>JAELVL010000009.1:0-4974469 GCA_018853505.1 Colletotrichum camelliae | reverse complement strand
CCTAACCCTAACCCTAACCCTAACCCTAACCCTAACCCTAACCCTAACCCTAACCCTAACCCTAACCCTAACCCTAACCCTAACCCTAACCCTAACCCTAACCCTAACCCTAACCCTAACCCTAAGTTTTTAATTATTATTTCGTTAAGTATTTAGTAGTTAATATATAGTTATAGCTTACTATTCTTCTTAGGTATAAATAGGATTAAGCTTTCTGCTAGTGATATTAATTCTCTGATATAGCCTTTCTTAAGGTTTTTATCGAGGTATTTATTAAGGGCTTCTATCTCTGTTAGGTTGAGTCTGTAAATTTTATTGAATTTAGGCTCCTTCCCCTCTTTAATAGGGATTTTATGATTGAAATTTATATGTTTAGGCAGTCTAGTTTCTAATTCGGCTGCAAAGAGTTTCTTATAAACTCTGTTCTCTTCTGGGATAGACAGAAGGAGATCGTCCTTTTATTTAAGATCTGCGGTTTTTAATAGTTATAATATAGCTTCCTTTGCCTTGAGGTAGCAGATATATCGTTTTGTTGCTTCTTAGTAGGTAGATCTGTTTGAGGCCTAAGTTCTGCAAGGCTGCTTAGAGACTAGATTATTATAGTTCTAATAGAGTTAGTCTGTTCTCTAATCTATCTATAGGTTGTTCTTTTCAAGCTATAGCATTCCTAACACAATGTTATATATATTAAGTTTGGTAATATCGAATTAGAGTTATTCGTTTCAATCTAAGTAACTTATCTCGAGGAGTGTAGTCTTATTTTTAATAGTTCCTTTTTTATACTAGACTTATTCTCCTTCTATATTGCTAAGCTAGTATATATATTCCTTTCTTTGCTATAGTAGTTATAATCTGTTTACTGCTTAGAGTGATATAAAGTTTATTTCAGCTCTGCTGTTAATAAGCATAATAGTAGTAGTATTATTAATAGTAACTGTAAGTTGCAGGTATACCTTCTGTTCTAGAGATACTAGATATATAGACCTTATTATTATTGCCTGTCTTAGTTCTTTATTAGTAAGTAAGTCTAGTTTTTTAACTGCTTTTATTATCTAGGGTAGGTGATTTGCTTTCCTTCCTGTCATGCCTTTATAAGGCAGCTTTCTTGGAATTGAAGTCTTAGGGGGCTTGATCCTTCTTGCAGGAGTCTGTAGGCCTTAGCCTTCTGAGCTGCATATATAAGGCATTCGTCTCTTCAGCATTCTTCCTATTTTATTATATCGTTATATTAATATCTTATAGGGTATTATAAGCTTAGGCTGAAGGTTGCTATGTTGTTGTTAAATGTAGTTATAGTCTATCTAACTATAGTAGGCTAGGTATAGATGTTCTAGATAGGGTTCTTGTTATGTCTTCTAGAGTAGAATTAGTACTTATATTTATCTCTGAGGTGTTCCTTGCACTTATTAAAGAAGCATTATAGCTAGAAGAGGTTTCAGTAGTTATAGTAGTTATACTTAAGTGCAGGATAATCTTCTGTGTGAAGCTTTAAGGTATAGTCCTTGTTTCTCTGATTTGCTAGGATACTATAGAAGTGTTGCTGTTAGTTATCACAGCTTATGTTGACTGTCTAGTGCTGGACAAGCCACTAAGTTTCTTCTTTATTATTAGATTCTTCTTTAGAACTGGTGTTGTCTATGCTGGGGGTGAACCTATAGGCGATTCCTGCCTGAGCACGTTAGCAGGCAATATTATGAGGTTTATCTGAGTTGTAAGGGAACTCTCTCCTTCTCTGAAAGTCTAATTGCTAGTGAGACTGAGGATCTGCTGTTCAGTTAAGAGGTTGTGTTAGTGTTCAGGTTCTTTATCAGATTCTTTTTTAACCTGTTCTTTAAGTTCTTAGTTGATTTGCTCGATTCTAGTAGGGTTTCTGCATGCATTTCTTCGTTGTTCGAGGTGTGCTGTTAGGGCACTAATTTGGCGATGCTATATAGTATTATTTAGTTCCTCTTATGCTTGTTGTAGCTGGAGTGTTTGTGCTACTTCGAGGCGTAGGATTTATTGTTCGTTGTCGCGTATAACTTGCTGTCTTGCTTCGTGTTGACAGATCTGGTTCATTTCTTGCTGGACTTAGGTTTCTGATTCTTAGATTATTTGTTAGGTTTCCGTGTTATAACCTATAGGGTTAGGATTGACTGTGTTGAGTTGTTAGATGCGAAGCATTTCGTTGAGTTGTTCAGTGGTCTTTCTCACCAGCTTGCTGTTGGCTTGGGAAGCTATTGCAAGGGTCTTAGTCTTGATTTCTGAAACAGTCATATCGTAGCCTGTCCTTCTGCAGTCTGGGTTGCTAGGCCAGTGTTCTGTGGCCTCCTTATCGCTGCGGTGGGTGAAGCATTCGTTGTTGTAGCATCTGGTCTATGATAGGGATGCGTGAGGTGTTTTGGTTGCTATGCTGGCTTGCTTAGTTCGTTCAGGTACAGGTTTCTGTTACGGTCAGCTATCCGACAGTAGGGTCTGCTAACAGAAGTTGGGGATTGACATCTTAAAACAGTACACTGGGTCGTAGGTCGTAAGTCGTAGGCTTGTGTCGTAGATCGATAGTCAGAGGCTAAGGTGATCAGTCTTAGACTCAACAAGTATTCGCAGTGAAGGTAAGCTGAAAGTATCCGAAGATGAATACAAAGTTGATTGCTGAAGAGCTATGGAAGTCTGACCATGAGCGAGGCTCAGGTCATACTATATACAAGTCCTGAGTAGTTCCTTTTGTCCTGGGACTGATGAGCTCTGGGCGGTCCCCGAGGGTGGACCGCCATCTCCGTGTCGGTCCTCTTGTTGGACCGCTTATCTTCCGTCGGTCCTTCTTATCATCACGTGACTTGTATCATAGTTCTTCCGTTCCCGAGTGAGTCCCTGTTGTTCCCGTGATCCTGCAGTACAAATGTCCTGTCCTAGCCGCCTGACGCCTAAGTGGGTTGGTCAACTGTTATCCTTGTTTACGGGTTGTAACAGTTTCTAGTTAAGTTTCTTAGGTTGTCTGCAGTCTCTAGCGATATATCCTATTTTTTTGCAGTTATAGTATTTAGGGTTCTATAGTTTCTTGCTGTTGCTTTTAATAGCAGTGCTGAGGTTTATAGGTCTGCTGTGTTATCTATAGGAAGTGCTTTATTAGGTGTTGTTCTAGTTATTACAGGGTCTGTTGTTATTCTGCTGGTTGTTAAACTTGCTCTGGGGCTGCTACTAGTATTTGCGTCCTGAGTTTAGATTTTATTATTTGTCTCCTCGTTCCTTTTATTGCTTATAGAGGCAGTTATTGATTTTGATAGCAAGTTCAGCGTATTAGAGGAAGTCTTCTAGTTAATCGATCTTAACAATCTTATCTTTAACTTTATCCTTAAGTTTTTAATAGAATATAAAGATCTTAGTTTCTTTAGTGAGATTAAGCTGGACGCTAAGTTGTCTGAAGTTAGTGGAGTAGTCTTTAGCAGACTTAGTCTGTCTAAGCTGGGCAAGGTTATGCTCAGCTTATTGTTTTTTATCAGGGTCCTAGAAGAGTGACCTAAGTACGTCCTCAAATCCTTAGAAATTAGCATAGATATTACAGGTTTCCATAGTATATTTATTGAGGGTTTTATACTTAAGGTATTCTTTCTAGATTAGTTCAAACTATTTAAGGGCTTTTCTTTAGAAATAGGTAGCTATATATACCACTTTCTTAGTTTTATTAGTGAAGTCTCTGTGGTGAAAGTTCTGGTAGTTCTTAACCTAGATTAAGAATCCTTTGAGGGTTCTAGGGGTTCTATTATAGGTGACAGGTGCACTGAGCTTGAGTTTCTGCTGTCCTCTGTGAAGAGGTGTAGTAATGATGTTGGCGGCGGCCTGAAGGGTCTGGTTCTTGCTTTCAAGCTTAGCTGCATATTAGGTGAGCTGTTAGAAGGCCTCCTAAAGCTTGTTGATAGCCTGGACGCTCTCGTTAAACATGCCCTGCATCTGTTTAATGTTGCTGTTAGCTTTAGTGTTACGGTCAGCTATCTAACAGTAGGGTCTGCTAACAGAAGTTAGGGATTAACATCTTCAAACAGTACACTGGGTCGTAGGTCGTAAGTCGTAGGCTTATGTCGTAGATCGTTAGTCAGAGGCTAAGGTGATCAGTCTTAGACTCAACAAGTATTCGCAGTGAAGATAAGCTGAAAATATCCGAAGATGAATATAAAGTTGATTGCTGAAGAGCTATAGGAGTCTGACCAGGAGCCAGGCTCAGGTCATACTATATACAAGTCCTGAACAGTATCCTTTATCTTATCGCTGATCACTGATCAGATATCAGTGAGCGCTCAGTAATTGTTAGTGAGTGCTTAGTAACTCTAACTGAGCGCTTAGTGATCTATACTGCTTGCTCAGTCTTATCTTATTATCACATAACTTATATTATAGTTCTTCTGTCTCTAAGTAAGTCCCTGTTATTCCTATGATCTTATAGTATAAATATCTTGTCCTAGCTGCCTGACGCCTGAGTAGGTTATTCAGTTATTATCCTTGTTTACAGGTTGTAACATCAGGTCCCCTCTCTAAAGGTCTTGTTCTCAAGACCTATTATAAATAGGTTGTTGGTCCCAGGTTAGGAAGCTGTTAATTGTGTTTCCTGATTTACCTATAATGCTGACACTATATCAGGTTGTATTCCTGAAAATCCTGCGATTTCTACTCTTTGCTGCTACTGTCGTTCTCTTAATATTACAGAGAACGGTTTCAAAGTCATACCTTATTATTGCTGTCAGTCTAAGAGGTTGCACTGCAAAATGCTGCCTAGCTCCTTGGTCTGTGGAGAGTGTATTGCTGTAGGCAGCACTCGTTGTTCATGCAATGCTTCTAATAACGCGATCTGCTAACGTTTATATAGCTTTGAGCCTGTTGCAATTGTTCGTACTAACCTATATATAGTAGAGCGTTTAATAGTTGAATCTTGGCGTTTGGATGATGAGGAGGAAGAAACTGAGGAGTTGTTTTGAAAGAGAATAGAGATGCTGCAAAAGGCGCAGGCTGAAGTGAATAAGGCGCTTACTAAGTTGGATTATGTTTATAAAGCTAAGCGAATAGTGTTTAAAAAGGGTTGTAAGGAGACTTTAGTGGTGGCTGAAGAGGAGGGGGTAGCAGAGCCTTCTCCTGCTAAGTCTTCCTTAGTTCTTAAGGCGCAGTTAATAGGTGCTTTTAGTGCAGTAGACCTGGATACTATCTTTAGTGATTAGAATCTAGGTACTCTAAACTTTTTATTAGAGGAGTCCTAGTTAGTTTCAGGTATCTCTAGGCAAATAAATAGTTTTCCTTGTTTTAGTCTGTCTGCTTCTATTAGTAGTCTGATATACTTATATAGGTGTCTGATATATAGGTAGCTAGTAGTATTTGTTAGAGGTAGTGTTGTTAGTGCTATAGGTGTTATTTCTCGCTTCTAGTGTTGCTGCTAATAGGTTGCAAGTTTGTCCTTCGCATTAGTAATATTCTTAGCTAGCTTCTATATATTGTCTTTATAACTATACCCTTTCTATTTAATGAGGTATTAGTATCTTTCTAGTTCTTCGAGGTGGTTAATAATTTGTTCGACTTTATACTCTGGTTTATTATCTTCTATAATAATAAGGTTGTTTATCTGTGATCCTTATAATGCTAGTTTAAGTAGCAAGATATAGAATGTTAGGAAATATTTTATTATGTTAGGTAGGTTGAGTTTATAGTTAACTAGTGAAACTTTTTAGAGGATTTTAAAAGGTCTGAGTTTTTTAAAGTCTAGTTTGTTGTTTAGTTGTTTTGTTTTGATGTTTTGCTGTATAAGATAAGTACTATCTCCCTCTTTCAAGGTTGGTCCCTCAATCCTTCGTTTGTTGCTGAATCGTGTTATGCGTTGCCGCACGAATTCGAGTTCCTTGCATGCGTTTTCTTAGATGTCTTTGATTTGTCTGACTGTGGCGACAGCTTTTAGTGCTGCTGGGCTAGGTTGTGGTTCTCTGTAAGCAGTTGGCTCAAATCTGTAGTTGAGGTAGAAGGGGGATTCCTTAATACTTTCTCCTACTGCGCTGTTATAGGCGAATTAGGCTATTAGTAGTAGTACCACCTAATTATCCTGATTATAGTTGACGTAGGTGTGGAGGTAGGTTTCAAGGATCTAGTTAATTCATTCCGTTTGTCCGTTGGTCTGCAGGTGAAAGGCAGTGGATATTGCTTGCTTAATGCCGAGTTGTGATGTGATTGACTTCCAAAACTTAGAAGTGAAGATCTTGTCTCTGTCTGACATAATTTCTTTAGGTGTTCTGTGGTTAGCGATGATATGCTTGAGGAATGTGTAGGCGAATTCTTCAGCATTGCTTGCTTCCTTATACAGGATGAAGTAGGCATACTTTGTGAGTCTGTCGATAATAATAAGAACGCTGTCATAGTAGATTCCTGTAAGGGGTTCTTAAGACTTTAGTAGTTTGATGATGAAGTTGAGTGATATAGAGTGCTAAGCAGTTTGCAGCACAGGTAAAAGTTATAACAATCTATAAGGTTGGTGTTAGGCTGGTTTGCTTTTCAGGCAGACCTTGCAATCTTTAATTGCTATTGCGATATGTTCTCTAGTAACCTTTTCTCTATATTATTATTATAGTTATTTCTAGGTTTTTATGATTTCTTAGTAACTATATACTAGCAGGCTGTGGAACTTTATAATTGCTTTATTATCTAGTTTGCTAGTCAGGCTAGCACTAAACTGTCTAGCTATTATTAGAAGTTTTATAGCTAGTATAAAGTCTCTATTATTATTATGTTTGAGAATCACTTAGGTTTCAGCTAGTACTAAGATATTATAGTCTAGTTATTAGCTGAGAGTGTCAGCTTTGCTGTTTTCTGATCCTTTTTAATAGATAATTTAAAAGTTGAATTCTGAGAGGAATTCTAACTATTTGATTTGTTATTTGTTAAGTTCTTTTGAAATAGTGAAGTGTGTTAGGTTCTTATAATTAGTGTATATAAGTATTTAGTAAATAGTTCCTAAAAGTAGGAGTTGCTATTCTTTGAATGCTTCGATAATTGCTATGAGTTCTTTGTTATGAATCTGATAGTTAAGCTTAGGTCTATAGAGCTTGCGTGAGAAGAAGGCGTATAGGTGTAGTTTTCCTTCTGCGTCTTATTAGGATAGTTAGGCTCTAAGGGCGAAATCTGAGGCGTCTGTTTCGACTTCAAACTGTTCTTAAGGGTTAGGGATTATTAGGACTGGTTTACTAGTGATGCAGTCCTTGATTTTTTAGAAGGCAGTTTTCTGGGCTTCCTTCTATTTGAATGGTTGATCTTTACAGCTAAGATCTATGAGTAGCATGTTGATCTTGCTGTAATACTTAATGAACTTTTAATAGAAGTTAACTAATCCTAGGAAGCTCTGTACTTCTTTCAGGTTCTATAGTGTTAGCTATTCCTGGATTGATTTGATCTTATCTTAGGATATATTAATATGTCTAGAGGTGATAGTGAATCCGAGGTATTCAACTTGTTATGCGTGGAACTTGCTTTTTTCAGGTTTAACTAAGAGTTTAGCTTCCTATAGTGCTCGCAGTACTAGGTGAACGTGTTCCTTGTGTTGTTCGAATGTTGGGGAGAAGATAAGGATGTTGTCAAGGTAGACAACTATGAAGATATCCACAAACTTTCTAAGAACCTGGTTAATTATGTTCTGAAATATAGCTGGGGTATTAGTGAGGCTGAAGGGTATAACGAGGTACTTGAAATGTCTCTTGCGTGTTCTGAAGGCGGTTTTCTATTCTTCTCCTTTTTTTATTCTGATAAGGTTGTAAGCATTTTTGAGGTCTAGTGCTGTGAACTAATTAGCTCTATAAAGAAGTTATTATAGCTTATTAATTAAGGGTAACAGGTACTAGTTCTTAATTGTTATCTTGTTAAGCATTCAGTAGTCGATGCATAGTTATAGTTTGCTGTTTTTCTTTAGTACAAACAGGATTAGGCTTCCTGCTAGTGATATTAATTCTCTGATATATCCCTTCTTAAGGTTTTCATCGAGGTATTTATCGAGGGCTTCTATTTCTGTAAGGTTTAACCTATAGATCTTATTAAATCTTAGTTCTTTTCCTTCCTTAAGAGGGATTTCATGATCGAAACTTATATATTCAGGCAGTCCAGTTTCTAGTTCAGCTGCAAAGAGTTTCTTATAAACTCTGTATTCTTCTGGGATAGACAGAAGGGGATTATCTTTTTGTTTGAGATCTGCTGTCTTCAGTAGTCGTGACACAGCTTCTTTTATCTTAAAGTAGCAGATATATCGTTTTGCTGCTCTATAGTAGGTGAATCTGTTTGAAGCCTGGGTTCTGTAGAGCTTCTCAGGGACTAGATTATCGTTGTTCTAATAGAGTTAGCCTGTTCTCCAATCTATCTATAGGTTGTTCTTCTCAAGCCATAGCATTCCTAACATAATATCATATACACTAAGTTCAGTAATATTAAATTAGAGTTATTTGTTTCGATCTAGGTAACTTATCTTGAGGGCGCAGTCTTGTTTTTAATAGTTCCTCCTTTATACTAGACTTGTTCTCCTTCTATATTGCTGAGTTAGTATATATGTTCCTTTCTTTGCTATAGTAGTTATAATCTGTTTACTGCTTAGAGTAATATAAAATTTATTTCAGCTCTGCTGTTAATAAGCATAATAGTTATAGTGTTATTAAGAGTAACTGCTAGTTGCAGATGCACTTTCTAGTCTAGTGATACTAGATATATAGACCTTATTATTATTGCCTGTCTTAGTCTTTTGTTAGTAGGCAAGTCTAGTTTTTTAACTGCTTTTATTATCTAGGGTAAGTGATCTGTTTTCCTTCCTATCATACCTTCGTGAGATAGTTTTCTTAGATCTGGAGCCTTAAGGGGTTCGGTCCTTCTTATAGGAGTCTGAGAGCCTTTGCTTTCTGAACTGCATATATAAGGCATTCGTCTTTCTAGCATTCCTCCTATTTCATAGCATCATTATATTAACATCTTATAAAGTATTATAAGCTTAGGCTGAAGGTTGCTATATTGTTATTAAATATAGTTATAGTCTATCTTATTATAGTAGTTTAAGTGTAAATATTCCTAATAGGATTTTTATTATATTTTCTAGAGTAGAGTTAGTACTTATATTTATCTCTGAGATGTTCCTTATATTTATTAAAGAAGTATTATAGCTAGAAAAAGTTTTAGTAGTTATAGTAGTTATACTTAAGTATAAGGTAGTCTTCTATATAGAGCTTTAAAGTATAGTTCTTATTTCTCTAGTTTGCTAGAATACTATAGAAGTGTCGCTGCTAGTTATTATAAGTTATATCAATTATTTAGTATTAGAAAAGCTGTTAAGTTTCTTCCTTGTCGTTAGATTCCTCTTTAGAGCTAGTGTCGTCTATACTAGGAGTGAACCTGTAGGCGATTTCTGCCTGAGCATGTTAGCAGGCAACGTCATAAGGTTCATCTAAGTCATAAGAGGAACTTTCTCTTTCTCTAAAAGTCTAATTATTAGTGAGACTGAGAATCTGTTATTCTGTTAAGGGGTTGTGTTAGTGTTCAGGTTCTTCATCAGATTCTTCCTTAACCTGTTCTTCAAGTTCTTAGTTGATTTGCTCGATTCTAGTAAGGTTTCTGCATACATATCTGCGTTATTTGAGGTAGGCTGTGAGGGCGCCAATTTAGCAATACTACATAGCATTGTTTGGTTCCTTTTGAGCCTGTTGCAGTTGAAGTGTTTATGCTACTTCGAGGCGTAGGATTCGTTGTTCGTTGTTATGCATAACCTGTTGTCTTGCTTCATGTTAATAGATCTGGTCTATACCTTGCTGGACTTAGGCTTCGGATTCTTAGATCGTTCGTTAGGTTTTTATGTTGTAACCTATAGGGTTAGAGTTGACTGTGTTGAATTATTAGACGCGAAGCATTTTGTTGAGCTGTTCAGTGGTCTTTCTGACTAGCTTGCTGTTGGCTTGGGAAGCTATAGCAAGGGTCTTAGTCTTAATTTCTGGAATAGTTATATCATAACCTGTTCTTCTGCAGTCTGGGTTGCTGGGCCAGTGTCCTGTGGCTTCCTTGTTGCTGCAGTGGGTGAAGCATTCGTTGTCGTAGTATCTGGTCTATAATAAGGATATGTGGGGTGTTTTGGTTGCTATGCTGACTTGCTTAGTCTGTTCAGGTACAGGTTTCCAGTTAAACTTCTTGGGTTGTCTGCAGTCTTTAGCGATATATCCTATTTTTTTGCAGTTATAGCACTTTAGGTTCTATGGTTTTTTGTCGTTGTTCCTAGTAGCAGTGCTAAGGTCTATAGGTCTGCTGTGTTATCTGTAAGAAGTACTTTGTCAGGTGTTGTTCTAGTTATTACAGGGTCTGTTGTTATTTCGCTGGTTATTAAACTTATGCTGAGACTGCTACTAATACTTACGTCCTGAATTAGAGTTCTGCTGCTTATCGCCTCGTTCCTTTTGTTGTTTAAAGAGTTAGTTATTAATTTTGATAGCGAGTTTAGTGTACTAGAGGAAGTTATCAGGTTAGTCAACCTTAATAATTTTGTCCTTAATTTCATCCTTAAGCCCTTGGTAGAACATAAAGATCTTAGTTTCTTCAGTAAGGTTAAGTTGAACGCTGAGTTGTCTGAAGTTAGCGGAATAGTCTTTGGCAGACTTAGTTTGTCAAAGTTATAAGAGGTCTCTCTCTGCTTGTTATTTCTCGTCAGAGTCCTAGAAGAGTGAACAGAATACATCTTCAAATCCTTAGAAATTAGCATAGATATCGCAGGTTTCTATAATGCATTCATCGAGGGTTTTATATTTAAGGTATTCTTCCTGGATTAGTTCGAACTATTAGAGGGCTTTCCCCCTGAGATAAGTAGCTGTATACACTACCTTCTCAGTCTTATTAGTAAAGTCTCTATAATAGAAGTTCTAGTAGTTCTTAACTTAGATTAAGAATCCTTTAAGGGTTCCAGGGGTCCTATTATAAGTGACAGGTGCACTGAGCTTAAGTTTCTGTCATCCTCCTTAGAGAGGCGTAGTGATAATATTAGCAGCAGCCTGAAAGGTCTGGTTTTCGCTCTTAAGCTTAGCTGCCTGTTAAGTGACTTGCTAGAAGGCTTCCTGGAGTTTGTTGATAGCTTGGGCATTCTTGTTGAATATACCCTGCATCTGTTTGATGTTGCTATTAGCTTTTGCCAGCTGTCGTTTAAGTTCTTCATTATTATTATCTTCTTCTGAGTCTTCCTTCATCTTATGGTCACTGAGTTCCTAGGCTAGGTTGCAAGTTGCCTGCCTGGCAGAGGAGCCTGGGGTAGGTGACTTAGCGGAAGCGCGGGAAGACATCTTGTCTATACTGTTTAGTAGGCGTCAATAGTCAACTTACTGAACAGGAGCAATCAAAGTGTTATGGTCAGCTATCCGACAGTAGGGTCTGCTAACAGAAGTTAGGGATTGATGTCTTTAAACAGTATACTGGGTTGTAGGTTGTAAGTTGTAGGCTTATGTTGTAGATTGTTAGTCAGAGGCTAAGGTGATCAGTCTTAGACTTAACAAGTATTTGCAGTGAAGGTAAGCTGAAAGTATCTGAAGATGAATAGAAAGTTGATTGCTGAAGAGCTATGGGAGTCTGACCAGGAGCCAGGCTCAGGTCATACTATATACAAGTCCTGAATAGTATCCTTTATCTTATCGCTGATCACTGATCAGGTATTAGTGAGCGCTCAGTGATCGTTAGTGAGCGCTCAGTAACTCCGACTGAGCGCTCAGTGATCTACACTGCCTGCTCAGTCTTATCTTATTATCACGTGACCTGTACTATAGTTCTTCCGTCTCCGAGTGAGTCCCTGTTGTTCCCGTGATCCTGCAGTACAAATGTCCTGTCCTAGCCGCCTGACGCCCGAGTAGGTCGTTCAGTTGTTATCCTTGTTTACAGGTCGTAACATTTAGCTAGCTGCTGCTTAAGTTCTTCATTGTTGTCGTCTTCTTCTAAGTCTTCTTTTATTTTATAGTTGCTGAGTTCCTAGGCTAGGTTGCAAGTTGCTTGTCCGGTGGAGGAGCCTGGGGTAGGTGACTTGGCAGAAGCGCGGGAAGATATCTTGTCTGTACTATTAGTAGGTTTTAATAGTCAACTTAGTGAACAGGAGCAATCAAAGTGTTATGGTCAGCTATCCAACAGTAGGGTCTGCTAACAGAAGCTAGGGATTGATACGTAGTAACAGTACACTAGGGTTGTAGTCTGGGTTATAGGTTGTAGGCTGTGTCATAGATTAGTAGTCAGAGGCTAAAGTGATCAGTTTTAGACTTAACAAGTATTTGCAGTGAAGGTAAGCTGAAAGTATCCTGAGGATGAATATAAAGTTAATTGCTGAAGAGCTATGGAAGTCTGACCTTGAGCGAGGCTCAGGTTATACTATATACAGGTCTATCTGAACAGTTCTGTTGTTCATAAGCGCTGTTCTCTTGGTTGCTATGAGCGCTCATTCTAGAGTAGGATGAGCGCTCATTCCAGTATCCACTGAGCGCTCATTATGGGTCCTTATCTATGTTCATTCCTTATCATCACGTGACCTGTACCATAGTTCTTCCGTTTCCAGGTGAGTCCCTGTTGTTTCCCGTGACCCTGCAGTACAAATGCCTTTTTCTAGCCGCCCGACGCCCAGGTGGGTCGGTCAACTGTTATTCATGCATAACGGGTCGTAACACCCCTCCTCCACAATGGCCAAAGTTCCAATGCGACGGGCCCCCATTGAAAGCGCAAATCAATAGCTGCCCATTATGTTGCCTCTTCGCTGCGACGTTTCCTGAGGAGGTTCACAAGGACCTTGCCATATTCCCTTTTCATGAATCTTGGGCTATCAAGGACAAAATCGTGGGCATGGATGATTATGATGACTTCTGCCTTGGATTTCGCTCCACAGATTCATCTTTGCGGTCTCGTCCTATGATCGTTCTGTCGAACACCCAATCTGCCGCCAGATTCCTCAGGCCCCAAGAGATTCCAGAGCTGGTTGATTGGCCTAAGATTCGAACTTGGCTGAACATATGTGCATCGAGAGATGGATTACTGTGCTCCAGGAAAGCAGCCGTTCCTGGATTAAAGCTCATTGACTGCGAGCGTCTGACAATCGTCCGTGCAGACGCCAGCATGCCCTGGGTGGCGCTCAGCTACGTCTGGTCTTTAGCGAAACCTAGACCAACACCACAGATCATCCAACCTCCTGGCATAGACCTACAGCCGGATGAGTTCCATCTTCCAGGTGAACTTCCTGGTACCATCGAAGATGCTATAGCAGCTGCTAAAGCCCTTGGCTATCGGTATCTCTGGGCTGATCAGTTTTGCATCAACCAGCAAGATCCCAAGGAGGTTGCTGATCAGGTTGGCAAAATGGACATTATCTACCAAGGCGCGGAACTGACACTTTTTTCCACTTCCGAAAAGAACGGCTTACTTGGTGTCGGGATCCCGCGGCAAGTAGGGGAAAGTTGTAAATTTGGGAACTACAAAGTTTTCGCCGCTGGCATGGATCCCATCAGCTCTATCACCAAGTCCACGTGGGCTACGAGAGGCTGGTGTTTCCAGGAAGACATTCTGTCTCGTCGACAGCTTCACTTCACAGAGCATGGCGTGTTGTTTCAATGTTATGGCATGAGCTGCTATGAGGGTCTTGGGGGCCCTGAACTTGCAGCGAGCGAAAAGGGGATCAGTGATTGGATTCATTCCATACCGAAGTACGGGCCCAGCGTCAAAGATACAAGACGAGAACTCTATCGTCGTCATACGACGGGCTACAGGAGTCTCGACCAGCTTTCTGCAGACCAGGCGGAAGCTCAGAGAAATAACGTCTGCCCTTCGAGACACCCTCAAATATTCGACCGGGTCCCCAGCCTTGAGGCTGCCAAATCGCTCATCTCGAAGTACACCGGCAGTAATCTTTCCTACGACTCTGACTCCCTCAATGGGATTCTCGGGGTGCTCAAAACTTTCAAAGGCTTCCAAACACCTCTCTCATTTTGTCAGGGTCTGCCTGTCTATCAGGATGACTCTAGCAGAACGCCCTTTTGTGAAGACTCTCTCCTGCACAGCCTTTGCTGGTTCCACAGAGAAGCCCCGTCAGCCCGCCGACGAGATCAATTCCCATCATGGTCCTGGGCTGGCTGGTCCGGTGCTGCAGCCTGGTTCCCTTTCTATAGTCATGGTCCTCTGCCTAAGGAAGCTTTCCCTTGCTTGGCCAAGTTCGAAAGGGATTCAATGCTGAAGTTCGACGCAAAGCTTCTAGCAATGCAAGGATCTTGCCTTGAACCAGCTTCCCTCAGTCAGACTAATATGGAAGTACATGACTGCCGGCACAGCACTAGTTGCTCGCCTTTGTCTTCCAAATACCTCCTGGTTGAAGCCCGGGAGATCCCTCGGTCCCTTTTCATTACTAAAAAGACATCCACTCGGGCTCACCCTCTGGCTTGGACCGATGTCTTTCTTTCTCAGCATCAAGACACGGAATATGAGTGCTACACCATTCGCCAACCTACTGTGTGGGTATCCGACGCGGACCGCTATTTCAGCGCTTTTCTTCCTCGGCTAGATGCTCCTTCGTTCATGGGACGGCTGGAAACAGGAGATCTAAAGTGCTTCCTGGTAGGTGAGGAGTTCACATCTTGTAACACCTTGTGTGTCTACATCTTGGTTGTAGAGTGGAATGAGCTGGGGCAGGCTGCGATAGAGAGATTTGATCTCTTGAAGTTCTTCTCAACCTGGGGTGCCAACTCCAGGGATACCAATGGGCGGCAGATCAGCGATATGTTGCTGATTCCGGATGAGTTGCCCAAGCGAGGATTTTGGCTTCGCTGACATTCATTGTCATACTGAATTCGGACCATCTTACGTCTCTGTTACATCTGACCCCCTTGGTAGATTGCCTCCTATTCATTCAGACCGCGTGTCAAATCTTGGAAATCATACCGCTCTTATACCAGCTTAGTTCAGAGCGACTTCCGACGCCAGCTTTTCCGCCGAGCTCATTTCTATGCTTGACCCCTTGATGAAAGCTCGCATTCCCCTTCCATCCCCATGCCTCATCTTTCTCTAGCCCGTTGCTCTCCCCATTAATCACGTTACATATGTACCGACCAACGATAGGCATGAATCTGTGACACATTGCAATCAGCCTTTGGGCCTCATGATACAAAAGATAACTTACTTGTAGCTACTGAAGTTTCCACCTGCCGCGATATGCAAATTTTGAAGCTGCGCATGTGGATGTCGGCATAGCAGCCAGTCGCCTGTTGGTGTCGTGGCATCCCAGCAGATCCGCCATCGATCTGGCTTTCGCTGCGATGAGAAGCCAGGCATCGTTGCCCTCAGTAATCTATCCATCTCCTTTTGAAGCTTGTTGGGGACAGTGTTTTGGTCCCACAAGTCCGGGACGGAGATCTTCTGGCCGGAAGACGTCGTTTTGGTATTAATGAACTCTGTGCGGAGGTCGTTGATCTTCAATGTGCGGTTGTCTGATGAAGGCGGCGTCACGATGCCCCAGCCTTTGTAAACCAAGATGGGCAAGTTGTCTGCACACATCATTTCTGTCTCCTGTGGAGTCAACGTGTAGTAGGCTGACATCCTCCCCACTGCTTTCAACTGTCGCTCAATCCGGTCGTCGCCCGTGATGTTGAGAAAGTCCTCAATCGGCGCTAGAAGCTTGCTTGTCCAGGCGCCGGTTGCCAGTACAATCTTGTCGGCTGTTATCTGGTTGCCATCTGCTGTGCGCACACCTATCACTCGACTTCCGTCGGCGTCAAGTTGCAGTTCCTGGACGTCGGCCGTCACTCTTTGCACCCCTTTCTTCGCAGCGGCTGCCATGAAGCTTGAGGTAGCGGCGGCAGCATTGCACCATCCGGCTTCCGGATTGAAGTAAGCGTCGCCCGCATCAGCAGTGTCAATTCCTTGGAATATCTTCCACGTATCCTCCACGCTTGAGACATCCACGGCCCTGGTATAGTCCGAGCCCCTCAGCTGAAATGTCCGACGAACAGCTGTCGCGAACTCGCTGTTCTTCTCATCGATCACCACCCAACCCGTTTTATGAAAATGATGACCCAGTTCAATGTCCCAGAACCAAGGATGAATGGCTTCGTTCGCGAGATTGCAGTACAATGGGCTCACGTAGTCTGTGCGAATGATGCGGTTGACATCGATAGCTGCTGCAGGGCTCTGGGCCGGGGACGAGTTGCTCCAGCGGTCAATTACGGTAATTCGGCTTGGGTCGTTATAAGACTTTGCCAGATGATATGCAGTGGAAGTGCCGAATGTTCCGGCACCCACAATCAGAACGGTAGGCTCATACATGCTTGAGATGGTTGAAGTTCTGCAATGGTAGTAAGGTTACTTGAGACGGAAGGCTGACGTCGTCTGATGACATCCACATTGGAAACCCGCCTTAACTTTATAATTCCTGGGCCATACATCTTTCTCGGAAATACGGCATTCGGCTTCTCAGATTCGACGCCGGCGTCTTCCCCGCGTTTGAACGAGTATGTTGCTGAAGTATCCCGGCATCCCCGCAGGAAAATCGCGGGGTCAGTCCCTGAGCATCCGGTGCAGACGCAGCGGGGTAGCCTTGGAGATACATGGTTTGGTACAGGTGGCAGTTAGTAAAATCTCATTATGATCTCTGCAAACTTAACAATGAGAAAACTGCCGATTGTCAAATGCATGTACGCTATACAGGGATGTCATATATAATCATCGGACGAACCTCACTTACAGCTGCTGGACACAGCTGCCCATAGCTAGACATCTAACTCAGTTAAATCGCATTTCATGTTTTGGTCTTGGGGTGGGGTTATATGTCCCTGTACCACATTAACACAGATGATTATGGGTTGCCCGGTAAGCAGCCTTAGTTTTCACGGAGCATGGAAGGTCAATTTGACGTCAGGACCATTCATACGGACGACGTTTCATTCGTTTATCATATCCACACACGATGATCGGAATCACACTTTCTCTTTGTTTCGCAACTAAAAAGTCCATATTGTGCCCAGACACCCACTTCGCTATCAGCTCAAAGCTTTGATGGGGATGATTATTGATTTTGGATACTCACATGACGCTTACAACGCTTGGATAGTACGACATCCATTAGTTCCCTTACACACCTCCTGTGTAGAAAGGGACGACGACAAACATAAATATTCCTGCTGCCTGGACACAAAGCCTTCTCACAGGAAGTACTCAACAGACTGAACGGCCAGTCATAAGGGTTGGGTTCATCTAAGTGAATCCAACTTAAATCATATGTCGCGGGTGTACATCTGGCAAGTGTGGATCACATGAAATCATAGGAGTTGATTGATCTACAGATGAGGTAATAGTTGAGCCTAATATTTGTGTCATTAAATAAAAGCCCCTTCAAAAGTCCTCTTAGTGTAAGATGACTTCTTCGTTAAGGTAGGAAAAATAGCATGCATGCCTGCCTGATCAAATCTTAGTGTAGAGGGAAAGGGGGGCTCAGTTTTGTATAACTTATGATAGTATTGCAGAACACTGGGCACTGGGTCCATGAGCCTTGGTCCAAAGTCTGCACCAGTACATTCAAATAAGGCATGCACCGAAACTACAGGAACCGCTCCTTCTCGGTCCACATCGGACATGGGTCCCGCAATCGTAAGCAAGAGCCCAAGTCCTCGCAGCATTGCCACGCATTCTGTGCTGGAGTGCAACAATGTTATCAAAGACTTGGTCTGTTCCCAAGGTGTGGCTGCGCCCGCAGATATTTCTGATGCATACGATCTTACCTGCGTATATCATATGATGTTGATCTCAGCAAATGACATGGCGGGCATCTCCCTCTTGAAGACCGAGCTTATGTGGGTACGCTTTATCAGGACAGGAAGATCTTCTCGCGTGATAGCCTTCTGTAGAAGAGGTCCTCGTCATTTTGCTTTTTCTTGGTTTCATCGCGAAAACTTTTCGTGTCAGCCTGTAGTAGCCCGTCTGATACTCTTTCCATTCCGAGCAATTTCGCTCGTCTCGGCATGCATAAAGTCATCTTCGGGCCGCTCATCGGTTACGTGTCTCGAACGAGCGTTGCATTCGATACGCTATCATGCAAGACTTTCGACTTTATTGATCCACCGAAGGTTCTTGGGGGTTTCAATTGGACTTGTCAAGTCTTGGGTTACATGCAACTGTAGGCTCCGTAAATCTCGGCCTGCGTGTAAGCGTTGTCGGCCCTTCGTAATACTTCGGTGTAACCTCAACAGTTGAGATACACAATTATCCACCGTGGATACTACTTTAATACCTAAAGGGGTACAAAGGTCAGGGTCTGTGATGACTGCATTGTCGATCTCGGTGGACGAGCTCGGGATGACTGCATGCCCGAGTACCCACTGAGGGCCCATGAGTGAAGAGGTAGATAGCCTTGCAAATCTGGCTTCTGCCAGTACCACTTGGTCCAAACTTCGTCGGCAGGATGTTAGTGTATGAAAAACTTTGAAATTTTAGATATAAAGCCATTTCAAAGTCCTCAGAGAGAAGATCTTAGAACGACCAGACAGGTCATTGTTCCCGTTTTCCCAACTGCAGAGATGGCTCCGTCGAAATCCAAAATCATTCTCCTGACGAACAGCGATTATGGGCAGGCGAATGTGGTTCTTTCCATCGCCCATGCCCTTGTCCACAAATCTCTAGATGTGGAGGTTCACATTGCATCGCAGGCTCGTTTGAAGGGTCCGACATCCCGCCTTGTCGATCAGGTGGCTGCGGACCTTGGTCCAGCAGCTGCAGACGCCATCAAGTTTCATGAGGTTGTTGGTTTGTCACATTTCGACTCCGTTGACAGACCTGGAAATCCCACAATGGAAACTTGGCTGGTGAACCCGAACTTCAGCAATGTTACTCGCAACATGCTCAACATTGCAGGCCTTGCTCTTCCTTGGAGCCCCGACGAGTTCGTTGAGATCTATAAGGACCTTGAGCGCATCTGGGACGACGTCAAACCAGATGTCACGGTTGCTGAAGCTTTCTTCGCCCCGGCACTCACCTTTTGCAACCGGCGGAACATGAATTGGATTGTTCTTGCTCCAAACACGATTAAGGACTTCGCCCTCCCACTTCAGCCAAAGATGGCAATGCTTTGGAAGTATCCTGTGTGAGTAGTCATTTTCCGTGCCTCTGGTTGGTCGTTCGCATTCTAACGAAGTTCGCGTGAAGAATTTGCTCGAGCTTGCCGTTTCCAGTTCCACTGCACCTTATCCCTGTCAATGTTTTCTATAACGTGGTGGCGGGTGTGACAGTTTCGACCACCAAGCGTCACACCCGAGTCTCTGAGCGTCTGCATAGTGCCATTGGTCCGGACACTCAGCTCTTGACAATGAACCAACTCGGTTTGGTGAAGGCGCCACCCCAAGGTCTCCGCCTCCTTGTGGCTAATAGTCCAGACATTGACTTCCCCTTCGAAGTACTGCCGAAGTTCATCACCCCTTGCGGTCCGATAACTCGTGCTGCTCCAGCAATCTCAGATACCACTCAAGATCCCGAAATGGCAAGCTGGCTCAGCAGAGGTCCCACCGTGTACATGAACCTAGGTACGCACCACTTCTTTGACGTCTCTTTGGCCAAAGAAGTAGCACTTGCATTCCGTCGCCTGTTTGATCTTGCCAAACGCTCTCAGCCCTTGGGTCAGGGCAATTTGCAGCTGCTATGGAAGATGCCTCGCAAGACCTCAAATGGCGACGACACCGATCCCTCAAGCACCGACTTCTTGGGTCCTTGGAAGGAGATCAAATCGATCCTGAGCCCAGAAATGGACAGCGATGAAGTCCGCATATTGGAATGGATAGTCGCCGAGCCAAAGTCTGTTCTTGAATCAGGAAGTGTGGTCTTGTCTGTGAACCATGGTGGCTCAAACTCCTTCCACGAAGCATTGTGGTGAGTCTTGCACATTACTCCTATATCTGTGAAACTTGACTAAATATCACCGCCATAGCACCGGTATACCTCAGGTTGTTTTGCCTGGGTGGGCAGATTGCTATGATTTCGCTCAACGAGCTGAGATTCTGGGCATAGGAAGATGGGCCAACCGAAAAGCTAAGCCATACTGGAATCGCGACGAGCTTGGAGAGAACCTTGAAGAGATTCTGTTCGGGACCGATTCTAAGATGATACAGGCACGAGCAAAGGATCTAGCCAAGCGCCATCCTGAAGGCGCTGGTCGGTCGAAGGCGGCAGATGAGATTCTCGCGCTTCTGGGAGGCCTACCTCTAAAGTCTAAGAAATCGTGTTTCTGCATGAAGATGTACTTTTCCGAAAGGGGCTTTCAGATGTTAGTTCAAGGACTTAGCGGATCTGATCTGGGGAAGTACTTCTTCGGGTTAGTAAGACTTGGTGAGCGTATCAGGATGATGCAAATATATGTTTTCATGCTTGTGATTTCTTCTGTCCTCTCTAATCAGTGCAAGCTCGCAAATCGTTGGCTGATGCAATAATGATCGTGTAAATTTGTTTGACTACGATCCTGTGTACAGGTATTTCAATCTGATTCTGAGTTCACGGGTCATCGTCGACTCCCTGGCATAATATTGTCTATTCAATGCGGCTTAACAAGATCAATACCAACGCTGTGAGTATCCACCGACGCACGCTTATTATCCCACGCCCACCCTCATGCGCAGCGGAGTCATATGTCATTGGTGCACGTTGATGATATTTAAACCCACGATGTAGCTCTATACCAATCACATCCTGTTCATGTTCTTTCCCCCGTATTCACAAGCTCCGTCGTAGTATTTGTCACCCATCTAAGCAACAGCCTCGTATCCTGAGCGGGTGTTGTGTGCGGCGCGGTTCGAGAATAGCCAGTAGATAATCATGCCGACAATAGGGAAAAGGAAGACTACCAGACACCAGAGGACCTTGTGGCTCACGGGACGGTTGGACTTCAGGACCTCGACTGGAGAGGAGTGGTGAGCATTCGCCCCGAACCTTTCCAGAGACGCGGAGAAAGCACTTACTGAAGACAATGATATCCAGGACAAGCACGATAAATCCAATGACACCTCCACCCGTCCCATACTGCCAGCTGTTCTGCGAAGTTGTAGACAGGGTAGGGTCGACAGGTGCGGCTGCTACCAGCAACGCGAAGCAGAGCTGAAGGAAGAGGGTCGGGGAGAAGACGCTCTGAAACATCGTGTCGGTTGATCTTGATCTGAACTGTTGGATTGGAGTTTTCTGAGGCTTCTTCTGGCAAAGTATTGGGTGTGAAGGCGGGGTAAAGGCGAGAGATGTGGTGTGCAGCGCTGGTCGGGGTGGGTGTTGCAGAACAACGCATTTAATACAGGCGGCCGCTGAGGTGCCCGTGACGTCATGTGCTGGCGTTGCGCGTCGTCGTCTGACCAGCCTGCTCTCTGCGCTAATCCCAGCGAGGCATCCTGTATGACAGCGCAACGGCCAGCGATAGGCGGAAAACGCTCTGCTGACCCAAGCCCCCGAGAGCCTGGATTGGAAAGCGCATCAACCGCAGCCCGCTTGGCCGCAAATGGCCGTGCAGGTCTCAGTGACGTACGTACCTAACCAAGCACGATCGAGATTGAGGCGCTCCGATCAAACGGGGAGCGCAGCAAAGAGTCAACGGGCAAGAAATGGCAGCATTTTATCAAAAGCAATATCGTTTTCATTATTAAGATTATGATGAATGATTGTCGTTATGAATGATTGTCGTTAGTGGCTTCTCATCGATCCGTTATTACCAACACCAGCCTATTATGTTTCAGCCAGATTCCCATATTAATTTTCCATCCACATAATTTTCCTAAATCATTGCCGAGAGAGTCCGGTCGCGTCATATTGCGGTCAAAGCTGTTTTCTGGTGATAGTTTGATTAAGCCCCATAAACGCCGTAAACGGTGACTTGGGCCCTGATGAGACCCTGAAGAATGCTGTTAATCTGCTGAAGTGTGGACTGAATCGTAGGCTGGGTTCTCTGAAGAAGGGTGCTCAGTCCGCCGAGCAGGCTGTTGTTGTTGCCGAGAGTAGTCTGGAGCCAGTTCTGGACAGTGCTGACAGGAGTAGCGGTGCTGCTGCTGGTGCCCAAGATCCCGCCAAGAAGGCCCTGCACAGAGCTAAGAAGACCACCGCTTGATGTCGAGGTGATCGCAGGCTGAATGGCCTGAAGCTGAGCCAACGCCTGGGTCAATACAGCTTGGTATTGGGTGACAGTGCTGGCGAATTGAGCAGCCTGGGCCTGCGAAAGGATAAGGCCTTGGTTGTTGAGAGTGCCAAGCTGGCTCAAAGCAGTGGCGTATGCAGTCTGAAGGCCACCATTTCCTGTGAGCCCTTGCAGAACAGGCCCAAGAAGATTGGTGAGTAAACCATCGACGTTGCTTCCAGTACCTGTGGCCTGAGATTGCAAGTTTGCTACGTTGAGCCCGGCAAGGCTAGCATTCAACTTGATAAGCTCGTTGTTCACGACCCCCAAATTCTGGAGAAGCGAGGTAGCTGTGGGAGCAGAGGAGAACAAGCCGAGAAGAGGAAGTGCCGACGTTGCGGTGGCCGATGCAAAGATGGTGACGATGTTGGTGAAGCGCATTTTGGAGTTGAGTAATGGGTGGTTGTTGCGGGTGATGCTGGCTGTAAGGAGACTGGAATCGAGGCCACCCGTCAATGATAAGCAAAGCCTAGGATGTAATGATCTTGTATTGCTGAGTTGATGAGGCTGTGATGATAAAAGAGCTTTTCTGAAGCGATGCATTTGGTCGCTATTTATTATTTTCCGTTTGATGTCAGTCGCCTCCAGGTTGCTACCATCATCACCTTCAACACCAAAGCCCTTTCCGCAATGTCGCTCCGTGTCTCACTTGTCGCTGAATCATAACAGCGTTGGGGCTTCTGGACCCCGAGTTTACCGAATACTCGGTTGCTGTTTCTGGGCTGGAGGGGTCTTTTTTCTTACGCAAGAGGCGGCCGAATTGGGGTCATGACCGTTTTCAGATCACAGCCAAGGGATTGAAATCTGCATTCAGCCATCCACAAAGCACAGTTGAGTTGTGGAGTATCTGGCCAACAGACAGCCCTCGTCGTTGAAGTGAGTCTGGATCTGTCTAGTCAGATTAGGAATTCTAGGTCGGGGTCTTCTCCTCCCGTTGTTCGTTTGTCGTTGGGGTCTCAGCCTACCGTTTTCGTATCTCGGCCCACTGCCTCGATCCTTCGGCCCGCCAGGTTGGCTCCCGATGCAAGTCAACGCTAACAGTATATTGCCTCTGCCGTCATTGCGGCTAATGAGATGCTGCCAGCTCGCCCACAAGAAACTGTCGGATCCGTCAAGTAAATGATGGCGATATCATCACGTAACCGGCTTTGGACTCCAAGAGCCGCAAAGCCAAAGTCGCTTTGTTTGTAGCTCGGCAGAGCGACTTGAAAAGACTTTGAGACTTCTACTGCCGTCTTCGTCCGTTCGTCTTGGCTCTTTCTACAAGTTAGTAATATGCCATTACGCAAATCGGTTCTGCATTCAGTCAGACGCCAACTATCACATTGACTCGAGAGATCCACTCTCGAGCGAACGATTGCTGTGCCTGGCGTAGTCATCTATAGTAGCTGGACTCCATCTTAGACTGTGCTGTGTTCTACGTCAGTGGACGGCGGTGTCATTCTTGGATATGTATGTCTTCCACAAAAGGGTCTCTGTGAGGACTCCATGTCGGATGAGCCACCATCAAGCTCGTCTCCTTGGCATCGATTACACTCAGGTATTGCCAGCAGCAAAAAGGGCGTTGTCCTAGTCCTCTCTATTGCCTTCCATAACGTTTCATACCAAAATTTCGTTTCCTGGGCTGTAACGTCCCACACCCACTTTCCGCCCACCCACTTTTAATGCCCTCACATTAATACACATCAACTTCAACTATTATTTATATATATCATGATGCCACAACGATGCAACTTTCGCTGTCACTAGGGTTTTCAGACTCGCTGGATTCGTCTGTGCTATTTTCAAGTTCGCCAGCCTCGATTTGAGCCCTCCGAATAGCCTCAATGTTGGCAAACTTCGAATTTGGGCTCATTTTGACCTTCTTGCGTTTCCTAGCCCTGCTGGCATCAACCTCTGCTTGTAGTGCTTCAATCTTTCGCTGGGCTACTGCTAGTTAGTAATCCTTCTTATTAAAGCCCTTCTGAACCTTCTGAAAAAGCAGGCGTTGCGTATGTTTATTATTATCTAGCTTGCTGAATAGGCTGAACTGATCCTGAAGCTCATCCCTCTTCTTAGGGGTTAACTAAGGGACTGCTGATATATCTGCTGCCTATTTTTCGCTTGCCTTGCTATTAGAGAGCCTTTTACAGACCTGACCAGCCTGTTTAGCAGGGGTTGAGGTGTTCTCAAGCAGTAGAGGGCTGAGGAGAGGTCTTGCCATACTGACAGGCTACAAACCAGTCTATTGCCAGCCACTAATGATATTCTTGCTTATCAGGGCTGCCTTGCGTGCTTTGCTATAGCATAGAATGAAATTTCTCTTGCCCACAACTGTACTAGCATCCTATTCAGCTAGTAATCCAAGCTCCTTCTTATATACTGCCTTGAGAGGTCCAAAAACCGACTGATCAAGTGGCTGAAGGATGTATAACATGTGTGCTGGCAAGAACAGCAAGTGTATCTTGTTTCTGAAGCAGGTATATATAAAAGAAGTAGTCTTATAGCTTCTATGACTATCTAAGATTAATAATCTAACTTCTGAGAGGTCCCCTGGCTGGGTTGAAGGAATAAAGACCTCTGTTAACTACTTAACAGCTGTAGAGTCTGAAGTCCACCCATTTTCTATGGCTGTGAACTTCTAGGACTTATATAGCGTCAGATCCAGAGGGAACTACTGCTGCTGGACATTCTTGCCCTTGTATATAACAAGTGGAGGCAGTGCCTTGCCAGTTGCAGAGATACACTCGATCAGAGATGTCCAAGCACGCAATCCAGGCTGTTTCTTGCGGATAGAACGAGTTTCTGATGATCCAAGAACAAGCCTATTTGATCCTCTCCCTTCTAGGATACTAGTCTCATCTATATTATATCGATTAGAGGCTTTGATAGCTATAATCTCAGGTATAGCAAGGTGTTTGAACTATTGCCTGATTACATTAGTTGAGGCTCTATTGATACGCTAGGAATCGATTGCTCTACTTTTTTGGACCCTTACAGATGGGTTCCTCTTGACAAAAGACTGAACCCAGTTCTTTCCAAGAGGCTGGGAGTCTCCATGGATCTGTAGGATACGCTCAGCAAACTCCTTGAGTTGTTGATGGGTTGGAGGCAGGCCTAGGGCAGCCTGGATTCGAACCCATTCAGCCAGATTGCTTTCCTGTAGTGGAGAAAGCCTCTGCTGGTCGGAAAAGGCAGTATCTCTTGACTGAGTGCCTGAAAGTCGATCTCGGAGAGTAGACCTTGGAACACCATACTGCACTGAGGCTTGCCGATGACTAAGCCCAGCAGCTATAGCCTCAAGGGCCTGATGCACATTATTTTCAGTATACTGAGGCATCTGATAATGATGATGATATTTGCAAAGTATGGTGACGATTGAGTGAAATTTGGTGAAGTTGTTCAAGTTTGAAAGTGACGGTGAGCATTTTCCATGAGGTATTTTTAGGTGGGCGGAATGGGGGGGTGGGCGGAAAGTGGGTGTGGGACGTTACTACATAGTAGGTTCATTAGTATTCCTGTAGGTCATATTAGGTTGAACTACCCCAATCAGGGATGAGCGTCTAGAAGTCGAGGCCTCACGATAATTGAATTACTAACAGGGGCTCTGCGGTCGAATATATTTGGTGTTCGACCGACTTTCTCTTTGTATTACATTAGACTATATTAGGCAATAGCTTTCCTCAGTGTGTCCATGAATCTCCACACATCGTGGAATGTGCAGTAGAGAGGCACTGGAGCCACACGAATGACGCCTGGCTTTCTCTTATCACAAACCACGCCCGCGGTCGCGAATTCATCAACCACACGATCCAACAGCCCATCCTTGAGCAGCACACTAAGCTGCGCACCTCTCTCGTGCGCATTGCGTGGGGTAAGGACGCGAAATGATGGCTCACTTCCAGTGTCATCCGCGAGAATGCCGTCAAGGAGATGCTCAGCATATGCAGTAAGCACGAGTGACTTTGTCCTCAGGTCAAACATGGATGTCTTTTCGAACACAGACAAGGCACCAGAGAGCGCGGCAAGGTCGAGAGCCGAAGGGTTCGACACCTGGAAGCCACCAGCGCCCACTGTAGGCAAAAACTTGTTGTCCATGTTGAACCGCACCGATTTGTCACCTCCGTACCATCCCGTCAGTCTGTGACGGAACTTGGGCTTGCCGTCACTTGTGTCAACCTTTCCATGTCTCTCATGAACGAATGCACCGGCCATGGCACCAGGACCCGCATTCTGGTACTTGTAAGTACACCATGCTGCGAAGTCAACGTTCCAGTCGTGTAGCTTCAGCTCAACGTTGCCCGCAGCATGTGCCAAGTCCCAACCGACCACGATTCCCTTAGACTGGGCATATTCGGTAATGCGAGGAATATCGAAGAGCTGGCCGCTGTAGTATTGGATTCCAGGAAGGAGAAGTAGGGCTGTTTCTTCGGCATGCTCATCAATTGTCTTCAGTATCAACTCCGTTGAGATGTAGAAGTTCTCGTCGGGTTGGATCTGCACCATCGACTTCGCCGGGTCCAACCCATGCCACTGGATTTGAGACTCAATGACATACTGCTTTGATGTGAGTATTCATCTGACAGTTATTTTGCGGAAGAGGGACTTTTCTTACATGGTCGCTGGGGAAAGGCCTCCATTCCAGGATTATCTTGTGCTTCTTCTCTGTCGGGCGGTAAAAGCTTGCCAACAGAAAGTGAAGGTTCGCCGTCAAGGTGTTCATCATGACAACCTCTTCAGGAAGACCGCCCACGATAGGTGCGCTCTTCTTCGCAACATCCTCTGCCATGTCCTGCCAGCAGACCAGAGGTGAGTTGCCCAGTCCATTGAAGTGGCCATTGACGCCAATCGAAGCCCAAGTCTCTAACTGAGCATTGACATATTCCTTGACTGCCTTGGGGGGGACACCAAGAGAGTTTCCGCAGAAGTAGACAGAGGGAGTATCGTCATCATTTGACGAGGAAGTACCATTGACGCCGTTTGCGTGGCCGTTCACGGCTTGCTTGTCTGTCGAGGTGGTCAGAGGCCTGTCGGTCGCCCACCATACTCTCATTTGAAGACTCACTAGGAAATGTGCCGTTCAACTCCTTCTTCTTCAGAGATCCCTTCGTTGGGATGATGAACTCATCACGGAGATGCCTGAGCTTGTCTTGCGCATCGAGTTGCTGAGCATACTCGGCAGTGTTGGCATTCGTGGGGAACTTGGCCGGATGGCCGGACCGGATCTGTTCTGCAAAGGCGGCAAACTCCATGGTGAATCGTACGAGAGATTATGCTCTTAACTGCTTGATGAATCGAGAACTCGCAATTGTGGCACGAGCTGCACAGTAGCCTGGGCGTTTTCCTCGTCTTTGTACCCGACGCCGCCGCCCCAAAACCCCCAGATAGCGTGCATCGTCATTCCGCAAACTTGACGCACGGCCCCACCATCTTCCGCGATCCGTTTCCGTCTCCGGTTCAACACTTCCGCATGTAGCCGACGGGTCTCGGTTTGGCCCACTTACACCGGATAGGATGACGAGATCCCTCACTCGGGTCCGCGTCAAACGGACAGGTGATAGGCGATGGGATCAGGTTGGTGGAAGACGTTGAGGAAATACTTCTTCATCTGGATGTTCCCTGACTCGCATTGACCTTGTCTCTCTTCTCTCCATCACAACCAACTTACTCACACTCTAGTCAGCCATTCTCGAAGCTTTTATTTTGACTTCTGTCCCTGCTTGTATTCTCTGCTTCACAGCTTTCGCTAGTCGCAATGTCCCCCCACGCCCTTCCCGTGTCAGCAGAACACTCGCCGGACGACGTGTTTTCATTCGAGAAATATGCCATCACTCCGAACGGGTTCCTCCCCGCAGACGCACCGCTCAAGGTGCTTCCGAACTCATACTATGCGCCATGGGAGAAGATCATTCAGCATCTCCCGCAACTACTTAAGGCTGGGAAGCTGCGACGAGAGGTCGATGCTCTCTCGGTTTTGAGTACAGACAAGCTTATGGACGAGGCCGAATGGAGGCGAGCATACGTGATCTTGATCTTCTTTACACATGCCTATGTTTGGGGTGGAGAAAAGGCTGAGGAGGTAAGGGAGTCTCGGCAACCAAAACAGTTCCTTTCTAATTAATGTCTAGATTCTGCCCCCTTCAGTCTCGATTCCCCTCTTGGAGGTTTCCAGGCACTTGGAAGTCCCCCCGGTTGCCACCTACGCTGGTCTCAACTTGTGGAACTTCTTATCGACTACCGACGACTTCACCGATCTCGAATCATTGGAATCCCTTCACACTTTTACCGGTACCAAGGATGAGGCTTGGTTCTACCTAGTCTCGGTAGCCATGGAAGCACAAGGCGCTCGCATTATGACAGATATGCTCAACGCTCTGGAGTCGATCAAGACAAGAGACTACGCCACAATCACCAAAGCTCTCGAGGGCTTGTCCGAAAATATCCGAAAGATCGGTGCCCTGCTAGAGCGCATGTACGAGCACTGTGATCCGATGGTTTTCTTCTATGAAATCCGCCCATTCCTTGCGGGCAGTAAGAACATGGCAGCAGCTGGGCTACCAAATGGCGTGTTCTACGACGAAGGAGATGGTCGCGGGAGCTGGCAACAACTCAGAGGTGGCAGTAACGGACAGAGCTCTCTCATCCAGTTTCTTGATATTGTCATGGGGGTGGAACACAAGTCGGAAGGCAACAGCAACCCTCACGCGAGCAAGTCCGCACCAGCTCAGAAGGGTACACCCGCATTCCACGAGGAAGTTCGTGACTATATGCCAGGACCTCACAAACGCTTCTTGGAGCATGTTACTCGCATGGGTAGCATCCGCGAGTTCGCCAAGCTCCCTGCGTCCACACCGCAGCAGGAGAGATTTCGCGACGCATACCAGAACGCGACAAAGACCATGACGGAGTTTAGAAACAAGCATTTGCAGATCGTCACACGGTACATTGTTCTGCCATCCAAGAAGGCTTACACTGCCGCCAAGGTTGACTTGGCCAGTGCATCTGCTACCAAAGATGACCAACTCACGGGAACAGGCGGCACAGCATTGATGCCGTTTTTGAAGCAAACGAGGGACGAGACCTTGCAGGCAGGGCAGCTGGACCAAGGGCGGAAGAAGTGATTTATTTTTGAGACAAAGTTTGTGATATCCATAGAGCGATTGACGACATCAGCATGGCGGTTTAGACAAATACCAAACTAATGCAAGGGGATGAAGAATTCTGTTCCGCGTGTAACCTGGGTGCTCCATTCAGGAGTCAACTGATCCACTAATGGGGAAAGTCGCATCCGATAGGCGTTGTGTGTTGAAATTTGTGTGTGCGGAAGAGAGTTCGGATGTCGGAAGTGTCTGTGCTCCAGGACCCATACAAGCCCACATGATCCGAGGGGCATCGGGATTTTCAGGAATGTCCAATCGCTCACTAGAACATCATCGACAACGTGACGTCTACCATCATCATGACCAACCAACTTGCTCACTGCCTAGTATCAATGAGCTAATCTAAATCAAATGTCACGTCTCATTTGTTGAACTAAAGGCATGGCTGTCACGCTTAGCGAAGGTGGAAGCCTCGTTAATAAGCACCAGTCTTTCCACTCATTACTGATTACTGCTCTGTCGTGTGAATCATGACGAACCCGCCACACACGATCGCAGTAACTAATGGCCGTTTCGATATTCAGTTCCGCAGTCCCCGATGTCTGTGAATAGCCGCCTGGTTCTCATCCGACTGTATCCTAGGGCTATGATATTGATTCTATCGAGGTCCCAGTCGCTCAAGGTGAATTCGAACGTCGCGAGGTTTTCCTCGACATGGCTAGAAACCCCAAGACGCGTCCCTACAATGATAGCTCCAACAGCCGGCTGCTGAAGAACCCAGCGAGCTGCTACATTTGAAAGACTCACCCCGTGCTCCTGGGCCACTGTCGAAAGAATATCTAGCAGGTCCTGGAAGTCTCGCCAGGTTCCCCAGTGCATGATCATATCGTGATACTCCATAGGGCGTATCAGCTAAATCCTAAATGTCAATTGTGATTTTCGTTCTTCTCGTGCTTACCTTTCTTTGTGACGGCGTTAGGTTCGCTAATTTTGCATATATATCAGGAGCAGGTTTAGCAAGCCACTGCGCCGATAATAGTCCGCCACACTTCTGAGATTCGTCATCTTGAACTGACATGAGAGGTTTTGAGAACACTTCTAGGACTTACCAGAGACCCATATGTCAAGAGCTTCAACCCGTATCTTTGGCAAACACCGATCATCAGATGAAGAGGTCTGGAATCGAGCACCGAAAACTATAGATTTTGGGGTAACGTCCCACACCCACTTCTCGGCCACCCCCACATTTCGGCCACCTTAAAATGCCTCAACGAAAATGCTCACCGCCATTTTCAAACTTGAATAACTTCACCAATTTTTACTCAATCATCATCATTCTTTCTGTGAAGCATAATAACTATCAAATGCGTCAGTATACGGAAGATGAAGTTTCTCGGGCACTTGATGCTATCGCAGCCGGTGCCAGTCTACGAAAAGCTTCATTACAGTAACGTCCCACACCCACTTCTCGGCCACCCCCATATTTCGGCCACCCACTTTTGATGCCCTCACATTTATACACATCAACTTCAACCAATATTTATATGTATTATGATGCCACGACGATGCAACTTTCAGTATCACTAGGGTTTTCAGACTCGCTGGATTCATCTGTGCTACTTTCAAGTTCGCCCGCCTCGATTTGAGCTCTCTGAATAGCCTTAATATCGGCAAACTTCGAATTTAGGCTTATTTTGACCTTCTTCCGTTTCCTGGCCCTACTGGCATCAACCTCTGCCTGTAGTGCCTCAATCTTTCGTTAGGCTACTGCTAGTTGGTATGCCTTCTTATCAAAGCCCTTTTGAACCTTCCGAAAAAGCAGGCGCTGCGTATGCTTATTATTATCCAGCTTGCTGAACAGGCTGAACTGATTCTGAAGCTCATCCCTCTTCTTAGGGGTTGACCAAGGGACTGCTGATATATCTGCTGCCTATTTTTCGCTTGCTTTACTATTAGAAAGCCCTTTACAGACCTGACCAGCTGGTTTAGCAGGGGTTGAAGTGTTCTTAAGCAGCAGAGGGCTTATAAGAGGTCTAGCTATACTGACAGGCTATAAACCAGTCTATTTCCAGCTACTAATAATGTTCTTGCTTGTCAGGGCTGCTTTATACGCCTTGCTATAGCATATAACGAAATTTCTCTTGCCTACAACTATACTAGCATTCTATTCAGCCAGTAATCCAAGCTCCTTCTTATATGCTGCCTTGAGGAGCCTAAAAACCAACTGATCAAGTGGCTGAAGGATGTGTGATGTGTGTGCTGGCAAGAACAGCAAGTGTATCTTGTTCCTGAAGCATATATATATAAAAGCAGTAGTCCTATAGCTTCTATAACTATCTAAGATTAATAATCTGACCTCTGAGAGGTTCCCTAGCTAGGTTGAAGGGATAAAGACCTCTGTTAACTACTTAACAGCTGTAGAGTCTGAAGTCCACCTATTTTCTGTAGCTGTAAACTTCTAGGATTTATATAGCATCAGATCTAAAAGAAACTACTGCTGCTAAATATTCTTACCTTTATATATAATAAGTAGAGGCAGTGCTTTGCTAGTTACAGAGATATACTTAATCAGAGATATCTAAGCATGCGATCCAGGCTGTTTCTTGCGGATAGAACGAGTTTCTAATAATCTAAGAATAAGCTTATTTAATCCTCTGCCTTCTAGAATATTAGTCTTATCTATATTATATTAATTAGAGGCTTTAATAGCTATGATTTCAGGTATAGCGAGGTGCTTAAACTATTGCTTGATTATATTAGTTGAAGCTCTATTAATACGCTAGGAATCGATTGCTCTGCTTCTTTAGACCTTTACTAATAGGTTTCTCTTGATAAAAGACTGCACCTAGTTCCTTCTAAGAGGCTGGGAGTCCCTATAGACCTGTAGGATATGTTCAGCAAAGTCCTTGAGTTGTTGATAGGTTGGAGGCAGGCCTAGGGCAGCCTGAATTCGAACCTATTCAGCCAGGTGGCTTTCCTGGGTTGGAGAAAGCCTTTGCAGATCAGAAAAGGCAATATCTCTTGCCTGGGTGCCATAGATTCGAGATTAGAGAGTTGTTCTAGGAACACTATAACGTCCCACACCTATTCTCGGCCACCCCTACATTTCGGCCACCTTAAAATGCTTCAACGAAAATGCTCACCGCCATTTTCAAACTTGAATAACTTCACTAATTTTTACTTAATTATCATCATTCTTTCTGTGAAGCATAATAACTATTAAATGCGTCAGTATACAGAAGATGAAGTTTCTCAGGCACTTAATACTATCGCAGCTAGTGCCAGTCTATGAAAAGCTTTATTACAGTATAGTGTTCTTAGAACAACTCTCCAATCTCGAATCCATAGCACCCAGGCAAGAGATATTGCCTTTTCTGATCTGCAAAGGCTTTCTCCAACCCAGGAAAGCCACCTGGCTGAATAGGTTCGAATTCAGGCTGCCCTAGGCCTGCCTCCAACCTATCAACAACTCAAGGACTTTGCTGAACATATCCTACAGGTCTATAGGGACTCCCAGCCTCTTAGAAGGAACTAGGTGCAGTCTTTTATCAAGAGAAACCTATTAGTAAAGGTCTAAAGAAGCAGAGCAATCGATTCCTAGCGTATTAATAGAGCTTCAACTAATATAATCAAGCAATAGTTTAAGCACCTCGCTATACCTGAAATCATAGCTATTAAAGCCTCTAATTAAATAATATAGATAAGACTAATATTCTAGAAGGCAGAGGATTAAATAAGCTTATTCTTAGATTATTAGAAACTCGTTCTATCCGCAAGAAACAGCCTGGATCGCATGCTTAGATATCTCTGATTAAGTATATCTCTGTAACTAGCAAAGCACTGCCTCTACTTATTATATATAAAGGTAAGAATATTTAGCAGCAGTAGTTTCTTTTAGATCTGATGCTATATAAATCCTAGAAGTTTACAGCTACAGAAAATAGGTGGACTTCAGACTCTACAGCTGTTAAGTAGTTAACAGAGGTCTTTATCCCTTCAACCTAGCTAGGGGACCTCTCAGAGGTCAGATTATTAATCTTAGATAGTTATAGAAGCTATAGGACTACTGCTTTTATATATATATACTTTAGGAATAAGATATATTTGCTGTTCTTACTAGTATATATATTATATATCCTTCAGCTACTTAATTAGTTAGTTTTTAGGCTTCTCAAGGCAGTATATAAGAAGGAGCTTAGATTACTAGCTGAATAGGATACTAGTATAGTTATAAGCAAGAGAAATTTTATTATATGCTATAGCAAGGTGTGTAAAGCAGCCCTGACAAGCAAGAACATTATTAGTAGCTGGAAATAGACTGGTTTATAGCCTGTCAGTATAGCTAGACTCCTTATAAGCCTTCTGCTGCTTAAGAACACTTCAACCCCTGCTAAACCAGCTGGTCAGGTCTGTAAAGGGCTTTCTAATAGTAAAGCAAGCGAAAAATAGGCAGCAGATATATCAGCAGTCCCTTGGTCAACCTCTAAGAAGAGGGATGAGCTTCAGAATCAGTTCAGCCTGTTCAGCAAGCTGGATAATAATGAGCATATGCAGCGCCTGCTTTTTCGGAAGGTTTAAAAAGGCTTTGATAAGAAGGCATACTAACTGGCAGTAGCCTAACAAAAGATTGAGGCATTACAGGCAGAGGTTGATGCTAGTAGGGCCAGGAAACGGAAGAAGGTCAAAATGAGCCCAAATTCGAAGTTTGCTGATATTGAGGCTATTCGGAGAGCTCAAATCGAGGCGGGCGAACTTGAAAGTAGCACAGATGAATCCAGCAAGTCTGAAAACCCTAGTGACACCGAAAGTTGCATCGTCGTGGCATCATAATACATATAAATATTGGTTGAAGTTGATGTGTATAAATGTGAGGGCATCAAAAGTGGGTGGCCGAAATGTGGGGGTGGCCGAGAAGTGGGTGTGGGACGTTATTAGCATGATCTCGAAGAGGTCAGAGGTAGCTTGTAGGATGAAAACGAAGTCACAAACCTGAACCTGATTTGACACAACTCCGACAGAGCCGGTCTTTGCTATCAGATACTCACAGGCTTCAACAGTGTGCTCAGCATCGAAATTGCAGAGCCCGATCGTTGAGACCAGGTTTGGATGGACCGCTGTGAGGCGGACCAGTTCAACCAGTATGTTAAGATACTCTTTTGAAGAATACTTATGCAGCGATGGAATGAGCTATGGGTAGAAGACCACAGCCGGATTTGGGTTCAAACTCACATCGTGCCAGTGAAACTGAAGCAATTCAATCCTGCCTCCAAGTCGTCGGTACCTCTCTTTTACAGCGTCGAGGACAAACTGCGCTGTGGCGGCCTCCGTAGGCGTTGCAAATACGCACCATTTTGTTGCAGCGAGAACCTGTGACCTAATACTTGGCGACAATCGGTTCCTGAAGGCGCCGTAGACTAGTTCAGCATCACCCTAGAGACAGAAGTCAGTTTAACAAATAAGAAGGCTCAACATAACACGAACATAGTGATCAGCCATGTCAGCTGCTGTGAATCCCGCCTGGACAAGACGGACTAGCTCTTCTTCTTGTCTGCTGGTACTTCCGCTGCCCCAAGCTGGGGAAGAAAGCTGCCACAGACCATTCAATACTCTGGGAAACTCGTAAGGCCCAAGATGAAAGGTCTCAAAATCAGGTTTGGTTGCAATCTTCAATGACATGAGCGTCTTGGTACGTGACCTAGGAGCTGCGGTCGACATGCATTCTGGGAACAGCGCCACAAAAGCGTCCTTCACCTGCCGCTCACTGCGATTAAAAGGGTATTCCGCACAAGTAGAGTCCCAGCTATCGTGCACCAGCTTGTAATTTTCCAATGCAAGAATCAGATGGCGAAGTTGGTGCTCAAGCTCCGGCTCCGGACTTGGTTGAATATCTTTCAAAGCCTGTATGGCCTGGACGATGTCGCCATCGATCATTTGCAACGATGATTCTAGAGCCTCTGCCGGGTTCGGGTTTTCATCTTTGACGACCGTCATTGCTTGGATGATTTTTGCGAGACTTTTGACCAGTAAGAAAAACCTCAATGATATGCAAAACGAAGGAAACGTACTTTGGCAGCGACTGCTTAGGTAGTTTGGCAGAAAAGAGGCATCGGTTCCAATTCAAGTACTCAAGAAACGACAGAGAAAGCCCACCGTCATCCCTCAAAAGTGCGTGTATACGTGGAAATGGCACAGGATATTCAATTAACCGGGTTTGCACATGCTTCACAAAGGCATTCCGTGTCAAGGGGCGTTGGGAAATGGCCAATCGCAGGGACGATCGAAGTAAGGCCGGTGTTACTTGTGACGGCTGTCAGCAAGGGCAAAGGCATGTCCCACTGCTTGGCATACGGTTTGAAATGAGGACGTCGTCCATCATGTTTCTAAAACACGCACTCAGTTGGGCTTCTCCGGAAGGGCCACGTCCTCAAAAGGTCCCAAGGTAAAGCATGAGAAGGGCATCGGATGCACTCACACATGTCCAGCCATGGTGGGCCGTCTTCCGCCTCCGAGAGGTTTCGGATGTGCTCACGTAACGGAATGTGTCGACGTTTGCGTCTACGAGTCACGAGAGCCACACGGCATGCGGCTCTGAACGGCCGGGTTGCTGGAGGACGAGAGTAAGCCGGTTGTGTGTGGGTGGCTAAGGAATCGCAGGATCCGAGGATCAAACCGGGGGGTTCGCGTTTGACAATGGCAAGCACAGTGCATCCGATAACGTGTCTCTTATCGGAACTACTGTGCAAAGTGGCGTCATGAGGTGCTCACATACACCCTCCTGAGATACCGACAAGGTTTAGCGCCGCAACAGTTCCAGCGCGGAAAACCTTGATCCCTCGGCAATTGGCTTTCTCGCTCCGCGTCCGATCTTCCTTCTTCCGCGATTCGACTTTACTCCAAGGGATATCGGCGGTTGCACCAGAATGGACGATGTCTCGGTGCGGGAGGCATCGCCACACACTTATGTTCGCACAAGGGTCGCAAATGCTTGCGATAGCTGCAAAGCAAGAAAAGGTACCTGACCCTAACATCATGTTGCTCGAGTCCTACGGCGAGCAGCACAGAGATCCAACTGGCGATTGCAAATGGGTTCAGCAGTTATGTTGCTAGGATGCGCTCTACTTGAGATATTGTTCATCCGGTTAATCAGGGCATGTATCTAACTACGAGAATAGTCAAATGCGATGGGAAGTTGCCATGTAGCTACTGTTTGAGACGCCAACGTCCATCGACATGCCGATACTCACCACAGCAAAGACGACGAGCTCCCGCGCCAACTCCGAGAACACCATCACCGTCTGTGCACAACGGCGCCGATCAAGCCAATGTTGCGACGGAGGCCGGCCACGATTCTTTGGCGGAGGAGGAGACAGAGGTTCCTCGTGAAGCGCGTCTGCTGTGTGATGCTCAAGGCAAGCTAAGTATGTCTTGCCTCCCCTAACTTGATACCTTCACGGGTTAATAAGACCCCGCCAGTATTTATTGGAGATTGTGCTCCATTATCTTTTTTCCAAACAGTACGGCAACTTGTCAACACTCGAGTAGACCCTCATGTCTTTGCTCATCAAACGGAAAATCCCTCTTTTCGACCACCTGCGCATTATTCCGGCAATGGCGAGCCTGCCCTTCACCCGGCTACGATTCCTCAAGCCATCACCACGTACCGTGCCGTTGTAAGACTTTTTGAACTCCGCCAGATCGACTTCCCTTTGGCCAATGCTTATAACAATGTAGACCAGTGGTTTGGTTGACCTGTTCGATGATGCTCGCCTCGTCAACGAAGTTTGTGCCTGGGCTCAACAAGACCATAGATCACAAGACGTTGCTTCCGCAGCTTTCTATCTGGTCCTTGCCATAGGATATCAGTCTGCGGAAGAAGATCTGGCATCTTCTTACTTTGAGTATGCGCGCAACACGGCACTCACCAATCTCAGTGGCAACATCAACGTCCCCACTATCCAGACCTTTATTCTAGTCACTCTATACATGTTAGGCTCTTGCCAGATGAATGGAGCATTCTTGTTCTTTGGTTAGATTATCTCAGGCACGAAACTGGACCAGAAGACTGGACTGATACTTTTCAAAAGGAATCGCGGTACGGGCAGCATATTCTATCGGAATACACCGCACAGAAATCAACTCTCGTTTTGGGCCCGACATTCAAAGGCAGCGGTAAGGCAACTCGACAGAACATGTCTCTTTGACGACTTGTTTCCGCTAACGAGCTATCACCGCAGAGATCGTCTTTGGAAGAGCTTGCGTGTACTGGATCTATTTCTGAGTACATCTATGGGCAGGCCGCCAGCAACGTCTGATGTTGATTGCAGCGTCCCATACCGCGCAGCGGATGATACCACTGGACAAGAGGCATACGATCTTCTCAATGCCTCAGCTCAAATATTCCTCATTACTGAAGGTATTGTCGTCGAAGTGTATTCGCGGAAAAAGGTCTCTTACCAGTTGACGGAGGGTATTTCAAGACAGCTGCGAGATTGGTCTGTCCGCTGGCTTCAACGTTTGAAAGACGTTGTGTCGAAACCGGCGGACGGGGAGGACCCAAGCAAGGTCACCGGCGCTTGCCAAGTATTATGCTCACTATTACGGTAAGCTCATCGCCCTTCCACGGCTGAGTCAGTTCACCGCCTAACTTGCACTTCTCAGCTGTGATTCTTGTCTCGCGACCATTTCTTATGTACGAGCTTCACAAGCGCTTGACGGAAGGATCAGCCGGCGGCTCAACGAGTCGACCCGGTCTAGTCTCTGGCAAATCGAAGCTCGCCGATGCTTGCATAGATGCAGCAAGCTTTATGGTCGACATACTGGTTGGCTTGACTGAGAGGCAATACCTAAATGGACAAATGCCACTTATCGTGTGAGTAATGAGGCTTGAATAGATTGTTTCACGACACTGAGGTTGATTAGCTCATGGCTCTTTGCGTCCTCCCTTATCCTGGGCGTTGGTTTACTGGGGTCCTTCGGCCGCATCCTCGAAAAGTACACGCGGAACGCAATCATGGTCCTAGAGCATTTCGCAAAGAAGGATGCCCATGCTTCACAGTACTCCCTCATTGCAAAGTCACTTCTCAACGCTGCACTGGATTACCTCGAAAAGAAGGAGCTTGAGGAACGGCTTCAAAGGACGGAAAGCTCGTCACAGTTGTTTGGGCTAGTACCGCGGGATGACGTGGAATCTGAGCAGATCGCCCATTCTTCTGTTCATGACGCTATTCCGGGCCTGGGGCAAGACCGCCAATCGGCAGTCAAGACGAATTCCGTCTCTGCGTTTTTGGGCCTGGGCTCGCCGTCTTTCGCAGACATAGATACCTCGTTTTTGAACATGTCAAACTCGCTCCCGAGGACGCCGGATTTGTCAATTCTTGACGGGAGGAATGATGGAGATCATGGATTTGGAGACCTTAATTTGTTCCAGCTTCTCGATGGGGACGGACATATCGATCTTGGCCCCTACATATAGACTTACAGTTCGGAACTTCCAACCTGGAAAGTCAAAATAAGCAATCATCACAGCCTGCTGTGTATGCAGCCGGAATTAGCACGGTTTGAGCATCAGATGACTGTGGATGGCGCTTCCCAAGCGATGTACGTATTGGCCGAAGTCTGCCTTCAGCAAATCTTGGCTCAGAGCCTGTGACTTGAAGAGGTCCAGGCTGCAAGGCCTACTGTATCCGTATTTTAAGTACGATCAGTACGAAAAAGAAATTCCAGCGTGATTGGATATGAACATATCGCAAGCATGGCACTGACTCTGTAAATTTGAACAGAGTTTAAGCGAGACTGCGAAAGGTCGTTTTCTTTTTTTGTCCGAAGAAGTGGGTTTTTGCCGATCAACGCCGACAAGCAAGGGCAAGCCGTAAGCCCTGCGATGCATATGGTAGCACGATTGACTCAACAGCATGCATAGCGATAGCATTGGGCAGTTGCAATCAGTGTCCATACCGAAAGAGAGGCTTAGGAGGAAAGTTCACGAGGGTTTCAAGTTGGCTGGGCCTTGCCAATCCGTCGGCGAGCAGTACGCATCAACTACGGTGATTTCTCGCTGTTCTCAGACGGCCAGCAGATTCAATTACAGGGCATTCAAGTTGGGCAAAGTTTTCTTGCTTGCCTGGTAGTTCATCTCTTTGGCATGTTTCGCCTAGCAGTGTGGACTACTGGCCTTCGAAGACAAGCAGACCTTGAGCAGTCGACCGCCTCGTGGCTCACGGACCCCTTTACGCAGCAGAGCGCTACAAATGCTGGGTTGTGCCATAGCGTCGCCTTTACGGATACCCAGACAGGCATTCGAACCCGAGCGTGCCGCCGAGCGAGGGCACAGATTGGACCTTAAGGTTCCCAACCCCCTTTTCACAGATACGTACGTCTTACCGGCTTGTAGCCAACGTGCCAGCCCATGTTTACCACTGCACCGCGTGTGCACGACAGCAACACCCAAACTTGCAGCTTCTAATGATACGCACACCTACATGTGCGAGAGCAGGAACAGTAAGGAGAGATTCCTGCCTGGGTAAATATCGCCTATCGGACGATCTGCGACCGACTCCCGACCAGCCTGCTGTATAAACCCGTCCCCGCTGTTGGCAAACGGATTACTCCAGATTTCTGTCGGTGTACTCCTTTTTACACGTTTGTTGAAATCCCACGCGCCATGTCGGTATCTCCATCGGAAAAGTCCTCGTCCAAGTCATCGCGGCCCCTGGCGTGTGTTTTGTGTCAACGCCGCAAGGTCAAATGCGACCGGAAGTATCCATGCTCGAACTGCATCAAGGTATGTCACTCGCACCTTCAGGCTTCAACACACTACGACACAAACTTGTGGTTCACCAACAGTGGCGGAGCGCTGTCTTTGGTCCACCTTGACGCGCGATGACCCAGCCTTATCGCCTCTGGTTTTTGCATGCCGTGCCCAAGATCTTGCCACAACGATGAAGCTTACCAGCTACGGCACCAGTCCAAGGCAACGTGCAGCCCTAGTATTCCAGCCCTAGTATTCCAGCCCCAGTGCGAAAAAGGAGACGCCCAAACGCAGAGCTCCAGGCGAGACTTGCGCGATGCGAAGAACTCCTGGCCAAATATGCTGCTGCAAGTAAAGAACCCTTGGACCACGAGAGCACCATAGCACCGCCTCAAGCATCCAGTATTCCGTTTTATGAAAACAATCAGATCAACTGGAAACCCGCTGGCAAGGTGATTGTTGAAGATGGCTCTGTTCGATTCATTGACAACTTCCTCTGGGCAACGGTGTACGAAGAGGCAAGCCTTTCCACTATCGTTTGCTCATCACACTGGCTGACTGGTGACCTGCAGTTGCGTGGGATGAAAGAGCTCGTGGAAAAGGAGGGTGAGGGGCAAGAGTCTGAGCTACAGCATGAATGGGACCCTGGAGCTTCCATGCCCGATTACAGCGATTACTTGCTGGTAGGCGGCGATTCTCCCGTTGATCAGCACCCCGACGACTTGTATCCCACCGCGGGTCAAATCTTTCGGCTCTGGCAGACCTTCTTGGAAAGGGTAAATTCCCTGACGAAAATCGTACATGCCCCAACTTTGCAGCCATTTGTTGTGGAAGCCGCGAGTGGCCCAGGCCATCTTCCGAAGAATGTGGAAGCACTGATGTTTGCTGTTTTCAGCATGTCAATTGTTACTTTAACTGAAGACGAGTGCATGGCGATCCTTGGCTCTTCATGTAATGCTGCCTTCCGGAGATTTTCAACCGGCGTCAGGCAAAGCTTGCTGCATGCCGACTTTCTCAAATCGCATGATATAACCACTCTTCAGGCGCTCGTGCTGCACATGGTAAGCCACTTTTCAGTCCCAAGCTTGATATTTACTGACATCGGTAAGATGTCGATCCAAGGCCGCTGTAACATACACGGAGCATGGATTCTGAATGGCATATGCGTGCGGATTGCGCAGAAAATGGGTCTCCATCGCGACGGTGAGCTTCTCGGCCTACCTCCGTTCGAGACAGAGATGAGGCGGCGCATTTGGTGGCAGATATTCATGCTCGACTGCAAGTTTTCCATGATTTCCGGGTTGAGTCAATCACTGCTCCCTCGTCCGAGCGACTGCAAGCTGCCGAAGAACCTCAACGATGCAGACTTACATCCGGGCGCTAAAGACAAGTATCAGGAGCGTGAGGGCCCCACGGAGATGGTGATACCGCTGTTGGTCTTCCAGATCGGACGTTGCATCCAGCAACAACCTGATATCGAGGCTCTGATGCTGTACAACGAACTTAGTACCCTCAGCTCAGGACGAAAGAGCAAGGTTCAATCGGCGCAGATCAGCTCATTCATCAAACAACTCCAAGACCGGTTGAGCGAAGTTTTGGAGAAGAACTCCGACCCGTCTGCAGGGCCAGTACACGAATTTGCCTCGCTTCTGAAAGCCCTTATTCTCCAAAAGATCAAAGAAACCACTCGCCCTCCTCAGGAACAGCCAGAGTGGGGAAGTGAGATCTTGACACCAAAGGACAATCTCTTCAAGTGGTCAGTCATGACTACTGAGCAGAACGTCAATGCCTACAAATCAAATAAGCACCATGGGTTCCATTGGTTCCTGAAGCTTCTTTTCCAGTTTGATGTGGTAATTTTCATGGTCGGTCAATTGAGTCAGCGAACTTCTGGAAATCTGGTTGAGCGAGCCTGGCAACAGATCCCGGCGGTGTACGAATATCACCCGGAGTTGCTTGATCCCTCGCAAGAGTACAACATAGCACTCGCAAAATTCGTGTTGAAGGCGTGGAAGGTGAGAGAAGACTTCCTCTGTGCCGAACATGGCATTCAGCCAGACGAACCCGCCTATGTCACAAGAATCCGCGAGATCATGGTGCCTCACTGGAGTAGGTCACGGGCTGGTACGGAACCTCCATCTCATCCCCAGGGAAGTCATACCCTCGCAGACCATCACGAAGGGGATCATCCTCCGATGGAACATCTTTTTCAACGATACCTTGGTGCGGGGGCGTCATCTTGGGACCCTTTGGTGATGCCAGATCAAGAGATAATCAATCGTCAGCTGTCATCGTTCGAAGGTCTTGACATGACGACTCCGACAGGCTGGTAGCAAATGGCATTGATAAACAACAGACTTTCTTCATCGTTCTGCATTCCGGTACCCAATGAATGCTTAAATTTGCAAAGTGCATGTGAACTGCTTCGCGGTGGAGGTTGATAAATCTGCCGAATTGTTGCCCTAGGGCTAAACTCAAACCCAGCTGCGCATATTGGAACAGGGCGTAGAGTTGGCGTTTATATTCTGGAATTTACAATCGGCTTTTTCCATGTTTGTGGTCTGAACGGCTCCTTAGTGCCACATAATACCGAATCTTTCTGAGTGAGAAGTCGGCTCGGTTAGGTTTTCAGTTCCGATCGGTTCTCGGGTCAGTTTGGCACCCCGAATCAACGGAACCGGGGAAAGTCTTGGACACGATCACATGGCCAAAGCTTCTCATGTACGACATCACAAGTGCTTGAGTAAGAATAGATACGCATTCGGCAAACTCCCTCCTACTGGTGCGTGCTTCGAGCTGTTCAAATACACCTTGCCGTAGACCGCGGGTCCGTATTGCTACGTAGTCATTTTATCTCTGTCTCACATGGTCTTTTACCACTGCCTCACGCCAAACCTTACCTCTGCTAAACAGCTCCGCGTGGCACCTTGTGTGACATGTTCCAGGCTAGTATTGTTCGACGACACTTGTGTAGGATGTGATATGACACGCAAGTATACCATTTTGACAAGTCATCAAAGAGTTGAGTGAGTGGTTCAGGCGAGATATGTTTAGCCAAAAACTCAAATGGGTCTTTGCACTGGATTATTCGTCTTCCTCTTCGGCGTTTCTTTCGCGATTTGTAACCATCATGTATGTTCCGTATAGAAACCCCCCAAATAAGGCGGTGCCATCCTGTTACTTGATGCAATGTTCTATTAAGCAGAAACTTTGGTGTGTGCTTCGAGTGACGTATTACGGCTTGTGGAAATACATATAAAAGCATGCTACTAGACCACACAGTCTTTCTCATGATACAATGGAACTTATTTTCATTTCTCTGATCGCATGTTCTAGTCACGTTACGTTTAGAGATAAAAATACGAGCGTTTCCAGTGTCTGCCTTGGTTGCTAGTTCTACTTAAAAGTCCGCCTCTGGTCGCTTCCTCTAAACGCCCTTGGTCTGTTTCGCGTAAGCCTTAGGTTGTGTACGTTGCCCCCTTAAGCCCCTTTCCAACTTCCGACACTCAGTATGTACCCTAACGGAGCCACAGCCCATTAGTATGTGCTGACCATTTGCATCACCTCAGCCTGATCTCATGTGAGCCATGCAAAACTGTGCCACTATCGGTATTACATAAAGCTGGGTCTCTATTTTGTATTTGCAGCCGGATTTACCTTCCCAGACTGTTTTTAGTTGAGCAGAATCTGGCATAGGACGTTTTGAAAGTCAAGAATGTCGATATCAGCTGCTAGGTTCTTTCTTCTCTTGCTGACCTTACCCTATTCACACTCGCAAAGCAGCTACATAATCACTTTATCACCAAGTCATCTCAAGCGTCCCTATTTGGAGTGGCTTCCGCATGTTATATCTCGTACGTGACACCACCTGCATTGGTTATGGTGTCTGAAACTGATCGTTATGTCTCATAGGGTTATCCGTCGGGTAAGATATTAGTGGTGGCACATGGCCCTCGAGTGACGGTCTCTCAAGATTATATGCTGGAGATCAAAGGAATCAGAATCAATCCTAGGACCATCCATTACCTTTGGCACCCTCCTAGATCGACAAGTCTCTGTTTCCGGGATCCGAGGATCTTTCAGCCGAGCCGAGGAATTGAACGATCACTTGATGTACATAATGCCAGGTCTCACGGGATTTATTGTTTTCGCTGCCGAAGTTTGGTCCAGCGGCTAAGGAGCGCTACATTTGCGGACTAGAACCCAGGCATAGTTCAATAAGTGGGCTTGGCCATGTGGTGAATTTCATGTCGGGGAGGCCTGGTGCTTGCGGGCGAATCGAAGTCTCGAACTTCGAGGTGTGCAGTGAACAATACTGTAGACTCGGCAAACGCGTTCCCTTTCCTCGGGCAGAATTATATTGCCTGACGTCGTCCCCTGGCTCGACATGGTATTCCGGGGGCGGGTCGGCGCCACTAGCGAATGCATCCGCGGATACGACGTCTCTTCTGGGGTCGAATCACCGTTGGGTATCCACAACCTTGTTTAACCTGTCAAATCAGAGGTGCATGTTTCTCACGTGCACTATGATGCCAATGTTACATTAGGTGCACCGGCACACTTGTCCGCGCAAGTCCACCGAATGTAAACAACATGATAACAGCACGTGCCCGGTAATGACCGGGCCGATGCTCAGAGAGACCAACATAATTAAAGAACAACTTGCCATGAATCCAGGCGCAGAGATGATTGCTCTTCAGCCAGCCCTTCTCACCACCCAGGAAGCAATTGAGATAAAATGGCCATCTCAAAGCTCCGTCTCATTTGCCTCGCTGCTAGCTTGGTAGACGCCAACTCGCGCTTCCTTGCGCCGGTTCAAGACATCAATCTTCCGGCTAGCGAGACTGCTGAGCACCCATTGGAGCACCTCGGCGCCAATGGTCCTTGGTATGCAGGTATGTTGTCAATATCCTGAACCGATATGTTCTTGGGCACTTTCATGTCACTAGAACCTGATCACTTCTGACACTCCATCGTTCAGGACCAAATGTCAACGGAATTTCATCGGATATCCCGGAAAATTGCTTCGTTGACCAGGCAGCTTACGTCTCTCGGCATGGCTCACGTTATCCCGATCCCGGCGCGTACAATGGCTGGGTGTCCATGCAGGAACGAGTCAGTCAACTGAGTCCATTCCGCCCCTAGCGACGACTAACAAGCCGCTTCTTAGTTTCAAGCTGGAAACTATACGGCCTCTGGCAGCCTCAGCTTTCTGCCCAATTGGCGTACGGCTTTAACGAATCCTTCGTCTCAAATTGCCAACTTGAGCCCGACTGGCTACAAGGAAGCGCATGACCTAGGATACACTTTGAGAACAAGGTAAATGCCGCAGTCTTGCACACGCAAGGAAAGTTTGCTGACACCGAAAGATACCCCAATCTTTACAATGAGGGCGAGGACTTTGTGGTTTGGGCCAACAACTATTCCAGAGTTCTACAGACTGCGAAGCTTTTTGTCCGTGGCTTTTTGGGGACTAACGCCACTTTGTTTGGAGATATCGTATCAGTCACTTCCAAAGGTTTTCCTGGCGGTATCGGCGATTCTTTGGCCCCGTCGGATATGTGTCCGACGTTCGCTGACACCGAAGGCGGTGACTACGTCTCTCAGTGGAACGGTGTCTGGATCCCTCCCGTCCTCGAGCGCTTGCAGGGCTTGATTACCGGCAACCTCACGCTCACCGAAAATGACGTGTCACAGATTCCCTACCTGTGCGGATATGAAAGTCAGATCACCGGCCGCCTGTCACCTTGGTGTGATATATTCTCGGACAAGGAGTTCCTCCAGTACGAGTACTTCCAAGACCTGCGCTACTACTACGGAGTTGGCCCCGGCACGGACATTCCATCCAAAATGATGACGCCGTACTTGAGCGCGCTTATGGCCCTTTTTGGTGAAGGCCCTTCCGTTACTGGCAAACGGGCCGACGGAAGCACGTTCACACTACCGAAACTCATTGTCTCTTTCCTTAACGATGGACAGCTAAATGAGCTTGTGACAGCCTCGGGAGTCATGGACTCCCAAGCTCCGCTTTCTCCCACTGAGAAAGACGATAGTCGCGCTTGGGTCAGTTCTCGGTACACAACGATGCGAGGTACCATTGCGTTTGAGCGACTTAATTGTGCGGTTTCTGGCAATGGCACGTATGGAAACACAACTCGCGCCTCTGTCCCAGTCAAGAGATGCTCCAACTCGACTGCGCCGTCTCCTCCTAGCGGATCCCACAACGCAACCTATGTCCGTATCCGTTTGAACGACGCCGTTTACCCTTTGCCCTCTTGCAAGAACGGACCTGGATCTTCTTGTCTACTGGAAGATTACAGGAAGTACGTGTCCAACAAGCTCGACTCCGAGGGCAACTGGATCACGAACTGCAATGTTACTGCTGCGGGGGCACCATCAACCGTGAAGGGCGCCAGCTTTTACACAGACCTGACCAGCCCCTGGTTGAGTCATGTGGCTCCTTGAGATCGTTCATAATGCGCGAGTACTTCTGTTGATATGAATCGGCGTTGCCGGGATGTAGACATGTTGCAATAGTAATAGTAATTACTTAATATCACGCTTGCTTTGACCATCGTATCAGACTATGTAATTTGAGCAATCCAAGGAGGTTCAGTTACGAGGAAGACATGCCAACCAATGACCACGAACACGCGTTAGTCGGTAAACGTCTTTCTAGAAAAGTTTGACTTGCTAGTTCCAGAGTCTCTGGCGAGGCGAGTTCCTAGCCTCCAGTGAAACCCATATAAATAGGGGAAAGCCTTGTAGTACCCACCTACGGACAAATACCGCATAGCAGAGTGTTGGGATTTTACAAGAAAAAGCAACCCCCGAAAAGCAATATCTTGCATTCGGGGCCAAACGCCGAAAGCTCGGATCATGGTCGGTTGACAAACTTGCGCATGAAGCCCAGCCACTTCCCTACATGTGCAAGTTGGAGACGGGCACCGTTGACAGGGGCCCAGTGAATAAACGTCAGCTTTTCCGGTCGAGGAGGCTGTTTTCCTATCTATCTCTCGGTTGACGCCTGACACGCCTGAGCCGACGCAGCATTGCGCGTCAGGTCACCCTGACTGGAAGCTGGTGAAGCTCTTCTTTCCTGCTTCTCTGCCAGAGGAACAGTGTTTTTCCAACGTTCGCTGATCTGCGCTGTGAAGAAGCCAACAGCTGATCAGTACGAGATCTAGCTGCGTCATTGTTTATATTGCCGTCATTCTAAGTCACAAGAGGTTGCAGCTTAGCGGGGAATCAGAATACAAATGAAGTAAGATTGCGGCTGATCACGACGTCACTGACATCCTGTGAGATAACTGACGTATTTCTCGTTCCAGGTGGCTTCAAATTATCAGGCTCAACTAAAATGAGAATCATCCTTGACATTTTGATAATAAAAGGCCGTTAGAAGTGACTTCAAATAAATTTCAAGATGATTTTTGTCTGGAAAGCATTTCAATCTTATAATCTACAAAGTCCATTGTTCTGTGCCGTCGAGCTCCCGTTTTGCAAAGGCTGGACCTGTACAGATTCCCTACATCTTACGCTGTCAATATGTGGCAGACGTTTAACTCATCAAAGTCCCTGCAGAGCTTCACCGCGGAGAATCAAGCGCAAAACAAGCTCAACTCTAATTTTCTTCTCCCATAATACGCAGTACGGCACGAAACTACACCATGGGTGGGTGGTAGTTGGATGCAACGGGTTTCCGTTGAACTACCAGGGTTGAGTGACAATTGCACGTGGGCGCCAAGACGGAGAACTACTCATTGGATGGTGGAAACTGCCTCCGATTAGCTCCTGTCTAACTTCGGTATAGGTTTCCGTGAAGTATATTTCGCATTTCTTGAAACGCCGCAAGAGACATGATGCAAACCGTGACTTTTATACTTTGCGCTGCGCACCTCTTCCCCTCGAAAACCAACCCGAGCGGGATACTTCTAACCAGCATGCCCTTGTTGACCGGACCCTATTTGTCTCTTCCCCTCCCAAACACCGAATCCAAAGACCGGCCAGAAAATAATTTAGCCCATCAAAGACGCAAACTGGGCAGAAATCGCCTAATCTTGAGTGCGGTCGGGTGCAAGGTTTTGCTTCCTCAGGAGTTCCGTGGGGTAGCTAAGCTTTGCGAGTAGCTCGCGTCTACCCAATTTTATCCCTATCCACAAGGCAAAAGCTGCTCAATGATCCTGCGAGCCTGACTAGTTCACGCTCTCGCCACGAACTCTTTCCATGGATAGAGCGGAGGAGTCTCCATCCGCCCGCCGCAGCCAATATCCGGCACCCACCCCGCTGATCTTCAAAAGTAGACTGCCCCCTTATGTCATAGCTTAATATTTGACACACTCTGTTTTTTTTTGTCAAGCACTTCTACACTTTGCGCCTAATCGTCATATCTTTCCATGGCGTACCCACGTGCGCAGGATCATGGACTGAACTTCCAGTGCTCCTGGGACTTGGGGACGTGAAGTACCACTATCCGAGAAGCGACGAACGACTCTCACTCGACACCGATCCTTTCGCTCAGAAACTTCCCATGACAATCAGAACATAGCAGTGGAGTGGCGGTGACGGGAGCCTACCAAAATGGCAGACAGCTTGGTGGAGCCACTCATCGGTGCTACTGTCGCCATGATGTGCCTCACGACGCTGGCCATATCCGTACGTGTAGGCGTTAGGGCAAGTCTTAGGACGTATGGACTTGATGATGGTATGTAAACCATAGTCTGAAGTCCTTATGGGCTAGCTAACAGACAGTTGTAGTCCTTATTGTTGCGAGTTGGGTACGTCGTCGTGCCAGCGCGTCTTTCAGTCAAGAGAGGTGACCTTTGATTAACGATTATTCTAGGTGTTCACCATGGCCATGTGCATCCAGACTCTTGTGTGTACGTAGGAAGTGTTGATTTCCCTCGGTGGAGAGGAAGCTGACTCCAGGACAGCGGCTCATGGTGGCTTTGGCCGCCATCATCAAGACATGGATCCAGTAAACTACGAGCAATTCCTCAAGGTATGTGCAGATCATTGGAAATAAACCAAGGTGGACTAGTACTAACCACGGTGCAGTTGGCGATATCAACGTCTTCAACGTATAGCTACGGTCTTGCGCTGGCCAAGATGTCTTTCGCCGTGCTGTACATTCGAATGCTTCCCGAGAGACGACTAATCATCGTCAACAAGGCAATCGTCTTGTTCCTGTGCTGCCAAGCCGTTGAGGAAAGCATGATACCGATTTTCCAATGTCGCCCAATTGCGAAAGCCTGGGTTCCAAGTATGGTAGGAACCTGTCTTGACCTACCTGTGCTATGGTGGACTGGCGTAAGTATCCGCTCGCTCATAAGAATCTTCATTTTGTCAGGATGCTGATCAAACATTTAGTTTGCTTTCAACCTTTGCACGGACTTGATCCTTTTCATTCAACCGATACCGTTCCTTTGGAGGCTTCAACTGCCCATAATCAAGAGACTTGGTCTCATTGCTATGCTATCACTTGGCTTAATGTGAGCCAATCATCCTAAACGATCCACCTTCTTCTCCGATACTGATAAGTACCACTAGGGTCTGCGCGATTTCTGTTATCCGGATGCACTCCGTGACTGAAATGGGTCTCGATGATACCCACGACCTTGCCGTTCCGATTATATGGTCAGAGGCTGAAGTTAGCACCTTGATCGTTTGCTCCTGCGTACCGTTTCTACGAAAGCTGGCCCAGAGGCTTCCTTGGTACCAACGAATATTTGAGACAACGAACCACGACCCGCAGCTGCCACCCGTAGAAACTATAGGCCATGCAAGGAGACGTAGTCCGTTTGGATCCAAAGAAAATGGGAGGGGAAAAGACGGAATTGGCGAAGATTCAGGGTTGACAGGATCAACTCTCACGTATCCCATGAGCGTTCTGAGCCGGCCAGCGAAAGCATCCGAACTGGTTAACGACGACTTGGCAGAAATTCAACGCGTTACGTCGGGAAATGTGGACAACTCTACCACACTGCCAGACTCCAGCAAGGACATCGAAGCCAATAACGAAATCATACAACCGCCACTAAAACTACATTGTCCGAGCAGTCCGGTAAGCGGCTCGAATAGCGTCGGGGCAACATAGAATAGATACCTTTTACTAGACTTGAGTGAAACCTCAACAGAAATTCAATAATATTCAATCAACACAGCATGTTCTGTTTTATTAAGTGAAAAATGGAACGCTACTGGTGCTGGTGCTTTCGTACTGGGAACTGCTGCGACGTGAGATCCGATTGAGATATCCACAGTGTCGGAGACCGACCCTCGCTCGCTGGGTGGAGGGATCTCGGAGTGGGGCCGATGAAATCGGTCGGCCATCACGGACCCCATCGGCGCTTGTCCTGACCCAAAAAGTCAATGACGTAGGACACTCATCTGGCGACGCGAGTGCACAAAGCCAACCTTCCAGCCAAAATCATGAGCTCATGTACATCGGTGGTATCCGGGAGCGTCGGTGGTCGGCCAATTGGGAACACCGAACGTGTCATCGAGATACTGGCGTACAACAAAATCGCGAACGATCATCCCTGCCCCTCCTGTCAACTCAATAAGACCACCTCCATAACTCCTCTGCTTTTCCCCAAATTTCTCCTACTGCAACCAAGGGGCAATACCATATCCGCTCAGTATTGACAATAATTCCAATGATGGGTATCTCACTCTCCACCGCGAGGTGGCTCGCGCCCCTGTCATTCATCGTCGACTTTGCCGCCCAGAACTATGGAATGCTCAGCACCCCTAACATGAAAGACGTTCATGACGCGAACCTTTCCTTCTTCTCCCCGCAACCGTTCTTCATCGCAGGCTTCTTCTTTCCTCAACAGCTGTTCCAGCTGGCGTGGCTCTGGCGCCTGTACAAGGCCGACCCGAAGGCGGAGCAGATGGATGCTGAAGTTTCAACCATGGTTGATTTTGCACCGTTTTATGCCATCGGAAATTTTTGCATCGCCAGTGAGACTTCCTCATTTTCAACTGTTTTGAGATTCAGACTGATAAAGATCGACAGCTTGGATGATATTTTGGAACAACTCGGATCTGAAAACGGCCAATATTTTCGTCGTAATCAACAGTCTCGCTCAGCTGTACTTCATCTCCAGCCGCCTACCGAAAATGAACACCAAATCCGTCAATTCCGTCCTCACCCACATCGTAGCCAAGACCTTCGCTGGAATCGGCGTCCTGGACCTTCTACACAATGGCTCCGTAGCCTACTTTGTCGGACAACAGCCATCTACTGCCGTGAAGGTCCTCACGGGCCTCGGCTTTGGCCTTCTCGCGACTGCTAGCGACTGGATATTCGGCGGGTGCCTTGCGTACGACTTGGTTGCTTTAAGTGTAGGCCAAAACGCATATGGAAATGTTAGCTGGAGTAGACTCCTGGGCATTTATGCGGGAGGCACGGCGGCCATCGTTGGAGCCAAGAACCTATTGAGGTAAGTTGATGAATCGTAATATGAACCACATGCGGTATACATCCGATCCGAGGATTTACTTGCTGATATTTCCAGACCCCCATACGTCAGCCAGAATACTGAATATCGTCCTTTGCAATGAGGGGGAATGATTCCTTATGAGGCAAGAGGCTAGACAACGCTGGATCACGTTGCACCAGTTCATGATACGGTATGAGAGTAAACTCCAATCACCTGGAAGGTTTAAGTTGCAGGCATCACACAGTGTACCAAAATGAATAGCTTCTGTTTGACTTCGCCCTTCATCATTTCCCATATTGTAACTACCGCCCTCTACATAGAAATGGTATCATGCATCACAACCTCTTGCCACACCAGAACGCCCCTCATACATCCATCTATACATCAAGCCGCTTTTGTCGGCGCCCAGTTGCCAAGCCACTCCCTGGCCCTGTCAAGGTCTCCGGAGGCTGCCTCGCAGCCTGCAATACACCACTCGAAATCAAAAGCTCCTTCGCCAGCCAGCATCTCTGCCAACTTCCTCCGTCTCTGGGACCCTTCATCGACGCAGAAATGCATTGGTTCTTGCAGGTTTGGAATGCTCTGCACAAGGGGCTTCACGAGTGGTAGGGCTGCTTGCGCGCTGGCCCCCTTGGCCTCGAGTCCCAGATTCGCTCTTCCTGCACGACACCACTCGTTCCCACACCATTTCTTACCGCAGCCGGTCATCAACTGGCTGAGATACCTTCGCTCAATACGACGCTTGAGCGCCTTCCCCTCAGGATCGTGCATGCTCACATAGAGTGGCCCGAAGCAAAGCGAGCAAAGACCAAGATCATTGCCAGGGCCTTGTCCCATTGCGGTTCCTGCTCCGACTGTGCCCGTCGTGCCCACCCCATGAAGAGTCCTGCCACAGTTTATATTTCTACAAATGTCGGGCTTGGGACGAGAGACCTTGTCCAACTCATGATGCTTCATGTGCGCCGCCATGTCGCGCATGCGGACGATCTTCCCGCATAGGTGGCAGTCTGTCGTGCGGGCACCGTCTGCCAGCTCGTGAGCCGTAAGACCGGAGAGAATAACCTCTGCAGACGGGTTCAAAGGATCTCCCTCTTGGGGCACCTCGAGATGGCAAAATTGGCAGAGTATGAGCTTTCCGGGGCATACACTTGTGCGATGCAGTGCTAGCTCTACCAAGGACGGGGCCTTGTAGTCACATGCATAGCATTGGCGTTCAGTGTGTCGAATATCTTGGTGCTTCGCTCGACTGGATGGCGAGTCACCGAATGCATCGTCCATCTCGCAGTGCCAGTGCGCCTCCCAATCAGGCGAGCCCTTCTTGAAAACGCGTTTGCATTTTGGACAACTGATATTATTTCGCAAACAGAAGTTCTGATGTAGAACGATCGTTCGCTTAGGAACCCATTGTTGGCAGTTGTTGCATTGCTCCTCGTCCGGCGACCTCACATCACCATTGGTCAGATCAATTGGTCCATCCCGAGACCCGTCGTCCGGGGCAGCCTTTGCCCTGAGTGAGAAACGCACCGGCGAGCCAGAGGCGGTCGATGATTGGTAAGCGTGGACCGAGATAAGGAGTTCTTCTGCGTTTTCAAGCTCGATGTTGGTGGGTTGAATTGTGATTGATTTTTTCCCGTCGACTGGGGGATCAAAGTTTCCAAAGACATGCTCGGAGTCACGCGGGCGAGCACGCTGCCGAGTTGACTTGGGACTGACGAACAAATCCACGGCATCCTCATCAGGCAGATCTCCAAGCTCGATTGTGAGCGGCCGGTTCCGGTCCCAAGACGGAAGCTCGTAGTCCACATATCCGTCGGGCAGTACCTGTCCATCGACAGTCTTCCACACGTCGACCTCGCCGCCTTTGGAGCTGCCGTTATCGGTCCCAGGCTGGGCTTTGGCCATGATCTGGCGCATGGTTTCCCGTGCCTGCTCTTCGTTCAGGGCTTCAATATCAACCTCCAAGTCTGTATCGACCACGCATATACCGTCGCCGTCGGGAAGAAATTTATCGACTAGGAACTTGAATTGCTCGCCTTTGACTCCGCGGACAGACAGGATGGTGTCTTTGGTGAGAGTGGTGTAGCTTTCACGGAGTTGTCTCTCGAGTAGAGACTTCCAGTCATCGGGATTATAGCCGGCTTCGAGAGGCCTAAGGCGGACGTAGGTGCCCTTGGGCAATTGTTTCGCGTGGACAGTGACACGAGGTTGAGCATCGTGGTCCATCTCGACGGCCAGATCGATGGGTTTGTTTCCAGTACCATCGGTGTCGAAGTCGGAGGACAGCATGCCCAATGCTTCCATCAGATAGGATCCAAGGGCGATCTCGCCTTCCTCAGCCGAGAACTCGCGGATACCGGCGTAAACCACGTTCCCATTCTTTGGGTTCACCAGGCGGAACATTAAAGGATTCGGCAATTGTTGAGAGGTATCCCTGTTAGGGGCTTGCTGGTGACGTGCGTAAGGGTTGTAAGGATCGTACGAGGTGAAGGAGGAGTTCGAGGGCGCGGGGGGTCTCGGGGAGGCCGCAAGCAGTTGCTCGAGGGCGGATTGTGGAAGTAGGATCTTGTCGCCGCGAAGGTCTTTGGTAGCAGACGTGACAGGTGGGAGTACAGCGAAGGGCGCCGACCAGTTGAGCTCGGGTAACGGTTCGTCCATGATGCGATGGCCGAGTCGCGGCTCGGAGTCTTATCTTTCTGAGGAGGAGGAGGTATGGTCGAGATGGCGAAGTGAGGATCGGCTTGTTGTGTTTTTGGCGGGGTGGAGGGGCAAAAATCGACAGAGTGGACGCAGGGAACAGTTGTTATTGCGGTTCGACATGACCGGGACAGGCGAGCTGTTGGCAGAGACAGAATGGGCGAGGTTATCGTCTACTTGGGCGGCCCATCTGAGGCTGATTCAGGTAGAAGACAGCATGGTGAAGCGGCAAGATGATTCAGCACGATGATGGGCTTCTCTGGGATTCCACTGCAGAAATTGGGTGCCATTCGGTCGGTCGGTCCTGCCTTCTGGAAATTGCCGAGCGCAAAGACAGGCGGCAGCAGGCACCAGCCACATTACGTCAAGTGCCAGCCGCGCCATTTGCCTGTGCATTCCCATCTGGGCCAGCTCGCGCCACACCTCATGCCGCAGTACCCCCTGGCTCACCGCCTGCGAATTTTGGACAGAGCCTTGAAGCACGGACTGGACTCTTCGGATCCGGGGTGAGATTGAGCCGGACGCCGACTCCGGTGGCTGCGGAAGTGTGGAGATTCAGTCGACGCCACAAAAAGATGCACAGATTGCCTTACAAGGTGCTGTCCAATCAGACTCTGGCGATAACCACAATGTCAGTGACAGTGACAGTACGAATACACTGGGCATTGTGGTGCAATGACAATGACAGCACCACACCAACACCACCACCACCAACCCCCCCGAGAACTCCGCGGCGCACGTTCATTGCCCAGCACAAAATATAACCAAACAAAACACATGTCCCCTTGCTGGTGCCGACGATTGCTATCTAAAGCTGAATCATGATGCGCAGTTGCCAAGAAGCTTCACGTCCAAATCCAGTCACCTATCCTCCACTATCGACCAGAACAGAAATACTAGAAACATCAAAGCTACCGAAACAAATGCGGTCAAAACCCCCGACTGCCCGACTCCGGACTGCAACTCCGTGACCCCCGGAGCAGGCCTGGCTAGCGGATCAACGCGCCGAAACACCCCCCAAAATAGGCATGGCGAACCCCCAACACTCCAGGTCCTCTACCATCCACTGAAGCTGAAGCCATGCCCTCAAGGCTTCCATTACACGTCCGTCTGGTCAGTGGTGGCTGCTGCTACTGCGGCGCCTACTGCTGCAACCTGCCTGCCGCTATGCCCGGCACCTCATCCCACCTCACTGAACATGCTGCTGTACCAACGCAAAGAGCAACGTGACCAACCCTGCCAGCGGATTGAGCAATTCGTGTCGACAACCGGGCAAGGGCCATCCCACTGTGGCGTGCCGCTTTCCCCGGTTTACTGAAGTTGAGGGGCCAATCAGCATTTGAACCCTCCTCGAGATGATGATACAGGTACTTCCGGCAGAGCTACCCAGCATCCGTCAATGGCTGCATGACATGAATCTCAAAGTCAAGAGATTCCCCAGCAGCCGCTGCAAGTATTTCGGTCGCCAATACCGAATAGCGAGTGGAGGAACCTTAACCACGGGGCGGACGGTGGGCGGCGGACTGCAAACGCCCTGCCTACGTAGCCAGCCAGGGCAGGTTTAAGCGGTTGGAGCGGCTAATTTGGACTTGTAACACTTTCAAGACATGCCCAGGTCGAACACCTTCATTGGAGCTTGGATCCCGTTTTTCCTTTTCTTCCTCTTTACGCGGCGGGACGAGATGAATGTACGCAAAGGCAGGTTGCTCTAGCCTCCAGAGTCTACCAAGTACCTACTGTGCAGTACTTGAGATGGGTGCCCAGCCGAGCCAGGGAGACCTGTCATCCGCTCTCTCCAGTCGTCTCTTGTAGCCGTACGAATCTCATCTTCTAATGGCAAGTGGCCCTCTGTTTATCTCGGGTCATCATTCGCGGATATGCGTATCTGGGCTCACTTCCTACAGCCGCCAGAAACACAGATGCTCATTTTTGACGGGACCTTGGGGTGCACCACCGCGCCCGCCTGACCTGATGCTGCATGCTGCTGCTGCTGCTTGCTCAATGCCGCCTCACCTCATCTCAACACCACACCTCACCACCTCTTCCCCCCCTTTTCTCTGAATGGTCCATGGATGTTTGCCCATCAGTCTCATCCAAAGCCCACCCTCGCCAACTTTAGACCAGTGGTCCACCCCTTACCATGTCCCCCATCTGTTGCCTCACCTTTCGGTCCGTTCCATACTCTTGTTCTGTCACTGTTGCCGCCACTCTCCTACGACCACTCTTGGCGGCATAACTATAAGCATGCATAGCACGGAGACTCAGACAGGACAGCTTCGACCTCGACGTGCCAGCGCAGCGGACCTCCTCTGTTGCTCTGCATCTGCCAAGACCGCACCAGACGCCGGGTTGAAGCTCTTCCGTTTCAACCGCACTATCCTTTCCCCCCCTTCTGCTTCAATGACCCCCATCCACTGGACACGGCCGATCCTTCTTTCAGGGTCCGACCCAACCGGGCCAACCCCAGATACTACCACGCTACCACTTTCTGCCGACAACACCTGCCCTGCTGGGGAAGGCGACATGTCACTGCCCGTTTGTACCTGGGTACATGTGGTATGCTCCCCTGTAGCTCTGATGCGTGCCTCTCCTACGACTCACTCACTCTCTCCTTCCCCTCCCCGCTCCATAGAGCTATTTCAACGTCTTTGCGAAACACAGCAAACAGACGTACAGCGGAGTGGGTGGAGGCATACCGCGTAGAGTACATCAGCCAGGGTATCATCTAGGTGGGCAACTTGGACGTCCATCCACTTGCATCTTAGACCGGTCTAGCCTGCTAGGCTCTAGCCCGCCCGTGCTGCATCTCTCGGCGCATCTTACTGACGGTGCGGTCGACCCCAAAGTTCAAGGTCCAAGGTCCCTTGCTCGCCGTGTACATGGCCTTGCCTTGCTTGCGCGCTTCACGGAGTACCTCTTCACCGCAAAGCTACCACCCTCACCCTCACGGTCCAGAATAGTAATTTACCGTAGCAGATGGATGGACACTCCCACGTTTCTTGTCTTGTCTTGCTTGCCCCGGACACTAGCCCGCCGTCCGCGTTTCCTGTACCTGGCAAGGTTCGAACGGCGTGGATATTTAGACCGACACGTCTTCCCTCGAAGACGTGCCCCTTGAGATGGTCCTTCACGTCAACTAACACTACCTAGCAAAGCTCTCAACACGTTCAGCCCCATGTAAACAAGTCGCCGCCAACGTCACCGTCCAGAAGCCGAGACCGAGAGATTGCGCGCAGCGAGACGACGGACATCTTCAGCTCTGAGGTTCCTGTCGCATTCTCTTTCTTTCTCTCAACAAAACACCACAAACACCACATCTCACCCCTCCAGTCTGATCGCCGTAAGCCCTCGTGGTTTCCGGCCGTCGCATAACACCCAGAACCTCAGCTCCCCCAGATCACCCCCATCGCGCGCGTTCGCCGTAACATGCTCCAGGACGTCGACGACGCCTACACGCTTTACGAGAACCCACCCACAAGTCTCATCAATCTCCTCTACAACCCTCTTATCCTCGCCCACACAGCTCCCCATCTCTCTGCCCATGATCGTCTGAGTCTCGCATCCACGAGCCGAAGCTTCCGAGATCTCGTCACCCATACTCCGGGCGTGTTCAGACATCTCGACCTTACCCAGGTCCGCACAGCGCAGTTTGACATTGATGGTATCGATCGCGGTGGCGAAGTATGGCGCAACGTTCAACTTGACGAGAATCTGACCGAAGATGAGTGCGTCGTGTTCTCCCTTTCTTTCTCGTCCTTTTCCCAACCCACCCAACCCCATCTTGAGCTTCCTCCGAAGCTCCGAACGGCTTTTCAACGGCCGTTCAACGGCGTCATTACCGGTCGCAAAACGGCCCCAGTCTCCACTGCGGAGGATCGCATGACACTTGAATCGCTAAACTCCGATACTGACGCGACGATGCCCCAACAGCTTCTACTCCGGCCCGCTGAGAGGCATTTTCTCGAGCATCCGCCGCCGAAATATCCTTCAGGATGTGCAGACGTTAGTTCTTGACGGCCTGTCCGTCACCGCCGAGCTCTGCCATGAAATCATTCACGATCCGAGCTACAGTGTCCGCATCCTCTCCGTCCGCGGCGCGAAGAACCTCAACGAGCGCAGGCTCTGCGGCTCCCTTCAACATGCCTGCAGACCCTCACGACCAGAGGGTATGCCCCGACTGAAGGGCCTGTATGTCTTTGGTGCGCCAGACAGCAAGCTGCCCCCGATGACGGCATCGGGCGTCTCGTCTGCCGCAGCGGTCTCGGCCGCCGCGCAGATCAGCGCAGGGTGGAATGCCAAGTCGCAGCACGCATTGAGCTCCTCCCTTCGCAGCGAGGGCGATGAGTGGTACCAGAAAAAGGGCCGCATCATCACCCGCCCGCTCGTCGAGGAGTGGGCCAACACCCTGGTCGACTGCCACGGTATCATTGCCTTCGATGCCGTACCGTGTTCCGGACCTCATCATTTCAACTCCCCAGCCTACGGCAAGGTAAGGGTTCCGGGCTCGGCGCGCCACTGGGCCGTTGCGACCGTTGCTCTGGGCGGTTGTGCCGGCTGCGGCGCCTCCCCCGAGGGAATGACTGTTCACAAGGACACGCCGGCAAGCCACCGCCCGCTCCTGGCTCCGCCGCCAGTCTTGACGTCCTCGATCAAGGCGGCAACGACTCCGCAGCCCGGGACCGGTTCGACCTCAACCGACTCGTTCGTTGCGCGATGCCTCGATTGCCTTCGCGAACGCTACTGCGCCGGCTGCAACAAGTGGTGGTGCGAGGAATGCTACCAAACGCCCAGCACCGCGATCGAGCTGGCCGAAACCGATGTGATCATTGTCGACGCCGAGGGGGGTGCCTGGGTCCAGCATGAGGAGCAACAGAGCCAGCCCAAGATTAAGGTACGAAACGGCACATGCTTCCCGAAATGCACCGCAAGCGAGGTCATCGATGCGCTACGCTAGGCCGGGCCGGACGGTTTCCCCTACTCCTGTCCGGCGTAGTCTGCTTCAAAGTGTATGCCACAATGCTGTCTTTGTTTCTACGCATCTTGCGCCTGCTTGCTGAATTTGCTACCGTTCAGAAGATAGCTGGATATAACGATGCTGACCGCAATCGACATAGGCTCGTATCACTAAGAGTTGCTGGGAGTGCGGAAGCAATGTAAGTCGAAACCGTCGTAGAGCCTAGACTTGAGGCTTCTGCCGATCCTAGACCCAAGCTGACGGAAAGAAACAGTGTCACGATTGCATCGAAAGCACCCAGAGGCTCTGTAGAGGCTGCTGTGGCGGCTACTGTCTAGTTCACAATGAGGGTTCGACCTCGACCTTCGTAAGTAAATCACTCGGCATTCGTTTTTGTGTGGCCCTGCTGACCTTTGGACATTCAGTGTGACTGTACAACAACCCCCAACCCCACAGGATTCTAAAGAAGCAACTGACATAGTCGCGCAGGGTGCTCAAGCCGAGGACGCTTCTTGCGACACCTGTAGAGTCATCGAAACGACCGGCCCCTTGCCGTGTAAGTGGCAACACCTCTTGAAGGGGGATGCTTCACAACGGAACCCAACCCGAAAAGGCCTGCGGTTTCGGTTCTGATCTTTTTTCCTTCTTTCCTTCACCGAACATCTCCACTCAAATATGTCACTGGGATGTCACACCATTCCCCCTCCCATTTTCTGGCTCTTCTTGAGGCTGGGCGCATGGGCCTGAACTTCGGCGAACACTTGTGTACCTGGCTTGCTTTCCCCTGGGCGGTGGTTGCAGAGGACGTGAGCTCCCATCAGCGAGCGGTGATGTCTTTCTCGTGAGATACCCTTCATTGATGCGAAGCGCTTCCAAGGCGTCAAATGCCAAAACCTATCCACATAATAAACTAGCTCAATTCGATCTCTGCCAAATATGTTCAAACCCTTTACTAGTAACTCCCTTCTTTTGTCGCGCGACAGCCCGGGATGATTGATCGGCCAGCATTATCCTGGGCATGAGGTGGGAATTGGTCGCTTCAACCCTTCCCCTCTTCGAAGAAGACGGAAGGTGGTAAGCACAGACCTGAGTTCATCACGGGATGTTAGGAGATGTCTCGGGTATTTGGCTCCAACTGACAGGTGCAGCGTGCTTACTGGATGTGATCTCGAATGACTTGGGACATCGCTGAAGGTCGGCGTAGAGGTCTGGGTGAGGCTCAAACCATCGCCTTCGCCATGTCTTCCATGACCAGCGTCACGGGGTGGTTTTGACTCGTATCGCTGCTGACGGTTCTAATGATGGAGGGTCGGTGAGGACTGAAGATCATATATCGTATGAGCCTGACAGACCGGCGGCCTCGGAGAGGCCGCAGAAGATTCCTTTCCATATCCACGTTACGTGACGGGTAGCCTCATCCGCACTGCTAATTCAGAAACAGGGAAACGGCTCGCCTCAGACGCCATGCTCTCAATGTCACGAGTGGCAGACCACAAGGTATACGATAACGCCTCAGCGCGTACGAATGCTCAACTCACCAGGGATGGGTAACATGTCAATGATACTAAACATGCAGTGATCAGAAGGTGGAGTCTTTCGTACTCGACATTTTGCACACCCTCACAAACAAATTACAGCCGAATACCGATGTAAGTTTGCTATGCGAAAGACCCGTTGGTTCCACCATCTCACCCCAAGAGCACCCGAGCCTCCGCCTTTTATTCGCCCTCTACCGAAAACCGGTTGAGCTTCTTAAGATGCCTTCACATGCATTTGCGACAAATCCCATCACCCCTTCACACCTATCTTCTTTCACAATGCCATGACTCTTCCGCAGCACTGCGGGGTATGAATCGCCGTGGAACAACTTGAAAGTAGGGCGTACACAGCTGTATCATCTCCAGTCAGCTCGGCCTCACCCCTTGAGCTACATACCGGGATTTGACATGGCAAACTACTTTACCATGGTCCCTGTGTGCTCTCTACTCCCAGGGTCTTGCGTACGACAGTGCGATCGAGATCCCCAAAAACGATCGAGATCCCCGAGGAGAGCCCCGAAGAACCGGTCATCCTCATTCGTCAGCAATGGACGGATTCCTTGATCTTCAGAAGATACAGAAGGATGAGATAGTAGCACCTCGTCGCCCGAACGAGGGTGTTAGGGTTTGTACTCCGTCGAAAAAGCATTCCGGTGTCTTGATTCGTTGTAACTGAGTCTGCTTGAGTGTGTTCGGTCCCCGCGCAGCTTCCATTGCTCAAGAGTGCCTCCCGAGGCCAGTTGCGGCTCTAGTAACAAACAGAAAGACGTCTAGGACATGGTCAGGGATCGGCTGTTAAAAGGTCGCCTCGTCCTAGTCCGCCAGAGGACGAACGGTCTAGACGGGATATCCACGATTTAAGTCGGTCGCCTTTCTGGTCGCCTTAACCTTGTTCACTTCGTCCAACATGATCGCCGCTTCAATGTCGCCAAAAACAGTCTTTTTTATCGTTTTTGGGCTATTCGTAGCGAGTACCATCGCCACTGACGAGGTTCTGTACCCGGATATTGTCAAATCCCTCAAGTCCAGCCCGACAGAGCTCGACAAGCTCAAGATACTGCCAGACGACAAAGATTGGACCTTCAACTACTTTTCGCATGCATACCACACCAACAGCCCCGGTGGTGTGGTCAACGCCAACGTCGCGACTTTCCCAGCAACTGTCGGCAATGGCATGACCATGGCCTGGATCAGCCTCGGCTCTTGCGCCATGCTGCCACCTCACTACCATGCCCGAGCCTCCAACTACGTCGTGTCGGTTGAAGGGACTACCGAGACATACATGACTCTGGAGAACGGCGCGCGCGTCGTTAAGACGCTGCTGGAGCCTGGAATGATGACCCTTTTCCCGCAGGGAAGTCTACATACTATGTCCAATACTGGTAAGTTTGCCATACTGCGGCAGTACGAAAACAGAGGCTAACCATGTGCTTTCAGGCTGTGGGAACGCTACCCTCATCTCAGCTCTCAGTTCGGAGGATGCCGGGACACATAACGTTGCAAATGGCTTGTTCAATCTCCCTCCAAGCGTGGTTGCCGCCGCATTCGGAGGAAATCCTCTGTCGGCCAAGTTCGCCCAGCTCAGACGCGACGTTCCGGCTGTCGGTACCGGCGCCTCTATTGGCTCTGCCGAATGTCTGAAACGGTGCGAGGCTCAAGGCTCCAAGTAGGTAGTCTACAGTATGACCTCAACCCTTGTTACCATCGAAGGCTTGAGCTGACGACTACGCTAGGCCATCCACCCAACCCTCTGCCAAGTTCTTTCCTCGACCGCATGACATCGGGGGGTTTACACAGCACCAGAAGTCTCTTTGGGAGGTATTTTTCGGCTGGTGGCGCGTTTGATATTCCCAAGATTGTTTTCTTTGTAAACGCATAGCAGTCGGTTGTTTTTGATTCATAGACTTGAGCATCGGTGGTATTCAGCAGCTGGTTTACGCCAAAGTGGATTATTCCTGGGGTGGCCTTTTTGAGAGGCATGTCCTTTTCGACAGTGGGGTTGCCATGCTGTATCATAGAGCCTAATGATTCATTCGACTGTGCTTCCTGAACCGAACTTTCGAGCGATCCAGGCCCCGCCGTACTCTTCGTACTCCTGTTTTGTGGCAGAGTACTTGAGAATGTCGGGGTGCTTCGCCAGGTTGGCACCGCCGTACCAGGTGCTCGTGATGGGGTCCACAGGATGTGCGACGCGGACGATGCAAGCGTCCGGGACCCTCTTGACCAGCTCCTTCTCGAGTCGCTGGATGAAGCCCGGGAATAAGGCATTGCCGCCGACAACAACAATGTTGGCCAGCAGACCAGGCCACAGGCCAATGGGGAGCTCGGAGAGCGATTGCATGACGATGTCGGCAAGACCGGGTTGGCGGAGACCAATGTCAGAAGGTTGAAAGAGGAGCTCAGGTACGGAGAAGCGTTCGTTGCGCAAGGTTAGAACATCCTCGTCGTTGTCCACGGCTGCCGCCTTCCTCTTCGCCTTGGTATGGTTGGCCGGGTCAAAGTCTCGGACAATGCCCTTGGCACGGGTGTGAAAGTCTGGCAGGACGTAGTCCTTGGCGATGCCCGCCCCAGTCCTGTACGGCTCTCTTTTCTCGCCTCGGGTTCCCTTCCATGTCTTCTCGAGGTCACCATTGAAGTCTAAGGAGACGTAGCTGGCTTGCTCTTTAATCTCGTTGACGATGTAGGTATCATTTCGCATGTCATAGTATCGGAGGGAGAGAAGACGGGTGAGGTAGTTTGTCAAGAGCTTTCCTCCTACGTCGAGTCTGCGAACAGCCGACTGGAGGGGCCGGCCGTTGAGGAGAGGCGTGACGATAGTGTTGGAGTAGCCCGAATCGATGAGGAGGAGGACTTCAGCCGGAAGCTGGGGAACGGTGCTCGGGTCTCGAGGGGTTTGGAGAATGCCTTGGATATCGTGGTATGCATTGAAGGAGGCACCTGGAGCATAGCAGTTAGCTTTCAGCCGACCGACGCCTTTGAGCGAGACATGGACTAGGGACTTACCCGTGCCTCTATAGAAGCTAGCGAATTGGTACTCCTCGAAAACGACCTGGTCGCAGTTGGACTGCAAGATGGGCAGTGAGTTGGGCTGTTCTGTGAGCAGCAGCCTCGTCTCGGTCGGGTCGCACTTTTGCGGCGCCTTGTCATCGAAGAATTCGTGGTCCCAGATTTCCTTCTGGGCTTCCCAGTTGACGATGAAGCCCTTCTCGACGGGTCTGCGAAACTGGATTTCTCCGAAGTCGCGGCATTTGTTGAGGTCTGACGCGACGTAAACCTTTCTCGCTCGATCGCGAGCGATGCAGTTGGGGATGATTCGCGGGTCTTCGGTGAGCTCATCGGAAACGAAGCCAGCCTTGATGGTGGACGCGCCGTTGTCGAGGACGAGAGTTCTTGATGGGGGCGCGGGGCCGGAGGACTTGCTTTTGCGACCACCCGCCATCGTGATGATGTGCGCAGTCGTGAACGCTGAAGCTGGCGATCGGTCGACGCGTCGGGGCGACCCTAGGTGGACGTAGGGAGAGCTCCTCGGTGTTGGGACAGCGGAAAAGTTCAATGTCGACTCCAATTGGCCTGTTCACCGACAGAGGCGCTGTGTGGGGCTCCGGAAGTGTCTCCGGCCAGTCGGTGTCTCGGTGAGTGTATGCCAGCTGGTCCCAGCTGGCACTACTGTCCTGACAGATGCCCGTGCGCCGTCATGGATAAGATACCGAAGGTATCTGTAGGTAAGTAGGTATCACATAAAACTGAACCCAATACACAACATTACCGTGGTATTCGTACAACGCATAATTACTGCGTAGAATTCGACGATATTGTGCAATCCATTCTCACTAGTACTTCAATTGGGCATCGTGTAAGGATCTGGCACCCTGGTAAACCTTCTTTGTGCTCGCGCCGCGGATTGGGCTCTAGCAGATAGTCTTTTGTAACGGAATGCAACCCTTTTTAACGGAAGCCAAGCCTTTTTTTCTAAAAGCGAGAGCGAGGACCACATTTAAAACGTCGGACGGAACTTTTCCTGTCCGATAGCAAGCGATACGTCCGTCTGGGTCTTTCATGTTAGTCGGCAGGTTCCGAACATCATCTACTCATCGGTCCTCTTCTCAATAAACTACTGCCGAACATTTGACCGTCGAGAGCGCGGGAACACATGTTCAATCACAGGGCATTTCTGGATGTCCTTCCGAAGACCTACTACGATGCAATCCCACCATAGACCGCAAGCCCCGGAAGACGAGTCCTTCAGAGCGGTTGCGAGGCTTCCATCTCTTTCGTGTTCCTCATGTCGGCGTCGCAAGGTTTGATATTAGCCGTTCCCTCTTTTGGTACGCTCCATGTGCCAACTGAATGATTAGGTAAAGTGCGACCACCGGAAACCGATATGCTCCACCTGCGAACGATATGGCCAGGACTGCGTCTGGCCTCAAAGAAAGAAGAACAATCCTCGGAAAGAAAAGACGTCAGTCTCCAACCTGCCTGCCTGCCTGCCTTCCTTGCTTTCCGCGTATTCCAAAACGAGGGCCAACTGACTAACCTTAACGGCCCGAATCCAGAGAGAGGCTCTATGAAAATGTCACCGCAAGACTAGCTCAGATAGAGCGCTTGGTCAAAGACCTGCAGGAACCACAAACGGTTCAGGATGCCCAGCCTCGGGCCGTGAGCGAGGCCTCATCCAATGGCGCCACTACTGACCAGTCCACATGGATGAAGACCTCGCCAGCACAGCATCCACCACAGACGGACCCGAGTCTGACATCCCCGTCAAGCACAACTTCATCTGGGCCGAAGCTATTCCATGCTGACGCTATGCCCGAGGCTGCTATCGGTGCCGGCGGTACGTATCAAGTCCATGAATGTTAGCTCAGTTACATGGGAACTAGTAGTTGATCAAGCCAACAGGTTCTTGTTTGCTTTTCTCGGCCGAGGGCATGGAGAAGATTGACACGTTGGTTGGGGACAAGCGTTTCTCTGGCGTTGCCCGCGGACTTCTAGACCAAATCAATAGCATCCCGCCTCAAAGAACCCTCAACTATGTTTCAACAGCCACTGACTCCTTCCCATCGGACTTTGTGGTTGCGGAATGCATGAAAGGTATGCTGCCTTAAGGTAGTCACGACCAAATAAGTTATTACTTTCGGCTGATCTGTTTATCCTCCAGACTTCTTTCTTACGCTCAACCGGCACATCAAATTCTTTGATGAGTCGTCAGTACGCGCCGCGGTTCAGTCATACCTACATGGGCAATCGTCAGTCAGCATCGGTTGGAAGATAGCCCTGTACACCATCCTCCTGCATCCCCATCGAAAACGAGATTTGCTCCACGGCACACGGGAACATGAGAAATATTTGCACAATGCCATGGCTCTCATACCTACCGCCATGTTGCATTCGCCCTGTCCCATGACCATAGGGGCTCTACTTGCGCTGGTGAGTCTTCTTCTCTGCAGTATTATTATCCGGTGTTGACGATGCAGGTGTCCCATTTCATCTTCACCGCCGAAAATCACATTGCTGTTTCTGTTCTGGCTCTAGCAACGCAGTCTCTCCTTCTCGGAGGTCACTATCATAGTAACCATCCCGGCCTGAGCGATTCGGAAATCCAACATCGTCGGCGTCTTTTCTGGCAAGCCTATATCTTTGACCATGACTTGATGCTACGGATTGGGAAGCCGCCTCTGATCACAGATAATTTCCTCGTCGACCTGCCCGAAGAGTACCCGTTGGACTGCTACGGCTTCTTTTACTATCCGGGCGACGTCGTTCTCAACTACTTGCGACAAGAAGTCAAACTAGCACAGATTCAGGGCCGCATTTACTCAAGACTGTATCTGAACAGCCCGACTTCAGCGACCGTCCTAGAATCTGACATTGGCCTTTTGGATCGAGAGCTCCAGGAGTGGCGGGACAGTATCCCCGAAATGATTCGGCCCAAGCAGTCAGGCGCCTCTCTGGATGACGACAATCATGCTAGATTGATGGCATTGAGTGTTTTACACTTCGTGTACTTCCAGTTAGTAGTCGCAGTTCATTCGGCAGCGCTTAGGATGCCATTTTCCGCGCAGGACATGGATTTTCTGCGCCCAAGCGTTGCTATCTGCGTCAATGCTGCTCGCGGGGCTGTGTCTCTCTTGAACTATCACCACATCGACCACCCCTTCACAATGTTAGTAGCCCTTTCACGGACAGATTGCCTGGCCATACTGACTCAGGCCAGATATCTCCTTTATCAAGTCGCTTGGAGCGTCGACATTCTCTTCATCAATATCATCGAGAACAAGTCGTCAGCCACAGCGGCGCAGGATATCGAGTTGATCAAACTAGTTCTCTCGTTCTATGAAAGATACGACGTGAACCACCAGAAGATTGCCTCTTACCACATCATCAAGGCCTTGTACGAAGTAGCAGTATCCGTTGTTGTGGATCCACCAAACACGGTGCAGGAACCCCTCGGCGCAGCTCTTAATGGTCTCAGCTTGACCATGGACAAGCGCAATGGGAATGAAGAACTTGTGCCTGTCCTCCCGGTCCCCGAAGCAATTGACCAGGATAACTGGGAGGGTATATCCCACGGTAGCCATAATTGGCTCTCGGCTGGATTCTTGCAAATAGTTGATTGGAACTTGCCGCCAGATAGCATGATGGATGGCAATCTGTGAGGTAAGCATTCCCGTGCATGTATTATGGTAGCTTTATGTACAAATACCAATGGAGTATAATTATCAGACCACCGATAGTTCCTTGCATACATGCGCATTCGATGCACGATGCCTAGTCCGCTGCTTTGCATTGGGCTGCATCCCAAATACCTGCAAAGATTACATCTTCGGCTCCATAGGCAGCCTTGACCGACGGTCTAGCATTGAGGCGTTCATGCCATGCCAAGAAATTGGGAAAGCGAGTTTTGATCTCATGCTTCTCCCAGAGCTCGTCTTTGAAGAATGGTGCTCCAAGAGCCACCCGGTTCCATGGGATGAAGGATAGATCGGCATAGGTGCTAGACTGGTAAGCACATTATAGCGACGACGGGACCAGCACCTACCATTTGCCACCAACGAGATATTCCCGGTCCTTGAGAATTTCGTCCAAGACGCCGAATACTCTAATGACTTGCTCGATGTACCTGTGCTTGGCGGTTGGGATGTCTTCGGTCTGTCGGTAGAACCACACCGCCTGTCCGTAGTAGGGACCTTGTCCCGACATTTGGAAATGCAGATACTGTTGAAGCAGCCATCTGCTATTCTTGTCTTTGACGGTCAGACTACCCAGCGCATCGTAATTCTCAACCAGATACTCGACAATGGCGCCAGACTCCCACAGTGTGAAGTTGTCATTGTTGGGATCTGTGATGACTGGGGTGCGACCGTTGGGGTTCAGCTTGAGAAATGCCTCGCTCTTAACGTCCTCGACCTCGATTTTCTCATACGGAATGCCGAGCTCCTCCAGGGTGATCAAGACCTTGAAGGGGTTCGGGCCACCTCCTACAATTTGTTAGCCTACAGTCTTCCATCTAAGCGTGTGTCTATGGCGTACCTAGGACATATACAGTGACGGGCTTAATCAGAGACATGGTTGCGCGTATGCTCTGTTGTTCCAAGGCGGCTTGGAGAATGTGATCTTTTGTATCGTGACAAGTGTTGTTGGCAGTGCCATTGAAACCATGAGTCTCACAGCCACGCGCCTTAAATATCACGCTTTGCGCCTTGACTTATGCCTTGAGCTCCGCAACGAGCACCGTCGACTTGAGGTGTTCGGATGAAAGTGGCCAAGAAGTCCGTGTCCGTCCTGCGAGAAGGTGAGCTTCAACCATTGGTGATTTCCGGCTTAGAAATGCACACTTGGTTTGAAATCGATTCTCAAATACTTCTGTGATCCGCTCTCCGGCCACCTCCGACTCGAACTTTGGCCGCATCTTGACAACTACGGCTAGAAGACGATGCCGCTTAGTCAACTGAAAGACAACCAGCGGACCGGCCTAGAAATGGTTGCAAATGCCCCACTGAGGCCAGAAGTGAGGCCTTGCAAGTGAAATTAAATTCGCGAAGTTCCTGCTTTGGTCTCACTGCGATGCTGGTTGGTCCTACGCCAATGAGCTGTGGAAGACGCAGCGGCGAGTCGCGCATTTCGACCATCCGAAACGTCCGAAAAGTGCGCCCGAAGTGGATATCGAGATGCTCTGGTGATGCCTCTGGTAATCTACCGAAAACGAATGAAGCATTCTAGCATTACAAGGAGTAGATTTCAAGTATTGAACATCTGGGACACATGGTATGTCAGACAATTGGGTATAAGATAGGTTCAGAATCCTCGGCTTCAATGTGCTGAAGTTCCGAATCAGGCTCTTTGTCTGCAGTTCAGTCAATTCACCTTTCTCCAAACTCTGGAACAATTCTTCCGAACTTATACCTCAAGCTTCCCACCATGGTCCTCTTCAACCGAGCTGTTTGCCTTGCTGCTGGCTGTGCCCTGACTGCACCGAATGCCAGCGACCCGATCCCGACACCTAAGATAAACTTTCCCACCAACGCAACCTGTGGTGAGGTCAACGTGTTCTACACGTGAGTTAAACGAGCGAAGGCTTCCCTTAGCTTTCTAATATTCGTACAGTGGACTTACGGCGTACCACCCACTTGTCCTTTCTAGAGGGTTTGATCCGGTTCAGACTGATATTGCTCTGCGCAACGACACTGCAAACCTCGTGAAGGCTGGATTCAATGTCTATGGTAGGTTGTACCCGACAGCAAGATGGTTCTGTGATTGAAAGATGAAACAGTCCTCTTTCAAGGGCCCGATCAACCGGCTTCCAACATTGCAGACCGAATGAAGGGCAGACGTTGGGGTGTGACCGGCGTGGGATGGGGTATCAGAAACTCGACCATGCTGGAGCTTGTCAACCGCTTCGAAGGTAGTATACTCAAGCTTCAATAGGATTGTTCCAGAAAGGACGACTGATACTGTTGCACAGAGAACATCAACCAGTACCGCGAGGCCGAGCCACTGGCTCCTCTGGTCTTCAACTGGAGCCCGACATCTCTTGCTGAATCAGTCACCAGACACGTACCTCTGAGAGACGACTGCACCGGGAAGCCTGGAACGCTATATGTAAGCATCATTTAGAACCGGCTGCCTTGAATTACTGACTGAAAGTTTGACAGGCTTATGAGGAAAACTGCCCCCCTGAGTTGTGTGAGAAGACCACTGTGATTACCTCTGGTAGCCTCGAGGAACTTCTTGAAGGGATTCCTCAGTGACGTCTTCATGGCAACCCCTAAAAACTCTCTGCGTGCACCTTTTTCAAAATCCATCTACGCATTTTCAGATAGAGAACATGACAAAGTATTTCATGAATCATAGCAGAGCGATTTTCATTCTTTGGAGGACATTAACCCGCCCAATTTAGTTAGCTGCACTCCTAAATCTACAGGCCACGTTCGGGGGGCGATCCTCGCGTCTTCCTGAAGGTAACAATTAACAAAAAGACTTATTCAAGTGCCATGCTTTACGTCGCTCATGGTGCCACTTTCTGTCGTAGTTATGGCCTCGTCAGTCTTTTTCCAGAAAGCTTATTGCATCCCTGATGCCAAGACGGTACTTTCGGACATTTCGTCGCACCGTATGTAGATCTTGGTGTCACGACATCCCGGCAAGCATGGAAGCTCGGGGCAACTGGAAATCAATGAACGCGGCCATTCTCGCTGCTTCTACAGCATTGAACGATTCCGTTGCATGGACACTAGTTCAAATCGATAAAATACAGAATAAGTGAGCTTTCAATCACTAAAACTACTGCGACTCTTCGCCCACTCGATGAGGAAATCAAGGGCTGTTGTGCACGGATCCAAGCTCATTCCCATTAACGTTATCATCAGAATATACAAAGAATATTATCGTTCAAAACGAAGAGTGGACAACCAGTCCTTCGCGGCTCATGACGTTTGTGACTCAAACCTGGGTACAGTGACGCATCCGACCTACCGGGCAAGGGTCTGGGGTCATAAGACTGCATTTCCTGAACCATTGATGATTGGATATACTCGGAGTAGAATTCCCGTTCCTCCGATCTGACGTGTTGAGGAAAGTCGGCGGCTGTGGCTCCGGGAGTTGTCCCGGCTGTTTGTGAATGCCGGATGAAATCATCTTGGCAGTAAAGACTACCATGGAACCGCTGATTGGGGTTTATTGCAATTCCCATTGACGAGACAGATGCAATTGAGGAAGCTAGATCGAAATTGCACTTCGCAATGGGGAGTAGACGACTGAAACTTTGCATTGCCAACAGGCGGAGACCGATTCTCATCATTGTTAATTTCTCTCCCTGTTACAAACTCCTGCTTGCAGCTACGATTTAACCAACATAAACAGTTCTCCCTCTTGGGTGTTGTCACTAGCAACGAACAACCGCGAAAACTCACGATCCCAAGTGATACCAGATGGCCTAAAACACGTCGCTCCTGTACAGCTGCCCACATTAGTGCTCCAGAAGATATCACTGTAGCCAGTTTTCGAGTCTGGAGGCGCTACGGGATCATATTGGCCATTTGATAGCTTCGTGAATGGAACCATAGATACCTTGAACCCTGTCGCAGGTGACCTATTCCAAGACCCGTGAAGCGTGACGTACAGGTTCTGGAAAGCTTGGTCAAAGACGGACCCAATGGGCGCACTGTGGGCTTGTATTGAAAGCCGAGGTGCGACGGAACGAGACGTGCAGGTGTCGTCGTTGAATGTGCTGTTCGGCGCAACGACAAATTGTTGGCCAACCTTGAAAGACTTATCCGTAATAACGGAGGGCTCCCAAACAGTGAAGCAGGTTGGGTAACCGTACCAGTCATCATTTGACTTGGAAGGGTCGCCAACTAGCGGGATTAGTGTGATAGAATCATAATGAATCATCGGTAGACAAGCTTACGGAAGTTCAGCTCCTCTGCAGGATTATCATTGTGAATGTCGTAGCTCCTGCCATTCACTGTGCGGGCGAAGTCATCTCCGCTGTTTTCCACACCCCAGATCCTAATCCAAGGTTAGCATCATCGACGTCAAAAACAGGAAGAGAAAGTCTGAGACACACATGTTGTTTCCGTCGGCGGCGAGCGCCACCTCGTTGCGTAACCCCCAGCCTAGAAACCACCCCTGAGTTGTATGTGTAGCCTCCTGAGGGCACGCTGCGCAAGTCGAACACCTTGACAACAGCCCGCGCAACGCCCTTGTTAAGTGAATCATAGTCAAAATTGCTGTACGAGCCTTGCTGAATTACAAGCAAGTGTGGCGTGGCCGGCGGGATAAGAAGAGCTCTGGTTGGGTGTCCGCCCTGCTGCATGCCCTTCACTACCACGGTCTGCCCACCTACAGTCTGCGATTGGGCATCATACGTAAAAGACCAAGCTGTAGTCATGGAGCTCACATAGAGGGTTTTCCCGTCAGGTGTGAAGCCGATTCCATGATTGAGGGAAGGGTTGCTGATCAAGGTTTTGGAGGACGAGATGCAGCCGTCACTTCCGAAAGTATGGACTGTGACACCCCTTCCAGACTGAACCACGAGAATGTTGCCCTGTGAATCGACCGCGACGCCACGGGGACCTGAAAGAGAACCGGCGAGCTTGACAGCTTTCCATCCGCTGGCGGTCTGAAACCCGAACCTGAAGGCGCTCACACCGGTACATGAGTTGGGAACAGGGAGCGCGGGCTCTCTGGACACGATGGACGATGTTACAGTGGTACGTGAAGAGGAGGCAGTCAATGCTGCGCTACTTGGAGGAACTCCGGTCCTGGTGACTGTAGTCTGAAGTGTGGTGGTACTGTGGACTGTGGTAGTTGAAGTTGCTGTCGCCAGTGTTGTCAGAGTTGTAGTGCCAACAGGTGGCTCGCTCCCGCTGCTGCCGCTTGCCCACGCATCAAAGTCAGCAGCTTGTGCAGGCTTGAAGTCGTGATACCAGTGTCCCGTTCGCTCGTGGATGCCAAAGGTAGTCTCGTTGGATGAAGGGTCGTCGACTGGAACACCCGAGTAGGCAAAAGCAAGGTAGTTTTCTCCGTTGGGATCCAGGGCAGTTGGTTCATTGCCGAAGGGTGCAAAGTAAGTGCAGCCTTTGCAAAGAGCTGTGACAGAGTAATGGGTGCTGTTGACAACAGTGCCCGGGAGGACAGTGTACTCGGTGTCCTCGTACGGGGGTGGTGTGAAGTAACCACTGGAAATGGTGAACACTTAAGTCACCTCCTAGTGGAATTGGGGTACCTACAAGGCCATGCGTGAAGAAACGGTGACTTCGTCCCCGTCCACCCATACGATGGTGAGCGGATTATAGGTCATTGAACCCCCCCATGCCAGTCCAGCCCAGCCCAACGCTATGGGAGCGGTAATTTGAACGATGGCATCGTAAGACTGACCTGCGGAAGCACTCTCAGGAATAGCAACACCGAAAGTGATACCACCTTCGTTGGTATACGATGAAAAGCAACGACCTAAGCTGTCACAGGATGTCGACTGATCCTGGGCGACAGCTGACATTATTCTCAGTGAATCTTGTTGTAAACTGAAAAGGATGAACGGTGCTTACCAAGGCCAAGCAAGGCAATTGTGCCGAGAGGGGTTGACCACGACCGCATGTTAGAGGTCTATTGGGATTTGGCGTCAAAGAAACTGTGCCAAAGCTCAACGTGGTACGTGAAGGGATGTGTCGTCTCTTAGTATTCAAATAGGTCTCTCGTAGGATATCGATCGTCCTCGGGTGGAAAGGCGGAATAATCGAGTGGCATATGGGGGACATTCGTCGAATCCTCCTGTGCTTCAAGGCATGCCATAGTGCTTGGTACATTTCCAAGTCTCTTTCGAAAATCCCGACGGAAACTGTGCAATCAGGAGAGACCCGAATGTAAGCAGAAGAGGCCAATGCAACTTCTGCAAGCGGATCGTGTCATGAGCCATGATGAAAGTGTGATTTCAATATGGATTCCCAAATGCCAAAATATTGGCCAAGGCGGGTGAAATGACCCAGTAGTATTGCTGAAACATCGCTTTGACTAAAGAGATTGTTCAAGAGGGGATACTATCAGTATCTTGGCAGCATTACGGACAGCGACATGAATGGACAGTCGCATAGCGTCCATGAGGTTTGAGGAGCCACGTCCGCTGAAGTACTACTACTAGTGGTTATTGTTCAATAAATACAAGAGAAATGAAGTAGCATCCGGGTGATCAGTGATGTAATTCCCATTTCAGAACCAGGTCATTCATTGGGAAACCATTTAGGCGTACCTAGTGGGAGCACATTGTGGCGTCAGCAAAAGAAACAGCGGATGAAGCTCGCTCCTGGCCGTAATTGGCATCATCTCTGACGATTAAAACAGCAAGGGAAATGTAGATGTGTCTTCAAATCGCATCGATTTGGGCAGAAAGGCAGTGACAGAGGTAGGGAGGATCAGGGACAACAGCCGAACAGGTCGAAGTTTAGGCTATTAATGCGGTAAAGTGCATGGGAGCCAATAGCCTATGCTAGGCTTTCGTTCAATAGATCCAATCAAATTCAAGAATAAAAGAGAAGAGCTCAGTATTAGTAACAAATAAGACCAGGCAGAGTTGACAGCTTTGGGTAAGTTGCTGACGTTCATGTCTTTCAAACCATGTTTGAGTTGACCTTATCGATAACGCGCGAAGCCAACCAGGGTCATAAAATATGACGGACGGGAAGACTTACATAAGCATCGTTGGGAATGACGCGGAACACGAGATCCAGCTTGGCTATTGTGTGACTGGCTGTCAGGGTGGAATGATCCTTCATGTTCCCCTCATTGCATCTCTTTCTGAACATCCCCACGTTCCTGGATGCGAGACGTCGATTGCATCTTCATTGCACCCATCCCTCATCATCGCGATGCTAACCATAGCCATCGTCACTCACCGCCATGACCCCAAGCGGCGCCAACGCGACAGCGCCGCGTCGGTAACACCAGGCTCTCCTAGATAAACCCATCTCAGAAAAGCCACTCGCCCAGTCGAGTCATGGCGTCAGCCCCATTCCCCAGATCGAGAATACCCCATCGCGACGTGTAGATTCGCCAACATCGCCGAGTCAAAGAGGCCCCTCCATGTTCGATGAATGGCATTGTTCACACCACGGAAGCAAACAACATCCAGCCAGCGAGCGAGATATGACAAACATGGCCAATCAAGCGCGGTACTGAGCGGCGTCTCGGTCCTCGGAACTAACATCTCTCCTCCGTCTGTCCAGGACAACACACACCTGCCCGACGGAGCTACTACCGGCCCCAAGAATGCGCGACCCAGCCCATTCCGCATCAAGCAAAGCAGAGGAACACTATCCGTACAGAGACAGGATATTAACAGAGAAGATTAGAGTCCCTCCCCCACCTTTCCGGCGGGGCAGATCGCATTCGGGGCACTCGGACACACGCGGGGTCGGGTCCCTGACTATCCATCTTTGGGACCCCCAAAACTAATCATTGACGTGCTCGATCTTTTTTGATTTTGCGCCGAATTCTGCGACAGCCTCGCTCTTGTGCCAAAACACTGTCAACACCCCTCAAGGTTCTCTATACTACCTTGGCAATAGTCCCACCAAGTTTTGACTGTCAATTATTTCCCTAACGTGTAGTAAAAAAAGACAACATTTGCAACATCATGGCCGCCCCGCGCCCCCTGTCCGCCGTCCTGCCGCCTCTAATCCTCGGCACGGCAACCTTCAACTACCAATACGTCTCCGACCCCTCGCAGATGCCCTCCGTCGACATCGTCTCCCGCGCCCTCTCTCTCGGCATCACAGCCTTCGACACCTCCCCGTACTACGGGCCCTCCGAATCCATCCTCGGCGCCGCTCTGCGCACCCTCTCCCCGCCCCGCGAGTCCTACTTCCTCGTCACGAAAGCAGGCCGCATCGCGCCCGCCGAGTTCGACTACTCCCCCTCCTGGATCCGCGCCTCCGTCCTCCGCAGCCTCGAGCGCCTCAACACCTCCTACCTCGACCTCGTCTACACCCACGACGCAGAGTTCGTCTCCCCCGACGAAGTCGTCGCCGCCGTCCGCGAACTGCGCCGCCTGCGCGACGAGGGCCTGGTCCGCTACGTCGGTATCTGCGGGTACCCCGTCCCCGTCCTCTGCGAGCTCGCCGAGAAGATCCTCCGCGAGACGGGCGAGCCCGTGGACGCCGTGCAGTCCTTTTCGCACTTCTGCGTGCAGAACAACACCCTGGGCTCCGACGCGATCCTCGCCCGCTTCAAGAATGCCGGCGTCAACGTCGTCACGAACGCGAGCATGCTGAGCATGGGTCTCCTGACCACCCGCGGCGTCGACGACGGGCCCATGGCCAGCTGGCATCCTGCCCCGGGCCCCCTGCGCAAGCTGTGCAAGAGCCTCGTCGCCTTTGCCGAGGGCGCTGGCGAGAAGATGGAGGACGTCGCTTTGTACTGGGCCATGGCCAACTGGGCTCGCGTGGGCGGTGACTTTGGCACCGAGTTGCTGCCGCCTACTTTTGTTGGACCTGCCAAGGTCGGCGTGAGCGTCATGGGTGTCACGTCCGTCAAGGAGTTGGAAGAAACTTGGGCCGACTTCCAAGCTGTGCTTCGCGATCTGTCAGCTACACCGGCCGAAGGTGAAAAGAAGGAGTACCAGGGCTCCGTGGTAAGTCGCTATGAGAAGATCCAGCGCTTGGTCACGGAACAGATGTGGCCTGTCCTGGGAGAGTGGCGCAACTATAGCTGGGCCAGCCCCGACGAAGGCTTCGTGAATCAGCGGGCTCGGTCTGCAGTCGAGGCAACTCTTCCCACTGCGGAGCCGCACCTGTAGTAGACACACATGGTGTGTGGGTTATGTCTGGAGGGAATGGTTCCAGTGCCCGGACGGTTTTGGCATGTTACAGCGTTTGCATAGATACATAGAATTGGTAGCTGCAGAGATCTGTCTGATCCTCGCAACTCGTCTCACTTATGATAGAGTACAATGAGCCGGCCATTCACATGGCATGAGAAGAAGAAAAAAGAAAAGGAGAGACCACGTCTAATCCCACCAGGCCCCCCAAAATCACGCTTTACGCCTTCAGTGTTCTCAGTTTCCCAACCTCCGAGTGTATGCAAAAGTGCCCGTCACCTTGTCATTCCAAGATGCTGCCGTCGAGCAACTCGTATCGGGTACGTCCCTCATGGTCGTCGTATTCATCTTGTCACTGCGTAATCTCCGATGACCTTTCCACCACATTCTCATGCCCAAGCCTCTTGGTCTCGTTATCTTCATCTGTTGCAGGAGCGGGAGTGACTGGCGTGATCATAACCTCGGGGGTCGACGGCTCATTGCCAGAGGAGACTTCATCTCCGCTGATTGAGGTTCTGGGCTCCTCAGGAATTGTCGGCGGTGGCTTCAGGGTGCCGGCGTTAGTTTGCACCGGCTGCTCCGTGTGCGCATCTTCAATTTGCTCGGCCTCCGGCTCGTCCTCAGCCTCGGCCTTCTTCTTTTTCGACGCAGCGCTCTGTCCCTCGCCGGCGACAGCTTCCTCTTCCGTCTGGTTAGCCTCGCCGTTCTCGATATCAACTCCAACCATCTCTGCCAAGCTCCTAAAGTTGTACAGAGGCTCTGTGTTGTCCCGGTCGCCTTCGTCACTCCGACCACCGACACTGAGCTCGCTAGCGCGAGGGTCAAGGTACGCTGGATTTGTGTAGCTTCCGTTGTGGCTATCAGCAAGCGACGACGAAATCGACGACGCATTGCTCATCTGCCTAAGATGAGAAGGGCCACGACTGGGTGCGGGAATCGGGAGCGAGGGCGTCGATGAGGTACTCTGGAAACTGCTCTCGGATGACTGCGTCTCGACGGGCGGCCGCTCGACTGCCTTGCCTTTGGTGTTGTTGAGGGCCGAGGTAGGACCGGGACTGGGGCTGGTGGATGCTGCCACGGGAGACGTCTCGGCACTGCCGGCCACGGAAGTGGACTGGGCTCCTTGGACTGTTGCCTCCACCCGGAGGTTGCTGGTCGTGCTGTTTCCGCGTCGTCGCCCAAGACCAAGGGACAAGCTACTTCCACTAGCAGAGCTCTGTCCAGGGCCGTACACGCTTTGACGGTCTTGCTTCTTAAGAGCCTTGCGCTCCTCCTTCTCTTTCTTCTTGGCTTCCTTGCGGTCCGCCTTCTCCTGCTTTCGTTTCCTCTCTTCCTCTGCCGCCAGACTCAAGCGAACAGCCTCCATGAACATCATGTCCTCCAACTCTTCCATTCTGCTGCGTCTGTTATTGAGCGGTCCCCGCCCAGAAGATCCCTGTGGTCCTGGCTCAGGTCCTGTCTGAGCGCTCTCACTCTCCACGTTGCGATTCGGGCTTCCTTCGGCCTGAACGTTGGAGGGCCCAGAAGGCGTATGGTTACCCGTGTTGCGTCGGCTGAACCTGCCTGGCCTGGTGAAGGCAAAGCCGCGCTGCTGTTCGTTGTTACCCATGAGGAACGCAGCGGTATGAAGAGCAGTCGCCGCAGCCGCCCTGCGAGCTTGGTGGGCTCGTTGCGCAGCCAGCTTTGTAGACCAATCTGGACGGACGCGATCGGTGGTGATAACGTTCGGCGCGTTGGCGGACAAACTCTGTGCTCTGCGCCTGCTAGCGGTTGTCGGCGAGGTGGGCGAGAGTGTGGAGTTCAGAGAGCTTTGGGACGACATGGCAGTGCCCTGCGATGGGTATCCGGGGATGGTATATGTCAGACCGCGGCGGAACGGGGGAGCATCGTAGGTGACGCCAAACTCCGTCTGCTGGCAGTAGGGACAGGTCGCGGGCTCGGAGATGAGCATTTCGGGAGACTCTTCGGGGTGGTTCGGCGGCTGCTCGTTAGGCTCTCCATGGTGTTCGGGATAGTGGGGGTCCGCGCGCTTGATCTGCACGAAACACTCGCTGCAGATCGGTTGGTCACAACAGCGGGTGCGGTTCAGATACGGGGGTATGTGAGGAAGCAAATAGGGCATTCGGTAGCGTCCTTGTAGAGGAAGACTTCGAGAGGTTGGCCGTTGACGAAAGGATCATTGGGCAGTTGTATCTCGCGAGGTGAGACTTCGGTCGCGGAGCTGTTGCGGGAACCTCCACTGAGGGCGGCAGCAATGGCCTTTGCCCGGGGCTTGATGCTGCGCGACTGCTGCTGAGCCGCGTTGGGCGAGGTCACTCCAGAGGCCGGGCCGGAACCGCTGCGGTCTGAGCCAACCGATAATGAGCGGGGGCCCATGGGGACGGTCAGGTTCGCCAGGTTCTGGGAAGACTCGGTTGGTGAAGCGGGGGTATTTGCCTTGGGGATGAACTCGGGAGGAGGCTGGTCATCTGCGGCAGGGATGTCGAGGCCACGTCCAGCACAGATGAGCTGGTATTCGGTCCAGTTGTCTGAATAGTCATTGAGACCTCTCCAGAATGGGGCGAGGCGTCTCTCGAGCTGTAAAGCATGCATGTCAGTAATGTCGAACACACGGGGGTTGTGGCGGCAACGGTTGCTTACCTGCAGCTGGCGGACAATGGGCTTGCTGAAGTCCTCAGTACCAGTGTAGGTACCGAGAGTGACGAGGTAGCCACCGTCGACATGTTCCTCCCTCATACTTCGTTCTTTCCTTTTCTCTGGCGACGCGCTCCCTCTCCAAGCGACGAGCCTCTCGCTCTTGCCTGGTCTCCCTGCGCTCGTACGGGGCATCTTCTCTGCCTCCGGCACTTGAAGATCCGGCAGCTCCGAGACCCAACAAATTGAGGTCAGCACGGCTGAAGCGGCTTTGTCTTCGCGAACTAGGGCGGTCGGTGTGTGCATCGCGAGAGGAGGAAGGGTTGAGGTAGGCGGCCTGGGTTTGACGATAGTCGGTGGCCGGATCGGAGGCACGAGACTCCTTAGTACTTGAATTTCCCATGGCGATTGCTAGTGATGTACAATATGTGGGTTTGCTGTGAATCCGTCGGGGTCGAGCACGGCCTGTTGGGCTGTTGCGATAAGCAGGAGCGGCAGCAGCTAGGTTGAGGCTCGAGGAGTGGCGGCAATGGCGGCGAGAAAGATTGTCGTCGTCGGTCGGAGGAATCGGGATCAGGAGGCAGGTCGATAGCTTGATCGTGGGGGATGCGTTGCTGGGGAATTACCGCCGCGGTGGTGGATGAGGGGAGGCGATGATGGGTCGAGTCAACAATGCATCCTTCAGACGAGGGCGATAGCAAGTGCGGGCATTGTCAAGTCAAGCGGCAGGTGTCGTTGAGAATGTGGCGGATGGGACGGATGATGTGCGTCGCCAGAACTGGGCGCGGTGCAGTATTGAAATGCGATGTGCTGGTTGCGTTGCTGCGGTGGTAACGGGGGGCGGCAGTGGTGGGAGAGGAAGGCGGGTAAGGTGGTAAGAAATGTTGTTGATGCGCGAATGATGAATGACGGATGCTCAGCAAGTTGCAGCAGCAGGTTGGCGGTGCAGAGCAGAGCAGTGCAGAAGGTCGGGCTTGTCGGGTCGGGGAAGCTTGTGCTTGTGCTTGTGCCTGTGCTTGTGACGGGCGGGGGCCTGACGGGGTGGAGGATGGAGGAAAGCGGTATGGCGGTTGTCGTACGTGCGTGGCTGGTGCGCTGGGCGGCCAAACTCTGATAGAATGCTTCTGTTCTGCTTCGATGTCGCGTGGGTTTGGGTCTGGGTTTTGGTGTTGGTGTTGGCGTTGGTGCAGTGACGCCGTCGCCAAGTCGATGTGACGTCTGCAGAGGGGACGTATCGGTAGGTACGTGGAGGTGACAGGAGGCAAGCAGAAGATCAACAACCAACCAAAAAAAGAATTGTGGAAAGGGAAAGGGATACCTTACACTGTATGGCAGGAGGACAGGAGGCAGTGGGAATCAAGAATCAAGGCAGGAGGGGCCCAAGAGGAAATCCGGATCTGAGGTCAGGTACACCGCACTGTAGGCACATCCGCCACTTCACCATGAGGAAGGACTGGACCTGACCATCCAGATGTCGGTTGGGGTGGTGCTTTCCAGAGAGGAGCGAACCGAACTGTGCTTTGCCTTGGGCAGGAGGTGGGCAGAAGGGGACATGTCTCTCAATGTACCCTTTCCAGAAGTTGGTGGGCTACAGTATGGCTACAGCGACACGGGTACTTTGTCGCTGCCAGATGATACATCACACATGGGCACTGGTGGATGCGGAAAGAGCCACAGTCTGGACCGAAATCGCTGGCAGGACCGGCCCGGGCTGGTCTGGGCAGCTGAACATGCGACAAGGGCTCTTGGGTTCATTTCTCTCTCTTCCTCGGGGTTTTTTTTATTTTATCATTATTATTTTTTTTAAGGTACTGACTGAAGTCTTTGACAAAAGAATCATCGGGGATGGGAAAGCGCTCAGATTGATTCTAGATGTCATTGCTACCTCGTGGACGTTTCGCTCTCTCTTGCTCCAGACAGCAGGAAGGTACTTGCCCGTGCAGCGTCACTTCACTGCACCGCACCTGCATCAGAACGGCAGGTAGCTGGGATGAGGACACTGAGGGGGCAAGAGGCTGGCGTGGAAGGTGGGGCTAGGCGGGACCCCTCCCCTTCACGTCCGCACCTTCCCCGAGCTGCTCTCACCGTGTGCGGAGGTACCCCTCCACGCCTTGCCCCCGCGCAATGGTACATGATCCCGCAGTACGCAGACCTGCGCGCTGTCAATGCTCTCTCTCACACACCACAACCTGAGGCACGGCGCTTGACGTTCTTGGCTTTTGGATGGCGTCCTGTGGCTGCATCTGACTGTTCCTCATCCCAAGTCCCAGCCTTAATTACCTAAGGCCGCCTCAACGTACAATACCTATCTCTACCGCGAAGGCCTCATCATGAAGCCCGAGATGCTGCTTCCGGTCTTCCCGGCCTTCCCGCAACCAACCAACTGTCGGCAAGACTTCGTTTGTTGTCCACTTCCCAGCCAGTCAGTGTATCCGTAATTCTTGTTGTTTGCCTTGAACCCCTATTCTCTGCCTCTGCCTCTCACTCCCTCCCTCAGCTCAAGTCATCCCACATGGATATCATCCCCATCCACACCCACAAAATCCCGAAGCACGTTCTGCTCCTGTCTCATCTCACCCTCCACGGCCCCTTGCCGCCTAATGCTCCTCTCAAGCCGCAAATCGCCCCCAAAACCCTCTCGGGACTTCCACTTCATCCATCATCCTTGCATCCACGCCGACTGCCCTTCATGCACACCCTCCACCGCAACTCGTCCTGCAGAGCTCTGATGCCTCACGGGCTTGAGCGTCTGCTGCGCTGCACCCAACGTCCCAACTTGATCCACGTCCCAATGTTCCAGAATCCCATTCCACTGCCATTCGATCGCCGCACATCCACGTGTCAACCACTGCCGACCTAAGCATTACGCTTGGCTCCCTCACAGAGACAGGCTCTGCCCTGCCCTGCCCTGCCCAGTCAGACGCCAATCCACCTCTCTTTCTCGATTCTCCGAGCGCTCTCGCCGAGCCCTTTCACTCACCTCACACATCATGCTACCTACTACTACTGCAGAGCCTGCTTACTCATTCGGCATGTGTCTATCCAACCAAGCTCGACTTTATTCAGAAGAGGGCTTTCATATGAATATGAGCCCATATTAGGATTCTACTGCCATTGCTACGTCTGTAACTGCTCATGAAATGTTCCTTGACGCTCCATTCAACCGCTGATACAACCAAAGATCATGCCTATCAACATCAAGTGTGTCCCTGCATCTCCTGGGGGTATCTCATGCCCGCAGCCACACACCCTCTGCGCTCCGTCAAGCCCTAGCCGCCTGTCGGCTTATCTCTGTAACCAAGGCGATGACGCTGTCGCGTGATATTTCGAGACACTCATCCCACCATATCCACGGCGGTGAACGTCAAAACGCCATCTGCACCCCACGTTTGGCCATCTGCAAGTTCAACGACTTGCCTCAATATCTGCCACTACCTCACCGTCGACCCCTCCCTCCCTGTGTCCATCGCCTGGACCGGATCATCACCCATCGCTTATCGGCCACTTCCATGCCAGTCCAGGGTACGACACTAAAGGTACTACCAGCTAGCGATATCCACACATGCAAGCTTGTTTCCCTCGACTGTCGATCAGCTTCCGCCAGCCTTTACTCCGTCTTCATCCCAAGTCACGGCAATCGGCTCGTGTTCCCTGAGAACTTTGCCCGCCGAACCACAGCTCGAATCGGATGTCGGCCGGCGCAATTATTACCCGCACGTCAAAGTTCAAGATGTAATATGTCGTTCCTTTGGAGAAGCAGCTTCCGCGTTTGTGTTTGAGCACGAGTTGGTTTTGCTGGACTCCGGTCAAGTTGCTCTTGACGTCGCATAGCTTCGTTGCTCCCGCTGGTCCAACACGTCAGTCACTCACTGCCCGGCTGCCTCCGCAATTGCTGTCGCCATCTGTGTATCGACTTACCGTGCTTCAAGCTTCTCGGGAGAAAGGTCGGCTCATTGTGAGAAATCACAATGTTCGCATCCCATGATCTCTGCGTGTCCCCGGCGCCCAGGGAAATCGCCAGCGAATGTACGAGTGGCGTATTTGGATCGACAATGTCACCCTATGTCGTCGTCAGGAGCCATTTCGTATCACCAACCCTTGAGACTCACCTTCCTAATGAGCCATCGGATCTGGTTGACGGCCCATTTCTTCTTCGGGTCGAACGCATCGTTCTGGATGTCCTCGTTGAAATGCATCTGGGGCGAGTACACCTCTTTGATGACCACGCCATAGTTCGCCCTTGCAATCCGCGTCGCCAACACCGACAGCCGCCCGGTTTCCATCTTCTGCTGGTGGTCGAGGAGCAGCCCGCGAACCACCACCAGCTGGGGATCCTGGCACGGAATCACCGCGACCTTTTCAGCATTTTGGTGCGAATAACTCTGGAACTGGTGTTGCAGATTTTCCCGTACATATGCTGAGCCGCCCAGTCCTCCCGATAGTACCATATTCCTGACGTTGTCAGCCTTCATCTTGCCAAGGGGGCATGGGGTATCTCGCATACGATGGCTTGTGGCTGCTGCTTCTGGATGAGCCTGTCGAGCTGCTCCCTGATACATCGCATGATGCCATCGATTTGGACGTCAACAGCGCCTGGATCTCTTGCCTATCACCTGTTAGCCAACCTCTTGATGGCTGACGTCATTGCATTACCAACTCACATGGTAAACAGCATTCCCATCCACAATCCTCAGCCCGGGATGATTGAAATCATGCGATACCCCCTCCAGCTGCATCTTGAACACAGGCTGCATGTACGCCTTTTCTCCGAACTTGTGCTTCACCGTCTTGAAGTGGTGACTCCTCGACATCCGGAATGCGAAGTCGCGGGGAAGAAAGCGCTGTACGTCCGGAAACGCAGACAACCGCTGGTTAACAAGATGGATAAACGCAACATCAATCAGCGACGCCCCGATCCCCACGCCCTTGACCTCCGAGATTTGCGACATCTGGGGATACTGCGCATCGGTTGAGGTAATCTGCATCACCGCGAGATCGGTCGTGCCGCCGCCGGCATCAACGGTAAGAAACAAGCTCCCCATGTGAAAGTTGACGGCGCTCGTCTTCAGGGTCGCCACCGCAGCAGCCTCTGCCTCCGTCAAGTCGACTTGCGCAGAGTGCCTCGGCCCCTCCGCGCCAAACCCAGCGTCGTGGATGATTCTTGAACGCGTTGATGGTCTCCATCTTGGTCCACGTCGTCGGCACGCTGAAGAGGAACGTCACGGCCATGTCCGTCCAGCCACCCGTGTGCTGCCTCCCAACCTGCGTCTCGATCGACTCCTTCACGTGAGCGTACACCTCTTTGAGAAAGTCCGTCACCAGCTTCTCCGCCTCGGCCACGTTGCGCGGCGCGTTGGGAAGTCCGCGCTGCTGCCACGCCTCCAGGGTATCCTCGTCGATGAAGATCTTGAAGAACTCGCGCCGCAGCTTGTTGTCGTCGTCGTCGGCACACATGAAGCCCCATCTTGAGAGGCTTCCGTCGGCATTGTACGTCAGTACTGTCGGGACCTTGCGCTCGCCTCGATCGCCGCTGCCGGGCCAGTCATTGATGACTTGGATTGGCGTTCTGGGCGTCATCCAGGCCACACCTGTTCTTTCTCGTCAGCCTCTGTGCGTGACGCAGCGCATTGGCAAGATACCTTACCTGTGAAGGTGGTGCCGAGGTCAATTGAGACCAATACATCCGGTTTCTCGCTCATGGTGATTGACGAGTGTCAATTGCATTCAATGCGATTTTCTTCTGTCGGGCAAGGACAGCACGCCGGCGTCATGAAGGCGTCAAGATCATAAAGTCATCTGGCGGTTCCAGATTCTGTCGTCTCATGCTCGCTGAAAAAGGTGTGTCGGGGAGAGAAGGCTGGCAGAACAGCTGCGTCGGAGGTCTTTCCTAAGACAACCCCGCCGGCCAGCCTCGTGCCGGTTGCTTACCTGCAGTCTGCAGAATGATATCGGGCCAGGGTTCGGCGTTCCTTCAAGTTCAGCTCGTCCCGCTCGGGAAGCCATCATCTTTCCGTCGCCAACGGCAAAAGCAACGATGAGTATCGGGCTGCCCAAACTGGGGCAAGGCTGTGCAGGCTATTCTAGGCACCATCTTTTGCTATCACGTCGATCATTCCGTTTGGGAATAGTAAGCACAGGGTCAAAGACTGCGAATGTTTTCACTCCCTCGCGACGGTTTCTGCTCAGCGTGGCGCGCCAGGCGTTGAAGTGGCACGAATGCGTCCCGTCGCACCGCACCACCACCCCCCCCCTGCTTTTCAACCAGGCTGCAGCTAAACAATTTCACATCGGCAACACAGCCGTCCTTTTGTGGCTTTTTGTGGGACTGCAGATGCGTTTGCCAGACATCCGTGTCTACCTACCTGCAGACCCTGTCTGTCAGCACAAGGTAGCATACGGCTGGTCTAACAACGAGCAGACCGGGGTTTCTCCAGATGCCGCCATCTTGCGAGCGGCTGAGGGGGCGTGGTTCATAGGGATGGAAGGCCGACTTTCGAATCCTTCGCTCCCACGACGGACTGATGTACTCGTCGCCGTTACTTGAGCTGGGATTGCCCAGCCTTTCTCGACTCACTTCTCCAGGTCATTCCCATCACTGGCAGTTTTCATCTCTGCTTTCCTATGATCCCTCGTCTCTGGAAGCGATTGAAACTCTTCCTTCTGAGAAGCAAACAAGATGACGTCCAGTTTCAGACTCGAGACTCAGACTCAGACGTGGGGTGACGGCCGAATTGTCACTACGATCGTTCAGGTTCCTGCAGCAGCATCGCCTGCTCTGGATGCAGCAGGCACATCGGTGACAGCGACTTCCACGGGAGCATCTACAGCCGGAGCATCTACACCTGTACCCGGCGCTTCAACGACATCAGACCCGACAGCTGTGGTTGGCGAGAGCGAGCCGTCCGATTCGGTCACATCTTCAGCATCACCCACATCGACAAACAAATCACCATCTTCGGGAGTATCGACGGGCGCAATCGCTGGTGCTTCCGTAGGTTGTCTGGTGGCTGGTCTCATCATCGGCGGTCTCATTGCCTTCTTGCTTCTCGGACGAAAGAAGCGGAAGAGTGGAAGATACTCGCCTCAGAGCTCCGACACGGGGCACATCATCGTCGGCCCAGAGTCCAAAGCCTTGGCTTCTTCAACACCCGCCAGCCACAGCGACGGCATCCAGATCAACCAGTTTCTTCTCGACGCGACGCCAGACAAGGAGTTGGCTGGCGAACTGCAATCTCTCGGGGAGCTTATCCAGCAACATGTCGAGAACAACTACCACTCAAACCCGGTTCAAATCGATCCCAACGCCCTCGCTCCCAGTCTTTCAAACTTGGGATTGGGAGAGCTATCTAACCTGAGCACGGAAGAAATTGCTTCACTCTGCATAGGTCAGAAGACCAGACAGGCTGGCCTCCAACACGTCGTTTCTCTCGCAGTATTCGGAAGCATAGACTTCAAGGCGAAGAACCGTTACTCCATGCTGCCAGGACCGATTGCTTCTTTCCTCCAAGCCATCCCACCAACCGAGTCGCGCGGAGGTGATAAAGAAGGCAAGTTCCCCGTTGGCTGTCAACACAGCGACCGTCTGCTAACTACTTGAAGCAACTACACTGGCGCTGTCGCAATGGCGAAGTCTATCGGCCTTTCTCCTCCACCCGAATCGCAGTCAGCGTATTCACCTCTCTCCGAGTGAGTCTGAGGCATCTCCCAAAGCTCAGAGCCTCGCCACCGCGCTCAACGCTTGCCTTCGTCACTTCGTTCCGGCGGATCAAGGGAGCCAGCGTCAGCAGCTGGATCATCTGCAGGCTGTGATCCTGGAATGCACGAAGCTCGGCTATGAGATCGTGTCTCAGCCCAGTGATTGGCGCTTCACTTACAAGACCGAAGATGCAGGTGCGTCGGGTGTGCGACCTGTCGTGGTATGTCCGGGACTGGACAAGGTCACCAGTAAGGACGGCAAGATATACAGCTCCCCTCGTCGCGTGGTCGCACCTGTTGTTACGCAGGTTCCCCGCCGTAACCGATGAGAAAGACATGCCTGAATTCAAGACAACGGGGAAGTTGACACGAAGGAGACATACTGTGTGGTTTGAGCTTCGAAGCAGAATAGTAATAAGATCTATAATTCATTCTCAATATCACGAACTGTCACGAACTGCTCGCTATTCTCTCAAGTCGAAGGTCCCAGGGACGAATGACACAGAACCCGCCACGCCATCGCCGCCGTCGAGCAGCCATAAGCCCAGCCTGTTTTTAGCGGACACCAGGGGTGAAGGACGTTGCTGAAAGGAATTGTGATGCGTGCAATGGGAAACCTAGTGCTTACTGCATGGCAGGGGTAGGCAGTAAATTGCTTGTTTCCGTACCCGCAGGCATCGGTTCCTCTAGCGCTAACTTTGGAGCTGCTCAACTTCCGTGTCTTTCGATTTCACCGACGGAGTTTTCAAGATGCAGCTGCATCGTGGTTTTGAGACTTCATACTCACCCCGACAAACACAAACGATGGTTCTACCAAGTCGATATCTCATTAGATGACCATGGAAGGAGTCAAGACCACAATTTATAACCAGGCCCATCCCGTCCGCTATCTACCTCCAACATTGTTGCCTACCTTACACACATGGGAACAACCCACGAAGGCTACACAGCAATCAGGCTGCGGTCAGCCGGGCTGTAGCGACTCTCAACCCAACCAACGATCCTATCGGTCCCCAAGCCTGAATTGTTCCCACCGCCGACAACCTTCCCGCAGTCCATTGGTTTCTCGGGAGCCTCAATTCCAACCGAAGGCTTGCTTTCTTCTCGTTCATTCGAGGGGTACTGGAAACGGCCTCAAGCATGCGCGATCCCTTCAGCCCCCTGCAGAGCGGCTGAGTCTCGCAAGCTAGTGGATCGGCCCACGCCAAGGAAGCCTGTTTCCCACTGCATGGGCGTTGCTGAGCGTCCTAGCATAGTGTAGAGCCTGCCGACCTCCGTATTGCCGAATACTGGCGATCCCCATGCATCTAAGTGACGATAAGTCCAGCCCAAGAGGGTGCATCCTCCGGAGGAAGAAGGGCAGGCTGCATTTGCCCCCCAGGCTTTCAGTCCTTAGTATCAAACTTCTTGATTGGAACTGTGGGAATGATGACTTGATGAACCATGCCTCAGTGAGCGACACCGGTGTCTGCATGTAGGAAGAGAGAGACAAGCCCGCAACAGCTATGTGCAGTGCGCCACCATCTGCAGCCGTGGCTTTCTAACCTGTTCCACCTCATCGCCCATCCCTCTTCTTCTTCCATTTTCCTTAGGCACGTAGCCAGCTATTCATAGCTGACGACTGAGGTGTCTTGATTCTCAGTAATCGTTGCCAAACCTTCCGCCCCTCTTTAACAAACAGGATCTGATCTTGCAGGTTTACTTGCCTGTTTACGATCTTCAGTTCTCCAGAATACCTAAGGGGGAGCAGTCGCTCGCTGCTGGCATACTTCTCTTCTGGCCAGTCGGTAAGATACCCCGCTTGCTCTTCATTGCGCCTCGTCGACTACTTTCATTCACCTAGGTCGACAGTCACTAACGTGGACTGTAGGCATGGATCCCATCACCAGCTCCGTGTCTGCTCTCCACGCGACCTACCAACTCATTCTCTTCAGTGTCGACGTGGACCAGGTCCCATCTCAAGTCCGCCGCAGTCTCGAACTCGTACAAACTTGCCACCGAGACCTTCAACATCTGATCGAAATCCGTAACGAGTGCCTGCACCTCCTCGAAAAGACGCCCATCGTACTGAATCGCGTGAACGAAATCATCGCCGCTGCAGACAAAGGCCTCATCGAGGTGTGCCAGATTGTCGAAAAGTGCCGTCCTGGCGCCAACAACGGCAAGGTTCCCTTCAAGAATCGTGTTGGATGGGTCTTGTTCGATTCGCGGGAGTTCAGAGCACAGGAGCCTGTGATCAGCAGACACCATGCAGCGGTGCTGTCGGAGCTGAACTTCTTGAGACAGACCGCGCTTCTGGCGCCGCAACTCCAACAACAAAAGCCGGTTATCAACACTGAGATCAAAAAAGGAACCGAAATATTTGACAATGTCGCCCTTCTCGGTGGTCTCATGGGGGAAATGGCATTCTCAGGTATGTCCAGCCGCTACTTCGGTTCCAAAATCTGCTTGCTTGCTGGCGATGCTACCGTGATCATCTAAGGTCTGCTAATCCACCTCATCGACAGGGACGAACTCACACCAGAAGTCCTCCTTTCATCTGAAGCAGCTATTCTAACATCACCGATATCCGCCGCGACAAAGTCGATCGAGCCTTTTCCTCAGTTCTATCCACCTCAGCACCCGACCTATCCAGCAGCCCCGAACCCCGCCAATCCGTCCATAGCGGCGCATGAACCATACTGCGAACTTGAAGCGCCATTCGATCCATTCCCCCGAGCGTTCACTCCACGTCCAAACCCTGCCAGTCAAGTCGTCCCCCAAGGCCCGATTCGTCATCCAACAATTTCACAGGCCAGACTCACGACGTTCCCATCGTCGACCGACCTTGGACTACTTTCATTTCAACGTGGAAATGAGACCCGCGACAGTATCCTGGAATACTCATCAACAGCGTCAACTCTTGGCCTTTCACCACCGACAAGACCCACTGAGTTCGATCCTCTAAGCCAGCTGGCCCCCTCGTCGTCTTCCACCCCATCGATCCGTAGCGCCCACAACTCAGTAGTATCCCAGCCGGTTCTTCCTGCATTTACCGACCAGCCAAGCGAGCCCGGCGAGTTGGAAAAAGAAGGTCACAACCGGTATTCGAAGTTTTCTGGGTATTTCCGTCGGTCGAGGGAAATAAACCCAGACTCTTTAACGACTAGACAAGAAGATCATCACAACAGATTTGAGGCATGTCAGGTGTGGTGAAAGCATGTTTCCAGTGCAGACTTTTCCTGCTCGGTCAAACACGAAATCCTCACTGGAGACGCCAACCGGTCGATGGTTCTCACCTGATTCTATACACGTCTTTTCGAACCCCAACCCGTCGAATACAACGCTCGACAGTGAGGCGCCAACATTGATTCCACCTTCTCCAACCTTCACAAGTCTAGGAACCATGTCGACACTGTCACTGAACACATTGCCAAGCGACGCGACGTTCAATCTCGATGACGACTTTGAAAGAATAACTTTGGGCAACCAGTCGACTTATGCCATTCCTCGAGTAGCCACCCCTCGTGCTCCAACCCCAAAACATTCTGCTCCCCACCAACCGCGGCACGCCTCAACCGAACCTATCGACTTATGGAAGCCGGCCGATCGATCCGGGGTACCAAAGTCAGTAAGCTCAAGGTCCCAGAGCGAGTCATCGAATCCAGCAATCATATTTGGATCTGCGTTCTGGGGACCAAATGCTGTGCTGGATGCAAAGGAGCTGGAACCTCCCCTGAAGAGGTCTCATACAGAAGGTGAAGGGGGTCTTGGGAAGGTTGAAGCAAATCACTACGGCACACTTGGTTCTGTGCCTGACTTCATCGAACAAAAACACTCAAGGTACCAAAGATCGCATTCAGAGATGATCTATCACAAAGCAGCTCATGCCGACTCATATGAGTTGTCTTCGGCGAATTACGTTGCAGACGTAGCCGAGTTGCCATGAACTGAAGATACCACGAATTTCAAAGCCGGGTAAACATACAAGCAAGGATACGACTCTCATTTCATGTTAATGTTCAATAAAAGTGCTTCAGAGGCATTTAAGATACCCACAAACATATCAGATTTGGTTCTCCTAGGTAGCTAGGTATCATTTACCTATCTGGAACTCCCTTGATCTGAACCCTGCCTGGTGAGAAGGCGTCTTGACTGTGTCTTTTGCAACTCTATGTCTGCTTGGCCCCCTGTCGCAGTGACGAGCCCTTGAGCGCTAAGAATCCCAAAGAAAGGGGCCCATCACTAGAAAAGCGTGCGACTGACACTTGAGCAATAGCGTGAAGCTGCACACCACGCCGCTCAACCGCACCAGAAGCAGCCATGGCTGTGGCTAAACCAGCAAGGAATCCGATTGCTATGCGGATAACCACAGCGGTGAGGGTGATGGCGAGTGACAGCCGATTCAGGGCGAGCACCCACTCACGCCACTGGACATCTTCGCGAGAAGCCCACCACAGCCACGAAATGAAGGCAACAGCGCCAGCGAGTGCAAGCAAGGAAAAAAAAATTGAATTTGATCCATTGGCTCAATCGCTTCTTGCGCCGCGTCCCCAAAACGTGGGGCTCTTTAATTCTAGAGCCAGGGAGGGGATGACTTGGCTCAGTCGTCTGGGTAAAGGACGTTTCCTGGCTGAAGATCGCACGGTTCTTGTTGGCAGTTACTTGAGGCTGGCCAGAAGTCTCGCCATGGATGGGCTGGTACATGGCCAAGACTTGTTGTTGAATAAGTGTCTTTCGAAACGACTGAATTGGAACCTCAAGAATGAAAGAAACCGCGTCGACGAATTTTTACCTACGGCGGCATTCATATATCAACATTTGAAATGTGCAATCCCCCCGGAACCCTGGTCTATTCAATATTCTCCTAGGCAGTGACGACTGCATGTTCGCTTGGAAGAACCTAGCAATGATCCATATTACTTGCTGGAGCAACAGCCATTTAAATCTGTGGGACAGCGGCAGGTATCGTCAATAGCGAGGGCTGACAAGGAACTTAATAGCCACAACAATTGCCTGGTCGCGCTCTTTTCCCTACTTCTGGAGAATTTACTCGAAATCTTTTCTTGTCAAAAATCCCACAATAGATTTGGGCCTCAAATACTAAAAATGACTCTAAGATTGGCTCGATACATGATCATCCTGGTATTTTCCGTCTTACGTCTTGATGTCCCAACTTTGACATTATGAGTAGTTTCTTATATGTGAACCTAGAACATCAGACATTCGAATCTTCTTCAGAGGGGTCGTCATTTCGAGTAGATCCTAGCGTCAACTGTAATGAAAAAGAAAAGGCGATCAAGCTGGAAGGATTTTAGCGCGGCTTTCGAGTTCCCAGATGATGAGAAGACGACACAACCTTGCCGTACCTTTCTCAAGCAGATGATGCTAAAGCCTGCGCCAACTCTGCATCTGCAATCTCAACACCGAAGAGCCATCCGAATCCCTTCATAGAATCGGCCAAGTATCTTTGAGACAGTTTGAAGTCTGGCAGCAAATCTGCGAATCCATGTGGAACACCGGGGTACACGTCAATCTTCTTCGGCACTCCATGATCGCTGAGAACTTGCTCGTAGATGATGCCGTCATCTCGAAGAGGGTCTTGACCGCAGACCTGAAAGTAAACCGGTGGCATATTTTCGTGTCCATTGTTATCGTTAAAAGGAGAGAAGTCGGGTGATAACACGTCAGGCTGGTAGGCAGCACGAGTGACACGTAGAGTCTCCGCGTTGATGATCAGCGTGTCGGTATTCTGCTGCCTTGAGAGCCACAACTCGGCGTGTTGCTCCGGCAAAATCTCTGGCTCCAGAACCCAAGGGATGGCCAGCCATACTCCAATCAGCTTAGGAGTCTTCTTCAGAGAGACCCATTTCTGGGCTGTGACCGCTGACAGGTTGGCACCGGCGGACACCCCGCCAATGACGAAGCTTGACTTGGTATAATCACCCAAGGGTGCATTGGCTGTGTTGTTTGCAGACAAGATCCACTCTAGAGAGTCCCAAACGTCGTTTGAGGGCGTTGGAAACTTGACTTGAGGGGTAAACCTGTGGGTGATGCTGATGACGGTAGTTCCAAACAGCTTTGCAATGGCTCTGGCGTAGTGGCCCACATGGGTTGGGTGACCAATGGTAAAGCCACCCCCATGAATGAGAATCACCGTTGGCCGATCTGAAACTGGCGACTGTGGTCTGAACACTCTCGCCGGGTTTTCGAAGCCGTCCCTTGTAGGAATCTTGAAGTCGAATTCAAACTCGGTATCTGTGGTTCCCGGGATGGGTTGGCGTGCAGCATCGGCATGCGTCACCATGGTGAAATGAATTGAGTTTAGCATCGAAACGACATCCTCTCCACCTTTCTTGAGAAGCTAGTGATCATTTATCAGCCGCAGAAATTTTTCGTTGGACAAACTGGGGTGGTGGAATGGATTTACCTCCTCAAACAGAGGGCTGGAATAGACCGATGTCAGCAGAATCCCAGTGAGGAACGGGATGAGACATACTCGGTTGCCCCAGTCTTAAGGACTTCTTCCCTGGAGTTGTATGAGGCCATGTGTGAAAGCTTTCGGCTGTTGCGAAGTTAAATCTAGACAGTGATTGTCGGAGTGGAGGCTGATGGAACACGGGATGATATGACCGTCGCTGGACGCAGAGCAGGAAGTAGAAGAGTCCCGTCCATGCTTTTAAGACTTCTTGCCGTTCCACTGCTTACCACAAGGACCAGTGGGAGTGGAACTGCTCCGATGGCTGACAGTCTGGCGTCAGCTCGTTTGGCTGAAGAATTACACAGACTGGGCGCAGCACGGCGTTGCACCGGATCTGCATATCCGGAATCACAGGTGGGTGCCAAGGCATGCTGCCAACACAACAGAGCTAGTAAGCTCGGTCTGCTAGCATTTTCCATCCCCAAAAGACCCTTTGTGTACCAAGATGACGGGATGAGTGGGTTTGATAGCGGGAATCGGAAAAGACCCCGCAGAGAAAACCCACTATCCCCGGTGGTCATCAGGGTAAGCTAAGGTTGGCGCGCATCGTTTGTGGACTTTGCGGGGACGACATGCTCGCCGAAAAAGGTCCTGACTTGGGTCTGGCCCTCCATTCAGACGCCAATTCAAAACTAGCCGACGTCAACGGTTTGGAACACGAGATAAGATTGATATGGATCAGAGCTGTTGACAAGTTCCATTGGCAAAATCATGTTCGTATAAAATACCGCGATGCTAGACCCACGGCATCAGAGTAAGCTGTGATGCCTTAGAACCTCCGGCGGGTATGCTTGACGACCTCGGATGTTCAACGTTGCTTAAATTCTAAGCTTGATGTGAAACGAAGAGAAGGCCAAATTCCTATAATATACTGAACTTCAAAATTCACTGCTCTCCTACCGGAACTCGTCACACTGTTTTACTGCTTTTTCTCCTACTGCGGAACTTCCTACTGGGTGGTCTCGAAACTTTACTAACAAACTCCTGGCTTTTGCAGTCCCGAAAACGGCAACTGGAGTAGATTGATCGTCGCTTTATCGAGAAGCATCGTCGACGATCTATTTGAGTGGTACCATCACTGTATGAGGCTGATATCACGGTCTGAACCCCGCTCGCGAGATGGTGGCATCTCTTCGGAGTCCCGATACAGCTCCTCATCGGCAAGCAAACGGCCTGTAGACTCTAGAAAGAGCAGTCAGCTTATAGATCTAGGATGTTTCCATAGTTTTCGCCTACCACCTTGCGCATCTGACACCTGTTTAGCCACGCTCCCAAAAAGGGCATCCATATCTTCAAGTTCCCTGCCCTTAGTTTCTGGAAAGAACGCGAACAAGACCTGCAAAAGTGTCCATCGTCAGATACACGAAGCATTAACATCAGATATCAAAAGCACATACCGGAATCCAAATAATGTTCACTGCCATGAAGATGAAATATACTTTGCTATGTAGCTTGGCTAGACCGATGGGCCAAATCTCGTTGACGATCATAGACGCGACGGCACTGCCAACTGAGGCAAAGTTGAGGCCCCGGGCCCTGACAGCGGTCGGAAAGATCTAAACACTCGTTTCAGCAATTGACCAGCTAATGATCACGATACACCTACCTCAGTGTTGTAAACCCAGACCGTTGGCCCAAAGCCGAGACTAAATCCGGTCGCGTAAATGAAAATGAAGACGATGCAGACGATGTTTGCGGCTTTGTTGTCTTGGTACATAAGCGGTAATGCACCGTTAATCTGTGGTTTCGTAGAGCATCAGCAATGAGTTGCAACATGTCATGAGGCTAGGGCAGCACTTACCAGCATTGAGATGGCCATGACGACACAGCCCGCAACCAAGCAGTTCCTTCGACCAAACCTATCAATGATGAACATTTCAAGAACAGTGAATGCAATCTTCACAGTCATTTCGATAGCCCCAATCATGAGAGCTGCATGAGTGAAAATACCTAGGCTCTCTAGAAGAAATGGCAGATAGTACTTCATAGCCGATGCTCCACAAGCTTGGCTCATGAACTGCAATAAAGTAGCTCGCCACAAGCGGGAGAAAAGAGCCTTCTCCTTGAAAAGAGAGAGCCAGTTTCTGCCAGATCTGTGGTACTCGTCGACATCTTTAGAGATGGCAGCAAACTCGTCCTCGATTTGGTCCTCGGAATAGATGCCTTCCCGTAGTCTTCTTAAGGTCGAGCGAGCACGTTCTTTTTGGTTGTGCTCAACGAGCCATCGTGGACTATATAGCAGTTAGATTGGCGCCATATATGAGAATAAGTCTTGGGTGGATTGGGCTTACGTCTCAGGGATCCAAGGCAGTCCAAACCCAAATATGAAGGCAGGGATTATCTCCAACATTATAGACAATCGCCAGCCATAGTAATGACCTGAACCGGTTTGCCAAAATCGCATACCGTAGCCAACCCTGCGAGGTTTCAGTATTTTGCTCGTTAGACCTAAAGTAGGTTGTACCAAAGACCAATAGCCATTCCGGCTATGAAACCAACATGGTTCATCGTCACGAAATGCCCCCTTTTCTTAGCTGGTGAGATTTCCCTGGGTCTGATCAACCACTGTACACGCTTCATTCGTTATAAAGCTTACGCTTGATATAAAGGAACTGATGTCGAAACAATTGCAACGCCAAGCCCACTGAAAAGTCTGCCGGAGATCATGGTGCCGCCCGCCGTGGAGCCGCCGCTCGTCGCTTGCAGTAAAGCCCCAAGGCAAACAAAACCAGTTCCGGCCAGGGCAGCATAGCGCCGCCCAAGCCAGTCGTTGATGGGATGAGAGATGAGGGCATAGCTTATTAGGGTGCCGATATAATAAACGCTAACAATAGCGCCTATTACGGGTCTTGATGGGTTGCCAAGGGCGTCCCTCCAGCCAGGATGGACGAGGATGGATGATAATATCCCAATGTTGTACCTGATTAACAGCATCAGTTACACTCTGAAGTGACCGGTGTTGCGAGCATCTTCCTCTGATGGGGTAAATCCTGGCCCGTCGCCATATTTAAACACAGCCACGGTGAAGGACAAGTACCCGGGCTCTTGGCACCAACGTCTTGGAAACCGCGACTTGGTAGCAGGAAGAAAATACGAGGAGACTTACCCCCAAACAGACGCCCCGATCCCAAAGTAAAAGCAGAGGAAATACAGGCGAATGACGCCGGGTGCGATACGTATGCTGATGCTGGTCATAATTGGTCACACGGCAGCGCTTGGCGACCAAGTCGCGATTCCGAAAGGTGGTGGGAGATAAATATCCTCAGTTGGTGCGCCGGCAAATATACCTGAACACGTAGATACCCGAATGCGTAGGAAGATCAAGCAGCTTCCCAAGCAGGCATATCTTTTTGCGATTGCGAACAGCCACCAGTTGTGCGACACAGATTATGAGCATGAGAAGACCTCACTAACGCTACCGGCGCGACGTCGCCACGGTCGCTGCTGCGGGGTACGAGTGAGACATGCAGATCGGAGCTTATGTAAGATGATCCCGAGAGGCCCAGACTTATGCAGGCTATCCAAGTTTATGCAACCGTCGTAGACTTGGTGGTTGAGGAGTGAGAGAGAATGTCGCGATTAAATAGGTTGTCACCTAGCCCGACTTCTGACTCAAGGTTGGGATGCGAATTCAATGGGGATAGGCCTCAGACGACTATGAAATCGACGCCAACTGAATTTAACTTTCAGGGGACTGGATGCATCGATGGGATGACGACGAGTTCAGATACCATGGATTAACCTTCAACACCATGAACATCAGAATTCTCAGGAAATAATATCACACGCAAGACGCAAGTGAGGATGTCCCATTACTAAATCTTCGGGGAAGGCAGCTGCGATCCAGGCTCTATATGGCCTGAAACAACTCTCAAGACGTTTTCTATGTCTACTTGGTCGCTGCCTTCAGGCAATCTCCAGGCAACATGGCCATCGAGACGAATTAGCACCGCATCTCTCTGCCAGACTTCGCGCACATGTGCCTCCTCGGCCAGTCGTACTGTCTTGAGCGGGATGCGGAGGGCATCGGAAAAGCCCGAGAACCTGGCTACCCAGATCCCATCTCGAGAAAAGTCAAATAGTGTGAAGTTGGGCCCGAAAAGATCGTGTGTGCTTGTTTCTCCGTCGGAGAGGAAGACATGGGGAGCCCGAGCACCTGGCCAAGTTGAGGGAACGTATTGGCGAGCATTCCATTCGGGCTCCGCCGTTGCCGTTTCTGGGATGACCACGGGAGAATCATTGTAGCGGTATCCAAGTTCAATACCATGATCTTTGTTTTCACCGTCATGGGAATTGATGTGATCGATGATTCGCTGGCGAAGAGCGCTTCCAACTTTCAAGTCAGAGGTGCCAACTGGGGTGCTCTCTCGAGAAATCCATCTCACGTAGTCCCAGTGAACCCGGTGATGAACCCCGGACCGTTCGATGTTGGTGCGCGCTACGGGCTTCCGCTCATCTTCATATGATCTTAAGAGGGACTCGCCGCCCCATCCTTGGATAACGGCAGCAAGCTTCCAACCCAGATCGAAACAATCACCAACTGCCGTGTTCATGCCATATCCACCCGTTGGAATATTCTGGTGGGCAGCGTCGCCGCATAGAAAGACGCGTAAACCTTCCGATGCGTATTGATCTGCGACGCATATGCTCGGCCTCCAAGAGCTGCATGCTAAAATTCGATCAACCTTGATAGGGCAAGGTGCTTGAATGCCCCCCACAGCTTTGTATATGGACTTGCGTGGATCGAGAGACTTCCAATCCGTGTCGAGCGAGATGGGTAGATGAATGGTCCACGTATCAACTTCATCTTGGGCGATGATGACGCTTCCGCTGAGGAAGAAGATATGCCAGAATTGCCCTTGACGATGAAGCGCAGTAAGGTCGCGAGACTTGAAGTGGACCAGATACATCGCACCAGATCTGGAGGCGTTAGCGCAGTACAAGATCCATCATCAACATTAGTTCATTTAATTTGGTTTACTTACACTGACCCGCCTATCATTTGGGACCCAAGGCCTTTGCGTACTTGACTATTAGCATCATCGCAGCCCGCCAAATACTCGCTCTGGACTTTGTGAATAACACCCGTATTGACATCGACGACACAGGACACGATGCTTGTATCGGTTTCAAAGTAAGACTCTAGTTTGAAACCGAAACGGAGGTCAATGAGTGGCTCTGCTTGTATCCTGGATTTCATTCGTGCCTCGAAGAGAGCCTGTGAGATACGCTGATAAGGCTCTCGAGGACAGCTGCCATCGTTCTGCTGCCTTATGTGATCTCTCCACGCATTTGGCGACGCAAGATCCTGCAGTATTCAGTACATATGACGGATGAAAACCTAAGTATTCAGTAGAACAGAAAAGCCTACCTATTTGCATAGCAGTTCGTCTTCTTCCGATAGACCAGTGCTGAATAGAACGTTAAAGGAGTAATTCTGAGGAACTCCTGGTGCATGAGATTAGCGCCTTTTCCCCAAGTTGGTTATTACAAAGCTTCCTCGTTCAGCTTAAGGCTATTTGCCAATCTGCGCTCGGGAACCTACCGAAATCTCGTAAGTCTCCAGCAATCCCCAGATTCTTGAAAAGCTCCATGCTTCTGCAGTTTGTGATGTCCATCTTGGGCCATTTTGTGGTATCTTGGTTGCGCTCAATTAGCATGCTTCTGACTCCATAGCGTGCCAACTGCAGAGCAAGAATCAGTCCAGATGGCCCTGCACCTGCGATCAGGACGGAGGCTGTGTGCTTGTTTGCTTGACAAACTGTTCTTGATTCGTTTTTCGTCCGCATTTGTCGGTTTTTTGTGGGTGCAAACTGCGGCTTTGGGTATCGTTGTTTATTCTCTGCTGCAGAGCCTGTCAACATTAATGATATTCGATCTGTCTGAACAGGGGAAAATCATCTGAAGTATGTACCAGAGAGGCACAGATGTAATTGGTCTACTCAGCATTACGGTGAAATACTGCGATCTGAACACACGCTGTGGGGACGGCACGCGGCATTCCACACGGCATTGCCGGCCTCCGGCGGGACTAAGCATCGCCGCTTTGACCCTCTATCACCGTCGTCGGCAATATGGTTTGATCGAACTTTGGCCCGTCTTCGTTTCACTTGTTCATCTCGATAGCATCTCGACCTTCGGTGGTGCTTTGTCAGATGCGACAACCTCGGGAAAGAGGAGGTATACAATTGAGACAGTTGGGGCGTTATCTAGGTAACACAGGCAGGACACAGATGAACAACGGAGAGAGCATCGATGATGTGAGTAACGACAACGTTGACTAATCAGTGGTTCCAACAGAAGGATCACATGAACAACATCTTTTGTTCTGAAGTGTCCCCAACCGTAAGTCCACCTGTTCGACAGGCTCCCAACACACAGTAGCTTTGTGCTTCGATAGACCTTGATTGCAGAACTCAGTCAGGAGCAAACTGACATCATCGTTGAAATATGCTCCCGAGATCCGTCGCCCACCCCTCCCTCTGCCTCACCTTCCCCGCATCTTTTGTCGGAGACAACTCCACTCGGCGGTCCGGGAAAGGTGCCCGGCTAGACAGATTGGAATCAAGAAGCGCCATGCATCTGCGGGTGTATATTCTTAACGATAGTATTCTACGAGATCCTTTCATTTGCGACCTGTCGCGGAAGGTGTCCAAGTTACAGGTCTCTGCGCCTGTGAGAAAGAGTCCCGGGAGCATCGGCCTTTGCATGGATGAGAGAATGGAATGCCTCCGGTTTGATCCGTACACGGCTCCTTCCACAGTCTCAGGAGAAACGGCGCAAATATCGACAATTTCAGTTGTTAATGGTCAACACTGGCTGCCACTTAAAGGCCATCGAGCGTGTCTCGAGTGCAGAAGGTAAGACTTTCAATGAACAGGAAGAATCCATGTCGACTCCTCGAGTAACTCTCTTGCAAAAGTTTCTAACAATCATTACCTAGGAAGAAGACAAAATGTACGTGAAGGATTCTTCTCGCACGACGTGGGGTTATGAGAAAAGCGGGCGGGCTGACTTTTCTACCAGGTGACATGAGCCAGCCCGTTTGTGGACTTTGTGAACGGACAGGAGGTTCATGCACGTTTCCTACCAAAAGAAAAACACCTGAGCGCATCTTAAAACCAGACGAGCCGAGGAAAAAACAAAAATTCCGTAATGATCAGCTAGGTATGAAACCCAGGATCTAAGGTGACAGCTCACATTTCTTGGACTGACGTATACGGAAGAACGGATTGTAAATCTACTCGAGTCTAGACTCGGTGGTACACCAACTCAAGATGAGCTGGAAGCGTTGAACATGGCATCCTCGTCAAGGGAATCAGAATCTTCAAAGGCAACACAAGATCGACACACATCGCCTTTAAACGAACCGTCTGGATCACCTGCTTCTAGGCAATATCCTCAAGACACCACGCCAATGGGTCGAACCCCCTTCAGCAACTCAGATGAATCTTTTGGGGCCTACAATGAATCCAGCACATCAACCTCGCATTCATATCATCTTGAGATCCCCCAGAGCGTTGCAGCTGACTTGGTCGGCATCTTCTTTGAGAAAATTCAGCCTTGGCTTCCGCTATTGCACCGACCCGGGTTCTATTCCCGGTACATGACGGACGAAGACAGCCAATTCGCTATCACATCTGCTTACTCCCCTGAAGACACTCTTATTCTCTATTCGATGTTTGCTTTGGCCGCGCATCACCCGTCAAATCCCCACTTCCAGGAGGTGAGGGCTTCGGAGAGAGGCAAAGAACTCATCAAGCTGGCTAAACAAAGCTACAAACAACTCCGAGAGACCGCAGATGGTGCTTCTTTGCCATATTTACAAGGATGCGTTTTGCTCGCCGCATACATGTACACGTCAGGCCCTTCCCATCAAGCGTGGGTTCTCACTGGGATATGTGTCCGTCTTGCATATGATCTTGACCTATGCGACATGGATGACGAGCCAGAAGAGTACAAAGACGCCGATGAATGGACCAAATTGGAGGAAAAGAGACGCGCCTTTTGGCTCGTTTGGGACTTGGACACCTTTGGATCCACGCTGTCAAATCGGCCATGCGCAATAAGCCGGTCGAACCTGGCCGTTCAACTTCCCGTCAGCGATGAAGCTTGGTTTGCAAAGCAGCCAGTCCAGTCATCAAGGCTAGACCCATTGCCATCGAAGGCATGGAAAGCCCTCACGAATTGCAAGAACCAGAGTGAAAGGGCTTGGTTCATCATTGCCAACTACCTCATGGCTCGAGTGTTTGATCCTCATATGCGCAAGGCAGGTTCGCGAGATAGCGAACGTGAAGAACTCTCGGGCTCGATCACATGCTTTCATCTTTCTATGACAGCGCGGTTTGGGATCGAAATGACTCCACTCTTCTTTAACAAAAGTAATTTTGCGCGGTGTAACTGGGTCATTGGGACTCATATCATGGTGAACGCCGCCCGCGCTGATCTGGTCGATTATAACGAGGGTCACGAAACTATTATGCGGGCTTATTCGCGAGAAAGGGATAGAATCATTCAACATTGGCATCCAGAGTATATCGCATCAAGTCATCCTTTCTTGGCTTGTGCTCTACTACCCACATGGGCGCCTCATGAGTCTTTATCTGGAACGGGTATGCAGCTGAGTGAAGACTTGGTGACACTGGTCTTCGAACGCTATGCATCTTTGTGGGGATTGGGATCTATGATGATAGGTAAGACTGATGACTACACGACACCAAGAATTGCTTACGCCAGTGGATTATTCACTAACATGGCTCGGACCTCAACAAAATTATCCAACGTCCCGACACGCTATCAAATGAAGAAGGGCGCCTTGCAAAGCGATTTGCGGTATTCTTCCCAGCCGAAAGCAAAATGAGAGGGCTGCAGTCCAAGAAGATAACAGACCGGTTACTGCCTTCGGGCAACATGGAAACTGTTGACGGGCCCTGGCACTCGGCGGCCACTGCCGTGGCCTGCCAGCGAGTGCTAGAGGCTGGTATATAGCCCTCTCTAGCACCCGAGCGTTCGTAGTTAGTTCTCTCTATTATATATCACTGTTTCTACACGTTCTTAGGTTATAAGCCTAGGCTTTATTAAATTAACCCTAAAAATATCGATTTTAAGGTTATTTTAACTACTCTGAGTTTATAATAATCTCCTTATTCGTCTCTATTATTTTTACTTTATTTACTTCGTTCTTTTTATATATATATTAACTGATTTTATTGCTAACTACCTCGTCTATTTACTTTCTAACTTATTAATATACCCTAATATAATATAGTAGATTTTTCCTTAAGTCTATATTAAGTATATATAAGTAAGCCTACTACTTTATAAATTAATCTCTACTTAATATATATATTGTAATATTAATATTAATCCTTTCTATTATAACTTATTACTTCTTATATTATCTTAATATTATAGGCTAGCTATTACTATAACTAGCTTTACTATAAGAATAACCTTTATTAATATGCTGAAGCTATATAGTAAGTCTAACTAAATAACCTAGAAAGTCTCTATTAGTATTATATTTTAAGCTACTTAAGTTAATAAGTATATTGTAGAAAATATTACTAAACCTAAGGTAGATAATAAAAAAGAAGCTTAAATAGCTAATTAAGATATTACTTATAATATTCTTATTATAGCTATAGAGAGCCTTATTAATAAACTACTTAATACTAGCTAGAAAGATAATAGTAACCTATACTAGCTAATAGAAGCTTTAAAGAAATATATCCTAAAGATCTCTAAAGACGCTATTAGTATACTTATTAATAAGTTTAATAAGAATATTATAGAAGATTATAAAATATTTTATAATATACTTAGATATACTTAGTACTTTAAAGGCTATATTACTAACTTTATTAGTATATACTCTAACTATTACTAGTCTATTATCTTTTTTAACTACTTTAAGATAAAGCTTTCTAATATATATAAGTTCTATACTACTAATAATAAAATACTTATATAGAATAATATTATCTAGACTTTATTCACTCTTATATAGGATAAAAAGCAGAAGATTAATATTACTACTTTAAAAAGACTACTAATATTAGCTAGTAGAGTATTAGTAATAGAAAGGTATCTACCATATTATTAGCTAATAAGTCTAGTACTAAATATAATTATTATAGATATAGCTATACTACTTAGTAGTATATAACTACCTATCTTAAACTTATCCTAGATAATTAGCCTAACTATAAAGCTATCCTAGTAAAGGCTGAGAAGTATATCTATAACGCTAAGTATAAATAGGATACCTCTAAGAATAAGTCTATCTATATCTATATATTATGTAGTATTCTTAGTTAATCTTTAATAGCTAGTATTACTATCTAAAGACTTATAGATATTAATAAGTAACTTATTTATAATATTATTAATAAGATAGTGCTTACTACTATTACTAACTAGAAGATTCTCTATTTAGATATTATTTTTAACTCTAGCTATTCTAACTCTATTTTTAATAAGTATAGCTACTTTATTATATATAAGACTAAGGCTGACTTACTTCTATATAAAGGTGCTAATAAAAAGTATACTTAACTTAAAGGTATTAGTATAGTCTACTTCTAAACTGTTAATCCTTAGAACCTATCTAAGATAGTTAACTAGACTATTAATAATATTAAGTATAGCTTTCTAAGTCCTGCTAACTTTCTCAGCCTAAGTAAGTTATATAACGTTAGTATTAAATATAACTACTATATTTCTGCTATAGTATAGGTTTTATCTAGTATTTTGTTTATTAAAATTAACTAGCAATTAAATATCTGTATTATCTTTATTATTCAGTATTAGAAAGACGTCCTTCTTAACACTACTGTTAGCTTTATTATAGTTTGCTATAAGCAGCTGCTATCTCTTAAGCTTATATATTATTACTTTTTATATACCTACCTTAATCGTAATATTAAAATATACTGCTGCATTAGCATTATATTTATAACCTAAGAAATTAAGGACTTCTACTATAAAGCTTGCTACTTTGCTAAATCTATTAAGATTATTAGCAGAGACCTTCTACTACTACTAACTAGTGTTAGTAATAAGATTTATCTTAATATTATTAAAGTTAAGCTTCTCTTTATTATAAGCAAGAGATATATACTATATTTTATAGATTAATATAGTAGCTACTACTAAGTTATACTTCTATTTAACTATAACTATAAAGTTATTCTTAATACTATTAAGATATTCAGTAATATCTTTACTAATATAATATATATTAATATTAAAACCTAGGTATATAATAATATACCTAAGTTTAAGAAGGTTTTTTAAGACTCCTTTTTTTCTAAGTTTTATATAAATATATCTATTACTAATATTCTATCTATAAATAATACTATTAAAAGAGCTAGAAAAACTATTATTAAAGCATTTTAAACTTAACTGATTAATATAGGTCTACTAGGGGAACTCTAGAACTATACTATTAACTCTACTATTCAGATCTTTAACTTTCTTCTGTAAGCTAATAAAAGTAAGCTAAATCCCTATAAGATTATAGCTTATAAGCTTAATCTCACTACTAACTATAAACCTCTATATATTAAGTATTTTAGAATATTTAGATATATTACTTATATATATAGGAAAAGTCCTAATAAGCCTACCTATTTAGCTAAAATAGAAGCTAGAGTAATAAAAAGCCTCTTTATTAGCTATAGCTCTTTTTATAGTTATATCTATTATATCTATATTCCTAATAAGAAGAACGTGTTTTACTACTAAGATATCTACTTTTATAAATAGCTATAGAAAATAGTTTTTCTACTTATTACTAAAGCTTTTATCTCTAATAATAGTAACTATAATATTTATTTTAATAACTCTAACCTTCTGATTTATCACCCTATTATATCTAATATAACTAATACTTCTAAAGAACTTAGTATTAATATTAAGAAGCAGACTTCTAATAATAAAAGTATTAATCTAAAGCTAGCTTATATTAACTATATAATATCTCTACTTCTAGAAAAAGTTCTCTATTATTAGAATATTATAGAGGATATAACTATAATAACTAATAATACTATATAAATATTTTCAGAGACTAATATATAAGATAATAATAATAATAACTTATTTAAGAGTATACTAGAAGATAATAAAGCTAATTATAGAGATCTAGCCTATACTATAGAAACTATTAAAGAGATAACTAATATAATAGTTATAAAGATAGTAGTCTATACTAGACCCTACTAAGTAACTTATAAGCTAGAAAGATACTACTATTAGCTTACTAGTATCTATAAGTATAGAAAGAAGCTTTTTATAGCTACTAATATCTAGGTTATAGACTATACTTATTATTTTATACTAAGTATTATTACTATTACTACTCTCTTAAAAGTTCTACTTAATAGTATTATTATCTTAAAGTCTTATAATAATATAAAGTCTAGCTTTTAATAGTCTAAGTAGAAAGTAGTATTTAAGCGAGAGATATAATAATTTTATAATAAGGATATATACAAACTTATTTATCCTCTTTATAATACTAAGATCCTACTTAGTAAGTAGGTGCTTAATATTAAGACTAATAATAATAATAAGATTATTTAATATAAAGCTTATTAGGTAGTCTATAATAATTATAAGTATAGAGATTAGTTTTCTTAAGAAGTCTATAGTAGTTACTATAGCTACTACTATCTATATATTCTTTACTATTATAGCTTTTTATAAACTTAAGTATAAGATATATAATTTTAATATAGCTTTCTTAACTACTTCTATTCCTAATAATATAAAAGTTTATATCTATTAGCTTTTTAGCTTCTAAGGATAATAATAAAGTCTAGCTTTTCTAAAAAGTATTCTATAGCTTTTATAAAAGCTTTCTCTAGTAGTTTAACTATATTAGTATTAAGATATAAAAGCTTAGCTTTACTTCTATTAATAGTAAAGTCTACTTATTTATTAATAAGTTACTTAGAACTTATACTTTTATATATATTAATAATAATATTATTACTACTAATAAGTGTAAGAGGCTGGCCCCTAGGCTTGTTCAACGTAGAGGTGCCGTCAATTAACTATTCTAAGCTGAAGAAGGAAGAAAGGACTTTACAGGGATAGGCACCTAACAGCGGTGAAGCAGGCCAGGTTAGGCGGCATACTGCGGCAGAATAGTGGGTCCAACGGAGCCGGATCTCAGTAACTGCTCCGGCGAAGCCGGAGATATCAATCCGGGCTCTAGCCCGTGACATCACCCCCCCGCTCCCCTCCGGCGGCGCGCCCGCAGCGCTAAGGCTGGGTCTCCATCATGCTCCATCGCAGAGCCATAACAGCGTTCGTAAGCCTCCATTGCTTCTGTCCCCTGGAGCGTCTCGACAGGCTCCCAGGTCCTCTCTGTATATCCTTCCCACTTAACCAGAACTTCGCAGCGTCGCCCGCGCCCTCGACGCTTCCAGGTAGCAGCGTCAATACTCTCTACACTCCAGGTCTCTTCGCCTTCATCGTCTATAATTAGTGGCGGCTGCTTGTTATCTAACGTTTGACCAGGTAAGAGGTTGTTACCTGCGCGCTTCAGGATATCCACATGGAAGCGTGGGTATATAGCTGCTGGTATATCAAGCTCTACTATATATAGTGAGATGACTTTTGTAACTGTGTACTTATAGTGTAACTAATCCAGTTTCTTGCAAGGCCTAGGGGATCTGTAATGCTCTATATGAAGCCAGACTTTGTCGCCTACTTCTAGTCTCTCTGTAGGCTGGCGCTTCTTATTAGCCAGCTCCTCGTAGCATTGCTGTGTTAAGGCGAGGGTTGATTAGGCTATATCTATTATATCTTGAAGCCTTGTTACTAACTTGCAGGCTTGGCCTTCACGGGTGCTTTCAGAGCTTGCTAGGTCTGCTTCCTTAACCTTAATAGGCTCTGGGTTGTATCTATGCTCTAGGAAGAAGCTACTCATCCTAATAGCGCTATTATCGCGGCTATAAAGCGCTAGCTGAGCTGCTGGAAGGTTATATGCCCAGTCCTTCTGTGAGTAGGTGACGTAGTTACGTAGGTAGGCCTGGATCTCCTGGTTTATTCTTTCTAGGCCTCTATCAGTCTGCAGGTGGTAGGCAGTGCTAAGCTGCTGCTCTATTCCTAACAGCTTACAGAACTGCTGCTAAAAGCGGCTTGTCCAGTTACTTCCCCTATCGCTCATAATTGATGTAGGGATGCTGTGGAAGCGGAAGTGGCAGCTCAGGAATCGTTCAGCGCAGGCTTCGGCTTCCATACTTTGCATAGCTTCGAGGGTTACGCCTTTATCTAGCCGGTTAATAATTACTCAAAGGAACCTCTTGTTCTTATCTGTAGGGGGTAGATCTGTGATGAAATCTATAGCAAGATCGCTCTGTATATGCTATGGTATTAGCAGTGGCTTTAGGAGTCCTTTGCAGCGTTCTCTCTAGATATAACTTCGCCTATAACTATTGCAGTTACAGCAGAAACGCTGTACTAACTGCGACTGGCCAGGCTAGTAGAAGCGTCTGCTGACTAGCGCAAAGGTATTATCTCTACTAGGGTAGCTACTAAGCACTGAGTCGTGGATACTTTGGACGATATGAGTATGTAGCGTGTTCGCCTTCCTATCCAGGTCTTTGCTACCTGGTACCCAGATCTGATCTCTGAATAGCAGTTAGTTACTGTTATTAATCTTATACTTAGCAATCTGAACCTTTAGCTTGAGGCTAGGTAGGAAGCTTCTTTCTCATTGTTTCACAGCAGTATAGGCTTGCTGGTAGACTTTGTCTCCTGCTTAGGTCTGATCCTAGAGCTGCTGTAGTTCTTTATCGTCAGTAAATATAAGCATTGCTGGTGCTACCTCTATATGTCGTGTATGCGTTAAGGGAAGGGCTACTTCAGGAAGAAGCTGGAGAATCCAGCCTTATTCGCGCTTGTCTTCTAGGGACGTAGGTATGTCTTGTTCACGTCTAGAGAGTGTGTCTAGTACTACTGCTTCGCTTCCTAGGTAGTACTATATCTCAAAGTTATACTGAGATAGCTTCTCTGCCTATCAGCTTTGTCGTTCTATAAGCTTCTGTTTCTGTATAAAGTACTTGAGGTTCCTATGGTCGGATAGGATCTTAAAGCTTTTAATGCTTTGTAGCTCTGCTTTCTATTCTCGCAGGCAGCTTATAATAGCTAATATCTCCTTATTATAGATTAGGTAGTTGAACTGGGCGGTATTCAGCTGCTGCAAGTGGTATACTACTGCGTGACGTCTTCTGTGCTTGTCTTTTTGCGATAGTACTTCCCTAAGAGCGAAGCTTGAGCAGTCAGCTTTAATATAGGTTGTAAGCTCAGGGTCTAGTTAGTGTAAAACAGGCTTTGCTGTAAAGATCCTTTTTAGCTCTTAGAATGCTGCTTCTTATTTCTCACTCTAGCAGAATAGGGCACCCTTCTTTATAAAGGCTATAAGAGGCCTAGCGATGTTTGAGTATGCTGGGATAAAGATCTGGTAGTAGTTTATAAATCCTAAAAAGCTCTGGACTTTTTTAACTGTCTTTAGCGCAGCTTATTCCTTAATTACTCTTAATTTCTCAGGGTTGCAGGAGATATTTATACTAGCTATAATAATAAACCTAAGATACTTAACAGTCTTCACAGAAAACGCATACTTATACAGGTCTAGCTAGAGGCTAGCATCAGCTAACTTGCAGAGGACTAGCCAGACCTTCGCTTTATAGTCCTTTTATAACCTATTTAAGTAGATCAGTATATCGTTTATATATACTATTATAAAGTTGTTAAGGTATTCTCGAAGTACGCTATTAATATACTGCTAGAACGTAGCAGGGACTCCTATAAAGCTAAAGAGAATGACTAGCCACTTGAATAGTCTATATCTGGTCTGAAATGCTGTTTTATACTCCTCTCCTTCTGCAATTCTAATCTTATAGAACGCTGCTACTACATCCAGTTTTATAAACCACTTTATAGCGCTAATAGTCTGTAGTATTTCCTGAATTAAGAGGAGGAGGTATCAGTTACGCTTAGTAAGTTCATTAAGAGCGCAGTAGTTAACACAAAAGCATATCCCTCTTCCTGGTTTCTATATAAACAGTACTAGGGCTGATGCTTCAGAGCTGCTAGCACAGATAAAGCCCTTGTCTAGTAGGTCTTGCAGGGTCTTCCAGAGGACAAGGAGCTCTTCTTATAACATCCTATAGAGCAGGCCCTATAGTAGTACAGCCTCGTTGCTCTTACTGTCCTGCTTGATAGGGATCTCATAGTCAACCTTAGGGCGATGTGGTGGGAGGTTAGCAGCCTTATCAGGTTGGAATAGCTTGCGAAATTCAGCTAGAACAGCTGGCGGAAGGAGAGCCTTAAGGTCTGCTTTCTCTATCTTCTTTGCAAGGGCTTTCTATATATCTGCCAGGCTAATAGCCCGCACTTTATATGCTGCAGTTTCTCTAGTTTGTTGTTGCGCCCTCTTATAGAGCGTTATAAAGGGGGCTCCTGGGAGGAGTTAAGCAGTTCTAATCTGGCGTATTCATTCTAGCTCTTCTTTGCCTTTTAGTTATAAGTCTATACTACTTCTCCTATAATATATCTATTGCGCAGAAGCGTTATATATAACGCAGTTCTGTTCCATCTATAGTTTCTTAAGGAAGAGGTTATCCCTAAGACTGCGGACAGTATATATAAAGATCTTCTTATTATAGCTATATAGCTCTAGGTTAAAGATAACTACACCTGTTGCTTTTATAGCGCCTGTAGTATCACTGAAGCTGTCTAGTATCTGCTCTGAGCAGTCTACTATTAGTAGGCGCAGCCTGCAAGCAAGGTTATAGTTAACAAGAGTGTATAGGTTGCACTTAGTGTCTACCAGGGCGTCTGCTTAAGTGCCCTTATATATGCAGGCAGTAATCACTGCTGATTTGCTGCTCATGCAATGCTTAAACTGCTTCTATTTGATGATATCACTAGGCTTTGCCTCTAACGCCTGACTTTGCATTAGAGTTACTCTTTTCCTAAGCTCTCTTCAGCCTCAGAGCTTCCCAGCTCCTCTATAGCACTATTATTGCTGCTCTCTTCTGACTTCTTAGCTTTCTTAACCTTCTTAATCTTCTTTAGCCCTGGACGCTTTAGCTTAGTGCACTATATAGCAATATAGCTGATGTTATTACAGTTATAGCAACGCTGACTATCCTTCTGCAGTTGTTCACTACTCTCAGACTCAGACGAAGAGGAGTAGCATCTGCAGCGCTGCAGTTCCAGAGCTCCCTTCTTATTCCTCGCGCAGCTTACGCCGGTCATCACCACATCACTATCGTTATTATAGTGCCTGCTTGCTTCAGGGGCTCTAGGGTAGTATAAGCTGCTGCTGCGTGTTATAGCTAGAAGCCTCTCCAGCCTTGCAGCTACATCTTATACCTGCATAAGCTATCTATAGTAGTTATCAACTGGAAGGTCGATAGTAATGAGGGCTTGTTAGAGCTGCGTACTAAGTGCTCCCTCGAGGAGGGTTATCTTCGCCTGGTCTGCCTAACTAGCCCCCCCAGCTTCTGATAATACTCTCTTATATCAGGGAAGAAAGGAGGCGAGGGATTGGTTGTCCTGCTGACGGATCGTTTGCAGCGTAGCAGCTGCGCAGGAGGCAGCACTTAGGTCTTTGTATGTACGGTCTAAGTACCTCATGAACTCAGAGGGGTCTCGCTCGCCCCCAGGGCCTCTGGCGGCGTAGAAAGTAGCAATAACTTACTGAGGGTTAATATCGAGTTGTGAGTTGATATAGTACTAAACCTCAGCATTACCCCCTATAAGTCCTATATCTAGGGTTGTCTTATTATATATTTGCTGAGACTATGCTAAGTAGTCTTTACACCTTCCTATGAACTTCAGGGGATTTAGTAGGGGCTTTCTCCGCCCTTCAGCTACTATTACTGTATTATCACTCAGAGCCTGTATAGTTATATCAGCTGTGGACGGGGTTAGTATACTACTTATAAGCAGTATAGGGGTTGCTCTATCCAGTGACATAAGCCTATTCAGAGCTGTCAAGAGCTGCGTTATCTAGGCCGTCTGCTAGGCCATTTAGTCCTAAAGAGGACGTATGCTTGCGTTAACCGCTTCGTTGATCCAGCGGTCAATCTCGGCGTTCATCGCGTCGTTTGCGCTACCCTCTGGCGAATCCATCATGTCGCTCTCGTGAGGTTTCACGTAGCATCTTCTGTTGTTGAGCTTAGAATATGTAAGGGGCTGGCCCCTAGGCTTGTTCAACGTAGAGGTGCCGTCGATTGACTATTCTAAGCTGAAGAAGGAAGAAAGGACTTTACAGGGATAGGCACCTAACAGCGGTGAAGCAGGCCGGGTTAGGCGGCATACTGCGGCAGAATAGTGGGTCCAACGGAGCCGGATCTCGGTAACTGCTCCGGCGAAGCTGGAGATATCAATCCGGGCTCTAGCCCGTAACAATAAGAAGATTATAAAGCAGGTTTATAATATACTTAGTAAGGTCTACTTTTTTAAAGATCTTAGCGAAGCTACTAAGTTTCTTAGCTTCTAGATTATTAGAAACTATATTAATAACTATATCTTTATTAACTAGGCTAAATATACTAATATTATTCTTACTTATTTTAGATACTATAATATTAATACTATAAAGATACTTATAATAACTTATAAAGAGCTACTAATAATATAAGATTTAAAGGAGTGTATAGAGAACGAAAGTACTATCTATATTAAAGAAACTAGTTACTTTAACTATCTTATTACTAGTATATATCCTAACATATTTTTTATAGTTAGTAAGCTTAGCTAAGCTAATACTAGCCTTTTAAAAGCTTATTAGTATACTATAAAGTATCTCTTCTAATATTTAAAAGAACTATTTACTATAGTATTATCTTTAGTAATCCTTTTCTAATAACTAACCTTAGCTTATATACTATAGTAGATATATCTTTTACTAATAATAAGCCTTCCTATATCTTAATAAATAGCTATATTATTTATTTTACTAGTAGCTTAGTTACTTAGAAGTTAAAGAAGTAGACTTTTATTATTTTCAGTTTAACTAAAACTAAGTATATTAACCTAATACTTATTATAGTTATTATAAAATAGCTATATTATATAGTTAAGTAGCTACTTAATAAGAAGATCTTTATACTTACTATTCTCTTTATTAATAGTACTAATATATATGCTAATATTATAAATCCTCTTAATAAAGCTTAGACTTATTATATTAACTTCTATTATAAATAGATTATCTAGGAAGCTATTTATAATAAAACTATTATAATCTACTAGATTAGAAGTAATAAGATACTTACTAATAGCTTTATAAAGAGCTTAAGTATTATTAAGTATATAGAGTTTATTAGAATACTATGATTAGTAGAAGGTTTAGATTAAGTATAGAAAGATAGATTAAAAGATATTAACTAGTTTAAAAAAGGATTAATCTAAGTTAATTAAGTTAATTAGAAGCTAGAGATTAGCTAGCGTTTTACTAAGTTATTAAATACTTTAAAAACTCCTTAGTTTTAAGCTTTTTAGCCTAAGGAGCGATTACTACTAAAATAGCTAGTTTATATATTAGCTAGTACTACGAGGCCTGAGGGGGGGTGTTAACGGGCCCTAGCACTCGGTAGCCACTACTGTGGCCTGCTAGCGAGTACTAGAGGCTAGCATACAGCCCTCTCCAGCGCCCGAGCGTTCGTAGTTAGTTCTCTCTATCACATATCACTGTTTCCACACGTTCTCAGAAACTGTGTCTTCCGCTCAACGCCAGCGAGATTCGGATCGTGAGAACGCCGAGATGGAGCATCTCCTTGAGCTTGCATCTACTGCTCAACCAACGGATAACATTTCCTTGACAGTGAGCGACCTTCAAGATCAAAGCAATGAAGGAGACTGTTGGACAGCGTTTGGGAGTCAGGATGTATGGGGAACGCCACCAGGGCTAGGGAAAGATAACCGTGGGTTCAGTTACCTTGACATCTAGGTCAACGCGCAATCTTTAGCTCGTCATGCCTTGTCGTCTGTCCACGGTTTGGTTCATCCTTGATACATGCGCCGAACACAGGATTCGGCGGTATTTCCGCGCAGATCGCGTGTACCGGCTCTCGGAATGTCAATTGATCATGAATACTTGAACTTGGGCTCTTGGATGCAGAAACTGTGGGGGCATGGTGAGGCATGTTCTGGGAAGTCAAATATTCGACTAATTGCCAACATTACCGGACTATGGCATACTACAAATTAGCTAGCTAGATACGAGGAAAGCTTGAAAGTACGATGTCAAAGATTTTGTCATCCACAGGTTCAATCCGTCTGGAAACATTTCAGAGCACTACTGTGATGGAGACTCGGACCAATGCCATGGCATAGTGGGGGAGATCCATGCACCGTATTTGCTGCCCATGTGGGTTTCGCAGTCTAAACGTGCTTTAAGCATGCGTGCCGTAAACGCAAAAGATGTTGTAAAAGATCTGGATCAGCTGGGTTCGTGCTCCTCCAGCTCTTCCTGCAACGCACATTTGAGAGAAACCTTCGGTAGGACTCTCTGCACAAAGGGCTTTTTTTTCTTTTTTCTTTTTCAACATTATTGTGAAATTCTGCAGGTATGAGTACATATGATTTGAATGCCTTCGAGTACATCGGCTATCACAGGTGCATACAGAACATCTCGCTTGGAGATTGAAGCCCCTACAGGTTCCTTGAGTTGACAAGCACATACCGATATCGAGCCAAACCCTTTCCCATATCTACAAGGACATCATTGGCGTCCTCCATAGGTCTTTCTTCAATCAATGGCTTGAGCTGTTTCTTTGAAGCTAGCTCAAGCATCTCTCTGATGTCGGCGGGCGAGCCGATGCAACTGGCGCCAAACTTGATACCATTCACAATGAACGTGAATGCATTCAACTGCGGAAGGGAGCCACCATCCGGATTTCTAGGTATAGTCAGGTAAGCGTCCAGCTGAAACGGGAAGGGTGACTTACCCAACTTGAATCAGAGTCCCGCCGACTTTCAGCAAAGAAAGATAGTCCGTGAGTGGCATTTTGCTGCTGGAAACGGTGTTGATGATAAGATCCAATGATCGGGCATTTGTCGACGCCCAATTTTCGTCATCATCTGTAGCAATGTACTCGTCGGCGCCGAGCGACAAGACTTCCTGTCTCTTGGACGATTTGCGCGATACGCCGACAACACGATCAGCCCCAAGCGCTCTCGCAAACAAAATGCCAAAATGTCCAAGACCCCCTACACCCACTATGCCGACCGATTTGCCTGGCCCACAGCCATTGTGCTTCAAGGGCGAGAAGACTGTGACGCCACCACAGAGCATTGGCGCTGCCACAGCAGAAGCAAGTCCTTCAGGGATTTGGAAAACGAAGTGTCCAGGTGTCCGGTTATAATCAGCATAGCCGCCATATGAGTTACCACTCCCATCTGGATAGGGCATAGCATACGTTTGGACAAAGGCTCGGCCGCAATGGTTCTCCTGTCCAGATGAGCACTCGGGACAGTCGGACTGCATACAGCTGAGGGCTTGGGCGCCAACGCCAACGCGATCGCCGATGCTCACGTGCTTCACGTTTTTGCCCACACGCACAGCTTTGCCGACGATTTCATGTCCAACGCAGCAAGCTGAGAGTCGTCGTCAGCCACTCATACACAAGGAGTTAGCAGGTTGTTCGGACGATAGAACGTACGGTAAGAGGTGGGACCCCATCCTGAGCTGAGGGTATGAAGATCAGATCCACAAACACCACAGTGGGTGACTTTGATGTCAACGTCGTCTTCTGTCCACTGCTTTGGCTGGAAGGCGGCCCATTTCATCTTGCCCTTGACAGCATCCGGACCAAGGCCGAGCCACCCTTGGAATTCGTAATCTGCCATGGTTTTTGTTACTGAAAGTGGAAGATGAAGAGGTGACGAATAATGTTGAAGACGAGGTAGGTTTGGTTTGGAAATATCGACAGGCGGCCATTGTCTTATACTTAAAGCAGTGGCAATCCACGGCTGCTCCAGTTCGTGAAGTACATGTTCGGTGTAAGTCAACATAACCACGTGACAATCCTCTGAAAGGGCGGAGAATTGCACCGAGCTGAGATCTGGGAAGATTAGCTACTGTCATGACGCTTCCCTGTTGAGTCAGCCGATGTCAGCGGAGATAGCTGTAAGTCCGGGTCAGGCCATAGGAGCTATCATCGTGGCACGTTTGGAACTATCACCTTGGGTGCCTTGTCGATTTGGAAGTGAACAGGGTAGTCACTTAGTAGACCTAGTCATTCTGCTTTGGTTCTGTTATGTTGTGCAGACTCATAGACATCACTGCTATCAATGCAGCACATAAAATCCACCAGCCGAGAGACATGATTGCAAAATGGGTTCACCAGTTGCGACCCAGAGTTCGCAGTTTGAACATTGAACACCCGATGGCTTTGTGATCTAGGTCTCGGCCACACGCCTGATTTGGCCTGGGTGGATGTACAATTAAGAATTTCTTTTAGCTTGATGAACCACGAGCAGGTCTGGTACAAGCCTTATCTCCAGTAATTGTGGTGCAGTTGGGGCTGGCTCTGTCTACGCTGTCTTCTTCTTCCCGTACTCCTCATCTGTTACCTCCTCGTGCCAAGTAGTCTTCCCCAGTCCAATTACAAGGTGCGTCATAAGACTACCATCATCAGCACCGTGCCAGTGCGTCGTTCCTGCGGGAGCCCAAATCACATCACCAGCCCCAATGCGCTGTGGCGCTGCTCCTCTATCACAAATCCAACCCGATCCAGCGAGGACTCTGAGCATCTGTCCCTCCTCGTGTGTATGCCAATAGGTTCTGGCGCAAGGTGTGAATGTGACGTTGGCAATGGTGGCTTTCTCCTCGTTGTGGACCAAGTCGAGATAGACGTCACCCGTGAATGTGGCGGTGGGTTTAGCAACGGGCTTTTTGCTTTCAGAAGCCCGGAAGACGATGGAGGAAGGCATGGTGGCAGGGTGCAGGAAACAGAATCTCAGCTGTAATATTCAAGGTGCCAAGTAAAATCAGAAGTGTTGGCAACAAAACTTGGAGTCCGGACTCCACGGAATTATTGGCTGTCATAATTTATAGAATGGCCCTGCGGGCACGCAACGACGGCGGGGCTCCGCGTCATTAGTTATCATCCACAGCAAGCTGTCAGCAGGCTGCATGGGTGCGGGGCTTCAGTGTGAGCGTCAGGCGATTATCAAATGCGCACAGATTCGTCCGGCGATAGCAAGTCATCACCCTCGGAGCCCATGTCAACGGCTGTGGACGTGTTCGGACATATCATGTGGAATGGATTGATCGTGCAGCAAACGATATCCCCCGACCAGGCTTAGTATTCCATGCGACGAAGAGCCTGCGCGGAGGTCGCCGTCACGTCTTAGGTTCCGGATGAGGACCGAGACTTGTTCTTTTGATTCCCTCGCGGGACAGATTGAACATGCGTCTGATACGTTTGTTACCGAGCAATCTGCGCCCCTTTTTGGATATTGCTTGGCTAGAAATCGATGAGACTAAAGTTCGTCCGACCTGACATTGAGGCACGGCCTGGGGACATAACAGGCAATCCCGTCTTTCCGAAGTGCCGCAATGCCGACCCCTCCTCCTCAGACAATGTGGTGTCGCGGTCACCGTCACGGCGTTAGTCTATACCGGGTAGGATATTGACGTAGGCGTGGGATCGGCATGATATCACGGCTCTAAGATCAGTACGCTGAGAACCGGACGGTGAAAAGAGGCGTAAAATAAATTTCGACTATTGCAAGTGATTGCGAAAATAGCCGTTTGCTCAGGATTCATCCTTAATAGCAACATTGACAAGTTCTTGGAATATTATTCGACCGCACGCTTCAACAATGAAGGTGGTGATTATCGGCGCAGGGCTTGGTGGTCTGGTTTGTGCCATTGCCTGCCGTCGGGAAGAGATTGATATCACGGTTTTAGAACGGGCACCGACCATTTTGCATGTCAGATCCATCATGGAACCATCTGAAAAGAGGGTTTATTAGCTGACTTCACGGCGTCTAGGTCGGGGCTGGCATCCAAATCCCTCCGAACGCAACTCGCATTGCTCGGCAACTGGATTATCTGCCTCAATTGATCGATAAAGGCATTGTTTTAGATTCCATTAGTTATGTGAGATATTCGAATGGAAAGGTTCTGTACAAGATGGCTGCGGGTGAGCAAATGGTTCGGAAGTTTGGAGACCCATGGTTGTAAGCGAACCTGCTCCTCTTTTGCAAACGAAAGGTTATGCTTCTGCAGCACTGACAATAGGACCCGTCTAGAACTATTCATCGTGCGGACTACCATAAGACTCTGTGGCAAGTGGCGGAGAAAGCGGGCGCTGACTTGAGGCTGGGAGCACAAGTCGAACGCATATCCGCGGACCCTGTGGGAGTCTCTCTTATGGGGGGAGAGTGCATCACGGCAGACGTAGTCGTTGGCGCTGATGGTAAGAGAAAGCCCCCGAACTCTCATTCCACCTGCCTTATGTCTGAGAATATCACCTTCTTCTCGCGACTGACTTTGAGACAAGGGCTGTGGTCAGTCACCAGAGACTTTGTCCTTGAGCGGCACTCACCTCCGATAGAGAGTGGGGACATGGCACATCGAGCAACGTTCAAGCGAGAGGACCTTTTGGGCCTCCGAGATCCTCAGGTTGAGAAACTGATCACGGAAGGTGGTGTGACATGCTGGATGGGTCCAAATCGACATGCAGTCTTCTATCCCACCGATGGTGGCCACAGCTACAATTTGGTTCTTCTGAGTGCGGATGACATGCCTGAGGGTGTCCATGAAGAGATTGGAAACACCGACGATATGAAGCTACGTTTCAAAGGTTGGGATGCTCGGTAGGTTACTTGATTTCTGCTACCCTGGTGTTCTTGCCGGTATGGTTTCTCACCCGCTTCCAGATTGACTACAATTATCTCCTTCATCTCCCATGTGCTAGAATGGAAATTATTCCATCACAAAGAACTGTCTGAGTGGACGAAGGTAGGCGGATACCAAGGACTTCGTTAATTGATTGGAAGCCCAAAGTCTAATGTGAAATCACAGGGCCCAGTTGCGCTGCTCGGAGACGCATGTCATCCTACCCTACCTTACCAAGCTCAAGGTGCCGCTATGGCTTCTGAAGACGGCGCTGTTCTAGGGAAGCTTCTCGGGCTTCTGCACAAGTCAAAGCTTCCTGACAAGCAGTACATACCAGAGGTTCTCAAGTTGTACGAATCGCTTCGTAAATCTCGAACCACGACTAACGTTCAGGGAGCCGTGTCGAATCGCTCCACATATCATCTACCCGACGGGCCGGAACAGCAATGGCGGGATGCATGCTTAGCAGCTGCTGATGTGTATCTCGTCCAGACTGAGTTCAAGATAGCCGACGAAGGTTATAAACTTGACATGCTGGGCAGTGATTCTGTGCGGGAATGTGTAAGTGCCTTTGAGAACTGGGTAAAGAAACATCGAAGGGATCTCAAGGCATCAATATAGGTGTTTATCCACGTCTTGAGGTTTTTGCGCTAAGCGTCTCGATCGATCAATTCTGAACTTGATCCCACAGCCAGCAATTCATGGATGCTAGTTGTCGCGTGGAGTACTATCAACAAGTGATCATTAAGGTTCTTTACATGTAATTATTATCATGACCATCATACAATACTCATACAGCCCACTCTATACAATTAAGGGCTTTACCGCGGCACGGAATATCCGGAGAAATCGTACAGTCCATTATGATCCTGAAGTGCGCTCCATTCGAGGAACTGAGTCTGTTCAGCCGCATCCGTAGTCGGGACAAACATGCCCATATCTCCAGGGGGCGGTGTTGGCGCGACGTTGCTACTCGGGTAGCCCCACAGCTGTGCGGCCATCTCTGGCGTGATACCACCGGTCATTGGCATGAAGGAGGCCATTTGTTCCAGGTTCTGCTGTTCTAGCGGCAACTGCTGCTGCTGCTGCTGCTGTGTCGGCGACGACTGCTGAGTGAAAGAGTTTCCTCCAAGACCGCAAGAGAGATCCGAAGCCGGGAGCTGCTCCATCAGGGGTTGCAGGGTGCGCGATGGAACGGAGCCCCTGAACTCCGACGAGGTCGATGACACTCTTCTCACTGTTCTCACGCTATCTGAGTGTCCCAGCGTGCCCTGGCCGTCGAATCCTCCTCCAGGGAAGACTGCAACCGAGCCACTGTCCTCAGACCCGTCATCGACGTCGACACCAGAGTCAGGGCGGGGCGCGCGAGCCATCTGACGGGGAACCAATAGGCGCGATGGCGACGGCTCATTTTTGCGATTGCTCCTGTTGGAGTAAGGCATATTCTGGGCGTTCGCAATGCAATGCTCGATGACCTGGATGAAATGGTTCCGGTAGATGTTACCAATCGTCTCTAGCGTCGGCTCGTTCAATCCCTTATTGCGAAGGCTACCCTCTACAATCTTGAGGCTGTTCATGAACTGGGCCTGTAACTCGAAGTGCTCAATAACAGGGCAGAAATCTGACGGTTAGTCAACTGAACGTCTTCGAAACAGGTGCTCCTTCTTACCAAAGGGCTGGACACGGTAGTCATCGTCGTCGGGGAACAGGAGATTCCAGATCTCTTTCCATTGGATTTCGGGAGTCATTCCACTCGCCCGTTTCCTGCTAAGGAGCTTCGTCATCGTGGGGCCATCAATACCAGACTCTGGGTCGTGGTCAGCGACGTCGCACATCTGCTCTTTAGGCAGACGCTGGTGGTCTCTGAGATCTTTCTTGCTTGGAAAGTCTCGGTTGCAACGATCACACATGAAGGCAGAAGGATCATTACGCTTGTGCTGCTTCACGATGTGTTGCCTGATGATAGTCAGGTTCGAGTCCAACGCGGTGTAGGAGGCTTAGGTGGAAGTACCTCAACTCGGCGAACTTGGGAAAGTAGGTCATCGCGCAGGAATGGTGTTCTCTGACGTTAAACCGATGAGGATTCCTCTTGCGGAACGGGCAGCTGAGCCGCAAGTTCTCGTCCGCCTCTCTTGGCGAGGGTCTCGCCCTCTTGAAGGGAACACCGGAGTCGCCGTCATCATCGGTGATGTCATCTCCGTCTTCGTCGCCATCAATGCGACCAGTGTCACCTTTCTTGCGTTTACCATTCTGGGATCCTCGACCGGACCCAGATCTCCTCGCCAAGGGTACCGACCCGTTGGAAGATGTTGACGTTGTGTGGGTTAATTGCGTTACCGGTAAGCCGCTGAAGGCGACTCTCCCAATGTCTTGGATGAACCGAAAGACAAATTGGCGGAGGAAGGGTGGTGGCATGTTAACTTCGTCCAGCTCTACTCCGTACGTTACCTGCAGGACATAGTTGAGGACGGCGTCGGCTTCCTCGTTAGAGAAGTCTATCGGTGTGGGGGTGACGGGTTCCCAGGCACGCGACAAGCGTTCGGAGCCGGAGTCAAAGCTCATGCGCCCGTTCAAAGGCCGTTCCGGAACAGGCTCCGCGCGGGGTGAATTGGGCGCCTCGTCGGTGCTTGGCGGTCTTATACTGACATGAGCACAGGCCTTAAGCGATGGCAACAGACATACCTTGGAGTGCCGGCGGAGTGAGGCAACTCATTCGACGAGTCGTTGCTGTCGTCTTCTGGTTCCTCGATATCCATACGCGGCATCATCTCCTCCTTGAGTCCCAGGCCGATGGATTCTGGGTACGAGTCCGGATAGGCCGGAAACCTTTCTTCATTGATGGAATTCACAAAAGTCGAACCGGAATCGCACGACTCCCGGACACGGTGCCCACTGGACCCCGATCTCGTCGCGAGGAACGGGGTGGGCAAGCGCTCGGGCCCGTCGAGATCCGGGGTAGTCGCTCGCGTAAACGTCGATGGTGTGGGCGACATGGGCATGGAGCATGTTGTTGCAGAGTCCGGAACATGGGTCGAACTCATCGTGGACGACGTGGGCGATCGATCGCGACTCCCCTTGTGGAACGCGCTCGAGATGATCTTCAGGCCCTCGGGACATCTTGTCGAGTGGTGCTGGGGTTGAGATAGACGAAAGTGGTGTTCAAATGGCGAGTGAATGGCCTCTTCGATCTTGGCCTGCGTGGCGATGGTGGCATCGCGGTGACGTGGCTCTCGTGGCCGAATGGGAATCTCAACAGAGAATGGGCGTTCTGTGCTCATCGTGACTGTTGTTTCGCGCGTCGTCAAAACACCAATCGTGGGGGGGCCGGGATGGTCTGGTTGAGAGCCAGGTGTCACTTGTCCACCTCAGTCGGCAGTGCTGGGTTGACCTTGTCTGTCGTGCCTCGTCGTGAGGAGCCCGATATCAGAATCCCGTCCGTTACTCGTCGCAATTATCGCAATGAAAGCAGAATGAACAATCGCGAAAGAAGAAGAAGGCAAAGATGATTCAAACCGTTGCGCAACTTCGAGGAAAGGGTCTGCCCCTCGCTCATTACCGCTGCCTCATGGCTCAGCCCCCAAACTATGCGGAGGGAAATGCGAACCATCTCAGCATGACAAGGGGGGCGGAGCGGACACCTGTGATTGGATCATGACGACGACCGTCGTTGGCGCAAGAAACAAGTCTTCGTCATTGGACAATCCAGCCACGGTGGACAGGATGCCTCCCCTATTTCTGGCGCGTCGCCTGCAGCAGGCGGGCATCACCCCTCCAGCGCACGTCGAAACTTGATTTGCTTGTGGTGGGTGCTTCTCAGGATCTGTGACAGCGTTGTTAGGCAGAAACATGTTTCTGGCAGCCTGTCCTGTTAGAGCACGACTTAGAATCAGCGCTGTATGACTCGGGTTGATGAGCAATGTGGAGGTTTCTTCTTAACCGAGCAAACAGACATCAGACGATGGGTCTCAGGGGCAATGGAGGCACTCGACCCAACTAGGCACGCCGAGTCCGTGGTCAAGCTGCCAGAATCCGTCCATCAGCCCTACGACGATGGCATGTGTGTAAGATTGCGATTCCATTAATGCACGCCATCGCATCGCTCCGTGGAGTCGGAAGAGACTCGTCTGGACCTGAAGCGTCACAGCTTCAGTTGAACTGGAAAAAGCCAGGGCCTCATGGCTGCCCCGTCGCAGGCCGGCCGCCGGCCACTCGACGTCGCCCTCTTATTGGATAATGGCAACGGTCAGTCAATTGATATGCAGAGGACATCCTCTGCTCAACTGAGCAGCTGAATGATGCTGTCGAGATGCCATCATGGTCTTTTCGTCCTCTCGCCGATATCTCAATCAGGACATGTTTGAGGCACAATTGAGATCAAGTGGAAACGCTGACCAGATTAAAGATGGATATAAGGAGGAGACGAATTGGTGGTGAGGTGGACAAGACACCTACGAAGTGAAGTGAACCAGCCGAAGTACAGAGAGATCACAACACAGCAATTTTCGGCTATCTTGAAGAATCGTGGATTCAATTGCAACAAATTGCACGTTGCACACGCTCTAATTACAATTTTCCCCGAAGAGACAGGCGTTTAGTCTACTAAGTCTTGCGACTGAAGTCCTCAAACAACCATCACACAACTCAGACATGTCACACTCAAAAGCCACGTCTGGCCAGAGTGCGGCAGGGCACTCAAGTCTGTTAGTCGCAACTCCGCCCAACTCCACGCTCACTGAACGCACTGACACCGTCAACCAACAGGCCCACCCAAACCAGCGTGTACAGCGTCGATCGCTACGTGAGCGAGTCATCCTCATGGACAGCATTTGAGCAACGATGCGGCACTTCCAACGCGGTCAACAACGATCCAATGCATTCAGAGCTCGACAGCCTATTGAGACAAGCTCAGGACCGGTCATCTTCAAGCAGCAGGTGAAATTTTACACACTGAGGTGGCGGGGGAATCGATTAGGACAACTTGAACAAGTACGAGGGCAAGGCGCACCACGACATGAGCTTCGGGGTTTTAACTATCCGTACACTGAGGTGGCGATCTGGGGATGCCAAGCCACGAGTAATGGTTTCGGAGAGTTCACGAAGAAGCGACATTGGATCGATGGGTCGATCTGCACATATCCACACCTCAATCGACGACACGGAGATCCGTTGGACAGAGGTGCGCAAAATATTTTGCGGGTTTGGAGGACATGAAAAGACGATAAATGCTGTCTTTGACGTGTCAGACGGCTGGCCATCTCACACCGATATATAAGTAGGGCTACTATGTGTAGCATATATATGTACGTGGAAGCATATGTGCTGTTGACCTGGGGTCGAATATATACCATGAAGACTCAAACGGGCACTGCCCTGGCCCCGACCTCGGCGTATCGAGGCACGACTCCCCCCTATCGAAAGACTTCACCAACAGAAAACCATTTACTGGAAGAGCTCAACGCAATCAAAGATCTGCAAAATCAATTAGCAACGGCTTGGGCTTGTTTCAAAGTAGAGGGGTGTACTTACGACATTGGGGCTGAGGTAGGTGTCACCACTGCTGCCAGAAGCAACGGTGATGGTGACAGTGTTGGAGCCAGAAACGAGAGTGCCAGCAGGGATGGTGAAGTCGTAGATCTCTCCGTAGCCGCGGTAGGCACCGCGGGTAACACCGCGAGAGTCGATCTTGGTGGGCGCAGCAGGGGTAGCACCGCTCCAGCTGTTAACCTTGGCAACGGGACGGCCGCTGGCGAAGGACAGAGTGGTGGCAATGCGGAGAGTAGCGGCACCGCTGGGGGCAGAAGAGAGGGTGAACTTGATGGTGACGGGGTTGTTGACGGCAGTGAAGACGGCCATGGGGAAATCGGTGAGGGCTGAAGAGCCGACAGTGTAGGTCAGAGGACCCCAGCTGCTCATACGGCTGTCAGAAGGGTGCATGCGGAGCTGGTTGGCAGCGTTGCGGAAGCCGGTGGGCTGGCCGTCGTACTCGCCAATCTTCCAAAGGCTGGTGTGAGAGGCCAGGCCACTGGCGATGTTGGCGGTGGTGGCCTTGCCGGCGCTCACAGTGACGGAAGAGGTAGCAACCTTGAACTCGGTCTGGTAGAGGACCATGGTGTAGGTGCCGGGCTTCATGGCGGGAGAGGTGAAAGCACCGCTGGAGGAAGCGTAGGCCCAGTACTGAGCATTGGCGTTGTACCAGTGAACAACGCGCTGGAAGCTAGAGGAGATGCCCGACGCAGTACCAGTGACAGTGCCACGGCCCGAGGCAGCGACGTAGCCCTTGAGGCTGAGGTCGGCGTAGAAGTCGTAGTTGAAGTCGGTGGCCTTGGGAATACCAGAGCGGGAGAAGCTCATGACGTAAGGACCGTGGAGACCCATGCGGAAGGCCTCGGTCTGGACGTGACCACTGTTCATGTAGTTGTACAGGTTGGTGGAGTCGCCGGCGTTGTTGGTGTTGATGTCACGGAAGAAGGGGCCGCCAGAGGAGAGCTCGAAGCCGGTGGAGGGGTTGACGGAGATGCAGACGTGGATCTCCTCGGGGGAGGTGCCGTAGACGCAGCGGACCTTGTCGTCGATGAAGCGCTCGGAGGAGTAGAACTTGGAACGGGTCTGACCGCCGACAACGAACACGTCGGAGCCCTCAACGGTGGATGAAGAACCGGCGGTGGTGGATACAGCACCGAAGGGGTATTCGCTGGGAAGAGTGTCCTTGTTGAGGCGGGCAATGAAGCGGAGCTCGCCGATATCAGGCTCAGCGGTGATGTAAGTGGCCATGTAGATGTTGGCCTCGCCCTCCTTGACGATGAGGTAGTGGGTCAAAGTAGAGGTGGTGCAAGTAATCTTGATGACGTTGCCAGTGCTGGCCTTGATGGTGGTAGACTCAACGGTGGCGGTGCCCAGGCCGGAGCTGATGTGGCTGCCCTTGCTGCCGTACTGGAGCTCATTACCGCGGTACTTGATGGAGTTGATGTCACAGCTGGACTTGGAGACGGAGAAGACGAGAGAGTTGGATGAGCCGGCATCGACAACGAGGTTGCTGCCAGACGTGGTGACGCCAAAGGCCGCCAAAGCAGTGGAGGTGAAGGAAAGGACGGTGAGGAAAAGAATGTGAAGAATGTTGTTGGACGCCATCTTGGCTAAGGGGTGCCTTTACAAGGCGATGAAGAGACAGAAGTTGGAATAAGGTCGAACAGCAATGCAGTCAAAGAGGGAGCAAGAGAGCCTCTTGAATAAGCCTTCCGGAACGAGAATGATCGACTTATTATAAGCCGGGAAACATGTGTTGGCACTTGGCTCTTGGCAAACAAGAGTGCTTGGCGGTCTTGATGTATCCCTGGGTCTGGTTCGCGGGATTCAATACAGAACGAAGGTGGTGCCCGCCCGCCGCAGAGGTTACCTCTGGCGAGGACCCAAGATAGATTGCGGTGGCTTGGTGATTGGCGGAATCATTGTTTCATGGGCCGGTGACAAGGGCTTGCACGTCGAGTCTGCCCGAGATAAATCACAAAGAGGGAAAGAAAAAAGGGTGAGGACAGGGCTCAGGGGCCAAGGGGGTTGCTGTCCCGCTCCGGGCGGGTGGAGGACGGACATAGGACGGGCAGGGAACGGGCATGATTGATGGGATTTCGGACGACTTGGCAGGAACATTGCAGCCGCGTGCTTCGATCCCTGGATCTTTGTCTCTCTGTATCTGTAAGGTGGAAATAAGCATCAATAGCTGCAGTTGCATTCGTGGTGGGAGCTGTGCACAGGGCATCCGATGCAATGATCTCGCGTTGGCGAGGTATAGGCAGCAAATGGCCCTTCAGGATCGTCGATACACTCGCTCGTTTGGGTAGTTTTACTACAGAGTACCTTTGAGGAACAAGTTCGACCTTGACCGGTGTTGTGCAGCGCAATGGGCGGCATGTGTGGATGTCACATTCGCGACACCGTTGCAGTTGGTAAGAGCACTTGGATGAGGGGCACAGCGGTAAAATTGGTCCGTTGGACAAATTCAGACAAAGTCAAGGATGTTTGCGCCAGCCGAACACCGAATGAGCCGGGTGAGATGATTACAATTCAGGTAGGAAGGTGAAGAAGCCCGCGTGCATCAGACGACGGCGACGACCGGCATTTCGGGCGATTCTACCCCAGATTCGAGCCGGCAGCTGGTGCAGGTGACCATTGACTCGCTGATGCAGAGGCGGCAGATGAAAGGCGGAGACGATACCTCGGGGTATTATTACAGCCAAAAAGAACAATGGACGATTTTGAGTTCGGGTAACATAGAAGCTTAAAAGAGTACGGAAGAAACGGAAATAAGCATGCGGGCAGCAAATTGGTGAATAAATGAAGACGCGCAATCAATGCCGACAGCCTCACCTCATGACTGATTCCAGCTCTTCTGGCCCTCGAGAGTCGAGTGTTCGCAGAGTTCCGAGCGGGATGACAGCCGATCGAAAGATGAACAGGGTGAGCCGGCGTCAGAACCAGACGAACGGGAGGCTCCTTTCCCTGTGCATCGCGTATGCAGCCCTGCCTTCTTACTTCGCAAGGTCTCGATTTCTCTAACAACAATCGGTTGCCCGCCCTCCGCCCAGGGCGCTCAGGGGCAAGTATTGATGATGGTCTCTCACAGTAACGTATGTCATACTTGGTGCAATTACATTCACGGTTGGGAAATCGGCACATAGCACCTTGGCATTCTGCCTTACACCAGTAACCTACCACGTACGTTGTCGGGTTTTCAAATTGGAGGGAGAGTGCGCGAGAAAATGCGCGTTGGCGTGCTCAACAACGTGAGAAACCCAGTGCAAGAAGGGAAAGGACGCCAGAAGGGAATTAATCAGGAGCCCTGCAGGGACAATGCCCCGCTGCCAAGATGCTGGAGACTGCCTGCGTTACGGTGTGCGCGGCATGCTGGGCCAAGCAAGGATCCTAAGGTAGGGAGCGCATCACTGCCGACATGGAACGAAGAGGTTCTAGAAATCCGACCAGAGGCACCGCAAACAACTCCCACATGATACTTATAAGTACGACCAGCTCAGAACCGTTGGTTGGGTCAGAGAAGGCAAAACCGTCTTCTTGGAATCATGAATGTCCTGTTATCAACCCTGCACCAATCCGCGTAAAGTTGTGACCTGCAGACTTCATCCAAGGGCTCACCAAATAGTTGGTACATTGGTTGTATCCGCAGCTATCTTCACTTGCACCTCCAGCCTCACGGTTTCTACTCCTGATCCGAAAGCGTTATTACCTGATGAGCAAAAGGGCAACCTGTTGGACTGCAGAAAGACTCGATAGTCGGGTCTGAATGCATGTACCAGATGTAAAGAGGCAAGACGGTCAGGCCTCTGTCCTAGTGTTCGGTTTTCTGAATGAATATCGCATGGCCTCCATCAACAACATATACAATCAATCATACCCAGACTTTGGATGCTCGGGATCAGGTTCCTCAATTGACTCGTGGGAACCCGAGCTCGATTCGGATACCGAATGACCTTCCCTCAAGTGCGGGATGCTTGTCCTTGTCCTCCAAGACATGGATGTTTCCTTTTGAGCGTTGCATGTCCTCAAGGGTAGCCGCTAAGCTTAATTCGTCTCAACGTTGCCCACATTTAGCGCTTCTATCAGGTCCACTGCATCGAGCATCGCATCATTGAAGCCACTTTTTTTTTCATGATCTCGTTTCCTAACAAAGTCTAGCTTTTCTCTCTCCCCGGGGGCACGTGTTCCACCACGGACTCAATCTTCCGCTCATCGGCCAACCCCCGACAGAACAGTCACGGGGCCATCGGCTTTGGATCCCACAAACCGCTCATCTGTCCCCTTCGCAATATCACTCTGCATCGCGACATACCACCGAACCAGCCCCTGGATCAATTCTTTCCCAAGAGTCTTGGTAGTCTCACCAGAAGGTTGGCCATAGCCCCTCTCATTTGAGCAACGCCAATATCTCTCGCTCCACAATGTCCATGGGATTGAAGTTCGCTGCTTCCCGCTTCAGCTCCTGAGCCATAGTCCTGGACGACAGTGCCCTGAGCAACGAACACCACTTTCTTCCTCTCTGACTCGTGTCTCTTGCTGTTGGTCACGATCTCATCCCACCATACGGGATATTGGTATCCGCTGGGAATCTCTTTACGAGGCAGAGCTCCGCCGAACTTGAAATTGAATGGCCAGTCCGATCGAGGGAGCTCAAGGGCTGGGATGCACATCTGCAACGTCAGATCGTGGCATGCCCAGCCAGCATCCCAGAGACCGTGATGTATGACTTGTGCATGGTTACCATAGATAGAGTCCAGAGGCTTGGTAGTTCCGCAAACGTGCTGCAGAACATCGGCCAGCTTAGTGAACGACTCCTTGCACACGTACTCGGCAAAAAGCTTGGCAATGACGATGTTACGCATTCGTCCGGCATTCGAGTGGTCGGCCGGCAAGCCGAATCCAAATGGACCTGTGTCTACACTAGCCCACATTGCCGGCATGATGCTGATGCCCAGGGTTGGTGGCAATGTTGTGTAACCGTCGGGAAGCTCAGCACCCAGCTTCAGTGGTAAGATACCACTGTACATAGACTCGCAAAGAACGACAACTTGGCGTTGTGGGTCTCGCTTCCGGAGTGTTGTGAGAGCCGCTCGAATGGATTCGAGAGCTGATGGAATAGAATTGATCCAAAGCTTCTCATGGATCCAGAGTAGTTGTCGTAAGCCCCTAGGTATGTGGGCAAACTCGGGAAAAAGCCGATGAAGATCCGTCTCGCTTTGGTAGTTGATGAATCCTTTGTGTGATAAAAAGAAGGCCCCAGTGCGTTCGACTTGCTCGCAGTAGCCGTCCGATGCGAGAAAGTACACATCGTGGCCACGGCAAACAAGTTCATGAGTGATCTGAAGCATGGGGTTCATGTGCCCCATGGCTGGAGAGCAGAGCACAAGAACTAATGGTTTCTCTGGGGTTTCGACTGCGGATGTCATGATTTCAGTTTTTGATTGATGATGTCGGTTCTATTCATCAAATTGAGCTTTGTCGGAGGCCGTACGTGTTCTTATACCAGTTTCCTCTGGATTACGCGCCAACACAATTCGGACTGCCGATCGAAAACTAGTCGGCGAAGGAGTCACCGGTGACCATCTGGTGGGCGTCTCACCACGCCCAGTCAGTATCCGCACAACTCTCATTTGGCAATTTCTTTGGTCTCGATATATGCGGCTTATGTCTGCATCTAGTAAGAACAATGCAGGGTGGGCCGATCAACGCTTGCTGTGAGTTCCCAAATTGCGGACCTTGGGTGTGATTGGCTGACAGTCCGAGTTGATCAAGGAACCGTGATGCTGCCATAATATTCTCCAAACCACAGGCGCTAACTCATAGTAAGGAAGCCTTGTATATATTTAAAAGGCTTGTGAAACCTAACGAGGAAGGCTTTGTCGTCATAGATACACTTTATCAATCCCATGGAGTCAGTCCTAAGATCTTAGTTTGACACTGACTATCATCCACACAGGCCATCATTCGGAGGCGAAGTTCTAAGTGGCCTGCCAACAGCCACAACCTGGTGACATTGAAAGTCTCCTTCATGGTCCTATCGGAAGCTGTTGAAACATTTTTCGGGGAGCAATCCAGACTCTCTTATCACGACACTAGGATGCCGAGGTCACAGAATCATCGACCCAGCTGGCTAGAAAACACCGTATTACTCAAAACTACTGGCCTTCGCGATTGGTCAAAGCTTATAACTTACAACCACAGATCATGCGAGTGACAACTCAATGAAATGCGATTTGCTCTTTGGTAGCACTCTATTTCTTGGACGTCTCTTAGTTCTGTCATGTGTGCTGAAACACATTAGGTTATTAATGAGCTGTCAACAATTTGATTTTCTCAACACTACTATAATGCATAAGCTTTTTGTGGCATTTCGAGTCAACGAATTTTCGCATTTGCAACTTTCCTTCTTGGCAGGGCCTGTTGGTGGTGTGCGTAGACAATTACTTCCTGATCTATGAGGGCGTAGAAGCGGATGACTCCGCCTGTATTTATATCCTTTGCATTGCTGTCGTACTGTTTCCCTATCCGTATACTCTTCTCCTAGCTTTGGAAGAGTTCGACGCCTTATCTCCAATGCCAGTCGCCGCGCGTCCAGATTTACCAAGAAGCACGCATTTGAAGTTACATCGTGGGACCAACGACGCGATAACAGAATTACTGCCCATGCAAAATCGCATGCAGCATGACTAATCGGTCAAGCCAAGCACGCCATTGATGCCAAGGTACTGCTCATCGACACTTTTCTCCTCATTCCCTTATCTCTGTGCTCGAAATCTTATCATCAAGAGCAAGGGGGCCGGGACCGGGCGGCAGTGAGCCTCGGCTGTTGATCTTGACGTTTAGCGGTCTGGACTCTCGAATCGTCTTGGTGCGACCGACGCGGAGATGAGAATGATGCTCCTAATCAGGGTTTCAATGGCGTGCTCTGCGTGTAACGTCACCCCCTTCGCGGCCATGTGCAAAGGTCGCTTTCACATAAATCTGCAGCGGGAATTTTCCAGCATCCTGGGGTCGGCTTCTCTTTTTGGAACTTGACATTTTGACCAGTCGGCCGGATATTCTATTGCCTACAGGTTCAGCGAGTGAGTCTGTCTCAACCAGAACTGTATTCCAGCGATATGGCTGTCCAAGAGGATTCGCCATCCGGGGTCGCGCTAGCCACCGAGCAGTCGGAAAAGGTTCCCGGTGCGTTTCCCAAGCGAACGACTCCTCAACGTCCTCTAACTCTAGTCCAGTCAAGTGGTATCGTTCGCCGTTCTACAATGCGACCATCTTGGGCATGTGCAGTTTTGCCGCTCCAGGCCTATGGGGTGCAATGAACTCACTTGGCGCCGGTAAGGCTTCTACACGTTGCTGAGCCCTGTAACTTGCTAACCATACCTAGGTGGCGCCCAAGAACCATATTTGGTCAACACCGGAAATGCTCTGACGTTTTGCCTCATGATCGTTTCGTGTTGGCTCACATCTTCGATTGTCAAGTTCATCGGCATCAAAGGCGCTCTTGTAATTGGCACCGTTAGATTCGCACCCTACAGCGCCGGACTCTATCTGAACAACCGTTACGGTGTTGAATGGCTTGTCATCCTTGGCGCGTTGTGGTATCTCTGCTGGAATTTTTTGGGCTTCTGAGGCCGCCATCGGAATCGCCTATCCGGAGCCTCGCAACAGAGGGCGAATGGTAGCCTACTGGTTGACCTGGACTCGGCTTGGCCAGATCATGGGCGGTGCTATCAACCTCGGTCTCAACTCCGACCGAAGCGGAGCCGGCAAAGTGTCGTATAAAGTATACCTCATCTTTATCGCGCTTCAAGCTTGTGGCCCGTTCGTTGCGTTACTACTCAACAACCCTTCCAAAGTTCAACGAAGCGATGGCAAGCCCGTTGAACTCACAATTTCAGACCACCCATGGGATGAGGTCAAAGCAACTACAAGGACCTTTTTGAATCCGAAGTTCTTGCTTCTCATCTTGTGGATTGGTCAGGGCGTATACTCGGAGTCCATCTTTTTCACTTACATTGCCCTTTGGTTCTCAGTTCGAGCCAGAGCCCTCGGTTCACTCCTCTCTGGCATCGTGGCTGTAATTTCCGGCAATCTTCTCGGTTTATGGCTTGACCAAAACCAGATTGCGCTGCAAAAGCGAGCACGATGGGCTTTTGCGGTCATTATGCTCACCCAGGGTGCGTGGTGGCTGTGGCTGACGGTTAATGTTACTGAGTACCGTCGCACACTACCAATCTTTGACTGGAGCGACCCCGGCTTCGGTAGGGGGTTCGGTGTCTTCATCTTCTTGGTGTCCGGCTTTCAATTGAATTACAACTTCGCCTTCTTCATTATCGGTCAGATCTCAGACAGTCCACAGGAGACAATCCGACTATCGGCGCTCTTACGTGGAACTGAGTCAGCCTGGCAGGCCCTCAGCTACGGGCTGAACGCGATTCCAATTTTCGCTCTAGTTGGCGGGCCGTACATCAATTTCGGGCTTTGGGGGGCGTCCATTGTGCCAGCGTGGCTGGTAATTCGGCATCTGGGCACAGAAAGTAAGAAGGGAGATTCGGAGACGACTTCTCAGGTAGAAGCAATCCATGTTGGCAAGCAGTAAACAGCATCGCCGCCAACGGTAAGCAAAGGCTTCGATGGGAAGAGCACAAAGCACAAGGCGTTTGTAATCGGGCTGCTTGAGAGGACCTAATCGGGCTGCTTGAGAGGACCTGTGGCTCGAAGGTAATAATTAACCCATGCTCATTGCGTGCCTGATTCTCTGCATATTTGGGCCAAGTTTCCTCCGGTCGTGAAGCTCCATATTTCTCAAGTTGCCGTGTCTACAAATGTCCGCCCGTACTGCCCAAGTCAGTTCGGGTTTTGAGTTCTCGAGTAACTTGCCTAAATTGACTCGAATCGTCAAGTTTACTTACAAAGCATTGCTGCTTTCTCGAAGCACCATATATAGTTGCTCTTATGGAAAAGCGGCAGTTCACTGCTAAATAAAGCCCGTTTGATTCAAGGCCAGACATGCTCAAACACGTGGCTGAGAGAAGCGTACATAGAATAAACTTCCTCCTGTGTCGCTAATAAATTGTGCCAGACTCTTAAATGTGGAGATCGCCTATAACAACCCTCATATGAACTCCAACCGAACTGTTGTTTTTAGACTTTTTCTGCCTTTCGCACCCGTGCAGTTGTCTCATCGTTCGCACCTGACAAAGTCATACCCGCTTTTCCAGGGGCAGCGAAGAGCAAGCTTTGCCCTCAGCCTTAATCCCGCATGGCACCATCGATATTCGGCGTCGGTATCCGCGGGCCAGGCTAGCGTGCTCTTGAGTTCTGACCATGTCAATAGTTGTCGCACGTAGACTCGCTCTGTCAACTCAACTCAATGCGCGACTTGCCGGAGGCTCTAGATTCTGCCCAAGGCCTCGTCTTGGCTGGCCTGATTTGATCCTGGAATAGTTCCCAGAGAGATGAACAGCGTAGAGACAAAGTACTATAAGAGTCTGAGGACCTCCCAGTGGAAAGTGAGATATGCCCCATCATCCTTTACCAATCAACAGCATTCCTTTTCTTTCAAGTTTCCGACCTAAATATCCAATCATTTCAATTCCATCTCGACCACAAAATCTCACTCGACACTTGATACCCTAGCTCCTCCAAATTTTCACGATAACCCAAAATGTTCGCCCGAACCATCGTCATTCTTGCACTCGGCGCTCTCGCCTCCGCCCAAACACTTACGGGTTTCCCCGATAGCATTTCCTGCAAGCAAACTTCTGGAGGAAACGCTAGCGTTTCCAAAGCCGAGATGAAGGCAGCCATCGTTGGCCCCAAAGGTTTCAAGGAGGACGATTCTGCGGCGAACGTCGCTTCAGGGGAATGCGCGACCCTTTCCGGCATCCCACTGTTCACGGTAAGTTATTGTAGCAAATCACAGGAGTACCACATGTCAGCCTCTAGTGCGGCATGCTAATGATTCCATCTGTACAGGTCAGAGCTGCGAACAAGGCCAACGTTGGATTCGCATACGACAAAGCGAAGGATACTTACCACTTCTGCTTCGCACAGGGTGCGGTTGATGACGCCACTGGTTACCCTTCTCAATGCACCTAAGGGTAGTTTCGATGCGGATTAGCATGGCGGTTGGAGTTCTTCGGGGAAATTGCATCACCTTTAGCTAGCGCTCTCAATTCCAAAGTTTTTCATTCGAACTGAAATTCTCTTGCATGAACTAGCTGGTGAGGCCTATCTGCAGTAGCAGAGCCTTTTGTTGATACCATCCTCCCAAAAGTCTACCTATTATATCATTAATGATATAACACCAGGAAGATTGGCGTGGATTGTGGAAATTCCCAATTCGCTCCAGAATCAAAGATAAGAAGCAACTGGGTTTTGGCAAGCCATGCATGGCGTGGGAATCATCCCGATACTTTTGTTTGAAGTCTATGAGACCTATTTCACTGGTCCTACATGTTTCCATTTGTTTTTGGACATTTTGTGCTGGGACTTTCGATAGTGAAGGACACAACATCGAAGTAACCGCTCAATTTATCAACCATTGGTGAGAGAACCGCTGATGAATGAATCACGACCTGAATACTGGAAAACACTGTTAGACCAGTAGAGATCATTTAGATTTCAAGGGCGAGAATCTTTTGTCTGGGGTCTTAAAGGTCTCGGGCACGTCATAATTACCCTGTTCTGAGGTCTCTCTTCCTGTTAAGCGTTTCAGTCTACATTCTTGTTTCGCCTAACTTCCTAATTGCTCAAACCCGTCTGGGATCAACGTCCACTCTACCTCCTCTAGACTCAACTTCACAGATGGTGCTTCACTAGCGAGAGTTGTAGCACTTTCGTGATTTGCCACCGGCGTATCTCGGAGGATCTTCTTGATCTTAGAAGCAATCCCGCCAGCACCTCTGATGATAGTTTCATCAATATCTCGGTTAGCTCCATGCACGACGAGCTTCTGAACTATTTCAATCTTTTTCTGATTCGCGTCCGCCTTCTTCTTCGCCATATCCCCCCCCTTTAGATTTGGCTGTGCCTGAATTGCTGCAGCAAGAGGGCTACAACTATGAGGGCCGGCGATCTCGATATCTGCCTTGAACAGATGCAACAGAGCAGACACTACCTCAACATTTCCCTTTTCGCATGCCTGGTATAACGCAGTCTTGCCAAAAAGATCTCGGCTATTAACCTCGATTCGAGATGCCACGGCTTCTGGTGTTTGAGAAGAGAGACGGCTAGACGTCGAAGTCCGCCTCACGGCTGGTATGACTGAAGCTATACTAGTTCGTCGGGTCGAGTTTGAATCAAATTTGAATGCCAGCTCTGCCATTCTCTTCGTTTGACATTTGTGAAGAATGTTGTGGCCAGCGGAGTCTTTAGCGTCTAATCGAGCTCCGTTTTCGACCAAAAGTTGCACCGTTTTTGTCATGTCTGCCCCAACGGCGATAAGTAGGGGAGTATTGAAGTTGCGGTCCTTAACCTCTAGATCTCCCACACTCTGTATGATCTGTTCTAGAACATCCGATTCGAGCTTTCTGTCTGCGACGGCCGCATGCAGTAGCGGACGGTCCTCGGAGTCTGTGACCTCAAACCTCGGTATCTCCATGTTATCCAGGTGAACATCTGGAAAGCCGTTGTCTCGAGCCCATTGTAGGGCCCTCTCAAATTTGTTCCGAGGAAGGTCCTCAAAAGGCCCGATTTCTTGCTCAACATAATCTCGTGTAGCATGATATTCAGCATGATCACCAGCTTCATACCGGGCGTCGCGGAGTTCGCGACAAGTGTCGATAATCTTCGCGGTATCTCGCGGGCTCTCGTTTAGCCGGATCTGAAGTGCTGTTTCCAGGTGAGCGCATGCAGCGGGTAAATCCAAACTTCGATGACACAGCACTCCTAACTTATGATGAAGGCGAGAAATTCGAGGTTCGTCCATCGAGCTGTGGTTTTCGCATGAGCTGCTCAGTGCTTCTAGCAATTCTCGTGCCTTGTAGTTTCCGTCTGTGGTTGCAAAGAGGCCATACAGATCAGCCAGCTCCTCCACCATGTCATTGTTGTCGTCTCCCAAACGCGCCGTTCCAGATTCAACAAGCAATTTCCGAATTTCCATGGCTGTCTGAAGATACAGCGAAGCATTGTAGTAGAGCTCACCCTCCTTTAAGAGTTTGGAGATCTTGATGTTCCATTCATACTTGTGCATTTCGAGTGGCTGGTTGAAACGTGTGCTTATGGATCTTGGGACGGACGCCTCAGACACAGGAGATGCCGCAGTGTTTTTGATTGAACCACGGCGAAAGTCATTGTGGTTCTGGTCTCCTTCGATGAGCACACCTTCCGCGAGGCGGGTGGCAGTATTACTCCATTGCCGAACATCCAGAGCAAGTGTAGAATCTCTGACCTCACGCCCTCCGACTAAGACAAAGGTCTGATCAGTCGTGTATGGTACCTGCAGAGGAAATGTGAGAGTGTTCCGAAGCTGCCGAGCAAAGCGTTGAACTTCTTGGAGGATCTCAGCCTGTGAATTCTGCGCCTCTAGGTTCTGTACTCTTTACTATGAATTAGCCTCGTATCGTCGGAACTTCCGCCATAAACACTTACAGTAGAAGAGACGACAGTGTCAGATTTAAGACGGTGGTGTAATGTTTGATATCCTCAACAGCTTGATTAACGTCATCTTGACTGAACCTCTGCTCGATAGCAAGTGCAATCTGAGAACCTAGCCTGGGATCTGATGGAACGGTTGGTAACTGTCTCTCAAGTGTGAATAACGACCTTTGACAGCCTTGCAAAATCGACGAGATGCTTTTGTAGTGGTAACGCTCTGGAGGCAGCAAGCGGCGTCCTTGACGCAAGCTGCAGGCCCTTTGCACGTCTTCTAGCGCACGGTGTAGGAGCTCGATTCGTTGACGAAGACGATGGATGTTGTCTGTGGCGTTTCTGACTGCAGAGACTATTTGGAAGATTTTCGAGGCTGCCTGGCAAACTGGCCCGACAACACCGATCACAGCTGCCAATGCCTCCATGTTGACAGCGAATGCTGCTGTACTTTGATAAAGAGATCAGATGTCTGAGAAAGTTCGATAAGAAAGTGGGGATCACTAATGTCCAAATAGAAAACTTGGGCTCTCAAGAGTCAGCCGGCCATCGCCCAAGCGGCCGTTACAAACGTGCCCTGCTTGTGCGGATGCTTCGCACGCGACATCATTCCTCAAAGTGCGGTGTCGCCTCATCTTCCGGCCAGCCCAATGAAAAAACTAGACACCCACATTTCATTTTTAATCATTAGTCACCTGTATCACGTTGTTTGGGTAGGGATTGGCTGAGATGGCTGGGAAGGCATAGCTGTCCCGCCTGGCCCTCACACACATCCAGTTGTCAATATACTGGAAGGTTTGTACCTACGCATATGTTGACATTGTAATGTGCATTATGGCACCGATCATTTCCAGATTCATATGTGTAATTGTCTTAGGCTGGTGGCTGCCTTGAAGTGGCTTTCTGCAAGGGAGGTTCTCGTCACATCAATCAAGAATGCAGGTGGGAGGCCTCGCACTCAAGAGACGGGAACCAGACCAACATGAACCCCGGTCTTTTTACACTTAGAAGTCGCACATAAAAGTGCTTCTCTTATTGGAAGCTGTGCATCTTTTGAGTGCCGGAGTGCGGGGTATCGTCGTCAGCTGGTGCAACCGCAATTTTGGAGATGCATGAGATCGTCACGGATACGTGCTGGAAGGATTTCACCGAAATTGTGACCGCAGCAAAAATTATAGACTTTTGATCCCTTCAGCCTCATTCTGATCCAAAACACACATTGAGGGTAGTTACTTTCGAGCGTCTTCATCGTTAGCAACGAGAACAGCTCGCAGCCCTGGCACCTCAATCGGCCTCAACGGTAGGAGGGCGAACACCATGGCAAGGAAGTAGATGATATCCATGAGACATGCTCGCCTTGCGGATGCCTTTCTCCGGGCGTTCAGAAGTCCGCATCGAAGGCTTTATCTCGGGCGAACCATTCTTAACTGGAACATATCAGCTACGCTACACTGTACTGCTCACGAATAAATCTTCCCCTGCTGAGTGTTACTATCCTGAACTTACCTTTCAGAAATCTTTTTCCATCCAAACATTCATTTCACGTCCTCTTACTTGTGATATTCCGTGACGATTCAGTCACATTATTAACCTGAGCAACATGGCAGACCGAGCTTCAAACACACCCTCAATAGCAGAGAGGTTTCGAGCTCAAGCACGGCGACGCCAAGTCAATCTAGAGGCGCTAATTGAGGGACCTCTTGGTGAGTTGATATTTGTCACTTGATGTTATCCCCCTCATCACTGATATGTCTCTAACGAAACCCACAAACTCGAAGTTCATGTGAACGACGATGACCTTGAAAAAGATGTTCGCGAATTCGCTCGGAATCTACCGGATGTCGCCCTCGGGGACTTGCTCAGGGCTGCACGAATTTCCAGAGAAATTCGAGCGTACACAGACGAAAGCCTCCAGGGTGTGCTCCCCGAGCCGCTCACTGATGACGAGAGCAAAGCGCTCAAAGCTGAACGGGAAAAGACATTTTCTCAAGGCGGCATGAAAAGTATCATCATCACCGTGGCTCTGGCAGCACTGCTACAAGGTCATGTCCAAGCTTCAATCAATGCTGGAAGTGTCTTTGCTTCCTTGCTAGGCGTTTCTAACGATGACGATCTTCAAAATGGAAAGGTTTGGAAACTTGGCGCTATGAACGCCGCACCGTACTTGGCTGCTGCCTTGGTGGGCGCTCCTCTGTCTCTGCCGTTGAACTATTGGATGGGAAGACGCGGCGCAATAGCCTTCGCAGCGTCTTTCATCTTCGTCAGCTCATTGGCTTCCGCATTCGTTCACAATTGGGGTCAGCTCCTCGGTGTGCGTATCATAAATGGGATAGGTACGTCATTCTTATTTCAATGACGCTTCATCAGAGGCTGAGCGGTGTCCAGGTATGGGCGTTAAAGCTGTCAGTACTCCTATCCTGGCCTCTGAGACAGCTGTTGACCATTGGAGGGGCTCTTCCGTCCTCATGTGGCAACTATGGTAAGCACCTTCTCCTGGGTTGTAGAAGAGCTCGACCAGGCTCAGCTGACACCTTCCCTTAAGGGTCGCTTTTGGCATCATGATGGGCAGTGTCTTCAACCTCGTTCTGGTTGCGGCTACAAACGCTCTGAGCTTTGACGTCAGTATGAAATATCCAGAAGGCTTTGATGAGGCATCCAGAGGGTGGCTAGCTCTCAGGCTGATTCTGGCCGCCCCTATGGTACCCGCCGTGTTTACTTTGATTGCTTTGGCATATTGCATGGAAAGTCCTCGATTCTACATGCAGAAAAACACACCTAATTACCGCCCGATGCGTGCATACGAAATCCTCAGTAGTGTGCGCAATACTCAGGTGAGGACTTTTGCCCTTCGTCTAATGACATTGTTGCATCGGGAGTTTAACGTGCTAACCCTAATATACCCGGAAAGTTTCAAGCTCTGAGGGACATATACCTCATCCACAAGAACAACGAGCTCGAGGAAGACGCCAATGACGTGGAAAAGCCGAAACTATTCCACCATAGCCAGGACAATGACCGCAAGCACGGTCTAACATTTGCCAGCCACATGTCATTCGCGTTCTCGGATGCATATCGACAATACAGTCATCTCCTGACTACTCCTCGCCTACGAAATGCTGTCTTGAGCACATGTACGGTAGCTTTGGCGCAGCAGCTCTGCGGAAGTAAAAAGGATTTTCCACCACCTTTGGAAACACAAAGAGCTAACTAATAGTAGTCAATGTGTTTGCCTTCTACTCCAGTAAGGCAACTTCTCGATGTGGCAATATCATGTTTTTAGGTGATTGATTGGTAGCATAGATGACTTCTTCATTCAAGGCCACAGAACGTTACAAAACGCCCTTCTATACAGCTTTGGCTTCGGTAGGTCCACCATTTATGTCTTGAAAATACTGATCTGACGCGGAATCAGGTGCGGTAAACTTTGTGTTTGGTCTCCTCGCAATCAGGTATGCCAGTGTTGTCGAATGTGAATTTGTGCAGCTGCCTAATAACTACAAGATCCATCGATAACTTCGGACGGCGTCGTTGGCTACTAGTGACCCTTCCCCTGATGTTCCTGCTTCTGGGAGCTGCAGCTCTTTCTTTCAATATTGATAATTCCAATGTTCGAATCGGAATAGTTGCACTGTTTATCTTTTGTGAGTATCTTGACAATGATTTGCCTCGAACTCGGAGCTTTGTCCCGTTCTAATATTGGCAGTGTTTGCTGCTGTATACTCTCCTGGCTTAGGTCCAATTCCTTTCACACTTGCGTCTGAGAGGTGAGTCTTTATACCGACGGTATTACTCTTACATTAATTGACCCATTCAGCTTCCCCATGTCTCAGCGAGAATCAGTGAGTCAAAGCCATCGAAATCATACCATGGTGGTGAGCTTTGGGGCAAAGCTGATCTACCATTCAGGGATGTTCCGTCGCAATATCTGTAAACCTCTTCTTCGCCGGGGTTCTCACGATCGTTTTCCCGTCCATCAACGAGACTCTGAAGTCCGCGGGGACGCTGTCCTTGTTTGCAGGTCTGAACGTTGTTGCGTTTGTATTGGTCTTTCTCATAGTCGAAGAGACCAAACAAATCAGCTTGGAAGATCTCAGTCAAATTTACGCTGTCCCGAAATGGAAGTTCATACAGTATCAGGTCCAAGACAATCTACCATACCTCGTGAAGCGGTATATCATGAGAACGTGGAAAGACAGAGAACCACCAACCTTTTACACCACAGTTGTGGAGCCGTACCACGTCCGTGAGCTGAGAGAACGCACAGGGGACCTGTCGAGCGATGATCAGGGATCGCGCTGAGAAATCACGATGAGACAATCCATCACTGAAAGAGCAGTCTCTGTGCGTTTAATTGCTTTGGTCTTTGTGGGACAGAAGTCAAAATACGATGCCCGGTCGATTTTCGAAAGAGGCAAGGGGGGAAGGGGAGGTCCAGAAAGAGGGAAGATCGACGATAATTATGATGGCGGATTGACGCTGGATTGAACGAGACATACGAAAAGCTGTTGAGCTGAAGAGATAAAACTATTATGACATGGATGTGTCCTCGGTCCCCAATCAAGATCTGACCTTTTGTAGCGTCACCCCGAATGGTCTAGGCGAGATGCTTTGAGAGGCTCCATCCTCTCCAATAGTGACGATGTAGTCATCAAAGGCAAGATAGTTGTATGTGCTGCGGTCGATCAAACCCCAAGTCTGGCATCCGCCCTGGGGAAAGAAAAGTTGATCATCAACATCTTCCTCGTCATTATTCTTATAGACGGCACGCCAAGACCATGAGTCTCCTTCCTTAATGTTGGTAGGATAGATCCTGGCAGTAATGTTGAAGGTCTTTCCAGGCTTGATTGAAGTGCTATAGTTGGGAATGTTGGGTAGGACGGGGACCCCGCGAACTTTGAGACCAGTCAGCGAGAGACCAGGTCCATCGTCGACAGACAAAGTGACAGTCGAGTTCGTCTCAGGGTCGGCGTAGGTTCCAGCAAAGGCTGCCTCTGCGGCTTCTTTGTTTGCCTGCTCGAGAGCAGGAATCAGGGCGGAAACGACTGCAGAAATGACTCTGGTGGGGAACATGAATTGCGTGGAGGCGGGACCGCCAGTGAGGATAGAGATCGTAAGGTCGTAATCAGGAATCAGGAGGATGAGATTGGAGTAGAGACCGAGGTCGCCGGATTTGGTGTAGATTTGAATAGGAACTCCGGTGGGAGAGTCGTAGAGGACAGAATCTCCCACGGGGCGCCGATAGAATAACCGGACGAGGTGGTGAAGGACTTGGGCTTTAGCCAGGACTTGGAGTCTATGGAGAGCTTGTCAGAAAGTATGGCAGTGCCGAAGTTGAGCATATCCCGGGTGTTGGTGTAGATGCCGCCGGCGCTGGTGTAGACGCCAAGATCTCCTTTCCATGTGGGTTCCCCCTCGGGGATAAAGCCCCAGGAGTCTTGAGCTGGGCCAGTGACGGAGGTATTGGTTAGGCCAAGTGGCTTGAGAATTGTCTCGTTTAGGATCACTTCATATGTCTTGTTCGTGGCGGCCTCTACCACGAGGCTGAGAAGAGAGATACCGAGATTGGAGTAGATGGGCGTGGTGTGCGGTCGGAAGACGAGGGGCTTCTTGTTCAAGCCAGAGATTAGATCTAAAAAGATGTTAGACGAAGCGTAGGTAGACTCAGGCCGAAGGATCTTGCGTACCATCAGCAGTACAGGCTTTTGTACCCTCAAGCCCTGAGCAATTGGGGCGCGTCTCATTTGCAACCGCTGGAAGGCCCATCAGCTTCCAAGGGTAAGCTACAAAGTTGGCGAGATCGGTAGCGACTGGATCTGTCAGTGCGGGAATATGGCAGGGCGGAAAGCCTGAGATACTCACTATCGCCACCAATGCCAGATAAATGAGATGCAAGGTCCTCGACTGTAATGCTGTCCCACGGAATGACATTGAAAGAGGTGTTTTTCGGTGCCTTAAACGCCCCTTCCTTAAGTTGTGGTAGATACTTGGTGACGGGATCGCTGCCTTTGACGTGGGAATCTTGTAGGGCGGTCAGGACAGTGAAGAGCTTTGTAATGCTACCGCCACGAAACACTGTGTCGATGGTCACCTCCTTGGTGCTATTAGCCTCTGCGATAGCGGGCGTATGGTAGAACTCGAATAGCGGGCTGTCCTCGTGGACAGACTTTACGCCGATGGCAATGCCGGTGCTGTTGAGTTCATCGGAGGATGTGAGGTCGACAAGACTCTGCTTGACTTTTGCCAGAGTCTCCTTCACAACGGTCGAGTTGCTTGGGCGTTTTATTGATGGGAGAGTGTAGCCAGTGGGAGGACAGGGGTTGGCTTGAGTGCCGGCAAGGAGAGCCGTAATGGCTACGAGGGGTGATTTATACAGCATGCTGAAGAGTGCAGGATGTGTTATATGAAGTCGGAAGACTGCGGTTGAGATGGTGTTTCTGGTTGCTCGTTTCCAGCGAGATCCTGACTCCTTTATACGTGTTCTTCGAGGTTATGATAATCTACATTCCTATGAGCTTTGGTGTTGTTGAGCACCGGTCACTGCGAAAAAAGAATACCTGATAACTTCTTGACTAGGGCTCAGCCACGACACATGGACGCCGCTGGAGTTGCTGGAGCTCTCACAGACCGATCTCACCAATCGCATTCACTTGGGAACTCTCAAGGAGCAAGGTCCACGTCCATCTTCGCTCTCGAAGGAGCCGCCTAGCAGACGCCATCGTGAACAGACTCCGCCCGGTGTCTTTGGCAAAAGTAAGGTTAATTATGGATGTACAGCCTCTTGGCTTGCGGTGCTAGACCTCTGCTAGCTAAGAGCCTAAGAGCACGGGCGTGGCTGACGAGCTGCGGCCTTGCTGCTTGGTTGGCGTTTGTGGTGGGTTTATCTCAAGGCAGAAGAGTAACTGTAGCTATATTTTGCTTGTTTTAATGCTTGAAGAAGCTGACTTGGCTTGTTTGGCAGTGATCGTCACAGGAAATTGATGACAATTCGGAACCTGGAGATGCAGGTTGTGAGATTTGGCGGAGGCGCGGACGAGTCGAGACTCGTGGCAGGACCTTGGGCCCTGTAAGCACGGCATTTGAAGCGGAGGAGACCCTCTCGAGAGCTGCGATTGGTTCGCTCGCAAAAAGTCCGAGCTGTTTGTTCACTGACCAATGTTGAGCTTGAGTCACTAACAATTTCAGACTCAAGCAAAGAGCAGTTAGAGTCCCTGTTTCTTGATCGCCATTTGGGGGCGGTTGTCGGGCGCATTTCCTGCACAGCTAGACGCGCCAGGGAGCATGTCAGGCCTGGATACGCCCCGTATTGGCCAGACTTACGACGTGAACTGCAAGCCTGCAGCCCTCGTGTGACAGGATGGCCACTTGGCAGGGCTGAAGGGCCAGATCCCATGTCGAAATCATCGTCTCCGACTAGGCAGAGACATTCTCTTGCCTCCTGTTCGACGGCTCGGCAAGGGAGAGCCCTACCATGCTCTACACCGTTTTCTATCTCCCATGGAGAGAGAAAGCAGCAGCTCCCATCATGGCCGGGCACTCACCGAAGCATACTACGATGAAGCAAAGTACCTTACCATTCTAATGTTCCCATGACAGTCGCCTGTTAAGTGGTCAATTCCCACTCAATTCATCCCTCCGAACTAAACCATGTCATCTTCCGTTGCAAAGAATGCCACTCATCATTCCAAAGTCCCAAACTCAGGAATCCACGGCAAAGTAGACTGGAAGCTCAAAACTCAACATACATCACGGCATCCTGAGCAATACCATTCGTAAAAGTGCCAAGCCACAAAACAACCCCCTAGCGTCGGCCCCCCGTAGCCTCAACCTCGTGATTGCCCGCCTACTACAACTCGGACTTCTCAACAGCGCGCTGAACCACCACAGCCTCGCCTCATGGACGTCGCGGCCACGCAAACGCAAAGCCACGTACGCCGGCTAGCGTCCAACGACACGAGCCGCGCTTCCGCTCCACCGGCAAGACATACAATTAGCCAGCCTCAGACTGTTTCCACGTCGACAGACCAGCAAATGACGGACCCTGACAGTACTCCGCAGGCGTCTCTGCAGCCTCCTGCTCCATCTCCGGGCCGCAAGGGGTCTAAGAAGGTTCGGACTGGATGCGTCACGTGCAAGTTGAGTCCGACCTCTCCCCTCCTGTCCTTGTGGCACCCTGGAATAGCTTGCATCCTGACGCGTCTGCAGAATTCGGAAGGTGAAATGCGACGAGACCAAGCCTGCATGCCTCCGCTGTACCAAAACGGGGAGGAAATGCGATGGCTACCTCCCTCAAAAGCCGGCAAGCAGCAGTGACGATGCTGGCAGCCCAGGCTGCGAAGTTGCTCGCCTAAGCCCTCCTATATCACCTTTCGCCGACTGGGCTGGCGGCAGCCGGGAACAACGCGCCTTTGACTTCTACCGTAACTTCTCCGCCCCAGCCATCTTCAGCGATGGATCCGGGGGCTCGATCCTATGGAAGAAGCTGGTTCCGCACTTCTGCCATGCTGAGCCAAGCATCCGTCATGCAGTGCTAGCCATCAGCAGTCTCCACGAGTCCCTGTCAAAGGAGAAGTCCGCCGATGCCGGGCAGGCAGATACCATATCATCACCAAGATGGGCCGGCGTGCTCTCGAACACATTCGCAGCAGAGCAATACGGCAAGGCACTCAAGTATCTGCAAGAATGGAAGCCATCCGAGTCCGCAGGCGTTACGGTCCCGCTTCTAGCATGTCTTCTTTTCATCTGCATCGAGTTCATGTTAGGTGACGAGAGGGCGTCGCAGATGCACATCAACCAGGGCCGGCTAATTCTGGCGCAGCTTGATTCGTCAATAGCTGGAAACGACGTCAGCGTCATCAAGAAGCACTTTGTACCCATCTATAGCCGGCTCAGTCTCGCTTCATTCTTATTTGGGAGCAATCCCGCCGAGATACCCTCGAACCTGCGCTGTAGCTCCGCTACCAACTTGTACTTCGCGTCAGTCGACGAGGCAGAAGTCGCGCTATACGAACTCATCGACGATGGCCTTCGTTTTAGCAACATGGCTAAAGGGATAGTTTATTCTCGTCCGAAAGATGACCCGCAACTTCAGGCTCTCCAGGAACAGCAAGGTGAGATTCTGGCCAAGTTAAATAGGTGGCATGTTGCCTTCACAGTCATCTCAGCAGTAGACGATGCGAAGAGAGCCGGGAAACTCTGCTTGCTGTACTACCACACGGCCAAAATATGGATCAGCACCGCCATGTCCCCCCTTGAGACGGCGTATGACGACCATATTGCTTCCTTTGCCGCCATTATTCATCTTTCGGCGGACCTCGTGCACTCCTCAAAGAAATCAGTCAGAGATCCCTCCAGAGCAACCATGTCGACACCCAAATTCGTCTTCGATACAGAGGTCATACCCCCACTATACTATACCATCATCAAATGCCGCCATCCCATGTTGCGACGAGCAGCCGCCGATCTCCTAAAACAGGAAGCTGTGACCAAACGAAGAGAGAACCTGTGGGATGCGCACATGTCGGCCGAGATAGGCAAGCGGATTATTGCGATCGAAGAGGATGCCGTTCGCCGCGACGCACCTGAGTTGGGAACTATGAACTGGGATGCGATCTCATGGACAGGGTCCGATGAACTCATAAATCTCCAAGCGCCGGCAGCCGGCTTTCCCAGCGACACATCAGTGCCCTACACGCAGCGCCCATGGATTTCGAGAGAAACAAATCACATGCTCAATGAGCAATACGAAGCAGTAACCGACATTGCTCGGAGCAGGCGGAGCAGGCAGACGACGCCAGGCAGTGTCGGCGGGATCGTCCACAGGTTCGTTGAGTAGCAATACCAGCTGGGGATCGATGCACCTCGAAGCACCGTTCAACTTGCCCGAGTTCGCGAGAGTCAAGAACGTGTTGATTGATAATGAAACCGCCCATGGGAGTTGGTTGACTTTGTTCATGGACCCGGAGGAAGCAGGTGCCCAGAGCTGGAAAGTCACAAAGGAGTTTGTAAGGGCCAGAGGCGGTGCTTAGCCGCGAGTCAACCACGTTCATCGATCTTCATGGTGAGCAGCGAATTGGACCCGTTGCTTCATAAATCAAGTAGCTTACCTCGCGCGGAAGGCTTAGGAGTGAGCATCGCGGATGATCAGCTGCGAGCTCGTCCTTTCTCGGAGCCTTCTCCTCCGTTGCTTCAATTGGCGTTGCCGAATCTTACAACATACCTATTCTGGATTACAAAATCGCAGTGCTTGCCGCGCATCGGAATTCCGGTGGGTTTTGCTCGACGTGTTGGCGAAGAAGATGGTGGTGGGCAGTTCATTTGCGATTGACTGGAGACTGCCCCCTAATGTCCACTTCAAAAGCTCCAGGGCAGGCTTGGTGAGTGTTGGATGCAAGACAAAGCACGGAAATTCACAACCAAAGCATGCTAGTGATGAATAATTATGAAACTTGATTTTCTGTCTACCATGACGCCATGCCATGGCCCAAGTAAACAGGTTGAGGCCGCGCGCGACCTAGAACTACCAGAAAGCCACTTGTCCCCCGACCCCGATTTGGTATACATTTTGACAAAAGCAAATGAAGCAAGAAGCCCGGCATACGTGCCAGGGAAAAGTACTCACACATGGAACTGAAAATACCGCAAACGCCAACGCGGTCTTCAACCGAACCCATTTTCAGAACCCTGAACTACCAGCTCTTCTCCCGCTGGCTTTGGCGACCCGCAACCCATCCCCACATCGTTTTGACCGGCTTACCAGAAGCTGCACCATCCTATGTAGTGCTGACAGAGGTTCTCCAGTTTCGTCGCCTCGGTGATGAGCTTGTTGACCTGGTTAATGACATCAAGCTCCTCATTGGGCTTGAAATCCTTGCCCGTCAACTTCTGTGAGACACGGTCCAACACTTCGACAGCCCTCGCGTTCTGAATCTCGGTGGGGTCTTGACCGTTGTTACCGTTAACGACACTGCCTTCATGAGCCATCGACGAGTTTGTTCTGGAACGAGAGCGCGCGACTGGTCCTCCGCCAGGCATTCCGGGTTCGGCAGCGAGGAGCTCCGATGGTGCAACGTCGGCTTCAAGGACGGAGGGTCGGCGGGCGCGGCCGCCTTGGGGCCCTGCAAGGGATTGTTCGCGTTCAGATCTGAAGTTGGGTCCTGCTGGGCTAGCAGCATTTGTAAGACGCCAAGTGAGAAGGGGATCGTGGATGAACTGCATAAACTGTTAGTTGAATACCTCCAAATGAAATCGATCGAACTTACCGCCTCCAAAACAGCCATGACGCTGTCCTTGTTGTCTCTCAAGACCCTCATGACATGCTCGCAAGTAATCCGGAAGCTTCCCTCGATGTTGCTCACTTCCATAGCGTACGTGAGCATTCGAGTAAGCCGGAAAGGCACCCTCTCGGGATACTTCTCACGCTTCATGGCCACCTCGAAACAGTCACCGAAGTCGATGTGGATGATTTTGCCAGTCACGCGGTCCAGCATAAGGTTAGACGGGTGACGATCTCCAAGACCAAGGATGTATCCGACCATCGACATGACACCAAGAGACCGAGTGTAGTTGGTACGACGCTCAAGCCATGCCTCAGAACTCTTGCTCTTGAGCCACAGAACACGGTATAAGTCTTGGCCGGTGGTGTTATCAAGCGCATAACCAAAGACCTCAACCTTCTGCATAAGGGTAAGATTGTCGTAGTCGGGAGCCATCTGAAGCATGATGCGATGCTCGATATTAAGGAGAATCTTTCTGCTTTCACGGTACTCTCGGATGAGGACGTGGAGGGTGTCGCTGTTAGGTACCCATCCCAGCAGACCGGAGTTCTGGGAAAGCGGAATCGCCGGGTACCGCTGGATGTTGAGGTGACGCTTGTAGCACTCGGAATCGTTTGCCAACAAGGTGTTGCACAGACCGAACAACTGCATAACTCGTTCGTCCTGGCGGATATCCTCGTGACCCTTGAGCAGGAAGGCGTAGGACACACCGTCGCTGCCACTGATGTTGAGTTTTCGGGGCCGCTGCTTACTGTTAATAACCGTGAAGGTACCCCCAAACTCCATGATGCGGACAATGGGCTGGCCGCTGCGGTAGGTGCCGGGAACTGCCAGGTCCAGATCCTTGGCGGCAAGCAACTTCGGCGAACAGTAAGGCAACTCGAGCGTAGTAAGCTGGGGTAGCTGTCGCGAGATGCGCCGGAACACCTGATAGTAGAGATCCCAAGCTTGGTTGAGGTCGTTGACATCTCGGCTGGCCTCGTACTGTCTGCACCACTCGCGTGCTTCAGTGAGGTCTCTACCGAAAGCCTGGGTGAAAGAAATCTCGCGCAGTGTTTCGGGTCCCCTTTCGAGTTGATCGTGGAGAGGCTCGAGAGTGGCAAACATGCCCTCAATGTTGTGGTCGCCAAAGTAAAGTCGCGATGCTTCCTCGAGTCCCTCATGCCATTGCTCATGCCAGAGGACCGCGACCCTGATAAGTTCGTGGCTGACAATGTCGGCTTGAGAAACGAGGTTGGCGCTGTGTTGACGCATACTATCCATAATCTGAGCAGCGGATCGCGATCGGCGAGTGTTCTGGGATGACTTCATGGCGACAGTCAACGGGTACACCAGAGCCTGCGGGTGGGCTCTACCGACATCCGCCAAGAGACTATGGATCGACTGTTGCACGCGGCGAGTCGGCTGGTTGATGCGGGCAATAAGCTGAGGGATGACCTCCAGCCATGTGTCGACGCTGACGTTGGTGAAGCCTTCGGTGACGGCGGCATTAACGTCGGCACTGGCGCCATGGGCGAACCACAAAGTCAGCAGACGGAGTGTGTCCTGGAGGGAGCTTCCAGCAGACAGCGCGATCGATTTGAAGAAACCACGGACAGCTGGAACAACGTGCTCGATGACCATATGATCAGTCCTCTCGCCTCTAGCTGAAAGAGCCTGAACAATCTCAAAGTTGGCCAGGGCCCATGCGTGCCATGCCTTGTACCACCTCGGGTTATACTTAGTCGCCTGAGAGTACGAGGTGAGAATGTCCTGGACGTGCTCATACTGCCAGTTCTCCTTGTTCAGGGCAATCAGCCACTCGCCTTGGCGGAGGTAGCACTTGGCCAAGAGAACCGTCTGGTCATACAACGCCTTTTGAGTCTGCGGGTTCATGATACTGGGGTCGATCTGGTGAGGGAAGCCGTAGTCGCTGGTCAAGTCCATGCCGTTGGGTGCCTGGGCAGTGAGGTGGGCCTTCGTCGCCTCATACCGATGCGCTGAATCGTTAGTAAACTTGCGCAGGCAGTAGAGCGTCCTCTCGGAAATTCCCGATGTGCGGAAAGCAGGTTGCTGGCCGACCTCCCACTCGTACTTGAGCATGGCGTAGATGATCTGCGAAGGGATGTTCCGGGGCAGGCCGACATTGGGCTGCTGCGGCCGCTCGTTCCAGTAAGGAATCAGCGTCTCCAGGGGAGCCTCTACACCAATGAGCTGCTTTAGAGACTTCTCTGCGAGTCCCATGCGACCGGATTTGCGGCAAAGGTTGGCGAATTTGATCCACATGTGCATGTTCTCCGCGGGGGTAATAACCAACGCACGAAGGCGAAGCATCCTTTGCCAGACCTCGACATTGCGTTGACAGCCCTTGAGTCTCGTCTCCCATGTGCGGCGCATGGTCGCCTTCTTCTTCTCGTCTGTTTGCTTGTACACAATGAGCTCCTCAAGTTCGGCCAGCATCTGCACCCTGACCACGACTTGGTATGCGCGGTTGTACGATTCGCTGACGAGGGCACTCAGTTCGGTATCCAGACCTTCGCGAGCTTGCTGCACGCAATTCAGAGCTTCTCTAAACTGGTTGCGGTGCAGCGCAAGTATGGCGCCGAAGAAGGATCTGTCGGTCGAGTAGCGCTTCATGGACTGTAAGTAGCTGTCCATTGAATCCCACTTTCCAAGACCCCATGCTGCGGCGGTAGCGAGAGGAGCGATAAGGCGCTGAACATCAGGAGAAGAATTAGCCCAGGTGTTGCTGGCAAGGCCTGCCAGAGCCTCCCACTCGCCAAGGGCGTGTAGACAACGCATCTTGCCCATGATGATATCGACGGGCACAGGCTTGTCTTCGGGAACCTCCATCTCTCGTTTCGTGTAGAAGGCGAGCGCCTCTTCCCATCTCTCCAGCTTCTCGAACCATGTCTCTCTAAGTTGGATACCCTCCTTGTAAAGCTGTGCTTTGCGGAGAATACCAATGGCTGCATCAGACTGCTGAAGTTGGTTGTTGATCACAATAAGAGCCTCAACCGCACCACTGCTCTGGTCCTGCAAGAACTCCAATTCTTTGTAGTGGAGGGCCTTGGCATATGCGTGGCAACGAGCGGCTTCCCGACCGAGCACTCTAATGTCGATGGGCAGAGCCTTGTCGTCGTGTTCCATAAACTCGGCGAGGTTGAGCAGCAGGCCGAGCAGATCGGGAGGCACATTCTCGGATTTGATGGCGCTCTCAATATTCTGAATCAGTTCGTCCTGGAATTGCTCGTAGAGCTCACTCCAGCAAGAGACAAAAGCGGAGTTGAAGAGTTCTCGCGCGAGCGGGAGATATGAGCTGGCAAGGGCGGCGCAGGCACGGAGAGCGTGGTTGGGCGACTCGGTGAGCAAGGTCGTGGAGAATCTACGAAGCCATTCCTGCCAATCCTCCTTGGTTGACTTGCCCTTCGTATCCCACGCCTGCTTGAGATGGATCGCATTCATCTCCAACTTCTTTGCGCCAAGGTCAGCAAATGCTGCCTGGTCGTCGATTCGGTCGACGAAACGGTCGCCTGCGCCAAGGTCCTGAGGAAGCACCTCACCCTTTTGCAGCTTGTTGACGAGCAACTCATAGTTCTGGTGCTGGATTTGATGCAGCGCCAACACCTTGTTGACGGTTCCCATAAAGTGGAGGTAGTCCTTGCCGAGCTGCTGGATAAGACAGCACAGGGTGTCCAAAGCAGCGACGCGAAGCGTCATGTCACCGCTAGCCAGAATGCGCGTAAGAGGGTGAATGATCTTGGCCGCATAATCGTTGAGATTGACCTGATATGTGATCTTGCCGATGGTCTCAATGGCCTGCTTTCGGAGCGCAGATGGCTGGCCTTGCTTCTCAAAGGTCCTGACAATAACAGGAATGATCAAGTGCATGTACTCCTCAGCACTGGATCCGAACACCAGGAATGCATGCAGGACCTTCTCGGAGGGAAGGCGTCTTGTCGTCGCATCCTTCTCAAGGACCCCCAGCATGAGCGGCAACAGACCAGCTAAGTAGATCTTGAACTCGCCTTCTAGAGAGCGGGAGATGGCTTCGACCAGGCTCATGATCGTTGACTGGAGAGTGCTTGTCGTGTGCCAGAACTCTTGGCAAATTTCGACAATCTCGGGCAGGAAGTTGCGGATGTGCTGTCGGACGATGGAGACCAGTGTGGCGAGCTGACTGAAGTAGGAATCAAGTCGGTTCTTGTCAGCAGCCCGAATCACACCGAGGAAGGCGGGAATGATTCGATCAAGGAAGGATACACACTCCAAGCCGAGAGTGCGGAAAATGTTCATGATCGCCTCAATAACGGATGCATGATGGCTGGACAGAGAGTTGTCTTTGAGAATCTGGAGCAACGCATTGATGACCACAGTTGGGAAGTACTCCTTGCTGGATGGCGTGAGACCTGTCATCATAAGAGAGATATCCGTCATCTGCGTGCTCTCGACCCGGCGCTGTGCATCTGGCCGCCGCTGCTCGACCTGCTGGTACTTGTAGGGGTCCAACGCACCCAGGATACCCATTAGTTTGATGGTCTCCTGCCGAAGAGGACCGCGCTGGCCCTCGGTGCGTATTATGCTTTGCAGCAGTTCCAGAAGTTGAGGATACTCGAGATATGGTTCAATGACGTATCCGGAGTTACTGGCCAGCTGACCAAGGGCGTGAAGCGCGGCCTCTCGTTTGTTATTCGAGCTCTGATCTTGCAGCGCCGCAATGATGAGGGGCATCAAGCGGTCCTTGTATGGCAGAACCTCCTCGCCACCGACAGTGGCAAGCTCACCGATTGCTCTCAGAATGGTTGCGGCAACAGAGGCGCTCGCGTCGTTGGCTTTCGGCAGAAGAACGGACATCATCGGGTCGACGTAAGGCTTGACCAGTCCCTGGGCATTCTGTACCAACAGGCTGAGTAGCTTTGCGCTCTCCTCCTTGTTCCTTGCAACGTCGGAAAACTCAAGCTCAGTGAGGAGCTGGATGAGGGTCTTGCGGAGGGAGGGGATGACGTATGCTGGGTTGTATCTAGCAAGACGACCAATGATAGAAATCGCAACCTCCCGGATAGCAAAGACCTCGTCGTTGAGAGCAAAGAACAGCGTGCGAATGTTCTCTGCCTTGGCCAGGTGTCTGTCGAAACGCTCGTCCAGGGCGGCAAGAACGGTCCGCCTGATATTCGGCTCGGGATCCGACACGCCCACGGTAAGCAGTCGCTCAATGACATCGCCAACAACCTGGAGAGCGTGATAACTGGTCTGGTTGACGATGGGGTCGCGCACGTAAAGCTGGCAGCAGGTGAGAGCTGCGGCCTCTCTCGTCTCCGGATCCTCATCTTCGACGTACTTGACCGCGACGTCACGCACAAACTCATTCAGCACGTGTCCGGTAAAGTCGAAGCTGCCGAGAGTATTGAGTGCAAGTTTGACCTCGGCCTTGCGATGCTCGTAGGCCAGAGGATCCTTGGAGTCCTTAGGAACAGCGGGCACGGCTGTGAGGGAATTGGGATGAGGAGCTCCTAGCGGCTTGAAGGGCTCTCCGCACAACACCATGCTGAGCATGTCGAGCAGTCGGTTTTGAATGGTGTCTTTGGCGGGAGGGATGTAGAAGGCCATGTCGACGAGGGCCTGGGTCAGCTTTGGGGTCAGGTCGCACTCGAAGATGGGGTCGAGCAGAGCTTCCATGTACTTGCTCAGCGTTTGGCCAACGGCAACGGCTAGGCGACTGATGCACTCGAATACTGCGTCGACAGGACCGCGCTTGCGAGCTGCCAGGCTGAGACCTTCCCTGACGTGGGTCATAACTCCGTCAAGGTAAGGCGCAATGGCGCTCTTCACTGAATTTGCGATGTTACCGATAGCCAGGAAGGCGTCATTTCGCTCCTTGTCCTTCTTCAGCATGCCGGACAGGTAGACCATAAACTTGTGCAGGTAGCTGCGGTCGAACTCTGCGGGAGAGTAGCTGGCCAGGTCGGGGATGAGGAGGACGACGGTCTTGCGGATGGTGACGTCGCGGTGGTCCTTGTAACGGAGGACGATTTCGCAGGCTTCGGGGTAGTGGTCCTGCATGAACATGCCGCCCTGCTCGAGCAGCTCCTTGAGCATGAGGAGCGAGGCATGGATGTACTCGACGGAGCCGTGCTGCAGCCCGCGCATAAGTTCGGCGTAAGCCTTCTCCATCCATGTCTGTTTCAGCTCCTGGTCGCGCTCTCTTATGATGCGAAAGCAGGCGGCAACGGTCTCAGCGGACGTGGCGCGAATAAGATGGCGGTTGTCTCTCAAGCTGTTCCAGATGAGGTCCAAGACCAGACCGACGTAGTTGTACATCAGTGTGGGCGCCTGTCTCGCCAACTCGCGCAACACGAGGGCGGCGCTGTAGCGACGTTCCTCGACTCGTTCGCTCTGGAGCCACTCGAGGGCCATCTGGGTTTCGGACTCGACCAGTTCGCTTATCATAGAACCGCCTGGTCGGCACATCTTGCCCATAGCGATGGCGGCAGCTTGCATGGGGTTTATGTCCTTGCCGCGCAGGATAGTCTTGAGGTTTTGGTTGAAGCGGGCGAACATCTTGGTCGATTGCTCGGAGACTTCGACGTCGACGAGGGCATCGAGGGCGTAGACGCCGCCCAGGCGCTCGGAGGAATCATTTCCATGGGAGATGAGTTGTGTAATTTTGTTGTTCACGGAACCGTAAATCATGTTGAACTGTTCGATGGGGAGGTCTGCAGGAGGCGGAGGGTCAGCGAAATTGTACATGATGGCGAAGTTGGCGCTTCCGCGGCGCGATGGAGAAGGAGTGGTGGTGTTGAGGGGAAACTTGGGACTGCTTACCTCGATGGCAGACCAGCACCAGGTCTCTGAGCTGGAGAGCTGCCCGCTTTCGAACATCGTCAGAGGTCCTTGGGAGATGTCAGCTGCTGCAGGTACACCATGGCCAAGCTGCTTGTCGCATCCCCAGAGCAAGGGGGAGGTAGCAACAGAGGCAGGAGCGGAAGGGGGAGGGGGGACAAACCGTGATCTGAGGTCTCTGACAATATTGTCGAGTCGCTCGAGAGCGATCTGCTGTTGGGTCGCCATGGCTCACTGGCTGGCGCACCCGAGCGTTCGAGGATCAGAATGGGAGAAACATCGACTACGGGTCGGGAATATGGATTGCTGGTCGTTCGAAGAGGAGGGGGATCGCAGGTGAGGAACTAGTTGGTGGTGGTAGTGGTGATGATGGTGGGAGGAGTGGGCGCGCTGTCGGACGCGAAAGAAAGGGCTGCAGCTGGTGCAGCAGTCAGCAGTTCGTTCACTGCTTGCCTTGGGGTGTAGAAAGAATAAAAACAACAAGGTGCAAGTGGCTGCACAGAAAGAAAGGCCAAGTGACGAAGGAGCCCTGCTGAATGGGAGACGAGGCTGAAGGTTGCAGTTGTTTGAACTGGGACCAGACCAAGACGGGGAACCTGAGCCAGTGGAGGTGCGGTCCAGTCGGGTCAGTCTGCAGTGACGGAAAGTGCGACACTGGAACGCTGGAGTGGAGGGTCAACCGTTGCTGCCTCCCCCCAAAAAGGTGGTGCACCTGGAGGACCCACTGTGCCGTTGCTGCCAATTCCTAAAACCCAAGCTGTCTTACATAAACATTCCGTTGGCCGATAAGATAAGCATTCGGCGAGCAGTCGCGACTCGGCGTCTCAACTTTCTGATCGTGTCACGGAATCAGACCCAATACTTTCCACTTATTTTTAGGAATTTCTATCATCTCTCGCAGGCTGCCAATCTTGTGATCGGGCCAAGTGGAAGTTTGGGACGACACCGACGTAAACAGCGACCACGAGGAAGCCCAGACCAGCACACAACGCAAGCGATCATGGGTAACGATGGAGGCTCGATTCCTAAGCGCCGTGAGCTCGTCAAGGAGGCTGCGCGCGCCCTCACTGTCAGCGAACTGAAGGCCAACGCCCTCGAGTCTCTCGGCCACGCCTGGGCCAACGACCCCCTCTCCAACGAGCCCCTCGATAAAGAAAACGTCGTATCCGATTGGCGCGGCCGCCTCTATAACTACGAGACCATCCTGCAGGGTCTCATGCCCTCTGATGACGCTGCCGCCACGCCGAATCCCGACTCCCCAGAGCTTACGTTTGCCTCCACCGGCATCAAGTCGCTGCGTGACATTGTCAAGCTCAAATTCCACCAATATTCCCCGCCGGGCTCGAAGAAGCCTGGCTGGGCCTGCCCCATCTCGCTGAAGGAGCTGGGTCCCTCTGTCAAGGCTGTCTACCTCGTGCCATGTGGCCATGTTTTCGCCGAGGTCGCTATCAAGGAGATCGGAGAGTCAACATCAACATGCCCCGAGTGCAGCGAACCCTTCGAGGCCAAGAACGTCGTCCCCATCCTGCCCACGGAGGAGACGGACCTGAAGAAGCTCACAGAGAGGATGGACGAACTCATCGCTGCCGGGTTAACCCACGGGTTGAAAAAGGAAAAGAAGGATAAGAAGGAAAAGGGCAAGAAGAAGCGCAAGGCTGAGGACACCGATGCCAAGGATGATGGCGAGGCACCCGAGAAGCGGAGGGCGACAGCTACCACAGACAGCGTCAAGTCGAAAACGAGAAACATCAACAACCCCATGGCCGCCTCGCTGACAGCCAAGGTCATGGCTGAGCAGGAGGAGCTCAGCAAGCGAAGGAAATTAGCGGCAAGGGCTTAGGTGGACAGGATGACACTGCTGATCCGAACTCGTAAAATACTTCCAAATGATACCCCCGATACTTTGCGACGTCACTTCACGGGACTCTGTCCCTTTGCTGGCTCTCGTGTCTAATGCTACGTGCTGGTCATTCTTTGCTCAGCAACTCCTGGGTACTGCCCCGTCTCTCTCAAAATCACCCAAGTCACAGCAATTTCAAACTCATGTCAACATGTAGCAAGGGCCCTACGCAATCAGATAATTGGCCAACGGTTTGATGATTCCTAATGCAGACCTCTACGTCTAAGTCACCCTGACGCCAAGCTAAGCAATCCAGATGCTGTTCTTTGTACATGCAGCCCCTTCTTTCCCCCCCTCTTACAACTCATCCTTGGACTTGGGCTCAGGGGGCTCAAGCAGGTCGTCGCAGGCAGCAGGCGTGCCCACCTCCATCTTGTAAACGCACTTCTCCGACTCGGACACCTTCCACAGCTCCTCCGTCTCGCTGCAAGCCAGCCAGACGTCGGTGCGCCTCTGAGGTCCGTTCCAGCAGCCCTGGCCGTTCTCGAAGCGCATGACCATGCGGAGACCCTTGCCCAGGCTCTTGCCGTCGGTGCGCTCCTCCTCGTCGGCCATCTCCCGGTCGATGCGCACAAAGTTGCCCATGTTGGTGTTGCCGTGGCCCTTCTTGGACTTTTGGCTGGTCTTGTCCATCCAGCAAAGCTCGTACTCGTACTCGCCGGCCTCGGTGCTGACGCATTTTTGGCTCAAAGCACGGAAGATGTCGTCGGTGCCGTAGTCCTTCTCGAGATCCTTCTCCTCGTTCTCGAGCTGGCGGCGCTTCTCGTTGAGGTCATTGTTGGCGGCGTTGAAAGCATCGCGGGCGACGGTGACGAGGCGAGACTCGGAGCCGGCCGGGGTGTTGTCAACCATCAAGCCGTTGTCAATGAGCCAGCCACGAATGGCAGTGACCTTGTCGCGGACGAACTCGCGGGCGGGAGCAGGCAGGTAGGCCTCAAAGTTGTAGACTAGTCTTGTTAGCTGCGTTCCACAGTCATGCGCTCAAGGTTACGTACGGATGTCAGTGTCGGAGCCCTCGACGTCTTCAAACTCCTTCCAGTTGATGCCAGAGCTCTCGTTGTCCTCAACCAGTACCTCCCTGATGTCAGCCTCGAGATCGTCCGACTTGGTCTCGGTGACGGAGTTGGCAGAGTAGTCCTCGAATCCCTTGACGGCGCGCTTAACGCCCTCGTCGTTGAAGTTGGGGTTGTACTCCTCCTTGAACCTTCTCAGGATGCCCTCAAGCTCGCCGACCTTGTTGCGGAGGTCGTCACGCTGGGCAACGACGTCTTCGAGGGTCTCGCGGAGCTCAGCGACGCGGCTCTTGGCCAGGTTCACGAGAGTGCCAAGCTTTCCACCGGAGCCCTCGCCCTTGACGACCTTGCCCCGCTCGGAACGCTCCGTCTCGTGGAGCGTCTGCTCAAGCTCCTCCTTCTTGGTCTCGAGGTTCTTGACCTCCTCCTTCAAGCTGTTGACCTTGACCTCGACACGGCGGCGAAGCTCCCTGGACTCCTTGGCCATCGTCTTGCGTCTCTTGCCAGCCTTGTCAACGGCCGCCTTCCTCTCAGCTTCGACGCGGCGGAACTCCTTGCCGATCTCGTTGCACTTGTTCGGGCACTTGACGCCGCCGACCTTGCCATACTCCTCGGTGCCGTCGCAGCAAATGTCGTAGTCGCAATGGCCGTCATTGACGTACATGAAGGGGACGTAAGCTCCGATGTGGCCTTCATTGGCGCACCAGAATCCCGGGAGGGCAGTGGTGGTGCTGGTTGTGCCTGTCTTGGAGCCGACAAATGGCTGGGGAGGGGAGAGGGGGTCGAGGTGGGCGCAGGCGGAGGTGCCAGGCTCATCGGAACCATCTGGACAGTCGCAGGTGTTGTCGTTGATTTGCTTGACGCTCAGCTTGATTTCGGGGTGGGTGATACAGGTGAAGGAGTCCTTGGACTCGTAGAACTTGGCAACTGGCGGGAAGCATGTTAGTGGGTTCAACAACCGACAATACGATCCCCGAGAGACAAAGAGACGGCATTGACACGGGATCAATGAGCCATGGGATTTCCCACGTCTTTGTAGAGCTTGGAGAGCTCCAACTAGGGTGGTCTTGGTGATTGAACTCACATTCTGGGCCTACTCCTCTGGGCAGGTTGTTGGCAGAAACCGGGGCGGCTGCCGACAGGAAGGTGCCAACAAGCACCACGCTGTAGCTTTGACGCATCTTTGGATCCTCAGGGCCTAAAAACCGGCATTCATGCGTAAAGTCGGATTTGGTTTAAGAGAGGAAGGATGTGGCAGTGGTGGTGAAGCTGGCCAGATCCAGTCCAGATGCAAGACTGGAGTGTCGGTAAGGTACAGATATGAGATACGCTGTTGCTGTTGTCGTGGAACTTCCAGCTCACCCAAAACGCCGTAGTGGATTCGAGTCCCCAGTGGCTTGCAGGGGGGTCGGAGTTGGCGCCAGGCGGTGGCACCGTGGAAGCTCCTGCAGGGACAGTCACGTGAGTTATGGGTCGAGTCCGGCGCAGATGGGACGTCATTGGACAGCTGTCGCGCAGCAGCAGCAGGTGCAGCTCAGGGAAGGAGCACCGGGCACTGGCAGGCGGGAGGCGGGAGGCGGGAGGAAGGGACGGTGAGGGAACTAGAGAGAGGGAAGGAGGCAGGAGGTACGTACCTCAAGGTACCCCTCCAAATCGTGGGGCAAAATGTTTTTTGCTGTCGGCCATCTCGAGTTTTGTCATTGATGAGTTCCTATGCCCAGAGCCGTGTCTCTGCCAGCTCGACATCCCCTCCAGGTCAAGCAGTCAACTTGCAAAGGACGACAAGATGTCTTCATCAACCGCCAATACCCCCGCGGCGCTGAATGCGCTCTCCGACACGGCCATCGCTTTGATGAAGCAGTTGGAGGCCGTTTGCCTCTCCATCAACGCCGGTAAAGATGACTCCCAGCAGGCTGCATCTTCTTCAACTTCCTCCGTCGACGCCCTCGCCCTCGCAAACGACTCCGCGTCTCTAATCAAAGCGCACTCGACCAAGATATCCGTCCTCATCATTAACGAGCCCTTCACGCCTTCCGCCATCAGCAAAGTCGTCCGCGAGCTTGTCGCTGGCCCTATCCCTGGCATCGCGACCGCCGCCCAATCCTGCGACGCCGAGCGCTACACTGCCACCGTTCGCAAGGACTTGTCATGGAAGTGCTACACTGTGCTCAAGGAGCTCCGCGTTCTGGTCGAGAAGATCCCCAGGGATGGCAAGATTCTGTCGTCCGCCCAAAAGAGCGGTTCTGCCACTTCAACGGGCAAGGGAAGCATGGCGGCCACGGGTGTCATCTGGGCGGCATGCGACGAGGTCATGAACTTTTACAAGGGCGGCATCGGCGGCTGCTTCATCAAGAAGGTCGAAGAGTTCAGGGCCACACTCAAGGATGTCATGGAGGAGTTGAAGGAGTGGGGCGAGGAGGAACCTGAGGATGATGACGAGGACAGCGACGCCGACGAGTTCGACCACGATTCCGCGCTGGGCTCCATGATGCCGTCCACACAGGAGCTCATTGACGATATGATGAGCGGCTCGCAGGCGATCCCCCGAGACGACCCCGACAAGATCCGCGACCGTCTCGAATCCTGCTTGAAACGACTCAGGCTCACCACGCTCCTCTACCAAGCCATCGTGAAGAGACGCCTCAAGGCGTTGCCGTCGCTGCCTGTCGAAGACTCGGACATTCCGAAGCGCCTGGATGAGTCCATGCGTATTCTCCGAAAGCTGCCTCACATGTTCGATGAGCTGGCGGGAGCTTTCTACGAGCTCGCACCTGACGAGATCGATCGCGTTATGAATCTGTGCTTTGACGAGATCGTTGTCCTCTCGGACCAGCTGAAGGCGCCATGGAGCGGAGACAAGGACGAGTTTTCCGAATGGGCTGTCAAGTTTCAGGGCGAGATCAAGAAGGGCTGAGTGTTTTTCATCAGCTCGCCCGCAAGCGTGGGCTCATCTACAGATTCGCACGGGAACTAAGGCAGCCGGCTCACCCACCCGCCGCCACCACGCGGTTGTGACTTGCATGCCACACCGCGACGCCGGTCGTCGAACCAGCCCAGGGCTTATTATTTCTAGACCATGACTGGAATCGAGGCCACCATTGGTCATTTGACGCCACTCGTATTGGTGGTCGCGAGGCTGCGCCATCTGAGACATGGTGGGGAGGGGACATCACCTGGGGATGTGGGGGAATCACGGTCACGGGCGGGCAAAATGTCATCTGCTGCACCGCACACCTGTCGTGCCTTGCCGCTGCCTGGCAAGAGATGGACGATGTATATATAGGTTATCCCAGTCAATATGACTGTGGTGAGTAGAACATATCAATCAAACACAAGTATGCCAGAAGAACAAATCGCCCACGCCGATGACCAGATCGATGAGCAGGTCATGAAAGGGGAGACGGGCGAGCTTCCCCGTGGGGTGCCCAGCGGAGGAAAGAAGTTGAAGGCCGCAGTTCGGACTTTTCCCGCCGTCTCGAACGTTGCACGCGCTCACACATGATGTTCAGATTATCGTCGTGACCGTCACTGGGAAAATTGCCCAGATCGCGACCAACATCCTCACCCTGCCATATTACCGCTTCTACCAGCAAAACACCCTGCTGCCCATTCTCTCCATCGCCAAAACCGTCGAAAATGAGGAGACCGATCAGGAGATATCCGCGGAACTCCAAAGATGGCGGGATCGAAAGCTGAGCGAGTTCCAGCTTGTGCAAGTCGCCGTATGTTCTCATCTCGCTGTGTCGGTCTCATCACATACTGACAACGTTTAGAGTACCTTGTGTCAGCGGCCGTGATCGGGACTTTTTCCTGGCCAACTCCCGACTCCTTGCACTGGCTCACGCCGGCCTTCTGGTACGCCAGCATCTCGCTCTCGCTCTTCGCGATCTTGCTCGCATCCTCGGAGCAGTTCATCTTCCAGACGATCCACCGCTCCCCGAAGCGGCGCAATGTCGACAAGGAGCTCGCGATGATTCTCTACATCCGCCGCAGCAGGTCCGTCGACCCGGTGCACTCGCCTCTGGAAGAAGTCCCGCCGATTCCCCAGATCCGCGCCATCAAGCTGGCCGAAGAGGGGGGCTGGTTTCCAAAGGAGATGCCGCTGGTCGAGATCCGCTGGAACATGATCTTCACCTGGCAGGCGCCGATGATGCTCATGGCATACTCGGCGCTGTGTTTCCTAGGCGGGTTGACGGTGTATGTCTGCGCGCCGCTGTATGATGGCCAGGGATGGGGTGATGGAGGCAAAGTGAGTGCTTGTTCTACGCTTCATGGAAGTTGCTGACAATATGTAGGCCGCCGTGTTCTACCTCGTCAGCTTCTTCTTCTGCGGACTCACCTTCATTTGGTGCGCATACTGGGCATACAAGTTTGTCGACTTGGAGGACCCTTAGGCGCGTTACTTTGGTCAGCATGCAATCGGATGGCTGCAGCCATGGATGCCCATGCAAGTCATGCACTAATTCACCGGATGACTCACGCCGGTCGGCATGTTCGAGGTTGGCGACGAGAATTGAGACTGAAGCCCATAGACATACATATACAGATAGACACTGCCAAGTCGCCTCATTAGATTTCCTCCCTTCATAAATCAAGACCAGTTCAGCGTCACTTTATCCATAGAACCAATGTCCTGCCCCGTGGAAGAGATCATCAAACACTATGAATATGATCCCACAATAATCCAACGCATCGCAAAGCGCAAAACTAAACTTCCGCTCGCGATCGAGCCCCCAAACCCGGCTTGGCCCGAACACTTTGAATTTCTCCAAGGTCCCGCACATCGGCGCAATCGGCCCCACGGCCGTGACCATCTCCCACGTCGGCTCAACCTCCGTCCCGAACCTCCCGGCCAAGGCCGTCATCGACATTGACCTCGCGATTGCAAACCCGACGGCTGAAGATGAGTACGCGCCTGCGCTGGAGGCTGCCGGCTTTCAGTTCCTCATACGCGAGCCCGAATGGCATGAGCATCGCTTCTTCGCGATGAGTGAGCCGTACCACTGTAATCTTCATGTCTTCAAAGTCGGGACGGCGGAGATGGCGAGGCACTTGATCATGAAGGAATGGCTCACGGCGCACGAGGATGATAAGGAGCTGTATGCGGGGGCCAAGTTTGATGCTGCGGGGGTGAGTAATGGGCTGGGCGAGACAGTGATGGAGTACAACCTCCGGAAGGAGAACGTCATTCGGGAGATTCTCGAAAGAGCTTTCCGGGCAAAGGGGTACCTTCCTGATGTTGAAGTTTGACTTATACGTCATGGAAGCTGTGAAGCTAGACTCTTTCCGTTCTTCTGTCGAGCTTGATATTCGGGTCGAAATTGCTTAAAGCAGGATACGCAGCACATAACTAGGCATTCAATTCATGCAATGAGTGACGCGCACTGCATTTACACGGCCACAATCAGGCGTGTGGCCCCATTGAATGACACGGTGCTTCCAAAGACACCCATACACATCCAACGATAAGTACAATGCCCGAAGGTTACGCGGTCAAGTGACTTGAGATCTGCCACAAAGTTGTGGCATTTCTGGTATTGCTATGGACACTATTCTGATTTATTTGTGCGTTTTTTGGTAGCTTAGGTTGTGAGTGAACCGACATCAAGACTGCAGTGTTGACGATGGTAATCGTAGGTTGTAGAGAGGAAGATGGTGATGATGGGCGGAAAGGCTGAGGGTGGAAGAGAAAGAGAGAGAGAAGTGGGAGAGCAGGAACAAATATGAGAGATGTGGGATGAGAGAGAGAAATCCAAGGTAGCGGCTGAAGAGATTTTTGTTTTTCAGAGAAAGATCTATTTGTGCGCGTTGCGTTCCTCGCAAGTGGAAGGAAGGAGCCCCCGAGACTGGAAAGAACGTCGCTCTTGCCGTTGGACCTTCAGGACTCCAGCTTCAACTCTTGAGATTTCCAATGTGGGTGAGCGGGCACATGACAATGGAAGCCGCCTGCTTGCCTGCGTCATGGTAGGCGAGTGGTCATGGAATAGTTCAAGTTTAGCAAGGCATAGATTGCCAAATATTAATTCTAAAGATGCTGTCATATTCCACCATCAGTCTCTGTTGTCAGTCTGGGGCTGAGCTGTCCAGTTGCTTTTTTCTTCTTAATTTTCAAGATTTTATTTCTCCTCCTTGACCCAAAGGGTCGACAGTCATAGATAATACAATGGCACAAAGACCACATGAAGTCACAAAGTGGAAGCATAATATGCACTGGTGGTTTCTGTGATTCTCTAAATATCTATGATTTCAGCAATGGGTGTTTCTACCATTGCCGTTCCTTCTACTTCCATTTCATCCTCCCTCAGGCCACTCGCAGCTTTGCCTGTCAACCTCATCTCCCCCCTCGCCCCACCTTACTTTTTCTTTCTCCCCCTTAGGTTCCCAAGTTTTCTGCCTACAGGTCACAGTTAACGAAGCTCGACCAGGCTTCATAGTGCCGACATTTCCTACGCAACAGCTGCCAAGATTGCCATTAAGCTCATGATGTCGCATGAGCTCGGCCAGTATCGACTTCAGGGGATGGAAACATGCGCCCTTTGCGAGGAGGACGACAGCGTTGACGAGGAGAAGAAGAGACACGTCTACACTGTTGGACACCTCCGTGAGCATGTCGCGAGTGACTTTCACACACCCTACAAGCAGTGGATCAGACGCACCCACCAGGATCGTGATGCGAGAATGGCAGCGGACCCTAACGACCGCGACTTCACATGGCCTTATTGTTTGGAGGCTGCGGACGACTCTGAGACGTTCAAGGCCATGAAGAAGTTGACTCTGCACATCTTGCGCTCGAACAGCACGAACATCGCGGGCAAGAATGATTGGACCACCCCGGAGAACAGTGCCAAGCACGACAAGCTCAAGGCCGAGGCCGGCTGGTACGAAGAGAACTGGCAGGTGAACACATCTGAGGATGTGAAGAGGTCAGTGATTCCGCAGCCCGCCCCATGTTCGTTTGAAATTGCTAATCGGCTGTTGTCCAGGGGCACCACGCAGCGAGCCCAGACTCATCTTGCTGCTCGCAAGATAGAGGCGCAGAAGTCCAACAGTCGCAAGCGCAAGTTCGAGCAGCCCGTTCCTGTTCCGGGACAATCGGGAATCGTCTGGGCCCAGCCTAGCCAAGTTGTTGGCGAGCACCTCGAGAACCCGGGTCCCAGTATCACTTTTGGCGCTGCGCCTGGTTCGTCCGGCTATAAGCCATCTATCAAGCCCATCCCTGGCGTGATCACCATCGCACCTCCTCCAGGCTCCCCAGGATGGAAGCCAACGTTCACGAAGCCTCCACGCGGAGCGTATTACGTCGCTCGTCCAGGCACTTCCGGCAACATGCCGGGGGATGGTCACCTCATCTCTGATAGGCTCAAGGATCGCCACAAGTGAGCAGGAGAATCTTCAAAGGGATTGACTTTGATGGGAAGGACATGAGGGAATCATGGATGCGATGGGCGTCACCTAGAACGAATGTCTGAAAGAGGACCGACACATGAGTGGCTTCTTGTGATATTTTTGTAGGCACATCATAGGAATAAACTTGAAAAGACAATGCACCTCAAGCATGGACTCGTCAGCGTCTCGGAGGAATACTTACGGCTTCAGTTTGGAAGGCGCCTCGGTGCCTGGTTCTGAAGATGGCTCGGCATTTTACTCTGAGATCGGTATGTACCTGCGTCATGAGTGAGACTGTTGGATCAACAGTCATCCAATGCTTCGTTAGCTACGGGGAACAACACAGCTAATAATTCATGTCCCAGTTTGTGTCCTGCGGACTTTGTACTTGAGGAAGCCGGCGCGGTGTTCAATGTTGTCCTGCATGGTAATCTATGTACCTTCGATCAAATTCCCGCGTCAAAATTGAAGCTCCGACCGAAGGAGTTGCAGCTGGCACGATTCAGACAGCTTGGGCCCACTGGAGCGGGGTGATCACCGGTACCTGCCCAAACCCGCGCTCCCTGATTCACATTATCCTCACGTGTTCCGGCGAGGACGTCTGCAGGAATATGGCATTCGGGAGATTCGTAAGAGGGTATTAAGGGCTTAAGGATGCTTTATGATATCGAAAATTAATTCATACGTTATGGAAATTTTAAAGCTGAGCTCTTTCCTTTCTTCTCTTTAACTTAATATTCGGGTCAAAATTGTATCCCCTCCGAAGTGTACCGGTAAAGCGAGACAGGCAGCACACAACTGGGCATTCAAGTCAATGAAACTTGGGGCTTTCCTCAAGCCGTTGAAGAAGTCACACGTTCTGGGCACTGAAAATGGTAGAGAAAAGGTGTCCGGAACATCGAGAGCGACATTCAGCCACCCAAGATAAAAAGGACCGCGTACACAGCGAACACTCATTTTCTCTGGACTTTTTCGAGCCTGTCAGCGGCGGAGGGGTCCAAAGTCACCTTGGGGGCCCCACTGGGCTTGCTGTTGCCCCGCAAACCCCGCACGAATGCATCATCAGTTGAGATGTCGCTCAGAATCTTCAACAAGGACCCATGGCGCAACGGTAGCGCGTTCGACTCCAGCGAAGCGATCGAAAGGTTATCCGTTCAAATCGGGTTGGGTTCAATACCTGATGTCCTTATTTTTGCCGTATCTGCTGATATCATGATGCTGTTGTGGTGTTTTGATGATGCATCGTGTCCGGACATGATGCTCATGTTGGGACGCCGTTTTTTTGTCGCCAACGTGTCCGGAGCGCACGGTCGGAGTAAAAGGGGGGTCCGTGCGTTCCCTAACACAGCTGGGTGCACTTGCGACCGTCTGCGAGCTGGAATTCTTCCAGAACATCGTCTGCTGCCTAACATGAGCAGCCAAATTCTTGCACACAATCGAAGAGTGGAATGACGCGACCAACGAACTTTGCAACGATATTTTCGAGCTTCTGTATCCAATCTGAGTGTCTCATTCGTTCCTTTGACTCAAGCTATGGTAAAGACCTTGGTGCCGATGAGGTGTGGTCCACGACGTGACCGACCGACATCGTCACCCATGTACGTGCGGGCCAGGAAATGCTTTCGCAACCGGCACCACAACGCCAACCACGATGATTTCAAGGCGATCTTGCCGCTTGTAACCTATTAAACTAGGTTTGATCTTGACGGGGGATACTTCCGCCATGGTGCCTACTGCACATCTGCCATATAGCAATCGGCTGTCACGGGAAGTTTATCTTGGATCCTGCGTCCGCTGCAAGGTTCGGGACGAGAAAGATCATTGTGAAGCCGGATTCATAAGACGAACACTACTTTGAGTAAAATCCAACGACGCGCCTGTTTTCCGTACGTTCCCAAATCTCGAGCCAGCTTATCCATCCCTTGATAACTCCGAAGTACTAATCGAACACAGTATTGCAATGACAAGACCGAGAAGCCCATGGATCTGAAAGGTTTAGTTGCACAAAACCTCATGTGCAATCCATTGGAGCAGCAAAGGACACACCATACATCCCATGGCCTGGCCCTCACGCAGTCTTCTTGGTTCCCTCGACCGGCAGCGCAGGGTAGTCAGGCAGCTCCCACCCCTTGACGTCGTCCGACTGCAGTCTCTGGACCAACTTATCGATTTTGAGAGTGCAGACGAGCCAGAGAACGGTGTTGAGGATCTTGATTCCGAACGCCGACTTCGGGTACAGCAAGTTCGGCCGCCACGCAATATCCTGGACGGTCTTCATGAACGGTCGCAGAGTCTTGTCATACGCCTCCAGAGCAGCAGGCACGCCTGCTTTCGCGGAATCGCCGGTGCAGTGCTTCGAGATCTCACCGGCCATGACATACGCGCCAACAAATGCCGACGTCGTACCGCTGCCAGTCAATGGACTCGGCCCATAGCCTGCGTCGCCGAGGAGTACGACCCGGCCCTTGTACCACTTATCCATCCTGACTTGGCCGATTTGGAAGTTGTAAAAGTCGTCAGACACACCTCCCGCCTCCAGCCCGTCGATAAACCGCGGCGTTTGCCAGCCAGCGTCCTTGAAGAGCTCGATCCATAGCCGCTTCTGCATGTCGAGATCGCGGTTCTTCTGGGACTCCTGAAGAAGCCTGTCGGTTTCCTTGTCTTGTGGCACCAGACCAAAGTACACCTGGCTGGTCTCGGGGTTGTCACTCCGCCTCATCATCATCCTCTGCTTCGGCACAACACAGACCGTCGCGTAATTGTCGTCGGTCTTTTCCCTCGGGACCGTGAACAGCGCTGAGTGCAGCTTAAACGGGACAAAGGGGTCTTTTTCTCCATTGAGCATAAGTCTCCGGGTCTTCGAGCCTTGGCCGTCGGCTCCCACCACCAGATCATACTTGTCGGTGTGACCGTCGCGCAGTTTCACCGTGACCGAGTCGGCATCTTGTTCAAACGACGCAATGGAGTTGTCAAAGATGTACTTGACGCCCAGCTCATCTGTGCTCTTGAAGAGAAGGCGAACCAAGTCCCCGCGCATGATTTCGAATTCTGATGTGAAGCTCTGCTTGCCGGTGCCGGACTTGTTCGCCTCAAAGGTGGCCACCGTCTTGCCGTTCTGGTCGACGAAGCGAAGGCCTGCCTCGTCGACGCCTTTGGCGCGAATCTCGGGCTCGATTCCCATGAGGCGGATCACGGACACGCCCTGACCGCGGATGTCGATCTGCTGGCCCTGGGCGCGCAGAGATGGGTTTCTTTCGACGACGGTGACATCGTGACCCAGCTTCGCCAGCCAATACGCGAGCGCAGGGCCACCAATGCCGCCGCCGACGATGAGGACTTTAAGAGCAGATTGTGAAGACATGTGTGATGAATAGTCGTGATGTAATGAGTTGGAGAAAGTTTGAAAATGAGTTTCGAGGCTCCTACCGAGAAGATTAATATGCCCGACCAGGCCAGCTGGGCAGCATCAATGTTATACGGATTCAAAATTACGGACGACAACCTGTCAACATGAACCGGTTCGCGTCGCGGTGCATGCGCGAAAGAGTGGTGATGCCATCGGCGCCGTTAGAACAGAGACCCTCGGCGATGCTTGTGGTCCGTAGTCCGAGTCCAATTCGGGCTTTACGAGAGAAGCTGTCGCACTTGGTGACGTCAACAAGCCGGATCCGAATGCCGCCTGGCCAGTAGCACGGCGGGGAATGCCAGCGCTTGGCTTGTAGCCGCATTGACCGCCCTGAGTCAAAGACCGTAGGGTGGCCGGCGTCAGTTTGGGGAAAAGCAATTCGTCGATGAAACACTTCGGAGGGTGATGCCTACGGCTCGGCCTTGAAAACACCGTCGGGCTTCGGGCGGCGGCCGGATGGGTTACTCAGTCTGTCGTGGCCACTTGCAACTGTGGTACGTGTTGGGTGAGTGCATTCTTGTGCGATTTCGACTGCCTTGACTATCTTCCGAACAGAGGAATGCATAATGATTGATGTCTTGGGTACACCTGACTAGCCAAACAAGGACCTCAGGTAGAAATACTTGCGCCAAGCCCCGGGGAAATAGTGACCAGATTGGAGCAATGTTTGGGAAAACAGCTGCAGTTTAACTTGGATAAATTCGACTTTCATATGTGACAGGACATTATGTGTGCTGATTTTACATCCATGGATGTAAAAGTTGTCGGTTCTTGAATGAGAATTGGGGGTTGGGGCTTTTCATTTATGTAATACTTCCTGAGTGAGAGTCTGAATAGCTTCATTTCACTGTCGAAAGATTTGAATAGGTTGACCTCATTATGTGTTCTAAGAAGAGTCTCCCAGAACAATTCTCTTTGTTGGGCTTTGAAATTAGATAAGGTAGGTAGGCTTCAATCCAACCTTGGAAGCCTACCTTGGACTCTTTTCACTGGGAAGGTGCACCTTCCCCTTCTTAATAGCACTCCTTCCAGAGAAGAGCGAGAAAGAAAATATTTTCACGTGGCTCATCAAAAATGAAAAAACAAAGTCGGCCCTAAAGCTCCCCTTGCCCAATTTTCAAGTCCAGCTTCGCCGCGCGCTTCCTTCCTTTCAACTATAACACCTTCACAAGCACCTGCTTCGGTCTGTCATTCGCCTCCTCCCACAGCTGCTTTGTGCACACAAGTCACTATCACCGACCTGGCATCAAGTAGGCATGATGAGTGGAAGCGTCAACACCAAGGACACCCACAGTGAGCATTTCCCCAATCGGTAGCTGACTTGACTTCTCATGCTAACCACTCACTCCGCAGAGGGCGGCAGTTCTCAGACGGCCTCACCTGAGATGCAGAACTTGATTCTCGAAAAGCTCACTGTGCTCAGAGCGCAGAATGATCATTTAATCCAGCAAAATATGATCATGATTCACCAGAACCAGGTCATGATCAATAACAATATGACCGTCATTGAGACTCTCAAGGGCATGACCAGGTTGGCTTTCATTTTTATTTCAATCGCACATCATCCAATCTCTGACCGTCTTTGCAGCAGTTCCACCATGAGCGTCCCTAAAAAGCCCGACACGCCTGTCAGTGACACCGATGGCGAGGGAAAGGGGCTGCCGTCCAAGGCTGACAACAATCACTGATCCCGTTGCACACTTGCATTGATGTCTCTGGGTTATCAACAAGGCATCTCTTGGAAGTAGATAGAAAATCCTCCTCATGTTCAATGGATTGAACAACTTCGGAGGGAGATTGGCCAACAACTAGCTTCCACGATAGGGGTCGAGATACTTCTATTTACATAGCTACGAGAATCAAAGCTACGTTGCTCTGAGACAGCCATTCAGACCTCCAAATTCAATTACATGTGTACAAAGGGATGTTCAAACAAAGCCCCCAAGCTACTCGGCTACCACCGTAGATGAAACCGGCGTCAAAAGGTACCCCGTGGGAAATCATACAGAATCCATAAGACTTTCTCAGCGTCTTACAAAAGCAGAGCAAATACACCGACGATACCTGCCAAGCTCATGCCCTTGACAGCAGCACCTGCTGTGGGAACAGTGCTCGGCATCATGGTACCTGTGGCCGTTGCCATCGACGTGGCTGAGCCGGACATGGTAGCCGTAGCGTTCATCATACCTCCTCCAGTTGCGTTCTTCGGCGCGACAGCAGCTTCATAGCTAGCGCAGGTCGAGTTCGGTGAGATGGGGCAGCTGTCCTCGATGCAGATCGCCTGGAGCTGGGGTCCCTGTGCAGGAATGGCAGTGGCTGGCGGACTGCAGCGCATACCAAAGAGTTGCGAAAGCGCCTTTCCGACTGCCTGGAGGTCGTCTTGAGCAACTCCAAAAGAGGCAGCCGCCATAGCCACCTGCTGAATGAAGTATCCGAGCTCGTTCACGTCTAGGTCCATGAACTTGTGGACCTGGTACATGGATGCGTGTCCGTCATAGCCAGGGAAGCCGGTCATGCCGTATTGGGAGCAGCCAAGCAAGGCACCGAAGAATTGGTATAGATGGGTCAAGAGGAAGCTTAGATAGATCCTTGGTTAGCCTGATAATGGTCGACAAAGACGTGGCGCGGCTACTTACTATTGATTAGACTTGTCGTCATTTGCCGGCATGTTCTTCATCAGTGGTGCAGCGCCACCTCCATCAAGGAAGTTGACAGAAACACCAGAGCTGCCACCCCGGTTGGAGGAGGCTAGATCGCCGTTGAAGTATGGCAGCAAATTGACTCCAGCGCCGTTGTAGGTGCCCGCCGCAAGAATGCCGGGGACTTTGACGCCGACGTTTGGCATTGTATCTATAGAGACTAGTAAGTCATCTGCATAATTGGACTTGGATGATTATGCTCACAGTTTCCAATGACCACTGTGTTGACCAGGAGAGTCAACAGAGTGTACTGATTCTCGGCCGTGTTGTTCTTGAGAAGGGCCGTTGTGTAGTAGTCGCAAATTGGAGTGTCGGCTGGACGCTGGGCGACAACACTGCTGGCCGCAGCCAGGGCGACTGAAATGATTTTGTAATGCATCTTTGGAAATTTATGTCTTCGTTTTGTTTTTGATCGGGAAGATAGAAGTATTGGGTACGAGACATCCTTCTGCTTGTGTGCCCTGCGATGAAGGCCTTCTTATGAACCAAGAGCTTTTCAATCCAACCCCTCGTCAGGCTCCCGCTTTGAGACGCCCACTTCGCCGTTTTCCGGTCAAATGACTTCCGAGGAGACGTTGACAGCCATCATCTCAGGTAAAATGATGGTCTCGTCAAGCTTTGGCACTAGCTGTTTGTTCGCAGATCCCAAGCTAGTGAGCACCAGGGACTAGCGCCGGGGCAGCTCCGATCCGTGGGCATCAACGTCCAAGTCGGGAAGATAGCTTACATTTTCTGAATTAGATCGACTCCTATTGGCAGGAACGACCCATTGGGCTCGGATCAAACATGCCCGCCTGTACTAAGACAACGACGTGGATGCCGGGTCGCAGCCAGGCCGTTGGCCTAAGTAATGACCCATGTCATCGGTATTCCTAAGATTTCAACCTGTACAGGAAGGGATGTGACGAACGTGGTTCAAGATGAACACGCCCAACGCAGAAGGTTCTTGGAGCTAATGAACGGATGAGGATGTTGCCGGCATCTGCTACCAAACTCCCTGGATACGCTTACTAACAGCTGGGTAACGGCTTGAGCTTCCACGGATGGGCTTCTTCCCGAGAGACTGTCTAGAGTCATCTGGCCGTCTCACGGGCTTTGGATTCTCGGCTTGGTATGTCGAATGAAGATCACTTCTCAACAGTTCAGACTGGTACCTAGCTCCATATGGGGGAACCGTTTGGCCTCTGAACATTTTGCTTCATAGGAATTTGATTGCCGGCTATTATGTGGCTGTAATCACGGCTAATATATGGTTTTTGGTGGAGGGATCCGAGCTTTGTTTTCAATTCTCGATACAACACAATACCTTGCCTCCAAGAACGAATTTGTGATAGCTCAAGGTAAAGGTGCAGGTAGTCCTCATTTCTGCGGCAACCTGTCCTCAATTTGCCTCGTTTCGAAAAAGGAGAAAGCATCTGGCTGAGGGAGACAAATAGATCACCTTACGCAATATATTGGTATCCTTTCGGATCTTCTTTTTCCCCATCTGGCCCCTGAACGGTTTCGATCCATTTTTATGACAAGCAAACTCATACTCGCTGACTGTGGGAAATCTTCCAACTCCAGGAAAGAAACGGTTGTCTTCGAACACATATCTTGCCCTTTGCCTGAGTAGTCGATTGAAGCCATCGCAATACAACGCATGCTCGTTGATGCCCGTACTGATACGCCAGATGGAGCTCTCCGAGGGGTGCAGAAGTTCAATCTTTACCGCATCGTACTTAGACATTTATTTCAACTTCTGTCAAAATCTTCTCAGAAACGGCTTTAAGTAGCGGGGCTCAAGCCGAAGCATACTCGTCAAACAGTCAAATCCGCAACTGGCCATCAACAACATGGATGAGAATATCAGTCGTTGGATTCTGAACAAAATCGTTGGGATTGAGAAACGGTGGATTTTCGAATTCTGGGTATTGGACTTTCGGTCAGTGTCGGGATTCGAGATTGCTGGAAATCAGACCCCAATACAGAGAAACAATTACTCGCGGACGCATGCGAGGCTCTCGAGATCCTCTTTATTTGCCGCGCTTTCTCTTTTGTAGGCGTCCAGAATGCTCCAATTCTAGCTGTGGAGGCTATCTGGTAGAATGTGACCGAGTCATACCGAGTGCCCTCACTGGGGTGGACTGATGGGCGGTCGGTCGGTCCCTCACGTTGTGGTCCGTAGATCTTGCAAATTATCTCAAAACAAACAAAAGATCTGAAGCTTTTGTATCTTTCACGTTCTTTGAGCTTTTTGATATCGAATTTCCTTCGTTGCCATGGCCATATAAGGCCGTCAGACGAGAATCCCGGCCGCAAAGACTTCGCTGGGCCTTGGGCATCATCTTACAGGCTTTCATGCTGGGAAGAGATGGAGCAGTTGCTTTGGACAAGAAGTCGTCGATGAAAAGCCAAATAGGTTGACAGAGTGAATCGAGCTCCAGAAGAAGCAAGACTTCCATCTTCTTGAGAGGGACCGAAAGCTCACCGGAGGCCCACCTCTTCAGGTGTGCGTGACTGTAGAACTTTCGACCATCTGGGCCAGCGTCGCATCTTGGAAAGAATAACGGCCAGGGCATCGTCGAGATTTTCCCCACCAAGGTCTCGCGACGCCATATTACGTATGATTCGCTTTCCATCGAGCTTACACTGCTGAAATATGGCCGGCGATTCTTCAAATCTTGTCAATACATGTACCGGTAGATGGAAATGTGCTGCCATGCCAAAGGCAACCCTGACGGTGCTTTGATCCATGCAAACCCCCACCAAGTCTTGAACCGGCAGTCCGGCATGTGGGATGGCCTCGTTGAACTACCAATCGCGGATTCTAAAAGGTATTACGGAGGAATCGATTTGCAAGTTAAGAGCGAGCGCTATTTCTCACACGAAATGCTACTCATGCTTCAGCGGGTTGAGTTGAAGTTCATCGCCAATTGGGACTAGTCTCGCTGGGATGGTGGTCCCGCCCAGGTGGTGTTGTGGATGCTTCAGGCAGTGGTACCCGGACAGAAACGCTTTCTGAACAATCGTCCGATGTTCTGTGTTGACATGACAAGAAAGCTTGAAATGTGTACGATCGTTTCCCAGGCCGACATTGGTTGAGAAATCAAAAGGATCATTCTGAAATATCTACTTCTGCATAGTAGAGTTGGAAATCCTTCGTCCACTGCTTCAATCACTCAATGCCAAGACGCCATGGGTCGTGATAGACAAGATAGGATAGGGTTGTCCCCTGCGAACGAATAAATTCCAGGTGTTTGGGAAGGTTCTGCGCCGTGTTCGACCCATTCCCAAGCTTCACCGTCAACACTGGCTGCCTCTCAAGACCACGGCCCGATGCACTTGACCCATCATGCATCTCATCCTTCATTGGGTTATCATCTGACACCTCGGGCAACGTACCCTTTGAGCCGTCGGCAATAAAGACAAGAACGGGCTCGCTCTCAATAAACACCCCTACGAGAGCAACGTCGCCCCCGGCATGGATTTCGATCCTCCAATGGCACCACTCGAGTCGTGAAAAAATTTGATCTTATCAATCTAGGCCCCCGAATCCACATCGCGATCCTTCGAGCCACTAGTGAACCGCTCATCCCGTGTTCTCGGCCCCCTCAGACAAACATTGGCCGAGCCTGCCCGAGAACCATGTCGCCGCCCGTCGGTCGACGTTACTTCCCATGGCCAAGACCGCTGTCTCGATACTCAGGACCAAATCAGCATGCATTGCAACACTGTCCACAGTGCACAACCATGTGGTCGTCCCACCCCTCATGCGGCCCATCTCTTGGCGTCTCTTGTGTTGCTGGGAGAATACAAGAACCCTTGCCTCGCCGCCGCGGCATTCTTCACAGTTGAGTCTTTTGGACCTGCACGTTCCACAACCAGATTCCCGGACTCGCCCATTCAAGCGGATTGTGGCCTCAAGACAACATGGCTTCCCGAAACGAAGCCGCGAGCTCACCAGAGATTGCTCCTGAGCGTCCCGTTCCAGCTCCGATTGACGATAAGGACCCCGAGATCGTCGACGAGAAGCCCAGTTCCGAAATCGATCCCAACACTGGCGGACTTGCAGGTGTCGAGAAGATTGAGGCCTTGACTCAAACATGGACCAAGCCGTGGCTTATCGTCGCCTACATCTTGTACGCGCAGCTTCCGCGAATTTTTCGATTGCATTTGCTCACTTAATTCCAGCATCTGGCTTATCTTCTTCACCGACTCTCTACAACAACAAATTGCCAGCTCTCTGCTGCCTTATGCGGTCAGTGACTTTGGTCTGCACGGCCTTATGGCCGCCACGGGCATCATCTCCAACATCGTGGCAGGAGTCAGCAAGCTACCGCTCGCGCGTATTATCGACGTGATTGGTAGAACGCAAGGCCTCTGCATCATGTTGGTTTGTGTTGTGATCTGTATGAGACCCCCGGTCAATGTTGCCGAAGACAACGACTGACACGACCCCGCAGCTTTGATTCTCATGGCAACTTGTAACAACGTCGAGACCTATGCTGCAGGTCAAACCTTCTTCTGGACAGGTATGAACGGCATTGGTTACGTTCTCAACATCTTCATGGCCGATACCTCGACGCTTCGAAACCGTATGATTCTGTTCGGCTTTACATCGACACCCTACGTCTCAAACACCTTCGCCGGGCCTGCGGCTGCCCAAGCTTTCCTTGACGGTAGCACTTGGAGATGGGGATACGGCGCCTTCACTATCATCATCCCGGTTATTTGCGCGCCGTTGATTATCATTTTCACCCTGCAGTTGAACCGGGCCAAGAAACTCGGTCTCTACGTCAAGCCCCAAACCAACCGCACTTTCTGGGAGTCGGTGAAATACTGGTTGATCGAGTTCGATGTTGCCGGAATTCTGATCGTAGTTGCCGGCTTCTCGCTGTTCCTGCTGCCATTCAGCATCGCTGGCTACCAAGCCCACAAGTGGGTTGAGCCCAGAATCATCGCGATGATTGTCATCGGCGGTCTTCTCTTGATCGCATTCCCACTATATGAGAAGTACCTTGCGCCAAAGACTTTCATTCCTTGGGAGTTGTTTCAGAACAGAACAGTCTTAGTCGCCTGCTTACTCGGAGGGAACATGTGGATCAGCTTCTAGTAAGTCCTGAACTTCTGACGGATGGCATTTCAGCTCTAACTTTGCGGCAGCTGTTACAAGGTTCAGTTCTCGTCCTATTTGCAGGTCGTCTACGACCTCAGTGTTTCAAGAGCTGGCTTCATCACCAACATCTTCAACATCGTTTCTTGCGCCTGGGCGGTCCCGGTTGGCCTGTAAGTGATAGCTGTAATACCATCTTCAATTCCGCCCTAACATCTCTTATGTTCAGTCTCATGCGATTCACCGACCGATACAAATGGCTTGGACTGGCGGCAATTCCTCTTCAGATGCTTTCTACTGGTCTGATGATCAAGTTCCGTATGCCCGACACCCATGTCGGCCTTGTCATCATGTGCGAGGTTCTCGGTTCTTTCGCCGGTGGCACTATTGTCATGGTCGAACAAATTGCCATCATGGCTTCCGTTGCTCATCGCGATGTTGCCGTCGGTCTCGCTCTGTTGGCTCTTGTGACCAGTGTTGGGGGGGCTATCGGCCAGTCTATTAGCGGTGCCATTTGGACCAACATGATGCCCTCGAAGCTAGAGCGCTACCTTCCCGACGAACTCAAAGACCAGGCCCTCCTCATCTACGGCGATCTTGTCACTCAGCTCAGCTACCCAGTGGGTACTCCCGAGAGAGAGGCCATCATCCGTGCGTATGGTGAAACGCAGAAGATCATGATCATCGCGTCGTTGGTGGCATTGGTTGGATCGATCGTTTGGGTTTCTTTGATGAAGAACCATCGCTTGAGTGACAACCAGCAGACAAAGGGTGTTCTGTTCTAATCTGTGTCGGGATGTTTAGCCGCATGCTATGAAGCTTACATGGGCGATACTTACATGGCTTTTCTTTTTAATTCATTGTCTAAGAGATATGAAAGCACCCTGAATATTTGAGCTGCATGAGCGCTCTAGAACACCATTTGGCAAAACAGTGATTCCAGGAACACTGTATGTCACTAAGAATATGGCAGATTCATCGCTGCACTCCACTTGAACCATATCCAAGCCTCTTGCAATTCAATCGCGACCTGAAGCCAACACCGCTGTGTTTCCGCCAAGTCTGGTGATCCCGAGAACCTGGGACCTTGCCGAATCCGAGGTAATGTGCGGAGGGATCCGGGGTTAGTGTGGGGTCGGAAGACGGAAGACGGAGCTCGGAAGGGCAAAAAATGCCCAATCAGTTCGGCGATCGACTGACTGACGAAGCCATGAGGGCTAAGAATTGCTTGAAATGGAATCTCGCATGTATGTGCCGCTGCTAGCGAGCCGTGCATGCCATATTCGTTCTTCGTTGGTAGACTCTTGAGTGATGTTTTGGTTGGGACTCCGGAGCAAACCCGTGTGAGATTCAACCCCGGCCCACCGCCGGAGCCGTCATAACCAATCTGCGTCTACGAAATTCCACTCCGTACGTTCAGGTTGGCTGTGACCTCCGCAAAAGAACCTGCAAGAGAACAGGTCCAGCGGCGCTAACCCGCAAATGCAGGCCTCTTCCCCGCCCCCAGCCTCCGAGTCATGTCTTCTCCAGGTCCATGTTGTGCCAAAGAAGGCAGACTTTAGCATTCTGGCACTCGGGAGATGTCACCTACACGTGGAAACTGCGGAGGGCGGGGAGCGCTCTCCATTCTCCCACGGGGAGAGCTGGCAAGCCCCTGATCTTGATTCACGCGACGAGAGATTCCCCAGAGTATAAGACTCCGGACGATCCCACCCGGTACGGGAGGTTTGGAGAGGCGAGGTGTTCCCAGAGCACGATACTCGCTTGTCTTTGCAACGAGGCCCGTTCCACTGAGCTAAGCTGTTAGTACCGAGTGTTCGCAACCCAACATGGCGGACACAAAGGCCGAACCAACGGTCCAGCATGACGACAAGCAGCGTTCCGAACAGCTCGAGGACGTGAATGTCGCAGCTGCGGCCGCACTTCCAACAACTGCGGTCAATGATAAGCTCACATTTGCTGATTTCTGGGACAACAAGCGCGTTTTGGGTTTCTGTCAGTTCATCCGATTTACTTTACAACTTGACCATCACACACTGACCTGATCTACTGATAGGTTTGATGATTTACCTTCTGCCGATCAACTTCGGATATGAAGTCACCACGATCGGAAAATTGCTCGCCGTCACCCCCTTTGCTAAAAGATTTGGTCATGAAGTCGGCGGGAAATGGGTTGTCGCAGCCCGCGACCAGCAAATTCTCAACGCCGGCGGTACAATCGGTATCTTCGTCTCGGCTTTCGCAACGGGCATCGTCAGCGACTTCATCGGCCGCAAGCGAACAATCATCATCGCCTGCTTCATCTGCGCGGGTGGTATCATCCTCCAATACTTCAGCACGACCGTTCTCATGCTGTTCGGCGGCAAGACCGTTGCCACTTTCGGATTTGGTCTGGGTCATTCGCTAGGCCCGGTGTTTGTTGCAGAGTTGGCCCCGGTCAAGATGCGTGGTGTGTGCCTCGTGTTGGTCAATACCATGATCACTATCGGCCAGTGGCTCAACTCAGTGACGGTCCTGGGGAGTGACCACTACAACAACGACTTGTCGTGGAGGATTCCTCTCATCACCCAGCTTATCCCCCCTGGCCTGCTTCTCCTGGGCCTTCCATTCCTTCCCGAGTCCCCAAGTTGGCTCCTCATCAAGGGCCGCCGGGAGGAGGCAGCCAACTCTTACCGACGATTCAACGGACCCAAGTTCGATGTCGACGAGGCTATGGCTGTAGCAACAGTTGCTATTGCCAAAGAGCAGGAGGCCAAGAAGGAGCAAGAGTCCAGCCGCTGGCTTGATTGCTTCAGGGGCTCGAATGGGCGCCGTACTCTCATCATTGTCATGGTGTATCTTGCGCAACAAGCGATAGGCGTGAATTTTGTTAGCGGTTATTTGACGGTTCGTACACGACGATTCCAATATGACAGAAACAGGAGCTGACATGTCACTAGTACTACTTCCGTCTTGCCGGAGTCAACAACCCCTTGGCGATCGGCCAAGCCGCCTACGCGATCCAGTTTGTCGGTAACATGACATCATGGCCGCTGGTCGACAGATACGGACGACGTCCCTTGATCGTTGGCGGTGTCTGCACGATGACCGCTCTTCTACTCCTTATCGGCGGCATCAGCACCATCGGCACTCAAACATCTCTGTCAGCAACAGTGGCCTTCATGGTGATCTGGGGATACTTGTACCAGGCGACGCTTGGTGCCGTTGCCTATTCCGTCGGCGGAGAAACTGCGAGGTAAGCTGCACGGATACCATGTTCCCATGTGTTGAAACTCGAGGCCCAGAACCAGTCGAACGGTTTGACCCTGAAGCTCCAGTGTTGGCGAGACGGTGATGCCGGGACACCGGGTTGTGGGTCATGCAGACCGGGGGCCTCGCTCAAATTTGTAACAAGGACTGGCTTGCTAACGAGATTGCGAAAAAAACAGTGTGCAACTCCGTCAAAAAACTTACAGCATCAACATCATGTGCTCGACCGCGGCGTCTTGCCTGGTGCAGCAGGTGATGCCCTACTTGATTAACACTGATCAACTTAATCTGGGCGGGAAGGTGTGCTTCATCTTCTTTGGCCTGTCTCTGCCCATGTGTGTCTGGCTTTACTTCTACTTCCCCGAGATGAAGGGTCGCAACTACGCTGAAATCCAAGAGATGTTCAGCAACAACGTGCCAGCGCGAAAGTTCAAGACGTACGTGTGCGAAGTCAGCGCCGGGGGCCAGGCACAGGAGAAGAAGCTGCAAGAGGAGGAGGCATGAAGGGGCAACCGGTGGGGAGGCGGCAGCGAATGGTGTAATGTTTAATGAGTCGTTCAAAACCTGAAGGCCATAGGGCTCTTCTGATAAGAAGCTTAAATGAGCAAAACACCACCCGCGTTAATGAACACACGATGTCGCGTGCTGCCATTGGTGGACGGCCCCCATTTGAGCATTTCGGTTGGCTCTCTGTTGAGTGTTGCACGGAAATTGACAAGGGACTAATGCAGTGACGATGATTAGCGACGTTTTATGTTAAATAAACAACGCAGTGGGCCGGGATCATGATCGGAGATTAGTGCGATCCTGACGCCCTCACGCAAAAACACTGAAGCCGTCGTGGACCGTCCACATTTTTCTTTTAAATCCCCGCGCTCCACGATGGCTGTGCGTCCGGATCAGCACTTTTGGGGGCAGAATCCAACACCTGCAGTTGATCACTGAGACATCCGGCAACCTGAACGAAGATCAACAGCGATCAGCAAACCAACACCGATTGACAATGGTTTCTCAACGGCTCTGGTGCCTCGGCGCCGCTCTTCTTGCTTCCTGCGCGCAAATCGTCAGCGCCGACATTCCTGAAAACGCCGTCGAACTCGATCGTCTTCCCTCGTGATGGCGGCAAGTACGGTCTCACTTCCAAGGGCTACCCGGTCCTCCTGAACATCCAGAACCCCAACGTTGCCTACCATTACGGCTACGGCTTCGTCTGGGATATCTACTCAAGAAACAAGAAACTCCTACCTTCGCACCGCTGCTCACGGCTCCCTTGGCGCCACCATCTTGAACGACACCGAATTTGGTGACGGCCCGCACCTTGAGGTCGGCTACACCGGTCACCTCGCCGCGGGCGACTACACCTTCGCCTGGGTCTACGGCCTGGGCGCGCAGTGCGAGTTCACCGAGCAGCCTAGCTACAGCGAGTTCAACTTGAACCCTCGTGTCGCCAACGGCAGCTTTGACTTCACTGTTGAGAGCGACGGCTCTGAGCCGACCTTCACCAAGACCTGCCCCACGGCCGTCGGCAGCATGAGCTACGCCTCTACGACGACTTACAACTCTGAGGCTACCAGCGTCTGCGGTGTCACCGCGACCCACCTTCGACACCGATCCTTGCAAGGCTACCCTCAGCAATGAGCAGGCAACCAGCGTCTACAGCGAGTTGGGATACGCCGCTGCCACCGGATCTTCCAAGGGAGCTGCTGACTCAAAGGTCCCGTCTGCGTCTATTGCCTTGTTCGCTGGTCTTCTTGCTTCCGTCGCGGCCTTGGCATAGACGTAGCAGCACAGCTTACTCGTGCATGTGAAGCGCGCCAACCATGCGACGAGCAGCGTCCAGCTGAACAGCGACGGGCACCGCGACCTGCCCGATTCGCAGCCTTGCGGCCAATTTCTCTCTCGAGGGAGAGGGTGTCGAGGGGCGGAGCGAAGGCGACATATGCAGATGGCATCGAGTGCGTCTTATCGCGCTGCTGTGCCGTCGTTAGCTCCAATGTCTTAAAGTTGCATCGCAGGATGCCAACCTTGTTTCCGCCCACATCTGCGCGCTTTTGCCCTATTGCAGCACGGCACAACACCAAAAATAAGCCAGCGATCTGCACAACGTGGCTCAGCGCGGACCTGGGCCTCCGGTAGAGCCTCTGTGTGGACGAAAGTGTTTGAAGAGGGGGGACGGGAGGAGAAACAAGAGTCACGAATCTGAGGGGTTTTACAAGACAGAAGAACAAAAGATACCCAACCACCGTCGTCCGTGTACAGGGTTGGTTCAGTTCAGCCCCCATGGACCCAGATCACTGCCGTCTTTGGTAGCTCGAATCGGCCTGCAGGGAGAACAACCAATGACACAGGACGTCGGCTGACGTTAGCAATGAATACACAACCAAGATCCAACAGCATTCGTCGCTTTCTGTTCAGGCTCCGATATGTGACATGCATCTTGCATTCTGATAGTGACCTGTCAGCAGGCATCCCACTCCGTCTCGGAGGGATGCCGTCGGTGTGCCCAGGCTCCAAGAGTAAGACAAGCTTTCTAGGCAAACTGGTATTAGTTGAGGCTCCCCGGACTCCAGCCACCATGCAACTTGCCGTTTGACCGGGCCATCCGTTGTTTGCTTTTCTGCTGGAAGCCGTTGACACATGCGACCAGGATTGCGACCAAGCGCAATGGCACAGCAATACCGTCAACACTCGCACAATGCGAGCACAAGCTCCGAGGACACTATTTTTGTCAGCCAGCCAGACAGTCCGTTTATTCAGAGTCCCGACAAACGGCAGAGCCTGGGATCTTACAAAGCCTACCAATCGCCCTACGTTTCTGTTCATCCCGAAGATGTACCTGGTAGCGAACCTGCTTTGAGTAGCACAGGCGAGTCGAGAAGATCCACTCGCTGGAGCAGAATCTCAGAGAAGACACACATCAAGCCCGAGAAGTTTTCCAACTCTGGAACATGGACCTTTGAGATAGCCAGTCTCTGTGTCACTATTCTCGCTGTTGCAGCCATCATCGGTGTGCTTGCTGCGTATGATGGCCAGCCCTTGGCATCATGGAGGTTCCAAATCACTATCAACGCCGTAATTGCAATGCTTGCCACTGTCGCGACTGCAACCATTGCCGTTGTTCTCTCCAGTGGTATCAGTCAGCTTAAATGGATCCACTTCAAGACTCGTCGCGAACCTCTATCTGACATGGAGGTTTTCGACGATGCAAGTCGAGGGACTTGGGGCGCCTTGATGATGCTCCTCAAGCTCCGCGGAGGGTAGGTCAACTCCAGCCATACGTACAGTGAGAACAAGACTGACTCATATCTGTTCAGATTTCTAGGATCATTCGGCGCTTTTGTTGCCATTCTCACCTTGGCATTCAGTCCGTTTGCACAGCAAATTGCTACTTTCCACGCCCGTACTACTGATTCTAATGAAGGCGCCACCAACCTGCGATCTCGGCAGTACCTGATTGCACTGAGCAGTCAAACTGCGTCAGAGGGGTTCATCCCCATTCTGCCGTTCAAAGCTGCGGTCTATAACGGTCTCTTCGCCGAGAATGGCAAGCCGTGGTTGAGCCTTCCCGTCAACTGCCAGACTGGTAATTGTACCTGGGAACCATTCGAGACTCTGGGTGTGTGCAACACTTGTGTCGACCGTACCGAGTTCATGACCAGGTCCTGCGAAGACGGGTCAACGGAGGACATGACACAGTGTGGCTGGGCTCTGGATAATGGAGCCAGACTAAAGACTCACGCTGATGTTTTCAGCATGACACCGTTATTCCCCAGAGGCCTAGGAGATATGACTTACTCAACCATCATGAAGGTGGTATTCATGGGAACCGAGAAGCAGGATGGGACTGCCGGTGTCGTTGAGCCTTGGGCGAGGCAGTGCACATTACAGGCTTGCGTCCAAACCCTCAAGTCTTCGATCACGAACGGCGAGCTCAACGAGACAATCACCCATGTCCAGACTAACGACTCTGTTGCCACTGCTACGACCAATGACCTACAGCCCATCTACATCAGTGGCGAGAGCGGCAATGAAACGTATCCCATTGACATGAAGGTCATGATGGGCATGCGCTCGTGGTTTTCAGTCCTGTTCCGCAATGGCTCGGCATCGCGGAACGAGGAGGTTCTCAATCAGACCATTACCAGCCCTGACAAGGTCATCGTCAACCTCACTGTTGGTATCTCTAGCGGCGAGACGTTCTTCGATACCGACATTGTCCAAGCATTCTACTGGAATTACTACGAGTACCCAACGGGCATCGACATGCTGATGAACGATCTCGCCACCAGCGTCACAGTCAGCTTCCGAAGTTTTAATCAGACCGAAGTCGCTGGACTGGCACATACCGTGGAGAGTTACATCCGCGTCGAGTGGAGTTTCCTCACATTACCTCTGCTCACCGTCCTGCTGACGGCTGTCTTCTTGAGTGCTGCAATCTACCAGACCTGGCGTTGGAAGGCAAGTCTGTGGAAGAGCAGCGTTCTCGCGACACTGGTTCACGGACTAGACCGGAATGCTAGAGAGCGTCTTGAAGACTTGGGAGGCTTGCGGGAACAGCAGAAAGAAGCGAAGGTCGTTACGGTGCAGCTAGATGAAGGAGATGGTGGGCTTCTGAAGATGTCCAAGTATGACGACATCTAAGTGCAGGTTTTCAAATGGTGGATCGATACGAGATACACATGCAAACCCTAACTAATCCGCTCCTTACTATGGTAATGCTAATGCTAATAACCGAAACTGGTGGTTGGGATGGAGCTCTAGCAAGACGTCAAAAGGCTTTGTCACAATTGATAAATCTCCGAAGAGCTTTCTGTAGAGGTTTTGTTTAAATCAAAAGATGAAAATTGCTTGCATTTTTGACATGTACCTTTGTACAATTGTCGATACTATTTACATTCAAGAGAAACGCTGATCAGTTGTCATCCAAATAGATGACTTAGACGTACTCGGCGCACATGACGTCGCTACCCAGATCCATGACTTCGGCAATCGTGGCGTTGGGCATGATACCGACCATCCACAAGTTGTGGTTGAGGGTAGTCTCGTTGCCAGAGTCACCATCGTAGTCGAGGATAGAAGCGCTGGGGTACTCCATGCCGTTTTGCTCGAGGTAGCTGTCCAGGGGAATGTTGCGGCCACCCATGTCGGTCAAGCGGGTAGTGAGGTTGGCCTGCTGCCACTCCCACCAGAGACGGTCCAAGTTTGTGTGGTGAAGGAAGAAGAGCGGGTCACCGGGGCTACCAACAACGTCAAGCATCTATCGAGACCGCGTTAGCTATCAAAAAACCAATGCATGTGGGCAAGGTCAAACTTACGGTGCCACCAACAGCAGAGTGACCAGCGGTGTGGGGGTTGACTTGGTAGCACTCGAACGCCGCAGTGTAGTTCTCAGAGGCGAAGCACTCGTCGATGTACTCTTGCTGGCCGGTCTGGAAGCCATTGGAGTGAAGGAGCGAGTCAAGCAGTCGTTTGCATAGTTGGAGGGGAGTTGATGTGAAGCGTCAGGTTGACGAAGGGGCCGTCGGTAACGCAGTCGCCGCCCTCACCACCAAAGCCAGTATCGGGATCGAAGACAACAGACTGGTTGAGGGCGTCCATGTCGAGGACCTCGTTCCAGTACGGCTGGCCACCCTCGTAGCCGCACTCAGACTGAAGCAAGTACTCGTGGACACGCATGAAGTAGCGGTGCCAGGGGAGGAAAGATCCCTGCGTTGATTATCTGATTAGATCTCCTTCTTCAATCAAAAGCTCGTGTTTTCAGAGGGCCTTACAGTGTTGTGGATAACGTTGGACTGGACAATGTGGGCCCAGTCGAGCTCGTCCCAACGGTTGATAGCACCCTCAATGTCGGTCTTGGCGGTGGTGTTCATCAAGCAGAGCTCTGCATTGATGTACGCCGACTTCTCGGTGTCTGTCATGTTGTTCCATGCCTTTCGCTGCGTCTTGGTTGTGCAGGTCGTGTTCCACGTAGCTGCGGCGGCCGCAAGGCCAGACGTCGCGAGGACAGTGAATAAAGAGCGAAGAGTGACGGTCATTTCGGCTGAGTTCTAAAGAAGGAAAAGACTAAGAAACGACTGGAAGGGAAAGAGTCAAGTGAGATACTCGAGTTGAAGCCAAGAAACTGCTGTTGGTGAAGAGAGAAAGGCCTGAACTCCATGGCGAACAGACACAACTTATAAGATTTTCGCTGACTTAGACTAGGCTACTGCACGATGTTCCTCATTGCCCAAATCGTGATGTTCAACATGGGAGATTACTGCTGCTGCTGCGCAATCGGCCAATGCGCCTCGCTTGGCAAACCGCGTCACCCCGGCTTCATTGGGATGAACCGGCGTTTGTAGCCCACTTCCCGTCCCGTTTCCCCTTTTAAGCGGAGTCAACACCGCGGAGACATGTGGGATGAGGCTCCCATGCTTAAAGCTTCCCCTGACTAAGACCGAGAATAGAAACAAAACTCTCCACAGAAACACGTAACGTATAGCCTTGTTATATGGGAGAAGGGCTGTTTGACAGCCATTGGCCTGGGTCGCAGTGAAGGCGATTACGTCTCTTCGGCTCCGACCGGTGACATCGTGGCATGCGCGATACCGTATTCTTTTGTGGGGGATCTCGGCTCCTGAACAGCTCCTGAGCGGCTCCCGAAGAGTTGGTTCAGGTAAATAGCAGGTTATCCGATCCAGACCCTGTTGTCAATGCACGGCAGTTGGGACAGTGTTGCAAAGTCCAGAAGCCGCGTCAGTTGGAACTTGAGTAAGCCTGGGGCTCATCCTGCAACGACGATGTCTTTTAACCCAGGATGAGGGTCTTTAGTCTCCTGCTTCCAGCTTAATGCCTCACAAGTCCAGCAATCTGTTGATAAAGGAATTATTTTGGTGACATCCGGCGAGCGGCTAGCCCGAGGTGGCATTCGCTTCAGCTTGCAGGGCCAAGTCTATCATTGGTGCCTCTATTCAGGTCCATCTACTGGGATTAGTATTCAAAATGAACCGGCAGTCTTGGCAAACCACAAAGCTGGAAGCTTAGCTGTGCAGTAGAAGGATGATTCGATGCAGACTTCCAGATCATCTCATCTTTGGGATCTGCGCGCACTGGATACTGGCTGCCAACGCTTTGACACTGAACTTATTCTACACGCAAGTAGGCAGGCTGTGGGGTTACATTAGATGCACGGAGGGTGAGCCAGCTTACCCCGGGATACTGAAGAATGGAGCGCTCCAGGCCCAAACACTTGACGATCAGTGACCGTGGTTGGAAGCCGCGCAGATGGACGACAGTTACATGCGACTACCATTCGATAAACCGTGAGCGCGCTTGGACATCTTCATTGACAAGTAACCTGATTGCCATTTTCTTGTTCTTTGCTTACTGATATCACTGATGGGCGGTGAGCCATTCTCAGACCATGTGCTGAATTAACTTTCACTTGGTTGTATGTGGCTGAGCAAGTTTTCCTACACGTGTGGGAAAGGCATCCCTGCGTAGGTATCTCGCAACTGCGTGGGCTTGATATTTCATAGTCACAAGCAGGACTACGTAGTCCGTGGCACCAGACGGCTGAATTCTCATTGAATTTCCTGGGATATGTTTGTTTATTCACGACATGCTTTCAGACTGGGGACCCTGAAACTGGGTCAAGCCACAACTTTGCCTCCCATCGGCAGTTTGTTACCGGCTCCCACCGCATCCCGAAGTCTCTGGACTTCCGAGCATTTCACTTGTCCGTATCACTCTTTGCAGCATGTTGAGATGTCGGTCCGGGACGTGGACGGCCACAGCCGCATCCTTGGTGTTCTCGGCAAGTCCGTCGGCCACTAATCAAGGCTCGGCTTCGACGACTGAGACTTTTCGATTCAACGGAGCCTGGCTTGTATTTCCGTCGTCCATCAGATGTTATGCCTCTCTTCCATGCAAGGTGTAGTATGACCAGAACGAGCCATCTTAAGAATCTTCGTGTCGGTGCGCGCCGGCCGATTAGCACGTGGGCCGAAGCTTTCCGGAGCCTGTCAGCGCGCCACAGACCGAACTTTGGCCGAATCCGCACCTTCAAGATGCGCTTCTAGGTAGGAATCAGCTGAAATTCTTCTTTGGCTTGCCGATATTCGGAGACCCTTGTGGTAATATCGCCTGATTCACAACTTTCTCTGGCAGTGAGGTGTAAGTTGTAAGCAGTTCTTGATGCTGAGCACGAGTTAAGCCTGCCTGCCATACGGTCTCGTATCTTGCAGGCTTCGAGTCAGAATCATTGACAGTCGAAACTTTCCATCCTAGTTCAACGACTGTCTTCTAGCAGCAGGCTTTGGTATGGTTCTTGGATTGGCGCCAGTATCATCCTCCTCCTCGCAGAGAACGATGCCACTGGGGAAAGGGAAACGGTTGTCTCCTTGTTCGCGTTATGGTAGTTGCGGAGTCCTCAAAATTCTTCTACCACGAAGACGATCAAAGCTACCCTAACCTCGCCAAAAGCAAAACATCACATAACCTACAATGACCTACATGAGTGTGGGCTTCGGGAGAACATGTCAACGGGCCCGGGAGAACCTTACCACATCATCTTAATCAACGTCAAACAGAGCAGGCGAGAAGTTATAGAAAAAGTGTATCAGCACTTCATCATCAATTCGTCTGGCGTTCAAGTCGATCTCACCAGCGCCAATGCGACGATTTTCATCACCAACAGCTCTCCCTCTAACCATAGCCAGGCACTTCTCGACACTTGCATTCCACAATCGTAAATCCCTGTTTGTGATGACGTCCACGAGTATGCATTGGCGCCTGACGAGGAGTCGCGTTTACTCAAAGGGAACGTGGTCGAGGTGCTCATCCCCAATCAGCGCCCACCCCAAGGCAATCAATCAAGTTTGAGCCTCATAATTGACTTGATTGATTCGTGATAGCTTCATAATTGATTGAACTTGACAAGTCTACTTGCTTTGCGGTGGGCGCTGTCCCCAATGAGGTGAACCCTACTGCAAACTACGCTGGTACTGTCGCTGGAAAACTCTCAGGCATCGAAGCACCTACATCCGGCTTAGAGACGGCCCTTGCCCCGACTTCGACTGCCACGTCGTTCATCAATACTGGAAGGTTTATGAACAATGTGCGTACAACAATGAGTGTGATGCGATGTTGGACAAGTATTGCGGATGGTTTGGCTTGCAAACATGAGAGACTGAGGCACCAGCGGTGTAGATGTGTGGAGGCGACATCGTTGATCGTGCGGCGAGACCAGTAGGACAGAAATAACTCCTATTTATTCATTTCTTGAAGAGTCTAATTAGGTCTGACTTGATGCAATGCCGACTGGTTGGAAATGAGCGATGCAACGCTTGAAGTTGTTAGGCCTCTTTTCAAAGACGTTTCCTGGAAAGTCACGGCTCATAGCATGTTGGCTGACAGCACGTACTTCATAGCCAAGAACAAAGGGTAATCGGCAACTGTTGTTCTGGGCAACAAAGACATGGTTCTTTTTATGGGTAAAAAAGAGTCGATCGGCCTGCGCGTCTGCTCCACTTCGGGAGTGGCTAGCTCCGGTGAGTCGTCCATCGTCAAGTGGGAGTGCCAAGCGACATGGACTCTGACGGTATTTCCGCTGAAATGTCCACATCAGCGGGGACTCCAGAGCGGCGGCCGAGACCATCTTCGGGATATCGGACAAACACCGGGGGAGGACCGGGTGCACCGGTATGGATCTAGATCCCGCGGTATATATAAAAATGTCCGCATGCCGCCCGCAACCAGCACAGCCGAGCATCACGTCTCACCGAGGAAGAGTACGCTTTAGAGTCGACAACCAAGATGTCATTTTCTCTATCTATGCCATTCATAAACTGTATGGACATGCAACTACTTCGATACATCATCTAATGAGATAAACCTAATTACCCCAGTGGTTGGTAGGCAGTTGATGTACTCGAATGAGGCCTCGCCTTTCTTCAGTACCGATACCTCATGCCACGTACGGAACTTCCTCTCGTTCCCGAATGTCTTCGCGTGCTTGATGGCCCCGAGGTAGATCGCGAGATGGGACTTGTGTCTCTTGGCCCACTCCTCCAATGTGTGCAGGCTCGTGAAGAACCCAGCGCCACATGTTTCTTTCTTCGTATGGCCCGCGTCATCACGGTTGCCAAGATACCTCAGCCCCATCGCTCCGCCAGCCTTACGGTTGTCCCACAGATAACCCAAACCATTCCTCAAAGTTGGCTCCAGGTTATTCTCATAGGATTCGGTCTCTCCAGGGCCACAGTTCTCCCAGAATTGTCCAGATCGGATGTGTACCATATGGTCATAATTCGTGCCAACCAGGTGTTGCCCAAGTCCCTTCGGTGCCGTTTCTGGCCTGTTGCCATGAGCTGCATCGTCTTGCTCGAAGAGGTCGTGCGCAGATTCAGGAATGCGGTCTCTCGCAGCGCCCCAGTACGCAGTTAGCTCATGTTCCGCCGTCTTGGTCCCGGGCAATTTCGCCAATCCAGGGAGGTAATCGAGACCGGAGTAGTTTGTTTCTAGTCGAGAAATCGGTGTCAAGAAGCTTTCGGACCATAAGCCAATATTCTTTTGTACGTTCTCGGACAGGCGGGAGCGTATTGAGAGGAGACTGAGTCGCTGCAAACTGCGCTTCCCTCTCGCTTCATCGTTCCAATAACAGACCCAAATACTTGTACCCGGCAAGTCATCGCCATCTAGGTAGTTGAACCGCTCTTTTGCCTGTGGTGGGTCTTCATCTCCATCAAGCCAAGCTTGAACAGCTGCGTTGACTTGCTCGATGTCACCGTCGCTGGAGTGCGGCTGCATGCCGATGTAAGCCGTGAACAGCCGCTCGACGCCAGCGGGAAGGACCAGCTGCCAGCGCGGAATCGGAGGTTTGTGATTCTTCGGCTGCCGAAGAGGATATGTTCGCAAGGGGCAGGCCATGGTTCTGGGCTTTGCGAGTGTCTGATCTTGCTTCCAAGTCTCGGTTTGAAGCTTGAGAGGGTTGTTATGAGCTTCAAACACCCGTGGAAATATGTCTAAAGGGCGTGGTCAAATGACATGCAGCGGAGCCGATCAGGCAAAAGCCATTACTAACAGAAAACGCCATTGGCCACAGGCAGGAATCGTGCGAATCGCATCGGGAGCTACTTTTGGCTCCGAGTCAATCATTTGAAATGGCGAATAGGCGATCAATACACTATGCGCCAAAACGTCGGGCAAGATACTGTACATTGGTTGTTGGGCAAGTCAACGCAAACACACAAAACACCACTCTGATATCTCTTTGTATCGAATGATTAATGAAGGGAAATACCATTCTTCCAGTTGGCGGGATGTTTGTTCTGGTTCCTTTGAGTGATTCAGAACATGCCTCCAGCCCTTGAGTAATCAATCTCAGACCTGCTGATTTACTGAGTGAATGACACCACCTTAGTCTTTATGAACCACAACAGGTTATTGTTTGTCTTTCTTTCCGCGAACAGAACAATTGCCAACTTGTTCTCAAGGAGACACTTAAGCCAGAGGCCAGACTGCACCTTCTCATGTTGGGTTTCCAGCGTTACTGTAAGACAACTCCAACAATTAAGTGAATCACAACCAAAAGAGCTTCCCAGCCCAAGAAATACCGCATCAAAATTACATCTCAGATTTCGACCAAAGGTAAGCAATATGTCTTTTCCAGCCTCTCACACTTATGTCCCGGTCACGGCCCCAACCAAACGTGGCCCTTCTCTTCGAATTATAATTCCTCCCTTTGCATCTGGCGAGAGAGCGGTCTACCAAAAGACCCTCCAGATTGCCAACCTATCTCTCTCCGCCGCCATCGAAGAGGCTTCCAAGCAGCCCCTGCCTGAATATGACCCATATTCTCACGAGCAAGCGCAATTTTCCAGCTTCGCTCTGGAGCACTCGGGCGACGAGGGCAATTTCGACTACCTCCACTGGAGGATGGTGCACAACTGTCGCCCGAGGGATACTTGGGACATGTGCGATTGTGAAAACCCCATCATCGAACTGCCGGGCGACGATGAGGAGCCCTTGACAAATGAGGAGTGGAACCGACGACTATATGATAACCAGATCCCATTTGGTCTTCCAACGAACCATGTGCCTTCGACAGCGAACATCAACACCGCCATACTAACGGATTACAATGGGCCTGACTCGCAGTCCGGCTCTTTGCAGTCTTTGCAGGGGGCCGATACGGGAACCATTGCACTTGACCAGCAGAATCGTCAACAGAATGGCGATGAGGCACCAGGCTTGGATCAGTCTGCCCCCTCCGCATCACTGAATTCTCTCGGTCTGAATCCAGCCGAGCCTTCGTTTCAAATGCCCTTTCCTTCCGAGTTACAAGCATCTTCTACAGATCAATCTGGCCAGCACGCGCCACAACTGAATGAAAACGCCGAAGATTTTGTCCCAAACCTTCGGGGAGGTAATACTCGAGCCGAGAGCGACGCAGAGGGAGGGCACATAGCGTGCTCCAAGGGCAAGTTACAGATGGACTTAGGTCTGCGGGTTCTGATAATTGTCTGCGCCATTGGAGCCCTGGTGATGCTCATTCTCTTGATTATATTCTATACTAACCGGAAGCTTCTCTCTAGGTGACTGACTGCGTGCAGTTCTTCACAGAAGCACTCGGCTATTAGGTAGGTTGGGAGTTGATTGGTTGCGCAGTAAGAAAGGGCAATAGACGGCGTTTGATATGCGGCCGGACACTTCTAGGCAACCGAGAGTAGTAATCTGATTGCATCGACCGTTATTTTGTTCCACGGTCTGTGTTATATCCATCATCGCTGCTGTCGTCTTCACGTTCATCGTCCATGTCATGCCCCATAGCTTGTGCCGCCAACAGTGCCACCTCAATTGCAAGCAACGTCGCATCATCTGCCTTCAGGGGATACTGGCGTTAGCAAGACTAACCGACGCATCCGGCAGTTTGCTTAACGTAGACCTCTTGACGACTAGTCTGGAAAGTCATACTTTCCAAAGAATCTTCCATTTCCCATCATGTTTCACCAGGTACCAGCACGGCCTTAGATGAACCGCATCTGATCCCGAACAGAAACAGCTGCACATCACCGGCTTCATGAAGTCCACGAATGAGTGGCCAGCGGTTGCTCCGGAAGCTTGCGGCGGACATTCGAGAAGTCATACCGTTGATGAAGCCAATTCTCGAAACACCCACCGACCTCTCATGAGTGCGATAGGAAGCCCAAGGTGCACACCACATCACGCCCATTTCGGCATCGTGACGTTCTTTCATAGTTTGACAACGCATGGATGAGGCTGTCGAAGTTGACCCGAGCAGTCGGTGTGGAGGTCCGAATTCGGAATGAGGGGTTGAATGAGGGGTTGAATGAGAGGACGGACCTTGGCCAATAACAGCTGCCATGAACCGGGCTACGACATATCGTACATAATTTGTAAATTTGTCAAACTTCAATGTGATGTATATCTAAATGAGCAATAGCGAAAGTAGTGACGAAAGGCATATCCTAGTGATTACCATTGGCTGCACGCATCCTAATTCTTCTGTAAACGCGCCGTAAAGCTTCTTATTATGAGAAGACGAATATATACCAGAACGACAACCGAATGGCAGTCGCGGAACAGCATGGCTTGGCAAATATCGAGAGGGTGTAGGGCCCAAGCTCCCTCTGTGAGAATATGCCAAACCGGTGAGGGGGTTCGCGATTTGCATGATGAAGCCGCTAGGTTAGTTTTTCGTCCGATGCCCGATCATTAATCTAGACTGAATACGGCTACAACACCAAGCTCCTCTAAACATCTAGAAAAGCTCCCAGTAGCCCGGCAGTCTGTAGATGGTATCAGGCAGTTTCTCGGTTTATCATAAGAATATCTTACCACGTTACTTCGTACACTACAAATATGTTGAAGAGCTGCATGCAAGCATTTCTCCTCACCATCTGGGCCTCACACACTTGTGCCAAACCCCTGGAGGCTCCCATCCCAGGCTACGGCGTTTCCGTCCCGCGATGGGAAATCCCCGGCCCAGACGGTAAGACCCTCGTGCTCCGCGGCACAGTCGAGGAAGTTGCCAGCCAGCTCCGCAGCATGAACCCGGCTTGGGACCATACATCCGCCACGCGCGATCTCCAAAACCGCGCCGTCTTTGACGACAAGAGTAACACGCTCTGCCATAACTTCCGCGAGGGCAACCGCTCGGCTGCCACGCTGGATATTGACTACCTTCGCTCCGTTCCCGGGAAGCCACTCAATGGAGCCGGCCCGGCCAATTGGCATGCGCTTCTCTACCCATGCTTTTTGGAACAATGTCGCTAACCTCTACCAGCGGAAGGGTGAGCTGCCGGAACTCGACTGGAATCTGGTGGTGCAACGATGTAAGTGAACAATCAGCTCCACCACTCAAAGCAGACTCTTTGAAAGCACATCTGACATCCCTGAACAACCCAGGTCAACAGCCCCAAAGAGCTCAGCTCCTTCGCCGACATTGGGGATGGCGCCAGTCGCATCTTGAGCGTCTGCACAGACAAGTTGGACGCCAACCAGGGAGAAGCAATGACTGTCAGCGGCCAAGCCTTCCACCCGGACAACTGGAACGTTGTCATTCGGGGTGGAGATGATTGTTCCAACTCTGGCCAAAACATTTCAGCCAGAGGACTGAAGCTTTCTCGATTCTTCAAGCTTTTGTGAACATGATCGGGGCAGGGCAGATTAGATATGGGAAGTTCATTCAACGATCTCATCGCCGTTGGCCCGACTGTACCTAGAAGGGTTGCAACTACCAATATCCGCCGTTCAAGAATTGAGTCACATTGATTATCTCTCTCGCCGTATTCTATCTACTAGGTAGTTCCAAGAAAGAAATGTAATTTCTTAGGTCGTGTTGCTTGCCCAGCAAGATTGAGATATAACCGCAAAGGAACACAATAATATGCAGCAACCCAAACCAGGTTCAATATGGAATAGTAATCATCGCTACAATACTCGCGGAAAAGGGTATTGATTTCTATCTTTCGGTAGTTGATTGCATATAAACCGCAAGGCATCTCATCACGGTGTTTATATCGGTGAATTATTCAACAGCCGTACGGCTACCCAAGTTCCCTGGCTTTGAAAATGTTAACATTGCCCGAATCGAGCCTGTCGATTCTCTCGCTGGCCCATCACGAAAGCTCACCAACAAGCCCTTCCCATCTCTCATCCTCAATAGCCAATCCCCCAGACGTAGTCCCATACCCCCTCCCCCTCCCTCCTCACCCCCTTCCCCCTCTTCTCCTGCATCCTCCTCTGATCCTCTCGATACCACCTCAAAACCGCAACCCAAAACCCGACAAAGAACAACATCCTAAATCCCGTCAGCTCGGCTCTCCATCCATGAAGACGACCCGCCAGAAGAAAGAGAACTCACCACATGGAAACAACACCTACCACAACCCCAGCCAATCCCTCCCCCTTACCCCCAACACCCCCAGCACAAACAACAACACCACAAAAGCTCGCCATAACCAACCCGGCAGCCTGCATCCCCAAATCCGCCAGCCTCGTCCGCGCCTTTACTGCATACAACAACACCCCGAAAATGAGACGCTGAAGAGGACCAACAGCCCCGGCGACGCGACCTCAGCCAACCTATGTCTCCTGTCAGCATCGTTTCTCCGTCGTATCACGTTATGCCAAACATACCAAACCCAAACCTCAAAGTCCTCCGTCTCATACATGCCCATCCACACAATCCACCCCTCGACAAACACCACAGAAACACACTGCAGCACCAGCAACACCACAGAGGCAACCTCTCCCAGACTTAGACCCCACCATCCTTTCGCCTCTGCACTGCCCGAGCGGCGGTCCACCCGCGACCTCCTCAACGCCGCCGCCTCTTCGTCGTAGTCTTGGACCGTGATGATGGGCAGGTATCCCCTCGACCCGTTCCACGCCACCTTCTCCTCCTTCGGCGAGCCGACGCGTGTGAGGACTGCCATTAAGGCGAGCCGGGATGCCGTTTCCATGGTCTCCAACTTTTTTGTGACTGTTGTGGGATGTAGCGCGACCTAGTAAATCCGGAGCCGTGATCCGATTTCTTGCGATTCCCCGGATTACCTATTCGAGCAGTAAGCGAAATAGAGATGCGCGACTCGACGTGTCTTTTCACATTAGCAAGTCGTATTTGAGCGTTGCGACAACGTCAATAAGAGTGAGTTGTGGTGTCGTTTGGTCCACATGACCACCATCACACTCACCACCTGAGCACCTCATCCCCGCCCCCTCAGCAGGCCAACCCCCAGACTCGTGTCTCAGTAGCACATGAGCACGCGCGACACTCGGCATCAATCACATATCTCTGTTGTACACGCTACATCATTACTCCAAATCATGATACCGTCCGAGACCCATCATACTCTACAACCGACAACGCCAAAAATGCCCGCCAGCCCGTCCGCCCAAACCATGCCCCTCCCAAATGACAGGAGAAGATGAAGCGTCATGACACTGGCCACGGCGGGAATCGCCTTTACTCCAGGCTCATCCTCGCCTCGTCGCCAATGCCCCATTGCCCGCCGTCCTTACCCTGCAGAGCAAGGTTGAGCTTCAGCCCCAACGCCGCTGCTTCCTCCTCGCTCTTGGCCTCGCTGGCCCTCCGGCTGCGGTCCTGCTCCGTGTCGACCTTGCTCGAGATGCTCTTGTCCGTAACTTTTCTCCTGAGCGAAGGCGTCTTGAAGAACGACCTTCCACCGGAGCTTGTCGATAGCGTCGACGCCGTATCGTCCTTTTCTCTTTCCGCATCCTTGTTATGTATCGTTAGATCCGGCGTTGATTGTGCGGGGGAAACCATCTTCTCCTCGAGAGTGCTGTATCTCTGAGTCGTCAGGGCGGGACCCGGGGGACTACCTATCGGCGAGCCGGGTCGCGGCGGCGCTTGTGCTGCGTCGAGTTCGTGTGCAATCTCGTCCTCGGAGACCTCCACCAGTTCGGCATCGCGGTACCACTTTCTCCGGCGCGTCCATCTTCCCCAGCCGTCTGATCCGCGGCGGCCGTTTTGCCACTGTGCCCGTTAGCTCTAGCCCCGGTCCTTCCTTGGCAAGGAGAAGCATACCTTGTTATCGTAGTATATCCAGCCGTTCTTCCCGGCCTCCCCGTCATAGTCCACTGGCTCGGTCCCATCATCGGGCACGCCATCAACCCGCCACTTGCTGCCCTCAACCCACCGCCAGCGCATGTTGCTACCATCCTCGACTTCGGGCAATTCAAAAGTGTCACGCGACGGCACAGGATTGTTGTGCTCGTCGGTCCATGCAGAGCGTTCATAAGCAAACATGCTCTGCGTCCAGCCGAGGCCGACCCACCGTCTTTGGTTCTCGTAAATGATGAATGTAAACTTCACGCCCGCGTCCTTGCTTGTGGCGTTGTTACTGTGCCTGTGGGACTGCTGGCGTAGGGCCTTGGTCAGCTCCGACGTCGCCGGGCGCTTCGCCTGCACCTTGCCAGGTTCTCCATTCGCAGACAAGTCTACAGCAATTGCCTTGACAGGCTTCTCAAACGCCAGGCCGGTGACCAGAGCAGCCGTCTTGCGAACCGTCGAACTGCGCCATAGAAGCGTTCGGGCGACGCGCATGACTCTGGCATGCCATGTCAGGACTAGGGTGCCGAAGAGCAGTGCTATCCTCCTCGTCGTGATGATGCGCAGAGGAGGCAGGGTCAGAATCACCCAGAACGGCGTGCAGAACAGTATCCTCACGAGCGTGGTCAAAGCCGGTCTGGTGGTGGCCGACGTCGGGGTCCGCTGGGTGCTCAGAAAGTCCGTCAGCTCAAGTAGCGGTTCGAGGAGCACGTTACACCGTCCGGTGAACTCCTTCAGCGTCTCGACGATCTCGTCCAACGTCTTCTGGTGCCTTGTGTTTGTGATCTCCGACTCGTTGCGTTGGTGTCCCTTTGCGGCGTTGCCGGTTGTGTTACTCTTGGGCGCCAGCTTCTGTCCCTTGGCTGCAGCCGAAGGTCCCGCAGCCTGTGCGCCGGCGGCGTCCTTGGAGGCGGGTTCTGTCCAGCCGCTGCTGCTCAGTGGACTGAAGCGACGGCCGTACATGCCAAGTATCAAGGTCAGGACGACGACGATGGGCCCGGCGATGCGCACGACAATGTCTCCGTACAGGACGACGGCCCAGAAGGAGGCCAGCAGGAGAAAGCTCTCCCACGGATCGTCGGTGGTCCATGTCAGCAAGCCAGCGAGCTTGTTGAGAGGAAGCAAGAAGGGATGCGAGTATGCCAAGGCGCGTGTTATCTGGGGTGGTGTGGCGAGGAGCAGAGGCGACTTTTGATGGACGATGATTGTCGAGCGACGGGAGGAGCGGCTCGGGGTGTTTGCGGAGAGGGTGACGGGGGAGAAGGTCGCGTAAGTGGGGGGCGCGCCGGAGGGGGTGCCGTCGTAGCCGGAGCTGGCTTGGGAGGGATCGATCGAGTCGGCATCGGGGCCGCGGTGGGCTTTCGGGGTCGACATGTGGACTAGCCAGGGCGTATCCTACGCGAAGCACGGGGAGGTTAGCCGGGCTGTTGGGGGTGGATAGACGATGGATGCGAGATGACAAGCAGCAGCAGCAGCAGCAGCAGACGATGCGGCCGGGCAAGTCAGTGTCGCTGCGGAAAGGCACACGAGGCGAAGGCCATTTGGGTGCAGGGCAAAAGAGAGTCGACGTAGTTGGAGAAGAGGAAGAGGGTGCGGCAGGTGAGGTTATGACGTGGCTGATGCGTTGAGACTGAGCCAAAGCGCGAGGAAGGTAAAGAAAGCGTAAGCAAGCAAGCAAGCTCGGGCGATGTGGTGGTTGGTGGTGACAGCTGTCCGGAGCTCTCTCTGTTTTCCGGAGTGTTCCTCTGGTCTGCTGGTCTGCTCGCAATGCGCAAGGATGCGGCAATGCGACGATGGATGGGACGGAGACAGAGTGGAGGCAAACAACAGGCAGGCAGAGGCAACTCGTCTGGCTGGATTGGATAGTGATGGACGGGGCAGATGGAGAGAAAAGAGCAGGGAGGTGGTGGCTCACAAAGGCAGCCATCAATGTCCGGGCTTCCGCTGATCTTCGGGGGCCCTGCTGCGGCTTGCTGCGGGTATTGCTCGCTGGCCGGACCTCGTCGGGTTACGGCTCGCTCGTCGACGACGACGGGAGGTCGAGATGGTGGACGAGGACAAGAGACTTCAAGTCGAGAGGTCAAGAGGAAGAGGCCGAGGCCAAGCCCAGCCGCGGGGAGAATGGAATGCCGTCGTCGCGGGGAACGGAGCAGCGCATGCGCTTTCGTCGGTGTCGGGTCGCGCCGGTGGATCGCAACGTCATCGGTTTCGGTCGCTTCGATTGTAGGTGGATAAGGGAATGGGTTTGCTTGTGTGTGGTGTGTCGCACTCGCCCAGCTCAGCTCGCCAGTGTCCGTGTCTTCGGCATTGGGCAGCGTGTGTCGTCGACTGTCGAGGCTTCCGAAGGGCTTGTTGGCGGTGTCGATGCAGAGTTTGGTGTTTTGGTGTTTAGAAGGGAAAGGTAAGAAGGAGGAAGCGACGGACTGTTCGGAGGTGTCCTGCCTGGTGCTGCAGAAATGCGACAACGATGAAGGAAGGCCTTACGGGACCTACCTTAGGTAAGGTACCTAAGGTAAGGTAAGGTAAGGTAAGGTAGGGAAGGTAGGGAAGGTACCTTAAGGTAACCGCGGATCTGGATGCAGCTCCCCTCCCCCCTCCCCCCTCCCCCCTCCCCCCTCCCCTCACTCACTGAACACCACGTGAGACACCATTGCAGCTGTCCCTTTTAGCGTCTGTTTCCCGTCCAAGTCGGGCCCTTTCCAGCGCAAACAGCACCTGTGGCCTGTAAGGCAGTGGAGCTACACGCGCATTCCAACCCCGCCGTCACCACTGTTGCCTGCATGGAACCCGCCATTCCACTGCATTTGTATCGCATTGGATTGGGTTGGATCCCCGGCCTGCTTTATTCCCCGGCAATCACATGCAAACGCGAATGACGGACAGCTCTGTGGATGGATCCATGGATGGGTCCACGGAAGCTGGTCCCTGTCACAACCATCACATGGATGGATCCCAGCTCCAGCCAACATCACACACTCAATGCATGCCATGACTGAATGGTACAAATATCTTGTCGACACCTTCTCAACTCTCTGCTAAAGTCTCTCTGTGAAATACGCCTTCTGCCAACAGAGGCATACTAATCTTTCGCTAAAACGCAACAAAACTCTGCCACAAACAACAACAGCAAGTCCTTTTCCCTGCCCATAAACGCCCCATAGGTATCCCATGTTGGACTAAACGACGCCAACCCGTAGTCCCATGCCAGAGACCATTCACAAGAGGCCCTCCCGTATGCTCGTACAACAAATGAGAATCCTTGCTCAACTCCATCTGCCCCCTCCTCGCGCCACGCCTACCCCAAGTGCTCAATCTCCTCGTTCTTCCTCGTCACCCACTGATAGAACTTGAGTGCCTGCATGCCGCTTGATCGAGAACTTCCCGTCAACGAGTTGGTCTCAAACGTGAATCGCTGTTCCAACGACGTGCCGTCTTCCGTCTTGAGCACAAGCCGAACTGCTTCCTTCGTGTGCTGTGCTGCCTTGACCTTTTGCGCATCCACCGTCGCCGCGAACCCGTTCACCGCCTTGGCTCGCGCAACCCCGCGTCCATCGTCCTCGATGTGGAAGTGCAGCAGTTTCTCTCCTCCGCCAATCCAGCTCCTGTTGCCCTCCGAGAATGACGCCACGTCGATCGAGAAACCCCCCAGCTCCTTCTTACCACCCAACAAGGGCGATGCCGCCGCACTACGGTCAACGAGAGGAGACTGAATCGATGCCGCTGTGATGCGAGGCGACTCTGACGCCCGTACCGCCCGCCATCGGTCGTCCAGGTTCTTCGTCAAAAGCCGAGGAGTGCTGTTGCCAGACCCAGTCCCGCCGTTCACAACAATGCTGTTCCCATTTACCGCCGTCGCCTGCGGAGTCGTTGCCTTGTCGTCGAGTGCACTGATGCTCATTCGTGGGTCCGATCGACGTTGCGTGCTTTCAACACTGGCACTTCTGGATGCCTCCGTCGGCGAAGCCTGCTTGCTAGCCTCTCTAACCTGCCCGTTGACTGATACCTGCGGACTGGCCTGCACTTCAATGCTCAGATCCTTCCGAGTATCCGCTTGAGAAGACTTGTCGTCCAGTTGCTGGCTTGCCTGCACCTGAACAGGCTTTGGTGGCAATGGGTGTCTCAGCAGTGGCGATTGCTTGGCCCCAGTGGCTGCCCCTCCAGCTTCCGAGGGCAGCGGTCGTCGTGATTCCGCCGGCGTCGAGGTGTTCGTCGGAGTTGGCTGTCCCTTGGCCTTGTCTGAAACGGTGCTGTTGAGGAGGTTGGCAACCTGCAGTTTCGGGCTGACCTTGGGAAATTCCTTATCCAAGCTGGGCGACTTCGACGCGCCGCTCCTTTCCCATTATTGTTGGCCATGTTGACTGGAACCGAAAGAGACTTCTCGCGCCTGTCATCTTGCAAGCTTTCGCCGCCTCTTTCCGTGACCCGGCCTGCTGTCATCTTCGGGTCCTCGAGGATGTTGCGCTTTTCCGAGAGCTTGCTCTGTGCCATCTCGGCCAGTTGTATCGCGGAAATGGCATCGACCACCGACGAACCATTCTCTGCTTCCTTCGAGGCCCCGTCAGGCTTCGGGGTCGCAGGTGTACCGAGAGCAACCTGCGGGATACCTCTGGAGTTGCTGGAGACATTGTTGGGCGTTGTCGTTTCCTTGTCCTCGGCCATCGCCCGGCTCTTTGACGGTGTACCTTGCACTTCGACCGTGTCTGTGTCCTTATCTGCCCCCACCGGGTCCTTCTTCGCAGAAGAGCGTGTTCCGGCCGCTGCTCCAGTTCGGTTAAATCCCATGCTCTCGCCCAGTCGCGACGTCGGGCGCACCTCTTGAGTGCTCCGTCTGAGGGGCTGGGGCGTCGTGGGTTCCGCATCTGCCATTTCGTCATCCGAGTCGTTCCGGCCTTTCTTGCCTTCGACATAGTCCTCATCCTCAGAGTCGTCGAGCTTAGGAGGGTTGTCACCAAAGTTGTACATGTCCACATCCTGCGAAGCAGAGTCTGACTCTGACGCTGGCGAAGGCACCATCGCAGACGTGCTCGGATCCGCGGGGCTCTGCGACTGCAAAACCAGCTGCCTCGCACGCATCTCCTCCCATGAGTTGAAGCCGCGTAGAGAGGCATATAGCTTCCGTGCCCGGCTCTCGTTCGAGTTGGGATTCGTGTTCCTGTTCGGGTCATCCAGTCGGAAAGGTCTCAGGTACCTAGCGCTCAGCCATCCAAGACGGTTTTCCCCGTTATTCTCAAACCACATCACGGGTGCCTGTCGAGCTAGTACGTTCGGCTCTCCATCTCTGTACCCCTCAGCCCAGCCCGCGATACCCTCCGCGTCGAATACGTAGCATGCTGGCCTCATTTGCTTGTCCGTGTAGAGCTTCAAATCGCAGAACTTCATATCGTGCCAGCCACATCGCGCTAGATCCTTCCAACCGAGGACCATGACAGGGTACATCTTCCTATCTGCCGGCCAGATGGCCCAGTAGAGCTCCCCAGGCTCAAAGTCCGTGATAAGTCGGTGAACTCTTCCTTCGGATTCTGCCGAAGGACAGCTTGACCCCGCGGACTAGGATCCGGCGAAGGACCGAGCATGTTATGGTTGGATTGACGCTTGCCGCCGGATTTGGGGCCATGCAGTTGGTTCAGAGGCTTGTATCCATTCTCGAAGGCTTTTTGCACAAAGTCATTGTTCAGCTTTGCAAGCTCCTCGGTGCAGTCCACGACGTGGAACCCGATCGTTCGAATAGCCAGTCTGTGTTCCTTCTTTTGGTGTCCGTGGGAGGCTCCGTGAAGATGCTTCGCCGCAGCTGCAAGGGCATTCTGCTTGAAATGAACGCCGTGTTCGTCGCACCTACGTTTATCTGGTTAGAGACAGCCTTTCACCTTCGAAGACTTTCTTGACAACTTACTTCAGAATGTAGAAGACATCCTCGAACTTAACGATTGTGTGCTTGAACTCGGCCTTTCCATCTTGGTAGATTTCGTTGAAGGTGATGGTTTTGGGTGCCATGGACTGAGGGGTCCCAGTCCGGGGACGCTTCGGATCCATTTCCTGGTAAGAAGAAATCTCGCTGGCGTCCGACTTACGCTTGAGTTGTCGGTGGGGATCCGCCTGGAGCTGTCTCGCAAATTCGTCTTGTCGTCCCGGAGAAAGATGTATGCCATTGCCAATTCGGACCATTGGAGGTCTCTCTTCGCGAGGATGTTGCATCTGCTGGCTCATTGGCGGAATCGGAACGCGTGCACCTCGACCAGGCTCAGCCGGATAGCTCATGAGATGAGGGCTACCAGCGCCGCCGGGACCATGGCTCGAAGCCGGGTTTTGCATAGGGCCGGACATCCCACTGCCGAGGATAGGTGCTCTGCCGTTTGAGGGAAGAGTCCGTGGAGCATTTTCTGCTGCTTTGCTCACAATTCCAGAACGGCTTTGCTGGTACACGTTTGCCTGCATGTGAGGAGGGGCGTGATGCGATGGAGGCTGACCGTACGCTTGCCATTGCTGGTGGTTCTGTTGCGTTGGCATTGGAGCGGAACTGATGTTGTTTGAAGCCTGGCCGTTTGGTCTTGGCGGCACAGCTTGATTGTGCTGGGCAGCCTGAGTGTGTATCTGAACCTGCGCAGGGGTTGGTGTGCGATTGGCCACTGCAGAGGCAACGGCTGGCGACGCGTGAGGCACGCTTCTTGACATTGACGATGTCGGCAGCGGGAACGTCAAGTGATGCTGGCGGAACAGTTCCTTCTCCTGCGCCTCCAAGCTCTTAACGGAGCGTTCGTACTCCCGGTCACACTCAGCTAGGCGGCGATTCTTGATCTCAGCCTGGTAGAGATGAAAAAGATCGAGAACCTGCCGCGGCAGATTCTGTTGCTCTATGAAACGCGCCTGCTCCTCCAAATCACGGCAGCTGGTTTGTGACTCTCGGGAGAAATTGGCCTTGATGTCCTCCTTCTCAGCCTCGAAGCGTCGTTTGTAGGCCTCCAAAGTGGTGAACCAGGTGGTTCGCTCCTGGTCCAGATTTGCCTGTCGGCTATGGCTTTGGGCCGCGGCCACGGCAGAACCTTGACTGGCCATTTCGGGCGTAATGGAAATAACCATGGATGATGAGAGGCGATTTTGCATTAAGCAGAATTGCTTCTGCTGAGTTTCTTATTGGAGTTGAGGGGCTGACTCAGTGTCGTCGAGCCATGCCGCAATTCCCAAGTTGTCCGATTTACAGACCTGCACCCTCGTTAGCAGACTTGTAAATACTGCGTACATCTTGATAGTGCCGCATAGATGAGACCAAGAGAAATATACCGCTTACTTAGTGGTGATCGCGGTGGAATCCCGCTTTGTTCACAACGAGCACACTTCAGCCTTTTTGACACCGTGTGGCAAATAGGCTGCCAGGACAACGGCGAACGTGTAAATTTCCCGGCGCCGATAGACAAACGCGTCAGAAAAAGGATTCCGTCCGATTACTGATCCCGGCCGATGATGCTGCGATTAGACGGGCGAATTGGCAAGCGCTGTTCGCGAATTACCGTTTGCTTATTAAACTGCGGGAACCGCACTCAACAATCTTTCGAGTGACGAGTAAAGCAGAACTGCCGATGAACTGGTCAAGATGCCGAGGAGAAAAGGTCGTCGAGAGTTGTGGAAGTGGGCGGTGATGAGATACCGTCCAGGTTCGTTGGTAATAAGGTGACGCTGATGGGTCTGGAAGGAACTTTTGTCCAGATAAAGGAAAGCGGCTAGTGGTAGGCGTCTGCCTGTTGTTGATGGATGACTGCTGCGTCGTTAGTCTGGTCCCAGGCAGAAGCAGCTGAGAAGTGGATGCGAGCAGTCGTGGGTGGGTGGTCGAAAATAGAAGTTTTGTCAAGGGACAAACGTGGTTGTTGGGTGTGTGAGTGGTGAAGGAGGAGAGAGAGAAAAACGCAGAGAGGCCGCCGTGGTGGGTAACAAAGGGCGATGATGTTCAGGCAAGGTAAAGGCCCAGAGGTGAATGGAAAAGAGGATGCCGGGTGCCGGGGTACCAGGGATGGTCAATTAAACCATTGTTTCGGGGAAGAATGCTCTAGTCCGAAGGACAGCGACTTCTACCAGACGAGGAAAGTGGCTTCACGTGAGGGAAGTGTGGACACTAACGAAGGCGGATGAGGTAGGCGCATAGGGGAAAGAGACGGTGATGGCAGGAAGGAACGCGAGTTGGGTAAGGTAAAGGTGAGCAGGAACGAAAGAGGATCGGGTAAGGAAAGGAAAGTGGGCACCTGGGATCGTAAGGAGAAAGCGAGAGATGCAACAGACGCATACGCATACGTACCTTTCTTTTCACACTGTGGCCTACGCGATGAGGCAGGAAGAGTGAGATGATGTGGATTGGGGAAGTTTCAATCAAAAAGGCAGAAGAGAAGAAACAGCAGGCACACACTCACACATGCACAAGTACATACAGTACTACATACAACCACTTCTGGGCAGGCAGTAGGGGAAAGTGCTTCATTTGGTGGCTACAAGACTAGAGACTCGGCTGGGTCATGTTGGTTTATCAGCGGCCTATTGCCGCATTCCTTACGCCGCCCAGTCCAAGTCCAGTACGGATACACTGCCTCTATGTGGGATGCGAGGGGAGGTACCTGCCTTTAGAAAAGATACCTGGCTCTCAAAGTACCTTTCCTTGCCTGCCTGCTGCCATGGGGGGGAGGAGCTCCGCAATAAAAGAAATACAATTGGAAAGAATAAAAAAAAAAGTACGTACATGCCACCGGCTGACACTACTAATTAAATCCGAGCCTGAAGACGACACTGGCCAGTGGCACATACTTTGATCACTGAGCACTGAGCAGACTGGATACTACGGTACGCCCACCGGAACGCTACGTATCGAGGACATTTGACATTTCTTGGACACTTGCTACCTAATCACTAGCTAGAGATATCAGACATTGGGCAGTGCCTTTTGTATCAGAGCTGTGTACAGTCAGTCATTTGAGATGGACGCCTCGGTCTCCGTTCCCACCCACCGGCACACTGCCCCGACGGTTTCCCGATTACCCGACAAGAGACACACATTCATTATCATCATCACATAATCCCCCATTCCGCACCCTCATCCTCTTCGAGTAAACCTTTCCTGACGCTAAAATTGCACATCATCCTCGTGGCCCCCCGGCTCCACCTCGGCCGACCACTTCGGACTCAGACACGAGCAAGGGATAAAGATGGGATGGGCGACGCATCATGGATTCGCCAGGAACTCACACTGAACTGCACTGCGTCCTGAAGCCATCCGCGGCATCGCACTTGAACCACGGAGCAATCCGCTTCCCGGCATCCCAACAAGTCAGTCCCAATATCCATCCATCCATCCACGCCGCGCCCTGCCCAGACGCCCTTTACGCCCTGCCTCTGCGCCTCCGTCCAATCTACCTACACTACATACACCCGCAACTTGCATACCTACCTTGCCCAGCACCTTACCTAAGGTAACCTGTCATGACATGCTCATTGCGAGCTGTCGCATTTCTCGGCACCGCGTACAAAGCGCACTGCTTGACTGCGTACGCCAGCAGAAACAGAAACAGAAACCGAGCTGAACATGACGAATACCCTTACCATTGATTGTCGCCGGTGGCATGGACCGACACCCCGGCCTGACTCCTTATCTCAGGTCAAGTCTCAGTCTCACTTACCACACATGCCCATAATCCCACCATGTCTCCTCTCGTTACGCCCTCTTTACACCAAGCCTCAGCACTAACGCCCACCGATACGGTTCGCCTGTTCCGTTCTTGGTATGACAGGACAGATCCATCATCATACGCTTGCCGCGCATGTACGGATACCTCGTTTTGCTATTCTCAGACAACACCGGTAGCCTATCCATTATGCGCCCCTCACCATGACATGCCGCATTATCGCGGAACGGAACCATAAGTGCGGTCTCGTCGTATCCCATCCGAGAGAGGAGACTTGGATGTGTGCCGGGGCCACCGCTCCCACCGGCCGATTCCCTAGCTAGCTCTCCTCCCAGAGACCCAGCCAGTAGGGACCACATGCCCAAGACCCAAGAACACGCTCACAAACAAGAAAGGATACTTATCCGAAAGGTATCTCGTAGAGGGCCGGGTACTTCCTCTCCCCTGTCACCACATCCAAGGTCTCCTCCGCGACGCACTTTAAAGGTAGGGCACGGGTATATCGTACAGTCATACAGCACCAGCCTAACCCTGTGATTGGCCATTTGAATTCCCAGTGTTTGCACTTCTGGCAATTCTCGCCCGTGTCCCACGCGATTCATCAACCCCCTGCCCAAACTATTTTCCCCCCTTCCTCCATAATGGCAACTGGACAGGAACTCACTCACACACAGTAGCGTAGCGTCACCTAGGCATGCTATGTAGCCTTTTGGGCCTTGGCTCAGCGTAGCGCCGCAGGGACGGACACATACACCACCACTCACCAGCTCTGTGCTTGTCATTGTTATTTGCCCATGAGTCTAGCAAGCAGATCGGCATCTTGTTCTCTACCGAAAAACACCATTGCGAACCCCAATCGCATCTGCGCCTCACCTCTTTCCACCTCTTTGCGCCCAGCCCAGCCCGCCAGGATGTTGAATCCGCGTACTCGGTCGGCGCACACTAGTTCTTCTCTGTCAGTATGTGCGTACTGTACACTTCGTACTAGCCCCCCTTTCACCCATGTCACAGATTGAAAATCATAGACGCCGTCCCGTCACCTCCCACTCCCCAACTTGAGCCTGAGCCCAGGTCTGACAGGGACATCTTGACGCCGCAGACTGCAATTCCGACACGACGCGCAACTCAATCTTGCCTTCTTCCGCCCACCTCGCGTTCGTTCTTGACCTTGACCCGTCGATGGCACGAATGGAGCTCAGACGGACGGAGTTATCCCGCATTCGGCCTGACACAGTGACACTGACCCTCCCCCAAATCGCCCACTGCCCAGCAGCTCTGTTAGTGAGACCAGGATGCAGATTGTACCTTAATTCACTACTGGCCCAATATCACGCGGCTTAATCCCACCTCATTCCCTCTACGGATACAGCTGTGTGGCTAATGGCTAGTCCGTACTAACAGCCCTGCCTGGGAGACCCCTCTGCTCGCATCTGCCCCATTTCGCCGTCAACCGAAGAAAAAAAGTACTCGTAGCGCACAGCTGGGGCGGAGCAAGTTGGCGACGACTGATACAAGTGCTGGCCCCCCCTGGCGTCGCACACACTTTCCGACATGCTCGCTCTCGGTCACCCATTCATCCAGCGCCGCAGACGCAAACGCCGACAACAGTGGGCGGACAGAAAAATGGATGACAAACGCCCTACAGCATAGATACACTTTCCCTCTGCTCGATCGTATTCCGGAAGAAGCAAGTCAGCCCACGGGGCGTCTAACCCCATTTTAGTCATTGTACGCACCAATAAATCATCCAGCTACAGCACATCACCAACCGGCGGCACAGCAGCACGGTCCAATCCCAAGGCGAAACTTTCTTCTTCTTGAATCTTCCTCTCTACTGATGTACATTATGATGATCAGACTAATCAGAGTCATCTCATCAAACTGATCTGGAAACTCTCTGTCCGCGCAACGGTTCCCAAGCATCCAGGGGAGCTCCACGGAATACACGCACCTCTTTTCCCCTTTTATCCCCTTTATCAATACCACTCACGGTATGCGCGTGCAACTCTAACGTACACACATACATACATGCATACAGACCCGCGGACGGTCAGTCCGACAACCATCAAATCAACTTCAACCTTACTCGTGTGCTACGGCATCCGACGAAGCCCCGTGATACTGTTGCACCAAGAAAACACTAAGCCCGTTCTCGAAAGCGAGCCCGGTAGGAATTTGACTCTAACTGATACTGTACGAGCCCAGAGTCACAAGCATTTCTCGCCTACATTACATGGGAATGGGAAGCTTGGCCGCGAAATGACGCCATGGAGACCTTTGATTATCTAATATCATCGTCTCTCAAACTCTTGATCGCAGGGGGGGGGGGGGGGGGGGGGGGGGGGGGGGGGGGGGGGCGGATGAGGGCAGAAAAAATCTAACAGTGAAAAAGAGATCCCGCCGGCCGGGCCACCCGAGCGCCGTGCATCACCGCGCGCAGACCACCACACCCACCATGCCCCGAGAATTTTTAGCTGATACCTCCAGTTGATTATTAGCAGGCAACTTGTCAAATGGCCCCTTCAATGTCGGTATCCCACAATACGGATCCAATCAGGGGCGATGATTGCGAAACCGAACAACTCTGTAACTGACCCCAATGTCACCCGCGGCCTACTCACCGTACCGTACAGGCGAACATGGCTTTTCTTCTCTGGCCACGTTCTGAACAGTGCCGTCGCTGAAATGGCCAGCGGTCATCGTTCGGGACATGGTTCTTCGCTTTGCTTCATCTGCTCTCATCTGTCAACCAACAACCTTTCGGTGTTGTTATCAAAGACCAGACCAATCATTTGAAATCCCTCCCCCCCTCCTCGCTTTCACTACAACACAGATAGTATTACTGCTGCTCGCATGATTTCCATCTTTGCATTTGCCATGCAGGCCAAGTCTTACGAGCACTATCCCCTTTTGGCGCCCAATCCCCGCCTGCCACGCATGTGATGAGTGCGTGCCACACCTTTGCATCTGGTATACGTGATCTGAAGTGTGTACTTTTGAACGCCATACGCATATATACCGCGTATTGCTTAGCTCGTTGGCGTAGCAAGCTTACCATTTGCCACCTTGTATCAAACGTGCATCGCGCCATTGAGACGAGTAGGCGCGCTATTGACTCGGTTTGGTAAGAGTGAGTCACGAGCCCATAATGACTTTGTATTACTTCTTCAATGTTGGTATTGGCATAAGCTGCGGGTGTTCTGGTAAGGCGTCAAATCATACAAGTTGCCGACATGCAGATGACCACGTAGCCTTGAGTCCGTGGGGCAAGATGCGCAGGGTTTGAAAAGTAATGCCAATCTTGAATGTCATGTCACGGAAACTTACTGCCTGGAACACGCCAAAAGATGCCATCTTGGCATGGGCCGGATTACGGACGCTCACGATGCGGAGTCCTCCGCGCCGGCCGAAGGATGGAATTTTCGAATTCACCGACGGAGCCCACCCCCTGTCTCTTTCTTGTAGCGGCGTAGATCACTAAACCACCCCGGTTCTCTTAACCGCTCCATCTCGACCCTGGAGCCAACCGAATAGACGAAGAGGGAGGAACTCCCCCTCCCCATAACGCCAAGTTGTTTTTCAACCCAGCGGTCAAGGGTTTGGTTGTGGTGCTCATGTCCGCTACGACGGGCCCGTCGTTAACGACCGGGGAGATAGTCATCGGCACTCGTCAAGTATCAAGTAATCGTCGCTAATGGCTGAGTCAGAAGCGATCCTCCGTTTTGTCCAAGATAGGTAATTTGTTACCGCAGCCATCGTTTGCGACGAATAGCAACGATTATATGCGATCATCTCGGACCGATACCGACACCCGAGAAACGTCGTTATTAACGACCCCCCCGTACAACACTCAGCCTCGTTATCGCATGGGCCACTCTAGCGTACTATGGTCTGTACAGACAGCGTAATGTACGCGCTCAGGTCCATCTGCCGGCGGGATGGCAATAGCTTTAAAGCATTCTTTCCAAACTGGGGCATTGTTCCCCGTAAGGCAAGTTCCCTGATTCGTGCAGTTGAGACCGTGGTCCCAAACCTTGCCGTTCCCTCGTGGATAGCTCCGTCCGGGGACTTAAGGGAATAATCTTTGGCCGCCTCTCTCCCAACATCGCGTAGCGACTAGCCGACCCATTCGCAGTAGTCCTCTAGTGTCACAGCAAACCCCGAGGCGAGGAGGTGCCTGGCCGGTTGCATGCAAGTTTGGATTTTGGCAGAATCACGCACACTGCCCGTCGTCCCATGTGTGTGTATCCCCCCATGTCCCCAAATATGTATCACTAAACATCGTGCGCTTTTCCCTTCTCTGCGCGCGCGGCTCTGTATCTGTAACTACCGAGTAGAATAAAAAAAAAGTCTGTTGCGGCCTTTCATCAAACAGCGTCAGCAAAGTTTACTGTAATGTAGTCTTTTAGAGTTATTTCCGCTCCTACGCTGCGTAGAGAGCAATCGCCTATGCCGTGGGCTAGTCCGTCGACAAGCTCTTGCTCTCGGGTATGTCGCTCTATTTATTCCTTCCGCGGATCGCATGGCAAATAGGCCCCGAGCACCGACGCTGAGCGGACTAATGTACCGTTAATTTTCCCCGAGCGCCGATTGCTCTCAATCTCCCACCCGGCACATCAGTATCCGCGAGAGATTCTCCCTTGCGTGCGTCTGGGGACAGGTTCGGACTTCCATTTTGGTATGATTTCCGAGGTTCAGGCTCAAGTTTTTGCGCTATCTACGGTGCTACGTGTTTGTTGTCTTCGGGCAGAAAACTAATATGCTTATTTCTTCAAACAAGTTATGCGCGCGCCGCCGACTTGGCCGCCTGTAAAGACCTCATCCACGGCATCGTAGAATGCAGTCAAATCGGCGTCTACCGATGGGTCTTTTTTGTATGCCTCTGCACGCTCATGCACGAAATCGGTCCAAATGTCTGACATGTCCACCCAACTGACCACCTCCAATCCGGCTCTCTCCAGCTCTGCGATGTATTCCTTCTTGTCGGGCAGGTCGGGACAAGAAACAGACTCCCGGAGCACCTTCAAAGTCTTGTCATCCAGCGTCTGGCGCGCAAAGAAGTCTTCAATGTAGACCCTGCCACCTGGCTTGAGCACATCATGCGCCTTGCCGAAGAGCGGCTCCCGCCCGGGAATGTGCAGGATACACAAGAAGGACACGATGTAGTCCACCGGCGCGCCCATCTTCTCCGGGGAAAGCTCCAGAAAGTTACCGTTGATGGACGTGGCGCTCCCGCCGGCTCCAGACTTGACGTTGATCGTCTGCGCAATATCGTGAATGTCCCCCTGAAGTTCGATGCCAGTGGTCTGCACGCCGTAGTGCCGGTAGAGGTACCTTCCCGTGCCTCCGAATCCGGATCCGATATCCAGTACCCGGTTCCCGGCCTTCAGACCGAGCTCTTTGACGGCATTCTCGATGGCCGCGTCGCCAAGATAGTGCATGCAATCAAACCCCTTGGTGTCTTCCGCGTCCCAGACGTCCTTCTCCTTAAGACTCTCAAGCGTGCGGTGAACCCGGTTCAGCTTGTAGAGATTCATCTCCGGGACGTCGGAGGCTAGCTGTGCGGAGGGCGACATTGTGGTAGAGCGCGGGGGATGATCCGCGTCGTTACAATTTCGGGATCCTCGCTTTCGGGTTCCTCGCTCGGAAAGTTTAATAATCTGTAAAGGCGTGGGGGAGATGACCCTGAGCGGCGAGTTCAGTATTCGCCGTATTCGCCTGTTTGTGGACTTTCTTGGCAGGTGCCGACACGATCAGACGCTGGCCTCGAACGCTCTTTTGGCTTTGGGTCGCTCAAGGTATTGTGTTTCGATGGTAGTAGCAAGTCTTGGTTGGATGTTGTTCCTGGTAGCGTTTTACCCCTCTCGTACAAAGAGCACCACAGACGTCACGGTGTTCTCTCTAGGGATGCCGCAGGTAGCACGTCCCTCTCCAACAATTAGAGTTTCATACTAGGAGAAGAGGGCTTCGACTAGGACAGGTGAGACGTGAGCCTTTATGAGTGCTGACGTAGTGTGACCTTATCGTAAGACAGTTGGGTTTTATTGGTTACAAGCTCGGTATCGCTTTGCATATGTATGTGTTATCGAGACATGGACTTAATCAACGCCACTCTAGAGAGTGGTGATGCCGCGGCCCACTGAGATGCAGCGTGCATGATTTTTGATCCTTCAAGTTTTGAAAATGGGGCAGACGAATTGCTTTTCGGTTGCGTGATCGGCATTTCGACCGGTCGCGGGGTTCGGTGAAAACTGCCGGCTTCAGCAATTCGCATCTTCAATATTGACTTCCGGTACTCATTTCAAGTCGGTTCAATCAAAGTCGCTGTGAAATCCAATCTTGCCAGTGGAAATATTTGGTCTAATTCAGGCGGCGATGAACATACTCAACTTGTGATAGTATTACGAAATCTTGAATTGCGCCACAAATAGTAGGCCGGGTCTAATAACAACGAGCCTTGTGTAACGGACATGGCACGTCATGAGGCATCCAATTTTGTACGCGTATGTCTTACGTTGCTTGTAAGTGTTTGTGATATTTCCAGGCTGGGTACATCTTGAGGTGCTCTGTGTAGAACATGAAGTATCTACGTTGTGTGAGCTGGTGATAGTACCCGTCGTCAGACAGAACCTCTCAAAAATATCTATCAAAGACCTGCCTGATATTTATCTGTGTAATCTTGTTGGAACTCAGCACGTCAAATGCTAGTCGTGAAGTTTTGTCTTTTCATCCACTAATGAGGATTTGACACATTTCAATTTACCATACCCAATCAATCATTCCTGCCCTTCGTCGTATTGATCCTCCCCCTATCCACGCCCTTGCCGAGACTCCTGAATTGATTGCGCATTACTCTTATGAACCTCTTCATACTGAGCGAAGTAGATCAGATCCCCCTTGGCAACATCATCAGCTACAACTTGCGACAGAGGCATAGTCCAGGCTGCCGGTTGTGGCACGTCCTCAGTCATAACACCGATGTATCGCAACGTTGCATTGATGAAAGTCGAGTTGTAGCCCCCTGCAGCAATCCGGTTCGGCTCTCCATGAGCTGGAAGAATCTTTGAGATCTGGAAGCCGGCCATCCGCTGGAGCTCTTTCTGGTGGGTTGGTAGGTCTCGGGGTTGGGCGATGAATGTCGCCGTGTCTTCCAGGGTATCACCAGCGAATAAGAGCTGCTTCGACGGGATGTAGAGAACCGTTCCATCCGGGGTGTGAACTTGAAAGTTGTGAAGCTCAACAGTTAGACTGCCAACCTTCATCTCCTTCTTGTCGGTATACAGCTCTGTGGGTGAGACGGCCGTGATGGGTGGATCATCAGTCGCTAAACGCTGCGAGTTGCGATCGACAGTACGCTTCGTCTTCTCGTTGCCTACAATGGTTGCCCCTCCCTGAGCGAAAACGTTTGTGCCCGCAATGTGATCATTGTGAAAATGACTGATCACAACAGACATCTTGGTTACCCCCTGGCTCTGAACGTGACGCATGACCGCGCCAGCATGATCGGGAGTGATGTGTGCGTCAAATATGATCGCCTCATTGCCATCGATGATAGAGTATGTCGATACTCCTAGAGTGAATGCCCCATCATCCAACCAGTTTGGCTGATCTGAGTGAAAGCGTTCTCCCGTCCGTCCATCATAGTAGGCGAAGATACCAGGATATGGGTTCAGGATGCGGAGAGACTGCAGCGGGTCTCCGGTCCTCGCCCTGCTCGCGCTGGCTCATTCTCAGAACATGCTTTCTATAGCCGCCGTTTCGTCAACTTACAGCAGTGATGACGCGTCCCGTGGTCCCAGCACATGGCGTCCGGCAAGCCCACACGCGCTCACCAGCGCAGAAAAGCTCAGAATAACGATCTGCTTGTAATCAGTATAGATAATTACGAGGCATTGAAGAAGGGAGACCGCCCACTCACAGATAACATAATGATGTCTTCTCAAAGTTCAAAATCTGGAAAGGGGATTTCAGGAAGACTGAGGCTGCTCTCCAGGCACTCAGTCAATCGGTGCCATGTACGTTGCTATGCTACTCCGGCCAGTACGCGACATCAAACCCGCAAAACGGGATCAGCAATGCAACAAATATCGTCTCTTGGATCCATGGATTACTTCTGGCCTTTATGTACTCTCTGCGGAACAATAGCTGTATGAAACGGTCTGAAACGCTGACCGAACCTGCCGGTTGACGTTTCATCTGATGATGTGTAGTCGTACGCCGGCGAATGCTTTAAGCTTATTGATTGCCGCCTGAACTGAAGCTCGGACACCGATCGATTTGTCGAATGACAGACTGTGTGGCTATTTCGACTCTCTACATTCACCCAGAATACGATACGATACCTTTCTAAATGTTTTGAATATTACTGAACTTCTCCTGGTGTGATATCCCATCAGGTGCGAGTGGACTACACTACATGACGCCTCTAGTTTTCTCCAAATTCCATCAGCCACAAAATTCGCTATTAGCTGGAAAAAAGTGTCGATCATCACCTGTGTTCTCTGATTGGCTTTATCTCCGCACGCCTTTGTACTGTAGTCCACTCGCACCTGATGGGATAATCCATACTGTTTTGGACACTGAAGAATCCTTGTCGAAGCTGTGAAGGGCAGGCTGATGGACCAAACACAGTTCGATGAAATACATCTGAAACCTGTCTTTTCAATGACAGACTAATAGGAAGCGCAAAAAAGCCTTACGTTTGAAGCCTTGAGCTTTAGGGCTGCGGTACAAACGTTAGTAGTGTAAATCTCGTCCATATCATACGCCGTCCGCCTCTGCGGCAGCATTGTGACCTCACGCGGTGTCCCGCTGCTCTCAATCGCATCCGTGACCTCGAGATGGAATGGCCTGTAAATATTGAGAAGATTGGACACGTTGTCAACATCTGAACAAGAGGCTGGATACCAACTTGAGCAGGCTTACCGAGAGCCTCTACAAAGCCTCAACTAGTCTCAGTGACCTCGGCCTAGTTGTAATCACGCATGTGAATACTTCAGGGCAAGCAACACCTTCAAGCCTGTAATACTATAGTTATCTTGAGGAATTTTAAAGAACATATGAACCCAACCACAATTTAGCCAAGTTATACATCAAGGATGCCTTGGAATCAGGCCCCTAGTCTCCCTTGAATGATTCCTGCGCTTGGCTTGGAAGGTGCTGGCAAACCAACGCAATGGACAAGCGCAAGTCTAGGTCAACTGTCGAGGCTCCTGGACGCTCGCGGGAATGAATCGAGCGTTCCGGAAAGCATCTTACGAATAAATAAGGGGAACTATGGCTGAGCTGTGAGCTTGCGTCTGAAATGCGCAGGATGGACGGCCAAAACAGAAGATATCTTTGGAGACTGAGCACTTCAAGTGAGGGGTCTTGGGAATAACTAACTACCCGCGCTGAAATGTATTGATGAAAAATTGCATTGTCCAAAGGGAAAGCTCTAGTAGTGATATCTTTGCGTTGGAGGCTTGGCTTCAAAGATTATAGTCAACTGAGCTAGGCAGCTCTCGTCAGCTAGTGATCATCGGACACATTGGCGCTGATCCTGAATGGAATCTGACATTGCTTGACGGCTTTCAAAAATAAGCCATTACGGTTCCTCTGAGACGAGCGGCTGTAGCGAGCCCTGCCCCTGATCATGCGCTAGAAAGAGGCCAGCTCAGTGTTAGTGTCGGGTAAGACCTAGGCAGCCGCGAAAAGAATGTTTGGCAGTGCGAAGGATCAAACGGTGCTTGGGTCGCTTACCCGGACTTGGAGTAGTGCTTATCCTGCACTGCGACCTCCAAGCTTCCACTGTGGCGATGTCATCCGTGGTCTTACGGGGCTTGGCTGACTTTAAATCAGAGTTGCCCCCGGTATTGGGCCTTACTGGCAGGGCTGAATGGGCTGGACGCGATCGATCTCTTTTGTCGATAGACTTGCAGCAATACACCACCCTAGGCGCCAACTCCCGGCGGCACAGCAAAAAAGCGTTTTTCGCGATGAACCAGGGAGAGCACATCAGGCGCAAGCCTACTCCGTCTTACGTGCCACCGCTTGGGTACGATGAAGCCCTCCTGCTCGCTTCGGCCGACACAGATTGGAGTCCGGACAACAACACGGGGGCACAATCTTCTGCAGACCACTGCCAAGATGGTCAGAGCAAGGAGCCAAAAACCAGCACTACATTTGGAACCCGTGAAAGCGAATACGAACTTGTCAAGACCAGCAGTGCCGAAAACAATAAGGGGAGATCAATACGCAGAAAACAGCCAAGACTTTACGTCTTACGAGGGTGTGGCAAGAGATCGCGTGGTCTATGATCAGTCTCATTTGCGTCATTGTATTGGTCACTTTGTTGAACTCCTACGATGGCAGACCGTTGCCAAGTTGGCCGTCAGGTCTGACGCTCAATACTGTCATCGCCTTTGTTTCTACCATCTGTCGGACTGCTTTCATTCTACCGGTCATGGAGAGCTTGTCGCAATACAAGTGGAATTGGTATAAGAAGTCACCAAGACCGTTGGCAGATTTTCGGGTCTTCGATGAAGCTAGCAGAGGACCGTGGGGGAGCTTGAAGTTGCTGGTCACAACGAAGGGAAGGTCAGTGTCTTACCTTATCTTGTTCAACTCGAATAATTCTGACCATATGACAGAATCATAGGTATCATGTCCGCTATTATCCTCGTATCCGGGATTGCGACGTCGACTTTGACTCAGTCCGTTGTCACATATCCAACCCGCCATACTGTCTTGCCAGCCAATGATAGTGCTTTAACGTTAAGAAATGATGGATACTTCTGGGCAACAGCAAATAGCAATGCAGTTCGTGAGTTGGATTCTATCCTTTCCTGTCAGTTTTTGGCGAACTGACAAATCACAGGAGACATCATGTTTCCCATCAACCAGGCTATCCCCCGAGCCCTGAACACTCCTCCAGATGAAGTGATGTCTTATCATCAAGCTAGCTGTCGAACCAACAATTGCACATGGCCACTTTTCAGTACTCTTGCGGTTTGTGTGGACATGAAGAGTTCGTACTATTCTCAGCGCCATGCTCGCTTGCATTCTTGCGTTGACGAGGACTAACATGGAAGGCAGATGTAACAAATCTTCTAACAACAGACGGAGATCCAATTAAGGCTGGAACAAATGCAACATTGCCCAACGGCGTATCAATGCAACGAAGCGCTTATGGGTATCATAATATGAACATCTCCACAGGCACGAGTCTTTCGTACAACGGTACGGACATCATCAAGGCAGAACTCTTCAACTTCTTTGTTCTTTACGGCCCCACACAACTTAGAGCTTACGAGATTATGATGCACTGGTGTGTCAACACATACAACGTCACAGTCCAGAACAATGTACCTGTGACTCAGCAAGTGGCCTCGTACACGAAACCCAACCTTGGAGAGGTCTTCGTACAGAACTACAACATGACAATTAACGGTACCTATCTGACATCGCCGGACAGTCCGGGGAAGCAGTACGTTGCCAGTGGTATGGGCCCGGATAACATAGCGGAAGCTCTAGCAAACACACTAGTCGGGTATTATATCGATCTGGGGGCCTACACCTTCAACAACGGCTCGGAGATATACGGAACAGCTCTTTCAAGAGCAGCTATTGGTATCAACCCATTGAACGAATCACAGAAGTTGGACGATGCATATCTTATAACACTGATGAATCTGACTCAAAACGTCGCAAGCGGACTTACAAACGCGTAAGAACTCCCGGAAGTAGCATATCTATGGTCAAATACTTACGAATACACAGGCTTCTTACCGCTAATGAGAGCGGGAGTGCATGGCAAGACGAAGTCTTCGTTTCCATCCGATGGCCGTGGTTGACCCTGCTGGCGGCCCAGGTCGGACTTTCAATCATTACGCTTCTGATTATCATCCTCCAGACTGCTGGATTGGATATTGAGATTGTCAAAGGTTCTCCACTACCAGCGCTCCTTGCTATGAACTCCGACGAGAAGACCGCACTCATGAGGGAACATCGGGAGATGGATACGCGCAACAGGGACAGTGAGCTTCAGATACCTCATCTCAGAGCCCACGGCATTATGGGCGGTCTCGAGAGGCGGGGCGAAGAGTGGGTTCTTCGAAGTTCGGACAGATGATTGTAATGTGTATACCTTAAGTAATAGTGAGTGGTTGCGATCCAATGACGATGAGACTCAAGATCAAACACATCTTGGTAACTATTAATCCCTGGTTATCAAGCCATGATCACGAATGTGAACCAAACCATCGAAGCTTGGTCATTTCTATGCAAACTTGACACCGTTCCTCAACGTTCCGATCTTCGCAATATTGACTTCCATTTTGGATCCCGGTAGGAGCCATCTAGGGGGGCTCAAGCTTCCTCCAACTCCTATTAGGATTCCTCACATCAGCATGTGCGGGGGTTCCAAGCGATGACTCCTTAAACTCACCTCCAGGTGTTCCTGTCATTATGACCGAACCTTTCTGCAGGGTGGTGCCTGAAGAAAGGTATGAAACAAGGTAGGCGCAATCGAATAATAGATCAGAGATCATTTCCTTTTGCCTTTCTTCCCCGTCGACAATCGTGCGTAGGAGCAGAGCTTTGGGATCACCAATCAAGTCAGGCCTGACCAAACAGGGTCCCAAGGGGGCATAGGTGTCGAAGCCTTTAGAGAAACCCCATTGAGGCACATTGCCAGCGAACGCAGGATCGCGCTGAAGTTTCCGAGATGACACGTCGTTGCCGCAAGTGTAAGCAGCAATGAAATCGAAGGCTTCTGACACTGCCACGTCCTTCGCATCTTTGCCAATGACTATGCAAAGCTCACCTTCATAGTCTGCTTGGCCATTTTGGCAAATCTTAGGAACAATAACATCGGCTCCATGGTCGAGAACCGTGGTGTTTGGTTTGAAGAAGATCGAGGGAAAAGGAGGTGGCTTACGGCCAGCTTCTTTAACTGTAACGGAGTAAGTCAAGACGGCCTCTCTTTGGAACGGGTATAGCTTACTATGAGTGGCGTAGTTTAAACCAACACATCTGAGGATTGGGACATCTTCCGGGGTCAAGGGCCCGAGCAACTTCTTCACTGTCACGATCTCGTCGGTGACTTGAACTTGGCCTGAGGTGTCGTATATGTCGGAGCCTTGAATGACCTTTGCCTGAAGCTTGGTGTCTTCAGTGGTGTTTCCGAGATCAAAGGCATCCTCAGGCAAGATTGGTTCTCCTCGAAGTATTCTTCCGTCGTCGGCGACGAAACGAATAAGTCTTTCCCAGGGCACGTGCATGTCGGCAACAGAGGTTAACGCCTTCGTTCCTATTGCTTGGGTTATCGTGCGAATTGGGCCTGATATCATTAGAGGAAAAGCCCCCTTGCTGGCTTTTGAGATGTGGTTACCCTCGCAAGCTGCCGTTATCGGGGGGACTGTGACACCGCTGTCGGTGTTGAGCCTGGCAATGCCGGGCGGGGTTAGAGCTAAGTCCCCGACCCGTCAATTGCCACCAACCGAACCCAAATGAATCTTTCAGGTCTACCAAGGAAAGGAGTTTAGGCAGTCGTTGAATCTCCGAGAATGCGGGGGAAACCAGACGGTTCCCCGTAAAAGGTCTCTCGGGGAGATAATGATTTTCTGCGAAGTCGACCAGCATATTGTGAGAAGGAACCACATGATACCAGATCCACATCGGCAGTTCAACTGCGGCGATTACTTCCTCATATGAAACTAGCTGAACTGAGACAGTGCAGATGGTAGAAGTTGACAACAAAGCATCTTCATCATTCGAATTGGAAGCAGTCCTATCGTCAACGGACATTCAACGTTGACTATTGTTCATTTGAAAATGCCTTCCGCAACGGAGCCACACATAGTGCCTCCAAAGACTATGTCGTTGAAGTCGTTGGACTCAGCACCTGAGTCGCTTTCGTTGAAAGACCATGCAAACGGCAACGCGACTCGCGCCCCTGTCAAAGGCTCGAGCAACTGCGACATACCAACCGCACCATCGTACCCATCCAACTGCCTTAAGTTTCTTCAAACACTGGAAACCCAGGCTGATGTTCTCGATGATGTGGCCCCGGCTACCATTCCTCTGGATGCTCTTATTGTGGGTGCTGGGCTTGGTGGTCTGGCAACCGCAGTTGCTCTTGCTAGAAAGGGACACAAAGTGACCGTTTTAGAGCAAGCCACGCTGCTCTCCGAGGTAAGAATTCAAAACGAACGAATCGCTGAAAGATGTCTCACAACTCGGAGTAGGTCGGTGCTGGCATTCAGATTCCACCCAACTCGAGTAAACTTCTTCAGCGATGGGGAGTCATGGATATCATGGCCGAGCAGGCGGTTCGACCAGACGGAATTTCTTTCCGGCGATGGGAGAATGGCGAGCGCATTGGGTTTACCGACCTGTCCCAAACCTTCGTAGAGCTCTGTGGCGCTCCGTATTACGTAGCGCACCGAGCCCATCTTCACTCTGCATTGTATCAGCGTGCGCTGGATCTTGGTGTCACCGTACGTCTTGACAGCAGGGTTGCCGATTACAGTCCTCTAGCCCCAACTGCAACGTTGTGCAATGGTGAAGTCGTCCCTGCAGATATCATAATTGCAGCTGACGGTAAGTATCTTAACTACTTATTTAATTCACGTCTTGTGCCACTTATACTGACAAAATAACGCATGAATAGGAGTCAAGTCTGTGGCGAGGAACCTCGTACCTTATGGTGAGGGACATGGACCTAAGTACACTGGCTTTGCTGTCTACAAAGCCACAGTTGATGTCAGTAAAATGCGGAAGATCCCCGAAATTTCTTGGCTTTTGGAAAAGCCGGGTCTCCACGTGTGGTATGTCAACAGTCCAATGGATAAACTGCCCACTCTATGTCGCTAACAGTTAGATACAGGATCGGAGAGGACCGCCACGTAATGACCTACACAATAGCTGCTGGGGAGTCATTCAATATGGTGCTTTCTCACAAAGACTGTCGAGATCCTTCGACGTGGCAACAACAAGGCCAGGCTGATGTGCTCAAGGAGATGCGCGCCGAGTTTCAAGGCTGGGACAACCAGTAAGTGTTGATCCCCTCTTTTATCCACGACTAACAGAACTGACAATTGTCTGACAGACTCACCCAAATCATTGAGCTCATTGAGCAAACAATTAAGTGGCCTCTGATGGCAGGTGACCCTCTCCACAACTGGGTTGCGGAGTCCTCTCGGCTGGTCATTCTCGGCGACGCCGCCCACGCCATGCTTCCATACATGTCGCAGGGCGCCGCAATGGCAGTTGAAGATGGCGCTGCCCTAGCTGTAGCACTTAGCAAGATCACAAGCCAGGATCAGTTAGGACTTGCTTTGCAGGTATTTCAACAGGAAAGAAAACAACGGACTTCCATGATGCAGGAGGCAAGCATGGTAAATGCCTTTTTATGGCATTTCAAGGATGGACCTGAACAAAGAGCTCGAGATGCGGCGATGCAGCCTGAAGTTGAAGGAAGAAGATTCGCTAGTAGCCCAAATCAGTGGTCTGATCCGCTAACGCAGTCATGGGCATACGGATACGATGCCGAGGTCATCATGGAGGAGCAGTGGCGAAGGGAGATGACTCGAACATCTGAATTCTAGAGCTGTCAAGGGCAATCATTTCATTAGAACAGGTGTCATCGAGATACCGTCGTATAAAGTTCCCACACAATCATGTTTCTTGATCACGGTAGTTACCGCACAATGGTGATGTTGTCGTAATTCTATGTTGTGGAATAGAAACAGCAAAGTCAAACATTCCACTTGATCAAGTGGTTCCAAGTTATCATGGTTCCTCAAGTTCGAATCATCGAATGCAAGCAAATAATTAGGGAGACAAGCGACCGTCAGTCTCTAGAATTCAGCCGAAGCACCGTGATGTTCTGTGGCATTTACAACTAAACTACCAGAAAAGATCCCCTGTCGCAAAGTCATCCATCAGCTCAGACATAGCAAACGGCCCACTTGACACAGAGAAGTCATTGAAATTTGGTGGGAGAAAGTTCATCAACTCCGCAAATGAGTCGTCCATGCCATTGTTTGTTGGAGGAAGCACTTCGCCGGTGGGAGGGATCACCTGGATTGGCGCATCCGGCACTACGTCATTATCTCTCGCCGGAACTATTTGGTTGTCAGCTGAATCCGGATCTCCTCGATGATTTTGATAGAGCCTACCTGCTGATAGGCTTTGCACGAGGAAAATCAAGGTCGCGGTGAACTTGGCACATTTTTCGACCATTTGGTTTTGCTTGTCTAGGCGTGCGATGCAATTCACTGCATCCTTCAGCACTTCGTCGAGGCGTTCGGTGGCGTTGGAATAGCTTCGATCAAACGGTGACGGCGACGATCTCTCCTCAATCATCTTTATGGCAACAATCGTCAACGCCGCGTTAAAAGCTACGGAAGAGTATTAGGTGGATTCTTGGCAAGGGAGAAAGTACGTACTGAAGTAAAGACTGAACCACCAAGCCCCAAGATAGGAAATAGCTGGCTGCTTGTCGCTTGAAGACTTGCAAGCTTCAACAAGGCGGACGATGCTTTCGGCAGACTGAAGACATGCGTCCTTGCTAAGATACCACCCTTGTTGTAGGGTAGCTGAATCTTGATCTGTCTGAGGAGTTCCATCGAGAGCCTGCAGGCAGCGGTCTAGGATGGGCCTGTGAGACAGTATGTGCAGGTTGTGGTACCGAAGAGTCAAGATTACTCGGAACTTGAGTGATATTGGACTTTCCGCTGAGTCACATATCTCTGAAGGCTCAACAGGCTGCATGGACGTTGGAAGTGATGCTTGCCAGGCAGCTAGCTTCTGTCCGGTATGGATCACGGTCGACACAATATTCGCCGGCGGAATTGGTGTCACGCTAGATCAAAGGTTGCTCTCATAAAGTTCATCAATCACTGAGGCCGTAACACCATACAAAGTCCTGTAAAACGGGTCAGCCACTGAATCAACCTTTGATAGGCAGAAGCAATAGCGTACAAAGATCCGTTCCAAAAGAGAGTGCTGTTTTCATTCTGAGACCATCGAATAATCTTGGAATTGCCTGGGTAAGGGATGAAGTGGCTCGGCTGAGGTGTGCGGATGTAGCTTTGTGGAACGATCGGTGGCCTCCCGAACGTCAAGCTCAACGTCCTGTTCCAGTATGAGAGAGGGTCGGTGGTAACAGCGTTGAATCGAAACAAACCTATCGAGCGCAACACACCCATACCATGTACGGATTCTTATTTCTCTTTCCAAGGGGTCGAACCTCTGAAGAGCAAGCTGGGAATGGAGCCCCAATTCCATTGCGGCCTTGACTGCAATCCCATGAATGGCCCATGTTTGTATAGACCGTTGGCTACCCTGCAGATATTGAGACATCAACAGCATGACTTGAACTGAACAAGCAGTCAGTGATGGTTCATACCTCTGCCAACTGGGGCAAAGGCGGCATCATACCTGCTTCAACATTGGCTGTGGCTCCCATCTGACTCATTGAAAGCACCTTAGCACGCCTGTAATAGACCTCTGAGATGGCTTGTCTATCGTTCAGCCCAAGGCCGTCTGCACTAGCTGTGCTTGTCGCCATAGCAAGAATCATGTTTAGAAGCGAAAGCCATGAGTGTCTGGCATTTTTCAAGCCTGCCGCTCGAAATTGTGTGTAGTTTTTCCAAAAGCTGTCTTCGTGGACGTAAGGAAATAGAAGTCCAGTGTCGGAGAAGAATTGGCGAATGAGACGTGTCAACTCTGGCTCGGGTGGCAGACGAATCGCCTCTGCTGGTGTCTCTAGTTTTTCTATAGTCGTAAGAGTCGCCTATGGGAGACTGTGATCTGGAGACAGCAAGAATGTGTTGCTGTGCATCTCGATCAGGCGAGACAACCCCGAGTTGTTGACTTTTCTGCGTATTGTGAAGCAAGTGGCTCAAAGTTCGACGGATAATTCGAGTAAAAGCGATGTTGGACGAAGGGCCTGTGATCCATTCAGGTCAGAAAACGATCAACTGACAAGGTCTCTGAGAACAGTGCGTGATTAATGACAACATCGTACCAAAATATGCCCACGTCTCCTCATTGCCGAATTCAATGGTGCCTACCCCATCAGTGGCATCTGGGGATATACCGGGCAAACTTCCTTCTTCAACGTGAAGGGAGTCTTCCCCATAAGGGCTTTCAGATGTATGGCCTCGACGCGATGAGGTGCTACGCGAATGAATCACATGTTGTTTTCCATTGGGGATGGCGTTAGGTAAGAGTCGCTTCAGCCGGCCAATTTCCTCTTCGACATCTGCCAGTCGGTTTTCGACTTGCTCGAGATATCTATATTGCAGGTTGGTCATTCCATTCTTCATACGAAATTCGTTAGTGAGACCTACTGTTTGGGCACCAGGGCATTGCTTGGCCCAGAGTTCACAGCATAGACACAGTCGATGGCCTGTTCAACACATGCCGAACACGAAGGTCTCGCGCCGTCACACTTTCAAGCACATACTCCATGTTAGCTGCTAGGGACCCCTATAGAGACCATGATCGGACAGCGCCGAAAATCATCTCCGTTGATCGGTTAGGGCAGGTGACTTACCCGTGACTTGCGGGCCCGACAAGCACTGCAGGCGATCGGAATGCGCTTCCGCTTCCGGACGTTTGTGACTGGAGGGGTGAGGCTCTCCATCGGCTGTATCTGCTGCCTTTCTGCCTGCAGAATCCTCTTCGCAGTAGAGCTACGGACACGATAGAGGCGGGGATTTAGAGAGGAAGATGTCGATATCCCCGGAAAGGGGAGATGCTGTGGGCGGGGAGTTAGGGATCGCCAAAGCTTGTGTCCACCTAAGCCACAGTTTGTGAGGTGGCTCGAGACGTTTAGCGGAGCTTTGGGCGTCAGTGCCGAGAGCTGCTAGCTTTTCTCGCCCGGAGATAGACTTATTTCCCCGGCCACCCTCGAGTTTCACTTGTACGAGCCTCGGAAAGCTTGGAACAAATCGCATCTAGCGACTGGAGTAGTAGCAAAGGAAAAGGCAGTCATGAATCACGTTCATATTATGGCACGTCGTGACTCTGTGATGTTCATCATCGAGGGTTAAAGAGCCACTTCGCAATCGTCTAATCTGCTAGCAGACACACACGCGCAATCAGATCGAAATCATGTCTTCCACAACAGCAACCGAGACTTACATGCAGCACAAGCCAGCCGAGGATGAGACGGCAAAGATGCTGCAGGCAGCTGAAGCCAGCCATACAAAGCCGCTGTGGCTCCAGATGGCAAGATTGAATCCACCTTTACCAAACCCAAGATGCCCCCATTCCTCTGGAAATACTCAGAAATTCGCCCAACTCTTTTGCAAGGTCAACTTGTGGATGAGCACCAAGCTGAGCGCAGGGTTTTGATGCTTGTGAACCCATCTCGAGGTAAAGCGCCCAGATTCGCTCTGTTGGACGTAGCTGACTCGCACACGAGATGCACCCTTCACGACTGATACAATCTACGCTGGGCTGCAGCTAGTCATGCCCAATGACAGCCAAAGCCCATCGGCATACCGCCTTTGCAATGCGATTCATTATCGAAGGCCAGGGCGGCTTTACTGCTGTTCATGGTAAGCGCATCCAGATGAATCGTGGGGACGTCATTTTGACCCCCACGTGGAACTGGCACGACCATGGAAAGGATGGATCGGGACCAATGATTTGGCTCGATGGTCTTGACCTGCCCAACTTCACCCATTTTCCAGTTCATTTGTTGAGCATTTCTCGGCTCCTCGTTATCCCGCCGAGAATGTCGACACCTCTCAGTCGCCCATTGTCTTCCCATGGAGTCGAATGAAGGCCGCGCTCGACTCTGAGGGCGGCGACTTTGCTACAAGTAGATACTTGCATGCGGACGGGTCTGAAGGTAGGTTGAACTGTCTTCCAGTTTCAAGTCGTTGAGCCCAACTTATATGCTTACGCCGTGCCAGTGAGCAGGATTTTAGGGGGCAAAGCCGCCCGCATCGCACCCGGTGCCAAATCGCCGCTGGTTCAAGAGACGGCGTCTTCAGTCTATCACGTTGTTGAGGGCTCTGGACGCAGCCGCATTGGCGATCAAGTTTTCACATGGAAAAAGGGAGACACTTTTTGTATTCCTTCATGGTATCCTTACGAGCATTTTGCCGACGAGGGACTTCAAGAACCGGTTTACTTGTATCGATTTGACGATTCGCCCATGCTGAAGAGCTTGGGTTTCTATCGTTCCGCCGACATGGACGTAGAGAGCTTGGTATCTGCTTGAGATAAGCATAATGGCTCTTTGCTTTCGGAATTGAACCAGTAGTAGAGTTCTTTGAAATTAAGCTGTTTCGAATAAAGAAACATGACCAATGACGACAAAACTGCTAGTAGAGGTGACCAAGTATGACGGTGTCTGACCAACTTCGATCCATACGTATATATGATTCACAGGCTGCGGATTACGAAGGGTTTAAATGTTGATGAAACATCCCCCACCATTTTCTGTACTTTTTAAACTTTTTTTGATTCATTTTCCTGTCATTGTTGAACGCAAATTACCAAAACTTCTTGCAAACCGTTTCTAGTCTCAATCTCTCCGACGCCGGTACCAACCCATACAAGCTGCTCACTACTCTCTCAACCCCAATGTTCCAGAAAATAGATCAAGCAAGACGGTAGGTCTTATGAATGATCACTTCGCTGAAAAAGTAGACGGGTATGACCAGCAAATAAATCGCCCACAGAACACCCCGCCATAATGCCAAATTGCTTCACAGGGCCCATTTGCTCCATCCAAGTGATAGCGGCATAAGAGACGCCGAGACCGACACAGTTCTTGATCAAGTTCACCAGAACGCCAATGTGGCTGGCCCGAGATGGCATGGTGTCAACGGCATACGTGAGCAAAACGTTGGCCGAGCATGTCAAGCCCGTAGCCAACATTCCCCAGCCAACACTTACTTGAACCCAATTCTCAGGAGAGTTCAAGCCGTACCCGATCACGATGCACCCAGCAGGGCTGATGAGACCACCGATGACAACAGCCGGCAGCCTAGAGGCCGGGTTCGGCACGTGCTTGTTCTTCCTGGCTGCCTTCCCATACAAGAAGTCCGCTAGAGCACCGCCGATCGGAAGGCCTATCAATAGACCAAGCAGAGTTCCAACACTGAGAAGGCCAACGGGGCGAGCTGTCCAGAGCATGGGTGGCTGTGCATAGACGACAGCCACGAGGATGGAAACGAGAACGGTCCAGCCGATCGTGAACCCGAAGACTAGCGTGGTGATAAGAACCTGGGGGGCAACAAGAAGCTGCACTGGCTGAACAAAACTGGTCATTGCGAGTTTCCAGTTCATGTCGACATAGGCACCAGTAAAGGATCTGAGCCACCATTGTCTTTTGGTTGACAGGAGCTCACCCTCGGTTCTTTGACGAGCTTCTTCGACTTCCGTACACTTCAAGCTGGAACCTAAGCGCTTGAGATTGTCCTCATTATCGGTTGAAACCTCGGTAGGTGTTGGCTCATCGATCCGTGTTTCCGGAAGCATGAGGAGCGATCCTAAGAATGTGACGAAAATGAGGGCCGAGAGGATGCGAAAATACCATCTCCAGTCATTCACTCCCTCGGCCACAACACCAGCGACAATAGGCCCCAAGCTCGAACCAGCTGCCAGGAGCCCAACATAGACAACCATGGCACTGGCTAATTGGCTTTCTGGAAAAGTTTCCGCAACGATGCTTGGGCCTAGAGCCTCGACGAGGCCACCAGCTAGACCACCTAAAATTCTTGAAGCTCTGAGAGAGTTGAATGTTGATGCCTCAGCACCCCATAGGCAGAAGGCGAGGAAGAATAATAAGGATATTAGGATCGTGTAGCGTTTGCCGATCAATGAAGCGGCCGGGAGAGCGAGTATGTTCTAATATTGGGCTCTATTAGTCTTTGCGCTTTCTCTGTTGAATTACTTTACAAGACACTTACCGACAAACCCAGGGTCAAGAGTACGTAGGTTGACAGCTGTGATACCTCTTCAGAGGTGCAATGAAGCTCTTGGATGATCAGAGAAAACAGAGGAGACACTCCAGCCGCAAATGCATTGCCCAGAAGGTTGTAAAAGCTGACGTTGAGTAGAATCCAGATTCTCCATGACAATGGCCAGTGCTGTGAACGATGATAATCAGCTTTCGTGGTTCAAGCAAAGGTCTTGCATGATGAGTTGCAAAGAAGAAGCCTACCATCACCGAGGAGCTAGTTATGGGAATATCAGACGACATTTTGCTCGGCCCTTGAAGGTTGATTCCGATTTTGTGATTCAGCGATTCAAGACAGCGAGCAAGTTGGTTTCTGGTTATGCTTAGTCTCTCAAAGACTTATCAACAACTGCACGACGCCATGCTCAATGACATCGTGAACCTCCGTATTTACAATCTCCTATTATGCTCCCAACATACAGTTTCCAATATGCCACATACTATTGGCCTCAAGGTACCCATCGGGGAGATAAAGTCTGAAGTAGTGCTCGGGGAGAAGCTCCAAACCCCGGATGTCACCCCGCACACGCGCCGGCCCGTGCCCACTCTGCAGCGCGCGGCAGATCGTAATCGGGCTCGGAGTATGGGGAATTGCGGAGACGCGGGGTTGTAATGCATTCGACCGGGTATCCCGTTGGCTGTGTCATTTATTGACGGTCTCAGGTGCGTAAGACTGCTGCGCCGTGTATCCACCGTTATCAATATCTTGCAGGTTTCAAGGAGCAAGTCTTGGCTGCGTTGCAATAATTTCAAGTCACAGGAGATCTAAACCATGGTTGTCAGTCAGAAACCCAGTCCAGGTTACAATCAGTACTTCCTCCCCGAAGAGGATCTCAAGTACCTACCTCCATACCTTCGCGATGTCCCCGAAACAACCACGGAGACTCAATGCACTACTACGGGCACATGGCCGCCATGGCTGAAGGGCACATTTGTCCGGTAAGCCTTCAGGAAGGCTGAAGAAGAAAGACAAAAGAGATTTGCTTACAGTGAATACAGAATCGGGCCAGGGCGTTTTACTGTCCCATTGTCCGAAGATGGCTCGAAGCCCAGGGCTATCATTCAGCATTTCTTTGACGGGCTCGGTATGCTTCATAAGTTTCGGATGCTTGACGGGCATGTTCACTATACGAGCCGCTACACATCCGAGGGCGTTGTGAGAAGGGCCAAGCGAGATGGCTATCTTTCCACCAACGTCTTCGGTCTCAATCCAAACACGCCTCTGAAGTACACGCAAGATCCGTGTTCAGCACTGTTGGGAGCTCAAGTTAGTAGAGTATTATCTTCCCCCCCAAGTCGACCACGCGCTAACACACTGTGCAGCAATCTCTCTATCTTCCAAACGGTTACATGGAGCCTGATGAGATAAATGTAAACGTCGTTCCTCGCCGTGGGATGCACCTTCCACCGGACGATAATCCACACTCCAAAGGGCCCGAGGCAAAGGACCCAGCGACCGAAGAGGTAAGTTCATGGTCAGTCATGACCACACATGGCTAACAGTGTGAATCAATTCAGGTCCTGGTCCAGACGGATTTCAACCTCCTTCAAGTCTGCGATGCGCGAACGCTTGAGCCAAAGCGGATGCTCACGTATGCCCAAATCGACCCAGAACTTTCTGGCTACGGCATTTGCTCTCATCCACCCAAAGATCGCACCCGGGGCTTGACTTTCAATTATTTAATCGACCCTGAGAAGGGTATTATGTCAGTCTTTGCATTGAATATTGCTTCAAAACCTGCGTCCCTCTTCTGGAAGACCCCACTCCCCTGCAAGCCATGTTACATCCACTCTCTGGCGATGACAGACAAGTATGTGGTTTTTATTAGAAACGTAAGTGACCTATACATCTTCCATGACTTTCTGCGAAGCATATTTGCTTAGGCTTCAACTTTTAGCCGGTCCAAATGGATGTCAGCGATGCGACGAAGCCAATGTCAGATATGCTCCAATTCGAGCCAAACACTCCCACCCAATTTTTCGTTCTGAATAAGAATGACGGCAGGCAGTAAGCGCTCTCTGATGAAACTCTCCCGTAGACTTGACTGACGGTGTGTTCCAAAGCGTCGCGACTTATGCGCAAAAGGATGGCTTCATGTTCTTCCACTCGGTTAATGGATACGACTATGTTGATCGTCAAACCGGCGCCGTCAATATTCATATCGACCTTTGCAGTTACGAAGAAACTTATCCATCATACAGCGAGTATAGTCTGAGCAACATTGTCGACCCAGCGCGGCCGTTTCAAGACGGCACTCTCGTCCGGTACGAGATGGCCGGCGGAAAGCGCCGATCCGTCCCGCATCGGCCGTGGACAGTCGCCGCGTCAATACCAGGAATGGCATGCGAGCTACCCCGGATTGCGAAGGTTGCCTCCATGGACCCCAATTATCGTTACGTCTATTGCACTGCTGGGAATGGTGGCCCCTCTCCGGGCACAGCTGTGCCGATTGGCCGACTCGGGAACGGGTTAAAGGTTGTTCAAGCAGCGTTTTTCGGGAGCTTAGCAAAGTCCGACTGGAAAACTGGAACGTTCAAGCGATGGCAGCCCGAGAAACGGGGAGAGTTGTCCGTGTGAGCCAGTCTTCGTGCAAAGGCCTGGAGCAACGGATGAGGATGACGGCATAGTCTTGACTATTGTCATTGACAGAGAAGGAACTCACAGCATTCTCATTGGTCTTGATGGACAGACTTTCGAGGAGGTTGCAAGGGCAGATATGCCTCAAGTGTATGCTCTGGGCCCTCATGGATCATTTGTTGAAGGCAATTATGGTCTTTAGAAGAAAGTTACCATGGTTTTCAACTCAGGTCATCCTTGGAAACCACAAGGAAGTAACCCAATGCTGTGTTTTGGGAAGAAGTCATGTCATCTGATTGGCCTCGTCGGCAAAATGACCATATACGTGAAGTCGTACCACGCAACTCAACTGAGGCAAACTTCCCGAGCACGTGCAAGAGCGGACGGAATTTCTCCTTTACCGCAATTTCGGATTTCAATTACGTACTTTACCGCTAATATCGACTGGTGCGGGGGTCAGGGCATCGAGACAAGGGCGCGCTTGGCCGCCTTGGATGACCGGAAGCGGGGCCCGACCGTGTACGTTAAGCCGTCCCGAGAGAGTGGGTCCCGGAGGTCTCAAGTCGAGTCCGGAGCTCCATCCACTTCCGTGTACGTTGAGTATAGCCGAGTTGAAATGAAAAAGTTCCAATGCCGCCCGCGCACCGAAAGATTGAAAACCTTCGCTAGACCAATCATTCGAGTCATTACCTGATTGCAACGACAAATGTGTGGCATGAATTTGAGCGGTTTCGTGGTATAAAACATGTGTTGTCACCCCTCTTCGCCAAAACCTGTAGTCCTTTCGCTTTCATCACCACTTCCAACCAACTCTTTCCAACTTTGAGAATGATATCAACAACAACAAAGACTGACAGTTCCACTTGTATCTTCAAGTGTATACGTCCTCGTTCGATCTCTTCCGTTTCCATCCTGGCCAACCATTCACGTCGCGTCATGCACATGCCCAAGATGGCGCTGGGTATCAGCATCGACAATCACTACACGTCCAAGATTTACACTTGCAACTCTCGAGTCTCTGGAACATTATCAGTTTGCACTCAAAGGGATACACCATTCAATTGCGTCCAAATCGCCCTCCTTGGCACCTCCCATACTCGAATCGACATGCTGCCTGCTCCTAAGATCATCGACAATGATTTCCTGAGGCTGGACATGCCCATTCGCGAGAATTCATACCCATCTGGCCGAACCTTTCGTGCTGGGCAGACCTATCACATTCCGTTCGAATTCACAATCCCTCGCGCGCTATCCAGTAACGCTTGTCACGTCCACACCCTCTCGGGGTCCGGACACATCCAGGATCTCCACATGCGGCTACCACCAACCATGGGTGACTGGGAAAAAGACGACATGTCACCTGTGATGGCTAGAGTCGAATACACTATCGTTGCTCGTGTGTTACAGCAGCGTGCCTCCGAGACAGGCCACACAACCGAGACCAGCCAGCCCATCAAAGTGTTCCCCTCATTCCCGGAAGATCCGCCTTTAAGCATTACCGAGCAAGATACTCGATACTGCCTGAAAAAGACCAAACAAACTCGCAAGAGCCTGCTGTCGACGCAGAAGGACCAGATCACAGCAACCGTGGCGCAGCCGGCACCAGCTGTCCTGACCATGAGTGGACAGCAACTTTCGCCCACGTCGGCTACCATACACCTTACTTTCAAGCCTGATTCGACATTTGCATCACCTCCAGACATCAGTCTTGCCCAAATAAAGCTCGAGACAATCAGCTGGTTTAGCGGAGCCCCGATTAAAACCCTCCCAGAGCTTGGCGAGGCAAGAGACTCCGCCGGCGTCAAGCAAGAGTTAAAGTACATTACATCAACCAAACTGCCAACGACTGGTGTAGAAGCCACATGGCACAAGGGTGATGCTGGCGGACAGTCCTCTTCGTGGGAAGGAAGTCTGCAGATCCCGATCGCACTGCCAACCACCCACAAGATGTTCCTCCCGACCTTTTATAGTTGCTTCGTGGCTCGAACGTACGTTCTGCACTTGTCTGTTAATGCAGCTGCGTCGGGTACGAAGATAAATCTATCCGTACCACTTCAGATCTCCGTGCAAGAGCAGGGTGGCAAAGATTTGGAGGTGTCTGGCGATGAGCTGCCAACCTTTGAAGCAGCTATCGCTTGGCGATCAGGACGTTGATGGGTTGCAGTAGCCATAGCGACAGTTAGACAATTGCAAGTGGGAGGAGTCATGAGGATAGAAGGGACAGGAGTGGTACAGGGGACAGGACAAAGGAAAGAAGTCACAGGGGACATATCATCCATGTTGTGAACGACAATTTACGACACCATTTGATATCATGCGAATAGAGTTTCTGCGGTCATCCTTTTCTATGCGTAAACAAGATGCAGCATCGCGTGGGGTGTATTAGGTGGTGTTTTGAAGTACTGGGTATGTATGTGGTATTTGCTTGAAGAGACAAGGGGTATTAGGAAGTGACGTGTGCAAGCATGATAGTACGTTAGAGCGTGAGGGTGGATTGCATGTAGGCCGTTAATGTAGACGAAGGATCTCGGTCATCCCTAAGGGTATTGTTCGAGTCTTTCCTTGGACACTGCGCCCTCTTCATTGGCCCCATGATGCACCTGGAATGTTGTGCTGACAGAGATAACACCTGGGTTATCCGATGTCGGAGTGACAGACGCTCCTCGTCCAGAAGCACTCAACCGACCAGCCTCCTTGAACAATTCCTCATCTGAGTCGTTGTCCCTGATCTGCGTTCCGCCAACTACGGTAGTTGTGAGGCGGCTATGATGGGTTCGTCTGGTGCCGATTGCGGCCGATGAGAGCTCGTAGTTACCGTACCGGTAGTTCGATGTTGTCCCGCGAGTCGAGGTGTGCCCTAGAAAGAGGGTTCGTAGTGCTTTACGGAAACATGTCAGTACACTGATGGTCAGAAGATGAGCCAGGAGTCGGCATACCTGGAAGCGATGCGGCGATGATTGCGACAGCTGTCTCGATCATAGACACAGTACAAGTCAGCATTGTCTCCATTTTCTTGGAGTAGAATGCTCGGATAACTATGATTATTAGACTGACATCGAGTCTCTGAGACATGGTCGTGAGGTAATGCGACTTACTGCTAGCAATGATGACGAAGAAACCGAGTGCGAAGATGGCAGCAACGCCAAGCTTCTGTTTCAGCTTCATCTGAAGCTTGAGGACCATTGAAATTGGCAAGCTGATTGCTAGGTTTTGTTAGAAAGAAGAGAGTAGCAACAGAATGTTCTAAACGTACTGGCAACATCGGAACCGATATTTACTGCGGAGGGGTTAGCACAGCCTAAATGTCATCAGGAAGATCAGGTGTCGGGGTTCTCACGCAAAATCGTCAACCAGTAGTTGATTTCAGCATCCTTCGGATCGCATTGATCTACAACATGTTAGTATCTCGAGTTCCCGAATCTGGTTGTACCCATTGTGAACTAACAATTTGGATCCGTTGACCACCTCTTGTCGTGTGGGTAACATTGAAAAATGATGTGGAAGAAGATCGTTGCCCAAGAGGCCAGTAGAAGTCCAATGGCAACATTGTACACAATTTGAAGTCTCGATGCCGGTGCTGCAATTCTTTTGTAGAATATCACAAGTGCAACTTTGATGGCCCAAAGAGATGTCACGTAGAGGATTGATCCAGGAACGATCATCTTTGTATCATGCCTCGTCAGTTCCAAGTCTCAATATGTTGCGCCAGTCGATACCAATAGTCTTACCTGCATGATCTGAATGAACTCCTCTCTTGTCGCCTTGGGAATCTCAGCCATACCAAGATTCCACATGTGCTGTTGAATGATCAAGTCCCCGACGAGACAGCATGTCGACAGGATCAGGAGGCCATCGTCGATGCCTAAAGCCTTGAACCTCCGAATTCGGACCCACAACCTGAGGATCAGAAAAAGGGTTGCCGCTACAGTACAGATGTACCAGGAGATCTAGGTACCCAAGCTGTCAGTACCAGAATGTGGGAAAAGTCTTGCAACTTGAGCTTCAAAAATTGATGTCCAACATCTGGCTTGCACCTACCACTTGGCCAAGACCTTCGGCCATGACGAGCAAGATGACCGGTCCTCACGTCAACTTGTGCAAGTAAGACAAACGAGGAAGGGCGGTGGATGCCCCTCAGGTCTTATTGCTCGATCCGCGACCAAGTAGCTGGGCCACGGGGCTGTCCAAAGACCCCCTTATGCATCACGCTTGTTTTCAATTCAGCTTAGCCATGGTGCGACGATCCATGGCTTGTGCATTTCCTGCACCTGTCAATCACCTCATGTAGGGATGTGGCGAACTACAGCGCTAGGCAAGGTGTTGCCCTCGTGGGCAGAAAGATATCTGTCGAATCTGCACATCTCCTCCGGACTTGGCGCGAGAAGCGGGAATTCCGACCTAGCCTGTGGGATGAGCACCTGTTGCAAGCCTCGTGGCCCATCGGGCAAATACTGACGGGCAATCAGGTCCCAGAAATCGCCAGCGCATGAACCATTGGTTCCAGTCAATTGGATCCAATGAGGCCGAGAGACGTGGAGTGACCATATCAGGATTCTCGTGATGTTCAAGAATTAGTGCCAACAGTAGCGTAGGCTGAAGTTCGCCGGTCCCGCTTGTTCCGCCGCCGAGGCAAGGATCCAACAGGGAGTCAACATGGGGCCATGGGCTCTGCATGCTTCGCGGCATTATTGATTTCTCGAGTCCCTCTACCGGTGGGGACAGTCTGGAGCCGCTAAGGCTGGCTGGACGAGAGTGTCAGGGGAGCGTCGGTCTGCAACGTGGGAGTTGACAAGGTCAACCAACGTGTTTTGCACATGGAAATCAGGATCTTGGAATTCTTCAACATCGAACCGCGCGCGGGATTAACGCCGACAAAGCCGGCTGTGGAGTTTCACCGGTGAGATGCGTGGGCTTTCTTCGGATGAAGCTCAAGCAAACGACCCTGATCCCAGCCTGCCCAGCCCAACATTAAATGAGATTTCCGGAGAAGGCGACCTTTTCGTTCTCGATAGCGCAAATGTCAGCACAAAGAGCCCCCTATGGGCGGAGTTGACATGGATATGAACCCCTGGCGTTCTGTGGTTCCCTCTCCACTTCAGCAAACCATCGCCATCTGTCTGCCCACATCTGTCTTCATAGGGGTCTCATCAAAAGGGAAAAGAGCATCGCTCGTTATTCATATGAACTGCATGGACGCCCTCAACAGCTTGGACTACCTAGTTGTCCTCCCACCTTCCGCACGCACCTCACCGATCGTCGTCAACAAAGTGAGTGCATCATGGGACTTGTCAACGTCTTGACAACCGGCACAAGCTTGGTCCTGGCGGTGGCCTCTGTCTTCCCTCACACGGCGGTGGCTGCATGTGCCAACATCACCAGGCCCACAAGCGTCGTCCTTCCTCAAGGAAGGATCAAGGGTTTCCGTGATGATTCTCGCAATGCGGTGTTTTTGGGCGTCCCCTTTGCGGCGACGACAGGTGGGGAGAATAGGTATGTCGATCATTGCGATTTTCGACTTTCAGCTGGACTAACGAAACTTTCAAAGATGGAGAGCGCCTCAGAATGTTCTGCGGTCAAACACGACCTTTGATGCGACGTCATACGGCCCAACATGCCCTCAGGCCATCTCCGGCACTACGTTCAGCCAGCAGGATGAGGATTGTCTCAACTTGAACATCTGGTCTCCCCCAAATGGAAATGACTTGCCCGTAAGTTGGATCCAGCACCCACAGATTTAGTAATTGGTTCTCAAGACTGAACGATAATGCGCGCAGGTATTTGTCTACATGTACGGCGGTGCTATGGTGACCGGCTCGAACAGCAATCCTCAGATTCAGGGAACAAACTTTGCTCGCAATGGAGTTGTTTACGTCAACTTCAACACTCGCGAGAGCATCTTCGCCTCTCCACATTCTGCGGAGTTGAAGGATGCCAACCCTGAAGAGTCCCAAAACTTTAGCATCCTGGACGTCGAGAAAGCCCTTGATTGGATCCACGAGAACATCCGGGGTAAGCAAGCATCTGAGATCTCACATGAGTGGCTAATGCCGATCAAAGTGACACGAGTCTAACAACAGACCAGCGTTCGGAGGAGACCCCGACCATATCGTCTTCGGTGGCCATTCCTCTGGCTCAGTCCAGGTCGATCACTACCTATGGAACCACCCGGACTCTTGGCTCAAGGGAGCTGTGCAAATGAGCGCCAACGCCATGTCCGGCCCTGCCTACGCGCCCGTTAACGAGGCCCTTGACGCCGTTGCTACCGAGGTCGCATGCCCTGCTGGTGGCGACGGCCAGATCGATTGCCTTCGCGATGTCGACGTCTACGCCTTCCAGACCACCAACTTCAACTCGACCTTCAACACTTGGTTCACTCCCGTCATTGATAACATTACCCGTCATTCCGACTATGCTGCTCGCTTTGCCGCCGGCAAGTATGCTACTCACGTGCCGCTCCTGACTGGTACCTCCAATGGCGAGGGTACCATCTTCAGTCTCGTCTACGGCGCCGAAAACACGAACTTCAGCTCTTGGATCAACACATTTGACGCCGACAGTGCGCACATCGAGGATGCCGTTCTGATCGAGGCATACAACGCTTCAAACTATGGATCCGAGTCCCTCCGTAGCGGTGCCCAGTACGGCGACGCTCGCTTCAACTGCGCTGTAGACTACCTCCAGGACCTCCGCAGTGCCGCACAAGACACTTGGGTCTACCGCTTCTTCGGCGCCTATGACAATGTCGTCGGAGTTCCAGGCACTGCTCCCACTCATGGCACGGAGGTCCCCTTTTTCCATGGCGGCAATGAGTTTCGAGGCTCTATCCAACGTCACCGAGGCCCAACAGGCATTGGCTGACTCCATTCATGGGTGGTTTGTGGAATGGATCAAGAACCCCGCTGCCGGTCCTGGGTGGGACAAGGTCGCACCCGAATCGGGAGCCCTCGTCAAGCTTGGCGTCCCCGAGGATGAGCTGTCTCGCATCGATGGTTCTACCGACGAGTTCAACCAGCGCTGCCAAGATGTGAGTTTTCTTTACAAAAGATATGAAGTCTGATCGTTTTTTAACAAGCTGTTAGGTTTACAAGCCCGCCTTCCCGAAATACCCTGTTGTTCAGTCAGTTAGCGATATTGTCAACAAGCTGTTGTGATACGTCTCATGTATCTGCTTGATTTAGTGATCGGTATCTTGCCGACAAAATGTAATTTGACCTATGTCTTGGTATTCATCCCGTGATGTCTGTGGACTTCAACTTGAACTCTCACCACACGTGTCCGATGTGACCTTTTCCTCCACTTGGCACGGGATTCAAGCCACATCGCCGTTTTTCCAGCCACGTCGCCACGTCTTGGTTTTGCCACCGCAACTGAGCCTCAAGACAAACATTCGCCGCCACATGATATCTGAGGCCTATGTAACAGTTTTCAGCAGCTGACATTAGAGTTGGAATGAAGCCAAGATAACCCAAGAGTTCTCGCCGTCAATTCCGGCGTGCACGTGTCCCATGAGACTTCAAAGGCCAGACGTTGTCCTACTTAAGCCCATCAGGTCGCCCAGATCTTAGTGACGCATCCACTACCATCTTTTAACAAGTCGTGCGAATCAGGAGCATGAGTTCGAGACAACGTCGGGATGATCTACATGTGTGACAAGAGATTAGCACATGTTTGAAAGCGCACAAAATGTAATTACTCATAAGTCCGCGTTCGAAGAGTAAAGGTCAATAAGACCAAGGCATCCGAGACACTAGCTGGCTAGCCCGCATAAAAGTGGCCAGCATGTACATGATCTCATATATCATGAGGTATGGACCTGAACCACTCGACTCTGGCCTTTCCCCATCTTCTTTCTTCAAAACCTCGTCATGATGCGACGAAAAATTGGAGTCTTCAAACTGGCAGCTATTCTGCTGAGCACTTCAGTGTCAGGTGAAGACAGCGAGCCGTGTTTTTTCCCGAGCCACAACCGCACTACTGAGGGCATACCCTGCCCTATTTTTGGAGACAATACTGCCAAAGCATGCTGCAAATATGGTCACTATTGCTCGAGCAATGGCTTGTGTCTTGAATCTGATGACTGGACCTCGTATCGACACTCCTGTACGGATGCTAAGTATGAAGCCTCCGGCTGCCCGAGGTTTTGTTTCAATACAAGCAGCAATGGACAAGAAGCTTCAAGTAAGTGACCATCGCCGTGATGGTCAATCCAAATTCGTGCTCGGTCAGCCTAATAGCTAATAACGCCTGAACAGCTCTCGACAAACTTAGTGGTGTCAACAGCTGCGGATTTGGATGTAAATTATGGAGATGTAATACCGAAGTCCTGCACGTATACCACAAGCAACTTCTCGATGTCAGAGATGAGAACCATCGTGCCCAACAGCGTTCAGAAGTCGCAACTTGGCCTCCAGAGCAGCATCTCTGAGAACGGCATATCTGCCGGGGCTGCGGCTGGTATTGGGGCTGGGGTAGGAGTCCCCCCTTGCAATTGCCGCTGCAGTCCTGGCGATATTGCTTCTGCGTCGGAGAAAAAAGACAAAAGCTGTCAATCATATTCCAGCACACTCGACATCGGGGGCTACTTATCGCAAACCAAACCATTCGGTTCTGACTTCGCCAGCCCCGCGGCGGGAAAGTCATCTCTCTGGAGGGGGTGAACGACAAACAGCGGAGTTGCCGATGGAGTTCACCGTGAGACATGAGCTTCCTCAATAAACCAAGCTTGAAGAAGGTTGTAGGGTTTTTACATAGAGTTTTGCTATCCGGGCGGATATTCCTAGCTATTCGGGCGGGTAGTATACCTATCTAGATAATAATAGGGTTAGCGACGATATAGATAACGACGATAGGGATAACGGGGACGACGACGGGGACGACGGGGACGATAGAAATAATAGAATTATGAAAATAAAATACAATATTAGGCTTAATATAAGTAGTTATCCGCCCGGTTAGTAAGATATATCCGCCCGGATAGCAAAACTCTTTACATGACAGCGTTATAGCTTCAAAGGAAATTACTGACTGGGAAACGGCCTTTCCATGAAGCCGAATGCATTCACAATGTATCTATTTTCTTGCACTCGCGGAACATCTAAAGCTACCAGATGCTCCAAAATGAGTACGAACGGATGGACGCAATAGTACATCGCAACATATCAATTAATTGACTTGATAAGGACGAAGTTCTTGTCTTTAATATTGGGCCACAACTGACTTCTTAGGTATGCTCATCGAATTAAACTCTGGACATGCGAAAATCTTCGACTACACAACGGGCCGGACATAGTAAATGGCCGAGAGCCAGAAAACACCACGGATGATGGCCATCTGAGACGCGAGCATGCTGGAGCAACAAGTGCTGCTGCAAGCTTTCAATTCGATTTAAAGGCGGGAAGAGGAAGGGTGTGGCTTGGAGGTCGGTCTTCGTGACTAACCCACCATACGTCAGGGTCGCTGTGAGGTTCCTTGCGCTGCTTCGCCGAGATTCAGGCATCAAGTCAACCTGTCAGACGATACTCGGTTGCAACGGCCGTCTTGGCGGGGGCTGAACCAATTTCAATGTAAGCAACCAAGGCATGGGAAACTCGATTTTGGGAGATGAGTGGTTGCTGCTACTGGAAGTGACGAGCCAGTGAGACAATTCCGCAGGGCCAAGGCTCAATCCTCGTACAAGAACTGAAGATAGTTTGGCGACTTCCTATTTCCTAATCGGGCAATGCAGAAGTCGATGAAATGCGATGAGTGAGACACAGTCGGCAAGTCAGCCTAACCGCAGTGGCAGGGTTTTGCGACATGACATTTAAGAAAACAGAATTCCAATCCTCGCCTACGTCAGCACGACATAGTGGCTCATCTCTCTTCGTCGTGAACATGCACCGATCCGCCCTCAGACTTGTCGCGATTCTGACGCTTGTGGCGTCGGCAGCAGGCGAAACATGCTACTTCCCCGATGGCTCGGTTGACCAGGGCGGCATCGAATGCCCCAAAATCGGAGACAATGCCGTGGTCGCGTGCTGTCGCAAGTCCAGCCACTACTGCCTCGATAATGGTCTCTGCCTTGAGCCAAACGCGTGGACGATGTACCGAAACTCCTGCACAGACAAGAACTTTCGAGCGGCCGGATGCCCCAAGATTTGCCGCGATGCTGGTAGGTTCACCCCCTACAGAACCATGACTCTAGGCTAACCTATGCAGCACTGAGTGGACACACCGGTGTCAACTACTGCTTCCAGGACGCCATCTGGACATGTCGCGGGCGGAATGATTGCGACAAGGGAAACTTCACAATGCCGAGTCCGAGAGGGAGAATGTTGATCAACACAGCGTTGGAATCGGATCTCGGAATTGCGGCGGCGACGAGTACTGGACCCAGCGGTACCTCAATCGCGGTGTGCTCGACGACTTCGGAGGCCAGCAATGGTATATCAACCGGAGCGGTGGCAGGCATCGGGGTTGGCGTAGGCCTTCCGCTGGGTATTGCGGTTGTGGCGCTGACGGTTTTGTTTCTGCGAGAGAAGAAGAAGTCGAGGGCCGCCGGTCTAGACGGGACGGCGACTGCTGGAGGTTCTGAGTCATCGCCCGCGCCGGTATGGGCTAAGCATGAATATCCTGGAGGCTTCGTGCAAGAAAACCAGCCTGGATATGGGCAGCAGCCGACCACGGAACTTCCTCCGGATCCAACCGTTAGGCATGAGCTACCCCAGTAGCGTATGGCATGATGGCAGGTCTAGATAGGAGCCATGGGCGGAGTACATAACTTGATGCAGCTACTGTCGAGCAATGAGATGGAGGAAGCAATAGAGGCGCAGGCTTCTGTAGATACAAAACCTGGAGGAGTAGACGAGAGCCTTGAACTTTGAACTTTTAAGCATTGATTTTCGCGAGTGTCTATGGTATTTACTTTTCTTCCTCTATTCGCTCTTCAGCAGCCGATCTCGCCCCGCCAGCCATAGCCTCGTCATGCCCACCCCCGCGCTAGTCGTCGTGCATCTACAAGAAGTTGATACCGACGCCAACCTGGAGGCCCTTAGTGCCTTGCTCACCCTTGCGGAGCACCATAGGCAAGCTGAAGTTCAGCTCGAATCGAGCAACGGGATGGGCATAGACCAGACCGACACCGACAGCGGTCGTCGGCAAGCCCGTCGTGAGGTCGTTGAGGGCATTGTACATGCTACCCGCGACGCTTCGGGTGCTGAGGCCAGCGGCCTTCTTCTCGCCGTCGCCCTTGGTCTTGTTCTTCAGCGCCACGAGCCTGCCGCCGTTGGCGAAGATCTGGAAGCGAAGAGCAGAGTCGGCGCCCTTGTACGGCAGGGGGAAGAGCATGTTTACGCTTCCAGCAGCAAAAAGGTCTCCGCCGACGGCGTTCTGGCCATCGTGGGGACCCAGGCCACCAAAGTGGAAACCGCGGACGTCGGTAGGGCCACCGAGCTGGAATCTGTCGTTGATACGGCTGGGCTGGGCCTTGCCTTCGGAGGCGAAGCCGAGAGGAAGGGGGTAGAGCATGCCGAAGCGGAGGCCTCCTCCGATAGAGATGCCGGAACGACCCTTGATGCCGGGAAGAGGGATAGGGACAGCGCCACCGATCTCGCACTCGCTCTTGGAGAAGGCGACGTCGCCGGCGAGAGGGCCAACACCGGCGAGCTCGAAGACGGACTTGAGCAAGTAGCCGCTTTGAGGCAGTTGCGCGTTGTCTCTCTCATCGCGCTGGTATGTGTGCTTGATGGAGCTCTTGACGGAGTCGCCGGCGTCGGCGCGGACGGAGGGGCTCGCGTTGTCGCCTAGGCCGGTGACCTGGCGCCAGATACCAGAGTACTCGAGGGAGTGCACACTCTTGCCGGACAGCCAGGAGAAGCGAAGGTTGCCTCCCTTGACAGCCTCCTGGTGGGCAGCCCATGCCTTGTCTGTGGTAGATGCCAACGCCTCAAGGGAAACCCTGGTGTCGGGGTTGCTGTTGACAGGAGCACTCAGGTTTGCGCTGTAAGCGGAGCGAGTCTTGTTGCCAGCACTCGCGTTGACGGTGAGCTGCTCGGCGCCGCCAAAGATGTTGCGCCAGAGCACGGAGGTGTAGACGGAGCCTTCGCTGTTTCCTACGTCGGTGCCGGCATTGATCTTGTATCGGGAGAGCTCTTTGACGACGATGTCGACATCGACGTCGGTGGGGGCGGAGGAGGGGTCGGCGGGGTCGGATCCGTTGATGTGAACCTTGGGATCGGGATGGAAGATGCCCAGTCTCTCGAGCTTGCCCTTGGCATCACCCAGGCGGGTTGCGACTTCGCCGAGGGTCGAGGAGCTGTTGGCCTCGGCGGTCAGGAGGGGCTCAAAGATGGGGTCGAGGAAGCCGCGTCGGGTGTTGCTAGCGCCATGGACCTGGAGGCGGTTGATGGTCATGGGCTGGGAGTTTTGCTCTGCAAGCTGAGATGCGCATTAGCACGGGTTGAATGGCAGCATAATGGGCCGGGTCAGTCCTTGCCAGAGCCTGAAATCTCCTAATCTTGGCCTCCTCCTGCAGGTTCTCGAAGGCGGCAGAGGACTCGGCCTCCTTGCGGAGAGCGTCAGGCCCGGCCTTGAGCTTGTCGGTCGGGTTGGTCGCCATCGTAGCGGGCTGTGGTGACGATGTAAGGTGGGCTGGAGGGACAATCGGCAGGCTTCGGGTTGAAATTCGAGATGCAACGGCGGAGCACGGGCCCAATTGAATCTGGACGCGGGCCACACGCGACAGGGGGCTATCTGATTGGCTCGTGTGGCTTGCGACGGGTCCAAGAGGTCGCGCCACATATGAGAGCTCAAGCCACATGTCCCAGCCACATACCCTAGCCACACAGGTGGGCGCTTGGACCCCCTACCCTGTTAATGGAAATTCTGTGGCTGAGGCACTCGCGTGCACACTGCGCAGTGACATAATCAGTGGGGCGTTGCCAGCTGGAGCCTGGAGGCCGAAGTCACCGCGCCGCTCCTCCGCCAAACCTTGAATCCCGCTGCTTAGACCGTCGGTACGTACCCGCCGTGCCTGTCACAGCCTCGCCGCATTCCCCAACTTGTCCACTGTCCACTACCTGCTGCTGAGTGTTTCCGATCCTCCGTCCTTCAACCACCCGCTTCCGCTTCCATTTCCATCCAGCTCCTCCAGCCCAACCGCAAAGCCCAGCAGACGTCTCCCACACGCTCAGCTGCGCGGCTACTCAACTTCCCTTCCATTCTTCAGTCTGTGCATTTTATTTTCCCACATTCTTTTTCGTCCGCTGGTCTTCCTTACCAGAGACTGCCGTGCCCGCCTGGCCTTGGAGGCGTCCGTCCCTGATTACGTCGTGGTCCGTCATCGTCATCTCGATACCTCTCTCGCCCCGAACCCGGATCTCTAGGATTCCACTCCGCACATCTTTCAGCCATGGCAGCCAGCAGAGCCGCACAGAAGCGGGTATGTCTTCTCTTCCACTCCCCTCACCACGTTGCAGCAGCACTGACAGCCGCCCTGCAGTTGACGCGCGAGTACAAGACAATCTCCGAGAACCCTCCGCCATACATCGAGGCTCATCCCTCCGACTCCAATATCCTCGAGTATGCTCTTTCATGCCCGTCTCACAGGCTCCTGCTAACCGCTTACTAGGTGGCACTACATCATCACCGGCCCCGAAAACACACCGTATCATGGCGGCCAGTACTGGGGAACTCTCGTGTTCCCGCCAAACTACCCCTTCGCCCCCCCAGCGATCCGAATGCACACCCCATCCGGCCGATTCCAACCATCAACACGACTTTGCCTCTCCATCTCCGACTTCCATCCCAAATCTTTCAACCCCGCGTGGGAAGTCTCCACCATCCTGATCGGCCTGCTTTCTTTCATGACGAGCGAAGAGATGACTACGGGTTCCGTTTCGAGCACCGAGGCTGAACGCAAGATGCTGGCGATACGTACAAAATGGTGGAATTCTACCGGTGGTGGTTCCCACACCAAGTCCAACACACAAAAAGGCAACGTCAAGGCCGGCGACGGCGGCGCCAAATTCCGCGCCGAATGGCCTGAAGTCGACAAGGCGAACTGGACTGGATGAAGGAGAATAAGATCGACTTCGCGACAGGGAACAAGATCGGGGGCCCAGCAGGGGCCTCGTGCGGGCCCCAGCTCGGCATTGGAGCTGGCAGCGGTCACCAGGCCCAGGCCGTCGTCGATGCTGTCGTCCAGCAGCGGGACGCTGGCCGCGGTTGGCTCAACCAGAACAAGTTACTCGTCGCCGGCGGTCTCATCTTCTTCTACGTCCTGCTGGCTCGAGTGCTGGGCAGCGATAGCTGAGTGCTACCTGGCTCCGCATCGTTCAAAGAAAATCAAGCAGGGTCGGCCTGACGTCGCCGATGGGTAATAAATACAGTGCGCATGGAATGACACGGCTGAGCATGGCGTTTTTGGGCTTTTTCGGCGACGGACACCGGCGACGGACCAGAGTGATACACACACACAGAGTCTTACTAATAGAGGACTGGATTGAATGGGTTGAATGGGTTGGCAAAACGCTTATGACGAATGTATTCTAGATTCGACAGTGGAAATACCTCCTGGGAACATCAATTGCAACACTCACTCTTGGAATGACTTTTGTGGTGATACCTGTTGTGTGACATGATGGTCCATCGGTTGCATGGGTTCAGCCAAAGTGGCGTCTGATCTGCGTCGAAAACATTCTTCTCATCTGCCGTGGCTTTCTTCTGAACCTCTAGTCGAGGTACAATACACAGCAAGGCACAGAAATGGAAAAGAACCAAGCAACCCTAATAGATGTAACCCAACAGGTGAACACAAGAGTACTATACTCAGTCTGAAAAGACACAGAGGTCTCCGAAGAGACGAAGACGGGGTAAGCAAGGTACGAATAACTTTCCCTCATGACAGCCACAGCCACCACCTAGTATTGAGCGAGCAAAGCCACTTGATAAGAGGGCAACTCGAATTCGATGAAGTTTGACGTTACATTTTCATAAAGCTTTGCCGTCGTATCTCGACTGTGCTAATATTCCTTATCTATAATTAGAGATAAATGGGAAACTACATGCAGCCATGCACAACACAAAGTCGACGATCAAGTCGGGCCCCAAGATATGTCTCTCAGAACCCCAGACCTCCACATTCGCCGAAAAGTGCCGGAAAGTGGACGCCGGACACAGAACGGATGAGCCGACGGCCAGGTATCATCCGAAGGAAACATCAGACACGACATACTGAGCGCCGGCTAGCGACGATCACGAAGGGTGTCGGCTGTTCAGTAGCCTTGGCAAATGTTGGCAGGGAAATTGACTGCCCAGGAAATAGGAAGAAGACTGGGTTTTTTGGTAAGCCGAAACGTGATGTTCACCGGCATGAAGTCATGGCAGAGCAGGAGAAACACCAGACGGCAGATGTGGGATGAAAAGCCTGAGGTCTGTACGAATAGAGATGAGTTGATAGTGATCGCCTGCTACGAAGACCATTGGCACATGCACTGTACAACAAGCACATCGCATGTAACCCTGATAGCCTCTTGGCGGGTTGGAATAGTACGGCTGATATTGCGTAAAGCATTCATACTTTTGCCCTCTCTGCATACTCGACTATGCAGCACTTGGAGTGCGTACGATGTATCAGCTAGCCATGTCGTTGCAGCGTTGTCCGTGCGTGGTCATCGTAGAAGAAGAAACTCGTGGTCGAGAACACGCTTGTGTTTACGATGAGGCACTCGGACCGGGGGGTTCTGTAACAGGGTGTGGTGCCATGTTCATGCGGCGAGTCAAGGTGCCCTGGGCCCCCTCGACAGTGTCATCCAGCTGATCCAACCGGTGGTCTCGTGGGTGGGTGCAACGTTCTTTTCGTCTCAACCGCATTTCATGGAGAAAGAAACTTGGTCTGAAGTTTGTAGCGGTGCGAATGGTATTTGGAGGATGGATGCCCTGCTCACTGCGGTGATCTAGCGCGCGGTTGTTTATGAAATCCAGCTTTCGAAGCTCTGACACCTGAAGAAACTTATCCCGTCTTCCGGGGAAGCAGACGCCAACTCTCTCGGTGATGATAGCTCATCGACCGTTGGACAAGAGGTCTCTATTAGGTTTCCGTTCTTTTCTAAATTCGGCGCGGCGCTAGGGGGACTCTCTAGATTGACCCAGATCCTGCAGCGGACGATGCAAGGGACACACATCCATTGCGTACCCCATGCGTAGGGCATACTAAGTACAAAGTACGAAGTAGTAATTGAATTTCGAATAGTTTTCTCTGAAAAAAGGGGGTACATTCAAGACATCGAATGACGACTAAGCAAGGGTCTCTTGCGCGCGCGAACGGCGATCAAACCAACAACATTCCCACCCCAGACTTGTATCCCTCACAAAGGATTCTCCATCACTTTGGCTCAGCCTCCCCCGCTGCCGCGAAAAGCGTCCCGAACCCTACTGCGTACAGAACGCATCAACAATCTCTGCAAGACGACAATGTTCTCCCCTGTAACGAAAACCCCATCATGGGGTGGGAAAAAAGGAAGATGGTAGGGATGCAAGACGACCCAAGAAATCGTCCTATCTCCCCGGCCCGTCCAACCCTCTTGCAGGGCGTAGCGTCCAACTGCCGAATGCAGCACAACGGTCCACCCCCTTGCGCTCGAGCAGACGAAGCTTAAACACCCCGGTTCCTGGTCTCGTCTCGCGGCGACGAACGTTTGTCAAGCAGAAACATGTCACGGTCGCTGGCTGAGCCGGGGGGCTGCTGGAGGAGACCGACGTCCCACGCAGGTGAAGAACCGTCATGTGCTGAGGATCATCGAGGATGGGTTTCGACCTGGTGCCGGGCGGGATGTGGAGGGCTGGGCAACTCCACCGGGAACAGACGTCGAAGAAGCAAGGAGAAGACATCGTGGTACTTTCGCCAAACTGTCGCATGTACCTAATCATTGCCCTCGCGGCTGTTCCTGAGATTGACGGTTCGCCTGATGGGACTTTTCCAAGGTACCTAGACCACTCGGGGCAAGCCTCCGATTCGACAACATCGCCTTTGGCCCTGGGCAAATAATACGCACGGCTGCCTGCCTCCGTCTCGCCTTTTCCCTTTTCTCCCCTTCCCCTGTATGTGTCCAACCTTCTTAGGCTTTCCCGGATCTGCTGCAGGGGGCGGCGGCGGCGCGTTGAATGGTATAAGGCTGCGTTAGCGTCCCCCCGACTTCTTGCGATTCCAGAAGGGAGGGTCCTTCTCTTCTTCTTTTGGAGGGCTGGGAATGCGCGACTTCTCTCCATCGACGGTACAAGCGGACAATATGGCGTCGAACACGAACTGGCCGCTCCAGGAAGCAGGCCGCTCGGAAGCAGACGTCGGCCGTCGGTGTGTCGGAGTTTGATGATGCGGATAGTGTGTTGGAAAAGAACGAGACGCTGGTCGTCGGTACGACAAACCTTTATGAGAATGGGCGGTTGAGGTTGATTCCTGTGAGTGCTCCGTGTTGTTCTCTGTTGAATTGTAGCTGACTCTCTTTCAGATGCCAACACCCGATCCCAAGGGTGAGACCCTCCATGCTTCGTTGAATGTCAACGACAACTAATCGTTGTAGATCCATTGAACCTTCCTGCTTGGCGCAAGTGGACAGCCATCGGTTGTCTGTGCTTCTGTAAGTCTTGAACACTCGGCTCAAGAACAGCCTACTTACTGTCACTAGTCGGCGCCCTCGCCCTCTCAGCCGAGGTTGTCATCGGTGGACTCTCCTCCCCATCTTCATCCTCGAATACTCCGGCGTCGATCCCCACGTCATCAATACCTTCGACTTCAAGAAGGCAAGCGGCGGCAGCGGCCTCAACATCAACCCTATGTCCGTCGTCCCGGCTGGGGTCAAGCCCGCCTCTCTCGAAGAGGTCTCGCTGCTGGCCACCATGCCCCTCCTGGCGAACGGTATCGCGAGTTACTTCCTCGTGCCGACGTCCATCTGGATCGGTCGCCGACCCGTCCTCCTGTTCGCTGCAACATCTGCCTGGGCCGGCGGTCTGTTTGCCGCGTTCAGCACCAGTTTGCACCAGCATCTACTTGCGAGAGCGCTCATGGGTCTTGGAGCTGGCGCCGTGGAGGCGTTGATCCCCCTGATTGTTCAGGATATGGTCTTCATTCACCAGAGAAACAAGGCCATGTCGGCCGTTGTCTCTAGTCAGGGCATCATCATCATTGGGTTGGGAGTTGCGGCCCCTTGGGTGTCTGCCAACTATACCTGGAGGTGGATGTACTACATCACCTCTGGCTTGGGCATCTTGGCGTGGGCTCTTCTTATCGCCTTCCTACCGGAGACTAGATGGACCAGGTCTCAAGCGGAGCTCAGTATGTTGTATCTTCCACTGGCGCTTGCCTTGTGCTAACTACGTACGTCCAGGCGGCCAGAAAGTGTTCCCACTTGCCCCCGGCCAAAACCGCCCCGAGCTCGACTTCGCGACTTTCACCCCGCGCACAACCTATACCAACATCGGCCTCTTCCAGAACGGCTTCGAGTTCAAGCGCGCTGCAAAGTCCATGTTCGACGCCCTCCGCTCCACCTACTTCCCCGCGATCATCTGGGCTGTCCTCGCCAACAGCATTATGATCGTCAACAACCAGGCGGCGCAGCAGATTACGCCCTTCGCGTTGCTTGCCCAGGGCTGGGAGTTCCAGTGGACTGGGCTGACCGTGCTGCCCTTCTTCCTGGCCTCTGCGCTGGTGTATGTCTTTGGCGGCCCGGTGGCTGACAAGATGTCCAACGCGGTGACGAGGTGGAATGGTGGTAGTCGTGAGCCCGAGCATCACCTCGCCAACCTTGTCTTGCCGCTTGTCACTGGTGTAGCGGGATGCTTTATATTCGGAACAGCGGGAGAGAGGAATTTCCACTGGAGCGTTCTTCTCCTGGGCTCGTTCTTATTGTCTTTTCGTTCCTGATGACCATGACCATCCTCAGCGTTTTCATTGTAGAAAGCTACCCGCAGTGGGCAGGGTATGTCATGATTGCGATGCGTCTCTGGGGAATCTTTGCTAATACCACAGCAGGCCGGTTCTCGTCAACGTCTCATCACTGCGCATCGTCATCGCGTTCTTCCTCGCCTCAAAAGCCACGATCTGGATCGCGGAAAAGGGGCCCATCCAAACTTTTGCCCTCTACGCGGAGACCATCATAGTTTTGTCCCTAGGGCTTCCGGTGCTGTACTTCTGGGGCAAGAAGATGCGCCAGTGGACCGCTGGCAGTGTTAAGACGAAGCCAAGCGAGAAGGAGAAGGCATTCGATGACGGCGCCTCTGTCTGAGGTCGGTAATGGTAATGATATGATACCCCTGGGGGACGACTGCTTGGCTCGAAGCAGGACATGTAGTCCGGATAATAGAGACCGAATTCTGAATAATCAATCCTGTCGCTACCGAACGCTGGAGATATCTTCCCAGCTGGTGATGCCTTCTTTGTGGCTGCCATCCGACCTGGTATCTTCCTGGCAGGCCCTATTATCTCTATCTGCTCTCGCAGCAAAACAGCAATGACTAGATCCGCCACCGCTCGTCCTCTGTCTGCCGAAGAAGTTATCGTATCTTATAAGTTTTTGATCCAGCGCTGTCCAGAAGGTCGCTAAGATCACTTTCTGTCTTTACGACCGCCGGAGAGTGAAGCTGATAGTGCGGTCCGCAAGGATGCAGGACTGAAGGGGATGAGGCCTGACGAAACTTCACAACACTGTCTCCGACGCAGACACGCCCCTGGGCGTAGCCTATAACGCCCGAGCTCGTCACAAAGACTGCCTTGTTTATCGAAAGCCCCTGAATTGTTCTGTAAAATCCTGTTGCAGAACCCAGCAGACGGAAGACCGATCCCGGCTTCGCATCTTCAGGCGTCGAACGGATGATATACTCAGGGCCTTGATGGAGGGACAAAACCACATCAATTGCTGCATCAATGTCTGAGTCGACGAAGGAGAGCACCTTATGGTGTCTCTGATGCTCGTTCGGTGCCTTCTGAAGCTTTTCCTTGGCTTGAGCGAAAATGTACTGACGGTTCTCCTCGCAACCTGGGATTGTGGATTTGAAAAGGGTATGCAAGTCTTTGAAACCTCTTTTGAAACCCTCCTTGGGTTGATTCGGACTGTAAGTCAGAAATAGCCAGCAAAATGCTAGCAGACGAGCTTCGGCATGTTCAGCATTGTCGAACTCGGCGTAAGTGCGCCTGAAGAACCTGATCCGTTCCGCCCCATGCCGCTTCAGTGCAAGTTCATATTCAACGAAAAGCCGCTGTGCAGCCAAGATGTCCTTTTCAATGAGTGCTCTGGCGTGGTCGTCAAAAACAGCCTCGATCACACCGAGGGTTTGGCCTTGCAGCACGATGCCGTCGTCAGAAGTGAACTCGATCTCGTAGTTGTGTTCGTCCACCGGCCCTTCCCAGTGCACTGTAGTCTCTCGGTCTGCAGAGTCTAGGGGAACGCCTCCTAGCTCGATCAATACGTCGTCGAACCATCTATAGTCGTCGCTCCAGTCAGGAACCCAGGATGGTAGACCACTCTGGCGGTTCCCACTCCACACATTATCCAACGGCCGTAGAATGTTCTCGTGTCGTATGATAGCTATCGTCGCCTCTGTGTATACCCTGGCCACTGACTGGGTATAATCGGGATTTGGGAAAGGCTGTCGGAGTCTCTGCGAAATGCCGAAGAGCCCGAAGATCTTGTCCTTCGGGTTGGTGGCATGCCGAATTCTGGCATGTTGTACGAGGCTCGACAACTTCCCTTCCTCATTTCTTTCAGCTACCTCGGACTGGCCCCGTTGAATTGTCTGGCCGTTGGTGGCGCCAGAAATATCTTGGAAATCCGAATATGCGTAGAAGCAATTTACGAAGTTTCGTACCCCTTTGCTAGACAGGGAGAACGTAGCCTCCATAAGCTCCAGGGACTGGCAGAATGTGTTCCAGGCAATTACTTGTTCCCCGCAAAGAATGGTCGCATGGGTAGCAAGAAGAAGCTCTTGAAGAGTCCACATTCTCTCAAACCAAGGCCGACCAAGAACGCCCTCGATTATCTCGCGAATCGCTTCGGCATTTGATGTCCCCCATCTTTTGTCTGAGGTAACATGAGCGTGGACTGTTCGTGAGTGAAGAGGAAAGAAATCAACTTCGACTGACCACATTGGTTCATAAACTTGGCACAGAACTCGGTTCGAAAGTCTTCCCAAGAATCGTCTCGCAGCAAATATAGACGTTTTAGATGAAGAAAGAATGCATCTGTTTTAGCGTCGCCATTTCCCAGCCAGACAAGAACGTCTCTAGCGACTTGGTAGATATCGCCCATCATCGCAACCTGAGTATTACGCTCTTGGACTCCACCAGGAGTCTGGTCAATGCAGATGCTGTCAACCCAGAGAGCACGGTCATCGGACTTTCTCCTCAGCTGCCTTAATGCCGCATCGCAGTTGGCGGTGATGGGTAGGACCAATGCGCCAAGCTGCAGACAATGTGACGAGCTTGGTGGACCCCATACATACGATAAGGCCTCAAAGTCATGTGAGGCTCCTACCATGGACTGTTGAGTTATCTGAATACTACATTCAATCAGTGATCCGGACAGAACCTCGCTGGCTTTATGGGCGGAATGGAGTACTAGGAGCCTTGTTCGTCGAGGGCCACTTAGTTGGGTGTGTTGATATGCCATTGCGAGCTAAGCAAGCTAATTCCAGTGGTCTCCTCAGAGGCTTCGGCGTTTCGAGAAAGGAGGGCTGGATAAGGCTTAAAGCCAGAGACAGAAAGCCGCGCTGAGTGTGAAGATCTGGAATCCCACTTTTTGAGGGGTGCTGCAGAATTTACTGGCTGGACTCCCAGCGTGCCAGCCTGCTCACGCAACCTGCCTATCAGTGACAAGTAAGCCCATCGAGCTACAGCATAGGTAGCCTCTTAACCTCGCCTTCTACGCCTTCAGAACTCCAAAAACAGCTTCTATCAAACGGAATTCACTACAATCGTGTGCATCTGGACAGCAACTTGTCAACAACTTTATCAAGACTAATCTAACGAAAGCTCCGACATGCTCTTTGGTTCATGTGTCAAGTGAAAACTTACTTCATTGCTGAGAATATTTCGTCCAACGCCTTGTTTTCTGTGAGTTGACATTTCCCCCGCGATGGCACCACCCTGCAGGCTGCAGCTGAGATAATCGGATGAAGTCAAAGTGAGCCCCCCCCCCCCCCCTGGAGCCCAATATCTCCGCCAACGTTCTTGATAAAATTGGAGCCCTGCAAACGCTCACACATTTCACATGCTATCTTGTCAAGATGATGCCCTTCCAATGAACCTAGGTTTACTTGGCGGGAAGTTTCTGTGATATGCCAGTAGTAGGATGTATAAGTGGGTGTCTGCATTCTCTTGCCATCACAATATGTGGACCACCTTCCTTCATTTCTCTACCCGATCGGCCCTTATCTGGCGCAACACATCGTCCTCGAACCGGCAAGGAACCTCTCAGCTTGCCATCCAACCAATGGACGACGATCCATACGAACAGCTTCTGGATGAGTTAGAGGCAGATGGAGTTCTGAAAGTGATACACGTGGTCCAACAGCCCTTCGACTCAAAGAACTGGAAATCCGTCCCCGTGGGGTTGGCCATCGTCTTAGCCAGTGACTCTTTCCTTGGAAGCTACAAGGATGCGATTTGGATAGCCAGACTCGTCGTGAAAACCGGAAACATTGTCGGTCTGATGCAGGATGGATTTCATTGGTCCACCAAAAACATTCACTTAGAGGCTTCGCACTCTGACATGAAAGTCAACGACCCCGAATTGTTACGATATAGGCGGAAAGTTTCACGAACGTTCTATCTCTCTGATAACCGTACTCCAGTCTCCTGGACAGCGAAACTAGAAGTTTCTGCCAACGAGCAAAGCGATATAGCAAGTTTCAAGATAAAGGATCTGCGACTAGACCAAATCCAAAAAGCCGATGCCTGGAACACCAATGGTCAGCTGATCTATCACTACCGTTTACACGATCTAAACAATAATTTTAACGCCATCTACGATGATGTGCCGCTTGAGGGTTGGTGGCCATGGCCAAAGAAGAATGAAGAGGCCGTCGGGGTTCGACGAAGCGGGCAAGGTCGCAAATCTGTCGATACTCACAAGGCCCGTGTAGACATCCCTAAGTCGGTCGAGATGATGTACGCTTGAGGCGATGTCAGGAATGGAAGAAACACAGTGGTTCCTATCAATCAGAATTCAATCAAATTGCTATTTAGAAAAGAATAAAGTCCAATGGCCAAGCCATGACCTAGTGCTATGGAGTGAAGTCTTTGGCATCTCTCCTCACGAGTGGATTCATCTCTGGCAGGGTAAAGTTGGACACATATCAATAGCTTGAACCATGTCCATAGCCACGACGAGGGACGACAGGAAGCAGAGGTGACTATAGAAGCTATGGGTAACGATGATAGGAGGTATAATGGAAAAGTAAGGATTGAATGAAAAGACCGAGTCAGAAGACAGGGTAAGGAAAGTAGTCAAGTCTTCCATCTTCCGATGTGAGAAAGGGAAAGGTGATCATTCGCGAGGGCTCTCGACTTTTGCTTCATCTTCCTACTCTACACCCTGCCTCAGTACTGCTGCATCATTGAGGGAGCTCGTGTCTCGCCTGATGAGCCGCTGTAGGCAGCTCAGGGGAGGCTGCGTTCCCGTGCTGTCCCGGAGCCCAGGGGGCGGTGGGCCGTACTTGGGACCAGGACTTTCGTATGTCCCCATCGGAGTCGCAGTCTCGGCGGCTTTGACCTTCTTCCTCTCACGCACGAGCAAGAAGCTGAGAACCACGACAGCGATAGCGAGAGGCACGCCGACCCCGACCCCGATGCCTGCTGCAGCACCCGCAGAGATTCCATTGTTTCCTTCGTTTTGCGCCGACGACGATGGAGTACTAGAGCTTGTGGCTGTTGCTGTGATTCCGAGATCTGACTCAACGGCAGTATTCAACATGATTTTGCCAGGCTGATCGATGGTAAAGTTCGCCAGAAGGCAGTTATCTGGGTGGAAACACGCGTAAGTCGCGGCAACGCCGCAACCCCAAAGACCAATGTGTGTGGCACGGTCTATGACATCCATGAATTAGCAAATAGTCCAAGTATCATCGCAATGACGAGCTTCTATACCTGCGCCGTCAATCTCAGATCTGTCGCAATATGTTGGGCATCCTTCTGCACCAAACTTCGAGTCGGTGCAAGCGCCACGGTATAGTGTGTCATCGTCTGTCTCCACGCAAAGGCCATTTGTCAGCCAATAATGGTTGTCATAGCAGCAGGCTGCCGCTGCTTTGCCTTGAGGTGTAGGGCATGGCTTCAGTCTGGCGTCGGGCATACCGTTAGGCCAGTAGCATGTTGTAGTCTGGCTGGCTATTCCGATGGCCAGGCTGAGAATGCTGAGAATCTTGCACAGTTGCATCGTGGTAAGTCGGGGGAGAAGTTTGGACAAGGGAGCAGGCGACTGCGAGCCTGCGTAAAACGGGACCGAGTGCAAACAAGTCTTTATGAGTACATCAAACGAACCTGCTCAGCCTGATTCAGTCATGTGTGTAACTTTGCACAGTTCGGAAAGACGGGGATTCATGATGCGGGCAGTCCTTGGTATCGGAGGGGAGAGACCCCATCCAGTCGAAAAGCTGACATCTCCCCATGGGTCGCACGAATCAAATCTCCAGGAAACGGCACGAAAACAGTCTTTCCGATGTCTCGGAGACTGCGGCGTTGGCCATGATTTGATGGACTTGAGAATTCGAGGCGGCATGCAGCTTTACAGCATATGCCACGGGCCATGCTACGATGCAGCACCTTTGCCAACACACCAGGCTGCCAGTCTCTAAGGCAATAGATCTTCACAACATCCACGATATGCTGACATTGGCGTGTGGACTTCATGTAGCCAAGCAGCCGGAAGCCCCACACCAATGACTTTCGTAAAGCCGTTTTGGGTTGGATCGACTCTCACGACCGGCAGGCAATGCCCAATCAGTAAATGATTGAAAGAGTGCCAAATTCCCATAAAAAGAGATGACCAGCAGGCTGATGGGCTCGTTGGCCAACCCTCGGACCTTCTCGATTGGTCTCAAGGGTTAAACTTGACTAACACAATCTCAATCGGCATCGCGGTGAGCTCGATGACGCGCCATTTGACGGTCGCTTGGACATGTGTAATGGGTGATTAAGCTGCGTAGGTTTATCGATGTTCAAAGTCAAACCAAGCCATATATCTGAAATACAACGGCCCATCCAATGCCCAAGAAGTTGAGCGCGGCGAAACTAACCGGGTTCATTTCATGGATAAAGTGTCGATCTGACTTTACAGCAAAAGGGGGGCATACTATTTTCAGCCATGTCCGCATCTCTCACCTCTGGCAACTTCCCCACAACTCATTTGTATTCGATTTGCTCTTGCTCCCTCTTTGACCACGGCCACCATCCATCCAGTGGCAAGTCGCCATATTTGCTGTTGAAACTTTCACGGAGACTAGACCTGTTAAAATCGCAAAGGAAGCAGGGACTGGAATGAAAGTCCTGAGCGAAAGCAGTACGGTAGATCGCCCACTCGAGTTCAACAAATGCGTCATTCATGTCTGGTAGGTACCTGTATTTGTGGGATCACATGCAACCTCCCATGAGTGCAAGCTTCTACAGATTTACGTCGATGCAGGAATTGAGAGAGACGTCGGCCGGACCTGCAGTGGGAAAAGGCTTCTCGCAGACCTTAAGCCTTCGGAGGTCTCTAGTCTTGACTTGGAATCCGGCTTCCCACCCTATAACTTCACTCAGTTTATCCCCGCGGAAACCCCAAGAAAATCTGACAACGAATATATTCAATTAGCTTTGATCCTCTTCCCTTACTGCCCATCCTAGGCATCTTTTGCCGCATCATCAACTTCGTGCAGTATATGCCACTTCTACCCAATTCAACTCGTAATATGTTTGGTTAGTCCTATTGTGTATACCTAAGCCATGTACTACCCCACACCACAATGCAAATGCAAATGGTCATGAAAGTACTACTGACGTAACCTAAGGGGCCAACGGGCAAGGGTAAAAAGGGCGGTACTGAGGCGGCAACTACGAAAGCAATAAAATATAGAACAAAGACCCATTTCCTTTTCTCAAGTATGTTCAGCTGCAAACTCATAAAAACGCACACGCTTGACCAGGATGTAACAGGCAGCCCTACAAAAATGTTCAAGGCACAAGACTGTAAAGCAAGTAAAGCACTGTTACTGAAATCCAACACTCCGGCAATCAACAAAAGAAACAAAAGCGTTACTGAAAAGATGTTCATACAACTAAGGTAGATGGGATATACAAGAGCATTTTCCACACTATAATAATGCGATAAATGCTCTCGAATGGTAGGCGGGTCAATTTCAACCGTATCCATGGGATACTCGGTTTGGAGGCGAAAAAGGCGTTTTATCCGCATCTTGGAGCTATTTTGGATTCGCCCTTTGAGTTGAATATCGTTGCTTTTCGCGATGTGAGGAACGTTTTCTGGCGGTACGCCATTTGGCCGAGGTCTCAATTCTGAAGTTTCAGCGGCATTGACCACATTTGCAACCGTCGGGACGCGTGGTTCCAAATGCGATTCACGCAAATGCCCCAGCTCGAGTGCTGCGTGGTTATCTTCCGCGTCCGAAGAAGCAAGCGAATTGGATGTGCTTGTTCCATTTCCCGCGCGAAGTCTTTCATCTGGCTGGGTGTTAGTCTGAATTATTCTCAAATAAAGACTGGCCAGTATAGATAGGTACCACGGCAATCCCTATCGACGCTGAAATCAAATAACATCGGAGAAAAAGCTGCAATTAAAGGTGCAATAAGAAGAAACACGGGCAAGAGTTGACCGAAAGACATTTCATCTTCACCCTGGTGCGTCGATTTGCCGACATGGGTTTTCAGGCTTCGGAGGCGAATAGTACCCCAAATAGCAGAAATTGTGATCCAATAAACCTGTGAAAAGACTATTAGCTACATTCGTAGAAGACTGTGTCGATGGAATGTGTGATAACTCATATCGGATAGTTCAGAAGACAGGATGTCTGCATATATCTTCCCGAAGAAATAGAGACTTATCATTAAACTTGCAACATCATAGCTACCACGCCCAAGTAAGCTGCTGATGCGTCGTGTAATCCATCTGCTGCCTTTGCCTCGAACCACGTGTTTTGTGAAGTTAGACGACGTCTTAGTGAGTTTGATCATGCGCGAGGGGAAACTGAATATAGCAAGCAGAATGGAAAGTAGTGCGGTCGAAAAAGCCTGCGTATCCTGTATCTTGAGACCGGTACAGGTTTGTGCATCCAATTTGCCCAGAAGATCATTCTGGAGACGGAATTGATACTCTGCCTGTAAGTTTTCGCAAGCTCTTTCCGCAAACATATGCTGAGCGATGCTAGCTGTATAGAAGCAACGGGCGTTTGAGGCAGGGCGACTTGCGCTCTCTTCTATAGGCTCAGCTATCCAGTTGAACCAGAAGGTGGGACCCATTGCCACAATGAGTCCTACGCACAAAATTGTCATGAGAACAAGCCTCCAGCCTCGATCGGCGGGGTTTTGGTGGAAATATCCTCGAAGGACGACAAGGCAGCAGACATGGGTAACGTTTGCGAACCACGCAAAGTAGACAATGAGCTGCCAGTGGTATGCTGAAATTTTATGCAGGCTGATCCAGCCACTGAGTAGAAGAACAAGGCCAGTAAGAAGTTGAGCAACGCAAATGCCTCGGACAGCCTTCAGCATTTAGTATCCGAGAAACGAAAGTTCTGGAGAAGCTCATTGAACTTACCTCTTTCAAACTGGTTGCCCTGATCTCAGAGTCACCCAAAGTAAGGCGCAGGGAGGCGACGTTGCGGTTCTCAAATGGGTCTTGGCTTGGGTTGAAAACGAAGACGTAGTGTAAAGCTACAAAGAGTATGGAGATCCAGGCTGCTCCGAGAAAGCCGACGGTCACCTGAGTATACGGTCAATAATATGCGCTGGTTGAAAGCCTCCTCATAAGCTTCGTTTTGCGGGTTCAATCACTTACACCAATGCCTCCGATGTCAGAATTGGGCGTCAAGTCCCCTGGGTCCTCATAACACGTCGACTCCCAGTCTGAAGACATTGAAATATAGCAAATTCAGCGACAACAAAACAGGTTGTTTAACAAATTATCATCAGAAATATCCAGTTCGGCAATGGGCACTTGGAAAAATGAGAGGAAGTGTTCATGTCAATTAAGCGGACTTCTGCTGAGTATATAACCGTTTTGAGAAATGAAGCCCAGCGTCAAGCCACATGAGGCCCATTCTCAGCCACTGGAAATTGCCGTTTGACAAAGTGCCTTGAAGGCAGAAACAGCTACTAGTAAGATGCTATGGCGCCAGGCGGGCTAGGCTGGATCTCAGCCGGCTCCAGTTCTTGGGTGAGCAATGCCTCAAAATCACAGACACACAGGCATCAGAGTGTGGCGCAGAATCCGCCATGAATGTGTATTCGGGGCGCAGGTTGAAGGCAGTCTAGGACCTTGTATTGATGATGTCGGGGTATACGGCCCCACATTCGGATCCGGGTTGAGATGGAACGGGCCGTAGGAACGGGGGTCAATCGGCGAATGAATTAGATAAGCGAGGTGATGTCTCGGTCTGGTGATTCCTGGACCCCATTAAAAACACTGCTGATGTAATCCGGCATTGGAAGCGAGCGGTCGAAGGCTCCCCTGGTCGCAAGCCAAAAAAGTAGCTTGTCCGTAGCGTACCGGCAGCCCTGTGGCTGGCACGATGGTGGTTTATTTTTGTCGCCATTGCGGTCCGTGAATTGCGCTGGAATACCACTAGAGGGACTTAAGCTATGCCGCACCAACAATGCAAGGCCGGGACCAGTGGCGGGAGTGTTGTTTGTTCCGCCATCGACAGCGGGATAAACAAGCAATCGGTCATGTCCTGATGTGATGCTCCCATCCCAAGGTATTGAATTACGAAATTTGGTCAGGTGAGAAAGGGGTCGAACAGGAGAAGCAGCGATGCAATTGCCCGTTGATGCCCATAGCATCAGGCGACAGAAACTGCCCAAAGCCGGAGCAGGGTTGACATTCTGGCCTGCCCGCCGACACGGAGCTGGGCAGTACGTACCGGCACAACGGGGAGGAATGGAGCGAGCTCCCCTCTCTATCTGCCCAACTTGGCCCAATGAAAAGCCACGGTTGGCAAGCTTCGTTGGGTACGTACCGGCGCGTCGCAGCACAGCGCACCGCGCACCGTCCTTTCTTTCTTTTTTTGCGGGGGGAAAATTTGTGACGCAGCCCCGATTTTTTGTCATCATCGGATTGTCCCAACTTTTTTTTTTTTTTTTTTTTTTTTTCTTCGTGAGAGCAGGAGCAAGTGCCTAAGTCCGGGTGGAAGGAGGAAGGAGTAAGAAGCAAGAAGCAAGAAGCACTTGCATTTCCTGCCTGCGTGGGAAAGGAGAAAACGGTTGGCGGCAGGAACGGGTGCCTGGGATCTTGCCTTCCCTTAACGATTGCATCAGAGTCACCAGAAGCAATCAAACAGACAAACGGAAGACAGGCAGGTGCGTAGGTCGTGCCTGTGACATAATTGCCTCCCCCGTCGCTTCCATCTCCATTTCCATCTCCATCTCCATCTCCAGTTCTCCTTCACCGCGTCCACGGCCACGTCCATACCTATCCACGTCCCGGACCCTGTACCTTTTTTTCTCTCCACTTCTTGGACTTTCCCCTCCTCTGGAACATCCCCTTTCGGCTTGGCCCTGAGTCCGCCATCGTCTCTCTGCCTCTCCTTTACGCAGTCCACGTCGCCAGGCGAGGTACCTTACAGACGCACCGGCATCACCACCTCGCAGCAGCATCGTCACCTGCCACCCTCTGCCCCTTTACCCCTTTCCCTCGAGGGCCGTTCGTTCGTCTCTCCTTTTCCTGCTTTGCATCTTGCATCGTCCAGGCTACCAACAACGCGCGTTGGCACCCACGGGAGCGTCTTCCTAACATGCGCACCCCCTGCTGTACATAGGCCTTTCTGCACGAGAAGAGTCACGACCTTACACTAAGCTGCCTACACTACCTTACCCTAGGTGCCTCACTGCAGATACCTGCACTAAAATCGAGGTAGCTTAGTTGCCCCGACTGAGTCCCGGACCTGCAACCTGCGCTTTGCGACTTCACTGCACCCGCCGGGTGTTCTACTTCTCTCGCCAGCATCAGCCGACGTTGCGGTCCTTCTTCTAGAAATATCCACCTGCTGAGTGTCCACCGGTAGAAAGGTATCAGCTGCAATTCATCTGAGGTGCTGCTGCTGCTATCGCCGACAACGCTCGCCCGTGGACCGACCTGACGCACCTGCCCCCCCCCGGCTCCTCTGTCGTCCTTGTCGTCCGCCCTCGTCCTGGCACTAGCCCCCCCAGTCGCCTGCCCAAGAAAAAAAAGGACCCAGTCACCACTTCTGCGACTTGGACGTGGGCTCTCAACGCCGCTTCCTCAACACCACCACCACCTCCGCCTTGTCGTCAACCATGGCTCCCAACGGCAACACGAAGGCGAGGAACGGAGTCGGTGTCGGTGTCGCCAACGGCAAACCCCTCCGCCGTGTCGTGCCTGCAATCCCCCTCACCTACGAGCGTCGCCTCAAAGCCAATGCTGCTGCGAAGCATGCCGCCGCCCAAGCCCACGCCGCCTCCGTCCCAGTTGTATCCCTTCCTCGGCCCGCCGCCACCAACGGTTCTTCCTTGAAAATTCAGAACGACGTCGACGACTCTGCACCACCGACCCCCAAATCCCTCGAGCCTGCCATCGCCGAGAAGGACGACTGCGGCAGAGACGACGCCGCCGAGGACAACGACGACGAGAAGCCTGCCGAAGACCATGCAGTAGAGAATCGCGACGGTGCGTGTAAACTTCTCGAGCTACAAACGCCCAAGGCGGGTGCTAATGATTGTCTAACAGGCAATACCACTCACCGGTCCTCGATCACTGCCGCTGCATCTGCTGTCACCGTCCCCGACGTGTCCGAAGCGACCGACAAGCCCTCCGAACGAGACGCGCCCCCGTCCGTCATGGAATCTGCGCAAGGTATGTCGATGCCGCTTGCTGGCCGCTACGCATGCCAGGACTCTCCCCCATACCTCGCGGACGACCACCCGGCAGCTTCGCCGGTCTCTGGTCAGTTAGCTTGGCTGGGTGAGATTTCGTGGCAAGGTCCTTTGGGGAACCAAACAAATTACTCACACCCTGCAGAGAATCACCAGCTTCCTCCGACTTTCCGACCCCCTCCTGTCATCTCTCCTTCGCGCTACAACATGCCTCCCGGCGCTCCCAACGGAGCTCGCCCTGCGCCAGTCGTCCTCAATGGCACTTCTCACCGAGGCCCTCGATCTGTCCACAACGGCCCCCCGCACATGCATGGCCCGCGCCCAAGCAACGGCAGCCTTGTGCAGTTTGGCGGATTTGGTTCCAACTCCTCGTCTCCCGCCCCTCCTCACTCCGGCGGCTTCATGCCTCCTCCCGGCGCGCCTCTCCAGGACGGACGTCAGTTCCATAACCATGCTTCGGTGGCTGCTAACGGATACCCTCCTCAAATGCCTTACGGCACCGAGTTTGTCCCTGGAACCGCCGTAGACCAGTTTGGCAGGCCGATTCCAGGTCCTCCTGGCATGGAGCAGTACCATCCGTACGTCAATGGCTACGGACCGTCCACCCCTCACAGCTTCCAGGGATCCCACTCGTCAGCTCAGGCGGAGGACGTCGGTGCCTACAACCACTACCCCGCGCCTGGCATCCCCAACGGTACTTCCCACCTCGATGACGCTCGCCCTCACCCTCCCCCGGCCGGAGGTTTCGGTGTACCACCCCAGCGGATGATGCCTGGCCCTATCCCGCCTCCGCACATGATGCATCCCGGACACGAAGCCCAGGCATTGGATGGACTTACCGCTTACCTGCGGTCCCAGTTCCGTGATACCACCTTTGCTGACTGTACTCTGGAGCTCCGATATCTGGACGACCGGTACCCTCCCGTCCGAATTCCCGGCCACCGCCTAGTGCTTGCCAGAAGTCAGGTCATTAAGAACATCCTCGAGTCTGAGAGCTTTGAATCTAGCCCGCCGGGTGCTAACCGCATGATTCTTCTCCCTTCCGACGACAAGTACCTTCGCTCCGATGCCTTCTGGATGGCAGTTCAGCATCTTTATGCCTACCCTTTGCTTGGTCTCCCGGACCCCAGTGCCAACGGCGGTCTTGGCATGGCCGGTACGGCCGACGACCGGTTCGAATTCGCCCTTGGTTACGCCGCGGCAGGCCACGCGCTGGGTTGGCACCCAATTGTTGTACGTGGCATGGAGATTGCCTCTCACTCCCTCGGCTGGTCCACCATTGAGCGAGCCATCGCATTCGCCCTGGGTGATGTGGCGGGCCGCGCCTCAGCCGACCGCCACACCCAGTTTGTCTACGGTGACGCGGTTCAGATTTTGATGAACGGAATCATCAACTTCCTTGTCAACAACTTCCCGACCGACTTCACTCTGGACACGTCTGTGGCCGACCCTGAGCGCTACCCCCGCATCCCGTCTGTTCCTGCTATGCCACCTACCCGCGAAGGCACCCCGACCATCGCCCACGGAACTTCGGGTAAGGACCGTCGTTCACGCCCAATGCACATCCAGTTCGGCGATCTGGCGTTGAACCACGACGGCTCCAAGGTGTCCGAGCCCTCACCATTGTCGCCCCAGCAGCGAAACATCCAGTCCATCCTGTCTACCATCCTCATCAACTTGCCCTTCGCATTCTTGAAGCCGACTCTTGAATCGAGTGGCTTCGGCAACGTTAACGGATGGGCTAATGTCGAAGCGCGCCACCAGATCATGCTGGACGTCGTCAACGAGCGTGAGGCCAGAAGGCACCGAGCAGTTGAGGCCGTAAGAGCCGGCGTCATCCCGGACGCCGAGGCAATCTTCTACGGTCTCCAGAGCGTGGAGCCCCGCGTGGCTGAGGAGTGGAACGGGCTCGGCTGGCGTGAGGAAGTGGTGTCGTACGTCAATGGCGACGCGCCGTCCCTCGGCCGGCAGTGGGTTCCGCTGATGGTTCAGAATGGCGGCGGCCATGTGGAGAATACGGGCCGCCCGGCTTATCCTTGAATCAAGAATTAGCCGGGATTACGATGTTACGACACGGAGACTCAAAAAAAAAAAAAAAGATCGACGACGATTTGGGGCGGTCTGCATTCGGCATTCACATGATGACCAAAAAGAAAAAAAGCGGCAATTCCTGTGCAGGAGGGTTCGGTTGATGGTTTTGGCATTGCGCATGGTGTTCATTTGGCAGTTTTCTTTTTGGTGGAAAGGTCCAAGCTACAGAAAGCGTGGAAGTGAATGGGGCATGTTGTGCTGCGGTTCTGCTGTTATGGGCATCTGTGTTGATCTGGGTTGTTTGCGCGCGCGCACGTGTTGATTGATAGTCATGTCAGACTCGTAGCTGAAGGTCCCATCATCTCGGATGGCAGGGCTTAGCAGACGGGTACCTAATGGGCAGACTTGTTGACGCATGGCCTTGGGCAGGTGTTTATGGACGAGGGTGTACCCCTTCAACAGCGGCCGGTGGGCAGGATGGCAAATGATGGGACGAGGACAGTAAAAAGGGGGCAAGGAAAGATCAACGGGCCGGTTGTGGGGAGGACGTGTATACCCGGTGATGTATGGGTTGAGAGGAAAATATGAAGGCTCCTCGGAGTGAGTGTTGCGGGGAACCCAGGCGACGCCGGAGAACCGACAGGTTGGGCGGGTTGTTATTTTGCCATGGGCTCGACTCGTTTGCTAGTTATTCATAGTGTGTACTGATGAATCTGCAAGACAATTGCAAGTGCTCCCAGGTTGTATGAGTGCACCTGGTGATGTGTAGAGGCTTCTTCAGAGCTTGTGCGGACGGAGAGAGGGCGATTCGAAAAAGGGAAGAATATCCGATGCTCACTGAGGAACGCGACATCACAGACCAACAACAAAGACAGAAGCAGACGCGAAGATTTAAACATTTGTTCAATTATCAACAGGATGCATGAACAGGTCATTAAACTCGACCTCGCACCTCTCCGAGAGTGGCATCTGGGAGGAAAAGTGTGGGGAAGTCCCCTGTCGAGAGGGGCACTCTCTGGACCAGGCAATGTCGGCTGGGCCAATCAGTGGCGTTTGTTTCTTCGGTGGTCGGATTTGGGCCCCTCCATCCCCGGGACGGCAGGGATCAGTGAGGAATTGCCTGAGAGCCGAGGCATGTGCTTCCCTTTTCGCGCTTGTTTCCTTGGGGGTCCAGTGGCTTTCCCGTGACGCCTGACGCCCAGCCCAGCAGCAGCGCCGGGTAAGGTATCTGCAAGTACGACGACCTCCGCGACGCCCAAAGCTGAAGGTGCGAACATCGAGGTCCGCATTCCACACACACACACGCGTGCGACCACTACCACCACACACTCTCTTAATACTTTACATAACCAACTTTTAACTCTGTTTTTCTTCTTCCGCTTCTTTCGTCGTCTGCGATACTCAACTTAATAACCGCTGCGCCCAACCACATCGCCCAGCTCGGTGTGCGTCCAACTCTCCTTTCCCAGACGTCGGCCCCGGTCGTTGAGGTCATCGCGCAAAGCCGACGCTAGAGTTCCGGCCTTGACACGTGCTAACGGAGCTTCCTCAGTTCGGACCAAACCCTCCTTACACTTCCCCAGATTCTCCAAACCTCCGCCCGAAGCACACGACAAGTCACGACACCTCCCTCCATCTCTCCGCCGCCTCTTACCGTCGACTACCACCTTCTCACTACCGAACCGGTCCCCGCGATAGCTAGCTGCTCTAATGGCCTCCGCCGCGACCTCGTCGTCGCGGCCAGGCCCTGCCGGCGTCGGCGCTGTCTCCACCCCGAGTCCTCGTCCTGCTGGCAGCGGTCCCTCGCGAGCGCCGCCTTCGCGCAGCAGCATCACCGATCCCGTCCTCCGAAACACCCTGCGATACACCATCTCTGCGAAGGAGTATGCCACCCTGCACAAGTATGTCCTCTCGCGGTCGCGCATCCTCAAGAGGGCTGCGCCGAGCGTGAGTGCCGTCGAGCGCATCGTTGAAGGGGAGAAGCCGAAGCAGAATGCCGGACCAGGTGCTGGAGGGCGGGCGGTGGACGATTACAATGCGCGCGCCGTGCGGCATTCCTTGCGTGTGTTTATCGGTACGGCGGTTGCGATGAAGGGATGGGCCTTGATTTCCCAGAAGCTGTTGGGTGCGAAGCCAGAGTAAGTACCTCGACGGATAGCCAGCATGATTTGATGCTGACTTGAAGACAGTCCTGCTGCGGCCGGCCAGAAACAACCACTCCACAAATCGCCGACGCTCCGCCTCTCCCTCTCTCTATCCACCATCCTCTTGCTCTACCGCATCCTCTTCCGATTCCTGGCTCGCCTGCGCGCCCATCTTCTCGACCCCACAGCTGCGCCCTTCCGCCAAAGAAACCCGCGCACAGCGGCGACCCTGACGTCGCCGTACGCCCCCGCCATTGGCGCCTCGCTGGCTGGTGTATTCTTGGGTGTCTACCCTTCTCAGCAACTGCGCGTCACTGTCGCCATCTACACACTCTTCAGGGCGCTCGAGTTCGGATGGAATCTGTGCGAAGAGGAGGGCATGATCTGGGGCTTCAAGAACGGAGGCAAGGTCAAGCGGGAGAGACCATGGTGGTGGGGCAGCTGGCTCATCCAGCCGTTCGCCTTCGGACAGCTTCTGCATGCCGTGGTGTTTGACCGGGACTGCTTCCCCGAGACGTATGGAAACTTCATTTTCAAGAACTCGACGGCGTACATCCACCCCAGGCCGGCGGATTACCCGGCTCATCTGAAGTGGCCTAAGGCGTATGAGATTGTGGACAATCTGGCCCAGATGGCCAAGCTCAACTGGCCGTATGTTAATCCGTTCATTTTACCTGACTTAGCTAACATCCGCAGGCCATACATCTCACCCACCCTCTTCCCGAATAAGGAGACGCTCCCAGCGACCCTCAGCGCCGTGAAGCCCCTGACCTCAACCGCCCATCCCATTATCAACTCCCTCTCGTGCGCGACTCTCCACCCCTCCGACCCGTCCTGCCTGCGAACCTACCTCAACTTTTGGCTCGGCTCATTCCCCGGCCTCACCCGCTTCTTCCTCATCATCTACTCCGCCGTCACCTTCCTCCCGCGCTTCCGCTCGCTGTACAACGCCCCCGTCACGACCCTGCAGCGCGTCCTCGCCAAGTCGCTGCGCATGAGCACCTTCGTCACGGGCTCCATCTCCACCGCCTGGGCCAGCATCTGCTTCTTCCAGCAGTGGTTCCCGCGCACTTTCCTTCCCACGCAGAGGTTCTTCCTCGGCGGCTTCCTAGCCGGTCTCTGGGCCTGGGTCGAGAAGCGCAACGGACGTGGCGTGTTCCTGTATTCTGCCCGCGTGAGTGTTGACTCGCTGTGGAAGGTTGGTGTGAAGAGGAGGTGGTGGAGGGCGATGAAGGGTGGCGATGTGTGGGTGTTTGTCATGGCGTTAATGGTTACTGGTGTCGTGTACGAGAGAGACGCGAGGGCTGTGAAGGAGGGTAACTGGAGGAAGGGCATCAGCTGGGTGCGCGGTGAGGGCTGGAGGGACTGGAGTATCGAAGAGGATACGGAAGCGGAGGATGAGCATATCGAGAAGATGGAGTAGTTGTGGCTATTCTTTTGATGAGATGAGACCTTGTGATCACGGTCGTTGTAGGTTTCGGTTTGCATGGTTTATTCTTCATGGCGGGGTGTTGTAGGCGCCTTACCTGTTGTACGAGAGTGTTACGACTTTATGTTTGATAGGTGTTTAATGTGGATAATTCGGACTCTGCAACTCTTGCAACACGTTTTGTGCTGATCTTTGCATACATTGCAAATGATGCTCTACTAGTCCCCTGGCCTATTCAATTTTCTCCTTGTAAGAGGCTCGCTGGAGTGCTCCGGGCGAAATAGGTACTTGGTACTTTGAGACCCTACCGTGCCTGCTAACATGGCCATTTGTGAAGGTACCTTGGTTCCGCTTCAGCTGGGAGTTGCTAAAGGTGTGGTCGAGTCTTGGCAGGTACGACGACATATCACTGGAAGGTTATAAGTCGAATTGAAGCGAGCATCCAATTAATACAAAGTCCGACATTGACAAGGCCTTGATTCGTACACCAGCTGCATCCTATGTCACGCTGCTTGGTTTCAGGCAGTCTAGTTTGATGCATTTCCTCAAAGGCTTATAAATGTCCCGGCACTGGTCCTTCCAATGCGGTTGTGAATCAGACATCCACATTCTATACACTTGCACCTAATCATACATTTGAGCTTTTGCATCAATCCAATAGGAACCCTTTTCGAGAGAGTTCTGCTAGCCGGGCAGTGTCAGTTAGCTATCCGGGTAGTCTCCCCTATAAATAAATCGTAGTATAATACTTTAACGAGGACAATAGTAGTAGAGGACGAAAATAATAATGAATATAGACGACGACGACGACGACGACGATAGCGACGATAAAAAAGATTATAGACGTATTCATTTTAGAGGTATAGATATTCTACTTATGTGATGGACACTGCCCGGATAGCAAAACTCTTTCGAGAGAGTCTCTTGCTTTGAACTGGCCATGGGCAGCTCACCTGAGTTCATCGTAGCTCTGGTGACTCTGCTCACATCCTTGCCAACCATGCTCTTAGTTCTCTTCAGTTGCTTAAAGCGAGCCCGGCAGAAGATGTCCAGAAAGCGTGAGCATAGACTTGCGGTGGTATGTTTGTTGTCCTCTCGCCATGGTACTTACATATCTCATATCGACATGTTGTAACTTACTTGAGCAGTCGAACGAAGGTCAAAACCGTCGTTGCCTCAACGCCTACGAGTTCCAAATTGAGCATCCACTTCAAACAGTGTTCTGTTCGCAGAATTATGAATGTCACCGAAGCATCATCTTTCATCAACACGACGTACATACCATCGTCATTGAAGAGGGCTCCAAATACCCCACGGGGGCGCGGGAGCTAACGGCTGCCGCGTAACTCGCCGTGAGATTCAAGCTCACTGCGTGCTTATCAGAGAATAGATCAATTTAGTTCAGAAAATGACTGCAGGAGCAATGTTTTGTCGTTCTTAGGACTATCCATCAATCTCCGCGTTTCATCACTCCAAAAATACGTACTTATTAAGGGCACTGCCATCAGTTCCGACACTACCATACGGCCCCTGCCATCGTATGGCAGCATATGATAACCACCCCTGGAGACTGGGAGGCCTGAGGTCGCGTTCACCTACAGAGCATGCAGACGGCCCGGGGTTTGGTCCAATAAAGCTAGAGTGACTTCAGACATGTAGATTGCACCGCGGTGGCTGGCACCGATTCTGATTCGACATCATTTACCCAGTGTGCATAGCCTGCATACAACTTCCATCTCCAATGGGAGACAGACACGAGCGACTGAAAGATAGGAGCATAGTTCGCCCGCAAGGCGACCAAAAGCGGGGCTAGGCAGCGTAATGACCGCATGATGCCGCAGCTGAATTCGAATTGGGTTGAGAATCGACTTTGATAACATATGATCTTGCGGATTACACAACACGAAACTGAGGGCTAGGGCTGGATTCCTTTGTCAACTTCTGACGATGTCGATTGCAAGACTCCAGGCTTCCCTGGCTCAGGCTACAAACGAAGTCACGGTAGCTGCTGCCAACATCAATTTCGACTTTTGTCTCGTCAAGTACGAGGCTCCCAAAGAGTATCAACCTGTTGCCAAATTTCTCTCTGCCAGTCGGAAACAGGATGCAGAGCAAAACAAAAGCCATGCAACGGCGCGTCGTTTGGCAGCCTTGTTCGAAGGAACCTGCCCTGGGACCAAGAGCTTGATCAAAGCATACGGGCAGAGAGTATCCGAGATATCAAAGCAAGCGACAGACCAGGAGTCCAAGCAATACTCTGCATCTCTTTTCAGCTCCTATGTCGGTATAGACGCGACATCCATCTGGGCTGCCGCTACATCCTCCGAAAGCGAGAAGCCAAGTGCCATTCAAGTTCACCTTTTGGCGTGCATGTTGGCTGCGATGTTTGAGGCATCTAAAGCAATTTCCGTCTGGGTCGAACTTGTTGATGGACAGAGAAAAGCAATCGCAAGAAGCTGGGAAAACGACGAGAGCATACCATTTTCTGCAGCTGCTGCCGCTGCTCAGCAGGACATTTCTAGGGCTCAACTTGCGGAGTGGGACGCAAGCGCTCGCGCGTGGTTGCAAACGGCAACAAACAGACACAACTCCGTCTCATATTGAAAAACATTCAGTTGTCAATGGGAACTGACCTCAAGGTTTATCCTGGTGTCATCGAAGCGTGGAAGAAGACCTTGAGAACTGTTGACAGGCTGGTTGCGGGAATCCCACAGGAAGTACAAGACGGATCAGCTATCTTGGGGCTTGCCGCGTGGCACATCTACCCGGATATCAATGTCTTCGGCAGTCGCAACGTTGAAGTTTACATGAGGGACCCACTAGTTGCGCCGGGTGGCGTCCTCTCGCTTGGCTGTTCGCCTTCGGTCTCGACGTCTACGAGTGGTGTGTCCTGGTCTCTCTCACTCGCTCAGTTGCGATATTATGGACAGCCTGTGACAACTAAGGGAAGCTTTCAACCAGATCCAACTCGCATTACATTCAAAGAATTGATGTTAGTCACCCTAGGTTGTATTCTTTCACGGTGGAATGTCACCGCAAGCCCAGAACAAATACGCGAGGCAATTCAGATTGTCAGCCTCCTCTCCAAGAGTGCGTCCAGTAGCGTTGCACTCGCCGAACACGAAGCGTTCAGCCAGAGCTTAGACTCGAAACAATCCCAGAATGGTGCCAAACTTTTGTTCGAAGCTACCAGGGACTATTTTGCGGACAGAGACACGGCAATGCGTTTCATTAGCCTGGGACAAAATCGAACACAGTTCTTACCTGCAGCTGGGAGCCGTGGTAGCGGTGAAACACGTGGCTCGAGCCGACTTCGCCCATTCTTTGGTTTGGAAATACCTGGGGTCTTGGTCTCTCATTTGAAGGATGGTGGCGGCCGAGTAGAGCTTTTACGCCGAATGGCAAATCGTGCTACAGGACTCGAGAAACACGTGTGCATTATTCAGTACACCGAACAAAGGAAGAGGGACGAAACTTCCTTCAACTATGCCACGGTTTTCTCGAAGAGTTCAGAGGAATATGGTGCAAGCCGTACCATCAAAAGCCCTGATTCTGGTCATTCACGATGGCTGCAGCCGGGATTTCAGAGAACAGTCGCAGGGAGAGAAGCGGCCTACACCAACGACGGCTATTCGATCTACGGTCCTTCGGGCACCGTCAAGCTCATCTGTACTCACAAAATCGGGCAGAAAGACGAATCTTCCTTGGACTTTTGGTATGGTGATCCCGACAGTGCTGCGATATACGTCCAGTGGAACTCTGCATGGCCTCGCCCTCCTACCCCTAAAGTCGGTCGACAGGATCTGCTTTGGTGTCTTGAACACGATCTTCTCACACCTGACGTTTTCTCCGTCAATCATACGGATAATGTCTCGAAGACATTGAACTGTCTCGCTTCGGCCAGTAGAGGCGCATTTGAGTCCATTTCTGGACCGGTAATTCACGTACAAGTGCTGGGACAACCTTTCGTGGACGCGACCTGCATGCAACCAGCATCTAATTCAGGAAACCCACTCGACCCCAACTGGAGGCTGTCGGCATTTAGTAGGACGGTTTCGATTTTGTCCTATCTGGTGGCTGGCTATGATATTCCGGCCGCTAAGATACCCGGAAATATTGTCGGCATTTCGATGGGTGATTCTATCTTCGTCCCTCAGAAAGTACGTAGCCTCGTACCCTTCGACCCTGATTTAACGTCTCCCATTAACGCGTACCAAGCTACTGTGTGATCCTTTGAAGGCTGGAGATGGACCTAATTTCACCAGAATATTAGGAAACATTGGAAAGCCAGGTTTTGTGATGTTCTTTTCCGTCGATAACCCGGCTTCACCACCTCGAGATTGCACCTTCTGGAGAGTTGCAAATCCTCAGCAATTTGATGGTACTGCCACGGATCTTTTTGGCAATACTTCTATGCACTTGTCGTTCACGAATTGGGAACGACCACTCGAAGGTTTCAGCTCCAGAGGTATTCATGACGTTCAGATTTCCTTGATGGAGTGCGTCATCTCCATTCGAGAACGGGGCAAGTGGATTGGCGACGTGGATGTGATCCCCGCGATGAGAAGCCCCGTCATTTACCAACTACCAAGGCAAACGCCTTGCGAACATTCGAAACCCGAAACACCTGGTCCCTACATGAAGTCAATTGAGTCCTGGGACGAGCTTCGAGAACATCATTCTGGAAATGTCGTGGTTCGAGCCAGTGGGAATTGGTTAGCTAGGCTCGCTACGACGTCTTACTTAGCTCAGTGCGCAGGGAGGCAGGAGGGAAATATTGGTAGGATAACTCTATGTCCTGCCGAAGTGTGCTGGAAATGCTTGGGCGAGTACGTGGAGCAGTTTTCGCCTAACATTTACATTTTCTGACAGGACCTCGGGAGGTAATGGGAGTGGCGCACCCGCTGGTGCAGGAGTGGAAGCGTTTGAACTTTTTTCGCAAAACATCTCAAATTGTCTGTTGTAGATACATGAAATGTATGACAATATATCATCATAGAATAAGTTGATAAGATTTGAATGCCTTGTTTTCTCATTCTTGTACAAGCAAAGGCGATCTATTCCATCCGCCCTACGTTCCTATTGGATTCATATAGCCATGGTCACTAGGCACAGAAGCTGTCGTGCATTGATGCCGACGGCTTCCATAGGTCACGTCAGTTGGCCGCTATAACGTTGTGATACACATTGCAATTAATCATCGGCTGCAATCTCGTCTCTGACCGAGTCGCCATTCTTAGTTGGTTGAGTAGTCGTCTCAAGCACTTGTTCCAATAATCCGGCCCCTTTACAAATGTCCATCTTGCTTGTGAAAAATTACATCCCCTCTTTCTATGATTTGGTGGTCAGACGTTCACATCTATGGCGTAAAAAAGGATTTGACCAGGCTCGTGAGAATATCATACACTGGAGATATACCGCGAATGTGGTCTACTGCTCAGGCATTTAGATCTGTCCTCTTTGGATACGAAACTATCTAAAGTTACAACCTTCTGTACCTAGAATGAAGACGAAGAACCCGCCTGGTTGGATTAGCGTAAACAAATAGTATCCAGGAAGTCTGGGTAACTAGATAAAGAAACCACTAATGTATGACAGGTCGCAGGGCCATTCATGTCCGACCACTTTCAGATTTGATGGCTGTCTTTCCCTTTGACGGAAAGTTCGGTCTTGATGCATCATGCAGCCTGATTGAGCCTGCTTGTCATCCCGGTCTTTACCTATCCCGATAAAAGTAGCGCAATTTCCTAGTTGGGTGTATTATGCACAGTCCACATTCTTTGGATACTCATTGGCACTTTGGCAGACACGTGTTAGGTAGTCTCTCAGAAGCAAGAATACGGAGGCTGCAGCCAGTTATCTCCGAAGATGCCCTTAATGATTCGCAGAGGACCCCTGATATAAGCCGTAGCACGCTGCAGCATTGGTCGAAAGTGGTGCTTCGTCTGACATGCAGGCCCTAAAGACCCAAATGACCAGGAAAGATTGTGTTCGTAGCAGAACAAGCGCGACATTTGACGCGCATTAACCAAATGGGAAATCACCTAAAACGGATGTAATACGTAGTCGTCTTCACTTCCCTCTATCTGTAATGAGGGGATATTTCCTAATATTTAAACCCCATCTAGCTCCTCTGTGTACGCGCTCTGCTCGTGTTGATCATTCCGGATCGCAATACTAGTGAAACTGATTTATTCCGAGGAGCTTCTTACCCTTCGATACTTTTCCATAGACAACATCCTTGCGCCGCGAAGAGTAACTCAGGAAATAGGCAGTCACAATGGGAATATCTTCCAAGTTCTCACCCGAGTTTTTCATTGGTCTCCTGGCCTTACTCGCGGCCCTTCCTACCATGATTCTTGTCCTGTACAACTGTGTCGCTCGCCTCAAAAGAAAAGGCCAGACAGGCACCCAAAGACAACAAAGTCGGAAGAACGTAGGTGATGAAGCTCCTTTCATGACGTGTTGAGACCTATATTGAGGATGGTACAGCACTGGTGTCCAGCATACAACCTGAGTGTGTCCCACAAGCACTTTGCGACCCTAAGATCCACCAGTCTTTTGGAACATACCCTTTGCCAAGAATTAAATGTACGACAACTCAAAACATGGAAAACTGTGAGGTTCGATAGTTGGGGCCAAGGCAGTTTGCAGGTCTGTATTCGCCAATCTGCCTTTCGAGACACCATGCTGACTATTGCTGTTTCAAGAGTCACGACGAGTATTGATGGATGGTCACGAACACAGACCACAGCTGTCCTCAATATCGAGAATGGCAACTAGTTCATTCACATGGAAGAGAGATTGTCAATGTACGAGGGCCCCAAATCTTCAATCCATTGGTGTCTGCAGTTAGAGCAAGAGCTTTGCTATTCGGGCCTAGCCATCCGGGCGGGTAGTAAACCTATCCAGACGATGATAGGGATAAAGACGATAGGGATGATAGGGACGACGAGGGCGATAGAAATAATAGAATTATTAAAATAAAATCCAATATTAGGCTTGATATAAGTAGTTATCCGCCCGGATAGCAAAACTCTAGAGCGAGGATTCCAAAATAGCTAGCATTGCTATCTAATACCACAAAGCCTTCGTGAACCATTCAGAGAATCCCTTGGTTGTAAGAAACATGTGGCATTATTAACCAGGGGCATATGCTTACTCGCACCTCAGCATCCGGTGAATGATTTCTTGAGCAGATCTAGAAGATGAGGCCCATGGTGAAACTAAGGAGGTGATGGTGGCTATTGCGATGAGCTACTTACATGTAGTGTCAAAGTCATCAGAGCGCTAAATCAACCGATCCATCTTGATGAATGCCCATTGCCAGTCAAATTCCGACAGACGGATCATCGATGATCTGGTGCCCTAAACAATCGCTGGCTTTGAAGACTGGTTCGGCAAGTAGGTCTCGAAACATAGCCTTCACTGCAATGTTGACGTCAATTTGCTGGCCACAGAATACCACAGTCATCGTGCATGTGCACCGCCCGGGAGGCCGGGGACGGCGCGGGGCGCGACAAAATCACGCGCCCACGGAGAAACTTGGAAGTGGATGCTTGCAACTCGACCAGGGATGTATGGGGAAAACATGGCAACCAGGTTCGTAAAATACAGGACCTCCGCACTCTCGCCGCTGACAAGTGACCGGATGAACCCCACAGATTAAGGTAACAACGGCGTGTTGCCTCCCCGGCGGCGTTTAACCCCGCCATCCCATACCAAATCGGCCCCCTCGTCTTTGGCGCGCCAATCCGGTGTAACCACCTCAAGCAGGTACCGGTAGCCACCGCCCGCTAGCTTGGTCTTGGCCTCTCCGCATTTTAATTGATGTCTTTCCCGAGGTCATTGCCAGAAACGCGTGATTGATGGGGTCCGCGTACGGAGTCGCTCCGGATCGTCCTTCTTGTCTGTCTTGACTCGGGTGAAAGCGCTCCAGTTACATTGCGTGAACGAGACAGTCCACTAGGAGCAACACCCAGCCATTCCACATGCCACTTCAGTCGCGCATCGGATCGGCTCAGGGGTATGGACGGCTCGGACGCCTGATGATGTCGGCAGTCCTGTTGTTATTGTATGTCTGCTTGGTGGGCGAGTATAAAACCGCCTAAGATCCTTCCCGATTATCATGTAGTATTCAGCATCAGCAGCCCAGTCTTCCCAGCCGAGTCTTCCTTGAGAGACAGCCGCCATGTATCTGTCTAAGATTGTCTCTGCCTCGCTCGGTCTCTTTGGCCTTTTCGGCTCGGGCGCCGCCTACACCAACCCAATCCGCAACCCCGGTGGTGGTGACCCCCAGATCTCGTGGTTTGACGGCTACTACTACCTGATCTCAACGGAGTGGACCAACCTCCAGCTCGCTAGAGCCACGACTATCGAGGGACTCAAGACTGCCACCCCGAAAGTCATCTACTCTGATTCCAACCCCACGCGATGCTGTAGCGTCTGGGCTCCTGAAATCCACTACTTTGATGGAAGGTGGTATCTCTACTACACCGCCGGAAACGATGGCAACTTGGATGGCCAAAGAATGCATGCTCTGCAGGGTAGGTTTTGATCCATCAGATCCAAAAGCTATCCAAAGCTGACGAACATATCCAAAGGTGGCGCATCTCCCTGGGACAACTGGTCCTATGCCGGCCAAATCACCGATGATTGGTCCCTCGACGGCACTGTTGTCCGATTCAACGACTGGGGCAACTACTTCGTCTACTCCTGCATGACCGGCGTTGAGCACCAATCCGCCTGCGTGCGCAAGCTCGGTGATGACTATGTCTCTGCTGGCTCCAACATCACCATCATTTCCCAGCCAGACCAGGCTTGGGAGCAGAGTGAAGTTCCCGTTCAAGAGGGCTTCTACGGCCTCTACTTTGGTGGAAAGACATACATCGCCTACTCTGCCAACTATTGCTGGACTCCGGACTACTGCGTTGCTCTACTCGAGTGGGATGGCATCACGGATCCCGCGTCGCCTTCAGCATGGACGAAGAGCGATGGATGCAATTTGACCGCAGCCAATGGAAACTTTGGCACTGGACACAACAGCTTCTTCCGCAGCCCTGATGAGACTGAAACGTACATCACTTTTCATGCGACCAGTAACGCGAACGGCGCCTGTGATGACAACCGCTACGTCATGGTCCAGCCCATCACGGCCAATGCTGATGGAACCCCCAACTTCGGTGTTCCTCAGGCTTCTACCTACGAGTGGCCTGAGCCCAGCGCGTAATATGGTTACGGACGTATAGATTGGAATGACAAGGCAAAAGCATACAGCGGTTGCATCTCCTATGGGGAATGATCAACGAAGTCTAAATGAACAATACATTTCACAGCAAATCTATGATACAACGCAAGTTCTGTGCATATCTATTGAGTCTAGTCCTCCAATGGATGAGCTAATGGAGTATGACGTTCTCTCAATCGTTCTCCTTGGTTTCGTCATCTGCTTGCGCTCGGAAATCGCACGAGGTATGCTCAGGACGTTGGATTGATTCTGGCAAACTTCTGTCTAACCCCCATGCCTGCGATTCACTCGGTCCCTCCCTGCTACTTAGGAACTAAGAGAACCCCATTTCAACGCCCCTCATGTCTGTAGGCGCATATGCGCAGTATTCATGCTGATCAACGGATGTCAGTTGGTTATCTTCAATATGAGAATGTCAAGAAGAAAGGATTGGGGCATATTTAACTAACCGGGTTGTGCGAAACAAAAGAGCTTCTCCCTGTCGCGCTTAAGCTGGTTTGCTCATGATTCATTTGGAGGTTTGAGGCCAGTAAGTTTCACTTTTAACTGCATGGAGTCGGTCTGATCGATGACGAATAACCTGATACTGTCAGACTGGGTGCGATTTATACCTTTACCTTGTACAACACACCGTCTTGAAACCCGCATTTCTTATGGTATCAGTGCCATTCTGGGGCAGGCGATGTGTGCGATACGTCTTCATACATCGGAATGCAACGACAATCGCCGACGGCACTGATAAAATCAAGGTTTCCAAAGCAACGATCACTTCAGGTGATGAAGATATTGCTTTTGAAAAGTGACGTGTTTCGAGTTGAAAAATGCTAAGAAGAAAAGCCATGATGTGCAGGTCTGGAACCCCGGCTTTCTTTAAGGTCTCTCTGCTAGTAAGCTGGTTTCGATATTTCCTTCCATTCCCTCCTTTCCCTCCTTTCAGCGAAGGTGAATCGCCATTGGTGCACTTTCACGTTCGTTAAGATTCATAGACATCCATCGTACAGGAGAAACAACTCGAAGGCTGTACTTCCCGACTGGGGTGAAACCTACATGTTAAGGGCGGATGCCTTCCGCTGATTAGTGTTTACTTCAATCTTGGAAATGCACGTCGCCGCATCAGGCACAATTCAACTTTGACCCAGAGCGGTGGGCGCGACTAGAAGATCGCCAAAATACAGGAAGACAGCTGTGAGGCGCTCAGACGAGCAATGGATTTCATAGACAGGGATATCACGTCTAAAGGTAGTGCTAGGGGCTGGCGTACGCAGTTTTTCTGCACCAATGTGGCCTTACCTATCTGATTGTACAGCGGGATGGATGCTGCTGAGGCCTGAAAATCAACCCTACCAGTTATCCAATGAAATGTATCATACTCTGACGGTTTTACTCCCTTTTCAGGTTCATGTATGTCGTTGTCTGGCCCATCTGAAGGTTGAGTTGACAGTGTAACGCGACGTAGCACCGGATAATGCAACAGCAGTTTAATCAAACATTGTAGAACTCCAAGCCGCTCTCATGAATCCAAACTGCGCCAAAGTTGCTGCGTTGGCAAATTGACCAGAGATTCAAGGCTCTTAACGTTCATGTGAAAAGTTTGCCTAGGTGGTGACATGTACGGAGTACATTGGCGAAGTGCGGACTTAAATCTTGTCGCCGTACTCCGCCCGCTCGGAAGTATGCTGGGCACCCGTTGTCCGTTTTAAACTGGCAGTTGTCAATACTCGGCGCTAAAACAACCTTATATCTCTAGCGTCCGCCTTCTCAATATCATTCTCTCCCACACAGAAACATTGATCAACGACAACAATGTCCATTGGTTACCGAATAAGGAAGCACACTCCCGCCATGAAGCAGTTCATCCTCGAGGATTCCCATGTGAGGACCGGATGACAGATAGTATGACGCCAATCGCACCGAGAATAGTGATGCATCTGAAGATCGTCGGAAGAAACAACGTTTCGGTCACAGTTTCGGGAAGCGGGGGAAATGATCGCATTTAGAATCACGGACGGCAACTCTATTCGGGCGCTCGCTCCAAACAAGAAACCGTGAATGGCTCACAGAGCCGCAAAGTTTCATGCTTAAAACGTCCACGTCACGCAAGGAAATTTCCATACTTTAACAAGAAACCTGATCGCACAGGCCCGTTCGGAGCGCATGTGAAAACCACCATGAGCTCCAGTCCCTTTTCTCATTCTTCTTCCCATCTCGACGACACCAGCTGATAGAAGGTCTGGGGAAGTTCCAACCGTTACCTGATCTTATATTTCTCTTTTAGACCTTGAGCCGCCAAGTCCACTTTTGTGTTTATCGTTGCATAATATTCTGCTTCCAAGAAACTTGGTATTAGACGATCAAACGCAGCTCCAATGGGCCGTCATGCGACATTCTTCTCGGCCGCCTTCCTGGCGACGGGAGGCTTTTTGTTTGGATTCGACTCTGGTATTATCACATCCACAATCGCACTCCAGACATTCAAAGACTACTTTCACCCATCTGATGCTATTGCCGGAGGAATAGTATCATCGTTCCAGGGAGGAGCGATCCTTGGGACGATGGTGAATATGCTATTTTCCGACTGGCTGGGGCGTCGCAATACGGTGTTTCTTGGGTCAATCATATCTGGTCTGGGGTCTGCACTCCAGGCCGGCTCTCGGAATCTGCTCACTCTCATCATCGGGCGGTTCATCGGCGGTGCGGCTGTTGGAATTCTCACATCGACCATCCCCATGTATGCTTCGGAACTCTCGGAAGCCAAGCATCGGGGTAAACTCTCAGGTCTCTTGCAATGGATGCTGAGCTGGGGCTTCTTGGTAGCCCAGTGGTTGGGCTACGGGTGCTCGTTCGTGAAGACTGACTTTTCATGTGAGATCCGATGCTAATTTCGGTGTGATTACCTGCTGACTCACCCTAGGGCGCTTCCCTCTGGCGTTCCAATGCATCCCAGGTATCATCTTGGCACTTGGCATATATTTTCTTCAAGAGTCACCTCGTTGGCTCATGGAAAAGGGACGACCTGATGAGGCTCGTCAAGGATTAGACAAGCTACGCATTGGTGTAGATGAGAAGGTTATTGAGGTTGAGTACAACGAAATTCGGCTTGCTGTCCGTGAACAATCCGCCCTGAACAAAAACTGGAACCTGTGGAAGGAGATCCTCACTCGTCCTTCCTGGCGCAAGCGGCTGATATTGGGTTGCGCTCTCCAAGCATTTTCTCCCTTATCTGGCATTAACGTCATTAACTATTTCGGCCCTCGCATATACGAACTTCTGGGAATTGGTACCCAGACATCCCTGATGATCATCGGTATAAACGGCGCCCTTGGTATCATCTACAACTCCGTTGGTCTTTGGATGTTGGATCGCGTTGGGCGAGTTAGACCTCTCATCGTCTCTGCTCTCGGATTGGCGGCTGCCCTGCTAGTCAACGCGGTCCAATTTCAGTACCTAGACAGGTCTAATGCGGACCAGTTGAGGAGTATGGTGGCCATGAACTTCGTGTTTGGCTTCTTCTTCACCCCGCTTGGCATCATCAGCTGGGTGTACCCTGCGGAAATTTTCCCTCTAGAAATTCGGGCCCTTGGCAATGCTCTCACCACCTTCACGAACTGGACCGTCAATCTCATCCTGGTTTCATTTTCACCACAAGCCCTCACGGCTGTCGGATTCAAATTCTTCTACGTCTTCTTCGTCTTCAACATGATAGCGGCTGTTTGTTATTACTTGTTTTATCCAGAAACACGAGGCAAGACTCTGGAGCAGATGGACGAGCTTTTCGGCGATGGCGTCCCGTCATTCAACCAGGAGTCTGCTCCAGCTATTACAGAGTCAACCGATGAAGAGGCTCGAGGCGAAATAATTTCGGCTGAGGCTACAACACAACCATTGAAAACAACCAAGCGTACGTACACAAAATACAACACCTTTCATTTGGAGGGATAGAAGGGCGGGCTTCGGAGTTCCGGATACAAGGGACGTTTTGTCAGACTCACGTAATCTAAAGCAGGTTCTCCAACGAAAGATTGAGAGACGCAGTAGTGATAAACCAACAAGAAATTCAAGAGCAATCGTCTGTGCTGAGAGCCTGAGACGTAGAACACCGTTTTATGGAACGATGATGATTAAAGCCATGGATGGTAGAAGAGTTATGAGATCCTAATTTCTATGAATTGCCATCCATCGCTAGTAAACAAACGGTCAATCGGTTGCCAGTATCGCCCCGGTGTGAACAAGGCGGTGCTTTTTCTTGGCTAGCTCAGCCACCAACATCCCAGTATGCTGTGCCGCTTAAGGCACACAAGCTTAGGCATTCAGCGTTGCAAACAGGAACATAAATTGACGAAGGTACTTCCAACATAAGGTATGGTGGTGTTGGTCTCCGCAAACAAGCCTGACTTATCGATTGTTATCAATTGTTATCATAGTTGCTCGTTCCAACCGTACTCGACTCCCTGCGCATCCTTCTCTACCTTACTATTCCTGCAATACGCTGAGTAGGTAAACATCAACCACGAGAAAACAAAGACTCAAACAATGGCTGCCGACTCGACATTGTTGAAAGGTAATCATATCGTCTTGAAAGTTTATTGCAGGGTCTGACAAAAGCAGAGCCATCTGAATACCAACAAAATCGTGCGCGGCTGCATCGCGCGATTTGCCGGGCCCTCTTCTGGCTCATCATCAATCTCGTTTTTCTAGCAGGGCATATTTACATCCTGTACGGCATCTATCGCAGATACCAGAGTTGGAACCAATTGAGCAGTTCCGATATGCGGTGGATTTTCCAGCCGTTCTTTACGTCGACTGTAGTGCTTTTATATCTCGCAAAAGCCATTTTCGATGTGGTGGATATCAGAGAGGAAATATTGCGCCAAACGTCAAAAGACCGCTCATAGAGAAGTGGTCCCGTCACCTGAGGGCGACTTCAACATAGTCCAAGACGACTATTTGGCCCGAATACAACGCAAACACTTATCAAACCAGGGCCCCTGGACGCACCACATGCCCGGCTTACGAACTTATGTCGAACACCTACTCCTGCCTTGCATTCAAAGGATGACACCCCGGGAAGTTCAATCCATTATTGGCTATTGATGCCGTGCCTATTATCGTCTCACGCCACCTTAGAGGCTGGTTCGGACTTGGAGATGGGGCGAACCAATCACTATGTCGCACTAGCTTCGGAGATGACTTTTCGTCTGAAGAATACCCTCGGGACCGGGAAGTCTCACGACAGAGGTATGAAAGGGCCCGTTTTTCACAGACGTCATCTACCTCCTCACATCATTTTCCAGAAATATTCTGTAATAGCTCAATTGATCCCTCGGCCAGAATCGAACCGAACACATCCTTGACCGTTCAGATCCCGTGACAGTGTCTTTTCAACATCCCCGATGGCCATTCCAGAAGTTAACGCCTCTAACGAAAGCCACCAGAATGGCGGACATGAAGTCGCAATTGTTGGAGCGGGGTTGACGGGTCTGATCACGGCCCATTGCCTCAAGAAGGTGTGTCGCGGTGCCTATGCCATATTCTTGGAGATTCTCGCGCTGATGATCGGCAGAACGGATTTGAGGTCACGGTCTTCGAGCGCGACGCGAGCATTGATGCGCGTCCCAGAGACTGGACGATTCTGATTCACTGGGGAATGTCGACTTTGACCGAGATGCTCCCCGACCACATAGTCAAGAACTTTTCAAAGGCTTATTGCAATCCTCACCTGCAATTCGATGATTGGGACGAAAGCGTCCTGGGGTACAACGCCCTTACTGGCGAGGTTTTGTTCCGGAACTCCACTCCCGGCGCCCGGCGAGTCAGCCGTCGTCGCTTCCGGGAGGTTCTGGCGGAGGGCCTTGACATCCAGTGGGGCAAAGGTCTCAGAGCATTGGACGTTATCGACGACGACTCTGTGCGACTTTCTTTCAATGATGATTCAACCTTCGATGCAAACTATGTTCTGGGAACGGATGGTGCGTCGTCAAAAGTTCGGGAGTTCCTGGTGGACGCCGAAATTGCCAAACCAGTGCCCTCAGGCTTCATGATCGCCAACTGCAATGTGAAGTATAGAGATGAACAGAAAGTCAACACGATCGTGAAAGCACACTCGGTGTTTGCCTCCATGCTTGGGTCTGGGGTTATGGCTGGTTGTGGTGGTATGTATCACTTGCCATTCCTTCGCACCGGGGACTTTTTAGCTAACTTTACCTGTGAAAGTCATGACTGTAAACGATCCCAAAGACATTGCCTCATGGGAGACGTTCTGGGTCAAAGTCTGGAAAGGGGAGTCCGTGACTCTAGCTGGACAAGAGCAATTGACTTCGTCAAAAGGGACTTGGAGGGGTTTTGCGAGCCGTTCCGGTCCGCGATAGAGTGGACACCGGACGGAAGTCTTTGTTACATTGACGAAATGAAGTATTGGCTGCCGTCTGCCTGGCAAACTCACGACGGAAAAGTCACACTCGCAGGAGATGCTGCCCATCCGATGCTCCCATGTAAGCAAAACCCACATCTGCTTCGTTCCATTTCTATTCTGACTCTCCTTCAGTCCGGGGCCAAGGTCTCCAGCATGCTATCATAGATTCCGACAAGTATGTGAAAGCCCTAATCCTTCTGAGAAAGACCGGGGACACGGCAATGAGAGAGGAAACTATGACACTATACGGGGCCGACGTCGTTGCACGCGGCTGCACCGCTGTTGCGCAATCGCTTAACGAGGCCGAGAAGGCAACGAACAAGGATACCGTCGGCCAAATGCTCATGGTTACTCAAGGACACGGCAGGTCTATTTGAGAAAATTGACATTTGGAGTACTTTGCGCAGGGGCAAGTTATATTCCACAGGAGTTCGCTTTAATACCGAGACGAGGAGCCATTGGTGGCTCGAGATTGTATGTAGATTCTATTGAGATGTACGAATTGTCAAATGAAGTGAAAAAGTTCGAGCTTTTTTCACTCGCTGAGAAATGTAGTGGACTCATTCTCAGGCCGCTAAACGTACTTCAGACTCTCGGGGGTAATCAGGTGGCATCGCTTTAGGCAGCTGATCATAGATGGTGAAGCTACATGTATGTGCACGCCCTTGCTTCCAAGTGATTTGTTTAGTCACAAGGTAGACCTGAAGTAACTATGAATCTCTTGGAGGGTTTCGTACCCTGACTGATACTTCAGAAGTGATGGTACACTTTGGACGCACGATAACTTAGGAGCATATGTTCTGGAACATAGCACGTGCAAACAGCTTCGATTTCACGAAAACAACAATGCTCGGCCATCAGCGATGATAATGTACAAGATGCATTGTTATATCTACACAGGAAGACAATGGCCAGAGGTCCCGAGGAGGCTGAGAGCGAAGACTCGGATACCAAAGACGAGAAGAAGAATATCGGCGATGCACTCCCACCTCCTTTGAATCGACTCAGCGCTTAGCACTGCTTCTTGGATCCATCGGTGTAGAAATAGTCCTCGTTGATCTTGATAGAGTCGGCATGCCAGGTCTTGCCACCATCAGTGGTCTTGATACCGCTGGAGGAGCCGCCGGTAAGCTCAAGGGTGTCTCCAAAGTTGGAGTCGGCCTTGCTGAGAGTGACAGTAAGGTTGCTCCAGCCTGCAAATGTTTGTTTAGCACAAGTCCATGACACGAGATGTCTTCCGGGGTGGCTTACTGTAGGCACCAAGTGTACCGCAGGCGCCGGAGTAGCACTCGTTGCTGGAGTAGATCCAGGTAGGAGCTTTGCCGTTCTTGTCCTCTGCAATCGGGTGTCAGAAAAAGGTATTTGTGTTAGGAAGGGAGGATCTTACTGTCGGTCTGCTGAGAGACGAGGGCGCCGTTGATCCAGACCTTCTGAGTCACACCCTTGGAGGCATCATAGGTGACTGCGGTTATGTTAGTCTTCAAGATCGCGTAAACTTAATACTCGAAAGTGGCTTACGCTCGAAGTCAACGTTGGACTTGTTGGGAATAGCAACGTAGCTCTGGGCAACCTGCTCAGCTGTGCAAATGTTAGCGACGACTGCGTTATCAGGGAACCTTGCAAGCTTAGTACAACTTACATCCGGTGAAAGTGCTAGCAGCGACACACCAAGCGTCGTTGGCCGCAGGGCAACCCCTATCATCAACATCGTTAGTTCACCTATGCTTAATCAACTCGAGAATGCGCCGGCTCTTACTCCTGAACGTTGTTAGGAGCCCAGTTCAGCAGGGGCTGGAAGAGGTCCGTGCTGTCGTCGCTCAGGGACTGGGAGATGCCAACCCAGATCGACATCCAAGGCTGGGCATTCTTGTCCGCGACGACGGTTCCGCAGGGGATGGAAGGAGGGATCAGAGTGTAGGTGGCCTTGGCAATCGCGTTGCTGGCGGGGCCGAGGGCGAACATGTTGCCGAACTTCCAGTCATCGTACTTGCCTCGCACAGCGAGGGCGCCAGCAGCAGCAGCAAAAGAAGAGGAACGCATCTTGGCTTGGTTTCGAACAAAAGAGTGAATAAAAAGTTGGTTGGTCGTCGAAGCAATGTCTTGAAAGAGAGTGAGCCAAAAGCCAAGACCGATGGTTGCACTCAAATGCTTATATTCTTTTTAGTGACATGTTCTGACTTCCTATTTCGACGATCCCTCATCCAGGCTGGGGCAATTCTCGCCGGCCATAAATTGAAGGGGTTGTCGCTGGGTTAAAGCGGGCTGCTGTTGCAAACAAACGATCGTACTCGGCTAGGGCCCGAGTTGCGCTGGTCGTTTAATTGGGTTCTGGATAAGACGGCACGTCCCAGGGCTGAGAGTTAACCCGCGAATCGAAGCTGTTGGAGTTCGATTCTTCGCGTATTAGGGGGTGCCTTGTTGAAGAATCCGATTAGCTTGCCAGTTTAGCGTCCGGCCGCACGGTCGCACATCCATCTCAGGTGCTACTTGCTTCAGTCTTGTACATCACCTCCCTGCGGTCTCTTGTGATCTCGTACACCGGCTTCTCCAAGCGAATAAGATGCAATCAGCTGAGGTCTGTCTTAAGAAGTACAACGTTGGTCTTTCGTTGGATCGCTGGTCTTACAGCCCTAGTACCACCGTCATTCTCAGTTGACATTATCGGGGAAAAAGCCGGCTTCGTTCAATTCATCTATCATCCCACCGGGCCCCATTTAACCAGATTCTCGGGGCGCCGAAAGAACCGGTGAATCTCTAATCTTCTTTTAGAACTCTGAAGGCCACTTTTAATCACATTCGGTTCCGTCCGTTCCATCGATCCCATCAAGTTGTCCCCCACTTCCCGCGATCATCTCCCTTCTTGACACCAGCTCGGAAGGCAAACTGCAGTTTATTTCAACCTCCCTCTAAAGTAAACCCGATGCGTGGACTACTCGCTCTCATCAATGACTTCTCCCCAGGGACTTGCCTCCTTTCCATACACGATGCCCTCCAGCTTCTCCCTCAAGAATGAGACATGCGGAATTTTCCCCACGGGCAAACGAATCGTGCGCCCGTCAAACATGATCTCAGCCACCGGCTGAACCCAAGCAGCAGTCCCGACCACGAAGACGGCCACGAGACTCTCGTCGTCGACCGCCCGGACAACATCGAACATGGTGATGTCACTTTCCAACACTTCAACCTTTTCAACATCCTTATTTGTAGGACCACCGACGAACATCTCGCGCGAAAGTTCGAGGATAGATCTGCGAGTTCCACCGGCAAGAATAATTTTCCTTTCATCAAGCGGCGGTGTCACCATCTGAAGACCTCCCATCGAGGTCCTCTGAATAACAAAGACATTTGCGGAGCCTGCTTCGGTAATCTGCCGATCTGGACCAAAGAGCCAAAGGATCTGATCATAGCCCAGTCGGCGAGCTTCACCCTGAGCTTGGATGGTCGGACCATAGTTGGCAGCTACCTTGGCAGCCCCAGTACCGCCTGGCCATGCTCGAACAGTTGACTCCGTACTAGCCAGCAGCCGAATTCCGTTCCTGGTGTTGTCATCGTTCGGGGCTGTCGTAGGGTTGAGCAAAGGCCAATGAATGAGAAAGATGTAGAGCAGCGCCTCCTCCGGGACCCTGAGACCCAGACTGCTGTCTGTCCCGATCATTGTTGGCCGGATGTACAGCATGGAGCCGGTCTTGTCCTTGGGGAGCCACTTCGGTGCTTCAACCACGCAAAGCTTATGAATAAGTTTCAGCAACTCTTCAGGCTCGAAACCCGGCAGCGAGATGCGCTCCGCTGAAGAGAGCATGCGATTGCAATTGTAAAGAGGGCGGTGTAGCCGAAGGCGGCCGTCAAATCCCCGGTAGACCTTCATGCCTTCGAAACAGCCGGTGGCGTAGTGGATGACATTTGCCGAGGGCATCAGGGGAATCGGGCCGTAAGGTACGAGCTTCGGGTTCTCCCAGCCTTTCGCCGAAGTCCAAGAGACCGTGATCATGTGGTCAGTAGTCGCCTTTAAGCTCGTGATCTCCGGAGATCCCGGCGCCGGGACTGGTTTCGGCTCCTTTGTCCATTGGATCTCAAGCGCTGAGGCCTTCAAAGAGGATGACTTGGTGACCGTCATCGTCGCTGATGTAAATTTCGAAATCCGACTGGTACTATGAAAGGATAGCTTGAACCAATGTATCAACTACTAATGGGAAAGGTATTTACCGACACATTTATCGTGGATTATGAGGATATTTGGTCCAGACGGTGGATCGTCCTTATCTTAAGGCGTGTAGGGCGCAAGGCGCAGGGCGTTTTTAACTGGACATGTCCTCAGTATTCTGCATCGTGATTGTCAACACGTGGGTCAATGGGCGCGGTTGACGTAAGAATTGTCGTATGTGGCGTGAAGCGAGAGGGGAGAAGATAAGGTTGCGTTGACTGAACGTCGATGTTACGTGTTTTTGCCAGCAACAACGCCGTCGTGCGCGATGATGACTCGATCATATTGGAACAAATGACGAGAATGCCACCCTAGCCTAATATTGGCACATCTCATGTCGTGTTGAAAGTATCAAGATTGTTCGCACGTTGATTTGAGATTGGTATCCCCGATGACTCGGGAAGCCCTTTCAACGATGTAAGTTTGTAGTCGTATCTTGTCAAATATATCTCCATCGCAGCTGACCAGACTCATATCTGATATAAGGCACAGGCATCCTCAAAGGTTCTGCCAAGTACAGCATGCCAAGGATTTACTGTTTTAAAACCCGTGATAGTGCGTCCGGAAAACCTCAGAAAGGCTTCATCGAGGCCGGGTTCCTCTATAACATTATGACCATCGCCCATACAGAGACTTCGTGGAATAACATTGAAAGAAGAAGTCTGTTTTAATACACCAGAACTTCTTTTGCACATATCATCACTACTAGTAATCCGCTTTGCTAATGATATTTTACGGCTCAGGCATCCAGTTCACGGTTGTGGGCAATCTAGTCAAACACGTTCTTCGTCAACCCTGCATTCTAGCTAGCAGGACGACTATCGGCCTAAGTGAGAGTGATGTGGTTGATTAGCAACAACAGAGACAAAAGTTAGCAGGAAAGGAAGAGTAAAACGATATCAAATCAAACACAATGGTCCAAGTCCCCATCCCCGTACTTTTAGATAGGTATTCGTACGAAAAGCAAACATCTTCTCCACGATCTTAAATGCATCGTCTTCTGAGCAGATGAAGACGTCTTCTAAGGCTTGCAGAAGTCATTTACTGCGCTCGCAGGTTGGATCTCTATGGACATCACTATAAGTAAGTCACCGCAACATTGAGACCCATTTTCTATCGAGATATTGAAATTATGTTGCCGGCTTCTAGCCTTGCGCCGGTAATGCCGGCATTTCAACTTTTGTTTTCCGCAAACAAGCCCGCCGGATTCATTGTTGGATGTGACTTTTGGTTCTCAGAAAGTCCGGTGTATCCGGAGGGTCGGGAGATAGGAGAAAGCCGACCCGGAGGATTCCCATATGAAGAGGCTCGACAAGTGGGGGTGGATTCCACCGCAGGATGAACTGCAGAGGGGTATTGCTAAGGGGTTGCAGCCTGGGTCGGACTCGGCATCAACTTGATGATTCCAAGTCGTGATTACCCAATGCTTGGGAAGCAGTTTCCGGTCTGGTTCTTGCTCAGACTACACCAAGCCGGTTGTTTTTGAAAGTGTCTGGTGATTCCCGCATCGAGAACCTCGTATTCCAGCGAGTGCAGGCAATCAACTTAGCACTTGCAAACAGTGGGATTGATCTAGAACCTTGCAATAGCGGACTGTTCCGACGCTTGATTCCGTCAGAACCTGGTCATTCCCGCCCCCTTATCCAGGACCAGACTGACCGAGCATCATCACCAACTGTAAGGTGTGAGTGTTTCCAGCAACATAATTGCAGAAGTCTGGACTAGACACCGCCATTGTGGCATCGCGGCAATATGGAGGAATTATTCCCGTAAATGAAGTGTGCCTTTATGTTTAAGGCGAAAAGTTTCGCTCTCACAAGACTCAGAATCTCAGTCTGGGCGACTAACAGACTTGCCAACCAACTGAAAGCTCACACTTTAAAAAGGTTTCGTAGTGAAATAGCCTTATTCCCCCGTATTCTCATACCGGAGGGGTACTCACATTGAAGGGGTAAATTGCGAGACCAATGTCAGCTGCCATGACTCGGCTGCCACTGTGTTGAGAGCGTTCGCTTAAGCATTTGGGGGCATCCGTCGCAAAGATCGAGAGATGCACCCGGCGCACCCGTGCTGTCCTTTTATCATTCAGGTATGTTACACTGGCGCCCGAACATAATAACAGAACCTCAATTAAGACGCAACCGCAGCGTTCTCTCAATGATCAAAGCGATCGTTTGAAACGGGCAGAATTGCAAGCGCATTGGATGTTAGCTTGGCCCCCAAAGCAAAACCACACACCATACACACTTAAATCCAACCCAACCCAAGTGGACCGTAGCCGAGCCACAGAAAATAATCGGGGAATTTTCGCCTCGATACCAAGAACTCGGGAGTGTTGAGTAAACTAAGAATCAACCTACGCAGTAAGCTTCAGGAGAACTTTCCGAGCATTTAGATTGTTTATGGGGAACCGAACGCTGTCAGCCGCCATGGGTTAGCGCTGGCAAGCCACCCGTGTCAGAGAGTTGTGGAACCTGAGCCCCCTGGTAGGATCTTTTGACTAACAGGCCCGACGGCGCTTAAGCGAGGGTGGCACGGTACCGGAGAGGCCATGAGGCCATCGTCAGGTCTGGACGCAACGGGGGGCTAGGCGAGGCCATCGTCATTTCAAGATGTGGGATTATGGGGGAATCGTATATTGGTATAATTTTGTTACATTTGTGACTTGAATCGTGGCTGATATCCGACCTTTGACCCGTCTTTGCAACCGCCGCGAAACCATGACAGAACCACCGTGAACAAGGCGCTGTATTCACCCTTCCAGAAGTAAGCTTGATTCCATCAATCACCAGATTTCAGTTTCTCCAGCCTAGGGGATGAAACTTGGCTTCTCTTTTTGGAAGATCGATGCAAGGAGGAAAACCGCATGCGGAATAGGGCAAGATGGGTGAAGGGGGGCGGAATACGAAAAAAACAACGTGATTGGAGCGACTTGCGCGCCGTTTCATCGCAAATTACCTTCACTTTTTCGTAAACACTGGGTGCGACCCCACGGCCCCGGGGTGTTCAACACCGCCAACAGCCCAAAGCGACTTACACAGAAAGCCCCGTCTTCTGTCTTGGCCTCGCTCATCACCAACGAGCCCATCATAATCCTCCGGCACTTTTGGATGAATCCTTACTAGAAGGTCTTGGCGATGGAGGCGTCTGGTTGTGTTAAAAAGATGGCGGCTCCTCGAGCAACGTCAACAGAAAAAGAGATCTCTCTGATCAGCAGGTCCTATCTCATCAACTCTTGGTTTTGTCCGTCCTTTCATTGAGAAAAGCATAGTCCTTTTCTTCAGTCCATTCATTTTCGATCTCGTCCATTCTTTTCAATACTCACAAAGCACATTCACTTTCCACCAACTCACACCCATCAAATCTCGTCCAAAATGGCCCGTACCAACCAGCTTCTCCTCGCCGTCTTCCTGGCTCTCACCGGCGTCCAGGCCGCCCCCCAGCCTGCGCGCTTCGGCAGCCCTGTCGTTGCCCGCGCCGCTGAGCCCCCCGAGTTCTCCCCCCAACCCACGGCCGGCCCCGGCGGCAGCTCCTTCAAGGACTCGGCCCACTTCCGCGTGTACGGCGCCTCGGACGCCGACGCCACCACGGCCCTCGGCATGCTCGAGGGCGCCTACGAGTGCTTCGTCAACACCCTCGGCTGGCGCTCCTCCGGCCTGTCCTTCGACGACGCGACTGACGCCGGCCCCTGGTACAAGACCAACGTCTACACCGTCAAGACTCTCGACAGCGCCGCGGGCAAGATGCACTCCGAGCAGTCCTCCGGCGCCGCGTGGCTCGAGGTCGTCGACACGTACCTCCCCATGGCCGGTGTCACCGTCCACGAGTGGGGTCACGGCCTGCACTACCACCAGAAGACCTGGGTCGACCAGGCCGCGACGGGCACCTGGTGGGAGACGGTCGCCAACTGGATCGCCGACACGTACCAGACGTCCGACCTCTGCGCCGCCGCCCGCGAGAAGCACAACCAGGAGGAGGGCCGCACCGAGTTCGAGGTCAACAAGGTCCTCGGCGACTCGTTCCAGGTCATCGTCGACGGCACCGTCGACTCGGGCAACTACTACCAGGCCTGGCCGTTCCTGACGTACCTCACCAACAACCCGGACAACATCGGCGGGCTCGGCAAGGACGCGCTGCACCAGATGATGAAGCAGTACAAGGAGGGCAGCGAGACGCCCCTGCACACGCTCAACCGCGTCGCCTCCAACAGCACCGCGGGCGAGATCGTCGGCGCCTACTGGGCCCGCATGGCCTACGTCGACATCGGCCACAAGCAGGCGCAGGACATCTTCCTCGCCGAGCAGTCGCGCATCAACTTCGCCAACGTCGACGGCTCCGGCTCCGAGTACAAGGTCAAGAGCGCCCGCGCCCCGCGCTACATGGGCTCCAACATCATCCCGCTCAAGGTCTCCGGCGACAAGGTCGACGTCAAGGTCACCTCCTCTGGCGAGTACACGGCCACCCTGTCCCTCTTCAACGCGAGCACCAAGAAGGGCCGCTACGTCAAGCTCGCCAACGGCGCCGGCTCCGCGACCCTCGAGTCCGGTGAAAAGGCCAGCCTGGTGATTGCCAACACGCCCAAGGAGCCCATCCAGTACAGCGGCTTCGAGCTCGCCAACAGCGACGCTAACAAGGGCCTGGACTACTCCTTCACCCTGACCGGTGCCACTGTTGCCTAAGCGGAGACGTGGAGGGGAGTGTAATGTTTTGAGCAAATACTTTTTTTTCTCTGTATACTGTCAGCCGCTGGATGCAGGCTTGTACATGATTTTTTTTTTTTTTAAGATACCAAGCATGGGAACATTGTTTCCGCAAGTTGAATATCTCTACTGTTCGTGATATGTTAGGTGATACTGCCTTGCTTCTTCGGAGACGTTTTGGTATGTACTTGAGTGGTTCATGTTGTGACCTGATCGTGCTTGTGAGGGAAGCGGACTGTGGTTGGCAGATGCCTAGCGTCGTTGTTCTAGACTTCGGCCACAAGATTTTCAGAGCTGGCAGAGTATTCGATTGCTGAACACAGTGTAACTGTAACCGCAGCACAAATGACGAGAGTTTTCGGTCGAGGCATCCAGCCAGCAAGCCCTTGCCTCGCAGACTTCCCCAAGAACCATGTCAGAACTCTCTGATCCAAGCTGCCCTCGATGAATCCCAAGGTTTTCAGTTGCAAGAATGACAACCGGAGGAGGTAGGCACAGTACATCGCGATGCCTCCCACGTAATCGGGACTGGTCTTCTGCATCCCTGCCGTGAAAACGACGATGGGAAGGATCCGTAGCATGAGCATCCCCACAACGTTGGCGAGCATGGCTCTTCTAAACGTCAAAGAGGAACCCGCATGGCGCCCATGCAGCCTCAAGAGCGCAACGGTATCGGAGAACAGCTCGGTTATCAGGCCCGCGTAGATGAGGTATATCGGCCGCCGCGGCATGTTCCGCACGAGTACGAGAAGCAGAGAAGCCAGAGAGAGGGCATGATGAGTGACGTATTCGGGGGAGTAGGCGAGAAGTGGCAGCTCAGAGACCCAGAGGACGCCGTGGGAAGCTAGGCAGATCTTGCCGGTTGTGGTGAGTGGTCGTTGGACGCTGAAGATGTCTGATTCTTGAGGCGTATTGCTGTATGCGTACAAGCAAGCTGGCGTGGAGACGAGGGTCAAGAGGATACCGAGGGGGAAGACGAAGTAAGGGGCAAGTTTGGAAGATGGGTCTTTTTCTAGGGTTGCGTAGAATGAAGGATTCCAATGCTTGACGACGCAATGCAGTAGACGATTTGCAACTTGGTAGCCGGCTAGGCCCATGAGAATGCAAGTGAGGTCTCATGGAGACATGCTCGGCGATGAGAGATGGATTGAGGGACGGCAGATAGTCTGGGCATGCCAGCGAGAACCGGGTCATGGGGGTAGAATTCCACGGTACTTTAAAACAGGTTGTTACTTGCCCTTTGGTCTTGCTCGGCAGTTCAAAGCGCGCATTGGAGACTATCCTCGAGAATGTCTTGGATGTCAGTCGCCGAGCTATGACGGGAATGCGGTCGAATAGGACGCTTTGTAAAGTTCATTCTCACGTAAGCACGGAGCTGTATTCGCAAATATTGGGACAAGCTGAGGGTGAGAATGCAGTAATGCAGGAGAGTCTTGTTTAGTGCAGGATTGGTTGGGGGTCGTCACTTGGGAGCGTGGGGGTTCCTCCAGAAGCAGGTTCTCATTATGTGGCAGGTTGCTCCGGCGACGACATGATGTACGCAGCACTTGCTCGTCATAGTCTTCTGTCGTTGTTCTCAACTCTGCGATGTTTGAACAGTATCATGGCGTTGAGGGATGGTTTGACCTGGTCTCTGGCCCTACAGCGTCGTGGCAATCATCCGGCCGGGCCCCGGGAGGAGCGGAGCAGTTGCGGTGACATGGCCGGAATGTCGGAGGACAAGAGGTCGCCGTGACGGAAAGGCTTGCCTGGCGAATCTTGGCCGCGGGTTGGTCGGCCCATGCAATCTCGGAAGATGGGAGGATCAGCTGGACAGGGTTGATGGTGCTTCTTGGAAGGCATCACATCCGGAGGTGTCGGGCGCCGGTGGACAGTGTTCAGGGGTTGTCGCCCTCCGCAGTGCGCTAATTTTATGGAGTCTTGGCGCTGCCGGTGCCCGTCGGGGTCGCTTCTGTTTTGCCATTGGGCGAGCCCCACCAGATTGGCTCTGCGTACTGTGTGCGTCGCTCGCTGTCTGTTTGCCACTGTCCTCGAGCCCCCTATTTGAGGCGCTGGAAATTGAACGTTCCATCCAAATTCCCGTCGGTCTTGGCATCGACGGCCACTGGGCTCGCTTCGTTGTAGTGGAGCAAGCACAGTGTGGATGTGCTTGTCAATGATCGGTACGTACCTCGATGAAAGCTGCTGTTCCAGAACCAGAACCAGAACCAGAACCAGGACACAGGGAAAGCGCTGGGTCGTTACTTCCTCCCATCTCCAACCTCTACAGCCAATCACATTCACTCCCCAATGTACCTTACGTACTGACTCATCTTCTCCTTTCACCTTCACTCTCACTTCATCTTCTCCTCCCATCCAGCAATTCACCACCACAAGTCTTGGGATGCCCAGCCTCACGCAATCCCGTCCCTGCCCAGACGTCTGGGCCTGAACCCAAACGATCGTTGAATGTCGGGCGTTTTACCGGCGGCATCGCAAACGAGACCTCGCCCGCGGCAACCGGTGGCCCCGCGCCGCCGTCTGCCGTCGTGTGATCTGCCTTGGCTGTCCCGATCGCTTTGCTTGGCGCACATAAACAACACAATGCCTTGGCTTTTTCCTGCACAAGAGGGATGGGAAAAGGGAGGGCCCTCTTCTTGCTTCCTTTTGTCTCTTGCATGATTTTTCGCATTCCGTCGGCCAGTGCTCTTTTGCGCGTATTCCCAGCGGCCGTATCTGCAGCAGTAAGCCGTCCATGGATCCGTCAGATGTCGCTTCGCTTCGCTTCGTATCCGACTTTTTGGCAGCGCCGAGTGGATGACTAAAATCAGGTCAGATGCGGGCGATAACTTAACCTTAAGGTAGTCTGGTAGTTACTTCAGTGGGCTGCTGCTGCTGCTGCCGCCGCGGCGCTTTGTCCGGCACCTTCCATTGTTGCTGCCACTCTTCTTTGCCTTGCCTTGAGTACCTTATCCGTACCTTATTCTTCCAACGGTCTTCCTACCCGAACCCGGTGTCCCTTTGGACCATCATCGCAACTCACCATCGACCTCCATTCTTTTTTTTCAGTCTGAGAGTCTCGCCATCTCCAACCCACCCGGACCCAATCGCCCCGTAGCAAATGGCCCTGAGACGCCATCGCATCGCCAAGACGCTGCTGAGTCTTAGCTCTCGTCGACCCCTGAATCCATCTCTTGCAGCATCCACCCTTTCACCATGGGATCGTCAAGGCGAGAGCTGAACCAGTCAACACAGCAGCAGCAGCAGCAGCAGCAGAGTCGCCCACTTCCCTTGATTGACTCCTGTCTTGCAAGTCTGCCCGTGAGTCGTGACAGGCTTGAGCCCGAGCCCGAGCCCCCCCCCCTCCGTCGTGGCCGTGAAAACTCCCCGCGTATTTGCCCTGGAATGACGAGTCTTGGCAATGCTCTCCAGAGGTAGGGATGGCTGGGCTTGGTGATTCGACCTGCTGGCTGGTGGTGGTTGCCTCCTTGCCTCCTCCTCCCAGCCCAGCCCTCTCGTCCGTCTCAAGAGCGCCCTGGGTTCGTCTGTTGTCTCTCTACCTGTCACCTGCACTGACTGATGTAAGGCGTTGAGGCTGAAGCTACGTATTGCCTGTGACTGTAACTTTCAGTCTCCTCGTCAATCTTCAACACCGTCAATTGCAGACAAAATGCAGACGCCCTCACTCCCCAGTCCCAAGGACCCAAAGAGTCAAACCTTGTTCGCAACGTGCCGTGGCCAGACCCTATCCGTGACGGAGGACCGAAGCACCCAATCAGCCTGGTCCATCCGTGGCAATCCATCCAGGGCAGGGCGGCTGTTCGTCTTGGGTGCACTTTGGCGAGAAAAGGCGACTCCTCTGTCCAACGTGGGCGCCGTCTCTCATTTGCTGCACAGCCCCGATGCCCAGAAGGCCAAGACCGTACCAAGAATACCAAGACGCTGGCGGCCACCAGCACCAATTCACCGCGTCATCCTGCCTGGCCCTGCTCTGGTCTTTCTGAGTGTTGTCCCGTCCCTGCCTTCCCGTGGTCTGTGGTCCTGTGTGTGGTCCTGTGTGTGGTCTGTGTTGTGGTTGTGTGTCTGTTTTTGCGTGTGTATTCCTAGATGCCCCTACCTGCAGTCAGAGAGAGTATCCATTCAATGTCCTCTTTCAAGCCTTGGCAATAGGAAAAAGTCTTGGTATTTCTGCCACAACAAGAGATATACACTTTCGTGCCCCCCCCTTTCCCGCCCAGCTGCCGGGCCTCTCGATTCTGTTCCTGCTTTTTCCTGTCTCCATTCCCAGTTCACCATTCACCACAAACAACAACACCGGCGACAGTCACTCGTTCGCTGCGAAACCTCAACCAACCCGCCCCAGAAAAACACACCACCACCGCCGCCGACACCGACGCCGACGACTAATACGAACACGTTTTCGGCGGTTTCGATTCACGAAAATAATTCTGGCAAAGTCGGCCATGATCAATCGCGCCTCGTAAACGAATTTCTACTTTCAACACTCGCTATTTTTTTTTATTTTTTTTTCCAATTCGACACGTTCGCTACATCGACGACCCGACCGACAACCTGCAACCACCCACCCGATCGACCGCACCGCCGATTCTCACCTTTTTTCCACCACCATCACCACACGACTGGGCGTCTTTTTTGACCGTATTTAACCCAAACCCGACCGGCACATCGCCATGGTCACATCACTCGCTTCAGCCGCCTCGGCGGCGCTCCTCCTCGTGGGAAGCTTCCCCGCCGCCAACGCGCAAGTCTACAGCATCGACAGCACAGGTGAGTGAAGTCTGCGTCGCATCCCCGGTTCAAACGGACTCAGGCGACTGCACCTCACCTAACCCCCAAAAACACACCCCCACTAACACCCGGCCCAGACAACATCAAGTCCGCCGCCAAAAACCTCGCCTACGACCTGATGAAGTTCTACAAGGGCAACGAATCCGGCGAGATCCCCGGCATCCTGCCCGGCCCGCCCACCGAGCACAAGGGCGACTACTACTGGTGGGAGGGCGGCGCCATGATGGGCACCTACATCGACTACTGGAAGCTCACCGGCGACTCCACCTACAACGACCTCATCATGGAGGGCATGCTGCACCAGACCGGCCCCAACGCCGACTACATGCCCCCGAACCACACCGCCTCCCTCGGAAACGACGACCAGGGCTTCTGGGGAATGTCCGCCATGCTCGCCGCCGAGAACAAGTTCCCCAACCCGCCCGAGAACAAGCCCCAGTGGCTGGCCCTCGCCCAGGCCGTCTGGACCACCCAGGCGAGCCCCGATCGTCACGACACCACCTGCGGCGGCGGTCTGAGATGGCAGGTGCCCTTTTCCAACGCCGGATACAACTACAAGAACAGTGCGTCTCTTTTCTCTCTCTTCCTTTGACCCCATCACAAACCATTGGGAAGACAAGTGAAAGGGACTTGCTAACATGAGACACAGCCATCGCAAACGGTTGCTTCTTCAACATCGGCGCCCGACTGGCCCGCTACACCAACAACGCGACCTACGCAAAGTACGCCGAGGAGACCTGGGACTGGCTCTGGAGCGTCAACTACATTGACCATGAGAGCTGGAATGTCTACGACGGAGGCCACGTCGAGCACAACTGCACCGACGTCAACAAGCAGCAGTTCTCCTACAACGCCGCCATCCTGACCCAGGGCGCCGCCTTCATGTACAACTACGTACGTACCGTACCCCCCCCCCCCCCCCCCCCCCTAACCTGTCTATTCATATTCGGTTCCCAAAATGACTAACACACGCCCCAGACCAACGGCTCCGACGTCTGGAAGGGCCGCATCGAGAAGATGACCGAGTCGCTCTTCCTCAACTTCTTCCCCAACAACACCGCCTACGAGCTCGCCTGCGAGGGCCGCAAGGGCCAGTGCACGCCCGACATGCTTTCCTTCAAGGGCTACGTGCACCGCTGGCTCGCCGTGGTCACGCAGGTCGCGCCCTTCATGAAGCCGACCATCGACCCGGTCCTCAAGACCTCCACCACCGCCGCCGTCAAGCAGTGCACCGGCGGCGCCACGGGGCGCGTGTGCGGCTTCTACTGGAACGACGGCGTCTTCGTCGACCCGGCCACCGACAAGACCTCCGGCGCCGGCGAGGCCATGAACGTGCTCGCCGCCGTGTCGAGCCTGCTCATCGACGATGCCGCGCCGCCTGTGACGAACTCGACCGGTGGTATCTCGGCGGGCGACGTGAATGCCGGAAGCAACTCCAAGGACCGCGTCGAGCAGGAACCGATCACGACGGCGGACAAGGCGGGCGCGGGCATCTTGACGTTTATGGTGCTTGCGGGCGGTCTGGGCACGTGGGGATGGATGAGCTTCGTGGATTAAGGTATCCAGGGGCGTGGATGTGGTCTCTCAGGGTATGATGGGCATTGTATGAATTTTATTTTGTTGGGGGGTTACATTATCTGGATGCGCATGGCACGGCGTTCTGGGTACACCGAGGAGAGGGGATTATCATTACTACCTCTGTTGATAACTGGACAAGACAAATTTTCATTTTTTCAGTTGTGTTGATGTGGCCTAATGACTGACTTGAAATGGTACATTGCTGATGGGGCCTGAGTGCGATGTGGACAGCCACCGCCAACTTTACTCCGGGACCACGCGCCAATATTCGTGCAGGTGGCGCTCGCGGCGTTGGTCTGATGTAGAATACCTACGCTACACAGATGGTGCTTGCTAATGTTTGAACTCTATCTCTATCTGACCTTGGATCGGAAGTTTGGCCGCTAGAGGGGGCAGATTTATGAAGCGCAATGTTCTGCCATGTCGCGTGTAGAAGGTGGGCAGAGGAAACATGGGGTTCTTTGGGCTTGTCAAACGGCGTTAGATGTCGTGAATGGATCGGCATCTCAAGCATATCGATCCGTAGACGGAGAACCCAATACCCATCTACCACCAATCTCATGCAGCTGCCCCCGGATCCCCCGTGAAACAAATTGGTATTGCTCAAGCAACGTGGTGGTCCTCTTCCCCCTAGACCGGAACTCGAGACGAGCCATCTCTTGGGAGTTGATGGCGAACAGCGCCGGAATCGTCGCGCTTTTGATGATATCAATATTGACTTCGTATGTTTCCCAGATGACTAGACCGAGAATGATGACTGAAAGCACAATCTGGCCCGCCAGGAGTATCAACCATTCCCAGCGAATCTCGATGTCGACCTGCTTGAACCAAGCGGTGCCATAGACGTTGGCTTTCTGTGGAAGAAGACTGAGAGGTCATGATAGATCAGCGAAAAAGCACACTGCATGTGGCCAAGGCCAGGCGAAGGAGGTCTTACGAATTGGCAACCCCGTTCCCAACGTTCACCACCATACGTTCGATGGCTGTGAACCATATATCATCCCAATCCTTTGAAGGTCTCATTCTCCTTTGCTGTTCGCTTTCTTCTGCATACTGCAGTTTTATTTCTTTCATCGCATAAATCAGTCTTTCAGTGCCGCTGCCGAAGTATTTGACAACAGCTGCATTATTGTACGTGACTAATACATATTCCAGAGCTCTCCGTATTGCTTTGGTTTCACGCCCTCCAACCATAAACTTAGTAGGCTCGAAATAGGTGCAGGATGACTGATTAGAGAGGAAGAAGTTACCAAGTTGAATTTCGGCTTCTGTTAGATGCGCAGTGTTAACGACGGTGAGTGACGAGACTTCGTCCATGTACAAAACATTGTCCGTGACGTTGGCGTCGTATGTCTTGACGCACCAGTGCAAAACTACATCTGCTGCAAGAGGGCGATGTGGCGGAACTCGGTAGATTACGGAAAAGTTGAAGATTGTTGATGTCTGAATATCTTCAGCGGGTTCCTCAACTGGCTTCCCTGGGGCGATCAGCACCGTTCTGGAGTTAGATGTTCCGATCCAAACCCCGTTAGGGAGAACAGCCACTCTCTCATCCTCGAAAACCCCGGACATGCTAGGTTCAACATTGGCGATAGATACGTTTTGAAGATGATTTGTTACATCTGGAAGGAGGAGAAGCGTTAGAGTGTCTTCTTCAAACTGGCTAAAAGAAAAACTCATTTTCGCCATAGGAATGTGTTATCGATAGCCGCGGGGATCACAATGAAACTTTTCAGTATACTTCTACATCCCTCAAGGGCAGCACATGTAGGGAAAGCAATGTAATGACTCACCAGAGATCTCATGACAGATAGCGAGTGTTTGGAATTGGGGCCAAATGCAGTCGCTGTAAGGGCAATAGGGCTCCTTGAATTGATAAACAGTCGTGACTGGAGAAAATAAAGCTTGTAGCACTTTCCCTTCCAGACGATTTTCGAAGTCGTAGTCCGAAAACGAGGGCAGCTTCCACGCCGTAGCATTGCCTTTCAGTTCAACAGGGCTGGGATACTTTACAGCCGACTGTGTCAATGTCGATGTTGCCACAGATGAGGTCAACAAAAGAGCCGATAAAATTCCAATCATCCTGTAAGGTATGGTGTCAGAATGGAGCGGGGTTCAAGTGTAAAACTGCAATATCCAGGTACTTGGAGAAGAGGCTAACCTACCATTCCTTTGTCCGAAACAGCAAGCACACAGAACCCCATGGGCCTCTTGAGGCTTCGTCAAACAAGCTGAAGTCTTCGATAGGTCGCGGACGTTTCTTGAACCAGTTCCATTTACACTGCGACAGACCTTCCGCAACGGGAACAGTGAAAGCAGTTCTCGCCACAGTAGAAAGAGACGCAACGACTGTGTTCACTGTGATGCCTGACGGCCAGCTTGGAGGAGGCTTATGATTGATCGCCAGCAGGAAGAGAATCAGTGCAGCCAGAGATGCTATGCTGAGCCAACAACAGAACAATTCAAGCCACCAGCCTCTGATTATTCTGTCTGCGTGGACTGTCCACGATAGATGATTCTCGTCAGGGCGGCGCAGTTCTTGACCCGGGATTCTGTCAACCAGGTAGACATGTGGTTGGTGTAACAGCATCTAGTCGGTGTCGCTGCAGCAACTTCAACATGACATGACGGCTGTAAACTCAACCTGGCCCATTTTCTGACCTGGACATACTCTTGGGCCGAAGCCCTAGGAAATAAAATATCCTTTGGCTGGCTGATACAGCGATGCTGTAGGCTTTGCAGGATCAATCCAACGGGAAGGACGGAACCGGTATTCGTCGGGGATATCATCTGCTTGATTGTCCAGCACAAAGGCAGGATCCGACTCGTGGTTGTTGTCTCGCCATACCCTAGGATCGAGATGCAGCGCGATATTGTCGATGAGAACGGTGGACTTGGCTGGGAGCCTCAAGTTCCCATTCGATGTCTGCAACTCCTGTGCTCTGTGATTTGTGCGGATGACGTGAACCGTCGGCGTGTAAAGACGTAAAGTCTCAAACATGACAGCCATGATTCGTGTAGCCTTCGGGAAAACAGCCGCGTACTCTGCTTCTGCTCCGTTGGTATTGGGTGACATCAAGTTGTCGATCTCTTCAAACAGCCACTCCTGCCATTTCGGGTGACGTGCAAGTAGGACGATAGCATAGGAGAGTGTGTTGGCTGTCGTCTCAAAACCGGCCGCGGTGAAGAGAAACAGATTGCCTCTAAGCTCCTCGTCCGTGAGACCATTGGTCGTGTTCCCTTGCTCCGCAGACGCTCGAAGCAGGTGGTTCATGATTGTAGCTCGTTTCCCACTTGCTCCCTTATCATCCAAGATACGGCGACGCTCCTCATCCAACAAGGACTCGGTGTGGATGGGGAACTCGCGCTTTGCGACACCCAATTGCTTCATCTTTCGGTGTCCTGGTAGCCAAGACGGCCAATGAAGAAGGATTCTATTGGGGACAACGATGGCGCCGGTGCAATTCTCCATGACCACCTTGCAAGCCTCGATGTACGTCATTTGAAACCCCAGCTTCGGTTTCTCACTAGGTCCATTTTGCCAAGGAACATTCGCGCCCATGCCAGCCTCACTAAGAACGTGAATGGTGACCCTTTTGATCATGTCAAAGATGGCAGAGGACTGAGCCAAGCTTGACGTCTTCTCCTTGCTGTCCGTGAAAAGGATTTCCTCGAGCATACCGGATGTCTGCCTCATGGCTGAGTCGAATATGGCCTTGGATATGCGGTCATTTATGACGCTCGCAACGACCTTCCGTTGCCTGGCCCATCTTTCTCCATTTGTGGTGAGAACGTTATGACCAAAATGTCCAAGAAACAGACCGGTCAGGGCTGGCATGTCAAAATCTCCGGTCCGTCGCAACACCTCGGTTGCAAGGACTGGATCGGCGGTCCAGAGTTCAACACCACCGCAGCTGGCAACCATAAATGACCTCTCATCATCTTTGGGTGCGCAATACTCATCGAAGGGGCGCCGCTTCTCGTAGAACTCCCAGCCGTAGATAGTGAGTACCATGCGCTTCCAAACTCGAGTTGGCGAGTTGTTCTTGAGCCATGGTCGTAGAGGAACGGAGGCCAGAATCCAGAAAACGTTATAGGGGTCAATCGGAAACACCAGAACAGGGATTCCGGTGCCTTTTGCGGACCGGACATTTTGAATGAGCCGGTAAATAGTGGTGAATAGCCATAGTGTTCCAAGAACACCAACGGCATTGAGCAAGACAGACATTTTCAGTATTTGAGGTGTCGCAAGTTCTCATACCAGCGCTAGTATTATGGACGCCACACCACCATGCCAGGTATTGCAGCTACAACCGCGACAAAACTACCATCTACAGTCTCAGCAACCCCTTGTGCTACTGCAGACTATAATAGATTCACAGCCGTACCACCGCGAGTCTCCCAATTCTCAGTGCCAGTCCAAGACTATCACTTTCAAGAAACAATGAGAGACGCTTTGGAGTGGTTGGTGCACAGGACGAGAGTAAAATTACGCATGATGTCGTGTGACTGAGATCATGACGCAAAGATTTTAGAATTGAATATTTGAATCATTTGCAAACTTTCTAGATTCCTTAATATTTCCCTGTCCTCATTGGAATCCAATCAGAAAACAGGAATGGAGCGTCAGCCGCAGCCTCCAGCTTCGCATCCCTTGCTGTCACAAGGTTGGCGCAGTCATATTCTTCAGTCCATAGACATTAACCAAAAACACCATCATTCTTGGGTTCAAAGTCGACGTGAGGCTGATTCGCAGCGAAGGTTGGATAGTTAGCCGGGTCGTTGGCAAGGATACCTTCCATAATGGGCGCTGACATGCCAAGCTGAAAGGGCACTCTGTTAGCTGCTCTGCATATAACTGAAACTAGTGACAAGCGAATACTTACAGCAAAGTACCTAAGCTTGACGGCATGAATCATCGTCGCGGCCTTGGTCGTAACCTTGAAGCGAAGCACACTCCATCCTAGAGGGGGCAGGTCGTGGACCGTGACCAGTCCAGGGTCCTCCAGGTTAAGGGCGGATGCGATGTCCTTGTCCGCAGCAACTGCTTCTTCGACGCTAGTAAAGGGGAACTTCGCATTGGAGCTCACACCAAGAAGCCACGCAGGATCGGCGTGCTTGTACAAGGGGATGGTATCATTCAGCTGGTTCTCAATGATGAGATCGACGACACTACCCATGGGAATGCCGTCGATGACCGGCTTTCCAAGTGCAGCTTCCGAGCTGGAGTTGAACTCGTGGAAGAGCAATGGGGTCAGAGAAGAGCGGAATAGTTGCCAAGGCTTCTCGTTGAGGAAGTACTCTGGCACATGGGGCTCCGTTTGAGAAGGCTGAGAGCCAGCTGAAAGGTGGAAGGTGAAGTCTGCAGATGCTGGGCGGGACTTCTTGGCCTTGGGTGGCGGCGACACAGGGTAAGGGGGAAGGAACAGACCGGATGTTGTCTTGCAATGCTTCTTTGTGGAGCTGTCAGGGAGGACGCAGACATCGTCCAAGGACTCTGGCTGGGGCAGTTCCATGGGTTCACCGTAGATGGGACGCCGGCTTGCCTAGTAAGAGAAAAACGTTAGTCTCCTATCAACCTGAGTTACTGCATCTGGTGTGAGCTTACGGGGTATCGAAGGATTGAGTAGCCCTGAAGGTTTTGCATTTGACTCGTAGACGACAATCGTAGGGCATAGTCGCCTGGCTTAGCGTCCAACTTGACTAGGACGGTAACACGGCCCGCGCTGGGAATGTACACGGCCTTGATAGCGTTAGAAACATGGTTGCTGATATTCGTTGAAGAAGGTTGAACTTACGTCCGTCTCTTCAGGAGTGACAAAGCCTCCGTTGTTGGCTACAACTGTCATCTTATGGCTGTCGATGGATGCCATGACAGAATGCTCGAAGCCAATATTAATCAAATTGAGCATGATGTAAGCTCGCCCTTCAGTTTCGATAATCTGAGATGGTCAGCATGCGGAAAAAGAGAACCAAGCCCATCGTGCGTACCTCATAGTCAGCCTTGCTAGGTGTGCACGTTTCTTGCGGCAGCCCGGCAGGTTGAATGCAACCAGTTTCGTCAAGGTCGTGGCCATTCAGCGTTTCGAAGCCCGGCTGACGGCAGTGAACACGACCCTTGCCTGCTAAAGTTAGCGAGAAACTCGTATTATCGGCTTCACGGAATTCGGAGCTTACCATTGACAATGAGCGAGTCATAACAGTAGAATTCGGAACCTTCAGCTCGCATCCGCAGCATTTTCCAGCCGGTGTCGCGGTGTTGGTGGTTCTTGATGGCTAAATGGTGAGCCTCCTTCTCGGCTTCCATGATCTTGCGCAGCTCAATCTCGTCGTTGGTGATGAGGCGGTAAGGCCTTGGCCTGGATGGACTCGGCGCCACATAAACCATGCCATAGAGGCCCTAGAAGCTTGTGAGCTAGTGCATCACCTCTGAAGACGGTCAAATAGGGGCTGTACATCAGCTGAAGCTGCCGAAGTGTGTTCGGCATACCAGTTCAGGCCCCAGGAGCCGGCGGTGTCAATCAAGCTGGTGAAGTTGCCACGAGGCAAGATGGGGAACTAAAGTCGACAATGTCAGTCTTGTACATGACGTTGATGGAACAGTATACAACGTACCTGCGAAATGCCGGCGGTACCGTCGTTCCAGCTACCTGTTCTGGGGGTTGTTAGACTGGGTCGTGCAGGCGTGACGGCGCTTGACATCTTACCCTTTGTGCCCAATTCCAGACCTAGATCGCGGTCAGCAAACATCGAAACGGTTATTGACACCTTGCGTGTGAACAACATACCAGTGAATTGACGACTGCGCATAGACGTCGCTCTTCACCGTCAACTCGACGAGATCGCCCTCCTCGGCGTGCAGCGTGGGGCAGGGAGACTGGCCGTTGCAGACGAACATGACCCTCCACCGACCGCCATCTTGGTCTCATTAGCGATGTAGTTCCAAAGTCTCTTGCGGAGGCCATGACGTACCTGGATTCATCCATCTGACTCCTGATTGAATGGTGTACTTGCGGATGAGTCTGTCCGACTTGTGAGATGACAGGCGGTCCCAAGCGCCGAGCAGCGCATGGTGTGGGCTATCGCCACGCCAAACCCCGGCCAGCACGAAAAGACATAGTGCTGTTAAACCAGAAACCCAGAATGCTCTGGACTTCTTTCCGCTTTCTTTCTTGAACAAACCAACATGCGCCGGCTCAAGCTGTTCACTTTTGGACCCCATTTTCGCGTTCAATGCGGAAACAGCAATAAGCAGAGGCGACCCAAGAGTCGGGGAGGGCCCTCTGTTTGGGCTCTGGGTCAATAAGTAACAGACCGCAGGCACCGCGGCCCCCGCGGAGGGGCATGCCCCATATCCTGGCCCCCATCGTCTCTACCGAGACAGACGATGTAACTCACCGACTCACACTGACTAGTCGATCGTCGTAGAAGCTAAGCCACCGTTTTGCTTCGGACCGCAGAGCCTGCGACGTTGTAGCTTTCCGAGCGTATCACGGCCAAGGAACATTGCCCTGTTTCGCTATGGAAACCCGTTGATCATGATTCGCGTGGTGGCGGCATCGTCAGTCTCCATTCGAAACGGACGGAGTAATTACGGTAATTGGCAGAAGTGCTCTGGCAACGTGCGTAAAGGGTCCAGGGTCTTGGGTCTGTTCCCACCTCCAGGTGAGGCGGTAGGGATGGCCTAGATATCGGTAAATGCACCGGTCGATTGACCGACTAGTGATAAATCCAGCCGGTGGGCACCGAGGGCTTTGCTGTTTTATGAAGAAGGTCCCAGTTCTGAGGCTCTTTCGTGTCTAAGGTGTGGGACAAAGCATCATGGCTGCCTTCACTCGATGTGCGACTTTTTTTCTCCTCGCCGGCGCAAGTCTGGCGGCGCAGACGAGGAGATACAACTTCACCATCACTAACAAGTGGGACACCGGGGATGGCCATGGCAGGCCTGTCTTTGCCATCAACAATGAGACACCCGGCCCGCTCATCGTAGCGGATGAGGGAGACGAGATTGAGGTATTTCTTGACAACCAGTTGGCGTTTGAGACAACTATGCATTGGTAAGTTGTTGAAGTTCTCATGAATCTAGATCTCGAAAAACACTGTCGTCTCACGCTAAGTAGGCATGGAATTTACCAAATCGACAAGCCCTGGAATGACGGAGTTCCGGGAGTGACCCAGTATTCCATTCAACCCCGCGACACATACACCTATCGCTTCACGGTCCAGCAACAATATGGTAGCTACTTCTACCATGGCCACTTTGGTCCAGCATTTGCAGATGGTATGCGAGGCCCCATTTGGATTGCACCGGCACCATGGAGACCACGACCCTATGAGCTCATCTCGTCATCGCCCTCGGACATTGAAGGCATCAAGCTTGCAGAGAAGAATCCTCACCACGTCGTCATCAGCGATTGGAACGCTGAGCCGATGGACATCCTTCTGATTATGTACCGCGATACTGGCGTGGTTCCGTGGTGCAGCAACTCGATTGTTTTGAACGGCAAAGGCCGGACAACTTGCCACTCGAAGGAGTTGCTAGAGTCTGTCGGGGGACCTGACCGCGACTCTTTGGGCTGCCTCCCGCAGGACCGCCAAGTAGAGTTCACAAACCCGCAGGTTTGCCAGGAAACATTTGCTGATCTAGAAGTCTTTGAGGCAAAGCCTGGTGAGGATTGGATGTGGATCAACTGGATTCACTCTGGGGCGCATCATGAGCTGCAGATCAGCGTAGATGAGCATGAGTTCTACGTCGTTGCGGCAGACGGAGAGTTTGTTCACCCGCAAAAGGTTCATGCTGCCAACTGCAACCTTGGTGAGCGCATTAGGTAGGCGAACGTCCAAGATTGCTTCACAATAGCAACAGCTAACAGAAAAATAGCATTCTCGTTCGCATGAACCAGAAGCCTGGCGACTACGCCATTAGAGTCACCTCACTTCGGAGAGAGCAGATCATTCAGGGCCTCGGCATTCTTCGATACCCTGGGCAGAATGCCGAAAACAAGCAAAAAGTGCCTAAGACTAAGTCATGGGTCCATCTCAACGGCACTCTCATCTCGCCGTCTTCGGTGTACATGGACGAGACGAAGCTCGCTCCTTACCCTGCCCGCCCCCCGCCCGCTAAGTCCGACAACACCGTCAGGTTCTTTGTCAACATGACGGGCCCCAGCAGCTGGGCACTGAACATCGGGCCTCATCAGGCATTCCGCCAGCAACTTCCCCCCTGCTGTGGGATGAGGAGTCCCGTGGTGTAACGACATACGGCGATGATGTACACGGTGGCTCGTTGCTCAATGGCACCGTAGTCGATATCATTTTTGAGAACGGCGCCAACGTCACTTCGCAACACCCCTTCCACAAGCATAACAACAAGGCCTTCATCATCGGTACCGGCAGTGGTGGCTTCCCCTGGGCGACTGTCGAAGACGCTATCCGAGATGGTGGTATGGCAAAACACTTCAATCTGATTGATCCTCCCAACCGTGATGGCTGCAGACTGGGGAACAGCACCGGTGACTGGACGGTTATTCGATATGAGATATCTTTCCCTGCGGCGAGCATGCTTCATTGCCATATGATCCATCATTTCGCCGTAAGTGCTCCGCCAAAGATGACAACTACCTATAGATGCTAACATGAATCAGGCTGGGCAGCAGGTCGTTCTCCTGGAGGGCGTCGAGAGTATGGCCAAGATTCCCGCAGAGATGAAGGACAGAGTGCACTCAGACTTCCGAGCTCCTCTTCGCTATGGGCCCTTGGACTAGACTCTAGTATAAAGACAAGCTCACGTCAACCGAAGGAAAAAAGAGCAAACTTTCAACACGCGCAGAGTTTTAATCATGGTGGTGGCCCGTACTCTGTTACATCGCCTCGCCTGGGCAGACCATCTCAGGATTGGTGCGTGGGTTAGGTTAAGACACCCGGACTTCGACCGCGCCGCGTGGTGGGCAGAACTTTGAGTTTACCAATGTGTTACGAATGTGATTTAGCCGCGGTGCTGTAGGGAAGAAGCCTGATTTGACGTCTTTGGTGGAACGATTTACGACAGTCTCAAACATTCCATCTGGCCTTCTTACGTACTTCTCGAAGCCCCCTGCCTACCCTACCGGCCACGATTGCGAAATATCTAAGGAACCCTATCCGCAGCCGCTCCCGAAACCTAGTTCGGATAAACGTCCAATGATTCAAGGGAAGACAGGATATGGTTGTATCTCTAAATCCCAGTTCAAATAATTGCTTGACTCGATCAAAATACCTAAGGCCTAGAATTCTAGACAATACGGCACGATCGCCTTGAAAAAATGGAAATATCACAGGAACCGGGAGAAAATCACAAGAATTCCGATATGGTGAGCCAGGCTGGTCGCTAGCTGTATCTTCACCACACCCTTTCAGTGTAATGGCTCAGTTCACGCCGTCATCGCCGATCTGTGAGCCAGATATTTGTGAGATGTTTCATGCTTTGAGACCAAGAAAACGTGTGAAGCCGGTACAAATTCCCGAATGGGGAGTAACACCTCGGCTGCATTGTTTGAGTTGGTGTCCAATTCTTTAGGTTAGGGTTAGGACACAAAGTCCGACTCTCTCGTACAAAGAGCTACATTAGACTCATATGAATATGCTTTTGTCCTACTACATAGCTCAAAACGTCTCTAATCCCCACCATATTCACTCTACTGTCGATGACTCGGATCGCTTCCTGACCTTGTCGATAATCGGCGTCAACGGGTTGTTTCTCACCCACTCGGGTAGTTCAAGAATGTCGGCATCCTCGACCGTAGTGCTTGGCTTACAGAGGTATTCCATGTACTCCACAGCCTTCTCCGACTCCCAAGCAACCCCTGGGTTTTTCGCAGCAATGGCGAATGCATCCAGCTCGGTCACAGGCTTCTTGATCCTTGCGTCAGCGCCGCGTTCTAGGAGGAACTCAACAATATCCCACATTTGGTACTCGACAGCAGTCGTCAATGCCGTGCCTGCACCAAATGTGACGGAATTGACATTCGCTCCGTAGCGGATAAGCAACTCCATGAATCGGCGCCAATCAAGACCAGTTTCTTCTTTTCCTCCTTGGCTGTCTGCTGGGGCGCAAGTAGCAAGACGTTGATGTCGGAGACGTACTACCCGCTGGAGTGGTCGAGCATACTCTGGGTTGGCCCCATGTTCGAGTAACATCTTAACGATATTGAAATGCCCTTTCTCGACGGCGTGATCCAGAGCCAACCCCGATGTTCGGTCCATAGGGGGCGCTGCCCTGTATCCCCAACTGAAGATCCGATTATCTAAAAACCTTCCTAAATCTGGGTCGGCACCATTCTCCAAGAGTAGTCGAGTTATTCCCTCGTTATCGAGACAGTGCGTTAGAGACACGCCGAACGAGCCATTATCGCTGGGAATTTGCTGGTTGGGATGGTACCCATGTTGGATGCATAGCTCAAGAATGGGATAGGAGCTCAGGCGGCATGCGTGAATTATGACTGCGGCGTGCGGACGCGCTCCAGCTTCCAGCAGATATTTCACTATATCAGGGTGGTTGCCGTTCGCTGCGCAAGCCAGGCCATCTTGCATGCTGATGGATGAAAGCGATCCTTCGGACACCAGTCGCCGAACCTCATCCATGGAGCCTTCCTCACATGCCATCAAAAAAGGCCTTAGCTCCACGTTGGGATGATGACATGGTCTCTTTGTATCGAGCCAATGACTCGATTTCATGATTGGTGATGGCAAGGGGCAACTTGAGATCTTTGAAGTATCCCTCGAGTTCGCGGCGGAGGGGCAGCCGTTTAGCCTCCCATCGCTTTTCTTTCCGAAGCAGCATTCCCTCCATGATCTCTTCATCTTCTTGGCCCCAGTCTGTACCAGTTTGCCTGCGCTTGATGAGTTGGTCAAGACGAGCCTCTTCCTCTTCGTCATGTTCCAGAACGGTTTCGGTAAATGCGGTGAAAGCTTCGCGAGTGTACTTCCTAGTAGGAGGGCTACCGCGGCGGGGTCGGAGATGGCGCGAATAATACATCGGCGAAAGCTTGAATGATTGCGCCTGTGGTGTGGTGTATCTATGAGCGGGCTGCTTCAGCGCTGGCTCCAACAGGTTCGGTTGTGATCTTTCAACTGAACGATGTCGCCGCCGCGTGGGGAAAGTTATGCATTTAACGATGCGCTTTCTTTTAGCAGGATTTGGGCGACCCCTGAACTTTGAAGTCTCAAACGCAACGCTTTCCGTCGCCTACCTTACGGTTATGGGACGAGAAGAAGCGATTATCTTGACGTGAGCCGTGGGCAGATATTTTGAGGATCCATTGGGGTCTATATTGTTGGTTGCCCCCAAACAAGCGGCGAAGCAAATGTCTCGGCGCCAACGCCGCCCAACGAGTTCCCAAATTAGTAGGACGTTGCATTTACCCCTCACAACGCCTTAGGCTTGCAGGAAATCTGCCTAAAATGGCGACACAGACGGACAGATAGCCGCTGGAGGGTGACGAGGCTGAGCAGCTTCGCTCCGTAATAACTCACGTTCATTTCCGCCTAACAAGCTGGCTCCAGGTTTCTGCTGGTGCCAACCAGTCAAGGTGCAACTTGTGAAATGATCGGCGTCAGAGCCAACATCAAGAAGTCAACGCCTCAGCTCGTATCATGTCGTGCCCCCAAAAACAGATCATGACCGTCACGTTGGGGTCTTTTTTCCATGTCTCGGCGGCATCGAATGTCAAGTCGTGCCGCGCCCTGACGCCCGGTTGCGGGCTCTCGAGAGGGGGCCAGGCATTCACGATCTTTTCTTGTTGCCATGAGTCTGCCTTCATCCTCGTCTAATGACTGTTTCGACAAGTATAAATGTTGTATTCCCAAGTAGATAGTGCTGTAGATGTACTTCATGGATGGCTGCGTCTAATCTATACTGCCAGCTTTTGTTCAATCAAATCACAAGATCAACGTGCCTTTTGTTCATCATGCCCTTACGTGGGCGGTTTCGTCTATTAAGCCTGGCGGCTTTCGTTATCCCTCTCACGGCTGCTCAAGCAAATGGGACAAATCCTGGAGAGCATACACATGGTTCTTCGGGTACGCCAGTGTTCCTGACCTCTGGACCTGGTGCTACAACAATTCCGTCCGTCCAACTTTCGAGTTCATTGTTAAGCACCAACCCATCCATCGTCGCCCCGGGAGACACAACGCTGAGAGGAGACATTCCCGTTATCTCGACCACAGATCTCCTACAACCAAGTCAAACCTCTGAACCATCTCAGCCTCCCGTGTCGGTTTCGGTCCCTGAAGCATCCACAACTATAGAGACGCTCAATTCCCCGACTGATTCTCCCTCCTTGACAAGTCCTATGTTGCATCCAACACTTCCCGCCTCAGAGAACACTGGTACAACCGATGTCATTGAACCAACATTTGCGTTAGCTTCTTTAACTGCTACGTCACCGACTGAGATATTGCCTTCGTCCTCTGACATCTCTACGGCTGTGGATGTGTCGCCTCCTCCAGTACCACCGCCATCATCAGAAGCCTTGACCACAACTCCTACAGTTCCATCCCCGTCCCCTTCAAACTCCGAGGCCATCTCGTCTCCAGTCACTCAATCAAGCATACCGCCAGAAACCGCAACTGCAGGTTCTTCCGCACCTCCTCCATCAGAACCAAGTGTTACAACAGATACACCATCGCCGCCTCCGCCGGATGCCACAAGTACAGATTCTCCTGTCCCACCACCACCACCACCACCACCACCACCCCTCCTCCTCCTCCCCTCCTCCTCCTCCTCCTCCTCCTCCTCCTCCTCCTCCTCCTCCTCCTCCTCCTCCTCCTCCTCCTCCTCCTCCTCCTCCTCCTCCTCCTCCTCCTCCACCACCACCACCGCCACCGCCGTCCGAGGATTCTCCAACACCACCCCCGGAAGATTTCACCATCCCAAACTCAAGCAACGCCGTCTGGAAGCACTACGTCTTGTACAACCACCCTTAGCGTTACCTGGGAAAGTGTTCTATGTACTGTTACAGCGTCCATCACAACTGTCACGCCTCAGTGTACCACCCAGGCCTACACGACCGTCGCTACATGTAGCGAGGTTTCAGTTTCAGCCGTTACTAGCACTACTACGATATCTCCAGCGCGGCCCACCAGAGTCTGCAGCCCGAGGACTTGTGGAAAGACATGCTTGAAGCCTGGTAAGAGAGAGGACTTGAACATCTTCAAAAGAGCGGAGCCGAGAGCTTCAGACCCGGGCTCTTGTAAATGGGCGGGTAAGTTGCTTTCAATACCTAATCATATTATCTGCGAATGTCGCATGCCCCTCAAGCGAGGAAATAAAAAAGAAAGTTAAAAACTAAAACTTTTTTCACCCAGGCCCAGAACACTATGGCGATGCAGTCAACTTCATTTCTAGCGAAAGCAACCTTGCTAAGAATCCAACCAACGGAAACACCGACGCGGTCATAGTTCCTCTCGGCAACGAAGGCGACGGAACCCCGGGAAGAACCACGTCGCAGATGAAAGAATTCACTGACAGACCAGTGACCCTTGCGGTGCCTCGATTGATCGGATGCACCTCTGTCATTGTCGTTTCGAAGAAGGGTGTGTGGGCCAATCATATTTGGGACGCACCTGTTTTCCGACCTGAACAGGATATCAACGAGGACACTTATGAATGGACAGGGAAATGGCTGACCCCTGGATTTGGATTTGACCTTGAGGTGGTAGAGCAATTTCCCCACCAGGCGCAACTCGCCTTTTTTCAGGAGCACGCACTCCAGAGGCTGCACAGTCGATACGATCCTCCCAATGACGAACACATCTCGGGACTCGACGATTTACGACAGGCGGGCGGCATGTTCGATAAAGCAAGTGAGCCAAGAATTTTCATGTTTTCGCCATACGTCTCCATCGATGACGACGAGGACCCCAACTATGGCGTTGAGCACCCTCAAGGCCTCAACGCAGCTTGGGATAGACCCGGCAACCCGGAGCCAAGAGCAGACGAGGGAGTGGCGCCTTTCAACGAACAGATTAGAGCCGAGCTTCGAGGCATTTTTGGGGCAGACACGCAAATCGACACCGTCTTGTATGCACCTGATCTAGACGAGGATCCAGAGGACATTTCTTTCAACCTTCACCGGGGAAGGGCGTTGATTCAGTTTCAACCTGGCGACCTGAGTCAATGCGACACTTCTTCGAAAGCCAAGTGGAGAATTTGGTTTGAAGGGCAGACAGAGCCTCAAGATACTGTGGAATGGGACCCTATGGATGATCCATCGCAGTGGTGCGACCCCTCGGCGGGAACCAAGAGACTGCGCCTCCGTCAAGCAGCGTGCAAGCCAACCACGTCTTTGGCTCTACCAACTTTGACGAGAACAACAGTGTGGGAGACTCCAACGGGAAGCTCATGCGCCTCTACTGCCACTGTCTCTCAATGCAATATGGGAGCTTGCGTGCCGACATCGTCGTGTGCGTCCTGGGTAGCCAATGAGACGCCAACCAGTGAACCTCCCCCGCCGCCAAGCCAGACTGAGCCACCCTCTCAACCTACAGCTCCTCTCGAAGTGAATCCTGTTCAATGCCACGATGAGAAGGACTTTCCTGGGCACGCCGATATAAATCCCAGGGAGCAAACTATCAAAGCCGCTGTCTTCTGCATTTCAGATACGTTGGGTTACATGGGACCGACCAGTGCTAGAGGCCCACCAGTTCATCTTCGGACTACTGATGACTCCGGAACCAACTATGATTGGACAATCATGTGGGATGCTGGCTGCACGGTGGAGGGTGGTTTGCAGAGCTTGAAGGATCCGTTGGACGAAGGCAAGAACGGCTGTACCGACGTAATGAGAGGAAATTTCGACAAGTGTAAGTGCGCATAACTCACTTCGTTATGATCCACATATTGACAATCTCGACCACAGGCCCTGGTAATGGAGGTGTTGGTGGCAGGACGAAGGTTGGGTGTCTGATTTACGACTTCACAGGCGGCCGAGGATGATGAATCTGACTTGGTTCTCAGGGAACAGCAATCAACTTTTATTCGGGGAATTTTCCGTTGCTACCTATCTGAGTGAATGAATATTTTATTGCTCGCCGGAGGACCCTGGGAAACTACCAGTGCGGCATACGTTAGTTCGTAGGAGATATGTTGAAGCGTTCGCAGGGACCAGATAGCTGTAGGTAATGACATAGCATCAAACGTGAAACAAATGGACCAAAACTAGGTTTGCGCGGGCTCCGTGGGACTACAGCAACTGAGGTCATCCTGCGACTCAGATGTACCTTTCTATGAGGGAGAAGGTTTAGAAGTGCGCGGGAGGTGATCATGCTCGCATATGTCGTGCTAGATTCCACATGCTGCCACCCAAATCTATTGAGCGAAGAACGGTTGTCTCGGGCCCATCCTGTGATCAGTATAGCGTTATAAGCAGCCATGGAAAGTGAGAAGCATGAGTCGAGGATGATCTTAGTTTTCCGTCCGTGAGATCTACATCCCAATCAGAGACTCAAATGGGGCCAATAACAATCCATCATTAAAAGAGTAATGGAATTTGCGCATGCGGGTGTGTCTCATGTTCGCCCAATGTAAGCCTGGTGGATCAGCGATCGATGGTGCTTTGAGGCTTTTGAGGGGCCGCTTTAGGTAATCGATGAAAACCAGACAAGACGGATGCGTCTTACATCTCGCACTGACTGCGAGGTCTCATGATATCATCTCAAAGGGACAATCACCAACCAAAGCATCATCGGTGAAATGCAGTCTAGCATAACAAGGATGAAAAGCATCATCTGATGACCTGTCGACGTTTTATTACCTAGTCACTTTGGACGCGAGTATGGAGGGGGTGCTACCGCAGAGCGGCCATTCTTTCTGTCCCTCGGGTGGAGGGGTCTCGCCTGACACCCCAACATCCTGGGCGGATCTTGATCTCATATCGTCGGTGATACCTTTTTGTTATGAATTGGTCAAAAACAGAAAGCATGTATGCTTGGCTGTTTCATTTCACTTCAGTTGTGATGGTGGGCGTCGCGCCCTCGTGTCCGCCGGCACTGCCATCATGAGACCCTCAACCTCGACCACCTGTCACATACGACCATACCCATTGGAAAACTCGGGATCCCGTCCGCTCTCCCCTAGATAAGCCAATGAGAGCTGGAGTAGTAGTCGGGTCGGTGACGACCGGCGAATGCCCGGTGTTGTATGTATTTTTGCGTTTTGCCGTCTGGTATCAAAGTATCGTGATGGCGGTTGGTGACGAGCAGCTTGGCCCGGCGAAGCTACTATGGTGAAGACGTGGATGGCTGTAATCGAGTTATGATTTGTCAAATGTACGTGTAGATTCACACCGAAAAACTAACACGCTGTAAACTCACTAGATTGACATTATGTCGATGACAATTGCCCAGCAAAGCCACTCATACCTACCATCGGAGGCGATCTGCTTTTCAGACCCACGACTTCTCCGTGGCCTGAGACCTCATAAAATGGACCTTCTCGACCCTGATTTCAACAGCTTCAACTCTTTTGCGCCTTCCCGCTGCCCCTTCCGTCGGCCCGTGGCATGGTTCTCAGCCAGTCGTATCTCGGGCCAGCCACACATCTCGCATCCGAGACATGAGAAAGCACTAAACCCAGCGCAGCTGTCCTTACGCCCTACTACAGACCCTGAAGAACATCATCCTCTGAAATTGACCGTTTCCGAAGACCTCTGACGTCTAGACCTAACTTTGTGTAACCCGCAGCGGCGCTTGCCATCACTTGTTCAGCTGTTGCAAGTCTTGGCGATCGGGATTCTTCTCGTGGATTGACATCAACGGAAATAAGGTCATCTGATCCCCGCCTGCATACGGTAAAGATCTTACCTGAATTTGAGATCAACCCGACTGTAATCTTTCAGCATTTAAATTGCGGCCATGGCGCCTCTTGCAGTTTCATAACAGTCACCGGTCGCGGGATTCGACCTCGACACATCATGGAGGTACATCATCGAATCAACGACGAGCTTCTGAAGCTCATTTTGACGAAGCTCCATCGGCTGGAGAATCGTTTCACAGACATTGACAGCCGTCTGAGTACGATCGAGTTCTCTATTGTTCCGGCCCCCCGCAGCAGCACTCCTATAACCAGCAGCGCAGCATCACGTCGCTGCTCTTGCCATATCCCTCAACCCGTCTTCCAGAGCTTCCAAGTAGACTGGGAGCGACATGCTACACCTTCAGCTTACATAGCATCTGTCGACAAACTTCGACACCGATTTGGGCTCGATGAACAGTCACAGCATGCCCCCGAAGACATAGGCGTGGCGAGCACATGCGACAGCCGCAGTGAAATGGGAGGAGGTGATGTTTTCGTCAACAACTACGACAACTACTCCATGTCCATTTACCCATCCCGTCCGGGATCCACCTGCAACTTCGGATATCGTGTCAACGATCCCAGAGACCTCCGAGACCTTCGAGATCTTAGTTTTAGGGACCTCAGAGACCTCAGGGACTTCCGGGAATTCAGAGATTTAAGAGACCTGAGAGAAGTAAGGGACTTGCGACAGCAATTCGAAGTTCCGGAGCTCCCATCATGGAGATACGAAGATATGCCGATTGCGGAAGAATGCATCAACAGCACTCGTCCCAGCAGTCGCAGAACAAGCATCAGCTCACCTTACCGCACCTTCTCGACGCGCAAAAGTACCTCCAGCACTGCGAGGACATCCATGATGTCTGCAAGCACCGGAAGGCCTTCCACTTCAGGCTCAATCAGCAAGATCAAAGGTTCTATTAAGCGGGCGAGAGCCGCCAGCGTCCCGAGGCAGAGACACAGACCTGCGACTCGAGAAACCTACAACACGAGCGCAAACCATACCAAAGATGATTTGGCTATCCGGCAGCCGCGAACTGCAATGCAAGAACAGGATCCGGAGCGTTTTACTGGTTTTGTGCAAAAGAGCGCGAAAGCATGCATATTCTTCGTGCCGAACATGATCTCCGGCCTGGGTAAAAGAATGATGAATCAACAATTGAAGATGCTCGATACCACTGCTTGATTATTTCCTTTGTTGATGGTTGCTGGCCAGTCTAATGTAATCTAATAATACTCCTAATTAGTTCATATCTGCGAGACGTAGTCGAAGCCATAATCCATATTAATGACAAAATTAAGTAAGAATTATCTATGTCATCCCATAACACGAAGCACGATCGTGGCAACCTTATCAGGCATGCTCATGAACGGACTGTGAGACCCAGGTAACCTATGTTTGGTGACGGTGACTCCTTCATCTTCAACATTCTTGATCATCATTTCCTGAACGGCGCTGGGCAAGGCTTGGTCGTTTTCGCAAATGATGTAGGTCAGTGGGACTACCCGCCAGGCTGCCTTTGAGCAAGAAATTGGCGTGTACTGAGCCTTGTGCCCGTGGGTGACCATTAACTCCTTGGCAGCTTCAGCTTCCTCGATCGGGATGTCGTTGTACAGCAAGCCAATGGGGTCGGTCCAAGTCATTGTTCCATCAGGCTGTGGGAGAAGGAATGGTGGCAGTGAACCCCCAAAGATGCCTGCGAGAGAGGTATTCTCAGGGGGTATGAAAGCCGTCATATAGATGATTTCGGCCACTCCCCCTTTGTTGGAGTCAGGTGTGATGGCATAATCAGCCAAAGCTGCCGTTGCGATAACTCCTCCATAAGAGTGGGCGATGACTGTGAGATGGGTCCCAGCTAAAGCCTCTCTCTGAACGATACTCTTGATTGCATTGACGTCGTCCTCGAGTGTTTTGTTGGGTGGAATGGCGTTGTTGTTTGTTGGCAGCTGTTCGCAAATGACTCTGACGCCCTCGGTTTCAAGTCGCTGGATGAGCTTCTGGTAGTGCTGTGGAACATGCCAAGCTCCTGTAACTAAAAGAACAGCCTTCGATGGCGTCGACATTATGGGAAATGTTCCGTGGACGGAGGGATGTGTGTGAGTTGAGACGAGAGTAGGGTCCAATGTCCCTGTAGCAGCTACTTTGCGTATTTATATCCTCGTCCACTTTGCAAAGTCGTTGCCTAGTCACACCGCCTTTGACAGAATAAACGTTGCGATTAAAATAGGCGAATGGACTAAGCCAGCAATGTCTTCAGCTCAAACGACGGCGCACTCAGCTTGGCCAAGAAATGGTTTAGCTTGCTGACTTTGGCAGCTCTGTATGGCTTGTTGGCTGAGCCACGCCGCTTACATGTTTCAAGCCTCAAGACAAAGCTGAAATGGAGGAAGTGATCCTGCATCTTTCACCGTCTTCAAGGCCTAATTCCATGTGAGCTTTTGCGGCTTCGATGCTCAGCTGAATTGCATGCACCATATCTGTATTGGTAAGAGCCCTACTAAAAACAAGAGGCCTAAACCATGATCAACTGTTCAGAATAACTTGAGAAATGAGGTGTTACTCAATGCCCTCCTCGTTGTCGCTGTCGTCCGTCTCAATTCTGGCCCAACTAAGCCCCCCTCCTCTTGTGAACCACTCATTATCTCCGGCATCCTGGAATCCGTCCACGATATCCATGGCGCTGGTTCTGAACTCCTCGATAGGAGACTCTGCCCAGTCACGCAGCATGGCCTTCAGACTTGCTACAACATCCGGGTCCATGGCCACAAATGGGTGTCCCTCTTCCAGCAAGGACCCTGCAAGCTCAACCCGGAGCTGATCTGGCAGGGAAGGACTGTCAAAATCAACGCCGTTGAGACTGCCCAAGCGAATAGCTAGGTGAAGAATACGGCGCCTCCGATCGCTACAGGGTTTCATGGACTTCGTCTTGAAATACTCCCACTTCTTGTGATACGGTCCCTTCATTTGTGCCAACTCCTCGATGAGTCGCATGACATCTTTCATAAAAATTTCCTCCTCATCATCGTTCACTGGGAACACAACCAAGGCCGACTTCAGTCGAAAAGTGTCCGGAAGTCTGGCCGGCTCACGTTTGAGGTCTCTTTGCCATCCAATAGTCCGCAACTTGGCGATGTTGGCGACGATCTCTTCGAGCGTAGGCCTGGTGATAAGTTTCCAGCGCGCTAGTGAGTCGACGTCGCTTTCATTGTTCTCCATCGGAGTCATGCCTCGGAAGAATTCTTCGAGGAAGCCAACGTCGCCGCTTCTGGTGAGGGAGTCGAAGACCTCTCGTGCAAACTGTTGAAGCAGTTCCACCGCGACGTAGTGTGAGTCGGGGCTGAGTCGGCTGGTGGTATGGTGCATTTGGGTTAATAGGTGGAAAGCCCCAGTCTGCCGTACTGCTGCAGTATCTTTATCAAACAAAGAAAGCCAATGATCTCCAGCGTTCGATTCCGAAAGCCCTCTATCTCTCCTAACTTTCTTGTTGATGGCAGCTATACCGGCGGCGGGCAGATTTGCGTCAGCACACTGTCCTTGATCATCTGAAAGACAGAATGTGTGAGAAATTCAGGATTTCTGCCGAATAAGGCAAGCATCTCTGTGTCCACAGGTACGTTGAACAATCTCTCCTCACTTGACAGATTGAGGTCGTGTTTCTTGAGAAAGATTTCCAGCCATTGACGGTGGTTCTTTGCCGACTCTTCGATAACCCGCAAAGACAGGGCGGCCATCTTCTTCCTGAGGCCCGAATCGTCTGTGAAACGATAGTCCAGGTTGCAAAGATCTGACGGACAACATTGTCTGCATAAATGACCGACACTGTCGGCAGGGGCTCGCCAGCTTCCACCTCCTCCCAGGATACCCAGGCAGGTCCGCGTTCATCAAAGCCTGCAGCTAGTGGCAGGGCATATTTCTCAAGTAAAATCAGGATCTCATCCTTTACGTCAGAAGCAGCACTTGACCCCAGTGCGCCATACAAGCTCTCGATAATGGCAACACGAATGTCAATGTGACGAGCTTTGTCCAGCAGATGCGAGAGAATCGTCAGCGAGGTCTTCGGATCCAGGAAAGGAGAGTCGCTGAGGAGCTTGGCAAGCATTTTCACCGTAGTGACTTTCACCAAAGGAAGCTCTTTCTCGCTGCCATCTGTGTCATGCTCGACCTGCTCCTTGTTCCTCGCACCCTGCTGATCAAGCTTGTCAAGTATGCCATTTGCAACAGACAGTAAAAACGTCTTCGTGTCTGCTGGGGAAAGCTTGGAGAATAGTCCCTTGTTCAACAGCTTTCGGTGCCAAGCGCTATCGTTGGGCCTACTGAGGACGACTGTTTGAATCAGCGGGAGAGCCGAGGACGGCCGATCACTACCGGCCAGCAATCTCACCAGCCGCATGGCCAAGTCCAATGGCTTTACTGCGTTGGGATGAAAGCTCTCTTTCTCCTCGACGTCTTGAAGAACAGACTGTGCTACTTGGGCCACAAGTGAAACAGGTGCGAACATGACGAGATCTCTGGTGCCGCCGTAGACCTCGAAATCATAAGACCCGACGTTATCTAGCCAGTCTTGGTCCAAGAACATTGCTGGGAAACGGACGATGTCCTTGGAGGGGAAACCAGATTTCAGTATTGAACTGTCTGCCCCTTCACGGGTGTTGAGATAGAGTAAAAGGGCGACAGCGTATGCGTCTTTCGTTGCCCAGGACACGGGCAAGTCGCCCTTCATCGGCCAGAAGTGCCACGTATGGGTAGGCGGTTCCAGCCAGACTCCATCGTCCCATGGCGCCCGATCATCGAGCATAGTGGGTGCGAACCAAGGGCCTCCGTGGTTAATCATCTGGGTAAGGATGGTAGAAGGAATCTCCCGACCATTTCTCGGGCCTTTGTCATACAGGGTGCCGTCTGATTGCAGATACGGATTCCATTCGGTCGGTGAATCGGGATCGTCAACATCGGGAAGAACTGGCTCAAGGCGTCCGGGGACTTCGGATTGCACGTCCAAGGGCAACTTGACATTTGCTCGACTGCTGAATGTGTAAGACCAATAGTCCAGAGACTCCGACTTGGTCATCTGATGCCCAGAGAAATTGTCGACTGCGTGCCGCCATGCCTTTCGAATGCGTGAATCTCTCTCAGAAGCATCGGACGCGGTGTCGATGTAAGTCTTCAAAGCGTAGCAGTAGTCGTCAACACAGGGGCCTATTGCAGCTCGTAACTCTGGATCAGTTGGTGGTTCTCGGAGCAGAACGTCTGGTGTACTGAATACAACAGCCTCGATTCTTGAACACACGTAGGGAAGGTCTCTCGCACTCTTCACCTCACGGGGACAAAGGTACTGCACTGGCAACCCTCGAGGCCAAGGCGTTTCCAAGTCATGGACTGCTGGGAAGTGGCGGGGACGGCATTCCTTCCACAATTTGTCCCGTTCTTTGGAAAGGCTGTCCAGGAATCTCGCCGAGTGTGATCGCAAGTTGTTGGCAAAGTCGAAGTCAATGCTGTGAATGAGACCCTTGATTTCGCGAGGGTAGAGCCGTTCCATATTGGGCTCCAATAAGTACTTCTCTGCCTCACTCAGGAAGTCTATCGTCGGCCTCCAAATGAAGTCGAACACCTCATCGTCGCTCAAGGAGTGAGGTGCTCTCTGAAGTTTGTTGGCGCCGACAAGCCGCCTCTCAATGACGTTTTCAGGGAACGAGAGGATGCAAGTCCAGTCATATTGCTGAAAGCTGGGCTCTCGAAGGGCCATCACAGCTGTCTCAAGCAATTGCATTAGGATTCTGTTCCCAGACTCAACGCTCTGTTTGATGCCAGTCTTCGGGTCTTCAAGGCGAAAAGAGAATGAGGGAATACCGCTGAGCAAGTCGGTCGCTTCGATGGTCGGAAAGTTGTTATATGAGTAGAGCTGCTTCACTGTGTTCGGGTCCTTGTTGAAACGTCGAGCCCATACAATGGTGTCTGCGAAGACATCGAAAGAGCCCGTCGCGACGCTGAGGTTGAGGGCGATCGTGGCCCATCCTCGTCGAAAGACCCAGTCTCGGCCCCTGGCGGCACTGTCCTTGCAGTCTTGCAGCCTTCTTTTGACAACGTCTGATGTACTCGAACCAGAGTTGGCTGCTTCCCTCGATGATGCATTTACAAGAAACGCCTCGAGTATGTATGGGTCACCTTTGTCGGTCTCTGGTTCCCGCGCAGTCTCGACGATGGAGCATCTGTACAGCGAAGAGCAGACGAGAAATTGGAACTCCGGGAAGGCTGAGATGAGATTTCGGAACAGACGGAGGGATGCGTCAGCATTGTCGCCAGCGAATGCAGTGAACAGATCTGCGGGCCAAGGGCCCTTCAGTCTCTTGAAAGAGGCTTTGGATCCATCTGTGTCCTCCTCGATATCGAAGTGATGGTACGTGGAGCTTTGGATCGTGAGTCGGAACAGCCGGTACGAAATAGCTGGATGAACAGATCGAATCATTTCGGTGACATTTTCAGCAGACTTAAAGTCCGATTTGTGGACCAGCCCCATCAGCTTGACGAGGCTTCGCTGAATCCTAGGCCTGGTACTGCGAGCGTGTTCCCATAATTTAACGACGTTGAACAGAACCCCATTCGGTTCGACGTTGAGGTACTCCGTCAAGTCGGAGTGCTTCTTGAAAATCGCGATGAGGTCCTCTAATATCTCGAAAGCAAGGTTCTTCTCAGTCGATGATCGACGGCGATGCAGTGGCTTGGTGATGTACTCGGCCAGCCTCATGAAGTCATCCGGCTTCATCGGCAGATGTCCATCGGCTTCGAGGACTTTGGAGAGAAGCTCCTTAGCGAAGCTTGGATTGTTATTGACCAGCTGTTTCCAGATGATGAAGTCGACGTCGTCGGTCTCTGTTGAGAGCACAGTGTCCAAAAACTTGGTCTCGTAGAATGCAGGATGAGCCCGCAGAAGAAGTGACTGTTGTCGCTGTGACCATGACGGATGACTTTCCTCATGCTCGGCCACCTTCTTTGTCGTGCATGCAGGCACACGCTTGTAGCACATCTGCAACGGCCGGGGATCGGGGTTCTCTTGGCTCAACAGAAAATCGACAAGCTCGGTCAATCTGGCGTTTCTCTCAGGACGGCTACCGCACGATGAGGCGGTCTTGGCGAGGCCGTTGCACAAAAGCTTGATCTCATCGGTGCTGAGATTGCTCATGAGGGCCGCGATGCCAGGGGTGCCACCAGCAACGTTCCAAATCTCATCCATCGGCACGGCCGACCGCGTAGCCTTGACGAAGGCCTTGATCGCGGTCTTCCTCTCGAGAAGACTTTCGGACTGCTGCAGCCCCGCGACGGTAGACCCAGCATCGCGATGGAGGGGGGTCCAAAGGTAGAAATAGCATGGGGAATTGAGCCCTGCGCTACAGCGTCATGTAAATGGGTCGTGATGGGCGCAGGATCGGTGGTGCTAGAACGCACAGCGCGCAGGTATTGGGCAACTTCAGCCGGCGTACCGGAGCGAAGAGCAACATGATCTAGAGGCAGTACTGTCGTCATATTGTAACAGCCAGATGCGACCTAGCAAGGTAGATTCGTGGAATTTAGATGGTGATTCGGTACGGCTCTACTTTGGCCAGGACCAGCCAAAGAGCGTTGGTGATGAAAGGCCGAGCGTGAGATTGATACCGAGTCCGGGCTTGGGAAGAGGAAATAGGATAGAATAACACTAGTCGGGGCTAAGGAAAGACGGCTGATAGCCACCGATGTTGGGCGCACATGGTTTCTTAATAACTTGTGAAAATCGTAAGAGAGTGAGGCCAATCCTACATGAAGCTGATGTCGCGCAGCTCAGCCCTAACAGGAGTCTACTGCATCGGCGGCATATTCAGCTACTAGCTGCTGTGCCTGCAACAAAGGGCCTCTGGCGGCGATGGTCATCGTCGGTAAATTCAAGGCCAATCAAGCTGTACCTATTCGTGGGAATGTCGAAGCTGTTCCACTCGTAATCCGCGCCTTTCATGTTCATTCGCCTGTTCGGTCAGTCTTTCAAGGGAGCCTCCCCATCTTACCCATCTTACCCACCTTACAACCCCTGGCTCTGCTCCAATGAACCCCCCCAAGAGACCGCCAGGAGACTTACCGAAAGCGTTATGTAATCTGTCCTATGCCAAGAGACTTCCAAGGATGACTAAGACTGTTCTGCCGGGAAACGGGGCGATGGCTGAATGCTGATTCGTGCCCTCACTCCTGTTCCCCAATCATTCCGGCTTCACACGAGTCACACAGCAGCTGAGCAGCCTCTCCCCCCCTGCGCCTCGTCAGTCAATTAAGTCGACATCTCGTCAATCGAGGGTCCAAATGTTCTAACACTTCCTTCAACAGCGGAGCTGTCTGCTCTAGGGGCAGCGTGTCTATATCATCTCTAACGATTGATATCATCAAGTATCTCGACCGAAACCACCAAACGTCTCCCGCCAAGCGTGAATCGCGTGCTTCCCACACTCCCTTCACCTTGGCCCCGTTCGTTTGCTGGTCCCTCACCGAGATCGCCGTAGTGCACCCGGCTCCTCACAAAGCCCCCTCACCTGGATGGAGGATCCTCAATCGTTACGTCCAAAGCAGGCCGCCTGTCTGGTCTGCCGCCGAAGCAAGATCAAGTGCGACTACTCACCGCATGAGAACAAATGCAAGAGGTGCATTCAGCTCGATTCTGAGTGCATACGGCCTACATTCCATGCCGGAAGACAGAAAGGCATCAAGAAGTAAGGCCCCCAGCCGCTCGGGTCCATCTACCTATCTACCTATCCATCCATCCAGATGGGTGGACGGACACCATTGCGAGAGACACCCCCCAAAATAAACACCACCCCCATCCATCCCCATCCATCCCCCACCCATACAGTCATTCCGTGTGTTCCCCCCTTATTGACTAGTGGCGGCACGCAACAGCAAGCGAAAGGGTCTAGATAAAGCTCTCTACCAGATAGAGCAGGCCATCAAACGATCCCGAACAGGAGAACAGAATTCCGAAGATGACAAGGCCATCGGCAATCTCCAGGCACTCCTGGAGGGCTCTCGAAATGCTCGGTCAACTACCGCCTCCTCACACTTAAGACGAGGGTCGTCTCATTTCAACAGTCCTGACCAACAACCCGACCTCTCGTCTGACGATGATGATGAACTGGATAATACTCCAGACAGCAACACTTACATGAGTTTGCACCATCACAATGAAGAGAGCTTGGCCATCGACGATGCCGAGAGCCCGCTCCAGTTGCTGGCGCGCGCCTCCAACCTGCAGCTGTCACCGAAGCCCATCCCCGGTCTTTCACCGAAGCAGCCCGGCCCTCGTGTCAGTCGCAAGAAGCAACAGCTGCAGCAACAGGTTGACCAGCCCGAAGAGGATCTAGAGATGCAGTCATTCTTCACCTCCGTCCGCGTCAACCTTGACGTTGGCGACGACATCGACCCAATTACTATGGGTCTCGTGACCGAAGAAGAGGCAGAATCGCTATTTTTATTGTAAGTCAGGGCCATTGTATCGTGTTGGATGTCACTCACCACGTTGCACAGCTTTCACAGCAAGCTTGCTCATACCCGCTGGGGTCTTGACCCAAAGATTTACACTCCAGGGTTCACTCGAGCTCGATCTGCCTTCCTCTGCACCTCCATTATGGCAGCGTCTGCTCTGTTCCTCCCTTCCGCCGGAGCATTGTCCAAGAGACTTTCGAACCACTGCAAGACCCTGGCCCAACGAGTTCTCATCAAGCGTCACAAGTCTGTCGAGATCGTTCTCGCCTTCATGGTCAACGTCCCGTGGATGTTCCCGGGACAGCATAGTACCGACGACGAGACGTGCTGGTATGTCAACATGGCCGCCACCATCGCCATCGACCTATCTCTTCACAAGCTTCTGGTACCCATGGAGATTCTTGGCTCCGGTTCGAACATGGCATTGACTCGCGGTGAATGCCTCGACCCTCGCACTGCTCTTGCAATGGATGGGTTCAGTCAGATTGAACACACGTCCGATCTAGGCCAACGACTTCTTCGGCGCCGCGAGCGTTGCTGGATTGCCTTGTTCGTTCTTGAGAGAGGCATGTCGCTAGCACGCGGCCGCCCTTACACTGTTCCGATTACTCGAATCATCAAGGACTGTGATCAGTGGCACAGATCCAGTATCGCAGACCCCATGGATGGCCACCTCGTATCGATGGCCGTCCTTCGACGAGACCTCGACGGCTTGCTCGCCACAGTCCGCGCCTTGTGTGATGGATCGCAAGGCATATCCACGGATGGAGGACTCATCGCGCAGTCCATTCAGAGCGCCATCGAGAGATTCTTCGACCAGTGGCTTACCGAATGGGGCTTCTCCATCGGCACTGGTCCCCAGCGACGTCTGCCTCCTTATGTCGAAATCCTCGTCACTCATACCCGGCTGTCGACCTATGGCGGCGTCATCAACCATCCGACGGCCCCAATGGAAGTCAGACAGTTCTTCCGCACGGCCGGTCTGTCATCTGCCGTGACAGTGATGCGTGCAGCCATCCAGGGAGAGGCTCAGTTGCAGTCGATCCCCAACAACACTACAATCATGGTCTCATTCGCCGCTTGCTTTGCGCTGACTCTGAGTGCCTATGCAACGGGCAGCTCGAACCTAGCGCCGAGTATCAGGAACCTCATCGAAGAGACAGCAGACGTTTTGGAACGCATTGGATCAGCCACAAACCACAGAAATGGCCTGTCTACCTTATACGGAAAGTATCTTCGACACATTGTAAAACAGGCCGCCGTAGCTACCGATGGTCAGCCCCAAGCTGCCATGCATCACGAGGCAGCCCCTCGACGCGCCAGTCAACTCAGCTCGCCATCCTCCGCTGTCGCGGCATCACCTCACATCAACTCAATGGGGCTGCCAGTCTCACAGCCCCCTTACATGGAGTCCCAGCTATGGCCAGGGACTCTCCAGTTCTCAACCATGTCCGACGACCAGATTGCCGAAGTCCTCAACCAACCCGGTAACGAGTTCGACCCCTCGTTCGCAGGTTTGTCCTGGGACGATATGAACAATTTCGACTGGCTGAGCTGGCCTAATCTGACGGAATTTGGTTTCTAAATCTATAGCTCGTGCCTAGGATTCAGGCGTATCAAGCTTTCATTGTCTCCACTGGGGCCGCAAGTTGCCATTGGGTCAACTTCCTCAGCTGCTCCATGAACACAAACGTCAACACGGTGTTTGGCCTAAGAAACACGATTAGCCAATGCTTTCACATCTCCCATCTTCCATTCGACTCACGTCAGCCTTAGCCACGCCGGCGTCCACCCCTTCATGAGGAACCTAGGGCCCTCTTCCCGGAGACCAGTCCGCACAATATGAAGCAAGGACTGCGACACGATCAGCATCACGCCTCATTACAAGTATATAGAGTCAGTCTCACGTTTCCGCCAGGCCCGCTCGCGGCGGCGCTCTGGATTCTACTCTTCAGCACATCAGCCGGAGCGCAAATAGTTGTCGCCGCAGTTCCGGCAAAGAGGGATGCCACGGCGTGGGTTTTGATATCGTCCTTCATTTCCGTCTTTGCCAATAGGTATCGTTTCGCGGTCGAGTATCTGTCTGTTTTTAGCTCTGTATTTGCCAGCCCACCGCTCGTGGTCGTCCGCTCGTTTAGTACTCACGTGGCGATTTGTCCCACGTCTACATGTTGTTAGCTCAAATCCACACACTCATTTGGCTCGAATATCGTAAACTTACTCATAAGAACGCTTCGTACGACATTGGCCGAGATACCTCTGCCAAATGTCGCGATCCCCTCTTCCCTTCCGATCCGGTATAGACCCTCGAAGGCATTTGAGTACCCGAATCTTTCACTAGCGGTCTTTGCGCCATCGGCGCACATCCTAACTAGCACAACCTGCAGTCTCATCAGCTACGCAACTTGAGACATCCACAGGCGTAATTACTGACCTCGGCCGGATTGCCAACAAGCCCAGCCATACCACCGGCCAATCCGGCGCACGTTATTGTCATAGCTGTTGACAGCTTCTCCTTCCCCGTGTATTGTTTCGCTTGTTGCGCAAAGTAGTTATAAAGACCGAATCGAGCGGTCGAGTATGTCGTTTGTCGAAAGATGGAGGCAGAAAGACCGGACCACAGAGAGAAGATTCCTGTCACCAGTCAGCGATTCAGTCTTCTCCATCATCAATGGGAACCCACCATCTCTTGCAGCGAAGCGGTACATTGCCCGGAACATGGACTCCCCTGATTTCAACACCTGCATGCGACTACCCCAGTCAGCCTTTGCTGGTTGTTAGGGATTCACCAAAACTCACTATTTTGTTTGGTCGAGGGGGTGAGCTATAATCTCGCTGTCAGCGCACTGGGACATTGCGGGCACTTGAAGTCGAAACCTACTAAAACAGACAGCCATCGAGGCTGCCGCGCCTCTGCAGTCGTCAAGTTAGTCATGTCTCTGAGATGATAGCTGCATGTAGGCTGTGAACTTACCCATGCCAGAACGGCTCCTTTTGCTTGTTACTTGACATCGTGAGAATGCGATGCTTGGACCCAAATAACTTCCGCGTCCATTTCCAGGAAATGCGATCCGCGGATATGCTCTTTTGATAAATAGCACCAATACCATGTCATCACAGCCCCTGTCTTAGTCCATCCCACGCGATAGCACAGCCCAAAGATACGCGCCGGCCTCTCATCCATCCTCCGAAGCCCACGGAAACCAAAAGTAGCCCCGGCGACCCCTCGGCAACTCGGCGCAATGTTGGTCGCAAAGACCCACGGCCGACCTCGCTGACATCACATGGGAGCTCGCGCCATCGGGAACACTTCTGAGTCCGAGTCGCCGGCGCATCTTTTGTCTTCCGACCGCGGAACCTCCCCCACCAATTCCGTCCTAGAACCAAACAAAACCACTTTACCACCCGCAATCATCTTCTGACCTTCCCGATGGATGATGCGAATGCGAGTAAACCGCAACAAACCGACAATCGCAAAGAAGAAAACAACATGTCGAAGCTCTCTCCGTCTCTGAAGTCTCTCATCAACGCGCCCTTTGCGCGCCCGGGGCAGGCTGCTGCGCCGTCGCATATTCGCGAAGTTTACCAGACGATCGCAAAGGGTGCCGCGGAGAAGAACGTCGGGGCAAAGCCGTGGCTTGCCATCTCGGTATGTCACCGCATCATAGACCCCAATTGAACTTGTCAATTGAGTTTCTTGCACATGAAGGGACTCCTGACTAACGCAGCATCCTAGGCCGCGACGACATTCACCCTTAATTCCCCCGAGTCTCTTGAATCCCTCTACAGCGTCGCGTCCAACAGCGGCCGCCCCGACAAGCGCGAAACAGCCGAGTTCATCCGCGAGATCGGGCTGAAGTGCATCAGCTTCAACGGCATTCCGCGCACCATCAACTGCCTGAATGCATTCTATGCCAGCCTCCCGAAAGACGTTACCGCGCAACTGGAGACGAAGCCGACACGCGGACCCACGGTTGAGAATCTCGGCGAGATCACAGCGCGCGGCCAGGGCCTCTGGGACTCAGTATACGCGCCGTTTGAAGTCAAGCTCTACGAGAAGCTTGCGCAGTCGCATCCCGACCTGCCAGTTCACATTCTCAACAGCCACTACGCAGGTCTGCTGTCTGATCCCAAGGAGCGAGGAGGTTTGGCGACCACTGGCAGAGTCTTGACTTCTATTGTCGCTATTTCATGCTTGAGAGCGCAGACAGGAGTCGGCCCGCAAGTTTTGTCGCATGTCTTTGGATTGAGGAAGGCTTTCGAGGACGGCACGTTCAAGGCAGACAACCAGGAGGATATCGAGGGTGCTCAATGGCTGGCAAGTGATGAGGGCAGCGAGTGGATTTTGAAGTCGGTCGACAGCATTATGGAGGCCATCGGAGGCTCAAACTTTGCTCCAGCACGCCAGTCCAAGTTGTAAAAAAAAAGAAAACACAATATTGTAAAATAATCAGCGGGGGCTACAGACCCAAATACGCTCTAGAATCATGTTATTGGATGTCTGTACGGAGCCTCAGAGTGAAGTAGCACATTCGAAAGGGATACAATCCCATGCCGAAGCATTTTCGGCGAATCATAGTCTGTGAACATGCAGATAATTCAGATGACACAGAAATCTCTAAGATTGAGGCCAACTTTACCTCCAGTCTTTGGAGGCCTTCATCCGCTCGGCAAGTCTATTTTCGATGTCAAAAGGAGGATCTATCTAGATGAGAAGAAGAAGTGACCGTGCATATGTTGAATATGACAATTAAAGTCCGTATTGGTTGAGCAGAACAAAAGAAAAACTCCATCTAGAACCCAATCAAGGTCATGGCGCAAAGGAAAAGTTGAGGCCGTAGTAATATCGTGATCATTACACCACAGGCCGTTTAGTATTGAGCCTGTAGAACTCTATGTATTCCCAAACTGTTGTCCCCCTCGTCTGACGTTTGTGAGGGTTTACAGGACCATCTTGAACTCGGGCTCTCTATCGTCGCCCGTGCCGATGAACTGGTCGTACTTGCCCGCAGCCTTGTCACGGTTGATCTTGGAACACCAAAGAACATTCAGCAGTGTGCTGCAAAGATTATCAGCAAGGGAATCTGAGGATTGGATCAAGGTAGACTTACGCAACCCAAGCATAGCAAAGTAGTCCCAAGATGATGGTATGGCCCTTGTGATAGTATGGACCCTGGGTACTGGGGTAAATGAAAGCTATTTTAAATGTCAGCGCAGGCTCTGAGTAATGGACTGTAGAGGACTTGCTCGCAACAAAGCCTCCACAGTTTGCGATCGCAAGTTGCAAAGCCGATGTGGTCGCCCGCTTGTAGTGTCCGGCGGAGTTGTTCGAGTTCCAACTCAAGACGCAGGGGACTGCACTGTACATGCCAATTGCCATAAGACAAGTCATTGCGAATCTTGTTTGGGGCGCGGTAACGTTGCCAATGACAGCATAGCCAATGATCGAAATCGGTAGGACGGCGAGCATGAGCGGACCGCGCACCCGGAGACGGTCCGACATGAATGCAACAACAACTGGACTTCAAGTAAGAGAATATCCCGTACGAGCGCTGGGTGAATAGTACTTACCGGTCACAGGAGTAGCAACGGCATAGGGGATGACAGACCACAGCTGGGACTGGTTGGCGTTAGACGCGATGTGGAGGTCATTGATGATGGTGGGAAGCTATGTTCAGGCGTATCAACATATGTGAATCGCTTTGAGGATCTAAAGGTACAAGACTTACGAAGAGGCCAAAAGAGTACAGGCCAGAGAGGATTGCGAAGTATGCAGTTGAACTCAGCCAGACTTGAAGGTTGAGAACGCCGCGACCGACTTCCGACCATCGAAATTTCTCCTCTCGCTCACTAGCCAGACTAAGACGTTTGTTAGCGACCAATGAAAATTGTCGAGAAGCAGCGTCTCTTACTTGAACCTGTTCCCGGCGTGACCTTGAAGTCTAACCAAGGCCCATTCCCGCTCTTCGGGTGTCAGAATCTTCGCAGTTGCGAGGTTATTCGGGAGACCGAAAGCAGCGATGGTTCCACACAAAACGGTCTTCGTCCAATGTTAACTTAGCTAAACTTTGATTGTATGTAACGGAAGACTCACGATGAGGCCTTCGATGATGAAGATCCATCTCCAACCCTCAAGATTTCCCCTGGGGCCAATGGCAGAAAGTCCTCTAGCAAGAAGACCACCAAACGCGCCTGCATCAATATGTTAGTGGGTTCCTGAAGGAGTAGATGTGTAGGCAGAGATGACCAACCCGACAAGGATGCTGCGGTGTAGAAAATGCCGATTCTAAGAGCGAGCTCTCCACGGGTGTAAAGACCGGACAGGTATAGAACCATTCCGGGTAGCAGTCCTCCTTCGCACATCCCGAGAACGGCACGAACGGCAACAAAACTTCCGTAACTACGGACGAAACCGAGGCACATGGTAACGATACCCCATGCAATGGTCAGGAACGGGAGCCATATTCTTGGCGAGACCTTCTTCAGGACGAGATTGCTTGGCAGTTCGCTAGGCATGCATTAGCGGTTGGTGCGTGGAGACAGGGCGTCCATTCACAAAGTCGGAGTGACTTCTGGACGACAGAAATAACATGCCTGGCAATGTAAGTCGCGTAGAAGACAGCCAAGCCCTGGTTGTATTGGATATTGTTGATGCCAAGGTCTTCTTCGAGACCAATGATCTTCGCGTTGCCGACGTTGGTTCGATCGAGAAAGGAGCACAGGAAAAGCAAGGCCAGAAGAGGCAGGACCCTGGTAGTCACAAACATGTTAGTCGGTGTTCATCCCATCACGGTTCGTTGATAGAGTTCTGCTTGCCTTGTATCGACTTTGAAGAGCAAGGTCCTCGTCAGATGAGCTTGACGCTCCGCGTCAGCAGCCACCTGGCTTTCGGTGTGCTCGACTTTCGGCATGTCGTACTCCTTAGAGTTACGAGTCATCTTGTTGATCAACTGGATGAAATTGGCAAAGACTTTAAACCAGGATGCAAGGCCGTATCGCTCTCAGTACAAACGATCCAGCGAGAAACAAAGACGACGAGAACCTCAACAATGTGCCAAGCATAGGCAAGTCTTGGGGACCCTCCCCCGTTTTTGAAGTCCATCTTCCCCAGACCCCAAATCTGCGGGGGCGGACGGACCCTACGGTAACGCGAACTATGCTTACCATCCCCAACCCTTCCTTACTATCCCCAGATTATCCATCTAGGAAGGTAGATCAAGCTAGCCGGTAGCCGTATCGTGCCAATGAAAGGGGCTTTGTTTGACTCGCTGACCCGGAGCCTACTTCTGGCCGCCGAGAACCCCAACAAATGCCGGGGATAACCCCGCTCTGCAGACGTCAGCGGCCCTCGGGCCCTCCCCCTCATGCCGAACCCCCGGTCAGCGCGAAGTTGGACGAAGTTGGAGACGGGATGGCGTCGGCGTGCAGAAGAACGCCCGATCAGCTCCGCCCAGGAGCTCGTCAAAAAGATGAGGTCGCGCCCACCTAACCCGAACGTAGAAATGCCACCGACAATCGGACTTGGATCTTTTCTTATCTGTCGTTCTTGCAGCTGGTGTCTCACTGTCGCAAGGTTGAGATTTCGTTGAGAACAGAAACGCCGATTCAAAATGCCTTCACTTACACGTCAATTGCGCCCAAGGGTGGTTGTCCGCGCCACGGCCGCTTTCTCTGCGGTACCATCTGTTTGCGCGCAACCTCAGCGCTTCCCCCGAGCAAAGGCTATTGGAGCCGTAAGCTGTCGAGCTCTTGCGACAACATCAATTCGAAGATCTGCGAAGGCGCCGAGCGTCAAAAGAGGCGGATCGAAGCTCTATGCTTCTGCGGATGAAGCTGTCGCGGACATCAAGAGCGGATCAACGATTCTCAGTTCTGGCTTCGGACTTTGCGGTGTTGCTGGTAGGTGCCAGCGTAATGAATCGCTTGTTTGGCATTGCTGACATGAATCAAAGACACTCTGATTGCCGCGCTGAATCGCAGGGGACCGGAGAACCTTCACTCTTTGACAGCAGTCTCGAATAATGCTGGAATCGAGGGTAAAGGTGGCTTGGCTATCCTCACAAAGTCTGGTCAAGTCAACAACCTCATTCTATCATTTCTTGGGGCCAACAAGGCTCTTGAAAAGGCGTACTTGACAGGAAAGATTGGCATCGAGCTTTGCCCCCAGGGCACCCTCGCTGAGAGAATCCGTGCTGGTGGTGCTGGCATTCCCGCATTCTTCACACCCACTGGTGCACGTAGGTCTACCAGGGCGACGCCTGTTTGGTCATATAACTGACTCTTCTAGACTCGCTGGTCCAGACTGGTGACATTCCCGTTAGACTTGATGCGTCAGGCGCCGTCAAGGAGCGTGGCAGGACACGAGAGACCAGGGAATTCAATGGCAAGACTTACCTTATGGAGACTGCTCTGACTGGAGACGTCGCCATTTTGAGGGCATGGAAGGCCGACACTGCTGGAAACTGCGTCTTCAGGTACGTTTTGTGAATTCAACTGTAGGAAACTAGAGCTAACCTTAGCAACCTGCAGATACACCACCAAGGCGTTTGGACCCATAATGGCAAAGGCCGCGACCGTCACTATCGTCGAAGCAGAGCACATCGTTGAAGCTGGCGAGATCGATGCCAACGACGTCGACCTCCCCGGTATTTTCGTTGACCGAATCGTCCCCGCGACTGCCGAGAAGAACATTGAGATCCTGAAGCTGAGAGCTGCGGATGGTGAGGGCGAGGACCTGTCTAAGGCCAAGAACGAGGCCCAGGAACGCCGCAACCGCATCGCCAGGCGAGCGGCCAAGGAGCTGAAGGAAGGTTTCTACGTCAACCTCGGTTGGTGAGTGAGCCTGCACGCCGAACCATGAAAGGTGTCGCTGACAATCGCAGGCATTCCAACTCTCGCTCCCTCTTTCCTGCCTGCTGAGCGCAAGGTCTGGATTCAGTCCGAGAACGGTATTCTGGGCATGGGTCCCTACCCCACGAAAGACGAGGTCGACCCGTAAGTGGCGTCATTCTTAACAACAGTGGACTACGGCTGACATCATTGAAAGTGACATCGTCAACGCCGGCAAGGAGACCGTTACCCTTGTCCCCGGAGCCTCAACGTTTGACAGCGCCGAGTCTTTCGGCATGATCCGTGGCGGCCACGTGGATGTCTCTATTCTCGGAGCGCTGCAGGTGAGCGCCATTGGTGACTTGGCCAACTACATGATCCCCGGAAAGGTGTTCAAGGGTATGGGCGGTGCCATGGACTTGGTTTCCAACCCGGACAACACCAAGATCGTTGTCGCGACAGAGCATGTTGCCAAGGATGGCTCTTCAAAGATCGTGCAGGACTGCAGCCTGCCTCTGACAGGTGCTCGCGTGGTTAGCACTATTATTACCGATTTGGTGAGTCGCGATCGGAGATGTCGTGCCGTGAACAATTGCTAATGCATCTTAAGTGTGTTTTTGAGGTCGATCGCAAGAATGGCGGATTGACTCTGACTGAAGTCGCGCCGGGCGTCGACGTCGAGGAGGTACGCGCGAAGACGGATGCTTCGTTCAAGGTTGCAAAGAACCTAGAGACGATGGAGTGAGTAGTGATTGTGTAAAAATGCTAGATATTGTTTGAGATACCAGTTAGAAGTAATGCGACATGAAAGTTACAAAATCATTGAATGTTTGTGTTATAATATGAACCATAATAATACATTAACATCTATATGCATCCCAAAACATGAAGTCCAAACTGTCATAAGCTCGTGCTGGCTTTCAGGGTATCGTCCAAATTGTGGCACCCGAAGTGTTCCGATAGCTTCGCATACCGATTACGTCGTGATTGAAAGGAGACAAGGAAACGCGCTTAGTCGCTGCTAGAACTGGAGCTTCCGCTGAGACCGCGCTTGTGGTGCTTGTCCTTCTTGTGCTTCTTCTCCTTCTTGTGCTTCTTGCCGGCGTGCTCCAGCATGTTGGCACCGACTGCGCCGGCGATGGCACCACCGAGAGTACCGAGCAGGCCGCCTCCGGCCTTGTGCGCAGCCCATCCGGCAGCTCCGCCGCCAACTAACGTCGCGCCGAGGCCACGCTCGCCATCTGGACCAACGGGCCCGTTGGGGTCGTATTGGCCCTGACCGCCCTGCTGTCCATAGCCTTGCTGGCTGTGTTGTTGCTGGCCATATTGTTGTTGTTGAGGGTAGGGAGAGTGGCCGCGGTTGTCATGTCCAGAGGAGTAACTCTGATTGTGGCCCTGACCCTCGGCGTAGGTGGGCTGTTGGGGGCCGCCGTATCCGTGCTGCTGGGGAGCGTTGTAGCCACCACCCTGCTGGTACGGCGAATGTGACTGTTGAGGGTAGCCGCCTTGCTGCTGCTGATGAACAAGATGTCAGCATGTGCCAACTGATGGGTTTTAACATTATATGGGTTTCTGTCTTACCTGAGGAGCGTAGCTTGGCTGCTGGGGATATCCACCCTGTTGGCCGTAGCCCTGCTGCTGCTGGTAGCCCTGGTTGTAGCCCTGCTGGCCGTGGCCGCTGTTGCCGTAGTAGTCGTTCGAAGACATATTACTGTGGAAGATGCTTGAAGAAGTGTTGATGGTTTGAGATGGAATATCGAGATGATTCGAAAGAGCTGAAGAGTCGCTTGATGATGATGAGGTCTTCCAAGTCAGCAGAGGGGAAACAGCTGGGCTTTAAAAGGCGCCAAACGTAAGACGGGATTCAACAGGAGCTAGCGTAGAAACGGAGCTCGCGGAGATTGCCAAGGAGGGCCAGAATGCATGCAGAGCGGGAGAATGCTTCTCACCCTCCGCTCAGCAGCGCCCCGTTTCCGCTGCCCCTCATCGCTCTGTTTCTTCGTCACTTGCAGGTGGCGCAGTGACTGCGCGGGGTGCCTTGCCCAGCCCACGTCTGGAGACTTTGGTGTGTGCCAGCCACGGTCGCTTAGCTGATTCCATGGGAAACTTAGCAGTCTTAGCCACCCAAATGACGCGACGTGCAAAGCCACTCGCTTTCGGCTTCTCGCGTCCGAGGCGGCAAATCCAGGAACTCCCGCCTCAACCGTGTCTTCGCTGGCTGGCATCATTCTTGTAGACATTCCTCGTCTTTGAGTCTTCGCAAGGTCTCTTGCTGCAGAAGCCGTTTTCGTTGGACATAGTTCGATGAAAACAACCACATGCCAGCTACAGAGCTGAATGTTTCATGGCGCAACGGCTAGCCAATGTCCCGGGGATCCCCAAACGTTCGGATGAACCACTGACCAGTGGCCTGTCACTGCCACTTGTCTCCCAAAGTTGTGGAGCTGAACTGGGCACCAACAGTCGGCCTCTCCGACCATACCGGCTGTGGGGCCGATTGGCCGCGCTGTCTCCGGCTGTGTATTTCCTGGTCGTTTGATTCATACGCGGGTTCGTGGAAGTTTGGCGGGGCATTAGTTCATTGGCTGTGAAGCCGTCAGCTATCCCGTGATGCCTGGAAGGATCAGCAGGGCAAGTAAGTAAGCTCGTCTCCCGCCGAAGCTAGAACATTTCTGGAAAATCGAGGTCTCACAGCCAAGGCTCAGCTCAAATCAGTCGTAATGCTGGGCATTCTCTGAATAATTGTCGGCATGCTTACGTAGCTCTGATTCCTGAAGAGCTTTCCAGAACCTGTGGAATCCAAAGCGGTCTCCAGAGCAGAGTGTTCCAAGAAGCCTTAACAGCCTTTCTGCGGGGTCGGCCCTATCTCAGTTGATGGCTTGGCGCCACGACTGTTAGCGCCAACCAATGATCCATAGCGCGTGTTTGGCTCCGAAAGTCTTCATATGCTATTTTGTGGTGATTGTAATGATGACGGCATGAGGTGAAACTCGCCAGTTTATTAGGCAAAAAGAATTCAATACGTTGGTGACTGTTCATGCTCTTGCTGGTCACGATTTCAATAAGGACGCGTCGGTTGTGCAAAGGTCAAACAACGGGAAGCAAGATGACAACTTCCAATGACCTGGCCAGCAAAAAATGCGTAAAGTTAGATGCAAATAGTGTCGAGAAGGGCCACTGAATGAAGGTGCATCATGCAGACATTGAAACAGTGGCCAAGCTGATCAATGAGTAACAACCATGGACCTGTATTCAGACGCATCATGATTATGGCGCGACTCGCGCGAAAACGCAAGGAATTTTCAAGAGAAAGTTTAAGAACATCTTAAGCAGACTAAGTTGTTCCGGCAAGGGGCCGAGTACCCTATCGCTTGCCGATGTAGCTTAGAGCCAGGAGACCCAGGTCTTGACATAAGTCTTCAGTCTTCAATCGAATATTGACAACAGCTGGAAACAGTTCCAAGATCGCATTCCACAGTCACGTGGCTTCGCAATGAAGCTCTTCAATGTTGAGAGTGACATGTTTGATGCAGGCAAAGGATGCCATACGCAGGACATCGAGCTCAACAGCGCGCCTGCCATTGATGCGGAGCTTCAAACGGCTCGAGGCAAGCTTCGAAATTCTCACCTCGAATCAACGAGGCAGTATTCGCAAACAGCCCACCGATTTGGGGACTACGTGATGAAGTACTCCCTCGTGCCGTCGAGCGATACGCAGGGAAGGTTGTACGAAGAGACGGTCAAACCAGGACACGACGAAGACATCTTACAGAAGTGGTTGCAGAATTTCCACGCCAATCACGAGGCGGAGTACCTGTTCCAGATTCAACTACTAGAGAATCAGGAAGTGCAGCCCTTCGAGTACGTGGGTCAGACGTGGGACGAGGAGAGGTACCCATTGCAGACAGTCGCCAAGCTTGTCATTTCACGTCAAAATAGTTTTGACTTCGAGAGGAAGCGGTTTTGGGAGGATTTAATGCGGGTTGATCCCTGGCACGGACTGAAGAGTCTGCAGCCGCTAGGGAGTCCGAATAGGCTCAGGCGCGTTGGTACGTTTCTTGTCCACACGTCTTGCTGCGAGTTTGAGTGCTGACACCTGCAGTTTATGCCGCCAGTAGCAAACCACGCCGTGAAATAGATGGAGTAAGGAAGTCGACGTCTCAAGGCATCGACGAGATCCCCAACTGAGGCGTGGGAGGGAGACACCAGATGAACCGCCTCTCAGTTGAGCCCATCCTGATGTGAGGCCAGGGGTTTATCCAAACATCAGAACACAAGTTTCGGGTGGTTTGAAAGCATTATATCGTTACATGTGACAGCTACCCCGCATATAGATGATGTTTTGATTGCTGGTCAGAGATGCAGCAGGGCGTGCTGCTCAGATGTCTGAGCTCATGCTGCCAAGAGTGAGCACGACGGCTTCATTTTTCTCGCGGATCCAACTTCGCGCTCCTCACAGGTCACGCAACACATTTTGATTAGAATTCTGCACCTGATGTTCCTTCAATGCTGACTGGATACTTGCTGCCGTTTCCCAAATTCAGACGAGTTCCAGAGACCATTCGTGTTTGACCGAGGACGCAGTTTGAGTCCTCATGCAAGTGAGGACCTTAAAAATCCGGGGTGGCACTATCGCGAACAATGAGTGGTTCATTGGCAGACAGAAATGAAATTTTCCAGTCTGCTGATTGGTTTCAAAATTGATTCAAGCTCATAGTTCAACTGGAGGTCGTCTGGGAGCTATGCTGATGATGGGATGAAGATCTGAGCGCGATGCGACACCGACGAAAAAGGTATGGAGCTTGGATCACTTGGCAATGTTTCCTTGTGACCCCGTCCATGCGGGTTGTGAAGGACCGACCCCTGGGATACTGAAGCTCAAATACAGGATTGGACCCTGGGTGAAGGCTCGGTCCGGGCTGTTGTTGGCAAAACCGAAAAAGTCTTCGGAGATTTAGCAGGAAGCCTGGAGCTTTCTCAGAAGTTTACGCGTCCCAGCATCTCAAAGCTCTCCTGAAGTTACGCGCAGGCTCGACAGCAAAATGGCCACCACAACCCTCACTGCTAAGGAGGGTCAAGATGCCGCGGTACAACCCAGCCCTTACACGATCGTCCGCAAGACCAGTAAGCCTAGTGTCCACAAAAAGACGAGAAAATTCTAACTCATGTGCAGCTCAGGTGGATCGCATGTTCTATGTCTACCATCGCCTTGGAATTCAAGCAAACGTGTTGGTCGCGGCTCGCTACGCCTCAGCGAAGCCTGGTCAAAACCTTGACCTCTCAGATGAGACGGTGTTTGCAGCCCTTCATGCCGTCGTCACCAAGTGCCCAGAGCTTGGCCTGGTGGGCGTGAAAGAAATGAACGAAGACGGAAAGCACTTCCTTTCTTTGGCTTCACTCAATACGATCAATCTCGATAGCTGTGTTGAGTTCATCGACCACAACGTCCCACCCCTCGGTTCAGATCTCTTTGAGAAGCTCCATAGCGAATGGCTCTGGGCCGATGGAGAGGTGAGACCCGGTCAACCGTGGTGGAAAGTGCTTATCCTCGGACGTCGAGACGTCGTCTTCCTCTTCCATCATCTTGTCTGCGACGGCTCGTTTGGCATGACCTTCCACCGCGAATTTCTTGCGTCGCTCAATGCCGCAGCCGCCTCGGGAATGAGACAACAAGCTCCTCGGGAGGTTCACTTGAACCCTGAAAGGATGAGACTGAATGAGAGAGTCAAAAACACCATCCGGAAGAAGCCATCCGTGCTGGGTGTCATCTACAACTTCCTCAGCTTCGCCTTCCTCCGGTACTTCTACTCCAAAGGCCTATTCTTCACGGACTTTGCCCCGCCAAGGAAGTTTCTCAAAGATTCCCTGGGCAACCCATTGCCTCAAGAGCGAACCTCCACACAGGTCTACAACTATCGCATCCCCGCTCAAAAGATGGAAGCTATTCTGGCTGCCTGCCGTAGCCACGGAACAACTTTCACTCCTTTGCTTATGGTCATGATCACTGGTACTTTGGCAGCGGACCACTATCGCAAGGCAAAGGTTGGATTCACACGGTATGCAGTCGACATGCGACCAGTTTGTGACTTTGAGGATCTGGCAGCTGGGCAGGGCAAGATGCTCAACTTGGCTGCCAGCGTTCCAGAGAAGGAGCGCCTCGGGAAGTACCGAAAGGCTCTCCCCACGATGTTTTCAGGCGATGGTATCCAACAGTCTAGGGCGTACCTTGACACAAAGGAAACCTGGAAACTGGTTCGTGACTACGGCAAGCGAATGCAGAGATTCCGCAAGGGTGGCACCAAGTCTAAACTGTGCAAGTCTTGGCTGAGCGGAAACACGATGGGCCCGACACTTGAGGAGTTTGTTAACAAGTCTCTACCTTCTATGAATGTGGTCATGCAGAACAGCTTCTCAGTTTCAAACCTAGGTGCACTCAAGGCCACTACGGTATCGGCTGGTGGAGAGGAGCCGGCCGTGAGGATTGAGGACGTTCAATTCTCTACTGCCTCTCCTCACGGCGCTGTTGGATATCATGGGATAGTCTTCAATGTGGCTGGTATGGCGGGGGGTGACACAGTTATCAATGCGTGCACTGAGGCGGGCATGGCTCCTGACGGCTTGGTCCGCTCCGTTCTTGACGGCGTCATGGCGAGAATTGATACCCTGTTGTTAGAACAGAATACCTCGTCTGAGAAGGAGAGGAAGGCTAGAAGTCAGGTGTAGCGTTGGATTACGCGATGCAATAGAGGTTTTCAAGTTCCCCGCGACGGGTTGGTCAACATTGCAGTCATGCAATATCCTAATGAAATAGTTGGATGTTGAACTTCTCTCATAAGCTAAGTGGATGATGTGGGCATCGCCAAGGGCTTCACCCGTGTGATTGTCTACTTTGCTCATTGTCTATGTTACTCTAGTTCTTTAAAGAGATCTCTAACATACTTTTATGGGCCATGATGCCTTCAAACGCCATAAGGTCGACTGACTAGAAATGGAAATCGAAGTTGGCTTGACGTCCCGTCTGCATCTATATCGTCGTAAAATGAGAACGGTATCCGACTGACGTAGAACATATACAAGCAATATGGTCTGACGGGTTGTGCCTATTGATTGCTGTGCAGGGGAAACTGCACATAATCAGAAAGCTCAGTGGCAGTGATGCCCAAGCCGAACCGCCTGCCACGGTCGAGCTTCAATAGCCTCGTAATTTCCGCCTTTTCGGTCTCATTTTCGATGAGTCCATGGCGGATCATGAAGTCGATCATCACAAGCGCGGAATTCGGTTTCCATCTGCCATGCAACATGCTTTCTCTGATTTCATCAATCCCCATCAGTTTGAACGTTTGGCCTTCCTTCCCACAAATATTCTCATTGTTCACCCTTAGATCGTACGCTTTCCTGATGCCGGGCTCAGGCAGACCAGCATAGCCCTTTTCCCATCTCCAATCGCGCAGGTCTAAGAATTGAATGGTAGGGATATCTGGACTCCGATGCATTAACTCGCGCCAGTTTTGTGGATATCCCTTGGACTCTTCCTTCTTCTCTTTTTCGATGCACTCGAGAATTGTCCGACGGCTCGGTGTAAAACCACCAGCTGCAGCTTGATCGAGAAGTCCGGGGAAGTTCGGTTGTGTATCAGGGCGACGAGACACCCAGATTTCGTAGCCTTTTTCTTCGGTGAGCTTGTAGACGTTGAGATGGGCACCAGTCGTAACGATGCCAAAGATCGGGACGAGGTCGCACCAAATGCCTTGCCTGAAGAGTTTTCTGAAATTTTCATCTTCATCAATCAGAGGCCATGATTCCTTATCGTTATACAGCCATTTTGTGTCCTTCTTCACCCACTGAGGAAGGTTGCAACACTGTATCTCATCAAGCTTGTCTATTATTTCCTTCCAGGCAACATTAAGCTGGATTGTTCCTGTTGTTGGGTCGGTAGGCGGGTTGATCAACCGGATCTGTTTTGACATCCAATCGAACTCGAGCCATTTGCTGTTTGCCTTTTTCAGCCACTTGACATTCTCCTCAAGAACAACTCCGAATGCCTTCCAGGGAGAGGCCGGGTCCGTGGGGTCTTTGAGACAAAACCTCCATTCTGTGCCTCTGATCTGGAACCTGTTGGCATCCTTGACGAGCTCGACAAGATTCTTATAACGGTAGTTTTCTGTAGTCGACATTACATCCGTTTTGAGATGGTCAAGCTTTCTGTGGCAGACTGTCGAGTTAGACTTGCGCTTTGATGAAAGGCGGTATCGAAATGGTAATTCTGGTACGCTGCTGTCTCGTCCTGTGGGGTACAGATTTGCATTCGGAACCATGTTGCCGAAGATTTAAGCTGATCGATGTGAAGCAGATTCAAAGATCATTGTGTGCTGTCGCGTTCAAAAGCAGATTCTTTGACTCGACGCAAGCTCTTTCATGATCGTCCAAAAGTAGATTTTAGACCTTACCTCTTTTGACTTTTGAGGAGAGGGAACTTCCGGTCGTGTGACAACAAAGAAAACGGTTTGCAGCCAGCCAAGCTTACCCAAATAGGTGTTCGTGAGTGTTTTCATACCAAGGATGTAATAGCTGGAAAACGTTTCAAGTGACTGTCACTGAACAGCCCTCATACCTGCCTGCCAGTAGGCGAAACTTTGGCAGACTGAGTAACTCAAGACCTCGGCTCTCATTTGGTAAATAAGTAGGGACGCGAATTCAGCTGTGTCAACAAAGTTTGGACTCAGCTTAGCTTTCAAGGTTCCTCAATTAGCTCAGCCGAATATTCTCGAATAAGTGAGCCTTCCACGTTTTGCCGACCCCTCCTTACCAGTAAAGTCCAACCTTCAGCCGGCATGACATCCACAGGAAGTCGGAATAGCGTTGCAGCTCGGTAATGATGGCCGCACGGTCAAGATGAACATGTTTGTGGATCTTAATGAGATTCTTAAAATGTTGACTGAGTGTAGCATGAATCTAGTTTACGAATTGGTGTGAATCCATCGTTGCTAAGATATCGTAGTGCGACCACCGGTCCCAGGGAGATTCGGATATCTGATCTTTCAGGATATCGATGTTTTCGTCCACCGATTCAATTGCCGCCTCCCACATTCTTTCCCGAACTTGGACCAGGACTGCTTGGTATGTTTGAACAGCCTTCCATTCTTTCCATTCCTCATTCTCCTTGATAATCTGTGCTATCGCCGCAGAGGCGCCTCGCAGGTCTTCTTCTACAAGGTACTGCCGTGCCCACTCTAGTCTGTCGACGTCGTGTTGTAAGTTGCGATTTCTTATCATTGTGTACAAACACACAAAAGCTTCCTTCTCTTCTGAGGTTGGTTTGCGCGCAGACCCAAGTTTCCACTCTGGTTGATGCAAAGTGCCGACGAACAGATCCCAAGCAGTGTCGCCGTCAGAATCTTTCATGTCTGCCCTGATCTGAGGTAAATTCATCTTACTTAGGCTCCGAAGGACTTCAATCTCTCCATATGCAGCAGCGACATGGAGGATGCTTCCCTCTAGTCCCTGAGGGGAATTGATTCCAGCGCCCGCCTTCAAGAGATATTTCGCAACCTCAGGCTGATTGGTGCGAATGGCCCGAAACAACGGTGTGTCGCCATCACCGCCAGGCTCGTTGATCCCAGCACCTGCTTTCACAAGCAATTGAATCTTTTCCTTTGTGGCTTGTCTACTCACGTTGGAATCCTCTAGGCAGTGCAATGCTGTATCGCCAGATGCATCTTTGAATCCTGGTGAGATACCAGCATCGAGCAGAACCCTGATTATACCAACGGGATCTTTCTCAGGCTCGTTTGCGGGACATGCGGCACAGTGTAAGGCCGTTGATCCACCCGATGCTGTGGCGTTTACCGAGCACCCGTCCCCGAGCAGACGTCTTGCTACATGTATGTGTCCCATGTCAATAGCTTCCATGAGGGGGGTTCTCCCGAAGAAGTTCAGTTGGTCCACATTAGAGCCGAGTCGAATAAGCTCTCTCACGGCTACGATATTGCCATGACTTGCCCCAACATGTATTGGCGTCTGGCCTTCGTAGTTCCACTCACTGATTGCCCATGAGTATTGATTAAAGGCCTGTTGGACTGATTCTCTGATTATCTCCTCGCTGCCGATCAAGGTTGCCGCTTGGTGTAGCGGTGTCTGAACTGCCTGAACGGCGTCTTCGCCAAGCTGTACTATCTTGTGTTGGGCTTGATATTCTTGAGACGTCATGTGTGGCCTGCCTGTAAGCTGACTTTGAGCCTTGAAAGCCCATTCCCTGCTTGTTGATGAGTAATTGGATTTGGTTAAGAAAATGACCCATCTCGGAATTAATGCTTACCTCTTGACATGTGTCTTTGCAATTTCTCTGTCCCAGAACTGCACCAGAAATTCTAGTACGTCCGGTGTTCCAGCAGTGATAGCCCACTTTACGAATGTCAGCCACTGGATGCCATCAGCGCCTTGATATCCTAGTCACCTACCTCCAGAAGTGTCAATCCGTTTGAGTCACAATCATCCGGATATGTTGCCTTTCTTTGTGATAGACTGCTGCACTTCCGCTCTCGACTGGTCTCGAATAATGTGCCATATGGTTGCACCGTCTGCCAGGGTTCTGATTGGACGTAATGAAGCACTCGGTGCAGATAAGTTGCCCATAGAGCCCTGAAATGAGAAGCTTTGGGACCAAAGCCAGGTGGGAAATTTGTACTTGACCGTTATCGAGTTTTTCTGGTTCCCCTTACAACTTGATTCGCTGCATTTGGTTGCATTCCGAAATAAGATGCTGCTGTCTGATGTCACAGAGAAAGCGCCCAGTATGTTGCCCGCCCAGCCACCATAGCCAATAGATGACTGCTTGGAGGCATGGCAACGACACAAGCAACTACGTGAGCACTTGTTTGCCATTGAAAATTTGGCCTTGAAACTCATGCCATCCTCAATGGGCCGTGTTTGAACGTTGGAAGTCAACTCTTGCGCAACTGATGCCAGTTGGCCTACCCTTTCTGGTAAAGCTTCATCTGAATTTAGGACTGGCCGTGAAAGGTGGTATTCGGTAGTGTAAGGTATGACCCGGCGAAGGTTTTCCACATTTGGAGCCACACTCCTCGAGCATCCATCCACACGAGGAATGTGGCCTGTTGACTGAATAGTGAGGCTCTCAACACGAAGTGCCATCCGGCTGGGTGCCAGTCATCAGCAGTTACGAACATGCTTTCGTTGACTATGAGGTACGAACGTAGTTTCTTCCAGGTTCATGTTCATCAGAACAAGATGCAGAGTGTCTCTAGCGTCACGTATCTTTTCTCGACAGTCCGCGAGGTCCTTTTGCAAAAATAAATATTTTGTCTTCCTCGCTTTGACTTTGCCATCTTCGTCGGTTCGTGTGAAACGTCGATGCAAGTTCTGGAGGCTTTCGACAGTCTTCTCGAGCCGTTCTTTCGCTAGTTTGAGATCCGGGGTTTCAGCCTCGCGTCCGTGAGAAATGGTCTGTTGCTTTTCGGCGGCTTCGACAGCAGCTTGAAGACTTTGAATCTATGAGAGTGGAATACTTCGTCAACTAAATCCTTTTTGGCACAATATCCGTGGTTTTCGATAGCGACTTTGTCCAACCCAATTTCCAACTCACCTCTAAGTCTAACAATTGTATTTCGCCGCCTATCTTCGGGATGTCTCGAAGAACGTTGACGATATGGCGGCCAGCCACTAATGCTTGGCTGATAGCGATGAAGCTCGATACAGCCGAAACTACCTCCATCGTGTTGGCCTGCCTTCGCTATCAGGCGAGCTATCTGTATATCAGACTTCAGGCTGTTCGTACAAGGGAATCCATATGGAAGAGAAATTCAATGACTCGGCTAGTGGGAGGCGTGGATCATAAATGAGCCGCCAACATGTGAGGATGTCGGCGCTTAGATGTGGGCTGATATTGTGCGGAGACCAATCATAACAGCCCATGCGAGTGGCCATATGCAGAGCCTGGTGGCTGTTCGTGTTGGTGGTGTTGGTGCCTATGACACGCGCAAAGATCCACGCCGCATGGCAAGGCAGCCTCTGACAGGCTTCTCATTATTTCAGGCATAGTGGTCATGCTCGAGAGTAGTTTCAACCGCAAGAGGAAGGGCTGAGCACAGTGGATGCGAATCCAAGTTTCTTTTGTCATTCAACGTATGCAGAGTTGATTCTTGCCCACTCTTTCAATCATATGATATCATGCCCAAGAAACATCCTTTTACTCCCTCACAAATAGGCCAGCCATACCCATGCCAGTTCCAACGCACATACTGATAACGCCAACCTCACCTCCAGATCGGCCCAGACCATGCAGCAGAGTGCTAGTCATGCGTGCGCCAGTGGCACCCAGAGGGTGACCGAGAGCGATAGCACCACCGTCGGGGTTCACCTTGCCGTCCTCATAAGCCTGCTCCAATCCCAGGGCTCTCAGGCAGTAGATGGCCTGACTGGCGAAAGCCTCGTTGATCTCCCAGCGGCTGACATCCTTGTTCTCCAGACCAAGCTGGTTCAGCAGCTTGGGAATAGCGATGGCGGGTCCGATACCCATCTCGTCGGGCTTGCAGCCGACCGTTGTAGCCGAAACAAACTTGCCAATAATGCTATCGGTAAGGCCCAGCTCAGTGGCGGTGCTTCGGCGCATCAACAGAGTCGCGGCGGCACCATCGGAGACTTGCGATGAGTTGCCGGCCGTGCTAGCACCGTCCGCCTTGAAAGCCGGCTTCAGCTTGGCCAAAGCCTCGATGCTGATGTTCGCGCGAATACCGTCGTCCTGAGTGGCGGTAATGATCTTCTCCTCCCCGACATTGTTTCCCTGCTTATCCTTCTCTTGGAATCTCGTCTTCACTGGGACGATCTCCTTGGCGAAGGAACCATCACTTGCTGCGCGCGATGCGTTCTGGTGACTGCGAAGGGCGAACGCATCTTGGTCCGCGCGGGAAACTCCATAGCGCTCGGCGACGTTCTCCGACGTCGTGCCCATGGCCATGATGCAGTCTCTAGCATCCTTAACCGGAGAATCCTTCAGTTCCGGCCACACATCGACGGGAATCGCACGGCTGCCGTAGTTGCGCGTCATGCTCTCCATACCAGCGCCAATTCCCACGGATATCGTCTCGGTTCGGATCTGCGATGCGACAAGAGCAATTGACTGCAATGACGAGGAACAGGCACGGTTGACGGTGTAGAGGGAAGTCGTGTTGGGGTAGCCGACGTGGTTCATGGCCATGCGGGCGGCCTTGGAGCCACCGAGCTCCGAAAGCACGACGCCGACGGCGACATCTTCAATCTTGGCGGGGTCGAGGTTCGGGTTGGCCTCGAGCGTGGTGGCCTTGAGGACGGTCGAGAGCAGCTCTTCGGGGTATGCGTCCTTCAGCTGTCCCTTGTATGAGCGGCAGACGGGAGTTCGCAGCGACGACAGGATAACGACGTCGGAAGGCGCCTTCTTGAGCACAGAGGAGATTCCCTTGGGGAGCGACATGGTTGCTGTGTAAATAAGACACCCGGAGCTTCTGCTCTTCCAATTGACTGTAAATTACGGGAGGAATTGGTATTGTACAAGAGATGGAAAGCAACAGAAAGGAAAAGAGACAAGAAAACTAACGAAAACAAATCGGATAAACGTGAGCGATGTCGGTTCTTCGGGGGTAGCTTTGGCTGAAGTACCGGGGCGGGAGAATAGCTCTTCCCCTACTTTTCCCCAGCTTGATCCTCGACACTGAAGTGGGGGGCCCGCACCCCATGGCAATTGGGTTCGGCAAAGGGAAGTCGGCATTCCCGGGGCTAAATCTTCTTCCGGCACCAAAGCAGAGCTCATCCACCGAGGCTCACCGACGTTTACCGAGATGTACCAACAACACAGCCGGTGACCATTCTGGGAAACGCCAAGACGTCTACGAGTTGAGTCTGTGGGTTCGAGTCTCCTTTCCGTGGTTCCCTTCCGAGTCAAACTTTCGAATGATTCAAAAAGCCTCTTATCGTTGTTGAGACAGTTTCTTAGTTCACGTTCCATCTATTAGATATGTCCGAGGATGAGTTATTCTCAAGAACGTAACGAGCTATGGAATCAATCCCGTGGATTCAGAGGGATTGGGAAACGCACAATATCTATGACGGAGCTTCGATTGATTTCGCATCATTTTGTTTGAATGTCTAATTTTCATGGTACGTGTGCTTTGTGAATGGCATTGAGGATTGCGGCTCACGATTATCCACCAGCGTCCATCTACTCTAGTCACCTTCATAGATCGCGATGATGATGTTGATATGTATACTTCAGGTTCCAATGATAATGCAGTTCATTTATCAGAGCCATAATTAAGACTTCTTTTCTAGCTTTGCTGAAGCTGCCCCGTCTTTAGGCTGACAAGAGGTGCAGTGGAGCCGTCTCTTCAATCTCTTGAAGTCATCGATACCCCAGCCCCTCCCCCCCTTCCCCACGAATTTTCCTAGTCTGACTGACTTGCTTTTAAAACCCGAGTATTCGTGATAAGATTAAGCACTGACGCTAAGAATCTTTTTTGTAGTGAATTTCAGAAAACACCTGAAAAGATGCAAAATTGAGCATCGTCATAATGTTGGTGGAAGAACAAAACTTCTTGGTTGAAATCGGTGCCCACCGAACAATATTCACAGTTTCTTATTCCTCTGGCCGTCCAGCAAATTTCTGACGAGTGCTCGAGTGAGGCGCCAGGGGCTACTTTTGGTGGGCAGCCGGCCAGACTATGGCAGCGGCCGGACTTCCTGTTCATGAACTCCGCTTACCCACTCTGCTATCACAATAGGTACGGAGGGTAGCACGCATATGCATGCGGCTGATATGAGCAACTAGCGGTAAGCTGCGCATCAATCGCGTGTCAAGAACCCACGTTATCAAACACTCCGACACTGATTGCTGCAGTACTGCCATGAACGAGGAGACTGGCCAATCTCTGCTGATCTCCGGCTCAACAGACTCCATCGTTCTCAAGTCGTCAGTAACAACGCCCGCATTCCACCATCATAATTCTTCCCCGAAGCCCCGAAGGATCCTGCAATCCACCCTCACCATGGCATCAACGCTCTCAACCCCGGCAGAACTCCACCTCCCACCCTCCGTGCAGGCTGGTCTGACTGCCCAGTCCTCCCCCAAGCGCATCCACTTGACACGTTTCTCGACGAACCAAAGCAAGTCTTTTGACACACATCCCTCTGCCCCGGTCCCAACGTGCCAGTCGCCTAGGAGCCAACCCCAACCTGACCCCAGTAGTATCCATTCCCTCGGGTCTTGGCACGCGGGGCTCCATTTCCCCATTTCCCCATCAGTGGCTGACCAAATCCAGCCTCCCCAATGGCGCCTGCATACCAAGCCAGACGGTCTCCCTCACGTCCTTTCCGCGTTCCTATCATGCTATCATGCCCTTGCCCTTATCCTTTTCCATCGACCGTCTCTCATTAATTCTTTCGGATCCCAAATCTGACCCCGAACACCCCGCGTTTTGGCCAAGACTGAGGCGATAGCTTGAGCCATTCAAGCCTCGGGGGTCTTTTCCCCAGGTTTCGCAAACCTCCGGATGCTAGATATTGGCCCCGCTGATTCATCTACCCCGGATTTGGGGGCACACTGGCACCTTGTTCGTGGGGTAGCAGACAAACTGTGAAAATGGTCATAAATACCCAGAGCCCGTGTGGTTTTGGTTGGCGAGCTCCAAATCCAGTCAACCACAGTTTGCCCCTGTAGCTCTGTCTCGTTTATGCTTATTTTTTAGGCTGACCTCCTCCATTTCTCCGGTTTCGAGCCAACCCGTCCTCCGACCAATCATCAGCAAGGCGCTAGCGATCACACAAACTCAAAATGGCGGCGAGCGAAAAGCGTTCACCATCGGTTGAGCGCGAAGAGCACGTCATCAACCAAGTGAGCAGCGTCGTCGACGACGAGAAGCACATCCAGCAAGATGAAGAGCGCGATTGGACTGGAACTGCCAAGAAGACGGACCCTGAAGAGATCAGGCTTGTGCGCAAGCTTGATTATCGCATCATGGTGAGTTGCTTCGGAGTTGGTTGCGTCCACACAGTTTCTGACAGCATTTTCAACAGCCGTGCCTCTGCGTCATGTACTTTCTGAGTAAACACACCACGAAACCCGAAAACAATGTCCATTGCGGCTGACCATCGTAGACTACGTCGACCGGAACGCCATCGCGCAAGCACGACTCAATAATCTAGAGGAAGATCTGAACATGACAGGCACACAATTCAACACGACTGTTTCCATGTAAGAAACTTCACTCCCCACTACAGCGTCTCAGAAGGCTCGAAGTCAAAAGTCAGCTTTGGAAGGGTGGTTAGCCTATCGAGCGGCAAAGCTGACAGTTTTGCAGTCTCTTCGTTGGTTACGTTTTGATGCAGATCCCCTCAAACATGTTGATCACTCGAATCCAACCCGGCATATACATGAGTGCGTGGATGTTGATTTGGGCCGTGGTTTCGGGATGCACAGCCCTCGTTCAGAACTACGGTGGCCTCGTTGCTTGCAGGTTCTTCCTGGGTATCACTGAGGCTCCGGTAAGTTGCTGTTGAATCGACGAGAAGTGTTCCATCCAGGCTGACAGACTACTTCTAGTTCTACCCCGGTGCCACCTACATGCTGTCCATTTTCTACACTCGCAAAGGTGCGTCAAACAAGGATTCGCTCTCCGGAAGCCACTCAACTAACACACATCTCAGAGGTTGCTACACGCATTGCGGGACTCTATTGCGCCCAAATTCTGGCCACCGGGCTGTCAAGTTTGATCGCTGCTGGCATCTTCGCCGGAATGGATGGCCTGAATGGAATCGCAGGATGGCGATGGCTTTTTATCGTTGAGGGTGCCATCACTGGTTTTGTTGCCCTTGTCGGCTTCTGGCTCCTGCCCAACACGCCTCTGACAACACGCTGGCTCAACGACCGCGAGAAGCAACTTGCTCACTCTCGTATGGAGAAAGATAAGATCTCTGATGCCTCAGACGAGAAAGCCTCTGCGATGGAAGGCCTCAAGCAAGCCTGCCGTGATAAGCGCACCTGGCTCTTCTGCCTCATGCAAAACTTCCACCTTTCGGCCTGCTCTTTCAACTCATTCTTCCCTACGTAAGTCTCCAACTTATCCTTAGCCTTGAAGCGCACGCAAGCTAACGATTATTTGACAGCGTCATCAAGACCCTGGGGTTCAACACGACGGTCACACTGGTCATGACCTGCCCACCGTTCATCTTCGCCGGTGCCGCAGGAATTTTTTTCGGTTGGAGTTCCGGTCGTCTCCATGAGCGGACGTGGCATATAACCGTCGGCCTCGGAGTCGCCATCGTTGGCTTTGTCGTCGCTGCTTCCACCCTGAATACCGCAGCTCGCTACACAGCATCTTTCATCCTGGCTGCGGGCGCGTACTCTGTCAATTCAGGTAAGGAAATTGCTTATCAGTACTGATACCTTGATCACTGACCTTTCTCAGTCATCATTGGTTGGGCTTCATCGACACTTTCACAGACGAAGGAAAAGAAGGCCGTTGTCCTCGCCATGACTAACGTTGGCGGCCAGGTACGTCTACGCTGTCTTAACCCCCTATCTTGACTCATGACTGACGTGAGTTTTCCAGATCGGCTACATCTATGGTGCATACCTCTGGCCCAAGAGCGACGAGCCTCGTTATGCTATTGGATTCGGTGCCTCGGCGGGTTTCGCTTTGCTGTCAATCGTTTGCGCTTGGTGGATCCGCGTTCTACTGGTCAGAGAGAACAGAAGAATCAGAGCGTCTACGTCGGAACACGTCAATCTCTACGGATATTAGAATCCGACCGTGAAGGAGATGGGCAGCGTCATCGGGAGGTCTCGGGGTTGTGTTGCTATGTGATGAGATTCTTTGAGTACGTCGACGCCGAGCTTTGATACCTCGGATGTGCATACCTCCGGATGCAGTTGTAATATCGACATAAGAATTACCAGACAAGATGTGAACGCATGACTGAGCCTTGTGAAGCGCTATTCGTTATTTTCATCTTGAGAACTCTCTTATCTATATCTATAGCCCACACGACTTGGTAGAGTCTTCTGTCTCGTGCATATGCCCGCTAGTTACATCTGTCTGAAAGGCGCTTGGTCCGAACAAGCCCTGTTGGCCAAGCACTTTTTTGTTAAGCCAACAGCAATCCAATTGCAGTAGGCTGCTGCAGTAGAATGCTTGGGCCAGCAACCACAGTTTCCAACGCAGGTGCCCCAGGTTCGTCTGCTAGGACGGTGATGATAACGCCCTTCTCTTCGAAATCAGCAGGGATAGTTACGTTGACCGAATCTCCAGTCTGCCAGCTGGAGACGTCGATTGGTACACTGACGTTACCGACAGCGTGGAAGAAAACCGCATAGTATGACTTGGTATCGTTGAACTTGGGTTGATCCGTCGGACTGGTGAAGTTGAAGGAGACTTCGGCACCTGGAGAAATAGACTTAGTGCCTGAAGCTGCAGACAGGGGTGGGAGGTGCTGGTTGGGGTTCGGATATTGAGGGTTCTCGGAAGGACAGCTTCCGGGAACAACAAAGACGTTGGTCATGTCCAAAATCGGGTTTGCATAAGGAAAGACCGTATCGCTTGGCCCCGAGAATGGATTCGCGCCCCAAACGTCTGCCAATGACCATGTCTCGTGTCTCGACTCGACGGTTGCGATGGCCACCATGGCACCTCGAGCGGCCTCACTTTTAGGCTCTTGCACCAATCCAGTCAAAAACGCCATACTCGCGACCTCAAGGAACGTGGTCAATGCCAAGTAGCTGGTGGCATCCTCAAATGGGTACTCATTTTGCATGCGCCTGGTTTCACGCTCTTGTTCGAGATCTCGTTCTGGAAGATTCGCAAATGCCCTGCCTCGTTGTCGCGGATTTCAGCAATGCGGTCATATGTGGTATTGAGAAATCCGGCCTTGACGAAGGATGAGGTGTTGAAAGCCTCGACTCCTTGTTGGTAGAAATTGAAGATCGCCCACTCGGCAGCTAAGAGATTCTGCCACACCTGATCATCGGGGTCTGGGTCGCCTGATTCAGTGGGGAGGATCGGTGAATTAATATTGCCTGGGAATGGAGCTGCTTTGCCACGGTAGTCGCTGTAGAGTCTCGACTGACCAGGGATAGGGCCGTATTTTGGGTCAGCCAGCTTCTGCGCTTCAGGGTCTAGAGTCGGGGCTGGCGAGACCACAGCTGGCAGAGTTGCCAGCAATAAAGCCGAGAGAAAAGATGTCGACGGTGTATGCATGTTTGACGAGTGATGAATGAAGCTTCGAGGTTATATGTTGTGCTGAATAGTTCTTGCTCAACAGCGAAATCTATCACATATTTATCTTCATCAAAATTTTGAGCCATCCCGATGAGCGGGCATCATTCTAGAGAAAAGGCGATGGCCGCCTACGAGTGCCCGGTTAGAATGGCTTCGTCGAATAATCCCAATTAGGAAATCTTCTTCCAGACAACCGCCGATCACAAGTAGTGCAACGCAAAATGATCTTGCTGAAGGAATTGAAGCCCCCAAAGATTATTCCCGGGACGCAAATGAAGTCATCAGTACGTATCCGCGCCTAAGGCGTCTTTGGCATGCTTCAAGTGGCGTCGTGAAATTGACCAAATCGGGCAAATTTGAGCCCGCTAGCTTGCTCTTCCGTGGTTTCTGCAAGCCAATTCCACGGCTTTGAAGAATTTATTCTACGGAAATAAGGTCTCTGCATGGCTATGTTCTAAACTAAAGTGGTGCTTCAGCTCAAGCCTTGCCTAGCGTGAGGCTTCTACGTTGATCACTTTCGTCGGGTCTTTAGTGCTCACTGAACGGCTTCTCGGCATCAATGATGTAATCCAATAGCATATCGAAGGTCATTATCAGGCGGCACATTCATTGAAAATGAGTTAACAACATGAAATCTACCCGTTCTACCAGCACCCCGTGGCAGCTGTGGTAAACTTTGCAGAGCACCGCCTCTCAAGAGGGGCAGTTAGTGGTTTCTGTGAAGAGATCTATATTAGCACACCAGCCGATGAAGCAGTGCATATGTTTCCTGTAGTTGGCCAGTCAGAAACGAGAGTACGATGTCTAGCTACGCCACTGCCGCTACCGTTGTCCTTTAAAAGCGCCCTCTCCGGCTCGGACCGAGGCTTTGAGGCGGTGAAGATGATGCATCATATTGGATCTCGATGCCACAAACCAATTGGACAATGATCAACCGAGTTCCATTGTCAATGGATATTGACGGTGGAGAAGGAGACAACCAAGACCACCAATAACTTAGGGGATATTGGCGGTCGAGTCAAACAGCCCCGAGAACCTGGGCATGTGGGGAAGCACGTAGGTGTGTGTGTTCGTCTCAATTGCCCTCTACAGCGAAAGGGATAACTTTCTTTGTCAAAATCATACTCTCAGAGTTCAACTTCCCCTCATTACGGCTTGTGAGTCCGCTATGAGTTGCGCACTCTACGTCCGATAAAGGTCTCTAGATACTTCGCTTTCGCTATGATTCGGTCTCGCAATTTTCATAACTTGCGTCTGCAGCGTCCTACACTCTCAGACTAGAATAGGAGGGCGTTCCGCGCGTTATAAAACCTTTGTACACCGCATTAACGATACTATTGGTTCTGCTGAGTCAGGAATCACAGGGATAGGCAACTAAAGAACCACCGGAGGGGACACTCACCACACACAACGCTGGCTATTACAACGTCACTTCCGGATAGAGTTTGAAGAGGGCCGCCGTTACCCTTGCCGTCTCTTAGTGTCCGGTCTCCATTGTCAAGCTTTTCGGCCAGGGAGGCCGGCGGTATTGCCCGTGCGGAAGGGCGGGCGAACACTCCACAAAAGTTCCAGGTGCCGATGCATGAAATAAAGAGTTCCATCGTCGGTCCGGTCATCAACGACACGACGGTAACTGGCTTCTTCTTCTCGCATACGATCACGCCCCAATCATTTGCACTTGTGTTCTTCAGGAGAGCGGAAGAAGTTCGCTGCACAACATGAACGTCACCGTCGAAGACAATTCTTTGTTGCCTACGCTTGTGGTTCGATGGCCTTTGGTCTTCACAGCTCTCATCACTCTCATCCCTGTCATTGCCGCAAAATGGGGTTTCAAGAAGGATCGCCTGGGTCACATACCAAGTGTGGGAGCCGGTAGAACGAAAGAACAACGAAGACAGGAATTCATGGCGCCAGGAGGAGCAAGAAGACTCTACAGAGAAGGATATGAGAAGGTAACAGTATCGCTGCCGTCCAGGGAATATCTCTATTTTTGACGGAAATATCAGTTCAAAGGTCGCGCATTTCAGATCATGACTGCGAGCGGTAAGTTGTGACCCCCTATTAGTCTATGGAAACCGAGAATGCCTTGACCCAAACTAATCAAACGAGTTCAGAATTGCCAACCGTGGTCATTCCACCAAAGTTCATCCCCGAGCTTAAGAAGCTGTCCGACACAGTCTTGGGGTTCCAGGAGGCCACCGACGAGGTAGGCCGTCTGCTCCTCCTTGGAAGCTCGAGCCAAGCCCCTGACATAACGTGTGCTGTGTAGGCCATCAATAATCAGTATCTTGACATCCCGACCGACACAACAATGCTCGCACATACAGTCAAAGTCTCGCTCACGCCGGCACTTGGTTAGCCTTTCTACAATTGTTGGCATATTGTGACGTGGTTTGCTAACTTGGACCTAAGCCCGTCTCAGCACTGTCATTGCTGCCGAAGTAACGCACGCCATCGACACGGAGCTCCCTCCATATAAGGACTGGACCGAGGTTCCTATCAACAACAAACTCTTTCGAATCGTGGCGATGGCATCCGGGCGGGTCTTCGTCGGTCCAGAACTTTGCCGCAATGAAGCCTACCTCGACACTGCTATCAACTACACTGTCGACATGGTCAACGCAGTTCTTGGAGTCATGGGTCTGCCAGCTTGGCGGCGGAGATTCTCAAGTCGAAGGCTACCTGAAGTCAGAAAGCTTTTCCAGCGTTTTAAAGAAGCTGAAGACTTTCTGGGGCCAGTGGTCACAGCCCGACGAGATGCCATGTCGAACGCAGACTATGAAAAGCCGGACGACATGTTGCAATGGTTGATTGATGCCCAGGACAAATCCAAGAACGGCTCACGCAACGATGCGGAGTTGGCAATTTGGCAACTAGGCGCCAGTTTTACTGCGATTCACACCACGACGGCGACAGCAACTAATGCGTAAGTCGTTCAGATAAGTCTTCGTTGGGATTTTGACTAAATGGCGAAAAGGCTGTACACACTGGCTTCGATGCAGGACATCATTCCGGTCCTCCGAGACGAGATTCAGGAAGCACTCGCAGGGTCCGGCAACAAATTCACCAACGCTGCCCTACAAAACATGGTGAAGCTGGAGAGCTTTCTCACTGAGTCGATGCGGACTTATCCCATGAGCGCCGGTATGACGTTCCCCTCAAACTTCTGGAATGCTGCACCTCTAACATAAGTATCAGCAAATGCTCAGCGCAAGGTTCTTCAATCTTTCACTCTTTCAAACGGCCAGACGATCCCATCCGGTGTCCTCATCGAACTGCCATCAGCTGCCGTCAACATGGATGACAATCTCTATCCTTCAAGCAGCCAGTTTGATGCCTTCCGGTTCTCAAAATTACGGCAAAACAAGGACAAAGCTACAGAAGATGGTACCGAAGTTGGCCACTTGTTCTCGAGTGTCGGACAGACGAGTTTGAACTTTGGCTTCGGCCGACACGTCTGCCCGGGTCGTTTCTTCGCGTCTGTCGAGATCAAGATGATCGTTGCGATAATGTTGTTGAACTTCGACGTCATGCTTGCGGAAGGCGAGACGGAGAGATACAAAAACATTGAAATTGGCGTCCAGGTAAGCTTCGCGTGTTCGCCATTTGTGAAAGTCTCCTAGTAGAAGCTGACTTTTCTGACTACATAAAGTCTATGCCCGATCCTGCTAAAACAATCAGACTGAGAAGACGCTCATAACGTGTCACTGGACGAGACGCGATGTTGAAGGTATTTGCTTGGCTCCCCTCTCCTGATGAGCAAAAGCTGTGGATGGACGCTGCACTACGCATGCCGAGTGAAGATTTTCAAATGTTTGGTCACGAGCATCTCTGGCCAATAGGCCGTGCATCAAAAGTTTCAAGTCACTAGACCTCAAAGATTGAGGTTTAAATAGCAGAAGGAGGCTGCGTAGAAGAACTATGATATCCAAAGGTCGGCCGCAATGCACGGTCTGCCATCCCCGCGCACAATCTCTGCACGTCCAAAAGCAACGGCCCATGTGACTTTTATGAGGTCATTGATGTGAGACTCATCAGACGAATGTCTCCTTCCCGAAGGATCTCAGAACAGTATCTCCTGCAACAAACATCACCAATATTTCATCAACCTCAACAAGTAGAGGTTCTACCATGTCTTCGCCGATTCGGAACGTAGCCGTCATCGGCGTGAGTTCACACATTCGATATCGATATCTTCAGCAACTGACATACACACACAGGCAACCGGGCTTTTGGGCTCAGAGATAGCGTCAGAGCTCCAGAAGGCCGGCTTCATAGTAACGGCCATCAGACGCGCCGAGTCCACCGCACCAGTCCCGGTAGGCATGGAGTCCATCAAGCTTGACATCAACGACACCGAAGCCCTCACCTCCGCTTTCCAGGGGCAAGATGCCGTCATCTCAGCCGCACCAGATCCAATATCATTCTCAAGCCAGAAGTACTGGATCGACGCTTCCATCGCGGCCGGGGTGAAGCGCATCTTTCCATCCGAGTATAGCACCAACCTCGACTCGCCGTTGGCCGAGACTCTGCCGGTTGTGACAGAAAAGGTTCATACCCGGCGCTACCTCATTGAACAAATCGCCAAAACAGAGGGTAAATCAAGCTGGACTAGTGTTAATAATGGTCCTTTCTTTGAGCTGGTCCTCGGCTTCGGAGGTCTGGGGCCGGATTTCCGTACGAAGACGGCGAAGTGGCATGACGGCGGGGGTAATTTGGTCGGCGCCACTCGACTGCCTGACATTGCCGAGACGATCTGTAAGGTCCTCAAAGATGAGAATGAACTGTACCACGAGGCTGAGAACAAGTCCGTGTACATCCACTCTGCGGTAGTCACCGAGAAGCAGTTGACAGAGATGGCCGAGAAAGTCACAGGTCAGAAGTTTGATGTCGAAGAGCGGGACGTCGAGCAAGTTTATCGGGAGGCGAAGGAGAGGTTACAAAAAGGTGACAAGTCTGGAATGATGCTATTCTATTTGCAGATGATGTACGGGAAGGGGTATGGCGGCAGTGAAAGCTTTCAAGAGATGAGCTGGAATGAGAAAGTTGGGCTGAAAAGGTTGACTGAGCAAGAGATTGAGGACATTGTAAGGAAGATAGCTGAGAATTCCGGCCTACCACAGTGATGAATCGTGGTCAGAAGGGGCTTGAGACAAGATAAGTTCTTCAAACCAGTTTGTAGCAAAGCTCGGGGCATCTCACTCCAGATAAGGTAAACTGAATGCTCTCATTACTAATGTAGTACCTACGTATTCTATTGTTTAACTATTCGATAAGTTTCGGTAGACATCGTGACTGTAGCGAAGACTTGTTGGCTTGTCGAATTCAATCGTTCCTCTTATTTCTTGCTTCCGGAGTGGTGACCCCAGCCACCTCCACCTTGGCGGCCGCCGCGGTTGGAGGCGTTTCCAGTGTTGTCATTGTGACCGCCACGTTGGCCGGAGGCCTGGGCGCCGGTTCCAGTTGGACCATTGGGACCAAGAGGCTGGGAGGGGCTGTAGAGAGGAGGGTTGATGTTGTTGCTAGACATGGCGGCTTCTGAAGTACTTGTAAGGCTTTCAAAAAAGGATACTTATGTAGCGTTGGTGGGTTGAAGATCTTAACACTGGAGGTTTTGTTGATGTGCTTGATATCTTCATGAGGCTGAGAATTCAGAGACAGTTGCTGCATTTTTATATACGAACTCGTTTCAGTAAGCGTGAATCATCATGTCGGTGGTGCATGTTGATGGTTACACCTGGTTCTTGTGATGTTGGACAGTGACTGCAGGGACGGGCAGGCTGCAGATTGAGAGTGCGACTTTTGTCCAAATTCACCACTTCTAGACTTAACTACTTTGCCTGAATACGTGGTATGTCTTTGTTCTCACTGAATTATTGAAGTCAATAGAAGAGAAGGTAGTATAATCACCGGAACGAGTTGCTCGTGTACTTAGTTGCAGCCTCGGATCGTCAACACCAAAGTACAAGCTCGCCGTCAATGTCTTGTCTTGAAACCGGGTTCTAGCATTAATGACAGCGTAGCCCTTGTATGGCTAGATGTTGACGTGGCCTGCGTGAGAGCCAATACTCATTGAAACATTCAGCTTTGCTCATGTATGGGCACTTATCCTCATGAGCTCAGCTCCTGCCCACAGTTCTAGTCATTATGGAGTCTCAATTCAGCATGACCGGGGTGTTGAGACGTGAGATTATGCTTGTATTTGCCCGCTTGGAGATCACTGTCCTTAAAGACTGCATTTTGCTTATTAGAGACGCCATAGTTCAGTCATCGAGAAACAAGCCACATCCACAGACGTATCAAACTAATCAGAGGTGAGGCTCTTTACTTATTGCAGTGATCATGTGAACTATGTAGAATTACAACCATGCTCATTTGAACAACTGTCACTTGTGTTGATGTAGTTGAGTAGATTAGGGTGCTCTGCTTGAAGGCGTGCCAATAATGTTGGCCAACCCGTTGAATATGTCAGAGCACCTTATCCTTTTGAAAGTCTTGACACCATTTCCAGTCCGGGCTAGTATCATCATCACCCCCCATCTCCATCCTTCAAAAACTGTTTGAAGAAGCTTAAGCTTACCATACTGCTTACCCTAGCCAGCACGTATGCTTGATATCAATACAAAAAAGCTTCCCCATCTATCCACAAAGATCCGAATCTCCCGGTGACGGCATATTAAGCAATAAGCATAACCCAAACTACGACCCACCCATCAAACTTCTTAAAGCGTACCTGAGAAGCCAACGGTTTTGTCGCCCCCCGGCGCGGGCCGCAAATGGAAACCCCTTTACTATGCCCAATATCGCCTTCAAGGCATCATTGGCTTCAAGGCACCTGCTGCATATTCATGCCCCCATATTCCAGGGTACAACATCTCACATCAACGACAGAGACCATTTCCCCCGCTCATGGTTGGGCTTTTCCATATCTCCAACGTGAGAGCCGGGACATCCGGGGAGGGGACTTACACATAACCCGTCACCTGATTCCCACATCCCACCGCACACACCTCCCCCTCCGGGAAAAAAACCGTCTGAACATCCCCCCTCCAAAGGAATACTTGCCCAAAGGAGCACGCCAAGTGTGCGGAGCACATCAAGCCAGGGAAACAACAGAAAGTCACCCGTTCGGATGACACTGGCCTTGGGGTTCATTTTTACATCCGGACAAGCGTCTTATTTCCGCCTTCCTTCACGGACGAGAAGGCGTTTGGGTGAGTTGTTAGCTCCGGATGGGGCCGCTGTGGAGTTTTGTGATGTTTATTCTTCAACGGGCGCCCCGGCGAGCGGGTTGCATTTTTTCTGCCCAGGGTATGGAGATGTAGATTTTTTGGTTGTAGCAGTCACGGGAGAGATAGCAGAGCGTAGTATTACTGATATGGTGAAGCTCCGAGGAACTGAGTGCGAGGGATTGGGCCGCATGTGACATTGCGGCTTTGCTTTCGCAGTGGCATCTGCCAGCCGACCCCGACTTCAAACATTGCGGAAACTTTGGGCCGCCGTGTGTGTCGCTGGAAAGGCCGTGCCTGTGCCTGTGCTGCTGCAGCGCTGCAGTAAGCACTGGGTGGGTTGGGTGGTATGCCCTGCGTCCTCCGGCCTTGGTATGGAGGTGGGCTTGTCAAAGCCGGTTCAGCTTCGGCCGAAGGCTGACGGGATTGCGCCAGACCTTGCTTGCCTTCACGTCGGATGAAATCTGGAGCTATTCCGCATGGGGCAATAAAGCTGGAAAGAGTAGTTTACCTGGGACTGCGGACCGGGTCATCATCGGGCTGGAGGCTTTGCGATCGGTGCTCCTGTGGACGATGGCCGCCCGGGTGATCACGGAGGTCGGAGATATTTTGCTGGCGACTTTTGTTTTTGGGCAGGAATGGGAAGATCATTTTCGTCGTGGTTCGGGTCGATTCCGGAGTCCGACCAGGATTCAAAAGACCAGTGACAGTCAGTCATTGGAGCAGCTCGGAATTTCTCATCTACTCATGGGACAGTCTGCCCGGCTTGGGTTCGGAGGGTTACGCACAGCACATGGAAAACGCTCCGAGGCTGCTGCTGCTACCTACTGATACTTCGTACCGCTGATCGCTGGGACGCTGAGGCCAGAGGACGGGTTCTTCAGGGCCGAGCAGCGCGTTGACGACCAAGTAGCCGTTGGTTCACCAATGGACTGGCGAGATGGTGCCGGCTAGCTGGGCTTAGGGCGTTCTGGGCTCGGCTAGGCCCCTTTGGCAGGCGATTTACGAGTGGTGCGTGTGTCGGGACCATGTCTTTTACGGCGTCAAATGATGGTGGAGAGTGTGATTTCATCCATTTTCTTGAGAGGGCGGGATGGATTGTCCGTGGCTTGGGACTTCTTTTCTCCACAAAACCGCGTTCGAGTTCGGGTTCGTATTGCGGGGACGCGAGGACGGGCATCCCACCGTATGTATGGGGGGATATATTAGGAGAAGCCCGTGCAATCTTAATAGTTCAGGAGAGCATGTTGCCGTTGGTTGCAGGTGCAGGACTGAAGCTTAGGTGAGCGTTATCAGCGGCGGTGGTATACGGCTGTCAAAGCAACTTTGCATCTCTATTTTGGATTGAGGCTTATCAGGGTTGCCTGCCGACGGGAGAGAATGATGTGAGACGGGTTGACGGGATCTCGGGGTGTTCTTTCGGCCAAAGTCTGAGGTAAGGTGAGGTGTAAGGTGAGGTGGTAGTGTCCTTGCAGATCCAACGAGATGTGACACTGTGAATGGCGCGAAAATGCGATTGGAGCGGTCACGTCGTGCAATCACACGCTTCCATCACGTTCTAGGGCGCCGCCGAGCGAGGGCGCAATGGATGGTAGGTGGTATTTGGTGTTGTACTTGTTGCACGGAGAAGCACAAGGTTTAGCGGGCCTTGCGTGGCGACGGATCCGGGGTACCGGGTTCGCGAGTCGCGAGATGCATCATCATCACACATCGCATCGTGTGTGCAGTTCGCGGTTCCTGGATCATGAATGGAGATTGTGATGCCTGCGGGAGAGATCGAGAATGTGCAATGCAATGCCTCGGTTCGATCATGATACACGGGATATAGCATTAACATTCGATCTTATCAGCTTTCCGATATCTACCCGGGCAGACGACATGTTGCGCCGCAAATTGTTTCATACGGGAATGCATGGACTGGGATGTTGAGGAATGAATGGCAGGATGTACTATGTAGTTCTGGACTTTGGGCGGGCTTCCGCCAGAGAATGGCCTGTGATGATGAATGATGTTGACGTCCTGGCTGGCGGGTGGCGGATTCGGAGGCGGCTATCGTCCCCGATGGCGGGGTGTTGGCTGCTTCTTGGGATTCGATTCGTCTCTCTGTATCTCTGTTAGGGCCTGATCGGAACCGTCCTGCCATCCATTTTTACTATCTAAAAGGGCGCCTATAGAGACGTAAAAAAACAAATAATCTAATTCTTTTAGATAGCTATACCTCTTCTAGTAGGAGATTTACATAGAGCGACTTATATACCTTCTAGCTAGATTTATATAAAGTTACTCTTTAGTTAAGTAGGTATTTCCCTTAGTAAGGGTTAAAAAAAACCTATTTAAGCTAAAAAAACACCTTTTTTTAACCCTCTTTTTCTAATCCTATAAACTTTTATCCTATTATTTCGCTAAGATTTTACTAATATAATAGACTTTAAAGTAAAAGATTACTAAATACTTACTATTTTATTAGCTAGTATCTTAGAAGAGTTATTTAACTATAATAATAATAATAATAATAATTAATAGGTATACTTTATAGAAAGTTTATAACTTTACTATTATTTAGTAAAATATTAAAGTTATTATTACTATTATTATAGACTTTTTAAATAGTAATAATAATAATTTTAGAGATCTGTTTTAGTTAATAAAGTTAGAGTTTAATATTCTTATTAACTAGCTATAGTAGTAATATTTATTTATTAATATAAAAAACTAGATAGTAGAGCAAAAGTTATTAATTTTTTTATATATTACTAAGTAGTTAGTAATATAGTAAAATATAGCTTTTATTTCTATATAGTATAGAGTACTATATTAGTAGTTTTTTATAAGGTATTAGTAGCTTTTTATACTTTCTATAAGTATTTTATTAAGTTACTACTATAGTTATATATATTAAGAGAGATTAAGCTTAAGTTAATAATATACTAATTTAATAGCTATATTAAAGCTTTTAATAGTATCTATATTTCTATATTTATTACTACTAATAACTAAAAAAGGTTCTATAATTAGAAAGGTTAGTTAATATAAAATATGTTAGTAATAATAGACTTTAATTACTTTTTTATATATATACTTATTAGTATAGAGAGGTTGCTTAATAACTTAACTTTATTTAACTAAGTATTAGTATATTCTTTTTTAATACTTAATAAGAAGTATTACTTTACTAATAGTAGATTTATTTATAACTTAAGAGGTATTATTATTCTATTTAAGAGTAAGAGATATTACTTTAAAAAGTTTAGTAAAAATAAGCTTATAAATATAAAGGAGCTATATAACTTATACTATATAAAGCTAAAGATAAAGGTTAAGAAAGTTTTTAGAGTTTTAAAGAGAGTTTTTATAATCTTCTATAGGAGGCTACTTAAGTATAACTTTAATATATAAATCAGGATTATTTATACTATAACTAGGCTATATAACTTTATTAAAATTAGAGAGCGTAATATAAAGGTAATAGTAGAGACTTATAAAGCTAATAATAAGGCTGAAATCTTCTAAGCTGTATAAGAGAGAGCTAACAAGGTTATAAGTATAAAAAGAAGCTTAGAGATTTACTAGTAGATAGTAATTTAGCATTAGGAAGTATAATTAGAAGAGGAGTAGTTAGTTAATAAGTTAATATTATTCTTAAAATAGTAATATAAGTAGTTTTTTAACGCAATATTTAAGCTCTTTTTTAACTTTACTCCTATTAGAAATTTACTAATAAGAGCAATAAGAAGCTCTTATTAGCTTATTAGACTAGTCTTTTTAATGCTAACTTAATAATATATAGAGTAAAATTAAGAATAGAGTATTCTATTAGTCTATAATAATTTAAGGTTTTTTTAGTATTAAATTAAGTTAAAATTAGACTTTTATTACTTTCAGCCTAGCTATAAATATCTCCTTTATTAATTTTAATTATATACCTTAAAATATTATATTTCTCTAATAATACTAACTTTATAATATATAAGAAAGCGTAAAAGCTAGAAGTATATATAAAGTTAGCTTCGAAATACTTATATACTCTTATTAAGCTATTACTACTAAGTTTTTTACTATATTTACTTATATAGACCTTAATAGCTTTTATAATAGCTTTACTACTTCCTATTATAATATTATTAAGCTTACTATACTAGATATATACTAACTTAGTTCTTATTTCTAATTTAGCTTATACTATTACTATTTTTTTATTAATTAATTAACTACTTTAAAACTTATTAAGTATATTATTAGCTAAGCTTAGGCTTTTAGTATATTTATTAGGATCTTAATTAGTAGTATACTACTTCTTATATAGCTAGATTAGAGTTTAAAACTAACTATTACTTTTATTAAAAACTTTATTATTATTATTATTACTTAGCTTACTAAGATCTCTAACCTCTGTAATATTATTACTTATTAGCTTAGTATTAACTTATATAGTATTATAAAGTATATAGATCTAAAGTATCTCCTTATACTATAGACTTTTCTACTTTTTATTCTTAGTAATCTAATCTTCTTATATAATATTAGTTATAGAGATCTTACTGCTTTTATTATTATATTTAGTACCTAACTTATTAACTAGTTAGAAAGCTTTTTTATATATCTAGTATATATTATTTTATTTTATAGCTAAGTTATTAATAGTAAAGAGATAGCTTACTTTAAAGAAAGTTAACTTTATTACTAGTAATATATTAATAAGTGCTTTATATAGATTAGAATATTTATTACTTTTCTTTATAATATAGCTATATTTTAGCTTAATAGTACTAAGCTAAAAAAAACTTCTTAATATACTCTTTTTATTATATAAGCTTTTTTAGCTTAGATATAGAAGACTAGCTATTTTCTATTATATTTTCTATAATATTATCTGTTTATATATTATTAAGCTAAGTTTTATTAAGTAAAATATTATTATTAACTTATATATTATTAAAGGGGTTAGTTTAAGAGTTACCTAGTTAAGTATTTAAACTAGGTTTATTATTAAAGTTAGCTATATTAGATTTATTATTAGACTGTATTTCAAAATAATATATAGTGTTATTATTAAGTAAGCTACTCAGAGCTATAAGATCTACTAGTGTTATAGTATTAAAGAAACTATTATATAGCTTAATAGATTTTTAGCTAGTAAAACGCAAAAATTAATACTTAACCTCTTATTTAGAGTTAGTTAGAGAGTATAGCAAGCTTTAAAAGCTTGTTTTATATAAGTTTCTACTTATTTTGCTTATATAAAGTATATTAAGACTGACCTATGCTATAGCCCTGCCTGGTATAAGTCTTAGAAGTCCTTTTTTGGATGGCAAAAATGGATGGCAGGACGGTTCCGATCAGGCCCTTGATCAACGTGTTCAGCCAGCAATTCCGTGAATGTCCGCGACGTGCAGATAAAGTCAATGCTCCGTCTCCATTTCCCTTCTTGTCCGTCTGGTCTCGTGTCGGCTCGCTGGAGTTAGTTGGTGGTTGACGCCATGCTTGTCTCTGTGTCATGCTGGTGCATGCTCGTCTGCCCAACATCGCTTACGGCCAAGTAGAGTGCTTAGGACGAAGGTTGTCGAGGTGCTGGGACGAGTCAGAGGTCCAGACGCCACGGCAAGAACATGACCAAGAACACAAGGCACCGAGGGGAAGGGAGTGCGAGGGGAAAGACACTTTCTGCTCAACGTGTCCAATGCCGTTCAGTGGTGAGACTGCGCTAAGACGGGGTTGTCTCTGTCTCGCGGGCAACAGGCTCTGCTGGTAAGTCATGCTCGGCATGCTGATTGCGTGACCCAAACAACGTCAGTGGTTGATTAGTTTCTCTCTATTAGCCCTGGGCTTTGTTAGAGTCATCGAAATTTGAGTGCGCCGTGGCTCTTCGGGACGTTGCGAACAACCCGCCCGATCTGCTATCGGGATCGGAGTCGTGGAAAGTCGGCGCCCAGTGCCAGATGTAGCGACGATCTCGGGGGACGTCTAAGGAGGTCCTCCGGGGGAGATTGGATAATCAAGTCCGCTGCTGATGTGACTTGTATGAGACCAGGGCCCTGGAAACCCGGTGGGAATCTTGTGGGCAGACCCCAGAGCAGACGGGAGGTGCAGAATGAAAGATAGATACGCAACGTGCAGCGCAGCGCAGCGCAAGACGTGGGAGGGTTTGTGCGCCGTAAATCGTCGTATATCGGGGCCCTGTTGGTGATCGCCAAGTTGGAACGGGTGCTACATTGGCCCAGGATTGGGGTCATTGCGGGAAATCCGAGCTGGTTTACCGCAGTACAATCTGTGGGCAGTACAAATGCTTTGTACATACACACGATTTGTTTTCACAAGTCAAGTCTGCTTGTCCTTGATTTAGAGAGCAGTAGAATTACTCGGCTGGGCAACTCATTCTTGTAGTGATAGACAGCTCTCTGCGGCCGCTGGCTTGTTCGTACAAGTACCGCCAAGCATGTGAGATTTTGGTCAGTGATAACCCCCAACAATATTGACAAAAGTCCAATGGCGACAGTACGCGACGACGAGACAGCCCCGTTGGTTGGTATTCGTACATGGGCAAAAAGGCCAAGGGACCGGCGCGGTGGTGCGGCGCGGTAGGGAACGGACGGTAGGTCTGTCTGACTGTGTGACGGTGACTGTGACTGGTGGTGGTGATGGTGGCTTTCGGTGACGGCACCGCCTGGAAGCGGGTCCCTTTCTGTTTTTTCGGGTTCGAAGGTTGCGGGTTGTCGGGGTGCTCGAAGAACCCGAGACAGGCAGGCAGCTCGCTTGCGGCTCCTTAGCGTCGCTTGTCGGCAGGTACGTACCGACGGCGCACCCTCCCACTGGCTTCCAGCGCCTCCCCTTTTTGCGGTAGGTGTACCTCGTGGCTATCCATTGGCTGCGCTGTAGTGCCCTGTCAAATTTCCAATTGGGCGCCCAGCGGAGCTGCTGCTTCTTTAGTGGGGGGCTTACAGGTAAGCCAATAGTGGGGCCGCCCGAGGAAGCGGGTCCTGTGCCACGAGAGACACTTTGCACCTCGAAAAAACAGCAACAATTTACAAATAGTCCTCCCGCCGGTAGAGGGGCAATCTCCAACTGCAACGCTGCTGATGAATGCAAGACGCAATTTTTCATCATGGATTGATGCGTTTGCTCCGCCCGTATGATAATCCGTAAATCTAGTCCAGCCGCATGGCCAAGAGTTCCATGGACATGGTCCAAAAGGGGTCTTGATTGCCCCCGATAGCAGGGCTCTGCTGGCAACGTCTCCCGTCTTGCACCGCATACCTTAGTGGAAAGAACCTTTGATGTCAGTCGGGGGGACGTCTATCCGCCATTGCTGTTTCTTCGTCTTTCTGTTAGCTTATCTGGGCCGATTTCCGAGGCATCATTGGTCGGCAGTTGGATTGATAGGGCGGATCACAGGAGTAACCCGGCAGAGTACACGTTGTGCCTTGCGCTCACTCCCCTCCTCCCTAGGGCAACAAGACGTGATGGAGGGAGTGGATAGACTCTGGGTGACGAAAATGGTCCCGGAAACCGTGTAGAGTTTATCGTGTACAGGGTTGGTATTCTGACAGCAAAGTGTCGTGGGTGACTGCAGCCTTCAGCCAGCCCTTGGCCCGATGGATATCCCATGATGGGGTGAGATTGGGGTCAATGTCCTGATTCTTGCTGCTTCGACGCGGCCGCGGTGACATGCGCCGGGGATGGGACGCACGCAGATGCAGGGTGCTTCGCAGCGTTGACAGTTTCCGACCGGCTGGCGGCCTGTTCCAGAGCCAGAGCCTTGGAGTGTTACATGTCCTTGTACTCTCTGTATCTGTACCACTATGTAGTAGAGTGACGCTGATCATTGTCTGGCTCTGTTGGATGGCAGAATACCAGATGCCAATGCCAATGCCAACAAAATACCTACCCTGCGTGGGCTCGGGAAGTGACAAGATCCCGATAGGATTGAGCCGCGCAGGGCTTCGTTCCGGGCCCCTGCCGACTGTTGGATCTCCTGGGCCCTCATTTCTTTATTTTCGGCTGGGTATCCGTAATACGGAGTGTACTTATACAGCCTGCATCTGAGTGCTACATCAGGTTTAGGCCAGGTGGAATTGTTGTTGGACCGCGGACACGGGAACGTAGCAACGGGAATACCACCACGGACATGTTGTCTTACGGCCGACGTGCTGACGGCCCTGCCATCACAAGAGAGATATTCAAACGGTTAGAAGCCTCAAAGGCAGAGAATATGGTTATTCCAAGACTGTAGAGGTGCCCCCTCATCAGGTGAACCGTGTGCGATCGTTCGTCAGTATCTGGCTTTGAGATCGCAGGCAAGTCCCTGGCTCGGACGAGGTAAGGACGGAGTCGCGTGTTCAGCGATGTGACAACAGACTTCGCAGCTGGATGGGTGCTGATCAAGCCTGGCGTCTTGGGCCGTCTTTTTCGACCGAATCCACGTGGCTTACGCAGTAGAAGTCGAATCCGCCGGAGTAGCGCGTCCAGGTCGCGGAGTTTCTTTCTATTCGTACCTACGTCCAGGGTCAAAGTTGCTGCTTGCAAGTTGCTTGGCATGGACGTCGTCGAGGCTGGAGGGGAGCAAAGCTGCGATAATCGGGATCCCCAGCCAAAAGTCCGCAAGCTGTACCAAAAGGGATTCACACCCCTCCGCCCTGTGTCGGGGTCTTGCTGGTGGGTTCTCCCCGGTGGGTGCTTCAGTGCTCTCTCTCAGCGCTGTTGGGAGGGTTGGAGGGGGGCGAGCTAGGGGTTCTGGACACTTTGTGGGGCCCGTTGAGCGCGTCATTCTCACTGTGACCCTGTGTCCCTGTGTCCACCTCAGTGTCCAGTGTCCACTGCTGACTGCGGCGGTCGTACTTTCGGGTACGTACCCTTTCGATTAGTGCTGCGGGCTGCGGGCTGCGTATCTTTTTTTCCCATCGCAGGTGGGGCACCCGGTACGTATCCCAAGTATCGTGCTCCCTGCACCTGGCGGACATCCATTTCGGGACGTTTCGAGGTGGATTTTCTGACATCTGGGCTGCTTCCTCTGCAGAAGAATAACGGGAATATTTTATTTTATTTGTTTTTTTGTGTTATTCTTTTGTTTCCGCCGGCTTCTCATTTGCCTGCCCTGTCCACACACCACCTCCCAACACCAGCAGCAGCTCCAGTCCCGTCCCATCTTTTTGTGCCCCTTCCCCTTTGCGTACCTTAGGTACCCTAGGTGTGCAAAGAAAGAGGTACCTTCCATTATTGCCTGCTGCTGTTGCTGGATCCTGGTCTCCCCGAGCTGCTGGGATCTTTCTTTTTTATTCTCGCAACCCTCCCGCGCCTTGTTCGTCGACCTTACTTCTACCTCCCCTTCCCTTTCCGTCCTCTATCGACGACCTCTCTCTCTTCTCTCCGTCCATCGACATCCGTCTTGTTTAATACCTTCTACCGACGGTCCTTAATTCCACCTACCGGGTCGTCTTTAGCTAGACGATTCGTTTAGTATCTAATCACCCACCCAGCATCACCAAGATACCCGCCGCCAGAGAGCGACATCGAGAAGGAACGCCCAACGAATATCACCATATCAGCGCCGAGCGGGTGGTTCTTGTACGCCCGTTTCAACCGGCCACTTCAACAAGCGCAAACCATCCTGATCACACCTAGCCGACATGGCTTTCGCCGGGATGGCTTCCATCCCCAACTATGACAGCACGGCGCAGACTGGTGGAGTTCCCATCAGCTCGCGCAGTGGCCACCACGAAGATGAGGACCTTGCTGGCGCAAACCAGAACACCGTCGACACCGCCGCCACCTCTCTCACCGAGGTTGCTGTTTCTGCTTCCGACGTCAAGAAGCCCTCCACCCCCAACGACAGCGACAGGATCTCTGCCGAGGACGATGAGGATTCCGAGATGGAACGCCGCCAGTCTTTGGTGCAGTCCCTCGCCAAGCGCTATTCCCATGCCTCAGCAACAGGCACCGTCGGCGGAAACCCCTTCTTCGCCGATGAGGACTCACCTCTCAACCCCAACTCGTCAAACTTCCATGGCCGCGCCTGGGCTCGCGCCATGGTTGATCTAGTCCAGCAGCACGGCGCCTCCTTCCGCACGTCAGGTGTTGCTTTCCAAAACCTCAATGTTTACGGTTACGGCCAGGCGACGGATTACCAGAAGGATGTTGGCAACGTATGGCTGAGTGCTGCTGGCCTTGCCCGCAAGTTCACCGGTGGTGGTGGAAAGACGAGAATCGACATCCTGCGCAACTTCGACGGTCTTGTGCGCAAGGGTGAGATGTTGGTCGTTCTGGGCCCGCCTGGCTCAGGTTGCTCGACGTTTCTGAAGACGATTGCCGGTGAGACAAATGGACTCTACACCGACGACAGCTCCTACTTCAACTACCAGGGTAAGTGGCTGAATCTTCCAAACGGGAGGAACAGGGGTTCGATGTGGCTGGCGGTGTGAGATCTCACTCGCAAGACACGGAAAGCCACCTCGTGTAACAATCGTGTAAGCCGGATGGCGCTGACAGCATGCAGGAATGACCGCCAATGAGATGCACACGAACCACCGTGGTGAGGCCATCTACACGGCCGAGGTTGACGTTCACTTTCCACAGCTGTCTGTTGGCGATACTCTGACCTTCGCCGCCCGCGCTCGTCAGCCCCGTCACCTGCCCGAGGGAATTGACAAGAACACCTTCGCCAACCACTTGAGGGATGTCGTTATGGCCATGTTCGGTATTTCTCACACCGTCAACACCCGCGTCGGTAACGAGTACATTCGTGGTGTGTCCGGTGGTGAGCGCAAGCGTGTGACCATTGCTGAGGCTGCTCTCTCCGGTGCACCCCTCCAATGCTGGGATAACAGTACCCGTGGATTGGATTCCGCCAACGCCATCGAATTCTGCAAGACCCTTCGCCTGCAAACCGAGCTCTTCGATAGCACCGCCTGTGTGTCCATCTACCAGGCCCCTCAGAGTGCCTATGACTTGTTCGACAAGGTTGTCGTGTTGTACGAGGGACGCCAAATCTTCTACGGCAAGGCCAATGAGGCTAGGCAGTATTTCATCGACCTTGGCTATGACTGCCCTGCCCGTGCCACTACTCCCGACTTCTTGACGTCCATGACTTCTCCCCAGGAGCGTCACGTTCGCAAGGGCTGGGAAGACCGCGCCCCCCGCACGCCCGATGAGTTTGCCACTTGCTGGAAGAACAGTGCCAACTACCAGGCGCTTCAGGCCGAGATTGAGGAGTACAAGCAGACTCACCCGCTCAACGGTCCCGACGCTGAGGCTTTCCGTGCCTCCAAGAAGGCCCAGCAAGCCAAGGGTCAACGTGCCAAGTCTCCCTTCACCCTCTCCTATGTGCAGCAGGTTCAGCTCTGCCTGTGGCGTGGATGGAGACGTCTGATCGGTGACCCAAGTATCACCGTTGGCTCTCTGATCGGAAACGTCGTCATGAGTCTTATTATTGGAAGTGTTTTCTACAACCTGCAACCCGATACCAACAGCTTCTTCCAGCGTGGTGCCCTCCTGTTCTTCGCCCTGCTTATAAATGCCTTCTCCAGTGCCCTCGAGGTAGGTTCCCCTCTGGTCTCCATAGTACCTTCAATTCTGACACTCGCAGATTCTCACCCTGTACGCCCAACGTCCCATCGTCGAAAAGCACTCCCGTTATGCTCTGTACCACCCCTCGGCCGAGGCTGTTGCATCTATGCTATGCGACATGCCTTATAAGATCTCGAATACGCTAGTTTTCAACCTGGTCCTCTACTTCATGACGAATTTGCGGCGCGAACCCGGAGCCTTCTTTTTCTTCCTCCTGATCTCGTTCTTCACGGTCTTGACCATGTCCATGATCTTCCGTACGATTGCTTCTTCGTCCCGTACGCTCTCGCAGGCCATGGTTCCCGCCGCCATTCTCATTTTGGACCTCGTCATCTTCACCGGTTTCGTCATCCCCATCGATTACATGCTGGATTGGTGCCGCTGGCTCAACTACCTCGACCCTCTCGCCTACTCTTTCGAGTCGCTTATTGTGAACGAGTTCCACGGCCGCAACTTCACCTGCTCCGAGTCTAGCTTCGTCCCTCGAGCGATCCCTGAATTCCTCGGCTCCAGCTACACGAACCTTTCGTCGACTGAGCGTGTCTGCAGCGCCATCGGGTCGGTCGCTGGACTTGACGTTGTCAATGGCGACGACTACGTCGGCTCCGGATTCCGGTACGAGTATGGCCACCGCTGGCGCAACTTTGGCATTTTGATCGCTTTCATGCTGTTCTTCCTGATGACCTACATGGTTACTGCGGAGTTGGTATCTGAGAAGAAGTCAAAGGGCGAGGTCCTTGTTTTCCGTCGTGGACACAAGCCCGCCGCCTTTAAGGAGAAGCACTCGGACGACCCCGAAGACATCCGCGTTGGTCCCGTCACCACCGCCGACCGCGCCCGCGTCTCCGAGAAGAACGATGGTCTCATCGAGGAGCAAAAGTCTACCTTCCACTGGAACGATGTCTGCTACGAGGTTCAAATCAAGAAGGAGACGAGACGCATCTTGGACCATGTCGACGGTTGGGTCAAGCCTGGTACCCTGACTGCTCTTATGGGTGTGTCTGGTGCTGGTAAGACTACGCTTCTGGATTGTTTGGCCGACCGTACCTCCATGGGTGTCATCACTGGTGAAATGTTGGTCGACGGCTATCACCGTGACACATCCTTCCAGCGTAAGACCGGTTACGTCCAGCAACAGGATCTTCACTTGCAAACTACTACCGTCCGCGAAGCCCTCAACTTCTCCGCCCTCCTCCGTCAACCCGCCCACGTTCCTAGACAAGAGAAGCTTGACTATGTTGAAGAGGTTATTAAGCTGTTGGATATGGACGAATACGCTGATGCTGTTGTTGGTGTTCCTGGTGAAGGTCTTAACGTCGAACAGCGTAAGCGTCTGACCATTGGTGTCGAGCTTGTCGCTAAGCCTCCTCTGCTGCTCTTTGTCGATGAGCCTACCTCCGGTCTGGACTCGCAGACATCCTGGGCTATTCTCGATCTTTTGGAGAAGCTTACCAAGAGTGGTCAGGCTATTCTTTGCACCATTCACCAGCCTTCCGCCATGCTCTTCCAGCGCTTCGATCGTCTCTCTTCCTGGCTAAGGGCGGCAAGACTGTCTACTTCGGCGATATTGGCGAGAACTCTAAGGTCATGACCTCCTACTTCGAGCGCAACGGCGGCTTTCCCTGCCCCGCCGACGCTAACCCTGCCGAATGGATGTTGGAAGTTATCGGCGCTGCCCCTGGCTCCCACACCGATGTCGACTGGCACCAGGCTTGGCGTAACAGCGCCGAATATGGCGACGTCAAGAAGGAATTGCAGCGCCTTAAGGATGAGCGCGGTGTCCAGACTCCTGCTACCCAGGACAAGGCCAGCTACCGCGAGTTTGCCGCTCCCTTCTTCGGCCAACTCAAGGAAGTTACCCACCGTGTCTTCCAACAGTACTGGAGAACCCCGTCTTACATCTATGCCAAGGCCGCTCTTTGCACCTTGGTTGCTGCATTCATCGGTTTCGTCTTTTTCAAGGCCCCCAATACGCAGCAGGGTCTTCAAAACCAGATGTTCGCCATTTTCAACTTGCTCACTGTCTTCGGCCAACTTGTCCAGCAGACCATGCCTCACTTTGTTATCCAACGTTCCTTGTATGAGGTGCGCGAGCGTCCATCCAAGGTCTACGGCTGGAAGGTCTTCATGCTCAGCCAGATTATTGTCGAACTGCCATGGAACACTTTGATGGCTGCGATTATGTACTTCTGCTGGTACTACCCCGTCGGTCTCTACAACAACGCCATCCCCGCCGACCAGGTTACGGAGCGTGGCGCGCTCATGTTCCTGTATCTGCTTGTCTTCCTGTTGTTCACCTCGACCTTTACCGACTTCATCATCGCTGGTTTCGAGACTGCGGAAGCTGGAGGCAACATCGCCAACTTGCTCTTCATGCTTTGCCTCATCTTCTGCGGTGTCCTCGCCAACCCCGACTCCATCCCACGCTTCTGGATCTTCATGTATCGTGTATCGCCTTTCACGTATATCGTGTCTGGTATGTTGTCGACGGCCATCGCCAACACCGAGGTGGTTTGCGCTGCTAACGAGTACTTGCACTTCAACCCTCCTTCCGCGCAGACCTGTGAGCAGTACATGCAAGCCTACATGGGAGTGATGGGTGGTTATCTGAAGGACCCCAACGCCACTACCGACTGCCAGTTCTGCACCATCAAGGACACCAACTACTTCCTTGCTAGCGTCAAGAGCGACTACGCCGACCGCTGGAGGAACTTTGGCATTGCCTGGGTCTACATCATCTTCAACGTCTTTGCCGCGCTCGGCCTGTACTGGCTGGCAAGAGTGCCCAAGAAGGGCGGCCTCTTTGGCAAGAAGAAGACCGAGTAAGGTGCCACTCAAGGTCATCTTGCTCACCCAAAATTTCTTTGCACGAAGGAAACGATCGAAAAAAGAAAATGAAAACAAACGTCGAGATACCTTAACGTGGAGGATTACATGTGTGTATGTGTACGAGCGAGCTATTTAGAGAGGAGAGCTCGGGTGCAAACCTGGATGGACGGAGGCCTGGGCCACTTAGATCGGCCCCAAAGCCATGGGCCTCGGCAGTCATGTGTCTCATGGTGCATAATGATGAGCACTTTTCGTGTATTTAAATGTCCTCTGGCTCTCAAGTAGAGATGATACATTCCCCTTTCTTATTTACTCGTAATAGATATCCTAGAGATCAATGCCGCGTTTTTATTCAAAATATCATCCGTGGAAGTGCGCTCTGCTTACATGTTTGCCCAACATACCCCCTAGTGGGAGGAACATACTGCAGTGAAGAGGGTGTGTCTGGGGTGTCCTCAGCATTTTGAGAAGACAAAGCTGGCTTTAGCAGCGAAGAACTTGCCCTGACAGGGGCTTCCTACAGTGCCTCTCAGTGAAAGGTTATTCTTAGCCGGCTTGTGCTTTACGATGGGTTGGCACTAAAATGAGATCAAGGTTTGACAATGACATCGTTTGCTATCTGGGTTGAGTACTTCCAATGTTTTTTTCCTTTTTCTTTCTCTTCGCTTCATTGTTCTTCTCGTCGTCCTTGTCGTCCTCCTTGTCGTCCTCCTTGTCGTCGTCCTTGTCGTCTTTGTCGTCCTTCTCATCATGTCATCATTCCTATTCTCCCAGTACACCTTGTGATGCCCATCTGCCCGACTAATATAAGTCACTGAAAAGGTCACCTTTACAGGTGGCTGAGCAACCTGAATGGGTAGACTGCCAGCAAGGTCCCCAACACGTGCTTTTGCGGGGCAGCCCTGAGGACCTAGCGTCAAGAAATAACTACACACTATCAGCCATTCCCAGCGAAGCCTCGTAAACTCGGCCCTCACATTCTCAACAAATTCGATTCCTTCACGGTGGTATTTGAGTCTCTCGGTGATGGAAGCAATGGAGGATCAAGGTCTTCATCACCAGGAAGCCTGTATTCCGGGCGAGTCGCAATCACAGATACAAGATACACAGACGATCGACCACGTTACCTACCAGGACAACATTGAAGACAGACGAAGACTCTTCCAGGACATACAGGAAGTAGACTATCTAGAGGGCGCTGACCCTGACAGATACGAAAAGGTGTCGAAGGACAGGTTTACGAAAGAGGTCTGGGCTTTGTATTGGGTCGCTCCTTACGACGAAGTCATCCTTGCCCATGAAAGAATCAGACGGGGGCAAATTAAATCATGGAACATGCGTACGTTTCTTCGCAACGCCACAGAGAGGCTGCCCATGGTCATGTATCTTGGTAAGGAAACACAAACCATCAATCATGGCCAAGAAGATTGACAACGCCGCAGTGAAAAACGAGGCATACTATCATTGCTGTGCACAAGAGAGGGCTGAGCTCGTGAATAAACACTTCGGGGACATCAACTGCGTCCATTTATTATTTGGGGGCAAGAAAGCGTGGGAGTACGGGGAAGCTATGGCTTCGGCCGGTCTCCGGGGACCACCGCCTGACCCTATCCTGACCGATCTCAGAAAGAGGGCAATTGTCATGGTCTTCCTCCTTGAAGCGGCCCAAGCCGGCCATGTGACAGACGATATTTTGGAAGAAGAAGCTATCAGGGCATTAGCGTCTTCCCAAGAACCTGATGTGATGGAAGCGCATTTCCGGGAGCTCAGACGCATTCACGAGTCCCGGTGGCAACAAAAGAAACGCGAAGAAAGAGCGGCCAGGAACAACAACATTTCCTATCTCGACAACGTCCTGGCCAGACAGGAAATTCTGAAGCAGATTCAGGAGGCCGAGTACCCAGACGAAATTCCAATCACAAACAGTACTATGTTTTTGAAACTCGACAGAAGATACTTCACCAAGGAGGTATGGTCCGCCCTTTGGGTTGCTCCATTCAACCAGCTGCAACACCTGAGCCTCAAGATCAGCCGCCAGGAAATCAAGTTACAGACGATGTGGTTCTCGCTTCTCCCGATCACAGATCTACTGCCTGACGTGATAGATATAGGTAAGCACAAAGAATCCACTGACCATGGAAAGGGACTAACAAACCCGGTTTTCGCAGTCATCAACCGCAAATACGACGACAACACCAACACGCCGCGGGTCCAGCCCTCCGACGGTAGTCTGGGTACCGAGCACAACCAGGTGGCCCACGCATTCCCGCAGAAAATTATCGAGCACGCGCCAGGTTGTGCAGCAAGGATAAGGTGTCTTGCGTTTGTGTTCGGCGAACAGAAAGTTAATGAGTATACGGATGCTCTACGCTCGGGCTACCTGGAAAGCCCGGTGAATCTCATCACCCTCGATGAAGGAATACACACCATGTGGGACCAGTGCAAGGTCACGCTGAGAGTCAAATCATTCAACGAGAACGAAGTCAATCTGGCACTTCATTATCTAAAGGACTCGAAGCTGGGAACCAGATCGAGAGGCCAAGAACGGTACAAGTGGGAGAATGATTTCACGGTGACGCCTGCGGACGTACTTGACTTCACGGATACGCACGTTATCTCTACGGCTACACAGCAACAATTTCATGATGAATTCACGTTCAAAGCGTACGCTGAAGATCCAAAACTGCGCCCTGATCCAACTTTGCTCGATCTCCGTGACAAAATGGCTATCATGGCGTCTCTCCTGGGCGCCGCCGAATGCATGGACGACGACGACAGTCATGGCGATGACGGTGAGGGAACGAGACAACCAGTGGTCGACGAAGACGAGGACTATGAAAGTGTCGATGGGGATGTATCCGACATGGGCGAGGATCTTTACATGGAGGGGGATAACTATGGGTATGATTCAGATGAGTGAGGGAGGGCAAACAGAATACCAGTAGAGCCGTGACCCTTCCGCTCCCGAAGCAAGCTTGAGGTGAATTCCATGCGAATAACCCGAATAATTTGCACTTGCCGATATTTTCCCTTAGCTCCTTCCCTGAAAAAGCCGCACCGTTCCTCCTTCCCCGATAGACTCTGGGAATCTCACTTCCTCAACCGCCGCCTGCCCAACTCTCAAAACCCACAACCCACCATCATTAAAACCGCCTATTCAAAAACCAGCCAGCAAATGTTCTTCACCAACACCATCCATCGCTCAGAAAGCACACGGCTCACACTCCAACTTTCTTTCAGCTACGAGACACGCTGACGACGAAATTCCTCCACTCCCTCCGTCATATCTACCTCTCGCTTGCATTTTACGAAGACACCTGACTCAAGCCACAAGTGAACCCGGATATGGCTTCCAACGCCCCGCCGAGCCCATTTGATCTGCTTCGGCGACTTCAGAACACCATCAAGGAGGAATCGCAGCAAACTGTCTCTCGGTGGCTGCTCAAGACATATGATGACCTCACACCCGAGGAGAAGAGCATACCCGACGATTGGCTCCCCCGCCTACATCGCTGCAACCGAATGGGCACTCTCGACTCGCAGGAGGAGCAGGAAACCGCACGGCAGAAGATATGGACACTGGTTTTCGACGGATGGAATACCGATTCCCCGATCCCTACGCACACCATTTCCGGCGATCACAAAGCCACGGATGGCATCGTCAAGATTGGCGTTCTCAACGAGGATGCCCCGAGTTCCCGAAAGCGGAAGGCAGATGGATCTATGGCCCCGGTACCTGCCTGTCGTTCTCGCGGTGCCGATGTGTTCATCAAGGTGAAAGTTCACTGGCAACATGAAGATCTGTGCTTCCCATTCTGCGACTCACGAGGCATAGCATTCGCGTCCGATATTAGCTTTCGAAAGATTCCTGGAAGCAGTCGGTCGACTGAAGGGCGCGTGCAGCAGCCGCTGGGACTCGATCGAGGTCTCCCGCGGACGAAGGGCGAACAACGAGCTTGTCGCTTACTGGACCAGAAACAGGCTCGTGTCCTCTCTCAAAAACAATTTGAGAGGTCACGGAGACCCTGACGCTGTTGGCCTCCCTGGCTCGCGAACCACCGCCGCACTAGCAGGCCGATCCACGATGGAAATTGAACAGGTCATCGATCTTGAGAAATTGACATACATCAAGCTTTGCATCGATATCTGGGAGGCAAATCTCGACGCCTTCGCGTTGGCCTCTCACCTTGCAAGCCAGAAAACCTACTCTGGGGTCTTGGAACTATGTAAGCTTTAATCCAGCTCGGTTCTTACAAACTTATCTAACTCATCTGAAAGCCTCTTAGCCATTTGGCCCGAAAACCATGAGCCAACAGAGCGCTCGAGAGAAGCCCCACCGAACGTTATCGCGTTTTTCCGCTTTGGCTTAATGGCGATCTTTGTCCTCCCAGTTACAAACTGCTTATACTATGGACGCACTTGCGCTTTTCGTCTCTCTCCGTGGAGGTACTATTTGGCGTGGTCTTTCCGGAAATGATTTTGAATTTCTCCTTACTTGGAGAAATGCACTGGATGGCAAGGGGTCGTTGGTAGCCTGCATTTCTTTTGTCGTTGCATTTGGAACTGGGACTTAGTTATAGCGTGATTCGAGACAAAATCAATCACATTTTGGCCTTTTCTTCACTTGACTCGCTCGCGAGTATCCTTTCTAATTTTTCACCCATAATTTCTTGTCGAAGGGATATTCTTAGGAGAAGTCGTCCCGAAAGACAATTCGGCACGCAATCATCTCGAACGAAATAAGGGCAAGAGTGAGACTACTTCGGTGACCGTGCGGAAACAGGGAGAGGGGCAGATGATGGTGGCATATTGATCAGCACTCAGCGTGCATATAATTATATATTCAGGTCCTAATGAGTGTACGCAAGGGGTTAGGAGTTGAATTATGGTGCTACCCTGTCCATCTTTTACTGATTGGTGACTGGCGGTACATGACATAACATCCTTGGATCCATGGATGCCTGTGCTGGGTTTACAGATGGCCCTTTACGCTGTCGAAGTGTACTTTAACTAGCCATCTGGATGGAAAATATGGGGCCTCAAGCGGTGTCTTGTATTTTGAGGGCGTTCTGCTTAGTCGGATGTACATGTGTGGACGAAGGTTGCTGAATTGGGCTGTTTCCACGTAATGGATGTCTTCCAAGCCTCACGAAACATCCAATCCAGGTTGACAACATCCTTACTAACTCTTCGAGTCTCGACCCTATTAAGATATCAAGATTAATCATTTGAGTAACATTTGATGATTTCTGGTGCTCCAGATAGATAGATCATCGTGTTAGGGAATTCAGTAGCTTACCCCGCCTGATATGGTACCAAGTGAGGCTCCCTTAGCTACGAGCAACAAGGCGCGGGGTGGATTTCAGGCGGACATGTTCTTGGTATATACCTACATGTAGATAACATTCCAAATCTTTCTGATGGGTCCTCGGTAGAGTTGTCGGCGCGCAGCCCTTCCATCCCCCAGCACCCATCGGCTGGCGGCGGCATTCGAGTTCCTCCCACTACCCTTCTGTGTCTCAGTGACCGAAGCTTCTGGTTTGTGAGCCGACGACAAGTCATGATGCAGTGGGGTACGAGGAATATTCTGAACACAATCCTGTGTTGTAGGAAACCTGATCTGGGCTAATTTGCAGGCGACAGTTTGTTTTGTTGTCGAAGTGCGATGCAACTGGTTACCCGAGTGGAGCCGCTTTCACGGATGGTGATGGTCCCGAGAGTGTCTTGGGTGATAAGCACGATCTATTGGAACCTCGTCGTTTGTACATGGCTAAGGTAAGGTAGATCAACTTGAATGTCTCGGGTTCAAGTAGAGTTCAGGACATGATCTGGCTAGGGCCGGCCCATTGCGGACCGCAGGCGACCTGCCGAATGCGGTATTGCTGGCCGAAGTAAGGGGATGTGCATGTCGCCCGTCAAGAACTACAAAAGCCGCATCGATCCGAATACTTGATCTCAAGAATTAAGCTTGAGCACATACAGTACGAAAATCTCACTGTTGCGTCTTGTTTTGGCTGTCAGTCTGAAATATTTCTGGAGTTCAAGCCTACAGTCGAAGATGTCCGTCACTGAAGCTAGAACCTTTGTGGTTCAACATCCATCGCCGGCAACCTTCGTCGCAGAGGATCTCAATTCCAAGGTAATATTCTCATTATTGTTTTTGACACTATAACAACTTGCTGATCGTAAGTTTAGACAGAGTGTGGCGTAAAGCCTACGGTATTGATACTCGACCTTGGCGGGGTTTTCTGCAGCTTCTCTCCTACTCTGGACGCCCCAATCCCGCCAAAGCAATTCAAGTACATTCTTGAATCACCCGAGTGGCACACTCTAGAGTCAGGCAAAGGAACGGATTCGGAGGTGTACAAGGTGCTCGCCCGGAAGTTCGCAGTTACGGAAGTTGCCCTGCGAGAGACCGTTCGTCAGGCATCTTCAACCTTGGCCCTTAATGACGATTTCGTGACCGCCGTACGGAGACTCAAGCAGGATTCGAACCGCCATCTACGAGTGTTTGCTGCGACGAATATGTCGAAGACTAGCTACGACATAGTTCGTGCAAAGCTTGGAGGTTGGGATATATTCGATGACGTCTTCACATCTGCCAGTCTCGGTGTACGCAAGCCGGAGCGGGAGTTCTTTGACCGAGTTCTTGAGGCCGCTTGTGTGGATGCCCAGTCTGCGGTCTTTGTTGACGACCGCACGGAGAATGTCATCTGTGCTCAGTGCTGCGGGATGAAAGGCGTCCTCTTCAGCGATACCGATAGTGCGGTACAGACGCTACATGCACTCTTCAATGACCCTGTTGAGCGCGGCAGATCATGGCTTCGTGCCCACGCAAAGAACATGTGGTGTGTGTCCAGCACTGGGGTGGAGATTCGAGAGCAATTTCAACAGCTGCTCTTGTTGCATCTTACGAACGATTGGTGCGTGTTGTATGAGAACAACAAGCTTCTGTTGCCGACTTGCTGACGCTGTTGTTTTCAGGGATCTCGTTCGCATCGGCCAAACAAGCCCAGAGACGGGTCACTGGAACGTCTTTGCCTACGGTCCACCGATTTTGACTACGGATACCTACCCTGATGACTTGGATACCACAAGTCTAGCACTTCTCAAGCTGGATGTTGCCAAAAGCATCAAGGAAAAGACCATGGATGACATGCTACAATGCATGAATCCCGACGGCTTGGCATATGTAGGTGATATGACCACAGTACGTCGCGAAGTACAGACTAATAAGTGCCAACTCTTAGTGTTACTTCGATCCAAGCAGGCCACGTATTGATCCTTTCATCTCAGCCAATGTGCTCCGCCTCTTCTACGCCAATAATCGAGGGTGGCAGCTCCAAGCTACACGCCGCTTCATGGAGGACATGCTCCGAACCGGGGCCTTCGAGCACGGAACTCGCTACTACCATCTGCCAGACTTCCTTCTATACTATCTCAGCGATCTTTGCGCCAAGCATCCTCATGATGAAGAGCTCAACTCTCTGCGTGATCTGATTGTTTGGCGTCTGCAAGAGCGCATCGGCGCCACACACGACGCGCCTAGTGCTGCCTTGCGCGTAATTGCGTCAAGAAATATGCAGTTCGCCAATACGATGGATAGAAAAGTCTTGCTGAACTCACAGCATAGCGATGGAAGATGGACAGGATATGTCTATCGTTATGGATCTACTGGAGTTCTCTTTTCGAGCGAAGGGCTGGTGACTGCCTTGGCAGTAGCCGCTTTGCGAGGGACCTAGCAAGCAGGCAGGAAAGGTCTTCAAGACATCGTACGTTTAACACCAATAGACTGCTTATGCTTCTTGTTTCATATTTGAACTTTTACTCTGGTAAATAGGATACCTGAATGAACACCCTGTTTACTGAAAACAAGCCAAGACGCCGAGGTAACAAACGCGACCCTTCTCATACTATTGGTGGGATATCCGGAATGACATAGTTGCCATGGTGAGTTCAGTTGGAAAGATTGTCCAAGCGGTTATTTTGATTAAGTATAGACATTATGAGTGTATCTACGGTTGCCACCCAAGCAATATTTTATGTACCCAAAATCATTCCCTTGCGCCTCTAATTGCTCATGCTGTAGACATAACGAATGGTTAGAGGACTATCCTCTAGTACTTCCAGCCGAAGATACCCTTAAGCCAGCCAAGAACGTTGTTGATGAGACTGCTAATGTTGCCACCGTTGCGGAGCTCATCGGCAATCTTGGCAACGCGGTCCTTGGTAGCCAACCACTTGTCCATAGCAGCCTGATCAGGGGCAACAAAGCTGCCGGTCTTGGCAGGCAGGGCCTTGGAGCAATCAGTGAGGTCGTTGATGTTGTTCACACCAAGGAGAGAGAGGCGGATGTACTCGCGGGCGTAGTCCTTCAGAGCATATTAGTTACTGAGCGGCATCTGTAATCGAGAAAGAGTAGCTTACCTGGTTCCAGTGAGCCTGGCCGCCAGAGCCAGCAAAGGCCTGGAACTCAGCGCTGATACGGGAGTCCTTGGAGAGAACGACGTCGGAAGCGAACTTGAAGACACGGGCCGGGGCCGAGCCGAGAGTCTCGGAGTAGAACTTGACGTCCCAGACACCGGGGGTGCTGTCCTGCGGGTCACCGGCACGGTTGGGGTCAACGAAGCGCTGCTGGCTCGTGGTGTGGGCGCCGATGAGAGCGGTGAGGCCGTGGGGCTTAATCGTCTTGTTCTCAAACAGCTCAATCAGGAAGTCGGCGGAGCCGGTGACGGGAGGGAGAAGGTCGTTGGGGCATGGCGTAGAGGAGTCCTTGCGGCCGACATATGTGCGGATGCGGGGGCCGAGAGGGCAGACGACGGTGGCAACGCTGGCAGAGAACTGGATGAGATCGGCCATACCGATGCCGAACTGCTTGTACTGGTTGTACCAGACCTGAGTCTGGGCGACGATCTCCTGAAGGCCGTTGTTCTCGCCACGACTCATCTCCTCGGCAGCCAGAATGATGGAACCATCGGCGCCGCCAAAGTCACCGGTGAACTTGGACCAGCCGCCGGCATCGTGGAAGCCGAGACGGACGGCGGCACGGGCAAAGTCTGTGCAACGGCCGGACTTGCCCCTGAAGACACCCTGAAGGTCGTTGGCGATGTACTTCCAGATGCAGCAGGTGTCGGCAGCGCAGGCCGGCGTGCCCTTGGCGGCGAGGTTGTTGGCCTTGCCGGAGGTGATATAGACATCAGTGCTTTCGGGGTTGATGTCGTTGCCAAGAAGGATGGACTTGACGGTCTTGCCCACGGGGGTGAGCTTGGAGTCGTCGAGGGTGGCGAGGTCACCGATCAGCTCGGCGGAGTCAAAGTCGTCGTTGTCGGCGCCGCCGCCGTCCGCATCAACACGGGCGCGGATCTCGGAGAAGGTGTTCTTCATGCCTGGGTAGGCAAAGACGGGGGTAGCCGCGAGGGCTGCGGTAAAGAGAGTGACACGCATATTGGCTGTGGTTAACGATGGTAGGATATTAGGAAAGTGAGTGTATTGGTATTGTCGTGAAAGCCGTTGCGTTCAAGCAAGAAAGGACGACTATTCAAAGTCGGAATGAATGTGTGTGTGAGAGAGAGAGGCGGGAGAGCGAATGAGGCGTGAGATGGTGATCCAAAAGCTGCGACAGACGGGGCATCGCGGCTTCATTATATCCTCATCAATAGCTCAGCAGCCCGACGGCCGTGCTCACCTCTGGACAAGTCTATTCTTGGCGAGAAGAGCCCATCGTGAAGCTTGGGTGTGGAGATGAGCAGCCCGCCGTCACGATGGCTAGCCCCGGGGCGTCTCGGGGCCGTCAACGTTGTTAGTGAAGGCTTGCTTTTTTTCTTCGTCGTCCGCTTCCTCTCGTATTGGACCGAGCAGGCCCGGTCCGAGCACAGTAACACTGCTGCTTCGCCTCCACGAAGCTATGCTGAAGAAGACGGGAATCATCCTGACCGTGATTGGACAGGTTAAACCGGTTCCTGACGGTGGCTGGCCAGGATGAGAAGAGGCGTCGACGGCGAGCAAACAAAGAGGCCTGTGTGGCGGCTACGACTCAACACACCGAGTTCTATTGTTCCTTCTCGCCGTTTGTTGTGGTTTGGCTGGAGGCCCTGTTACATGATGTTCATTAGAGAATAAGAGCAACTCAAAGCAGGGGATGTAGAAACATCCATCGTACATCGTTGCGGGGTGGTGGCCGAGCATCTGATTCCTCGTGTCCTACCAATGCACCCATCATCCCATCACCCTGCAAGATCACCCTGGAACAGACTGCGGGATGAGCTGCAAAACACTACTTAGCTCCCGATTGATATTGGATCTATGCCGAATCCGATATCCAGAACGAGAAGCCTTGCCCGTTCCGGCATGCATTCTCGACTCAAGAACCAGGGGGGAGCACCTTTGTTCAGGGGCAACAAAAAGGCCCATCGCAATCCCGCAGAGGGAGCCATTGTTTTAGCGTTGCAGGCGGGATTCATCCGCTAATCCGATGTTGCAGTTAGCACCCTAACGGTGCGGCTTGGCCTGCAAGTTGCCCTGAAACATTAGCTCAGATGTGCTAAGAATGAGGAACACGAGACGTAACTGGCCCGAACAGGCTTCCCCAGGGTCAAGGGCCGTTTTTTGTCGTCCGATGCTTAGGTTGTCTTTAGTTAGGTTCCTGGTATTTCTTGTGTCTTGAAATGTGAACGAACTTTCTCACCGCTCGGATGAGACGCCGATGGATTGGGTCGCCCAATAACACAATTTTTATTTTCAAGCTGCAGTAGTAGGAGGATCCATCTTGCAGGAGAGCGTTCCCTTTTTTGCGGTTCATTGCTGCTGACTGCGTATTCCTCTCAGGTGACTGTCCGTATTGGATGTTGCCATGGAAGACTTGACTCATTCGACACGACTGAGACACGCAATTCTTCTCCCCCTGCTTTCAACATTCAGCCTATCTTTTATTTTAGCTCCCGCCAAAACAACGTGCCATGTTCCTTTGACCAAGACCGATGGCTTGATTTCTCAATGTCTCTCATCAGCCTTGTGGCAGTTTGTTTTCCACAACTGTCATGCCAAGACTTCTGACAATCCACGACCCTGATCCGCGCCTTAACTTGTCAACACCAAGGTTCGCCTTCAGCTGATGGGGGGGTTGCTGACATTCCGCCCGATCAGACTGGTCGGACACCCCAGGGCTGAGAAATTAAGCTTCAATGCACAGTTTTCTAGCCTCGAGCCTTCTTTTAAGATTCCGCACAACGGACCTCGGTCGAAGAGCACCAAGTCTCTGGCCATCAAAGACAATGTGGCCATGGCGCTAGCCCGCCTTTGTCCGTTTCGTGTGTCTTTGACCTCCCGTCCTTTGCTCGTGCTTGGCGCTTAGCTTCCTCTGGTCGGCCCGCGGAGGATCGTCAGGGGGGTTAATCTCACCCGGTTCTTCCTCGATGCCATTCTTGGCAACGGATGTCATCCTGGTGAAAAGCATGCCATGTGCATCTTTCGACGCGAGCTTCACTCTCCTGGGAAAGGGTTGGTTTGACCAAAGTTCGTCGTATCCTCTTGGTCCAGCTGCCAGTATCCTCCTATCTCCCGGAAGGTTTGCTCGAATCCGGGGAGGATCTCGTTCAGGTCTCTCGCCTGGACGTCGAACATGTCGGTACACTGGGCGGCCTCAAACTTGTTGGAATGGTCAGGCATGTAAGCCGCTCCGTCGAACTTTATGGCGACGATAATGTTCACCTCTGGACTCTCTTCGCTCGGCGACCTCTTGTAGTGTCGAAGGTAGCCCCCCTTAACATCGCGATTCCATCTCATCACCTCGAGGGACACTGTCTTCACTAGTCCGCCGTGCAGAAACGCCACTCGCCCGTCATCCGGATGATGCTGCGCGAACGAATGACCGCAGTAAAACCCATCGTTTTCCGTGCCAACGCTCGTAACCCACTTCTTGGGTTTCCCAAAGTTTGTTTTCAGGGCATGCCATGCGAAGCGGAACATATCCTTGTCCCCCAGAAGGATCTCGTTGTAGTACTTCCCCTGCTCGTTGTTCAGCCACGACGCTAGTTGGAGATGATACCAGAATCGCGTCTTGTCGACCAACAGCTGTCCGCTCTCTTGCTCGTATTCGGCCATCCGGCAAGGAGTGTTGAAAATAGCCCAAACGGGATTCTGGGGCCGTGTGCGTGCGATGTCTGGCCAAAATACTGAGTGGTACTCTTGATATTGAATCGAATCGTACAGAGTCGCTGGGTCAAGAATAGGAATGTTGTCGGAGTCTAGCAGGATCGGCTCAGCCCACCGAGCATTCAGCAGAGCTGCCGTCTTCAGCTGGTAATTGATTCCAAAGTATCCGTCCTTCTTGATGTGGATAATGTTATGCGGCTTCGACAGGTCGTTGTAGTAGATTGGGGTGTACAACGCATTGAGGTCTGCCATTGCACCAATGTCCATTTCTGTGTCCCAATAATGAATTTCGATAGGAATGCTTGATCCCAGTCTATCCAACTGTCGAAGTACCACCTTGACGCGCATGATCGTGTCCGCATTGCCAGCAACAATGACTAGACCTCTTCCCAGGAACCGATCCTTTACGGTCGCGTACGGTATCATGCTCTTCTTAATAAAGTCGTGCCACTCGCGTCGGCGCAGCTCTATCTCCAACACCGGTCGGTCCTCGAGAACCCACTCAAGCGTTTCGGAGAACTGAAAGTCGACAAACATATCCGCTGGCCAGTTGCACGTTGCGCGGGCGTCGCGCTGAGAGATCCCTTTCTCTTGAATGACCGCCGCGAAATGTGGAATGAACTCATCCGCCGTTGCTAACTTGTGCGCATCGGGAACCAGTTGCGCTGGCTGTGTCGGAGGCTGTCCATTGAGGGCGTCGTTGATCATCGGGATTTCAACATGATCGGGAGGGACATCGATCTGGGGAGGCGAGTCGGTCGAGGGATTTTCGGGCGGAGGGAAGTCTACCCATTGTGCGGGTTCTGATTCCGATTTCGCGTTTTTGCCGCTCCTGAAAAGCAGGATGAGCACACAAGTGATAAAAAGCGCGAAAATGATGCGCGTCCGCTTGATTCCTGCCATGTTCGCGACGCCTGATGCTCCGGGCGAAAACACGAGACAATCAAGTCGGGAATCGGTAGCAGTTGAACCTGGGCATCGCCCTCATTTGAATCTCTGGTCCCAACAAGAAACCAAGGCTCTTAGGTGTGACTGATCATCTCAATTCAGGTTGCTCGCCTCGGTCCCAGCCATCCCATATGCGCTGATCTCCATGTGAAGCGTACAGGGGTGTCCCCCGGCGTGCGCAATCCCCTGGTGCGTGATTGCGTCGTGCGGGGTTCGTCGTATCCTTGATCGCGCCGTCAGAAGCTTGGTTCTCAGCAGATTATCATCACAGCACGCTCATTGGCTGGGTCCTGAGCGTCATCTCCGTCATCCCGCCCCCGCATATCGCGGGAATGCAGGTGAAGCGGTGTATGATTCGGCCAAGGATGGTCACTAGCGGCCGAAGGCGGTATCACTGCATCAGTCGCAGGCAGATGCTGGAAACTTCACACGTGCTCATCGAGGGAACCATCGACAAGTGTTCGCTAGAACAAGTATCTGTAAGGGATAAGAACTTCGCCCATTTACAGCTTCGCTCGGCCCTGCCCGAGGTTGTCCCAGTCGTCCTGCGTAAATGGAACGTAGGTGTTGCCCTTGCCGTGCTTCTCAATCCACAAAAGCTGATCACCACCCTCGATCTTGCTTGGGTCAACGCCTTGGTTCTTCAATGGCACCTTGTTCTGCTTGTTATTATGGCTGGCTTGACTTTCATTCAACAGTCTGACGAAAATGGGCACGGCATATCGTGGCAACCGGGATCGCGAGAACCTACAAGTCTTAGCGTCAGTGAAGGTAGATTCTCGGAATAAGATACGTACCTCAGGAAGTCAGCAAAGTCGAAGGACGCCCTCTTGTCTGGAGCGATATCCAGAGCTGCCGCGCCAGCTTTTCCATCGTGGCCAGGGAGGGAAACGCCGTAAACAACTGCTTCATTTACACCGGGGTATTCTCCGAGCACTTCCGACACCTCAGCTGTAGACACGTTCTCACCCTTCCACCGGTAAGTGTCCCCTAGTCTTTTCAAGTCATGTCAGTTTAGGCCCATCGACAGTATCAAGGCAGTAACTCACCGATCCAAGAAGAACCATCTGCCGTCACCATCCCGTCTCAGAGAGTCACCTGTGCGGTAGAAGATGTCTCCCTTCTTCAAGACATCTCTCACATACTTCTTGTCCGTGGCATCAGGGTTGTTGAAATAACCTGGAAACGCCCGCTCCCCCGGGTGTTCTACCAATATTTCTCCACCGGTCTCATAAGACATCCGGATCGCCAGCCCCGTCTTAGGATCTCTTTGAACTTCTCCAGTCTCCGTATCAATGGCGACAGGGACGTACATGTTTCTATACTTGAGCCGAAGTAGCAAGCCGTGGTGGCCAACAGCATTGGCAAAGAAATCGCCACGCGAAAAGTTGCGCAGCCCAAGGGCACCCTCGGTACTGTTGTAGAACTCGCAAACAGTGTCAACACCGAATCGTTCTTGGAATCGCCTCCAGACATCTGGCCGACATCCGTTTCCGAAGACGGCATGAATGTTGTGTTCCTTATCCCGTGGGGAAGGCGGCGCGGCGAGGAGGTACCGTAGCGTCTCGCCGACGTAGACGAACCAGGTCGCGTTCGAGTCGCGAATGTCGTCCCAGAATGTCGAGACGCTGAACTTTGGAGCCATGCAAACTGTGGATCCCGACTGCATCGTGGTTAGGAAGAGGTCTTCAAAAGGATGGGAAAGATTCTTACAAGTATCTGTGACATCATCGTGATGCCGCCAGTCCCATGATAGTATGGCTGTTGGAGATGGTCAGAAGTATCCCGAAACAAGAAGCATCCACGAGAGCATACCATGCAAATGTAGCATCGTTCGCTGTTACCAGCAGTCGGATGGAATCCCAAATCATTCTGATCTAGTTAGCTTCCGAAGAGCGGGTAAAGCCGGTCTGATTAATACGTGCCTGAAGCGACAAGCTTGCTGCGGCGGCCGCAGGGAACAGCACAGCTTTAGGCAGACCAGTAGTTCCGCTGCATCTATTAGTCAAGATAACTGAGAGCCCTCGTAGTATTTACCTGGTATAGAAGAGAGCCATCGCGTCACCTGGCATCATCCCCTTCCTAAGGTTGTCATGCGGCCGTACCGGATCCATTTGGTAGACTCTTGGCTTCTCTTCGGCCAGGTTGATAAGCTTGATCCCCTTCATGTCGAGCTCAGTGTTTACGTCTTGGTACTTCGCCGCGACCTCCTCTGATCCATCCACTAACACAAGCTTCGCCGTACTGATCTCGATGCAGCCGAGAAGAGCCTTGCCGGTGAGGTTGTAGTTGATCATGGCCGGTGCGGCACCGATGGCCAGTAGGCCTACCCAGGCGAAGACGAAGTCGGGAGAGTTCTGCATGAAGAAAGCAACGAATTGTCCGGGCTTGACGCCATAAGAGAGGAATAATTGAGCATATTGATTGACGCGGTCATAGGTAGTCTTCCACGAGACGCTCCCATTTCTCGTCCAGATGGCCTCCTCGTATGGATGCTTTTGGACTGCTTGTTCGAAGATGTAGTAGGGGGACACGCGGTCGGTCTTAACTGGTAATTTCGTAAGGTCACGAGTCGTCTGTGAGATAGACTTGGAACTTACCTGCGTTTTCAATGGCCCCGACGACTGTTCGGCGACCTCGGAGTGAGTGAATATCCTTCGAGAGGTGGTATTTCGCGTCAAGATACAAAGATGAGGCAACGCCTCCAGCTACCGCGGCTGCTGCTGCTGTTCCGTTGTCAACATATTGATCTGTGGCAAAACCCGAGGTCGTGATGGACTGAACGGGACGGAAGTTTGTCACCACCAAATTGGAGGTTGGTGATGGCGGGGAATCTCACCGAGCGCCATATTTTCAGATAAAGTCTGAAAGCTCTATCTAACAAGATTGTCTGTCTATGTGGAAACTCGGAATCGCACACCGGTGAATGCCAGACGCGCGGTGTATGGTGTCTGGAGTTTTACAAAGATGATGGCGAAAAGGTTGAGGGGGTCTTTCGGAACGAGGTAGCCATTCGTGACGTCGAGCCGAACGGTAAAAAGTGTCCTCGACTGCTGCCCAGGGCCGACTCTTGGAGCTGGATCCTTGTGAAACGTGGGGGACGGAGAGATCAAAAACCCCGCCAGCTTGCCGTGGAGCTCGCAAGAGTCGCGAGTATCATTGGGCAGTCAGAGGAAAACAACCGGGTTCGCCGTGTTTGGGATCCCCATTGTTAGCGATTATTTGCCGTGCTCCATGTCCCCAAGCTCCCAAGCTCCAACGCCGGAAAAGACGACCGGCAAATGGCCTCCTCGCAAAGGCGAAGCGAGAATGTAACACAACGACGGTTTGTGTCCACCAACTCACCCACCTTGGTCCACACCGACCCCCGGCCTCGACTAGCGGGAAGCAGCCAATGTTGGAGTAAAGCGCGGGGGTGCAGCGCCGAGGCATGATTGGGCCTGGGGCCAAGTAACTTTCTTCTCCGCGAACTTGCTCCTTTCGTTGCCGAGGGTAGAAGAGGTCCGGCACCCTGCCTTTGCGCGCATTCGCGAGACGGGAAGTAGCGGAAGATCAGTTAGTCTCGTGTTTTGGGCGCTTTGATTGGGGGGAGGCTGACGTCTGAGCTTTCAGGGATTCAGCTTCTGGAACGTCGCGAGAACGAAGCAGTCGGACGTGGGAGGGCCGAATGTCCGGACACTGCTCTTGGATTACTGTTTCGACCATTCCGTAGGCTCTATTTTGATTCCGAAGATTCTCGGCGTCAGCCTCCGCTACCCGGCGTCGGCGTCCCGGATTCGGCCCCACCTCGCCGTCAGCACTATAAACCATCCATCAACTTGTTCATGTGCACTTGATGGAGCAGACAGCTTGCAATCGGAAGGTGATGCAATATGTAGCCATTTTCTTAGCCTCTATGAAACATGAAAAAAAGCATCAAGATATTATGTTAGTGCGAGTTTTAGTCCTTCGAGGGAATAGAGCCAGCCATCCCTTCGCAGTACCCCTCATATTACACACATATTATTTCCACACCAACCCTGAACAAACACTGAATCTCGCCCTTTTATCAATTCACTTTCTAGTAAGTGGTATCTTTGGGCTGGTGTTTTCACTTTGGGGAACGCCACCTGTAGCGATACTGAGAGCTTCGATAGTTTCGCCAGCACTAATTTCACAATCAGCGACACGCTCGGAAGCGACATTTTCTCTCTCAAGTTACCTTGCAAATACACAACTGTAATAGCAAATATTGTACCAGCAATCAGAAAAGTGGCTAGAGGCTCGATGATGGTCGGATCTCTCTTGATCTGCTCAGCTAGAGTAAGACTTGGCACACCCCAAGGCTGTTGCGGCGGTGGAAGATTGTGGAGCCAAGATAAATCCTCCTGCCCTGAAAAGAGAGAATTCTCATCTGTGTAGCTGACTGGACCTTCTGCCTGGGGAAAGGGAGGTGTCATAAATGGCGTGCTCTCCAAATGTCTTGCATCGGGTGTGTCCATGCCTTTGAGTGAGGATTCTTCGTAGAGGACATCAGCCTTCGTCGCCAATGTCGACGCAAGATCGTTAAAACGCTGCAGTATCGTCTCGTCAACCTCTGAGGGTTTGATGTTGTCCAATTCCACGTTCCACATCGACATTATAGCGTCTCTGTATCCTTCTAAGTCTGCGGTTTTGTCGTCTGACGCGAAGAGCATCTGCCATCTCGGTAGATCGGAGTTAAAGTCTTCAAGGTAGTCTCCGTAATGAGCCTCTTTGAAAGCGTCCACCATGGCTCGTGATAAGCAAAGGAACGGAATTGTGTCGGTGATGTTCGTCGGGATATTTCCCCGACATAGGTTTCGCATGGTCTTGATGCCAACTGCCCAGGTGTCCCGGTGGTGAGGGAATGTTTCCGATAACTCTTTGAACTTGGTGCTAGAATTCGAAGAATTTGTAGTCATTAAGAGGTGCTGAAGAATGAAGTGTTTCCTGAGAGTGTGCATGTTTGCAGAGATTGAGGTTTCCTGGAGAAGAGGATCTCGGCCCTCCCGCTGATCTTTCTGGACCTGGCAGACAATCTTCAGAAGTCGAGCAATCTGTTTGCGCTGCCCAAGTGAGCGAAGATGTCGAACAGCGGCCGGTACCTGCCCACCCGCCCGTTTCAAGAGCAGACGGGCGACTGCGTCGTGATGGTTACTGATTGCAGTACTCAAAGCGGTCCCACGATAGTCCACCGCATTGACATCGACACTCGTCAGTAACAGGAGGTTCACTACTTCATAATTTCCCAAACCTGCAGCTTCTATGAGAGCTGTTTGAAGATCCACACCTGGCGTTGAAAGGAGACGATCCGGGTTCGCCCCATAATCAAGTAAGACTTGCATTGTCGCTGAACTCCCGGTCTTCGCTGCGAGAACCAAAGCTTTGCCCAACTCGTGAGACTTCGAGTTTCCTGTGCCTCCATGCTGCCGGTTGAGCACAAGCCGGGTGACTTCGGCATGGCCGTTAGCTGCTGCCACGGAAAGTAATGAACCGTGGTCTCTATGAGCAGCAACATTTGCCCCACGGTCAAGGAACAGACGGACAACATCTATGTGACCGTTTTGTGCAGCGACAGATACTGGGGTTCTTCCTTGTAAATTTCTCTTGTTGATGTCGGCCCCTCGGTCGAGCAGACCTTGCACGATACGTTTATCGCCGTGTTCAGCAGCTATGCACAATGGTGGATTCTGACAGTCATCACTGAAAACTTTACTATACGTCAGCGGCCTGAACGATTTGCATAGATCTGGTTGGTACTTACTATCTGCATCTGCCCCAAGGTCGAGAAGCGTTTGTACAAGGCCGATGTCTCCGTTTGTTGCAGCACTGATTATCCAATCGTTTATACTGAACGATCCTTCTTGAAGCTTTTTGTTCATCGACGGGCTCACCTCGGAGCTTCTTACCGTGAAAGGCATTTGCTCGACATTCTTGGACATCGATAAATCGAATTGCTCGCGTGTTTTTAGCTCTCGGGACTGTGCCTCAAAGATTTCGTTCTCGGGAGAGGGATATGCATCTCGTCTGGTGAGGTGGTAAAATGTGTCCCTGGTCGACTTGGCGCCTTTGCTGCTGCTTGGCTCGGTCAGACGTTTCGGGAAGTCCCTTCTACCGACGGTTGTCTTTTGACGAACAGCGGGGCGCCGTGACAAGATACATTGACTGTTGCGTGGTGAAGAATGATTGTCTCCTTCAGGGCTCGGAACTTGCCAAAAATGACGACTCGGTACAGGGACTGAAGCGGACGGAATGTAACGTCTTGCCTCAGGGATTGGAGCAAACGAAAACTGACGTCTTGGTACAAGTGTTGGAACAGACGGAGGATAATGGCTTATTTCAGGGATTGGAACAGACGGAGGACGACGCCTTATCCCAGAGATCGGCGTAGCTGCCAACTCGCAAATTTGGAGGGCCGCCGCATCAAGTTCATAAACGTTTTCGGTCCTCTCAAACGCTTCATCAAGTCGGTCAATCTTGGCTTCTACCCTGTTGCGTGGCTTGAACCGTTCTGATATTCGTTGGAACCAGCTCAAAGCCTGACGTTCTGTGGTCTGAGTCTTATCGCGCTCGACAGTCTTGACGGAAGGTTGAGACCCATCATCAGCATCGCGATGGGGGATTGGACTGTCGGAAAGGAAGCCGTGTACAAGGAGCTCCAACTCCAAGCAGAGCGAGGCTCTTTCAGGGTTGACTGGGTTCTGAAGTGAGGCTGAATATTCAGACTCCAAGTACCCCTCTAATATGTCCCTGAACTCAAATAGTCTTTGCCCGCTCATAGTTCGCTTTTGTTCATCAAGTCTGTCACGCACAAGTAGCAGACTCAAGACGTGGTCCCAGAGAGACTGACTGACGAATTCAACATCGACTTTGCCGTCAAGAGCGACTCTGACGACAAACGCCAGGCCAGATTCGAATTGAGTGCTCCTGCATCCACAACTTTCTGTGCAAGGCCTCGTATCCGTCACACTGATATAGGAGCCATATCCGAGAGAATCCCACTTCCGTACCTCGCCTCTACTTATCAGTCAGCAAATGAAAATATCAAGGATTATCAGATTTATGGACAGTTTCCACTCACAAAGCCGACTCTCGAATCAAGCGAAATTTTCTGTCCCCGTGGCGGTAAGGACACACTTCCTCAAAAGCCGAAACAGCAACCTCGGGAATCGTTTCCTCTGCTGCCAACATTTTCTCGGACTCCCAATCGTGATCAGCAGCAAAATTGTCTCCTAGCTCGTACAGCTGCGTCGAAATGTCTCCCACCGAAGGACTTCCGAGTGAGTTCCCGGATATGGATATGGGACTTTCTTCGTAATCATTCCTGGCCGCAAAAAAGCCTCCGTCCATCTCATAAGGCCCAACCACATTTTGTTCTGCGGCTAGACTCTCAGTGTCGGTCTCCATGTGGTCGCTTTCGAAGGACTCGACATCCTTTCCTTTGAGCTTTTGCAAGCGAAGAGTGGTACGCTTCAACAAATTCTGAGACTTCATCGATCTCATTCCACGACGGAAGCTGGTCGCCCTGTTCTTACTGCTGTTTTTCGTGAAACCCCATTTCTTCAAGCGGGTCTTGCACATTCTGACACTGTTGATCTGAGTGTAAGCAGTTACTTCTTTTCGAAACGGCTTTCGACAAACTGGCTATCCGCTTACTTAGTGTGGAAGCCGTGTTGTTCTGACAAGACGTCAATGACATCTTCCAATGGCATATCCTCATCAAGATAGAGAGATTTGATGGTGTTCTTTATTCTCTCCCATTCCGCCTCTGCATAAGGGCGCGGGGCACGGGAAGATTGTTGTCCATGGTTGCTGGCATCCAACACCCTGGGCCCGATGCTGCTCCGGCTGGTCTCGACGGATGTACTCTGAGAATATTCATCCGGAGTTGATGATTGACTTCGAGAACTCAAACGTTTTGCGAGACGAAAGATGGAGGCAGGAGACCGCCTCCCGCTTTCGTTGTCTGACGGGGCCATATTTGCTGGGACCGATGATCATCAAACCCCGCTTAGGCAGAAGCAAACACGGCATAAGTGAATTCAGACCATTCGTAGCCATCGAATCTTGATAACCAAGTGGAAAGCCATGGTTATGAATGCGTGAATGTTCTGAAAAAAGTTTCACTGTCAGGGCCGATGTGGTTGTCACAAGGCGACAGAAGCGCGAGGCGCCAAAGTGAGGCAACCTCCGCCAAGGAGTACGTTGGCGCGCCACCATGCTCTGCGGGAGCGTGCAGTATCTGTAAAAAAGGACTGATACTAGAAAGGGCAAGAGGGGCAAAAGACTGTGCATGTAGCCAGTCAGATCAGGCGTCGGGGGAGAAGAATGTGGTGACAGGGGTGTCCGCAGGAAAAGACCGCGCAGTTCAGTGACAAGAATCAGGCCCCGAAGCGGATTGGGCGCGCAAGACATTCTGATCCAAAGTACCTACCCTCCACTGCGGATTTGAAAAACAGCAGATTATGTCGGAAATATTTGAGGGATCTTACACTTGTCGGATGTTAAATGCAAATATGCGCCAATTTTTTGAAACGAGACAGCTAACTTGCTTTGAATGGGAAAGGGCTGCAAAATCTATGTCTCCTCGTCGAGTTTTTGTGAAGTCCATCTATCTTCAACATGACATCGTGGAGTCATATTCTGGGCTTGGTCCTAAGACATGGGACGCGAATATGACCTCCAGCTGTCTGTCGATGCCTGTGGAGGTAAGATGGAAATGAGAGCACGGCACTGTGCGAGTGAGGGTGAGTGGGGGAAGGAAGTTGAAGAAAGCCAATCACTGACTAGAGCATCTGGGTAGGGGTTGTCCTTTCAGCTGGGCCGAGCTTCTGCCGCTGTATTTTATCGAAGTAGGCGTGCTCCCGCGCCTTTGAGCCACCGAATTTCCTCTCCAACTCCCCCATTCTTCTACAACTCCGAGCACCCTCAGCTCGTACAGTGCAACTCAATTCTCTCACACTTATACGCAATTAAATACCAGTATAAAATGCCTAACATGGATTTTACAATACCAGGTGCTGTTATGATGATTCTGAAATACTACACATGATTTGAATTTGATGGCACTTCTAGTGCGGTAAATATCACTTTCATCGCTTGTGAAGATCTGATCAGCCCTCTCCTACTGCTGCTTGTTCTTGCTGTTTGGTTTTGGCACCCGGGATCCTCCTCCCCTCTATGCTTTCATGATGGAGGCCAAATTCAAGCAAGAAATTCAGCAGGTAAGCCCATTGATAACTTCAGTCATGTTGCACCTCGTATTCATACTTGTTCATTGATTGTTTCTCGTACACTGTTTCACTCCCTTTCCTCATAGAGTCACCAGATTGCCCATCTCTGATTATGCCTCAACTTATCTGGTTCATCTCTAGATGATGTATATCGCCGGAAAACCCCAAGATGTGTCAATCCAAACCATCAAGCTCATCGAAGATATTATCCTCGATCAAGTTGTCCACATGGTACATCTTACCCAACCGTTACCTAGCCACACCTAACAGCTTCACAGCTGAAGACCGCAAACGATCTCGCCGGCCGCCGCGGCTCCCGCGTCTTCTCCAACAACGACCTTATCTTCCAGTTCCGCCACGACACCGCCCGCGTAGAGCGCCTTCGCACCTTTCTCACGTGGAAGGCCATCCGCAAGACCGTCAAAGACTCAGACGAAAAGGAGGGCTTCGCCGATGAAGCAGACATGGAAGAGCCCGCATCCACTGACGAAGCACCCGCAGCCAAAGGCAAGTTCCCCACCGTCTCCCTCCCGTGGGATGTGTCTTCGTTCTTCTCGGAGCAGGTCGCAGAGGCGCCAGAGGACATCACCGACATCACCAGCAGCGAGGCCGCGCTGGAGAAGCTGCGCAGAAACGACGAGCGGACGAGGGATATGACCGTCGCCGAGTACGCCACTTGGTCTGAGTACCGCCACGCATCGCTCACCTACCGCAAGGCGAAGCGCTTCAGGGAGTGGTGCGGGCTGGGCGTCATCGCGGAGAACAAGCCCAATGACGATGTCATGGATATCCTGGGCTTCTTGACTTCAGAGATGGTACAGAGTCTCACCGCCGAGGCTTTGAAGGTGCAGGCCCAGGAGCTGGCGTATCTTGATGGCCAGGTGGGCGTCGAGAGAGTGCAGAAGCGGCAAGGGAGTCTATTTTCGGAACCTGAAGGGGCGAGGAAGCCGGTTGACTCGAGACATGTGAGGGTGGCTTTTCAGAAGTTGCAAGGACGGCCAAAGAAGAATCGAGCATTGTTGAATGGCACGAGACTTCCGTGGACATCTGGACTGAAGCTGGTAGGTGTGGGCTTCCTGAACTGGGCTGAGGGCCTGCTAATGTGATCGCAGCTATGATCGTGTTGAGGGTTTGAATTCATTCCCATGACTTACAGCGAGTAATGTGCGGGTTTTTGAGGTTCTCAGAAGGTAGATCTTATGCAAAGTCAGCTCAATACTACACTCCACTGCAACTCTCCCCAGTCCTTATAATAAGTAACGCCTAAGACTTGAACTCTGCGGTAATTGCAAAATCATTTGAATTAAAGAGCTATTCTGAACTAGGGCAACAATCTTATTCATCATCCCATGTTGGATAAGAGTTATTAGATACCAGGCTAAACCGTTCAGGTCGTTATTAACCACTACCATAATCTCATGTATGTTATCTCTAAATATTCTTAGGGAAGCCCAGTCAGAAGCAAATGCATAGGAAACAAAAATGAAAGAGTGCTTGAGGGAAAATAGGAGAACGGATGAGTAGAACGGTAAAAAAAAAAGAAGCAAAAGAGAACGTCAAGGACAGGATTCGAACCTGCGCGACCGAAGCCACTGCCTAAGCTGACATCAGAGAACTGATAGCAGGGCAGCCCATTAACCACTCTGGCACCTTGACCAATCGAATGCGATGGAAGGTGGGGCGCCAAATGTGTATATGGAGCCCGTGCGGATAAACCCCACCTTCCCTTCCTGGAAGCTCCCTCTCATGATTGCGCAGCAGTGTTTTGCCCAAGATGAGACTTCGTCTTTTAATTCGAAGATGTAGCAATTGCATTATTGTTTGCCTCAATACCCCGGCAATTGTTGGGGTTTCCCAAGGGGTTCCATCTAGGGAGCCGTGCAACTGCAGCAGTTGGTGCAGGGAGCTCCTCCCCCACCACGTTCGGAAGTTCCTAAGCTCCTGCCATCGCCAATTACCGGAGCAGGAGCTTGACCCCGCGACGTCACATGACGAATGACGTGAAGGTCTTAAAGGCCATTCAAGTTGCAACTTCTTCCCATTCATCAACTACAAACGTCTGACCACCTGTGAAACCTACCGGCTTTCAGCGTTTAGACCCTTTGTCCGCTCATTGGTACTTAAGAGTCCCCAAACCCAGTCGAAGGAATTCCAACTTCACCACCCGGAAGCCGGCATCCGATAAACGAAGACAGCATCACGATGGTCACCACGCAGCAAGTCAACCTTCCCGACGGGCGAATTCTCTCGTACCACTTGTCCAGCCAGGGTGACGAGCCCCTCGTGCTGCTGGCGAACTCCCTGTCGGCGCCATTCCGGGTCTGGGACCACGTCGCCAAGTTCCTCGCAGAGAACGGTTACCGCACGCTTCGCTTTGACCAGCCGGGCCACGGCCAGTCGTCTGCTCCCAAGAACCTCGACACGACATTTGAGTCAATTGCGGATGATGTCTACCACCTGCTGCAAGCTCTCAAGATCGAGAAGGTCTTCGCCTGGATTGGAGTCTCAATGGGTGCTGCTACTAGCTTTTACTTTGTGAACAAGTACCCCGGCATCGTGCACAAGGTGGCCATCTGCGACACCATCGCCGCATCTCCGAAGAACGCCGGGGTGGACGATCTGTTCGCGCCGCGGGCTCAGCAGGCGCGGGAGGCCGGCAACATGCAGGAGCAGGTCGAGGGCACGATAGACCGGTGGTTCGGCCAGGACTGGGTCAAGGCCAACCCCGACGAGGCGGACCGGGTGCGCGCCATCATGAACCAGACCAGCGTGGATGGGTTCGCGACGTGCTGTCACGCGCTGCAGAGCGATAGCTTCGACATTCGGCCACTGTTTGGGAAGGTCGGAGCCGGTGTAGATGAGGCGCTGCTGGTTGTTGGCGACAAGGACGCCAACCTGCCCGAGGCCATGAAGGAGATGCGGCAGAAGGTGGAGGAGGGATTCAGGGCAGTGGGCAAGGACAGCAAGATTGAGCTCAAGGTGATCAAGAACGCGGGCCACGTCCCCTTCGTTGACGGTTACGACCAGTTTAAGGAGATTATTCTGGGATACCTCAAGGCTTAGTTGCGACTAGCCAGTGTATGTATGATGACTATCGAGGCATCTGGAGGTTGGAAGTCGCGACGGACCGCAATCAGCTTCCTGTTCCCAGCCTCTGGGGGCTTCGGTGAGATGGTTAGCACAATTAGCACAAAATGAAAAGACAAAGGAGCACAACTCGCCTGTCGGTGAAGCAGCCAATGACACGATCCCTGTACTCAGACTGGGCCAGTGCTCCTCACCGAGGCTCGCCGAAGCTCCGCCTTAGGCTTAGCTTCGGCTGGGAGCACCCACCCACGTCCACCGCCAGCCTCTTTTTTCCGCTGATTTTCCTCCATCCCCAGCCCAGCCGCTGCTGCTGGTTCCCCGTCAATTCACAGTCACTGCTGGTGCCAGTCCTGGCTGCTTGTGCTGATCGCCCATTTCATTTGCTCCCACAGCAACCGCCCGACAACCATCACCGTCCCCATCGGCCATCCACCTTTCCCACCACCACCACACCACACACACCACACGCACCATACACAACGCACAGCACCACCACCACCCGTGCGGACAAAGGCTCAAGCATGCGATAGAACATCTTTGACCTTGTTCACCCCTTTCCCCTGCCACCCTCATCCTTTATATCGATCGCTGCATCCGACACTCCTCATCTGCATCCATCCAGCATCAGCATTTACCGCCGGTCGCTTCTATTATTTTCTCTCCGCCCTGGTTCCATCGCTGACGTGGTGTTGCGCTCAACGCGACATTTCTCCGCCCCCGCCCGCGTCGACCTTGGAATCGGCACTCGGAAAAGAGAGTCGCAGCTTTACGATCAATCTCAACCATCCAATTCGATACATTCCTACCCCTTCGACGTCGCTCTGCCGCTCATTCGTCGCTGCTGTGTCACGATCCAACATGGCTGCGTCCGACGCTGGTGCCCAGCTGCCCAACGGCACCCCGACCGACACCAGGTCCGTTGCCGACGAGCCCACGACCCCTCAAGAGAACGACGTCCTCGCTGTGAACTCGTCCCAAGTCACCCTCCCGTCGACTGAAGTCCCGCCTCTCCCATGGACCCTAATCAATCCTTCAAGACCGAAGTCAACGACGACCGAATGAGCTCCGCCGCCGTCATCCCGTCTTCTTTGACACCGCCTCCCTCCTCCCAGGTGGTCGCACATGCCGGCAACGGGGTTCTGCAAGCTACCTACGGCGCTTCCCAGCACTCCGCCCTCTTCTCCCCGCCTGCTACCGGCTTCAACACGACCGTCCGCCGAGATGGCGGTCTTGGATCTGAATATGTCCCCCCGGCCCCGAAGCAGGTCCTCGATGCCACTGCCGATGAACTACGAGCCATGATGCAGACCTGCATCGCCGAGCATGCCAAGTTGAAGATGGAGGCAGCCCATCACAAGCTACAATACAACCTACTTAGCCTCCAGGCTGACGAAGATGCGAAGCGAGCTGCCGTCGAGCACGAGATGACCCGCCGAGAGATCGAGGCCCTTAGGACGGCCGAGTACTCGCGACAGGCCGTACGCGAGCTGAGTGCCGCTTCCGAATCGGCACAGATGAAGTACCTGCAGATGAAGATGTGGTACGAGGAGTCCATCGACGAGAACGAGGCCCTTTCCCGACGAGTCAAGATGGCGAAGAAGGTCATTTCCCAGAAGGAGGAGGAGATTGTGAGCTTGACCGAGGAGCGAGACATGATGCTGAACCGCATTCGGGAAAACCGGGAGCATTTTCACATGCTGTGCAGCCCAGGTGGCATCTTCCACGGGGCCATGACGCCCAGACAGCAGCCGCAGCACCAGACGTCCGTCTCAACTCCGCAGCAGGCTCACCGCGCTACCCCCAAGCAGACCCGCGATCTGCGCACCGCGAAGCACGGGTCGATCGGGACCATGGTCCCGAGCCCATTGCGGCTCTGCTGCAGGCACTCAGCCAGGACAACAATAGCGCGCCGTCGACACCTACCACAACGGTCAGACCAGCACCCCGCATGCCTTCCAAGCACACCCGAAACGCCCAGTCGCTATCATCTCTACCTACGACGCCTCTCTCCCGCCCTCAACGGCACGAGCAGTCCGGTCTGTTGCCATCGGTCAAACTCGTGCCCCAGAGCGAGCCGCGGCACAGCTACAGCAGGGCTCAAATCATCCCTGGCACGCCGCCGCCGGCTGTGCGCGAGCCTACCCGCAAGAGCCGCGAGAGCACCATTTCAGCAGATGACAACGAGGAGCTCGCTCGCCAGGCGTTAGAGTCGGTCGCGAACTTGTCACAGGCGTCACGAAATGCGTCACGAAGCTTCCGCAAGCCTCTCCCAACGGGCGAGGATGATGAGGATGTCTCAGAGAGCCAAGCTAGCCAGGCCGCCTCTGAGATGCTCCGTCGCGATCCTCGGGAGAGCTTCGAGGTGGCGTCTTCAGTAGGCTCGCGCGATGGCACCCCGGCGCCGGCGGAGAAGAGCGCACGACTTCAGGCGAAGCTGTTCCCCGGCATCACCAAGGGTCACACGACAGCAGACAAGCGCAAGTTCAGTGGGGGTGCGCCTAACGCGCAAGAGACGCTGAAGCGGATGCGCATGAGCGGCGGCTCGGTGGAGGATCCCAAGGTCGGACTCGGGATTCAGTACAGTTACAGCTAAAGGCTGACGGCGGCTCGTGTCTTTGGGGCCGGCGGCGTTCTGTCAACTGTGTGTCTGACATCTGCCCGTCACCGTCACGGCGGCGGACAGGCGAGGGCGCGGGCGCGGGCGCGGATGGTTCATCCGGTGGCTGGGAGCAGAAAAAACCTCTGAAGCATGGGGCCCGCCCCCATTTGGAGCGACACTGGAAGCGGTGTGGGGGGATAGCACGGCGGCTGCGGCGTTGGACCGCAATTGCAGGGAATAACTGACGTGGCAATCTGCACATTTTATGGATACGGAAAGAGAAAAATTGCATTCCAAAATGATACCACTGGGACACTGGCTTTGGCGTTTGAGAGATATGTACGACACGGAAGAAGGAATCAACATGAGCTTCAGAATAGACAACAGCAGGAAACATCAGACGAGTACTCTCGTTCTTCTATTTGCATGACGATTCGACATTCAGGGCACGGCTTTCCTCGAACCCCTCCTCTCTGCATCTGCAAAGTGAAAATGGACTTTATTCACAACGATCCATAGCGGGACGCCCGAGAGGGAAAAGGCTCACTTACGACAAGGGTCACGCTCACGCGAGACGCAAAAAAAGGGAGGGAGGGAGAGAGAGAGATCCAGCCCAGGCCCAGCTGAAGACCCAACAGCAAGACCAACGATGTTCGCCGCCGCCGGTGCTGCACTGCAACTCGAACTTTGAAGAATCCACACACACTCACACAGACAGACAGATACCAGACCAATCTATCCATCGGCGCTTCCCCTCGTGGCAGTTCGCGCCATCGTCGTGCGCAGGAACTAACCCATTTTCCCTCTCTTGTCTCTCGCTTCCCCTCCCTTGGGCTGGCATGCGGCCCTGCCCCTCTGCCCCAAAGGTCAAGGGCCCATGGTTCGTTCGCCAAACATAAGACCCTGGCCGGGGAATACTCGTCCCCTCCTTTTGATGTGCTGCGTGCTGTATGTATCCAGCGAGCGCCCCGTCCGTGCCTTTTTCTTCGCCTCTTGTCACTGCTACAGTCAGTCAGTCTGCTTACTGCTGATGAACGCCGCTGCTGATGCCACTGCTGCTGCTGCTGCTCTTGTGTCCAGTGGTTGCAAAGTCCCCTTCACCGAAGTTTAACTTGACCGCCGATCGGAAACACGCGCTTCCTTCCTGCAGGTCCCGCGACGGTGCGGTGCCTTGCCTTACTACGATATACGGCCTTTTCACCTTTCGAAAGCCGCGCCCCCTTGACCCTCTCACCGCTTCGCGAAGAGGAGTCCCAGGACCCTTGCACAACCTCACCACTCACCCCGCGCTGCTCTTGCGGCGCTCTCCTCATCCGTCCCGGCCCAGAGATTCAGGAGGTCTACCTAGGAACAGGACGACTTTAAACCCATTCTCCATCCCTCATCCCAACCTGCATCCTGTTTCTTTTTGCACACTTAGCGGGACTTTTTGCATCTTTTTTCTTTTGTCTCTTCTTAACGAACCAATTATCTTTACGACGACCTTTAACGATTACACGACATAAACGCAGTGCGACCAACACAAGCAGCACAACGCACATCATCATGAGGGATCACCCACGCAGCCCCCGCCAGGGATCCCCCGCCCCTCAGCTCCCCCCGCGCAGCCTCTCCGACGAGCTGGGCGACTTCATGTCCTCGACGGACGAGGACGATGACGTGAGGGATTACGACGACAGCGAGGAAGAGGAAGATGACGACGACCAGAGGACCCTGGCGACGCCCATGTCGTCGCGCAAGTCGTCGCAGGACAGCTTCTTCGACGAAGACGACGAGGTGCCCGAGGAGTTCCCGCCGCTGCTGAAGCCCTTGCCCGCCGCCACGAGCACGCGCAAGTTTGCGCGGATCGAGTACGCGCGGGGCGTGGCACCACCACGCTTACGCCAGCGATGACGAGGCGGAGTGCAGCAGTAGCAGGCCCGGGACGCGCGTCGGTGGTAGTGCCGCCGCCGTTCCGGCGGAGCTCGACGTGTCCGGTGCTGACGCCCGATTTCCTGCAGGGCGCGGCGGACGACGTGGTCAAGCTGATGCCGGAGCAGGCGGACTTCATGAAGAAGATGGTGGAGGGGTGGCGGGAGATCCAGCGGCGGTCGAGCGTGAGCGTGCTGAACGCGGCGCCGAGCCCGCTGTCGGTGGTGGTGTCGCCGGGGATGAAGAGGCCGAATACGGCGCCGAGCCCGTTCCACCCGCCGCCGCAGATGAACTTTTCGTCGTCGTTTCCGAGGGTGCCGGAGCGGTTGGACGAGGAGCTGGGAGGCTGGATGAGGAGCCTGGAGCGCGACGGAGAGCGAGACGGAGGGTGGGTTGGAGGAGAGGATTGAGCGGGTGGAGGGGGCGATTGATGAGTTGAGGGTGATGGCGAAGGAGAGCGCTGAGAAGGCGATAGTTGGCGGAGAGGGGAACACTGAGAGATTCAGGGTTGTGGAGAGGTGCATCGATACCATCGGGAGAGTTTATGAGAAGAAGGAGAGGGGGAGGAGGAGGAGGAAATTAGGCGCGAAGTGCGTCGGCGCGCTGGTGAGGATCTGTGAGATGTTTGCGAGTGAAGGAGCCGACGGGGCTCATATCGCTTCGAGTCCAGACTTTTGGATGAAATTACTGAGGATACGGAAAGCGACGTGGAGGATTATGCTGACGACGAAGCTGAAGACGACTTTATTGAGAGGTTTCCTGATTTCATCGACGGAAGCTTCTTTGGAGATGGGCCGACTGTTGTTGGTGACATGACACTCCCACCGCCAAGCCCAACCAAAGACCCTCTGGATGACCGACGGCATGCGGCGCTAGTCGAGCAAGCTAGGAGCGAGCTCGAAACACTGTTCGCTGAGGCGGCAGAGGCGGAGACGCCGTTCGAGGAGAGGCATTCGAGGGTGGTGTACGCCGTGGAAGCATACCTGGCGAAGCTGTCCGAGATGGAAGCGGCGCATGACCGGGATTTCAAATGGCATGCTGAGCTGAAGGCCTTTCACGTGGCGATGGGGTCGAGGAATATTATCGGGTCAGAACCGGGGACGGCAATGGCACTCGTCGCAAGTCTGAGTCTCTGTTTTATACCGATTGCGACGGTGTTGTGGTACGTCACGGAACCGACGACGTCGTGGATGCTGTGGAGGATGTTGATACCTATCGGCTGTTATTTCCTGCTCCTTGCTGGATTCTATATCGACCAGAAGGAGGCAAGGGAAGCACTTTACGAAGAACATTTGCCATTTGAGGCGAGGGAAATGAGGAGGCGGCATAAACGGGAGAAGGAGCTGTTGCAAGCTGCACATGAAAGAGCTGTGCAAAGAGTCTATTCCCCCGAAGGGTGATGCTCGAGGTGTAACTGTAGGACTACTTCAAAGACTATTCCGTCTCGTACCTTGTCTCGCCCGTCCGTGTTGCGTTCCGTTTACTTGTCGTCTGGCTGCTTTTTAACACCCGGCGCCACAAACACATTCAGGTCGATTCCTTGAGTATGTCCAACGTGGTTGCAACCATGCCCACAAACCCCGTGAGCAGCGCACGCCGTACCATGAATCCGGTGCGTATTACCCTGGGACCTAGTTAGCAGACTGCTGCTCTCTCTCTTTCTCTCTGTCTGTGGAATCTTGCCTTGATGTTACCTCTTCGCGTGAGACCCGTGAACAGCCGGTATGGGATTACAATGATGACGGAAATAATCGCAGCGGCTACCACCACGGGGCCGAGGACGACAAAGGCGAAGAGCATCCAGAGGTCCATCGCTCTGAGGTGGGTGCTGCGACAAGAGTCGTGCTTGCCACATAGTTCGTCGTTCTTGATGCGGGTGATGTTTCGCAGGTGGATGTAGGCGCACCAGAGCAAGATCGGGATGATGAAGAAGATGACGGCGAATGCCAAGAACGACAGCCAGAACTCGAGGGCGGTGTCGCCAACAATCAGGGGATGCGTTCCGGATGATGTTCCGTTGGGGCCCAATGAAGACTGATGGTAGTTGTGCGGGCTTGCCATGTTGGGGAAATGGTCGAGGATGCGAGATCGACTGCTCCAGGCTTTGTGCGACAGTGTGGGGGGAGTGGAACGGCTATACGATACGACCGACTATGCGAGATGATATAATGGTTCGATAAACAGTATGTGCAATGCGGTTGGGGTTGGGTCGACGTTGGAGCAATGGTTGGAGGTGTCAAACCCACGGGTGGACGTTGGAGCGTTGGAAGCTTGGAGTCGGAGAGCCTGACTGGGAGACACCTTGAAAAGCATAGGAAGGACGCTCTTTCTCTCGAAGGCATTTACTCGTGGAATGAAACTGTCGTAAGGAAGGTGCTTTCTTCCGCTCGTCAAATCGTCATACGATAAGGTCCGAGGGAACATTCAATGCGCAGGCGCGTTTCCTCCACGGCAGCTGCCGCAACTTCTACCTCATGGAAAGTGCAGGCGAAATGAAAGGTAGTTTCTGGATCCGCGAACAAACTGCCTTATTGAGACAGCCATTTGAATGGCGAGAAAAGTGTGCCGACCGAGTCTTGGAGAATGGCTCCGGCGATCACCGGCACACGAGTGGGGCCGGACCGGGTGAGGAGGCCGAAGATGATGAGGTGCACTCCGGGGTTATACAATACAACACGAACTTCCAACGACCCGTTGGCAAAGGTTGATCTATGACTCAGAAACGTCAGTGCTATCTAGACGTAGCCTAAAATCGACACACCGCTATCGTGTCGTTGGTCGCCCACACCATTGGCTTGCAAAGTTGATGCTGGCGCCTGCGGTACCGAGTCTACACTCAGGTTAAAACCATGTTGAGAAGAGAAAGCGCCCCTCAGAACACTCCGTATTGGATCGTCTATACCTTTGGCCAGAGCAGCAATGGGTTCCGGAATGTCCACAAATACCTCAGCAATGCTGCCCGAATCAGCAGCTTTTCCTGCTGTCGGTACCATGGAACTATCTCCAGACACACATGCCCTCTACATCCGGGCCATGGAAGACCCTTCCGCCCTCAGCGTCAACGAGAGACGCCAGGTCATGGGTCGCGCACCAATCAAAGACGAAGATAACGAAGAGTCTGTCAAGCTTTTCGGCCTAAACATCCAGAAACTCATCAAAAAAGCCCACGACGCCCCCTACGAGCTCACACTGGAGGAATGCGAATTCATCGAGAAAGCAATGGCCAAGCCGCCCTACAATCCATTCGATAGGTTAGTGCCGGAGCATGAACAACTACAGGAAGACGCCCAGGGCAAAGTCAAAGAAACAGTAGACCAGAAAGAGAGCTTCACAGAATTTCTCGGCGTCATGACGGCTACCAACCGTGCCAAACAGCTCAGGCTTGACCGGCAGATCAAGCGCGAATGGGGCGTCGAGGCAGATATGAGAACCCGCCTTGAAGCTGCCAAAGACTTGCAGCGACCAACTTGGCTTCAGGAGATGGTTGACGCAAACATGGAAGATTGGGGATTCGTCATATTCCGGACAGGACATGTCGAGGATTTCTACGACGATACGAAGAGTCAGAAAGAGAAGGATGATGTAGCCTGGGCACGTTTCGAAGAAGCCTACTACACTGTCGCTACTCACGGGTTGAAGTATCAGTGGGCAAACCTGGGCGGGGACGAGCTGTCGGATGCGCACAATTCCTTGTTTATCGCGGTACCTGAGGAAGCGACCCCGACAATGGCCAACATGCGACATATTTTCCGCCAGATAAGGGAGAACGAACAGACCCCAAAGGGAATCAGAAGAGACTGTTTCCTGATGGCTGACATGTCTACGGTGCCATACGAATGGTTGTCAGAGGAGCCCATGTCATACACGGACATCTACATTCGCCAGTTCGCTGGGACTCACTCGATGGATGTCCAAGCCGTGGACCCCGATGCCGACGAGATAGTATCGTCTGATGGAGGGTTTGCAGGAGAGATCAATGTGCCGTTGACTAGAGTGTATGATTGGTTGTACTACAGTCTGTTCGCGAAGTCGGACAGCTGGGATCAGAGGCATCATACTACGACGACACAGACTTGGACTCAAGACTTGTGGGGGGATGACGAGGTTCCGCCATCATATCCCAAGTACTAGCCACATGTTGTACTAGCCACATGTGTGGCTATGTTCAGCTCTGCGCTAGGCCAGCGATTGAGGGGTTTTAAACTTTGGCGACGTTATATAGTATACAACTTGATACTTGAATGACTTGGTTTCATCTTAGACAGCTTCTAGTCCAATATGTCCGTCCAAGTGATCCACTTGAAAGTTGGAATTATAGGGAAGGTCTGTTAACGGCGCCGGAGCCAAATCCATCTGGAAGTTTGAAGCCAGGATAAGTCCTTTTCATGTGCTGGAAAGAATCTTCAATGATGTCATAATCGAAGTGGAAGTCGTAGAACTCCTCGGGTTTTGCTAATGTAGCTAGTGTGTCAGAATTTGACTCCGAAGCCTTGTGCCGGGGTCTACTCACTGGGAATTCTCTCAATTGGCTGAACGAATTCCGAAGCAGCCTCTTTGATCTTCTCAGCTTCATCCTGAGCTGCATTGCTGAAGATGGTGACAGCACTAGCCCTGTTCCTTCTGATACTTTCGAACATCTCCAGCCTTTCTGGCACATCTATTGACGAAGACATGTTGGAGAGACAGATACCGAGAGCAACACCATCTTCTATGGCTTGCGCGCCGCCCTGTCCTTGATCTTTGCACGAGGTGGTCAGTGGTGAACCGGTAAATCTTCGTTTAGCGAGATCAGGTCTTACGTGGGAGCATTGGGTGAGCAGCGTCTCCGATTAGGATCATTCTTCCCTTTCGCCATGTGGGGATGGGAGCTCTGCAGAGCAGCGGCCATTGCTTGATCTCGATTGCTTTGCTTTTATAAGTCAGATAAATAAGTTACCAGATACCAACACAACATCAACGAACTTCAGGAGGGCGATAACGCTCGGGTGAAAGTTGGAAAACGTCTCAAGCAGGTGCGACTTGTCAACAGGACTGTGCCAGTCTACCGAACGTCAGCAAGGCATCAATTTGGTCCCAGCAAAACACACCTTCTTTGGTTGAAGTCCCAACTTCGTTGTGGAAGATCCCAATGCAATTGAGCACATGGCCGCTACAATATGGTCAGCAACGGGTACCCGCCTGGCGGTTGGGGCACAAACTCTCGGCAGGGATATGTCACTATCCGCTTCCCGTCTCCTAGGAACATCCTGACGCCCCCGCTCGCGTTGTCGAATAGCTGAGCCGTCTCTCGATCGCCGAGAACTTCCTCCATGGGAAGTAGAAAACGGTAACAGAAGTTGTCTTGCCCAGCTGGGAATGCGGGATTCGGGGAACCTAGAACAGCCTCGACACCGGCGCTGTGGATGCCGTCTGCCACAACGACGAGGTCAGAAGTGATGGTTGTGCCCTCGCTGAGAGTAATCGAAGCGTTATCAGGGTCCTGGGAAGTAAGTATGGAAGTAACATATTCAGGGCCTATCACAACACTTACATAGCTCATAACCTCACTCCTCAATTTGATACTCAACGGAGGCCCGCCATCAGCCGCAGTAGCCATGCGCTTCAACTCTTGATGCAAGTCGACGCGATGCGCAAAGTACCATGGTGACCCGTACTTATCCGCAATCACACCGAGCTCAAGAGAATGAACCAAGTCCAGCGTATCCCCTCGCAACCTCTTGCTGCCCCTGGCCGGCACGAATCTCGCGCGCACGGGGTCCATGCCGAGCGCAATCAAAGGGCGTGAAGCATTGGTTTGGACATTGATTGCCGCGCCAATCTCGTTGTTCAATGCCGACTTCTCGTATATGGTGACGCGGTGTCCTGCGCGGCGGAGTGAGATTGCGGCGGTCAGGCCGGCGATGCCGCCGCCGACGATTGTCACGTCAAGCATGTCTTGTGGCAGGATGTACTGCTTCGTCCGAAAGATTTGCTTGGAATGATATTCGTTGTCGCACGCTTGTAGTAGGGTAGCTTCGAGTGTCCAGAATAGTCGTTGGTGGGGTTAAGAAATAGAGAGAGGGGCAGAGCAGACTGATCCTCAGAGGAAGACCCCTCTACTTTATCCCAAGTTTCTACCATCTGCATGTGCATCTCATGTTTTTCTTCTTTAGACGCTAAGATGCTGCTAAATACATCCGTCGAGGCCGAGCGCTGGCTTTTGCCGGAGTTGCAGCTCACTAGACCAGCCACACGCGTATGCATCTGCCCTCGACATAGTCGTGATCCAATCAGACCAAGGATTGAGATGGATATCTCCGATGGCGTACTTGAAAAGGCTTATTGTAATCCTTAGCATACTCTACAAGGCTTGTTTTTTGCTCAGCTCAGTCTTTTCGAGGCTTGTCATTGGATCGGCCCAAGCCAGCAACGGGAGCCGCTGCCTCAAGCTGACTTACATTGGTTCGGACGGACTGTTGGGAAGCTCGACGGATGCCCGAGAATTAGATGGCTAAGTGCAATGGAGCTGCCGGCCCGGGGCCAAGTGGCCGCCGGTGCAACCGCCACCACGAGCAGCGCAGACGCTCGCACGACGACCCTCTGAACGCCACGGGAAAAAGTCGACCCATCTCTCGATAAAGCCATTGTTGATGTCGCTTGATAATTGGCAGAATTAAACCAAGCCTGGACGGCCCAAAGCCTACACGCCGCAACTGAGGATCGTTAGCGAGGTACATGAGCCCTGCTAATCTAGCTGTGCTTACATGTATGAATACTGGACCGCAAACAGACTCAAGCTGCGGTGGGCTTTCCTCCTGCAAGTGATTGGAGAAAGTAGCAATATACCGTAAGAAAATGGGGCAAGCGGGGAAGTAAGTGTTGTGATTGTTCATTGGAGGTATTGTATGCATGTGTTGGTCTGACAGCCAAGACCCGGAACGCCTTGAGGTCTGCCTGACTGGCTGTGCAGGCGCCCGATAGCCAGCCTGATCGAAGTAGGCAGCTTGAGGGGAAGTTGGGACTGGAAGGTCCGCCCCAAAAATTGTGCGATGGTAGCATTTCCTTTCTTCTTCACATCTCGCACCCCTTGCACAGGCAGTTCTCGACCCTCGCTATCAACCACAACACAACGATGGCGGATCCTCTATCGATCGCTGCGAGCATTGCGGGCCTGATTGGCCTCGCCGATGTTGTATTCATCCGTTTGGTGAAGTTCGGACGATCTGTCAAGAATGCCGAGAAGGAGATTCAAGATCTCTCCAAAGAGATCAACCTCCTTGGGGGGGGGGGGGCTCTCAACAGCCTCGCCCGACTGGCCCGGGCCCTAGAAGATGGTCATTTCGACACGAACCTACGAATGCACAACATCGAAGATTGTAGTGATACTTTGAAAGACATGGATAAGAGGCTTCAGAAACTGGAGAAAAGCTCTAGCCTGACGAAGCAGAAGCTCGTGTGGCCATTCACCAAAGACCGCGTGCAGGAATGGCTGGAGGAACTATCCCAACACAAAGCCAATATCAATCTAGCCCTTTCCGCAAACTCGTTGGACGCTATGCTACGACTTTTGTCTCAGGAAGACAATCACGCCACGGAGATCCTGGCCGAGATCAAGGAAACGCGCAAGATCACCAGCCGAATCCACCAGGACTCTGAGCGACAGAAGGTCTTGGAATTCTTCTTAAAGTACAATTCTCAGCAGAACTATGACATGAGCATGCACTTGCGCCACCCGCGAACTGGACTTTGGCTTCAACGGCTGCCAGAGTTTCAGCATTGGATATCCACTCCTGACTCCAACCTATGGCTGAAGGGTATCCCAGGAGCGGGTAAGACTGTCCTTGCGGGTTCAATCATCGAAGCAGCTCTGAAAAGAAGTACCGAAGCTACCCCGACCGCTTTCTTCTTCTGCGACTACAAGGAAGAAAGAAACCACGTTATCGAGAACATTCTTGGTGCCTTGGTCTATCAGCTTGCTATTCAGAAAGAAGAAGCATATGCAATGCTGGAACGATACTATGGCGAGCTGCATCCGAATAACAGCCTTCCAAAACAGCCTACCCGAAAGGCACTTCAAAAGCTACTAAAGAAGATACTAGAGGTTTTTGATCACGCATATCTCATCATTGATGGCCTAGACGAATGCGGCAAATCGACGGACGAAGTAGTAGAGAGTCTCTCTGATATCTCAGAGGACACCGACAACGTGTCAATTGCCCTCCTGAGTAGAGATGAGGATGAGATTCGCAGCCGACTCGAGGGCGACTTCGTCTCTATCCAAATCTCAGCGCACACGGAAGACGTTACTGAGTATGTCACGGCTGAAATCGAGGAGAGAATCCGAACCCAAAAGTTGCGTATAGGTAGCCTAGGTCTCAAGGGAGAGATCCTCCAAGGGCTAATTGAAGGTGCCAAGGGCATGTGAGTTCAGACTACTTTATAACTGGCTTTCATCCTCTGTTGATCTATTAATAACATATGAAAGGTTCCGATGGGTAGCTTGTCAGCTGGATCATCTCGGAGACTGCGATTCAGATCAACAATGCCGTGACGCCCTGAAGTCACTGCCCCCAACCCTTGACGAGACCTACGAGCGCATCCTTGGAAGAGTGCCAAAGAGCAAGCAAAGCATAACAGAACTGGCCCTCAATTGCATTGCACACGCCTCGCCGAAGCTTAATATCCGTCAATTACAGGAGATACTATCAGTCCCAGCGCCTGGCACGTTGCTTGATGCCGGTGCTATTATTCGAGAAGAGTCTATTACCAGATATTGCAGTAGCATGATTCGAAAATCGACGGATGGCCTCTATCTGGAATTCTCTCATTTTTCAGTGCAGGAATTCCTCGAGAAGGGCTCTACACAACGAGAGTGGCTTCGAGTCTCAGAACCCCGGGCGTATGCTCTGTTGGCGGTTCAGTGCCTTAAGTTTATTCAGCTCCAAAATTTCCATCGGACGAACATTGAGGCGGAAACGGAAGAAGATCAAATCGAATCCAGATACCACCTTCACCCGTTGTATTTACACGCATCCATAAACTGGCCCATATATGCAAGAGGAGAGTGGGAGAAACAGACAGTTTTTGACCTGGCGGTATCCCTCTTTCACCCCTCCAAAACGCCTTACTTCACTTCATGGGCAGTCCAACTCGCTACAGAGATGGAGGCTGACCTGGATGTGGATATCGAGAAGACTGTTTCGCTTCTTATTGATCCCGACTTTACACCCTTGCACATGGCGGCGGCTCTTTCATTGCCCCGGATCTGCTCTTTTTTGGTGGAACACGGAATGAGAGTCAATCTCGAAAGCCCAGTCGGTCGACCACTGCAGTGTGCGGTCCAGAGCCTCCAGTTTGATACTACCAACTGCGATTTGGATTACCAGGAGTGGGTTATTCCCAAACTCCAAAAGAATCAAGAAGACCATGTTGCCACTGTAGACACCATCAGGTGTCTATGCCGAGCGGGAGCATCCCTGAATATTCAGTGCTGCTCCCCATATTCTGCCAAGAGCCTGGTGCAGGTATCTCTTGTCATGTTCTCCCATTCGACGACTTTTGAGGTCACAATGGCACTTATTCAAGAGGGGGCACGACTTGAAGAAGCTGACGCCCTCATTGTAAAAGAACACATTGAAGATCACGACCTTGAGGAATACGAGGCCGCAGTTCAGGAATTTATTGAATTTCTCAACAACCGTGCTGACCAATCGCCCGCATATCGTCAAATGATCGCTGTTCTATGGGAGAGTGCAGTTAACGGCAACCTCGACTTCACCAAGGACCCCACGATAATTGACACCAAGCTTTCCTTGACGAATGATGAGCTTGGGATGTATGCCGTGGCGGCAGTCACCGGAGCAAACACCCCCGTCTTGAAAAGAATTATGTGCGATCAGCGCTTCAACTTTACGACTTTTGTAGATGACGGCGGGGACTCACTGTTGCATTTAGCTCTGCGTCAACATTATGGAGCAAACACAAATACTCTAGAGATCATTGTACTGCTTCTTGACGCCGGATGTGACGTTACAATGACCAACAGAAAGGGCATGGACCCGCTGAAGTGTTGGGACTGGGAAGCCGATGACATGGAAAATCCCACTGCCCGAGAGTTGGAATCATTCAATGAAGCAGCCCGTCTACTCGCAGATCATGGTGCGCGCTGCGATCGTCAGGACCCAGGCAACCAGACTGCTTTGCATACCCACATTGTCCAGCCCTTTCGACTGCGTGCGTTGCTCAAATACCAGCCACCAGAGAGCGTAAAGAAGGCAATGGAGACGGTGGACAACGATGGCTACACCCCGCTGACTGCATCCCTGTCGAAAATGCTCAAACGGTCTGCCTCAATCCTACTTGCCCAGCAAACCACAATCACGGGCAAGATGACCCAAAGTCCAATCGCGGCCCCATCGCTCGCTGTTAGGGCAGGTGACGAAAACGCCTTCGATGCCTTCCGACTGTCCGGAATCGACTTCAGTTTTGAGGACAACGAAACTCCCTTGCACCATGTCGGGCTTGCGACATCGGTACATTTCTTCCGTCGACTCAAGACTTTGTACCCAGAAGTTTGCGGACAACGCTTCAATGGCTACACACCACTCGAATCCTATCTTACATGCTGTCTTGAAACTGGCGGAGTCAGAAACATCAACGAATCGGTCATAGACGAGCTAACCCCATTGGACGTCTCCCAGATCAGCAAGGCCGCTACTTGGCAATGCTTTACGTCCCGGATGCTACCCAGCGTCATGCACTTGAAGAGGTCGTGGACAGGCATTGGAGCTTATAATGAAAAGGATGACAGACAGCTCGTGAGCGAGACCGCAAGCAAATCTCTGATTCGGCTTGGTTACTTGGAGTCCTTCGAGACCTGCTACGAAAAGTCAGCAGTTGTTCCCCTTTTGCAATCACTCAGTGTTTTACGAGAGATTTCGGATGTCTGGAAACAAACGCGCAACCTCATCTTTGAGGTACTCTGCAAGACGCAGCATTGGGTTTCTCTCCGGGAATCTTCAAGCATCATTCTTTTCCTAAAGGCGTCAATTCAATCTTCCGACAGAGAGACCGTGAAGCTGCTGCTTGATAATGGGATCAGCGTCCACCAGCGTGCTGATGGGATGTCTGCCCTGGAAGATATCGTCTCAGGCCCTAGGCGCGACCGGTCTGTCTCGGTTCAGGACCAAAAGGAAACCCTTGAACTCGTGCTTAGCCACTGTGACAAGGCACGAATCAACGACGTGATTCCAAATGGCAGTGGGCTCGCGCTGATACATTTGGCCAAGACTTGGGATGCAAAGTGGATTATCAAGAAACTCGTGGACCACGGCGCCGATCCAAACCTCCGCGCAAGAGAGGAACTCCATGTTCCCCCGCTCGTCTATTACCTCTCCCAAAACAAGCTGAATTACGCTACAGCTATCCTAAATAACGGGGGGGGGGGGGGGGTCCAACACTGACCGACGACTACGGATATGATGCAGCCTTGATGGCCGTATTGAAAGACAACGTTTCAATATTGATCAAAATTCACGACCACTCTAAACATGAAGTTGAAAAGAATTGGCACAATAATGTGGACTGGGGCAGAAAATGTGAAGTAAACATTTACGTGGGAAACAAATCGCTGACTTGCAGGGGAGTGACGGCATTGCATCTCGGGGCCTTATGCCCGTTCACCGACGTACTGTGCTTCTATAACGATCAAAATCTCATCACAGACCTTGATGTGAGAACCGATGAAGGCTATTCGCCTTTACACTTTGCAGCATCAGAGGGGAGAGTCAGTAACATCGAATACTTGTCTACTCGTGGCTGCGACGTGAACGCTCGTGCCAAAGATGGAAGTTCCCCCCTTCATATTGCTGTAAGGAATGACGAGTTGGCGTCCGCAAGAACACTCATCAAGGCGGGATGCAAGTCATTTATAGATTCGGCCGGGATGACGCCTGCATTCTATGCACGTCAGGCCAGTAACAAGGACCTTTCCGCCTTACTCGACTCTGTCCATCTGAATACTAGCGTTGCCGGCGGCGACAGCCCCGAGCAGCAGCCAGGACTTTGGGGCGGGCGACCTCCAGACAAAACCCTAGCTCTGGCACTAAGAAATGCTGTCGTAATGAACGATTTGACGCTATGCAAATCGTTGCAAGTCAATGGTAGCGATCTCATGATTTCTCTTCACAACTGTGCTGGTGCTGGTGGCTCACTGGTAACCGAAGCCGTAGCATTCAAACGGGTCTCTATTGTCGAGTGGATGTTGCAGGAAGGAGTCTCGATGACCACTGCGGTTGGTGGCTCAGAGCCTGCTATTATTGAGTTCCAAGCAATTCATCTGGTGCTCAAAGATGCTGACTTTGTGAGCATCTTGTCGGCTAGCTTAGAAAACTACGCAAAGAATGGAGGTAGACTTCTGGGAGACAACATGGCCAGCACAGCCGTGCTGGGCAACAACATCGAGGGGTTGGAGGTTCTGCTGCAACATGCAGAGGATAATCGGGACCACTATGGGTGAGTATAAACAACCTACCGAGTTAAGGTGCCATGTGTAGCAACTAACGAGTAACATGCCTAAATGTAGGAGCCTATGGTCTGTGCATCCTGATGGAGTAGTTTTTGCTCTGGTAAATGATGTTGATGCATCAACGGGGTGGACGCCTATGCACACCGCAGCAACATGCGGGGCTCTAAAAGCTGTGCAGGTTTTGCTGCGGTCGGGAGCTGATATCGACGCTGTTGAATCTGTGTGGCTCCGAACGCCGATACATGTTGCCATCGCTTCAAATCTTGATCTCGATGAGATTGTGGCTTTACATCTGATTCAGGAAGGCGCAAACCTCGAGCGACGTGATTTCCGAAGCGAAACTCCGGCATTAAGGGCCGCAGAAGCCAAGCGCACCCGGACACTTTCGGCGTTGATCAATGCGAAAGTTGACATCAATGTGACGGACGACAATTCAAGAACAATCCCGCACTTTCTTGCACAGCGAGGGAGTGTAGCGGCATTCGCAGATCTCGTATATCGAGGAGTCAACCCCCACAGGATGGATATGACAGGTGTTTCAGCTTTCCACGAAGCGATCGAAAACGCATCATTCATCTCGTTCTTAATAAACTCAGAGCTTCGCCTTGAAGACTCTAGTTCCTTCCCTTGGCACCTTTTCTCTGAGAACCCGACGTCTTGGCTCACAACTGCTTATCCGGTTCTCCTCAAGAGGTACGGACTACAGGCGCTTCGGGAGTTCGCAAATCTTGTGTGCCTATTACAGACAGTCAAGCACCCCTCTGCAAAGCCTCCAAACGAGGATCGGTCCAGGTCATGGAAAGCCTTCTGGAACTTGGTGCCCCAATTGACCTAGAAGGTTGCCCTTCTGGCTCAGCCCTGATGGCAGCCTGCGAGTTTGGACGAAAAACGTCGGTCGAATACCTCGTTCGTCGTGGCGCCGCTCTTTCGTACACTGGAGCAGATGGTTTTCGGTCAGCATTTCAGTCAGCAAAGGGAAATGAAGAAATCCTGAGGTGGCTGCTTGTCGGTCGGTTCATTGATCAACTGAAGCTAACAAACGATTCCGATGGCAACTCCCACAACGTCAAGGATCGCGGAGCTTCCTTTTGGGGTGGACCGATCAAGGCCGAGCTGGTGATCGGGGGTCAGATGGAACGACTTCCGCATGAATCTAGTCGACAATACTGGTCTCGGCTGATGAGAGAAAAGGTCAAGTGGAGAGGAAAGATTTTGCCATCGAATACCCGCCGACGGACGGTTTCTCCCTCCAATATCGTTCCGCAGGAGATGGTTAGAATTAATCCTCAAGACTACAATTCCAATGTCCTTGAGGAGGACTGGTTTTCGAAGAAGGTGGCGAAGATTCAGTCCGATGGCGGATGCTGGTATTTGTCCTACATAGACAAGCCACGAGCATGTCGGTAATACAGTCTGCGCAATGAGATAATAGTCTCCAGGTTACACAGCCAACAAATGTCGCCAATACTTAATGAAGCTACCAACTCTGCGTTTCCTTTCCCTCGTTGCATGCTACTTCAGTTCAGATGGTATTCGTCCTTGATCATTCAATACTAGGTATTGAACAAACATGACCTAACGACGTCAACATCCCAATTGCTGATTTTCCTCACGAATTCATCTTAAAATTAATATCAAAAACAGGCGGACGAAGTCATTTTGACGTTCTCGACCCCGGCACTTGCTTGCATCAAGTACCACCTCCAACGGTTGCCCCACACCGAGTGGCTGCTCCGCGTGGACTTCAGTCGCGACGGACGGTTCAAATGACCGATGATCTCGTTCGAGGTTTGCGAGTATGACATCTCATCGCTCAGGCTGAACTCTTGTGGCCAAAAATATCGAACGATTGTTTGTTGCGGTTGCGGAAGTTGATGTCTCAAAGACCGGAAGATAACCACCTGCCAAAGTCCTTGATACGCGTATTCGGTTGCGTAGGAACATCGCACACGGCTTCACGCTTGCGGATCCGAAACCGAGGGTGCTGCACTGCACCGTCACAACATGCACGACGAGATCTATCGAAAGATTTGAGAAGAATAGACTACCGCGTAAATGGCGCAGATCAATTGATTGCATCTGAGTGCAATATCATTCGTAGAGACTACCCTGAAGACTTGCCTAAGCTGCCCCTTGTTATCACGTATCGAACGCGATCAATTAGCGAGATCAGTGCCGTCGGGGATTGGAACCAGGCGCAAGCGAGCCCCGCACGGCTAAGTTCCCCCGTCAACGAATTCTTGTTTCTGTTGCAGCGTTGCTTGTGATAGGGGTGAATCCTCTCGACGACCTGCCAAGCCGAGAGATGGAAAAGTGTGCGTCGCAGATGAGGTTTGTGATACGCGGAGTTAGAAGACGATCAGCCGCCCGTCGATATCGTGTTCTTATCCCCGGTGTGTTGGATCGCAGCGGGGTTGACATGAAATTCGTCGATCCCCCTTTTTTAAACCTCGGCGTCGCTTTCGGGGTGTCGATGCCATCTAATGTCCCGCCAATGTCGCGGAAATTTGGGGTTCGTCCAGCTTTATGGGACGCGACAAATGGATCTGCGACCCGTTCTTGAACGCAGCCACAGGCAGACTGGCAGACTCGAGAGGGCCAATGGTCAATCCGCCTCCGTCCGATGTTCCGCCATACTTTTCCCCCGCGACGCGAGTAATGAGCTGTCAGGGCAAGCCTGCGGCACAGTTTCCCAAACCCAGTTCAACGGCGATGAACCCCGCGGTGATCGTAATCCTCGACAGGCTATTCGTTCGTTCAACAGCTGTCATTCAGATGCCGTTCGGTAGTGAAGCGGCGGAGCCATCCCGCCTAGCGCGTATCGACCATTCCAGAGCGAAAGCGAACCCGAGACCGACTCCTTTTCACCGTGCTATGCTGGGCACCGTGGCATTGCTGGAGAAGCATGGACGCTCTCTTCATACCGGCTGCGGGTCGAGACTGCGCGGAGAGGGAACCGTCGCTTTGCTGGCCATCGGTACGAAGGTCGCGGTCAAAAGTATTCGTACATACAGGGATCCCAAAAGCCGTGCTAGTTTTAGATCGAGTCGCACGCCTCACACTGTAGATAATCGCTCCGTTTTAAGCTAGACTTATTAGATAAGATAGAAGCTAGCCAATAGATAAACTCAGATAATAATTATCTCTAACCGATAATTAGCCGGGATCCACTATGAGTTAGATAAGGAGGCGACCATACTGTGGCAGGGGGCAGTGTACGAATACTTTTGACCGCGACCTTCGTAATTCGAGTGAAACGCTGCGGGTGGGGTCGAGCTCGCGCGAGCAATGGGCAGAAGCAATGTTAGCGGAACGAGACATGGGATGGGGAGGTGTCACTTTGCACATGTTCACCGAGAGATAGGACTTCTTCTAGAACCCGAGCAGAGGGCCTTGTTGCCCATGGAGCTCCAGAAGGGCCATCCCCGCCTTTAAGGCTTAGACAGCTGCTTGTCGTACTCGCTCTCGTCTGAGGTCAGGAATAAAACCAGCGCGATGGAACGCCCTGCCAGACGGTTTGGGAGCTGAGGCCTCAAGCTCTTCTCGAACACCCTTTTCACTCTTTTTGTTGCATCTCGGCCTTCAAAGACACTAGACGCATCATGGCGCTCTTCACCTTTAGTCTGGCCAACACGGTCGGCCTGGCTTTTGGCCTGGTGAGTTGACTCGGGTACCTGGACCGACGATCGTGATAATCTAACAAACTTTAAACCAGTTCTTCACCTACACCTTCGGGCACATGTTCTACAACCTCTACCTCCACCCACTCCGAAGATTCCCCGGTCCCTTCTGGATGCGCGCAACATGGCTTCCATTTTGTTACAAGCTGTGCACGGGTACTTTGCCCTTCGATATGCTCGACCTTCATAGACAGTACGGCACGGTTGTGCGTATCGGCCCCGATGAGCTTGCGTTCCACGACTCCCGCGCATGGAAGGATATCATGGGCCACCGCCCCAGCGGCGGCGCCGAGATGGAAAAGTTGCAGAAGTTCTACCGCGTCGCTCCCGGTGCCCCCTCCGATATCATCAACTCCGGCCGTGAGGAGCACTCCGCCCTCCGCCGCTCCCTGGCGCACGGTTTCAGCGAGCGCAGCATGCGTGACCAGCAGCCCATCATCAAGCAGTACATCGACCTCCTCTTCCAAAGACTCCACGAGCACTGCGACAAGGGTGCCAAGGCTCTCGACTTGGCCGCCTGGTACAACTACACCACCTTCGACATTATTGGCGACTTGGCTTTCGGCGAGGCTTTTGGCAGCTTGGACAACTCCGACTACCACCCTTGGGTAAAGGCGATTTTCCAGATGGCGCGCTTCGGTACCGTCCGCCAGACGATTACCCACTACCCCTTCCTCGGAACCATCATGATGGCCTTGATCCCTGCGAGTGTCAAGCGCGAGCGACAAAAGCACAATGACTTCACTACCGCCAAGCTGCAGCGCCGCATGGACATCGGACACGAGCGACCCGATCTTATTGAGGGCTTGTTGAGGAAGAAGGATGACTGGGTAGGTGGCGCTTCTGTTGCCATGCTCACCTCATAGCTAACGCCGCAACAGAACATGACTTTCGCCAAGTTGAAGGCCAACAGCAGTATTCTCATCGTTGGTGGATCCGAGACCACGGCCACCCTCCTTTCCGGCGTCACCTACTTTCTCTTGACGAACCCCATCGCGATGAAGAAGCTCACCGACGAGGTTCGCTCCGCTTTCAAGGATGAGAGCGAGATCGACTTTGTATCTTCCAGCAACCTGCCCTACCTCCTTGCCTGCTTGGAGGAGGCTCTCCGCATGTACCCTCCTGTGCCCATCGGTCTGCCCCGTGTCGTTCCCGCCGGAGGCGCCACCATTTGCGACGAGTTCATCCCCGAGGGAGTAAGTGCATCTTCACGTCATCCACAAGCTCTGTCTAACCCTTCATAGACTACTGTCTCCGTCTACCAATGGGCCATGTACTACTCCGAGAAGAACTTCGTGGACCCCAGAGGCTACCACCCCGAGAGATGGCTCGGCGACCCGGCGTTCGCCAAGGACAACAAGGACGCCTTCCAGCCCTTCCATCTCGGACCCCGCAACTGCATCGGTAGAAAGTGAGTAATCTCCCACGCGCCAGGCCGCTAGGAATACGGTGACTAATACGCACACGCGTTTAGCCTGGCTTACGTCGAGATGCGCATCATCCTCGCACGCATGCTTTACAACTTTGACATGAAGATTGCCGACGACAGCCACGACTGGGTCGGCAAGCAGAAGATTTACCTGCTCTGGGAGAAGGGACCCCTTAACGTCTACCTTACTCCCGCCAAGCGCTCCTAAGTGCGCTGTTGAGACACGTCTAGACACGGCGGATTTCCGAAGCATAATCCAGCGAACACGCGCATGGCGTCGTTTTCGTAATCGATACGTACCTTATTAACGGTGTCGGCATTGCGGTGAATGGGATACACCGAGAGCCCGTACTGAAAGTGGGCATCATCATGAGCGTTTCCTTTATCGGGTCTGGTTTGGAATTCCTAAAGCATCGTACATACGTCTCGAGAACTATAGACCTTAGCATTTCCTAGTAAATTGAAAGCATTTCCCCACAATTGAGGATGCTGTCGGGTGTAGTTGACGCGCCCAAGGTTTCTTAACAGCCAAGGTTGCAACTCTCATGCCGTGGCCCAATGATCATCTTGACCCGCCATCCTTGCTGAACGGGAATGGAGCAAAGTCTAGAACACCGAGCGGACTTGTCGATTGCCGTCAACCCTGAGCCTGGCTAAGCGCGCGCCAGTCATGCCGCCTAGATGAACAGTTCAGTACGTTGCAAATACTCCCACCAAACATCTTCGAGGCCCCAATTAGTAGTGTCCTAAGTTTACATGTAAAGATAGTGTGGTCCATGTAACGTCGTTCCTTTGTGGGGCGCACGCAGAATCACAAATGGAATGTTAAGACAGCGTCACGGGCAACTAAGAGTACCTTACATATGTAACGCAACGCAATTATTGATGGCATGCTCGCCGAAATGAGCTAGAGGCTTGGCTCTTCGACTGCTGCAGGGTTTCTTGCACAGGGATGAACATAATAACAATTTGATCATGCGCAACTGTCTGAACAGGTTAAGTGGTACTCGCACGAAAGAAGAAGGAATGTCTTAAATACACAGTACGTTTGCCAGAACTCTTAAGGCGAATCATGGCATGCATATCCATATTGACAAAGTGCAATATGGAATGTAAATGAAAAAGAGTCACAAGAAAGAAGTATCCCGCTAACCTCCAACAGATGATGTTATGTCTCCGCAAGTTCGTCGCTGCTTGAGTCTTCCTGCTCCCCGTAGCCTCGGTCGTCTTCGTTTGGAGATTCTGCTGCATCGACCTCAGCTTCATTTGATTCGTTGTCTGGATCGTTCTCAGCTTCGGTCCATCCAGACTCTGTGTAATCCTCGAGATCATCAGAATCCTCTGCCTCTGGAGGGTCCCAATATGATACTTGATCCCACGGTGATGCATCAATCTTCTCCTGCAATACCTCAATGTTCTCGTCGACCGACTCGAGCGCGGCTTCTATCATCCGCTCTCGAACCTGAAGCTTAATGGTCTCGTACGTCTGCACCGAGTCCCATTGCGCCCAGTCCCTCTTTTCGCTAGTTATCGACTCTAAGACCGTCGTAGCTCCGCGTAAAAGTTCGTCTTGAAGATGCTGCCGGATGCGCTGCAGTCGGCTGATGTCAAGTTCCAAGCTTCGATCTCGAAGCTTCTGTATAGTGCGAAGGCATCTCGCTCTTGAAAATTAGGCTTTCGCCAAGACCCCAAGTCCCATTCTGGTTTGTAGATAACCATCATAAAGTCATCCCATGGTGTATCCCCCCCACTCGTCTTCTTGATGTACATTCAAAAGGGGAAGTCGCATGTCTTCCAAATACTGTAGTGCTTCAAGCCGGGCATATTTTGCTGCTACGTGTAGCAGGCTCTCTTTCCCCATCAGATCCGTGACCTGGGCGCCAGCTTCAATGAGGCACTTCATCACCTCCGGTTGATCTTGGAAGAAAGTGCGCTGCAACGGTCGTCCTTCATATGGGTCATAGCATTGATGTCGGCTCCGGCATCCAGAAGTAGACGTGTCATGGTCATTGCTGCTCCTCTAGTAAACTTTACTGAACCGGAAACTCCTAAAACGTGCAAAGGAGTGTGTCCTCGGAGACACAGTGAGTTGGCTGAGGCTCCTGCGGAGAGCAAAATCTCCATAATCGTCCCCGGGTCTGCTTTTGTTTGGATGTCGGGATTCGAGGCGAGATGTAGTGCCGTTTCTCCACAAATCGTGGTCGCGTTGACCGAACAACCGACATCTAGTAGATAATTCATTATGTCGACATGTCCATTTGTGGAGGCCACCATTAATGCAGTAGCCCCTTCGAAGTCCGATTGATCAATATTGCAACCCAGACGAATAAGTTCCTTTACTGCACGAAGGTTACCGTTCTGAGCTGCAAGTGTCAAAGGTGCATGGCCCTCGCGGTTCCACTGATCAATAATCCAAGGGTATCTGGCGACAATGCTCTGAATATCATATTCGATTGTGGTGGGCTCGTTCGATTCAACAGCTTCGTGAAGCTTGGTTTGTGCCGCGTCAACTATGTCCTCCCCAAACCAGGCGATAAGACGAAAGGCTTCTTTTTCTTGAGCTGAGTGGTCGGGTCTCCTCAAAACACGATTGGCGGTAAAGAACCAATTTCTGAGATGCCGGACAGCTAGACGTCAGCTGGACGGGACGATTTATGCGACATTGAATTCTCACGTATGATAGGTGCCCCTCCGCAAATGCTCAGCCCATAGCTTTACCATAAATTCCAGTGTTTCTGGCGTTGACCACTGCATTGCGCTCTTCAATAAAAGGCTTTCGTTAGCCATGTGAGGTCACGAAAGGAACATTGAAATCGCCAGGCTTGATTGAGTTACCCACCGACATGATGTCATTCCCGACAGCGTCACGATCGTCCGGGAATAGATAACCACGCGCTTGCATGGAACCCTGAACTGCCACCAAGCCTTGATTCTCTATAGCCATTATAGTGTGATAGTCCGTGGGTAACACCCTGGCTGATCGTAGAGAAGAATGTACTTCGCGAAAGCTGTCCATATAAAGCTGGAACGAGACAAATCTTGCGCAAAGCCAAGCGGGTAACTGGTATCCAAAGGTTGCTGAAGACCTTCTGCTACCTTTGCAACCAAGCTCTGTACATTCACTGCTACCTCCAAGCAGTAAGCGCTGGTCATATGTGACAGATAAAGACCCGATGAGAGTTCCGATCCAACTAGGATATCTGACTGCAGAAGGCCGAGAGCCGTGGCAGCGGCAGCGACATGGTTGTGGACACCTACCAGCACCTGAGAGTCTGGCTTCAAAAACGACCATGTCCATTCCGAGTACTTTCTTCTCGTCCGATGGTCGTCCATCTGCAGACAGCAGTGAGACTTGTCTCATTTTTGTTTCTACTTCTTGCCCAGAAATGGCGTGATTTTCCTCATTTTTGAACCCGCTTCCAAGGGCAGAAGCGCTAGACAAGCTATCATCTCCCTGCGAAGCGTTGGTTTCACAGTCTGAGTCAGGCCTTGAATCGTGATAGCTGGTGGATCGCAACGTGAACCTTTCAATGTGCAGTGACATTTGTCTTTGGTTGACATTTGTTAGCCTCGACTGTCTGCAAGCAAACTCGTGTATTTCGCTATCGAAGTATACATACACTGTGCTCTTCAAGTTGAGGGTGGCGAGCGCAAGGTGAAGGGCTGAGCGGGCATCACGAGCCTTGTCGCGGCACTCCTGTAGCTCCTTTTGCATCAAAAACCATCTCGTCATTCGAGGCTTGATCTTGCCATTTTGTCCAACCTGGGTGCATTTCAGGCGGACTTTCTCGAGTTTGTTTGCGATATGGGTGATTTGGCCTCTGGCTAGCCGGAGGTCCGGACCTTCGATCTCGTTGTCGTGGAATGCCATTCCTTGCGTGTTGGCTGCCTCCACAGCAGCTCGGAGACTTTCGATCTGTACGACACGCATTCCAGATTAGCCACTGTGATACCAAACAGTGCTGTTCCACTAGAGTTCGCGCGAACGGAAACTTGGGCGTACCTCGTTATTAAGCGATGCCAGCTCGGTGCCGATCTTTGGGATTTCTTGAAGCAGGTTTACCACATGGCGACCGGCCAGCAAGGCTTGAGCGATGGCGATGAAGCTAGCAGCAATGCCTATGGCCTCCATTTCCGGAGAAATTCGCTAATGACTTGATAGTCTCGGCGATCATAGATGTTTTCTTTGAGGTTGAGGGATCGAAGAACTTGTCAGAAATCCGAAGTCGACGACCTGCCAGAACCTCAGCCTGATCAGACACGTGCTGCCCGACCCCGCCGCTTCCATCGTCTGACTGTGCATGGCCAGTACCAATCATATTGGCTGAAATCGCATGCACCGAGTTCGTCTTTAACAAATGGACATGGCATTGGCGGCACATTCTGGCTGCCTTATCTACGTCCATTGCCATGGAATCATATTTCGCCCAGCCAAGCCATTCGTCAAGCCACCGTGCTAGGTAAATCGGTGGTTGACGCCCAGTCTTCATCAAAGTGAGGATTACTGCATCCAACGGACTGGAGATTTACGAGCCACAGGCACACACCAACGTCTTTCGTGCAACTTCTCTGCCGATCCACTACCTACCTTACCGTTGTCCCCCACCCAGCAACTCGGCCTGTCCAAGCTCAAACAACTCAACCCTATCGCGACCCGCTTCAACTCCACAGACGCGCAATCAACATGCCATTCTCCATGAACAAAATTGCACCGCGATCGAGGCATCCACCAATCTCACGATGCGCTTAACAGCGCATTAAGCCCTGATGGTCTAGCGGTATGATTCTCCCTTAGGGTTGTCTCTACGACTCCTCATTCTGGGAGAGGTCCCAGGTTCGATCCCTGGTTAGGGCCCATGTGTTTTTGTTTTGTCTTCAATGTCCCGACTATGACTTTTGTCGGGGAGACTCATTCCAAGTCAGTAACAACTTCAATATCACGGAACCGTTTCGACACTTACGGAAACTTGTTATCTTCAGCTTGGCTCGTATTGTCATGTCAGCATGCACTTAGGGCGTGGTTTCACCGTTAGTATATACATCGCCTTGCGCCCTATTACCTGCGCATTGTCAGCACGCCCCTGCGCTTTTCCCCATCTACTCAGCGGTTGATCTCATTCTCAGACTTAGGGTGGTAGGTGTCGTCATGGAAGTTCGGTGTCTATAAATTCCACGCACAAGTGAATGGAAGCGTCGATTGTCCGACTACCTGTCACAAGTTAGGTAGCCTAACTCCGGAACTTGACCATGACTGAGCCACAGATCATTCGTTGGGGCATCATTGCTACTGGAGGCATTGCAAAAGCATTGTAAGCCACCTTTCGTCCCCTGGGTGATCATGAACGGCTGTTAACATGAATTTTCCCCCACAGCGGAAAGGATCTTTCGGTCGACCCCGCCACACACAATGTGAATGACGTTCGCCATGAGCTGGTTGCTGCCGCATCTTCGTCGTCGAAATCGAGGGCGGAAAACTTCCTGCGAGATTGTGGCGCGCCAGAGCATGCAAAAGCTTACTCGTCTTACTCGGAGCTCGCTCAGGATCCCAGAGTCGATGTAATCTACATCGCGACGCCCCATTCGCACCACTACCAGAACGCCATGATGTGTTTGGAGGCCGGAAAGAACGTCCTCTGCGAGAAGGCGTTCACGGTCAACGCCAAGCAAGCTCGAGCTTTGGCCGCAAAGGCCAGGGAAAAGAGCCTCCTCTTGATGGAAGGGATGTGGACGCGGTACTTCCCTTTGTCCATTTACGTTCGCGATTTGGTCACTTCGGGCCGACTTGGGCCAGTTGAACGTGTCTTGGCCGAACACAGCCTACCGTACGCAGGGCTGTTTGCTGATAACGATCACATCATGGTCAACCCTCGTCTCGCCGGTGGAATCCTTTTAGACGGAGGGATCCATAGCTCGACTTGGGCTTTCCAGACGCTGTACCACACGCAGCCGGCCGATTCTAGACAACGGCCCATCATCAAGAGTGCCGTTGCCAAGTATGCCCCCACAGGCGTTGACGCAATGACAACGATTCTTCTGGAGTTTCCTCGGGGCCGAGAAAACGGTGGCACAGCGCACGCAGTTGCCTCAACGTCTTTGGGGCTGTCCAACGACGCTGTGGCAGGCGCAAACGATGCGATCGTGCCCAACATTCGGATTCAAGGTCCCAAGGGAGAGTCCAAGTGTTTCCCCCTGCCTACAGACCCACGCACACAAGGCTTGTTCTGAAAGATGGCACGGTAGAAGACAAGCAATGGCCGCAGCCGGGACCGGGAGTTGGCAGTGGATGGTACAACGGGTATGGCTCAATGCCTCACCCGGAGGGCGAAGGTCACGGTCTCTTTTGGGAAGCTGATGATGCAGCAAGGGCTCTGATCGAAGGAAGAAAAGAAGGAAGCTTCTTGGGGCTTGATGAAAGCATCTTGGTGATGGAAATCATGGACGAAGTTCGGGATTCCGCTGGTCTGAGGTATCCTGAGGAGATTGAAACCACCAAGTTTCCTACTCAGATCTAAATGGCATCTATTGATCGGTATTGAGAATCACAAGTATAGTCCAGTCCGCCTTAATCATGCATAAGCTCATGGTCAAGTTGTGCCAAGGCCAATTTTGCTGTCCCCATGCTCATGCCTGCTGCGCCTAAATCTGACCTCGCGGAAGATTCGCGGCTTAATTCTGACAAACCGAGCTTTCTGGCCGCAAGGGGGTTTGGGAACCACGAATGAAGCTCGCCATCATCCCATATGGATCGCAGTTGTTTGTTGTCTGTCGAGTGCACACTCCACTTTAAGATCCATGAGCTCCAGCATCCTGTGCCTGCATGATTACAGTGTGGTTCATCGTAGCACCATTCGAACGAGATTCTCTCATTGCCATTGAGCATAAACGAGTTTGTACCAGCAGGACACACGCAGGGCAGACAGGAACCTACAAGTTGCTTTTTAGCTGAAGGAACTAAGACTTGATAGTCAAGAAGTGGTCGAGGTATGTCGTCACTCTACACTAAGGTAGCTTCTGGGAAACGAGATCACGACAGACCCGAGACAAGGCACGGACAGCTTTGCGCCCCTGACCAAACCTCCTCACACCGCTGTAAAGTTACATGGTGAGTTACATGGTGAGGTGCATCGCCAATGCTTGATGATATGCGGTGCGAGTATACGTAACGTAAGGAGGCGCCCTATTCTTCGAATATGTGCATAAAGCAGTTCGAAGAGATTCTCGCCGCAATCAGTATATCAGCTAGAATTCATCCAGTCCTAACGCTCTCTATTTTCAGTGCTGTCACCTCATACTGCCTAGTTATCGACGCATTCAGCATCATTGACAACTTTGGGCAACCATGTTCATTCGTCTTGCTGTGCTATTCGTGTGGCTTCTGTATGTCGCAGAGGCTCTTCAAGACAACGATCAAAGACACACCTTCGGTCATTTCCGTAACTCGTCAAGCCCGGTCCCGCAGCCAAGCTGTCAGAATGGGGTAGGCTTCTGTAGCTTATCAGAGGAGTTCCCTAGCCAAAACATCACGCACGTGAGTGGTTGAGAGGACGGTAGCTTTTCGAAATTTCTGACGAGTTAGCAGATAGCTCAACCTCCAAGTACAACGACCTCCGCCACAGCTGAGACCGCACGGCGAAATGAAACACTGCATTCGACAAACGGCATTTCTTCTGCTATTTTGTCTCCATCCAGCGTTTTCAAAGGCCCCATCTGGAGCAACAACACAGAACCATCAACTTCCCAGACTCGCTCATCGTCACAGCCTGTTGGAAATCACTCGAGAGGTAATCAAACATCGCCTGCCTCGACAAGAGTCACCTCAATCGGAAGTTCCACAGTCGAAATCAGCGGAGCATTGACTTCCAAAGGCTCAGCCTCCAGTCGACCGTTGACGACAACCAGTCAGATTCACACCGTCTCGACACCTGTTACCAGTCACACGCCCCCATCACCCCCGACTACCACTCCAAACAACACCGCTTCCTCTTTGCTTCAAACTTCGAATACCGATGTGCCTCCAAGCAAGTGGACCGTTCCTTGGGTTGACCCTCCCACTACAACTTCACCCTCGGCCCATTGGACAGACGAAGCTCAATCTACAATCACCACTACACCACCTGGAGCATCTTTTCTGACTCTTTCCGACCTCACCATTACAACGCCGATTATTATTACCACAACTCTACCAGGTAGCACCGAAGCAACGATTGTGCCAGGTGAGATGAAGCCGCCGTCCTTTGATTGATACATGTTTAGTTGCCTAATACTTCGCAGTCATTGTCAAGAAAGAGAAAAAGACCAAAGAAGGCGGCGGAGGCGGCGATGACGACGATGGTTTCGTCTTAATCCCAATCATCTGTATCGGCTGCTTTCCTGGAGGATTCCCTCCCAAGATCAGCATAGAGTTCAAGCTGCCTGAGTTCTGTATCAAGATTTTGTGGTTCAAGATCGGAAATTGCCCTAGTGACGATGGCAAGAAAGGGGGAGGAGACGGCGGCGGAGACGAAGGAGGAGACGACGACGATGATGACGACGATGATGACGACGACGACGACAATGACAACGACGACGACGATGATGATGATTGATGACGACGAAGACGAAACATCCTCAGCGTCGTCTTCAACGTCGAGCTCTTCTTGCACAGTCACCGTCACTGCGACCCACCGGACAGTGTATTGCTCTGTGACCCAAGGTCAGTCATCTCTTTGGTTTCTCAAAAGTCAGCATATTGGGTCAGTTTTCTGATGCCCTTCATTTCTCAAGATATTCGTGGAGGCGAGAGCGCGAAGGCAACTGCCGCTACCACGTGTCTCAGCAGTATCCAGACCAAGGTTACGGGCTGCAGCGTGCTCAACTCAGTCACCACGGTAACCACGACAAGGACTGGCAGTGAAAAGCCATACCCAACTTGCGGCCCAGATGTTTGCGGTGAGAATTGTCCGGCGCCAAGTGCGACATCTACCAGCAACCCGACTTCCACTAGTCAGCCACCTCTACTGCTCCAGAAACGAGGCGATCCTGCCGAGGGGGAATGGCGCAGCCCTGAGGACTACCAATTTGGTTACGACGAGTTCATGCCAGAGCAGATCAGGGAAGCGCGCAACGCCGCAAGTGACCCTAACCCAGGCCCCGGCGGCTACAAACCTAAGCTTTTGAGAGTTCCGCCATCTCACATGGACCCAGTCCACAATTTCAAAGTCTCGACCCAATGGGTATCTTTCAAAGACAAGGTGGAGACACTAGCCATTGAGGGACTTTGGGGCTGTACGGCGGTCGTTGTCGTCTCTAACAGAGGGGCTTGGGTAAGCTACTTTTCGGAGGCTTTCATGGGCAGAAACAACCTGAATAATTTCGGGTCCGCACTCGCCGACTACCGTCTCGGGTCTGGTGAGGGTGATCCGATGCAAGAATGGAATGAGTACGGCATCGAAAACCTTATGAACGACCCAGGAGCCGGAGACCATGGTGTGATATTCGGCGACGAGAACAATGATGAAGAAAACATTGCGGACCTCAACATACAGGCCTTCATCATCTCACCACGTCCGAGATATAGTTACTACAACGATGACGGTACTCCACGGACAGATCGCTATCTTCAAAATCCGAATCACTTCGTTATGCAGACATTATACCCGCTCCACATCGACTGGATCAGACAAGACTTGAATGCAGTATTCCAGAACAAGCTTCAACATTGGGTGACAACTCTTGACTATCCTACACCGATGCTTCTCTGGTCAGATTGGAAGGGATACCAGCAGAATCACTTAACACTTCAGGATACAGTCAACATACTGAAGGATGTTAACTGTGAAAAGGCCCGCGGAAAAACGATTGTTCAGTACAAACCGGCACAGTCATGTACTGGAAGGGCTGAATGGCGTATCTTCTCGGATACCATGAGGCAACAGGGTGAATCCGAGTGGGTTCCGGAAGATGGTCAGGTGTGGAGAGGCGGAAGGGTTTCTGACGAAATGGATTTGGATCTCGACCAACCAGGCCTTGCCCGCAGGAAGGTCTGCCCACGTCCTAGCCAGACTACCTCCTCATGTTCAGTCACTGTCACTGCCACGCATCAGACAGTCTTTTGTTCCGTATCTAAAGGTAAGTTCGAAGAGACTTCTTCTATCGAAATAACCACATTCATTGACCTTTTTACTCCAGCCGTGGCTGTTGGAAATGCCACCCAAACGACAGCTACGACAACATGCTTGAGCAGCGCATACACCACCGTCACAGGTTGTAGCGTCGCCAACTCAGTAGTCACAGCCACGGTCGCAACCACGCAAACCTCCAGCGCAAGGGCTATGCCTACATGCGGGCCAGATTCCTGCGGTAGTTGCCAGCCGTTGCACTTGATACCACCACAAGAGCCGCCGCAAGAGTCTTCCGATGAGCCCACGCAGCAAACTGTTCCTCGGCCGCTTGCGAAGCGCGGGGATACAGAGTACGGCTTCTGGCAAGACATCCACGACTTTCACAGTGGCTACCGCCAATGGATGCCGGCTCAAATCCGACAAGCACGCTTGGCGTCGCAAAATCCCTTCCCAGCAGAACCTGGAGCATTCAGGCCCACGCTTCTTAAGGCAATGCCTGATGGATTAGACTTACCAGTGTCCACGAAATTTGTGCTTTTCAAAGACAAGCCCGAGACTCTCGCCATCGAAGGACTCTGGGGCTGCACAGTCGTTCTTGTGGTATCCAATCGAGGTGCCTGGGCCGCTTACTTTTGGGAAGGGACGATGTACAATGAACAATCAATGACGCAAGCTCTATATGAGTGGCGACATGGTTCTGGAGATAACCAAGAAATGTTTCAGTACAACGAACGTGGCCTCGACCAACTGACCGACTATGAGCGGGATGGAGACGTGGGTGTTATGTTTGGCAACCCGGCAGACGAAGATGTTGATCATCTGAACATCAAAGCCTTCATCTTCGCGCCTCGACGTAAGCCGGTTTACCGAAATCGCGACGGCTCACCAACAGGTGATCTCAACAATGAACACTTCGCAGCTGGCGCGGTAGACCCCGATTTTGAGGATAGCGTGGAACTCATCATCAGAGACCTTCAAAGGAAATTCAACGGCGAAATCGAGATTGATATCATCGATTATCCCAGACCAACGCTTACACTCGCGGACTACGATTGGTGGATGGGTCTTCCTGACGATGTGGCAATGTCCGATCGATTTCTTGTTCCTGTCATCAAGACCCTAATGGACGATGTCTGTAGGGTTCATCGAGGCAAGGTGATTCTCCAATATCAGCCCTCGAGATCCGCCTGCCAAGGTCTTACAGCAAAGTGGAGAGTATTTGCGGATGTCTACGGACAGGTTTCGACAGGGGAATGGCTTCCAGAAGAGGGTCAACGCTGGCAAGGCGCAGATCCGCCTGCTGAGGGGGGAGCGCCTCAAAAGAGACAGGTCTGCTCCATGCCGACGATCATGCCTTCATCAAACGCTTCCATAATGACTACCACGTCTAGAAGTGTGCAAGGGGGGTCTGTGACAGCTTTTCCATCAGGTTCACGGTTGTCGCCGAACGGTACTTGGTCAATTACTTTGCCAGCCAACACCACGTCGATGACAAAACCGCCCTCGACGAGCCGCAGCTTACTTTCCACGATAACATCGAACACGACGTCAACATCACATTCCAGCACACTCTCTATCAACAGCACTTTATTTTCCACGATAACATCAAACGCGATATCTACACCACGGTCCAGGACACCCTCGATGAACAGTACTGTATTTTCCACCATGGTATCAAACACGATAACAACACCACGGCTCAGCACGACCTTGATGGACAGCACTTCTTCGTCTGTTATTCCGATCAAGACAACATCCCAGACGGTTACGAGCAAGCCCTCGTGGACAACATCCTCATCTACTCCCAAGGAAACAACGACACCCATTCCTGAGAAGTTCAGATGCTTAATGGATCAAGACTGTCCTGAGTGCGAAGGAGACAAAGCCAAGAAGTGTTTGCCGATTGCCATGCCCGGCATAGATCCGACTAAGGGCGGCAAACCCTTCTTATGCGCTTGTCTTCCTAAGAGTCTAAGCAAATCTCCAACGCCTACTCCACCTGCAAAAACAACATCAGCCCCTCCTGCTCGGGGGACTGGAACCTGTAAAGAGACAGGTGGGAGATTCGATAAAGAAAGGGCCAAAGAGCTTGTAAAAAGGTTCTGCGAAGTCGCGTTCAAAAATGACTGGAGCGACAAGTGGTTCGCCGGGGAAAGCATGCTGGTCTACACCAAGGACATTATACTGTTCGATGAATATGACCGACAGGTGTTGGACAAAGATTTCAAGTTCGTCATCAGGGTCAGCACTCAAACGCACAGGGAGAAGGAACTATGCGAGCCGAAAGGCGAAGGCTCAGACCTCGACTCCGCCTTGGAAAAGCTCCGAAAGGACGTTTCCACCTGCCAGGAGGAGTTTGGGCACCTAATCGAAGATTGTGAGTTGACATTTCATTGCTTGAACTCCCATTGATTGTTACTAACACAATACAAGGTGCATGGGCTGGCGAAGGTCCCGTCCATCAGTCGCATCCCGCCGGAGGAAGTCGCCCTGGCCTGTGTATGGAATGGGAGCTATATGCAGATATAGATGATTGAATTTAGGTGGTTCGCAAGGCTGGTTGACAACAGAAGCGCCGTATTAAGGGGGTCTTTCAATGATGGCTTTGGCTCTTCTTTCTGCACAGCTTTTATTCGTCTCTTCTTCACTCTTAAGCTTCTAAAAGTCTAAAAAGAGCGACGCACTCCATTCTGGACCACTGCATCATTCGGAGAAACTGAGGTAGTCCTTGATTTAATTGAGTTGCCCGAAAAAATGTTCTTCAGTCTGATTATCCGCGTAAATACGTATGTAGAAATCCCCATGTGTTGTTCAGGAGTCGATCAAAGGTACATGAATTGTTTTATTCGACGATCGCGCTCAAGACGATCTCGCTCAGTACGATCTCTCGGTGGCGAGCATACCAATGAAGCAGTGCATTGCTTCGTCCAGCGCAGCTGGTCCAACGAGAAGGCCAAATCGCCATTGACCATTACAACGGCTGCAGTCTCCCCCTTCAACTCCTCGTTGTTGAGGTATGTCACGTATTTCAGTGACTTACGTAAACCCGCTGGTTGTTCCGATTCTGGGGAACGTGATCCATCCCACCGGGGAAGCTTACCGAGTAAGAAGAATCCCCGAGATTAGAATCCGCTGGGTTTGAAGCTTGATGATAATCAAATCGATCCAATCAATCGGCAGGGACTAAAAACAAGCGGTGACCGCGAGATCCAAGGCAATGGCACCTCACAGGGATCAGCTTGCGGGCTCACATGTGAACAGATGAACTGCATGCTGATCGAGGAAAGATAAGACGAGCAGAATTCATTCACGTAACGAGAAGAAGCGCTCACGACTCATGAATGCCTTCCACAATCAGCTAGATCCACTTGCCATACAGCGGCCCGCTCAGCATGCAATGTCGGCACTCGATGAAAGCTGGGGACACAAGCTTTTGACACTGACCACCCGATATGATGAGCTAGGACCTATGCTCAAGCAGAATAGAGAGATAGGTAGATAATGAGTGACAATCCATGACAATCCATGACTATATACCCAACCCAAGCCATGCTAAGGTCACTGGGCATTCAAAATCACAACTGGGCGTTTAGGTCAGTGAGTCGAACCCCTCCTTACTCCCCGCGTTGATATGGAGATCGATACATGTTCAGCTTAGTTCAGCCAGGGTAGCCATGTCATTGTACACAGTCGCTGCCAAGCCCTGACTCGCGATGGAGACAACCGATAACACATAGGCCCAAATCAAACGTGCGCCCATTTCATAACTGAACGGTCGCCCTCTTCCCCGCGAAGTCGCGTTCTGTTTGCCAGCGTTTTCTTTCTCCAGAAGAGCATCTCTGATTTCAAAATGGCACCGGGACGACAAGTGCAAACGACCATCAATTACTTTGATGATCCTGGGGTGCCTTTGGTGCCCATGATCATTGGAGGGTAAGACATCAAATGCCAAATTAAACTTTATTGAGGCTTACTCGGCACGATTAGTCCGACACCTGGAAAGCCTCAGCCCAAGGTCGCCATCCCTACAACCATCACCGACGTCACCGGGAAGGAGGACGAGTTCACGCTCGATGTCCAAGGTTTTCACTACGTAAAGCACGAAAGTCAAGTAACCAACTGGGATGACGATGAGGAGATCAAGCGGGTGAACTATCCTGAGATGGAAAAGCTATGCTGGAAAGTACTGCAGGAGACCGAGAACCTGTAAGCCAAGTTCCTTTGCCTGACCCTGTCAATGTCGTTGTTGCATGTATTAAGCTTTCGGCTCACACGTCTAGCCCCAAACCCTCCGAGGTACACATCTTGACGCATATCATCCGCCGTGGTCCCAAGGATAACGAGGGTTCCAAGGGCCCGGCCCGCTATACGGTGTCCATGTCGACCAGTCGTTCAATGCCGCTGAGGGAGTTGCCCAGAGATGGCTTGGCGACAAAGCCGCAGACCTTCTTAAGAAGCCGCGTTACCAAATCATCAACGTGAGATCAATAACAACCCGGCTTGCCTGTCTTGGACTAACAGGAGACAGATGTGGCGCCCAATTCGCCCCATCACCCGGGATCCTTTCGCCGTCTCTGACGCGCGGTCCATCCCCGATTCAGACCTGGTCTTTGTGCCGGTGCGCTTCCCGGATCACGATACGGAGGCAGTTGAGGTGCGGCCGCCGACGGAATCTCCTCACAAATGGTACTTCAAGGACAAGCAACAGACCGACGATGTCCTTCTTCAAGCAGGTCGATTCGAGCAAAAAGCCCGGGGTCCCTAGGAGAGTTCCTCACTGCGCATTCAAGGATACTGAACTTCCCGAAGGGGAGGGAGAACCGAGAGTGAGTATCGAGGTCAGAGCCTTTGTGTTTTACGATGAAGAATGATGAATGAGAACGAATAACTCCAACAAAAACCTTCAAAAGACACCGTTCCAAGCTCAAGTACTTCAAGTCCATCGTAGTGTTTCGAAATAAGCCAGAGACTTGGCAAATTTCTCCATCAAGGCATATGAAAATAACAAGCGAAATGAGGTGAACATGATTAGCCCGCGAGTATTTGCTACTTCAGTGTAGTCGTCCCACGTCCCACTTGGCGTCGGGCTCCGGAAACCACCAAGACACTAGGACCCCGAAAGGCGATGGACTTATCCGCGCCGCTCACGTCGCACGATGTGAGATTAAAAAACAGCTGTTGAAGTTTTGGTTGGTAATCGCGTAATCTTGTTGTGATTGCTGGCAGGGTATGCGTGTGAGTTGTCTGACGCGCCGCGCCTAGGCGTCCGCCCGGACCGCCAACAACTTCCTCGACAGTAGGAGTAGCAATAGGCACTGGCCCATATCAGAGGAGTGTTACACACTCCCTAAAGGCTTCGAAGTGTTACTTAGAGCATATAAACAAGCAAAGCGGCCGTAGGATTTGTAAAGAAGTCAAACAGAAATCTGTTTAATATCTTGGACAAGCTGTCTTCACGGGTCACTTTGCCGATGCAGGGGGCAACAAATGCTCGAGTGTAGGTTGTAGTGCATCTACGTTTATGATATTTCGAGGAGCCTTGTCCCTATTATGGCTATGCACTCTAACAAACTCCATCTTTCTTCTTTGCTCGTCTTTCTCCTCCCTCTCCAGCTGGAGGCACCCCGTGTGCGCTACTACTCAGTCAAGCGGGTGGATTCTTTTGGTTGAAGCCTAACCCAAGCATGAAAGCTGCAGACCGTTTACTCGTCATCGTTGATGTCGATGACGGTCTTCTTCCACTGGCGGGCAGGGATCTTGCGCTTGAACATGATGTCGATCTCACGAACGGAGCGTCCCTTCATCTCAGGGATGTAGAAGTATGCAAGGACGAAACAGACGAAACCGGTGGCACCCCAGACGTAGCCGCACTTGCCGCCCAAGTTGACACCCTATTTTATTCATGAGTATGCTATTACACTTCGGGGAGAGGAGGGAGTAAGCTTACAGTTGTGTTAAGCATGTAGGTTGCGAGGAAAATGCAGGGGATGTTCACGACGTAGTAAGCGGCACGTCCAATACCGGTCGTCAAGGGACGGAGGCGAATAGCCGATGTCTCCGCAATAATGACCCAGGAAGCGGGAGCAGGGCCCAGCGTGAAACCGACAGAGACGATGAGACCGAGAGAGGCCATCGCCAAAGACGACGCAGTAGAGCGCTCGACGGATCCAGCAATACCAAGCGCGACCAGGAAGACGACATTAATCAAAGAGCCCCAGACGTAGATAGTTCGGCGGCCAAGGTATGTGGTCAGAATCCAGGAAAGCATGACGAAAACGGTTTGCAGAGCGGATGTGATAAGACCAAGGGCGAAGGCAAGTTGGGAGCCGATACCGGCCTCTGTTCACACGTCAGTATACAACACTCATCGTCGATCTGTATTCCATAGCAATTCAAAGAAACTCACGTCTGAAGAAGTAAACGGCTTGGTTGGCAATAAGGTTACCCGTAAGGTTCTGCGCCGCATAGACACCGCAGACAATGAGGGTGCGGTATGTATCGACGCCCCTGAACAGCTCCAGATAGGTGGGGTCCTTGACGGTCTTCTCGAGATCAATCGTGCGACGCATCATGGCAATGGACTCTTCGGCATTGGTACCCGAAGCACGACCCAGGCGACGAACGGATTTCGCAGCTTCCTCGAGGCGTCCCTTACGGACCAGCCACCAGGGTGACTCTGGAGCAAGGAAGAGGAGGATAGCGAGAGGGGTGGGGAACATCCATTGAAGCGCAATCGGGACCCTGGATTGGATTTGGTTAATAAAGATGAATTGAATGAAGAGGGTAAAAGAAGTACAAACTTGTAGGCGCTGGGCTCGAGCTTGCTCTCATACACGTAGCAAACACCACCGACGATAATGGCGCCGATAGCCCAGAACATCTGCAGCATCTGGGTCGCGGGGGCTCTGAGTCTCATAGGGACGATCTCACTGCAGTAAGCAGGTGCGTTGGCGATGAAAATGCCCCAAGGCACACCCTCCAGAAGCTGGCTGACGAACATGACGGCGAGGGAGTTGGCGAAGTAGAAAACAAAGATGAAGGCGTTCAGGAACATGAGACCAGTGATTGTGGCCCAGCGGTATCCGATTTTGCTGGTGATGGGACCGGCGATGCAGACACCAATGATGGCACCAAGAGGACCGCCCATCTGGAGCGCAGATTGCCACGATGCCTCGATCTGCATGACACCATCTTTGTCTTCGACACCGAATGTATTCTTGAACTCGTCCATGGCGACGAACGCACCCATGAGGAAGACACAATACGACTCCATAATCTATCCGTGATTGTCAGCTGCAGCTCCCCAAAGCGGGTGTCTGGGTAGAAGGTCGGGTAGCTCACAATGGTTGTGGACATGATGAAAGCCCACAGGGAGGCCATGGGGTAGAGCTTCACGGCCTCCAACACTCCCATGTTGAATTCCGCCTGCTCGGCCTCAATGGCGTCCGACTTGTAGTCCGCGGGCTTCGACTTCTCGTCGAGATCGGCGCCATGGTTGATTTCGTCGGCATATGCCTCAATCTTGGCGGGATCGCCGCTGGGCGACTTGGAGTCGACGGTGTTGCTCATGTTGGAGATCGGAGGTGTTGGTTGGCCGGGTCTGAGGAGAGGGAGCAGAAGAGGAGAGGGGAGAAAGGGAGCTGGCGATGGGCAAGCTGTTATTAAAGGCCTTGTCTCACTTGCCCATGTCCAGTCCCTCGCTTACCCAGTCTTCCTCTTCCCAGCCAATACAGACGAGGCAACTGGGATGTCAATCCCACACGCGCAATCTGGGCAACCCCAAAATCCCCAGCGCCGCTAGCCCCGGCTCCCCGCAATGCCCAAAACGTCCCACAAAACCCCAGAGTGTCACCCGCCTTTTTCTAGCGCCGGATATCGGGTCTTGATACAACGAGCTCGGTGGAGAAATGTCTTGTGCGGCGACGCGCTCCAATGGGGACGGCGTCAGGGGTTGCAAAGCGGCGCAGCCCGTCGATTGGTTCGTCGCGTCGTATTAATGCGCAGACACATTACTGGCCCGGCAACTCCAACTTCATAAAGGGCCGAGTTGGGGTAAATCGCGGGGGTGTTGTCGGCCCTGGATGGCCCGCGTGTTGGAACAATGGCAGCTCTCACTCCCATGTGACCCGCGACTAATTACTGCTGAGTCTGGTCTTATTCATTGCTAGGACGCAATTGGCAGCTTACCCCGTCCCTAGGGACAAGCTGACAGGGGAATCCCGTTCCCAGGAATGAAGAGCGTAGGACAATCCTGTTCCCATGAACATGAAGGAGGGGTAGGGTTCCTGTCCCCCGGATTCAGGTCGCTGGAACTAGTGCCAACCCTGGGAACGAGGACGACGGGTGAAATCTGGAAAACGCGAAAGCTGCTGGGCGGCATGGCTTTTAACAGCTAGCACAGAAGGTCATTGCTGGTCCACATGCGCTCCGGCAATCGGTCGATCTCGGTCCGACAACTTCACGACTCAGCACTGTTGGTAGAGAGAACACACAACATGGCAAGCCAAGGGTGGCATTGCAGATGTCAGATGCTTGTATGGGCTCGGCGTGCGTCGTTTTAGCCGCGTCCATGGAAGCTTGTCATGTTTCATTTGTTGTTTTGAGACAACAAGTTCCAATTGCCTGTTTACCTACCTACAGAGACCAGCCATCTTGGCGTGGCCTATGGGAAAGAAAAATGGACTTACCTATATCTGAGTAATTTCCAGCGCTTTGGGACGAATGCCGTAGCGCGAAATCACTCCACTCACCTGTCCTTTAGCCCTTCCAATTGTAGTCGTCTGAAGAACTGTTTGCAACCTTCCACTTCACCAAGTTCCGACATTTTATCAACCTCCTCGAGTGACATATCATCCTCCCGTACCCACCGGGACCTTAAGCGAAGCTTATCAATAAACTCATTCCATCCCGGTTGCCGTGATGTCGTTGGCAATGAAAATTCCTTCGAATAGGACATCTTTTCGCAAGTGATATTTCTCCAACCGTCCGATATTCCTGAAGCCTCTCGAAGGATGTACTTGGTCTGGAAGTATGCCGCATCGTTGAATGGAAACCCGTCAGCCATAGTCGAAGAAGCGCGGAGGATTCTTGTGAGATCAGTCAGATACGTTCTGCTCGACAAAAGCCACTTGTTCTCAGATGTGATGCAAGTCCGCGAACCGAGATATCCTCCGTGTACGTGTAACACCAAGTTTTGGATCTTGCGAAACCATGTTGGCGTCTTTGGTGGACAACCACACGACTCCTTCTTCAGGCAAAGAACGATGTAATCAACGTTCCAGCTGATCCGGAAGTAGATTTGAGGGATGCATTTGCCTGACTCTTGAGAGTCGATACTTATGTCGGTGTTAAACGACTCACTGATCTGAGTCTTAGGGCGGATTCGTTGGGCCACGAACGCTGACTCGTGGTTGATGGTCGTGTCTATTAGCTCGTAATACCGCCGCGATGATTCGTGAGCATGCAACGTCCAGGAATTGCATCGATCACGCATTTGAGCTCCATCCCTCAGTGACTCAGAAGACCATTGATCAACGATCTTCGAAGAACTCCCATCGCGAAGATCAAATTTTCGCGGCTCCAAGTAGAATTCTGTCCATATCATGCACCGCAACTCCGGAGGGAGATGCCTGAAGTTGGTGAAAGAAGTAAGCGTCTTTGAAGAGTTCATGGAGGCTGGAGCTTGGGATACCGAAATAGCAATTATGAGATGACTTTGTGTCAATGATTTTCGCGAGGAAGACTGGAAACTTTTATACCCCTCCATCCCTTTTCTAAGTTCAATAGGCTTCGGTACATCTATGGACACCAGCGAAGCACATCACCTTGGAGGTCTAAGGTTCCGCCCGGTTGAGTCACTGGGCGTATGCGTGGCGCCCCTCACATTCTGCGCCTGCCATCAAGGTCACTCGATCTGGAGTCAAAACCAGACTTATCTTCAGGAGTTTATTGCACAATTCAATTAGGCAACAGGAGCAGGCCTACCTATCACTCTCCGGTTTTGGCTAGTATGTGATTGACACCAGGTAGTAATCTAGCATGAATATACGGAAATTAAAAATACTGCTAAGGATGTTCGGCACGCACCCCTGTGGGAGCAATTCGATAGATAGCTCAATCTGCTTCCTTAGTAGATGGGAAGAAGTTGGACAACACTGCAACCTAGAAGTGGTCTCTGGCCTGCTCTGAAGAAGCTCAAAGCCACATTGTTCTCCCTTTTGCATGCCATGAACCCGCCGTTGGGACTGGCTTCTTTCGGGTAACCCAGGCCGTCAGCCGTGACAATAATCCCAGGTGTGCCACCCAAGCACTTCAATTCCACAGTGTTGGGGCTCGGCACCGTCGCGGTACCACCAGGGGTAATGACCATGCCGGCAGAAGGGGATGAATCGTCACCAAGATGGGCCACGCCAACCGTGTCGTCATCGGTGCGGAAGTTGGATCCTTGACCGGCCGGTACGAGAACGATTTCGGCCAGGCAATCGGCTTTGGAGACGTAGCTGAGCTCTTGACCCTGAACATTGGGGCCAAACTCCGGCGGGAGGTCGGGGTAGGTCATATTGGCCCAGAGGCGGAAGTCGTTGGGAGTATCGGCTCTTCTGACGGGTACATGGGCCGCCGTTACTGCGGCGGCGAAAAATATGGCTTGGATGAAACTCTTCATAATCATTTTGAAGATGCTTGAAGGTGAAAGGCAATGAAACTTGAATTTGGTAAGAGTTGCTTGGTGTCAATGGTATTGCTCTGTGCTGAGTTAATGAGGTTAGTTCAACTGTTCAAGTCGTCGACTCGAATTGCTCTTCTTATATTGATCTCATTATCAGTGCAACGTTTCTCAAAGCGGCAGTGGCAAGTCACTGGGTCGTCTAACAACACGCCACTTATGCGACTTGAGGCCTTCAATTACCTAACACTTCCGCGGGTCTCATAGAATGACAGGCTCTTTTACAAACTGCTTATGATCGCACGCAAAGGATGCTGTTCCTTTGGTCGTCTTACAGCATTCAGGCACCGCCCGATTTAATCGAGCGGGCCGCTGTCTACCTCGGATCCTTCGAGCCAGCCGTCTTACATGCAGGCAATTGAGCTTCAGTTTCGTATCATGGCTGACGGTATTCGTTGACCGCTGATCTTTGAGGTTCATCAGGGCTAGTGCTTAGGTGATACAAGTCCTCTGAATACTTGCCTTCTACAGCAGATTTTCTCGATGTTAGACTGTCAATGCAAAATCTCCGGAAATTTTCAGATTACCATTTTAGCACGATAGACCTTTGTTACATTTCTCTGTGAACTCTCAGTTGTTGCTTCACTCTCACTGTTGAAGACAAGCTCCAGTCGTCACTTGTGCGTTTGATCGTAGATGGCTGTCAGATGTCTCGCTTCTATATGTCGCTTATGCTTAGCCTGCAGGAAGCTGTCGAAAAGTCTCGTATTTGTAATGGAGCAGGTGATGCATTCGGCCCTATTTCGAAATAGAATACAGCTGGATGTCGCTGACGTAGAAACATTACTTGGACTCGGAACGACGCGGTAAGCCAACCTTGGGCCTGTCATGTGCGGCTTTGGACGAAGCTAGCTTTGAGTGTTAAGTGAGGTGGGATGGCAGAACCTACTAAGCGACTGCAAAACTTTGTTGGTAATATTGGATGAACATCACACCTTTTGATACTCTGAATTGGCTATAAAGCCTCTCCTTGTGTCAAGCCGGAACTGAGGCTTCAAAGAGCACTTGTGTCGAGGTTATGACGGATTCGTCAACGACATGGGCAGCCGCCTATAGTCACGACGTATTCTTACTCGCTCAACCCTCAATTAGTACGGCATCAACAATGTGCTACGGTTTTCCGCTGTCCGAGATTCGGAATGATCCACAAACGTTGCTTTATCTAAGCATAATAATCACTATTGGTCGTTGGGTCGAGTGCGATAGAATCTGGCACTGGGCGAGGAAAGAGAGTCAGCTGTGATCGGTGTACTTCGGCCCCATGGATCCAAGTGCTGTGCGCTTGCTCCGGCTTGTCTTGAGCTGCTGGATGAGGGGCGATACCTATTACACTGGTCCGTGAACCTAGTGCTGGTATTTTCAAGGACAGAGAAAATTTGATAATCGAATAGGGGCTCGAAAGAAGGATGGAGGTCAGGATGAATAAGGCGTAGATTACCGGAGTCGGAGTTTGCGGTCCGGCCTATGTCCGGCATCCCTCCGGCGCGGCGTCCCCTCCTCAGCGGCGCCGATATTTTTATCGGATCACGGCATCGCCAGCGCCGCGCTGCGCGACACATGATCTGCAGTGTACACGTACGAGGTTTAGATCCTCCCTTATGCTCGGCGCTATCCGTCTGAGGCGAGACTCATCCGGAGAGAGACATCCATGACACAACTGTAAAGAAAAGTCAACCCGTCATCATCAAACCGACGGATCGAGTCAGATTTTGCATGATGTTAGTTAGCGCATAGTGAATACAAGCTTATAAATTCCACCATGTGAAAAAAAAAGCTCCACGAGATCAAAATCAAGCTCATGAAAATCCCACCGGCGTGCATTTTTAAAGAGCTTTAGCTTGATAAGGCCAGCCAATCTCGGCGCAGGGAGACGAGTCAACGGCCCCTTTCTCCCTCGTCGCGGTGGAGTTTTCGGCGCCGAAGCCAGTTTGTGAGGCCAAGAGAGCCCACGTGGAGTACCTTAAGCCTCATTTTCTGTGTGAGTGACATGTTCGGTCTCGGCGGTTGTGTGTGCGCCGCCCGCCGAAAGGATGCAATCCACCTCCTGAGTCCCGGACCCGTTTCGACCAACAACAATCAATCACAGCGGGGGGAGCCGCGCAAATTCGCTACGCGAGGCGAGAAATGCAGCTGGGCTTGGTCAGATTCAGATCCATTCGGTGCTATCGGAAACCGATTGGATTGCTTTTCGTCACAATGGGGTGTCTGTTTGCCTGAGATCTGGGTGTTTGTTTTGTCAATTGGACATGGGAAAGGGGGCAGTGGGCCGCGTTAGGCACACCTGGACTGGTCCGATGGAGATTCACGGCGCGGACCTACCATCTGGAACGTGGGACCGCTGACGCCTTTGATTCTTTTTTTCAATCATGCCTGTCGTTTGGGCTGGACTACTTATTTGCCCCTGTCCCATTTGGATCTCAGATTCTGGGGACCTAGTTCTTTAGACAATTCCACAATCAAGAGAAGCTCACATCGGCCAACGTCTTCAAGCTATTGTGAACCTGAACAACACTTTTGCTTTTCTCTTGGATACAGACAACGACTCCAGACACACAGCATGTCGAATCGACAACACATCTCGTCCCCCGCGGACTCCCAGACAACCGTCGCAGACCCGCAGCCCTTCATGCCTGACACCAAGGCCGACCCCAACCCAGACAAGACAGACTACGAGTCCGAAGGCCCGCAATCGACTCTCAACCAAGCCGTCGCGGACCCGGAGAAGGGGCACGGAGGCCCTCCCGTGAAGCCGTCGTATCCCGGAAGCGATGCGCCGGACGGCGGAGCAACCGCGTGGCTCGTTGTTCTCGGGGCGTGGTGTACTAGTTTCTGCAGTTTTGGATGGGTGAACAGTACGTTGCATCGCGTGGAACCTTGCATTGAGCCTCATTCTTGGTCGTGTAGTTTTTGGATACTAACGTGTGACTTGGCGTTAGGTGTCGGCGCTTTTCAGGAATACTATCAGAATGACTTGTTGAGCAACTATTCTCCGAGTACGATTTCTTGGATCCCTTCGCTACAGATCTTCTTCATGATGGCCATGGTAAGGCTTTCTGTTCTCAATGTCCCTTACATCGGTTTTTTTTTTTTTTTTGGCTGACTTGGAGACCACAGGGCCCTGTCATCGGCACACTCTACGACAATTACGGCCCCCGCTGGCTCATTTTCGGCGGCACCATCCTCCACGTCTTCGGCTTGATGATGACCTCCCTCGCAACCCAGTACTACCAGATCCTCCTAGCCCAGGGGATTTGCTCTGCCATTGGTGTCTCGGCCATCTTCCAACCGGCGATGAACACGATCCACGGTTGGTTCAACATCAAGCGCGGCGCCGCTTTCGGCCTCCTCTCGACCGGCTCCTCTATCGGCGGCATTGTCTTCCCGATCATGGTCACGAGGCTCATCAAGCAGGTCGGATACCCCTGGGCCATGCGCACCTGCGCCTTCATGATCTTGGGACTGCTCATCATTGCGAACCTGACGGTCCGCGCGTACCACCCCCCGCGTCCTCAAAAGGTCACCAAGGAGATGCTCCTGCGCCCGTTCAAGGAGTTCGAGTTCGTGTGCGTTGTCATTGGCTTCTTCCTATTCACCTACGGCATCTTTGTTCCGATCAACTACATCCAGGTGCAGGCCCTCGAGGCGGGCATGAGCCCGGACTTGGCGCAGTACCTCGTCGCCATCCTCAACGCTGGATCCTTGTTTGGGCGTATTTTCTCGGGTATTCTTGGTGACAAGATTGGAAAGTACAACATCTTCGTGGTGGTATGCTACTTGACGAGCATCTGGATGCTGGCGCTCTGGATCCCGGCGAACTCGGATGGCGCGCTGATTGCGTTCGCGGTGCTGTTCGGTTTCTGCTCGGGCGCGTACGTGTCGCTGATTGCGCCGCTGTGGCAGCCATCTCGCCGTTCCAGGAGATTGGGTTCCGAACGGGAATTACCTTCTTGACGAACTCCATCGGAGGTTTGACGACGAACCCGATCAACGGTGCAATCCTGGCAGGGCCCGGAGGCTGGGTTGGCATCAAGGTGTTTTCTGGCGTCTTCTGCATTGCGGGGACAACATTTTTCTGCTTGCCAGGATGAAGAGGACTGGTTGGAAGGTATTTGTTGCTTTCTAAGTAACGGGAGAATTGGCGGGAAGTTTGGCATCGACGAAGCACGCATATGGAAAGGACTCAGCATCAACATTGGCATTGCATTATAGACATCTCCCATCTTGTACTTTATACCCTCAATTATTCCTAATCATGCGTGTCTTAGGCTAGCCGCTAGTTTGTAACCATAGAAGGCACCTGAGTTTTCATACATCATTTTTGATGTTGCGAACAGTGATGAAAATGTTCTATGATGGCAGTGCAAGGATGTTCTTATTCCCATTGGCTCGGCTTATGAGTCGTTTTGGGGGACTGGCCTCGTGCATGCTAAGATGACTCTGTTCGGCAGCTTCAATGTGGAGTCCTTTCCTGGTTGAAGTAAAACCCGTCAACTTTTATGTTGACCAAAGTAGCCCACAAACCTGTTCAAGTTCGTATGTTCTGGGTTCTAATGCTAGAATCTCTTTGTCTGTTCTGTCTGGGTCTAGTGAATGCCTGCGTACTGGTTGATAAGATTGAATATGAATCACTTGCCGCTCTTCGTTGCATGTTACTGTGTTGTACGGGCAAAGAAGCTATGAAGGTGCACTCAATAGAAACGGTTCGCCGTTGAGGTTCTCACATATAGCAACCCTTATCAACATGCTTTTCGAGTATACGGCCAGCTAGGTGGAGCTCGCCACGTACGAGACTTCACCGTGGAGTCGGCAACCCCGTCCCAAAGTCTACGTCAACCCTTTATGGCTTTCCGCCTTGATGGCCGCAACTTTCCCCCACGACTGACAGGATCTTTTCACCCGTCTGTAAACACATCAGCCCTGCGAAAATTGTCTGCCTACAAGCGTTTAATAATTCTCGTCTTCTCAACTGACAACACCACGAGCTGCACCATCGTCGAACACAAAAGCGCATTCACCATAACATTTACATCACATCATTCAAAAACTCCAACCGCCACCATGCCCCCAATAATTTCATCTCGCATGATAATAGGCCCTGTTGGTACGCCACATTTCAACCTTACAACTGAAGAGGGCCTCAAAGAGGCAATCATCACAGCATGTATACTTGGATACGCCATGATCGGCGTTCTCTCCCTGGTCTGCGTCAACAACTTTCGCTTGGCAGAGGCACCGAACTGGTACAAAGCTACAGAACGCAGACCAAGAGATAAAGTCCTTCTGGGTTTCTGGTACTTTGGCGCCATCTTCCTTTGGCCCTTGGTCCTCCCTCCATGGCTCGTATGTCGCCTTGGCTTTTGTTGCTCGAAAAAGTTTGGCAACATCAACAACAGGAGGAGCCACCGATACGATACCGCTTCGAGGGGTAGGAGGGGGGTGGACTTGGGCAGGTGGGAAGATATTCCACTCGACAACGACCCGGCCTCCAGAGTGGGCGAACAAGAAGGATCGAGGGATAACAGGGAGTGTAGACCAACGACTGCCAGGACTCATCCGAGCCGTCCACTATCACTACAAACGATTGAAGAAGGGGTCGCCACTCGCTACATTCGAAGTGGTGCAAATGCACCCTCAAGCCTTCCGTCCTTTCAGGCATCACCCGCAGCGTCATCTAGAGATCAATGGGAGTTACAGAATCTGAGGGCAGGTGTGCATCAAGGTTGTTAGCCGGTGGGAGTTGGCCAACGTTTTCCACATTTTCTCATACAATTTCACCATCGCATTTCGTAGAGGGCCGGCATACAGCAAGCAAGTTATAGTTTCAAGCTGATATTCTCATGCTACAAAGAACGCTCATTATATATGACGTTTCAACAAAAAGACTTCGTGCTGTTGCTATGAATTACCGACTGACTTGATGGTAAAAGAAAGCGATTGTTACACAGAACTTTGAGGCCGGCCAAAAACAAAAGATGCGGCGAGGGGGAATCGAACCCCCGGCTCCCCGACGCTGCTTGATGGCAACGGAGAATTTTACCACTAAACCATCGGCGCTTCTGATTGGAGGGATCCTATAATATCGTGCACTATAATGTGGGGTTGAGATGCTTGCAAATCCGTGGTCGTGTGGGTTGCGGAGTGCCATCACTCAGCGTTAAGGCAGGCAAAGAGGGAGAGAGAGGAATAAAGAGAATGGAAACGGAAGTTTGGTCTTAGATAGACTTTGTTTTAAGTTATCTGAAGGCTTTAATGTTAAACCTGAGAGAGACGTCTAATAGAGCAGCCTAAATTTAGTGACGCAATTATCAAGTGAAACTGCGTCTCCTTCTTTAAGTCGAGAATTATCGCCGACTTAGGCTGTGAAAAATCCTCCATGTATCATTATTCCTTCCTAAGGTAAGTCCCGCCTCTGAACATAGACCTCCAGCCCTTCCTGCACCACGAAAAACGTGGCATTAGCCTTCAGCGGCTGACTTGGGTGGACCAATTCAAAGTTGAAGTCTCTAAAAAGCCGTGGTACAATCTTGTTGATCTCGAGCAGTGCCAGGTTGCGTCCTATGCATACATGACTACCTCCACCGAACTGATCCCGCCCGTCAGTCTATCGTTCTTCATTGGGCCGGATGTGCTTACCTGGAACATGTATCTCTCCATTTTCTTGGCATTATCAACTTCAACCAGCCATCTTTCCGGCCGAAAGTTGTCCGCATCCTCGCCAAATGTGCGCTTGTCCCGGTGTAGGACCCATCCGTTGACTGCGATTTCCGTGCCGCCGGGGAAAAAGTGCCCGTCCAGCTCCGCACCTTCAGGGGGGGCAACACGCGTGATATTGAGCCCAACAGCAGGGCGCACCCGCATGGCTTCCTTCAGGCAGGCTTGGAAGTACTGAAGTCCTTGGGCCTCGCCCCATGAGATGTTTCCTGTGGCAGGAAGCACACCGACATCGACAGCTTTGGTGATTTCGTCAACTAGCCTTTTATGAACGTCCGGTGAGGATAAAACGTGCCAGAACAATGACTGCATGGTTGAGGCAGTGGAGTCCGAGCCGGCAAAGCTGTTACATCTATGTTAGTCTTATTCCATCAGTCCATGAAGGGTCATGTGACTCACATCGCCCCATGAGCAACAGCGAACACGTCGCCCTCAGTAAATCTCTCAGGGTCCTTCAGGTGCCCTTGATCAAACTCGCCAGAAGATCCTGCCTTCCGTCGTCGTTCCTCAACTTACCCTCACTCTCCTTGTCAAACGGTCGTCTTCTCTCCATCTCACTTAGCGCGATTCTGGTGATCGGAGCGTTCTTAGTGTCCAGGCTTGGCACAAGCTTCCAAAGGGGGTTGCGACGGAGCAGATGGTCCACCCAGGGGATTTGACCAACAATGCCATTGTATGCCTGTGAACGATCTATCGTCGAAATGGCATCCTCGACGTCCTTCCCCTCGGCTAGAAAGCCGAAGCTCCGCGAGAAGGCTACTTCTCCCAAGACATCAAATGCAAAGTAATGCAACCACGCTCCCAGGTCCACGGACTTGTCTGCCTTGTATTCCATAGGCGCCGATGCAAACCCGCCGATCTTCGCTACCACCAAGTCAATGGTGTCGTCAATGAAGGGGCTCAGATGTTGCATCGCTGCCATGCTGTAAGGCACGTTGGCAACCTTCTTCTTGCGCGCATGTGCCTCCTCATTGACCTCAGTAAAGATGTCCGGGTTCTCTGGCGGAGGGAACACTCCATAGAACGCCGTCTTGTAAAACCTCTTCCCGGCGCTCAGGACATGTCTCGCAGCCTCCGGTGAGGCAATAGAGACCTCATTGGGCCCGATGCGTACGACAGGTCCGTATTTCCGGTGCAACGCTACATGGTGTAAGTGCGAGCGGCCGGACGCGGTGGTGATGACTTTCCAAAGACGGGTAGTTGACGCGAGGAACGGGCCCGGATAGCTCCGGAGGGGGGAGAGGTAACGGGTGCGGAGGACATTTCCGATCAAGATCACAGACAGAATGATATGCCAGTAGTGTCGGATGAAGAGGCCGGCCGTTTCGGTGTAGGTGTGGTTCCGGTCGTTCGGGTCTAGGGCGTCGAGCGGAGAGTCCATGATTGGGTGTGTGTGCGCGCGGGTGAATGACTAGCTATGTTCTAGGATGCGTCGTTACCGGCTCTCGGGGAACATTGACGTCGAGAACAGTAATGACTGCAGCCGATGTCACGATCCAGCGGATTGCAGGAATCAAATGCACACCACAGACCTTCGAGGACGGTGGCAGAAAGATATCTCTATGCGGTTCGGTTGCAATTCCTTCGGGCTGCTTCAGATACAGGATCAATTTACGTCTCAACACTCGTATGCGACTCTGATCTCGTATCACTCTGGAGGCCGAAGAACGTTATTGACATCACCGGCCTGTCTAGCTTGGCCTAACAGACGGCATTTCCTCACAATGATGGTCACAGACGTTGGTTCGGCGACACAAATGGCTTCCGAAAGCTTAATAGCCAATGAGATAACTGCCGATAGATCAGAGGTCATGGCGAGGGCGGGAGATGGTGATGCGGGGAGACGGACGGTGCGGAGTGGCTTCGTCACCGGGACACCCTGGAAAAGAGATCGCAAAGGCCTGGGAAATGCACATTTGACTTACCTAAGCGGTCGAATGTGCAACTGATGCGAGAACGATGTCCAGGTAGGCCGATACCAGTACGTAATGTCGATGGAGGGCATCCAGTATGAGATGGCGAAGGGCGATCATCATGTCTCGAATCAATTCGGGGGCTTATGTGATGAGAGAGGCGTTGGTTACCGCTCTGTACCACTGGACATATTCATATTTGCAAAACATGAAGTGAGAGGGACACGCAATGTGACGAGCAGAGCAGGACCCCCAAGTTGATTAGACCACCATCTCGCAGTCGGGTACGGAAGTCTCTCGGCGATTTTTGGGATATCGAACTCTGTCATTCAGACGGATACCAAGTTCATGGTATGGTAGCCCTTCAAACACAAAAGTATGCGGCAGCCTGCATCATCAGAACGCCCGTCACGGCCTTAAAATCAAGCAATGACGGGCCGGCCCCATCATGTTCGGATTGTGGGTTCACTGCCGTATCACAGCTGAGGCATTCAAGCATCCCCATCTCCATAGCCATTTAGGTACGCAGTAGTTGGCAGGCTTTGACAAGTGAGACCTGACGTTGAGACCACGAGCCGCATCGACGCATATGCTCGATTACCGAACCACTCTTTTCACTCGAAGATGGCCTATCAGCGGAGATTTGCGGAGATGGAGCGGGATCTCGACGGGAGACAGGGCACGACAGATCGGAAACGGCCCGGAAACAATACCAATACTGGGGCATCCCGCTGGGAAGAGCACGGATTCTCGATTCACTGACGAGTCGGAAACTCTTGTGGAGTAGGTAAAGCAGAAGGGGTAACAACAGCCGCGCAACACAGATCGAAAGGAGGACGATGTCAGCGGGAGTATGTTGACGGGTAAATCGCGGGACAGGACACGACGGGCGCCGCTGGGGCCTTTGAGAAGTCCCGTCTTCACCCGCAATCCCGGGGACCGCGGGGGAGAAGGAGACGGGAAGAATGGAGACCAAAACTGCAGGATATGTATCGGGCCGGGGGATAGCCCAAGCTCCTCGCTCTAGGGCGCGGAGCACAGAGAACTGAGCTTAGGAGCGTGTTCCACGTTACGTGAGGAAGCAGACAATGTCGGTACTTGCCACGAGAGCACTTCACTCAGTGCACCAGCATAGCTTGTTATGCACGACTCTGAGGCTCTGTCGAGTCAGCCATACGCGCATGTCGCAGACAATACGAGTATGCTGGATCCTGTATCGTCTGGTCTCAGCAATCTCGTCAGAAGTTACGGGGAAAGCATAGCCTAGGGCCAAAGCTACTCGAGCTTCTTGACTCGTATCTACGGCAGAGGGGCGGTGGCTCTCTGGACTAGTCCGCCCTGGTATGTGAAATCACAATTCAACAAGTGAAAGAGTATGAGTCGAGTCACTTGAAGGTAGCAACACTGACAGAGGATACTCGATTATGCCAAGCGGAGGCGTCGTCACGAGGTAGATAAAACGAGCGAAATGGCCGTCGATGTTGAGGAATAACGCCAACGGTCACAGCCTCATTGAGACTTGGCTTCTAGAGGTTCGCCAAGAGGTTGATTGGGCGGTAACGGGCCATGATTAGCTAGCACGGAGCAACCCAGACTCAATCAACGGTTAAAGTGGCGTTTCCAATTGCTTGCGGCACACCTCGTCCTTCGGGCCAAGACCACCATCTCCAGATGAATGTCACCGAGGTGGTCAATGGCGCGGAGGGAACACTGGAACATGGGAGACCGGATTGCGGAACCGCAGGCCCCCCTCGCCTGAAGAGCGTCCGAGCTGTCCGGCACAGCCAAAGCATGATATCCAAAGAAGCCAGAGGGGGGGATGATCTGCGGCCAGAAGCAGGGACTGCTCAAACCTTGATTATGGTGGTATTTCTCTGCGCGTGGAGAAGCGACAGGATGATGGATCGTTCTCGTCAATTAGATATGCAGCATGCTAATTGTGCAAAGAGAGAGAGACGTGCACCGCAAACGAGGCGAATCGGGTTTCGTGGGTTGCCAACGGCTCCGGGATGCTCCCGGGAACGTTCCGCCAGCAGAAGAGCAAAGTGAGAGGAGGGCGAAGTCAGGCTTGACGAAGTTCCCTGCAGGGGTGTGCGATGGCATCTCCCTCTCAACTGCAGGGGCAGTCTTCAAGGGAGAGCCCTAAAATCTGGGGTTAAAGGAGGTGCGCCTGGCGCGGTCATAGGGCAGGCCTCGGAATTTGGCTGTCCCTCTGCAGCGCTTTTTGCCAATGACTAGAGGTGATCTAACAAGCGGGCTGGACCTTCTGGCAGTCTGTTTTTCTGCTCGAAGTCTGGCGGCGGCGAGTCAACCTTGAGTCTGCCCAGATATTAGGGGCCTTTTCAGACGGGGCAAAGGATGGATGAACTAGGAGATGATTTACGGAAAGATATCCGGAGCCACATTGTGTATCAGGAGTGGGATTCTAGTGGCTTCTGTCAGCCGGAGTGGGAAATTGTTATGTTCGGCCTTAACTGGAAGCTGTTAAGCTGAGGCCATTGATGGCCTTATTTCGTCGAGCAAGATTGACGTCGGGGGGCAACGGCTTGCGCAATCTCGATGGAGTTGCGCCAAGGCGTGCGGATACAGCCGCCTCGTGATAGCGATATGCCACATCGCCTCATTGACGCAGTAAGTAGAAGCCAAGGAGCCCGAAGATGGCGCTGTCCGCCTGCCAAGAGAATGACTGAGTAGTGGTGCGACATATGCCTCCACCGGGGACCACGGCCTGTCTGCGATTCGAAGCGGATACACGCGTCTCCAAAAACATGATGTCGTGACACTTAAGCGACGGGAGCAGAGAGGATTAGGCATCTCGATCCGCTTCTTCAGTGCTTTGTGCCAAGACAGGAATTGAAGGAGGTTGTGAGGCTCATTCAACGTGATCACCGCGCGCGAAGCTGGAGAGGCAGCGGGGTTGACGGAATGGAGTCATTTTGTTTTCGTGCGGCCTGATACTTACCCCAGTCGCGACCGCTCGCATGTGGGCAACAGCCAAGATCCATGCCGTTCAAGCCGGGAATGCAACGACGAAGCTTTCAGCGGACTGGATGTCCTACTGTCTCTTAACCCAGAGAAGCCAAGCGTCTACTTTGTCAGGTACATAGCGAAGGTTGTCAGTTGACATGCTAGGGAGGCGGGGCGGAGGGTGGAAAAAGAATACGGTCGACTTCTGCTTGCCATGCCTTGAGTATGTCAGAGCCATGACTGAGGGTTGAGTGTGAAATTGCCCGGTGTCAATTGTAATCTTGTTTTAATCTAGAGCTGTGTGTCTGGGCCCTGTGTACAATACAAAGTGTGCTTGGGCTAAATCCAGCAACGTTTGGAGTGCTACTAGGTATGTAGGGGAGATTATTTTTGGAGGATCAGAAATCTCTAGACTCACCATGCAAAAGATCCAGCGCTGATCGAGATAAACAGAGACGACGCCAAGACGTCGGGGGCCAGTATTTGGCCCTCCCACGTGGGATAATTAGGAGGGAGCAAATTGGTTCCGGGCGTGGAGGTGGTCGAGGTACGACTCAGTTACCGCTTAGCAAGCATGGCTCTACATGGCCTCAGTCTGTCTAGCGGCGTGCCATTGATGTCTTCATCCATGTGCACATCCTGTTCTTCTCTATCAAATTCAAAACCGCTAAGTGAACATCATCAAGGGCTCATGCAGCGCTGGTCAATTAGACAATCGTTAGCAATAATTGGGCACTGCTCGCCTCGTCCTTGCACCCTGGGAGAACCACGTTCAAAGCGCAGGCATCCCTGAAGGTGCATGTGCTCACAGCGGGCCCCAAGGCCTCACTTGCAGCTGCGAGCCTGCGACAGACCAGGACAAGCCAGGCGGCTAAAACGGGACTGGTTCTGATTGATGAACATGGCAGCTGCAGTGAGGGATGGATATTTGGAAAAACCTCAAACGGCAAATAATGGATCAATGCCAGATTCTAACGAAGTACCCGTAATCTCGCAGGTTGGAGAGTGCAGCAGACATGATGCTGCTGCACAGGAACAATAGGTACCGTCTTACATACAGCAGCATGTGGGTAGACAACGTGCAGACTGCAGAGCACTGTAGCAACCTGCAGGAACTGTGTCCCGGAAACCCGCGGACTCAGATATGCACGCCTGCGTCTCCGAATAGAAACGTATCAACCCCGGGACATATCAATCCAAATCAACTCGACGACGCCTTGTCTCGCTACCAGCATCCCCGAGACACCGTGCCAGTCCCCGATGGCACGTCCGAAAGAATGACAACGAACAATTCCATGGACGGACCGAAACAGAGACAGGAAACAGAACAATCCAGACCTCCCCAAGGCCCTGAATATGATCACTGCCACCCCGCCACCTTTCCCAGCTGCAGAGGATGTACAAAGACATGTACTTGCGCCCAATTGTGCCCCAGCTCCTGTCACTTTAACCCGGACGCGGGCCCGGGAGCTAGGCCGGAAGCGCCACATCAGGGGTCTTGTCCACCCTCAGCCATGTGCCTGTCCAGTGAGATGTGCACATCCATCAACAAGGACGCCTTTGGAGCCTTGCCATCCTTCCTGCGCGCTTCAGCTCGCAACCTTGGAAGACATACGTATGTATGTACACAAGCGCAACAACTCATCGACCAGTTTTGACTGAACCTATCAATGTAAGTAAGTATGTAAAAGCACGAATCGTACCAGAGTCTCAGAGGCACACTAACGCACTCAACAATCCGAGGAAACAAGCTTCCCTGCTGGGGAAAACGGCTCCCAGGCCTGGGCTTGCTCTACTGCGTGCCATTCTCGAGTCACACCGCCCATGAAAATGCCCAATTCTGCGAGGGCAGCAAGAGAAACCACCGACTGGAAGAGCAGCGGACCAGCATCCCGTCCATCTGATCTCCAATCTCCTCCAGCGCTTCCCCCAGAAACCAAGGCCCCAAAATGCCTCCACCACATCGACCGTCTGCTCCCCGTCCCAGTTCCATCGAGAGGAGCCCAGTCCCCGTTCGTCAACAGCATCCATCCACCCCTCCTCTCCTCCTGCTGTTCTCCTCTACGCGACGATTGGCCCCTCCTTTTGCAGTGCAATGTCGCCCTCGCTTGTGGTTCTCTTTGGCCAAGTGAACATCCGTGCGAGAGCATAGAGCATGGGAAAGGTCAAAACAGGCCACTTTCTCGCAACGGGCGTGCCCGCAATGTGAATGCACCGCCGCGACGTTTCAGGGGGGCAGCAGTGTTGCAAGCAAGGCCGCTGGTTGAAGCAGGACGTCCGTTCATCGCGCAGTTGTTTGGTGTACCTGCTGCAGATGAAGCTGCTACAGAACACATACATTCCTCCCAGCCGAACGTATCATGACAGAACAAACGCCCTCCACCCATCTTTCGCCTTCTCTTCCAATCTGTTCCTTACGAGGCGCACGGACTGGCGCATGTACTGCCCATAACTGCCTAGTACCATACTAGCTTGATGTCCGCATGCGGCCTCTTATCCACCGACAGGTACTCATCATGGACAAGGAACGCCTGAAGTGCCTTGGGAGGAGTGAGAGGAGAGGAGAGCTGAAGGGGTAGCATGATGGTGGGTGGAGGGGTCGTCTGTTAGCTCGGGTACTTTGGTGCACCCAGGTTCTCCTAGCACTTAAGATGAATGGCAGCTTGTACCCGCACTTGTGTGTCCCTATGTTGCGTTGCAGTCGGGGACCCCTAATTCTCTCGGGGAGTCTTTCCTTTCTGTTGTCTTCATCATCCTTCTGGCCACCAAGCGAGGGCGAGGGTGAGGGAACTAAGCTGAGCACCACGTCAAGCAGCCATTCAAGCCAAGCACATCAAGCAGCTTTGGGTACGGTGCCTTTGCCTAATCCAATCCAATATTCGTAGCCGTATCCTACGTACATCCCATCCAACCCCCCGCCCATCCAGTCCATTCCCTGTCTTGCTCACACCCTCGCAGTCCGCTCCGTTCCCCTAGCCTTGACCTTCTCCTCTCCTCCCCGTCCCCTCCATCAAACCCCCGGTTCCCCCCTCTTCAGGCTCTTTTTCTTCTCAAAAGGGGGGGTTTGCAGGATACATGCCTCTGTACATGCACCTGCATACTTACTTGATTGACTTGAGCACCACCCCCAAGCCGCACCAGACAGACCAGTCCAAACCAAACCAGACCAAACGCCTCGAGTCTCCGTCCCGACACCGAATATCATTCCTCATGATCACCATGGATCAGACCGCTTCCTCAGCCTAACTGATTGATCAAATCCATGCGCGCCATGCCCGAAGCTTATTTCCACTTCTCCAGGCCCCCCCCTACACAACCTACCTCACACTACAGTATTCCTTCGCACCTTTCAGACAACCATAACATAACATCACTTCTACATCCCACCCTCCCTTCCTTAACTCCTCGGCATTTACGTTACTGATCAACTCTGCCCGCTTCTGCTCCCACGTACTCCCGTACTCTTCGACGTCCTACCGCACACGCCAAACGTCTACTCTTTCATACCCGCACCACTCACCACGCAGAAGAGCAGTAAACGGCGTAACGACAGCGACGAAGACGACGACGACAACGACGACGACTACGTAGGCTTCGAATTGACGAAACGCAACGAAGGGATTTCAAGCAATCGAAAAGCAGCAAGTCGGACCGAACGAGAAGAAGAGCCCCAGAAAAAAACCAAAGCAGAATATTAATCACCCCCGACCCGCCGACAGTCTCCTCGACCCAGGCCCAGATCTTCCCTGTGTCACTGTGTTCCCCCACAGAACTTTGTCTGTTGGAGCACCTCGAATGGCCTACCCCACCTGACACTGATTCACAATGGTGAGTTTGAACTGCGATTCCCATCATCGCCTATCTCCGTCGTCCCTCTTCCTGTCTTGGCTTGGTGTTTAGTGGACATCAACGTCAACCTCGTCGACCTTCATCGTCGTCCTTCGTTGCCGTCGCACACATGTGTACTGGCTAGACCTTGGGGCACTTGCTCTCCTGTCGTGGAACATCATGAAGAGCCTCACCATGTCGCCGTGACCCCGCTAACGTTCTGTCGCCACACAGCCCGTTGCAAAGGCTTGCGCGCCGTGCTACTACCAGAAGTCAAAATGCACATTCTCGGAGGGTAACCCACAATGCGACCGCTGCCTGATGAATGGCCGGGACTGCGTCTTTGTGCGCCCCGTGCCGCGGTCCGCCGTCAAGGGCCGCTCGAAGGTTGCCATCCGGAGCAAGATCATGGGCCTCAATGGCAACGTACCATGTCCGACACGAAAGCCCAATATAGCCTCGACGACGACGACGACAACGACCCCGGCGAACACCACGACATCCGCCGTCGCCCGCGTCAGTACGGCCCCATGTCCAGCGTCGCGAAAACCCAGCGTAGCTACCCTGTCAAACCGGAGTGGCAGCCCGCCCGAGGACTCATCATCAGACTCGTCTTCCGACTCAGCCTCCAGTCCGCCTTCGAAGATCCTCGATTCTCTTAGTCCATTTGGAAGCACGCTGGGTCGATTAGACCAGGTGGAACGTTCGACGCTGTCGAGGCTGTTACACAAATCCAACTTCATGCAATACTTCATAGGACCGACGTTTGTGGACAGCATGCAGCTCGACATGACTGTTCACTTATTCTCCATGTTCGACCAGGGTAAAGACGCCTACATTGCCATGTACAGCGCCTTTGCGGCGACGATGGGATTGGATACAGGGGAGTACGATCCGGATGCGAACCTGCACCGGGGAGCGATGGCCGTCGAGTCTCTGCGGTCATGTCCGCTGCCAACACTGAAGCGCGAGGAGCTGTTGCCGTGGGCAGGCCTGGGACTGGGCATTGTGTACTTTTCCAACATGGCCCTCGGCACGAGCGCGGCACCTGTGCGCCGATACGTCCTCAGCCACATCCGTCATCTGCTGGGGACCTCTTTGATCTCCAGCGAGCGGACACACTACATTCTCGTCTTCATGACGGCCGTCGACATCAACGAGTGCCTAATGCAGCGCGAGCTACCAGTCTGCGGCATCGCGCCCCCGGTAGAAGGCCACGTCGACGCCTACCTCGGCCTCTGCATGCCGTTACTACAGCACATGTACGAATTGAGCAGGATCAGCTACAGCCTCTACCACGAGGTCGACGTCGACGAGCAGAAGCAGGCGCTGGACGACGTCGAGCAGGAGATTGAGGCGTGGCAACCGCACATCCCGCCAGACTTTACAAATCGGTTTACCACCGGCGAGGTCATCCACATGCTGGCGCAGAGCCGCATCTACAAGACAGGGGCGCTCCTCTTTATCCACCGATTACGGTACAAGTTTGGCGAAAAGGACGACATGGCGTCGGCGATGGCGAAGAGCATCATGTCGGACCTGAAGATGACGATGACGGTGTCGCAAGACACACAGCGCTGCGTCAGCTTCCCCTTCACCCTCGCCGCCATCGAAGCGCGAGACCAAGCCGAGAAGGACACTGCGATGGAGGCCATGAAGACCCTCATCGACAGCTGCAACACCAAATACCGCAACAACATGGAGGCTTTCCTCAAGGCGATGTGGGATGGCAGGGCAGCGAGCCCCGGCGTGTCATGGCTGGACCTCGTACCAAACGCGCCCCCGATCTCGGTGGGCGTATGAGAGGCCCATCCCTGCAAACTTTACACCCGATGAATTTTCAAGAACCAACTGTTTTTAACACTTAAGGCGAGACGGCGGATCAGATATCACTTTTGTTCATGTAACGGCTGGACGGGCTATACTTTTTTTTTTATTATCTTTTTACAACCATGTATGAGGCAAGCACAATGATGCTTGACGTTTTCTTTTTTTCTGTTTAGGGACTCTGGCGACTTGGATGATAGCGCCTCGTCACGAAGTCGAGGGGCCAGATGGGATTTTGTCAGGCGTGCAGTGCGGTTGGTGACCGCGGGTTTATGGAGCATGATGGATTTTCCACCGCATGGCTCAAAACAAGGGAAAACGGGCTCTTCACTGGTTTTGCTTTTCTATTGCTCTAGAGACCACTGACGGGAATGTTCACACGGTCTGGGTCAAGTCTTGCAGCCCACGGGAAAGGGATTCGAGCGAGGGGGCTACGGCGAGCTAAACCCAGGATTTTGTGATACCATTCTCTCGTTTCAATATCGAATACAGATCTCCACAATTACTTTGTGTTCAATCAGTCATGACCACGCTTTAGAAAACCATGGGGAAAGGAAAAAAAAAAAACTCGTGATCGCGCCCAACGTCCCGACCCTTCTTGGCCCTGGTGCCTGAGTGCCACGATAATAGCGGCCAAAAGGATCTACGCTGCCCGCATGTTGATTTTGGCTATGGTGGCACTTTGGTTTCATGCCAGCATCGGACCTTGAGTGCGCCCGGACGTCGCATGAAGTAGGCCCATGTACAACAGTGAAAACTTTCCCTGTGTGCCGCTCACCCTTCCCTCCACACACACCTAAATGGGGGCATACTGGCGCCCTACAGTACGCAGTACAAAGGTTATTGTTTCTTCAGCGGTGGCTGGGGAGGACGAGGGCGTGAGTGTTATGGCGACTCGTCCCGCATTGGATGGCACCACATGGCACATGCTGGGCAGAAGTCGCTGTTTGCGTTTCACTTCACATGAGGGGAGGTGACCTCTGCCTTCGACGACTGTCATCTGGTCGCGGGGCTACCTAATAGATGTTACGAGTTCACCCAAAGAGATGCTTTTTCCAACGAAGATGGGAGCGAGATCTGGGTCCACCGAAGGCTGAATCTTAGTTTGGCCATCTCATAAAGTCGCGAGATCCACGAACAGATGGCAGTGGAGAGACTCCAGCCTCGGGAAACACCGAGCTTCTTCTTCTTCCTCCGGGGCCTATTGCCAAAGCGAGACGTTAGCACCCCGATGGAGGGTCTTGGGTTGTTGATGCAACATATTTTACTTCTTTGGTGTACGTGATAACGTCGCAGTTGAATATGCAATAATACGTCGCTTAACTACCTGGATGGCAGCGCGACATTCGACGATGGGCGGGGCCCCTGCCACACGGGAAGGCATCGGCTGAGTTGAGGAGGAGGAGGATGAGGAGGAGCGGGGATAGGGGATAGGGGACTTTGCCGCGATGAAAAAGAATCGACGGGGCCGCAAGTCATTTCACTGAGTCGGTCGGGGTGATCCCGTCATGTTTGCGATGAGACGCGGCCAGTCTCTCGGAGATTTGATTACAATCTTCTCTTCTTCGTCGTGACATTTCGGGTGTTCCTGGGAAAGACGAACCTTAAATTTGTCGTTACACGAGAGAAGCGGTTCGTCGACAGGCCATGCCTCGTGTCGTGAAAGGGAGCCTTTGATGGGCAAGTGGTGCCGAGGCATCATGTAGCGCTTGTGCGTCTCGACCCGCGGAGAAAGTCGATGCGGCGGTATCGCGATCCCACCGGTTTGATCGTAAACTGTTCTGCAGGTTGAACGTTGCCAAAGATGGGATTCATAAGCATAAGATATACGGATCTCGCAGATTGGCCGGTGGGAGGGTTGCCACGAACGATCGCACCGTAGACTGCTGCTGCGCTAGTTAGTTACCCAGCGTGTGGCAAGGCAGCCCTCACTCAGGAAGAAAGGGTCCAGAATCCCGCCCGTGAGCAAGAAAAGACCAAAGACATCAGACACGTGGAGGCGGAAGACGGCAGGGTGTTTGACGCTTTCGGGGACCACGGGGAAGCTTAAAGCGGTTGTGAGAAAGCTTGTTGACGGACGCTTGCGGACGGAGCGTACTCCGAGCCCATTCCAAAGGTCCTAGCGGGCGTTCAAGCGCTGACGAGGACGATGAATGAATCCCACACAGGGGCCGGCCCCAGGGGACTGGACTGGTGTGTAGGTATGACTGACGTGCGCACATGTTTGGCGTAAGGGGTGTTGTCTTTCCTTCAAGGGGGAAGGATTCTCTCTCACAGACGCACACGACTGATTCAGTCGCCGCCCGTCGCTCTTTAAATCCGAATTACGCGAGCCATTCGGGTGGAGAAAGAGCTTCGGCCTCGGCGGCTACGGATGCGCCGAGGCCGAGGCTGCAATGTCATCGACATAGTCTCAGTCCGCTCGCTCATCTTGGAGGAGGATGGCGATTTGCTGTAATCTGTTGTCAGACTGTATGTTATCCGCAGAGCCAAGACGGATTCAAACTCACACTCAGCAGTGTGGGAAGCAACGGTCATGTCTGATCCGACCCTGTCCACCTCCTCCTTCTGTCGGTACCAACGCCATGGGCCCGGATTCCTCCTCCAGCCCGACGGCCCCGCGACTCTCGCCCGCGGAGGGCTCCGAGACGCCGCGCCCGCCGGGCCAATCACACACCTCGGCCAGCGGCAGCGGCATCGGGGGAGGCAGCGGCCGAAAGATAGAGCGCTCATGTAACCTGTGCCACCGGCGCAAGATCCGCTGCGACAAGAAGTCGCCCTGCTCGTCGTGTGCCCGCGGCGGGTTCCCGTGCTTTTATCCGCAGGCCGGCCAGCCGATCCGCCGGGTCCGAAAGACGACCATCGCGGACGTGGCGAGCCGCATCTCGGACCTGGAGAAGACTCTCACGGCGGGGGTGGGGCGGGACCAGCTCCGGGTCCAGAGGTCGCCGCCGGTCACGTCGTCGTCGGATACCCCAGCGCTGGGCGGTGTCTCGTCGGGGTGGGATACGGGGAGGTCTGTCTATGACAGGCCGGCTGCGGCGCCTTCATCTGGGTCTCACGCGAAGAGCCCCGGCGACGAGATTTTGGTGAGGAAGGGGACGCAGAGTCAGTACTTTGACGAGGTGCTCATCTCACGGGTCATTGAGGAGGTAAGATGATGCGCAGCATGCTTGTTCCTGTGTGATGAATGCGCGACTGACGGGGTGACTTGAAGGAACATGAAATCCAGTCAGTATTAACGACGCCAGGGAGCGACCCAGCTCCGCAGGCGGCGCCGTCACCATTCAACCCCATGGGCATCTTGTCAAGTCCAGATCTCAAACTGGATCTAACAGAGCTGCTCCCGCCCAAGTGGGGTGCGATTGAGCTGTGGAAGAACTACGCTGAAAACATCGAGCTGTGTAATAAAATCATACACAGGCCGACGGCGGAGGTGTTGATTTACACGGCGATAGACGACCCCGCCAATGCTCACATAGAGGCGCTGGCTCTCATGTTCTCCGTCTTCTTCGTGTCCACCGTCGTGCTTGACCCGAGTACGGTCCAGAAGATCACTGGAGAAGATAAAGTGACCGCCCTTCACCGATACAAGACGGGTCTGGAGCAAGCATTCGCCAAGGCCGACTTCCTGGAGCACCCCTCTGTGAGGCTTCTGGAGTCGTTGTCTGTCTACCTGGTGAGTAGCCTTTGGCGTCATATCCAGTCTCGTCCCAGCTAAGATGATACTCTCTAGGCAGCCCTTCGCATACACAACCCAGGCCGCGGCCTGTGGACTCTCAACGGTCTCGCCATCCGAGCCGCGCAGTCCATCGGCCTGCACCGCGACGGCACGCGCCTCGGCCTCTCCGTCTTCGAATGCGAAATCCGCCGGCGGCTGTGGTGGCATCTCGTAGCACGCGACGGCAGGGCGTCGGAGGACTACGGCATCCAGAACCCGACCTGCTTCAACCTCGGCGTCGGCGTCAACTACCCTTCCAACCTCGACGACAACGATCTCTATCCTGAGATGAAGGAGCTGCCGCCGCCAAGACACGGCTGGACGCCAATAACGCTGGCGCTGATCAACATCCAGATCTCGCGCGCGTGGCACCGTCTGGCGGCGATTGCGTCCGAGTGGAAGGAGAAGCCCGTCCCGGAGTCGGTGCGGACGCAGATCGTGGACGAGCTGCGAGACTATTCGGAGGGGTTCTTGAGGCACTGCAACCCTGTGATCCCGCACCAGCGGCAGTGCTTGCTCGTGGCGAGGTTTATCATTCGAAAGGTTGACCTGGTGACGAGGCAGCAGTGGCTGAACCTGGAGCATCCCGAGGCGAGGGAGTCGTTCGCGACGGAAGAGAATCTGTTGCAGGCGTTGGGTATCCTCGAGGACGGGATGAGCCTCGCGTCGGACGAGCTGCTGAGGCCGTATCGCTGGAGCATGAGGGCGTATCCGCAGTACCACATGATTCTATATGTTCTGTGGCATCTGTGTGTAAAGCCCGAGGGGCCGAACGCGGAGAGGGCGTGGAAGGCGTTGGAGTACTCGATGGACCATGTGAGGCATGTTGGCACGGGGTCGGGCCCGGCTGCGAAGATGACGGTGCTCGAGGCGTTAAGAGAGAAGGCTTTGGCGATCCGCCAGGGCATCGGCATTGGTGGGGAGAAGGAGAAGGAAAAGGAGGCGTATCCCACGCCCGGGGCGACTGATGAGAGGGCAGAGGTTGAAGGCGCGGAGGGTGTGTTGGATGGGATGAATGGAGTTGATGGGATGGATTGGAATTCCGTCATCCAGGACTTCCCGGACTGGAGCACATTGATGACGGAGTTTCAGATGGACGGACTGGCTTTTCCGAATTTTCTTGACTAAAGATTCCCCTCTCCTAGCTGCAATGAAAAGCATTTGAATGACTACATGGGGTATTCCGTGAAGCTCTTTAACGAGAACTAGATACGAAGCGACACATCAATGTCATTCGCAGCAACGAGAGAGTTTACACAAGATGAGATGACTTCCCAATCTAACCTTCATCTAATGGCATTGGCTTCCCCAACCAACAGTCAAATCAAGTGCCCCTCCTGATATGCTTAGCAAATACTCCGATCGGGATCAAGGGTGCCGAGATAGCGCCGGGAGGTGTCCGACATCACCTCGTCAAAAGGGCGCAGACATGCCACATTCGTGTTTTCATTGTGGACTTTGATGATGCGAGACCAAAGGAGGCTCCTGGATTGGCTGCTGCGGAATCCTGAATCTGCAAGTCTGCTATCTTGACCCCATTATCAGCGACCAAAGCAGACGAATGGTGCTGCGAAGAAGACGGTGCGGGGTGTCCGAGGGGGTATCGCCATCTCTGGTCGATATTGCGTCAGGCCGGGTTCGGCGCCGACCCACCCCCAACCAACGTTATCTCCAAACCGGAGCCGGTGCGCCCCAGAGCCTCCGGTTGATTGATAAAGTGCTGGGCCCCGATTCTGCAAGCGTGTCTTGCATTCGCGTGGCTAGTGTGCATGTTCTGCAGTAAGAAAGTTTGTTGTCGGCATCATGGGGACCAACGAACAGCTCCAAGTAGCCATTGTCGGCGCTGGCATCGCCGGATTGACATCGGCCATTGCGCTGAAGGCGCACCCCGGCATCAACGTCCAGATCTTTGACAAGGCGCGGGAGCTGCGAGAGGTTGGCGCGTCGATCGCCCTTGGTCCGAACGGGTTGAGGACGCTGGAGAGGCTGGGCATTCACAATGCGCTGGATGAGGAGATTGCTTTTCGCAATAAGTCGGGCTATCCCATGATCTACCGGTGAGTGTGGTCCATGTTCTAAGCACGAACGGAGGCTCATGAAGAGAAGTCACTACAAGACGGGAGAAATCGTCTCGGTTGACGAGCATCACGGCCAAGTCGAGGCACGCCACAAGACAGCCCGCTTCTACCGGCCACACCTGCAACAAGCGCTGCTCAAGCACATCGACCCCTCACGGATTCACCTTAACAAAGCCTTCTCAAGTATTACAAACGACGAGGTCACGGGGAGACTTAACATTACATTCACCGACGGCACGTCCACCACGGCAGACATCCTCCTCGGCGCGGACGGCATGCACTCCGGCGTGCGGAGCTTCTACGTGCCGTCATCTCGGTCAAAGTGGACCGGGTGGACGGCCTTCCGCGCCGTGTACCCCATCTCGCACCTCGCGCACATCCCCGACGTCCCGGACGAGGCAGAACACTGGTGGGGCGTCGACCGGACGTGGTTCATGTCGGAGCTGGGCAGGGACTTGTTCTGCATCGTTGCGTCGCACCAGAGCGACCCGGACGCGAGCGACGCGCTGTACAAGGACACGGTGTGGAACACGGACAGCGATGTGAATCTGCTCAAGGAGCATTACAAGGACTGGCATCGGCTCGTGAAGGAGATTATCGATGCCACGCCGGCGGACTCGTTGAAGGTGTACCCGAATGCCTCGGCGCACGGGCTGGAGAACTGGGTTCTTGGGGAGGGGAGGGTGACGTTTGCCGGGGATGCGGCGCATGCGCATGGTGGTGCGTTCGCTGCGGGTGGCAGTCTGGCTATTGATGATGCGTGGGCTTTTACGACTGCTATTCAGCATGTCTATCCTCCCGGGGCTGAGGCGCTGCCTTCGTCGGGGGATATTGAGAGGGCGTTGAGGTTGTATGAGAAGACGAGGAAGGCGCATACAGATCGGGTGCTCGATACAGTGCATTCGACGAATAAGAAGAAGGTGGAAAGGGTCGGGATTGTCGAGACAGATGAGGGACTCAGGGCGAGGATGAAGAATCGGGTTGAGCCTGTTTGGATCCATGAGCATGATGTCAAGGCTGTGTTTAGAAAGGTGCTGGATGACGAGAAGGCGAGTGAGAGAGCGACTGAAGCCCCGCCACCAGCACAGATAGAGAGCCGGCTTTAGACGTTGCACACTAATAGAAGCTATGGCGGAGTGAAATGAGGCTTTCTGAGTAAGACTTGGGGGTGAGGCGAGTTCATTATCGCGCGTTGGTGCGCATCCTCTCACTCTCTGATTGTTTATCACATGAAAACGAAGACTCACTGAGAGATGCTTCAGTTAGGGTGAGCAGTGAGATAATTCAGGGCGGTCCCTGCCTTAGCTGCCGGTGCGGTCCGTGCTCAATCATGTCAGGGACCCACTGAGGCTCTTCTGATTGGGCAATGGCGCTACTGTTTTTCCATAGCCCCGGGCTAGCCGCCGTTCCCGTGATGTCCGTGCGCCTCGTCCAATGGCAGAGCTTGCGCAGCCCCCACCATGCGCGCCTTCCCGTCTCGTTTTCCAGCGCCCATCGTCCCTTCCCGCTCGCCGATGCTCTGCGGCGTGGGATGTACCTTGTACCGCAGCGCCTTCCTCCCTCTGAGTCTCCCGTCTGTAGCGTCACAGTCGTCACAGCCGCTCTCCCCCTTGCGAGGAGTCGGCAGCCTGCGTTCCTCCAAGCAAACATCACCTCACCACATATTGCTCTCTCGAAGCTGGCCTCTTCCCCCGCACCGGCAGCGACTCTGCCTCGCCAGCTCGTGGCATTGTGTCGCATTCGCCCTCGACCTCTCCATCTCCAGCTGCCGTACCCCGCCGCCTCGCTTTTCCCCCGTTGCGCCCAGCGGCTGAAGACCCTCCGTTCGATTGCGCCTCTCGACATGGCACAGCCTTGCCGCAACTTGGTGCTCCGACGATTGCCATCATGATCTTCTGGACTGATAGGTCCATCTGACAATCACTGAGGTACCCTTCCTTGCCTGATGTTGTTCGCTGGAGAACCAGACATTGACTTCTCTCTTCCCGTCTAGACCTCCTCGTCGCAATAATGGCACCAAATACCAAGCCCGCCCAGTCTGCACCGAGGACCCCTAGAAAGCCGAAACACATCGAGCGACTTGCCGAGACCATTGACAAGCTGAACCGCGATTACAACCTCGCCATCGAAATCCCCGACCTCACCCTAACCCCGAGACACTCCGAGCGTCGCCGCGAACACGATGCAGCTTTCGCCCGGAGCGACAAGATTGCGCGCTGTATCAGGTTTCACTGCTCTCAGAACACAACTCTTCTCGACAAGATATTGCATGCCTTCCACTTGGAGGCTCGTGCTGCCAGCCAGAAGTGGATTCGTTTGTCCGACTGTTACGACCCGGTCCCTGCCACAGCGAGACCGCCAACAGCTGATTCTCCGGGAGAGGTATTGGAGCTTCAAGAGATCCTGATCAGCGTGCTAGAGAAGGCCAAGCCGGCCAGGAGACCCTTTGCGCGTGCTCAGAGTGGCCCGGCAGTCTACAGTTCCATCGAGGTTCCCAAGTCTAAGAGGAGGCCGCCCGAGGACACGAAGGACTCCCCAAAGAGGGTCAAAGCTAGCCCGGCAGTTGACGAAGAAATCGACGAAGCCATTGCCGAGGCTTTGGACAAGGTCCCTAGCCGCTCCCGATCTGCCAAACCTGATTTGCTCTCAGCCAAGTTCGCCAGGGCTAATCCGGTCAGCGATATCAAGCCGAAGCCTCTGTCCAATGTGCTCCCGCCCTTACGGGAAAGTGTGTATGCTGCTGCCTCCGTCGCAACATCGGCCACAACCAGCCGGGCTTCGCTATTCTCTGCCGCGAATGAACCTCCTCCTAGCACCCAGGAGACAGTCCCAGCACCAAGCTATGAGGCAAGGATACGAGGACCGGTACTCTCGCAGGAGCCCAGATCTTCTCAGTCACAGGACCCCTTTCCAGCTTCGTCAGGTCACCTGGATGCTCTCAACGTCTCCTTTACGGAGCATGAGGCTGAAGTGTCGTCAAGGCTCTACACCAAGCCGCCCGGCTATGTACCCACCCCGGGCGACAGCTCCCCCGGCCTTACAACGATATACTCGGAGATTTCAGGCCTTGATGACCCCGCTCTTTACCAGCCAATACCGAGCCCATCCAAACGTTCAGAGCCAGTCGACCTCCAGTCCCGGCTTAACGCCACCTGGCGTGAGTTTCTCGGCCCTTGTCCCCGTTGCGCCGTGGCCACTGCACCAAGACTCTATATACTCTGAAGCTTCCGTGCTGACTATGCTCTAGCCAGATTCCCCGCATGGCTCAATCGCGCTCCTTTCGCTGTTGCGTGGGAGATCACCCGTATTGCACTCCACTGTGGTGTTGACCTTGGTGAAACCGCCATGTCTTACGATGAGACTTGGATCAACTACAGTAATCTGTGGAAAACGCTGCTTGCGCACCCGTCCTTCGCCGGCAAGGCTTTCCCTGAGAGACCAACAACGGATGCATGGACTGCAGGTCTGAGTGGCTTCAAGTCTCCTCGAGGACAGCATGTCACTTTCACGGCTTCGCTTGTACAGACCAAGAAAGTCAAATCGGGACCAATCTTCTCTTTGACAATGGAACCCATCGCGTTGGACCAGGGTTGCCGCTTGCACCGCCGATTTGGATCCGACCGATTTGTTGAGCTTGTCATCCCATCCCCGAACTCCTGGGAAACGCCCATCAACAACCCCAAAATCTCCGAAGAAGTGGTTGATTGGTTTTCTTCTCGGTTGCACTATCTCGCCGGCCGGCAATGGCGCGCTTTCTATTCCAGAGACGCAGGGTACAAGACGCCTCAGACCAATGTGAGCCTTGGCCCTGACCCCAAGCCCATCTTCCGAGAGAAAATAAGCCTTTTTGCCGAAAACGGCAACAACTTCCATGCTGCAATCCCCATGAGTTCAATGCCCATGGAAGTTCCTAGCGAGCTTAGGGTCAAGCTGGAGGTACTAGACATGCTCGACTGGCTCCTGCAGTTGGACTGCAACGAACATCAGCCGTACCTCAAATTGTTTGCCCGTATTCAGCTTGGACTCAGCAAAACAACCCCAGTGGTGGTCCTCAATCGCAGTCAGATCCGACACCAGGAGAAAGACATGTTGTCGCCAATCGGAAAAGTAATGAACGACGGTATTGGCCGCATGTCACCTAAGCTCGCTAAAAAGATCAAAGACGTCCTCGGGTTGCAAGACATTCCTTCTGCGATTCAGGGGCGTTTCGGCCCTGCCAAAGGTATGTGGCTTATTGACATTAAAGACACTGGAGACGACTTGTGGATAGAGACCTGGCCGTCCCAGAGGAAGTGGAACTGCGACTACCTAGATCCAGAACATCGGACACTCGAAATCAAGAGTCACGCAGCTGAGCCGCGATCCGCCAGTCTCAATATCCAATTTCTCCCTGTCCTAGAGGACCGCGCTATAGACAAGCCAGTCATGAGAAAAGCCATCGGAGATAGTCTCGTAGATGAGCTCAACCGCGAACTAGAAGGCCAGAAAAATGCCATGAAGTACCCAGTACAGTTTCGACAGTGGGTGAACGAAAACTCTATCGGTCGCAAGCAACGCTTGATCCACAACTGTGTACCCTTTCTGGCCGGCCTCCCCGATTCCAACGAGGAAACGATGAACTTTCTTATTGACGGCGGATTTGAGCCTTCAAAGCAGAAGTTCATTCAGGACATCGCGTGGAATCTTCGTCGCCAAAAGTGCGAGAACCTCAAGAAGAAGATGAGCATTAAGATCCCAAACTCTGCTTATTTTTATATGGTCATCGACTTTTGGGGCGTCTTGGAAGAGAACGAGGTGCACCTTTGCTTCTCATCCAAGTTCCAGACAGAATCCTTCTCCGACTCTATGCTACACGGGTGTGATGTTCTCGTGGCCCGATCTCCTGCACACTTTGTGAGCGACGTCCAGCGGGTCAAGGCGGTTTTCAAACCTGAGCTTCATGCACTGAAGGATGTCATCGTTTTCTCAGCCAAGGGGGACATTCCACTGGCCGACAAGCTGTCTGGCGGTGACTACGACGGAGACAAAGCTTGGGTTTGTTGGGAACCAGCCATTGTGTCCAACTTTGTTAACGCCAACGTCCCCCCAAGTCCAGACCTATCGAGGTACCTCAAGAAAGACAAGACATTGTACGAAGACCTTGTGCGGCGACATGGCAAGGTTGCAGCGGTCCCTGCAATGATAAAGCAGAGTATCGCTTTCAGTGTGCGCCCGAGTTTCTTGGGTATCGCGACGAACTTTAAAGAACGGCTCTGCTACAAGATCAACAGTGTAAACAACGGTTACGCGCTGTGGTTGAGCACACTTCTTGGGAACCTCGTTGATCAGTCCAAACAGGGCTTCGAGTTTACTGCAGATGATTGGAAAAGGTTCCGTCGGGAGGTACTTGACAGCCATAAATTCCGAGACTTGGATGAGCCGGCATACAAGAGCGAGAGTTGGTCTAGCAGAGGTAATCCTGCCCACATTATTGACTACTTGAAATTTTCGGTTGCCAAACCGACCATCGACAAGGAGCTGGAGAGGTTCCACCGAGCGATGAACACGCGCTCTAGTTCCAAGCGCGAGTTGAGGTCTCTTCAGTTAAGTAAAGAAGACAATGAGGAACAGACAGCTGAGTACTGGGACCCCGACTTAGTCACGCCACACGACGAGCTTGAGAAGCTAGCATCAACCATGCCAGTGCTCAAGAAGGTGTTGAAGAACCTGAGGAAGGACTTGATGTCCTTGGAAGAGCAGTGGGGCAAAAGTGTGACCGCGACCAAGGACAAAGACGAGCTTCCTCGCCGTATGCTCGAAGTCTACGAATTATGGTGCGCCATTGAACCTCGGACGGACGAGGAGCTGAACCCTTTGGTCTTGGCGTATTTCAAGCAGTCTTTCAAGACGGAGGAGCACACCACGTGGGCCTTGGTACGCGCCAGTACCGCCTTCAAGTACTGGTACAAGCGAAAGTCCACCCTCCTGTGGCGCATGGCTGGCAAACAGCTCCAGCTCATCAAGGCCATGACAACGGCTTCACGTGACAAGGTTCCTGTCACCTTGGTGCCGCACATATACGCAGCCTTGAGGCCTGACAACAAGTTCATCACTCAGGCCGTCTCCAAGATGAAGGAGGATGGCTCGGAATATCCTGGATTGGAATCCGACGGAGAGGATTTTGTGGGCGACGAATAGTGTCCCTCCACACCCCCTATGTCTTTTCACAAAAGTCACCTTGGTTGCGACCTTGGTGCCCGACGTTCGCGGCCGTCGATATTGGAGACTTTTTCCGGTTCGCAAAGACAGTCGGAACATCTGCCTCACAACGGTTGAGGCTTGGAAATCTTTAGAGCGTTTCGCATGGATACCCCTTTGTGTTCGTATATTTCGGCAGGACTTGGACATCTCATCAAGGTGTCATCTGGGAGTTTGTGGTAGAGAATAGAGCCCACTTGTACCTGCGTTTGCTTTTGAGGCGTATTGGCTGGCAGCCTTACCGTGAGAACTCTGACGCCCATGGGTCGCCAGGAGGCAGTTTGGAAGCCATGCCAAAGAGGTGGCTTCGACATAACTCCGGTTCGTGGTAGAAGGGTATAAAATTGGAACATTCGGACCACAGCCCGCTCACCCTCCTTTCCCTCCTCGTCGAACTTTCAAATCTACAAGAAGGTTGGTTCTGTTTCACTACACTAAAACATTCAGATTCAACAAGATGTACAACCCATACAACATTCACACGACATTCCCAATTAAGACCACGGCGCAGCCGCAGTCATTCTCTTCGTCATCGTCGTCGTGGAACCCCCGCGCCGACCCCCTCAAGCGTAGCCACGAGACCGCGGATTCGACCACACTCTTGTCCCCCAACGTCCCCAAGCCCGTCAGCGCCACCCGCACCCGCAGAGAGAACAGAAAGAACGAGGAACGCTTGCAGCAGCAGAGGGAAGAGATCCTTACCAAGATGCAAGCGGATAACGGCCCCACACGCTACTTCTTCTCCGTCTTCCCGGATGGCGCGCCCATCCCCGGAATCACGGCCTTGGAGGACTGTGTCTACGGCATCCGCCACAAACAGGGCCGCGAGCTCGACATGGAGATTACCGAGGCCGAGGTCTCCCGCGCCCTGGAACTTTTCGCCGACCAAGTCAAGTGGCACAACGCCAGCCTCACGCCTGTCGGCACGGCCAGCGAGGAGTGTGTCAAGGGCTCCACGGCGGACACGCTTGCGATGCGGCTCGAAACCCTTCGGCTGCGGGGGGAGCTTGAACGGACAAAGAACGTGGGCGAGCGAGCGGCTCTGCAAGCGCGGATTAATACACTGTTAGACAAGAGAGTCCGCGCCACCATAGAGAAGCAGAGGACCGCGATGTATCCCGAGGCGAGCGGGAGCGGAACCATCAAGAGGGCCACTAAGCGGCCGGAAAGCCGGTTCACACATCGCAAGACCATAGGCTGGCGCACGAAGCCCATGCCACAAGACAAGATTGCGGCGTGGGCTGCGTGGGACCGCATAGATGACCGTACAGACGCGCGAATCCAGCGCCAGAACGAGGAGACTGCCAAGGAGTTGGATCAGAGACTGGATCAGGAGTATGATGCTGCGCTGAAGATGGTATTTACGCCGCGCGACGAGGAGCGCAAGGTGCTCATGAGCCCCTTCAAGGAGCAGAAGGAGGAGATCGACGGGCTCGCCAAACGCAAAGCCAACCATGGTAATGCCAATTTCGAGGAGCAACGCACGGCGCAGTTTGGGTACTATCCGCGTACGAAGGACCTACTTGATGCTCTCGGAAAGGCCTGGAATCTGCCTCCAATGCAGCCAGCGCCCTCGGAGGCGTTGCCCCGAGAGACTGACATCAAGGGGAAGGGCAAAGCTGTCGACCGCAGTGGAGCTGAAAATGAGGCTGCCATGGGAGAACGCAACCTGCAGAACTTCGAGGCCAGGCAATGCAAAATGGTAGAAAATCTTGGCGTCGGTGACGGTGACAAGATGCCTTCGGTATCAGATGCGCTCCGTGACCCCGGATTCTTTCTGAGCGGCTGGCCCCGACGTTCGAACGAGACGAAGTTGGCGGTGCCGGAACGCGCTTCGGATTTGTTGAAGCAAGAGATGCAGTGGGAGCGCAAGCAGCACTGGGCCGACTCGGCTGCGCAGATGGACCTTCGGCTGCGGGAGATGACGAAGCGGCTGCGGGAGAAGCTCGAGAGCGAGGCTGCCTGGGTTTCGAAGAAGACCACTGCCGTGGCCACTGGGTCCAAGAGCAGCAGCGCCAACGTCATCGCAAGCGAGACTGTTGCTTCGAAGAAGACCAATACCGAGATCGAGGCCGAGGCTAATTCCAACGAGCTCGTGCGCAAGAACTTCAGGGCCGGCTTCGAGAAGTGGAAGAGCGAGAACGTCAAGCGCGTCCATTGGGAGGAAGCGTGTCAAGAGGTGTTCAAGGCCAATGCCGGGGTCGACCAGACCAACACCTCTGAAGGGCGGGCCGCCGAGAAGAAGAAGGTTGACGTTCCTTATCTCGCGAACGCTCCCATGACTTATGAGCCACGCCGTCAAGTCTTCCCCACATCGAACGTCCGGAATGAGGATCCTGAAAAGGGAGATGACGTGTCCTGCAACTTCTGGACTTCTCCCGAGAGACAGCTTCTCAGCCAGGGGGCCCGCGACAGATCCGAAGAGGATCTCTGTTGTGACGTCTCTGATACAGATCAGGAGCCCGAGGATGATCAGGAGACTTCAGTGATGATCTGGGGGCTGCCTAAACCTAGTGCTGAGTCGGCCGCGGCCTGGATGCATCAGAGTTCGACGCCGGCCACGGTGACAAGCGACAGCTGGTCTTCTTGGCTTTATCCTCCCCTGCCTCAGAGCCAATACGATGCATCCTCTTCGAGAGAAACAGCCCAGACTCCGGCGGGGCCCAGTTCCCGATCCCCTTGCGGTCAGGTTCCTCCTCCCTCAAACCACGCCAGGGATCCTATCTCCTACAGCTCCCACTATACTTCCCCGACGGCAGCCGTCTCGACAGAAAAGGCTCGAGTGCCGACTTCGCCTATCCCAGAGCCCGAGAACCGGAACGAAGCCAAGAAGGCCCCCGAGCAAGAGAAGAAGAACGGAGAAATCCCCTCCGTCCAAGATCAGCGTCCCTCTCTCGACCTCAGGCCTCCTTCCCCGTTTTACCAAAACTACGAATCCTGGTTCACGCCCTTCGAGACTTACCCGTTGTCAACCTACCGCACTGGTCTCCCGCTGACCAGGCCCAACCATCCTTCCCCGTGCAGGCCCTACTATGCTCCCCCGCCGGTACCCGCCCTGACAGAAGCGGCCCGGGCAACAGCCCAAAGCCCCCCGCCTCCTCCTGAGCCGGCCTTCAACTTTGAGTTGGCGTTCAATATAATCACCGCCAAGCTCAAGAACTTGCACATCTCCACCGAGGCGACCGTTCGAGCCTTGAACGAGGACCTCAAGAGGGCGTCCACTTCAGTCGACAAGATGATTCAGAAGATGAGGGATAAGGACGCAGCTTCTCCGTACACTCCTCCAGTCGCCCCTCAAACTAGTACTGCAACATATCCATTGCCATCTTATATCGGCATGACGGACAACGTCCCCGAAAAGGCTGGAGATAGCGTTGCAGAGGCGGGTAACAAGGACGAGCAATACAAACAAGAGATTAAGCCAATGGGGTATTTCATTGGGCAAGGGGATAGAGGAGGATGGATCACCGCTGCGAGGGCCGACGACTTCAAGCCGAAGGGTGATGCAGATGTAGGCGATGAGGGCGAAGAGATCTTTGCCAATGGCTCCGCTGAGGACTGTGGAGGTGACGAGTTTGAGTCCCCTTACGACCAGCATGATCCACCTACCTTGGAACCATATGAGGACGAGTCTTCAGAAGGGTACGAGTCTTCAGATGAGGACGACGAGGACGGTGACGAGTCTTCAGAGGACGACTATGACGAAGCTTCAGATGAGGACGAGCCTTCGTATAAGGATGAGCCTTCATACGACGATGAGCCTGTATACGAGGACGAGCCTTTATATGAGGATGACCTTGCACATGAGGAAGAGCCTTCATACGAGGAAGAACCTTCATACGAGGAAGAACCTTCATACGAGGATGAGCCTATGTGCGAGGGCGAAACTTTGGAGGACGAGCCTTTAGAGGAGGACCTTCCAGAAACCGAGTCTGAGGAGGACGAGCCTGAGGAGCAAGACCAACCGTCAGAGCAGTTCAACACCGAATGCTGCCAATGCGCCAACGCTTCCTGGTCCTATATCGGCGACTACGAAGACGAAGCCTGCGATGGCGAGTGCATGGCCTGCGCCTGTGAAGAGTGCGACGAGCCGTGTCTTTGCGAGACCCCCCTCGATAGCTGCTGCTGCGCCACGTGCGAGTATTTCCACGAGTTGGGTGCTGAAGTATCGGGAGAAGCCGCGGTGTCGGATGCCTCCTCCGAGACAGAGGGCGAGACGACGGAGGTCGAGATTGACGATGACGATTACTGTATCATCTACGACGAGGACCGAGATGCCGAGCAGGATGATGAGTACGAGTGGGTTGACGGGGACGAGTTTGCCTAGTGGGCTCTGAGTTCTGTAGGGCTGTACGATGGAGTGGCTGGAGTCCAGCAGTACGAGTCAATAAGTCTTAAACCCACCTCTGTGACATGAGTGAATGTGACCATGATGACATCGCTGTGATTGATTTCGAAAATCTATAAGCCAGGATGAGAAAGAATGTTTGCCATGAATCGTTCTTATTGTATTGTTTTTCTACTTTTCCTACTTTTCTGCATGTTTTTATCGTGTCGTGGTGGTGCTGGATGTGAAACACCTCACCTCAGAGTGTTGGCAGCCATGGCAGCTGCATCGTACAGAAGAAAAGCCCATGAACCTATAACGCCAACCGAACCATAGCCGAGTAAACCCTTCATGACCATACTCCATCCATCAGCCCGACTTCGCCTGGTCCTGGAAAAAGATGACCTGCACAGTGACATCGTCTCTTACGCTACGCGAAAGGGGAGGATATGCGAGAGTGACGCCGGTGAAGAGCGTTCTCCGGGCGCCTCCGAGGGCGTTCTTGATGAGGTGGACGGCGGCGTTGTCGAGATCCTCGACGACAAAGTTCTCAGGCTTAGCGTACCAGTTAGGCCAGCCGTAGGTCAAGTCGAGCTCGCTCTTCTGGCCGGGGGTGGCGGCGAGCTTGTCCTGGGGCATCTCCTTGCCAGGCTTCTTCGCCGCGAGCCATTGCGAGACGCACTCAACGGCGTCCTTTGACGAGATGTGGTCCCACAAGCCGTCCGACGCAAGGATGACAAAGTCGGGGGTGTCAAAATTGGTCTGAACCTTAGTTGTCGTGACAACCGGCGCAGCGGTCATGTAAGGTGCCGTCTTGGTCTTGGGGCGCGGGCCGGTGCCCCAGAAGTGCTGGTGAATATGGGTGATGAAGTCGTTGTCCCACTTCCAGCGATGGTCGCCAAAGGCGCGCGTGACTGCTATTCCGAACAGGCGCCCTGACTTGGGATCGATCATGTCAGCCTCCTCGCCGGGGTGCTCCTTGGCGAGGCGGTCAAACTCGTCCTGGTTGCGGCCGTTCTGGTCTTTGGAAAGCTCAAAGGAGGAGTAGGAGGTGGCGCCGGCGGGGACGGAGCCCAGGACGGCACGGGAGTCGCCGGTGCAGGCGACGCGGAGGGTGGAGGTTGCGGGGTCGTAGATGGAGAGGAGGGCGCAGGAGCCGGCGATGACGGGGGCAAGGGCGGAGGTCACGCGGGAGTCGGCGGTCTCGCAGGTGCCGGCTTTGAGGCCGTCGACGGCTTTCTTGGCGTTGGCGAAGAGGAGGTCGTCGAGGTCGGTGAAGGCCTTCACAATGGTGCTGTCGATGGTGCTGTCTGGGGTGCCGGTGGGAAGCTGAGATAGAGGGGCGGAGACGGCAGGGATGAGGGCGTCTTTGAGCACGACTGAGGTTGCCCATCCGCTGTTTTGGGGTCAGCCAGGTGAAGCAACGAAGAAAACGGGGGAGACTAACGCATGACCATCGTAGACTCCGTTGAACAGCGTCTCGGAGTTGCCAACGCCCGGGGCCAGGGAGAAGGCCATCATGTCCTCGACGGGATGGTTGCTCGCGACTCTGGCGGCGTTAACGTAGGTGTTCTTGCCCTCGGCCCTGAATACGCCAACAAACACATCCTCGCGAAGCTTAGCATCTGCCGTTTCGAAGCTGCCGCTGTCGACGGGCGACTTGGTCAGGGCGTCGAGGTAGACAGGGCCGGAAAGCTTGGGAATGGCGCCCTCTTTGCTTGACCGGTAATGACCGAACGCATACCCGATACCGTATCCAATGCCTACCGAGGCGGCCGTGGTCGCGTAGCTTGTCAACTTGGACTTGGGAGGGCCGCCGGCCGAGTAAAGACGCGTCCAGCGCGGAGCACGGACAGCGGTGCTCGGGGCTGAGGACAGACGGAGGCCGACTCCGGCGCCGACGACGCGGGGGCGGCGTGCAGCGCGTTGTAGCATCATTGTTGCAGTGCCGTGCCGTGCTGCAGTGGATCAATTTGGGTCTCTGTCTGTTGGTGGGACGGACAAGCCAGGATTCCCTTGGAGGAGCGACTGCTTGGCGAGGGGTGGATGGATGGATGATTCCTGTTGTTGGTGTGGTGTTTGTCGCCTTGTGATGTCGCTTTGTGGTGAGGAGTGGAGGGTTTTGGAATTCTGACACCAGGCGGTCAGCTGATTGAGAAAAGAAGGAAAGAGTAAGGCAGAGAAAAAAAGAAAGGGAAACAACCCCCTCGCTACAAACGAAACAAAACACACCTCACACGGCAGGCCCGTTGATTTTGTCTGAGGTAAGAACGGGTGAGAATGAGATTTTTGTGGCAGGTGATCGCGTGCTACTGCATTCGGACCCTTGCGTTGCGTTGGGTGAAGGGTGAGTACAGGGCAGCCTATGAGAGCCGCCTCCACTGAGAGTGAGCCTGTGAAGTGAGTGCGAGCCGCCTAATAAGCTGTGAGATGCACTTTTCCAGTGAGTTGCCTCCCAGCCACGATGTATTTCATTCTGCGGCACGGACCGCACGGCATCTGCCCGCAAATTACTCGGCGAACTCAGCCTCAGTGAATCAAGGAACAAGTGAGGGGTGATACCGCTCAATTGAGGGGAGAACATGTCGAAGGATTCTCTTATCTTTGACGATTCCCGTGAACGGCTTAGTTAGAGGGTCCCCGTGACTCATAGAGGGGGAACTCGTCGTGTTGTAATGTCGCTTGTGAGCCTCGTGAGAGCATCTTATCCAGACCGTGCAACTGGCATGGCGCCATGTCCCCATCTTTGGATGTGGTCATTTTTTCAAGTCCGATACCGACAAGGAAACCAATGAAGTCATATGACCTATTGCCTTGGTTTCTTTGCAGCGAATGATTGGCATTATTCCCGTTTCTGGCCGTCGCCCAAATTTCTCGTCACTGCGTTCTGTCTCCGGTGAAAGCTTCCCGCGACTGTGCCAACCGTACTTAAGGAACCACCTGCACCCTCATTCCTCAGTCAACTCAACAATTGAGCAATTTTACATTGCAGAAAGCTCTGGCAAAGGTATCTGACCACAAGTCCCTAAAACCTTTTGCTGTCATTATCCACTTTTCCGTCGTGGATCATTTGTTACCCTAATAGTAGTTGTACAAGTGAAGGGTCTCCTTAAGAGCAAAGACGCGTCAATGTAGAACATAACCAAACTAGCAGACAAGAAGAACGACAGCGATAAGTTCTCGTCGCTACCCTATTCAAATGGTTCAACAGTGAACTCCGCTCACGACGATCCTAGCAACGCCTGACTTGGATAGTTACTGATAGCAACAAGCTTTGATGGCGGATGGTAGAACGATTCTCGCCGCAGAGGAAAGAGTACAGATGAAAGTAGACATGGAAAAACAGTCGGAGCTCAGAAAGATATTAAGAAAAGATATCAAGGGTACTGACTGAGTGAGTGAGAATGGTATTGTCGCACTGAGAAAGATGTTTGACCCTCCAACATCCTAGTCCTGTCAAGGGCCAGACGTATCAACCTCTCGTACCAATTAAATCAATGAGCGATGTCAGCCAAAGACAGCAGCGATCTAGAAGCATAGGTTGTCAGTGTTAAACGGAGTGCAACTCATGCTGATGGGAAAGAACTCATCACAGTGAGGAAGACTAAGGTACAACTGATGCAGTCGACGACGACTTGGTAAATAACACCTCGCACGGAAGCACCGCGACTGAAGTCGGATGAGACTTTGACTTAAATGGCTTTCTAGAAGTATTTCTGGAAACGAAAAGTCGCTGAAGGGTAGGAACCAAGTAAACCAATCAATGTTTTATGTCATTGCGGTAGTTGAGAGTACACACAGCTTATCGCTCACGCTTTGCAATGGCGCGTTATGAATGGCTGTCGCCCCTCGTTCCTGGTGCGTTCATCGATAGAAACATTTGGCGATTCGATTGCCCCAAACCGCCTAGTAGGAGAGGTTGTGCCGGGGGGCCGCGGTCTGTCATTTGTCAACAGGGTCTGACGGCTCCTCCAACATGCAGAGCAGCCAGCCTTCTCCCTTGTCGCCAAGAAGTAGGACACCCAAAAAGGGCACCGGATATTACGGTATATAATAATGAGGGGTAAGCCCGCCTCATCTGCTGAAGAATCTTGTGGCCTCTTCGTGACTTTCACTTGCAGTATCTAGGAGTACCTATCATCTGAACGTTCAATCACCGATACAATGCAGGCTGCAGACCAGAGCAACCCGGCCGCCGCCGGCTCTGCGCCAACAGAAGCCACCGCTGCTTCTCCTGGAGCTGTCATTGAACCTGCACCAGTCGCGGCCCAACCGGTATGATTATAAGTATTCTATTTCCGATTGCATCCACAACACTCGCGACCACAAACTCTCACGCAAGACAGAGAAGTGAGCCAGGGGCACTTTGCTGATGCTATCCGGGTTTCTAGGATGGTCAACCTGCCGGAGATGATGATGAAGACTCGCTGGCCGGGTCGGAAAGGTACGGAAACCAATCACTCCATTCCGTCACTGGAGCTAAATCAAGCAACGCAGCGTAGCCACAGAGTCAACTGCTTCGCTAGCTGCAAGCATTACCGAGTATCGGAAGATTCATGGCCGCACGTACACACAGAAGACCGACTACTGGGGACCTAATGACGAACAGCAGAATGAGGGTCTAGAGCTTGCGTGCGTAAATCCGAAATGCTTTCAGATTTTATAACACTGACATTCTTCACAGGCACTACTGGGAAACTCTACTGCTGGACGACAGGCTGTTTCTTTCGCCGTTGGGAGAGAACCCCGGGGTAAGTAATGTCGAGACTTTTGCAACAGATGGGTTGCAGTGCTGACGACGAAGACAGAAAGTTCTTGACCTAGGCACTGGGACCGGCATCTGGGCCATGTAAGATGTTCTCCCCTCGAGCTTTCTAGATCGCTCGTTTCTGACCGTGGTCATTTCAGTGACTTTGCCGACGAGTTCCCCACTTCTGAAGTGACGGGCGTTGATATTTCACCCATTCAGCCCGGCTGGGTGCCTCCCAACTGCAAGTTCCAGATAGACGACGTTGAACAACCGTGGACCTGGTCTCCGGACTTTGATTTCATTCATCTTCGTCATATGGAAGCGTGTATTTCCGATTGGCCGGCATTTTATAAGCAGATCTACGATCACCTCAAGCCTGGAGGCTACTTCGAAATCAAGGATTTCGATATCGAGTTCCGCTCGCAAACGCAACCCGACTTGCCGGAGGACCACGTTTACCGCCGATGGGGCAAAATCTTCTTCGAGGCCGCTAATAAACTTGGCAAGTCGATGGACCAGTCTCGGGGAGGGCACAAGATTGCCAATGCACTCAGAGAAGCTGGATTCGTCGACGTCGTCGAAAAGACATGGCCTGTGCCTATCGGAGGCTGGCCCAAGGACCCCATTCTGAGAGAGATTGGCATTTGCAACTTGGAGTTTCATGACCAGTCCCTCGAGGGATTCTCTATGTTTTTGCTGACACAGGTAATGGGCTGGGAGAGCATTCCTGCCGGAGTGTTCGTCGCCGAAGCGCGGAGAGCGCTCAAGGATCCTGAGCTGCAGACCGTGATATACTTGTGAGTTTGCCGCAAAATCTGTATTGTCAAGGTACTCACAAAAGCTAGGCAAAACGTGTATGGACGAAAGCCCGAGACCCCAGTATAGGGACAAAGACTTGGCGAGTTAATGTGACCTGTAACTACGGCTCATCGAAACCTTAAAAGTAGAAGACCTTGATGGAATTTTACTGCGAAGTTGCCAGATTGCCTCTGCGACCTGAAGTGGGGAGTCGTCACCTTGCATAGTCACATGAAGGTTTTGGCGTTGGATGGATTTGGCCTCAGGGTGACTCAACAGTACTGAGAATTGATAAATGTCGCTTCGGGGCCTAAAAACAAGAACGCGCATAATTTTTCTTTACTCTCAAAATGATTCAAAGGAGCCTATCTTCACGCACTCAAAAATGGAACACAACACGCGGCTTCTTTCATTAAATACCTCGCTCCGAGCGACGACCCCAGCGACGGCCCCTCCAACGATCCCTCCGACGTTCCCTCGGTTTGGAGACTTTCCATGCGAGATACGTCTGATGATATGGCGCGAGTTCTTTCTGGAGCCAAGGTTCTTTCGGGCCATCCTTCACCCCTCCGGACGTTATCTGCGTTCCACTCTAGTCCACCATGGAGGCTCAAGAACATACTACAATTCCATCGACACGCAAATCAACAAAGAATCGAGTGAAGTGGCCCGTAAGTTCCGGCCAAAGTGCTTCTTGCCCATGTTTTCGCCCAGCCCCGGGACTGGGGACCTGGTAAGGGAGTTATCACAGCGGTACTTTCACGTCAACTGGGACGTCGACTTCATCAATCTTGATGATACTGACAACGGAATTGTACCACTCCAGCCGCAAGGCATATCATGGTACAGTCAAGTTCGGAATCTATCTCTTGGGCCGTTTCGACAAGGTCATCCGCATAACCCGACTATCACTCCATACTATCCAGGGTGGCCAAGTCTGCATAGGGACCTTACAAAAGAAAACAAGTGGTTGTTTAACAGGCGTGACTTGCTCACCAACCTCAAGACCATCATCCAATGTCAAAACCCTTCGTTCCAGTCTTTGAATAACACCGCTTCTTATTTCCAAACAAGATATCTCCTACGAGAATCGCCAAAGGCGCCCCCGCAATGGAAGTATGTATCGCATGAGGTTTGCTCGCTAGCTCCGTGGATGATTCTGGATGCATCGCAGCCTCGGTGGGCCGATTTCCTCGAGCAGCTGCTCGCGGTTGGTTGGGAGTTTGACATGGAAGATCTTCAGGACGAAACTGAAGGCGCGAGACTTTTTTTTGGAGAGATTAATTGACATTAAGACCTGGTCTAGTATTGACATTTTTCAAGAGATGAATAGACTTGAGATCTGTTCTGGTATTGCGGGAACGATAAACATCAAGATCCAGCGAGATTCTTGGTTGATTTGCGGGAGACTACAATTCGGGTACAGATCTGTTCACTCCATATGGCTGAAAATCCACTAGACTATCATACGTATGTACACAGACACACTATTCAGAAAAGGACCTAGAGGCTATTTAACATGCTCCGATTCCACAATTTATCAACTGACTACCGAGCTGGCTGCTTCTTCGAAGAAATCGATTCCGGAATTCCCGTGTCAATCAAATTAGCCTGCGATCCGCATGAAAACGCAGGCAGTTGGCTCTCGTTTGATGCAGTCCCTGCAATCACAATATCTCTTCATAACACGCCAAAGGGGTTTGAGTCTGTCACAGTTCAGGCTCTCTTGCCTGGGGTCTTGAGACTCTTCATTTCGCCCAAGAAGTTGACGATGCCGGCTCGCGGGCCTTTCTTGAGGCACCCGCTGAATTTTGACCAATATCCGTGAGTTACATCTCGTTATATGTGATTTGTGGTTCGGCTTCATTATACGGCTATTTGATCGCTGAACGCTCGGCCGGGGGGCTGGTCTATTTTTTGTAAGATTTATTGAAACTTGCTTGTGGTTTGGATATAACCGAGGTGTGATGGCATGTGTAGCCACAACGGAAGGCTGCGAGATCAAGAAAGCGACCTTGTCAAACAAAAACCATGTGGTCCAAAGTGCTGCAGCAGGCAACTTGAACAATGAAAAACATCATGAAAAAAGAACAACCACCAAAAGCCTCATATTCGCGCATCACGCGTGATCCGAACCATACGAAAACCCCATCAGTTTTTGCACCCGGGAGACCAACTCGCACCGTTGCGGGAGAAGATGACGTCTCCCCATAATGGTGCGATGAAGAACCTAGGTACCTTTGTGAAGGTTCCTCGCTGCTTTCAGTGGACAGGCGGCTGTCGTGTACGCGACACCTTGACGACAACGGTTCCATGGTCTCAGACAGGCTTATCTGTAGGGCGATGTCGACGACCTTTGCGGACTAGGCAGCCACCATTCTGGCGCAGGAGACTCAGGGGCATGTGGGTCAGAATGCTCAGTTCAAATTATGACACGATGCAAAAGTCTTTACCCGAAGGCCTAGCACAAGCACACACCAGAAGACCTGAGGTTGAACTATTGAGATTGAAGAGCTAAACCGTTTAGGAAGTTACTAGTGTTTACAGTACTTCCGATTGTCCCATAATTTGTCACCGGAAGATGGAAGTAGAGTTCACGACATAGTCAGAAGACGAAACGTGCATATGAATGTTAGCCAACCATCGTCCCCGGAGACAACATCCAGCCAACCTCTATCAATGTACTCAACAGGCCTCACAGGGCCCCAAGGGATCTTTTTTCCCTCTACGCAAGCCTTCAGGAGACCATGTTCCCTGAAAAGAACCGTTGTCAAAAGTCCCCGCCGGTGATTACAAACTTGGAACAGAGAGCGCTTCTGGGCTTCTAGGAAAATATACTTTGCCCCTCCGAAGCATGGGCTCAACCAAGTACACATTCATCGGAAAGAAGATTGCCGTAGTCGAGATCACTACAGAGCAAATCATTCAAGGCCGACGTGGTCAGATCAATCCCAGCCTTACAAGTTAAACGCCAGTTGTGCTCACCAACAATTTTAATGACTATACTGTCGAGGCACACACACAAGTGTCATGAGTTAAGTCCGATGAGATTGAAGAGATATCAAACTAATTGGGGTATATTCCAGGATCCCAAGATCCTCATTCTCAATCGCCAATGCAATGATAACGCCCCGTAACCCAAATCGCTTGCTCGCTTGCCTCATATCGCTCGCACGCTTGCTTCGCTTGCTTCATACCATCTCCGTAGCGTCAACAGGCTTCTGCGGCGTCTTCCTCTCCGAAGACACCCAGTCAAGTGATATCCTATTATCATCCGAGTCCACGTAATCAAACGGCACGTCGTTCTTCAACGGCCAGTTCCGCGTCGTCGTCGCCGTCATAGGCACCAGGCCCTCGTCGTCAGGCACGTCCTTGATAGCCTGCCGTCCGAAGCTCTTGCGCCGAGCGGACTTGGGCACCGTGGGTGGCAGGTTCGTCATAGCGGCGGCCCTGTCGAACACGGTAGGAGAGTTGGGCTCGTCGTTCATCGCGAACCGCTTGGAAATGCTGGGGGCAACGTGTCTCAGGAACGCCTTGAGGAAAGGCAGGCAGGTGCAGATGATGCCGACATTGGCCTCGACCACGCTATGAGAGCCGTGTTAGCCCATCTGAGATCGGTGATGAGAGTGGGAAAGGTACGTACCACCAAATGATGCTGATCGATGCGGTCCAAGTAAAGTCAGCGTTGTTGAAGCCTATCGGGATCATAACCATTCGGACGATGCTCGGTCCGAGAACACTAAAGATAGGCACAGCCAGTCAGCACTCGGTACTCGCCTCAACCTCAGTGATAGCGGAGATTCGGACTTACAATCCACCGGCCATCAAGAATATCGTCATCTCAATCTTCTTGACCAGCCGTAGAGACAACGGTGATAGAATCCAGATGGGAAGAAGCAGGATGGCGAGGTCAGTGGCGACGTTGCACACAGAGAGCATCAGCCACCACATCGCCCGGTCAACGCAACTGCCCGGCGTCTCAGGCTCCCAGATCTTCGCCATGGGCGTACAGAGATAGACCCATCCAAGAGCACCAGCGACAGAGTACCCTATCGTGGCAAACATGACGAGGTAGACGGTTGTTCGAACCATGGGCTTGAGCGGGAAGCGGAGGAAGAAGACCAATATCGACGCTTTCGTAAACAGAATCGAGAGGCTGTAGGCCGCCAGGTCGGTCATGCTCAGCTTGTGGAAGGCGACGGCGTCCGCCCTGGACACGTCCCATATGTGATGTCCCGCTCCATTGCGTGTCTCATAGACCTGGATGACGGAGTATGCGGTGGCAAAGACCAAGGCAACGAAGATGAGATCGTCGTCGAGCTGGTGGCGGTGGATCACCACGCGTACAGTGTACAGACGAATGCCACAGAAGATGATTGCCAAGAGGTTTAGCAGGATCGCAACGACTAGAACCTGTGGCACGAGGGACTCTGAAGGATTTTCGAAGTTCGAAGTCACCCCCGGTGGGGGCGGCGCAGCGCTGATGAGCTCGTCTTCACTCATTGCTGACTTGTCATGATGAACTGGTTTGGGGATTAGTAGGTGAGAAGTTTGTCTGTTGTAGAAGACAGCATGACTTGCAGGAGCGAAGGATCGAAAAAGGCGTCCGTGGATATTTACCAACCCTGAATCGCGTCTTCGGGTCTGAGATCTTGGAATCCTCTCCCTTGTCGTCACGGAGCCTCGTGGGAGCTTTGAAACGTTGATGGTTGTTTAGTCGCACTGACTGGTTCGACATCCATCATTGGGCCTACTGGTCACGTTTCCCCATCGGCAAATGCTACCAATCCTCGCTTCACCCTGGAAGCTTATCCGGCTTAAGCCTGGGGTTGTCGCGGTTCCGGCAGCCAAGCTTCTTTTTCCAGGGGGGGGGGGCGCGGCGAGTTTGGTGTTTCGGGAAACGGCAGGCAAGCAGTCGGCATCTTGCTACGGTTCCTGAATCTAGTTGCCCCTGGTGCCTAGATGGCCCTGAAGATCTTCCCCTTCGCCAAGTGCTTGGTTGGATTAAGCTTGAGTCTTGGGCCCGCCAAAGAAGCATCGGGAGGTGTTTCCGACTATCCTAACTGGACGCTAGCGCGGAGGGGGGACAGCCGCAGAAGGGAGATGGTGCGGCGGGCAATGTTTGTTTCCAAAGCATAAAAACACGGATTGGTAGAAACAGAGAGCGAGAGTATCGCGATGTGCCGCGCTAGCCATCTGAGTTTTGCCGCGGAGGGGAGCGTCGCGATAGGTTGGGTAGCTTCCGTCGGCACGTTTTCAACGGTGGGAAGTGGGAGCGATAGACATTTAGACTCCCGCCGGCGACTTATCAAGCTTTCAGGGCGGATCAAGGGCCTGCGTCGAGATCCAGAGGGAAGCGTGGCCGATCATGTTGGTGGGCGGTGGCGAAGCGAATCGTGTCGATGTTTCCCGCTTCGGAAGATTTCTGATACAGTTCGTCGAGCATCCATCCCAGACCTGATGCACATCAACCCAAAGCTTAACCTAACTTCGGGCGGTAGGGGCATCAGGCCAGCCAACAGACTTCCAAGGGCCCTCACCCACTGCACAATTCTCCGGCTGGCAGTGGTGCTGCCGTTGGGACGGCGGCGAGAAGGGGCGGAGGAACTCAGCTCGAAGGCGAGGGGTTGGTGTGCAGACTCGCGATTGGCGATGTCGCTTCGTGGGCCAACCAGATAAGTCAAGATCGACGACTCGTCCCAAGATAGACATTAGGAAAACGTAAGAAGGAAACGATATCGATGGGTTGGGTGATGGGAATTTTCAGCATTCGCAGCAACTTTGCCTTCAGAGTTGGCTCAGCCGCTCTTGGGAATTTCGATAGACACCTCCAGACGGCACATCACCAAACAGAAGGGACGGACTCTCGGCCCTTCGCCCAACAGCCGATGACAAGGGATGACGTCCGGTGGCATGGGCCGACGGTAGTCGAAGCCGATATGTTGACGGTTTCGGACCAAACTTCGAGTTCATGTCACGGGTTGCGGGGAGAGCAGTCTCAGCCGAACGATGCGGTGCGCGCACGGTACTTGGACTTCGGCACATCCTGATGTCGACATTGACGGGTGCTGTCATCTGTCTGAGCGCTCGTCTTATCCCACATGATCGGAGTGGGAGATCAGCACGTAAGACTGACATGTCAAAGCCGTCGATATGGTCTGCGATATAGCTCCTGTGCATCGATTTCTTGCAATGCACCGGACACACGTTTCTTGCAAGAAAACGTTGCTGACACGCCCAAAATAACAGAGTGTGGCCGGTAGGTTCGTCTTTCGTCAACAGCCGCTCCGTGTCCGGTAGATTGGCCGGGCCCCGGTTGGCATGCTCGGCGTGGGGCGCGGACGCAGGGAGCACAGGGCCCCCGTTCCTGCAGGAGACTTTGGAGAAAGAAGAAGGTCGTGATAAGGTTACATTGCCTACGGGGCGTACTAGGCCAAATGTGAAGTTGGTTGTGAATCGGCTCATCCCGACACGAGAAAAAGGGAACGGTGGAGCCGACGTCGGCTTCTTGGTCGAGGGGTGTCTTAAATGAACTGCAGATAGGAGCATTCGGAACCGCGACTGTCGCGCTCGGCGTCGACTTGTTGCTGTGACGTGACGTGCTTGTTTACCGTCTTGAGCGACCTGCAAGGCGCAGATAGGAGCAAGATCGCTCTGCCAAGATGGTTAATGAACGCCCTTGTCGGCCACCCATGCTAATAGGGTCGCAGCGCCGAAATACGAACAGTGATATTGCATTGCCCTGCATTGCCTAATGCACCAACTCGCCGGTCGCGCGCTGGATATCGAAATTGGGCTGCCGTAATATGAATCGCGGAAGATGTGATGCCGTTGTATATAACGCGATGACTTCACGAGGAGATGCAGTGAGTGTTCCTCATCGCCAGGTCTCCTCGTGATCCGCGCTTTGTTGTCGGTCGTAGCCCCAAGATGCATCTATCGCGGTTCCTCCTCGCGGTCTCCGGCGTGACCGGGGCCGTCGCCCTCCGCGACCACCCCTTGATGCGCCGAGCCGACGACAACGCCCCGGAGACGGCCGTGAACAAGACCACGGTCGAGCCGAAGCGTTTCATCGTCGAGTTCAATCAGGTGTGTTGTGTCCGTGCCTCGTAACCCAGACAACAACCGCTCACAGCATCCAGGGAGCTGATGCCTCCGCCGTTGCCGACGAGATCGCCAATCAGCGCGGCGCAAAGGTGCTTCGGGTATTCAAGAGTGACGTCTTTACCGGCGCGGCTGTCGAGACCGACGTCGAGAACATCGACTCGCTGCAGGCGCTCGAGCCTATCAAGCAGGCGTGGCAGGGACGAAAGTACAAGCTGGCACCCAGCGCCCCTCTGGCATCCTTCAGCGAGAATGCCACGGCCATCGGCTATGACGTTCACCACATGACGGGTGTCGACAAGCTGCATGCTGCCGGTATTTTGGGCAAGGGCGCCAAGGTTGCTGTTGTCGATACCGGTATCTGGTACACCCATGAGGCTGTGAGTGATGATCGAACGTCGGAGATTTAGAAGTTGTCTGACACCCTTCAGCTTGGTGGTGGCTTCGGCGATGGCTTCAAAGTTGCGGGAGGATATGACTTTGTGGGTGACGGAAGTAAGACCCTCTGATCGAAATAGTTCCTTCGCATCTTGAGATTGACCCGATTCTCAGCATGGCCAAATGAGGGTGAGGTCAAGAACCCAGACGCCGACCCATTGGACCAGCAAGGTCACGGAACACACGTCGCCGGTATTATCGCCGGCAATAGCAGCATGTAGGTTGACGCGAGAGATGCCCTCCACAATCAGCGCGGACCGATTCCTGACACCCTTCAGCCTTACTGGAGTTGCTCCCGAAGCCACGTGTATGCATACAAGGTGTTTGGCAGCGTCGATGGAACGGACGAGGACACCCTAATCGAGGCTTTCCTCACGGCGTATGACGCCGGTGTAAGTAGCCTAAGGTTTCGGCGATCGGCTTCTGCTGACAGACTTCCAGGTCGACATCATCACTTCGTCTATCGGCGGCATCAGTGGTTTTCCGGATAACGCATGGGCCGTTGTAGCCTCGAGGCTTGTTGACAAGGGTGTTGTCGTCACGATCTCTGCGGGCAACGACGGCCAAGCAGGTGCGTTTGCTGCCAGCAGTGGTTCATCTGGTGAACACGTTGTTGCGGTGGCATCAGTCGAAGCGGACGTTCTCGCATCATCTTCTTTCAGGGGCGTCTTCAACTTGGATGGGCGGTCCAACGAGACTCGTGTCGCCTACCGAGCTGTGGAGGACTGGTACCCTTCGGACGTGAAGGACTGGCCTATTGTGCCCCTGAGCCTCAACACCAGCACGGCCGATGAGGCATGCAATACCCTCCCGCCTGGCACTCCTGATCTGACTGGCGTTGTGGTCTTGGTGCGCCGTGGAGGCTGCAACTTCGACCAGAAGCAGCGCAACCTTGCTCCTTTCAATGCCTCCCACATTCTTTTCTACAGCAACGACATGCCTCTGGTGAGACCCACCACCGAGGACACCAGCAGTCTCATTGCCATGGTCGAAGCTGGTGTTGGTGCTGCCATCATCGGAACTATTCGGGCTGGTGGAAACGTCACGGCTGACTTCACCGAGCGACCCATCTTCCACATTGTCGGCATCAAGAACGAGGAGAACGGTGGCATTGCCAGCTCCTTCACTTCCATTGGTGCCACCAACGACCTCTTCATCAAGGCTGACGTCGCGGCGCCCGGCGGTCAGATTCTCAGCTCCTACGTTGGGGGCGGTTACTCCATCCTCAGCGGGACGAGTATGTCATGTCCGTATGTTGCCGGAGTTGCTGCCCTGTACGTCGGCAAGTTCGGCGGTCGCAGTGTCCACGGTCCTGAGTGGGCGAAGAGTCTTGCCATGCGCATGATCTCTTCTGGCGAAGCCATCAAGTGGGATGATGGAGCGCTAGAGAACAACGAATATCCCTTCTATGCCTCTGTTGCCCAGGTCGGTACCGGACTCATCAACGCCAGCAAGGTGCTTGATTATGAGACCACACTTTCGTTTGCCAAGTTCGCCCTAAACGACACCCTCCACTTCAGCCGATACCACTCCGTCGACATCACCAACTCTGGAACCGAGCCAGTGACCTACAGCTTCGAGCAGGAGGAGTTCGGCGGCATGAACACCGTTAACCTTGACCCGACCGCCTGGGGAACCCCCAAAATCGCGTGGGGTGAGGAGGTATTGGCCGCACCTCAGAAGATGACCCCTCAGATTTCGTTTCCCGGCGCCGTCACCATCCAGCCAGGAGACCAAAACCACGCAGTTCAACTTCAAGTACCCCGAGAACCAAGATCTTGACCCCGCCAAACTTCCCTTGTATAGTGGAAAAGTCTTGATCAAGGGAAGCAACGGCGAGACGCTCGGCGTCCCGTACATGGGACTCGCCGCTGACCTTCACAAGGACATCGGCATCATGTTCCAGTACCCGGTCGGGTGGCCACAGATGACATCCACTCGAAGTGACATTCCCATCGCTCAGAAGTCCAACTTCACCTTCAACCTCGACCCCGAAGTTCAGGACTTCCCCAATGTGTACACCCGTGCCCAGTATGCCACACGAGAGTTGAGGTGGGACATCTTTGAGGAATCATGGACGGAACGGGATTGGAAGCATCCTCCGGTGGTCGGCGAGGCAGGCTTCGTGGGAGCTGCGACGAGCTGGTCGAAGGCGCTGGGCAAGAACTACATCGATCCCAGTGTCGATGACCCCAACGACCTCATCACCCTTCCCATGCGTGATGTGCCCAGAGACATCGTAGGCCTGTATGGCACAGAGTTGTGGTGGCTGGGACGGTTGGCGAATGGCACTCAATTGCGCCGGGCAAGTACAAAATGCGGTTCGCAGCTCTTTTCCCGTTCGGGAACCCAGAAGCCTCGGACAATTGGGACGTTTTCGAGACCCCGGCCTTTGAGGTTTCTGCCATTGGAGGGTTGAGTAGACGGCGATGGTTGATAGAATCTCTTTCCATAATGTCATAATGTAATGAAACGACTTTTCACCTTGCCTCAATTGCCGGGATGTCGATTGACCTTGATCTGGGTTGGACATTGAGGGAATGTCACAACTTCTGTGGCATCATACGCTGAGATACCGAGGTTAAGTGTTGACGCTGGACAGACTCTGGTGGAGGCTCTTCCATCATGTTTTGAGGCTTTCGCGTCAAGAATCGACGTCACAAGCGGGAAATAATGAATGACACGAATTGCACTAGATAGTTGACTTCATGTGGGGTATTAGATTTCAGTCAGCTCAGAGGCATCGTCTTAGTAGACGATCACCTCCTCGCCTGGTATAAATAGCAATAAATGACAGTAACCCCAGGCTAGGGCAGGATTGGGTATCTTTGATATTGTAGTCAGACGACAGGTCAGATCTTCTCCGTCCGGCCTCCGACGTCCTGGGTATGCTCGGCCAAGAAGATTTCATCTTGGGTAAGCTGGTACTTGGCTGAGTTGCGGGCCGAGACGCGCTTCTGGAACATGGCATCCATCTCGCCGAACGTGCGGCCCTTGGTCTCGAATAGACGAAAGTATCCCCAGATAAAAGTGAGAGTCGCGAGAGCAGCCCAGAAGAAGGCCTAGTAGAAAGTTAGTTAATGGTATGACGAAGAGACGGGGTCTCGAATAACCTACAGTCTTTCCCTTCAAGTTCCAGTCACCGGGCGCCAGCATCTTTGGTTGAATGAGGCCACCGCAGATGACATTGCCGACGTAGTATGTGCTGCGAGCCAGCACGACAGTCTGGGTACGGAGACGGGTAGATCCGACCTCGGACACGAGCGTGTAGACGATGGGGCCGACGGACATTGAGTAGGCACCGAGCCAGACGATACAGAGAAGGGATTGCGCCCAGATGATGCCTCCCTTCTGATTGGGAGCGACAGACAAGAAGCCGATGATCCAGAGGATGAGAACGAGGAACGCAAAGCCGGAGAGCCAGATTGTGCGGCGACCAAGCTTGTAAATGTAGAACCACGAGATTATGGTACCAATGAAGGCAATGCCGGTGCCGCCCAAGCTGATGCCGTACGAGGCGTCGTCCGAAATACCAGTCTGTTGGAAGAAGAAGGAGCCAGAGTAGCAGAGAGCGCCACCGTTGGTGATTTGGGACAAGAAAGCCATGCAGGCGATCTCGGTACGGCGCAGGTTTGTGCCCTTGAAACAGTCAAACAAGCTGGCGCCCTCTTGCTCCTGGATCTCGAGCTTGTTGGTATGGACCATCATAGCAATTGTGTTTTCATGGTTGAGGTTGTGCTCCGGCTCCGATAGTCTCTCCAGAGACTTCTTGGCGTCCTCGAGCTTACCGGCGCGCACCAGATGCCAGGGAGACTCAGGCGCCAGGTATGCGGCGATTGCCAGAGGGATGGGCCAGATCCATTGGATGGCGAAGGGAATCTTGTAGCTCCACTGATCGGTTCGGTTAACGAGACCCTTGAGGACACCGGCAGAAATGAATTGGCCAATACACCAGCACAGGTTAACATATGAGGTGAGGTAACCACGGATAGCCAATGGCGTGACCTCAGCAGCGTAGGCAGGACCAGTGGTAGCAAAGACACCCCAGGGGACGTTGCACAGAACCTGGCCGACCAACTGCACCTCGATGTTGTGTGCGAAGAAGACGACGAAGACGAAAGCGCTCAGCCAGAAAAGCGAGCCGATGAGAATCCAACGGTGACCAATCTTGGGGGTGAGGTATCCGTTGAGCAGAGCGCCGACGATGTTGGCCAAGGCACCGAGACAGTTGAAGCGCTGCTGCCACATGGAGGAGATCTGGTATCCGTGCTCGTCATCAAGGAATTCACCATACTTCAATCGGAATGCCGGGTAACCGTAGAAAGAGCTGAGGAGGGTGACGTCGTAGCCCTCCATGATAACGGTGGTTGAGATGACTGGCGGTGGTGCGTTAGTTCTTGCGCCGGTGACAACTCGGAACGAGACGCGGGCACTCACGAATGGACCAGAAGGCGGCGCGCTTGTAAGTCCTCAGACCCTCCCAGACGCCGAAGCTGTGTTCGACGTCGGTAGCCTGGGCGGCTTCGGAGTTGAGGACCTTGTCATCGAGGGCGACATCGTTGTACTGGCTGATGTGAGGAGCGCCCTTCTCCAGATGGATGGCGTCGTGCGGCTGGGAGGCCGTGTTGATGTCGCGAGACATGGCTGCTGAATTGACCCGGTTGCTTGAAGATGTTGACCGTTGGCAAGCTCCTGGAGCAGAGTCGTATCGAGAAGAGAAAGGCCGATCAGAGGGTGAGCTGGGGAGGGGCGATTGGGGTATTTTAAAGTCGCGTCGAGGCGAGATCAACGCTGGTCCCAGACAGCCGGCTTCTCGCGCGTCTCATACCACGGTTGCAGAACGCATGGTAGCAACAGAGCAGCTGCAGCAGCATGGGATGGAATTGCAACCACCCGGTACCCATCCCCGTAGAGAGCGTGTTCGCTTCCCCAAGCTTGGCCCCTTGCAAGTTGCCAGCCATTCCCCAATCGGACGAGTTAGGGAATCCATGGTAAGTCAGGCCGTACTCACGGGACTGGCGTGTGTGGTCCGGCAACAGAAAGGCAGGGCATGTGCGAACCGCAACCCGCAGTCGAGTGGAAAGGCGATCGGGGCCCGGGGCCTAGCGGCGGGATTGACGGTCTTGGAGGGCCATGACTGGTTCCAGAGGCCGGAGGGAGACAACTGCGGAGGAGTCGAAGGGGGTTGGCGAGGTCTGAGTGGCCAGACAAAGGCGGAGGAGCCAACGGGTAGCGGGGAGGGGGAGAGAACGGCGACGGCACGAGGCCGAGGGACTCGGCTGCCAGGGAGATGCTCGTCTGAGGCGTCGAAGGCGTCGTGGGGAGACGGCGAGTTAGGGACGTCGGACCGTCGACTCTGGGGGGAACTCTGGGGGCCTTTGGCAGGGTTGGCTTGGCTTGGGCTGGTTCGAAGGCGACGCGACGGAGCTTGACTGATCTCGGGCTGGTCTGGGGAATGGTTGCTGGCGAGAGGATGGCTCGATTGGTGGAACTTTTCATGAGATGGAAATTGATGGGATGGTGATGGGGTGTGGCCGGACGAAGGAAGGAAAGTGGACTGGCCTGGACGTGGATCGGAAGAGATGGGTGGGGCCAGCGTGGCCAAGGTGGGACTAGCTCCACTGAAAGGGGACTAGCGCGTAATAAGCGAGGCTCGGGGGATGATGTGGGGTAAGTCTGGGGATTTAGTGGCGTGATGGGCCGCGCTGGAGTCTGGAGCCGCTGAGGAGTCGCGGGAGCCAGTGGAAGATGTCCCTTCTGATGCGCTGAAGTTCTGAGGTAGGTTCCCCAACTTGCATCAACACCAACACCACCACACCATCTTCATCAATTCATCACAAACACGCCTGCTGTCACCCTCCAACTTCCCCTCATTTCCCCCTCTTGTTGCGGAGAGAAGCACACGATGTTGGCCGAAAAGAACCAAAGAGCTGAGAAATGCAAGAGATTTTGGGTAGCTGCAGCTGCAAGTTGGTCCTGAAGGCAACCACTTACCTGTGCCAATTTCCAAAGGTTCAATGCAACAGTACGTACTCACCTCGGAAAGCTTAGGTAATGGCAATCTCGACGGAAGAATCCACTGCCTGTCCGGTCTCTTCCGGTCTGCGGTCTGACAAACACTGTGAAGCAAACAAAAACATCAACCAAACACTCATTCAACCAACCAACCTGGACACAATCTTCTTGATTCCATCTGTATGAATAAAGAGCCGGCACACAACCAACCAGTCCATGGTGGTACAAACATAAACTTCAGAACAGTCCTTATGCATCTCAGGAACTCAGGATGGCCCAATTTCACCCACCACCCGATCGCCCCAGCAAAGAAGCACCGTCTCCCTGCACGATGTGGTCCAGACAGGGAATGGGCCCTGACCTTCGGCTCCAGACTTCCAACATGCCGCCCACCCCAGCCATTCAACGGCTCTGCTGCCTCTCGGCGCATGGCACTTCTGGTGGTGGAGTTCCGCGCGAATCATCGCCCTGTCTTCTCCAACCAGGGGGCCCTCCGCTCGGCCAGCCTCGGCCGAACCTCTTCCTCAGCTCGGACAGCTCCTGGCCGTGTTGGATCCCATCTCACTTGACTAGGTAGGGATGTAAGCTCACGGTTTGATGCCCGGTGCCTTGTATCGAAGAGAGAGAGAGAGAGAAGTTCTCATTGATACCGGGCTGCTAGACGTTCTACACTAAGACCCTCTTCCAAGACCTGTCATCGCCGAGTAGCGTCGTTCCCGTCTGCACTTTGCGTCCATCGTGTACCACGATCCCGGGTCCTGGATGGTACTTCGATGCTTCGTCGGTACCGCGGCACGTTGCGCTAGGGGTCTACCGTACGGAACACCCGATTGCCCTTCTCGTCGACGGTCTACCGTGTTGGGCCGGTTAGCCTTCCGCCATCCAATCAGGCATTGGCGGCAAGTCGACCGGTCGCATGTCGTATCGCTGCAGAGTGGCTTGCGGTTAGTAACTTCATACGCCCGGATACTGGTCACGCGGTGTTTGGCCGCCATGAACCAACAACAACGTCAACAGCACATGAGGCGAGCGACTTACATCGAGGAGCGGCCAAGCAGAAGACCCGGTCGGGCCATCGGCGCACCCGTAGCAGTCTCAAACGAGGTAGCGGTCCTTTGAGTCCTCCATCTCATCCTACTGGATCTGCTCTGGGGTTCTCTCCTTGATCCTCGGTCTGGGCCTCTCCGGTGGAAAGAGGCTTGTCATAGTTGCTCTCCCCAACCACCATCTGCGTATAGTTGCCCTCCTGCGTATCGGTATACGGCACAAGCTTGAACGGCTTGCGCTTCGACGTGGGGCAGAACCCGTAGTCATGGTGGCCGCGATCATGCCAGTGGCAGGGACAGAAGCCGTCAAAGAGCCACACGCAATGCTCCTCGACCCAGTCGCCCGGGTCCGTCTTGGCCTGCTGCCACATGCATTGGTTGCAAGACGCCTAGACTCGCATACCAGTGCCCCGCAGGTTGCGAGGGTCGTTGGGGGGGAAGCGCTCGAACCACCACCGGTACCGATTCTTCCGGCAGCGGCTGCAGCGGTGGACCGACGTGGAGGTGTCGGGATGGATGGGGTTGGCAGCGAAGCGGCGGCCGGCAGCGGTGCGGGGGTGTTGTCGTTGTCGGACTCCGTCTCTTCCTCCGCATGGTCATCAGGCGAACGGTCTTGTTGGCTTCGTTGCCGTTGTCTCCGAGGTTCCCGTTGATGTTCTGATTAACGGTGGAATTGTTACCAGGTCCATCTTCGGAGTACATGGTGGTCATGGCCACGTCGTCGGAGGCGACTGCGTGGGTGAAGGTGTCGGCATCGGGGACCGCGCCCTCCTGGCCCTGCCGCCGCCCTGGTTCTGATCGTCCATCTTATCGCTCTGAATCTCTCGTCCTCTGTGGATAATCAGTATCTATGCCAGACACAATGACGGCGGCGATGCAATACTTACAATAGGATACGTTGAAGGTAGCGTTCGAGGAATGTCAAGACGACACCACTTGACGATGGTGCAGGCAGTAGGTGTTGTCTGATTTTTCAAAATCTGCAAGAGAAGTAAACAACCCTCCTGGTTGGCCCAGATGTTTGACGACTAAGCGTCGGTGAGCCATGGTGACAACTAAGGTGCTCTGCTGCACCATCACCAGCCGCATTGGTCGGGGGTAGTCTACTGCGGCTGTGCGAGGGCAAAACCTCCAAGCTCGGTAGAGATGCAGAGCTCGACCAAAGGTGAGGGTCTTGAAACAATCATCGACATCCAATGCTTCAGTCGTCCGTGCCGTTCCAGAAGCTTCTCCAGACAAGGAAACGGTATCGAAAGCTGATGAAGGGGTTGAGATTTCGGCAACGGAATCTCCTCCGAAGAAAACCCTTTTCTGCGCTCCCTTCCCTCTGCATCTGTGAAAAGCCTTCATAGACTACGAAGTTCTCAAGGCCGATGTCAGCTGACAGCAAACCAGCCAAAGTTCTGCATCCATCTAGTCCCGAATGAAACGCCTGTCGGCACGAATTACTAATGAAGTTTACATCTTTCTTATGTCAACTGTATTTCATCATGTAATATATACATTGAATTACAAAAGCCCCTGCTCAGCGCAGCCCTGCTCGATAGAAGCCAGGGTCCTGCGTCCGACGGTGGCGTTGTTCTCCCCGTAGGTCCTCACCTCGCGGTCCTCGGCCGTGTACACGGGCCACCCGATGGCGTCAAGGCCAGCAGTCGAGTCCTTGATGAAGGTCGTCAGGGCGTCCTCCATGACGTGGCTGAGCTCGTACTCGAAGGGGGTCGAGTTGCCGCGGAAGTCGGCGTGGGTGCCGAAGATCATGGGCAGCTCGCTGCCGTGGTAGGCGCCCATCCACGGGCGCGGGGAGGTGTTGTTGAAGACTGCGGCGTAGAAGAAGCGGTACGTCGTTCTTCCGGCGGCGAGACGTTCGCTGGGGAGATACGTCAGTTGATGCTCTGAGGGCATGAGATACGAAGTGGGGCTTACTTGGTGGTCTTGGTGGCCGGGCACCAGAAGTACTGGTACGAGAGCTGGTCGGCGACAGCTGGGTCGGGACCGCTGACGTTGTAGGGGGCGAGGAAGAGGCCCTCGTCGTGGTTGAAGCCGATGATGGCAGGCTGTTCCAGGTCAGTTTCTAACAGCTCTTCTTTCGAAACACGGAGGTCAACCTACCAGATCAGAGAACTCGCCCAGGGCAGCCTTCTCGGTGTAGTTGGCAAACACAACCTTGTTGTCAATCACGGGCGAGAAGCCAATGGATGGGGTGACACCAGAGTCCTTGTACGTAGCCACAAAGTTCTCGAGCTTCTCGGCGGGGATCTTGCGCATACACGCCAGCTCCGCCTCCGCGGTGGTCTGGTTGCCGCACCCGAGCTGCTGCGCGACAAAGGTGAAGTTGGACTGGATGTCGTCGTGGCTCATCAGCTGGTCCAGGTGGGCGGTGCCCGAGTCCATGACGAGGCCGCGCACGATGGGGTCCTGCGGGTACGCGAAGCTGTAGTAGTCGACCGCGATGGACCCCGCGGAGTGGCCCCAGAGCGTCATCTTCGCCGGGTCGCCGCCGAACTGGGCAATGTTGTCGCGCACCCACTCGATGGCGAAGCTGGTCGAGCAGGCCGAGGTTCTGCTCCGTCAGGGCGGCGGAGTTGGGGAAGCCGAAGAGCTTCATGCGGTAGTTGAAGGTGACGAAGATGTGTTCCTGCGAGCGCTGGATCCACTTCTGCGGCATCTGGTAGGGGACGTCGGTGCCGCCCGTCTCGAAGCCGCCGCCGTAGAACCAGATGATGACGGGCAGGCCGGCGTCGGTTCCGTTCGCGGTGGTCTCGCTGCCGGAGACGGTGGGGACGGGAACGGCGCCGGCGGGGGCCCAGACGCTCGCGGTGAGGCAGTCCTCGTCCATGCCGGCGGCGCCGATCATGAACTCGGGGACGTCGACGCGCTGGATGGCCGGGTGGATGGAGATGTACTGCCAGCAGGAGGGGGGCAGGGCGGTGGCGTTGAGGACGGTGGCGTTGGCGAAGGACTGCGGGACGACGTACGGCTGGGGAGGCTCCCAGCGGAGGTCGTCGAGGGGCGGCGCGGCGTACGGGATGCCCAGGAACTCGGCGACGTTGGACGCATCCGGGGCGATGCGGCCCTGGACCGTGAGGCCGTTGTCGAGGCGGACGCTGGGGCCTGCGCTCGCGGAGGCGAGGAGGCCGGCGAAGGTCGCCACGAACTTTGCGTTGCACATCATTGGGGGTTGATGATGCCGGGTGAAGGTTGCACTCTGTTGGCGATCGATGGAGGGGGAACCGAACCGAACCGCTGGAGTTGAAGAGCAAAGAGGCTCTCTCCCCGGGTCTTGGCTGCAGACGTCACAGGATATATATCTCATATTCTTTTTCCCCCCCTCTACTCACTTTTGCCGTCATCAAGGGATTTCGCCGGATGTCGGGGGGAACCAGCTTCGTGATTATCGACACGGGCATCCCCCTGAGCAGAGGTCCATCGAATGGACCGATGCTCCACCGTCACCGCGACTCTGCGGTGCCTATTCGGGAAATCTGGATGTTTCACGGATCGCATCGTCGGAAATTGCTGGGCAGCACCCCACAATCTTCATCGCTGACACCGGCACTTCTCCGCGTGTTGGACGGGCCTCATTGGGTGGTTGAGGCGATGTTTGCTCCTTTTATGGGTTCGGACGAGTCAACCCCCTGGCCGCGGGCATCCACCGAGGGGACCTGTCGATCAGCAATCGGATGTCGTCCAAAGGCCTCACTTCGGACGGGAGCATGGCTGGAGGGATTATTGAATCCACTTTCGTCGTGAGCCGTTGTCGTCAGCCATCTGTCAGCGGATTTTTCGCTTCAAGGTCCGAGATGGGGGCGGTGGAATGGCCATGCTGGATGTTGGATGAGTCTGTTTGGACGTTGGAACCCAGTATGAAACGACGAAATGAATGATGTGTAAAGAAAGCAATTAGGATTCCACAGAATCATGCTTATGATAATGCGTACGATGATATTCTCTCGAGGTCTTGAGATGTTGCTTCTGTATCCACATTGGAGGAGCAACTGGCAGGTCGCGACTAGTGTTGTTGCCTACCAGGCGATGATGTTCTAAGGAATGAAAGAGTCTTTCTCAGAATGTTGAGAAGCGTTCAAATCAAACATCGAAGGCTCGAACGTGTACACCCACCAGCTTTCGCTGTTGTTGATGGAACGTGGATCTCGCTTGCCCTGGCGTATGGTCCCGTGGTTTGGCTGTCTCGTTGGCTTTGTGCTCACGATATCCATGGCACTTCGAGAATATTCCCTGGCGCCCATCTCTCAAGTCGAACTCGCGAAGGATTCTTTCACTGAAGCGGTACTTCATATTCAGTCTGCTTTGTTCCGAGACGTTCCAAACGGTCCTGTCTTCATCGAATCCGTTGTCAGCCTGTGTCTGACTTCGAGTATTGTGAAGAGAACCATCTAGAGACCACAAGTGATGCTCCATGGTCTCTGCAAGGCACTCTCTTCCCTGCTTCAGCTTCCAGTCAAGTTGGCCAAGTCTCGATTAAGAAGCATTCCATCCAGACACTTGCCCTGCTTGCTTTGTCTTGCCCATCCATACTAACCTTTCATATGGCCGTCTTTCAGCAGCATGGACCATGCAGGTTATGTTTCGACCTGTGTCCCATGAAAGTTAAGAAGTGCAGGCAGACTTGGGGCCGCTTTCTGATACCAGTGGCCTTAGGACAACCTCTCGATGATGGCACCCTTCCCGTCCACGCACCAGACAGATGCCAGCACTGGGCATCGACGACTAAGCGGGGGCAAAGGTGCCCTTGAGCCGCCTCTAGTGAAGGTGCTCGAAGAAATTCTTTGCAAGCTGGAATTTTCGGGAACGTCCTTTTACCCTCACCTCAAATCCCCCTCAAATCCCCTCGGACAACAGTCAAAATGAACACCCAAGCCCGCCATCCAGAAGCGCCCTGCTTGCTGCGGTATGTATAATCTCGAGATCTTCCATCGACGACGATCAAAACAATGAAACTGATCATGACAGCTGAGAAACGATGGCGTCAGGCGGGAGCTGGTTATCGGGTATGTCGTAGACCTACAGGGACACTGGTTCGCCGACGAGTTGATCTTCAACGTGGACCGACTCGAGGGAAACCTCGAGGATCTCCCGTCGGGCCCCCGCCAGATCCTCGAACGCCGTGCCGCTGCGTACATGTCCATTGTCCCTGCCAGGTCTTCCCACGTCCCTGTTAGACCGGCCTCGAGACCGCCCGGGCTGGCTCGACCCTCCGCTACCAGCACCTGGGCAGCCTTCGCCAGACCGATGGTTGCTGCCCAGGGGTGGTACTGAAGCCTGGAAGCGCATGCATGGGATGGCCTCCACGCCTACTCCCACGCCAACTCCCGCTCCCTTGACGATCATGCCCTTTGCAGATTCGTCCGCCGTCAATAGTCCTGAAGTATACAGGGACGACGAGGAGGACGACGCAGAAGACAACGCAGAGGGAGAATATGAGGCCGAACATGAATGGTGCGCAACATCTCTGAAACTGATGAGCTGAACTAATACTTGCCTAGGTCGCACCTTTATTCCGGCTTGCCTCCCACGGCGGTCACAGCTCCGAACCTGGCTCTGACTGCTACCGCAGCACCTAGTGCTGGCTTGCCTGCCAGCCTCATCATGTCGCCGGCGCCCGTAGCCCCTTCTTCCTTCGTCTCTATTGGCGAGGAATACCGAGACGACAAGAAGGACGACGACAAGAAGGACGACGACAAGAAGGACGACGACAAGGACGACAGAGACGCCACTAGTGATGATGACGAGGATGAGGTTGAATTCGAGGATACAGAAGATGAGGATGAGGACGATGAGGAGGACGAGGATGAGGAGGACGAGGATGAGGAGGACGACGAGTACGCACCCATTCTGCCATTGGTGAGCTGGGCTAACAAACGTGACTTGTTTAGATCACACCTCTAGATCACACTCTTCGTTTTGCCCGTTGCCCCCGTTCCCGCTCCTGCTCCTGCCGACCCGCCGAGTGTAGCTCCGGTGCCAGCTTCAACTGCCAACGGTCCTGCTGCTGTCCCCGCCATCCCCCCTCTGCCGACCTCAGCCCCGGCCCCAACCCCCGTTGCCGCTGCCGCTCCCGCTGCCGCTGTTCTCGGCCCGGCTACCGTTGGCTACCCCGTCATTCCTCCTCCTCCAGGATTTCCCCCCATCCCCGCCGGGTTCCAACTCCACGGGGCTCCGGGTCGCTACTTCCTTACCGGTCCCGACTGGACTGGCGGACTGCCCAACCCGCCTGCCATGAACTTTCGGGGCCTGAGAGTACTCGACGGGGCAGCCCAACGAGGACGGCGCTTGCCGTTTCTGCAAATGTAGCAAGTGGCTGTGGTTCCCGACTTTTTTCCAACGAGCCAACGATCCCCAAGGCCTCAAGCACACATGCAATCGTTGCGCCTGCCGAAGTAAGACATCCGACAGGAAGAAGGTCGGTCAACAGGAGTGGGTGAGGCAGAGGAACGAGTGGCTGGTGGACAACCGGCCAATCATGTTCTGGTTGACCAGAAGTGGTGTCTGAAGGCGGGGTGCCCGCGGCCACAGCTCGGTGAGGGGCACTTGTGGCAGAAGTCCTAAGGAACGACATTGTTCCTAGGCAAGGAGGGTGAAGATGAGAGGCGAAGCCTAGGTACGTTCCTATCTCTTATTCCTCTCCACCATTATCGACCTCTTTAGCCACTGGCGAAGGGCTTGGCGAAGATGCCTACTGAGCCATCTACCATGCAGAGGGAACATCATCGGCAGATATGCAATCGACGAGCATGACGCTTGGATGAGCCTGACACAGGATCTGGTCCGGTGTCACGTACGATCGATATGGGCCGGATGCTATGACCATGCGTTGGGCCCAACCCCTGGCAGCTCTGGGACGGAACACTGGTTCCGGATCGTGTGGCCGCTGGTCTCGGCCTCCCGGGCCGGCTCAGGGACTGCCCCGGCTATCTAGATCGTCTGGGGCTTGCCGGCTGCCGTCAGGAAGAGGGGGTTGAAACGCTTTTCGAGATGCTGTCGAGTCGGAGATTCAAAGCTGACCACGGGGGATGAAGCAGATACACATCCGATACGAAGCTTTCGCAGATGCCAAGAAGTGCGAGGCCCCAACGATCAAGAAAATCACAAAAAAAAGGGGGAGAAAAAGAATTGTGAAATTACCACCAATGTTGGTAAGTCTGCGCGCGTTTTCGGTCTACTCCAGTCAGAGCCAGCGTCGTCCCCGCCAATGTCTGATTGTCAAACGGACATCCACGACTCAAACCAACCAACGGCAATCAATTCACAGTTATCTCTGCAGGCGGCCTTCCCCTGTCTTGGATTTGATTTCTGCTGCAGCAGCCCCCTCGCTCGGCAGTGGGTGAAGAGGGAAAGATGCAGGAACACCACGTAAAACTGGCTGTTGGTGCTAGGATTAAGACGCTTGCCCCAATCGGAGTCGCCAGCTGGCATCCGGCAGCACCACGTGACTCTGCCGGCCGTTGGAGATGAACGGGTGGGAACGATGCTCCTGCCGTTGTTGCTGCCCAATTGGATGCAAACGAAAGGTACGTACCGCCAGATTGGGGCCGAAGGTGGTCCGGGAAATTGGACAAGCTCGCCTATCCTTGTCGGTTTCCTTGCTCGCAGAAGTCTGTTCGCGCAGCCGCCCGACCAGACGACCAGACCCCCCCCAGCACTGCTCACTATCGGTTGAAGGGTCCATCTCGTTTCTCTTCTTTGGGAGTGGAGGACATGCAGCGAGGCCATTCTGGGTGAGTTGGCCACTGTTCTGTTTGTCGTCTCCACGATCCTCTCGCAAACGCAGCAGCAGTATGGACAATTACTGACTGATTCTCGCCATTCATCTGCAGCTTTCCAAACCCGTTTGCCCCCCGCAACGACTCGACAGCTTTGTTTCTGTTTCTGTTTGCAACGACACACGCTCAGCACGCGACGTGACATCACTCTAATTACCTTTGCTAGCTCCCGACTCGACTAGAGCAAACGGAACGCCTCCCGCGTCGACTGGCGCACGCGCTAAAACACACGCCTTGGACCCGAATCCGTGCGTCCAATATTATTCAAAATCCCCTCTCCTTATTTCCAGACAATCGACCCGTCTGTCAGCAATTCGCCGAACTTCTCTTCTGCATGCCTTCCCAGCAGTAGCAGAAGAACCAGATTCGCCGCCGCAATGGACGAGAAGCAGGCGCCTGGGAGGCCTAGCGGGATCCCTCGACTCTCTCGTCTACCCGTGCCCAAGCCCACTCCCGTTGCCAACACCAAGCCGACTCCTGCTGTACGGCCTTCTCCTTCCCGCGATGGCCTCAACTCCGGCCTTCGAAATCCCCGTCTTCGACCCGCTGCCTCGCGAGACCAATTGGCGCCGGCTCCTGCTCTTAAGAAGCCAGAGCCCCGGCCTGCCCCGAAGCTGAGACGAGAGATACCACCACCGTCCACGACTACGAGAAAGCCCGAGGCGAGAGCTCCTGTCAGCTCCTTGAGGAGCATCCGCAGCATCTCACGGTTGAATCCGGCGGAACCGACCGTTACCAAACCACCGACGCCTCCAGAAGATGCCGAATACGTTGTTGTTTCCCGCCCGGCCAGCTCTTCGGGACGTACATCCGAGCCCTCTGCTTCTACACCAGAGGTCCCACCGTTGCCCCAAGATTCGAGCTCCCCTCCCGATGCCGCCGAGCCCGATCTCCCAGACTTCGGTACGCCGAAATTCAAGCCAAGACCATCGCTTGCCGAGAGAACCATGGAGACTCTTTCCCAGCTGCAGTCATCGCCTGCTCTGAGCAAGAAACCATCCTCCTTCTTTGACCAAGAGGGCGTCCTGCGACCCCGTTCTCGGTCTGGCAGTGGGAACTCGAGGCCTGGGTCAAGTTACACCTCCGACGGCTCCCTACGTCCAACTTCGCGTCACAGTCGACCAGGCTCAAGCTCCGGCCCCGAAGAGAACCCATTCGCCGCTCGAGGGCCCATGGCCGCATCCCGACCTCTGGGTGCCATCGAGGGTACACCGTCAAGGCGGGTGTCTGGTATGAGGTCTCTGAAGGCACCAACAGTCAGGGCCACTCCTCAAGCTTCTCCGTCAGCACGGCCGTCTTCGTCAGGGATACCAGCCTACCAGAGTCCCAGCCCGACGAGAAGTGCAATCGCTATGCCTCCCCCGGCAACGACAACCCCAGTGGCTGCGCGTTCTCTGAAGCCTCGAGCCTCCGTCAACGGCCTGTACAAGAAGCCTTCTCTGCCAACGTTGAGCCAACCGTCACCAGCGGCAGCCGGCTCTCCTTCCCTGAAGCCGGCTCCGAAGCTCAAGTCTGCCAAGTCATATGGTGCTCTTCGAAAGCCTACGCCTACCAAGTCCAGTCTCCCTGCTCCTCCGACGCTAGCTGAGCCTCCTACCAATGAGTTCAGGAAAGCCTCAGCCTCTCTCCGCGATCAAATTGCCAAGGCCAAGGCTGCGAAGCGCGCGGCGGATCGTCAAGCTGCAGAAGTCGTGGAGGTAACGGAGGTCACTGAGGCCGAAGAAGCGACGCCTACTCCTGCACCCGTTTCAGGGCAGGAATTAGAAGTACCTGCTTTACCGGCACACCCCAAATCCCCCATTGTGCCAGCGGATGAAGGCTTCGACTTTGGCATTGGCGTTGCTATGACCACCGCCCCCGCCCCCTTCGACACCAGTGACCCTTTCAATACCAAGCGATCGGAGAACGCGACTGGAAAGATCATCCAGCAACGCATTGGAGCCGGGCGAAGCACCGGAAGGCTCAACATCGCAGCGCTCGGCTTGAAGGAGATCCCCACTGAGGTTCTCAAGATGTACGACATGGAGTCAATGGGCACGTATGACGGTTCATGGGCCGAGAGTGTCGACTTGACAAGATTTGTGGCTGCCGACAACGAGCTGGAGACTATTGCCGACTCGATTTTCCCCGATGTCCCGCCCGAGCAGATGGCCGAAGACGAGGATTCCAGCGGCAACATTTTTGGTGGTCTCGAGGCCATGGATCTGCACGGAAACTCTCTGATTTCCTTGCCGATGGGATTGAGACAGCTCCGCTTGCTCACATCCCTCAACCTGGTAAGCATTCATGTCTCAACTTGGCGGGTTCTCGACTAACATACAGCAGTCGCAAAACCGACTCGCCAACAACTGCTTGGATGTCATCACCGAGGTCACTGCCCTCCGCGACTTGAAGCTTGCCAACAACCTCTTATACGGCCCCTTGGACCCCAGCTTCTCCAAGCTTGAGAACCTCGAGATCTTTGACCTTCATGGCAACGAGGTCTCATCTTTGCCCGATGGAATCGAGAATCTCTCCAGACTTCGCATTCTCAACCTGAGCAGCAACAGCTTCGAGTCGCTCCCGTTCACAAGTCTGTCCAAGCTGCCCCTGACGGAACTGCTTGCCCAGAAGAACAAGCTCTCTGGCACCCTCATTGAGGCCGGAGTACAGGCTCTGTCGAACCTGCAGATGCTTGACTTGTCTTCCAATCAGCTTACCTACTTGGTGTCTCCGGGTGCCACCATCAGCCTGCCTTCCGTTCACCAGCTCGTGCTGTCCATGAACCGCCTCAAGGAACTACCAGATGTCAGCTCCTGGATCAGCCTTCTTACTCTGACCGCCAACGAGAACGCCATCCCCGAGTTCCCCACAGGCTTCACCAAGCTCGAGAAGCTCAGGAACGTTGACTTTTCCGCCAATGACATCCGCGTGGTCCCGCCCGAGATCAGCAGGATGGACAACTTGACCATGATCCGCCTTAGCGGTAACCCATTGCGCGACAAGAAGTTCGTCTCTGCTACTACGGAAGAGCTGAAGGACGTTTTGGCCGGCAGACTTGAACCACCTCCGCCGTACCAGGATGAGAACGCCGAAGTCGTCGCTGCCGCCCCTGACTCGGCCGACTTTGATGACATCGCTGACGGGTTCGGGAAACTCACCATCAAGGATGCGCCCCCTTTGCCTCCTGTTCCTGCCGATGAGGAAGAGCGCTCGGATGATAACTTCGCTACGCCCCCTACGTCGTCGACTACCTCACCTGCGCGTGCTCGTTCCCAGACTCTGTCCAAGGAGACATGGCCTGTCAAGTCGGGTGGCCTTCTGGATCGATCCAACACTCAATCATCCTCGTTGCACCCTGTCGTCTGCTCAAAGGTGGCCGCTGACAACAAGGTTCGCGAGGTCCAACTGCACCACAACCTTTTCACTTGCTTCCCGAACTCGCTTTCCTTTTTCGCTGAGACCCTTGGCGCTTTGTCTCTTGCCCACAACCAGCTCGTTGGCGAGACCTATCTGACCGAGGAACTCGAGTTGCCGTCCCTGCGTGAGCTGAACCTGGTTAGTAACCACATTACTAGCCTCGCCCCGCTGACCACGCACTTGAACGCCCCGCAACTCGAGAAGATGGATGTTTCGCTGAACCGCATTACTGCACTGCCGCCTAACTTGCGACTGGTCTTCCCACGTCTGGTAGTCCTCTTGATCGCAAACAACCACTTGATCGAGCTGGACCCTGACGCCATCAAAGGCCTCGAGGTTGTCGACGCTGGCAATAACGACATCGCTCACCTCAACCCGAGAATTGGCCTGCTCGCCGGCGCCGGCGGACTAAAGCGCTTGGAAGTCTCCGGTAACCGCTTCAGAGTTCCCAGGTACAGCGTCTTGGAGCGTGGCACGGAGGCGACCTTGCGTTGGCTCAGGGGGCGAGTGCCTGTGGCGGAGATGGCATCCTGGAAGGAGAGCCAAGGTGACTCGGGCAACGGCTCCGACACCAGCTTGGCTGATGTTGACTAGATGGAGATGGCATCGGATGGTTCGGGGGATTTGCTTTCGGGGTTTGGGGCCTTTTCTTTCTGCTTCTTGCACATACTATTCCTTACCACTTGTGGCGCGCCGAGATACCACATTGTGCTTTGAGCCAACGGAGTTGAGGGATTTTTGCCATCAGTCGCCTGATATCCTGTACTACTACTGTATAATACTATACTGTTAATATAAACTAGAGAGAAGGGTCTCTCGGAATGATTGTTTTCGTTTCTGGTGATATAACTTTTCGGTGAACGGGGCCGTATGGGTGCCTGCGCTGCCAACAAGGTTCTCAATGTTGATCGCGCACCCTTTCACCCTTTCCAATCCCCGAAGCAGGTCCCACGCTCATATAAGGCTGACTATTTCCCTGTCCCTCTGCTCAAACTTTCCCTCCCATACCATCGAGTCATCAACAGTTTACAATTTCCATTGCATTCGACCACTTTTGCAGACTTCGTTCCGATACCTCTAAAGGTCCACTCGCACAAAAGCTTCCATACACATCTCCTTGCGAGGACAGAAAGCTTCTCTCTGCCGACTATCACCACCGTCATCTACTCACTGTTCCATCATCGGACTGGGAAGCCCGTGCTATGCGCACGAAGTTATTTTCTGGCAGGGAGACGCAGCAGCCGTCCACTGCTACCGACAACGAGGAGCCATTCAATACTACCGCCGACGAAGAGTACGTCATCGTGGCCTCGCCCGACATGTCAGCTACCGAGGACGCCCATCACCATCAGTCCTCCGCCGTTGCCAATCAAGAACTTTCCGGCATCCAGCAGCCTTCCGCCAACGACGCCCAGCCGGAGAAGGGTCAACACGAAAACATGGCTTCGTATTCTGATCGCGAGCGCCACGAGCAGCGTCTACTCACTGCTGCACCGTCAGATTGCGTGGCAAGAGCGCACCGGTCGGCTCTCTCCCGCGACGCCAAAGACCTTTCTAATACCATCGAGAATCAAAAGACGCCTGGCTTCGGCGACTTGGTATCGTCCCGGAAACAATCTGAGCAGCGCGCGCGGGCTGAGGCTACCACTACCACCAATTCAACTCCAACTCGCCGGCTTCGCTTCCTCGAGGCGCCGGGCACCTTCCTCCTGGCCCACTTCGTCAGCTTCCTCCTCCTTACCTTTCCGTCCATGATCATCACCAACCTCGACATCACATACAAGGATCCAGCTACTTGGCAGCTCTGCCTCTACGTCTTGACGTATGCGATCTTGGCGGTGGTCCGGGACAAGTGGATGGCGTATATGAGTCCTTCTAAAAAGGCGGACGCCACTGAGCAGAAGAAACCTGGCGATACGACAGCCACGGCGGCGTTTAGGGATTTCGGCACTGCTGTGGCGGCGAAGGCCGCGCGTGTGGCGCTTGTGTGTGCGGTTGGAGAGTTTGCTGGCATGACTAGGACTGTCTTATTTGCGATGGAGAATTTTGATCTTACGGATGACTTGCGGGCTAAGGTGAAGTCTGGTTGAGGCCAGATTGTCTCGTGTCGTTTTCGGCGTGGACGACGCTAGCGTTGGTTTATGGGTTAGACAGCGGACATACAATATGAATAATCTACCTCTCTTCCACACGCAATCAACGTTATGGGACGATCGCTGATGGTGTTTCGACTTTTTAGTGTATCCTATCGGCAGACCCCTTGTGCGTAGCTGGGTTGTGAGGAAGCTGGATTCCTATGACGCGAGTGATGGATAATGAGATTAACGTTCAAAACTGGTGTAATATAACATATCTTGCCCAGATGGCCAGCAGTATTCGCCCGAATCGAAGTCCATACTTATTATTTTGATAACTGAATGAGGGCGATAACAAGAAGCCCAGATCGCAAGTTCAAAGGAGATTGAATGAAATAAGTTAGACCTTTGTCCAGGAATTGGCACAAGAAACATCATGGCGCTCATACGGATCCCCATGACCTAGTATGTGAGAAAAGGGATTCAGAAAGATCTTGATATTCCCTTCAACCGCTTGCAAGTTGCACCATGATCTCCCTTCAAGGAGCAAGTGTTCAGGGTCAAATCCGCTCTACACTTCTCCAAACTGGGTGATGGCGGCGAGAATGCCAAGCAGAACTTTTATATCCATAGTTAGTAGGGAGGAGGAATAGTCACCCTGATGTGGCTGTGCTAATCAAGACCACTTACCGGCAGCGGCAGTGACAATGTAAGACGCAATGGTCCATCCCGTCTGTACAACTGCAACGTAATCCGCACCCTCTTCAAGAGGCTTGAGCATATACCAGAGTCCGACAACAAAGCTGAGAAGAATCGGGGCTATGCCCCAGAACACAAACTTTGGAGCAGACCAATCCAACTTTAGTTCTAACGTGTATTTTCCTTCTGCCGGATCGACCGAGGCGTTGTTGAACTCGTTGTGGATCCAATCTATCCATCCGTTCCCAGACTTCGCGCTTTCGCCAGACTGAAAAGCAGCGAAGAAGAGTCCCAGAGCACGCTGGCTCTCCCGGTCAAGCTGGCTTGGTACATGGTCATCAGTGCTTACAAAATGTAAGGGGCTGGCCCCTAGGCTTGTTCAACGTAGAGGTGCCGTCGATTGACTATTCTAAGCTGAAGAAGGAAGAAAGGACTTTACAGGGATAGGCGCCTAGCGGCGGTGAAGCACACCGGGGCTAGGCGGTATGCTACGGCAGAATAGTGGACCTGGCGGAGCTGGGTCTCGGTAGCTGCTCTGGCAAAGCTGGAGATCTCGGCCGGGCTCTAGCCTGTGATATCACCCCCCTGCTCCCCTCTGCTGGCGCGCCTGCGGCGCTAAGGCTGGGTCCCTATTATGCTCCATCGCAGAGCTGTAACGGCGTTTGTAAGCCTCCATTGCTTCCGTCCCCTGGAGCGTCTTAATAGGCTCCTAGGTTCTCTCTGCGTATCCTTCCTACTTAACCAGAACCTTGCGGCGTCTCCCACGCCCTCGACGCTTCCAGGTAGCAGCGTCGATACTCTCTACATTCCAGGTTTCCTCGCCTTCGTCGTCTATGATTGGTGGCGGCTGCTCGTCGTCTAACGCTTGCCCAGGTAAGGGGTCGTTGCCTGCACGCTTCAAGGTATCGACATGGAAGCGTGGGTATATAGCCCTTGGTACGTCGAGCTCTACCACGTAAGGTGAGATAACCTTCGTAACGGTATACTTATGGTGCAACCAATCCAGTTTCTTGCATGGCCTAGGGGACCTGTAGTAGCCTATATGAAGCCAGACTTTGTCGCCTACCTCTAGTCTCTCTGTAGGCTGGCGCTTCCTATTAGCTAGCTCCTCGTAGCATTGCTGCGTTGACGCAAGGGTTGATTAGGCTATATCTATTATATCCTGAAGCCTCGTTACCAACTTATATGCTTGGCCCTCACGAGGGCCCTCAGGGCTTGCTGGGTCTGTTTCCTTAACCCTAATAGGCTCTGGATAGTATCTATGTTCCAGAAAGAAGCTACTCATCCTAATAGCGCTATTATCGCAGCTAGAGAGCGCTAGTTAAGCTGTTAGGAGGTTGTACGCCCAGTCCTTCTGCGAGTATATGACGTAGTTGCGTAGGTAGGCCTGGATCTCTTGGTTCATCCTCTCTAGGCCTCCGTCAGTCTGCAGGTGGTAGGCAGTACTGAGCCGCTGTTCTATTCCTAACAGCTTACAGAATTGTCGCCAGAAGCGGCTTGTCCAGTTACTTCCCCTGTCGCTCATAATTAACATAGGGATGCTGTGGAAGCAGAAGTGGCAGCTCAGGAATCGTTCAGCGCAGGCTTCTGCTTCTATGCTTTCTATAGCCTCGAGGGTTACACCTTTTCCCAGCCAGTCGACAATTACCCAAAGATATCTCTCCCCTTTATCCATTAGGGGAAGGTCGGTAATGAAATCTATAGCAAGGTCGCTTCGTATACGCTGTGGTATTAGTAGTGGTTTCAGAAGTCCCTTACAGCGTTCTCTCCAGATGTGACTTCGCCCACAGCCATCGCAGTTACGGCAGAAACGCCGTACTAGGTGCGACTGACCAGGCCAGTAGAACCGTCTACTGACCAGCGCAAGGGTGTTATCTCTTCCTGGATGACCACTGAGCACTGAGTCGTGGATGCCTTGAACGATACGAGTACGTAGCATGTTCGCCTCGCCATCGGGGTCTTTGCTACCTGGTACCTAGATCTGGTCTCTGAACAGCAGTCAGTTGCTATTATCAATCTCACACTCAGTAATCTGGACCTTCAGCTTGAGGCTAAAGAAGAAGCTTCTTTCTCGTTGTTTCACAGCAGCATAGGCCTGCTGGTAGACTTTATCTTGTCCTTGGGTCTGATCCCAGAGTTGCTGTAGTTCTTCGTTATCGGTAAATACAAGCATTAATAGTGCTGCCTCTATATGTTGTATACGCGCTGAGGGTAGGGTTGCTTCTGGGAGAAGCTGTAGGATTCAACCTTGTTTACGCTCATCCTCTAGAGACGTAGGTACGTCTTGTTCGCGTCTTGAGAGTGCGTCTGGTACCACTGCTTCGCTTCCTGGCCGGTACTATATCTCAAAGTTGTACTGTGACAGCTCCTCTGCCCATCAGCTTTGCCGTTCTGTAAGCTTCTGCTTTGTCATGAAGTACTTAAGGTTCTTATGGTCAGATAGGACCTTGAACTTGTCGACGCTCTGTAGTTCCGCTCTCCATGCTTGTAGACAGCTCATAATAGCTAGCATCTCCTTGTCATGTATCGGATAGTTGAACTGGGCAGCGTTAAGCCGCTGCGAGTGGTAGGCTACTGCGTGACGTCTGCCGTGCTCATCTTCCTGTGAGAGTACGCCTCCAAGGGCAAAGCCGGAGCAATCGGCCTCAACATAGGTTGTGCGCTCAGGGTCCAGTTGATATAGAACAGGCTTAGCAGCAAAGATCCTCTTGAGCTCCTGGAATGCTGCTTCTTGTTCCTTACCCCAGCAGAAGGGGACACCCTTCTTAGTAAGAGCTATCAGGGGTCCAGCAATCTCTGAGTATGCTGGGATGAAGATCCAGTAGTAGTTTGCGAATCCAAGGAAGCTTCGGACTCCTTTAACTGTCTTTAGAGCTGCCTATTCCTTAATCGCCTTCAGTTTCTCAGGGTCGCAAGAGATACCAACTCCAGCTGTAATGATAAACCCTAGGTACTTAACTGTCTTCACAGAGAACGCGCACTTATGAGGGTCTAAACGTAGCCCTGCCGCAGCAAGCTTGTGCAGTACTAGCTTAACCTTTGCTTCGTGGTCTTGTCGTGAGCCGTTCGAGTAGATCAGGACGTCATCTATATATGCTGTTGCAAAGTCGTCTAGATACTCTCGAAGGATGCTGTTGATATATCGTTGGAATGTGGCGGGGGCTCCTGTGAGCCCAAAGGGGACAACTAGCCATTCAAATAGCCCATACCTCGTCCGGAAGGCTGTCTTATACTCCTCTCCCTTAGCGATCCTGATCTTGTGGAACGCTGCTACTACGTCTAGCTTAGTGAACCACTTAGCAGCGCTGACAGTCCGTAGCATCTCTCGAATCAAGGGAAGAGGGTATCAGTCGCGCTTAGTAAGCTTGTTAAGAGCGCAGTAGTCGACACAAAAACATATCCCTCCACCTGGTTTGCATACAAACAGTACTGGGGCTGATGCTTCTGAGCTACTAGCGCGGATAAAGCCCTTATCTAGTAGGTCTCGCAGGGTCTTCCAGAGGACGAGGAGTTCTTCTCATGACATGCTATAGAGCAGACCCCATAGTAGTACAGCTTCGTTACCACTACCATCCTGTTTAATAGGGATTCTATGGTCAACCCCAGGGCGATGCGGTGGAAGGTTGGCGGCTTCGTCAGGTTGGAATAGCTTACGGAACTCAGCTAGTATAGCTGGCGGAAGAAGGGCCTTTAGGTCTACCTTCTCAGTCTTCCTCATAAGAGCCTTCTATATATCTGCTAGGCTGATCGCTCGAACTTCGTGTCCAGTAGTGCCTTTGGTGCGTTAACATGCCCTCTTATAGAGCGTTGCAAAAGGGGCTCCTGGGAGCAAGCGGGCAGTCCTGATCTGGCGTACTTGTTCTAGTTCTTCCTCGCCTTTCAGACATAGGTCTACACCACCCCTCCTATGCCGTATACGCTGTGCCGCAGCATCATATAGGATACAGTTCCTCTCTATCCATAGCTTCCCTAGGAATAGGTCGTCGCTAAGGCTACATACAGTATACGCAAAGATCTTCTCATCATAACCGCATAGCTCAAGGTTAAAGACAACTACGCCTGTTGCTTTCGTAGCACCTATACTATCGCTAAAGCTGCCTAGCACCCGCTCAGAGCAGTCCACTATAGGCAGGCGGAGCTTACAGGCTAGGTTGTAGTTGATAAGGGCGTATAGGTCGCACCCAGTGTCTACTAGGGCGTCCGCCTGAGTACTTCTATGTATGCGGGTAGTGATCACTGCTGACTTGCTGCTCATGCAATGCTTAAACTGCTTCTATTCTGTGATATCACTAGGCTTTGCCTCTAACACCTGACTTTGCGTTAGAGTTACTCTTTTTTCTAAGCTTTCTTCAGCCTCAGAGCTTTCTCGCTCCTCTGTAGCACTATCGTTGCTGCTCTCCTCAGGCTTAGGGTTCTTCTTAACCTTCTTAACCTTCTTAGCCTTCCTAGGGCTGAGATGCTTCCGCCTAGGGCACCGCACAGCGATATGGCCGGTCTGGTTACAGTTGTAATAACAGCAGCTGTCCTTCTGTGGTTGTTTGCTACTCTCAGACTTAGATAAGGAGGAGTAGCGTCTGCGGCGCTGCGGTTCCAGAGCTCCCTTCTTGTTCCTTGCGCGGCTTATGCCAGTCATCACCATGTTACCTTCTGCATCTTGTTGGCTAGCCTGTGGCGCTCTCGAGCGAGATAGGGCGTCTTCAGACGCCTGTTAAGGTAGGCGTTCTAGCCTAGAAGCAACGCCTTGGACCTGCAAAAGCCATTGGTGGTAGTCGTCAAAAGGAAGTTCGACTGTAACTAGGGCCCTTCTAAGCCTTACACTCAGGGCTCCCTCAAGGAGAGTTATCTTTGCTCGACTAGGCCAGTCGGCCCCTCCAGCTTCTGCTATCGTCCGTTCAAACCAGGGCAGAAAAGAGGCTAAGGCTTGGTCCTCTCGCTAACGAAGGGTTTGTAGGGTTGAGGCAGCTTGGTTGTACGTGTTTAAGTCCTTGTACGTTTGATCTAGATAGCTTAAGAACTCCTGAGGGTTATATAGACCCCCTGGACCTCCCGCCGCATAGAAGGTAGCCACAACCTGCTGAGGTCTATGATCGAGGCGGGCGTTGATGTAGTACTAGATATCCTCGTTACTACCAAAAAATCTCTTATCCAGCTGTATCTTATTCCGCATTTGCTGGGACCAAGCTGCATATTCCTTATGCTTTCCTGTAAACTTCGGGGGGTCTGGCAGGGGCTTCCTTCGCCCTTCAGCTGCTATTATTATACCGTCGCTCGTTGCCTGTATAGTTGTATCAGCAGTAGACAGGGTTGGTATGCTGCTCGCAAGCAGCATAGGGGTTGCTCTATCCGGTGACATAAGCCCGTTCAGAGCTGTCAAGAGCTGCGTCATCTGGTCCTGAAGAGGACGTATGCTTGCGTTAACCGCTTCGTTAACCCTGCGGTCAATCTCCGCAGTCATCGCGTCGTTTGCGCTACCCTCTGCCGAATCCATCGTGTCGCACTCGTGAGGTTTCGTATAGCGTCTTCTCGTTGCGCTACCCTCTCGCGAATCGTCGTGTCGCTCTCGTGAGGTTTCCTATAGCGTCTTTTGTTGTTGAGCTTAGAATATGTAAGGGGCTGGCCCCTAGGCTTGTTCAACGTAGAGGTGCCGTCGATTGACTATTCTAAGCTGAAGAAGGAAGAAAGGACTTTACAGGGATAGGCGCCTAGCGGCGGTGAAGCACACCGGGGCTAGGCGGTATGCTACGGCAGAATAGTGGACCCGGCGGAGCCGGGTCTCGGTAGCTGCTCCGGCAAAGCCGGAGATCTCGGCCGGGCTCTAGCCCGTGACACAAAACACTGGTAAATCCCGAAGCTAGAGACGCTTTTCAGGGAAAGAAGCCGACGGTACATTGGGCGAGCCTCACGCATCGCACTTCGGATCTTTTTGAACATGTCGTAGTCGTCGCGTACGCGAAGCACACGCCCTTGGGAGTACTGTTATCGGAACTTCGGAGTCCTACAACGAGGTACCTTTCTTCGGAAGGCTCGTAAGCTGGAGTATATTTTTCGTGCTCATAAATTTTGCCAAAGCGGCCGAAGAATCGGCAACCTAACGCTGACTTGACGAGCTTTCCCGACTGATACCGGCAGCAGCATCGAACGTCATCTTCGATTAAATAAGACACCTTAAATTCGAAAATGTTACTGTCGAGATGAGCTTCCCATCCTGCTGTGGTCGTGATTTGAAACCTATGGTTTTGAGCCTTTATGAAGATAGGAATGCCCAACTTCAGAGGCGGCTCCTGATTCATAAGATCTTCAGGGTTTTTGTCCGTAAGAAGTAAACGAGGTGGTTCCTGGGAACCTTGCTCGGAAGTCGTGGAAGTCATGGCCGGAGCATCTGCATCATCGAATACCACATTGAAATGACTATGTGTCACTGACATGGAACCCAGAAGAGATGGCTCTGTAGAACCCGAAATAAAGAAGCACTTCTTATGTAGTATTGTAAGGAGAGCAACAAGGCCCTGTTATGGGTGCCAGGGTGGTTGCTGGACTAGACCATGGCCTATCCATCTGCACAAAGGTTCCCGCATATGCATCGTTGCAGTAGTGGCCCCTTGGCGACGAAAAAATGAAAGGCTGGTTAATCTCTGTCTTGAAATCATGCAGAGTTCAGGCTTTTAAATATGTGACTACAAGTAGTTTGTCGCGTGAAGTGGCCCGTTCTATCTTAAAATTGCTAGAGAATTTCTTGTGTACTATCAACTTGTATATCTTTTCTTCGCGCTCTTCTTTATTTTTCACAAAAAACACCAGCCTGGCAGGTGCCCATTCTGCGGGTGTGAGGGGCACTGCAGCCATGCACATGTTGGCTTCTCAGGATGGCGGATTTTCATTCGCTCAATTACCGCCTGTATGCCCTGTATATTAGCATCCACTTGAAGTGCCACAGTCTAGCTGCATGTAAATGTGTGACAAGCAGCCAAAGATGGCAGAGCCTGCGGAAAGTTGGGGGACGTCAATGGGCTGATTCCTCCCACCGACGGACAGACCATATACTTCCTCTCTAACATTTACGCTGTGCTGCGCGCCCCACTCCGGAATGGACGATGCGACCGCAGACTTCTTCCAAATCGCGGGGGAACGCGAATATTGGACCGGATATGATATTGGCAGGGAGTTCGAGCTCGCAAAGATTGACGATCACGACTGGATTCCCGAGAAAACGAGAGCACAGGTCCGCGAATGGGCGAAGACGAAGAAGATCCCAGCCCGACCCCGCAATGATGATCGAGAGAAACTCTACAGACCCATCGTCGACCCGTACGAGATACGCGTTCTCGAGGTCAAACCTGGCGCCAAGGATGAACGGCTACGAGGCTCTCTGCACCACTGCTCCGTCGAATACGTCGACCCGGAACCATACAACCAGACCTTCACCAGGGTTCGTTACGCGCTCTCGGTGGACGATCTCGTCACGCCCATCTCCTACACCGCGTTGAGCTACACCTGGGGCCAGCCCATCTTCGACGCAATGATCGAATGCGACGGCCACGAAAAGGCAATCACAAAGTCGCTCGAGTCCGCCCTCCTCCATTTCCGCAGAGAGGACGAGTCCGTGGTGCTGTGGATCGACCAGATCTGTATCGACCAGGGCAACAACAACGAAAAGGGGCAGCAGATCCCCCTGATGTCAAGGATCTACCAGCGCGCCACCAACACCGCGATCTGGCTCGGCGAAGCCAGCGAAGGCTCTGACGTGGCGATCAAGCTCCTTGAGGAGGTCAACATCCGGCTGCAGTTCACGACGGAAGACGACATTGACCCGAAGGAGTTCGAGAGGATCCGCTTACCAAAGCCTGACTCGAAGGACTGGAGTGCCCTGTGGGACTTGCTCTCGAGGCAGTGGTTTACAAGGGTGTGGATCATACAAGAGGTCATTCTCTCGAGGGATCCATGGGTTGCTTGTGGTGATTCGCTCATCACCTGGGAGAATCTGTGGAGTGGGTGCATGCAGCTTGTCACGACAGGGATCTCGGCGTGGCTGCAGAAGAAGTTCGCGCAGGGCGGCAACTTGGACGATCGAGGAGATATGTGCGAACTGGCATGGCAGCTTCACCGGATGAAGCAGTCGGCCCAGGACAGCGATAACACGCTGGTGCCGTTGCTCGTGCAGTCCCGTGGGGCGCAGTGCTATGATCCGAGAGACAAGGTATATGGGCTTCTCGGGGTGGTCAACGAGGATCACCAAGCGACAGTTAAGGTCAGTTATGCGGATGATTTCCCTGCTGAGAAGCTGTACCAGCTGGTTGTGGCGCACCATGTTTCTCAACACCCGACGAGGTGGGCGCTGCATGAGGTTTTGGCTTGCGTGGACCACGATTCACCCCATCTACCGTCCTGGGTCCCGGACTGGGGCAGGCCTCGGCAGACTGTCGCTTTGGGATACACGACTGCCTCGCAGGGCATTTATAGGGCCCATGGAAAGTTTGAGCGGAAGATGTGGATTAGGCAGGATGGAGAAGACTGGGAACGACTACCTGTACAAGGCGATGAGATGTCTGTGCAAGGATTTCTCGTTGATACCATCTCTACAACAAGTCGGGTGATCGAGAACCCCGATCTTACCTACGAGAACCCAATGGACGGGAATCAGACACTGCTTGAAGTGTGGAAATTCGTCTCTCAAATAGAGACGTACCCGCAGCCGCAGACGCTGTTCTCTGCGCTGTGTCAGACCCTTGTGGCGGGGAGGAACGACACTGGAAAGCAGAAGTGTCCTAAATCTTACGAAGAGATCATCAGTCTTTTACTGGACGCATCAACTGGTATGGAACCTTCCATCTCTGGGCAAACCTATACGGCACGCCAGAAGAAGCCCAAAGGAAGGGGGCGGCTAGAGTTGGGGAGGCTCAAAGAGCACAAGGTGGGATCTGCTGGGGATACGTTCCAGGAGATTCGCACGGCGATGGTCAACGCGGTGAAGAATCGGAAGTTAGGCGTCACTGAGAAGGGATATCTGGGACTATTCCTTGGGCATGCTAATGTTGGGGACCAAGTGTACGTCCTGGAAAATTGTCATGTACCATTTGTGATGAGGAAGATGGATGACGGGAGGTTTCGACTTGTGGGCGAGTGCTACGTGCACGGGATCATGCATGGGGAGGCTATTGGCCCGGATGCAAGTTTGACTGAGATGGTTCTCGTTTAGGAAGTTATATGTTTCCAGAACGAACAATATGATTTTTCTGGGCCAGCTCATACACCAACGAAGAAGATGAGTTTCACCCGTAGGATAATGCGACCCGTTTCTGACATCATCCCGAATGCTAAGGTAGACTCAGCTTACCATGCCATAGCCCCAGCCACAGTCTATGCCCTATTCTGTATGATGCCTGGCATCTGACAGGTCGTCGAGCAGTAGCGCGTCAGCACTCGGGACGCTGAACCACCCGTTCTCGACGCAAAACGAGGTTTTGAAGTCGGCGTAATACTTGAGGCTCGGTCTAAGTGCTCAAGTTATTGACTACGTTCTTTGGAAGAGAATACTATATAAGTTAAAGGACATATAAACATTCCAGACATTAGGCTTCCGACCGCAATCTGTCAATCAAGATAATTACAAGCTACTCTTTCTTCGTGCACTCTTGCGTACATCTCAGCCAACTCTGTCAATACCCCAAAGACCAACCGAAATAACACTCAACACGTTCACAGTTATCATGCGGCTCCAACTATTTCTTGCCGCAATGGCAACAATTGTGGGGGCCCAAGCTGCAGCCAACCTCAGCCTTTCGAGCCTGAACGCCAGCACTACCTGCAATGAGGCCTGCAAAGAGCTCGTCCTCCGCGTTTCCTCTTGGGAAAAGTCACAAATGGCCTCGGACTTCTCATTTTATGAGGTTCCGACCAGCTTTTCAGACGCCATGGAACCAGGCACCATCTTGTCCCTTGAGCGAACTACGAGTCTGACGAACTACACCGTACCAACACCGTTGACCATGTCCCGAATGATGTACACAACTGAAGACCTCAACGGTACAATCATACCCGCATCGGCGTACGTCCTGTGGCCCTCAATCCCGCTCGAAGTTCCGGACTCTGATTCATCAAACGCAACCCAATGGCCTTTGGTCGCATGGGCACACGGCACCTCAGGAGGTCTGGCGCCATGTGCACCGAGCAACTACCGAAACCTGCAATATCATTTCCAAGTCCCATACCTACTCGCTCTCCAGGGCTACGTCATGGTAGCACCGGACTACGCGGGTCTGGGTGTTGGGAAGCTTCCCAATGGCGACAACATCGACCATCCCTGGGCTGTGGCACCCGCCCAAGCCAATGACGTTGCAAACGCCATCGTTGCCGCACGCAATGCTTTCCCTGAGTATCTCAGACCCGATGGACCGTTTGTTGCCATGGGTCACTCCCAGGGTGCCGGCGCTGTGTGGTCCTGGAACAGGGGCTAAGGGCACTTTAGCGAAGTTTTCGGCGTTTATTGGCGTTAAGGCAGATAGGTTAAATAGTTCTACGCGTAACACGCCTAGGGTCAGTTTTTTAGTATTATTATCTTCCTCATACGCGAAGGTAAGTATAATTAAAATTAAGTATAACTTACTTAATTTTTAAGCTTTTTTAATATTCTTTAAGAGTTTAGATCTATAAATTATATACTAAGCTTATTTCTTTTATTTTTATAGGTATAGGTTTTAAAACTATAGAGTTATATAGCTTAGAAGCCTTATAGCTTTTGTAGCTATAGCTGCTTTTATATGTAGCTCTCGGCCTTCAGGCCTACGACTATTTCAGTCTTTTATGGAAAGACTGGCCGACAAGCCGATCCCAGGTTTCAAAGGCGCTGTTGCCTTCGCACCGCCGACAGATATCGTCAACCAGACCAGGAAAGCCATAGAAGATCATGAGGCAAACAACACCCAATTATGGACCAACACCTTCCTGAGCCTTCAGCCGTCTTTGGCCAACGGAATAACGGCGGCGTATCCGGAGTTTAACTTGTCTGGGCTCACCGAGGCCGGACGCGACAGATGGGTCAACGTCCAAGAGGCCGTACAAGGCTGTCTACCCACAAAAGGGGTCTCTGGCATCGGCGTTCCACTAGCTCAGCTGGCCTATCGCAATTGGACAGAACAACCGACTGTGCTGGACTTCGAGAAGAGAATAGCCGTTGGGAGAAAGCCTCTCAGAGGCCCGTTGCTGATTGCGGCCGGGGATAAGGACTCCGTAGTGGACTTCAAAAACTTGGAGGTCAACGTGAGGGAAACATGCGGAATGCTACAGGGTGCCGGTGTCCAAGAGAGTCTGGAGTTCTTGGAGTACACTGGGCAAAACCATTTCCCTGTTATCCAAGCGAGTCAAGGAAAGTGGCTTGGCTGGATCAGAGATCACATTTTCTCTACTGCGAACGTCAGCCACGGATGCAAGTTTGGGACTGTGCAAGGGTTCCAGCGCGAAGACGCAATCAACTTCGTGTTTCCGAACTTTTTGGTCGAAGTCGCAGAGGCTGGAGAAGGTTGGAAGTACAGTCTTTGAAGTGATGTTGGCTTAATTATAGAAGTATCTTAGGTAGACTGGCATGTTGATTCTTTATGCACCTTACTATGGGGGGTAGGGATTCTTTTAATCAGGTTTCAAGTATTCTTTCTCATAGTTTCTTAATACTATCGAGTGTCATCACCCGAAACGCCCTCGTAAGTGATGAAGACATAGGTACGTACCTGATAAAGAGCGAAACTTCAATAACCCATTGATTTATTTCCAATGAATTATCCTGCCAATTCCTTCCAACATGCAAGACTTTCCCGAAGATACTTTCAAAAGTTTGCGAGTCCGGCGTGGACAGCAATCTCCAAAGCACTCTCGTTCGTCACAATTCGCTGACAGTGTCGTGGAAACCCGAAGGTTCCCAGCTCAGTGGGCGAACCCAATACCGTAGAAAGAATAAGATAATTCTTGACGTAAACGCAAGACTTAAATGATGTGAGTTTCCTATGTGCAGATCAACTCAACTTAAGCAGCTGCACAGCACGGGGTTTGGGATGGCCCCGCCAAACGTTGCGGTGCGGGAGAATCAGAGCGCGATCGATCCTTGCTTTAGGTTCGTCCCATCCTCAGGTTCCGCTATAAATAAACACAAATAAGAAACTTGGCTTTTTGCTTAAGTATAGAAAGTTTCGCTCAGACACTAGAACAACAAACAAGGTTTCAACCGAACTTCTTCTCTTTTTCGTGACTGGTGGAATCGGTGGCCTGGTCTTCATCGTACCAGACGGCTTTTGGGTGGGAGGACTTGGTTTCAAGAGATTCACCGGTGGTCTGAGTCAAGGGAAACGGGTCATGCGCCGACGGTTATTAAGACTGGCATCTCCGTCGAACAGCCTTGCCATGGTTGAAAGATGTGCCGACCTCGCAGTTTATGTCTTGTTTAGGAAACACTTCAGTTGTAGATGAATCAGATTACCTACGTGTTACCAGTCTTAAATCAATCTAGGTAGAATTACAGTACCCTCAGCCTATTCTATCGTACACAACCCTCGTACGTGCCATTAGGATAGCAATCCGTATTACAAATTAGGAACGGATGTTGCGAACACCATTAAAGAGCTTCATCTCTCTTCACTGAAACTCTTGTAACTTACGTCGACTACGACGCTTGGCCTTCCGCCAAATTGCAAGACCCGCCACAATTAGAAGCCATGTCGCCACTAAGATTTCATAACATTAGTAAACCAACACAGTCGTACGAGAGAAGAGAATAACTCACCGATTCCAGCCAAGAAACCGAAAATAGCTTCGCTCGAGATGACTATGAAGCTTTGGTTGAGACCGAGATCTGGCGTTGTTGGCTGAAGCCTTCGGGGACCACCATCATTCCTCAAATCAGGGGCGGGAGCTGGAAGAACCAACGCAGCCGTCACTGTGACAGGTGCAGGGGTCACAGTGACAAACAATGTTGTTCTCGGGCCCTCAGTACTCGGCGGTGTCATGGTAACAGTGACTGGCGGCGGCGGCGGCGGGGGAGGCGGAGGAGGAGGTGGTGGAGGACCAGGTGGCCCCGGAGGTCCAGGGGGACCGGGTGGACCTGGAGGAGGCGGCGGCGGGGGAGGCGGCGGTCCAGGTGGCCCAGGGGGGCCTGGGGGCCCGGGAGGTCCCGGAGGTCCCGGAGGCGGGGAGGAGGGGGCGGCGGCGGCCCTTCAGGGGGAGGTGGTGGAGGAGGTGGCCCCTCAGGAGGTGGAGGAGGGGGGGTTCCAGGAGTTCGTGGAGTTCGTGGAGTACCTGGAGGCGGAGGGGCCATCCGGGGGAGGCGGCGGTGGTCCTCCATCCGGGGGCGGCGGTGGTGGTCCAGGTGAAAAGGGAGGAGGCGGCGGTGGCCCTGGAGGAGGGCCTGGCGCGTTTGGCGGCGGCGGAGGCCAGGTCTCCCAGGAGGAGGCGGTGGTGCCTGTCGTCTCTCGTGTTGAGAATCAACATCGAGAATCAGATTGGACGGAGCGACCTCCTGCGGGCCAAAGCAAGACGGGTCATCTTGTTTTCACGTTTCTATCAATGACAATTATTAGATATTAGCATCTGTTGCTTGAGATGAAGTCTTTGCTTAAAGAGTGTGAAAAGTAAGAAGGGCAAGACGCAGCATTTGTCAACTAGCATCCAGGGTGTTGACTGGTCCAAGTGATGGTCCACGTACCGTGATACCGACGATCCGACTTGTGTCATCCGTTTCTGATCAATGCCTGGTGGTGAAGCGCTCAGCCTCGTCGGCTCTTGAAGCGTTAGCGGGATCGCTAAACACGTCGAGCACAAGACTAGTGAGACGGATGGCGGTTGACGGCAAGGAACCGAGATGGGGATCCTACCATAATATTGGCCGTTGTTGTAAGTCCCCAGTCTGGAAACCTATTCTTGGCGCTGCGTGGCGGCACGGAACTCCATCTGATGTTCGGTGCGTCACTTTGGAGATGGTTTCACCTCCTCTGATCCCGAGCCAGTGAGGCTGCAGTGCCTGCAGTAAGTAAAACTCAAACTGGACTTCCGATGAGCGACAGAAACCTTGTTTGAGGCTAAATACAGGATGGACTCTGTTGTGATGCGAGCCTGTCGTAATGGGGCGGGAAGCCGGCGAAGATTTCCTCTGCCATCCCTCTTGCGCAAGCGTGTCACAGTGAGCGGGGGACACTCGATCTAATGCACTCGTTATCGTTGAATTAAAAGACCGAGGGTCGTTTTCTGCCCGTGAAGCCCGGTCAATTTCCCCATCTGAACTCGGGATTGCGGCACTCGACAGCAAACAACGGGCGATCGACGGTTTCATCAACACTGATTGACAGCTCCGGCGCCGACATTGCTCAATGATGTTTCTACATGGTCATGAGCCGACTGGTCATTCTCAAAAGGTAGGCCCGGGAGTCTTCTAGACAGTGATCCGGATAACCGACGTGCAGATATCTATAATTATCGGGGGCTCGGAAAAGAAAGAGAGTATGCTACAGGTGATCTGCATGTCGCTGTCATTGAGCCACAGCGTTGGCGATCTGTCCTAAGTTAAGTAAGCTTTCGTCCTGCATGTGGTGAACCGGTCTGAATCGTTCCTGTATCGAGGATGAACTCAGTTGATATGACATGACTAGGAGGGTGAGTACCTTTCCTGTCGCCATTGAAAGTTCGCATGAGCTGTTGAATGGCAGATCAGCCATGCCCAAGAGAGCAATCAATCGACCGCGCTTACCACGTTTCTTGAGCTTCATTCCAAATGTCCTAATTTCTAGCTCTAAAGCTACCCGAGCTTCCAGCTCGAGCTTGAGCTCAAAGGATGTTGAATTTAACTCGGCACTTATTCCAACGAACGCCGAGATAGCACTGGACCTTCCTTCAGTCGCAATATCCGTAATCGCAAGAAGCGGGGCTGTCGTCCTCGGGATGTTTCTCAATAGTTTATCGAAGATAGAGTACGGGCTGCCGAGTTGTTCTGTGGGGTATGGTGGTTTCATCCTGTTCCGGTGGTGGGCACTGAGGCTGCCCGCGAAGCTTCCGGACAGGGGTTGGCTCATGCCTACGGCGTGTTTCCTCCTACAATATCGGAAAACAAACAACAGCAGGAGATGCTTGCGGGATAAACACCGAATTCCGGAGCACACCACAATGGGGATATTCAGCGTGTTGCACGCAGGAGTTTTATTAAGCCGAAGGATGTACCCCTCACCTCGTCCCGCCCGTCTTCATGATATTCAGCATCACGGTTTGTGTAATTAAACCTCTCGAGGTGAACTCACTTTCATGAAGCTGGGCCAACCAAAAGTGAACTGTACCGAGAGTTATCTTGTATGGCAACGCTTAGGCAAGCGCCGTTTGCTCGCGCTGGGTGTATCTTGCGCCCGTCGCGGATCTACCCGGCGGGTCCGGAGATCGCTCTGGGGGAGATGTAGGTAAACGCTTACCGGGTTGGGATTCGGTTGGCGTCTGCTTGGATAAACCCTCTTTGGGCCATTTGTCTTTATCAAGACTCGGGATGAAGAGGAATTTGCAAGCTATGCTCGATTGCACCCTTAGAGATCCCAGTCCAACTCAGAGGGTGCCTCACTCACTATGGAGTTTCCTGGAAGGGGAGACAAAACTATACCTTGATGGCGCTAGGCGAGGTCTCACCATGCTAGATCCCATCACGAACTCGGTGTCTTGATTTGCACGGCGTTTGCAGTGTATCCACAGGCACTGCTGGACAATCACTGCAGGAAGGTCCGGATATTGAACTAACAATCCAAAGGCGTCGTTGCGGGACCAATGTTCTTTTTCCGCGGAGAATCGATGATTCAAGCGAATCATGTTGCCCGTAAGGCGGATAGGTGGAGCAAACTTGGCGACAAGAGTCATCGAACCCGATAGCTGAGTTATGTTTACCTTACTAGAGAGAATTCCTTTACATCAAATCTTGAATCCATAAAAATCCTACCTCGGAAGCATTGTATGCCACGTACAACCCTCTCAGCATTATCATCAAGGCTACATATTTTGCAAGTTTCATTCACTCAAATTTCACAACCGCAATGTCGTCATTCATTCCATCCCCCGTTGACGGCGTCATGGATGTCATAGGCAGAACGCCATGCGTCCGCCTCCGCAAAGTTGTTCCTGAAGGCTGCGCCGATGTCTACGTCAAACTCGAATACCTGAACCCAACCGGCTCTTACAAAGATCGTATGGCGAGAGCCATCGTCGAGGAGGCTGAGCGGAGAGGTGATTTGAAGCCTGGCATGACTGTTGTCGAAGCCACCGGAGGCAGTACTGGCTCATCACTGGCTTTCGTTTGCACTCTCAAGGGATACGGCTTTCGTGCAATCTGCTCGAATGCTTTCGCCGCCGAAAAGCTGCGGACGATGGCTGCTTTCGGCGCTGACGTCGACATTGTCCACAGCCCGACGGGCAAGATTACTCCGGACCTCTTCCCAAAGATGGTGGAGCGTGCAAAGACCCTCGCAGAAGAAGACAGAACTTACTATGCCGCCAATCAGTTCAGAAATGCAGATGGCATTGTCGGATATAAAAGTTTGGGACATGAGCTCTTGACCCAGTTCCCGCAAGGCATTGACGCCTTCTGCGGTGCCGCTGGCGGGGCTGGCATGGTCATCTTTCTTCCCTTCTAACTTTTCTTCTTCGCAGTTTGCCGCCTAGAGGCACACCTTATTAACTGCTATATAACTCTCACAGGGAAATATTTAAAGGCTAGGATAGCTTATAGAGATACTTCTATAGCTACTTATAGGGGTATATAAAGAGAATATAAATCGTTAAAGAATAAGTTTCTTTTTTTTATACTACTTTAACTAATTACTCTTTTAATATTAAGATACTATTATATTACTATATTAATACTATTTTTAATTACTTTAAAAGTAGTAGTTTCTTTAAGATTACTTAAGATAAAGTATATTTTATATATAGTTTTTTATATATATAATAAGATTTCTTAGAAAAAAGCTTAATAAAGTATTTTATATACTAATACTTTCTTCTTACTTATTTAGATAAGTTTAAATATTATTAATATAATGTTACAGTCAGCTATCCAACAGTAGGGTCTACTAACAGAAGCTGGGGATTGATATGTAGTAACAGTACACTAGGATCGTGGTCTAGGTCGTAGGTCGTAGGCTATATCGTAGATCGGTAGTTAGAGGCTAAGGTAATTAGTCTTAGACTTAATAAGTATTCGCAGTGAAAATAAGCTAAAAGTATCCTGAGAATAAATACTAAGTTAATTACTAAAGAGCTATAGAAGTCTAACTATAAGCTAGGCTTAGGTTATACTATATATAAGTTCTAAATAGTACTCTTCGTCTAACTCTAGTGTTACGGTCAGCTATCTGACAGTAGGGTCTGCTAACAGAAGCTGGGGATTGATATGTAGTAATAGTATACTAGGGTCGTGGTCTGGGTTGTAGGTTGTAGGCTGTGTTATAGATTAGTAGTTAGAGGCTAAGGTGATTAGTCTTAGACTTAATAAGTATTCGTAGTGAAGGTAAGCTGAAAGTATCCTTAAAGATAAATATAAAGTTAATTACTAAAGAGCTATAGAAGTCTAACTATAAGCTAGGCTTAGGTTATACTATATATAAGTCTAATACTAAATATATTCCTTTATACCTTAGGTTATATAGGATTATTCTGATCTAGAATAATTACTTAGCTTCTAAGTTGTCTCTAATTATATTAATCTAGAATAATCGCTATCTTATCTTATTTTATTATTATATAACTTATACTATAGTTCTTCTATCTCTAAGTAAGTCCCTATTATTCCTATAATCCTATAGTATAAATATCCTATTATAGCCGCCTAATGCCTAAGTAGGTTGTTTAGCTATTATCCTTATCTATAGGTTATAATATTAAGTCCCCTCTCTAAAAGTCTTATCTCTAAGACCTAATATAAATAGGTTATTAGTCCTAGGTTAAGGAGCTGTTAATTATATTTCCTGATTTTCCTATAATACTAATATTATATCAGGTTATATTTAAAAACCTAATTCTTATAAAACTTATTATACTTAAATTTATTATAATTATCAGGCCCTTAATATCCTTATTAAATACTATAGTTATAATATAATACCTTATTCTCTCTATTTCTAGTATAATTAGGTGTATAAGATAGAACTCACTAACTTAAAGCGTTATAGTGAGTGTGTTAAGTATAGTTTAATAAACTATAATAGTAGTAATATAGCGAATACTTATAAGTTATATAGCTTACTTTCCTATAGTAAGTACTAACTAGTTATAGTGAATTATTATTTTAAGGAATAGAAAAAGGTAGAGTAAGAAGAGTAGGAAGCTAAAGAAGTATTAGAGGTTCTTTAGACTTAGCTAGTAGTAGCTTTAGGTTACTTATCTTGTCTCTGAAAGTAGAAGAGGTTTCTAAAGGAGTATAGTTTAGATTTAATTTATTATAAGATATAGTCTATTAATAAATAGGAGGTAGAAAAACAGGCTTTTAAAGCTTAGGAGTTTTAGGTAATAGAGGACTTATTATTATAGAGTACTCTGAATAAGTTAGACTAGTCTTCTTTAGGTACTAGTTTTATAGACTTAGGTATTCCTTTAGATATAAGTCTTTCTAAGGTTTCTTAGTTACTTTCTAGTATTCCTAGGTAAATAAATAACTTTCTTTATTATAGTATATCTACTTTTATTAGTAGTCTGATATATCTATATAGGTATCTAATATATAGGTAGTTAGTAGTATTTATTAAGGGTAGTATTACTAATATTACTAGTATTACTTCTTACTCTTAATATTATTACTAGTAGGTTATAAGTTTATTCTTTATATTAGTGATATTCTTAGCTAGTTCTTATATATTGTTTTTATAGCTATATCCTTTCTATTTAATAAGGTATTAATATTCTTCTAGTTCTTTAAAGTAGTTAATAATCTGTTTAACTTTATACTCTGGCTTATTATTTTCTATAATAATAAGGTTATTTGTCTATAATCCTTATAATGCTGGTTTAAATAGTAAGATGTGAAATATTAGGAAATATTTCATTATATTAAGTAAGTTAAGTTTATAATTAATTAGTAAAACTTTTCAGAGGATTTTAAAAGGTTTAAGTTTCTTAAAATCTAGTTTATTATTTAGTCGTTTTATTTTAATATTTTACTGTATAAGATAAGTACTATCTCTTTCTTTTAAGGTTAGTTCCTTAATCCTTTGTTTATTACTGAAATATATTATTTATTATTATATAAATTCAAGTTCTTTATATATATTATCTTAGATATCTTTGATTTATCTAATTATAATAATAGCTTTTAGTGCTGCTAGGCTAGCTTAGGGTTCTCTATAAGCAGTTAGTTTGAATCTATAGTTAAGGTAGAAAAAGGATTCCTTAGTGCTTTCTCTTACTACGCTATTATAAGCGAATTAGGCTATTAGTAGTAGTACTACTTAATTATCTTAGTTATAATTAATATAAGTATAGAGGTAGGTTTCAAGGATCTAGTTAATTTGTTCTGTTTATCTGTCAGTCTATAGGTAAAAAGTAGTAGATATTGCTTGTTTAATGCTGAGTTATAATATAATTAACTTCTAGAACTTAGAAGTGAAGATCTTATCTCTGTCTAACACTATTTCTTTAGATGTTCTGTGGTTAGTGATAATATACTTAAGGAATATATAGGCGAATTCTTTAGTATTACTTACTTCTTTATATAGGATAAAATAGATATACTTTATAAATCTATTAATAATAATAAGAATACTATTATAGTAGACTCCTATAAAAGGTTCTCTAGACTTCAGTAGTTTAATAATAAAGTCGAGGGATATAGAGTGCTAGGCAGTTTATAGTACTAGTAAAGGTTATAATAATCTATAAAGTTAGTATTAGGCTAGTTTGCTTTTCAAGCAAACCTTATAATCCTTAATTACTATTATAATACATTTTCTAGTAACCTTTTCTCTATATTATTACTATAGTTATTTCCAGGTCTTTATAATTCCTTAGTAACTATATACTAGTATGCTATAGAGTTCTCTAATAGCTTTATTATCTAGTTTACTAAGTAGGCTAGCTGTAGATCGTCTAGTTATTATAAAAGCTTTTATAGTAAGCATAAGGTCTCTATTATTATTATATTTAAGAATCACCTAGGTTTCTTTTAGTACTAGGATATTATAGTCTAGTTATTAGCTAAGAGCGTTAGCTCTACTATTCTCTAATCCTTTCTAATAAATAATTTAGAAACTAAATTCTAAGAGGAATTCTAACTATCTGATTTATTATTTATTAAGTTCTTTTAAAATAGTGAAGTATACTAAGTTCTTATAATCAGTATATATAAGTACTTAGTAAATAGTTCCTAAAAGTAAAGGTCGTTATTCTTTAAAAGCTTTAATAATAGCTATAAGTTCTTTATTATAGATCTAGTAGTTAAGTTCTAGTTTATAGAGCTTATATAAGAAGAAAGTATAGGGGTATAGATATCCTTCTAAATCTCTCTAAGATAGTTATATTCTAAGGGTAAAGTCTAAGGTATTTATTTTAACTTTAAACTATTCTTTTAGGTTTAGGATTATTAAGACTAGTTTACTAATAATATAATCCTTAATAGTCTAGAAAGCTATATTCTAAACTTCTTTCTATTTAAATAATTAATCTTTATAGCTAAGGTCTATAAAAAGTGTGTTAATTTTTTTATAGAGTCTAATAAATTTTTAGTAGAAGTTAATAAATCTGAGAAATCCTTAGACTTCTTTAAGGTTAGTTAGTGTTAGCTGTTCTTATATAGCTTAGACCTTCCTTTTTAATATACTAATATATCTAAGAGTGATTATAAATCTAAGGTATTCTACTTTTTAGGTATAGAATATACTTTTCTCTAGTTTAACTAGGAGTTTAGCATCTTAGAAAACTTAGAGTATAAAGTATATATACTCCTTATACTATTCTATTATTATAGAGAAGATAAGGATATTATCAAAGTAGATAACTATAAAGATATCTATAAATTTCTTAAGAACTTAGTTAATTATATTCTAGAAAGTAGCTAGGGTATTAGTAAGACTGAAAAGTATAATAAGGTACTTAAAATATCCTTTATATATTCTAAAAGCAGTCTTTTATTCTTCTCTTTTCTTTATTTAGATAAGGTTATAAGTACTTTTAAGGTCTAGTACTATAAAGTAGTTAGCTTTATAGAGTAGTTATTAGAGTTTGTTAATTAAAGGTAGTAGATATTAATTTTTAATTATTATTTTGTTAAGTATTTAGTAGTTAATATATAGTTATAATTTACTATTCTTTTTTAGTATAAATAGGATTAAGCTTCTTATTAGTAATATTAATTCTCTGATATAGCCTTTCTTAAGGTTTTTATTAAGGTATTTATTAAGTACTTCTATCTCTATTAGGTTAAGTCTATAGATTTTATTAAATTTAGGCTCTATTCCTTCTTTTATAAGGATTTTATAATTAAAATTCATATATTTAAGTAGTCTAGTTTCTAGTTTAGCTATAAAGAGTTTCTTATAAGCTCTGTATTCTTCTAGGATAGATAGAAGTAGATTATTCTTTTATTTAAGATCTATTATCTTTAATAGTTATAAGATAGCTTTTTTTACTTTAAAGTAGTAGATATATTGTTTTACTACTCCTTAGTAAGTAGATCTATTTAAGGCCTAGGTTCTATAAAGCTACTTAGAGACTAGATTATTATTATCCTAATAAAGTTAGCCTGTTCTCTAATCTATCTATAGGTTATTCTTCTTAAACTATAGTATTCTTAATATAATATTATATATACTAAGTTCAGTAATATTGAATTAGAGTTATTTATTCTAATCTAGGTAACTTATCTTAAGGAGTATAGTCTTGTTTTTAATAGTTCCTCTTTTATACTAGACTTATTCTCTTTCTATATTATTAAACTAGTATATATATTCCTTTCTTTACTATAGTAGTTATAATCTGTTTACTGCTTAGAGTAATATAAAGTTTATTTCAGCTCTACTATTAATAAGCGTAATAGTTATAATGTTATTAATAGTAACTATAAGTTATAAGTATACTTTCTAGTCTAGGGATACTAGATATATAAACCTTATTATTATTACCTATCTTAGTCTTTTATTAATAAGCGAGCCTAGTTTTTTAATTACTTTAGTTATCTAGGGTAAGTGATTTATTTTCCTTCTTATTATGCTTTTATAAAGCGATTCTCCTAGAATTAGAGCCTTAGGAGGCTTAGTCTTTCTTATAGGAGTCTGTAAGCCTTAGCCTTCTGAGTTATATATATAAGATATTTATCTTTTTAGTATTCTTCCTATTTTATTATATTATTATATTAGTTTTATAGGGTATTACAGGCTTAGGCTAAAGGTTACTATATTATTACTAAATATAGTTATAGTCTATCTAACTATAGTAGTTTAGGTGTAAATATTCTAGATAAGGTTCTTATTATATTTTCTAGGATAGAACTAGTATTTATATTTATCTCTAAAGTATTCTTTATATTTATTAAAGAAGTATTATAGCTAGAAGAGGTTTTAGTAGTTATAGTAGTTATACTTAAGTATAGGGTGATCTTCTATATAAAGCTTTAGAGTATAGTCTTTATTTCTCTAGTTTACTAGGATACTATAGAAGTGTTACTACTAGTTATTATATCTTATATTAACTACTTAGTATTAGAGGAGCTATTAAGTTTCTTCCTTATTATTAGATTCTTCTTTAGAGCTAGTGTTATCTATGCTAGGAGTGAACCTATAAGTAATTTCTACCTAAGTATATTAACAGGTAATATTATAAGGTTTATCTGAGTTATAAAAAGAACTCTCTCCTTCTCTAAAAGTCTAATTACTAGTAAGACTAAGGATTTATTATTTAGTTAGGAGGTTATATTAGTATTCAGGTTCTCTATCTAATTCTTCTTTGATTTATTCTTTAAGTTCTTAGTTAATTTACTTAATTCTAAGGAGGTTTCTATATATATGTCTTTATTATTTAAAGTATATTATTAGGATACTAATTTAGTAATACTATATAATATTATCTAGTTCCTCTTATACCTATTATAGCTAAAGTGTTTATACTACTTTAAGGCGTTAGATCTGTTATTTATTATTACTTATAATCTGCTGTCTTATTTTATACTAACAGATTTAATTTGTTTCTTACTAAACTTAGGCTTCTAACTCTTAGATTATTTGTTAGGTTTCTATATTATAACTTATAGAGTTAGGGCTAACTATACTAAGTTATTAGATATAAAGCATTTCGTTAAGTTATTCAGTAGTCTTTCTAACTAGCTTACTGTTAGCTTAGGAAGCTATTATAAGGGTTTTAGTCTTAATTTCCAGGATAGTTATATTATAGCCTGTTCTTCTATAGTCTAGGTTACTAAGCTAGTATTCTATAGCCTCCTTATTACTATAGTAGGTGAAGTATTTATTGTTATAGTATCTAGTCTATAATAGGGATATATAGAGTGTTTTAGTTACTATACTAATTTATTTAGTTTGTTTAGGTACTAGTTTCTAGCTAAGCTTCTTAGGTTATCTATAATCTCTAGTAATATATCCTATCTTCTCGTAATTATAGTATTTAAGGTTCTAAGGTTTTTTGTTATTATTTTAGTAGTAGTATTAAGATCTATAGGTCTGCTGTGTTATCTATAGAAAATGCTTTATTAAGTGTTGTTCTAGTTATTATAAGGTCTGTTATTATTCTATTAGTTATTAAACTTATTCTAAGGCTACTACTAGTACTTACATCCTAAGTTTAGGTTTTATTATTTATCTCTTTATTCTTTTTATTACTTATAGAGGTAGTTATTAATCTTAATAGCAAGTTCAGTATATTAGAGGAAGTCTTCTAGTTAATCGATCTTAATAATCTCATTTTTAACTTTATCTTTAAGTCTTTAATAGAATATAAAGATCTTAGTTTCTTTAGTGAGGTTAAGTTAGATACTAAGTTATCTGAAGTTAGTAGAGTAGTCTTTAGTAGACTTAGTTTATTAAAGCTATAAGAGATCTTGCTTAGCTTATTATTTCTTATTAAGGTCCTAGAAGAGTGATCTGAATATATCCTTAAATCCTTAGAAGTTAGCATAGATATTACAGGTTTCTATAGAGCACTTATTAAGAGTCTTATACTTAAGATATTCTTCCTAGATAAGTTCAAACTACTTAAGAGCTTTTCCTTTAAAATAGGTAGCTATATACACTACCTTTTTAGTCTTATTAATAAAGTCTCTATAGTAGAAGTTCTAGTAGTTCTTAACTTAGATTAAGAGTCCTTTAAGGGTTCTAGAGGTTCTATTATAAGTAATAGATATACTAAGCTTAAGTTTCTATTATCCTCCTATAAAGTTAGTAATAATATTAGCAGTAGTATAAAGAGTATTAATTTCATTCTGAAGTTTCTATATAAAGGGGTTATTACTTTATCCTCCTAGGTATATAATTTCGTTTTTAAGGTTCTGAAATTATTAGGGTTTATTACTAAGTTCTTAGATTATACTTTTAAGGCTTTAGAGTTTATTAGCTATTTTGTTATATATAGTTTATATCTTAGCTATATTATTATCTCCTTTCTTAACTTAGGCTTAGAGCTTATTATAGGTCTCCTTTTTAAAAGTAACCTTATTATCTAAGTCTATAGTTATTAAGGCTCTTTTAAGTTCCTTAGCTAAGTTTCTAACTAGCTGTTTAGAGGAAGAAGAGCTTCCTATGGTAAGTAACTTAGTAGAGGTATAAGAAGATATCTTATCTATACTATTAATAGGTCTTAATAGTTAACTTACTAAACAGGAGTAATTAAAGTATTATAGTTAGCTATCTAATAGTAGGGTCTACTAATAGAAGCTAGGGATTAATATATAGTAATAGTATACTAGGGTTATAGTCTAGGTTATAGGTTATAAGCTATGCTATAGATTAGTAGTCAGAGGCTAAAATAATTAGTCTTAGACTTAATAAGTATTTATAGTAAAAGTAAGCTAAAAGTATTCTTAAGGATAAATATAAAGTTAATTACTAAAGAGCTATAGAAGTCTAACTATAAGCTAGGCTTAGGTTATACTATATATAAGTCTAATACTGAATATATTCCTTTATACCTTAGGTTATATAGGATTATTCTAATCTAGAATAATTATTTAGCTTTTAAGTCGTCTCTAATTATATTAATCTAGAATGATCGCTATCTTATCTTATCTTATTATTATATAACTTATACTATAGTTCTTCTATCTCTAAGTAAGTCCCTGTTATTCCTATAATCCTGTAGTATAAATGTCCTGTTATAGCCGCCCGACGCCTGAGTAGGTTGTTCAGCTGTTATCCTTATCTACAGGTCGTAATATCTAGGTAATTACTTAGGTATATAGAGTGATTATGATCAGTTAGTAAGGCTAACTAATCACTAAGCGCTTCTCGCTATACTCTACTGATTATTCTTATCTTATTATTATATAACTTATACTATAGTTCTTCCGTTTCCGAGTGAGTCCCTGTTATCCCTATGATCCTATAGTATAAATATCCTGTCCTAGCTACCTGACGCCTAAGTAGGTTGTTCAGCTGTTATCCTTGTTTATAGGTCGTAACATATAAATAATAAATAGATTTTAATAAAATTAAAATAGAATTTATAATAAATAAACTATCTAATAATTTTAAAATTATATATCTATAATTACTAAAGTATAGTACTTTATTAAATAAACTTAATAATATATATATAATCGCTATAATATAGTTATAGTTAATAGAGGTAGATAGATATATAGGGGGTAGTTAGAGTAATCGGGGCCTATTATATATCCCTAGTTATACAAATCTGCATAATGCAGTTCTTCACAAAATGTGGCATAGTTATGGAAACGGCAACTGTACTGAAAGCGTCGCATCCTAAGACGCGCGTCGTTGTTCTTGAGCCAGAGTCATCTCCGGTGATCACCAAGGGACATGGAGGCACTCATGGTGTAGAAGGCATCAGCCCGGGGTTCTTTCCTCCATTGCTAGACAAGGCGCTTTATGACGAGGCTCGCGGGATATCGGAAGAAGAAGGACGGAAGATGTGCCGTAGGCTTGCCAAAGAGGAGGGCCTACTGACTGGAACCTCAACTGGACTGAACGTTGTTGCTGCTATTCAGCCTGCGAAGGAGCTTGGACCTGGCAAGACCATTGTCACCGTTGCCTGCGATACCGGTCTTAAGTATATGAGCGGGACGCTTTATGAATGAAAACAAGCACTATGTATTTTTCAAAAGAACGCTTTCCTTGGAAGTGACTCTCTCGCGATTCGAATATCAGGTTCGCTGAGTCTGAAGGTAGAAAATCTGCCAGACAATCCCGCTTAAGCAAGCTAGAGAGAACCGAGAGAAGGGCGTTTCGGTTCACAGAGCAAAACGCATTGATTTGCTGGAATCAGTGGAGACGGGTATACAAATCAAAGTACGTGGGCAGCAGAACAGAGCGCGCATTTGGCATACTCTTGCGTAAATCAATTGACACAAACGAGCAAGGAGTAGGCACTAGTTTGTCTGAGACCGGGAATAAATCCTGGACATGATCATATTCAGGGCGGAAATATTGCGCTCTCTTGTCTGCCGACGAATCTAGCCGACGTGCAAGTGGGTATCAGTCCAAGCGGAAGACTGTGAGTCAACAGCTGAGTTCGAACAACTCAAACGGCTATTAAAGTATGCGACAAATCGTCAACTTCGTAAACTTGACTTCTGCATATCAATATCGACCTTTCAGCCGCCCTCTACCAATCCCTGTATATCAATAGTTTCGAGCATGGCCTCATTTGACGCAATATTTTCATTCGAGTGCGTTATCAATAACTACTGTCATTATCAAAATGGGTGCCACACCAACCGGAGACAACAACGACAGAGTGGAAGAGCAGGTTGAGGCTCAAGAGGAGATCAAACACACCAAGGCGTAAGTGCTCTCCAATTCTCTTTTCGATGATTGCTTCCCCCTATGCTGTGGTTTACCTGTCGCATTCGGACCTTCAGGACTAACAATGGGTATAGTCGCTACGCTTTAATTCTCATCGCTGCTTTCATGATCAACTTCATCGTTGGCGGGTTGCTCTTTGGCTATGGCGTGTATCAAGCTCTTTATGAGACTATGATACAAGAAGAGGGCTCACCATTCGCCGGTGCTTCATATGCCGAGATAGACCTCATTGGCAGCGTCTCGGTGTCCGTCATGATGATGGGAGCACCCTTTGTTGTAGCGTGGGTGAAGAACTCTGGTCCCAAGCTTGCCATCTGTACTGGCGGTATTCTCTTCGGGTTGGCCCATGTGCTGGCAAGTTTCGGAACCGCCCTTTGGCATTTCGAACTGTCCCAGGGTCTGCTCTTGGGTATTGGGTGTTCTCTCTCTTTCCTGCCCTCAATGACTGTCGCACCAACATGGTTTGACAAACACAGAGGTCTGGCTGTTGGCTTTGTGTCTGCCGGCACTGGTGTCGGTGGTCTTGTGTGGGCACCTGCCATAACAGCAGCCGTCAAGGCGATCGGGTTCCGCAACACTCTACGCATGACTGGTGCCCTGTCGGCATTCCTGATCGTTCTGTCTGGGCTTTCTCTTAGCTGGGAGCCGTCCATGGCTGCCCACCTGCGCGAAGAGAAGGCGAAGGACGCCCATCGCAAAGGATTTTGGCGGATTCCTTTACCGACGTGGGAAACTGCCAAGCAGCGAAAGTTCATGGCTCAGGTTCTTGGAACCTTCTTCTAAAGCGCAGCTTACTACACACCGGTCTTTTTCACAGTCTCTTACGCCAAAACCCTGGGCTTTAGTGACTCTGATGGTGCAAGCTTGACTGCCGTTGCCAACGCCTGCAATGCCATAGGCAAGATTGGCGTTGGTTTTGTTGCAGATAGGATTGGACGGCTCAACTCCTTTTTCCTCACAACGCTCCTGAGTGCTATCGTAACCTTGGGGCTCTCGGTTTCAAGCACTCTATCTGGTGAACACGATGAGCATTCTGCAAGAGGACTCTTCATCGCGTTCACAGTATTGTATGGCTTATTTGCGAGCGCATATGTCAGCCTCTTCACGCCATCGCTGGTGGAGTTATTCGGAATGAGGGAATTGCCACGGGTGGCCGGGGTCATGTTTATGGCTCAGGGCATTGCATCTATGATCGGAACCCCTGTGGCTGGTGTATTGATTCGGGGCAATGAGGCGACCAAGACTTCGGAAGACTACCTCGGAATGGCGGTTCTCGTCGGAGGGTTAATGTTTGCTGCTGCTGCTTCTGTGGCTTGGGTGAGACTCGAAGTGACATGGGATCGGGCTGGCAGCCAAAAACGATGGAAATGGAAGTTGTAAATTAGCGATGCCTACTACATGGATGCTATCAATGGATCTAACCCTATGGGGCCTTCGCACCTTGCCGCCTCTGGACGTCGTGGCGTATTGTACCTGCGTCCTAAGCCTGCCTCGAGCAGGTTGCTAGACACCTGTCGTGATGCCCTCAAGCATCCGAGGTAGCCTCGCATCTAGAAGAGGGTGCGACGCGACCTACTCTCTAACCCACTTTTCCGGACTAATACTATTCTAGCGTATTAGTCTCTAATCTATAAAAAAACCTTTTATATTAAACTCTAATTTAGAGTAATATAAGCTATTTTATTTATATAGATATTATATATATATTATAATTAGTTTATAATAGTTATAAACTTAGTTTATATTATATTTCTAAATTACTATTTATAAAATAAACTATAATTTTATTTAATTTATTTTATATCTACTATATTTATTTTAATTTTTAGTTATATTTCTTAAAATTAACTTTAATTTATAGTTTATTTCTAATATAATAATAACTACTAACTTAAATATTTTATATAAACTTACTTTTTATTATAACTTCTCTATTTAATATATTATTTTTAAATAAAAATAAAAATAAAAAATATTTAGAAATATATTAATTTAGATAATATTTCTAGTATTTTCTCTAATTTAAATAAAATTAAAGTATACTTTTATTTAATAACTAGATTTAAAAAGAAAATAAAAAATAATATAAATACTATAAAATAGAGTAAGAAACTTATAATAAAGTAATTACTTTATATACTCTTACTATAATAAATATATAAGAAAAACTTATAAAAAATAAAAAAACTAAAAATAAAAATTCTAGAAAAGAAAAGTTTAAAGAAACTACTAATAACTTATTACTACTTATATTAGTTACTTTTATTTTTCTTACTAAGAGATCTATAAAAGTTCTTAAACTTTATACTTTATATTTTACTATATATACTATATAAAATAAAATATATAGAAAGAGTAAATATATAAAGCTCTTAATAAGTAAATAAAAGATATAGTTTCTAAAGAAATCCTTATTTTAGCTTAAGTAGAGCTTTTTAAGAAAAGAGATTATACTTTTTATATTCTAATTTATATTCTAAAATAATACTATATTCTAAATAAGTTAAATAATCTTATTATAATTTATAAAAAGTATACTTTAGTTCTAGATTAGATATCTTTTATTATTAACTTAAATATCTAGATTAGAGATTTCTAAAATATACTTTTTAAAGCTTTTTAGTATAAATTACTAGAGATCTAAGGAACTTTTATATTAAAAACTTTTTTCTAAGTAATATAATATTATTTTACTCTATTTTAAGCTAACCTAAAGCTTATTAATATTATTAAATAAAAGCGTTTAAATACTAAGATTCTAAGTATAAGTTAATATACTAAAATATTTAAAGATCTCTTCTATAAAAACTTAATAAAAACTTAATTAAAAGGTTATATAAGTAGAGTTTTTATAATACTAGCTAGATAATTAGATAATATAATCTCTAGAAACCTTATTTTAGAAAAGCTCTTATAATATAAGTTAGCTACTTACTATATATAGAAAGAATTATAAATAGATATCCTCTATTTATAACTAATTTAAGTTTATACTTATAAATAAAAAGTCTTATATATATCTAGATAAAATAAAATAAGTTTACTTTAAAATTAATAGACTAGATTACTCTAAGCTTTATACTAAAATAATATAAAAGATAGTTTATTATAAAGAACTTTAGTTCTCTCTACTTTAGTAATAGTAATATTTAGAATAGAAGGAGGTTTCTTAAAAGTAACTCTAATAGAGTAAAGAGGTTAACTAATACTTCTACTTTTAAAATAAACTTTCTAGTTAATATAGTAGCTTATATAATTACTAAAAATATTATTAACTTAATTACTACTAAGGAAATAAAAACTTTTATATTAGAACTTAAACCTAATAGTATTTATATAACTTATACTTAAAGCTTAAAATTTCTCTTTAGTAGTATAGTATTAAATAACTATAATATTTTCTATTTTATTAATAATATCTCTTTTTTTAAAGAAAGCTTAATTATCTATAAAGTAAAGGAATAAGTTAAAGTAGATATAATTTTATACCTTATTATAGTATAAAATATAAGAATCCTTTATAATATCTTTAATAGAGTAAATAGTTTTTAGGATATTATACTATAAAATATTATACTTATAAATAACTTCTATATTAATATTATTTTAGAATATTTATTATAAAAATAAATATCTAGTATTTAGGTTTTAATAGTATTTTTATATAAGAGATTATAAAGATAGTATAGAAGTAAAAAGCTTTTAAAAAAGAGTAATATTACTTTTATAGATTACTAACTTTATCTCTCTTATTTCTATTCTAGATATATTCCTTTTAGTAACGCTTTAATATTAAACTTACTTACTTTTATAATAACTTATATAAAGTAATACTTTTAAAAATACTTACTAACTTATACTAATACTATAGAAATATAGTATTTTTACTCTAAATACCTAAGATTAAAAGCGTTAAAGAAACTTATTTTTAATATTTAGGAGGTAAAGATCTAGAGTATTATATACTTTAATTACTAATACTATAATAATATATATAAAGTAGGTTATCTTATAATATATATTAGAAAGAAGAGTAACTTACTCTTTTTATAAGATCTTATAAGACCTATTTAACTACTTAGTAAGTTTTAATATAAATAAGTAGATATTTATTATTAAAAATAAATATATAGGTTAACTTTTTATTTTTTATATATAGATAAGTCTTAATATTTAGTTTTTATAGTAATCTAAATATTTAAATACTAGGTATAAAGATAATATAGCCTTACTTTATATAAAATAAAGTAAGATAGTAAGTATACTATAATTATAATAAATAAGCTTTTAGAGTTCTAGATCTAAGCTTTAAATTTAAGAATTAAGATTAAATAAGCTTTTTTATATATAAAAAAATTAAATAGAAGTATAGAGAAAGTAAGTTAGAAGCTAATTATAAAAGTTATTATAATACTTTAAACTACTAAACTTCTACCTATATTTTAAGTTAAAATAGTATAAACTACTATATTCTTTTATAATATAAGCTTTTATTAATATTATAGCTAGCTTTTACTAATCTAAGTTAAAGAGGATTAGTTAAGAGATTTTATTAAGTATTATAAACTTACTTATAAAATAAATCTCTTAATTAACTTATACTCTTAATAGGGAGAAATATATATATATATAGCTATAAAGTATACTTTCTTAAAAAAGAATATAAAGTAAATAAGAATAAATATAACTTTAAAGTTATAATATAAAGGTATATTAGATATTTAGTAGGATATATAGTAAAGTTATATAATCTTTATAGGATCTAAGTACTTTTATTTTAAGAAGTTATTATTATATAAAATATAATATTTAATAAAAAGATATTCTATTTAAAGAATAATATAAAGATAGTAATTTAAAGTAAAGAAACTTACTTAGTTACTAAAGAGATATAAGAACTAGCTTCTCTTATACTTCTTAAATTATAACTTCTAGAAGTATAAAATAAAGCTAATATTATATTAATAACTAATAATAAAGTATTATTATACCTTTCCCTATTAAGAGAATTATAACTAGTTAAAGATAGTTAAAAGATATAGATATTTATTTCTAAGTTAAATATAGACTTTATCAAAACATACAGGATTCTAAATATAATATTATTATTAACTTTTATTTAAGTTAATAAAATAATAAAAAAGACTTAAGATACTAGCTATACTATAAGTCTTACTAAAGATATAATTTTAGATAAGATCTATATTTAAACTAATACCTCTTTTCTATAAAATCTAGATATAGAAGAGAATAATATATAACTACTTTTATAAAGTATTTCTCCTATTTAGCTAGTATAGCTATATTTAGGAATTAGAAAAAAGAGTATTATTAAAGAGGAGTTAGAGTAAGTATATAACTATACTAACTTAAGCTAACTTAAAAATATAAAACTAAGATAATTTTCTTATTTTAGAATATACTTTATATTCTTCTAAATAGAATAAAACTAAGATACTTTTTTAAGATATATATACTAAAGTAGTAAAAAGTATTTAAAAAAGTAAACTAAAGTTATTACTTATTCTACTACTTTATTTTTATCTCTTTACTAAGTAAAGCTAGAATATATATCTATAGTATTAAATAGAAAGATCTATATTAATTAGCTTATTAAGCTTTTTAAAACCTAGAGAGATATTTAATATATACTAGAACTACTTTACTTTTATTTTATTAAAGTATATAATATTAAAATTAATAAACTTAAAGAAATAAGTATCTAGGAAGTTATAGATTAAATAAAAATAAAAAATAAATTTATTCCTTTTAAGTAGGTATTTATTTATAAGCTTAATTAATATAGATATTTTAACTACTATAAAGCTAGGATATATATATAAAGCAACCTCTAAGAAAAGTATTTCTTAAAATAGATATATATTATAACTCTTACTATAAAAACTTTTAGGGTTATAATAGCTTTTATAGTATAATTTAACTTTAAAATCTATTAATTTAATATTATTAATATATTTCTAAATACTATATATAGACTAAATAACTTCTCTATTACTTATTACTTACTAGATAGCTTTAAGAAACAAGTTATAGAATTCTAATATATATTATATAGCTTTTATAATATACTTTTACTCTAGTATAAAAAGTTCTTAAATACTTTTCTTTACTTTAAACTCTATCTAATAAGTAAAAACTTATATTTCTTTAAATTCTATAATAAAAAAGTATAGCCTCTAGCTGTTTATAGTGATTTTTACCTGCTTAGAGCGACAGACCTCCTAACTCCACACCTCCTAACAATATACACAGCCTTTAGTTATATAATTATAATTTCTAACTACCTCTCCTAACTACAGCTATACTTATATATACCTGTTAGTTAACAACCTTATAATCTTCAACTTTACTTTAATAACAATATAGTTTATAATTACTTAATTACTACAGACTACTAAACTATTAACCTATCCTCTCGCGCATCACCTGCACCGCTGTTAAACACTATCTCTATTACTGCTTTGCTGTCTGCTATCCAGAGTAACACCTTTAGAAGTTATTACTGTTGTTAGTTTAAGCAGTTCTCTTGTTCAGTCAGGTTAGCTAACGCCTTCGCAGCTATAATATTATCAGTACCTCCCTCTATTAGTTAGTATAAGCTATACTTACTAATAAGCCTTACTAGGCTACTTTAGCCTTAGCATTACAGAAGGTCTACGTAAAGAAAGGCTACTCCTCAGGATAGCTAGAAACCTGTGTAGCCTCTGCTTTAATACCTTTATTATCAGTAATCATCACTACGATCGTAGTATAAATATAATCTATTTTCAGGGTATTTTTAAGAGCTCTGTCTAGTACTACCCTAATAATATACTGCTAATTAGGGAAAGTATATGCGCTAAATAGGAGGTTTTTATCTAGTATATAGATATTATGCTTCTTAGTAATAGCTATAGTATTATTCTTAAAGAAAGGTATACTTAGTATAGAGTTAGTGTTTTTATATTCCTTATATAGTATAGATATTATAAATAATTTATTATAGGTTAATAAAGAAGAAGAAGAGGGATAGGTATAAAGCTCTATTTATAGTAGCAGAGCTTTTATACTTCTAGCTATAAGATAACTTCTTTAGTTAAGGAGTTATCTCTTATATAGTAGCGTTCACTTTACTAGAAAGTTTAGTAAAGCTATCTCTAGGCTATAAAAGCCTTAGTAACCTTTTTAGCCCTGATATAATCAGCCTTACTACGTATATTGCTATACTGTTTAGCTCTATGCTACGTAGCTAGCGCTGTTACTATTTAGCTAATCTATTTAGCTAAGGCATATATACGTCTTTATATAGTGAAGTTTAGAGGCTTTACTTATTAGTAGGAACGTATAGGGTTTCTGTATTGTTTTCCTTAATTAGTAGAAGGTATAGGTTAAAATACCTATATAGTATTTCCAGAATTATACCTGTAAATAGGGTGAATTTTGCTGTAGTCTTTTTGCAGGGGGGCTGTATTATAATTATAAACTTAATAATAAAAAAGTATTTATACTTTTTTATATTAATAATATCTTTATTCTATATTATAAAGATTATATAAAGGATATGGAAATAGTTATAAATAGTATTAAGGCGAAGTATAAACTAAAAAACTAGGGACTAGCTAAATAGTATCTAGGGATTAAAATTATTTATAACTAAGTAATATAAAAGATCTACTTTTTCTTATAATTAATGTATTAAATAAGTTATAAAAAAATTTAACTTTATAGACTTTAGAGTATTAATAACGTTTTTACTTCTTATTTTACTTAAGAAGTTTAATAGAGAAGTATTCTCTTAAGAAGTTTTTTTATATTAGGAGAAGATTAAGTTAATTCTCTATACTATAATTATAATATAACTAGATATAACTTTTACTTACACTTTATTATTATAATTCTTAATAAACCTATCTCTAAAATACTACTAAGCTATAAATTAAGTTATTTAATACTTATACTATATGTAATATTTTATAATTTACTTTAGTATTTTAGGAGGTAAGATAGTATAGATATTATTAATTATAAGTAATATATCTTTTACTAATAATAAAGAGATATAAAGGTTATTTTAAAGTTTTATAATATCTTTTTAGAGGTTTAATTTAATAGAAAGCTATGTGTTAAAGTATAGTAACTATATTAATAATAGAAGCTAAGTCTTTTAGTTTAGAATATATAATAAAGGAGATAATAGCTTTTAAATAACTTTTTATTAACTTTAAACTTAGTTTTAGAGATATATAGAAGATTTATTATAATAATTAATAGATAATTTAACTTATAATAAGCGAAAAGGAGTATATCTTAACTTGTTTTTGCTATATAAATATCTAGAATATATAGCTTTATATAAAGATATTAGGAGCTATAAGCTATAGTTAGGTTAAACTGATAGTAAAAACACTTAAAAAGTAGGTTTAATATTGCTATACTACTTTTACTTACTTCTTCTAAGATTCTTATTTTTAGTCTTTAGTAAATATTTACTAAGTCCTCGCTATAGAGAGTTCTATACCTTAGACTTATAAGCTTCTCTATCTTTTTAGCTTCTACTAACTAAGCTATCCCTAGCTTCTCTAAGCTAGATATTTAATCCTTTATAATTATCCCCCTTTTAATTATAGTAGTTCCTACTATAAAATTAGATACTAAAGCTTATCCTCTATTATTATTTTTCCCTATTATTTAAGTAAAAGGTTTAATATTATTACTATTATCTCTATTATCTAGTATAATAGCTATTTACTATTTATTTACTAAAAGATAATAAAGCTATTAAGTTTAGTAATAGTAATAAAGCCTTAGTTCTATCCTTTATAGTTCCCTTTTTTAAGCCTCTTTATAGCTTTTCTTAGAGCTATTCTAAAGAAATCTTATTATTATCTTTAAAAGAAAATAATTATCTTTATAGTAGTAGTTTTATTTCTTATACTTTATTCTTTATTTAGTAAGCTTTCTCTTAAATAATATCCTTATAATAGCTTTATTTTTTATCCTATTATCTTCTTTCTAAATAGGTATATTATAAAGCTATTAAATAGATTAGATAGTAACTACTATTATTAATTTACTATACTTATTTTCCTATAAATAGTATTTACTATAATAAATAACTACTATTTATACTATCTAAAGTTATAGTTACTTCTATAATTATTTAATAAAGCCTCTTAATTACTTATAAAGTAATAGCTTTTCTCTACTCTAGAGTTAGTTCTCTTCTTGTTTAATATATTATATCTTTTAATAATAACTTTTATATTTTTATAAGCTTTTTATTAAGCTTTTATAGAATATTTATAGATCTTTCTTTATTTTTTAATACTTCTATAACTAATATTATAAGTACTAAAAGCTTTATTTACTAACTACTTAAAGAGTATAGCTCTAATAAGAGTAAGCTTAATAATAGTAACTATTAATATAACTAAGTAAGTAGTGATAAGCTTTATATTACTTATATATTATAGCTATTTAAAAGCACCTAAGTTATATATATTTACTAAAGTAATAGTAACTATATTTATAAGTTATATTAGGTTTATAGTATTAAATACTATAGAGTAAGTTTAGTAATTATTTAGAGAAAGTATAAGCTAATATTTCTCTTTTCTAGATCCTTCTCTATTTTATTTTTATTATTTATTTCTATTAGAACTAAGTTAAGCGCTATACTTATATAATTACTATTAAGTAGTATTACTAGTATAAAATCTTCTGTATCTTTATAGCTATAGAGTAGAGTTAAAACCTTCTCTAATATCTCTATAACTAGTTAGTAAACTTTATTAGCTTTAAGCTTAGTTCTAAAAACTATAATAACTAGCTATTAGTAGAAAGAAGTAGGGTTTTGAAATTTCTAGTATTTTAACTTCAAGGTAATAGATTATATAGATAGATTTATAGGCGTTAAGCGTTATTATAAAGGGAAATAGCTTATATAAGTAGATAGAGGCTTAGTTAGCTTTTAATAAAAAAGACTAAGTAGATAAGTAAGAAATATACTTATTTTTATAAAATTCTTATTTTTCTTAATAACTTTAGTAACTAGTTTTCTAAAAGAGCTACTAAAATCCTTTAGCTTAATTTATAGTAAAAATCTACTAAGTCCTACTTTTTAAAAACTAAATAAAAATAGGTATTTTTAAGCTTTTTTAGCTTTAGTTAGCCCTACTTTTTATTTTTCTTCTTAATCTCTACTATACCTCTTAGGTTATTTAAAACTAAGAAAAAGTAGAATACTATAGGGATAATACTACTAAACTTCTTCTTAGTAGCTTATTTTCTTCTAAAAAGTTATATAACTTAAGGGATAAAAAGAATAGAAGTTATAGATAAAGTATAATTTAGTTAAGCTTATATTTATATATTTATCTTTATATCTTTTATAGTTAGTTAGAAAATTAATATATAAGTGTTTAGGTGTTTTTAAGAGGTTTTCTTTTAAAGTAGAGTATTCAGTATAATTAATAAGTTTTCTCTTTTACTTTATTATAAAATTAGTAACTAGTATAAAAGGATAAATAAGACTACTAAAGAAGAATTCTTTCTATAGTTATTTTATATTACTTTACTAAATTAAAATAAGAAAAGGCTTAGAAGAAGAAGTAATTTAAATAATACTATATTAGAAGAAATTGAGCTAATACTTTTTTTAACTTCTATTTTCTTAAAGTAAAGAAAGACTACTTAAGTACTTAGAATCTAAGATTAACTAAGTTTATAGGAGTCTAAAAAGCCTTAAGAAAAAGAGTACTTAGTTTAAGAGAAAAGAGTAAGTAGAGTTCTAATAAGTCTAAATAATCCTCTTTATTAACTTATTATCTACCTATTTAAAAAGTATTATATATTATATCTTTACTAGCTTTTATAATAATAATCTAAAATTAACTAAGATAAGTTAAACCTATTCCCTCTTTATTTCTAAAACTAAAGATATAAAGGTAACTAGATTTAGCTTACTTACTTTATAAACTTTAAAAAGAGTGAAACTAATTAATCTATCCTAAGAAACTTCTCCTTAATTAAACTTATTAGAAGGTTTCTAATAATATATTAACTAGTAAGAAGAATACTAAAAAAAGCTTAAAAACTTAAGATTTAAGTTATACTTATATATAGAAATATTAAGAACTAAGTTCTTTAAATTAGAAGCTACTATAAGTATAAAAGTATAAAAAGCTAAAAAAGAAAAATATTATAATTATATTAGCTTTTTAAAAGAGGAATAAAAAGAATATTTTATAAGCTTAACTGAAAATATTTCTCTTTTCTAAAAATAATTCTATATTAACTCTATAGAAAAGAAGATATATATATCTCTTCTATTACTTCCCTTCTTTACTTATTTATATAGTAAATAAATAGCTAATATAAAGTATATCTCTTAAAGTCTATAGTTAATATTATAGTTTAATTAAGTTTTCTATTCAATCTTAAGCTTAACTTATAAAAGAGGAATACTATAAAGTAAAGTTATAAAAAATACTACTAATAATAGCTAGTCTCTTTATAAAAGGGGAAGAAAAAGAAGTTAAAAGTATAAAATAACTATATTATTAAGATAGTAAAAAAAAGAAAAATAATAAATATAGATATATTTACTAGATAAAAGAGATAGATAAAAATAGAAATAATAGTAAAGTTTTCTCTTTTTTCTTTATCTTTACTTTTACTTTTTATTACTTTTTTAAGCTTATATTATAAAAATCCTTTTTTATTCTTTCTATTAATAAATTATCTATTTTACTTAAATTTTATTCTATTTTTTTATAAAATACTTCTTTAGAAAAGCTTTTTCTATTACTTCTTCTATTAATTTAGTAATATTTCCTTTAGAATAGTATTACTAGAATTTAAAGTTCTAAAGACTTTAACTTAAGCTTAAAATAAAGGTTTTAGATATAAATTAATAGATAGTAAGCTTAATTTAAGCTTTAGTAATATATTAATAAGTCTTTTTATAAGTCTTTTATTCTATTAACTCTAATAAAAAAAGCTTCTTCTAATTTCTAATTCTAACTAAAGTTCTAAAATAGTTACTAAAGCTAAAATCTTTAAAGCTATAGTTTCTAAAAGTAGTATTATAAGTATAAATAAGATATTTAGAAAGGATTCCTCTAAAATAAGAGTAATATAAAGCTATCTAGAGCTTATTAAATTATACTAAAAGATATTAAAACCTTATAGATATAAACTCTAAAGATTTAAAATACTAAAGGTTAATATAGCTAGAGTATTATTTTTTTCTAGAAATAATATTCTAGACTTTATTAAAAGCTATAAAACTACTACTAAAGTAGTAAGTATTACTAATACTTCTAAAGTATTAAGTATTATATTCTATATAGATACCTCTTTTTAAGCTAATAACTAAGCCTAACTTTCTAGTAAAACCTAGTAATAGATAAAAAAGTATTTAATCTAATATTATAAAGCTATAGATAAAGACTATTAAAACCTTCTAAATAACTAGATTAGCTAGATTATCTTCTTAATACTAATAATTAATAATTTTAATTATAAAGCTACTATAAAGTTTCTTTAATAAATTAATAATATCTAAACTAAAGCTATAAAATATAACTTTAATATTATAAGTAGCTTCTAAATAATCTATATAACTATATTAAGATTTAATTAGTTAGCTTTAAATAGGACTACTTTATTAATAGAATTAAGTATCTATAAGTTATTTAAGAAAAAGGACTTTAATAAGTTTAAAGTAAACTTAATAAATTAACTTAGTTTTAAAGCTATTTAGAGGTAGACTCTTTATATTATAGCTCCTACTTATACTTTATTTCTTCTACTTCTAAAGTCTTATAAAGAGATACTCTTCCCTCTCTATAAATAAAAAGGAGTAAACCTAAGTCTAATTAAAGTGTAAAAAGTATTTAGAGCTAGCTTTTAAACTAGTAACTTTCTAACTTAGTAAAGATAATACATAACTAGAAAATATCTTCTAAGAAGGTTATTTAAGTTTCTCTAGCTATAGAAGATAACTAACTATTTTTAGTTTATTCTATAAAAGTTAATAAAGAAAACCTTAAACTATTCCTTTATAGACTATATAGTTAGTATTAGTATATAAGCTATATAGATTATAACTTTAAAGAAAGCTATTATTTATAAAAAATAGCTAATAAATAAAGTAGCGTAATTTAATACTTCTAAAAGTAGTATTCTTATAGTTTTTAAAATAATAAGTTCTTTATCTCTTAGATAATTATTATATTATTTAGATAAAAAAGTAAACTTAACTAAGAAGCTATTATTATACCTAAAGAATTAAGATAGCTATAAAGCTATAAAAGCTTAAACTACTAAGATCTTTAAATAGAATATTAGTAGACTTTAGTCTATACTTATAAAAGTCCCCTAAAATTAAGATAACTTTAATTTAATTAAGATATCTTATAAGTTTATAGAAGAAAGTAGTATAATATTTAATAAAGAAGTAAGTAGTTAAGCTTCTATATTCTAGGTTTTAGTAGTTAATAAAAATAAATAGAGATAACGCCTATCTAACCTATTATAACTTAATAGTATAATAAAAGAGGATTCACTTAATTTTACAGCTTCTAGGCTTATAATTATTTAATTAAAGATATATAGAGTTAATCTATTCTTATAGAAGAAGCTAAAGCTTTTAGATTTAAGTAAAATTAAAAAGAAAATACTAAAATCCCTTTTTAAAAAGGTTTACTTTATTATTTAGGATATTAAGAATATTTCTACTATTTTAAAAAAGCTTTAAGTTATAGAAACTTACTCTAAAAAGCCTCTAGTTTTATTAAAAAGAGCTATAGAGAATAGAAGAATTTCTTATAGCTTAGAAAAATAAGAAAGAGATTTAGACGTTAAAATAGAGGAAAAGTTACTTTCTAATTAGGTTTCTACTCTTTCTAATACCTTAGAACTAGAAAGAGTAAATAATTCAGAAAAAGAAGTAATAACTAGTAATATAATTAAAGTTTTTCTTTTAAAGCTTATTCTAAAAATATCTTACTTAAAAGATAACTTCTAGCTAACTACTTTCTTTAATAGCTAAAATAGAAAAACTATTAAAAATAAAAAACTAATTAATAAACTTATCTTATATAAGTTTTATAGCTTAGTTAGTTTTCTAGTTAAAAAAGTATATAAGATCTAGCCTAAGTATAGAGAAAAGTTTATTAAAAGAAATATACTTTTATAGATAATCTAGAAAGTATTATTTATATACCTATTTTTACTAACTTTACTAATTTCACTAAAACCTCTAAAGAAAGAGCCTAATAAATAGATTAAGTAACTAAGTATATTAATATAGTTTAAATATAAAACTATTTAAAGATCTTTATAGTTAAAGCTATAGTTCTAATAACTATAAACTAGATAGTATATATAATTATTATACTATAGCTTATTTTAAAGGTTACTATTAGTAGAGAACGCCTTAATAACTACTCTTCTATATAAAGTATTATTAACACTAAAGCTAAGTCTAGTTTTATTAGCTATAAATATATTTTAGACTATAATATCTCTATTTTAATAATAATTCTAACTATAAGAATAATAACTAAAAGTAATCTAAAGCTATACTTTATTAAAGCTTATTATATACTTATCTAGATTAATAACTATAAGGTTATAATAACTATAATAGTTATAGACCTTAAAATAGCTAATTATAATTTACTTTTTAGGCTTCTCTTTACTGTTTCTACTAAGCTTACTTTTAAGTACTTTAAATACTTTATTACTATAGTAATAAAAGCTAAAGAGTATAAGAATAAGAAGCTTAAAAGAATTAGTATTCTAGTTAGTCTTATATAATTAGATTCCTTATATTAAATCTAGTATTATTTTCTAGAATAAGAAGACTATATATAAAATATTTATAATATATCTAAATCTATTAGTAACTAGAGTAAGCTTAACTAAGATATAAATAATATATATAATAAAGTTTAAACTTACTATACTAATATTATAATAGACTATAAAAAAGAATATTTCTTTACTTAAAAAAGGAAAAAAGACTTTCTTAAATAAGAAAGAGAGACTTCTTAAAATAGTTAGTACTCTACTTTAATCTCACTTTTAGCTATACTTAATATTCTTAGTATAATTATAAAAGTAGTAGTTATTCTAGTAATAGAAACTATTAAAGCTTACCTCTTTAGGAAAACTAAAAGCTAATAATATCTTAATAGTATTCTAAAAAACTAGAAGCTTTTTAACTTATACTAAAAAGACTATAAAACTAATTAAAGCTTTATAAAAAGCCCTATATATTATATCAATAAAAGGATAAAAAAGTATATCTAGTTAATAATTTACTTTTAGATAGCTTAGTTTTAAATAGTTAAAAAGACTAGAAAAATTTTTTAATCTAAGAAGTTAAAAGCTATTTCTAGCTTTCTAACTCTCTTTTTACTAGCTATATATACCTATAATTTATAAAGTTTAACTAAGGTATTTAGCTTATACTAAAGAGGTTTTTAAAGCTTAAAGTTACTTAGCTATATCTTTTATTAAGAGAGATTAAGATACTAGAATATATCCTTACTAATAAAGAGAGAGTATTTATATAAAATTTCACTAAATATAGCTATATTAATCTATAAATAGCTCTACTATAGAAAATTAGAACTATTTAATATATTACTTAGTAAAAGAAAAAAATTTCTATTTTAAAAGCTTTATAAAGTAAAGTTATTAATATATTTAGATTATAAATTATATAAGGAGTACTTAAAAAGTTCTATAAGTTATATAGAAATACTTAGTTTCTTATTACTAAGAAAGATAGTAATATAAAGCTAATTAACTTATATATAAAACTTAATAAGATTAATATTAAAAATACTTTTATTCTCTTAGAAGTTAATAAATCTTCTAAAAACTTTACTAACTATAAGATTATAAGTTGTTTAGACTTATCTCTAGATAAACTAAGTTCTTTTAATAAAAAAAGCTAAAACTTAACTATATTTACTACTCTTTTTAAGCTATTTAGGATATATACTTTACTATAAAGTATAATAAATTTAGTTACTTAGTTTATAAAAGTTATTATAAAGATCTTTTATAACTTTATTTTAAATATTTACTAGCTTTTCTTAATAATATCTCTATTAGAAAGCTAAAAATAGTATATAATAATAACTAGCTTATTAAGCTACTAAAAATATATTTATATATCTTTAAGTACTTTATAAACCTTAATATAGTACTTTAGAATCTTAAACTTACTAGTACTACTATTTCCTCTAAGAAATCTTAAATTTACTAGCTTATTATTAACTTTCTTAGATATATAGTAAATAATAAGAGATATAAACCTAACTAGAATAAAGTTATTAAGATTTTTAAGTAGGAAAAGTATAATAATATTATAGCTATTAAAAGCTTATTTAGGATTATTAGATTCTACTATATATAAATTAAAAACTATAGTATTATCTTAAGCTTACTTATAAAGTTTCTCTAAAAAAATATACTTTTTAAATAAAGTCTTAAGTAGTAATTAGCTATAAAAGCTTTTAAGCTTTACGTAGTTAGCTTTCTATTACTTTAGCCTATTAATTATAATAAAGAAATAAGCGAAATTTACTTTTCTATTAATATAAGCTCTAAGAGATAGAATACTATCTTTAAGTAATACTATTAAAATAAAAGATATATTACTAAGTATAAGAGTAAAATCTAGATAGATATAGCTTTTAACTATAATATAAATAAGCTAGAGCTTTAGTTAGTTTTACTTACTCTTAAGAAACTTTAAAATTATTTCTATAGAGTATAGTTTACTTTAGAAACTAATATAAAAGTTCTTATAAACTAGATTAGTAGTACTACTTTAGATTTACTAAATACTATCTTTATATAATAGATTACTTAGATTAAAATATTTAACTTTAATATTTAATATATACTTAGTATAAAAAATAGTACTATAGATAGCTTTTTATAAAAACTAGCTAGAGAATCTAATATCTATAAAGCTAAATAAGAAGAAGATTTAGATAAGATAATTAATAACTCTATCTATATTATAAAGCTAAATAAAAACCTATACCTAAGAAGAAGAAACTTACTAAGCTTTAAATAAGCTTAGTTTTAAAGATCTTAATAGATTACTAAATATCTAGCTTCTTTAAACTAACTAAGGATAGTAACTTAGTATAACTTTAGTAAGTTTAAATAGTATATAGTATAATATATCTTTTAAGATAGTTTCTTTTTTAGAAAAGTATAAAGATAAATCTTATACTAAGAAAAGTAGTAGATAATAAAGAAAAGTAAAAGAAACTTATTTAGTATATATATAGAAAGAAGCTACTATAAAAGAAATACTATATATATAAAGCTTAAAAAATAATATATTTAAGAAAATATATACTAAATAATAAATAACTAGATAAAAAGCTACTTTCTATATACTTAAGCCTAACTATATTAATTTAAAAACCTCTATATCTTTTCTATACTTCTAAGTATTCTTTTTTAGTATATCTATATAGATATCTAGAAAATTAATAACTATTCTTTAGCTAAAGTTTATAATATATTAACTAGCTATATTAAAGCTTATTAGCTACTAAAGAATATTAACTCTAGGATAATAGCTAAGTTTATCTAAGAAAATATTATTTACTAGTATAAGATCTATAAGCTTTTTATTATTAATAGAAGCTTTAAAAATAAAAAGTTTATTAAAAAGCTTAATTAAATCTATAGGAGATAATATCTTATTATTTTAGTATATAACTTAAAAATAAATAGACTTATTAAAAAGGGTTATTAGTTTTTATTTATACTTTAATAACTTAGTTAGACTTTAGTACTAAGAATTAGACCTCTATCCTTTATATAGCCTTTTTTACTAATTAAATATTAGTTAGGTTTTCTATTAGTTACTCCTTTTTTTACTTTATTTATAAATATAATCTAGTTATTCTAATTAAAATAAAAAGTATTACTTAGTAAATACTAAACTAATTAAAAGTTATAGATATAGAAACTAAGCTTCTTTTATATATATAAACGTTTAAATAACTTAATTCTAATTATTATATTACTTTTAAGTATATAAAGTAACTATTAAGTGGTTAAAAACTATACTTAAAGGAATAAATATAGAATACAATACTAAAGGCTATAAGTAGAAGATATTATTTATATAATAATATAAAGCTATCATAAAAAGCTTTTCTAGTAAGCTTAATACTTATTAGTTTAGCTTTTTTTATATTTAGAGAATTTTTCTTTATATATTTTCTTACTTTCTAGAGATATTTACTAAACTACTTATTAAAAGAACTATTACTAGTAATTACTTAAAGAAATTTATAGTAAATAAAGATAGCTATCTAGATAATATCTCTAAAATAGAAGTCTAACTAAACCTTAATAAAGCTATAACTAAAGTTTCTTTACTATAAACTAACTAAACCTTAATATATTAAACTTAGTAGAAATTTCTAACTTTAATAAACTTTCTATACTAAAAGAAGTAGAAATAGATAATATTAAAGCTATAAAAACGTAAATTAAGTAACTATAAAAATAAAATTAAACCTTATAAACTAAGATTAATAAATAGTAGAAGAAGAATAAGTTAGTAGTAAGTATCCTTATAAAGAATAAAAAATTTAATAATTAATATAGAGATATAGAAAAACTAAAAGATAGCTAAGTCTATATATTTATAAGTTTTTATCTATTTTAAGTAAATAACTTTATATTTAATATATTTATTACTAGTTATTCTTATATTATTTTTATAATAATATACTATTTATATTACTTCTTTTACTTAAGATATACTTATTATAAAAAAAGAGAGATATAAAAATAATAAAAACTAACTATATATAAAGACTAAAAATACTGAAAACTTAAAAAAAACTAATACTAATCTCTGAAAAGTTTAAACTAAAGATAGACTAAATATCTTATTATATAGCTTTACTATTAGAATTACTATTATAACTTTTTTTACTCTTCTTTCTACTTATAATACTCTTTTAACTCCTACTTTAAATAACTCTCCTATCTTATAATAACCTTAGTTATAATAGAGTATAATATAGCTAGAAAGTCTCTAAAGATATTATATTTATATTATAGTTTTAAGATATTAAGCTTATTAAGAAATAGACTATATAGCTAAGAAAAAGGCTTACTTTTAGGGAACTTCTTATTTTTATTAAGAAATAAAATAGTTTTACTACTATCTACTTAAAGAGTATTATTAGAAATATTCTTCTAAAAATTACTCTTCTTAATATATCTAATCTATTCTATCTTTTCTAGTTATAGTTAAGCTTATATAAATAAAATAATCCTTTCTTATAGTAAATATAGTTTAAATAAGACTTATCCTATTTAGTTTAATAAGAAATATACTTCTAGAATAGAGAGGTAGTAGTAATAATATTTCTAGTATTAGTCTTCTTAAATATTATTTTTCTCTATTACTTAAAGTATTTATTATAAAACTAGAGGTTATAAATATATATAGATTAATAAAGCTTTAATAGCTTTAAACTTATTAAGCTTCTAATATAACTAACCTTAAGGTTTAATATAGCTATTAGTAATATATACCTCCTAAGTAAAGAATAGCTAATTAGGAAATACTTTTTTATTCTAAGTTAAAGCTATATATATTAAAGTAAACTTTATAAGTAAATACTAAAACTATATAGTAATATCTTCTTTATATTTACTTAGCTTCAGTTTATCTATAAAGTTAACCTTATATTAAACTATATTAATAGGACCTAAAATAGGTATTTACTTAAGAGAAACAGAAGCTTACCTATAGGTTCGTAAAAGATCTAGTTAGAGATAAAAAAAGAATATATTATAACTAAAGTAGTTATAATAGCTTAATACTAATAATACTTCTTATTCTTATCTTTATAGAAAGTAGTAGCTAGAATAAATAAAAAATAAAAAGGTTTAAATAATATATTAGAAGTAGTTTTATAGGAGTTACTAGGGTTAATCTTAATATCTATATTATTATAATTAAAAGTTAAAGTTATAATTATAAAGAGTTAGTTAGATTAAAGTTTATAAAAATAGATATATTATATAGAAGAAAGAAAAGATATAGCTAAGTAGAAGAGCAACATCCTTTTATATCTAAAAAGAGAGGTAGTTAATAATAATAAACAGTAGTTATAATAATTAAAAAGTATATTCACTATAGTAATCTATTAATAAGATAAAACCTAATAACTTAAAAAACTTTTTACTATTAATCTAAGGTTAACTAAGCTAAAAAAGATATATTTATTTAAGTATAAATAGTAAGAGTAATAGGGAACGTATTATCTAAAAAGTACTACTACCTATAAAAAAGAGGCTTACTACTCTAAGTATCTTATAATTAGTCCTTAAAAGTTTACTTTACTTTAAGTAGTCTACTACTATAAATATTAGCTTTCTCCTCTTAAATATATTATTATAAGCCTAACTATACCTTCTATAACTTAAAAACCCACTCTAAAAAATTAAACTAACTATTATAATTAATAATTAATTTATCCTCTTTCTTTTTAATTTCCCTCATAATAACCTAACTTTACTTAAGAATCCTACTAGTATTTGTAATTAAACTAATAACTATAAACTAACTTCACTTTTAGTAAACTACTTTATAAGCTTAACTAGTTCCTTCTATACCTAAAAAGCATAAAATTAGAAAGTATATTAATTACTAGTACTAAAAGCTTCTCTTATTACTATCTATAAAAAGAGGTATTTTAAACTAAATAACCTATAATAAACTACTTTATATATAATAACTTTCTTTTTATAATAACTACTTTTATATTTTACTTTAATATTTTAGTTAAGCTTAACTACTACTTTATTAATTTATTCTTTCTTCTTTAACCTCTAAAATATCTCTACTAATTATATTAGTAATCTTTCTACTATAATAACTTATTACTAAGTTACTTTATACTTTAACTTTAATCTTAACTTCTTTTCTACTTACTAGAGAATATTTCCTATTTACTTAATAATATATAAGCTTAACTAAGTATCTCTCTATTTAATAAAGCTTTTTCTTTATTTTTAATAATAACTTTACTATATCCTACTAATCTTTTCTAGTTCTTTTTTCTCTTTAATCCTTTCTTTAGTATAACTTCTAGAATAACTTATAAGATATTAAAAAGATTAAAAGTATATATAAAGATCTTTAGACTTATATTCTATATCTATATAAAGAGTAGTTAGTTAAGCTTTAAATAACTAAATAAACTTAAAAACTTATAAGAAAACTTTTAGAAAACTAAGAGTATTTTACTATAAATACTTATTTAGACTAAGAAAGAGAACTTAATAAGTAATTAGAAAAGTCTTATTATCTTTTTTTATTATTAATAATAGCTATCTTCTTAGTATTTAGTTTAGTATAATAGAACTAATTAAAATACTAATTAACTTTTATAGCCTAGGAAATACTTTTAAGCTAGAAGTTATTAGAGACTTCTCTATACTTTAGTAAATATAGAGAACTTATAATATAATAAATATAAAACTAATTAAGTAATAGAGTAAAGGTTTCTAACGTTCTAATAAAACTTAATATTAAAATAACTAGAATTAAGCTATATAGGAGTAAATACTTCTAAACTTTTATAACTTATTAAAATACTTTTAGAGGAGTAAAAAGCTAGAAGTAGATTATATTAAGTTAGTATATAAACTTATAGTAAGAGATATTAAGAGTAATAGATATACTAAGATCTTTATTATATAAACCTTTTAGTTTAATTAGAACTTAATATTCTTTTATAGAAAAAAAATAATTTCTTGATAAGCTAGAACTTTATTATCTTTATTAGATATACTAAGGTATAAAATTAAGCTATAAGTATAGTTATTAACTAGAAAAACAGCTTCTACTTTTATTAAATAGTATTTAAAATAAATATACTTAAGCTATAAAAGTAAGAACTTCTAAGATAATTTTTTAAGATATAGTGAAAATAATTAGGAATTAATATAAAGTCTATAAAGTACTAATAGAGACTTAAAACCTTATTAATTACCCTTTATTTATTATTTTTTAACTTTAACTTAAAAGTAAACTTAGAGAATCTTAGAACTTATAGAAATATAGCTTCTATATTATTAACTTTATCTACTACGTTCTATAAGAAGAGAATTCTAATATTAAGAAGTTTTAGTTATAATAAGCTTTAAACTACTAAATTACTAAGCTAAACTACTATAAATTACTTTATAACTATTAAGTTAAGCTTCTAATTAATAAATCTAGCCTTTATAATAGCTTAGTTAAGAGACTTTAAACTAAGCTTAACTAATTACTAAAAGAGTTCTTAGAAACTAAAAAAGCTATAGTAAAGAACTTAAAGTTTTATAGAACCTAAAAAGTATAAAAATAGAAAGAAGAAGAACTATTTCTAGTATAGTCTAGTTAGCTTTTAGTTATAGAAAGATTAATATTAATTATAACAAAAGATATAAAACTAACTCTAAATACTTATAACCTAGATATCTATCTATAATAAGAGGATCTAATATATTTAACTTTCTCTAAAGATATTATATAAGAAAATTACCTTTTTAAATACTAAAAATAGGAGATAGATTAATAAGTATATATAGAAAATATATAGTAAAAGCTTATTATACTAAGCTTAAGTAATATATTTAAAAACTTAATTTTCTTTAAAATTAGAGACTTAGTAAGTATATTTTAGAGGAATTCCTTATCTACTAAGATAACTTTATAGAAGATATTATATAGGTAATATAGCTTTAAAACCCTTATTTACTTCTAATTATACTAAATAGATAGCTTAAACCTAGTATATAATATACTAAAAAGCTATAAGAAAAAGATATAGATAATACTTAAGTTAAGTAAGAATCTACTAAAAAGCTTATAAGAAGTAAAGCTTCTAATAGTAAAGCTTTTAAGGTATAAAAGAATATTATATATATAAAGTAAGGTTAATTAAGCTTTCCTCTTTTTATTTAAAAAAAGACTTAAAAGATATATAGAAAGAAGTAGAGTTTTAAAGTTTCTAGTATTTTAACTTTAAAGTAATAAATTATATAAATAGATTTAGAAATATTTATATTATAAGGGAAATAGCTTATATAAATAGATAGAGGCTTAGTTAGCCTTTAATAAAAAAGACTAAGTAGACTAGTAAGAAATATACTTATTTTTATAAAATTCTTATTTTTCTTAATAACTTTAGTAACTAGTTTTCTAAAAAAGCTACTAAAATCCTTTAGCTTAACTTATAATAAAAATCTACTAAGTTTTACCTTTTAAAAACTAAATAAAAATAAGCGTTTTTAGGCTCTTTTAGCTTTAGTTAGCCCTACTTTTTATCTTTTTTCTTAATCTTTACTATACTTCTTAAGTTATTTAAAGCTAAGAAAGAGTAGAATACTATAGAGATAATACTACTAAACTTCTTCTTAGTAGCTTATTTTCTTCTAAAAAGTTATATAACTTAAGAGATAAAAAGGATAGAAGTTATAGATAAAGTATAACTTAGTTAGGCTTATATTTATATACTTATCTTTATATCTTTTATAGTTAGTTAGAAAATTAATATATAAGTATTTAGGTGTTTTTAAGAGGTTTCCTTTTAAAGTAAGGTGCCTAGTATAATTAATAAGTTTTCTCTCTTACCTTATTATATTAGCTATAAATATAGAGAAAACTTCTACTTTATATGCTTAGGTATATCTATAAGTTTTACTTAATATAAGTTTCACTTTATAGTTAGTTTTTCTTTTATTTATTTAATATTTATTTATAAGTAGCTTACTAATCTAAGAATAAAGTATTAATCTAGGAGATTATACTGTAGATTAATAATATTCTTCCTACTTACCTATATAATAAGTCTTATATCTTTAATTAAGCTACTTTTCTTAACTACCTTAGTAAAGTTCCTATAACTTAGCTCTCTAGTAGTAATAACTATATATCTAAGCTTCCTATATAAAAGCCTTTAAAGATTTAAGGTTTCTATATACTTTATAATACTTACTACTATACCTATATTTCTATTTTTAAGGTTATTAGTAAGAATCTTATACTTTAGCCTAATACCTATAAAAAAGTTAGTAAGAAGTTAATAATAGCTTACTAGTATTAAGTTACTACTAATAATAAGGATAAGCTTTCTAGTAGAGAGAATAGTAATTCTAATAGTCGTACTAAAAGTAGTAGTTAGAGTAGAAATATTAATACTACTAGTAAAAACTTAAAGAGTAATAGTAATAATAAAAGTAGTAGTAGTAAAAATAATAAAAGTAAAGATAATAATAGTAGCTATAAAAGTAAGAGTAATAGTAATAAGGTAGTAATACTAAGTAAACTTCAGTAAAAGTATAATAGATTTACTATATAAGTATAAGGTTAAATACCTATAATCTTTTATATTACTTTTATAGAAGAAGTTTTCTCTAGTATTTTTTAGTTACTTTATAGTTAATTAACTTTCTTATTTCTCTATACTATTTATTATCCTACTTATAATATAACTTATACTATTACTTCTTAAATTTAGTAAAGATTTATAAAGTATTTACTAAGTATTTTTTAAGCTCCTAAGTATTATACTCTACTAGCTAGCTTTTCTACTTAACTAAATATAGGAAATCCTCTAATACTTCCCTCTATAATATAATATCTTTAACTTCTTATTCTTCTAGGTCCTCTTTAAAGTCTAGAAACTACTCTTTAGTAAGCTTTTAGCTATACTATAACTTAAGTAAAGTAATAGAGAAGATATTATATACTTTATTATACTTCTCTAAAAGTTAAACTCTATAAGCGTTTAAGTTTATAACTTCTTTAACTAATATAAAGATAAATTATAGAGTAAGCTTTTACTAACCTTTTATAAAATAGAAACTTTTTATAGAAAGTCTTATAATATCTCTAATATTATATAATTATACCTTTTTTTAGTATTAATATTCTTAGTTTATACTTTAGTAGTATACTACTAGTTTTTAGCTATTTTTTAGTAAACTTCTATTAGCTTCTTAAGCTTTTCTTTAACTTCTTAGGTTTTAATTTTAATACTTAGTAAGTAGAAATCTACTATTTTAGAGTAATATCCTATAAATACTTTAAATAAGAATATACTAATAGTAATATATTTACTATTATTATAAGAGAACTTAGTTTTAACTAATTATATTACTTATTAGTCCTATAAACCTTTACCAAACTTTATAAGATATATAGTTAGTATTTAATATATCCTCTTTATTTAGCTATTTATCTAAAGATACTATACTATAGAGAAATATTGTTAAATATCTTAAGCTTTTATTTAATCCTACTAAAATTAGTTAGTAATTAGTTTATCTTAGTTACTAATAATAGCTTTAAATATACTATATCTATACTTAATCTCTTAGTATAGAATTCTTATTAAACTTATAGTATCTAATTACTTAGTTATTACTAAAAATTAAGCTACTTTTATTATTTAATATATAATTACTAAGATTATATTATAAATAATCTTATTATCTTAGTAACTCTCTAGTAAACTAGTTAAGAAGTCTAGTAAGATTTACTAGAATAGATATACTAGTAGTTCTAATAACTATAGTAGCTTATATAGCTTATACTATAATATATATACTTCTTAATAGTATAAATACTTAGTAATATATTACTATATATCTTCTATTAAGTATAGCTAGTAAAACTTTTATAGAATTAGTTCTATAGTCTTATTTACTCCTATATACCCTAATCTTAGTATATTATAGTAGTTTTTTAAGATTTTATAGTAGAGGGATCTCTCTTCTAGGATAATAAGTCTTCTTCTAAACTAAAAGATATTATTCTTATTAAGTTAATACTCTTAATATCTCTTAGTATCTTAGTAAACTTTAGCTATAATATCTCTATAGAAGTAGTTTTTAGCTTATAGTCTACTAACTATTTATTTAAAATTTATACTAAGATATAATATATAAGCTATTTTATTCTAAATAAGCTTCCTTATTATAGTATATAGGATATACTATTCTAGTATAGTAACCTTAGCTCTTTTTAAGTCTTCTAGTATATTACTTTCTTCTTATAGAGTAGTTAGTATAGTACCTATATATATTTTAGAGTAAGTAATAATACTAATATATATAGTAGTATATAGTATATTATTAGTACCTTTTATAAAGTAATTTTAACTTAAAAGTGAGGATCTTCTAATCTTAAAGCTAGCTTTATAGTAAAGTTTTTATATACTTTGCTAGATAGCTTAAATATAAGTTTTTATAATAGCTATTTATCCTTTAAACTTAGTAATATATTAGTAATTAGTCATTAAAAGCTAGCTAATAAGCCTAAGCTTCTTTTTAAAAGTAAGAAGTATATTATCTACCTTTATATCTTTTACTATATAATTAAGATATCTAGATAACCTATTTACTAAGTTAGTAATTCCTAATTTATACTAGATTTTAAAATTAAAAGCTAATAATTAATATACCTATTACGTAAGCTTTCTATAAATATCCTATATAGGTATAGTAAGTACTTCTTTTAGCGTAATATAGTTTATAAGAATAAAGAACTTTTCTAGAAACCTCTAGAAGTATTATACTTAGTAATTTAAGCTCTTAATAATAGTAAGAAGCTTTTATTACTCTATAGCTTATTATTATTCTATATTTAATAGTTTTCTTAACTAAAAAGCTACTAAGTACTAGATAGTTTTATATTTCTATAAAAGTATACTAGATATTACCTAAGTAAATATATCTATCTTAACTCTTATTTCTAGTATAGGATTATAATATCTTAGTATTAGTATTTTAGTAAATACTTTCTAAAGTATCTTAAATATAGTCTATATTTCCCTTATTCAGATAAAAACTCCTAACTTTATACTATTTTAACTTCTCTTAAGTATATTATTTATAGGGGCTATAATATAAGAATATCTTATTATAAACTTATAATAAAAGTTATAAAATCCTAGGAAAACTTAGATATCTCTAAAAGACTTTAGTACTAGCTATTTAGTAACTACTTAGATATAATTAAAGTCTATTTTAATATTATTCTAGGTAATATAAAATCCTAGAAAGTCTATTTCTATTTAATAGAAGTTATACTTCTTAAGTTTTATAAATAACTTAGTAGTCTTTAAATAGTATAGGATAGTATAAAGATCCTTTATATATTATTCTCTAGTATCTAAATAAATTAAAATATTATCTAGATATATAATATAGTATATATTTAGAAAGTTAGTAAGTATTCTATAAATATATACTTAAAACATTACTAGGGTATTCGTAAGTCTAAATAGTATTATTATATATTTAAAATACCTATATTACGTTTTAAATATAGTTTTCTACCTATCTACTTTATTAATTATAATATAATAATATACGTTACTTAAATTAATTTTAGAAATAAACTTTACTTTAGTAAGCCTATTTAGTAGCTTACTAATTAGTAATAGAAAGTATTAGTTTTTAATTATAATTTTATTTAACCTTTAGTAGTTTATATATAACTATAAGCTATTGTCTTTTTTCAGTATAAATAAAATAAATATTCTTATAGTATTTATAAAGTAGTAAATTTAACTTATAATTTCTATCTCTCTAATATACTTAATAAAAGTTTATAGTTATTCTACTAATATAGAGTATATAAGTCTATATAGAAGCTTTTTACTAAGCTTTAGTTTAATATAATATATTACTCCTTTTAGTATAGAGACCTTCTTTATATTTTCCTTATTAAATATATTAATAAACGCTTAAAGTTTTTTAGATATCTTTTTCTCCTACCTTTTATCTAGTAATTATTCGTTTAAAATATTAATATCTTTCTTATTAAGAGCTAAAGTACTTATAAAGTATATAATATAAGCTTATTAGCTATTTTCTATAACTTCTTAGATAATTACCTCTAGCTTAGTAAGTAAAATATATTTATATAACTAAATATATATATAAATATCTATATAAATACCTTCTTAACCTATAAAGTTATTAGATAGAAAGATATCTCTTACTCTTTCTAAGCGTAAACTTATAATAAATACTTAGTAAATCTTCTATAAGTAACTTTTATTATCTAGTAAGAAGAATATAAGCTAGTAAACTTTGCTTATAAGTATAAGCCTTCCCTAAAAATCTACTAGTTCTAACGCTATAATATTTATAGCTTTTTTTAGTTAGAGCTTCTCTATAAAATCCTCTCTAATAATATCTACTACTATATAGATATCTATATTAACCTTTAGCTTAACTTTACTAAATATTTAAAGTATAAGTACCTATCCTTTAATAGGTTTTCTAATTAAAACTAAAATAATTTTTAATATAGAGCTCCTTAGAATTACTTCTATACCTATTTATTTCCTAAATCCTTAGTATTAATTATATAAAATATTATAATTATATTTATACTATCTTATCTTAAATTTAAGTTTTAGTTCTCACCTATGAATAGTATATAATTCTTAATATAGTATATTATAATATAGCTATACTTTTTATAAATATAGTATTAAGGACTCTAAAAGTTAAATAGTCTACTATTAGAGCTAGAAGTTATATAAAAGTTTACTAAGTAGTTACTCTAAAATAAAGTCTCTAGATAGTATTCCCTATAATCTATAAACTAAGAGAGTTATAAGCTACTCTTATAAAAGTAGTCTAGGAAGCTTAAGTATAATTACTTATATAATTTAGAGTAGCTAGTAGATCTTCCTATATATCTCCCTTTTATTATCTCTTATAATCTCTAGCTATATAGGGTAATAGTATAAATATTAGTATAGTCTATACTTTATTTAAATAGCTCATCTTTAAAAGTTTTAATAAAGCTTTAAAAGAAGGTATATATCTTTATATTACCTATATTTAGTTTATTAAATATTTAGTTAATAAATTTCTAGTAAGCTTAATATATAATAAGTTTCTTATTATCTTTCTAATAGCACTATTTTAAAGCCTTATAATAGTTCTATTTTTATAGTTCTAATATAATATATTATCCTCTAATAAAGATTTAGAAATCTTCTTATCTTAGGTTTATTTTACTCTTTAAAAAGTCTATAAATATTTACTAATATATTTACTACTCTATTTATAAAGTATACTCTATAGTATTTAATACTTACTAAATATACTAGCTATTAGAATAGTAAGAGTAATACTTATAAGCTTTTTCTACTATAATAAGCTAATTTTCCCTTATTATATTTATAAATTTACTAGTAAAGTAGGCTATATTATAGTTTAGAGGTTTTTTATAAACTTTAAATAAGTGTTTAGTAAGTACTTAGTTATTTAATATAATAGCTAGAAGCTCTTATTAATTAGCTATTATAGTTAATATTTATTATATTAGTAGCTAGCTATTTACTTCTTATAGCTTATTAACTTAGACTAGTTTATTAGTTATAGCTATAGATATCTAGCTCTATAGCTTATCTTATTTATAGTAAGAGGTCTTAGATTCCCTATTCTCCTATATATATTTATTATCTAGGTAGTAAAAGTTTAATATAGATAGTTTATTCTCTTTAGAGCCTCTAGCTTTACTTAAAATATAGTTTCTTACCTCTCCTAGTTAACTTATATTACTCTCTAATTATTTACTAAAGTTATTCTCTCTATATAAACTTATACTACTAGCTTTACTTATTACTTAGTAAATACTAACTATAGTTTTATTAGCTTAATTAGTAAATATTACTTAAATATATAGTACTATTATTATTACTAACTTTTCTAAAGTAAGATAGAAATAAAAGAATTATAAAAGTATTAAGAGCTATAAACTATAGTTAAGTTAAACTAATAATAGAAGTACTTAAAAAGTAGGTTTAATATTACTATACTACTTTTATTTACTTCTTCTAAGATCTTTATTTTTAGTTTTTAGTAAGTATTTACTAAGTTTTTACTATAGAAGGTTCTATACCCTAGACCTATAGACCTCTCTATCCCTTCAGCCTCTACTAGCTAGACTGTCCCTAGCTTCCCTAGGCTAGGTGTCTAGTCCCTTACACTTTGCTAGGAATATATTAAATAATTATTCTAAGTTATATATCTCTTTACTAATAAGATATTAGCTAATAGCTTTATAAAACCTCTCTTTTAAGCAAAGTTTAAATAGTTTAAAGTATTTCTTAACTTCTAGGATATATTATAAATAGTAGTATCAATTAAAGGAGAAAAGTTAAGTAGTAAGTAAGGCTTATAAGCTATGTATTTTTAATTAAAAATAGCTTAATAGCTAGAAACTATATAGCCTTCTTAAAAGCTTGAAATATTTATACTCTATAAGGTACTTAGTAATATAATACTATGTTTTCTATTTATATCCCTAGAAAGTAGCTATATAGTTATCTATTAGGATATAATATATAGGTAGTAATATTTTAAGAATAATACTACTAAAGAGGCTATTAATAGTAGTATAAATACTAATTACTTTAGTAATAGAGAGATTTATTTTAGAAAATAGACTAGTATATAAACTACTAAAGACTAGTGTTTTCTCTATAATAACTTTAACTTATAAAGCTAAAGTTAATATAAAAAGAGGAGCTATAAGCTCTATAGCTACTTCTTTACTACTCTTACTCTTAATTTTAGCTTTCTTCTAGGCTTTATTATAAATATTAAGAGCTTTATAAAGTATAGTTCTCTAATAAGTAAAGACTTATAGTTTATAAGTTAGTAAGTAACTAATAAGATAAGGGTTATATAGTAAATATATATTCTTAGTAAGATTTTCTTATATACTTCTTAGGAATTAGAGCTTTAGTCTAGATATAAAGACTAGTATAAAGATATATAGCTTTCTTTTCTCTTTATAAAGAGTATATTTACTTCTCTATACTAAACTAAGTATATATATACTAAGTAATATACTTAAGATAGTATTATATAAGTATAGTAAGTATATAGTATTACTTAGTAGTAGTAGCTATTTCTCTTCTTAGTTCTAAGCTTTTAAAGCTTCTATTTCTATTTAGAAGTTAGTAAATAATATAAAGATTTAATAAGTAATAAAGTTCTAAAATATATACTATTTATAGCTTTATTATAGCTTATAAGAGAATAGAAATATAAAAGTAATAGACTTTAATTATACTTTTTTTTTTAGTTTTTCTACTTCTTATAAGCTTTTTATTCTTATTAAGTTTCATAGTCTTAGTTTCTATAAAATAACTTAAGTTAGTAACTTAACTATAAAAATAGTAAAATAAAATAAAAAGTTTATAATAATAAGAGAACTTTAAAATAATAAAATGGAAATAAAGTAACTTACTCTTAAGTATAGAACTTTTAAGCTTTAGAGAAGCTAAAGAAGTATTATTACTCTCCTTTTTCTCCCCTTTTCTTTCTTTTTACTTCTTTTTAGTAAGAATAGTTTTTATTTTAGCTATTATAGCTATATACTTAGCTTTAGTTTTTTTAGCTATTTAAAAATAATATAATTAGTATTAAAAATACTATTATAAGTAAAAACTAAGTATTATAATTACTATATAACTATATATATATATAAGTATAAAATAAGTAATATATATATTTATAATATTATAAATAGAAAAAAAAAATTAAGAAGTAGAGATAGTATAAGAGATATTATTATTATTACTACTTTACTATTTTAATAACTATTTTAACTTTTTATTCTAAATTAATAAGAGATTTTATTTATACTAAGTAAAATAGTAGTATTAGTTACTACTTTAGTATTTATAATTTTAACTATAATAAAAAGTATATAAAAAGAGATATTTACTTCTTTTTATAATTTAATAATAAAACTATAAAATAATTTTTTTTATTAGTTTTTTTTATTAATTATTTCTCTTTATATCTATTTATATAACTTAAACTTATATATAAAATAATATAGTATTAGTTATATAGGATTAAAGTTTATAAGCTTTTTTAAATTTAAAAAAGTATATTATAATACTTTTAAATATTTAAAATAGCTTTATATCTAGAAAAAAGTATAATATAACTTACTCTTTAATTTACTTTTCTAAATTAATAATATTCTAGTACGTTAGTCTCTAATCTATAAAAGACCTTTCGCATTAGACTCTGATTTAGAGTAATATAAGCTGTTTTATTTACACAGATGCTATACGTATATTACAGTTAGTTTACGATAACACTAATTTGACCAAATCATCTCAGCGTCTTCCAAATTGCCGTGGTTTTCAAATGACAGACACCGGACAATGTACAAACGGTTATGGCTGCAAGCATTAGATGTGCATTGGCGCAGTCGCTGGTTAACAACCGCAGTCTAAAACTGCGCTACGACCCTTTACCAGCAATGGGAATCAAATGATAAAGACGCCAGAATCGATAATAAATTATCTGGAACCATGGAACTTGTGACTCGGCCACGAAGAGTGCAGCCTCTTCTACAGGTGCAGAATATTGAGTACCCTGCTACTGAGTGTATCACCAGATACAAATTTGGTATAGTATCAGTGACAGACGAGTAGCCACGAGTATTGGCGTCAGTGCATGACTCGTTTCATCGTGCAAATAAGTCTTCCATTCATCAGTCGCAGTGGGTGTTTGAACGGCGGAAATCAATTTTACAGCCTTAGTATAGAACTGCACCCCTCCCGAAGACTTCGAACTCAACATCTTTGTCTTCAGCTCGGAAGCTTTGGCGCTCCGAGCGTATTCTCACGACCTTGATGGCCAAAACAAAGTCTGCAACAGATTTCCAGGTTGCGGTTCCTGAGTTAACAGTAGAGTCCACTTCGAGAAGGGCAAGCGGAGTTGCTTGCGACGTCAATGAACCCCCCTTCACAATCTTGATGCCGGTAATCATATAGACTGGACCTCTTCCATGTTTCAGAAACTTGACAACTGGCTGTTCAGCTACGCACTTTCGGATGTACTCAGAAGTCGGATGGAAAGATACAGTCAACAGCGTGTCCGCATGTGTTGCCAAGTCTTTATCAAGTTTGACACCAGTTGTCAAACCAATTCCCGAAAGCTCAAGGAACCTGGCGAATATACCAGTCTGCGCTCGCTGCATATGAAATACAAAATTCGATTTCAAGTCCTGGAAAACTTCAATCTCCGGAATTTCATGTCTGTGCGACTGGTTCAGTACTCTTAAAGAGGATAGGTCTGTGACTATAGTGCCCAGGTGCAAGGGTCCTGTTGGCGGAGGTGGTATGTTGAATGTCGGAGCCAAATGATAGGTTTTGGTAGATGCCGTCGGTCGTGTCTTTGATCTTGACACCAGTTCGTCGCCCAGGTCTGTTCTGGATGATCTGCCTTCTACATCCGTTGGCGTTGGGATTCCAGTATCGGTCGTTATGGGCCCTACGTTCGCGGACTGGGGCCCTTCAACGTCTTCGTACTCTGCGGTGTCTGTTTGAGACCGTGACATTGTCGACATCGAATCTGAATCGGAGTATTCTGAGCTTCTCTTTCGATTAGAGAGGCTTCGTCTTGCTCTGTCGCTTTTAAAGCTGTTTGATGTCTCGGCGGCACCGGATGCGTCATCAATTGTCGTGTAGTCACTGTTTGGTATCGCAGATAGAGCAATCTGGTACAGATGTCGGGCGATGTGCCTCTTCAGGTTCTTAGTACGGCTGAAACACAGGTTACAGACACCTTTGGAAACATTCGCCGCTCTTCTGAACATGCTCAAGTCCACCGTAGAAATGCCGGCTTCAGTGGCGTGATCGCGTTGTAAATGCATCTCAAAATTGTGTTGATGGGCTTCAGGCTGATGTTTGTTGTTGTTGCAAAAGTATTCGTATCTATGTTTATCCACCTCGTGACTAAACCAAGCATCCTCATCTTCAAATGAGTGGCTGGAAAGAGGGCAGTCCGCAAAGGTACAAACGAATGGTTGCAAGTCCCTCAGCAGGTGCTTTCTGATTGATATTAGTTGGTTTTCGTAAATCCACTTGAAGTTAACTCACTTCCATTCCTTGTCAGACATTGCTTTCGTGGGCAGCTTGCAGTAGTTGCACAAAAACATAGCTTGCTCGTCATCTTTGTCCACGGGCTGGGGAGGAACATCTATAGGTATATCTTTCGTGACACGACTCGCTGCGATTGACGTTCTGGTGGATTCTGAATTCGACTGTGAGTCGCTCCATGTAAACAATGCCTCGGGCTGTGTCGTAGTGGCGTTTGTAATGACTGTGTGCTGTTGCCTGCTCTGTTGAGTTTGAGACTGTATGCCGGCCTCTGAATCTTTCTCGGCGGGCTCAGCTATGAGTGACTGAAGTTTCTCGTCTCGTTCCTTTCGATAGAGTAGCAACTGTCTGCGCTTGGTTATCATTTTACCAAGTCGGTCTATGACCTCATTTGGTAATCGACGGTTGGGCAATGTGTCCCTGACGTGTTTTTTGTCGTACTCTTCGTGATGAGCCACCTTTGCATATGTGTCGCTTCCGAGGCGATTGATGTTTGCAGAACTTCTAAGCGGAATTTTGTATAGACTTACGACACACAATCTGATTGATGACAGAAGTTGGTCCGCTTCAGACTGCGTTATTGGGCCCGGATCTCGTTGACGTGAGCCACTGGTTGGCGGATGGCGAATCAAGCTTGTTTCGTCATCTGAGTCGAAGGGAATTTCCCAGGGCGATGAAACCTCCGAGCCATGGTGCTCTTGACGTAAGGTGGTGCTTGTGCGTAGTTTTTCGAAGGGTACACGTGCCCCCATGAGAATATCTCGCACTTTGTCGAGCGCGTCGAGCATAATCTCCAAGATTGATATGACCTTTAGAACATGTCAACTCTGCCTAGTGCCCCAGAGAGATTCTCTCCTTTTCCTACCTCGCTTTGATAGAGTGAAGCTTCTCGAAGTCTGTAGTCCAAGGACCAACGGTCAGGATGCCCGGCACCCACATTCACTGCCCAAAGAGTATACTTGTCATGCTCATCTTGCAGCTCCATCTGGAATTTGTCTGATGTGTGCGAGGCGTCGCAAACGCTTTTGAAGTGCTGGTCGCATTTCTGATGGAGCGGTAAAATTTTCATTTCCATCTTTACTTATCGGCTGGACTCGAAGCAGAACTCACTAAATAACTTGCCACACTGCTCATCTGGGTCTTGGAGGAAGGGAAAAGATTAGAAGTACGTGTGGCACTCAGTGGCCAGAAAGAATAGCCATTGAGCAATACCTGCTGGGACTAGAAAGCTGCCATGTTTTGTGAACACCGAGGTGGCAGGTTGTTGACAGCTAACATGCGCCGTAAGCGTGATGACATGCATTTGTCTGATCCCATTTGTTTATCCATGCATAATGCGTGTTTCAGCTCGTGGTCCATGTCGGTGGCTGAAAGTCTGGTCAATCCAATCAAGGTAAGCCACGAGTTCTTGATGAGACCTTTCTGGCGCCACTCTTGCACATTGAAATGCAAGTAAGCTGCAAGACAAGGGGAAGCATCTTATCACGCCAATAATTATGTTCGCCGAGACGCAGTCTCGCGGACACCCCGCCATCCCCATATTCTAAGCCAGACTTCTCGAGACCAGGTGTTGCTGCGTGTTGTGATCTCGAGTAGAAAAAAGCACCATGCCCTCATCAAACACACGAATTCACACTTCCATCTTCAATAAACACAGTCAAGGTCCTGTCGGCAATCACGGAACTTTGGAACCGAACACTCAATAAATCGCCTTTTCTGCTTTGTTCATCGACCGTATTACCCGTTCGGTTGTTTGCAATCCCCACATCGACCCGCCTTAGCCGAAGACATCCATCGTACATCGCAGCCGCAGTGCACAACTCGATATGAGATGGATCACGGGTACCAAGGAGTTGTTTCGACGGAAGAAGAAGGCAACGCCAGCCACAGAGAATGGAGCCAGCCAAGCAAGCCCAGGCATGGTTGAGTCGACGCGCGAAAACCCCGTCAACACAGCGGTTGATGTCCAGCCGCTGCACTCATTTCCTGACGGCGTTTTAGAGCTCCATACATGCTCTGACGCCACAGTTGATATCTGTTTCATTCATGGACTGACCGGAGATCGGCGCAGCACGTGGACTGCACCTGGACAGACGGTTCCCTGGCCTCAATCGTTGCTGCCTCAGAAACTTGAAAGAGCTCGGATCTTGACGTACGGATATGACGCATACGTTGTTCGGAAGTCCACTGCAGGAACGAACAGACTCATTGACCATGCGACCAACCTCCTAGCTGACTTAGCGGCGTGTCGAGCCAAGTCTCCTCGCCCTCTGATCTTCGTTGCACATAGTCTAGGAGGCCTCGTGTGCAAACAAGCGCTTTCAATGTCTCGCCATCATCCCGAAAAGCATATACGAGAGATATTCGACAGTACGAAGGGTATCATATTTCTTGGAACACCGCACAGGGGGGCGTGGATAGCAGATTTGGCTGCGTTTCCTGCGTCGATATTTGGAATGGTGAAGTCGACTAACACGTCCCTCCTGAGGGTCTTACAAACGGATGACCAGTTCTTGGAATCAATCCAGATCACGTTCTGGGATATGATCAGAAGTCTTGAAGACTCTCGTCGCATACAGACTACGTGCTTTTTCGAGGAGTTGCCAGTAATAGGGCAACGCCCTGTGGTAACCAAAGCATCTGCAACACTTGAAGGACAGAATTCACTCAGCATACACGCCAATCACAGTAACATGGTGAAATTTGCATCGATAGAGGACAACGGTTTCCAGCGAGTGGTCGCGGTGCTTGTGCGATGGGAGTCAGAAATAGGGTCCAGGTAATTAGCAATCACAGAAGAAGTTTGGTCATCAATCATCACAGAAGTCATACGTGCTGATTTCAAAGTTTCGAACACTACTTAGGGCTTGCTCTGAAGAACATTCGTCTACTGCATAATATGTTCGAGGGGTCCCGCAAAATTGTAAGCACTTGGAGCCCCATCATCTCCCAGCCCCTTCACGAGCTCAAGCGACAGTCAGGTTTTGCACAAGGACAATGAGGAAATGAGACCTCATCAGGGAGCATTCAACCTTACCCTGCTCCTATTGATCACGGGAAAGCAAAAGCTCGAAGTTGTTTGCGAATCGCTGCTATCTCTGTTGCATTTTCTTTCTCGTGATGAGTTAAACGAATTGCTTGATAATAAGAAATTGTGGTTCAGGCTAGGACTGCGGACTGAGCTGCGCGGACGAGCGGCAGACAACGTCCACGACATTGAGAAGTCTACCAAGCTTGTTTGCAATAGCCTCAGACAAATGCGAAAAGTTTTGGCAATGCCCAATGAGCCGAAGGTCTGATTGCTTTTTTAACATTGGGTTCATATATGGATGCTGATTTTATTAGTCGCGACCTGGTAGCCCCAAGTATCTGACACACCAAGAGGAGTTCATGGAAAAATGGAGAAAAGAGCAAGAAAGGCATGAACAAACATATAAAATCTTCATTGAGTATCTCTCCGAAGAAATTGAGAGGCTTTCCGAATTTGTGATTGGCGACGAGGGTTTGGGCGCTACACCCAAAGTACGGAAGCCATCTGACAAGGCCATGCGATACTGGTTGGATCTCCGGAACCATACGGAGAGGCTCTTCAATCTTATCAATGTTGGGACAAACCCCACATGTCCCGCGCACAGCCATTTGGTTCGACTTCGACTTCAAATACCAACCCATTATCAGGTTGACCCCGAGAGACCTCAATTTCTCTACTCTTTCCAGGTCAAAGCTGAGAATGCTTCTGGCTACACTTGGCGTGACGTTGATATCCTTTCCATTCGGTGAGTTAGCTTGATTCATTTTGTCATCAGCACAACATCGTTGGCTTCGACAGAACCTTTCTAATAAGGCTATCTCCAAGGCAATCCGTTTGCCCATCAGACACTTTCTCGTCGTCAATAGATGGCAAGAAGACCAGATTCAAGCTCCCTGAGGAACGCGGAACCCCTTTTCATGGAAAGCGAGAGACTTGCGAGTCCAACATGGAGATTTACAACATTTGCAACACTTTGCAAAATGAAAGTTGGCAGGGCGGTTGCCTTGGGATACTTCTTGGTTCTGGTTGGCATTATCACGTGCATGATGCCGAGCGCCAAAGTAATGACCTCGATGCGACCTCAGTCAGGGTGTTGCTTTCCTCCTGGACTCAAACAAATCACCTCCCCCTGAGGCAGAGGTAAGCCCCGTCATAAACTCCCATTTGACCAGGTTCCAACACATTTTACAGGAGGTTGATAGCTTTCGCTCTTGTTTCGGGAGTAGTGCAACTTTATGATACCCCTTGGCTCGACGATTACTGGACAATCGACGATGTGTCTGTCGACCTACAAGACCAGACCAGGATATACGTAACAGTGGCACTGGACAGCATGCAGTCATCAGTTGACAAACCTTTAAAGACTAAGAACCATCAAACCGTCAGTCAGCCATGGATCCGAAACCCCAGCCTCTTTTCACTAGCGAAGGCTCTCATTGAACTTACCTATGGCGACCCACTATCGTCTTTGAGGAAACCGGAAGATGGAAATACAAACGACAGCGAAACGCTCTGGCGTACTGCAAATCGTTTGACCGGGGACATGCAGAAGGGCCGCAAATCGGCAGGGATGCCTGTTCAAGCGATAACATGGTGCATGCATCCCCATTCATCGAACTACAGTTGGGCGCTTTCCAGTGCGGACTTTCGTCGTCAGTACATCGTTGATGTGCTATTGCCACTGTATCAAGAAAACGAAGAACTTTTTGGAAATGCACTAGCATGACTAGTCATAGGTAGATACAAGTGGATGTGGACCTTTGGCTACATGTAAGTCAGACGAACACATACTAAACAGATTGAGCAGTCGTGGCTGATCCTAGTATCCATCCGTTTCAACGGCAGTACCCTTCAGCACAATGATCTCAACATGTCAACGCTGTTCCGAAGACTACCATGTATCCAGAAAGCAGCGTTGGCAGACCTGAGTTTCCCATGGTACTGTCGTGAAGCTAGACCTTGAGACAGAACATTCCGATAAAGTCCCGGATCATTTCGAACGCTCATTGATGATATGGGTTGTTTATTTTTGTGTTCTTTCCATGGCTCAGGGTGATATTTACCTTCCATACATAACCTTAATAAGCTGCTACACCGCAGCATTCAAAATAGCCGTTTCTCAATCTTCAGCTGTTTTGCGTTGTTCCCCATTCCCTGTTATCTCTTTCTTTTTTAGCAATTTTCCAACCATATGCACTGTACGCATATATCTTTGTATCCTTAGTGAGTCGATGCTACTCAAGCGAATCTGTCTAAATCGTGATGTTGGACGCTACACGATGTTAACTTTGACGACGAACGCCGAATTCCGGGCATGTCACCTTTCTTGAGACAACCATGACTTCATATCATCATATAGTTGTGTGCGAAATATTCAAAGGTTTTTCGTAAAAGGATATTAAATTGCCGGATTTCAGTGCAAACTCCCAAAGAGATATATGCGAGAGAATGGCAAAAGATTGCTACTCCTAAGTGAATGTTCGCGTGAGAGGCTGCTTCGGGAGCGTGACTGGTAGCTGGAAGTATGATGGGAGCGATTTGTGGAGCGCTCATTGATCCACACGGGTTGCACTCTAGATTCCAATAATACGTAGATGTTTCATCAAGTAGATTATGGAACCCAGAAGCTTTCGGTCTCTTTCAAGAATAGAACATGCAAGTGTTGAGCCAACTCTGGCCAAGAGTCTTCAACGCCAGCTTGAAGCCTCAATTGTTTGACATGCCCCGCGTGTTGCTGAAGCTATCCTGCAACGGGACAGGGATAGAGCTCCTCAGTCTCCATCCGAATGAGTGGGCATGACGTACGCTTTGCTGCTCACTGTTAAGCTGGCTGTTCACTGCTCACTTTTAAACATTGGGGAGCGACCCTCATTTGACTCAACCAGGATGGACTCGGCGATCCGAATGAAGAGCTCGCTTCCGCTAAGACTGGAACAGCAGTCGGGAATTTCTTCGCGGGATCCGCGGTCACTTTTGTTGGGGTTTGGGGGCGGGCGGAAAGTCAACAGTAACAGCTCAGCGAGTCACAGCTCCACCCGGTCGCATCAACGTGCCGACCGCGAGAGAGCTTGTGCGAGCGGAATTACCCTATTGTATCGTTTCTTTTCTGGATGACCTGCATCTGCGCTGCCCCTTGCCCCTCACCTCCATCCCTCAACCTCTCCACCCGTTTCCACCAATCCCCGGAGCCACATCCGCTTGGCCGAAGCTACCATGCCTGTTGTACCTCCTAGCAGTGCTTTGCTTCCTGAATTGACTCAGACATGCGACCGTAGCTAACCGCCGGCTTAGCTTTCCAGCGCCAGCCAGCCAGCACCGGCCTGGCTTGCTGGGCCTGATCGGTTACTCGGTCAGTTTCTTGGTGTTGGCAAGGGGGGAAGAGATGCTGATCGACCGATTCCCGAGACGTGTGAACCCTGAAGCTACAAAACCCCTCACCCCTCATTCTAAATGCCGAGTCGAAGCTCTTTGACAGCTGGTTCTTGATTTTGACCTTTCTTCAAGCTTTCACGGCCCTGAAAATACGGGTGAGAACCGGACCGTGACAGCCGGGCTGAGGAGTACATCGTCCCATTGGAAAGCCAATTGCCGAACAACACCGAGGCTTTTGTGTTTTTATCCCTAACGCGTCAGTCACGCCAGTACATCAAGGTGTCGATTCCAGAAACACCATAATCAGCAAAACGAGAGCCAACACAATGGCTGTGGCCAGGAATGCCGTCACTCGGGGCCTGCGACGGGCTGCCCTCGAAAGAAATGTTTTCTCCTCACAGATGAGCAGGCGGTCGATGCCGCTCGTGTCCCGGGCATGCATGTCATCCGTCGCCGAAGCCATCGCCGTTGCCCCCGCTCCGCCGCCACCGGTCGACCCAAGCTTCCGCGCCGCCCAACGGGCCATGGAGGCCAAGGAGATCATGCGCCGGGCAGTCAACGCAACTGGAGTCAGACATGACTGGACAAGGGAGGAGATCTCCGCCATCTACTATCAGCCGTTGATGGATCTGGCCTTCCAAGCTGTATGTCACTTCGTCAGGAATTCGAACCCCTGCTAACAATTCTTCTGCCCAGGGATCCGTCCATCGTCGATTCCACAACCCCGCCGAGGTTCAGCTCTGTACCCTCATGAACATCAAGACCGGAGGCTGCACCGAGGACTGTTCCTACTGCGCCCAGTCCACCCGTTACTCTGATGGCACCGGCCTGAAGGCAAAGAAGGTTGAGAGCGTCGAGTCAGTGCTGGCAGCAGCACGCACCGCCAGGGACAACGGCAGCACACGCTTCTGCATGGCGCCGCTTGGCGTGACATGCGCGGCCGCAAGAACAGTCTCAAGAACATCAAGGCCATGGTCAGCGGCGTGCGGGAGATGGATGGAAGTCTGCGTCACGCTCGGCATGATTGACTCCGAGCAGGCAAAGGACTCAAGGAGGCTGGATTGACAGCGTACAACCACAACGTCGACACCAGTCGCGAATTCTATCCCTCCATCATCTCCACAAGAAGCTACGATGAGCGTCTCAAGACACTGAGCCATGTTCGCGATGCTGGTATCAACGTCTGCTCCGGTGGTATCCTGGGGTTGGGAGAGTCGTCGGATGACCGTATCGGACTGCTGCACACTGTCTCGACTCTGCCATCGCACCCCGAGAGCTTCCCCGTCAACGCGCTTGTGCCGATCAAGGGTACACCGTTGGGTGACAGGACACCGATCCAGTTCACGAGCATGTTGAGGACCATCGCGACGGCGCGTATCATCATGCCATCCACCATCATTCGCATAGCTGCTGGAAGGAAAACGATGTCGGAGGAGAAGCAGGCCCTGTGCTTCATGGCTGGTGCCAACGCCATCTTCACGGGAGAGAAGATGTTGACGACAGACTGCAACAACTGGGACGAGGACGGCGCTATGTTTGGCCGCTGGGGCCTGGAGCCGATGAAGAGCTTTGAGAAGTCTGAGAAGCCCGTGGCTGAGGTTAACTTATGATGAATGCCTGGTAGAGTAGACGTATAAATGAGACAGACTGAGCGATTGGGTACTGATAGAAACTGACCGATCCGTGGGCTCAGCTGTGACTTTCGCACCACATCTCACGGAGGCTGCATCCAGTCTTTGATGCTTTCACATGCAAGCCGTTATCTGTCGCATAGAGAGCCACGTGATAATGTCACTTTTATCAACGGTTGTCGAAGGATCGCGAGCGTTGTCTAGGTTTCGTCTGATGTGATCCCACGCACGAGCCGACATGTTGACACCGAGCTTTGCATACACCCAAACGTTTTGCGACACGCTGTTGCTTCCACAACCCAGCCAGAACACGGTGAAATGATGGTTGAAGCGGAATCCGGGCTCGTCAAGGATCCCGAAGGTAAAATAATATCGCGTAACAACAGCCGCTTACCGGAGCTATGGCTGCTCCGATGGTTTGCATCGGGGCTGACGGAAGCCCAATGCAAAGAAATGGCTGCTCACCCAAACTTCAATGCGGAGCAGAGTATCAGACACATTCTATTGAGCTCTTGAGCGCATGCGTTTCTTTCTTCCCTTCTAACTTTTCTTCTTCGCAGTTTGCCGCCTGGAGGCGCACCTTGTTAACTGCTGTATAACTCTCACGGGGAAATATTCGAGGGCTAGGATAGCTTAGGCTTCACAGAGATATCTCTATAGCTACCTATAGGGGTATATAAAGAGAACGCGAATCGCTTTATAAGGGGTAGGTATCTCTTTCTTTATACTACTTTAACTAATTACTCTTTCGATATTAAAATACTATTATAATACTATATTGTTACAGTCAGCTATCCGACAGTAGGGTCTGCTAACAGAAGCTGGGGATTGATACGTAGTAATAGTACACTAGGGTTGTGGTCTAGGTTGTAGGTCGTAGGCTGTGTTATAGATTAGTAGTTAGAGGCTAAGGTGATCAGTCTTAGACTTAACAAGTATTCGTAGTGAAAATAAGCTGAAAGTATCCTAAGATATTCATAAGTTAATTACTAAAGAGCTATAGAAGTCTGACTATAAGCTAGGCTTAGGTTATACTATATATAAGTCCTGAATAGTTCCTTTATCCTAGGACTAATAAGTTCTAGGCAGTCCCTAAGGGTAGACTGCTGTCTCTTCGTTAGTCCTCTTACTAGACTACTTATTTTCTATTAGTCTTTTTTATTATTATATGACTTATACTATAGTTCTTCTGTTTCTAAGTAAGTCCCTGTTATTCCTATAATCCTATAGTATAAATATTCTGTCCTAGCTACCTAATACCTAAGTAGGTTAGTTAACTATTATCTTTATTTATAGGTTGTAATATTAGGTCCTCTCTCTAAAGGTCTTATCTTTAAGACTTAATATAAGTAGGTTATTAGTCCTAGGTTAAGAAGCTATTAATTATGCTTTCTGATTTATTTATAATGCTAACACTATATCAGGTTATATTTAAAAATTAAAAAAGAAGTCTGCTGTTACTAAGCTTAAAGATTATAAGTAAGAGGCTTTAATTAAATATATTAAGTCTTATTCTTTAGCTAGTAATATATCTTATACTTATTATTTTCAGGCGAAAGTTTCCTGTTATTTTAGCGAGAAGTTATCTTAGTATTATATTTATATTAAGGCTAAGAAGCCTTATAATAATGTTTTAGTAGCTTTAACTTATATATTCCCTCTTTTTAAGTTGTTATATTACTGCTGATATGTTGTAGTACAGAGGTTGAATAAATAGTAAAAGGAGTAGGATAAGAAAGAAGAGAAGGTAAGTGAAAAGCTGCTTACTCTTTATCAGGAGTTTACTTACTTATAAACTTAGATAGCTGAGGTAGCTAGTTATTTAAGTTAGATTCAAAAGACGCGAAAGTTAGTTAGAGAGCATTAGACCGAAGCTTTTAAGCATAGTATATAGGAGATTAATAAGGAGGATAGTATTTTTCTAGCGTTAGATACTTATAAGAAATAAGTTATAAGTAACCTCTAATTCTAAGGTATTAAGAATAATCCTAACTAGGTAAGTTTTAGTATTAGTAAAGAGTTTGCAAATCTCAGTCTTTTGCTAGGAGATATATAGCTAGTACTTCTTAGGGACTCTTAGTTATTTTCTAGTGTTCCTAAGCAAATAAATAGTTTGCTTTATTATAGTTAATCTGTTGTTATTAAAGGTCTAACATACTTATATAGATGCCTAATATATTAGTATCCAGCATTCTTCTAGATTAGCGTGATAAGTACTAGTATAGTTTCTTATCCTTAGTATTATTACTAATAAGTAGTAAGTTTATCTTTAGTATTAGTGATATTCTTAGCTAGTTCCTACGTATTATTTTTATAACTATATCCTTTCTATTTAATAAGGTATTAGTATCTTTCTAGTTCTTCTAGGTAGTTAATAATCTATTCAACTTCGTACTCTAGTTTGTTGTCTTCTATAATAATAAAGTTGTTCGTCTGTGATCTTTATAGTACTAGTTTAAGTAGTAAGATATGAAATATTAGGAAACATTTCATTATATTAAGTAAGTCGAGTTTGTAATTAACTAGTGAAACTTTTCAGAGGATTTTAAAAGGTCCGAGTTTCTTAAAATCTAGTTTGTTGTTTAGTTGTTTTGTTTTGATATTTCGCTGTATAAGATAGGTGCTATCTCTCTCTTTTAAGGTTAGTCCCTCAATCTTTCGTTTATTACTGAAATATATCATTCATTATTATATAAATTTAAGTTCTTTATATATATTGTCTTAGATATCTTTGATTTATCTGATTACAGCAACAGCTTTTAGTGCTATTAGGCTAGGTTATAGCTCTCTATAAGCAGTTAGTTCGAATCTATAGTTGAGGTAGAAGGAGGATTCCTTAGTACTTTCTCCTACTGCGCTATTATGGGCAAATTAGGCTATTAGTAGTAGTACTACCTAATTGTTTTAGTTGTAATTAATATAGGCGTAGAGGTAGGTTTCAAGGATCTGGTTGATTCGTTCTATTTGTCTGTTAGTCTATAAGTGAAAAGCAGTAGATATTGCTTATTTAATGCTAAGTTATGATATAATTAACTTCTAGAACTTAGAAGTGAAGATCTTATCTCTGTCTAATATAATTTCCTTAGGTGTTCTGTAGTTAGTGATGATATACTTGAGGAAGGTATAGGCGAATTCTTCAGCATTACTTGCTTCTTTATATAGGATAAAATAGGTATACTTTATAAGTCTGTCGATAATAATAAGAATACTATTATAGTAAACTTCTGTAAGAAGTTCTTAAGACTTTAGTAGTTTAATGATAAAGTTGAGGGATATAGAGTGCTAGGCAGTTTACAGCACTAGCAAAAGTTATAATAATCTATAAGGTTAGTATCAGGCTAGTTTGCTTTTCAGGCAAACCTTATAATCTTTAATTACTATTGCAATATGTTCTCTAGTAACCTTTTCTCTATATTATTACTGTAGTTATTTCTAGGTCTTTATAATTCCTTAGTGACTATATGCTAGTATGCTACAGAATTCTCTGATAGCTTTATTATCTAGTTTACTAGGCAGGCTAGCTATAGATCGTCTAGTTATTATAAAGGCTTTTATAGTAAGTATAAGGTCTCTATTATTATTATATTTAAGAATTACCTAGGTTTCTTTTAGTACTAGGATATTATAGTCTAGTTATTAGCTAAGAGCATTAGCTTTGCTGTTCTCTAATCCTTTCTAATAAATAATTTAGAAGTTAAATTCTAAGAGGAATTCTAACTATTAAATCTATTATTTATTAAGTTCTTTTGAAGTAGTAAAGTATACTAGGTTCTTATAATCAGTATATATAAGTACTTAGTAAATAGTTCCTAAGAATAAAGGTCTCTATTCTTTAAAAACTTTAATAATTACTATAAGTTCCTTATTATAGATCTAATAGTTAAGCTCTAGTCTATAGAGCTTATAGGAGAAGAAGGTATAAAGATATAGATATCTTTCTAAGTCTCTCTAGGATAGTTACGCTCTAAGAGCGAAGTCTAAGGTATCTATTTTAACTTTAAACTGTTCTTCTAGATTTAAAATTATCAGGACTAGTTCGTTAGTAATATAGTCCTTAATAGTCTAGAAAGCTATGTTCTAGGCTTCTTTCTATTTAAATAGTTAATCTTTATAACTAAGATCTATGAGAAGTATATTAATCTTTTTATAAAGTCTAATAAATTTTCAGTAGAAGTTAATAAATCTAAGAAATCCTTAGACTTCCTTAAGGTTAGTTAGTGTTAGCTATTCTTATATAGCTTAGATTTTCTTTTTTAATATGCTGATATATCTAGAAGTGATCGTAAATCTGAGGTATTCCACTTCCTAGGTATAGAATATACTTTTCTCTGGTTTAACTAGGAGCTTAGCATCTTAGAAAGCTTATAATATAAGGTGTATATACTCTTTATACTGTTCTATTATTATAGAGAAGATAAGGATATTATTAAAGTAGATAACTATAAAGATATCTATAAATTTCCTAAGAACCTAGTTAATTATATTCTAGAAAGTAGCTAGGGTGTTAGTAAGACTAAAAGGTATAACAAGGTACTTAAAATATCCTTTATATATTCTGAAGGCAGTCTTCTATTCTTCTCCTTTCTTTATTTAAATAAGGTTATAAGTACTTTTAAGGTTTAGTACTGTGAAATAGTTAGCTCTATAGAGAAGTTATTGCAGTTCGTTAATTAAAGGTAATAAGTACTAGTTTTTAATTATTATTTCGTTAAGCATTCAGTAATCGATATATAGTTATAGTTTGCTGTTCTTCTTTAGTATAAACAGGATCAGACTTCCTGCTAGTAATATAGATTCTCTAATATAGCCTTTCTTAAGGTTTTCGTTAAGGTATTTATCGAGGGCTTCTATTTTTATTAGGTTAAGTCTATAAATTTTATTAAATTTAGGCTTTTTCCCCTCCTTAATAGGGATTTCATGATTGAAATTCGTGTATTTAAGCAGTCTAGTTTCTAATTCAGCTACGAAGAGTTTCTCGTAAACTCTGTATTTTTCTAGGATAGATAGAAGGAGATCATCTTTTTGTTTAAGATCTGTAGTCTTTAATAGTTATAACACAGCTTCTTTTGCTTTAAAGTAGTAGATATATTATTTTACTACTCTTTAGTATATAGATCTGTTTAAAGCCTAGGTTCTATAGAGTTGCTTAAAGACTAGATTATTATTATCTTAATAGAGTTAGCCTGTTCTCTAATCTATTTATAGGTTATTCTTCTCAAGCTATAGCATTCCTAATATAATATTATATATATTAAGTTTAGTAATATTGAATTAGAGTTGTTTGTTCTAATCTAGGTAACTTATCTTAAGAAGCATAGTTTTGTTTTTAATAGTTCTTCTTTTATACTAGACTTATTCTCCTTCTATATTATTAAGCTAGTATATATATTCCTTTCTTTACTATAGTAGTTATAATCTGTTTACTACTTAGAGTAATACAAAGTTTATTTCAGCTCTGCTATTAATAAATGTAATAGTTATAATGTTGTTAATAGTAACTATAAGTTATAGGTATACCTTCTAGTCTAGAGATACTAGATATATAAACCTTATTATTATTACCTGTCTTAGTTCTTTGTTAGTAAGTAAGCTTAGTTTTTTAACTACTCTAGTTATCCAGAGTAAGTAATTTATTTTCCTTCTTATTATGCCTTTATAAAGCGATTCTCCTGGAATTAAAGCCTTAGGAGGCTCGGTCCTTCTTATAGGAGTCTGTAAGCTTTAGCCTTCTAAGTTACATATATAAGACATTTATCTCTTCAGCATTCTTTCTATTTTATTATGTCGTTGTGTTAGCATCTTATAGGGTATTATAGGCTTAAGCTGAAAGTTGCTATATTATTGCTAAACATAGTTATAGTCTATCTAACTATAGTAGTTTAGGTATAAATATTTCTAATAGAGTTCTTATTATATTTTCTGAGGTAGAACTAATACTTATATTTGTTTCTGAGGTGTTCCTTACATTTATTAAAGAAGTATTATAGCTAGAAGAGGTTTTAGTAGTTATAGTAGTTATACTTAAGTATAGAGTAATCTTCTGTGTAAAGCTTTAGAGTGTAGTCCTTATTCCTCTGGTTTGCTAGAATACTATAGAAGTATTGCTGCTAGTTATCACATCTTATATTAACTGCTTAGTATTAGAGAAGCTGTTAGGTTTCTTTCTTATCATCAGATTCCTCTTCAGAGCTAGTGTTATCTATACTAGAAGTAAGCCTATAAGCAATTCCTGTATAAGTATATCAGCAGGCAATATTATAAGGTTTATCTAAGTTATAAAGAGAACTCTCTCCTTCTCTAAAAGTTTAATTACTAGTAAGACTAAGGATTTATTATTCAGTCAGGAGATTATATTAGTATTCAGGTTCTCTATCTAATTCTTCTTTAACTTATTCTTTAAGTTCTTAGTTAATTTGCTTGATCCTAGTAAGGTTTTCGCATGCATTTCTTCGTTGTTCGAAGTATGCTGTTAAAGCACTAATTTAGCAATACTATATAGTATTATTTAGTTCCTCTTATACTTATTATAGCTAGAGTGTTTATACTATTTCAAGGTATAGGATTTGTTATTTATTATTATATATAACCTACTATCTTACTTTATATTAATAGATCCAGTTCATTCCTTACTAGACTTAGGCTTCTGATTTTTAGACTGTTTATTAGGTTTCTATATTATAACTTATAAGGTTAAGGCTAACTATATTAAGTTATTAGATGCGAAGCATTTTATTAAGTTATTCAGTAGTCTTTCTAACTAGCTTACTATTAGCTTAAGAAGCTATTATAAAGGTCTTTGTCTTAACTTCTAAGATAGTTATATTATAACCTGTTCTTCTGCAGTCTAGGTTACTAAGCCAGTGTTCTATAGCCTCCTTATTGCTACAGTAGGTAAAGCATTCATCGTTATAGCATCCAGTCTATAATAGGGATATATAGAGTGTTTTAGTTGCTATGCTAACTTGTTTAGTTTGCTTAGGTACTAATTTCTAGCTGAGCTTCTTAGGTTGTCTGTAATCTCTAGTAATATATCCTATCTTCTTGCAATTATAGCATTTAAGGTTCTAAGGTTTTTTGTTATTGTTTTTAGTAGCAGTATTAAGATCTATAGGTCTGCTATATTATCTGTAGGAAGTGCTTTATTAAGTATTAGTCTAGTTATTACAGGGTCTGTTATTATTCTACTAATTATTAAACTTATTCTAGGGCTGTTACTAGTATTTGCATCCTAAATTTAGGTTTTATCGTTTGTCTCTTCGTTCTTTTTGTTGCTTATAGAAGCAGTTATTAATCTTAATAGTAAGTTCAGTATATTAGAGGAAGTCTTCTAGTCAGTCGATCTTAATAATCTTATTTTTAACTTCGTTCTTAAGTCCTTAATAGAATATAAAGATCTTAGTTTCTTTAGTAAAGTTAAGTTAGATACTTAGTTGCCTGAAGTTAGCAGAGTAGTTCTTAGCAGACTTAGTTTATCGAAGCTACGAGAGATTTTGCTCAGCTTATTGTTTCTTATCAGGGTCTTAGAAGAATGACTAGAGTGTATCTTTAAATCCTTGGAAATTAGTGTAGATATCGCAGGTTTCTGTGGAGTACTTATTGAAGGTCTTATACTTGAGGTATTCTTCCTGGATAGGTTCAAACTATTTAAAGGCTTTTCTCTTGAGGTAGGTAGCTGTATGCACTACTTTTTCAGTCTTATTAGTAAAGTCTTTATAGTAGAAGTTTTAGTAGTTTTTAACTTAGATTAAGAATTTTTTAAGGGCTCTAGAGGTTCTATTATAGGTGATAGGTATACTGAGCTTAAGTTTCTGTTATTCTCTTATAAAGGCAGTAATAATGTTAGTAGTAGTATAAAGAGTGTTAACTTCGTTCTGAAGTTCCTGTATAAGGGGGTTGTTACCTTGTCCTCTTAGGTATATAATTTCGTTTTCAAGGTTCTGAAATCGTTAAGGTTTATTACTAAGTTCTTAGATTATGTTTTTGAGGCCTTAGAGTTTATTAGCTGTTTTATTATATATAGTTTATATTTTAGCTATATTATTATCTCCTTTCTTAACTCAGGCTTAGAGCTTGTTATAAGTCTCCTTTTTAAAGGTAACTTTATTATCTAAGTCTATAGTTATCAGAGCTTCCTTAAGTTCTTTAGCTAGGTTTCTAACTAGCTATTTAGAGGAAGAAAAGCTTCCTAAAGTAGGTGACTTAGCAGAGGTACGAGAGGATATCTTATCTATATTATTAGTAGGTCTTAATAGTTAACTTACTAAACAGAAGCAATCAAAGTATTATAGTCAGCTATCTAATAGTAAGGTCTGCTAATAGAAGCTAGGGATTAATATATAGTAATAGTATACTAGGGTTATAGTCTAGGTTATAGGTTGTAGGCTATATTATAGATCAGTAGTCAGAGGCTAAGGTAATTAGTCTTAGACTTAATAAGTATTCGTAGTAAAGGTAAGCTGAAAGTATTCTAAGATATTTATAAGTTAATTACTAAAGAGCTATAGAAGTCTAACTATAAGCTAGGCTTAGGTTATACTATATATAAGTCTTGAATAGTTCCTTTATCCTAGGACTAATAAGTTCTAGGCAGTCCCTAAGGGTAGACTGCTGTCTCCTCGTCAGTCTTCTTACTAGACTGCTTATATTCTATTAGTCTTTCTTATTATTATATAACTTATACTATAGTTCTTCTATTTCTAAGTGAGTCCCTGTTATTCCTATAATCCTGCAGTATAAATGTCCTGTCCTAGCCGCCTGACGCCTAAGTAGGTTAGTTAACTGTTATCCTTGCTTACGGGTTGTAACATATATTAATACTATTAAGAACTACTTTAAAAGTAGTAGTTTCTTTAAAATCGCTTAGGATAAAACGTGTTTTATGTATAGTTTTTCATATATATAGTAAAATCTCTTAAATAAAAGCTTAATAGAGTATTTTATATACTAATACTTTTTTCTTACTTACTTAGATAAGTTTAAATATTATTAATATAAACTATAAATAGATTTTAATAAAATTAAAACAGAATTTATAATAAATAAGCTATTTAATAATTTTAAAATTATATATCTATAATTACTAATGTATAGCGCTCTATTAAAAGAACTTAACGATATATATATAATTACTATAACGTGGTTATAGTTAATAGAGGTGGATAGATATATAGGGGTGGTTGGAGTAAGGGGGGTCCTCTTATATATCCCTAGTTATACAAATCTGCACTATGCAGTTCTTCACAAAATGGCGCATGCGTTTGAATGCGCTCTAGAATGCTAATGTCCAGGCCATGTGCTGCTTTTGATCCGGAGAGATCGCCGCCTTGTCCCAGTTTACAGAAGAAGTCTTCTTGGAAGCCGTTACGAAGTATGGGATGAGGCCCGTGAGTCTATTACCTCAGAAGATGGAACTGAAGGAACGTTGCAGTGACGGTCTGATGGGAGCTAACACCGTTGATGAGACGACTCAGAGCTCACGAGGCGATCCTTCCGCCTCGGTACCAATAGCTAGCAGAATAAAGCATAGCTGAGCTCCTGCTAGCTTGCTCCCGAGCTTTAGCTCGCCTACAATCATCTACCAACCGAAGTGAGAGCGATTCGTCAGGGTAATCATTCACAATTGACGACATCACACGATATCATGGGCTCTCTCGCAGACTATTCAGTGCCACAAGAGGCCAAGGCGGCCTTCATCACTGGAATCTTGGAGAATCCGCTCATGAAGGACATCCCCAGTGATCTTAAATCTCTTGGGCATCATGTCAAATTCGAGGGCACCAGCAGGCCCAGTATTCCCGTCAATTGGAAATTCGCGGAGAGCGTTGCCGCATTGAAGGCGTACGAGGCGACACTGGTCAATCGATTGATTATGAAAAAGTACAACGCTGAACCAGCAGAAGTCACTATCAACACGTAAGTGAGGCCAAGAGCTATCAATTAGTGCTAAAGAGTATGCTGACTTTGAATGGGTAGTGACCATGCGGCATTATTCTTCTTCTCTCCCCTCATTGCCTCTTTGATAGGAGATGACGGCAAAAAGACACCGATGGCGATCGCAAGTTTCTTGCCCGATGTGATGAAGATGTTTCCCAATACAGATCTCCATAGATGCTCCGCTAGTCTTCATCGACAACTTGCAACGAACATCTATAAGACCAAGGACGGGAAATTCTACCAGATGCATGGTAAGTCAGCAATCACAATGATATCAGGATAGCGCTAAGTGAAGACAGCGGGCATTAACCCCGACCCCATCCTCGAGACCCTGGGCATGCCAGCTGACGGCGAGCCAATTGACACGTACGACGCCGTGGTAGAGCGCTTTGCAAAGGTCATTGCGCAGTACAATTGGAAGGAACTCGACGAGCTCCTTAACGAGAAAAATAAGCATGAGGGAGTCATTGCATGGTCATCTCAGGAGTACTTCGCCAGCGAGCAAGGGAAGGCGGTCGCACATGTTGGGCTCTACGAGATCGTCAACGCCAACGACACGTCCCATACGGGAAATTGGTGGCCTGAGAATGACAACCTTCCCTCGTCACCTGAAAGGCCTCTCGCAGGCCTCAAGGTCGTCGACTTATCCCGCATCATCGCAGGTCCTGCAGTCTCCCGCGGCCTCGCTGAACTCGGGGCTAGTGTGATGCGCGTTACGTCCCCCTATGTTACGGACATGTCCGTCCTTCACCAGGATCTCAACTGGGGCAAGTGGAACTGCCATTTGGATCTTAGTAACGAGGCGGACAAGGAGAAGCTGAGGGCCCTCGTTCGGGACGCCGACGTCGTCGTTGACGGCTACCGCCCCAGTGTGATGCAAAAGCACGGTTTCGGCCGCGAAGACATCTTCGAGATGGTCAAGGGCCGCACTCGGGGGATCATCCATCTCCGCGAGAACTGCTACGGGTGGCACGGGCCTTGGAAGAATCGTGGTGGATGGCAGCAAGTTAGCGACGCGGTGAGTCAAAAAGAACTTGTTTCGGTGAGAGGATTGCGCTGACGTTTAATACTTAGTGCTGTGGCGTGTCATCCGCTTATGGCAGGGCTATGGGCCATGATGAGGCTGTGGTGCCAGCTTTCCCAGTGGCTGACTACGGGTAAGTGGAATTAAGTTGCGTTATTAAAGGAATGCCTCGAGCTGACAGTTGAATAGTGCCAGCATTTGTGGCAGTGTGGGCGTTTTGGACGCCTTGATGAAGCGGGCGGAGAGAGGAGGTAGCTATGGCGTTGATGTGAGTCTGCCCAAAATCTCGTCCCAATACTTGCTGATCGACCAAGGTTGCGTTGAATTATTACACCCAATGGCTCATCCGCTCTTGCGGTGAGTATCCGGAGCCGGTATGGAAAGAGGTCTGGCAGCGCCATGGTTCACCAGTATTCAGGCATTATCACGCCATGCCATATACCGTGCCAGCTGTGGGGAAGCTTCTTTACCAGCATGATATGGACACTCTCTTCCAGGAACACTTCTTACAGCCGCGGAGGTCGAATGCCGTCAACGGTACTTTCATGGTGGTCAAGCCTGTTGCCCAGTACGTTGACAAAGCCGTTGATTTGAGATTTAATGTTGGCACGAGAGGCAACGGTGTCGACCAGCCGATCTGGCCGGCGGATCTTTCTGTTGAAATCGTTCAGAACTAGCAAGGGTTTCGTCTTCAACGAATTCACAGATGCGACGCACGTTGTTTTGCCAGTCAGAGCAGTAAACTGAAGAACAACAAAAGTGATGTTCTAGGAAAGTTGCTAGGATCTAGATTGATATCATGAGATTACAAAAGAATATGTTTCAAATCCACCACATATAGATGCCCAAGAGGTAGTTGTCGAGCGAAATTCACTCTCTGTCTTGAAACTTCATGTGCACCATCTCTCCTTCGCATAACCCGTTGAGTTTGCCATCAGCTGATCTTATTAGGAAGCTATCTCTTTGCGTCGAAGTTCCTCAACGGCTGTAGCCAACTCAGTAGGTGTGATCCCGGCAGGATCGCGAAACTGCTTATACGACTCCCCGTCCTTTGGCCCCAAAACACCGGCATCCTTCACGAATCCCCTATGAGAATCGAAGAAGAATAGTGTTGCATGTAGTTGATCTGGCGCCACCTCTGTGGTATGAAACGCAGCTGCAGGAATGGAGTAGGTATCGTTCCTGACGTGCTTCTCGGTAGAGGTCTCGACGGCCTTGAACAGTTTCCCCGTATTCTGCACAATGGAATAGGCTTGATGGGTCTTGTACGTTGCATTTTGCCCCTTTCCATCATTCCACGCAAGGGCGTATCCCGCGTTTGTTGCCTCATCGACATCCTCAACGGCGTCAACTTGGTATGCGTGATCGCGGCCCTCTCCCGCGAGAATCCAGCTCTGAGCAAAAGGCTGGTGTGAGTGCAGTGTGAAATCTGGGTTTGCGCGCTTGCCATCTGGCATCCAGACGTGCAGACGGAAGAGCTCATCGATGCTCCCATCCTTGAGCAGGCTGCAGAGGGGAATGGCCAGCAGGCCTTGAGCGCTGCGATTTGCGGTGAAAAGGTTTCGAGAAAGATTCTTGCTTGTAAGGGCTGCGTGAATAGTGGTCCATATCCTGTCGAGATCATCCGGTGTTGCTGGTTTATTCTGGCGGCACTTTGCTCGCACAGAAGCAATTGCGACGGTTATATAGGCGATGTGGAGGGAAGCCTCATCGAGCTGTGACATGGTTTCTTCGATTAACGAGTTCCATTCTTCAATGGTAAGACCCTCTGAGTTCGCCTTGTTCATTATGCTGTTCTGCTTTGATGACGCGAGCGCGATGTTGAAGTCAACTCTACTCATTTCCTCTTCTGTTGACTTCGTGGCATTTGCGACTCCTTGTAGAGACCTCAACACTGATGATACTAGAATCGACATTCTGGGCTGTTTGCTGGTTTTCGGGGGCTTGAAGTGTGCTACCTGTGTGATGAGATGTGTATATGTAAGAGGGTACTCATCTGGACACTTTCAATGCGACTACATTTTGTGAAGAACTGCATAGTGCAGATTTGTATAACTAGGGATATATAACAGGTCCCCATTACTCTAACCACCCCCTATATATCTAACCGCTTCTATTAACTATAACTAGGTTATAGCAATTATATACATATTATTAAGTTCCTTTAATAAAGCTATATACTTTAGTAATTAGAGATACTTAACTTATAGATAATCGAGTAGCTTATTTAAGTTAATATTTCTTTTAATTTACTAGAAATATTACTATACTTTAGTTTAACTATATTTTAATATATTAAGAGAGGCGAGGAGGAGGTATTAATATATTTAATATTCCCTTAGGCTTTTTACTTAGAAAACTTACTATATACATAAAAACTTATATACTTTATTAGAGTACTTCTAAGTAATCTTAGGGAAGCTATTACTTTTAAAGTAGTTATTAATAGTATTAATATAGTATAGTGACGATATTTTAATATTAAAGGAGTAATTAGTTAAAGTAGTGTGAAAAGAGAGAAGTTTACCTCCTATAAATAAAGCGATTCGCGTTCTCTTTATATACCCCTATAGGTAGCTATAGAGGTATCTCTATAAGCTATCCTAGCCCTCAAATATTTCCCTGTGAGAGTTATACAGCAGTTAATAAGGTGCGCCTCTAGGCAGCAAACTGTAAAAAAGAAAAGTTAGAAGGGAAGAAAGATTCAATGCGACTACAAGGAGTTGCAAGTTTTAAGTATTAAAATCTAGCTTATTTCATTTCTTGTAGATTGATAAGGCTTTGAGTAAGGCGTTCCATCAGGCTGCATTCTCACAGCGTTAGGCAAACAAGGGGTGGTGACCAAGTTACCAACCAAAGTTGCACATCTATGCACAGCCTCACTTTCAGGCAACAGGCCCCCCGCCCGCAGCCATGTGGGAGTCATGCGGCACATTTTGGAAAGCAGATAATGCATGGGTTCAAAGACATGAAGTAGCTATGGTGCAAAGGTTCCCATCGCAATTGCTTCGGTGCGACGACGTGCCGTTGGCTTTCTGCCTCATGGCGATGTTCTTGCGACGCACCAGAAAAAGTCGAAATAAGAACGACGGGAGGTCTCATTTCGTCCAAGGCCTGCGCTATGGTTACCTCGGTCAGGTACCTTGACCCGAGCACATTGCTGGCAGTTGATGTCAGCGGACTTAGGAGCTAAGTCGTCCGTCCAATCATCATCCATCGCTCTCGCTCCCGCTCCTCGCTCACGCTTCCACTCATCGCACCGGTCGCTTCTTTAGTCTTGCTGTGATTCTAAACGTTTTCCGTGTTCTCTCGTGCCTCCTCCAGCTAGACGCATTGTGAGGCCAGTCGCAAATGAGAAGGTACGTTTCAATTTCTAATAGTCCAAACTGAGAAGCTCTCAATGTTCTAAAGACGAGTCCAGATAAGCCAAATACCGGAAGATGGTCACCCGTCGCTCCCATACGAAATCTCGCTCTGGTTGTAAAGAGTGTCGGAGAAGGAAGGTGAAGGTAATCAATGGGCGTAAAATTTCCCTCATGATATCATCTCCCATATCTCCCGCCCACTATGATCAGTCTGGTCTTGGAGCTTACATCTTTTGCGGGACAGTGCGATGAAGTACGTCCGCTATGTTCTGAGTGCAAGCGTCGAGGGGCAGTATGCGTCTATGCAGCATCATCTGCTACGACGATGGGGCCCGAAAGTCCCGCGCAATCTTCCCGCTCGAATTCGACGCCAGTCTTAACCGGACTGCAACCAAACAGTCAAACGGCCGAATCTTTGCCCTCCATCTTCGGCAGTGAAGCTTTTCTCGGTCTGCAACGCTCGCCGCTTTCGCTCTTCGGAGCGAAGAGCTGGGCTTTTGACATGGAGATGATGCACCACTACTCCACTGTGACGGCCGATACGCTCACTCGCCGTGCGGATATGCAGCACGTCTGGCGCATTATCGTACCCGAGTTAGGCTACAAGCACCCATTCGGTTTGCACGGTCTGCTCGCCATTACCGCTACGCACAAAGCATATCTGTTGCCGTCTCAGCGCGACAAGTATTTAGACATCGCCGCTTATCACCAGACCCTTGGCCTTGAAGGATTCCGCACCGCCTTATTCTATATCGGTGACGATAACTGGAAACCTTCCTTCTGCTTTTCGTCTACCATTGTTCTTTATGTCTGTTCTCTGCTAGCCCATAAAGCAGCAGAGTCGGATACGATTTCGGAAGTTCTCAAGCTGTTTGTGTTGATCCGTGGGTTCCGCAGCATCCTTCTGCCCTGTCAAGCGGAAGTTGCAGCGACACAGCTCGCGCCATTATCGCATGGTATTTGGATTGTTGACCAGCATGGCTGTGATCTCGAGTAGGTGTCGAGTACGACCCCTAGCGGCGGTTATCATTTACTGACCTCGGCTTTGAAGGAAGGATCCGCCATTGGACAATTGTCGCCTTCCGGGCGGCATATTCGAAGCTCTTCGTGATCTGTCTATTTTCCTTCACATAAACCTTACCGAAGCCCGATGGAGCGACTACGAATTTGCTGTCAAAGAAATACGAAAGGCTGCCATCTTAATGGCAAACGCTGGTCCTCGGCCCGAGATTGGAATGCTTCTTTTCTTCCCATACACAATCTCTGAGACCATCGTCTCGGATATCCAGGCAATGGACCCCTTTGCGGTGATACTGCTGTCATATTTCACTTTGCTACTTAAAGCTATGGAGCCGACGTTTTGGTTCATGCAGGGCTGGTCTAAGCGGCTCTTTGAGACGGTCGAGCGGCGCCTACGTGACGACAGCAGGTGGTGGGACATAGCTAAACGGCCTATGGACCAGGCAGCCAACTTGTAACATCACTGACTTACCTAAGGCTCTCAATAGAAGCCCAAACACAGTGGGTTAGTTCGCTCGTGAGATGTCCTAGCAAACGCGTTGAACAGTTGTGCTGAATCTTTTTCAACGTGAGGAGCTTGTTCCAGCATAGTTTAGTAGGTCCACCACACAAGTCTCCATCTGGCTGGTGGGAGGGCTCGCTCGTAACATCTCAGGCTCGGATACTGGCGCATGCGGTTATGTAGAAACGGGCATTTGTCCTCGTCTCATGTCATGTTTTAGCGACGGAGAAGGGGTCTTACATGTACTCTTCAGTCGTAGAATACGCCTAAATTCCAAAGATATCATCAAATAAAGATGACAGCAGTCTGGTGTTTCTGGATCTCCACGTACATTGACAGCATACCCCTTGACTGCCAATCAGAATTAGAGAGCACAATGATCGCAAAGCGCTGGTCGGAGTCAAACAATCTGGACACCCCGCCTCATCATGTTTGGGTTGTCCGGCTTCGTAAAGCAGACACCAATCTTTAACACTCGTCAAGCGAAAGAGTCTGACCATCTGCAAACTAAAGCATGACCCATTCTGAAATTCTTTATTCTATAGTAATCAAACGAAACTCAAGGAACTAACTATAACAGAGGAGTAGTAAGACAATTTCCATCACCTTTCGCCAAATGCCAATATGGCAACCAGCGATTTGGCATCGGATCAAGGTGGCGTGTTGCGTTGATAGATGACGCTGTGTCTGCAGAGGCAGCAGCCACCAAAACACAAGCACGCAGGCAGAGAGGCTTTAGACCATAAGATAAGGCTTCCTTAGGTCAAACCCACCACTCTAGGGCACCAATATTCATTTCGATGGTCCACGAACTACTGATTGCGGGTGCGATATCTGTGGTTCATTGAAAGGAAAAGGATGGAAGCTCTCCGCATCTACAGCAGTAAAACGGTTACCGAGATGATCAGAAGGGTGCTGGTGTAACTCCTTGCTTACCAATAACGGGCTGGCTGGTGTTGGATCTCCACTGTTGCTTGTAAAGCATCATGGTGTATCCGGTGATTTGGCTGCGACATATTTTAATTAGCAACATATATGCAGCAACTTCTGCGACATGACATACGAAATAATGCCAGAAATGGCAGATAGCCCAAAAAATAACTGACAGCTTCTTGACCCCTTGTCAGGTCCCGAGGTGCATTTCTTGATGTTCGTGGCCATGCCGACAATCGCAACGACAGTCCACAGACCCGTCTCGATTGCGTTGATGACGAAGTACGTCTTAGGTGTGCCTATGTGAATATAGTCGCGGCAATTTTGAGTGATAAGCTGATATGCGAGGAGGGAAAACGAGAGTACAGTCTTTAGAGATTGTCAGTTACCGTTTCATGCTCCTAACCTACGCAACATTATACGGATAGGTGGGTGACATGGAAGACTTACGACGTCAAGGGTCAACACGTCAAACGCTGTCGGTTCCGTGCTCAGTCTAACGCACACAAGAGCAAGAATGACAATAAGCGTTGTCAACTGCAGCGCCTGAAGAGGCTTCTTGTACTTGTCCTTGAACATTCCCTTCTTCCATCTGGTGATGCACCCGGGTGACTGGATGCTCGGTAAACGGGCGCTGCGAGTTGCCATGGTTGCAGGTTGTATAATTCTGAGGTGGAGAGATCAGGAATAAGGGTCCGACAAATTTGTTTGGGTTATACTATATGCTGCAGAGACAACAATGAAAGGGTTAAAGGTTGAGGATTGGGTGAAAAGAGGAGGGCAGACGTCTTCCTTCGTTCTTAAATAAATCATTTACCAGAAGTAAACTTGATGTTCCTCGTAAAAGGCAGACATTTACTTTTCAGAAGTGGAGGGATGCTTCAGGAAGCCCCAAAGCTTCATGTACGTCACTAGGACCAGCCGAGCAGGCATGATTTCTTCGGGACACTCTTCGCTTTACTCAGCCTCAGAGTCAACGTAGTCTCGTAACGTTTGAGATGTCTTGAAGGCGAGGCTAAAGAGCAAAGCTGAATTCCCGGCCCCTCTTCACTACGGTATTCTGGGCCAACATGCCTGCATGGGAGCCGCCCCTGCGGCAAAGCCATGCATGCTAAAATATTCTGCTTTAGTTTTCCCTACTAGTCAGGTATTCGTCGCTGTTCTATCCTCAGAAATGGTTGTAAGTCAATCGGTGCAGGTCACCAATCAGCACGGGGTCGCTTTCGCGATAACGTATTCGCTCCTAAGCGAGCGAGCGAGCGACGCTTGAGTAAGCCCCAAATCAGGATACGATGCACAGAATATTTTACTCGGTGTGGACTGAGTTCAAGGCCCACCGACGTGGTTCAGAACAGTTTGCTCAGCCACAGCTGAGCACGTTGCAGCACCTTCACTGGACAACTCGTTCTCTACGAATACGATCGGAAAGCGGTCGCTGTCTGCTCTTCTGGGAATTTCGGGGCTCCAAAATGGACACAAGAGACCTAGCAACCTTACTCGTGGCCTGCAGACTGAAAGATTGACGTCCTACCCAAGATAGCTTCTTTCGGGACGACAAATGTCTGTACATCGTCTCGGTAGCATGAGCTTCGCCGCCCGCCTGCCCCATATTGACGTGTGTGCAGATTGATTTCGGCAAGAGAATTGGTTTATGGAGTCATTCCAAGAATCACGCACAGTACTTTGGTACGAAATCCTCTCTCTCGATAATGTGATATAAATAAAGGAAGGCGTCTTACAGTTCGGAGTGTTTCTGGTTTCCAGAGTCCCCTGACTACATCAGTTACACAACCATTACGACAACATCTTGTCTTAACACATAGCTTTACTACCAGACCAGAATTCTTTTCCCAAATATCATCCCTTTAAAATGATAGCTTCAGGTATCATTCCACACACCGTCGGCGGATACGCCGCAATTGCTGTAGCAATGGCAAGTGGCCAGAGCCATGGAAGCTAGACGATGCTAACGGTACACTCATAGATAGTAGGGTTTCACACATGGCGTGCTCTTTACAACATCTTCTTGCACCCTCTATCCAAATATCCTGGACCTAAATTAGCGGCTGTGACAGACGTAAGACCTCGCACAAGAGTTTCCGAGGCCAGCATTACTGACTCTCACTAGCTATGGTACGCTTTCGCTTGGACCAGCGGCCGCTGGCCCTTCATCATGGAGGAAACCCACAGGAAGTACGGAGACGTCGTCCGCATCGCGCCCAACGAGCTTTCCTTCTGCTCCCCACGCTCATACAAAGACATCTACGGTCATGCCACTAAAGACAAGCTACCGTTCCTGAAGTCTGACTGGTACGACAACGGGGACGAATTCCCCGGGCTTGTCTCCGTTCGAGATCCCATGGAACACCGCAAGCAGAAGCAGTCTCTCTCCTCCGCTTTCAGTTCACGCTCTCTTCGAGACCAGGAGTATGTTGTCCACCAATACGTGGACCTCTTCATCGAGCAGATCGGCAAGCTTGGGGGGCCACACACCCAGGGAGTCAACGTAACCGAAGCTTTCAACTGGCTCACCTTTGACATCATCGGGGACCTCACGTTTGGGGAATCTTTCGACGCAGTGGCTACCGGCAAGACCAATTATTGGGTATCCATCCTGCTGGATGGCGCATACTGGGCACGCTGGCCGGGCTGCGCAAGCGGGTGCCGATCATGAACTACATCCTTCCGTTCCTCGTCCCAAAAAACGCCGCAAAGGACCATGACGTGCAGCAGCAACTGACCCGGGAAAAGATGTCGAGACGTATTGCGCAGAAAGACGTTGCTTCCCGCTTAGATTTCTTCCATCATATCTTGAAGAAAGGCGACTATAACCAGCAATTCTTAGAGAGCCAAGCTAGCACTCTCATCATAGCAGGGTCAGAGACGACAGCTACCTTCCTAGCCGGCGCGATTTACTACCTGCTGACAAGCAACGCTTGCTTGGCCAAGTTACAGCAAGAAGTTCGAAACATGTTCAACTCTCTTGACGAAATCACCGGCGATTCCACTGCCACCTTGGAGTATTTACATGGAGTTGTCGAGGAAGGGTTGCGGCTCTTCCCACCTGGCTCGTTTGGACCCTCTCGAGTGTCACCTGGAGCAGTGGTCGACGGCCACTACGTGCCAGCTGGGACGTTGATCTCGACGGATCACTGGACAATGCTGCATGATCCACGAAACTGGGCAGACCCAAACTCCTTCCGGCCTGAGCGCTGGGTTGGTGACGGATTGGGTGACAACAAGACAGCTTTCCAACCCTTTTCCACGGGTCCGCGGGCTTGCATCGGTATCAACCTGGCCTACCTTGAATCCCGAGTCATCCTGACCAAGATGGTGTGGAAGTATGATTGGGAGCTGGTTACGAAGGAAATTGACTGGAACAGGGATATAAGGCTCTACTTGCTTTGGAAGAAGCCTGATCTGAAGGTCGGGTTTCGTTCGCGCGGAGAGACAATAGGGGCGATGACACCCACCTAACACTATTCATTGCTGTCAATTTTGAGGGGCAATCAGAAGAAATTACGATGCAGTCTGGCAAGCTGCAATTTGGAAAAGAGCCGCGCAAGGAACGGCCGCTTTTGGGGGAAAGGAGAAGAATGACACGTTGAGACTGGATCGTTTGGTAGCTCTCTTCAAGGCTGCGAACTTAAAATGTTGTACCAATAGTATCTGATCGTATTGACTTTTCCATTTGAATTCATGTTTCAATTTACACGACGAGACAAGTCTAGATCGATCGATGCGGCTCATCGCGGAACGGCGAAGGCGTAAGATTACGATGCAATATTCGACCCTCGGAAAGGTTGATGAATTGAACCAAATTAAATCGTCAATGTCAGACTATGAAAAACTTATTTTCCAACCCCAATGGTGCCCTTGGCAGGCTTATGTGTCCCTGTCACGGGAGCACCGTTGTTGGCCGTCACACTCTTACCCTGCGAGACATTGATACCGTTCGCATACCTGTTCTTTTCATCCTTGGCGAAACCGTTGTGAGTGCCGTTAAACCTCATATTCGCAATACCATCGTAGCCCTTGATACCAGTGCTCTTCTCCAGCCTCTCAGCGATCTCAGGGTCAACCTCTCGGAAGATGGCAATTTGCCTCTTCAACGGTTCCTGGTCCTTGCAGAGCCCCATCTTTCCAGTGACGTTGTTGATAAATCGCTCTCGGGCAGGCTCGTCCCACACCTTCTGCCACAAGGCGCGGGGAGCAACGAAATCCTCCGGTCGGATCTCGGAAAGGAAAGTGATGGCTTCGCCGGTGAAGTGACCGTGAGCCTTGTCCAAGTCAACGATACGACTCTTGAACTGGATGGGTGCCACAGAGCTGAGGTAGTTGGGCCTAGCGCCCTGGTTGAAGAAAGCCATGGCACCGTCGCGCTGGAAGTTGCCCGCGTTGAAACCGTTTCGTGGAGCGTTGACGGGGAGTTGTTGGTAGTTTACACCGATGCGGTGGCGGTGCGTGTCAGGGTACGAGAAGAGGCGCGACTGCAACACGGGATCGGCTGAGGGCTCGATGCCGGGGGGCATATGAGCAGGGTTGAAGGCGACTTGCTCGACCTCGGCGAAGTAGTTGACAGGATTCTCGTTGAGGGTGAACTCGCCCACCTTCTTGAGCGGGTACTTGCCCTGAGGCCAGACGTGCGTCAAGTCAAAGACGTTGATCTTGTCGTTCTCCCGGGCCTCTTCGGCCTGCTTGGGCGTCATGGTCTGGATCTCGACAGTCCACTTGGGGTAGTCGCCCTTCTCAATTGCCTCGAAGAGGTCCTTGCCTGAGTAGTCGGCGGACATGGTGAGGGAGTCCTCTTGGGTGATGAACTTGGTGCCCTGCTGGGATTTCATGTGGATCTGGGCATAGACCCAGTCGCCGTCCTTGTTGACGAGCTTGAGTGTGTGTCCTGCGTAGCCGTGCATGAAGCGGTACCCATCGGGGATGCCGCGGTCACCCATGAGAATCATGACCTGATGGATAGACTCGGGGTTTTGAGACAGATAGTCCCAAAACTAGAACCTTTAGTAACTGGCTCTGTGGGATACGTGGATGATAACTTACCATAAACGAGTCGTCGTTGTGATTGAGGTTGGTCTGAGGATTCCTCTTCTGCGTGTGAATAAAATGCGGAAACTTCGCAGGATCCCTCAGAAAGAAGACGGGCGTGTTGTTCGCGACCATATCCCAATTACCATCCTCCGTCCTAAACTTCACAGAGAAGCCTCTCGGGTCGCGCTGAAGATCAGGCGAGCCAGACTCTCCCCCGACCGTCGAGAACCGCACCGTAATGGGGCACTTCTTCCCCTTGGTCGCGAAGATGTCGGCCTGGCTGAGCTCGGGAATCGGGTTCGTGCACTCGAAGAAGCCGTGTGCACCACTGCCCTTGGCGTGAACCACCCGCTCCGGGATTCTCTCGCGGTCAAAATGTGACAGCAGATCGATCAGGTGAAAGTCTTGCAATAGCAACGGCCCGTTCTCGCCGCATCGCTGCGTCTCGTAGGGGTGAGGCATGGGCACGCCGTTGCTGGTTGTGTAGATGGCATCCTTGGACTGCATCCGCCTGTCCTTCTCGTAGGTGCTGAACTGGTTGGCCACGTGGGCCTGGAACGAGGTGTCGGTGGAACCCATGTTGAACGTCTTGTGCGCTGCGTCGATGGGGTGTTTGATGATTCTTTGGACTGTATCCATTGGCGTGTATCACTATGCGATGGAGTGATCTTATATCAAGAGACGCGGCTGGAAACATGCCGCCTCTGGCCGGGCTTTTGGGCCTCGTCTTATGTGTGGCGACCATGGCGACGGGACGATCAAAGTCAATGCCATGACGCAGATGAACATGGTTCACACATTCCGGCAGCTGCAACGAATCAGGAACGTGATATTACTACAATGAGGTTCCGCGATGAGACAGCGGTGCTGTCAAGGTGGTTGTGGCGTGGAAGCTATTCCAAAGGAGCCTTAGGGCGCGCCACAGGGCAGCCGGGATCCTAAAGTCAATGACGCTTGGAGCGGAAGCTTGACCGCTCGACGTACTTGCGTTCTCTTCCAGAAGAGCACTTGATCGGCGTTCATTGACTGAGTGACGGTAGCCATTGGCTCTTCATCCCAAACCGTGGTCAGAAAATGGATGTGAAGATGCGTTCACTGCGGGGCAGACATCTTGAAGACGTGGACTAGGTGCCGGGGGCATGCTTCCGCTAAGCTGGAAACTCCATCTTTCAATATGGAATTTACGGAATTCCATGTTCAAGAGACACAGAAACTCCAGATTCGGGGCAAAACCACCGATCTGCATGAACACGCTCGATGATGTCTGCGAACGGGTGGCCACGGCCCGCTGATGTCATGGACTCGAAGCCCGAGCCAAGACCGATGACAGCCCCCACCCCCCGCCGCAACCCACTCCGGGATGACATCGGCGATGGGTATCGGTGTTTGACAATCTTTGACGGTCTGGAACGGCCTTCCGGAGCTTTTGGTCAGTAGCCACGTGGAACGGGTGTCACGGCGGAGAGTGTGCGGTGAGATCAATAGTGAAGTAATATGAATCAAAACTTTTCCCATCCAAGATACACCTGAGCCATGCATGCCAATGTCAGTTGCTCTAATTATATATGTCGTCCCCATCAACAAGCTCCTATCTTGCTCTGAAGCTATTCTAGGCGTTCGGATAGTAAATCTTTGGCAATTGTGTAATCGCTGCCGATGAATGTATGCAGCGGCATTTCACAGAAGGCATGTCTGCACCGTCGACCGAATCAAGACTCGGGCCGGCCTATCGGCACCGGCAGTTGGTCGAGGACGTCACCCCACGCGCATAAATGGTTTGCCGTCCACTCCACGCGCGTAGATTCTGCTTTCACTCTTGTGAACTACTCTCTTCAGTCTCTTCGTCAACTCTCACGCTGTTGGGCGGTGGGTAATGCGCCAGAAGCAACACGCCGACGGCGACAACAGCGAGAGCCTAGACTGTGGTCAGCGATTGGACGAACACGTCCTGTAGATGAATCAACTCACCGCATTGCAGAAGAACGTCAAGTTGGGCTTGCCAATGGCCGCTAGCGACGCAAAGATGAGGCCGAACAGACCCTGCGTCGTCAACGTAGCCGCGCTTTCTACGAGGGTGACTGCACTCAGGGCGTCCTGACGCTGGTGGGGCGGGCACATCTCGGTGATGACACCCTTGGCGGCCGGCGCGGATCCGGAGGCGAACGGCAGCAGGAAAGCGGCTGGCGGGATGTCAGTATTTGAACCTAGACAAGAGTAATAGGGTTTGCATTCGTACCGAGATACACGTGCCATCCCTCGGTTGCCCATGCCGCAAGGGACGTCACGATGCCATCGACGACCAGAGACCATCGGAGGAAGAATAGATCGAAGGTGCTGTCCTCGTCCTCTTCTTCAGGGGGTGCTTTTGTCGGCTCCGAGGCGTTCATCAATCCTGGGGCAGGGTCCATGTCTTCCGGGTGTGTTGGGACCAAGTTCCGCTCCTCCTCGGTGAGGGTCTTCTGAAGGGCTCCGGCGTGGGTGGACTTGGCGAACCATCTCCTGCCGCTGTCGATGATCTCGGGGAAGATGAACATTAGGAAGACACCGCGGATCCATGCGTTGCCGGACATGAGGATGCCGTTTTCCGTGGTGCCAAAATTGAAGCGGGAGGTAGCGTACATCTGGATCAAGATGGGGGCGTAGCCCGTAGCAAACTAGAACGTGCTGTCAGTGTACTTGTCGCACTCAACTATGACAAGTGGGCGATGAACATACCACGCCAAAGAAGATACCCAGGGCGAGAAATACCAGGCCGTAGTTCCTGATAATCTTGCCGTTCTCGAGGCGGTACTTCTGCGGCATGAGGACTTTGATCGGGGCCAAGAAGCCTGATGCGCCCGAGGTCGTCTTTCCGTTTGCCTCATCGTCGTTTTCAGGCGGCGACGGCCAGAAGATGCCGCCGTATGTCGTGGCAACAGCAAAGCAGCCAACGGCAGACACGAACGGGCTCACGATGCCAAAGACGTCCCCAATAACTCCTCCCACTGTGATGAATTAGCGACAGCCCACGATGCTTGGGAGACGCACAACTTACGCAAGTAGCCAATGGCTGTGCCAATCATGACCGCGCCCTGCAGCCTTCCGAAGACGCCTGTATGCTTTCTTCTCTCAACCACCTCGGCGACGGCGGTGTTCAGCACAAGCCTAGCGTTCCGCATTAGCGCACCCTGTCAGGTCGATGTAGAGCTCCGGTCAGACTTACATGTATCCCCGCGGTCCGCCGAGGATGCCGATCAGCTGGGTGTACTGCATCAGGTCAATGCCGCGCTGCCCACCAGTCGAGACGGCGACGATCTGGCACGCGACGCGGATGCCGAGCAGGCCGGTCTGGCTGACGAGGGCCCAGCGGGTGCCCCAGCGCTTGATGAGGTCGCCGCAGATGAAGAGGTTGAGGATGCCGCAGATGGAGGTCGTCATGCCGAGGATGGAGACCTGGCGCGCCGTGTTGGCGTCGATCTCGCGGCGCATGCACTGCTCCGAAGCGGGGCCGTCGAAGGGCGGGTGGGTGTTGTAGAACTGCTCACAGGCCATGACGCGGAAGACGTAGATGATGCTGGATTTGGACATGTCAATTTTCTCATTTTGGCGGCGTCTGGCGAGAGAGGATGTGATGTGATGTTCACTTACGGGACTTGTGTGATGCCGAGGGTGAGCGAGACCAGGAACCCGGCGAAGAGGATGCGGTTCGCGGGAGACCAGAGGCCGCGGCCGACCCGCTTCACGGCGGCCCCGGCGCCGGACTTGAGGAGAGGCGTCCGTTCATCTGCGGCCATTGGGACGGAGGACGGTTACGGAAGGTGAGGATGCGATTGCGCGATCTACGGCGCCGCCAATGGAGAGGGCGTGGAGGAGGCTCAAGCAGAGTTTTTAATTGACAGAACCGGGAAGGTCGTCAATGCAGAGAGGGGGGAGGGAGGGAGGGGAGGGGAAGGGGAGGGAAAGGAGAACAGGGACAAACGGTGAGGAAAACACGGTTAAAGGATGAAAAGATGGTATTGTTTCCCTTCGGCTGTGGCTCTGTTTCCCCCGGATAACGAGTCGCAGAGACCGTTGCGACAAGACGTGCGGAATCCCCGCTGTTGCGTCAGAAAAGAAATGGACCTTCCGCCTTTGGGTGCTCGTCGGCCTGGGACTGGTAGAGTTCCTGGTGAAGAGACTGGGCATTGCATGTGGAGCGCCACCGATGACTGACCGACAAAAGACTGACTGTTCGTCTATTCTCTGGGGGACAGACAGACTCTTCTGGGCGGTTCTGTTGGTGGCGTTGTGTGGGACGAACCAGACAGACAGACACAGCAGCCGTCAAATGGAGAACAGACATGACATGAACCATGCAAGCAGCAGATTGTTCTGCAGCCGAGCGCGGCGTTCGTCTTGCCGACCCGGTGTGGGATGCTGTGGGGTGTTTGACTTTTCAGAGACGGTCATAGGCGGGAGATAAAGTCGCCGGAGACGTAACCGGCGCTCGACCGGAGCTTGGCCGGGAACTGCTGCTTATCGTCGGTCTGGAGCTGCCGAGGCGCACGGCACGATGATGCCCCGCCGCGGGAGGGCCCGATCCCGGAACCATCCATTTCTGTGTGCAAGATCTTGCCTAGCAGGTTAGCTGAGACATGTGTTGATAGTAGTACTGTTGCTGTTGCTGTTGCTGTTGGTGATGATGATGATGATGATGACTTGCACGGGGTTCTGTGTTCGATTGATGTTCGCCATGTTGTTGGTTCTCACATGGCAACTATGACTTGCATTAGATTGAGTCGGAATTGCCCGAGGGAAACAGTCCTTGTTCATTGGATATCATATCTCGATAGCTTCGATCGCGGGAACATGCCTGCTCCAACGCTATCTAACTCCCTCAAAGATAAGCAGCAGGGCGCAGTCTCACTCACACACTCACTCATGACAGCGGATGTCCCAACACCAACTTGCCAAACTTTCCCAGCACCGCCACCTTCTTCACCTCCTCCAGCGCCTTCTCCGCCTCGCCCTTGAAGACCTCGACGACCGGCAACTCAAACTTGCTGCCGTAGTTGTCCACAGTCCAGTGCACCGCCTTCCACATCTTCTCCGCCGCCTCCGGCCTCGCAGGGATCTCAACCGTCGGCCCGCCCCCGAACGCAAGCTTCACCGGCGCGTGCGCCGACGCCAGCGGCATCTTGAGGCGCTTGTTCTTCCCGCCGACCACGGAGAGCACGCTCGCATCCTCGCCGACGCAGCGCAGCATCTGCTCCGCCGAGCTGTCCTCGCCCCCCGACCCGGCGCAGTCGGCGGCGTATCCAATCGGCCCCGCCCCCGCCTCCGCCACCGCGGCCGCGATCGCCGAGACCACGTCGGCCGCGGCGTAGTCGAAACACCGCGTCGCGCCGAGCTTCTTCAGCAGCGCGTGCCGTTTCGGGGATGCGGTGACGAAGATGGGGGATGCGCCGCTCGCGCGTGCGAGCTGCAGCATGCACACCCCCACGCTCGTCGACGCGCCCCAGATGAGCAGCGGCCCTGGCGTGAACCCCGCGCTGGGCCGGTCTCCCGGGAGAGGGTAGTTGAAGATGCTGTACAGCCCGTCGGCGGCGGTGGCCACGACGGTCGTGAGAGCCGCTGCGTGGTCGAGGGGGAGGTTCGCGGGCACCTTGAAGAGGAGCTCCTCGGGGCAGGCGAGGTACTCCTGGTGGGCGCCGTACTTCCACGGCTTGCCGACGCCCGTCGGCGTGTGTCCGGCCACGACGTCGCCGGCTTTGAAGGGCGAGCCTGGGTTTGCGCCGACGACGTGGCCGCTGAAGTCGTAGCCCATCACCGTGGACCGGACGCCGAGGTGCGGCGCGTGCTTGACGTCGGCCGGGTTGACGCCTGAGAAGGATACCTTGACGACGTCCTCACCGGCCACGAGCTCGGGCACGGGCACATCGTGGATGATTTTGTAGTTGCACTCTTGGTCGACGAAGAGGGCGGGCGCTGTTGATTTTGATGGCAGAGACATGGTGATTGATGGCAGTTGCAAGATGGTAAACCACAAAGATGCGGTGATGAAGTGCTTCAAGATGCGATGCCTCAATAATGTGTTACAGCATCAAGCACTCTGTATTTACATCTAGCGTCCACATCATCCGTTGCCGTGCCCCTTTCCCGGACTGTGGACATTGTCGGGGAGGCGGTGGGACATCGGAGACAAACAGCCAAGCCGACCGTTGTATCATCAAACGCATGCATAAATCCGTAAACCGTCGGCGACAGGACATTTGGGCAACATGCGACGTCCTCGAGTGTCGCAAAAGTAGAAGTACTCGGCGAGCGGCAATCTGGAACTGTCCGTGAGCCTCGGGACCCTCTTAACCATTACGGGTCCTACAAACCGACAAGGGATCGGATGGATCACTCTTTGTCTGTCGCACGAGCAACTTCCGATGCGGGGGAAACTAACTCTACCAAGCTTTCTTTCTTTGGCGTGGGCAGCATCCCGCGGAGGCCCGGCCCCGTCTCGATGGGAACCCTTCATCTTGCCGACGTCACGGCTCATGCGTCCAAGAGCCCCTCCCAGATGGCCTTCTCTCCCCGTCGTGATGGTGGGTTCGGGCGATAATCTCGTTTTATGTTGCGGAGGCAAGACACTCTGTAACCGGTGAATAGTCGAGATCCCGCAGGCGACATGTCAGCGGGCAACGGCTTTGCCGCGCAATGTTGCCGGTGAGGGGGGTGTCGTGCCGTGCCGTGCCCACATTGTCCCCGACAACACCAACGTGACGGTATGGATACGTCTACACGATGGAAGAGGTGGATTATGTGTCAAGATCCGTAGCCCGGGCCGTATAAGATAGAAGATACGCCGTGGACCGACATATCGAGAACGAACCTTAATCCCAGCTAGACCAGTCGCCAACGACTGATAACGGAATCGCAATCTACTTACCGCACAAAGAAGAAACATGCCGACGATGGCGCCGTACTATGTCAACTCTATCTAGGTCCTGCAGCGCCCCGCGACCCGCCCGCCGTGGGAGCATCCCAAGGAGCCATCCCGTGTAGAGCTGCCCGCCGGCAGCAAGAAGACCCCGGGCTCTCGCCCGTTAGACTGCGACATCATCCTTGAACGGGACCAGCTGGTGACTATGCGGGATGGCGTCCGCATCCGCGTCGACATCTATCGGCCCAAGACGGAGGGCAAGGTCCCGGCCCTGTTGATGTGGTCGCCTTACGGAAAGAGTGGCACAGGTGGGTGTCTTTCGTTTGTCCATCTATGTTGCACAGAGAATGGATGGCTGACGATCGGGTGTAGGTGCTCTCAACCTGCACATGGTCCCTCTCAACGCTGGTGTTTCTCCGAGTAGACTCTCAGGCTACGAATCGTTTGAAGGGTCCGCATCCCACCCTCCCCCCATGCTGTATATCTTCCGCATCCAGACTGACAACATTCCGCGGTTAGGCTCGATCCGGCTGAATGGGTACCGAAAGGCTACGCCGTCGTGAACGCCGATGCCCGCGGCGTGGGCGACTCGGAGGGCGACATCAGGAACTGGGGCACCGGCGAGGGCCGCGACGGCCACGACGCCATCGAGGAGATCGCCAAGCTGCCCTGGTGCACCGGCAAAGTCGCCCTGGCGGGCAACTCGTGGCTGGCGCTGATCCAGTGGTTCATCGCCGCCGAGCGGCCGCCTCACCTGGCCTGCATCGCGCCGTTCGAGGGCTGCAGCGACCAGCTCCGGGAGACGCTGTGCAGAGGCGGCATTCCGGACACGGCGTTTTCGGGGATGATCAATCACGTCGTTGCAGGTATTTAAAACCCTTTTTTTCTCGATGATGTCCATTTCGCTACTAAGCATGACGTCTACAGGCCGGAATATGCTGGAAGACAACGTCGCGATGCTGGAGAAGTACCCCAGCCGCAATGAGTACTGGGACGATAAGAGGCCTCGGGTGGACAAGATCGAGGTCCCCGCGTATGTTCTTGGCAGCTACTCGACTGGACTTCATACCGTTGGCAGTTTCAGAGGATTCGAAGAGATTCCTCATCAAAAGAAATGGTGAGAAGGCAAGAAAACCCGGGCGGTGCAAGATGTCAATGTTGATGGTGACCAGGATCGCCGTCCATGCCACCCAGGAGTGGTACGACCTCTACAGCAAACCGCGAGTCGACGACTTGCATCGCTTCTTCGACCGGTATGAAAGACATCGAGAACGGCTGGGAGCAGACGCCGCCGGTGAGGCTCGCGGTCCTGGGCTTCAACAAGCCGCCCATCCTCGACCTCCCCTTCGACCATCTCCCGTGGCTGGTCCCCTACACCCCCAACACAAACTTGCAGAAGCTCTACTTGACGCAGGACAAATCTTTACAGCTGGCGAACGAGGATAATTACAGCACTCTCGAGTACAAAGACACCGACGAGCTCGAGCTCACATACACCTTCCGGCAGCCAACAACACTCGCCGGCCCGACGAAGCTGGTCATCCACACCTCCTGCCCGTCGCAGACCGACTTCGACGTATACGTGCAGCTGAGGAAGAGGGACAGAAAGCAGCGGGAACGAGCTGGTCCACGTCAACATGCCCCTGGCGGATCTCGGCGTCGCCGACGCGAATGAGGTCCCCAACATCAACCCGCTCAAGTACCTCGGGCCGACGGGACAGCTCCGGGCTTCGAGGAGGAAGGTCGCGCCGGAGCTTTCGCAGCTTTACTGGCAGACCTTGGCTCATGATACGGAGGAGCCGGTGGCGGCGGGTGAGATTGTTCAGTTGGAGGTCTGGGTCTGGCCGACGGCGATACAGTTCGATGCTGGGGAGCAACTCGTGGTCAAGGTCTCGGGGCACCGCATGACGCTTCCCGAGTTTGAGCATCTGGCGGTGGAGCCCAGGAATGCGGCGCAGCAGTTGGTGCATGTTGGCGGGCAGTATGAGAGTTATCTGGAGGTTGTCTGGTTCACTTGAAGTGGTCTGGCTCGTGGTATCGACAACGGTGAACAGGGAAGAAAGGGATGGTGTTGTGGACAGAGCACAGAATGTCACCAAAACGGCGGTATGAACTAAGATTATTGTTTGATTATCCAACGGCATTAACTATTATGCGAGTGCCTCAATAAACTCGGCAAAGTCCAACGTTCCCAGACCAGTCGCCGGATCCCACCCCTCAGTCGCCAACCACCCGCTCTCAACCTGGTCGCCGATCGGGCAGCTGCCACTAGAGCCGCTCGTCACATCGACAAACGCAGACCGAAGCTTGTCCGAGTAGAGAAGAGGATTGAGGAACCCCAGCGGCGCCTTGCCCTCCCTCATCCGCTTGTCGTTCGCAAGCGCAACCATCGCCGCCACGACCGGGGTGCTCGCGCTGGTCCCCTTCTGCGTCCAGCCGGGCTGCATCAAGAACCGGGAGCCCACCGCAGACAGATCGGGGCTCCCACGCCCGCCGGCCGCGTACCATCCCGCGTGCGAGCCGTTGATGCGGTCAATGTACGCCTTGGCCGCGGACTCCTGCCAGGCAGGCCGCTCAAAGTACTCGCTGAACCCGCCGGAGCTGTACCACGCCGGCTCGGCGGGCAGGTAGTTGCCCGTTGCGCCGACGCCAGTGACGTACGGGCAGTCGACGGGAACGTGGGGATGAACTTTGTCGTGTTCTTCCCGTCGTTGGACACGCAGTTTGCCGGAGCGCACACCAGCGGCGCCACCATCTCCCGTCGCGACGATGACAGAAACCCCACGCGCGGCGACCTGCATGAACAGGTCGCACACCTTGCGCGCATACGGCAGAGGGATGGCCTGCTCGTCGTCGGTGTACGAGATGGAAATCACATGGGGGATCGACTCCCTGGCGAGCAGCGCCTCGAGGAACTCCACCCACGGCTCGTCCCCGCTCTCCTGCGGCGTCTTCTCCTTGCCGTCGTCGCCGATCTCGGGGCCGCGGCCGCCGGTGGAGAAGTACGTCACGTTCATGGGCTGGATGAAGGGCATGCTGTACTGGATGTCGAGGAGGGCCTCGACGCCGCCGCCTTCGGTGGTGGTGTTGCCGCCGTTGATGGACTCGACGGTGAGGTTGTACTTGGGCGAGAAGCCGGTGGCGTTTCGGCGGGGGCTGTACGACGCGAGGAAGGCTTGGAGGGTGGGCACGTTGGGGTACTCTTCCAGGAAGCCCGCGATGCCAAAGTCCGTAGGGGACGGGCCGCTGGGAGGGGCGTAGTTGATGTTGTAGAGGTCCACGATGCACTGCGGCGTGGTAGTCCCAGCAGCTTTGAGGCGCTGAGGAGTTGTTAGCCTTGAGCAACTGCGGCTTGGATGGGAGGACTTACAGCTGCTGGCTCGCTTCGTCTTCTTCAGCTCCTGCACGGAATCCTGTCTCCTGGGGGGCTTGCTGATGAACTGCGTAACCGGGAAGACGAAATCGACGTGTTCCGCCACACGGCCCGGGACGGTGTACTCCTTGGCACGGAGGACAGGCTTCTCGCCCTTGGACTGGTACTTGGAGAGCCTGCAGTCCAGCAGGCGATTCGCCTTGGCGACGGTGGTGTTCAGACGCACCCACGCGCCGTCCAGCTTGAAGTCGTGGATCTCATACGTCTCCAGCCACGACGCGACCGCAGGGTAGGCGTCCAGGCCGGGCTCGCGGAGGGTGTCCGTGAGATCTCGAGAGACGTGCTGGCCATACTCGGGATGCGACGGGTCGCTGGTGACGTCGAGACGCTTCTTGAGCTCAGACAACCCGGGCTGCTTCAAGGCGATAGACAGCCGAACGGTCAGAAGTCTTCTGCCGGTGCTATATGTCTCCATCCCCGAGGCAGTTGAGAGACGGATTCGTGGATGGCTCCGTCATGCTGTGTCGGGAGGCTGGAAGCAACACTGCTGAACAGCAGAGCGCTCAGGCTCGCGATCCACGACGGTCTCATTCTGCCGGTATCTCGTGGCAGACCAACTCGCAAACAGAAGATGAGAAGATGCTCGGCAGGGAGGGACCGTCGTCCCCCAGCTTGAGAGACGACGGCTGTCTAATACCAGGGCCAAGAACAGAGACAAGCTTTCTCGGCAGGGTCTGCCGCCAACTGCTGTGACCCGCTGCTCGCCTTCGCAAGAGAAAATCATGTCCAATTCTTTTGACATCATGATGCATGGCCCAAGGGCCCGGGGTGCCCCTGTACGAGTCGCCTTATTCTCCGCCAAAAAGTTCGTATCCAAGAGATCGGACGACAGCCGAACCTGGCTTAAAAAGGGGGCTTCCAGGGGTTGATGTCGCCTGTTGCTTCAAGCCCCGAGTTTTCCAGATGAACTGGTTCATTGCCTCGGTTCGCAGAGGAAGCAGTGGCCGCGAGATCTATGTTGCTTCTTGAATTCCGTCAAGTCCTTCGTGAGGAAGAGATGGTCGAGCGCATCGTCAATTGCTGTCTTTGTTGTTTATACTTGATGAAGCCTTGTACTGATCCGTATCATGTTGTCCCTACACAACTGTTTACAGAATTGTTCCTAGCTCTTCACCAGAGCGCATTGAGCTAATCTCGCTTTCCGCCGGCCGCTAGAAGCACCGTTGATTCCACCACTGGCCTCACTGCAACCCCATTCAAGCACTCTATGTGAAGGCCGTCACAATCTTAATACGAAAAAGGTTCTTTTGCGTCCCGCGGGATGCATGGTAGCATGGGCCGTCGAGGTTCAGGCGGAGGGTACGAGAAGATCGCCGCTCCACGATCCTGCAACGGGAAGTTCGTTACGGACCTGGTCGTGGTCACGACGTGCTCCATTCCTCGGTGCTTCCCGGTTCTCTCGAAATAGCTTTTGTCATGCCCCAATTTTCATATCCCCCCTTCGCGACCTCGTAGGGCGTGGACGGGAATAGCGGCAGCCTCTCCCAAAGACTGGTTAAGAAGGGCATCGTTCTCTCTTTCTGACTTACCAGAGGGGTCTCTTCTTCACGCTCCCGTCCTCCATCTGTCACTCGTTCAGTCAGCCTCAATCAACAGGATGCGCACCCAGTCCCTCGCCATGGCGGCCCTGGCCAACACCGCCCTCGCGGCGATCCCGACCGTCAACATCCCGCTGCACTACTACTACGGCGGCGGCCACAAGATCGCGACCAACCTCGTCAACCCCAACTCCAACAAGTCCGTCGAGGTCGTCTTCGACCAGGGCTCCGAGAACTTCTGGGTCTTCGGCCCCGACGCCATCAACAACTGGGGATGCACCGCCTTCTTCTGCCAGGGCAAATGCAACGTCACAGTCGACCCCTTCTACGACTACCCCAACAGCCCGACGGCGCAGAAGCCCGAGCCGTTCCCGTCGCAGTTCGCCTACGGCGGCTACACCAAGATCGTGCAGGGCAAGGTGAGCGTCAACGACACGTTCCACTTCGCCGGCGACGCCGGCCTTGCTTCAGACGTTGCCGCGAGAGTCGCCATCGCGGAGTACATGCAGCAGCGTCTGCCGGCGAACCAGGACGGAACCTGCGGCGCGGCCGGGGCCTACGATCTCGGCATCTTCGGCGTGGCGCCGTTCTACCGCACCGCCGAGTGGAACACCACCGGACCGCACGTCCGCCAGGACCTCCTCGAGAGGGGCGAGATCAGCGCACCGTCCAGAGCATCTGGTTCGACGAGGCCCCCGCGAACTGGGACGGCACCTTCACCGGCAACGCCGTCTTCGGCGCCATCGACCACTCCAAGTACACGGGCGAGCTCGTCAAGGTGCCCCCCGTGAAGAACGACGGCCTCGGCGCCTCCGTCGGCTACTTCGTCGCTCCCCCACCGTCAAGGTCAAGAACGTCACCCTCGACAACAGCGAGCTGAGCACCAGGTCCTGCATGATCGACTCCGGCACCCAGATCAACGACCTGCCCATCAGCTCCTCCGCGATGGACGCCTTCACCGCCGCGGCCGGTCTCGCCCGGGACCCCATCGGCCACACGGCCTGGAACGGCAGCTGCGACTCCATCCCCAAGGATCTGACCATCGACCTCGAGTTCGAGGGCGTTGGAGGCAAGAAGGTTACGATCAAGACCCCCCTGCGCAACTATGTCCGCAACAACGCCGATGCGACGCCTGGCTTCTGCGTGCTCAACATTGACACTGGCGGCTGCATGCTCGGCGCTCCTTTCGCGACGGCTGCCTTCTTTACTGCCAACGATGCTGAGAACGAGATTGCCTTGGCACAGGGTGGTGTGTCCAAGAGGGGAAGCAAGCCTGATGAGGCTTCTTTCACTCTCACCATTGCATGAAAGGGCAGGTGATGTAGTGTGTTAATGAATAATAAGTAATACCACATGAGAATGGCCAATTTTTCGGTGGAAAAAAAAAAATAGTGTCTTCAATTGCTTCATCATGACACATCATTCTGCTCTCACTGGGCTCATACTCCTACTTCGCTGCACGTCATATGTGGGCTATGAAAGTTCATTAACATGAGATATCGTTCTGGCTTCTTAGATAGAGCCTTTACAAGGAATACTTCTTCGTGCCCTTCCTTGGGGAAATCTTCACCCGAAGGCCGATCGGCCGCTCGTTGAACCACCCGTAGTGATGCAGCTCGTACTTCGGGTCAGCCAACTCAAAGTCGAACTCCTTGATCAACTTCGCCATCACAACCATCTGCCACAGCCATGCATAGTGCTTTCCGATGCACTCTCTCTTTCCATTGCCATAATACTTCTTGACTCCTGCCGGGAGCGCATCGTACTTCTCTCCAACCATTCTCTCTGGCATGAATTTGACGCCGTCCTTGCCAAAGAAGGCCTTGTCCCGGCTTGCGCCAGCCAGAACGACAATCATTCCCTGATCGTGGTCTATCTGGTACATGCCTTTCTCTCCAGCCAGAGTCACTGGGGCAGTGTCTCCATTAGGGTGATGGATTGGCTCGATGTTGAAGCCGGGTGCCGCAAAGGAAAGGCGCAGCGACTCACGCACAATGCCCTCGATGTACTTCAATTTGCTCACATTTTCGTAAGTGAGTTCGTAGTCACCGACCACGGCGTCAAGTTCCTTCCGAGCTGCGGCCATGATTGCGGGGTCGTTCGCGAGGTAGTACATGCCCCCAGCAATGGCGCAAGGGGCGGTGCTGCTCCCAATGGGCATGGACACGATCTCGTCCACGACTTCAGAATCCGTCTTCGAAACGTTACGCAGCTTTCTGGGTACGTTGGTCTCGGGGTCGGTTGCAGTGGTGTTCAGCATGGCTGCGAGAAGATCCTTGCGATCTGTAGGGTTGTTTCTTCGGTAATCGATCAGATCTTGCGCGTAGGTCCTCATATCCTCAGTAGCGTCCCTCAGCTTGTTCTTGTTGGCAAACACCTGCCATGGAAGTATTCTGGTTGGGCGTTGGACGGCCTCTCCTGTCCCCTTGTCCATTGCCCCCAACATGTAGTGGCCGGTCTCGAAGCAGTTGAGCTTCTTTCCAAAGAGCGACAGCGTTGTCGCCTCGAGGTTGAGTCGATCCAGCTGAACCAAAGGTTCGATCTCGTAACCTGGAGCCTTGTCTCTCCATAAGTCGAAAAGCTCATTCGTCGTGTTGAGGAAGTCCCCAAAGAGATGCTCGACCGATTCCGGCGTGAGCATCGGCGCAATTATGTTGTGGTGAACCAGCCACTGAGGAGAATCGTGGTCAGCCGTGAACAGCGCGATATTGACCGCTGTTCGGATCTCCTTGATGGGCGCGGTGACCTGCTTGCGAAAGCGCTGCTCATTGCACACTTCTTCCACAAGTTTATGACCCGTGATAAAGACGAGAGTCTTTGGGCCGACCTTGGCCTGGAAGATCTCACCATGCCCCTCTTGCTCAGCTAGTTTCTTGAAGTATGGCCATGGATTGCTGGCATTGAAGGCGAACTGGAGCGTGTTGCCGCCAAGTTTGGGGACCCAGTTGGGGAGGGCTGGTTTGACTTGGGGAATAGGGGTGATCTTGTCCGACATTTTGATATTCTGGTTGGGAATTGTAAACCAAAAGTGGCAGACACAAGAACGACAGTGGAAGTCAAGAACCGGAATCCCTCAGTTCTTATGTTAAATAGATCAGGATGTCCTTCCGAGGCAGCTCGAAGACCCCAAATATCTACTGGATTCCTCATCCATCCGTTCGCGCGTCAACTGTCTTGCAATGGCTGTTATTTGTCTCACCGGCTCCCAGCATCGCGCATGCGCGACGGCCCGTAATCGAATACAGGGCCGTTGTCATTGGATCCCGGTCCGTCAATCGCAGCTTGTTTTCGTGCTTCGAGCAGAGCCATGTCTTACAGTGTCAGACAAGAGCTGAGCTGCGATGGTCATTATCTGCTGTCAGACATGTGCACAGCACATGCGAACAAGCTGGCGAAGCACAGCACGCTATCGGACTTTGTGGTCACTTCCCCGCTCGAACTTCGAAATCCGATATTTGATACGGGGGAATAGATAAGGTGGTTGAGTTTACTGTTGCTGCTAGTCCGCTTGCTTTGGGTATTGAGTATGCCGGATTGAGCAAACCCTCAGGATATTTTGTCTGTGAATCTAGATCAAGGGAAGGACTTTGAGCAGTGATCTGCACAGATCTACGAGATAGCTCTCCCTGGTGCATCGTTGGGTGAGACATGTAATCGCAGCGGCGCTTGGCGCAAGTTTACATACACAGTGGTGTTTTGGTGTTGTGTCTCTCCAGCAGCACGGGAAAGCTGCCCGTCCGTATTAGTGTGGCCGATCGGGGATTGACGTGGCCTCCTCCTCCCCGCAACGGGCTTTCCCTTCGTGTGCTTGTCCTTGCAGCTGTGCAGCTGTAGTGAAAGCTTGCTAACTTTTCCAGGCCACAAGTTTCGAGGGGAAAGGGGATTTCATAGCGTGCTATCTCTATCCAATGTAAGTGACCGCGCGCAGCATTCGGCACAAAAAGGCGACTGGATTGACTGAAATCAGATCCGTTCGAGTCATGCAACCCTCTCGGCGCAGACTTAGGCGCATCATGCAAGCAAACGCACACACACCAACGGCCAATCTAACTGGGACTATTGGAGAGAGTCTCTTCTCAGAAGAGTCAAAAAATGAAGATGCGGCCAGTGTGGATTGAACACACGACCTTCAGATTAAGTGATTGAAGTTTACTTCAGTCTGACGCTCTCCCAACTGAGCTATGTCCGCCGCTCATCTTCGGACCGGGATTAGCTGCAACACACAAATGTACCCCCACCCACGCTCACGCAATGTTGGTTGACTGAGATCCACGAGCGGCCATTCGAGCTTGTTCACAATGTGCGATCTTCTTTGATTCGGTCTTTCGTTCATTATCGTTTCAAGAAATTTGCGTTTCGCCGTCGATGAGAGCTAGGGTTTCTTTGGTGGGTAAGCAAAAGTAAGTGCGAGCTCGAAAGCCTAGGGGCTAGCTCACTGACACCAGCTCGGTATCCATCCACATCGTCGTTCACCCGCAGCCAACACTACATTCAAGAAAAGTCAGATCGGCCTCCGATTCGGACTCTTGGATCAAATTATCTTTATTTTTGGAAGTTGGACTGAAAGATTTCGTTGCTAGGTGGTTGACAATGCTAATAGACCAACGATAGGCTTCGTAAGAAACCCAACTAATCACACACTTTCCTCCTTTCTCAAGACACCGACGCGAATGACAAACACTGGGAGCCCATTTACTCCTGTCTCATCTCTTTGCAATTGCGATTATATTTTGTAAAACCACAAGTGGGATGAGAGACAAATGCTTTTACGCGAAATATGTAAGGACAGAAATAATGCGCTCGGTACGGACGGCCCAGTACGGCTCCAATAATTTCTACATGTTCTTGCCGTTAGTGAGAGACAATCTCATTTGCCAATCACCCCGGCGTCTAGAGTATCACTTACGCGCAGGAAACTGGGTTCATGGTAAGATCAACAGTCCTGATAATTCACGCCGAACGCGTTAGTGCACTCGGAGTCGTTGAGTATTGAACCATATTTGTTGTCGTCGCAGCCGCATCCCCAAAAGGCGTGCTTACATCCAGCAGTGCATCTATCGCCACTGGCGTAGTAACAGTTGATCCATCCACCTGGGCAGGTACGGGCCGTGACTGTGGCTACGGCACCCAGAGCGATGGCAACAAGTGTAAGACGGACCATGGTTCTGTAAATGAGTGGAAATTACTGAATAAGCAAAAGAGGGTGAGTCAGGTTTTGAATGATGGTAGTGTTGGATAGACGAATACCAGACCAAGGAGACTAAGACGGCAAGCACGGCGTTTAAGTAGACACTGACAATATGCGGGTTGTTGGATTATTGATTTCCACTACCATAGCACTGCCCCTCGCTTTGTCCATGCTTAATTCATAGAAAATGGGATGTCCATCCCATATGACTCGTCTGAAAACCAGCTCCCAAGTTGCCGATGATGTTGACTAGGCTACCTAGAGATACGATCCAATGGAGATATTATCATCTAGGCAGAACCCATTAGTGCTCCGCACGGTATAATCTACTACGCCGATCCTATTGTTCAAAAACTTAATTAGAGGTCCGGATGCTTCTCCTCTTTCCTAACGGAGGCAGAAAAGGAAATTTCGCTGACTCATTCTATTTCTGATTACTTAACTTGCCCGAGGAGACTGTGGTTTAAGCTAGACGGCCAGAAGGAAGGACTGATTGTAGCTGATGAGTCCAGACACTACGAATCATAAATATCTTTACTCTCAGGGTGTGATTGAAATATTTGGAGATTCTGCATCACCTAGGTGCTAAACTGAGCTTTGGCTGAGCGCTGTTTGTTCCATCTATCTGTGGATTCGCGCACCCATCATTCCGGAAGCGCAGACGAGGGCGTATGGGTTGGGACTTATGTTGCGGTCAATGAGAGCCGCTTAACTCTCGTCTACTGCCTCTATATACCATGGGCTCGGAATGACACCGTTATCCCTTGTTGTTTCTGTGTTGTAAGTTCTCGGCGTTACATGCCCCAGGTAGCATCAGCCTCTTACGTGAGGACACTCAGCGTCGCGTCCATGAACGTGACTTTATGAAATAATCGAGGTTACGTTCATGGGTAGATTCCGTCTCTTGGAATTCATATTGGCACAGAGGCGTTGATAGATAATAAAGAAAATTACTCCTGAGCAGGTATTCATTCTTCTGAGGTTTTGAGGTATGTGGGGGCATTTCCGACATCAACAGGCGGTCGCTTTGGGATGTTGCAAATTGGTGAGTAAGACATGGCTGGCACTTGGAATTACTGCCAATCAAGTTTCTGGGAAAGCTCTTACACGATGTTTTTTTAATTCTGCATTTCCAAAAATTTTATGCTTCCTAGACTACGCCAGCGTGGTTTCTTTGGTAAACAGATCTATATATCTCACGTCTGCCAGTCCATTTCGGTATCAGACGAGAACCCAATCATTCTCGCTGCCTACATGATATCCGTCGCACCAAGTTCCGTAAAACACATCACCCGAAATAGCAGGTTGAGACTGTTCGTTTGATCGCTCCAACAAGGTACCTTCTCTTGTCCTGCGTAGAGACTCAAGTCTTCTTTGAATGAATCAACAAAATCCGCGAGGCATTTTGTCCAGACGATACGAACCCATTCGTCAAATGCCTCGGCCCAATAGTCCGCTGTTATCTCAACATCATCCGTCTCGCCACCTGTGAGATATCTAAGGACCCTGAATGCAGGTTTCGGAACCTCGACGTGCTCGAGTCTATCGATTATCCCACTGGCTTCAGGCAGGACAATTGATATGGATTCCAGTTGCGGCAAGTATTTCATAGCAATTGGTAGCCACAGTCCTCGGTCGGTGACTGGGAGAGCAAGTGCCAGGTGCTTGGTGGCGGAAGGCCACTCAGCTCGACCGCATGCCTGACAGAAATTGTAGAAGTTGTCGCTATGAAGGTAGAGTTTGTCTTGGTCTGGCTCGTAAGGCCGAGTTCGGGGCAGTCTTCGGAGTGCGACTTGGCGGGCCTCGGTGTTGGTCGCAAGCAGTGGTGAATAAGGATTGTAAACTTCCAATGTTGCAGGTGTATCCAAGTCGAGACCCGATGGTGGAATGCAAACATTTGAGAAGACGAAGAGACAGTATTCCCAGACCCTCTTTCTGATGTTGAGGGGCAGACGCGTAAAGTGTCTGAATTGAGGTAGTGTAGGATATTGGAAAGCATCATGTGGATGGATAATGCAACCGAGATTTAGGAACAACATGCTGTGGGTTGTCGAGAAGTTGAAGAGAATGATAATGGCCACGACTCTGTCCAGCGCTGGTGCGTATCTCATTCGGAATGAGACCAATATACCTTCTGTGAATGGGTCTTCTGTAGCCTGGTTGAAACGACTATAAGGACATCTCGTGTCCATCTAGGAGGCCACCAGCGACGTAGGTGGAGATCCATTGTTGTTGTCTACTGACCCGTCCCTGCCTAAACATCTCGGCGCTAAGGATTCTGCCTTACCAAAGTCCGGTGGGGCCCGTCACCTTCTAAATCTCACTGCGCCTCATACCGCCGCATCAAATGGACTCACGCGGTAGCGAGCTCTCGGCTTCCCTGGACGGAATAATGTGCTATACGAAGAAGAGTCCTCGAAGATACTATGACTCCTTTTTAGAAAGGTAAGCCTACGGGGGTATATCTTCTTAGACAAATCTAAAACTAAGGAAACAGATAAAGTCCATTCGTGAGTTCCTTCAACTGTGGACCACCCTGTTGCTGCTGGATGACTTCGCATCACTGTCAAACATGACTTAGTATAGACTGATCTATTCTATTGGTATTGATTAATGACTGTATTTATTGTTGGCGGTGCGATACTGAAACCAGGCACGGGCAGCTCCGTTGTCCCCAGATGAGCAACCAAACAAGCATTTTTGACATCCATTGGACGGGAGAGAAAGTTCACGACTTAGAACAACACAACTTGACTTCAAACGGTCGATTGTGGACTGATGCTTACTATTTATCTTTGTCGATAACACGGAAGTGCAACCGGTCTGAATCGGGGCGAGTCATACTCCCGGCTTGGATCGGAAGAGCCCCGTTATGCCACGGATTGCTCCAAATAGATCCTCGCAACACCACTTGCACTATGTATGCACGCTGGGATAGGAGAGTCATGCACTGTTTTACTGAAGATCACCATGCTATTCTAGGTAGTTTTCATGGCGGAAGGTTTGAGAGGACAAGGTAGAATGGGATTAAACTGAGTGTTTTGTGGAACTCAGTTCCATGAAAATGAAGCGGTGTATTAAAAGCCGCGTAATTGTTTTCTCCAAACCCTCTTTTCTTCATACCGCTCTTTTGCTAATCGAACAAGTTGCTTTAAAAGTGTGCGCCGGCCTCGTCTTTGCTAGACCCTCTCTACCTTACCTTTCCTAACAACTTATCCGCTCACGTACATCGATTCACCTCCTTCAACCACAATGCGCTTCTCCAGTCTCATCCCTTTCTTTGCAGCCCTGGTTCTAGCTGAGGATCAGGGCAAAGGCTGCAACCCCGACAAGTACACCATGGGATGCTCAGGCCTGAATGTTGTAAAGTGTTATACTTGGGAGGGTCGATCCAGCCCAACTTGGAACTTTGTAAGCTACTGCTCACCTAAAGCGATTGGTTTGATCGTGTAGAAAACTAACTCTTCACAGGTCGAAACTTGCGAAAAGGTCTGCTGCAACGGAATTTGCACCGATTCCAAGGAGGGTTGCTAGTCGCAAGAATGATTTAATGCTGTTGTCCCCTGTATCGAGTACTGAGAGATTGCAACTGAAGACAACGATGATGAAAGTATCAACACGGAGCTCGGCTGCAATAGATATAAACACGCTAAAAACAATCAGGTGGGCTAGATGCCTCCTAAGCATGTAATAATTGAAAGTCAAAGTCTTCAACTTGATATGCCGAAGGAACTTCTCGTCAGTGCAGGTATATGGTGTGGCTTGCGGCATTGCCGTTCCTTCCATTCCCTCTCGTCGAAGACACTTCGCCACATTTTCGATGCCGTGAACGGATGGGGCCGGGGCTTGGGCCGGTGTCAGCCAGTACAACGACCTTAATCACTGCATTTAGACTTGATTCAACCTAGTCAGAAGCTGTTGTGCCGTGTCTAAGGTATCCTCCATCTATAGTTGTGTTCGCCGGCTGTCCATGCGACTTGGACATGATGGTAAAGAGCCACAAGTGTCCGTTGATGCAAATCTTGGAGGAGAGGTCTGAAGGAGAACGCAAGACACACGTCTCTAGACAGTTCAAGTTGCAGGCTGTATGTCGAACGTTGCGTGCATTCAATATGGATATACCTCACATTCGGCCCCCTTTTATCATCTATGGTGATTCCGTTCTACCGTTAACTCCATTTCTAAGCCATCTCAATGCAAATTGTTTAGGGTCTTGGTCTTTTGCATTCATATCAACTTGCTTGCTCGTAAATGCCGGATTAGTCCTGACGTCTAATGCAAACAGAGCATAGTTTTGGGCATTATTGAGTTTTCTCAAGTCTGGCAGGTTGATGCATCTAAGTGCTGCTGTTTAGTTGGGGTATCGGAAACACACTGGGAGTCTTCACTTACTCTGACGGCGGGTAGGCATGATCGGTGGAAGCCAACTGATCTGTCCAGTATTCGAAATCTCCAACCACACCAGTGATGTGTGTCACTTCATGCAGCAATGCAAACCCAGCAGCAGGTAAGAGTTTTCGTTGCAGCGTCCACGTTGATGCCGATTGCTCCTCTGCCTCGTCTGACGCGACAGCTCCGTTATTGAAAAAGTACGACGGACAAATGGCAATGGTGTTCTTCAACTTGTTGGCAACAAGGTGGGTGCCTCGGGCGCGGCAGTCATCGGTATTGCGAACCGTCCCGCAGCCGATGACTAGGGTCTCCTCTAGATCCTCAAGCTCAGCAACGAACCATTTAGCGCTAGAGCCCAGCGCTTCAATAGGATCGTAGACCTCCGTTCTGATATATGTGACCTTGTCGACATTGGTAGCTAGAGTATGAGCGTAAGAATCAGCATCTTCGTGATCGCTTTGTGTTCTAAGGGGAAGACAGAGAGGAACGGGTTGATTTACCGCCAAACCATCCGATGAATGCTGAAGTCGTTTCAGAAGCATCTTCATAAAGGAAGTCATACGCGGATTTAGCGTATAGATTCATCCACATAATAGACCTTTGGATGGCGGCGACCTGGTTGCTGTCGCAGAAATATTGGCTGTTACGACCTGATTCACCAGCAACAATCGCGATGTCTTGTTTTCGGCTTCTCTTACGTAGCAGTGATGGAGACTCCACAGCTGCACAGTGGGACAGCAGACAGTAAGAAAGGAGCCATAGTAGGACGAAGTGCATTCTGGCACTTTGCAGAATGCAAAAAATGGAGGTAAGGATGAAGTTGATTATTAGTGCTACGTCTGGACTGGGAGCGCAGTAGTGGGCTGGTTCCCACTCTTATGTGCGGATTTGTACTTGAAGGTCTTGACGGGCATTTCAGAATCTCATATTGTTGTAAAAAGTAAGACGCAGACCCCATGGGTGATTAAGTGGTCACTGCTGATGTTCTGGGGCAGACAAGGCCCTATTCGGGCGGCCCGTCCGATAGGCGGGGGCCTGCTCATCAATCATAACGAGAATCTGAAAGCAAGCCAACACATCTTCTTTAAGCTTTGCAACTTGCTAGCACCTCCATAATAAATACATCAACAATCCTATGTCTCAAACTTCTCTGTATGGATTTTAATTCAGTGAGTTAAGCAGCATGCCAATTCAATATTTCGCACGGAAATGTCCGAAGAAAGCTCCCAATCCACCCGCTGAAGTTTTTAAACAACAGTGGAGGAGCCTGCCAGCAATAAGGTTTGACTAATCCAGCCACACTGTAGCTTCAGGGGAATGGGCAAGGACCAGGTGGGATGGGTAAACTCAAATGTATTACGACTAATAATCCGTTCTCATCCCGCGAATCTCGGGCTCGGGTTCCACCTTCCCAGGTGGCCTTCACGCCGAGACTGGCCCGGACCGAATGCCGTCCAAGTCCGGATGAATCATCAAAATGTGCAGCTTCAGTGAGATGCAAGCTGCGAAAAAGAGTCATCTTGGGACGGCTTGTGTGGGACCTGGCCCGGTCTATCCCCAGGCTGCCACTTCTCAGAGTCTCCAATCCGGTCCGCTGTGATTCCGGCTCTTCCGGCGGGATGGAGTCCGGCTTCGAGTTGTCTCTTATATGAGACATTGCGAAGTCTTTCAGCCTCTGCCGGTGTGAGATGCAGCTGAAGAACGTTAGCTAGTTGATGAGGTGAGGTGGAATTATAAAACACTCACATAGATCTCGATCCCGATAGCGTGGATAGCCAAAGCCAGCCAGACGGCCATTCCGAAGACTATGCCGGTAGCTGCTCCAGCTTCAGCAGCCGATGTTGCGTTGGGAAGGTCGGCATGGACGACTGTTTGCTGACCCGGATTCTCTCCAGAGAAATACGAGGCACAATCCGGGTACAGAGCCAGTGTTCTGTTCATGTTGTCTACCATGAACGCAACTTGATCGCAAGGACGCGACACATAGTAGGTTCCCATGTTGCTGATGATAGTAGCTGCAGTAATCTGAATTAGGCGAATAGTGATGATGGATCCGGCCTTGTTCGGACGTTAGCTTGAGAAAATTCGAAGCATTTGCCGTACATACGTAAAACCATGCTCGCAACATCCAAGCTCTGTGTTGCTCAATCTGAAGCTTCTTGATGTTGATGAACGCCAACATCATAGAACCGATAAACATGATTGATAGGAGGCCGATGCCAGTTTGGGTCTCGATCCCACCTCCAAATGCGTTCCGCAAGAACATGAAGACGCCCGCTGTGCTGATGAGGGACAATAGTATGATGAGATAGCCGTTGATGCGATGGAAGAGCAACACCTTGTGACGAATTACTGGAACGAATTGGAAACAGGCCAGAAAACTGGCCGGGAGGATGGCGCCGAGGTGCATCTTAATACCAATCTGCTCGATTCGCTTCTGATAGTAGAAACACTCCCCAGGGGCTGCACCACCAGGTCCACAGAAAATGCTGAAGTTGAGGTACTCAAAACGGGCGAGCGTGAATCCCATGAAAGCACCGAAGAAGATGAAAAAGAGGACGAAGTTGTAGCCTTTGGCGAATCCCAATGGATTGTAGACTTTCCGTGCTGCTGCAACGAAGCCGTTGGCAGGAGGTCGTGTTGGCTGAACCATGTTTGCGCTTGTTGACAGCCGGGTCAAAGCTGGTTGTTGTTTCAATGCTTATTCTTCTCGGAGGTAGATTCGGACTGTGCGAGTTCGGTTTGTAGTGTTTGAAGCTGTTGTCTACCAATATGCGAAAAAGAAGAAACAGAAAACTCCCTGTCTTATATCTCATTATTAGACTTCAATGCTTCATCTGCATCGTGATCGGGGTCCCGGTCGTGACACAGCCTTCTGCATTCCGACGACGTCCATGGCAGATCTGCGCAGACGCGTCTTTAGGGCTGGGGTGCGCTTGAACGGTCTTGGAAAGAAAATGCGCGATAACGTCGTAGGCGGCATTTCCCGTTGTGTCAGACAAGGGAAATTGGACATGAATTTTACCGCCAGACGCCCGTCTTGGCATCTAACTTTCGGCCTTCTCGCGCATCACGAAGATCACAGAGCTGGTTCAAACACCTAATCAAGTCACAGCGCGCGGAATGCTTCCCAAATAGGCCTAGAGGTGGCTTGCTTGCCAGCGGTTGAGTGGATCGCTAAAGAGGCTTGGAATCCTTCGAGCGTTTGCAGGGCTGAAAATAAGCCAATCCTTCGTCTCCAGCAACCTGGATGCGCCTTTTTTGTTACTTCAAATGTCGTCGTCATTGATCTCAGCGTGCATAGCTCCTCGTCTAGCAGCATTCCTGACAATCGGTTGCTGCATCATTCGTCGATTTCTAAGCCTCCACGACAACGTCTTGTGCCCAAGTCCGCGGCCCCGCGATTGAGGCTTGCTTGGTCCGGGACAGATCAGATGCAACCGCTCCGCCGGGAGATACGCTTTTTCCCCGATCGCTGTCAGTCCACCGACGCTCCGTTGTAGTTAAAACGGCTCTGACGCCCACGGCCGCTCACCATTCCCAAATCAGAAACATCTTGCGCCGGGTGATCCTGTCTCTGCAAACGCTTGCTTTCCATTCTGGGATCCCACTCACAAGATGGTTGGAGTTCCGGGACGATCCAAGGGTTGCAACACATGTCGCAAGCGCAAGAAAGGAGTAAGTGCACCAGGACCCTTGGTCCCAAATCGCAGATGCGCCTGATCATTGACCTGGTGTACGGTAGTGCGACCTCCAGAGACCAGTATGTGGGCAGTGCCTGAAGGCTGGCATCGAGTGCGCGGGTTATGAACGGAAGCGCATCTTCGTCAATGTCACACCCAACAACCCGAAGCCTAAAAATACAGCTCTGGTTGTGGTGGTGCCTCCCACGTTCCAGGCACCTCTGCTATCGCATTCCGCTTATGAGGAAAAAGTCCTCGATCTGTTCTGGGAGACATACATGCCTGATGCCCCGACTTTCACTCCGGGGACCCCGATTGTCCGGTACTCCCATTCAGATTGGGCTGCAACAGTCCAGGATCTTTACCGAACGGATGCGGCACTGCGCCAGAGCCTGCTGGCTCTTAGTCTTGGAACCATCGGCCGTCGTGACAAGCAAGCATGGATGATTGAGGAGGGACTCAAGTTCTACTGCCAGGCACTTGGCGAATTGAACACTGGCCTGCGGCATCCTACGAGATGGAGGTCAGATGCGCTGATGGTGGCCTCAAGGATTCTTGGTCTCTACGAGGTATTCGCATTTCAAGTCCTTCACTTCTTTCTGCCAAAAGCCAAGGCTCATTCTTTTTCAGCTTTTATACGGTGCAGATGATAGAGAGAGGCGGGGCATTTCGCAAGCCCAGAGCTGGGAAGGTCATGCCATGGGAGAAATGGCCCTAGTTGTGCAGCGAACACCACAGAGCCATGTCGATGGCCACGCGCACCAACTTTTCTGCTCCGGGCGTGTTCATCAGGTACGGCACTTCTCATCAACCCTTTTCTGCGATTTCTCTTATTCTAACGCATGAAATAGACAATAACACATCAAGCGGCGGCAAAGATGCCCCTTGAGCCATCCTATTTGGAAGACAGTACCTTGGAAACATCATCCGAAATCTTCCAAGGACGCATTGGTGGACATCTTTGTTGATATTCCAGGAATTCTCGAAGATCTGGATGGGTTGCGTGATTGCGAGCCAGGTGTCGAGAAAGAGGCAAACCGGAGCAGACTGGTGAATGAGTGTTGGCGCATCGACAAAGAGCTTACACTGTGGCTCGATAACATGGGCCCGACAGAAGAGATGGAAGACCTCGAGAGAAGGGGTGTGGAAAGTCCCGCCATGTGCGACGTCGTCATAACCTCGATCATGACACTGTTTTGGACGACATCCATTTTGGCCTACAGTACTCTTCGCCTTGCCCTTGGCCCGAAACCTGACACAGAGCTGCCGGAGCGAACCAACCCCAGGATATATTGTACCAAAATCGCCAACATCGTCGATATCTTCTTCCACCCGAATGCAGGGACTTTCGGGATTTCATCTGCGCCTTTGCCGATTGGCATGGCTTTGGTGTACCTGAACTCAACTGACGAAGGGTTCAACTCAGAGGACAAACGAAAACTTGTCAGTTTCTTTGGCATGCGGGCTAATAACGGAATTGGGATTGGGAAGTTCTTGATCAGTATCCAAAGCGACGGCATTGTGCCGAGGGGAGCAGTAGAGTATCCCAAGTGCGATGCTATCAAGAACAAGGCAAAGAGGTGGATGGGTGCTGTGGGGTAGATCGTTTGACTGTGAAGTAGTCTCTGTTTCTAGCTAGATATAGTGGCTGTTTAAGACATCCAATAAATCCTCAAGATAAACTAGATACCTCTTACATCCAATAAATCCTATTTCTGTCCGTATTATTTCCAAGGCCGCATAACTTATACCATAGTTCTTTCGTCCCAAAATAGCCAAGTTACACACACACACGTCGCCACTTGCACGTATCCTGCGTCGCCAAGGTCAGGCGGGTAATTGCAACAGTCGTGCTCAATGGGCCGAAACAGGAGGGCTCCTCCTCCTCCCCCCAAGGTCTTCGAGCAATTTAGGGATAGTAGCAGCCCCAGTCGTACTTCTTCTTGCCCTGAGGGTCGGCGTAGGCGCCGTTGCCGTATCTACCGGCGCAAAAGGCACCGACGTCAACGTTCCTTTGATTGTTGCCGTCCGTGCAGTACCAGTTGTAGGCACTGTTGGAATCGTTGTCTCCCTTGTCGTTTTGAGCATGGAATGCCACACCCACTGGCTCACACAGGCCGCGTTCATGTCAACGCCACCGGCCCAGGTGCGGGCAGACACGGGGGCCGCGAGCATAGCGAGGCTGGCGACGACGCCAATGATGGTATGGCAAGCGAACATGCTGAATGATTTGGGGTTGTGCTTTTGAGTGTTAGATATGACGGGATCAGTATGTGTTTGCGAAAGATCTTACGTACAAGGCGGTGCAGAAGCAGGAACAGTCTGTAAGTAGAAGTGTCGGAAAGAGCTGTGAGTGTGATGGCGAGTGATGAGAGAGACTTGGAATCTTGGACTTGAAGGTCGTATTTATAGAGAAATCTTCATGTGTAGGACCGGTCTGCCAGAGTGTACAGGAAGCATGATATGAACTCCAAATGGACACTTGGACTCCGACCAATCTCCTTTGAGACTGCGGAACACGAGGTTGTACAAGGCATACAGTCTCTGTCAAGCATTGCGGTTGCCTATTATGCCCTAAACGGGCTCACCCACGTGCATCATCATTGGATCGGCGACGATATTGATTCCTTTTTTCCGGACTTGGAGTCAGATTGACACGCAAGTGGGTTAATAATACCTGCGTTATGCTATGTAGATTCTGTGGCTCCGTAGTTGCCTTGCTCTATTAGGGTAACACCACAGCTCAGAAAACTGCTTGCTTTCAGCCTGATCTGCGAGCTGAAAGTTGCAATCCATGTAGCTTCTCACAGCATAACCAATAGCTAATCCTCATCCCCAAAAGCTAATTCGGATTTGCATGAAGCTTTGAGTGTTTGTCAATTATTGGATATAACACTATCATCAATACCCACAGTATATTTCCACCATTGACAGATCTTAACAGTCATCAACGAGTCGATTCCAAGTGTCAACCACGGTGAGGTCATGTCAATACCACCCCCGTTCACCGCTCACATCAGAAATCCAAAGAGAAGGTGCGCAATCTCTAGCTACCTTATGTGCGATGATGTGTCCATTCTCTGACAATCACCTTGTACTCGCCCCAGTGGATGAAGGGGGCCCTTAACATCGCGCTCCCTGAGATGGCCCGCCCCGGTGTCATGTCCCCTGCATATGAGAGCCCTAATATGGACGATCGACAGTGAAGGGTATGCATGTGGAAGTCATCCAACGCCTGTGCTGCCAGTCACAGTCATGGGGACTACTAGATGGAGATATATCATCTGTGGGCGATGCCCCGATCAAATCAGCTGATTGATGCCACTGCTCCATGTTGGAAGTCATGTCAACAAAGCAACACTTCAAGTTGGTCTCTATTGCCCTATTGAAGCCCACGACGGTTTTCTTTTGCTTCCTCTTACAAGGCTCTCATGAACCTTTATCGAGGTAAGTGGCACAGAACACAGTCAGCACTAGCAAGTGCTCCACTGTAAGCAAGAGGGGCGCAATAAACTGGCAGCGTTTCCAGACAAATAAGACACAAGCAGCAATACAGTAGTTTTCATTCGTCTAGGTCTGCCAGAACAGTCCATTGACGCTTCGCAAACGCTTCACTGAGATGGGTGGAGTTGTCGCTGCAGCGCTTTCGGAATTGTTCCGACCTGCTCAGCATGCAGACCTTTCTGTGGTTCCGTGGCTTACGCTAATACGAGGAACTTCTCGGGCACCGGACATAATGCTGCAGGGGGTTTTTCTAGGAACACGAAGAATATCCGGATAACGGAGTTAAGATACATGGGCGAGAGAGCTCACTGTAACTAGGCAGCCTCCATGATGGACCAGCTATCTGCATCATACATCTGCTCGGGTTCCCCAAAGCTTGTCAAATCCGTCAATCGCTGTCTACTTGTCTCCGTCCAGAACGATTCTAATGTCATCAATCAACACCCGATACCAAATAGTTCATATTTACTTAAGTGACCTCAAAGCTCAGCTCGAAGGAAGCAAGGGACTTGAGATTTGACTGTGCTCAGATGGTGTATTCACATCTGAGTTCTGGGTTAGTCTGTGTCCACACTCATGTCGGTGTCAATACGTACATCCAGTATTCGTGGGCATTTAGGCCTTCTTTGCTAGTGCCGTGCTTGCAATTGCCTTAGAAACAATTAGTGTCAAATTTCAGCCAGGTACGTTAACCCTTACCAGCTTCCCATGCGTTGATCGTTTGCCCCTGAACAGTGAACTGCGGGTTACAGACACTAATGCGTGTCAGTGTATCTGTGGTAGGACGCCAGGCGACAGTCATCCGCACTACATACCTTCCAAATGTACCGCACAAATAGTTGGTCCATTTGACTTTGAAATCGCCCAGCTGGCCGTCGTGACCATAAATTTCTTGGCCAACGGAGCAAGGCGCCGAGTCTTTGCGAGACAACGTCACATCCGGGTTGTATCGGGAGTGATCGGAGTTTGTGATCTACTCCACGTGTTAGCCTCTTCCCCCCGGGCCTGTATAATGTGCTCCTAAACGAACAAGAAGATTACAAGTCGCCTTGTTCACGGGTCCTGGTAGAACACCCACGGTTGGCCCCCCGAGACCGACCGAAACCCCGGTGTGGACTTCAAGCCAAACAGAGTTAGCTCGCTGTGCAATATTCGCAGAAACTTCGTTGTTGGTAGCCGCTGTAGGGGATGCCAGTGCGCCCAAAGGCAGAGTCCAAAAGAGATAGTTGGCATGCATGTTGGACAAGCAGGATGGGAATGGTACGGGATGGACAGGAAAAAAGGCTAGCTTGGCTTGTTCAGTTCTACATCGTGATGTTCAATTGAACTTTAATAGTCCATGAGAATGGCAGTTCATTGAAGTAGACTCTCAATGTCGACATCTCTACACAGCCCAAGAACAGCTGTATACACGAAACTTCAAATATCTGCCTGAAGCTTGTATGTTGTTTTGATGGACTGTCCGAACAGTCGACGAAATGGACCGGACAGAAAGGGCAGTTGATGGGCATGTTCGGAATCCCGGTTTTTACACTTCGCAGTGACAGCAGAGAATGTTACTGTGTGTGCTTAGGTCTTGTCTTTCCATGTTTTCTCACAAATCCTCGTACTGTTTCTCGTGCTTTGATCGCCGTCTTTCTCCTTATCTGAAGCATCTGTCCCCTGCTCGCGGAGTCCGGAAGGTCCGGCATGCCCAGTGACAGTTCATGAACTTCTGTTTACCTTAATTACCGCCCAGGCTTGGACGTTTTTACTAGCTTATTCGGTCGGAAAGGGTTTCAAAGGTCCAGACCACTCATGTCAGGATGCATTGTTACCCCAACGTGGGGCAGGCAACAGTTGATCGGCCAGACAGGGGAGTATCAATATGACTCGTAGCATCCCGCCAATGTTGCATGGCTCCCACGCGGTTTGCAAAAAAAAGCGCATACTGTAAACCACTTACATACAACACTTTAGAAACTGCTCCTTTTCTAAAGGCGGTTTTCGAGTATAACGAGGATATTAAAATCGAAGAAAATTATCTATCGATATTGAATCTCTTGAATTATTTACTGAGATTTATCTCTCTATTTATTCCCTTTAGTCTATTGATAATCGGGTAGCCGAAGCAGGTATCCCCTACAGTGTGCGCTTTTTTTGCATACCGTGTGGCTCCCTACAGCAGTTGAGTATCGTATTCATCGCCACAAAAAGGCCGAACTGATTCCATGTGAAGCACCGGTTTTATACATTCCCGACAACTTGGTGTGCAGGCCTCCTGTCCCATCGGCCGCCACGGCATGCCAGAAACCCCCTAGGGAGAGTAAAGCCAAGCACCATACTTTCAAATTAACTTGCGAATGCTAGGAATGCGGTTTAAGACATGGCCATATTATGTGTAGATCTCTCTGGCATTTGGTGGCAGCCGATGAGACATTCCCTGCTAGTCTGAAGCCAACCCTGTTGGCAAGTTCAGCTGCCTCTTTCGGTCAGGAGATGGTTGATCGAGCGGGAGTACAAAGTTCCATTTTTCGGGGGCTGCAGCTATCTCTTGTTCTTTTAGCAGCCTGTGAATCGATAGATCCAAACCCTAGCTTTGTGGCTCTTGTTCAGCATGACATTTTGAACTTGGATTTAAATTTCTCTTGCTTGAATATCCGGGTTGGCTGAACTTCCCAACTCTTTTCAGCCTCACGACCTATCTGCCCATGCATTCCACCATGAAGCTATACAATCTTTTTCTCGCCTTGCTGCACCTTTGTCTATCTGCGACTTGTCATGCAGCGAAGTCGTTTTCAGCTTCAAACCTCTCCTATGCTGCTGGCTTGAATACCCAGCAGCAGACATTCCTGTTTGAAGGTCTCCAGAGCGCCGGTATCAAAGTTCTGCGCGTTTGGCTCGATGGTAGGTATACCCTGTGTTTCTCTAAAGTTCTTGGTTTTCGTGCTAACTGCCCACCCATCGATACAGGCCAGTCTGAAAGCCAGAAGGGCAGCAACATTCACATTTTCAACCCTCTCCAAGGGGATAGTCCTGACTCCTGGGACGAAACAGTGCTCAACCGACTTGACAGCTTCATGGACCGCGCCCATGGCTATGGCATCAAGCTTCTCATCTCCATCCACAGCTACAATGCGCTCGAAGGAAACCGTGACTTTTATGGAAAGTGGTACGGCACCGGAGACTTTTACACCAACAACGACGCCATGGCCTACTTCAAAACCCGTATTGCACATGTCCTTGGTCATGTCAACCCTAACAACGGCAAGACGTGGGCCCAGAGCTCTGAGTACATCTTTGCGTTTGAGGCACAGAATGAGGCCATGCACCCTCAGGTAGCTGCAGACATCGACCAGCCCCGAAAGCCTTGACTCAACTGACTGATCCTCTACCACAGGGCAATCCAACAGCTTTGGCTTCGTGGCAGTGCACTATGGCCCAATCGATCAAGGACAATCTCAACGGGAACTCCGATATATTGGTTACAACCGGAGGCGGTGCTTACGTCGACAACTCTCTTCTAGATCCTTACTTCAGCTGTGCCGCTCTGGATGTCCTTGCAATCCACGCATATGGCGTTGACGATTTCGCCACCTCAAAGCTTCGACCGTATGTCACCAAGGCCCAAAACGCCGGAAAGAAGCTCATCATGCAAGAATGGGGCGCTTGCTACACGGATGCTCCCAACCACAACTGTAATGGCGGAACTCCGCTCGGCACTAGCACCAGAGACTCAAACATTCGTAACTGGGCCGCTAGTAGGCTTCAAACTATCTATAGATACCTATATAGGTATATCCCTACATAGTCTATAGATTATAGAGGGGTACCTAGGTAAGTACTAAGTAGGTATAGGTAATAGGTAAGATTTTAATATTTAAGTACTAGGTATATAAGTATAGTAAGGATTATAATTTAGGTTCTAAGTAAAGGTTTATTTAATAAGTATAATATATTAAAATAGGTTTAGAGAGAAGTTAAAACTTAAATTAAAATATTTAAACTATATAAGAGATAAATTAAACTATTCTATTATATTACTAATTTCTAATAAAGGAAAATTACTATAATCTATTTCTTCTATAGTCTTTTAGCTACTTAATTACTCTCTTATTTTCTAACTTAATAATAAGAGGGAACGTTTATAAGCTTATAAACTTTACTATAATATATTTAAACTTAAAAATAATATCTAAGAGGTTTAGTTTAGCTTATTTATAAAGCTTAAAATTTAGCTACTAGCTTTAATAAGTTTTATATCTAAAAACTCTAGTTATACTAAGTTTTAAATATCTTAAGTATTATTATTATTATTATTACTTAAAATATTAATAATATCTTAGGTATACTTAATAATAAGCCTATAAAAGATAATATAAAAGCTTTTAATATTAAGAACTTTATATTAGAATATTTAGTAAATTAATATAGTATAACTTTTATTAAGTATTTTAAGTATATCGTTTTCTAAAATAAAAGGCTCTAGATTAAAGAATAAAAGCTATTCTTACTACTTATTATAAATAGTAAGAAGGAGTTAATAAAAGATTATCTTAGGTTTTATATTAAAATATAAATAGTAATAGATATATCTCCTAAAGCTAAATACCTATTTAAAGAGAATAGAACTTAGGAAAATATAAAGATAGTTATAAGCTATTCTATAGAAGCTATAATATTTTAGATCTTTTTCTAAGTTTCTCTAGAAATCCTAGATTAATTACTTAGGATAATAGCCTAATACTAATTTAATACTATTTCTATAAAAAGAGGAATTATAATACTTATATTTTTTAAGGAAATTATAAATAATATTAAATCTATTTAAAGGAGATATTTATTTTTAGTTCTAAAGAAGTATATAAACTAAGTAATTAAAATAATATTATAATAAGATTATTATAATAAGATTATTATAATAAGATTTTTATAAGGATTATTATAATAAAGTTATTATAAAGATAGAAGAAATATTATAGTATATTTATTTCTTAAAACTTTAGAGTATTAAAGCTATTAAACTATAAATAGATCTATAAACTTTATCTAGAGTAGATTTTAAGTTCTTTAAGCTATTTTTATAATAGTCTCTAATATAGATTTCAGTGAAATCTTTCTAAGTAGTATTAGCTAATAAACTAAAATAAGCTTTATAAATATTATAGAATTTTAGATTATATTATTATATCTAGTATAAATAAAGGAGATAAGAACAGTGAAGATATAAAAAAAACTAATCTTTTTTATAGTAACTAATACTTCTTAAGTTATTACTACTACTTATACTACTTTTTAAAAAAATAGAACCTAATATATTCTTTTAGTTAAGCTTTTTAATAGCTTTTTAATATTTTATTAAATAGTTATAATAGATTTTTATAAAAGTAATTATATAAGTAATATTAATAGCTTAATCCTAGTTTAAAATATATATAATAGTAAGGAAATATTTAGAAATATTAAGAATAACTTTAATTTAGTACTATTTATTAGCTTCTAGTTTAAAAGAGATATTATTACTATAGTTTTTAAACTAAGTATTAATTAGAGTTTAAAGTTTGAGAGTATAAACTAATATTAATATAGTTAAGTTCTAGTAAGTCTTTATATTAATAATTAGATATTTAGAGCGTTTTATAAAGTCTTTATCTTAACTATTTTTCTAAAGTACTAGAAACTCTAAGAAGTATATTAAGCTAGATTTAATCTTTAGTATAAAATATTAAACTTAAAAGAATATAAATAATAATAAATATAAAGGATTAGAAATAAAGTATTTTATTTTAGTAATTATTATTCTAAGTATTAAAGTATTATATCTATTAATTTAACTTTCTAATAGTAAAATCCTATTTAAACTATAATTAGTAGAAGTTTTATTATCTAAATAAACTTTTTAATCTATACTCTATAAAGTAGAAGTAGCTTTTCTTTATAGTAGTATAATAGCTTTAATAACTTCTTTATTATTTATATTTAATATATTATATAAAGTTACCTATTATAAATACGTAGGTAACTTTAAGTTAATTATATAGTTCTTAAACTATAAAGTTAATAATATAAGTAAGATATTAAATATAAGTAATTATAAGTTATAGTATAGTAAGTATCTTTATATAGAACTTAGCTAAGATATTTAGTATAAAGTTAAAAGTATTATTTATAGAAATATAATTAAATTTAAATTTAAAGTCTAGAAGCTTATTAAGAGTTTTAATAATTATACTTATAATAATCTTTGTAGTATACTTTCTTATAATACTAAAGGTACTAAGAAAGATATAGTAATAGTTCTAGTTCTTATCTATAAAGTAAGCTATAATACTAAGTATAGTATATTTCTAACCTAGTATTATCTAGATATTAATTATTAGAGATATTTTTAAATCTAGAATAATTTACTTAAAAACTTTAGCTTAGATAGCTAAAGCTTTAATTTTAAGATTCTTAGTAATTATTATAGTAAATAGTAATATCTACTCTAGGTTTATAAAGCTAGTAAAAAACTTAAAAGTTAACTTTAAAATAGAGTTAAAAAATATATTACTATTAATAAAGTAATATAATAGTACTTTATCTATATAAGTATACTTATCTCTTTTATTAATAAGCTAGAAAGTAGAAAGAAGTTATTATAATAATTATTATAAATAACTTAAATAGGTTTTATAGTTTAGAGATAAATTATTTCTTTATTATGTTATATTCTAGAAGATACTAAAGCATTATACTAAGCTTTAAAACAGGCTAGTTTATAAAAATAATTATTTATTAAGTTAGTTTCTAAGCTAGTAATATTAAAATAGATAAGAATAGAATTATATATATAATAAATAAAATAGGAGGTTCTTTACAGACTTTACTTCTTTATAAAAATTAGCCTAGATATCTACTTATTTATAAGATTTACTAAAGATTTTAGTTATTTTCTTTAGATATATTAGAAGTTAAGGATTCTTAGAAGCTTCTAATATTATTTTCTATTTTCTGCTTATAATAATAAGTTTTTTACTACTATTTAATAAAAAAAGTATCTATAGTAAAAAGAATAATAGAGCTACTAAGTATTAACTTATATTTAGAAGGAAGTAAGACTAGAAAAGAGATCTTTTTAAAAAGGTTATCTATTATATATAATTAAGTAGTATATATTACTAATATAGATATAGTAATAAATATAAAGAGAAGTTAGAGTAAAATAAATTATTATAATAAATTATTATAAATATAGCAAATATAGAGCATTATACTATTTAGTAATAGGTCTAAGAAATAATTAGTTTACTTAATAGTATAACTAAGCTATAGATATTTATTATATAATTATAGAGAATATATTTTTAATTCTGTTATAATAAGTCTTTAAAATAATACTGCCCTAATTACCTAAGAATATCTTATTAATACTAGCTATATCTAGTTAGTATTTAAAAAATAATAAGATTTCTAAAACCTCTATATATCTATAAGTAGAGCTATAGTAGTAATTACTTAGTTTTAATATAGCAGAAGATATTATTAGTAAACCTAACTTTCTACTACTTATAATAATAAAAACTACTATAAAAACTAAGAAATAGTTTATTATTATAACTACTAAAAAAGAATATAAAGAAAAACCCTATAAATGATATATTAAATCTACTAAAAAACAGAAAACATAGAAAGTACTATAAAAAGATATTATTATTAGGAAAAAACGTTTATATTATTACTAATTAGGAAGTAAGTTTAAATATATTTTAAATTAGTTTTAAAGTTAACTTTTATAGTATAAGTATTTTAAGAAATAAAGAAGTAGTAGAGAATATAGATAATACGATTTAGAAGTAGCTATTTTCCTAGCTTATAAGAGAAATATTATAGTCTATATCTAGATTAATATTCTAGTTAGAAACTATAAAAGCTTTATAAATAGTTACTAAATTATATTTAATTACTATATTTAAAAGTATATAATTATGCTAAAACTTCTATTTATATATTAAATAGGTATAAACCTCTATACTATCTATATAAAGAGAATTATACTTCAGAAGAAAGATATAAACCTAGTTAAATAGCTAGCTAGATATATAAGTTTATAAGAGATATAAATATAGAGGTAAAGATAAGTAAATTCTATTCTAATTTACTATAAAAAGTTATTATAATAAGTTATTATAATAAGTTATTATAATAGCTTATTATATTATAATATTATAGTATATTATTACTATATAGAATAAACTTAGTGGGAGTCGGTTCGATCCCAGCTGCAGAAACCCCTTTTCCTCTCTTCTGATTGGTTAAGGAGCCTCGTATATATAGGGCTACCCCGCGTTGCGGGACCCACATGCATAGTGGGGCTACCACGGTCGTTGACTAATAAGGAGTAACGTATCCTGAGACTAGTGTTATTGCCTTATCTGTGTACCGCGCCTGCGGCCTAGGTTTTATTCCTATAAAGGGTTTCCCAGCAGCGTATAAGCGCATAGTATTAGATTAGATAGTATAGTGATTTAGGGGGGGCCTTAAGCTTCTAAAAAACCTAGTATAGGGTGAATTGAGGGGTGTATATCTTTACGTCAGTTAATTATAGAATAAACTTATTATTACTCTAATTATATTTAAAATTCTAAGAAGCTAAGGTTTCTAATACTATAAACTAGATCTATATTAATATATATTACTATTTATCTAGATATCTATATATCTTCTTAGTCTAAATACTTACTTTTTTTATTTTTATTTTCTTTATCTTCTTTATTTTCTTTAGTAAACTTTATATCTATTTGATAATTAGAAAGAAAAGTAAAAATAGTAAACTTATTTAGTATATTAGTATTAAACTATTTTTATACTATAAAATAAAAATCTTAAATAGGAAGTATTTTAAGCTAAATAGGAATCTAGGCTAGATTTTTCTTATAGTAGCGCTAGATAATATTTAGTACTTTAAACTTCTTTAAATAGATTTTATTAATACCAAACTAGATTCTAGCTAGACTAAGGAAGTCTATCTAGATATTATTCTAATTATTATTAACTATACTAATAATATTTTAGATTATCTTCTAAACTAAGATACTAAAAAGATATTTATAAATATAAGTTATATTTAAAATAGTATATTTTAGAAGTATTTTAGTTATATAATAAGTAGTATTATAGATCTTTTTCTCTATTAGCTATTATTTATAATAGAGTAAAAAGGATCTTATTAAATTACTTTATAAATAGAATATAAACTTTTAAGGTTTTATAGTATAACTATTTTAATATTAATATTCTAATAATTCTAAAAGATATAGATAAAAAGAACTTCTTTAAATATAAGGAAGTTTTAAGTTTATAGGAATTTTATACTTTTCTTAGTAATACTTACTTAAGAAAATATCTTAAGAGTACTTTCTAGGAATTTATAAGCTATAAAAAGCTTTAAATATAGTATTTTAAAAGATATTAACCTAGTTAAAGTAGAATACTAAGAAGCTATATACTAAGTTACTCTATATATAATTAGTAAGAAATTAGTTAAGTAAAAGAAAGAAAAAATATATATAGCTTATATATATTAAAGTCTAGTATCTCTATTAACTTAGTAATCTTCTTTACTTTAAACTTACTAAAAAAGATTATTTTAATAGTTATTCTATTTATTATCTAGCTATTAATAGTAATATTAATATTATATATTCTAATATCTAACTAACTAATACTACTATCTAAAAAGGTAGAAGTTAGAGCTAGTATATTAAAATATATAAGATTAGTTTATAATAGGTAAAAAATAGTAAAAAGTGCTAAAAATAAAGATAATCTTAGTAAAAGATAAGTAGATAGCTAGCTAGGTTTACTTAAAGTAACTTATATCTTAGAACTTAAGATAAAAGTAATAAAGCTTTAAGCTTTCTATATTAAAGTTATAAGTATAAGAGATATAGATATTAATATTAATAAATAGAGTTTATATATCTCTATATTAAACTAAAATAGATATATATTCTTATCTATTTTAAATTCTAATTAGAAATATTTTATAAATAGATATAAAGTATTCTTACTATTTCTTATAAATAAGAACTTTAAAAGGCTTAAAAGCTTCTTTTTATTTATTCTTAGTTATTAAACTCTATCCTAGTATCTTTATTAATATTTTCTTTTATTTATAACTTAAAGCTATCTAAAATACTTAATTTCTCTAGTATAATATAGCTTAAGCTTTAGTTATATTATTAATATAGTACTAAGCTTTAATAATATAAAGATTTTAGGAATAGCTTCTAGTAGCTTTCTACTTCTAACTAGTACTAGAGCTAATAGAGTAACTTATAGAAATAATTATTATAATAACACTAAGGATTATTATAATAATATAAAAAGTATAAACTTAGAATAGATAGAGGTAGAGAGAGTAGTAAGTTAAAAATTTATAATAAGTAATATCTAATAAAAAATAGAGTGATAATAGTTAGTTATACTATTATTTATAAAAAGTTAGCTGCTAACTTATTATTATTATTATAAAGAGGAAAAGGTTTATATAAGTAGTATATAATTTAAATATCTTTAATAGGTATAATACTAAAGAAAGTATAGATAAAAGAAATAATAAAAAGTAAGTAAATAATTAATATAAAGGAAAGAATATAATTTGATATACTAAAAGAAGGTATAACTAAGAAATAATCCTAGTAATAAAGAATTTAAAACTAAGTAAATTATTTTTAAACTTCTCTTTCTAAATCTTTTATATATAATCTTTATATATAATTTTTTATTATAATTTCATATTTATATTCCTTTCTTTCTAGTAACTATAAGTAAACCTTTCTAATTATTATACTTATACCTTACTAAGAAGTATTATACTACTAATAAACTAAATAACTACTAGTAAGACTAGCTATAAAACTACTACTAAGACTACTAATAAGACTACTAGTAAGACTACTAGTAAGACTAGCTATAAGACTGCTTAAAAAGTACTATCTTATAAAGCTAGATAGAAGCTATATACTTACTAGTATAAGCTAAATAGTAAGTTAGATTATTATAATTCTTAATAATTATTATAATACTAATATCTTTTAGCTAAAGCTTTAAAAGAAATCAGAATATTTTAGAAATTATATAAATTACTCTTCTTAAAGCTTTCTTTCTAGTAGCTAGTCTATAAAATTATTAAAAATATAAAATATAAATTTAATATTTATTTAGTTTATTTCTAGCTTATTATAATAGAAATATTTTAAAAATCTATAGAAAACTATTTACTATTCTATTTAAAAGATATTTCCTATTTCTTTTAAAGTTTTTTTAATATAGTTTTTAGTAACTTAATTTATAGCTATTTATATAAGATATTATAATTAAAAATAAAAATATTAAATTCTTTAAAGAAATTATAAAGATATCTTTAAGTATAAGTATATTATAGCTTAACTAAATCTATTAGAAATTAGCTTTTATTTTACTTTATATTTATTTCTTTTATTATTCTATTCTTTTCTCTTATTATTAAATTTTATTATATTAGTAATATTATACTACTAATATTCCTAAAAATAACTATAGTAATAAAAAGAGAAGAATAAATAACTTTTAAAGAAATAATTTAAGATATATAAAAAATATAAATAGACTAAAAAAGAAATAAATATCTTAATATATATTAATAAAGTAAATATATATATAAAGAATAGAAATAAGAATAATATATTTATAAAGAATATATCTATAAAGAATATATTTATAAGAAATATAAATAAAAGAAATATAAATAAAAGAAATATAATAAAAGAAATATAAATAAAAGAAATATAAATAAAAGAAATATAAGAGAAAGGAATATAAATAAAAGAAATATAAAAAAGAAATATAAGAAAAGAAAATATAGATAAAGAAAATATAAATAAAGAAAATATAAATAAAGAAATATAAATAAAAGAATATAAATAAAAGAAATATAAATAAGAGAAATATAAATAAAAGAAATATAAATAAAAGAAATATAAATAAAAGAAATATAAATAAAAGAAATATAAATAAGAGAAATATAAATAAAAGAAATATAAACAAGAAAATAGAAGTAAAGAGATTATAAATCAAGAAAATATAAATAAAAGAAATATAAGTAAAGAATATTAGAAAAGAAATTATAAATATAGAAAATTTAAATAGAGGAAATATAAGTAAATAAAATATATATAAAGAGAATATAAATAAGAGAATTACTTTTTAAGAAGTTTTAAATAGAGAAATTTAAAGTAAAGAAATTTTAAGTAGAAAAATTAAAAGTAAAGAAATATTAAGCTAAGATATTTTAAATAACTAAAACTAATATAAAGAAGATAGTTATAAAGAAATTCTATATAAAGTAATATTTAGAGAACTAATATTAAAAAAGTATAAAAAGTAGATATATTTATAAAGCTATATATTTTTAAGATATATAGATAAAAGATATATAAATAGCTATATTATAATAGTTATATTATAATAGCTATATTATAATAATTATATTATAATAATTATATTATAATAATTACTTTATAATAATTATATTATAATAATTGCTTTATAATAATTATATTATAATAATTACTTTATAATAATTATATTATAATAATTGCTTTATAATAATAAGAGTAAGTATATATTCTCTTAGACTTTTTATCTAATTTTAGCTTAAGAAATTAAAACTAAAATATAATAATATTATTAAACTTATATTTATTACTTCTTATTTCTCTAAGTAGATATCTTTTTATATTTCTTATTCTATCTTTATAGAATATAATAATATTATTAAACTTATATTTATTACTTTTTATTTCTCTAAATAAATATCTTCTTATACCTCTTATCTATTTTTATAGCAGGAATTTAAACTAAAGAATATTATCTTATTTATTATTACTATTCTTTTAGATATAATTTTACTTAATTTAATATTTTAAGCTAAATAGAAATTAAAGCTAGTTTTAACTTATAGATATATTAGATTATATTAATAACTTCTATATTAGTTATTAATATTTTATTTATATTTATTTATATTTTAGTAGGATTTAGAAGTTTAATTTAGTTCTTATTAATACTTACTATAGTATTACTAATAATATTCTAGACTTACTTTCTTATTAGTTTATAAAAAGAGAATTAGTAGCTATATATATAGTTTATTAAGAGATAACTTTTAAGAACCTAAGTATATTTTATTCTTAAGTTCTACTAACTTAAATAATTTTATTAAACTTATTTATATAAGAAATTTCTTTAATATTACTTATTACTTCTATTTCTATATATTATTTACTTTCTAAAAAACTTTCTTTTTCTTTTTATAAATTTTAGAGAAAAAAACTTCTAAAAAACTAATATAAGGAATATTTCTTTAAATATAAAGAAGTTTTAAGCTTAAAAAAATCTTTTTTCTTACTTTTATAATACTAGCTTCTTTAAAAATCTTCTCTATTTCTTTAGAGAACTAATAAAAATATAATAGCTTTAGCTAAAATAAATCTAAGGTTATAAGCTATATTATATAAAATTATTAATATCTAATAAAAGTAGTTTATTATAAAAGAATTAATAAGAACTTTTTAGTAATATTTAGAAAAACTTATATATTTAATAACTTTAGAAATAACTTTTATTTTACTTTAAAGTTATTTACTTTCTACTTTTTATTTATATCTATCTTTATTTTTAAAGTTTAAATTAATTATAATCTTAACTAAGAGATCTTAATTAAACTTAGTTAGTTTATATAGAAGAATATCTTTTTAATTTAAATTATAATTATTTTTAAAGATATCTTAAGCTTAAATATAGTATTAGTAGGTTTTCTATACTTAGATATTAGATATAGATAAGCTAATTAAAGAATTAAAGAAGTAATAACTAAGCTTCTATAATACTTATTAAGAATTATTTAAAGATAGCTATATTATAAGTTTAGGTCTTAGAATAGATTATTTATACTTCTTTAGTATATTTCTTATTATATAAGTAGTAATAATATAATTAGAATAAGTAAAATAAAATAAAGATTAAATTAGAATAGATAATATCTTCTATCTATTCTAGATTCTTATTAATAAATTTTTAAACTCTTTAAAAATATAACTTATATATTCTAGTATACTTATATTTTTATTTCTTTAATTATAGTATTTTATTACGTTTTATTTAGAGAATTCTAATCTAAATACTTTTAGATTATAATTTTCTTTATATATATTATTCTAATATTTAGCTACTGCTTTAGTTAGTAACACTTAGCTTTAATATTAGTTATATTATTAATATATTTCTATACTTTTATAGTATAGAGATTAGTAGAATAATTCTCTATAGCTTTCTATTTCTCTCTTATACTAGAGCTAATAAAATAATTTATAGAAATAATTATTATAATAATACTATAGATTATTATAATAACTTTATAGGTATAAACTATAAATATAATAGTAAAGATATATCTATAGGTATACTTTAATAGATAGATTAGAGATTAGTGTAAATAATTTGAAATATTAAAAATTATACTTATAATAGTTTTATTTTATTAGTTATAAGAGGTAAAATTAATTCTATTAGAATAGATTTAAAATTTCTATAATATAGCTATATAGACTACTTATATAGGTTATATAATTATTTTAAAGTGAGGGTTACTGTTATTATAGTAATTAAGGTATATTATACCTGCTAAATCCTAGATATAGTATAGTTAGTATATATAACCTCTCTTTTCAAATCTACTAACTAACTAGAGTTATTTTTTTTCTTCTTTCTATAAATATACTACTATTATAACTTTATATAGTTCGTTCTTCTATCTATATAAGTATTTTGATTTTAATATCTTTATTTTTTCTTAAAAGCTAATTTCTTATAGATATAAACCTATAATACTTACTTACTAAAGTAGTAGTAATATAAGTACTACTAAAAATATACCTAAGTAGACTACTTATAAGACTATTTATAAGACTACTCTTAAGACTACTAGTAAAACTACTAGTAAGACTACTAGTAAAACTACTAGTAAAACTACTAGTAAGACTACTAGTAAAACTACTAGTAAGACTACTAGTAAAACTACTAGTAAGACTACTTCTAAAACTACTTATAAAACTACTATAAAGAAGCTAACCTATATAGTTAGATAGTAAGTACTAGCTTACTAATATAAGCCTAGATATAAGTTAGATTATTATAATTCCTAAAAATTATTATAATACTAATATTTTAAAGATTATATATTTTAAGAAATCTACTATATCTAAGCTTTATATAAGCTTTTAATTCTAAAGATATCTTTTAAAAATCTTATTAAAGAGATTATACTAGAAAATACTTAGCTTTACTTTACTATACTTATTTATATTTAAGCTTCTATTTTTAAAGTATTATAAGAAAGTTTTAAAGCCTTCTTTATTTCTATATTTAATAATATATTTTTATTTCCTTTTTAAAATCCTTTACTAATATTTTTTAGTATATATATAAATAGCTATCTATACTTATTAAGTTACTATTAATAGTAAAAATCTTATTTTAGTTAAGAAGATTTATATAATATCCTAAAGAATAGAAATATTATAGTTAAGTAATATATAAATAAGTATTTTATTTTATTTCTATTTTATTATTTTATTTTACTTATATTATTTTAGAATATATTATATATATTAATTAGTAATAGAAAGCTATTAGTTATACTTAGTTCTAGAACTATTTATATTAAACTTTAAAACTAAACTTAACTATTTAATATAAGCTTAAAAGTAATAAAGCTATTTCTAAAGCTAAGAAAAGTATTACTATTAAGAAAACTCTTATAAAGTAAAAAAAGTTTATAAAAAAAAGTATATTTAAAGTGAAGAAAAGAGCTAGAGTTAACTAAAAAGATATTATCTCTATTTTAAGTAATAATAAACTAGATAATATATCTAAGACTATTATATTAAAGTATCTTAGCTAGTTTTAATTACTATCTTTTAATACTTATTAAGATACTTAAAATAACCTTAATAATATTAATACTATTCTTCTCTTTAAAATAGCTATAAATAGAAATATCTTTTTCTAGACTAAAAATAATATTAATATCCTAGAAAGAACTAAAAACTAAGAGAATAAAGCTTAAAAAATAAAGCTTAAAAGAATAAAACTTAATATAATAAAAACTAAAAAAAGATAAAGCTTAAGTAATAAAAAGCTAAGTAATAAAAACTAAAAAATAAAAAGCTAAGTAATAGAGATAAGAAGAATACTAGCCTCTATAATAAGATTTAAGTATTTTTTAATAAAAGTTATAGTCTATAAGAATTCTTTAGTAATAGTAATATAAATAGTAGAAATATAGAAAATAGTTCTATAGCTAAAGAACTTTCTATTAAAAGAAATAGTAATAATATCTTTAGTATTAAATAAGAAGATTCTTTTAAGATAATATAAGAAATAATAGTAAATATAAAAAGCTATTAAATAAATACTTAGAAAGTATAGATTTAGAATTAAGAATCCTTAAATAAGATTAAATAATATAAATAAGAAATAATAGTTTTAGAACTATAGAGTATAAAATAGTTTTAGAACTATAGAATAAAATAGTTTTAGAACTATAGAATATAAAATAGTTTAATTAGATTAAGAGTCTAAAAATTTTAGTAATAAGAATATAAAATTAAATAGTAGACTATATATAATATATTTTAAAAACTAAAATAAATTTTATATAAGATTATTAATAGTTATATAATATAATAACTTTAAGAAGTATAGAAGTTACTTATAACTTTATAAATATAAGTAGAGATTCTACTTATACCTATATTTATATCTACTTATATACTTAGTAAACCTATCTACTTATAGCCTAGGTCTACCTATAACTTAACCTATTTATATAGCTACTTGTGGGTATCTATGGTATGGGTAATTCGAAGCCTAGCTGCTAGTATTAACGCTATAGGCATCCTATGGTTCTACTGGCAAATCCTTCCTAACGCCGACCCGCATCATGATTGGGATTACGAGGTGGGAATCAACGATGTGAACTGGGATGCAGTTAAGACACCTGGGCTTGCCGCTGGTCAGGCCGAGTCTGCCTTTGAATTTGATCGCTATCTGCTGTAGGAAACCATTTTTATGGGGCGGCTTGAGGCAGCGAACACCAGAACCTGGAATTGCGGCAAGCTGAAAGACGCAAGCATCCCTGGTGTGATCCATGCGTAGAAAGGCTGTCCGGGGTGTGTCACACTAGGGCAATCTAGAGCAGGCAGCAATTTTACACTTGTAGGGTTGGATTCGGTTTCTGTGTGACTCCACAACTCAGCCCACAACCTCAGCTTCTTATTGCCTAAATCTCAGCTTCACTCACGGCAACGAGGCAGTATCCTCGTCACCTTCAGTTGCCCTGATGGTCTAGCGGTATGATTCTCCCTTAGGGATTTCTCTCCATGAGAATCCACATCTGGGAGAGGTCCCAGGTTCGATCCCTGGTTAGGGCCCTCCACTTTTGCAGACTGCTATGTTTATTTTTGCTTGTGTTGAACGTCACATCAATCACACTTCTAAGCAACCGACCGCCGGATGAGTTGGAAACACAACCGGCATGATGATACTAATGAACTTCTAGCCTTGAGTGGCAATCTTATATGGTCATTGTAAGCAGCCACTGTGCCGTGCAAAAGCACATTAATGCACATGTGACCTGACCATGGCGATCTCTCCCGAAAATTTGCTAAAGTTGAGCCTCAAAATTTCTCGGCGTAACGTAAGCCTTGACGATCCGAAGGCATCAAATCACTAGAATCAGCTTGACCACCGCCCAACTCAGATCGACGGCACGCCGACCGTCAGATCTGCAGCGATGCAACTTGACTTCTCAATGAAGCAAAGGCATCTGACGCGGTGGCTAACAGATGGCGAAACAAAGGCATTGTGGCTGACCCTAGGGGTTGGTCAGCTAGCCGCACCACGTTATGCTTGTTCGCACCTCAAGGCAAAAGCTGGTCCAATTACAACACATAACGGGCGGCCCGTTGCACTAAATCTCAGCCCAACGACGATCGTGCCCGCTCGAGTGCGAGAAGGATCAGAAGGCAGCAAAATTAGTGACAGAGCTTGCAGGGATTGGAAGGGCTGGGCTGAGCCGTTTCCGTGTCCGTGTCCGTGTTGGGGGCTGGATCACACAAAACCGCTGCGTCCCTTCGGACGCGGGCATGCTCGCGTGCTCAAAGTTTTCGGGTTCAGATTTTCTGAGGCTTTCACTGCTAGGGGGGGACTCGTGATATTTTGTTCATCATGACTTCCAGGGTCGAGTACAGTTCTCTTCGAAGAGACATCTCCGACGAAGACCGGAACTCGGCCGAGAAGCCGTCTGCAGCATTATCAAGTGGCCCGCCTCAACACGATGGGCAGCACCAGTACCCGTACACAGGCTCAACAGCAGACCGCATATTTTCATTCAAGGATTTCAAGTTCTTGAAGATCTACATTGTCTGCATCTCGATTTACGTCGCCGCTGCCATTGCAGCCGTGGTTTGGACTTACCAGGGTCCCGAGGTCAATGGCGGATACACCCGAAGTCGAGTCTTCCGGACACCAGACGAGTTGAAGGTCAACCAGCTCTACTCCGGCTTGGCCCTCTCCGGCTTGCTCGCACCGGCCGGCATGCTGGTTCAATGGATCATGCACGACTTCCGACATCTACGCCTTTTCGCACTTACAGCTCAGAGGCCTGTTTCTCTAGCCGACCTCGACAAGATTGGGGTCGACTCGAGCGCGTGGACTTTGAGGATTCTGGGAAAGTACTCGTGGTGGTACGCGGTGATGCAAGCCGCTCTCATCGTCATCCGAACCAGCATCGTTCCTGTCGGCACCCTAATGCTCACCACTGGGGTTTTCGTTGAGAGTAGGCCCGGGTTCGACGTTGTTGGGCTGCCGATCCTACCTTCCGACGATTCGAACGTACGACGACTTGCAAATGCGATGGGGTGGGACGGAAACGGGACATTCTCTCAGACGCTAAACGACAACGACAATTTCTTGGCCCAAACCGTGTATACCTTTGTCGGAAATATTGTCAGCCAGAGCGCGCTGGTGGACGTTTTTTCCGGTGTCATCGGCCCCATCCCCACGCACAATCTCACCTTCAACTCCAATACAACCTACAACGGGCTTCTGCTGTACCACTGGGACGCCAACTGCGAGGCTGCCCTCGATGTGCCATACACGACATCATTGAATGGCTCAAATGCAACATACACATTCACGATGCCAGACTCAAGCACGCAATCCATCGAAGTAAGTGTCCAGAAGAGAGAGTCTCAGTCTCTGCGGCTTTGGAACAGCAGGGCGAACACCTCCATCAACGGAGTCCCGATCAGCAGTACAACCTACTTTATATCAGCTGGCCCTTCTTCGGCTCTTAACAGCAAAGCCCTCACGGAAAGCAACGACACTAGCCTGACGCAGACAAAAGAGGGTCACTGGATTTCTCGGTCTAGATGCACACCGGAGTTTAGATGGGAGGTTGGCTCATGTATGTTCAACGGAACGCTCATGACGAACTGCGAGGGCAAACCCAACACCAACACAACAGCATTAGACACCGCCGCGCTTGACAAGCTTCAGGATTACATGACGGCCATCCCGTGGTGGATCTCAAACGAGCGGCTTCAAATCATTGACAAGACGCTCGATACGTTGTACGCCATTCCGACGGCGCAGGACTGGGGCCATTTCTTCGGCAACATCGCTCAATCGATTGCCGCCATCTCAACGGCGGGATACTTCGGCACAGCAACGGTGCCGGTGGTGACTGCCGTCTCAGAAGATGTCTACATTATGCGGACAATAGTCTTATGGGTCGTGTTGGCTATGCTGTCTGCTGTCCTCATCTTTAGCTGCTTGGACATCTACCGGAGCAAATCTCGAGGATTGCCGTTTCGTACTGCAACTTTCTTGGCAATCGCGAATGCTGTTAGGGGGCCGTGGTGGGATCAAGAGCTGCATGGGAGTTGCGCTGCCCCTGAAGTGGCCATGCAGAAGCGGAGTTCATCATCTGTCAGATTCGGTGTTGATGCGAACAATCCGTATCACATTGGTCTATTGCCAAGTGTTTTGCCCATTCAAAGGGGGACGCCATACTTTGGTGTGCGGAACCGCAGAGAGGATGGGAGCGAACCGGGGCCTGTGTAGTGACGCAAAGTCTTTTTCCATAGGCTTGAATTCAGTAATTCGACGTTTGAAAACTTGGTATGCAGCTAAATCTGAAGTGGGAAGTCATTGTGTTGTCTCGCAATCAACTAGCGCAGAATCGGCCTTTGATCGTTCTCGAGGTTCAGAATTCGGCGTTTGTAGGCGTGGCAGGTAGACTTTGGTGTTGCCCCACGAGCAGTATCGTCACGCCTTAATCTTGCGCCCTTGGAGTGCGCCCTAAAACGTTTCTCCGACGGATTGATTCATGCGACTTATTGGTGAGATCACAGAAGATGTAGTGGCTTGATTCATAAAATGATGTCATCGAGTGGCATTCATTTGTGCAGCCAGCACCACACTCCATAGCCCGAACGCAAATCATAGGCGTGGGAGGTTTGGTCCTGTGGAACGTAGGTTGGAATAAGCTCTTGGACCGGAGCCAGAGTCGATCCCGCCTTCTACCGCACTGCGCCATAGGGATATTCGAGCGTGCTTTTTCTGACCCGAGTAGTAGTATTTAAGTCGAAATGCCCTGCCTCGATACGATAGAGATTGAAGCCCTTCGAATCAGGTTCGCAATCCCCGTTACCTACACAAGTGCTCCAAACACCTTCGTCTACCAAAACCTCACAATGCCTACAGCCATAGTGACTGGTGCGACAGGTATGTGTGGCTTAATGTATCCTCCATCTCACATTGAGACTGACGTCAAAGTCAGGCATCCTCGGTCGTGAGATCGTCAGGGAGCTCAGCAGCAAGCCGGAAGAATGGTCGAAGATCTATGCCCTCTCCCGGTCAAAGAAGGAAGACTTCACCCAGAATGTCATCCAAAGCCACCTGGACCTATGCGCCACCCCGGAAGAGATGGCGAGCGAGCTTCAAGGGATCGAGGCTGATTATGTCTTCTTTGCCGCCTACTTGGAGCAAGATACCGAGGCCAAGGCCAGTAAGGTCAATGGTGAGGTCAAAAGACCCCTTTATGAACTGGATCAAAGCACTCACCAAAGGTAGGCGATATGCTGGATGCGTTCTTAATGGCCTTAGTCTTGAACAACAGCGCCTCCAAGATCAAGCGCATCATTCTCGTCTGCGGAGCAAAACAATACGGCGTCCAACATGGCCGGGTCAAGATCCCGATGCAAGAGACGGATCCCTGGTATGAGCCGAACTTGTAGCCATTGGATCATTGGCTTGGCACTAACCTTTCAACCCAGGCTTCCCGAGGACGAGCCGTTCGCGCCAAACTTCTACTATCGCCAGCAGCGCATCCTCCACGCCTTCTGCGCCGCTCACCCCAGCATCTCCTGGGTTGTGACCTACCCGAACGAGGTGATCGGCTTCGCCCAAGGCAACTTCATGAACTTTGGCACCGCCGTTGCCATCTACGCCGCGGTCCAGCGCGAGCTTGGCAGCAACGAGCTCGTCTTCCCCGGCGCTGAAGACTTTTACACTAGGATCACAATGTTCTCAGACGCCCGCCTCCACGGACAATTCTGCCGCTGGGCTGCGCTTGCACCTGACGTCGGCAACCTCTCCTTCAACGTCGTCAACGGCGATGCAGCCTCTTGGCAAGACCTCTGGCCGCGCGTCGCCCGCTACTTCGGCCTCCACGTCCCGGCAGACCAGTTTACGCGTCCGGCCCCAACAGCGTCGGAGCGCAAGCTCGCCGCGCGCACGCCGTTCTCCCTCTCCGCGGAGGCAATCGGCGTGGCGACGAGCAGTGTCAGTGGCGAGCAGAAGCAAGACCAGTCATACATCCGGCAGAGGGTCGACCTTGTGGAATGGAGCAGGAGCAGCGCTGTCCAGGAGGCGTGGAGGCGGCTCGCCGCGCGGGAAGGCCTCCACGGGAACGCGCTCGACAGGGCATCGTGGGCCTTTGCCGGGTTCGCGTGGGGACGGGACTACGATGTCGTGCTGAGCATGAGCAGGGCGTGTCAGCTGGGGTGGACGGGCTACGCGGACTCTTGGGACGGGTTTGAGACGGTGTTCCGGGGCCTGGCGGATGCAAAGGTCATTCCGAAGCAAAGGTGATGAAGTCGCAACGGCCGAAATAGCTGTCACGTCCATAGTGGTATTAGATGACCTGGTGACCTTTTTGACATGTACCGTAGCATTGCGAAGGAAGTTAGCATGTCGATTGTCATTCCTCTTCCCCTTTCACTGCATTTTCCCAGAGCCACGTACGCGTCGTTTGAGTCCAGCACAGACACACAAGCTCACACCCGTCTTCACGCTTGGAGATAGACTAGAGAGACAGAGGGTCGAAAGAGGGCCTGGTCTCCATTGAACAATCCATCAAATCCATCATGGTGCGTCGGAAGCTAGGCCGGCAGTTGTCAGCATCAGGCTACTTTGTCGGCTCAGTAATCAATCCGAAGGAGTCGAGCACGGCATTAAGGCTTAAGCTTCCGTTCGCTTGTTAGCGGGTTCCATCGCGAAGTCCGTTTTATCAAAACAAAAGAAGCACTTGCAGTCTGCAGCAGTGGTGCAGAAAATAAAATCGGGCATCACCGGATAAACTCCATGTCTCCAAGTCCACCTTTTTTTCTCCCCCTGGGTGTTGCATCGTCGACGTTGCGAGTCGAGGGAATAAGGGTACCTTAGCCAGGGGCAAAAAGCAAAAGCAGAAGCTCAATCGGAACCAGGGCCCGGAGCTGGGTCCGGTTGTAGGTAACGGTAGCACGGAGAGTGGGATGAGCAGAATCCCGTCAACTGACCGCACTCAATTCGAAACCGAAATCTCCTATTCCTAGCCATTGTGGCCCGAGTTCGAGCTCTGTGTCGTGCACCAGCTTTTGATCAATGCCACATTGTGCCTGTCGAAACACCACGAAGCGCCACGATCCTCACACGCAAGGGCAGGGCAAGGGCGCGTCTAGCTCGCTTACAAGGTTACATTGATCGAACCGTTCAGCCGCTAGAGTTATGCGCGCGGGCTGTGTTGCGCCGTTTGACATGGCTTCCTCTGCCCTACAGACCAGGTGTACGAGTCGGTCACATTGTTTGCCCAGGTTCGCTTTGTCCGATTCATGGCCTTTTCGATCAGCCTAGACCCTTTTCTGCACCCTGGATATGGCTGGATATGGGACGGTAAAACGTCTCCGGGGATAAAATCGCAATATTTGCCGCATGCTATGATAGCTCGCTGATTCTATGATAGCAGAACGGACGAGTAATAGGCGGCCAGGCCAGGCACGTTGGTCTGAAGTTCGGGACACATTGCCCTTCAGGCAACGATATTCCCACTTCGGGCCGGAGCCCACAGTGTACCTCGTCCGTCCCGTGGATTGCCCTTGGTTCTCCCATCGAATAGGATATGGGCAGGTGGACGGTAAAATCGCTCACTGGAGCCGTCCGTCCGCTGTGCTGTGCTGGCCGAGTCGACAACAACAACACGACAGTATGGTCGTGCCAGCCCGTGGCCCGCGTGGCTATATGCACCTCACCCATGACCTTATGCCATCGAAACAGTCTGAAGCTGACAGGGAGGCTGACGGGCGTGACAGGCCTGCTCCGAGCCTCTCGGCTTTGCCAGATAGAAGGAAGCTGAAAGAGAAACAATCTATCATAAGAAAAGGCTGAGAGGAAAAGATGAAGGATCAAGGGACGGGCGTAAACTCTCGCCGAATATCGATCGAGAGGGAAGTATCTATTTCGGCGCGAGGGCGCGATGGGAATGGAGTCAACTCCACCCGCGATGAGCTTATACGAGGAAAATGTGATTTGACACGCCGCTCGCATGTGCTTGTGCATTTGTTTTGGTGTCGGTGCAGCTGTCTGTCAGTAGAAATGATAGACGCCGATCGCCGGACCAGCTCGTATCGAAAGCCGAGGCAACGGGCTTCGAAAGATGCGTCCAGAAGCGCGGCCATCCAATCGGCGTCAAACGGTTGAAGGTTGAAATGATAGTTCGGCTGTCCTCTTCTTCTTTCGCGCGCTCATCTCAAAAATTTAATACATGAGAGACGCCTACCGAGTCCTTGGGAAGCGCCCTTTCATCACGTCAAAGTCGCACTAAGCGGGATGCGAAACGGCGCGACCGCGACAAACCTCACCATTGATTGATGAAGCATCAAAGAAGTCGGGCCAAGCGCGCCGGATGGGAATCAGAAACAGGCGCACAGAACTGAAAAACAGAATAAAAAAAGGCGGAAGAGGAAACTTGGGGCCCGTTTCTGCCCAAGGGCTCCAGATGGCAGCTTAAAAGGTTCAACTCAAAATATTCGCAAACGCAGCCCTGAGGGGCCGGCCGCTAAGAACGGAATCGCCATATCACTCGCAATGGACCCTGAAGCCAAATAGAAAAATGCAACCGTTGATCCATTGATATTGGTGAAAATAAAGAAAGGCGGCGGATGGAGGTGAAATTCGTACGAGAATAGAGTAGGCTCGTGTTTCTGAAACGCAGTCAATTTGTTCTAGAATCCTATTAATAGCGGCCGCATCCTTGAAGAGCCCTCTAAGCTTTGAGGCACCCTTTGAGCTTTGAGCGCGGCCCCGGAGAGTCCTTGTGAGGTCCCCTGGACAGCCCTGTTAGATGGGAAATGGGGGAAGAGGAGGAATCCAATGCGAGATGGGCAAACTTCAAAGCAAAGAAGGATCCCTGGGCTTCTCCGTGGGAGTTCAAGTCAGGCAAACGGGCAGACAACGAACCATGGACAGGCCAGGTGCAGAACACGGCGGAGACAGCGAACAGGTCCCCCCAATTAAGGTGTTCTTAGTCATTATGCGACTCTGCGCTGCGCAGATGCCATGCAGTTGAGTCTGGGCAACGCTGCATCATGACACGCTGGGCCGTGGCCCAGGCTGGGCTTCTAGAACCGGAACTGTATGGCATGACAGGGCTTCCAGGCCTCTGGCCATCCGCCATCGTGTGTAAGGTATCCGTAGCATCAGATGCTATGCTGCTGCGCGTCCGCAGCAGGCAGCCAGCCTAAGCCTAGCAAAAGAACCGCAAAGGCCGCAAAGGCCTAGAGGGTTCTAGCAAGGATACATCTGGTTGCTTCTGGAGCACTGGTCAGTCTCTGGTACACTGGCTCGCCCCCTCCAACCCTTCACGGTCCTTTGTTCCTTGCCCATTTTACTCCACACGGACAAGCAGCCAGCAGAAGAAAAGAGACTGACCCAGCAGAAAGCCAGAGTGCTGCTGCAAGAAAAACAGACAGACAGCGACTGGGAGAGCCACAGTTTGGGCCGAACCCACAGGCCAGGGACCTCTTGACTGGAGATACCCACAGTCCACGGTCCAGCCAGACGCCCGTCCAGGGCGAGCCAGACGCCGTGGGCCCCTCTCCAAATCTCTCTCTCCCAGCCATGGGCAGTCCCCTTCTCCCCCCCGAGCCGTAGGAGCATTGGCGGCGAGGAGAGGATGCGCAAGGCCCAGGGCAAGGCATGTACGACTACTGCGGTAAGGCCAGGTAAGGGTAGAACTGGGGGACTCTAGAGAAGGTAGGTACATCTGCTGCTAGGTGCTGCTGGGTCCATACCGCATGGGATGGAGTACCATATGGTGCTATGTATGGGTGTGGTATATGGAGGGTACGGATACCGTATGTAAATGAATGAAGGTGGATGGATGCCGTCTGGTGTAACTCGCCCGGTCTGGTTCGTTGTCCCGTGGATGCCGTGCCGTAAGATGATAAAGACCCTTTGAAATCCCCTCCAGCCTCCTTTCTCCCCCCGTTAGACTTTTTGTGCATCTGCCTCGTCTTGGACAAAAGTTGCTGCATTTTCCACTTGTGTCTTCTTCCTTTTTTTCCTTTTCCTTCTCGTATCTTCCCAACCCAAAAGTTACAGGTTCCCCCCCAATTCGCTTTGAGGCCACTTCCGTCACCGTTCGCCATCTTCAGACGAATCGCACCACAGCTACCCGACATCATCGGACTTCCAGACAAAGACATCCAACCGACACATCATTTGGTGCCTGGAAGAACTGTCTAGAAGATTACAAACCGTCGACACAAATCAACAGACAACAGCAGCATCAACAACAACAGCAAAGCAACCCCCACTGCTACTCCACCGGACCATCACTCGCATAGTCTGGAGACTCAATCATCCAGGCACACAAACAAACACCAGCTTCGACGACAAGCAGGAACCGCGACCAAACGTCTACGTCCCCGTTTCCGTCTTCGCCGTCCCAGACCTTCGCAACATCGACGACATCCCATCGTCGATAGCTTCACTTTCTCCCCCAACTACACCCGCAACACCGCCACCACGGCTTCTCCAGCGATCGCCACCATGGGTTCCCCGAGTGGAGCCCTCCGCCCCCGAGCATCGTCAAACTTCATGGGCATCTCAGCAGCAGGATTCCCGCCATCAATGACGCCTCAGGAAAAGCACCTCTTCTCCGACCGCGTCAACTCGGCGACAACCCGCCTCTCGAGCACAATGGCCGCCAGCGACACCGACGGCGGCGGCTACATTTTCGTCGTCTACTTCCACAAGAATACCGCCGCCGACGCCCTCTCCCTGCTACAGGCCGCTGACATCCGAGTCAGGGGCCACCCGATCCAGTTTTCCTGGCACTGAACTCTGCTGGCTTTCTGCTGCTGATCCTCACCCAGTGTGCCTGATCGATGGGATGGATGCGCGCGTCCAGTCACTGATGTGCGTTTCTACCATCATGCAAAGTGGTCTGGTCTGGTCTGGCCAGGCCCGGTCCGTTCTGCCAGCAGCCCCAGCTCTGCGTCTGGCTGGAACAGACCGAGGGTTGATCCTTTCTTCTTCCATCTTCCTCTACAGCTGCTTCTTTTTTCCTTTCTTTTGCTTTTTCTTTACCGATACCCAAACTACTGTTAGCACCACAATTCATCACTACACCATTTTTGTCATCCATCATCCGTCCACCCGGCATCACCCAGAACCACACCTTTGCATACATACATACATACATACACATCCGAAGAAGAGGCGAGGGCAAGGAGGGTTAGGAGGGAGACAAGAGTCATTGGTCCATGTTCCCCCATCATTCCCATGTCCAACCATGATCCATCCGATTCCCATACCCTCTCCCTAGGCTTCTCCAAGGCTCTAGGCTCGTCCTCCAATTCCCGCCCGACCGCCCCGGGAGCAAATCCTTCAGCGATCCATCGCCCCTCCCACCCCCTACCCCCCCTTCGGCGATCTGCAAGTCTAGGCCACCCTAGGCCACCCCCGTCCTCCAGGGCAAATCGCAAATCATCCATCGGGGCCCCCCTCCGCCCTATCTCCATCATCTCACCTTATCTCATCAAGAAGCACGCAAAGGAAATTCGAAAAAGTACTTGTATACCTCTATCACTTTTTTATTTCATACCGTCTTTGGACACCCCTCCCCGTTTACCCACACAAGGGCACACTTCGCTTCGCATTCGCGACCGCACTCGATAATGTTGCAGATGGAACCGCATCTTATTGCAGTTCTTCCTGCACATCCGACTGCCCACTCTTTCTGCTTCCCCGGGTGGACCGGCCGCCCTCGGCCGGCAGTAGCCCATGTGCTGAAAGGGGTGTGTGTCTGTTGTGACTGAGTGTGTGTATGTGTGTGTGTGTGTGTGGGTTCAATCTGGCCTGTCCATTGTGTTTCCTTCCCATGGCGAACCGGAACGCCGTTTGTCACGCCGTTTGTTCTGTGCATTACGCCCAGCGTAGTGTGTAGGCGGCGGCAAGGCAGATCTGTCACAGCAGCAGAGACGGTCAAGAGGAGCCACAAGGAGCACCAAAGAGAAAAAATTCTGAGATGAGGTGAGGTGAGGTGACGCGGAGCAGGATGGACGTTACGTGGCCGGGCTTTCGTCACCACCAGGACCAGGTTATCAGGTTTCTCCCTCAGGTCTGGCCGTCCATCCACCGCAGCCTACCGTCCGCCTGCTGCAACCTCTTGCAAGGGGTTCCAGTGCGAGTGGAATTGTGGATTGCGGGTTTGCGGATTGCAGCATGGCACGAACGGGTGTGCACATTTTTTTACTTTACCTCTTGGGTCTTTTTTTCCTCATCCACGTCTCCCTCGCTCTGGATCAAGGTCACATTCGTTCGGCAATCGGACGGCCAGTGTGGGACGCCGCCGTTCATCATTCAAATTGCACCACCGCCGCCGCCGCACTTCGGGAGCGAACCACAACGGGGGACCACCTTAGATGAGACGCGCCAACGCAATCATCACCGATGCGAAATTCAACCCAACTGGCAGCCGAAACCTGGTCTGATGGGGGCCCTTTTCGAGACGGGAACGGGAATGCGGATACGCGGGAATTGGACTGGACACAACACGGAAGAGTGGAACGGCAATGTGGAAGAATTCGACCCTCACAGCAATCGGGAAATCCAAAAGGTTCGTGCACATCGCAATCATTTCCCCATCACCCAGATTTTTACTTTTTTTCCCTCTCTGGCTTTTGTTGTCCAGACGGTTCCAACGGGTTCTGGCCAGTGTCAGTGTCAACACCCTCTCGGTCCTCGCAAGGATCTTTTCTCACTGGCAAAAACGTCCAAGCGGAATTACACTAGTTGCCTGGAGCGAAGGCGGACAGCCACACGCTACCAATGACACTTTGTCCTTGCATACAAACATCGGCTGACAGGAGTTCCAGACCAAGTTCGATTTTGATTACCGGCCCGACGTGGGGGAGCTTGAGGAGGGGACCGGGGTTTGGTCCAAGGCAACTTTGTGTGGCGGGAAGACACCAGGAAGACCAGAGAAGGAAAAAAAAAGGAACAACCCCAATCATTCCCCGCGCGAGTGAAAGGGAACCCTGAGCCAAGATGGACGGGCCAAGAGCAAAGCAAAGCAACACCGCATCGCTGTTTTCGCGTCATCCCCTATTGCTCGCCCACTGCCACAAAGCCTCCGACAAACTAGAGTTTCCGGAAGATTGTCTTCTGGAGTAAACACTCTCTTGGCTCTCCCACCAAACACATACCAACCCCGCTTCACCTAGGCCCCCTTTCATCGACCATCGCCCGTTCACGCCTTCATCTCGAATTTGCATCGGGCATCGGAGCAAGCCGCCGTCGCGTTCGCCCTCCCACCGCAGGGTCCTCGAGCGGCGGGCGGACTTTACACTGCGCGGGCTGTGTTACGCGGCAGCCTTACCTGTGTGCTCTTGGCGGGATGGAAGGGAGGGAAAAAAAGACTTGCTGTGTCACACGAAAGAAAGGCAGCAGGAAGTGACCAGTCACACAAAGGCTGTTGGTCACTTTTCGCTTGGCTTTTGTCATCAGATCATGTACGCGGGTTCAGCATTGCCAGGCGAGAATGCAAACCAAACCAAACAAATCATAAATCACAAAACAGAAAAAAACACAGAAGAAACTTTCACGCACAAAGAAAAGGTCATCAGACCGCCGCTTTCTCATCCGATGTTTCCGTGCGCCCCTCTCTCTCTCCGTAGACCTTTGAACAGAACAATGTGAAGCCATCACCACCATCAGAAAGACCCATGAACCATGACAAACAAAACCGTTAATAACCAAAAAGCCCACCCCATTGTCCCATCCCACTTAATCTCCGTTTCGCCCAACTGGAATCCAGATGGGCCGATTCCCACCCCCGAACGGTTGCTAAAACTGAAACAGGGGAAATTTTTACATTGCGCGGTCCCGAGGGTCCGGGTTTGTCCTTTCTTTTCCACGCAGCGGGCGAGTGAAGTACATTCCTACAGAGCAAAAAAGGGACGGATAACCGTTAAGCGGCGCCCCAATCATCAATGAATCCCTCGCGCGGGAACAGGCAGCCAGCGAACGGACGACGGCACGGACCCCTGGTGCTGGGTTGATTGCGTGTAATTCCCATCTACATGGATCCATGGACGGCAGCAGGCGAGAGTGACCCTCCTCCTCCCCCCCTCAGGGCCCTCCAGCTGCTGACACTAAAGCCGGTGTTCCGCGTTCCGGATATCCCGCGGCAAATCCAATCCCCGTGTCCCGTGCTTTCCCGGTCTCAAGCGAAGTCCCGCCGTCGGCGATATTGCTTCTGCCGTTCGTTCCTGAGTTGGTGAGGTTAATCGGCGCGGGGCCCGAGGATCTCGGACTAGCCCCATTATCGCTCCGAGAATCAGACGGCGATGCATAAAGATGTAAGCCGAGAAGACGCCCATCTGTGGATAAACGACGAGTCTTGAGCCATCACTTGAGTGCTCCAGACAAGATCGACCACGGGTGGGAACAGGTGGTGGGAGGGGACGGCGGCCTTTAAGTCCATGTCGCCACAACATGCCCGCTACGGCCGACAACGCCCCCAACCGTTCATGCCCACGCCAGCTGAAAACTTCCTGTTCCAAGGAGAGGGGGCTCGCGAGCCTACACTCTCACTGCTCGAAACACGAACTCACTGTGCTCTGCCAGAATGCCATCGGCTTACACCCCCCAACCCCCGAATCCGGCCTAGCCTCACGTCACGTCTGCCCGTTTTCTTTCACCTGCCTTGTCGGGTCCGCGGATATGCTTATGATGCGCTCCCTCGGCATTTGGCGCAGACGCGAGGCTAGTGAGGCGGGCTATTTTTTTGAGTAGCGGCTCGGGAGCCGGGTGACTCAGTGGTAGCGCGTGTCCAGCGATGCAGCAAGCTTACAGGCTGCTTTCCGAAAGGGGTTTAGACAGGTCCAGGGCTTGACCTCGGGGGGTTGGCCGATGCAGACGGCTTACACTGGTGATGGCTTCATCCGTCGAGTTGATAGGGGGCTTGTGTGTTGGTGATGGGCTAGGTAGGCTGCCGCGTTGCGATGACAGCAAAGCTCGTGGAATCGGGGGGGAGATGGGCGGATGAATAACATTGCCGGCGGAGGAATTTGATCGCCTTTTGCGCAGAGATGCAATGATGATGTGTTCGTAGGATTGAACATGTGAGGCAACGGTCTTCAATGTGCCTTGACGACGAAATCTTTCTCATATAAATGGATGAGTGCCTATCTGTTTCAACACCTGAGTGCTAGATATCTCTTCGCCTTCAATCTGATCAATGATCTAGAACACCAAGTCCTCGTGGGCAGTTGACACGAAACTTTCGCCAATTCTCCAACCAAACAGAGCTCTTAGTATCCGAATTCTTCACCTACCGAACTCGTCTGAGACTTGACATCGTCTGAAGATACCAGCACACGGACTTCGGTGTGTTGCGCTAAGCACCGGACGAAATTGACATCACTTCAAGAAACTCGACGCAGACCTTATCAAACTCCAAGATTCACGCACGTCGGCATCTTCTTCAGAACAACAAGACAATTCATCGCCAGTCTCGGAACAACAAACTGCTTCACACACATTAGCTGAATCTGAGGAACCGCGACTTGCACCGCCTCGTTCCCAGTCACGTCCACGACTCACCAATATCAAAAATGAAAAACCTCTTCGTCCATGAGAAGGATCTCCACGATCCAACTCCGTCGATACCATCTCTGGAAGGGAAGGTAATATTTGTTACCGGAGGTACGTCCCAACAGCCAACACCCCCAACATACACCCCCTCGTCTCTCATACGTCGTTCCGCGCTTCACCTCTGCCCTCGTTGTCTTCTTATATTGGATCGTTTTATTACTACATCATTTTCATTTCTGTTGCTGAGAGCATTATCTCAACGTCAATTCTCCCAAGATTGGCGTCTTTTCAACTCGCCTGCGCAGTGTCGAGTTTGCAACCTCACCTGGCTTGAGGGGCGAAGGCGTCATTTTGTCCCATGTCGTAGGGGTCGGGGCCAACTCAGCTTTGGTCGACAATCAAAGATAGTCTCATGGTGATATATCCTCGTATCATCATGCCAGAGCAGAATGCTTATCATCAAACCACCTGGTATCTTCTTAGTCGAAGACAGGTTCGAGAGATCCAGCTCACACCTCTTGCGTTCGTCATGTCGTCAGCTTTCACCTCCGTCCCTTCACTCCCACCGATGTTCTTCATGGTTCACCTATCATAGTTCCACCTCTCTTCTATAGATCTACACGATTCCATCTTCATCCTACCCCTCATAGAGACTTACGAACCATCTAGGAACAGCAGGTCTGGGCAAATCCACAATCATCGCTCTCCTCCGCCACAACCCCGCCCATGTTTACTTCTCGGGCCGCTCCCAGTCTTCCGCAGACGCCCTTCTGTCCTCTCTCCCGGCCTCCATACCCTCTCCGCCGCCTCTGACCTTTGTCAAGATGGATCTCTCCTCCCTCTCCACGATCCCTGCCGCAATCGCCAAACACTTCACCCACACCCGCCTTGACATCCTTATCAACAACGCCGGCATCATGGCTACCGCACCATCGCTCTCCGCCGATGGCTTCGAGATCCAGTTCGCCACAAACCATCTGGGCCACGCCATGCTCGTCCGCACCCTCATGCCTGTCCTCGAGCGCACGGCAGCCTCCGGCGCCGATGTCCGCATCGTCAACCTCACCTCCGTGGGGTATCAGGGCCATCCCCGTGACGGCATCTCCTTCGCCGCGCTTCGTACCACACAAGCCGGTCCGCCCATGTTGGGGGAGTGGATTCGATACGGGTAAATTCACCTCTTCTTTCACTCTTTCAAGAGCCCATCCCATACTAAGACTCGCATCACAGCCAGAGCAAACTCGCAAACATCCTCTTCACCCGCGAACTTGCCCACCGCCACCCTTCCATAACCTCCGTCACGGTACACCCGGGGGTCGTTGATACGGGGCTTGTAACGAACCAGAATCTTAAGAATCGCATCCTTGTCTATCTGCCTCAGAAGCTCATGGGCGCCACCATACTCACCCCGGAACAAGGCTCCTGGAATCAGGTCTGGGCCGCGGCCGCGGCGCGGAAGGAGGAACTCGTTAACGGCGGCTTCTACATGCCCGTCGGACACCTTTCCAACGACAAACTTGATTCCTCCGCGACAAACGAGAAGTTGGCGGGGGAGCTGTGGCGGTGGACGGAAGATGTGTTGGCTGGGTTTGACTGAATCTCGAGCATTCGAGAAGATTCAAAATCCAATTCAGCTCCGGATGCTGATGATATAACTTAAGAGATGAAGGCAGAGTTTAGACCTCCTCGATGCCCACAATGATGTCGGAGTATCATCAAACAATGTCGCAGTACTGTCTACACACAGACAAGTGCAATGTTAGCCAATCAAATTGCGTTGTTTCTTGAAGAATCAGAGAAGAAGGTACCAATGCCTTTGAAGCGTTGAGATGTTAGTACCTATTCGCAGTCACCGGTAACGGAAGTGAATTGCTCACAATCGAAACCATTCATGGCTTCTCCAGCTTGTCTCGGCGATAACTCTCAGAAAGAACACTGCTCATTTCGAACAACTTTGCCGATAGTAAGCACAAGTATAAGAGATGATAATGACCTACCCTCCAGAATATACAGAGACGTTATGCACACTTAGATGCATGCTGACTGCTTTGGACGACGTCAGCGTAAGCCGATCACACCCACCACTGCGGTCGACCAATGAGTCACAACGCAGACTCTGTCCGCGTCTGTCATAATAGTAAGATTGCTTGCCATAAACAAAAAATACAACGAGCACGGTGGCGGAGTGGTTAACGCAGTGGACTTGAAATCCACAGATCCCTGGATCAAAACCAGGCCTTGCTCCTCTATTTCCTTTTTGTTGCCTCCATATTCGGCCCAAAATCCCTTCGAGCACATAATTCCGACCCTCTGTCGCCGAAGAGGCGTTGACTTTGCCGGTGGGATGTTGCGATTAAGATAGCGGAGCCTAAGCAGAATCTCTCCTGGCTGAAACTAATGTAATCGGTTTGAATCTTTTGAGGAGATTGCCATAAGATTCTCATCCGGATGTCTGCTTAATGGTCGTTTGACTCTTAGCATATTGAATAAGAGAGAATGCCCGGGTAATGACCTTTGGAATCACCGGCCAAAGCATTCGAATGGGTTCTCGGAAACCAAGTCCCGATACAAGGACTGATTGATGGAAGTCTCGCCGATTCCTGAAAGAGAGGAACATTGAGATCCGCTGGCCATGTGACCATGGGTCCGCAATTACGAGCATATTTTATCGCCAGAAGCTCGAATCTGGGTTAAGATAGCCTCTGAGATAGCATGGCAAAGACACAGAAACAATACGACGTGGTATTAAGTCATCTACGCACAAGGGTCTATATAAAACGAAGAATAAATCCCCACAGCATAGCAGCCACAGATTCTTCACATACTCAAGAAACGCCCGCATCAAAGTTTTCCAAATGCATATCACTGCGTTCCTCCCGCTTCTTGCTCTGGCCCCCAGCGTCATGGCCAGCCCGATCGCTGAGCATGCCTCAGCTCTCGTACGTCCATCTCAAACATATCCATCAATCTTTCCATTTTCTCCTCCTTTTTTCTCAGAAACATAACGGCACCATGCCTGTCCAAAGAGCCTAACTCACGACTGACCCGTGGACGTATTTACACAGGATCCCCGAGCCGGCTGTCCTGCTCAAGTCAACAGCTTCTGCAAACAGTTCAGGGAGGTCCTTGGGCAGTGTCGCAGCGGACAGTGGAACTGTGTCCATGGCAACCCGCTCACTCTGGACGGCAACTTTCCTATCTACACGCCTGCGGGTGTTTCGTGCTCGAAGGAGGGAGATACATGCTTTTAAATAGCGTAAAGGTGACCTCTGGATGCTACTCGATCGACCGGCTGTTGACTGGCAACTGGCTTCAGCTTAAGATTGCGAGCGAGGCATCTGTCCATGTAGATTGGGCGCATGAGAGCTGAGTGAAATTGGGGGACGACATGGTCTGGCGTGATGTAATTAGGGCCCAGATGTACTACGCTACTCGCGGCGCTGATAATCTGCACTCTCGAATTTCCTGATATATTGCTTTTGCTTAGACTAGTTCCGTCTTCTTACTCCTTGGTTATCTGCAATAGTAGGTTCCTCTGAGGGTAGGTTCGTGATATTACGTAGGTTTGCGGAGAGTATCGCAGAGAATGACTGACGTGAGCCTGCTTTCGGGATGACGGTTCAATGATTGTGGGAGATATATATCAAGCTTGAGCCTTCAACCTGGTGTTTTAAGCGCCATGAGAATGCAAGTCATCGACATGATTGATTCTTAGGTTAAGTATGTTTTAGTTTGCACCTTTGTATTCACGTTCACATTCATCATACATGCATACCTCCTAGGTTTGATTTCCAACCTAGGAATAACTACTTTCATACATAGCGAAATGCTGTACGTTTGTTATTAGACATCTCCTCGTCAAGTGGGCACAACAAGGGACACAGATACCGGTTTGGGGAACAAGCAGATAACATCTCCTTCATACAAACCAGCTCCGAATGCGAGGATCCGGCGGTCCGCGCCGAAAAGTCCACCACAACATGGCTTTATTGTCCTCAACTTGTGCGGGCTGGTACAATAGCCATGAGCGCATCGACTTTTCGAAAGCTGATATTTCGTTACTGGGCTTTCTACGGCGACCGAGGATAGAGTAGACGATTCATCACGTCCACCCGGGTACTCCACCATGAGCCCAGTCTTTTTATCGATTGTAAATGTGCTGCAGAAAGGGTTATCGTGTGTGGTTTGACATCAAAGTTATTCAGTTGCCAGTCTGACGTGGTCCTCACCCATGTTTTTTCTTGGTCGAGAGTCTGCTCCATAAAGAAGACCTGCGAACAGCCACCGGTCTGGATCTTGCGAGTGATTCCGACTCCAGCGCCGTTTTCTCCGTCAGCACCGGAAGGGACAAAGCTTTTCAAGCTTTGCAGGGAGGGGTATGCTTACCCAGACTTCTTCGAGTACCTGGCAGTAAAAGATTAATCCGCGACGAGCAAACTGGCGCAAATCATCAGCCACGTTGCCCGCTACCTGTGTCTCAGAGATCCAGCGTCACGTTCCTCCCATAACAACAATTGTCTCTCCAAGAATGAGCTCAGTCTCGAAGTGACCCCGTCATCGGTAGAGGATGACGATGAAGTGATAACATATACCGGATCATCCAAGGAGGGCGCATGGACGTCCCTCTTTTGTTTCACGCCGTCTTGGGCCATTCTCAAAGTTGAACCTCTTCCGACGTCAGGCCAGACCGCGTTCTGGACATCTGAAACACAATCCTTGGACCCGATTCCCTTGTACATGACAATCCCACCAAAAAGCAGTCCCGGAGATCCGACCTGCATTGAGGATACTTTTATTATGTTCGCATCAAATGGCGACAGCCCCGCGGTGTCTTGGGACGACATATGCCTCCCGGCTCTCTCGGTCGATGGTTAGTGTGTGGAGAGGTTGCATGATATCCACCGGCTTGACCCAAATGCGACTCGGGACATAGCTCGACCGAAGCAGAAACCGAAGGGCAGAAGCTGGATGGTCTTAGAAAAGACGGTTCGTACGAGACCAAAGGCAATAAAATAGTGTGGGAGATTGAGAGGACTCATGGGCAGATCTCAGGCGAATATAGTCCGAGGGCTTACTCTTCACCTTTTAATTCTATAATTGCTAACACAAGGGGTTTTCTAGGCGTATATCAGAGACAGGTCAGGAATAGTGTCAAAGATGTAAGGAGTTACTACAGCCTTTGGGAAGATTCATCTTCCAGCCTCAACTTGTGGTTTGGTGAGTGATTGTCTATCCAAGAGACCTGTTACCTACCATACCTGGGCGGCATCCCTCAATATATCTTGGTGAGCCAAAGCGCTTTTGCATTATCGGCAGAAAATAAGCAGCAGAAGTCCCGTTCCTTGTGAATTCGCAGCCAGCAGAGCCCTTCCGGCTAAAAGGGGGTCATAGTCCTTAAAGCTCTCACAGCCCAAGTGCTAAGTAAGGGGCTTCTTGGACAGAACAATCACCGAGTTACTTTGAGGTGTGCCGCGGGTTATGAGTGACAGGCAACGGATTAGGGGTGCCAAGCAATAGGCCCATGGTTCAAAAGATAACTGTCACTTGGCATCCCCAAATACTTGCAACGAGTAAACATTCTGCGGATGGTAATCTCGTGCGGATGTCTATCCGTAAGTCACACCGCAAGGCTGGCGAGCAAGTTGATAGGCTCAGCAAGATTGTGATCAAGACTCAAGAAACTCGGCAGCACAGTCGAGGTCACCACGAGGATTTATTCGGCTTTTCAAGATCAATTCAAATAATACCAACCACGATTGACCGAAAAGTACTTGTCTTATGGAATTGTTTATGCTGATTCCCTTAAATTGGATGGGCGATGACAGTTCATTGACTTGGATGCGCATGTGAGGTGGCAGTTGGCTGTCACACGATGATCCATCTCGGCAATCGCACATCTACGTCACTGATCGGTACCTCAAAACACCCAACATAGCTCAAAAGGGGGATGGAGACAACACCTCAACTGAGTGCACCGTGGTTGACCAAATCTCTCTGTCAGTCGTGACATGTGTCACGGTGGCTGAACATCTGAAGAGATGCCGTGGCGTGCTCTGGCGGTTATCAATCAGCCGGGCCGATGTGCCATCAAGCGCTGGTCTGAAGTCGGAAAGCCGCCGACTGATATTGGGCCGGCAACGGACATATACCCGTTTCCTACCGTCTCATCTCAGCCATTTCCAAGCGTCGCACCGGACGTCAAGGCCGGGTACGAAATGGCACTCGACCACCCCAAGGTCTCACCGGCGCGCTCAATCCCAATCCCCAATGCCACCTCGCACCGTCGCGTCACCGACGCGCCGCCACAACCAGCCGTCCCTCCATCTGCAACAGCCATGAGGAGAGGTTGCTGATGGCGGAAAGTCCCATCACCGCGTTTAATTTCCCATGTGGTTTTTGACATTCGCCTCGCAGACGCCTGCCCGGGCTATCCCAAAGAGAGACCTTATCGCCCGGCCTTCCATAAGTCGCATCTCTGCCGACGTCACGTCAAGAGCACACCACCAGTCCGCGCCCCTCTCGAATGGCAATCTCTCCCAGTCGCCAGGGTCGGCCTGTGGCGGACGTTAACGTACCCCGCCAAACGCCATCACCGCACACCCGGTCCGCGCCTTCAAAACCGCGTCCAACTTGATGTCCCGGGAAATTTGTAAACAAAACAAGGCGGGCCGGCATTGGACGTCGTCGTGAACGCGTGGGTGGGCGCAATTCTTCAGTTCAATCTATCGCCCGTGTGCTGTAGCGAGCGCCAAGCGGCACACTGCAGACGGTATGAAGCTACTGCGGTGAACTCGCACAGCGTATGCCGTGACCATGCCCTGCAGCGAACATGTTTGAGAGCAGTGACATCAGCACGAAGGGTTCGAATGGCATTGTTCAAGACAGGGCCGCCTCTATGCGACCACCGTTCGGCCAGTGGCAATCAGCCGATCCTCTGACCAGGGAGTCGAGTTCCAGCCCCGAATCCGCCGCTTCGGGTTGCATTCCTCGAGGCAAGGGAACAACAAGCACGGTCGGCGACACGTGGGGAATGAGAATCCCGCCGCCCTGCTCCGAGTGTTTTCCAAGATTTTTGAAAATCTAATCGAGGTCCAGAACTTTTGTGCGAAAAATCCTCTACGACGTCAGGTCCCCATTTGCCCTCATCATCGATCAGAGTTTCCGCGAGCCCTGGCCTCTGGCCCGCCCTATTGGGAATCGGGGGGCGGCCCAACCGGAGGGCTGCAAATCGCGGAGATTGCGGGCGGTCCAGCGCAGCGCGGAAGCGAAATAATGTCGTCGTGTTAGCGCCGACAAGGGGGCTTTATTGTGACAATGCCCTCAAGCCAGCTGCAGAGCGAGAGGCAATCAATCAAGGAAGGCGAGAGGCCGCAGTCTGCCTGCAGTGCCCGACTGCCTTGCGGAGTCATGGACATCGTGACTCGTCGGGAATCGCCATGAGTGAAGTCCATATTGTGGGGTTTTCCTGTGCCTTGAATGTTTTGTTCATATTATTTTTACCCTCGATTTAACGTAGAGAGCTTCTCATTACGGATACTGTTGATGAGTTGTTCATGACCTGCTGGGGCCGGACGTAGTACGTAACGGCAGTTGTCTTTGGCAGCACCATTTTGCAACGAAATGGCAGGTCCATCGTGCGGCAAGAAATGCCTAGTTGCATTATTCATCGGAGCCTATTAACCTGCGATCTTCGTCAGCTAGTTAACTCCCGACGACGACGCCGGACACCCGGCATATTGTGCATGTCTTGATTCGATGAGTCCATCGTCAACAGGTCATCTCTCCACTCGGTCAAAGGCCCTCGTCTTCCCCAAGCGATCAGCCCCGGGACAGCCTTGCCGGCAACGTGTCGTGGTGTGGACCGTGGAGACACGTTCTAGTGCGGGAAAAAAGCTTTGGACCGCCAAAACAACTGCAAAATCTTAAAGACTGGGAACGGCCCGGCTTGCGCAGAGGCGAGCGTCATCATCAGACGAACCGCGAACAACGCATCTCGTGCTGACCCCATACTTTTATCCCCGGTCAATCAAGCTGCGACAACCTCAATCTGCGGCTCTACCGGGCCATCGAGACCCAGGCCGACAAGATTCATGCCGTGAGTGGCGACTGGGACGAACCTGGACCGCAGCGGGGAATTACTTCGCCGTTTCAACAAGCGGGAATTTTGGGCTTTCTTGGAAAATTGGAACACAATTCCATGGCTGAGTCGACAAAGTGCTCGAACCCACTTCCTTCATCAACGTTGATTAACAAGAAAAATTTGGCCTGGATCTCGATGGGTATACCCTATTCCCTCTCGGTTGATGTGCGCTGGAATTAACAGGGCGCGACCTCGGACGACCATCCGTTATCCGTCTCGTCCTCGTGGGAGACACTGCGATCAGTTTCGACTTGCGAAAATCAAAAGCTCATTCCCGTCGTTAGCCGCCAAGAAAGCAAGTCTTGAGATTTCTTTCTGCGCCGACGCGGCCAATGTCAAGCTGGGATGTTGCTCCCACCGCTGATTGAAATAGCGCTATTGACCAAACCAGTCGACAACCAACGCCCTGGAATTGGGAATAATGGTTCTCTGCACGAAAAAAGCCCTGTGTTTGCTCATCTTCATATCGGATTTGCTCTGCAGCCTTCCCGCCCCGTTGGGCTTAAGGCCGCCTGTCGGCGAGATGCTCTCGCCTAACGTCCCTCACCATCCCGACGATCGAATATTCTTTCAGGCGACGGAGGCCGGGATCTGAAAGTGAGATCTGATACCCGAATCTTGCACTTGGCTAGGTGTTGCATTGGTGCGGCGTTCTCCGGGGCGGCGTCTTTGCAAGACTTGTGCAGAGCGCGATGCATTCTTCTGGCACCTTAGCTCATGTGTCACGTCCTCGGCGATTCTCAACGCCGACTGAATATGCTGCATCCCCTCTCGAAATAAGTGCAAGGTGTGGCGTTCATTTTCGCCATCGCCTAAGCTCGAGTCTCTCCGTTGCATTGTTTGGAGCAGTCGATAACAGCGATGGCGGACGATAGCAGATGGGTTGTTGCACACGCAACGCCATCACATCACACCTCGTTGTGCAAAATGTAACCCCCCCACCACCAGTCAGGGGTAGCAGGCTCATCACCGAAAAGGGCAAAGCGCCAGGCACACACTTTTGATTGGTCGCGGAACCCACGCGGCCGATCCGCAGGGATGCGCCGGGAGTGAGTCGTCTGCTGGTTTTCCCCTGCTTCTGACAGCGAGCGTTTGCTTGGCTGGCGGGGTCATCGCTGCCCTCTTTGCAAGTGGACAAGGTATCGTTGTTGTCTCTCGACATCCCTGAGAATGAAGTCGTCAACTCGCACAAATCACAGAAAGTCGTTTTCTTGTGCTGGCATGGCCGACTGAACTACAGACAACTTCGTTGGTGGCTGACCTAAACACTCCTTCGTCGAGTCGAACAGCCCACCATCTTTAGTGTGCTCGGCGTCGTCACTCTGAACCAGCTGTGAATCGGTGTGTTCAAAAGTTTTCTTGGCGAATGCGAAATGCTGACCTCGGTTTGCAATCGTGGTGGGGTGGCTTCTCAGATGCATGTGTGTTTGCAAGAAAGTAGCATTTGCCGTGAACAATCGGACTTGCTCCTTCGGCATCTTGAGAGGATGCTGTTGACAAGGATGCAAGAGTTGTGTCCTGTCGTATGTCAATCGACAGCCGTTCCCCTCTGTTAAGCACGCCAGCGCTGTTCGTCTCGGGCAAGCGGTGGGTTCTCATCCGTGGCACAGGCGGACGAGGCCCGGACGGAGCAAGGGAAAATATGGTGAATTTCCAGTGTGAGACATGGCCCACTGGACCAATTGCGAGAACGAATCAATCTGTCACCGGCACCGAGACATACGGGACGTCGAAACAAACGCCGATCCAAAACCAAACGGGTGACAAACCCAATGATTCATGAGAGGGCTTGCATGGACGATTTTCTGCTCTACGCAGGTCGAATAGAACCTTTCGTCCAAGACTTCCTCCCGAGGGTTTGAGAGCGAGATGCGCGGAAGCGTTGTTGATTGGACAAGAGTCGAAACGCGCATTCACCACAGCCAACGGAAACGCGGGGGTTGCATGGCAGCGCGGGTGATTTGCAAAGTGGGCGCGGGCCAATGCTGACCTGGTAAAGCGTATCGGCACTGCCATTCGAAGTCTCAAGTGCCACAAGGGGGATTTTGTTGAACTCGTCGGTGTCGGGTTTCCACTGGTTGCAAAGTCGAGTAAATAGCCTTGTGCATAAGGTTAGGCAGACTGATTTATGTGTAACTGTTCGTATCTCGTTCCTTGCTGCTCAAAGCCAGCCGTGGCGGGAAACCAGCCCCTCGAGAGTTAAGCTCAGAAAGGGGCCGGCGGGCGGAACGGGAAAGTAGTGGTGGCAGCAAGCTCCGACGGGACCTTGCGTGACGCCGCCAGAATACACCAGCTACCTCGGAGGTGACGACGGCGGCGTGGCCATCTTGTAGTCCTTAATCATTTATTGGATATTGGAGTCGATGGTAACCCGTAAAGACAGACGTACAGACCGACCGTCCTCCACTGAGAACGAGGCGTGGCATCATGCTGAACTTGTTGCAGTCAAGCAGCGTAGGTTGGGTTGCGTCGCTGCGATGTAGGTAATGCAGCAACAAGCTGCTACCTTCGATGAGCCGAGGCTGAGTCGAATGATGGAGGTTACTGGTGGGCCATCGTCCCGATGGATGGTATTCGTACAATCCGTGACCAGATTCGCCCTGCCATGGTTCAGCTGAGCAAAAGGGTCCTGGGGTCCTGGGGTCCAGGTCTCGCATCATATTCGTGTGCTTCCATGAGGTTGTCTCTAACGCATCGCATTGAATAGTGACCCGGAGAGTTGGAGTCTATTGAACGACGGAAAGACGACATGTAACTTTCAGCAGCCTTCAGCCGAGCCGCGCAGCGCTTGCGCCGGCGAGTCTTGCCGGTCGGGCTGATGTTGTTGGCCAATGGGCCCAGACCAACCTTTCGCAAAGCGCTTCAGAAGCCATGGCAGTTCCGGCAAGTCAGAGCTTGCGAGCCGTCAGAAGATGCGGCGAGCTTGCAACGGCTGGCGTGGTGGTTCGGCTGGGTGGTGAGACAGGTTAAAAAAAAGGCGTGGTTTGCTAGCGAGCCCCTGAATTCTTGGTATTGTTGTCGACACGCCCCATTGAGACACGATGCTCTCTGGCTATGAAGCATTCCAGGGGATTGGATTGACGCATTTCGTTTGTATTCTAGCGATCAGCATGGAAACGTCAATGCGGGCCAGTGTGATATATGTGAGGATATGGCATCTTGGCATGGTAGGTACTGCCAGCCGTGCCATCTGCTTCTTTTTAAGGTTAAAAAATATGATGCTGAGCGCGGCCTCTGGTGGTCGGTCATGCGGTCAAGATAGGGCGACGCAGGGCGATGCAGGAAGACGCAGGGCAGCGGCGTGCCGAGAGCGCAGTGGTCAGTACAGGTAGGTGTTCCGGTGCAAAGGCTCCTTACTTTGTCGTGTATCCGTAGTACTGTGCAGTATGTAGCTGGAGGGAACCGCTGAACCGTGTGGTGCTCAGTGCTGAAGCAGCAGCCAAAGGCTGGCCTGAGATGACGAACCCAATTGCAATTTGGCGGAGCAGCGGGCATGATGATTAGCCATGCAATCTGGAGCCAACTCCTGTGGGTGTTAGGGGCACACCTCCCCCCTCCTTCAGCTGGCCGTTTGGACGGGAGGCGGCCAGCAGGCTGCGGGACGAAAGCTTCTTGGAGGATACCTCAATGCATATGGAGCGAAGGAGATGCCGGCAGAGAGCAGGATGCTTGTAGCTGACCTGCGTGTTGGTCCTGAATAGCGGGCGGATGATGGTTGTGGCTGGTGGCAATGGCGATGACAGTGGCAGGCAGGATGGGCGGTTGTGTGGAGTTTCGGGGGCGAGACCAGGAGCATCGGCATGCGGAGGTCAGTGTTGCTTGAGACCAGACAGCGGCTCACGGGACCGGGAAGGTGGACGGCGCATATCCCGTCGATTTGTTTTTATTGACGATGATTTGAGTGCAGCCTGTTTCGTCCGTTTGGCGTCGAGGCGCCTTTCCTGGGCGCGGTGAAAGAAGGGTCACGACGAGGTCTGCGCATCGGAGCGAACAGACGGTGACAATCTCGCAGCGCGTGGGTAGGCTGCAGGACGTGGACGGGACGTGGAGTGGCTCGGACGGTCGATTTGTGGTCATTTTGCAATGATGATGATCAAAGCTCCGGATCCCATTCAATGGGCAAGGCAGGATTGGGAGGGTTTCCATTGCTTGAATGAGAATGCACAGATGGTGTTTGACTGAGGACGAGATCAAACGGCGGTGGCGGATGCAAATGACAAAAAAAAAAAAAAAAAACGGAGGCGCTGTCGATCGAGAGGAGCTGGCATCGAGCGGTGTCATGCGCATGCTCCTGCTCCTGGACGGGTGGTGATGTTGACGTGTTTATTCTTTTTGCCGCCGTAGTCGGGACTGGCGGTGGTCATCGGTGCCGGTGCCAGTGCCGGTGCGGACGATGCGGGCTGTTTGGGTTGCTTTGATGATAATTTCTTGTTCGGGCCATGGAAGTGGGAGATGGAATGGAGGATGCCGAGTTGTGGCCTGCAGGAATGGACTGGACGCTTTCTGGTCGGGCACCTGGCAAGGAAAAAGAGGCAGTGTGGGAAGCTGCTGCCGCCGTCGTGTTTGAAATGCCGGAAGGAGCAGATGTGATGCGGCGGGAGGTTGATTTGCTTCCTTCCTTCCATCCATCCAATGCTCCTGCTAAAATGGAAATTGCCTCCTGCTTCCTGCTTCCTGCTTCCTGCTTCCTGCTTCCTGCGTGCTGTCTCCTGCGCCTGCGCCTGCCTGTCGCCTGTCTCATGCTGCGTCTGTGGTCTGTGCCATGTGTAGAAGGTGCTGATCAGTGTTGGAAGGAGCAGCGCCGGGCGTGTACCTGCATTTGTTGCATCTGCCCACGTAAGGTATTTGCATGTCCCGGCAGTCGGCGTTCCTGACTGGGCACCTTCCTTACCTTGGTTCGATTCCCATGGCTGCTCTGGTTGGTCCCTTCCTGCCTTTGGTCAGGCTGTGATCATCATGTGCACTTGCTTTTTCGCTTCAGATTCAGCAGAGCAGGTGCTTCCCCTTGCCTGGACGGACTGGACCTGCCTGTGCAACGGGACGTGGAAGGAAGTGAAGGCCATCGCCGTCGTGGTTCCCCCCACCCACCTCAAAATTGGCATTCGGTGTAAGTGAACATCACATTGCGCAGGTGCACCACCATCACCCACCCCCCTTCCCTTCCCTTCCCGTGAGCCGTACCTACCTAATCTCTCTTGATCCCTCATTGGCGCATCTCAAGTTACTCCTCCGTTAAGCCCCTGCCGCCATTCCACACCGGCGTCGCTAACATTGCACCCGCCAGCTGGTAACTCATCCCACCCCTCACACCCGGCTGTGTCGCTGCACTCTCCACCTGCCGCACCGCTTAAACCACCTCGACCCAACGCTAAACGGCTGTCTCCCCTGCGCCCCCGGTCCCCTGTCCTGAGCCAATCCTGGGCATACCCTGTTCCTCTCATCCAATCGCAGCGCTCCTTGCAGCTCCCACAGCAGAGACCAGACCAGACCAAAGCCAGACAAGCCAGGCACAGGCACAGGCACGCTCACCTCAATTCTCAACCCACGCCTGTCTGCCAGGTACCGCACCTTGTCCACCACTGCCAGGCCAGGCACAGCCAGAGCCAGGTACAGGCCGCAGGGGGTCTCTTTTGAGAGTTCTTCTTGCGCTTCTCCAATCTCTCGCTGTCTCTGCCCACAGTCCACGGCCCTCCATTGCCCCTGTCCCCTGTTGACCATCCAGACGACCGACTGCTCTTTTTTCCCTCCTGGGTCACTCCTTTCCCTCCCGTCACCTTCAATTCCACCAGGTCTCCAGTCCTTCTTTCCCACTCGCCTGCCATTCCTTGTTCTCTCTGATCAGCTACACCCAAGTCACTCCCTTTCTTCTTCCCGGGTCGTTTTGTTTGCCTGTCACGGAAAGAAATAGGCAGTAAGGAGGAAGTCGAGAGAAAAAAAAAAAATTCTAAACAGGAGGACCTCCCACATCTCAACCTCACGCCTTTTTCGTCTTTCTCCTCTTCTCGTCCTCTTCCTCGCCGTCTTTCGACAGCGTCGACACCTCGATCGTCAAAGCCCCAAGTAGTAGTCTCCCGACGACTCGCTTGGACCCAACAACCGAGAGAGCGAGAGGCACAGAGAGAATCGAGCGGCCCTGCGAGATCCAGTATCTCTGCTACCTTCCACCCCATATCGACCCAAAAAGGACTTCTCGACCGGGATTGTCGAATTACCCCCCCGACGGCCACGACTCCCTTTTGTCTTATCAACGCGCGATTCAGCAGCTTCGCTTCACTTCGTTTCTCCCTCCCCCGACCTCGATCTCGACTTCGACCGACCTCGAACCACCGCCTGGCTTCCCTCGCGGTTCCAGCACATCAACACCAGTCCCAATCCGACCCCAAAGTCGAAGCACAACTTGCTGCCGCCAGCCTATCGTGCAGGAAACCATTGGGTTCCGTGTGCGACTTTGAACTGTGAAAAGTTCCTCGTCCTTCGCACCAAACCACCATACTGGCTTAACCAGTCGTACCACCGAAAACTTCGATTCTCCCGGACCGACCACAATTTTGACCAGTTTTTTTTTCTTCCATCACGAATCCTCCACAGGATCGACGCCGACACTACCTTGCGGCTGTTCAAAAGTCAAGTCCACTTGCGACGTTGACAGCCAGGCACGATCCCCATCCTGCTGAAACACTCCCGACACAGCGCAATCGCTGAACCAGGTACGTTTTTGACATGTTCGCTTGCCACCAAGCCCCTGGCCCTCTCCAGCCTCGTCCCTTTGCCTTGGATATTCGTCGTATTCATGTCAAAACTCTGGCTCCTTCCCTCGTCTCAATCCACTCGCTGCGACGGGGCTCAAGCACAGCTTCTGCGTCTCCGACGTTTGCTGAACTCAATCGTTGTTTCCCCACGCTGCAAGACGTCTGGAGCTGAGACCGGAACGTGTTTGTTTGTCCAAGGGTTCCTGTCAAATCTTTGCTAACCATACTATTTGTGTCCAGGCATTCCATCTTCAGACGCATTCTTGGCCAATCGACGACAACGACTTTTCCAGTTTCAAACAAACTTTCGCCCTTTCATCCCAACTTCTCGATCTACCATCCCAACCGCAATTGATGGAAGCTGTCTAATGAAGAGCAACCCCCGAGCTCACTAACTCGTCGAAACACCATTGTTCCACCCACCGGTTTCTCGATAGTCAGTCACAATGAACCGTTTTCGCACAAAGAAGAGGGCGAAGGATGATACCTCATCCACGCCCCGGGCCTCTCAGGAGTCGGAATCGCCTGCCCCCTTCAGATTATTTGGGAAGGGCAAGAAGTCACAGGAGGAGGAGCCCAAGAAAGAGCTTGACCTTGAGAATGCCCTACCCCCGTCCGACGACTTCCGTACAAGTTTATTGATGACTGGTCTGTCGGCGAGGTTCTCAATGCTGAGAGAGCAAGACGATCCCAACACCAAGATCGGCAAGGCTAGCGACGACAGCGTACTGTTTCCCAAGAGGGCATCAAGAATGGACTTTGGATTTGGCACCGGTGCGAGCGGTCTCTCCGACATTGCCGAGGTTGAGTCCCTAAGGAAAGAGGCCCCTTTTGCCCGTATGGATCGCATGGACTCATTCCACTCTTCAGACGGAAACTCTGTCTCGGGAAGCATCATGGATCGATCTAAGCCAGGAGAAGGGAACAACTTGTTTGGCGGACGCCAGAAGATTTACAAGATTGCCTCGGGAAGCGCGTCGACAAAGAATGTCGATGGAGGCGGAATGAGCCACCGTGCTCTGTACGACGACGATGTCGCCATGTCCTCTTTCCAGAAATGGAGGCAGACGGAGAAGGCGAAGATGTCCTTCGATGACGATCAAGACCTCGTTCAATCCACATCAAGTCTCGATCTTGCACGCGCGGAATCTCCTCCTCCCGCGGGCTACAATCGCAACAGGGAGACAAATTCAACAACCTCCTCAACGCCATCACTCGGCCGCAACTCCACTGCTGCAACCTCGGTGATGTCCCAACCAACATCTTCCACCAAGGATTGGCAGTCTTCGTCAACCGCACCGAGTTCTGCAGCGGGCACTCCTCTGCTCGAAAGAAGCATGACCCGCACGAAGCGTCTCTACGAGACCGGCCTGAACAACGAGCTCCAGGAGCAACAGTCTTCTGCATTGTCCCGCATGGACACGCTTTCCCGACAGCGTGGCTTTGGCAGCAGGACACCCGACCTCCAGAGTGGTCCTTCACCGACAACAGGTCTTTTTGCCGACCGATTTGGCGAACGCAGAATACTAGCCAAGGGAAGTGCGCCCAATCTGCGATCTGCCAGCCCGCAGATGGCCGCATCGCCCATCCAACCAATGGACTTGGGTATCCGGAACCAGGATTCGAGGCCCTCGTTTGGCGGCGCGCCACCTCTGAGCCCGCCTATCAGTGAAGGCGAGGAACATTCAATCCTTCCCAACGACCGAGGCAAGGCCACAGCCATGGGTATGTTCCAGAAGCCTCTTCACTCTTACGACGATACCAGGTACGCCCAGAGGCAACTTCAACTCCAACAAGGCCGAGAGACACCCACCAACCGATTCCGCACCGAGTCCAATGCTTCGCAAACCACTGGTCGATCCCGGTCGTCTTCATCCGCACAAAGACAGCCCATCGAGAGACCTGAGCCAGTCGTCCAGGTTGAGCCTACATTGGAGGAGGAAGATGCCGCGTCGATTTACTAACGAGAAGGAAGAGGAGGCACAGTTGTCTCCCATGGTCACAAGGCGACCAGCGGACCGCGATCATCCCGCTTTCAGAGACTCGGCTATTCCCACTCCGCTTTCACTCAGCGGCAGGGAGTCAGTTGAGCCCTCCCCAGTTTCTGATCAACCGTTCCCCTCCGCACCTGCCGACCAACTCGGCGCGCCACAAGACTCGCCAACTCTGCCTTCCTCTGCAGGTCTCAGCGGCATGGTTCGCGCCCATCTCCGAACAGACAGCAACACCTCGTCAATCTATGGCTCGGCACCTCAGACATCCACTTTCGCCTCCAGATTCCCGCTTGATCCTTATGACCCGTCATCCCTGGCTGACTTGGGGGTCACGGCAAACCCCTGGGAAGTGCATTCGCCAGACTGGCAGTCTCCGACGATCCCGATGTTTAACGAGCAGGCCATCAAGGAGATCAAGGAAACCAAGGAGACTCCGGCGCCTACATCTGCACCCCCGCCCGCTCCGACTTCCGCTCCTGCCCCGGTCCCGAGGGAGAATCCACCAACAGCGCCATCTGAGCGCCATACTGGCTCCAGCACCGAGATGGAGAAGGAGCACGACGAGTTTGCCAACCAACTGGCGGATGCCCAGCGCAGGGTGCGAGAGAGACTCACGTCCTATGTGGAGTCTGATCGTGACAGCCGATCTCTGTCTCGCTCCTTGTCTCCTCACTCATTTGAGCGCACCAGAGAGCCCTCATTGCCTCGGCCTAACCCTCTTGGAATTCTGAGGTCGAAGACCAGCCGAGGCTCTTTGGCCGACCGTCCTAACCGTGAGAACAGCCAGCATGCCAAGGCGATCAAGATGCTGGGACTGGCTACTTCGACAATTAGCAGCGCTCCCAGCCCGAACAAGAGTAGTTTTGAGGAGAGTGAGCGCCAATCTCTCGGCAAGGAGGAGCGCGAGAGGCCTGAAGTCACCAGAGCTGAGACGGCGCCCGCTCAACCCAACAGGAGCAGCCCAAGGAAGACGATTCAATGCACGCTGGGTTGCGCGCTTTCAGACAGGCTCGCAAGCAGCTATTGGAGTCTCAGCGTAGCCCGACATCGGCTACAATGCCTATTCTGCCTGGCGCTCTGGGCGGCTCCACGATTGGCGCCATGGTAGGCCCCCCAGCATCACGCACGGCACCAACCCGAGATCGCACCCCGGGCACCCGCTCTCCGTCGCGCGAACGCCGTCCCCCTCCCGTGACCTACCAGCGGACGCCAAGCGAAGAACCTCAACCTGGTGCCGGACCTGGACGTGGTGGATCACGCCCTCCGTCACGCACAGAGCGTGATCGTAGCGGTTCTGAGGCAAGTAACGGTGAGAGGCAGCGCCCTGCCAGACTTCGCACCGTCTCGTCACCGTATGAGGACCGGGGAGCAGGACTCGGTCCTAATGGACCTTCTCCTTCTCGGCCGCTGATGCCGTCTCCCGGTTTGCCTGGCACCAACATTCGCCGGTCGCCCCATATGCCTCCCCAGCCATACCCTGGAGCTGCTGCCCCAAAGGCTCTCGATCGATCTGCATCCCAGGGCAACCTCGCTGTTCAGTACCGTCGCAGAGGGCCCGACTCTGGCCAGCCGTCCCCGGTGTCTCCGATGGCGCCCATGCCTTCGCCTCAGATTCCTGTCAGCCAGTCCACGCCTACCTTCAGCCCCCCGCCTCGCCGGCCGTCTGCTCCTCCTCTTCCATCTCCTGCGGCAGAGAATGCTCCCGTCACCCGCCTTGATGATTCGATGAAGCGAGTCGTCAAGAAGAAGGACATCTCTGAGCCCACTTTCGTCTCGTCAACTTCCCGGGTTCCTACCGTCGCTCTTCCTGAAACGTCGGAGTCCCGCTCGAGGAGCGGTTCTCGCTCACGATCGGGAAGCATCTTGGGTGCCGCCGCCTCCACGCCCAATCTCCATGCTCATGCCAACATCAACCCTCCACCGGTGCCCCCGATCAACCCCAAGCGCCGGAACATGATTGGTTCCATCATTGGCCGCAGGGGTGACGATGAAATGGGCGCCAGCTCTCCTCACCTCCCCCTGCCGCCGCCGCCACCAATGGCTAGCGACCCCAACGGAGACGGCAACAGCGCCTTCTCCGTCAGCGACGACGAGGACGCCCAAGGAAGCTCGCGACGCCGACTGCGCAAGACCATCAGCGAGGCTAACGGTATGAATATGCGTGCTCGCATGAACCGGGGCAACAGCCCCCCTAACATGCCCCCAACGGCTATCCCTGGTGGCGTTAACAACAGCTCTATGCCGGGTGGCATGATCTGAGAAATTTCAGTCGGTCACAATATTTCTATTTCGATTCTAATCTACTCCCATTATCGCACGGATAGGCGGAAAGGGGGACGGGAGAGAAAATGGTCATGACGAATCTACGAAAACCCTTTCTATACTGTTGTTTTATTTTCTATTTCACATCATATGACTACCACGTAATGGTGTAGTTTCTATTGTATATTTCTTATTCTTACACTCCTTCTCGCCGCTTTGATGTGGGCGAGTGACTTATTGGATCTTGACTCCTGGAGAGATCTTAATTAGGCGGGGTCCTGGGTTTCGCGGTAAATGGAGTGCGTCTCGGAGGTGGGCCTGGCGTCTGCCGCGTGCAGGATCTCAATATTTTGGAAGACGGGTGCATGGTGGGTTCAATTTGGAGAATACCAGAGTGTTTCTATACTGTATTAAGGATGGGGTTTACGTTGGGCTGATATCAAATACCACGTACCAGGTAGGGTGCCGTGGGGAAAAATCAAATCACTCAGGCTTCACATTGTTTCTTCTGGACGTTCGTATGTGACGGGTGTGATGTTTCCCTTGTCGGTATCAATCCACGACCCTCGTTGCTCCGGATGGATCGCGAGCAGATCTTCTGTGGCCACCCAGGTGGATGTTGATGACTGGTACCAACACGTAGTCTCTCCCTCAAGCAAGGCCGTAACAAACCATACCGTATGCTCGAGTCCTCGGCGCAAGTGTGGTCTCACCGATGGTGTGACGAAACCCACGCAACCCCGCCACAACGCCTGTCCTCTTTAGGTAGGTTAAAAACGCACCTCACTACTTAGCACACCACTACAAGCCGCTACTTAATCCATCCCAGCGTGGTGTAAGACATAGTTTTATGCTGTGAGTTATGAAAATACATAGCGAGAGGAAGCATGCACGCAGACCTTGCGGCAAATAAGTAAGAAGCAAGCCTGTGTTAAATGGATGTGACTATGTTCATCTGCCAGGCTGATGTGAAAAAGGGGGGTTGTTGACACATAGCGAGTAGACTGCTTGCGCGTACATTTGAAAGGGAATTTGAACCCGCCAACCTCAAATAGCGTCTTTTGTCTACGCAATCACCAGAGCCTTCCCCATCGACTTGTTGCCGCCCGCTCATAGCCTCGTATAACGAGTATTCTTTTGTATCCAGTCTGAGTTCGTCGTTGAAAACCTGTATGGCGAGCGGAGCTGTGGTCGGTCTAATGTCACGAGCGGTAGAGGGCTGTCTGTTGGTGGCATTCTCTTTATGTCTCGCATCGCCTTAGTCGTATCAAAGTTGTGGACTCACCTCTAATGGAATCAGCGTGCTGCGCGAACGAGATGTTATAGATGCAAATCGGACAGCCCCTGAAACTTCCCTCATGTCTCATGTCCAGCCTACCATTAGTTAAACTGGCTAACTTTGCTCTTGACGTTGGTACGATATGCCCCGCAGCAATGGTCATCGCCTTGGGGTGGGTTAAGAATGCAGTGAAAACTTGGAAATAGCCGCCAATGCTGCATGCACATCGCTGCAGAATGTATGCATGCAGCATGCGCCGAGTTGCCATCCGACCTTGCGAGTGCCCCCGCAACTACATGTACTTCAACCCGTACACACGCGAATCTCAATACTTATTAAGCAACCCTTGTCAAGCGGAGGCAACCTTTTCAAGCAAGCTGCAATACTTGCTTTGTTATCTAGATGGTTTGCATTAGCGAGGTGTCAATTAAGCTGGAAGTTTATTATGTCTTTCAGACAGGCAGGGTATGTAATACGCTATAAAATCAGAGCTGCAGGTTAACAGAAGGCTTGCACTACGAACGGACAAGTTGAGCGAAGTCGGCATGAGAAAGAAAGAAGGTGAATCAAAAAAGGAACTTATGCAAATTGCAAAAGGATAAGGCCCTAACCAGGGATCGAACCTGGGACCTCTCCCAGACATGAGATGTCGTGAAGACAACCCTAAGGGAGAATCATACCGCTAGACCATCAGGGCTCGGTGTTGTGGGTGCTGACCCACTCCTTGGTGTCCAGCCGCCACGGAGGAGCCTACGGAGCATCGCGAAGCCCGCATTCGATCCGGCCGAGAGGAAAAACGGGACTTGATGATTGTGTGCGAGTTCTCCGAGTGAATGGATTGATTAGGTGCCTGGATGTAAGTCTGAGGTTGCATATAGCCGAGGGGTGAGGAGTAGTGTATGTAGCAGCAAGCGCTTGCAGGGGGAAAATGTCAGGGGATGAAGGAGGAAAGGAAAACAGAGGTCGGGTTGTCGTAAAAGAAGGCATGGAGCTTTTACATAGATAGGGAATCTCTCAGGGCACGAATAAGAGTTTTGACGTGAGTATGGTCATGATCTCTGCGATGCTGCGGATGGCAACGCCTAGGCTGGTCTAGTCAATCCGAGCTGTTGTTGGGCTCAGCTTTACCCAGCCTGTTTTCAGTCTGACATTGAGCTTGCTATTAATGTGCGCTTTCAGACTAAGGCAAGCTGTGGAGTTACTGTAAGGCATGATAGATCAAGGCCTCGCTGCGCGGTGAAACATGACACATCCACGGAGGCATCTTCAAACAGGGAGGCCGTCGGAGGCCTTCCTTATGACACAACAGGAGAAGCGGGTTGCGTGGCATATCTGTCAGGGAGACTTCAGGAGGAGCCCGACAGTCCGACCTGACGACCGCGAGAAGGAAAGCTTCTGTGGTGTTTGGACGAACTTTATCACGTCTCAGGCGGAGAAGTCCATGACGCCGTGGGAAATAACCTCCGCATATGGCAAGATCGCCCTCTTTTACGAAGTGGTGAACATGACTCGGGCGACATCGTCTGAAACTTGGGACCGGGATCTTCAAAGGCTATTCGCTATGGCATTTGTGATGGAAGGCAGAACGAATATAGAACTGGATAACTTGCTCGTCGGAAAAGGGTCCGGCGGGATTGTTCGTTTGTATAAAGACGCGACTAACCTCAAGTTCCGAGGATTAGACTAATACCACAGCCCACAAAGAATCTTCAGCCTTGAAACAGACCTGTCCAAATCTTTACTTTGAGCAACATTCTACAAGCCGCAAACATGAAGGTCCTCTCACTTTCAATGCTCTTCGTCACGTTTGCATGCGTCGCGAGCGCCCTGCCACAAAGCTGCGATTCCGTCGCTATTTGTAACGACATTTGCGGCAAGCAAGGCAAGGTGAGTTCAACTTTCTCGCTGGCAGCTAAATTGGGGGGAATAAAATAATCTCCATGAGGCACCATGCTGACGCTGAAAATTTCCAGAAACGCGGCGGCAGCGCATGCACAGGGAACAACGCGGCGTCGTGTGTTTGTATTCCCAAGTAATGAATGGAGGAGATGTTCAATGGTTGGTCTGGACCAGCCAAGCGATGTGGTCGGCACTAGTGGAGTGGATGTAGATTTGTTTACTTTTCACCGAATAGTGCTGGAATCACAAGTACTTTTACTAAGTATGCATGATTGCCGCTTGGCAGCTCGGTGAGATGAGATGAGAAGTGGCATACTTCGGTGCAACTCTGCAGTACGATGCGGGGGAACCAGTATCGGGCCGGAATGCCGGCCGGGCGCGACTTAAAACGGCCCCATGACCGGGCATCGAACCTTCCGTAAGCATCAACCGATATCAAGGCCTCCTGCCCGCCTGCCGAATTCAGTCGAGTATCACAGTCATCATTCACATTTAGCTGTAATAGTTGCATCAAATTGTCTCGGTTCGACATTACTCACTGCGCACCGTCATCAGAGAGAACCCCGCCCGCTGCCGTGACGTATCACGCCTGCTGGCTCAAGCGCTTTGAGGCCCAGCGATAACGACAAGTCCTCTTTTCAACGCACGCTAACAGACGGTTCTGTCACCATGGCCTTCATCCGCAACTACAAACCCTCTGATTTCGAGGACACGGCACACATCGTACGCACCTGCCATCCCACATTCGCAAGCCCTGCTAACCTTGCTCCCAGTGTCGCGCAACCCTGCCTCCGTCCCTCGACAAATCCGAGGTAGGCACTCGGATGGCGCCTTTCCTCTGGACGCACCAATACACGCTCCTCTCGCCCTCGACCTGCCACGTCCTCGACGACGGCACCGGCCGCGTGGTAGGGTACTGCATCGGCTGCCCCAACGTCAACGACTTCGCGGCCGCGTATGATCGCTACGTCAAGGAAGTGCTCGAGACGTCCCCGGAGCTGACCGGCAGACGGCCCCAGAGCCTCGAGACCAAGGCGCCTTGGAACTTGCCTTCGGGGGAGGTGAACGAGGAGGCTCTGCTCCAGCAGGCCTGGAACCCGACGTGGCTTGTGCTGGACGACGACAGGAAGGACCTCTGGGGCGAGTGGAAGGGCACGATGCACATCGACCTGCTCGAGGACTACCAAGGCAAGGGATGGGGAAGGGAATTGATTGGCAAGTTTGAGGAAAGCCTGAGAGAGGCTGATACGGCCAAGGGCGGAGACGAGAGGTTGTACGGCAAGGGATGGCATATTGGTGTTGGTGGAGAGAATGAGAAGGTTGTCAAGTTTTATGAGAAGATGGGGTTCCGGGTCTGGCCTACCGCTGAGAAGGGATCTATCTGGATGGTGAGAGATATCGAGTAGACTGGAGCCGGGGGAAGGTGTGAACGCGCTGACAGGCAGGTCTGGGAGATGGTCACTTCAGCTTGGTGTCTCAGTTCCATTCGCGATTTCTATTTCACACGGTAGCTGGGGTTTGAAAGGGTATTGCGCCAATTCGTTATGCGCCGCTAGAGTTTTTGTACAAGCCAAACTCAACAGACCAGACCAAGGAGCCAGCACACCGATGAAAGTTTCCAAGACACGTTCCATTCCTAAGCCAGCTGATCATGGCTTCGCTGGAGCTTCGCCATGACATCGCTCATCGGGGATGGGTCTCGTTCGTGGCCAACCGCACTACCCATGCAGCAGTCTCTTGCCCTGGAGTCCTTAGCATCTCATTCCACAATTCGAAGCAAGCCTTGTTGGCTAAGTGGTATAGCGCCTCACTAGTAATGAGGAGATCGGGCGTTCGATTCGCCCACGAGGCATCACAGCCTGGAGTATCTCCAACGGCCGACGTTTCTTTTTTGCGTTTTGATTTTGGTCCTTAAGCGACCTAAAGCGTGTGTGAGTCTGGCAGTTAATACACAGGTGTTTAATAGAAAGATGCGTGCAATAGAGCTTTCGCTTGCTCTTATTATTTCCAACTATTCCCTTGCCTCTGTGTGCTTGGATTTGTATGGTTGTTGTTGTGATGATTTGGTCATGGTGTTGTTGTCTAGATGTTCTTGCAGGGAACCGCTAAACCTTGGCGCGCCAAAACCTGGGCAAGAGACTCCGACACCGATCGGAGTCTCCTTCCGTGCGCTAAACACCGGAGTCATGCTGTGGAGATGGTGGGCTAGCGGCTTCGGATCACGAATCTCGGCCTTTACGTAAGGGCCTCTGGGGTTTATCATCGACGCCCGTTGTTCATGTTCTTAAAGGCAGAGTCCTCCTGGATGATTTCTCACTTCTCAAAATCAATTTGAATCAGTTTACACGAGCTTAGTCTGAAAAATGTCTGCCGCCGATATCGACCCCGCCCAGCGGCTCAAGGACCGCAAGCCGATCCCGAAGCCTGTCCCGGCTTATCTCGCCACGGCCGGATCGCCACTTACCGTCGACAAGGCGCTTTACGAGTCTGCACAGAAGGCTCCTAGAGTTTTGGTGGAGGAATTCACTTTGCCTATCCGTTCTGGCAAGGCGTGGAAAGCGCCTGCTGGTTCGATTGTGAGGATTAGCACACCTGAGGGCCCTCAAGTTGGTAAGTTTGGGCGAATGCCCGATCCCCTGAGCACCGAGTGCGACTGGTGTCGCCCAGTCGATCAATACTACCCGGCCGAAGTCCAAGCTGACATGACGCATGCGACCTGAACATCTGGAACGCCCACAACCCCCGCGAACGGTTCTGGGCCTCTCGCACTCGCCAGCTGCACGCAAGTCACGTCTCTGTTGGCGACCGTCTGTGGTCCAACCTGCCGTACATCCGTCCTCTGGTGACCATCATCGCGGATACGCTGGCATGGTACGGCAAGGATGAGCACGGCGGACGCGTGCACGACTTGCTCGGTACGCGCTGTGACCCGTACATCAACAGCATCCTGAGCGGAGGAAGTTACGATTTCCAGTGCCACTCGAACCTCACTCGCGCTGTGATCCCGCACGGGCTGAACGAGAGCGATGTTCATGATGTTATCAACATTTTCCAATCAACGGGGTTGGATGAGCAGGGCCGGTATTTCATGAACCCATGCCCGGCTGGACCAGGGGATTACATCGAGTTTCTGGCAGAGCAGGATGTTCTCATGGCTTTGAGTGAGTAACTCCTTCTGGATACAACCAGTGCGAACTGAGCTGACATAGGCTGAATAGGTACTTGCCCTGGGGGTGACTTGTCGCTGTGGGGTTTCGGCGAGGATAGTGAGGAAGAGATGATCAAGTGCTGCAGGCCGCTCAAAGTTGAAGTTTTCAAGCTCGAGGATGAGAGTTTGCTGCAGCGTGGCGGGTGGAAGCCTGCAGAGGTTTCGCCTTACAAAGGACGCCACGGGATGAATATCCCTCTTGGAGAGGTCCGCAACTGAGCGAGCGCGATATGGGCGGCGTGAGTTGAAAGCAACCGTAAAATGAGCAGACTAGAAAACTCTTCTACTGATTCATTGATAAGTGTCTGGCACTTCAGATAAATCAGCTTACTGGGGGTTTCGTATTGGGCCAATTATGGCTGCGGAAGAGCAGGATGCATCTTTTGAGGCCGAGAGTCCTGTGTTAGTGGTAGAGAGAATACAACGGTCCAATAGGAACACGCACCGCCGGGCCGCGCATTTTCAGCCTGTGCTGGTCATCAACGCTCATTGGGTTCCATGGTATTCACTGCATTTTATTTCCCGCCCAAGGGGATGAAGAACTCTGTTAGTGAACTGGTGAGGGGTTACGGGGTACGCTTATGTCGCCTGAACACTACTAGGTAGAAACAGCAACGTTCACCTCAGGTGCATCGCTTGCTACAACGTATACCATACATACTTACTGATAATTATTCAACACAGGTCGTGCATACCAAAACGGTCAATGACTTCTTTCAACATCATTACTAAACTAAAAGATTATCAACGTGGCGCGTACAGCTTACTTGTTCATAACCTTGCCATCCTTCCGTACCACGACCCTTCTTGCTGGCTTAAAACCACGAACCAACCTAGTCCTCAAATCCCTGCGTACACCTCCCCCCGTTGCGACACCATTCCTTCGAACACCTATCCTTCTCAAACTCCTCACAACTTTGCTGTAATCTCCAAAGAACTGATGAGCACGCACATCTCCTCCCGTCACAAGCCCGTGACCCAAAGTAACACCCCAAATACCGGAAACATTCACAGCATGCGCACTTGCATCCCGATCCGGTTGCAACAAAACCGAGTAGATGCATCCAGTGTACCTCACATGTCTCAGCGCCACGTTAGCAGGGAAAACCCAGCTCTTCCCACTGTCCATGGAAACAGGATGCCATGGCGTGACGACGAGATCACCGACACGACACATGATTTCCCGGTGGACAGGCGTCTTGAGCACGGCCACGACACGTCTAGGACCAGACGGCGTCTGAACAGCCACACCTCTTCGGAGGGTCTTGATGGGAACCTTTCGACCCGAGGCCAGGACAACTGGAGTGGAGGCAATGAAACATACTCCTGAAGAAGTATTATAGGAACTCATCTTGATGCGGCCTCGGTGGGTTGCAACCATGTGATTTGATGGTGTTGGCGCGGGCAGGTTGTCGAAAGCGTTGTCGAGTCTATCCCTGCACGCGATGAACAGAGGACTATCGACACCGTACTGAAGCGGTCCGGGGTCCTTGAAGGTATTGCAGATCTGCCTGGTGTGGGCGTTCAATAGAGAGGGCAAATAGTGCACACCCCATTTTGTGTAGTATCCCGGGTTCTTGAGCGCGAGAGAAATTTGGCCCTTGGGTTGCTCGCCTGACAGGTCTTCGATCAAAGACCTGTTTTTCGGGTCGTTGGGGAACTTTTGTGCTGGAAGGTCTTTGATGAGAGCCTCGAGTGTTTCGATTTTCTGTGGAGAAATGTCGCTGAGCGCCTCATGCTCGCCGTCTTCTCTCAAGGGAATGATCGATGACAGGTAGGAACAAATCTGGGAGCGGGAAAGATGATATGCGATTTCGGACTCTGGGAGTGTGGTGGGACTTGAGAGAGATTGTTCGGCCGTCTTTCGGTAGAGAGAACTCGTCATGCGGGAGTGTTCCAAGGAGGCGATGATGCTGGATTTCTCAGAGACGAAGTCTGCCGGGAATTTGAGGCGCAGATAGATGTCACGCGACTGGCCGAATTGCAGGTTTCCCAGAGAGATGGAAAGCTGCTTTGGCTCGTCTTTCTCGTCGGGTAGGGTGATGACTTCTTGCTTGTCGACCGAGTCGCCCGTTGTTTCCTCGAGATCGATCACCGCCGGGTAAGTGAGGCGCAGGGTTGCGTTGATTGCATATGTCGCCTGAAGGTTGGCAACCGCGTGAACGAAAACAGTTCCCTGGCATTTGTTAGCACGATAGGGGGCAAGAGTGAGAAACATGTCGACTTACAATCATGCCGGCATCCGGAATAAAGGAGTAGTTACCACCACCAATCTCGGCGATGGACTTCAACAAACCAGACCTCAAAGAGTATCCAAAGCCAAACGTATGAACTGAGGCAGGAAGCTGCTCCATGCCTCGCAGCTTCGGAACGTATCCTTGCACCGGGCACATGTGATTGGGCATACCATCCGTCAATACCATGATGGCGGGAACCCTGCCAGTGTTCACCTCGCCACCCTCCTTGAACAACTTGATACCCTCAAGCAGTCCATGCCAGAGATTAGTAGCGTCGATGGGTCTCATGCCGTTGATGTTCTTTTCTGCAAGTTTCTTGTTCTTCTGATTCATAGGCATCAGCTTCTGAACGACCTTGGCTTTGGACGCAAAGGTAATGATGCCAAGTCTGTCGGTCTCGTCCATCGTCTCCAGGATTGTGCGAGCGGCATGCTTGACCAAGTCCAGGACCGACAGTCCGTAGTTCTCGGTCTTCTCGCCCGGGTTAGCGGGGACCGGGGCATTGCAGCCCATGCTTCCCGATACATCAATGACCAGCACGATGTCGCAAGGCACATGGTCAATAGGCTTGGCAGGTGCTTCCGGGGGAGTTATCTTGGCGATAAGGCCGTCGTTGGCGGGCAGGGGATGGATGGAGAGGGCGACGTCGCCGGAGGAGGTGGGCTCTTCAGTGTCTGCTTGCATGGTGCTAGTTGTCGTCCACGCCGAGAAGGTCGACCTGATTGAGTCGGTACGGGAGACCGGAGGCGAGCTGCCCTTGGAAGGACTTCCGAACAACCACTTTCTGACCTGAGGCACGTCAGCAGGGGATAACATGGTCGTATTGACGGATAAACCAACCATCGTGAGTACGTCTCAAGCCACCGGAGAACTTGGCTATGGCTGGGTTGCAACGAGGAAAGAGTGTAGAGACAACGAAAATGCGAGTTCTCGGGTGTCACAAGTATAGAATATATCAAACGCCTGGCTTGAAATGATTCACCGGCGACGTGGTGTTTGGCCTCTCGCCGCAGATTCACTGGTCCCTGTCCTGTATGAGGGGCTGATGCGGTAAGACCGTCTAGGCTGACGCCTTTGGCTGGATCCGGCCGCAATAGAGGAGGCCAAAACATTGTCAATTTGTCTTTGACCAATCCCTGGCGTCCAGCGCAGGCTGTGGTGATCTGCCAATTAGACCGCGCCATGCTGCTGCTCTCATCTGAAGTAATACACTGCTGGCTGCCTAAAGGTAAACGCCCTCATAAACTGGCAAAATCCTTTCACGTTTTTTCGCTTCCCTTTGCGAAATGGAGCAACTCAGCAGGCAGCGTTGGAACTAGTGTGTCAAGGCGTCTCGCCGAGTACTGGCTGTGGGGTGAAATCGACACCGCCCGGTGCCGACTCCCCGGGCCGAGGCCTCGGCGGCAGCAGGCATTCTCTTGGGCTTTCTCAGGGGCGCAGTGGATGCCTGTCGGGTCGTGTGAGTCCCGTACCATTGGGACCCGGGACCTAGCGGCGGCTCTGTTGGTGCTTCGCCTCCCCTAGCAATTTTGTACTCGGCGAAGTCCTGGTGTCCCTTGGCAGTTCCGTTGCGCGCTTGTGAATTGTTGGTTGGGCATACGAAAAGAATAAAGGCCTCCGATTCCCACCCCCGCCATCGCTTACCGCAGTCCTAATTCCTGTCCTGTTTACCGCCTCATCCTTCAACACGCTGAAAGGCTTTCCGGGCGAATGTGTTCTGAAAGCGCCTGGGTGAATGCTTAGCTTAGTGTCAAAATTTACTGACAGTGAATCCGAGCGCTGACGGGGAGTGACTCAGACGCCGTGTCTGATGTCAGACGGCGGTGTTAGGAAGCGCTTTTGCTGAGCTAGTCGTTGGCATTGATCTGTAGGCAGCCGGCTGCACCAAATGGAGAAAATTTCAGACTCCATGCTGGTAGCGACATGTAAAGTTGGTGACGGCTCCTCGTCCTTGAGCTCTCCCGATTGGCTTTCTGTCTTTGGTCGGAGACTGTATGTTCTGAGTACAGTGTCATCAGATCCGAGCTCGGTGCGCAACACAGATGATCTATCATCTTCTTGTAAACAGCCAGCATCTTCTTCAATGTATATTGATGGTTTCGAGCGTGTTGCAAGGACTTAGACGAATGTTTCCGCAAGCCATGCGATTCGCCCTTGTGTGTCAAGGCTCTTTAGGATTCTAGTCCCTACCGCACACTCTCTCCCATCTACCCTACTCAAAGAGCCAGCGGGGTCGTGTCACTAAAGTCCTTGATGCGCCCAAGAAGTAGCTCAAGGCTGCGATAGCCACTTCCTGCAGACCAACCAGGCAGCTCATGACCGGCCAGTTGTATCTCATAGAACGTCACTCCTCGCTCATAACCCCAGACACCAAGGTTCCCCGCCCCAGCCATTGCGCCTCTGTTCTGTTCGGCGTGATACGGCACAAAGAATGGTGTCGAAGGTTTCTGCTGGAACCCTTGAGCACCATTCCAAGTGATGTTTTGGAGCGCCAGCAACGTTCCATTAGTCGGGAGGATAAAGTCGAGTGCCCCAGACCCGATGATGGTGTTATTGAGCCCATCAATCACCCGCGTAAGCGTATCGTCGACAGCCGGCCCCGGTGAACGGTCATCGCCGAGGAAACCACCGCTGAGCGAGCACGCCCACCAGTATGCTGCGTTGGGAACGTTGAGGGCTTTCTTGACGTCCGCACGGTTGAAATAGGACTCTGGGGCGGAGGGGGGCACGTAATCTCCACCATTGATAACACCAAGAGGTTGGTAAGGAAACGGGCACATGTCAGTGATGTGATAGACGTTGAAACATGGATTGACTTCCAGAACAGCGTCAATGAAGTCGAAGTAGACGCCGCAGTCTGAGGGAACCGCGTCCCATGGTCTGGGCGGAGGTGGAAAAGCAAGGTGCTTGTTCAGATAGTCGGCGTAGCCACACTGCTGCTTCTGAGAGCGCAGGCTCGACATGAAGGTGTCATTGAGGCCCAGAACATTGTTCCAGTACTCGATGAAATCTGGAAGGATAATCTCCTGCTGGAACTAGGCATTGCCAATGAACGGGTCGTTGATGGCAATCCCCTTGATGTTGAAATATTCTGTGTCGTTCTCTTTGAGGAAACCATCGCTGATGTAGGGGACGTAAAACCCAGCATACGATTCACCCGTCTGGCCTGGTCAGAAAACCACTCCAAGACAACAGTTGATGCATCCATGAGTCCACTCACCAAGTAGATCTTTCGATCATGAAGGTCAAACGTATCCATGAAGTTCCTCCAGAAGCCCTTGAACTCTCTGACAAGATCATCCTCATTCAGAATATCTGGCTCACCCGTAGAGTACCCAGTCTTGACAGGCTGGTCAATCCACACAAAATTGGTGAGTTTGTTCCAAGCGTATGGATTCTTCGTGGGCCCGTACGTTCCAGACTCCCAGAGGATAGGTCCGTTCTCTTGCAGCAGGCCCAACATCGAAGAGCAACCCGGTCCTCCGGTGAATCACACTGCTATCTCGTCGGTGGCAGCGGGGTTCTCTGACGGGAAGAACCAAAAGAAGAGCTTGCGCGTTTCGCTTGCATTTTGCGAAATCGGCAACAGCCCTGCGTACGACTCGCCGATATCCCAGTCAACGAGCGGTACTCCGGTTCCGTTCACGGCGAAAGGCATAGTCTTGTTTGTGAGGTAAGACGTTGAGCGCGGCGCGTTGGAGGCTCGATCGACGAATGCCGCCTGTCTTTGTCCGGCTGCTGCCCTTGCATTTTCAAAGTAGTCAACTCTGCTTTTGAAGCTGGAGGCAGCAGATGGCGGCTGATCGGCTGCGGCTGCAACAGCTGCGCAGAATGGCAGCAGGAGCAATTGAAGTAGCTTGACCATGGCGAATTGCGAAGCTTCAAGGAATCAGAAGCCTCGGGTGATGGGAAAAAGAGCCCTGTGGATGCATGTGCGTCAACAAACGTGACAGCTACATGAACTTGACGCTTGTTTTCGAACGAGGTGAGCTGCTTATAACTCTGGAAAACCAGCTTTCCATCTTTGGAAGGTAGCAACGAGATTTCACGGAGTGAATGAATACGAGATCGAGGCCCAAGGATAATGATAGTCGCAGCTATCTTAGTTAAGAAGTTAGACTACTGATTGGACCGCTAACATAACATCTGGTGATTGGCCCACATTTCTGTCCATGATTGAATGCCGTTTTGCCGATGAGCATTCGGAATCGCAAGAAAGCTTGACAATCCGTCAAATACTTATCATTGATAAACGTGCAAAAATGGTTGTAGTGTAGATGGTATTCAGCGGGCAATCTCATGTAGATTACACGCCCGATAACGTCCTCTGTTATTCAGCCTTCCCACGCTCCTTGAAATATTTGATCAGAAAGGTGCTAGAGGACACCAGGGTTCTCACATAGATCGAATCCCATTCGGCCATGTCGAGACAGATCTCTGTTACGAACACAATGGGGCGTCTACCTTCCATCCCTTTGGGTGTGCAGGCTCATAGAACATCAGACACCTCAGATTAGGTAGCCTCTGAAGATATGTGTGTTTAGACGAGTTGGCTAGACGACTTTCGCTTTCGCAGGTGCCATTTACTCAACTTCTCCATCTTTAATGCTGTGAGTGGCAATCGACCATGTCTATTTGAGGATCTATATGCCCTTATTGGTAGATTATTCTACCTGGACTATCTCCAGTTCATCGCTGCCACTGAACACCACATCTCTGTATGAGATCACTGCTTCTGCATTCACGACTCCGTGCACGTAGCATTTCCTAATTAAACATACTTGCTTCCCCAAGGTCGTAAACAAAAAGACATTTTCCCACCCAGCAAGACACAGACTTTGTCTCCAGGCTCCATTAACTTTGGCCCAAGAACATGAAATCCTGACTGGTGCCTAGCAAACGACATACGAGACTGCTTTATACTCAAAGAGGCAATCGTAAATGCTCGCCAACTCCTGCTCAACACGAAGGGCGTCGATGCGGTTGCCTGCATTAAGGATTAGCATGCCGATAGAGTGTTAAGCAATAATGTGGATGTATGGTATGTTTTTCCATGACTGAGTTATTCACGAGTAAGTAGTATATGCTTTGCTGTTCCGAACTACTTGCGCCTTCTTCGTCGCCCTGAAGGGCAGGTCAGCTCGGCTTCGTCACTCTCACGGCGTTTCTCAGCGTCTACTTCCTATTATTGCACACATTCTATTTTGTCGCACCGAACTATTGCACAGAAGTAAAGGCACGTTTATAGATTAGAAACGTCTGGCATAGAGGATGGAAAACGAACTTCCCTCGCGAATGTTGCAGCCGAGGTACAATGTACATCAAGGTACTAAAATGGCAAAGGACCGACGACTGTTCCAGCACTGAAGGAATAGAACCTATCATATCCATTTTGACTACGTGAATATTCGAAACTAATGCAGTCAGATTGATGCGATAGGATCTCCTTCGACCTCAAGACATGGGATTTTCAGCGGCCCCACTCGCCATGCAGGATAAGGTAGCCCTGGAGGTAGGCGTGCGTACAGCATTCTCTTTATTGAGTAGTGCATATCAGTCCACCCAATCTGCACCAGCGAGAAAAAGGAAAGCTGAAATGCACAATCATTTAAGGGATTATATTATAGGGTCTTCTGCCCTCGCCGGACTGAGCAAGCGCAACGCGCCCTCTGCCAAATGTCGCGCCGTCGCCACACCGGATCAACTTGTGACTCTTCTAGACTCTTCTAGTTTCCAGCAACCCTTACCTACAGAACCATGGATCACGCCGGTGACGATGAAGACTTTGCGCGCTTGTTGGGTAAATTCGCCAACGAGCACAAGCGCCGCACCCGAGGCATTGATGCCCATATGAAACGAGCCAAAGAAATCATCGAGACAAAGCTCCGAACAGACATGAATGTGCAACACACACCAATCACTACCCGACTGAAGGGCAAGACCGAGACTCTGGCTACACTAGCCCGACGCCAGAAGGAACGCAAGCAATTAGAGGGATTGAGGAAAGCTGTTATTGCTCGAGGCGAGCCGTGGGAGCAATACTGCAAGGAATGGAGGATGGCCGACAAGGCGAACGAGGTTGGGCCTTTCAGAGACATTGACGAAATGTTCGAAGCAATGCATGATCTGGCCGGCGTTCGAATTTCGCTTTACTTCCCCAACGACGTCCAGAAAGTGGTTGAGTTTCTGCGAAGGGACTTTACAATAGTCCAGGGACCCAGCCGAAAAGGAGGGATTGCTCGAGATTTCCAAAACGTTCGAAAGATTATGGAGCAACAACGTCAGAAAGACTTCAGTTCAGATGAAGATGATAGCCTGGCATATGGCTCGGCATCAATCGGGTACAGAGCTACGCATATGGTGGTCAGAATCAAAGACCTTTCCTTCGACTCGCACGCGGCAGATGAACCCGAGGTTAACATCGAGATACAAATCGGCACTATTGTGATGCATGCATGGTCAGACATTGAGCATGATATCTTATACAAGCCATCTGAGACCGGAGAAGTAACCGCGGACATGGTCAGCATGTTAGGCATTATTAACTCGATTGTTACGTTAGGCGAAGACGCTCTCCGACAACTCGAGTCCGTGGCCACCAGTCAGGCAACACGTCAGGCCGAGGACCGCACGAAGAAAGCGTTTAACTATCACCACATGGTTACGTGGTTGGACAAGTACTTCACGGACCGAAAAGTTCCCCTACTACCCAAACATGAGTGGCGATTGATGCCTTATCTCTTCTCAATACTAGAAGCCACAGGCGAGCACACTTACGGCAGAGTGGAAGAGCTTTTAGACGAAATGAAACCAGAGCCGGAAGAGCATCTGCCTGCTTTGATTTTGCAGCATCTTGGTGAACATACATATCCTTTCACTAGCCCCGGTATTTCTATGCCTGATCACCTGGCTACTTCGTGGAACGCACGCTACTGGGCTACCTGTGTTGTCAACGCTCTGAGTCTGGCGATTTACATGAACGAATCATCAGCGGTTCACGCCGCATGGTGGTCTGAATCCCAGAAGAACGAGGAACAGCATAAGGAGCGGCCCACACTTGCTGAGTTTCTCGACATTTTGCACCCTCACAAGCCATCACGTCGACCCAATCGTGAGGAGCAAATGATTCAATTCTGCACTCGACTTCTCAAGGCCAAGTGTAAGCATTTGCAGCCCAGATTCATTGACTCTGGATATGACACTCCCTTAGCGCTTCTACGATGGTTCTAACCACTTCTCAGTCGATGCACAAGGGCCAGGCAAGGCCGTTCTTGCTGCCTTGAAACTTTCCTCGGCCGGATACGTTGCACGCCCACGCCTTTCTCAAGACACCGAGGATGCATCAATCCACTGGGAGGATCAGCCAGTGGTCTGTGTGCCATCCTTGCTCAAGGGACTCACGCTGGATTCAGACCACTACGACCTCCGCATGCCTCTGTGTGCATTTGGTCGAGACATCTCCCCAAAGGGAGACGATCGTGTCTATTTCGTGCCACGGGATACTCCGGGCGAAACCTGCGCATGGAAGCCAGTCAAACAGGTTTTGGAGTGCGATTGGGATATTTGTCGCAAACCCTTTGTCGTCGATGAGTCTTTAACCTTCAAGGTTGATAACCTTGACACAAATCTTCGATTGGAGCATTTGGGCCGGGTACTCGAAGTCAACGAAGTTGAGGGATTCAGGCACGTATCTAATTCCGAAGTCATTACCAAAGTCACGGAGATCGCAGAACTTCTAGGAATACAGAAGGACGTAGACCGTGTGCGCCAGCTTCTGAGGGAGGCGTGCACTGCGTACTCCGGAGGGGCCAGGGAGCTCTTTGGATGGTACCAGAAACAACGATTTCTGGCGAAATATCCCAATTTTGAACAGACCATGCGGGAAGATGATCGCCTCAGATCTTCCAGAAGTCACCCCGGTACAAGTTCGTATTAGGGCAAACAGTTATTTTTAACTTTCTTCAGGCCGAATCAATACCAAGCTCAGTAGGGTTTCATAACAATCATTCTCTCAAGGATTATCAGACTTATCGTGAAATCTCGCGGATTAGCCTGTGCAATAAACATAAATCAATTAATAGAACATATTGTTTATATACCATCTATCATAGCAAGATGAATTTACACACTACTGAACTTAAACTGAGATAGATTCTTAACTTGATACTCCCTTAATTTGGGAATGGAGTTCCTGTCAAACTTCGCCGTATTTACAAGGAAAAACTTTTGATCTTAATGCTGGGTCTGAAGTCATATGGTTTCGCGAGTTGACTGGGCTTTTTCAGAAGGACCTTCTTCCTGTATTCACTCGCCGGCGACCCAAGTTAAGTTGCTAATCAGGTCGTCCTTGGCGTCGTATATCAAACAATACGCCCAATGTCACCCTCGTCTCTTCAGCCTTCTCACGCTCTTCAAAGTGCTTGATCAGAAAGATGTTTGAGGGGTCCAGGACGCTTCCGCCGCACATGATGGAGAACTTCATGTGGGACGAAGGAGCATATTTTCCATTGTCGAGAATAACCACTGACACACAACGATTCAATAGCACTATTCAAATACCTCTTCTATGTCACGGCGATGTTAGGAAGAAAAGCCCTTCTCAGCCAGAAAACGAACAGATCAAGTCTTTTAGAAAGCCGTTTCTCGTCTTTCGACCGAGGGCCATCCCGGATCACTTCTTGAAGTCGTTTCCATTTCGTATTGGTTACATGCGGAACCTCTGGCTGTTGAAAGCTGTCTCCCTTAGAAGCCATTTCTGATTCCATCTCATGTGGAATAACGCGGAAGATAAATTTTGACGTCTGAAGACCCAAGTATGGTTTTTGGGAGAGCGAAAGTTAAAAAGACACGTCAAATCCCACGCAGCATTATCAGTTGACAGCCATCGACACGATTATCTCTACCGACACCTCGGAAGAAGGCCGAGCTACTAGTGCTGATGCAAATTTGGGAACGATGGCGACATTGAAGCATGGTATTGGATTGGCTCCTGCAAGACATGATCCGCGATATCGCACTTGTAACCATGCTTTCTTCGGTACGAACAGAGTCATCCAATGCCATTCATCGCAAATTTCATATTTCCATCGAAAAGCAGTGGCACCCCTTGGCAACTACTATCAATTGCCAGGGTCGTTTCCATACTTGCAACGACTCCCAGTGTGGTCATCCCGCAACCGTTTCTGTCCTGTGCCGTAGACTCTCTCGCGTACGGTGCCGCTTTCGCCCAGTGGTGCATAGATACCTCTTCGGCGGAGCTCGGGAACAAGTAAGTCGACGACGTCTTCAAAGCTCCCGGGGCTCGTCACGTATCCAACGTTAAATCCATCGAGATCTGCCACTTTCACCCATTCCTCAAGAAAATCAGCTACCCGTGATGGGGACCCTACAGGCACCGGCCCATTCCCACCGATAGCCATCGCCTTTCCGATATTTCTGGGTGTCCAAGTAGGAATGTCGTCACCGCGGTACTTCAAACTGTTGACGAGAGAGTGCACTCTACCATCGATCTTGGCATCATCGGGCTTGATTTCTGCGTCAAGATCGTACCTGGAAAGGTCAATACCAGCATTGCCAGAGAAGAATGCAAGACCTGGCTCGAAGCTTGCGTATTTCAACGCCTCTTCGTACTTGGCAGTTGCCTCCTCATCGGTTCGGCCAATGATTGGGGTAACTACTGCAAATATCTTCACACTGCGAGGATTGCGGCCAAACTCTGCTGCCTTCTCGCGGACGGCCACACGGGGTGCTAAGATGTGGGGTGAGAGTCCTGATACCATGATAGCCTCCGCATGTTTTGCAGCAAATGCAATTCCGGCACTTATGTCATATCAGTCTTTAAGGCCGTCTGCATCAGAAATCAAGCCACCACTCACGAGGATGTCCCTGCCTGAAGAAGGAAGGGCGTTCTCTGAGGAGATGGGTGCATAATATGCGGCGCATCCACGCTGAACCTCGAGGTGTCATGTTTGACCCAACGAATACGATCAGGATCTGCATAAATCTCGTTCGATCTGTCTCTCTTTAAAGCATCGTCTGACCAAGAGCCCTCCCATATTCTGACTTGTTGTTAGTCACGCCTACTTGCAGGAGCGTTTCTACGTACTTATAGAGAAGCTCAACATATTCATCCGCAGCTGCGTACCGCTCATCATGACGATGAACCCAAGATTCTTCGTGACTGCAGCCATTGCAGTCACTGGCTACCCTTGGTCAGCATGGTTATCCTCCGTAAGTATCGTCCCCTACTCACCACAGCTGGGTCTCCCATTGGATACTGGCAGCATGTTCTGATGGTTGGTTCTGCGCTTCCTTTGTAAATATCATGTTGGCCGTACGTATCTGCGAGGATCAATGTGTTGATGTCTCCTCGTTCAAGCGTTTGAGCCAGATTCGTCCAGTAGCCGAGGTCACTGAACTTGTCAGAAGCCGTGTCGTCAGGTCTACGCCACTGGCCGAAGCAAAGATGACTGGGCGTGAACATTTCAAACGCATTGAGAATGATTCGTCGCTTTTCCGATGCCGCCATTGATCCCATTAAACGACACACAAACACCAAAGTGAAGTTTAGGTTAGAAGCACAACTCGTCTCATCGCCATCTCCCTTGTTGCTAGATAAATGAATCAGCTCTACAACTTGTGCCACCACGTATTCCCTGAAGGAAATGTGACCGAGATCGGCAGGCTGCCATACTTCTCAATTCTTTAGACCAGTGGGGTTGCAGATTCGCAACCGGAATCAAGAATGGCGTGCGCCACACCACATAAGCGACATATTTCTGTCCGATGAAGACCAATGTGGTTTCCAGTGCCTACCGGCCACCTAAATGCTTCCATGCAACCCCGGTGAACCATCTAGATGCTGCCAATTACTCCGATGCAAAAGCAGCCAGGTGGAGAAAGCTGCCATCACGACAACGTTGCTCCGCTAGCTTTCTCTCCTCTTATCTCTCCAACATCTTGAATTTCAGAGAGATTGCTAAGTATTCCCTTCCCCGGCTCCAGATCTGCCCCCGAATATGATAAAATCTCTATCACGCCAGCATTGTTCGAAACAACGTGCTTCTAGTCTCATGCATGTAGAATCCTATCAGGCGATTTGCACACCGTGAATGGTGTTGCGTGATTGAAGGTCTATTTTCTTTTATGCCTGGCAATTTCGGTTCTCAGTGCTATTGAAGCAGAAACTCATCCCTAGTGTTTTCCTTCATCGTTTGTCCATTGAATTGCTATCGATATGGCTCCTACTGCAATTGCTGAATTGGTTAATCATGACCATAACGCAAATTCGAGGGCACACCCAAATGTTTTGAAAACCATCGATCCGCATTTTGTGATCGAGGAACATCCCATCGATGAGTATGAACCCATCCGAGCTATAGTGGTCGGAGGCGGCATAAGTGGAATTATCGCCAGCATATTGCTGCCGGCGAAGGTTCCCAATCTGGAGTTGGTCGTCTATGAGAGAAACTCGGATATTGTATGAACACGGTGACGTTCTATTGAGCTTTGATCACTGATGATGAAGTAGGGAGGTGTTTGGCACACCAATATCTACCCAGGCGTGCGATGCGATGTTCCAGCCCACGCTTATCAGGCAACATTCGCCCCTTCAACGACATGGACAGAAGCGTACGCGACTGGGCCTGAGATCTTTGCCTACTGGAAACGCATCGCAGATCAGTACGAGGTGCACAAGTATATCCGAACAAGCCATGCCGTGACCTCAGCGGAATGGTCCGAAGAAAAGGCGAAGTGGATTGTGAAGATTCAGTCGGATAAGGGAGAATTCATCGATGAGGCCAACTTCCTGATAACCGCCACGGGCCACTTCAGCGATCCCAAGCTCCCAGATTATCCGGGCATCAAAGACTTCAAAGGCCACCTCAGACATACATCCAATTGGGATCCAAACTTCAATCCTCGAGACAAGCGTATCGCCGTCATTGGCAACGGTGCCTCGGGACTTCAGGTTCTGCCGCAACTGCAAAAGGTCGCATCAAGAATCGACCACTATGCTCGCAACAAAACCTGGGTGGCAGCGCCGATTGGAGGGGAAGATCTTGCGGACTTTGTCGCCGACAACATTGAAGACGCGCGAACAAACCCGGAAAAGTACTTGAGATTCCGCAAATCTCTCGAAGCAAAACTCTTTAGTCGCTTTGGTGGCATCTTCAAAGATGGACCGCAAAACGCAGCTGCCGAAGAGTCTATCCGCAAGCTGATGAAAGCTCGCCTTTCCGGAAGCGGTGAACTAGCGGAAGAGATCATTCCCGACTTTTCCGTTGGCTGTCGTCGGTTGACACCAGGACCTGGATATCTGGAAGCGCTGACGGCGGACAACGTGACGTACATTAGGGACCACATTGCGGAGTTTACAGAAACGGGTATCCGTACGCTTGACGGTATGACTTTCGGTCTCAGTACACAAGTGCTGCTTACTGACACTGATAACAGGGACTCACCGAGAGGTGGATGCCGTCATCTGTAGTACTGGGCATGACATTACTTTCAGCACTCAATTTCCAGTGTTGTGTAATGGGATCGATCTACAGAAAGCCTGGCGACCCGGTGGCAAGCCCGGATTCCCTGACACATAACGTCCGTCACCCACTTTCGGCCACCCCCCACTTTCGGCCACCCCAAAAATGCCTCACCGCCATGATGACCACCAACTTCAATCTTCCACAACTTCACCAATTTTACTTCAATCGTCGTCGTTTTTCATATCGGCATTCTTAAGATCCATATGCCTCAGTATACAGAAAATGATATCAACCAGGCTCTTGAAGCTGTTGCACGCGGTACCAGTGTAAAAAAAGCTGCATTTGAATGGGGTATACCACGATCAACGCTGAAAAATCGTATGAATGGCCAGCAGGCACGGGATATAGCCTTTTCGGATCTTCAAAGGCTCTCTGCTACCCAGGAAAGCCATCTGGCTGAATGGGTTCGAATCCAGGCTGCCCTAGGCCTTCCTCCAACCCATCAGCAACTCAAGGACTTTGCTGAACGCATCCTACAGATCCATGGAGACTCCCAGCCTCTTGGAAAGAACTGGGTGCAGTCTTTTATTAAGAGAAACCCATCTGTAAGGGTCCAAAGAAGCAGAGCAATCGATTCCCAGCGTATCAATGGAGCTTCAACTAATGTAATCAGGCAATGGTTCAAGCACCTTGCTATACCTGAGATCATGGCCATCAAGGCCTCCAATCGATACAATATGGATGAGACTGGTATTCTAGAAGGCAGAGGATCAAATGGGCTTGTCCTTGGATCATCAGAAACTCGTTCTATCCGCAAGAAACAGCCTGGATCGCGTGCTTGGACATCTCTGATCGAGTGTATCTCTGCAACTGGCAAGGCACTGCCTCCACTTGTTATATACAAGGGCAAGAGTGTCCAGCAGCAGTGGTTCCCTCTAGATCTGACGCCATATGAATCCTGGAAGTTCACAGCTACAGAAAATGGGTGGACTTCAGACTCTACAGCTGTCAAGTGGTTAACAGAGGTCTTTATTCCTTCAACCCAGCCAGGGGACCCCTCAGAGGTCAGATTATTGATTTTGGATGGTCATGGAAGCCATGAGACTACTGCTTTTATGTATACATGCTTCAGGAACAAGATACACTTGCTGTTCTTGCCAGCACACACGTCACACGTCCTTCAGCCACTTGATCAGTCGGTTTTTGGGCCCCTCAAGGCAGCATACAAGAAGGAGCTTGGATTACTGGCTGAATGGGATGCTGGTACAGTTGTGGGCAAGAGAAACTTCGTTATATGCTATGGCAAGGCGCGTAAGGCAGCCCTGACAAGCAAGAACATCATCAGTGGCTGGAAATGGACTGGTTTGTGGCCTGTCAGTATGGCTAGACCCCTCATGAGCCCTCTGCTGCTTGAGAACACATCAACCCCTGCCAAACCAGCTGGTCAGGTCTGCAAAGGGCTCTCTGATGGCAAAGCAAGCGAAAAATGGGCGGCAGATACATCAGCAGTCCCTTGGTCAACCCCCAAGAAGAGGGATGAGCTTCAGGATCAGTTCAGCCTGTTCAGCAAGCTAGATAACGATGAGCATACGCAGCGCCTGCTTTTTCAGAAGGTTCAGAAGGGCTTTGATAAGAAGGCATACCAATTAGCAGTAGCTCAGCGAAAGATTGAGGTATTGCAGGCAGAGGTTGATGCCAGTAGGGCCAGGAAACGGAAGAAGGTCAAAATGAGCCCAAATTCGAAGTTTGCCGATATTGAGGCTATTCGGAGGGCTCAAATTGAGGCGGGCGAACTTAAAAGTAGCACAGATGAATCCAGCGAGTCTGAAAACCCTAGTGACAGCGAAAGTTGCATCGTCGTAGCATCATAATACATATAAATATTGGTTGAAGTTGATGTGTATGAATGTGAGGGCATCAAAAGTGGGTGGCCGAAATGTGGGGGTGGCCGAGAAGTGGGTGTGGGACGTTACCTCGGCATGCTCGCTCCAGGAGTCCCCAATTTCTTAACAGTACTCGGACCAAACGCCACAGGTCCAGCAGGTACCTTGTGTCATGCTGTAGAAAACCAGCTTACCTATGTCGCCAAATTACTGCGCAAAGCTGCCACGCAAGGCATCCGAAGTATGGCACCTACAGTTGAAGCAACCCGCGACTTCCGGGCCTACACCGAAGCTTTCTTCCCTCGTACCGTCATGAGCGAGTCATGCAGCTCGTGGTACAACGGAGGGATCAAAGGTGGCAGGATCCACGGGTTATGGCCTGGCAGTGCTGCGCATGTTGACCTGGTTCGGAAAGACCCTCGATGGGAGGATTTCAGCTACACGTACAACAATCCTCAAGGAAACAGATTTGGATGGTTGGGGAATGGATGGACGAAGAAGGATGTGGCGGCGACAAATGGTGAAGCTCCTTCTGACGTAGACCTTACGCCTTGGCTTGAAAAGGAAGCCTTCAGTGGGAATGTTGATCTACGGAGTTACCACGAGAGGTGGTGGATTAGTTGATCTCTTTGAAGAAAAATTGGACACAGATTGTCTATGCATTCGCAGACTCGGGAGTGAGGTTCTCTCTCGTAGTCCTCATGAAACCACTATGACCCGGTTGATGTCTGTGAACACATAGTTTCCACGTTCTTTTCGACATTGGGCGATGTCAATTAAGGGTCATGTGTGTGCTAAATGTGTATGCATAAGAAATTGAATCGGAAGGGATGGAAGATTAAGCCGACCTAAACTATGGTTTTCAGTCTCGTCTACCGCCTTGGCAAAGGTTGCAAGGGGACTGGTAACATCAAGGCCCGGGACAGGAACGTGTTTTCCACGTATTGGGTAAACGGCGCGACACATGGCTGGCGACTGACCGCCTGAAGTCTGAGACTGTCTGAGAAATAGAGCGTCGAATCCAGAGCACCTGTCTGAGATCTGCCAAGACCTGACCTCAGAAGAGCCGACTGCGGCGGAATGTGTAGCTCGTAATTGTCGGTGATGCCGAGCTTGATCCCCAACACCTACGGCCCATGGATTTCATACCTTCAAACCACTTTCCTTTGTAATCCCTGCTTACGGAGCTTGGTCTTACTGAACGGCTTCACAGTTTCCGGCGAAGTCCCACCTCCACTCACAAATGCATCTCTGTAACCCAGAAGCCCGTAAGTTACCATCACACTTTGTATTACACAACTAAAGTTACAAACATTGAAGGAGCTATATCGACACCAAATGTTCAACTTACTAGCCAGTCGTGCTGCATACGACGGCGGCTGACTGATCAATGGTGAGGCGGAAAGAAATTAGCTTCATGGGATCCGTGCCTCCGGTCCCGACCAGTTGGTACGCATGCCACTGAAAGGAATTTCCATTCTTGAAGCCAAATCTTGACCTCGACCGCGACACAGCGTCCGGATGAAAGGCATGTACGTTGATCCGCCCGACCTTTAGATACTGGCATGTGCTAAAAGGGAGTCCCCAATGAAATGAAACCGCAAGGCAATCCCGAGGCTTATTTTGAACCGGTGCAATCTGTATGGGGCACATCAGAGAAAGGGGGAATACTGTCGGAATGTTTAAAATACCTCCAGACCTTGAATCTGTAACACTATGACTAGATTCACTGTATCTTATAAAGTGTCTGCCTTATATGGTACATTGTGCATAAACCCTCAATCCTATCTCTCAACTCGGTCTCATCGGCAAATCTGCAAAATGAGGGTATTCACATCCCGTGTCTGCGCTTTTGCGTGTCTATTGGGCCTAGCAGAAGGCATCATCATCAGACCTGGGGGGAGTGCTGACGAACTTGGGAATGCGGCGATCCAAGATAGTCGCTTGACAGCACGTTTCTCCCGGATCTATGCAAATGCCGGCGGCTCTCAGGGCTATGGAACCTTCACAGACGGCCCCAACGGACTTTCCGGGGTTATTCTGAGTACAGGGAAAGTACAAGATGCACCTGCGGGATATCAATGCCCTCGAGTGAGCGCTCTTGAGGCGAGAGTGCAGACGCAATGCGCACCCAGTACGGCCTTCGAATCGAGAAATTTTCGATGCTCAGATTATATCTACTTCAGCACGTACTTTGCGTTCCTGAAGGAATCAGTGAGGTCAGAGTCACACTCATTTTTGCTACTGGTGAAGAGTCCGTGAGCACTCGACCAAACTCGCCGTTCAGCACTAACAGTGAGCAGGTTGGTCTACGGAGCCGCCGACATTCTCGCACTAGGGTGGTATGGGCAAAGTGGCAACTCTCTCGAGACAAATTCTCAATCCCTGGACGTTTCGACCAACGGCGCAGACCTAGGTCTTTCGTATTCGCGAGCCCTCACCAGAACTATTGCTTTCCCCTTATCATTCCAGGACCAAACCGACAAACGCCGCCGTCAAGTAAGCATCGACAACCTATATATCAGCCTTTGTGACGCGGTCAATCCCTATGTCGATTCGGCAGTACTTTTTGCTGTGTCTGGTTACCCGGCCCCGTCATCTGCAACATCAACATCGACGCCTACATCGACGCCTACATCGACGCCGACATCGACGGAAACCTCCACAGAAACCTACAGAGGCATCCTCAACCAAAACCATCGCTTTTTCAGAACCAGAGCTCCCGGTAACCACGTCATCTACTATGTCCATCACCAGTGACCTGTCGACAGAGACCACTACTTTTCCATCGTCAACAGTCGAATCTTCCTCCTCGACTGTCTCGCCGAGCCGCTTATCGGTTGAGCCCTCGTCTTCTACGACACACTCTTTGGTCTCAAGCACTCGCGAAGACCCTACCACTACTGGCACCCCGATAATATCCTTCCCAATAATAACACCGACAGCTACTATAGAATCTTTAACACCCGAATTCCCGATCGCAGAAATCGAGACGACGCTGGGGACCGTAACGAGCGGTAGCACAGCCCTTTCAACTACCCCATCAAGGTCAGAAACGTCTCTTGGGGCAGCGAGAATGTCTACCACCACAGAAACAACATCGGTTGACGCAAGGGCGAGCATTTCAGAAACCAGCACCGCAAATACAGCATTCGCAGAGTCCGCGGTGTCTTCACCCATCGTACACACTACATCGTCCCTAACTTCCCGAGGCACTATGTCAGATACCTCTTTGTCCTCACCAATGGCGACTTTACAATCCTCAGCCAGCTTTATATCTTCTACCATCAGGCCCAGCCCATCCCCTGAAAATACCACGCCCACATCCAGCCCGGCGACATCCAGCCCATTCGTGAACATACCAGCCACTTCAACTTCCGCAACGAGGACGACACTCCAACCAGAATCTCAACCAGCCGCTACAAGCACGCTGCCTTCAGCTGAACCCACAGGCTCCAACGTACCTGTCATCAACAATCATGCATTCCGAGGCTGCTTGGGCTCCCAAGCCGGCTACCCGTCTTTCAATGAGATAGGAAGGGATGCCGCCATGACCCCTCAAAGATGTATAGATTTGGCGGGAAGTCTTAGATATGCTGGCGTCTTCTTCGAGTAAGTATAGTTCTACAAGCGCCAGTACTCGTTGACCGACTAACACTCATGGCTTTCAGCACCTGTTACGGTTCAGACTCCCTCGACTCAGCGTCCTTTGTGCCCACCGAGGGATGCCGAACGCTGTGTCCAGGAGATGTTCAGCAGATATGCGGCGGAAGCGTGGTCACGAACATTACTAGGCTGCGGGCACGGCATTTCAGACCACAGGTATCCAAGCGAGCTGTCCCTGTCAGCGTCCTTCTTACTATTTACGAACGGGTGGATTCTTTTGTCGTGACCCCTGGTACATCTACAACAACCATTCCAGGTGGAGGCGACTCGATCTTGCCATCCACGCCAATCACTTTGCCTGGCTCTGCTGCATTAGAGAATCCCACTCCTGTTACGAATGCAGTCACAACTCCAGGTCAGCTTACAACTGTTGGAAATTCTCTCGATCCTGCGGTTCCTCCACAGCCAAGCTCTTTCACGGGCGTGTTCACTGTTGATGGCGTTCCAACAACGTTGACAGAGGCCATCACACCATCGACAACTGTTCCAAGCTCCCCACCACCATGGCGAGTCCTAGCCCAGGCGATGATGGCGGCGTTTTGGACCCTTCCTCCTCAGTCGGACTTGATAGCTCGCAACCCGTTCCCAGTGTGGGATCTCCGACTGGAGGTTCTGGAGCCGGCATTGGAGGTGACGGCGATGTACTGGATCCTTCGTCTTCGGTGGGACTCGCCGGGTCACAAACCGTGTCCAGCCTAGGATCTTCCACGACAGCTTCTGCTCCTGGCATTGGAGACGACAGCGACGTCTTGGAACCTCTTACAACGACTTTTGGTCTCGCAACATCCAGAACTTTACCGTCTCTAGCGAGTGGGAGTGCTGGTAATCTCAGTGTCGACATGCCTATGACCTCTGTTGTAACTACGATAACATACACTACGATCGACCCAGCAAATCCAACAGCACTCATGGAAGCCGACCTTTGCTCCACGCTATACTTCCCAGATTGCGGCTGCCCGACCCAGGTCACACCAACCGTGCCGATGACTACGATTGAGGCATCTTGTAACAAGTGCGGCTCAAAGGGCGAGAGTTTAGTCACACTGACCGTCCCCGAGAGCCCATACCGAACTCAGGAATCTACGGTTGAGGACAAGTATCGTTCCGCAGGAGGCCACTTGCAGCCCCAAGAAAGCAAGCTACATCCCGAAGAGAGCCAACCCCAGCCGAGCATGGTTCCTGCGGAGGTGGCACCGGCACCAACCCACTTACCAGACGCCGGCAAGCCAAACAGTGTGCCTCAACCGTCCATCGCATCTGCAGTGCCAGCCGTAACAGCAACTGCAGTCGGTTCTAGCGGGTCAGATACTTCTGCAAACCAGGGCAACGCTTCAGACGCGTCTGGAAGTCAGGATGCTCACGGCAATACGGTGGTTTCTTCTGCAGCGTCTGTTGCAGCCGACATTCATTCTGTTGCTGCAGCTATTCCCACACAGGCTGTCGGCTCGTCAAATCCAGAAAGCTCCATAGCAGGCTCCTCAGACGTCCCTGGCTCGGGTCCCGGTGCAGGGGGCACGGGTCCGGGTACGGGTTCGGACTTCGGCCCCGGCTCCGGCCCCAGCTTTGGCGAGGAGCATCTGCCGCCCTCCTCGACCGAATCGAAGACTGGCGGATTAGTCTCTTCCAAACCGAGCACGGTGGTTGTTTCTGGTGCTTTGAGAATGCAACAGTGGTTCGATAATCCCCTCTTTGCTTCTGCAGCCTTGTTCTCTATCACATTGGTTCATTTCCTCAATTAAGCTGAGCGTGTACTTAAGCAATAGGGGCGTTTCGTACTTTCATGAACATGGCTTCTTTAAATCTATTTTAGGCCCGTCAGTCTTTTTTTGTCATTCGATAGAGCGGCGCGAACCATCTGTTCATCAATTGCAAACCGTTACTTCATGTCATAAGCCGTCGACGCTGTCCGAGAAGTCGAAGCGTTCTCCCTGTCCGGCACCGAGTCTACCCGTTGACGGCTGGGCACTTCATCGGCTGCGACGCGATGTCTGTGTATTTTCTTGATGGGCAGGGTGGAGGACTTTGGTTCAACGGTGCCTTTTACGACCGATTACGTGGACGTTGAAGTTGTTAATCCTTGGGGCGGGGCATTGTAGATACTGCATGGTAGTCTCGGAGTGGCTCTAGGCAATCAAACCCCTAGACAAGTTTGATCGTCTCCTCCTTCGCATCAGAGAACAGCTCGAAGACCTTCGAACGTCCCTCCTGGAACCCGTCAAAGGAATCCCAGATCCCAAAGCCGATCCTCTCATAAGTGTCCCTCGCTCCGGCTACCCTCCTCAACACTAGAAACCCGATAATATCCTGCACCCCAAGCCATTTGTGCTCCTCCTCTGGTATGTGTAGCTTTTGCTTCTGGAATGTATACAGCCGCAGGCACGCATAATGCGTCTTCTCGTCCCACCGGCAGCAATCCGAATCACTCCTCGGCCCTATCGGGGACGTCCAGCAGGAGGTATGTGAGCTCCCCTCCTCTATTGTTGGACGCTGCTCGACGTCCAGGAGCACCCGCCAGCTCTGCCTCCTCCGCGTGCGGGCGAAGGATGTCACCCTATACCTCCCTTTCCCATCTCCCGGTGATTGCATTTGATTGTACCACGTATAGTTCCAGAGCCTCGTGTCATCTTTGACGTGAAGCGTAGCGAGGTCCACTAGGGCCAAGAGGCCAGAGAGAACCACGGAGGCCGACTCCATGACGCCGCCTGTGGGATTTGCGACGTTTCTCGGGATGCAAGTGATGTCCCTCACTTTCACGTCGCAACTCAACTGCGGGTTGTCACCCTCTTCGTACCTGCCGGCGGTGACTTCCATGTGTCGGAAAACTACGGGACCGTCCACCGAAGCCCACGACCAGCTCGGCGCACAATACTCCTTGTACTTTGAGTGGTTGGCATGGCCCGTCTTGTTCAGGAGAGGATACTCAACTGTCCAGGCAAGGCCGAGGACGAAGCTTTCTCTCCAGAGCCCCGCGTAATAGGATGTGGGAAGGTCGGGCACCATGGGGGGGTCCGATGTTACCAGCGTCTTCTCATCAAATATGGCAATGATGTGCTCGTCCCGGGACAGGACCTTCGCGTTGGCAAGCCTCTCCTGGAACAATCTCGCCAGGCCTGACAAGGCAACCAGCTTGTCGCTTGACCTCGTCAGGAAGCGTCGCGAATACAGCTCGACAAGCTTCAACCATTCCCGGTGCAGCTGAGAGAGTTCCAGGATGTTTGTCGGTCCGTCGATCGAGCCCGACATGAGAGGTTCATCGCCGACGTCGACGTCCTCGTCAAGATGGCCACACTCGCACATGTTCCTCTCGCGGCAGTGCCACGCCATTTCGCGGCCGTCAAAGACCAGTCTCCGTTGTGGGAGGATGTTCTCCTGCAGACACCACCCGCGGGAGTCCAGAGAGAAAACCTGGAACTGCTCCACCTCGCCGCCCCTGACGAAGAGGCGGTCTCCAGAGGGACCCAGGCCGGGCGGCACACGGGCGCGTATGGGTTTCTGCCATTCCGTGCTTCCCAGCTGCTGCCGGCCGAGGAACCCAATCTTACACGAGCTCGGTTCTCTCGCGGTGATTGTGACGAAGGAGTTCGCGTAGATGTCCATCATCCTTGCGGATTCGACGTTCCAGTCGGCTTCGTCGTCTTGGACGATACACAGCGCGTCGACCCAGAGGTACTTGATTTGCAGCTTGACGCAGACTTTGATGGTGTCTTGGACTGTCTGCGGCAACTCCGACACATGGACGCCGCGAGCGTGGGATGACATGTTCGACGTTACCGTCGTCCTGACGCCACTCGTGTCGGGGCCCCAGCAATAGCTCAAAGCCGCGTACCGCAGGGGACCGATCCTGGAGGACTCAACGAGAGTTACCTGGTCAGCCGAAGGGTTCTGAATGCTCAAGAGTCGGCGGGGGGCGAAATTTGGGTCGCCAGATCGACAGGCGGGGTGTTTTTCCACGCAGTTTCGCAACCAGAGGGAAGCTCGGGCGAACGCCAGGTCAGAGTCTGATGACGGCGCTATTTCGACGCTCTCACCGAAGACAATCTTTTCGAACCTGTCCTGGTCGCCTGATTCTAGCTTCTCGACATCTTACGCGTCGTCAGTGACCACCTCCCTCGTCTGGCAGTGGGGTTTTCGACAGCTACCTGTGATGCGTCGATAGAGTTGTAAGTGGTCTATCGGTTTCGTAGCTTCGAGTAGTCGAATGGTTCCAGAGCCTCCCGAGTGCAGCGACGATAGGTTCGAGTTGAACAGCCATCTCTGCTGTGGCCTGATAGAAATAGAGAGATCGCGTTCCCGCGCTTCGGACAACCACCCCGGCTTTGTCTGTCTAATGATGTCGATCAGTCCTTGGCAAGACGAGCATCCCTTTTCAGTACATTCTTGGAGATTTTGAATCGACTCTGGAGATGTCAGACGCCGTAGCAACGGCCCTCTTTGGCAGTCTTGCCCCTCATCTTGGCTGGGCATGCCCATTGTCGAAGGCGTCTCAACGGAAGATACCAGGTATCTATCTGGCAAATGTCTTGCAAGCGGCCAGAACAACCGATTACCGGTCACCAATTAGCAATGCTCCGGTACTGTTCGTTGGCTAGAGTCAGTAAGGCGATGATTCCATGCAGGATGAAATGTGTCTTGTCAGACGAGTTCAATCGCAGCCTGATTTTGGCACAAGGGGAACCAATAGTTTTTGGCCACATGGATGCTCCGCTTCTATACGGGTTTGGATTACAGGGATGTTAACAAAGCCGGTAAGCCTTATTCATTACGTCTGTGATAACTGCAGATAATGTATGCGAGGCCTACGGTCAGGCCTTGGTAGTATGCTGCTGCAGCTCCTATTTCCAACCTTGCTTCCCCCAGAAGGAACACCTCCTGTGAAAAGGGAGATATCTCTTAACAAACAAATGTTTCCTTGATATAAGAAACGTCTCTGTTATTTTGAAGCCCCAAGATGCATCCCTGCATTTAGCTGACTGTGATAGTTTTTTTCGAAAGCCTCCCAGTGACAATACTTTCACTTACACAAAATTCACTCGGAGCTCTTAAGTTTTCTTTATTGCGACAGTGGAATTGCACAAACTAGGCTGTTGAGCTACTTACTCTTCGCCCCTTACTCGATTGTCTGAGGCGATGCTTAACAGTTGCGATCCAAGCGACTTGTTCCACATCGGAAGTCTCTGACATCTTAGTTTAGAGACAGAAAATCTCTTCAATTTGAGATGATACACGTTCGAACCACAGAAAACGTCGACATGTATTCCGAGCGAGAAGATCTTTTTTCAGCATCAACTAGGAGCAAGAACTTGTGTTCGCCTTGGCATCCCATGTTGCTCGAGACAGATAATCTTAAAAGACGCCGCGTGACCACCACACGCATTAAAACCAAGTAGTTGGAGAAACAACGTGTTCCAGGGAACCCTGAGCAACCAAAAAGAGATCGACAGAGCCCCTTATTGGCTCAGTAAGAGTAGTCGTTTCAACTAGGGATTTGCTTCTCGAAAGTGGTGTTGGACTCTAGCAAAAGGCCTTGGCACATCGTTTGTCAATCGTGATGGACCCGTTTTGTTGTTGTCTGTGTTGTTGAGGGCATGTGTGGACACCTAGGGGCGGCTCATCTGCACCGAAGCCGAGGTGAAAACGCCGATGCGTTGTGTTCAAGACATCTGAACAACACGCCCCTCATTATTCCGTCCGTACTCCTTCTTACAAGGCATGCAAGGCCTGCTTTATCCGGAATTTGCTCCAGAAAACATGCCACCACGGCCGCCGATCCTACATCGTCGGTGAATAGATGCCTCGGGACCGCATGCTACAGGAAGTCGCTCGGCAGGCTGCTCAGTGCTGGTAGTCAACACATACGCGAGCCAAACGCTGTTAACCGCAACGCACCACGACTGTTTCACGATGGGCCGACTTTAAATTATGGTGGCCAGTCGAACGCTTTATGCCAAAAACATGCCACTTCTTCCTCCTGTGGTCCGTGGAACGGTGGAACGGTCCCGTCCGGTGGGCTGCATCGGGTCGCAGAAGAAAAAAGACAGAAAATTCCGGCGCTAACATAGCTGCGCGAGAGCCACTTTTCCGGGGTTTGTGTCACCCACATTTTCGGTGTCCAGGCCGTAAGGCAGGCGGGCAACCACATTCAGCACATTTTCCCCACGAGGACAGTCGCAGCAGATGGTTACACGGAAGTCACCAGGGCACACGAGAATTGAGACAAAGATTTTCTGATTTTCTGATTGTTTTTCTGGGGAAGTAGAGATATTTTGTACAAATGCTCGAACAAAAGTAACCTGAAGCACTCCAAATCCATGAATCCCTTCTCCGAGCATCCCGCCGTTCTCGATCCAACGCCGGTGCTAAAAGACGTCCAAAAACAAACAAGGGGTATGGGGGGTATTGATCGTGAAAAAGCGGGAAAAGTAACAACCCAAACGTCCATTCCGACGCCGTGCAATCCGCCTCATGCCTGTCCTCTCGCCATCGGAAATAAGAAATCGTCACACGGCGAACCCGTGCGGTGGATGATGGATGGGTGGTGTTGAAGATGGCGCCGAAAATTTTTCGTTCGAGCCTCAAAGCTTGGGTCATGGCAAGCTCGGAATTCATCGGCTTGCCACGATGCTGGGAAGAGAGGAGTGTGTGGGGGTGGCCACTACACACTCTGTTTTTCCCTCTGCCTGGCTCAGCCTAGCCTGGCCTGCCGCGCCAAAGCGCGAGCAAGGCGGTTGCCGTCCGTCCATTGGTTGTGGGTGTAAGGCGCAGATTTTGATTTGTAGTTTTTGTTTGGTGATTCGTCGGAGCCTCTCTCGGTGTAATGAAAAGCGCACTTCAGCCGAGGCAGGGAAGGTTTTCACGCCGTTTTTATTCCCGAGCCATCTTCTCGCTCTTCAGGTGAGTTGTTTAGAGGCAGGTGCGGCACTCGTGGTGGCCGCAGGACGGGCACGAGTTGCTGATGACGATCATGCTTCCGCATTTGCAGCAGGAGGGAACAGCGGGCATATTGGCGGTTGGGTGGGTGGTGGTGGTGTTTGGAGGTGTAGGTGGTTGATTGAGTGTAGGCTGATTTGCTCGAGGCTGAAACTTGTAGTCTTCGTTGGTTTCTTTGTCGTCGAGAGTGATGGGTGAGGAAGAAGAGAACGTGGTGCAAAACACGGAGGAGAAAGGCAGAACTTATAGACGTTTCCTGCCTCCTCCTCCCACCCTCGACTCTTCCTCTTCTCGGTCAATCTGCCCTCGACCCAGCAGGCGCCAGCCCTCTCGGAAAGCCTTGGACCCCTGGTCTGTCCGTAGTGGTTCAATGGTGGTGTGGTGGACGCGGACGTGGTGGTACTGCCGCAAAGGAAAGGTGTAAATGGTGGTGTACGGATAGCCAGGTGTACATAGCGAGAGAGACAGAGAAAGGAAAGGCATGGAACATGGTTGTTGGACCCTGAGATGGTGGCCGCGCAGACAGACCAGCAAATCGGCGCCGATCGAATGCGGGGTTAGTTCAATGAGTGACAGGGCCTTATTACAACTCGAGAACTCAAAAAGAATGCTGGCTCTGTCTTTCTCCCACCACTTGGTACCTTGGTAGCAAGTAGCGTAAGCCAAAAGTTACACACAATTCTACATACACGATTAGAGTACCTATCTTATACTCAACACTTTATAAGTTTTCTTACATAAAAATAACACAGAGATCAAAAGGTATTAACACTATCTAGGTCTTTATCTAAACACCTTATAAGATAAATAAGCTATTTAAATATAAGAAATTTCAAGTATAATATTCTTAGTAGATATATCTATAAATATATAATAACTAGCTTACTATATTATTAATTAAATAATACTCTATATAGTATAGATCTTAATATATATCTTAACTACTATAATAAGAAATATATTAATATATAACGTCTTAATATAATAATAATAATAATATAAGAATAATCTACTTACTTAAATATTCTATATAAAATAAACAAATAGACTTTTATATATATAACCTTATATAAAAGTGTTTAGTTTATTATAACCTATAACTTTATAAATACTTACATAATCCCTTATATTATATAATCCTACTTATATAATTAAGAGCTTTATAGCTTATATTTTAGGTTATCTTTCCCCTTTTTTTTCCCTACTTTAGGATATAACCTACTAACTATATTAACTAGAATCATCACAATATATTCCTTCTCTATCAATTATCTATATAAATAAATACCTATAAATACTAAAGATTATCACTTTTTATTATAATATATCTCTATCTATAACCCTATACTATATAGATATATATACTATACCTCTAAATACTCTTATACGTATACTAATAAGTTATAAACCTAGCTTAGAGATAACTTCAGTTCCTATTACCTCTTTACCTTTACTTTACCTCCCTATTAAGCTTTATCTATATATAAAAGCTATATATACTAAAAACCACTCCTTCAAATAATTTTCTACCTATACTACCTTTATAAAGTCAAATATACTAGCTAAACTAATAGTTTAGTTCTATAAAATATACCTTCTTTAAATCTATATAACTAATCCTATATAAATTAACTATACCTCTATTAATCCTTCTCTAAATAGATAGTCTCTTACTACTACTTTATTTAATTTATATCCCTTAGATTACCTATTTAAACTATCCTCTAGTTTACTCTTAATTTAGTTTAGACTTATATTTATAGTATAATAGACTTCTTTTTAACTAACTTACTATATAAGATACTTATCTTTTTAGTTAGACTATAGTCTAACTAAAAAAGATATTAATTAAAGAGAAAGCTATAAAGAAAAAACTCTTCTTTTTAATAGTTAAACCCTAAACCTCTAGGTTTATAGCTATTATATAACGTTACTATATAAACCGCTATACTATACATTAATAGCTTCTATAGTTATATAACTTCACTATTATTTAACCCTTATAAAGCTTATAACTATATACTACATCTTATAAAGTAATAATAGCTAACTTAAAAGTTAATATACCTAAGCTTATAAGCTCTAAGAATTATAAAGTATAAGCTATATATATTAAAGCCTTCCTTATAAGTAAAGATATAACTATAGATTTAACTAAACCTAAATCTAATATTAATACAGATAAAAGTAATAAAGCTTTAAGCTATATATAATTACTTTATAAAGACAGCCCTTTAAGAGTAATTAAGGATAATAATAATACTTTTAAAGCCTAAGATCACTTTAAAAAGCTATATAAGCCTCTAGGTTTTATAAATAAGTTTTTAACCTATAAAGAATTCTTTAATACTTCTTTAGATAACTTTAATTCTATAGAAGATTATATTAATAAAATAAAAGAACTTATAGATAATTTATCTTATAACTAGCTAAAACTACTTAATTAAGTAGTTATAGCTTATATACTTAATAGTCTAAACGAGACTTTTAAGGCTTTTATAACCTCTATAACTCAGTCTCTTAGGACTAACCCTTCTACCTATACCCTTAACTCTTTATATACTAGTCTTCTAAATAAGTATAAGAAAAAAAGAAGCAAAGAAGTAGTTAATAATACTACTAAGAGTAATAAGTATAATAAAACATCAAATAAAAACCAGGAAAATAATAAAAATAATAAAAATAATAAAAAGAAGGATAATAATAAAATATCTAAAAACCTTAGAAAAAACAGTAAGGTTTATATAATAATTATAAAAAAACTAACTATTCTGAAGAAAATTACGCTGTTTTATATCTTGAAAAAGCACTTAGTTAATATAAAAAACCTACTAATACTACTACTATTAAAGAAAAAGAGAAAGAAGTGGTTAATATAACTACTACTAGTAATATTACCCCTTATATATCTTTAAATAATCCTAATTATATAGAATTAATAGATTTATCTTCTAATAAAGAAGAAAAAAGATATTATTTTTAAAAAATAAGTTATACTACTCCTCCTTATAATATAAATAAATATACTAATAATTTTTTAAGTTATTTAATTAACTAATCTATTATTAAAGAATAAGGAAAAGTTAGGAGTTTTAACTAAATTAAAAAACAGTTAATTTTTATATTAATACTACTACTACTATATATAGTTAAAAACCACACTCTTTTAGTAAATAAAATAAAAATAAAAAAACCTATTAAATAGAGAGAAGCAAAAAGTCTTACTTCTTTACTAAAAAGTAATTTAATTATTATTAACATGTAACGTCTATAATAATAATAATAATATAAAAATAATCTACTTACTTAAATATTCTATATAAAATAAACAAATAGACTTTTATATATATAACCTTATATAAAAGTATTTAGTTTATTATAACTTATAACTTTATAAATACTTATATAATCCTTTATATTATATAATCCTACTTATATAATTAAAAGCTTTATAGCTTATATTTTAGATTAATCTTTCTCCTCCTTTTTCCCTACTTTAAGATATAACCTGCTAACTATATTAACTAAAATTATTATAATATATTCCTTCTCTATTAATTATCTATATAAATAAATACCTATAAATGCTAAGGATTATTACTTTTTATTATAATATATCTCTATTTATAACCCTATACTATATAAGCGTATATACTACGCCCTTGAATACTCTTATACCTATACTAACACTATAAACTAGAGTTCTATACTAAAGCATTATATACTATATAATAAGAAAACCTTACTTATAGCACTATAAGTAATATTATAAATATACTTAAAGTACTAATAAGATATATTAGTAATCTTAGTATACTACTACTACTACTACTAAGTAATAAGATAAAAGAGCGTTTATAGTTATTCTAGCTACTAAAATTAAGCTAAGAAAATATAACTTATTACTTAGAAAGAAGAGACTTCTATACTATATTTAAAGAGACTTTATAGCTATATACTATTAAATAAAGGCTAACTTTATATATAATAGAAATAATAATACTTACTTAAACTACTTTAATAAACTAAAATATATAGCTTAGTATACTAGTTTTTAATAAGCATATATATTACTCTAGGGGATAGATAGGGATAGGGATAAATAGGGTATAGGGATAGGGATAAACATAAGTACACAGTAATCCGATACAATACACAGTCTAAGTTATACTATGTTCCTTCGAAAAGGACTTTCTCCCACCACCGTTGCGCTTGTCGAACTAGTAGAGTGAGTGAGTGAGTAGTGTCCATCTCTCTCTCTCTCTCATCCTACTTGCGGGCGAATGACATGCCGAGTTGACCGACACACACACACACACACACACCCTGACCCTGATGAGGCCTGACGTAGGTGTAATGTACGTGCGCACGAGCCAAAGGGCCCTGCGCAAGCGAAGAAAAAAAGAATTCCCATGATTTCTCTTACCCTCAGCCATCGAGTAATAACATGTTCGTTTTTCTCGCTCAACGGCGCCTTACACTTTCTGCCAAGACCCCTTTCCTCCTATGTCGGCAGGCTCCGGGGTCCGGCGCGTGAAACACAGCGCTTGGAGATGCACAGATGGGATTGTCTCTCAAGTGGTGGGATGGCACACTCCGTTCACCCATTCGCTCATGGACCATCCCTCCTCTCTCTGTCTCCTTCTCGTCTTCATCCTGCTCAACACCTTCTTTCATTCGCAGCATGAACTCTGAAAACGCGGGGGGGGACTGAGGCACGGCACTACTCCAAACGCAGCCATCCAGCTCGTGTCGTGTCGTGTGCTGTCGCACCTCAACGCCTCCTGTCCTACCCCAAGACAGCTCAGAGCTAGCTTCCCACAGCTGCTGTAGCTCCCTCAAGCTCCGACGAGTCCGGCCTCTGGGAAAGGGGGAAAGGCGACCTGTCATTCCCTTCTCTCTCTCTCCGCGCCTCATGCATGCAGCATCTGAAGGGCAGAAAAGAGGTGTGTGTGTGGGCGACAGCCAGCTGTGACGAAGGGGGGATAAAAGGTACTCTGCAGCGCCAGCCAGTCAGACATCTGGACAGACAGCCCACTGCAGTTCGTCTCACAAGCTTTCTCGCAGACTTCCGGGACTGCTTCCCCCCCTCCCCTCCCCCCACGTTCGCTCGGGCTGCAAGTGCGCTGCACGACAAGCCCTGCACCTAATTAACAGGCTCCTCCAGGCTGCTGCTGCAGGCAGGCAACCCCTCCCCCCATCATCTCACCCTTCCATTGGACGGGGGAGCTATTATGCGAATGCTGGGGAAATGGAAATGGAAACCGAGCTAATGGAAGGGCCCGATAATGGATTGTGGAGGAGCCGGGGTGAGACAGGGAAGGCTGCATGCACACTTGGGGGGGATGTGACGAATGGGCCGGGCTGTTCGGATTGACAGCCGGCGATGGGTTATTTCTGACTCCTTCTCCAGGCTTGACTGTTTCTGATGACTTGGGCTCTAGCTCACCGACACCGAATGCACCTTGTGAAGCGTCTTGCTCCTCATCTGACAAGTTGTCAAGAGGAAGCGATACCGGCGATCCTGCGTGAACTCTTCCTGTCCATGCCAACCATAATGGATGATCCCTATCCCACAAGGTCTGACCGTCGCCACTTCTCAAACCCTCCAACACCATCTACGCATCCTCGTTGGCCAACCCCGCAAGATGAGCAAGATCAACCGAACTGAGATCTCTCAGCCAACGGTCAGACGCATTCCGGGGGACGGAACGGGAACGAAGCGGAGGATGGGGAGGGAGGGGTGCGACTCTAGTGTAGGGACAAAATCTGGGGCGCAAGGGAACAAAAACAGCAGAAGGCAAACATGAAAGCCAAGAAGTCGCATCAGTCCGCGCCACGAAGCTACATCACCTTGACTGGCTTCACAGATGCTTGGGAACTGGGAAAGATTTGGGGTAGCTTCGTTGTGACTCGCCGGTCGCTGAAATGCCCCGAACCTGTAGCGGGTTACAATCAAAAACGCCACAATCGTGGGCGTGTGTCATTTACAATCCGGGGAAGTACAAAGGGCCATCAACACCAAAAAAGAACGACACGCGCAGTCTGCTCATTAATAAGGTATGTATGTATTTGTGACACACCCCGATGACGGTTTGAAAATGGCCCAAAAATAATTGAAAGGACAAAGAAGATGGGTCCTTTCAATGCGGCCTGCATCGGCTCACTACTGAGAAGAGTTGTCCCACAGTCCCCCGACTCGAGGCCAGACGCTGGCGACTCGGTGAGGGACCACGTTCCCGGCGAATCCGGCCAAGTCCGTTGGGAAATGGAGCCTTCGCGTCTCCATCATCGGCCGACTTCCGCTGCCAATAAGTCCGAGCATTAAGAGCGAAGTCGTCGCGGCGTGACGTCCAAGGGGGACGTCTCCCAAGCCCATGTATTTTCGTGAAAGGCCGTGTGCCAAGGGTTGAGGCAGAGACACCCGCCGTCATAACCACAGACCCTCGGGAGGAATTCACACGACGATTTTTTCTTCCTTCTTTTTGCATGTCGCCTCGTGTCTCGGGGGCGGGTCTCTTGTGCCCTCCGTCATCGCATGTTCCAACGCCTTCCTCAAAAACCTAGGGACTTGGGCCTTTTCTGCAGAGGTCGAGGGGACTTCTTGGCGTCCAGGCAATCAACTGTGGCACAGACTGCTGACGGTGTCAAGGCGTAGTCCGATGAAGTCCAGTCAGCGAGGCGAAAAAACGTGCCTCGCTCATTCTTGTCGTCTTGATTAATCAGTCCTCGTCTATGGACTCATCGGCGAATGCCGTACCCCTATGTTCTCGCGCCGGGGCGAGCGACGTTGAGGAAGGCCGCTTACAACATTCCATAAACTTGGTCCCTGACAGCATTTGACAGACGCCCAGCGACAAACAGCCTGCCACTGAATGACTCCCCGGCGCAACAGTCGCTGAAAAGGGCTTCGCCTGGGTAGAGTGAGGCGGGCGGGCGGACCCCAACCCAGCCGACTCGGCGCCAAGAACTCAATGCCCCCAAAGCGAAGCGTCAAGCCTCAGCCCGCCCCCTCTCAACACCTATTTTCCTGCTACCTATGACGCAAATGTTTCTGCTAAAAGGTGGACGACACGTGAAACCCTAAAAAAGGGCAGACCTGACCTGGAAGGCTGGAGCTAGCCTACAGGGTCCCTTGTGGGGAAATGCTATCCCTGTGCCCCGGGTAGGATGTAGGATGCAACTCTGCCGACTGTTGGGGTATTTCGCGGTGGCAGTGCAGCGCAGCGCCGTGCTGGTGACTTGCAATGCCGTTGGCTGGTTTGTCGCGGGGCATAATGCAGGTTCCCACGGCCATCCTGGATGACGGAGGACCCCCCGCGGTGGCAATCGTGAATGAGACATTGGGTCGGAAGAGGCAACTTTTGGGGGCTTGTCATCTTAACTGATGTAACTTGGTTAGCTAGCTGCACAGATGAGTTCAATTGCAAGTTGGTCACGCGCAAACCTTGGGTAAACTCTGTGCCGGCACGGGAACACGCTATGACTCTTTGGACAACGTTGATGCCAAAGTAGTTTGTGACAGCCCATCATTGCTAATAGACTTGGAAACATTGAAATGGTTTACGGAGCGCAGAGTTGGAAGCAAAAGGGCCAATCCCGAGTAGCAAAGCTGTGTTCAACGGCATTATTTACTATTTCTGTCGTCCGAAACTTTCATTAGTTAAGATGCTGGTCAGAGATCCCAGTTCACGATCTTGCCTGCAACATTTGCCTTTTCCAAGACAATTAATATGATTATCTGACGCGCTGCGTATATCAGCAAAGTCGAGTGTCGTTGCCGGGAACAAATCAGATAATGCGGGTTCAGCAGTGCAATGGGAATGCCTGATGAGAGATCTAGGAAGCCATGCTTCCAGCTATCTATTCTGCCAGCAAATGCAAAGACATCATGGTAAATGTGCACAACACTCATATGGACAACACCACGTCACACCAGCAGCTCTGGAACTTCCAGCGAAGCCAAAGGCCGAAGTGCTTTGGCGACATCCTTAAATGACATTTGCTCCTCATCGGCTGGGGAGCTTGTTTCCCGCTCATCAGTTTCAGCATCTAACGGGAGATCGCTACAGAACTTCTAGGGCACATCAAAGCTACTCGCCCATCTGAGGCGGCTAAGATAGAGATACATCGAGTCAATAAAGGCAAGAACGACCCAAGAGGCTCATACCTGGAAAGGGCATCTCTCATCTTCTTCTGTTCCTCATCATGCGAGTCTAATATTCTGTATTTTAACAAATGCATAGAGAAGAATAATCACAACTCTAAGGTGGGCTGGTACTACTCTCAGCATCCTATGACTAGATTCCAAGTTGAGATTCTGCATCTTTCTAGAGAGAGTGAGGATTTTCCATCTCACCTTCACCTCATTCCAAACAATCAATTTTCTTTCACTCCCAGTCCCAAAAGAGCAACCCTGACACTCACACCTTCCACGCGCACACTTCAGTTCACCTTTGAACCACAATCAGCCAAGGCTGGCAGGATGTAACCTCCTGCTTCCTTCCACACTGTCCCACTCTTGCCTTCTGTGAGGCAGGCGCACGCTGAAAATCTCTCACTCTTTCCTCTTTTGCTACAACAGCCATACGTCAGCTTTCACCTTTCCACCTCAGCCTCTGGAATTCTTCCCCACCCACAAAACTTCTCCAGCTTCCACACCACATATCACCACCTCAGCTGCCATCTGCGCTGACTCTGTGTCGCCCAACCGAACCGCCGCGCGATCCAAAACAACCGAGAGACGAGCGAAGACACTGAGCCGCCAGACGGAACTCACGATCACCGAAGCTTCCACGCGATACCATGGCGACCCTCTCTAAGCTTCCCCCGGAATTGATCCATGAGATTTGCCTCCACATCCACGAGCACGATCTTGACCAGCCCGATGTCAGGCAAGATTGGGATATTCCTCGGAGAGCCCTAGCCTCTCTATGCAAGGTCTCAAGAGCTTCTGCAATGCGGCGCAGCCCATCCTATTCCGAAGAATCCACATCACGATCGGACAAAGTCGATCGCTCCTCCCGGATACCAAGCTTGTCGCTTTACTAAGGGTTCTGATCAAGCAACCCCAGTTCGGGCAGAGAATCCGCCTCCTTAAGCTGTCTATCCACGACCCCGATGATAACCTCTGGACGCAGTCTTTCCCTGTCACACTTGTCCGACTGCCAACTGAGGATGTCCAACTTTTTACAACCGCTGCAAGGAGAGAAAGCTGGATGGAGGATTTACACATCAATTGGGACAAGGACTATCGTTCACGAGAACGAATGCTTTTGCAGCTTTCTCTTGCAAACATGCCCAACTTGAACCAAATGCAGCTAGCAGTTCCAAGTGAGGCTGCTAGCGGGCTTGTGTTCTCTCATGGCTTCCGCCGGGCTGTGGCAGAACACAAGGTCTTCAAACAACTCAGGGCAGTGCACATCCATGGTTTCCGTGACTCTGATCGCTTCTACATGGCACGTTGCCCTACGACCTATCTTCAACCCTTCCTCTTCCTCTTCCAACAGCAAGTCACAAAACTTCATATTGAGAATTATCTCAGCAGAATGCAACCCTCAGTCTGGCCACTTACTCAACTTGCCCACGTTGAGCATCTCACCATGCATAACTGTACGCTATCACAGAGGGACTTCAACGTTCTTATCGCAGCATGCCGCAGCCTCAAGAGCATTGCCTACACAGCCCACCCAACTAGATGCTGGGTAAGGGTGCACGAATCACCAGAGACCTATGCAGGGGTCATGCAACGGCACTCGCGCACACTCAAGAAGCTGCACTTGGTGGTGAACTCCAGGAAGTATAATGAGATGTGGAAGGCAGGCTACACTTCGTTCGAGTCCTTTCACAGCCTTGAGTCACTCACGATTTCCCCCAGCGACTTTGGAGAGACCTTCATTGTTCCTGGCACTCTTGGACCCAAGGCACTTTCACAAACACTGCCCAAGAGCCTGAAACATCTCACGGTAAAGCGATGGTGTTGGCCGATGAGAATTGACATCGACTGGTTGGCCCAAGCCGCCTGCCGAGGAGAGCTGGAGAACCTCGAGAGTCTTGACATCGAGTACTGCCTGGGCGCAACGAAAGACCCAACTGTCATGGCAAATGACCTCAGAACACAGCTGGAGAGAAAGACTGGTGGTCCGATCAAGTTCTTCATTCGCCTCCGAAAGCTAGGGGATTCGCACAGGGACGCGTTTTGGTGAGGTGGGACGTCGAGGACGGGTAGCGATGAAGGACGAAGACGGTGGAGGACGATGACACGGAAGGACGATGACACGGAGAGACGACGATCCGGAGAGACGACGATCCGGAAGGATGACGGCGATGGTGGCATTGACGGCGGATTAATATAAAACTGGCGAGGACCTTTACCGCAAGCACCGAGAGAATGACAAAGAAATTCAATTATTATTAGTAGTAGACTGCCTAGATCAGAATAGAAACAGCAGTGTTGCTAGGGTCCATAACCATGTAAGGGATGCTGCCCCTATCCATCTGCCTGCTCGTGACAGAGAACTCCACCTCGAGGTCCTTGAGGTCGTAGAAGAACTCCTCGCTCACCTCCCGGATGTTGGCACTGTTCTTGCCCACACGGCAGTGCGTCCTCCACTGCGAGTGCGCAAACGAGATCAAGCTGCGCTCGCCGGCAACCTTGAAGCTGAGGAGCCACGGCACCTGCGCCGAGAGCAGCCACTCGCGCTGGCGGCCGATGGGCAGCGCCTTGGTCATCTCGACCTCGGAGTAGTCCAGGAGCTCGTCGAGCGTGCGGGGTGGCGGGCGGCAGAGCATGGGCGGCTTGGCGAGTACGAAGGCCTGGTAGAAGTTCTGCAGGTAGTTGACCGTGGTGTGGAAGGGGGCCGCGATGTGGATGCTCATGGTGACGGCGTCGATGAGCTGGTCGAGCGACTGGATGTCGGGGAAGTTCTTGATGCGCCCGCCGGTCTGCGCCTCCTTGCACCAGTCCTGGATGAAGTTGTCGTTGCGGATCTTCTCGTCCGCGGTTTCCTCGTCGTAGTGCGTGAGCAGCATGCCCTTGACGTACTTGCGGATCGCGGTCCACATGGAGAGGATGTTCTTGGCGTAGGCGTAGTTCTTGTACTTCTTGTCATCGAGGCCTTCCTTGGTGTTGGGAAAGCCGCGGTGCTCGAGGTCGTTGGGGACGTAGTTCTGCTGGTAGTCAAAGTTCTCGAACTCGTACGCCATGTACTTGAAGCACTGCTCGGGGCTCATGCCGACGAGGTCCTTGATGACCTGCGGCACAAGCGTATCGCGTGCTCCCGCGTTCAGGGAGAGAGTCTTGTACCAGTGAGGCTGGAGCAGCTTGTAGACGATGTGCTCCATGGGGATCGTCCGGTGCGTCGCGACAATGACGGCCTCCTCGATGAAGTGGGCGCGGGTCAAGTGGACGCCGACCTCGTGGCGGAACCAGTCCGACACCTGGGCACACGTCTTTGCGTAACGCCACGGCCAGTCGGTCTTCTCGAAGATGGAGGGGTCGGAGGGCCTGTGACGGCGGTTGTAGATGGTGACGGAGGTGGCCATGCTCTCCTTGTAGTCGCAGACGATGGCGACGGGGTGCAGCTTGCCGTCGCCGAAGAGCTGGAAGAGCGTCACGGCCGCACAGCTCCAGTTGTTGTCGGACTTGGGCTCCTTCCATGTGAAGTTGTCCTCGGCGTTGACGCCACAGGCCTTGCGGAAGTAGCGGCAGTCCTGGACGAAGAGGTTGGCCGGGTTGAGCGTGGTGAGCGTCTTGGCCCAGTAGTCGTATCCGGTGCGCTTTGCCGTCTCGATGAACTCCTCGAGCAGGTCCGCGGGGACCTTCTCGATTGTGGTGGGGTTCGTGCCGGTGAAAGACTGCTCGGCAAAGCGGCGGTCAGAGTACCAGTCCGGGAGGAGGCCGATGTTGGCGCCGCGCTCGACGTCGGTGCCGGTCTTGCGGAAGAAGAGGTTGTAGCGCTCGCAGTCGGCGATAGTGGGACCCGCCTGGGGCATGCCGCCGACCAAGCTGTTGGCGAGGCCGGAGAAAACCTTGACTGCTGGGTCGTTGGCAAACTTGTCGGGGATGATTTGATTGAGCATCACCGCAGTCTGGGCTATTCCTGCGGCATTGAAGATGGCGATGTTGGGGGTTTTGTCGGTTAGAGGAATGTGGTCAAGATGAGGGGGGTAGGCGAGGCCACCCTTGTCATCGTATGGGAACGAGGAGTAACGGTAGATTTGACGCTTGAATTCAAGGTCGATGAACCGTGGGATCGTTGGCTCGATTTGGAGAACGTCAAAGACGGACTCATAGCTACGCGACGCAGGCTGTGGTCAGTGGATGTGGCACGTGGGTGTCAGGCACATCGTGCAGAGTCTCACCTTTTCTCAATCATCTTATACGCTTGTGTGAGAGCGGCCTGGGTGCCATCATAGGTGCCGATAATGATGTTGCCCTTGGCGATGGCGAGCCTGTTCGCGGGGGTATCCTGGTCAACTCGAGCAACAATCTGCTGGCTTAGAAGTTCGACGTCGAAGACACCAGGGTCGAAATCCATAAGCGAAAGCTCCTCAATACGAGCGTGTAGCTTTTTCCTGCGCTCCTCGAGACTGGGCTGCCTGAGCACATCTTCGAGGTTCATGAAGGGGACGTGCTTGGTACGCACGAGATCGAGAAGGCCAGCCATGATGTTGGAGAATTATGGATCGAACGACTTGAGGAACGAGAGACTGTGATTGATGTGATGAACCGAGAGCCAAGGAAGGTGCCCACGCATCACCTTCTTATACAAATTAACAGACTCGTCTCTGGGCCATATTTCCTGTGCCTGCAAAGTGTGGTTAGTAGACCGCCCTTGAAAATTATCGACGGTTGCCGGAAGCAACTCGGTTTCGTTGCTTTCGTCCCAGAGCGACCCCTTTTTTGAAACCTTCAGAAGCTGTGGCTTAGCTGAGGAGAAATGCCGACTGCGGGAGGGATTCTGGAGAAATCCAAGACATGGGCATGCGACTACTCTGCTCTCCAGCACCTCCCGCGTCGCGCTGCTCTCTCGAAGTCAGCTTCTAAGTAAGCCTACACATAGATACTTCAAGCCGATGTACTTCTAAATTTCTCAGATAGTAACAGCACATTTCTCCTCAACATCTGGTCTCACGAGGAAGATTGTGAAAAGTCCCGTGTTCCCATCCGCAGCACTTGGCTCTGCAGCTCCCAAGATGCCCTGGAAAATTTCAAGACCCCATGTCTCAAGATGGAGAAGCCGTCGGGAAAAGAGTTCACAGTAGCCGATACCAACGGTGAGACATCCTTGATAAGGAAGCCGAATGGCCGGATTGGCACAGGCTGAAAATACCAGCCCAGCCGTTGTCGGGCGAAATTTGGCGGCCGTCTTCCCTCAGCGGGCCGCTTCCACGTTTGCGGAGAGCGTCGGCTAATCACACGTGGCTGCTGTCCACCAATTCTCGTGCCTTCTGATCGAATTCGGAAATCGAATTCCGGGAAAGCTGATTGGCATGTGGAAAGAAGCATCTGACAGCCCGATTGAAGTATTTGAGCTTGGCATGTGGGGTGCTGAAGCTAGGTTCGAAATACAATTCCTCCGCTTCCAGATAACTTCCGCGTCCGCGCAACTGACTTGGTGGACTTGGCAGTATGCCTTCTACGTCTAGAACAGTTCCCTGTGGTGTCGCCTGATGATGTGTTTCCTGAATTCTTGCCAGAAGTATCACCGCTGTATAGCATAATGTCTGCATGAAGGCGACAAGGTCGCCTTTGCTGAGTCCGTACAGTGCTTTGGTGGTGTCATTTTTCCTTCCCATTATTTCTACTCTCGGTCACAACCATTTGCTGCCCTTTGGGCCATTGGGTTTGAGAGGATCTCTGAATAAGCCGATCCTGTAGTGAGGAAGTGTCGTAGATGAATACATTTAACATTGAGTTTTGAACGGGGTCTCTGCGGTCAAGACATTAGCATCTTTTAATCATCAAGCTTGAAACATGTAAACATTCATACGTTTTATGACTCGATGATTTTGATGGCGAGTTGGTGGAACCAGTGGAAGAAGGCATGATTGAAAGCGAGTCTAGTCTTGATATTTTCTGTTGTCGACGGAAGATGTTCACTAGACATGATAATCAAAGGTTCATCCTCAACAGTACGAAGTTCAATACATTATATACTAACGATAGAGCTGCTTGAGGCAACTCCCATTACTGATTTCAAGCTGCTTGAAAACACTAGTTCCATCAAGCTTTGAATCTGAGGTGCTCAAGACTTCGCTGACCACAAGCATACACTCTTGAGTATGAACCAATGCGCAGGCTTGGTTATCCCGTATACTCGGCGCCTGGGTGGTTTGATCCGCCAGCTAATTCTGTGATTTAGAACTGATTGTATCTCAGACCTGAGGGTATGAACCAATCAGAATCTGAGACTGATCGCATCAGCAATGTGCATTTATCATGCAGGCTGATCGGAGCCTCACCCAATCAAGCTGCCAGCAGCGCTGTTGGTACCGAAAAATACGAAGTTTGATAAGCAGCCATCAAATATTCCAGCGTATGATATGTGGAATACAGCTTGGCGTGCTCCACCTCAGCAGCGGACCATCCGCTGCCTCCTACACGTAGATATTGTTGCCTTTCACCCCGCACATGTCCATTTCCTTTACCAAACCCCAGCTTACCATGAGACAGCACATGAAACGTTCGATCTGAGCAAGTTCGATGGGCCTGCGAATGATACTCATACAATATGGCCACAAGTCCCAGACGCTCAACTTTAGACCCAGACGAGGTTCAGGACCCCGACAAAGTCAAGCTCCAACAAAGAGCCACAACATGGCCTGGGCCGGATCAAGAAGAGATCACGGAGTCAGTAGGTCAGAAAGGGAAAATATCAAAGGCTTGGAGGTCGTTCCGTCAAAAATCAGCAATCATACCGTGTGTCCATTGTTCAGAAGCCCTCGTAGTACAATGGTCTGTTGTCCTGACGCACGCACAATAGACTCAAAACTCACGGAACCATATCTAAGGGCGAGGCTGCCATTTCCGGTACGCGGTGGCCAAAGCTACATCGAAAATACCCAGAATCCATTCACTCTCGAGTAACTGGAACAACCCTGGTAGAAGACGATGAATCAGTCTTTAGCCGAACGCCATCCACAGCAATTCCAATAATAACAAGCGCTACAACTTCCTCTGTGAATACCGGCAATGTCGATTCACGCTCGGCCGATAGGGATTCAAGCTCCGTCGAAGCCCCATTCACGGAACCGGGCTCACCAGCTAGCACGTCAGGGCGAGACACCTTTCGGGGTCTAGATTTACCACTCCGTCCAAGCTCAAGTCAATGTCATAATGTGGACGATTCGGCATCTTCTCGCTCCCGTGATACCGTCATGAAGATCGAAACCGACGGCTCTCGTGGTGAGCATGAAGATTCACCATGGAGCGATCTTTTCCGGGATGGAGTAGAGGTTACCCTGCCCACATACTTTCTTCATCTCGATAAGCAATGCATTGTTCATCCCTGCACTTCAGTCCAAAGCATCGAGTACGACACAAGAGATTGTATGTGCGACAGATCTACCGATGATATGGAAGAATGCTGGGTCTCTGCGACCGGCCTGTCAGACAAAGCAGTCAAGTTGATAGCTCCAAGTCCTCAAGTTGGCGTCGAGACTCAATTCTGCGATCGCTTTGGAAATACTGCTCTCCACTTCCTAGCATCTCGAGGAGATCCCGAGGTTCTACTGTCATTCTTGAAGAAAACCGAAGACTTCAATGCGTCCAACTCCGGCGGTCAAACGTTCTTGCATGCTTTGGGCGAGGATTGGTATACAACACACGTCACACTTCTTTCTGAACTTATCATCCTATTGACATCCGCGAGGTTCAAAGTTCAAGCCCAGGATGTGTACGGTCAAACCATGGCGCATCTTGCCTGCCGGAGAATCGGAGACAGCAACATCCTGGGCGGTTTACTACGCCTTCTTGATTCGAACACCTTGTCCAGAAGAGATGCATTTGGAATGAAGCCGGAACAATTCATTGAGGGAGACGGCATGCTTTCCAGGACTTGTCTGCAAATTGCCACCCCAACTCTCGGAGAGGAGGACCGCAGAGGGGGGGTTGATGCTCATTGGCACAAGGATCCCAAAGCACCGCCTCTTAATGGTTTTCTGGCCGATATCTACAGTTACGACTCAAGTCTAATCAAATTCTCGAGTAGGGCCTTGAAAGATCCGCGGAGGGAGGATTCTTATGGACGAAACGGCTTGCACTGTGTGGCAGCAGCAACATTCGCAAGACTGAAGTATCTTTCCCGTGGTCTTTCGGAGACGTCAAGACCCGAAAGAATTCATATCCGAACGAATTGGGCCTTAGATGATCGGCAAGAGTCCAAAATGGAGTTAGTCAAAGCCGCTTTGAGCAAAGCTAAGTCATATGTGTTTGACTTGATCGAAAGCGGCGTGGATGTCAACTCGTACAATTCTTTCGGGAATACTGTGTTGATGAATTTTGTGGGCGTTCGTTCCCGAAGACCTTTACACGCAAGATGACGAGATACTCCAATTTCTCATCGACGTGGGTGCAAGGTTGGAGGCTCGGAATAGAGAAGGCAGAACTGCCTTGCTCATTGCTGCCTGTTGTGGACGCAAAGCGGCGATGAAAACTTTGATTCGAGCTGGTGCTCGGCTTCGGGTACAAGATGCACAAGGGAATGGACCAAAGGATATCATTTCTCGCTGTCTGGCCGACCGTGACACTTCCATTGACGAATATGCTGACTATGAAGGTTGCCTACAAGAGCTGGCAACAGCCAATGCAGGTTGTGGCAGCGTTAGTGTAGTTGAAGAATGGGCGCTGCCACATCGGGAGTGCACCAATCTTGGATCAAAAGCTTCGCCTGCGGTAGCTTCAAAGTTAGATGAACTAGTGGCGGGGCTTCACTCACAGAAGGCTTCTTTGAAGGATAGTGAGCCTTCTCTCATTGCAAAAGATGATGATGCGCCACAAACGAGTGTGCCCAGACGGTATGTCCCACCCTGCTTCATGCTCAACACGTAGCTTAGATTCTGATCCATTTTCCTTTTAGGCCATTAGTCGACTCTACTATGGAAGTGGACAATAAGACCATACGATCTGTCCGGACAATATCATCCTCGCACAGTTCTGCCGAAGACATGAATTTTTTGACAGATGAAATGTGTGAAATGATATTGTCCTACGGATTTGGGTCTTCGATGGATGATATCCCAAATCCCCAAGAGGCTTGGGATAGCGTCAGAAGATGTTTGGGGGAACTTTCCGTTATCAACGACGACGCCCAAAGCTTCTTCCAAGAAAACCAGGAGCAGGATTTCGCGCGGGAACCGAAAGACAACGAAGACTCCCCACAAGTTTCCGCAAGGAGAGTGGATTCTTTGCCTTCTTCAACAACTTCAAAAAAACGGGACATGAATGCCTTTGGTCAGGGTGAAGAAGATATGAACGGAGATGAATCTGACCCGGATGAGGAAGACAAGAGAAGAGACAAGAGTTGGTCTGGAAATTCCCACCACGATGCAAAACGAGCAAAAGGGACACCTCGGATCAGCTGTCCATACCGAAAACGAAATCCGGTGAGATACAACATCCGAAAGCATTTTAATTGTGCCACTCAGTCTTTCCCAAATATCAGCCTTGTCAAGAAAGTGTTCCATATTCAACTATCTTCTCAGATTTTGAAGCTCATTCACCATGAAGGCGTCATGTTATCACACACCACAAGCGTTCCTTTCCCCACAGAGGTCAGACCTACTCGTGTAGTCGTTGTCAAGAGCGATTTGGAACCTTGGAAGACCGTGACAATCATTTACGCGTCCCTCTTGATCAGATGTGCCCGCTACGAGATGCAGTAGCCAACGCAAGCGTTATGGATGATCCAGAAGACGGCGTTACCATGGACATTGTTAGTAAGCTTCGAGACCGGAGAGTCAAGATGGGCGTGACGACCTGGGAATCGCTTTGGCAAGCACTGTTTCCTGATGATCAATGTGCCAAGTCAGAAGGTCAGTACTGGCCCTATTTCACCTAGAGTTTGGTTGAAAAGTTATCACCTTTCTAACCGAATCAGACTTTGAGCCTATCATTGAGATCGACGAGGTTAAAAACGCCTTCGAGCGCAAGGCAGGGAAGTGCGCCTCCGCCTTACAAAAGGTTTCATCTACCATGATCCTCATGACGGGCAAGACATCTCACGAAGAGTTTGGAAACATTCTTTGGAACCTGTACCAGGCTTTCATCGAACATACTCTGAAAGCCTGCAGAGAAATATTGACAAGTCCGTCAACCGCAGTGCCTCGGCGACTCAGCTCGAACGCCTTTAGAGACTTTGAAAGGGATGGTCTGAGAACAATAATTTCCAATGCGGTAGCGTTTTCAGGACTCAATCAGGACGTTGAAAGCGTCTATGACCCGCCTGTTGCGAGTCCATCAAGTAGGGCGCCTCACGCGAGTCGAAATCATACTAGGTCACCGCAGGCAGTGACGGCGGACAACACCAGAGGGTTCCCGGGCGGACGTAGAGATGCAGCCGTTAACGAAGACGCTTTGGCAGAGAGAGATTTTCTTTCGCTCGAAATCAATCCTCCACCTGGGGCGGACGTATTGACTGCTGAATGTTACGTTTGCAGCCAATCACTCCCATCTTGTATATGTCCAGCACCTTGGACTTCAGACGGGCTATTTGGCCTAATAAGTGACGGTGGATTTTTTGAAGGAGATAGATAGTGTACGATGCTTGAACTGAGTCTGAAGAATGAAGTTTTGTACCACCACGTGCTATCAACGGGAATTGTGGAAAACATGAATGTAAGTTGCCTTGCGAAGTGCACAATGACTACACAGAAACGACAACCTTTGTTGCCGAGACACCCTTCATAACCGAATCAAAGCCATCCTGCACACGCCCCAAACCCTGTCCGATGATACGAGGCTTGGGAGCAGGGACATAACTGCCTTGTTTCAAAGCCTCTGGTAAGAAGTCTCGATAGACAGCCTCGCCGACCTCGTTTTCTATGACGTCGCTACCCCAGATGAACTTATTCCCAACCCCATGCAGCTTGCTCTTGACAAATACAACCATGGACTCGCAAGTGACAGCCCAGATGATCGAGAACAAGTCCTTTGTGCTAGACGGTGGTTTACCTGGCCCCGCAACGCTGGCCTGAGCCACGAATTTCCGCCCCTTGACAGCCGACACGACATCTACGCAGGGGACCATGGAGCCGGCTCCGATAGCGAGGGCGCCAGCACACTTGCGGTTCTTGTATGTGCTGATGATGTCTTGTACGACAGTCGGGCTTCGGTAGTCAAAGACCTCATTAGCGCCTAGGCTCTTGAGGTATTCGAAGTTCTTGGGCGATGCCGTTGCAATGACTTCGTAACCTGCTCCAACGGCGAGCTGTATGGCGTTGCAGCCGACGCTGGTAGATCCACCCCACACCAGCAGCGTTTCTCCATTCGGTTTTGAGTTGACGTTGGGGTGCTGCAGACCCAAGAAATCTTTCATAAAGAGTCCGCAGGCAGCTGTCGATGCTCCGAGTGGGGATGACACACGCCTCTTCAAAGGTCATGGAATCCGGGATCGGTGTCGTCAGCTTGGACCTCAAGACAACGTACTCCTGAAAACCACCCTCAGAAGCCTTATTGCTGCGTTTGTCCAAGCCGACGGCATGCCCAAGAACGCGGTCGCCGATCTTGAAGCGCTTGGCACCGGCGCCGGGACCGACCTCGACAACTTCACCGGCGACATCATTACCCAAAATGCACGGGTATTTGACCCAGCCATATAAGATGTCTCCAGCTTCTTGCTTGAAGCAGTCGACTGGGTTGATGGCGACGGCGCGGTTGCGGATGACGATTTCATCTTGACCTGGAGGCGTGTAAGGGGCTGAGGCGACTGAGAGAGGCTTGACCTTCTTGGCCGTGAGCCATGCTGCTCTGTTCTCGGGCATAATTGGATACAGAATTTTTAAGAGTATATTTTGATTGGCGAATATGTCAACAGAAGACAAGTTGGCTACTTGGGGTGTTGCTTGACATCTGCTTCAGCTGGGGAATTGGCACCACTTAAGTATTTCTGTGAGAGGGCGTACATTGACTACGAGGTGGAGAATGCTTCCAAAAACTGGAATCAAAATACATCATGAGTGTCATGTGAACACGAGTACGGTCTTGGTAGGATTGAGAAGGTTGCTTTGATAAGGAAAAGCCGGCCACGATTTGAGGCTTCAGCGTCCGATGCGATGAACCTCTCGCGCAGAATGGTTCCCAAACAGTCTTAGCGGCTGCTCCACGCGTGCAAGGAACTGTCAAGGCCCCGAAGCGCTAACCCTTGATCGTATTCCAGCTGCCCAACGATTGGTTTCGCACTCTTCCTGATGTCACATTTGGGCATTAAAAACCGGGTATGATTGTGTCCCGGCGCAAGAGAAGAAGATTGCTGAATAGGATGTTCTCAGATTATGTGAAGCGGGCTGATTGCAGTCGTAAAGTAGCTTGCCAACCATCGACTGGGTGATGCCTGTTGAGTCAAACATTGGATTCCATTCGAAGGCACCATGTTTGAATCTAACCAATAGGTAGGCGAGGCAGCACAATCGGTTCGGATGTCGAGGTACTCTCTTGAAATTGCCGAAGAACCGTGAGCCTGCTTATCGAGCTTTTCTTTTTCCATCGTAAACTTTCGGTTTAGAAACATCCTTCTCAGCGGATGATCTTCCAGTATTCGGCGCTCCCCTGAAGCTATTGGACACCCCCCTGGAGAGAAGCTGGGCAAACGCGTGCATTGGCTGCCAATTTCCCTCCCTACGGACGCGAACTTTCAGGAGACCTCAGTCGCGTCTTCGCGTCTTCATACCCGACATCATCAATCGCGGCCACCAACATCTGGTGCCGTTGAATCTGTCGTAGACTCAACGCTCGCAACTGAATTTTCGCCATGCCTCCCAAAGCGGCTACAACGACAGCGAGCAAGCCTCGAAAGCCTCGCAAGCCCTTGAGAATCCCGACGCTTCCGCCCGACGTACATAAGCTGATCTTGTCTTTCGCGTCGCAATCCACCCTGCTCTCTGCGCGGCTGGTCAACAAAAACTTCTGCTCCATCGCCACACCCTTGGCCTTCCGACATTTCTATCTTGGATCAAAATGGGACTGCGACCGCCTTGTATGCGTATCCAAAAGCCCCAAGCTCAGTGGCTTTGTGGAAGAGATTGACCTCGTCGGCTGGATCGAAGAAGCTGAGTGGTGGAAGCACCACTACCCCTGGAGGATGCTTGCGATCCTGCCATACATCAGGAGCTTCCGGAACTTGAAGTCTTTCTACCTTGGGGTTGCCGGTTTCAATTTCAACTGGCAGGTCGCTTCCCATTTTGGAGGCCCATTCGCGGCAAGCGAGCTGAGGAGCGCCCTTCTCGACACACTTTTTGCCTGCATCGCTGGAGAGTGGACACAGGAAGAGCATGCCGGCTTGTTGGCCTTCATAATCGCCCAGAAGAAACCCGAAGACGACAAAATGTACGTTCAATGGATCCCTCCGGACGCGGAACCTGCTCGACCGGACATAATCGACTTTGATGAGGATATGTGTGCAATCATGTTAGAGGAGGAGTTCGGTAAGAAAAAGAAGAAGCCTAAGCCGCGGAATCGTCCACCCGACGCGAAGCTACTGCAAGATCCGCTGTGGCAGTCTTGGGAGACTCTTCTTGGTCCCGCTCTGCCTTTAGAGACGTTGAGCATCGGAGGTCTCGCCCACAGCGATGACTTGGAAGTGTTCAGGAGTTCTGCTTTCAAGAAGATTGCTTCATTGAAATCGTTGACAGCATTGAAATTCTCGATCTCTCACAGGACGGATTCCTACGCCAAGTCTGTAAGGCAAATGTACCGCTCAGACTCGCCAATGCTTCACTCCCTGCCAAAAACCCTCCTTTGTCCCGCAATTGCAGACAACTTGAGAGTGCTATCACTCTATGGACCCGACAACTTCGGCTGGTATCCGTCACTGGACTTCCGCCGGATCAACTGTAAGGGCAAGTCTGCGCTCTTGGCGGGCTTGCCCAACCTCCGGGTGCTTGCGTTGGGCGGGTTTGCCTTCACACAGACCTGGCAAGCTGATTGGATTGCTTCACTTGGCAAGGGCTACGGAGGCAGTGGTTTGGAGGAGCTGTATCTTGACGATTGTCATGTCCTCACCGAGGCTCGTAAGTTTCGCCTCCAGTCTGGCCATACAGCCATCGGACGAGATTCTTCAGGCCAAGCAATTCAAGTCGATAACTCTGAATTCCCGGACGCCGATTCTATCGTGAATGGCATCGGGTCTGATCGCGTGCGCTTCGACCTGCGTTGGCATCACATTCTTAGTTCATGGCGTCAGAGCATGACGGCGCTCAAGGTCTTCGTCATGGGTTGCGGAGATCATGGCGACAACTGCCTCCGATCAGTCGTTGAGGCCAACTATCCCGATCAACTACCCATCATGAGCGACCATGACCGCGATCCGCGCTTCTTCCGGCACGGAGAAAAGGCTTTCCTCAACTACAAAGCACCGCCCCCTCCCTTTGATCACGAAGGACCCCTTAGTGATCGTTACTATAAGAAGAGAAATCGACCCGAAGCGCCACAATACAAATACGGGGTCGGAATGTTGGTGGATTGGGACCCAGAATGTTCATGGCGAGACAACGGCCCAATCTTGCGTTACACCAAGTTCGACGGCGGCATGGATTATCACCCCTGGACTGAGTTTTATGACGATGAGAGGCAAGACTACAGACATCGAGGCATGAAGACTGATGAGCCAGATACGGTGAAAGAGGATATGAAAGCTTATGAGTTGCTCATTGCAACTGTAAGGACCAGAGCGGTATCCTGAGGCTAGTGGGCGTATTCGCCAGGGCCCGATTATTAGTTGTATTTGTGAGATACATAGTTCGATGCAGGCTTGGTTTTTCAAAGCATGCCACGAGGTCTGCTACTCAAAATAGACCGTTTTGGCAGAAGAGCAGTTTTTGCTACCATCTCGTCTGGTGGCGTTTTCCGTATTCGTCCACGCTTGATGATCAACAACAAGAAACTAAGAGAACTCAGGAGCTCGAGACTTAGGCAGCTTTTTCTCATCGTCACAGAACTTTGGTATGGATATATGGAAACAACTTCAAACGCCGTCCCAAGCGTGATGTGACGACCCAATCACACTATCATCACGTGAGGCGACATAATTGCTTCTTTTCTCGGCGACCTGCATACTCGCTCGCGTGGAACACGGCTTTACTTTTGCCCCTCGTTGCCTTACAAATACATCCCCCCTTCAATCAGCTGCAGTTAACAGCTTATGTCGCGTTACGTTGCAACACGTCCACGCGTCCAACCACAACTTCTCGCGTCGCGTGCGTAGACCGCAAGCATGGAAAAAGCTCACCCTCAGCTCTCATCGATTCCACCAGAGCTCATTTACCGCATCATATCATATTTACCACAATCGACTAAGCTTACAGCACGATTGCTGAGCAAAACCTTCTACTCTCCAGCCACGTCCGAAGCTTTCAAACACGTGCGACTCAGCGAGACAAACGGAAGCCAATTCCAGAGAATCGCGTCGGCGCCAAGACTCAGATGCCATGTTAGAGAAATCACATGCGATGCACGAGACGGCATTGTTTTGAACAATGGTCCGCCTGATGTGTATCGACCTGGACAATTTCTCTTAGCTTTGCCGTCAATCAGACTGTTCACGAATTTGAGAGCCTTGAACCTAGTGTTTAGGCGTTACTTGGACGCTTTCACACCGACGGGGCGCAAATATATAACAGAGGATTCTAGCGCCATGTACCTCTTCAGAAAATGGGTACTGTTTGCCGCATTTCACTGCATCGTAGGAAGACAGGTTTTGCCTTCGGACTGTCTCCTCATCACTCTCCCACGTTCTCTCCTACAAACATTTTTGTGTCTCGGGATTCAAGATTCAAGCCACTGGGGGTTCCTGAGGGAAAGCCGGCCTTCCATTCCGTTGGAGGACCTCTCAATAACGAATCTTTGCGAGATACCTTGTACGACTCAGGGTGAGCGGAGCGTGATACAAGAGGAGGAACACTGGTGGCCCTACCGAGAGATCGCAAGTCTTCCAAGTTTCAAGAGGCTCAAATTAATGATCACACCCAACAGAATTGAGGCTCGAGAAGACGACGAGTGGCAGGAGCCTGCAGTCTACTCCACGAGAGATCGATTTGCCTTGGTCTTGAAGGTCCTGCCAGCGTGGTTCACCCCGTCTGCCGCCGCAACCTCACTGTTCTGTCTCTTCACCACGACGAATTATGGGGCTATGCCCCCAAGTTCGACTTTCGCACCATTGGTGCTGCACCGGATCCGGGTCTTCCACAGCTACGGACTCTTTCTTTGTCGAGATTCTGCTTCAGCCATGAGTGGCAGATCGACTGGATTGCGTCTCTGGGGAAGGGCGGTCTCAAGGAGCTCTACCTGGACGATTGTGTGCTGCTGTCTGTGGCGTACTGTACAATCGCCTCAGCAGAGGCAGCAACAACAAAGCCCACCGACGTCGAGGATATTGACGGCAAAAAGATTCAACTCTCCAATCATGGCTACCTGCCGGACTCGTGGCAGGGAGGCAACAGCTGGGACCAGTGGTCTGTGTACTACCACTCTAACCTCCAGTGGCACCAATTCTTCAACCACTGGCGCAAGTCAATGTCTTCTTTGATGGTCTTCAGGATGGGCTCTTCGGAGGCCCATAAAACATGGTCCCACGTCGAGTTGTCAGACTATTGGCTGGATCCCCTACCTCGAACGACTGTCCCATCGGGTGCCCACTTCATCTTCCTGAAGGAAAACGCCCACAATATGTTCCACGACGATGTCTGGCGCGAAAACGCTAGGATTGCTGAACTTAGAGTCCCATTCTACGTCAAATACATGCCGGAGCCCCTTGATAGCGATTGCAGAGATCTTCGGCCATGGACCTTTCTGCCACCCATGAAGCACGGGGCAGAAGGAAGCGAGCAAGCGGATGGTGAGGATAAGACGCAGGAGGACGACGATGTGGTGGCACTTTCATTGCTGAGACAGGAGTTGTATACTCGCTCACTGGGGTGGACGTCGTGACTGCACTCTTGTATCGTGCGAAGTTGGGGTGTGAAAGAGTACCCGCACCCGTGGCGCGCGGCACTCCACAATTCAGGCCGTTCTCTTCGACTTACGGATAAGGTTCTTGACGGTTGTCTGTAGCTGTTCCGAATTTGCTTGTACTCTAGTGTTTCTAAATTCATATTAACTGGTTTCGCGAATACTGAAAGTACTTTCACAGCACGTTGCGTCTTTTCAATATACTGAACCTTTTCTTCATTCATGCGCTTCATGGGCATTGAAACCCCAGGCCTTGGATCATGTGAGGCGATAACACTGTGGGCTCGGGGGGAAGGTTGAGAGTTGCATTAGCTGCATAATTAGGAGTATCATCAGAGAGAAAAGACAGGCTGTGCTTGCACCCCCATGGTTGGGGACTATCGTTTCAACTCGGTGAATAGTCCATTTCTGGCCTGACAGCCGACGTTAGGTGGTTGGTTGCTTCGGCGAGGGTTCTCTTTCTACCGCTTCAAGCTCAGAGACGTTGGTTGACTGGCTAGCTAGTTGGCGGCAGTTACAATTCACCCGGGGATCAAATGCAGCCACTACCCACCACCTCAGCATTGCATAAGCTGAAAACTGACAGAAAGTCTACAGGGAAGTTCTGTAGACCACGTCTTAATGCATTGCTGAACGTTATTCCATTTGTCAAAGTCATGAAGTTTGGTCGGAGTGATAGATTTCATCCCTCAAACGTGGTGGTGTTAGATTGGCTGGTCTTAACCTAACGACGTGATGATGGTAATTCCTCGCAGAACTCATGTCCGTCTTCATGATGTGCATAAGTGAGATCCACGCAAGTAATGAGGGAGACGTTTGTCCGAATATAGTCAAGGATCTGCGTATCGGGGAGGCCAAGACCCCGGGCCCGACCGTCCCCAGCATTCGCCACTCAACGTGTCAGAAGTTGTTTTGCTGCCGATGCATGTGAATGGTCAGAGTTGTGTCATCGACTCAGGTCAGGACGAGCCCAAAAAATGATTTAGAGACGGAAAAGAGGACCGTCACTTGGGATGCGAGTCGTTCAGTTCTAGAAACAGAATTGAACACGGCCATTTCATGCGCGTTCTGCGGTGCGACAAGCGGGACTATCCGCAAACGAAACGTGGCCGACGAATTGAAAATGGTGATGAGAGCAAGGATCTGGGACGAAAGTGATACATTATTGGCCGTTGCAGGGAAACAAGAAAAGTGGTGGAGTTTCGTCGCTGAATATTCATCATACGATGGAGAACGGATATGTACGAAACGACTATTGAGGGAAAGTCGCAAACAGGACGTAATTTACCTGACTGGTGCTACGATGCCGAGACCTCCCAAGTTTGAGCGGAAGTGGAGATGCTCTGCTCACCGAGCCTGCAATCGTCCGGTCCCGGTCGAGGATATCAAGTTTGGGAGTGAAAGTGGCGGTCAGACAACACTTGTCCGGGATTCTTCACTCGCTTCGTCAGCAAAGCATGAATTCAGAAATGTGACAGAATTTTGTCTTCGAACCGACAGAGTGGTACGTCCGTAGACGTGGGCTGTTGCTAGCTCTTCAAGACAACGGACGATTAAGCTCGGAACCGGCACGGGTGTGGCAACCAACCACTGGATCAGAGCATTGAATAGTCTCAAGCCCACCGGACGAGAAGTCCGGAAACACCGGGGCATGACGCCGTTTGCTTTGTCTCAGTCACGACTCTGGCCGCGCCGTGGCGCCGCGTAGCGGCAGCCTTTGTCTCTCCGTCTCATAGAATCCAAGACACAGCAACGCCGGGCCCAGACCGAATGGCACTGACCCGCTCGTACCGATAGAATGGCTCATATGATGCTACGCTGATGGATTCGCGCTCAGGTACCGTGATTGCGCAGGTCCCACATCACGTTCCCGAAGATTGAAAAACGACATCCTCGGCCAATCTAAGACAATCGATAAATAACCCAAAAGGCCGATCCCTTACCGCGGGGCGGTCCCCGCTGGAGATATTGCCTACCCCGCTTGCGACCCGAGGGTCTCATGACGAGAACAAGGAACTTCCTCGTTGCGACGTCGCGCTACTGCACACTTGGCAAGGTCAACCCACCGCAGCCGAACCTCACAATTGGGTTCGCCCAGGGGGGTTAGAGGGCCCGTCCAGCGGGCTGGGTTCGCAAGTACGCACGTATGGGACCCGATCCATTAGCTCGGTGTTAGGCCCGGTCTTATTTCTCTTCCTCTTCCTCGTCCTCGTCTGGACTGGGCTGGGCTGAGTAGGGGTTTCTCCTGAAGTCCCTCAGTCCCTGACGGGCCACGGCGCGGCGATAGGGAAGAACATCCAGAGACCAGACCAGACCAGACCTGACCCTACCTGCCACCCTCCTCCTCGCGCCTTTTTCGCTCTTGGTAGGCAATCCAAAGCGCCGCCATCCCGTAGCCCATCGTCTGTGCGAGCTAAGAAAGAGCCTATGGCAGCCATAAGACTCCGCCGTTTTCCCCCCGTCATCCCATCAGCGGAATCTTCCCCCTTCCCCCAAACTGCCCGTTCCCATCTGCGCCCTTTTCGTTGCTTCGCTCGTGCCTCGTGGCGGCAAAAGGGTTTGCGCCCCGATTGATGTTTCATAACATCGAAGGACCCTGCTAGACGGCCGCGTTCAGAGTCACGAACCACATACGCGCTAAGAATGCCGCTCAAAGTCGCTGTCATCGGTGCCGGACCTGCGGGTCTGGCGACGACGCGGTACCTCAAGTGGGCGCATCAATTCTTCGCCATTGAGCCTATTGAGGTTCGCGTATTCGAGAAAGAGGATGATATCGGAGGGACATTCAAGTATCGCGTGTATGAAGCTGCCGAGGTAAGCCAAACGATTCGAGACTTGAAGTCTATTTGACCTCCTGTCCTTAATCGCATTGATGACGCTAACAAGATCTATGATAGCTTGTGTCGTCCAAATATCTGACCGCCTTCTCTGATCATCGCTTACCACCAGACGCCCCGGACTATCTTACTCCGGAGCGCTATGTACAATACTTGAACGAGTACTGCGACCGTTTCCAACTCAGACAGCACATCGAGCTCTCATCTCCGGTAACCCGCGTTCGTCGAAGGAAAGCCGGAGGGCACGTTGTCACAGTATCCCGTCCCGATGGCACCACGTTCGAATACGAGTGCGACGCCGTCGCTGTCTGCTCCGGTCTCAACGTCGAACCCCGGATTCCGCCTGTGAAAGGACTCGAAAGAGTGCCAAAAATTCTCCACTCCTCGGAATTCAAGACTCGGGACCAACTACGAGCTATCAAGAGCGAGAAGCCTACCGTAGTGATCGTCGGTACTGGAGAGACGGCTCAGGATCTTGGAGAGATCACTGTGACGACGGAAAATATTAAGCATGTTGTCATGTGTCATCGCGATGGCTTTATCGTCGCTCCAAAGGTATGCGACCACACGTTGCGAGAAAAAATGGTGACGGACGCTGACTTTGACACAGACTGCCCCTGCACTGGTCATGTTTGGTTTCTGGGGCAAAGGCCAGAAGATCAAGGAGAAGCCAGTTGACTGCTCCATTGCCAGTTTATTCGATACAGCTTACGTACCTCCCCGGCTGCAGGCGAGCCAATTTCTTTGGGACTTCTACAACCAACAGATCGACGTTACATTTTCTCTTATTGGCGGCACGTTGGAAGGATGGGACCAGTTGGTTGGCGGCATGCGCCGCGAAAGGATGCACATCGACCATTGTAGGTTGACCAGTGTCAGCAAACGGCTGGGGCTTTAACTGACAAGTTACACAGTCTTCCCTGCCAAGTCTGCCCGCGCTATTCCGTACATTTCAGCCCCTTGGCGCAAGCCACTTTCCCTCGGAGAACGCCTTCGCAGATTCTTCTTCTACATTAAGGAGTTTGATATCAATCCCAAAGGTCGCTATATCGATGTGGCACCCTGGCCCGACTATGTCGACGACGACGGCGTGATGCACTTCATGGACAATGGACGACCGGAGGCTGAGAGGATGAAGGGAATTACTGTTAAGCCGGACTTGGTCATCTTCGCAACGGGATACACGCGACGGTTCCCCTTCCTCGACGAGAGCTACGGCACACCCGACTCGGCGGATGTACGAGCTGTTTATCATAGCCACGATGTAACTACGGGATTCATCGGTTTCGTTCGACCCAACCTCGGTAAGTCTGGATCAGTAAACAACACTATCGGCATTCCTTACTAACGTCGCATAGGCGCCATACCTACCCTCGCCGAAATGCAAACTCAGTTCTGGATCCTTCGTCTGCTACAGTCAAAATACCCCACCGTCTCCGGTCTCAACCCATCACCGAATGGTCTGCCTCTAGACCCCAACGCGCTACCCGGCTACGATATCGATTGGAAGCTACACCCCCGCTGCGGTCGCGACCCATGGGCCGAGAAGCGCGGCGTCGACCACGAGAGCTACGTCTACCAGCTGGCGCTCGACATTGGCTCGGCACCGCGCTTCAGCTACATTCTGCTGCAGGGCTTCCGCACCGCTTACACTTGGGCCATGGGCAGCAACTTCAACGCCAAGTTCCGTCTTGTCGGCCCCTGGAAGAACGAAGAAGAGTCGTTGCGCATCATGCGCGGAGAATTGTTTGGCATTGTCAGCCAGTCTGGTGGATTGTTGTATTTCTTTGCTAATACGTTGATACCCATGTTCATGTTCGGAACGATGAGCGTTGCTATTCACACTTGGGACTGGGCAAAGAGCCTGGTTACGCCTTGGAGACGCAAGGAGGGCCGCATCCGTCTTTCTCAATGTTAGCCATGCAAGCGTTGCTTTTAGTTGAATCACACCAATGGTTCCGGTCGAAAATCAAGGCGTTTCTTATGTTCTATCAAGGCTAATGCAATCTTCCTGAACTGAACTCAAGCGAATGTACGTGACCATCCCCAAAACATGTGCTCCGTTGTATGCATGGACTGTTCATCAGTCTAAAGTCCACCAAGAGCCTAGTTTCTTTCGGCAGAGCCCCATCTGACACACTGGATGCGGCGGTTGTCACCGTCCCTGCCGTCCAAGTTCACACACGGGTGGTCGTTGTCGTTGTTCCATCTTCCCAACAGGTTGCCGGTGCATCCGCCGCCATTGCCGGTCTTGCCATCGAAGAAGTACCACGGGCCGGAGGCGAAGTAGACGGAGTGGCTAGTGTCGTCCATGGTGACGTCAACGTTGAAGTTGCTCTCGTGCTCATAAGAAGCGGTTCCTTGGGCACTATTGAGCGCGTTAGTATGTGTAAAGTTATGATGGCTGAGTGTGCATTACCAGGTGCCGCTGGAGAACTCGTTGGCCTTGCGGTTGGCGCGAGGAGCAACTGCTGCGGCAGAGGCTCCGGCGGCAGCGCCAAGAGTGAGGACGATGTTGAGAACGTTGGTGAAATGCATGATGTTGGAAGAAGTGTGTATTTAAAGACTTGGTTGATTGGGGAACTTGTTAATGAGGATGGTGGTCGGTTTTGTGCTAAACTATTGAGAATGTTGTAGCTGATGCTGAATGAAAGAGACTCTCTTCTTAGAACTTAAAGACCTTTATATACTCTTTTCTCTAGCGTTTAGAAAATGGAGCGAAGCATATCGGTCATTGCACAGTCCACGGAAATAGTATCATCAAGCATTGTCCTCTAGGGTGCGGCTGGACAGTTACACGAAAGGATCTCAGCTGCAGGACTGTTGATTTTCGCCAAATCCATCGACCCCAAAGCTCTCAATTGGCTGGCAGAGCTTCGCTGCCCTGATCGGCACCCCGCATCCGCCGTGTTGCAGGCAGCCGCACTCAGTTGGGCAGTGCAGCTGCAACTCTGAGAAGTCAGATCTTGGGCGCTTAGCCAAGCTGAAAAAAAAAAAGCTTCTCATTTGGAAGAAAATCTACGCCCTCGGAGCCCGGGACGGCACAGGGGCGGAAAGAATCCTTCCGACGATCAGCCTCATGTCGTTGGTCGGATCGGATTCACGTCCAACAGCGGCTCCGTTGCGTGTAACTCTAACACTGGAAACCCTGCAGGGCAACATCGCATTCGCGGAATGCCGGTGCCTGAACTCAGATGTTCGCCCTGTGCTCAGCCACGACGCCTATTTTCAGCCCGCAGCATCGCAGCTGCAGCCTTGATGACGTCTGTTTAATCATGATGCGCCTGAACAAGGGGCTAAAATACAAGAATGGGGATGACTTGAACAGACGATTCTTACACATTTGGAAATGCGACGCAGTGAGAAATTGGCACCGTTTGTCCGGCAGTGGATCATGAGTATGACTGGTTGTTTAGCACCTTGAATTGAGACAAACGCCATTTTGTGAAGAACTGCATAGTGCAGATTTGTATGACTAGGGATACATAACAGGTCCCTATTACTCCAACTACCCCCTATATATCTAGTAAACCGCTTCTATTAACTATAACCAGGTTATAGTAATTATATACATATCGTTAAGTTCCTTTAACAAAGCCGTATACTTTAGTAATTAGAGACGCTTAACTTATAGATAATCGAGTAACTTATTTAAGTTAACGTTTCTCTTAATTTACTAGAAATATTACTATACTTTAGTTTAACTATATTTTAATATATTAAGGTAAGCGAAGAGGAAGTATTAATATATTCAATATTCCCTTAGGCTTTTCGCTTAGAAAACTTACTATATATATAAAAACTTATATACTTTATTAGAGTACTTCTAAGTAATCTTAGGGAGGCTACTATTCTTAAAACGGTTATTAATAGTATTAATATAATATAGTGATAATATCTTAATATTAAAGGAATAATTAGTTAAAGTAGTATAAAGAGAGAGAAGCCTACTCCTTAGCGATTCGTATTCTCTTTATATACCTCTATAGATAGCTATAGAGGTATCTCTATAAGCTTGTTACGGTCAGCTATCCGACAGTAGGGTCTGCTAACAGAAGCTAGGGATTAATACGTAGTAATAGTATACTAGGGTCGTGGTCTGGGTTGTAGGTTGTAGGCTATGTTGTAGATCGGTAGTCAGAGGCTAAGGTAATTAGTCTTAGACTTAATAAGTATTCGTAGTGAAGGTAAGCTGAAAGTATCCTAAAGATATTTATAAGTTAATTACTAAAGAGCTATAGAAGTCTGACTATAAGCTAGGCTTAGGTTATACTATATATAAGTCCTGAATAGTACCTTTTATTTAGTTATAAGTAATTACTTAGGTATATAAAGTGATTATAATTAGTTAGTATTACTAACTAATCACTAAGCGTTTCCTAACGTACCCTACTAATTATTCTTTATCTTATCGCTACGTGACTTATACTATAGTTCTTCCGTTTCTGAGCGAGTTCCTGTTGTTCCCGTGATCCGCAGTACAAATATCCTGTCCTAGCCGCCCGACGCCCGAGTAGGTCGTTCAGCTGTTATCCTTGTTTACGGGTCGTAACAAAGCTATCCTAGCCCTCGAATATTTCCCTGTAAGAGTTATACGGCAGTTAACAAGGTGCGCCTCCAGGCGGCAAACTGCGAAGAAGAAAAGTTAGAAGGGAAGAAAGATTGAGATAAACGCAGATTGCTTCGTCCCATGACGAGACGATTCTCGATTACATAGCGAGCCATCCGACCTGACCTGAAACTTGGCTGGGTCATACTCGATGATCTGCTTTTTCATTCTTGGCCACTGCCTGAAAGATTGTTTGGTGCAAGTTGTTTGATTATTATTAGAAATTACTGCTCGAACAAAAGCCTTGTCATATACGCCCCCCAAGCGCTTCTATCGTACATTCCCTCTTCAGTCATGCAGCATGCCATCAACAAAAGGAAGACAGGCAATATTACGATCGCCTCAGCACCCATCCATCATAGGTCGAGGAAGGATACCGAGGATCCACCTTGCCTTCGTTGGCAGGATTCAGCGTGCTGCCAGGCAGCTTCGCCAGCTTCTGAATAATCCTGCCGTCCAGATCAGGATCAGGGGAACGGTAGTTGTACACCGAAGAGTTCGTCTCAGGTATCTGCCTTGGCCTGCATGCAAAGAGCAGCTGGTATACTTGACTTTGTTGCCACTGGCCAAAAACTGTCGACAAGGCCAGGTCGACGTAGCGTCCGAAGGGAGCGAAATGGACAATCCGCTCGTAGACGTCGCCGTCGCCAGTCTTCTTGGTCGTGAAGATGTCGCGCTTGAGTCTATCTAGCTCCCCGTAGAGGTGTTGCTTGGGGATAACAAAGCCCGACGGGTCGTGCTCGCCGACACACTCCAACATCCACTTAAGCACGAGATCTGCGAGAACTTCGTTTGGCTTGATCGTTTGACTTGTCCACGCCCAGGCAGGAAGAAGGGCTTGCAGCCGCTGAGGCAGAACATCCCTGACGAGTTTGAGCCGCTGGCGAGTGACATCGTAGTGCGTGCCGGGGAACCATCGCTCGGTGATACCATATGACGGTCCGTACTCCGTGTCCCGGGAGATCAGGCACGGCTGGAAGGCGTAGAGTCGGTCATGGAGGGACACGGCATGATAGACGTCGGAAACGACGCTCGAGACGTGCTGGTCATAAAACTTGGGCCAGTCGACGCTCACGCCCTCGGAGAACTCAGGGATGCCGCGCTCGCCGACTGTGTCGAAGATGCCCATGAACCGGATTGGTGCGTCAATGACCTCGCCATCCCCAATGAGAGGCCAGCTGTACATCCATCTGAACTGTATCGACTGCTCGGACTTTGGCGCAGTAGCGTCAGACGGATCGCGATAGATGCGGTAGACTTCCTCGCAGAGCTGATGTGTCTTTTCCTCATCGACATCACCATTCGCTTGGTATAGCGGCTTGACGATGCCGCAGTTGTTGATCATACCCGCTACGGAGCGGACGATGTATGCACCGCGAGATGCGCCGAACATCCAGATCTCGGTCTCGAGGGGGGTGAAGCCCCGAACGAGGTACTCATATGTGTCGACGCATTGCTGCTCGATATCTTGAACATTCAAACCGTGAAAGACATGACTGGTGCGATGGAGAGGTCAGTAACCATGCATCATTTGATGGAGCTTTTGCCTAGAAATACTCACTCCATGAATGTGCTACCAGGCGGAACGCTGTTGGTGTAGTGGATCTTTCCCGAGTGATGAAGATGGGCCCGGTCATCGTCCTTTGGCAGCCCACGCCCTCCCCATATCAGGTTTGCGAGGAGGTAGAGGTTGGATTTTGATCCGACATCTCGACCGCTCCATGAACCGTCAGCGAGGATAATCAGTGGATTCTTCTGCGGGCCGCGGTAGGACATCGTGGGTGTGCAGGCTGTTGGGGTGATCGAGTCTGGTCACGCGAAAGCATCATTAAGAGAAAGAAGGATCAATGCGACTGATGTATGTGACGGTCAGGGTGTTTAGGCTTTCGAGAGAGCTTCACTGGAATGATACACAGTCTAAATATTGTGGAGGAAAACAACTCCGAGACAGTTGGGCACAGTCCGCAGCCGCTTACATTCCAGAAATTCAATTGTTGTTTTCGAAAGCTAGGTTTGCGCATTGCGACGAGTATATCCTGCAAAATATCCGTTGATACATCAATTGTAGTCTATTAATCCGACCAACCAGCGACACTTTCTGCCTCGCAATCCTCCATCCGTTCGTTTCCCTTGCCGGACTCATTGCTGCCCGGGATGTGATGGACGTTGTCGCGCTGAAGTCCAGACCTACACATATGGGATTTCGACGAATCCAAAAATGCCGTGTCTCAATTTCCGCGCTTCCGGCATTCAGGCTGCATCGGTGCAATCTGACAGCTTGGGGGCGATGGCCCGGAAATAAAAGGTTCTTGGCCATGGCCCCTGACGGATAGACTGGGACCTCATCACAAAGCCCTGTAAATATGACTCGCCGCTAAGCAAGGGCCCTTCATTTCCCTGGCCGTTCCTGTTCGCTCTCGGTTCGAGGTTTGTTTTGCGCATTTTCCAGTTGAAGAAGTTCAATGTCCCAAGCAAACGTCAAAAGTCACCACGCATTTCACCTTCCCACTCCATCAACCACAACTTCTGGGAGCAGTGCCTGCCTCAACGAACACCTTTCTCAGCAGCGGTCTAGTTCTTAGGACTCCTGCCGGTGATCTCAGTCATCACCAATAGGGCGCTTGGTCTAGGGGTATGATTTTCGCTTCGCACCTTCCAGTCTGTTCTGAGTTCACGATGTGTTCCAGTGTTGATTGAGATGCGCCTTTGTGAAAGGTCGTGGGTTCAATTCCCACAGTGTCCACGTTTCATTTTTGCTTTTTCTTCCTCACGATTACTATTTCCTTTCCTTACTATCAGAGGCTCTTTCTTCTCTGACTCTCTTTAATTACGTATTAAGCGATATGTAGGTGAGTTTGGTAGTGTTTTCTCTCTCTCTCTCTCTCTCTCTCTCTCTCTCTCTCTCTATATATATATATATATTAGCTGTTGTAATAGCTAGTTAAACCTGTATGAACTGTGTAGTATTTTGCTAATTGACTACTAGGTTAGTGAAGCACATTCTGTGAGGATCTGAACACGCCAGAAGACAAAGTTGCAATAAACAAGTCTCCAGAACTCATGCTGTCTTCCGGTTACGAACGAGTTTTCAGGGCACGCATAGGCCAAGCGTTCATCTAAAAGCTCCGAGACTCTCGGGTGGCTGTTTGTGGGGGTAAACCGAGCAAGCGGTGAACTCATCATGAGATGACGTCGCCTGGCTCGATATATGACAAAGCACACCAGCATTCAGCCCCTTTGATTCAATAGTCGTCAACGCTCTCAATCGGAATTCAAAATCCGACTCCAATCGACGTTCTCTCAGCCTTGACTTGCAATGTCCAGACGGCGCCGGCTCTTCGTCCGGCAACTGGATGTGGGGGTGGACCTGGCAGACAGCACCCAGAGATCGTCATATGCAGCAGGGATCTCACCCACATCGGCAATCGCTTCGGCTTGCGCAGCTGCAGCTCGCACGCCGAAGAAGGCCAAGCTGTTGGGCCGCCGTTACACGAAAGGCAGGTACGGACGAACCGAACTACTCAAGGAGTTCGGATTGAATAAGCGAAGCGGGGAACTGGAGGGCTACTGCAGCATTCGGAGATTGCAAACGTGGAAAAGAGTGCTTTTTGGCAGCTGAGGAGCAAGTTTGTTTACGGAGTCATGCCTTGGCTTTGGGGGCCTTCTTTTCGTACTTGGTCCGAGGACGTCGGACCTGCCCCGATGCGTTAAAGGGGGCTTTATAAGTTACGGATGGCTGCCTGTGAGCCTGGGGAGGATTGTTTATTGTGATGTTGTCGGCGCACATTCTCTCCATGACCATGGCAGCCCGTTCGGCACTCACTCTCTCGGTCCTCGGCGCGGCGACGGCTGTCGCCGCTGCCTCCAACTCCAGCGCTTGCACCTCCGCGACCTTTGCTTCGCTGACCCTGAGCAACATTGAGATCATCTCTCTCAATGTTTCGGCTCTGCGCAACCAGTCTCTGGCCTCCGGCCTAGACGCCGGAACCGGTGTTGGTGTTGGCATCATCTCGGCTCCGACGGGAGAGACGGCCTCCGGGGTGGATCTCTGCCAAATCGCCATCCAGTACACTCACCCCGGACAGAACGACAATGTCAACACTTACATCGGACTTCCTCTCGATGCGGCGAACTGGAACTCGCGGTTCATGATGGGCGGAGGTGGTGGATGGGTTGCCGGCGGACCGGGCGTCATCATCGGCCCTGTGGCATCTGGCTATTCGAGCTCCTCGACCGATGGAGGGCACAACTCTACAACTGCGACGGCGGACTGGGGTCTTGTCAGTGAGGGCAACACCAACTGGCCGGCGCTGAACGACTTTGCGTCTGTGGCCCTTGATGAAGCGGCGAAGTTGGGCAAAGCTGCTACGCAGATGTACTACGGCAAGGATCCGACCTACTCCTACTGGAATGGGTGTTCGACTGGAGGCCGGCAGGGCCACATGATGGCGCAGAGGTTCCCCGAGCATTTTGACGGCATCTTGGCCTCGGCTTCGGCGTTCAACTGGCAGAAGTTCCAGACTGCGTCCATTTACCCGGCCTTCTTGGCTGAGTTGCTGGGTAAGCATCGCGTCAGCAAATGGAAGAGGAAGAGTTGACTGACATGAGTACAGACGTGATCCCCCATCCTGCGTCCTCAACGCCTTCACGGACGCCGCTATCGAGGCATGCGACGAACTCGACGGCGTCAAGGACAGCATCATCTCTCTCCCGGGGTCCTGCAAATTCAACGCTTCTTCCCTCATCGGCCAGACCGTCGCATGCACCAACCCCAACGCGACGATCACCATCGACGAGAAGACTGCGCAGTTCGTGCACGGCTTCTGGGAGGGGCCCCGCAGCGCCGAGGGCGTCTTCCAGTGGTACGGATTCACACAGGATGCTCCTCTGACAGCCGTCTTCAGCCCGACCTGCACATCGGTCGACAACTGCACTTACACGCCCTTCTCCGCCACGAATGACTGGTTCGGAGTGTTCCTCGAGAGGAACTCCACCTGGAGCATCGAGGGCTCCGGCATCACCCAAGAGCGGTTCGACAGACTCCACCGCATCTCCGTGGACGAGTACGCCTCCTCCATCGGCACCGACAGCGTCGACCTCACGGATTTCAAGAAGCGCGGAACGAAGATGATCACCTGGCACGGCATGCAGGATCCCCTGATTCCGTACAACGGCACGGTGGACTACTACGAGCGCGTCAAGGCCTGGGATGCGAATGTTGAGGACTACTATCGGTTCTTCCCTGCTCCCGGTGTTTCTCACTGTGGCGGCGGCGCTGGGTTTGACCCGAGCAACTACGTCTTCGATGCGTTGCGCGCCTGGGTTGAAAACGGTACGGCGCCGGAGACTTTGACTGGCCAAGGAACTGCGGTCGGTAACTCGAGCGAGACGCGCACGGTGAACTTGTGCATGTATCCCAAGGTTCTGACCTTTACTGGAACTGATCCTGATGATGCGGCTTCGTATGAGTGCATCTAGGTAGTCTGCACCTTCAATCAATGTCAGCACTTTTGGCAACGGTTTCGGTAACATACTACGCATAGCAACTCACTCGTGTGAGCAAGACCTGTCAGCGTTGTTCCGACTGCGTTTTGAAGTGGCGCCGTGAGTGACCCAGTTGGGGGCGGGCCCGTTAAGCAAGATCCAGCTCGAAATCCACATCGTCAACTCCGATATGGTGTAGTGGCCAACATGATGCCCTCTCATGAACTTGAGAGGTTAGGCATAGCCCCGAGTTCGATTCTCGGTTTCGGAACATTTTGCCGGTATTCTTTTTGTTTGCCTGTTTGATGTGGACGATCGGAAGCCAGAGACATTGATACGGAGTGCATGCGATATGTTTGTTGTTGCTAGTGGTGAATCAACAGCTTACCCCAGAACTAAGTCCCGCCCAACAATGCGAGGGATGTGAGACGAGGTTTGTAATCCTCAACCCCAACATCTTACGATGATGAAGTTATAAATCAACGGTAGCTTGGATACGTACATCCTCCTCGTCCGCTTTGACATGTGGGGGTGACCCGGTCCAACCGGTAAACTCTATGCGCGGATCCAACGCCCAACATCCCCGCTGCGAATGCCGTGCAGAACCGCCTCGAAGTCCAACAGTTCAGCGCAAGATTTGTAAGCGTTTCATCGGCGAAGGCAATTATTCAGACATAACTTCAACGTCACTCCCCACTTTAAACCTCTTATCCGGATAAAAGTCGTGATCCAGACGGGCGAGATTTGACACACTTGGCTTACCAGTCTACACCACACACTCACTTAACAAGCTCACTCACACAGCCTAACCAACACCATGTCGGGAACAATGAAGGCCCTCGTCACCACCGGCGAAAAGACCGCCAAGATCGAAGAGGTGAGTTCCATCTCAACGACGAGCACATTTTCAACCCCGCATTCACTGACATCCCACTCAGATCCCCATCCCGCAACCCGGCGCGGGCGAGATCCTCGTCAAAGTCCACTACGTAGCCCAGAACCCGACAGACTGGAAGTCAACCGCCTCAGCCAAGGACGCCGGCCGCACCATCGGCTGCGACTTCTCCGGCAGCGTCGTCAACCCCAACGGCTCGCAGTTCAAGGAGGGCCAGCGCGTCGCCGGCTGGGTCTTCGGCTGCAGCCCGGATCCCCCGCGCGGTGCCTTCGCCGAGTACCTCATCACCGAGAGCAGCCTGGTGTTCCCCGTCCCCGACGGCATCACCGACCCCCAGGCCGCCGTCGTCTCGCTGGCCGTCGCCACCGTCGTGCAGGCCCTCTTCCAGCGCCTGGCGCTGCCGCCGCCGTCCAGCCCGGCCTCGGAGCCGTTCCCGATCCTGATCAACGGCGGCACGAGCAGCGTCGGGCTCTACGCGGTCCAGCTCGCCAAGAAGGCGGGCCTGCGGGTCATCGCCACCGGCAGCAAGAGGAACCACGAGCTGCTCAAGAGCCTCGGCGCGGACGTGACGGTGGACTACCGGGACGCGGACTGGATCGAGCAGGTGAAGAAGGCGGCGGGCGACAAGCTGCAGTATGCGTTTGACTGCATCAGCGAGGTCGACACCACCAAGGCTGTTGTGCAGACGATCTCGTCCGAGGGCGGACACGTCATGTGCATTCTGCCCCGCAAGGCCGACGAGGTCGAGGCGCCGTCGTACGTCAAGGTTGAGAGCACGTTGGCGTACACCGTGTTTGGGAAGCCGCTTGAGTACGGCGCTTTCGACAACCTGAAGGGCGACAGGAGCGGCGACAAGCAGTTCTGGGAGAAGTACCTTCAGGTGATTCCCAAGTGGCTGGAAGATGGGTATATCAAGCCGAACCCGCCAAAGGAGTTTGGTGGCCTGGAAGACATTCCGAAGGGGTTCAAGTTGCAGGAGGAGGGCGGCGTAAGTGCCGAGAAGCTTGTGTACAAGATTGCCTGAACCAGACAGGTCACATGAATCTTCTGTAGTTAATAATATGAAATTGATTTTCATATGAAAGGAGCATATTCACAAATGGCTGTTGTTTCATGGCTTATGAGTATCGCCTCTGCGTGTGTATCGATGTCTCCAGGTTGTGTTCTGTGCGTTCTCAGCCGAGCGTTGTCTCGGCGAGCCGTCATCATGTGCGCCGTGTCAAGATATCTAACGACTGAGATGTCGCAAAATCGCAATCTATTTCTATGACCATCATGACGACCTAGATGCAAGGTGAGAGATGAATCCCGGCTGCCTAGCAAATGGATACAATTAGGAACATTGCTTATGGGAAGCCTCACAGGAAATCCATCTCCCGCCATCACATTTGACATTTCACTGACCAAGGTAGGTACTCGAACAGATCTTCTCTATAATCCTGATAGACTCTATTTGGTATTATGCTTTCACATTACGCTGGTGGTATCCTAAAAAACACTCTCGCCTTCAAAAGTTCAAAGCATTGACTCGCTCGCTCTTCAGCAGAGGTAAGTGTACTGCGCGCGGTCGCCGCCGTTGTCCTTGCAGCCTTGGTTGTAGGCGCCGAACTTGCTGTCGTCAACGCAGCACTGCGGTTGTCTAAATCAGCAATCGTCTCCTCCAAGGCGAGGTCTGCCGTGACTTACCGCCGCAGGGTAGCTCGCCGCCGGGGTTCCGCCGACCGCGGTGCAGAGGTTGGTGCTGGGGTTCGGCTTGCCGTCGGGCATGGCGCAAAGGTAGCCAGCGAATGCCGGGCTGGACGCGAACAGCTCGGTTAGCGATGGAAACCCAAAATGATTAAGGTTAATGACGTGCGCTGGTGGGTGGACTTACGCGGCGTGCGCCAAGGCGAGGGCGAGGACGGCGGTGACCTTCATGATGATGATGTGAAATTCGATACGTTGTTGGTAGCAGTAAAAGGGTTGCTTTGAATTCGATTGTTTGGAGATATTGTAGCTTCGCAAGAATTGAATGAATTTTCGTATTGCTTTACGGGAGGAACGAGCGAGATGTAACGGTGCCGGTTTCCTTGCAGTGCGAGTTTTGGCAACGCGAACGACTCATTGACGACATGGATAGCCATGAAGGTTTGGGGGAGCGACTGGGGATGACCCCTGGCACAATATATTTTTGACAGGACATCAAACGATGTGCCTCTGCTATGCCATACGGCTTAAGTGGCTGTGGTCACCTGTTTCTCATGCCGTCTGCTATTAAGATCTCTTCCGCTCTTCAGGATGACGGCGTCGGCAATTGTATTCTTGAAGAGCCAAGACTGAACTCGGTTCTACCCGCATGGATCACATTATAACTCCCGGCGAGGACGAGCGCACAGAATGATAAGTGGCGAATGCCTCCCGCTCTACTAGACACTTGCCAATGATCAAGGCGTTGTAGATAATTCGATGATTCTCCATTCATAGAAGGGGTCTAGACTCTGGACTCCGGTCTGTTCGCAAGGGTTCACTTACAGTATCCATCCAGCGACATACGCTCAGATATTTCCAATACCGAAAGCGAAGGATATGTCTCTTGACTCTTCACCTTCCTGAAAAACATCCAATTCTCGCTCAAATGCATAGCGGCATCTTCCGCCAGGACACGGGGCCGAGATCCCGTTGAGATTGCGAGCGGCACTGGGGCGTGGGCCTGGGGGAAATGCCACAAATGCCCCCACGAGTCAGTGATCGCCGCCGTGTTGGCTGTGCGCGCGCCCTGCCCTGCGGCGGGCCTCTGCTTCATGAAGTCCAACGGTCCCTTGAGTTGGGGGGAGGGCGCCCGCCGGACGAGACTCCGAGGCTCTCCTACGGATATGATGGCAACTTTGGGGAGGCATTGCTTGCTTTGGGCCTTGCGACCCGTTGCAGCGCCTGGCGTCTGATGCCCACGAACAAGTGCTTCGTCTGAACATCAAAGGCCTCCGGCGAACCCCCCCTCCTAGCCCGTTACATCCAAGTCATTGATCCTCCCGCCGCGGCTCCCGTGGACATCTTATCAACGTGAAATGGCCAAGCGACCAAGCAACGACCATGTGGAAATTCTGCTCTGGTGATCGACCTTGGCACACTATCCCGGGCAGCAATTATCCCCCGACGACCGATATTTCTGTCTTTTTTTTCCACTGCTTACCACGTGGTGATGTGGTCCCGGCGGGATACTTCTTGAATACCCGCAGCCGGGAAGATGGGCAGTGACCAACAACAAAATCAACGTCCGTCGAAACAGTATTCTCGTGAACTTCTTCTTCAACCTCTACCAAGGCCAAGAGATACATCGAGACTTTGATGCCCCAGGAAAACCACGAGGCTTACTTACACACAGCATTCTGGCCACACCAACCTGCGTCCCCCCCTTTTTGCTCACACCAATTTCTAGTTCACTCGTGATAGCAATCTCACAGGATCCCTTGTACAGCATCCAACTAGACACCATGTTTCTGGACGCCGTACATCGTGATTCGCGGATCTTTTGTCCGCTCTGCATTCTATCTCACTCAAATAAGCTCTCCAGTCGGCAAGTCAGCCGAATGCTTACTTCCTCCAAACTGTAACAGGTAAACAGCTGTGCCTGGCTACAGCTCGAGCTAACGTATCACGTCACCCTTCACGGACCGCCGCGGCCGCCGTTCGCCGCAGACTTTCCCAGGAAAGGGCAGCTTGTTTCTCGTCCAAAGTTTGGGACGAAATGAGGGGATCGTACTCCAAATCTACATACGACGCGTCCACCAGAATCAAGCTTTCGGGGAATTGTAGAGGACGGGAAAATCTGTGATGCATCTCCGCTCGACAGGACTACTCGACGATGAGGGGGAATTTGGGTTTTGAGGCGCGGCGATAAGTAGGCTATCTCGTCCGCTGCGATGCGTAGGCGAGATGGCAGCGGCTCAGGTCGATGAGCAGTTCCAGAACGGGATCTACGGCATTGCAATTCTGATCGTAAGGTTTCCAATTCGAGGTCGAAATGCACTACATCAGCCTTCTCACCAGCCTAGCGTCCCTCTGGGGCGCGGCGGATGCGGCTTTTGGTCTAGCAACCGGTAACAGCACGACTTACAAAGTCGACACCAACGGCGGGCTCGTTTTCGAAGTCAGCAAGTACGATCGCACTAAAGATGTCCCCATCGAGCAGCTGGCTAACAAAGCTGCAGAGCAAACGGCGACATCACAAGCCTCCTCTACAACGGCGTCGAGTACCAGGCCACCTCCAAGATGTCGCAGATCAACTCGGGCCTGGGCGCCTCCACGGTCACGGCGGAGACGGTGGGCGGCGTGGTCAAGATCACCGTCAAGGCGGGCGCGCAGCCGCTGACGCACTACTACGTCGCGAAGCCCGACGACCCGACCATCTACATGGCGACGCACATCACGGGTGAGATCGCGCCCGGAGAGCTGCGGTGGCTTGCGCGGCTGAGGCGGGCGGCGGTGCCGACGGGCTGGCATGGCGATGTTGCTGATCTTGACGGCTGTGCGGCGTTCGAGGGGAAGGATACGTTTAGGTGTGCGGATAATACGACCCGTTGCAAAATGTGAGTGCGCTTTGCGTGTTTTCATCCTTCAGGGGCTGGGCCAGGTTGACACATTTGGTGTAGGTACACCTCGGATCGATTCATCGACGACAAAGTCCACGGCGTCACTGGAAACGTAAGTCTGCACGAGGAATCGAGGAGGTCGCAGCTAATCCTGTGCCGCAGAATGTTGGCGTCTGGATGATCATGCCAGGCAACGCGTACGAGCACTCGGCCGGCGGCCCCTTCATGAGAGACATCAACTCGCAGAGCACCGGCGACCAGGAGCTGTACTGGTACATGAACAGCGGGCACGTCAGAACGGAGCCGTGGCGCTTCGGTCTCCTCGGCCCCTACGCGATGCGCTTCACGTAAGATTTCCAATCCCCCCCCTTCCTCGTAACTCACCGCTGAACCGAGACCAGAACCGGCGCGCAGCCTTCAGCCGACCTGGACACCAGCTTCTTCGACGCCCTCAAGATCGACGGCTACGTCCCCGACAGCGGGCGCGGAAGCGTCTCGGGCACAGCCACCGGCGTCGCGGGCAACTTCGAGACGGTGGTGCACTGGTTCAACAGCGACGCGCAGTACTGGACCAAAGCGGCCGGCGGCAAGTTCGCCTCGCCGCTCATGAAGCCCGGGACGTATACGATGAAGCTGTACCGCGATGAGTTCCCTGTCGCAGAGGACAACGTGGCCGTCACCGCCGGCTGCAAGATCACCAAGGACATCGCGTCCACGGAGTCGAAGCCGTCGGTGATCTGGCGCATCGGCGAGTTCGACGGCAAGCCGATGGAGCTGAAGAACGGCGACAAGATCGAGCGGATGCATCCCTCCGACGCGCGCATGGAGAGCTGGGGAGGGACGTACACGGTGGGCAAGTCGCAGGCCAAAGACTTTCCCATGGCGCTGTTTGCAAAAGCGGGGGGTGTGGCGACTGTCGACTTCAACCTTGCGGCCGAACAGTTGGACGGTGTGGTTCTCCGGGTGGGCACGACGCTGTCGTTCAAGGGCGGACGGCCGTCGGCAAAGATCAATGACTGGCAGGCGAAGGATCCGGGTGCTCCGGTAAGTTGTTGAGGCAGACTAGTGATGCCGCGGGTGTGCTGACGACTCTGCATAGACGTTGATCGATTCTCGAGGGGTGACTCGGGGCGCGTATCGTGGGTTTGGCGATGTTTACACATGGGATGTGCCGGCCAGCGCATTGAAGCAAGGAGCAAATACCCTCACGCTTGGTGTTCTCGGGACGGGTGCCGAGGAGTTTCTGAGTGCGAATTACATTGTTGATGCGGTTGAGCTGCAGGGCAAGGGGGGTGCCGATAGCCCTAGGTAGACTCGGGGGATCCTAGGTGATGAATGAATTCTTGTAAATATTTCCGTGATAGGCCCAAGCAGATGGTAACGGGTCATCTCATTTCTGCGTACTCTTTGCTAGACATCAGCCGGTGACTTGTGCTGATCTGGTGCAAAGTCGAATCCGTCAGAAGCCCGGCATCTCAAGCTGTGGAATGGATAAAGATGCTGGAGATGCATCCGAGCTGACCGACAAGAGAATCAAAAATTCGGGACGACTAAAAAAGAAAGAAAAAAGACAAGAAAAAGGGATTCGAACCCAGAGGCTCCAGCGCCGGATAAGCATGATCTCTGTGTTTCAGCTGGCATACTAGTTCTACCATACTGGGCATATTCACGGCCATTTATTCCGATCGCTGGTGCTGAGGCTGGAACACAACCTCCTTATATACCTACTTCTCACCATTGCTCCTGCCTTCTTCACCTTTGACGATGGTGAAGCCCTGATGCATTCGAGAGGCAGGTGCAGCGTCATTGGTGGGTCCGTCGCGTAAACCGCGGGAGCGTAAGCAAGGGCGCTGAGAGGGCCGTGCGCAGCTTAGTCATGGAAGCTCCACCGTAACTTTTGGACAGCTTCGCGACTCCTTTTCACATCTGCCACCCGAATCGTGAGCCCGGCAGAATCCAGGATCGCAACGAACCTCAGTTCCCAGTCACTCCTTTGCCACCTTCAACTTCCTTTCGACGCAGCCAACTTTCGACGAACGATTATCCTAAGTCAAGGCAGCCGCAACCATGACCCGCGCCCAGCAGACCATCTCCCTCGCGCTCCTCGTGAGCTCGGTACGACCCCTCCCTGGTATCCCACCTCGAACCCGCGAAACAGTCACTGATCGATGAACCACGCAGCTCTACCTCGCTCTCTACCTCCAGCTCATTCCTGCCCCCGCCAAGGTCCACGAGCAAATCATCCCCGTCGTACGTCTACTCTTTCCCTCAAAGACTTGGCCCTCAGCTTGCTGGCGGCGCCAACCCCTGCGGTCACATTGCGGAAGGCCACCTGGCTAACAAACATCGCGCAGCTCCCCTTCTGGGCCCTCGTTTCCTTCGGCGCATACCTCCTCGCCCGACTCGGCTACAACGTCATGACCTTCAATGATGTCCCCGAGGCGCACAAGGAGCTGATGGCGGAGATTGACGAGGCCAAGGCCGACCTGCGGAAGCTGGGTGTCGATGTCGACTAAGGGACTACGAAGGGAATGGATACCAAAATACCAAATGTACGATTGCGATCGATGCGATTTACTGCAACAGGAATGGAGTCTCGGGGGTAGATATGGGGAATCACCTCAATTGATGGTGTTCGCTTTCGCATGGCTGAGATCTACGGGACTGGGTCACGATAATCAGTGCATACACGAGCAGGTCGCCAATCCTCTTGAGCGAGCATCGCACGTGCTCCGGAAGACGGATGCGGTATCTTGGTTGAGAGAGGCCACGAAAATACATTCAATCCAGCCGACCACCGCCATCTATCTGATCTAGTCGAGGCAGCCCGTGGTCTGCAGCCCAGAAATCTCCAGGCAATCATTCTTAAAGTCGTTCTCCCTCGTCTCGTCGGCGACGACGATGCACTGTCGAATCGTGAGCACATGTTGCCCCTTTTGCAAGCATATATATGTAAACCTACCGCATTGCCTCCTACGTGTGTTTGTTAGCTGTCTGATCTGCGCCTATGGAGATGAACACCTAGACTTACTCATGAATCCTTGATCCGCACACGCCTGTGTCGTCCAGTCCACGTTGACCCGCTCCTCCATCGGAGGCGCACCCTCCGAAAGATCTTGCTTGGAGCAGAAACATCTTCTCTCGCGCTGCGCTACCACGGTCGCGGCCAGCAATGTGCTGCTCGGCGAATTAGCCTGGCACCCAGTCGGTGTTACGGAGACATCTTACATGGAAGAGAGGATCTTGGCTGCGGACACCATCTTGACGTGTGTCACTGCGTGCGTTTGAAAGAGCTAGACAGACAGCAGTTCAGCCTCACTTTTATAGCACCGTCTGCCTTGTCTTTGCGATTGGGTGACGATCAGTTCCGTGCCTGGCCTTGGAGACTCGGGCCAGCATCCAATCGATATGTTTGTACAGGCGAGTAACACATTTGGCGTGGCTGTGCCTGCTCTCCAGCACATTGTTGCCGTAATTTTGGCCGTGTCCTCGCCGTCGGCTTGCCCGAAGGATCGACGCAACATGCCGCCAGCAAGCATTGCCTGCTCCCGATGGCTTGGGCTGCTGTAAACTGAAACACCTACCTTTCGAACCACAAAAGACGAGGTAATAGAGCTCTGAAGTCCTAGTTCAGAATCTCCATAGTTTATTTCATCAAGTGGTCGATTGCTGCGCTGTCGAGTGGGCATGTGTTTCTGCTCACAATGAGAGGTCGACGATGAAGGTAGTAGGCCTGAGCCATTCGTCTTTCGGCAGGAAACCCTTTTCCTCCTGCCAATTGCTGCTACCTTACGTCTGGGCCGGTCGTTGAATGGCTTTTTCAGGAAAGCCCGTACGTAACAAAAATCCTCTCCATTGCTCCCCGCGTTCACGCACAGAAGAGGCGACCTTGCGAACCATTAAATGTCCGAACACATCGTATCGACAAGCACTGAATGCGGGGTTAGCTGCGTGACTGAGTCTTATCCTTGCAATGATGCAACCATGCACACCGTATCATTCTAGCACCTCCGTCTCCTCTCAGATAACGCTTCATATGTCCAGGAGGGCCTTCACTGATAATTACGTGGGGGCGAGAGTTCATGTCTGATTGGGGGTCATTGTTGCGCTCGGGCAACGTTATCGGCCAACTGGGGCATCCGTTTACCGGAGGCCTGGATCATCGGCTGCCGTGCCCGTCTGCAGCCGGAAACATCACCACGTCTTCGTCATATAGAAGCAAAAAAGAGCTGTGATTCTGCAAGATACACACCCTCAAGCTCAAATAAGCAACCCAATCGGTACCCCCTACCCCTCCCATACCTCGACTTCCTTCAGACCCCATCATGCCTGAACCGCCGTATCCCCTGCACCCCTCGGTCCTCGACCGCATCAACCCGGAGTACAAGGACTTTTACAACAAATTCGTATTTGACAAGCAGGTCGTGCATCACCAGCCCATATCGGCGTCAAGGGCCAGCGGCACCCTCATCCCCGGTGCCGGCCCGAAGCTCGAGGTCGCGAGCTCGCAGGACTTCCACATCCCACGGAAAGAGACGACCGGGCCCGATATCCTGGTTCGTGCGTTCACGCCTTTGGGGGAGAAGCCTGAGAAGGGATGGCCGCTGTGTATCTGGTTTCACGGAGGTGGATGGGTGTTGGGGAACATTGACACCGAGAACGTGATTGCGACGAATTTGAGCAACCGGGCGAAGTGCGTTACAATCTGCGTAGACTATCGGTAAGTTACCTCAAGCCTGTGAAACTGAATTTCAACCAAGTATGATCCCAGACTGGCCCCCGAGGACCCTTTCCCGCCGCAGTCGACGACTGCTGGGAATCCCTCCTCTGGGCCACCTCCACCGGCGCCTCCCAGCTCAGCCTCGACACATCCCGCATCGCCCTCAGCGGCTCCTCCGCCGGCGCCAACCTGACCACCGTCCTGTGCCAGCGCGCCACCACGCGCAGCGACATCCCCAAGATCGCGGTCCAGCTGCTCTCGGTCCCCGTCGCCGACAACACCGCCGTCGTCGAGTCCTCCGCGCCGGAGCACGCCTCCTGGCGCGAGAACGAGTTCACGCCCGCGCTGCCCGCGGAGAAGATGCTGTGGTACCGCTACCACTACCTGCCGCGGCGCGAGGACTGGGCGCACCCGGAGGCGAGCCCGTTGCTGTGGGACGGAGACTGGGCGACGCTGCCGCCGGCGAGCATCGTGGTCGGCGAGCTTGACGTGCTGAGGAGCGAGGGCGAGGCGCTGGGGAAGAAGTTGGCGGATGCGGGGGTCGCTGTGGACTTGCATGTTATGAAGGGGCAGCCGCATCCGTTTATTGCCATGGACGAGGCGTTGGAGGATGGGAGGAGGGCGATTACGTTGTTTGTGGAGAAGCTGGTTGAGTTACTCTAGACTTTGAAGAATTGGAGTAATTATGCCGCTTTTGTTGAACGGTAACGCAACTCCATGAATGATTGTGAAAAGGATATGATCCGGTATGATTCCGATGGGGAAATTAGGCTCGGTTCGGCGTCTTTGAGGAAAGACCGCTACTGGGGCAGCTTCAAGGTGATCAATGAGTACAGCCGTCCATCCAATCATTCACGGAAAACTTCATTATTTGATTGCAGAGAACTCGTTTGAACTTTTACTTTTATTCCCCCAGACTCATCTTGTCACTATGTTGTGAACTGTCTAGCTTACAACACAGCGATGCACTCAATCTCAACGTCAACATTGAGAGGCAGAGTCTTGACCGCCACGCAACTACACACAACTCATCAGCAAATCAAATCTCAAGCAGGAACCAAGCAGCAAGCAACTCACGTTCTAGAAGGCTTGATGTCGCCCCAGTATGTGCAGTAGACCTCGTTCATGGCCGCAAAGTCGTCCATGTCGGACAGGAAGACGTTCACCTTGACAACCTTGTCAATGGTGGTACCGGCACCCTCCAGGACCGCCGTAAGGTTCTTGATGCATTGGTGCTGCAACCACAGATTAGCTACTGCCGACACTCCCATCGGGACTTGCCAGTAGGGGTTTGCATGCACGTACGGTGTGAGCTTGGATGTCACCGTCAATGATCTTCATGGAGACGGGGTCCATGGGCACGGCGCCGGAGCAGAAGACCATGCCATTGGCGATGATGGCCTGGCTGTAGATGCCCGGCAGGGGCTTGGGGGCCTTATCGGTGAGGACGGGGGTCTTGGTAGAGGACATCTTTGTTGGTTGTTGGTGGGAGGATGGTGTGCTAGATTAGGCAAGGGTTGTTGATGCAGGTGATGGTTACTTGGGAGGTTGGTTGTTTGGGCATAGTAGTTAAAGACGTCCTTTGGAAACTCTGATTTCTACATCAGACGATGCTCCGCGCCGAAATGGCCCAGCAGCATGTCCGTTGTCGGAATCGGAGCACTGCCCGCGGAGAGTTGAGGTATGATCGTCCTATCAACTCAATTCCCCGCACGGGACTTGCATGATGGATGGTTCGCCCCCTTATCTCTTCTCGATATCTGTTGGCTGTGGATCTTCCCGCATGTATGACACGAACCCCTAACCAACCTCCAAAAGTAACGTTGAATGAAGGATTGACTGCTACCGACAAGAACGGTTTGTAGGTCCATGAGCTTGTCATTTGCGACCCCCACGGAACGGCCCCTCTTTAGTCGGTCCTCCATCGGTTCCTAATGCCGGTCTGATAAAGCTTCACTGGACTCCACCCGCACCGATACGACCGTTGCAGGTCAAGCTTGAAGTCACGGGATGATTGGGGAAAATGCGGGGTGCTCGCTGACCTCGAGAATACATGCAAGCTGCTCTTGCATCGTTGCTTTTGTGTTCGGTTTCGCCAAAATCCTGGAAATGGCATCCATCCGTTTGGCCGTCCTGTACATGGTCAGCATTCGCCCAAGGATGCGACTGTCACGGGGTCCATCGCAGCCAAGTACGCAACAGCCGGGACCGTAGCTTGAGAGTTGAGACCAGGAAGAGAGCTTACTCTGCCGATCGACCTGGGGTTAAACCGAGCCTATGCCACCAGGAACAAGATATCCCTGAAATGTTCCTTGGAGACGGCCCACAGCTAGTATCACCCTTATCTTTAGCTGCCTCTGCATACCCCAACATCACGCGCGAAGAGCAGCCGAGGAGATCCTGCCCTGCGTATTAGCCGACCAGCGTGATAAGATATGCTCTGACGCTGAATTTGGGGAAGCGATAAGCCCTCCAATTGAGTGTGACCCCAAATGTGACTTTATCTACGCAGGCGGTCCTGTCTCGTTTCGTCCGAACATGCTCCCTCCTTCATCGCACGACGCCCAAAGCGCGCGACATACCGCCAACTTTGCCTCCTGAGCAATCCGTTACGAGACGACTTCGATTCTCACCATGGGCGACGAGGCGGACAGCAAGATCACGCGGGCGGCCGACCGTGAAGGCTCGATCCGGGAGGGCTCGACGGACGGAAACGAGGTTGGAAATGATGGCAAGATCGATGCCTACGGCGACGAGGTGCACGTGGTCGACCACGAGGCGGAGCGACGCTTGTGTCGCAAGCTGGACTTCCGGCTCATGCCTGTGCTTGCCATCATGTGTAAGACAAGCTGCGAGCGACGAGCACTTTGTTTGCGATCGCTGACTTCCTCCGTGCAGACCTGTTCAACGCCCTCGACAAGGGAAACATTGGAAACGCCGAGACCGACGGCATGAGCACCAACCTCGGCTTCAAAGATGGGCAGTACAACCTCATCGTCAGCATCTTCTTCGTGCCGTACTCCTCGCCGCCCCGTTCGTCGCCTTCGTCGGCAAGAGGTTCGGGCCGGCCGTCATCCTCCCGATTCTCATGTTCACCTTCGGAAGCATGACGCTGCTCATGGCGGCCGTGCAGAACTTTGGCGGCGTCCTTGCGTTGCGGTGGATCTTGGGCATGAGCGAGAGCGGGTTCTTCCCCTTGGTTATTACTACCTGACGACGTTCTACCGCCGCGGCGAGCTCGCGAGACGACTGGCTATTTTCTATGCTGCGTCGAACATTGTAAGAGACTTGCTCTACCAGAAACCTCCCCAAGATGGCGACTGACAAACTTACAGGCCAATGCATTCTCAGGACTCCTCGCCTTTGGTGTCTTTCGCATTAAGAGCACGAGCCTGTACCCCTGGCGCTGGCTGTTCATCGTGGAGGGAACCGCAAGCGTTCTTTTCTCAATCTTTGCTTTCTGGTATCTGCCGCGAAGCGCTGCAGAGGCCAAGTTTCTCAACACCGAAGAGAAGCAACTCGCTTTCCACCGCATTCGAGTCGACAGCTCTTCAGTGGTTGGTGAGAAGATGAGCATCAAGGAGAGTGCAAAGGTCTTCAAACACCCGACCACAGTAAGACTTCCCCATGTCATTTACACTCAATCAAGTTTCGATGTTTTCCCGCTAACCACTTGCTTGCCAGTTCGGCTTCCTGCTCATCGAAATCTGCCTCGGAGTTCCTCTCCAGAGCGTCAACCTCTTCATGCCCCAGATCATCCAGCGTCTGGGCTACAGCACCGTCAAGACCAACCTCTACACCGTCGCGCCGAATGTCACCGGAGCTTGCATGCTTCTGATCCTGGCTTTCCTATCCGATTGGCGCCGCCTTCGCTTCCCATTCATCGCATTGGGCTTCTCTCTGACTTTCATCGGCTTCATCATTTATGCCGCGATCGACGATGTTGAGAGGCAGATCAAGTTGGCTTATTATGCATGCTTCATGATGACGTGGGGAACTTCAGCTCCCAGTGTGTTACTGTCAACATGGTACAACAACAATGTTGTGAATGAAAATCAGCGTATGTTATCTGCCTACTCTATTCACTTTCTAGAAACTGACTTGGAAATACCAGGTGTATTCTTGACCTCTATCGGTGTTCCGTTGGCGAACCTGATGGGTCTTGTGAGCAGCAACATCTTCCGCAAGCCCGATGCGCCAAAGTACGCACCTGCACTGATCACGACGGCCTCCTTTGGTGGAACGGGCATTCTTTGCGCTCTCTCGCTGGGTTGCTTCATGGTTTGGGATAACAAGAGGAGGAACAGGGCGCAAGGTGTCAACCTCACCGCGAGTGATGTGCCGACGTCTAAGCTGAACGATGGACCTAAGAGCCCTGATTTCAGATGGTTTCTATAAAAGTCAAGGATAAAGTCTCTGAAATACTGAACTGTTATTTAGCATATACCATATAAACAACTTCATTGTATCATGAATGTCTGCTCGACTAATTGACACGATTCGCGCCGGCAAAGAGTCTCGTTTATGACCGCTCCGAACGAGTTCATCTGGAAATCTGTCCAAATCATCTCTACTATGTGAATCTCCATCACGTCAATACCAATTCACGAACATTATCCTCGCCGCCCCAAAGATTCCTTAACTTGGCCCGATATGCTTCCGCCACGGCTTTCATGCTGGGCTTTTCAGAAAATCTCGATTCTAACGGTTCCGTTTGGGTGTGTTCCGAATGCCACCAGCCAACACGGGACCATCTCTCCTTCTCTTCTTCGAGCACTATGATTCCTTCCAGAATTGAACGACCGGTTTGTACGACAATCAGTGCGCTCAGCTTTGAACAAGAATTATGTTGCAGTCTTGGGTCGTCCGGATAGTCAAGTACTGCCGGCATCTCCGTCCCCTCAACAACGATGACTGGTATCCCATTTTCAGCACTTCTGGATGGCATTGGGATCCGTTTCATCAAGCCACGCACGCGAAGCTCTCCCTTTCTGACCTCGCCAAACGGCGCGTCCGCAGATACGAGCTCAACATCGTGACTCAAGATTTCAAAGTCTGGATCTTTCCGCTTCCTCAGATGCGTGTTTATCCACGTGACATCGTCATCAAAAGCCGACCAGCTCCATGTCGGTTTGGCCCTTTCCACGGGGCCAGGGCGTCGGATTGGGTTTTTGAGGCTCTTCTGGGCGAATGATGAAGACCATAAAAGCCCCAATGGAAGATCTGATTTCCAAAGACCACAGATGTACTCGTCTTTCAGAGCCACCGCAAACTCTTGCGCTATGCCGGATATTGCCGGCAAGCGGTCGCTCTGATATGTCAAATTTCGGGTGCAATAGGTATCCACAAGCTCATACCAGTATTCAAGAAGCTCGCTAGGATTGAACTGGGTACTGTTAGGATTCTTGAGTATCTCCATCACATCCGTGAAGGTCTCTTGTTCTGCATTGCCATAGCCAGGATGGGTGTGCGCTTTTCCGCCAACCCAGCCGTCGCATTGCTGGGCAACTTCTTTGCCACAGTAACAACTCCACGTCGTTTGGTTGTTCAAATACTGAAGACGGCGTCTTGAAAACAAGAGTTCTTGAAAGGTCCAGGCTCTAGTATACCACGGCTCCGGATAGTCGAAATGGTACGGCGTGAGGAGAAGGGGGACATGTACGAAGTGCTTCCCACGCTTCCCGTATGCCTCTATGCTGAACATGGGTTGAGGCTGGGTTGTCATGCCCGCTTCCCGTCCAAAGGTCGCAGGCCGCTGTCTGAGAAATCTTTGTTTCACATCTTTGGCTGCTGAGGCGATGATCGTGAAAGTAGCACACTGGTAGATGTTTCCCATTTTGCCCAGCTGTTTAGCTTTGAAGTCGTAATCGTCTTGTATGATGCACAAAGCATCGATCCACAAGTATTGAAAGTCAAGTTCCCTGGTCACTTTCACTGTGTCCTGGATTGTAGGGTCGAGGTAGTGTAGCTCGAGCCCGGACATGAGATCATTTTTATTGCCGATGGTCAGCATCGTCTTTTGCCTACCCACTCCCCAACAGTACGAGAGCGCAACATATCGCTCCTTCATGTCTTCCGGGACTGGAACCAGTCTGACTTTGTGTTTGCAAGACACATCCAGGAGAAATGACGGCATAGAAGAAGGTCGATCATTGATGCCGCAGTTGTGGTCAGTCTCGCATTTCCTCAGCCAATGCCCGATAAGAGACACTGAATCCATGCTGCCTGGTGCTAGATTCGATGGAGAGCCGACGTAGGTCTGTCGGACACCACCGAAATCTCCTAACATTGTTCTTATGTAAACAGTTGGCCACTAATGCATGGTGATCTGCTTACCTGGGAGACCCAGGGCAAAGAACGGCACCCAGAACGAAATCCATCGCCTACCCTTGAATCGTACTCCAGCTGGGTTAGGTCGCATGATGATGTTGACATCCACTTTTGCTGACCGGTCATCATGACCTCCTGGATTGAAATCATCGACGTTTGTGTAAGCCACCAAGATTCTCACAAAGTCTTCTGCCACATCTGAGGCGTCTGCCCCGACCGATTCGTCATCGCATGATGCGGAATGCCAAGGTAGCTTTCTCATGACTTGACATAGTCGTTGATACTCCTTCGCCTCTTCTGCTCCTATAGAAGCTGCGAGGGCTTCGTAGTGCGCGTTTGACCAACGCCCATCATGCTTCTGAAGGTCGTACTCAACTTTGCTGCATTGCTGCTCCAGCACTACCTTAAACGCTTCAAAGTCCAGGCGCTCTTGAATCATGGCCCAGAAAGCGCATCCTGACGCTGCCATGCTTTGAATTTTTCCAGTCGTCGCATCCAGCCGGAAGTAGTCTTTTAGTTTTGTGAAAGCACGCTGGTCAGGCTCTGGGAGTGGCTTGACCAATAAACCGATGCATTTGTCGCATGAATGTCCCCTTGCATCGGGAGCCACAACAGCTCGCTTGAGACGAAGAATCTCGTAGTCGATCTCGGAGGGAGGCCCCTTGTTGCCCCTCTTCTTGGTCCTCATTGTGTAAGAATCTCGAGGATCTCAAGAGACTTCTAACGGTCAATCGTAGACCTTGCTTTCGGTTCAGTGGTTTCTTAGACCTTTCAGGCATGTCGGATCGAGAATTGCAGAATCAGGCTGTCTCCCCTGGTCTCGCCGAGCACATGATCTATGATCGCAGCCAGGCTGGCCAATGGTTAAACAGGCGGGGCACTTCTGCCTAGATCAGCCTGCATGATGTCGTCAAATGCCTGCCCAATGATTGTCGGCCTACAGGTAAGACAATGGGCAAAGACAAGGCATGGGAGAATTAGAGGTCGAATTGCAGCGGTAAAGATCCAGCATTCCTTAAAGCTAGTAAGAATCCCATCATTGTCAATGTAGCTCTATGCACCTGTAGTCTGCGCAGGATTTTCAAGTCCACTGTCCTCCTGCTTCTTCACCTCCCGTGTGAGAAGATAGACCCAGTATCCACAGCCCCCGTACTTGGTATCGTCCTGATAAGCTTTGTGAACTTCCTTGAGTCCCTGCTTTTTATAGATATTCACAGCAGCCTCGAATGATAAGATGAAGACATCAGCTCCTATTTCCTCGGCAAGTCGTACACCATGCTGAACCAGAGCAGTAGCAACACCCTTGCCCGTGTTATCGGGATGAACAGCCAGGTAGTCAAGACCTGTAGCACGGTCAGACTCACCAGTATCACACGATGAGGAGCTGGGAAAGTCAATTCCCCGATGGAGACTCTTCACTTACTGATGTACCTGCCCTCGGCCAAGATGCGGTTTTTCTCAGGACCGCAGTCATTGATGCCGTCCATGCTGTACGGCTTCCACCATGCGCCGTCGCTTCGTTCCTTGATGGCCTTCCTCTCCTCCTCGCTTACATCGGCAATCTGTGCATCTGCCCATTCCGGTGCATCCGCGTATTTGACGGGCAACTCCCAGCGTGCGTAACCCATGAGAGCACCTGTCTCAGGATCAACTGCCTTAAAATGACGCAGCGTCTCGCGATTCTTGAGGAGGTTGTTCGGCATGCGCTTGATGACTTCGCCAATGAGAAAATCGAGTTCGATATTTTGAATCGTCCAGCCGAGTTTCCAGTTTTTGTCTGTCGCCCAGAAGGCGTTCATGTTGTTTCGCGCCAGAGCCGGAGCGTCGGCAAGCGTGCAGGGCACAATCTTCCAGGGGACCATGATTCTTGCGTTGATCAATAATGACTCCAATGTGTTGCAGGTTTGGTTTGTTTTAGGAGCTTCAACCAAAATCAACCTTTCGATAAAGTTTGGATAAAGCACGATGGGACGGATCACCATCAATGCTTTCTACCGTGCCTTTTTATTGTTTCTTAGATACGTTCAAACCTCATATCTCTACGTGGCTTATTTGAAGCCCTGCCGGTTATCCGGACTGGGATGACGCTGCCGAATATGACACGTTTACGGCCAGTCTCCTTTTGGTAGGCAGGAGGCCTCCCGTTCAATGAGAACACATCTCCCGACGATCCCGAAACAGACGGCTTCTTAAAATGGCGTATGAGGAAAACCGGTTTGGTCCAATGTGCTATCTCTTTCTGGCATAATTTGGCGGTTTTGGTTGGATTGCTATTCACCCCGGAGCCGTGAGCGCACAAGTGGATCATCAGTGAATTCTATGACTTATACGACACTCAGTTTTGGGACTTTGGTATCGCGGCCCCACAGCCAAGCTGGAAGATCAACCTAATTCCCACGCGTAAGCACTCAAATGAACTTTCGAAATTGACTATCCCGGAAGCTTGCGGGGGTTCTTAGTTCATAGACGGAAGCACATGCCCGGAGATCGGCATCAGCATGCGGGATATCATACCAATGGCGGTGGGGCCGGCCCGGCTTCTTACACGGGAAGATGCACGACCGTGTGGAACATGGTCATCGCTTGAGTAAAAACTGTTGCATTGTATTTTTTTCCATTGAGAATGAGACATATGAATAAGGAATGGTGTAAGTCGAGTGTCTGAAGAAGTCGACCATAGTGCCAACTAAGCCGAAGTAAATGAGACCAGCCGCCAGCGCCCGAGCCTGAGCTCATTGTATCTAAATCCATTCTAACTTCCACAGAGACTTACCAAGGATAAAGGAAGTCCTTAGACCGCACGGTTGTAGCCCGAACGGCCGTCTGTCTCCGCAGCCTTGTTGTACCCAGACCGGCCATCCTCCTCACGGCGGTTGTAGCCAGATCGACCGTCAGTTGAGACAATGGCATCTTCACCATCGCGTCTGTTGTACCCCGAGCGTCCGTCGGTGACAATGACAGTGTCAGCCTCTGCACGACGGTTATACCCAGATCGGCCATCAGTAGTCAGTCCTGATTCCGCCTCCTCATCACGTCTGTTATATCCAGACCGTCCGTCAGTAGTAACAGAATCAGCGCCCTCCTCCCTGCGGTTGTATCCGGAGCGACCATCAGTCGTGACAACATCGTCTGACCGACGATTGTAACCGGAACGACCGTCGGTCGTAACGACACCGTCTTCGATGCCGTTGTAGCCAGATCGGCCGTCTTCCTCCTCACGCTTGTTGTACCCGGAACGTCCATCTGTGGTAACAACTACGTCGTCGTTGTTATTGCGACGGTTGTAGCCAGATCGGCCGTCAGTGGTAACAGTGCCCTCCTCAACACTGTTGTATCCAGATCTTCCATCTGTCTCCTCCCGCTTATTGTACCCAGAACGACCGTCGGTAGAGGCAAGGGCTTCGATCTCGTCGGCGCGAGTACGAAGACCCGAGGTTTCTCCGTTGACAGCGAGCATTGCTTGTGGGGTCTCATGGTTTCCGATGACGATCAAGTTGTTGTTAATCTATCGCAGAGTCAGCATATTGAGTCTCATATATTGACTTCGTTGCTTGAAGTTTCTCAGAGGCAAGGCAGCTTACCGATGATAGAAGACTGTCGATTCTCAAGAATTCAACAACCAAGCCACACAAAACTAATGAGATAATGATTGCGCCCAAGGCTGAACGACGCCCATTACAACGGTTGTTTGAGGTCGGGGCCGACACATGCGTCGGAAGAATAGGGCCCTTTTCCATGGTGGACTGATATATGGTGGTGTTGATACGATGGTCTTGTGTGGATGAAAGCACTAGGTTTTGTCGATTGAGAATTGATTGAGTTGATGAGATGAGAAGATGGTATGTTTGATTATTTCTACAATACCACTCAAACGTGGAGGATGATTCATTATAAATATTCCTTCAAACAACAGGCTACCACAAGTTACCGCAACGAGGCAATCTCATACAAAGTCAGCGTATGGGGGCACTTACTGAGGCACAGCTGAAGGCCCCATCAGTAATGCGCCCGAGTAGCCAAATAACACAGCCTCCAAGAGTAGCCCCCATGCAGGCTGGACTCCAAATCGTGGCCTACGATGACAATTTTCGGCCATGCCGCAAGGCAGCAACATGTCTTCAGTATCGAACCGACCGATGAGCATGCAGATACTGTCGAACGCCCCCAACCCAAGCGCCCGGTGAGGTAAATGTAAGATCCGCCAAGATGTGAGGTCCAATACGCCACTTTTTCCCACCCAGACCCTAGGCCCTGGTACCAACAGCACCAACAGCGCGAGTTGCAATTGCCTTCTCGGGCGGACAGCCCCCGTTGAAGACAGCGCCAATCCCAGGCCCTTGTCGACCAGGATTTGCGCCTCTTTACAGGCTACTGGCCCGGGATCTAATTGGGTGCGTCGGATCTTGCTCACCGGGGGCCAGGCCCGGCTCTGGACAAGGCATTGTAGTGCGAGTGCGCAAGCTTCCTGGCTGCTTCCAACGAACCAACAGTGAGGTTCCAGCAGTGTTCAGGGCACCTATCTATCGGCCCCCAAAAAGTCCTCCAAAGACAAGTGGGGGTTCTGACTGGTGTCCCGAGTGAAATTACAGGTTTACGACTTACGATGCATGATACGACGACACCGAAGGCGGCAACGTCGCATCGATGGGGGTGTTCGGCGCCAAGGCACAAGTGCGAGTTTACCCACGTGCTGCGCCTGGTAGACCTGTACGTGATAAGCCCATTTCCATGCAGGATGGTGTTCAGCCGGCGCGGGCTAGACTTGTTGGGGAAATGTGCCAGATTTGTGGTGGTAATCCGGGCGAACTGCAACATTGTCGATCCTGCGTCCTTCAGCCCTATGGTGATCGAGACTTAGTGTTACCGGAAACTGCAATTGCTCTCTGCAGGCTCCGGTGGATTTGGGAAGGAGTTCCGGTGTGACATGTCTTATGATGGTGATTGGCAAGGGTTTGGGTGCGTCGACGCCAAGGGTTGGCAGGCAGACAGTGTGATGAAAAATATGGGCGAACCGTCACTTGCCTGGGCTTCACCAGGCTGTGTGCGAACAGATCCCCCTTTTGGGGATCAGGCATGGTATTTTGACCTTCAAAAAACTTGGAATTACTATTGAAATAACAGCCGATGGTATCTTGTCCGAAAATGGCTAAATCCCTTCAATATCGTACATTACATCCTCTTTCGCTACATGGACATATGACTACACGTGTGGGGGCTTTGACGGCGTCTGGGGGGACGATATGTCATCCGCATCCAGGTTGTCCAAGTCATCAAACTCGCTCAAATGGTTAGACCTCTTACTCCTGGGCGTCATGTTCGAATTGGCGCTTCCTGATATGGCCGAGCTGAGACGCTTCTTCTTTTCCGACTGCCCGAGAATGAATCTGACGAAGAATTGTCGCAAGTTGGGTATGCAGGCTGTGAATATTCCGACATAGAGCTCAATGTCGGACCAGATAACACTTGGCATCATGGCGACTACGTGTGTTAGTCTTACGGAATGGCATACTATTATCATTCGGTTTTGGCACGTACCGGTAGGATTCAAGGGGTACTTCTTGAACTCCAAAATCTGCGTGATGCGATAGCAGCACACCACAGTAAGGCTTCAATGGCAGTGTCAGTCAAGCGGGTCATTTTGAGCCGGGAAACTTGCGGCAAGTACTCACAATAGACCGAGCCCAAACATGAACATGATGGCAAACTTCTTCCTTGTGGCCAGATTCATGCTCCAAATTTGCGTCGCGGGTATGATAAGCATCCAGACGTCCAGAGCAATATTGATGCCCGCATGTGCGAGGGCGAGCTGCACAATATCGATGCACTTCCCCGTCGCCTCTCCTGTCCAGAACGTCCAGGCCAGGCTTATGGGCTTGCATTGAAAGAGGCCGACAAAAATAAAAATGAGTCCGTTCATGATGTTGAGAATCAACGTGACCCAAAGAACAATGCGTACCTTTTCGCCGGGCAAGTGGAAAATTCGGAGGTACATGAAAAGGATGGATGCTTTGATCAGGTCGATACAGGAGTGATAGAGGACTTGGAGAGCATAGAAACCCTGAAGATTGTCAGTCTAGTGGTTAGGCCGGAATTATATGCGCAAAGCAAGGTACCTTGAAGAAATTCATGATCTGGTGATCGTTCAAGGTCCAGAGGTCTTTTCCAGCACCATTGTCTTCGACTAGAAACGTCATCAGCGCAATCTCCAGCGGATGGGAAACAGTTGGCGACTTACGATAAAAATGCAGCGATACGTATCCGAGTAGAATGACCTTGTGACATTTTAGTCATGTTTCTTCTTCATCTTCGGTTTTCCAGCTTTGACTTACGTATGACACAAGAATGGTATAATCATCCCAGCCCCATGGCGAAAGTTTTGCAAACTTCGTGACGACTCGAAGGATTACTGATAGGGTAGGCAGAATGGCGAACAAGACGATGCGCACGACCTTGGTAGCCTGTACTTCGTCGTTTAAAGGAAAGTCGCAGGCGGTCCAAGTTATGTTCTGCGTTTCTGGGAGATGTTAGCAAGAGCAACGAGAGCCGACGATAAACTTCCAGAAATCCATACCCAAGGCGCCTTTTAGCGGGCAGCTTACGAGGGAACACATCTCTACGTATTTGATGTAATCTTCATCCTGGCAAAGACAATTTTGGTCTCCTGGGGAACATGTTGTCTGATTCAGGCCGTTCAGCAGACATGGAATCTTCGATAAAAGTCAGTGGAGACGTCTTTGGTGCCGTGGGGCATAGTGCTCACAGCGCATGGTGGATTATCGTCGAGAGATAGGCCAGGGATATCAGGAAGGTTAGTGGGCGCGGGCGGGCTCTGGGCGAGGATCGTCGTCGCGGAGATAGCGAGTAGAGCGGGCAAGAGATTCGTGTGCATTTCGATGAAGCGGGAGGTCGATGTAGCTTCGACCGAGGGATGCTGTCAAGATGTCGTAATAGTTCGATATCGTCTCCGAGCCCAACTCTGATAAGCGACTGGGTAACGGACGTTCGTGCAGCGCCAAGAGCGTCAAAATAGTTGCATCAAGATGACGTTCCCCTAGATATCGCGAGGAAAATGCACTCGTGGTAGAGATGAATCTCCTTCACGACGTGGGCTCTTCTTGATAAAGGACCTGCCTCCGCCCATCCGTCCTGCGTGGCTTGCGAGACATTAACGAATCCAGCTATGCTCAAATACCCGATTGCAGTAGCCTGAGATATGGTTCCGGGCCCCGTGTCTTGGAGCGGCATTCTCCATCGCTCAGGAACTGGGCGTATGGTGGCGCCGGATAGTGTCTCGATTGATAGCTCGAGAGTGATTGGGTTTGGCGCAGTCAGGCGAGACCCTTCATTTGGGCGATCTATTGTGACGTTTGCGGATGTTCCAGGGCTGAGGCGGCTTACATCCTCTCCGCAGCTCGCCGGAATCACGCGAAACATCCGACTGACGGTTGCCCCTCAAGCCACATATTGACCGCATCGTGGCGAAGAGGTGGAGGCTGATTGGAGGTCAATGGGAGGGGGGAAGCGAGGCTGTTTGGCTTCATTTCTACTCGATTCGGGTTCCGCGACTTTAGTCTCAACCACGTCTTCCACAGCCGGTCTCGGGAAACCTTTGAGCATTCCCGATGACTATAAATGCTTGACGATCTGTCGGAAAATCATCAATTATTCAGACCAGCAATACCACCAGTCATAAACACCGGCATTTGAAGCCACGCAGATTCGCACTGATGGGAATTGGAAACAAGTCTATGAGTTCGCTGATGGGAATCTATGACCATGAAACTCCGGCTGGCCAATGAAGCGAAGGGGAAAATGAAAAAGAGGTGATAGGCCAAGTACCGTAACTCCTCAGCCGCCCACCGTTCCCTCTTTCTCGTGCTGTACTTTCAGCTTTTTCTCCGTCTTCATAAACTCGCGAATGCCAACCGGAATATCCCCATACAGCTTCTCGTCCCACATGTCTTTGGCGATCTTGGGGTCTTTCGGCACCCAATTCGCTTCTGAACCGCCGCCGTCGTCGTCCATGCTCATCGTATCCGCGACAGCTTCTCCCTTCTCTTCTTGCTGTTCCCTCAGCTTCAACTGCGCCTCCGCGTTCGCCGCCGACCATTCTTCCATCTCCTCCCTAAACCTGTCCCAAACGCAATTCACGCAGCCGCTCATACAGCAATTGTCAGGCTCCTCAGGTTTTGGGGGTATTACGACCCCTGCGACCGTCGTACTCCTGGCGCGCATCTCCTCGAGGCGCTTCTTGCGCTCGGCAGGCCCGGCGAGGGCGGAGCCGAAGACGATTGCGGCCTTCTCAGCCGCGGTTTGCGGCGGCGGCGTCGGCACCGGCTGTGCGGAAAGAGCTTCAGCAGAGGGTTCCGGGTGGGACGGGGAGAGAGGCGAGGTCTTACGGCCTTGCTGCTCCTCCTGCTTGGCGGCGGAGGACGAGGGGGCTCCTCGGGCTTCACGTCGGGGATCGGCTGGGGCTCGTGAGGATGGACTCGTAGTAGGCGCCCAGCGGGTGTCCTTGGGGCTTGGAGGGCTCGATCGGGTCGGGGCCCGTCTGGGCTTGGATGGTAATGAAGGCATTGCGAGGAGGGCGCGCAATGCGAGGCACCAAAGGCCTGAGGCGGGGGAGGAGTCTGCCGGGCGTCGACATTGTTGCTGGTGTTTTGTATCGAAGGTCCTTGGTCCAATTCAAGGGTTGGAATTGGAGAATTGGACCTTTGGGTGGCTGCTGAGTGACGCAGGACGCCGACCTGGTTCACTGCAGAGCCGAAAAGGAAGCGGAAGCGGGCGACTGGAATGCGGTCATAGCCGCGGACGTCATCGGTCTGGGATTTCTGCTTATGTAATGGTGGGAGTCCTCGATCACGTGCTGTCATGAACTAAGCCGGCCATTCAGGTTGACGTTATTTCAAAGAAATGCCAGTATTTAGAGCATATCAAAAAAAAAAATTTATGCTTGATTGTATTTTTATTCTGTCAAAAATAATATGGGCGATATGGTAATTCCGTCCGAAAGTTGAAGGCGTTGGAGAAAGGTTCTCGATTCACTCAACATCAGACCACACCCCAGACATGGATGGGCTGGATAACTGAGCACGGATGGGGAAGTCACAAAGAGGCACATGATATCTAAGCCATATAGGTTGAGTTATCCGAGACTGCTGGCTGAGCTTTTTCTACCATAATTATCTCGGCTCCCAGGGAGTGTCTCCAGTATTGTGGTTTTGTCTTTGTCTAGAATGTTTTCTAAAGACTGGGACATTCTGAGCCTGGAGTCTGTGTTAACTGGCTGGACTGAGTCGTTGCCCCGCGGGGAACGTCTTCGTGCTTATTTTAGAAGACCTTTCCCATTAAGACCTCGTATCCCGTCATGGAAGACGCGTCAGGTACACTGGGCTCGCGATACCTGCTGTACCACGCCAAAAACTCAGGGATGGTGTCGAAAACGCCAAAATTCACCGGATCCGATGAGAAATACCTCCACGCCCAAGGTTCAGGAGAGCCGGGTGCGTCCGGCTGGGCAGCCGACCTCCGGCAGTACATGACATAGAAGGCGTGACGGAAACCACTCCCCGCATCCCATCCAGCGGCGCAGTCCCATCCGCCGTCCACGTGTTCGGCGAGCCACTCGGGAGTCTTGACTATATCGGCAGCGCAACCCTCAGCATAGGGAGCATACCGTCCAACCAAGAAGGAGGCCTGGTGTCTCGACTTAAGCTCCGTCAGCCCCGGTCCCGTGAGGGCATTGACGCTGTTCGCCAAAACGCGGAACTCCTCGGGGAACGTGATGCTCTCCCGCACCTCCTCGAGACAAGACTTTTTCAGATTTTTCTCCACTAGCGAGTGCCACTCCTCGCGAAGAGCCACCTCTTCTTCGGAAGGCTTCCCGGAGGTGCCTGTGCCGTCCAGATCGTATACAGCACAGAGCTCCTCCCAGCGAGTGAGGATCTCGCGCGGTGTAGAGACTGAATTCGTGAGATCCATGCCAAATATGGGATGCAAGGCCTCGAGCCTCAGCTCGTTGATGTCTTCGCCGTCCTCAAAGTCGCCTTCTTCCGGCTCCGCGTCGGCAACCAAAGACACTAAGTGACAAGTTAGGGCGGTGCCCGGCACGCCATACTTTTACAGACAGACACACCATAGACTTGAACGATACGGCGGTTGTGCTCCGAGATGTGGGAGCGGTACGCCTCGACGGCAGCCTCAATTTCCTCCGGAGGAGAGTACATGGTTGCTGGTAGTGCGTTTTTGAGAGACACGCGCACAGAAAGAGTGGGACAGTGGGAAAAGAGTGTAGTGCTGGGAAGCATAGACGTGGAAGCGTCTGGCGCGCTTCTTGAACTGTGCCGCTGGGCCCCCCAGAAGAAGCTGCATGCTTTCAAAAAGCCCTGCAGTCTGTGGTAGCTCAGCAGGGGGGTTGCCTGTGCCCCCCCCCCCCCCCCCCCCCTTAGAAGCACATCAAGTGAATATTCGAATCCAAAGTAGCATCCTCCGTCTTTAAATCCAGGGCCTAGGCAAATAGGGACCTGGCATCCCATGCAGACCGCGGGCTGAGCTGTTTTTATCACAAGTATCTCTGCTTCTAGAAGCTGTGTATAGTGACTATAGATGAAAGTCCTGTAAGAAGGGAAAATGTAAAGGTTCTCATTGAAGAAAACTTGATTTCAACTTATTGACTGAAACTTGAAGTTCCGTGAGTACTACAAAGTGTATGGTTGATTGTCATGATTGATAGTAAAATAAACTTGTCTGAGAATATGCGTGTTTCGATTCAATCTTTACGGACTGAAAGCTCAAACGGGTACGCTCTTAGAGAACGTAGCTAAACCAATGTCATCTTAAATTGACTACATGCTGCTTAGACTGATTGAACGAATATTCTTCCCAACATTACGTGAATATTCCTTCTCTCGGTTCGACTTATACCTTAGAACGACCGGCAAGACGCTTCGCCACGGTCTGCTTTCGCCCCTTCCCTTGTGTTTTCTTTGCTTTCATTGATTTGACTATGACGGTTTGCGTAGAGGCGTTGTTCGTTATCATTCTGAGCCATTCAGCCTCGTACAGAAGTAAAACAACCTTCATCTTCGGACCCTCATTAGACGCCTCGTCAAGCATCATGCAGAGCTCGTCAATCAAATTGAAACCGTCAGCTTGATCAAGCGATGAGAGAACAGTCGCTAGGTCCACGACAATGTAGGCCTGTGTGCCCAGGCTCCTGACTGCTTGCTCCAAGAGTTTCAGCCAATCCTTTGGCTTCTGCGCAGTGTGGAACTGCGGGTATCGGGACGACAACTCCTTTTCCGTCTTTAAAGAGCCGTTCCACCGCAACGCCTGGTACGTGAGGTACTTGATCAGGTCTACTGCCGTTGACATAGAAGCATGCTTCGATTTGTCTAAGCTTGGTAAAGCCCATAGAGTCGGCACCTCAGCTGACGCCAAAGTTTGGATGACGTCGATGCTGAAGTCTACCATAGCAGAACGCACGCTAAAGGGGCCCTTGATGATAATCAAGGAAGATTGGTGGCTTGATGACCATTTCGTGAGTCTGGGGGATAACCAGAACTGGTTCGTTGAGGTGTTTGCGCCCCTTCCAGAGACTCTGCGATTTCGGCACATGACATGATACTTGTAGCACTTTTCCGGATCCTCAAAAGTCGGCGAAAGGGTGGTCAAGACTTGTGCCAGATGGAGGTCTGATAGCCTTTGATTAGTATCTAGCTGGGCGCTTGTTTGAATAGACTGAAAGGCTGCACACTGTTTTTTAGCACCTAGCACGGCTACGACGAGCTAAGGATTGCCCACTTTCTACTTTGGTGATGAAGTCGTTCATTGTCAGACCCGAGACTTCCAAGAGAGACACAATGAGGTCAAGTTTCTTTTCGTGCTTTTCGTTTGAAATCCTTAGAGCAGAAACAACTTGTGTGAGACCGTCAAGTTGTTGTTTATAGGACTTTTCGGCATCATCCATGGCAGATAGAATGCCTTCCAGCTTGCTAGAATGAGTTGTGTGCATAACACGGAGCTCAGGTTGTGAGCCTACAGCCGCTAGTTCAGTAACGTCCCACACCCACTTCTCGGCACCCCCCACTTCTCGGCACCCCCAATTTCGATGCCCTCACATTGATACACATCAACTTCAACCAATATTTATATGTATTATGATGCCACGACGATGCAACTTTCGCTGTCACTAGGGTTTTCAGACTCGCTGGACTCATCTGTGCTACTTTCAAGTTCGCCCGCCTCGATTTGAGCCCTCCGAATAGCCTCAATATCGGCAAACTTCGAATTTGGGCTCATTTTGACCTTCTTCCGTTTCCTGGCCCTACTGGCATCAACCTCTGCCTGCAGTGCCTCAATCTTTCGCTGGGCTACTGCTAATTGGTATGCCTTCTCATCAAAGCCCTTCTGAACCTTCCGGAAAAGCAGGCGCTGCGTATGCTCATCGTTATCTAGCTTGCTGAACAGGCTGAACTGATCCTGAAGCTCATCCCTCTTCTTGGGGGTTGACCAAGGGACTGCTGATGTATCTGCCGCCCATTTTTCGCTTGCTTTGCCATCAGAGAGCCCTTTGCAGACCTGACCAGCTGGTTTGGCAGGGGTTGATGTGTTCTCAAGCAGCAGAGGGCTCATGAGGGGTCTAGCCATACTGACAGGCCACAAACCAGTCCATTTCCAGCCACTGATGATGTTCTTGCTTGTCAGGGCTGCCTTACGCGCCTTGCCATAGCATATATAACGAAGTTTCTCTTGCCCACAACTGTACCAGCATCCTATTCAGCCAGTAATCCAAGCTCCTTCTTGTATGCTGCCTTGAGGGGCCCAAAAACCGACTGATCAAGTGGCTGAAGGACGTGTGACGTGTGTGCTGGCAAGAACAGCAAGTGTATCTTGTTCCTGAAGCATGTATACATAAAAGCAGTAGTCTCATGGCTTCCATGACCATCCAAAATCAATAATCTGACCTCTGAGGGGTCCCCTGGCTGGGTTGAAGGAATAAAGACCTCTGTTAACCACTTGACAGCTGTAGAGTCTGAAGTCCACCTATTTTCTGTAGCTGTAAACTTCCAGGATTTATATAGCATCAGATCTAGAAGGAACCACTGCTGCTGGACACTCTTGCCCTTATATATAACAAGTGGAGGCAGTGCCTTGCCAGTTGCAGAGATACACTCGATCAGAGATGTCCAAGCACGCGATCCAGGCTGTTTCTTGCGGATAGAACGAGTTTCTGATGATCCAAGGACAAGCCCATTTGATCCTCTGCCTTCTAGAATACCAGTCTCATCCATATTATATCGATTAGAGGCCTTGATGGCCATGATCTCAGGTATGGCGAGGTGCTTGAACCATTGCCTGATTACATTAGTTGAAGCTCTATTGATATGCTGGGAATTGATTGCTCTGCTTCTTTGGACCCTTACAGATGGGTTTCTCTTAATAAAAGACTGTACCCAGTTCTTTCCAAGAGGCTGGGAGTCTCCATGGATCTGTAGGATGCGTTCAGCAAAATCCTTGAGTTGCTGATGGGTTGGAGGAAGGCCTAGGGCAGCCTGGATTCGAGCCCATTCAGCCAGATGACTTTCCTGGGTTGGAGAAAGCCTTTGCAGATCAGAAAACGCTATATCTCGCGTCTGCACCCCCTTCATTCGACATTGTAGTGTTGATCGCGGCACACCATGCTCAAATGCAGCTTTTTTGATAGATTGACCGTTTGCGATCGCTTCAAGGGCATTGGTAATGTCATTTTCGGTATATGATGGCATTGAGGCCTTATTATGCGTTATACAAAGTATGGTGAGAATTGAATAAAGATTGATGAAAATATTAAAGATTGAAGTTGAGGGGTATTCATGGCGGTGAGCGATTTTTGGGGTGCCGAGAAGTGGGGGGTGCCGAGAAGTGGGTGTGGGACGTTAATGTTATCAGAAGCAACGGCAATCCTTTGTAGCAAATCGTCGTATTGGAGTTGGTGTGGCCGCGTGAAACTGTGGATGAAATGACGGAGCTTTGATTCTTTACACCACGAGTGGGCAATAAGCAAAAACTCTAAAATGCAAGAGTAGAGATTCTCAACGGCAAGTCGCATATTTGCCGTTGGGTATATTGTGGAAACAATTTTGACTCGCGACAGTCGCATGCCAACCTGACAGGTGGACTTGGCCACGAGTTTCAGGGTCTCTGCGTGGTTGACCACGCTCTTCCTCCACTGCATTAGCTCTTTTCTTGGGCACACGTCAAATTCGTTGACTCACACCAAATACCATCTTCATGGCGCCCCATGCCAGAGATACATACTCTGGATGGTGTTGGACAAACACGTCGAGGATGGTTCCGTAGTGACAGATGATCTCGGACGTCTTTTGAAGCCAGCCTCTAGTTTTGCTCGACGCCTTCGCTGCTTCATATTTTTCAAGCGTTGCGGCCACCAAGCCTTGAATATCTTCCATGGAATGACTCCCAGTTACTAGAATCTTTTCTCCGCGTGTCAAAGTATCGGCTTGCTGGAAGTAGTTCTGGACAGCCCTAAACGCATCTTCCGCGACGGAATCTTCATCTGTTTGATTCGCGTTAAGGCGTCTAGGTATCTTCACTGGTCATTCGAAACTTACCTTGGGTTCCCCCCTTATACCATGATGATATAGCTGTATTGGTGTCCATTTGTACTGTACCATGTAGCTTCTGCACTATGAACTCGCACTCTTCAGTTTTCCTGGCGTGCCGGGCTTGGTCTCCAGAATACTGAAAATGACGCGCGAGGTGCTGGTCACGACCCGTACAGCCAAGCCAAGGCTTATGAAGGCGGCAAGTAGGCAGCCGTTTGGCGCTCTGAAGGATGATCTCGTTGTGCGGAGCTCGACCCAAACTGTTATCTGGCGTTTGTTTGGAGCTTGCCACCGCGTTTGGAATCTGAACGCATCAGGCTCGATTGATGTTTCAGGAGGATATGACGAACATATCCACTGAGCGCTGACCAGTTGGGTCAAATCATTACGTAGACCTATCAGGATATCGGGCTTCAGCCAATCACATTTGTTTCTGGCGATTGAGGATTCAGCTGTCATGTTGTGTAACGTTGACTGCGCCTCAGCATACCTAAGCAGTATTCCCCTCTTTCCTACCATTCCTAGCCCTTTCTCATTCTTTTCCCTCTCTACCTTATCTCGCCGCTTCATAGCGCCGTTCCGAGGAGTTTGTGCTAGTGACAGCTTACGGCAGAGATTTCTGGCAGCTTCGGGTACCGTCACAAGTACATTTTTATCACGTATCATGATGTATGGTGTATCTGGTCCAGCGCCGCCAACATCTCGACCAAGTTCAGCGTACATACACGCACTTCAGAGCGTTATCAATGAGCATCAAGCGGCATTATTAGAAGCAGACCCAAGTGGTACGTTATCCAACATGGCAACTGACAGCGACCATCGTCGAGGGACAACAAATCCACCCACTCGAAAGTCTGGTTCATATCCAAGACTCAACCAGCAACGACATGCGAAGGATGCCAAACGACAACCCACGGTGGCTAGTACGTCTTCGGGAGGCTCAAACCACGCAATGCGGGATTATCAGATGCAACTGATGTTATTGGAGCAACAAAACAAGAAGCGGCTAATGATGGCACGACAAGAACATGATGCAATGGGAGGCCAATATGATCCAGATGGTTCTGGGAGTGATACTCCGGAAGGAGTTACGGTTCCAGGTACTCAGCTCCATTATACAATATCGGAAGATGAAGTAGGCAAAGGGTTGCAAAACAAATTTGCCGCATTGGCACTCAAGACGGGTGCTCCTCAACATATTGAGCCATCCAGCCGATTGGGTACCGAGGACTCCGTTCCAACAATTACACCTGATAAGGAACGACAGATGGCAGCTCCGGAAACTAAGTCCTTTGCTCCGCATATGTCCTATAGTCAGTTTGGGTCTATGGAGTCATCACCGGCACAATTTCGCTCGCCATCCGCCTCTCACACAGGATCACAACGGAATTTATACAGTCACAACCCACCATCTGCAGCTCAAAGACGGAAGCAACCCGATAAGACTCATTGGAACGTTGAAATGATGCAAGAGACGCAAAAGATGAAACAGAATCATGGCTATCGCTACAGTTCAGCAGACGCATCTGAGGCTCTGGTCGATTCCGGTGAAGCTTTACCAGAACAAAGCTTATCCTCTGGAGTTGACGCGGGTGCTTCTACTTCCGGCAGCCCAGAACACATCCAGATGACTGCTGAGACGGATGAAGTTCCCAGCGAAGCATTTTCAGAACTTCTTAGCGCCGAAGAGACATCTTTGATGTGTTTTGATGTCCTTCGAAAGATGAAACAACGAATTCAGCAGTTAGAAGCAGCGAATGAAGAGCTCAGCCGAGTTCCAACGCCTCCCGTGGCTGTCAGGGTGCAAATCTTCCACTGTCTTGAAACCGAGGACATGGACGGAAATACATATCTCTCCGAACCAGAATGGATGGTCAAAGAAGATGACATCCGACTCAGCGCCCGATTTCTATTGATGGACCCTGAAAGGTACATCGAGAAAGAGAAAGACATCTCATTTGTCGTCTACAAGTGCTACTCAGAAGACCACCAGAGAGATGCAGTGGAAGAAGCAAGGAAGTTTTGGGGCCCACTGCCAAGTCCAGAACCGGCCCAGCAGGACATATTGCTTACTTCGAATGAGATGGTGGAGGCTGTGAAGGCATTCTTCGCGCTACATCCGGCGTCTCGTCAAGAGTTCCCAAAGGTCAACACCGAAGACAGGTTGCCAGCGCCTTTCATATGGTGGTATCACCATCGCAAGTCAAGTAAAATTGAAAGCCTGCCGCACCGTCAAGCCGAATTGATAAGTGCACTCGTTAGCCATATCGAACAGGCTTATGCGGCATTGTACGACAACATAGACGAACAACTCAGCAGAGGTTATGTGTCTAATGGCTCCGTGGAATACCTTTTCCGACCGGGTCAAGTTCTAGTCTCATTCAAAGATGGTGTCCCTCAAGGTCACATTGCAATGTCTCGCCCATATCCCCATGACGCCGATGAACCTGGCGACTTTCCCCCTGGGACAACATCAAAGAGACGTCAAGGTCCCTCAGAAAAGTGCTTGTCACAATGGAACATATCATCGCGTTCAATCTCCTATCGTGGCAATTTTGTTCGGGCGGAACAAAAGCTCATGATCGAGTTCGAGGAGGGGACTGAGAACGAAGAGATTGATATTTCGAGCTTACCTGTCATGCCGCTTGAGTGCACTTCACAGGCAGTGCAGGAACGACTAATCCGTCGCGGCCAAACATTTTGGAAATGCCGCGGGAAACGACTCATATCCTACCAAGGCAGTGGGCAAATCCACATTGTAAGTGGCATATTCTTGAACGAGCTTGCGACTTTTAGCTCGGGTATCCCTTCATCAAACCATTTGACACTTCCTAATATGCAGTAGGGGGAGAGATTCATGATTGACTACGACACGTATACTAGCCTCCATCCACTGAATAGGTATGCGCCGAGTGCCACCGAGAAAGCAACAGAGCCAACCTTGCCCAAAGATGGCAGCGAGCCTCGCGCGCCTGAGATCTACCTCTTCCCCAACCTAGTTCCTGGCTTTGACCTGAGACGCAAGAAGTGGGGTAAGTCTATTTATGGCACTTTCTGTACAAGCGTTTCACTGATCTTTCAAACAGTTGATGTTGAGGTCGACCAAATCCAGGACGTTGTCTGGAATGAACATGCCTTCACGAGTCTGGTGGCTGATGAAGACATGAAGACGCTCATCCTTGCGCTTGTCACAAACCAAATTGATGCCAAAAGAGGTACAGATGTTATCGATAATAAAGGGAACGGCCTGATCATGTTACTTCATGGCTCTCCGGGCACTGGAAAAACTTTCACCGCCGAGTCCGTCGCCGAAATAGCCAAGAAACCTTTATACTCGGTGACCTGCGGCGACATCGGGACGAATCCTGCTGAGGTCGAGAAATATCTTGAGTCCGTCTTTCACCTTGGCAAAATTTGGGACTGCGTCGTGCTCCTCGATGAAGCCGAAGTCTTCCTCGAGCAACGCACCCTGCAAGACCTCCAACGGAACGCACTTGTCTCCGTGTTCTTGCGCGCCCTAGAATACTACGATGGGATCTTGATTCTTACGACAAATCGCGTCGGAACCTTCGACGAGGCGTTCAAGTCTCGAATTCAACTCGCGTTACGGTACGAAAAGTTAGAGGCCCACCAACGCAAGCAAATCTGGAAGAACTTCTTCGCGCGGCTCAAGAGCATTGGAGAGGAAGACAGCATTGACTTCGATGATATTTCGCTGCACATAGACGAACTGACCAGGCACCCGATGAACGGACGACAGATCCGGAATACGATCACCACCGCACGGCAGCTCGCCAAGTTTATGGGAAAGAAGATGGTGTTTTCGCATCTGCAACGAACCATTGCAATCACGAACAAGTTCGACCAGTACTTGGCTGATGTTCGGGAAGCTGATGTGGAGGAACATGGTGGAAGAGGCCTAGATGGCAGGTATTCAGACGAGTACAGTCCGTTGCGTTGATAGCGTCCGGCCCCCCTTTTTTTCCCTACTTATGCAAAAACATGAAAAAAAGCTAATTTTACACTATAATACGTATTTTTTAGTATTATATACTAAACGCACTAAATCTATTACTAATACTTTAATTACTATTAATTACTATAGTTCTAGTAGTATTTAAATATATAACTATATAATAGAAATATAAAATATATATCTAATATTTCTATAGTAGTTAATTTACTTATAGAAGTATTACTAACTTAGCTAGCTACTTCTATTTCTATATTAACTAACTAAAAAAGTTTATATTATTTAGTCTCTATAAGAGATTATAATAATATATTTACTAAGAATAAAAGAAAAGATTTATAGTATAGCTTTATATATCTATTTAGTATATATTTTATAGTATTAAGTAATATAAAAGTATACTATAAAACTTAATATAGTTTCTTAAGTAAATATATTATTAATTAAGAAATAACTAATTAGTTTATTTTTATATATTAATACTAAAAGTTTATTTAAAAGTTTATTATAATAAGAATTATATCTATTTATTAGTAGTTTATAAATAAATAGTATATATTTATAGTTTATATATTATAAATATATTAAGAGAAATACTAGATAAAGATAATAATAAGTATTTAATATATTTATAATAGTTATTCTAGCTTTATATATATTATAAACTTTTAAATAGTTCCTTTTTATTATTAAGAAGTATTAGAAGTTTTTAATTAAAGTTAAGTATACTTCTTAGTTTATTTAAAGATTAGAGAAAAAGATACTTATAAAGTAGTTTTATATATATAGAGTTTACTATTTTATAGTTTATTTACTAATAGTTTATTACTAGTTAGTATATATTTATAGTTTATTATATTTAATATATTAAGAAAGATATTAAGTAATAATAATAATATAATAGTATTTAGAATATTAAATCTATAATTATTAATAATTATAATAATACTCTAGCTTCTAGCTGTTCACAGTGATTTTTACCTGCTTAGAGCGACAGACCTCCTAACTCCACACCTCCTAATAATACACACAGCCTTCAGTTATATAATCCCTAATAACCTCCTAAGTTTCTAACTACCTCTCCTAACTATAGCTATACTTATATATACCTATTATATTAAATAACCTCATAATCTTTAACTTCACTTTAATAATAATATAGTTTGTAATTACTTAATTACTAACTACTGAACTATCGACCTATCCTCTCGCATATTACCTACGCTGCTAACACTATCTCTATTACCGCTTCGCTGTCCGCTATTAGCTATAACGTTGTTAGTAACGCTCTCTATATTATAGTTAGCATAAGCTATACTCACTAATCCTTACTAGGCTGCCTTAGCCTTAGCATTATAGAAGGTCTGTATAAAGAAAGGCTACTCCTCGGAATAGCTAGAAACCTGCGTAGCCTCTACTTTAATACTTTTATTATTAGTAATTATCGCTATAATCGTAGTATAGATATAGTCTATTTTTAGGATATTTTTAAGGGCTCTATCTAGCGCTACTCTAATAATATACTACTAATGTATAAGGTTAGTATTCTTATATTCTTTATATAGTATAGATATCATAAAAGATTTATTATAAGTTATTATTAATATAGATTTAAGAATAAAGAAAAAGAAGAGAGATAGATATAAAACCTTACTTATAGTAGCAGAGCTTTTATATTTCTAGCTGTAAGAACCTCTTAAGATAACCTCTTTAGTTAAGAAGTTATCTCTTATATAGTAGTATTCGCAGCACTTTACTAGAAAGTTCAGCAAAGCTATCTCTAGGCTATAAGAGCCTCAGTAATCTTTTTAGCCCCGATATAATCAGCCCCGCTATATACATTGCTACGCTGTTCAGCTCCGCGCTACGTAGCTAGCGCTGTTACTATTCAGCTGATCTATTTAGCTAGGGCGCGTATATATCTTTATAAAGTTCAGAGGCTTTACTTACTAGTAGGAACGTATAAGGTTTCTGTATTATTTTCCTTAATTAGTAGAGAGTATAGGTTAAAGTACCTATATAGTATTTCTAGAATTATACCTATAAATAGAGTGAATTTTGCTGTAGTTTTTTTATAGGGAGGCTGCGTTATAATTATAAACTTAATAATAATACTCCTATTTAAAGATAAAAAAACCTATAAACTAGTTAATATTATTAGCTATAATAAATAAATAATTTAATAATATAGATTATAATATAATATAATTAATAAAATATAAAGATATAAAAAGTACTACTAAAGTTAATAAAAGATAGAAGTATAATATTATATAAAGCTTTTTAAATTACTATAATACTATAGTAATTTATCTTTTAAAAGATATAAAATTACTTATTTAAAGCTTTTAAAATTAAAATTAGCTATTTTATAATTAGTTAATAGCTTTACTAAGCTAGCTAAATAAATAAGAAGTTTATAATTATTACTACTTAGTAAAGTAATAACTTATAATATAATTATTTACTATATATAATAATATTACTCTAACTAGCTAGTATTTATTAATAAATCTAATATTAATAAGGATATTAAAATAGAGGACTAGATAAGTACTAAAAAGCTTACTATATTTTAAACTATAGAGATTAATTAGTTTTAGAACTCTTATATATAAATATTACTAGCTTTTATATTAAGTAGTATTTTATACTTAACTATATATTATAGTATAACTAATAGTAAAAGGTTTTTTTATTAGCTATAGAAGTATTTTATCTTAAAATATAAATATTATCTAGAACTAAATTGTATTATTATTATAGATAACTTATTTTACTATTATATATTTAAAATTAAAAAGTTATACTAGGTTTTAAATATCTATTTTAAGTTTTTACTATTATATTTACTAAACTTTAACTTTATTAAAGAGTATTTTAGTAATTTAAAATAATATATTAGAAAAATATATTTAAAATAAAATAATAATAAGAATAATATTTAGGATTTTATAGAATATTTATATAACTATACTATAGAGATTAAGTATTATCTACTCTAAATTAAAAGCTATTTCTACTATTCTTTTATTAATTTTAATAAATAAAGTATATATTTAAAGATATTAAACTATAAAAAAGAGGATAAGCTATAAATATTAAATATTAATAAGTAATTTAAATCTTTATTATATAGTTATAATAAATCTTAATTATATTATTATATAATAAGGTATTATTAGATCTATAATTATAGCTAATAAGATTATAAAAGGTTTAGCTATAAGTATATTAGAATATAAAAAATATATTATTATTTATTATTTTTATTAGTAGCTATATATATATATTAATTTTACTTATATAGTAGCTAAAACGTATTATTAATACTTATAGTAATAATTTATAATAATAATATATTATAGTTAGAGACTTTAACTATAGTTAGAGACTTTATTTAGCTCTAATAGTATTAAAATAGACTAAATTATATTATTTATAGATCTAAAATAATAGTAATTTTATTACTTTTATATATATAGAGTAGTAGTATTAAATCTATAGTTATAGATAAACTTTTCTATAGTTAAATATATTATATAAAAGAATTATATATATAGTTAAACTTTATACTACTTTTACTATATTACTTTTTTTCTTTATTTTCTTCTAAGTAATATATCTCTATTAATAATATATTACTTAATATTTTTATTTAATTATTTTTATTACTTTACTTGATTTTATTTTATTTAATCTATAACTATATAAGTAGTATTTATAATACTAATAGTAGTAGTAATAATATAAAACTAAAGAGTTCTAAAATACTTATAGATAGTTAGCTATAATTAATAATAAATAGCTTTATATATACTTACTATATTAACTAGCTTTAACTAGTATATTATAGATCTTTTACTTAATAGATTAGTAGTATTAGAGTATTAATATATTAAGATAATTTTAATCTATTTAAAACTAATACTATAGAGTTTTTAGATAGTACTACTATTATCTTTCTTAGTAATTTATTATATATTCTTATATAAATATCTCTTTTTAACTTTTAATAGTTAGAAAGAAGTTTAAAATAAGATTTTATATTAGAAAAGGTATTAAACTATTTTCTATAGTAAGTACTATTATTTATAAAGGATTTAATTAATTTCCTAATATCTTTAGTAAGATCTAGAATAAAACTTTATTTAGTAAACTATATATCTAGTAATTTATAAACTATTTATAAGTTACTATCTACTAATTATAGTTTTTATAGCTTCTTTTTAAACTTTTTATTAATATTATATTACTTATTTATAAGGGACTAGATATCTAGCCTAGAGAAGCTAGGGATAGCCTAGCTAGTAGAAGCTAAAAAGATAGAGAAGCTTATAGGTCTAAGGTATAGAACCTTCTATAGTAAAGACTTAGTAAGTACTTACTAAAAACTAAAAATAAAGATCTTAGAAGAAGTAAATAAAAGTAGTATAGTAATATTAGACTTACTTTTTAAGTACTTCTACTATTAGTTTAACCTAACTATAGCTTATAGCTCTTAATACCTTTATAATTTTTTTACTTCTATTCTACTTTAGGAAAGTTAGTAATAATAATAGTATTATATATCTAAGTAATACTTACTAATTAAGCTAATAAAACTATAGCTAGTATTTACTAAATAATAAGTAAAGCTAGTAGTATAAGCTTATATAGAGAGAATAACTTTAGTAAATAATTAGAAGATAATATAAGTTAACTAGAAAAGTAAGAAGCTATACTTTAAATAAAACTAAGAGCTTTAAAGAGAATAAGCTACTTATACTAAACCTTTACTATTTAAATAATAAATATATATAAGAGAATAGAGAATCTAAAACCTCTTATTATAGATAGAATAAACTATAGAGCTAGATATCTATAACTATAGCTAATAGGCTAGCTTAAGCTAATAAGTTATAAGAAGTAAATAGCTAGCTACTAATATAGTAAATACTAACTATAATAGCTAACTAGTAAGAGTTTCTAGCTACTATATTAAATAACTAAACGTTTATTAAATACTTACTTAAGGTTTATAAAAAAACTTCTAAACTATAATATAGCTTACTTTACTAGTAAATCTATAAGTATAATAAAGAAAGATTAGTTTATTATAGTAGAAGACGTTTATAAATATTACTCTAGCTATTCTAATAGCTAATATATTTAGTAAGTATTAAGTATTATAGAGTATACTCTATAGATAGAGTAGTAAATATATTAATAAATATTTATAAACTTTTTAAGAAGTAAAATAAACTTAAAATAAAAAGATTTCTAAATTTTTATTAGAGGATAATATATTATACTAGAATTATAAGAATAGAACTATTATAATACTTTAAAATAATACTATTAAAGAGATAATAAGAAATTTATTATATATTAAACTTACTAGGAATCTATTAACTAAGTATTTAGTAAGCTAAATATAAGTAATATAAAAATATATACTTTTTTTAGAGTTTTATTAGAACCTTTAAAAATAAGCTATTTAAATAAAATATAAACTATATTAATACTTATATTATTACTCTATATAGCTAGAGACTATAAGAGATAATAAAAGGAAAATATATAGGAAGATTTACTAGCTACTCTAAGTTATATAAGTAACTATATTTAAGTTCTCTAAACTATTTTTATAAGAGTAGCTTATAACCTCTTTAGTCTATAAACTATAAAGAATACTATCTAGAGACTCTATTCTAGAGTAACTATTTAGTAAACCTCTATATAACTTCTAGCTTTAATAATAAACTATCTAACTCTTAGGATTTTTAATACTATATTTATAAAAAATATAGCTATATTATAATATATTATACTAAGAACTATATATTACTAATAAGTAAGAACTAGAACTTAAACTTAAGATAGAGTAATATAAATATAATTATAATTTTATATAACTAATACTAAAAACTTAAGAAATAAATAAATATAGAACTAATTCTAAGGAGCTCTATACTAAAACTTATTTTAGTTCTAATTAGAAAAACTATTAAAAAATAAGTATTTATACTTTAAATATCTAGTAAAATTAAGCTAGAGGTTAATATAGATATCTATATAGTAGTAAATATTATTAGAGAGAACTTTATAAAGAAGCTTTAATTAAAGGAAGCTATAAGTATTATAGTACTAGAACTAATAAACTTTTAGAGAAAGCTTATATTTATAAGTAAAGTTTATTAGCTTATATTCTTCTTATTAAATAGTAAAACTTACTTATAGAAGATCTACTAAGTATTTATTATAAGCTTATATTTAAAAGAAATAGGAGATATCTTTCTATTTAATAACTTTATAAATTAAAAAAGTATCTATATAGATACTTATATATATACTTAGTTATATAAATATATCTTACTTACTAAGCTAGAAGTAATTATTTAAGAAGTTATAGAAAACAGCTAATAAGCTTATATTATATACTTTATAGGCGTTTTAGCTCTTAATAAGAAAGATATTAATATCTTAAGTAAATAATTACTAAATAAGAAATAAGAGAAGAAAATTCTTAAAAAACTTTAAGTATTTATTAATATATTTAATAAGGAAAATATAAAAAAGGTCTTTATACTAAAAAGAGTAGTATATTATATTAAACTAAAGCTTAGTAAAGAGCTTTTATATAAGCTTATATACTTTATATTAATAGAATAACTATAAACTCTTACTAAGTATATTAGAGAGATAGAGGCTATAAGTTAAATCTACTACTCTATAAGTACTATAGAAATATCTATTTTATTTATACTAAAAAAGGAAAGTAGCTTATAGTTATATATAAACTACTAAAAATTAAATAAAATTATAGTGAAAAACTAATACTCTCTACTACTAATTAGTAAGCTACTAAATAGGCTTACTAGAGTAAAGTTTATTTCTAAAATTAATCTAAGTAAAGTATATTATTATATTATAATTAATAAAGTAAACAGATAGAAAACTATATTTAAAACGTAATATAAGTATTTTAAATATATAGTAATACTATTTAGGCTTATTAATACCTTAGTAATATTTTAAGTATATATTTATAGGATATTTACTAACTTTCTAGATATATACTATATTATATACCTAAATAATATCCTAATTTATTTAGCTATTAGAGAATAATATATAAAGGACTTTTATACTATTTTATAGTATTTAAAAGCTACTAAGTTATTTATAAAACTTAAGAAGTATAACTTCTATTAAATAGAAATAGACTTTTTAGGATTTTATATTACTTAGAATAATATTAAGATAAACCTAAATTATATCTAAATAGTTACTAAATAGCTAGTACTAAAATCTTTTAGAGATATATAAGTCTTCTTAGGATTCTATAACTTCTATTATAAATTTATAATAAAATATTTCTATATTATAGCCTCTATAAATAATATACTTAAAAGAAGCTAAAATAGTATAAAGTTAGAAGCTTTTATTTAGATAGAAGAAATATAAACTATATTTAAGATACTTTAGAAAGTATTTACTAAAATACTAATACTAAAATACTATAACTTTATACTAAAAATAAAAGTTAAGATAGATATATTTACTTAGGTAGTATCTAGTATATTCTTATAGAAGTATAAAACTATCTAGTACTTAGTAGCTTTTTAGTTAAGAAAACTATTAGATATAGAATAATAATAAGCTATAAAGCAATAAAAGCTTCTTATTATTATTAAAAGCTTAGATTACTAAGTATAATACTTCTAGAGGTTTCTAGAAAAGTTCCTTGTTTTTATAGACTATACTATACTAAAAGGAGTGCTTACTATACTTATATAAAATATTTATAGAAGACTTATATAATAGGTTTATTAATTATTAGCCTTTAACTTTAAAATCTAATATAGATCTAAAATTACTAACCTAATAAATAGGTTATTATAATACTCTAACTATATAGTAAAAGATACTAAAGTAGATAATATATTCCTTACTTTTAGAAAGAAATTTAGGCTTATTAGCTAGCTTTTAGTAATAAATTACTAATATATTACTAAGCTTAAAGGATAAATAGCTATTATAAAAACTTATATCTAGGCTATCTAGTAAAATATATAAGAACTTTACTAGAAAGCTAGCTCTAAAGTTAAGAGATCCTTACTTTTAAGTTAGAATTACCCTATAAAAAGTATTAATAATATACTATATACTACTATATATATTAGCGCTATTACTTACTTTAAAACGTATATAGATATTATACTAACTACTCTATAAAAAGAAAGTAATATACTAGAAAACTTAGAAAGAGCTAAGGTTATTATACTAAAATAGTATATCCTATATATTATAATAAGAAAGTTTATCTAGGATAAAATAGCTTATATACTATATCCTAGTATAAATTTTAAATAGATAGGTAGTAGACTATAAGCTAAAAACTACTTCTATAGAGATATTATAGCTAAGGTTTACTAAGATACTAAGGGATATTAAAGGTATTAACTTAATAAGAATAATATCTTTTAGTTTAGAAAAAGACTTATTATTCTAAAAAAAGGATCTCTCTACTATAAAATCTTAAAAAACTACTATAATATACTAAGATTAGGATATATAGAGGTAAATAAAACTATAGAACTAATTCTATAAAAGTTTTACTAGCTATATTTAATAGAAGATATATAGTAATATATTACTAAGTATTTATATTACTAAAAAGTATATATATTATAGTATAAGCTATATAGGCTACTATAGTTATTAGAACTACTAGTGTACCTATTCTAGTAAATCTTATTAGACTTCTTAACTAGTTTACTAGAGAGTTACTAAGATAATAGAATTATCTATAATATAATCTTAGTAATTATATATTAAATAATAAAGGTAGTTTAATTCCTAGTAATAACTAAGTAATTAGATATTATAGGTTTAATAAGAATCTTGTATTAAGAGATGAAGTATAGATATAATATACCTAAAGCTATTATTAATAACTAAGATAAACTAATTACTAGCTAATTTTAATAGAATTAGATAAAGGCTTAAGATATCTAAAAATACTTCTCTATAATATAGTATCTTTAGATAGATAGCTAAATAGAGAAGATATATTAAATACTAACTATATACTTTATAAAGTTTAGTAAAGGTTTATAGGACTAATAAGTAATATAATTAGTTAAAGCCAAGTTCTCTTATAATAATAGTAAATATATTACTATTAGTATATCTCTATTTAAAGTATTTATAGGATACTACCTTAGAATAGTAGATTTCTATTTACTAAATATTAAGATTAAAACCTAAAAAGTTAAGAAAAGCTTAAGAAGCTAATAGAAGTTTACTAAAGAATAGCTAAAAACTAGTAATATACTACTAAAATATAAACTAAGAATACTAATACTAAAAAAAAGGTATAATTATATAATATTAGAGATATTATAGAACTCTCTATAAAGAACTTCTATTTTATAAAAAGTTAGTAAAAGCTTACTTTATAATTTATCTTTATACTAGTTATAGAAGTTATAAGCTTAAATATTTATAGAGTCTAACTTCTAGAGAAATATAGTAAGGTATATAATATTTTCTCTATTATTTTACTTAAATTATAGTATAGCTAAAAGCTTATTAAAGAGTAGTTTTTAGACTTTAAAAAAGACTTAAAAAAATAGAAAGTTAAAGATATTATATTATAAAGGGAAGTACTAGAAAGCTTCTTATATTTAGTTAAGTAGAAAAGCTAGTTAGTAGAGTATAATACTTAGGAGCTTAAAAAATACTTAGTAAACGCTTTATAAATCCTTACTAGATTTAAGAAATAATAGTATAAGTTATATTATAAGTAGGATAATAAGTAGTATAGAGAAATAAGAAAGTTAATTAATTATAAAGTAACTAAAAATACTAGAGAAACTCCTCCTATAAAGTAATATAAAAACTATAGATATCTAACCTTATACTTATAGTAAATTTACTATATTTTTATTCTCATTATTTCTATTACTATTATTCTTATTATTATTATTATTCTCTAAGTTTTTATTAGTAGTATTACTATTTCTATTCTAATTATTACTTCTAATAGAATTATTAAAGTTTCTATTTTCTCTATTAGAAGACTTATCTTTATTATTAGTAGTAACTTAATACTAGTAAGCTATTATTAACTCTTTATTAACTTTTTTATAAGTATTAAGCTAAGGTATAAAACTACTACTAATAACTTTAAAAATAGAGATAAGAGTATAGTAGTAGGTGTTATAAAGTATATAAAAACTTTAAATCTTTAAAAACTTTTATATAAGAAGCTTAGATATATAGTTATTACTACTAGAGAGCTAAATTATAGGAACCTTACTAAAGTAGTTAAGAAAGATAGCTTAATTAAAGATATAAGACTTATTATATAAGTAAGTAAAAAGAATATTATTAATCTATAGTATAATTTCTTAGATTAATACTTTATTCCTAGATTAATAAGCTATTTATAAATAAATATTAGATAAATAAAAGAAAAACTAACTATAAAGTAAAACTTATATTAAGTAAAACCTATAAATATACCTAAGTATATAAAGTAGAAGTCTCCTCTATATTTATAGCTAATAGCTAGTTATTATAGTTCTTAGAACTAAGCTTAAAGCTAGTAAAGTTTACTAACTAGTTATAGAGATATTAGAAAAGGTTTTAACTCTACTTTATAGCTATAAAGATATAGAAAATCTTATATTAGTAATACTACTTAGTAATAACTGTTAGCATAGGTATAAAGGTATTCAGGGGTGTAGTATATACGCCTATATAGTATAGGGTGATAGATAGAGATATGTTATAATAAAAAGTGATAATCCTCAGTATTTATAGGCATTTATTTGTATAGATAATTAATAGAGAAGGAATGTATTGTGATGATTCTGGTTGATGTTGTTGGCAGGTTACATCCTAAGGTAGGGAAAAAGGAGGGGAAAGATGACCTGAAACATAAGCTGTAAAGCTCTTAATTACATAAGTAGGATTACATAATATAAGGGATTACGTAAGCATTTATATAGTTATAGGTTATAATAAACTAAACACTTTTATATAAGGTTATATATATAAAGTCTATTTGTTTATTTTATTAGAATATTTAAGTAAGTAGATTATTCTTATATTGTTATTATTATTATATTAAGACGTTATATTAACAATAAAATAATAATAATAAAATAAAAGAAATCTCTATTGATAGAGGTAAAGAATTTTCTAATAAACATATTAAGACTATATATCTTAATAGTAGTATTATCTATAATATAAGACCTCCTTATACGCATGAACCTAACAGACTTATAGAGCGTACTATACGCACTATAGTTAATAAAATAAGAATAATACTATATAACTCAGGTTTACCACACTACTTATAGGGTGAAGCCTTTTATACTACTCTTTATATCACGGGCTAGAGCCCGGATTGATATCTCCGGCTTCGCCGGAGCAGTTACCGAGATCCGGCTCCGTTGGACCCACTATTCTGCCGCAGTACGCCGCCTAACCCGGCCTGCTTCACTGCTGTTAGGTGCCTATCCCTGTAAAGTCCTTTCTTCCTTCTTCAGCTTAGAATAGTCAATCGACAGCACCTCTATGTTGAACAAGCTTAGGGGCTAGCCCCTTATATATTCTAAGCTTAACAACAGAAGATGCTATGCGAAACCTCACGAGAGCGACACGATGGATTTGCCAGAGGGTAGCGCAAACGACGCGATGAATGCTGAGATTGACCGCCGGATCAACGAAGCAGTTAACGCAAGCATATGTCCTCTTCAGGACCAAATGGCCCAGCAGATGGCCTAGATGACACAGCTCTTGACAGCTCTGAATGGGCTTATGTCACCGGATAGAGCAACCCCTATGCTGCTTATAAGTAGCATACCAACCCTGTCCACAGCTGATATGACTATACAGGCTCTGAGTGATGATATAGTAATGGTAGCTGAAGGGCGGAGAAAGCTCCTACTGAATCCCCTGAAGTTCATGGGAAGGCGTAAAGACTACCTAGCGTGGTCTCAGCAAATATGCGATAAGACAACCCTAGATGCAGGACTTATGGGGGGTAATGCTGAGGTTTGGTATTATATCAACTCACAACTTGACGTTGACCCTCAGCAAGTTGTTGCTACTTTCTATGCTGCTGGAGGCCCTGGGGGCGAGCGAGACCTCTCTGAGTTTATGAGGTACTTGGACTGTACGTACAAGGACCTAAGTGCTGCCTCCTGCGCAGCTGCTATGCTGCGAACGATCTATCAGCAGGACGACCAATCCCTCGCCTCCTTTCTTCCCTGATATGAGAGAGTATTGTCAGAAGCTGGGGGGGCTAGTTAGGCAGACCAGGCGAAGATAACCCTCCTCGAGGGAGCACTTAGTACGCGGCTCTAACAAGCCCTCGTTACTGTCGACCTTCCGGTTGATAACTACTATGGATGGCTTATGCGGGTACAAGACGTAGCTGCAAGGCTGGAGAGGCTTCCAGCTATAACGCGCAGAAGCAGCTTGTACTACCCTAGAGCCTCCGAAGCAAGCAGGCATTACGATAACGATGGTGATATGGTGATGACTGGCGTAAGCTGCGCGAGGAACAAGAAGGGAGCTCCGGAACCGCAGCGCTGCAGATGCTACTCCTCCTCGTCTGAGTCTGAGGGTAGTGAACAACCGCAGAAGGATAGTCGGCGTTGCTATAACTGTAACAACATCAGCTATATCGCTACATAGTGCACTAAGCCAAAGCGTCCAGGGCTAAAGAAGATTAAGAAGGTTAAGAAAGCCAAGAAGTCAGAAAAAAGCAGTAATAATAGTGCTACAGAGGAGCTGGGAAGCTCTGAAGCTGAAGAGAGCTTGGGAAAAGAGTAACTCCAACGCAAAATCGGGCGTTGGAGGCAAAGCCTAGTGATATTATCAAATAGAAGCAGTTCAAGCATTATATAAGCAGCAAATCAGCAGTGATCACTGCCTGCATATATAAAGGTACTTAAGCAGACGCCCTAGTAGATACTAGGTGCGACCTATACACTCTTATCGACTATAACCTCGCCTGCAGGCTGTGCCTACTAATAATAGACTGCTCAGAGCAGATATTAGGCAGCTTTAGCGATGCTATAGGTGCTATAAAAGCAACAGGTGTAGTTGTCTTTAACCTAGAGCTATATAGCTATGATGAGAAGATCTTTATATATACTGTCCGCGGTCTTGGGGATAACCTCTTCCTTAGGAAACTGTGGATGGAACGGAACTGCGTTGTATATGATGCTTCTGTGCAACAGATATGTTATAGGAGAGGTGGTGTAGACTTATGACTGAAAGGCGAGGAAGAGCCAGAACGAATACGCTAGATTAGAACTGCTTAACTCCTCCCAGGAGCCCCCTTTACAACGCTCTATAAGAGGGCGCAACGACAAACTAGAGAAACTGCAGCATATAAAGTGTGGGCTATTAGCCTGGCAGATATATAGAAAGCTTTTGCGAAGAAGACAGAGAAAGCAGACCTTAAGGCTCTTTTTCCGCCAGCTGTTCTAGCTGAATTTCGCGAGCTATTCCAACCTGATAAGGCTGCTAACCTCCTACTATATCACCCTGGAGTTGACTATGAGATCCCTATTAAGCAGGACAGTAAGGGTAATAAGGCTGTACTACTATAGGGCCTGCTCTATGGGATGTTATGAGAAGAGCTCCTTGTCCTCTAGAAGACCCTGCAAGACCTACTAGATAAGGGCTTCATCTGTGCTAGCAGCTCCGAAGCATCAGCCCTAGTACTGTTCGTATGGAAACCAGGAGGAGGGATACGCTTTTGTGTTAACTACCACGCTCTTAACGAACTTACTAAGCGCGACTGATACCTCCTCCCCTTGATTTGGGAAACACTACGGACTATTAGCGCTGCAAGGTGGTTTACGAAACTGGACATAGTAGCAGCATTCTATAAGATTAGAATTGCAGAAGGGGAGGAGCATAAGACAGCATTTCAGACTAGATATAGACTATTTGAGTGGCTAGTTATCCTCTTTAGCCTTACAGAAGCCCCTGCTACGTTCCAGCAGTATATTAATAGCATACTTCGAGAATACCTTAACAACTTTATAACAGCATATATAGACGACATACTAATCTACTTAAATAGGTTACAAAAGGACTATAAAGCGAAGGTCTAGCTAGTCCTCTGCAAGTTAGCTGATGCTAGCCTCCAGCTAGACCTGCATAAGTGCGCGTTTTCTGTGAAGACTGTTAAGTATCTTAGGTTTATTATTATAGCTAGTATAGGTATCTCTTGCAACTCTGAGAAATTAAGAGCAATTAAGGAATAGGCTGCGCTAAAGACAGTTAAAGGAGTCTGGAGCTTTTTAGGATTTGCAAACTACTACTAGATCTTTATCCCAGCGTACTTAAACATTGCTGGGCCCCTTATAGCCCTTACGAAGAAGGGTGCCCTATTCTGCTAGGGTGAGGAACAAGAAGCAGCATTCTAAGAGCTAAAAAGGATCTTTGCAGTAAAGCCTGTCTTATACTAACTAGACTCTGAGCTTACAACCTATATTGAGGCTGACTGCTCAGGCTTTGCTCTTAGGGGAGTACTATCGCAAGAAGACGAGCATAGAAGACGTCATGCAGTAGCATACTACTCGCAGCAGCTGAATGCTGCCCAGTTCAACTACCTAATCCACGATAAGGAGATGTTAGCTATTATGAGCTGCCTGCGAGAATAGAGGGCAGAGCTACAGAGCGTTGAGAGCTTTAAGATCCTATCTGACTATAGGAACCTCAAGTACTTTATGCAGAAACAGAAGCTCACGGAACAATAAAGCTGATGGGCAGAGGAGCTATCTCAGTATAACTTTGAGATATAGTACTGCCTAGGAAGCGAAGCAGTAGTGCCAGACGCACTCTCTAGATGTGAACAAGACGTATCTACGTCCCTAGAAAACAAGCGCAAACAAGGCTGGATTCTCCAGCTTCTTCCCGAAGTAGCCCTTCCCTCAATGCGTATATGATGTGTAGAGGTAGCACTAGTGATGCTTATATTTACTGATGATAAAGAACTACAGCAGCTCTGGGATCAGACCTAAGCAGGAGACGAAGTCTACCAGCAGGCTTATACTGCTGTGAAATAATGAGAAAGAAGCTTCCTACCTAGCCTCAAGCTAAAGGTTCAGATTGCTGAGTGCGAGATTGATAACAGTAACCAACTGCTATTCAGAGATCAGATCTAGGTACCAGGTAGCGAAGACCTAGATAGGGAGGCAAATATGCTACATACTTATATCGTCTAAAGTATCCACAACTTAGTGCTTAGTAGCCACCTTAGTAGAGATAATACCCTCATACTAGTCAGCAGACGCTTCTACTAGCCTGGCCAGTCGCAGTTAGTACAGCGTTTCTGCTGTAACTGCAATAGTTGTGGGCGAAGTTATATCTGGAGAGAACGCTGCAAGGGACTCCTAAAGCCACTGCCGATACCACAGCATATATAGAGCGATCTTGCTATGGATTTCATCACAGATCTACCCCCTACAGATAAGAACGAGAGGTTCCTTTAGGTAATTATCAACCAGCTAGGTAAAGGCGTAACCCTCGAAGCTATGCAAAGTATGGAAGCCGAAGCCTGCGCTGAACGATTCCTGAGCTGCCACTTCTGCTTCCACGGCGTCCCTACATCGATTATGAGTGATAGGGGAAGTAACTAGACAAGCTGCTTTTAGCAGCAGTTCTGTAAGCTGTTAGGAATAGAGCAGCAGCTTAGCACTACCTACCACCCGCAGACTGATAGAGGCCCAGAGAGGATGAACCAGGAGATCCAGGCCTACCTACGTAACTACGTCACCTACTCACAGAAGGACTGGGCATATAACCTTCCAGCAGCTCAGCTAGCGCTTTATAGCCGCGATAATAGCGCTATTAGGATGAGTAGCTTCTTCCTAGAGCATAGATATAACCCAGAGCCTATTAAGGTCAAGGAAGCAGACCTAGCAAGCTCTGAAGGCACCTGTGAAGGCCAAGCCTGCAAGTTAGTAACAAGGCTTCAAGATGTGATAGATATAGCCTAATCAACCCTCGCCTCAACACAGCAACGCTACGAGGAGCTGGCTAATAGGAAGCGCCAGCCTACAGAGAGACTAGAAGTAGGCGACAAAGTCTGGCTTCATATAGGGTATTACAGATCCCCTAGGCCTTGCAAGAAACTGGATTGGTTACACCACAAGTACATAGTTACAAAAGTCATCTCACTATACATGGTAGAGCTTGATGTACCAGCAGCTATATACCCACGCTTCTATATGGATATCCTGAAGCGTGCAGGTAACAACCCCTTACCTGGTCAAACGTTGGATGATAAGCAGCTGCCACTAATTATAGATGATGAAGGCGAAGAGACCTGGAGTGTAGAGAGTATTGACGCTGCTACCTGGAAGTGTTGAGGGCGCGGGCGACGCTGCGAAGTTCTGGTTAAGTGGGAAGGATATACAGAGAGGACCTGGGAGCCTGTTGAGACGCTCCAGGGGACAGAAGCAATGGAGGCTTACGAACGCCGTTATGGCTCTGCGATGGAGCACGATGGAGACCCAGCCTTAGCGCCGCGGGCGCGCCGCCGGAGGGGAGCGGGGGGGTGATGTCACGGGCTAGAGCCCGGATTGATATCTCCGGCTTCGCCGGAGCAGTTACCGAGATCCGGCTCCGTTGGACCCACTATTCTGCCGCAGTACGCCGCCTAACCCGGCCTGCTTCACCGCTGTTAGGTGCCTATCCCTGTAAAGTCCTTTCTTCCTTCTTCAGCTTAGAATAGTTAATCGACGGCACCTCTATGTTGAACAAGCCTAGGGGCCAGCCCCTTACACTTTATATGCATAATAGGACTCTATATTCCTCTATTAATTATATAACGCCTTATGAATTAAAAAATAAAATAAAACCTAATATAAATAATATTAAGGTGTGGGGTAGCTTATGCTACTATAAGAATAAAGATCCTAAAATTAAGAAATTAGACGTAAGAGCACGTCAAGGTTTTATAATTAATTATGGATCTAATGGGTATAAAATCTGGGATATGCAACTAAAGAGAGCTTTATAGTCTCGTGACGTTGAAATCTTAGAGAATACCTTTATTTCTCATTATAAAGAGCTTCCTATAAGCATAAATACCTGCTTTAAAGATACTAATAGTAGTACTATACCTAATAACGATAGACAGAGTACTGCCTAATATAATCCACAAAGAGATATATCTAGTTAATCTATCTCTTATAGTAATAGTAATATTGCTATAGAAAGCAATAATATTACTAAAAACACTGCTCTTAAGAATCCAAGTGATGAGACTATTATTAATAGTAATAAAAATAATAATAATAATAATAAATAATAATATAATAATAATAATAATAATAATAATATAAAAGATAATAATAATATTATTACTGAAATAACATACTAGTTTTTCTCTTGAACTTTTACCTATAAGGTTATTTATAAGAGTTTTTTAACTAGTTATATATATTATAATATAGGAATATTTTTCTTATTTTTCCCACTGGGTTTTTAAGTTTTTATACCTATAACGTATATATATGTTAAGTGAGTAAGCTATATACTTATAATATACCCTTTATATCAACCGTATATACCTTAAGAGGGGATGTTAACATATAACGTCTTAATATAATAATAATAACAATATAAGAATAATCTACTTACTTAAATATTCTATATAAAATAAACAAATAGACTTTTATATATATAACCTTATATAAAAGTGTTTAGTTTATTATAACCTATAACTATATAAATGCTTATGTAATCCCTTATATTATGTAATCCTACTTATGTAATTAAGAGCTTTACAGCTTATGTTTCAGGTCATCTTTCCCCTCCTTTTTCCCTACCTTAGGATGTAACCTGCTAACAACATCAACCAGAATCATCACAATACATTCCTTCTCTATTAATTATCTATACAAATAAATGCCTATAAATACTGAGGATTATCACTTTTTATTATAACATATCTCTATCTATCACCCTATACTATATAGGCGCATATACTACACCCCTGAATACCTTTATACCTGTGCTAATAATTATTATTTACTTCTGCTTGAAATTCAAGAAAAGTATTACTTTATTTCTTCAGTTTTATCTTTAAGTAATTTTCCCCAGACGAATCGGTATATTTATCTATAAAGATAATAAATAAATTATATTTATTATAGTAGGCGTTATAGGCCCATATAAATCTGAAGCTATATAATCTAGATAATCTAGATTTTTATTATAAACCTATGATTTACTAACCTTAGTTACAAATTTGCCTTCAAAACAGGCTTTGCAAGGTAGTAATTTATTATTATTATTTATATTTATATCTGAAATTGTATTATCTTTTATTTTTAAAAGACTTTGTATATGAATATGACTAAGGCGTTGGTGCTATAGTTGGAGGCTATTATTATTATTATTATTTATATTTTTATTAGTTATAGTATTATATATATAATTATTGTTATTATTAATAGGAAATTAGAAGAAATATAAATTATTTCGTTTTGCCCCTATAGCAATAATACAATCTTTATTAATATTATATAAAATAGGTTGTTTCTATATAATAGAAGCAATACCTAATAAATCTAACTTAGATTGACTAAGTAGATTAATACCTAGTTCAGGTATATAATAAACATCTTTTAATATAATTTTATTATTATTAGGATATATAATTAAATCACCTTTTAGTAAAGAAGTAAGACTTTTTGCTTCTCCCTATTTAATAGGTTTATTTATTTTTATTTTATTTACTAAAAGAGTGTGGTTTTTAACTACATGTATAGTAGCAGCAGTATCAATATAAAAATCAACCGTTTTTTCAATTTGGTTAAAACTCCTAACTTTTCCTTGTTCCTTAATAACAGATTGGTTAATTAAATAACCTAAGGAAGGATTATTAGTATATTTATTTATATTATAAGGAGGAGTAGTAGTATAACCTACATTTTCAAAAATAATATCTTCTTCTTCTTTTTCAGAAGATAAATCCATTAATTCAATAGAATCAGGATTATTTAAAGATATATAAGGGGTAATATTGCTAGCAGTAGTTATATTAACTACTTCTTTCTCTTTTTCCTTTATAGCAGTAGTATTAGTAGGTTTTTCCACCAACTAGGTGCTTTTTCAGGATGTAAGAAAGCGCAATTTTCTTCAGAATGGTTGGTTTTCTTGCAATTTTTGCAGTATAAACCTTTCTGTTTTTTCCAGGGTTTTTTGGATATTTTATTATTATCCTTCTTTTTATTATTTTTATTATATTTATTATTTTCCTGGGTTTTATTTAATTTTTTATACTTATTACCCTTAGTAGTATTATTAACTACTTCTTTTACCTCCTTTTCTTTTATACTCGTCTAAAAGACTAGCATATAAAGAGTCAAAGGTATAGGCAGAAGGGTTAGTCCTAAGAGACTGAGTTATAGAGGTTATAAAAGCCTCAAAAGTCTCGTTTAGACTATTAAGTATAAGCTATAACTTGATCAGGTATCTTAGCTGGTTATAGGATAAATTATCCGTAAGTTCTTTTATTTTATTAATATAATCTTCCATAGAATCAAAGTCATCTAAAGAAGTATTAAAGAACTCTTTACAAGTTAAAAACTCGTTTGTAAAACCTGTAGGCTTATATAGCTTTTTAAGGTGATCCCAGGCTTTAAAAGCACTATTATCATCCTTAATTACCCTTAAAGGACCATCTTTACAGAGTAATTATATATAGCTTAAAGCCTTATTACCTTTATCTGCATTAATATCAGATTCAGGTTTAGTTAAATCTATAGTTATATCTTTACTTATAAGGAAGGCTTTAATACGTATAGCCTATACCTTATAATTTTCAGAGCCTATAAGCTTAGGCATATCAACCTTTAAGTTAGCTATTATTGCCTTATAGGATGCAGTATGTAGTTACAAGCCTTATGAGGGTCAAACGACAGTGAGGTTGTATAACTACAGAAGCTATTAGACGTATAGTACAGTGGTTTGTACAGTTACGTTATAATACAGCTATAAACCCAGAGGTCTAGGGTTTAACTGTTAAAAAGAAGAGTTTTTCCTTATAACCTTCTCTTTAATCAATATCTTCTTCAGTTAGACTGTAGTCTGACTGAGGAGATAAGTATCCTATATAATAAATCGGTCGAGAAGAAGTCCGTCGGGCCGTAAGTATAGGTCTAAACCAGATTGGGAGTAGACTAGAGGATAGTTCAAATAGGTAATCTGAGGGATATAGATCGAATAAAGCAGTAGCAAGAGACTGTCTGCTTAGGGAAGGATCGATAGAGGTATAGTCGATTTGTATAGGATTGGTTATATGGATTCGAAGAAGGTGTATCTCGTGGAATCAAACTACTAGTCCAGCTAGTATATCTGATTCTGTAAAGGTAGTATGGATAGAAAATCGTTCGAAGGAGTGGTTTTCAGTATATATAGCCTTTATATATAGGTAAGGCTTAATAGGAAGGAAGGGTATAGGTAAAGAAGTAGAAGGAACTGAGGTTATCTCTGAGCTGGGCTTATAACCTGTTAGCACAGGTATAAAAGTATTCAGAGGTGTAGTATATGCGCCTATATAGTATAGGGTTATAGATGGAGATATATTATGATAAAAAGTGATAATCCGCAGCATTTATAGGCATTTATTTGTATAGATAATTGATAGAGAAGGAATGTATTGTGATGATTCTGGTTGATGTTGTTAGCAGGTTACATCCTAAGGTAGGGAAAAAGGAGGGGAAAGATAACCTGAAACATAAGCTGTAAAGCTCTTAATTACATAAGTAGGATTACATAATATAAGGGATTACGTAAGCATTTATATAGTTATAGGTTATAATAAACTAAACACTTTTATATAAGGTTATATATATAAAAGTCTATTTGTTTATTTTATATAGAATATTTAAGTAAGTAGATTATTCTTATATTGTTATTATTATTATATTAAGACGTTATATGTTAACAATAACTATATAAATATAGCGCTTAACCTAGTTCTAATAGAAATAAATAATAGGAATAAAATAGAGAAAGATCTAGAAAAGAGAAATATTAACTTATACTTTCCCTAAATAATTACTAAACTTACTTTATAGTACTTAATACTATAAACTTAGTATAACTTATAAATATAGTTACTATTACTTTAGTAAGTATAAATAACTTAAGCGCTCTTAGGTAGCTATAGTATATAAGTAATATAAAGCTTATTACTACTTGCTTAGTTATACTAATAGTTACTATTATTAAGCTTATTCTTATTAAAGCTATACTTTTTAAGTAGTTAGTAAATAAAGCTCTTAATACTTATAATATTAGTTATAAAAGTATTAAAAGATAAAGAAAAGTTTATAAATATTCTATAAGCTTAGTAAAGAGCTTATAAAAATATAAAAGTTATTATTAAAAAATATGATAAAGAAGAAAAGAACTAACTCTAAGGTAGAAAGAAGCTATTATTTTATAAGTAGTTAAAAAGCTTTATTAAATAATTATAAAAGTAACTATAACTTTAGATAGTATAAATAGTAGTTATTTACTATAGTAGATACTATCTATAAGAAAGTAAGTATAGTAAATTAATAATAGTAGTTACTATTTAACCTATTTAATAGCTTTATAATATACCTATTAAAAATGAAAATAATAAAATAAAAAATAAAGCTATTATAAAGATATTATTTAAAAGAAAGCTTACTAAATAAAGAGTAAAGTATAAGGAATAAAACTACTACTATAAGAATAACTATTCTCTTTTAAAGATAATAATAAGATTCTTTTAAAGTAGTTTTAAGAAAAGCTATAAAGAAGCTTAAAAAGAAGAGAACTATAAAAGATAGAACTAAAGCCTTATTATTACTACTAAACTTAATAGTTCTATTATCTTTTAATAAATAAGTAGTAAATAGCTATTATACTAGATAATAGAAATAATAATAATATTATTAAACTTTCTACTTAAATAATAAAGAAAGATAATAATAGAAAATAAGCTTTAATATCTAATTTTATAGTAAGGACTACTATAATTAGAAGGGAGATAATTATAAAGGACTAAATATTTAGCTTAAAGAAGCTAGAGATAGCCTAGCTAGTAGAAACTAAAAGAATAGAGAAACTTATAGGTTTAGAGTATAGAACTTTCTATAGCGAGGACTTAGTAAGTACTTACTAAAGACTAAAAATAAAGATCTTAGAAGAAGTAAGTAAAAGTAGCGTAGTAATACTAGACCTACTTTTTAAATGCTTCTACTATTAGTTTAACCTAACTATAGCTTATAGCTTCTAATACTTTTATATTATTATAGATAGATATAAACTATTTAATAAAACTAGCTATTTAATTAAAAGCTTTTTAAAGTAAATCTAGTATTATTAGTAAAGATAAATAAATAGGAAATATAATATTTAATTAATAAGTATTTAAAAGGTTTAGAAATAGAAAAGTTAGTAATAAGTACTATAGAATTTATATATAACTAATATAATAATAGTAGTAGTAGTAGTAATAATAATAGTAGTAACTATATATATAAGTTAAGATACTAAAAATAATAATCTAACGATTTTATATTACTATATATATTAATAATAGTATTATTATTAATATTAGTTAAGCTAGATTTTAACTTTAATAGTAAAAATATAATATTTTTAGCTTTCTCTTCTACGATATTACTATTTTCTAATTATTAATTTTAATAATATTTTATTTTTTTTATTTTAGTATTTCTAATTTTCTATAAACTAATTATAAAAAATCTTACTAAGTAGTTTTTTAATAGTTTTATATTACTAATACTAGCTTTTTTTATTAGAATATCTTTTACTTATTCTCTATATAATAAGATTTAATTTTATAATACTTCTAGCTTACTAAATAATACTAATTAAACTTCTTATTATTTAAATTATTCTTATATCTATTATATTCTAGGTATATATATATAAAGAAGTTATTTATATAATTTATTATTCTAATACTTAATATTTCTAAAGTTATTAATTTTATAATTAATTACTTTTTATATACTAGCTAAAATACTTATTTAATTACTTTTTTAAAGTATTTATATACTAGTTAATATACTACTAGAGATTAGTATAGCGCTATACTACTTAATAATAAAGTAGATTTTATTTTTCTCTTTAGTTTATTAAAGAGAAAGAATAATATTAACTTATAAAATATTTAGCTAAATAACCTCTTTAGTAAATAGATATATTTAAGTAAAAATTAGTATTAATTTAAATATATTAGTAAACTTCTTCTAAGTAATAATACTAATATTAGTTTTTTTTAAATTATATAAATAAACTACTTCTACTTTAAATTAGATATTACTATTTACTTCTTATTATTTACTATTTATATTTAATATAATAGTAATATTAAATTTATTATAAGTAATATTTTTAATAGCTATATTAAGTTTAAATAAGCTATAGCTTTTAAATACTAAATTATAAGTAATTTAGATTTATAATAGAATAAGTTATTATTATTTATATCTTTTTCTTTTTTAACTATATTAAAGAATAATATAAATATATTATTAGTATTATAGTAAAAAGCTATAGATATATTATCTATAAATTAAGTAGTTTAATAAAGAGTTAAGTTAGTTAGAGTTAAGTCTAGTTAAAATAGTAATATTAATAAAAATAGAATATTTTAGAGCTAGATTATTTATAATAGATCTTTTTTTTACTTTTTCTATATTATTATTACTTTTTAATAAGAAAGTATTTTTAAAGCTTTTTATAATAATAGAGAAGCTATATATAGATACTTTTTTTATAATATAAATTTAAAAACTATTAAATTATTACTTTTAGTATTATTCTTATTAGTAGTAACTTCTTTAGTAGTTTTTTTAATAGTAATAGCTTAATAAGCTTTTTCTACTAGTATAATAATTCTAATTAATAGTAAAGTAAAGTATTAAAGAAGATCTTTAGTAGTATCTTATATTAGTTATTATATATATTATTATTTCTATATACTATTAGTAATAAATAATAAATAATACTTAAATAAGTTATTATTTATTTACTAAAGTATATAGTAGTACTTAAGAAGTATTATAATATTTTTAGATAATAGAATTTAATAAAAATAGATTAATTAAAACTATTAGAATAGGTTAATTACTATATTATAAATATCTATATAGTAGTAAGTAAATTTTTATATATATATAGGGATTATACGTACGTAATTTTAGTAAAAAGGGGGAGTGGACGCTATTAACGCAACGGACTGTATTTTGCTTAATCTGATTAAATACAGTAGTATGACTAGCTATTGAGAGAACATCGCGGTAATCGAATGCTTTCATTTTGCGGATTCACGGGGCCCGAAAATCACACATACCGATATAAATTGCAGCAGATATCTGCTCAGAGGAGTTCATTTTGCAGCCTATCAACTAGAGCTACGTTTTCTCAACTTGACTAAGTAATAGTCTGATTTTACCTACAGCGATAACATATCTAGAGCTACCACTCATAAACACCATCCAAGATTCTACTCTCCGTCCGAGTCTGGCGCAGTGAAACAGGTTGAATGACGGAGCTTGACAGCTTCAGATGATGGATCGCATCACCGTGACACCTGACAGCACCAACATTGAGAATTTCCTTGACGACAACGCAGTCGTTCCAGTCATGTTTTCCCTGGTGCTCAATACCGACTGCCTCCCAAGCCCGGGTGACGGACGGCTGCAAGGCATAATCCCATGTTGCTCTCCAGGTAATCACGGGACGCTGACCATGACCCATTGACCTGTATTGGAAGAGCGCCGCCAATCCCTCTCGCCCGTTCCAAATCTCCATCACGCGGAGCTTTGGCATTCATAGCCACATTTGCCGCTGTTCGAAGCATAACACCGATTTCAGTGGTGCTCGCATTGGGCGCGAGTAGTCGTGAGGTCAGCGCAAGCGAACTCAGTTTCCGCCACTTCCGTGAAGGCTTACAACCGCTGAAAAAATGGCTAGCATCCACCATGAACGATGCCGAGAGGTGCTCAAGCTTGAAACTGGCATGGGCAATCGCCTTGCCGACCTTAGGGGTCGGGATTCGAACAGGCTTACAACCTATCTTGGGAACGCGAAGTGCTGGGTATTTTTGAGTGAAGTTCTCAAAAATAACCAGTCTCCGTAAATTTTTGAACTTTTTAGAATCGAAGTGTGTAAAACCGATTCGATGTACTGCATCACACATCCGAGTTAGTTGGTTATTCCCCGTTCAGTTCGACAACAAGTATGGGGAAAGTGGGAACAAGACGACGCGGTTGCACTTACTTCTATCCGCTTCTTTCTCATCAAACTCATACATTCTTCTCCAAGGCTCGTAGTGGATTTCCTGGAGTCCGGGAAGGCGAAATAAGACATTCCCCAGAATTTTCGTCAACTGCCGGCGATTCTGTTGACGCAGTATCACACCTGTTACGGCAGGAACTGGTCGCAGTCTCTCCCACCATACAGTAAATGGTTCTCGCTGTTTGTAGATTTTCCTTTTCCCCATGTCTTTTAAACCATTCTTCATTTCGTTTGTAAGTTTCGAGCGAGTCGTTGTTCATACTTGCTTCGAGCCATAGATTTCCCTTACTTTCAGCCTCTTTGAGGTCCACGATTCCCTCGAGCCACTGCCATTGCTGCGGGTATTCGGTCTCGAATGAGTGTGAGTAATTCTCCGTCATTGATCCAGCCTCCTGGCTGTTTACTTCGTGGGCGCGGGGGACAAAGCATTCTATGCCTCCGAACATATCTTCTATAAGCACTGGTTCTGGGGAAGAAACTCGATGGCCTGCAATCCAGCCGTGCCGCTCGTCGTCAAAGTTGGCCTGAGTAGGTTTGGGCAACCTCCGGTTCCAGTCGCAGTGTTCAGCTGATGTTTCAGGCACAAAGTTCAGATACTTGAACCAATGATCTGAATCGCTGGGAGAATGAAAGCTGATGTCCAACATTAGGTTGCCGTTCGGTTGCCAAGCGCTGAGAGCCGAGAAAAGGTTGGTGAATGCTCTGGCGATCCGGACATGATCTGCTTTGCTCATAATACACAAACCGTATTCCTCTACTGCTACTCCACGTTTGGTGCAATCATATTCTTCAAGCTCTATACATAACCAGATGTAGCTTACGAGAGCCCGATTGCGGAGAGTCATCGAGTTGAACTCTGCAAGGCGTGAAAGCGTGACCTTGATTCGGGCGAAGTTTTTGCGCTCGATAACTTGCTGCCACTCTCGAGACACTGCGGCGAAATTGGCCACACTACAGCCGTCCTGTAGCAAGCATTCCAGAATTTCGAGTCTGATCTCTCCAGGCAACCGGTGCCAGGATGCCCTGTCGGATGGCGATGACATTGGTGTGTGTTTGGTAGTATATGGTCGAGTTTGAAATTAATGTGTGGTGGTTGAAAGGATGAGTCAATCGCAAGCCAGCGGTTCGAAGTGGTCCAAGCAATTTATAGATTTTCCCACTGAGAGACCTTGATAGCTCAGACGCGGAGAAAAAACACAAGGCTTTGCTTTTGCTGCCTGTTGGCAAAAGATGTGACTCACTGGTCCTACGGATTTGAGGGTAAAGCATGTTAAATCAAAACACGAAAGGAAACACAAAAGGTGGAACGAAAGCTTCCAAAGTCTGATTTAGAGCCTTTTGAAACTAGTTGTTGTACCGAGGCTCCCTTTTCTCATCTTTGGCTCAGGTTGGAACGCTAGGCTGAAGCAAGCAACGTAGTGATGTCCATAGGAAACTTGAACAACACACTGCTTTTAGTTGACGTGACTACAAGTAAGATCCCAAGAAAAACCCCAAGAATCAAAGAAGTTGGAAATCGTCCCAAAGTTATAGGCAGGGGGGCCTGCTGACCAGGGAGCTGCATCCTTGTTTACCTTTTGGGGGGAGACCCACCCAAATTGGAAGGCGGTGAGGTCGCATTGGATGTACATCGGATGTACACAGACGCGCTCCATCCATAACACCGGCCGAAAGCATCGTGCAGCTTCCAACACCGACTACTCCCACAACGAAACGCCCTCGAGGGCCCAACTTCGACGTTCGACATGATGCATTGAGTCTTGCGACGCGTACATAATATGGAAGAGTCCGCCCCGAAACGGCGGAGAACTTCGCCGCGTCTGAGCAGAGAGCGCGACGAGGCCAACAACGAGTCGACGACACCACCCGATCCTCCCCCGCCACGAAGCTTGATCCCGAGGCCGAGACGCCCATCTTTCGCGTCGCCCACCAGATCAAGCCTTTCGCGTACCAATCCTGACATTTTGCGACGACGAAGTCTGAGTCCATCAAAGCCCGCTGCCGAAAATGCGACCCAATCCACGCAAGACGCCCGCGAGGGGTCCGCTGCCCAGAGCCAGGAGTCTGGGCCGTCTTTGACAAGCAAGCCGGCGCGTCCCAGAACCAGCTTGTTCGAACCTGAGCCTACACCGACCGAGTCTCCTCTCGGGTCTCCCGCACGACGATTGCCTAGTTCTTCGCGAGCAGGACTCAGCGGAGCGTTGGCGTCTCGACCGCGCCGCTCCTCGGGCAAGCCTGTACCCCGACCGCTGCCCGAGCCAGAGGTGGAGGAAGAGGAGATCAATCCATTCGCTCGGCGTGGAATCCGCCGCTCACCGCCGACTGGTGTCATTCCCCAGAGATCACAACCGGAGCCCGAGCCTGAACCTGAGCCTGAGCTACCGCCCACACCCACGCAGAGAGGCCAGGCTGATCCGGTGGTCACGACGCCGCCCGCCGGAATCCACGACACGCCCTCGAAACGAAAGCGACGGCCCGCGTCGCCGTCCAAGAGTTCGCCCTTAAAACAACCACCGCTCCGCCCGCCCGAGTTCTCTCAGAAGACCAAGGACCCCTCGAAGAAGGCCCCGCCCACCGTGACGCGAGAGAAAAGCCCGAGCAAGCCGGCGAAGAAGACACGGACGAGGAAAGGACCTGCGGGAACACACGAGGCGCGACAGATCCCAGCACCCGACCCGAACGCTGAGCTTGAGGCGGAACGAGACGCGCTCGAAGCGGAGATCGCGAAGTTGGAGGCAGACCTGGACTTTGCTACCGAGGAAAACGAGCGGATCCGGAGAGTGCAGTCGCTTAGGTCTGCGACTGGGTCTTCCGTGCCCGCTTCGAAGCGAGAGCAGCTCTTCGATCTGTTGCAAAGGCACCTCGTGCCCCCTCAGAAGGAAAAGAAGCCGGACGCGGCGGATGAGTGGTTTGACTTGGCGATGAATCCTACATCTTGGTTATCCATGGCGTCTCTTGGACAGACGCAGCCCTTCACATCGAAGCCGCAAGAAGAGGAACTTCCGGCACCGGTATCGCATCACCCGATTCAAATGACTGCTGTCGAGGAGCTTCCGTACCTGCAGGCCTTCACACCCTTTGAGTTTTCGGGCACTACAAACATCCTGCCCCGCGAGAACGAGAATGAGCCTTTGCTGCGGAAGCACAATATTGTTGTCAGATCTACGCATCCCGCGGGATTGTTCATGGCAAAGGTCGAAATGACAGTTGACACCGAAAAGTTACAAGTCAAGCACCTCAGCGTGCCCCGACTAGACCCGCCGCGGTCCCTGAACTCGGCCCCTTCATCGAGAAGGTCGCCGGCGGTGGCTCTAACACGCACATGAAACGAAACGTCAGCATCGTCACTTGGGCCATGGCCGAGTGGTACCGCCTCGCCGTCGAGCGAGCCAACGTATGGCATGTCCTGGAGAGCGAGCTTGGGGATAAGGAGAAGTTGGTTCAGAGCGTCGCCAAGATAAGAACTCGGCGTAAGAAGCGCAGAAGGAAGGATGATGACGACCCGAGTCAAGATGCAGACAGCAACTTTGGCGACAAAGACCGGGCGCAGAACCTCACTCGCGGAGCGTTGCTTCCCCACCTCGGACGAACGGCCTATGAGATCCCCATCCCGGACGCGGTGGATGAGGAGACGTCGTGCTTGAGGATACAATGGAGGATAGATTTTGACTGGACAGGAGAGGCGCAGAGTAAAGTTGGATTGATGATTGGCATGCCTGGCAGATGTTTGTACCCCTTCCCCCTTCCCCCTCACGCAAAGCTAACACACCGCAGGGCGTCTAGGCGATGAGCGCGGTTCATTAGCAGCAGCATCCAAGGTCTTTGAGAGACTCGTGCAAGGCAACGAAGGGCCCATGACGGCAGTCCGGACGGTGGTAGCGCTACTGGCTGGGGACGCCTCTTCTTGAAAAGATACCATGTTGGAGTCGACTTTTGTTTTATGAGTATGAACTGTATATCACTATATCGCCGGCCTCTGATGGATAAACCGACAGCACAAATACAGAAGCACCTCTTGGTGCATGTTTATGACGGGTATCTCCCTCGCCTCCAACCATCTCCTAACCCCAAGGTCCTCCATAGTTGCCCCCGTTCGAATCTCCATTCATGCCACCCTGGGGATTTTGTCCGTTCTGCCCGTTCTGGTATTGACTCGGGGGACGCATGTGGAAACCCCCTCCGCTCTCGTGCAGAGGTCTCATGCCGTACATCGCCCTCAAGCTATCCGCTCTCCCCATCGGCCCAGGCATGCTCCCCGTGGTCCCAGGCCAACGGCTCCGGTACGCCACATTATCGTAGATGCCCCGTCCGAAGCGTTCTCCGGCATGAGGCCAGCCACCGCCGCTTCCACCTCCCGTACCACCGCCGTTCTCGCGAGCAAGGTCGTTGTATGTCGGGCCCGCTCCGCCGTACCGCGCATTCCCGCCGGCTGTGTACATCCCATTAGCCATATCCGCGCCGTTCATCGTCCGGGCGCGCATGCTCATGTAATCCAGCGCGCGCGGTGCGCTCCACTGCGTGCCGACGGCGGGCTCGTTAGGGATCGTCGGGCCACGCCACATGCGGCTCGGGTCGTCGTCGGGCATGAAGCGCACGGGGATGCGGCCGGCGTTGTTGTTTGGCCTGGGGCCATTGGGCGTGTTTCTGTTCTCGGCCGGGCCGGTGGGGTAGCCGAAGGGATTATTGTTGTCTGACATGGCGACTGTTGAGGATGCGGTTGCTTGGAGTCTCCGACGGGGGATCTGAGGTGCTTGGGGTGGGAGGAGCTTGGGAGGCGCTTTATATGACATGGCTGGAGGGGTGTTTGTGGTGAATCGCGGGTTTTGAAGGGGAGGGTGTTTGGTGATTCAGGCGGAGGTTGGACGATGATGCGTTTGGGTGTCGCTGTGGAACTTGACTTAGGTTGTGTTGGACAAGCTTCAATATCATCGCCGCGGGAACGTACATGCAGAGCTGATGAAAAAAACTCGCTGGCTGCGAGTTGCCGCTTTTCCAACGCTGTCGTAGCTGTCGTGGCAGCAAGTTCGTTGCAGAAATCATTGAGCGGTAGTGTTGAGCTTGGCTTCTCCGTCCGAGACTCTTGGGCAAGTGTTGTTTCTCGACTTCATATATGTGGGAAAACGGCCTATGCTCCTGCTTTTTCAGTAAAAACACTATAATAGATGGGTATGTTTCACACGAGAAAGGCAGTGGCATGTCAGTTAGACCCAGCCATCCATCGACACACCTGCCTAGATCATCCCAAAGTGTTATCAAGGGCTGTTATCCAAGCTCCGCGGGGGATCTATCCCATAGTCAACTAGAGTACCTACACATTGCAGCTATTTCTTCCATGGAATACAATGACTTTATCCAGAGATGTCTCTGAGGGATGTGAAAGCAGACTTCAAGGTTGATGAAGTAGAAGCAAGCCGTTCATGATGATGAATCAACCATAAAAGCCAGTGATGACTTGTTCCTCCTACAAAGAGATGATAGACTTACATCATATTATCCAGCAGATAGACAAGCGCCATCATGAGAGTGCCTTTGTTACTATGATGATTCCAAGAACAGAAGAGCTTGGCTGCTCTAAAAGCCACAGACCGAGGGCAGCGTCGACATGATCAAGCCCGCGCCCCTGAGAGATAACCCCTCACCGACTCGACCGAAGCCTCCACGATACAAACCCTACTCGACGACATAAGCAAGGCACCAAAAAGAGTTTTACCAAAAATTATTCAACTTGTGTTGTTTTGAAGCTTCTTTCCTCTTCGCAACACCATCGCCAGTCAACAAGATGCCCGCCATGGCTGACCTCGACCACCCCAAGACCGGCCAGGAGGACCATCTCAACACCTCCACCAGCGAAGACAGCGAGGACTCCGATGTTGGAAACCTCTCTTCGCCCCTTGATCGCCTCTGCCTCGACGAGAACAACATCGGTCCTATCGCCGCCGCCGTCCCTTCTGCGCACATCCTCGGCATCGCCAACGTCTCGGGCACCAACCAGGCCGCTGCCTCCTCCAGCCGTCTCACTCCAAGCATCTCCTCTGCAGTTCCCAACACCACCGCCGCCCCCCTCCCTCGCGAGCTCACCCTCCAGCCCCTCGTTCCTCGGCATGGCCCGTCCCATCCCCAGCGAGGCCGCCTCCATCAGACAGACGTACGGCCCCATCGCCTACGTCGACGACATCGTCAAGGCCTTCGGCCTCCCCACCGCCCGCGCCCTCGCCAAGGAGATGGCATTCCACATCGCGCGCCTGCACTACCACTCCGTCCGCGACTCCCACCGCGTAGTCTTCCGTCTCGCGTTCCCTCGCACCTACAACACCACCACCAGACGCGGCGGCGGCGCCCCGTACCTCAAGATTCAGGACTACTACTCGCGCCGCCTCTACATCGACAGCAACGACAACTTCTTCCTGAAGGGACCGGGAGACCTCTAGGAGAGGCACACCAATCCCGCGGAGGACCTCTGGCGCAAGCACGAGTTCCCGGTCTTCCCGCTGCCTCACCCGACCCACCTCCTCGCGGGCGCCTCCTCGGCAGACGAGCTGCTTGAGGCGTTTTCCGTCGACTACCACCGCAGCGCGGCTGAGATCATGGACGATGTTCGCGAGATGAGCCGTTATACCCGCGTGTCGTTCGACTACTACGTCGCTCTGTCGGAGGATATGGCGCACGAGATCGACGCGATGAGGGCTGAGGGCAGTTTTTGATGACGATGACAGCTGAGTGGAGGAAGGTCCAAGGAAGGAGACGTTGAATGTGAATAGCTTGAATAGGCAAGGACGGTAACGGGTTGGGTCCTGCCTCGACAGATACTTTGGGACCAGAATGAAAACATGTTTTCTCTCAATGCTTCAAGCTGATTATGAACCATGCAGTTTCACGACGGGACATCAGTACTTCATTCGGCCTCAAAAAGGCTTCGTAGCTTGATTCGCTACCTAGGATTCGTAGGTGTATCTATGACCCCGCGTCATCCCTTTCATCAAATCATAAAAATCCATGCTCAAGCAGCAGCACAGCAGCATGCTTTCCCCCACCTGCCCCGTGACATCGTCATCGTCGTCATCCGTTTAGTCTAGACAATTCCAACGTCAGCAAGTGTCCCCATTCATCATGTTCATCACGGAAGGAAGCTACTCACTGAAGACGAAGTTGCCGTTGTCGTTGCCGATGCGCTCAGACAGGTTGCAGTCGGCGTCGAGGGCCTCACCCGCGATGTTGAAGAGGCGGGCGCGGAGGATGGGGACGTTGTCGCCGCCCTCGATGGAGAAGTGGATGTTCTCGGCGGAGTTGGAGAAGCCTGTCGCAGAATGTCTTGTTAGTGATGGTTGTTCTGAGGGGAGATGTGCTGGACAAGGAGGCAGGCTCGATGTCATGAAGGGAAGGTCCAGAGGACGACGGGGAGGGGAAGGAAGCGTACCGCCACCGCTCCAGTCAAAGCGGCCGTCGTCGTTGCCGAGGCAGTTGTTGAGGTCGATCTCGGCGTCGTTGAGGTCGCCGTTCTCGTTGCGGAGCTGGGCGCGGAGGATGTGGCCGTCGTCGACGCGGATGTTCTCGGCGGAAACGTGGAAAGACATTTTGATTTGGTTTGGTGGTGGTTGGAAGGGGTATCAAAGGTTTGTTTGTGATTTGTAGTTTGTGGTGAGATTGAAGAGGGAGAGGGAGAGACAGGAGTGGATGTTGGGAGGAGGAATTGGGTTTATATATACGTCAGCGACCCGTAAGTGAGAGGACAGGTGAGCTACCTAGCTGCCTACCTAGCTGCCACCGGGTCTATGGATCACGGATGAGGGGCACAGGCTTGGCCGAGAAGAGAAAGGGGGCGTTCAGGGTAAGAGGGGCGAGAGGCCTCCATCGAAGGCAGAGAGGATCAAACACGTGGAGGCAGGTGGAAGGGGAGAGCTACCTAGATGGTGGGAAAGAGCGGTCTTGGAAGTTGTTCTTGCGGGATGGCATGGGAGGAGAAAGGGAAAGGGGAAGAGGGTTCCCGCTTGGCGATCGCGTCACGGACGAGGTCACGCAGCTCGAGCTTGCATTTTGGGGCGGGTTGCCTCGTCTTGGTCTTGCCCATTGACTTTCCATGTCTTTGCTGGCACAGTCTTGGCCCTGCCCTATAGGGAGAGGCAGGCAAGCTGTGCCGGGACAGTTGTGAGGCATTCCCTCGCCGTGATTCGGTTTGTTTCTGCCGCATGTCACTCTCTCATGCGACGGGACGTCCGTTCCCACCCGAGCTCCAGGAAAGCTGGCTACGTGGAAGCTTGGAGCCAAGAGCCGCAGCTTGGAAAAAAAAAAAAAAGGGCAGCTAGCTTGCTTGCTCCCACCCCGCCATAGACAGGGGTGAGAGCTATCCTTTGGTTGGGTAGGCTCGGGCCGGGGGGTGTTAGCTTTTAAGTGGGATGGAGGGGCAAAAGGTACGGGGCGGGGCGAGAGCAGGCAAGCTTGTTGTTTCGTGGGTTTCTGTGTTGTTGTCGTTGTATCGTCCGTCCATCCAGTATCCGTACAGAGACTCCAGAGGTCGTGAGGTTGCCATGGCGTGGGTGAGACCCCCGCCGGCAAGATGATGCCGAGAGCTCACGATGCGGGTTGCTTGGCGTGCGTGCTGCTCATGCAGGGCTCTCGCGAATGGGAAGAGGCGTTCTGGGAGGTTATTACGCGTCCTTTTTTCCTTGTGTCTCTGCTTGCCATCGTGTTCTGTACGAATTACGAAGGGGGCCAACTGCAACTGAGAGATGCGGAAAATGGGGAGGGGAAGGTTATTCACGGCGGCGTGGCTTGTTCGTTTAGGTAGGTCCAAAGTTTGGGCCTTACTGAGGAATGATGAGATGATTCATGACGACCGGGCTGCCGCGCGCTTGTCTACTTAGCTTAGTCGGGTGGTCGAGACCACAATCCGAACCGATAGACGGAAGACGGCGTCTGGACCGTCTCTTCGCATGATTTGGTAATGAAGAAGCAAGCCCCCTCGCCTCGCCTCCCCTCGCGGCCGCAGATGTGAGACCTGAACCAGGCAAGGCGAGACGAAAATGTCCCGAAAATAAACATAAGGTGTGAGGCGATGGACGAGACGGCATGATCACGCATTCCATGGGGGCCAAACGCGAAAAGCCCACCGAGTGGTTCCCTCCCCTCTCCTCTCCTATCCGTCTCCTTTGAGTTGCAGAATGAGGGGTCCCAGAGCCGAAGCTGAGGTGGTTTTCTTGCCCACGGATCGTCTCGGATTGCCCCATGACTTGGACCACCTGCGGTTCCATTCAATGGACCCCCATTAGAGTGGGCATATTTACGGATGGGCTTGTTATTCTTTTTCCTTGTTTGGATTGAAGACCTGGCAACGTGAAGGAGCGAGAGTCGGAGGAGGGCGGGGAGGAGTTCGAGGTGCTGTGGATGTGATGTGGCATGTCGTCGATTTAGATGCGGTGAATCCGTACCTTACCTTACTTCCAAGTGGCTGGAGGCTGGCCCCGTCCTTTTTTGGTGCTTTATTTTGTTTTTCTGCCCCTCCCCTGGTTCGGGGGGACGGGAGCTCCGGCCTATTGGGATGGTAGAAATGGCCTAAAAGGGCGGGGACGGGGGCCACGGGTTGCGGCTTGGGCCGGGTTGCCGTTTAGGAGCGTGCCTTTATTTCTATTTGGCGGCGCGGGGCGTCGGAGGGAGCCTGCTAATAGGCAATAGCTGAGCCAAGAGTGTGTGAATGGGCTGAGGCGATGTCGTTTGCGTCTAGCAGAGGGGGGACGGCGCGTGTCGGCATTGGTTTGTGAAGGACGGCCAGCGTAGGAGTGGTGAGGTGTGTTTTGAGTTGAGGTGGTGATCTGTCGTTGCACAGGCCTTCCAGGGTCGGGATGGAGGTTGGAGGGAGCCAAGGCGGGGCGGGGCGGGGTTGTGCTTCATCATAGGAGCGGTCAGAGGGAGCTGGTGTTCGGGATCGTGGTTGATGAGGGTGATCGTTTTGAGCACCTTGAGGGTTTTTGATGGTGTATATAAATGGATGATGATGGCCATGGCATCATGACCAGTCCTGATGTCTGTGTCTTTTGGACGTGGCAGTTGGTTGCTGCAAAGACTCATGCATTCGGACGCCGACACGAGGGAGCATCCGTCACACTAACAGTTAAGACCATGCCAGCCGTTGCTATACACGTTCACATCACAGCACGAAGAGAACAGTTTCGGCGTCTCAAAAGTCAATTGCCAAATGGGTGACTAAACTAGCCAACAGGTCCTTCCATCAGAAAGAGAACACAATCCGCCGATTTCTCATCCTCAGAACCATACCCCCGTTTCCCGCAAAAACAAACTCATATCATCGTAGTCGAAGTCGAGAAAGACGGCTGGGTGTTTCCACCGCAGACCGCCGTCAAACGGAAACGTGTGTCATGGCTCGTAGGTTGTCTGCTGGACGCACAGAGGCGAGCAGCTTATTTGCAGCTGGAGCAAGAGCAGCCAGAGCCGCAGTTGCCTGAGACATGGGGGTTAGCGCATGGTAAGGCAGAGGGGGACAGAGACAAGCGCGCTGGCGCCGATGTCGTAATCGACGATGCAGCAGCAGCGGCGGCAGCCACATGGGGGTGCAGACGTACAGGTAGAAGCGCCGGAGCAGCCGCAGTCACCCTTCATTTTGATGGATTTGGTTGGTTGGTTGGAAGAGGTTTGAAAAGGTTGTTTGTTGAAAATGATGTGATGGACTTGATTGATCGCGTTGTGGAGAAGATGAGACTCAGCAAAGAAGGGTAAGAAACCGCGCACTTATATATCCGAAGAGGCACTCGGCCGTCGCAGGAGGCAGAGAGGGGAGCGGACGCTGGAGGAGGGGTCAGATGTCAGATGAGGTGGCCAGATGGAGCCGGATCGGGCGGCCGTCATTGGTGGTGCGGCGCCGTTTGTGCTGTGACGGTGGATGGGTGGGGTTTGCGGCCTTTGTGCGTCGACGGCAGCCAGTCGCCCACTCGCGAGAGGACGGGCGAGTGGTGGTCTGGCTGACTTGGCCTGGTCCGCCGCCGGGCAATGCATGTCCCATGGCGGGTGGAGGGGCGTATCGCCTCATCTCCTTTTGGCTGCTGGTGCTGCGCTGACCCCTCACATCGTTTGTGTTATTTCTGCTTGTGCCTGTCTCTTATCGCTGGCTTTGCTGATAAGGTTCAGCAGGTGGGTTTGCGTCTTTTGTGCTTCCACGCGCGCCAGGATTCCACGAATTGGTTCTTCATGCAGCGTTTGCAGATGACCCTTGCCTGGGCTGGGCTGGGCTGGCTGGCTGGCTGGCTGGCTGGCTGGCTGGCTGGAGATGAGATGAGGGCGTCCGTGACACTCGCCGGCAGAAGCGACGGTATCTTCTAGCACCTGCGAGGCTCTCCTCGACGGCGCACCAGACAACAGATAGCGGCACACTCGTTCAGGCAGGACCCTGAATCCATCCAAGGCGGCTGACGTCGGGCACCTGGGGGCGAGGAGGGGTATCCCAAGCAGGCACCAACTCTACCCCAAGCCTCCGAGCATAACTGGGGAGGGGTGGTGTGGCCCGTGGCTGTGACGTCTATCGGCAGCTGTGGCCGTCTCAGTTGCGGGTTTTGTGCGTGAATCCTCACCAGTCGTCGCCCTCTGGCCTCGGGCCTCTTGATCTAGCTGAGACTGGGCAACTCAATCTCTTCGAGGCATTTCTGCGGGATACGGCGATACGGCACGAATGGCACATGTTTGACGTAAAAAAAGACCCCAAAACCCCGGCGGCGTGACGGCGTGTCCGGTGAGTCTTCAAGCCATTTCCAAGCGAGACGCTCGCGAAAAGGGCGTCGGATATCCCGCCTGGAAGGGGAAATTCTTCATCACCGCTTCTTCAGCAGCCACCTCAGCGAGAACCCCACTGCCGGTCCCCACGGCCAGCGTTAACGTTGCGTTCCAATGGGGATCGCATTGACCTCCGGTGCGTTGCGGCTTGCTCTTCGCCCGTCGCCCGTTGGCCGTCCCAACCACTCTGGGATCGGTTGAGTTTGCCGTCCGCGTCGGAGTGCACTGCGGTATGTATCCCAGGCGGCGGCGTTGCTAGCTTCTGGCCGGTGCTGTCTTGACCGACATGTTGCCGGCGTCAGCCAGCCCAGGAGATGGGCTGACGGACCCTCGCGCGGGTGATGTCGGCGGGCAGGCAATTGTCGGGAACGTTTGCCTTCCAGCAGGCGACTAGCGATAAACACGTGTGATGGGCCCCTTTGCCGCGACGTATTTCCGTGCCGCGTGGGTGACTTTGCATCATGTTTGACATACAACCGCATTCAACTGGCTGCGGGAGTCGTTTTGGACCCCGTAGGCAGGCCTGGATTGCATCTCGCTTCGCTTCGCTTCGTGCGCAGATGAGCAAGGTAGAGAAACTTGCTCAAACACGGTCGTCACCATTGGCTGATCACTGCAAACTGGGAATGTATCGAATATTGGAACCAAGTCGGGAGGAAGCCGTCGACAGCTGCCATCGTCATGCGTATCGTGCCTTGCTGACCAGTGTGTCACTGTGTAGCAGGCGCCAGTCGGTGGACTTGTCGGGTAATGATCGGCTGATGACATGGCCACCCACGTGCATGGCTGACTTACGTCAGCGATGTCTTGGAAGTCACGTGCCGGTGATAGTCACTTCTCCGCGACGATCATCGACAAGATCAACCACCATGACACTGTTTGTGACGTTGGTGTTGAAGGCGACGCTGCGCCAGACGCCATCAGGAGATAAGACTTCCAGCATGATATTTGAGCCCACCGATCAACAGTGATTCAAGACAGCCTTCAGCTTATTTGTACAACGATGGCGCTACTAGAACACACGGCGATCAAGCCCGCCAGCTTCAGCGTTTTCGGAGCGACGTCGCAATGATGGGCAATCAGCAGCCAGATCTTGCCTTGTGCCAGCCTATCGATACTCATCTCGGTCACTGCTCAACCTTCCGCAAAGCCATAGCATCACGGAGGCCAACAACCACGCATCTCACTCCCTCCCACTCAGCCTCACCTTCATCTTCATCCCGCTCCGGACCGCCGCCCCCATCTTCATCTCCTGGTACGCCATGTCTCCCACCAACGCGTCAAGCTCAAAAAACGTCGTCCGCACCTCCCTCTTCCCCACCGGCACGGTCTCGAAATCGAACCACCGCGCCGTGAGCAACAACAGCACCCGCAGCTCGTCCATCGCCAGGTCCTGCCCCATACACGCCCGCGGGCCTCTCTCAAACGGCCTCCACGCAAACCGGTGCAGCGCCGCCCCCTCCGCCCCCAGGAACCGCTCCGGCCGGAACGCCTTGGGATCCGTGAAGTAGGCCGGGTCGAAGTGCGACGCAAACTGGCACAGCGCGAGCATGAAGCCCTCGATGGGCAGCCGTCTGCCGTCGCAGTCGAGGAACTTGAGCTCCGGCGGCGCGATCCGCGTGCTGAACCCCACGGGGTAGAAGCGCATCGTCTCCTTGATCACGGCCGTCGTGTACTCCAGCTCGTTCGTCTTGGCCGGGTTTGTCCGCAACATCTCCGCGCTCTCCTGCAGCCCCGCCGGGAACACTGCGTCGTGCTCCTCCCGCATCCTCCGCATGGCCTCGGGGTGCAGCCCTAGCAGCATCACCGTGTACGTAAACGCGTCCGTTGTAGTGCCGTGGCCCCCGAGGAGCAGTGTCTTCAAACTGGCGCACCGTCAGCAAAAGTCATCACCTCCCACACATTACCACCTGAACGCACTTCACAACCAACAACTCCAAAAACCCCCCCTTCGGCGGGCCCTCCTCCCCGCTCTGGATCCAGTCCGCAATGACCCGGTCCATGATGCTCTTCGCCAGCCGCCGACTCGGCACCTCCCCCTCGTCCCTCATCACCTCCCACCGCTCCAGCACCGCCTTGCGAATTACCTCGTCGCTCCGCCTCTTCACCCCGCGGATCCGCCACCACTCTACAGCTTTCCTCACCGGGTTCCAGCTCGTAATCACAAAGTTCAAATACTGAATCAGCGCCCTCAGATCCTCCAGCAACACCGACCCCTTCCCCTGCGCATCCAACGACATCCCAAACACGATACTCCCAATCACGTCAAAAATAGCCTTGGCCGCCTCCGCCTCCAGCTCAAACTCCTCCTCGCCCTTCTTCTCCGCCCTCTTCCTCAACTTATCGTGAAAAACAAGCACATGCTCCGAAAACATGCTCAACATCGGCTTCACATACCCCTGACTGAACCCGCTCCCCATCATCCTCTTCCCCGCCTTCCACATCTCCCCGTTCACGCTCACAATGTTGTCCTCCCCCAGCACGGGGCCCATGAACTTGCCCACCTGCGGGTGCTTCAGCGTCGGCGTCCCCGTGAGCAGCCGCTGCGCCGCGTCCGGGTCCGTCACCACCAGCACCGGGTCCGCCAGCGGCCAGAAGTCGAGGTACCACGCCCCCGGCATCCCGTGCCGCTGCGCGATCGCCGCCATGTACACCTGCGGGTGGCAGTTGGGCGGCATCGTCGCGGCGACCTCGCCCAGCAGGCGCAGGTGGCCCCATATGAACGAGTGGCCCGGCGGGCACGGCTAATCCGCCAAGTCAGCTTTTCATCTTTCTTCGTAGTGAACGCCCGCCCCGTGCGTACCTTGTCCTTGTAGAAACTACGCTCCTGAACGAGACGGATGATGAAGTACCCCACAGACGCGACTCCGAGTGAAAAGGCGATGAGCCAGTTCGATACCCCAAACATGATGCTTCCTTCAGTAGCAATTAGAACTTCGCAAGTCGATGCGTCACATTCAATTGTCACGATTAATCCGGGTACCCAAAGCATTAAAACCAACGGGTTGCGATTTCAGGGATATCCATCAGACCACCAACCAACGCCCCCCCAATCCTTCGTATTTCGTGCATTGTACCTTGCGGCGCAGTCTCGGTTACGCTTCCGCGCAGAACCCCGCATCTTTTCATTTCCACCTTCTTGAAAAGGGTGTCGAAGCGGGCTTGGCTTGAAAGGGATGCATCGCTTAACTTTGAGTCAAAAGTCGGTGTTGGTGGCTTGAATGCGTGGGGATTAGTCACCCCTTTGACGCGGAGTCGGGTCATGATTGTGGCTTTCGGGACAGGTACTTTACTGTCTCTGATGCATGTGATTTTTGCTTGTCGTCCGTGTGGTCTCTGGTATCTCTCTTATGTCTGTATTTCCTGTCATCTCTCTGCTATTGTCGTCTCGCTTGTCCCTATTGATCCTGTTATTTCTTTCATTTCTGTTATCAGTTATTATTGTGTTCTATCGTTATCTTCTATCGTTATCTTCTATTATCGTTTTCTATTATTATCTTCTCTTGTTATCTTCTCTTGTTATCTTCTCTCGTTATTTTCTCTTATTATCTTCTTTTATTATCTTCTTTTATTATCTTCTCTCGTTATCTTCTCTCGTTATCTTCTCTTATTATCTTCTCTTATTATCTTCTCTTATTATCTTCTCTTATTGTTTTCTCTTATTGTTTTCTCTTATTGTTTTCTCTTATTATCTTCTCTCGTCGTCTTCTCTCGTCGTCTTCTCTCGTCGTCTTCTCTCGTCGTCTTCTCTCGTCGTCTTCTCTCGTCGTCTTCTCTCGTCGTCTTCTCAGGACGTCATCCCCCGTCGTCCCCCGTCGTCCCCCGTCGTCCTGTTCTACTATCTTCGTCGTCTTTCGTCACTGGGTCTAGACTTCACAGGGCACAGGGCACGAGGGTGGTGCTTGAGGACCAAGTGGTAGCAATGTTTCGTCTAACTAGAGCAACGCTAAAGCAACGAGATCTTGTCGTGGTGAATGAGCAATATTTGTATCCGTTCCACCCCTGCAGTTTCCCCCCAATTCCTCATACTGCAAGCATCTGTTTCCAAGTGGCATGCCAAAGTTGCCCTGTATGATTCCCAGTCGCCAGCTTGAGCTTCACATTCGTCCCGCCTAGTAACCTGCGCGCATCCCTTGTCCACTGCTTAGGCTTTCCGTACTTGGCACCCAGAGCGATGACCTTGAGGCAGGGGAGCTGGCTCTTGGAAGCAGTGCAAAGAGTGGTGATAATCTTTTCGATTCCTTTCTTGTAGACCACGACTTGGGGGTGGCTCGCTGTGATCCGGCCGTGGACAGCGAGCAAGGACCACGTCGCGTCGATAAAAATCTTCTCCAGTCGAGGAGGCAGCATGCCTGGGAAGTTCGATCCCATAAGTTCAATGTTAGCTGGAGTGTTAAAGAAACAGTCAAGGGAGATGCGGAGCTCTTTGAGATTGTGCATCTGAGGCAGGCAAGTGAGCTGTTGAGCTGGGCTTGAGGCCCAGCCAGTATGCTTGAAGAAGCGGCTGTATCCTTGAATGTTAAGGGACAGTTCCTTCAGCTGAGGGCATGCTTCCGGAAGTACTGTGTTGATGTCCATGGTTCCATTCTGACGAGGGCTCTTGATGAAGACTTTCAGTCGTCTGAGATTCGGACAACGCTTGAGCAGGTAGCAGAGTCCAGATCCGTCAGCAGTGCTCGAATCCAGTGTGATGGTCTTCAGGGGAAGCTGAACGTTGGCAACGTTGGAGTCTCCGAGCGCATCCCATATACGGGCATCGCCTATGACACGCAGGTCGGTAAGATTGGCGGCGGATAGAAGAGGGGTTAGGATGCTGATTGATTGGCCAAATACCACATCCGCATAAGTCTGGAGGCTGGAGCCAGTGATCCAGAAGCTTCTTAGAGACGGAAACAGAGCTCTGCGAGGGGCGACGGCCACGGACGACGACAACGACGCCAGCGACGCCGAGGGCAAGGACGACGATAGCAAATCGAGGTATGCGATGAGAACGCGAGTCGGTGGGCGACAATAGCCGTTGATCTCCAGCCTAACCTCTTCAGCCCGATCAAGAAAGGTAAGAAGCAGGGCAAGAACACTGCGCGAGTTCTCCTTGGAGGATCCGGTGCTGCACAAGGTTTTGCAAAGAATGACGAGGCTGCGGTCGGTGTCGCATAGTCTGGTCATGTCGAGCTTTTCATTCGCCCAGGATTGAAAATGCCCAGCCCAAGTGTCGTAGCGGTGACCGTCGACAGAAATGTGCGCCTCCCTCACGTATTTGCGCAGCCCCGGATTCTCGATGAAGCTTCGGGTAAGGAGGGCGTAGGCCTTCATGGACCGGACCTCGACCTCGCGGTACAGTTCGAGCTGGGCGAAGAGGTACATGTGCCGATTCAGAAGGCACAGGCTGAGGAGGTCCCTCTTGCTTTCGTAGGGATCGTCATTTGCGCATTTGACGATGCAGCAAATGAGCTCGTTGGGAAGTCGGGAGATGTTGCCCTTCATGGTGGCGGCGGTCGCATAGGATCGTCTGATGTAGAAGATTTCTGGTCAGCAAGTGGAAAGAAGAAAACAGCGCGGCAGGGCATGGTACCTTGGGGTGGAAGAAGCAGGCTTGAGACGTCGACTATTTTGCAAACGAAAAGAAGCGCGTCGGTAGAGGAAGAGAAGCCGAGTCTGATTTCTGCGTCGACGAAGAGGAAGACTGCGGTAGAGGTCGCGATGAATACGCGCAAGGTGAGGGACGGGGAAGATGATGGGAAAAGACAGAGGCGCTGATGGGTAGAGACGATGGGTAGAGACGATGGGTAGAGACGATGGGTAGAGGCGGCGGTGGGAAAAGACAGAAACAGAAAAACACGACGGAGATGGAGGGAGGCACCGACCAAAATCCAGAAGAGGAAGGAAGAAGGTCGCGGTCGCGACTTGAGTTCTTGCCTCGCTTGGTTCTTGTCACTTAAGGAAACCACCTGCCTGGGGAGGTCTCAGTGGCAACTTCTCTTGTTCATTTTGCAACTTTTTCCCATCAAACCTTCCTCACGGAATCAACTGTGTTCGAGCAAGTCCCAGCCATCTTTGTATTTGGGGGATGGTCAAAAATACACGAAAAGGGGTAATCCAGCTGCCATGAGAGATGACCTTTACCAACACCACCGACCGCAGAAGACGCGCAAGTCAATGGAACCTGACACCTGCGAAGGGCAAAGAGCAATCAGGCATCATTCGGTATATGAACCAACCCTTCCTGACAGAAACAGGTCTCTCTGCCATCCATACCCTGCCATCCATACCCTGCCATCCGCACCCTGCCATCCGCACCCTGTGGTCTCGATCGAGGTCAACAAAGCAGCCGCACACCCACACGATTTTTGAGCTGCAGAAAAAAGGTCTTTTCCATTCCATCGGTAACCAATACCTTGACGAACTCCAGACGTCTTTCAAAGGGAAAACAAACCCATGAGCCAATCGACACAATGGGCTGCATTATGGTACAAGAGCGGCCATCCGACGCCGCATCACCCGCGAAGCTTCACCCGCATCTTCTTCTCCCCCCTCTGCGCCCTCCAAAAGTTCGACGACCGAATCATCTCTTCGCAGCCCTCCAACACCCAGCGCCACTTATTGACAAACAGCTCCGTCACCTCCCAGTTCATCGGGTCCCAAGGGTCTCCCCACAGAATCATCTCCCCCTTCCCAGACGGCGCGTCTCCGTCGCCAATCATGTCGAGGCACAGCTCCTCGTCGTCATAGCTCCCATCCGCCTTGATTAGGTTATCCCGCATCCGCGGCAGCGGCAAAAAGTCCAGCCAGGGATGGTGCACCACCGTCAGCTGCGTCTCCGTCGGCCGCAGATACACCGGCACGTTCCACACCGTCCGCACGTTGTACCGCGGGTCCGTCCCGAACGGTGACACACAGTCCTCGTCGCAGACCATCGGCATCGTAATCCCCAGCGTCTTCATGTTCTCCATCAGCCCCCGGAAGAGGTTGAACTGCACCAGCGGGATCAGCGAGTCCGACATCGGGTCCGTCCCCGAGTGCATCGCCTTCATCAGGAACAGGTCGTACAGCTCGTCCATGTCCTCGTCCTGCAGCTCCAGCAGCTGCCGCCTGCGTCCGATGTACGTCAGCGCCATCAGCGTCGCGTGCTTGGCACTTGCCCGTTCCCCGTTGGCTCTCGCGCGCCTCGTGCTAGGGCGCGAGAGCTCCATAGCCGTGGTGTACATGTACGTCGCCGCATCGTCGCTGGAAGGAGAGGTATCTTCAGAGGAGGCGGCGGATGACGACGAGGTCTTGCGCGGGACAAGGGCCGTGGCCTCGGTCTGCGAGATGCTTGCACCAGCGCCCCGGGCCGCTCCCTGACCTTGGCGCAGCCTTTCCATCTTCCGTCGCTGTCCTAATGCGTTTCGACATCCGCGTTAGTGAACCGTTTCAACACTCATTCCATCACGAAGCCATGATAAGCAGAGGGCATGCGGTGGCGGGGCACCACGAAGGTAGGAACCGTAAGCAGGTTGCATGTGGTGGGTGCCACTTACTCCACGTCCGCTGATTGAGCCTGTTCTGGATCTTCCTCCTCTCGGCCGGGCTTGTCTTGCCCTTCCAGTTGTCCTCGCTTGAGACCACGGCGCTCACGGCCGGTTGCACCATGCTCGACAGAGCCGGGTACGACATCGCGATCGATTGAATGCTGCTCAAGATGTGTATTCCGCCACTTTTCGATGAGATGATGCGGAAATTCTGATGGGAAAGTACAGGGAGAAAAGTCATATCCTGGGGCTGAGTACGAAATCCGCGGGGGGTTCGGACTTGGCTCCCGAACAAGGGATTTGCACTTTTGGGTTAGGCAGTCGACAATCTGGCATGTTTCCAGTTAGGCTGGATCTATTTGACTTGGGGCTAGACCGCGCTACTGCCGTCAGATAGATATTGTCCCTTTGTGATGAGCCTTACACAGTATTCGATTTGGGTGCTCAGACTTTTCATTTCGTGCTTGCTGCTGTCGGCTCCATCGTGGCAACAGCATAACTATTATGACACTTGACAGGCGCTGAAAATACCCACGAGGACTAGAGATGTCACAACGGCTCTCTCACGCATTTGCTCAGTATCTCCCGTCGTCATCCACATTAGTGATCCTGTCAAAGACAAAGCCAGACACCGCTAGACAGCTTTTCCACGTGGAAAGCCTCAAGCCCTTCTTCCACCACTTCTCGCTATTTTTTCGTCCGGTGCATTTTGTCCTTTTCGATCACAGGGCCTAGAGCTGAAAGGGGCCTGACGCGTCCATCGACGCCTTTCCCCGTTTTACTTGCTTTTTCTGCCCCATTGCCTGTTGGGGTGCAAACACCTCCCCGGGGCCCAATCACGAGCCTTACCAAGTGCGCCTAGCGTTGCGTCGTGCGACGCGAGATGGGATCTTCACCAATGCTGGGGGCGGGCAGCACATCACATTGCGCTAGCCGACAGCTGAAGGCAGGGGTCTGAAATGGCGTACAGTGAAGATGCACTGGGCTGGGCTTGTTGCATAAGTAGGGAGGTTTTTCTTTGCGTACTCCGGAGTGATCTCCGGTGAGATGGCTTGGGGGGTTTAGTTTGACATGGCTTTTGCAGCTCGTCTCAATGTTGGTTCCGACGTACTTGTATCGAAGCCTCGCAGCAGGAGGTGAGTCGTGTATTTGAGCACTTGAGAGTAGATGCCTCTGCCTGCTGTGCAGCTGCGTCCTGTCACGAAAGCCCCGACGAACCTTTCGCGAGAAAACCATGGTAGGCTTAGCAACTTCTTTCACTGCTTGTGAAAGGTTGGACAGGGTCGGCTAGAGATGAGGGCATACCGAAGGATTTGTGAATTAAGCCTGACATGCGATGCCGCTGGCGATTGTTCCACGTGCTGATGCCCAAGGGTAGAGAGTTGCTGATTTTAAGTTTCACGAGTGATGTTGTCACCCGCAAGGGGCATGTTGTCATCGGGTGCTGCCGGCAAACTGCAGACTTCCACAGACCTGACAGAGTTTCTAGATAGCCTACTTCGCGCGTAGACATGCCAACCAGTTTGGAAGTTGAGCATAGTAGAGACAGGAATAAAGTAATGATCTGCTCGGTTAGCCAGCGACATCGCCTGGATGGAGAATTCTTCCTCTTAGACCTGGAACGATTTTCGTGGTTCTACCGGCCACAGAATACGTCCGACTAGAACATGTCACGCATTCACTCCAGCAGGCTATTCAACTCGACATACGGACAGCCGGAGAAGACTCAAGAACTCGGCGTTCGATGAAGAGCGTGTGCATCGCCTTATGGAAGAAAGCAAGGAGCAAAGCTACATGCTGAACAAAGATGAGGTTCATCTATAAAGACTGAGATGGTCGTCCTGCTACAGGCTGGATGAAGCCACCAACAGGACACGCCTTCAACAGAAGCCTCTCAACCAATCTCGACAACCTCTCGCCCCCTTCCCAAAAGAAAGCCACCTCTCACTCAAGGGCAACCCACCAACCATCCATACTCCCAAAATGAAGTTCACCACCACCACCCTCCTCTTCCTCGCCGCGCACCTCTCCCTCACCTCCGCCGGCCCCGCCCCAACCGCAGCCGAAGACTGCGGCCCTCGGCGTCATGTCCTCCACCGACGCCGCGACCTCAGCCGGCATCAGCCCCGCCGACATCCGCAAGTGCAAGGAACCCGCTGTCCCTCGTCAGCCGCCGCGACACCGCGGATGCCACGGACGCTACGGTCTTCGCGCGCGACTGCTGGTGGGGCGACAACTACGGCTGCACCGACGGGTACTGCTGGCAGAAGTGCAACCCGGAGAAGGGCCACTGGTGCTGGACCGCCTGGGGCGACGGCTTCGGCGACTGGAGGAAGTGCAAGGCCAACGCGGAGTGCGAGCCTGTGAAGAACGCGGCTTGCGGGCAGGGGAACTGCGAGAAGTGCGGGTGCAGCTGCTGAGACTAGAGCTGTCATCGCCGGCATCCTGTGCTTAACGGGGGTTTGTACGGAGCTTTGGGGTGGGCTTTGGGGGTTTCGATTCTCTGGCTGGGTTTTTAACTTGGACCATCAGGAAGTGGTTCTACTTTCACTCGCTAAATCAATCAAATAAGACGATGTTGGGTTTTACGGTACTTTATTTCATGCTATGATGCCGCTGATGCCAAAACCCTCCCATAAGGTATGTACGCTTAATGCTGAAGATTTACAACTCCACCAACACCGGACCAATGACTTGAATCTAAGCGGTATCGCAGGTAAGAGAGCCGGCGCCCAGGTCGTTGCAGATGCCCTTGGTGGTCACGCCCTACATTGATCACAGTCAGTCTCTGCTGAGTTCACGTTGTTGAGTAGAGCATTCAACTTACGTTGCAAGTCCTGGTACACGCCTGGAGGCGCTCGCTGCACGCCGACTCGGAGAAAGTGCAGCAGTTGAAGTCGGGGTTGCACTTGCCCTGGGGCTCAGGGATCGCAACCGCCAGAGCGGCGGTGATGAGGGTAGCGAGGGCGAAGAAGTAGCGCATCTTGACTGTCTGGTGGAACGATTGGCTTGGGGTGATCGACTGCGGCAACCAACCGAAGGAGCTCTCAAAGGAAAGACTCGCTTTATAGATATTCCAAGAGAGTTACACAACTCGGCGGCGATATCAACGCCTGCTATCATGCTATATGCTACTGACTCAAGACAAACTCTTTTAAATTGTGGACATTGAGATCGCCGACCAATTGTACTTGTTCCGCGACGGTGTTCGTCTTTACTCGCGTTGACGGGGTACTCTAGAACACTAAACACGGACCTTAATTCTGCCCATTCTCGCTTTACCGTTCATTATATTTAGTTGTGCCAGGTCTTGGCTAATCAATTGCTGACCAGCCACAGCCGGGCCGAAACAGGCGTTGCAAAGCCCAGCCGGCGGTGCCGGCACGTTTCGGTCATGTGGACCCACCAGGAGGACCGTCGCGCGTAGATTATCCCGTCGGCGACAAGAATAGACGGCCTTCTCGGAGCAAGAGATAGGGTCGCCCAGTGTCGGCGTCGGCCTACTTAGCTAGTCGTCTCCTGAGCTATATAAGCGAGTTCGGAACCATGTCTTAAGCCTTGATGTCAAGCAGTGCTGGGCCATATGTGGTCTCGTTCCTCACCTTTGTTGCCAAAAGACCGAAGGCCGGCGAGTCCGTTGGTATGGCCAACCAAAATACACGAGTGCCCGCGCTGAACGTTACCGGCGTTTGTTGAAAACGATCACATGTGGTGGAAGTGGGAATCTGATAATATTCCTTCATTTTCTGTGGACTATATAAGCAACCAACGTGATGTTGCGGTTGCTAGCACAGCTGACCTTGCAATTCCAGACCACAATTTTCGTCTCGACGCTCTCAAGTATCATACATAAACGGCCGTCATGATACAAGTCACTGTATCTGTACACAAACACGGAACCCAGGCTCTATCATGACTGAACACAATCCTGCGAGTGGGCACTGTTGGAGGTGCGCTGGCGCTTGGCTTCTTGAGCTTGTTCAGTGACTCCTCCTTCCTCGAGCTCGCTAGCTTCGCGCTTGATCGGGACACCTGAGCCGTGCTTGTCGAGCTTGTCGATCTGTTCCAATGCAGCTTTCCTCGCCGAGTTTATCTCGGCTTCCATCATTGCGAGCGCGTGGTCTTCAACGTCTCGAAGAGTAGTGAATCCGAGATGAGAGTTAGATTGACGGCCTAGCACCTCAACAGTGCGCTTTTTCATGTTGCCCATGACGGTTTTCGAAATGGATTCAATCTCGCCACGGAGGTAAGCATAGAGAAATGTGCGAGAACTCTTGAAGATCTTGGCCGACATTCTCTCAATGTTGTTCTTGTGTAGATCATCATTCACACTAAGGTGCTCTTCCTTCGGTGTGACTATTGGTTGGAGATTCTTGCTTGCTGGGGACTGTGTCTTATTTTCCCTCTCAGCCGCCGGCTGTGAGCGGCTGTTATGAGATTGGAAAATGCGTTCATGCTCGTTGCCGCTGTCGGTGTTCTTGGCTGTGGGCTTGTTGGCCAGATTGATAGCCTTACGCTCAGCGTGAGCATTGTAATCCGCCAACCGAACTTCATCAGCAGACCATGCCCTGAACTGAAACGAAATATGTTGGAAGAGGAGGTCGCGAGAATCCTCTAGGAACGCTTCTTCTTCCAGCGCCATGTATGGATTGAATTGATGCTGGAGAGTGTTGGGCGGGTTCAATGCACGCAGGTGGTTCGTGATGACACGGGCGCCGACAGTACCTTTGTTGCCACTGACGGGAATCTCGCTGCTGACCACAGGTTTGGAAGACGAAGGTACCCCTCGAGACGGAGTGTTGTGTTTTCCGACAGTTGAGTTGCCGGCTTGATGTCCCGGAGAGGCTTGACGCTTCGTTTGATTCTCGTTGGAGCTTCCAACAGCATTCTTGGTTCCAGAAACTCCTTCCTCAGAGACAGACGTGTTGAAGGCTGTTGATTTATTCAGGCTCGGGTTTAAGGGCTGCCCAAACAGACCAACCTGTCCACCAAAGTTCTTCCCTTCGCCGAACGTGCTTCCAGACGGCTTCTAGCCGGTTGCAGGAGTTGCCGTTGACTTGGTCGAGTTGGCTTGTGCGGCTTGGGAAGAAGTCGGCACCGATCCAAATATGGATGTCCGCGCGGGAGCCTTTGGGGCTGTTGGGGCAGGTTTCTGGGATGTAGTGGATCCGAAACCAGCGTTCCGGTTCACTGGCACACCAGGAGAAGGTGTGAGTCGAGTAACACCTTCCTCTTTCACAATCGACTTTGTCGGGGGCGTGAAAGGGGAAGAAGTTGTCGGCTTCGGCAAGACTGGCGTAGAGGGAGTAGTCTCCGCAGGTCGAGAAGGTCTTGGTGACAGGCCGCCACGTCCAGAAACGAAGCTACCCCGTCCAGAAGTGCCCGGCCCTCTTCCACCGCGACCTGATGGGGAACCGCCACGAATGGGTGAAGGGGATGCACGTCCGGGTGAATCAATGCTTCGAACAGGCGATGAGGTGCCTCGGACAGACGAGGAAGTCCCACGTCCAGGTGTCCAAGTACCTCGGGAGGGCGAAGACATAGCGCGTATCAAGCGATCACGTAATTCGCCGGTTGTCGCTCCACTGGTGGGAACCCCAGTTCCTGTTGTCTTTGAGGCAGGAGCTGTCGTGGAGGAAGAAGTCGCCACAGACGAACGAGCACCCGTCGAAGTAGGAGTCGGCGTCCCCGCCGAGGGAGAAGGTTTCGCCGGGGAAGGAGCGTTGAGTCTCTTCTGCTGGATTTTGAGAGAGGGATTGCAGCACTTGCGGGGATCCCAGCCGTGCTTCCTCAGGTTCAGCTCGATGTACTCGTGAATGTAGCCCTTGTTCAAGAGACGCACGACCTCGCAGTCGGCCACTGAGGGAATGGTTCCCCTGGGAGGCGGCTCTGAAGAAGCCCAGGTTTGCTTGAGGCGACACCAGGCATCCGAGTCGCTGTTGGCGGGAGGAAGGTGAGTGCCTTTTGTCCACTCGAGATTTTCCAACTGAAAAACGACGTAAGCGCGTTCTCCGGGGAACTTCTCAAAGACTGGGTTGATATTGCTCAGGGCCCATTGCAGCCAGACTTCACGTCTTTTCTCGGCCGGGAAGCTGTACAGGTGCGGCAGCGAGGTGGGCATCTTGAGGGAGAGGCGATGATGACAATACGGATGACCACGACGCAGGGAAGGAGGAGGACGCGAAGGAGATTGAGAAAATGAAACGGCGTGGCCACCCGTTGGGGTAGAAAATAGGAAAGGTGAGAGGGAGCAGAAAGGAGGAAGGAGGGATGGACGAGGCACCACACGTGGAGGAGTTGGTCGAGGGAAAAAACAAGGTCGCCTCGGGAGCTGGGAGGTGAGAAAAGTAGAAGGAGCAGCTTCGATTTGGCAAGTGCCTTTGTTGTGCGTCCCACTTACCTGTGTCCAGAGCAACAGCAGTCATCGATGGTGCTGTGAGGCAAGAGAGCACCTGCCGGGAAGATCAGGCATCTAATCAAGGTCGAGGGGCCTTACTCAATGCACTTTGATGCCCGCGAGCTGCCACAACAAGCACCATTCGACTCAACAATGCCACAGCAAAGAGCAGACTTAGAGCAAGAATCGATGATGTTCCATATGTTACAAAGAGTACATTATCTGTACAAGGGTCTATGCCAGACACATTCCTCTCCGCTGTGTTTCCCTTTTTTTTCGTATCTTCATCCCAGGATACCACACCTGCCCGACACCTACGCCTTGCCCAGAATCCATTTCTTCTGGACCGGCTTGGGGAGATGCTCGTGGCCGGTGACGGGCAACTTCCTCTTCTCGAGCTCCTCCGTGATGACCTTCCACCGACCAAGCGCCGTCTCCTTGTCGATCGGCGTGACGCGGCGCTCGTGCAGCGCGACGTTGGGCAGCGCCGGCAGGCTGCCCTCTTGTTGGATCGCCTCGGCGATCTTGATGTTGGCGGGCTTGGGGGGCTTGGTGATGTCCTCGAGGAAGTTGCCGACGGTCTTCAGCTGCATCAGCTTGCCGTCGTTAGAGAGGTGGCCCGTCAGTTGGTTGAAGCGCTTGTGGAACTAAAGACGGTCAGGCATTTTTTGTGAGGAACTGTTGGGAATGAGGCAGAACTTACTGCAAAACTGACGACGGGGTCCCGAAGAGAGACCCTCTTCCATTCGTCGCCCCAGGTCTTTATCAGCTTCTTGGCCTCCTCGGGAGAAACGACCACCTGCGGCTCGAATACTTGGGGCCGTTTATGCAGCTTCATCGGCACAGACTTTTGATTTTCCTCTCCTCCGAGGACAACGCCAGTGCCATCCTCGGATACGTTGATTCCAAACGCAAACGCCCGCCTCATGGCCTTGAGCGTCAACGGGTTCCACCTGCCCGCCGCCGACGCCGGGCACGCGAGACACGATGAGCGCCTCGGTGATGGCCACCTGGCAAACACCTCGCAGATGTCCTTATCCTTGATCTTTCTCCGCGGGGGAGGCAACTGGTGCTCCTTGCCCCAGCGACCTTTCTCCTCCCACCACCCATCCAGGCCTCCAATCGTCTCCAGGCCGTCGCCGTCCGTAGCGGGGGTGTATCCCTTCTTGTCCTCAACCTCCTGCTCTGTCGGGGCCGTCGTCTTTGGGTAAGACGTCTGGAGCTTGCTGTTTGGGCGACGAAGCCTCAAGGGCCTGCGCGGCTGATGCTTGCGCGGCTGAGTCGGGATGACGGTCTTCTCGAACTTCTTCTCGAACTCGGCCAACTGAGCGTTGGCCTCGACAATGTCGGCCTCGATCTGCTCCTGTCTCGACAGCTGGGAGTTCTCGGCGGCGTAGGGATCCTCAGGGCCTGGGGCCTCGCCCTTCCACAGGGCCTTGCGAATGCGCTCGCGGGTGGCGCTCTGGAGCGTGGACGTCGTTGAGAGCGCTCGGCGGGCAGCGATGGGGAGTGTAGCGGGGGCGCATGTACATTGTGGTGCTGATCCAGCGGTCAGCAGAGGCTGACCGAAGCGCGTGACCCTGCGCATCGTGGCGAGTTTCGCTTTGGGTGCGGCGTTGAGCAATTGGAGGTGTCCCGAGTGGCAGCACGGCGGTCGAGATAGAGGGAGCTCGCAATTGAACTTTTTTGGGTGCTGGGTCGGACTGACGAATCAGAGGTGTTAGAGCTCCAGCCACAGTTGGTTGTGCCACGGGGGGTTGTTGGCGGGCAATGTGTGGCTTGTGCGCTAGTCAGCGAACAGCATCAGCCTCAGCCTTTGACGGCGACAACCTCAATCCACGACTGCTTTGCGACGCAGGCGGCATCTCGACCAGAACCCCGCCAAAATGAACCGACTATCACTCATACTCCTGCTTCTCTGCGGGTTTGTCGCTCTAGTCAGCGCAAACTGCACGTTATCCCGTGTTCCACCTCTGCACAATGCCTACTAACACCCCCAAAGCAGCACCAACATTCTGCAAATGCACCTGCTTCAAGAACAGCACGATCGTTGCCCTCGGCCCCCAGCACAGCGATGACAACCAGGCAGCCACTCCTCCACGAGACCTTCCCCCATCAGACCTCCACCACGAGTCCAAGCGCGCCGCCTCCTCGTCCTGCTCGCAGTGCACCAAGGCCTTCTGCCTCTCGCGGGGCATCGACTTCTGCCGCGACGCGACGGAGGAGAATGTGCAAACCATGTGCTTCCAGCGCGACAGCAACAACGACAAGGTGATTGTCTGGGGATTCCTCCTCGGCACCACGGGGCTGCTGGGCTGGGCAGCTTTCAAGCGCGCGCAGGAGCTGCGAGAGGGCAAGAGGCAGGCCGAGGCGGCGCAGGCGGGGAGGGGTCGGGGTGACTACAGTCCTTTGCAACCGGCGACGAATTGATTTAACACGGGTTCGGATCTGGCGTTATGGGTGGGATTGGTAGCGCGGTCTTGGGATCGGGGTTAGGTTATGGGCATCAGAGGCATTTCCGATCACGGTATCGTAAATCACGTAAAGTCGAGTAAATGGAGAAAATGCAAGCCATGTTGAGCTAAGCTATCCATCTTCTCCTACGTCCCGGACACCACCGGGGGGATGCAAGCATCATTTTACCCATGCACCAAAACCTATAAAACTCGAAAAGATGACTTTTGAAACTATTCCCTCCTGAAGCCTCGAAATGCAAATGCCATGCACACATTGGTATGTTCTTTTTCTGTCTCCCGCACATTTTCCCCTCTAACCATCAAGCTTATTCCTCCTCGAGGTGGGTCACCTTGTGGCTCTCCTCGTTGCCGTTGGCAGTGCCGGCGTTGACCTCGCGACGGGCGCGGACGGCGGAGGCGAGGTCCTCGAGCACGGTGATGGTGGAGTCCCAGTCGATGCAGGCGTCGGTGATGGAGACCCCCTTCTTGAGCGCGGCGGGGCCCTCGGCGGGGACCTTCTGGTTGCCCTCGTTGATGTTGGACTCGATCATGACGCCGATGATGGACTTTTCGCCTTCCCTGAGCTGCTCGCCGACGACGCCGGCGACCTTGGGCTGGTTGCGGTGGTCCTTGTTGGAGTTGCCTGTCGCAGTCAGTATCCAAAGTCTTCAAAACCGGACAGCATCGAAAAGGGGGGGAAACATACCGTGGGAGCAGTCAATCATGATGGCCTGCTTCTGGCCCTTCTTCGTCAGCGTCTCCTTGGCCTTTTGCACGTTGTCCTTGTCAAAGTTGGGGCCGTGGGAGCCGCCTCGCAGGATGACGAAGCCGTGCTCGTTGCCCTTTGTGCGCGTGATGGCGGCCAGGCCCTGCTTCGTGACACCCATGAAGTGGTGCTTCGCCGCCGCGGCGCCGATGGCGTCGATGGCGACGCCGAGGTTGCCGTCGGTGCCGTTCTTGAAGCCGACGGGGAAGGACAGGCCGCTGGCGAGCTCGCGGTGCAGCTGGCTCTCTGTGGTGCGGGCGCCGATCGCTCCTACGCTGATGAAGTCGGCGAGGAACTGCGGGGAGATGGTGTCGAGCATCTCGCTGGCGATGGGCATGCCGGCGGAGGTGAGGTCGCGGAAGAGGGTGCGGCTGACGCGCAGGCCCTTGTTGATCTTGAAGGTGGAGTCGATGTCCGGGTCGTTGATGAGGCCCTTCCAGCCGACGGTGGTGCGGGCTTCTCGAGGTAGGCGCGCATGACGACGCAGAGGTCGCCGGCGAGGCGGGCGGAGATGTCCTTGAGGCGGGCGCAGTACTCGAGGGCGGTGGCGGGGTCGTGGATGGAGCAGGGGCCGATGACGACGAGGAGGCGGTCGTCCTTGCCCATGATGATGTCGGCTGCTTCGTTGCGGCCGCGGACAACGGTCTGGAGGGCCGTGTCGGTCATGGGGATCTCGGAGGAGAGCAGGGCGGGCGGGATGAGGGGGTCCTGGCCCAGGACTGTCGTGGTGGTGGTTTGTTAGCCATTGTGGTTGACGTTGTTTGGAGGTCGGGTTAACGGAGTTGAGTCCGGTGTGGTGCTTTGTGTCGTCGCGAGGACGATTGAGTGTCTTGACGATGAGAGTGATTGGTGTGGGGCACAGAGACAGGCAAGGATGAAGGGAGTGAGGTTGTAAAGTGGGTTCCATCAGATTTCGAGGGAGCAACGAAGGAAAAGAAAAAAAAAAGGTGACTCACTTCTCACGTCGTCGGCCGCGAGGGGCTCATGCTGAAGGTCGAGACCAGGCATTCTGATGTGATTTTGGTGGTGAAAAAGGGGTATCTAAAAACTGTAGCAAGTCAATTAGCCGTCAATTCGGTTCATAGCAAGACGCAGACATCGCTGTCTGCTCGCGGTTCGTCTTTTTTCGTCCCATCGCGGGGTATCGCGAGAAGTGGCACACATCGTCCCGCGCATCCCCCGGGACACGCCAGACAGCGGCAACAAACGAGAATCCGGGGTAAGGCAGAGAGCAGAGCCAACAGCTTTCCGGCCAAAAGGCCAATCGGAATGATCATAATTCAGGTAACGGCTTACATTGGAACTTGCGAAAACAATTAACCAGGCCCGTCTACTCGTCTGTTCGTGCGGAATCGGCTCGCCGTGGGTGTGCGGAAATGCGTGTGTGGTGTGGGATCTGCTGCTTGAGCCGTCGGTGACCGAGGAGGGAGGATGAATGTTCGTCCACAGGGGAAGGGGGCTGCCTTTTTGGAGGGGGAGAAGCAGCTGGGAGTGTGACTCAGAGGGTAAGGTAGGTAGCAAGGGAAAAGTGGATTGCAGTAATTGGGAAGTTTTTGAGAGTTGCTGTGTGTGAGAATGTAATTTAAAAGATGCCTCTTTTTTTCCCTTCCTTCCGCTCTTTGTGTGATGTATGGAGTTTTGGGGGAGAGCTCAATTTTTTTTTTCTCCTCTCTTCAGTTCTCCCGGGCACGTTCGGAGGCACGCCCGCCGGCAGTTGGCTGCGTGGCCAAGTAAAGTATCTTTTGGGCAAGACTTCCGCCGAAAGGTACCCCTCCTCCTCCAATGTTTGCTCCAATATGCGGTGTAACGCACACTGTCTGAAAGGGCGCCTCCGGTGTCTTTACGGTTCCACGTGCGTCCCGGTCATGTCACAATTGCTGTCGAGATCCAGCCCTTGCGGTGGGCACAATGTCAAATGCCTCTCTTCTCTATGGTGGCATGATTTGGCCCAATTGAGGCAATTGTGCGCGCTCCGGGTCCCCTCGACGTCAGAGGTGTGCCGTTGGCGAAGATTTTGGGACGTTCCGCCTCCTGCGGTGACGCACAACGGCCGAGGGGGAGAGTCAGGACGCCTGGCCGATGGCGGGGCAGATGGAGGGGCAATGGGCGTATCTCGGCCGCTAAGAGGGCATGAGAAAAGCCTACCTCTGCCCGTTGGATTTGTTCTCGAAAACGTTGCCAATTGTTCTGGCCGTTGAGAATCGTTTACAAAGACTGGACGAGTTCAGCGTTGGGCAATATCTTGGTTACTCGAACCAAGGCCGTTCTGCTGAACAAGACAGACTTTCGATGTCTGCAGGAGTCCATATTTTGCATCCAGGGTCTAAGACTGGGCCGTCTGGACGGAAGCGAGACCGCTTGTGAATAAACCGCACCTGATTGGTCAATTGAAGTGTTCTCACCGAGACTCAGCGAAATAGACCGAATTAAACGGGGCCAGTCCCAGCGTTTTTGAGGTGAGCAGTTTTGGTGTCTCCGCTCTGTGCCGCCATCAGCATGTGCGGCGAAATTCCGCCCTCGGAAAGATGTGGACTCGCTCTGAGGGATCTCATTCGCGACATCTGAACGGCACTTTAACCTGTCCTTGGGGTGACTAGGACCGTAGAATATCTTATAACAACGAGTCCTCTTTACATGAGCCTATCACAGAGCAGCAGTGACAATATGTGAGAGAGTTGGTGAAAGCAATGCTGAGAAACACCGTTCAAGACACCTGACAAGAACTCGTTCTGAGGCGCAATTGCTGTTCCGCTCTGATGATCCGCAGTCAACCGCCGTCAAAGATGATGATTCGCCATCTTCCCTTTCCTACCCAAACTAAACCACCACATGATGGCCATCGCCAAAGCCAGATACTCCGTAGAATCAACATTATCCAGCGCAATCATGTTCGGAAACGAGTCATCCGTACAAAACCCCCACAGGTTGGGAAACAACTGATTCCTCGCCCGGAACGCAAGATCCAGAATCGACGGCCCGAACCCGGCGGCTTCCGCGCCGGTCACCTGCGTCAGCGTCCAGCTCGTCTCCACAACGGGATCCTCCCTCCGCGTCTTGTACCTCTCCAGCTTCCGCCGCTGGTCGTACATCATGAACCTCACGTCGTCCGTGTTCGAGTACGCCACGGACGGGCGGACCGGGAAGTACGCATGCTTCATGTAGAACCCCCTGCCGTCGTATACCTTGGGGATGCGGATGTGCCGGTCTGCTTCGACGAGGCACACCACCGCCGCCCTGCCGGAGCCGATGAACTGGTTGATCGACAGCTCCGTCAGATCCCTCGTTCCAGCAGGCGCGGTGAACAGGTTCTTCAGGCCCGTCACAGGGTCCGCGAGCATGTCGAGTAACACGTCCCACTGCCGCTGCGTAAAGTTCTCATACCCAAAGTCCGTATCGATCGCGTGGGAGAAATCCAGAATCACGAGCTCCGCGCACGAGGCCGTGAACGCGTTGACCTGGCCCACAATCTCCGCCACCGACACCCCGTTCGCGCCCTGCCACCGCAGCGGCGACCTGGTGTTGCTATAATGCCCCGTAAAGTACGCGCCGCCAGACACCACGGGCCGCACGTCGAAGAACCGCACGCCGCTGGCGAGCTGCGCGCCCACATCCAGCGTCTGCGTCTGCACGTTCGCGGGCGTGACGAAGGGCGAAGTCTTGGTCGCCAGCCGGTGCAGGCTCATCCCCGCGTCGTGGGCTGCGAGGAGGCACGTCGTGCGTAGGGAGCGGTGGCCGATGACGCGGAGGGTGTCCTGCATCCAGGTGCGTCCCGGCGGGTTCGAGGAGACGTAGGCCCCCTCTCTGCCGCCGAGGAAGAGGAACGCGCTGCCGTTGTGGACGAAGGGCGTGGTGATTTTGGTGCCCTTGGGGTTGCCGAGGGTTGAGATGGAGATGAGGTGGAGGTAGTAGCTGCCCTTGCCGAAGTCGCGGCCGTTGATGCCTATCTCGATGGCGGGATAGGAGGCGGTTCCGACGGAGTACTGCGTGAGGCCCCAGTCGTTTGTCGTGGCTGTTCGGAATTCGGCGTAGACTTTGACCATTTCGCCTGCTTGGATGTTAGTTAAGATTCTCCTGTAATTGTGGAGGCCGTGACTTGCCTGGGTCAATCACTGATGGCAGATGCCAGGCGCTCATGTCGCCGGCGCCCGGGGCCGGTTGATAAACGCGCGTCCATGTGTACGGGGTTGCGTTGACGACGTAGAGGTTGCCGCCCCAGCCCATATTGACGGTTTGCGCTGCAGATTTTGCAGCTGCAGGATGCTTGAGGCTTGGATGCCGAAGGCTGTTCAGATGAGTTGAGAGGTAGGTTATCGGCGCTCTTGGAGTGGTGCGGGGTCCAGATTCTGCTTTGATACGGAACTCTATGATCTCATTAAGCTTCCGGGGTGTTGCCTCGGACTGAGAGATTGCGGGAAAGTGTTCAATCAATTGTTCATTTTCAAAATTTTGAAGAATTTATTTGTTTGCTCGTATTCTCTGTAGGTGAAGGATAGTTTTCGGCATCGGGGTAGGATCATGTTGTCATTGCGAGGCTTCCTCAAGTATGAAACCAAACCGAAGTGGCCAACATAAACCCTCAAGCTGAGCGTATTTTATAAGCAGTCTTACGAATATGAAGTTCATGATCGAAGCAAATTTCGGGATTGTGGCTTGTTGCCTTTGCTGTTATTACTATCCTCATTGCTTTGAGGGACACGCAGTCAATGTAGTTCAACAGGTTGGAAAAAAAGCTGACAAGCCGCGCAGCTACATATGTTCACAATAATACATTATGCTTCACACCAGATGATACATAAATAGCTGAGAAGTAGGTTATTAAACTGATATAACTTATAGATGGTGTTTTGCTTCTGTTGTTGTCAGTCAAAGATTGACAGCACGAATTCAAAAGTAATCAGGACGACTTTGGTATCAAGGACGGGACAATGATCCTGACAAATCTTACTTTTGCCTAGATGAATCAAGTGAACGAAGGAAAGTTTTGGAGTTGCGGGTGTTAACTACCAGAAGAAGCTTTTTGATTCACTTTTAATTACCTGGAGTAAATATGAAAAACAAATTATCATGCCAAACACCACCACGCCAACAAAAAAACTTACCCTATAGCCCATTCAGGATCTGACAAAGATAAGGACTCTGAGTTAAGCATCCAAATGTTGTAACTGGCTCCTCCAGTGTCCTCAAGGTGCATACACGCCTGCAGGATCCGAATGCTCTCCATAGCGAAGAAATGCTTCCCTTAAGAACACTTCATAGCCACTCGAGATTTTTTGTGGAGAATAGCACAGAGCAAAACATGCCAGAAATACAACTAACGATCAGAGGATGACCACTTGAGGTAGTTCGTTGGTCAGGAGAAACGTGGCTGTGATTGACGTTTTTTGCGTTTTCCTGTAGCTAGATGGCTTGTTGTCAAGTCCAGTTGCACATTGTCCGATCCATTCATCCACAAGATATATATTACTGACCTCCAGTACGATCAATGCGTCAATAGGTTCCAAATTACTGCGGCATGGCACCACAAGAGACTAAGTGCGTGGACGCTCTCACCGAAACCCCACCGGGAAAGAGCCCCATACCCGCACCCATCGCAGCCTCACCGATGACACCGAGACATGAATCCCGCCCGGGCCAGGTTGAACCCACGACCAACTCTCTTCCCCCAGAAATTCAAGGCCTCCAAGGAGAAAGATCAGTGCGGGCACATAGGTCCACCGAGCGTCAGCAAGTCGGATCATGTCAAGCATGCCAGTTACCGACTGTCTCCCTGATCGTCCTGCCCCCCAAAATACTCCGAGTGTCTTATCCCCCCCCCCCGGTAAAACCACCCCAGCGACCCTGAAGCGCCCATCGTCCCTCTCTCTCTCTCTCTCTCTGACTGCAGGTCACATCCAAGGACGAGTGGGAAGAGAAGGACGTGAAACGGTCTTGGCCCCGACTTTGAATGAACCCCGGGGCCACAGGCCACAGATCGACAGACTTCATTCGGTTGCGCGGATCAGAGTCTTGGCTTTGTGTGGCCAGAATTAGCAACACTTTCTCTACATCATCAACAATGTTGTCCATCACACAGATGCCAGTGTTTTGGGGGAGGAATATCTGTAGGTTCGGCAGCAAGCGAGCAGGCAGAATATTCCTCCCCCAAGGACCTGTTTTTGGCGCAAAGGGTCTGGGAGTGAAAAGACCCTTGGATCGTTGTCAAGTCCGTCAACCACCACAACCATCTTAGTCACCTCTACTAGCAAGCAGGGGGGAGAGTTCCGGTGCACCCACCCGCTGTTCAGTCTCTCCAACAATTTTTGTTTAACTTTTCTGGTGGTATGTGCTGCAAAGATGCCACCATATTTTCGGGGTTCGGCAAACGACTTTTTTTTTTTCTTCCTTCCTTTTCTGCTGTTCATTTTAATTCTTTCTCTGGAGCGTCTGTTCGCGCGATTCCACGGCCCCCCGTCAAAAGTCAAAGCTCAATCTACTGGCTGGTGAGATTGGACCGGTGCCCAGTCTCAACCTTTGCCATTTTAGAGGGTTCGAACCGTGGGCGAGTCGGTCCCGAAGTATGCACCCCGAGGAGACGGAGGACGGGACGGGAGGCGCGCGCTGGCAGCTTGTCCAGTTTGTTGCTTGGATTACTGATACTGCGTAGTCGGGTAGTAACGAGGGCGCGGGCATCGCATCGTAAAACCTCCAATCCCAGAGCTCACAAAAGCGCTGTGGACGTCCCAGGTAGCTGGGAAGCAGCGGCAGGCATGCTGGGCTGGGCTGGGCCCCCCGTTTTGGCCGTTTGTGAGACAGCTCCTTGGAGCCGGTTAGGTGGTATTAGGAGATGGATGCTACTTGCGGGGGGGAGGGAACGTGGTTTGGGGACAGGGCACACGCGCTGCGGCTCTTCTCTTTCCCTCCCTCCCACTTAGCGGGGTGACTGGGAGCTAGCAGGCTTTCGCTGGGTATGCTTATTCCGGTAGAGTGGTTGCTCTGTGCGGAAAGGTGAGGGTGAAGGGCAAAAAGAGAGTTCTTGGCATCAGAGTCTACGGCAGGCTTGGACCGAGAACACGTCGACTCAAGATGTGCACGGCGGCTTGACTCGCTCGTAGGGCCTGTAAGCTTTAAGAGAATCGGGGCGGCCGCAGGTTGACGATGATGTGAAGTTGGTGAAGGAGACGGGCATGCTGGAACGGGGGGCGCAGCGGGAGGAAAGGAGAGCGAACAAGTCGGTGTGCGGATAAGGCCTTGGTTCTTGTGGATTGCCGCAGGGTGCGATGAGAATAGAGATGATCGTCGAGCTGCAAGTCATGGTGTTTGGTGACATATCCCCTCCCCATCCACAGGAGGTGTAGTGGTCGAGGCGATATTGCATATTAGCTGACTGCGGCCGTGAACCCAATCTCGGTGGCAGCTGCCGGCGCCCATTACGAATGACCTCAGCGTTTGCGTGTCCCCCTTTTCCCATCACAACTCACAGTTCGCCTCTTGTTATGCCTTCGCAACCTGCCTACATACCCCCTCTTCAAGCATGGCCGCGGGTAGATCACGACTGGACGTATCACAGCCAGAAAGGCTAGATTGGGGTAAGCGAACGCTCAAACTCCCTTTGGGCCCTATCCACTCTTCATCCCACCACCCACCCCGGCACCTCATGAAGCAATCCTGAAACCGCCCTCACCACCACCTCACCTTTTTTCTTTTCTTTTTTTTTTCTTCTCAATTGCTGAAAGTCCACTGTTGTCAACCAACGACAGGGCCCCTCCGCATGTGACGGGCGCTGGGTAGGCGGGACGAACCAGCTAATGGCCAGCCAGCGGCAAGGTCGTCCGTCCACGGACCCGTCCACACACTCACACACACACTCACGTACACACACACACACACCCATCAGCCGGGGCTAGTCATCCATCACCAGTCACTGTCGCTCTCGCTGTCGCTGTCGTTGCCGTGGACGAACATTACCCTTGCCCCCGCGGCGGCGCACATATCTCTGGCAGTCGACGAGAAATCCTTCATTTGGCAGGCCCGGTTGTGGCATCCATTCCGCGACACACGACGACGAGCGGCCCTGGTGGATAGGGTAGACCTAGTAGTTCAACGTCTCTCTCTGCGCCCGGTTCAGATCCCATTCTGGCCCTCGCTGTTGGGTCAGCGCGAAGAGCGCGAGCAAGTTACAGCTTTGGAGTGATGTGACAAGCACTGGACAGCAGGAGGAATAGCTCCAGCGGCAGTTGAGGTAGAGCAGGAAAGAAAAGAGAGAGAGAGAGAGAGAGAGAGAGAAAGAAAGAGAGTTTGGTGTTGGTGACTGAAGATGTTGGGAAGACGAGGACAACGATAACCACAACGACGCTGTTGCAGTGTGTCAAGGCGACATGCCCCGGTTCCGTCCCTTGGATCTTAGCCGTGTCGGAATAAGAGCCCTTTGGTCGCCCTCTTTCGTTTCTAACGCCACCTTGCCCTATATCTCACAAACCTCCTCGTCTTCCTTTTGCTGGTGTGTTCCTTTTTATTTCTCCGATCAACGTCCTATTCCCCGCGTCCCTGCCGTTCCTCACCCCCTCCCTTGCCTGGTGCTGGTGTCGCGGTGCCTGTTGCAGAACTTGTCATCCATCTGTCAACAATTCTTCCTTTTCTTTTCTTCAGCGGACGTCCGTTCATCAATCGTCGTGGATGCTGCTTTTCGACATCTCGAACCAACGCTCCTTTTTATTTTCCGACAATTACAATCCTTGTAATACGGTGGTCGAATACTCGGCGACCAACCAAAAAAAAACACATTCGCTGGCCGACCCTTGTTCCATTCCAACCTCCAAGTATTATCGGACACACAGCAAAGAGAGACACCAACCTCCCCGCCACGACTCGCCGCGAAACACGCGACGTGAGCCTTGAGCACACGACTCACTCGTCGGATTCGAGAAGAACCATCAACAACAGAAACACCACGTTCACGTTCCTTGGAAGCCGACCCTGAACATTCCTTTGCATAAGCTTCCTTATTTCAGCATCGCATTCCGTCATCCGGGACCCCTTCCCCTCCCTCTCGGTTTACCTAGATTCCAGCAGCGTGGAACTAGCGCGTCGTTAGCCTCCCTCCCGTCGCTCCGGCTCTCGACTCCCAGACTCAGACTGCTGCCCAGACTGCCATCATTGACATTCCCATCCCCAGTGGCCCACGCAGCGTGGCCCCAAAGCCGTTAGCCCGGGAAGGACCTGGACGGCGTGCGTGTTGGCTGCTTGAGCGTTGGGATCTATTGGCTTTCCGTCGCCGGGTTTTGCACCTCGTCCGCACGGGGCACGTAGCGCATCGGTTCCCTGCCTTACCACTGACGGGGGGCTTCTTTTAGTGGCCTGGATCCCCTCTTCCCTTTCCCCCTTTTGTGGCGCTCCTTAGCATTCTTGTTGCTCCAATCTTTTTTTTTTTTCCCCCCTCACCGGGCTCTGTCTGTCGAGGCTGCTGCTGTCATTGCTGCTGTGGTGCTTCCTGCCTGCTTAAGCATCGGCAGCTGCTGCTTCTTCCTCTTCCGGCGGCTTCCCACCTGCTTGCTTCCACTTTACCTGCAACACCCTTCCTTCCGAGAATCTGGTTTGCCTTTTTCTTAGCCTCCTTTCCTTCCAAGAGATTCCAATTCGCCGATTCGAGTCTCAGAAAGAAAGAAAGAACCAAGAAGGAAGCTGTCCATAAAGGTGCTTACCCCAAAAGCACCAACTGTCTGCCTGGCCAAGACCGCAGCAGCTGCGCAAACCGGACCCAACCTTGCCTCTTTGGGTGCGACTTACTTATACGACTTACACCGCGCAAAACTCGAATCCCTCGACACTCGACACCTCTCTTCCGTGTTGTCGACCGAAGATTCAAGTCGCCTTCCTTCCCGATACCGACATCATCCACAAGATCCCTCGACTCAGCCTCCCTCGCCTGCCCCGCGCAACTGCGCAACTGCCAACGCCCCAATATAGCCGGCAAAGATCGACGCTTTCGCGACCCCCGTGGAACCTGCTTTCCCGCATATCCCAGGTTCCCTGCAGCTGGAGCCTTGGAGAGATTGATTGTGTGCGCGTGCCCGCAGTGCAACCTCCTCCACCTCCACTGGACCCGACGTTGCCTGCAGCCTGTCTGCGCCTGCCACTCACCACGACCCAGGCCCAGCCCAGCCCAGCCCGCTCCGAGGGACAGTCCCAACCCCCGCCAATCCCGGCACCTTCAGTCCGGGGGAACTTGGCAGCAGCCACTGTCCTGTCCTGCGCATCAGACCCGGACATTCACTCGACTCGACTCGACTCGACTCGGCAGGACGACGTCGCTTTCTCCCCTCTACATCCATCCGACAACGACATTGACGACATTTGCCAGACTTGACGAATCCCCACGAGACGCAGACATAGACCCGACATCGCTAACACTGCTTGCTGCACCTTCACCCGCTATCTGCCAATTAGTCGGCTGCATTTCTTCTACAACCACCACCACCAATACATACACCTTTACGACAGTCTCATGATGTTCGGTGTTCAGCAGCTTTTCCCGGACCCTACTCGGAAGAGGGGACGAGATGAGGAAGACGACATGATGAACGGCACATTGAGCTTTGGCGAGCACAGAAATGTATGTCCAACTCCTACTCTGCACCACCAAGCTGGACAATTGCTGACTTTCACCTTCCCAGAAACGCCTGCAATGCTTACCCCTCCGAACTTCGCCAAACTCGAAGCGCTGGTCGGCCCCCGTTATGCCTCTCAATGCCGCGCCCTGCACGCTCACGCCTTGCGACTCCGACTCGGAGGAGCAGCCCAAGTCGCATTTTTCGCCCTGGTCCTCATCACCGGCAACCATGTCGTGCCAGCCGTCGCCTTTCGCACAACAGTCCGACCGTGATATGGACATGATGGACACCATGTCACCACCCCCGGTTTCGCAGCAGCATATCCACCCGGATCCGACGTCCTCCATCAACGGGCGCATGCCGACCCCCATCCAACCCAGCTTCGGAGCCCAGGTGCGCGGCGGCGGCTGGGGCGGACCGGGACCCGCAGTGAGCCACCTGAACGGCGTCGTTAACATGGGCCACATGCATGCTGGCTTCAGCAGCGACGAGTCCCGCTGCATCCCCCGCTCTATGGACGGCGGGGACGACTGGCATGCCGTGCAGAACCGCCGCTTGCCTTCTCCCATAAGCGAGGGCGAAGACTCAACCAGCCTTGCCGGTAGCGGAAGTCTCAGTCCTCCAGGAATGGTCCTCGACAACGGCTTCCAATCTACGCTTGCCATGCGCATGGAGCAGTCGTCGCTGGATGGAAGTCATGACATGGACATGATGGACGATCACTCGGGGCACATGGGTGAAGACTCCATCACCACCACCATCGACAGCCAGCCCACAGAGACGACCTCGGCCCCTGCGACGCCATCTCCTGGGCGCAAGGGTCACATCCGATCCAGGCATACGGTCAACCATTGGACCTGGCAGCCTGGCATGAAGAAGAGTTTCAGCATCGGCTACCGAGCCGACTGCGAAAAGTGTCGCCTGAAAGTACCAGGCCACTTTAACCACATTATCGTCTCATAGAACGGGGTGGAGTTCTTGCTCGAGAATCTGCCCAAGGGCAAGAATAAATTTGCAAACGCAGAGAGCTATCTCTTACAGAAACGGGAAGAATATTTGGAACGCGAAAGAGGGGACGCGCACTGCTCGCCTCTGCCGCGATATCTGCTGGCGTAAAAGCGTGGGCGGCAAAGCATACTGCAGTGCAACTGCGTCTGGTTTCACGGAGTTTTTGATTTCGGGGTGCACGGGTTTGACGACGGCAAGGGCTGTCTTGACAGTAATACCACATTCAGCGCATATACATATCCACTCGCTCGGGTCCAGGGACAGGCGGACTCTTTTCTTTATTCAGTCTATAGGTTTTGGGCATGCATCCTGGGAGGAGAGTCGACTGCCCGGCGTGGCGGACTCGGATGGTCAAGCATTCGGAGCGATTGAGGTGGTGTACATAATACCAGTCCAGCGGACGTAATTGACAGCGAAAGCTGAGCATTGTTCATGACGCACTGTCTTCCCGAGCGAGTCTGTGTGGTGATGTTGGCGTGATTGCTGCTCCATGGTTGTGGCTTGAAGGAGATGGCCAACAATGGGCGATATTTGGCACGGACATTGCACGTGGCTTGCTCCCCTCCTATAGCGCAGCACGAAATTGAGCAATGCCAAGATGAGGGTGATATTTCCATCCCGCATGCAAAGGTTCAACCGGACGCCGTCTAATGCACATCCAGTCAAGTCTACACTATGATACAGTGGCACTCTCCTCCTCCTCCTCCTCCTCGTTGTCTTTCTCCTCCAATGCCTCCCCCGGCGTCAAGGGAGGCAGAAAGGACACCATCACCTGCTTCCATACACGGATCCTCATCCACTCGGTCCTTGGTCCCACCATTATCATACCCTCTCCCCCTCTCTCCTTTCGTCCCACGTCCCACCTGTTTTCCAGCTTTTGTGTCGTTGTGTGTTTGTGTGTGTGTGTGTGTGTGTGTGTCTGTTTGTAGCGTGTCTATGCATATCGTCACAATACCGCATGCTCCGTTTTTTTGGGTTGTGTGTGTATATCAAATTATAACAATGTTGCCACCCGCCCGCGCGCCGAGAGAGATATTTTTGAGAGTAAGAGGAGGTGATGTGTGTTTGCGTGTGCTCTTTACCACCACCCCTTCTTCTTCTCTTCCACCGGCGGCAGACCGATCTGGTCCAACGCGCCCCCGCGACGCTGGTTCTCCCTCTCTTGCTCGAAGGCGGCCTTGGCCTTGTCCTGGATCGCTTCTGTGGTGGGCTTGGCAGACGAAGAAAAGGGCCACCAGCTGCCGCCGCCGCTCTTTTGCGTCTGAGCTTCCTCGGTTGTCGTGAAGGCGGCTGCGGCCTCTGGTGATACACCACCACCACCCTCCGCGGCGGTGCGCTGCTGCCCGGTGCCAAAGATCTTCTCGGCCTGGGTGGTGACGGGGGGGCGGAGAGCAGGGGCGGCAGGCGGGTGCCGGACTCGCGGGCGGCGGCGTTGGCCTCCTCGACGAGGGTGACCTGGGCGTCTGTGGCGGTGCCGTTGATGAAGGCGAGGCGGGCGGCGGCGAGGGAGTCTTCCTCCATCTTGCGCTGGGCGTCGATGAAGTCGGCACGGCGCTGTTTGTTGTAGGTTACCATGTCGTAGACGGAGTAGATTGAGACGAGGCCGGCGATTGCTGCGGGGTGGTCATGTTAACATCTCTTCTTCCTTCTTTTATTCTGCGTGGCGATCTGGGCCCAATTGGCCCTGCAGGATCCCCCGGAAGATATGTGTGTGTGTCCCCCCCCCCCCCCAACGTACCTGTGAACCCGACCAGGCCGATGACGGTCGCCTTGTGCGCAACATCGAAGAACCGTCTGCTCCCGCCGAGGACGCGGTCGACGCTGCTGGTCTGCGCCTTGCGCGCCGCCTCGTGGGCCGCGCGGAGGCGGCGGACGCGCTCTTCGGGGGTCTCGCCGGGTAGCCTGCTGCCGCCGGAGTTTTTCGGTGTGGAGGAGAGCTTCGTTGCGGCTGGTGTCTTTGCTTGTGTGAAGGCTGCTGCTGCTTTTGTTTCGGCGTGGGAGCGGCGGCGGCGGCGGCTTTGGAGGCGGCGTGCGGGGTGGTTGAGGTGAAGCGCGTTGCGTCGGAGGCGCTTCGGGGGGATACTCTCGAAGCCATTGTGGTGGACTTTATCTGCTCGATCGATTCGGGGGCGGGAGATATCGTGGGCGAGGTACGGGAGTGGATTTTTGGCGGTTCACTCTATGGTCGAGGTTGGGAGGCGACTCGGAGTCGGGAGAACGGGTCGGCGAGCCGTCATGAGATTTTTTGGAGCTTTGGCCAGCAGTATGGGGCACATTCGTTTTTTGGTGTTGGGCTTTTTTGCGGGATTGTGATTGGTGCGGGATGTTCCGGGGTGGGAGTCGTACGAGGGAGCTTTGGTGCGGCGCTGGCAGCTGGGTGTGAGGAACGTGGTGATGGGATGGACGATGATTGAAGGGAGGATAGTATCGTGGCTGGTTTATCATGGCATACTGGACACGCATGGGAAGAGAAATGGACGCTGGTTTCAATTCATTCGGAGGACGGATACAATGCACTTGATGGATGGGAGGGCTCCAGCTAATCTCGATCCGAAGCTGGAGAAGAATTCCGATGTCTACGGCAGGGAGGCGTGATGTGGGCGAACATGGCAGTGGGTGAAGCCATCGTGGATGGTCAATGTGAATGGGGTAGCAGTGGGACGCAAATGTTTATCGCGAATGTTAACGAGCAGTCACAAGATCAATTGGCGCAGATTTCGGTCTTCTAGGCAGGGAGGGTATGCGAAGGAATAATAAAATCAATCTACGAATTTTGCATGAGCATCTAGCTCGACAGAAGTTCGTCCGAGCCGACCTACATCACACCTCCAACACTAGTCTTCTTCATGACCCTGCGCGAGGCAGAGCACACAATGAAAACAAAAGGCATACATCAAAAATTCCGCCCACGATGGCCCCGAAGGGCAATCGAGAAAGGTCGACGCCGCGATGTGCAATGCAGGCCTCCCTCTCTGCCGTCAGGATTTCTTGATCCCCCGAAGGCCAGACAAGGTAAGTATGCCTTCCAAAAGGAGAAGAGGAGGAAGACGCGCGAGGTGGACGCCCTTAAATAGATGTCTGCAGCCGAGCCCACAATCAGTAAAGATACGTACCCCAGCGCAAAAATTCACCACGGCCACCTTTTCCGCGGATCAAGGTTCCGCCGTCGCCTGTCCGGCTGCCCTGCCACAGCAAGCGGACCCCCAGCCAATCGCCTCGCGCCTGCCGCTCCGCACCGCCAAACCCCCCCAAGTACGTACCGCACGCCCGGGCTTTTCGTAGGGTTTTCATGCCCTTCCAGAGATTTTGACTCGTCGTACCTCCAGGAAATTTGTCCACGCCTCGCAGCAGCATCTCGACGACCCGGCCTAGGACTACTAACCCTTTGATCGCGACACAGGCACAATGGTACGTTTGCCCTCATCTACGGAATCGCCATCGAAGGCATTCGCGTCTCCCGTCGCCGCCGCCGATTTGCTGACTTTGGCTCCTTCTCCAGGCGATCGCACACAACCAGCAGATCCCCCACAACCGTGAGACTCCCCCACGATCCAACGACGACGAGAAGAACGCACATCGAGAGGAACACGACAACTGACAGAGACACCACAGACTTCCGCAAGGATTGGCAGCGCCGGGTTAGGACGCACTTCGACCAGGTATGATTGATTGGGTCCCGTCGCGAAACCGGCGACAATTCGAGATGGGAAAAAGCACATCATGGGAACCCGAAAATTTCTAACAACACCACAACAGGCCGGCAAGAAGCACAGCCGCCGTGTCGCGCGTCAGGCCAAGGCCGCCAAGGTCGCTCCCCGCCCCGTCGACCTCCTCCGCCCGGTCGTGCGATGCCCTACCCTCAAGTACAACCGCAAGGTCCGTGAGGGCCGCGGCTTCACCCTGGCTGAGCTCAAGGTAAATTTTGTTCTGGGAAGATTCTGAAGGCAAGAGCAAGCAGAGCTGACCGTCCATCAAGGCCGCCGGTATCCCCCGCCTCTACGCTCCCACCATCGGTATCGCCGTCGACGGCCGCCGCCAGAACCTGAGCGAGGAGTCCCTCGCCGCCAACGTCGCCCGCCTCAAGGCCTACAAGGAGCGCCTCGTCGTCTTCCCCCGCCGCTCCAACAAGCCCAAGCAGGGCGACTCCAAGGTCGACCTCGCCAGCACCGAGACCGTCCGCAACCTCTCCGCCGCCCTCCCCGTCGAGAACACCGTCAGCGGCTTCTCCGAGATCTCCAAGTCCGACGTCCCCGCTGCCGTCGAGGGTGGTGCCTACCGCAAGCTCCGCCTCGCCAGAGCCGAGGCCCGCAACCTGGGCAAGAAGGAGAAGCGTGCCCGCGACGCTGCCGAGGCCGAGGCTGCCAAGAAATAAGCAACTTGTTTCCGTCAACGGGAAAAAATTGTTTACTTTCTTATGCATGTTCCTCTGGCTTTCTTGGTGTCGTCCGTCTCTTGTGGTGTCGGGGGGTTATGTTTGCTGCTGCGGCACAATGGAATCAGGTTTTCACAAGGCTGCTGCTTTCGACACGTTAAACAATCACAACTTTCTGGGCTTGAGGGAATTAAAAAAAAGTCTAGAAGCGCTGGGCCTGGCGTGGGTTCAGTGGAAATGAGAGAAGAGAGATAACTCAGGACAAGGTCATAAAGAAACTATTGCATTGATCACGCCCAGACTTGTGTGTCGTTGTCGTGTCGTCCTTGGACGATGGAAGGAGACAAGACGCGCATATGATGAAATGTGTGACGTGTATCATGGGTCTATGTGTGACAGGAGTAGACTATGGATTGATTCTTCAGATTTTCCGTCCCCTTTCTGTGACTTGTTTTGGTTCCAGTGCTCGCGACATCGCCTGGTGTCATGTAAATCTGTCTTGTGTTTCCGTTTGCTGCCCATATGCTATCTTATGTCTCCTTCCCCTTGCCCTTCTCATCAGCCAACATCTCCCCGCCCTCTCTCAACACCTCCTCAAACGCAGCCCTCCTCACCGCAGGCAACTCCTCCGCGTGCCTCCTCACAAGCTCGCTCACCATAACAAGCCCATTCTCCCGATCAACCTTCTTCATCCCCGCCGCCTGGCTCGGGTCCGTGGCCTGCGGCTCCAGCCCCAGGCCATCAACCAACGCCGTACTATTCCCCTCGCCTCCCACAACCGCAGCCTCCGAACTCGAACCCGCTTGCACCACCGCCGCCGGCATCTTCCCCTCCACATCCTCCCCGGAGAAGGTCCGCCCCGTAATCGCCTCCGTCAGCGCCTCGAACGCCCCGGGAACCTGCAGCGCACGAATGACGACGCCGGCGCCGTCCCTCGCGCGGCACATGAGCGCGAACACGAACCACGCCTCGCTGCGCAGCACGGGGAACTTGGCCTGCGTGACGAGGAAGGCGAGGGCCTTGTTGAGGGGCGCGTGCTGGCGGTAGAAGCGCTCCCTCCTGCGCGCGCCGCCGTCCGCGTCGGCCTCGGCGGCGGCGGTGGGGGCGAGCGGCTTCTCTGGGCGGAAGACGTAGCCGTCCTGCGTCGGGTCCCAGTCGGGCAGGACGGGGGGGATCGGGGTGGTGTGCAGGACGCGGCAGACGGCGGCGGCGGGGCGGGCGGCCTCGGTCTTTGTGTGCTCTGCGTCGGTGCGGGCGAAGAGGTCGAGGAGGAGGCGGAGGTGGGTGGTGTCGTGGGAGGGGGAGGGGGGTCTGGGTTGAGCGGGGCGCAGAGGCGGCGGACGTTGGGGGGTGTGTTGACGAGGAGGAGGCGGGTGAGGGAGACGGCGGAGAACTGGACCTGGGGGTTGACGTCGAGGACCAGATGCGGGGGAGGATGTCGGCGTCGAGGAGGCCAGCGTCGCCGGGCGGGCTTGTTTTGCGGGGGGATGGCGAGGTTTTTGAGGAAGGAGAGGGCGGCGTGGAGGAGGGTTGAGTCGGTGGAGATGCGGAGGAGGGGGACGAGGGGAGGTGGACGGAGTGGGATTTGACGAGGGCGCAGGAGGCTTCGTCGGATTTGGTGACGTTGCCGAGGCAGAGGCAGGCGGCGGACTGGAGGTGGACGTTGGGGAGGGCGAGCCAGGATTGCAGCGTCTGGATGACCGGGGAGCCGATGGGGTTGTGGGCGGTGAAGGCGTCGTCGTAGGAGATGTCGGAGAGGAGCTGGACGAAGGACTGTGGGAGGGCCTTGAGCTGGATCGCGGCGTCTTCGTCCTCGACGCGGATGGCCTCGAGTTGAGTTTGGAGGTGGTAGAATGTGCGAGGAGGATGGGGACGAAGCCGGTTTCGATGAAGGCCTTTTGGACGGGGGCGTGGGTGAGGTAGGCGAGGGCGACGGCCGTGAGGGTGACGAAGTCTTCGGGCTCTGTTGTGGGCGTGAGGGCGAGGGTGAGCAGGAGGGAGGGCGTTTGAGGAGGCGCGAGGGTGGCTTCGGACTCGTGGGTTGCGAGGAGAGCGACGAGTTTGGCGATGAGGGATAGAAAGTTTTGCGCTTGGGAGAGGCGCGGCGATGTGAGGAGGTTGACGATCGAGAGAGTCAGGTTGGCGGCCGAGGCTGCTTGTGGGCTGGCTCGTAGTCTACGAGGATGTTGTAGAGGACTGAGATGGTGAAGGGGAGGACGTCGTCGTCGTTGAGCAGGGCGATGATGACTGGAAGGGCACCTGAGGAGATGACGCGGGCGCGGTTCTCATCTGGGCAATGTTAGCTTCTGACCGTGATGAGAGTAGACGAAGGCTGTTGAGCTACCTGTATCGGCGCATGAGTTGCCGATGATACGGAGGGTGTGCTTTTTCAACGCCGGGCGGAGGTTCGGTGTGGTGATGATTTTGAGGAACAAGTCCACGATACCAGAGTCGCCATATGGTAGTCTCCATGAGGCTGTCGACATGTCAGCTTCTCATTCATCTTTGGATTTGTAAGGCTGAACTCACCATCTCGGCTCCCATCACCCAGCTTCTCGGCCACCACATCAATCTCTTGACTGCCTGCATGCCACATGTGCTGCGCGGTCGAGAATACATCGCCGAGCAGGGCGGTCCTGTGAGCGCGGCCCTGGTCCTCGGCGCCGGGTTGGCCCATGACGAGGCGTCGGCCAGGATGTGTTCGATGGCGTCTACCCCAATGACGCTCGCTGAGGACTGCATCATCGAAGGCGTGGTGAACCAGTGTCTCTGTCTTGTGCTACTGTCTCAAACAAGTCCAATGATTTTTTATTTTCCGGTTGATTTGTCGGGATTCAACGTATGGTTCTTCAATCTTGAAGATGAAAAGAAAACACACCCCTCACGGGAAACTTGAAGCGGTTCGTGTTCGTGATTGGATACTGCCTGCTTCCTGGCTTGCGTGGTGGTGCTGCGGACTTGGGATGACCTGCCCAAGTTCCTGCTTTGGTGTGGTGGGTGACGCCTGTGGAGTTGGCACACGGCAATGTGATTGGCTGAGAGCGACAGCTGTTGTGGGGCGGACGTGGGCAAGCTGCACCGGTCGACATACTTAGTACAGCGAATATTCTTCAATAAATTGCGGAAATCGGTGTTCCTCAGCAAAGCGAAGTGAATGAATCGGTTATTGCCTCGTAGTCAGTTTGTTGAGAGGTGGGTTGGCACAAAAGGGTATGCTATTTGCCTGCTGATGCTGCACTGACCCAACGGGTCCTCATTCTTAGAGCGAGTATCTACTGAATTATGAAAATACGAATCCGCCCGATACTTCTAGCAAGTTTTTGGTTGGTTGGAAACGGAGACTTAGCTATGTCAGCAGTGATTGTACCAATAACGTCTCATGTCTTGAGATATAGTGGATTCTTGGTGTAACGGGTCTTTGGTACCCTCGACCAACCGTTTGCCATGCACCTTGACAACTTTCACTGATTCCAATTTTCGCATCTTGACATTTCTGGTTTCGCGAGCTGCAAAAATCTGCCGACCTTCTTCCAACAGTTCATCCTCTTTTTCCCACCAAAGACCGCCTAGTTTTCCTGCGTCCGGGCGGCTACGAATACGGCAGGAGAGAAGGCGATAGAGACGACGACAACGACAATAATAGCGACGAAAGACGACGATGACGACAGACGACAACGAGAGACGAAAAAGATATAGAAGATCAGAGGCGACGGCAACAGCGACGGTGACGAAGATATCGAGCACACAGGAAGAGTAGTTGCTCTAGAACAGGAAAAATAGGAGGCCTCTTCTCAGCTGACAACAGCTCTCTTATTCGCTTCGCCGTTTCTCGGTGCCAAAATGGCAGACGAGACTGGCCCGAACGAAACCTTCCACTGTGTGGAGCAGCGTCGTCGCTCATCCTCTCAGTCGGCAGCAACTGGATGACCGGACAGACCCAGACAGTTTCTCTGACCTTTGGAAACTCACCGACAAGATCATGGAGTCTTATACCCTACCGTCTGATAATACCTGCATGATAATCTCGACGTTTCGGCAAATGCTTTCGAACCACGGAGCGATCGCTCTGATGACCGATATCAAGACGATGGGCAGAGATGAAGTGAAACTCAGGGCGTTCTCACGCTACCTTATTGACACAGTCCTAAAGCCAGGTTAGTAATGATTCTAACTCTGAGATTTGCTAGCCGGGCAGTGTCCACAACAAACGCGTGTAATCCGTATAACCTACGAACACCCCCTACTTTTCCTATATTACTACAAAGCGACTACGTTTCCCCCGTTTTTGTTATTGATATCGTCGTCTGCCGTCGTCCACCGTCGCTACTCCTGTCGTTTTCTCTACTACTGTCGTCCTTATCGAAGTATTGGGGTGCGGTACGATTGAAATCACAGGGGACACTGCCCGGCTAGCAAACCTCCTATCTAAACCTGGACCATGTACTGATAAAGATTTAATCTCTATAGTGAAGCTTGCGAGTATGGTCAATCCTGTCGCACTCGCATCCACACCCGCGTCGCCCAACCCCAATGCTGCCAGCTCGACTACCCAACTCACGGGCGATGTACCGCCGCCCGCCAGAGGCCGACGGGAGATCCTCAAGGATGAATGCCTCCTACGTGACGGATTCCGCTGTGCATACTGTCATTGCAGCGACTACGAGAGTATTGCGAAGGGGCTATTTGTGCCGCCTGCTGACTTGCCCGCCGGTGGCACCCATCTCTCACATGTGTTGCCGTTAGCCCTTGGAAAGTTTAACGACGCCAGTCAAATGGAGCGAGAAGCGCTGGCCAACTTTTGGTATGCTTTGTACCGATACTTTCCTGGATTGAAGGGGAAAATCGGCCCGGACAGCCTGAACCAACACCAAAATCTCATCACCTTTCAGACCGGTGCTCGTGAGGACTACAACGATCTCCTGTTGGCTTTCAACCCCGTTGACGACAAGGTAGGTCATTTTTTTGAAGTTTTCATACCCGTCAACTATTTTAATATTTGTCTAACGTCCAATGGATAGATCAACAAGTACGAGGTCAAGAACCTTCAAGGGCACCCCTTCGCTGTCAAGCCGCCGCCAGGCCATCGTGAAGTCATGACGCTGGTCTCCTTCGACGACAGATACCCGCTCCCCGAGCCGGAGTTCTTCAGGGCTGATTACCAGATTGCAAGTATTCTCGATGCAAGTGGGATTGGGGCAAGATTAGGAGGGAGATATATGCTTCTGATAGGGACCCTGAAAACCTGAACCCTGATGGCTCAACTGACTTGGGGTCGATCATAAAACGGAAGTTGCTGTTGAACGTTTGATCCTAACCCAGTCTGACGAAGGATGGTAGTGCTCATGGTACTTGCGTATTGACATGTCTCCTTGATTCATTTTGGGTGTGAATATCTTCTGGGGTATTGTTCTGATTCAAGACCCTGGATGTTTTCTGACCTTTGCGCCGGAGTGTATGTGTCCGGAGCAAGAATACCCAGACAACTCGTGACGTTTGTGTTTGCTATTTTAACCACACCAGAACCAGGTTCAACATAATAGTGCAGAGCAAGGACCTTCTTGGAAACGACCCGAAAACACCTATTGTCTGCGAGTTAAATAAATGTTTTCCTCATGTGTCTGTGCAACTCTCACGTTTTCGTTTCTCTCCGTCCGCTTTTCGTGTCTTCCACCTTTGGTTGTTGCACCCATTCAGTCAAAGGTTCAGTTTTGCTGTCCATGCGGATACTTTCAGCTAAGCTGCGCGGAGCAAGTTACGATTCTCGTCGCGATTTGTATTATTGTCTTTTGATTTGTCGTCGCCGTTGTCGCTACTATAATCCTGCAGTTGTTATCCTCCCGAATGGGAACATAAGCTCTGGGCCAAATGTTGATGACCTGAAAAAGTGGACAAATTGAAAGACACGTCCAAGGCTTGTGCGGTGAGACAAAGGCAGCAATATGTCCTCTTTTTGGAAAATGCGAGCTGAGCAAGAAGTGGATGCCGTTGCACAACAGCCACTCTGCTTCCAAGTTGGCGCAGGGGATGTGTTTGCAGGAGCTGTCCAATTTTGCAGTTCTTGCGCCAAAAGCTTCGGTCAAGCCTTGACAATCAGTAATAGAACGAACCCCTGGCTTCGAGAGCGTATTTAAAAACACATCAGGTTCCGAATAGCATCTCCTTTTTAAACTTTTTGTATTCACAACAGCGATCACATCCCTCAAGCCATCATGCTTCGTTCCGCCTCTCAACTACGCATGGGGCGGAGCATGCTCCCACGCGCATGGCTGGCATCGAAACCACTTATTCCATCTTTTCTTGCAAGATCTGCCAACAGTCAACCAATCTTTGCCCCCAAGCGACTTCTCGGCCCCTCAACCATCAAGAGGTTCGCCTCCAGCGAGCAAACTCAGAGGGAATCAAAGGCGACCGAAGGCACGTCTGTAACGACATGCACTGTGTCCGAATTGTGGTGCAAGCACGGAGAAGACTTGAATATGTGGATTCGGGCCAAGGAAGCCTTCATGATCGCCTACCGCACCACCTACGGAAATGATGAGCTCTGGAAACTGTACAAAGAATCGCTGTCACGTCACGCACGCATGGGACGGGGCTTCAACATGATTATCGTTGAAGACGAAGATGTCCTCGATGGCCTCTCCATCCACCAAGTACGGAACATTCACAACGATCGGGTTCCAGGGTCCACTGGCTTGAGCCCGAATAAAATAGCTCAATACGGGGTACCTGGACTCGATTTCTTTACGTACATCAGCGACGAATATTTCAGGGACATTAAGAGTGGGAAGATGCGACCTTTCACCCTGGTTTCTGCACTATGGAAACCTTGGGGCCTTCATTCCATCACACGCTTTATTGCCCGATATCTGTCACCTAAGAGTGATCCTGAGGAAGGACGTGGCTACTTGCAATTCAATGAATGCGATCTGTCCCCAACTTTGTATCAAAAGCTTGCATGTACCAAAAGGAATTCCAATGAAAAAGCTCGGGTATCTTGGTAGGTACGGCAGGTGGACTTATTCTAGTGTCTGGGGGCGTACGAAATAGATGGTACATCTTTACTAAAAGACAAAATGAAGCTGCACTGGGGGAGAAGTAATAGTTCAGATTTCAAAATCTTTCTGCTAGTTTCAGCTAACCGAGTAAGAAGCTTTTTGTGTTAGCTGGCGTCTCATTTCCATTATTACCTTTTCAAGAAGTTATACACGAAATTGAAATCCATGATATTTTCCCTGCCATTATTGTAGTTTCTGTTGTCGTCGCCATCGTTAGTATACAATGATTATTCGACCCCATAGCAAATCCCTCATGAAAACTCCCAGTCAATCGGTTGACCCATCGAGCGATCAAGAACTTTAATTTAGACCTCCACCCTTCCATGAAGCCGTCGCATAGAACGAGGCCTGATGGCAGGTCATGCAATGACAACGATGATACAAAGCTGCGATAAGAGCAATCCCGCCCAAGTGTAAGAGCTTGAATTAGAAAGAACACGAGGATGGGGGATCAGCCATAAGGACCTGGTCGGGTTCCCCTAAGAATGAATGTGGGCGAGTAGTGAGATGTAATGAGCTATTGGAAGGGGGTTGTGTTGCTGCGCGCGTTGTGTTGGTTTTCTCTCGCTGACAATGCATGATCGACAAGAAAATGTCGTTGCTATGGGAAGATAAATTTGGTGGGCGCTGGCTGTCTTCCGTCTGGATGAACCCCTTTCTTCACGAACCTTTCACTCGGAAGCTGAATCTCACGAGAGCGAACCGTTATTTCAACCTCGATTAGTGGCCAAGCTGAAACCAACGAACGCTTATTGTAAGCCGGAACTTCCCATGATACCCATTCCGGTAGAAAATGGCCAGCGCTGGGCTTTCAGCTCCACGCCACGATCTACCTAAATTTCGCTGTAGTCGCTTTCAGCTTGTTTGAAGACAAGCCACCAGCGGTCGAGACATGAGAAATTGAATTTCAACGGTAATTGTGAAAGGAACATCGGGGGTCCGGCAAAAACATGCTATGGCATAAATCCGAATACGAAATTCCATTCAAGGACTTGATCTTGTTTTCTTTCGCACGATTCTCAATCAACATTTCCTCCACATCTTTGCCACCAATAGATGCCTGACAGATCGTCTTGGTCTTTTCACATCTTGCTTGGTAGAGAAACTTGACTCGGTACGTACGCACATTACCCGCTCGCATTTCTAACAATCAGACGGGCCTCTGACACTTTTGAACACCAGGAATTACCTTGCAACTTCCCTCGCCCTCACAATCAGTCCACTACATCCCACCATGTCAGGCGTTGAAACTGTGATCGGCCTCATTGCTGGTGTCATAGGCCTTCTTGAGACTGCAAACAAGGCATATGCGACGGTCAAGGACATAGCCGGACTTCCAAAGGCCTTCCAGGAAGTCTCTCAGCGAGTACCGCTCGTGTTGCAAATACTGGAGCACGTGAAAACGAACGCCGGGCAAGCACCGACATCAACAATCGACGCAATCACACCAGTGGTCAAATCATGCAAGAGAGAGGCCGAGGTACTTGCAGAAATTCTGGAAAAGCTTGCGACTGGTGATTCGGGATGGGACCAGAACAAATACATCCAGATGATCAGATGCAAGGGCAAGAAGAGTCGCGTGGAGGATTTGATGAAAAAGATCATCGAAAACATCCAATTTCTGGCGAGCGATCAGACAATGAAGCTCGCCACAGCCCAGCAGCTCCAAGAATTGGGACTGGCGATGGATGATCTCAAGCATGTTGAGCCTTCCGCTCCAGATGAGGTCTCGGGACGAGGCGACTTGGTAACTATCAACCATAGCGGAAACGGCCCTCAGAACCACCACATCGACTATAGCAATACTGTCACGACTTGGCATGGCCACGGATCTGGACATATGATTCAGGGAAACGCATATTTTGGCGTAGCTCCAGGTCAGTGATTCAAGCGTTTTTGGTACATCTCTGTGTGAGACCCATCAATGGACCTGTAGGCATTCTCTCAGATCCAACAGAACCTACGAGGGGACAAGACATGTAACTAGAAGGAAGTTCCACCAGAGGACGTTGGTCTCAGGGCAGTTTGGTAACGTTTATGTCGCTTTTGGGAGCTGTAGGTGGTGGTCATATAAATGTTCAACTGTTGTAGCAGGTTTTGGAGATAACAGCAGATGTCTCAATAGAAAACCCACTACCTTCAAGTTTTCAAACTTTTTTTCACTGATCAATCAACTGATACCGTGTGTGAACAGAAACCAAAGACTCCAGAGTACATCGGCTCATCCAGGGCCTCTTTGGGAACACCTGCTTTTATGAGGAGAGCAAAGACAGAAATCCAAAACGAGCACCTGGGACATGCGAGTGGTTCATTGAACACCGACGTTTTCAAAAATGGCATGCAGAACCTTCTTCAAGGTTGCTTTGGGTTTCTGCTAATCCTGGCTGTGGAAAATCCGTCTTGGCGAAGCACTTGATTGACAATGTTCTTCCGGCCTCACCATCGCAGACCATATGCTACTTCTTTTTCAAAGACGACTTTGAAGATCAGAACAGCGCTATAGGGGCAATTTGTGCTATCCTCCATCAAATCTTCATGCACAAGCCGTTCCTTGTCTCCGACAAGATGCTCGAAAACTTCGAAAAAACTGGCCCAAAGCTCATCCAGTCTTTTTCGTCTCTCTGGGAGATGCTGCTCTCTGCTTCAAGTCATCATCTAGCTGGTGAGATCACCTGCGTCCTGGATGCTCTTGATGAGTGCGAAGAGTACAGCAGAATTCAAATAGCCGATTCAATATCCCGTCTTTTCGAACATCCTGGACAGTCTGGAAGATTGAAATTTCTTCTTACCAGTCGCATGGATGGCCTCATGTCAGGAAGCCTCCGAAATATCGAGAGCCTCATGCCAACCATTCATCTACACGGAGAAGACGATGAGGAAATGTCCAAGATCGAAAACGAAATCAATGCCGTCATCAAGAGCAAAATTCATGACCTGAGCAAGAAATTCAGTCTATGTGACGAAGAAGCACAGCGATTGTGCGATCAACTCACGAGCATGCGAAATCGGACCTATCTTTGGGTTTACCTAGTGTTCGACATGATTGAAAGAGGTCTTGGAATTTCTTCGAACGCTATTCAACGGATAGCACGAGATATTCCTTCAACAGTTGACGAAGCCTATGAGAGAATTTTGCGCCGAAGCACCAACTTTCGTAAGGCGAAGATTTTGCTTCACATCATCGTCGGGGCTGAGAGACCACTATCTCTGCAGGAGATAGCTACGGCATTCGCCCTCGCGTGCGGATGCGAGCCACAAGAACTGAGACAAGAGCCAGAGACAAGAACTCGTGACACCATCAGAATGTTATGCGGGCTTTTCGTCACGGTCATCGAATCAAAGGTTTACTTGATCCACCAGACGGCCAAGGAGTTTCTGCAGGGCTCACAGTCGTCTGAAAGCCATGCCGGGAACTTCCATTGGAAGTCTTCATGTGATCCTAAGAGATCAAATGGAATTCTGGCAGACGTTTGCGTAAAATATCTACATTTCAGGGCAAAGTCCAATTCTTCCTTCCCACCCCATCTACATTATCCTGCCGACTGCACGTGGTGCGAGGAAGACTGCACCAAAGACAGGTTTTTGGCATATTGCGTGGAGTTTTGGGCGGCCCACGTAGGAAGCTCAAGCGCATCTGAAGATTCAGTGATCGAAGAGCGTGTCCTGGACCTGTGTAATGTTGCTTGGGATGGATGCTTGGCTTGGCTTGAAGCCCACGCCAAGTTCGCAAGTCTAGATAAAGGACACACTCCTTCAAGTTTCACCCCGCTTATTGTAGCGTCGTACTTTGGGCTTGACACAATCGTGTCGAAGCTTGTTCAGAGGAAAGACGCTCAGTTGAACGTCAAGGATGAGCGCGGCTACTCAGCTCTGGCATGGGCCGCTTCTAACGGGCACACAGAAGTTGTCCGAGAGCTTCTCAACACAGAAACCAACACTACTATCATGAAACTCTTCAATCGTGGTGGGATTGACATCAATTCAAGGGACAAATATGATCAAACTCCTCTTGCGATTGCAGCTGGTGAGGGCCACGAAGCCATTGTCCAACTTCTACTGGATAATAGCAGGACAGAAGTTGACTCAGTGTCACATCTCGGTACACCTCTTCAATTGGCAGCAAGAAATGGTCATGCAGCCATCGTCAAACGCCTCCTGTTGACAGGAAAAGCGAACATCAATTTACAAATCAATTCAAAGCCTTACCTTCATCTTGCTCCGCCAATTACCAGAGGCATTGATAAAATTGCGTCTTTTCTTGGATGGGATCTATGGGATGAATTGGATGAACCGTTTGCAAACGGCGATACTCCTTTCACAGTGGCAGCTCGAATGGGGGATATTGACACGGTGAAGGTAATTGTCGAAATGGGCATTCTTGACATCAACACACGACAATACTCTGGCCAAACTGCTTTGGCGGCTGCGGTGCATGGAAATGAACCAGAAGCCGTCAAATTCTTGCTTGGAAGGCCTTCTATCGCTGTCGACTTGGCGGACAAGAGCAATCAAACTCCTCTCACGGCAGCAGCTCGACTTGGCTCAGTAGAAATTGTCCATCTTCTGCTGAGCACGAACAAAACAAACGTCAATCACATGTGCGATTTGGGAAGAACGCCTCTCGCGTGGGCGTCGTACGAAGCTCATGAAGATGTTGTTCGTGCCTTACTGAAGTCTGATGAAGTTGATGCAAATCTGGGAGGGACACCTTCGGAAACTCCCTTGTCTCTCTCAGTACAAGAAGGGAATCTCAATATCATCCAAATGTTGCTAAATTCAGCAAAGGTTGACTTCAGCTCCATAGACAGCAAGAGGAGAATCCCTCTTATTCTTACAGAAAAGAAAGGAGTGTCTGGAGTCATTCGGCCATTGATGACAGTTGGTGCCGTGAATCTCAACGCAGGAGATACACTTGGTAGGACACCTCTGTACGTTGCTGTTGAAGAAGAACACACAGAAGCCCTGGCAATGATCATTCGAGAAGTGAAGACTGGTGCCGACCGAAATCATCCGAAACTAGTCACGTCTCTTCTTGTAGCAGCCAACGGCCGCAAGATAGAAATCGCTGATTTCCTGCTTCAAACCGAGGCAGTGGATGTTCAGACTACTATGGCTGAGATAAGCAGCTGGTACATAGATGACTTCATCTATGCGACAGAGAACGAACGTGCAAGCGTTGTGCGACTTATGTTAGAAGGTCCAAATTGTGGCGAATCAGACCCCGAATAAACAACGGAGCCACACGTCTTGACATAGCCCTGAAGTATGGTTTCCAGCACATTTGTGAGACCTTACAAGACTTTAGGAAAGAGGCAGAATTTGTGCCCAACCCAGTGCTTGTTTTAAAGCAGTTGTTTTATAGAAGCCAATACATCTGACGCGCCGAGAGTGACTTTTGTTCTCCCGAAGCCGTAGCAAATGAGTGTGTTCCCATGCGCCGACAAAATTGCGGCAAAGAGAATTCCCCACAGCAGCATTACAGTTACTAGTATTTCAGCCAGATGATCCGGAACTAATATATCGGAGCTTCATGCCTGAGTTTTGAGGGTCGGGCATAGGGAGTGGAGTGTATGGAACGGCCGTCAGTGGAAATTCTCACTCAACCGTCCTCCCAGATGTGGCTCACAGATCACTCGGACAGAATAGTATCTCGGTGTTGTTTTGTCGCCTAGTGACTGCAGCTCCAGAAAGACTGGATGAACGAAGTCGAGGGTGGAAGAACCCCAGCGAGTAAACAGAGATAGATGAAGGCCGATTTTCATGCAGGTTTCTTGATGATCCAAGCCCGAGTACCAGCTTTTATAGTGCATTACTCCCCAGCCGAGACTACCAGCCCGGTCGGCAATTAGGACAGAAGTGGCGATTGACTGCCGCCGCAATATGGTTCTTCAGACCGGCTGGTTGAGTCATCAGTTCCACATGGATCACAAGGCTCTCCAGGCACTCCATTATGCCTCCAATTTTCTCATCGCTCTTTCGTTCGAAAATCAACGTTGCAGTAAACGCCCTTCAGACCTCTGCCCACGGCATTTTCTACAGCCCATTGCTGGCCATGGTCTCGAAGCTTGTAATACGAAAAAGGAGTTTTCTACTCCAGTTCGGCAGTGAAAACGCTGAGCTAGAGCGATTACCATCTCTTATGAGACCAGACTACCCAAAGTCAGTAGCGCGTGTATCTGCCGACTTCACTAGATGATGGATCAGCACGCTTAAGTCGCCGAGAATCTTGTCTGCGGTACAAACGAATAAGGATCAAGCCTGGCAACAACTTAATTCGGGCCCACTGGTAAAAGTTGATACGTTGAACCGGCCGACGTGGCGGCGCATCCAGCTGCACAAAGACAACTCTGGCCTTCTCGGAAGCCACGCGATACCAATTCACAAGCAGTAAAGTCCCAGACAGAGCAATGTGGGCAGCAGATACCGATCGACCAACCCATTTATGTCTGCGAGAAGTACGCATATGCACCGTTGAAAGCATCCAAATATATCCCATGTTTAAAAGAACACCGACGAGCGAGATGGAGCAAGCTTTCTTCCACATATTCACCCCCATCAGGCTTTAAGAAGACATGGATTTGGAATAGGGAGGAGCAGACTTTCCCGCCACCGGGCCACGTCTTTCAAGACGAGGATTCTCTGAAAAGGTTGATAGAGCACTATTCGACGCACTGTCGATACGTGAGTCAAATTGATGGTGCCGTTCCATATTGCAGTCCTTGCCATTTTCGTGGGATCAAACACACACGAGTTAGGGAAGATGGGGAAGATTCCCTACAAGACTTGTGCTCGCACAATGCTAGTGTTTCCGATGTTGTGGTGTTGCTTGAGGGAGGGGGAGGAATGTTCCGTATTTGCTATGCAGAGTGCCCGATGGTGGATCTCCTGGGAAGAGAGAAGAAAACAGCGACAATGGAGGAGAAAAAGACGAAAGAGGGCAGGAAGAATCGTCCGATGGCCATACTCTATTCCCTGGGTACTATCAATTTGTCGGCGAGTGCTTTACGGATGGGTACATGAATGGAGAGATATGGAGAAGTCTTGTGAGTGAGTTAGGCAGCTCGGGGTTAGAGACATTTACCCTAGTGTAAACAGTAGAAATACTGCCGATGTACCAGCTCAACTGCCATGTTCTCAGATAGAGCAGACTCCGACGTTTGGCTCTGGGGATGAAGTCTCACCCAAGGTAGTGGATTACGGCGGCGGCTACCTCGAAGAGCATACCGCACCTTCATTTTTATCATTTCCAAATTGTTGTGGAACTTCGTCAGAGAAGTGTTGAGGATATAATGTGAATCTCGCTTCACATTCGGAACCCCCGAGCCTGAACCCCGTGCGACCCGGGTGTTCCCCCCACTTTTCCGGGACTACCCCGTTGCCGCTCCACGACAATTTAACTAGGCGGTGTCCGATGAGGCCGGGAGTTCGGCAAAAGAACAGATTGAAAAGGCAATTCGATTCACTGACCAAAGAAATCCGAATTGGCCGTTTGCGAAACGGAAGATCTTATCGATGGTCAGCCTGGTATAGTGTGCCATCAGCCAGGTTTCCGGAAGACTAAGCCCAAACTAGCCTTTCAAATCATCGCGACTTTTGGGTCTTAGCAAGGACAAGCTTTCTTCCTTCGTTGGTTTCTCCACTGTCGTGACGATATGGGCGGGCATGAGCCGAGGCTCTTCTGGCAGTCTCCATCCAAGGCGGACCTTTTCGTTCTCGGGACCAGGACACGGACGCTGTGATGAATAGACGAGAGCCGTCCAGCCGTCCGCCTTACTTCTCTCGGCCCGGATGTTGAGTGAGGCACATGTGAAGGTCCACAGAATACGTCAAAGACGCAACTCAAGACGATATCACGGCTAATAAATGACTTGCAGCGGTGATATAGCCAAGGTTGAATTAGGCGCCGATCTTCCACGAGTCGTGGTCCGCAGCCGGGATATATTTTCTCTTAAACGCCGTGGGCGATTTGATCAGTAATGCCACAGGCACCCCTCAAGTTCGGGAAGTTGTTGGAAGATCGCACCACATACTTTGATCGCCCCCAATATCACAAAGACGCATGGGCCAATATCACCACTTCAAGTTAGGACAGGTGTTGGGAGGGCGCACATCATTACCAGATTACGATTGTCATCATCTATGGGTATCCGCTCGACTAGCATTGACATATTTGCACACGTGGGCACGCATTTCTCTCCCCACACACCGCTATGACCGCCCTTACAAGGCCAGGATCCAGTCCCGCAGGACCTTTTGGATCTCGTAGCTGTTCTTCTCCATGAAGAACATGTGTCCGTTGCCGTGGATGCCAGCCTCGCCAAGCTCGAGGTGCTCGGTCTTGCTGCATCCGGCCTGCTGCAGGAACTCCACGGTGCAGTGGTCGTAGGGCGCGTGGTAGGAGGCCTCGGAGGTGACCAGGAGGATGGGCTTGCCGGCAAGGTTGACGAGCTGGCGGGGGGCGGGCTCCTCAGCCTGCAGGACGCACTGGATGTAGTTCTCGCCCTTGGCGGCGTAGGTAGCCTGGACGAGGTCGGTGGTAGGGTCGGTGACCTCGGGGGAGTAGGTGATGGGGATGTCGGTCAAGCCATAGGGACGGCCGGCCTTGGTGCTGAAGATGGCTTCCTGGAAGGGAGGGCCTGTGGGCTCGAGGAGGATGAGGGCCTTGGTGAGCTCGGGGCGGGCGTCGGCGATGATGATGGGCATGAGACCACCCTGGCTGTGACCGAGAACGACGGCGGGGCGGCCGATCTTGTCGAGCAGGGCGGCACCCGCGTCTTGGACGGTCTTCTGCTGGTACGTGGCGTTGTTGACGAACTCGACGTTGGAGCTGTAGAAGGCATCGAAGATCTCGTCGCCCATGGTGCCGGTACCGGGCCACTGGGTGTGGTTGGCAGCTTGGGCCCAGAGCATGTAGTCCTTGACGGCGGTGAAGCGCTGCTGGATGATCTCAGCGGAGTAGGTCGAGGGCTTGGTCGCGCCGTAGGCGGGCATCCAGGCGGAGCGGCCACGGAACGTCTGGTCGACGATGTAGACCTCGAAGCCCTGTCTCACAAAGTGAGAAGCCCAGCCACGACCGCCATCGGGCTTGTTGAGGAAGTTCTGGGGACAATGTCAGTAAGGTTCACGGCTCGGCCGAGAAGATTGTGACCTTCCGAAGAGGGCCTTTGGGATCTGCAATGCACTTACGGTACCCGTTTGGGCCTGTCCGTGGATCAGGACGATCGGCGTCTCTTGGGTGACGCCAAAGGTAGGGAGCAACTTCTCAACGTACATCTGGTCACGGAAGATGTGACCGCCGGAGCCATCGTCGACGTAACCGCCTCCGACGTAGAAGTAAGAACGAATGTAGGGGACCTCCGAATCAACGCATCCCTCATCCGGCGACGGCGGCGCGCCTTGTCCCGGGAAGCCTGGCGGTCCGCCGCGTTGGGGGAACGCGGAGGCCTGGCCCAGCAGAGCGGCGGCCACAGAAGCTAGCTTGAGGAACTGCATATTGTGCTGCGTCGGCGTGTGTCACCTTGATACGAAATGAGACACGGGGGGCTAGCGATTGACTAGATGGGAGACCCTTTGGACAAAAGGAGTGGAAGGGAGAACCGAACCAACGGAGAGTGACTGAGAAAAAGAGCGACAGTGGTTGGGCAGGGGATCAACAAAGTTTCCGTCCACGCGACGGAAGGGTGGCAACTCATTCTTTTTAATTGAACGAAAATCACCTTGCCGCGAGCTCCGCTAGTCTAGCATAAGGGTCCCATCCTTCGAGTGATTACAATGATAGGGCTGATGGAGCGGCCAAGGAATGAGGTAATACGACGTCGAGACATGGCTTGCCGGTGAGCTTAGCGGGACGCCACCGCCTCCAAGGCTTCGATTCGGTCTGTAAGTCTGGATAGCGGCACTCGCCCGATGGACCGAGACGCCACGCGGCCACTTCCCGATCTTGGGATGGAGACGGGCAACTTCACGGCGTACGATATACGGCGGAACTCGGGGGGGCTCAATTGGCAATAGGGGATAGTTGGGGGTTATTCAGCACTGCCTAATTTCCATCCATCGAAGAAGTTGGCCTGCCCATATTAAAGTGGTGTTGTTCGGGCGCGAGTCAGTCCGCCGACAGGGACCGGGGCCTCAACACACGCGAGGGTCTCATATAGAACGGGGCCGCGGTAGCATCGTCGAACAACCATGGATATTAACCTTCACTAGAGGGCTGGATGCGGATCATGTCCGAGCATTAATCTCCGTGCGCAGAGAAAGAGGAGAGAAAAACTGCTTCGGGATCGCTTTCTTGGGCGGCTGTCAAACGCAATGGGAAGCTCGGGTTTGGGGGCTAAGTTCTGTCAAAAGAACAAGTGCCGAAGAGAGAACTTGAGATTTTGATATCGTATTTTGTTGTCTATCGACTCCGTCGGCAAAAAGAAGAAAAGGGTCTGTCCGGTTCCGGTCGCTGAAGCCTGAAAGGCTGCCTGTTCATGCCGGTTGTTGTTGAAGAATCAAGAAACCCGCTCCACACTCGAATCGTCTCCGGTACGCTTAAATCCTCTCGGCAAGCGATGTTGCATGCGATGCTGCGGCACAAGAAAGAAGAAAGATGATCCCTGGATCTTACGTTACCTCTTGTGAGTCCGTAACAACGAGTCCGGTCAGCTCGGCTTCTAGAAGTCTAAAGACCTCACCCCTCGGACAGAGCCCCACGGTGGATCGCAATCACACATCTGTCCTGGGATGGGGGAGTCTGCAGCCGACGTGCATCCGAAGGCGCAGGGAAAGTTGGGGTTGAAGAACGGAGGTCTCAAGCCCTGATCCTTTCATCTGGGCCGGCCTCTTCGCAAGGTCTGGAAACTGGTCACGCCGCAAGAGTTTCTCGGAATGGTATGATGCCCTTTCGCAAGGCGCCGGGATGAGGAGACGTACGGTTGGGACTAAGCAGGGTCCCTACCTCTTAGTGTAGGTGAGGCAAAGAGGATAATAATGGTTCATGAACTGCCCCGTCTGCACTGCTCTCGAAGGACCCTTTTTTCGTCGTCTCTTTCTGTCTCTGACCTTCCCTTCGTCCCACGTCGCTGTGCGAGTGCCCCCTTCGGAACTTCGCCGGCCATGGTTGACCCGACGCTCCTCATCCATTGGCTCTTCAGCTGCCTGGCCTTGGCGGTCATGTTCGCCAGGCTAGTCTGGAGGAAGATAGCCAGGCAGGAGTACAACCGGGCGACTATCTCACTATCGCCGCCTGCGTCTGCGCACTGACTCGACTTGGCCTCATTCAGTGGTGTTGACCTGGGGGACGAACAACGTGACACCGAAATATCGAGACTCGCACAACTTTACAGATGAAGAGATCTACAGACGGGAGATCGGCAGCAAACTGTCTCTCGTCAACCGGGTTTTTTACAACTCTTAGTCAGTTCTCCCCTTTGATAACCCCCCTGGTGCACTGCAACAACCCATGTTGCGTCCTCGCTTGTATGCCCTCTTCTGCACGCAATCGAGTCAGGAAGGTTTTTAGAGTTGCGATCGATATACTAACTCGACTGAAGTCTTTGGTTGCAGAAGCTTGTCTTGCTGGACGTCTACCGTCGTCTCATTCTCAACTTGCGATATGAGAAGATTACCATTTGGTCCTTTTCCGTCATTTTCTTCGGCACCTACGTCGCCTGCCAGGTGACGACCTTCAGCGAATGCAACCCCTTTCACCTTTACTGGCAGGTTCTGCCTGACCCTGGTATGTGACTCGTCATATTTAAGACTGTCAAGAGAATATCATGACTGACAACTCACCCTTACAGGATCATGTTCCAAGGCCCAGCTTCAACTTGTTGTCGTTGGAGTTCTTAACATTGTGACCGACTTCATGCTTCTCGTCCTCCCGATTCCATTGGTCGTCTCCCTCAAGACGCCTTGGCAGCGAAAGATCCAACTTTACGCCCTCTTCACCCTCGGAATTTTCATTATCGCCATCACCGTCATCCGCCTGCCGATCAACATCAACAACAAGGACCTCCAAACCAACCGCACGACATGGGCCAGCACTGAGCTGCTCACCGCGGCCATCGTGGTCAACGCCCCGACGATCTACGGCATTTGGAACAAGAGGAGGCAGAAGAAGTCATCAGGAAATCAACCAATCCATCGGGTCTTCACTACTACGGCGGCGGCACCCACGCATCGACGGTTCATCGATCGACTGTTCGAGCCCAGGGACCGGAGGAGTCGTTCGCGATGAACTCCACAAGGCGCAAAATGGGTCCCATGGAGGGAATCATGCAAACAAAAGAGGTCATCGTTTCAGAATTTCGGCAAGATGGAGACCAGCGTATAAATGGACGATATGAGAATCTCCCGGATGATGTGGAGAATGCATCTAATCATTCGAGCCAACACGGCATTTTGAAGAAGTAATGAGCAAATTTCATAGAGTAAAATAATACGACGGCATTACGATCCGTCTTTGTCCCATCTATTGCAGTATTCCATGGTTGATGTTTCCAACGAACAGAAAAGAAAATCGCGCTTGAATTTTTTTTAGGCTCGGTAGACGTCCGAAATCCTACCATGGAGTAGCTGGTTAGCTCCCGATATTAAGGCCCCGATCCTCCCGCAATCCAGCGCACAGACGACACGGGATCGGCATCATCAGACGAACAGCACTCCAAGGTGAACCCTGGGCCTTAAAACGGGAACAATCAAGCTGCAACCTTCAATCACCGGTATTCAGGGGCTTTATCCTCATTAGACATTGGCAATATGGCAGTTGTTATTGCTTCGAAATGCAAAGTAGACGCTTCGAACGCTCGCAATGTCAAAAGATTGAAAAGGGGTTGAAGAGTCGCAATTCTCGTCTCAGAATCTTGCAGGCGGGTGGCTCATTGAAACGATGTGGCTTGACCAGCTGTGGCAATATTTTCATGAGCTGATCTCAAACGGATGATAGAAATCTTTCTTTCACTGTGAAATTTGATTGAGACTTTCTTGATAGATTTTCTGCACAGACGCTGCCACGTTGGCCCGGCTCAACGCGCTACTTGTTGATATGGTGCCGATTTACCCGGCCTTATTGCAACGATCACAGAAATGCCCAACTGGCAGAAGCCTGGACAAAGTGTTCAATGAGGCTCTGCAGCAGCCTTCCTTGGAGAATACGCGGGAGCTTGCATGCGCTGGTACAGCCATTCTGTCTGGCAGCCCGGCATACCCTCCGTGTCTCCCACCAAGTAAGACATCATGACGTGGATGGCAGCCACGCAGCACCTTATTGGGTACACAAAAGACGACCTTGAGAGCAGGCCACCAATTAGGGTCTCGCTCTTGGTTTGAGGCAGGCTCTGGCCTCTTTGAGCCGCAGCAACGGAATGGTTGCAACGCAAAGAGCGCCTGATTCAAGCCATCCAGGGTTCTGCATTACGCAGCTCAGCTGCGTTCGCAACTCCCTTCCGGGCGGTGCGGCGCCCGAAGAATTCCATTAAAGATACGAGTTCCCAACGCGTCGCTCCAACGCTGGCTTTTCTTAATCTCCTCAATTCCCCTCATTTCGTCGCGGCGCCGTCCACCTCAATAGGCCCACGTCTTTGCGCCGCTTCGTGGGTGTTGGTGTCTTTCCAACGGCTAAGCTTTTTCGCATCGGTCGAGCGAGCTCCATTTAATATCCCGCTTCGGCGGGCCACACATCAGATCTGCACACCCGCGACCCCGACCCGTCCCGGTTTTGTCTACGGATCCACTAGCGCCGGTGAACCTCCGTCCTTGAGGAGGCTTCTTGGCATTCTCTTCTACCCGGTCCTCTCTCCCTTCCTCTTGGCATAGCTCAAGTCGCTCTGATGCCGGAAGCAACGAGTTAACGGTGGCAATAGCCGCACTGGCGATCGCGATTGCAGCATTGTTTGCCGCGACCCTGCAAATCTGGCAGGCCATCTTCGCCTCGGCAAGGGGTGTCTCAAGCTGCAACAAGAAGGTGATCGGTAAATGGGCAGATCATACGCATTGGAGACCGAAGTTGACTCAGTTGGGTCTGGAGGTCTCGTTTGAGGCTCCAGTGATTTTCTTGGCGCCACAAGACCAGAAAAAGGGACCGGTTCCAAAAGCGCCTGTGTGGCAGGCCGAGGGGACGCCCAAGAGCTGCGATGACTGTCGGACTGATTGGGATAATGTGGTGCCGTCAATGAAAGAAGGAGAGCCGAAAGAAGCGATTCATACTGTCAATCACGAACAAGCGACCTGGATTTGGTTATTGGCAGCAACTCAGAGAATGGAGAAGGAGTCCAAAGATTGGGAGACACAGAAGCTTGGAGATGATTTGAAAAGTGCAGGACCAGGGCGACCTTACGGAATCGACTCAAGCCCCAACTCTCACAGTTAAAATCCAGGCAATGCGAAGAAGCTTCGACACGAACCCGAGCATCAAAAAGCCCTACGCAACAACGACAATCTCACACATCATAGAGCTTGCATCAACTCTGGGGCTCTACTGGAAGGTCTTCGATAGGGACGATAACAAATATCGAGCTGAAGGGAATGGCTATAGCTTGACCGGTTCCCGCATCGCCGATTTTGGCATTGTGTTCTCTTTTGAAAAGATCGGCAAGCCGGCTTTTCAGGAAAGGCGGGTGATCCCAACGTATGAGGTGAAAGAACTCTGCTTCGGGAGAGTAGCAACATTGTTCCGCGGACCCAAAGAAGATGGACCCAAAGAGAGTGGACCAAAAGAGGATGCTGTCGAGTGGCTTAACCCTCTCAAGACTTCCTCTTCCAAATCTCTAGAGATACTGCAGCTTGGAAGCCGCGAGGAGATTGCAGAGACTCTTACCCAAATTGGATGCAATGTCAACACCACCCTCTTATACAAGGAGGAGAAGAATGACAAGCATCTATTCTCAGGTACGTGAGCCAAACCAAATACTCTGTTCGGGACCAAGCTGACAAAGTCGTTGTCAGTGACATTCGAGATGATGGGGATGGTTGCTAGGGTTTTTCACATCAAGGACAGATGCTTCAGATTCCTGCCCAACCCAACAATCTTTCCTTGGACAAAGGATTCGTTCTCACTTCTCCGGCTTCTAAACGCTTTCGAAGCGCTACTCGAGCGAGATCTTCACGAATTCGAAGACGCGAAATCTACAGAGTGTGATGAAGAGGACGATATCCCCACCGACGTCAAAGCAGCACTCGAGAAGATTCAAGCGCTCGACAAAGAGGCCAAGGGTCTCAGTGAGAAAGAGACGAAACTCACTTGCTTCCGGATGAATGCTTTGCATAGAGCAATCAGATGGACAGACGGGATTCTGAAGGAGGAGAAGAATCATTCGATTGTTCGCGATGTGCTCCGCTGTCATCTTCAAGAGGTGCTGGAAGCCGTCAACAACCACGCAGTTGGGGGAAAACGAAATAGGGGCTCGAAGCCCCAAAAAGGTGACAAGATATCTTTTGGCAATCTGCTTGAAGTTCCTCTAGAAGTGCGAGAGCAGAGATTCATGGAAACTTATTTCGACCGAGTTCTGTGGCAAGTCATCTTCAGTGGAAAGGGGGACCAAGAGGAGGTTTCTCGCCGTATTCACGTTGAAAATCGGCGAGCCCGCGACGGAAATGGGAAGATGGAGAGATCCTGGATCACCACATTCAAGCACCCAGAGCCCCGGGGGCAGCCCGACGAAAAAGAAAGCCAGGAGATTCCCTCGCCGGGCTTGGCGCGTCAGGGAACGTGGCCGCCGGGGGCATTCCCCAAGCGCCTGGGTGTCGAAGGTGGAACTCAAGGCTGGGCAGCCCTCGTGAAGGATGCAGATGGCATGCAGCGCTTGATAGTTTGGTACATCCTTGTGTTCAGAATGATCTGCTGGCTGACACTTCATGACTTCGACAAGAAAGACGTCCAGGTGCCTAAGAGCGAGCTCATTGGCAATCGTCAGCCGGTGTTTATCATGTGAAGAGTGTGTTGGTATGAGTACCGGTTGTACTATGTGGTAATGAAAGTGTGGTACAGAATGACTTTATGATTTGGTTCTCATACGTATATAGGTTTAGGCTTCGAATTACCTATACTATAGATACCTATAGGTAGCCATACAAATAGGTTAGGTTATAGGTAGACCTAGGCTGTGGGTAGATAGGTTTACTAAGTATATAAGTAGATATAAATATAGGTATAAGTAGAATCTCTATCTATATTTATAGTGTTATAAGTAACCTCTATATTTTTTAAAATTACTATATATATAATAACTATCATAATAATATTATATAGAATTCGTTTTAGCTTTTAAAACGTATTATATATAGTCTACTATTTAGTTTTATATTCTTATTACTAAATTCTTTAGACTTTTAATCTAACTAAACTATTTTATATTTATAGTTCTAAAGCTACTATTTCCTATTTATATTATTTAATTCTACTTAGGGATTCTTAACTCTAAATCTATACTTTCTAGCTATTTATTTAATAGCTTTTTATATTTATACTATTCTCTTATATATTTTAAAAAATCTTTTTATTTAATACTAAGAATACTACTATTTCTTTTAATAGAAAGTTCTTTAGTTATAGAACTATTTTATATTTCTATTATTTATTTACTACTACTAAAGAATTTTTATAGACTATAACTTCTACTAAAGATACTTAAATCTTATTATAGGGGCTAGTTTCTTTTTCTCTATTATCTAGCTTTTTATTTTTTTAGTTTTTATTATTTAGCTTTTTATTATTTTAAGCTTTATTCTTTAGTTTTTATTATATTAAGCTTTATTCTTCTAAGCTTTATTCTTTTAAGCTTTATTTTTTTAGTTTTTAGTTTTTTTAAAATATAATATTACTTTTAGTCTAGGGAAAAATATTTCTATTTATAGCTATTTAGAAGAAAGAATAGTATTAATATTATTAAAACTATTCTAAGTATTTTAGTAAGTATTAAGAGATAGTAATTAAGCTAGCTAAGATACTTTAATATAGTTTTTTAGATATTTATTTAATTTATTATTATTTAAAATAGAGATAATATCTTTTAATTAATTTTAGCTCTTTTTTTATTTTAAGTATATTTTCTTTTATAAACTTCTTTTATTTTATAGAAGTCTTCTTACTACTCTTTTTTAGTTTTAGGAATAGTTTTTATTATTTTTAAACTTATTAAATAGTTAAATTTAGTTTTAAAGTTTAATATAGAGTTCTAGAACTAATAAACTAATAGTTTTTTTTACTATTAATATATAATATATTTAAAATAATATAAGTAAAATAAATAAATAAATAAAAAAATAAGTATCTATTTATATATTACCTAACTATAATATTTATTTTTTAGGATATTATATAAATCTTTTTAATTAAAATAAGATTTTTACTATTAATAGTAACCTAGTAAGTATAGATAGCTACCTATATATATACTGAAAAATATTAATAAAAGATTTTAAAAGAAATAAAGATATATTATTAAATATAGAAAAAAGAAGGCTTTAGAACTCTTTTATAATATTTTAAGAATAGAAGCTTAAATATAATAGGTATAGTAAAGTAAAACTAAGTATTTTTTAGTATAATCTCTCTAATAAGATTTTTAAAGGATATTTTTAGAATTAAAAGCTTATATAAAGCTTAGATATAGTAGATTTCCTAAAGTATATATTTTTAAAATATTAGTATTATAATAACTTTTAGGAATTATATAATCTACTTATATCTAAGCTTATATTAATAGGCTAGTATTTATTATCTAACTATATAAGCTAGATTCTTTATAGTAGTTTTATAAGTAGTTTTAGAAGTAGTTTTACTAGTAGTTTTACTAGTAGTTTTAAAGGTAGTTTTATAAGTAGTTTTATAGATAGTCTACTTAAGTATATTTCTAGTAGTATTTATATTACTACTACTTTAGTAGGTAAGTATTATAAGTTTATATCTATAAGAAATTAGCTTTTGAGAAAGAATAAAGATATTAAAATGAAAATACTTATATAGATAGAAGAATAAACTATATAAAGTTATAGTAGTAATATATTTATAGAAAGAAGAAAGAATAATCTTAGTTAGTTAGTAGATTTAAAAAGAGAGGTTATATATACTAACTATATTATATCTAAGATTTAGTAAGTATAATATATCTTAGTTACTATAGTAATAGTAACCTTTACTTTAAAATAATTATATAACTTATATAAATAGTCTATATAGCTGTATTAAATTTTAAATCTATCTTAATAGAATTAATCTTACTTTTTATAACTAATAAAATAAAACTATTATAAATATAATTTTTAATATCTTAAATTATTTATACTAAATCTCTCTAATCTATTACTAAAGCATATTTATAGATATTTCCTGCTATTATATATTTATAGTTTATACTTATAAAGTTATTATAATAATCTATAGTATTATTATAATAATTATTTTTATAGGTTATCTTATTAGCTTTAGTATAAAAGAGAAGTAGAAAGCTATAGAGGATTATTCTACTAATCTTTATACTATAAAAATATAGAAGTATATTAATAATATAACTAATATTAAAGTTAAGTTTTACTAGCTAAAGTAGTAGCTAAATACTAAAAAAATATATATAAAGAAAATTATAATTTAAAAGTATTTAGATTAGAATTCTCTAAATAAAGTATAGTAAATATTATAATTAAAGAAATAAATATAATATATTAGAATATATAAGTTATATTTTTAAAGAGCTTAGAAATTTATTATAAAAATCTAGAATAGATAGAAGATATTACTTATTCTAATTATATTACTACTACTTATATATTTAGCTAGTATAATACAAAATATACTAAGAAATATAGATAACTTATTTTAAAACCTAGACTTATAATATAGCTATCTTTAAATAATCCTTGGTAAATACTATAGAAACTTAGTTATTACTTTTTTAATTCTTTAATTAGCTTATTTATATCTAATATCTAAGTATAGAAAACTTATTAATATTAATTTAAGCTTAAGATATCTTTAAAAATAATTATAATTTAGATTAAGAAGATATTCCTCTATATAAACTAAGTTTAATTAAAATCTCTTAGTTAAAATTATAATTAATTTAAATTTTAAAATAAATAGATATAAATAAGAATAGAAAGTACTTTAAAGTAAAATAAAATTTTTTAAAGTTATTAAGTATATAAGTTTTCTAAATATTATTAAGGAGTTTTTATTAATTTTTTTATAGTAAACTACTCTTATTAGATATTAATATTCTATATAGTATAGCTTATAACTTTAGACTTATTTTAGCTAAAGCTATTATATTTTTACTAGTTCTAAAAAAATAGAGAAGATTTTTAGAGAAGCAGTATTATAAAAATATAGAGAAAATTCTTTAAAATTTAAGACTTTCTTATACTTAAGAAAATAGCTTTATATAATTCTTTAGAAGTTTTTTTCTCTAAAAATTTATAAAAAGAGAAAGTTTTTTAGAAAGTAAGTAGTATATATAAAATAGAAGTAGTAAGTAATATTAAGAGATTTCTTATAAGTAAGTCTAATAAAATTATTCAAATTAGTAGAACTTAAGAATAAATATTTAAGTTCTTAAAAGTTATTTTTAATAAACTATATATATAGCTATTAATTCTCTTTTTATAGATTAATAAAAAAGTAAGTCTAGGATTATTAGTAATACTATAATAAGTATTAATAAGAACTAGATTAAACTTCTAGGTTTTACTAGAATATAAGAAAATATAAATAAGATATTAATAACTAATATAGAAGTTATTAATATAATCTAGTATATTTATAAGTTAAAACTAGCTTTAATTCCTATTTAGCTTAAAATACTAAATTAAGTGAAATTATTTTAAAAGAATAGTAATAGTTTAATAATAAGATAATATTTTATATTTTTTAGTTTAAATTCTTATTATAAGATAGAATAAGAAATATAAAGAGATATCTACTTAGAGAAATAAGAAGTAATAAATATAAATTTAATAATATTATTATTTTAGTTTTAATTTCTTAAGCTAAGATTAAATAAAAGTTTAAAAGAATATATATCTATTTTTATTATTATAAAGTAATTATTATAATATAATTATTATAAAGTAATTATTATAATATCATTATTATAAAGTAATTATTATAATGCGATTATTATAATGTGATTATTATAATATAGCTATTTATATATTTTTATCTATATATCTTGAAAATATATAGCTTTATAAATATATCTACTTCTTATATTTTTTTAATATTAGCTCTCTAAGTATTACTTTATATAGAATTTCTTTATAACTATCTTCTTTATATTAGTTTTAGTTATTTAAAATATTTTAGTTTAATATTTCTTTACTTTTAATTTCTCTATTTAAAATTTCTTTACTCTAAATTTCTCTATTTAAAACTTCTTAAAGAGTAATTCTTTTATTATATTCTCTTTATATATATTTTATCTACTTATATTTCTTCTACTTAAATTTTCTATATTTATATTTCTTTTTTAGTATTCTTTACTTATATTTCTTTTATTTATATTTTCTTTATTATAATCTTTTTATTTCTATTTTCTTTATTTATATTTCTTTTACTTATATTTCTTTTACTTATATTTCTTTTACTTATATTTCTTTTACTTATATTTCTTTTACTTATATTTCTTTTATTTATATTTTCTTTTACTTATATTCTCTTATTTATATTTGTTTTGTTTATATTTCTCTAGTTTATATTTCTTATAGATATATTCTTTATAAATATATTCTATAAATATATTACTTTTACTTCTATTCTCTATATATATATTTACTTTATTAATATATATTAAAATATTTACTTTTTTTTTTAGTTTACTTATACTTTTTTATATTTCTATTAGCTTTCTTATTCTTTTTTCCTCTCTTTCTTAATCTTCTTCTATTTTTCTTTTATATTTCTTATTTCTTCTATAAATTTCTTTTTACTACTTATATAGTTTTTTATTTCTTATATATTTTAGGTTATTTCTTTAAAAGTTATTTATTCTTTTCTCTTTATTATTATAGTTATTCTTAGGAATATTAGTAGTATAATATTACTAGTATATAAAATTTAACAATAAGAGAAAGGAGTAGAATAATAAAGGAAATAAATATAAAGTAGAATAAAAGCTAACCTCTAATAGATTTAGTTAAGCTATAATATATTTATACTTAAAAATATCTTTATAATTTCTTTAAGGAATTTAATATCTTTATCTTTAATTATAATATATTTTATATAGATAGCTATAAGCTAGGTTATTAAGAACTATATTAGAAAGAACTTTAAAAAGAATAAGAAATATATTTTAGAATAGAGTAGTAAAATAGTTTTCTATAGATTCTTAAAATACTTTTATTATAGTAAGCTAGAAATAAATTAGATAATACTGAATTTATATTTTATATTTTTAATAATTTTAGACTAGTTACTAGAAAGAAAGCTTTAAGAGAAGTAATTTATATAATTTCTGAAATATTCTAATTTTTTAAAGCTTTAGCTGAAAGATATTAGTATTATAATAATTATTAAGAATTATAATAATTTGACTTACTATCTAGCTTATACTAGTAGGTATATAGCTTCTATCTAGTCTTATAAGATAGTACTTTTTAAGCAGTTTTATAGCTAGTCTTATAAGATAGTACTTTTTAAGCAGTTTTATAGCTAGTCTTACTAGTAATCTTATTAGCAGTCTTATTAGTAGTTTTATTAGCAGTCTTACTAGCAGTTTTAGTAGCAGTTTTATAGCTAGTCTTATTAGTAGTTATTTAGTTTATTAGTAGTATAATGCTTCTTAATAAAGTGTAAGTATAATAATTAGAAAGGTTTACTTATAATTACTAGGAAGAAAAGAATATAATATAAATTATAATAAAGAATATTATATATAAAGATTATATATAAAAGATATTTAGAAAGAGAGGTTTAAAAATAATTTACCTAGTTTTAAATTCTTTATTACTAGGATTATCTTTTAGTTATACTTTCTTTTAGTATATTAAATTATACTCTTTCTTTTATATTAATTATTTACTTACTTTTTATTATTTCTACTTCTTTTATCTATACTTTCTTTAGTATTATACTTATTAAAAATATTTAAATTATATATTATTTATATAAACCTTTTCTTCTTTATAATAATAATAATAAGTATAGCTAACTTTTTATAAATAATAATATAACTAACTATTATTACTCTATTTTTTATTAGATATTACTTATTATAAATTTCTAACTTACTACTTTCTCTACTCTATCTATTTTAGGTTTATACTCTTTATATTATTATAATAATCCTTAGTATTATTATAATAATTATTTCTATAGGTTGCTTTATTAGCTCTAGTACTAGTTAGAAGTAGAAAGCTACTAGAAGCTATTCTTAAAATCTTTATACTATTAAGGCTTAGTACTATATTAATAATATAACTAAAGCTTAAGCTATATTATTAGAGGAATTAAGTATTTAGATAGCTTTAAGTCATAAATAAAAGAAGATATTAATAAAGATTTTAGAATAGAATTTAATAACTAAAGATAAATAAAAAGAAGCTTTTAAGTTTTTTAAAGTTCTTATTTATAAGAAATAGTAAGAATATTTTATATTTATCTATAAAATATTTCTAATTAGAATTTAAGATAGATAAGAATATGTTAGCACAGGTATAAGAGTATTCAGGGGCGTAGTATATGCGCCTATATAGTATAGGGTTATAGATGGAGATATGTTATGATAAAAATTGATAATCCTCAGCATTTATGGGCATTTATTTGTATAGATGATTGATAGAGAAGGAATGTATTGATATGATTCTGGTTGATGTAGTTGGCAGGTTGCATCCTAAGGTAGGAAAAATGAGGGGAAAGATAACCTTACGTTTCAGGTTATACTTTTTAGTTACATAAGCAGGATTACATAATAAGAGCGATTACGTAAGCATTTATAAAGTTATAGGTTATAATAAACTAAACACTTTTATATAAAGTTATATATATAAAAGTCTATTTGTTTATTTTATATAGAATATTTAAGTAAGTAGAATATTGTTATATTATTATTATTATTATATTAAAATGTTATATGTTAACAGAATATATATCTATCTTAGTTTAATATAGATATAAAACTTTATTTATTAATATTCATATCTATATTTCTTATATTTATAACTTTAATATAGAAAGCTTAAAGCTTTATTACTTTTATTTTAAGTTTTAAAATATTAGTTACTTTAAGTAAGCTTAGCTAGCTATCTACTTATCTTTTACTAAGATTATTTTTATTTTTAATACTTTTTACTATTCTTTACTTACTATAAACTAATCTTATATACTTTAATATACTAGCTCTAACTTCTACCTCTTTAGATATTAGTATTAGTTAGTTAGATATTAGAATATATAATATTAATATTATTATTAATAACTAGGTAATAAGTAAGATAACTATTAAAATAATCTCTTTTAGTAAGTTTAAAGTAAAGAAGATTACTAAGTTAATAGAAATACTAGACTTTAATATATATAAGCTATATATATATTTTTTCTTTCTTTTACCTAACTAATTTCTTATTAATTATATATAAAGTAACTTAGTATATAGCTTCTTAGTATTCTGCTTTAACTAAGTTAATATTTTTAAGATACTATATTTAAAGCTCTCTATAACTTATAAATTCCTAGAGAGTATTTTTAAGATATTCTTTTAGGTAGATATTACTAAGAAAAGTATAAAATTCTTATAAACTTAAGACTTCTTTATATTTAAAGAAGTTTTTATTTATTTATATCTTTTAGAAGTATTAGAATACTAATATTAAAATAGCTATACTATAGAACTTTAAGAATTTATATTCTATCTATAAGTAATTTAATAAGATTTTTTCTACTCTATTATAAATAATAGCTAATAAAAAAAAGATCTATAATACTATTTACTATATAATTAAGATATTTTTAGGATATACTATTTTAAATATAACTTATATTTATGGATATCTTTTTAGTATCTTAGTTTAGAAGATAATCTAAGATATTATTAGTATAGTTAATAATAATTAGAATAGTATTTAGATAGACTTTTCTAGTTTAGCTAGAATTTAGTTTAGTATTAATAAAGTCTATCTAAAGAAGTTTAAAGTATTAAATATTATTTAGTATTATTATAAGAAGAATCTAGCTTAGATTTCTATCTAGCTTAAAATACCTTTTATTTAAGATTTTTATTCTATAGTATAAGAGTAGTTTAATATTAATATACTAGATAAGTTTATTACTTTTACTTTCTTTCTTAATTATAGAATAGATATAGAGTTTATTAGAGAGAATAAAAAGGATAAAGAAGATAAGAATAAAGAAAATAAATATTTAGACTAAGAAGATATATAGATATCTAGATAAGTAGTAGTATATATTAGTATAGATCTAGCTTATAGTATTAGAAACCTTAGCTTCTTAGAATTTTAAATATAATTAGAGTAGTAATAAGTTTATTTTATATAGTAATAATTATAATATTATACTATAATAAGCTATTATAATAACTTGTTATAATAACTTATTATAATAACTTGTTATAATAACTTTTTATAGTAAATTAGAATAGAATTTATTTATCTTTACTTCTATATTTATATTTCTTATAAATCTATATATTTCGCTAGCTACTTAATTAGGTCTATATCTTTCTTCTAAAGTATAATTCTCTTTATATAGATAGTATAGAGGTTTATATCTATTTAATATATAAGTAGAAGTATTTTAGCTAATAATAATTATATACTTTTAAATATAATAATTAGATATAATTTAGTAACTATTTATAAAGCTTTTATAGCTTCTAACTAAAAGTATAGATCTAAATATATAGACTATAATATTTCTCTTATAAGCTAGGAAAATAGTTACTTCTAAATTATATTATCTATTATTCTCTACTACTTCTTTATTTCTTAAAGTATTTATACTATAAAAGTTAACTTTAAAGCTAATTTAAAATATATTTAAACTTACTTTCTAGTTAGTAGTAGTATAAATATTTTTTCTTAATAATAATATCTTTTTATAATACTTTCTATACTTTCTATTTTCTTAGTAGATTTAATATACTATTTATAAACTTCTTCTTTATATTCTTCTTTAGTAGTTATAATAGTAAACTATTTTTAGTTTTTATAGTAATCTTTATTACTATAAGTAGTAAAAAGTTAGATTTACTAATAATATCTTTTATTATATTAAGACTAAGTAATTACTATTATAGCTCTATTTATAGATATATAGAGGTTTTAGAAATCTTATTATTTTTTAAATACTAACTAAATATAGCTAGTATTAATAAGATACTTTTAAGTAATTAGAATAGTATTATTATTTTAAAGACTTATTATAAGAGAATTAAAAAATATATCCTCTATAATTACTATAATAAATACTTATAGCTTAGTTATATTATTAAGTAAACTAATTATTTTCTAGACTTATTACTAAATAGTATAATATCTTATACTTATTATACTTATAATAATCTATTATAATAATTTATTTTACTCTAATTTCTCTTTATATTTATTATTATATCTATATTAGTAATATATACTACTTAATTATATATAATAGATAACTTTTTTAAGGAGATCTTTTTTCTAGTCTTATTTTCTCTTAAATATAAGCTAATATTTAGTAGCTTTATTATTCTTTTTACTATAAATACTTTCTTTATTAAATAGTAGTAAAAAACTTATTATTATAAGTAGAGAGTAGAAGATAGTATTAAGAGTTTCTAAGAATCTCTAACTTTTAATATATACTTAAAAAGAGTAGCTAAAATCTTTAGTAAATCTTATAAATAAATAGATATTTAGGCTAATTTTTATAAAGAAGTAAAAGTCTATGAGAGAACTTTCTGTTTTATTTATAATATATATAATTCTATTCTTATCTATTTTAATATTACTAGTTTAGAGACTAATTTAATAAATAATTATTTTTATAAACTAGTCTGTTTTAAAGCTTAGTATAATACTCTAGTATCTTCTAGAATATAATATAATAAAGAAATAATTTATCTTTAAACTATAAAACCTATTTAAGTTATTTATAATAATTATTATAATAATCTCTTTCTACTTTCTAGCTTATTAGTAAAAGAGATAAATATATTTATATAGTTAAAGTATTACTATATTATTTTATTAATAGTAGTATATCTTTTAACTCTATTTTAAAGTTAATTTTTAAGTTCTTTATTAGCTTTATAAACTTAGAGTAGATACTACTATTTACTATAATAATTACTAAAAATCTTAAAATTAAAGCTTTAGCTATCTAAGCTAAGGTTCTTAAGTAAATTATTTTAAGTTTAAAAGTATCTCTAATAATTAATATCTAGATAATACTAGGTTAGAAGTATATTATACTTAGTATTATAGCTTACTTTATAGATAAGAACTAGAACTATTATTATGTTTTTTAGTGCTCTTAGTATTATAAGAAAGTATATTATAGAGATTATTATAATTATAATTATTAAAACTCTAAATAAGCTTCTAAACTTTAAACCTAAATTTAACTATATTTCTATAAATAATACTTCTAACTTTATACTAAGTATTCTAGCTAAGTTCTATATAAAGATATTTACTATACTATAACTTATAATTACTTATATTTAATATCTTACTTATATTATTAATTTTATAGTTTAAGAACTATATAATTAACTTAAAGTTACTTATATACTTATAATAAGTAACCTTATATAATATATATTAAATATAAACGATAAATAAGTTATTAAAGCTATTATACTACTATAAAAGAAAGCTACTTCTACTTTATAGAATATAGATTAAGAAGTTTATTTAGATAATAAAACCTTTACTAATTATAGTCTAGATAAGATTTCACTATTAGAAAGTTAAATTAATAGATATAATACTTTAATACTTAGAGTAGTAATTACTAAAATAAAGTATTTTATTCTTAATCCTTTATATCTATTATTATTTATATTTTTTTAGGTTTAATACTTTATACTAAAGATTAAATCTAGCTTAATATACTTTTTAGAGTTTCTAGTATTTTAGAAAAATAGTTAAGATAAAGATTTTATAAAACGCTTTAAATATCTAATTGTTAATATAAAAACTTATTAAAACTTAATTATATTTATTAGTTTATATTCTTAAATTTTAAACTCTAATTAATACTTAGTTTAAAAACTATAGTAATAATATCTCTTTTAAGCTAGAAGCTAATAAATAATATTAAATTAAGGTTATTTTTAATATTTCTAAGTACTTTTTTACTATTATATATATTTTAAGCTAGGACTAAGCTATTAATATTACTTATATAATTACTTTTATAAAGATCTATTATAACTATTTAATAAAGTATTAAGAAGCTATTAAGAAGCTTAATACTAATAAGAATAAATATTAGGTTTTATCTCTTTAAAAAGCAGTATAAGTAGTAGTAGATAAACTTAGGAAATATTAGTTACTATAAAAGAAAGATTAGTTTCTTTATATATCTTTACTATTTCGATTTCTTTTATTTATACTAGATATAGTAAATAATAATCTAAGATTTTATAGTATTTATAAAGCTTATTCTAGCTTATTAGCTAATACTACTTAAAAGGATTTTACTGAAATCTATATTAAAAACTATTATAAGAATAGCTTAGAGAACTTAAAATCTATTCTAGATAAGATTTATAGATCTATCTATAGTTTAATAACTTTAATACTCTAAAGTCTTAAGAAATAGATATATTATAATATTTCTTCTATCTTTATAATAACCTTATTATAATATCCCTATAAAATCTTATTATAATAATCTTATTATAATAATCTTATTAATAATTTTCTTATAATATTATTTTAATTATTCAGCTTATATACTTTTTTAGAACTAAAAATAAATATCTTTTTTAAATAGATTTAATATTATTTATAATTTCCTTAAGAAGTATAAATATTATAATTCTCCTTTTTATAGAAATAGTACTAAATTAGTATTAAGCTATTATACTAAGTAATTAATCTAAGATTTCTAGAGAAACTTAAAAAAAGATCTAAAGTATTATAGTTTCTATAGAATAGCTTATAACTATCTTTATATTTTCTTAAGTTTTATTCTTCTTAAATAGGTATTTAGTTTTAATAGATATATCTATTACTATTTATATTTTAATATAAAACTTAAGATAATTTTCTATTAACTTTTTTTACTATTTATAATAAGTAGTAAGAATAGCTTTTATTTTCTAATCTAGAGTTTTTTATTTTAGAGGATAATATATTTAAGATATTAATAAAGATTATACTATATTAATTTACTAAATATTCTAATATAGGTTCTTAATATTTAAAGCTTTTATATTTTCTTATAAGTTTATTATTAAGTATATTTAAGATATTATTAATATCTTAAGTAATAATAAATAATACTTAAGATATTTAAGACTTAATATAACTAGAGTTTTTAGATATAGAACTTATTAAAGCTAGTAGCTAAGTTTTAAGTTTTATAGATAGGTTAAACTAAGCTTCTTAGATATTACTCTTAAGTTTAAGTATATTATAGTAAAGTTTATAAACTTATAGATATTTCCTTCTATTATTAAGTTAGAGAATAAAAAGTAATTAAGTAGTTAAAGGACTATAAAAGAAATAGATTATAGTAATTTTCTTTTATTAGAAATTAGTAATATAATAGAATAATTTGATTTATTTCCTATATAGTTTAGATATTTTAATTTAAGTTTTAACTCTTCTCTAAACCTATCTTAATATATTATATTTATTAAATAGACCTTTACTTAGAACTTAAATTATAGTCTTTACTATATTTATATACTTAGTACTTAAATATTAAAATCTTACTTATTACTTATACTTACTTAGTACTTACTTAGGTACCTCTCTATAATCTATAGACTATATAGGGATATACTTATATAGGTATCTATGGATAGTTCGAAGCCTATACAGTGGGTTAGTAAATAGAGTTTGGGTAGAATAGGTCGGTCTAGTCTTGATACAAATTATGTTAATGGAATCACATCATCCTGCCCCGGCTCCATGTCCGTGTGAACAGACAGCACGATACCGGTAGTGCGCACACAATTCATCCCAAGCTTGCAACTCAGCCAAGCTTTGGGTATCTCGAAAAAGCAAGCTGCTCGGCCCCAAATTTGCCGGGATGAGCTAGTTAGGGCAATCTACCCCACTGCCGCATGGTTGCAGCTCCCCCCGCATCGATCTGAATTTCAAGGACCAGCCCAACTTCTTCGGAGCCGTTTGCAACCTCTTCCAACCAAACGGCTTGCGAAAGCCGCCACTTCACGCTACTATCGCAGCCACGACCCTCACGCTCTCCCCATCATGGGATCCCACGAGCAGCCCGCAGCGCTCCTCGAGGGCCGCCGCATCTACCTGGGCAACCTGCTCTACGTCGTCCGGCCGGTCGAGATCGAGGACACGCTCAAGGACAACGACTTTGGCAACTTTGAGAAGATCGTCATCTCAGTCGATCCCGTGAACGGGAGGAACCCGGGCTACTGCTTCGTCGATTTCGTCGAGCGTGCCGACGCCGAGCGGGCCCTCTCGTCCCTGTGCGTCGACATCCGCGGTCGTCCGGTCAAGGTCGGGCCCTGCGAGCCGAAGAGGCAACGGCAGAGAGTCTGGGGAGGGAGTCGGAGCCGGACGATCGGCGATGGGGTAATTGGACTGGCCAGCAGGAACCTGGTGCTGAAGGGACTGGGGACAGCCCGTACGAAGCGATGGGACACTTTGATAAAGCCGTCGGCACGGACGGCGATGGCAGGCGGCTGTACATTGGTGGGTTGACGAGGATGATTGACCAGCAACATGCCCAGCAGGAGATGCGGGATATCCTGGCTGGTTTCAATCCGTGAGTTTTCTATTCAGAGGTTGACAAGTGTCATGAGTTTCCGCTAATACGTGATCTATAACAGAAAGGAGATAGGAAAACGAGTCACACCCCATGTGGAAACTCGCTCCAAGCCCGGAAACCACCACTACTGCTTTGTTGATTTTGAAACGGTCGAGGAAGCAGCGGCGGTAATTAAGGCGTTGAATGGCAAGGAGTACGCAGGAGGTGCCTTGCATGTCAGCGTCGCTCAACGAATTCCGGTGAAAATCCGGGAGCCGTCCAGGCTGCAGAAAGAAGACTCGTCATGGAGGGAAAGAAGTGCCCGTCAAAGTGAAGGACCAAGAGACGAGCAGTCGAACAGGGGCTGGACCCGCAACCCAGCCCCGAGGGAATCGAAGGATGACTGGCCTACCATGTCCTCGCATTCTTCGGCAAATAGCAGCCAGCCTTCCTGGCCTGTAGCCAGGAGTGAGAGGAGGTCGGAACCTGACAGATCGTCGTGGAAGAAAATGGGCTACAGCACCCCCAGCTCATCAAGCAACAAAACGGAACAACCACTTAGATCTCTGGCTTCCAGCAACTGGCGCCAGAAGAGCTAGTCAATACTGTCTTTGAGTACATACGTACAATGAACGTTGGTATAATCTCAGTCTCGGTCGATTTTGAAGTAGATGTCCAAGTCGTGCTGTTTGCGGTCTGGCAGGGCAGCGAGCCATTGGTCAACGGGATGAGACTTTCTCAACTTTGAAATACCAAGAACTCAATCATGCAGGCCAAACTTGTCTTACTTGAGGTACCATATGTATTCCAAGGCAATGCTCAATGGCCTAGATGCAGGTGAATCGTACCAAGAAGTAGAACCAAAGGTGTCACATGAACTAACTCCCCGTATGTCCAGTGCCTCGACGAATGAGCCAACGTGGCCAGTATATCACATTTCCAATTTCTGTCCTCGGTTAACTGCAGAGTTTCACAGCCAGAAATTCTGAATATCATTAATCATCTCAAGCTACCTTATGGCGTCTCCATCACTATGTCGCCTCGGAAAGGTCACAGACGTTATCGCTTCGCACAGACTCACATACATTGCTAAGAAGGCAGTTTCCATCCTATTGTTCATTGTCTAAACTTCAAATTAAGTCGCTCTCCAGATTTAAGGTCCGTAAAAGTCTAGTATATAGTCCAATTAACCATATAATTTCGGGATTTCTGTAGTTTAAACCTTCACCTAGAAACTAGGTTTGAGAAAGCAGAGGCTAGAGTTGCCTTTCCTCCCAATGTCTCACCGCTCGTCTCATCAGATGGGGGGTGCAGGCCATGCCCATGATGCACTCCCACGCTCACCCTTGCATGTACAGAACGGAGCTCTCCTCCGAGGTCAGTTAAAGCTTATTTGGACTTCACAAGCATATGGAAAGAGCTTCCCATGTCCCGCCGTGGGAGCAGTAAGACTGCCCACACTACTGGAGAGGAGCTCTTTAGAGTTTCGGCGCTATGGCGGTGATGAGACACGAGTCGTCCATGTCGCAGGAGAACCTCTGAAAGGCCTGTGAATGCGACAATGACTCGCCACAAGTACCTTAAGCTTCTCCCCTTGCGCCCCTAACCATACGCTGTTTTCGACGCTCCCATTACCTCATCATAGCTGGCGCAGTAGCATCTCTAGCGGGAAGGTTTGATCCCCCCGCGCTACACCTAGGACGACGTAGTGAGCCCAGCCCACCGGTTCGACAAGCTCTCTCTTCTTGCGAATCGAAGACGTTCATACTTCTCGCCCGACGACAGTTCTGAGAGTGAAGGCCGACCTCCAGGAAGGACGGCGACTAATTTCCTCATTGACACTGCAATCACCCCCGACGATCCTCACCCCGCGCTGGCTTCCTTGTGTCCTCCGCCCCCATTCCAGGTCCCCGAAGCTATCGCGCGCTGACCTAGCTTGCGCTGACGTGGGGCTGGGCGGTCGGGCACTGAAGGGACTGGACTCAAAAGTATCGGGGTGTGTCCCTCCGGAGCGCTGCGCCGCATCATGGGGTGCCGGCCGTCGGCGAGCTGCTTCGCCTGCAAGGCGAGGAAAGTCAAGGTCTGATATACACACCAATCACCTTCTTCTATCCGAATTGGACCTGACTTCCGTCCCAGTCGACCTGCAAAAGCCCTTTTGCAACCGCTGCGTCTCCCTAGGCCGGCAGTGTCCAGGCTACGCGGACCCATGGACGGTCGTCCACCGCCAGCAGAATGCCTCCGCGGCACACCAGGTGCAAGTCCTCGTCCAAACGGCTCAAGGAGCGCGGCGACGCCCCGACGTTCGTCAGCCGGGCCGAGGCAGCTCGCCGGAGAGCCAGCGTAGCGACCTCCTCCGAGGAGGAGGAGCTCGTCCGCCGGATCACGGGATGCCGCGCGCGGTGCAGTACGACTCGGAGATCTACTCGATGCGGCACTTCCGGTCGAACTACACCTCGGGCAACGAGGTCGGCTTCTTTGATCTGCTGTTCGACCTGAAGCCGCCGGTGAACTCGCCGGGCGTGTTCGAGGAGGCGGTCAAGGCGACGGCGCTGGCGAGCTCGTCGCTGCAGCTGTGCCAGGCGGGCATGATGGCGCAGGCGAAGCAGCATTATGGCAAGGCGATGATGAAGCTCGGCGGGGCGTTGAGGGACCCGCTGCAGGCGAAGGAGGATTCGGTTGTCGTGGCGTTCCTCACTTTAGGCCTCTTTGAGGTGAGATGCGAGTGTGAGGGTGAGAGTGAGAGAGGTTGGCTAATGAGGTTTCAGGCGATTATTCCGGATAAGACACCATCAAAGATAGCTTCACACTGCCGCGGGTCGTTGGCGCTGCTCAGGTATAGAGCCGAGCAGGGGATTGCTACGTGGCTGGATAAAGCTTCGTTGGCGTTCATCGCTCAGTTGGGGGTAAGCATCTTACACCAGGCTTGATCCGCCCTGGCCACGCCGCTGAAACATTGTCTCCAATTCTCGAAATATTCATCGGTCAAGATGGCCGCTCGCCAATATTGACGGGCTTGACGCAGGCTACATGGGCGCAGGGGCAAGGGGGCGTCGTCGAGGCTCTCATCGCCCGCGCCATCGACTACAAGTTCACCGTGATCAAGACCACAGCATCCCCGATAATCCACGACCCTCCTCGACAGAGTCACGGCGGTATTCAAAGAAGGCATCGAAATCATCCGCGACCTCGAAGCCGCGGCAACTACCGCGTCGCCGCTCCCGCGCCGCGCCAAGAGCCCGCGGCGGCCGGCATGCCGGAGCCCGGCGCGAACACCTTCAACGGGCTCCTGCGGCGGGACTCCGCGGCGAGCAACGCGATCGCCAAGGGGCTGTACCTGACGGTGCGCTTCCACATGGTGGAGCAGATCCTGTCGCTGCTGATCGCGCTCGGCGAGCCGACGCGCGAGCAGCTGAGCGCGCTGGTGGACCTGCCGCACGGGCTGACGGCGATGGAGCAGGTCTGCGAGCAGATCCGCGTCATCTTCGGCTTCGACGGGCGGGAGAGCGTGTGCAGGGAGCAGGGGATGGGGTTCCAGGCGTGGTGCATGTTCTGGCCGATGATCGCGGTGTTGAAGTCGGCGCTGGCGGACAAGGATACGAAGCTGTGGGTGCTGGACAAGTGCCTGACGGTCAGCCAGGCGTCTGGGTTCGGGATGGCGATGTACCAGATGGGGTGGTTCCAGGGCGGTCCGTCGGAGATGGCTGTCATTGAGTAAGAGCTCTCTCTCTCTTGAGGATGGGGCTGCGAGTGTGTGTGTGAATTGGGTTCGGGAGTTGACTGGTGCATAGACAATACCCTGTGTCAGCCTCTTTGGCGTTCAGATTTTGAGGGAAAACAGGACTTGTGGCGCTTTTATGCGCTTGATACGTTGATATAATGCTATTGAGATTCTTGGTCTCGTGTGGGCAGTCAGATATGGAGCCGTTCGCGTCGAGATTGCTTTCGACAATGGATGAAGGTGAACGTCTTGTCGACGGGACGAGTGATCACCTGATCCGCATCTACCCAGCTAGCCATACTTCAAAAACCAGTATGAGCGCAGACGTCATATGCACACTCTGCGTGTGATGTCCATCTACTCTCCAACACACTCTGCACTTGATGCCCCTATCCCTCAAACATCAGATCTCGACACCCAAATACGGCCCGAAAGACTGCATCCCTATACCGTCTTCACCAAGCGGACTCACTTCCTCGGCACACAACCCGCCGCCGGCGCAACCTCCTACCCGCGGCTCGGTCCGAACTCCGTAAAGTTCAGGCATGGGCCGCGGCACGCACCCAGCCCAAGCTGTCCTGTGCTATCCCACAAGAGCCGCCACGCGTTCCCATCAATCTTTCGATGGGCTCACTTCCCAGACTTGGATTCTACCTTGGGAACAGCGTGGGTGGCCGCCGCCAAGGTGACGCCCAGTAGGGTGGACAGCGGCAGCGGAACGATGGGCGTCGTCATCATGGCGATGGACAAGGTCTGGTTTATCTTGAGGTTGACGCTTCCCGATATGTGGATGCCGTCTTTCGTGGTATTGGCGGCGGCGGCGGGAGCGGTTGTAGACGCGATTTGGGGAAAGCGCGGGACGGCCGGGGCTGGTGGCCGGATGGCGCCCGGGATGGGCGGGAAAGAGTGGAGCCTTCCCGGGAGGATTCTTGCGGCGCGGGGGCGGCATGTCCGGCAGGTGAGAGTGAAGGCAGGCAATTCTGGTGGATTTCTCTTGGAGGCGAAAGGGATTTAGCTTTTGGATGTTTGCGTTATCCGCGATTTATAGGCGTACTTTGACAGCCTGGTTTTGGACGTCGTCGTCTGATGGATGGCTCCTTTTGAAACAGCAAGGCTGGCTTCGTGGATTGTTTCAAGCCCCTGGATATGGGCTGACATGCGCGATCCTCGACAGAACAATCAGGCGTGGCCCAGATTCACAGACGATCCGGCATGTAAAACTTTGAAATGTCATTTGGTATGTATGCTCAGGCAACTCGACGGTATGCCCCATGGTATCCTTTTTACGGGCCGTAGCCCCCTCGCCGGCACCTCGGTCTAGTTCTTCCGCTTCGCCCACTACTTGTCCAGCGCCGCCGCCCTCGTAATCACGTTCTCGTGTCGCTCGTGTATGTGTATATATGCATGGCCTCACCCTTGTGTCGTCTATTTGGGCTGCCCGGCGCCGAGGCGGTCGTGCTCGTCAATATCGATGGCCTCCCAGGGGTAGTTGATCCAGATGTCCTTGACGGTGCGGGCGACGAAGTACTGGCCGGAGGCCATCATGTCCTCGGGCAGGACGCCCTTTTTCTTCTTGTCCTTGTTCTGCAAGGGTCAGTCAGTACCTTTCTGGTTCACTCCCGCAGACAACATTTGATGAAAGAACAGGGGCAAACAAAGGCAGGGGAAAACAAAGAGAAGAGACGAGAAAACGTACGTGCAGGACAAAGATGCCAAACTGGGTCTTGTCGGCCTTGCCGCCCATGCGCTGCCTCGCGGCCTCGACGTCCTTCTCGAGCTCCTTGACGGCGTACTCGAGGGTGGTGCGGGTGTCGTCGACCTCGTCGACGATCAGGATGCGCTTGCCGATGAGGTTCTCCATCTCGCCGAGGGCGCTGAGGTCGAGCCACTGGGTGCGGGTGACCTTTGTGCCGGGGACCTCGGGGGCGCCGTCCGGGGTGGCTTGGCCGCCGAGGGTCTCGGGGAGGGTCTCGTAGAGGGAGAGGCCGATGGCCTGGATGGGGATGTTGGGGCTGCCGGGCTGCTTGAGGAAGGAGCGCAGGATGCGGGCGGGGATGAAGCCGCCGCCGCCGATGGCGATCATCAGCTGCGGCTGGAACTTTTCGAGGATCTCGGTCGCGGACTCCTGGCAGAGCTTGTGGACCTGGTTTGGGAGGTGTTAGGATGTGTATGTGACTGGGGTATCGTCGGATGGGAAGGGGAGGGGAAACAGTGTGTTCCCGTGGACAGAGAGACACACAGAGAGAGACGGGCAGGGGTGGGACGTACATCGTTATACGTGACGTAGAGCTTCTCGACCATGTTGGCGGTGTTTGCTTGGAGGGGTTTCGGTTTGGTTTTTGTCTGTCCGGGTGGCTGCGGGGTAGGACTGGAATGCTGCAGATTTGGAGACGGGCGTGTCTTTCTTTTCTTCTTCGTGTGCGCTGGTGGGAGAGGAGGGACGAGACGCGAGAGGTGACGGGTGTGGGATATACCGAGGAGAGGAAGACGTGGGGGAAAATAGAGAACAAAAGAAAGGAGAAGCTTAAGTAGACTCGGTGGAGGGGGAGGGGTCCCAAAGGTGCCGCTATTCACATTCGAGAAGGGGAGAAAAAAAAAAAAAAAAAAAAAAAAGGACCGCCACCTGGGGCGAGCGAGCGAGAGAGAGAGAGAGTCACTGGCCGAGTGACCGACGTGACCCCTCCATCGGACCCCGCCATCCATGTTTTTTTTTTTCTTGTTAAAATCATACTTAGGCCGCTTCCACCACTGGCTCAGGCACCCGCAGCAGCTGCAGGACCGCCTCAAAGTGCACTGTGGCCCTGTGGGAGCCCAGCGGAGGGGAGAATTTTTGCTGGCGAGCCCCGCGTGGAAAGCGCTGGGCGGGCCCCACTTTAGCACACCCTGGGTGGATCTCAGCGCTGCGCCCCGCATGCCCGTCATCTCACAGTGGCTGTCGACTGCTGCTGCCCACTGCGACGCCCTGCCATCGCCGTCGGAGCTCGCCGCCTACCCGGATCATTTTGGGCCAATCATATATTTCAAAAGTAATATTGGCCAATGGGTGAGCTCCAAAATACCCAGACCCGGTGCTCTGGCCAATCCCACCTTCCCCTTCCCATCCCTGGCCGCGGCGTTAGTGCGTCGCTGAATTTTCCATCTTCCCTGTCACTGAGGATTTCACGATAATTTTCAGGCCGTGGGGTTTGTGAGCTCGCCATTGCTGATCCTAGGCCTAGGAGGAAATCATGTCTCTGGGCTCGGAGAATATCATGTGGGATTCTTCACTAACCTGCATTTCCTGGACGACCGTTCATGCATGGTAACCCGAGTATGCAAGCATCCGTCATGCAGCTGCCCGAACATGGTGTTTCGCAGCAGCGATGAGAAACTTCGACTTTGGACACGTAGAACTCCCAATTCTCACTCGAGTCGACCGATGCAAAACACGAACTAGGCGCTCTCTCACGTGGAAGAGTTTTGTTGCTGTCAACACCAAAATTTGAAGAATTTCTATCTCATATTGACAAGAGCCTATGAATAGTGAATCTCTCAGTGTTATGAAAAAAGCCATGATAGCTTGGTATGGTACAAATCGGGATATGATAATCTCTTATGGATACAGTTGTAAGAAAGTGGATGTTCCAACAAAGAGCCGTCAATATCACGCCGAGTTGAACCCGGCCGTACACTTCTAATGCTAGAGTGAATATCAGACTGTAAATTTGAGTATGTTTCTATGGATGTCGTTTTCGTTGTCTCTGCGTGCCATACATGAGGCATCATGAATCCTTGCTCCTAAGATTTCTCACTAAAGTCACTCTCTGAGATTCAATAAACAGCTGCTAGTTACACACAAGTCATTAATATCGAAGCTGAAAGGTACAGTGAATAAAGTTGGCAATAGGTCAAAATATAATGGTTTTATATTGCGCTCGCAACTGCAACCTACTTTCAGACACATGCATACCATGGTCTGGTAGCTGTACCTTCAGGCAACAAAACGCGAAAAGAACACAGTTCCAAACTGGCAAACGCCCCTCAAATCCAGTACACTACCTCTTCACAGGATCATGTGCCACAACCTCAATCTCAACCAACATCCTCTCATCCCCCAGCTTCCCCACCCCGACAGCCGTCCACAGCGCCTTGTGATTCGGCATCCACCTTCGAAAGTTCCTCACCATGGCCTCCTGAGCCTCATCCGAGAGGTCGATATGATAAGACCTAACCACGGCCACCTGCTCCCACCCCTTCCCGCCCGCATCTTTGAGCACAAAGTCGACGTTGTCGAAGGCCTGGTCTATTTGGGCAGTGACATCCGGGCTTAGTTCCGTTGTCCGTCTATCCCAGCCACCTAAGAATAGTGTAAGCGCGTGGCTATGTTCGTGTGCTGGGAAGGTATTTCTGACCTTGGCCTGATATCCAGATTTGGTTGTCCATCCGCACGGCTTGGTTGTAAGCATGAGATTTGAGGGCCTTGAAGCCGAAGCCCTCGTAGGTGAAGAAGGTGAGATGCGACATGGTTGTGCGGAGTATTTGAGAGGACCTGTGATGGAGTATCGAATATAGAAAAACAAGCACTTGAGGTAAGTATGAAAGTTTCCGAAAGTGTAAAATGCCAGGCTGGGAGAATGTACCAACTGTTCTCTTGTTGGTTCTCGGACAAAGCAGACTTTTAGACATGAGATGGACTAAGTCAACTCCGCAAATCCAGATCAAAGCTTAGAAATCGGGACACCAACCAAGGAACATGTTTTTCCGCTAATCCATCCAATCGACGTCATAAACCTCACAAAGTTTGCAACTCTACACGTTCCCCCGTTGGCCCCGAAGACGTACACAAAACGGTTTTGCCAACCCGCAACTGCTCTCGCCAACTCATCGCCATATCTTCACCATAAGCTACCACACATCACGATCACGATGTCTCACTACATCACAACCCACGACGCCTCCAGCAAAGCCGTCTTCTCAACCCTCCCACCAACCCGCCCATCGCCGACCCTCCCACTGGGCTCCATCCAAGTCCTCTCGTCAACGCACACCTTCCCAGTCAACCTCTCCACCGAATCAGACATCACGCAACACCAAACCGACCAAGCCCAGCCCTCATTCCCCGGGACGCGCATCATCTGCCCGGACAACGGCACCGCAACCCTCATCACGACGCTGAACCCCGGCGCCGAGAGCCCGATGCACCGGACCATGACGCTGGACGTCGTCGTCATCCTGGAGGGCGCCGTCGAGCTGCGCCTCGACTCGGGGGAGACGAGGGTGCTCCGCGCCGGGGACTCGGTGGTGCAGAGGGCGACGAAGCACAAGTGGGTGAATGTCACGCCGGACGGCGGGGTGGCGCGGTGGGTTGTCTTTGTGCAGGCGGCGGCTGAGACTGTTGAGGTTGGGGGGAGGCGGCTGGGGAGTGAGTGGGAGTCTTGAGAGCGTGGGGTGAGTTAGTAACGGGAAAGTAGGTGTGCATACTGGTTTGGATAAGCGGAATCAAAAGTTTACGGCTTTCAATTATGATTTCAATGTCACTCGCTGTGGCGAGTTTGCGCTCTCATCGCAACATGATGTGAAGGCTTGTCGTCAATGGACTAAACGCCAATCTCGGTGCTTGGCGGTCAGATTTCGTCTAGGACTGCCGAAACAATACTTTCAAGACATAGCCTATTCTAGCAAAATGCCCCTGATTAACAAAAGCCCACGAGTTGCATCCCTCCACTGTGGTTAAGCAGACGGAGCAAAGCGGCCAGTCGGCACCGACCGGCATCCCGGAATGAAAAGTGGATCCTCGGAAAGTAGGCATCGGGACGACGGCCAGTCCAGTCCGCCCGGGGCCGTCTCGTCTGCCGCCGCTCCGTCTGGAAAAAAGTTGAGATGGGACAGAGTTCCGGAGCGCACGATTTGACACATCGGTCGACAGCCGCTGGGCCAAGAAAAAGGGCGGCGCGTCCGTTACGCGTAAACCGCTCTGCTGCGCCCATTCCGTACTCCACCTTCTGCCATCCCTTTGTGAAGGGGGAAAAAAAAATTGGCGGACGACCTGAAACTGTCAGACGTTTTTGCTGGCAATCAATCAAAACCAGCCATGGCGTTGAGGCATTGCTGGGTCTTGGCCCGAGATCGTGCCCGCAACCCACGATTTCCAATTGATGGTTGGCCAAAGAATTTCACGATGAGAGAGAGAGAGGGTGACAGAGAGACGTTTTGCCGCTTTCCCGCTAGTCGAGATGCTGTTGGATCCCCCCAATGCCAATGCAACCCTGCATTTGGACGACATTACCACCGGTTCGCTAAAGTGGGAGAGGAATTACTCGTATTCCGGCGACCCGTCCGCACGATTCGGGAAAACACAGTGGAGTTTCTTTTTTTTTGCCTTAGCCTGCCCCCCCCCCCCCCCCCCCCCCCCCCCCCCCCGGGTCTGTCTTTTTTATTCATTGACAGAACATAACGGCATTGCATCCATCCTGCGACTCCTTCCGCTTCCCGTGCTCTTTCGGCACACTCGGGACCGTCTTAGCGGAATGGCAGGAGGATTCAGTACCCAGCGCGGCGTCCTAGGCACCCGCAAAAGAGATGTCGTTCGGGAGGCAGTGCAAGGCACGATAAGAGAAGAGCGAAGGGGTTCTTCAGCTGGACAAGGTCCAGCAGTGCTTGGTTGCTGCAGTGGCTCTCTACTCTGCATGTTTCCGTCTCCTACCCCCTTCTTCCCCTCTATCCCCTATTATTCCCCCCCTCCATTCTTCTCCAAGAAACCCCAAGAGCTCAGGAACGCCTGGAACGGGCCGTTGGCCACCTAGCGCAGCGTTCGCTCCAACACCTGAGACGTTGGCAGGATTGGCGATCGACGTTTGACTCTTTGCCTAGTGAATTAATTAGCACATTCATTTTATGAAGAACTATATTGTGTAGATTTATATAACTAAGGATATATAATAAGCCCTAATTACTCGAACTACCCCCTATATATCTATCTACTTCTATTAACTATAATTACGTTATAGCGATTATATACATATTATTAAGTTTATTTAATAGGGCACTATACTTTAGTAATTATAGACGTATAATTTTAAAATTATTAAATAGCTTATTTATTATAAATTCTATTTTAATTTTATTAAAATCTATTTATAGTTTATATTAATAATATTTAAACTTATTTAAGTAAGTAAAAAAAAGTATTAATATATAAAATACTTTATTAAGCTTTTTTTTAAGAGATCTTATTATATATATAAAAAACTATATATAAAATATATTTTATTTTAAATAATTTTAAAGAAGGTACTACTTTTAAAGTAATTAAAAATAATATTAATATAGTAATATAATAGTATTTTAATATTAAAAAAGTAATTAATTAAAGTAATATAAAGAAAGAGAAACTTATTTTTTAGTAATTTATATTCTCTTTATATACTCCTATAAATAGCTATAGAAGTATCTCTAGTCTAAGCTATCTTAGCCCTTAAATATTTCTCTGTGAGAGTTATATAGCAGTTAATAAAGTATGCCTCCAGGCGGTAAACTGCAAAGAAGAAAAGTTAGAAGGGAAGAAAGATTAATTAGCATATTAGTATATTAACATATTGCGGTATACACCTAGCTGGAGGTACACCCCCTCCTGCTTAGTTAGGGTTTACTGCTACTACTATAGCTAAGCTGCTTATCTGAGGTTTAGAGCTAACCTCTTCCTAGCTCTCTATAGTAGGACGAAAGGTAAGTTAAGAATATAATTAATTTCATTTAGATACTTCGTTTTAATATAAACTTACTAATAATATATTAAACTAACTAAGAGATATTTATAGTTTAATTCTAGATTAATCCTCTCCCTTTAATATAGTAGGTAAATTACTACAAACCTTAGAGGCTTATAAGTAGGCTGTAAACTCTACCCTTTAAATAGCTAGTAGTTATCCTAATAATAACTACTATTAAGTAGGTTACTACTAATAGAGCTATAATTAACTAAGTATTAATCCTACTCTAATAAAGTCTAGTTAATTTATCTTAAGTAGGATTAATCTAATTATTACTACTTTAAGCTTATTCTCTATAAGTAGGATTAATCTAGCTATTACTACTCTAAGCTTATTCTCTATAAATAGGATTAATCTAGCTGCTACTACCCTAAGCCTATTCTCTATAAGTAGGATTAATCTAGCTATTACTATCTTAAACTTATTCTCTATAAATAGGATTAATCTAGCTATTACTACTTTAAACTTTTTCTCTATAAATAGGATTAATCCTATTATAGATAAAGAGAAGGCTAAGAAGTAAGCTGAAAATAAATATTAAAAAGCACTTAATATTCTAGACTTTAGATAATTTACTCTACCTATAAAACTATTTAATAAGAATTATATATATAAAAAAGAGTAGAATAAAGAGAAGCTAGAAGTCTTTATCTATCTACTAATATTACTTAGGTTATTAGTTTTAAAGAGAAAAGTATAATAGCTTTATATTATCTAAGATTAGACTTAGATTAATCTTTATAAGTAACTTATCTAAATACTACTCTCTACTAAATAGCTCTCTTTACTTATAAAATCTTTTTAAATAGATACTTTTAGATTACTTAAAATTAAGCCCTAATAGTATTATATATATTGTTAATATAAAAAAAGTGAATAAAGAATATATTATAAAACTATAAATAAAGTATTATAACTTTAACTAATCTAAAATTAATTTATATTAATATTACTATAAGTATAGTTCTTATTAATAAAGCTCTATAACTTAAAGAATATCTAATATAAATTCTTATAGATCTCTAACTATTATAAAATAATAAGATATTATACTAGTTTATATACTTATAAGTATCTCAGCCTATAGTTCCTAGAACTATATAGTAAGGTTTCTAACTATATATAGCTTTTTATAAAGGAAGTAAAAAAGCTAACTTATACTTTTTTACTTAAGAGTAAAGTAGTTACTTAGGTATATACTACTTAAAACTATTTTACTTACTAAAAAAAGAATATATATAAAAATTAGAGCTTAAGTTATAAGCTATAATAAATAGAGATAATAAACTTAGTAAGTACTTAGATTAATCTTAGAGTAAATAAGAATTAAACCTAGTATTAATAAGTTTCTAGATTCCTAGTATTCTTAATTAATATTATACTTAGTATTTTTAATAATAACTAAAAATAATATAGTATATCCTAGCTTCTATTCCTTTAGAGTTCTTTTAATATTTTATAATTATAAAAAGAATTATTAATAAGCCTAGGTTTATTTACCTAAATAACTTTAAAAGTTATTCTATTTAAGATTTAAATAAAGGAAAGTAAACTAAATATAATAAGTTATTACTTAGATTAATCTATATTTAGCTTCTAAATTATTTTATAAGAATAGATTACTTCTAAGAGTAAAAAGACTTTATAAAGTATAATTACTCTATAAAGTTCTACTACTTTATTTTAAACTAGAGATATAACTTTAACTAGATTCTACTTATTTATAAAGAAGTATATATATACCTACTTCTACTAGTAAAGAAGATACTAAAATAAGTTAAAAAAGCTTTAGTAGTATCTTTTAGAGTAATATAAGAAAGTTTACTAGGAATTACACTTAGTATAATCTATTTTTAATCTATAATTAAACTATAATTAATTTACTAATATATTATAAATTAATATCTTAGTTTAATATTTAGTATAGTATTCTATTAGAAGTATAGAGTAAGTTCTCTACTTAAAGTATACTTATTACTAGCTAATATAAGTCTAGTAAATAGTTACCTATAAAAAAGTAAATATCTCTATTATCCTTATAAAACTAAATAACTTATACTTTAGTATATATAGAATAAATAGAATCTATATAAAAGAGAATTCTAGGTAAGTATATCTTAGATTAATTATAGTTTAGTTTATTTATAATACCTTTTAGTACCTATAGTTTTAGGCTAATAATATTAATAATAATAGAACTTTTATTAGAATAAGCTTCTAATAAAGCTAAGCTAATCTTTAGAAGAAAGTTAAAACTTTTTAGATTAATATAAACTATAAATATATTACTAGTAAGGATTATTATAAGATTATTATTAGTATATATATTTAAAAGCTTTAGTATTATAAGTATTATCTAAAAGTAATCCTAGATTAATCTAAAACTAATCTCTATAAATATTATCTTAGCTTATAGATATATTAATAGGAAATACCTTTTAACTTACTACTACTTTTTCTAATACTTCTTTTAGATATTATATCTATACCTCCTAGATATATAGTTTAAATAGTAGTATATACTAAATATCTTTCTTTTCTATATAGAAAAGTACTAGAAAAATATATCTCTACTTAACCTAAATAAGCTAAAATATATTATTTACTTCTTAAGCTTTATAATAGATATAGATATAAAGCTTTATATAAGTAGAGTCTATATAAACTTAGATTGATCTAAAAGCTAACTATTAAGGATTTAACTAATTCTTATAATATCTAAGACCTGAATAACAGTAGTATTACGCTTATTATACTATTTACTACTAAAATCTATTTCTAATATAGAATTAAGTAAATTCTTAGGATATTATATTCTTAGTGGCTAGAGAGCTTTTTTAGACTTATAATATCTCTCTTAGAATATAAATCTTAAGAGGATTATTAAGGAATTATTAATAGACTTTTAAGTAAGTTAAGATATAACCTAAGTATAATCCTAGTCTAATTATAAATTAATTCTAGAGTTTCTTAACTTAAAAGTTATTTCCTAAGCTGTTTATAAAGCTTATTATAATATTTACTTAGAGATTAATCCTTATTAGTCTTAAATAGCCTACTTATAATAAGCTAAACTTAATTTATATTCAAATTATATTAAGGCGCTTTATTATTTATCTTATATATTTAGTAGTTAAAAGCAGGATATATATATTATATAGTAAGTATATATAGATTAAACTAAGATTAATCTATACTTACTTATATATACTTTAGCTTATAATGCTATAATAAGCTTATACTTAACTAAATTACAGCTAGTAATATATATATTTAGTATATATACTACTAAGTATCTGCTTATATTTATAAAAGCTAGAAGTTACTAAAATATAGTATATAATATCTCTCTCTCTATATATATATATACTTAGTTTTACTTTCTAATATTCTTCCTAGAATAATATAAATACTACTAATAGGATTAATAAGATAAGTAGTATTAATAGAAAGTTAAGCTTTTTATTAAAAGCTTTTCACTTTATAGATCTTTTATTCTATCTTTACTTATATAATTTACTAGCTTATTATTAGTACTATTTCTACCTAGCTTACTACTACTATAAAATAGTAATTATAATAATAATTTAAAGTTAGTTAACCTATTTTTATTAAGTAGAGTTCTTTAAAAGAGATTATAAATTATAGTTTAATTTAAGTATAAACTTAGATTAATCCTAGTTTACTTTATATAGTTAATAGGTTTATAGCTCTCTCTATAGATAAATAGCTAAGAATAACTATCTATAATAATAGAAGAAAAATATATTATAATATTAATTAAGTCTTCTAATATACTTAGATTAATTTAGGTCTATTAATAATAATTTAGACTAAGAAATTAAAGAGTTAAAAAAAGAGCTAGAAAGGATATAAAAACTTAAAAAGTTAGAGTAACTAAAAAAAGAGATTACTAATTTATAAGAAGAATTATTAAAAGAGGTATAAAGAAAAGTTAAGGAGCTATTTTATTATATATATTAATTTTAAATTTCCTTATTATAAAGTTAGAATTAGAGTGCTATTTTCTTCTAAATTAATCTTAGACTAATCTAATATCTAACCTACTACTTTATAATATCTTTTCTCTAGAGGATTAATCTTAGATATACTTTATCTTACCTATTACCTAAGGACTTTATCCTTTAGTAGATTAATCTATAACTATAACTTTATAATCCTCTTACTTTACTTTCTACTTTACTTCCTACTTTACTTCTTATTTTACTTCCTACTTTACCTCTTACTTTATTTCTTCTTTAATAAACTAAAGTATCTTACTTTTATCTTACTTAATAAGTTCTTAGGTCTTATTATTAAGTAAAGCTATTATAGCTTAAAGATTAATCTTAGTAAAATCTCTACTATTAGTATAAATATAGCTAACTAAGTAGTAATAAGACTTAGTCTCTAGCTTACTAAGTATCTTAATATAAGTAGCTTAAATAATATAGTAGTTATTATACTTAAGAGGAGAGTAAGCTAGAAAGTAGTTAGTAATAGTAATATAAATTAATCCTAGATTAATATACTAATAATAGAGGTATAAATACCTTAATACTTATTACTCTTAGGAAAAGGTAATAATATAAAGACTTAGTTCTTTATTATAGTAAGATTAAGCTATAATAAGTATTAGACTAAGATTAATCTAAGAATAAAATAAAAGAATATACCTTTCTATCTTTAAAAAGGATAGATTACTTAATAAGTATCTTTAAAAGAGTAATATTTTAATCTAAGAACTACCTAAGAGGTATAAAGCCTAGGCTACTCTTATACTAAATAACTTTAATAGTAGCCTAACGTTTAAAGTTAATATAAAGCTAGTCTCTTAGATTAACTTAGTACTAATTATTATAGTAAACACTAGTATAATAAAGGGAAAAGCTACTAATATAGCTATTAATAATATTTCTAGGTATATAAAGATAATATTTAAGTATCTTAAATTAATTAAAAATAGATTAGTTAAATACTTATTATAGAAGTAAATTAATCTTATATTTAATAAGTAGTAAAGATAGATTAATTTTATACTTAATAGGTAGTAAAGATAGATTAATTCTATACTTAATATATAGTAGAGATAGATTAATCCTATACTTAGTATATAGTGAAGATAGATTAATCCTATACTTATTATTATACTATAAGATTAATCTATTTAAGAAGTTATATTTAAGGAGAGAAAAGAAAATTATTTAGCTATATAGAAGGTAAGCTTTAAATATAGAATTTTCTAGTTCTAGTATATATACTAGGAATATAGAGAAAAAAAGAATAATTAATCCTTAGGTAATTATTTATATATATTTAAAGTTGTTTTCTATCTTATCTAATATCTCTAACTTAATATTTAAGTAATACTACTAAATATAGTTAGTAATCTAAGATTAATCTAAGATTAGTCCTATAAAAAAAGCCTTAGATTTATCTAGTATATTAATAATATAACTTATTTATATAGCTTTCCTTTATAAGATAAAGATATATATAACTTTCTTCTTTATTTATAGATTAATCTAATATTTTATATTAAGGAGATAAAGTATTCTAAGTTCTACTTAGAGAATAGTTTTATTATAAGTATAATATTATAAATAGCTAGCTTATAGTTTATATAAATATAGTAAGATATCTTTTTTCTAGATTAATTAAAGTTAAATCTTATATTTTTATAATAAATAAAATAGGTAGCTAGCTTAAAAAGGTATAATATTACTACTTATAGTAATATAATACTTTATACTATTATCTACGCTAAGACTAGAAAGCTAATAAGCTTTTATAGTATATATTCTAATATTTAAAATATAGATTAATCCTTATATTTTTATTTAGGCTACTAGGAAGCTATTTATATATATTATATATAACTAAATTTACTCTTATTTACTATTATAATCTCTCACCTAATTATACTACTACTTATAGTTTAATTTAAAGTTAATTTAGATCTATTACTCTTATTTTAAACTCTAGAGGCTTCTAAATAGAAGCTAACCTCCTTAGCTCCTACTACCTAAGCTATACTAAAGCCTAAACACTACTATTATAAAATAAAAAAAGTAATATTATTAGAGATTAATACTAATAATAAAGATTAATTTATAATAAAAGTCTATTAAAAGTAGTAAACTTAAACCCTTATTAAACTATTAAAGTATACTACTTAAATTTAAAGAATATCTCTATTATTATTTAAATTAATCTAAGATAATTTTGTTATTTTTAAAAACCTATAAATTAAAATCCTCTCTAATAAGATAAGCTTTAATATTCCTATAATAAAATTAAAGAAGTATAACCCTACCTATATATATATTAGATTAATCTAAGTTTATTATTTACTAATTTATTAGTAGCTAAACTTTATAAAAATAAAGGAGATAGCTAATATCTCTTTCTATTCGTTCTATACTTAGAAGCTTTATATATTTTCCTATAAGTTAGTTAAAGATTAATCTACTAATATTACTAAACTACTTTTAACTAAACTAAGTATTAAAATATAAAGTCTAGGAGTTCTTTAAGGTTCTAGTTTTAGAAGATAGTACTAAGATTTAAGTAGAGAAAATAATATAAAATTAAATTAGGATTAATCTATATATAAACTACTTCTTTAATTAATTATATTTATTATCTAGTATTAATTAAAATATAAGCTAAAGCTTAAGGTTATTAAGCTATTTAAAAATAAATTAAGCTATAATTAGGTAAGCTATAAAAATAAGATTACTTATATTTCAGATTAATCTATATTAAAGGAAATTATTAGTTATTTACTAAATATAAGGCTTAGTATATATAGTGTTATTAAGGTTATAAACTAAATAAATCTTACTTTTATTTTTATTTAGATTATTCCTTATAAACTACCTTCTTTACTTTTTTATCTCCTATATTAATTATAAACTAAATTAGTTCTAATTAATCTATAAATATATTAAATTAGTTCTTTATATATATTATTATTTTTTATTTTATTATTATTATAGTTCTATCTTTTTTATTTTATAGTATTATTATTATCTACCTTTATTTATATATAATAATTAAAAATAATAGGATATAGATATTATACCTAGATACTATAAGTTAGGTCTAAGGTTTACTCCTAGATTAATCTATACTTACTTTTAAGCATTAGTAGTACTAAGATCTTTATAAGTACTATACTTCTAACTTTTAGAAATATATTATTTAGGTCTATAATATAAGTATTTTAAAGAATATTAGTAACCTTAGTACTTAAAGTTGTTTTTAAGCTTAATATAAGTCTAGTTCTCTCTCTATATTACTATTATAATTAATATATTATAAATACTTAGGAGTACGTTTAAGTAGTTTATTCTAGTGAGGTTTATAAGGAAACTTATAAGCTAACTCTAGAAAATAAAATACTATCTTAGAGTAATTCTAGATTAATTTTAAAAGTATCTTAGTAGCTTCTTAAAGAGGTAATATTATAGTATCCTCCTACTAAAAATAATAATATCTCTAAGATTATACTTAGATTAATCTACTAAATAATATCTTATACTTAGTAATTATTTAAGATAAAATAATATTAGAAGTAATTATCATCTTTATTCCTATCTATTTTAGATATATAATAAGACCTGTTTTTATAATAATAAGCTTTTATATATAGATTAATCTTAGATCCTTAGCCTTTCCTAGAAACTACTTTTAGCTAGAGAGAAGAAGTAACTTAACTTTAAAATACTAAAGAAGTATCTCTATTATTAGTCTTAATATTAATTATATAGAGAGGTAATCCCTCTTATTTTAAAAAACAAGAGATAAAAGTTCTAGTAAGACTTAGCTTAGTATATAGTAAGGTTTATAAAATAAGTAAAGGTTAGTCTTATTTTAGGATTAATTTATAAAAAATACTAATAATATCTAGTATATCTACCTTAGAAGTAAACTAATAAATATTTAGTTTAGGTAAAGTTTAAAGAGATATAGAAACTAATTAGTATTCTTAAACTTAGATTAATCTTTATATAAGCTTATTAATATATTAATAATACTTCTATTAAGAGGAATAATACTAGCTACTATTCTATATTATATTTATATTACTAAGTATAGGAAACTTATTACTTAAACTAAAGATTAATCTTTAATTAATCTATAAATACTAATCCTATCCTTAACTTAAGCTTAAACTATCCCTAGTTTATATATATAACTAATCCTATACCTAAAAGTTCTCTTTAGCTTATTCTTAGATTAATCTAGGTTAGTCTTAATAACCTAGATCTTAAAAAACTTAAAAGCTTTCTCTTACTCTCAATATAAGGTTAGAGAGGATATCTCTAATTTATATTAAATTAATTTTAAACTTTTATTACTAAAGAGAATAAAAGATAGTATTTAGGATCAAATAAGAAAGGTAATAATAAATTAATCTAAGTTAATAAAAAAGGATTAATTCTAACTTATAATAGAGAGGTATAAGAGGATTAATCTAATATAGAAATAAAAATATAAATATAGATTAATCCTACCTCTTTAAAAAGTAAGTAGTTAAAATAGTAATAAAAAGAGAAGTATTTTTAGATTAAACTTAAAAAGGAAATAAAGTAGGTAGGTAGGTGTAGATAGCCTATATACTTCTGCTTTTAAACTAGCATAGGGGGGGGGGGGTAGTTTAAAGGAAAAGAGTAATAATAATAAAACAAAGAAAGAACTAGAAATAATCTAGGAATATTTTTTCTATATCCTTAATATTATTTATAAATTAATATTATACTATATATCTATATAAGTATTTATTTATACTTATAATATTAAATATATTATAATATTTACTTTAATATATAGTTATATATATTAATTTAAATATTTTCTAAAACTTATAAAAATATTTAAAAGTGGTTAATAGTTAAAAATAATTTAATATTTTTTTTTTTTAAATATAAATTAATAAATAGTTAGATAATAAGTATAATAGTAATATAATAAATATTATAATAATATAATAAGATATATATTTAATAGGTATAATATATATATAATTAAAATAATATAATAAAAATAAGTAAAAATATAAGGAGTAATCTAGGATTAATCTATATACTAAAGGATAAACGTACTAATGTAATAGTCTACTTTTATAAAGTAGTAGGAGGTTAGGGTTAAACCTTAGGTAAAGGAGGGAAGTTAAGGCTATAGCAGTAAACCCTAACTAAGTAGGGGGGGTAGTACCTCTAATTACTTGCACCGCAACACATTGGCACATTGGCACATTGGCACACATCCAAAGCCAAGGGTGCTGAATCAGTGCAGAGGATTAGGCGCCCAGGTGCACGAGTTGTGCAACATTGGATTCACTTGGCCCAATTGGCCGGATCCCCACCCCAAGCTTGCTTCGCCTCGTCGACTAATCTTATCATCACGAACTGGGAAAACATGTACGCGTTTAGCGGTAAAAAAGGGGGGTGTGAGGCAGATCTCTTGGCAGGTACGCCTGCACATCAGTCCCCAATGAGGGTCCATAGAAGAATGGCGAGCCCCCTTTCTCGAGCAGCCAGCCCAGCCCAGCCCAGCATTGACGAATAGCGAGTGGATGAGTGAGAGAGACAGACAGAGAGAGAGAGACTCTGTCGTCTGAGTGAGTGAGCGAACCAACCCAGCCTAGTCAGCCCAGAGAGACACAGAGCAACGCGGCTCCGCCCTCCTCTTCATCCGCTGCCGTTCGTTCTCCGTTTTCTGCGTCTTGAGTCTTGATGTTTCCTGGAATTCGACCTCGATCCCAATTAGCGACGTGACGTCGCGCCCGCCTTTTGGAAGCTATTGATCGTTTGGATTTTCCGTCCACTCTTTGAGAAAGCCCTGCGTACTCGTTGTCATTGTCTTCTTCTTCTTCATTCTTTTGCTTCATGCCAGCTGCTGCTTGTTTGTCTCTTTTTCGGTTTCCGGCCTGCGTCTTTATGCCATCACACTCCTTTGAACCCCCAGCCAGCAGAAGATCATCCTGCGTCACGGCCTAATATCGTGAGTTGCAACTTGAAGAAGAAAAAAAAAGACCCCATTGACGCCATCCACGTCCCTCGTCCAGCTAACATCCCACCAAGAGCCGCCCCGAGATAATCGACTACTATCGACGACAACACCGACGACAAGAAACCCCCCTCCCTCGCCCGCCCCGAGCCGCCGCCCATCATGCGATTCTCACGGTTGGCCCCGTTGCTCACCTACCTCTCCTTCGCCGCCCTCCTCCCCTCCGTCTGCGCCGACAAGATCCTGCAGTCTCTCTCCCTCAACAGCTGCCAGAAACAGTCCGACTTCTCCGCCTCGCTCTTCAACATCATCGTCTTCGCCAACAATGGCTCCGTCACCTGCAACGTCGCCGCCGTCGTCTCCGTCGAGGGCAAGGCCGTCTTCGACGTCGCCCTGCGCGTCTACGGCTACGAGTACATCCGCAAGACCATCGACCCGTGCAGCATGGACCTCCAGGGCCTGTGTCCCATGAAGCCCGGCAAGATCAACATGGAGTTCTCCTTCGAGCTCGGCGACGCCCTCGACCAGGTCCCCAGCATCGCCTACACCATCCCCGACCTCGACGCCACCGTCCACGCCCTCATCAACCTCACAGAGACCGACACCACCGTCGCCTGCATCGAGGCCGACTTCTCCAACGGAAAGACCGTCAACCTCAACGGCGTCAAGTGGGCCACCGCCATCATCGCCGGCATCGGCCTCATCTCCGCCGGCTTCATCTCCGCAAAGGGCCACACCGACGCCGCCGCCCACCTCGCCGCCAACGCCCTCTCGCTGTTCGGCTACTTCCAGGCCCAGGCCTTCGTCGGCCTCACGGGCGTCGACATGCCCCCCATCGTCCAGGCATGGACCCAGAACTTCCAGTGGTCCATGGGCATCGTCCGCATCGGCTTCATCCAGACCCTCGCGACCTGGTACCAGCGCGCCACGGAGGCGACGCCGCCGACCTCCTGAGCTCCCTCAAGACCTACTCCGTCCAGGTCTCCAAGCGCTCCCTCGACGCCCTCGACAACTACGGCGGCCCCGGGCCCCCTCAAGCGCGGCCTCTCCAACATCGCCAAGCGCGCCAACATCAAGCTCGACAACGGCTCCTACGTCGTCTACGGCATCCAGCGCGTGGCCTTCCGCGCCAAGATCGAGACCACGAACCTCTTCCTCACGGGCCTCATCATCTACATGATCTTCGTCGGCTTCCATCGCCTGCGTCGCCTTCTTCAAGGGCGCCGTCGAGGTCGCCGCCAAGAAGGGCTGGATGCGCGCCGACCGCTTCCTCGAGTTCCGCCGCGACTGGTCCATCACCCTCAAGGGCATCATGTTCCGCCTCAACCTCATCGGCTTCCGCAGATCGCCGTGCTGTGCCTGTGGGAGTTTGTCCAGCGCGACTCGCCCGCCGTCGTCGTGCTCGCCGTCTTCTTCTTCTTCGGCACCCCTTCACGCTCATCTGGGCCTCCTTCAAGGTCATCCGCATCGCGCGCCAGTCCATCCTCACCCACCAGAACCCCGCGCACGTGCTCTTCTCGAACCCCAAGATCATCAACAAGTGGGGGTTCCTGTACGTGCAGTACCGCGCGTCGGCGTACTACTTCATCATCCCCTTCATCGCCTACATCTTCATCAAGGCCGCCGTCATCGCCTTCGGCCAGGCCTCGGGCGTCGCCCAGGCCGTCGCGCTCATCATCATCGAGGCCGGCGCCCTCATCGCCGTGAGCGTGCTGAAGCCCTTCATGGACAAGAGCACAAACTCCTTCAACATCTCCATCGCCGCCATCAACTTCATCAACTCCATCTTCCTCCTCATCTTCACCAACGTGTTCGGCACGCCCGGCCTGGTCATCGGCGTCGTCGGCGTCATCCTCTTCGTCGTCAACGTCGTCTTCTCGCTCGTCCTGCTGCTCATGGTCCTCATCTCGAGCATCCTCGTCTTCTGGCGCGTCAAGGGCCAGCCGATCGAGCCGAGCCAGCTGCACGACCCCAACGTGCTCGCGAAGCGCGACGGCACCGAGAACAAGTCGCTCCTCGACCTCGACGAGGACGACAAGCAGGGCCTGTACCGCCGCGAGTCCGTCCGCTCCGTGCGGTCATTATACGGCGGCGAGAAGGCCATGGAGGACGGCAGGACGCGAGGCCCCGCCGACAGCCACGAGATGTCGTACCTGCCGTCGCCGACGACGCGGCCCGCCGTCAGCCGGCGATGCCGCTATTCCCGGCAGACCCGTCCCTGCGGCCACGGACGCCCACAACACCCCGCACACCGGGCGCGCAAGACCCCCCAGCAAGTCCGTTTGCGACAATGGACGAGTTTAGGCAGAAACACAACAATAGGTAAGCTTTCTTTCCGTCTTCGGTTTGATCTTAGGATCGTGAGCTGACATATAGGACAGTCCATGGCAGCGCGGCGCAGGATACGATCACTAGATTCCATAAACACCATCATTTGTACTATTTATCACGCGGTTCCTAGAGTTTATACCATAAGACATAAAGAGTAATATCTCTTACACATTTACACATAGTCGTTAATCGTGCCCATGCGGGCCGTCGTAGGACTTCACAGCCCGGTGGTGTTGAAACAACTCACCGTGAGCTTGAGGCCTTGAATACATACAACTGACGAAATATCTAGATGTGGCTTTTCATGTGTGGGCTGTGTGCTGACTTCATGATGTTTATTGACCAAGAACAGATAACCAAAACGCAAACACCGCTTCCGATACCCAGGAATCTACGAAGACACCAATCACGCCAACTCCGCCTCGATGATGGCCTCGCCTCGATCCATCCCCGTCCAGATCTTCACCACCTTCAACCCGACGCCCTCGACAATCTCCCGCCACTCCCCCTCCGTCTTTTCCGCCGCCGCCATCCCCGCCATCATCAGCATATCCAACGACGTCACCCGCGCGACCGGATTCCTCTCATTCACCATATTCTCATGAATCAGCAGCCGCGAGTAGCCCCTCTCCATCGCCTTCGCCACATTCCCCAAAATCTCCTGCGCCTTCGCCACGGGCCAATCATGCAGCACGCCATGCATGAAATACGCCCTCGCCCCCTTCACCGGCTGCGGCGTAAAGAAGTCATACGTCTGCACCGTAACGCCGGGTCCGGTTTCACATCCTGCAACATGCTGGCCAGATCCTGCAGCACCAGCGCCTCCGCGCCGACCTCCGGGTGCTTCACATGGAACTTGACCAGATCATGCCCCTTGCCGCCGCCCACGTCCACGACAACCGCTCTCCCGGGCCGCGCGCCGTCGAGCAGCGTCTGCGTGGGGTACATCTCGGGCCAGTTGGTCAGGTTGCCGCGCGAGTTGCCCTCCATCGCGTCGTTGAAGTCCTGCGCGAGGTCCGGGTGCGAGCCGATGTAGTCGAAGAACATGGCGTCCGGGGGCCCTGCCAGTGCTGCAGGTTGGACTTTGTGTTGTCCGTCGAGTTGCGGAAGTTGGATTCTTTGAGGAAGGAGGGCAGGGAGATGAGAATGGGGGCGACGAGGCCGTGGTAGAAGCCGGCGTACCACGCGCGCAGGCCCTGGTCGGTCGCGAGGGCGGCGGCCCAGGGCGTGCGGGTGTAGGTGTCGAGATCTGTTTCGATGACGAGGTACTGGCCTGCGACGCAGCGCATGAGGCGTCCTGATGGGAGATGTCAGCTTTGAGCGTGGAGGATGTAGGGTGAACACGTACGGATGAGGGTCTCGTCGGCACCGGTGAGCTTCGCGAGCGTGACGCAGGTGATCGGGCCGCCGCCGGCCTCGTCCCATTTCTTGAACGCGCCGGCGTCGATTAGCGTCTTGATCGCGGCGTTGACGCCGCTGCGCGTCACGACGTGGTCCCAGGCGATGTCCCACGGCGTCTGCGTCCGTCTCAGGGCGTGGAGGAGCGCATCCCGCACGCGCACGCGGTCCGCGTTGTCCGGGAGGTCCTGGACGTGGATGTCGTTGAGGCTGGCGATGAGATTGTCTACTTCGGCCATGGTTGCTACTTGTCAGAGATGGAGGGATCCAGGAAAGGAGAAAGGACGTGTAACTTCACCGGATAGGTATGAAGAGGACGGGGACAGGCTTAAGACCTCTTGTCGGGGGCCCCCGCGAAGTGCGAGCTACACGGGCGCAAGGGGCCGGCGGGTTTGTGTTCGTCTTTCACCAGCTCTTGCGAGATAATAGATTGAACCTTGCACCAACAATGGATGCGTCTCGACGGCGCAGCAAGTTCACGCCCTGCTCCATTTCCAAGCGCACCCAGATGCCCGATCGGGGGACCGCGTGGGTCGAGAGCAAGAGCCTCGATTCGCACCGCGGGAGCAGCAAACCGCATGAACCCCTGGCCCGAGTCCCCACGCTTGGTGTATCTTGCTGGCATCTCTGCTTCCAAGCCGTTGGAGGCTCTTGGGTGTCTTGCCGTTTCGGGGAACGTCGTTTGCTTGCCACAGGACACCACTATTGTGTTGTGGACCTCCCACCCCCGCTTGTCAAACGATGTTTGCTTTTTAGGCCTGGTGTAAAGAGGGCACATTTCGGAGGCGGAGGCAGGCTCCGATGTGTTTGCTTCTGTTGAACGGCTGGGGATCCTCGTCCTATCTAACCTCCCCGGATTTAGCGCCAACAGAGTTGACTGGAGAGCGGTGATATCAGGGGCCGTTCAACCAATGAGCATATCAAAGTGGATGCGTCCTTCGTCTGTTTGCTACCTGGACGATGCTGTTGGGGGACTTTGGACGGCCTGCCTACCTCATCATGGCAAGCAGATCGTGGAGACAGCAAGCCCTTTGAGAAGGCTGATTAATAGATTACCAGCCTGTTCTTGTCCCTCGAGATACGGCCACGTGTGCAAAGGAGCAACTCCCTCGCGGCCGTCGTGCTCCGATGGTTCACATCCGACGGCGTCGCGAAGCTGGGGGGAGAAGTCCACAGGTCTTACGGGCGCGATCGTGACGATGGCCAATTGGAGTTGGACAAACTCAAAACCCACGCACCACGGACGACTCATGGAGTCCACATGAGAGAGGCAGATGTGCTTGACGTGCGTACTTGGCGGGGGGCATAGATGTTGTACCCGGAACTCGGGGTTTGTGGACCTCAAGGATGTGGGAATCCGGGTAACTTGAGATCGAGTCACGCCTGGCTAGGCCACGCTTCGCGCCTTCTGTCTTGTATCACCCTAATCTTCATTGAATGACTCTGTGGGAAACGGATGTTGAAGTGTGTATTCAAGAGTGAGAGACGGGTACAAATCCCGCGGGTCGCATCGCATCTGTCAAAACTCAGCGATGAGCGCCGAGGAAGCACAGCCAGCCAGGCGTTGGTCCCCGTAGACCAGGGTGCACCACCCCCTGTCCGCCCTCTCCTCTTCGCTAAGGGACTCTCAATCATTCCGATCGTGACCAAAATTGAGCATTGGGAGACAACAAGATGAAGTAGATCTTGAACGCAAAATACACGAATGACCATGCTAATTTCTGTTATTAGCAACAGCAACCATGCGACTGACAACTGACAGCAATGGAAAGCCCTACGCGTCTCGTTAGGACTCGAAAAAGCAGGAAAGCTTCGGAGACCTCAATCAGATCACAGGCATGACCAAGCTGGCCCTTGATCCGAGCAGGCAGCCGTCTTATTGAAGATTACGAGGACTGAACACATAAAGCATTGCTCGAAATCCTCAACCCGCGCGGCGAAGAACCTCGCGGGAAAGACCCCAAATCGTCGACAACTCCCCAAGCGTCTGGTTCAGATACTGCAACTCCTCCGAGATACCAAAGGCTTTCGCCGAGCGGCATGCTTGCACCGTGCCGTACACGAACACAAGAGGCGCATGCTGCAGACCATACTGAGTGCGGTAGGTGCGCAAGAGAGAAGTCACGTCGGTTGCTGACGTGCTGCAGTACACCCGCGACTTCTCCTCCGACTCGCTGCCGCGTGTCGCGATGGCCTGGTCATAGTTTAAAGCGATGCGGGCGCTGTGGAAAAGCAGGCTGCGGCCTCTTAGTCGACCGTGTGTGCTCTAGTTTGAGGAAGGTACTCACTGCAAGGCAAATACTCCAGGTATCGGCTTGGACGAAGGACCCCATTTAAGCCACTTCGCAAAGTCGGGTAAAGATTCCCGCCACCGGTTCAACTCGAGGTTGAGGTTGTCGAAACATACCCTCCGACTGATGTCGTCGAGGTGCGCTCGAGGGCTGAAAAGGGTCGTCATCATGCGCTCGATGATACGTGACAGGCGTATCTGCTCGTGGAGATAGGGAATCATGGATGTTGCCTTCGTCGACTGGGTGTCTTCGTCGCCGAAGCCGACTGGTCGCCACGATGCCATCTCAGGCGGTTCGCTGGCCAAGTTAGCATGAAGACAATTAGGGGGTCATGTGGCATACGGCAGAGTCTCCATTGGCTGCACTTCGGCTTCGTCGTAGACGAGGTACACTGGTCGACCGAGGATGAGGCTAATCAGCTTGTCGGAGATGTAACAGCCCCAGTAGATGCGTCTCCGGATTTCGACATCTTCGGTAGTAGCGAGAGATGAATCGTGCTGGACCCAGTCCCTAGGGTCTCTCTGAAACCCCAGATCTTGCGCCATTCTAAAGGCAATGCCTGTTGAATCTGTTGTCAGTCACGTCTCTCTCCTGCTAGCTTCTGGGCTATACAAGGACGGGAAAGACAGTCGGAAAGTACTATCTCTCACCTGAGTAACCCCATCCCTTTGACAAGTTGCCCCTCCCAATCTCGTAGAAAGCCAGACAGAGGAACGCTTGGACGGTCGCGATAGACGGCCTCGTCAGACCAGTCACCATGATAATGCTCTCCGCTGCTAAAAAGAACTGCTCGCTCGACTCCTTCGTATCGAGCGAGACGAGAGCTCCCAGGGCGCATATGGAAAGGAGCAGCGCCGAAGACCAGTACTTTCCGTTTTTCCTGTCCCCAAAGTGGTCCCTCAGGAAGGCCTCCCAGTAGATGAACATGAAGTGAGGATATTGCCACCGGAAAAACTGCGTTAGAGACTTCATGACGACCTCATCCTGCATGCCGATCCCGAAATGCTCCATGACGCTCTCAAAGTTCGACTCGACGCCGTCGTAGTAACCCTGACCAACGCGGTCGGCGATACCCTTCTGCCCGTGCTCTGCCTCGGCGCGGAATATGCTCGTGGCGCCGTGGTAGACCAGCGAGCCCTCCAGCCCGAGTTCGAGATTGGCTTGGTTGCCTGCATGGATTCCGAGCTGTGTGATGTAATCTCCGGGTGCCTGCGTCTCGTTTTTGGGCGACTTATGGTCCAAGGCGGTTGAGTTGAGCATCTCCTCACGCTGCTCTGGAGATGCAGTGCGCAGGTTCTTGACGAATGACTCGAACCAGGAGAGGCGGCTCTCCAGACTGGCGACCTCGCGGTACTCGCATGCGGTCTTGGAGGTGATGCAGTTCTGGCATGGTTCTGTGCGGGAACATTTCAACTGGAAGGTGGTTCATCAGTGGCCTGTTTGTGACTGTGGTGGGGAGGCAGCATACCTTCCGGTATTGGCATCGCTTACACCTGTGGTATCTCAGCAAACGCTTGAGCAACAGCTTTTGACAGACGCCTTTGACTTACGAGATTCGTTTTACTGGTTTGCTCGGGGAGGGCATGATGTGAAAGGTTTGAATGAGTGATGGATATGTTCAGGTGTCGTTGAAAGTTGGAGAAGCTAAGTTGCGGGGGCAAGCGGTCGCGTTCCGCCTGAAGAAGGGCTTGAACAGCGCTAATGCCGCCGTCAACAGGGAGCTGCCTAGCTCATCATCCGGTCACGGCCCCAAGGATGAGCGCTGTCCAGCACCAACAAGCCATTGAACTCAGCACAATTACTGACGCAAACATACTCTGCGCCTATTTCGATCCAATCATAAGCCTATTGTACAGAAAGAGAGGCAATTAGATTGTGGGAGAGGAAGCGTTGTTGAACTGTTGGTAGTCTTAATCTTACTAGTCTTCGAATTCAAGTGCAGATTGTATTGTTTGTGGTGAAAAATCTGAACCCAACGGGAGACAGCAGACAGTGATGGGGGATGACAGAAGGACGACAACAGACAAGATGAGAGGAAACGACATTGGGGAAGAGGGTGAGAATGCCGCTGTGACAGGTAATTTGCGGCACCAAACCAAAGTTTCGACCCTTGTTTCTCTTCTTTTTCGTGATGAACTCAGGATAGTTCGTCTGTGAAGGCGGAACTTGAAGAGATGCCCAACGCCATGCCCGACTTGAGAACCGACACCAGTCTGTTTACGTCACTCAGGTTGTTATAGAACCCAAAGGACACCCTGATTCCTGACCTGAACCTCGTCACAATCACCCCAGAAGCCTTCAAATGTTCAAGCCAGCGAGGATCATGAAGTTGGAGGACATGAAGATGCGGCGCATGTTGTCGCCTTTCCTTCGGCCCCAAGACACCGATACCCAGCTCAGCGCAAGACTTCCGCAAAGCATCTCCGAGGCCATAAAGGTGATTCTCAACATTCTTGGAACCCATTACCTCGAGATAAAACTGAAGGAATGCTCGAGCTGCGACGGCCGAGATGAAGCTCATATTAGCGTGCTCATATCGGCGAGCAGTCGGATGGAAGACGATTGGTCCCTCTGGAATCATGAAGTCTTCTGAGTCGCTCACGCTGGCCACGCCTCCGTAGCCGACAAGCGGAGGCGTTGGATCAAGTTCTTCGATGACGGCTGAATCAACATAGAGGGCCGCGAAGCCTGTTGGTGTGTTGAGGCCCTTGTGTAAACTGAAGGCAGCTGCTGAGACTCCCATTGCCTTGACATCCACGTCCGCGAAACCGACTTGCTGGGTTAAATCTGCAAGGACGTGAATACCCTTGGATCTGTAGACAGAGCAAACATCTGCGACGTCGTTCCATTGTCCACTATGGAACATGATTGAGCTTAAGCCAATGGCTTTAGTCCTGTCGTCGACATAGGGGGCGAAGGTTTTCGCATTAGCGGCCGCAGGTCTTTCTGGATCCGTCGGGACAAAGCGGACCTCCAAGCCGAGCGGACGAAGCGCCATCCAGCCAAATGCCTGCCTGGTTCGGGTGCTCGCAGTCTAGGATGACTACGTTATCTCCAGGCTCGAACTTCAGCCCATAGATGAAGCTTCCCAAGCCTTCTGTCGTGTCGCGGACAAAGGCTATCGATGATGGGTCCGTATTGATGTACCGAGCCAAGAGTTGACGGACGGCATCGACGTCTTGACGCCAGCAAGCTTTGGGCGATGGATGGTGAAGAGATTCCGAGCAGAAGCGGCGGATGACTTCATCCACGATGAGGTTTGACGGGGGCATGAAGCCGGCGTTAAGGTGTGTTATCTTGCCATCAGACGCGAGAGGAACCAGCCGACGGAAGATTTCGAAGTTCGCGTTGTAGCCGGCAGTAGAAGCTGGGCCATTTCGGACCTTGGGAGGAGCCACTGAGTCGGTGTCAAAGAGATCCTGAACGCTGGAAGGAGCCATGACTGTAGATTTCTTGAACGGAGAGATGGAACCGTGGACGAAAGAAAAGGTAAGGCTTGGAAATCGGCTGAAATGTACAGAGCATTTATGTTTCTGGGCCATTCATACCGCCCAGTCGAGCGGTGTGCCGTGGAGTTGCGTGTCCGTTGCTGGCCAATACGTGGGCATCGGCTCCTGTGCCTGGAGAGATCATCTTTTCATCCCGAAATTAAATCCACAAGAATGCGATATCGGGGAGGAAACCAGAGAAACGGAAATCCCGTATCGTGTTTGAACGTGAAAGATCTGGACACAATGCCATCGATGCACCCGATGAGCGTCAACTGGACCCGCAATGGAGTTACGAGTCCGTCCACTCAAACGATGCCATTGCAAGCACACTTTCCATTTTCGGCGTCTGGGGATACCGGGCTTGGAACTCCATAGTGGAGCCATTAACTGAGATCAAGATACGAACTTACGGAGCCCGACACTATTTGAAGTGAGATGACTGGATGTCGCCAGACTTATGTACCTGATTACAGCAGCAACAAATATAGACATTCATCTTTTATTCTAGCTTTGCTATCTGCGCCGAATGCTACCATTATGAACTATTTTCCCAATTCATTGTCCTCGCCGCCATCTACCTAACTAGCAAACTTCCAGTCTCTGAGTATGTGACAAGTGAACGACCCTCGATACTGGCCATGCCTCTCGATTTCCATCCCATAAGTTGGCGTGGAGCGTCATTACGAACGGAGAAAGGCTTCAAACTGCTGATGCTACCCGTTTCAAGACTCCAGTGACAGATGGTATCGCCAGGACAACAGCAAATATTTGGCCATAACCCCACTTACTCCATGAGTCGTCTAGGTTGATGCGAACGGACTTTTCAACGTCTTGGATCAGGAAACTTGCCCTTGCCAATGCGATGATAGTTCTTTGAAAACGCGGGACCTTGATGGCTGAGATCGCGTCGAAAATCGTCTTCCGCATCCAGCAGCGTAGACCTCTTTGATTTCGAATCGGAACATTTGCGCGTCTTTGTTTGATTCCAAGGGCAACAGGAGTAGTGTTATCTAGCCATTGCCCTAGATGAGGAAGGGCTGAACCTGGCAGCTTGGGGTAATCTTTGATACAGAGCCGCCTGCTTTCAAATGAGTTCTCAAGGGACTTATCCAGGTACGAAACCCATTCCGTCTTTAATTTGTCGTTGAGAGAGGCGGGGAAAGCTTGAAAGAAGTGCTTGCAGCCAAAAAACCAGACATGAGTTTGTATGAAGAAGTAGAATGTGGTTACAACGACAAAAAGGCGAAAAGACCTATTGAATGGTGTAACAATTCGAGAAATAACCCCAAAGAGACTGGACCGTGTGCATAGGTTGCATTCAGGAGAGCTGCCGAGGCAAGGCATTTGAAACAAAATCCAAAGACGAGTGCCAAAGTATGCTATGTTGCGGAGCTCTTGTGCCAGAAAAAGACCCGGTGACCGCGTTCTCATTCTGAATACAATCCAGATAGGCAAGAGCGTGACTGTAAGCAAGGATGTCGCCACAGTAGCGTGGTGAAGGCTGAGTTGATCGCTAGCTCCAAATACTACAATAGTTATGGCGGTTGCAAGTGATGTGACGATTAAGCTCGAGAATACGGCGGTGGTCCTGTCAGCTTTCGTTGAAAATCCCAGAATGATGACATTGCAGATGACTTGGATGTATGTAGCATAGCGAACCTGTTCTGCGTCAATGTTCGGCTACATACTGGCGGTATCCTTTTTGACAAGGATGCGCGGCTGCGGTTTTCGAGGATTGACTCACGCCTATGCCCGCGATATCGGAATCTGCTTGAACAGTACATTTATCCGGGCATGTAATGATATTTGGACAAATTGATTTGTCAATTCTTGCCCAGATGTTTGTGACCTTCACCAGGAGCGCCACTAGAAGCGTGACGCAGGGGACGATACAAAAGCTCTAATTGTTTAGAGTTATCAACCGTCGTAGAGTAGGGCCGGGTTTCCCCGCCGCATCAATTTTGAATCTACAAATTAGGTTCAAAATGACTGCATTTTTTTCAGGTATTATAAGCCGTTTACCAACATTTTTCTCGTCCACAATGGAATGAAGACCTTTGTAAGCGGCGGTTATGTCGCCATGGTACAATGACCTAAGATTGGATCCTTTCGATGATATAATCGTCCGCCACTTCAAAAAATAGAGTGAGAGGAAAGTAGAGGATATCTGTCGTCGGATGGGCTGGCAATGGAACTAGATTTGGATCACTCACACATTGAACATAACCAACTGGCGTTCGCTAAACTTTTATATACTAGCGATTTACTGCACATCAGTAAGGGTTGCGTTCTACTCACGTGCCTAAACAGCCTCATCCAGCTGCTCAAAATTGATGATTTCGCTGTTCCTGATTGGCGGTATTCAACGCCAAGCCTACGATGGAGGCGCAAAAGAAAACTCATGAGCTCAGCTCGGCGCCATTTGAAAAACCGGAACGCTCCATTGGCTATCCCAATCTTGGCATAATATGTAGGTCATCAGCTCATGTACGAGGGGTAAGACACTGGGACATGAGTACAGGGCAATTACCACACCCAGCGTATGAGTGGGTGGGAAGGCGAGGCTAGCGCTGCGGCTTAACATGCTAATCAACTCAATTAGTGCTCCTCATCAGAAAGAGGAGAAGCAACATATGGGAATATGGCTTATGCTAATTAAACCGTCCCTACAAGCTATGAAAGACCTGCAACCACGACTTCAACCATCGATCCAGTCATCTCTTGCCGTATCCTCCACATAAGCTGAGACTGCCTCAAAACGTAATCATGCCTAGGAATGGTTTCGCATTGAAACTCAGAGGTATTGACTGCCTGAGGGGCGCGTTCAGTTGTGGACCGGACTTGACCGTACATATTTCTGAACAGTCTCAAGAAACCAATCAACTGCAGACCAGGAGGAATCTAATTTAAGCTTTGAGTGGATTCCCCTCCACGTTGTCATCAGTGTTGGGGGAGGCCTGCGTTCTCATCCATCATCAATCACAATTTCGGGGCATGAGCACTGCCCGCGAAAGCCTTACTTTTGACGTGTGATAAATACATAATAACGACCATCTCAGTGTAAGCTTCAGGCTTCAGGCTATGAACCAGTCTCAGTCAGTTTTCGCGTTCAAGTGTCGCTTAAGTTGCACTGTGCGGGATGTGGAACTTGTTTAGATCAATCAGACATGTCGCGGTTATAATGGAGTCAGAGCTTGAATTGGTTGCTGCAATATGCGTATTATTATCTTCATTGTTGTTCATGTTGTCCCCGTCGTCACCCCCCGTGGTCCCTATTGATTTTCATTGAGCTATGATATTGTCTGCACCCTTGTCATCCACAGGTACTGTTCCTAGTTGCCTGAATGTTTCCGGAGATACCTGACTATGTAGATTATCAATTCCTCCGGAGGCACACGAAACTCATATCAACTGGGCCAGACCCTTTTAGCTCATCGACAACTAACTCTGCGACAACCCCCGTTGGCCATAGTCATCAACTAATGTACTAAGCGGTGTCTCTGAAACAAATTCAATCGTAAGCAACCTATCGTCGACTTGTAGAGTCGTCTTCCGGTTGCACCCGGCTTTTGTTGACTATGTTCCTGAGTAATTTGCTGGGACGTTTGTAAGCAGAGAAAGCCAACCAACTTTGGGACTGACCACAATTTTGTTGATGAACCTTGGTATTTATGCATACTAACGGCAGTGAAGTAGTAAAGGAGCTGAACATCAGTCTCCAGCTGGAATAGAATAGCAAGAAACCGTACAGAGAAAGTTGTTGATGTCCCTGGTTCAAATCTTGTCAATATGTTCTTGTCACATTGAGGCGGGCAAGATCAGACTCCGCTTGGGTTGCGGACGGGTTTGCAGTCAGCCTCCCATGAGCTTTGCCTTAGAGCACGACTTGACTGGCAATCGGCTAACGAGAGACTCGGAAGAGGAATCAATGGCAAAAAGTGACGTGTACATGCCCATATCATAAAAGTCCTCCATTTTGTCCCTTGTTTCCATTGAAATCGTACTTTGCGGTCTCGTTAGGCTCCATGGCCCTTGCACTTGTGCTCTCAAATCTTCAGCAGAGATTCACACGATCATGGGCGACGAAAGTTACACAGCTCAATGACTCGACAACAGGGCTTTGATAGATGGATCAAATATATTTCCTATTTGTTACGTAGAACAACTATTCCTCAACCTCTTAAACACGGCACATCCTGCCATCGTTGGCAACGCTCCACGACTCGCTACCAACAGCGTTGCGAGCATAGAAGAATCCTTCGGGATCCCACTTCTTCTTCAGGCACGCCAGGGAGTTGTAGTTGCTACCGAAGAACTCCTTCTGGAAGTTGGGCTGCTGGAAATCAGCCTCGTTCATGTACGCGCCACCAGCAGGGGTGAGAGCCTCGATCTCAGGCATGATGACGTCGGTCATCAGAGTCTGCTTGGCGAGCATCTCGTCCCAGGGAGCAGTGAAGTTCCAGACGGTGGTGAGCGTGGCGTGGACGAGGGTGTTGCGCCAGGCGGGGGTGACGGAGTTGGTGTCCTTGTTGCCGAACTTGCTGACGTCGGTGCCGACGCCGATGAAGGTGGCGCCCTTGGCGGCGACGCTGCGCGAGAAGGAGCCGATGTTGGTGATGTTGTCGCGGGGGATGAGGCGGCCGCCGTACTGGGCGATGCCGACCTGGATGTTGCCGATGGGCAGGGGGCCGAAGTACTTGTCGTAGTGGCCGTAGTAGCTGTCGTACTCGGAGTAGTTGACGGTGTAGGTGATGCCGAGGGCGTCGAGGCGGGCGACGAAGGGGGCCATGATGGTCTTGACCTCGTCGGAAGTCTTGTTGAAGGCGTTCAGGGGCGCGATCTGGAAGAAGGTGGCGCCGAAGTAGTAGACCACCATGGTCTCGTTGTCGACCATGCTGGCGAGTTCCTCGTGGAAAGCATCGATAGAGTTGAAGAAGGCGTCGTTGTCGTTGTCGGCGGCCATGATGACGAGGGTAGCACCTCCGACCTTGGCGTCAGCGTGAGCCTTGACGGTCATGGAGGTGACAACACCCCAGTTACCGGGGCCACCGCCAGACAGAGCCCAGAAGAGGTCGGCGTTCTCAGTCTTGGAGGCAGTCAGAAGGGTGCCGTTGGCGATGACGACCTCCCACTCGAGGACGTTATCAGCGCTCAGACCGAAGGAGGTCGAGAGGGCAGAGTGACCACCGCCCTGGGTGTAGCCACCGGCGATACCGACAGTAGGGCACTCGCCGCCGACGATGGCAAGACCAGCGTTGTGGGCAGCCTCCATAACCTCGAAGCCCTGGGTGCCGGCGCCGATCTTGGCAGCCTTGCCAGTGTAGGCAGTGGTGGCCCAGTCAACGATGTCGACGCTGTTCATGTGGTGAGTCCACACGGAGAGGGCACCGGCACCGGTGGAGCGACCAAGGTAGTCATGGCCGGTGTTGCGGACGACGAAGCGGATGTTGTGCTCCTGAGAGAAGGAGATGGCGGCCTGGATGTGCTCGGCGGTGGTGGCGTTCACGGCGTAAACGACGTAGTTGCCCAGCAGGCAAGGACGCGACTCAGGCTGGAAGGGGTCGCAGCTCTGGTTGGCGAAGAAGGGAGCCATGATGGAAGAGGAGGACTCCATGCTACACGACTGTTAATGGCTATCATCAAACATCGGTCAAGGACAGTGACATACTGGATCTCGGAGTCCTGCCACTCGCTCTGCAGCGTAGCGCAAGTGGCAGCATCGTAGGTAGGGTCATGGCAAGGCGAGCCCAGAGGGACGGTGGCGATCAGGTTGCCGCCAACGGTGGTGTTGAGGGCATTCCAAGTCTCAGTAGACGGCCAGCAGCTGTCACCGGGGAAGCACTTGCAGTCCGTGGCACGCTCGGCGAAGGAAGCAAAGCCGGAGCCGGGACGGTTGGGGGCCGCAAGAGCGGCGCCGAAGAGGGCCGTTTGGAGGACAAAGCTCTTCATGTTGACTTTTCGGCCGTGAGGTGGGAAGGTGGGAGGAGGGAAACGAGAGGACAACGCGCGACGAGTGACACAGAGGCACAAGATCGGCACGTTTGACGGCTAGGGAGAGTAAAAGAGAGTGTATTGCCGCTGGATCCCTTCATCAAAAGAGAGTTTTTTTTCTGCTCGCCGGCGGCCAAGGGCGGCCATTTTAGTACGATGTGAGTCTGCGTTTACCCGGCCTCCGGGACTACGGCATGTAGGTTCCATCGCTCATATCCTAGTGAAGTCGTTTCCCGACTGGGATGGCTGACCCGAGATTGGGAACCTATAAGACGACTTCGCCCCCTCGAACTAGTGGAAGTTTGCCGCGTACGGCCTTACTTGGTGCTGATGAATCCATACTGCGCAAGATCGCCATGATAGAGAGGGATCGAAAGCCCAGGATCGATGCTAATGCAGTGCCGTTTGTGGCTGGTCTCCTTGGCCCCCTTGCCTGGACTTGTCCCTGGGTAGGCTAAGCGTTGGGGACGGTGGATCAGGAACGAGGACAATACCGACCTAGATATCGACCGGAAGTCAAGGGGGGAGAATGAATGCTGGATGCCTCGGTGGACGTTGCTGTCAAGTCCAGTCTCCGCTGCTCATTCTTCGTCGCGTCGGGCGGCGTTGTTGAGCTCCGACTTCCGCCATATCAAGGCACTGGAGCCTCGGACCATGGGAATCCCGTCCTCATGGTATGATGGTGGATTTTGGGCCCGGTCTGGCTGACCTCGGTGAAGCTCCACGCCGTGGACTTGCGTCGTGCAAGAGTCTTGTTCAGCGGGACCTCGAGCCGCTGCAGATCAAAGGAGTCAGGTGCCCCGGCAGATAAAGCTTGGTCCTCTCGCTTCCGTCCCAAGTGCTGCAGAACTCGCAGGTGTCCTTGCAGACTCCCGCTCGCTACCAGCGTGAGGCATCGTCCACACACACACACACTCTCTCTCTCTTTCTCACTCCCTTGGTGGTGGCTTTCGATCGACAGCATCTTGGACCTTTCGTTGGTGCGGATAGAGACTGCCCGCACCCAAGAAGATCCGGAGTTTGCCTCGGCGAATTTGAGGCCTCTAGCGTGTTATCGTCGGGCGCGACCTCGGTCGGAAAATGAAGCTGCGGGGATGTGTTGAGTCGAAGTCTAATCGAACCCACGCCGGCAGTGGAGATTCTGCGAGCCACATCCCGGTCGTTTAGAAGGGAATCACTAAGAGCCCCTCATCTTTTCTCAGGGGAACAGCAGGGGCCTCGCGGTGGTCTAACCTGAAATTCGTCATCAGCCGTGCAACAGGAAGTCCTTTCCAAGATTCGGTTCAAGCCGCATCGTACGAGGCGCCACATCTCGAGAGCGGGGGGCAGCATCGCGGATGGCGACCGTTACGCATGGCCCATGGGAAGGCCGGCTATACCTTGGTAAGAAACCTCGATCGGAACCGATACATCTGGTCAATCTTTGACTAACTGCGACATGTTTGCGACTCCAGTTCCTGGCTTTGGGTGACATAGCTCACTGGTCGTCTAGATTCCCAACGGATGCTATCTTCTGGTCTGGCGAATGAAGCAGCGAGCCATGCTAATCGAAACATTCGTCCAAACTCGAGCTGTTCGAGGATTTGTGTTTCCGTGGAGTAAACAGAACGGCTTGATGCTGCCTTTAATCTGATATTTGCACTGGAGTAGCCCGTCTGCGATCATCCATGGTTGAGATGGACGACAAGAGATGACAGGAGTTGTGCAAGAGAGAGTTTATGCACAGACGGAGGCAACGGCCGCCACACCGTTGGTAAAGTCAGATTGACAACAGCAGCACAGACTCTCGTCCCGTCCCGTCCCGATCTTTAGGTCCACCCCGTATTCCGTGTTGTGTGGCTGACCACCACAACATCCAACCGTCAGCATTCGGATCCGAAAGCGACGCAAAATCCGCAAAAGACCACGATGATTTCCCTATGAATGGAGCATACGACCGCAAATCTCCCACCGTCAAAGCGCTCGCAGAAAGTCGAGGCCATGGACGGCTCTCACGGGATGCTTCTATCCCCTGATATCGCAGCCCACGTCTAAAAGCTAATTTCTTGGCTCCGCTGGACCCCGAAGTTGGGGGTTGCTCCGTGAGGGCCTGGGGGGACTGGGCCGACTGCAAGTCCTTCACCTGCAAAGTGCATCCTTCACCCTGTATTCTCACCTGAAAAGCGGAATTCCGGAGAACTTCTGGAACTTCTTTTTCCTGTGTGGACCGGCAGCAGGGGCTGTTCAAGGGCTCAGGCCAAGTCGGCACTCCAGGTCCCACGTGGTGGCACAGCAACTTCTACAACCAAGCGAACTTTTGTGTGTTGGAACCTGATGTTTGATGAACAAAAGCAAATTCTCTGGAACCCATGGAACATATCCAATGCCAACTAACGCGCCGTTGAAACGTTGCGACCAGAATTTCCCTCAAAGAAGAGCCTTTTACTGAGACAACCTGCTTTTATAGGGATGGCTGGTCGATACCAGAGCAGACGAACTTTACCACACATGGGCAATTGCCCGAACCGGCGTGTCTCGGACAGGGATATCCTCGTTTGTCACAATTGAGTTGTCATCGCGACACAGACCAACTCGGGCTACCTCGGGTGCGCTTCGCTCCACTATGCAAGCTACACGCTGAAGACTTGGAAGCTAGACCTGAGTGAAGTTAGCCCGCCAAGTTGTCAAAATTCCCGGCTGTCACCTCTGAACCTGTGCGCACTTCTTCAACACGCCATTCTAGCCCCCAATGTGATATATCACTCCCGTGTCGTAAAAGAGTCCAGGAGACTGGGAAGGACTTGCCGCCCGAGTCTGGCTTAGACTGAGGCTCTTTGTCCCTTCATCTTGGTCATGTGGCGACTGCAACTTCGTCTGTTCGGAAGGACTCCGTGGTCGGGACTCGAATACCAACGCCATCCGTCGGTGGCTTTGCCAACATCCGCCAGCAGCCAGTCACAACCGCCTCCCTCAGAAACGGCGTTCCCACAAAGCTCCCGAGTGGGAGAAATCAAGTTTCCCATCACCACGATCCCTGGACCTGCGCTAATTAGTGCCGCGTACAATGTAATGTACTGCATAGTGCATCTCAGGGGACCTGCAGCGGTGCATGGTTCCGGCGTCCCGCGGCCAGCTTTGCTTCTAGAACCCTAGAATTCCTCGTCCAGGCGAAGCTTCAAGTGACTGGTCGCAACTCGATGTGTTTTGCAAGATGCAAGCCGGGGCCGGCTCGTCTCCAGGACGTGCTCCTGAAATGCAACGTCGGCACGGTCTCCGGCGGGGGGCGAAGAGCAAAGGGTCTGCTCTCATGGCCCTTTTTCCCTCGTACCCCGTATTCCGTCCTCGTGGTTCTTGCCGAAGACGCTTACAAACGCGAACCGAACGGCATAGTACGAAGCGTGAGTGGAGGGATGGACGGACGTCCTACCTTGTTGATGATCCGAGGGATGAAGCCGAACAAGATGGCGCAGCCCACATCTCACACACATTCGGGCTAGATACCACACAGAGTTCGCACCTGCAGCCGGCTTGGCCGTTACTGCAAGTGTGATATCTTGCCTGTCCTCCGACAGGGTATGGCCTTTCTCGTCCAAACGGTCGGGACTGGACCCAATCCAAGACGTCGGAACCGACGAGGAAAGAGAGTTGCTCGGGGGAAGGTAGGCCATGCTGAACTTTGAAAGAATATTAGTCTTCTTATCTCCCACACCCTCCACTTCTCCTTCTTGGCGCGTCTAATGAAGAACTGGCAAGAACGAACGCAAATCCTCGTCTGATGAAGTTATGAACGAAGGCCTGCCCAGATAAAGCGGTCTAAAGCCAACCAGGCTCCGCCACTCCCGTCCACGTCCACTATCTGCGCCTGGACTCCTTCTTCCCTACCCGGGGCTACGCGTCGGTTCGATCGGCTAGCAGTGGCTGCTTCCCACTTCCCGTCCCCTCAACCTCCTCTTGAGATAGTCAGCACGCCAGATATTCAGCCTTACCCGCTGGCTATAGCTCACCGCACAACGAGTTGCCCTCAAGGATCCCAAAGGAGGGCATTTTGAGAGTCGATCACAGCAGCCATGAGCTCACCGCCATGGACATACAACACCCCGCCGGGGACGGATACCGATGGACCCAAGATTGCGACTATCGCGATTGTGTTCACGGCCTTGTCGTTGGTCATTATGGCCTTGCGGCTGTACGTCCGCATGGTGATGCTGAAGGCAGCTGGTTCCGGTAAGTGCAAACGACTCGAGCGCTGAGAGGAAAGCGTGTTGACGTTGATCGATGCAGATGACTGGGTCATCGTTGTTACCTGGGTAAGACGAAGTTGGTGAAGCGAGAAAGGGCTCGGTGCTAACAGCAATGTAGTTCTGCGCTGCTGGCTTTGCCGTCGTGAGCATCATGCGTATGTTGATTCTGCCCCCAAAGCTCCACCTAGCCTCTAACACTTCCTCGCAGAAACAAAATGGGGTCTTGGTCTGAAGAAGTTGACCGACATGCCGGAAGAGAATCTCTTCGAGTTCGGCCTTCTGCAATACGCCGGTGCTCCATTGTGAGTTCTACCCCTTCACCTCGAGGAACTCCTTCCTGACAGTAGGCAGCTACATCTCCAGCATTCTTGGATTCAAGCTCAGTTTGCTTCTGTCATATCTGCGTTTTATCCCCAAGGGCATTTACAGATGGTGCACATTTGCGACCATCGGTCTCTGCATTGCCTACCATATTGCTTTCTTGGTTGTTCAGATCAACCTCTGCACGCCGGTATGATGCGCTGAAGCCTTCTATTCATTCCAATGCTAACAGCCTCTAGATTGCTAAGCAGTGGGATCCGACAATCACCAACGGCTCTTGTATCCCTGGTGTCCCTTTCTACACAAGCATGGCTGCCCTGACCATTGTCTTTGATATCGTTGTGTAAGTCCTGTTAATTTCAACTTCGCTTTTTTCAGCAGCTAACAGATATTCGACAGCATGTTCATACCATTCCCCGTTCTTGCAACCTCGAAGATCCAAAAACGCAAGAAGTTCGTCCTGCTCGGCCTCTTCGGCCTCGGCGCCTTCATCACCGTCATCCAGATCATCCGCATCCAAACCGTCCACTCTCTCGCCAACTACCTCGACTCTGCCCCCCTTATTATGTGGTCCACCGTCGAGAACAACCTCGGAATCATCGTCACCTGCGTGCCCACCCTTGCGCCGCTAGTCAAGTACTTCAACGAGAAGAGCAGGTCAGGAAGCAGGAGTAACAAGTACGGCGGCGCAAGCGGCTACGGACGCAGCGCCGCGACCGGCAACGGCAACGTGGGAAGCAGATACGCGCTGCAGAGCTGGAGGCCGGGGATGAGCGGCATGCAGCCCCTGAGCAGCGGCGTGGACCACAATGAGACGGAAGTAGGCATTGAGGGTGGCACAAGAAGGGGGAAGGGCTCTGATGATGGGAGCACGGATTATCACCTGGATGCCCCAGTGATTGTCAAGAAGACCGAGTTCGTGGTTACCAGCAATCCGAGGGAACCTGAGCAGGTTTGAAGGGGAGAGGATGACAGTTGATCGCAACATGACATGACTACCTACTTTAATGAATGAATCTACTCCGTACGGACACGAGCAGCGCAGGCCGCAGTGTACCGCTTGTTTCAAAAACATTGTCCGCCGTCCCGCAGACGCCCCCCACTGCCTGTGTGAAAGCATCTTACAGAAACACCTGAGGTTTTAGATCATGAAGACGTAGAACAGCGAACAGACAAGGAGTCCTCAGGCATCCTCAAGACAAAGACAATAGACAAGTCAAGAAACAAGGACAGCCCCAAACAGGAGAGATAATGAAATACCTGGTACAAGGACAAAGATCACAGAGCCACGAACGAACACTTGTGACAGCGAGGCTGGACGAGGGCGCCTGGGACGCCAGAAAGCAGAAATGATGGGCTCCGATTGCTAACTACCGCGGAAGAGACGATTCAAGCTCCTTTTGGTATCGTACAGTCTCTGTCCTTCCTTCCATATGGATGCCCGTCCGCTTTGGTGCAATTGTTCGCTCGAGAAATACAGATGACTCCCAAAGCAAAGAGTCGATAAAGCAAGTCTGATCCACTACTCCCTCTTTCCATGTGTCATGCTCCTTGCCTTTAGCGAGTCTTGCGACCACCCTTGGCACGGGCAGGCACCTTGGTCGTCTCAGGGCTCACCTGCTCCTCCTTGGTGACCACATCGTCGCCATCCTCATCATCGTCGTCGTCCTCCTCGATCGACTTGAATACCTGCCGTCCTTGAGTGCCGGTTTTCTGGGGCGGCTTCTGAACGCGACCTCCACGGACGGTTCGGAGGCTGTCACCGCTCATGAGTTCCTTCATCTCCTGGATCTTCTTGCGCATCTCGCGGCTCTTGTTCTTGTCTCCATCGCCTCGGCAAGGGCCTCGAGATCGGCGATGCCATCGGTGGCACTGGCAGTAGAGCTGGTAGGGACGGCGGTGGCGGTGGTGGCCAGGCTCTGCAAGGGGTTGTTGGCCTGAGGCACATAGGCCGGGGCCGAGCCACGGTATTCCTCATCCTCGTAGAGATCGTGACGGGCGTGCATGTTGTTGCCGAAGTTGAGCATGTCGGAGTTCTGCTTGATGACGAGGTGACGGAAGATCTCGGTGGGATATCTGCCGCCATTGATAGCGACAACAGTGAGTACGTCGCGCTGAGTGAGGGCGGTGTCAGAGAGAAGCTTGTGATAAACTTTCTTGTAAAGGACATGGTCCTTGATATTCTCGCGCCAGAAGCTAGTCTCGATGTCCTCGAGGATGATCTCCAGAAGCTGGGAGTCGACCTTGTTGATCATGGTGCGGATGAAGTCCTTGGACTCCTTCAGCTGGTCCTGGAACCAGTCGTGGTTGGCCTGAAGGATGGCCTCCTTGACCCAAGAGATTGTGTGGCAACGCACGAAGAGATCCTTCAGTACCTTGTTGTACTGTCCGTTATACTGAACAGGAAGGATGGCCTCAAGAGCCAGGAAGTCGACTAAGTCGGGGCGGCGCTCGCGCTCGGGGAGGTTCTGGTCCTTGAGCGAGTTGCAGATGGACTGGTATATGGTATTGTCGGAGATGCAGCGACGGAAGGCGTTTGCATCGACTCTGGACTGAACGCGGCCGAGGAGAGCCGGGGTGAAAGTGACTTCCTCACGGATTTTCTCCTTCGATCGCTCAGCGCGGCGGGCGCGCTCCACCGGTGTGATAACTGCCGTTCCTCTATCACGACGGCCAGACATGACGATGGTTCGTGGGATGTAGTGGTAGTGTCGTTGTGTGATGTAGTGGTAGTGTCGTTGTGTGATGTAGTGGTGGTGTCGTTGTTGTGTGCTTGTGATGTGTTGAGGTGGAGGTTTGTGGAGGGCTGTCGGCGTCCAGTGGCGCCCTCTTATAGTTCAGAATCAGCCGATGATCAAGGAAAGAAGGCAAAAGGAAGGAGCTACCCACCTAGTTGCGGTGTTGCGAGGCGAAGAGGGAAGTTGTCGTGTGGCGGTGATGTGTTGAGGTAGAGGTTTGTGGGAGGCTGTTGACGTCCGGTGGTACCCTTTTATAGTCCAGAATCAGCCAATACGGAAGGAAAGAGAGGGGGAAAAAAGGGCTACTCACCTAGTTGCGATATTATGAGACGAAGAGAGCCCTTTTCAACGAAGCAAACTGGTGATAGTTGCAAGTTGATGTTGAAGACGAAGATGATCAAATCCCACGCGTTGAGATCAGGAGTGATGGGCAGACGCGTTGTTGCTTGTGCGATACTCGAAAGGTGCCGACCGACGCGGGGAGACAAAGGTGAAATGAACAAGCGAGGAAGAATGTGGTGAGCGATGTGTCCACCTAAGGTGAATCTCCCCTGGAGCAGTTGGGGAAGACGACGGACGACGACGACGGCGACGACAGAAATGAAGAGCCAGGGAGATGGATATGAGGATGGCGAGGATCGTGTTGTTGAAGTTGGTTTGAGGTGAGGATGAGGAAGAGAAGGATCTTTTTGTAGCCCAGCGGAGCAGGAGAGCAGAGGAAGTCGCGTTGACAGATCGCTCTTTCCGTGATTCAGTGGTGGCGGCGGCCGTATGTATTCCTTGAGCATTCGATTTCTCAAGTGCAAGATGAAATGCTTGAAGAGATTCATCACTGGGTAGAAGAGACATCCAGCGCAAAGGAGAATTTAAGAGACTAACCGCTGCAAAAAGCTGGAACTCGGAGGAAACTTGTGTCAAGGGTAATAAGTACGACCCAAGGACTTCGGCCAGATATAGACGGTCAGTGGTAGTGACGTCGCAAACACGGTTTCTATCATTCGGCCAGGCTGAGGGGAGAGATGAAATGCGTAATTGAAGAGCCAGCCAGGTAGATAGATCACTGAAGGGAGTCGGGTTCCTATGAAGCAATTGTTTTCAATTACAGGTGTCTACAAATTGTTATGCTCTGCAGTAAAATACAACCGTAAAGTCAATACGCTGAGGTGAACTCATGCTAATCGTCAGATCATCATCTCATCAACCTGTCCCAATGAACAAAGAGTACAAACTGCCCGCTGTTCCGAGGCATTCTTGTCCCAAAGACACGAAATCAAAACAAGCCAAACATTCCAGATGATCAGCATAAATGCACAGCAATACAGTACAACAACTCAAGTCGTCAAAGGATTGATACCCAGAACCTTCATTCCGTTCTCCAACACCTGCTTTGCATTCTCATACAACACAGCCCTCGCAAGATCGACTTCAGGACCTTCAGGGGACTCTTCGTCTTCGTCGACGTCAAGACACTCGATCAACTGCTCGACCAGACGATACAAGAATGACAGGACAGCGGAAGGCTCAACCGACTTGTACGCAGCGTTGATGACGTCGGGGTACTGTGCCATGAGTCGCAGAAGATTTGTGTACTCTTCCTCCTGGAGGTGTGCGTAGTCAACGTCAGCTAGAGCAGTGGAATCGGCATCAAGCTCCTGCAAAGCCAATTTAAGCCTGGTATATGCAAGTTGAAGTGCAGCACCAGTGTCGCCTTCGAACTCTGTCATCTTCTTGCTATCGAATGCGTAGCCGTTGCCACGCTTGGTGTGCATGTCTTGCGCGATCAAAGAGGTGATACCGAAAGGCTCAGCGGCGGCAACTGGAGCACCACCTTCTTGCTCGGCCATGGCGGTCTTGACAGCGGCAGCACACTGATCGATCATGTCGCCGAAGAGATGTGCGTTGCCGAGCTGCGCCGAAAGACCCTGTACCTTGCCGAAGCCGACGTGTTGGAGCTTCTTGGCGAGGTCGATGTGACCCATGAGCTCGATGGCCTTTGCAACGCGAGCGAAGTGGGCATCTTGGTCGGACGTGACGACGTAGATCAGCTTGTCGAAGGAGTGCTTCTTGTCGAGGTCGATGACATTAGCGATGTCGCGGAGGAGATACATCGTGGTGCCGGTACGGTTGCGCAGCACTGCGGTGCTCAATCCCTTAGAGCCGTGCTTCTTGAAGTCAATGACCCAGGAACCCTCGCTCTCCTCGAGGACGCCCTTGTCCTTGAGAACAGCCTCGACTTCGGCGATGGACTCGGACGTAACCTGTGACTCGCCGTTGTACTCGTCGAACTTGATACCGAGACGTGCGTAGGCTTTGGTGTAGTCCTCCACATAGACGTCACGGAACTTCTTCCACAAAGCCATCGCGTCGACGTCGCCATCCTCCAAGCGCTTGAAGAAGGCGTCGCGCTCGGCATAGATGCCCTGCGATTCGATTTCGGCAGTGCTCTTGTTGTCGGCCTTGGCCTTGTGGCTGGCCTCGAGCTCAGGCTTGAAGGCTTCCACGATCTTGTTGTAGACGTCGAGAAGATGGCGGATGGCATCCTTCTCAAACTCCTCATCAGAGCCGAACTTCTCCCAACCGACGGCAAGGAGGGCGACTTGCTTGCCCCAGTCACCGAGGTAGTTCATCCGGACGACATCCCATCCCATGCGCTCATAAAGGTTGGCGATGGCAGCGCCGTTGATGGTACTGCGAAGATGCCTGCCCTCAAACTCGCTGGCGATATTGGGAGATGAGAACTCGACGATCGCCTTCTGCTTTCCAGAGTCAGGGGCGGGTCGAAGGCCGAATGACTCATCGCCGCCGTATAGCTCCTTTCGGTCCGCGATGAAGGGAAGAAGGAGTCTGGGGAGCGTGAAAGGGGAGGAGAAGATTCGGATGTGGATGCCGTCGACAAATGGGAAGGTGTACAGGGGAGACTTGGGGAACTGCACAATCCGGTCAGCCTGGGTCAATGTGACAAGGGGAGAACTACTACTTACCTTTGCCAGAAGCTCTGCCGCGACCTCTGCATTTGCTTTGATCTTGAGTCGAGGAAGGATGACTGCCAAGTCGCCCATGGAAATTGCAGCAGTGGTCTGGATCGCCTCGTACGCGAGAGACGGATCACATCCCGTGACCTCGGCAACAATTTTCGCGATGTAGGAGCGAAAGATATCAAGAGGACGTACTAGTACGTCAGCAGGGGGGAAAGAGGGAAGAGGAGTGTCGAGGCTCAGCCTCTCGAGAGAAGAGTGAAGACCGTTGATGGAAAGAGTCGCCATGGTGTGTGATAGTGATTGCTTCCTACATTCCCTTCTGCACAGCCTGGTCTGGTGCGTGAGATGAAAGAGAGAAAGAACATTGTCACAATTGACATGGGCATTTGAAAGTCCTTCTTGAAGGGAGGCTGAGTGCACTAATCATCTGGGTGTCGTCGGGCATGAAGCAGTGTACTTTTCAATTGACGCGGCATGATAAGATTGGACATGCTTGCAGCGATGTAAGCTGGGCCGCTTGGTTGGGTTCTGACCATTCGTCTTGGGTATTGTTTGTGTTGGAGGGGGAACAAGCCGCGCAACCTGATAGGTTGCCCTTTTCGTCCCGATGTCCAGCTGCATATCTTCAACGGTTTCTCATTCGGCCGCAGCCAGGCGAGTGACTTCACCGAAGATAAGCATGTCCCAAAACTGACAGCAGCATTTTCAAAAACGTAATTCGCCAGTGTACGGGCTGTCACATCACCACGTGAAGCTTTAATATCATCAAAAAAATTCCCGGACTAACGTAGAACTTGTTTTCGGAAGATGGTGCACCAGACGCAGCTGTAGCAAATTCGTCTTGACTGCATCGGTTTGACACCCCTCAATGGGCAGAAGAGTCAAGTGAATGCGACAGCATTTGTACACGATCTCAAGGAGTCGAAAACGGAACTAGCTGGATAATCATTTGAGGTCAAGACGCATCTGAACGACATGCTTTAACGTTACGTTGTGGAATGAATCAAGGCGCATACAACTTCTCCAACTGAAGCTAAAAGCTCGCGGCCATGACTCATGAGAAATCTATGCAGTTAGTACCATGGGGTGAGTGCCATTAGATAAGGTACCTTAGTGGAAAGCGACATTTTGATCCCTCAAGACCGCCTTCGATCATGAGTGCAAGTTTGTCTTGTAGTATGTTTGACCATGACGCAATTGAAAGGCTGCTCCCTGAGGGGCTCGGACAAGAAAGAGAACAACACTTGACTGATACTGGTTACGCATTTTAATTGCTCTTGGCTTGCCCGTGCGCGTGGGGTGCAGTGATTTTGCAGAAACGTCTGTCAAACTTGGGAGTGTACATGTTCGTGATCAATGAGCCACGGAACCAACAGCATAGAATCGCTTGAATTATTGCATTTGTGTAATATTCAGCGACATTGACCGGCTCGGGCGAGCAAGTCTTTGTCGTTAATATCGGTAAAACTTTTGACCAGCCGAAAGTACATGCATGTATCTTGCCTCAATGCCGACGAATATGCTGCTCAAGACGTTATACCATATCGGTATTATGTCTTGAACCATTAGAAACTGCGAACCTACTGCTGATGGCCGTTTCGAGCGTGGTAATACTCATCGCACAAACAATTGCCAATGCCGTTGCGATCGAGAAACTGCCTTCGGTTTCACCCGTTATCAAGGTCCGAATAGCTCCAAGGACGTACGAACAAATAACCATCGAAAGCCTTACGACTCCAAGTCGTCCGCGATTAGGACCCTCTTCAATTTCCAAACCATAACCCAAACCTCTGCATTCATCCCCCCCAAACGGGCCGTCAAGCTTGTGGACGATGTGATCTAAAATATCCCGACTTCCGGTGTAGTATCTTGAGGGATTATCGTAATGATCAACAAGAACGTCAGATTCTATTGGCTTTGGCGTGGCAGAGCCTGGCTCATGAGTGGGTCGGTACGAAGGGGGATTTGATCTCGGTGGAAAGTTATTCTCGCGACTGAGAATGCGAACTTGGCCGCCGCCACACAATGCAAACTAGATACGGGAATCTCAGCAAAGTTTGCCACCTCAAAATTAGCAATTCATACATACTCTTACGTAGTGCATGCCCACAGGTTTCCTGAAACCGATGGAAGAGAGAATGCCGAGCCATGTGCGTCCTGACTTATCCTTCACCAAACTTCTTAATGATTTAAAAAGTTGCTCATCATCATGACAGTCTTCAGATGACAACTGCTGAAGCTTCCAGAGACAATTTTCATTATCTGAAAGACAAATCGGGATGTATTGCGTTACCCCGTGATTGCTTTGCTGACCTTGCTGTGAGGGACTGGGGCCATTGCGGTCTGCTGGGCTTTCTTGTTCCTCGGCTGGCGTTGATAGATCCAGAGATGGGAATAGACTTCGCTGATCTCCACCATGATGGCCAAAACCTCCCATCACGTGATGAATCTTTACCATCAGCCAAGTTTTCGCTTCCGATGTTGCAGCAAAGTGCTGATTTTCATTGGAAATTGTTGACTTCGTCTTGGTCCGGCCCTTTGAGTCGGTACCAGAAATGGAGGTGTGCAGAAGCCAGTAAGAATACATGATGAGGGCTAGAGGAATCAACAGGTGTGTAAACCAGAGTGTTCTCTGCCATGCTACAGCACTGATGATGTGGGTTGAAGGAGTTACAAAAGAGGTCAGCACCCAGAAATAGGGAACTGGGCTTCTGAGGAACACAGACATCAGCTCCATTTGAGTCAGCCCTGGGTGAGTTGAATGCTGGTGCAAGACGCCCTGGTACGTCCTATTAGATGAGCGATGCATGAAAAACATCTCTTGTTGGAACTCACCCTAGCGGAGATTCCATGATGGCCTCGTTGCGATACCTTGGGCAGGGTTAGTATCCAAGCAGAACGTGGAATACTCCAGGCGTGGCCTTACAAGTCGAAATTTCGACCCTATTTGATGATCTTCTCCCTAATAATTGAAAGATCCCATTAGAAGTTATAGCACCAAACGTCGAGAGTTGTTGAGCTAACTAACCAAGCCTCGGGAATCATTTTCTAGATGTCTGGGTTCAATAGGGTACTACCCCATCGAAACAAGTTGGCGGTCGTCAGCCAAGGTGATTCATGTAGAATAATGCATTGGCAAATACCTTGCGTCGTGCTGTCTAACAACTGCTAATTAAATCGTCACAACCCTCTTTCAGACTGACGAAGAAGGCGTATTGTTGCGAAACCTCATTGAAGTTACGCCTGATCTCCGAGAGAGAAGGATAGCATTCTGATGCATCACCCGGGCTGCCGTCATCATGGAGAAAATAATTAACTTCTGTAGATAAGAAGCCTTCGCCAATCTTGAGGGTTTGGTAAAGATCACGTAGTAGCTCCTGGAATGTCTCTTTGAGATTTGCGAGGTGGGTCTCCAATGCTTCGAGCTCTTCGATGTGTTCGTTCCGACTAAATTCACTGGAAGCACAGCTCATACGGCAAAGAAGCTGTTTCTTTTTATGAGACTGAGCGAGATATCAGCAAAATGTTTTGAGAAACCTTATACAATGAGCATTACCAGATTGATGAGTCCTTCCTCCAAGTTTAAGCGAATCAGTTCCCACTCATCTGCGACTTGCCCTAGCTTGAGTAGCATGATGCGCAGGAAGTAAGCTCTTGGTTCCCATCTTGGCTTCGTTGCATCATCCTGGCCACCACTGAGAGGGTCTGACTGCATTCCATCTTCGAGGTCAAACTGATAGCGTTCCACCTTGTCAGTGGCACCTTCTCCGGTATTGAACCATGTATCAATCGACAAGATAGCGGTCCACCTCCACTGGTCATAGCCAGTTATTATAAAGGCAACGTGTCCCGAGTAAAGACCGTGAGTCTTTGGGGTCGGAGAATGGCCATTGGAGGGCTTGAGAAAAGTCATATCCCGAGAATTTCTCAACGGCTCCCCTGTGGAAATTTTGGTGCGAGGATCGCGTAACAATTGGTCCGTTGTGCGCCAAACATGAAATGGTACGTGGAAGTCGAGAGCGAAAATAGACGGGCCATCCGCCTGCAAACATATGATGAGAGATGAACGGAGAGGGGGGCTGGAATATGGGAGGCTCACAGAAATTGAAACGCCAATAGAGGGTCTGGCACACAGATGCTTCTGGAGAAAACCGCCAAGTAGACGGGCTTGTGACTCTGGGCTGGTCATTATAAGTGCAAGAATGCCCCATTGGTCAAGATCAGTGACGTAGCTTCAAGACTTAGCATCAACATCGCCATGTTAAGATTGCAAGGACACATACATGAGGCGGCGCTCTGCGTCAATGGCTTCCGAGTCTTCAAGCTCGTCATCTGCTGAGGAAGATACGTATCGCTGATCAATGTAAGTTACTTCAGTAAAAGCAAAATATTCCAGCCCATCAATTTTGATCATCTCTTACTTTCTCGAGAAGGAGTTTGGCCATATCTCGTGCTGAGAGAGCCCCATGAGTTCGCCTCATGCTCCACGGATCGTCTTCCTCCCCTCGATAGTAACCATCAATGATCCATCCCATCTTGCGACATGGCCCCTGAAGGTCACCTTCAAACAAATCTTCTGGTTGGGCATCATGACAAATATCTAGAATCGGCCGTATTCGCGCTTCGTATCTGGCTGAGTCTTCGTCCGTCCGGAGTATGAAGCACATGACATTCTCGGGAGATCTGAGATGATGCTCGAGTTTGTTGTTCAAAGCCCACGCGGTGTTCTCCCACTCATATGATATATTGCGGCGAATGTAGAAACTCGCAGGCCATGCGAAGGGGCTTCGCATTGGCCGAGGAAGCTCGGTTTTGAGCGCCGCATCTCCCCCGCCCCCGCCATTGCCCACTGTCCGAGTGGGCCGAGGGAGCAGACTTTGATTTACATCAGGTTTAAAAACCATGATTTTGCGTTAGTTCCTAATGGGAATCTCCGATCAGCATGTCCGTAGAAAGAAGAATCTGTTCCCGCGACGTATTTGGTGTAGAGTAAAGAAATTAAATAATGGATGATTGAGTGCAGAAAGCAAGCAACTCACCAGACCGCGAGGTGTTGTACCAGAGCAACAAGGCATGCAAATCGGGAGACCCTTAAAGAGCCTAAGTTTGTGTTATCTTGAGGAATAGACAATTCAATGATGATTTCACCGCTTAGTGAAGTCACTGAAGTGCCAGAAGCAAGATGAGTATCGAAGAGGACTAGATTTCTTTTCTAACACAGGTTCGGCGACAGACTCGCCCGTATGTAAGCAAGATAAGGGAAACCTAGTCTTCCATCGGAGGGGACGGACAGATTGATGTCAGATACCTATTCGTTTCCAAGGCTGGCAGCTGGCGCAAATGGTGTGATTTGCATTTTGATTAGAGAGACGTGGCGCTTTGTGGCTTTTAGGACGGGCTGACCGGGGAGCCTTACAAGCTCTTGGAATAAAGCCGAGCCAAGGCGGTGCTTTTCGAATCGTTGAAGTGATATTGTGAGAGGCTTTTGGTCAGCAATGCGATTGGAGCTACACGTGTCAGATGTTCGATGGTCTGACGGCATTAGTGATTTATGATCATATGCCAGACTGGAACACATTAGTGCATGCGTGATCCTTTCGCCTGCTGATGATAGGGGTGCGGTCCAGCTTAACGAATCGGCGTCGATGAGGAGAAGGAAGACAATTTGGTCCAGCGCGGATTAAATCTGTGTCCATCCATAACACACATCGAGCGACATCTCTTCCTCAGTCACAAAATATCCATAGTGCTTGAAAACCCATATAGCTAAGTAAAGAGTTAAACTCAAGCGGTGGAGGAATGCATTTATGTGGACAAAGACAGCAAAAAAGACAGTGGAGCAGACCCTCGTAGTCACAGAAATGAAGCTCCAGTAAAGCGGCCATTGAATAAGATCTAATCATAGCAAATGTGGTTTCAACCATGAGGATTGCCGTGAAAATGTGATAGAAGGCCTCAACACCTACGAACCCAATTGGTATCATTTTCGAGAATCTGCAAAGCCCTGAATCCTCCTCCCACTGAGCTCTGGGGAAGTCCATTTTGTATCAAACTCTTCACAACCAATCCATCCATTGTTTTTGTGGCAGGTGTACATATCCATGGATGTCAATTAAGCGTTAGCAGAGCGAATCTAATCATAAATGAAAATAACCACCAAAGACCTATGATAACCCTTCATACCGAAGTTCTAGTCGTCTCTAAAGATGCAGGAAAGGGGGTATCGGATGCGGTATGCTGTACAGTTGATACTCCTACTACGCCCACTAAACCAAGGCAACTAGCGATGGCAAAGCCGCTCTGAATATCCTTTGTCTTTAAGGACCAGAGGAATCCAAAGAACACTGACATCAATACCCAGCAAAACCTGATTACTTCTAAACGGTGAACGTTTGGTCCCATTTGCAGTTCCATGCCAAACCCATTGCAATTCTTAGCACTGGCATCGATTTTACCGTTCTTCTTGTGGATTATGCGACTCAGTATGTGGTCTGTTTTGTCTTTCAAAATTGTCGGGCGGTCAAAGTGGCCGATCAATACCCACGATGGAATGGGTCGAAAGTTGGCATTGTCGATTGGACGATACAGAGTAACATCAGTTGGATATAGGCCTCTCCCCAATATCCAGACGCAATCATCGCTGTACAGTTCAAACTTTGAAAAGTCAGCTGATGCAGATTTGAAGTTGGATATTATTTGTGTACCTTGACATAATGCATGCCAATCAACTTCCTGAGCCCCCACCAGGCGAGGAAGCCCTTCCAGGTGGTCCTCTTCGGTTCATTGACAATTTTCTTGACTGCGTCGAAGAATGTCTTGTCATCATGACACGTAGGTTCGGACAGATGATCAAGATGTGGTAGTGCATCTCCATCAATAGGAACACATAAAGGAATGTATTCCGGGTTTTCATCACTGGAGTCAGCACTTGACTTGCTCGTGCCTTTAGCGCCGTCCAATATGCCAGTAGGGACTCGTTTCAGCCACCTTATAATACGATTCCTGCGATCTCGCCGATTCGTGACTGGCGGCTCTGGCGCTGAGTCGGGATTTGACTGGACTAGAGTTGTGTCGGAAGTACTCATCGTAGGGGTTCGATCGGACGAATGAGAAAATGGCAGTGGGTAAGGCCATCCGAGTATCCTATGTAGATATATCAATGTCTGACTGCTGGTTCTATCAACGCCCTGAAAGTCATCGGCAGAGACGGAAGCAATTTCCGACTGTGTGGGAAGCATCGCGTGTGCGGGGCGGCTGAGATAAAGAAGTGCACCTGCGTATGCCAACAAAAGTGGTGATAGGACGAAGACAACGGTAGCTGCCATATTACTGAAGCTCTCACCAAGCATCGAGTGAGACAACACTGCAACCCCGACAGAAGTGAGTATGACTGTACGTCGAAGAAGGGGCAGATGGGTCGAGCGAGGCCTTGCGCCGATGGGCGTTTCAAACTATGATCACTGCATGAGCCTCCGGGGCAGATTACGAAGTTAGATGCAACCTACATCGCCTTCTAGGACCCCTAGTTGACGTTGAAACAAGTACTGCGTTGCGTTTATGAGCCTGAGATTCACAAGCAAGACCACATGCAAACTTACATGATTTCTAGCTCGTTCACAATCTGTCTGGATGTCTTTGCACTCCATTTCCATTTCGACAAGGCTCAATTGAAGTCCACGGAGATCATTGAATGTTTTGCGAATTTTTGTAAGAGATGGAAGACAATCAGCGCCATTGCCGGGGTGTATGTCGTTTGCTGAGAAGTAGTTTGCTTCGTTTTGCAGAAACGCGTCTCCGATCCTGACGGTTTCTTGGAGATCTCGTGAAAGCTCATGAAGAAGCTCTTTCAAATCAATGATATACGACTCAAATTCATTGAAGCCTTCTCGAGCGGTTCTGTGTGCATTCGGGTGCGGGGCCTCCCTTCCCAGAGCACGGAGGCGATTGATATGTGGGTTGGGTCGTTCGATCTGGAGGAGATATCAGCAAATAGACCGGATGCTCAGGGAATGTTCATGTTTGGGCTACCTCTTTCGATACGATAGCCTGAAATTTGTAGACAATTGCATCCCATTCTCTCTTGATATGGCTCAGACGTATCTCAAGGATGCGCAGGAAATATCCGCGCGGATGCCATCTGGACCTTTTGGCTTCCTCGCGACCTCGGGATAATGGATCCAATAGCACTCCATCTTGGCGGTAACTTTCATAGCGCAAGACGCTATCCTCTGCGAAGTCCTCTAGATCTTCCTCAAACCATGTGTCCACTGCGAAGGTTCCTGTCCATCTCCACTGGTCGTATCCAGAAACCAAGCAAGACATGTGTGCTGTGTATAACCCGTCCGTCGTGTCGGTTATAGAGCCAGTCTTCTGACATCTTCTTAAAAAGGTGACATCTTTCGACTTTCTGAGTGGTTTCTGGTCCAGTAGGTTTACACGTTCATCTACCATCAAAACTGAAGTTGTGCGCCACACCCGGTATGGCAACGAAAACTCAATTGCAAAGGTTTCTGGCCCATCAGTCTTTAACTAGTAAGTAATAGCTGCGAAAAGAAGGCACGTGTGCTGAAGATAAGGTAAAACGGACAGCGAACGAGACACTTAACGAGGACCTGGAGCACAAGTACTGCACCCAAAAGTCACCCATCAACCGAGCCAAAGACTCTGGGACAGAGCCAACAAGAGATAAAATGCTCCAGGAATCGAGGTCGGTAATGTAGCTGAACCATAAGTCAGATTTAATTCAATCCTAGCTATATGTAGCGAGGGTCTCGTACACTAATCTTCTCTCAGCGCTAATAAACTCAGCCGGGGCTGCATTTGTGGCGTATCGCTTTTCAAACATCGTTAGCCATGTATTGATAAGATACCGGACGCCGCCTACTGTACCTCTTTGATCAATGCTTCTTCTAGCTGACGGGCAGAAAGAGCCCCTAGTGAAGGCCTCAGCTCCATAACCTCATCTCGTATCCGCCCATCGATGAGGAGAGCTACTTTCTTTTCGGGGCCCTCAAGGCTTACGTTGTGAAGGTCTTGTAGGGATAATCCGTGGCAGAAGTCCAGAATGGGTTGGATGTAGCTTTGATGACATACTGAGCCTTCACTTGTGGATAAAAAGAAGGTGATATCATCTTCTGGAGAATCAAAAATCTCCTTGCTGCGCATCCAGGGTGTGTTTTCCCATTCAAAAGAGATTTGGTGTTTCTCGAAAAAGCGTCTAGGCCATTGAAAAGGTATTTGGTACACCGGACCCTGGGTATGAGCGGAGATCTTGATTGCCGTCTCATTCTCTTCGTCTAGTGGCGGCCGCAAGATGCCGACCGATGAAGGGCCGCTTGGGGGTTCTCCAATCATTGAGATAGTCTTTCAACCAGTTGGCGGGAGTTTCAACGTAGTAAAACAGTGGGAACCAAGTGTTCAATGTCGAAAAATTGGCACAACCAAATGAAGGCAGCCACATTGAATCCACAGCGGCCGTATCGTGATTACTATTTTAACATGACTAATCTTAGCACCCGCGTTGAAGCCTCTAACAACTGTTAGTACTTACACAATGTCGTACATCTATGATCAATTCTGCAAAGCTGTTACATGCTCAATATTCAAGACAGCCTCCAGAAACAATGACGTAGCTCACTACCTTTTCGAGATCTAAGAGCTTCGGGGAGAGAAGAGAAACAAACGTTACGAGGGAGCGGCTCCTCTTTTCTGTGTGTTAGTTTTGCGGCTCCTCCGTTCCTATTGGCCGCCCAGCTGCGGTTCAAGCCCATGTGCAAAATGCAATGTGTGTGTGCGTGTGGCAGAAGACACCGAAATCATTTGGCCATGCTTTTACAAGTTGAGTGGCTCATTTTTGTGATGGTTGCATGCTTTCAAGTTCTGTTGGGCCGTGATGCATTTATTACGGACGATAATTGGCCATCTCACCAATGCATCCTGCACGCAGCTTACCTCGAGGCTGGCGAAGGTGGTCTCGGAGCTTGGGTTGTCAACTCAGAAGCTGTATAGGCTGCACTAAGCTATGCTCTGTGATTTATGCATTTTGTTTTATTAGGCCTAGAACCATTACTAGGACGCTCTTCAATGCTGGGCTTTTTTGCAAGCAATCTTGTCAATCCATCTACAATTGTGACGCTATCGGTGTAAGGTAGCTCGAGTGACTATGTTGGAGAACATAGTCCGGTTATATGCTACCAATAAGTCCTTAAGTGTCAGTCTCGGCCGCCATAGTAGAACGTTTTGTAGGCTTGTAGAACTCACGTAGCCAGAATTTTCGAGACTGTCGATTATCATTGATCATTGATCATTGATCTGTACTACAAGGAGTATAATTATGTGAACTTGTGTCAGGCCATCTTCTCTCATGATCGCAAGAGAAGGGTACGAGACTTATGACTGGTCTCCCTGTTGAGGCCAGTTTTGACATCATTAAATGCAGTCTAAGAACATAATAATATTCAAGTTCTGATCATCATTTTGCAAATACTCAAACGTCTGGCGAGTGCAAGGGCTTCCCTGGTCGTACCTAGATGGTGATGATTGTTTCACGTAGTCAAGTCTCAACAGTTCGCTCTGCATGTGAAGTTGAGATTATTATATGCATCATTTGCCTAATAATCGAACGAACAACGCCTTGATTGATATAGACTAGCCCAAAACATATGGATATGTAATGTTGTTGACTTCGCGGTATCTATTTGCGTTTGAAATAGACTACTAGTACTCTAACTCAACTTCAAATCACAATATTAGCCAACACAAGCCTTTTTACAAACTGAAAAATATTCTGAACATTCTCGAAACTCAGTCATACGCCGTTGACTATTCTTACAGTGCCCCCGGGCCCCGCACAAGCACTGCACGGAGTACATCTCCGCCTCTTGCCAGTCAAACGAATGAGCACGATGACTCGATGCTCTGAATCGCCGTAATAACCACCAATCCAATAATCATGAGGAGATTCACTACGATCAGTCCACTTTGAGTATCTCTAGTCACAGCTGCCCAGCTGACACCGATGGTGAATGAGATGACAACGAGTGCGAGCCTTGTGATTGCTAGAAGACGGCTGTCGAGGGCTTCTTCCAGTTCTAGGGCATAGCCGTCGTGCGACAAATCTGATGCCCTTGTCGACTGACCGATTTTGTGCACGATGTTGTCAAGGATTTCGCAAGTACCGCTCAGTAATTTGGGACTTTGTTCATAGGTGGCAACGAACAGGTCGGAACTGAGCGGATTGAATGTTCCGGCCGTGGGCCGATATATTCCAGCTTCCGATGAAGACGGAATCTGTCCCCGTGCAACTAACATAGTAGAGCCGTCTTGTTGACGCTTGTACTACGCATCATTAGCTTCCTGTAAGATCGCAATATCGTCAGGGAACTCGCTGACCTTGACGTAATACACAGCTACAATCTTTTTCAGACCAAACCTCCGGAGCACTCCGGACCAAGTCCAAGGATACCGGGACACGATGTTTTTCAACGCTATAAAAAACGTGTTGTCATCATGACATCTATCGAACGAAGCTTCGGATACGTGTGAGGGTTGCATCGTCTCCTGACGGACGCAAATTGGAATGAGCTCGATGCCTCCATCGCCATCATGAAGGTATGTGTTGTAAGGCCCGTTTCCTCTATTCAGATATCGAGCCCTTTGTATATGCCGTAAATTGAATCTTCCAGGTGGTGATTCATTGCAAGATCGCTTTCCAGCCATGGTCGTGCAAGTAGCAACTGGCTGATTTCCCAGGGCTAAGTTCATTCGAAGAAAGGCTGCATCGACTATCTTTCTACTCCAAGACCAAGATAAGAGATGACAGGAATTGGACGGGGAAGCCACTGACTGTTCAACACCGTGGTTTGGACATTTGATCCCATAAGCAAACAAAAGGGCTGCCAATGGGATTGATATCATGCTGAAGAGGATTTGAAGCGCCGCAAAGCCAATAAGGCCATTGTTTAATACCCCGAAGACGACTATCGCCCAGAACATACGGTGAAGAGTCGCGTCGGCAGAGCCATTTCCATCTTCAGGCGGACGTTGGCGCTGCGGAATGTTGATATGTGTCAACGATAACAGTGAAGCCTCAACGGAAGGAGCAGTAGGGTTCATTTACCTCCTCAGTCCTTTTTTCCATTGCTGAAAGCTGTGCGCGGCACTTGTTCCCCATGTCATCGAGCCTTTTACTCAGGAGACAAAGCTCGGCGAAATGTTTCCGAACTTGTCTGAGCTGGGGGACGCAATCTTCCTCGTCCATGTTCCCCGTTGCATCAGAACCATACAGAAAGTAACGAAAGTCATAGTTCAGGAAAGTCTCTCCGCTTCTGTTGACTTCTTGCAGGTCACTGGAAAGCTCGCCAATCATGGCAATAATCTCCGTCAACTTCAAACCAACGTCGAGTAAGGACTTCTCCCGACATCCCAGGGAACAAAGCCCCCGCGAGCCACTTGAACCATGTTTGCAAACATAATTGATAGTATGAGCCTAGAACCAGGTGTCAAGCTTCGAGCCTATTACAAATTAAGGTTTACTCACATATTTGTCAACTGCTCTCACAAGATTGTAAACGATTTCTTCCCACTCATGCCGGACTTGACCTAGGCGAATTTCCAAAACACGCAGGAAGTAGGATCTCGGCTGCCATCTGGATCGCTTGGCATCATCCTTGCCACGACTTAATGGATCCATTCGCATGACACCACACATGCTGTTTTCGATCTCATAACGTAAGACTGAATCAGAGTGTGGCTCGGAGTCCGAGGTTTCTGCTGAATCCTCAAACCATGTATCAACAAGGAGAATGCCGGTCCATCGCCACTGGTCGTACCCTGTCACCATGAACGACAAGTGCGCTGAATAGATGCCATTGATTGCCTCTGAATCGTGGCCCGGACGGGTATGATCCATGAGCAATGTGACGTCTAATGATGACCGAAGAGGCTTGCCGCCGGACTCCTTGCGTCTCGGATCTATCATAAGTTCTTTTGTTGATCTCAAGACGCGAAAAGGGATAGAAAACTCCATCGAAAACGTCTCAGGGCCGTCAGTCTGTAATGTTAGTGATCAGTGACGCTTCCAGTAAGAATACCCAAAAGTGTTCGTACAGCAAAGGTTATACCGATGGAAACTCTAGATGTCAGGTGCGTTAGAATGTAATCGCCTAGCAATCTTCCCAGGGACTCTGGTGCTGATAAGACCAAAGCAAGCAGCGCAGGCGCATCAAGGTCGGTAATGTATCTGAGAAGTCCAAAATTAAACAGAGTCCATTGCTACGGAGTAGCGTGGTGGGGAGAGCTCACATCAGTCTTCTTTCCGCATCGACAATCTCAGGACCACAGGGATCTACTTGATAACGCTGTGGCGTGTTAGCTGTATTTACGCGATTTCTTCGTTCATCATCACATACGGGTTCCAGTAACTCTCCAAGGAGTTGTTTTGCTGTCAAGGCCCCTTGGAAGGGGCGGAGCTCCGGCTCATCCCGATGCTTGCCAAAATTATTCCCGTCAATCAGCAATGCTTTCTTGGCTACATTTGCATTTCCATCTCGGTCGATCAGATCCTTCAACGCGGTGTTATGGCAAATGTCTCGGATGATGTCGATGCGGTGCTTGTCCGAAGCATAATCCAAGCCCCTCCGCACGAAGAAGGCCATGTCCTCAAACTCTGATAAAGTATCCCCTTGATTCCATCTCTTCATCCATGGACTGTTTTCGGAGAGGTATGATACGCATTGACGACGGTAATACCGATAGGGCATCGAAAATTCATTCCGTTGGTGTTGTTGTTTTTTCGTGTCCACGGATAACTCAGCCATTGATGCCTGATTAATGTTCGTGCGAGGAGTAGTTTTCGGTGCGCTTCCAATCGGAAGTTGTAGCAATGGATCGGTCAACGCAGTCGTGGAAGACCATGGAAGGTCCTAGTGATAAATTGAAGAGTCAGTCCAGTTTCCATGCTGTCTGTTGCTTCTTACGTCCCTGGTATCATGACTGAAAGCATACGAACCTTGTTTTCCCGCTCCATAATCTAAAGGGGTTCCTTGTGTTGAGAGGATAAGCCGGGAGAACAGGCGCCCAAACATCAAATTTTCCAAAATTTTCTTTGGTATTGATTTTCGAACTTGCGCCACCGTGTTAATTCCTGTCGATGGCTGGGAATGCGTAGCGGACCGTGCTTATCCCTTGGTTGACTCGGCGAAGGTTGTCATAGACCTAAGTGCATGCCTCTGTGGCCAGCTCATAACGCTCGGATGCGAGTGGCTGAGTGAGTGACAGGAACCTGCCGCGAACTTTACCTGTGTTCTCGCAAATGTTCCCGGCTTTGGAGATATTCACAGGACTCGTTGGTGAATAATCTTCGATGGCTGGAGGTGGGGTAACAGTCAGTGGGGGCTGTAGCTCATTAATAACTCGTAGATCAACAACAAACCTAGGCAAGGGGGCGTTGCATGATCACTCCAGCCAATGAAGGTGGAATGTCCATCAATCCCGCGAAAAGAAAAGCGCATCCGCCACTAGTCTACATGAAGATTCCTGGTCAGAGCCTGCAGCAGCCTGGTGGAGAAATTGAGAATGTGGGCGGCTAATAGCACAGTACACCTCAACGTCAAGGTGTGATCCATCCTCGCTGACTTTAATGTGTTGGCCGAAGATTCGTCGGCTGCAGGCATTATGGCGGCATTCGTCGCATCTAAAACATCACTAACGACGGCAATGAAATGGTTTTGGTTGGAAACGACTTGTGGCTTCAATGCCTCCTTCGACATGGGGACTTCAGCGGGGTATGAAGTCCGCGTGATCACCTGCCATTGCCAATGCGATGCAACCTTGCTCTGCGTCATCCATTGTCGTAAACAGCTCCTTCAGAGAGCCTTGTCGAGTGGCACAACATGACAGAGAGGAATGGGGGTGTGAGCTCCGTGGCTCAACCTGCACTGATAGTCCCAATTAAACCGCCAGCCTCTCAGCTGTAGTGTTTGGCGAGCTACCACACTCGCACAGATGTCTACTCGCCCCCATCATATGTGATTGAGGCCCCCGCGAGAAATAAATGGGCCCTTGTTTGCCTATTTCTAGTCATAGATATTTTAGAATATCACGGTATTCGATAGTACTTGATGCGTAACATATTTCTGCCTCGTCGATAATGATCTCGTATTTGGTCACAGGTCGAGGTTGTTTACTCGACGAAGAACATACACGAATGGTCTAGAAACATGAAGAGGCCTTTCAAAAGAGTCAGAAGGAAAAGATCTTCACATTTAGAGACGTGTTCACTGCATGTACACATGTAGATGTGGCCCTCAATCATAAGTCATGGTGTGCACCGATGTACATAACAGATGCAATCGGAAGGGCTCCCGAAACGTAACATGGAGTCTCACGCAGCAATGATCGGGAAGAGAAATGGATGGAGAGAACGTTACCTTCGCAATTAAAACTTTACTGTCTGTACATCATGCCACAGCATTTCAAGTGTTCATATCAAAAGCCTCCATTCAAGTTGCTTATACTTATCAACCTTTATGCATTAACTGTCTTCTAGGAATACGTCGCACGAGAGGATTACCTTCGAGCACATAATGAATAAGAGTGAAAACGAACAGGGTCTGATCAAAGTCCTACAATAGCTGGTACCTATTCCGGGTATTGTCATGGACCAAAGCCACCAAGCTTCAACTTCTCTTGTAAATTGTGGGTGAGGAATGCTTAAACTATGAATCCTTGGTAACCACTGCGTGAAGACGAAATCTTTCCCATTACAAAAAAATGGGTAGCCAAGACCGCTACAGGAAGGGAAAAAAGAACCGGCCATACAGTCTTTCAAAAGCCGAAACATACGAAGATGTGCCCACCCAGACCTCATCCGGGTGCGATGGAATTAGGGCTTCGGCTCAATTCGGTCATCATGCATGGTTGGGATAGTTGCATAGGTATTGAAATAGGTACTGGGGTCAACGTAATCATCCGATGTTAATTTTAAATAAAATCATCTGCGATACAAGTTGAGCCCGAAGGCTGTGCGACCATTTTGGCATCGACGTGAGAAGCGAATCACAGAGGAACCAATCATATTGTCAGAAACCATACCGAGGCGAACAATTGGTCCCGCGGAAATACTCGTTTTTGTTTGGGTTCTTTCAAGATCATTGGGCAATATGGATCGGCGACGACTTTAGTTCAAGCTCTTTTGTCATGGAATGCGATGCTGTGTCTAACATGTCATGTAGCTTATCATTGGAGGCTGATTATGCAAGCTGCAGAAGTCACCCAACAAATTTCTGTATCCATTCTTGAGTTAAGCTTGTCTCTGGACAACGAGACTTTTAGTCTGCGTCTTAAAGCAATCCATCTTTAGGAGACGAATCGTCCAACGAACCACCGAAAAGCTGTCAGACCAAAATTCCCTTTGCCTCGTGATATCATGTTGAGAGCTTTTAACCCAGCGAGCTGGTACCAAAAACAGACAGAGAATATACTTTGCTTCGCCCCGACATTGTCGTCCCCATTTCTGAGCTGAAACCAAATGACAGGCTGTATGCAATCCATGGGGTTTGCATTTATGCAACTTAACATTGAAGGCACCGCTCATTGCCACCTTTATCGCATCTCCGAATGTTATAACACACCTTCGACATTGGGTTTTTCACAAAATGTGTTATATTACTAAAGTTTGGCGGGGAGAGCATCTGCACCTCCACTAGGATCCCAAAAGATCTATAGTCTCCACATGTACATGTCCATACGGCCGATATTATGATCTTAGTATTAGTGAGTTGATCAGCAAATGAACCGTGTGCACAGAGGAACGGGAACCACGATTCACTTGAGGCACTTCAGCACATGAGCTGGCCATAGTGAACTATGAAGGTAGAGATCAGGGAAGAACGCCATCTGCTGATGGGGCTGAGAGGACGAAAGACAGTGAGCTGACATGCGCTGCCCGGTGCGGAAAATACACCATTACCGAAAACACTACACTGCTGGACAGGAGGGAACTTAGGGAAGCTTACAATCGCAGAAATAATGCCAAAGCTGTGGCTGCTGACGAGCGAGGAGCGATGGTGACTGAGGACCACGACGAAGTACAGTGACCGATGTTGACCATAGGCTCAATACCGCCGTCGAGAGTGACGGAAAAGACGAGAGTGTGACCGTGGAACGGCGATGGCTAGTTTTCATGGGCGCTAACGGCGGAGATGTACTTCGATATTCGACATCAACAGACGGCGGCGTGGCGCGAGATGTGGAAGAAAGCAGGGGTCTGACGCATCAAAACAGCAGAAGAGAATACATTTTGACGACGTTTGTACAAGAGCTAGGACAACATGTAGCTGGCCCTATCCGGAATAGATTACGTTGGGAGTCTACTGGGCGTTTGGGGAGCAATCACTTCTTCATGATCAGAGGAGGCATGTTAGGGCTACCTAATGAAAGAAACCACGAGGGGACCGCGTTCGAAAGAAAGCGAGACTCCCAGAGAGGCAGGAGCTATGGCCATATGCCATCGGAAACTTTCAGTATGGGGTACCACTTTGAGTTGCGGAGAACGATTGGGGATGATGAGGGCCGGATGGGTCTCTGTGATTCCAGATCCATATCGACACCAGTTTAGAGACGCTAGTATCCGCGCCAAATGGCTGGCCGTAGTATCGACTCGGCGAGCTCACATCCCTGAATTTATCTGAGGCAGTGTCCTCGGCGGGACGACCCGTTAGTCTTCCGACGAACCGATAAAGAACCTCATTACCGGGTTCTTGAAAAGCATGTTTATTGCCAATCCGAAAGACTGGACGTTGCTCAAACTCCTTCTCGAAGTGTTAGGCAAGTGCTAGCGTTGAAGTAGGGAGTGTAGGGAATAAGCGAGATGTACGCTGTAAACCAAGCTTGGTCCATCCCCGCCCTGGCCTGAAAGAAGATGCGTTCGCAACCTTGGGCTGACGAGGATCTTCATAAAATCGTCGGCGAAGACATTGAATATGCTTGCGAGGAATGCGTCTTGAAGATTCCACACTCTTGAGCAGAGAAGCGACGGAGATCGACGATAGAAGGCAGGTATGAGGGGGACATGGTGTGCCGCTCCTCAATTCGGGTTCACTGAAACTGAGCGACAGCAGTGGAGGAGCGCGAGCAGTACGTACTCTCTTTTCCTGGAACAAGTCACTCATCTGTACATACACATCGCCCTGACTGGCCTTACCGAAGAGCATCCGTAATCAACCTTGCCCCCCCCCCCCCCCCCCCCCGAACGGATCAGTCACTGGAACGAAAGGACCGTTATCCTTTTCGGCGCCGTTAAGATCAAATGGAAGCAAGACAAGAAAGTTTCAGTCTACGAGGCAGATGGCGCCAGCGTGAGATACTCTCGCCCCGTTTTCAAGCTTCCAGGCTCCTGGCAAATGACGAATGCCCTACAGTGATCTGGCTCTGCGGATAGTGGCGCACTTCGCAAACGGTTCGTGGGGAAACGGCATGCCGCATGAACATGTACAGATACCAAGGACGGAATAGTTTCTGCTGGGCGCTAATGCGAGGTACTTGCGTGCTGGTGAAACGCACCCACTAGACGCCGACTTCGCAATTGGCTGGTCAGTAGGGACACACTTGAGGCGGAAGATGCGCTCTTGGGAACAAGGGTGGCGGGTCGGGAGAGGTTCGACTGGCCATTCGAATTTCAACACAAAGAGTTGGTCTTTTCCGCATCCCGCGTAGTAAATCGGATGGAGAGGCATCTCATTGAAACACAAGTCATGGGATGAACGACGTCGTGCTAGGATGTCAGCGTTCAGACGACACCGGTCACCAACAGCTGTGGTTCTGGGTTAAGGTGTGCTAGCATTTCTAGTGGCCAACAGCTTCCAGAGTAAGGAAGCGGGCCTTGAGACGGTATGCATAGATGGACAGACGCTCATGCATTTCTTATCGTATTGGGTGGGACCATTCTATGTGCAAAGTGATGGTCGCGAAGGGTTTCCAGGGCCCCTAGATAGTGATGTTGGTACAAAACGCAACGTTCCTAGGGGCTCGAAAACGGTTCCCGAGGGGCCTGGCGGCAACCGGATAGAGCCAACTTAGAGCTAAGGTGACAGCAAGACATCGCGTCCCAAACACGGTTGGGCAGTGTCGGCAGCCCAGAGACCCCCCGACACCTGTCCAGTCTCCTTGTCCAGTCTCCTCCACATGCTACCTACCAACCTTCCTACCGCTGCTCAATTCCCTTGACCGTTCGAATCCATATGCTTGGAGTGGATTCTTTGGCGACCATGGCTCCGATCCAATTGCTAATTGTGTTGTCCTTTCACGCCATACACATTCGTCCTTTGCCTTATCGCGCGGTCATTTACCACCAACAGACACTCTCGTGGCAATCATTTGATTTTGTGCATTTGATTAAGCACTCCCTTGTTGTTCAGCTCTAGTGGCAATCATGAGCATCAATACTGTCCGCGCAGTGCGTAAGTAATGTTTCAGTAGTGCCGAACAAGCACTTTCACTATGATTCAGCTAGGCTTGTTGGCCGGGCGCTGGAAAATGGCGACGAAGATAACCCCCCTCCCCCCCGAACATTCAGCCGGCGCCGCAACGTATGGTCAAAAATGCATCATCCGTAGAGCCTCCGGATCAAGAGCATGTGGCAGGAGTGTGGCAAGAAATCATGGACTTGGCTCATCGTTTCTCTCTAGCGGTGCCAAAAGATGACTCACAGGAACACGGCATAGGCTGGTAGTACATGGCAGCAGGGAAAGTCCAAACGGTGGTGACCTTGTAGTTTCTCCCGCCGTAACGTGTCGCCGTCTGGACCTACCGTTTGCTCTGACCTGCCATCTGACCTGTCTTAGAGCGGGGGCCGAATATGGGGCTGTCGAGTACGGCCGTGCCTCTGCTACCCTGACACCTGCCATCCATGCTGATCAAGGAGAGAATGGCTTTGCATTCACGACGAGGGTACTTGACCATGGGAGTGCAAAGCGCAACGGGAGAACAGCCGTATTGGAAAAGCCGCCTGGAGAGGCCGACGGGAGGTTGAATTATACAGGAAACCCACCGGAATCAACAACCTGCGTGTTTGCTGCATCAGGAGTGCCTCCAGTAGAGCTTATCATTAGACTGGAGTACCCCAACAGGGTAGGAGATGTCCTGGAAGCTGTGAAGGGGCCCGCCTCTCCTGCGTGACAACTCCTCGCTTGGCTGGGGCCGACAGAATGCGGTGAGCATGCAGTAAGCTGAGTAGGTCACAGTACCCCTTGCTTCGTCACAGGGCAGCCGCCCTGCTGAGTGAGGTACGCCAGAGCATTGAGAGCTTAGAAATAGCACTAGGAGGAAGCTCATTGAGGGGACCGGTGGCCAGGGCCAAGAGGGCTGTAGCCAGAGGACGCAAGTCCGAGAAACGGCCCAGGTAAGAGAGATGACGCATGTTGGAGCCCAGGTAGGGCCAAGAAGGAGACATCCAGAAGTTCTTAGTTAGCGGTGTGGGACGTGATGCCGCTATGTGGCAGACCTCTCACCAGCCTCTGTGTGGCTTTGGAGGGCGGGCGGGGTTAGACATTGCCTCCGCAAGGTGGTAGGGAACCCATCTTGAAAGAGGCACAAACCACCGATTCACCCGATATGCGTTTTGAGGCAGCTATTTGATGTCTCCGCACTCTGCCGGGGCCGGCGTGAAATATTGTCCGACATGAAATGGCTGGAATTATTTGTTTGATACAGTGGCTTTTGCGGCTTGCCTGGCTCAAATATCACCCTCAAAACAAGATTGGATTGTACATTTTGGGCGACCGATGAAGAATTTAGTACGGATTACCTTGGCTCATTTGACCGTCTACGACGTCTACTGTACGATGACAACGTGGCCGATGTGTGGCGCAATGGCCGAGTTTCAACGTTCGGGAGACGGACGAGGCATGCCCGCAATCTCTTCTGCAGAGATAATGACATTTCTTTTACCTTACATCCACCAAAGGCCATGCACGTGACCCAAAATGAGGTGTGTCTCCGAGTCTTTGCCAACAAAACAATCGGGAGACGCATCATAGGATCTGACAAGCTGCCCAAGGGCTATCCAAGGACGCTGCGCGGATATGCTCGCAATCACGACCCTGAGCTTCTTTGTCTGAGCAACGTACCCACCAGACCATCGATTTCCCGCTCATTCTTACGTGAGACAAAGCTGAGATTTCAGGCGTTCGATATCATACAAGCCAATCATGGTGGCGACGGTCATTGGGAACAGCATCATTGAGAACAGAATCAATGATACAGTGGCTGCCTCCAGGAGGTCCTAGTCCAATTTTATTTACGGGAATATTACCAAAATGATTCAAACATCCAGTCGAAAAGCGGGAGCGTACCCCAATTCGCCATGCCTCCCGCGCGTATGAATGTGATTGTCTAGAAGTGTGACAGCCTGATTCGCAATTGACGCCTGCAGCCCACATATGCGCGTTACCCGACCCCCCTCCTCGGTTCTGCATAATGGCTGCGCCGCAAGAACAATGAAAGCGGGATTGTGGTATATAACAAAGATGCGTCCCCAGACCGAGCCTGCATACGCACATCCATCATTGATTCCCTCAGCCAACTGCAGACAGCGTCATCTCTGAAACAATGAGACAACAGCAAGGCCATTTACATCTCTTCGGTGGAGGAAACGAATGCTTGTCTGTGCTGACTCTGACACCAGATATCAGGAATAGTTGGCTATCGGACTCGAATCTTCTCGACACGGCAGCGACAGCACCACACGACTCCGCAATGACTGCAGGTTTCAACGGTATGTGGGTTTCTGCTTTGACCGCAGGCACACTATTGATCGCGGATTAGCACTTAACAGAAGGATCCCAGCTATGGGAGAAGTATCGAAGTAATGGGAAGCGCAGGTTGTCGGAAACTGACAAGGAGAGACGTACACAAGTCCATACCACCACATATTTGATTCTGGCAGGCTGTCAAGGAGTCTTGGTTAGAAACAGGCTCGTAGAGGACGTCGCCGCGAGTATGGTAATGTGTCAAAGAGCAGCTCACCATGATGGACTGTGGCAGCTGACGATGGGCGGCGGCGGTTGGCGATGGAGAGAGGCGTTTGAAGATGGACGACGGTGGTTGATGATTATGGATCGTGGGAAAAGGTAGTCCGGGCAGATTTGACCGATAGCGAACGAACGAGCAGCGACAGTCTCCGGCTTCGAACACACGACGAGCGATTCGGACCACGAACGAAACGATGGAAAACCGAAAGACGGGAGTGAACACGATAATGTTGCGTTGTTGGGGTCTGCGCCAGTTGCACCTGTAGTAGTCCACAAGCAATGCAGAGGTTAAGAGAGGGGTGTTCGCGGAGAGGGCCAGGAGCAGGAGGCGGTCTCGGGTGATGCTTCGGTTCTTGGGCTTGGGCGGAGGGGAGGGGAATCAAAAGAACAATTTGAGGACGGGACGCGGGAAAGAGAGATGGAGAGTACCTAGGTCATTGCTCGCGGCTCGACCGTGGATACCGCGCCGCCGTACAACCTGGAATAGTGGCGCCCAGGTCGTGGTGCGTGGCGGGGGTAGGAAGTGGGTCAAAGTAGACATCGCCGGAAGGTAAGATAGGTACAGGGTAGAAGCAGAGGCATACGCAGGGAAGTAGAGATTAATCCGCCTGTTCTGACGTAGATGTAGAGCGGCTCGAAATGCACACCGTTCCTGAGAAGCCTGCAGTTCTCGTTTGTTCTCTCCGCCGAATTAGGAGCGTAGTAGGGTTGATGCAACTGGACAATCCAAGGTGCTCGTCCGTCAGGGACCAACAGCTTCTGACTGGACTCTCCTATGCAGATGACGCCAACGCTGTGGCTGCCATGTGCTGAAGGATGGCAGACATTGGCACAACAGCCCGCTGATTGATTAGTCCATAACAGACAGCAAACAGGAAGACAGGCCACTCCAGAGCCAGGCCCGTCCTCCGTGGAGCCCACCGGTGCCCAAGAACGACGTCCATCCGCTTTGGTGCAGCCACAGAAGACGGAGGGTACAGTAGAGTGCGTACCTTATCCAAGGTGGGTGCTCTGCCCGACTGCTGCGCCACAGCTGCAGTGCCAAGGGACTGACGTTTGGCACCTCGTGACCCTGGAGCTGACTTGAATCAAGACCTCGAGATACCCAGCTCTACCTCGATAGGGAGCATCATTCCTTGTTCAGCTGTGGAATCCCAGCTTTGCAGAGAGCGCTTCGTCGGAGTTCTATTCTTTATCACCTGCCGTCTGCTATGAGTAGTGTGCCTGTTGCGATCCATTAGCTTCTCAATCAATGTCAATCCGCATGTTATCCTATGGCTTGATTCTCGTGCTCTTCCAACTGCTCGCGCATTGGATGTCAGGTAGCTGTGGCTGAATGGGAGGTCTGCTGCGCTGTGACGGTGTGTGGAGGTAATGGGCACGGTGCGCAGGGTGAGTAGATACCGAGTACCCCCTGTGCCGCCTGCCGGCTGGCATTGCTTCTTTTGGCGGCTCTCGAAGGCTTCGGCCGGCTTCGGCCGGCTGCACCGCTGCGGTCGTCCACTGCAGAGCGGCTTCCTACGGATTGGCCAGAGACCCTTGGGGCCGTTGATTGCCGCGTAGTAACGGAAAAGGCTCCACCCCCGCCGCCAAGCCCTCCGGCCGGAGGTCTGGCAGAGACGCCGGGGCGTTTCCCCGAAGGAAATCAACGATGCTGTCCAATGTTATCGGCGACGAAGTATGAATAACAGCAAGCACATAACATTCACTGGCTATTGTTGCTCATGCACTTCCTACGATTCAACTGTATCGCCGTAGATGTTCATGGCGCATCAAATCACATCAGTATTATCTATCGTCACAAGACGAACAATGGGGTTGGGCATATCGTCCAGCTTTCACTAAAAAGGCACTAGGCACTGTCGCACACGGGTCAAATCAAGGCCAAGTGGAGAGATTCATTGTCCCTTCGGGCTGATTTGTCGAGGATGGACTTGGCTGCCGTGTTCTTCTAAAACGAGGTCAATAGTGCCTATTGCTGTGTGCTCCTAGATGATAAACATATCTAAGAGTTGCTACCGTCTACTCTTGAGCCCGGGGATCTGCGTACTATTGTCTAAGTCGCTGGACTAACCTTGATCAGGGAAGGCTAGCCTACATGTGCTTATGTTCGAATTCCACTTACTATACTTCAACCCGCCCAACTGTGTGTGTAGGAATCACCTTGCTCAGCTGGACTTGGACGAATGCGTAGAAATTGACTAGGCGCCCTACGGGGCATTGCCTCCAGGTCAAGTAAAGACTCAAGCGTCCAGAGTAACAGCATTGAAGTGGCAAATAGTCCTCCAAAATTCTGACCACGAAGTAAGTCTGCCTTCTTTCATACAATTTGAGGGAGACCGTAGTCACAGGTATTTGGAACTCGTGATACTGGACACACGCATTTGGAGCTTCTTGACCATATCCGCAAGAAGAAACTTCAATTGTTAGGATGGGACAGGAGGCACAATCTGTAGCCGTCTTGTGTTCAATTCTAGCTATCTAAGCACAAATTCAAAGAGCAGCTGGTGGAACTCTGGGCTAGGGCCGTTGCGACAGGGCAGTAGAATACCGTAGGGAGGCGTAATCCCCTACCCCTTGCACTGGAAAGCCACAAGAACGTTCGTCCATGGTGGTTCATGCACTTCAGCGCTCATGTTTGACGGCCGAAGATTTACGATGGTGGTGGATCCATGCATGCCCGTCTCCATTCAATGTGTTTGTTATCTTTAGACGCGGTCGACTCGGCATCTATTGCAGCGACAGTAGTGACAGCTCGGGCATACGTCGACTATGAAGGGGATGGTGCTATGAGCACAGAAACACTGTTTGGTAGTATCAGAGTTACATCTAACTGTAGGATTGACAATAGGAAACTAACGCATGTCCAAATGAAAACGTAACGTCCACGTGGCGGGCCCTGTTCGAGATGTACGTATCAGCATTCAGCAACGCATCAGGCGATTGAGTTTGTGTTGACTTGCCATGACCACGAGCATGAATGACTGGTCACTACAGCCTTGCCTTTAGTGGTTATCGACAATATGATGGTGAGATGAGCGTGAAAGCGTTTGGCAGGCGATAAGACTAGTTGAATCCTGTCGACGCTGGTGGGAGAAACGTCATGCTCAGCTTTTATAGTGCCTTACGCTGGGCGGACAGTGCGAAAATACGCATGCGCAGCAGCGTGCTTGAAAGTTCAAGCAAGTCCAAGCAAGGTTCACCCGCAACTGACTTGGCTCCATGACGAAAGGTTTACCTGAAATATTCAAGATAGAATCAAGGCCCTCCAAAAGGCTTAGCCCTGCTCATTAGAACCATAAACCAAGGTAAAGAAAGGGGTGCGGCAGTAGAAAACCCGGTGCTGTCTTTGAGTCTCCGTCCGAGCGGGACATCAAAATGCCTTCTCCAATGCTATTGAACTGGAATGAATGGACAAGATAGCAGTTAATCTCCCTTGACCATAGCCGGAAACCAAGCAAGCCAAATGGTTGTGAATCCTGAGTAAATGCCGTGAGCATTTGGGGTTTGAGATAGAACTCCGAGAATCCCATTCGTATCCTGACCCGTCCCGTCTGGAGGGTAAAACACAACATTCCCTGGTCACACATCTGGTACGCGATCTCTGTGTCGAGAGGCTGCGCTGCATTCTCTCTCCAGTTCGAGACACGATGACGTCTGTAGAAGTTTTAGGGCCGCCGAACGGGCTTGCTGGGCCAGTGTGCGACGTCATTCTCGCTCCCTATCGTGATAAAGGAGTGAAGGCGACAGGAAGCACGCTCCTGTGAATTTGGAGAGTATGGATAGGAATGTGCTATCTAATGTCCGCATTCAAATCAGAACAGGTCTAGATGAGAACATGCCTGTGTTAGATTTGTGGCGCAAGGGGCAGATCGGTGGGAAGGATCGAGGTCAGGAAACTTACTGAGTCGGGTACGATACCATGCGCTGGGAAACGAGACGACAGATAGAGCATGCGGAAACGGAGTACGGGGTCTCTACAGTACGCGACCGGAACTCCGCGATTCAGAGCTCTGGTCGAAAAAGAAACTACATACGAATGGAAAAGACCTCGGTAAATCAGGTCAAATGCCATTCGGATGCTTTGCCTTTCGGAGGCAAGTCACTAGTGCCAGTGACTCAATGATGCTCTGCCGCCCGATTATCCTGGAGGTGGAGGAGGCAAAGGGCGCTCATGACTGCCCGTGGGATTGATTGAGACTGTCAGCGATTGTTGGGACCCCAGCCAATTACACCTACTCCCAAAGGGCAAATGCTGATTGCGAGCTTGCGGCCCTTCAACCATTGAGTGATGCCAACGAGGGAATGAGAGGGGTTTGAAATCGGCCGTGCCAGTGGATTTGCTTCAGCTCCGCAATGCCACATCTTCCCGACAGATAGTGGTAACTTGTCGAGTGTGCGTCGTGGGCGTCTACAGTTGCAGCATGTTCGGTCTCAAACTGGGACCAAACAGGAATGAACTGGGAGGACAATGGTAATCCCTCGTAAAATGGGACTACTATCCTCTGGGAAGGGGGCTGTATTGTTGGTAAGGTAGCCATCCACTTTATGCGGAAGGTGGATAGGCAATGATCCTTTTCATGTTGGGACGCGGCTCTTTGTTGGGACGGGACGTCGGGATTCAGAAGGTTCTCAGTCGAAGGGTTTCGTGTGTAACACAAAGTCTGCACCAATATCATGGTTGAACTATCGAAGGAGAGGCCATGCTCATCGGATAAAGGGCGGTCTACCGATGGCAGAGGCAAACTGGCGGTTTTTGGCCTTGGAGAATGCGAGAAAGAAGTTGGAGAATATGATGAACAACCAACTCGGAGTTTCTCTTTGATTATCTTCGGGGAGGAGAAAGAAGATGTACGGCGATAGCTGTTCTAACGGCGGCGGATAGGGACTGTCACATGCGAATATTCCATGCAGGTGTCTGTCAGGTGGCATAAGCACAATCCTAGCCTGCCATAAACCGATGAAACATTTACACATGTAAGTAATCTCTGCAAATTTCTACGGTAAATTACATTCCGTAAATCACATACCTCACCTAGCGCCAATGTTGTCAAATCTTTGCATTCAGAACAGATGACGTTAACAAGGACCGGCAGAGAGATCTGACACTCATCAAACACGCCTTACGCCACATAACCTCGTCCAGAACCATATCTCTTAGCAACATGCGTGGCTTCAATTTGTTGAGGCTGACTAAGACGCTGAGTCTCAGCTGAACGAATGGGTTCTGGGTGTAGCCGAACAGTCTGTGACCGATTATCGGTTCCCGTCCGCTGATCTCCTCTACCTGGGAATCGTTTTGTCCGGCCAATCCATATGAACAGTGATGCTTTGAAAGAACAAGAATGTCTGATGACAGAAGACGTACTTTCCCGGCCGGCTATCGGCAAGACAGGGAGGAAACAGAGCAATCACTTCCTCGTAACGTCTCGGCATATACATTCCAATGGCCTGGATCCTCCCACTTGTCATTACTTCCACTCAAAAAGGTGCGATGCATACGTTCCGTATAGGTAGGCTTACTATGTCCAGCAATGACTTTTCGAAAGAACATAAATACGTCACACGCAAAGCGACTGGTCTTTGTTGAGCTTTATGGAGGGTTTGCGAGTGAATGAGCAGGTTCCAAGGAACCTCAACAGAAGTTATAACGGTTGATGCTATGCACACCGTGCAGTAGGGTCCACTGGAGACACTATGGAACAAATTCTCAACCTTCCTGCCAGAACGACTCGAGGCCACCTGATAGCGTAAACCACTTGAAAAGGACCGAAAGAGATCTGGAACTAACGTCATGTAACAATATCTAAAACATCAAGCAAGACTAGCTATAAGAGACATGTGGGAGGGGGGATTCTAGGCTTTTCACACTAGTGAATAAAAGCTCACTTTGGAGTCTAATGTCTAATTTATAAACTTCATTGAGACTCTTTTAGAATCAGGAAAGGTTTTCTCCAAGGTTTGCATATAGTGTCTCTAAATGTTAGGCGTATTAACTGGAATACTACTTACCTTAATAGACCTAACATGTGTTTATGCTTCTGTCTGGTTTTCTTCTTATATATCTTATCAACTGCTGAATGACGCTAGTATATAGGTGTACAGGGCAGTAGCAAGTCGTCTATCATTCCGAGAGATCAACAGTCTTTTAGGCCTGTCGAAAGGTTCAGTAAGAGGGCATTTGGAGAAACTACTGATGCCTGATGTACTGGTGGCATTCAGCAGTCGATGGAATAGTACGGTGAGTTTGTGTGGACGTGTGTGGTGCTAGAGCCACTGCATGCTGCGAAATAGTTTGCTACAACCGCGTCACAAAGTATTTATGGCGCGTTAATGATAAGTTTAACTTAATCTCCCCTCAAAGAGGCACAACATTAAGCTTATATATTGAAGTAGGCAAGGGGGTGATGTCTATCGGCTTATTCAGCTGTTGCTTCACGTTGTGCGTCATACCACAGTTTGTGTCGAGTACAGAATACACAAGGTTCGTATTCTCCAGACTCATTAAAACCTCTCCACAACAGACTCTGATTTGATCTGCAAGGTATCTATACACACCAGAGCCCTCGCGAATGTGCCGTGTTGTGTTCTCTAGTTCCTTATATCCGAAGGTTCAAAGCGTATAAAGTAAACCAAAGGCAACGAAAATGGTGCGGGCTTGAAAACAGCGGTGTCATGTAAAACTCTAAGTCCAGCAGGCCTGGCTACCAGGGCCAGCAGCATTAAAAGAGGTTCTGTCATAAAAGTGGAACTATAATTACAGGAGCGCAATTATAGCTTTTGTTACTATATATCTTCCTAGGCTATAGAGTATATCTATAGAGCTGCTTATAGGCTAGACGCTATATGCTCTACTTTAGAGGTATATATTGCTCTAACTTAAGAAGGAAAAAATAGCTACTTAAAATAGGATTTAAATCTATAATTAGTATATAAATATCTATAAAATACCTACTTTTACTATTATAGTATAGAAGTAGTAAAGTAAAACAGGTTTATAATTATTATAAACTAACTATAATATATATAGTATTTATATAAATAAAATAGCTTATATTCTTATAAATTAGAGTTTAATATAAGGGGTTTTTTATAGATTAGAGCTTAATATACTGGAGTATTATTAGCCTAGAAAAGTAGATTAGAGAGTGGGTTATATTACACTTTCTTCTAGGTATAAAGCTGTTTTAGATATTTAAAGGTATTATAATATACCTCTCTAGGCTTAAAAGAGCCTATAAACCTTGATCCTATATAACTAACGCTATATTATTTTATATATAAGCTTAAGTTATATAAATAGATATAAAGAGAAGTAATTAATAAAAGAAACTAATAAAAAAGATTACTTTATAGCTTTATTATTAAATTATAAAAAAAGGTAAATATCTCTCTTTATATATTTTCTATTATAGTTAAGATTATAATTACTAAGGTAGTAACTAATACTATTATTTTATTTAGTATAAACTAAGGTTTCTTATTAATTTAGAGTAAAAAGTTAAGGTAGTTATTAAAATAGCAAAATAGTAGTAATAATAATATCTCTTATACTACTTCTACTTCTTAATTTTCCTTCTCTATTTATAATACTATAAATATATATATTACTTACTTTATACCTATATATATATATATAGTTATATAGTAATTATAATACTTAGTTTTTGCTTATAATAGTGTTTTTAATACTAACTATATTATTTTTAGATAGTTAAAAGAACTAAGGCTAAGTATATAGCTATAATAGCTAAAGTAAGAGCTACTTTTACTAAGAAGAAGTAGAAAGAGAGAGAAAGAGAAGAAGAAGAAGGTAGTAGTACTTCTCTAGCTTTTTTAAAACTTAAAAGCTTTATACTTAAGAATAAGTTACTTTATTTCTACTCTATTATTTTAAAGTTCTCTTATTATTATAAACTTTTTATTTTATTTTACTATTTTTATAGTTAAGTTACTAACTTAAGTTATTTTATAGAGACTAAAACTACTAAGCTTAATAAAAGTAAAAAGCTTATAAAAAGTAGAGAAGCTAAAGAGAAGTATAATTTAGAGTTTATTACTTCTATACTTCTATCTTCTTATAAGCTATAGTAAAACTATAAGTAGTATATATCTTAGAACTTTATTACTTATTAAATCTTTATATTATTTATTAACTTCTAAATAGAAATAGAAGTTTTAAAGGCTTAGAGCTAAGAAAAAGAATAGCTACTATTACTAAGTAATACTATATACCTATTATACTTATATAGTACTATTTTAGGTATATTACTTAGTATATATATACTTAGTTTAGTATAGAGAAGTAAATATACTTTTTATAAAGAGAAGAGAAAGCTATATATCTTTATACTAGTCTCTATATCTAAACTAAAGCTTTAATTTCTAAGAAGTATATAAGAGAATCTTACTAAGAATATATATTTACTATATAACTTTTATCTTATTAGTTACTTATTAACTTATAAGCTATAGGTTTTTATTTATTAGAGAACTACACTCTATAAAGCTTTTAATACTTATAATAAAGCCTAGAAAAAAGCTAAAATTAAGAGTAAGAGTAGTAAGAAAGTAGCTATAAAGCTTATAGCTTTTCTTTTTATACTAGCTTTAGCTTTATAAGTTAAAGTTACTATAGAAGAAGTATTAGTCTCTAGTAGTTTATATACTAGTCTATCTTCTAAAGTAAATCTCTTTATTACTAAGGTAGCTAGTATTTATATTACTATTAATAGCTTCTTTAGTAGTATTATTCCTAAGATATTACTATCTATATATTATATCTTAATAGATAACTATATAGCTACTTTCTAGAGATATAAGTAGAAAGCGTAGTATTATATTACTAGGTACTTTATAGGGTATAGGTATTTTAGACTCTTAAGAGGGCTATATACTTCCTAGCTATTAAGCTATTTTTAATTAAAAATACCTAGCTTATAGGTTTTACTTACTATTTAACTTTTCTTTTTTAATTTATACTACTATTTATAATATATCTTAGAAGTTTAGAAGTATTCTAAACTATTTAAACTTTACTTAAAAGAGGGGTTTTATAAGACTATTAGCTAGTATTTTATTAGTAGGGAGATATATAACTTAGAATAATTATTTAATATATTTCTAGCAGAGCTATATATTTTAGATATTTATATAGTAAAAGTAAGTTAAAATACGTTTTCTTTTACTTATTATAAGTTAAATTATTTACTAATTATTATAATAGATCTTCTATATATCTCTAAGGCTAAGTTTAAGGTTAGTAAAAAGTTATTTAAGAGCTATTATCTCTTTTACTATATATTCTAAGCTAAGAAGCTTAGCTTCTATTATTAATATAGTTATTATATTTTAATATATAGCTTTCTATTAAATTAGACCTCTAAAAAAGATATTATAAAACCTTAAGATAACTTTTATATCTCTTTATTATTAGTAAAAGATATATTACTTATAATTAATAATATCTATACTATTTTACTCTCTAAGATACTAAAGTAAATTATAAAGTATTATATATAGTATAGATATTAAATAATATAATTTATAGCTTAGTAGTATTTTAGAAATAAGTTTATTAGGAATTATATCAATAAAGTATAAATAAAACCTATATCTAGTTATATTATAATTATAGTATAGAGGATTAATCTAATTTTCTTTTAATATAAGAGAACTTCTTAAAAAGATACTTCTCTATTAGACTTCTTAAGTAAAATAAGGAGTAGGAGTATTATTAGTACTCTAAAGTCTATAAAGTTAAATTTCTTTATAACTTATTTAATATACTAATTATTAGAAAAGTAGATCTTTTATATTACTTAGTTACAAGTAATTTTAATCTTTAAGTACTATTTAGCTAATCTCTAGTTCTTTAGTTTATACTTTACTTTAATATTATTTATAACTATTTCTATATCCTTTATATAGTTTTTATAATATAGGATAAAGATATTATTAATATAGAAGAATATAAGTATTTTCTTATTATAAGATTAAAAGAGATATAGGGTTTTATTTATTAGATAGAGTCTAAAATAAAGAAAGGTATTTAAAAACTCTTTATATTAGAGTAAAAGTATATTATAAAGGCTATATAGTATATATTAAAGTTCTATAACCTTTTCTTCCTTTTTAAAGCTATTTAGTAGGTAATAAGTAATAGGGGGGTTACTTAGTCTATATATAGCGTTTAGAAACGCGTTAATAATATTAAATTAGTATATTTTAAGGTTAAATTATGCTGTAAAAGCTATTATAACCCTGAAAGCTTTTGTAGTAAGGGTTATAGTATATATCTATTCTAAAGGATATTTCTCTTAGAGGTTACTTTATATATATATCCTAGCTTTATAGTAGTTAAAGTATCTATATTAATTAAGTTTATAAGTAAATACTTACTTAAGAAGGATAGGCTTATTCTTTACTTTTATTTAGTCTATAACTTCCTAGATATCTATTTCCTTAAGTTTATTAATCTTAATATTATATATTTAATAAAGTAAGAGTAAAGTAGTTTTAATATATATTAGATATCTCTCTAGGTTTTAAAAAGCTTAATAAGTTAATTAATATAGATCTTTCTACTTAGTATTATAGATATATATATTCCAGCTTTACTTAGTAGATAGAAGTAAAAATAAAGTAGTAGAATAAGTAATAGCTCTAGTTTACTTTTTTAAGTACTTTTTATTATTCTAGGATATATATTTTAAAGAAAGTATCCTAGTTTTATTCTATTTAGAGAAATATAAAATATATTCTAAAATAAGAGGATTATTTTAGTTTTATATTTTTAAGTTAGTTTAAGTTAGTATAGTTATATATTTACTCTAACTTCTCTTTAATAATACTTTCTTTTCTAGGTCTTAAGTATAGTTATACTAGCTAAATAGGAGAGATACTTTATAAAAATAGTTATATATTATTCTCTTTTATATCTAGATCTTATAGAAGAGAAGTATTAGTTTAAATATAAATCTTATCTAAGATTATATCTTTAGTAGGGTTTATAATATAGCTAGTATCTTAAATTTCTTTTATTATTTTATTAATTTAAATAAGAGTTAATAGTAGTATTATATTTAGAATCCTATATATTTTAGTAAAGTTTATATTTAACTTAGGAGTAAATATCTATATCTTTTAACTATTTTTAACTAGTTATAGTTCTCTTAATAGGGAAAAGTATAATAGTAATACTTTATTATTAGTTATTAATATAATATTAGCTTTATTTTATAAGGGACTAGACATTCTACTTAGAGAAATTATAGACAGTTCAGCTAACAGAGGCTGAAAGAATAAAGAAGCCTATAAAGCTAAGGTATAGAACCCTCTATAGTAAGAACTCAGTAAATACTTATTAAAAGCTAAAAATAAAGATCTTAGAGGAAGTAAGTAAAAGTAGTATAGTAATACTAGACCTACTTTTTAGGTATTTCTACTATTAGTTTAAGCTAACTATAGCTTATAACTTCTAATACTTTTATAATTCTTTTATTTCTACTCTACTTTAAGAAAGTTAGTAATAATAATAGCGCTATATACCTAAGTAATACTTACTAATTAGAACGATAAACTTATAACTAGTATTTACTAAGTATTAAGTAAGATAACTTATATAAGCTTATATAGAGAAAATAACTCTAGTAAATAATTAGAAAATAATATAAATTAACTAGAGAAAGTAAAAAGCTATGCTTTAAATAAAGCTAGAAGCTTAAAAAAAATAGATTACTTATATTAAGCGCTTACTACTTAGATAATAAATATATATAAGAAGAAGGAGAATATAAGACTTTCTCTTATATATAGGATAGGTTATAGAGCTAGATATCTATAGCTATAGCTAATAAACTAGCTTAAACTAGTAAGCTATAAAAAGAAAATAACTAGCTATTAATATAGTAAATACTAGCTATAATAGCTAACTAGTATAAGCTTATTATAGCTATACTAAGCAACTAAATACCTATTAAGCACTTATTTAAGGTTTTTAAGAAACCTCTTAACTATAATATAATACGCTTTACTAGTAAAGCTATAAATATAATAAGGAAAGATTAGCTTACTATAGTAAAAGAAGTTTATAAATATTACTCTAGCTACTCTAATAGCTAGTATATCTAGTAGGTACTAAATACTATAAAGTATACTATATAAATAGAATAGTAAACCTATTAGAGAATATTTATAGACTTTTTAAAGAAAGAAGTTAACTTAAAGTAGAAAGATTTCTAAATCTTTATTAAGAGGTAATATATTATACTTAAGCTATAAAAATAGAATTACTGTAATACTTTTAAATAGTACTATTAAAAAGATAATAAAAAACCTATTATATACTAAGCTTACTAGGAAGCTATTAACTAAGTACTTAGTAAGCTAAGTATAAGTAATATAAAGGTATATACCTTCTTCTAGAGCTTTATTAAAACCTTAAAAAACAAATTATTTAAATAAGATATTAATTATACTAATACCTATATTATTATACTATATACTTAAAAGCTATAAGAAATTATAGATAGAAAATATATAGAGAGATTTACTAGCTATTCTAAGTTATATAAGTAACTATACTTAGGTTTTCTAGACTATCTTTATAAGAGTAGCTTATAACTTCTATAGTTAGTAGACTACAGAGAATACTATCTAGAAACCTTATCTTAGAGTAACTACTTAGTAAATCTTTATATAACCTCTAACTTTAATAGCAGACTACCTAACTTTTAGAGCTTTTAATATTATACCTATAAGAAGTATAGCTATATTATAACCTACTATACTAAGAACTATATATAGCTAACAAGTAATAACTAGAACTTAAACCTAAAATAGAGTAGTATAAATATAATTATAATACTTTATATAACTAATACTAAGGACTTAGGAAATAAATAAGTATAAAAGTAATTCTAAGGAACTTTATACTAGAAATTACTTTAGTTCTAATTAAGAAGACTATTAAAAAATAAATACTTATACTCTAAATATCTAGTAAAGTTAAGTTTAAAGTTAATATAGATACCTATATAGTAGTAGATATTATTAAAGAGAACTTTATAGAGAAACTCTAATTAAAAGAAGCTATAAGTATTATAGCTTTAAAATTAATAGACTTCTAAAGAAAGCTTATAGTTATAAGTAAAGTTTACTAGCTTACTTTCTTCTTATTAGATAGTAAAAGTTACTTATAGAAGATTTACTAAATATTTATTATGAGTTTGCATTCTAAAGAGGTAAGAGATATCTTTTTATCTAATAACTCTATAAATTAAAAAGGTATCTATATAAACACCTATTTATATACTTAGTTATATAAATATATTTTACTTACTAAGCTAGAGGTAATTATCTAAGAAGTTATAGAGAATAGCTAATAGGTTTATATTATATACTTAATAAGTATTTTAGCTTCTAATAAAAAGGATATTAGTATCTTAAGTAAGTAATTACTAGATAATAAGTAGAATAAAAGAATCCCTAAAAAACTTTAAGTATTTATTAATATTTTTAATAATAAAAGCGTGAAAATAATTTCTAAACTAAAAAGAGTAGTATATTATATTAAACTAAAGCTTAGTAAGAAGCCTTTTTATAAGCTTATATATTCTATATTAATAGAATAACTATAAACCTTTATAGAATATATCTAAGAGATAGAAGCTATAAGCTAAATCTATTATTTTATAAGCTTTATAGAGGTATTTATTCTATTTATACTAAAAAAGGATAGTAGTTTATAGTTATATATAAATTATTAAGAGTTAAATAAAATTATAGTAAAAAACTAATACTTTCTACTACTAATTAGTAAGTTCTTGGATAGGCTTACTAGAGTAAAGTTTATTTTAAAAATTAACTTAAGTAAAATATACTACTATATATAATTAATAGTAAACTAATAGAAAACTATATTTAGAACGTAATATATATATTTTAAATATATAATAATACTATTTAAGCTTATTAATATTTAATATTCTAAGTATATTTTATAAGATACTTACTAACTTTTTAGATATATTATATTATACTTAGATAATATCTTAATTTATTTAGATATTAGGGAATAATATATTAAAAACCTTTATACTATTTTATACTATTTAGAAGCTATTAAGCTATTTATAAAACTTAAGAAGTATAACTTCTATTAGATAGAAATAGACTTTCTAGAGTTTTATATTACTTAGAATAGTATTAAAATAAACTTAGAATATATCTAAGTAGTTACTAAATAGCTAGTACTAAAGTCTTTTAGAGAATATATAAATCTTTTTAAGATTTTATAACTTCTATTATAAGTTTATAATAAGATATTCCTATATTATAGTTTTTATAAATAGTATATTTAAAAGAAACTAAAATAGTATAAAGTTAGAAACTTTTATCTAAATAGAAAAAATATAAACTATATTTAAAACGCTTTATAAAGTATTTACTAAAGTATTAATATTAAGATATTATAACTTTATACTAGAAATAAAGTTAAAATAGATATATCTACTTAAGTAGTATCTAGTATACTTTTATAGAAATATAGAACTATTTAGTACTTAATAGCTTTTTAGTTAAGAAAACTATTTAATATAAAATAATACTAAGCTATAGGATAATAAAAGCTTTTTATTATTATTAAAAACCTTGATTATTAAATGTAATATTTTTAGAAGCTTCCTAAAAAATTCCTAGTTTTTATAAACTATATTATACTAAAAGGAGTACTTACTATACTTATATAGGATATTTATAGAAAACTTATATAATAAGTTTACTAATTATTAGCTTTTAACTTTAAAATCTAATATAAATTAGAGATTACTAACTTAATAGATAAGTTATCTTAATACTTTAATTATATAGTAGAAGATACTAAAGTAGATAATATACTTCTTACTTTAAGAAGAAAGCTTAAACTTATTAGCTAGCTTTTAGTAATAGACTACTAATATATTACTAAACTTAAAAGATAAATAGCTATTATAAAAACTTATATCTAGGCTATCTAGTAAAATATATAAGAACTTTACTAGAAAACTAGCTTTAAAGTTAAGAAATTATTACTTTTATATTAAAACTACTTTATAAAAGTACTAATACTTTACTATATACTATAATATATATTAGTATTATTACTTACTCTAAAATATATATAGGTATTATACTAACTACTCTATAAAAAGAAAGTAATATACTAAAAGACTTAGGAGGAGCTAAAGTTATTATACTAAAATAGTATATCTTATATATTATAATAAGAAAGCTTATCTAGGATAAAATAGCTTATATACTACGTTCTAGTATAAATTTTAAATAGATAGTTAGTAAACTATAAACTAAAAACTACTTTTATAGAGATATTATAGCTAAGGTTTACTAAGATACTAGGAGATATTAAAAATACTAACTTAATAAGAATAATATCTTTTAGTTTAAAAAAAAATTATTATCCTAGAAAAGAGATTCTTCTACTATAAAATCTCAAAAAGCTACTATAATATACTTAGATTAAGCTATATAGAGGTAAATAAAACTATAGAACTTATTCTATAGAAGTTTTACTAGCTATACTTAATAGAAGATATATAGTAATATATTACTAAGTATTTATACTACTAAGGAGTATATATATTATAGTATAAACTATATAAGTTATTATAAATATTAAAACTACTAATATACCTTTTTTAGTAGATCTTACTAAACTTCTTAACTAGTTTACTAGAAAGCTACTAAGATAATAAGTTATATATATAATCTTAGTAATTATATACTAAATAACTAAAATAGTCTAATTCCTAGTAATAACTAAACAGCTAGATATTATAAACTTAGTAAAGATCCTATATTAAGAAATTAAGTACTAGTATAATATATTTAAAGCTATTATTAATAATTAAGATAAATTAATTACTAGCTAATTTTAATAGAATTAGATAAAAGCCTAGGATATTTAGAAGTATCTCTCTATAACCTAGTATCTATAAACAAATAGCTAGATAGAGAGAATATATTAAATATTAACTATATATCTTACTAAGTTCAGCAAAAGTTTATAGGACTAATAAGCTATATAATTAATTAAAGCTAAATTTTCCTATAATAATAGTAAATATATTACTATTAATATCTCCCTATTTAAAGCGTTTATAAGCTACTATCTTAGAATAGTAGACTTCTACTTACTAAATATTAAAATTTCAACCTAAGAAGTTAAAAGAAATTAAGAAATTAATAGAAGTTTACTAAAAAATAGCTAAAAATTAGTAGTATACTACTAAAATATAAGCTAAAAATATTAATACTAAAAAGAAAGTATAATTATATAATATAAAGATATTATAACTTTCTAAAAAACTTTTGCTTTATAAAAAGTTAATAGAAGCTTACTCTATATTTATCCCTAGACTAATTATAGAAGTTATAAACCTAAATACTTATAAAGTTTAATTTCTAGATAAATATAATAAAATATATAATATCTTCTCTATTACTTTACTTAAACTATAATATAGCTAAAAACTTACTAAAGAATAGCTTTTAAACCTCAAAAAAACCTAAAAAAATTGAAAGTTAAAGATATTATATTATAAAAAAAAGCACTAAAAAGCTTCCTATATTTAGTTAAATAGAAAGGCTAGCTAGTAGAATATAACACCTAGAAACCTAAAAAATACTTAGTAAATACTTTATAAATCCTTACTAGATTTAAGAAATAATAGTATAAGTTATATTATAAATAGGATAATAAATAGTATAAAGTAAAAAGAAGTTAATTAACTATAAAAACGTAATAGAAGCTTAGAAGAAAAAGTAATAAGAAAACCTTAGATATCTAACTATCTATATATATAGAAAAGCTACTATATACTTACTAAAGATTCCCTAAAAAGACCTACTACTTCTTATTATTATCTTTATTACTAAAACTAGTATTATTACTATCTAGTCTAGTATCCTTATTATTCCTATTCTTATTACTACTCTCTTCTAAAGAATTATCCTTATTATTAGTATCTATAGCTTTCTAGTAGATATTTATAGAAGCTATACTAACCTCTTTATAAGTATTTAGTTAAGGAGTAGAACTATTACTAATATACTTAAGCTTAGTAAAAGAAATATATTTATAGGTATTATAGAGTATTTAAAAGCTTTATACTTTTAAAAAGTTTTAAGTAAATAAACTTAATATATAAAAGTTCTTATTTATAAGATAGCTTTCTAAGACCTCTTTAAACTTATTAAGAAACTAAATCTACTTATAAATATAGCTTATATCCTTAAAGTATTAAAGTAAAGCTATATTTAGCTAAGTTTAAGTTACTTAGATAAAAGCTTTATCCTTTTTATAATAAGCATTCTATAAAGTATTATTAGTATTAATATAGAAAGATTAATAAAAAAAGAAACTTATTTTAAGCTAAAGCTATAAGTATATTTAGGTATAGTTAGTAGTATTCTCTTTAGTATTTATTTATAGAAGCTAGCTATAATATTACTTAGAGCTTAGAATAAAACTAGTAAGGTTTATTAACTACTTATAAAGCTCTAAGAAAAAGCTTTAACCTTTATAGATAGTAATATAAATATAGTAAATTTCACACTAATAATCCTTACTAGCTTTAATCTTAGCTATATAATGCTTAACCTAGTTCTAGTAGATATAAATACTATTAATAAGAAAGTTAGAAATCTAAAGTTATAAAGTCAGTTTAATTCTTCTATAATAAGTTACTAAAAACTCACTTTATAGCACTTAATATTATAAGAATAATATATTTAGCAGGTTATATCACTTAACTATATATAAATATAGACTACTTTAGTAAACTAGTAAAACTATAGAGTGTAAATAATACAGGGTTTGTTCTTACATAATTAGTTATACTAGTAAGTACTATTACTCTTCTCTAAAACTTTAAGCTTAAAATATAAGAAGATATAAGTAATAAAGAAGTTAGTATTTATAATATTAGATATAAAAGTCTAGAAAAATAATAAAGGATTAATAAAAGCTTAGAGAAAGGCTTATAAAATATAAAAGTTATTATTATTAGATATAATATATTAAAAAAGAAAAACAAAACTAACTTTAGGGTAGAAAAAAGCTATTACTTTATAGATAGCTAAGAAGCCTTATTAAATAATTATAAAAGTAGCTATAACTTTAAATAGTAGGAATAGTAGTTATTTATTATAGTAATTACTACTTATAAAGAAGTAAGTATAGTAAATTAATAATAGTAGTTACTATCTAACCTACTTTATAGCTTTATAATATATCTATTTAAAAAGAGGATAATAAAACAGAAAATAAAGCTATTATAAGGATATTATTTAAGAGAAAGCTTACTAAATAAAAAGCAAATTACTTAAAGATATTATAAGGATATTATTTAAATAAAAGCTTATTAAATAAAGAGCAAACTATTAGAAATAAAACTACTACTAAAAAAGTAACTATTCTTATTAATAAATAATAATAGAACTTCTTTAGAGTAGCTTAAAAAGAACTATAAAAGAGGGCTAAAATAAAGAAAACTATAAGAGATAGAATACCTCTATTATAATATTAATAGCTTTATTATCTCTTAGTAAATAAATAGTAAATAGCTATTATACTAAATAATAGAAAATAATAGTAATAAAGCTAGATACTTTATCTAGATAATAGGGAAGGATAATAATAGAAAGCTAACCTCTATACCTAACTTTATAGTAAGAACTACTATAATTAGAAGGGGGATAATTATAAGGGACTAGATACCTTACTTAGAGAAACTAGGGATAGTTTAGTTAATAGAAGCTAAAAGAATAAAGAAGCTTATAAAACTAGAATATAGAACCTTCTATAGCAAGGATTTAGTAAGTACTTACTAAAGGCTGAAAATAAGAATCTTAGAGGAAGTAAGCAAAAGTAGTGTAGTAATACTAAACCTACCTTTTAGGTACTTCTACTATTAGTTTGACCTAACTATAGCTTATAGCTTCTAATACCTTTATATATTTTATACTCCTAGAAGTTATAGTTTAAGAAGTATAAGAGAGGTAAGTTCTTATATCTCTTTAGTAACTAAATAAACTTCTTTACTTTAAATTGCTATTTTTATATTATTCTTTAAATAAAATATCTTTTTATTAAATATTATATTTTATATAATAATAACTTCTTAAAACAAGAATATTTAGATCTTATAGAACTTCTATAAGTTTACTATATACTTTATAAATATTGAATATATCTTTATATTATAACTTTAAAGTTATATTTATTATTATTTACCTTATATTCTTTCTTAAGAAAGTATACTCTATAGCTATATATATATACTCATCCTTATTAAACGTATAAGTTAACTAAAAGATTTACTTTATAAGTAGGTTTATAATACTTAATAAAGTTTCTTAGCTAATTCTCTTTAACTTAGATTAATAAGAGCTAGCTATAGTATTAATAAGAGTTTATATTATAAAGAAATATAGTAGCTTATATTACTTCGACCTAAAGTATAAGTAGAAGTTTAATAGCTTAAAGTATTATAATAGCTTTTATAATTAGCTTCTAACTTACTCTTTCTATGTTTCTATTTAGTTCCTTTATATATAAAGAAGTTTATTTAATTTTAATCTCTAAATCTAAAGCTTAAATCTAGAACTCTAAAAGCTTATTTATTATAATTATAGTATACTTACTATCTTACCTTATTTTATATAAAGTAAAGCTATACTATTTCTATACTTAGTGTTTAATATTTAAATTATTATAAAGACTAAATATTAAGACTTATTATATATAGGAAAATAAAAAGTTAACTTATATACTTTTTTATAATAAGTATCTATTTATTTATATTAAAACTTACTAAGTAGTTAAATAGGTTTTATAAGATCTTATAAAAGGAGTAAGTTACTCTTTACTCTAAGGTTTATTATAATATAACCTACTTTATATATATTATTATATAATATTAGTAATTAAAGTAAGTAATTTTTTAGATCTTTATTTTCTAAGCAGTAAGAATAAGTTTCTTAAGAGCTTTTAATCTTAGATATCTAGAGTAAAAGTACTATATTTCCACGTTATTAGAGCAAGTTAGTAAGTATTTTTAGGAGTATTACTTTATATAAGTTATTATAAGAGTAAGTAGGTTTAATATTAAAGTGCTACTAGAGAGAATATATCTAGAATAGAAATAAGAGAGATAAAGTTAGTAATCTATAAAGGTAATATTACTCTTTTTTAAAAGTTTCTTCACTTTTATACTATCCTTATAATCTCTAATATAAAGAATACTATTAAAACCTAAATACTAAATATCTATCTTTTATAGTAAGTATTTTAAGATAATATTAATATAGAAGTTATCTATAAGTATAACGTTTTATAGTATAATATTAAAACCTGTTTACTCTATTAAAAATATTATAAAGGATCTTTATACTTTATACTATAATAAAGTATAAAATAGTACCTACTTTAACTTATGCTTTTACTTTATAGATAATTAAGCTTTCTTTAAAGAGAGAGATATTATTAATAAAGTAGAAAGTGCTATACTTATCTAATACTATACTACTAGAGAGAACTTCTAGGCTTTAAGTATAAGTTATATAGATACTATTAAGTTTAAGTTCTAGTATAAAGGTTCCTACTTTTATAGTAATTAAAGTAATAATATTCTTAGTAATTATATAAGCTACTATATTAGCTAAAAAGTTTATTTTAGAAGTAGAGGAGTTAGTTAACCTTTTTACTTTATTAGAGTTACTTTTAAAAAACCTCTTCCTATTCTAAGTATTACTATTACTAGAGTAAGAAGAACTAAAGTTCTTTATAATAAGCTATTCTTTATATACTATTTTAGTATAAAGCTTAGAGTAATCTAGTTTATTAATTCTAAAGCAAACTTACTTTACTTTATCTAGATATAGATAGACTTCTTTACTTATAAATATAAATTTAAGTTAGTTATAAATAGAGGGAGTTTATTTATATTCTCTTCTATATATATAGTAAGTTGCTAACTTACTTTATAAAGGCTTTTCTAAAGTAAGGTTTCTAGAAATTATATTATCTAATTACCTAGCTAGCGTTATAAAGACTCTATTTATATAACTTTTTAATTAGGTTCTTATTATATCTTTATAGAGAAAGTTTTTAAATATATTAGTATATTAACTTATACTTAGGATCTTAGCACTTAAATATTCTTATTTAATAATATTAATAAACTTTAGGTTAGCTTAGAATAGAGTAAAATAATATTAGATTACTTAGAAGAAGGTTTTTAATACGAGGGTTTCTTAGATCTTTAGTAACTTATACTAAGAAGCCCTAAGAAGTATACTTTAGAAGTTTCTAATTTAAGTATTTAAGTTAATAGTAGAAGATATCTAATCTAAAACTGAAGTATACTTTTTATAAATTATAGTAAGATTATTTAACTTACTTAGAGTATAATATTACTTTAGAATATAAATTAGAGTATAAAAAGTATAATCTCTTTTTTTAAGAAGCTCTATTTAAGCTAGAGTGAGGATTTCTTTAGAAATTATATTTTTAACCTATTTATTAAGAGCTTTATATACTTACTCTTTCTAGGTATATTTTATTTTATATATAGTATATATAGTAAGGTATAAAGTATAAAACTTAAAGACTTCTATAGATCTCTTAATAAAAAAAGTAAGAGTAACTAGTATAAATAGTAATAAGTTATTAGTAGCTTTCTTAAACTTCTCTTTTCTAGAGTTTTAATTTTTAGTTTTCTTACTTTTTATAGGTTCTTTCTATATATTTAATATAGTAAGAGTATATAAAGTAATTACTTTATTATAAGCTTCTTATTCTACTTTATAGTATTATATTATTTCTTATTCTCTTTCTAAATCTAGTTATTAAGTAAAAATATACCTTTAACTTTACTTAGATTAGAAAAGACGCTAGAAGTATTATCTAAGTTAATATATTTCTAGATATCCTTTACTTTTACTTCTATTTAAAAAGTAATATACTAAATAAAGAAGTTATAATAAGAAGTAAGCTTATATAAACTACTAAAGTTAGTAGTTACTATTATATTAGAAGTAAATTATAAATTAGAGTTAATTTTAAGGAATATAACTGAGAATTAAAATAGAACGTAGTAAATATAGAATAGATTAAACGAAGTTATAGTTTATTTTATAGATAGTAGTTTAGAAGTGCAGTATAAGCTAGGCTTATAACTATTATAAAAGTGGAACTATAATTATAAAAGTATAATTATAGCTTTTGTTACTATATACCCTACCAGACTATAGAGTATATCTATAGAGCTACTTATAAGCTAGATACTATACGCTCTATTTTAGAGATATATACTACTTTAATATTATAACCTATAAATAAGAATAACAGCTGAACGACCTACTTAGGCGTCAGGCAGCTAGGATAGGATATTTATACTGCAGGATTACAGGAATAATAAGGACTTGCTCAGAAATAGAAGAACTATAGTATAAGTCACATAATAATAAGATAAGAAGATTAGATCTGTATGCTAAGAATACAGAGGCTATTCTTAGTATATATAGGTTCTATATAATTTATAAACAGACCCTGTTAGAATTAGGAATAGTAATAAGATAAAAAGTACTATTCAGGACTTATATATATTAGCACAGGTATAAAGGTATTCAGAGGTATAGTATATATGCCTATATAATATAGGGTTATAGATAGAGATATATTATAATAAAAAGTGATAATCCTCAGCATTTATAGGCATTTATTTTTATAGATAATTGATAGAGAAGGAATGTATTATGATGATTCTAGTTAATATTATTAGCAGGTTACATCCTAAGGTAGGGAAAAAGGAGGGGAAAGATAACCTGAAATATAAGCTGTAAAGCTTTTAATTACATAAGGAGGATTATATAATATAAGGGATTATATAAGCATTTATATAGTTATAAGTTATAATAAAATAAACACTTTTATATAAGGTTATATATATAAAAGTCTATTTATTTATTTTATATAGAATATTAAGTAAGTAGATTATTCTTATATTATTATTATTATTATATTAAAACGTTATATGTTAACAATATATAATATAACCAGAGCTTAGCTTATAGTTAGACTTCTATAGCTCTTCAGCAATTAACTTATAAATATCTTCAAGATACTTTCAGCCTACCTTCACTGCAAATACTTATTAAATCTAAGACTGATCACTTTAGCCTCTGACTTCTAATCTATAACACAGCTTATAACCTATAACTTAGACTATAACCCTAGTATACTATTACTATATATCAATCCCCAGCTTCTGTTAGCAGACCCTACTATTAGATAACTGACTGTAACACTTTAATTGCTCCTGTTTAGTAAGTTAACTATTAAAACCTACTAATAGTACAGATAAGATATTTTCTTGTGCTTCTGCTAAGTTACTAACCCTAGGAAGCTTTTCTTCTTCTAAACAGCTAGTTAGAAACCTAGCTAAGGAACTTAAGGAAGCCTTAATAACTGTAGACTTAGATAATAAGGTTACCTTCAAAAAGGAGACTTATAATAAGCTCTAAGCCTAAGTTAAGAAAAGAGATAATAATATAGCTAAGATATAAACTATATATAATAAGACAGCTAATAAACTCTAAGGCTTTAAAAGTATAATCTAAGAACTTAGTAATAGACCTTAATAATTTCAGAACCTTAAAAATGAAATTATATACCTAGGAAGACAGAGTAATAACCTTTTTATATAGAAACTTCAGAATAAAGTTAATACTTTTCAGGCTACTGCTAATATTATTACTACCTTTATAAGAGAATGCTAGAAACTTAAGCTCAGCACCTTAGTTACTTATAATAGAACTTCTAGAACTTTTAAAAGTTTCTTAATCTAGGTTAAAAACTATTAGAATTTCTATTACAGAGACTTTACTAATAAAACTAAAAAGGTAGTATATATAGCTACCTATCTCTGAGGAAAAGCTTTTAAATAGTTTAAACTAATCTAGAAAAAATATCTTAAGTATGAAACTCTTAATAAATATACTATAGAGACCTGTGATATCTATGCTAATTTCCAGGGATTTAAAGATATGCTTTAGTCTCTCTTCTAGGACTTTGACAAGAAATAATAAGCTGAGTATAACTTTGCTCAGCTTAGACAGACTAAGTCTGCTAAAAACTACTCTACTAACTTTAAACAACTTAATATCTAACTTAATCTCACTAAAAAGACTAAGATCTTTATATTCTATTAAGAACTTAAGAATAAGGTTAAAGATAAGATTATTAAGATTGATTAACTAGAAGACTTCTTCTAATATGCTGAACTTGCTATTAAAATTAATAACTAACTCTTTAAATAATAAAAGGAACGAGGAGAGAAGCAACAGAACTTAAACTTAGGATATAAGTACTAGTAGCAACCCTAGAATAAGTTTAATAACTAGCAGAATAATAACAGACCCTGTAATAACTAGAACAACACCTAATAAAGCATTTCCTATAGATAATATAACAGACCTATAAACCTTAATACTGCTACTAAGAGCAACAGCAAGAAACTATAGAACTCTAAATGCTATAACTGCAAAAAAATAAGATATATTGCTAAAAACTGCAGATAACCTAAGAAACTTAGCTGGAAACCTATACCTGAACAAACTAAACAAGTCAGCATAGCAACTAAAACACTTTATATCTCTATTATAGACTAGATACTATAATAATAAATACTTCACCTACTGCAGTAATAAGGAAGCTATAGAATACTAGCCTAGCAACCTAGACTGCAGAAGGATAGGTTATAATATAACTATCCCAGAAATCAAAACTAAGACCTTTATAATAGCTTTCTAAGCTAATAGCAAGCTAGTTAGAAAGACTACTAAACAACTCAATGAAATGCTTCGCATTTAATAACTTAACATAGTTAACCCTAACCCTATAAATTATAATATAGAAACCTAATAAATAATCTAAAAGTTAGAAGCCTAAGTATGACAGGAAATAAGCTGAATTTATCAGTATAAAACAAGATAACAGATTATAAGTGATAATAAATAACAGATCCTACACCTTAAAGTAGCATAAACACTTCAGCTATAATAAATATAAGAGGAACTAAATAATATTATATAGCATTACTAAATTAGTGCCCTAATAATATATCTTAAATAATAAAGGAATGCATAAAGAAACCTTATTAGAATCAAGCAAATTAACTAAGAACTTAAAGAACAGGTTAAGGAAGAACCTAATAAAGAACCTGAACACTAATATAACCTTCTAGAGGAATAGCAACTACTTAGTCTCACTAGCAACTAGAACTTTAGCAAACCTGAATCTAGATTTGATTTAGATAGGATCCCTTATAATTCTAACTCTCTTATTAATATTATAAATTAAAATATAAGATATTATAGCAAACTAATCCTATAAATAACACTAGTTCTAAAGAAGAGTCTAATAATAAAGAAGAGACTTAACAGCTGCTCTAGTACTAGACAGTTAATATAAGCTGTAATAACTAATAATAGTACTTCTATAAAACACCTGCTAATATAAGAAACTAGGACTATACTTTGAAGCTTTATACAGAAGATCACTCTGTACTTAAGTATAACTACTATAACTACTGAAACCTTTTCTAGCTATAATACTTCTTTAATAAATATAAGGAATATCTTAGAGATAAATATAAATACTAATTCTACTCTAAAAGATATAATAAAAACCTTATTTAGAATATTTATACTTAAACTACTATAGTTAGATAGACTATAACTATATTTAATAATAATATAGCAATTTTCAGTCTACGCCTGTAGTATGTTATAAGATATTAATATAATAATATAATAAAATAGGAAAAATACTAAAAAGATAAATACCTTATATATATAGTTCAGAAGGCTAAAGCTTACAGACTCCTATAAGAAGGATTAAGCCTCTTAAAGCTTTAATTCTAAGAGAATCGCCTTATAAAAGCATAATAAGAAGGAAAACAAATCACTTACTCTAGATAACTAGAGCAGTTAAAAAACTAAACTTACCTACTAATAAAGAACTAAGATAAGTAATAATAAGGTTTATATATCTAGCATCTCTAGACTAGAAAATATATTTATAACTTATAGTTATTATTAATAATATTATAACTATTATACTTATTAATAGCAGAGCTAAAATAAACTTTATATCACCTTAAGCAGTAAATAGATTATAACTACTTATAAAGGGCTGGCCTCTAGGCTTGTTTAATATAGAGGTGCTGTTGATTAACTATTCTAAGCTGAAGAAAGAGGAAAGGACTTTACAGGGATAGGCGCCTAGCAGCAGTGATGCAGACCGGGGCTAGGCGGTGTGCTACAGCAGAATAGTGGATCCGGCGGAGCCAGATCTCGGTAGCTGCTCCGGCAAAGCTGGAGATCTCGGCCGGGCTCTAGCCTGTGACATTACCTCCCCGCTCCCCTCCAGAGGCGCGTCCGCAGCGCTAAAGCTAGGTCTCTATCATGCTTCATCGCAGGGCTGTAACGTCGTTCGTAAGCCTCTATCACTTCCGTCCCCTGGAGCGTCTTAATAGGTTCCCAGGTTCTCTCTGCATATCCTTCCCACTTAACTAGCACTTCACAGCATCTCCCACGCCCTCAACGCTTCCAGGCAGCAGCGTTAATACTCTCTATATTCTAGGTCTCCTCGCTTTTGTTGTCTATAATTAGGGGCAGCTGTTTATTATCTAGTATTTACCTAGATAAAGAGTTATTACCTGCATGCTTCAAGGTATCTATATAGAAGCATAAGTATATAGTTGTTAGTATGTTAAGCTTTACTATATATAGTGAGATAACTTTTATAATAGTATACTTATAATGCAATTAATCTAGTTTCTTATATAGCTTAAAAGACTTATAATAGCCTATATAAAGCTAGACTTTATTACTTGTTTCTAGTCTCTCTATAGGCTGGTGCTTCTTATTAGCCAGCTTCTTATAGCGTTGCTGTATTGAGGCAAAGGTTGATTATGCTATATCTATTATATTCTGGAGCTTTATTACTAACTTGTATACCAGGTCCTTGCGAGGGCCTTTATAGTTTTCTAGGTCTGCTTTTTAAACTTAGACAGGTTCTAAGTAGTATCTATATTCTAAAAAGAAGCTGTTTATGCTTATAACACTGCTATTACAGCTGCAGAGCGCTAGTTAAGCTGCTGAAAAGTTATTCGCCTAATCTTTCTATAAGTAAGTAATATAATTGCATAAGTAGGCCTAGATCTCTTAGTTTATCCTTTTTAGGCTGCTATTAGTCTGTGGGTGATAGGTAGTATTAAGCTGCTGTTCTATTTCTAAAAGCTTGCAGAATTGCTGCTAGAAGCAGCTTATCTAGTTGCTTCCTCTGTCGCTCACAATTGAAGTAAGAATGCTGTAGAAGCGGAAGTAGCAGCTTAGGAATCGTTCAGCGCAGGCTTCAGCTTCTATACTTTCCATAGCTTCAAAGGTTACACCTTTTCCTAGCTAGTTAATAATTACCTAAAGGTATCTCTCACTTTTATCTATAAGGGGAAGGTTAGTAATAAAATCTATAGCAAGGTTGCTTTATATATACTGCAGTATTAGTAGAGGTTTCAGAAGTTCTCTTTAATGCTCTCTCTAGATATAGCTTTGCTTGTAGCTATTATAATTATAGCAGAAACGTTATACTAGCTGTGACTAGCCAGGCTAGTAGAAGCGCCTACTAACTAACGCAAAGGTATTATCTCTACTAAGGTGTCTACTAAGTACTAAGTTATAGCTGCTTTGAATAATATAGGTATATAGTATGTTCGCCTTGCTATCTAGGTCTTTACTACCTAGTACCTAGATCTAGTCTCTGAATAGTAGTTAGTTACTATTATCAATCTCATACTTAGCAATCTAGACCTTTAGCTTAAGGCTAGGAAGGAAGCTTCTTTCTTATTATTTCACAGTATTATATGCCTGCTGGTAGACTTAGTCTTGCTCTTAGGTCTGGTCCTAGAGTTGCTGTAGTTCCTTATCATCAGTGAACATAAGCATTGATAGGGCTGCCTCTATATGTCGTGTACGCGTTGAGGTAAGGGCTACTTCGGGAAGAAGCTGGAGAATCCAGCCTTGTTTGCGCTTGTCCTCTAGAGATATAGGTATGTCTTGTTTGCATCTAGAGAGTGCGTCTAGCACTACTGCTTCACTTCCTGGCTGGTACTATATCTTGAAGTTATACTGAGATAGTTCCTCTGCCTATCAGCTTTGCTGTTCTGTAAGCTTCTGCTTCATTATAAAGTATTTTAGGTTTTTATAGTTTAATAGGATCCTAAAGTAGCTAACACTCTGTAGCTCTGCTCTCTATTCTTATAGACAGCTTATAATAGCTAGTATCTCCTTATTATATATTAGATAGTTAAACTGGGCAGTGTTAAGCTGCTGCGAGTAGTAGGCTACTGCATAATATCTGCTATATTTATCTTCCTGTGAGAGTATACTTCTAAGGGTAAAGCTAGAGCAATCAGCCTTAATATAGGTTATATGCTCAGGGTCTAGTTAATATAAAACAGGCTTAGTAGCAAAGATCTTCTTAAGCTCCTAGAATACTGCTTCTTATTCCTTACCCTAGCAGAAGGGGACACCCTTCTTTATAAGAGCTATTAAGGGTCCAGCAATCTCTAAGTATGCTGGGATAAAAATCTAGTAGTAGTTTGTAAATCTAAGGAAGCTTCAGACTCCTTTAACTGTCTTTAGAGCTGCCTATTCCTTAATTACCTTCAGTTTCTCAGGGTTATAAGAGATATTAACTCCAGCTGTAATAATAAACCCTAGGTACTTTACTGTCTTCACAGAGAACATATACTTATAAAGGTCTAAATATAGCTTTGCTGCAGCAAGCTTATATAGTACTAGCTTAACCTTTGCTTTATAGTCTTGTCGTAAGCTGTTTAAGTAGATCAGAACGTTATCTATATATACTGTTGCAAAGTTGTCTAGATACTCTCAAAGTATGCTGTTAATATATTGTTGGAATGTGGCGGGGGCTTCTGTGAGCTTAAAGAGGATAACTAGCTATTTAAATAGCCTATATCTTGTCTAGAAGGCTGTTTTATACTTCTCTCCCTGAGCAATCTAGATCTTATAGAACGCTGCTATTATATCTAGCTTAGTAAACTACTTAGCAGTGCTAACAGTCTGTAGCATTTTTTGAATTAAGGGAAGAAGGTATTAGTCGCGCTTAGTAAGCTTGTTAAGAGTGTAGTAGTCGACACAGAAATATATTCCTCTGTTCGGTTTACATGCAAATAGTACTAAGGCTGATACTTCTGAGCTGCTAGCACAGATAAAGCCCTTATTAAGTAGGTCTTATAAGGTCTTATAGAGAACGAGAAGTTCTTCTCATAACATGCTATAGAGCGGACCTTATAGTAGTATAGCTTTATTACTACTACTATCCTATTTAATAGGGATCTTATAGTCGACCCTAGAGCAATATAATAGAAAGTTAGCAGCTTTGTCAGGTTGGAATAGCTCTCAGAACTTAGCTAGTACAGCTAGTAGGAAGAGAGCTTTTAGGTCTGCTTTCTCAGTCTTCTTTATAAGAGCCTTCTGTATATCTGCTAGGCTGATCGCTCAAACTTTATATCCTGCAGTTCCTTTAGTATGTTATTATGCCCTCTTATAAAGCGTTATAAAAGAGGCTCCTGGGAAGAGGCGGGCAGCTCTGATCTGGTGCACTCGTCCTAGCTCTTCCTCGCCTTTTAGACGTAGGTCTATGCTGCCCCTCCTATATTATATCTGTTATGCAGCAGCATTATATAGGATGTAGTTCCTCTCTATCTAGAGCTTCCCTAGGAACAGATCATCGCCAAGGCTACGTATAATATACGCAAAGATCTTCTCATTATAACTGCACAGCTTGAAATTAAAGACAACCACACCTATTGCTTTTATAGCCTTTGTAGCATTGCTGAAGCTGCCTAGTACTTGCTTAGAGCAGTCTATTACTAGCAGGCGGAGCTTGCAGGCCAGGTTATAGTTGATAAGGGTGTATAAGTCGCACTCTATGTCTATCAGGGCGTCTGCTTAAGTGTTCTTATATATGCAGGTAGTAATCACTGCTGACTTGCTGCTTATGCAATGCTTAAACTGCTTCTATTCTGTAATATTACTAGGCTTTGCTTCTAACACCTAACTTTGTATTAGAGTTACTCTTTTCCTAAGCTCTCTTCTGTCTCAGAACTTCTTAGCTCCTCTGTAGCACTGCTGCTGCTCTTTTTAGGTTTTGCAGCCTTCTTAACCTTCTTAACCTTCTTAGCTTTTGCAGGATAGGAACGCTTCAGCCTAGGGCACTATATAGCGATATAGCTAATCTGGTTATAGTTAAAGTATTTATAGTTATTTTTTATAAGTTATAGCAGGTCTTTAGATGAGGAGGAGCTGCTATATCAGTGACGTAACCTTGCCTTCTCTTTGCTCTTAGTATAGCTAATACTAGATATCACTATATCTCTTTCCGCATCTTATTAGCTAGCCTGTAGTGCTCTTAGGCGAGACAGAGTATGTTCAGACGCTTATTAAGATAGGCGCTCTAGCCTAGAAACAACACCTTAGACCTGCAAAAGCTATTAGTAGTAGTCGTCCAGGGGAAGTTTGACAGTAACTAGAGCCTTCCTAAGCTTCATACTCAGGACTCTCTTAAGGAGCGTTATCTTTGCTTAACTAGACTAGTCAGCCTCTCCAGCTTCTACTAATATCTATTCGAACTAAGGTAGGAAGGAAGCTAAAGCTTAGTCTTCTTACTAATAAAAAGTTTGTAAGGTTGAGGCAGCTTAGTTATATATATTTAAGTCCTTATATATTTAGTCTAGGTAGTTTAAAAACTCTTGCAGGTTATATAAGCCTTCTAGACCTCCTGCTATATAAAAAGTAGCTATAACTTGCTAGGGCCTATAGTTAAGGCAGGCATTAATATAGTACTAGATATCCTTATTACTACTAATAAATCTCTTATCCAGCCTTATCTTATTCTGCATTTGCTAGGACTATCCTGTATATTCCTTACGCTTTCCTGTAAACTTTAGAAGGTCTGGCAGAGGTTTCCTTCGCCCTTTAACTGCCATCATTTAATTATTGCTTGTTGCCTATATAGTTATATTAGCAGTAGACAGAGTTAGTATGCTGCTCGCAAGCAGTGTAAGGGTTACTCTATCTGTTAATATAAGCCTGTTCAGAGCTGTTAAGAGCTGTATTATCTAGTCCTGAAGAGGATATATACTTATATTAACCGCTTCATTAACCCTGCAGTTAATCTCTGCAGTTATTGCGTTGTTTATGCTACTTTCTGCTGAATCTATTGTGTTGCATTTGTGAGGTTTTATATAGCGTCTTCTTGTTGTGCTACCTTCTTGCAGATCGTTATATTGCTGTTGTGAGGTTTCCTATAGCGTCTTTTGTTGTTGAGCTTAGAATATATAAGAGGCTGGCCCCTAGGCTTGTTTAACGTAGAGGTGCTGTTGATTAACTATTCTAAGCTGAAGAAGGAGGAAAGGATTTTACAGGGATAGGCGCCTAGCAGCAGTGATGCAGACTGGGGCTAGGTGGTGTGCTACAGCAGAATAGTGGATCTGGCAGAGCTGGATCTTAGTAGCTGCTCCGGCAAAGCTGGAGATCTCGGCCGGGCTCTAGCCTGTGACACTACTATAGCAAAGAAAGGAATATATATACCAGCTTAGTAATATAAAAAGAGAATAAGTCTAGTATAAAAGAGGAACTATTAAAAATAAGACTGCACCTCTTACGATAAATTATCTATATTAAAATAAATAACTCTAATTTAATATTACTAAACTTAGTATATATAATATTATATTAGGAATACTATAGCTTAAGAAGAATAACCTATAGATAGATTAGAGAACAGGCTAACTCTATTAAGATAATAATAATCTAGTTCTTAAGCAGCCCTGCAAAGCCTAGGCTTTAAACAGATCTATCTACTAAAGAACAGCAAAATAATATATCTGCTACCTCAAAGCAAAAGAAGCTATATTATAACTATTAAAAACTATAGATCTTAAATAAAAGGATGATCTTTTTCTGTCTATCCTAGAAGAATATAGAGTTTATAAGAAACTCTTTATAGCTGAACTAGAAACCAGACTGCTTAAACATATAAATTTTAATTATAAAATCCTTATTAAAGAGAGGAAAGAGCCTAAATTCAATAAAATTTATAGACTTAACCTAATAAAGATAGAAACTTTTAATAAATACCTTAATAAGAACCTCAGAAAAAGCTATATCAGGGAATTAATATTACTAGCAGAAAGCTTAATCCTGTTTATACTAAAGAAGAACAGCAAACTATAACTATATATTAATTACTAAATACTTAATAAAATAATAATTAAAAACTAAGACTTATTACCCTTAATTAACAAACTATAATAACTCCTCTATAGAGCTAACTACTTTATAACACTAGACCTTAAAAATATCTATAACTTTATCTAAATAAAGAAAAGAGAAGAATAGAAGACTGCTTTCAGAATATATAAAGGATATTTTAAGTATCTTATTATACTTTTCAGTCTTATTAACACCTCTACTACTTTTTAAAATATAATTAACTAAGTTCTCAGAAAGTTTATAAATATCTTTATAATTATCTACCTTAATAATATCCTTATCTTCTCTATAATAATAGAATAATATAAAGAATATATATACTTTATATTATAAGCTTTCTAGGATGCTAAACTCTTAGTTAAACCAGAAAAAAGTATATTCTATACCTAAGAAGTAGAATACCTCAGATTTATAATCACCTCTAGATATATCAGCATATCAAAAAGAAAAAGTATAAGCTATATAGGAATAGCTAATACTAACTAACCTTAAAGAGGTCTAAGGATTTCTTAGATTTATTAACTTCTACTGAAAATTTATTAGACTCTACAGAAAAATTAATACATCTTTTATAGATCTTAGTTATAAAGACTAACTATTTAAATAGAAAGAAGCCTAGAATATAGCTTTCTATATTATTAAGGACTATATCACTAGCAAACCAGTCCTAATAATCCTAAACCTAAAAAAACAGTTTGAAGTTAAAACAGATGCTTTAAACTTTGCTCTTAGAGCGCAACTATCTTAGAGAGATTTAAAAGGATATCTATATTCTTACGCCTTCTTCTCCTGCAAGCTCCACAGACTAGAACTTAACTATCAGATCTATAACAAGGAACTTATAGCAATTATTAAAGCCTTTAAAAAATAGAGACCTTTACTCTTAGGAACTATTTACTAAGTACTTATATATACTAATTATAAAAACTTAGCATATTTTACTACTTCAAAGGAACTCAACAAATAATAAATTAGATAGTTAGAATTCTTTATAGAATTTAACTTCTGAATTATCTATTAGAAAGGATTAGAAAATAGCAGAGCTAATATTTTCAGCTGATAACTAGACTATAATATCTTAGTATTAAAAGAAACCTAAGTAATGCTTAAATATAATAATAACAGAGACCTAGTGCCTGCTATAAAGGCTCTTATAATAACTAGATAATCTATAGCTAGCCTGCTTAGCAAACTAGATAATAAAGCTATCAGAGGATTCCACAGCATACTAGTATATAGTTACTAAAGAATTATAAAAACCTAGAAATAACTATAACAGTAATATAGAGAAAAGGTTACTAGAGAATATATTGCAATAGCAATTAAAGATTGCAAGGTTTACTTAAAAAGCAAACCAGCCTAATATTAACCTTATAGATTATTATAACCTTTGCCTATACTGCAAACTGCCTAGCACTCTATATCTCTCAACTTTATTATTAAACTACTAAAGTCTTAAGAACTTCTTACAGAAGTCTACTATAATAATATTCTCATTATTATTAACAGACTTATAAAGTATGCCTACTTTATCCTATACAAGGAAGCAAGCAATACTAAAGAATTCGCTTATATATTTCTTAAGTATATTATTACTAACTATAGAACACTTTAAGAAATTATATCAAACAGAGATAAGATCTTCACCTCTAAGTTCTAGAAATTAATTATATTATAACTCAGTATTAAACAAGTAATATTTACTGCTTTTTACCTGCAGACTAACAGATAAACAGAACAAATTAACTAGATCCTCAAAACCTATCTCTACACCTATATTAACTATAATTAAGATAATTAGGTAGTACTACTACTAATAGCCTAATTCACCTATAATAGCGCAGTAAGAGAAAGTACTAAGGAATCCTCTTTCTACTTCAACTACAGATTCGAACTAACTGCTTATAGAGAACTATAACCTAGCCTAGCAGCACTAAAAGCTGTTGCTATAATCAGACAAATCAAAGATATCTAAGAAAATATATATAAAGAACTTAGATTTATATAATAATAAATAATATGCTTTAGTAATAAATAAAGGATTAAAGGACTAACCTTAAAAGAGAGAGATAGTATCTATCTTATACAGCAAAACATCAAAATAAAACAACTAAATAATAAACTAGACTTCAAAAAACTTAGACCTTTTAAAATCCTCTGAAAAATCTCACTAGTTAATTATAAACTTAACCTACCTAACATAATGAAATATTTCCTAACATTTTATATCTTACTACTTAAACCAGCATTATAAGGATTATAGATAAACAACCTTATTATTATAGAAGATAATAAACCAGAGTATAAAGTTAAACAAATTATTAACTACTTTAAAAAACTAGAAAGATATTAATACCTTATTAAGTAGAAAGAGTATAGTTATAAAAACAATATATAAGAACTAGCTAAGAATATCACTAATATAAAAGATAAACTTATAACTTATTAGCAGCAATATCAGGAATAAGAAGTAATACTAATAACATTAATAATAACACTTCTAATAAATACTACTAGCTACTTATATATCAGATATCTATATAGATATATCAGACTACTAATAGAAGTAGACAGATTATAACAGAGAAAACTATTTATTTGCCTAGAAACACCTAAAAACTAGGAACTTCTAGAAGATACTAACTGTAAGTCCTCTAATAGAGGACTAAAGTCTGTAAACTTCTTGCTAATACTAAAACTCACTTAATCCAGATTATTCTTAACACTTTAAAACTGAAGATTACTAACTACGCTACTCTTATAAGTATCTAATATAGGAAGGATATTATCCTCTTCTAACTTCTGTATCCCCTAAGAAAATATCTCTATATAACACTCTTTTACTTTCTTTTAAATTATATAAATCTGTAATAGATAATTAGCTGCTTCAGCTACTTCTGCTTAAACCTATACTAGCTTTCTAAAAAGGTCTAGTAGTATATTATTAGCCTGCTTTTCTTTTTCTTCCTATTCTTAATACTGATTATTCAGCCTTTTTATTATAACTAATCAGTATACTAAACACCTGTAAAATATAATAGAACTTATAACTTAATATAACTACCAGACTATTATAAGGATGTTTTAGGTTTTTATAACCTTGATAAGTTCTCACACCTTCTGCTATCTAATATATATACTTCGCATGGAAATAATAAGTGTAAGGCATAATATTGTTAGAACTAAACTAATAGAAAACATCTTTATAAGCAGAATAAAATGCTGACTTAGATTGCTTTAACTTTTAAATATAACCTGATATAATATCAGTATTATAGGTAAATCAGGAAGTATAATTAACAGATCTCTAACTTAGAACTAATAACTTACTTATATTAAGTCTTAAAAACAAGACTTTTAGAGAGGAGACCTGATATTACAACCTATAAATAAGGATAACAGCTGAATAACCTACTTAGGCGTTAGGCAGCTAGGACAGGATATTTATACTGCAGGATTATAGGAATAACAGGGACTTGCTTAGAAACAGAAGAACTATAGTATAAGTTATATAATAATACGATAAGAAGATTAGATCTATATACTAAGAATACAGAGGCTATCCTTAGTATATATAGGTTCTATATAATTAATAAACAGACCTTGTTAGAATCAGGAATAGTAATAAGATAAAGAGTACTGTTCAGGACTTATATATAGTATAACTAGAGCTTAGCTTATAGTCAGACTTCTATAGCTCTTCAGCAATTAACTTATAAATATCTTCAGGATACTTTCAGCCTACCTTCACTGCGAATACTTATTAAGTCTAAGACTAATCATCTTAGCCTCTAACTCCCGATCTATAACACAGCCTACAACCTATAACCTAGACTATAACCCTAGTATACTGTTACTATATATTAATCCCCAGCTTCTATTAGCAGACCCTACTATCAGATAGCTAACTATAACATTTAACTAAAGAGGGAAAAAACAGCTACCTAAAGTAGAATTTAAACTTATAATTAGTATATAAATATCTATAAAGTACTTACTTTTACTATTATTATATAGAGATAGTAAAGTAAAATAAGCTTATAACTATTATAAACTAATTATAATATATATATAGTATCTATATAAATAAAATAGTTTATATTTCTATAAATTAGAGTCTAATATAAGGGGTCTTTTATAGATCAGAGCCTAATTATTACGACCTATAAGCAAGGATAACAGCTGAACAACCCACTCAGGCGTCAGGCGGCTAGGACAAGGCATTTGTACTGCAGGATCACGGAACAACAGGGACTCACTCGGAAACGGAAGAACTATGGTACAAGTCACGTAACGATAAGATAAGAGATTAGATCCGTACGCCAAGAATACAGAGGCCGTCCTTGGCACGAACAGGTTCCATATAGTCAAGGAACGGACCCCGTCAGGATCAGGAACAGTAACAAGACAAAGGGTGTTATTCAGGACTTATATATAGTATAACCCTGAGCCCAGCCCATGGTCATACTCCTATAGCTCTTCAAGCAATCAACTTATGAATATCTTTATATTCATCCTCAGGATACTTTCAGCTTACCTTCACTGCGAATACTTATTAAGTCTAAGACTAATCACCTTAACCTCTGACTACCGATCTACGACACAGCCTACGACCTACGACCCAGACCACGACCCCCGTGTACTGTTACTACGTATCAATCCCCAGCTTCTGTTAGCAGACCCTACTGTCGGATAGCTGACCGTAACACTAATACGCTAGAATATTATTAGCCCGGAAAAGTAGGTCGGAGAGTAGGTCGCCTCGTACCTTCCTCTAGGTGCGAGGCTGCCTCGGATGCTTGAAGGCATCACGACAGGTTCGTATCTGGAATTTTCGCTCTATAATTAATTATGACGAGTTCCATTATCTAATGTGGTGAAGTGCCCGTAATGATACTACAGCTTAGTGTTCCAAACGATCAAGTAAAATGGGAAACGTGTGTTCTTTCCCCTAGAGATGCTACCTGTTAGCCATCTTAGGTAGGTATAAATCACTGCGTCATAAGCATGTGGAAAAAGTAAACAGCAATCCAACTGCATGCATGGGTATGTTGGGGCATGTTTGTTGTACGGATGACCAAAGTCGCTGTCCCCCTATGATCATCAACGTGTTTTATGCATACAGGGGGCCAAGAGAGAAGAGGTGAATGAGTTGATTGAATCGCCAATAAAATTGGAAACACGAGATTCAAAATGGTGCGAGACCGCCGAGACACTCTTTGGGCCTTTGTTCCGTAGCTGTCAACTGCGCCGCTTTGAGGATGGCGATGATAGCTGCGGTGCTCGTCTACGCGCCTAGGATAACCCGATCCCGAAGATCTGCGGGGATGATGGATGTCAGGCTAAGCAGATTGCGTGAAGTGGCTTGATTAATCTAGCTACGAGCGCTGTGGGCGCGCCTGCAAAAGGTGGTGTGGCCGACGCCTTACGTAAAGATGAGCTTCCGGCCGGCATTTGGGCCTCGGGCCCGGGCCCGGGCGACTTCCATCTTGCACAGATCGAACTTGAACGCGCTCAACGCGGCAACGACTACATCGAGGGTAGTGGCAGTTTGGACAAGGGTCGACTACCACCGTCATGCCCGCCTGGCCACAACAGCACTAAATCTCCGTCAGATTCAAGGTTTTCAAGCGTGGAGTAGGATCGGGGGGGGGGGGTAACAGTGCCGAACGTACGCAGGTCCACATGAAAGCGTACTTTCTTCGAGGAGGCTGATAATAAGTATTGGTCAGCGTACCGAAGAAAAGAACACCTGGAGCATCTTTGGAGGAATTACCATGGCCTTTGTTGGGCTGCGCAGAGACCAATTGGGTGGGATGGTAAGGCAGCCACGCGACAGTTGGCGCAGCCCCTGAACTGCCAATAGCAGAGTGATCGTAAGGCGAGCGATACTTGATGGAGGGCAGGGGGATGTGGAAGCCCAATGGAAGCGATTTTCGAACGCTTTTTTGAATGCACCAGTTGAAATGCAGAATCGGGTGCTGGAGTTGAGAGACTGAAAAATACTGGCAAGGGCTGGACGGGAATGGCCGAATATCGGAGAATACACTCATGCAACCAGCAAACAGACGCGATTCCGACCAAAACGAAACGTGTCGATCGCGTCGAAACCTGCCTTGTGCCACGTGACTACCGCTCGACCAGGTCTTTCCTCAACCCTGGGCCCGTCAAACCGCCTATGCTCTTGATGCTGGCGAGAGGAACAAGGGGTCAGCTTCATAAAGTAATTCCTGGAATACTTTGTTCATAACAGCATTTTTGCGAGCGCAGGATACTGTTCTCAACCGTCGTGGCGTCGCGACAGAGAGAAGACAACATCAAAACTTCACAGAACTCTCACCCTGTGTAAGCTGAAGATAGTAGATAGGGCAGTGTGAGACACAAACCAATCAAGCGTCTCGGGTGAGACGCGTGCAGATAATACGTCGTCGGCAAACGGAGCTAAGCGAAAAAAGGGATTGTTGCGATCGTCGACTGGGAACAAGCGGAAGAGGTCGAATGCTCGACTGATTGTATTAAATTTCCGGTGAGCTTTCCAAGGCACAAGAAAGCCGGAGTGCCTGCTCTTGCATCAGGAAAGGGTATGCGGATTGCCGCCAGGCGGCCAGACAGCCCAAGTTTGTCTCCCTTTCCTCGTTCGGCTGCACTGTGCTGATAATGTCTCGGGTGGTCGCGACCAGCAATGCGACAATACAAATGTACACTCGAGTTCTTCTGGCCGATGATCGAATACATTGGTGAATTCTGCATGACTTCAAAGTTATTGCGTTCTCTGGTGAAAACATCCATCTTGATGACTACAATAAACGAAGCGAATTGGCCCCAAACGAGACTTTGATTTGAGGGTGGTGTATCGATTCGGTGTTGTATCGATTCAAGCGCATGGACTTTGGTAGGTCAAATGAAAACTTCAATCCCAGGTAGGGGATCTTCCTGGCCTGATAGTCACATGTGCCACCATTCCGTCGAATGAAAATGGCGAACTCTCGGCAAACACATTGCGTCCTGCTCAGTACTTCGGTTAGTACTATCAGGCTCAGGTGAGGCACATAACAGTAAAGGGATTTCCAACTCGACTTGTTTCTTGTGGTAATACTGAGGGCTGACAAGCACCGGGCCGGGGACCGGTAATTAACACGCACGGAATCGTGGGTTGGCATTCTCGGCCAAACAGTGATAAATGTCGTGAGCTGCGGCTGGGTGCATCGTAATATGCTCCTGTGGTGGCAAAAGGTCAGGCGAGCATATTGTTATACGAAGCCGACGCCCATGAGGAGCCACTCCGGACGCTATGCGGTGGAACTTCGAGGAAATTGGACAATAGATCACCATCATCGAAGACGCTTGGGATCGTCAGGTGACAATAGCGAGCAGCCGAGCGAGCAGAAACAAATGCAATTCGCGAACGTCTCCCGTTCTTATTGCACTTTCAGCTCGTGGGGCGAGCCGACGGCGGCGCTGAGGAGCTCCGCGTTCGCAAAAGGTAGTTACAATTGGTGCCGTCGACCGTCGTGTGGCGTAGGAGGTTGAAGGTTCGGGGGAGAGAAGCTCGATTTTTCAGTGGGGCCATGATGGCACTAAGGACCGGGTCATTCTGGCGATGAGATTATGGGTGTAGAAAAAGACTGGAAGTACGCATCAACATCGAGTCCGCCCTGCTACTGCAGCGCGAGAGGAAAAGAGAGTAAAATCGTGAACACCGCCTGGTCGGACATGTCGGAGATGGCGCGGACAATTAAAGGGATCTGGAAATGAGAATATGGGGGATCCCAGGTCGTCTGCTAAGCATACGGCCATACTCCACCTTCGTTACTTTTCGGCTAGATCTGCAAGTCTCCGCGCTGATAGGCATGTCGACTTCCACAAGGGAAGACAGATGAAACAAAAAAGAAAAAGTCATGGGCGAGTTTTAGCGAGAGCTGATGCTCCATTCTGTTATCTATTGAAATCGAGCGGAACGAATTCCGAATCTCGGCTCGTCCCTGGACAAGTCAAGATGTTCGGAAGGACAAACATGAACGCGATTGCACACAGGCGGAGAGTGATGAGGAATAGGTACCACCAGCTAACAATAGCCGTTCCAACAATATTAGGTCAGATACATTTCTTAAGACGAGCATGCAACATGGTACGGCTTGCAACTATCTTCAACGCTGTTGTGGGCGTCTTGAAAGGCGTCTAGAAACAGCGGTTAGCTAAGCCCCTGGTCTTACCGCACGACGTTGCGTAGTAGTTCCCTGGTTTTCCGCTAGACTCAGAAGGCCATATGGGAGCCGAGTCCGGATATAGAGGTGCCGCCTGGGTTCAAACAAGTGGTGACCAGGGAGTCAAAAAGAAAAAAGGAAAAAAGAGGAAGGAAAAGAAACAAGAAAAAGAATCAGAAATTCAACCAAGTGAAGAAAAGCAGCAGCAATTGAACCAAGAATGGTCCTTGAAGAAATCCGGCGTGTAAACGGGCTCGTGATTCTGGGCTGGTTATCATCCGGTTTTCTCAGGGGGGCCGGGGCATACGATGTCAGCACCAACGATGTGCTGTTGAAATGGAAGAGGTGAGTGCATCCAGCGCGGCTTTAGATCAGTGGATCGATAGTCGTCAAGCCTAATCTCAGCCGCTGGAATCCTATATCATGCTAGATGCGAAGTTCGATATTTTAATTCTTTGAGGGTTTTGCCTACTTTTTTTCTACCTAAGCAGAAGATTGGCCACACGACCCCACAAGGTCGTCTGCAAGTCTGTGGATTCCTTTTCCCACCCGGTAGTAAACATCAATAATCCATCGCATTTTGGTTGATCAAAGTCTTCCAGTTTAACATCATGATAGATATCAAGGATGAGCCGTATGCGTCCTGTGTACCCCATCGAGTCTTCATCCGTCCGGGAGATGAAACACATGACATGTCCAAGAGATTCGAGCGGATGCGAGTTTTCTGTTGAGAGCCCATGCTGCGGTCTCCCATACGCTTCCTTTCGTCGAGTAAGAATTCTTTCCACCCGACATTGTGAGCACCGGGGAGCCCTACACTCCTCATTCGGACAAGGGTCTGCAACCACTGGGATCGCGGAATGACCGCAACGGCACTGATGGATGTCAGAATGAATTACCCAAGTAAACACGCCTTTGTTTTGAACGGGGGGATAGCCACAAGTTTTAAATGCAGAATCCTTACGCATGTCCATATGAGTACGTATTTCTTTCGACTTTGATTGTTCGTTAATGAATGCTGGACATGAGGATGTCGTCAGCAACAACACTGGACGCCCGAAAATGGCGGTGAGCAATAGGGCAACTACCATGACTTTACTTCCTTGTCTCGCCGCTGTCTTTGATTTGCACTTTTAGCGCTAGGTGCCGCTATATCTTGAAATTTGATTGAACAGAGGCTGCCGAGGCTGAGACCAATATGCAAAAGATGACGTGAATGGCGATTGTGGTGGTTGCGGGTGAGAGATGGAGTATTTAAGGGTGGTGTGAAGGAAATAAAGTCTACTGGAGACTGGACTCCCCCCTATATGAAGTAGTACGTTTCTACGTATTGTGTGAAGTATTTAAAATGGGGTTTGGACATTAAAACGCACAGAATTTCACCCAGAGAGGCTTCACGCTCGCACCAACGGTGACCAGCCCACCGGCGGTATCGGAGAGACCATTTCGTCAAACTTCTGTATATGAGACCAATATTCAAATGTAAGTACACACCAAAGTTGGTATGTCTTACAGCAAACGACGGCAACCTACCGATGTGACATAGAGACCGCCAATCTCTCAGGATACGCTTGAAAAAATCTCAAACTCCATGGCGGTAATTACCAAAAGCATCCTTCGTGTTGGATACGTGGCATAACGTCATCGGGCGTCACTTGGGAAGAAAATGGTCTCCTGACCTTCCGGAAATTGCGCTTGTTGTTTGCAAGCATGTCGTCTCTGCCGTGATTCAGATTTGACCAGGATCATGGTGGCCAAATTCCAATCGGCTACAGAGCTTTGCGAAGTCTTGAGCAGAACCGCACACATGCGGGCAAACGTCAACCAGGATGGATGGGCTGACGTTGCTTCGATCAAGACCTTTAGGTGGCAGGGCAGCAAGAACTTGTGTCACCCATCTTCCCTGATTCAAACGAGCATGGCACCGAGGTACGTTTCCGTCGATTGATCCGCGGGATGCTTGACATAGAACGAAAAGGCCGGTAACGTAGATCTTGACGGTACCCAGGTTTGCGGTATACTCAAACGTCCTCTTGTGTTCTCTTCATTAGGATCATCAGAGAGAAGATGGAAAACCCGGCTCGTGGTGGCTATGTATCCGGCTCATCAGTCTTGTGCAAGCGCCCAGAGACATCGTGACGGGGAACAGTAGTAGCCCTAATCCATCTGGAAAATTGTGGGATGTGGATGCATGTGACGTTTCTTGCCGCTCTGTGCGAGACAGACTAAGAAGAAATGGGAAAGAACGCCCGTTCTTACGCGGGAACATAGATTTGCCATGTCACTTCATCATGTCGAGTTGTCTCACTACTTACCGTTCAGCCATGACCGCTGCTTCGAAAAGGTAAGTGGTACTGTATTTGACCAGAATACAACGTGGACGACCAACATTCCGTGCCATGGAACTCGGACAGGCCGAAGCCGGAGCCCGGAGGACTTAATATCAGGTTGCTTCAGGGAGGCAAACAAGCAGAAAGTCTCGGCGGCTACGAATTTTCGAAAGCCGCCCCCCAAGCAGGTAGCCCGACACCATTATTATTTTCTAGACTTTGTAAATTCTAGCCTGTGGCGAACTGTAGAGCCCGGTGAGGTTGACAAGGATGGTCTGAGATACTCTGATCACGTTGAGAATTTTGCCTGCAGACTGGGGCATACTGACCATAGTCACTATCCTGACTAGGGCCATGAGAGCTACCGACAATGTACTCACCAACCACCTATCAGTGAAACACCTGAAGGCACAGAGAAAACATCTTGGATAAAACATGTTCGCAAAGATACATTCATGTCGACAGGAGTTTGCAGGCGAATGTGGAAAAATAAGAAGATAAGCCAGGCGTTGAGGTAATATCGGCAATTGGTCACGCGTTGGATCACTTGGCTGCTGCGGCAAGGCAGCCAGGTCATGAGGCTCATCTGTGTGCACTGCCACCCTGTGCGTGCTGCCTTCATCTACCTTAGCCGAGAAAATGCACTTTGCTCAGAAAGCCCAGGCGGAAAACGCGAGTGCGTAGTCAGTATTGGACCATGTGAATCAGACACCCATCCCGGGCAGAATGACTTCATCGAGGGGGGCTTTCTACATTTGTCTGCAGTAGTGACATCAATACGGTGTGAACCTGGTGCGAAATCGGAAGCGGATGTGCGAAAATTTCGCTTCGCTGGACCTACAAAACACAACCCTATGTGCAGTGACAAAAGCTATCGTAAAGTTGGGAGGGATGACGAACGATGCACATGCTTCCTGCCCGGCCCCGACGGACCATGAGACTGCGATTTGTGGCTGACACTTCCTCAGGATTGCCCGGCCGAGTGGGGCCCGCAAACCGCGCCGGACGGCCCCGAGAAAAAAGGCACGCCAGTCTATGCCGGGCTCGGAAAGAGCGCGTAGTTCGAGCGCTTCTTCTAACCCTAGTAGAAGCTTTACTGCAAGCCGTCGCCACATGGATCGTGTTGGACCAAGCATGACGCCCGATGGGGTGGGTGGGCTGGGGGGCCGGAGAGGAATTACAACGTCAACATCCCGGAGCGGCCAAGTCACTGACTCCCCATCCAGTTTAAACCCAGCTCATGTCCGAAGACGAAAGCAAAGGGCAACGCAACCCGCAAAGAAGTCCAAAGGCGCGCAAAAGGCTAGGCCGCACGAAACTCAACCGATACGATACCAGCGCAAGACCGAGAAGACGTGTGTGTGCCTTACGGTGTCGGGCGCAGGCGGGCGGGCTTCCCGTCTTGGACGTAGAATCTCGGGAACCCTCTCCGCTTGGGTCGCAATACAGACGGCGTCTGCGCGGGAACGGAAGACTCCGAACCTTGGGCTTCGTTCCGCAAAAAAGAAGCAGAGAAGTCGCCAGTACTCGTGCGGGCTTTTCTTTCTATTCCGAACTTTAGCTGTCCGGGCAGGAATACGGCTGAGCGATGCGGCACAGGAGGCTCTGGGTTCTCCCGACATCTCATCTCGCGGACTTGAATACTGATTCCCATTGCGTACTACTTGTTTTGTAAGAAGAAAAACGCAAACACCAACCCCTGCCCCCCCTCTGAATCCGCTCGCGATGCAAAGACAACCAGAGTCGACAAGCCCAAGCGCGCACAACAACACGCATGCGGTACAAGCGCTCCGCCAAGTTGCGCCTCAGCAAATGGACCAAAAGAACACCGAGCCAAGAACGGAGCGCGGCTCGGTTATGGCCAGCTGGCACGTCGAGGCGAGTGGGCTTCTGCTGGAGACGAGTCATACGGCAGTCAACAAGGTGCGCCTCCAGGCGGCAAACTGCGGAGAAGAAAAGTTAGAAGGGAAGAAAGGTTCTGCTGGAGACTGGTCCACTGTGGGAGCTGGCTGGTTTCATCTCGCGAGACGATTACTTAGATCCTTACGCCGCAAGGGGCAGGCTGAAAATCATTCCATCATGCCACCGGCGTCGAGACGCCCAAGGTCATCATGCATAGACAGCTACGGCCGAAGGGTCTGGTGTGCATGTGTACCAACCGCGTTCGCTTCACGATATCTCAGATCTTGTTCGGCGTTCCGCATGAGGTAGCCGAGGTGAGTTCCAAAAGTCCAACTCCAATCTCAGAAGCCACCATATAGAGTGTTATATTAAATATTCAATTCTGGTTCTTAGTATGGCATGATCTCAGTCATCTCAGTACCGTCTGCGAGATGTTTCGTTGCTATCAGTAACCGAAGAGTTCTCTGTCAGAATCGCCGTAGTGAACATGATCGTCAGGTACCGGGAGTAGATTCTCCTCCATGATACTTTTCCACGATGGCAACGGAGACTCGGTTTTCCAGTTCTTGGGCTCATGTTCCTTTCCCCAACCCCTAGCCCAGTTGGCATGACTCCAGCCCTTGTACTCTCGAACGAATCTCTCAAAGTCCCACGGCTCGCCAATGTCGAAGTTGCACCGCACGACCGACTTTTCTTCGACGATGTCTCGCAGTGCCTGTGGAAGATGCTTGAATGTGTAGCTCGCATACCAGTCGACTCGCCATCTACCACCCAGCCAAAATGGCTCCTTGATAATGCCTCTTTTCACCGATTCGTCCCACGCTTGTTGCCAGGCAGCATCATGCTGAACAATCGCCTGGAACATTTGAGTTATCAGATGGGATGCTGGCTCAGCGTCCAGAATAAGGGAGAAGGACTTGACGGGCATGCCTGCAGGGGCAAGCGCCAAAGCTTCCACTATCCAACTTAAAATGCTTTCGCTGAAGCCCTGAGATTCGATGACCCAGTCGCGTCTGTAGGTGTGGTAGGCGTCCATCGGGTGCGATACGTCTCGCCGGTGGCGGGGTTCAGATTGGATAGCGTTCCTCCACAGGTCAACCCGGCGCTCCACGACAAGCAGAGGATTCTCCTGGCAGAACGGATGAGGCCCTGTGCGTGACGCGCAGGGTGACCAACCGCCGTGCGATCTTCGTGCACGATAATCTTACGCAGCTGCATGCGCAACGCTCGATCGCAAGACTTCATGAAAAGAACCGCAGCTGCAGCTGCTGAGAAGCGGTGCTTCACTCGGTCCTTCTTTGTGATCACGTCCTCGATGCGATCAGTGTCCTCCCCATGGGTCCAGTATGCAGCCATAGCCTGAAGTCTGCTATACTGCGGTATGTCCCAGAACTCTGATGGATCCTTGGCCATGCCACCAAAATCATGCATTCCGGCGACTCTGTTGTAGTCATGCCGAATAGCCCAGCGGCGACAAGCGTCGCGGCCAGCGTCTAAGCATGCGATATGTCGAAGTCCTTCCCTGTGTAACTTCGACAGTAATGAGGGCGCTTCGCCGAAAGATTCAAGCATGCATAGGTCGCTGTCACGCTCGAAACCCCCATCGGATGGATCGGGTTCCTCTCTGATCGTATCAAGCAGAAAAGCGAATTGCGGATATGTTGCCTTCAATTCATGCTTCTTTCTCCGCAATAGTGTGGCAGGCGGTATAGAACAGATCCTGTCGATACGATCCCAGCTGCCCTATTAAATTGTCAAAACGCAAGGCGATCATTCGAAGGTCGTCAGAGTAGACGGTCGTGAAGGTAATGGGATTAATGCGCAGTGCCACTCCATACATTTCGGTTGCGATGAGGCGGCAGGTGTAGGAGAGGTTCAGGTCGATGGGCTGGTCGTTGGCGCCCTTCAACAGGCCGGCGATGTTGATCTTTCGCACGTCTGTGGCGTTACGCTCAAGCACACTTGCGGCGAATCGACCAGGATCGCAGACGTACCCGCTCGGGATTGCGACGTAGTGCTCGTATATCGCATCTCTGATTTCTCGCGGGAGAGCGAGGAAGGGACACGGGGGGGCCATTTTGGTCGACTGGACAACCGCAGTTGACAGTAGTTTGCGGTCAAGTTGAAGGGAAGAAAGATTGCGGTCAGAACCAGCTTGTCGCTGCGGAAAATTGGGTGCGTGCCGTCTTTTGTAGCCCCAGAGACCAGCCACCAAAGAACGACCTCAAGGTTCGCGCAATGACTGTTTGCCGAAGGACCTTCACACACCCTTTCGTGGGTGGCTGTGCGATCGTCCGCACCGTTCCGAGAGCCTGACTCAGACCAGCCAACAGTGTCTCGCACTGTGTGAATCATGCTAAAAAAAAAAAGTGGCCATTTTAACGGGTGTACCAAACCGGAAATTTCGGTGTTCCAGACCAGAACTTTTATGGAGTTCCAAACCAAGAGAAATGTACGCGGCAACGTATATGAATCTTTCTTCCCTTCTAACTTTTCTTCTTCGCAGTTTGCCGCCTGGAGGCGCACCTTGTTGACTGCCGTATGACTCTCACGGGGAAATATCCGAGGGCTAGGATGGCCTGGGCTCTATGTGAGTCAGATGGCGAAGCAAATATAGATTGGGGAAACTCACTCACAGAGACACCTCTATGGCCACCTATGGGGGTATATGAAGAGAACGCGAATCGCCTTGCTTACTATGATTAGCTTAGCAGAGGGAGGGGGGAAACAGAACGTCAAACTCACCAGGGGGCAGGCTTCTCTCTCTTCACACCACCTCAACCAATCACTCCTTCGACATCAAGATGTCGTCACTATACCGCATCGATACCATCGATAACCGCTGCAAATATTTAAAAATTAGTAGATATACAGTAATAAGAGTATCTTCACTTACCCTCAAGAGCGGCAGCCTCCCCAAGATCGCTCAGAAGTACTCCGATAAAGTGTGCAGGTTTTTGCGCACACAGCAAGTTTTCCAAGCGAAAGGCCCAAGGGAATATCGAATACCTAGAGTATATTAGTATAAGTGTTATATATCTTTGAAGAGGGATCTTACATCAATGCCTCCTCCTCGCCTACCTTGACATGTTAAAACATGGTCAAACCGAAGCATGGCAATGTTTCCAGCAAATCAAGAGAAACGTCAACTTGAACAAGCCACTCGATCATCCGCAAGTTAAGCGTCTCCAATCACCAAAGCTAGGGTATCTCAGCATCTAATAGTAACGAGCATATTCGCAACGTGTTTACTTACCACGCGGCCCTGTTGAAGGAACTCAACGATACGTACACGATCGCCATGACCTGGTTATAGTTGATGGAAGCGGTCTGTATGTGACACTGAGATCAGTCTCTTGGCTTGTTGGCGGAAGGATACGGCACTCACTTACTAGACATGTGGGGGGTGGTTGGAGTAATGGGGACCTGTCATGTATCCCTAGTCTGGAGAGAACCGAGCGTTAGCAGTAGCTATTTCCAACGAACAAACCATGCCTCATAGCACAAGAGCCAACTGACCATACAAATCTGCACTATGCAGTTCTTCACAAAATGATTGGTCTCCGATATGGAGACACAGGTGATCTCAATAGAGATCCGAAATTTGCAGTACCTCGAAAGAGGTTCTGGCGACCTCGAAAGAGGTGCCGGTAACAAGGTGATGTAAAAAAGCGTACGTGAAAGAAAGAAGGGGAAAAGAAGGAATGCAAGTGTTGCCGCGTTACAGATACGGGTTGGAGATGGATGGGCCAGTCTCCATGTATCGGCTTGTCCACTCGAACTGACCGAGCCCGAAGGTGTTGATGGCCCATTGCGCCATGGTGCGGGGGTGCTCGTCGATCAGCTGTTCGAGGGTGCGTTTTCGGGATGCCCAACGACCAAACCGGCCTTCGATCAACTTGACTGTCCACTTCGTGACGGGCAAGTTGCGTCTGGCATTGGCCAGCAGGGGACATTCGAAGAAGAGGTGTTCGACGGTGTGGGTGTTGGTGCCACAGGGACACATGGGTGAGTCGGCGAGCTACAATGCAGAAGAAAACGGTTAGCCAGGCAATGAACGAGACTCCGACAACGAGGTTTGGACGCGCGACACCCGGGAAAACAGAGGAAGAAGATTGGAAGGGCAAAGATGAATGACAGTGTTCTACATACCGTCCTCTTATACAGGTAAGAGTTGAGGCCGATGAAGCCGGTCCTGCAATGAAGGATGATAGTGCTCTCAACTCGGGTTAAGTGTTGGTGGCGCTTGAGATTGAAAGCGCCCCAGTCGCCCCCGGTTGCGAGTGGCGACAATGAGTCCCGTACCATGACTGCCGGGTTGAGCGTCGTTTTCGTTTTTCTTTGAACTTCCACCAGATGTACCTGCAGAGAATATCCGATTGTGCTTCGAGGTACTCGTTGATAGCGATGCCCCGGTCGACTGCATTATCCCACACGTCGGGAAGGTTCTTGCTCAGGTATTGAGCCTTGGCTTTTTCCGCGAGCCGGGAGGCTGCTTGATACAGCTTAAAGTACGGCTGCTTGTCGAAGCACGGGCTGTCGGTGCCTTTGAAAGGGAATTTGTTTGTCTTTTCGATTAGAAGCTTGCCATCTTCGGCCATGGAATTGCGGGCACGATGACTCATTGCCATACGTTGGAGGTAGACGGCAATCGGCTCGATGTTGACTTCTTTGTGGAGGGGAAGGCTTGATGTCTGGGAAAACACGCCGGCGAAGACCCGGAGGCAGCCGGTCTGAATGTCATCGAGCTTTTGGATCAACGATTGACTCAGGCCGTAATTCTTTGCCTCTAAGCTGGAGACGACAAACCAGACTGGGCAGGCGTACTCAATGATTGGACGGATGCTGGTCGCGTAAAGTTGGCACATGTTCAGCAATGATGGGCCCGAAACGCTACTGAGTTTCCTCTTCATGTAGCCCATCTTCCGGTTGACCTTTACCCTTATCTGTTGACAGTGAGGTCAGAAATGCACACATTACACAGACATCGTGGGCTCGTATCGGTGTCTTGGGAATAACTTACCTGGTGGACGTGATATTTCCATGACAATTGGTGGTCCAACCAGACGCCTAGGACACGGAGGTTGCTGTTCTTGTTCGTTGCTGTTTCCTTGGATTCCTGCACAAGAGCATTGTTTTCGTCCATATTCTCGATTTCAGGCAGCTCTGTGCAGAGAGGAAGACATCCATTACCTCCCCTCCGCGGGCGGAAGTGCATGACTTTGTACTTGGCGGGATCAAATAGTAGCCCGCGTGGTTGTGCCCAGGATATCAGCTTGTTGTGCACCTCGGCCAGCTTCTTGCAATTGAACGTTGAACACGTAGATGTGACCATGATGCAAATATCATCGACGTAAGAGGCACTGGTGAGGATGTACTTGGAACGACCCAGCTTTGCCTCGTCGTCAAGTATCCGCAGCATCGGTGCCGTGAACAGGACAAAGAGGATCGGAGACAGTGGGCTCCCCTGAGGAATGCCAATGCGGACCCAGAACTTGGGTGAGGTGAGGCCTGGAAGCGCAACCGAGGTGGAACGGTCAGAGACGAAAGACTTGATGTAGTGCACAAGCCATTTGGGCAGGCCTAGGTCAATCAGGACGTCGATTAGCTCAAGGTGTTTAACGTGATCGTAAGCGCCAGACACGTCGAGAGCCAACAGGCTAGTCCGCCACTTCTTTTTAGCGGTTCTTGCGCAGAACCCGTTCACGATCCCGCTGACAAGATGCTCGACTGCCTTGGGAGCGCTCTTCCCAGCGAAGCCGTATTGGATAAACGGGACCAGCTTGTACTTGATAGCAAGTTCTTTGATATAATCAGCGACGAGTCGCTCTAGAACCTTCCCAATACAGGGAAGCAGCGCAATAGGCCTGTAGTTCTTCGGATCTGTATAGTCGCTTTTCCCCTCTTTTGGGATGACGATAGTGATTGACACCTTGAAGCAGACCGGGTGGTAGTGGAACTTGATGCAGGCATTGAAGAGATGCAACAGATAGGGCATCAGGACGTCTACCGCGATCTTAAGAGCTGGATTTGGAATCTCGTCCGGGCCAGGGGCTTTGCGGGTAGCCAGTTTCTTCACGATCTTCCGAACCTTTTGACGGTTGAGCTTAGGAGGGGGCTCCGATTTCAGCTTAGCCAACCGTGCTCGCTCCTCGGGAGAGATCCTTTTCTTCTTAGGTCTACTCCGGGCCTCTTGGGATACGGAAGGGGAACCGGCAGATGGCGGAGGGTCGGGAGCGGAGGAAGAGCCGGAAGCAGAGGGAGAACCGGAAGCGGAGGGAGAGCCAGAAGCGAGGGGAGAGCCGGAGGCGGAGGGAGAACCGGAAGCGGAGGGAGAGCCGGAAGCGAGGGGAGAGTCGATTGATTGGGATGACACCGAGTCAGCTAATGCGCTGGCGATCTGGTTGCTGGGGACGTCGGAAGCTAGATTGTCTGAACTTGGGTGGCCAAGAGGCTTTTGCTGCGAAGGCTTGCCGTTTCCTCTCAAACGACCAGGCCTTGCGTGGGACCTTAAAACCCTTGATTTCCTCGCAGGAGGAACAAAGCGATTGCCTCCATTCATGCTCACGCGCCTCTGATGGTTTTCCTTGGCGGTTTTCTTGCCCCCTTGGGCTCTGGATGTTGTACCCTTCTGACCCTTGCTGAGAGAGGGCTCCAGAGGTTGAGATCTGCCACATGTGGTACTGTCTGCATCGGCTATTGAACAGGCGTCCTGGGTTGACATGTCGATGTCGGAAGGCGGGGGTTGAAACGGGGATGCAGGAACCGGGGGTTCCTCCTGTGCGAGTGGCGAACCCGGGATAGGGACAGAAGAGTATGTATCAAATCCGCAAACGATTGTACTGGTATCGGGAGGATCACAAACGTTCTCGACGGGGCGACTGGCGGCACCCGAGGGAGAAGGGTGACGAAGAGGTTCGGGAGAGGACGGAGACGGTTGAGGTGTCGAGCGGAGTGGTGGTGTTGAGGATTGACGATGCCGAGACTTTTGCTTTCCCTTGCGTTTCTTGGATGTAGAAGGCCGAGAATTTGGCTTTGTCTTGGGTCTTGCTGATCTTTTGGCATCTAAGGCCTCCATGCGGGATTCGATGTGCCGACCCAAGACTGTTGCCTCTCCAGCGGGGGACGGAGTATCGCTGGTTTCGTCAAAGAATTTGCTACGTAAAAGATGCGCATTCTCTGCTTGGCTCCGACAGAAGGTACCGTCGGCGGTCTTGAGATACTGCAAGTGGGGAGGCATCTGTGTGAGAGCCGTCCTGCGAGCCTGAGCCATTATCCTGTGAAGACTCACCAGGCCTTCGGACAGATTACTGGCACGATTGCGGGATGCAACGGTATTGGCAATCGTCAAAAACCTGTTGGTTTCCTTGATCGCAGCCACCCACTTCTCGTAACGCTCGTCATATGCCAAATTGTCTCGACGCGTATCGCGGAAGGCCCGATTTGCATGCAGCTCTGCGTCAAAAGCCTCTATAAGTTCGGCAAGCTGATGATGCTGATTTCTTGTCTCTGAGGCGTTGAGGTCAATGGTCGGCACCATGTCCTTGACGGTCTCCATCAAAGCTTGACAGAGGTCCTGTGCAAATACCTCTGCCGCGTTGCAGTCGACAAGTTCAGGGATGGCTTCGGGGGCACCGAGAGCAAGCTGCAATTTCTTGTTGACGCTATCCTGGAAATCCTCCTTGTTGACCTTATCAAACCGATACCTCTTGCGAGGGCGTCGATCGACTTGCAGGTCCAGCCTGGTGTGGATGACCGCATGGTCTGTGTAACTGTTTTTGATTTCGCGCGGCCTCTCAACACGACAATGGACTAGTTGGTCCTGGATCGCGCTTCCTAATACGGCCAGGTCAATGTTGGTTGCAACATCTTCTTTTCGTTTTGCCGCTTTGCGCCTGTAGGTGGGCTTTTTCTTGTTGTATGTTGGTCGGATCTGCATGCTGGCCTCGAGAAACACCTGCGCCATGTATTTGCCACAGCTGTCTGGCTCGCTGCCAGGATCCCAAATGGAGTGGGCGTTTGAATCGCAAAAGATGGCAGAATTGCTACCTAGGACGTCGAAACCGAGTCCGGGGGCTGGGGTTTTGAAGAGGTGCTCAAGGTCAATGCTCTCTCCCGGCTTGCGGTTGTAGAAGTTTGTGAAATATACTTCCGAACCGTCGAGCAAGCGGAGGAGCATGTAAGCGACGTATCCCTTGTTCACTCCCTCGTCCCAAGTGACCTTCCACGACTCCAAGGGTATTGCCTTGGAAATATAAATGGCAACCCTTCTGGAAACAGGCTTAATTCGTTGTCTTCCTCGTCATTGGAGTTCTTGGATTTGTCCTTGGCCGCCCTGGAGTTCTTGGGTTTGTTCTTGGCCGCCCGAGCGGTCTTGTCTCGTTCCTTGTCCTTCTCAGACTTGGGTGGTATCCAGTCACTTTTGCTTATGAGGTAGTAGTTCTTTAGATGCACGACTTGAACGTGATATGGCGGGTCCTGGATCATGAGGAGGGTTGGTCGCGTCTTGGATTCGAATCCCTGGGCATATGTAGCCAGTTCTCTGACCTTGGATTCCATCTTTTTGACATTGTAAGAGAAGATGTCCAGCATATGCCGAGTAGTCCCTGTCTTGGGGTCCTATTGAGGGTATTGGGGCTAGACACACGTGCGGAAATAGAGGGATGAGATGTATACGTGTGTACCTCTTCTATGACGTGGCTCAAGCTGGGTAGTTCACAATGCTCGGGGGTTTTCAAGCCATACTGCGCAGACTCCGCGTCGGCAGTGGCGGCAGAGCCGTGGCGTTCCGGCTGGTCGTCTGACGATACTTCAGACATGTTCTCGGAGACGGGTTGACGTGTGCGTGGGGGTTGACTGCCACGCTGCGATGTGGTGGGCGGCGGCGAGGTTTGGCGTGCAGCTCTGAAGTCGTCCCCAGCCGCTGATTTCAGCGGCTGGGAACGATTGGCACGACCCGACTTGGCCAGATTTCAGGTCGTGCGTAAACTGAGAGGGCGAAAGGATGAGGCCGAAGCAATGGACAGATTATGGTGCCTGTGAGGCTCGCTGGGGTTTTCGGACCCGCTAACAGGGATAGCCCCACTTCTTTCACAGCAGCGGCAGCGTCGCGGGCACCGCGGGCATCGCAGGGCTTCGCACTCAACAACGTCAACTTCGAGGGATATGATCAACTTGCGATCGAAAATTTCACATCAACGGCTACGCGGCCGAGCGGAAAGATTTCGACTTTCAAATAAAAATAAAAAGCCATATCTCGACACAGAGTAACCAGATTTAATTCCGACTTAGTATGCTAGTCGATGTGATTAACTACGTTGATTTATGGACTTTTTGCACTGTGCAACCTGGCGAGGCTTATTAGCCTCGGGCGAGACCTAGAAACCCAGCGAGCCTCTTAGGCCTGGGGCGAGGCTAGCCAGGTACCTGCTACCACCGCTAAGGTAGGTAGGTAACTGGCAACCGTTGATGTCAAAAGTCGTCAAATAGAGTCAGCCCGGTTTCCGTTACAAAATCAGCTTTTGCGCTGGGCCTCAATCGTTGCCTCGCTGCCACGTCTGCATTGCGGCGCATTTCCTCCTTACCGAGCACTCGCATGCATCCCGATGCGGCACATTGAATTCCGCAACAGCTGAGCGACTCGAGTCGCTAGGCATGATTGCATTTCGAGAAGACGATACTGACCCCGCTACATATCTGCATCACCTACCGCATCCTGATTCGGAGATGCCGATCAATCTTGAGTGCAAGATATCCCATGTGCCTTGCTTCTCCTAATCCTACCTTACAGCCAGCGATTTCGGCCTCTGCCACCCACACATGTGAGCATGTCCTGCCTCCACGATGCCCATGCTAGACGGTCATGAGCGACGTTTCAACGTCGATTGGCTGGGCGAGTGGCGCATGGCCTTGTTATCCAGTCTCTACCAGCAGGGAGTCATCGGCTTGACTACGCAGCACTCTGTATTTACCGTCATCATCCATTGGTGTAATTAATATTTGATGTGATTGATTCGGCCCCTGACCTTGGTTCCTACAGCGGGTTGGGCAGAGAGTGAGACATTGATATGCGTTTCCCAAGTCGCGGCGAGAAAGCAGGTAGGTGCTAGATTGCCTGAGCTGACAAGACACACCTCAGTTGCTTTGGGCAGCAAGCGGAATTAGATACACTACGACACGTCCCGGCTCCATCCGAGAAAAGGATGCAAAACCCCCCGAGTCGCTCCCGAAAACGGGAAGAGGTGGATGAAAGTGAGGTCATCTCACATTCACTTACATGTCGCAGCTGAACAGCAATCAGACTTTGTTCACAGCCGGACACAACCCGCCTTGATTGCGCTGAAGATTCTAAAGACCGTTACAAAGTGGCAAGTACAAGAATTGAACCTACTCTCGCATAAGCTGACTGGCTTAGAAGACGTGCTTTCTATCCTGTAGGCGCCATCATCTGGAGAAGTACCGTCCTGCCTAATCGAACCATCTGCGCTGGTGCCAAAACGTCATGTCAATCTCATGTCTTGTTATATCGGCATATCGTGCACTGAGTCCATAGGTAGATGCTAGAAATGCGCATCAGATAGAATGCAATCAGCTTAAAATGAATATGTTTCCTTCGTTGTGTTGTCTCCAGAACGCCGCGCTTTAATTCCGGTCTAATACAATACACGAGGCACCCAAAAAGGAGCCTTCTGCAAATCGACTTCTATCCTACACTTATCGTTGAGGTCGGCCCCCTCGTCCGAGCACCCCACAACCTTCCGGCAATGCTCCACTTCCTGACGGCTAACGCCGGCCGGGTCCCGTGGGATCCACAACACCGGAGGCGGAGATGCCATTTCCGGTGGCCAGTAGGCACGGCGAGCGTAGTCCGGAGGATAAGTCGCCGTTGGGTCTGGGAGATCATTGGGAATCAGACGGCGAAGTGTGGCGAAGTCGTCAAATACACCCGGATGTAACCAATGGAGGAGGAAGTTGGGTTTGATGGACGGGTCTGGTGCGATCCAGTAGGTAAGATATCCAAGTGGACGCGCTAGACCCCAGTTATTGGCGGCTTCTTGGGCCTTCTTAAGAATCCGGCCGCTGGACCAGTCGGTGACGGACACCATCAATCCGCTGGCGCCTTCTACGCCACGGGTGCCGTGGGTCTCATGCGCAGGTCCTTCGCTTTCGTCGATGGGATCCAAAAAGTCGGGGTACGACATATTGATGTCGGCATCCGTAAGGAAGTCGTCTTGGGGGTACTGGGTCATTGGTCCACCGTCGAGCTCTTCCATCTCAAGTGCAAGTGCCCGGGGGATGTTATACAGCAATGGGGAGACGGCCTCGCGGAGGGAGATGTGCACCAACGCGGTGAAGACGAGGAACGCGACCATGAGAACCATGGGTATGTATGCCTCGCGCAAAACAAACAGGCCGACGAGGCATATCGTGGCCAGATACAGGCCAACCAGCAAGTGCATAAGCGCGCGAGGGTAGACAAGACCTCGCGTATCAATGGAGGCGTTGCTGACGTACATTAGGTTGTACTTGTAAACAAGATATATGCAGGAGAATCCAGCAGTCGCAAAGCCCAGCACGACGGGTGCGATACAGGAGTAACTGATAGCTACAAAAGGTTAGGTCGATCTGAACAAAGCAATGGAGCAGTCGGCTTACCAATGACACCCATATTTGTGAAGACGGGGAAAACTGCTCCCCAGTGGATTGGGCGATCTCTGTGCCATATCCTGAAGAGACCACGAGGGTTGTCGAAGCTTTTGGCGAGAAGATGATGACGGACAACGTCAAATGCTCGGACTAGAGAGGCGGCTCCGACCGCCAAGCATTGGATGAGGATGTATGAGATGTAAAAGTTGGAAGCTTTTGGTAGGTTCTCGGCAAGAAGGTCCTTGGCTGAGAGAGGATCCTTGAGAACTTGGGTGAATGCAGCAGAAGCCGCCGATGTAAGCGTCGTGACGAGGAATACTTGCACGACTTGGAATGCAAAGTAGGCATGTTGAACGAAGAGCTCGATCAGAGATAGAGATGGAACTCCAGCAAGTCTAGCACATCCTGTACGTAATTTTGATTAGCAAGAAGGATATACGACGCAGAAGAATGGGGCTGGCTCACCTCGGAGAATCCATGGGACAATCGCCATAAGGAAGGACAGTGCCAAGGCAGGCAGAAGACCGCTGATGATGCCGGTGACCGCGTCGGGCAATTGCACAATCCATGATAAAAACGGGAAAGTTTCGGCAAGAAACTTGATGTTCGAGATCACACCGACGAACGCAGAAGGAACGGACCAGAAGATGATGGCGGTAGCAATGGCGGCCCGCATCAGGAACCCTCGAACGATGCGCTCGAACCACTGCATCCTCAAAGAGCTCCATACAATCTCATCGGGCTTCATGCCAATGTGACGTGGTGACATGTGCAGTGGTCGATTGTGTGCGAGAGTCTGGCAGGCCCGCTCGGCATCAGCTTGGGAAGAGAACTCAACGAAGGCGGCAGGTAGTCGGGGCCTTCGCCTTTGAGGAAGCCGCGACGAAGTTTGTTGATCTGCTTCGTCAAAGCCTTGATGCGGTTCCGAGTCCACTTGATGGTATCGACGCGACGGAAGAAGTTTGCCAGGGGTCGGTGGTAAGGGCGCTCATCGGCCCCGATCCACTGCGCAGCAACTGACCCATTTACGTCGGGCAAGGCGGTATTCTCGTGGTATGGGTAACCCTTCTCGGCGTCGGCAGATTCTTCCGATCGTGAACTCGAAGTCGGACTTGAGACGGTCTCAGGAGCTGTCACTCCTGCAGCTTTCAGCTGCTTGTTACGACGCTGGTTCGCCATCTTGATAAGGCGAATCTCGGCCTTTTCCAAACGGGCGGCTGTCTCATCCCGCTCTTTAACCAATCTCTCCAGGTCGCTCGTGTCGCGAGGAATCCAAACGTTCTTGACCGTATCGCCAAAGACTTTTCGAAGACGAGCAGCGTCCATGTACTTCGGGGGCACACAACTGAACAAGACTGTCCTGGATGACAGCCTTTTGGAATAGTATGGTGATAATAGATAGGCATGACGGAGGTTGATGTAGTATATGCACTCGCGATAGATGGTAAATAGGATAAATCCTGGTGCAGGTGTCAGCATGCGATGAACTCAGTGGGGACTTGGGACTGACCGAAGAAGATCCACGCAATGATAGCATGTGCGAAGAATATGTGCGAGTTTTTGATGTTACCGATTGTGATGCGATCTAGCTGTGTTAGACCACCACCCCCGCTAGCATGAATGGACATCAACGTTGGCCATGTGATGCAGCAGCCGACGAAGCAAATCATAGCAAGAACCTTGAGGTAGCGCAGGAACAGGAACGCATCCAGCGTTGATCGATTCAGGATGGCGGTGTCGGGTTCCCTCCAGAAGGGTTTGACCCAGTCCAACCAACCCTTGGGCAGGGGTATGCTTTGTTCACTACGAACATGTCAGTTGCGATGCCAACATAGGGCCAGAGAGGGTTCGTACTGTGAGAAGAGACTCCTTAGAATTGTCCGCGGGGAGTAGACGCGATGACTTCTGCGTCGCAGAATCCAGAAGACGAGGATACAAATGACGGCGTAGATGAGAACGGGCACCAGAGTGCTGACAAGCGACATCAATGATGACGAGTCAGAGCCGTCAATCTGGAGTTTACTGAGGGTTCCGCCCGTGGAGTTGTCCCGGGCGGATCCCACTCGGCCATCACCTGATGAGCCATCGACGGAGGGCTGTTTGCGGTCAGTCGGAAGCCGGGCCGGGGGATCGTGCATCCGGGTTACAATTCATCGCGGCGGTGCTCCCACAACATGTCTCTCGTGAAAGAGTCTGCCCAGCAGGTACCAACGCGGCGGCGCAGTCGGATTGATATGTCCCGTTGATGTCGATGTCGTCAAACGTCGCGGGCCGGGAGATGCTAACGGATGCTGTCAGACGAACGGAAATTTGGCGGGGGCATTCGCCTCGTTAAAATCGGCAGAGGACCCCCGCGTCCTTGCAGCTCTTAGCGTGGAGGGTGGTCGAATTGGATTGACGGTGGCTGGCCGTTGCAGGTTGCGGCCGCCTTTGTTGGCCTAGAGGCGTGTCCAAACCCACAATCCGAATGGCGTGGTCGTTCGCTACGATCACTGATGTCGGCTAGCACCGAGGAGGGCGGGAGAGCAATGGGCGACCAGGTCTGATCGCTACTGAATACGTTCGGACGACCTGAAGTGATTGATGCGCGATGACAGGCGGGTGGACGTTTGGCAGGCGGAAAAAGGAAAAGAGTCGAGATGGTGACAGGGGATACGCTAGCCCCGTTTCGATAGTAGGCTTGCGTAAGGTGTGGGCCTGGACCCGCCGACGGGGATCCACATGGCAGACCGAGCCACCCATTGGCTCCCTCCCGCTTGGCGTCATATCAAACCTTACATAAGCATTCTCTCGGACATGATATCAGGGTCTTGGCCAATGACAATCCTTTGCTGGATATTTGACTTTCTGACCAAGGAGCATCGACTCAGGGGTCTTGCCAGTTGCAGCCAGTCGGTCTGCCATGTCTCGCCCAATGCCGAGCCAAGACACCAGCTAATTCCTCGAGGCGCGTCAACTTCAAAGGAACAAAAAGAAATGCTGCCCACTTATCGGCAAAAATGCTCGAGGGCGAGGGAAAATCAGGTTTCCTCCACGAGCTAGAGAGAACTCCCCCACAGAGGCTGAAATCCAACCAATGTGGAAGCTCGGTGTTTCCGGACGCAGCTCCGATTTCGAGGGGATCGCCAAAGATTTTCTCAGATTTCAGCTGCAGTCTTCAGCCGCCTTTTCCCTTTCGAGGAGCCTCGACAACGTCCTTCAATAGTCTGGACCGTCCCCTTCCTTCGTTTATCCTTGAAAAGTCCGAGCACATCGCACTCCGCCTGTGTTGGGCATGCCAAGTTACAGCCCGTGGGAATTTGTCACGTCGATCGGGTGCGCGGCTGACATGGAGATGGATGCCTGAAGACTTGTCTGATGCAACGTGAGCTTCGAGGTGGAATCTCGGACTCGCATCAACTGTGTGAATATGGCATAGACATCTTTCAAAGTGAAAGCGTAGGTAATTTCCCACGATATCCCGACATCAGACAGGGCAAAATTCGAAGGCGGCGGGGTCTAATGTCCACTTGCGATGCTTCTCTGCAAGCCCGAAAAATAGCAGGGGCAAAATGATCGGTTCGGAATCGGGGTATCGGCAATGGGTTCCCCTAGTACCGTTTTGCGGTGGATCAAGGCTGACTCTAGACCGGAATGCGTTAATACAAACGGCGGTAGGCCGATCATGTGGCCGAGATGCCTTCCCCAAAGCGTCTGTTGTTGGACTTGAGGGGCTAGATCAAAACCACATTTCCGAGGACTCAGAGCAAAGCGGATCACGGAGGTCAAAAAGTTCTGCAACGTTGTAGGTGCGTGGTTTGCACTCGAAAGTTGTGACCCCATTGCGATGGAGACGAATGATGAATGAGACATGGTAAACGTCAGTCGTCCGAATTTCAGAGAGTAAGAACCATCAACCGGGAAAGGAATGAAGCGCCATTGAAGCCACGGTGACGACGCATACTAGCAGGCAACAGGGAAGAAAGACAAGGAAACTTGGTATGAGAAACTGCTGGATCCTGCAATTCTATTGGTCCTTGTGACAAAGCTGTGAAGCTATCTAATAATGAGCAATCTTTTAAACAGACAACCAATCCCGTGTCCTCCCCTTCTATTATGCCATCGTAACAATATCCACGTTCTTCAAGAATGTTGATCGAAGGATCAAACTACTTGCGCCTTCTCCTTGAAGTAACTCGGACGACCATCTTCATAAACAATCTCCATATCCGCGTCCTTCTTGAAGTCACCCATCGGGGCACTCGTCCACTCTCCATCCGCCATCAGTGCAACGCTACAATGCCACGGTGTCGTGAACCCAGTCTTGGTGTTGAGGAGACTCATGGAGATCTTGTGCTCGCCAGTGGACTGGTGGATGGAGAGACGCAGGTAATTGGGGAAAGCATCCTTGACAGCGCCAGCGAAAGCCTGTGATGGGTCAATGGACCAGTCCAGCCACCTTCTGCAGGAGATAAAGAAGTGTGCTTACATATCCTCGGATCAGCATTTGCTTGGCCAGGAACTTCACGTCCCGCTTGTAGCCGTTGCTGGTTCGGCCCTTGCCGGTGGGGAACACATGCTGCAGGTCAGATTCCAAGAATCGGCAATAACCGCGATAGGTCATCAGCGTGTCGGGGTTCTTTGCGATTTCTTGGTCAATGTCGAGGTCGTCCTTGCCGTACTTGTTCAGGAGATAGCGGCGGAAGTTGGTCGCGTTGGCAACGTAGCGGATCTCCTCAAGCCTGTCGGGCATTGGGAAGTTCATCAGGTCCCGAAGCCTGGAGAACCCGATGTAGGTAAACCCTTTCTCGACCGCCATGGCCCGGAGAGCTTCACCGTAAGCCCAAGTGTCGCGATCCGGAATACTCAGCAAATCTGTCACCAAATCATATTAGTTTAAAAGAATACAACGCAAATTGCCAGCGAAGTTGACTAACCATTGTAGACGAGACCGTCAGAGATTATAGTCAGCTTAGCTCCTGGTGCGTAGATTTCACCAACGCGAATGCACATGGTGTTCAAGCGCTCAAGAGCCAGCTCTTCGGCTTTGTCGGGAAGATTGCCGAGGACCTTGTAGACCTTGTTCGCTGACTTGAAGGGGAAAGCCGGAAGACACATGTCTACTTGCTTGCCAGCCGCAACAAACTGCTCAATGACTTTGACAAACTTTGGAACACCAGCGGTGAGCCGGTCCATCGTGTCATCGAACTTGTTCAGGGCATACTCAAAGATGATGGCCAAGATCTTCTTGGAAGTCTCGGTCATCTCTTCGGTCACTTCCAGCCCAGCATGAGGGGCACGGGGGAGCTTGGACTCTTCCAGGGTGGACCTGGTGATGGGGCTCTGGATGCTACCAAGGAGATGCATGATGAAAGCAGATAGTAAAGGACTTGGTAGAGAAGAGAAAAGGTTTGCTCGAAATGAGTTGCTGTCTGACCTGTCGATGTCTTCTAATTTTTCTTTCAATTAAGAGCAGGGCTTGCTAGATATACAGATCCACGTGGTGTTGAAGAGCCTTCGGATAGATGCTGCAGTGTCCAGATACCCGACAATCCCGCCCCAAAACATAGCCAAACACACAAACAGCCTTAGAAGGCGCGGTCCACCATTGCCACCTTAGGCAACTACATCGAATGTTCATGATCAGTAAGACAGGATCAAGGCTGCATATGGAACAGTCTGCGCCTCCCATACGCCATTACTGAGATGTGCCCACCACTGGACATGAGCGAAAGTTGACCGTGGGGGCATGGTGAGATTCCCGCTTCCGCCAAGCCGGTGCCTCATGTGGGTGCGGCACAAACCGACTTGGGTGTCAGCCCGCCTGCGGCTCAAAAGTCTGTTGTTGCACTTCCAAGAACAAAGACTCCACTTCCAAGGCCCATTTTGGCTGTACGATGCTTCTAATGCTGTGCTCGGCATGCGAATTCTGAGATGAGACGAACATTATATCAGCTTACACGGGCTTTGCCGACGGGATTCCAAGCTGTGGTGCCTCTGCTCAGCTGTTGTGTGGACGGAAGAACTACCACAAGTCCATTCTTTGATCCGCTCGCACCCGGAACAGTGATGCGCGATTTGAAATGAAAGTAAAAAGTTGGAGAAAATTCTGTACGTCGAACGAGGTAAGCTTACTATGCGTCATGGATGAGAAACCATGGAGATAGACGGAGGCGGTGTTAATACGGACTTTGTGTAGCCTCACTGCTTCTTTGGGGTTCTAGTAGCCTTCCTGTCGGATATGAATCTGGGAGAGTTTGGATAATACCATTCCCAAGTCATTCCCATATCATTTGCTCCCTCCCATGGCTCTACGGACAGGCTAGCTTTTCAAAATACTGCATGAAACAAACCGCGTCTTTGCAATTTCAACTTTCCACCTTTTTCTTTTACCGCGATGGCAATTCCACACAACACTGGCAAGAGGCTAATCCCTCAGATTCTCGACGATTTGGCTGAATCTGAGCCAAACCGTCTTGTCTTCTCGGTGGCAAAGTCTTCGGACATTAGTCAAGGCTTTCATGACGTGTCTGCTCAGCAATTCGCCCGAGCTGTTAACAAGACGGCTTGGTGGCTTCACAAACAAGTTGGGAACATCGCAGAGATCCAGCCCGTCGGTTACATCGGACCTCGTAAGTACAGACCACCCAGAACCGTGTTGCTCTTGACTAAATCCTGTCAGACGACCTCCGCCACATTCTGTTGACATATGCCTGTGTCAAGGTCAACTGCACCGTACGTCAGACTCCGTGTATTAATACAGTCAAATAACTTACATCATTGGGTGTGGCCAGGCCTTGTTTCTATCCGCCAAGAACAGTACCGAGGGGGCTCTTGCTGTCTTGCAGGCGGCCAAATGCAATATCTGGGTGAAGCCTCATGGGATGAGCTATCCTCTTGTTGACGACTTCCTGCAACAACGGGACATGCAGGTCCTCGACTTGCCTGAGCTTGATGAACTGCTTGATACGGAAGGCACTGAGCCATACCCCTTCCGCAAGACTTTCGACGAGGCGAGTCAAGAGCCTTTCTGTCTTCTCCACACGTCCGGTTCCACGGGGCTGCCCAAGCCCATTGTGTGGTCTCACGCTCTGATCGGCACAATGGATGCTGTCCGGCTGCTCCCACCAACAGACGGAGACGGCGGAATGTCCCCGTGGACAGACAACTGGAATGACGGCGATAGGATATACTCCTCATTTCCCATGAGTCATGTTAGTACTGTCTCCCAAAGTCATTCCGATCCCCGTACTTACCAAATCCAGGGAGCCGGCATCATCATGGATATTCTCTTGCCCTCACTCTTCAACCTTCACTGCATCATGGGGCCGCCCGGTGTCATACCCAATATGAACCTCATAGAGTCTCTCGCAGAACATGCAAAGGTTGATATCTGGAGCATGGTGCCCTCTCTGGTGGATGAGCTTGGTGAAACCCCAGACGTCTTGCCCAAGCTTCGGTCCTCCAAGTTCATATGTGCATCCGGTGGTGAGTACATATGACTAAATCCTTCAAGTAGACGATCGTGAGCTAACGAAGTTATTTTTAAGGCCCTGTCAGTCCCGTCAGTGCGGCCAAAGTCAACAAAGTCATCAGAGTGTTGAACCTCACGGGCACAACAGAGGGTCTCTTCATTGGCAATCTCTGGGTGGACAGAGAGGACTGGCTCTACTTTGCGTTCCATCCCTTCTCGGGCTTTGAATTCAAGGAAGTCGAGCCCGGTGTCTTCGAGCATTGGGTCCATCGAAACGAGCATGGCCCCTTATTTCAAGGGATCTTCCACACGTTTCCCGACCAAAAGAGCGTCAATCTGAAGGATCTGTACACGCAGCATCCAACCAAGCCCGGTCTGTGGGCGTACAAAGGGAGAAACGACGACGTTGTCGTTCTCTCTAACGGCTACAAAATTTCTCCCTTAGACACGGAGGCACTGGTCACAACCCACCCTGCCGTTGAAGGCTGTGTCATGGTAAGCAAGCATCGCTGCAAAATGTTGCTCGCCGTCAGCAGGCAGGATTCATGTCTGACATTCTCGCAGATCGGTTCAAGTAAACCTCAGGCAGGTCTTCTAATCGAGCTGAAAGATCCATTCTCAAAGACGACCGAACTTCTGGACAGCATCTGGGCCACTGTAGAGCGAGCCAACTCACTCTCTATGCACAAGAACCAGCTTCAGAGAGACTACATCACCTTCGCTGAACCTGACAAGCCGTTTATTCGTACCGACAAGCGAACCATCAAGCGACGTGCGACGCTAGAGCTGTACGCCGACTACATCGAGCGCTTCTATGAATCCCGCTTGGAGGAGGAAGATTCCCAGTTCACCGCCATTGACACCAGCTCTGTCGAGTCTATTACTCTGGCGATCAGACAGATCCTCGGCTCTCTCTCGCCAGCTCTCAAGAACGCGTCACCCGATGCGGATGTTTTCAGCTTGGGCCTGGACTCGCTTCTAGTGTTTCGAGCAGTAAAGACCATCCGAGCCGCTACTGGGCTACAAGACAAGCTTTCGCCTCGGCATCTATATGCTAGCCCCACGCTCGGCAAATTCGCTGCCACGATAGCGAGGTTACTGGCAGAGAAAAAGCATGCAGCGGAGAAGAATGCCTCCGCATCAGACGAGCATTTGGATCCCACTGTGGTCAAGATGAGGGACATGATGAACGCCCACAAGTCGCGCCTCTGCCCAAAGTCAACCCATTTGACTTGATGAATCCCAACATCTACGTCGGCATGAAGTTCTACATACCGCTGCGCGAAGACGCACGGTACGAAGACGTCTTCGCCAGACTGCATGATGGGCTTTGCAGGACTATTGAGCTTATTCCAGAACTTGAAGGGAAGGTCATGCGCTGCTCTCCGCATGAGACGGGGTACAAGAATGGTGATCTTCGCATAACCTTACCCCTGATCCCGTCAACCGCGACCCCTCAGACCAACTTCAAAAACTCTCCGCTCAAGCAACTACGTTACAAGGATCTCTCCAACGTGCTCCCTTCTTTCGAGGAGTTGAGATCTGCCGGCTTTGTGGCCTCGGCATTCAGCGATGAAGTTGTCATCGACTGCCCCTGGTTTCCGATGCTCCCGGCTGAGGTTCTTGTTGCGCAGGCAAACTTCATCAAGGGCGGGTGTATTCTCGCCATAAACATCCACCACGCGGCAGTTGATGGAATGGGAGCCATCACAGCCCTAAGAGTCTGGGCCGAGAGCTGCAGATATGTCCAAGGTGACATATCAGCCACATGTGACTGGCTTGATCCTGAGAGCCTCAATAGGAGCCTGCCTCACATTCTCTACGAGCTCGAAGGGTATGCCAAGCCTGCACATGAGGTGGACCCCAATGTCTGGGGATTCTTAGGATTCCCAGATCCTTCAGAGCTTCAGAACGGCAATGGCCCGGTCAAGATGGAAGCGCGTCTCACGGAGTCGACGTTCCCCACACCACCCCCATTCCCCCGCAAGTTTGCCTGGCCACCCGTTCCTCCGGCTGACGGTCGCCATATGAGGCCTACCACGTTTCTTGTTTCGGGCGAAAATGTGGAGAAGCTTCGACAAATGGTTCTTGCTGACCCGGAGGCCAAGGGAGCTGTGACATCCATCAGCGATGTTATCCAGGCCTTCTTCTGGCGGGCTGCGATCAAAGCCCGTTACCGTGTTGCCAAGGAGATACACGGCGAAGATTTCGGGTCAGAAGACAACGCGATTGTGGAGATGCCCATCGATGCTCGCCCCTTTTTCTCCTCTCTGTTGCCCTCATCCTTCATGGGCAGCTGCTTGGTGACCAACCGACCATACATGCCGGTCGAAGAGCTTTGCTCACCGGAGACAAGCCTTGGACGCATTGCTTACCTCTTCCGCGAGGCAGCCACTCACATAAATCCTTCCCTGGTCCATGACGCCTTTACTCTTCTGCAGTCTGTGCCCGACTATGGCATGCTTACCAACGCTTGCATGGGATTGGCCGGGATGCACTGCATGATGAACAACCTGATGCTCTTCCAGACTACCGAAATCTCGTTCGGTGATGAGTTCTTCGAGAATCAGGGCATACCTGACACCATGAGGATTCTGATGGACCGGTTCAACACAGCTTTCAGGCTTCTGCTTATCCACCCTATGCGTGATGATGGTTCTGTGGAGCTATTGCTAGGCACCCTTCCTGAAGAGTTCGATATGTTGACAACTGACGAAGAGTTTACCAAGTACGCTGCTTTTCTTGGTTAGTAACTCAGGCGGCTGCAATATTTCTTGTTCGTCCATTGGGGTCACGTAGATATCATGCTACATTAGACTATAGAGAAGGTACCTTGCATGACGCTAGATTACTGTCTTGAAGAGGCCGTCCACAAATCGCATCTACGGTGGAATCTTTGAACCGGAGCGAGGAACAAATTCCCAACACACGTCGTAGACAATACATCTTTTCCGCTATCCATCATGTCGAACTGTGTGTCACGTTGTCAATCAAAATGGGTAGATGCGTACAGCCTTACCTCGATACATGATCTGACCGCCGAATGCTTCTTCACCAGATTGAATGGAATGTAGTCATGCAAGTCGATGTTCCATTCTGGAGCATGTACCTTTTGCCACAGTGTTGCACATGTGGTTACCCAAATCATCACTAGCGCTGCTGTGTTGAGCACATTTGAGACTGTAAGCATTACAGCCTACCTGGTAGGATTACAGTATTCTCTGCCCCGAAGCTCTTGGCACATGTTGTGGATCAAAATCTTACATTTCCGCAGGGAAACTGTGGTCGAAGCCGGTGTGTTCGCCTATTGGGGTGATGCAGAATCTTGGCTCACTCCCCCACGCCGTGCCGACGGCCGGGCTAACCGGGACGAACCCGTGCTGACCCCATTGCAGCGGTTCGGTCCTGAACCACATTTTCCGCATTGTGGATCAGGTCCCGTCATCTTGATCCCTGCTCGGCAACCTTCGTTCACACCACACTTTTAATCCTGCCGAAATATCGTAAGCGTCAGCACGCATCGGTGAGCAAGTTTGAGCAAATCAACAGTGGGATCAGAGAAACTAGGGTAGAGTCGCTGAACGCTTGTTTACTGAGATTCGACAAAGACATTCATAATGATCCTGTTTCTACCCCGTTCACCTCGTCTTTGCCATCAATCCTTCTGATCATAAGAACTTTCGCCGGCATGGATCCAGGAAAGGACCCACAGCCTGTGCCATCGCCATCGTTATCGCCCCCAACCACGACAACTGACAAGACCGACACACGTATCAGCACCACAGCTCACATCAATGACGCGTCTTCGGCGTCTGACACCGACCAGCCTGAGGCTCAGACCGGCGTGCAGAACATTGAAGCCGTAACTTCGACATGGACAACATCCTCCTTGGTCATCGCTTATGCGATGATCTGGGTCATCTACTTTGTCATGCTCATGCAGCAAGGTGCCCTAGCCACCCTCACACCCTTCGTTACATCCGCATTTCAACAGCACTCCCTAACGCCAACTGTTGCCGTCATTAGTGGCATCATCGGCGGAGTCTTCAAACTTACCCTCGCCAAGATCCTGGATGTTTTCGGACGACCGCAAGGTTACCTCCTTTCCATCTTCATAGCCACCGTCGGACTGGTGATGATGGCCGCCTGCAAGAGTGTGGAGACTTATGCAGCCGCCCAAGTCTTTTACACAGTTGGTCAAAACGCATTACTGTACAGCATCTCCATCTTCGTTGCAGATACTTCATCCTTGAGGAATAGGGGACTCATGCTTGCTTTCACTTCCTCGCCCAATCTCATCACCACATGGCTCTCCGGCCCGATTTCCCAAGCCTACCTCGCGGGACCAGGGTGGCGGTGGGCATTTGGCACCTTCTCGATTGTCGTACCGGTCTTCACGCTTCCTCTGTTCGGACTCTTCGCATACAATCTTACCAAAGCCAAGAGGCTGGGAGTAATCCCCAAGCGCATCAGTCAGCGAACTACTTTAGAATCGTTGTCTCATTACTGCCGAGAATTTGATGCTGTGGGACTCTTTCTCATGTCAGCTGGCTTGGCATTGTTCCTTCTGCCTTTCAACATCTACTCAATGCAGGAGGAGGGATGGCGATCCCCAGTCATAATCTGCCTTCTGGTTTTTGGCGTCATTCTTCTCACGGCATTTGTCATATGGGAGAAGGTGTTTGCCCCCATCACGTTCATCCCCTACTCTCTGCTATTGGACCGAACCGTCATCGGTGCGTGTGGTCTCTCGGCCGTTCTGTTCATCAGCTACTTCATCTGGAACAGCTTTTTCAGTTCCTTCCTCATGGTCGTCAATGATCTTGATATCACCAAAGCCAGTTATGTCTACAACATCTACAGCGTGGGCAACACACTGTGGGGCCTTGTGGTAGGGTTGATAGTGCACCGCACTGGGCGCTTCAAAAACATAACCCTGTGGTTCGCAATTCCTTTACACATTTTCGGCATTGGCCTCATGATATACTTCCGTCAGCCTGATCAAAACATCGGCTTCATCATCTTATGTCAGATACTCATCGCCATTGCGGGTGGTACTATCATCATCACAGCAGGGCTGGCTGCGATGGCGGCCGCTTCACATCAGCATGTGGCTGTTGTGCTAGCTACTGAAGCCATGTTCGCTGAGATCGGCGGAGCCATTGGTCTGACTGTATCCGCTGCAATCTGGCAGGATGTATTCGCTAGGAAGCTGATGGAAAACCTGCCAACGGAAGAGCTGGCCAATTTCGTGCCAATCTACTTGGACCTCGCCACACAATTGATGTATCCAGTGGATTCTGATACTCGTAAAGCCCTCCAATTGGCGTATGGCGAAGCTCAGAAAATGATGTTGATTGCTGCTACTGCCATCTGGGTGGTAGGCTTTGTGGCAACTTTTGCTTGGCGGGATATTAATGTGAAGACTTTGAAGCAAGTCAAGGGGCAGGTAGTATAGCCATTGGATCTGCTACGCAAAGGCAACCATTGCTACTTAAGTCTGGTTTCAAATTGAAGATTCGATTTCCTTCTCAATCAGACGCCAGGTCTTCTCGGAGACCAACATCTGCGCCAGATAATTGCCCCCATGGTCCTTTCCCTGTATGTAAATCAGACACGGTGGATGCATCTTCATTTTGGGGGTGTTGCACTGCCAAACGATCTTGCCCCTCGGCGTCGTCCTGATCTCATCACTGCCGCCGTCTTTGATAGCTGGACTGAAGTCAATGACTTCATGGAATCTCGCCTTGGACACATTAGAGACAGAGACCACAAACCCGTTTGGTTCAGTAAACTGCTTTGTGCTGCCACTCTCTGCAACGGCGTTGTAAGTGAGCCGAGTCGAGGCGTAAACCTGCGCATCTGTGAGCTGCGATCTCACTGAGTTCCGAATCAGTGCCACAGCTCTGCCGAATGTTCCCCGAAGGAGTTCGAGCGCATTCGTATTCGTCCAGTTGTAAGCAACAACATTCGAGACGTAAGCAAAGTTTGGAGGCATGTCGTTCTCATGAAGGCGGCCCCGGAGATCCAGAGCAGTTGAAATGGAGATAGGTTTTGACGTATCCTGCTCGGGTATGTGGGAACATGCAAGGCGAGACAGCCATGCTGTGAGGATATCTCCGTCACTCAAACGCTCCATCGCCTGTCCGTCTTTCTCAAGATCCTCTTCGGCACGCTCACGCAGCGCTGCCAAATAAGTGGCTGGGATAAAGAGGTTCCTCTGGCGGATACGATTCCTGATCAAATACCACAGAATACCAAAGGTGAACCTGACCACCCCCCAGCCTCGAAGACGCTTATGCTCCCATGTGAATGGTTCGTCGTAGCGTGGAGGAGATGCTTTCGCAACTTTAGCCAAGGGATCTAAGGTTGGAAAAGCCATTGGTGTAACATCAGACCTACGGCCGGCCAAGATGCGACACCAACTTTCGACAAGTTCGCGTCGGCCCATGCCGTCCGTGATGCTGTGAGGATATGTGATTGTCACAAACGTTGCATCAGTGAATGTGATGATGTGGAGCGACAAGGCGGGCCGGTCTGTGAAGTTGTAGTCGTCGAATGACTTGGCTGCCTCAGGTCCGGCGAGGATGGAATGCAAATTCTCTGGAGTGTCGACGATCCTCGGCCCTGCTGTTGTCTGAGGGAAATACGAAGGGATAGTAGAAGAAAGTGGATGAAGCTGCACGCTTGCAGGGTTTGGCTCGGTAGTAAAGTGAATGGCTGGGCGAGATGGAGTGAAAACGTCCGGAATGTGAAGCTCGATCTTGCCATCCGTCTGAGCGTGTGTTAGCGTCGACTATGAGGAGTTTGGCTGAGCTGAGAGACTGGGAACCTACCGTCAGCCGAGGCCGACCACCAAGTTTCTTCCAATGCCCGATATTCAGAAGCTCGGCAAGCGACTCGTGAAGCTTATCAGCGTCAAGGACGTCGTGAAAACACATCGACCAGCTCATGATCATCATGCGCATCATCCACGAGCTGTCCATCGCCGACAGCTGGAATACCGTGTCTGTCGGAACGCGGTCCGGCTGCCGGCGCTCCGGACCCAAGACTGGGTTTAGCAAAGATCGCACTCCCATCTTGACAACTTGGCTGCAACTCTCACCCAGGCTCTGACTTCGCGTGAGGTGGCGTAGTTTCGAAAATTGCCGCGCACGAGAGATGAATCAAGTAACGTTCTGGTGTTGCCGAAGAAATTGCGGCTACTCAACTGGTCCAAATACTGTCCGAAAAACGACATTTCTTTAGCCAGGGGATGCCCTGTCGGTCAGAAGCTTGTCATGGAGACATCCGACGCATTGGGTACCGGACGTGACAGGGAATGACTCGTGGAACGGTGGAAGTTGAGATAAGGCGAAACTTTAATAAATGGGCGTGGGTCCTACAGATGAGCGATATCGAAACGTGACGAGAAGCCGGTGACGATGACGCTGGCAGGCGGTGAAAAGCCTGGGGTAAATCAGGGGTCCCGTTCGTGCCAAGTGAACTCTATGAACTTCGTCTGAACTTTCCCCCAAGACATCAATGTTCTGTAGTCAAAGGTCGCCAAGTCATCATGTCTCTTAAGATTGAGCCTCTTCATCCTACATTCGCAGCGAGGGTGTCGGGTGTGGATTTCTCAAAGCCGATTCCAGTCGAAACATTGGAGGCGATAAAGGCCACAATCGCAAAGGTGACTTGATGAACTTTGCCCAATCTCGTGAGGAATTTCGCTGAAGCTCCGTGGGCAGTATGGCGTCTTGGTCTTCCCGGCAACAGGATTGGACGACGAGAGGCACGTCGCGTTCGCTGAGCACTTTGGCGAGCTTGAGCGGCGAAAGGACACTGGAGCCCAGTCCCGGCTGAAGATGCCTGAGTTGACTGACCAGGGCAACATCGACGCAAGTGGAAACATCATCGGCTCAGCTGATCCCAGAGCGCAGATCAGCAAGGTAAGCAATATCTTGGGCTTCGGTCTTGTGCTTCCAGATGACCGAGATTTGCTAAGACCTTCGCAGGGAAACACATTGTTCCATGTCGACAGCAGCTTCAACGCTCATCGAGCAAGCTATTCTATTCTCTTAGCGCACGAGATCCCCCCAAAAGGGGCCGGTGGCAACACCGACTATGCCGATACACGAACGGCCTGGGACGAACTTCCGGAGCCTTGGAAAGAAGAGCTTATCAACAAGAAATACGTTGCGAACCACTCCTTCTGGCACTCACGCAAGACAGCTTGCCCGGAGTTCTTCGCTAAGCTCACGCCAGGAAGCCACCCTATGAGCAAGCATAAGATTGCCCAGCTGCACGAACCCAGCGGACGAATGAATCTCTTCGTCCCATCGCACTGTCACCACATTGATGGTCTGTCCGACGATGAGGGGAGAGAAAAATTGGATTTCCTGTACGAGCATGCTACACAGGATAAGTATGTTGTGTCTATTTCGTGGGTAGAAGTGGGGGATTTGGTGATGTGGGATAACACCTGCACACTACACAAGGGTACGCCAGTTGTTGGCAACCATAAACGAGACATGAGAAGGGCGACTGTATTGGATAACGGTGCTGAAGCATGGGGGCTGAATGAGAAAGTAGAGAGGGACTTCGCATTTGCCCCTGAGGTAATGGCGGATGTTTTCCGCTCTCTGTCTGGCTGAACTCTGCATTCAAATACTTGTAGACTTGAGTGCTATTTGAAGAGAACCTAGTTGGAGATCTGCTATGGTGCCGGAGTGAGCAAGGGATGAAAACTCAATTTCTTGGATTCCAAATCCAGCCTTGATCATGTGCACCGAAACAGCTCTCTACGAACTGATCGCTAAATTCTGCTAGCCCACCCCCAAGTACCCCGTTCGGATCATAGCTCATGGCTGTGGTGTATGTCAGCGAATGCAGACTAATGTAAGACGCATAGACTTGCCTTGTTCAAATTCCAGAAGAGCTTGAGTCACCAGAGGATCTTCGCAGAATCCAAGATCTGAACGAGCCGTTTGTGCAGGGTCTTCCGGAATCTCGGGTCTCGAGCCACTCATGAAAGCGTCATGAGATGTCTCCCTGAGATATGTAGAGACAAGGCTCTCTCCAGCGCGCATGGCAGTGGTACTCTGGGTTACTGCCTCAATCGAGCCGGATGTCCTTTGAGTTGAATCTGAGCTGCACCCGTGTTGCTTATCTGTCGGGCCTTCAAATTGAAGCATTCTTTCGGTTTCCTTCGACATTACAAGGGTCATCAGCCTTTTGAGTATTTCGAAACCTTGCTCAGCAACGATTGATTTGGCCTTCAGTTGAGAGTGCATGGAAATAAGTTGGCGAAGGCCCATCTTTGACTCGAAAGACTCTCGACTCAGTGGTTCGAGACTGGTCAGTATCGATAGAGCTACCCCGGCTGTGAAGAGATGTAGAGCCACGAACGATACAGCATATGTACCCGCGACCTCGTTGAATTCCGAAGTGGATCCAACCTCAGCTATCTGCAAAGCTGCGTCGCGGCATGCTCGGACGGCCGAGCGGAGAGGTTGAGCATTGCGAGAATGTCCGATGGCCATCGTCTTGTAGGAAAGAAGAGGTCGATGTACCAGGATCTTTGCGTTCTCAAAAGCGAGTTTGAGAGAAAGTGATTGGACTCCGAAAAGTTGAAGTCGTTTGGTTTGGCTAGGAAAGCTACTTCTTAAGCTTTCGGGTATCCCGCCAACCGGGCTCTCCGTTTTCGACTGAGAGATTGCGCCCAACAGAAGTTCCCTGGGTAGATGGTCCCGCCAAGTGTTAAGCCTGGCATCCAATTCGGCAATCGTACTGATCAATAGCTGCATGTCAGAGCCACTAGCATTGTCAATCTGGTCTTTCCCCAATAGCTTCCGTTGTGTTCCATAAAGGCGAGAAAGCGCGGATTTGACAATAATTGTCAACTCAGCCATAGCTCGCTTGAACGATAGGAGCGTCGCTTTACCTGCTGCTTTCCATTCGCTGGACTTCCAAGACGGGTCCTTCGATCTCAAAGGATATGGATCCGGTAACTCCACGTCACAATCTTCATCAACTATACTCAACGGAAAACCGTATAGCATAGAGCAAATTGTCTCCGTCTCGTGAATTGACCACCAGCACCGCCTTTTGGTTTCGATAGCCCTGGTCACTGGGTCATCGAAATCGGGTATCCCAGATCGTTGATCAGCTGCAGCTCGGTGTAGGTTGAGGGCTTGAGCAATTCGCAAGCCGCAGCCGCATATTGGCCAGGCTAACTCAGGCTCTCCATGGTAAAGATGAAAGCAACCCAAGAGGATACATGTTTGTACCGCCTCGATCGACCCGGAGGAGACATAATCGAGGAGCCTCAGTCTCAGTATTGACAGTATCTGTTCTTGCAGTGCTGCCGAATCAACGCCTACACGGACTAGCTCAGACCGTCTATCGTCGCTCAAGTACGGTAGGCTGGTAAGGCATACTCCAAGGACGAGACTGAGGAAACTGATGCTCGCACCTTTCATGCCGTCATCGCGAGAAAGACTACTGAATAGGTTTTCAAAACGCTCCTTGAACTCGTCTTGGAAGAATATCAGGAAGCACCAATGGATCTTGTCGAAATAGTTGTCGATCAGCAGCGTTGCTACTTGTTTCTTGGGCAAGGTCATCAAAAGAGCACGTTCGGCATCGCTTGACCTCTTGCTTCGATGTAGCCTCGATTGGCAGAGGCCAGGTGTATGTGAGCTGGGTCTGAGAGGCACGCCATTTTCTGCCCGCGAAGTGCTTGTGGCAATGCTTCTAGCCGACCATTGATTCGCAGCGAAAGCAGATGTGTCAGCCTCTCCTGGTGTTGTCGCATCTTGACGTTGAAAAGCCTGTCACCGTATGTCAGCTTCCGTCTTGAAGACGTGCAGTATCCAGTTAGTTCAATACCTCATCCATGAAAGTCATCGCTGCAGAGTTCGATGGCCATGATCGCCTACTTCTCTCCACCGGCGTTACCTGCGGGGTAGGGGAATCTACCCCGACGTAAGGACCATCGTCTGCTAAAGGTGAGGACGCTGTCCGCGATGCAGCAACAATCACCGGTTCCGGTGATGCGGGCGATGCGGGCTCCGTCGCCTCATCCTCTCTGGCAACAGTCCGCCGTCTGCGTTTTGTCCGCCGGAGACTTGCGGTGTCATCCTGGTCTGCGTCCGTTCTGCGGGGCCGGTTCCGGGCGAGTTGAGGGCCCTGGATTCTCCACCGGTCGGTATCCTCATCGACACATTCCACTTCAGCTCTCACACAGAGGGTACAAGGCCGTTGAACATCACACTTGAACAATCATATTGTTAGCTTGTCTTTCTTGTTCACGAGACGATGAGGAAATACCTTGAGTTTCTGTCGCCGACATCTTTGACAAGCTGCAGAGACCTTCTTCCGTTGGCGCTTTGCCGGTGGGGCTTCGGAGGTAGCATGCAATTCCATCTTGATTTTCGGATGACAATGTCAGTCAGAATATTGTTGACAGATGTGGAAAGGGATGAGGTTCCCACGGCGGCAAGGAGAAGAAACTTCCGCCGGAGCGCTCCGACTGACGCTAGTCCATATGTGGTAATTTCACCCACCGGAACGGAACCATCCCTTTGTAAGCCCGACAGCCACAACTTATGCGAACTCATCAAGCTCCGCTGGAAGTTTGGGGCGATACAGATCCCATTCATGCTGTCAGATGATATCACATGCTTTCATTTCATGTTCACAAGAAATGTCCCAACGCTGTTGTGAGCGACCAAACATGGCCAGAGTCGATGTGTTCGACCGGACCTTTTTCTGTCAACTCATTTTGTGCACAGGGAACACGATGATACGGTTAAAAGATCAGATAATTCGGAGATCTACTGAGTTGCGTATATTACAATAATGAGTTGTCTTGTGACTACAGAAATTGAGATGAAGCCCTAATAACCCCCCGACGCTGCGTCGCTGATAGGCTTGAACTCCACAGTCGTCGGCTTGTCCGTGATACCTCTAGCAACAGCAGCTTCCATAATCGCAATCGTGGCAGTAGCTCCAATCCGCGTGACACCCAAAGACATAACATGGAGCAGGTCATCCAACGTTCGCACTCCTCCCGCTGCTTTGACTTGCACCTCGGGCTTCGAGTGCTGCCTCATGAGCTTCAGATGCGGCACTGTTGCCCCAGCATATGTGTACAGCCCATTAGGCTGCTTCACAAAGCCGTAACCCGTTGACGTCTTGACGAAACCAACACCAATTTCCGAGCAGATCTCACACAGCCGGATAATGTGCTCCTCCTGAAGATAGTCGTTCTCGAAAATGACTTTGAGAATGGCACCGTGCTTGACGACAGCTTCGTTGATCTCCCGAATCTCATTGGCGACATAGCCCCAATCGCCACCAAGAACCTTTCCGATATTGACAACCATGTCAACTTCTTTTCCTCCATCATGAGCGGCGCCTTCAGCTTCAAAGACCTTGACTTCGGTGGTGCTGTTGCCGTGAGGGAAGCCGATGACCGGGCAGATCATCACGTCGCTGCCTTCAAGTTGGCTTTTGGCGAGCGGAATGAGGTATGGCTTTACGCATGCTGTGGCGACGTTGTACTTTTTGGCGATGCGGAGACCTTCCAGGATGTCGGCATCCGTCATGGTCGGGTGGAGGAGTGAGTGGTCGATCATCTTTGCCACCTGACCAAGGGTCACGGTGATCTTGTGAGAGGCTTCTGTGCTGCCCATCTTGTGTCGTTTGCAATAGCCTTCCTGATACAGTAATGAGATATGTGATTGGCGAAAAGTGATTGAGTGAGGTGATTGTTTATTTATACACGTACTTCCTTCCTGTACGACCGAGTATCTACCAACTTGTAGACCAGTCCTCTCCGGTGGGAGCATTTCCCAATCGAGAAACCATTCCCGGTTGAACATGAACCTGAAATCTCAAAGCCTGTAAGAATAGCCCGCCGGACGGAAAACGGCGATGGTAAAAGCTAGAGGCGAATGGATCCGAGTCCTTCTCCTCGCCGGGGGAAGCCTGCATTGGCGCCTTCGATTTCGCTTGTCTCTGGTACATCAAAGAATTGCAGCTCCAGTTCCTTCGCGTCTTCAATGTAATCGCTCCATCCAGGCTGTGGGTGGGATTCGAAAGATAGAGACATTTCCGAAAATTCGCATTCTACATCTTTCCACTGCAGGTATTCGCGCATCATCGATCTCAACTCGAAGTAGAAATGCAGCTGGTGTGTGTATTCTTCATCGCCCGGTGCTAAATGGGGAGGGAATGCCCATATAACCCTTCTTAGGCTACCAAAGCAAGTTCGGAGTTCCCAGAACAGGTCATGGGGAAGATGACGATACTGGCGACGTCTTGGGGGGCCTGAGGATAAAACCAATGTTTGGACATTGCTGAGCCAAGTAGACGAAGTATCAGGCTTCGCTTTGAGCAATGTGTGTTTCTGGAATATTATCCGAAACCCCAACATAGGGTCTGCTTCCGGGAACCAAACAAAATCGGTATTCCAATTGACTCGAGAGAGCTTGTAGCGGCAAGGCTCAGTGTCCCATTGCGGGACTTCGAAGATCGGTCGGACGATATCTCTCACGCCATTTGCCTCTTTGCATATCTCATCATCGCAGTAATACTGGGGCTTGTAAGAAGGGTTGGAAGGAAACACCATACTATGCCACGGAAACCAAAGGCCTGGATTAAACTTGTAATCTAACCCCCAGTGTATAGGCCTATTGTAAAATTCTTTCCATATCTCATATCGGATGTCGTAGGGCAGCTGGGGAAAGAGATGAAACTTCGTTGACTCCATGATAGAAGACGATGTGTGTGGTGTTGTCTGTGGGTGTAGATGGGCTCTTTCCGAACGGGATGTCCTGTGTTTTATAGTGAACATTCATGTGTGAGTCACTGCTCTAAACATTGTTCTGTCACCTTGAGAGCTTCTGCACGTGCTACATACCCTACTGGATACCAACCCTCATACAGGCAGAGTCATGATTTTAACAGTCCATCTATGCTCCTAGGTACTGTGGAACCGCAGCCTATTCCAAAATTGTGTTCTCAACATTGAAGGCAAATGTTGACGATGATGAATCTGGAAAATGCGAGAGGAATCATAGTCAAGAAGAAACACGCGACGGAACCTCCAGGTACACTGATGATAAGGGGATAAGAGATTGTGGGATTGATACAGCCAGTGCTCCGCGCGGTTAGACAGACGAATCCGCCCAGACAACGGGCGGTATTATGAGATGAAGTGCCAGTTGGCGGCATTGAATGCCAGATCACAAAAGGGGTGATTTTTGACGTAAGCCTACCTATTTGGCACAGGATTTGACAATGTTCACTATTCAGAGAGATGAGCTCCATGATCAATGCAAAGTAATTGACATAGACATTTTCTTATGAGACCGCCTGTTTTCATATACCTAGGTAGGCGGCTACGTTCCCTGTGTGCCTAGGTAATAAGAATATTACGGACGAGTACAATGGCGAGAATAGCGATGATCATCAATAATAACGACAGTAGTAGTAACAACAACGTCAACAGTAAAGTAAAGTAAGGTGTATAACCACAAGAAAAGTAGTCGCTCTGGTACGGGAAGAATAGGCTGTCTCTTTCTCATTTATTTGTATGTGTATGTGTATATTTCCAAGCTGTAAATGTAACTACCTGTGGTCAGTTGATTGACACGTACATCCGGTAGAATGCATTCAAATCTAGGAACGGCTTCCGGGCGAGGAAAACGCACATATTCGCAAGGCGTAAACATACATGGAGGCCCAGTGATGCCCGATGACTAAAAAAGCGATTAACCATCCTTATTCCCGCATTCCTGTAGTATACCGCCAAATGCGCTTCTGAAGCATTGCTCAGCACCTTCGATTTCGCTGACCTCTGATACTTCAGGGGTATGAATATGTTGTTGTTTGGCTTTCACAATATACCCCCCCCATTCGGGTACTTTCATGCGCCATGATGCAGAATGTCTTGGTGGATTGGCGTCCAGTATTTGACATTTTACATTCTCCCATTGTGGGCGTTGACGGATGATCCATCTCAACAGGAAGTAGCACCACAGCTCTTGAAGGTACCCGTCAAAGATTGGACTATTAACTGACCATACAACCTTCCTCAAGCTAGTTAGGTAGAAACGGATACCCAAAAGAAGATAATGCGGCAGGGTTCGGGCCCTGCTATTGCCGATAAAAGGAACCTCGAGAACCAGTGTTTGTACTTTGCTTAGCCAAGTGGGTTGAGAATCAAGCGGCGCCCTCAGTGCACTATTGCAAGCGAAGACAATTCCACGATAGTTGAATTGAGGCTTGAGCCAGACATAGTCGATTTTCCAGTTTATTCGGAAATGATCGGATCGGATATCGGAAGTGTGCCACCGCCGAAAGTTGAACACAGGCTGGAGTATGTTTCGCACGATTTCCGCCTCTCTGCATATGGTCTTGTCGTCTTTCCCAAACGAATAATGATTGTCTGGCCGTTGATAGTGACTCCACACAAACCATAATTCAGGATAAGGCTCGAATCTCGCTCTCCAGTCCCTGGGCTGGTGGTAGTATTCTTTCCATATCATGTATCGAATATCATAAGGGAGTTTATGAAATAGATGAAATATCATTGAATCCATGACAAAAGAACGTTGTATTGAGTGTGCTTCGTAAAATTACATCAAACTTGATCAAAAAGGGAAGCATGAGCTTTATATAATGCACATTATTTCTTTATCCGAGAATTTTGTTTCAACACCTTGATAGTTGCTGTGGGTTCCTCTGCAGTAGGGGCAGGTTCTCATATCGGCTGAAAGCCCGAGTATTTTTTGAGTTGGGGTACCTCTTGGAAAAGCGATATGTGTTAACCATCTACCTAAGGTAGTATGCAGAGTATTCCATTTGAAGCACCGGAGTAACTATTCTGTTAAACTCCGCATTTTTCATCCGCTTCACCAGGTCTCCTGGGCTACCGCCATAATCTGTGAGTACTTGCAGTCTTTTCTTCAGTCATCATGGTAGATTCCAGGTCTTTGTATTTTTATCGTCTTTGCTGTCTATTTCCAGCCGGACAGGAACCTTTTCTAGCGAAAATGACGCAACACCTTTGTGTCAAACCCTTCCGCCGACCCATCTACCCCGAAAGGTGCAGCTGAATTCAAGCTGATGGCCCGATTGCTCTAACAGCCACAGTAGTCCCCTGAACTATTATATCGCAGGTCCACCGTCTGTAGTTCGGGCCTACCCAACCCTGATAACCGTCTTGCCTATCCCTCCTTTCCCATTGTATACTGTCCCACATGCAGCCTTAACATCGTCAACATCTTTGAGATTCGCCGTATATCCAACCACAGGCGTGACCTTCCCCTGTTCCGCATGGCTAGCTAGTGTCTCGAGATCTTTCGCGTTGGGGTCAAGGAACAAATACTCATATGCCACGCCCCATCTTCGAGCCCGTGTCCTACGATAGGTGTCGAAGATGTCCAAGAACAAGCGCCCAAACCACGGGAGTCGCGGATTATCTGGTCGCTTCATCACGCTGGACTGCTGAAGTTGGGTACCGGATGGCTGCGTTGAGATGGAGACGATCAGACTGGTTGACGGGACCATGAGATGAAGAAAAGACATCGCATCACCCGTAGTGTCCAAAATGAAGTCCACTGATGCGCGTGCAATCACCTTTGTCGGATCCTCCTTGGTATAATCGATCACTAAAAGCTTGTTATGAGCCAGGGAATCAACGAAAAGGTTGCTGTAGAATGCGCACCTTGATCGACTGTGCCCTCTCCCAACAGTTTGGGCACTTGGCCAACCTTCGAAGTCGATACGGTGGTGATCACCTTGCCAGCATTGAAAACCTTCTTAGCCAGCTGGCAAGCATATGCTCCTGTCCCACTCACTGTGAATCTGTCAGCGATCTAATTACGTTGAGTATCAATAGACAAAACTTACAACCGGCGGGAACGAACACCGTTTTGCCTGCAAGCAAACCTTGATATCGGCTTAATGTCTGCAACGCCGTCATACCAGCCAACGGCAACGATGCAGCATCCTCAAATGAGAGGTTCTTGGGCTTCAAAGCGACATAACGTTCCGGGCACTTGGCATATTCGCTCCATGCTCCTGTGCAATGATGCATTAAAATCAGGATTCCAAGCCTCCACGCCGACGCGGGCGCTTACCTCGACTTGCTTCTGGTAAGCGGGAAAACACTTCGTCTCCGATTTTGATGCCCTTCACATCTTTGCCGATTTCCGTTACGACCCCTGCGCAATCATAACCAATCTGGTATGGAAAGCTGTGCTCAGTCAAATCAGCTAATGCGCATGATGATGGCAATGCCATGGGCCGATCCACGAACCTCTCCTTTACCGCAAGTTTGAAAATTCCAGCCGCTTTCTTCACATCGACCGGGTTGATACTTGCTGCGTGAACCTGAAAGAGTACATCCGTTGGTTCGGAGATAACTGGTCGGGGAAGTGTGGAGAGCTGGTATCCCGAAGGGTCGGTGTAGCTCGGCGCCGTGATCGCCAACATTGATGAGGCCATGGTGGTATGCACACGAAGCTGGAAAACAAGTCAAAATGAGATGGATGCCCATGAAGTTATATGGAATTGATTTAACAGAGCGAGCCCTACTAGGGGAATAGTTCGTTGCGGTCGGAGGAATGATTGAGCCGGATGGGATGCGGAGCGGAGCCAGAAATGCAACCCCCACTGAGCGATTGTCCCACGCTGAGAACCGCAAGGACTAGCGAAGCGATCATTCTAGCGTGGAATTCCGTGTCTCAATTTACAGAGGACGCACGCGAGCAGTGCCTGAAAAGATTTGCAGAACCGCAATTCGGCCTTTTCGGAATCCCGTACCAGTTCTGTCGCGCCTCCGACGGAACGCATAACAAAAACCACCCATGAGCTTCCGAATAGGTTCCAGAGACTTTCTTGGTCACATTCACGAGGCAATTCCAAGGCGTAATGCTGCCGAAAGTAGAGAGCCATTTGAAGTACCGGCCTCGGTAGACACCAAAATGATTTGTGGCATTAAAAACTTTTGGACCGCAAAAATGCGGGTGAGGATGGCTTTCAACGCTTAAACTACCGCATCATCTTCAGAAACTCGCCAAACCAGTCTCTCACCACTAACTGCCTTGTTTCTCAGTAACACAATCGCATCCTGTGCCCTTTCTAGTAATGTCTCGCCTTCCACTATCCTCTGAGGGTTTGGCCGCACGACCTTCTGCTCGAGCAACGCCGGAATGATCTCGCATTGCATCTTGTCTTTGAAGAGTTGGTTCTGCCTGATGTCAGTAATACGTTTGTCGCATTTGGAATGCGTGTCTCTGACCTTGAGATAAAAGTGTGTCCGAACGCCCTTCACGATGACACCCTCCTTCCACTGTCCCTCGGCTGGCTCCGTCATCTGGTAGACGGGTGCTTGAATTTCTGTCGGGTCGCTAATGACCACCGGCAGCATCACAGCAACTTTGGTGCCCTTATCTGCCAGTTTTGTGATGTGCCGTAATGACCCTGTCAAATGTCCGATGCAGTCAATCACGTAGGGCACCCCTTTCGGCCCAAGGTACTCTCGGATTTCGTCGACAACGTGCTTGTCGCGGTAATCGAAACAGACGGTGGCACCAAGTGACTTCAAATACTCGTGATGCTTCTTGCTCGAGACGACGACGAGGTTCTTGTATCCCCAATGCCGGAAGACTTCGATGGAGTACATTCCCACGGACCCGGCCCCGCCCCAAAGCAAAATCGGCGCGTCGGCCTCCGGAGGGGTCCACCCTTCGGGAATAGGCCACGGCAGCGGCAAGCCGAGATCCATGACGGCGGCCTGGAAAACGGTGACAATGTTGTCGGGAACGGTGACGGCCTCTTGCATGGTCAAGCCTTGCGGCATCTTGCCAAGCAAAAATGTCGGAACTGTGATGAGCGTCTGCGCAGCCTTCTCTTTGCCATCCTTGACGTCGCGGAATGAGTATCCCAGAACTTTGTCGCCAACCTCTAGATCGACATGATGCGGGCCAGGGCCAACCATAAGCACCGTCCCTGCGAAGGTGTCGCCAAGAATGCGGGGGAACATGTCGATCAGTAATCCTCCGTCGGCCTGGTGCAGGTGGTAAGGTGTCGAGGAGGTCCATTCAACCTTGACGATGACTTCGCCGGCATCGGGTGGATACGTCGGTGCATCGATGAGAATGAGTGGCTCGCGAGGAGCTCTGACGGCGACCGCCGGATGAATAGCCGGGATTTCGATCTCCATGTCTTGATTCGGTATCCGGCGCCCTGAAGATGGAACTATTGAGGATGCGAGGGAAGAAAGGAAACTGGGAGAGAGCCGGGCTTAAGCTGCGCAGAAGATGAAGATCGTGGCCCACAACGATCATACGAGAGCTCGAATGCTTTTTATGAGGAATGATGAAGCTCCCCGAAGGCGGAAAAATAACCTTCGGAATCTGCATTCAATCTAGGGTCCTATGACAGCATTGTGCATGCCTAGTCCTCTCGCTAAAGCTGCTGTTGGATCAACAATGGCTGGCCGTGGGCTGGGCGGATTTCTGCGGGGGCTTACCAATCGCCCTAGTGTGGTGAGCTGTCTCTCCCCTCGCCGTGGCGAATGCGATGACAAGTCGTCTCAGGAATGTATGAGCATTTTTATGTCGTCCGGCTTGAGCAGCATTCGGCTCGTGCGTCCGGAAGCCGGATTCGTTGGGACGAACTTCCGTGCTGCCCATGGACGGATTCTTGCTGAGCAATGTCTTCGGCGCCGAAGAGTGTTGATGGAGATGACAATGGCGCCCAAATCAGCCATCCTCGGCGCCAGTAATCTGCTGGGCGAAGCCTAGCTTGAACATGCCGACAGAGATGGCTTATCAAAAGCCACATTACCCCTTTTCCTTTCAATCCGCAACGGCGACTCTTCGGCTACATAAACGGTCAATCGGCGAAGAACGGATCAGCCGATCCCGTATCTGGCCCCACATGTCCCGTAATTCCCGGCGGAATTCGGAGCTGGACCCACACCCACACACCCAAAATTTCAAAAATGTAGCAAAAAGTCAACATTTACCTAATCGTTCTTCTTCGGAGCAAAAGGATGTGATCAGTGGGAGGCTTGAACTCCCGGCCTTGGCATTACTCAACACGACGGGTGTCGTATTAGTACCACGCTCTAACCAACTGAGCTAACCGACCTGCTGGTTGTGTGAAAGATCGAGAACCCTAAGATCCATATATCGGATCCACTGCGAAAAACCCTGCACCATGTGGCCATCAGGGGAGCTCCAAGACCTCTGTCCCTTGGTAGCAGTGGCTATCATCCCTTCGTTGCATTAACGGAAAGGCTAGATGGACACGCCAGGGGCTATTGTATGGTGTTCGCGCCGCTTTCCGATATATACGTATATATACGCAAGGGTCCAGAAGTAGTTCAAAGTGAGAGCCAACAATGACTGAAATAGTTTTTGATGAAACCTTTTCGCCAGGTAGAGGAAAAGGGTTAGACATAGTGTGTTAAGAGAAACGGCCAGTAAAAGTCCATACGCAAATCCATCAAGCGCAGAGACACAAGCGCGTACGACTGGTACCCTATTGCTACTTGAGATATGTCCCCTGTGTAATTTCAGTGCTTGTCTCGGCGATTCTCAATGCAGTGAAGGTGGGCTGGAGCGTCGAGCATCTTCCCTCTCGGGCGGCAAATCCAAGGAATGGGAAGTCCAATCTTACATACAAGCGCGACTAGCATTCATAAACCCTGGAGTAAATCGCAAACCGTAGAATGACAATAAAATGTGTTTGGTCATTTCTTTTCATTTATTCGATTTCATATCTCATAGCTCATTTTAGCCAGTAAAGTCCTTCATAGCATCGCCAATAGCGTCATGGCCCTCTCCATCCTTGAGTTCCTTGCCTCCTCTAAGGTCCTTGTTCGTCGCCTGAATCAGCACGCGACGGTAGCTCGTCAAAGCCGGGGAACCGCTATCTGTGACTTCCAAGATCAAGTGCAGCAGCTGGCCCTTCGCCTTGGGCTTCTGACTGATCAACTCCAAACAGGACTTCTCAGGTGGCGGCACGGTGACCTTAATCTTCTTGCCCTCCGTATCCAGCTTCTCAATGCCGAGATGCGCAACCTCGAACTGGACAAGCCACTGAGATGCGCTGGGCTCACGGTATTGCCACCACTTGAAGGTCAGGTTGTCGCCATCAGGGTCGTACGTCTCCGAAGCGTCGAGCTCGATGGTGCTGTCGGCCTCGGCTTCGAAGTACAAAGGCTCCAATCCTCTCTTTCCATTGACAACTACGATGGGGTGGTGGTTCGTAGATGCTAGATCTGGGTTAAGCGACCACTGCATACGAGCAGCGAAATCGTTCTGGTAGGTATCACGCCAGCGCCAGATTGTGGTCTGGTTGGAACGGTACGTCTTGCCGTCTGCGCCAACAACTGAATCCGACATATCACTGTAGTGCTTGCCTCTTTGACCGGCATCGCTCGCGTCTGTCAGGTCGTAGCGACCGCCCCATGATCCGTATTCAGGGTGCTCGCGGTCACCGAGACCGTTCTGGATCAGGTAGAGGAAGGTAGGGGTGTCACCCTCAGGGATGAAGAGATAATCCGGGTAGGCGGATCCCAAGGGGCCAATCTGAATGTTCTCCTTGATCCACTGCTCCGAGACCTTTGAGAAGTCGGGACCGCCCTGGTCAAAGCCGTAGTACTTGTCGCCAGAGATACCTGTCCAGGCGGCGAGACCGTATTGGTTCCAGCCGTGGATGGATGAGATATAAAAGATGTCGGGGAACTGGGTGCGGATCCACGCGGAGGTATCGTCTTGGTCTGAGATGGTGTATACTCTCAACTTGGCGCGCAGCTTAGCCGCTTCTTCGGGGGAGTGCTTGTCGCGGATGGTCAAGAGGACCTGGGCGAGGACATTGGTACCACCCCAGACGAGCACCCACAAGGGGTCTTCTGAAGCAGCCTCAATCCTTTCGAGAAGGAGCTGGGCACCGTCGGTCAAAGGCTTATCCGCGCCTACGCCAGCCATGCCATAGACCTGTCCATCAACAAATTAGCGAGATCCCGAAATCCGAAATGGGAGCCATGTTCTTCTTTGGCCAAAAAGGGGTTCATCGCGTAGGGGGTTGTTTGCGTACCGGTGGGCCCGACTTGACCAGGGCTCGGAGACTGTCCGCCGAGGGATACGGGTAGTCGGGATGTGTGTGCTTGTTGAGGTTGTCGACTGCGCCTGCGTAGGCGTCGAGGATCTTGCGAATGTCCTGAGGACAGACCTTGTTCTTCATCCATGTCGAAGAAACTGCGACGAGACCCTCGGTTTGGAACTGGTTGGAGTAGAGGAGGTAGCGGACGAGGGACTCGGCGTCGTCGGGCTCATTCGAAATGTCTGTGAGGACAAACACTCTGGGCTTGTTGGGGAAGGTCTGAAGTCTGGTGGTTTGCGCCATCTTGTCGGGTTGTCCGCAGACTATTGTGCAGCCTGCAGGAGTGACGTGAGGGGAAGAGAATGAAGCCACGAAGATGAGGTTACGAGACGGTCCAACTTCGTCGACAAGGGTTATCTCAAGCAGCACCTGATGATTGGGAATGATGCGATTGTCTTCCTGTCCTTGAGCGAGGCCCTGCAGCTTGCAAGCAATGCGTCCCTTTGTATGACGAGATTCCGCGCGCGACGTGTCTTTGAAAGTGGGATGCTAACGATTTCCTTGTTTGGATACCTTCGCCTGTGGTCTTCAGGCCCGAATCATCGTGTGGTGGCCTCGGCCGGATTCCGGTGCTGCTAAATATTCTCCAGGGTGTCAACCCCGCATGCCGATGGCTTCTGGACTTGGGCTTGTCCGGTTTGGGGGTTGTCAAGCGCCCACGTGACTCGTGTGGGGACAAACGTCCAGGATCATTTCCCGAGGCCTCGGTCCGGGGTTGCGTCATTTTGAATGAACGAGTTGGATTGGAATAGCTTCACTGACGCGTCTTGAGTGTCTGCAACTTCCTGCCATGGGCGGTTTCAGTTCCGCACTCATCAACTTGTTGTAATTGTTGGAGACTATTTTGAAAGCCCTTGTTACTACGAAGGAATCTCGCGCCGTGGCTTGATCTCAATTTCAAGCATCAATCAGATCAGATGAATGCTTAAACTTGGAAACGGGCAAGGCGAACGATTAAAAACATCCAATGTTATGCGGCGTTTAGAGATACCGGATACGGAAATCCTAACCACTCTCTACATCTTCCCACGCGAAAGACGGCACGGAACACGGGCCAACATCGGACAACGGCCACGGCGATACGTAGTGCGTGATCACTGATCAGTGACCTGTGTCGACGCCGCCGAACGGCGCAGTCTGGACTTGACCGACTGTTGACAGAGAATCCGCTTTGTCGTGAGAGGTCTAGCCAAAGTCGGAAAAGGCCCCCGAAACGAATCCACATGGCAGAAAAACGCCCGTCAAGTCGTGGAGAGAAGCCCCCAACGCTAGCGAGCCGGAAATAGCCGGGTTCGTGTGTTTGTACGACGCACGAGGCACAACAAATTTCTCCAAGATTCCCCTGAGCCCAGGAACCGGTTCTCGTGCGGGGGTTACAATTCCTGCATGGGGAAACCAGAGGCACTTCGACGGCCAAAGGGTGGATATTGGCCTGACTCCCCTGACTCGTCCTGTCAACAACCCACCACTCTCCATGCTCCGACTTTTGATCGGGGCCCCGCAGGTCCATCCCCAGATCATGCTGTCTGCTGGAAACCTCCCCAGATCCACCGCCATCCTTCCCGAGAGGTTCCAGAATAGGGTGACCATTCCATGATGTCGGCGTGGGCCATCGGATGGCATCGTAAGTACGAGTCGTGGGGGTATCTTTTTATAAAGACTTGTCAACGCCCTTGATAGTGCAACATGGTGTTTTGTCTGCACCTTGGCGTTTGTTGACCTTAGTCTTTTTATCTTGCAAGCAACCAAGTCAAAGCCCGCCGACCAATCCCACGCAACTATTAATATCCTGGGAATTGTTTTGATTTCGCAACGCGACAAAATTTTCACAATGGGCGGCGATACGGAGAAAAACAACACCGACCACCTCGAGCATCCCAACGAGGCTCGGGCTCAACTGGCCAACTTGGGAAACGCGGAAGAGCATGAGCTTGGCAAGTTGGAGTCTCTCAGGAAATACCCCAAAGCGTCATTCTGGTGTGTCTACGCCGTCTGGTGTGTGCTGGTCTTGAGTTTCGAGAACCAGGCCGGAGGTAGCATTCTGTCTATCCCAGAGTTCAGAAAAGACTTTGGACACTTCTACGACGGCGACTATGTTCTCGACACGAAGTGGCAGTCTGCGTTCAATGGCGCCCCCGTTGCCTCGTAAGTGATCCTTGCAAATGGTTGGGGGTTTGAAGGATCAGCGTACTGACAATCAACTGTACAGCGCTGTTATTGGTGCTTTGGGAAGTGGTAACCTTGCTGATTGGCTTGGCCGAAAGACTGTCATCATGATGGCTCTGGGTTTCTCGTTCGTCGGAATCACTCTCGAATTTGTCGCAACAACCAACGAGGTCTTCTTTGGCGGCAAGTTCATCAACGGTTTCGCTATCGGCGCTCTTGGTTCCGTCACGGTCACATACATTGGAGAGGTGAGTAGTTGAGGAGCACTCTCTGTGGTGCGATCCGTATCAAATAAGCCGCTTCTGACTTTCGATTATAGATCACCCCTCTTGCTCTGCGAGGTCTTTTCACCTGTCTCACGGGTCTCTCGTATACCCTCGGACCCCTCATCGTCGCCGTCATCATCAACGAGACCGGAACCCTCAACAGCCGCTGGGCCTACCGCGCCGTGTTCTGCGGACAATATGGGTTTGCCGTCATCGCTGCCGCTGGTATCTGGTTCATGCCCGAGAGTCCCTGGTATCTTGCCATCAAGGGAAAGCAGGATGCGGCCCTAAAGTGTCTGGCACAACTGGGACATACAGGTGATGAGGGCAGAGTTCGCCTCGCGGTCATCAACCAGACGTTGGACCAGATCTCTAGTGAAACTGCAGGCGCGAGCTACCTGGAGTGCTTCCGAAAGTCTAACCTTCGACGCACCATCATCTCCATCTCTCCTCTCTGCATCCAGAGCTTGTCAGGCATCACCTTCGCCGCCTCCTACAGCACTGTAAGTCTATCCCATCATGCTAAGAAGGCAACGAGACTAAAAACCTATCAGTACTACATGCAACTCGCTGGATACAGCACTGCCGACAGCTTCAAGCTTCAGATCGTCCAACAAGTCATCTCTTTGATCGGTAACGTCATGTCATGGTACCTCGTCGACAGAATGGGACGTCGCAGCCTTACCGTCAATGGCCTTGCCGTTCTGACCGTCATCCTTCTTGTCACTGGCGGCCTCGCCCTCCCTGGAACTCTTGCCACAAACAAGGGCACTGTCGCTCTTATACTCCTCTACTGCTGGTGGTACAACGTCACTATCGGTGCTACTGCGTACACGGTCCTCGCTGAAGTGTCCACCTCTCGTCTACGTATCAAGACCATCGCCATTGGTCTGGCGTGCCAAAAGGCCCTTGAGACCATGTGGAACTTTGTTCTCCCCTACCTCTTCAACCCAGACAAGCTTAACTTGGGCGCCAAGCTGGCCTTCATCTTCGGGGGCCTGTCGGTCATCTCACTGGTACACCTATGGTTCAACCTTCCCGAGACGGCTGGAAGAACCTACGAGGAACTGGATGAGATGTTCATGAAGGGCGTCCCTGCGCGCCAGTTCAAGGGATACACCCCGGAGGCAACTGTCAGAGGCGAGGCCGTCAAGACAGCCCTGGGCAAGGAGGAGGAGTTGTAAAATATTTGTAAAATTGGACTATCATAGATACCGTTGTTGTTATTTACTCATAAGCCAAACGTCGGGCTCTCTTCTACCACAATGCACGCCGAGTCGATACGTGATGAATACAAGGCGATTGAGGCTCTCGAATGACTTTTCTTGGTGTCCGCAGAATTATCATCTGGTGATCTCGTGGAAATGCAGCAGTGAGCGAAAGAGCAGGATAATCAATTTGCTGCCGGACAGCCAGAGTGGAAATAGCTTCACCCGCCAGCAAAAGTCCCCTTCGCAAAAAAGTGTGGCACGGGAGCCCGGTCGTCTTATGTTATTGTGCCGCAACCTGTGGCGCACTTGAAAAAGACCTTTTGGGCGCCGATCAATCACTTCATTGACGCGTCTTGCTAGCGGCAAATCGCTGTCATTACCACCCCTGCTCCAAATCCTGCGTCTCACGCACGAAACCTCGGAAGGGCATCTGATTGGAGTCTCTTGTTCAAGATGCCAGATTCCGGGGAGGATTGTTATCCGTAAGGCAAGTATGGCAAATGGGAGGTTGACCGTCCGCGAAGGAATCCTCCGATGCACCGCGCTTGCAGCCATTTCACCCGGTAGCTCCTGTCGCTAGTGCTGACGAACGCGCGCCCGCAATCTCCTTGTCTTAAAATCTCACCATAGCCATACATTTCCGCGCTGTCATGGATATGGTCTCATCAGAAACAAGCTCTGTGGCAATTGCTTCATCGGATTTCGAGATTTCCTTCAAGCCCCATCGTTCGCAACATTCGCCAAAGCTGTGATGGACAAGATCCAAGGAGACCCGCCGACGGTTGCCGTCATCGGCGCTGGTAAGTATTGAGAAACCAATTCGGGACTTCCGTTGCCTCGTCTGCTGATGCAGGACCTAAGGCTCGACTGGCATTTCAATGCTCAAGACTTTGCGTGAAGATGGGTTCGACGCGACACTGTTCGAACGAAGGAGTCGAGTGGGAGGTTTGTGGTCATACACCGACGACAAGAGCATGACGACGGCCCTTCCAAGTGAGTCTCCCGCCCAGGATTCGCTCATCAGTTCTTATCTGACCAAAGATGCTAGCGACGACCGCAAACATCAGCAAGTACACGTGCGGGTTCACAGACTTTCCCATGCCAGACAGTAGGTACCAACTTGTTCGTCCATGTTCAAAGCTAATACTGAAGCAGAATATCCCCCATTCTTATCGCAAGGGCAATTTGAGGAATACATGGAGTCATACGCCGAGAACTTTAACCTGTATAAACACATCGTCTTCAATGCACGAGTTGCTCAGGTCGTACGCAGCGCAGATGGGTCGAAATGGTCAGTGGAGATGGTTAGATCCGGTACGCCTGAAACGAAAGAGTTTGACAAAGTTGTCTTCTGTCACGGATACCAGACAAAGAAGAAGATGCCAGTTTACGAGGGCCAAGACAAGTTTGAAGGCACCATTATACACTCCCAGCAATTTCGCAAGTACGTTGGTCTCCTCCTCATACGCAGGATCCTTCGATTGGGCTACTTACTTACAAGCGACTTCCAGACCATCTGATTTCAAAGGACAAAAGGTTGTCCTTGTAGGGCTCAGCGCAACTCTGAGCGATGTCCTTTCAGCCATTGTGGACCAAACCGACCAGGTCTTCCTCTCACATCGGGCCGGCGCCTGGATCATAAGCAGATGGCGCAACAATCTTCCAACCGACCTTCTCGTCACGCGCTGGCGTAGACAGGTGTCATTGTTCATTCAAAGCAAGTTCCCAAACGTCACCAATAAGCTTGCTCACCTTGCGACTGGGCTTCTGATGAGACAGTACGGAAAGATTGATCCGTCTTTCAGACTACTCGACGATGTCGCGCCACTCAGCTTGCATCTCGCAGGATGCATGGACACTGTCCTAGAGCTTCTGCGGGAGGGCAAGGTCACATCTCTGCATGGCATCAAGAGGTTCACCGGCCCGAAGTCGATCGAGTTCCAAGACGGCACTATTCTAGATGATGTGGATTCGGTCATTCTCTGTACCGGATACAAGGCTGACTTTGATCCGATCCCCTTTTTGGAGTCAAGCAAACCCAAGACCGACCCCGCGGGCAACACTTACGGCGGTCCTCCCATGCAGCGCCTCTACATGAACATCTTCCCGCCAGCTCATTGGGATAGTATTGCTGTCCTCGCCTACTCTGCCTTCGGCAAAAACAACGGCTTCTCCTTCTCAGATGTAACGTTTATGGCCATCAGCAATGTCTGGCGGGGGGTCAGCTCAGATATGATCCCGCCAAGAGCTGAGATGGATCGTGCAATTGACAGACATCAGCAGTGGGTAGCGGGTCGCTGGTGCAAGGAGCCCAGAACCGATACTTCTGCAGTGAAGCAATGGGAATTCCAGGGGTTCCTTCACAAAGCCGCTGGAACTGGCATGGAGAATTTGGGATGGGGATGGCGGGGCTGGGTAAGCTGGTTCAAGGACCCGTACATGTGCTATCTGATGAATCATGGCGTCGAGACAGCACATGCGTTGAGGTACTTTGATACAGGGAAACGAAAAACTTGGGACGGAGCACGGGATGCTATCATCCATATCAACAAGATCGTCAAACAGCTCAAGGCTAGCAGGAAGTAAGAATTTGTTCTGCATGGGAAGAATGATAGGATTAAACTGGGTTTATTTCCTATAAGTTTCGACTCTTTTCCTATATAACTCATCGCTTTATCACAAATGTTTCACTCTCCACGCCCTTTTGCCTGTGTCAGTTGTATCGCGAGTTAATCCTTTGTAACAGATATTCGATCATTGCAGCATCATAGTGCTTGTTGCAAAACGCTGAATGGCTAGAGCTTGGCTAAAAGTCAAGGAACGCACAGTAAAAAGGCCCAAAGATCTGCAGAATGCCGCGCTTTATCTCTTTCTCGCGTCTCTCCACGGAGCCGAAAGCTGACACAACCACCCCGGACTTAGCCCCGCAAACTCCGGCCGTCTCCGGGCCCCGCACGGTCCCTACCGATCGGTAGTAAGACCGAAGGATTTGTTCGGCGAAGAAGACTGCCGGCTTGTGCTACCGATCGTTATCCCCGATGTCGTGTGTGACTGGAGGACAGATGGATTCCCCTTGAAACTCTGTTTCTCACGTTACATTGTCGTGCCGAAACCGATCAACACACACGCTACGTCATTATCTCGAGTGATCCCCGCATCTGGGCCGCATGGCGGCTTCAATGGCGGCTTCACCTTTGTGACCCAACCGCGGAATGCTGCTAAAATCCGGCAGGTATTTCCGCGCATTAGTCAACCATGTCACCAAGCTAGACCATCTACAGCCGAAACCCCTCATTGGAGATCACTATAAAATAGTTCAGAGCTACTCGCAACATCGGAATTGATGAAAGAAACAATCAACCTGTGTAAGAAAACCCCTATCGACGGAGCAAACAACTCGATCAATTGCACAAACAATAACTGCCATCATGTCGAACTTCCTCGCATCTGCTCCCGAGCCCGCCACTGAGCTGGGCAGAATGCGGGTTCTTTCATCCACCGCTGGTCTCCGCGTCTCCCCCCTGGCTCTCGGCGCCATGTCAATTGGTGAGGCCTGGGCAGAGGCAATGGGCGCGATGAACAAGGAGCAGTCTTTCAAGCTTCTAGACGCATACTACGAGGCAGGCGGCAACTTCATCGACACCGCAAACAACTACCAGGATGAGCAGTCAGAAACCTGGATCGGCGACTGGATGGCCGAGAGAAAGAACCGTGATCGTATGATTATCGCCACCAAGTACACTTCTGACTTCAGGAGCCATCTGTACGGCAAGGGCAACACGGCAAACTTCATGGGCAACCACCGTCGCAGCCTGCATCTCAGTGTTGAGGCGTCTTTGAAAAAGCTTCAAACCGACTTTATCGATATTCTATACGTGCACTGGTGGGATTACACGACTTCCATCAAGGAGATTATGGATTCCCTGCATATTCTGGTCGAGCAAGGAAAGGTGCTTTATCTCGGTATCTCCGACACCCCTGCCTGGGTTGTCAGCGCAGCCAACACATATGCCATCGACCATGGAAAGACGCCTTTTAGTGTGTACCAGGGCCGCTGGAGCGTGATGCACCGAGACTTTGAGCGAGATATTCTGCCGATGGCTAGGATGTTTGGTATGGCCTTGTGCCCGTGGGATGTCTTAGGCTCGGGCAAGTTCCAGACCAAGAAGGCAATCGAGGAGCGCAAGAAGAATGGCGAGGGCCTGAGATCGTTCGTCAGCACAGGCGAGCAAACAGAGTTGGAGATCAAGATCAGCGAGGCTTTGGCCAAGGTCGCGAGCGAGCACGGAACCGAGAGCGTGACGGCTATCGCGCTGGCTTACGTTCGCAGCAAGGCGCCTAATGTCTTCCCAATCGTGGGCGGCAGGAAGGTCGAGCACTTGAAGCAGAACATTGAGGCTCTCAAGATCAAGCTCACTGACGAGCAGATTGCGTACTTGGAGAGCGTTAAGCCGTTCGACGTTGGGTTCCCAAGCAACTTCCTGGGCGAGGACCCAAATATCACTGGTCACTCAGCGCGCTTGTCTCGTGCGGCGCAGATGTCGTTCCCCAATGCAGGCAGACAAACAAGCGTTTGAGGCATGGTAGTATATCAGTGAATAGAAGGAAATTGACCATAGCAAATACAATCGTCAATACCTAGAACATTCAAGTGCATCATCAAATATCGTCCGCCATAATACTTTGCATTGCATTCTCAACTTGCTCTATCACCGCGTATACTAGTTTGCGGAAGTGCCTTGTCCCCTTGTTCTGCATACGGAGCGTAGACCACATAGTCACGGTACTCGGGTGCGTCCCGATCAATTGTGCTCAATTGCGTGCCGGTCATCGTGCTCGTTGTGGTCTTCTTCGAGCCGTTCAACGCCGAGTTGTTGCCCACCTCTCTGGCCGCTGCCGTAATACGGCTGAATGTCTCTCTGATATGGCGTGCAACGGAACGACCGGTTCTAGGTTTGTTCCGTATCTGTTCAGGCGTGTGCTCCGCATGACAACCAAGTCGTGGCTTGACGCGCCGGACGAAAGCCGTTATACCTGGCATGCAGGCACAGATGACGCTCGCGTGCATCTCAACGAGTGACCAGATTGAGAGGGCTTTGAAGTCGACTTCGGACATATTAGAGCCACTCATTATCACTTTCAGGTGGACGATGCTACTCACATGTTGGATTCTGCGTGTCTGCAAACTTTGCGACTGTCGCCAGTCTTATGCAACTTGACACGGTGACACTGAAGAGGAATATGAGTCAGGCATTGAGGAATTGCTTCAACGTGGCTCAATACTTACAATAAGCCGACCAAGAAGATGAGACTCACGCCGACCTTTTTCCTGATTGTCCACGACACAGTAATGCTAAATTATCATGTCAGGCACCTTCACTGGCGTAGAACGTAGAACTACTCGAACAGAACTTACAATTGTGTTACAGGTAAAATGACGAGGACAAGGTCAATGGCGATGTTGGTCGATCCATTCACGAACGTCATGATGTTGACTTTACCACACTGTCTCCGGTGTTAGTAACGGTTGCGGTGCGTGGAGAAAGTGATAGTGAATAATGACAAAGTTCATACCTGTCCTTCATGTTGCCCATCCCATCGAGTCCAGTTGTACGAGACGGGACTGCAGACGAAAATAATCGCAAGGATTTGACCAATGCCGTACATTGTTGTGATACCTAGTAGACCGTAACAGGCTTTTCGAAACCAACTCTCTTGAAATAATCTCAAGTAGAAGATGATCACTGAGAGTTTTGTAACGGCTACCACAAAGGAGTAAAACAGTTCTTCGGCGAAGAATATCTCAACACACCGTCAACTAGGCATTCAACATTGGAGGAACTCTACTCACAAGCAGTATTTGAGTGATGTTATCTGGCGCAACGGTCCAGATATCTTGACCAAAGCCCAAGCCTACGACTGTTTTCTGTGAGGGGTAGGCTAAATGCCTGGTTCAGGATGTACACTTACGCACTTGAGATCCAACATCAGAAGCTACGAGGATGATCTGTGGAAAAGCATTAGCTTGTGCGAACACAGCATCGCGCGTTGATAGACGAACCATAGATGCCAAAATTGCCCAGTCGTCCCACCCGAATGGGAAAGCCGGATTCAAAGAAGGAATCTTTGAAATGAAGCGGCTCGATACCGCTATGAATGAGAGCGTGAAAATAGTCCATGTGATTGGAGACTGGTCTGAATTTCGACTGAATGGCGCTCCACACGAAGCTTTTGAGTAGTTTTGAGCTTCTATTTGTGTATCAATCACATTAATAGTGAGTCCAAGATGTGTCACGATACGAAGAAATGACCGAACTCACGTAATGACTCAACAATAGTACAATTCTGCATCAAACACCCAGATATCCCATCATTCAGCTGTTGATTCGTACAGATACACACGAAATCGGTGGGTTGACAGGTGGACTTCGCCAGCTCTGCTGTTGTGCAGTTTATCTCCACAGCGCTGTGTCAGCAAACCTCTTTTCGAATCAGATTACACTGATGGTGGGTGGAACATACCGCGCAAGGTGATAGCATGCTCGACATCTGCTGCGATGCAACACCGGCCGGATCGGTTGAGATCGGTAGTGATGTTGCATTGGATGGGACCGCGCTCAACACCATCGTGGAGGCTATCGTGGTCTGACAAGCCAACCCTGCCAGGAGGCTCAGAATAGTTCGCGTCATATCGACCCAGCAGTCTGATGCTGCAATGACGAAGGCGGAGGCAATTCGCTACCCCTGGCGATTCAGACGCTTGAAAACACGAAGCAAGGCTTGCATGCCGAGGCAAGAGAAACAGAAAAGTGGCCCCGTTGACTTTTTTAAAATGAATGTGGCTTTTTGATGTTCACGTCGTGGTTAGACTGGAACTAAGACCGACGGGCGAAATCAACAATGAGGGAAAGCGGCTTCGGCAGGGGCTTCGGCAGAGACTTGGCTGCATCCGGCGCACCTAGTGCCGGCCCGAGACGTCCTGGAAGCCTGGCTGCCCACGCAGTCAAACTCAACTCACCAGCCTTATTGTTTGCTTGACTCAGGTAGCTAAGATGAACCCGAAGTGAGACCGCTAGAATTTCGAGCATTCTTTGATCGCGAAAAATGCCAAAGCGCGACATCGTAGGCACAGAGTTTTGAACTTTATTTCTCACGAGGAGCAACGTGGTCGCCGAAAACAAGTTCAATTGATCTTGATACTGCAGGTGCCGCCCCAGACACCATCTTCGACAGACGTTAGTGCTAATGAGAAGGATATCCCTAGTCCCTCGACTTTTTGAAAAGACTGACATAGAAGTTGTTGCCGCCGCTCGGACGAGTATCCATGAGCTTCAGATGAATTAGACTCTAGGCTACCCCACTTGCACATAATACTATGACTGTCTGCCCTACCCGAACGGTAGTTAGAGCGGAGAAATCACTTTGTGCGGGCTGACCCTGAAAGTCCACGCAACTGTCGGGCCTGTCCGTGTTTGCATTGCAGGGTTAATGCAGGCTACATGAGACCCGGGAAGCATATTGCTGTGTGGTGATCTTGATACCCGGTAGCCCACGAGTTGTTATCGAAGCGGGGGAGATGGATACGCGTGTTTCCCACGTGGTCAGAGCTGAACCCCCCCTTCCGTTGCGGAAAAGAACTCCGGCATGTCGCAGCGACTGGTATCGGAAAAGCCAGGGCGCTTAAATAGCTGAAGGACTGACTCAGCAAGATTATATGACAGCAAATCTTGCTTTGGATTCGTCCAATCAACCCATGGGATAGCACTGGATGTTATGAGGAGTTTTTGGGATGGAAGCCATTGTCTCCTGATTCTAAGTTATCCTATGCCGTGTGGAGGCTTAGCAAACTTGCCACCCACCTATGCTGAAGTTCGAGAATCTTAGATGAGACTGGATGAGTATTGAATGATCAGAAAGGCAGGTTATCCGTGTCACATATTGGGAGAGGGATCAATTTCAAGTCACGATGGTGAATATAGACATAAGTAAGGATTCAAATGCAAAATGGGTGTAAACACTACATATAACGCCTTACTGAATCGTCTGAAACAGCAGACGCAAGTCCAAAACGGTCTTTACGAACAAACCCAAATAGGAGATAGTGATGACCGGATACTTTTGTGTTCTTCTCTATTCCATGCTGTTTACTCTGTAGCGATATTCCAACGTATGACCGGATACTTTTTAGTGGGAGATGAACAACCAGATTGGTTGGGACTGGTACAATATTAAGAAGACTTCTCGTCTCTTCGCTTGCTCCGCCCATAACAAACGTTGATTATTCCATGACCTGAGAAGCTTATGCACTTGCTCATTCATTATAACAGGACTTTAATTGTAGAGATATTCCAGCATTGCAGCAGAAAGCATACTGAGATAGTCAATCATTCGTGTTTCAATTTACATGGTCCTTCTCAACACGCTCAGCCAGCCCAGCCAACATCGGCGCAGTAGTTGCATGGTCGAATTTTCCTGCGGCCCAAATGATCATTCGTTTCACGACTCCCTTAGAGGTGATACCGGCACGGAGACGGAGATGTACTGTGGTTTCCACCCTGGATCCGTCTGTGCCTTCGATGTTGGACTCGTGAAGAAGAATGGCCCACGTGATCCTCGTACCATATCGAATGCTCGTGTAGACCAGCGAACGCGGAGGATTGATGCTGACAACATTGAACGAGTCATCCTTACTCAGGCCATAGTCAGGGACTCTGTCGCCGATTTTCAACTCTTGGAATTCAGGCTTGATGGTACGAGCCCCAATCCAGGATTTTGGTAGAATTCGTTCCCATCGCTTTCGAAGATACCATCCGCCGCGCGACTTTCCGAGCTGAACGACCCAAGGAAATATCTCTTCAGCTGGAGCCTGCATGGTACGGTACTCGTTGAACATCAAGGGGGCATCCGGGATGATGTCATCCCCGGGATGTTTGGATTGGTTCACTTGGCTCATGATGAATGCCTTCATCAAACATCAGCTGTTGGGTTGAAGTGCTGTATGTGAGGAGTTTCTGACTTATCGATATGTTTCCTTGAAGTATGTGCTGTAGTTAATAGTTGTTCTTAGGCAGATGTGGAGGGTGAACGTGCTGATGCACAACTGCGGGGAAAGGGGACTTCGAAGTGATCCCGCGTCATTCGCTGCTGTCTGCACGAGCCATAACCCGGCAGTCAGTTTAGCAATTCGGAATCTCCAAAACACCGAAAGCCGCTATGAACTCTAATTATTATGTTGGGGGATCCATGCTGAGTTGCTTGCGCCTGAATATCCTAAAGCTGCCCTGTTGCGTTACCTACGGCCTGGCTGGCTTGGGTGATGCTCTTTGACTGAAATGGATGCAACAGCTTATAACCCAACTACCTGTTTGTATTACACATATCTTGAAATATTATCATAGTTTTGCTTTAGTTTAGTAAGATGTTGGAGCCCTTTCAGCCGTCACTCGCAGACTGATCATGCCTTTCAGTGTTGATTTTACTAAACTGCTTACTACTGAGGGTATGGCTGTTGTCGAGAACGGCGTAACCTCGACTGATATTCTGACCAACATCCAATGTTGATACGTGCAAATCTGAGTATAAGAATGTGAGATCTTTGGGCTAAGGGCTATTTAATCTTTAGGTTCTTTTCTTGCAGTGTGGTATGCTCGGCTACACTAACATAGGTAGGGAGTGCCATCCTGTTCCCACGTTAGATAGTCATTTTCACAATGTTCTCTCTCTTCTTTCACATGAGTACTTAATGTTCATCAGTTCAAGTGATTGCCGTTCTTTGTGGGTGACTTCTAGACATTCGCAAAACTATGATGCGAAAATTCGACAAATATGGTCTGCAACTGGCTATCATGATCATGCCTGGATTTGTCCTCTTTCGCTAACGACAAGCATGCTCTCAGAAGTTTTGGAGACCACGTGCTAAGGTGCATGACCAGACGCTTCGAAATTCAAGACCAGACCCCACTTCTCATCCAGCTGCGTCTTGTCGAAGTACCGCGTGCACAAGTATGCCCAATGCCCGGTACCAGTTGCTAACCGGCGGCAACCTCTGACGTACTCGCGTATGTGCTCATTCGCTACCTCATCATCAGTCCAGGGAAGGCGGGCCACAGCATCCTCACAGGCTGCATAGTGCTTCCTGATGAGACTGATTATTTTATGCACAGACTCATGAACTGAAACATTTTCTGCGTTCATGAAGAGGATGACCATGTTTTCAAGTTGACCGACACGCTGCGTTGAAGTCAGACAGCCTGCGCAAATGAAATCACACCATGCGCAGCACGAAGAGTTAGACTTACAAATTCCTTTTGCAGACAGGATTTCATTAATCAAAATGGCCAATCTCGTACACTCCATCGCAATTGTTTCCATAGCTTCATGGTATCTGGTGGAGTCTGGCAGCTCGAAATCCATCGCGAATTCGTTTTGGGTGATGGAAGGAAAGACACCCACATCGGCGATCCTGATGTCAAAATGATACCAAGGATCGGGTAAGTGCTCACCCTGTCTGACTGCTTGCTGGCGGGCTACCCCTTCGATGTACTCGCGCAGCTCCCTTCGCATGCGCTCGATCGACATTGGGCCCATTTCCGGTCTCATCGCTGCGAGCACTTCATACAGCACTTCTACAGTGCCCGGAGAGTCAACTGGTGGGGTGAAGCATGCCTCCGCGGGATCAGAGTGGAGGCAGTGCTCGACACATTGGAGCGTCAGATCGCAAATGTGGCGTGTCCCGGCCGCATCGGCGGTGAGCTCGCCACCCGTGTCTATCTCGTCGTCAAACCAGAAAATCTGAGGTGACATGTTCTTTTAGCTCAAATCCTTGAGTTCTACAGAAGAAATATCGAGACAAATGGACCGGGCGATATGACCCACCCAGTACTGATATTTGGTCAACGTCAACAACTTCTCCTTCTTGCAGCTCGAGTAAAACACGCTTGCCAAGATTGTGTAATTACTCTTCGTCCGATGTTTAGATTTCTTTTCTTCGGCAATATTCACGCTGCTGACGCACATGTTATTGAATTATCCTCAGAGGCTCCCCGACGGCGGAGAGGCTGGCCAACCTGGGTTGGAGAAGGGGGAGGGGGTAAATTCAACTTGCCTCTTCAGCCACTCGTCAAGTTCTATGTTAATTTCATTCAAGACATTCTGTGAGTGAATCTCCTTTGGCCACGCAGGCATCAAGCTCATCAAGTTTACCAAGTGGACCTCTCGTCCTATACATCGTCGTATGAGCCTGTCGCGTTCGTTTACCAAGGGAATTGAGCCAGAAAGCTTGTCTTCGGTCGCCTTCAACCGAGTAGTAACAGGCGTCGGAACTCCATGCCCCGCGATGATTACTGGACTGCCATCGGATGACAACTGTGGTGTATTCAGCGTCATGATGTTTCGGACCGCAGTGGCGGGATTAAGGACAGGTACAACCACAAGGATAACCAAGAGAGTACATAATTAACAACGAAAATGCGAGGTCTAAGGGTATAATTTATATTGAAATCATTGGATGAACATTTATCAGTATTACCTTTGTGATTCTGGAGCCGGACATGAGCATACAGTATCCATCGAGTGCGGAATTGCGTCAGTACTAGCGTGAGCGGGGTGACAGCGGATCAGGTTCTTCTCGGATTTACTTTCGCTGTTTCGCTGTTTGAGGCGGGGCTTAAACTCTTATCAGCTCGAAACAGAGTGAGCTGAGGATCATATCCATTGACGCTATTCAGCATTCAATAACCATGCGCGGAGGTGGGTCAGACGATGAACAACACATTCACCTGCCCTAAATGACCTCGCCATGATCCACTGATCACCTCAAAATCAAGACACGTTAACTTGCATAGGTACACTATTGATTCATACTTGTGATCGCGTTCTGCAGCACGCATCAAACTACGTGATTGAACGAGGGCCTTGACACTTCGGAATGACTCCGATAGATGAATAGCATATCGTGGAAACTCCTAGCCTACTTTTATCATAAGCAGCCGACGAGATTGGCCATCAATTCACATGTCTCAATCACCCGTACCCTTAGAATTTGGCAGTGGATGCCTTTTGGCTGATCGGTTGAAACCCGCAAACGTCCCTCAGTGCACCGAGTTTTCAAAATGTGTGGAGAATTGCAACCGACGAAGCAAATGCATCGTCCGCAGGCAGAAAGTGAATCCACTGCTGATAGTCTTATAAAGATTGGCATCAATTATAGTTCTCAAATGTTCTACTTGCCTTTATTTACATGCGTTGAGAAACCAACGCTAACAGCTTCACGCGCTTAAAATACGGAATGGTAGTATTCCGATTTATCGTAAGCTCGCAGATTGGTGACATACTATGCTTCGTTGAGGCTGGTCCGGATGTCATTGGATTCAGTAAAGCACCGTAGGCTGGAGTGAACACATACCAAGCCACTATCAATGTTTCTGTTCGCCCGGTTTCATAGCGGCGGCCTGTCGAAATAGATCCCTTACGAATCGAGTAAAAGTCAGCAGAGGCAAATGTCTCAATTGAAGTTTTGCGGGGTGGCTGACGTTTGCCATTCGAGGCAAGGTAGAACAAAGAGCATAGCAAGATGTCCGACAGGACAAGCTGTTTTGGTTCCGAAAGGAGTAAAAGTCAGCCTACTAAGACTTGGATATGCTCATTCAGCAAGAAAAAGTACTCGGGGGCCGTTTCCCTCTAGGCTGACGGCCATAGACATCTCTGCCTTCGCAACGGGATGACAGATAGCCTTTTACCGCCACCAAGATTATTTACTGAGACTCGTATAAGCAGCCTCCCGATTCTGAAAATGATGAATGGCGGACTAGGCTCATCCCACGGGATCTGATTCAAGTTTTTCTTGGCACACTCTGCGATGTTGATAGGGCGCCACATGAAAACCGTAACACCCACCAAACAGCCACGGTTTGCTCTTGACCATGTGACATTGGAATATGGGAACAAGGAGCTATCGACCATCCTCTCTCTCTCTCTTTAAAAACGGTCAATCATCCCCATGATTGTCCGTGAACATTCTCTTATTCACTCTCACATCCTCTTATCCCATCACACTGCCTCCAATTGCCATGCGTTTCACTACCGTCCTGATATCCTTGGTGGCTGTGGCCAACGCAGCCGTTCCCAGCTGCTCGAGTTTTCCAAACTCTGCGGTATGTTCTCTCCTATCATTACTATCCACTGCATGAAACCTGATCAAATGTTTCCTAGTGCGTAACTACATGCATGCAAAACACTGGTCTCGACAAATACGCATGCAGACAACAATGCCGCGAGACTAAGCAGTCTCTTTGCTCAAAGAGCTGCAGCACACCCCAGACTCGCCAGCTTGCTCATGATGAATCCGTCGTCGAGAAACGCCAAATTACTAGCCCGGTAGGGTATCCCTTGACTTTTCTTGTCTATCACTGACATCTGATAATTTCCAAAGTGTGTCGAGCTTTGCCTAGCCAGGCCTGAATGCGCTGAGGCCCGGTCCGTCGGAGCCGACGGCACCTTCCGCCGTCGTGACAAATCACCCACAGAGACCCCGAAGCGGGACATCGCTCCCGTCTTCGCACCAGCCAAGTCGTTTGAGAAGCGCCAGTTCTCCCCAGTAAGTCACTAACTCAGAACTTTGCATGTATCGGTACTGAGACCTTCGAAAGTGCGTTCAAGCTTGCCTTGAAGAACTCGATATTTGGGATGGCAAAGCCCGTTCAATCTGCAAGAAACAGTGTGGCGAAGCCAAAGTCAAGAGAGAACCAATTGCTGCGCCTGTGGCTCCCGCGCCGGCAGACAAGCGACAGATTCAATGGTCTGAGGTATGTAATTCATTGATGGAGGGAGAACTCAATTCACTAGCTGATGTTTCATTAGTGTGTTCTAGCATGCGTAGAGGAAACCGGTATTCGTGACGGGATGGGGTACGTCTACTGCCAGAGACAATGCGGCGAGCGTGAGTAAGCGCTGCTGTCCCATCAACATTTGAAATACGACGGAATGCGATCAATGTTTGGCTCGATGTATGTGGAGTCGTGATCGATATCACGGTCTCATTGTCCGCTGATTTGTACTGAGACTTTAACGGAAGCACAAGATTGTCAAAGCTTTTGTTCATAATATATGATGAATTTCGCTTTTGGACTAAAGTATCACCAGTAACCCGTCTCTTGATGCTCCACACTCACTGAATCTTGATACAAACTTTGCCAACATGTGCTCCAGTCGAGAGATACTCAAAGGCAGCAACCACGTCGTCCCGACCAAATCCGAATTCCTTCTCTACGGGAACCTTCAATCCCCGAGCTACCACGTATCTTGTAACCTCCTCCAGGTGCTGTCTAGAGCCGACCATGATGCCACGAACAACAGCTCCCTTGGACAAAGCCAGGGCAGCCACGTCCGGCATCTGATCCTGTGGGCAAGACGCGAGGAAGCCGATTACGGCGATGGATCCGCCGTATGCGACGGCGTTGATACTTTGGGCAATAGTCCCAGCGCCCCCATTCTCGAGGATGAAATCCGCTCCCTGACCTTTGGTGATCTTGAGAACCTCATCAGACCAATTAGGGTTCGACTTGTAGTTGATTACATGGTCGGCTCCGTAGGTCTCTTGGACGTATTTCAGCTTGGAGTCAGACGAAGACGTGATGATGGTAGTTGCTCCAGCGGCCTTGGCCAACATCAGTCCGGTAATTGAAACGCCACCAGTTCCTACAATAAAGTCAGTCTCTCATCGCTCATAACTTGTCCGGTAGAACTCACCAAGGCATAGAACGGTCTGACCCGGCTTCAGCACGGTGTTGCCATACAGCGAGTTCCATACCGTAGAACCAGTGCACACCAAGGCCGACAGCTCCGAATAGCTCAACTGCGAGTCCGATGGAACCTTGACCAGAGCTGAGGTAGGCAGGACGATGTATTCTCTCAGGGCTCCATCAAAAACACCTCCCAGGCTATGGTTCCAATCCTTCATCGGGCCATAGAGGGTGCTGAGATCGAAAGCTGCCACAACCTTGTCTCCCTCGGCAAACCCATCAACCTGCTGCCCAACCTTCATAACGTCGCCGGCGAGGTCGGAGCAAGGAACAACATTGTCTTTGACAGGGAAGGGGTACTTTCCCGTCGCAACAGCGAAGTCGCGGAAGTTAAGGGTGACACTGCGAATACGGATGAGGACTTCGTAGGACGAGGGCGAAGGAATAGGCTCGGTGCTAAGTTAGAGGTCCTGGATAGAGTTTAGGCTTCGAACTATCTATAGATACCTATATAGGTATATCCCTATATAGTCTATGGATTATAGAGGGGTACCTAAGTAAGTATTAAGTAAGTATAGGTAATAAATAAGATTTTAATATTTAAGTACTAAGTATATAAGTATAATAAAAACTATAATTTAGGTTCTAAGTAAAGGTTTATTTAATAAATATAATATACTAAAATAAGTTTAGAGAGAAGTTAAAGTTTAAATTAAAATATTTAAACTATATAAAAAATAAATTAAATTATTCTATTATATTACTAATTTCTAATAAAGGAAAATTATTATAATTTATTTCTTCTATAGTTTTTTAGCTACTTAATTACTCTTTTATTCTCTAACTTAATAATAAAAAGAATATTTATAAATTTATAAACTTTACTATAAATATTTAAGTTTTAAGAATAATATTTAAGAAACTTAGTTTAGTTTATCTATAAAACTAAAAACTTAGTTACTAACTTTAATAGGTTTTATATTTAAAAACTCTAGTTATACTAAGTTTTAAATATCTTAATATTATTTTATTATTACCTAAAATATTAATAATATCTTAAGTATACTTAATAAGCTTATAAGAGATAATATAAAAACTCTTAATATTAAGAACTTTATATTAGAATATTTAGTAAATTAATATAATATAACTTTTATTAAATATCTTAAATATATTATCCTCTAAAATAAAAAGTTCTAGATTAAAAAATAAAGCTATTTCTACTACTTATTATAAATAATAAGAAAGTTAATAAAAATTATTCTAGGTTTTATATTAAAGTATAAATAATAATAAATATATCTACTAAAACTAAATATCTATTAAGAGGGATAGAACTTAAGAAAATATAAAGATAGTTTAAGCTATTCTATAGAAACTATAATATTTTAGATCTTTTTCTAGGTTTCTCTAGAAGTCTTAGATTATCTAATATAATAGCTTAATATTAATTTAGTATTATTTCTATAAAAAAAGGGAATTATAATACTTATATTTCTTAAGGAAATTATAAAAATATTAAATCTATTTAAGAGATATTTATTTTTAGTTCTAAAGAAGTATATAAGCTAAGTAATTAAAATAATATTATAATAAGATTATAATAATAAGATTATTATAATAAGATTATTATAATAAGATTTTTATAATAAGATTTTTATAAGGATTATTATAATAAAGTTATTATAAAGATAGAAGAAATATATAATATATCTATTTCTTAAGACTTTAGAGTATTAAAGTTATTAAACTATAGATAGATCTATAAATCTTATCTAGAATAGATTTTAAGATCTCTAAGCTATTCTTATAATAGTTTCTAATATAGATTTCAGTAAAATCTGTAAGGGGCTGGCCCCTAGGCTTGTTCAACGTAGAGGTGCCGTCGATTGACTATTCTAAGCTGAAGAAGGAAGAAAGGACTTTACAGGGATAGGCACCTAACAGCGGTGAAGCAGGCCGGGTTAGGCGGCGTACTGCGGCAGAATAGTGGGTCCAACGGAGCCGGATCTCGGTAACTGCTCCGGCGAAGCCGGAGATATCAATCCGGGCTCTAGCCCGTGACATCACCCCCCCGCTCCCCTCCAGCAGCGCGCCCGCAGCGCTAAGGCTGGGTCTCCATCATGCTCCATCGCAGAGCCATAACAGCGTTCGTAAGCCTCCATTGCTTCTGTCCCCTGGAGCGTCTCAACAGGCTCCCAGGTCCTCTCTGTATATCCTTCCCACTTAACCAGAACTTCGCAGCGTCGCCCACGCCCTCGACACTTCCAAGTAGCAGCGTCGATACTCTCTACACTCCAGGTCTCTTCACCTTCATCATCTATAATTAGTGGCGGCTGCTTATCATCTAACGTTTGACCAGGTAAGGGGTTGTTACCTGCGCGCTTCAGGATATCCACATGGAAGCGTGGGTATATGGCTGCTGGTACATCAAGCTCTACCACGTATGGTGAGATGACTTTCGTAACTATGTACTTATAGTGTAACCAATCCAGTTTCTTGCAAGGCCTAGGGGATCTGTAATACCCTATATGAAGCTAGACTTTGTCGCCTACTTCTAGTCTCTCTGTAGGCTGGCGCTTCCTATTAGCCAGCTCCTCATAGTGTTGCTGTGTTGAGGCGAGGGTCGATTAGGCTATATCTATCATATCTTGAAGCCTTGTTACTAACTTGCAGGCTTGGCCCTCACAGGTGCTTTCAGAGCTTGCTAGGTCTGCTTCTTTGACCTTAATAGGCTCTGGGTTATATCTATGCTCTAGGAAGAAGCTACTCATCCTAATAGCGCTATTATCGCGGCTACAAAGCGCTAGCTGAGCTGCTGGAAGGTTACATACCCAGTCCTTCTGTGAGTAGGTGACATAGTTACATAGGTAGGCCTGGATCTCCTAGTTCATCCTCTCTAGGCCTCCATCAGTCTGCAGGTAGTAGGCAGTGCTAAGCTGCTGCTCTATTCCTAACAGCTTACAGAACTGCCGCCAAAAGCGGCTTGTCCAGTTACTTCCCCTATCGCTCACAATCAATGTAGGGACGCCGTGGAAGCGGAAGTAGCAGCTCAAGAATCGTTCAGCACAGGCTTCGGCTTCCATACTTTGCATAGCTTCGAGGGTTACGCCTTTACCTAGTCAGTCGATAATTACCCAAAGGAACCTCTCATTCTTATCTGTAGGGGGTAGATCTGTGATGAAATCCATAGCAAGATCGCTCCATATACGCTGTGGTATCAGCAGTAGCTTTAGGAGTCCCTTGCAGCGTTCTCTCCAGATATGACTTCGCCCACAACCATCGCAGTTACAGCAGAAACGCTGTACTAACTGCGACTGGCCAGGCCAGTAGAAGCGTCTGCTGACTAGCGCAAGGGTATTATCTCTACCAGGGTGGCCACTAAGCACTGAGTCGTGGATACTTTAGACGATACAAGTACGTAGCATGTTCGCCTCCCTATCCAGGTCTTCGCTACCTAGTACCCAGATCCAATCTCTGAATAGCAGTTGGTTACTATTATCAATCTCACACTCAGCAATCTGAACCTTTAGCTTGAGGCTAGGTAGGAAGCTTCTTTCTCATTGTTTCACAGCAGTATAAGCCTGCTAGTAGACTTCGTCTCCTGCTTAGGTCTGATCCTAGAGCTGCTGTAGTTCTTTATCGTCAGTAAATACAAGCATCGCTAGTGCTACCTCTACATGTTATGTACGTATTAAGGGAAGGGCTACTTCAGGAAGAAGCTAGAAAATCCAGCCTTGTTCACACTCATCTTTTAGGGACGTAGGTATATCTTGTTCACATCTAGAGAGTACATCTAGCACTACCACTTCGCTTCCTAGGCAGTACTATATCTCAAAGTTATACTGAGATAGCTCCTCTGCCCATCAGCTTTATCATTCCGTAAGCTTCTGTTTCTGCATAAAATACTTAAGGTTCCTATAGTCGGATAGGATCTTAAAGCTCTTAACGCTCTATAGCTCTGCCCTCTATTCTCACAGGCAGCTTATAATAGCTAACATCTCCTTATCGTAGATTAGGTAGTTGAACTGGGCAGCATTCAGCTGCTGTAAGTAGTATACTACTGCATAACGTCTTCTATACTCGTCTTCTTACGATAGTACTCCCCCAAGAGCAAAGCCTGAGCAGTCAGCCTCAATATAGGTTATAAGCTCAGGGTCTAGTTAGTATAAGACAGGCTTTACTGCAAAGATCCTTTTTAGCTCTTAGAATGCTGCTTCTTGTTCCTCACCCTAGCAGAATAGGGCACCCTTCTTCGTAAGGGCTATAAGGAGCCCAGCAATGTTTGAGTATGCTGGGATAAAGATCTGGTAGTAGTTTGCAAATCCTAAAAAGCTCCAGACTCCTTTAACTGTCTTTAGCACAGCCTATTCCTTAATTGCTCTTAATTTCTCAAGGTCGCAAGAGATGCCTATACCAGCTGTAACAATAAACCTAAGATACTTAACAGTCTTCATAGAAAACACACACTTATGCAGGTCCAGCCGGAGGCCAGCATCAGCTAACTTACGGAGGACTAGCCAGACCTTCGCTTCGTAGTCCTTTTATGACCTATTTAAGTAGATCAGTACGTCGTCCATATACACCATCGCAAAGTCATTAAGATATTCTCAAAGTACGCCATTAATATACTGCTGGAACGTGGCAGAGGCTTCTGTGAGGCTAAAAAGGATGACTAGCCACTTAAATAGTCTATATCTAGTCCGAAATGCTGTCTTATACTCCTCCCCTTCTGCAATTCTAATCTTATAGAACGCTGCTACTACGTCCAGTTTCATAAACCACCTTACAGCGCTAATAGTCCGTAATATTTCCTAAATCAAGGGGAGGGGGTATCAGTCGCGCTTAGTGAGTTCGTTAAGGGCGCAGTAGTCAACATAAAAGCATATCCCTCCTCCTAGTTTCCATACAAACAGTACTAGGGCTGATGCTTCAGAGCTGCTAGCGCAGATGAAGCCCTTATCTAGTAGGTCTTGCAGGGTCTTCCAGAGGACGAGGAGCTCTTCTCATAACATCCTATAGAGCAGGCCCCATAGTAGTACAGCCTCATTGCCCTTACTATCCTGCTTAATAGGGATCTCATGGTCAACCCCGGGGCGATATAGTGGGAGGTTAGCAGCCTCATCAGGTTGGAATAGCTCGCGAAATTCAGCTAGAACAGCTGGCGGAAGGAGAGCCTTAAGGTCTGCTTTCTCTGTCTTCTTCGCAAGGGCTTTCTGTATATCTGCCAGGCTAATAGCCCACACTTCATATGCTGCAGTTTCTCCAGTTTGTCGTTACGCCCTCTTATAGAGCGTTGTAAAGGGGGCTCCTGGGAGGAGTCGAGCAGTTCTAATCTGGCGTATTCGTTCTGGCTCTTCCTCGCCTTTCAGTCATAAGTCTACACCACCTCTCCTATAACATATCTGTTGCGCAGAAGCGTTATATACAACACAGTTCCATTCCATCCACAGTTTCCTAAGGAAGAGGTCATCCCCAAGACCGCAGACAGTATACACAAAGATCTTCTTATCATAGCCACATAGCTCTAAGTTAAAGATAACTACACCTGTCGCTTTCGTGGCGCCTATAGCATCGCTGAAGCTGCCTAGTATCCGCTCTAAGCAGTCTACTATTAGTAGGCACAGCCTACAGGCGAGGTCATAGTCAACAAGGGCGTATAGGTCGCACCCAGTATCTACCAGGGCGTCTGCTTAAGTACCCTTATATATGCAGGCAGTGATCACTGCTGATTTGCTGCTCATGCAATACTTAAACTGCTTCCATTCAATGATATCACTAGGCTTTGCCTCCAACACCCGACTTTACATTAGAGTTACTCTTTTCCCAAGCTCTCTTCAGCCTCAGAGCTTCCCAGCTCCTCTATAGCACTATCATTACTGCTCTCTTCTGACTTCTTGGCTTTCTTGACCTTCTTGATCTTCTTTAGCCCTGGACGCTTTGGCTTAATGCACTATGTAGCAATATGGCTGATGTTGTTACAGTTATAGCAACGCTAACTATCCTTCTGCAGTTATTCACTACCCTCAGACTCAGACGAGGAGGAGTAGCATCTGCAGCGCTGCAGTTCCAGAGCTCCCTTCTTGTTCCTCGCGCGGCTTACGCCAGTCATCACCACATCACCATCGTTATCGTGGTGCCTGCTTGCTTCAGGGGCTCTAGGGTAGTACAAGCTGCTTCTGCGCGTTGTAGCTGGAAGCCTCTCCAGCCTTGCAGCTACATCTTGTACCTGCATAAGCCATCTATAGTAGTTATCAACTGGAAGGTCGACAGTCACGAGGGCTTGTTAGAGCTGCGTACTAAGTGCTCTCTTAAGGAGGGTTATCTTCGCCTGGTCTGCCTAACTAGCCCCCCAAGCTTCTGACAATACTCTCTCGTATCAGGGAAGAAAGGAGGCGAGGGATTAGTCGTCCTGCTGACGGATTGTTCGCAGCGTAGCAGCTGCGCAGGAGGCAGCACTTAGGTCTTTATATGTACAGTCCAAGTACCTCATGAACTCAGAGGGGTCTCGCTCGCCCCCAGGGCCTCCAGCGGCATAAAAAATAGCAACAACTTGCTGAAGGTCAACATCAAGTTGTGAGTTGATATAGTACTAAACCTTAGCGTTACCCCCCATAAGTCCTGTATCTAGGGTTGTCTTATTGCGCATTTGCTGAGACCACGCTAGGTAGTCTTTACGCCTTCCCATGAACTTCAGGGGATTTGGTAGGGGCTTTCTCCGCCCTTCAGCTACCATTACTATATCATCACTCAGAGCCTGTATAGTTGTATCAGCTGTAGACAGGGTCGGTATGCTACTCGTAAGCAGCATAGGGGTTGCTCTATCCAGTGACATAAGCCCATTCAGAGCTGTCAAGAGCTGCGTCATCTGGGCCGTCTGCTAGGCTATTTAGTCCTGAAGAGGATATATGCTTGCGTTAACCGCTTCGTTGATCCGGCGGTCAATCTCGGCGTTCATCGCGTCGTTTGCGCTACCCTCTGGCGAATCCATCGTGTCGCTCTCGTGAGGTTTCACGTAGCGTCTTCTGTTGTTGAGCTTAGAATATGTAAGGGGCTGGCCCCTAGGCTTGTTCAACGTAGAGGTGCCGTCGATTGACTATTCTAAGCTGAAGAAGGAAGAAAGGACTTTACAGGGATAGGCACCTAACAGCGGTGAAGCAGGCCGGGTTAGGCGGCGTACTGCGGCAGAATAGTGGGTCCAACGGAGCCGGATCTTGGTAACTGCTCCGGCGAAGCTGGAGATATCAATCCGGGCTCTAGCCTGTGACAAAATCTTTTTAAATAGTATGAGCTAATAAGCTAGAATAAGCTTTATAAATACTATAAAATCTTAGATTATTATTTACTATATTTAGTATATAAAAAATAGAAATAGTAAAGATATATAAAGAAACTAATCTTTCTTTTATAGTAACTAATACTTCTTAAGTTTATCTACTACTATTTATACTACTTTTTAAAGAGATAGAACCTAATATTTATTCTTATTAGTATTAAGCTTCTTAATAGCTTCTTAATACTTTATTAAATAGTTATAATAGATCTTTATAAAAGTAATTATATAAGTAATATTAATAGCTTAGTCTTAGCTTATATATATAATAGTAAAAAAGTACTTAGAAATATTAAAAATAACCTTAATTTAATATTATTTATTAGCTTCTAGCTTAAAAGAAATATTATTACTATAGTTTTTTAAACTAAATATTAATTAGAATTTAAAGTTTAAAAGCATAAACTAATATTAATATAGTTAAGTTTTAGTAAGTCTTTATATTAATAATTAGATATTTAGGATATTTTATAAAGTCTTTATTTAACTCTTTCTAAAATACTAGAAACTCTAAAACATATATTAAACTAGATTTAATTTTCAGTATAAAGTATTAAACTTAAAAGAATATAAATTAATAGATATAAAAATTACGAATAAAATACTTTATTTTAGTAATTACTACTCTAAATATTAAGTATTATATCTATTAATTTAACCTTCTAATAGTAAATCTTATCTAGACTATAATTAGTAGAAATCTTATTATCTAAATAAACTTTTTAATCTATATCCTATAAAATAGAATAGCTTTCTTTTATAGTAGTATAATAGCTTTAATAACTTCTTTATTATTTATATTTAATATATATTATATAAGGTTACTTATTATAAATATATAAGTAACTTTAAGTTAATTATATAGTTTTTAAACTATAAAGTTAATAATATAAGTAAGGTATTAAATATAAGTAATTATAGGTTATAGTAAAGTAAATATCTTTATATAGAACTTAGCTAGAATATTTAGTATAAAGTTAGAAGTATTATCTATAGAAATATAGTTAAATTTAAGTTTAAGGTCTAGAAGCTTATTAAGAGTTTTAATAATTATATTTATAATAATCTCTATAATATACTTTCTTATAATACTAGGAGTACTAAAAAGAATAGTAATAGTTCTAGTTTTTATCTATAAAGTAAGCTATAATACTAAGTATAGTATATTTCTAACTTAGTATTATCTAGATATTAATTATTAGAGATATTTTTAAACTTAGAACGATTTACTTAAAAACTTTAGTTAAATAACTAAAGTTTTAATTTTAAAATTCTTAGTAATTATTATAATAGATAGTAATATCTATTTTAGGTTTATAAAACTAGTAAAAAAACTTAAAAGTTAACTTTAAAACAGAGTTAAAAATATATTACTATTAATAAAGTAGTATAGTAGTACTTTATCTATATAAGTATTTATCTATTTTACTAATAAGCTAGAAAGCAAAAAGAGGTTATTATAAATTATTATAAATAACTTAAATAGGTTTTATAATTTAGAGATAAATTATTTCTTTATTATATTATATTGAGAAAATACTAAAGCATTATATTAAGCTTTAAAATAGACTAGTTTATAAAAGTAATTATTTATTAACTTAGTCTCTAAGCTAGTAATATTAAAATAGATTAGAATAGAATTATATACGTTATAAATAAAATAGGAGGTTCTCTTATAGACTTTTACTTTTTTATAAAAATTAGCCTAAGTATCTACTTATTTATAAGATTTACTAAAGATTTTAGCTACTCTTTTTAGGTATATATTATAAGTTAGAGATTCCTAGGAACTTCTAATATTATCTTCTATTTTCTACTTATAATAATAAGTTTTTTACTACTATTTAATAAAAGAAGTGTTTATAGTAAAAAGAATAGTAGAGCTACTAAATATTAACTTATATTTAGGGGGGGGTAAAACTAGAAAAGAGATCTCTTTAAAAAGGTTACTTATTATATATAATTAAGTAATATATATTACTAATATAGATATAGTAATAAATATAAAGAGAAGTTAGAGTAAAATAAATTATTATAATAAATTATTATAAGTATAGTAAGTATAGAGTATTATACTATTTAGTAATAGGTTTAGGAGATAATTAGTTTACTTAATAATATAACTAAGCTATAGATATTTATTATAGTAATTATAAAAGATATATTTTTTAATCTTCTTATAATAAGTCTTTAAAATAAAAATACTGCTCTAATTACTTAAGAGTATTCTATTAATACTAGCTATATCTAGTTAGTATTTAAAGGATAATAAGATTTCTAAATCTTTATATATAGCTATAATAGTAATTATTTAATTTTAATATAGTAGAAAATATTATTAATAAACTTAATCTTCTACTACTTATAATAATAAAAACTACTATAAAAACTAGGAATAATTTATTATTATAACTACTAAAAAAGAATATAAAGAAGAAGCTTATAAGTAGTATATTAAATCTACTAAAAAAATAGAAAGTATAGAAAGCGTTATAAAAGGATATTATTATTAAGAAAAAATATTTATACTATTACTAACTAGAAAGTAAGTTTAAATATATTTTAAATTAGTTTTAAAGTTAATTTTTATAGTATAAGTATTTTAAGAAAGAAAGAAGTAGTAGAGAATAATAAATAATATAATTTAGAGGTAGCTATTTTCCTAGCTTATAAGAGAGATATTATAGTCTATATATTTAGATTTATACTTCTAATTAGATATTATAAGAGCTTTATAAATAGTTATTAAATTATATCTAATTACTATATTTAAAAATATATAATTATTATTAGCTAAAAGTACTTTTACTTATATATTAAATAGGTATAAACTTCTATACTATCTATATAAAGAGAATTATACTTTAAAAGAAAGATATAAACCTAGTTAAATAGCTAGCTAAATATATAGGTTTATAGGAGATATAAATATAGAAGTAGGGATAGGTGAATTCTATTCTAATTTACTATAGAAAGTTATTATAATAAGTTATTATAATAGCTTATTATAATAGCTTATTATATTATAATATTATAATATATTATTACTATATAGAATAAACTTACTACTACTCTAATTATATTTAAAATTCTAAGAAGCTAAGGTTTTTAACGCTATAAGCTAGATCTATACTAATATATATTACTATTTATCTAGATATCTATATATTTTCTCAGTTTAAATACTTACTCTTTTTATTTTTATTCTTTTTATTCTTTTTATTCTCTTTAGTAAACTTTATATCTATTTTATAATTAGGAAAAAAAGTAAAAGTAGTAAACTTATTTAGTATATTAGTATTAAACTACTTTTATACTATAGAGTAAGAATCTTAAATAGGAAGTATTTTAAGCTAAATAGAAATCTAAGCTAAATTCTTCTTATAGTAACGCTAGATAATATTTAATACTTTAAACTTCTTTAGATAGATTTTATTAATATTAGATTAGATTCTAGCTAAACTAAAGAAGTCTATCTAGATATTATTCTAATTATTATTAACTATACTAATAATATCTTAGATTATCTTTTAAACTAAAATACTAAAAGGATATCTGTTAGTATAGATATAAAAGTATTCAGGGGCGTAGTATATACGCCTATATAGTATAAGGTTATAGATAGAGATATGTTATAATAAAAAGTGATAATCCTCAGCATTTATAGGCATTTATTTGTATAGATAATTGATAGAGAAGGAATGTATTGTGATGATTCTGGTTGATGTTGTTAGCAGGTTACATCCTAAGGTAGGGAAAAAGGAGGGGAAAGATAACCTGAAACATAAGCTGTAAAGCTCTTAATTATATAAGTAGGATTACATAATATAAGGGATTACATAAGCATTTATATAGTTATAGGTTATAATAAACTAAACACTTTTATATAAGGTTATATATATAAAAGTCTATTTGTTTATTTTATATAGAATATTTAAGTAAGTAGATTATTCTTATATTATTATTATTATTATATTAAGACGTTATATGTTAACATAGAGAAATATTTTTCTAATTTAAATTATAATTATTTTTAAAAATATCTTAAGCTTAAATATAGTATTAGTAAGTTCTCTATACTTAGATATTAGATATAAATAAGCTAATTAAAGAATTAAAAAAGTAATAACTAAGCTTCTATAGTACTTACTAAGGATTATTTAAAGATAGCTATATTATAAGTCTAAGTTTTAGAATAGGTTATTTATACTTCTTTAATATATTTTTTACTATACTATAGTTTAAATATAGAGAGTAATAGTATAATTAGAATAAATAAAATAAATAGAATAAAATTAGAATAATAATATTTTCTATTTATTCTAGATTTTTATTAGTAAATTTCTAAACTTTTTAAAAATATAACTTATATATTTTAGTATACTTATATTTTTATTTCTTTAATTATAGCGTTTTACTATACTTTATTTAGAAAATTCTAATCTAAATACTTTCAGATTATAATTTTCTTTATATATATTATTCTAATATTTAGCTACTACTTTAGCTAGTAAAACTTAGCTTTAATATTAGTTATATTATTAATATACTTCTATATCTTTATAATATAAAGATTAGTAGAATAATCTCTTATAGCTTTTTACTTCTTTCCTATACTAGAGCTAATAGAGCAACCTATAGAAATAATTATTATAATAACTTTATAAATATAAACTATAAATATATAGTAGTAAAGATATATTTATAGGTATACTTTAGTAGATAGATTAGAGAGATTTAGTATAAATAATTTAAGATATTAAAAATTATACTTATAATAGTTTTATTTTATTAGTTATAAGAAATAAGATTAATTCTATTAGAATAGATTTAAAATTTCTATAATATAGCTATATAGATTATTTATATAGGTTATATAATTATTTTAAGGTGAAAGTTACTATTATTATAACTAAAGTATTTATACCTGCTAAATTCTAGATATAATATAGTTAGTATATATAACCTTTCTTTTTAAATCTACTAACTAACTAGAGTTATTCTTTTTTTCTCTCTATAAATATATCACTACTATAACTTTATATAATTTATTCTTCTATTTATATAAATATTTTTATTCTAATATTTTTATTCTTTCTTAAAAACTAATTTCTTATAGATATAAACCTATAATACTTACCTATTAAAGTAGTAGTAGTATAAATACTACTAGAAATATATTTAAGCAGACTACTTATAAAACTACTTATAAGACTACTTTTAAGATTATTAGTAAAACTACTAATAAGACTACTCTTAAAACTATTTATAAATCTACTATAAAGAAACTAACTTATATAGTTAGATAGTAGGTATTAGCTGATTAGTATAAGCTTAGATATAAATTAGATTATTATAATTCCTAAAAACTTTTATAATACTAATATTTTAAAGATTATATACTTTAGGAAATCTACTATATCTAAGCTTTATATAAGCTTTTAATTCTAAAATATCTTTTAAGAATCTTATTAGAAAGATTATACTAGAAAATACTTAGCTTTACTTTACTATATTTACTTATATTTAAGTTTCACTTTTAAAATATTATAGGAAAGTTCTAAAGTTCTCTTTATTTCTATATTTAATAATATTTTTATTTCCTTTTTAAAATTCTTTACTAATATTTTTCAGTATATATATAAATAGCTATTTATACCTACTAAGTTACTATTAATAATAAAAATCTTACTTTAGTTAAGAAGATTTATATAATATCCTAAAAAAAGAAATATTATAGTTAAGTATATAAGTAGGTATTTTATTTTATTTCTATTTTATTATTCTATTTTACTTATATTATTTTAAAATATATTATATATTAATTAATAATAGAAAGCTATTAGTTATATTTAGTTTTAAAACTATCTATATTAAATTTTAAAACTAAACTTAACTATTTAATATAAGCTTAAAAATAATAAAACTATTCTTAAAACTAAAAAAGATATTACTATTAAGAAGATTTCTATAAAATAAAAAAGGGTTATAAAACAAAGTATATCTAAAGTAAAAAAGAAAGCTAAAGTTAACTAAGAAGATATTATTTCTATTTTAAGTAATAATAAATTAGATAATATATCTAAAACTACTATATTAGAGTATTCTAGCTAGCTTTAATTACTATTTCTTAATACTTATTAGGATATTTAAAATAGCTTTAATAATATTAATACTATTCTTCTCTCTAAAATAGCTATAAATAGAAATACCTCTCTCTAGACTAAAAGTAATATTAATATCTTAGAAAGAACTAAAAACTAAGAAAGTAAAGCTTAAAAAAGTAAAACTTAAGAGAATAAAGTTTCGAGAAATAAAGCTTAATATAATAAAAACTAAGAGAATAAAGCTTAAAGTAATAAAAAGCTAAGTAATAAAGATTAAAGAAATAAAAAGCTAAGTAATAGAAATAAAAAGAATACTAACTTCTATAATAAGATTTAAATATTTTTTAGTAAAAGTTATAATCTATAGAAATTCTTTAGTAGTAGTAATATAAATAATAGAAATATAAAAAATAGTTTTATAACTAAAAAACCTTCTATTAAAAGAAATAGTAATAGTATTTCTAATATTAATAAAAAGATTTGTTTAAGATAATATAAGAATAGTAAGTATAAGAAGCTATTAGATAAATAGCTAGAAAGTATAAATTTAAAATTAAAAATCCTTAAATAGAATTAAATAATATAAATAAGAAATAATAGCTTTAAAACTATAGAGTATAAAATAGTTTTAGAACTATAGAGTATAAAATAGCTTAGTTAGATTAAAAGTCTAAAGAATTTAGTAATAAGAATATAAAACTAAATAGTAAACTATATATAATATATTTTAAAAACTAAAATAAAATTTTATATAAGATTATTATAATAGTTATTATAATATATAGTAATTTTAGGAGATATAGGAGTTATTTATAACTTTATAAATATAAGTAGAGATTCTACTTATACCTATATTTATATCTACCTATATACCTAGTAAACCTATCTACTTATAGCCTAGGTCTACCTATAACCTAACCTATTTATATAGCTACCTATAGGTATCTATAGCATAGGTAATTCGAAGCCTAATAGAGTTGTGCTGAGGCAAACAGAAGACTTGCTAAGACGCTATTATTGATTGTTAAAGGTGTGAAATCAAAATTGTTGTTAGAGAGTGTTGTGATGTGAATATGATCGGAATGTTGCGGTTGTTGGTGTCAGCTCTCTCGTTTTTGCGAGGTTAATGACCTTATTTGAGCTTCAGGCTTCAAGCTTCGACTATAAGCCTTACTTGACATAATGGAGACGGATTTATCAGCAGCCGGTGGGCGATGCGAATTTAGAGAACTAATAACCGATGAAGTTCGAGCTATTAATCAGCAGTGAATCTCAACTTTCCTGTTCGCTTCGAATTTAGTTGTTTTCCAGCTGGTAAGTCGGGCCTCGACGTCATCGGTGAAGACAATAATGAAATCACAGAAGTTGAATCAAGCTCATGCGTCTGGCTTTTCGATTACAAATAGGCTCGAAAATCACTCACCAATTAAAGCAACCGATCAAGTAGCCGTCTTGAAAGATTCGGGATCAGATGAAAGGCAGGTGGGTGAGGAAAGGCAAGTTGACGATCGAATCTAGAGCGAGTGGGTCAAAGTTTGACAGTTTGGGGAGGTCAGTGAGTCGACGAAAGTGCAAGCGCAAGCGCAAGCGCCCTAGTCATCGGGGATGGATGCCTGAATACAAATGCAAATCCATGCCACCCGCCTAACCGTGCCATCATCGGGGTTTTTTGTCGGTCTTGACCAGGGAGAAATTTTATACCGGCTACCAAACCCCAAGCGGTACATCAAATCATTCAGAAGCGAGTGGGTTATGACATCAAAATGCAAGTTCGGCTCTAGCCACGACTGGTGGGACAGTCATCCCCAAGATTAGGAGTCTGGCCGCGTCTTCCACTCAGTGCAAGTTTTCACTAGATAACACTGTGGTTATACGAAAAAGAAGAACATTCCAACTTTTGGAAGGGGGTTTTTTTTTCCAGCAAACAGTGTCTGAGGAAACAAATGAATTAAACACCTAAAGAAATAGTAAAATATCTACCAAGGCACAGATGCCGATGAAAAAGCCGTCCACTTCCACTGAAAGAATCGAAGTAAGCAAAGAAAAGTCTCCCCAACGTTTCAGAACAAGCTCCCAGGATGGGCATGTCTCTAGACAATAGTCGACTACAGAGTATCGTACTTATGTAGCCTGCCTTTTTAGTCGATGCCTTTTTCAACTTCTTAGTTGTACTTGTAAACGGAAAGACGGTCCGGGGCACCGCACAGTTCACCGGAGTTGCCGGTGCACTTGTAGTAGCATTGGCTCTCATCGGCAGCAGCGTTTGCGGGCTCGCCGGTACCACAGAAGCACTCCTTGCCGAATTCAAGACCAAAGTACGTAGCACCCTTGCCGTTGTTGCAGAGGCTGGCGCACATCTCAACGGTCATGTTGTTATCGTCAGCGAAGTGGTCACCGTCCAAAGCACGGCCGCCGGGAGTCTCCATGGCGCACTTGACGTATGAGTACTGGGATGAGGAAACGGAGACGGCAAGAGTTCTGCCACTTTTGTAGAGGTTCAGGCGGTCCTTGGCGCCGCAGGTGTAAACTCCGTTGCCAAAGCAGGGAGTGCCGCACTCGGCGTCAGACACCAGCTCAAGATCAAGGGAGTAGCTGTTGGCGCAGTAGCACTCGTTGCCATTCTCGACACCGAAGTACTTGTAGTTGGAGCAGTAAGACCAGCACTTGTAGGCGTCCATGTCGTCAGCGGTGAGTCTGGAGCCAGTCTCGAGAAGGCGGAGGGTCTGCGTGTCCTTTGCGCAACCGGCGTAAGTGAAGGTGGCGCGGGGATCGGTTCTGACAGCCCCAGGCACGGTGCGGGCATAGATATTGAGACGTCCACCCGAGCCACAGTAGCTCTTCGCATCTCCCGAGCAGCGCATCTGGCAGTCGGCCGCGGGAGCGATGCTACCTCCATGGATGGTGCTGCCGCAGTAGCACTCGCGGCCGTACTCCACACCAGCAAAGTTGAATCCCCTGTCGGAGCAGTACTGGCCACAGTCCTCAGCCTTCATGTTGTCAGAGGAGTACCCATCCTCTCTGAGAGCACGACCTCTATCGCCCTCGGTGTGGCAGTAAAGATAACTCCAGCCGCGGTTGTACAAATCCTTCACGGAGGGCCCGCTATAGCCGTCGGTTTGGTAGAGGTTGAGACGGCCCGGGCCGCCACATCTGGAGTGATCGTCCATGCCGTTGCAAGGCATGTTGCAGTCACCAGAATCAGCTGGGAGAGCAGAGTCGGTGAGGACATCACCGCAATAGCATTCCCTGCCGTACTCGGTTGCGAAGTAAACGTAATCTTTGCAGAAGTCGGAACACATCTGGGTGCTCATCGAGTCAGAGGAGAAGCTCGCATCCTTGAGGGCACGGCCGTGGTCTCTAGGGGGCTCTGAGTAGCAACCCTTGTCGGCGAAGGTTCGAGCTTGAAGCTGTCCTCGGGGCTGGACCTGGACGGCGGCAGCAGACACCAGGGGTGCCATCAAAGGCATGGCCATAAGACCGATGCGGGAGAGGGTAGCGAAAGACATGGTGAAAACGAAGGTCGAGGTCCGAGTATTCAACCCGAAAAATGAGAGTGGTAGTGAGAAGGTGAGTAGATGAGGTGATGAGTGGTGGTTATCTCGTCATTCTAGATCGGACAGGCTGATGGTCTTAAATATCTCGATATAAGACGATTTCAGAGGAGATTGTTGTTGGGTTAGAAGCCGTCTCCAGCCATGACTCTCGATCCAAAGCACCTGGACCGGATTGTTCCCCCACATGTGCCAAGTGTCTTGGGCTGGAACAATTTGTCTCTTGGATTATGGGAATCTATTTCGACGCTAAGGATCCCAAGTGTTTGGTTTAGGTGCCTGGAAGCTTCCCCGCCCTGTGGCTTGAAGATTCATCCTCGGGTCCAGCTTGGTTCCTTGCGAAGAGAGCCTTTCCAGGTTGGGGCTTCCCCCTCACAGCCCAAATTGTCACCACGAGTGGCAGCGGCGCCAACAAGGCGATTAGAGGCCTTCGCGCTAGCCAAAACGCCCCCTAATCTCCACGCACAGAAATCAACGGCAATGCACGAAGGACGCAATCTGCGGGCTGCCGTGTGTCCAACAACGACTTCAACCATCCCAGGTCTAGCTGCAGCCACCAACTTGAGCCGAGCTGCGTTAAGCTTACTTGCCAAGACAATAGGTTGTTTTTCAACGCCATGTTGGCTTTGGTGCCACGCGAAGCCAGAACTCGGCTTGTCAAGTCTGTCACTGCCGGTGATGATCATGGAGTCTGGCCCGTATTTCTCTTTTGCAACAACATCGGGGGCAAAGGGCGAAGTGCCGAATTCCCAACCGACGACAACCTTAACTTTCATGGGCTATCATGCCCTAATGAGTTGAACCTATTCTACCAAGAGTGCCAGAAAGTATTTACTATCGAAGACACATCCCGAAAAGTAAGAAACTCCATGCATGCATGACGTGTGTCAAAGGTATGCCGGTCCTTGTCGTTACCAAGCCCTCGGAACATTTAAGCTTACCCAGAGTCCCCGCCTTACAATCAGGAAAGTTACTTTTCAGCTCCGCGAGCAAGGTCAACGCTATTGAGACACTTCCTGGTCTGCCCCTGATTGCGCTAAAGATCCATCGGCTGTGCGTCGGACGGCGAATATCGCTTAATTGATTGCTTTGCGACCAGAGACACGCCACCCCCGCGAGATTGATTGCGGCTCATGTAGCCATCACGGAACCTCGCTGTCGCCGATTGGCTAGCTTACGCGGAAGAGGATGTTCTTAGCACCCAACAGGTTAGCAAAATACCATCTACTCTGTTGCCGTCCGGCTAAACGGCACTCTAGAACGGTAGTTGCTGGCGATGCAAATAGTGAGGAAGGTCATATCCGGCAGACTGGATCTTGCGATGAGGCTATTTGCAACACAATCAGTCGGTACTACTCATGGTAGTTGTAGGAATTAGCGGGCAAGGGCCTTGGCGATTACGCGTCAATCGCCAGTGGTAGTAAATTTGTGATGCTTCAGTCAGCCTTACAGAAAGGGGTCTGTCTTGGCAATGAAACCAGATGTTTTGCGTTTCGACATTGTAAACGTGACTGGCTTGTGGAAATTCATCACTCGGCAGTTCAGAATCTCGATAGTCAAACAGCGATAGGTTCAAGATGACGACTTTTCCAAATCCCTGTCTCCCAGAGGTAGAAGAAGGAGTAAAGACCGCACCAACGTCAACTGCATCTCACCATCACGACAACATGCGGGGCCAGCGAGGGATTTTTTGTGTGCTCAAGCTGCCTCGATGTGACCAATACGGGCAATGTTAAGCGCTCTCCTTCCGCTCTTTCTTCCGTCTCCGTAGTTGATGTCCTGGGGTACCCCGCACGTTACCTTGTTTGGGGACACTGCATCGTGGGGAAATGCAACATTGCCATCACCCAGGACACGAGAAGCGCAGATCTATGTGGAGAAACTCGTGAGAGTACCCAAACCGCGTCTTGTTCGGGGAAACAAGCGGAAAAGTCCGATCCATTCCCTCCATTAACTGCAGAATTTCCAAGCCCTACTGCAGACTGTTCTTAATTTGTGGGCTCTAACCACCCGAGTCACTGAGTGGTGACCGCTTTGCTTACTGATTCAGCGGCCGGGACTCCCCGATTTGAAAGCAAGGCTTTACGCGTATTTCTGGCTTCCTTTTGGGCAGTCGCATCCCCCATGATTTCATCTGGAGTGAATGGGGCAACTCGAAGAACTCGCCAAGCGTTGAGTCCGATGGTGATTCTAGCATAAATAAGAGACAGATAAACATGGCGTGAAACCCAGGAAAGTCTTCGCTTTGGCAAGTCTTTTCCTGGCTCTGTGTCGAAAATGGCGACTCATACTTCGAAGGCCCTTCTTTGGGCCCTCTTTTTCCTCATTTCTGGTCTTTCTTTGGCACAGGAGAAGAAGTGTGAATCTTCCAGATATGGAAGCAAGCCTCGTGTTTTTGTTCTTACAGATATGAGCAATGAGCCCGACGACCAAATGAGCCTGGTTCGTTTCCTCACCTACGCCAATGAGTTCGATATCCAAGGCATTGCTGCAACCACATCAACATGGCTCCCAAGTCGTACGGACCCCGATACCATCCGCGAGGTGGTCCAAGATGGCTACGGGCAGGTCGTTGATAACCTCAGCGCAAACGCTCCCGCTTATGCTTCCTATCCTTCAACCGAAGAGATTCTATCAAAGATCTCTTCTGCTCACCCGTGTACGGACTTGAGGCTCTGAAGGCCAACAACCTCAGTGACGCTGCTGCCAACCTCATTAAGGCGACCGACGACTCAGATTCCCCTCTTTGGGTCTCTGTCTGGGGCGGTGCCGCCGTTCTGGCTGAGACTCTTCAGCATGTCTCAAACACTCGCGATGAAGCTGCGGTAGAGTCCTTCGTCAGCAAAGTCCGGGTCTACTCCATCTCGGATCAAGACGATGCCGGATCATGGATTCGAGCCCAATACCCCGCCTTGTTCTACATTGTGTCGCTTCATGGATGGAGCGAATACACCCAGCCGACTTGGATCGGCATCTCTGGAGAGGAGTACCGGCACTTCGACGTCGGTGGCCCTAACTCGGCCATCGTCTCCAACGATTGGCTGCAACAACATATTCGGATTGGTCCTCTTGGAGCGCATTACCTCAACTGGTCATTCATCATGGAGGGAGACACCCCTGCCTTCCTTACTCTGGTCCAGAACGGATTGGGTGATATTGACCACCCTGAGTGGGGAAGCTGGGGTGGCCGTTACGTACAAGTTGATGCACCCACTGCTGCTCACCGCTCAGTGTACTCAGATACCGCGGACTACGTGCAAGGCGCCGATGGCAGAGCATATTCCAGTAAGTTCTCGACCATTTGGAGATGGAGAGAGGCCTACCAGTATGACTTCGCTGCGCGCATGCAATGGACCATCAATGGCAATTTTGAGGAGAACAATCATCAGCCTATTGTGGTCGTGAACGGATCTTGCGGACCAGCAGCAGCAGAAGTGCCTTACAATTTTAGCGACCAAATTGTCTTCGACGCCTCCGAAAGCTGGGACCCTGATAATGATGGGTTGCATTTCGAGTGGTTTCACTACCGCGAGGCCAGTGGAAGGGATCTTGAAGGGTTCAGTATCCCACTCGTCAGCAACAACCTCAACATCACTAGCCTGAACTCCGACGGTAGCATTGTCGCCGTTGAGCCTCAACGCAACCAGGTAAGAAAGTCATTACAGCAAGACTACAGAGCCCAAACTGACAGGATTTTGCGGCAGACCATGCATCTTATCTTGTCCGTTACCGACAACAGCGATATGCCTTTGGCTACGTACCAAAGGCTCATCCTCAAGCCGAACTAAGAGCTACCGGAACAGTTTAGTCCACTTGGATGATTGTAGTTTCATGACCACATGCAATACAAGATGGCCCATTTAAGGCGCGAAAATCACTTTCCAAAACTCTCGACATTGTGATGCTGGACTGAGAGACGGAACGAGACATAGACATGGGTGTTGTTGTCTCTGTGTAATAAACGGATCTATAAAATGGGCTAGCTATTCGATTAAGGCGTGCAAAACTCTAGAAACCCTTCCTCGGGTCTGAGTCGGGCGCTCTGCAGCCAGAACTTCATCCAAACCTTCAGTCATGTCGATTTCACCAGGCTCCTTGAACCATGCACCTTGACTAGAATGGCACTGATGGCCCAGGTAAATCGCGAGAAACACTGAAATACCGATATAGGCAGTCAGAAAGTCTCCCAAAGACCACTGCCCCGGGAGGAACACCTGAAAACCATTGATGAGCATCAAAATTACCGCACCAATGGTCCCCGCCCACATCCCCCATGGTTGCGAGCGCGATCGATACGGAGATTCAACCTTGTGGAACTCGATTGCCTTCCGATACCTGAGATATATCGCCCCGCAGCAAATCCAGCTGATGAAGCCAGCGGAGTTGGTGATGTTGATGAGCCAGTTGAAGACAGTGAGACTAGTGCTCGAGAGGCTGAGGTATGCGAGAGGGCTAAAACTAGCGCTGGCTGCGACAGCAAAATATGGTAGACCGTAGTTGTTGCATCTTTTGAATATGGCTGGGGCGTTTCCGGCAATAGCCAGAGAGTAGAGGTTTCTGGATGCGGAGTACAAGAAAGCGTTACCTGCGGTACACGCCGAAAGAAGGATCAACGCATTCACAATGCTGTCCAATGCAGGAATCCGAGCGTTGCGAATTGCGATGACGAAAGGAGAACTTGCGGTACCGGTAGCGCTCAGCCTCGGATCGTTAGAGGGACATACAACTCCAATGCCTATGACAGTCGGCATGAAAAGGATGATCAACCGCCAGAAGTAACGTCTTGCAGCTCGAGGCAAGTTCTGTCTTGGCGATTGCATCTCACCAGCTGTGACGATGAGCTGCTCCGGGGCCAGGACGAAGGCGAAAGAAGCCAGAACGAAGGACTGGAGCAGGGCAACGAAGCGACCGATATGACCTTCCTCCAGGTAGAAGTTCACCGGACCAGGATCTTTCCAATACCTGAACCCCAGTCTATCATGATCTGGGCCTCCACCAAAGAACAGGACGATCGACAGGAAAATGAGACCAATTATTAGAATGATCTTCATCCCGGCACTCCAAAACTCAACTTCTCCAAAGAAGCGCACCGGAAGAAAGTTGAGGATGACAATGATAATAAGGATGACGGTAATCCAGATAGCTGGGTTGACAGGAGGATCCCAAAAGTCGATCAAGAGCGTCGAGGCAACAAGCTCATACGGCACCAAGATTCCGAGAGAGTACCAGTAGAGATAACCCATCGCGAAGCCGAGGCTACGGGAGACATACTTGTTCCCATAGTAGCTCATGGTTCCTCCAGGCACAGGCAGATAGGTGGCGACTTCTGCGATTCCGGTCACGACACCGTAAACCAAGATGGAGAGAATGCCGTATGATACCAAGAGAAATGCTGGACCACCCACGCGCAAGACCTGACCTGTGCCTAGGAAAAGTGAGGTGCCAATAGCGCCGCCGATGGCGATCATTTGCGAGTGACGAGGCTTGAAACCGCGATGGGTTGCCTCGTTTCTTTCTGGTTCTTGAGCGCCATCTTGAATGCTTTCGACTCTGTTAAGTGTCTCTTCGTGTTTCTCAGGCTGTGAGCCGTCGCTTCCGAGGGGCGCCTTGATGGTGTCTTCCTTTAACGTCGGTGCCATTGTTTGCAAGGGAAAAGAATGAGGCAGAATACTGGAATGGCAGTAAAGGTGAAAATATCAACGAATATCAGCGCGGGGTGCGTCGGGAGTCGAAATGCATTGGGTATACCGCAAGTACGATGGTTGAGAATGAAGGGCTGTAAGTGGGACGACAGACTTTAATGTTAGAATACTTCATCGAAGTGGACAAGTCAAGTAAGCCCAAGACTGGCTTAGACAAACATACAGATACGTTGTAATCGTGTCGGCGTTTGACCAAAGATAAGCCGCGCCCTTCATACTCCGGCCTTGATATCAGACAGTGCAAATTATGGCAAGAACCACTGGAAATCACCATTCCCAGTTTGGGTGTTGGCACGGCTTGGCTGTGCGAACTTCAAAGCTGAAACTGCCCATGACCTACCCTGCATGACTGGCAATCAAGAAATCTTGGACCATGAGTGCGGGAGGATTTCACTACGTTCGACGCCAGTTTGCCTTGCGTGTCCCATCCGAGCATGGATCCAGTTGATCCTCATTCATCCATATCGCCGACTGACCAAAACCCCGACATATCTCCAATCTCTCCGCATAATTTGATGCACCCCGCAGAGTTGAGTAACAGCATTTACCCAAGTGCTGCAATTGGTGGGCGCTAACGGCGGCCGCGCCTGATTCCTTTAAACAAGCATCAAGCTTACCTTAGATAAGGAATTTCCAGGTGAGTTCAAATCTCCATCAAGATAGCGAACAATCGTGCTGATAAGAAGTAATTACAAGCAGAATCAATACGTCGTTGGGTTTTCAACGGACGCTCATCTCAAATTTAACATCAACTTGCTCTACTAACACACCACTTTGTTGACAACAACGAAGCAATCGCGCAACATGGCTCATCCGTTTGTTACTGACTCCAATGTCTTGCATCGCAGCTTTTCTGGACTTCCGAAGAGAGTCATCTCAGCCTCAGGAGTAACTCTTTTCCTGGACTCTGGAAAGCAGGTTCTCGATGCCTCTGCCGGGCCGGCCGTCTCTTGCCTTGGCCACGGACGCGATGAAGTTGCCGAAGTAGTTGCGCAACAAATTCGTCAACTAGCCTACCTCTACTCCGGCGCGCCATTCACTTGCGACGCAACCGAGAAATTGGCCTCGATCCTTCTCGAAAGTCGACCCGGCGGCCTGTCGAAAGCCATTTTTGTTAATTCTGGTAGCGAAGCAACCGACGCTGCGATCAAACTTGCGACGCAATACTGGCATGAAAGAGGATTGCCCCAGAAAAAACACTTTATCGCGCGAAAACAGAGTTATCATGGGAACACTATCGGTGCTCTTTGTGTATCTGGGCATTCGTCGCGACGAGCGATGTATGGAGACTGGCTTTCTGGCAACGTCAGTTTTGTCGACCCATGCTATGCGTATCGTCTGAAAGCCATTGGAGAAACCGACGACGAGTACGTGCTTCGTCTTGCGCATCAATTTGAAAACGAGATTCTTCGCGTGGGACCGGAGAACGTTGCTGCATTCATCGCAGAAACTGTCAGTGGGACAACACTCGGTTGCCTGCCTGCTGTGCCGGGCTATTTCAGGGCTGTGCGAGAGATTTGTGACAAGTATGATATTCTGCTCATACTAGACGAGGTAAGCATCATAAATACTATCGATGTGTGATTCGAAAATTGACAAAGTTTCCACATAGATCATGTGCGGCATGGGCAAGACTGGTACAATGCACGCTTGGGAGCAGGAGGGGATCTCGGGCCCAGACATTCAGACGGTTGGCAAAGCCCTCGGCGGGGGCTTCATTCCCTTGTCAGGTGTCTTTCTCCGTGAAAAGATATTTGAAGCTCTAGCTTCAGGTACAGGTGGATTGGCCCATGGCCACACCTTCCAGGTAAGTGTTGTGTCTTTTCTTTACTTTTCATCCAGGATACGTGCTGAATCCTCGTCTTCGTAGGCACACCCGGTTGCATGCACTGCGGCGATCGAAGTCCAGCGAATTATTCGAGACGAGAACCTGCTCCAAAATGTTTCCGACATGGGAGCAGTGCTAGAAGGACTCTTGGTGGCCGAACTTGGGGATCTCCCCCCAGTGGCTGACATTCGAGGACGCGGTCTCTTTTGGGCCGTTGAGTTCATGAAAGACAAGAAGAGACAAATTCCCTTCTCACCCGAGGATAAGTTTTGCAACCGCGTGGTTGATAGGGCATTGGCGCTGGGGCTGAATGTCTTGGGGAACCTGGGCACAACTGGGGAGGTTCACGTGGAGCATGTGATAATGTCACCGCCGTACGTTGTCACTAAGACGGAGTTGCAGCGCATGGTGAGTATATTGAAGAGCGCAGTTGAAGATGTCAGTCGGGATTTCTTTGAATTTCAAAAACCTCGGCTGTAGCCTCCTTTCTATATGGCATCAGTGTCAACATAGCGCAATGAATCACGCTTCTGAAATAACACAATCTGTCTATCATTGATGTTTGCTGGGGTTCCATTGATAGTATTTTGGTGAGAAATCATTGGAGAATTGATCATGCACTACTGGGTGATTCAATCCGTGATGTGACTCGGGCAGCTATAAACAGATAGTCATATCAATTCCATAAGGGCAATTACATGGAGAGCACATTCTGTCACAAGCATTGCTTGTAACGTAGCAGAACCCAGGTATCAGCTTTGAAAATTACTATTATCAATGAATTGGCAACTTAATTGGTGCTCGAGTCAAAATTCAATAGCGCAGCTCTTCTTGCCTGCCGGCTAATGTAGTTGAAAGTTAGCATACCCCTGAATACTCCAATTTGCCTCGTGTCTGCCCCGCCCCGCCGTTGGCGCCGTGCGTAATGCTGTTATCCGCCGTCCTTATCAGGACGGCGCGCTCAAAAATCCCCCTCATCTCCAACCTCTCCCATATCACCACCGCCCATAGCGCCGAGCACTGCCAATCTTCATCATCATCATCCTTCTTCTCACTCTTCCATATCATCGATGCGAGACGCACATCGGCCTGCCCGTCGCTGCCCCCGTACTACTGCATCCGCACGATGCCACAACCGAGAGATGGGGCCAAGAGAGGTGGGTACACACGCCAGAGACGCGGGTGTGTGACATGTCGACAGAGGTATGAGAATGTTTCTCTGTTCATATCTTGATCGTCTATGTTCACAGATCCAGAAAAAAGAAATGCGACCAGGCGTACCCGATTTGTGGGCATTGTTCACGGCTCAATCTGGTTTGCAATAGAGAGACTCCGCGGCCACTGAAACCGTCCGCTTCTTCCCCCAAAGGCCGAAGTACCATGAACACCGAGAACGTTCCTGTGACTTGTCACCGCCGCTCACACAAGGAGATCGTTCGTATTGCACAGTTATACAAACCTCTAGACCTTGTGTCTACTGTCTCTGGCAGTGCAGAGCCCACCGACCTCGTTGCTAGTAGGCGATCGATGTTACGATATTACACAGTCACTCTAGCGTTCCTTCTCACGACCAATCTGGAGAATAACTGCTTTCTATCAGGTTTGTGGCGTTACTAATCGCAGGTTGACGTTATCTCTGACGATCCCTAGTTCTCATGCCGATGGCTTTTGAGTGTCAACCTCTGATGTATGCCCTAGCGGCTTCGGCTTCCTCTCACTTGGCGTTGCGGTCACATGAGTTCAAGGATATCGCCTTGCAACATCGGGGACTTGCCTTGAGCAAGCTGAACAAAGCGATGAAAGACTCCGAGCTATCCCCGGAAATGTGTCTTGCCGTGACCATGGTTCTATGCTCAATGGAGTCGATCTCAGATGCGACAGATACTTGGTATCATCATCTTGCTGGTGCCGCAGCTGCCTTGAAGACTACATCTTGTGGGGGAAGATTGGATACCGAGGCAGAAGTCGTTTGTCTACCGTCGCCTGAGGGTAAATGGCTTCTTCGGAACTTTGCCTACCATGACGTGCTGATGAGCGTCTCCATGGACTGCCGGCCGATTTTAGTTGGGGACTATTGGCTGTCTGAGGATAATTCCCTCGCGGACCCTTACTTCGGATTCGCTTCGCGGGTTTTATTTCTGATATCAGAAACCAGTGTCCTCAACGCCGACTTCGTGGGGGCGAAGCAAGGGTCTATGGATGGATATGTTGTAAATATCCCCGAGACTCCAGGCGGCGATGACAGTGATTTCGCTCGATCAACATTCTCTGATCGTGCTCGCCTTCTCGAAAGCGAACTTCGGAGCTGGATTTGCCCATCAGGAGATGAACGCTCGCCTCTGACTCAACTAGGAGAGGCCTACCGAAATGCGGCACTGATACACCTGTATCGAACGATTAGGCGACACGTTCACGGCTATTCTGAGGTTCTAGAAGCCAAGATCCAGTCATGTGTAAGGGACATCTGCGAGCTTGTGGGGAGCATGCCAGATGGATGCTTGGCTGAATGCACCCTCGTCTTTCCACTGTTCATCGCTGGCGGGGAAGCGCGGGACACAGAGCACGTCGAAACTATCCGAGAAAGACTGGGAATGATCGTGGAACTGCGCAGATTTCGGAACGTGGAAGCTTGCGTTGGTGTTCTTGATGAAGTGTGGAGATTGCGGGCTTCGGGATCGCGGAGTCCCGACCAGGACAAGGTTGACTGGCTGGATATCGTTAAGCATCGCGGATGGAAGCTAGCCATTACTTGATACTGAAACTCGTGCGATCTAATCTACCTTTTTTGCTTCTCGCGATCACATTGATGAGACAAGAGTGCCCTCCGCCTCACCGACAAAACTCCGATGAAAATTAGATATCTCGTCACCGGAGGGTGCCGCCGTTGACGCCGTGTTATAGAACGACCGCCGTTAGCGCCATGCATACGAAGAGAGACCGAGTCGCCATAGCTGAGCTTATCACGCAGTACTGACTAGTTTCTTCTCAGCAAAATCAGCTCAGCAAAATCAGCTCGCCATCATTTACAAGATATTTATCTTTGTGTCAAGCACGCCACCTAAGCTGTGCGGCTTTCTCAGGGTCAGACACCAAAGCACCACTATCACACCGGGATTATCTCGTTTCAATCTCTATCTAAGTCTCCTCAGCCAACATCTTTGACATCAGCTTTCAACCCATGATGTCCAGAACAACGGTCATGGGAACCACGGCACAAACCGCTGCAGAACCTAAGGCGGCAGATCGCCTCGATCAAGCCGCTGTGCCTTACCGTGGCCCTCGTCTTCCAGCAGTCCCCGATGACCTTGTCATCCCTGGCATCTTTGACATTGAGTGCGACGAACGTCTCTGGGTCCCGCAGGCCCCCGGGGTCTGGTTCCGTCCGCTCCTTTTCTCCGTCTCTGGAGGCTACTTCGTCAACATTCTTCGCGTCCGCCGCTCCGGCATCCTCTCTCGCCATCGTCACGCCGGCGCTGTCCATGCAACAGTCTTGAAAGGAAGATGGCACTACCTTGAGCATCCATGGTGGGCCACCGAGGGAGGCTACGCGTATGAGCCTCCGGGGGATATTCACACGCTCGAAGTGCCGGACGATGTGAAGGAGATGGTCACGATGTTTCATGTAACGGGAGCGTACATTTATGTTGACCCAGATGGAGTGCCTGTCGGTGTGGAGGACGTGTTCAGCAAGCTCGACAAGGCCAAGAAGCATTATGAGGAGGTCGGGCTTGGGGCGGCGTTCGCTGATCAGTTTGTGCGTTGAAAACTCTGGGGGTTTTGTCTCGTTATTGAAAACAAGCAGTTTTGCTAGAATACTTTCGTCTGAACCAGTCCACGAGAACTCCAGTGATTTGAACACAAAGCAGTTGCAAAAATTAAAACGTCAAGGACAGGATTCGAACCTGCGCGACCGAAGCCACTGCCTAGACAGCTGGAAACAAAGTCAGCATTTCATAGCAGGGCAGCCCATTAACCACTCTGGCACCTTGACATGGGTGCTTTTCTGATGGCAGGCAAAGGCCAGAGTGTCATTATGTGCACGACGTCCATCGGTTATGTCGTAAAACATGCAAAAAGGAATTCGACGTTGGCCTGATTCGAACAGACGCTCCCGAAGGAACAAGATTTCTAGTCTTGCGCATTAGACCACTCTGCCACAACGCCGGATGATCCCTGTTGCAGATCGCTATTGGGAGTGGAGATGCTGTGTGCAGCCGACATTGGCGTACTCGATACTGAGTCGACACTGGAGTCCCGTTGCAGAGGCGATGAAGCCTATTTCTGCATCCTGATGATGGAGACGTTTGTCCGGAAAATCCATGGTGGATTGCTACTTATATCTGATATAATCTCTCATGTTTGACATTGATATATCGACGTGCTAGGTTTGAATTATCACTAACAGTTCCTTGAACTAATTGCGTGTTTCCGTACCTCACGGTGTGCTGAATTCGGTGCCCACATCGTGTTACCAGGCGTCCCTTCACAGCCCAGTCGCCAGCAGTCCTTTTCTGTTTGTCTCCTGTAAGAAAAAATGCTGGAATTTTTGCTGTTTCACACCTTTGTACAAATTTACAGAGCTTACCGTAGTTACCAAGATGCATGCCAAGATCTCGCTCTCCGCGGAACTGCATGGTCGGCTTGGCTGCTGACATGCCAAGCACAGCTGAGCCCTTGCCACAAAAGAGCTTGCGCAGCAGATGCGAGTGCGAGATCAGACATGTGCCATGATATGGGTGACTGAAAGTACGACCCATCTCTGTATATATGCTCTGCCATCCATCGGGACGATGCATTGCATATTGAGCCTTTGCATCACTTACTGAGCTTTACCGCCTCTTCCAAAGTCATTTCAGACACAACCACCATTCAGGACCCCACTCCTTCCGTTGGGGACGATCCCTTGGCACTCAACGTTCAACCTACTTTAAAAACTATCTACGTCTACGCTATTGCACTAAGCGCAATGAGCTCCGGCTTTTTGAAGGATGGAAAGGATCTTTGGTCCAAGGCGACCTCTGGTGTTGTGGAACAACTCATTCGCGAGCGCGACAAGACGTTTGTCCGGACGAGCGGCACCATCCCCAAACGAGACGGCATAGTCGATGACATTGCGAGGGCTTCAGCCTCAGGGATTGGCTTCTTTTCGGAAGCCGCACATTATCGACGGGATCGCAAACGCCCAGAGGCATCACAAGAACACCCGAGGTCCCCGGAACTAGAACAAGACTTCCACTGCGAACGTGTGCATGAAGCCATTTGGGATCTTGACGAGGTTGAAATCAGTTCTGGGACACAACCTATTAACCCCAATACTAGCGACGTCAAAGATGAGGGCTCCAAGCCGGTGGAAGAGTCGACCGACCTGGCTACAGCGTTTCTCAACAGATATCCTGTCAAATCTGACGGAGGCAGTAACATCAAAAGCGGAATCACCATGCCGGTTGTGTTGCCTCAAAGACGACCTAAGACAAGAGTTCGGGGTTTTGTAAGGGCCTATGCCCCGGTCCTTGCTGCCGCAGGCATCGACCAGGAAGCATTCCTGGACTTCATCGATACCCTCAACAAGTCCTTGGTTCCAAACCCCTACCTCTATGCCATCAATCTTGCTGGGTTTTCCGACATTATTGCGCCGGATCCCGCTCTGACAGCGTTTGGGATCTTGCTGGGTATTGCAGTGGAAGGCGTCATGGAAGGTCAAAGTCGCTTCAAGTCGAACAAGTTCCTAGACCGGATGAATGTGGACTTCTTTGGGCCGCGGGGCCTCATGTGTTTTGTTGCAACTTGGAGACCTGACGACGTTCCTGGGGAGGTGCCTGTCGACTTCAAAAGTAAGACGACTGGCCATAGTCCTTCCGTTGAATTTTCAAAAGGCGACAAAGTGTCTCTGGAGCCAAGCGCAACTGAGAACGAGAAGTTGCACCGCATCAAGAAACTACTAGGAGAGCGGTTGAGATCCCACGACCGTATCCTTGATTGGTCGAACCCAGCGCCCCTCATGTTTCCTGCAGTTAACGAGCTTGTTCTGGCACAAGGCATAAATGAACAAAAGAATGGCCTTGATCGGGCGGAAATTTGGCTCGATGATTATATGGATAAGAGGGCTCAAGTCGAATGGGTAAATGAGAACCCCGAACTCTCGGCGGCGAAGGCGCTCCCTAAAGCTGAATTCAAATCACGATACGCTGATCCGAGCCACCCAGCCGCCAGCGGAGACGTTGTCGCCTTGGTCACCGGAGGGCGGTGGCAGTACAAGCGAAAACAGACCGTTTCCGAGGGAAATATCGAGTTGGATGCATCCCAAAGCAAGGTCAAGGTCGAAGATGGAAAGAAAACCGAGATCGCAGGTGCAGAGGATCAGTCATCGGAGGGCACAACGGATTCGGGGACACATTCTCAGCCACAGTTGAAAGAGGAGCAGAATGTTAACAAGTCAAAACCATCAATAGAGGACAACGAAAATGTGTTCATTGGGCCGCTGACACTGAAGGACACACAAAAAGATGAAAAGAAAAGACAGAAAGAAGTAGAAAAGGCAGCGGAGATCGAAAAGAAGGTGCGGGAAGAAGAAGCAAGGAAAAAGAAGAAAGAGGAGAAGAAGATCAGAGAGGACGAAAAGCGCATGGAGAAAGAAAATGAGAAAGCGTTACAGAAGGAAAAGAAGGTGGAAGAGAAACGGCTCAAGAAAGCCGCTGAAGAAGAAAAGAAGTCTGAGCCAGCTGAAACTGTCGATGACATGATTAAGAGTCTATTTCAAAAGGTAAGTGCTACGGAACAACGATTGTGGAGTTCGATAACACATTGCTAAAATGTTTCACAGGACGTTCTCTACCTTCTCATTGTCAATCTTCCATCGCCAGAGGAAAAAGATGATGCTGCTGTCGAGGACACTTCGGTCGTCTGAGTCGAGGAAGGTTACCGCGAAATAACCGCGCGATGTGTTCAGCATCATCGCGTCGAACATACACAATCATGTAATGGTATTTCTACTGCATATGCAAGCTTGACACTAGACTTCGGAGTATAGAATTACCCCAGGTATCTCTTTTGCGTACTGAGACCACGTCCATGCCACGCCAGGCCAATAGTTGAACCACGCCGACATCTTCTGGGGGCTTTCTGGGACGAACAAGGTTTCGTCCTCTTGTCGCTTCTCTTCAATAGCAGCCGGTAAAGCCCATGCCAGGAAGTGGTCTCTTCGTGGCCCAGAAGGAAGTACCCTGGTTTGGTCAGCACAATCTTCATGTCACGGCGGAGTGAAAGGATTCTCACATTGCATTGCCCAAAATCCCATGGCAAATGCAGGGGTCCTTGCGTAACAAGCCCGTATTCCATACTGCCTGTTGCCCGCGTTCAATGGCTTCATTCATGATATCGTGCATATCCGGGAAAAGGCGACGGATGTGCAATAACGAGTCGACAAACCCCGGAGCACCATGACAAAATTGGACAAGACCTTCATATCGGATATCATCGTCATCTTTGGTGGTCCAGTTGCCATCTTCTCGCTGGAGACTTAGCAGTCGTCTCAAAGCATTTTTGATCACCAAGTTGCTAGCAAGTTTCGGGTCTGTCAAGAGGAGCTGGGTCAAAATGCCTATGTCTCCGTGTACGGCGCCGATGTACCGCTTGCCCCTCCAGACCCACCCGGGCCCAGCGCCGAGAGTCTTCTACACCATCCGGGCCTTGACGAGAGATAAAGAGGATGCGACTTCAGGTCTCTGGCTTGTAGTCAGTCGAAAGCCAGCGGCATGTGCGGAATTTAGTTACCCATGATTCAACCGCCCGGATCATATACAACAGTCCAACATAGCCGAAAAGTAGCTCGAAGGGATGATCTTCAGCAACTAGTCGGTCAAGCTCACTGCAAAATGCAGGAGCATTGGCCTCATCCATCATTGTCTGGACAGCCAAGAGTGCAACGCTTTCGCAAGCTAGACCGCAAGGGGCAGAGTTCTCTCCGAGGCGCTTCGCCGACGCATAAAGGCTTGCCCAGTGGGTGAGCAACTGATCTTGTACTTTCATAGACGGGTATTGGGTGCTGAGCTTCAGTAACAAGAAGGCGAGAGACGTAGGCCCTCGGAAAAGACCACGACATTGGTCATTCGAGTATTCAGCCAGTGGCGGCGTGTCGACAATGACATGCGTCAGCGCTTCGTGAATGAGAGCTTCTGGATCACCGGCGAACGTAAGATACTCTCCTTCCCCAACGTTGTTGGGGATGAACCGGGACTCAGGTGGGATAGGAACAGCCATGTTGATTGCTCAGGTCTTTCAGGGACAGAGCCGTCGTGATTGATGTTTTGCTGGGTTGATGTCCTGCGCTGACGATTTGGTGTTCAAGTGCGGGGAAAACAGTCACTCTTATCTGGACTTCCATCTTTGGCTGGCGTGTCTAACGACGGGATTATTCATCATGGCACTGGTAGGCGGGCACTTAGGCACTGTATATCCACCACGCCCTGGACGATCTGCCGTTGCGCAATGCATCCGATCTCTACATTGCGTTGACCCAGCAAAACTAGGGTCAGAGTGCGGGGAGGAGTTGCCAGGTACGAAGTAGATTATTTATCACGAGATACCTAGGTGCGATAACGGCCGGATTCGCGTTACGTAGGCGGTGCGACCACCCTCTCCTCAAGTACGAATGATTGCCTGCCGTGTAGTGCACCCTTTCCTTCCTTCTACCGTCTATTTTGTCAAGTGATTGTGTGAAACGTGTTTACTCCATTCTTTCACGATTGACCCTGTTCTGAATGTGATTTAATCTGCAAATTTCCTTGCCGTACACGTCATGGGCGAACACCCGTGACACTATTTGCGAAGTTACGGACAGGCTGTGATAAAGATGGACAGTCGAAGAGATTGGGCGCCCTGGAATTCGGTTGGTTCGGGATGGTTGCTGATTGCTGACGTGGTCCCGGCCCCATAATCTGCCTAGCCGTATGATCGCTCACATCCGGTCTTTCCAAGTGAGCCTCACGCCCGACCTAGCCTTCCCCATGTGCGGCGAATTGAGGATGCAGGTATTTAAATACATCGTCTGAGCCATACACCCTACCGTGCATGTCTTTCACGTCTTTTTATTCATCGTCGAATTCGATATCGTGACCGAGACGCCTCATTCACAGACCGCAAAAGAAGATATCATTTGGTGTATCATTTGAGATCATACTGTGGGTTGCTGGCTGCAACACGCTTCTCTTGTGACCGTCGTAACTTCGTCGGGTATATTCTTACCTACTGCAGTGCTTTTAAATGACCGCTTCGCCATGGGGCTGACCAATGCTGGCTCCACGGGATCTAATCGCGCGGTTGACGAACATTTCGAGGATGAGCCCTCACCAGCGTGGAATCAAGTGGAAGCGGCTGGTTCAAACGTAAGTGGTAATACGTCGTAACTTCGCAAGCCCAGCGCGCAGATGTTAACCTGCCTAAAGAGATACTGGGTATCTAAAGATAGAGATGCCAACGTAAAACAAATGTAAGACCGCTGTCGCTGAGACTTTACCTTTAAATTCAGCTCATCTTGATTAGCACCATCCCCAACCCAACGCACAGTGTAGCTGCAGTTTTGATGTCCAATGAGCCTTCACTGGATGTTTCTTCCACATCTCGACTTTTCCAGAATCATTTCAAAGGGGGGAACTTTCTGGGAGTCCGGAACGTAACTGTAAGCTTCTTATTCTTTCCTACGCGTAGCACAAGTGATACACTGTCTAGCTACGAAGTCGCATACTGACCGATACCTCTCTCCATTAGAATTGTGACGAAAGTTTCGTAGTTGACGTGCATATTGTATTTGTCAGACTTCACACGTCGAAGACAGCCCTTACAACAGGTCCTGTAGCAACCTCTGCATCGGATTTCATCCCTCTAAGACCATATGACTATCAACTATCCATCCAGATAATAGGTCACTTGGATGGTTCATGGACCACTATTGTCCTCTTGGATGACTTTTCCAACGTACCAGGTCCAGAATCCAAATTGAATCACGCCTTCGACGCCGATCTTCGATTATCGACAATAGCTGATCCTGGTGACACCAGACTCAGCAAATGTCTTGGAATACTGAATCTACATGTCGGAAAAGTCACCTCCGAGTGGGAGAGCGTGTATTCGCAACTCTCTCAAGCAACCAGTCAGTTGGTAAGTGTCTCTAGTGTTCTGTTGATGACAGCAGAGACTTTGCGTCTTAAGTTCCTACCCAACTATCCATGTTTATGTCGAGTTTAGGTCCAACAACTGATGAGAGATATTCGTGCAGCTCTTCAGAAATAATGCGACTGATGGGACTCCGAGCGATGTTTTGCTCGCTCAAAAACGAGCTGTGGAAGCCCGAAGACTGACGTCGAAGCTCGTAATCAAACTTGACCGTATAGTCGAGGCTCTCCGTTCTTCCAGACTTGACGGCCGGCTGGAAGCACATGCTTTCAATATTTTAGGACGTTCAATCAAAGAATCTGAATCAAGCCCGTAGTACAGAACCTTCGAAAACCTGCTTCGAGTTTTGGCGCAGTTGAGATCTCTGGAAACGGAAATCGAAGACTATCATTGTTCAGTAAGTAATAGAACGGTAGCATTCCGATGAATGACCCAGATACCTCCCGCTCATTGAATTCTTTAAGTGGATTCTTTTATTGATATTCAACACTAGATTTTATTGCGTTATCTACGTGATCTTCGAAGGCGGGAAGAAAACGATGTGAACCGTCGTAAAGTCTCTCGCTTGGTGAGACAAGCGCTCCAACAAAAGATACAATATCTTAACGTCAATCTTGTGAGTTGATTAAAATTTATATGCAGTTACTTCACATATTATCTAGTATTGACTATTATTTCTGTTCGCGCCCTTAGCTCCAAGTATTCTCGCTGATGGCTTTGGCCGGCACCCTAATACAAACAGGGATGATTTTTAAAAAGAATGCAGTCTCATTCGTCGTTCTCCTCGCTTTAATAAGTATCATTATCGCAACTGTAGCGTGGTTGATCAAGAAATGGAATACTTTCATGAACGCTGGAGCAAACCCGGGAACCGTCGCCGACAAACTCGAACCACACAATCTTCTAATCGGCGAGACCGTTCGCAACAAATGCCTTAAGGGTCAGTTGAATGCTTCGTTGGCTGAGAGGAAAGTCTGCATCAGTCCTTGTAAGTCTTCTTGAAGAAAGGCACGAGACGAATTGCATGTTGACCGGAACCACTAGTATCGAATGCTTCGCCTCCGTCCCGTCAACCTACCTTTACGAGCCGGCTCATTATCTCAGCCAGAGAATTATATGCCAGGCGATGGCGCATCAATCTAGACACTTTCGTTCAATTATCCACAGCAAGACAAGCAGTGCCCCCAGGCCACGTCCTGATCTGCTGGAAATGCGTGCGTAATTAGCCCATTCACTTCCACGTCAAGAAACAAAGAATCTAAAAGTTGCCACCGACGCAGAAATGTGGAGAGAGACTCAAACTCCAAGTTGAAACATTTCGTCAATCTGCTGCTGTTGACTTTGCCCAAGAAGCATCCGGTCGTGATGTCGTTGTTTTCCCGGCAATAGACTTCGCGAATACTGCAAGCATCTCTCCTGACCCTTCGGAGAGTGAGCCCGCGGCATCTCAGCCTTCGAACTCTGCCGGAGACAACCAATCAGTCTCTTCCGCGCCGACCACTGTGGACAAACAAGAAGCAACTGACCAGTTCACAGCCACCGCCGGTGTGAAAAAATACATGTTGCTTTGCGTGAACAGTCACAAACACGTTATTCTGCTGGAAAATGTTGATGTCACGACTGTCCATTCAGACGAAGATCTTTTCAACAAACTTAGAGCAGCATACAATAGGCATCGCGGGGACCCTCTATTTCGGCCATCTACAGACGACAAAAGATTCACGGGTCTGCTCCGCGCGGTTTGGCGTAATCTCAGGTTGAAGAATGTGAGAAACCCTTTCTACAGAGCAAGCACGATGCAATACGTCAAGGTAAAGCCCCAAATCTGCCCACAAATGTCAAGCGACGTCTAAAATTTCCTTTTAGTTTGAGGTGTTCCCTCTCAAGCACGAACAAGATCGTGTCGGCGAATACATTGTCGGCTCTATCCCATCAAAAGAAGAAGCGCATCGGTACAAGTACGCATTCAGTCCTTGCCCCCCGAAGCTTGGGAAGTTCCCATTCCCTCCCGACCACTTCATGCATGCGTTCCTCAAGCCTGGGGACCATTTCGAGTCCCGGTATTTAGCCGCGCAAATGCTGCCGAAGAAGCTCCATCAAAAATTGTGCTGGAACAACTCCATTAATGACCCGGATAACGTACCCGAAGGCTGGGGCTTTCTCATCGAGGAGGACATCGATCGGAGCTTTGTCGCGTTACTAGTCATGGTTTTTGCAGCACTCATCGCCCTCGTAGCGATCCTCTGGTCTTGTCTCAAAGGGGATGTTCAAGGTGGCATGGGCATTGGTGGATTCGGTATTGCACTTTTGGCGGTATCAGTTACCATCTTCATGATGGTGGTTTTTGGTATTCACTGCTGAGTAGTTTCGGTTGGCAAAAGAAAACTCGGCTTCGCCTCACCTCAGGCGTTGTGTTCATGGTTAGGCTTCAAGCATCCACCTGTCCGAATCTGGTTTCTTGGCGTCAAAAAATGCGTTCCCAGTTTCATCCCCTTTTCCATCTGAATTGGTCTCTCCCTTTGTTGCATTCAAGATCCAGTCAATCGGTCCCAGAGCCTCGAAAACTCCACCAATTGCTGCATGTTTTCTTTTCAATTTGCGGTTCCGCCAGGGGCTTTGGTGGGTTTCTTGGTTGTTTACAGCGCAAGCCGTGGTGCCGCAAGTTAATTGTATCAGGGGCTTAATTGGCGGCACTTGCCCTGCCATTTGTGGAGAAATCACCGGGAATAGAGGGTGCCACGCGTATGCGATGAATTAAACAACGGCGGAGGAACAGTTCCTGTCGATCCATCTGCCGCCTTTAATCTCTACCCGCGAAACACGTCCCAATCGGTCTCTAGGAGGTTTTTAAATCTGATCCTTTAAAACCGCCTCTTTTTCTGCCCAGGGACGGGAAACCGGCACTCTGCTTTCACGCAATCGTCACTCATCGGCACGTTTTCCGAAACCCAAAAGTCTTGCAATATGTTGTTCACTCAAGCTCTCATTGCGGCTCTGGTCACCGGCGTCTGGGGCCACGGCATCGTCCAGACCCCGGAGCCTCGCACGGTAAGCCCCGGATCCGATCGCCGTACCATACCGGCTCCGAACTGACTTTTGATCGACAGACCGGAACGAAGCAGGAGGAGCTCTGCGGTACTGCAGTCACCAACAAGCTCGACAGCGATCTTGCCGGACCCATCGAGAACGCCATGGCAGTTGCCGATGCCGACTACAAATGCAACGCCTTCATGTGCCGTGGATACCAATGGGAGGATAACGAGGACCTCCTCATGAACGTCACTGCTGGACAGGTCATTCCCTTCCACATCGACCTTGTCGCCGGCCACAGACCAGGCCACGCCGTACGTATTTACACAGCAGTTGATGTGTAATAACATACTAACCCAGTCTCAGAACATCTCCGTCATTGACCTCGCGACAAACACCGCCATCGGTGAGCCTCTTATCACCTGGGCCGACTGGCCGACCGAGAACCCCGACCCCCTTGCTGACAGTAAGTCGGAACAATCTTTCCGGGCAGCGACGCGGTATACTGACTGAGGACGTAGCCGATTTCAATGTCACCATCCCCGATACCCTGGCCGACTCCTGCAACGTTGGTGGCAAGTGCGCCATCCAGTGGTTCTGGTACGCCGAGACCAACAAGCAGACCTACGAGAGCTGCATCGACATCGCCATCGTGGCGTAAGTTGAGGACATGCAGTACAGAGGCTGGGCCTCGCCATTTTGAAATCTTCATCCGGTACATATTACCCAACTGTTGAGTACATATTTTAGACAAGCACATCGTATCTGTGTATATCAATTCAATATTTAGCTTGAGTGTGTCTATTACCATACCTGATTGAACCTGATCCGTCCCATTGTGCACAAGACAGATGCAACTGTGCCAAAACTTACCCCAGATATCACCAACTCGGAGTCGCAGCGTCCGGCGGCCTCGTGACGTAGCATTCCGCGTAAAACCATCCATCCTCGTCTAAGCCTTTTGTATCCAAGCCTCTTGCTCTCACGTCAGCAACGGCAGCACTCTGCTCCTCCCTTGACGTGAACCTTCTCTGACGGAACAACTGGCCAGGAACCTTTTCAGTGACAAGACCATGTTTTTCCTCCAAGACGTCCGCAATCTCGTCAAACGAGAAAACTCTGAGCACGAACGTCACCATCCACAGCTTTGAAGAATCTTCCGCCGCGTTGGCAATGCGTGAGAAGGTGTTGGCGCCAACGTAGCCCACTCCTCCCCCGGTGCAAACTACCAACTCGACGTCTCTCAATCCTTCGCGTAGGGAGAGCGACGGCTCAGATGTCTCAAGATTCTCTGTCCATCCGTCCTTCAGCAGGCCCGTCTTCACCGCGTAGGCAATCGCTTCGGGAGCGATATCGAGACCTAGGACTTCGACCTCCGGGCGGGTGAGCTTGGACGCGAAGAAACGTTTGTCGGATATGATCTGGTCTCGACCAGATTGTTTGGGAGAGGACGCGAGATGGTCTGATAGCGCATCGAGCGTGAGATCGTAGCGGAGGAGAGCGGCGTTTATCCCGTACGAGCAGCAAATATCGAGAACCTTACGAGGCTTGACATCTCCAACACCTTCCGAGGGTGCAGAGAGCGCGAGGATTCGCTCCACGAATGGAAGTGCTTGTTGTGGGATTTGGTACTGTAGTGGAGTAAGAGCATTGAAGTATGCTCGTGGGTCTGGTTGGTTGTAGATTGAGTTGAAGTCGGCTTTGCGGGTGTTGGTGAATTGGTCGGGCCGCTCTTCGATCGTCATTTCTGACAGTGAATGTGCCCTCTTCAGCTAAAACAGACTAAATGCCAAGGGACAATTGATGTTCTAGGTGTAATGAAGCTGAATGAAATAGACGTTTTTGGAGCTGGCTCAATGAGCATCTGCGAGGATCGATGGGTGTCTTATAAACAGTCACAACCGCAGAAGGGTTGCTCCAATACCATTGAATGGGCCAATTTCCCCGATCAAATGGAAGCACCTCTCGCGTTTTCACATGCATTGGATCGAGTTCACCTGAGACCAGCTTGGTCTGACTGACGTATGCTTCAGCCCGTATCCAAACCCTGGCCCCTCGCTTCCCCAGTTACATCCCGCATGGCTGCGGCGCGGGCCGTGAGACCCCTCTCCCCGCTCCGAGATCAGGATATGACCGTTCCGGGCTCACTACCTACAGGCAACAATATGTAAGATATATGCACGCATGTTCGCGAAGTGGATACCTCGTTACTGAAGCGATGCATATTTGAGCTCCAAGCAGGCGAATCATTGCTCCATTGCGTAGATCGCTGAAGTAGCGTCATGCACCACAATCCATTCTCAGGAGATGCTCGATTTTGAAGGTTGGTTTGCGCATCGTGTCGTTCCCAGATCCAATATGAAGTGACACGGTCGTAAGAGCTACATAGAAATGACATACGAGCATCCACGGATTGGTCGGCAGGGGTTCCATGGATGAGAACGACGGCACCAACAACTGTGATAACTTGGCTACAGGTACAACCACACGTGAAATAATTGAATGGACTGTTTACATTATGCTATTACCAGATCATACTATGTACCCGCGATTACGATCTACTACTTTACACCACGCGCTAACCTAATACTGCCCCAGGACCTGGATCTGCGGAGTCTTGAAGACATCCCAGTTGTCGGCATTCGTGGGGTTGCCGAATGGCCGAAGCGCCGCGAATCGGATGGTGTAGTTGCCAGGAGCAATCTGAGTACCGTTGCCCAGCTTGCCGAACCACCAGTGCTCGTGGTAGCTCGCAGCCGTGTTGCGGTAGATGTCAGTGATGGGGTAGGTGAAAGTCTCGTCGGGGTCGTACTGCTCTGGGTCGAAGACTTCAACCTCGCCAGAGCCAACCCAAGAAGCTGCGGATCCGATGTAGCCATTCTGTCCGACGACGGGAGGGTAGGCCCACTGGCGCTCAGTCCATCCTGCCTCGTAGATGTCCCAACGGACCTGGCGTGATCCCCAGAGGAGCTTCTGGAAGATCTTGGGGAAGTCCTGTGCGCCGGTGCTGAGATCAAAGGTGTAGGAAGACTTCTCGCTGATGTCGACCTCCTCAGTTGTGGAGACGGAGATGGGCCATCCTGCCTCGTGGACACCGCCAAGGGTGTTGCGAAGATCAGCTCCAACGCCGGCGTAGGGAACAGACACTAGCTCGCCGTTGCTGCCCTGGATGAGGACCTTGCCTCCGTACAGAGGCAGGCCAGTAGTGTTCCAGCCAAGGTTGTCCGGGTTGTTGAAGTTGACGGAGACAGTCTTGGTCTCACCGGCCTTCAGGGTGAAGTCACGGGGAAGGCTAATGTCAGGAGTGTATGTCTTGGGAGACAGTTGGGCGAAAGTCTTGACGCGGTTGGTGCCGGGAAGACCGCCAGAAGCGGGAATCCAGGCGAGGGCATCCACACCGGCGTTGGGCTGGACAGAGAACTTGTAGGTAATGTCCGAATCGCCGTTGTTGGTGACGGTAACGTCGTGGTAACGACTGAAGTAGCGAGTGTCGTTGAGCTGGATCTTCTCGAACTCAAGCTGGGTGTCGTAGTGGAGGACCTTCCAGGCGTCGATCATGCCGTTGCCGACCTGAGCCGGAGGAGCAGTGTAGCCGTAGTCGGTAGCGGTACCGTCAGACCAGGGCAGAGCATAGCCACTGGAGATGATACGGCGGGATAGGGCGCGCGCAAAACCCTTGCCCTGAACGCTGCGACCACCGTGTTGACTGATGTAGAGAGCGGCGACTCCGGCAACGTAGGGGCAAGCCATCGATGTACCACTAAGGATAGCGTAGCTGCCGTCAAGGTAGGTTGAGAAGATGTTGCCTCCGGGAGCGGCAACGTCAGGCTTCAGCTGGTTATCCCAGAGAAGACCCCAGCTGGTGAAGGTGTTGGGACGGTTACCGGCAGGGTAGTCCAGGGCAACAGGGGCTTCAGGGTTGTTAGAGAAGTCAGCAGTGACGTTAGTTCCAGCCTTGATAGCCTCGATAATGGAGGCTCCAGAGTCGGCGCTGATCAAGGCAATCTCAGAGTCGGTGTTGCCAGTGCCAGGTGTGGTCATGGGGGAGGCGTTGTTGTAGATCAGAATGTACTTGGCACCAAGAGCGGCCAGGTTCTCTTGCTTGGTCTGGAACGTGCATGTTCCTCTGCGGACCAAGGGAATCTTGCCCGTCAAGTCAGGGCTACCCTCGGGATAGGGCTCGCAACCATCAGCGGGATCTTCGGTGTTTGTGTTGAGGGCAACGATAGGCCAGTCGGTGATGGTGCTGGGGAAGTAGCTCTCAGCTGGAAGGTAGCCGATGCGACGAGTGTCAGAGTCACCGAAAGTGGCCTCGAAGGGGATCGCCGGGAAGACCTCAGTGTCAATAGAGGCGACGGCAACAACGTTCTTGCCGGAGGAGCCAGAGCTGCCATAGAAAGGGCCGGCAGATCCGCTGTTGCCAGCGGAGATCGTGACTACGACACCTTCATCAACGAGACGGGAAGCAACCTCGGCCCAAGCGTTGTTAGACCATCCGTTGGTGCCGCCGATACTGGCGGTGATGATATCAACTCCATCGTCGTAGGCAGCGAGGAATGATTCAATCAAAGTAGCGGAATCCGTAGAGGCGGCGTTGGAGAAGACCTTGTACGCGTGAAGCGTCGCTTCGGGGGCAACACCAGACCAGCTATAGCCTGTTAGTCCAGCTCATATCATATAGTACAAGGAAACTCTTACAGATCATTCTTGCCGGCGATGATACCAGCAACGTGAGTTCCGTGGCCACGGGTATCCTTGGGATCTTCATCGGGAGCCTTGGGTCCGCTCTGGGGGTAGAGACCGTCACCGACGAAGTCGTAACCGGCTGCGACCTTGAAACCAGGACCAAAGCCTCCACCGAGCGCGGGGTGGTCATAGTAAATACCGGTATCTACGACACCAACTTTGACGCCTTTGCCGAAGATGCCCTGGGCATGAAGCTTCGTCACGCCAGTGGCGTTATGAGTAGGATATGCCGGCGCCTCTTCAACGGCGACAGCCTGGGGCTCTACCGGCCCAAGCTTGACCTGCTCATTAGGCCAGACATTCAGGATATCAGGAAGTTCAACCAAGGTGTCGAGCGTGTAAGTCTCGGTCTCGATGCTGGCGCCGGAGAACACATCGCTGGCGAACTCCTTGACGACCGTGATACCGTCGGTCGATGCGACGTTCTGGCGACGACGACGCGCACTGGATCCCTAGAAGACGGTGAGTGTCAGCTGGGGACTACAACCTAGGGTGGCAGCCCTCGCAGCGGGCACACACTGGAGCATATTCGATGATGAAGCTCTTTGCTACGTAGGCAATGGCCTCACTGTCGGCACCGGCGTCCTGGCGAGGGACAAGTGCCGCAGCGCCACCGAGGTGGATGGCGAGGACGAAAGCTGAGACGGTGGCCGAGATGCGCATCTTGCCGGCTTTCTGACAGACGATGGAGATTCGCGGGCGCAAAGCTACCGGAATAGAGCTCATCCCCAAGCATCGCGAGGAGTCTGGGTAGTTAAGTAGCCACCCTCATGCTCCCTCGAGAGCTGAGAAGACTGCGCGTAGGGAGCCCCTCTGGGCAAAAGATGATAATGGCCCCATGTGAGCGACTCGCCATGCAAGAAGCTAGGGTCGAGATGAGGCCGAGGAAGCTACCTAACTCATCTCCCCGGCCAAAGACGTGATGCTGGGGATCCAACATCACGTCGATTGGATAGAGCCATTGGTGGCAAGCAGCTAGCTACCCTTGGTGCGTTCGTACATCGTCGCATAGCGGGGAGAGTGCAGAGTTGCAAGGCGTCGCTCGGCGATGCAAGCCAAGACACAGAATGGCCAGGTGGGAAGCGACAGAGGTGCAGGCTTGGCGTTCTAATAAGGTGCGGTTATCTTGAGCAGGCAGAAAGCAATTTCCGCTTGGGACCCCTCTTCTCATGGATATAGCTGCCGTCGCGGAGGAAGCATGCCGATGAAGGTTGGGCCATCGATGATGAGCTGCCAAGGGTATCACGAGCTTCCTTGTTGGGACGAGGCGGATGGAACGGCGCAGCCCGGGCGGGGGCCAATAGTTCGAGTCCGGATTGCGTGCGGCCTTCCGACCTACCATCTTGAGCCTGTGTGGGGGGTCCGGTGTTGGTGCTGGGTGCGTCCCGCAAGGTGGTATCAACAGTCTTGGGAGGAGGATGCCCATGGCCGTTCTCTGCCGCTCTGGTCCTACGCGTCCCAGGCACAGGTGCGCGAGTCGGTGGAGCAAGGTTGCTCAAGTGTTACATCCGGTGCTTGGGCACATGGCGGTGGACAGAGGAAATGTTACTGACTGGGTTGTACAGGATGAACATTAAAGACGTTATCGGAGCTCGTCATGATGTCGAGACTCCAGGATCTGATATGAGGGGGAAACCACTATGGCCGTCAGTGACTTGTGGTTGGTAGACCGTAAGGTAGCTAAGATAGCATGTAAAATGCCGCAATGCACCAATGCATCCGATCGGCTATCCGGGCCTCTCGCGGTAAGCCCATCACCTAGGAAGCTACCTCAGGAGAACACAGCGTCTAGTTCGCTTGTATGATTGTCAACAGAGGACAAAAGATCCCAATGAAGGGAGCGTGGGGATGTGGGAGGAGACGGGAAGCAGTGGGCTAGTGCCACGCGCAACTGAGATAAGCTGGTGGCCTGTGTTAAGCCTGTCTTTAGTTGCTAACCATATTTGGCAGCTTAATTGCTCATCTCCACCCACAACCTTGAAGGCATTGAGGATTGTGTCAGTTGACATCACTTGTCTGTTCAGACAAGAAGATGGTGCTCCTATGTTTTGACCTTCAGAATGGATGTAGACAAGTCATTGCGGTTATCTTGGACAGAATTGGACGCTGAATTGCTGGATTTCAGGTTGAGATGGTCATCGCTCAGGGACATGCGAAGCCCGAGTAATGATGCCCCCTGTCTCTCTACATTCAATCCCAACCTAATCAATCCACTGAACCGAACCGCCCATCACGAGCTCCAAGCCGTGGTCTACGACGGAAACATACTCTACCACAGATGAAAGAAATTAGCCAAGTACCATAACCATACCTAAAAAACCATATCCGTAGGGGCAGATCACATTTGAGGAGACTCGCTGCCGGCGTAGCATCCTAATTGTGCTGCTGTAGCCAGCTCTCCCCACTGCGGACCTTGGTCAGTCGAGCCCACCAAACACGCCCAGCTGGGCACGCCTTACGCCCCAGTAAGCCATGAAAGAGCGCCATCAAAGTCCAGGTCAGGCACCCGATCGCCTCATTCTATGACCCACTGACGGCATATCAAGCCAGACAAACCGGGGTTCCGAGACTGAACCATAGCAGGTCTGCACCTGAGCAAATGAATACGTTGACCACATGCATCCGGCTACATCCTGTTGGGAAGGTGTCGCTTTTCGATGAAGTAAGAGAAAGTTACTTGAAGAAGATGCTATTGCTTTCCGACCGGTTGGTTGTCGACCGTATTGGGCAGGTAGATCTGCACATCTTCTAGCCTTTCTCTTGAACGTATCTCCCCTGACAGAAGTGGGCTGCCACCTGCACGCCACCAGGAACGTGAGGGGGTGCATGAGAGCAGGTCCTTCAGCTGACCTAGACCGAGGTCGGAAGTTCCAAAATACAGAAGCAAGTTCACCCTGAGATTCAGACACCACTGGTGATCATGATGTAATTGATAAATAACCATATTGCGCAACCGTACTCTATTCTGGAGAGGCATCCTTCAGCTAATACAAACATCAGTTGAACAGATAGGCGCCGAATACTGCCAATCCGGCGGCCAGAACTGTCGCAAGTAAACCCAAGCCCAGTCTGCCGCCTTGTTCTTCCTTCATAGTAGCTGCGGATGTACTGTATGTCAGGTCATTCCATAAAAAAAGACGCTTCGAAGCCAGAACTTGTACTGCCAATCGGGGAACATGATAGTGTTTCTGTTCGTCTTCGGATCGATGAACCACGAGGTGCATCCAGTTCCCCAGACAAGACCCTTGGCCTTATCCTGGGTCTCATTGATGTCCTGCATCTCGGCCTCTGGCTTAACCTCCACGACATCCGTCAATTTGCCGATTGCAGGGAGCAAAGATCTACGGCTGTGCAAGGCTTTCAAAATCGGTGCTATCACGCGCATAGTGAAGTTGATCTGGCACTCGGTGGTGTAAATGACTGAGAGATGGCCACTGAGGGTGTTGGGTACCATCATGATGAAGAAATTGGGAAAGCCGGAAAGGCAAGTACCGAAGTAAGACGAGGGTGAGCCGTCGCTGACTATCTCCCACTAATAATGATTCAGCCCATGGCAGTAGAAGTAGAGATTGGCAGACTTACGTGTTTGCTGATGTTCACACTATCCTTGCCATATATCTCCATCGGCGACAGGACCTTTTGCGTCTCAAATCCGGTCGCCAGAACAATAGCATCGGCAGAGATATGGCGACCAGAAGAAGTGTTAACACCATCTTCGGTGATCTCAGTGATTGGGTCATCGTAGATCAGTTCGACATTCGCGCGGTGCAGGCTCGCGAGGTATTCCGTGTCGTTGACCCTGCGTTTACACCTAATCTCCGTCTTCGGAACCAGGAAGTCTCGATACTTTGCCGGAGAGTTGGCTCGAATGTAGGCAGCAGCTTCCTCAGACCAGCCTCTTCGGATCTCCGCGCCGGAGGCGGTGTCAAAGCCCTGGAAGCCCTTCTCCTTTTCCCAGTACAGCATCGCACGATATGCCCGCATGGCAAAAGGCACCCATTTCATAGTCCACTTGAACAAGTTGGAGTACTTTGGGTTCGGTCTTTCTGCGAGCCAGTGGGATTGGCGACTGAACTGAGTGACTTTCTTGGCAGCTCCATCGCCTTCGCTAATCGCAGGAACGACTTGCGTGGCACTGCATCCGTTTCCTGAAACCCATTAGAATGCACTTGTAGACAGCAGATACACCATACCCACCAATAACAACAACCTCTTTGCCTTTCCAGTCAAAAGAGTGGTCCCATTCAGCAGTATGGAACATCCGTCCCTGAAAGCTAGATGCCCCGGGAATATCACACTTCTTCGGGATTGACAACGCTCCGACAGCAGAGACCAGAACCTTACAGCGACGTTGTCTGGTCTGGGATGATTCCAAGTCTCGTATGGTGACGCTCCACGTGCCAGAGGGGGTGTCCCATTCTGCAGATTCCACAGCTTGTCGAAAGCGGACGTTCTTCGGAATGTCATATTTATCTGCCACATCTGTGAAGTATTGATAAATCTCAGGCTGCAGGGCGTACTTCTGAGACCAATTCGGGTTCAACTCAAAAGAGTACGAGTAAAAGTGAGATGGCACCTGTTTGTTTCGTGAGTATGAGCGGCATGAAATGTCGGGGTTTGACTGACGTCACATCCACACCCTGGGTATGAATTCACCCACCACGTCCCAGCAACGCTATCTGACTTCTCGATCAACTCAAAGCTTCTTGTCTTGTGTTGACGAATGAGCTGGATAGCTAAGCCCATGCCGGACATGCCAGCGCCAATGACTAGCACGTCAACGTCGTGTGTCATGATGACGCGCAATCAATGATCCACAATTGACTAACTGGAATAATGGTAATATTGAATTAACTCAAGACCTGATTGAAGGGGAGCTCAAATAGAATTTCTCATGACACTCAAGGGCGGTGCTGTGATAATGCGAAGGCCGTATCACACAGAGGGGCTGCACACAGCACCGTATATGTAACCAACTTAAATATTGCCATGGAATTATGATTAAAAACAGATCGATGTTAGTTTCCTGGTCAAAGTGTCCCGTTTGAACTTGGTGGTGAAGCTGTAGATTGCCGTTCGTCCGGTCTTACCATTTTAATCCAAGGCAATTTATCCGATGGCCTCACGGGCCGTCAGTGTGTTCTTCCATACATCAAATTTATTGATTAATAAGAACAATGATATCATGATGAATTAGATGCCGAGTTTTACTGGTGCAGCCCCGTAAGAAGAGGTGAAGTTGATGGTGTAGCCGCCGTAAGGTGGGACGAGTTCGGCGCATGACGGGAGACCCCTATGTAAAGCTCACACGCCGAAGGGATGTCGAAAAAGTGAAATTTTCGCGAGTTTGACTATGCAACCCCTTTTTTCGAGTAGAATCAATGATCGAGTCTGCAACTTGACGAAAAGGGCTGATTCACCTGCGGAGACTTATGTTGGCACATTAAAACTGGGAAAGAAGAATACAATTTTATACCCGTGGCCGCCTATCTATTATCTAAATATTTATCCATATGCCCCAATCCTTTTGTCTATCCGTCAGACTCTCATGAGAGATATTTCAAGATCTCATCTTTGTTCATAACTTAATTTTGCCAGCAACCTAGCTGCGATGGACGTGTCCCGCTGCTGCCGCTGCACCCAGCCAACTCTCCCTCTCTCGGCGAGGAGTGATGACACTGGAATTCTCCGATATGTCTGTCGTCTGTTCATTGACATTTACACTCCACTGCGACTTGCCCCCGGTCTTTTCTAGCTTTCGCTGGAGATACGCAGCTTCGATGGCCTCGAGACTTTGATTCTTCGTCTCAGTCATCCAGATGGCGCAGAAAATCACGCTGAGCAGCGTGCAGCCTCCAAAGAAAAAGTACGGACCGTAGGATGAAGCAGCAAGGAACGGCGGCGTAGTCAGTGCCACGACAAAGTTGGCAAGCCAGTTGGAACATTGCCCCAGCGCCGCGCCGCTTGATCTGGTCTCCCGAGGGAGGCTCTCGACCAAAAACGCCTTCATGCAGATCGCCCAAGTCATGTTGAAGACGATTGCGAACATGTAGATGGAAATAATGACAACCCATCTCCCAGCACCGCCGTCGGGATGTACTAGGTTCGCGGCATACATCGATCCTATCAAGAACATAACGATGGTGATGCCGATGCCTCCCACAAGAGTCGAAGTACGTCGGCCCCACTTGTCGGCGAAGATGGTGGCCGGGATCGTTACCACCATGATCAGCAAGGCCGAGACCCCAGATGCGAGGAAGGTTGCTTCTTCTGAGGCCATGCCTGCTTGTCGAAATATGAGTGGGGCATAGTACAGCACTCCGTCAATGCCACTTGTTTGTTGGAAAACCAACAAGAGGCACCCAAAGGCAGTGCGGGAGCGGTAAGGCCCAGAGAAAGCCTTGCGGAAGTCCTTGAAGGTCTCTTGGATGTTTTGAATCATGCTCAATTTGGGAGAGTGGACAGTGACTTGGCCCTTTTGCGCTAACATCTCTGCTGCTCTTCCTGACTGAACCGCGTTGCGAGACAACCAAGCGAGCCTTCTCGACACGGCCCTTTGCCATCAGCCACCTGGGAGATGGCGGGACGAGCAGAGTTGTCGCAGCAAAGCCAAAGCCAAGGATTGACTCGACAGCCAGGGGAACTCGCCATGAAGCCGATGACCCAGCAATGCGCCCTGTGCCGTAGCACATGAAGTACCCCAAGGCAAGCCCGACGGTGAGCATGAACTGGGAAAATGCAACCCAGAATCCTCTTGTCTTCGCCGGAGTGATCTCGCAGACTTGGACGGCAACGGTGCTGACGAATAGTCCTGTCCCCAATCCCTTGATAGCTCGGCCAGCGATGAACATTGCCAGGTGTACAGCACCACACTCGATGGCGGCTCCGACTCCGAATACGGCTGCGCCAGTTGAAATCATGGCAATTCGGCCGAGTTGATCTGCCAGCATACCGGCAAGCAGGGCACTGATCGTTCCAGTTATAAGAAGGGTCGAGACGATGGCTCCGTGAACGGTTGCCGAGAACTCGCCAAAGGACTCAGTGAAGGTTGTCATTGCTGTAATTGGACCGATGCTACCAGTGTCAAGTCTGATATTTATTAGTCGAAAATCTTCTCAGTAGTCAGTAGGGAAACATACCCCCATAACATCATAACGGCCCCTGTGGCAATAGACGCTCTGACATAGAGCGCCGGCATCTTGGTGAGTTGCATTCTCTTGAAGACTCGGGCTTTGAGGTATCAGACGAGAATTCTGCTATAACACAGACTGGCCACCGACAGCACGGCCGCGGGTTGTGCCCGTCCGGAATACTTTAAACATCTTCGGGGCCCGCATGTTGAGCCGGTGGCTGCGTCTGACTTTGCTCATAGATTTCTAATCTTGTCTCGATCAGGCATCGAGCCGACCGGTCTTCCCACAAGCAAAACCCGATAAGAGCCGCACATGACACGATGATTGGGCTTCTCAAGGTCATGCTTGTGAAAAGGGCTCGTTCACCGCAAACGTGCTTGTGGCATGTAGTTGATAATGACTCGGCTCGATTGCCAGTTCTCAAGGTCCTCATGCACACACTTTTTACACAGGGCCTGACATCGTCGGATTTACCACCTTTGGCATGGCCGGCAATCTACCCAGCTGGCATCAGTTGTAGCATCGCTGCCAGCTGCTTAGTAAGTCCGGGAAAGCTTCCGTTCGATTGAAAAGCGAACCCAGGATTGACTCGGATCATATTGCGCCACTTGCGCTGCTGGATTACCTGGGCAAAATCAGCGTTGCAGTTCGAAAAGGGAATTTTGCCGAACGCCTCGCATGTTTATCTACTGCGTAATGCTGACTGTTTACAGCGACTCCAAAAAGGAAATATTGCCGACCTTTTGTTGCTTCATATCCACCGGACTCTTGATACACTCGGAAACGTCTTTTTCGTTCTTCATGTCACACGACCGCTACTGACCCATATATTGTGAACTATCCTCGCCTGCATGACTGAAGCCAACAACGATACGGGACTTGTAAGCACTTGGCCTGTTTGTTTGCCCTAAGCGGCGAAGAATCAGCCGACCGGCTTCTCGCCAAACTGCAGGTGCAGCTGACGAGAGTGTGCTAATGCGATTTACCACGAAGCTAGTATTCGCGCCCTTGGGAAGACTTGAAACACCCCGTGGACCGCTTGAGAATTGGATTCCATTCGCGTATACTACTGTTGAGGTTCCAGACCATCGACGCTCTGGAAATTCCCTAAGTCCCCGCACTGACGTGTTCTTGTGTTCCACCGGAACGATTTCCTGCTTCTGTCCCGCATAACAAGCATACACTCGCATCTATTTCCCTCTCCACAAACTCTTCATGTCGGTGTCCGAACAGCCAGCCGGACTTTGATTCACGGCCTCGAAAGTATCTGACTCCTGTCTCGCGCAAAATGCCGCGTTCGTTCCACCTCCAGTCTAGTGCGGGCAGACTTTTCGACGTCTTCCAATAGGAGACATCCTGGCTTACGCCCCCCCTGTTTGGGGCTCTAGACACCATGCGCTCGCATCATGGATGGTGGGCCCTCACGTTGTCAACTGTTCAGCAAGCCAGCTTGCACTAACCTTGTGCAGCTTGACATGTCGACAGCGGAAGCTCAAGTGCGACGAGGCCAAGCCTACGTGCGGACAATGTACGAAATCTGATAGGGAATGCATCTTCTCACAAGACACGAAATTCCGCCATTTCGACGTCCAAGGCCTGCTTGGGCAAGGACAAGAGAAGACATTGGCAGGTCATGCTGCAAGTGAGGGACTGTTTGCCAAAGACCATGTTTGGATGGACATTCCCGGCGACCGTAAGTCCAGCTTGGCTAGAATTGTGTACTAGACGGAGAGGTTGCTGACTGACCTTTAGTTACATTTGTGAACATCGTAAACCCATACGAAGATGGCACGACGGTTTCCGAAGACGAACTGCTATTGCGGCTTGCTGGTGATGGACTTGCTTCTACTGGCGCCGACGATATCCCGCCGGCCCGGTGGGATAGCACTTTACCGACTCCTCCCTCGCAAGATTCAGGAGGCCAGCTTGATCCTGACGGGGTGTCGCGGATAGACTGCGTTCAAGAGGCTCCGCGAGAACTGCACAACACACCAGACATTCTATTAACCAACAGTGGCATCGGCACTTTCGACTCTACGTCTCCTCCAGCAGGGGTAGAGCCTCGAAACTCTGTTGTCTACACACCGCCGATACTTGAACCAGACGATGATGTTCCTGTGGATGAGGACGTCAACAACCCAGAAACAAGTGTTTTGGGACTTCAACTTCTCAGACATTTCCGAGAAGGTCCAGGGCAATGGTACAGCAAAATTCTTGAGTGAAGATAAGACAGATTCAAGGACTAATTTGTGGAAATAGGATGGACCTCTTCGACACAAGTGCCCACTTCTCTTGCAAGATACCAATACGAGCAACAACAAGGCCCCTGCTCAAGTCAGCGATTTGCGCCCTAGCGGCGAAGCATCTATCGCGGACTCAAAGCGACAACTGCGAGAAACAATCTACCCGCAGCGCCAGATCATCACTTAGCTCCCCGACAGCTAGGACTCCAGATTGGCAATACCACGCCGTTCGATACTATCACCAAGCGATCCGCTGCCTGAAGCATGCCATTGCCCTCGGTGGGTGCGATGACACTCGCGATATGGACGGTGGTCGACACACCGATACCTTCGCTGCAGTTGCTATACTGTGCATGTACGAGCTGATGAACGCTCCGGGGAACGCATGGAAGGCGCATCTGACCGCTCTACCACTGTATTCTGCATCGGATAGTACCCTTACTGGCTGCTCGCCCGTACCCATTCCACAATCCCCAATAAAGGGGCCAATATTCTGGAGCTTGGCTAGGCAGGACTTCCTCTGCGCCTGTAAGTGTTTGAGAGGGAAACGCTCGTCTTGATGCACAGCACCAGATTGACTAATCGAATGATTAACAATAGTCATCAGCGAGACGCAAACTCGCCTGAATCTCGACCACGTTCGGCTCTGGCAGAACTTTGGCCTAGCAACAGACGAAAACAGCCTCCTCCTCCCCTTCAGCCCGTTCTGCACCGCCGATATCCGCGCCTCGACCGACGTAGACGAAGACTCGAAAAGCAACGAGCTCCTCTGGCTCCTCGGAAAGGTCGTGAACTTCATCACCTCGGGAGACGGCATCAACCCGGAAGACTACTCCAGACCAGCGGGACAACGCATGTCTCTTGGGGTCACGCAAGAGCTGCTCCTCCAGCGATGGGAGAATCTGGAGATGGAGCTGCAAAGATGGTACGAAAGCCTCCCACCGACGTTTGTCCCGAGTGCCAGAACAAAGTACACGACATCGACAGAGGGCGGAGAAAATGTGAAGGACATGGAGATAATATGGTACGACATACCAATGTGCGCAGCAACAATGCAGAGCTATCACATGGCCTGCATTTTGCTGCTAGTCAATCGACCGCAAGAGTCGACAGCAATCCGTTCGACCGTGTCAGCGCGTTTAAGGTCGTACCGACTCATCCAAAGGGAGGTCCTCCGGCATGGCAAAGAGATATGCGGGATCAGCCTTTCAGATCCCCCGGATGCTGTCCGTATCCACTCCGTGCAGCCACTGTTTGTTGCGGGACAGTCGTTCCACGAGCAGCCAGAGCAGGAGTTAGTCCTCAAGTTCCTCTCTGACATTGAAACAGAGCTGGGATGGGCCACAAACTATCAAATCAGGAAGTTGACTGATGAATGGAAGGTAAACGAGAATGATTTTGGGGAATGTTTGATACGTAATGGAGTTTTCTGTTAATATGACTCACGATGGATGTTACTTTGACCTATTCCAACAGGCGTCTGCCTTTGTAGCGTAGCCTTTGTCATAGTACAAGACATCTTAGGCAGCAGATTACTAGACATTTGTGGCCTTCTCGAAAAGAAATCTGCTTTGCGACACGAAGACCAGCAGCAGTAATGATCTTCGTCGGAAGCGTCATAAACAAACAAGCCACTCGAAGTCGTGAGTGGTGGTGATGGCAAAAAAACAGGAAATCATTATGAATCCTAGCGAAGGTCGGTCAGTTCGTCGGCATATCGCGTGTTCTGGAGGTGATTATGCAGCGTGTAGCTACCGTTTGAATAAAGGAAAGCCAGAGCTTCAAGCAACTTCTCAAGAACGCTTTTTGCTATCCTAGGATAGAGTTCAATGCTACACCATACATTCAGGCCATGAACTCCGGTATGTCTATATACAATCAGTTGCATTCGCCGTTTGGCCTCAGGCTCATGTAGCAGTTGTGTGATGTTGACAGCTCTCATCTGGCGCAAATTTGGCAATATGACGCAGGAGACGAGGCTCCTGCGTGGAGGCCAACACTTCTGACATCCAGTCAAAATCTTGTGAGCTATACTGCCAGGACTTTGGTTTAGCAAAAGAAACCTCAGGTCCCCGCGCAGAGATCCTTACGCACCCTCTCACTTTACATTGTGTCAACCAGACTGTCAAAAATGAATCTTTACAGCACTTCCGCTCAACTCGATCCTGGCGATCTCTGCGGGTTTCAGTGAGCTGAATGGCACACAAACCACGAGGACGATATTGCCCCACCCAGTCACAGGGCGAGGAGATGGGCTGGAACCGTCAAGGGCGGGAGTGTTGGATGCCGCATTGGGAGGAGATTTGGGAGTTGTGTTGATAAACGATGAATCAAGAAGTGCAATCCAATCTTCTTGAGACTACTGAGTTGAGACTGCTGAAAAATCACCATGCATCTAGGCTGCATCATGCAAGGAAACGCTTCGGCACGCCGCGTATATGCTCGTGATCGTCAGCTTCAACTGGCATTTTGATTATTCGAAGACGTAGTGTAGTATTCATACAAAACTGGGAAAAGTACCCGATCAGCCAACCACGAGGGAGTTTTACCGATACCGAGCCTGCGGGTTGCTGGCGGGGAATTCGGAAACAATCAGCGGAGAGCCTCAGAGGGTAGAGGATCAAGCGTCATTGTTTCAACTTGATTGAAGCTCGTGTTACTTACGCTTAGTATGAAGTCGGAATTTTCCCGCTAACGTAGTTAAAACCCGAGAAAGCAAACGTGGTTGCGTAGGTCCATCCCACTTGGGGAATCTGATCGCAGCGGATAGCTCCGAGGGTGGTCTCTCTCTTACTCTCGCTCAAATGAAAGGGGTCGTTGATTGCATGCGCCAGTACGGGGCCTTGCCAGCTATGGCGAGTAATAAACGTGATATTAAGTGTTCCTGAATCCACCTACCCGCTGCCCAGAGTCTTGGCTCTCACTTTCGGCCTAGTTCACCAAACAACCGCCCGGTTTTGGTAGTCTTGCCGCTCTGTGGGCCCTTGGCCTCTTTATCCGAGCCTCACTAGGTATTTAGACTTGTTATTAAAGTACGAAGGTAGTTCGCGATGAGCTGACCTGTTGGTTCTCTGTGTCAACCTCCTTTTCGACGTCCCTTTCCAGTGTTAACTTCAGCTTCGACTAAGTTCGCGCCGGCGTGATCGAGTCATTCGTTTTATCGACTTCGCGCATCCATTCTTTAACAAAAACCACATTCGTTCCACCCCACATTCCGCCACCATGCGTTTCTCAGCATCAGTGATCCTTGCTGCCGCTGCCGCCAGCACGGCCTCCGCTCAGTCGGTCGTCGGCACGGCCTACGGCTTTGCCACCGGCGTCACCGGTGGTGGTAGCGCTAAGGCTGCCACCCCGTCCTCCGCCGACGAGCTGGCCGAGTGGCTTTCCGACGACACTGCCCGCACCATTGTTATCGACAAGGAGTATGACTTCACCGGCAAGTCGGCCTCTGGAGCGGGTTGCGACCGCAAGAGCTGCAGCTCCACCAACGGTGGACAGCTGTATCTCGGAGACCTGTCTTGCGGAACCAGCGACAACACCGTCGCTACTGTCACCTACGACGTCGCCGGCACCGAGCCCCTGGTTGTCGGAAGCAACAAGAGCATCATCGGCTCCAACGGAAAGGGCGTTCTCAACGGCAAGGGTCTCCGCATCCAGAAGAACGCCAAGAACGTCATCATCCAGGGCATCACCATCACCAACCTCAACCCCGGTGTTGTCTGGGGAGGTGATGCCATCGACCTCCAGGTAAGACTCTATCAGCGTTCTCAACCCGTTCTGTCGATTGCTAACAATCTCGCAGGGAGGCAACGATGGTGTCTGGATCGACCACAACAAGATCTCCCTGGTCGGCCGTCAGTTCATCGTCAGCCACTACGACGGCTCCCGCGCCACCATCTCCAACAACGAGTTCGACGGTGTCACCGACACCTCTGCCTCCTGCAACGGCAACCACTACTGGACCATGATGCTCAACGGCGATGGCGACCAGATGACCCTCGACCGAAACTACTGGCACGACGTCTCCGGCCGCGCCCCCAAGCTCGGCGAGAAGGGAACGTTCCAAGCGACCAACAACCTGTTCTCCAACATGAAGGGCCATTCCTTTGAGCTCTACTCCGGCACCGTCTCCTTGATCGAGGGTAACGCCTTCGAGTCCGTCGACACCCCTTACGATGGCGAGGCCTACTCCAACAGCTTCAACGTCCCCGACGCCTCGTCCGCCAGCTCTTGCACCTCCTCCATCGGCCGTGCTTGCCAGGTCAACAGCGTCGACTCCTCCAGCGGTACCTGGAAGGCTCTCAAGGAGACCACCGCTCTGTCCACCTTCTCCAAGCTTAAGGACTACCTCGTCGAGCCCGTCGCTGCCACCGGCGTCTCCGCCCTCGTCAAGGGCAGCGCTGGACCTGCCAACGTCGGCTCCTCCACGGCCGCCACCCCTACCACCGAGACGGAAGAGACTTCCACCGAGGAGACTGCGACCGAGGAGAGCTCCGCCGCCGCGACCACCCCTGCTGTCACCGAGCCTGCCACCGAGGAGACCACTACCGAGGAGCCCGCTGCCGCGGAGTCCGGTTCTTCCTCGACTGTTACCGCCCAGGCCTGGGGCCAGTGCGGTGGCAGCGGCTGGACTGGCGCCACGACTTGCGCCGCCGGAACTTCTTGCGTCGTTCAGAACGAGTGGTACTCCCAGTGCCTCAGCTCCGCCGCCAGACGCAGCATGAAGTCGCTCCGTCGCATCTAAGGCAGCGTCTTGGATATTCAATCTGAACATATTATGAAGTCGCCAGGGCTTCTTGTAAATAGGAATGAGATGCAGCATCTGTAACATTAATCAACTACTATGACCATATCGGCTCTACCGAATCATATTGAATCATCGACGCGTTGTCATGTTGCTGTCGACTTGTCAAAATGCTCTGGTCCATCGACTACTTGACGATCTCGCAGGTCTGGCATGGTCGTCCCATGAATAACGTCTACCATAACTTAAGCCCATTACAGTCTGTTTCAATTCCTAGAAAGCCTAGAAGACGGGTCTTTGCCAGCACATGTTCCTCTTCCGCTGATCAACCAAAACCTACAAGTCCCGTGAGAGAGTCTAGCAACGCAAACGAACCAACTTTGGTTGGTTCTGAAGACGTATTGAGCCAAACTTCACTTAGTATCCAATTCCTTCTGTGCCAGTGCCATTAGCATATCCTTCTAGCAGGGCAAGTTGCGACTTTTTTTCATTTCAAGCCAATGGTAGTTTGTGTGGCTGAACTTGATACAATGAGCCACCCACCGTCTGACAGGTGCGACCCGTCCTGTGGAAGGTCACTCTCACTGTACCGTGTAGCCAATGGACCTGCAGTGACCAAATCTTCAGTGGAGAAATGGTACGATATGTCGTGTTGGTTCACTTCTGTCAGATGACGTAGCTTGACGACCCACGGCATGGATTGTAACCCTCTGCTTCGACGGCAACCGACAAGGCTGCGACACCCCGCATTTTATGCTTCGAAGAATTCCAAAGAAACACCAAAGCCAACAGAAGGTCCTTGGGAAATTACCATAACAGATCTGAAGCATGGGCGATAACTTCGAGCCCGGTCGTGTGCGTGTAGGCATCATGGGTGCTGGCATCGCTGGGTGTTGTCTTGCCATCGGCCTCCTTCGCAACCCCTATCTTGACGTTCACCTATTCGAAGGATACCCCAACGTTCGATCCCGAGGATTCGGCCTCGCTTTGCATGCGAATGCCATCAAAGCCATGGATCTCATATCACCAGAAATCAAGAAAGCGTACTTTAAAAAGTCCCACTTCATGGCCAACGAGGAAGACATCGAGATGGCGACCCAGTTTTTCCTTTCAGCCGGAAAACATGCAGGAACTCTGGTTGCAGAATTGGGGAGAGCTAAAGGAAGAAGGACAGTCCATCGAGCACACTTAATCGAAGGACTCTTGGACGATGAGGTCATGCCGAAGGAGCGACTGCATTTCGGCAAACGTTTGGCGCGCATTGAGGAGAATGGTGTCACCAAGGAGGTCAAAGTCAGTTTCGAGGATGGCACAAATGACACCTTCGACGTCGTGTTCGGGGCAGAGGGAGTTTTCAGCCCTACCAGGAAATTCATCCTTGGGTCCGAACATCCGGCTACTAAAGCCGTCAACCACGATGAATGGCGGCAGTTTCATTCAGCAATCCCCATGGCAGAGGCCAAGCAAATCATTCCACAGCATTGCATCGACAACGCCATCGGCTATTGCACCCCTTATGGATTCATCATGGGCATTCCAGTCGATCTCGGACAAACTTACAGTATAGCCTGCTGGCAGAGAGACACCAAATGCCTGCAAAAAGGGGCGCCGTTCAACTCCGGTCTGTGGAAAGGATTCCTACCGGAAATTGACGCACTGATATCTGTGAGTATTAACGGATGAAGAATGTTTAAAACCATAGCTTAATAACTGACTGAACTGTGTGGATTAGGTCGTAGATAAAAGCCACGATGAAGATTGGAGCTTGCAGGATCACGACCATGCACCCACATACTACAAACGACATGTTGCCATGATTGGTGATGCCGCCCATGCAACCCTACCTCACGCAGGAAACGGAGCTGCCCAAGCCATCGAGGATTGTTCCATAATCGTAGGCATCTTCAATCAGCTGACATCAGTTGATGAGATCGAGCCAGGTCTGAAAGCCTTTGATGAGATTCGACGGCCGCGAAGTCAAAGGGTTGTGGATATTACGAGAGAGTTCAGCAGATTATACAGCCAAGACGCAGACGAGATTGACTTAAATCACATGCGGGCTCGGATGAAGGAAGGTGGTATGTTCACAAATGGGGTAGACATGGACGCTCAAGTCAAAAACGCAGTTGAAGCCTTCGAGAGGTACAAGATGGACTTCTGAATTAAATCTAACAGTTCGTGGGGATAAACAAGATTTATGACGCCAAATGTTGTAACACATTAAAGAATTGCTGAGGTAGTCATTGCGTCTAGCGCTGAGAAGTCCTTCCTCATTAATAAACGCTGGCCAATCGTCAGGTGCTGTGTGCGCTTCCAGTATGTACAAGATAAAGACGAGGAAAGCCCGGCAAGATGGTGGTGGTTCCAAGAGTCGTCGGCTGTCGCATTTACGGACACTACAACACAGCATTAGAATAGCACCAACAGTGAACTCATTACAACTTACGCAGCGGACGAACTAAGGAGGTCAATGTCAGTGATATTGTCTAAGGCGCGTTCACAGAAACTCGACACTTACACCACTACCCTGGCAGGCACTCAGGACAGGCTGATTGCCGCTCGACGGGCTCACACATGTTCTGTATGTTGGGAAGCTGTTGCTGGGGCTTCCGGGCTCTTCGCACTGTATGTGTGGCATGAGTCAGTTATTCTCTCAGGCAATTAGAGTGCCTTCTTACGCAGTATGTGTTGGACTAGAGCTAGTTAGCTAGATGCACGATGTTTACCAATGTTCTGGCAAGACTTACATAGCCAGACGGGCAAGAAGCTCCGGCAGGCTGGCACTCCAATAACCCCTATTCACCCATGTAAGGACACAATAATTCGGCCAAGATGTTCTGGTAGGAAACCGCATTTTTGAACATTGGTATGTCTGTGCAGATGTTCATTCACGTAGAAGAAATCCTGAAAGAAAAGTCAAGACAGCAACCATTGATACCTAGTAGTTATGAGCCAACATTTGAGAGACCGATTATTCATCCCACTGCTCAAACTCACAAAATACCGGACTCCATGAAGTCCGCGGGCCCCGACCCAAGCAAAGCCTTCCGTAATTTGGTTCCACTTGTAACAGCTGACACTGAACTCAACGTTCGAATTCTTTCTAGCGTAAGATTGTGGCCGTAGGAATGATGTTCATTGAGCTTTGAACTTTGCTCATACTCCAGGAGCTCTTGATGTTTGCGACGTCTTAGCTAGGTAGCTTGCGAATCATCTTCATCATCCAACTCAATGTTTAAGTCTCGATCTTGATCAACCGCGATGCAAAGTCCACCACTAAGAGTTTATCTCTACTAAAGTCTCCTAGAGACTCCCTGAAGACCACTGCCAATAAACAGTAAACACGGTCATCAACCAAAATCTAGCTCCAGCCACAACAAATCCAACTGACACAATAGAGGCAACAATTAATACATAGAATGCCCCAGGAATCACATCTGCAAACATCAGAGCCCACACTATCAGCCCTACCTTAAAGCATACAAGAATCTGGAGACTTTCAACCATCGTAGAGAGATTCCGAGCTCTTTCACAACCTTTACAATCCCCCTTTTCGCCTGCATCTTCTTATAAGCCCTAAATTCAGTATAAGATGCATCAATCATAGAAACATGCCACTTATCTCTTCATCACCTTAGCGTTGAGAGGTACGCAGCTGGGCTCGGGAAGGTTGCAATAGGTCTAGGATATGCCTTGAATACTCATATTGGTTCAGCTAAGTCCAACAGTCACTTCAAGGAGCACTTACACGAAGAAACAACCCAAGCAGACAATAATAGAATGCAAACAAGAATCAACGGGATTACTTGGCCGAAGTTTGCATCCATCTCGTGCGTCATGTCTGCATCCAAGTACAATTTCCAGAAATTAACCATTCCAAAGACAAAGTAGAAACCTAGCCAGATAATTTCCCAGAGAAAGCTCGTAGAAATGGTCTCAGTCCATATGTCTAACACCATTGAAGATCCAACGGTCCACAGTAGGGTTATCCCCGCTGTTATTAAGTTCTTAAATAATGACTCTATGATGGGCGCGAGCTCGTATTGTACTTGTTTTCGCCTTGCTCTCCCAGCAGTCGGCGCAGAGACTATCGAGACCAGTAGTGGTAGTCGGTCGGGGCATCTTTGTGATAAAGTTCAGGGAACCGCCTCGAGTTGATGAGGACTATGACCAAGACGAATACCGTCAGATTGAAAAGTACTACCACCTCGTCTGAAAACGAGACATAGTGAGGCTGACTAGGGTCGATGAATTTGAAATGTTGTTTTGTGCATTTGGCTGAGATGTGGCGATTGAGTCTGAAGGTAACCGATTCGGATATTGTCATGCATACTATCAACAGGACTAGCAGCACGGCCACCAAACATCCTCGGAATGTCCCCAGGCTCCTGTAACCGTCTAAATACTCGCGCAGTAGAGACATTGCGCAATGATGTCAAAAATGCAAAAAAGTACCGTAGTCTGGTGACGGCTTTGTACCACTCGTTCTCTTGGCTGCTCCAGTCGCAAGAACAAAATGCAACCCAAAGCACTTTATGGCTAAAGGCCCTGTCAGTTGAGTTGCTGTCCGTTGACTCAGACATCCAGTCAAAGACATACGCCATCGTAATCGCAAAGAAATTAGAAATTAAAGATGATGGAGATCATGAATGAGACTACAACTTACTGAGCTTTAGCATATCATTGCCCTCGTGGCTGACATCAAGTTATCATACTCCTAAGCCCGTGACATCTGGATCTGCAACTTCAGCAACAGCCTCGCACAGTCTTTTGGCTACGAGATAGTCTGTTACTTTGGCCATACTGCAGACTGGCAATGATGTGCACAGATACAGCGGATGTTAATCGGCAAATTACCATAAGATGCACCTGTCTTGAAGCGAACAAGGTTGAAAGATGTTTGGGGCTTGAATTTTTCTTGATTATCAACGCGCATCGCTTCACCTCATAAAAGTGAGGCAAACCACAGTCGCCCCGCCAGGAGAAGGCAGCCCAGTTGACAGTGAGACACAGAGGCTGGCACGAAGGCAGAACCTGGCAGTGTGCCAGCACTGGCAGTCACATCTTCACAGTTTTCGACTGGATATTGAACGCGCTATTGGAGATTGTTATGAATCTAATCAGTGGCGCTAATCACTGAAGTAAACACCTGATTGTGAGCTCAGCCACCACATGTAACTCTGTTGTCGACTGACGAGTGCAAGAGTGGCCTGTTCCAGAGCGACCGAAAGACAGAGGTGCTAGCCTGTGCGTTGAGTGGGTAATCAACTCGCCATGGGTCTTCGTACAGCGTGGATGCTATTGTTCAGTGCAAGCCTTATTTCCGGGGTACCGGATAACAAACAAAACCAAACCTAGGGTGTTGGGATTCTTGGCGTGCCGAAGAATCCGCCTTTCGCAGCTTGATCTTGCCATCCCCTTTCACCAAGTACCTACCTTTATGAGTCTTTGGGTCTCAACTGGATTAAATTTACTCTTCAATCACCGGTCGAGACAACGTTCGGATGCGTAGCATAGCAGGAGTCGGGTTTACGAGTCTCTCGCTGGGTACCTACGGATGCTGCGGAGACGTGATAAAATAGGCTAATGCTCACGCCAAACTAATGCAACGGCTCACGGCTTCAGCTGAGCCGTTGCCGGCTTGATTGGCTAGGTATTCGAGGTCGCAATGCGAAGCGAAGGGTCCTGCGGTTTTGGGTTTGGTGCGTCTTGTTTGAGGAAACAGTACCAACAACAGGCGGCACCAGGCCCACGTACTCCCAACGAACACCTATCGTTGCAAAGTTGCATCCTTGTGATACGTGGAACGCAGTTCTGCTTGGGGAAACCATCTCCGCTGACGGGGGAGCAACGCGCATTTGGCGACGATGTGCGAACAGCCAAGGGAGGGGTAAGCCGACCCATCTTACAGGACCAACAGATAAAACCCAACACGGATCGCATGCCAATGCAGAGAGAGAGCAGGCTTTTCACGCACCTGTAATCTCTCTCGACAAACGCTGCCAGATTCAACTCTCAAGGATGTCAGCCGTAGAACCCATCAAGGCCGCGCCTGCGCCGGACCGCGAGGAGGAACTGTTCCGGCCGCAACACCCACCAACGCTGCGGCGACGCCTGGCCGCGAGGAAGAAGCGGTTTCTGTCGCAACGCCCGCCAACGCTGTGGCGACGCCGGGCCGTGAGGAAGAAGCGGTTTCTGCCGCAACACCCACCAACGCTGCTGCGACCCCTGGTCGCGAGGAAGAAGTTTCTCCGGTCGCAACACCTGCCACCGCAGCGCCTGCGCTGGATCACGAAGAACAAATTGACGTCGATGAAAATGTAGGCCTGCTAGAACTGATTACATGAAAGTCTACTAATTCCATCTGCCAATAGCCCTTTGATGACAGTGCGTCCGAAAGAGGAGAAGTGAGATAAGCCTGTTTGATACGGTAATAGCGGGAAGCATATGCTTACCAACTACTAGAGTGCGAGCGAATCCACCGCAAGTGTTACAGCCTCAATCTTCAACTACCGCCAGGAAAACGGGAGAACCTACCACGCCTACAAAGACGGCAGTGAGTTCAAATGCCAAGCATCCTGCCCAATGGTAGGAAATTAGATTGATATTGAGTCCCGCAGAATACACCCTGCCTAACGATGAGAGGGAAAACGACCGACTGGGTAAGCCATCGCTCTGATATTCTGTGTCAAGCAGTGATGATGTACGACTGACCGTCAAATAAGATTTGCAACATAATCTTTTCCTCATCACGTTCGATGACCGACTTGGAAACGCACCGCCCAACGATAGGGGTGCTAAGGTGGGACGCGTGCTCGACGTAGGCACCGGCACCGGCATCTGGGCATGCGAGTTCGGCGACGAGCACCCAGAGGCGGAAGTGCTCGGCTTTGATCTCTCTGCTACGTTCCCAACATTGTGAGCTTCATGTCCTTGTGGGAGAAGATGCCTGTTTCTCACCCGCGACATAGTACTCCACCCAACGTTAAATTTGAGGTCGACGACTTGGAGGAACCCTGGATCTACTCACGGAAGTTCGACTACATTCACAGCAGAATGATGAACGGCTGCATCGCAGACTGGGATGTCTATGTGAAGAAATGCTTCGAGTAAGAAAACGATCTCGACTTGCCCTTTGGAGAGCATGCATTTACCGAACACCGGCCGCTGACATTACACAGTAATCTCAACCCCGGCGGGTGGCTCGAAATCAACGAGATCGCTTTGATGCCGAAAAGCGATGACGGCACTCTCAAGGAGGACGCCATGATTTTCAGAATGGCCAAGCTGGTGAGAGAGGCAACCATCAAATTTGGCCGCGTTGCCACCGATATGGAGGACATCAAGGATGTCATGGTTCGAGCAGGCTATGTTGATGTCAAAGTCATGAAGTTTAAGTGGCCCACGAATATGTGGCCCAAGGATGCAAGATACAAGGAGATTGCCCAGTGGTCTCACGAAAACATCGTGGCCGGTTGGGAGCCGTTATGCCTGGCCACAATCACCAGAGCCCATGGCTGGACGAAGGAGGAGGTCCTGGTTGGGACCATGCACTGCCGCAAAGAGTTCAACGACAGGAGCATCCACGCGTACTACCCCGTGTAAGTTTTCCAAGCCCAGCTGAGTTTTTGCTTTCTATACTGACCATGTGTAGGTACTCGGCTTTTGGCAGGAAGCCAACTGAAGCGGAGGTCGCAGCGACCCCCTAGCCAACGCGGGCTAACAGATGATGGTTGTTATTTCTCGGCCGTAGGTTAGGGGTATTTGTTGAGCCTTCATGTTTCCTTCTTCAATACAACTTTTCGTAGACATCATTGCGAGTAATAATTGCTCTCTCATTGTATCGACTACAACAGTGTTAAAACGTGGCGAACCGGGAGGCTGGGCTTCATGAAAGCATCACAGATGGGTGCTATGGAGCTCCTTCATAAGATAATACTGCAAGTTGATATCAATTATGCACCAACGCGTTGAAGGTTGGCCGTGTGATTGCATGTACATGCATAAACATGGATCGCGAAGTGGAGGGCTCTGTTGTTTGTGTGGGCGCTTAGTGGTTCGACAAAGGCAGGGGCACCACCAACAGCATACAAACCACCCTGGTTCGATGCTTGCAGACCTATCATCGCTGAGCTACTGCACATTCATGCATGGATTTGTCGCTGAATGAGGAAGCCAAGTCCGAAGAGTGGGTTCATGGGTACCTCGGGACAAACTGCCGTCATAATCATGGAGGCGCTTGTTGGACCAAGAGTCCGGGACGGATAAATATCGCCAACTAACGTCTCCCAGACACCGCGACACATCATTCGATCGTCAAATGTCCAGTTTCTTGACGTTTCGCCGTCTTTCTGTCCCCGAAATGTCGTTGAATCAACCTATAGCAGGAATCTTCGATGCCGGAGTGGTAATTGAGGCAGACAATGAGGTAGTGTCTTTGTCTCCCGTTGCTGCGACGGCCTGCTAACTATTGCATCTCCCCAGCCTGATTTTGACGACACAGAATCTATCAACGCGCTGGTAAGGCATGATGATCGCAGCCTCATGTTGCTGTTATAAACTAACTATAACGTACGTATAGTATCTGTGTGAATAAAACGGCTTATATTACTCTAAATCAGAGTCTAATACGAAAGGTCTTTTATAGATTAGAGACTAATATACTAGAATATTATTAATCTAGAAAAGTAAGTTAGAGAGTAGGTCGTATTGTACCTTCCTCTAGATACGAGGCTGCCTCAGATACTTGAGGGCATCACGACAGTTGCGAAATTCTTGCTAATAGATGAGTAGAGCGTCTCGTCGTTAAACGTGAGTCTTGCTGCGGATGTTATGGACTATCGGATGGAGAATGGAAGGACATACCATGGGTATAAAGAAGGCAGTAGGTCTCAGATTCTCAAGCCGAATTCAAGAAAGACCTGAACCTGTAACGTTCTATTGCAGAATACAACCTGCCGAACGATGAGACGGAGAACGAAAGACTTGGTGAGTACTAGCAAAGCTTTGAGGCATATATTCTGACAGTGGATAAGAGCTTCAGCATAACCTGTTCCTGCTTACTTTCGACAACAAGTTGGGTAACGCTCCTCCAAATGACAGGGATGCCAAAGTTGGGCGAGTCCTGGACATCGGAACAGGAACAGGTCTCTGGGCCGTCGATTTCGGCGACGAACATCCGGAAGCTGAAGTCCTTGGCGTTGATCTTTCAGCCACATTCACTAAGTCAAACGGTCTCCTGGTCCGGTTAATTGATGATTACATCGCTAACTCAAAAATAATTACAGCCCACCGCCTAACGTTATGTTTGAGGTTGATGATATTGAAGAGCCTTGGACGTACTCTCCCAAGTTCGACTACATCCATAGCAGAATGATGAATGGGTGTATTAATGACTGGGAGGATTACGCTGCGAAGTGCTTTGAGTATGCATCTGTCTATGGTTTTTTTTTTTTCGACAAATTCAAAGCCTCTCCTTTGTCATATTACATCCATGTATCCCTGGGCAAACGTTCAGACTAATTGGATCACGCAGCAACCTTAACCCCGGTGGATGGGTTGAGTTCAACGAAACTCCTCTCGAGCCCCAGAGCGACGACGGTACGCTCCCGAAAGATGCACAGATTCTGGTGATTGCAGACCTCATTCAGGAGGCTTCGGAAAAGGCCGGACGACCTACTATGAAACCGGATAAGTTTCAAAAAATCTTGAGCAGGGCTGGGTTCGTCGATATAAAAGTGTTAAAATACAAGTGGCCCACAAACACGTGGCCGAGGTCGAGGAGATTCAAGGAAATTGGCGCATGGAGCCACGAGAACATTGTATCTGGTTGGAATGGACTCTGCTTAACAATATTGACAAGGGCCTACGGGTGGACAAAGGAAGATGTGGACGTCTCCAACAACTTGTGCCGCAGAGAGTTCGTGGATAAGAGCATTCATGCGTACTGGCCACTGTAAGTGTTTGGAAATGATCATAAGTCAACATTTCTGACTGTGCTTAGGTATTCGGTGTATGGTCGGAAGCCGTTGGATAAAGAGTAGTCGTCATGACCAAGTGTTAAGAGGGAAGATGGTTTGTTTCGCAAGGATTCGATTTGACGACAAGAAGATAGATGCATACTGGTTACTACGAGTCTTGGCAGCACGACATCTGCTAGTTCACGGTGACTATTTTAGAGCCTCCACTTAAGGTAGAAAGCTTGTATTATAATTTGTTTATGAACAGATGCGTTGGGGTTGAGTTGATTAGATTTTGGATGCGTCCCACTTGTCGATGTCTTTTGATCATCATCGCAGTACAACAACGTCGATGCCAGTGCTACGGAAAGTCGCCAATATACCTACCTTATTAGAAGTTGCGGTTTCTGATTCGTTCATGGTGTGGAAGAAGGTTTTGGTGATGGGGAACGGGAAATGCAGTGATGTAAGGAACTAAGCCGGCCGCAGCAACACAGCCCACAGGATGGATGTAAGCGGCAGCCACTGTCGATCACTGCACTCTAAAGCCACCAAAAGATAGCCGTCTCATCGCATTCAGGCGGTGCAATTGATCCATTTGATGAATGCAAAATCACTCTCACCTCAAAACATTGTGGCTGAATGAACTCTTGGACTTCAATCTTGACCTACGTCGCGATCTTCGCCAGGCGCCTTTATCCATCTATGAGAACGTCTCATGAATCAACAACGGTTGACCGAAGAGAATTACTACGAATGCATGCGTCGCTCCACAGGCTTTCCCTCCGATGTCAGCCTTTATCGATCTTCCTTTATAGATCTAATTAATCATGTCAGAGGGCGTTTGTGGCGTCCATCCATCGAAATAAGCTTGAATTTAGGTGATGCTAGACCAGGGCAAAAGACGGGGAAAAACGCCCAGCCAATGTGTGAAGGCCCCGCAGCCAGCAGTACGAGAGTTTCGCGAAAGCATTTCCATCACGGGACCTTTCGTTCATTTCATTGCCAGCAAAGCGGGATTTAAACACTTGCAGGCTAATTACTGCCATCGTGCCTACGCGACTACGCCCGACGGCAACACGGCAGTGGGCGCGACCAATGGTGCAGGGGCGAAGCAGCGTGTCTCGCCCCGTACGTCAAGCGAGATCACCGCCGTTTGCACTACATTTCGATCAGTGGCCCCATGTCCCAAGACACCGTCGGGCAACGACAATGGACGGTTCGCACTGAAACCGCAGGTCTGCACTCTGCGGCCGGCCCTTGTGAGGGATTTGCTCAGCCCAGCTTTGGGCGAGGCGAATCTCGTGTGGTGCCCGGGACTAGTGCGGCACAGCCGTCGCCCGGCCGGGGTACAAACGGAAGCCTGGCTGCGGGTCTTGGGAGTGAGCGCCGCCAAGTTTTACGGCGTTCTTTCGCCAAGGTGCGATTTTCGTCTTTGGAATTCTGGTTGATGTGTAGATTACTTAAGGGGTCTCTTGGTCCGCGATCCTGTGTGACGACAGCATCTTATCCCTTGATTACTGGATTGAATAACAACGAGCCAACGATTTCGCCAACGCTTTTGACGCCAGACGCCATTTACTATTCACTACTTACACCCTAAAAGAGAAGGACACGAAGAACACTTTCAATATGGGCGGCACACTCAGCCCAGAGCAGATCATGTACATCGTACGGATTGTCGTCGTCGCACTAGCCCTGATCCCAATGGTGGTCCTTTTTGCAAAGCTCGTCCGCAAGCCAGGGTACCGCCATGACACGACGCGCAGATGGGTAGACTACACCAAGGTTGGCTTTGGTCTCTGGATACTGTAAGCTGCCTCCAACCACGCCCTCGGAAATATGAGAGAGAAACAAATCTAACAAAACAAACTCAACAGATCGCACCTCCTCTCCATCGCTGTCTGGGCCTGCCTCGCTAGCGCCGCCTATGATAGGTTCTACGGGCTGCGCTACGGCGTCGGCGTGGCTGTCAATGTGCTTGCCTACATCCAATATCTCGTCGAAGTCGTGCTCAACCTCTCCATCTTCCTCGCCGTCTTCTACATGGCACATGCCCTGACGCAGCTCCGGACCGAGGGTGAGGAGGTCTCCAGCGCCTTCCGCAAGGGGCGTGGCTTCGCCCTCGGCGGTTCAATTCTGGTCGTCCTGCTTTCCTTCGTCGCGTTCTGCCTCTACCTCGATGACAGGTTTGGCAGATATTACAAGGCATACGAGTATCTGGTGGCGTCATGCTTCATGCTTGCCTGTTATGCCATCTTGATCATCATGGCCATCGGGTCTGTGGTGTATGCCGCCAAGTCGCGCAAGAAGGCGCTCGGTAGCGGATTGGATCAGGTATGTTTGTGTTTTACATCTCCCACGGCAACGATATCACGGGTATTCTAATGGATTGTGTACTACAGGCGGCCAAGATCGTAGTGACCGTTGCCTCCCTCTTTCTCGTTCGCGAGTGTTGGGGCCTGGTAAACATGTTCTTCGGAGGGGGTTACCACTGGAGTTACTACATCGTGCTTTATGTCTTGGACATCGTTCTGACGACCTACCTGCCCCTTGTCATTCTGGTTCTGCTCTACTCTGTGGCGACGAAGAAGTCTTACACCATGTCCAAGATGCAGTACCAATCGAAAGCCACTGATACCGACAAGGGCGTTTGAGAGGATGGGTGGGTCGAATGGCGGAGATACGGAACGAGATTACGATTTGACATGAAGTTAAGGGGGTTGTTGCGTAGCAACGAGCAGTAGGGAAGACTGGTTGGATACTAATTTGTTTCCAACGCACGAATGAATGCATGGATCGGATGAAAGGTTATCATTAGGAATGCCATATAAGAATGCTCCACAACGAGCGGTATGATACCACTTGCTTTTGCAAAACATTAGTAATAAACGTCTATTGTCTAGATCGCCTTCTTGAAATTCCCGTGGTATTGACATGATGAGGTTGCCTTGTCACTGTAGACCGTTCTACTTCTCTTCTTCGGCAACGTACTCGTCAGGTGCAACAAAGTCCTCAGATCCCCAAGTCTTAGCGATATACCTAGCCACATGTCAGCAGCCCCTCGATTTCGTTTTCGGCCTTTTCGAAACTCACTTGGTATGGCTTCCTCTAGCAGCAAGCTCCCCCTTCTTATTGAAGAATTGGACGGTTGTGTAGGCGAGCGTTCGGCCCACTGCAAGTTGTCAACGCTCGTTCATGCGCCCTGGTCTCTGGAAAACCTACTTTTGTCGCAGATGGCAGTGCCCGTCATGATATCACCAGGTGTTCCTCCAGGGTTCAGGTACGTGACTAGGTTCATCAGTGAAGGTGGATTTCTCAGAACTGGAGTGACGAACCGTTGATATCAGTGGAGACGCCGGTCATGAATCGGCCTTTTGAGGCGACGGCAAGGGAGCCGCCGAGGTCGACCAGACTGGCGAGTGTACCTCCATGGATGGTTTGCAGACGGTTCTAGATAGCATGAGTTACGAAGAACGTTTACTCTGCGACCATCGTGGACTTCATACCGTGTGCTCCTTCTGGATGGCCAGCTCGAACTCAACCTTACCGACAGAAGCGCCCGTTACTCTGAACTGCATGGAAGTAAGTCTCGCGTCAATCGGAATACAAAGCAGCCTTTCATACGTTGTTACCAAGTAGTCTACAGGTTTGTCAGCTCCACGCACATTGACGCATTCATAGCGAGAATGCAAGGGCGAGCATCTGGATGCAAACCAACTCACCTCGGCTCAAGTCCAGAGTCTTTGGCGAAGGAGTTGAGGACCTGGAGTCATGGTGAGTGCCGATCTCAAATCAATTGACTCAAAGAAGACTCACAGATCGCACGAAGCGAAGGGGTGGCAGCTTGGGAGGCATCTTGGGACTGAGAAGTCGATGAGTGGCTGTTGAGATGAGATTCACTCGTCCAGGTGAGTTCGGCGGTCTTCGGCAATTGAAGGCAGTCGCAACCCGCCAACAACCTATTAATATGACGTGCCTTCCCGGCTTTCGTCCCTTCTCGCAGCCGACATGGATAAGACGCCGATAAGCAGCCGATAAGATAAGCTCAGGCAGCACAGGGGGGCCTGAGGCGGAAAGTTCCGCTGGCTAGTAATCCCTGCTCAATGATTGAATGACGGACCTGATCGCCTGTCGCAAATAATCGAGAACTTGTTCAAACCCAAAGCACACGACCACGACCAAGTCTCACGACCCCGACAACCCCAGCGCAGCGACGACCCCCGACGAGCCTCGCGCCTTCCTCTCCGCCCGATAATGAGATAATACACGAAATCTGGCCGACCTCCTCCTCCCCCCAAACCCCCGCGCGCAAACTCGCCCATCATGTCGGTCAGCTCGGGTCAATCACTCCAGCTGGCCGACTACCTGGAGAAGCTGCCAGGCACGACCTTCAGGAAGCTGTACCTCCAGCCCTCGACCGCCTTCGCCATCTTCAGGAGGATGATCCCCCCGCTGGGTGAGCCTCGCCGTCGCCGTCTCCGCGGTGCTCGCTGAGCATGGAACAAGCTAGCTAACCCAGCATCCAAACCTCCCCAGCAAAAACCATCGTCATGGCCATCCTGTACATGCCCAAGCCAATGCTCCTCGAGGACCTCGACCTCTGGGTGAAGCCCGACTCGCGACGGTACGAGACCCTTTCCCACCGCGCAGCAACAAAATCTTTCTAACACAGCTTCTTCTCCCACAGGCAAAAAGACCAAGCCATCTCGACACTGCGCTCGCTCCACATCCTCCAGATCACCGTCCCGTCGAAAGAACGGCCGCAGGAGATGCAGCTCACAACAAACTTCAAATCCTCCCTCCGCCTCGCCCTCGAGGGCGGCGGCCACCACAACTCCTTCGGCGTCCCCTCCACCCTCCCCGTCCCACCCGAGATCACCATCCCCTTCCTCGACCGCTACGCCCGCCGCAAGTGGGACGACATCCTCCACTACATCGTCGCCACCGTCAACCCCGGCAGCGCCGACCTGAGCGGGCCTAAGTCGTCCGTTAAGAACCTGCTCGTCGCAGGCCAGCTCGTCCGCCGCCAGCAGGGCGCCGTCGGCATCACCCAGGCCGGCTTCACCTTCCTCCTCCAGGAGGCAAACGCCCAGGTCTGGACCCTCCTCCTCCTCTGGCTCGACGCCACCGACCACGCCCAGGACTCCGCCGGCATGGAGTCCACGGACATGCTCTCCTTCCTCTTCCTCCTCGCCTCCCTCGAGCTCGGCCGCGCCTACGACACAAACGCCCTCACCGAGGAACGCCGCAACATGCTCCCCTCCCTGATGGACTTCGGCCTCATCTACATCCCATCCCACAAGCCCCAGCAGTACTTCCCCACCCGCCTCGCCACGACCCTCACAAGCAGCTCCAGCGCCCTCCGCAGCGCCGGCGCAGGCTTCTCCGCCGCCCTCGCAGCAGCATCCGGCCCCGGCGCCGGCGGCAGCGGGTCCCGCAACGGCGCCACCCCAGGCAGCGGCTCCGAAGAACCCCGCAGCGGCAGCATCATCGTCGAGACAAACTACCGCGTCTACGCCTACGGCCAAACCCCTCTCCAAATCGCCGTCCTCTCCCTCTTCTGCAAGCTCAAGCTACGCTTCGCGGATATGGTCTCGGGCCGCCTCACGCGCAACTCGATCCGCAACGCCGTCGAGCGCGGCATCACCGCCGACCAGATCATCTCCTACCTCGCGTCCCACGCGCACGAGCAGATGCACCGCTTCGCCGCCGTCCGGAACAAGCCCGTGCTCCCGCCGACGGTCATAGACCAGATCCGGCTGTGGCAGCTCGAGACGGAGCGCATGACCACGACGAGCGGGTTCCTTTTCCGCGACTTTGACAGTCCGAGAGAGTACGAGGACATTGCGGGCTACGCGGCGGAGATTGGCGTATTGACGTGGCGGAACGACAAGTTGGGCATGTTCTTTGCGAGCAAGCATGAGCAGATCAGGGATTATCTGAAGCTGCGCAAGAAGGCGGAGGATTAAATTAGACTGCGGACAAGCGGGCGCGTACGGGCGAACCAAGGGAATCACACCACAGAAGAGGCGCCGAGTACACGCGGAAATAAACACACTGAAATGCATTAGCAGGCGTTGGGGTTTGGGAGAGAGGAACCACGGACTGGTCGGTGTAGAAGTAAATGGGTATTGGTCCTAACAGCTGAGTTTTCGTCTCTCATAGCCTCCATATATACAGATGCAGGGACTTTTTTGTGTCCGTTGTACAGGCTTCCGATAACTCTCTCCCCGAGAGTCTTAACAATGTGATGCTTTTCCCAGTTATCCCTCCAATTCAGTCCAAAACAAAAACGCCCATCCATGTTGTCGCACTTGATGATCCTTCATAGCAAAGCAAGCCTCAAACCATACTGACACGCTTGCCAGCGCGGTATTTTCCCTCGATAATCTGCTTCTCGGGGCGAGGGGCGCCCATACTGCGTCGTCCGCCGCTGAAGATTCTCGCCACGAACCCCTTGTCCATGCTCACGCCGTGAGGCAGTAGTGCCACACGATTGTTCCGGCGTGCGTAGATCTCCTGCCAGGCATGCAGGCTCTTCTGTGCCTGAGGCGTGGCGCACAGCGAGTCGAGATGCAAAAAGACGCGCAGACAGCGGTTGTCCTCCTCGTCGAGAGCCTTGGTCTCTCTGCTGACGGCTGTAGTGCTGTAGCGGTCCAATGCGGTAGTCGTGCTGAGAGGGAGATTGCCGCGGCTTTGGTAAGCCGCTCGCTGGTCGCGGACAACAGTTGATCTTGAGGCGTGGGCGGAAACGAGGGTTGCCAGAGAGTGAGGCTGGAGATCCTCGTTGTGAAAGCGGTCGTGGAGAGACTGGAAGCGACCTGCCCAGTATTGGGATGACTGGGCAGTATTAATGATGAGAGGGTTAATCTCGGCGCTCATAGGCGTAGGGGCTCGAGATGTGTTCGTAGTGCTAAGTGTGCTAGTCGAGGAGCCACTGACTTTGCGCGAGGAGACCGATCTGCTAGTAGAAGCCTTGCGGTCGCTTCCGGTAAAGCTTGTGAGAGACGTTCTAGATAGAGATGCCGTGAGGTTGGATAAGACGGTCATGGTCCGTGACTTTGGAACGCGTTTCTTCTCTACGCGGCTGGAAGGACGGGAGTTGAACTTGGAGTGGAGTCCCGAACTAGGAGCAAGCGACGGGCTACTTCCCGACGAAGAGGTGACTGTGACTTCGCCGGACTTTGACAAAGGCGGTTGATTCTCATCGTTCCGAGCTGCAGCTGCTCCGGTGAGGGCGTTGACGTCAAAACTGGCGACAGTGGGATTGCTGGAGAGGGGTCCGCCGTGTGCGAAGCCTGCTGAGAGTCGTCTTGCATGGGATGCAGCGGTGTGTCCCGTTGCTTTTCCTGTCGATGAGGGCTTGGGGAGGCGTCTAGGGTCTCCAAAGTGGCCATGCGAGGCACTGAAGGGAAGGCGGGCGGAGTCTGTGTTGGTGTGGGATATTTCTCCCAGAACGTGACGATCTTTGAGACCAGGAAGTGCTTCAGGTAAGAAACGGGGTTCGTCGAACTGCTGAGATCCATCTCGTCCTCCGAATCCCTGCTGCAATGTCTCCATGGTTCCATCCGGGCCCGGCGTGGGAGCTCTTCCTCGGGTTGATCGGGGCATTCGACTGCCACGGGGAGCTTTTTGGTGATGAGATGCAGGGCCTGGCCTATGGAACTGCCGAATAACACTAGGATGTGGCTGCGAGAGTTCTGGTTGCGATTGGGTTGCGTCGTTGATGCTGTGGATGATGGTGATGGCGTCGGCTCGATGGAGGTCAGCTCCGTCATTGCGACGGACTGGTCCCACGGGACCAGAGATTGTCGGGCGGGCGACGCCGCCTCCGGAGAGACGGGAGCCTCGGTTCCGCGTAGGCAGGAACGAATAATCAGATAGACGGTCTCGCATTGTTCCAGGACAACGACGAAGACGGCGAGAGAGAAAACGCCGGAAAGGAAGATGGCGTAGGGGACGGCCCACACAAAGACGGAAAGGGTAATGGTCCAAGTGGACAGCGCGCCTTCCGCAGCGACGCCGCAGATTTGACCGACGTGGAGGAAAGTAGAAGCAAAAATAGAAAAACAAACAGCGACTGTCCTGGCAAAATATGTCCAGAGGTGCAGGTTGGCCTGGGTGATGTAGAGACTGTGTGTGATGAGGGTGTAGAGGGCCCGCGTGGTGAGTGAGAGCAGAACGAAGCCGAGGGACCCGGGTTTCGCGGGGGGCATTGTCGAATTGAAAGAAAGTCTCGAAAAGGGAAAAAAAAATCAATAAAAGAAAAAGCCTCCTTCAGACGAGCTGCAGACGGTGCTCGGTTGGGCGAACCGACAAGACGCGCGGTGGGCTGGGTGAATTGGGCCGTGGGATCTGTGAAGTTGAGCTTCAGATGAAAAGGTGCTCTGATGTTTCGATGTCGTTGGATGATTTGACTTGCGTCGTAAGGTAACCGCCGAAGGCACGGACGATGACGATTAATTTGCTCTTTGGTCGCAGCTTCTGCCATTGAAGGAAGGAAGGAAGGTACGGATGATAAGCGGAAGGTGCGCACCGTGATGGTCAACCACAACACAAGCTACGTGTCCAAGTGCCTTTCCGTTATCTGTAATTATCTTCAATTGCAGAATGCAGAAACTGCGACTGAGAGATAGGCAGATGGCTGCTTTAATCTACTGTCGTCGTCATCCTTCACCGTCCCTGCTATTATCGTTGTCGTCGTCCGTCTCTATTGTTTTGTTATCTCTACTTACTATTAATCTCTGTCAGAGATATCCTGGGGAAGCTTTATAAAGTTTTTTTTTCTGTTGTTTTTTCTCTTTTTGTTTTTATGTTTTCTATTTCTTTCCTCCGCCTCTTGCCTGTTTGTTTTACAGATTTTCTCTCCCTTCTTCAATCTTTCTTCCCTTTGTCTTTTCGCTCTTTTTTTATTTTCATCTTTTTATATGCATGCACTTTAGCATCTGGTTTCCACTTGGTTATTATACATACCCACTTCATATCCTTAATCTGCGTAACTGTCATTAGCCCGCTCAGCAAGAGGTTGCACGGCAGTGGAAAAGCAGTAAGAGAAGTTCGGCTAGTGCTTGGTCCAGTAACGGGATCGCAGTGTCGTCTATTAAAGTACAACTTCAAACTCACCAAGGTAGAATACAGGAAACATAGCCACTTATGCACGGGAAGGATGGTCGGTTTCTTGCGTTCAGGTAGCTTCGCATTGCATCATCTGAACGTGGCTGCTGTTCGTAAATCTCATCTCATCAGGTCTTTCTCATCATGATGCACGGCAAGAGCACCCAGGTGCATGCACCGGCCTATGCAACTTCTATTCTAGATGAATCCTTCCCTAGATCACGTCTTCAGCTTTCCCACCCCTCAATCTTGAAGTGGAACACCTCGTCGCCCTTTCCCCTCTCGAGGGGGTTGCCATTGCCATCCCACAGCGCTCTTTCCCGGTACGACACGTTGCCGTCCCAGTCGACCATGATGACAGTCTGTCGCTGCGTGCCGTACAGTCCTACCTCAAAGCCGAGGTTAGGCTTCGTCGGCGGGTCAGGCCGCTCGCCCAGCTGCAGACTCTCGGCGGCCTTCTGATCATCCGTCGCAAAATGCCCCGGTCCCCTCGCAACCGCGTCCGCCATCGCTTTCCGGTGGCTCTCGTCGCCGATGGCGGGCACGAAGATGCTCTGCTTGAGCTCCTTGATGTAATCCGCCAGGCTCATGTCCGGATGCTTGGGCAGGGTGTCGGTGTCGAGGACAGAAAAAAGGCGCTCGGCGAGGGCCTCCTCGTCCAGATTCTTAGAAACCGCCTCTTGAACGGCCTCCTTGACGAGCCGCTTACCGAGCTCCACCTTTGGCCACGGCTTGGGGTCGTTGTACACCGTGTTGCTGAGCCCGTACACCTCGCCCCTCGTCTCGGCGATCCACGGCACGTCCTCCAGTGGTCGCAGCGGTTCGACACGATGGCGATGCCCTCGAGGGCGCGGGCGGGCTTCTCATCGTCGCCGCGCTTGCGCTTCAATTTGCCGGCGACCATGGAGAAGCCGCCGACGCCCTTGACGCCGCCGTCCTTGACGAGGTCGTTGACGGAGGCCGGGGCGGATTCGGCAGGGTCGGAGCCGAGCCAGTGGTTGGTCATGCCGCCGCGGCTGCGGGCGGCGTGGATGGGGTGGGTAGCGTCGCCGAGATCGGTCTCGCGGTAGTTTGTGAGCACGGCGAGCTGGCCGGTCTTGGTGATGCCGAGCCAGGTGCCCTTTCCTCGCGCTGGAGGTCCCGGGCGGAGAGGACGGAGGCGCCGAGGGATGGGTCCACCAGTGCGGCCGGGAGGTAGGACGGAGGATGAACTCATCGCGGTTGTCGACGACGATGAGGGCGTAGTCCGGGTGGGCGGTGGTGAGGAGGACGATGCACATGGTGGGCGGATGTGCTCGTTGCTTGTATTTGACGTTGGCGACTTCCAGTAGTTCTCTTCTCTCTTTATCGAATCAGGCTTCTTTGATGGCCCTGCCTGTTCGTGTGTGCGTAGGTATTCTTTCTTCCTGCGTCTTTGACGATATCCTCGGTCTGGTTCGCAAAGATGGCGGGGTTCGCAATCCTTCCAACCTAGCAGCTGGGATGAATCAACGCCCGGACGTGTGTACGTATGGATGAATGACTGATGCAGTGGCTCTCCGTGGTTCTGCTTTGGCTGATGCGTCGCTGTAGAACTGTCGGGGAAGCTTTTCGACTGTCCGTTTCCCGCTTCCTTTTTAATAAAAAAAGCCCAGATCCAGATTCCAAAGAAAAAATCAGTCCACCTTCAAAACGCAACGCAAAGATCAGCTCGGCCCAACAAGTGGACGTGTGTCTGCCTCGGCCTCGGGTTGTCATGCATCGTCTGACGGCGCAACGCTTGGCGGCTGGTGGCAGCGTGGCAGCGTGTCCCCGTTCGTCCACTCCGACAGCGGTGCCGGCCGGAGAATGACACAATATGGGCCGCCAGACTTCCAAGGTCAGCTTGTGCCCAGCGTTCTGTGCCTCCTGCTAGGACGGAATCTGCAGCGAAAGGTAGCGTCGTACACGGACCAGCTGATTGCAGCTGACAGCACTGTGAGGGACTTGGTCTCTCCATTTTGGTGTTGGACGTGGGGGAAGGTGAGGTGTGGCTGGTGGAACAAGATGAGGCTGGGGAGGAAAGACTGTGGCGGTGTTAGACAATGCTTATGTAATCTGGTGATTGCTCCGGATAATTCCCGGCCACAGCCCCTCGTCCGCAATCACCCGCAGTCGCAGCACTTTTCCACCCCAATCAACTGAAAATGGCCCAACAGCAGGACGAGCCCAGAGACCCATGGAAGACATTTGGAAGCGTCCATCGAATCATAAAGAATGCGGACTGGCTCACCGAATACCAGTCCTACGGGTCCCAATTCAACGTCGATCGGGATTCGCCTAACGAATTGCGAAAGCAAACGTTGACGGCCTCGTCAGCAGCTTCGTTTCTAGAGAACCACCCGGCGCACTGGTAGACGCGTCGACCTTCACCGCTTGCCCACCGCGCCCAAATATGACTCCCATCTTCTCTGAATGGGTCAGCTTCGTCAGCGATTGCCCTGAAGCCGCTTGTCACATCCACCGCAATCGCCGGTCATACACGGCGTAAAGATTCCCCGAGCGATGTGATAGCTTTGAGAAGTCGAGGGTGCATTTGGGTATGGGCGCTGGTCACGGGCATCTGGCGCCAGCTGCGCCGCCACGTTGCAAGCCAGAGAGGCTCTCTCTCACACACAGAATGACATGGAGCCTGTATTGCTTCACTCGCACTCACAATCCTCTGCCTAATTACCACCCACAATGCACAACGTGAGAATGACAAAACAGCGAATCACAATCATCTTGCGTCTGACGATGGCGGAATAGGTGCAACAGCGAAGGAACGTAAGTGGCTGAATGTTCCGCGAAACGCCTTAGCTGAACATTCAACGTACTGTGTCACAATTGTCTCACGCCCCCTTCGCCATCTGAGTGTGACGTAGTAGTTGACTTTCTAGCCTTATTATCTGCGTACTTATGCTCATATAAAGAACAGTCCATGTCTCAACAAACGCTGCCTGTCAACTTCTGTCGTGTCTGCCTCGAAACTTCGAGTGAAAATGGCAACGCCACGACGCCCACACAACCACTACGTCCACGAGATATCGAGTTTGGAGGAAACACCCATCGGGTACCACCTCCCGATAGAACAACCTGAGTACCCAGAGCCTCAGACGGCCGTCGAAGATGAATCGTTACAACGAACATCATCCGAGCAGGAAGACAAATCTCTCCATGGCTGTAAGGAGAAGGAGGTAAGCAATGCATTTCTATGAGTTATTGTGAACTTAGTTTGACAGCATGTAAGATTGTTTTGCCGACACGCCGTCGACCTTGGTCCATTGGCCAACATCATTGGATCCTGGAAGCCAGCGCCGCAGTCCTCAGTATTCTGTCTTTTATCGGGATCTCTATAATTCTGTTCTTGTACAAAGATAAGCCCCTCATATCTTGGTCATTTTTCCTATCCCTCAACACGGTTGTCTCAATATTCGGTGCTATTTCGAGGGCGTCTATTGGACTTGCGATTGGCGCTTGTGTAAGCCAGGGTAAATGGAACTGGTACAAACGAGCTGAAGATGATATCATGGTGTTCGATCGCTTTGATGAGGCGAGTCGAGGGCTATGGGGTAGTCTCAGACTCCTATGGTGGTCCAGGTTGCGGTATTCAGTTCCCTTCCCGGTTGTTGTCCTTTGACTGAGTCTTGAGTAGGCATTGGGTTGTGATCGGCGCTTTATCGACGGTAATGCTGATCGGTTTCCAACCATTCCTGCAAGCTGTTATCACCTTTGAAGGCCAAGATGTGGATTTATCAGGCGGTAATATCATCGCAAGCATTGGAAGATCTCAAAGACTCGACACCGGCAAGCTAGATTGGAATGCGTACGGCGGAACGCGGATCATGATGTTGCCTGACGGCGGCACTCTCGGTCTTACCTTTGTCCGCATGCAGTACAGCTACGAACTAAATGCTGCCATCAACCGCGGTTTCTCAAACACGGGAACTCTCGAAAGCGAGAAGCCTGACCTTTTGTGTTCGTCCGGTAACTGTACTTGGCCTCCTTTCGCATCGTTAGCAGTCTGTAGTGACTGCCGAGACATTTCCAACCACTTGGTCCGGACGACAGGCCGCGCCCATTATTCGGAAAAGGTCGTTACAATCCCACTCACTATAACCGAGGGTGCGTTTGGGCCTGGAAAGCGTCCTTTTACAAAGTTTGAACTCACAGACCTGAACATGAACATCTCGAACTTTGATCACGGGACCGGCGCGATTTATCATACGGAGATGACCGCAAAGGCAACATGTCAACCTGGAAACACAATTTCATTCCGAGATTCGAAAACCCTTCTGATTGCATTTGCCCTTATGCAGACTAGTCAAGGCTTCAGGGATGGCAATGAAGGGTGGGCAGAGCAACGTCACCGCCCTTGAATGTGGGCTCTCACTATGCACAAACGCATATCAAGCGGTCGTCGAGAAAGGTATCCTAAACGAGAGTTTGTTGGCTTCATACTCTATCAGGAATTTGGAATCGTTCCTCTGTACTATCAGTACAATGAACACCCTGGAAGAATCCAGACTTTACAACGAGATGATAAACTTCACGCTCGACACGGGGCGTTCAGACTTCGTACGTAGCGACTTGCAGCTGCTCTTCCCGCGAGAAGAATTGGCAAGAATCACAGGAGACAATAGCGAGGAAGGCTGGAAGTTCAACATTTCACACGCCGCCACGACGATAATGACGACCGTACTTACGGAATTCGGGATGCGAGGCGGCGAAACTGTCAATGATCAGCTCGTGTACCCCATTGTTGGAGACGACTGTGACCAGCCTTCCGTCATCCGCAGTCTCGGAGAATCAAACAATCTAACGGCCACATTTGAATTAGCGGCAGCCAGTCTAACGAAGTGGATTCGCGAGCCGGCACAGAAAGCCGAAACGGTTTCTGGCGTTACGAAGGAATGGGTTATCTACATTCGTGTGAGATGGGCATTTTTGTCGCTCCCTATTGCCGGACTTCTTGGAGGGCTCACTTTTTGCATTCTTTCAGTGTGGGAAACCTCTCGTTTGAAGATGGAACCTTGGAAGGGGAGTGCGCTTGCAGGCCTTGCTCATGGGCTTGATTCAAACGCTAGAGACCGTCTTAGAGCTGCCTATGAAGTCTCCAGGATGGATGAGCACGCTAGAGCTACCAAAGTCCAGTTTGTGGATTCTGGACACGGGCCGCAGCTATCCTCTGAAGGCTCTGATCGTGGGATTGCGGACGAGAGTGACATACAGGGGAGACCGCGGTGATGATTGCAGCAGTGGCTGGGCATCAAGTCGTTCGCGTAAAGTAGGGCACTGTGATATGACAATAAGATTGCGTCCAGTCAGCGATGAGACTTTTGGCAGCATCAGAGCTATCGTAAACTTTATGGCCCGACTGTTGCAACAGATCTTGTTTTCAAAGTCAATTGTTCTTACGAAGCACTGCTGGACTGCAGTGGCATTTCCATGCGTTTCTTAGTCGCTTTCTTGTATGCTAGACCGCCAATCAGGAGATAGATTGCGTATCACGGGTCCCGGCACCAACGACACTCTTATCCCGGCGCATCGGTTTGCCTAATCTGCGGAACCGCTCCGACCCCATTCGACCAAACCAGCACTCCCATGCTACCCCGCTGAGGCATCTCCAAACTCGCCAATTCACGGTCAACGACCTTCCTGTTCTGTCCTCGCGCTTACTGCACGTTGGTATTTTGCCCGGCCACAATCCATTGCAGGTGGCAGCCCAAAGTCAGACTCGCGGCCGAACCACTCAGCGAGCCAAAGTCCGGACCTGTGAGCCCCGCCAGCATACCCTTGCCAAGGTCGCTGCTTCCAGGAAAATTACCGTGTACGGCGTTGCGCGTCTTCTTAATAACTCCGAATGGACGCGACGCCACAGTTCTGCAGCCTGGCCAAACGGCCCGGCCAAGCGGCCCAGCCAAGCGGCCCAGCCAAACGCAATCTGAAGGAACTTATGTCGGTGTTGGTCAGGCTTCGTCAACATGGTATTACAGTCCGCGCGTAAGATTCGTCCCGCCTGTTCCTCCGCCCCCGAGGTCCTTTTCTTCCATTCTGATACGTGAGCCAACGGGCGCCGTCATCGTCGCCAATATCAATATTAAGCTTATTTGACAAGCCCCCTCCGTGGCTGAATCCGTTCCTTCGGTCCAAGTCAATTTGCCTTTCAACTATTAATCCTTTAGCCAAGTCACTTCGCCCTCCACAGCCGCCATTTCAAATCAGTCTTGGACCCTGAATCCCACGAGCCCGGTACGGTCCTGGTAGAGTTACACTAGCGGCCGTTGCGCCAAGGAACACCCCACCATGAGCTCGAGGTGTCTTAACGACGACTCCCTCGGGCCCGGCGTCCAAGGATGTCGAGGCAACTTCGATTTCACCCTCCGATTTGAGAGGATATTTCTAGCCATCATTCCTGCAGCCGTCTTTGCTGCTCTGTCATTACCGCATCGCGTACCTGGCCAGGAAACCGCGGATCGTGGGCGCCAAAAGCATTCAGGCGATCAAATTGGTGCGTGACAAATGACCTGATGAAGCATGCATTTCTTGTGAGACTGACACGGCAACCAGGCAACAATCACAGTCTTTGCGACACTTCAATTTGTGCTTCTCATTCTCCAGACAACGAACAATGGCTCGCGCGTTGATGGCTTCGCTGTGTCAGCGTCAGCTCTCGCTTTCGTCGCAGCCTTGTTCATGCTGGGCCTGTCTTACGCAGAGCACTCAAGAGCCCGAGGCCGTCGATCTTGTTGACAGCCTACGTATTCCTCCAGATCCTGTTCGACATCGCTCAAACTCGAACGTCCTGGCTGATGGCCCGGACGTTCTCAACCCAACTCTTCGCCAGGCTCTTCACCGCGTCACTGGCCGTGAAGATTGTTATCCTCCTCATCGAGGCCCAGAGAAAGACGAGATGGATCCGGTGGACGGCGAGCGAACACAGTCCTGAGGAAACGAGCGGTCTCTTCAGCCTTGGAGTTTACTGGTGGCTCAATCGCCTTCCTTCACGGATACCGCAACGTCCTCTCGGTCCGCGACTTGTACTCACTCGACCAAGGCATGATCGCCGAGACGATGCAGATCACCCTGGACCAGGAGCTTGAGAAAGGCACCTATCGCGGCAAGAAGTACGGTCTTGCGCGTGCTCTGGGAAAGGCTCTTGCAGTCCCGCTGCTTCTCCCAGTCGCCCCGAGAATCGCATTGATCGGATTCAACTTCAGCCAGCCCTTCTTCATCCAGACCCTGCTCGAGTACCTGCAAGACCCCGAGGCGCCGAAGAGCACTGGCTATGGCCTCATCGGCGCTGCTGCCATGATCTACGCCGGCATTGCCGTGTCAACTGCGCTCTACAACTATTTCTCCCAGCGGTCCCTTTACATGTCGCGCGGCTGCTTGTCGGCGGTCATCTACAAGAAGACGACCGAGGCCGACATCACCGCTGCCGGGGATGCTGCCGCCGTGACGCTGATGAGCACCGACACCGAGCGCATCATCCGCGGCTTCTACGGGCTCCACGAGTTCTGGGCTAATCTGGTCGAAGTGGCCCTCGGCTGCTGGCTGTTGGAGCGCCAGCTGGGTGTTTCGTTCCTCGCGCCCGTCGTCGTCATTCTGGTCTGCACGGGTGTGACAGTCCTAGTCGCCCAAGTGACTGGTGAGCGCCAGGCTAGATGGATGGCCCAGATCCAGAAACGCGTCGGCCTCACCGCCAACGTCATTTCCAACATGAAGTACCTGCGCATCTCGGGCATCACATCGCCTGTCGCCGACTTCGTCCAGAAGATGCGCGTCGAAGAGATCCACTTCGGTACCCAGTTCCGATGGATGTCATCATCACCGCTCTCGCGGCGCTCGCACCAACATGATTTCCCCGGCTATCACTTTTGCTTTCGCCGCCTCGCGCTTGGATACCACCACAATCTTCACATCATTCTCGTTCTTGGTCCTTCTCAATGCACCGTTAGGCCAGCTTTTCCAGATGGTTCCTGCCGTCGTTGCCGGCTTCACCTGTCTCGACCGCATCCAGAAGTTCCTCGAGGCGGACTCTCGTGTTGACTTCCGCCAGTCTTCCCGTCCGTCGATAGATAGGTCATCCGGGGACACCACGTTTGGAGACGACATGGATGGCATCCCTTTGAGCCCCGTTGCCAAGGATAGACGACAGAGCTCCGACAGCAAGGGTTTGACACCGTCTATCTACATCGTAGACGGCAGCTTTGGGTGGACTTCGGACAAGATGGTCCTCCGCGACATCACAGCCACGATCCCGTCATCTCAGCTCACCATTGTCGTCGGCCCTGTGGCATCTGGCAAGTCCACCCTCTGCAAAGTTCTCCTCGGAGAAGTGCCGCACAGCAGTGGTCTCGTCTCCGTGCCCTCACGCAATGCAGCTATCGGATACTGCGAGCAAACCCCGTTCCTCTCCAACGGGTCCGTCAAGGACAACATCGTCGGCTATTCCACATTCAACCAAGCGAGATATGACGAGATCATTGAAGCGTGCATGCTGCAAACAGATCTTCTACTCCTCCCCTATGGAGACGACACCAAGATTGGAAGCAATGGCATCATGCTCAGTGGCGGACAGAAGCAGCGTCTCCCTTGCCCGCGCTCTCTACCTTAATTGCGATCTGATGATCTTCGACGACATCCTCAGTGGCCTCGACAACGACACCGCGGGGGAAGTCTTCCGCCGGGTTTTCGGACTGGACGGTATCATTCGCCGCCGCAAAGCCACTGCTGTTCTGTGCACGCATGCCATCAAGTACCTTCCCCTGGCCGATCACATCATTGCCCTCGGCGCAGACGGTACTTTGGTTGAAGAGGGAACATTCTCGGATCTGATGAAGGACAAAAAGTACGTCGCAAGCCTTGGGGTCACCGCCACGGACTCGGACACGGAGTCCGTCTCCAGCGACATCCCTCCCGGTCAAGATAAAGCAGCGTCGGCCTCGAAACCGAAGCGTCCGCTGGCTGTTGCTGCGGAGTTGATGGAGAAGTCGAGACAGACCGGGGACTTCAAGGTCTATGTCCACTACTTTAAGAGTCTCAATCTCTATGCCGTCACCATCTTTGTTGTGGGCTGTGCATTTTACTCCCTGTGGAACACTTTCCCCACGATCTGGATGAAGTTCTGGACGGAAGACACCCTTCACAAGAGCAGCGCTTACTACGCCGGGTTGTTCGGTTTCTTCAAGGTTCTGCAGCTTCTTTCGCTCTTGGTCGCCGGTGTGGCCCAAATCATTTGGATGACCTCGTCCTCGGGCACGATCCTCCACCAGCAGGCTCTACATACCGTCATCAACGCTCCCCTCAGCTTCTTTACCAACACGGACTCCGGCGTCGTCACCAACCTCTTCTCACAGGACATGACCCTCATCGACAACGAGCTGCCCAATGCCCTTCTCAACGCCGTCATTTCCGGCTTCGACGCAGTGGCGATGGGAGCAGTCATTGCGGTCGCGTCGCCGTACATGTCTATCAGCTACCCATTCGTCATCGGACTCTGCTGGATCGTTCAAAAGTTCTACCTGAGGACCTCGCGGCAGCTTCGTCTACTAGATCTAGAGTCCAAAAGCCCACTGTAGTCAGTATAAGCCTCACTTCTTGACTATCGCATATGCTGACCAAGTCCAGCACTCACTTCCTCGACACCATCAAGGGAGTCGCCACGATCCGCGCCTTCGGTTGGACAGGCAGGGATATTGCACACAACCAGTACCTCCTCGACACCTCCCAACGTCCCGCGTACCTCCTCGCGATGATCCAACAGTGGCTTGTCGTGGCGATGCATCTCATGGTTGCGTGCATCGCCGTCATCCTCGTCGCACTGGCTACTCAACTTAGGGCAAACTCTGGCTTTACTGGTGCCTCCTTAGTCACGCTGATGTCGTGGGGCGAGACCATTGCGTTCCTTATTCGGTTCTACACGCAACTTGAAACTTCCATCGGTGCCGTCGCTCGTATCAAGACGTTTTCTGAAAGGGTCAAGCCTGAAAGTCTCGAGGGCGAGGACATCCAGCCCCCGGAGGAGTGGCCGGAGAATGGCAGCATCGACCTCAAAGGCGTCTCAGCATCGTACTTGTAAGATAATCGCAACTTTTTCTTGAACCAAGCTGACGTGAAATAACAGCAGTGAGCAAGAGGAGACTCTTGATGGTGACAGCACCCCACCAAGCCTAGCCCTCAAAGAACTCACCTTCTCCATCCAACCTGGCCAAAAGGTCGCCCTCTGCGGCCGCACAGGAAGGCAAGTCCACGTATTCTCATCTTAACCCTCGCCCACTAACACATCTCAGCGGCAAGTCCTCCCTTATTCTCCTCCTCCTGCGTCTCCTCGACCCTCTCCCCAGCTGCTCCCAAAACATCGAAATGGACAACACCCCCTTCCACCGCATCGACCGCGCCACCCTCCGCCGACGCATCATCGCCGTGCCCCAAGACGCCGTCTTCCTCCCGGACGGCACGACCATCAAATCCAACCTCGACCCCTTCGACGCCTCCACGGACGCGGAATGCCTCTCCGTCCTGCGCACCGTCCAACTGTCCACCTTCGTCGAAGAGCGCGGCGGCCTGCACGAGGGCATGTCCGCCGACAGCCTCTCGGCGGGGCAGAAGCAGCTCTTCAGCCTCGGGCGCGCGATCCTCCGCCGCCGTGTCAAGGACGCGCGCTCCAAGCGGCGCAGCGGGGGTATCTTGCTGCTGGACGAAGTCAGCTCGAGCGTCGATCACGCGACGGACCGGCTGATGCAGGAGATTATCAAAGAGGAGTTTGGAAGGTATACCATCGTCATGGTCTCGCACCGGCTGGATATGGTGATGGACTTTTTCGATGCGGTTATTGTGATGGATAAGGGGCGTGTTGTGGAGACGGGCAGCCCGAGGAAGCTCGTGGAGACGGAGGGGAGCCGGTTTGGCGAGCTGTGGGCGATTGAGAATCAGGGACGGTCACGGGAAGAATAGATGGTGTAGGGTGAGATGTTTTACGATGAATACTAAAATCTTCCTTTCATATCTAGTGTAGTATCATCCTCGTCACCTCGGTGAGCCGCGTCCGGAAATCATCGTCTACTGCGCAGTGTAGCCTCCGTCAACAGGCATGCAAATCCCCGTAATCCATCTCGCGTCGTCACTCGCCAGAAACACAGCCGCGCCAACAATATCCTCCGGTGTACCTACACCACGGAAGGGGTGCTGCGTAGCAATCGCCTCCGGGCTATGAAGCGTCTTGACGGTATTCACAAAAATCGCAGTCTTGACATCTACTCCCCTTTGTCAGCCACCTCACTTCAACCACAAACAACATCAACAATACTTACAACCCGGACAAATCGCATTACAGTGGATCCTTGCCTCCGCATAGTCCATCGCGACCTGCCTCGTGAGATTCGACACGGCGCCCACGCCGCGTATATATTGTGCCGCCCGCCCGACGAGGCCGAAGATGGAGGAGATGTTGACGATCCAGCCGCGGTCGCCCGAGGGGAGGAGCGGCTGGGCGAGCATCTGCGCGATGGCGTATTTGCAGCCCAGGAAGACGGATTTCGCGTTGACGGACATTGTGGCGTCCCAGGTTTCGGAGGGGGTTTCGTGGATGCCGAGGGGCGGGCGGCCTGCTTCGAGGGAGATGCCGGCGTTGTTTACGAGGCTTTTTTTGTGGTGTGTTTCGTCAAGTTGCCTGTGGTTCTGGGGGTGGCGGAGAGGAGCCAGGTGAGGGGGACTTACACGTCGAGTCTGCCAAACTCCTCGACACATTTTGTGACTAGGTTCTGGACCTGGTCAGGCTTCGTCATGTCCGTCTTGATGAAGATGGCCCTGGCGCCGTTTTGGCGGATGAGGTCGTCTGTGTTGGCGAGGCCTTCGGACTCGACCTCGGCGCGGGCTGTGGGCTGCAGGTCTGCGCAGACGATGTGGGCGCCCTCGGCGGCGTAGGTTAGAGCTATGGCGCGGCCGAGGCCGGAGGAGGAACCTGTTATTATGCAGACTTTGGAGGTGAGGCGGGACATGTTGTGCGGTTTGGTGGTGTAAGATGATTGTTGGCTTGGAATTCAGATTTGGGTGGTGGATTTGGTTGTTGGGGGTGCCACCTTAGCTCTCAAGTTCATGAGCTCGGGAATACAAAAACAAAGATACTCAGTGCGTCTTTTAATAGAGCTTATGAAGCTATAACATCGCTGTGTCACTATACTTACACGCTTAGTAACCCAACCCGCGATCCAAAGGTAAGCTTCCCGGCGGAAGTCTTTGCGAGAATGAAGTACCTAGTTGAATTAGCGGAGCACTCCGGTGGGAGGCCTTCCCGGCGGATATCTTGCCCGTCGCATGTCTTCTACGAGCATCTGATAGCTGCCCTCGTAGGGTTCAATTTGAGTTTCGGGAGCACGAGCGGATAGATCCATGGTCGCGGTACCCATGAGTTTGACAGACGGGTGGGCAACGGTGCCGAGCTGGCCAGATTCGGTAAATTTTCCGAGTCTTCTACATACTCTCGGCAACATTGCGCGCGCAGACGTAATTTTTTTTGGCAGGAAAAATTGCGTCCAGAATATTGATGTGACAAAGTCTACCAGCGAAATTTGCCGAGAATCCCGCCGAGTTGCTCTCTGCTGGCGGAAAGAGTTGTGCGTCGACCTAATTATCGTAGCACAGACAATGAGGAAGGAAGTAGGTTGAAAATCAACGACCACCTAATATCTGTTCGCATCAAAGATAGTGCTTCGACTGGTTTAATGACTTGTCATTCAATTACAAGGTTTCGTAACCAATTGTCCAATTGTCCAGTCCCGGTTGTTCTGGAGGCTGATGGAAAGAAATGTAGTTTGTCCGTGAGAAGAGCCAATTCTTGCATGAGACCGAGGTTAAGGCCCAGAGCTACCGGCTCCATGCAGTTTGTCCGCGTTTCCCGAGCAAAACCATCGGCGACAAGCTTGTGTTCCGGCCTTGCGTCCCGACCGGGCATCTAGTCGGCGCCGGAGATGTGGAGCCTTGGCGGCGTCTGACGGGCGAGCAGCACACGGAGACGCCGAAGACGGAAACGCGCTGGAAAACGGGGCCACGGGCCAGTGCACCGGACCGGCGACAGGGAGCGAGTGCACTGCGCGGCAAATTCAATTCGGGCAAGCGTTTAGCTAATTTAAACTCCACGCCGAGCCGACGTCTTTGTCTCTGTTTTAGAGTTGTCGTGCGTCATTCCCACGAAGAAGACCGGCAGCGACAGCCGGGACGGATTCTCCCTCGCAGGGATCGTTTCCTGGTTTCGGATGCGGCCAGAATGTGCCACCACAGCAGCAGCACTGGTGAAGTGCGCATTCCATGGGCCGAGTGCCGTGCGCCATCAATCACCACCAGCCCCCAGGACACAACCACGTTCCTCGCTGCTGCGACTTTGCTCAAATTGTGGCTGCATCGATGCCAGCAAGCCTCCCTCGCAACACGCCTTGCCACGGGCTGCCGGCACGGCCTCGCCAACTAGTGTATCGGATGCGCGGCACGGCTGCTTGAGCTCGGTCTTGGGGGGCAAGTTGAGAAGTTGGGGAGTTGGAGGGGGGAGTGACGCAGATGGCCACATTTTTAGTTGGCAGTGGTCTGGTCAAACCTTACTCGTCTTACATCATCACCCGTGGGCCGCACGGCTCTCACGGCACCTACATAACGCCCAGAACGGCCAGTTTTCGCCCTCACTGACGACGACGCAGCTCTGGGCGAAGCTATCCTTCTCCACACCCATTCAACTCCTGCTGGCGTCTAGTGGTGACATACCGAGTTCCTTCACAAGAGCGTTTGGGGTATAACTGCAAACATGTCTTCCCCGGGCCAGACCGGCCTGCCAAAGCTTGGCAACGTCCTCTACCAGACCGTGTTTCAATTCCCCTACAGTGCCTATTCAGTTCCCAGAGTCCCCGACCAAAAGACAATTGCTCCTACTTCTTCTTCTTCTGCTTCTGACCCCTCTACGATGCCTCATGCACGGACGAAGTCGGAGTATCAGAACGCGCACACGCTGAGCGAGCCGCTCGCCAGCTTCTGCGCGTCGAGCAACACCGTCTCTGGCTTCCTTGCTGAGGATCCCACACTGCAGCCGGGCCATGGGTGGAAGAAGCTGGCCAACCATTACAAGAGCAATTCGCATGAGCCAAAAGACATTCGAGATATCGGGCAGGGAGAGGTGAGCGACGATGAGCTCGAGGTGGCGTTCAAATGTGGGAAGTGGGGGACGACGAGGCCGAGCAGGCTGTTTCTGAGGGTAAGCAACACAAACAATCCTCATCTCAAATTCTTCGTCGCTAACCATGCAAAGTTGTACCACGATGCTCTCTGCACCCTCAACGAGAATCCCGCTCACGGCATGGCGAGTCCACCCTTGCTTGGCAGCAGCGGCGTGGCCCCGCTCACCATCCTCTCAGTGTAAGTCCCCCTCCCCGTGACTCAGTGACATCTCGCATGAGCTCACCAATCACCAGCATCCCCGACATTGTCAGGCACATGTCCAACCTCATCGTGAGAGCAGAGAAAGAGGTCATCCTCGCGACGAATTTCTGGCAAAACGGCGCCGCGTCAAAGTACATCACAAACGCCATGAAGGAAGCCTCCCGCCGCGCAGGCGAGCGGGGCGCCAGGATCACGATGAAGGTGCTCTACGACCGCGGCAGCCCGAAGCAGCTCTTCGAGCCGCACTACATCGTCCCCGAGAAGGAGTACACGGGCAAGGCCGTCGGGCTGCCGTCGAAGAAGGAGATTCCGAACATCGATTTGGAGGTGATGAATTACCACGACCCCATGCTCGGCACGTTCCACTCAAAGTTCATGGTCGTTGACCGCAAGATTGCCGTCGTGCAGAGCAACAACATCCAGGATAACGACAATTTGGAAATGATGGTTCATGTGGAGGGTCCGATTGTTGATAGTCTGTATGATATGGCGCTGCTTACCTGGCACAAGAAGCTTGATCCGCCTCTGCCGACTCGAGACACACCGGCTGCGCTCGGGGAGCTGGGCAGCTTCGGACTCAGCCATGACTCCATCTTCACCCCCGAAGGAACGTTAAAGGGCCACAGAGTCGTTCTTGACCCGGCCCGGATACCCCAGCGCGCTGCTGCATACGGTCCCGGCGCCGACCAGATCCTCACACCTGGCGAGGCCAACGGCTCCAACGGATCGACCCCCACGAGTCCACCAACCCAAGCTCCCCAGAACGGGCACTCAATCTCCCAAACCGCCCCGGCTTCAGAAGCCATCGCAAACGGATCTCTACCAGAACACACCCACGAGGACCCTCATTACGACGCCGACATCGCCGGCGAGATCGCCCGCGTGCAAGCCGCCGTCTCCGCGAAACCCAACGAGTCGCAAATGCAGGCCGTCAGCCGGCACCTCAACCACACCATCAACAAGGACTTCCAGGCCACCGCTCCCGAGTGCGAGCCGGCCGACGAGATGACGCCGTACATCCCGCACCCCACGCATGAGCCGTTCCCGATCGCGCTCGTCAACAGGCCGCCGTACGGGCCGCCGAACCACAAGTCGGTGGGCAACCCGCAGAATGCGGCGTGGCTGTCGGCGCTGCGCAACGCGGAGAAGAATGTGTTTATCCAGACGCCTACGTTGAATGCGGAGCCGCTGGTGCCGGCTATGATTGAGGCGTGCGAGCGCGGGGTTGATGTGTTTGCGTATGTTTGTTTGGGATATAATGATGCTGTAAGTTGCGATGACGTGTGCTGGACTCTATGATCACGGCTAACAAAAGTCCAGGGCGAGTTGTTGCCGATGCAAGGAGGCCACAACGAGATGGTCGCCGCCCACATGTACGAGAAACTCTCGCCTGAGGGGCGACAACACCTCCACTACTTCTGGTACATCGGCAAAGACCAGACGCAGCCCATCATCGCAGAGAAGAAGAAGCGTTCATGCCACGTGAAACTCATGATCGTGGACGAGGCGATCGCCATCGTCGGATCCGGCAACCAGGATACGCAAAGTTGGTTCCACAGCCAAGAGGTCAATATCATGCTGGAGAGCCGCGACGTGTGCAAGGTCTGGATCGACGGTCTGAGGCGGAACCAAAACACCCATCGATATGGAGCGCTGAGCAGGGAAGACGGCGTTTGGAGAGATGAGAACGGGAAAGAGGCGGATGGCGCGACGGGAGTTGATCCTGGGCGGTTCAGCTGGGCGAAGGGGTTAGTTGGGGCGATTAAGAGATTGGAAGGTACTGGTGGATTTTAGAGGCGCTGAGTGATGGGTGCAATAATGAGGTCAAGATATCCGAGGAATACCCTAGTAATGAAATTGAATAAAACTTTGCATATTCATCTTTTGTCTTGTGTCATCTTGAATCATAGACTGTGTCTCCTGTACCAACAACTGAGTGAGTCTAGCTAGTTGGAACAAGTTGTGAGACGGTCATGGAGATGAGGCTCGCCAGCATGGCAGCGGCTCCATCTCCTGTCTCAAATTTTCTCGGAGTGAATCGCGTGGTTTGCGTATCCCATGAACTTCACACACAACTGCGCACTTTCCAGCAACCGCTTCTTCGCACCGCCCCTCGCATCGCGGCCGTGAAACGCACTATGTGCATCCTCAAAATCCAGCGCCGAAACCGCCTTCCAAATTCCGTGTACATCATCAGGTGACAATGGAATCTTCCACACAACTTGTGTCAGTCTCCGGTGCCCGAACGCTGTCCACAAAGAGTGCCACTCACCATGTTCGGATACGACCACATAAACGCAAAGCTCGCCGTCCCCTTGGGCCGATCAACGTGGTACACCCCGCTCGGGACCACCATAACCGAGTCCGCCACAAACAACTTCTTCTCGCTCTTCCACAACAACACCGAGCTGCCCGGAAAATGGCCCCCGACCTTGACGACCAGAAACTCCCCGCCGACAAACTCCATCGTCTTGGCCTCCCACAGCTCGTGCGCCTTGCCGCGGCGCGTCAGCCACTCGCCGTCCTCGGCCGACACGTACACCTTGCACCCGAAGGCCTCGGCCCAGTGCAGCGCGGTCGAGAAGTAGTGCGGGTGCGAGATGACGACGGCGTCGAGGCCGCCGAGCGCCTTGACGCGGCGCACCGTCTCGGCGTCGATGTAGGTGACGCAGTCCCAGAGGATGTTGCCGCCGGGCGAGCGGAGGAGGAAGGCGCGCTGGCCGATGGCGAGCTGGGGCTCGGTGCGGATCGCGATCACGGCCGAGTTGAATTTGTCCTTTGTGAAGGTGTTTGTGTACTTTTTGGAGTCTTGAAGCTCGCGGAGGGTGGTGAACCATTGTCTTTGCATTGTCAGCTCGCAATTGAAGACTTACTCGTAGCAGAGAGAGAGTCTCACCCGTCTTCGGCGACGTATTGGCGCGGGTCATCGCAGATCTTGCATGATTTGACGGCGTGGCTGTCGAATTGGACGCCGCAGGTGCCGCATATCATGAGATCCATCTTGATTGTTTGGAAGCGTGGGTTGCTGGTAAAGTTTCTGCAGGGAAGAGCTTTTGGTTACTTCCCACGAGCCAAGCGGGATTCTTGTATCGCGACCCCTCGTGCGGAGTCGTGTCTTGAGTCACTGGTGGAAGCATTTTGTGAAGAACTGCATAGTGCAGATTTGTATAACTAGGGATACATGACAGGTCCCTATTACCCCAACCACCCCCTATATATCTAGTAAACTACTTCTATTAACTATAACCAGGTTATAGCGATCGTATATATATTATTAAGTTCTTTTAATAGGGCTATATACTTTAGTAATTAGAGATACTTAACTTATAGATAATTAAGTAGCTTATTTAAGTTAATATTTCTTTTAATTTACTAGAAATATTACTATATTTTAGTTTAACTATATTTTATTATATTAAGATAAGTAAGGAGGAAGTATTAATATATTTAATATTCTCTTAAGCTTTTTACTTAGAAAACTTACTATATATATAAAAACCTATATACTTTATTAGAGTACTTCTAAACAATCTTAGGGAGGCTACTACTTATTACAGTCAGCTATCTGACAGTAGGGTCTGCTAATAGAAGCTGGGGATTAATATATAGTAACAGTATACTAGTCGTAGTCTGGGTTATAGGTCGTAGGCTGTGTTATAGATCAGTAGTCAGAGGCTAAGGTGATCAGTCTTAGACTTAATAAGTATTCGCAGTGAAGGTAAGCTGAAAGTATGCTGAGGATGAATATAAAGATATTTATAAGTTGATTACTGAAGAGCTATAGAAGTCTGACTATAAGCTAGGCTTAGGTTATATTATATATAAGTCTGAATAGCACCCTTTGTCTAGTTATAGGTAATTACCTAGGTGTATGAGGTGATTGAGATTAGTTAGCATTACTAACTAATTACTGAGCGCTTTCTAACGCGCCCTACTGATTGTTCCTTATCTTATTATTATATGACTTATATTATAGTTCTTCTGTTTCTGAGTGAGTTCCTGTTATTTCTATGTTTCTGTAGTATAAATGTCCTGTTACAGCTGCCTGACGCCTGAGTAGGTTGTTTAGCTGTTATCCTTGTTTATAGGTTGTAATATCAGGTCCTTTCTCTAAAGGTCTTGTTCTTAAGACTTATTATAAGTAGGTTATTAGTCCTAGGTTAGAGATCTGTTAATTATACTTCCTGATTTACCTATAATGCTAACACTATATCAGGTTATTTTAGAAATCGAAATTAAATTCTATATCTACTTTTTATTATTATAATTATATGCTTTATATTACTGAGTTTAGGTTTATTATTAATATGCCTTATTTATATTGTTATTTATCAGGGAAATATTATAAGCTGTTTCTAAGAAGTGAAGTTTATAGCAAGTATATTTATTTAGAGTAAGCTTATAATGCAGCTGAAGATGCTATATATGCTTATAGGTTTTAATATTTAGTTAGTATCTAGGTTTAGCTGACTATATATAGTGGATTACTTATTAGATAAGGTAGCTTATCTTAAAAATACTGAGGTAGCTGAAGAAGAAGTATTAAGGAAGAAAGCTGCTGCTTTATATACTATATAGGCTGAGTTAGATAAGTCTATAGCATAGTTAGATTATTTAAGGAAACAGAAGAGGATAATATTTTATAAGAGTTATAAAGTTATTAAAGAAGAGCTGGTAATATCTCCTGTGTTAGAGGTTTAGTCTATAGGTAGTTTTAGCATAATAGACTTAGATACTATTCTAAGTAGTTAGAACCCTAGTACTCTGAACTTCCTTTTAGAGAAGTTTTAATTAGTTTCTAGTATTCCTAGGTAAATAAATAGTTTTCCTTATTATAATCTGTCTACTTCTATTAGTAGTCTGATATATTTATAGAGGTGTCTGATATATAGGTAGCTTATAGTATTTATTAGAAGTAGAGCTATTAGTGTTATTAATATTATTTCTTATTCTTAATATTATTGCTAGTAAGTTATAAGTTTATCCTTTATATTAGTGATATTCTTAGCTAGTTTCTATATATTGTTTTTATAGCTATACTTTTTCTACTTAATAAGGTATTAATATCTTTCTAGTTCTTTAAAATAGTTAATAATTTGTTTGACTTTATACTCTGGTTTGTTGTTTTCTATAATAATAAGGTTATCTGTCTGTGATCCTTATAATGCTAGTTTGAGTAGTGAGATATAAAATGTTAGAAAATATTTTATTATATTAGGTAGATTGAGTTTATAATTAACTAGTAAGATTTTTCAGAGGATTTTAAAAGGTCTGAGTTTTTTAAAATCTAGTTTATTATTTAGTTGTTTTATTTTAATGTTTTGCTGTATAAAGTAGATGCTATCTCCTTCTTTTAAAGTTAGTCCCTTAATCTTTTGTTTGTTACTGAACTATATTATATGTTATTATATAAATTTAAGTTCTTTGCATACGTTTTCCTGGATATTCTTAATTTGTCTGATTATAGCTATAGCTTTTAGTGCTGCTAGGCTAGCTCAGAGCTTTCTATAGGTGGTTAGTTTAAATCTATAGTTAAGGTAGAAAGGGGATTCCTTGGTGCTTTCTCTTACTACGCTGTTATAGGCAAATTAAGCTATTAGTAGTAATACTATCTAATTATTTTGGTTATAATTAATATAGGTGTGGAGGTAGGTTTTAAGGATCTAGTTAATTTGTTCTGTTTATTTATTAGTCTATAAGTGAAAGGCAGTAGATATTGCTTGCTTAATACTGAGTTATAATATAATTAACTTCTAGAACTTAGAAGTGAAGATCTTGTCTCTGTCTAATATAATTTCTTTAGGTGTTCTATAATTAGTAATGATATACTTAAGAAATATATAGGTGAATTCTTCAGTGTTGCTTGCTTCTTTATATAGAATGACGTAGGTATACTTTGTGAGTCTGTTAATAATAATAAGAATGCTGTTATAGTAAACTCTTATAAGAGGTTCTTAAGACTTTAGTAGTTTAATAATAAAGTTAAGAGATATAGAGTACTAAGTAGTTTGTAGTATAAGCAAAAGTTATAATAATCTATAAGGTTAGTGTTAGGCTAGTTTGCTTTTCAAGTATACCTTATAATTCTTAATTGCTATTATGATATATTCTCTAGTAACTTTTTCTCTATATTATTATTATAGTTATTTCTAGGTTTTTATAATTCCTTAGTAACTATATACTAGTATGCTATAGAATTCCCTGATAGCTTTATTATCTAGTTTACTAGGTATGCTAGCTATAGATTATCTAGTTATTATTAGGGCTTTTGCAGTAGGTATTAGGTCTCTATTATTATTATGCTTGAGAATTACTTAGGTTTTCTTTAGTACTAAGATATTATAGTCTAGTTATTAGCTGAGAGCATTAGCTCTGCTGTTCTCTAATTCTTTCTAATAGATAATTCAGAAGTTAAATTCTAAGAGGAATTCTAACTATTTGATTTATTATTTATTAAGTTCTTTTAAAGTAGTGAAATAAGCTAGGTTTTTATGATGAGTATATATAAGTACTTAGTGAATAGTTCTTGAGAGTAAGGGTTTCTATTCTTTGAAGGCTTTAATAATAGCTATAAGTTCTTTGTTATAGATCTGATAGTTAAGTTCTGATCTGCGGAGTTTGTGTGAGTAGAAGGCGTATAAGTGTAGGTGTTCTTCTAAATCTTTTTAGAATAGTTATGCTCTAAAGGTGATGTTTGAGGTGTCTGTCTTAACTTTGAACTGTTCTTATAGATTTAGGATTATTAGGACTAGTTTGCTAGTGATATAGTTTTTAATAGTTTAGAAAGCTGTGCTCTAGGCTTCTTTCTATTTAAATAGTTAGTCTTTGCAGCTGAGGTCTGTAAGAGGTGTATTAATTTTTCTATAGAGTCTGATAAATTTTTAGTAGAAGTTAATAAATCTGAGAAATCTTTAGACTTCTTTAAGGTTTATTAGTATTAGCTATTTTTAGATAGCTTAGACTTTTTTCTTTAATATACTAATATATTTAGAAATGATTATAAATCTGAGGTATTTAACCTCCTATATATAGAATATACTCTTTTCTAGTTTAACTAGAAGTTTAGTATTCTATAAGGCTTATAGTATAAGATATATATATTCTTTATATTATTCTATTATTATAAAGAAGATGAGGATATTATTAAGGTAGATAATTATAAAGATATTTATAAACTTTCTGAGAACTTAGTTAATTATATTCTAGAAAGTAGTAGAGGTGTTAGTAAGACTGAAAGGTATAACAAGGTACTTAAAATGTCCTTTATATATTCTAAAAGCAGTTTTCTATTCTTCTTCTTTCTTTATTTAGATAAGGTTATAAGTACTTTTAAGGTTTAGTGTTGTGAAGTAGTTAGCTTTATAGAGTAGTTATTAGAGTTTATTAATCAGAGGTAATAAGTACTAATTTTTAATTGTTATTTTGTTAAATATTCAGTAGTTAATATATAGTTATAGTTTACTATTCTTCTTTAGTATAAATAGAATTAAGCTTTTTGCTAGTAATATTAATTCTCTGATATAACCTTTCTTAAGGTTTTTATTAAGGTATTTATTAAAGGCTTCTGTTTCTATTAGGTTAAGTCTGTAAATTCTATTGAACTTAGGTTCCTTCCCCTCTTTAATAAGGATTTTATGATTGAAATTTATATATTTAGGCAGTCTAGTTTCTAGTTTAGCTATAAAGAGTTTCTTATAAACTCTGTATTTTTCTAGGATAGATAGAAGGAGATTATCTTTTTATTTGAGATCTGCTGTTTTTAATAGTTATAACACAGCTTCTTTTACTTTGAAGTAGTAGATATATTATTTTGCTGCTCTTTAGTAGGTAGATCTATTTAAGGCTTAGGTTCTATAAAGCTGCTTAGGAACTAGGTTATTATTAGCTTAATAGAGTTAGCTTATTCTTTAATCTATTTATAGGTTATTCTTCTTAAGCTATAGTATTCCTAATATAATATTATATATACTAAGTTTAGTAATATTAAATTAGAGTTATTTATTTTGATCTAGGTAACTTATCTTAAAAGGTGTAGTTTTATTTTTAATAGTTCCTCTTTTATACTAGACTTATTCTCTTTCTATATTACTGAGCTAGTATATATATTCCTTTTTTTACTATAGTAGTTATAATCTGTTTACTGCTTAGGGTGATATAAAGTTTATTTCAGCTCTGCTGTTAATAAGTGTGATAGTTATAGTGTTGCTGATAGTAACTGCTAATTACAGGTGCACTTTCTAGTCTAGGGATGCTAGATATATAGACTTTGTTATTATTACCTGTCTTAGTCCTTTATTAGTAGATAAGTCTAGTTTTTTAACTGCTCTAGTTATTTAGAGTAGGTGATTTGTTTTCCTTCTTGTTATGCTTTTATAAGGCGATTCTCCTGGAATCAGAGCTTTAGAAGGCTTGATCCTTCTTGCAGGAGTCTGTAGGCTTTAGCCTTCTGAACTGCATATATAAGGCATTTATCTTTTCAGTACTCTTCCTATTTCATTATATTATTATGTTGATATCTTATAAGGTATTGCAGGCTTAGGCTGAAAGTTGCTATATTGTCGTTAAATATAGTTATAGTCTATCTGACTATAGTGGTTTAGGTGTAAATATTCTGAATAGGGTTCTTGTTATGTCTTTTGGGGTAGAATTAGTATTTATATTTGTCTCTGAGGTGCTCCTTATATTTATTAAAGAAGCATTATAGCTAGAAGAGGTTTTAGTAGTTATAATAGTTATACTTAAGTGTGGAGTAATCTTCTGTGTGAAGCTTTAGAGTGTAGTCCTAGTTTCTTATATTAGTAAGTATCTTATAGAAGTACTATTATTAGTTATTATAGCTTATATTAACTGTTTAGTGCTAAATAAGCTATTAAGTCTCTTCTTTATTATTAGGTCTTTCTTTAGAACTAATATTATCTATTTCTAGGATTAGTCTACTATAATATCTTATATTTTAATTTACAACGTTAGCAGAAGAGTTAGAATTATAGGGGATCCTATCTGAATTATATCTAGACTCTAGTTCGCTGAAGTTCTAATTGCTAGTGAGACTGAGTAGTTGCTGTTCTTCTAGAAGGTTATGTTAGTGTTCAGGTTCTTTGTTAGATTCTTCTTTAACCTGTTCTTTAAGTTCTTAGTTAATTTGCTTAATTCTAGTAAGGTTTCCTTATGCATTTCTTTGTCATTTGAGGTGTGCTGTTAGGGCATTAATTTAGTAATGCTATATAATATTGTCTAGTTCTTCTTATACTTATTATAGCTGAAGTGTCTGTGCTATTTTAAGGCGTAGGATTTATTATTTATTATTGCTTATGATCTGTTGTCTTGCTTTATGCTGATAGATCTGGTCTATTTCTTGCTAGACTTAGGCTTCTGACTCTTAGATAGTTTGTCAGGTTTCCCTGTTATAACCTATAAGGTTAGGGTTGATTATGTTGAGTTGTTAGATGTGAAGCATTTCGTCGAGCTGTTTAGTGGTCTTTCTGACCAGCTTGCTGTTGGCTTGGGAAGCTATTGCAAGGGTTTTAGTCTTGATTTCTGGAATAGTTATGTTATAGCCTGTTCTTCTGCAGTCTGGGTTGCTAGGCTAGTGTTCTGTAGCTTCTTTATTGCTGCAGTAGGTGAAGTATTTGTTATTATAGCATTCAGTCTATGATAGGGATATATAGGGTATTTTAGTTGCTATGCTAACTTGCTTAGTATGTTTAGGTATAGGTTTCTAGTTAAGCTTCTTAGGTTGTCTATAGTCTCTAGCAATATATCCTATTCTTTTGCAGTTATAGCATTTAGGGTTCTATAGTTTCTTATTATTATTTTTAGTGGTAGTGCTAAGGTTTATAGGTCTGCTGTGTTATCTGTAAGAAGTGCTTTGCTGGGTGTTATTCTAGTTGTTATAGGGTCTGTTGTTATTCTGCTAGTTATTAAACTTGTTCTGGGGCTGCTACTAGTATTTGCATCCTGAGTTTAGGTTTTGTTATTTATTTCTTTGTTCTTTTTATTGCTTATAGAAGCAGTTATTAATCTTAATAGTAAGTTCTGTATATTAGAGGAAGTTTTCTAGTTAATTAATCTTAATAATCTTATCTTTAACTTCGTCCTTAAGTCCTTAATAGAATATAAAGATCTTAGTTTCTTTAGTGAGATTGAGTTAGATGCTGAGTTGTCTGAAGTTAGTGGAATAGTTTTTAGCAGACTTAGTCTGTCTGAGCTAGGCAAGGTTGCGCTTAGCTTGTTGTTTCTTGTTAGGGTTCTGGAAGAGAGACTGAAGTATGTCCTCAAATCCTTAGAAATTAGTATAGATATTGCAGGTCTCTGTGGTGTATTTATTAAGAGTTTCGCACTTAAGATATTCTTCCTAGATTAGTTTGAACTATTTAAGGGCTTTTCTTTAGAGATAGGTAGCTATATGCACTACCTTCTTGGTTTTGTTAGTGAAGTCTCTGTGATGAAAATTCTAGTAGTTTTTAACCTGGATTAGAAATCCTTTATGAGTTTCTAGGGTTTTATTATATATAACTAAGGTACTGAGTTTAAGCTTCTATTATCCTCTTATAGGGGTAGTGATGATGTTAGCAGCAGCTTGAAGAGTGTTGACTTTGTTCTGGAGTTCTTATATAAGAAGGTTATTGCCTTATCTTCTTAGGCGTGTAATTTCGTTTTCAAGGTTCTGAAACTGTTAAGGTTTATTACTAAGTTCTTGGATTATATTCTTAAGGCTTTAGAGTTTGCTAGCTGTCTTATTATATATAGTTTATATCTTAGCTATATTATTATCTCTTTTCTTAACTTAAGCTTAGAGTTTATTATAAGTCTCTTTTTTAAAAATAACCTTATTATCTAAGTCTATAGTTATCAGGGCTTTCTTAAGTTCCTCAGCTAGGTTTCTGACTAGCTGTTTAGAAGAAGAAGAATTTCCTAGGGTTAGTGACTTAGCAGAAGTATAAGAGGATATCTTATCTATACTATTAGTAGGTTTTAATAGTTAACTTACTGAATAAGAGCAATTAAAGTGTTATAGTTAGCTATCTAATAGTAGGGTCTGCTAACAGAAGCTAGGGATTAATATATAGTAATAGTATACTAGGGTTGTAGTCTAGGTTATAGGTTATAAGCTGTGTTATAGATTAGTAGTTAGAGGCTAAAGTGATCAGTCTTAGACTTAATAAGTTATTTATAGTAAAAGTAAGCTGAAAGTATCCTGAGGATAAATATAAAGTTAATTACTAAAGAGCTATAGAAGTCTGACTAAAAGCTAGGCTCTAGTTATACTATATATAAGTTTAAATAATATCCCTTGCTGTGTTATTATTCCTGACCTTAACAGGGTCTGTTTATTGACTATATGGAATCTGTATATACTAAGGACAGCTTCTGTATTCTTAGCGTACAGATCTAATCTTCTTATCTTATTGTTATATGACTTATAACATAGTTCTTCCGTTTCTAAGCAAGTCCTTGTTATTCCTATGATCCTGCAGTACAAATGTCCTGTCCTAGCCGCCTGATGCCTAAGTGGGTTGTTCAGCCGTTATCCTTGTTTATAGGTCGTAATATATAGTTAGCTATCTAATAATAAGGTCTGCTAACAGAAGCTAGAGATTAATATATAGTAATAATATACTAAGGTTATAGTCTAAGTTATAAGTTATAGGCTTATATTATAGATTAGTAGTTAGAAGCTAAAGTAATTAATCTTAGACTTAATAAATATTTACAGTGAAAGTAAGCTGAAAATATTCTGAGGATAAATATAAAGATATTTATAAGTTGATTACTAAAAAGCTATAAAAGTCTGACTATAAGCTAGGCTCAGGTTATACTATATATAAGTCTAATTCTAAATATATCCCTTTATATCTTAAGTTAAGCTGGATCAGTCTAATCTATAATAATTGCTTAGCCTCTAAGTTGTGTTAGATTATTCTGATCCTTAATAATCGTTATCTTATTATCACATGACTTATACCATAGTTCTTCCGTTTCCAAGCAAGTCCCTGTTATTCCCGTGGTCCTGCAGTACAAATGTCCTGTTACAGCCGCCCAACGCCCGAGTAGGTCGTTCAGCTATTATCCTTGTTTACAGGTCGTAACAGGAAGAAAGATTCACTGGTGGAAGCTTCACTGCCTTTCGTGATTCTATAAGCTTCAGCGGTATTAGTCAGCCTCGCAATCGCGTTATTCTAGGTAACTACAAACCGGACTTCAAACATTTGGCGTTTGACTCTCTTTGGAAGAAATAATCTTTCAAATAATTGTGCTGAATATTTGAACTGTCTTGATTGTATGAGAGACAGTGAGAGGGACTGAGTATCAGTGGGCGAATGTCGTCACATGAGCCGGGTTCCCCCACTTACGGCGCCCACTTCAGAGACTCCCACTTTCGCTGCCCACTCTTGAAGGTGAGCGCCTATCGAACCATGATCCGACAATTTTCGAGATGAAAAGAGAGAAAGTGATGGGTTTGATTCGTGGCTGGTTCTTTTGTTTTCTCTTTTGACCATGCTCTGTACTGTTTCTCAAGTCCCTTGCGACAAACTTACTCCCATATTTTTTTTTCAGATGTGATTCACCATCCAGAAGGCATTTCTTTCTTATTCAATGGATTACACAGACCAGCTCAAACCCAACGCATATCTACATCGAAAATATCGTTGACCAGTTTAACAGTCATGTCAATGTAAGAAAGCTTACATTGAGTAGTCACATCGATGTCTTAAGGGAGGTGGCGGGTGAGCTGCGAATCGACAAAATGACAAGGCTCAGGATCTGTTTCTCAATGAACACTGACCCAAGCCTATCATCAAGCAACATTATAAGATCAACATAACTTATTACGATTCGATAACTACGTTGCGACCTTGAATCACACAGACAATAGATCGGTCCGCTCCGCTCCGCCATGCCAAGCCTCCCTGGCGATCCAAGACCACGATGCCGAAGATCCCTCTTGGCCTTGGCGTTAATATAAGGTTGCTTGGCCCATGGATCAGATGGGTCTTTCAGGAGTCCGACAGCACCAGAATGCCATTCTTCGGGAATAACCCTCACGAGAGGGGCTCGGAGGCTGCACCGTGATCGGTAGTGAAGCCGGCCCCTGTAGCCTGGTGGAGAGGCTTGCGTACGTATCCCCATGGCCTCTCACCCGTAAGCAGTCGCCGCCTCCCTCGTGGGCGAGCTCAAACATGAAAGTTCGCGGGTTAACCAGCTGCCCAGGCAGTCATTACAAGATCTCACCCTCCTTGCATGCTGCAGTTTAATCAGACGGCATGCAAGCTTGTTGATGATTTGCGGATTTACAAAGTCCAACCTGGCGGGCGGGTCATGGCTGATATTCCGGTCTCTTACCCCGGCATTGAAACGATCCTACCTGTTCGTACGACGTCCGCCAATACCAAGAGCCTACTTTGGTTTAGCTACGCTTGGCTTCTGGTCCAGACATTGACCGTAAATTTAAGGTGAGCCTCCTGTGCGGTGAAATACCATGCCCAAATAGGGGGCGTGGGCAGACTTCCATCACAGAGTCCCGTGGGCATCAGCCCTGTCAGGCTTGAGCGAGTTACCGACCCGATCGAGCCTCACGAGGGTCATCCACGGAAGGGCTCCGCAAACCCGCCGGGGATATATAGTACCCAAGAGGTCTTAAAAGTCTTGGGCTCATTTGGTTTCCACCTGGCGCCGTGGCAATGAGGCTCTGCCGAGAACGACAGTCTGTCGACGTTTTGACGACTCCGGCAAATCCGCATCTTGCTCGTTGATCTTCAACTCGCGTTGTCGTGATCGTGAAAACTTGCATCGAGCTGCCGGTAATTGTCCTGTCACTTGAGACAATGCGGAGAAGGAATCAAAGTTTAGCGTGAATGTCGACAGCATCCTAAGCGCGCATGAACCAGCGATTTGGGTAGGCCAGTGGGTCTCGCCATTGTTTCTTTAACGGGGCAAGCGGCATGCAGGTCTGGAAATGATGCCAACGCGATGCCAACGCCTCGCTGCCGACTTAACCATCTTGGCCGGGACTTGAGATGAGTGGAGTTGAGGAGAACACGCCCCGCGAGCAACATCTCGCCGTAGTGCTTCACGATACATATAAACCAGTGTCAATCCTTTCCGAGTCAAGTCCATTTCGAGCTTCATCCTCAACCAGCGTCACTCTTTTTCCGCATCACTCTTTCGACATTTTCACTTCTTCTTGAGAACTGGGTTCTACCAAACACTTCACCATCTTTCCGAATTCATACAACCGAGTTACCTTGATTCTTTCAAAATGAAGTTCACCAACGTCCTCAACCTCGCCCTCCTGGGTGTTGCCTCCGCCGCCCCCACTCCCACCGTCGACGAGGAGTCCACCGCCGCCATCGTCAAGCGTGCCTCCATCACCGAGTCCTGCAACATCGGCTACGCCAGCACCAACGGCGGAACCACCGGCGGCAAGGGCGGCTCCACCACCACCGTGTCTACCCTGGCCCAGTTCACCAAGGCCGCCGAGTCGAGCGGCAAGCTCAACATCGTCGTCAAGGGCTCCATCTCCGGCAACGCCAAGGTCCGCGTCGCTTCCGACAAGACCATCGCTGGCCAGAAGGGCTCCAAGATCACCGGCGCCGGCCTCTACATCAAGGGCGTCTCCAACGTTATCGTTCGCAACCTGGCCATTGCCAAGGTCAAGGAGGCCTACGGCGATGCCATCGGCATTGAAGCCTCCACTAACGTCTGGGTCGACCACGTCGATGTCTCGTCCGATATGAGCAACGGCAAGGACTACTACGACGGCCTCCTCGACATCACCAAGGGCTCCGACTGGATCACCATCTCCAACTCCTACATCCACGACCACTACAAGACCTCCCTGATCGGGCACGTCGACACCAACACCAGCGATAAGGGCAAGCTCCACGTCACCTACGCCAACAACTACTGGAACAACGTCAACTCGCGCAACCCGTCCGTCCGCTTCGGCACCGTTCACATCTACAACAACTTCTACAACAAGGTCGGCAGCACCGGTGTCAACACCCGCATGGGCGCCCAGGTCCGTGTTGAGTCGTCCGTGTTCGAGAACTCCAGCACCAAGGTCATCCTGTCCGCCGACTCCAAGGAGGTTGGCTACGCTACCGTTTCGGACATGTCCTACGGTGGTGGTGAGAACACTGCCCCCAAGGGCGACCTCGGCTCTAGCAAGATCCCCTACAGCTTCACTCTGTACGGCAAGGCCAACGTCAAGAGCAAGGTTGTTGGCACTGCTGGCCAGACCCTCAGCTTCTAAGCGGCTTCGATAAATGGAAAACGGGCATGTGATTGCGCCCGTCGAGAGGGAGTGGTGTTTTCTTTCAGCCGCATGGGACATTCTATGGACATAATTCGTCTCGTATTTACTTCTTTTCACAGTATTTGTACATAAATATGGCCATACACACGAAAATGTTGGTCGCTCAAATTTAAATGGCTTCTACGCCACCACATGATTTGAGAGTGACCGCAAAAATGTGTCCACGACCATTGCTCGACGAACTGCTTCTGCAAATCCTTTTCCATGTTTTTTATGTGAAACCAACGACCGGAAATGGTATCCGAACGTCCCTGCCATTATGTCTTCTTCGCCAATTTCTCAACCAAAGATTGGAACCTCCTTTGCTTGGCTTGGAAGACATGACGTGACCCAAAGTACTACCGATGTTGACCAGACACATCTGCATGCAGGATACAGCGAAATACTGACCAGCATGCCGCCTACCGTCGGCATTCTCGGCGTCGCCGACGTTTACTACTTCGCTGTCTCTCGATGGGCCGAGGCTTGACAGCAACATCGGGCTGAACTATTGATGCAGGCTAATCGAGGCTGCTTACACTCAGAGGTAGAAAACTTGCACTGCGCCGTATTCGAAATGCTGAATGGCGCGGGATTGGCTGATTGTGCAGATAGGCGGGCGGTACGATGCAGCCTGAGCATGTAAATAAGACAGACGGTAACACAGAATAACAAATTGAGGAAAAGCTGAAACATCAAGCAGAAGCCTGCATATGGCTTGAACGAAGAAAAATTAACTAAGCCGTAGTAGCCCGTCATCTCCTGCGGGATGAATAATTTGGCAGTCAAATATGCCGCCCTGCGGCAATAATCACTAGCAGACACTTGAAGCTTTCTGTGACACTAGACGACCCAAGAAACGAAAAGAGAAATATAACAACAAGATCTTTTCAGAAACAAAGACTAAATCTCGTAAATCATTTGTGGCATCTCTTCATCTCTACAGGACAACAATGGGGCGGGCCACTGATCGGAAGTTGTCCAACAACCACGCATTCTTGTTTTGGATGCTACTTGTTGCCTCTGTGGAGCAGACTGTGGCCGGTCTACTTGAAGATGGCGAGGATTTTTCTAACAATCTTGCCTCCGACCTTGCACCGTGAGTTCGATTCCACAGTTTTCAGCATCTGATGCAACTCAAAGGTTTTATGGCTAAAATCGCGCCTAGGCTATTAGCACTATTCGGGGAGCGAGTGACAATGCAGTTTATGAGCCAGTCCACAGGCTGGGCAGACTGTATCATGCTCGCGATGGCCCCTCTCGGAATTATCACTATTATCGTTAGTGCGATTCGAGTTGGGGGTTATCGCTGGCTTAAGGCTATCGTTGGCCGCGCTAGAGAGAACATTGTCCTCGCTGAGCTAGAGGTAATGTCGTCTACCTCTCATGAAACATGTGAGCTCTGGAACGGAAAAACCATCGTGAGATGTCCCGGAGCTGCAGATATATGCGAATTCATATGCGTCTATCCCGACAACGCCAATCGCATCGAATCGGCGCGGATCATGGATATTAAGTATGCGGTGTCTAAAGGGGTTCTGCAGCGTCAGGGTCACGACAGCGACAACACTCTGGCACATTTGCGTCTCAGCAAAGTGTTTGGAGGAATTCAGTGTATGTGCAGTTCGTTGTCTAGAGTCACACTGACAATCAATAGCCGCCACGAAAATATTGTACACGGCGCACTTACCTGGTAGGCGCCGCAGTACAGGTCTTCAACAACGGGTTGACATAGAATCCGGACACTCGACGAGCAGTCAGCCACGGAATTCAACCTTATTCCGCCGCATGCTTCGTCGCAAAATCCGAAAACGCTGTCTCAGAGGCTACGGCAAATGAGAGCGTTAGGCCACAAAACGATACTTCTGCGCTACAACGGCGCAACGAGATTATCATCATTCGCGACCAAATACACCCTGCACCAAATATCTCGTTGAACTGTCGGTCAGCGAATACCATTTGGCAGCTTTGGGCTTTTGCCGCTTTCGGCATTCTGCTGCAGCTCGGCGTGTTGGCGTATTTCGGGGTTGCGACGGAATACGACAAATTAAAATATGAAAACGACGGTGAGCCAGTTGACAGATACGCCATGCCGCTAGCTGTCACAGGAACAGTTCTTCTTGTGGCAGGTATGCTTGTATGCTCCCACGTTGTCGACAGTGGTAGTAAGGAGACCGTTTACAAGCTGTCGAACGTTGGCCACCCTTCAAGCTCTGACATGGCGGTTGTCTGGCTCCAAAAGCAAACGACGGTTAACGAACGTCACTACCACTCAGCTGCTCTTTATCTTGATGCCAAACGGGAGTTATACGTAATTTCCGAAAGAGCTAATACAGTGGATGATACCGGATCCGACCACACTCCCACAGAAGACCCAGGTTCTATATATGGATCCGAACAAACTTCATCCAAGGGCAATAATGAATCTCAAGAAGTCAATTCAGGCCGACTTCAAGTCTTGACAGTCGTTGCCACATTTATAAGCCTGCTCGGAATAGGTGGCCAGTTCACAGGGCTACGTGGCATGCACTGGACAGCCTCGGTAGCACAACTAGCTGCTGTCGTAGTGATGACATTTCTCAGAGCCGTTGCACGAAGACATCTCGCTCCAAGTATTCGACATAAAAGGCTCACCCCTAATTATGAGTTGGAATGGTTTGTTCTTTCACTCGCAAACCTACAGGGAGAGATCCAGGATCCGGTGTTGAATAACCCAACTAGTCGACTCGTTGGCGGGCTCGAAAAACAGTCCAAACAAGACCTTCGTTGGACATTGCAAACAGAAGCTTCCAAGATATATGTATCAAAAAAGTTCGAGAAACGCCGCCCGCCACATCTCAATGTCATATTGCAAGAACGCCTATTTACAGGCACCAGCTCTCATACAGTTTCAAATCTCGACACAGCCCAGGGAACTTTGGACTTGCGACGTCATCTTGGAGAACTGGGAAACTGGAGGAGTCCAGTGCTCGATGAAGCTCTCGCTCTCTCTGGAGCAATTGAGCTGACGATGAGTTACTTTTGCTCTCAATTTCCTGATCAATTCGGAGGTGGGACATTCAAATGGAGTTTGGGCGTTCTAGACGACAAAAAAGCCCCATCTGAACCCGAGAGAATTTCGTTTCTTGTTCAAGTAATAATGGGGTATTGTCGGGTCCGTGTCGACGAGCTCGATGCAGCGCTGTCCTTGTGGCTATTGTCAGCGGAACACAAGAGTCATGAGGGTCTCCACGAAAGATCCACCTCCAGATTTGACACTTGGGCAGGCGATAAAAAGGTTCAACATCCATGTTTACAAATTCTTGGCCCACAAACCGAGGGCCTTGTTCGAAATTTGAAATGGTGGATGCCGGCTGGCGGCGATGGGATCATGACGGCCAAGTTAGAGGCTTGGCAAATGACCCCGGAGGACGACAGAGGCTTATTACATGAGTTTTCGCCAAGAAGATATCGGCCGCAGTGGTCAGAGATGGCCTAATTTCAGTATGGATGAAACTATCATGCAATTCATTCACACAGCCAACCCCGCACGCAACCCTAGAATCCCCAAGGCAAGACGCAGTTCAGATGTCCAGCATTGGTCTTTGAATCCGAACATCGAGTCCACCAGTCAACATCCTGAGGAGAAAACCAGACTTCCCCTTGTGATGGAATCTCGGCAGCCCCTGGAGAAACTTTACGCCATGGACCTGTTTTCAAGCTTCATTTGGGCACTTTCTAGACATCTCAAAAGATCATCTGTGAGCAAGAGGCTCAAAGCTAAGATCAAAGTAGCACAGGCGGCACCGTTAGATGGCCCGCTTAGTTTGACTCTGGAGAGTGACGAGCTCTCAGCGCTGGTACGACGCATTGTCAGCCAAACTGCATGGTCAGAAGATGAGGTATATTCACGTCTGATACCTCCTCTCAGTGCCTCAGACAATTTGCCAAGGCTTGACGCTGTCATCAACTTGGTCCTTCGGAATGCTGTTTCCCATGAAAAGAGCCGGGACTGGGACGCAGCATACAACGCTTACTCACGGCTCTTCGAAATCGCGAAGATGTCCGATCGAGGGACCTATACCTATTGGAGGATCACGGCAGTATTTATGAGGTTTGACGCAAGATTGCGGAGAACTGACAGCCAGCGCTTCCGCCAAAATCACGACGAGTACGAATCATCGAGCCTACTGCGGATCAGGATTCTTGTACGCAATGCGCTTGAAGAGTTAGACGACGATGAGGCCACTCTCCAGAGGAAGCTTGATGAAGTCTTCCAAGTGTCTGAGACTGTCATCAGCGGCCGTTATTCACGATATCCGCTCGATCACTCAGATGTTGACTGGCTACGTCTTCCCCAATCGTACTATAGTTCAGGAGAGGCCATGTTCGAGGAACGTGACATCTTCGACCGCACCGCGCTCCATCATGCGAGAAGCATCCATGAAGGCGACGAAGAGTCGTTCTATCGCATAGAAGGCGCGCGAGACAAATACGCTGACCGTATATCTCTGTGCATTTCAGAAATCGAGGAGATTTGCAACGTCCAATCTAACGAAATCGACTGGCCAAAGGTTTGTTCTTTTGCCCTGGCTGAGCCCGGGCTAACAACTCAGAGACTGTTGGGAACTGGTATAGACCCAAATGCTCAAGACCTAGACCATTGGACCCCACTTCATCATGCCTGCGATATCATCCAACCAATTCAGGAGTCGTATATGGAACTACGTCAGGGATCCCGAGGCGTTTTTCAATTCAACAGACACTCCCGGCAGGGTGTTGACACGGACCAGACATCTCTGAGCGTTGCCGCAGAGGCGAAAGCAAATTTCCTCGTTACGCAAAAGGCGAATATCAATGCTCAAGGGCTTGATGGCATCACTCCCCTTCATTGTGCAGTTCTAAGCAACTGTCCCGGATTGGTCGAATGGCTTGCGAGAAACCGCGCCGACCCGATGATTGCGGATATTGACGGTCAAAATCCACTCCACTTTGCAGCGAAGAACAACACCCCAAATTTGTTCCGTGAGCTCATCAACTCTGGCGTGCAGATTGAATCGAAAGATATTGCAGGGCGGACTTCATTGCACTTAGCAGCAATGTTCGGCGCGACACAGTCTGTCGAGGAATTAGTCAGGCGTGGGTCAAAGACAAGTGCCCCAGACAATAGGGGAAGGACGCCACTCCATATGGCTAGCCTCTACAACTCATCGGACGGCATCAAAGCAATTCTAAATAACCGAATGCAAATGGGGCCCTTCGCACCTATCGATACGACTGCTCGAGACGAGGACGGCCGGACACCACTTCACCTAGCTGCCATGTTCAACTCAAGAGAGGCCATTGAACAGCTCCTTGGAATGGGCCATGACGCAGAACATGGCTGCGTTGCTGAAGTTAGTGCCAAAGATCGGCAGGGGGATTTAGCCCTTCACTTGGCTGTCAAGTCCAATGCGTCTGAAGCTGCGCAAATACTCCTCGAGAACATGAAAGGACTTGCGGCAGATGATCAAGCCCCAGAGAACCAAGACCTCAAGACTCCTTTCGACTGCGCCGTCGACATCGATTTCAACAAAGACGGAAATTCAGTAGAAATTGTGAAGAGGATGATCGACCTGAGATTTGGCCTAGGGCCTGACTTGAGGGATCTCTTAATCAAGAGGCGTGGTACAACAGCCTTTTATCGTGCCATCAAGATGGGCCAATTTTCTAGCGCGATTGTCATCTGTAAGGCAGTGGTACACTCTGGATTGAATATTGAGGCTTTGAGAGCCTCGGACCCATCAACCGATTACAGCAAAGGTGATTTAATGCTATCTAGAGCCACCTGCGCTTTCTGGGACGGCCCTCAGGCGGAATCTCATGCAAAAGACGAAGAATTCGACGAAACGCCTGTGGAGAATTCAGGAGCTTTGATCAGCAAGATTCTTGATATCGTTGAGAATTTCGAAGGAAGGGTCCATAACAGATTCCACAGAAATGACATTTTCACTCCGGATGATACTAGTAAAGCCAAGGGGAGGCAACTAGCGCGTATGCTAGACGAGGGTGTGGAACGGTTCCAAAAGGACTCCTAGCGTGAGTTCTTGCGACATGGTAGGACAAGACTCCAAGGAACGTCAGATGATCATCGGATAATGGGTAGAGACTGTTGATATCAACCTCGGTGACGAAGATGCCACGGAATGAAGATGTTGAAAGAATCGTGTTGCTTGCCTGGCTCTAAAGGGGGAAGAATGTTTCTCGAGTCACGAAAATTTCAAAATTATATTCCGGTAGAAAAATTTCAGATAGACGCATTGCGGGCCTGATAGTGTGTAAAGAAGTTGAGCAAACCTATCGAGCCACTTTTCGTACCTAAGTCACAAATCTATTATACGACGTATCATTAGTACTGGCCGTTCTTTTGTGGCAATAAGTGTCAACACCCATCGATCGTACCGTCGATGCTTAAGCATTGCCAGCTTTGAGTGAGTCTTCTCGGACAGCAAGCCCAGTTCCATCATCTAAAACGCCTATTAGCGACAACCTGACAGACGCCCAGATAATTGTGTTAGCTAGGCACTCGCTATGATTTTTCGCTTTTTTGTAGAGTCAGCTTCTAATTCAAGGAGTCTACTAGTCAAAGTGACCAGGCATTTGATCAAAGTTAAAATCTTGTAATACCAAGTAGAGCTGAATCTTGTGGCAACAGTTGAGCCATAACAAGACCTCATTGTAAATATGGCCCACGCAGATAGTATCCATGTTGTCAGTCCATCCCATTAAATTTGCGCTGGATCTTGTTTGACACCTAACTCCTTGATCAAGAAGCTGATGAATGATCCGGATAATTAACTTATCAAACGTACGTCCGGGTCTCAGTTGATACTCTGCGGCAACAGATTAACAGAGAATCAACTTGAAACTTCATCTGGACTTTCGGAATGAGGATTTGCAGATTGGTAACCTAGTGAAATGAGTTATGATGCTTGTCGATGTAAAATTCAGCACATTCGGGTATTAATGCGAAGTGTCCGCCCGTCAGGATAGGCCTATGGCCTCAGCATTATACCTCAACACCTGCCGACTGGCCGCTATGTCTCTGTCTCAACATCCTGATGCGCTCTCCCAAAGCTAGTTCATCATCTTGTATCTGCTGCAACTGCTCCAACGTCCGCCTCCTCTCCCTCAAGAGTTGCTCCTCTTGAAGCAGGTGTTCCAACTCAGCCGTGCTCGGAAGCAACGGTTCCGACGAGTTGAAGTTGATATGTTCCCCAATCATAGGTTGTGCGACATTCGTACCAGACGACAGCGGTGACGTTGGTTGCGAAGTCGTGGGTACGGCTTCATGTGATGTTGCGCTTAGTTCAGCCGGAGGCCGGACCTCGTGCCTCTCAATCTCCGGTCTAGGTGACGCGCATGGGGTTCCGTCTAATTCAGCCATCACTTGTTGATTTGAAACTGTTTCGGAATCGGTTTTGTCGGCCCCCGGTGGTATTATGTATGAGTCCAACTCATGTCTATTGGACTTGTCTCCGCTGCCGAGCTCTGGTATGGTATGTTCCTCGTCGCTGCCGCTCGAGATGGACTTCCTCCTCTTTCGCCACAAGAAAAGCAGAACAGCGATCACAACGAATACGAGGGCAACCCCTATTCCAATCCCTGCTTTTGCTCCTGTTGACATCCCATCGGAGGAGGTATCGGTGTTATCACGATCGATCGCCGATGTGGGTTCGGCTGTGGAGGTTGCCGATTGAGCCGGCGTTGCAGCTTGTCCTGTGAGCGAACCAGACTCTATCGTCGGTATGGAACTCGCTATGCTAGAAGTATCTGTAGTGACACTGGGGTTTGTAACGGAGGTAGTAAGTGTCGCGATAACGATCGGTGTCACCGTCACTGTTGCAGCTGTTGAAGCCAGCGCTGTCTGGGAGGAATTGAGCCAGTTATTCGCGACGCAATAGGCCATAAAGATAGGCCACGCATCTAGGGCTCGGCATCAACACGGCTTCCATATATGCAAGACAGGGAGTTGAGGCAGAGAGCATACCGTCGAATGCCGTTTCGTCCTTGCAGTAGTACCCTGTGCAGCTTTCGAACTGCGCTCGTCGGGCTTCGCTCACGCTGAGTTTGCAAGCGCATTCGGGATCGATTCTGATGTGACAAGAATCGGAAGGAGTGGCCCCCAAACACTCCCGGACACATTTGGGAATGTCGTCTCTGTCCTGGGCGTAGGCGAAGCGAATCACCACCGCTAGGATAACCGCCGCGGCCCTCATCGCGGACGGAGCAACGAGAGCCTGTCCTTTGAATTAACCGCAAAGGCCGACTAAGAGGTAGAAATGGGGGCCTACAAGAGGACCAGACGAGTTGGTGTGGAAGGGGGAATGGGGTTTGGGAGTCCCAACGGGCTTTGCGCTGGGTATGTACCTCAGCGGCGGCCAAGTCTGTGGCCTAGGGCAGGAAAAGATGACCAAGAAAGTACAAGGCAACCAAAGGACCAAGCACAACGCATGAAACTGCAAGGTAATGACTGGGGCATGAGAGATTCTTGGGCCCAGCTGGGTGTGATGAGTCCTCCCTTTGGCGTGTTGGTTGGGTCTGATTTCTGGCCTCGTGGGTTCGCAGCTACCAACGAGACATCCAGACCCCGGTTCCAACAGCTTTATTAACGATCAACCCATTTGTACAGCGAGCTAAGGCCCCGTATAACCCATAATTAGAACGATTTCCTGCTTTCCAAGTCGTCGAGTGTTAGGTCCAGCTTCCTACTGGGCCCTGCTCGTGCATGGCCAAGTCCCTCATCTATGTCGCTGATCAGTCTTGAGCCATGATCCACCCAGCATATCCCACATTTGGCCATGTTAAACGAAGCGCAGGACCAATCCTGTTTACTTTACGGCCGTATTCAAGCTCCTATTCATATGAAGGAGTGTCAGGTCACGCTAAGACTTGCTGCCAGCTTGCCTCTCGGGCCGACCCCCAGTCAACATGAAGTCGTTTTTGAGCTTCAATCAAGCTTACTTTTGTGTCACCCACAGCCAAAGCATAATCCAATGACGAGCACCGCTTTTCCTATTTGTCCATATGTACATACACATCAAAGTAACTACAAGAATCCCATGGTATCCTCCACAATCTCAAGCCTTAGCAAACGTTCGGCCCCGCAACCAGCGCATCCGCAACGGTTTCCGCAACCGCATCGTGAATAGGATAAGTAGGATGCAGCGTGTTCAGCCAAAAGTACTCATTCACAGGCACGCCACAGCTCGCAATAAGCGTATCCTGCGTATCAGTTCCACTACGCAAAAGTCAGCAACCCATCTTCATCTTTCATCTCAGAATCAAAAGAACTTACTTCTCATACGCCTCACAAAACGCCGTCATATTCTTCAACCCCGCCGTACTCGCAAACTTCGCCGGCTCCTCAATCGCCCCCGTAAACACCCCGTTCGCATCCACAACCCACGCATTCACCCCCTCCCACGCCGTCGCGTTCTTCGCCATCGCGGCAATCTTGGTGTTGAAGTCCGCCACGTCCTCCTTGCACAGCTTCTGCGCGTCCGCGCTCTCCGCAATCAGCATCGGCGTGCGGTCCACAGGCGGCACGCTCAACCACACAAAGTTTCTCCCGCCCGCCTCCCAGATCTCCTTGGCCAGGCTCTCATACACGCCGACAATCTTGTCGTTCAGCGGGCCCGTCGAGTCGGCGCCGTTCCAGTACGAGTTACCGATGTCGTTGACCCCGATCCAGAAGGCGAAGATGGTGTCTGCACCAGTCCACGCAGGCGCCGCGCGTGAGGCATACGACGTGTTGAAGAGCCCGGACACCTGGTCCTTGAGCGTGAGGACCGTGTCGGCGTACGGCTTGACCAGCGCCGCGTCGACGGTCGCGCCGCCGTAGGCGAGGTTGTACGTGTACAGCAGGGAGGCGTTGTGCTTGACGGTGAGGTAGTCGACCCAGTTGGGCCCGTTGCACGAGGTCCAGCCCGGGTAGGACGGGTTGCCGAGCGGGTTGGCGGCGGAGGGCGCGGCGAGGGAGGTGTTGAAGCCTGTTTGGGAGTAGGAGTCGCCGCTGTTGGTTTGTGAGTTTAGTATTCCGGACAAGGACATCCAACTGCTGTGGCTTGGAGATGCGATATGACTTACAACACGAAGGCGTGCTTGATGCCAGCGAAACCAGGCCACTCCGCCGTGGCGCTGCAAGCCCTCTTCTCCGTCGCGGCGGCGGCGCCGCCCACGGCGAGCAAGCTACTAGCCAAAATTTGAGACTTCATCGTGAACCCAGCACAACGAACCACGAACTCCCAGAAACGAAGGAATGTTTAAATAAGAATGAGTCCGATACGAAATCGATACGAAAAAACGAAAGAAGCCGGGATGCCAGGTCTGAAAAGATTGATCGACGGGAAACCTGGGGATTATTAAACGAAAAATAAACGAAAAAGGGCCTGAAGCTTTTGAATATCACCAAGGGGTAACTATTTAATCTACATCTCACGTTGCCCCAGATGGCCGCTCCCCCTTCAATTTACACGGAAGCAAGCGATCGGGGTGAGGTGGGCTCCGGAGTGCTCGGACGGGCTCCGTTGGGAAAGGCGCCGGCATTTCGCTCCGTAGGTAAGGGGGTTTCTTTTTTTCTAGGAGGGCGCCCTGCGTCTGCGGGCTGCATTCTACATCTCACCTCGCGGAGTTAAGCAGTCCTTTGAAAAACGGCAATGATTTTCGCAACTTGCGAGAAGCTTTCTGTTAATGGGGGGGGGGCGTTCCCCCGTCGTCCGAACAGGTGCCGATTCAACCGCAGCGTGTGTGGATTAAAGTAAAGAGGGTGGAGCATGAAGCAAAATAGAGTGAAGGTGGACTGGGATGAGACGGGACGGAAATGGGCAGCTCGGAAATTGGACGTCACGTGCGCGGAGGGAAGGTCTCCGTTTTTGGTTGCTGCATGGTCAGAGCCAGAATTCCGCAACTTTCGCATCATGTTCCCTCAATGACTGGTCTATCAGCCCGTAGCGAGAGCAACATAAATTTTGTCTCATACCAAGAACATCTACATATTGGCGTGAATCTGAATGTTCGTTTTTGCAGAATCTATGGGCGCACTGCGTGATTACCTGGAAAGTAAAACAGAGAAAAGAGTATTGTGATATGCTTACAACTAAACTCCGGTTGCTATATTTAATAATCAGCTCTTGCTATAAGATCTAGAGTTCTCCGACCAACTGAAATACGCAACCCTCGCTCCTGACCTACCGTTTACCTTCCTTTACTCTCACAATACCTGCAGCATACAAGATGTCTCTTCGCGCGATCTCATTCTTTATATACCTGGGCGCATTGGCCGTCGTCCGCGGACAATGGGACAACCCCAACATGTACTGCGACTACGGCACGAACCAAGTCCCTCAACTCAACGATTGCGGCAACGTAAGTCTCCAGTCGCCATTCCAAAGTTCCTAAACCGTCGCTCTAACTCACTCTCCAGGGCCAAAACGTCTACTGCGTACGCACTACACCCCCAAGCCCAATCTGAACCGTGAAAAAAGATTAGATCGCTGACGGGAGTCATTAGTGCATGTACCCCGACTGGATCACCGAGGACCCCGGTCTTGCCGCCGGTTTCCCCATCCGCCGCCAATGCACCACCGTGACAGGAACCTGCACGGTTACAGACAGCAACGGAAACATTGTCAAGAGCAAAAGCGGAGGCAATGCCCCCGGCGTAAGTCCAAATTGCAAGAACCCCCAATATGCTGCTGGCCGTTTTACTCACTTTTGACCTTTCAGTTCGGTGCTTGCGTAAGATCTCCCCCCCTGGCTTACTCACTTACCCCCGTGAACTTGCTAACCATGCATTAGTGCTAAATTGTCGGCTTGGGTTTGCACCTTGGCTTTGTCGTTCTACACTTGTCGGCGGGATAGGAACCAAGTTGTTGGAGAGGAAGACGTGGGGCATATGGTTGAGAGCAGCTCTGAACTCTAGCTTCGGGAACTCAGTCACGATGGCTATCGGTGACCGCAGCTGCGTCGAGGCTGGTCAAGCTGGCGATGAATTCAACTCGATATACCCTATTGTCCTTACAAAAGAAATTGCTATGCGTACGTTGTAGTAATAAGCATGAGTCAATAAGAAAGGGGATAAGACACAGTACCGACGCAATACACAGGTGAAATATGTATCCCACCGGGTGCGACTCTACCTTGTGCCTCCAGTTTTACCCAGCTTTCTCTGAATTTCACCAGTCACAAAATTCGGTACTGGCTAGAATAAGCGTTCATCTTCACTGATTGGCTACATCTCCGCACGCCTTGCGCTGTCGCTTACCGGGATAGCTACTCGGAGAAGAATCTCATCCAGATGCGCCAGAATTCGGGTGAGATCTCACATGAGATTCATTCTCAGTAAAACCAGTCACAATCAACGTCCGGTTCAGCCAGATATGAAATTTAAAATCGTAAATTCGTTAGGAGACGTGGAAGAAAGAGGTCCTGATTCACCCCGACAAGGCGAAAAAAGCCCGTCGGGCCTTCCCTCGATCGCAACCGCCCGGGCGTCTGTTCGCCGCCAAAAGTTCCATACTTGTAAACATGTATCCTGTCCAAAATTCCAAACCAAGCGTCCTTTTTTTCTATAGGGTAATAATAGTTGTATGAATCGCCATGCCAGATCCCAGATTCCGGTATAAATAAATGCAATAAAATGGTCCGTCTCTTCATAGATGAGGTCTGTAGCTCGTCTTTGTGATATTCATACAGTTTGTGTAGGCCGCGAAGCAGCGAGGCGATGAGTGGCGCCCTTACGTGAGGGTCGCCAGCATGGCGCGCATGAGCTTCGGGGGAGGACCTGTTGAAGAGACCATTGTCAGTCTACATTCTTGCGACAAGACGCCGGTGTACAACAGATGACGCGCACCTTAGTAGTACTTTGGTACGCTGATGGCCATCCTACCTTTCTTGTCCTTCTCAATCCGCACCCCGCGTCGCGGCTCCTCCACCTTCTCGACCTTCTCCTCGAAGAGCACGACGGCTCCGTCGGGCATCTGCTCTGCGCGGACGAGCTCGCGCCCGTGGGAGTGAGCGCGGCCGTGTTTGCGGGCGTGCAGCTCGGCCTCGAGGGCCTTGATCTCGCTGCGAATGTTCTTGCGGGAGCGAGATCGGGAGCGGCTGCGCCGGCGCTCGGCGATGGCCATAGGTCCGATGGGGATTTCCTCGCTGATTTCACGGCGGTCGTATTCACGGCGCTCGTAGACGGTGCCGGTTGTGCCTGAGGTCGTAGTAGTGTACGAGCGGGCAGGTGAGATGTCACGGACGATCGTCGTCTTCTTCCTCTCATAAACCTCCTCGACGGGGGCTGGGGGTGGTGGGGGCGGCGCCTCAATGATAACCGGGGCGGGCGGTGGTGGTGCTGGAGCAGCGATCACCGTGGGAGGCGCGCTAGGTACAACAACGGGCGGCGGTGGGGGAGAGCGTGGACAGAGGCGGGCGGAGGCGGCGGGAGCGCGGCCACGGGCGGGGGAATGGTGTAATCTCCTCGTGGCGCTCCTCGATTCTGCCGGCGGAAGAGCGGGCTGCGGCAATTTCCATCTCACCTGCATCATGTTAGAAAGGCACAACGAAGTTTCAAATGAGGCTACTCACTCTGCTTGTACTCCTCACTCAACTTGAGGAGCTCGTCGATGTTGTCCTGGCCGAGGGCCTTGAGAACGATGACAGTGTTACCCTGCAGGCGTTAGTCGGCTGTTTGATGCGGTGAGCAGCACAAAGAAACTCACCTCCTCGAGGTAGGGGTATCCCAAGTCGATGAGAGCCCTCTTGGAAACGAGGCGTGCAGGGATACGAGTCTTGCCCTTCTTCGGGTACTCGCTGCGGATGGTTGTGGCACCGCTGGTGCTGGTCGACCTGCTTGAGGTGCTGCTGGACCTGGAGCTGCTTCTGTGCGACTTTGTCCTGGTGGACCTCGAGACCTTGGACTCTCTGCTGCGGTCTCTGCGTCTGCGCGACCGAACGACCTCGCGCTCCTTCACCCGCTCGGGCATGCCCCTGTATTCCTCATCGCCGTAGAAGCCTGGCTCGGCAATCTGGATTTCCTCGTAGCGCTGGGAAGGTGCAGAAGCGAGCTGACGGCTGCGGGGCAGCGGGATGGGGACGTAAGGCGGCGCCCTGAAGTCCTCGCGGCGGATATCTTCTCTGCGGGCAGGCGCCGGGTACTCCTCACGGCGCTCCTCCCAGAAGCGAGGGAGGGGTTTGCGGTCGTAAGTGTCAAGGGATGATTGACGGCGGACCATGGTCGGGCGGCGGACGGGAGAGGGGCTGCGGCGCTCTCTTTCGAGGTGCAGACGGCGATCGAATTCGCGATCGAAAGGCTCACCACGACGAGGTCCAGGTCCAGGGGGTCCAGGAGCGTAACGATCCTCTTCGTAGTAGCGGCGGTCCCGAACGGTTTCCTCTTCGTAGCCGCCGCGGCGGGATCCACGTTCGCTACGGTCGAAACGCTCATCGGAGTGCTCCCTGCCACGGCGAGGGGGCGGGTAGTCTCTGTAGTCGTCGCGCTCCTCAAAGCGGCTGCGTTCATCGAAAAAGCGGCGGTCGTCTCCGTAGCTGCGGTCACGCTCCCGCTCGTACATGAAGCGGTCGCGGTCCCAGCGTTCAGCGCGGCCGGCCATTGTGGGCAGTTGAAACGTATGTATGTATGGGTTTGGAGACGAAATAAAGTCGGTTTAGGGTATCACAAAATTCGCAGAAAAACGTGGTTGTCGCTAAAGGAGGACCGGGTGTTCGCTGACGGTGTCCTTTAGGCGGTGGGATGGTCGGGTGATGGCAGAAGTTCGTGGTGGTGAATCGGGGAGAAATGCTGAGTGAGTGCTCGTGTTGCGGGATCCCAGATTTCAGAGCGATGACGACACTTCAAAAGGGAGAAAGAGCGAGAGAAGAGGGGAAAAGCGGGATAATGTGTGCTGCGTAGTGGTGGAATGTTCCCTCTAACGCGAGCGAGCCGGGCCAATAGCGCTGGTAGTGTCGGTGAAGACCGTTGACCCGCCTTGTTCAGTGGCCCAGTGTGGGTATGGATTGGATAATGGAATAGTGTACCGGTGCCGCCCTGCGTTGCGTGTCGCACGAGTACCGTAGTTGCTTTAAGGCCAAGGGTCCAGATGCTGCGACACTGTAACAGTGGCAGTGTCGAGTTTCCGGCGATGAGCGAGAGGCGCGGGGGGAGGCAGAGAGACCCCTTTGGCTGGCTGGGCCGATGGGCGATGAGCGATGGGGTTTGATAACGGGTGATGTGATGCAAGACCGACGGGACTGGCTGGATGACTGGATGTTCCAGCAAGAGTCGCCTCGTGTGGTAGGCGTGGGTGGTGCCGACCTATGAGAAGTCGATGCAAGACCAGGAAAAGCCCACGAGTATGCCAGCTGACCTCACCGAACTGGACCTGTGACCTAGACCCGATGATGGATGGTCCTGGGTCTCGACGCTGCTCCCTCGCACTGGACGACGAGAGTCTTTCGAACTGCTGCTGTTGCTGATGCTGCTCCTGGGGGCGGGAGAGAGGGCAGCCTTATGGCACTGGCTGCGAAGAATGTCGCTTTAAGGGTCCTTGAGAAAAGGTATCATTCGAGAAAAAGAAGGGGCTGGGCGAGCTGAAGCGCTTTTGTAATTGTAGATTTTAGTCTTTGGGCACGACGGAGATTCTCGGTGGAGAGCCAAAGCAGGCTTTTGGACGACGGAAGCCGGGGCAGGGGCTGCTTTGGAAAATCGACGCCGGTGGCAGCGGGGAGGATGGTGGGTGTTGGTGATGCCTCGTTGAAGCGATGATCCCGGCTCGCCTGGCGTCTGGCGTCTGGACGGTCCAACTTGGTGGTGAGAAGAACGGGTGGTAGGGCAGAGATGCCGGCTGTTAGTGCTGCCAACGAGGGATGGACCGTTGCTCTCCCGCATGCCGCAAACAGAAACCAATTAGGATGCGAATCTGCGTCCGAACTCGAGAACCAAAGCCTGTTTCATCGTCAGACAAGCTCTGGTTTGTGAAATGCCATCACCGCACAGAGTGGCAGTGATTGCCGGGGCTTAACAACAGCCATCAGCACCATATCGAGCCGTTGCGACCGTCGTCCAAACTTGGTGGGAAGTCGGGGGCTGCAGCAACAAGGCTACTCCTTGCAGACAGCAGCCCACCAAGGCCCGTGTCGTTTGCTTTTCGCTTCCATTCCAGCCTTTTACCATTCCAGACCCGGTCCACCGCGTCCTTTAGCCTCAGTTGGTTAACCCGCTTTTGTTCGCGATTCGAACCTGACAGTCGCCGCTTGGGCAGCCATCGACGGGGAAAGAGACTGAAATGAGGGTGAAATCTTCGCCCATCCTCCCCAGGTGATCCATGGACCGCGACCCCGTTGTTGGGCTTGAACTGATCGACGGAGAATGGGGGATGCTGGGATTGCTGGGGGATGCCGGTCGGCCGATGGATGGGCGGAAAGAGGTTAATTCTCTCGTTTGACGGCGGGTTTGGCGAGGGTGGGCTGTCAGTTGTCTCGTCTGGACTTCTGGACCGCGGGACGTCTCGTCCTGTTCAGCGCCGGCTTCTGGTGGCCTCGCACCGCGTCTCATCTGTCCTCCCTCCCTCTCGTGGCCTCTTCACCTCAGCCTCAACCGCGGAATGCTTCGCAATACTGGAATCCCCCGCGCTGTCGTCACAGTGCGGCCGCCTCACTGTTGCTGCAGCTGCGACAGCCAGCGTGCGTTGTTGAGATCTCTGGCGGGCGGGGATGGACTTGACCGCCACCATGCTCGATGACGTCGGGTACCGAATCTGCCTCCCCGTCAGTGCGCTTCGTCCATCGCCCAACCAGGCTACGGGCCCCCTCCCAAGCAGCAGCAGGACGCAGGGCGGCAGCGTCTTAGCAGCGGCAACGATAAGACCCGGGCAGGGGCTCTGGGCGCCTGGGGGGGAGTGGACTTGGAAGCCGCAGGAAGGGCCTGAGGAAGCCTTGGGACGCGTAGGAGCCCTAGGTTGATTGCGAATCTCCACCGAGGAAGCGACGCTGTGCGCCCGATGGCGGCCCTATTGGACGACTGGCGGCTCTTGGTGCCGGTGTTCCTATTCTGGGGCGATGGTGTATTTGTGGCATTATGCTTGTGATTTTGGCATTGTCCTCGACGAGTGGGCGTGTGCCATCGACGGTGGTGCAGGCTGTCAATTCCAAACCGATTTCAATCGGCTGGAACGGCTGGAACGGCTGATATGTGCGTCATGACTCTGTTGGCGATGGAATTAGAAGTTTGGACTGAATTGGAAAAGTCGCTGGACAAATGCCATTTGCGAAGAGGAAGCGAGGGTGGGAGAGGGGAGAACCGATTAACCTGAGGCACTGCGGGAGCGTGAAATGCGTACCTCAATGGTGAAAAAGCTGAGGTGCGTTATCTCTCTCGGCTATCTGCTTAGGTAACTTACATTCGAGATAAGGACAAACTCGACTGGCAGGCACGTGGCGACGAGCCGATGGAGTGGATCCAGACTTGGGCATTGATGGTGTCCACTGAGCGCTGGGTCTCCCCCAGGTCAACCGGCTTGACCACTGGGCTCCCGGCCGAAGCAAACATCGTCTGGTTCTCGTGTCAAACACCAAACCCTGGATCTAAGTTTCTTTCTCGACGTGTTCGACAGATAATACCAGGACACCCTTTCGGCGCGAATGCCCGAGTCACGCATCACAACACCTGCTGAACCATCGCAAGTCCGTCGAATGATCAAACCACCTCGCATTGGTCTGTCACTACTCTCTACGAGCGTCAACAGCGATCCTGTGCAAGAACGAGGGAGCACAAACACGGGCGTGAGCTGGGTCTTGGAACTTCCTGTCGCTGCCGTCGGCCACGGGAGATGCCAAATCAGGTGGCACATCGAGGCCCCCGAGAAACACGGGCTGACGGATCCGTGTGACGGCCCCAGCCCCGACGCGGGCCGCCTCCACGTGCTGTCGCCGTTAAGCTTACCTACTTCCGGTCGACGTTTGTCCCACGGGATGTGGCTTACGTCTCCCCGACTGTGGTTTGCCCACAGCTTGCTTACGATATTCCGAATGACGAGTTCCGGACGACAGCTTTCCGAAGTACGGTAGTTCGTATGGCACCTGCACAACTCCGAGAGTCCCAACGCGAGAGGCATCGGCCGAAAGGAACGTCCCAGACGAGACAAGAAGCCGCGATGCAGCTGGATAACGGCACGAGGCCTGTAAATCGAGGGACGTCTATATCTGGAGCCCAGGTTTATGAGTCTTGCATCACGGCAAGTGCCGCCGTTGCTCTCCCTCCGTCCCTTCCCTGAAGCAGCGACATTGCGACAGCAACCCAAATCGGTCCGAGGGTTGTCACACCGATATGGGGCTTTTGCGAGGGGAGCATCTGTCACCATTTCATCGCATCTTTCAACCGTTCGAGATATCATTTTTGAGAGATTCAACTTGCATTGATTGCGACGGTGCCCTGCCCGAGATTATTATAAATCTGCCCGGATCGGATATCCCGGACCCTCAGACCCCTCCGTTGCTCCACTGAGACACCGCAACCGGCCGAACAACGCGCGGGAAAGCCGGCCCCAAGAAACGCACGTACTCCAGGTCAACCGTCTAGGCAGCTGAGACTTGACTCGACTCGACCTGCAGGAGGAAGCATCTTGAACGCCAGACTTGGACACCCGCAGGCGGATAATCCGGAGATATGTCTCGAATTCGGCGTGTGCCCCCGTCTGGCGCTGACCGCGACCGCGACCGCATTTCCACCGACAAGCCATCTCCGCCAACATCGAGACTTGGCTTCAAGGCTGTTGATCCTGCGGCTGCATTGTGGCAGTTGACATGTGTGCCCTTCAGCATCTCCTCCTGGGAATGGGTGCTGCTGAAGGGTGTCTCATTGGAGGACCGAGCTACAGCTTACCTGGCCACCCCTGGCATCAAGCAGAAATGGCTGCCACCCTTGGAAGCTCTGGCCTGGACCATCCCATCGGATAAAGGTAGATGAACCTCGAGCACCAACGGCGCGCCGGTTGCCGATGTCGAGTGCCGACTTTTCATCCCGAAACGAGAAAAGGGAATGGGTTCCGATCTGCATTCCTCCACAGTCGCGCCGAGCATTGGCTAGTTCAATGTGCGAGGACGCCGCAATCCCGTTTGCAAGACAACATCAGAAAGCGAAAAGTCTATTGCGAGCTTCTCTTTTCAGAACGTGCAGCTTGTCTGTCGCATTTTGCTTATCAGAGCTCCCAGCAAAGCATCGGCGTCACATTCAACAATGCTGCTGCATCTCAATCACAAGAGAAGACACGCGTAAACAAACACCCGCCATCTTCATTTCATCACACCTGCATCCTCCCATCCCTGAAACCCAGAGGCCGTTGCAACGGTCTAGGCAGATCATTGCCGTCCCCTTTCCACGTCATCACCAAAGCACCACCCTCACTGGCCGAGATGGCAGAGGAAACGAGGACGCCGACTAGCCAGGGCTCGGGCGTGGGCCAAATGCGATGCAATCGGATTGGCCTCTGGATGTTCTTACCCCGCGTTGCGTGTGGGAGAAGCCGTCTGGGGTACGCCGCCGTGCCGCCACGGCGCTCTCCACTCACACCCCAAATCTGGGGGAGAAGACGACCAGGGTGGCCGTCTGTGGTTGTGGCCGCGAGGTATAGAAACATCGAAACGTCCCTGCGAAATCTTGCTCCATCTTCGTGGACCCTGAGCCCTCTCTCTGCACAGTTCTCATTACACAACAGCTTTGCTCCATCTCTCGGTGTTGAGAAAGGCCGTACCACCTCCCAGCCGAATTTCCGAGCTCCACCAGCGCTGCCGCCCCCGGTCACCGCCGTGATCGCTCCGCCAAGAACCGAGAATTTTCGCTTGCAAGAGACGGTCTCCGAGGAGGAGACCCCCTCCTTCCCGTCAAAATGAGTAACGACAAGCCGGTTGTCGAGAACATCGACAACATCAACGCAAACATGGGCCAGACGATATCTTCCGAGTTCAAAAGGCCGGACCTGGAGAAGTAAACGACACCAGACACCTCAATTTCACCTGGATGGATCGCACTAACACCGTCACAGGAGCCATGTGGAGGAGTTCGTGTACGATCGGGCCGCCGAGCGGAAGCTCCGACTCAAAATCGATCTGGCCATCGTCCCGACCGTCAGCCTGCTGTACCTCTTTTGCTTCATCGACAGAGCCAACATCGGTTAGTCTCTTTCCCGTGATCATGTCCACCAGCCAAGCTAACCCGTCTCAGGCAATGCCCGTATCGCTGGTTTCGAGACAGACCTGGGCATGAAAGGCTACGATTACAACGGCACCCTATCCGTCTTCTACATCTCGTACATCATTTTCGAAATTCCCTCAAACATTCTCTGCAAGCTCGTCGGCCCAGGATGGTTCATCCCGCTCATTACGCTCCTCTTTGGCATCTGCTCGCTCGGCACTGCCTTTGTGCACACGGTCCCCCAGGCGATGGGCGTCCGTTTCCTCCTGGGAATCTTTGAAGCAGGTAAGCACAACACAAAATATCCGTCCATCACATCGCGATACTAACATCACCAGGCATGATGCCGGGTATCGCCTACTATCTCTCCCGATGGTACCGCCGCTCCGAGCTCGCCTTCCGCCTCTCTCTCTACATCGTCATGGCCCCCCTCGCCGGCGCCTTCGGTGGCCTCCTCGCCTCCGCCATCCTCCGCCTCCCCCACTTCGGCGGCCTGCACACCTGGCGCATGATCTTCGCTATCGAGGGCATCATCACCATCGGCCTCGGCCTCCTCGGCTTCATCACGCTGACCGACCGCCCCGCCACCGCCCGCTGGCTCACCGCCGCGGAGAAGGAGCTTGCCGAGGCCCGCGTCCGCTCCGAACGCGTCGGCCAGGCGCACCTCCTCGACAAGATGGACACCCGCAAGTTGCGCCGCGGCATCTTCAACCCGGTGGTGCTCTCCACCGCCTTCGTGTTTTTGCTCAACAACGTCACCGTCCAGGGGCTCGCCTTCTTCCTCCCCACCATCGTCAAGGGCATCTTCCCGGGCTCCTCCGTCGAGCGCCAGCAGCTCTTCACAGTCCCGCCCTACGTCGTCGGCGCGTTCTTCACGGTGCTCCTGCCCTGGCTCAGCTGGCGCATGGACCGCCGCCAGATCTTCTTCATCTGCTCCTGCCCGCTCGCCATGATCGGCTACATCCTCTTCCTCGCCAGCCACGAGCTCAAAGTGCGCTACGGCGCCACCTTCCTCATCACCTCGTCCGTCTTCGCGCTCGGCGCGCTCACTAATGCGCAGGCGTCGGCCAACGTCGTGTCCGACACGGCGCGCAGCGCGGCGATCGGCACGAACGTGATGCTGGGCAACTGCGGCGGGCTCGTCAGCACGTGGGCGTTCCTGCCCTGGGACGCGCCGGACTACAAGATTGGCAACGGGCTCAACCTGGCGACGATCAGCACGATCCTGGTGGTGTCGACGCTGACGCTGATCTGGATGAACCGGGACAACCGCCGGCGCGAGGGACGGGTTGCGGAGGAGGAGCTGAGCGGCGTTTCGTCCGAGGAGGAGAATGACTTGGACTGGAAGCATCCGTCGTTCAGATGGCGGCCATAGGTTTAGCTCGTATTGAGGTGTTTGTGTGGCGTTCATCTCATCCTCACCTAGATCTCATCGGATCACAGAACGCCTTACAACGAATGAGTTGAATTATTCAGACGATAATATATTCATTCAAAATAAACAACATGTCTCAACTAATGACGTGAACTATAACTTCCACCTCATCTGTTTCACAACTTGCTCTTCCCAGCACAGCACGACTCCCCCTCAAACGCAAGCTTGCTCACCTTATCCGTCGCATCCACCACCCCCTCCTTCCCCTTCGCAACCTGGCTCGGCGTACTGCAGTAACTCGGCGGCACGTCCATCACGGGGTTATTCGCGAAGAAGTTCCTCGGCCGCAGCAGCAACGTGATCGGCTCCACGGGCATGATCGGGAAGTCCTCGGGTGCGGGGATGTGCGTCACGCCGAAGGTGTGCCAGAACACCAGGTCCTCCTGCTCCACGCTCTCGCTGCCGTCGCCCACCCACTCGGGGATGCCGCGCGACGGCTCGCCCGAGGTCTGCGGCACGTGGCGGCCGGCCGGCCACAGCTCGTCGTCGCGGTACTTTGTGACCATCACCGCGTGCCGCGCGAAGCCTGCGCGCTTCCAGACCAGGGAGCCTTCTTTGGGCAGCAGGCCGGGGACTTCGCGCGAGACGAGCTTGTAGGAGGCGGGTTTGCCGGAGTACGGGTGCAGGCGGTCCGTGTTGGCGATCTCCCATGTGCGGGACGTGGCGCCGTTGTAGTCTGTGAGGGAGGATCCTGTCGTGGACAGCTTGGTGCGGCGCGCGGAGAAGGCGTTGCCGTAGAAGTTCTCGGGGGAGCCGACGGGGGCGTCGGAGGGGACGGCGTCGACCATGAAGACGGTGTTGCGCGGCCCGTCGACGTTGGGGTCGATGCGCAGGCAGAAGAGGTGCTGGTGGTTGTGCGCGTTGACGCCCGGGTAGACCTGGGTGCCCCAGCCCTTGGTGTCCTCGCCCGGGTTCATGGCGTACGTGTTGAGGATGCCGGTGAGCTTGATCTCGGGCTGGATGGTGCCGTCCTGGTGGAAGATCCACTGGACGGCGTACTCGTAGTTTGCGGCGGTGAAGATCTGCTGGACGATGAGCTTGCGGCCGCGGGTGACGATGACGGAGTCGTCGCGGAAGTCGGTGTGCTTGAAGAGGATGCCGCTGTCCTCCTCGTGGACGCAGATGGCGTTCTTGATGGTGCGCACGCCGCCGTTGCGGGTGGGGAACTCGGCGTCGAGGTAGTGGATCTCGCCCTTGCAGTCGCAGCCGAGGGCGAGGGAGTTTGTCATGTAGCCGGCGCCGTACTCGCCGAGGTCGAAGGCGTGCTTGCGCTGGTGGGGGTGCTCGGGGTTGCCGTAGGGGACGACCATCTCGGCGAGGGAGAGGCGGTAGAAGATGGGGCGGACGGAGCCCTTGTCGTTGTAGGTGATGTTGCTGAGGACGATGCCCTCGCGGTAGTTGAAGCCGATGTGGAAGTTCCAGTTCTGCCAGGCGATCTCGCGGCCGGCCATGGTGAAGGAGACGCCCTGGGGCTGGGTGATGTTGATGGGCTTGAGGTCGGTGCGGTAGCCGCCCTGCTTCTGGACGGCGGCGGGGTGGTAGTCGACGGGGGCGGCCTTGCTGAGGGGCCGGCGGACGTCGGGGATGTCGATGGCGACGATGGCCTGCTTGTCGGTCGTCGTAGATGGGCAGAAGTCGAGGGGGTACTGGTACTGGCAGGTGTCCGGGTCCGGGCGGTAGTACATGAGGGCCTGCTGGAGGCGGACGGTGTTGCCGTGGCGCTCGTCGTAGCCGATGGTCCAGGGGTCGCAGTAGACCTTGTGCATGTCGTGGCGGGGGACGCCCGAGAGGACGCACTGCTCGATGACGCGCTCGTCGGTGCGGCAGATGTGTTCTACGATCTGGAGCTCTTCCATTGTGATCTGGGGTGGGGGGTGTTAGTCGCGTGAATCCGAGGAACGAGGTTGGGCGAGAGATGACCCACGATTGGTTGGACGCCCTCCATGAGCTCCCATTTTGTGATTGCGCCCGTGGCGATGTCGACGAGACCATCGTAGACCTTGCCGCCCTTTGCGATCACGACAACGTCTGCGATGCGGGCTGGGCGCGGGGCGGTGGCGGGCGAGGCGAGGAAGGCAGTCATCTCGACCTTGCGGGGCTCGTGGAGAGAGACGACGTTGAAGAAGACCTCGCCATGGGCCGCAGTGACGGCGGCGATGGCCTTCTCGATCTCCGCGGCGGAGAGGGGGTCGAGAGGGTGCGGAGGAGCCATGGTTGAGGTGTGTGTGTGTTTGCGTGTGTGTCAATTGGGAGGTGAACGGGGGAGGGGGGAGGAGAATTGACACAAGAGAGTGAAGATCCAAAAGAACTCTTCTGCGACTGAAGGGTTGGAGAGAGCTCTAGATAAAGCTTATATCTGGGGGAGCTACATCAGCAACGAGACTGAGGCCCCCTCACCGGGGAGCCGGGGTGATGGCGGCTTCGTCCCGCCACGGACAGCCGGATCTGGCAATTCCAACATCGGATACTCTCGGGACATGGACGGAAGGCTCGTCATGCCAATCCAATGACCAAAAGGCGTTGTAAGCCGGAGGGAATCGATAAGGTCATTGGGGAGAGGCAGGGTGGAGAGTAAGGTCTCTGATAAGAGCTCTCCGCAGAGCGAGCTTGGGGAGTCCCAGCTGGAGGGCCCGGTCTCATTCGACTCTCCAGATAGGGATCGTCTCATACACGCCGTGCATTGGTTAGCTGTCTGGCCCAATTGGCCCGTCTCTCTGGGCAAAGGGCGAACCAGGGACCTTCAGGCTAGCCCAAGCGACCACGCGGGGAGTACAGACTGAGGAAAAACGTCGAATTGGTTGATTGGCAAACAAGGCGGGCGGTGGGGGACAGACGAGACGAGAGGCTTGATGGGGAAGGGCTACACGATAAGCTCCCGGGTATCTCTATCTTATCGCACTTTTGGTGTGTTGCTCTAAGGTAAACGGTAAGGGCGCAGTGATCCACCGCCGGGACCGGAGCGCGCGGTCTGCTGGCGCCTTCGCCATCTTGGGTGGGGTTCCTGCTCGGGACAAGGATCGGGACCTGGGGCGGTGTCGCTGCTGAGAGGTGTCGGGTAAAATTAACTAATTGGGCTTGGCGTGGGTTGAAGTGCGCGCTTGGTGGTTGAAGCCGTTACCTAACGCTGGGTGTCTGATAGGAGATGGAAACTCGTATTTGCCTTTTAGCAGCTGCAGAACACGGCAGATAGCCAAAAACGGACGGAAATGAGGTTCTGAAATGACTGTGCATCTGACTTTCGTGTGGTGTTGAGTAATGGATCCGACACATCGTGCGCATTCTCGTGTCTTGGAGAGCGCCAGCCAATGATTGATTGACCGTGAGGAAGATGCTTAACGCCGCAGAGCATCGGCGTTAAAAGAGACAGCGATGACATCAGCAAAAAATCTGCCTCTGCTCGGTGACTGTCTCTCTATGCGCCTAAACACCATCAGCCACACCATCCGACCTCCAAAGTGACCGCCATTGGATCCCTGCCATCAGCCCCGATAAGCGCCCGTTGTTGTTTGCGAGACCGACCTGTTGGCCCAATATCGCGACCTGTTGTGGCTGAATTGCCAACTTGACTCACTCAAGGGATGAAGAGTCACTGAGGCCGCCATTTCACATCACAACATAAACCGCGAGACCTCAGCAAGTCTTGGTCAAAATAGCTTCAGCAAACAAGTCCCTCAGAGTTGCCAGCAATCGTCTGTGTCAGATTGATAGTCACAGTTCACTGACCACAACTACCCCAAAACCCCAACTGAAGGCTGGACGAGACCTTCACAAACCAACCATGGCAAAATCAACTCTCTCATTCGCGACACCCTTACCGCAGTCTTCCCGCTCCGAGGTTCTCGAATGGCACTTCCCCAAGCCGTACCAGTACACCTTAATCGGCAAGTCCCGCGCAGCATGGCACACAAGCTTCGTCATCCCGCAACTGAACCTCCTGCTGGACGCAGGCCTCGTCGTCAACGACCTAAGACCGAAGCACATCGTCCTGACACACACACATAGCGACCACTGCGTTCGTCTCCTTGGTCCCTAGTACATGTTACGCATTGCTAATACCACGCCAGCTCCTCGCACCGGCCTTCACAAAACGCGAGGACCCACCAGACATCATCCTCCCGGCTGAGTGCAGGAAACTCTTCGACGACTACGTGCTCGCTAAAACACTCCTCAACCGCGGGGGCACCTACACCGGCGCCGACGCCGAATCTCTCGGTCTCAAAGTCGACGGCCAAGGCATTGACGCAGACGGCAGGACAGAAGGCGACCGCGCCTTCCTCGGCACGCACAACACCATCCCCGTCCGCCCAGGCGACACCCTGCCCCTCCGAAAAGTCAAGAACATGACCGTCACCGTCTTCAAGTGCGACCACAACGTGCCCAGCGTCGGCTACCTCTTCTCCACGACCAACCACAAGCTCAAGCCCGAGTACACGTCCCTACCAGGGCCGGAGATCAAGAAGCTGCGGCAGTCCGGGGTGGAGATCACGGCGCCCGTGACGACGCCTGTGTTTGCGTTTCTGGGGGACGGCACGGCGACGACGCTGGCTGCGGAGCCGGAGTGGCTGAAGCGGGAGGTTGCGGTGGTGATTACGGAGTGCAGTTTTCTGTATGATAAGCATGATGCGCAGGCGGAGAAGACGAAGCATACCAAGTGGAAGGATTTGGAGAAGGTTGTGAGGAAGTGGCCCAAGACGACGTTTATACTGATTCACTTCAGTATGAGGTATAGTAATAAGGACATTGTGGAGTTCTTTAATGGGTTGGAGGATCCGCCCACGAATATCGTCGTCTGGGCAGATGGAGAGCCGGAGTAGCGTTGTGGTCAATCTATCAAGAACAGGTCACGGACCTACCTCACTGTGCTGTGAAAGGCAGATTGGAAGAAAGCTCTGATCTGTTGAACAAAGAATTGACAAGTATACATTTGCCCTTGGACTGAAAGTGGGCAGCATAGGAACGGTGTATATTCTACTGCATGGAACCTCATGTCGACATATGCTAAGTTCGTCCCTCTCTTCTGCTAATGATACAGCCCCCTTCAATAGTTGGCTGAAACGAACCCAAGAACCCGCCTGCCAAGGCACATCCGTGGCCGAATATGAACAGGTGACGTAGTGAGTGATCCATCACTAAGATTGGCAGTACTGTAGTTACCGTAGCACAACCGTTGTGGAGGGCTAACGTTAGCCAGAAAGATACAGTCGCGCGACGGTTATGTGTGGGCTAACGTTACAGGATTTTGCTACCGTTGTACAACGGTAGCACTATGGTAACTGGCTTCCAGCGATTCCCGCTATGGATAACGTTGGTCAAGCACCATTCATAGCCAATGAGATGTGAACGCTTTGCGATCTGCGCATTCGCGTCGTCCCAGATAGTTGCAATTCCCCGCTTTGCTGATAGCCTGACAGATTCCCTACAAATTGAGCGTACACCAACCACCAGAGGTTTCTCGTTTTCCAAGTTTCCACATCTCCAATTCCCAGAACCTCTGTTGCTAAAATGGTTTCATCAACTAGCAAAAGAAAAGCCGATCTTATTGAGGCTAGAGACGCGTCGAAAACGTCGTCCTCTGCGTACTGGGACCAGTTCCAGTCTGCGTACTGGAACCCGTTACAGTCATGGCAGTGGATGCCCTTCGATGATCCCGGGGGAATCACTAGTGGCCTGGCCACTATGTCCACCTCACCAACGATAGAGCACGGGCGAAGGTAGGCAATGTTGTCAGCCATATTCTTTCGGACCTTGGTGAAAATTTGAAAATTCAAAGGGTCCCAGCTCACCGTCACTAGTAGACTGATGCCAGGTACCCAAGGCAAGAAACGGGGCCATTTGAGACGTGCAAATTACTCAGATGAACAAGATGAAAGAAAGCATGCCATTCTGTACGTAGGGACTTTTATAAATCACAATTTTACAATGCACGACAGTAACTGAGAAAACAGCTGCGTCAGCCCGAACGCGCAACTCCACACTGTTCGCTCAACAAGCACAACAAGAGAGCCCCATAACAACAGGATACCTAATGCACCTGAAGCTGATAAAACGAATGCGGTGCCATCGATAGTATGGAGTGGTAATCCTGTACTAGAATCAGCTACCCATCCTACACACCTTTCAAGATTTAACAGTGATGACTACATTGAAGATGAAGGAAACTTCTTTTTCGAAGATGAGGGAGATTTCGATGATGATGAAGTATATCTCGATGAAGACAAAGAAGAAACAATGAGTGGTGGTGAAGAGGTCGAGGAGGAAGAGGAGGTGAGTGGAGCCCTAGGGTTTGGTCAAAAGAAGGAGCCCTGGGACAGAGAGCACAAGCACAAGTTGCCAATCGCCGAAGAGATTTCTCCGCAAGGTATCACACAGGCAAACGAGGATTCTTTTGCCCGCCAGGACCCTAACTTGGACTTTGGAACTCACGATGTTCAGGGCAATGTCGGTAGTGGCAGTCAGCATGTCCATGAGTGTCCCGATCCGATGGACTCTACACAGCAAGAGGAGTTCGCGAGACATCGCTCGCCCATGTCCTCGCTAGGGACAGCTTCCCCCTCAGAAGCATCTGTCTCATCATTTCCTGCGACAGATGACTCCGAGGTCAACCTCGCGGCCGCCCTTGTTTCTAGTCATAGAACTTTGCAAGCCCAAGCAAACCTACAGCCATTCTTCGGTCGATTCGTTGATTTGCGGCTTGGTATGCGGGAAGTTGCAGGACGGCAAGCGGGCAGCTCATCCCGAGATTATCTGCAAGCGGCTCAGCACAACGGCTATGGGGTACCAACAACCACCGGTCGAGATTCAACTGGTAGTACTAAGAGGTCCCGAGGGACGGAGGACGGTGGCAACGATTCTGGAGAAGCACCAGAGGGCGATCCTGGAGCCAAGCGCCCGAAGCCCGAAACGGCAAAGAAGCTGCGAATTGCATGTCCGTTTATGAAAAATTCTCCAGAGAGGTTTTCGACATGGACAACACGTGTTGGTCCCGGGTTTGACGAAATGAACAGAATGAAGTAAGTTCGTCGATATTGGATGGTTTGCAGAACGATTGATGACTGACTCGTACAATCACGCTTAGGGAACATCTCAAAAGGAGACATTTCAAAGAGCACACTTGTGAAAGGTGTGGTGATCTGTTCCCGTCTAAGAAAGCGCTACAAGATCACCAGAGATTGGCGACTCCGTGCATCTTGAAAGATGCTACAGTTGAAGAAGGCTTTATGACTTCAACCCAGTGGGACGAGATAACCCGCAAGCGCCGTCGGTGTTCTGTAGAAGAGAAATGGAAGGAGATTTATCTCATTCTGTTTCCGGATACCCCGCCTGACGCAATCCCAAGCCCATGTAAGTGTCGCATGCTGAGTCTCCCAGTTCCTTAAGATAGCTGACGCGGCTCGTTTAGACTTCGACACATTAAATGTCACGAAGCACGTTGGAGCAATATTTGATCCTGAAGAATACGAGGCGTATCTCAAAAGTCAGTTGCCACCAAGAGTGCTCATGCGGTTGGAGAGGGAGTTGGCCGTGTTCTCAGAGGCCATCAAAGCGCAGTTAGCCGTTATTGTGCAAGAAGAATCGTCGGAAACCTTGAAAGCCTATGTGCGCCAGAAGAGCGAAGGAAGAAACGAAGTCTTACCCGAGTCGACGAACCTACCGCCAGACCTATTGGTACCCGACCAGGACTTTTTCCAAGGCATCAACATCTTCGGCGACGAGGATCTCTTCGATCTTGGCTTCATGAATGGAGATGGCGAGTGGCAGACAGGAAATGGCAAAGGCAAAGAACCGGCTGACTCAGGATATGGCAGCCTGGGTTGAAGTTCATGGTAACGAAGTTGCATATTGATTATCAATGTCGTCCTGACTTTCCTAGTCGCGTGCATCGTCATCGCAGCTTGGGGGGTGGGGGGATGTTTTGGCTTGAAGTAACGATATTTAGTCTTGTGAAGGTCATCTCGAAAACCATGTTGCGAGTGTAATATGCCCAGCCATATGAGGTATGTCATGATCACTTGGTCTTCTTACCAAAAGCCGTCAGATTCCGTCGGGTCACAAGATTTAGGTAAGCCTGGAAGAGGAGCGGGAGGTCGCTCCACACTGGGTTTAGCAAATCAGCCCAAGCCAACGCAGCCGCGGTCTGCGCATTTGCGCAATCAGCATGATCGGGATTTTTGATTGGCTTTCATATCTTGTGCGAAGGCTAGGTAGATTGATCGCCACGCAACAATCCGATTTCACATCATATCCGCCTCAAAGCATCGCCAACTCGCCCGCAATGGAAGACGCAACCACAATACACTGTGCTCTTGAATTCCTGAAGAACCAGAACTCCACGAGAATCGAGGCAGAAGTGATAACTAATGGGTCCGCGGAACTTACTGACCCAGGACATGGGGTAATCATAGACTGGCGGTCCGTGGCGCAAGCCATGGAGATTGCCCGCGAGAGCCCAGAAGGTGCGTTAGCCCCGACCGTTTCCTCTATCCTGGAGACCGCGATAGGGCAAGTTTGGGCGAAGATTGCCGCAGAGCCAGATTCATACGTTCTGTACCGCGATGAATTCGCCGTTTTCAACTACTTTCAACATCGTTTTGTCGGGAACGAGGTCGCGTTCGCTGCACGAATGCGCTACTGGGATAGTGTGAGAGACGCGCGATCCTCTGGAACGTGCTCGGAATCCTCCATGACCGAACTATCTTTCGACACGAAATCAAACATCGCGGCAACGATTTCTTCCAGCGAAAAGATTCAAGCCATTGTCAACAGGCTCTTAGTCTTCTTCAACAAGTACATCGACTACAGGCTTGGCATCATAGAGGCCCAGCAGCATGGATGCACTTCATCCGGAGATTCCCGTTCTCCGCAGGGAGCGAACGAAGGCATGGGATCCCAAGGCCGGCCTTCCAAAGCAAAAGGGACTGCAAAAGAAAAAGGCAAGGGCAAGAGAGCCCTCCAGACGAATGATGGTTCCGACGAATCAGGTGAAGCCCCAGACGACGAGGTGCCCGAGGCCAAACGGAGCAAGACAGACCAGCCGAAGATTGCCTGCCCCTACATGAAACGGTTTCCCGCGGAGTTTGGTACATGGAGAGCATGCGTTGGTCCTGGATTTGATGGCATGCATCGAGTAAAGTCAGTATCCTGTTGATTAGTCTGTTATCCAGTTTAAACGTCGCTGATGTCTATTCGACAGGGAGCACCTCAAGCGAAGACACTTTAAGGCAAATGGCTGCCACCGCTGCGGAATGCATCTCGAGTCCTATCAGGCACTTCAGGAGCATTTGAGATCACGCGATAATATCTGTCCTGTCAAAGAGATCCAGCCACAGATGGGATTTATGACCCAGATGCAGTGGGAAATCATCAACAAGAAGCGCCAAAGACACGCAACACCTTTGCTTACGCGCTGGACAGAGGTTTACGTCATTCTCTTTCCTGATGCAGACGAAGATTCCATACCAAGCCCATGTCAGTATACAGCGTTTTAGGGGCTGTTTACAATGCTAACGATGATTTTGAACGTCCAGACTTCGATGCGTCCGAAACTCCCGAGGGATTGTCAAATCTATTCGATCCACTGGAATACGAGTCCTTCTTGAAGAAGCATCTGCCAGGCCGAATTCTAGTCAACCTGAATCGTGAATTCCAAATAATTTCCGATCAAGCCAAGGCCAAGCTTGCAGAGATGCTACAAGAAGAGTCGTTGGAAGTTCTGAAGGCTTACGTGCTTCAGAAAGGTGATGGTTCACCACAAAAGTTGGATCAGATGGCAAATACTTCGGAGTTGGAGGCAATAGATTTTGGAGTGTCTTGTAGTAGCCTCTTTGACACTATTGACACGCTCGGGAATGAAGGGAAAGATACGTTCGACTTTTCTTTCTTGGAAGAATATTGTCACCAAGCAGAAAAAGGAGAGGTATTCGAGCAGGTAGCCTCAGGCCACGTCTCATCAGTCATATGACTGCTTCCTATATCAATATTTACTGTCATGTAGTTGCGATGTGGTTCTCCCTTAGAACTTACATCCTATTCAAGCTCACATTGAAAGTACTTGCAGGCAGGGAATTGGTCCCCCCCGTGCAATTGATAGCATGCAAAAACAACATGTTGTATTAAGCTCTCTATCTCAGCATTGAAGGAGTAATGCTGCGCACGTGCGTGATGTATGACAAGCCCTGCAAATGTGCGAACCCGAACCATGTTCGATGGCTCGAAATGTGCTTGTTCTATAATTAGGATTAATCAACTAACCCCATCCGCAACGAACTCCATCCAAAAGTCCAATTAGGTCGTCATGGGTACAACCATCTGACATGATGTCCCTACAGAACAGAACGTCTCGGGAGACCGCGATGTTGCGCCTCTCGAATCGAATCGGGGCTATGGCGGCACTAATGATCGATAGATGTAGTCGTTGGTAGAAGAAGAGTCGGGCTGAGTATGTAGGTCGCCGGCCTCTGGGTATATCCGTCCATGAATCGTGGTGCAAATAATATCGTAGAATGTGAAGAAATTTCCAAACCGTCAACGTCGTACCCTCGTAGTGCCCTCAAGCCTGAGCCACCCCCGATAATAGACCCTTTCGAAACCTGTAACTGCTTCCGCCCAATACTTGGATCTAAGACATGATTCCGGTAAATATCGTCGCGCCAACGACAGCGGCCAGCAGGCCGAACTTGAAGTCCGATTGACGACCGGCGGCATTGACAGGAGACGAGGTTGAGATCGGGCTGACGGTGGCAGGCGGATTCCATGGGTTTCCTGCACCGCCTTGCGTCGCTGAGGTAGACGAGCCTCCGGCACCACCAGAGCCAGATGCGCTCGCGGTCGCGGTCGCCAACGTAGATCCAATACCAGAGGGAGAGGACATCGCCGACACAAACGATCCAGAGACGGTTTGGCCGCCTGCACCTGCACCGGCGCAACCACAAACTAGATCGGTGTTAGCGTAGACACTCACACAACAAATAACTGGCATTGATAATTGTAGAGCTGGTCTTAAACCACGACACGAACAAGGGGGTTTGATCCGGACACGAAAGAAAAAGCGCGACTTACCAGACGAAGCACCGTTGATAACAGCCTGGAACGACGCAGCAGGACATCCAGTCGCGACACAAGGCTCAATGGCAGCATACAGCGCCGCCTCCTTCCCACATTGACATCCAAAGTCGAGGCTGTCGCAGCCAACGTACGACGCGCCCTCGAGGAAACAGCTCTGCGCGCAGGAAGGGATCGCGGTGACGGCAACGCTCGCGCAGTTCTCCGCCGCGGCCGCACCGCCGGCCAGGAACACCACGCCGGCGACGAGCCCAGCAATGTTCTTCATGATGTAGTCTTTTCTCTTCTTTTCTATCCCAAGAAGAGGTGGCTAAGCGATTGTGATAGAGACTGAATTGGGAGATGGTGAAACGAGGAACGCTTCAAGGGGTCGTTGTCAACATGAAGATGCAGCGTCCAATTCGTTCTGGGAGGAGACGGGGGGAGCTGGGTGCATGCAGGAGGTGAAAAGTTGACAAGCTTTCTCTTCGAATGGATAGAAACCCCACGTAGAAAGAGGGTAGGAGTGGGAACGGGGAGGTCAAGGGTAGTCACGTTATTTTGTTTGCTTGGGTCGTTGCTTGGACATGACTGGAGCTTGGGGTCGCCTAAGATCGCCCGCTCTCTCAGCTGCTCCTCGCAGCAGCCCAACAGCTAGCTTCCTCGGGAGCTATCTCTCTCTCCTCTCCCAAAGTCGCTTTCACATGTGGTTTTGCCCGACGGCTCTTCGGCATGAGGTCATGCTAATATTGGGAATATCATCACTAATACGACGCGGGTGGAGGGATGTCACCCACACCACCCACACACATCCAAAATTTGGCCGACGATTATGTCCCTCGCCCAGCCATCTTGGCCGTTGCCCACTTTCCCCCGCAGTTACCCCGGCCAGCTGGGGTCGGGGTTGCCTTCCGATACGGGGCAAGACGCGGGGGAAGCGACAGGGGTGGCCGTGGACGGTGTGGTGCTGATCTCTGGACCTGGCGCTACCGCAGGTGTTGTTCTCGTTAAGCTTTTTGGGCGGGAGCGAATCGTTTGTCTGATGTGGGCGCGGGTTGGGCGAGCTGTTGGACGGTGCTCATATCGGGTGAAAGACGCATCGAGCTATTGAGGCCGGGGTTACTGGTGAGTTGGAGGGCGCACAACCCTGGCGATGTGATTTGTCGTGCAGGTGATAGGATGGCTGAGTCCACATTGAATGGACCGAGGCTGGGCAGAGGCACGCGACAAACATTTGGTAAGGTTCTCGTTGGACTGAGAGCTCGTATTGAATGTTGGTGGTGGTGGGAGGAAGAGGAGGATTGAGAGACAGGCTGACCGGTGTCTTGTGGTGGCGAGCCAATCACTTTCCTGGCAATTGCTTTCTCGCCTCAATCCAGCTTACAGCTCTCGAGCTGGGTCAAGGTAGCCTCGATTAGTTGGACGGTGCTAGCCTTAGCCGTTGGAAGAGCTGGTTGGGGTAAGCCAATGAGATGCATCATCCCGCAAGGAGCTAGTCATGGTTCGCAAGACACTATGGTAGTGCCGAGATCAGGACCCATCGGTTGGACAAGAGGTCGATATAAAAACAGACACGATTCAGTTCGAAATATCCAGTCAGAAATGAATCTTGGTCTTTCTTGCAAGCCACCTTGCGTCCGGCAACATCCTTCCAAGTTGTCCGTCATGAAACGATCACTGCCCGATGACAGTTCGTCTCGTGTTTGCACTGCCCTTGAGGATTTACACAGATACCCAGGACCTTGCAGCGGAGATTGCGACTTTCTTGATTCAACTACTTAGTCGTTTTTTTACGCGATTCTGGAACTGGCGGAAGCTGTGCCCCGGGCCGGATTTGTCTGGTATGACGCCTTGAGATGTGACGTCGCTAAATTGCTTCTACACCATTTCATCCCGTCCGTCACCCTGAAGCCGCATCGTAGGGTGGCGAGTGAACAATAACCGAGATAACCGTTAGAAATAAAAGAATGAGCTTCTAGTCGAATCAATTAATTACATCGCCGGCAAGATGCCGAAAGCTGAACGACATAGTTTCGAGCCTGCGCAGCAGGGGAGAAACTCAACCAGCCGGATTAATGCTTTACTGATGCACTATCATGCCGTAGGCTCTAGTGCGAAAGAATAAATGATTTGGAGTCATCCATGGTGGCTAGTTCAAAGTGTTCGATTCAATCTGTCACCTCGGTACGAGTTGTATGAATCGACTTCCGCCATCTTCATCCCTCAACAACACTCTTCTGGCTTTCAACCTGTTTTAGGTTACCAAATGTTCTAGGGATCTCGAAAGGTATTGGCTTTGGTCACACCAGGTCTGCTAGGCTCTACGCATCGAGTCTTGGACAGTAGATACTTGGTCGCCTCAATGCTGACCGAATGCGCTCGCGGATACCGAAGATATCCTCTTCCCCCTTCTTCTAAGTTTTCATAGCAGGTCACCACCTGCGGGCATACCTTGTGGACTGACGTATGGCTTTGATGGAGACATTTATGAGGAACAGAATGCCCGAGATATCATCATATGCATGCCTACACTGTTTTCACTTCACGAGATGTCTTTTGTACTTGAAGCCTGCCATAATAAAGCCTGCCATTGCATGGAAATCCGCTCCATCCCATTATACTTTACTACTATCCCCCCGGACAGTTCTCTCGTGACGATTCTAGGGAATTGGTAATGATGGCCGGTCTTGCCATGATACACACCTTCTCCTAGTCGTATGCTTCCACCGCTAATGTTATGACGTACAAATAGCTCTAAGTCTGAGCTCTCTAGTTTCTCTCAGCTTGAAAGTTTAGCAAAAGATTTCGGGCCCCGTGAGGGTTCCTGATTAGACAAACCCCCTTACTTGCTATGGTGTAGTACAAAAGCAGTTGACGTGATTCACAGTATGCATTGGTGTCGCATTGATAGAGGCGATCCTTAGTACCGGATCTTTGGAGCAACGCAATGAACCATCGCCGCCTATGTCCGCCACCAGTGATCTTAATTAAGTCATCTTATGGTCAAAATGGTCTATGGTAGACAGGTGTATATACAGGGTCGACGACCTGAATATGGTTCTATGCTTTCAGTTTATGGTTTGGTAAGATAGAAGTGACAATAGACACGAAAAGGACCTACTACTTATATTAATACAAAGCTTCTGAAGAGTTTATCAATGTCAAGTCTGTGGATTATCATGATATGCGTTGAACACGTCTATCCTGCGGTCTCAAAAGCCCCATTCTAGTAATGCCTTCCAATATCTCTGTAGACGTGAAAGTTGCGCCGGGGTGCGGCTCATTAATGGATTCGGAATCTCAGTCATAACTTCCGGCTACTTAAAAGAGGAATTGGCGCAAAGGAATCACAGTCAATCTCGGAGTCGCTTTATTAGACTTAGCGTCGATTTCTGCCTAGAAGTTACGCGAGAGCTCTGGAATGCTGAGAAGTTCGCGCTAGGGATCCTTTTCGTCAATTCAAGCTTTAGCGTTGAAACGCACAGATAGGAACTTCGGTCATTAATTAATCCAATTTCCGGATGAGCTCATTGATTGCTGCCTCCTGAAAATGGGGATTCGCTTCCCTCAGCTTCAAAATTCCTGCTTCTGAGGTATGATGTACCGTGTTTGCCGGGATACATGCACCAGGACGGTGATTTAACGCAAAAAGTTGAAGTTGTGCTTCGGAGCCACAATCGAATACCATCAAACTACGCATTCGCCTTCGAGTGTCGCCGAATCGCAACCGCACAGGCGATATCGACATGCCGTCTTTCACCGCCTTCGGTGGTGTGATCGTTCTGTACTGGGTTTGCGTGGCCATCTATCGTCTGTATTTAAGCCCTCTCGCCAAGGTCCCAGGTCCCAAGATCGCTGGTAAGCCCCGAGTCATATCGGGACCTCAGGTCATGGTGGAAGTGTAACCAATTGACTCACTGACGCCGATAGCTCTCACGTCGTGGTACGCTGCTTACCATGATATCTGGCGCGGCGGCCAATATGTCTGGACAGTCGAGGAGATGCATCGACAGTATGGACCGGTGGTCAGAACCATGCCTGATGTAGTGCACGTCAATGATCCCGGCTTTATCGATAAACTATATCCTGCTCAGTCTCCCAGAGCCCGACGCGAGAGAGCAGAGACGGTTCTCGGCTTCTTCGGACAGACCTTGTCTGTCCTGCCGACTCGCGATCACGACTTGCATCGCCGTCGCCGCGCGGTATTGAGCCGGTTCTTCTCCAAGGAAAACGTCAGAAGGCTGGCGCCGATCATCAATGAAACTCTAGGCGATCTACTGCGGCGGATGGAAGGGTGGTCTAGGACCGACGAACCCATTAACTTCAACCCAGCAAGCCGCGCTGCAACGAAAGATGTCATTCAGTCGTATGCTCTTGGCGAGGGCGAAAAGTGCTTGTCCATGGAGGATTGCAACGCTGCATTCTTCGAGGTTTTGACACCTGGAAGGATGACACATTTCAGTGTGCATTTCCACACCATCGCCATGGCTTTTCAGAATCTGCCCCCAAGAATCCTCGTGATACTGGCCCCATATATCCAGGCGTTCGTCTCCTTTGTCGAGGTAGGTGCCACAACTCTTGATACGAACAAAGCGCGACGTGAGCGGACACTAATGCCCCATAGGATCTTACGGTCAAAATTGAAACCATCCGAGGCTCAGAGAATGATTATGAGGGGAAGACAATATTCCACGAGATTATGGAGAGCGACATTCCTGAGTCAGAAAAGTCCACGCCGCGACTGGTAGACGAAGCCATGGTGCTGGCGATTGCAGGGTCCGACACCACCGCCATGACTCTATCAGCTCTCGTCTTCCATATCTTGAGTGACGAGTCCATCTTTCTGCGAATCAGAAAAGAACTGGAATCCGTTATGCCGGATGCAAACCAGCCCCCGGATCCAGTCAAGCTCGACAGCCTTTCTTACCTGAACGCTACAATCGAGGAAGCTCTGCGCGTGTATCCCAGTGCTACGCACCGCCAGGACCGTGTAGCTCCCGATGAAGACTTGGTGTTTGAGTATGCCGATGGACGAAGTATAGTGCTCCCAGCTGGCACAATGGTGGGAATGACGGCACCACTCCTGAATAAATCTCCCGCCTGGTTTACCGAACCCCACGTTTTCAACCCGGATCGATACATTGACGACCCGAAGCTCTTCAAGAAGCACCTTACATTTGGCAAGGGCGGGCGTCAGTGCCTAGGTATGATCTTGCGTATCAAGAGCTGCAGACATTTACGGCGGGAATCTTCCGCAAGTATAGGATATATGACCCGAAGCTTGAATCGCAAGACGGCCCGACATTGGAGCTATTCAAGACCGGAATCGAGGACATCCGCATGCACGCAGACTATGTCACACCAGGCCTACGACCTGGCACCAAGGGAGTTCGGCTTAGAATACGCCATCACTAGGAGCTCACAACAGAGCATAAATACATTATCCTTTTCATCTCGCAGCAGTAGTGGTTTGAACATGTACGGTACCCTTCCAGGCAGGTTTAAATTACCATGCAATCCTTAAGGCGAGATGCACGACGCTTTTATCTGGTCCTCTGGGTATAGATGTGAAAGTTTGCCTCTGTAAGACGCAACTGTGTTGTGTTTAATTAGTCCAAGTCGTAGAATGACCCCACACACGACGGCATTTCCAGACAAGTGTACTTCTATTCCTTAATACAGGAAACGGCACCGAGTCATATTTGAATGCATGTTCTGAGTCCGACTAGGGGGCCAAAGAAACGCTCATTGAGTCACTACTTCTCCGGTCCCAGAAGTGGTCGGTTGGCGCCGAGCCACTCGGGAAGGCCCGGTAAGTCTTGGAGCGCAGGCATCATTAGCGGATGCAGACTTGCAGCAGCTTCAAAAGGCCAGTGAATGCAGTACTCAAAGCAATAAGGCTTAGGGCTATCCGCTGTCTCGGGATGTGATGTCTCGGGGCTGAGTCCGAATAGATCCACGGTGATGCACCACAGCCAGAAGCGTCTGATGAAATTAACGTCTTGTAGCCTGGTGTAGCATAGATACCTGGAGCATGGTGCAAGTGTTCCTGCCTGCATGTGGCATCAATAGACACCCTTGATATAGGTCATCCGTGTAACCTTGGAGGTGCATGTTCAGCCCGTTTCTTCCGGATAATATGGAGGTCCAGACCTCCCCACTAGCCGCACTTGCATATTAGGCGTCAGATCAGCCGATATGCAAGCCTTCGCATGTGGCCATGTCAACCAAGTTCTTGAATGTTGTTGATCAGCAGGGGAATTGAACAAATCTAGGCCACCCAGCAACTTACGGCCCTGCTAGCCAGAGAGGCCTAGGCAATAATGTCTCAGTCTATAGCCCTGAAGAGCGTCACCGCATGCCTTTTGTTGGCTACACTTCTTGCTCAAACTTTGCAGCAACCCATGTGTTCCGTCCTTCAATGGCCCCCAACATTTCTCAATCGCATTTAAGGTCAAGATTCAGCTGGCATATTTCGGCGAACTAAGCGGCGACAACAGAAGCCCCGAATATCTAAGAATCCCATCCCGAGGGCAAACTTCTAGCACTGTTTTCCGGAGTCCCAGAAGGAGATCACGATTGTAAGATAACCGGAAAAAAGCCCCCACAGTATCATCCTGTATTTTGCTCAAGCTGGGCAGCGGTCTCTTCTACGTGCCCGCCCGATAATCCATCTCGAGGTATTTAGCATGGATTTTGACAGGCATCATTATGAGATGTTTTAAGCTTGCTTTTTCCCAACCATAAAGAGAGCACACACCGCCAGACGCAGCAGCCAATGTCTCAGTGTTTTGGCTTACAATAGGTGGATGCAGATACTTAACAATAACCCTCAGCCAAGATTTACTCTGCAGCCACTCTACTGCAGGCTTATCTTCCGACCGATTGGTCTTCTTATAAGCGCCACGCATCGGTGACGTTGAGAAGCAGATATAGCGCATCCGTACCGTACCGCCATCGCGGGCTGGAACTCGGGGGCTCCGACATCTCCATGCATCTTAAATTCCGACATATGATGCGTTCTCAGCGTCACAGCCGGTATTCACTCCGGTAGGTCCCAAACAGCAAAGCTCGTGCAGAAACAGGATCAAAATGGACCCATTCTTTCGGAAGAACCCTCGGAGATTTTATGTCTTGTGTGGTGTTGGAACTTTGGAACTGCATTGAAATCTGGACCTGATGTAAGATCGATGATAGGACTCGGTAAAGACCGACCCTAATTTGTGATGTCAGACCACTACCCATCTCACTGCAAATTTGTGGCAAGCCCAAGCATACAGAGTCGCACTGCCAGAGATCATCCAAGCTTCATGGGGTAGCACGTTTTCGCGGAGGCCTTGTCCCGTTCCCTAACAGTCGAGTACATCTATGCCGGAGGTTGAGCTCAGGGTTTGCCACCCTAAATGCAAGCCACCCGAAACATTTGCAAATAGTAATGCCTCAGATTCCGCCGGAATTTCCGGGTCGTCACCGTTCATTCGGAAAGCTGCTCGTATTTTACGACTGCACAGCTCGGAATGTCTATGTCTACAGAAATCTCGCTGCCTGGCTCTGGAAATCTGCATCCACTACAGACAACAAACTGACTCGAGTACGATGATGTCTCGGCTCCTACTTGTCTCGGGCTCCACTATTCAGCTTGATATTGCAGGGCGACCATGATCTCAAGATGTTTCTCTCCAAAGTCTCGGGCTAAGTATGTTCGATAGCCTGCGGACTGATGGTTGCCGCATGGAAGCAGTGTCGTGAACCATGATGGCTACGGCACACTGCCGGCAGGGTCAAATAACAAGTAGCTACTAGAGGAATGATGATATGAGCTGAAAGCCTTCAGATAACGAGTCGTCCTATGCCGTATCACCAACCATCCTGGAAGCCCGTCACTTGCGTTATCATGGAAATTTATATATCATTGTTCATTGGCAGAGAATATGCTTCACTTCTCACTCGCGATGACACAGCACATCCACTCATCCTCAAGATCAGCGACTGTACGCCTGGAGCTACTCTTCTTCCTGCAACAAACGAAAACTCGGAAATGGATCGTTATCCTTGCATTAACAGATACAAACCCGGCGTCGACTGTCCAGCCTGGGTCTACGTATATGGCGCAAGGTGTGAAGACTGTGTTATTGTCAGTTCAAGTTTGATCAGGGCGTACAAGCCACAGAACGCTAATTTCTTCAGTATGATCGATAACATTGTTAGGTACCATTTGTCATGGGCTTACATGTTGGTAATTGGCAATCGTGCGCAAGTGGAAAGAAGCGAAGAACTAAAGGACCAAGAATGCAATGTGCAATCTCAAAGAACTCGAGGGGAGAAACAGGGACGGCATCATGACGTGAAGGAAACTTGTAATGGATTGGTGGATCATCAAGTTGTCTTTAGGAGGCCCTGCCACCATAATAACAAACACACATAGGAACAACTGAGACAAGTCGACTGCGTCTGGGACTGTACTTCCAGTATTTGCCTACTAGTGCCTGAGGTCCCGCATGACATTTCCAGCTTCTGGTGTAGATACAGCTTTCACGAAAGCGTTCCTTGTGGGTTGTCCACAATGATACCAACGCTTTGCTTGAACCTAAGCAACCATTCGACATTATCTGCGGGCGTTTGATTCCAGGGGTCGTCCCTACATGAGTAGGACAGATGTTAGCCTAGACCTTCCAAATGCGCATGGTGGGTATTGCATTGGGCAAGTGCAACAAAAGATTTCCACAAGCAGACATGGGACTTACTCATTGAACCACATCCACCTTGCCTGATACCGAAGCTCTTCGTCAGTAGGAACGTGTCTATTTGGATTATTGGGTGACATGGTTGCCCCAACAAACCTGGAGAGACCGGCGGCGAGACGTGTATAGCTGTTGTGGTCGTTGAGTAGGAATGGTCCGTGAATATCTTGACGTATATTGGTATTCCCGCCTGTGCTCGTGACCGTGAAGGAAGGCTGTCGGTTTGGGTTGGGGATTTCTTCGTCTAAATTGGACGGGTGGACACTGTTCGAGCCGGGTAACGAGACTCTTGCGATTGCTTGGGACTTGCCCTCCTCGTTGAGCACCAAATCGGCTGCCTCCACCGTCCCAGCGGCCTCTACATGTAGGGAATTGGTGGCATTTGATTCCTCCAAGCACGACGTAATACACGCATTTGCATCGAGAGGGGTGTAACCAGCCTCGTATTCAACACTGACGTTGGAAAGCGGTCTCAGCCGTCTGCGAAACGGCTCAATCCATAGCTTCGACGTCCGCACAGCTCGGATCAGGAAGTCAGCGCAGTATTTGGAGGGTTTGGGCGAACAAGTCTCGGCGCGTAGGAGGATGCTCGCGGCTTCGTCTTGGAGTTTGTCGTCGCACATGATGGCCCGTTGGTCGTTCTGCGTCAGGACAAGCCGGCGGAGCTCTGACTCCAGTCCGCATTGGTCGAATATGCTCCGCTTTCCATTAATCTTCAGTTGGCTTAGGCGTGACTTGGCAATCTGCTGAAGTGGGAGAAGCCGAGCTTCGTTTGCCGTCTCGGAGAGCAAGAAGGCGTCTCGCAACCAGGACGGGGTCGCTGAAGCGGGTTGAGTAGATATCACGTCTGCGCCGAGTATTATCGAGCAGGCCTCGTGATGGAGCTACGTGTCTGAAGGCAGACAGCCTTGTGTAGCCAGACACCCTTGGACGAAATATTCAAGTTCTAACTTGAGAAGTTCGTACGGACTGGTCGGTGTATCTGGTGACCCTCGTACGGACGAGATTGGTAGTGGAGTGCTTCGCTCATAATGTATCAGATCTGAGGCGGGAGGTCAACATGTTGAGCTGGAGGGGTTGTGCAAGTAACATGGACAGTAGCGGACTCACAAGGAGGCATATCGTTCTCCACGGTATCAGCAATCTCGGGGTCGAGACCCCAGTCTCCTTTCCAGTCTGCCATGGTCTTTCCAGCCTTGAAGTGATCAGCGAGGTGGTCGATTCGGCTGGTCCAAGACTCCAGGGTGGTATTGCAAAACCCACATCGGGACCGTATCTGTCGACCGATAGCCTTCCATTGCTCCATTGGCCAGGGCGAAAAGTTCGATTCGTGTACGAGTTTTAAGTGTTGGCTGAGGTGATCTTTGCGACGAAAGGTGCGAAATGAGGGATCTCTTTCATGACACAAAGAATGATGATGCGTTTCTAGGTGTTGCTGATCCGGCTCTGGGGCACCACAATAGACGCAAGCTTGCACGCCCAGGTCGGGATTCAGCTCAGTAGGACCCAATGGCGAGCAGACCCATTCATCGAGACAAATATGCACCGTTTTCTCGTGGCGATGCCAATCGTACTTGGTTTTGAAAGTCTCGATGCAGAACGTGCACTGATACCTGTGGTAGGTCTGAAGCAAGTCATTACTGTGCATTGGTTGTCGCCTAGAAAGCTTCTTCCGTCTTCTTCGAACATTATTCTGGAACCTGGGAGGGTCAAAAAAGCTGTGCGACTGACATGAAGACCCGGACCCGTAGTTGGAGCCAGAGCCTCCCGCGCTGCTGAGCGAGGATGCATCGCTAGATGAGATTTCAGAGACACCGAGATAGTACGGGGTAGCTGGGCGCGTGGGAATTGCTGCAGCCATTCGCGAAATGTCAGCTACGTTGGCGGCTTCATACTCGGGCGGAGAGCTTTCCCATCGTTCGAGTGGATTCATAAGCTCGAACGGAATCGGACTGGCTCGAGTATGAGGAACGTCAATGGCCGAAACGGGTGAAGAGATGTCGGACCATTTCCATGCACGCGATGCTGATGGTCCAGATTGGGCCTTGAACTTGTAACGTCGCCGAGCATTCGAAAGCCAGTTAGTCAGTTGCAGTTTGGTCAGTCCTGTCCCGTCCTGGAGCATTTCAATGTCCTCGGGAGTGGCATATGGATATGAGTTATGGTCTGCCAGCCACTGTCGCAGTATCCGAATTGATTCCAGGGAGAAGCGATTGGAAATCCTTGCGGACTTGGTCGTAACATCTTGTGGTTGGTACTTGGAGTCAGCGCCTGTCGGGGCGCCCGGGTTTTCCGAGGACGGAGGATACGTGACGCTTGTCTGCCGGTCTCCATGAGATTTGGGCTGTGGTTGAAGTGAGGTGTTGTCAGTGAATAGACCATCAGCCGTCTCTTTTTGCACGACGGAGGCTACACAGAGACAAACCGAAGACACATCCTCAAAATAACTGAGGTTGAAAAATTCGTCCAAATCAAAATCGGCGTCCGTCATTGCCGGACACACGTCGTAGAATTACAAAGAGAAAGGGGTTTAGACACGTGAAACCCGAGGTGACCTGGCACGAGTTTCAGTGAGGAAAACGAATGGCAACAATTTACGAACTTACATTGGGCAGTCTATTCGATCTGGTAGGCGGGATACCTCGGACATGAGAAGCGCAACGATTAAACCGGGCTGCCAAATCTGCCGTCGTAGTGCTTCGCTGTTTCCAACAGAAGTGGAGCTCGACTCGTTGACACGAAGGGCGTAAGGCGTGACAGAGAAAGTATCCCACCGGCTCAGTAATGGCCTGCGGCCCCACTCCCCACCCGGAGTGTTCAGGGCGGTGGTGGTTGGAGACATGGAGACCATGACATTGTACAAGTGTTACATTTCATTTTACTCAGCAATTTGTTTCCACTGTCGATTTATCCCACTTCTGTTGCTCTTGCGGATTCTAAATGAGGCATGAACCCCACCTAGTTGTCAACGTGCAATGTCAACTTCAGCCACCCTGAAAGGTTTGTCATATTTGTTTGCCCGCTGTTTCGCCCTCCCAGGCGCGGACGGCTGGATGTTTGTAAGAAATACTCCCGCCCCATGCACCGCTGATCAATGCAGACACTATCATGGAAAGATTCCCGGCTCCTATCGTATCTCTAAGCACAAGAAGAGAAAAGAAAGAGGTATGGGGGCGCATGGGCCGCATCCACCGTGAATCGCACATCCACGATCGTAGTGCTATCAGAAACGCACGCGGACGGCGTCGTGCGCATTACCACCGACAATTTCTCTGTGTTCGTGTCCCTTACTTAAAAGGACCCTTCTGCAAATGAATTCATACGTGTCTGAACAGTATCATTCGAGATTTACAAACCTCCATTCACCTTAACCGTTTCCAACCTATCTATATCCTCATTCTACTACTATGTCCATCCGTCGAGTCGCTATCGCTGGTGTAAGTTGACAATTGACACATTAAGGACTCAGATCTGTGTTTCCATCACTTAGAACAAACAAATAACTGACGACCTGATTCAACCCAGGCCACTGGCAACCTCGGACCAGCTATCTTGACAGCACTTCGCTCTTGCAAGCAATTCGATGTTACCGTCTTGACGAGAACTGGATCGTCTCACCAATTCCCTGCCGACGTCACAGTCAAGTACGTTGACTACGAAAACCCTGCCCTGTTGGCTGAAGCTGTTCATGGGCAAGATGCTGTTGTTTCGACGCTCTCTGTCTTCGGCTCAGATGTGCAGAAGGCGCTGGTCGATGCGTCTGTTGCCGCCGGCGTCAAGCGATTCTTGCCGTCCGAATTCGGCAGCAGCACTGAAAACCCAAAGGTGCAGACGATACCGATCTTTGGTGCTAAGCTCCAGCTTCAAGAATACCTGAGAGCCAAGGCCCACTCCAACCCAACATTCACGTACAGTCTGCTTTTCTGTGGTCCTTTCTTGGACTGGGGCTTGTCATCAGGCATGCTGGTTGACATCAAGAACAAAAGAGCTGTGTTGCGAGACGGCGGCAATGTGCTATTCAGCACTTCTCGCCTATCTACGGTTGGGCAGGCCGTGGTCGGGGTTTTGTCTCATCCTTCCGAGACTGCCAACAGGGCCGTATACGTCAAGGACATTGATGCCACGCAGAACCAGATCATCTCAGTTGCCAAGGAGCTTGATCCTTCGGGCAGTTGGACCATTCAAGAATCGCAGACCGCAATCGAGGAGCAGGAGGCTCTTGCTGGTCTGAAATCTGGCCAAATGGATATTGGCGTGATCTCCAAGTTGTTGTTCAGGGCTATATTTGGTGTGGGCTATGGTGGGAAATTTGACAAGGTGGACAATGAACTACTCGGTGTCGAGGGACTCGATGCCAACGGTCTGCGGGACGTTGTTCGATCTGTGTTGAACGGCTGAATTAGACACCAGTCGGACTTAGCTCGACCAATCAGTATATTCGGGTTAGATTTTCAGTCTTGTTGTTCATCAGGGTTCGTTGTGTGCATGTAGATACAGCCCCTTGACTTCCTACATGCTACGTGACGATGGAGTTGAAGGATATTACACTAAGCATCAAGTGCATCACTCTGCTACGCGTCAATTCATAACCCCGGAAGGGAAGGTCGATTTAATGAACCTTCCTAAAGGCATAAAACGCTTCAGTCTGTTGCCAGTGGTCATAAACCTTCACCAAGCCAAAAGAAAAAAGCCCCCGCCAGTCATTTTCACAACGACTATGGCGCATACATCAACACCAACATTTGCGGAAGTCCCGAAATCCTTCACTAGTGTTTCCCAGCGTTTTATCATTCACAGTCAAGTCCAGACGACCGAATACAAAAGAGTGCGCAGTGAATGGGTTATCAATACAGAGATTCTACTTAAAGGTCCAATTGTGGTAGCACGTGGAATTTACATATGTGATCAGACTTGACAGAAAGAACCCAACCTCCTATGCCTGCGTGTTGGGAAGGAATGCCTCCACTTCGATTTCAAGATGCAACTCAGGTCGCAGAAGCTTGAAAACATCGACGCCGGTGAAGAGCGGCCGATTTTTGCCAAAATACTCCATCAAAACACCGTGCAACCTGAGGCCGAAACCGGCATCCGTATTTGCGTGGTACGTCCTCACCTGCACCAAATGGAAGTTTTAGTCGAATGAACGTCATAGAGTTCGTGCCGTCCCGAGGTACATTACCTTGTACACACAAGCCCAGACCTCCTCGCTCGAACCCGTGAGGCCGGCTTCGCGTAGGGAGAGTTCGATGTGAGAAAACGCTTCGCGTATCTCTTCAGTCAAATCGGCGGGGACAGTGCCGTCGCCCTTGATTCCAGCTTGGCCGCCGACATGAATGATTGAGGCGCCAGGGGGAATGACGCAAGCGTGCGTCATTTTGAGGGTCTCGGAAATCTCCTCGCCAGCACCGGGCCAGTTGAAGAACCGAACCCCGCTGGCAGAGGCAGGCGTTTGAGGAATAAATTCGGGGATAGTGAGACGATGCTGAGTTTGTTGACGATGTTGGTGGCTGATCTCATGGGAGGTGCTGCGACACCTCTGTCTTATATATCAGCCCGATTGCAGGTATCAAGGCAGCTGAGGGGCGTCAACTTCTGAGTAAATACATTATTGGTCAGCGAAACTGTCAAGTAGTCATATTTGCGTAGATTCAAGTTGATTTATCAGCTGGCGGATAAGATTCAATGAGGTGGTCCCGGCGGGCAGTATACTTCGGCGGAAGCTATGGTACCTTATGGGTAAATGGAGACTGACTCGGGTGAATGTGATGAAGCTACGTCGCTGGGATGCAGCGAATATTAGTAAGCTAGAAGCTGTGACAAGCAGGCGGCCACATATAAAGGGATGCTAGCCGTAGGTGCAGGGAGTGACCTTCCCAGCATACTCAAAATCTATAGACGTGCATTACTGATATTCAATGCGATATTCGGGGGAATTACGGCTGTGTTAATAAGTTGAGTTCATTGGATGCCTGTCTCAAATGGAGTAAACATAGTTAAGACGGCGAGACGGCAAGAAGAATGAGCATCAGAGATATCTGCAGCAGAGTTATCGAACGATAGCACCAGTCGAAAGATGTTTGGCAAAAGTAGCAAGGTTAGAATCGCACGCCCAAGCCCAATTTCAGGGCACCTGCAGAGCCGGTCTACCCAAGGCCCTCATGCTGAATATCACCCCTTTCGTCAAAATCGCATATATATGTAGATACATTCTTCATAATGAGAGTTCCGAGTGGGTATCAAAACCTTGGGCTGGTGCATAACGTCTGTAGACTTTTCCATAAGGTAGGAATATGTTCTGGTTTGGACATGGTTGGTGATCATGGGAGCCAACCGTTTTCTCTGGCGTGGACCGCTGTAGCATCCAGCTCAACATTGCAGTAAAACCAGCAAAATATACAAATTTAAAAAGCAGTGTTGACGCCTTTTTTTCAAGTGCGATCATGGTTGGCGTTGCTCGGCAATTTAGGCTTATCGTGACTAATTGCCTTTTTGGGTCAGTACGCGAATGCGCGCACCTCGCCCCTAGCTACGCAAGGGCGTCTCCAATTGCAAAAGCCAAGACGGTCCATGACTGTCTCCGAGCTAGAAGAGATATCATAGCAAATTGAGATATAAAATCAGCTGGGATCGTACCACTTTTCGAGTGTTTACTGGAGCGGGAAACCATCCACAGCCCTCCATACATACTCACGATTTTAGTCAACCAAACGACAATGGCTACCCGCAACGATGAGAAGAAGTTGGCGACAACACCTACGCCATCGGTCTACGAGGGTCAATCCTTACAGCAACCACAAACTGGAGGCCTTCATCGCCGTGTAGGAGGTCGCCAGATTCAACTATTTACCATCGGAGGCTCCATCGGCACAGCCCTTTTCATTTCGATCGGAACCGCTCTTTTCAAGGCCGGGCCTGGTAGCCTCCTTCTATCCTTCTTCACATACTGCTGCGTTATTGCATTGGTGAACAACTGCATTGCCGAGATGACAGTGTTGATGCCCGTTAGCGGTGGCTTCGTTCGTCTGGCATGCAACTGGGTTGACGAGGCTTTGGGCCTTGCGGCGGGCATCAACTTCTTTCTCTACGAAGCCATTTCCATCCCATTCGAAATCACCGCCCTCAATTCAATCCTCAAGTTCTGGCGCGATGATATTCCCGTGGCTGCAGTTTGTGCGGCATGCATTGTTATCTACGCGTAAGTTGCTGTCATTTGCGGAGCCACGAGCCTCAGAGCAATCGCTGATATGTCATGCCCAGTGCTTTAAATCTCAGCGCCGTGAAGTATTACAGCGAGTCCGAGTTCTGGCTATCGAGCGGCAAAGTCATCTTGATCATCATCCTGACCTGCTTCACATTCGTCACAATGGTTGGTGGAAATCCGCAACACGATGCCTATGGCTTTCGATATTGGAAGGATCCTGGTGCATTTGCGGAATGGAGGTCCACTGGCAATCTGGGGCGTTTCGAAGGCTTTCTTGCCGCATTTTTCTTCGCACCACTACCGATCGTCGGACCCGAGTACATCTCCATGATCGCTGGCGAAGCGATCCGCCCCCGAGTCAACATCAAGAAGGCATTCAAAACCACATACTACCGTCTGGCCTACTTCTTCTTGGGAGGCGCTATCTGCGTGGGGATCGTTGTACCTCACAATGACCCGACGCTGAGAGCCATCATCAACGGCGAGAAGGAAAGTGGCAACGGTGCTGCTTCTCCGTACGTTATTGCCATGACAAACCTAGGCGTTGGAGTCCTACCTCACCTGGTCAATGCCCTCATCCTCTCGAGCGTTTTTGCGGCCGGTAACACGTACGTGTACTGCGCTAGTCGAAACTTGTATGGCCTCGCTCTTGACGGCTATATTCCGAAGGTCATGACTCGGTGCACCAAAAGTGGTGTGCCTATCTACTGTCTCGGAGTTACACTCGTCTTTCCCTGTCTATCATTGTTACAGCTATCAAACAGTGGTGCAACGGTGTTGGATTGGTTGGTCAACATTCTAACCAGCGGCGGCCTCGTCAACTTCATCGTTATGTGCATCGTCTACTTGCGCTTTTACAAAGCATGTGAGGCTCAAGGCATCGATCGTACGACTTTGCCGTACCGCGCTTGGTTCCAGCCCTACAGCGCCTGGATAGCCTTGTTCATGTTTTCCAGCATCGCGATTTGCAGCGGCTATACTACCTTTATCGGCGAATTCTCGGCTGCGACATTCTTCACTAGATACACCATGATTCTCTTCGCGCCTGTATCGTATTGTGGCTGGAAGCTGATCAAGAGGACTCGCGTCATTCCCGCCAAGGAGGTAGACCTGATTTGGGAGCGTCCTGAGATCGACGCTTACGAGGCAAATCTTGAAGAACAGGAATCTTCAATGGCCAATCTTGTGAGAAATAAGCTCTTTGGGGGTTGGAAAAAGGCGGATGAGAAGGACAGGGAATCTCAAGGTTAGACATCAGCCTGTCTTGAAGTTATACCGAGAGTACAATCCACAACATGATGTATCATTTCTGAGTTAAAGTTGAGGGCAAATGAAGATAATGACGACTTTCCACAATACCATGAGACAGATCATTACCACTCATAGTGATCCAAGGGTGTATGAGTAATGTGCCATGAATGACCAGCCCCCGTGGTTTCTCCTCGATTCGCGAAGGCCGTGCATCAATGTATCACTGGAGATTGGAAGTCGATTGGGCAACAGAGAACGGTAGTATAGTATAATCCAGTACTTCGTGTATTCAAATTGTCCCTCTGAGCAAATATCCAGGCAATGCGTTTCATTCACAGCCGGTTTCCCATGTTCACATGAACCGCCTTGATGTTGGTGTAGGAGGCAATGCCAGCCTCACCTAGTTCCCTGCCAATACCTGATTGCTTCACTCCACCAAACGGAATACGGTAATCAGAATCGTTGCTACTGTTGATCCAGACCGCTGCCAATATAGTCAGTAGATGTTAATCTGAGAAGCGAACCAAACTTACTTCCAGACTCGATCTTCTTCGCCCGCGTGTGAGCTCGGGTGATATCCTTGGTGAAGAGCGCTGCGCCCAGTCCATAGAAAGAATCATTGGCACGGTTAATGGCCTCAACCTCTGTGGAGAAGGAGCTGATTGCAGCGCAAGGGCCGAAGATTTCCTCTCAGTAAATCTTTATATAGTCTTTCACACCAGTGAATACGGTTAGCTCAATGAAGTATCCCTTTCCACATTTTGTGAAGAACTGCATTATGTAGATTTATATAACTAGGGATATATAATAAGCTCTAATTACTCTAACTACCCCCTATATATCTAGTAATCTACCTCTATTAACTATAACTACGTTATAGCGATTATATTGTAACGGGGCAAGGGAGAAAACTTATTAATTATGCTAGGCACTTTACTTTAGGGGGAAACCTCCTGAAAATACCTAAACACTTATATATCGATTTTCTAGCTAACTATAAAAGATATAAAGATAAGTGTATAAAAATAAGCCTAATTAAGTTATACTTTATCTATAACTTCTATCTTTTTTATCTTTTAAATTATATAATTTCTTAGAAAAAAATAAACTACTAAAAAGAAGTTTAGTAGTATTATTTTTATAGTATTCTACTCTTTTTTAGCTTTAAATAACCTAAGAAGTATAATAGGGATTAAGAAAAAGGATAAAAAGTAAAGCTAACTAAAGCTAAAAGAGCTTAAAAATACTTATTTTTATTTAGTTTTTAAAGAGTAAAACTTAGTAGATTTTTACTATAAGTTAGGTTAAAGGATTTTAGTAGTTTTCTTTAGAAAACTAGTTACTAAAGTTATTAAGAAAAATAAGAATTTTATAAAAATAAGTATATTTCTTACTTATTTATTTAGTTTTTTTATTAAAAACTAATTAAGCTTTTATCTATTTATATAAGCTATTTCTCTTTATAATAACGCTTAATACTTATAAAACTTTTTATATAATCTATTACTTTAAAGTTAAAATACTAGAAATTTTAAAACTCTACTCCTTTCTATATATTTCTTAAGTCTTTTTTTAAGTAAAAAGAAGAAGACTTAATTAGCTTTATTTTATATATATAATATTCTTTTATACTCTAAAAGCTTTACTATTAGAAGCTTTACTTCTTATAAACTTTTTAGTAAATTCTTATTTAATCTAGGTATTATCTATATCTTTTTCTTATAGCTTTTTAGTATATTATATACTAAGGTTAAGCTATTTATTTAGTATAGTTAAGAGTAGATAAGAGTTCTAAAGCTATATTATTTATATAATATCTTCTATAAAGTTACTTTAGTAGATAAAGAATTCTTCTAAAGTATACTTACTAGGTTTTTAATTTTAAAGAAAGTTAAGCTTTTAAGCGTATTACTTAAGTTTAATATAATAAAGCTTTAGTATATATTTTTTATACGTATTTACTAATCTACTTCCTATTTTTAATATTTAAAAAGATATTCTTTTTATATAATATTTTTAGAGAAAGTTAAATATATTAAATCTCTTTATTATAAGTAAATATCTAAGTTATAAATATTTAGAGCTAGTTTTATATCTTTTTCTATAATTAATACTAATCTTTCTATAACTAAAAGCTAACTAGGCTATATTAGAAGTAGTTTTTCTTCTCTCTATTCTTATATTTTTTAAAGTTTTATAAAACCTTAAGTTTTTTATTATAGCTTTTTTAGCGTCTAAAAAATCTTTTAGTAATTAGTTAAGTTTAGTTTAAAGTCTTTTAACTAAGCTATTATAAAGGCTAAATTTATTAATTAGAAGCCTAACTTAATAGTTATAGAGTAATTTATAGTAGTTTAGCTTAGTAATCTAGTAGTCTAAAGCTTATTATAACTAGAACTTCTTAATATTAGAATTTCCTTTCTATAGAATATAGTAGATAAAGTTAATAATATAGAAGCTATATTTTTATAAGTTCTAAGATTTTCTAAGCTTACTTTTAAATTAAAATTAAGAGATAATAAATAAAATATAATTAATAAGATCTTAAGTTTCTACTAGTATTTTAAACTTTATACTAGTTCTTAATTATCTTTATTATATCTTAAAAAATTATCTTAGAAGTTTCTATTTTTATAGCTTAAGTATATTTATTCTAAGTATTATTTAAATAAAAATAGAGGCTATTTTTCTAGTTAATAACTATAGCTATAGCTTAACTTTATACTTTAGTATATCTAATAAAATAATAAAGTTTTAGCTTATAAAGAAATTATTATTTTTCTATAAAAGAATACTAAGTTCTAACTAAACTAAAAAGTTTATATAATAAAGATCTTAGTATATCTATTATTTTTAATATCTCTTATTATAAGTTTATATACTAACTTAATATAATCTAATTCTAGCTTTTTACTCTTCTAAAAGTATTTTAATAAGTTATAAAGGTTTAGAAGTATTTACTCTTATATAGTTTAATTCTAGTTATTCTAGTATTAAGTTTTATTAGAGTATTAGAAACTTTTACTTTATTACTTAAATACTTTTATATTTATTATATTATAAGTTTTCTATATCTACTAAAGTATAGAGAAATCTCTAGTAACTTCTAGCTTAGAAGTATTTCTTAAACTATAAAAGTTAATTAGTATTTTAATTAGTTCTATTATACTAAACTAAATATTAAGAAAGTAATTATTATTAATAATAAGAAGGAGATAATAAGACTTTTCTAACTACTTATTAAGTTTTCTTTTTTAGTTTAATTAAGTATTTATAATAGGATATTTCTAGCTTTCTAAGAGTTTTTTTATAAGCTTTTAAATCTATTTAGTTATTTAAAGCTTAACTAACTACTTTCTATATAGATATAGAATATAAGTCTAAAGATTTTTATATATATTTTTAATCTTTTTAATATTTTATAAGTTATTCTAGAAGTTATACTAAAGAAAGAATTAAGGGGAAAAAGGAACTAAAGAAGATTAGTAAGATATAGTAAAGTTATTATTAAAGATAAAAAAGAAGCTTTATTAAATAGAGAGATATTTAGTTAAGCTTATATATTAAAAGTAGTAGAAATGAAGTTAAAATTAGAGTTAAAGTATAAAGTAAATTAGTAATAAATTATTATAGTAGAAGGATTACTAATATAATTAGTAAGGATATTTTAAAGGTTAAAGAGGAAAGAATAAGTTAATAAAATAGTAGTTAGGCTTAGTTAAAGTATTAAAATAAAATATAAAAGTAGTTATTATAGAAAGAAAGTTATTATATATAAAGTAGTTTATTATAAGTTATTTAGGTTAAAATACTTCTTTTTATAGATAGTAGTAAGGGGGCTTTTAATATTAGTAGTTAATATACTTTCTAATTTTATACTTTTTAGGTATAGAAAGAGCTAGTTAGGTTTATAAAATAGTTTACTAAAAGTAAAGTTAGTTTATAGTTATTAGTTTAATTATAGATATTAGTAGGATTTTTAAGTAAAGTTAAGTTATTAAGAGGAGAGTTAAAAAGAAGAGGGATAAATTAGTTATTAATTATAATAGTTAGTTTTACTTTTTAGAATAGTTTCTTAGGTTATAGAAAGTATAGTTAAGCTTATAATAATATATTTAGGAGGAGAAAGCTAATATTTATAGTAGTAAACTACTTAAAATAAAGTGAATTTTTAAGAACTAATTATAAGATATTTAAAGTAGTAAGCTTTCTTTTTATAAGTAGTAGTACTTTTTAAATAATATATTTTTATTACTCTTAGTATTTATATTTAAATAAATATATCTTTTTTAGCTTAGTTAACTTTAGATTAGTAATAAAAAGTTTTTTAAGTTATTAGTTTTTATTTTATTAATAGATTACTATAGTAAATATACTTTTTAATTATTATAATATAAATATTAAGATTAACCTTAGTAACTTCTATAAAACTACTTCTAATATATTATTTAAACTTTTTCTTTTCTTATTTATTCTAGTTACTACTTTCTATAAAAATAAGAATAAGAAGTATTATTAGTATTAAGCTATTATAACTACTTTAGTTATAATATATTCTTTTCTAGCTTTAACTAAGTATTTTACTAACTTATAAATAGACTTCTCTTTCTTTTAAATAGATATCTATTTTAAGTCTTATTAATATAGTCTAATATAAAGTTAACTTTATAGATAAACTAAAGCTAAGTAAATATAAAGAAAATAATACTATATAGTTCTAGTATTTACTTATAAAGTTTACTTTAATATATATAGCTCTAACCTAAAATAAAGAAGTATTTTCTAATTAGCTATTCTTTATTTAAAAGATATATATTATTAATAGCTATACTAAACCTTAGAGTTAGTTATATTAGAAGCTTAATAAGTTTAAAGCTATTAAGGCTTTATTAATCTATATATATAGTACTTATAACCTCTAGCTTTATAATAAGTATTTTAAGTAATAGAGAAAGATAATATTTAAGAAAACTAATACTAGAAATATTATTATTACTACCTCTCTATTCTAAAAGTATATTTCTTATTAAACTAAATAGAATAAGTTTTATTTAAACTATATTTACTATAAAAAGAGATTATTTTATTTATATAAACTTAATTATAACTAGAAAGAGATAAGCTAAGTTAAATATATTAAGAAAAGTAATCTTTAGAAGAATATTCTTAATAGTATTCCTTAAGTAGATAGTAATAGAGTTATTTTATTTCTTAATAAGAATAAGATATTCTCTAAAAATAAGCTTTTTTCTTAGCTATATAGTTTATTTCTTAATAAACTTAATATCTTAAAAGTATAATATAAATATAATATTTTTAGAGACTTTCTAGCTATATTATACTCTATTATAACTAAGGTTATTATAAAATAGAAGAGTTATTTAAAGTAGAAGTTAAGAGAGTATTATAAGTAAGAAGAAGAATAAAGAAGGTTATAATAGTAGTTCTAATAGTAAAGCTATATAATAAAGTGTTTAGTCTATTTTTAGTTTAAAATTTTAAAAATTAATATTAGTTTCTTTTAGGTTTTTAATGTTTTTAGTCTTTATATATAGTTAGTTTTTATTTTTATATCTTTCCTTCTTTTATAATAAATATATTTTAAGTAAAAGAAGTAATATAAGCAGTATATTACTATAAAAATAATATAAAAATAACTAGTAATAAATATATTAAATATAAGGTTATTTACTTAAAATAGATAAAAACTTATAAATATATAGATTTAGCTATTCTTTAGTTCTTCTATATCTCTATATTAGTTATTAAATTCTTTATTCTTTATCGAGATACTTATTACTAACTTATTTTTCTTCTATTATTTATTAATTTTAGTTTATAAGGTTTAATTTTATTCTTATAGTTATTTGATTTATATTTTTATAGCTTTAATATTATCTATCTTTACTTCTTCTAATATAAAGAGTTTATTAAAGTTAGAAATTTCTATTAAGTTTAGTATATTAAAATTTAGTTAGTTTATAATAGAGAAAACTTTAGCTATAGCTTTATTAAAGTCTAGTTAGACTTTTATTTTAGAATTTATCTAGATAACTATTTTTATTTATTATAAATTTCTTTAAATAGTTACTAGTAATAGTTTTTCTAATAAATAGCTTAGTAAGTATCTCTAGAAAGTAAAAAGATATATAAAGAGAAATTCTCTAAATATAAAAGGAACTAAGCTAATAAATACTAAGCTTACTAGAGAAGCTTTTATTAATAGATAGCTTTATATTATATAAGAATAATATCTTCTATTTATAGCTTTTAGTATTATATTCTATATTTATTCCTTTAATTATAGTTTTTAGCTATTAATAGTACTTTATAATATATTTTAAAAGTAATAAAATTAGAATTAAGTTATTTAAATATTTATATATAAAAGAGCTTAGTTTCTATATTATAACTTTTAAACTAGTTTAATACTTACTAAGTAATACTTTTTATTTTAATTATAGTAACTAGATTATATTATAGATAAGTAAAAAGGGAGTAACTAATAGAAAATCTAACTAATATTTAATTAGTAAAAAAAGCTATATAAAAGATAGAAGTCTAATTCTTAGTACTAAAGTTTAAATATGTTATTAAAATATAAATAGAAGCTAATAATCTTTTTAATAAGTCTATTTACTTTAAGTTATATATAAAATAATAAGATTATCTTCTATAGATTAATTAAAATTCTTAATAAACTTTTTATTTTTAAAGCTTCTATTAATAATAATAAGTTTATAGATTTTATACTAGTAGATAATATTTTTCTAGATAACTTAGCTATTATTTTAGTTTAATATTTTTTAATAGCTAATAAGCTTTAATATAGCTAGTTAATATTATAAGCTTTAACTAAAGAATAGTTATTAATTTTCTAGATCTATATAGATTATTATTTAGAGATATAGAAAAAGTATAAGGGTTTTTATATTAAGTAGTAGTAAGTTTAAGTATATAAAAAAGTGCTTTTTATATTAGGATCTATTATTCCTATATTTCCTAAGTATATTTTTCTTTCTAGCTTTATCTTATATATTTTATTATATATATATTTTTTTTTTTAATTCTTCTTATTTATCTATTACTTTTCTTAGTATAGGATTTATTTTATACTTTTCTGAAACAAAGCTGTTTTAAAAGATTTATTATATACTACTTAAACTTTAAAGTTACTAATCTACTATTTTTAGTTAGTTTAAAGAAGCTAGATATTTAGTAATCTATTAAGATTTTTAAGATTAAACTTATTTAGAGCTTAATAAGTCTTTTCCTTTTAAGTATAGGTTTATATCTAGCTTTATAATATAAATAGAGTTATTAATTATTTTATCTAAGTTTTTTTTTATTTAGCTTTATAAATATTAAATTTTCTAGTTAGTTTTTATAAAACGCTATCTATAGTATTATTTTTTATACTAAGTATATATTAAATATTAAAATTAAATATTTTAATCTAAGCAATCTATTATATAAGAATAGTACTTAGTAAATTTAAAGTAGTACTATTAATCTAGTTTATAAAGATTTTTATATCTATTTCTAAAGTAAACTATACTTTATAGAGATAATTCTAAAACCTCTTAAATAATAAGTAAAACTAACTAAAGCTCTAGCTTACTTATATTATAGTTAAAAGCTATACCTATCTAAATTCTATTCTTATACTTAGTAATATATCTTTTATTTTAATAGTATTACTTAAGAATAATACTCTATTCTTTAAAACTTATATTAGTAGAAAAGTAAATTTCACTTATATCTTTATTATAATTAATAAGCTAAAGTAATAGAAAGCTAACTAAGTAAAGCTTAAGAGTTTTTATAGCTAATTACTATTTAAAACCCTATTTAAAAGGTATATTTTTTTAGAAAAGCTTTATAAGTAAGCCTAAGATAGTACTATAGTTTTTAATCTATATATAGTAGAATCTAATAATCCTAAGTAAACTTTTAATAACTATAATATTATTATATTTTTCCTACTTAAGAATCTTAATAACTTTATTCTAGTTAGGTTTATATCCTTTACTACTTACTATATATCTAAGAAGTTTATAGTAAGCTAGTAAATTTAAGATTTCTTAGGGGAGATAATAATACTAATAAGTTTTAAAATTCTAAAATACTATATTAAGGTTTATAAATACTTAAAGATATATAATATATCTCTAGTAGTTTAATAAGCTAGTTATTATTATATACTATCTTTAGCTTTCTAATAAGGATATTATTAAGAAAAAACTAGTAAATATTTAAGATAAAGTTATAAAAGATCTTTATAATAACCTTTATAAACTAAGTAACTAAATTAATTATACTTTATAGTAAATACTTATCTTAAATAGCTTAAAGGAGTAATAAATATAATTAGGTTTTAGCTTTTTTTATTAAGAGAAACCTAGTTATTTCTAGAGAATAAGTTTAAAAAACTTATAATTTTATAGTTAGTAAAGTCTTTAGAGAATTTATTAGCTTTTAAAGGAATAAAAGTATCTCTAATACTAATCTTATTAAGTTTTATATATAAGTTAATTAGCTTATACTATCTTTCTTAGTAATAAGAAACTAAGTATTTCTATAACTTATAATTTAAATATATTAATAACTTTACTTTATAAAGCTTTTAAGATAGAATTTATTTTCTTTTACTAAATATTAAATAGTTCTAATCTTTTATAGTAGCTATTTATAGATTAATATAGCTATATTTAGTGAAATTTATATAAGTACTCTCTCTCTATTAATAAAGATATATTCTAGTATTTTAATTTCTCTTAGTAAAAAATATAGCTAAGTAACTTTAAGCTTTAAAAATCTCTCTAGTATAAGCTAAATACTTTAGTTAAACTTTATAAATTATAAGTATATATAGCTAGTAAAAGGGGAGTTAGAAAGCTAGAAATAGCTTTTAACTTCTTAAGTTAAAATCTTTTTCTAGTCTTTTTAACTATTTAAAACTAAGCTATTTAAAAGTAAATTATTAACTAGATATACTTTCTTATTTTTTACTTATATATATATATAGTTTTATAAAGCTTTAGTTAGTTTTATAGTTTTTTTAGTCTAACTTAAAAAGCTTCTAGGTTTTTAGAATACTATTAAAATATTATTAGCTTTTAGTCTTTTTAAGAAAGTAAATCTTAATAGTTTCTATTACTAGAGTAACTACTATTTTTATAATTATACTAAGAATATTAAGTATAGCTAAGAGTAAAATTAGAGTAAAGTATTAGCTATTCTAAAAAATCTCTCCTTTTTATTTAAGAAGGTCTTCTTTTCTTTCTTAAGTAAAAAGATATTCTTTTTATAGTTTATTATAATATTAGTACAGTAGGTTTAAACTTTATTATATATACTATTTATATTTTAGTTAGATTTACTCTAGTTATAAATAGATTTAGATATATTATAAACATCTTATATATAGTCTTCTTATTCTAGAAGATAATACTAGATTTAGCATAAGAAATCTGACTATATAAGACTAAATAGAATACTAATTCTTTTAAGCTTCTTATTCTTATACTTTTTAGCTTTTATTACTATAATAATAAAGCGTTTAGAATATCTAAAAGTAAGCTAAATAGAAATAATAAAAAGAAGCCTAAAAAATAAGTTATAATTAACTATTTTAGGTTTATAACTATTATAATTATTATAACTTTATAATTATTAATCTAGATAGATATATAATAAGCTCTAATAAAGTATAGCTTTAAGTTACTCTTAGCTATTATTCTTATAGTTAGAGTTATTATTAAAATAGAGATATTATAGTTTAAAATATATTTATAGCTAATAAGATTAAACTTAGCTTTAGTATTAATAATACTCTATATAAGAGAGTAGTTATTAAGATATTCTCTGTTAACATATAACGTCTTATTATAATAATAATAATAATATAATAATATTCTACTTACTTAAATATTCTATATAAAATAAACAAATAGACTTTTATATATAACTTTATATAAAATGTTTAGTTTATTATAACCTATAACTTTATAAATGCTTACGTAATCCCTTATATTATTATGTAATCCTACTTATAATTAAGAGCTTTACAGCTTATGTTTCAGGTTATCTTTCCCCTCCTTTTTCCCTTATGTAACCTGCCAACTACATCAACCAGAATCATCACAATACATTCCTTCTCTATTAATTATCTATACAAATAAATGCCTATAAATGCTGAGGATTATCACTTTTTATCATAACTGTTAGCACAGGTATAAAGGTATTCAGGGGTGTAGTATATATACCTATATAGTATAGGGTTATAGATAGAGATATGTTATGATAAAAAGTGATAATCCTCAGCATTTATAGGCATTTATTTGTATAGATAATTAATAGAGAAGGAATGTATTGTGATGATTCTGGTTGATGTAGTTGGCAGGTTACATCCTAAGGTAGGGAAAAAGGAGGGGAAAGATAACCTGAAACATAAGCTGTAAAGCTCTTAATTATATAAGTAGGATTACATAATATAAGGGATTACGTAAGCATTTATAAAGTTATAGGTTATAATAAACTAAACATTTTTATATAAAGTTATATATATAAAAGTCTATTTGTTTATTTTATATAGAATATTTAAGTAAGTAGAATATTATTATATTATTATTATTATTATAATAAGACGTTATATATTAACAATAACATATCTCTATCTATAGCCCTATACTATATAGGCATATATACTACACCTCTGAATACCTTTATACCTGTGCTAATATAGCTAACTAGTATAAGCTTATTATAGCTATATTAAGTAACTAAGTACTTACTAAGTATCTACTTAAGGTTTTTAAGAAACCTCTTAACTATAATATAGTATATTTTACTAGTAAAGCTATAAATATAATAAGGGAAGATTAGCTTATTATAGTAGAAGAAGCTTATAAATATTACTCTAGCTACTCTAATAGCTAGTATATCTAATAAGTATTAAATACTATAAAGTATATATATAGATAGAATAGTAAACTTATTAGAGAACGCTTATAAACTTTTTAAAGAAAGAAGTTAATTTAAAGTAAAAAGACTTTTAAATCTTTATTAAGAAGTAATATATTATATTTAAGCTATAGGAATAGAATTACTATAATACTTTTAGATAGTATTATTAGAAAGATAATAAAAAACTTATTATATACTAAGGTTACTAAGAAGCTATTAACTAAGTACTTAGTAAGCTAAGTATAGATAATATAAAAATATATACCTTTTTTTAAGGCTTTATTAAGACCTTAAAAGATAAATTATTTAAATAAGATATTAATTATACTAATATTTATATATTATACTATATACTTAAAAGCTATAGGAAATTATAAATAGAAGATATATAAAAAGACTTACTAGCTATTCTAAGTTATATAAGTAACTATATTTAGGTTTCCTAGACTACTCTTATAAAAGTAGCTTATAACTTCTATAGTTAGTAGACTATAGGAAATACTATCTAGAGACCTTATTCTAAAGTAACTACTTAGTAAACCTTTATATAACTTCTAACTTTAATAGTAGACTATTTAACTTTTAGAGCTTTTAATATTATACTTATAAAAAGTATAGTTATATTATAACCTACTATACTAAGAACTATATATAGCTAATAAGTAATAACTAGAACTTAAACCTAAGATAGAGTAATATAAATATAATTATAATATTTTATATAACTAATACTAAAGACTTAAGAAATAAATAGGTATAGAAGTAACTTTAAGAAGCTTTACACTTGAAATTACTTTAATTTTAATTAGAAAAACTATTAAGGAATAGATATTTATACTCTAAGCGTTTAGTAAAGTTAAGCTTAAGGGTAATATAGATATCTATATAGTAGTAAATATTATTAGAGAAAATCTTATAGAGAAACTCTAATTAAAAGAAGCTATAAATATTATAGCTCTAGAACTAATAAACTTCTAAGAAAGGCTTATATTTATAAGTAAGGTTTACTAGCTTACTTTCTTTCTATTAAATAGTAAAAATAACTTATAGTAGATCTACTTAGTATTTATTATAAGCTTATATTTTAAAAAGATAAAAGATATCTTTTTATCTAATAACTCTATAAATTAAGAAAGTATCTATATAGATATCTATATATATACTTAGTTATATAAATATATCTTATTTACTAAACTAGAAGTGATTATTTAAGAAGTTATAGAGAATAGCTAATAGACTTATATTATATACTTAATAAATACTTTAGCTTCTAATAAAAAGGATATTAATATTTTAAGTAAGTAATTACTAGATAAAATAAGATAAAAGAATCCTTAAAAAACTTTAAATATTTACTAATATTTTTAATAATAAAAGTATAAAAAGGTTTCTAAGCTAAAAAGAGTAGTATATTATATTAAACTAAAGCTTAGTAAGAAGCTTTTTTATAAGCTTATATACTTTATATTAGTAGAATAACTATAAACTTTTATAGAATATATCTAAAAAATAGAAGCTATAAGCTAAATTTACTATTCTATAAGCTTTATAAGAGTATTTATTCTATTTATACTAAAAAAAGATAGTAGCTTATAGCTATATATAGATTATTAAGAGTTAAATAAAATTATAATAAAAAACTAATACTTTTTACTACTAATTAGTAAGTTTCTAAATAAACTTACTAGAATAAAGTTTATTTTAAAGATTAACTTAAGTAAAGTATATTATTATATTATAATTAATAAAATAAACTAATAAAAAACTATATTTAGAATATAATATAGTATTTTAAATATATAATAATACTATTTAAGCTTATTAATATTTTAGTAATATTCTAAATATATATTTATAAAATACTTATTAACTTCCTAGATATTTGCTATATTATATACTTAGATAATATTTTAATTTATTTAGATACTAAGGAATAATATACTAAAAACTTTTATATTATTCTATACTACTTGAAAACTATTAAGCTATTTATAAAACTTAAGAAGTATAATTTCTAATAAATAGAAATAGATTTTCTAGAGTTTTATATTACTTAGAATAGTATTAAAATAAACTTAGAATATATCTAAGTAGTTATTAAATAGCTAGTACTAAAATCCTTTAGAGATATATAAGTCTTCTTAGAATTCTATAACTTCTATTATAAGTTTATAGTAAGATATTCCTATATTATAGTTCTTATAAATAGTATACTTAAGAGAAACTAAAATAGTATAAAGTTAGAAGCTTTTATTTAGATAAAAAAAATATAAACTATATTTAAAACGCTTTATAAAGTATTTATTAAAGTATTAATATTAAGATATTATAACTCTATACTAGAAATAAAAGTTAAGATAGATATATCTACTTAAATAATATTTAATATACTTTTATAGAAGTATAGATCTATTTAATACTTAGTAGCTTTTTAGTTAAGAAAACTATTTAATATAGAATAATACTAAGCTATAGAATAATAAAAACTTCTTATTATTATTAAAAACCTAGATTACTAAGTATAATACTTTTAAAAGCTTCTTAAAAAATTCCTAGTTTTTATAAATTATACTATACTAAAAAGAGTACTTATTATATTTATATAGGATATTTATAGAAAACTTATATAATAAGTTTACTAATTATTAGCTTTTAACTTTAAAATCTAATATAGATTAGAAATTACTAACTTAGTAGATAAGTTATTCTAATACTCTAATTATATAATAGAAAATACTAAAGTAGATAATATACTCTCTATCTTAGGAAAAAAGCTTAAGCTTATTAGCTAGCTTTTAGTAATAAACTACTAATATATTACTAAGCTAAAAAGATAAATAGCTATTATAAAAACTTATACCTAAGCTATCTAGTAAAATATATAAAAACTTTACTAGAGAGCTAGCTTTAAAGTTAAGAGATCTTTACTTTTATATTAGAACTAATTTATAAAAAGTACTAATATTTTATTATATACTATAATATATAATACTATTACCTACTCTAAGATATATAATATTATAATAACTATTTTATAAGAAAAAGGTAATATATTAGAGAACTTAAGAAAAGCTAGAGTTATTATATTAGAATAGTATATTTTATATACTATAATAAGAAAGCTTATTTAGGATAAAACAGTTTATATACTATACTTTAATATAAATCTTAAATAGATAGTTAGTAGACTATAAACTAAAAACTACTTCTATAGAGATATTATAGCTAAAGTTTACTAAGATAGTAAGAAATACTAAAAATACTAACTTAATAAGAATAATATCTTTTAATTTAGAAGAAAACTTATTATTCTAGAAAAGGAATTTCTCTACTATAAAATCTTAAAAAACTACTATAATACGTTTAGATCAGGCTATATAGAAGTAAATAAAACTATAGAACTTATTTTATAGAAGTTTTACTAGCTATACTTAATAGAAGATATATAGTAATATATTACTAAGTATTTATACTACTAAAAAGTATATATATTATAGTATAAACTATATAAGTTACTATAAATATTAGAACTACTAGTATACTTTTTTTAGTAGATCTTACTAGACTTCTTAACTAGCTTACTAGAGAGCTACTAAGATAATAGAGTTATATATAATATAATCTTAGTAATTATATACTAAATAACTAAGGTAGCTTAATTCCTAGTAATAACTAAGTAGCTAGATATTATAAGCTTAATAAGGATCTTATATTAAGAGATTAAATGCTAATATAATATATTTAAAGCTATTATTAATAATTAAAATAAGTTAATTACTAGCTAATTTTAGTAGAATTAGATAAAAGCTTAGGATATTTAGAGGTATTTCTTTATAGCTTAGTATCTATAGATAGATAGCTAGATAGAGAGAATATATTAAATATTAACTATATATCTTATTAAGTTTAGTAAAAGTTTATAGAACTAATAAGCTATATAATTAGTTAAAGCTGAATTTTTCTATAATAATAGTAAGTATACTACTATTAATATCTTCTTATTTAAAGTACTTATAAGCTACTATCCTAGAATAATAGACTTCTACTTACTAAATATTAAAATTTAAACCTAAGAAGTTAAAAAAAGACTTAAAGAATTAATAGAGGTTTACTAAATAATAGCTAAGAATTAGTAGTATATTACTAAAATATAAGTTAAAAATACTAATATTAAAAGGAAAGTATAATTATATAATATAAGAAATATTATAAAACTCTCTATAAAAAACTTTTACTTTATAAAAAGTTAATAGAAGCTTACTCTATAATTTATCTCTATATTAATTATAGAAATTATAAGCTTAAATACCTATAAAGTCTAATTTCTAGAAAAATATAATAAAGTATATAATATCTTCTCTATTACTTTACTTAAACTATAGTATAGCTAAAAGCTTACTAAGAGTAGCTTTTAGATTTTAAAAAAAAACCTAAAAAAATAAGAAGTTAAAAATATTATATTATAAAAAGAAGTACTAGAGAGCTTTTTATATTTAGTTAAGTAGAAAAGCTAGCTAGTAAAATATAATACTTAAAAGCTTAAAAATTACTTAGTAAATACTTTATAAATCTTTATTAGATTTAAGAAGTAATAGTATAAATTATATTATAAGTAGAGTGATAAGTAGTATAGAGGAAAAAAAATTAATTAACTATAAGAATATAGTAGAAGCGTAGAAGAAAAAATAATAAGAAAACCTTAGGTATCTAACTATCTATATATATAGAAAAGCTACTATATACCTACTAAAGATTCCCTAAAAAAACTTATTACTCTTTATTATTATCCTTATTACTAGAACTAATATTATTACTATTTAGTCTAATATCTTTATTACTACTATTTTTATTACTACTCTCTTCTAAAGAATTATCCTTATTATTAATATCTATAGCTTTCTAGTAAATATTTATAAAAGCTATACTAACCTCTTTATAAGTATTTAGTTAAGAAATAAGACTATTATTAATATACTTAAGCTTAGTAAAGAGAGTATATTTATAGGTATTATAAAGTATTTAGAAGCTTTATATCTTTAAAAGGTTTTAAATAAGTAAGCTTAATATATAAAGGTCTTTATTTATAAAATAGCTTTCTAGAACTTCTTTAAGCTTATTAAGAAACTAAGCTTACTTATAGATATAGCTTATATCTTTAAAGTACTAAGGTAAAGCTATATTTAGCTAAGTTTAAGTTACTTAGATAAAAGCTTTATCTTTTTATAGTAAGTATTTTATAAAGTATTATTAGTACTAATATAAAAAGATTAATAAAGAAAGAAACTCACTTTAAGCTAAAGTTATAAGTATATTTAGGTATAGTTAATAGTATTCTTTTTAGTGTTTATTTATAGAAGCTAGCTATAGTATTATTTAGAGCTTAAAATAAAACTAGTAAAGTTTATTAATTATTTATAAAGCTCTAAGAGAAAGCTTTAACCTTTATAAATAGTAGTATAAATATAGTAAATTTTATGCTAATAATACTTACTAGCTTTAATCTTAGCTATATAATACTTAACTTAGTTCTAATAGATATAAATACTATTAATAAAAAAGTTAGGAATCTAGAGTTATAAAGTTAGTTTAATCTTTCTATAATAAGTTACTAAAAACTTACTTTATAGTACTTAACGCTATAAAAATAGTATATTTAGTAGGTTATATTACTTAACTATATATAAGTATAAACTACTTTAGTAGACTAGTAAAGCTATAAAATATAAGTAATATAGGGTTTATTTCTATCTAATTAGTTATACTAGTAGGTATTATTACTTTTCTCTAAAGCTTTAGGTTTAAAATATAAAAAGATATAAGTAATAAAGAAGTTAATACTTATAATATTAGATATAAAAGTCTAGAAAAATAATAAAAGATTAGTAAAAGCTTAGGGAAAAGCTTATAAAATATAAAAGTTATTATTATTAGATATAATATATTAAAGAAGAAAAAAACTAACTCTAGGGTAGAAAAAAGCTATTACTTTATAGATAGCTAAGAAGCTTTATTAAATAATTATAAAAGTAGCTATAACTTTAGATAGTAAGAATAGTAGTTATTTACTATAGTTTTACTTATAAAGAGGTAAGTATAATAAATTAATAATAGTAGTTACTATTTAACCTATTTTATAGCTTTATAATATGCTTATTTAGAAGGAAGATAATAAGATAGAAAATAAAGCTATTATAAAGATACTATTTAAGAGAAAGCTTACTAAATAAAAAGTAAATTACTTAAAGATATTATAAGAATATTATTTAAATAAAAGCTTACTAGATAAAAAGTAAACTATTAAAAATAAAACTATTACTAAAAAAGTAATTATTCCTATTAATAAATAATAATAAAACTCTTTTAGAGTAGTTTAAAAAGAACTATAAAGAGGGGCTAAAATAAAGAAAACTATAAAAAACAGGATTATAAGCCCTACTATAATATTAATAGCTTTATTATTCTTTAGTAAATAAATAGTAAATAGCTACTATATTAGATAATAGAAAATAATAATAATAGAGCTAGATATTTTATCTAGATAATAAAGAAAGATAATAATAGAAAGCTAACCTTTATATCTAACTTTATAGTAGAGATTACTATAATTAGAAAGGAAATAATTATAAAGAACTAAATACCTTACTTAGAGAAACTAGGGATAGTTTAGCTAATAGAGGCTAAAGGAATAAAGAAGCTTATAGAGCTAAAGTATAGAACTTTCTATAGTAAGGACTTAGTAAGTACTTACTAAAAGCTAAAAATAAAGATCTTAGAAGAAGTAAGTAAAAATAGTATAGTAATACTAGACCTACCTTTTAAATGCTTCTATTATTAGTTTAACTTAACTATAGCTTATAGCTCCTAATACCTTTATATATTTAAAGCTTTATATTAAGTAGTAGTAGTAATAATAGTTATTATAATAGAAATAATAAATAATACTCTTTAAATAGATTATTTTCTTTAGTAATAAGATTAATTAGTAGCTTAATAGTAGTCTTAATAATAGCTTTAGTATTATTAATTTCTAATAGATCTATAAATATCTCTTTAACTTTACTAGTATTATTATTTATTACTTTTAATACTAATAAGTTATAATAATTATCTATAAAGTTTATTTATAGCTAAAGTTATTAAGTAATAACTATAATTATAGGTTTATATATATTACTATTAATATAAAACCTTCTTTTTCTTATATTTATTCTACTTTAAAAGTTTAAATAACTACTATTTCCCCTATATTTTAGGCTTATTTTACTTCTTTTAGAGCTACTTAGAAATTTAGTTAACCTTTTTATAGTTAACTAGAAAGTTTTTATAATAGTTATTTTATTAAAAATAACTTATTTTAAGTTAAATTAAAGTTAATATAATATAAACTCTCTCTTATAGTTATCTTCTTAAAGAACTAAAGTAAGTAGAAAGGATTTTTATATTACTAGCTTTATTAGTAAGAATCCTAGTATTAAGGAGATATTCTTATTTCTATATAATATTACTAGCTTTAATAATTATACTAGTTATATAGATATATAATTATTATTATTTTATACTAGTATTATAAGATTATATATATATTACGCTCTAAATAGTATTAAAAAGCTTAAATTATATTAAAAAGTGTGTTAATTAACGTTAGTAGCGTTAATATAGATAGTAAAAAGTAGTATTAAAGGGCAATAAATCGCACACTAATAGGGGTTTCAGGTAAAGCAAACGCAAATAAGTGCGTATAGTCCGCACCAGTGACCCACCACTTCCCGTTTGAGCCGCTACCCGAGCTATGCACATCATAATGCTTGATTCAAATTCACGGGAAGAAAGATCATTTTCACCTTCGCTGCATGGTTTTGGTCGTCTGTCGTTCTGACATCTCAAGCACCCAAGATGGCTCTCAGCAACTTGGCCTCAATGGCCGTGGTCGCGGTATTTCTCTTCGTTCTCTACAAATTTGTTCAACACGTTTTCTTATCGCCGCTTGCTAAAATACCGGCGCCTCATTGGAGTTGCCACGTATCGCCCTTCTGGTACTGGTGGGCGCAACTTTCACACAACGAGAACCGACTCGTCTATGATGCCCACATGCAGAAGGGGAAGGCTTTGCGGCTTTCTCCAGGAACGTTGAGTCTGAATTGCTTCGAAGGTGGTCTCAAGAACATCTATCTTGGTGGATTTCCGAAAACAGAGTATTATTACAGAGGCTTTGCTAACTACAAGTAAGTCAATGATCCATGGTGAGGTGGGAATATGGAAAACTGACACACGAGCTTTCAGCACCCACAACATCTTCACATTCGAGGACAATGCTACGCACTCAGCCCGCAAGAGAATCATCTCAGGCACCTTCTCTAAATCTTTCATCCTCGCGGACCCATCAAGCAGAGCCTCCATGAAGAAGGTTTTGTACGGCAGACTGTTGCCAATGATCGACCGTGCTGCTCGCAAAGGGGAAGCCCTAGAGGTGTTGGAGCTTCTGTACTCCTACTCTATGGATTCCTTTGTGGCATGGCAATTTGGGGGCTCTCTAAGCAGCAACCTCGTCGAGGATGAACAAGAGCGGCGTCTTTACCTCGATGGATTCTTCGCCGCCGCTCCCTACACCTTTTGGCAGTATCGGTTTCCACTGCTCAACTCACTGTTCAAGACGGTCGGACTGATCCCCCAAAAAGTGGACAGCGGATTCGATGACATACTCCGCTGGAACCTCGAAAAGTGTGACAAGGCACAAGAGCTTCTAGCTCAAGGCGAGGACAAACTATCCCCTGAGAACAAGCCAGTCGTTATGGCTCTGGCTCTTCAGGCCATGAGTGATCCAGAGGCAAGGCCTGGCGAGTATCCTCAGCGTCTCGAAATCGCCAGCGACATGTTTGCTCATAACTCGGCTGCACATGAGACCAGTGGGAACACTCTAATCTACTGCATGTACGAGCTTTCAAGGCGTCCGGAGATCCAATCCAAGCTGCGCGAGGAGCTCTTGACCCTCGATCCTCCTCTGTTCTACCCGACAGAGGGAGGGCTCGATAACCTCGTGCTCCCAACGGCTAAGAGCATGGACAATCTGCCGTACCTTGAGGCCGTAATTATGGAGACCCTCCGACTGTATCCCTCAGTTCCGGGCGGTCAACCTCGAAGAGTGGCCAAGTCATGCTCGCTTGGGGGCCACAACAACATTCCCCCTGGCACTACTGTTCAGTGTTACGCCTGGTCACTCCACCGCACCCCCGAGGTATTCCCCAATCCAGATGTCTGGAAGCCAGAGAGATGGATTGAATCGTCGCTGGAACAGCTGAGCACCATGCGGCGATGGTTCTGGGCTTTTGGTAGCGGCGGTCGCATGTGCATTGGCAGCAACTTTGCCTGGTTTTGTGAGTTCTTTTTGCCTCCCTTACAACAACAGGTTGCTAACACATGCGCCACAGCCATGAAAAACGTCATTGGTACCGTTTACACCAACTATACGACCACGATTCAGCATGCCGGCGACATGACGCTGCAAGATGCTTACCTTGCACGTCCTACTGGACACCATTTGGAACTCATGTTCCACGCAATAAAGCGATAGGTTCAGCTTCCAATGACTGCGCCTAACACCGTGACAGCCAAAGCGAGACTCTGTGTCTCTGCGTGCGCTCATTGGATGCAGCACATATCACCGGCCAGGGCGCCCACTGTGTTCTCATCAAATACCATCAAGTGCTTCAATAGATAATTGTTACTCTATAAAGATGACATAATTTGCCTTGCATCATCCCCGTGATGGCTTGATGCTGCGAATCCTTCCACACTCGTTGGGCTCGCCTGATCCACGCTAAGACCTGTGACTGGTGTGTTCCTTAGCCTCCTCGTTGAATCACCTGGCCGTGCTTGGGCCATATTGTTCGGTGCCTCTCTTCTCATGGCTGGAAATGATTTTGGAATGCAATGGCGTAGCAACTGCCGCATAGCGGGTAGACTGGCAATTATCACGCCCACTGATATCTCAATGTAGCTCCACAAGTGAAGGTAGAATGCGTCTTCTGATCGGCGACATCCAGGACATCCAGTTAGTCCACTTCGATAGTTTACTTCCCAAAGTTTGGGGTACGGAACGACTCACGTGTGGGGTTTTCGAAATTTCGGAGATTCAACAATACTGTCAGTCGAGTGATGCTGACCGCTGTGATGCTTGGGCACGCTTCCTGTTAGTTGTAAAAGTTCTGCGCGATTCCTCGTATTGGTCCCATGATAAGACAACTTGGTATGACTCACAAAATTCCGATGCCAAACATAGCCAAAATCTCCGCCTTTTCTCGCCATCTCAAGTTCAGCCGAAGCACCTGGGTTGATGGCAGCACAAGCATCCATATGTCCAGACCGATGTTGACAGCTGCGTGGGTCACGATCATGGAGAGGATATTGAGGAAGAATCCTTCATGACGGCCGTCCCATCCCTCCCATGCGAAGCTGAGTGGTTGACACTGTGCTATTGTTGGGATCGTGAAACCGATGAACGTTAACAGGTTGAAGGCTTGGGTACACCACAATATGGTGGTGAACAGCGAGCTGAAGCCGCCAAAGACTCTCTGGTAGAAGAATAAGATCATTGCTTTGAGAGCGGCTATTGCGAGCGTGTATACGTTGGCGAACGCATAGAATATCTGACACTAATTAGCGTCGTTCATGAATTAATGCGATTCAACCCAGTCCTGGGGAGAGTCGGCGAAGGCTTACCTTCATGAATTCGACAATATTGTCGTATCTTAGTGTCCAGATATCGAGCCCAAAACCGAATCTGCGCCCTAGTAAAACGTGTAAGTAATATTTTATTCTGTCTCATTTCTCGCTGGTGAGGTCAAGAGTCACCCATGAATTTCATAACAGCGAATATGATTGCTGCTGCCTGATGAGAGAATCTTCAGATCAGTCAAAGCCACAATAGTCGATGAGGTGACGGCAAGCAGCGTACGAATCCGATTACGATAGTAATATCATCAGCTCCCCACGGTGTCAATCTGACTGCCTGAGCGAGCATTCGCAAGCAGAATGCAACCACAGTCAGAGCTAGTAGAAACGCGCTTGCTCCCAGAGCTTCTGCAGTCTGGTGTGGTGGAACCCCACAATGCGTGAGAGTTACGTTCCGAGCAGCTGTTGAGTAGATTTCTTAGCTTCTCATGCTTCTCAAGGGGGTTTGTACATGATGTCTTACTCAGTCCATCGAAAGGCAGACACTGCTGCATCACACAACCCCCAAACGCATGCTGCCACTCTACTTCCGGACACAAACATGAAGCTGTAATATTATCAGGACCACAGGGGGTGAGGTCTATCGTCTGATTGGCGCATGCTATCTAGGAAAGAAGAAAGATATGTTAAAACTGCACGTGATTGAGGGGCAACAGACTATCAACTTACTGCACAGCTCGGGAGACCGTCATAAAACATGTGAGCCATTGGGACACCTCTATCGCAGTGTGTTCAACAGGTGCCAGCAGGTTTCTTTCGGGTAACAGGCCCGGTGGTGCGGGGTGAAGGGGGGGTGCCGCAAGGGGGATCAAGGCGTTTATGTTCACAGGCGAAAAGCCATGTCTAATCAGAATTTCATATTGGCGGCATTCCAATGCTCGGCGAGACTCGCCGCCGCTGCAAACTAACATGTAGCTCGCCGATGGCACTGCCGTTTGCGGTAAGTAAGCTGCCATCAAGTGCGAGACATTGATGTAGATTGCAGACATTTGCAGACGTTCTGGATGTTAGCGTGAACGATAACAAAATTTTGACCCAGCGATCTGGTAACATTCCGTGGCGTATTCGGCGTTATACGTGTCGAAGTACCAAAAGTGCAAAAAATGGCTTTCTCTCTCCACAATACGCGCCCACTGATCGCTGAGGAAGCAGCTCGCAACAGAATCATTTTTAAATAGAAGCAGCGCTCGTATTTTTGAAAGTATATTCTCTTCACTCTTCGGGCAGACATTGAGCGCAGACAAGATCGGGAACAGCGAAGTTCTTTCTTCATTCACATCGTCAAATACAATCCGGCATTGCGCCGGCAGGATGAGACATTACCAAAGCCGCCACGTGCCACACCTTGACGGAGCAAGTAGATGACGCTGTCAATTCAAGCCTCTGCGGTCTTGGCGCTGTAAACAATCCGCGAATCGCGTCCTTCACGATTTAGACGACGCCCCCTTCACCGGCCACCCAGCCACATCTCATTGGCAATCTGGAACGGCGTGATGGATCCTTTGAAGGAATAATAATCAGTCTGACAACCGCTGCTTTGAAAGTGATGAGCTCGATGCGTGTGGGGTTGAGGCGTATTCGCAACTCACTGAGATCTAGTAATCGCAGCAGTACGGGAGGTTGCCGGTTCCGCTGTTGGTGCAACCCTGACAGAAGTTGCTGCAAGCGTGCTCGTTGACGAAGCAAGCGTGGGAGGCAGCAGCGGTGGAAGCAAGGCCGAGCGCCAGGATGATGGTAGAGAAGCTGATTTGCATGGCTGCGGTATTCGATAAAGGATTGAGCGTGTGCGTGAGAGATAGAGTTGGAGTTGTCAGACGAAGCTGTGAACAAGCATGAACGAAAAGCGGTTTGTGGTTATTTATATACGAACCATACGGTATGTGTCCGTAGACCGATTTCAGCTTCCTGGCATATACATGGGATGTTGTCACTTGATCGAATTTGATCTCACGATTCCCCGGATCTTCGAGCCGCCTCATACGATTTTAAAGAGTTGCAGCCGCAGAACGCAAGCTGGTTGGAAAGGTCTTGGGCAAAATTGAGTCAGATAGATTGAACGGGGCATAGATACTTGGTATCCCACCGGTTCGGTGGGTTTTATGCAGGCAACATGCGCAGTCAACTTTCAAGTTGTCCCAAATCGGATGTCAGGTAGCGTTAACTGCTGGCATGATGCCTTCCCTTGAATGTGAGCCGGATCTTTGCCGCCAAAGATCATCAACGCATGAATTAGTCCTCGGGTATCGCCGTTGGGGCACACCGATGGGATGAACTTCCTGATGGGCTTTTCCCGACGGGATGGAACCTTGGTGACACTGACGTCATGCATTCCAACCATATCAAGGACGCAGTCAGATCAATGGAAGATCATGAATCTCACTCACACCCGTAAAGTTGAGACACAAAGATTCGATCGCATATTTATCTCTCGTGGATCGCAGATCTCCATTCATCCAGCCTAAAACTTGATATCAGTGACAACAGGGCGGTGGTCAGACATATACAGCCCATCATCAAACTTGTTCGGCAACACTGCGTGGCTAAGAAATTCCATCCCTCTCGCAGTCGGATCCCTAACAAACAAGTGGTCGATCAGAGTATCATCCGACTCGTCATCCGTGAACCCCGTGTAAGTCTTTGAATATCCAACTCGATGCGCCTCGGGCGTCACATCAAGTGTGTCGTGCATGTTACCCTCTGCAATCAATGTCTGGTAGGCGGGATTGTCAGGCTCAATGTTCAAGTCGCCTCCCAGAAACACAGGCGTCACTTCATTCGCCGAAGACTCCCATTCTTTGGCGAGCTCAACCAGGAACGCCGCGCTGTTTTCGCGTGCAGTCTGGCCGACGTGATCGAAATGGGTGCACATGAAAACCAGAGGAAAGCCAGAACCGACGTGCGTAAACGAGGCGACCGTCACAATTCGTGGGAGAGCCGCGTCCCAGCCCACAGAGCCGGGGACATCCGGAGTCTCACTCAACCAATATGTGCGGTTCTCCACAAGGTCCCAAGCTCCCGGCTGGTAGAAGATCGGAGAGAACTCCCCCGCTGCAGCGCCGTCATCGCGGCCGACGCCGATGTGGGACCAAGATGAGCCGAGGTCTTCGGCAATGTCCAGGAGCTGTTCTTCGACCACCTCCTGCATGCAGACAAGGGACTCGGGTCGTCCGGCGGTTTCGTAGTTGAGTTGCGCCGTGAGACGGGGCCGACGGACGGTCCAGAGAGCTTCATTCGTTCCCGGAGTGGGTGTCGCCCAGCGGATGTTGTACGTCATGAACCGAGTGAAGAGGTCGGATGATTGGGCATGGGCGCCGATAGCTCCGAGGAGCACCACAACGGCAGAGGCAGGCTTCATTGTGAATTCAGGCCTCGCGGATAGAGTTCAAGAGGGCCTGACTGGGCTCAGGGACATGATCCTCATTTGGACTATTTTGTCTTTTGCATTTATATCACTCTTCTTCAAAGCATTCTCTTGTGACATCAGGTCACAACATGAAGTGAGGGGAAGTTGCATTTGAATTCCTGCCGGCATCTGCTCATTCACGCGGAGATCGTCACATTGGTTCTCTGTCGCGCATATTTTTCGACCAACAGGGTTAGACTTACTGTTCCTGCCGTCCAGCACCCACCATTGGTTCAACAGGATTCACACACGTTGACTGAACAGTCGACTTGGCCCGGCTTCACGTGGGGGCCGAAAACCAGTCAATTCGCCGACACAGTGTTCCACCAAGAAACATTTCATTTGTGTCGTAGCCACTCAGCCACTTGTGGCTTTATAGCTTTGTGTGGCATATATGTATTTAATACGCCTTCGCCTTGTATCCCTGTTTCCGAGAGATTAACCTGTTTTTACTTATTTCTACGACCCCTACTATATAATAGTTATAAGCCTAGCTCTTAATATAATGCTTTATACCCTCTAACGTGCTACAAAGTAGGCTATAGCTTAATATAGTTTATCTTTTATCTTATAATATCTTTTTTAATAGCTTAATAGTAGCTAACTAGTATACTTTTTATAAAGTAATATAACTAGCTTATATAGTTTATATAACTATACTTCTATATACTTTAGAATAGTATATAGGAATATATTAACCTTTATAGTAAAGAGGTACTTAATTTAATATAGTAAGTACTATATCCTCTTATACTTAATAAACTATATATAAAGTAATAAGAGGAGGCTTAATATAAATATATCTAACTTTATATAAACTAGGTTACTTATTACTATATTTACTAGCTAAACCTTACTAATACTAAGTTACTACTACTACTTATAGTTATAGTTAAAGATATTTAAAAAGAGTATATAGGGTATATTATAAACTATAAGATTTAAGTTATAGAGTAAAAAAAGCTTATTATAAGCTACTACTTTATCTAGAACTAGGTTTATATTATAGTTAACTATAAGATATTATTAATAATATAGAGTAACCTTATCTTTATTATAGAAAGCTATAGTAATAATAAATCTAGAGGTATAATACTAGGAGTAGTACTATATATATTAGTATATATAAGTATATAAGATCCTTAAAGTTTAAGAAGTTCTTACTTTATATACTTTTTTAGAAGTAATAAGTAGATATCTCGCTCTGTCTTAGGTTAAATAAAGCTTTATTAAACTTATTATAGCTAAAGAGACTAATAAGCTTATATATAGTGTTATTAAGTATAGAGCGATCTTTTCTATATTTCTAAACTAGTATATAAGTTAAGAAGGTTAGTATAATATTTATACTATATTTAGTAGGTACTTAGAACCTCTCTATTTTATAACTTTAGAAAACTTTATACTAAGTAACTCTACTTTAAGTAGAAGCTATAAAGATAGTAATTTCTAAAAGTATTTATATAGTAAGGAGTACTAATAGTTAGCTATAAAGTATAGCTATTTAGAGATAGTACTATAAAGTAAACAGGCTAAATATAAAGCTTACTTTATAGCTAGTAAGAAGGAGTAGATTTTAGAGACCTTCTTAGAGCTAGAGTAGAGCTAATTTTAGGATTATCTCTGAAGTAAAAGATAGATTATAGAAGTATCTAAGATATTATATCTATTATAAGTATTACTATAGTTATTTTTAGATATAGTTATATAAAATAATATTAATCTATAGAGATTACTTTTAGTAGAAATTATAGTAGAGTAGTATTATAGAGAACAGGGCTTAGATAATATTAATCTATAGAGATTACTTTTAGTAGAGACTATAGTAGAATAATATTAATATATTATTTATTAAAGAGTAAAGTAAATAAGTCTCTTTTTATTTATATATAGCTTTATTTTATAGCTTTATATTTTAGATATAAAGCTGGGGGGGTATATTATAGCTACTTAGCTACTTATAGCTTTATAGCTTCGTGTAGTATATATATATTTAATACGCTTTCGCCTTGCATCCCTGTTTCCGAGAGATTAACCCGTTTTTACCTATTTCTACGACCCCTACTGCGCGACAATTTGGATCGTAAACATTTACACTGCTGAGAATTTTCGGAGAATATGTCGGGTCAAAGTTGAGTTTCGGTAGTTTGATGGACCGACATTGGAGGATTCTTATAAATACCCATGCCGTCTCTCACTACCTCTTTTCTCCCTAGTGAATTCTGCGGAAGAGTCTTTGCCGCATGCTGGCTTCCCCGCCCTCAGGGGAAAAGACTTGCCGTATGCGGGAAGGGGCGATGCACGTTGCCGTCATCGCGGCCGTCAATATTGGTTCGCCTAGGGTTGGAGATGAAGGCCTCGTCTAACCCGCCAAGTTTTGAAGGGTTTATTTCCAGACGGTTGGCAAATTTCAAATCTGCGTTAGACTGTTTGGTTCGTGTCAAAACTGTCACTTTGCATGATTTTCTCCGGTGGCATGTGAATCTTGACATCCCTCCTTGGCATTTCCAAAAGAGACATTTTGCCCAACGTTGCGGCTCTCACAATCTTGCTAACGTAGCAATGAATAAACTCCAAATTGCTACTGGACATGGGCTCGTTACTCCAGTGCGAAAGTCTTGGGTCGGCTATCGGATCTGCACTGTTCGCACTGACAATGGGCAACGATGGCGACGATGACGAGCCTCTCGGACAACTGGCCGCGACCTTATTCGATAATTCTGTGTGGATTTTGGGTCAAATACGAGTCAAGACTCACGATCGGTCTCCCAGCCCACATTCCCGATGGCACTGGGGCGGTGTTCAAGACGGCTGGAAAGGTCAAAGCGCCAGGGGCCAGGACAGGGCCTCACACGTGTTGAAGAGAGATCCATCGGCCGCGGAGGGCGGAATGATGGATTTTCTGCCTGTTCTGCCCCCTGGCCATGTGGAGATGGTTGTCAAAAAGCCCACAAGATACCAATACGTAACAGTCTCGCCACCTAATTGGCCACCGAGAGGCCTCTCTTTTTATGTCGTGTGGTCAATGCCTTATTTTGATTAATTTTATCCTGGTACGCCTGGAAAACGCGCACACGGGCATGGAGAAACGTCACATCACTCATGGATATTGTACAAGATTTTATACATTAGTGCTCTAATCTGAGCGCGAGCAGACACCGGCTCGACATCGGTTCCCTACCGGCTCGATCCAGACCGGCCAGTCTTCAGACTGGAGTCCGTCTCGATATCGACCGTGTACGTGAACTGCTTGTGGATACCGCCGCCCTTTTGGTTGTTCGGCAGCAGGTCTCCTTTGTCGGAATCGCCATCCTGGAGGCGTTCCCAGCTGTCATCGCCCCTCCCATGCACGGTGGCGAGACTGAAGCCCACATCTGTTGGGTTGCGGTACGGGTCGCGGCTCCTCTCGACAGGCTTGCTGCCAAACGTGAAGAGCCCACCCGTTCCGTTGCTTTTGCTGGGTGCGGAATCTTCGGCGGACGTGCCGCGTGTTCGTGCAATGAAGCGGCGCAGAGAGGGGACCGAGGAGGCGATGCAGCCGATGCCTGTCTCGACGTTGGAGCAGAGGACTGTGTGGGCGACCCAGACTGGATCGAGTCAGCTTGATGAAGGGAATGGGCATCGTGGATGGAAACCTACACTGGAGGTTCGTCTGGGCCTTGAAGTGGTTGACGTAAGGAATGCGGACCATCGTGATGATCGACGCCCTGAAACCATGTTAGGTGTCATGCAATGCAAGATGCAATCGATGGCAGCACTTACACAGAAGCGAAGGACAACAGTCCAAAGACCTGCAGCTTGGTCTGCGTCTTCATCTGCGTTCCCCACAGAATGATAGCAGGAACGACGACGAGAGCGAGATCCGTGACGATCGCGGAAGAGGTGGCCACATGACCAATGGCGATGAGGACGTCAACATCGGCGCAGGTTCCCTCGCCGGATATGAGCATCGTGGGTGTCCATAGAGCTTCGATGGGGCGGCAGTAGAGAAGGGTTCCGATGAACGTGATGAAGAAAGATGCCCACGTGAGGCCCAATAGAACCCAAATCGTGATGATGAGGGTCCGATCCGTTGTGACAATGCGTTGAATCGTGAGGCAGACCGAAGACTTGACGAGCGCAAGGGCGCCGACGTAGACGAGAATCCAGACAACGTAGATCTTGAGGCCCTCCGCCCACAGCCACGCATTCAAGTTCTCCTCGAGAGTCCCGAGTCCGACGAAGCATCCGTAGACAGCAAGTCCAACAACCGCCACGTACACAACCTATCGACCATCGTAAGCCTTCACTCTTTCTGTCTCTCGCCGTGCTTCCTTCGAGATATCCCATACCGTTCCGGCCGCCATGAGGCCATCGTCAAGTCCAAAGGTGCGTTCGACAAGGCGGATGCGGGTGCGTAATCCGACGCAGATTACCGAGAAGACGAGGAAGACGCATGATATGATGATGATGGCGAGCGGGAGGCCCGTTGGCGGGAGCATTCGCAAATCGGGGTCGACCGTTGTTGACCACATGTTGTCGGCTCGTGTTGATCAGTCCTTCCGTGAGCACACCGTCACGCCACGAGGGAATACCTGGCCAGACGTCTGGAAAGAGGCGTCCCGTCTACTTTTAAGCCGCGAATATCAAATTGGGGGCTGCGAGTGCGGCAGATCTAATCTGCAGGGGAAACGGCACCGTTGGACGCGGCGTGCCGCTTGGTGCCAGAAAAGATCAGAACCAGGGATAGGTTTCATGGATGTAACCCCAGACATTGGCTGTTGGGACTGTCAAGCCTGTCAGAGGCTGTCAATGGAGAATTACCAACAGGGTCCGTATTCCATCGAAGACTCTGCCTTGAACAGCCCAGTCCAGTGTAGCCAAACTCCAAAGGGGGGCTTGACCGGTCCGGATGGTCTGGAATAACAAGACAGACGTTCTGGATCCGTTCTGCGATGCCCACTTTCCCGAAGCCAATGAAGACGCCGGAAGCCGAGAAGCGGAGTTTCGTCGACCAGGAAGTCGGCCGCACTTGCTCGGCACGCTAGCTCGAGCCCAGGGGTCCGTTGCAGGTCTACGAGGTCAACTCCACCACACTAGGCAGAAGACATCTTCAGCGGCCGAAGTTGGTCGAACGACGCAGGGAATGCGTCTGACGGCCGCCCAATCGCGGCGGCCAGGAAGACGCATGGCGATTCCGCGTCAGCAGGAGGTCGAATCCATTCGGGCCATGTCGACTTTGGGGGTTGAAACACGCAGATCCCAACGAGCCGTGTGAGGAGCCACAATTGCGATCGTCGGGACAAAAAGTCTTTCTTGTGTAGGAGCAAGGCAACCGTACTCCGCATCATGATCTCGTACGAGAATAAGACGAGCCGAACTCGTCCTGATGAGGCTGTTGCAACGCTGTCTGGGTCGTACTCGAGCCGGAAAGGGACGAACGGGTTGGATGACTTGGGATAATTCACTAGGGTTATATCCGTCATGATTCCAAGCGAGACGAGGAGATATCCACTTTGAAGGCTCTTTGGAATATTTTGAATTAAGTTTCTGAGCTAAAGGACCAGCTAGTAGGACTGGAGAAGCAAGTGCCTGGACATCCCAGCCCAGATGGTTTGGTTTACTCCGCGATTGTAGAGGTTCGTAAAGGATGTGCTCAATTCGCCCGAATATTGCGAGAAACAAGACACACTTCACAAACTTCTACCATCGTAGAGCAAATAAAAAACATCTGAGTTGGGATGTCTCTCTTGGCTTACCTGCTCCCACTCGAACACCAGTCATTAAATAGTTGCAATGATCTCCTAAACAATCTTCACTCTGACTCCCGTGGTACCCTTGGCTGGCTCCGGCACGAACATGTCGTGATCGTAGGCGACATCTTCGTCCTCGGTGTCGAAAAGTTGCATACGAGGCAGAACGCGCAGGACAAGAGCAGTCAAACACAGGTTCATCTCACACAAAGCCAAGCTAGAAGGTGACATGTCAGCGAGTCTCTCTCTCATACGAACTTTCGGGTGGTAACCACTCACTTCATTCCCAAACAAGATCTGCTGCCCTTGGAGAAAGCGAGCATGCCCTTCTCAACGTCCTTTCTGCGGTTGTTCTTCTCGTCCAGCCAACGCTCAGGGATGAACTGGTAGGAATCGGGGAAGACGCCCTCCTCGTGGTGGGTGATAGCGGCGGACATGCCAATGGCGAAGCCGCGGGGGATGACATACTCGACGGGCTTCTTGTTGAACTCGCCGCGGTAGACCAGGTTCTCCTGGGTGGGGATACGAGCAGTGCGCGCAGAGACACCGTAAGACAGACGGAGACCCTCCTGAATGACAGCACCCAGGTAGGGAAGGGTCTCCAAGGACGTCCAGGAAGGGAGGTGCTGAGGATCAGTGACAACCCCGTCGAGTTCCTTGCGAAGCTTCGCGAGGAGTTCGGGCTTATTCAACAGGTGATATGTCATGATAGACATGGCCCAGCTGGTGGTCTCGGTACCGGCGCCGACAACGGCTGTGGCTTCGTCGCCTAATCGCTCGGGCTCCTTTTCGAGCATGGAGAGGTCCGACTCCAGAAGAGAACCGAAGACTGTGGGGCGCTCATGTCGGATGCCGGCATCGAGTTCCTTCTTGGTCTTCTTGACCCTGTTCGGGATATCGATCTTCAGAGTCTGGATGAGCAGAGCGATATCTGCGGGCAAGTAGTTAATGAGCCTTGTGTGTTTGTCAGCACTATTGTTCCTTCCTGGCTTTGAGCTCATCCAAATTGACTTACCACTCTCCAAGTACGGTAAGAGACTTGGTCCAAGGAAAGAAGCGGAAGACGAAGACGGGTCGCAGAATAGAGGCGGTCGGCGCGCGGAAGTTAGGATACCACCCTCCTGCTGCAGGAAGCCGAAGCTCTCGCCGAAACAGTAACCCGAAATGGCATCGGATGTGAAGCAGCTGTAAGCCATGGTTACATCAAACTCCTTCTTGCCCGACTCGTTCAACAGCTTGTCGCAAAGCCTCTGGACCATCGCATGCAAATCTGCCTCCAATCGGGCAATCATGCCGCGAGAAAAGAACTTGGCGAGAGGGCCACGTCGCAGACGGTGCTGGTCGTGATCAACAGTCCCGAAACCAGACTCGCCGAGGCTAGAGTCGCACAGAGTAATTAGCATAGTTGCTCTTCATTGGCTGGGGCTGCAGGAGTTGCTTACGCCGAGCCGTTGATCTGGTGAACTGGCTTGTCGCGCTTGCGACCGCTCACGGCGTAGATCTCGTCGGAGAAGTTGGCGTCGTTGCAGTGAACCTCATGAGGGCTGATGCGGACGATGGGTCCTGGTGATGGTTAGGAAGCTGTCAAAAGTCTTCAGATTGAACATGGTTGAACTCACCATACTGCTCGTGCATGCGGTGGATTTCTCTCGTATATCTGCCGAACCTGATAACATCATGGTAGAACTCAGGGATGTATGTCGCAGCAGACAACTTCGGGCCGGGAATGCCGCTCAACGGGTGCAGCGGCGATATGTTGTAAAGGGCCTTGAAGAACTGGTACACCAGCCACAGGCCGAGCAGACCAAACACGCTGCGCGCGCTCAGGTACGACGCCGAAACGTCGACGTACGACGGTCCAGTCTCGAGAGTCGACATCGTTGACGGATACCGACAAGAATGAAGGAAGGATGTTGAAACATGATTTCGAAAGTTGCGAAGAAGAGAGGGCGTTATTGTTTTCTCAACGGTCACCTTGCATCAGGCTGCTTGTGGAGAGTCCGGGGGTCACGATGGCCAAGTGCCAGCTCCACATATGCTGCATTGGCTCTACGCCCGATAAAGCCACAGGGCCGAGGTTTTGCAACGTCGAGACAAGGGCTCGTGGCATGAGGGATCAACAAGACGCGCAGGCTCAGCGGCCGCGAGAGGATTACGGTGTCTTTGATTTACCGGCATGGCTATTGCATGCCCAGGAGGGGCTGAGGTTGGGTGTTGGTGCTGTCTTCCACTGGAGAAGCGCGGGGGTGTGCTGATTATCGAAGAAAGAAAACGGCCCCTATTCGCGGTGACAAACTGGATGTAACGTCGTGTTTTCTGGTGTCTAGAAGAGGCAATGTCAACCAATTCCGTTACGGTTTTCTGGTGGCGTCTGGTAGGCAACGGAGATGTCAAACGGCCCGCGGACGGGGGTCATGGAGATTTCTTTTTGTGGCCCGAGGAGATGGTTGGTTGAAGAATGAGGGCCCCTGAAGATTGCATCAAAAGAGCATCCACCCTTACAAGGTGGACCCCAGACATCTTTCGGCCACTTCAAAGCCCCTAATTACAATACAACCCCTGAAAGTTTGTAAGCATGGTACCTTGGGCCTGGTTTTACAAGCAGAAGACCTGCCAGAGGCTAATTATATTAAAGGTAGAGATAGGGCTAGCCTTAGTTATTACTAGGGGCCCTACTTAGTGTTAATATTACTATATATTAAAAATATAGATCTAACTTCCTAAAAATAACCTTACTAATACATCCTAATATCTAATAAAGCTTCCCTATACTGCTATTATTATACGTAGCTTATAAAGTATTAAATACACTAACTTTAGGATATAGTCTTTTAGTATAGTATCCTAGGCGTAAAATACAGCCTCTTATAGGACTAAGCTAGTAAGCTTTATTAAGTAAGTTTTATTAATCTAGCGCTTTATCTATAACTAGATATATTTAATAAGGTTTAAGTTAAGTAATTAAGAAAGCTAATTAATAAGATAGGTAGTACTAAAGTTCTCTGCTATCTAAGCTTTAGTAATAGTAGTATTATAGTATAAGGTATTATCCTATTAAATAATAAATATATTAGTAGACTCTTAAAAAGACTTAAAGACTAGTATGATATAATAAATATATATAGCTAAAGTTATTATCCCCTATTTTTTATTCTAAGCTATACTTAAGCTTTTAAAGTAACCTGTTATATAGCCTTAGAATATCTATCTATAAAGCTATATATATACCTTAGTAAAGTTATTATAATCCTCACTAAGTAGTAAAGTAATAAACTTCCTAGTAGTAGCTATACTATTATATTAAGTCTTATCTAAGAAGATCTAATATTCCCAGTCCTTAAGCACTAAGTAGCCTTAGTAAAAAACAAACTTAAGGCGTGCTTTCTTATTTTTTTCAGGTAGGTGTATAGAAATAGGCTATAAAACGTAGTAAGCACTAAAAGAGGTTATTATAAAGTATATAGCGTTACTTAAATAAGGTATAAGGGTAGGTATAAGGGTAGGAAACTAGTCCTAAGGAATAGTCCTATAGCGAAATATCTATACTAGGAACTCTTATAGTAGATCCTTTTATAGAGTCCTAATAACAGTATAGCAGCTATAGTTGCTATATTAAGGCTTAACTTTATACTTTAGAGCGTACTATACCTAGCATAGTATTAACTCTATAACCTTTATAATATATTTAATATTATAGCTAGTAAAAAGATAGAAGCTATAAACTATAATATATTAATTATAAGTAGTTAGTAGTAAGTTAATAGTAGTAGAGGTAGGTAGGGCTAGAATAAAAGAAGTTTAAACGTTCTAAGAGATAAAAAGGTTAGTAGAAAGGCTAGTTATAAAAAGAGAGGTATTAAGAGGTCTTAGAGAGGTTTTATTATTACTAGGATTATTTTTAGAGATACTAGTATTATTATATAGGTTAAGGAAGTTAGTAATCTCTAGATTAGTATAAAAGACTTAGAAAAAAGATAATAAAAAAAAGATACTTACTTAGCTAGGTAACTAGGTGAGAAGCCCTAGAAGTAGTAATAAAGTACTTAAAGTTATTATTATTAACTCTAGGTAAAGCAGGCTATTAAACTAGCACTTAAAGTTTACTCTTAGTAATAAGAGATTAACACACTAAGGCTAGCAATAAGCGCTACTTAGAAGGTGTATTAATACTAACGTTATTATTATTAGTATTAACGTTAATATTAACATTATTACTATAAGCAGAGAGGTTAATATCTAAGTTGTTATATAGTAGTAAGAAGACGTTATAATTAATATTACTACTAGAGGGGCTAAACGTTAGTAAGGCTACCTGAAGGCTAGCTATATAGCATAACACCTCTTATAGTAATTTTCAGGCTATCTAGTAAGTAGGTAGGTAGGTAGGTTAGTAAGTAAGTAGGTATAGGCAAAAGTAGTAAAAAAAAGCTGATTTTTAACGTATTAAAGCTATCTCAACTAAACTACTAAAAATTAGGCTTTTTTAAAGGGGAAAAAATATAAAAGTAATTGCAAATAATATCAGGGATTACTGTAATAATCTAATAGAAAAAATTAGTATAGAATGGTGGTTTTTTTAAGGTTACAATCAGTAAAATTCATTGCTTTTTAGTGTTATGAGAGGATAAGTGAGGTTATTATAGGCAGAGGGGCAGCGAGGGTTGAAAACGACGCTAACTTGCCTAATCAGGCTTAGCGTGGCTGGGCCGCAGGAGGTATGGAGGGTAACAAACTTTCAGGGGTTGTATTGTACGTTCCGCACAACGTTCATTCGTACACGTGGTGCCGACGGCGGAGGTGGCCGCTGTTCCCATTGAAAATTCTTCAGCAAAATTGGGGCACACGGCAGGGCGGAAGGTCGGACATCGAACTGAGTAAGTTTGCCCGATTACCCCTAGCGCCGGGCTCATGACCTCCACACTTCCCACCGCAAGGCCGAGTCCAGCGGAGAGTTTGAGTCGGACTTGCCCCGCTTCGCCGTCACAGAGTGCTCCGGTCATACGGTATCAGTTGCGTTTACGGCGTCTCATGAGCACCGATGCCGAAAGATCGATGCGGGGCCATACCGGCCCCGCGGCTCCGGCCGATAGGACCCACCACCCGGCCCTCTGCCCGGCCGAAGCCAGACTAACACGTGAGCTCCTCAAGGCGCAGAGGGTATGAAAGCTGACTGAAATGGATAAAGAGAAGTTTTAAGGTTTGTTCATGTCTGCCAAACCGAGACTTGACAATTGCCAAGCAGCCTCTATTACTGAAAAGAAATGCCTACTCGCGTCCAGCGGAAGAAGACCTAAGAACAAATCTCTCTTCACATCGTGTCTCTTTTACCTGCGATTGTGATGCGATGAACACGACCTCGTACCCGCGGTCAAAAAGCAGAGGAAGGATGCAGAGAATGGGTAGTCGGCACCCGGCATGGGCAGACACGACAAGGCTGGGCGCAATCGGCAAATGTTGCCATCTTTCCGCGGAACTGCTGGGCTGCGAGCCGGATTGGGGGGCGTAAGACGGGCCGTTGCGTAACGGCTCCACCGGCAGCCATGCCGCAACACGGACATCATTTCTCCTTTCATGGTTCGGGGAACCGGGCTGGTAAATTACTTACCTGATTGGGACGGCGCTGTTGGTGCAACATACGACACAGAACCAACGAGCGAATGATAATCACAGACGTTCTCGTCACCAAATGAAGTGTGGACCGGCGGTTGCATTTCTGTTCTAACAGAGTTCTGACATACTCCACGTCCAACCCGAGATCTACCAACAACCTTCCCAACCTGCAAATCTTCACCACCCGCTAGCCTCCGCATTGTTAGGCCAGCTCACACTCGATGAGGCTCTCCACTCCTTCGCCCTTGGACCAAATCTTGACGATCTTGAGGCCCGCTGGCTCCAGCAGACTGCGCCATTGCGCTTCCGTCCGTTCTCTTGAAGCAAAAAGAGTGAGCATCATCATGTCCAGGGCGGTGGTTTGCCAGTTGGCCCCAGTTCCGGGTACAACATTCTCGTTGATCAACAGCTTGCTGTATCCCGGCTTCATCGCAGCCGTCACACGCGCGAGGATGCTCTTGCCAACCTCGTCTGTCCAGTCGTGTAGGACAGAGTGCAAGTAGTATGCTCTGGCGCCCTTGACCGGCTGCTCTGTGTGGAAGTCATACTCCATAGACTCGATCTTGGGGTCGATCTTCTCAACTTGCGCAAGCACGTGCGAGAGGTCTTGCAGGACGTGGCGACCAGGCGCGTTAGGATGCTTTCGGCAGAACTCGTCGATGTCGTGGCCTGTGCTGCCGCCAATGTCCACGAGAAACGCAGCATCCTTGGCGGTGTCTGCCCCCTGAATCAGGCGCTCGGCGACCGGGAAGAAGTCGGTCCATCCACGACGGCCGGCCCTGTCTGTAGCCGGCCATGTGGTTTGGAATTCTCCGGGGGATAGTTGGTCATCATGTGGTTGAAGAAGTCGCTGTCTTCGCCAATGATGTCTTGCATGGGCCCCTTCTTGGGATCCTCGTGAATCCTCCAGTTGTTCTTCTTCAGGTACGTAGGGAAGTTGGCCAGCGTCGGCCAGCAGCCACCAACGCTGTGAGGAGTCAAGAAGTCAGGGGAAGGAACATCGACAGTGGTGGAGACTACTTACGTGACGGGGTATCCTCCAGCGATTAGGGGGAGACTCAAGGACTTTGAAAAGTTTGTGAGTTCATATTCATCGGCGCCGACCTCTTTGATGTATCCCATTGCGCCGAGGTGACGCATCAAGCGAGCCAGGACATCGGGGTCAAAGCCCAGAGTGTAAGCAAGTTTTTCGACCTTCTTAGGCCCAGGGTATTCGGTCATGTACTTCCAGAGACCCGAGTAAATGCCAGCGAGAATATTGACATTCACGTTAGGCTGTATTATGGCGATCAGTGGAAAGCTCTGAGGTTGAGTAGGAACGGACTAACCTGGGCCCAAACATGCCTAATCATTGTTTCTCTAGGTGTCTCGAGAGACAGAACCAGCGCACGAGCTTGCTTCAGGAGCTGGTTGCGTGTGGCATCATCGCTTGGCGACCAAGTTGCTCCGAGAGAGCCGATCGCGTTTGCAAGCTCGGCCACACGCTTGGCATCGTTCGGCTGGATGGCCACAGAGGGGTCCAACGGCAGTCTCTCCGGAAGAGAACCCATGGTTACAGAACAATGACTCGAGTACGTAATGGAAGGGAAAGGTGAAGGACTGTTCTGGACAAGACAAGGCTGGATATGCAATGAAAAGACAGGATGATCTGCCGAATGAAGGGGCTTTCCAAGCGGCAAAACAAGAACCATCATATATAGAATTCTTGTCCGGATTTGGTGTCTGCTCAGTCCACGTGTCTCCCGAGCCTTTCGGCTTGAGACTGATGCCGATATTCGTTCTCCCATGATCGCCAAGGGCTCAAAGCGGCAGCTTCATATCCATCTTCAGGGGGTTTGTATGCACATGCAGGGTCAATTTTGCAACACAACACCAACAACACGTTGGTTCTTCAGCAGACTCGATGGCTATGGTGATAGATCACTGCTGAAGACCCAAGTCTGTGGGTCCGCGGACATATGGAAAGTCCACTGGAAACCCACCGGTCAGGCGAGGGATAACATCTGTTGCTCAGGGGGCCTGGTTCCCGCCGGCGAATGAGAACATCGTGTTGGTTCAACGTCTCTTGGCCCAACCCTTGCAACACGAGTCTCTGCGCTCGAATCCTCGACAAGACTTGAATGGCATGACTGTTGGAAGTTTTTTCGCAGTCCCTTGTCTGTTTCGAAAAACGGCCGGAATGTGGCAACAAGAACCTGACTGGGAGCCTAAAAGAAGCCGCGATCAGCACCGCAATGGATGGACTCGAACGAGCGCTCAGGAGATGGCGGAAGGAGCTCCCGCCTCCGCGAAACCTAGTTGGTAGTCTCTTGGGTCTCCCAGGTCCCCGTGGAGGCATCTGTCTCTTATTTCTCCGACCCTCCACCTTCATCTGGGGCGGGTGTTGCCGCATTTTTCATGCTGTGCTGTCGAACTCCTCCAACAACTCACATGCAGCGACTTCTCCTCCTTTGCTCTCGCAAACGTCTTTGCTTGACAGCTTTGCGACAATGTCAACCGCATCGTCTCCAGAACGGGACGCCGAAAACAAAGGCCCAACGGCCCTCGGAATCGTCATTGCCGTCTCGGCTTTGAGTACCGTGTTCGCAGCAGCAAGACTCTTTGTCAGGGGGAAGATATTAGGCAAGGTTCACCTCGATGATTATCTGATCATTGCATCTGTGGTGAGTTCTTTGCATATGCAGCCAAGAAATCTTCAGCAAATATTTGGAACGTTGGCAAACTGACTGTGCCGCACTCTTTGCAGATCTGCGGATGGGTGAACGTTGGAACAGCCATCGCCGCGGTGGCGCACGGAAACGGACGACACTTCGATATACTCGACACCGAACAGAAACAAGGAGCTATCCTATGGACCATCGCTGGTTTCCCGGCGGGCGTCATGTCCTTTGGGCTTCCCAAACTCGCTGTCGTGGCACTCCTCACTCGAATCATGAACCCTAGTAAAGGACACAAAATATTTCTATGGGCAATGAGTCTGTTCTGCTTGGCGAACTTGGTTGGCTGTGTGATTATTCTTTTCGCCCAATGCCAGCCATCGCACTCGCAATGGGACTTTTCTGTGCTTGAGAAAACGTGCTGGGACAAGTGGATTCTGGTTTATTTCGCAATCTACTCGGGAGGTAAGCATAGATATACCCAAAGCCGCTCGACATAGCTATGAACTAACGTGCATATCCTCCAGGTTTCTGCGCCTTTGTTGATATTTATCTGGCCGTGTATCCCGCCGTAGTACTTGCGAAGTTGCAGATGAGCGTTAGAAAGAAAGTTGCCTTGAGTGTCGCGCTAGGGATTGGCTCAATGTAAGTCATGTGTTCTCATGATTTTCAAGTGAACACTAACAAATACTTGTAGCTCTTCGATTGTTGCCATTTACAAGTGTACCAGACTTCCAAGTCTGGCTAGCCAAGACTTTTCGTGTACGTAGCCCAACCGAAATTTCTTGCCCACGTGCTCTTGCTAACTTTCTCGGATTCAGATGACACAGCGGACTTGGTGATTTGGACGATGTAAGTGGATAACTACCTGGAACCAAGTTGCAAATACTAATGATGATTTGGAACAGTGTCGAAGGAAGCACCATGATCATAGCCGCGTGCATCCCAGTGCTGCAGCCTCTTGGCGAACTACTATTCGGCAAGCGCATGTTCAGCTCTGGCGGCGGCAAATACACATACGAGAACTACGGGTCTGGGCCCTCGGGGCCGAGCGGACATATGAGATCGGACAACATTGAGCTTTCTCGATCCCGGGAAGCTCGAAAGCGGGCTATGAGACAAGCCGACGAGATCAGCTTTGACGATACGACGACGACCACGGCTGTCGCAAAGGGAAGCCAGGAGAGCATACTGAATCAGCACAACTTCAACGGGAAGATTGTGGGAACCGACGTGTTCAGTGTTAGTGTTCAGCAGACCAAAGAGGCCTGAAGGTCACGCGCAGGTTTCAGAGGGTTACGCTGCGAGAGCGAAAAAAAAGTCTTCCTGTAATAATACTGTAAAATTCTGTTTCCAAAAAGTTGGGAACGCCGGACGCCCTATTCTTCCATGAGCATCATGCGTATGATCTGAATCGGTCAGCCATCGGCATGTAGTCCTTTGACTTAGGCTCTCCAGTAATTCCGCCGAACACCAGCTGGCCTTTCAATTTCCACTTCTTTGGCACACCCCAAGCTTTCGCTACCTCCTCATCGATGATGGGGTTGTAGTGCTGTAAATTGGCACCGATGTCTTCCGCTGCCAGGAGAGTCCATACGGCATACTGCAGCATTCCATCGCTCTGTGCGGCCCATAGAGGGACCTCAGTGGCATAAGTAGGGTACTTCTCTTGCAAGTCTTCGACAATCTGTTGATCCTCGAAGAACAAGACTGTGCCCGCGGCTTTCTTGAAGTTCTTCATCTTTTCGCTGGTGTGTTCCCACTTTTCGTCCGGGACCTTAGCTCGGAGGATCTTGGTAATGATGTCCCATAGCCTGTCATGTTGCTGACCGTGAAGCACAATAACTCGGTTCGATTGGGAATTGAAGGCGGATGGCACTTCGGCGAGTGCCTCTTGGACGATTCCGTCGATGCGCGTGGTCGATAAGGGGATTTTTCTAGATAGCTGGTAGTGCGATCGTCGGGTCTGCATCACCTCCAGCAGGTCGCTCGCGGACACGCTGGACGGCGCATCAACAGCGATGTAACGTGGGGGCGTGGATATCACGTCTGAGTCACCAAACGGAAGTGGACAGCAGAAGGTATCCTGCAGCATCCTTCGGAGTGGGCGGGGTGCAGCCATGGTTGGGCGGTAAGACGGCGTGCTTTTCTGCTGCTGCGTGATGCACTCCAGATCTGCGAGTAGTGTGAAGAAAAAGAAACGCGAAAAAGCTTAGAAAATTCGGCAGGAGGTGCAGTTTTCAGGGTCCCGCTTGAATGGCATTATAGCCAGGATCACATGCCGTCATGCTACTCCCACATGATTAGATTGATAAGATCTCAGTCGAGAATCATCAAGATTGAGACCGAAACTGACTCGCCTGGAGGCCGCGTAACGCGGTGTCCGAATTTCAAGCGGGTCTCCGACATCGCCGAGCTGTGATCCGGGTACGCTCCGGCATCTCAACCCCGAAGCGGTGTAGACATCACAGCATCTGTCAGGTTTGTCATGGCTGACAGATGTTCTCACTGAGATAATTGAATGCGCGCGCCAGCCGATGTGAGAGCTGGACGCTCTTCGTTCAGAGGAAAGCTGGTGGTTTAAGAGGAGATAAAGATTAATTTGTCTGCGAAAGCCGGCTTCTCCGAGCCGAGCCGAGCGAGACTGCGGTGGATCATCCACAACACATGGCCGCCGGCAGTCGGGTTTCGTGAGTAAGGACGGGCAGAGACAATGGTGCACCGTATTCGCCTACTCAGAGGGTAAATCTGGTCTGTTGCGGAATATGCTGAAGCATGTTGTCGTTACTTCCTCGGCAATGATCGCGTCGTTTGCCACCATGTCCTCTCTGCTCATACCTGAATTCGCAAGCCGTATATGTGCCAGGACCATGGCCGGTATCATATAAGCTTTGCCAACAAAATCCTGTGTTGGAAGCCGTTGTTCGGCAATGTAGATGTAGCGTCCGAGGATCTTCGCGAACCTCTCCTTGAGCTCAGGTACAAGGGTCCATGATTGGGGATCCGCGAAGTAGCTCTCCATCTGGACGCATATGAAGAGGATTGCTGGAAAAGCAATGGTCTGGAAGATAGAGCTCGAAGTGCGCATCAAAGTTACCAGCGCATCATTCTCTGGCCACCCGGTCTTATCCTGGGGAGGGTCAAGCCTTTCCATCAGGGACATTGCGGTTGACATGGAAATGTTGTGGGAGAAGGTGTATAATGGACTTCTGAGCGATCCAAAAGGGATGTGGAGAGCCAACAGTGATCTGGCACATAAAGCGGCTGGCAGTCCATGAGTAAACGCCGTCGAGGTGGAACGATGAGCCGAATCCGATGATAATAGGAGTTGTGCTGCAGGGCTGAGCTGTTCATGCAGGATGAATGCTTCATTGTAGTTGACCGAGCCTTTTATGTTGTTGAGAAAATGTGCAATCTGAACTCTGACTGGGAGAGTGGATATCAGAACCAAAACAGCTGAGATAGCCTGGGAATCTCCCACAATCTCCAGGTGGTCGGATACCCGTCGGTAATGGCATGTCCCAATCATCTGGGATCAAAGTCGGTTGCATTCCTTCATCCATAGAGCTTTGCAAATCAAGCTCCAGAATGGTATACCATAGGCTTTGATGTAACACTAGCTCCTCCGGATCCAGTTGATGGCCCGTAGAAGAAGGATCTCGATGCAGACCCCGCCATCATAGCGTTGCGCACCAATGCTCCGGACGAGGGCCAGCTCGCAGTCACCTCCAGACCGTAGCTTTGTCGCATCAGGCTAATGAGGCAAGAAGACTGTAATGTCGTTATATCGCAGGGATCAGATCGAAGCGCAACGCTTTGCCATGCTTGAATGAGATGCCACCATGTGGTAATCCTGGTGAGAGGGAGTCGGTCTTCCGTCGGCTGGATCGATGCATTGCCAATGGCAATCACCAGTAGCAGGTGAATGCAGAAAGTCAAGGAAACACTGTCTGGTGATTGCCAGTGTTTCTCAGCTTCAGCTCGAAAGTTGGACTGATTCAAAAACCGAAAGACAGACCCGTATGTCTTGAAGTATCTATCGACTAGCTTGATGGCAGTTTCCCTGTCGGGAATTTCTTCGAAGATGGATCGCTGGGATTCCTCGGAATCTCCTGAAACTAGAAAGCGGCGTCGGTATACTTGGTCTTTCAACTCACTATAAGAAGTAAATTTGCCGTCGGGTTTAATGAAGCCAGCCTGGCTTAGGGGTGTTAAGATATGGTCCAACTGCACAGCCAATGTGAGACTACCAGAAGGTTGCACGATCAAGGTTGGGCGACAAACGTACCTTTTCAAGAAGACCGTGAGCACTACTTCTTCCGTACCAACTTCTCTTGAAAGGGTTTCGGGGAACCTTCCTTGGGATGGGAGGATACTCCACACTCTCGCCAATGACAGTTTCTTGTGGCGTTAATAAAGTGATCTCGGGATGATTCTGCTCCCTTTCTCTCCGCCCCACGCTTGTCTCCGAAGAAGTTGAAACTCCACAGGCTGCCGGTGATATGTGTGGGGATTCCAGACCGACATCTTCTTGTCCTTCGATTGATACTGGCTCGTCGTTATGTGCGACTCGAGCTCGGCAATCGGACCGTGCCGCTTGAGCCTCCTGTGGAGGACGCTTCGCACCATTATCAACCGCTGGCTGGTCATACGTGCAGTTCAAGGGAGGTTCGGTCTTGGAGTAACGATCACAAGGCTGTCCTTTATCACACTTCAGCTTTCGGCGGTGGCACTGATGGCAGACCAGCTTGGAGCGTTCCCGCCGTCGCCGGAAGGACTTAGCCCTGCCTGCGGCCGCAATGTCGGACATAATGACAGATGACGATTGAAACACGAGATGATGAGCGGATGAAAGAGAAACTGGCCACTACCAGGGACAAGAATGATGGATGATGGATAACAATCAAACCTGACGGACATGACGGAGTAGAACATCGATCGGCCGGCGACGCCAATTTAGCCGGACCCACCTGTAACGCCGAGCAACTCTATTTCACATTCTTGGGACGGACTTAAGAGTGGGTCTCAGATGTACCCAGTGCTCACAATGACAGACGGAATGACAGTTCATCCCGACGACAGCCAAGATGAACTGGGAAATTTGATACTGTAACATCTATAACATCACGACTGAGTTCAATCCTCAATGGGTATTGTCTACTAAGGTCCCGAGATTGCTGCACTGACCGATGCATCTATCGTTCCGTCACAACCTCCTCAAAACTCTCTCTATTAGTTGCACAATGAGCAACTCAACACGGCGGATGTTTTCAATCCATAGGCCCAGCATAGACGCCTTGCAACTCTTTTCTTCTCGAGAAACAGCGCCTCACAAAGTCCTATAGCTTTGGGGACTTCATGCCACCTTCCCCAGTCCAATTACCAACACCGCCGTAAGCGTCATCTTGACTGGGGGACGCACTTCCGGGTATTGAACCAAAAATCGTAGTTAGGCACAGAAAGAAGTGTTCTATTGCGCTGGCATAGACAGCTAGGGTTAAGTTACTTCTCTGGATCATTGGTGTATCCCAATTCGCTGAGTATGTCACTGGCAAGGATTCGGGTTCCCCCATCTTGGGTCCTCATCGAGAGCGCACGGTCGTGAGAGTGCACGGCCATAAAATACTACCGTTCGTAGGGTTCCATCTCCTGCATCTCATACATCCATCCCTGTTGCCGTTGCAAAGAACTTGGAAACTTAGAAGTTTCGAAAATCCATCATCGGAGTCCGCGGAGCATCTCGAGAAGCCATCGTTAACGACACTCTTTAGCCTCTTCTGGCCTTTTGAAAGAGCAATCGCGGTCAGTGGGATCAGCAATACTACCTAGCCGCTCATCGCCAGCCCCAAAACAGTCAGGTGTCGAAGCCGCCCACAACTGGCCTGAACATTGAACCTAATGGCCTGGAGATGAGTGGCTGAGTTGATACTTATGCCTGACCTTGTTTTTCTGTGTGATGCTACCCACTCTCGTACCGGAGGAAAACAGATCGACCATGTTCAATGGTAGTCGAATCCGCCTAAGGAAGCCAAGTTTCCGGTCAAAGGCCCCTTTAAATGTTGTCAGCTGGATGCGTACGCAATTGAAAACAGGGTTTGAGATTTTCCAAAGCCGTGAGCATCGATTCATACGTGTCTGCCGGGAGAGCATGTTTTCAGCTACCCAGGCGGCATACTCTTCCTTTTCTCAACCCGAGGCCAGCCTACTTCGTTCTTAGAAGAAGTTGGATCTACGTTTGAGAAGTGTCACCATTCTTCAAGCTTAATTTTGTTCGTTTTCAAGAAACAGTCAAGTTCTAGCTTACACGTGTCTTCAGCCAACCCCACAATACGTGAGAAGGCAATGACTTACACCAGTGATTCGCGGTGAGTGAAGGTTGGTGACCCCACAACCCGTGTTCAGAGCTGCCAGTTCGCATCTGACCTGACATCTGCAAGGGGTGATTAGGATGTATGTTGGCTTCCTAATTGCTGACATTCACATACCTTATGTTTATCATTTCCGTCTAATTTCCCTCCGCATCTTGCCATTCGGAAAAGCAAACAGACAAAGAACCAAGTACGTCCCCCGCGCGGGAAGATCCACTTGCTAGCCATGCAGCCAAATATCTTTATTCAGGTTAGAGGCAACTGAAGTAAGGGGCCTCAAAAGTTGAGGGAGGCCTCCGCAATTGATCAGCTACTAAGATATAATCAAGTTTGCACTTGGAACATGGCAGAAATTTTCGAAGCTCTTCCCGCCACTTTTCTCCGAAGACCGGATCACTGACTCCAATGACGGCCGTCTAACCATGACAGCAGCCCACCTTCCGATGGCTACAGAGTCGGAGATTTTCCAGTTGGAGAAGCATCCCCTCATCTTAATGGCTTGACGTAGAGGTAAGGTTGAGTACTATGCTTCTCCGGAGGAAGTCAGCTGCATGTTAAAAATCTGCACAAAACTGCAGAGACCTGCAGCCGCCATGGTGAATCAAGGCTGGTCACGCAGCTATGATCCCACAACCATGCAGCACACCGCATGTTGGTACGGATCACATTGCGGTATTTGTGGTCTAGATCCCGCTGACAACGAGGGGTCGGTGTCCACTGTCTTAGAGCCCTGCATGGTATACCGACATATAGGGTGACATTGGCTGCAACCCAATCTGTAAGCAAATCGTGATGTTTGCCCTGCCGATAACAGCTGATTTCAAAATGTTTGGCAAACTGTGGACGCAGGGGAAAAAAGAAATCCTCGGCGAAAGCCCTTTTGAGCAGTCGAAAAGAAAAATGGTCCGAGTAAATGCCCGTGGAACTTTCTGTGGCCATGACCTGCTGCACCTCCCTGATTGGTGTTGACGGACATTAATCGATGGACGTCGATCCTCCGCACCTGCCATCTTGAGCACTGGTTGGTCAGTTTATATCGTCTAAATCTCCGTTTGGGGAATCTGGCGGCAACACCGGCACCTGAAGTGGTTTAAACTGGCATGCTGCTATCCGTCAACATACCACGGGAGCTTTTTACACCCGCGCGGAATGCGGGCTCTCCCGATGAATCTGAATCTATTAAAGAGGCTATTCCCGGCCGAGAGAATTAACAGTTTCCCGACATCATCCTCAGCCATCAAATCTTGTGATCAATCGAACAGAACACTTTTGTCATCATTTACCAAATTTCACCATGAAGGTCTCCGCAGTTCTCGCCCTCTTCGCAACCTCGGCTATTGCCACTGAGTTCGGCAAGACGTGCAGAGATGAGCACGTTGATGCCAACACCGACGTCCTCACAGCCAAGTGCGATACTGGCGACGGAAAGGGCACCCTCTTGGACACCTCCCTCAACCTGAACGACTGCTTTGGATTCCAAAACAACCAGATTCAGGTACGTACGGAATTTCCGAGGCTGGAATGTTCTTGTCGTCTTGGTGGTGCATGATCGCGGGTTGCAGTCGCCCACATCCCGGATCCTTGTTTTGCTGACCATTTCGTCATAGTACGCGAACCAGGGCCACTTTGGCGACGTCTGCAAGGACTGCTTTTCTTACCGTCTGCCCGACCCTATCTACGAGATCTTCGGCGTCTTCAGGGTTTGGATGAACTGCACCTGCAACGGCAGTCCCACGGAGAGTGCCATCAACCTGGGTAGGTGACGTTCTGGCTTGGCACTGTTGCGAGCCTCATTCTCCTGCATGCATTAGACCCCGGCTGGGCATGGTCGCTGACATCACCCTACAGACAAGACCCCAATCAGCAACAAGTTCGGCACTTTGTCCTGCGCTCGTGGATAAACATCCATGCACATGGAGTTCTTATCTCAAACATTGTTTCTTGCTTGTTTCTGTCTCTTCCGAAAAAAAGGAGTAGTCAATGACTTAAATCTTGAAGTCTGGCTAGGCTGGGTATGACTTACGATAGTTCTGGATCTCGTTCGCTACATCTGGGAGGATACCACTTTAAAAAGTTCATGTACATATTCACCGGCCCAGAGCCGTCATGTTGGAGGATGGAATATCTAGCAGCAACCTCCCTGCTCGTCATGGCCATGCATACTGTAAGACAGCATCTAAAATAGGTAGCCTTGTCAACAAGTCGTTCACTCATCGCAGTTGGGTAACACTCGTGAGACATGCCACTTGTCCAAACTCCCTTAATTGGTTCTGTCATCGTTTCTAACTCTGGATCTACTCCAGACTCCTCGAGGATACCCTGTCATTCCAAGCCAGATCAAAAGCCTATTAACTCCGCCCTACGGCCGTTACAGTTATCACTAATCAGAGCAGGCTCAGCATCGACGATGGAGTTGGTGACCCCTCCCGGCCTGAACTCGAGATTGACAAATTGTTCATCCGCCTCGCCAAATTGGGAAGGCTTTCCCAATTGTACTCGTCTTTCCACGTGTTGTCCGACTTGGCTTGGAAAATGAACTCATAGAGATTAGCCATCTCTTGACTATCCCACATTCCCTCTCTTCTCTTCATCTTCCGCAATGCATCGATGCATCGTCGTTCCAAGTCGTCGTTCTCGCAGAATGCGCAGATGTACGACAGCGAAGGCACCACATCTGCCGCGAGTGAGAAGGTGGGCCTCGTTCCTTGCGTCTTCCCGAGGATGATGTCTTCGGCCATGTCCACTAGCTCATGAAGAACTCCCATATCCGAATGCTTCATATCGCAGGGCGTGTCGTGCGAGTTGAAGATTTCCCAACTCTTCCTGGAGAAGTCCAGCGCCTTAAGCTCATCTTTATCCGCCGGATCGATGCGTTCCGGCAGGGCTTGTTGAAAGGCGTCGAAGCGAACACACCATTCTTTGAAACGTTTATCGGCCAGATCCCATTCGGCCTGTTTTGTTGAGCTCCTCGAGGTCGTTGATTCAGGCGAGCCCTTGCCATTCTCAGGTGGAGAGGGACACGATCTGCACGTGGAGCCTTCACTGCAGGACACCCACGACTCATCAAACGCTTCAGAGAACATGATTTCAACAAGATGAAGCTGGTATCGGGCCTCGGCGACACTAGTGAAGGGTTTGGTCTGGTCTTTCTCTTCGTCTTGAACGAAGAAGGATAAATCAGGAACCACATCCTCCTCGATAAGCATTGACGCATCCATGCCCATGCACGAAAACATGCCAGCTATGTCGCAAAGCTGGATAAAATGGTTTTCGACGGTCTCGGCGAGACACTTGTCGTAGGCGGATAGAGAGGCTGGATTTCGTCGGTATGCTAGCGCTGCTTGGTGAAGTGAGTCAAGAACCTTTGCTCCGGACCTCAGGTGTTGAACGGCCTTGTCATATTGCCCTCGGATGATTTCGTAACAGACGAAGACTAGACAACTGATCAAGGTGATTCTGATGTTGACTGGGGATGGGTCAGCCATAATTTGAATGGCTTCTGAGACTGCTTTTCGATAATGCCTCGTTGATACATCGCTCAACTCTAACGAGCTCTCTGTCGCTTGTGTTTCGTAAAAGGGGTTCTCCAAGAAAGCTCTGTGGGCGGAGCCAAGGGCGATGACGGCATGCTTGACGGAATCGGAATAGTAGCCCAGAGGTAGGATGTAGTTGCTCCAAAGTTTGGCCAGCGGCGTAGAGGCTCCGAAGTCTGGAACTGTGCAGTTATGGACGTGGTGGAACATGAGTCTCTCGATATTGTCCCCCGTAATGTCCCAGTTGACAGGTGCTGTCAAATGCATCGCCGACGTATTTCGAATCTGTCGTGCTAGCATGCAAGCGGTAGCAGTGGCGTTCGCGCTTGGCGATCGTGACGCTCGTCTTGTTTGTACAGCATTGAGATTCGGGTATCCATCGCATTTGTGCTTGTCCTTCTTGCATCTTTTGCATGTGGGTTTCTCCTCGTCACACTTCACATGTCGGACTCTAGCAGCAGTTGGTCAGATCCTGTACAGCGAGGCCGGTGATACAAACAAAGTCTAGGTAGCGAACTATAGAACCAGGCAAAGAGGCCTTACTTGCTGTAATGAAAGGAAACTTGGGGTCAGTCGAAGCATTCTTGAACCAACTAAAGTGGCAACAGTGTTGGTCACCAACCATGTCAGACATCCGGTCCTAACCTTTGACGCGCTCGCCCTGGTTCGCTTGGGCTTCTTCGGCGCGGGGGCCACCGAAAAGACTCCGGTCCCCGGAATGTGCGCGTCCAATGGCATTATTGGCTTCGATATGCGTACGAAAGAAAGCTTATCAGACAAATCAAGTTGTGAGATGGAACGGAGCTCGATGACAGCTGTCCATACCGAAACACCGGTGAAAAGGTGGGAGCGCGCTCTCGGATACGGTAACGCGGGGGCTAAAACAGGGTATGCGCCAAGCATCATCACACTTTTGGGCAACGCCCACTATATAAGCCAAGGTGGTCGAATTGGTCAAAAGCGCGCCGACGCGCCCCTCGGGCGCCGATGAGCCCTGGCCGTCCCCTGGTTTTCCCTGCGACGTCAGCAACTTCGTCAGGGACAACAAGCGTTTTGGCGCTAGCACTTAGTCTTTTACGACGTAGCCAATCACACGACTCAGTCAAAAGTTATTATTCAAGAAATATGGGCCTCCCGAGGATGGGACCGTTCGAGGTTCCCGCAAAATTGTCTGAACTCGACGGAAGAAGATGCCTAGCTCCGGTGATTCACACGCGACGCCGATACAAAAAGTGCTTCTTTCAGCCCTACCGGGCAACATGCGTTCAAAAGATCGCGGGAATTGCTTTTCGTCTTCCTATTGGCGTCTTTACTTTCTCGAAGCAAACCTGTGGCATCTGCCAATGCCGCTAGCTGGGAACGATTCAGCCCCTGTTTTAGACCGTTGGCTGGAGCTCCCATCTCCACTGCGGGTATTGCTGGTTGAGTCTCGTGAGTGTCATCCCTTAGATGTAAAACTCTCTCAAAGTTGTAGTTGCGACATACGACAGAAAATGGGATGGCAGCCCGGCATATCGATGTTAACCTTTCGGAGTCTTAACCGTTTGTTTCTATTCCTTTGTTCTGACAACGATCATTCGATGACATATGGCAGGGCTTGACATATGGCAGGGCTTTTACTGCTGCCTAAACCTAATCTCCTAAGCTGTAATGGCTTAGTACGCAACACGAAAGATTGCAACTCCAGTGCTATTCTTGGCACCGGCACCTGTCTGGCGTGATTAGATGGACACCGAGATTCTAGAAAGCCGTACTAGCGGGACTTTTATTCTTTCCAGCTTCCATGGCATAATTTTCCGCATATTCCCCGTGCATCTGAGTTGCATCGGGCTGTCATTCGCGTGATTCCATGTCTGGTGCTCATACTAGGACACCCCTTGTACTCTCACATGTCCAAAATTTGACACAGAGTTTGACAGCATGAGTCTCTTGAGCTTCAAGAGATAATGATGTCGTTTTGCTGTTGTCGATGTTCAATGTGTAAGATTGTTTGCGAATTGTGCTCAGGCTCTCCAGACGGTATTCAAAACATTCTCCAAGGCATCCTGGGCAACACAGTCCGCATGAATCTCGGTCTCGGTCGAAAGTACAGATACGGCAAATAGCGATGCACGTGTCCCAGCAAGAGTTAAAGATCTTGCCGGTGGGAGAGTCTGGCCTCCGTCTGGCCTCCCCCGCAAGCCCCGCGCCGAGAAACAGCAATGAGACTCGGAGAAGCACGCTCGGACTGCAAAAGCACATAGCCAGGGGAAAACCCTTTACCAGGTTACCAGTCGTGCCGGGGCGTGCAAGGGTAGCTAAACATCTGCGCCGACCGTTAAACTACCTTGCCCGACTACATCTAGGAGAGGACGCTAGGGGGTGCTCCGCCCCAGCTTACCAGGAGAAACCTTCAATGTAACGTTAACATTACCAAGAAGATGGCCTTGGGTGTACTGGGCAGCGAATTTGTCGCGCGTAGGAGAAGCATCACATGGACATCGGTACATTCTAATTATTTTCTCCGTTGCGCCACAATTGAAAGATCAACTAGGATTCTGGACCGATATTTAAAAGACAGTGCTCAAGATAGGGTAAAGATAGCGTTCTAGGTACAGCTATCTAGGTAGGAAGCTCACCATCTAATGCCACCTGAATCAGAGTACCTCCTGTGAGGTTCAGAACAGTTCCAGTCTTTCGATGCGATCTTTATCATCAGGGGCTGCTGAGCTGGCTTCCGGAAGTCATCGAAGACTTTCCCAATGCTCCAAACTTCGCGCCAAGACAACTCAATGGCTGAAGTGGACATTCATAGGGGGACCCTCCGTAGGTGGTTGTAGCACGATCGACATATGACATGATGCTCTAAATTGTTTCGGTGTCCATCGCAAATCTCTCCGCTGAGACTGGGGTCCATGTTCGCAACCATCGACTCAAAATTTCCGACCGGCCTCGGAAACCGTGTCCGACAACATCAACATGACTACGGAGCAGAAATCTTCCTGGATATGATATGGGATCATTGTTGAGTGCATGAAATGGCAGAGATATTCCCTCTTTGGGCTGAGCTGAGACATACACGCGTAATTTTATTTCAGATGACACATGTCTATCAATTCACCTAAACTCGTGGCTGAGTTGTCAGGCTGATTTCTCAGGGGGAATCGGCGGCAGCATAGCCCTATTCGGCCCTTCTGTGTGATGACCAGCAGTGAGACGTGTGCGCGAGCAACTCGAACATAACTCGCCATGCAGTTTGTTGTACAGCAAACCCATCAGTCATCGTAGCGTCCATGCGTACCAAGTTTCGACTTCATGTCTTCGGCCTAACGGATTAGCGAAGATTGCGGGTCCTCCAAAGTTTTGTCCGACTACCTAGACTTTAGCGACCCCATTCAGAATGGCCTACTCCAGTCTGCAGGTTCCAAAGTGGAATCAAACAACGGCCCCGAGCCGTCTTAGGTTGCAACCAACGCACTATGCCTCTCTCATGGTTAGTGATTCCAAACTAAACATGGGAGCGGAATACACAGTCGGCACATTCGTGCCGCGCGTCAAGGATCGATAGGCTCAAGACCCAAGGCAAGGGGATGAACACCGAGGCCTCCAGCTGAGACCCCACTGTACTAGACATGCAGGAGACGTCTGATTGAGCAAGTTCGGCACAGCCCCCATCGATACGGGCGAGGTAGGGCGTAGGCAGCCATTTTGGCAAGGCAGTTTCCCCGTCTTTGGTCCAATTAGGGTGGCCCTTGCTAATTTCTAGTCTCATCCGGCGCCGTTACGATTCTCGGAGCCTCAGTCCATAGCATTCTCGGCCCCCGGGAAGTACCCGCTCAATCTTATTATGACTTCATGTCAGGGCCGTCGCGTGAAGTGCGCGAGGGCCGAAAACAGCCGTTTTCTCAGAAGTGTGGACAAGTTTTCAAAATTCCAACTCGTTGCTTGCAGTCTCAACCCATTTCAACAAATATTGTCAACTTCTCTGATGGCGATCTTGCGGCCGTTTGCAACTTATGGCTGCATGACATGTCAGGCCAAATCCACATGCGCTATCGACGCGTGTGTAAGCGGTGTAAATTTGTTTTCGACACTGAACACCGCTATGACACATGCGTGTAGAGGCTCTGGTTCTCGAGGAGCTTCACCGGTGGCAACATCCGCTGCAACTTCGCCAAGGTAGACAAGTCCTCGGGCTAATCACTAATCAAATAACCTTCAGTCACACGAGACTGAAGAATTCAAGATCCCCCAAAAGGAACTATTCCATAAGGCCTATCAAGACAAAGCTGGAAGACGGCTGATTATATCTCAAGCATCTGATCGAACATCCAAAGCGACAGGTAGGTCTTTTCCAACCTTGGCCTGTTATGTTTCCCATTAGCTAACCTAGGTATGGAAACAGGGGTGTCTCCAGCAATGCGTCTGTGCCAGTCCCCACACCTAGAAGTCCGCCGAAAGAGAGACTGCAGCGACCGAGTTGAGCGAATATTGATACTCGGAGGAACTGATTAACAAGATTACTCTTGTCACAGGCGATACCAGTCAACAAGTACCGGGCGACAGGTATATGTGATCATTCCCACATGTGCTTTGTCGACTTTCAACAACAGAACATGAGATCATGGGACACGGCATACAGCACACCTGACCTCTTTTATAATTCGTCTGCAAAGACGATTTAGCTTGGGCTAATCGACTATCAGCCTCCGGCACTGCTTACGGCACGGCCCGATCCTTGCAGCCATGTGGCAGGCAATTCACCCAGGTGCACATCGGTTTTGGTCATTTCGAACGAACTTCGCCCCTGGACACCGGCCAATACTGTTTCGTTGTACATCTCTTGGCATCGCAAGTAGTGTTCGCTTGATGCAAGATTCCTGCGACGGGGCCTTGCTAGTATGGGTTGATGCGGCGTTTGCCAAGCTGCGCGATCAAGTGCGGACTTTCGGGGTTGCAACGACCGAATACGCAGATCGTCGAGAACCACAAAAACAAGGCCGCGTTGCACCAAACCACGAATGAGCTGCATCGAGCCGAGAAATATTGTATGCATGATATATAGATTCTGTCTCAGCGTTTGCTTGGCCCACTGATAGGAGGTCCGCGGACACCTATCGCGTCCCGGTGCCTACCAGAGTTTCAATGTTGTGTAGATAGAAAGATGGGTATAAAGACGAACCGTACATCTGACGAACCGCTTTAGTACAAACCCTCAATCTACACGGCTGTTAAATCTTATTGGATTACTCACAACTACATCTCAACATGGCGACCGAAAAGAAGATGCGCATTTTGATTGCAGGCGGCAGTGTCTCCGGGCTTTCTTTAGCCATCATGCTGGAGAAGTTCGGCATCGACTACCTAATCCTGGAAGCCTATCCCACCATTGCGCCTCAACTCGGTGCCAGCATCGGCCTCCTGCCCAACGGTCTAAAGATCCTCGACCAATTGGGATGCTATGAACGCCTGCGCGAAATCGGGGGCGACATCTATTACAAGTGCTCCATCAGATCCTCGGACGGACGCATTCTGTCAGAAACCAAAGACGCAAGTCTTTCTGAGAGCATTGAAAGCATGTACGTCGCCAAGTTCGTCCGATGTGTCCACCATGATTGACTCCAACGAGGACGGGCTACCCCTGTGTTTTCATCGACAGGCAAATGCTTCTCCAGGTTCTGTACGAAAAGATTCGGTACAAGCAATGCGTCTTGACAGGGAAGCGAGTCTCCCATGTGGAGATGAACGACTCAGGTGTCACTGTCAAGACACAAGACGGAAGTACCTACACCGGAGACATTCTTATTGGGGCCGACGGGGTCCGAAGTACCATCAGGCAGGAAATGTGGCGCCTTGCTTCTGAGGAGAAGCAGAACGTGTTTCCACCAGACGAGGCTCAAAGTAAGTTATTAAGAAAAAAGGGTTGATGAACGAATTTCTTACAAATGTCGAAGGTCTCAAGTCGAACACGAAATGCATCTTTGGCATATCGAATCTTCCCGAGGGCTGGCGTGGGATGCAGCATTCTGCCTTCAATGACGGGCGGAGCTACCTGTTGGTTCCAGCACCGAAAGACCGGGTCTACTGGTTCTTCTTCCACGTTATGGATGGCACGTACTACGGAAAAGACATTCCGAGATTCTCAAAAGAAGACGAAAAGGCGCTTGCATCAAAGTATTTTGACGACAATATCTTGGACTCAATTACCTTTCGCGACATTTATGAAGGACGACAAGTTGCTACGCTTGTTGCACTGGAGGAGCACGTCTTTTCCCGTTGGAACTACCGAAGGATTCTGCTCATCGGCGACTCTGCGCACAAGGTACGTCCATGTCACAAAACAGGTCACTGTGTGTTTGTCGGTGTACATAAATCGCTAATGTGTGGTCTATCCAGCTTCACCCGATCACAGCCCAGGGAGGCAACGGAGCCATTGAGACAGCAGCAGCTCTCGTCAACACCCTGGTTTCAACGCTGAACTCAGCCTCTCAAGCATTGTCAGACAAAGGGATTGAGTCTATGCTTGCGCAAATTCAGACTAAACGACAAGAAAATATTACCGAGGTTATGCAAGAAGGCCGATGGATCAACAGCATTATCTGCCAGCAGCTGCCCCTCTCTAAGTTCCTGATTGGGATCATTGTGCCTTGGCTTGGTGATAGTCTACTTCTCAAAAGCTGGTACAAGAGCTACTTGAGAGGTACTCAAGTCGAGAGCCTGGGCTTGCCTCATAGGTTGGTATCCAAGTCATCTCACGCGGCTGTAGGCTCGCAATGCCAACTTCGCAGCTGGGCGATCTGGACGACTGGAGTGGCCTGTTCTGGGGTTGCTGCTTTTATGCTCATGCGACTTCGTAAGACGTATAAGGGATGAGATGAATGGATTTGGGCTGTATTCTAATTCACTCCTAAATTTGCATAGCCTCTACAAGAGATCTTCTGTTTCTTGCTCCCTTCCATCGGTCCTCTCTCTTCGGCTGGACTTTCTTCTTATGGCAGCATGCCGCCATCAACTAGCATCGCTTGCCCAGTGATATACGATGCAGCATCGCTGAGCAGGAAAGTAATAATTGCCTCAACCTCTTCTGGCTTCCCAATTCGTCCGAGCAAAGGTGGCGGAAGGACAGCTCCAGTCTCCGCAAACTCCATAGATGCTGCCAGAATAGGGGTCTCAATCGGTCCACTAGAAGAAGTTAGCAAGAGCTCCTTCAAATATGAAGTCCCCAACTTCAATATGGTAGACCTACGGGCAGACAGCGTTGACTCTGACACCCTTTCTTCCAAATTCCCTTGCAGCGCTCTTGCTCAGGCCAAGGACCGCATGCTTGCTCGCTGTGTAGGCACCATGGAACTCCAATCCGTACAAGGAGGAAACAGAGGCAACATTGACGATAGAAGCTCCCTTGCCATCGTCTTTCAAAGCCGGAATCTGGGCTCTCATAGCATTCAGAATACCCTTGCAGTTCACTCCCATCACAAAGTCCCAGTCATCGTCCTCGATCTCCGCAATCGTCGCCCTGTTTCCCTGCCGGCCCAGTACGCCAGCACAGTTAGCGGCTCCGTCAAGCGGTCCGAGCTTCTCCACCGTCTCAGCGATCCACGCCTCAACCGCCTTTCGGTCCCTCACGTCGGTGACCTTGGAAAAGACGTTCTCCGCGCCATACAGCCCGGTAAGCACAGCAGCCTCGGACGTAAGCAGAGCCTCGTTGACATCGGTTATGGATACCCGCGTGCCAAGGGACGCCAGTTTCTTCGCCGTCGCGAGACCAATGCCCGACGCTGCGCCTGTGATGGCGATGACCTTGCCCTTGAAGTCGCTCATAGCTGGTGTTCATAGATGGGTATCGATCGAGTGTTGCGAAAGGGAAAAAAGCCTCAGGAGGGGGGAAAGCTTATCCTCCAACTTTCAGCCGATGTGATGGTCCTCCACCTCACCATGATGAGAGTAACACAACGGACCTATTATGGTTATCCGAGGCTCTAGTGCGTCTTCTTTCGGTGATATATATCCATCTCGGGATGGACCGACAGGGGACGGTGACACCGCCGGTCGGAGTGGGGCCGCCGGATAATCCAATGAGGCAGACACAGACACTGCTTCAATCCGTTACAAAACATATTCACAGGTTCGGAAAAACCAAGATGACTGTTTGAGTATGAACCTAAAGCTCCATCAGCCCCAGGCCAGTAGGCCCCATTCAGGCAGGATAGCTAGGCTGCACACTCAGGCAATTTAACCGGACTCAAATCATGAAGATGCTCAATTACCAACGTCAACACCTAAAGTTATCTCATGCTAAACTGTTTCCCATGGCTACATGTCGTGCCCTTTGACAATTGTCTTCAATCGCTTTTGCAGCTCAGTCTTGTCAACCCTTTGGACATCATCCGTGGTATAAGCGTTTAGCCTGAAGTCATCCGCTGTGGCAAGATTAGCGACAAGCGGCAGTGAATGTCAGCAACGACCTACCAAGCTTTCCAATCTTATCCCACTCCGAAAGGAGATATTTGACGTTCTTCCCCGCTAAGAATTTGCTATGAATTCGCGACTCCGTCTTTCCCACCTCCGTCTTGATGTGGGCGATGTCGTCGGCGATGGCTGACCACGTCGCTTTGTTCTGCTGTAGAACCTTGACAGCTGGCCCAATGAGGTCGTACAACGCCTTTGTCCTAGTCTGAACGTTGCTGGTGTCGAATGACAACTTCATGTAGTTTGCGACTTCCTTGCTGTCCTTCTCAATAAGGCCGTCGCATTCTTCCATTGTTTTATGGAGTGCCTGAGCCTCGGCGGATCCGACGCCTGCGGCCACCGGCATGAGAACTAGACCAAAGACCGGACTATGAAAACTTCAGTACTATAGCCAACGATTGGGGATCAATTTTACTTACATTAATAGCCAGAAAGGGCTCGTTGCTGCTGCTGTGGTCGCTGCAACGTATTGTTAGCGTCAAGGCGACATACCGTATAATACGATCAACAAACCGATGACAAATTTGCGGTACGTGTCCCACCATCTGACGCGCGCGGCTTGAATCTCCTTGTTGAGCGCCTCGATCTTGCCTCCTTCGCTTTCCAGGGCTTTCTGGGTGTCGTTGTTACGGTAGCCTAGGTTTTGTTCATCATCTTGTCACTGCTTCTCGAATTCACCAAGCTCCGTCGCCGCTTTGTGGGAAGCGTCGGCCAACGCCTGCGCGTCTGAAATAGCCTCATCACAGAGATCGTTGATGTTGTCCTTAATTTCCTGAGTCTTTTCGGGGTCTGCTTTTGTCTCCGACTTATTGAGAATCGTGATCTGTTCAACGAGACTGCCGTAGTAAGAGGACAACATGTCGCCTCCTACTTTGTCCGCGTACGCTCGAATTGCGCTGGCGAGGGAGATGATTGTTGGGTATGTCTCATCTTTGAATTTGGTGCAGTGCAACTTGACCTGTTAAGAGTATTTAGTGACGGCTACTTCAGCATAGAAAGCAAGCTTACCTTGCCCTGAACGTCCAAAAGAAGATCCAATTTCAGCTCTCCCATGTCTTCAAGCTGTTTGTACTCATCCTCAGTAACATTGATAGCATGGCGGTAACCTTCATGATCAGTGGCGAGCATGGACCCAGCCACGAGGTACTCAAGCAGCGGCTTGCTAGAATTGCTTCTAAGCAGGCCGTCTGGGGCGCTCAGCTTCGTTGGAAGCAAGTCCAAATTGTCGATGTTTGCCTCTGTCATTTTCTAAATATACCGGTTCAGGAGGAGTCTAGCAAATCATGCAAGCTCGTATGCCACAACGGCTCTCATATCTGAAGTTCGACCAAGCTTTATGTATTGCTACCGATCCCCAAACGTGACCTTACGGGATACGATGGCTGCTAACTTGATTCCGGTGAAGCCTTTTGTCAGGCTATTTTGAGACACGCACGCAATCAATCAAAACGCGTAGTCACGAGAAGGATATAGTAGCTGGAAGCTGTGGCTAGCTGGATTATAAGACATGGTAAATTGAGTGGCAGAGTACAATAAGATCCCTGCTCGTTTATTACCCCCTCTACCTGGATCGCTTCGTCATTTCTAAGACAAAAGAATATTTTCCACACAATTAAGCCGGTGCTAAATAGAGACAGTCTTCTAACGAGGTACCACGCTTACAAACTTACGGGAATTATATTGTAGTTATGAGCTGAATGACTTTGCGACTTGAATCTGTGGCTATTTGATATATGAGATGCATTCAGGTGTTCCACATTCAGCAAGCCTCAGATCTTAGAGTCTCAGACAGCATCCCACCTAGGACGCTAGCAAGCTTGCTTCATAGCTAGACAACTTACCTCGCTATAGCTAGCTGAATTGCAAGACATAGTAAATTGACTAGGAAAGTATGAGAGCCGAATGACTTTGCGACGTGAACCTGTGGCTAGCTGAAATACGAGATTGTTATAAACTAACTGTAACATACGTATAGTATCTATATGAATAAAACGGCTTATATTCCTCTAAATTAGAGTCTAATATAAAGGGTTTTTTATAGATTAGAGATTAATACGCTAGAATATTATTAGTTTAGAAAAGTAAGTTAGAGAGTAAGTTATATTATACTTTCTTCTAAATATAAAGTTACTTTAAATATTTAAAAGTATTATAATATACCTTTCTAAGTTTAAAAAAGTTTATAAACTCTAATCTTATATAACTAATACTATATTATTTTATATATAAGTTTAAATTATAAATAAATATAAAAAAATAATTAATAAAAACTAATAAAAAGATTATTTTAAAGCTTTATTATTAAATTATAATTTTTTTTTTATTTATTTTCTATTATAGTTAAGATTATAAATACTAAAGTAGTAACTAATACTACTACTTTACTTAGTATAAATAAAAGTTTTTTATTAGTTTAAAATAAAAAGTTAAAGTAGTTATTAAAGTAATAAAGTAGTAGTAATAATAATATCTCTTATACTATTTCTACTTTTTAATTTTCTTTCTCTATTTATAATATTATAAATATATATATTACCTATTTTATATCTATATATATATATAGTTATATAGTAATTATAATATTTAGTTTTTATTTATAATAATATTTTTAATACTAATTATATTATTTTTAGATAACTAAAGAAATTAAAACTAAATATATAGCTATAATAGCTAAAATAAAAGCTATTTTTACTAAGCAGAAGTAAAAAGAGAGAAAAAGGGAAAAAAAAAGAGTAATAATACTTCTCTTACTTTTTTAGAGCTTAAAAGCTTTATACTTAAAAGTAAATTAATTTATCTCTATTCTATTATTTCAAAGTTCTCTTATTATTATAAACTTTTTACTTTACTTTACTATTTTTATAGTTAAGTTATTAATTTAAGTTGTTTTATAGAGAAGAAAACTAATAAGTTTAATAAGGGTAAAAACTCTATAAGGAGTAAAAGTACTAAAAGAGAATATAATTTCAAGTCTATTATTTCTATACTTTTATTCTCTTATAAGCTATAATAAAGCTATAAATAAAGTATATCTTAGATCTTTATTTTTAATTAAATTATTATATTATTTACTAACTATTAAGTAGAAATAAAAGCTTTAAAAGCTTAGAGTTAAAAAGAAGAGTAGGTACTATTACTAAGTAATATTATATACTTACTATACTTATATAATACTATTTTAGGTATATTACTTAGTATATATATACTTAGTTTAGAGTAGAGAAGTAAATATACTTTTTATAAAGAGAAGAGAAAACTATATATCTTTATACTAATCTCTATTTCTAGACTAAAGCTCTAATTCCTAGGAAGTATATAAAAAGATCTTACTAAAAATATATATTTTACTATATAACCTTTTACTTTATTAATTACTTACTAACTTATATACTATAAGTTCTTATTTATTAGAGAACTACGTTTTATAAAGCTCTTAATACTTATAATAAAGCCTAGAAGAAAACTAAAGTTAAGAGTAAGAGTAGTAGTAAAGTAGTTATAGAGTTTATAGCTTTTCTTCTTATACTAGCTATTACTCTATTAGTTAAGGTTATTATAGGGGATATACTAGTCTCTAGTAGTTTATATACTAGTTTATTTTTTAAAGTAACTCTTTCTATCTCTAAGATAGATAGTATTTATACTACTATTAACAGCTTTATTAGTAGTTATTTTCTAGAAAAGATAGTACTTATATATAATATCTTTATAGATAACTATATATCTACTTTCTAGGGATATAAATAAAATGTAATATTATTTTACTAGGTATCCTATAGAGTATAAGTGTTTTAAGCTTTTAAGAAAGCTATATACTTCCTAGCTATTAAGCTATTTTTAATTAAAAATACTTAGCTTATAAGCTTTACTTACTACTTAATTTTTTCTCTTTAATTTATATAAGTATTTATAATATATCCTAGAGGTTTAGAAATATTTTAAACTATTTAAACTTTACTTAAGAGAGGGGTTTTATAAAGCTATTAGCTAGTATTTTATTAGTAAGAAGATATATAACTTAGAATAATTATTTAGTATATTCCTAGTAAAGCTATATATTCTAGATATCTATATAGTAAAAGTAAGTTAAGATATACTCTTTTTTACTTATTATAAGTTAAATTATTACTGATTATTATAATAGATCTTCTATATATCTTTAAGGCTAAGTTTAAGGTTAATAAAAAGTTATTTAAGAGCTATTATCTCCTTTACTATATATTCTAAGCTGAGAAGCTTAGCTTCTGTTATTAATATAGTTACTATATTTTAATATATAGCTTTTTATTAGATTAGACCTCTAAAGAGAGATATTATAAAACTTTAAAATAACTTTTATATTTCTTTATTATTAGTAAAAGATATATTACTTATAATTAATAATACTTATATAATCCTACTCTTTAAGATACTAAAGTATATTATAAAGTATTATATATAGTATAGATATTAAATAACTTAGTTTATAGCTTAGTAGTATTTTAGAGATAGGTTTATTAGGAACTATAATAACAGGGTATAGTGGAAGGAGGTAAGGTTAATTTCTAGCATTTTAACTTTAAAGCAATAGATTATATAGAAGGTTTTATAGGCGTTAAGCGTTATTATAAAGGGAAATAGTTTATATAAATAGATAGAAGCCTAGTTAGCTTTTAACGAAAAAGACTAAGTAGATAAATAAAAAACATACTCGTTTTTTATAAAATTCTCATTTTTTCTTAATAATTTTAGTAACTAGTTTTCTAAAAAAAGCTACTAAAATTCTTTAACTTAACTTATAATAAAAATCTACTAAATTCTACCCTTTAAAACCTAAATAAAAATAAACGTTTTTAAACTTCTTTAGCTTTAGTTAGCTTTAGTTTTTATCTTTCTTCTTAATTTTTACTATACTTCTTAAGTTATTTAAAGCTAAGAAGAAGTAGAATACTATAGAGATAATACTATTAAATTTCTTCTTAGTAGCCTATTTTCTCCTAAGAAGTTATATAACTTAAAGGATAAAAAAGATAGAAGTTATAGATAAAATATAACTTAATTAGGTTTATATTTATATACTTATCTTTATATTTTTTATAATTAGCTAGAAAATTAATATATTAATATTGAAGTATTTTTAAGAGGTTTCTTTTTTAAAGTAAAGTACTTAGTATAATTAATAAGTTTTCTTTTTTTTACTTTATTATAAAATTAATAATTAGTATAAAGAGGTAAATAAGACTACTAAAGAAGAATCCTCTTTATAGTTATTTTATATTACTTTACTAAAACAAAGTAAGAAAAAGTTTAGAAGAAAAAGTAATTTAAGTAATACTATATTAAAAGAAATTTAGCTAATACTTTTTTTAACTTCTATTTTCCTAAAATAAAAAAAAACTACTTAAGTATTTAAAATCTAAGATTAACTAAGTTTATAGAAGTTTAAAAAACCTTAAAAAAAAGAGTATCTAGTTTAGTAAAAGAGAGTAAGTAAAGTTCTAATAAGTTTAAATAATTCTCTTTATTAACTTACTATCTACTTATTTAAAAAGTATTATATATTATATCTTTACTAGCTTTTATAATAATAATCTAAAGTTAACTAAAATAAGTTAAACTTATTCTTCTTTTATTTCTAAAACTAAAAATATAAAAATAACTAGATTGAACTTATTTACTTTATAAACTTTAAAAAAAGTAAAACTAATTAATTTATCTTAAGGAACTTCTCTTTAATTAAATTTATTAGAAAGTTTCTAATAATATATTAACTAGTAAAAGGAATACTAAAAAAGCCTAAAAACTTAGGATTTAAGTTATACCTATATATAGAAATATTAAAAACTAAGTTCTTTAAATTAGAAGTTACTATAAGTATAAAAGTATAAAAAACTAAAAAAGAAAAATATTATAACTATATTAGCTTTTTAAAAGAAGAATAAAAAGAATATTTTATAAGCTTAATTGAAAATATTTCTTTTTTCTAAAAATAATTCTATACTAACTTTATAGAAAAGAAGATATATATATTTATTCTATTACCTCTTTTCTTTACTTACTTATATAGTAAATAAGTAACTAGTATAAAGTATATCTCTTAAGGTTTATAATTAATATTATAGTTTAATTAAGTTTTCTATTAAATCTTAAGCTTAATCTATAAAAAAAGAGTACTATAGAGTAAAGTTATAGAAAATATTACTAATAGTATCTAGTTTCTCTATAAAAGGAGAAGAAAAAGAAGTTAAAAATATAAATAATTATACTAAGATAGTAAAAAAGAAGAAAATAATAAATAGATATACTTACTAAAAGAGAAATAGATAAAAAGAAATAATAGTAGAGTCCTCTCTTTTTTTCTTTATTTCTACTCTTACTTTTTATTACTTTTCTAAACATATATTATAAAGATCTCTCTTTTATTCCTTTTATTAATAAATTATCTATTTACTTAAGTTTTATTCTATTCTTTTATAAAATACTTCTTTAGAAAAGCTTTCTTCTATTATTTCTTCTATTAATTTAGTAATATTTCTTTTAGAATAGTATTACTAAAATCTAAAGTTCTAAAAACTTTAATTTAAGTTTAAATAAAATCTTAGATAAATTAATAGATAATAAGCCTAACTTAAGCTTTAGTAATATATTAATAAGTCCTTTTATAGGTTTTTTATTCTATTAACCTTAATAAAAAAGCCTCTTCTAATTTCTAATTCTAACTAAAGTTTAAAAGTAGTTATTAAAGTTAAAAATTTTAAAGTTATAACTTCTAAAAGTAGTACTATAGATATAAATAAAACGTTTAAAGAGGATACCTCTAAAATAAAAGTAATATAAAGCTATTTAAAACCTATTAAATTATATTAGAAAATATTAAAGCTTTATAGATATAAACTCTAAAAATTTAAAATACTAAATCTTAGTATAACTAAAGTATTATTCTTTTCTAGAAATAATATTCTAAACTTTATTAAAAGCTATAAAGTTATTACTAAAGTAGTAAGTATTACTAATACTTCTAAAATACTAAGTATTATATTCTATATAGATACCTCTTTTTAAGCTAATAACTAAGCCTAACTTTCTAATAAAACTTAGTAATAGATAAAAGAGTACTTAATCTAATACTATAAAGCTATAAATAAAGACTATTAAAACCTTCTAAATAACTAAATTAACTAGATTATCTCTTTAATACTAATAATTAATAATTTTAACTATAAAGCTACTATAAAGTTTCTTTAATAAATTAATAATATCTAAACTAAAGCTATAAAATATAACCTTAATATTATAAATAGCCTCTAAATAATTTATATAACTATATTAAGATTTAATTAGTTAGCTTTAAATAGAACTACTTTATTAATAAGATTAAATATCTATAAGTTATTTAAAAAAGAGAACTTTAATAAGTTTAAAGTAAACCTAATAAATTAGCTTAGCTCTAAAGCTACTTAGAAGTAAACTCTTTATATTATAGCTTTTATTTATACTTTATTTCCTCTATTTCTAAAAGTCTTATAAAAAGATACTTTTCTCTCTTTATAAGTAAAAAAGAGTAAACCTAAGCTTAATTAAAATATAAAAAGTATCTAAAACTAGCTTTTAAATTAATAACTTTCTAACTTAGTAAAAATAATAAATAACTAGAAAATATCTTCTAAAAGAGTTATTTAAGCTTTTCTAGCTATAGAAAATAACTAACTATTTTTAGTCTATTCTATAAAAGTTAATAAAGAGAACTCTAAGCTATTCTTTTATAAATTATATAGTTAGTATTAGTATATAAACTATATAGATTATAACTTTAAAGAAAGCTATTATCTATAAAAAATAGCTAATAAATAAAATAGCTTAATCTAATACTTCTAAAAGTAGTATTTTTATAATCTTTAAAATAATAAATTCTTTATTCTTTAGATTATTTATTATCTAAATAAGAAAGTAAGCTTAACTAAGAAGCTATTATTATATATTTAAAAATTAAAATAACTATAAGCTATAAAAGCTTAAGCTATTAAGATCTTTAAATAGAATATTAATAACCTTAGTTTATTTTATAGAAGTTCTTTAAGATTAAGATAACTTTAATTTAATTAAAATATTTATAGGTTTAGAAAAAAGTAGTATAATATCTAATAAAGAAGTAAGTAGTTAAGCTTTTATATTCTAGATTTCAGTAGTTAATAAAAGTAAATAGAGAAACGTTTTTATATACTTATAACTTAATAGTATAATAAAAAGGATTACTTAATTTTATAGTTTCTAAACTTATAATTACATAATTAAAAATATATAGAGTTAATTTATTTTTATAGAAAAAGCTGAAACTTTTAAATTTAAGTAAAATTAAAAGAAGATACTAAAATCCTTTTCTAAAAAGTCTATTTTACTATTTAGGATATTAAAAATACTTCTATTATTTTAAGAAAGTTTTAAACTATAGAAATTTACTTTAAAAAGCCTCTAGTTTTACTAAAAAAAGCTATAGAAATAAGAGAGTTTTTTATAGCTTAGAAAAGTAAGAAAAAGATTTAGATATTAAAATAAGAGAAGAGTTACTTCTTAATAAAGTTCCTACTCCTTTTAATACTTTAAACTAAAAAGAGAAAATAAGTTAAAAAGAGAGGTAACTAGTAATAATTAAAGTTTTATTTATAAAGCTTATTTTAAAAATATTTTACTTAAAAAATAACTTCTAGTTAGTTACTTTTCTTAATAACTAAAATAGAAAAACTATTAAAAATAAAGAACTAATTAATAAACTTATTTTATATAAGCTTTATAGTTTAGTTAGTTTTCTAGTTAAAAAAGTATATAAAATCTAGCTTAAATATAGAGAAAAGTTTATTAGAAAGATATATACTTTTATAAATAACTTAGAAAGTATTATTTATATACTTATCTCTACTAACTTCACTAATTTTACTAAAACCTCTAAAAAAAAGCTTAATAAACTAATTAAGTAACTAAGTATAATAATATAGTTTAAATATAAAACTATCTAAAGATTTTTATAGTTAAAGCTATAATCTCTATAACTATAAACTAAATAGTACTTATAATTATTATACTATAGCTTATTTTAAAAGTTACTATTAATAGAGAATATTTTAATAACTACTCTCTTATAATTATTAATACTAGAGCTAAGTTTAATCTTATTAGCTATAAATATTTTAAACTATAATCTCTATTTTAATAATAACTCTAACTATAAGAATAATAGCTAAGAGTAACTTAAAGCTATACTTTATTAAAATCTATTATATATCTATTTAGATTAATAACTATAAAGTTATAATAACTATAATAGTTATAAACCTTAAAATAGTTAATTATAACTTACTTTTTAAGCTTCTTTTTACTATTTCTACTAAACTTACTTTTAAGTACTTTAAATGCTTTATTACTATAGTAATAAAAGCTAAGAAGTATAAAAATAAGAAGCTTAAAAGAATTAGCATTCTAGTTAGTTTTATATAGTTAGATTCCTTATACTAAATCTAGTATTATTTTCTAGAATAAGAAAACTATATATATATTTATAATATATTTAAATCTATTAGTAATTAGAATAAGCTAACTAAAATAAATAATATATAGTAAAATCTAAACTTATTATACTAATATTATAATAAACTATAAAAAAGAATATCTCTATACTTAATAAAAGAAAAAAAAACCTTTTTAAATAAAAAAGAAAGACTTCTTAAAATAGCTAATACTCCACTCTAATCTCACTTTTAGCTATATTTAACGTTCTTAATATAATTATAAAAGTAGTAGTTACTCTAATAAACTTATACTAAGAAAACTATAAAACTAACTAAAGTTTTATAGAAACTTATATATTATATAAATAAAATAAGAAATATATCTAATTAATAATTTACCTTTAGATAGCTTAGTTTTAAATAGTGAAAAAGACTAAAAGAAGATTTAAATTTAAAAAGTTATAAGCTATTTCTAGCTTTCTAACTCACCTTTTACTAGCTATATATACTTATAATTTATAAAGTTTAATTAAGGTATTTAGCTTATATTAGAGAAGTTTTTAAAGCTTAAAATTACCTAGCTATATCTTTTACTAAGAAAAATTAAGATATTAAAATATATCTTTATTAATAGAGAGAAAATACTTATATAGGATTTTACTAAATATAGCTATATTAATCTATAAGTAGCTCTATTATAGAAGATTAGAACTATCTAATATATTACTTAGTAAGAGAAAGAAATTCTTATTTTAAAAACTTTATAAAATAAAGTTATTAATATACTTAGATTATAAGTTATATAAAAAGTATTTAAAGAGTTCTATAAGTTATATAACAACGCTTAGTTTCTTATTACTAAAAAAGATAGTAATATAAAGCTAATTAACTTATATATAAAACTTAATAAAATTAGTATTAAAAATACTTTTATTCCTTTAGAAACTAATAAATTCTCTAAGAACTTTACTAACTATAAGATTATAAATCTTTTAAACTTATTCTCTAGATATAACTAAGTTTCCTTTAATAAAGAAAGCTAAAACCTAACTATATTTACTACTCCTCTTAAGCTATTTAAGATATATACCTTACTATAAAGTATAATAAATTTAGTTACTTAGTTTATAAAAGTTATTATAAGGATTTTTTATAACTTTATCTTAAATATTTACTAGCTTCTTTTTAATAATATTTTTATTAGAAAACTAAAAATAGTATATAATAATAACTAGCTTATTAAGCTACTAGAGATATATTTATATATTTTTAAGTATCTTATAAACCTTAATATAATATTTTAGAATCTTAAACATATTAATATTACTATTTCTCTAAAGAAACCTTAAATTTACAAACTTACTATTAACTTTTTTAGATATATAATAAATAATAAGAGATATAAGCCTAATTAGAATAAAGTTATTAAGATTCTTTAATAGGAAAAGTATAATAATATTATAGCTATTAAAAGCCTATTTAGAATTATTAATTCTATTATATTGATTAAAAACTATAGTACTATCTTAAGCTTACTTATAAAGCTTCTCTAAAAGATATATCTTTTAAATAAAGTTTTAAATAGTAATTAGCTATAGAAACTCTTAAGCTTTACTTAGTTAGCTTTTTATTACTTTAGCTATTAATTATAATAAAAAAGTAAATTTTATTTACTTTTCTATTAATAAGCTTTAAAAGATAGAGTATTATTAAAATAAAAGATATATTACTAAGTATAAAAGTAAAATCTAAAGATATAGCTTTTAATTATATAAAATAAATTAAATCTTTAGTTAGTTTTATTTACTTTTAAAAAGCTTTAGAATTATCTCTATAAAATATAATTTATTTTAGAGATTAATATAAAAGTTCTTATAGACTAGATTAATAATATTACTTTAGATTTACTAAATACTATCTTTATATATAGATTACTTAGATTAAATATTTAACTTTATATTTAATATATACTTAGTATAAAAATAATACTATAGATAGCTTTTTATAAGAACTAGCTAGAGAATCTAATATCTATAAAGCTAAATAGGAGGAAAACTTAAATAAAATAATTAATAACTCTATTTATACTATAAAGCTAAATAAAAACTTATATTTAAAAAGAAGAAACTTATTAAGCTTTAAATAGATTTAGTTTTAAAAATCTTAGTAAATTACTAAATATCTAACTTCTTTAAACTAAATAAAAATAATAGCTTAATATAACTTTAATAAGTTTAAATAGTATATAGTATAATATATCCTTTAAAATAGTTTTTTTTTTAGAAAAATATAAGATAAATCTTATACTAAAAAGAGTAATAAATAATAAAGAAAAGTAAAAGAAACTTATTTAGTATATATATATATAAAAAGGCTATTATAGAAAAGATACTATATAAAAAGGCTATTATAGAAAAGATACTATATATATAAAGTTTAGATAATAATATATTTAGGAAAATATATATTAAATAATAAGTAACTAAAAAGCTACTTTTTATATATTAAGCTTAACTATTAATTTTAAAGACTTCTATACTTTTTTATATTTCTAAGTATTTCTTCTTAGTATATCTATATAGATATCTAGAAAATTAATAACTATTTCTTAGCTAAAGCTTATAATATATTAACTAGTTATATTAAAGCTTATTAGTTATTAAAGAATATTAACTTTAGAATAATAGCTAAATTTATTTAAGAAGATATTATTTACTAGTATAAGATCTATAGGCTTTTTATTATTAATAGAAGCTTTAAAAATAAAGAGTTTATTAAAAAGCTTAATTAAATTTATAGGGGATAATATCTTATTATTTTAGTATATAACTTAAAAATAAATAGACTTATTAAAAAGAGTTATTAGCCTTTTATTTACACTTTAATAACTTAGTTAGACTTTAGTACTAAAAACTAAACTTCTATTTTTTATATAGCCTTTTTACTAATTAAATATTAGTTAGATTTTCTACTAATTACTCCTCTTTTTATTTTATTTATAGATATAATCTAATTACTTTAATTAAGATAAAAAGTATTATTTAGTAAATATTAAACTAGTTAAAAGTTATAATATAGAAATTAACTTTTTCTATATATAAATATTTAAATAACTTAATTCTAATTACTATATTACTCTTAAATATATTATAAAGTAGTACTATTAAGTAGTTAAAAACTATAATTAAAGGAATAAATATAAAATATAATACTAAAAGCTATAAATAGGAGATATTATTCTTATATATAATATAAAGCTATCTATTAATAAAAGCTTTTCTAGTAAACTTAGTACTTATTAGCTTAGCTCTTTTTATATTTAGAGAATTTCTCTTTATATATCTTTTTATTTTTTAGAGATATTTACTAGATTATTTATTAAGAGAACTATTATTAATAACTATTTAAAGAAATTTATAGTAAATAAAAATAGCTATTTAGATAATATCTCTAAAATAGAAGTCTAATTAGACTTTAATAAAACTATAGCTAAAGTTTCTTTACTATAAATTAACTAGACTTTAATATACTAAGCTTAGTAGAAATTCCTAACTTTAATAAGCTCTTTATATTAGAAAACATAGAGATAGATAATATTAAAACTATATAAATATAAATTAAGTAATTATAAAAATAAATTTAAACCTTATAAACTAAGATTAATAAATAGTAAAAGAAAAATAAGTTAGTAGTAAGTATTTCTATAAAAAAAAGAATTTAATAATAAAGGATATAAAAGAACTAAAAAATAGCTAAGTCTATATATAAGTTTTTATTTATTTTAAGTAAATAACTTTATTTTAATATATTTATTACTAGTTATTTTATATTACTTTTATACTGATTTACTATTTATGCTACTTTTTTACTTAAGATATACTTATTATAAAAGAAAGAAGAATATAAAAAAATAAAAACTAGTTATATATAAAGACTAAAAACACTAAAAACCTAAAAGAAAATAAAATTAATCTCTGAAAAGTTTAAACTAAAAATAGACTAAATACCTTATTATATAGCTTTACTATTAGAACTACTATTATAACCTTCTTTACTCTTCTTCTTACTTATAATAATCCCTTAACTTTTACTTTAAATAACTCTCTTATCTTATAATAACTTTTGTTATAATAGAGTATAATATAGCTAGAAAGTTTCTAAAGATATTATACTTATATTATACTTTTAAAATGTTAAGTTTATTAAGAAATAAACTATATAGCTAAAAAAAAAGGCTTACTTTTAGAGAACTTCTTTTCTTATTAAGAAATAAAATAACTTAGTCTTTTTAACTATCTAAGATTAAGCTATTTAAGAGTAAATTATTAACTAGATATACTTTTTTATCTTTCTACTTATATAATATATAGATCTTTATAAAGCTTTAGTTAGTTTTATAATTTTCTTAGTATAAGTTAAAAAGCTTCTAGTTTTTTAGAATATTATTAAGATATTATTAGCTTTTAGTTTTCTTAAAGAAATAAGCTTTAATAGTTTTTATTACTAGAATAACTACTACTTTTATAATTATACTAAGAATATTAAGTATAGCTAAGGATAAGATTAGAGTAGAGTATTAGCTATTCTAAGAAGTCTCTTTTTTTTATTTAAGAAGGTTTTCTTTTCTTTCTTAAGTAAAGAAGCGTTCTTTTTTATAGTTTATTATAATATTAATAAGTTTAGATTTATTATATATATTATTTATATTTTAGTTAGGCTTACTCTAGTTATAGATAGATTTAAATATATTATAAACGTTTTATATATAGTCTTTCTATTCTAGAAATTGATATTAGATTTAATATAAAGAATCTAACTATATAAGACTAACTAGAATATTAATTTTTCTAAGCTTCTTATTCTTATACTTTTTAGCTTTTATTATTATAGTAATAAAGCGTTTAAAGTATTTAAAAGTAAGCTTAGTAGAAATACTAAAGAGAAGCTTAAGAAGTAAGTTATAATAAACTGTTTTAAGGTTTATAACTATTATAGTTATTATAACTTTATAGTTATTAATTTAAATAGGTATATAATAAGCTCTAATAAAATATAGCTTTAAGTTATTTTTAGCTATTATTCTTATAGTTAAAGTTATTATTAAAATAGAGATATTATAGTTTAAAATATATTTATAACTAATAAGACTAGACTTAGCTTTAATATTAATAATACCCTATATAAGAGAGTAGTTATTAGGATATTCTCTATTAATAATAACTCTTAAGATAAGCTATAGTATAATAATTATAAGTACTATCTAGTTTATAGTTATAGAAACTATAGCTTTAATTATAAAGATCTTTAAATAGTTTTATATTTAAACTATATTATTATACTTAGTTATTTAATCTATTTATTAAGCCTTTTTTTTAGAAGTTTTAGTAAATTAGTAAGGTTAATAAAATAGGTATATAAATAATACTTTCTAAGTTATCTATAAAAGTATATATCCTTCTAATAACTCTTCTCTATATTGAAACTAGATTTTATATACTTTTTTAACTATAAAACTAATTAAGTTATAAAGCTTATATAAAATAAGTTTATTAATTAGTTTCTTTATTTTTAATAGTTTTTCTATTTTAGCTATTAATGAAAGTAGTTAGCTAGAAATTATCTTTTAAGTAAAATATTTTTAAAATAGACTTTAGAAGAGAACTTTAATTATATTACTAGTTTACTTCTTTTTCTAAGTTATTTACTCTTTTTAATTCTAAGGTATTAGAAAGAATAGAAGCTTAATTAAGAAATAACTCTTCTTCTATCTTAATATTTAAATCTCTTTTTTACTTTTCTAAGTTATAAGAAACTCTTCTATTCTTTATAGCTCTTTTTAGTAAATTTAAAGGTTTTTAGAGTGAGTTTCTATAGCTTAAAGCTTTCTTAAAATAGTAAGAGTATTCTTAATATTCTAAATAGTGAAGTAGACTTTCTTAGAAAAGGATTTTAGTATTTTCTTTTTAATTCTATTTAAATCTAAAGGCTTTATTTTCTTTTATAGGAATAGATTAACTCTATATATCTTTAATTAAGTAATTATAAGCCTAGAAGCTATAAAATTAAATAAATTCTTTTTATTATACTATTAAGTTATAATAAGTTATATAAGTGTTTTCTCTATTTATCTTTATTAACTACTAAAACTTAGAATATAGAAGTCTAACTATTTACTTCTTTATTAGATATTATACTACTTTCTTCTATAAACCTATAAAATATTTTAATTAAATTAAAGTTATTTTAATCTTAAAAGACTTCTATAAGTATAAACTAAGGTCTACTAATATTCTATTTAAAGATCTTAGTAGCTTAAGCTTTTATAGCTTTATAGCTATCTTAATTCTTTAGGTATATAATAATAGCTTCTTAGTTAAGTTTACCTTTTTATTTAAATAATATAATAATTATCTAAGGAATAAATAACTTATTATTCTAAAAACTATAAAAATACTACTTTTAGAAATACTAAGTTAAACTACTTTATTTATTAGCTATTTTCTGTAGATAATAGCCTTTTTTAAAGTTATAATCTATATAACTTATATATAATACTAACTATATAATTTAAGAGAATAGTTTAAAGTTTGTTTTATTAACTTTTATAGAATAAACTAAAAATAGTTAGTTATTTTCTATAGCTAGAGAAGCTTAAATAACTCTCTTAGAGAATATTTTCTAGTTATTTATTATTTTTATTAGGTTAGAAAGTTATTAATTTAAAAGCTAGCTTTAAATACTCTTTATACTTTAATTAAGCTTAGGTTTATTTCTTTTTATTTATAGAGAGAAAAGAGTATCTCTTTATAAGATTTTTAGGAGTAGAAGAAATAAAATATAAGTAGAAGCTATAGTATAAAGAGTTTACTTCTAAATAGCTTTAAAGTTAAGCTAATTTATTAGGTTTACTTTAAACTTATTAAAATCCTTTTTCTTAAATACTTATAATACTTAATTTTATAAAAAGTAGTTCTATTTAAAGCTAACTAATTAAATCTTAATAGTTATATAGATTATTTAGAAGCTACTTATAATATTAAAGTTATATTTTAGCTTCAGTTTAATATTATTAATTTATTAAAAAAACTTTATAATAGCTTTATATTAAGATTATTAATTATTAGTATTAAGGAGATAATCTAGCTAATCTAGTTATTTAAAAAGTTTTAATAATCTTTATTTATAGCTTTATAGTATTAGATTAAATACTTTTTTATTTATTACTAGGTTTTACTAGAATGTTAAACTTAGTTATTAGTTTAAAAAGAAGTATCTATATAGAATATAATATTTAGTATTTTAGAAGTATTAGTAATATTTACTACTTTAGTAGTAGCTTTATAGCTTTTAATAAAGTCTAAAATATTATTTCTAAAAAAGAATAATACTTTAGTTATACTCAGCTTTAGTATTTTAAATCTTTAAAGTCTATATTTATAAAACTTTAATATTTTCTAATATAATTTAATAAGCTCTAAATAGCTTTATATTACTTTTATTTTAGAGAAATCCTCTCTAAGTATCTTATTTATACTTATAGTACTACTTTTAGAAGCTATAGTTTTAAAGATTTTAGCTTTAGTAACTACTTTAGAATTTTAGTTAGAATTAGAAATTAAAAGAGGCTTTTTTATTAAAGTTAATAGAATAAAGGATTTATAAAAGGACTTATTAATGTATTTAAGGCTTAAGTTAAGCTTACTATTTATTAATTTATATTTAAGACTTTTATTTTAAGTTTAATTAAAGTTTTTAAAACTTTAAATTCTAAATACTATTCTAAAAGAGATACTACTATATTAATAGAAGAAGTAATAGAAGAAGGCTTTTCTAAAGAAGTATTTTGAAAAAATAGAATAAGAGTTAAGTAAAGTAGATATTTTATTAATAGAAGAAATAAAAGAGGGACTTTTATAATATAAGCTTAAAAAAGTAATAAAAAGTAAGTAGAGATAAAGAAAGAAAGAGAAGACTTTATTATTATTTCTATTTTTATTTATCTCTTCTTCTAGTAAGTATATTTATATTTATTATTTTTTCTCTTTTATAAGTTAAGCTTAAGATTTAATAGAAAACATAATTAAACTATAATATTAACTATAACTTTAAGAGATATCCTTTATACTAGCTACTTATTTACTATAAGTAAGTAAAGTAGAGATATAATAGAAAAGATATATATATCTTCCTTTCTATAGAGTTAATATAGAATTATTCTTAGAAAAGAGAAATATTTTTAGTTAGATTTATAAAACGTTCCCTTTATTCCTCTTTTAAAGGGCTAGTATAGTTATAATATTTTTCTTTTTTAACTTTTTATAATTTATATATATAGTAGTTTCTGATTTAAAAAACTTAGTTCTTAATATCTTTATATATAAGTATAACTTAAATCTTAAGTTTTTAAGCTTTTTTAGTATTTTTCCTACTAGTTAATATATTATTAGAATCCTTTTAATAAGTTTAATTAAGAGGAAGCTTTTTAAGATAAATTAATTAATTTTACTCTTTTTAAGGTTTATATAGTAAGTAAGTTAAATCTAGTTATCTTTATATTTTAGCTTTAGAAATAAAAGGGAAATAAGTTTAATTTATTTTAGTTAATTTTATTATTATTATAGAAGCTAGTAAAGATATAATATATAATACTTTTTAAATAAGTAAATAGTAAGTTAATAAACAGGATTATTTAGACTTATTAGAACCTTACTTACTCTCTTTTACTAAACTAAGTACTCTTTTTCTTAAAGTTTTTTAGACTTCTATAAACTTAGTTAATTTTAGATTCTAAGTGCTTAAATAGTTCCTCTTTACTTTAGAAAAATAGAGGTTAAAAAAGGTATTAGCTAGATTTCTTCTAATAGTATTACTTAAATTACCTCTTTTTCTAAGCTTTTTTCTATTCTAATTTAATAAGGTAGTATAAAATAACTATAAAAGGAATTCTTCTTTAGTAATCTTATTTACCTTCTTATACTAATTACTAATTTTATAATAGAGTAAGAGAGCAAACTTATTAATTATACTAAATATCTTACTTTAAAGAGAAACCTCTTAAAAACACCTAAATACTTATATATTAATTTTCTAATTAATTATAAAAGATATAAAGATAAGTATATAAATATAAGCTTAAGGCTGCTAGCCTATTATTATAAGATTTAACTAGTATTAGCTGTAAAAGCTAGGCTAGTCCCCCCGCCTACTACTAACAACCTTCAGGTTATATAACTTTCAGACTCAGACTTCTTCTTCGCTTCCACGCTCTTCTATTAGACTTCAACTATTATAATAAGCCTTAACTACCTTTCTCTAGCTGTCTCTATCTTTAAGGCTCCTCTAAGCTGTACCTACTCTTCACGCTATATTTAGTTCGCGCCCGTTTTTCGTTAAAGTCTCCTCCGCTAGTCGGAAGTCTACGTCGCTATGCTAGGCGCGGGGGCCCCAAGGCCTCCGTACTATCGCGCTATTATAACGTCCTCCGCCCTACTACGTAGTTTTAATAAAGAGCCTTACTACTATTAGCTATACTCTTAACACTAGATTCGCTTTTCCTAACTTACTAACTTCTTAGGCTGCTTTAGCTATCTTAAGGAAGCTTGTAAAGTAATTATAAGTGTTAGGATTACTATTAGTAGCCTTAACTATATCTATATTAATCTTAAGGCTATATAAGATATAATCTTATGCAAATACTTAAATATAAAGTTAAAGAGAGTTATTTTATTAGGATAGGAAAGATTACTATATGTATCGCCCTTAATTTTATTAACTTTAGTTTTATAGATTAAGTTATCTAGTTCAGCCTTGCTTAGGTTATATATATATTTAAAGAAAGAGAAGGATATTATATTTAGTCGCTATATATAGGAGGATATAAAGAATAGGCTCGAAGCCTTAAAGCCTCGTTCGAAGAAGCAGTCGAGTTTTTATACCTATAGCTACGATAACCCTTTTAGCTATAATAACCTTTCTAGCTATAGTAGCAAAGAGTTATACTATTAAGTTTACGCTCTTAAGTATAGGTTTAAGTTATTGCTAGGCAGCTGCGTTACAGACGACACCTTTGCAAATAACAGCATTATAGACAATGCTCTCGCTAGTACGTTTTACTGCTTACCTGCTTGCTTTCTTCTACTAAGGCTAGAGATAAGTTAAGCTGAGTATTAACGACTAGTTATAATATAAGATTTTTTTTATTTGCTTTATTAAGATCAGATATAAGTTAAAGTACTATTATTAGGTTTAGAGTATTATAATATACTATATAGGGCGAACTGTAATACCTGCTTATATAGGTTAAACACTCTATAAAATATAAATATAAGCTTAACTAAGTTATACTTTATTTATAACTTCTATCCTTTTTATCTCTTAGGTTATATAACTTTTTAGGAGAAAATAAGCTACTAAGAAGAAGTTTTGTAGTATTATCTCTATAATATTCTATTCTTTTTTAGCTTTAAATAACCTAAGAAGTATAGTAGAAATTAAGAAGAAAAATAAAAAGTAAAGCTAACTAAAGCTAAAAAAGCTTAAAAACGCTTATTTTTATTTAGTTTTTAAAAAGTAAAACTTAGTAGATTTTTATTATAAATTAAGCTAAAGGATTTTAGTAGCTCTTTTTAGAAAACTAGTTACTAAAATTATTAAGAAAAATAAGAATTTTATAAAAATAAGTATATTTCTTATTTATTTATTTAGTCTTTTTTATTAAAAGCTAATTAGACCTCTATCTACTTATATAAACTATTTCCCTTTATAATAATGCTTAGTACCTATAAAATCTTCTATATAATCTATTACTTTGAAATTAAAATGCTAGAAATTTTGAAACCCTGCTTCCTTCTAATATTAATTCCTAATAATTTTAAACTAAAGATAGACTAAATACCTTATTATATAGCTTTACTATTAAGACTATTATTATAACTTTTTTTGCTCCTCTTCCTACCTATAATACTCTCTTAATTTCTATTTTAAATAACTCTCTTATTTTATAATAACTTTAGTTATAATAAAGTGTAATATAGCTAGAAAGTCTCTAAAGATATTATATTTATATTATATCTTTGAAATATTAAGTTTATTAAGAAATAGACTATATAGCTAAGAGAAAAGCTTATTTTTAGGGAACTTCTTATTTTTATTAAGAAGAAAAATAACTCTATTACTATTTACTTAAAAAGTATTATTAGAAATATTTTATAAGGATTACTTTTTTTAATATATCTAACTTAGCTTATCTCTTTCTAGTTATAGTTAAGCTTATATAAATAAAATAATCCCTTCTTATAATAAATATAGTTTAAATAAAACTTATTTTATTTAGTTTAATAAGAAATATACTTCTAGAATAGAAGAGTAATAGTAATAGTATTTCTAGTATTAATCTTAAATATTATCTTTCTCTATTACTTAAAATACTTATTATAAAGCTAGAAGTTATAAGTATTATATATATAGATTAATAAAGCTTTAATAGCTTTAAACTTATTAAGTTTCTAGTATAACTAACTTTAAGGTCTAGTATAGCTGTTAATAATATATACCTCCTAAGTAAAGAATAGCTAATTAGAAAATACTTCTTTATCTTAAGTTAAAGCTATATATATTAAAATAAACTTTATAAGTAAATATTAGAACTATATAGTAATACTTTCTTTATATTTACCTAGTTTTAGCTTATTTATAAAATTAACTTTATACTAAACTATATTAATAAAACCTACGATAGATATCTACTTAAGAGAAAGAGAAGTTTACCTATAAGTTAGTAAATAACCTAGTTAAAGCTAGAAAAAAAAATACTATAACTAAAGTAGTTATAATAGCTTAATACTAATAATACTTCCTATTCTTATCTTTATAGAAAGTAGCAGCTAAAATTAGTAAAAAAGAAAAAAGTTTAAATAATATATTAGAAATAGTCTTATAGAAGTTACTAGAGTTAATCTTAATATCTATATTATAATAATTAGAAAGTTAAAGTTATAGTTATAAAAAGTTAGTTAGACTAAAGTTTATAAAAATAAATATATTATATAGAAAAAAGAAAAGATATAGCTAAGTAGAAGAAAAGCACCTTTTTATATCTAAAAAAAAGGAGTAGTTAATAATAATAAATAGTAGTTATAATAATTAAAAAGTATATTTACTATAGTAATCTATTAATAAGATAAAAACTAATAACTTAAAAAACTTTTTACTGCTAATTTAAAGTTAACTAAGCTAAAAAGGATATATTTATTTAAATATAAATAGTAAAAGTAATAAGGAATATATTATCTAAAAAATACTACTACCTAAAAAAGAGGCTTATTACTCTAAATATCTTATAATTAATCCTTAAAAGTTTACTTCACTTTAAGTAGTCTACTACTATAAATATCAGCTTTTTTCTCTTAAATATATTATTATAAGCTTAATTATACTTTCTATAACTTAAGAAACTATTCTAAAAAGTAAGACTAACTATTATAATTAATAACTAATTTATCCTCTTTTTTCTTAACCTCTTTTTTAATAACTTAACTTTACTTAAAAATCCTATTAGTATTTATAATTAAACTAATAACTATAAACTAACTTTACTTTTAGTAAACTATTTTATAAGCTTAACTAGCTCCTTTATACTTAAAAAGTATAAAATTAGAAAGTATATTAACTATTAGTATTAAAAGCTTTCTTACTACTATCTATAAAAAGAAGTATCTTAACCTAAATAACTTATAATAAACTACTTTATATATAATAACTTTCTTTCTATAATAACTATTTTTATATTTTACTTTAATACTTTAACTAAGCTTAACTACTACTTTATTAACCTATTCTTTCTTTTTTAACCTTTAAAATATCTTTACTAATTATATTAGTAATCTTCTATTATAATAATTATTATTAAATTACCTTATACCTTAACTTTAGCTTTAACTTCTTTTCTATTTACTGGAGAATATTTCCTATTTAATTAATAATATATAAACTTAACTAAATATCCCTCTATTTAATAAAGCTCTTTTCTTATCTTTAATAATAACTTTACTATATCTTACTAATCTTTTTAATCTTTTAATCTTTTCTTCTCTTTAATTCCTTCTTTTATATAACTTTTAAAATAACTTATAAGATATTAAAAAGATTAAAAGTATATATAAAAATCTTAAAACCTATATTATATCTATATAAAAAGTAGTTAGTTAAGCTTTAAATAACTAAATAGACTTAAAAACTTATAAAAAAACTTTTAGAAAGCTAGAAATATCTTATTATAGATATTTATTTAAACTAAAAAAAAGAACTTAATAAATAGTTAGAAAAGTTCTATTATCTCTTTCTTATTATTAATAATAACTACTTTCTTAGTATTTAGTTTAGTATAATAGAACTAATTAAAGTACTAATTAACTTTTATAATTTAGAAAATACTCTTAAGCTAGAAGTTACTAGAAACTTCTTTATACTTTAGTAGATATAAAGAACTTATAATATAATAAATATAAAACTAATTAAGTAATAAAGTAAAGGTTTCTAATATCTTAATAAGACTTAATACTAAAATAACTAAAATTAAGCTATATAAGAGTAAATACTTCTAAACTTTTATAACTTATTAGAATATTTTAGAGGAGTAAAAAGCTAGAATTAAATTATATTAAGTTAGTATATAAACTTATAGTAAGAAATATTAAAAATAATAGATATCCCAAGATTTTTATTATATAAACTTCTTAGTTTAGTTAGAACTTAGTGTTCTCTTATAGAAAAAATAATAATTTCCTTATAAGCTAGGATTTTATTATTTTTATTAATATACTAAAGTATAAAATTAAACTATAGCTATAGTTATTAACTAGAAAAACAGCTTCTACTTTTATTTAAATAGTACTTAAAATAATATACCTAAGCTATAAAAGTAGAAACTTCTAAGATACTTTTTTAAAATATAAAAATAATTAGAAACTAGTATAAAGTCTATAAAGTACTAATAGAGACTTAAGATTTTATTAATTATACTTTATTTATTATCCTTTAATTTTAACTTAAAAATAAGCTTAGAAAATCCTAGAATTTATAAAAATATAGCCTCTATATTATTAACTTTATTTACTATATTCTATAGAAAGAGAATTCTAATATTAAGAAGTTTTAGTTATAATCAGCTTTAAACTACTAAATTACTAAGCTAAACTACTATAAATTACTCTATAACTATTAAGTTAGGCTTCTAATTAATAAATTTAGCCTTTATAATAGCTTCGTTAAGAAATTTTAAACTAAGTTTAATTATTATTTAAAGAGTTCTTAGAAGCTAAAAAAGCTATAGTAAAGAACTTAAGATTTTATAGAACTTAAGAAATATAAAAATAGAAAGAAGAAAAACTTCTAATATAGTTTAGTTAGCTTTTAGTTATAAAAAGATTAGTATTAATTATAGAAAAAGATCTAAAACTAGCTCTAAATATTTATAACTTAAATATCTATTTATAATAAAAAGATTTAGTATATTTAACTTTCTCTAAAGATATTATATAAGAAGATTACTTTTCTAAATACTAAAAATAGGAAATAGATTAGTAAGTATATATAGAAAATATATAGTAAAAGTTTTATTATATTAAGCTTAAGTAATATATTTAAAAACTTAACTTTCTTTAAAATTAGAAATTTAATAAGTATACTTTAGAGGAATTCTTTATCTATTAAAATAACTTTATAGAAGATATTATATAAGCAATATAGCTTTAAAACCTTTATTTATTCTAATTATATTAGATAGATAGCTTAAACCTAGTATATAGTATACTATAGAGCTATAAAAAAAGATATAGATAATACTTAAATTAAATAAAAATCTACTAAAAAGCTTATAAGAAGTAAAGCTTCTAATAATAAAGTTTTTAAAGTATAGAAGAATATTATATATATAAAATAAAGTTAATTAAATTTTCTTCCTTTTATTTAAAGAAAGACTTAAAAGATATATAGAAGAGAGTAGAGTTTTAAAATTTCTAGTATTTTAATTTTAAAGTAATAGATTATATAGAAAGTTTTATAAGTATTAAACGTTATTATAAAAAGAAATAGCTTATATAAGTAGATAAAAGCTTAGTTAGCTTTTAATAAAAAAACTAAATAAATAAGTAAGAAATATAATTATTTTTATAAAACTCTTATTTTTAATAACTTTAGTAATTAGTTTTTTAAAAAAAGCTACTAAAATCTTTTAGTTTAATTTATAGTAAAAATCTACTAAATCTTACTTTTTAAAAACTAAATAAAAATAGGTATTTTTAGGCTTTTTTAGTTTTAGTTAGCTTTACCTTTTATTTTTCTTTTTAATCTTTATTATACTTCTTAAGTTATTTAAAGCTAAGAAAGAGTAGAATATTATAAGGATAATACTACTAAACTTCTTCTTAGTAGCCTATTTTCTCTTAAGAAGTTATATAATTTAAAAGATAAAAAAGATAGAAATTATAAATAAAGTATAACTTAGTTAAGCTTATATTTATATACTTATCTTTATATCTTTTATAGTTAGCTAGAAAATTAATATATAAGTGTTTAGGTGTTTTTAAGAGGTTTTCCTCCTAAAGTAGGGTGCCTAGTATAATTAATAAGTTTTCTCTTTTACTCTGTTATAATAGGTAAACGCTATATCTAGTTATATTATAATTATAGTATAGAGGATTAAGCTGATTTTCTCTTAATATAAGAGGACTTCTTAGTAAGATACTTCTTTATTAGACTTCTTAAGTAAAGTAAGGGATAGGAGTATTATTATTACTCTAGAGTTAATAAAGTTGAATTTCTTTATAACTTATTTAATATATTAATTATAAGAAAAGTAGATTTTTATATTACTTAGTTATAAGTAATCTTAATTCCTAGGTATTATTTAGCTAGTCTCTAGTTTTTTAGTTTATATTTTACTTTAATACTATTTATAACTATTTCTATATTTATATAGTTTTTATAATATAAGATAAAGATATTATTAATATAGAAAAGTATAAATACTTTCTTATTATAAGATTAAAAGAAGTATAGGTTTTACTTATTAGATAGAGTTTAAAGTAAAAAAGAGTGCTTAAGAACTCTTTATACTAAAGTAGAGGTATATTATAAAAGCTATATAATATATATTAGAGTTCTATAACTTTTTTTTTAAACTATTTAGTAAGTAATAAGTAATAGGAGGGTTATTTAGTCTATATATAGTATTTAGAAACGTATTAATAATATTAAATTAGTAGATTTTAAGATTAAATTATATTATAAAGCTATTATAAATCTAAAAGTTTTTATAGTAAAGGTTATAATATATATTTATTCTAGGAGATATTTCTCTTAGAGGTTACTTTATATATATATCTTAGCTTTATAGTAGTTAAGATATCTATATTAATTAATCTTATAAGTAAATACCTATTTAAAAAAGATAAGCTTATTCTTTACTTTTATTTAGTTTATAACTTCTTAAATACTTATTTCTTTAAGTTTATTAATTTTAATATTATATACTTTAATAAAATAAGAGTAAAGTAGTTCTAGTATATATTAAATATCTCTCTAAGTTTTAAAAAGCTTAATAAACTAATTAATATAGATCTTTCTACTTAGTATTATAGATATATATTCTAGCTTTACTTAGTAAATAGAGGTAAAACTAAAGCAGTAAAATAGATAATAACTCTAGTTTACTTCTTTAAATACTTTTTATTACTCTAATATATATATTTTGAAGAAGATATCTTAGTTTTATTCTATTTAGAGGAATATAAAATATAGTCTAAAGTAAGAAGATTATCTTAGTTTTATATTTTTAGGTTAGCTTAAGTTAGTATAGTTATATACTTACTCTAACTTCTTTTTAATAATATTTTTTTCTCTAGTTCTTAAATATAGCTATACTAGCTAAATAAGAGAAGTATTTTATAAAAGTAGTTATATATTATTTTTCTCTATATCTAGATTTTATAGAGGAAGTATATTAGTTTAAATATAGATCTTATCTAAGATTATATCTTTAGTAAAACTTATAGTATAGCTAATATCTTAAGTTTTTTCTATTATTTTATTAACTTAAATAAAAGTTAATAGTAATATTATATTTAGAATTCTATATATTTTAGTAGGGTTTATATTAACTTAGAGAAATCTATATTTCTTAACTATTTTTAACTAATTATAGTTCTCTTAATATAGAAAAGTAATAGTAGCACTTTATTATTAGTTATTAATAATATTAGCTTTATTTATATTCTTAGAAATTATAGTTTAAGAGGTATAGGAGAAGCTAGTTCTTATATCTCTTTAGTAACTAAATAAATTTCTTTATTTTAGATTACTATCTTTATTTTTTTAAATAGAATATCTTTTTATTAAATATTATATTTTATATAATAATAACTTCTTAAAATAAGAGTACTTAGATCTTATAAAGATTATATAAGTTTACTATATACTTTATAAAGTATCTAATATATCTTTATATTATAACTTTAACGCTATATTTATTCTTATTTACTTTATATTCTTTCTTAAGAAAGTATACTTTATAGCTATATATATATACTCCTCTCTATTAAGAATATAAGTTAACTAGGAGATTTACTTTATAAGTAGGTTTATAATATTTAATAAAGTTTCTTAGCTAATTTCCTTTAACTTAGATTAATAAGAGCTAGCTATAGTGTTAATAAGAGCTTATATTATAAAAGAATATAATAGCTTATACTACTTTAATTTAAAGTATAAATAGAAGACTAGTAGTTTAAAGTATTATAATAGCTTTTATAATTAGTTCTAACTTATTCTCTCTATACTTCTATTTAGTTCTTTTATATATAAAGAAGTTTACTTAATTTTAACCTTTAAATCTAAAGCTTAGATTTAGAACTCTAAAAGCTTATTTATTATAATTATAATATACTTACTGTTTTGCTTTATTTTATATAAAGTAAGGCTATATTATCTCTATACTTAGTATTTAAATATTTAGATTATTATAAAGACTAAATATTAAGACTTATCTATATATAAGAAAATAAAAAGTTAACTTATATACTTATTTTTAATAATAAGTATCTACTTATTTATATTAAAATTTACTAAGTAGTTAAATATATTTTATAAGATCTTATAAAAAGAGTAAGTTACTCTTTTTTCTAATATATTATAAGATAACTTACTTTATATATATTATTATATAGTATTAGTAATTAAAGTATATAATACTCTAGATCTTCACTTTCTAAGTATTAAGAATAAGTTTTTCTAACGTTCTTAGTCCTAGGTATTTAGAGTAAAATTACTATATTTTAATAATATCTATATAAGTAGGTTATTATTCTTTAGAATATTACTTTATATAAGTTATTATAAGGGTAAGTAGGTTTAGTATTAAAATATTATTAGAGAGAATATATTTAGAATAGAAGTAAGAGAAATAAAGTTAGTAATTTATAAAAGTAATATTACTCTTTTTTAAGAACTTCTTTATTTCTATATTATCCTTATAATCTCTAATATAAAAAGTACTATTAAAACTTAAGTATTAGATATTTATTTTTTATAATAAGTGTTCTAAGATAATATTAATATAGAAGTTATTTATAAGTATAATATTATAGTATAATATTTTAAAGTCTATTTACTCTATTAAAGATATTCTAAAAAATCTTTATACTTTATATTATAATAAGGTATAAAGTAATACTTACTTTAATTTACTTCTTTATTTTATAAATAATTAAGTTTTCTTTAAAGAGAGAGATATTATTAATAAAGTAGAAAGTATTATAGTTATTTAATACTATACTACTAGAGAGGATTTCTAGGTTTTAAATATAAGTTATATAAATATTATTAGGTTTAAGTTTTAATATAATAGTTCTTATTTCTTTAGTAGTAATTAAAATAATAATATCTTTAGTAATTATATAGACTACTATATTAGCTAGAAAGTTTATTTTAGAAGTAAAGAAGTTAGTTAACCTCTTTACTTTATTAGAGTTATTTTTAAGAAGTTTTTTTTATTCTAAGTATTATTATTACTAAGATGGGGAGAACTAAAGTTCTTTATAATAAGCTATTTTTTATATGCTATTTTAATATAAAACTTAGAGTAATCCAGTCTATTAATTCTAAAATAGACTTATTTTACTTTATTTAGATATATAAGACTTTTTACTTATAAGTATAAACTTAAGTTAGTTATAAGTAGAAGGTATCTATTTATAGTCTCTTTTATATATAATAGGTAGCTAACTTACTTTATAAAAACTTTTCTAAAATAGAGTTTATAAAAATTATATTATTTAATTATCTAGCTAGTATTATAAAGACTTTATTTATATAACTCTTTAATTAAGTTTTTATTAAGTTTTTATAGAAGAGATCTTTAAATATTTTAGTATACTAATTTATACTTAGGATCTTAATACTTAAATGCTTTTACTTAATAATTAATAAACTTATATTAGTTTAGAATAGAATAAAGTAATATTATATTACTTAGAAGAAGGTTTTTAATATAACGATTTTTTAGATCTCTAATAACTTATATTAAGAAGCTTTAAGAAATATATTTTAGAAGTCTCTAATCTAAGTATTTAGGTTAATAGTAGAAAATATCTAATCTAAAACTAAGATATACTTTTTATAAATTATAATAAAATTACTTAACTTATTTAGAGTATAATATTACTTTAGAATATAAATTAGAGTATAAAAAGTATAGTTTCTTTTTTAAAAAGCTTTACTTAAATTAAAGTAAGGATTTCTTTAGAAACTATATTTTTACTTACTTATTAAAAGCTTTATATACTTACTCTTTCTATATATATTTTATTTTATATATAATATATATAGTGAAGTATAAAATATAAAGCTTAAAAACTTTTATAGATCTCTTAGTAAGAAGAGTAAAAGTAATTAATATAAATAGTAATAAATTATTAATAGCTTCTTTAAACTTCTCTTTTTTAGAGTTTTTATTTTTAGTTTCTTACTTTTTATAAGTTCTTTTTATATATTTATTATAATAGGAGTATATAAAGTAATTACTTTATTATAAGTTTTCTACTCTATTTTATAATATATATACTTTTTATTCTCTTTTTAAATCTAGTTATTAAATAAAAATATTTTTAATTTTATTTAAATTAGAAGAAGTATTAGAAGTATTATCTAAGTTAATATATTTCTAGATATCTTTTATTTTTATTTCTATTTAAAAAGTAATATACTAAATAGAGAAGTTATAATAAAAAGTAAGTTTATATAAAATATTTAAGTTAATAGTTATTATATTAAAAGTAGATTATAAATTAAAATTAATTTTAAAAAATATAACTAAGAATTAAAGTAGAATATAGTAGATATAAAATAAATTAAATAAAATTATAGTTTATTTTATAAATAGTAGTTTAGAAATATAATATAAGCTAAGTTTATAACTATTATAAACTAATTATAATATATATATAGTATTTATATAAATAAAATAGCTTATATTCTTCTAAATTAGAGTTTAATATAAAGGGTTTTTTATAGATTAGAGACTAATATACTAGAATATTATTAGTCTAGAAAAGTAGGTTAGAGAGTAGGTTATATTACACCTTCCTCTAGATGCGAGGCTGCCTTGGATACTTGAGGGCATCACGACAGAGATGCATTCAAGTGTTCCACATTCAGCAAGCCACAGATCTTAGAGTCTCAGACAGCATCTCATCCAGGTCGCTAGTAAGCTTGCTTCATAGCCAGACGACTTACCTCGAGTAGCCTTTTGCAAGCCAGATCATTCGGTTTAGAGTTTGTTACTAAATGTACTGCGATAAGAGTGGATAAACTACCATGCTTGTGGGCTGAGTGTCTCGATCGTTGGATCCAGGCGTGTGGCGAGCTGACTTGTGTGTGAGACCTCATTGAAACCCGACGAGCTGTTTATGTACTAGTGAAATCGAATGACCAGAGGCTTCATAGCTCTAGGTAACCTGATCAGTCGCTAAAGGTCCACATTGTCTTCAAGCAGTGTAGCGCTGCAGAAGTTACAGCAGGACAGCGTCCTGCAACGCACTGTCTTCTCAGCTCCTGGCAAGATATTAACTTCATAGGGACTGGATTCGGGACTCGTCGAGCTTAAACAAGCACTCCTAGTTGCACGTCTACATTCAACCTTCGAAGAAATGCTTGAACTGCAGTCTGAAGCCTTCACCTTCGCATCGGCCGCGACTTCTTCACTTTTGGGATACGTGAAAGTAGGCCTGAGTCTGCGATGGGATGAAGAGGAATTTCAGCAGAGGTTTTCCATGAACCGGGAAGATTTTGAACAGGTACGTCGTCGATAACATGTTTGCATAGACTATGTTAACTGTTATTCAGAATAGAGAGGCTATGGAAGGCCTCCTTGGTCTCTACCAAGAAGTTTGTTGCCGTCTGTATGGAGCTGGAAATGGATTTACTAAGGGACACAATCTTTCAGATCTTCATTCATTGTGTCGATATGGATGTAAGCTTCTTCCTCATGCAGAGCAAGTCGGCCGGCTGATCGTTTCAGAATGCATGGAAAAGATATTTTGATGTCCTTCAACGAGGGGTAGAGAGTGACGCCGGTAGCGCTCGGAGGGACTACGGTGTGTGACATTCACTTCCTATTGTCTACGCTAATTAATACCGTAAAGGCTACATCATCGAGCTGCTACGGAACCTTCAGCAAAACTCTCGAGATGGAGACGGCGCTTCGGGTCGAGCCTCCACATACCTCAAGCGGCAGCTCAAGGACATGAGCACTATCAAGACCCAAGCCAGCGAGGAGTCAAAGCGGTGTGCCAACGGATTGCTCGATGCACTGGTGGTCTTCGAGAGGCTTTCAGGCCCAGACGAGCAGGACATTGACCTGAAAGTGCGGCAATTTGCAACGCATGATGGCCTTGATACATCCCGACCTTCGGCCTTGGATTGCTACAAGAGAATTCATGACGATTTGGTCAGTCTCCAGGTGAGTACCTTTCTAATAAGCTATGATAATTTCGCTAAAGGTTGGCCACAGGCTCAAAAGAGTAATATTTCAGGGACTGCACAGCCGATCAAGACAAGCATTGAGCAGGCTCATGGTATTGAATCACCTAGCTGGGCGATGAGAACAGAACCTAACCGCTACATAGGGGCGTGGCAAGCAGTGGCCGATGACGTCGATATACTTTTAAAAGATGAAGCGCATGTCCGCGACCATTACCAGGCTCTCCTTTCGAAGCTTGACCTGGAAAGAATCGTGAAATCCAGACGAGAGCTGGCTGAGCGAGGTGAGCCAATTCTTTTTCTTGGTCTACCCTTCCCACTTACATCACGTAGTTCGGTTGTTTCAGGCTTAACGCGACGGTGATCCGGGGGAGAATTGAGGAGTGCGTCGGTAGTTGCTTGAGAAACCGAATATCGATAAATTTAGGAGTTTGGGGCGGGTTGGAGCTCGAATGCGAGAGAAGTTGCCAGAAGCGCTATTGACATTTTGCATGTGCCAATGTGATTGAAATTCCGATTGGATTAATTTTCCAGCCTATCAAACGCTGCATTCATGTGTTTGGTGATTCATCATCACTGCAAGTCTTGGGCGATGTTCTAAACCCAACGTTTAGAGACAAGCGGTGTGCCTGAATCTGTGGTTGAACATCTGAGCTCAGACAAGGTCTCACTTATCAACCATAACTTTTTAACGCTGCGCAATAAAATACAGCCACCCTTAGTCGTCTTTGGTTAGGAAGGCCTCACATGCGCCAGCCTCTCATGGCCAATAGTCTATTTTCAGCTGTTATCACCCACGCGTGGCGTCGTTAAGCTGCGGTCTCTAATGTCTTGACGCACATTCCTAGAGGCAACCAATTTTATGCCTCGATGCAGTGACTGTACCGCGGAATCTGAACCCATAATCGACTGCGGTGATATTTGGTCCCCGAATCACCATGGGCGTCAAGTTTTGCCTCTTATATACAGCTATAAGTCTCACATGCCGCCACCGCCCTTTCGCTTTGGAGACACCCACGTCCAGATTATCTTACTTGCAACCGTCCGCTAGCTGCTTTCCAAAACTTAGAGAGGTTGCAGATTGCGGACCTTATCTCAATGGCATCTTCACCAACTACACCGGCGGCATGGCGAGAGTATGCATCGAATAGAGGCTTCAAGAAACTGCCAAATCGTGAATTTGTCAGCAGTGCCGAGCTCAGCGAAGCCATCAACTCAATGTTCTCGTGGTATAAACACTCGGAAGTCTGCTTCGCCTTTTTCTCCGATCTGGAGCCGTTTGATAGTGCACATGAGGATGTGGCTTCACGGACGACTTTCCCATACAGTGAAGAGGCTTTCCGCCGTTGCAATTGGTTCACTAGAGGATGGACCCTCCAAGAGCTGATCGCCCCGAGTAACATTGAATTTTATAATTGCGAATGGACGCAGTTTTCACGAAAGGCAGATTGCCTGGAAATCCTGTCAAATGTCACGGGAATACCCTACCCAGTCCTGGAAAATTCTTCGAATCTGCGACACACTCCAGTAGCAGTCAAAATGTCCTGGGCTGCATCTCGAAAGACCAAGCGGATCGAGGACCAGGCATACTCTCTTCTCGGCATATTTGACATCAATATGCCGATGATTTACGGGGAAGGGATGAAAGCCTTCCGGCGCCTCCAAGAGGAAATCGCTAGAGAAACTAATGACTTATCTCTTTTCGCTTGGAGGGCACCGCCCCCCCATGAAGATAGATCACAGAAATTCAGAGGGCTCTTTGCAAGGTCTCCAAGCGAATTCAGCTCCTGCGCTACCATTACAAAGTCAGTTGTCAGGCATGACACACGGCAAGAGTTTTCTCTGACCAACAAGGGCATTCGGATCCAGACAAAACTATACAAGCACGCGGATCATGCGTACATCATGTCCCTTGGGCTTACATTAGCAGCCGGAACACCAGTCTGCATCTCTCTTACTCGCACCACGGACGGATTTGTTCGGGACGAGCCTTGGTCACTGGAGTATGAGCGGACTGTGACAAATGCGGATACCATCCGAGATTTGTTCACCATACACATTAGAAAAGATGTCAGTCTTCAAGAAGATTCCGATCTTCTCAAGAAAATGCACAGATCATTTCGACTTGTCTTCAACTTACCAACGTCTCTGAAACTTGAGCGGGTTGTTCCTGATCCAGAGTATCTATGGGACAATTTCCATACAACATTCATCAGCAACGATTCTCACAAGTCCTCTGCAGCAAGGCTCAACATCACCGTCCGCGGAACCGATGGAAATTTTAGTGAAGAGTTCCCTTTGGTCCTTATTCTCGGCTGGACAAGAACACTCGAGAAGCCTTTTGCAGTTTTATACGGCGCCACAGAATCCGCAGATACCGTCAGAGGTTCTGTCCGAGACGTGTTGCCCGAAGACTTTCCAGACCTGGTAGGAGACGACATTGACTGGGGCCATACGCAGCAAGCTATCTTTGAGAATGGGCTTTCGACTGTTCTCTCAAATCCTCGATTTCAATCAACTGAGGTTCAGTTCATCAATGCGAAGATGATGGTACACATCGTGGCGTCCGCAAAAGCTCTGCATATGTGGCGAGGTTCCACGCAAAGTTGGAGAGTCGCTGCGATGATACTGATGTTATCACCTATCACGTCTGCTTGTCGGGGTTGCTTTCCAAATTGGAAGGTCGCGAAGCTGTATCAAATGCTTATACACATGTGCTTGCGACAAATCCAAGCTTGGAAGAGTAGGATACCTGTGGTCGCAAAGGTGCATGGCGCCAAGAATCTTGATTCACATACGCTGAGGCGTATTAGACAGAATATTATATACATGCAATAATAAATTGGGCTGTACCGAGGAGTTCTGTCGAAACATGTGCCACAAGACATGTGCGACAAGAACAATCCGGAACAAGTTAGAGCCTTGCGAAGACCCAAATTTGGCTCCTTGGTATTTTGGTTCGCGCACCACTCATGGTAAACCCATAGCATTCGACGCATCCATAACAGGCTCGCTTCCGGTCCGCCTTGGCTAGGCAGCAGTGTTCCGAATGGAATGCTGGGCCCCAGTCGCTACGTATCATGATTCTCAGCTTCCCCCATACGTGCCATTCATTTACGTCATCTCATATCACAAAATAGCGTTCGCTACCCCTACATTTGGATTCCCTCCAGCTCTCATTCTCCTTGCTATCTTTATTACCTTCACGGGAGATCAGCATGAATTGATACCATGAGACCCAGCGACGAACATCGGAAGAATATCGACAATGAATCAGACCGTCGCCGATTCGCCGTCGATGAGAACTCACATCTTCTGGAGAATGGCAGTGAGTCGGCAAACTATGACGACAATTGCGTGATGAACAGTGGCCAGCCTCGCAGCGTTCTCAAAACCTCCATGACATCGGCGTATAGACTGGTCCCAGAATGGAACGAGTCCATTTTCGGAAGATGTTTCTCGCACGTCTGCGCCGTCATCAAGCTTACTATCTTGAGTAGTAAGCTCTTTCCACTCTATTTTCAAGCTGTCTTCTCGCATGTCTTCGTGAACTAACCACCTATCACCCAGATTATGCCAACTTCCTTCTCATCTTGGTGCCCCTTGCTCTCATGGCGGGGCAACTCAATTCATGGGGTCCAGCGGCCATATTCGCCCTGAATCTGATTGCTGTGGCACCGCTCGCTACTACATTGGCATTTGCTATTGAGCAAATGTCGATGAGCTTGAATGACAGCTTCGGAAACCTCTTGATGGCAACATCCGGCAACGTAGTTGAGATCATAATTGGCATTATCGCGCTCAAAGATGGCCAGATTGAAGTCGTACAATCAACCGTACTCGGCTCCATTCTCTTGAATTTACTCCTCGTTACGGGATCGTCGTTCTTCCTTGGTGGTATCTTCAACATGTGCGATCAGAACGGCGAGGGGGTTGAACAAAACTTCGCCTCCGCTACAGCGCAAACCACCCGGTCATTAATGACGATGTCTCTAGCATGTTTGGTCATTCCTGCTTCGGTAAGTCAGGGTAACTGTGACAGTTGAGCAAAATTCTGTTCTTGAGCTAATGAACTGGATAGCTTTATGCAGCCCTTTCAAGAGCCGACTCGGACGACAAAGAGCACTCTATTCTACTCCTGTCACGGGGCACGGCCATCATCCTCCTGCTGCTATACTCCTTATATCTGTTGTTCCAACTTCACACACATCCAGACCTCTTCAGCACTCAGATTCCCTATGAAGAGAATACGCACGACCAGCCAGTCATTAATAATTGTACTGCGGCTTTTATAGTGGCATTTGCTACTTATCTAATAACGTTATGCGCAAGTAACTTTGTTTGGTACATCGACGAAATTGCCGTAACATACGGTATAAACAAGAACTTTATTGGAATTGCCTTCATTCCGGCAGTCAGTAACGCCGCAGAACATGTTATGGCTATACATATGGCTATACGAAATAAGATGGATCTCACCATGGGTATTGCCGCGGGCTCTTGTATTCAGGTCTCGCTCTTCACCACTCCCATGTTCGTCATCCTTGGCTGGGCCGTAATTGACAAGCCTATGACTCTGCTTTTTGGGATGTTTCAAACGATGGCGCTGGTTTTCGCTGTACTAGTGGCATATACAGCTCAAGACGGCAGGTCCAACTATCTTCACGGGGCTATGTTGATCGGACTCTACAGCATCATCACCCTTGCGTTGTATGTTTCTCCTTCTGATGCCCCTCGTCAGGCATCATGCGTTTCAAGAATATGAAGTCACGATGATTTCGTGGGAAGATATAATACATATTGAGTTTTTGTCGGCAAATATATTACCCATGAGACAGTTGAATATTTTGATCAATTTGAGTCGCCCACAAGGACTGCACGTCCTTGTAGGTGTCAAGTTAATCCGCAAGAGCATTCCGGTGCATGCGAAAGCATAAATGCAAACTTAGAAGAAGGGAAAAGGGTGCTGAACGTGCTCTGCATTCTTGGGAGCACTCCCCAACCACCCCGAATCCTGGGGCGTCCGGAGGTCCGACCATAGCTGCAGTGGCTGCAGACCTTGATCTATGTCCAATTCCCTCAAGTAAATCTCATGAAATCTTCACTGAGAAACCAGCCCTTTTCATCATTCAGACAAAAGCGCGCAGCCCTGTATCGAATCCTCAATCATGCGTCTCTCCATCGTAAGCTTCCTTGGCCTTCTGGGCGTCTCGTCCCATGTAGCCGCCGCGTACACACCCCTCAACATCACAGCCCTCAGCACGCGCAACGGCTACTCCGTCATCGAGTGCTGGCAAATCGACTCCATCCCAGTCGAGGCGCGCGCAGCCGTGAATTACGCATTCGGCGGCGACCTGACGCGCGCAGAGTGGTCCATCATCCAGCCCAGGACGACGGTCGGCGAAGCTTGGGCGCCGGCTGTGCAGTGAGTATTCAATTCTTTCTTCCCATTTTCATGCTTGCTGGAGGGGACTCCCCGGTCGCTGGACATTTCGTCTGGTGCGATTGAAACTTGACGGACATGGGGGATCGCTTCATTTGGGATCCTCATTTTCATGCCAAATTTCCGCTGCTGACGTCACTGGATGGATGGATGGAATGAGAGGGCAGAGGACTGACTGCGCGTAGGTTGACCGTCATCGTCAACGGCCTCATCCGCATCACCTCGCCCGCGCCAAAGAACGCCTCTCAAGCGATGCCGCTCCCGGGATCTGAGGACGCCGCGCAGCCGCCGGAGACGACGGTCGCGTACATCCAGCCCGGCACGGTGTCCTCGTCGCTGGTGATCGCGGCGGACATGAAGAACATGAGCGTGCACGCGGGGCATTTCACCGAGTTCCCGGGTGACGAGCCGACGGTGCTGGTGCAGATACCCTGGGCCGGCAACGCGGCGCCGGAGCACACCGTGCTGGGTGAGGGGCCGTGTCACAGGGGGTCGTGGACGTTCTGAACGATGTCATTACGGAGTGTTACGGGCTGGTGAGGGGAAGGGATCTCATGACAATGGCTAATGGTTCAGCTTTAGCCACGATGGATGGCATGGGTCCCGATACCTCGGGCCAAAGGCAGTACATCACTAGATCATGGCTATTCTAACCTTTTGTTAATGCGACTAAAGACCGCCAGAGGATCGCGTTAGCCGACGGTCACGAAAGCCGTAGCTGGGAGAGCCCCTGGAACGTGGACGGCGAAAGACGGGCGGCAGCAAGAAGCAGAAAACGTAATCGCGCAAAGGCTAATCTTTTTCAGCGCCAAAGCAGCGGGAGGCGGCTCGGATGAGGCGAGAAGGTTGCGGGTTGGGGTTCGTTCGCATGGAAATAAAGAGCTTGGCGTCAATGGACGGACGGCAGCGAGGGAAGAAGGGCGAGGAGAAGCCTCAAGTCGTCTGTTGTTTTTTCCTTCGGTCTCTTTTCGTCTGGATGACGGCGCATGGCTACGGGCTGTGCCATGCGTCGATCGGTGCTCTTTTGTTACGCAATAGCCAGTCAGTTATTCCTAATGTTGGTGTTGGTTGTTCTTGGAGAAGCTACTATTCTTGCCGGGACTTCCGCTGTGACTACGCATCTTGAACATCCGCGGTACACGTATTACGAGGCTGATGAGACAAGGAAATGGGGCCATCTTGGGGAGGACTTGTCCCTTCGTCGGTGATGCTCGGCCGCGGTGACGTTTTAGCGGACGAGCGCTGGCAAGGGAGGGGAGCTTGATGCTACGGGGCCACGGCAGACGATTCACAAGAGCTTCGTTTCTTTCCTTCTGCCGTGTCATCAAGTTACAATCGGCTGTGAGACGCCGCGTTCGCCGAGGTTCTGGTCGCGGGCTCGTGTAAATCATGTTCGCTGCTGCTGCTGCCGTGTGACGGAACGGCCCCCAGACGCGCTCGAGACACGACGTTCACGTTCGTTCGTTTCTTTTCGAGGATCACTGCGCTGGAGCCCTTCTACTATGTACACCATGCCGAAGCGCAGCATCACGGAGAGATTGAAATGCAAGGTCCAGAACCTCGGGATGTGACACACCACCACCACCACTGCTACTCCTCTGCGGTCCCGTGTCCATGTTGATGCAGCGTAACGACCGGCCGGTGGTCAGCAAAAGAAAAAGAAAAAAACCAGGAGGGAGGGCGATCTCGGCAGTAGCCCTAAGGAAATCTCTCCCTCCCTCGATTTGGCTTCCCGCCCCCGGCTGCCTGTGCGCTGGATTTTGGTTTGCTTGTTGCCCTTCTGCCCTGCCCGCCCGCCCACGGGTCCCTCTGCGGGTGCTACTCCGCACGCACCGGGGGATAGGGTTCTGACAGCGATCATCCCAGAAGAGGTGTGCGGCATGCCAAAGAGGCATGCGGACCCGGGGGTTTTGCTGCTAGAGTCCCAGAGGATTGACGTGTGTGGGAGGGAAGATCTCTCGGCAGCGGATAAGGATGGCGGGGGGGGGGGGGCCCAGAGGACAGTCAAACGGTTCAAGGCCTGGACTTGAAGGGCGAGGTGAACAATGGCCTGTCGCTGTCAGGTGCTTTGTGTGAGGAATGTGGAAGAAGCAAAGACTACGTGAATAGCACCTCTGATTGGACTTGAGGGTGTTGCGCAGCCTTGGCAGCTAACAGCCAGGCAGTTCGCAGCCGTTTGGTAACGGCGCGGCCAGTCGGGAGCATGTTCAGATGTCTCAAGGCGGCAGGGCCAGGCGTGGGCGGCGATACTCAGGACTTAGTGCATGGTATGAGTGTTAATCACCAGTCAGCGTGACCTCGTGGGCTCGTGGATCACTGCCGATTCGGGGGAGGGCTGCACTGCTTGAAGGACGCGCCGATGGAGGGTGGGTGGTGGGAGCTTTCCGTCGGTGGCTGAGCATCGTGAGGGTTGTCCTGCGTTCGCGAACCTCACGCGATGGAGGGTCGGACGAGGGGCCATGCTAAGCTTCGCCAGCTTGCTAAGTTTGGCGCATGTCGGAAGGACGGCCTGATGGCGCTGACGGTTCGCAGTTTGCCTGGAATTAGACTACGTGGGAAGAGAGGAGGAGGCTTATGGGGAGAAACACGAGTAAGAGCACAACGTTGGCGTCAAGGACGAAAGCTTCAAGGATTGGAGGCGACGCGCTGAAGCTGTGCTTTGGGGGTTCACGGGGGTTGGCTCAGCCAGCGCTCTCTCTGTCTTCCTTTCGTCAGTCTGCAGCTAGCTGGTGTTGGGCCTGCGTGCGTGGGCGCTTTCAGATGATTGATCTCCGAAAGACAATGCCGAGTGATTGGAATACTATGTACATCGGGCGCCCACCCGTGTTGCCAGTCAGATGTCATCAACCCATCGGCGCAGGCTGCGAATCGCAGAACGAACATGTACGATGACCCTGGGCCAGGAGGGTCGGCCGGGTCGCTGGCTGAGTTGACGCGGTAGGCGATGATTGGGAGTTGGGGGTGGGAGTGAATCAGGGGACGAGTCCGATCGGTGGTCAATTGACTCTGCATGTGGAGGAGGGAAACGTGGGTGTAGCAGGAGAAGCCACGGAGCTAACACATGGTGTGGTTGAGCGTGTGCGTGTGCGTGTGTGTATGTGAGTGTGACAAGCGCCGTTAGTTCTCTTGAAGGAGTTGACATGTGAAAAGGAGAAACAGTGACTGTGAGCGAGTGAAGAGAGAGAGTGAGTAAGAGAGGCAGTGAGGAGTCGAAGCGCTGCCGCTGGATCCTGCAACGAACGCACGGAAATAGCACCAGGTGTCACTCACGACTGTCACCAGCACCCAATGAGGCGCACGGCTTGGGCGACTTGACGTGGTGCCCGTCCAACCGTTCCAAGTCCTCCCGTTCGGCCGTCCATGTTCCAGACAAGACCATTGACATAACGCCCAAGACACTTGTGGCTCGCTGCCTGCGCTGCGGTCTCTCAGATGACTGAACTACACGAACTACAATGGCACGTCCAGTCGCCGTGACTGCTCGGTGTTGTCCAGCAGCAGGCAGCTGGGGATTTGGCTTGTGATACGTGACTTTTCGCAATGCTACCGCATCGGCTTGTTTTGAAGCTTTAAGGCTGCAGAGCTGCCTCTCACATTGCCGTTGGTGGAGGGGTCGCATAATAACACCCTCTCTTATGATGTGAAGGATCATCATCATCTACAGCCAACTCAACTCGCGTCTTCTGCTGGCGCTCGCCGATTCTCTCGCTAGCACGGCAAAATATCGAATTCCCGAATGCCCACAGCAAATCAGGGCATTTAGCGATTTCCCCTCGTCTCTCTTGCCAGACCAAAACGCTGTGCAGGGACATCCACAGGAGAGGGGAACCCGATGATTGACTCGAGTTGCACACAACACTCGTCCAGCCCTCTCTAGCGACATCGGCGGTTACGCGGGGACACATCCAGTGGAGGGGCTGCCGGAGGAGTGAACAGGGGCAGGCCCTGCAGCGCGTCTCGCCTTGACTTTGTGTGGTTCCTCTTGGCTTTTTGATGCCCGCTGCCAATCATCCACTCGAGACGAGACACACACGAAGAAGAAGGGGTAATACTAAAAGTAGCATTCGAAGAGTCGCAGGCAGGAAAGTTATTCCCCAGGAAGCTGAAGATTGAGACAAGGCGCCGCCGGTGGGACGAAACGACGACAAGGAACACCACCGAGACAAGCGGTCCATTAAACAAAACAACAACAAACACTTTGCTAGCTGAGCTTTCAGTCGCAGCTAGATAGAACAAGCCGAGAGAGCGCCGGGGCGAGACAAGACGGTGACGACGTTGCGAAAGATATCCAGGCCGCCGCCATCCCGTTCCCGTCCGCCCGTCCTCTTCCGCAAGCCAGAGCTAAGAGGCAACTTGACCGTCACCGCGGAGCTCCCAGACGGGCTCGTCCTCGATAGTGACGACTTAGCTCTCATCCGCACATCAGCGAAGCGTCGAACAGCGCATCACATTCACGGGGAAAAAGGTGGAGATATCAACAAGGCCATCCTCGTCTCCAAGCTTCTTCTTTCGCCTCTATCTCATCATTTCAACGGTACGGCGGAATTCGACTGCGATTTCGTCTCATCTCGCCTGCTGTTCGTCACTCACTCACTTTCGCGTTCCCCTCACCACAATCTTTCGTAATCTCTCCCTGAACTCTGCCCATCTCGCCAATTCCCTGATTCGGCGTCACCGCTGGTCTCCAGTCTCACTCCTCACTCTGTCAAGGACCTCCTCCCCTTGAGAACAGACCCAACAAAATCTCGGCTGTCGAGCCTATCCTGCAACAACCGCAACTTACGCAATACTCGCAGCAGCCAGGCCAGGCCAGGTACAGGCACCGCTCCAGTTCTCCCAGGATTCATTCGCCTGAGAGTGCATGCACACTATCCGTACATTATTACACTACGTGCTCACTCACCTCACCACCACGCAACAAACACACACAGCGTGCATGCAACTCGCATGCCACCAACCCTGTTGAAGACGCAGGCTAGCCCGGATACAGGCCGAGTACGTACAGGCTACAGGCGACACCACGCTTCTCTCAGTTAGCTGCATGGAAGGGCCGCATTGCAGCTTCGCAACACAAACTTGAGACGACAAGACGAAGAGACAGAGGGTTAGAAACAAAAAACAGAAGAAGAGCCGACGAATCTCCAGCGCCCCTTCGCCAACTGCGGCGAAAGAAGGCGGCGAACCCAACGCCAAAAACGCCCGCGTTCCTAACCTAAGTGGATAACAGCCACCAGCCGTGTTTCTTGTGTTTCTTGCCTCTCTCCACCGCGGCGCATCAAACAGCGACACGCCGCGGTCTAGACTCCGAAGGAGGGGTTGAACACCGCAAGACTCTCCTGTCACTCACTCTGTCACTCACTCTGTCACTCACTGTTCTGCCCGGCTCTCAAGCAACAGTCACGTCAACGTCAGTTGCAAGTGTGTGCTGAAGCGGAGCACTGCCCGCCTAGCGTGTAGCAACACGACAATCGTCCATCATCGTCCCAACTTTCGAAACTCTGCGACACGAAAGGCCCTTTTCCCATCGCCTTTTTTGCTTTCTTGGCCCGTTCAAGCAACGAGCAAGTCAGTGCCTTGCAGCCTTCCACCCCCCCCTTCCACCCTGTCTTGTCTCTTGTCGTTCGCTCTGGCGTCTGAACTTGATCGGGCTTGGTCCGGTGCAGAGTCGAACTGTCTTGGCCCATTTCGCGGGTTTCTTCTGTTGAGTCCTTTTTGATATATCACCGCCATTTCCTCTCGATAGCCGCGCGGGCGTCTACCACCACCACCACCACCACCTACGCAACTTGGTTTCCTGCGCGAGGTTGAGACATACATATGCGACTGTGCCCCGTCCCGCTTGTGTTCTAACCCCGGGCAACTTCTCACGTCGGCGGCTTGTCGTCTCATCCACGACGCACTCTTCGCCTGGTCATTCTCTTCTTCTGCTGTTGTGCAGCTGCAGCCCAGGCCCAGTCTGGTCCATCCAGCCCGCAACCCCCCACCTCGTCCTCGTCCTGCAGCAGCCGTAGCCGCAGGCATAGTCGAGCAGTCGAAGTCGAAGCCCCTCCTCTCGTCCGATCTCACAGCCCGTTACTGGTGTTGCTCTGCACTGCGACTGCGACTCTGCTCGATATCCTCTCCGATTCCTCCCACCAAAGGTCCCTCTTCACGAGTTGATCCCAGCTCATTCAAAAGAGGGAAAAAGGCCTGGGTACCTCGCCCTAAGCCCAGTCAAGTCCAGCCACCGCACCGCAACGCCGCACCGGCGCCATCCAGCCATCGACCGGAACTCTTACTCTAGACATCCCTTCCCCTTATCCGCTGCCAACACATTGATTGACATTTTGTCACTGTCGCAGAGTCCAACTTGGGCTCTCCCGCATAACATCAACCTGCACCCCTAACCCACCACACCACACCACCAAAAGTACATCGAACCGGGGAATAACCTCGCGGCCTATCCCAGCACCACATAAGGTAGAGAGAGGAGAGAAGTGAGGAGCAGCAGCAGCAACAGCAGCCACCTCATCAGTCCACGCATAAGTGTCCCCGGCGATCAACCATCAAACCTGCCGTCGCGACAGGCGGTGTCTCTGCCACTTGCATCTGTACCTACATATTCTCATCCCGCCTCTTCCCTCACTCACCACTCATCACTCACCCGCACCTCTCATCGCCCTCCCTCTCTGATCTGAGACCCTGACGTCTTGTCACCCCACGCGCTCCAACATCAAGAGCCCAGGCACAAGAAGAACACAAAAAAGAAAAACAACAGGGCTTTGTGCGTGCAGCAGCAGCATCCTCATCCCACCCCGCCTCGAAAGGAGCTCCAACATCCATCAAACACCCCTCCCCATTCCTCAGCAAGACATCCCAGGTCCCAGCTGCAGCACCACGAGACCCCCCCCATCGCGGCGCCTCACCGCAACATCCTGATCCAATCACGGCCCCCTAGCCCGCCCACGACGACAACCTCCCCTGCCACCCGCGAACCGGGGGGTATCAAGTCAAGCAAACACACGCGAACCCAGCAGCAGGCCCTGTCCGATAGTGGAGGGCGCTCCGATTCCTGTCGATTTCATCGTCCCTTTTTAAGTTGCTTGCCCCGTCTAGCCCTGCACCACTGCATAGAGGGGGCCCTGTCACATCCAATTTTTTTTTCCCTCTGTGTTCTCTCGCAGCGTGCTCCCAAAGCCAGAGAACAAAGATCCAATCCCCTCGTCTGTTGTTCGACATCTTCCTCCACCGGCGAAGAGTCACAGAAGGCAGGGATTCCCAAAATCGTCAAGACGAAAGAAAAAAGGGCACACGCACAAAAAAATCACAAACCAACCACACGAGAAGAAGAATCCACTCTGCAACACACTATTGTCGTCAGATCAACGCGCATTCGGAATCGTGGACCCTCAACCGTCCTCAGACCGCAACTTCTGATACCACTCCGTCCTTCATCTCCGCCTTTTGACACGAAAATCTCGTCTACGATCTCGTTAATACATATTCCCCCGGGAGGCCTGCCACCACACACATTCAATCGGTTTCCGGCCCCCCTTTCTCCAGACGACTTCTCTTCCCACCAAAACCCATCGCGGCTCGTAGCTTGGTTAGTTACTAAAAGCTCGCTCGTTGGCGCCCAGTCCACCAACACACAACACATCCACACTCTCACCCACTCCTCGATCGCCGGCTTCACTGCATCCATCGAGTTGAGGGGGGAAATCCTCCAATGGCTTTACAGCGAGGATTCAAAACAACCTGTTCAACGTTCTGCAATACTCGCCCTTTGATCTTACACCTTTAACATCAACACTGCTCTTCGCCTGTGCCTCCAACAGTGAGAGCAACTGCAACTCTTGACGATACTGCACATAACATACACACAACCCCATCACACCAACACCACCGCAACCATGTCTCGCCTCTCACCCTTCCCCTCCAACCTGGCAACCTTCCGCACCGAGTCCCGCGCAAGCGTCGCCGCCTCCGACACGACATACCACACCTGCGCATACCAATCCTTCCACGACGTAGAGCTCTACGCCCCGAGCTCGCCGCCCTCCAAAGCCCCCGCTCCGGCACCGGTCCGGGCCCCGGCCCCGCCCTCCTCCGCACACCACCAAAAACACACAACAACACCACAACACGCACCAGGAGCCAGAACCCGCCGAGATGCGCCGTCAAGACTCCGGCTACGAGTCCCTCCCGCCGCGCAACTCCCTCTCCTACGCCCGCCGCACATCCACCGCCTCCTCGTCCCAGTCCTCCTCAAACCAACAACAGCCCGGTCCCGCGGCCGCCCCACGATCCGCCGCGCCCCAAAACGAGCCCCTACCCAACCACCGCGCGCACCAGCGGCAGCAGCCTCTACCACCCCTCCTCGCGCTCCTCGCACGCCCACGCCCAGCCCGCGACCTTCTTCCACTTCCCCGCGCACCCGACGGACCTCGAGCTCGCCAACCGCCGCCGCTCGTCCCCGCGCGGCGAGGACCTCGAGCTCGACCAGCGCGGCCTGCTCTCGCCGACGCAGCAGCAGCCCGAGAGCAGCAGCAGCGATGCCGCCGGCGAGGTCGCGACGCTGCCGCCGCAGGCGACGCACTACTGGACCAGCGACAGGACGCGGCGGCTCGAGTACGCGGCCATCGATGCCGCCAGCCGCGGCGTGAAGGGCTGGTGCAGGCGGCACCTCGTCCCGGACTGCTTCGTCCCGAAGGAGAAGCACGTCGCCTTCGACGACGACACGGGCAGCGTGCGGCGGTACAGGCTCGAGCTGGACGAGGAGACGCCCGAGAAGTGCGACTTCAACTCGCGGAAGAGGGGGTGGTTTGGCTGGCGCCGATCCAAGACGGCCTGATTCCAATCGTCCCCATCAACATTTTCTTCTTATTATTTTTTTCCCTGCTTCGACGCTGGTGTTGAAACTGCTTTACCGAACTACTGGCACTGGGGGAACACGGATTCGCATGCATTATTCTTGGCATTTGCACACGCGGCTGGGCAGGCTGCATTGGCGTTCTATACCCAGCATTCTGACACTTTTTCCATGTTTTTTCACCCTTTTTTTTATTCGCTCTTGCGTTACTGCCTTAACTCGTTTTTTGTAATGTTTGTTGTTGAGCCTGATATGAAGGAATGAGGCATGAACAGATTTGGTCGAATATCAGACTGGCATAGAGAAACACATAGATGATAGAATGACGCGATGAGAGTTGCGGCAAGTCATTTCGAGGTTCAGAAGGTGGCGGGAGGGGTGTATCTGGAGACGACGAGACTCGTACACAATATGAGCAAGTATTGATAGGTTTTCAATCGAAACACGTTAAATCAAACAAAAATTACTTCTCGACTGTGAACTCTTCATTCATGCTGTAGTTAATTCTCATTCAAGTGCGGCTCGCTGTTCATCTGATGTTCATCGCCTAGAATCCAGCGCCAGCCCGCGATGCTACTGCAACGTGAATGTTAAAGGGGGCGGTGGACACCGCTAGACCCCGGACCCGTCGTCCAGGAGAGACACAAAGAAGGGCGGTGTCCTGGACCTGAAGCCCGGGCCTTCCGCCCGGATCCGGTGGCCGACGAACGGACCGGCCCGTATCGGCTGGGCTTCCGGTGGAAGAGGCGGTGAAGATTCAAAGGGTCAGATGACGGATCACAATGTCCAATTCAGGTACGGGGACGAGTCATATGGTATACTAGGACATGAGGCACAAGAAATGTGATGTATTCGTTGTTGTGTATCAACATCGTGAGATCTGCAGACACTATGGTGTTGCAACGCCGCGCACGAAGAAAATCGAACACGCACCACGACTCCGCTTCAACTTGTCAAAAGCCCTTGGCGAGCGGTGGATCTGGACCGTGAACGTGGAAACGCCTCCTGTCGATCCGGCCCCCCCGTCCCACCAGTTCGCCCACGCTCCGCTCAACCAACGCCGCTTAGGCTTAGCCTTTCGAATAATTCCAACAACCCTTCTCACCGCTCGTTGAACATCGGCTCCTGATGAGGCAACAGTTCAATCACCGCCGCAACGCGCTGCGTCATGCAGGCTGGGCGCGCACCTCTCAACCGATCGAACCCCACCAACCCAGCGCGATCCTCACCACGAGTCTCACTTCCGTCCAGCCTTGACGCACTCGATCACGGCCAGATGCCTCCACGGCCCCTGGCCCTTCGCCACGCTGCGAATCTCCAGCCCCGCGCGGCCCAGGACGTCGGTCCAGCACTCGAGCGTGCGCTGCTTGCCGCCGAACGTCAACATCATGAAGTCCAGCATCGTGGAGGTGTAATGTGGCGGGTTGCCCATCACGTCCTCCTGGATCAGCAGCCGGCTGTCATCGGCCATGGCGTCGGCGATGAGGCGGAGCATGTTGACCGCGAGCTCGTCGCCGTAGTTGTGCAGACACCGCCTGATCCAGTATGTAAGAGCGCCTGCAGGCGGAATGCAGCAGTCAGCATCGCATGTCTCACACCTCCCGATCGCGAGTGCAAATGGGGGGGATCGCGTACCTTTCTCGGGTTGTTCCTTGTGGAAATCGATGACCTGCTTCCTGACGAGTCTCATGTCGGCGTCGTCCAGCTGCTTCACGGCCTCCACCACCTCCGGCCGGTCCTGCAGCACGCACCGGTCCAGCGGCAGCTCCGGGTTCTCCCTGTGGATCGCCTTGATGGACTGGCCCCGCCCGGCGCCGACGTCGACGAACACGGCCCGGTCTGTCGGGTTCGCCTTGGCGTAGTCGACAACCCACGAGAAGTCGTAGATGCCCGAGATGGGCATCTTCTCTTCGATGGGCCCCATGGCGCGCAGGAAGCGCTGCATGCGTGGCGGGTCGTGCTGCAGCATTTCATACCAGCCGTACTCTGGCACGCCGTAGGCGAAGGTGCCCGGGACGTGGTTGAGCGTCTGGGGTTCTTTGCGGCCGTACTTTTCAAAGTATGCTGGCATTTGGACGTACGGTACCATGCCATTTTCCCAGCTGGCAAGCGTCAGTTTGTGTAACAAGAGTGAGATGATGAAGGGCAGACGTACGCCATGCCCACGATCTGGCCGGCAGGTTGACCGTCCATGTAAATGCGCGAGCGCTTCGTGTGAGCAACACCGTCATCGCCCACTTGCGCCAGAATACCCATCGACGTGAGCACGCCTCCGATTCTCCCTGGCAAGTGTCAGTCTGCTGTGCATCACAGGCTCCCTGCAACGGGTCGCTTCGCTTACGTATCAAAGACTCCTCGGCTTCAACCTTCTTAGCGAGCTTTGCATATGAGATACTCCCCTCCGGCGGGATGTGATCATACGCCTTCCACTCCCAAAACAGCCTGTTCGCACCCATCTGCGCAACCTGCGCCGTCGCGTCAAACCACTCATCGCCTGGGTCCTTGACCGCAGAAATGAGCTTCTGCGCGGCGTCGACGATGCGCCGCCGCTGGCCCTTGTCGAGGTCACTCCCGGCCGTTCCGGGCTCCTTGAGGAACGTCTGGAGGGCCGCGTTGACTTCGTCCGCGGCGGCGGTCGCCTCCGCCCGGACCTGATCGCCGACGTCTCCCGACATTGGATAGACCTATCGACTCTTTCCGAAAAGGAGCGAGTCTGACACTATTGTGGGCTGTTGACTGGTGGAAACCGAGCAAGTGGCTTTTGTTACACGACTCCTTCTTTTCGGGTCTCGTATGTGTGTTGGGGAATGCGGTGATTGCTGCTGCACGTTTGCCGATCGAAACGGTCTGATTGCATACGCAGACGTCACACCCGCACCAAACGTACAGTGACCGGGCACACGGGACGGCTCGCGGAGGAAAGACAATAGAGAGGGACGGGATGTGGGCAGATTGGGACGAGAGGTTCAAGCTTGTCCGTGCTGACATCAATCGATACCAAGCGGGTTGTGATCAAGAGCGGAACACGCAACAGGTCAACGGCGGAAGAGGAGAAGAGAAGCGAAGGATTGAATGATAAACAGCAGGGCCATTGCGTCCGTCCATCCATCCCGTCTGTCCAAGACCCAAAGTCCCCCTTCCTCCCGATTGCAGTGAAGCGAGGTTCAGCTGAAGGAGCGCTAACAGCCCGATGCGGAAGCTCGGTGTGTAGCCACCCATGTGTCGGCGACAACGTGCCGCGCACGTCCAAGGTTGCGCTGTTCTGCTGGGTGAGAGTCCTCCTCCCCTCTCCCCTCTTCACTGCTCTTCGAAGAGAGGAGATATCGCCGCCCAGCCAATGGGAAGATATCAGACTAAATCTCGGACTAGACGCAAATGACCAGGAAGAGGCGGGCTAAATAGGAGACGGATGAGGGGTTAGTAATGAGGGGAGGGGCAAAGCATCTGAAAGGAAGCGGGCAGCATTGGGGGGAAGCATGAATATGACTTGACGGACCAGAGACACAGACGAAAACGCCACCGTTTGCAAATGGGTTCCAGGCCAGTCTCTTTTGGTGCACCGCATCGGCGGCGTCCCGGCTATCCTGCTACTGGCCATGTCCACCTCCAAATCTTCCAAGCGTTAAAGCATCCCCCTCGCGGAGAGACAAATCCGCCGCGGAGCTAGCAGGAATGGAGGCTGGTGCCAGCGCCGCCGCTCCGACCAAAGCCGGCTGAGACGTCAGGTAGCGCGGCGTGATAGGCTGTGCTCTCTTTGAGGCACGATGGGCGCAGGGGTGGAGGTAGCTTTTGGTGGTGGCATTGATTTTCCCCTTTGGTGTCTTGACATTTGATTCCAGTGTGAATTAGGTAGCTCACTCTGTTCCTGTCCGCGCACTTGAGGCCGACGTTGGCTGATGCATTGCTGACACGACACCACGCAGGAGCCGCTTCGTAGTTTAACCCAGTCCAACGGCTTTTTCTTCTTCGGCCCCTTGTCAAATTTTCTCTTTGCTTTCTTCTTCTTGCTGAGTCGCCCGAGCAACTAACGATTGTCCCATCGATCTGGCTGACTCGACCCGCATCTCGTCCGCCGAGACTGCGCATCCGGCCTCCCGCGATTGGCCTGTTAAGGTTTCTCGAGGCCATTTAATACACCGAGCTGCCCCTCAGTCGCTGTCAAACTGCCGCCGATCTCCAACGTCAGGGTTCCTCCATCAGTTCCCCAGGGCAGATCCTCGGTCGAGCGCTCGTGCCCTCAGTGCGAACATCTGACGACTCTTACGGCCGAGACCACGCGTCCCAATCTCGCACCACTGAGAGGACACCAGCCTCATTGAAGATTCGACGTATCAATAACAGAGATCTGGATCTTGGGCCGGGTCCAGCTGAAGCAGCCATGGCGGACACAGCAGCAGCCCCCGCAACGACGGCGCCACCAGCCTCTCAGCCGCTGGAATCACGATCTGGCAGACATTCGCCGCAACAACCCTTCGAAGCCGAGAATACCGTTGAGGCCGACACAGATGACGGCGCATCATCGCGGGCGGACGAGACGTGGGACGAGGGGTTCGACTCGGCAAGCTCTCATTCAGCGTCGACGTCGATGTCGGCCAGCGTGCGCGATTATGTCTTCGAGAACACGCGGCGGTATCACAAGTACATGGAAGGGCGGTACCTCCTTCCGAACGATGAGCCGGAGCAGGACCGCGAGGACATGAAGCATGCGATGTGCGTCAATGTGATGGATGGCAAGCTGCACAGCGCGCCGCTGGAGAACCCGCAGAAGATTGTTGATATCGGCACGGGGACGGGCATCTGGGCGATCGACAGTACGTTCCCATTTCTTCCCTCGTTTGCACGCAGCATCTTGTTGTCTCTTCTCATCCCTTGTGTCTCTCGATCCGATGATTGGCATGTTTTTGCTCACCCTCGCGATGGAATGTCGTCGCATGGCCAAGCGATTTCGTCCCCACTTCGCAGCCCCTATTCGGCCATTGAGCCAACACATGAACCAAGGCTAACATGCCCAAAGTCGGCGACGAATACCCGGAAGCAGACGTGCTTGGCATCGATCTATCCCCGATCCAACCAGATTGGGTTCCCCCCAATGTGCGCTTCATGATCGATGACGCCGAAGCAGACTGGGTTTGGCCCGAGAACTCCCTCGATTTCGTGCACGCGCGACACATGTGCATGGCTATCAAGAACTGGCCCGGGCTTCTCTCAGAAGCCTACAAGTCTCTAAAACCCGGCGGCTGGGTTGAGCTGCAAGAACTGCGTTTCCACCTTCAATGTGATGATGGGACGATGCCCGGACCGGAGCAGTACGGCTACGGCAAATTTGTGGATCTCTGCATGTCCGGGTTCCGGAGCTTCGGCATCGATCCGTTGATGATGGAGCGCAACCCCGAACTGTTAAGAAACTGCGGGTTTCAGAATGTGACCGAAAAGGTGTGGAAAGTGCCCATTGGGGTGTGGCCAAGGGACCAGAAGCTGAAGACGATTGGGCTGTACAACCGCAGTATGCTCATTGATGCTTTACAGGCGGTTAGCATGGCTCCCTTGACGAGAGGGTTGAAGTGGAGCGCGAGCGAGGTTGAGATTTTCTTGATTGATGTGAGGAAAGGCTTGATGAACACGTCGATACACTCGTATTTGACGTTTCATGTTGTTTATGGGCAGAAGCCGGGAGGCGAGATGTAAAATTCCTGCGAAACATTACTAGTCTTTCAAGATACCAGAAAGGGAGTGGCAGATGAACGATATCCACAGAATTCAGAAATTCCCAAACGTTTCGGGTTCAGCTTCCCATGTGCAGTTTTATCAAATGAGGCGTTCCCCTGTGCATATATGGTGACCCAGACAACGGGAGGCATGGCTAACTAAAAGAGACCGCCCGTTCTCCCTGGGCCAGAGCGACTAATTTTCCCGCAGAGTTACATTTACTCCATACAACAGTTTTATTATTATTCCTATTACTCTCATTGTCTACTAGCATGGTTGTCCGCCGTTATTAACGGTCGTTGCACCTTGTCCGTCAATGTCGTGAGCTATGCTTTTTTGCTGTTGTGATCAATTGGAGCAGTGGTAGATATGTATGTATGAAATATACATGTAGTCGCGCGGGTACTGGACGTTTAGCCAGTCTCAATTAAAAAATGTTTCTACAAGCTTGATAGCGACCCAACCAGTTGAATAGTGTCCGAGAAGGACGTTAGTAAAGTGCTACCGTCGTACCTGACGAACCACATGATGCTCTTAATCCTCGCCCTCTTGATCGGGCGTTGGAAGTTGCATGCTGGCTCCAAGAACCCGATGTCCGGCGGGTATATCCCAGCCCAAGTAAGCTCTGGCTCCAATTGTTGCACCTAGAGACCCAATGCCAAAGCCGATACATCCTAGAGAACAGGCAAAAAAGGCAGGAGCAAGTGGTGGGAAGACGCATGCGGCAACAAATCCGCCTGTCATTGACCACGCGCCACCTGTCCAGCAACCCCTAAACCCCTCGATTCCGTAATCCATGTCGGGGTAGCTCTGCTTTAACTCTCCTATGTCCTGCAGAATAGGGGTTTCCGTCTCTCGGAGGTGTCGAATCCTGAACCAAACAAAATTTATTCGTCTATGTTTTTGCCCACATATGACGAGCGGGAACAAGTCTGGATGGAAAATCACAAATTCTTTGACGATTATTGGCTCGTAAGCTGGGATTAGGAGGTGGAATACCGCATCACGGCCGGTGTTCGTGTGCCTGGAAAGTGTCGCTCGGTCGCAGGCCATTCGCATGCAAATCGTAGGCAGGTCGCTGTGATATCCGCCGAAATTGTGACCTAGAGGTCTTTCTCTGATCCTTTCTCGAAACGTCTGATACCAAGATGTATCGGGGTGCCACACGTAGAAATAATGCCGTCGCGTGTCTCCCTCTCGTCGTGCTTGATTTGCAGTCTCCATCTCACTTCGGACGAAGCGATAGATGTGAGAGCCGAAGCCGTAGTTCTCCCAACCCTGTATCTTTGCCACGTTTGACAGGCTGAGTTCATCCTTGATACCGTCTAGTGCGTGACCAATATATTTGATCGCTTCTATGGCGTTGTACAGGAGGATCGGGACGGCGTATAGATCAGCGGCCGACTTGAATGTACTTATGAAGTCGGGAGATGAGTTGAAGGCCTCCGGGACGACGTTGATCTTCTTCTCCTCTAAGGCTTTCAGAAACTTTGGGAGGTGGTTTTTGAACGCCTTGAATGCCTCAGACTGGGCCTTGAATGCCTCAGACTGGGCTTCAAATGCTTCGGACTGGACTTCAAACACTTGGCGCTGTTTGTAGTCTGTGAATGCCTGTGAACCAACTCCAAACAGAGCAATGAAATTACCAGTGGTCACAAACTTCAAGAATGCGTCTAATCCGTACTTGCTAATGTAGTCAAGGATTTCCTGCCGGCTGAGACTCTTGATGATGGTCGACTCAGACATGGTGTCGAAATGCTTTTGGTGAAAGGCCACTATCGGATTTGGAAAGGCTATGCGTCAAGAGACCGGGGAGTCTAGAAGTCCTGAAAGATATTTGAGAAAATGCTTAAGAACGACAGGTAGCAATAAAAAGAGAAACAGAGAGATATGGGACGTTAAATAAACGTCTCAAGATTCCACCACCTGGAGGGAGCCGGCCAGGAACGCTAGTAAGCCTTGCCAGAACGCCCACAACATTACGGCATGGTTACATTACGCGCCGGCTTGATATCTAGCATAACCCAACGATGTCTGATTTTCTATTGGAAGTTTGCTACCATTCAACGCGAAAGATGGTGTATGGCGACTGGTTCTGGTGTGTTGGCCGACTAGGTAGGATAATATGCAGTTGGCTGGGTCGCCCACAGGTTGACCGGTTCAGCGGCGTTGGTGGGCACCTCCAGACGAGGACCTCCACGGCATAACCACAATCAATTGAAATGTTTTGGGCTCCTGGGTAAAATGTGTGCCTGGTGTGCAGTCACTTGAATGTTGTCATCGGGCGAAAAGAAAACATGCACCAACGCTCCCCTGCTTTCATAAAGTTATATCACATGACGACCACGATGGCTGGATCACAGTGGCGACGAATCAGACTCTTGTAAAACTTCCATGAAACGATCAATCTCCAACTGCAATTCATCGAGTTTCTTCAGTGAGTTCCTCACAAGTTCTGATACTTGCGTCTGTGAATTCGAAGCTTAGTACCGCAATGCCATTATAATGACCCTCGATGGAGTGAGCCTCGCCCGACAGCCTTTGCACTGTCTCGCTCAGCGTGATCGACTAGGCCTCTGCTTTCCGGATTCTGGATCTCAAATTCGAGCGTTCCAGTCAGCTACAAAGTCTCTTGCAGTTCCATAGGCCAGCAATGTTGCCATTACCAAGGTCAGTGAGTGACGTGGCCATGAACTTCTTCGCCAATCACGCGTCGTAGAGTGCTCGGCCTGCAGCAACCACGCATGCAGGAAGGGCGATTCCGTCCACGACCTTGATTGGGAAGAGCCTACTTGATCCCCGTCAGCACCCCGCTTCCCAGGTAAGTTGTTGAGCAATGAACAAACAGTTTACAACATCAAAACAAACCGTACCCACGACGACGTCGATGTCTCCATATTCGCGCGCTAGCATTCCTTCCCCGCCCCCCTTCGACAGAAGAAACTCAATCTAAAAATCTGGTTCCACAAACGAACGAGGCCATGCCGGTCTTCAATCAATACTACTACGAACCTTTGGGAACGGAAGATGCGGTGCGACTCATTTCTCTAGATCCGGCGGTGGATGAAGGAGATCCCTTGAGTTGCACGATTTCCCAATGTCGGCGTTCGGCACAGAGAGAAGAATACTCTGCTGTTTCATACGCATGGGGCGAGCAAAACCCCTCGCGGACCTTGGAAATCAGGTGCGATGATGACATCTCGTACATGAGGATTACCTCCAACGTCGACGCCCTCTTGCGACGTTTTCGCGCGCGGAATAAGCCCTGTCACTTGTGGATTGACGCCGTGTGCCTCGATCAGACGAACGGAAAGGAGAAGGCCCAGCAAATCCCTTTGATGGGACGAATATATGGAGAGGCGAAAGACGTATGCATTTGGTTGGGCGAGGAAGACCGCATGACTGCGAAGGTCTTCACACTTTTGCGGACACTCAGTCAGCTCCCTGAAATTCAACCGCAGTGGGACATGGCTGGTCGCGTTGCCTTTCACTTCAAAGAAGTCTTTTCTTGTGACAACGCAGTTGTTGGATTCAACTCCCTACACGACTTCTTTTCGCGTTCTTGGTTCTCCCGTCGATGGGTCGTCCAGGAGGCAATTCTCGCCCGCGAGGCAACCGTCCACTGTGGGCGGCATGCCATCCCTCTACTATCCGTCTCCTGGGCCGCCACGCGTTTCCAAACCCTCGACATGGCTTCTTACCCAGTCAGCATGGCGAAAAACCTTCGCGAGCCCACCACCAGGCGCGGGATACTGGAGCTACTGTGGTACTTCCATGAAGCCGAGTGTAGTGACCCCAAAGACCGTATCGCTGCCCTTCTTGGCTTTGTACCGCATGACAATCGATTTCATCTCGACTACACTGCCCACTGGACGGAATTGTACAGACAGTTTGCTTCATTGGCCTTTGGTCTTAATGACAGCGCCGCCAACTTCCAACTACTAATTCATTTATTCGAATTCGGTCCCGTCTCCCATCTAGAAAATGCCTCCTATCCGTCATGGGTCCCTGACTGGTCAAAGTATCGAAGGCGGACCCTGCCCTTCTTTACTGACATCAGAAACCCGGATACCCATGAACGGTATTCTACATCATCTGAATGGCCGGAAAATTCAACTTTCACCTTTAACCGCGGCGTTCTACGGGTCCATTGGCATCCCTCGATTGGCGGGCAACGGGGTTGCCGAGTCAACTACGCAAAGAAATATCACTCATTTCTCTTCGATGACAACCGCAGGGCTGAGAGGGTAATAGCAGTATTAGATGAGCTCTTCCCCTCTACTCTTGATTGCACACAACATATCTTCGCCCTATCTTCTTTGCTAGCGAAAATCAAAACGTTCCGCCATTCCAGCCGGGACCGAGAAATCAACAGTGCATATTTCAACGAGTACATACATGTAATCAAGGTTAGCCCAGGCATCTCAAAATCAACAAGCACAAATTCACTTCGCCCCCTTCAGTATTTGGATTCTCTTTTACAGGAATTCTGCTTGTTTCAGCGGATCCACTTGAACCATGTGCGAAGACATTTTCATATCGGGTGTATGGCATTGGCCCCAAGACTACGGAGGTTGACGACGTTATGATACCACTGTGGGGCCCAGAATGGAGAGATGATGAGCAAAAGGCTTCCTGGGGGGAAATGGGAGGGGTTTTCCGGATAAAAACGATGCTCGCCGTGAAGTACGTTGGGGAGCCGTCCCTTCAGCACGAGAGCAATGCGTCAGACGAAAGGATGTCGGCCCGCAAGGGCAAAGTGATTGGTCCAGCGGTTTGTGTTATCTCAGAAGGCGGACGGAAATGCACACATGACAGGCCTATTGACAAGAGGAAGGAGTTTCCTTCAGAGATGGATCAATGGCATTCAATGCGCTTAATGTAGATTTTGTGGTATGACGCGCCTGCCGCTCCTGCTTAGCCCGCCTGCTGTGTTAGAAAGGCGTTTATAAGCCAGTGATTGCGCTGCTGTTCACTAGTGTCAGTGTGAGTGTTTGTGGGCATCAGATTTGTCTATGTTAGCAAAGTGCTCAGTCCTGGATGAGGAGGGTTAACCAAAATGGTGTCTTGCCACACAAGGATACGCGCTTGCAGCAAAACTGTTGTGTCTGATGTCGAAGTCGAACGGTTTTGGGGACAAAGGTATTTCTACTCTTGAAAGGAGAATCCTATAACTTAACCAAGGTGGTAGAAAGTGTGAAACTAGGGCTCTGATGCTTGCGGACGTCTTACAAAGATTGGAATTCGATAACCATGGGTCAGTAATGGGACCCAATAGAGAACGATTCTCTCAGTTTCTTCCCGGACATCTCTTTTAATTGAGTTTATCTTCCTTTTCCTTTCCTTTCACGCTTTTCATTTCATATCCGGCCGCACCATTTTGGATCTCGTTATAACACTGTCTTCATCTGGAGCCTTGGTCATGAGCTGATTGATCACAAGCCTCTTCGCTCATCGCTCGGGCCAATATTCTGACACAATAGCCTAGAAAGCAATTCTCTCTGCATCATATATCATCTATACTACGACCCCTTGGCACCGGCGAATTGGAAAAGATAATAAAATGGTCTTGTTTTTACTCCTAAGGGATCAGTTGAGTGGGTTTGAAATCGTCTGAGTAGCGATACGCAGGTGAGCGTCATGATGAAGGCCTTGCACCAGCGAAACCGTGGAACAAGACATACGGCAAACCATCCACGCCCAACTCATAGTATGTCTCTGTCGGAAACCCAGCACATGCGGCCACACCCATCAGAGAACTCGGTATTTCGTCCGCTCTCCCATCGACAAACTGGTGAGTACCGGATCGCCCACAAGAGCAAGATCCCAGCTGACTCAGCAGGCGAAACGGGACCCGGAAGCGTCACGGTGCCCGGCTGTGTCAATAATTCCCGCCGCCGGAGTCCGGCCTATGACACCCCTGAACCCAGAACTGTCTCGAGGCCCTTTGCCGTGGCATCTGCAATGTGCTTCTCAAAACTGCCTTTGGTCCCCATTGTCGCCCCTAAAACTTTGACGTGAGCCTTTGGTCGAGTAGTATCGCCTTCAATAATAGAGCCGGACGAGTCCGCCGGCAACCTCCAGCCATGTCCTTCGTCGAAGATGTCTTGAATACCTTGACGGTTAGCTTCTCACTTGCTTGGGGCCTATGCAGTGAAGGTGTCGGCGGAGGCCTTCGGAATTTGTATTTGTAAATGGTGTTGATGAGGTGAAAGCTCGGTCTCGCATCAACTCCGTCATAGGTTTCAGCTCCTTGTCGTCCGCAGCACTGGCGTCCGTGCTATTACACGCGCCGCACTAATGAGGTTTATCTCCCGCGAATTGACGCTGGACTACCCCGAGCCCTCCGTGTTTATCGGGTGAAACACTCCTGCGAATTACCGCTTCTGGAATTTGAAGATTCAAGTTTGGAGCTACGGCGCGGCCTCCCACAGTGACAAAATCACCCGATTCGCGGGAACTTTCCGGAAAACGCTATTCGGAAAACACTGTACGGGTACTTTGGCGCGTGTATTCTGCCATTTCATGAGCATGTTTCTCCCGGGCGAATGAAACCTGGTGGAGATTCTTTTTCTGGAAGCCCATTGCAGGCTGGACAGTTCGACAGTGTCTCGTCCCTCCAAGTAGTGGCATACATGTACCTTTTATCTCTGCCTCTATTACAATCTCCCCCAGACGCCTTTACGCGCTCCTTCAACGTCTGACTTCTTCGCTGATCGACGCTGGCGATCATACAGACCGAGTGTGATAAGCTCAATCCCCCTCCTCCGGCTTTAAGTCAACTACCGCTCAAATCGAGCCGATTTGAGCATGACTATGTTGCCCGCCTTCCTCCGACAGCGATACAACACCGACGATACGGACAGCCGACACACGTATACTCCGATACGCGATGGAGACTGGAGCATAGAATCCAAGCCTTTGGTTGATGAGGTAGAGGATGACTCAATATTGGAGGCGGACGACTCGCTACTTCCCATCAACACACGACGCCAGGATACTTTGAGAAGGCTTTTGAGACCTCTCTCATTTCTAGTCCCGAGTTTCCTAGGATCAACAGAAGAGGCAAAGCCGCTTCGCCCTACGGCTTGGTTAGGTAAAAAGGACCACGCTCAACATCTTTAGTTGTCAGGCTAACGTATCGTTAAAGACGGTTTGCGAGGCATCGCAGCGCTATGTGTCGTATTTGTTCACTGCGGTCTGATCTGGTTCTCGTTTGACGTCCAGTTAGCCTGGACGCCGGATCCACCTCGACGATGGTGGCTCTACCAACTGCCTATCCTACGGCTCGTTGTCTCAGGGCTTGCTCCTGTTAGCGTCTTCTTCGTCGTGTCCGGCTATACGATATCGCACCACTTTCTAACGTTGGTTCGCCGAGGAGAATTCGAGAAAGCAGGCTCGGCCATCGCGTCGTCCGTCTTCCGCCGCCATACCCGGCTTTTCCTTCCACCCGCCGTGGTCGGTTTCGTCACCCTGATGATGGGTTATTCCAACATGTTCCCCGACAAGGGGTTACCCGGTGTGGCCTACCCGACGAGGGTTCTGCCACACTTTGACTCTCTCTGGGGCCAGCTGCAGTACTACATCCATGCCGAGGTCCTCACTACCGACCCCATCGGCCAGCCCGTTGTTCGAGCCGATTCTGAAGACCCAGAACCTCTGCTTGACCCTCACTTATGGACAATCCCAATCGAATTTATGAGCTCTATGGTGGTGTTCATGTTCCTGTCGGCCTTCACCAGAGTGCATAACAAAGTCAGGATGCTCTTTGCGCTATGCTTAGCGGTTTATCTCCAATTGGTCTTTGTCTATTGGGGTATGTTCTTGTTTCTCAGCGGCATGTTCTTGTGCGATCTGCATTTGGAACTCGAGGACAGGCAGTGGCGGTGGCCAACCCGGCAATCTCAGCCCGAACACCGGGGCACATCGCCCTTGGATGGGGCTGTACACCGGACGGCGGAGCGAGGCCATACGTCTTATCGAGTTCTTAGACGAGGCGTTGGCCTCGTATCATTCTTGATCTCATTATGGCTGCTCAGCATGCCAGAAGACATGGAGGATGCAGCGAAGTCACCTGGCTACGTGACCCTAGCCTCCTGGGTTCCAGCAAGATTCAAAGAGGCTCTTGTGATACCACTTGGTGCAGTGCTAACAGTATTTGTTGTCGACCAAAACACATTCTTGCAAATTCTTTTCACGAATCGTTTCTCCCAATACATGGGCAGGATCTCCTTCTCGCTGTACATGATCCACGGTTCACTCCTATATTCATTAGGCTTGGTCTTAGCCCGGTGGACGCTAGGTCTCGTCGGTGGCGGAGACACTGAGATATCCTACATTTTTGGCATTTTGTTGGCATTTGTCCTTTGGGCGCCTGTAGCGATATATGTTTCTGACCTTACTACTACATTTGTAGATGCGAAGGCGATAGATTTTGCTAAATGGGCATACGGGATGGTTTTGAAGAAAGAATGAAAGACTAGAGCTTGAGGCGAACTGGAATGGATTTTGCGACCAGGCGGGACTGGTGCGAGAGGCATTGATGACAGTACCTCGAAGATGTGACTGGTCATCCTTCAACATTTTTCAACACTTTTGCACTTCTTGTTTTAGCGATGTAGCGAAGCATTTCATTCCTAGATGAGGCTGTTGACAGGGTTGTCGCAGAGCGGATAATACCCAGAAACATGAGCTGTTCATGTACATAGAAGGGCTTCGCCCGCCTTGTCAGACCTCTGCTGGTCAAGCAATTCAATTTTCCAGAACCCATTCCTCACCATGGAACAGGACTGCCACAAGCGTACGCTGTGGTGGAATAAAAAGTCGCCTGTAGATCTTGGCAGTACGTTCCTTCCTTTAGTGTCTCTCCACGTTCCACCAAACAACAAAGCATAACCTATTTTCTTGTGCTAGAGCGATAGTTTTCCCGTGGGTTTATGTTAGGTCTATGGCGCTAGCATTAACTTTGTCGTCGTCGTCGCTATCGTTCTTGTCGCTATCGACGCTATAGTCGTCGTCCGTTATTATCGTCCGTCGCTATTATGATTAAATCTTTTCGTATGACTCCTTCTATTTTGATCATCCTCAGTTGGAGTAACTCGGCACACAGGAAATACAGTCACTTTAGAGCAGGAACAAGAGGCGGTCTCAAAATCAACGCGTGTTAAATTCAGAGAATTCAGCTTTCAATGTCGAAATACCGTAAGGGCGTCTAGCGCACAATGCAGTTGTTAGATAGCCTTCAGTCTTAGTACTCTCGACCACAGGCATGTGATCGGATTGGTAGGATTGCTAGTCTGAAGTCCGCTGCATGTCATTCAGCCCAACAATCCATACGCAAGCCAAAGCCTACCCTGGCCAGCGCAATCATTCAGCTCATGCAGGGTTGACGATGAGCCATATTCAATTGGCTGAGAGGACCGGGGTGGTTGGGGCTTATCTAAGGCGACATAAGCAGCTAGCACCGAAGAGGTCGAGATCCCTGGACATGTCGACGGGTCTTTTGAATTCTGGTCAGCCTGATTTTGCAAAATTCTTCTGCATCCTTTCCTTACATATTGGGGACCTCCAAGTAATGTGTGGGCATGAAGATGGAGCCACACAACACACATGAAGTTCAAAGTCCCGAGACTGACGATTTTAATGTGGCGACTCTAGCCACGGATTCCAACAACAACAACCACGCCAGTCTGTCGATAGAAGGCGGGGAACGATCTGTCAGCGGCGATGATCGCTCAATTGAGGCCATATCACCTTACGTACTGGAGTGGGAAAATGACGAAGATGAAGAGATCAAAGAAACGATATCACATGACGACCATGATGGTCTTGATCACAGTGGCGATGAATCAGGCCGGGAAGGGTCGGGATCTCCACCTGCACTGGGAAACGCCAGACCTGGCAATGCTGACGAAGTAGGTTCCGTTCCTAGCCCTAATTGTTGAGGTTCAGTGCCTTGATTTTGGAAACTGACCGACCCACAGACGATTGGGCGTCCTTTGAGCTCTGCACTCGTGCCGTACGTCCATTTTCATGATAGACATGAAGATGATAGCGACGAAGATCTGGCACGAACCTCAAGATTTGAGAGAGAACCGAGGCCATACGAGAGTTCTTCAAAATACCCGCGTAATCGGTCAAGAGAATCATCCAACGATTCAAGTGAAAGCGAGCCGCTGGATGACCGCTTCCGACGACAGCCAGCACCATACGGAGGCCCAAGACCTCGTCCTAGCGCAGGGCCAAAGAGATGGGTTAGGTGGGATGATGCTGATGACACCCGAAACTATTATAGCGATTCCAGCTCGTCTAGTGTTGCAATTCGTCGTCGGGAGGCAAGTAATCGGCGATATGATCGAGAGCGAGAGCGTGAAAGGTTTGAAGAGGAGGAAGAATTGATGCGGGAGCGACGAAAGTTGGCAAGAATGAGGAGCCTCCAAGAACTTCGGGAAAGACAAAGAGCCCGCAGTACATCCGACACTGACTATTCTAGCGATTCCCACATCGATATCCACGTCAGTCGTCGCCGAAGAGAAATCCCAAGTCGGCTCCAGAGTCCGGTCCGATATGTCGGTGACAGTCGCAGCCGCAGTCGCGGTCGAAGTCATCGACGCGGCTATGTGCCCCCGATTTCCGCTGACAGAGATGATAACGACGCACAACTCGCCGAGACCTTGCCGTTTGACTTGAAAGACGAAAAGCTCATAGAAGACGCCAGACGATCTACTGGAAACACAGGAAGCACGCTCCAAGCTTGGTTTAAGAAACGCGCAAGCATCGGCGATGGTATCGATACCGAACTTGTTGTCATTAACGCAGCAGAGTCTTTCACGGATGAGAAGGCTAAAAGCATAGTGACACTATGTTGTCAGAAAGATGCTCTCGATCATGTGGAACCTACGCCGCGTCAGATCTATTGGCTGTAGGTACTTCCCGTGACAAAGTCCAGAGCAAGACTGACTTCTTGACAGGCATGTGCGGCATTCTTCAGACGTTCTCAAAGTCATAAGAGTGCATATATTCTCCAGTCACACTATGGACCAAGGCAAAGCTGACGGATGAAAACAGAGTCTCGTCATTTGCTGCCCATTTATTCACACGGGGTACCAATCTCTGGCACTCGGCCTTCTTGAGCGTGTCTCTCCTCACGACCAAAATTTCAGTCGCAATGCAACCCTGAGCGACCAAGAAGCTAGGACCAATGTTTCTCGTGTTGACGGAGTTCACGCTGGCCATCCACTCCTCCGAGATTCGGTCACCTACTACTCTACTCCTTATCTCGTCTTTCGCGAGGGTCAGAGGAAGATGGGCCATGATGACATGGAGAGCCTTCTCAGTGCTCACTACGGTTATGACGTGGGCGACGCTAGAGACAAAATGCAAGTGCTTTCCGAAACGCAAAAGTGGCTCGACAAAGAAATTCTTCACGTTGCTAGAATGAAAGGCCTTCTCATCGGGCCAGGTGAGTTATCTTGCACCTAAAATCGGACACTGCAGCTTACACAAAAGTCCAGAGGTCCTATTAACGTGGGGTGAAGTACCCCTGTCTGCCATCTGCAAAGACAATATCATTTTCGACGAGAGCAACTCCCGACCGCTTGTAACTGTGAGAATCACAGACTTCCACAGCAAGGAGTACTACTCCTATATAAAGCACAACTTTAGTTTCGCCGTAAGTTCAATTGCAACCCCAACGTTTGAGCAACGAAAGTGCAGTTCTCAACCTGATCTTATCTTCGTAGGAGCTTATTGCCCGTATCACAAACCTCACATCACTCGAAGATTTCGACATCATCGAAGACACGTATGATGGCGCTCAAGTCAACTCGGAGCTTTGGGCAACTATGTTAAAGGAAGCCTTGGTCACTTTCGATGACATTCGCTTGAGCTTATAGCGGAAAGCTCCTAGACATTATCTTCGTGACTCAGAATATTTTGCACCGCCTCCACCTCCACCTCCACCTCCGCCTCCGCCAGATTTTGACAGATCCCGAGTGGTCCACATTGACTACAACAATCGATCGACGTCCAGGACCCAGATACAACGTCATAAGTATGCGCCTGAGACTCCGGTATCTGATGGCCATGCACCAAGAGGCGCACTTATGCGAAGACCGGGAACGCCCCATACATACGCAGGGCCTGAATCTGAACTCGATAGACATCCCAAAAGAGCCCCCTCGATACATGCATTATCCGAACCTGCCCACAGAATACGTATCATACAACGGCGTAGGTCTGAGTCGTTCTCAAGTTCAAGGTCGGGATCAACACCCCCACCATCAATGAGCACGACCGTTGTTGAGAGGCAAGTCATATGAAGACCTAAAGGAAACCACTATTTTCCCTACATTCTGACAAGAAATCTAGATATCATGAAGCCGTGCCATCTACTTCGCACACGGAAACAACTCGCCGGCGCCATACTTGTCTCAAGCATCGCTTTGATTCCCCAAACCGATCAGAGACCGGGACATGTGATACCGCAATTGAGAACATCAAGTCCGCCAAAATCGTCAATGATAAATCTATCCGAAAGAAGAAAAGTCGCACTTATCACCTCAGTTCTTCAGGAAGTGAGAGTGACGACAAAACACCTTCACCAAAACCTTCGTCAATCGCTTCGCGTAGCAGCTTTGTGCGAACTCGAAGCCGTGAGAGATCCATCAGGAGGGAGCCAGCTGAGCCATTTGACACACCTGCAACCCCATTCTTGATGTGGAAAGTCACACAAGGGAGCGGAGGAGAGCAGAAAGAAGAGGGCAGCATGAGTACAATGGTCCGTCTTCTCCGCAAAATTGACGGGTCTCTCCGAGAGAGTATTCTTTACGGCAGGGTTTACAAAAGCGGGTATGAGTGCTCTCTTGAAGACATCTGCGACCGCCATGACATTTTGAGCGACCTGGGCTCGGAATCTGCGACAGTTAAAGCTACGACAGAGGATTCTACTGAAGAGTCAGATGAAGGGTCAGCATCCAAAAAGTCGACGGAGAATCCAAGTCCTGATTCACCCCGTTCGACAGGCGATTCCGAAAAGAAACAAGGGGGCTTATACGTGAATACCACGGAGCAGGCGAATCAGTTGACTCGGGATGTGTTTAAAATTTCCAAGGCGATCTTAGGTCTCTATTTGCCCCTCAAGGATGACGAAGCAAGGTTCTATGCAGACATCAAAGGTGTCATCGATCGATTTTGGGGTGCATTAGACTTGATTTTCCGAGTAAGTCGCTGGGAGCCACGTTAAATTACTCTCTGCATCATAATCACTAGAGAGAATTCGTTGACTTGTGTTGACACTGCGTCTAGCACATTCGATTCGCGGCACTCATGACTGCCGCCGAGGGCGAACAGTCCTGGATCATTAGAGGATCTTGCTACAACCATGCTAAGAGCCCTGTGGATGGGACATGTGATTCATGTGAGAGCAAGAAAGAATATGATCTCATCGGCGCTCTTGAACATCTTCACACTCGCAGTGGGCATACTCAGTCTCCGGACCACCAGGTGCCAGCCGCGCCTCACGAGGACCCATGTATTGTGTGGCTCCAGAATTCGAAGACGGCGGAGAGAGACCGTCTGTTCAATACGTTGATCGAAGATTTGACAGTTTTCAAAGGGGATCTTGAAAGGATTCTCGACGTATCAAGAGAGCTCCATCTCTTCATTGCGAGACCAGGAAACCGACCAGAAGAAGGATTCAATGAGCATGTCGGTAACCGAGGCACCGCAAACGAAAAGGAAGGGGCCCCTGGAATCGGAAGGGAGACACGCGAGAAGGCCAATGATCATTCAGGTTCACCTCATGAGGCTCGCGGAGACCAGCAAACCCAGGAGCAGAAAAGGAGCATCAACCAGACTGAGGCGCCAGCTTTGCCTACTAGTCTTCTCCGTGCTTTTGAGAACATTGTAGCGCTGTTTTCTGTGCAGGCTAGAATTGTTTTACTGACATCGAGAGAGAATGAATCCAAAGGTCGCCGAAACAACCGTGTATACAAGGGCAAGACGCGTTATATATCTACCCTTGACGAGGTGATTACGTGCATTGAAAGCGCAAGGGAGGATCTGATTCTCGGTATCACGGCTGAGAATACAAGCAGCGTTCGACTTGGTGCTGTTGGAGCCGAGTACATTGTCGCGATGGCCATGGCCAATGTACAGACAGGCGCCTTTCGTATCGGCGCTGGGTCATCCAAGGTGCCACTGAGCTTTGCTGGTTTTGGGGGAGAGATACGCAGAGGAACAAGAAGGAGGGCTGTGACATGGACGGAAGACCTTAAGGTTCCTGATGCGGTGTCACAAAGGCCAGGCCACAAAGTAGCGGCGCCAACGACGTCCTTGGACCTCATAGCTCTCTACGCAGCTCATGCGCGCGCTCTCGACTTCAACGCAAGTCTACGTCCAAAACGCCGAGCATTCCTTGCTATTCGCGCACTCGAAGAGGAACTCCAGGCTCTCAAAGACCTCAACGTAACTCAATGGCATTGTCTTGACAACAGCAAACGCGTCTCGGATCCCATATCCTTCCGCGTGGTGGATCGAGAGCGAAAAGCTCGGTTCCCGCTGGAAAGGAAAGTCATTGAGCGAGCCAAGGCGGAAAGAAGGCGTGAGCATGACGAACTGATCGCCATGCTGCATCGAGCTGCCGATCTACGGGCTAGAGTAAAGGAGAGCATTGAAGTCCTAGACGAGGGACATGGAAATGCCATCCGAGTCTTTACCTTGGTCACATTATTTTTCCTACCGCTGTAAGTATCCCGACTGCGGGAGGCGGTCCATTCTACACGAGCCACAGGTTGAACAAAGACTGACTTGCTCTCTAGATCATTCGTCACGAGCTTCTTTGGAATGAATACCGTGGATATTCGCGACATGCCACAGAGCTCATGGATGTACTGGGCAACAGCTGCACCGATTACGCTATTGGTATTGTGTTCGGCGTATTTATACGCGTACAAATGGGAGACTATTACGAGGCGTGTGACCCGAAGGACATGGCTAGATGAGGGTGTTAGTCATTCGAGAGAGCCTCATGATAGTCGAGCTATTGACTCTTGGGAGTCATACATGCCCCGAAGACTCGGTGGCCGGCGTAGAACTCGGAGGTCGACCTTGGGCGACTATAGCAATGGTGGCTGGAGAGATACCTGGGGCCTGCGGAAAGGAGAAACTATAGCTGATGTAGCATAAGTAATCATGCTGATTTATTGAAGTGCAGTACCTATCAACAGTGCATTGCCGTTTTCGAAGCACTGCAACGCCTTCACAAATGGCTATGCAACGTGCTTGCTTTCAGACCCTCCAATCTCTTGAACTCTTGCCTTTTCAAAAGAGACAGTCTAATTCTGCTGTGTCTGCGCGACTATTCTTCCTGTGTCCATAGTCACTCCCATCGAAGACGACGGTAGTAGACGAAGACGGCGAAGAAGACGACGACGGCGAAGAAGACGGCGACGGCGAAGAAGACGGCGAGGACGGTAAGCTCACTGGATATAAACGAGATTTCCACGGTAGTGCATTCTGTGCATGAGATTCCTTTCCATCTTCCCATTGCCAGAAATTTACTATTAGGTCGCCGCGCTGTCGTTAATGTCCGAGTCTGTCAATGGCGGTTCCGCGTCGTTAATCGCCTTGATGGCTTCAGTCATTCTTTCAATGGCTGGCAGTGCCTCGGCGTGTGATTTGAAAATATTCCGAACAGCCAAATTTCTCAATTTCTGCAAGATCTGCTCCATCAGGGCTTCCACTTTGCCTGCTTTGCGGACCTTTTCGCGATAGATATCGACGAATATCGACCAGTTTCTATCCTCGCTTCTGTGCTCCATCGCATTCTTGATTGCATTGAAGGTGTACCCAATTCCCTTTGCCTGGGTGTTGCAAATTTTGAGAAACCCCATCACATACCCGGACCCCGAGAATTCTGTGTTGTTGGGTTCGTCTCGGGCAATCTTGACAATATCCAAGACTATTGGGAAAGACTCTCCCACTCTCTGAATAGCGTTTGGAAGATCTTTGATGTCCTTGATTATCTGAAAAAGCTTTTCGAGCCTTTCGAATATGGTGATCGTCGTTGCGGCCGTGCTGGAGACGTCCATCTTGAGATGCGGTGCGTGTTTGAGTGGCGTGAAGGCTTTGCGGCTCGGTGCTTGACGACAAATCTTGTCAGAGACATCGAGAAGGAGCAATCGTGTGGACGCCATCTGCAGCCGCTAGGTGAGATGCATGGCGCTTCATACATGTAGATAAGTAGCAGCCTTCAGCTGTTGGTCGTATGTTCGTCATCAAGCAGTAAGCCTGTGGCCTCTGCATATGGTGCACACAAGTGGTATCATGGTCATCAGAATCAGGCTATCCAAGACCAAACTTCAAAGGCCGAGCGAGGTGATAAACAACGTGCATCAGCATGATTGGCTCGTTGAGCGCATGTTGACCGTGCATAATAGATGCTATGCGAGCCATCCCGCATTGGAAGTAAATCACAGGAGCAATGTCAGACTGGGCATCTGACATGCATACGGTGTATGATGCGGGGTAGACAAGATGAGGTCGTCTACTCGGGAGTCGTACCCGGCCTCAATGCAAGTCAACTTACGAAGAAACCGTGGCAAATATGTTCCAAAGCCTTCTAATACCCATGGAAAGACACGTAAGGGGCCTGTGATGCTTTCCTGCTAGGCTGCCTTTGATTCATCAGCACCGGAAAGCTGCTAGTATTCGGCTTCTCCAGTGCCTTGCCAGCGCTGGTGTGTTGCTCTACCTAGCCAGATAACCCACCTTCCAACTTGCATCGTTCCACATCGTATCCTGGCTTATCTTGCAGGACGAGGTTGGAAGACGCATGCACATAGCCCCAATCAGGGCAAACTAACCAAACAGGGATGACTTACGTCTGGCCAGGCATCCCAGCAAACCGGTTGCCTCACAGCCTGATGTGCCATTTCGGGCGAACCATTGAAATCGAGAGGAGTTGTGGGGTGATATATTGTCCTTCTCTAATTCTGCACTTTTTCTCGCTAATTCGCCATCACATTGATTGTGTATTTGGTATGTAGGCATCCTTCGTACTTGATTCATAATTGTCAAACAGCCTTGGCCCGATATACAAAGGATTCTCCGACGCGTTGATCCTAGCCTCAGGACAAACTGAGGGAGCCGACCACGACATCAATGAAGCCTGGAAAGTCCGAGAAGAGTGGAGAGGGGGAGGCCCCGCGAAAACATGAAGACGAGACACGACAACATAAGCCACGGAAGCGTCCAGGTGACTCGTCGAATCGGTCGAATCAACGCACCGAGAACAACGGCGCCTATAGATTCCACCGACGTATAGATCAAAGATATTTCGACATCCCCTACACAGGTCCTGGTGGGTATCAGATGCCCGACCACATGGCACAGTTTTTATACTCCCCGCCACCACCACCACCACCTCCGGAATCGAATCCAAATCCACCACCCAAAGTGTATCCAGCAGCAACATCGCAGCCGAAGTATGCGGCATCATCACAACCACATCCATATCCTGCAGCACCTTTGCAACAACACCCACCAGGCAGGAATATGAATGGGGCATGGTTACCACCTTTCCACCACCCTGGATATCGGCCTGTTCCGTACCCCAATATTGCAACAGGCTGGTGGAACGGCATGCCCCCTGGCCAATTCATGAACAACGTCCCAGTCAATCAGCTGCCTGCCCCGCCGCCCTATCCTTATCCTCATCCCATGGGCCCGCTGCCACAAGGCCCTTACGTTCATCAGGGTCCCCCGAGATATGGCCAAGGTTTCAATATCCAACAACCTGACTTCATCCCTGTGTTTCGATCGAAACCACGTAAACCACCAGTTGAAGACAATCCTCCGTGCGTTGAATGCGGCATAGCGCTGGTGCAAGGACAAGTGCGAGACCTGCTCGTGGAAAAGCAGCACGAGAAATTCAAGAAAACAAGGAGAAGGAAGGAGCGGGCAGCAGCCGCAGCACAACAGGATGCCATGGCGAAGAACGTTGCGATAGTGCGCGATGAGTTCGGCAGATTGTTGAAAGATAGTGTTAGGGATGTGTTGGTGCGACGTCGGGAACGTTTAAGAGACCAGGAATTTGAACCGGAGCCACATCGAAGAGCCATTCAGCTGGAGTATCCCCCATCAAAAACGCCTGTAGCAATCACTCCGGACCTTTTGAAATCCTTGGAGAGGGGACGAGCTCTGGAGCAGGCAGATCTGACTTTGCAACAAATTACCGACTTGATCAGTCGAACCCGAGGGCTGGAACTTTCACAATCTCCGAGATCAGGTGAAACTCATGGAGATGCTGACGACGAACATCAAAAATACTTGGATTATCTTCAAGCTCAAATCGACTGGCTGGGAGCGAGAACAGCATCATACGAGCGCAGGCCCGCCGAGCTGATTATGAATCATCCTACATACGAAGATGCTGGTTTCGCTGAGGCACGGCAACAGTTCGGGCGCACTCACAGTCAGCCTCCTCGCGGCCGCCAGAACGACAGATACTTTGTGAGGGTTCGCGCACCTCGGTCACACAGCCGCCGGAAACACCACCGAACACAGGATTACAGCCCCTCTACAAGGCTCGACCTGGACATTGATGACAACCCAATTACCACTTGGGAAGTTCCTGAAACACAGCAGGATGGTCTTCCCGGAACCAAGGATCAGGCGGAAATATCGAGCCGCTCCCAGGAAGTGGTACCAATATGAGAGCGAGGAAACGGTCCCTTCAACTTACGAGGATGGAGTTTATTCGGACAGCTACGAGGGGCCCCCGGAGCTGCGTCCTAGGGTTTCTCGACGGTATTTCATGCCGCATGCGCCAGAAGTTCCAGAAGACTGGGGATCCTAAGGTCGCGTAGTGTGGTTTTATTGACGTTTTGGGCGGTAATGCTAAAGATCACCATGCATGTAGCAGAAGATCAACTTAATGTATAAACATTGACTTCCTGCCCAAGCTAGGTTGTGTGATAAGGCGGCCTGGATTTCATAAACTCCGAGGACTTTACATATTCCGCAAAACGCATGATGCTAAATCTCATTCTTTGTACTTTATCGATGACTTCGGACTGGCCTGTGATTAAGTGCAAAAGACTTCGTGTCTCCGAACCGAAGACAATCAAGGGCGGCAGACACAAACGTCAAGGCTCAATTTGTTCATCATATTGATATCAACCTATAAACATTACCCAATCCCCATAATTCACAATGCCAAACGCCACTAATGAAGTCCCAGGATATCTAAGAAAACAAGCATCTACCACTGCGTCTCCATCCACCTAACCATCTTCTCAACAAGCCCGCTCCCCACAACATCCCATCCCTCTCCAACAGCAGGACTCCTCTCTCCCGTCCTCTGTGTCTCAAACACCAGCCCCTCGCGGCCGGGCCTGTCGTTGTCGTACTTCTCCTCAAAGAAGCGCAGAAGCTTGTACGTCGGGTTCGTCTCCGGGTCGGGGTCGGAGTCGCGCAGGCGGCGCACCCACTCGCGCTGCGAGACGATTTGGAACTCGAGCCCGGCGGAGCGGAGGGCGCGGAGGAAGTCGAAGGTCCAGTGGAAAAGCTTCGGGTTCTGCACCTGGTATACAAGGTTGAGGTCCGCGTCGTCCGGGGAGGCGGAGGGCGCGCCGCAGGAGGTGCAGCGCGTGCCGGTGAGGTTGGCGAGTTGGAGGACTGCGAGGGCCATTTTGTCGGCGGGCATCCAGGACGGGGTCTATGAATATCGTTAACACGGTCTTCTTGTTCGTTTCTGCAACAGTAGAACTTACCTCGTCAAGAGCAGGTAGCGCCTTAATCACCTTGGCGCTGCGGATCATCAACGGAATCGCCTCCGTCTGGTTCCACACACCACCTTCGGAATCGCCCACAATCTGTCCCAAACGCAACACACGCGCCGTCATGCCGGTCTTGGTCGCCGCCGCCTTCACGACATGCTCCGTCACGACCTTGGACCGCGCGTACCCCATGTTCTGCGCGTGCTCCAGGTTCTCCACGTACGTCTCCTTCACGCGCGCGGGGATGGGCGTTCCCGCAGCCGCCGAGATGGACGAGCAGAAGTAGAACCGCGCGGGGTTGACCGTCTCGGTGCCGAGGCAGAAGTTGAGCAGGTTGTGCACGCCGCGGATGTGCTGCGCCTCGAAGCTCGCGACGCCGAGGTTGAAGTTGACGGCCCAGGCAGAGTGGATGACGGTCGTGAGCGTCTTGCGCAGCTCGGCGGCTGCCTCGGTGGTGAGGCCGAGGTCGGCTTGGCCCAGATTCGTCGGGAGGTACTTCACCTTGGCCTTTTCGGCGTCGGAGAGGAGCAGGCCCTTGGGGGCGAGGGAGGCGAGCACGCGGGACTCGGCTTCGGAGGTGGAGGAGGCGCGAGCGAGGCAGTAGACGGTCTTAACGTAGGGCTGGCGCACGACCTGGGCGAGGAGGTGCGCGCCGAGGGAGCCGGTGGCGCCGGTCAAGACGACGGTCTCGCCGTCTGGGGTGATGCTTCCAGGCTTGCGCTCGCCAAAGTCGGAGTACTTGGCGATGAGCTTCTTCATCACCTCGATCTCGTCCTCGGCCTCGGCGGCCTCGCCAGTGCGCAGGGAGTGGACGTGCTTGGCGAGGGCGACGACATTGGGGAACTCAAAGACGACATTCTGCCCGAGGGTCTTGCCGCCGAGGTTGACGCCGCGCTGGATGTGGCCGCGGGCTGTGCTGGCTTGGAGGCTGTCGACGCCGGCCTCGAAGAAGTCGGTCTCCTTCAGCAGGGCCTCGAAGCCGAGCTTGCTGCGGAAGAGGTCGAGGAGGTGGTCCTCCAGCTGAGGCAGATCGAGGGTGACGAGCTCGCCGCCGGCGAGGTCTTCCGTGGGGGCCTCGAAGCGGCGGTAGACGTCCTCGATGAGGTCGGCGAACTGCTTGTAGAAGGCGGCACGGATGACGGTGCCCTTGTCGGTGCGGGGGTATTCCGTGCCGATGTCGACGACCTCAATCATCTCCGGGGAGACGCGGCCGAAAGCCTCGGCGCGAGCGTTGGCCTGCTCGATGACCGGGCTGAGGGTCTTGAGGATCTCCTCCTTGGACAGGTCCTTGGCGTTCTCGCTGGGGATGATGATCAGGCCGGGGATGGACTTGCCGACGCCGAAGACGACGACCTCCTGGACGAGCTCGTGCTCGCGGATGTGATTCTCGTAGGGGATGGGGAGGACTTTCTCGCCGTTGACGAGGGTTACGCGGTCGTCAAGACGGCCGAGATAGCGCCAGGCGTCGGGGATGGTGGGATGCGGGACAAAGGTATCGCGAGTGCGGTATGAGTTGGGGGCCGGGTCGTCCGAGTTGGACATGACCTTTGACGGAAGTCCATCGAGAACGACACACTCGTACACGTCGCCTGCGATGGGGATCATCCGCAGCCAGGGCTTGGCCGAGGCGAGGGGGCGCATGTAGTTCCAGTACTTGTCTCCCGGCTCACGGAACGAGGTCATGAGCTGGCCCATCTCGGTGGCGCCGTAGTGTCCGACGAGATACACTCCCGCCTCGACGAGACGGTCACCCAAGTCATCGGGACAACTGCTGCCACCGTAGAGCACCAGCTTGAGCTTCTTCAGTGCCTCGATACCGCCCTCGGTCTCTGCGAGCAGCTTCAACGCGTACGGCACGCAATGCAAACTTCCTGGCTCCGTCGCGGCCATGGCCTTCACCAGCGTGGTGCCGGAAAGTGGCAGGTTGGCGTTGTAGATGGCGATCCTGTGTCCCGCGACGATGGCGCGGAAGAGCGTCGAGATGCCATTTGTGGAACAGCGTGTCACCGCTCGAGTAGTTAGAGACGCAGGCGGCGTGCGTCTGGAAGATGGGCTTGGGCAGGCCCGTTGAGCCGGACGAGTGCACGATGAAGGAGATGCGTTGGGAGGCATTGGGTGCGAGAAGATGGGGAAGCGGTCGCCCGAGGGGGTGGGTAGGTCGTAGTCGGCCTTGTCGGCGATGGCGAACGATGAGATGGGGTACTGCTCGCTGATCTGGGAGGCTATGCTGCTGTAGCGGTCTGAGATGACGATGCGGCGGCAGTTTGTCTTGTCGAGGAGGTTGACGTAGGCCTCAGGGGAGAGACGCGTTGAGAGATAGAGCACCGCGAAGCCCATCCTTGACAGGGCAAACATGGTGACGACATAGTTGATGTCTGAGTTGGCAAGAAGCGCGATAACCTCTGCTTGGCTCGAGGTAGGGTTCTAATCATGGTGAGTTAGTATTGCAGGCGCTGGGGATGGTCTCGATGAGAAGATGTAGATGCATACATACCTCTGGGAGAAGCCCAGCTTGGGCATACTTGCGCGCGGCTTCATCGGCAAACCGATCAAGGTCCTTGGCGGTGTAGTTGACATAATCATCTCTTCCCCGAGCCGTTGCCGGGTATGCCAGGACATCGACATCTGGTGCCTCTTCTACCCTTCTCAACAGCAGGTCTGTGACGGTCCTGGGTTGCTCGACGGGCTTGACAGTCTCGACGATCTCAACCGTCGGCTTCTCAGAAGTGAGGAGTGACCTCGCCGCCACACCTTCTGTGTGAATCGCCATGATGGTAAGGTATGAGAAGGAGGAAGATAAAGGAAGGGATGAGTAAGAATGAGCTCAATCGGGAATCATGCAAGTGAACGAACTTGAGAGAGAATGAGCGGGTATTAAAGTCTTCAACATGGAGTTGCGAAAGTACTCAATCAACTCATCCGCGGCGCAACAGTGACTTGAAGATGGCATTGGACTCTGGAGAATAGATCCAGAGCACAGAAGCAAGCCTCTAATATCCTTTCGCCATCTTCTGCACATCCAGTCAGCCCCCCATGTCCTTTCCCATGTTCGTCTGGTTCTAGCAAACACGCACTTCCGTCCCTCCTGTTCGCGGTGCTTTGCAGCTAGACAGCCACCTAGCCCAAACACCCTCGCCCCCGGTAGCAATGGGAAATTACCGTCCGCGCCTGTGCCTGCGCCTGTGCTGCTCACAGCAATCTCTCAAGGGGTCACGGGTGCGTGCCGAGACAACCGACGGAAAAGCACACCGGGGGCCCTTGGAGACACGGAAAAGCACCAAACCGGCTACCGGCCGAGACGCACGAGCCAGTTCCGGAGAGCCATGTGCCGGTGGGCTTACCCCCTTCCCGTCGTCCCGTTGCCCTGCTCCGAAACGATCGGATCGGAACCTGGGAGTATTTCCGACTGATGGCTGGGTCTCTGTGGAGTAATCCGCCGGGTTGTCAGAACACGCGGGGAGATGACCGGGGGAGTCGGACGATGTTGCTGTTGGAGGGGCACAGTTGCGGGGTTTCGTCAGTTGAAGTTGAAGGAGAGGGTATTATTGTTTATTATGAGAAGGCTTCTAGCCAATGCGCGCGGAGAGACGGGCATGAATGAACGATTGCAGTAGTATTGCGTCTTTTAAGAATTCATTCAATTATTTCGCGAAGATAAGATGTCTCAGCACTTCTACGACGAAGCAGAGAACCTCGTTCTCGATGCCCTCGAGAGCTTGGTGCTGCAACATTCAGGACTGACCTTTGACAAGTCAAAGAAGAGTACGTGATGCTCATTCCATGAAGCACTTCAAGACTTCGGACACTAACAGTCATCCCCAAACAGCCGTCTGGCTCACAAACAACGACTCCCAAAAGGTCTCCATCCTCTCAGGAGGCGGCGCCGGGCATGAACCTGCGCACGCCGGCTTCGTCGGCGACGGCATGCTTACCGCCGCCGTCTCGGGCTCCATCTTCGCCTCCCCGAGCGTCGCGCAGATCCTCTCGGGCATCGCCCGCGTAGCCTCCCCCGCCGGCGTCCTGCTCATCATCAAGAACTACACCGGCGACGTCTTCCACTTCCACCTGGCCGCCGAGAAGGCGAAAGCTAGCCTCGGCGTGCCTGTCGAGGTGCTCATCGTCGGCGACGACGTGTCCGTCGGCCGCAAGAGAGCGGCAAGGTCGGGCGGCGCGGCCTCGCGGGGACGGTGCTGGTGCACAAGATCCTCGGCGCGTACAAGGAGACCGGCGCGTCGTTGGAGGATGTGCTCAAGCTCGGCAAGACGGTGACGGAGAACTTGGTGACTGTGGGTGCGTCGCTGGAGCATGTGCATATCCCCGGTCGCGAGGCCGCGGCGCCGTCGGCGGGGGATCAGTTGAGCTCGGCATGGGTATTCACAACGAGCCGGGGTGCCAGGTCCTGAAGCCGAGACCGGAACTGCCGAAGCTGATTGACCAGATGTTGACGCAGCTCCTGGATCCCAAGGACTCTGACAGAGCGTATGTTGACTTCTCTGATGCGAAGGATGTTGTTGTGCTGGTGAACAATTTGGGTGGTGTTTCGCCGCTTGAGTTTAGCGGAATTACTGCCAAGGTCGTCAATGCTCTCGGTAAGCGCCCCCATGACGAAGTGATGAGAGGGAGTTTTGCTGATTATTTAAAGGCGCCAAGGGTCTTAAGCTGGCTCGTGTCATTTCGGGAACCTACATGACGAGTCTGAACGGCCCTGGCTTCAGCATCACCCTGCTCAAGGCCACCCCTGACATTCTCAAGTACATCGACGCCAGCACCGACGCCATCGGCTGGGCATACTCGCCGCGCAACGAGACCGGAAGCGACCCCAAGCAGCGAATCACCGAGAGCGCGGATGCCGGCCACGGAGCAGATGGCGCGAGGAGCGGAGTGAGCGTATGTTAAACCACCCACCTTCACTCCTCAGCACCTGACTAACAATCTCGGATCCAGTGAACGTCGACGTCTTCAAGAAGGTCGTCGCCGAGGCCAGCAAGCGCATCGAACAAGCCGAGCCCCAGATCACCGACCACGACACCAAAGTCGGCGACGGCGACTGCGGCGTCACCCTCCTGCGCGGCGCAAAGGCCGTCTCCAAGTATTCGTCCTCTGCCGCCCTCGTCTGACGCAGTCCGCACGGCCATCGATTTGACGAATGTGATCGAGGACAACATGGACGGCACCTCGGGCCATCTACAGCATCTTCTTCGCGGCGCTGTCATCTGAGCTGCGCAAGGCCAGCGTGGGCGTGCTCGACACCGCGGCGTGGACGAAGGTGGCCGTCGGCGCGCTGGGGACGCTGCAGCAGGCAACGCCGGCAAGACAGGGTGATCGGACACTTCTGGATGCGCTGGAGCCATTTGTGAAGACGCTGGAGAAGACGGGGAGTGTGAGCGAGGCTGTGAAGGAGGCGAGGAAGGGGGTGGAGGCTACGAAGGGGATGGCGGCGAGTCTGGGCAGGGCGGTTTATGTGGAGGAGTCTGCGTGGGGCAAGGTTCCGGATCCTGGTGCTGAGGGCGTGTTGGCTATCTTGGAGGGGCTTGAGGCGGCGACATCTTAGGGGATGTCATGTTGGCTTGGATATGTTTGCATAGCCAGGATTGTATATATTTTGGGATACAAGCTAATGCGTTTGATGTGTATAACTTATTCGGATTGATGAGACTGAGTCCTCGTCAATGAACATGTCTAGCAAACATCCTTTGCGCCTGTGCAAGACCATCTCCCGCTTGATAATAGAATACACATTTCGCCTTCTATGCAACAAACACCACCTCTCTGACGACAAGAATACTTGTTAGAATCTTAGTGAGTCGTCATTGAGCAAAGCTTCCAAGCCCCCAAAGCCAGACGTGACCTGCACAACAACAAACATTAGTCAAAGGTTCACAGACACCCATGTCAACCAGCAACTCACCATGGAATCAAATTGACCCCAGCTGGTCATGTCGGCCAGAGAGCTGCTCGGACTGGCATCAAACCCTACAAAGTCGTCGGTGTGAGCGACGTCTGAGAAGTTGATCCCCGCCAGGCCATGTTGTTGATCCGCCTGCTGGTTATGGACATCTTCCGCCCCGGCGACGGCGGCGCGAGCCAGGGACCCGCCGCCGTTCTGCTGGTTGTGGACCGGTGGGCTATGGAGGCGTTCTGTTTGTCTCAGAGCCTCCGTCCGGAGCTCTTCCAACACCAGGCAGTACCGCGCGGCCAGCTGGGACTCGTTATCTGCCAGAGTTGCGAGCTGCGTCTGGCAGCGCGTCGCGGCGGCGAAGTAGGATTGCCATGTCTCTGCGGGTGCCGTCCGCTGCTGTATTGTGTAGACGTAGAGGACGACGACGGCGGAGAAGGCGAAGTAAGAGGTGAACTATACGGGTGTTAGCAAGACTCTGCAGCTTAAAAATGGGCGAGGTTTCTCACCCAGAATGCACGGAACAGCTGGCCTGCCTGGATCAGGTCGTTCACTGTATCTACCACGTGCATGGCCGCGTCCAAGCACGCCTGGACGCTGTCGCCGGCTTGGTCCTTGTGCGGCACGCTGCGACGGCGGCTCTTGCCGTTCCGTTGTAACCTGGCAAAGTTACTGAGGAGGAACGGTCGGTGGGTTAGTATCATGGCGTGCCAGTAGGCTAGATTCAAGACGTTTCTCTGTCGTTGGAATATTGGTATGAGAAGAGCCATGTTGATGCCGTCATCCAAGAACTGCGAGAGCTCCGCTCGCCATTGCTTTAGGTTTTGGGAGTATTTTGCAGCCAAGGCACAGCGGTTGGAGAATGAGGAGGGGCGGATAGAATAAAGATCTCTCAAGATCATGCTCACTATTCGTGAAAGCCTGCGGACGAGTCAGTGTCTGATGCAGCACAGCGGGACGGTCCGTACTTACTTGACGTGAGCCACGGGCGCCAGCATAAGCGACTGCCCGCGTCCCATGCGGGGTGTGATGTGGTCCGCATGCAGATCGCCGTCCTCCGAGCACGACGGGAGGTCCTGGTCAATGTCTTCATCGTGGAACGTCCTGGGCCGGCCCAGCGCGGCGCTGAGGTAGTTGTCGAGGCTGTACGCGCACCAGAAGGTGCGCCGCCGGCACTCGAGCTCGATGTAGTTGTACGCCCCAGCCGGGTCGGCGTGGCGATTCCTGTTCAGGCCGATGGCGAGAGCCAGGTGTCCGACGGTGCCGAAGAGACTCCAGCAGTGGTTGATGCGGGACTGTGATAGTAGCCAGAAGCACTGGCATAAGCGAGCCTGTACGCTGGCTAGGCGGACGGCACCTCTCTCTTTGGAGAGCTGGTGGTCTGCAGCCAAGAAGTATCGAGCGCTGGGTCGGGTGTGTTAGACAAGGGGTTTTGGTTTGACAAACATGCGTAGACGGGTGCGACGACGGATATGATGTAGTCCCCAAACAGAGGGTAGTAAAAGCAACCATGAAACTTACCTGACGTCCGCGTTTTCACGGGTCCGGGTGGTGACCATGTACTCTTGGGCCTGAGCAAACACCATAAATAGAACGGCCCTCCGCGCGGGAGCGTCCTCCTGGCTCTTCATCGAGCCGTTGGTGGCATAGAACTCTTCAAGCCAGCCTTCGACGGTGGGGCGATGGAGGAAACGGTGCGTTGGCACGGCAAAGTCAAAATATCTCTTGAGCAGCGTTGTCGCCTCATCCTTGGACAGCAGGACGCAGAAGGCGCCGCTGGGGTCAAAGTCAGGCAGAGGGGCATCGCCAAAGGTGAAGATGGATGAAGCCTGTGAGAAGGAGACGGCCTGGTGTAACCTCTTCTGAACCCTCAGTAAGAAGGACACGCCCGACGAGGGGCCAACATAGTGGCCCTGGAGGTCTGTCTGCGTAGGTTCAGGAGAGGCCCGCGAGGGAGGCTCGGCAGTACCCGGACCGACGCTGCCAATGACAAGATTGGACCCGTTCATGATGCTTTCCTCTTCGTGGTCATGGTCATGGTCAACATCAGGCTCTCCAACGTCGACGACGATGCCCATCAGGGCATCTCGCCAGCCGCAGACGAGCCGGAGACGGCACCACCAGCGGAATTGCTGTTGCTATTCGAGTTGTTTCCATGTGTTCCCGAGGGCGGCGGCACGGAGACGTCGAGACCGTCGAGGTCCATTCGGGCGACATCCTCCCGAGTGGCCACGGGCGGCTGGCGCCCGCGTGCATAAGACGCGTTAGGTGCAGTGGGACTCGGTGCGGATGCACAACTCGCACGGCTGGATCCCCGTGCAGCGGATCTTGCGCTTCTTGCACCTGTCGCAGGCCCGGGTGACGCGAACGCGTTCCTTGTCGCGGTGGCGGCGGCGTCTGCCGCTGTCTGGCAGGGGCGTTGTGTTGGACGGGTGTGTCAGGGGCGGAGAAGCCAGCTGCTGCTGGCTGTTCCCGTTCGTGTTGTTGCTAGTGTTGCCGTTGATGCTTGATCCGTTGATGGTTCCGTTGCCGTTGATGGAGCTGGTGCTGTGGTGTCGTTGGCCGTGGCCGTGGCCGTGGCCGTGGTTATCCAGGACATGCTGGTGATGGTGTGAGTGGGAATGGCGGCGGTTTCCGCCATTCATGGTGCTGCTGCTGCTGCTGGCGGTAACGTTGATGCTGCTGCTGGGATTGCCGATGTTGCCAGTGCCCCCGATGCCGATGCCGACACCGGAGCCTTCGTCAGAGTCCAGGTCCATTGCCGGAACCTCTGCTCAGCTTAGCTCTGCTCTTCTCCGTCAAGGCCCAGAGGGCGGAGGAGGCGGGCAGACGGACGGACGGCGGAGCGCGGATGCGGTTGTGCAGTGCCCGGTTCAGCCCCCAGCAACACAAACTAACAGCGAGTAATTTGGCGCGGCGGCGGCGGCAGACTCCCCTGATCCTGCTGCTGCTGCTGGAGCTGGAGACACGGAAACATGGCCCTCGAGCGCACGCAGACTCAGAGTGGGAAATGGGTGGAAGGGGGAAAGAGAGGGACCCAGGGCGGGAACGTGGAGGAACGGAAATGTCACCTCATTCTTAATCCTTTTGGGAATGGGGAGACAATGCGGGGTACCCGGCCGCCCCCATTTCTTAGTCTCCCCCGGTTGGGACGGGCATCCCGGCGGGACATGGCTATGCTCTTGCGGGGAGATGCCCCGGGCGCCCGAGTCGAATGATTATGTTTGGTGTTCAAAGAATGGTGGTATTGGTATTCGTAGGAAGAGCAGACTAAAGGAGGGGCATGTGCGAAGAGTCAAGGGTTTTGTCCATGTATATACAGTGAAGTGTGTTGGGAACATGGGGAAGAACAAGAACACGAGATCCCGGAGATGAGCCTGTGTTTGGGTGTACTAGGGCCACAGGGATGAAGGTCGCTCTCTTCAGCCTCAGAAACGTGGAAGCAAAGGAAGATTGTTCTAGAGCTGCGTCCGGCGAGTAAGTCATTTCACAACAGCCAGGGATCTGCAGACGCACGAACCAACATGAACCAAGTGAGTCTGGGGTAGGTAGCCAACGGGGTTATATATATCCAGACGAGTGAAGAGGAGGAGTGGGCAATCAGGTTTTTTGGTTTTGGTGGGAGCTTGACGAGGTCATCAGTAAGAAGCGGTGCTAATTGCTGGGTTTGCTCTACTATGAAGACGTTCATCAAACTCTGATTTCATGACAATGTTTCCGATAATAGTAACCAATCTCATCAAAAGATCGCCACCGCATTGGGAGGACTAGCAACGCCTCCGGGCACCTAACGGTCGCGGGTTAATAACAAATCCATCTGACATGAACCCAGTGTCTGCAAAACTCACCTTCAATGGCACGCTGCTCACGAAGAACGTCCACCTCCCGAGCTCCTCGCACTTCACACTCAACGCCTCGAGATCAAACATCTCCCCGATCGGCAGCCCCCATCCGCCCAGCAGCCACTGATGCAGCAAACCTCCGCTCTGCATCTCCTCCTCCCACGCTTCGCCCTTCCACACCCCTCCCACGGCGGTATGAGGGCCCGCGATGGGCGCCCTCTCGAAGCTCGGCGCGTCGCCCGCCACGGCCGCAAACCCAGTCTCCCAGATCCACCGCAGCACCTCCTTGGTCGGCTCGACGCCGAGGAAGTCGGGGCTCGCGCGCGCGGCGACGGCCCTCTGCGCCGCGGCGTCTTTGGCGTGGTAGCCCGCCGTGAAGCCCGAGCGGATGAGCAGGATGTCGCCTGGCTGGAAAGTGACCTTCTGCTCCGCGGCGACCTGCTTCAGGTGCGCGAGGGTGATGTCGCTGCTCGTGAAGGCGTCGAGCGGGAGTGCGTGCCGGGCGCAAAAGCTTGCGTAGTCGAGCAGCACGCCCCGGCCGACGATGCCACCCTTCTCGACCCAGGCTTTTTGTTTATTAGTTCTTATTGATGAAACAACTGCAGCGCCGCGCAGAGACCATAGCACGACACGACTCACCATCGATGCCGATCTTTTCGGGATTTTCCAGGTCGTCTTGAGTCGTGTTGTTGTAGTACCGCTTGGCTTTCTGGTACCCTTCGTCTGAAGCGTTAGCCGCTTGATCCTTGTTCACGTCCTGCTGCCCTGAAGCATCGTCGTTAAATTACCGTAGTGCCTGAACCCGTCCCACTGACTGCTGCACTGCGTGTTGAAGTGCAAGATGTCGTCGTTGACCGTCCTCTTCTCCCCGTTGGGATGCGCCCGGTTGACGAGCTTCGATTCAAACGGCGCCCGATCGAAACTCGGCTGCGAGGGGTTGTCCAGCGACCAGTCCAGCGACACGCGCTCACCGGTCTTGATCTCTGATGCTGCTGCGGCGGCGACGACGGCTGGGGTCAGAAGGTTCAGCGCCCCTAAGCGGTCGTCTTTGCCATAAAGACCCCATGCGTTTCCCGGAGGACCGTTGGGGTCCAGGGGCAGAGACGAGAAGGGCGGTCGGGGCGGGACACTAGGAAGACATGGTTAAGACAGATGATGTTCTCAAAGTGAAGTTGTAAACTGTTGGAGATGAGAGCAAAGATGAGGTGCGTAGTGAATATGTGAAGACAACCCGACGCCGAAAATCGCTATGGGGGTGAAATGCGCCGGCGTCGGGGAGCCGGCGCCCACTGCTACGCCCGACTTAAAACCGCTGAAGAGCGGATTTGTTTCCTGTCAACAGACGGGCGGGCCGTCGATCAAGCCCTTGTGTCCTCTGTCTCTACCTATCTCTTGGTAACATAACTCAATTTGAGTTGATTGTCATTAAATGATTGTAGCATGGCTTTCCATGATACATATTGCCAGAAGCTTATGGTTTCATTCTGTCTGTATGTCGTCTTAGTAAATGTACCTAAAGTTCGTGTTCTCCTGATCCGTCAAGTCCCCAAACGCAGTCGCATCCAAGTCCACCTCGGCAACTTCACCCTGCACCCGGTCGCGCCGCTCATTCTCCCACTTTAAGAGGAAGCGCAGCGCAATGACAATGACGACTTCCAGCAGATGCGCCACAATCATGCTCCAGATGCCGAGCTCATACTTTGGCGCCTGGTCTGACTTGTAAAAGAAGGGACCGGCAATGTTTCCGACGCAGTAGCCCAGGAACAGGCAGGCTGAGGTGACGACCTTTTTGGTGTGTCCCGCAATATTTGCTGTTTGGAGCGAGAGGAGCAGCACGAACGAGGCGTTGATGGATCCAGTCAACTAGAAATTGAGGGTGAGTATTCGCCGCGGCAAACTCCACGGGATTTGACTGATAAGAACTCACGTAGTAGCAGATAAGTCTCCCGACTCGCTGGTCGTCGGGCACGAATCGTAGTCCGAATGCGCCCGCGACATTTGGGAGTAGGAACAAGACCAGCATGAAGCATCGATTGTTGGGCGGGAGCCTGTCGTTGATGAACACGCAGGCTAAGATGGCGATGAAAATGAGGACTCCGTAGGGGACCTGGAGAACGGCGGTGATGACTGTGACAATTTAGCTAGAACGCAGGATGGCCTCCTAGGTGGCTGATACGTACGCGTAGAAAAGTTGAACCCCTTAATGATCAACGTCCCAAAGTTCGACGTCCCGCCGTTCACAATGGCCTGCAGCAGCGCAATCATGAAGAAGAAGTACAACTTGAAGTCCGTGAACGCCTCCCGGACCTGGTACAGCTTCAACGTCTTGTTCTCGACGCCGGTCTGGTTCTCCCTCAGCCGCTCAATCACAATCTTCTTCTCGCGCTGCGAGAGCGTCTTGCTCGTGGTTGGGTTATCGGGGAGGAAGACGGCGATGACTATGCCCCAGGCGCAGCAGAGGGCACCGACGATGATGAACTCGTACTTCCACGATGCCAGGGCGCCTTTGATGTTGCCGATGCCGTAGCCGAGGAGGCCACCGAGGGCGATGCCGATGCCGTTGGCGGTGTACCAAAGGCCGATTTTGATGGGTTGTTCGCGACGGGTGTACCACATGCTTTCCTACTGTTATTCGAGGTCCACTAAGCCATTGAGGGAGAGAGCGGGAGCCATACCTGGTGATGATCATGAAGGCAGGGTCAGCGCAGGCCTCCGCTGCGCCACTTATTGCTCGTAGCACGGCCAAGACTGTGAAGTTGGGCGCAACAGCCTGGAGCATGAGGAAAGTGCCCCATACGAAGATGTTGGACCCCAGATACTTCGCAATGGGAAATCTCTGCAGCAGGAAGTTGGTGGGAAGAGCCCAGACGAGGAAACCAAAGTAAAAGACGGAGGATAGCCAGCTGTATTCAGTACCCTTCAACCCAAGGTCTTTCTGAATGCCAAAAATGGCCGCGTAAGACAGGGTAGTCTTGTCAATCTTTTCACAAATGTCAGGTTCAGCCCCCGGCAAGCGGATCTCTTGGCGAGAGGTCAAACACCCCTTGGCAGCTAGACTTACGTAGAAGAAGGCGTAGCAGACTGAGATGTAGGGAAGAATCATCCAATCAACTTTGCGGACCAGTTTCCGGTCCTCGTCAGGGTCGATCGGGTCATGGATCTCGCCCACGTTGTCGAAGAGTGCCAAGGCAACATCGCCTCCACTCTTGGAAAGCTTGAACTTTTGGAGGTCTGCTTCCTCTACGTTCTCTAGCTGGGCTGCCGAAGGCTTTGATTCGTTGATTCCGTCGGCATTTGTCGTGGCCTGCGGCTGTGGCACAGGATTTTCGTTTTGGTTCATGGTAAAAGGCATGTCTTTGATTATTCAGTAAAGAAGACTGATAGTAGAGCCAGTATCACCGAGTCACCAGACATCTAGACGCATACTGGTAAGAAAGGACCACGTCTTTAAACCGTTAATGGCAATGTGCCACAAAGTCCAGAGTCACACATGCTAGAGTATCATCCCCCCGGGGAGCCTGGATAACACGGCACGAACCATCCGGGGAAAACACGGGGAAGAGTCGAGCTAACCCAAACGCTTCCGGATAGCTTGCCGCCTGGATCGTTATTGCAGATACTTTGGTCCACATAGCGTCACACAGTCTCAAGACACGCAAAGGCGATCAGAGTGCTTTTCCGTTGCCCGTTTCCAAAGAGGTCCACATTGTTCATCATAACCAATCATGTATTCATAACGATCCCGTTATCTAGCTTACACGGGAGATCTACAGGGATTTCTCAATCTTGTCAATATCCGACAACAGCAGCGCATCCAGCGACTTCCACGTCGCCTCCGCAAGCCGTCCCTTGAGCGGCAAACGGCCTCCCTCAAGCGCGCCGAAGCCGGCCTTCTGAATGATACCCTCGCGAATGCCGATGATGCCGGTCTTGCCGATGAAGTCTTCCGCGCGGGACACGGCGTACTGCAGGCGCTGGACCTCCTCGAGCGTGCCCTGCTCGACGGGGCGCTTCTCGGAGAGGGCGAACAGGCGCGAGACGGTCTTGGGGTAGAAGGCGGCGAGGCCGTCGATGACGCCCGCGGCGCCGAAGAGCACGATGGGCGCGAGCTGTTGGCCGAAGCCGCTGTAGACGCGGAACTTGGAGTGGTCGATGCGCGGGTCGGAGGAGACTTGGAGGTGGAGAGAGACGTTGCCGTGGGACCTGGGCGTGTTAGCATTGTGAGGTGAGTGTTAGGTGGTTGTGAGTCTTACATCTTGCAGCCCACGATCTTGGGGTGCTGGGCGAGGTCCTTGTACGTATCGGGTTCGACGAGCACATTGTTGGTGACGCCGGGGTAGTTGTATCTATTCCAGTCAGCTCATCCTCCAATTTGAATGAGTAATACCACTTACACAAGGATTGGCAGTGGGCTCTTGTCCGCGATCAAGGTGTACCACTCCTTGATGTTCTCCTGGTTCGCCGCCGTGCCAAAGTACCCCGGCACCAGGACCAGACCCCATTGCGCGCCGGCCTTGGCATAGTCCTCCAGCCACTCGAGAGTCTCGTCGACGCCGTTCGTGAGCACGCCGGCCATGATGGGATAGTCGGGGAACCCGGCCTCCTCGAGGCCCTTCTTGACGCCGGCGACGAGCTCAATGCGCTCGGCCTTGTTCAGGTGGATGGCCTCGCCGGTCGAGCCGAGGAGGACCAGACCGCGGATGCCATTCTTTGCGAGGTAGACGCTGTGCTTGACCTGTGTCTCGACGTCGACCTTGGGCTGGAGGGAGCCCGCGGAGGCGGAGGCGGGGTGGAAGAAGGTCGGGACAGGGACGAAGACGCCCGTGGGGGGTACTCTGACGTCGGCCATTGTGATGAGTTTGCGATGGATGAATTAACTCAGAAAGAAACAGGAGTTGAGACGGAAGAATATGAGATGACGGGTATCACTTTTTTGCTGTGCAGAGAATATTCAGCTCTAGAACATACAGTTTTGTTGACAGCAACCACCCCTCAATTGTACCACTCACGATGGGCAAGCAAAACGCCCGGTCTCGGTCCTCTCGGCAATTCCGCGAAGAGCCAGCTTGCGCTCCGGGTCCACCAGGATGGCGTTTCTCGGGGTGTGATGACGCGGGGGTGGAGACGCATGGCGTGAAGCAACATGGGGGTTAGACTCGCGCGGGGAACAGTCCGATATGCCGCGCCGCGTCGGACGCCCATCGGCTAGATGCGCGGCAGCACTGCTCAGAAGCGCCGGAAAAGAGGTTTACCTAATGCTCTTCTCCGTAACACGGATGGGCGGCGCCCCGAAGATGCGGAAACATTGCAGGAGAGGGACGACTGACGACAGCCTCAAACTGGGGATATAAGATGGCGCTGTGAAATTTCATTCATGCGGGCTTTCAGAGTGTGGCATATGACATTGAGTGCGGATAACGAGCAGAATCATCCGATTTTCATTTCCTCAGACGTACATCCGTAAACGGCACATTTTTGAGATACCCTAAATCATTCCGAGATCATGTCTTTGCCTTCATCTTTCAAGCTCCTGTCGGGACACGAGATCCCCGCAGTTGGTCTGGGTACCTGGGTAAGAGACAGTTATGCAGTTGACGATGGGAACAGTTCCTGATGGCCTTGATGTGTAGCAATCCAAGCCGAATGAGGTCAAGAATGCCGTCGAGCACGCTCTGAAGAATGGCTACCGCCACATTGACGCGGCCGCGGTCTACGACAACGAGAAGGAGGTCGGTGCCGGGCTCAAGGCCTCCAGCGTGCCCAGGAAAGACATCTTCGTAAGCTACTCGCTCGCAGAGCTTATCGCACTCTCAAAGACTGACTGACCCCTGCAGATCACCAGCAAGCTCTGGAACACGCACCACAAGGCCGAGGACGTCGAGACCGCGCTAGACATCACCCTCGCCGACCTGCAGACTGACTATGTCGACCTCTACTTGGTAAGCCCTCCCCTCCCCCCATTCCTTGTTCTCCCCACCCCACCCTTCTTCAACGGCCCGCCTAACGCAGATATGTCGTGCATTAGATTCACTGGCCCGTGTCCTTCAGGAAGGAGAACGACACCAACCGCTTCCCGCTGCACCCCGTAACGGAGGCGGTGGACGTCATTGACGTCCCCGTCTCCGAGACATGGAAGGCCATGGAGGCTCTCGTGAAGAAGGGCAAGATCAGGAGCATTGGCGTCTCCAACTTCACCCGCGAGAAGATCGAGGAGCTGTGGAAGACGGCCGAGATCAAGCCGGCGGTGAACCAGATCGAGGCGCACCCGTACCTGCAGCAGCCCGACCTCTTGGCCTGGTCCAAGGAGAACGTGAGTACCTAACCTACCTGTTCCCTGCTGACTGAAGAATGTTCCGCTGTTGCATTTGTGCGGAGATCGCTAATCTGGGGAAACATGCAGGGTATCGTCGTCACGGCGTACAGCCCCCTTGCCAACAACATTTACAACCTGCCTCGGTGAGTGGTACATGCTGAAAATACGTGAATGGTCAAAAGGCTAACAGTGAGCAGCGCCGTCGATGACTCCACAATCATCGAGATCGCAAAGTCTCTAGGCAAGGAGCCCGCCCAGGTTCTCATCAGCTGGGCTGTCCAAAGAGGAACCGTCGTGCTCCCCAAGTCCGTGACTCCCTCCAGAATCGAGAAGAACTTTGAAGGTACAGTACACTTGCTCATGATTCACCCGTAAGAAGAGGTCACTGACATGTACCAGTGTTCGAGCTGCCCAAGGACGTCTTCGAGAAGATCAACTCCCTCGACAGGAAGCACCGCTACAACTTCCCGGCGCGTCTGGGCCAGGACATCTTCGGTGAGTCTGACCCGGAGACGCTGAAGAAGGCGGTGGAGACGTGGGTGGCACAGCAGAAGAAGATTAGAGCCGGTCAGGCATAGAAACAACATTCTTCGTGTGTAACTGTGTCGTAATAGAGCGGGAAACCAACCCCTAGATAGAATTGATGGAAACTCATGAAACCACCAATAAGAAGGCCCAGACCTCGGTGACTGTTTTCCGTGTCCCTTTTCCTCACCGAACGGAAAAGCGCACACCGCAACCCCGCAGAGACCCGTTCGTCTGTTGGATCACATTCGGGTGAGGGTGAACCGAACCCCGCACAACCCATGGAGCAGCTCCCCACTTGCCGTTTGCGGCCGGGTAATGGCCGCGGGCATTGCCGATGGAGATGCTGCTGCGGAGTCGGACAGGAGTTGAGCATAGCACGGCTCGGCGAGGTTCCGGACTATGTTCCGATGGTTACGCATTTTGCTCCGTCAACTCCGTCACATCTCCGCTTTGGCAGGGTAATAATAGTTCACGATCGCCTCAAGAGTGTGTTAATCCTGCAAGCACACCATTGACTCGGCATCTTCTTCTACTCAGGAACTCAATTGCTCTCTGTCTGTAATTATTTGCAAGGGCAACCCCTCATTTCACACGTCACACTATCCCCACACGAGTTCATCATGGGCAAGATCGCAAAGATGGAGTACTTCCGGGTGCCGCCCAGGTGGCTGTTCGTGAAGATCACGGACGAGGCGGGCAACATCGGATGGGGCGAGGCGTCGCTGGAGGGCCACACCCAGGCGGTCGAGGGATGTCTCGATGCTTGGTTCGAGAGATATTCGGGCATGGAGGCTGAGTATGTTCATTCCATTCCACGTCAAGAAGTTGTTGATACTTACATCACACAGCGATATCGAACACATCTGGCAAATGTCATGGCGGACGACCTTTTACCGTGGCGGCCCTGTTTTTATGAGTGCATTGGCCGGCATTGACATTGCGTTATGGGACTTGAAGGGTGAGTTCATCGGCTGCAATCCAAGAAATACCTTGCTGAGAATGATGTAGCGAGAAAGCTGGGTCTGCCTATCTGGCAGTTGCTCGGAGGAAAGGTCAGAGACAAGCTCAAGGTGTACGCCTGGATCGGTGGTGACAGACCGAATGATGTCGGCGCTCAAGCGTAAGTAGCCTCCGGACGATTTAGAACACGAGACTTGGCACTGACATTGGATACAGACAAGCAAGAAAGGATCAAGGCTTCAAGTGCGTCAAGATGAACGGCACCGAAGACCTCGGCTGGCTCGACTCCCCCGACGCCCTGGACGCCGCAGTCGAGCGCGTCAAGGCCGTGAAGGCCCTGGGCATGGATGCCGGCGTCGACTTCCACGGCCGCGTACACAAGCCCATGGCGAAGCAGCTCGCAAAGGCGCTCGAGCCGCATCGCCCCCTCTTCATCGAGGAGCCACTTCTCTCAGAGCACTTGGGCGGGATCAAGGAGATCAGCGGCCTGACGTCTATCCCCATCGCCCTCGGCGAGCGTCTACATAGCCGTTGGGATGTGAAGCCGTTCTTGGAGGCAGGCTGTGTGGATATCCTGCAGCCCGATATTTCTCACGTCGGAGGCATTTCTGAGATGCGTCGCATTGCGGCGATGGCTGAGGCGTATGATGTTGCGCTGGCGCCTCACTGCCCCCTTGGCCCCATCGCCCTGGCTGCCAACGCCCAGGTCGATTTCACGTCGCCCAATTTTGTGATCCAGGAGATGAGCTTGGGTATTCACTACAACAGCACCGGACAGGATTTGACGAGTTACACAAAGAACCCGGAGGTCTGGAAGGTGACGGACGGATACATCGATCTTCTCACTGGACCAGGATTGGGTATTGAGATTGACGAGGATCAGGTTCGTCAGCTGTCTAAAGATGCCAAGGCATGGGTGAGTCCCGGTTTCATCGGGCCTGGTGGTGAGATTAGAGAGTGGTAGATGTTGGTCTCACCGCTCCTAGCTGGGCAGGAAAATAGCTCCAAATATAATACAACACCTCAAAATCAGTCATCAAATTGAGGCGATGGTGATAATTGTACTAGTTTTTGCTTCATATACTCAAGGTGCCTTTTGAAGTCCTTCATGCTTCACAATCCACCCGCTGTCCTTAGGGAAGCCGGGCGCATCGCCTTCGGAACCCTGCCATCCAGCAACCATGTAGGCGACTGCAGTGTTTATTAGTACTTGTTGATGCTTTCATCAAGACTTCGTGACATGATTCTTACCAGCATACAGAAATCCAGCATTGCCCGGCATAAAGGGCGGAGGGGTGCCGCCTTTCAGCAGTTAGCAATGAGTGAGAAGCTCAGGCATAACAGGTTCAACATACCATCTCCTCCGCGGACAGCAAACCCAGCATCATCAAAGGTCCAATAGCTATACGCTGTTAAGTGATAGATAGCGCGTTCCGGGTTACCGATCCGCGCAGAGTTGATCGCCAACACCGGGCGTCCCCATCCTCGAATCTTCTGGTCCGTCCACACTTCCCAGACCTTGTCGGCCGTTCTCAGAGCTACCTCGGAATCTACGGCAGGGGTGTCCGGCAGCACGCCTTGCATCATGATGAGGCTGCGCGGGTCGCCATTGAGAGCAGGATCATCCCACCATGAGCTGTTCAAGCCCTCGTAGACAGCGTAGAGTCCGTCGATCTGGGGCGGAGGGGCGAGCTTCTCCGCGACGGTGGCCCATTTCTCCGGGACAGCTTGACCGAGTCTTTTCTTCCATTCTCGGGCGGTGTCGAGACCGTATCTCCAGTACGCGATCTAAAGGCTAGTGAGCTTCCGCGTTTAGACGACTCGCTAAAAAGCGCTTACCTCGTATGCCAAGTTGAGGGTCTCTGAGGGAGGAGTATTTTCAGTCACGCCATACGACCTGTAGAGTGAGATATGAGTCTCCGACGTGAACATATCGCATGCTGTCAGACTTACGGTGGCCCCAGGTCGTAGTGACCTGAGGTCTCGTTGAACCATGCGTAGGACGCCATGTAGTCAGCCGCGGCCGTGATTACCTCGTCCCATCGCTTCAGAGTTTCAGCAGTTGGTGAGGCCTGGTATGCTAGCTCTGCCAAATACATAGTATGGGGCTGTCAAGGTCAGCGTCGATGCCTTTCGCACAACATTCTGGCCACTCACTTGCTGCCAAAGTAGAAGGCCATTGATGCCGCCTGGGGAGCTAACACCAGTCTCGAGTTCGGTCATCTTAGGCCACCTGGGTACTCTATGGTTATTTTGACGCTCATGTAATTGTGAACTGCTCATAGAAGCCATTCACCTGGCTCCCTCCCATCCCATGGCTTCAGCCCTCGCAAATGAAGAAGGCAGGAGCGTCTCATAAAGCTGTGGAAAGATGTTGTCGAAGTACTTCTTACGACCCCAGGTCACCCAATGCGCGTTGTGCCACACAACCATTTCCATATGAAACTTTCCTGCATGGTGTCAATTATGTACTCGTCATTTGGAGTCAGTAACGCTGCGAACACGTGCCCTCACTTACCATACCACCCATTGTTCATCAACCCACTCTCCTGCGGTGACTGCCCCGAAGCTGCGCTGTTGACGCGGACATGATACTGAGACAGAATAATGCGTCTTTGCAACTCCGTAGCGTTAGGGTTCGATGAAAGCGTGAGGTCAACAAAGCCGCCTTCACTCCAGTACTCGCGCCAACCAACCACGTTTCGCTCCTGCACTGTTGACGGGATCTCGGGATCTTGGCGGTCTGGCGAGAAGTGCGCAGTGAAGATGACGGTGCTTGTTGAGCTGTTGGACGCCAAGGTGTACCGATGGGCAGTGACCTTGTCAGAACTTTCCGGCTCGTCTCTCGACAAGTGGAGAGAGGAGTTAGTAGGCCATCGCAGGTTGACGTAGTAGCTGGTCTCCTGTAGCTCGTGGTAGATGTGTGCCAAGTCGGGCCTTCCACAGCTATTCACAATGCGAGTCGTATGGTTCAGCGGGAAGTCATAGACGCCGGCGAAAACCTCGTACTTGTACTTGGTTGAATGAATCGGCGGGTAGGGAAAGTCAAGCTCGACCTTGAGGTCTCCTGTTCCCACCAGTTGTGAATCGATCTGGAAAGTCACGGCATCTGTGTCGAAGTCGCCCTGTGTGACCACCTTCACTGCCTCGCCGTCGACATTGAATGTAGACGTGATCGTTCCACTCCACAGCTCCAGCTCCTGCCTCGGAGCGGTGATTTTGTCCGCCGAAAGAGTAGCTCCTTTGTACTTCAAACCAATACGCCCCAGGTTGATGCGATTAGGGTTTCCAATCAGCCATTGAGATACTGCGGGAAGATTGGGATCGGGGATGTCGTATGAGACATTTCGTCCATGGGTTAGTCGGGGCACGCCGGTGTAGTCGCTGAGCTTCTCGCTGCAGTCTCGGTCAGCACACATATGCATGAGGGATGATCGGTCCTCCGCCTACCCATTTGTTGGCAGCGAGTCGTTATGCCACGCCCAACTTGACAAAGTGTTGAAGGGCAGAAACGTCTTTGGTCCATGTCAGAGATTTCAAATGACCAGGCGTCGAGATGCAACGCTCACCTGCATGCCTGTGTTGTCGACATTGAAAGCAAAGTTACCATTGCCGACCTGCAACGGTGTAGTCTCGTTGTCAATCAGGCTGGTGCGGACGACGTTGAATTGGGAGACTATTCGTTGTCTTTGGACTTGTCAGAATAATGATTCTGGTAGCCAGAATACGAGGCGTACCTGTCGATGCTTCCTAAGGCCAGAGCCGGCAGCAAGGCGACCCAGACCAACTTCGCGAATGCCATCGTGAACACACGAGAATCAGCAGCAAAGAGTCGGACCCGCTTCAAGGACACGTCTTAAACTGACGGAATGCCCTTCTTTGCCTACTGTTTTGTAGCAACTCATTCGGAATAATTGCCCATTGAAATTCCTCCACACGGATCATGATCCGGGAGAAACGGAACCTAGCCCCTCCTGTTTCCCGACAATCTGGTTCATGACGTCTATCGCGCTTCCAATTAGCCCGAGGCCATTTTGAAGGAACATCAAGAGGACGCTGCTGGCCTCTCTTGGTGGCACAGGAGGGGAGACCTGCGCGGGGTCACTGCAGAGGAAGACCAGGTTCCAGGTTCCCCAACAAAGAACCTCCGCCCCTGAAGCTTCTTGCATTTAGGCTATGCGGGGTAGCTTGCCGATCGCCACCCTAGAAAGCATGGGATATTCTCTAAAAGCGTGCTGTGCGTATGTGTAAAATTGACTACAAAATTTCCGTTGTTAATGTTGAGGCGTATTTGGCAAGTTTTGCGTTCCTTGCGGCCTGTCTAGGTCAAGGAGACATGCCTAATAAAGTAAACATCGCAGAGATTAGACGTAGAGACAATAGGGTGACCAGATGTTGATGGACAGAAAATTTCATAAACTCCAATTCAACGAAGTTCGTTCCAGAGACGTTCAAATTTCTTGCTATCTAAGCCCAATCAATGCTCGAACCCAACTCCCAATGGGCCGTTCAAGTCTCTAAAGTCACCCCGAAGAACCTCAATACCATCCTTCTTATCCTCCTCGACGAGTTCCTTGATCTTGGGCGCCATCCTCGTCGCCTTGAAACCAAAATAGTCGTACGCTGCCTTGGATGGGAGACTCTTACCAAACCGGCGCATTGAGAACGAAGCGTCAGCGTATCTCTCCCAGCCATTTGCCGCATACGCCTCAATCACCACTGTGGGCTTGCCCGACCGCGGCTTCAAGACGGACTGCTTGTATTCGCGCGACTGTTGCTCGAACAGTCGTGGGCACGGAAATGACACTACACGCGCCTTGACCCCATCCTTCTCCAAGAGTTCCTTCGTCTCCATCGTGAAGCCCATTTCTGAGCCGACGCCAATGAGAGTCACGTCAAAGTCGCCATTCTCGACGAAGACATATGCACCCTTGGCGACGCCGTCACGAGACGAGTGCTGAGGATATTGCGTCAAGTTCTGACGCGACAGGGAGATAATGGTGGGCGTCTCGGTCGCATTGATGGCCGTGATGAAGGCGCCCGCGACTTCCTCCGAGTCGCAGGGGCGGATGTACAGAGTATTCGGCATGGCGCGGTACAGCGCGGGCAGGGCGATGGGCTGATGCGTGGGGCCATCCTCGCCGGTGCCGATGCTGTCGTGGGTTGCGATGTGGATTTGCTGGAGACCTTGGAGGGCGGCCATGCGGATGGCGGGCGCAGCGTAGAGGTAGAACATGAAGAAGGAGCTGGTGACGGGGAGGAATGTGCCTTTTCTGAAGGCGGCGAGACCATTGGAGATGGCACACATAGCATGCTCGCGAATGCCGTAGTGGATGTATCGCCCGGAATAGTCTCCGTTCAAGTTGCATGCCGTCCGAAGCTCGGGCTGGAGACATGGTTAGAGGTAGTCCTAGATGAACGGCACAGAGATATTGAACTCACAGATTGGAAGTCAACTTTTTGGTTGTATGCGACATTGCATGACGGGGTCAAGTCGGCGGTGCCGATCAGGAAGTTTCTCATCTTCTCTCCAAGGGGGTTGCCCACGATGCCCGCAGACTTTCGAGAAGACGTAGGTTCCGTCGGGAGCTGGTCGTGGCTCGGGATGTACTTTGTCCAGTCGTCGGGCATCTTTCCGTCCACCCGGAGCTTGAATTCGGCGCCGAGTTCGGGATGCTGCTGGGAGTACCTCTGGATCGTTGAAGACCAGTCGGCTTCGTAGGTCTTGCCGCGCTCAACGGCGTCGGAGAAGAAGTCGTAGACGTCCTGCGGGATGTGGAAGTGTTCCTCGGGGTTCAAGCCGAAGCTCTTCTTGATGTTGGCAACATCATCAACACCGAGGGCGGCGCCGTGTGTTTTTGCGTCGCCAGCCTTGAGTGAGCCGAATCCGATCGTTGTGCGAACGTTGATAAAAGTCGGGCGATCGCTGCTTCGTGCAGCAATCAGAGCGTTGGCAATGGCTGAAGATGATCGAGTCAGCAAAGAGTCTTTGAAGGAAGCATGCCCGTGAAAACAACCTACCGGCAACGTTGGAGTTTCCATCAAGGACCTCCAAGACATTCCATCCGGTTGCCCTCATTTTGGCGTTCATATCTTCTGTATTTGCCACATCGGCTGTTCCATCACACGTGATAGAGTTGTTGTCGTAGATAATGCAGAGATTGTTGAGCTTCCAATGGCCCGCAAGGGACACCGCTTCCAGGCCAACGCCTTCTTGGAGACATGCGTCACCGATCGTACACCAGGTCATGTTGTTCACTAACTCATATCCCGGCTTATTGTATGTTGCTGCGAGGTTCTTCGTTGCCATGGCAAGGCCGACCGCGTTCGCTACGCCTTGGCCGAGGGGTCCTGTTGTGACTTCGACGCCTTCATTCTCGATTTCGGGGTGGCCGGGACAGATGGAGTCGGTCTTGTCGGAGTGGTATGATTTGAGCTGGTCGACTGTCATGCTCTTGACGCCAATGAGGTGCATGAATAGATACTGCCAGAGGCAAGCATGGCCTTGTTTGCGGTTAGCATTCAGACCTGAGGAGCGAAAAATCCAAAGGAGGCTTACCATTTGAGAGAACGAATCTGTCTCGGTTGAAGTATTCGCAGTTACTTGGAGAATACTTCATGACATACTTGTAAAGGGCGATGCCAATGGCTGCCATTCCCATGGCGGAGCTGCACCGAAGATTAGGCACATGGTCGCCAGCTGAAGAGGCATAGGAGCATCCAATTGTAACTTACCCTGGATGACCGCCATTGAACTGCTGACATTGATCAGCGATGAAGGCCCGGAAAACCTTCAACACTCTGTCATGTTTGTCGGAGCTCTCGAATTGAAAGTCGGTTACTGCCGGAACACCATGAACGTTCGTGACGTTCGGCTTCACTGGCAGATTCTGGGTGGCCTTCTCGTAGAGCTCAAGTGACGGCGCCATGTTGTTGGATGCTGATGTTACTATTCTGCACGGGGAGTGCTTTTTTGATGGTCTTCGGAGAGCTGTTCGCCCATGATGAGGCTACATGGCTTTTCCTTATAACTTGTTGGAATACACGTCATGCTGCTTTGTCTGTGGTCGTCATGCCCGCCTGAGGGCGAAACGAGATGCCCCGCGTCGTGCGGCTTGTGGTTTAACGTCCGATGCGACGCCAGATCGTCGCCCATGGGGAAAGTTGTCGGGTGCGGGGATGTCCCTATCGAAGCCCAGTACCATTCGCATTGAGGAGAAGCCGGAGGTGGTTCTGGGTGATGATCGATGAGCTGGATGCTGGGTGTCACGAAGCGAGTTGCCACGAAGCGCAGCCAGTGCCTTTGTTGTGGATGGCCTCGCGTCGAGGCCACATTTATGGATCCTTGTCAAGCCAGCCGAATGGGAATGTGTTGGACTCTCCAGGGTTGATTTATCCGACGTGCAATGTCAATATGTCTCTTCCCTGGATGTCGTTCCGTCACGTTTCACTCTACTGGGTATACATCTGTGAACAGGAAGCGGAGGATTTAAAACTACAGACGACGAAAGATGACCGATCGCTGTTACTTTCACTGATCAAGCTTGAACCAGACTCTTCTAGCGTAGTATCCTCGCACCAGTTGACACGCCATCTTAATTATGAATACAACATGTTGCCGCTCACTACCAATAAAAGTGTTGCCGCATTTGCGGGGGCTGCGGGAAAACAAGTCGGACTAACAGGGGTTTGGGGCGCTGAAACCGCTCTCCACTGCGTGTTCAGTTTACTTAAAGGCTGGAAATGCCTCGAGACGAAGCCGGGCGCTCGACTGATGTTCGTGTTCTCGAGATCGCCAACTGGGCCAAGCGAAGCTTACATCGCCGAGAGCCTTTACTCTATGAGAGGGCGCGACTATCCTCGACGCGAGATCGGCCAATGGAGACACCCGCAAACAGCAGACGACGGTCTACAGCCTCTTCGGTTGCGACTCCTGGGCAAGAGAGTCGACCGCGACGAGTCCGGCCGTCTCGAGCTCGAGGCTTACGAACATCCACAGGATGGTGAATTCCCCGTGTCTTGTGTCTTTTTGTCCTACCTAGTGGATATTTCATTACTAACTCATACGTGTTGGCTATAGTTTGACATGTAGGAGGCGGCGTATCAAGTGTGATGAGGGAAAGCCGAAATGCGCCCAGTGTTCCAAGTCGGATCGCGATTGTCAGTACGCCCAAGCTCCCACCGGCGATAACGACTCAGAGAGCCGTCAACGCGCGGACTCTACAGTTTCCAACGCCGAACAAAGTGCCGAGGCCGAGAGTGTCGAGGATGCTGTGCCAACTACGGAACGAGCGGAGAGTGTCTCAGCCAGTTCGCCAGCAGCAGCAGACACAACCGCATCACCGGCCGGTCGTCCGGCTGACTTTGCGGCACCTTTCGTGGCCTCCTTCAATTCGGCCGGCTCACTTGGCGTCGGCAACACTGCCTTACAGCCTGCTACAGTCTCCGATGCGGATCTCGGCTTCTCGCCTCTGGCACTTAGTCAGACGTCCTTCCTGAACATATCCCCCTTCGAGTGGTACGATCTGCTTGCTCAAGATGCTATCAACAATATCCAACGGCTCAACAGCCTGCCGAATGGCGAGGTTAGATGGGTCTTTGATGAGAGTACCCTGTCTCGGAGACAGACCCCCTTGCCAGAGTCACCGACTGAGCACGACGACCAGCTGCCCATCTTTGGTCGAAGCGAGGGTGACGCCATTCCCCCTTGGAACACCTCGAGCAATATTGAGTTGTCAGATGATGAATTAGCTCATTTCCGTTACTACGTCGATGTTGTGGGACCCATCTTGGATCTCTTTGATCCTGAGCGGCATTTCTCCAACATGGTTCCCCATCTCGCTGTTCGTAACGCCGGACTTCTCAAATCCATCTTGGCTGTTGCTGCTAGACACATGTCCTTGAAAACCAATCCCAAAGTCTCAAATTCTGGCGGGGCATGCCATCCTCTACCAGATTCAGCTCTTCCTGCCAGCCCAGCACAAGAAGAAGCGGCCCGCTCGGCGACTCAGTATTATTATGACGCTCCAGTATCTATCACACATTGCTATACCCGTCTTATGCCAACTCGCATGAGATATTGGCCACTGCCATAATGATCAGCACTTACGAAATGTTCGATTCCAATGGGCCCTCAAACAACGGGGACTGGGAACGTCATCTCCGAGGAGCATTCTGGATTCAACGATCCCAAGATAACAACGCTGAATCTGCAGACAGTTTTAGAAGAGCAGTGTGGTGGGCATGGATCCGCCAGGACATCTGGGCGGCTTTCAGATCCGGTCGTCGTACACTGACTATCTTCCAGCCGCAGAAGACATTACAAGAACTAAACCCAGATGACCTCGCCAGTAGAGTGTTGTTCATTGCTGCAAAGTGCGTCGCTTACGCCGCGTATGATGCATCCTCCTCCATGCAAGACCTGCAGCAACGAATGAACCTCGGGAACCGCCTCCTTCGGTCTTTGGAAGAATGGCGCGAGGCGCTACCAACTTCCTTTGCTCCTATTTCTGGAGGAGTAGTCTCAGATACGGTGTCTGGGGCGAGCCGCCCGAGCTCAGCTTCCCCGTCCGTGCATCATGTCGGTCAAGGTCCGGGCCCCGTTACGACGCAGGGCAAGGGGGTGTTCGATCCAATCTGGATTCATCCTCCCAGGAACGCTGGGGCGATGCAGATGTATCACTTTGCACGATCTGTCGTTCTTCTGGCTCAACCCTCCACGGGCGGGCTTAACGCTTACAGGCGACGGCAGAGGCTTCTCAATGAGAGCCTACATATCGTCTGTGGTGTTGCAAAAGCTTGCAATGACAACGATCCTGCATTGGCGTTCTTGAATGTGCAGGTGATGTTTGCTGGTAAGTTTGCATGCCGTTGTGGTACGGTGAACGGTGTTAACAGGTTACGTAGTTGGACAATGTGCCCAAAATGGAGAGAAACAGACGGAGTTGCTCGAAACATTAAACCGATCGGTCGTGATCAGCAGCTTTCCATCAAAAGGGCTTACCGATGAGCTAGAAAGGATATGGAAAGAAGGCTTCTAGTCAAACGAAGAAGAAACAGAACTTCGGTATATCCCTGCGCAATAATCAGCTTGCTCCGTGATCGTGTCATGCATGGAGCAGGTAGAGGGAACAGCAAGAATAGCTGGAAGGGCAGGCATGGCAGGAACAGTCAGCAAGAACGAAGATGGCGAGGAAAAGGTCCAATGGTTCTCAGGGATATCAAAAGTCGTCAAGTTTCTATACTCTATGGTGGTTACATGTATGCTATGTTGCTGCCCCTTTCCCCATCTGCCCCTTACCAAGCACCAACGATTCCAGCCACAGGAATGTCAATGCCTGTCGTGTATGAGGCTCCATCCGATAGCAAATACACATAAGCACCACCAAGCTCTTTCGGGTCGGCTAGCCGGGGCATGCCCCCATAATACCGCATCTTCAGATTCCAATCAGGGGCCTGGCCGACAAAGTAGGTCATGGCAGTCTTGACGAAACCAGGAGAAATCGAGTTGACCCGGATACCGTGCTTCGCCCACTCCATGGCGAGCGTGTGGGTCATGTTCCTGACAGCGCCCTTGGTGGCACCATACGGCGCTGACGGTGCCGCGCGGTTGGGGCGATACGAGGTCATGGACGCGGTGAAGACAATTGACCCCTTGATACCGAGCTCGATGAAGCGCTTGGCAACAGTCGTGGCGCAGAAGTAAGCCCCGAAGACGTTGAGGTTGAAGAGCTGTTCTAGCTGGGCGCGGCTGAAGTCGAGCGCCGGCTGGTGTTTTGTCATGCCTGCATTCGCGACTAGGCCGTGGATTGCGCCCTCTTTGGCGATGATGGCATCGATTGCAGATGTGACGCTCTCTTCTGAGGTGACGTCGCAGTGGAGGTATTGGATTCGCTTGGGGTTTGCCTTCTGGACTGCCTGGAACTCCTCGCCTGGCTCAAAAAGATCCAAAGAGTAGACTACCTTGGCATCGTTGGCCAAGCAGACTTCAGCGATGCCGAGGCCAATTCCTCTATTGGCACCGGTGATGGCGACAACCTTGTTTCTCAACGACACCTTCCAGTCATGGTCTGGGCCGGGTTGGGTGTTGAGAAACTCTGGGGTTGTTGAAGAGGGCGGGGCAGCGGCAGGGAGTGTTGTTGAGGCAGCGCCGTTGTTGGCTTGTGAGTCTGAGGTTGCGCTTGGAGACATGGTGGCTATCGAGAACCCAGGATGTTGTGACCGTGAAGAGAGGACTTCGCAGATTTGTGGGGGTCCGATGGGCTGATAAAGGATGTTGGAGGGCTGAATGGTTTGCGTTGGTAGGAGAACTCAGCACGATGATATATCAGTGTGCAGGAGTTATGTTAACTGGATATTTGGCACGTAGCGAGTGCCGATGTGCAGATCTCAGTCCCACATCGAGCTACCACAGCGAGCCTTCAACGAAATTTCTCAAGCAGACATCGGCACGGGACAGATGCTAGCACAACTTAGCTGACCACGATCCCCACTCAGAACTGCCGAAAAGCAATTGCAAGAGATGAAGTCACATGGCGTGGTTGTGCCGCAAGTTTCAATCGATGCGACATGGACGGCAACGGGGACTCGCTACGAGGCACAGCTGAGTGTGGCCTTCGCGTCGAGGCAAACCACTAGCAGCCTCTCGCCCGCGTAGCCGATTGGGTTCCCCTTATCCGGGAACCACACCATCCAAGTCCATGGTGCATCCCTGATAACCCCAAATTCCGGGGAGTACAACTCTGGGGACGGTCCCCACGATTCCTCCACGGGGTGGCTAGGCGCTTTGTGGGGAGAGAGGAAGGGATAGGGGTTCGGGGAAGGACAAAGGAATTTGCGGAGTGGCCGGCTGGCTAGCCTCTGGACTGCACAAGCAACTGAAGTGGTGGATAGACCCGGACACCGACACTTCAAGTGATTCTATAAGATAGACTTGTTGTACATCTTTGCATACCTCCTGTGAATGACATAGCAGGTTGACATATCCTGTCTCCCAATATCACCACGGCTCTACGCTTGTTTCTTATTGATCATCGACAACAGGCAGCCAAGAATCAAATTTACCATCCACGATGGTCTCTCGAAGACAGTCATCTTCCCCGAGTATGGAAGCGAACGACCAGAAGGAGATGGGGAATCAGCCCGAGCACATCGAGACGTCAGGTCAGACGATCACTTGGACAGAGGAGGAGGAGAAGGCTCTTGTCAAGAAGATCGACCTCTTCTTGATGCCTACCATCTGGTAACGCTCTGCGAGGTTGTGACTGGCGACTCTAGAGAATGCTAACCAACACCCTTTAGGCTGATGTACCTCTTGTCATACATGGACCGAACCAAGTCAGTGCCAAACACCCTTGACATGAAGAGGCAATCACTAGAAAGCCCAGCTAATATGTGATCCTGTGGCACAGTATTGGAAATGCCAAGATCGCTGGAATGGCCGACGACATTGGTCTCTCGTCGTCTCAATACAGCATCGTCTTGGTCGTATTCTTCAGTACGTTCCATCTCTTAGCTGTGACGCTTAGCACCCCGAGCATTCTGACAACGTGTAGTTGGCTACGTTATCTTCGAACCGCCTTCCAATATGATCCTCGTTCGAACCCGACCGTCACGATATCTTCCTTTTATAATGGCCATTTGGGGCGTCCTCACATGCATCATGTCCGTCGTCAAGGAGTACCATCATCTCATCGTGCTTCGTGTGTTTGTTGGAGTAATGGAGAGTGGTTTCGCTCCCGGCATTCTTCTCATCATCTCTTCCTGGTATAGACGCGGAGAACAATCGAGGCGTTTTGCCGTATTTATGTCAGCGGCAATTCTTTCGGGGGCATTCGGCGGGTTGCTTGCTGGTGCCATTACTAGTGGCTTAGAAGGAGCACATGGGATCCGGGGGTGGAGATGGCTCTTCATCGTTGAAGGTGTTGCCACCATTGGATGGGCCGGCATTTCGGCTTTCATCTTGCTTGATTTCCCTGCAACCTCGACCAGATTGACACCCAGGGAGAGAGAAATTGCGGTCGCGAGGTTACAAGAAGACAATGTGACGGTTCGAAACGCCGATGAGAAGCTGGGCAAAGGCAAATCTTTCATGTTGGCATTGAGAGATTGGAGAACATGGGGTTTCATCTTTGGCTACATGGTAAGATTCATAATCGGCTTGCGCGTCATTGCCATATACTAACCAAAGAACAGGTAATCGTCGGCTCTTCAACACTCTCCTACTTCTACCCAACGCTTGTTCATGGACTTGGCTTCACGTCGACGGTCCAAGCCCAGTACATGACGGTACGGAAACCTCAGCGCTTATCAGTTGTAAGTCTAACAACGTTCACTAGGTCCCCATCTACGCCTTCGCTTTCGTCTGCACGGCAATTACTGGCTACTTTGGCGACAAAATACCCGACCATCGCGGACTAGTTATCGCTGGTTGGCTCGCTTTCAGCATGATCACCTCGATCATCGTCTGTGTAGTGTACAACTCTACAGCGCGATACATTCTACTCGTTCTCATGGCTGCAGGATTGTGGGCATCGAACGCAATGTCTCTGTCCTTTGCCAGCTCCACATTCGGAAGCATGGACGCAGAGGTTCGTGCGATTGCGCTAGCACTGATGAATGCTCTCGGAAATCTGGCGCAAATCTATGGAGCATATCTCTTTCCTACTGACGATGCGCCGAAATATCTCATGGGTTTCGAAGTTTATTGTACCGACATCGTCATCCTCCTGATTATCCTTGTCCTTGTCTCTATTGCGTTCGTCCCTTTTCGTTCGTCCCTGCGTCTATTGCGAGCCCCCTCGTCGGTCCCCGTCGTCCGTCTCTGTCATTCACGCCTAGTTTATTTGCATCCATGTTGTCCCTCTGCGGGTGGATGAGAAAGCCGTGAAGGTATCTTGCATATCACTAGTCGTGGCCATTATGACTAAGATATGCTGGATTGAATAGATGTATTATGCGGCATCATTGTGCTAGTATCTATATTCGATCTAAACCTTGCTAGTCCGCCTGCGTCATTCAAGTGGAACTAGTCTGTGGCGTGGGTCTCACAGAGAGGCCCTTCAAGACAGCCATGATTACATGGTGTAACGGAACTAGGTACTTTGTTAGGTGCGGGAAACATTGGAGACAGTGTGGTACTTACGTAGGGATTCTCAAAGTCAGTGTAATCCGCCTCACCGTACTCCTTGCCCTTCTTCTCTCGCTCCTCAGCAGTCAGACCATCGTTTGCCTGCTCTGCATCTCTCTTCTTGTTTCGTCTGACCAAAACGAAGCGCCAGGTCAAAATGAGCGCAAACTCAAGCCCGAAGCAAATAGCACATCCGATAGTGCCAGGGGTGTACTTCGGCGCGTCCGCTTCCTTGAAGATCTGGCTTCCCACCATGTTGCCAACGCAGTAACCAACGAAGGTGAAACTGCTAGTGATGGTACGCTTTGTACGGCCGGCGGTGTTGCTGGGAATGAGTGTCCAGGCAAGGAAGAGACCAAGCACGAAGGGAACCGTGATGAAGTAGCAACCCCACTTGGTCCACTTGATAGCCGGGTCGTTGGGGAGGAGCGACATACCCAAGAATCCTGCGAAAGGCGGGAGCACGGAGCCGGCCATGAAGAACATGCGAAGGTTGGACCACTTGCTGCAGGTCAAGCCGACGCAGATGAAGATGACGACTGACATCACAGATCGAGGAATCTCGATTAAGATAGTCTGCAAGCTTGCTGTATGGGGGTCAGCATATCAACTCGAACAGTTTGAAAAGGGTACTACTTACTGAAGCCAAAAGATTTGATGACGATGCTACCGAAGGTAGTAAGGCCACCGTTGGGGACGGAGCTGAGGAAAGCGTTCATGCCGGCAAACCAGAAGCAAGGATCAATGAGACATTCACGGACTTGCTTCCACTTCCAGCCCTTGATTGCGGTCTTGTCGTTTCCAGTGTTGTTTGACCTGATACGAGCACTGGCCTAGGTATGGTTAGATAAGGGAGTCTGGGACTATTCGATAATTGACTCACCATATCCTTCTCCTCCTTATTTAGCCAAAGCACTTCCGATGGTGTGCCAAGAAGGAGCAAGCAGAGGCATCCGACGAATGTAGTCAGACCTCCCAAGAACTGTCAAGTTAGTTTTGATATTCGAGCGTTATTTTGTGGTATTGACTTACGTAGGAGATGTACCGCCAAGGCTGCACTCCTTCTCTGCCCTGGGTTGCAGAACCAATGGCGTACATGATCAGACTGGCAATAACACCGAAGCCAGCGTTGGCACTCTGGAAGACGAGAGAACGAGATGCATGTTCACGGGTCTTGTACCAAGTTCCGACGAGAAGCATGAATCCGGGACTAATACAACACTCAAATGCGCCCTAGTCTTCTGGTTAGCGAATGGACAACTTGTTTCGAATTAGCGCCCGACATACCTGGAGTGCGCGAAGCGCAATGAGGTGAGTGAAGTTCTTAGCAAATCCGATGCACAAGACAATGATGCCCCCTGTGGACGATTTTTAGCCAATCATTCTGGGTGTATATCACATAAGAAGCTGGTGCTTACAGCAAATCATGTAAATGGACAGGGTTCGGCCCATCTTGTACCGTTGAACAACGACATTGCTTGGGAATTCGCAAACCATGTACGTGATGTCTAGGTTCCACTATGTCAGTGTACTGTCCCGATCTTGTTTCGGAATGTGGGGGGGCGTTCACGTACAGAAGATGGTCGTCAACCATGAGTACTGTTGGCCCACCAGACCGGTGTCCTCGCGCAAACCAAAGATGGCCTGGGTTCCCAACGCGGTCTTGTCTGTTTGCTGAATACCATAGCAAAGCCACATCAGAGGAAGCAGATATCGGTCGATCTTCCTCTTCAACTTGTGGTATTCTTCTTTGGTGTAGCGGCCTTCGACCTCGACTGCGACTTTGGTCAATGGTCGATGTTATGAGCTCAAACGGGCGGGGGCCATACTAAGATGCGAGTCGCCAATCACCTCACTCTTGGTATCCGATTGCGCATTGTCATCAGACACAATCGCGACCTTCTTCTCCTCATCAACGATGCGAGGTTCGGGTTGAAAGCCCATGATTGTTGCGGGGTCAGGCAGACACCTGAAAATGCGCACAAGAAGGGACGAAGGCGGGAAGGTTTACAAGATGGCAGCTTCTGAACAGCGTGCTGGCAAAGGTCACCTGGCTGAGAGCGCATAGTTGGGATCGGCTTATATCACTACTACAAACCCTACCCCAAATGCCGGAGGCAACATAGACCCCGGTCGGAAGCCAACGCTCAAGATAAGGATTCCCGCGGAGTCAACCCCCAATTATCGGGGGGCGACATCAGAATAGCTGACCAGAGGGCTGGACGAGACCGACCTGGTGGGACCTCTGAGCCAACATGGTAAGTGTGCTGCACATGGTAGATATATCTTGCCTCCTCATCGGACGACGTCAGCTGCGGCTCCAATCAACTTATCTTCGCCCGTCTTGGCAGACATTAATCTTCAACGCTTGGGCGATAAGATCAGAGAGGCCACAAGGAGGTGGACAGGCTATCGGGACAAAGATTACCGCCCCGGAAAAGATAATGAGACGATGGGTAGACAGCACTATGCGGGGAGTTGATTGTCACGTTCCATTGATGTGCGCCGTCGAGCTGCATGCATGATGTCCTGTTTGGTAGGTCGGATGATAGGGTTGGATCCGGGATGATAAGCGGAGGATAAGCCGGGGAGGCGGGGGTCAGGCCGTTGTAGCCGACCAACCTCGTTCGTTAACTGGGGATTCTTCATCTCTAATATCCTCAAAGACGAAGTTGAAGATTGAAGTTAGAGTGATTGATATGTTCATCTTGAATTGATTGACTTGTGTGATCCCGATGTCTTGAAGCCCAAGTAATTATGTCGGAAATTGCTCAATGCGCTATCAGACTCTCTCCAAATCTCACAGCTTGTATCTGAAATGAGGATTCTCCTTGTCGGTGCGGTCTGTGAAGCCAACCTCGTTCACCTCGGTATCGCCATGCCCCGCGTTGATGTGCTCGCCCCCTGTCATTTCAGCAAGCCGCGCGTCGCGCTTCCTGTTTTCCCACCACATCAAGCCTCCGATACATGCCGTGAAAAACATGCAACTCGAATACATACCACAAAGCGCTTTGATGGCAGACATGTATCGAGGGGCCTCGTCGGGGTCGAACATGAAGGGGCCGATGATGTTCCCTGCGGCATAGCAGATGAAGTTCACGCCATTGACCGTCATGCGCTTGGTGTGGCCGGCAAAGTTAGCCGCGACGATGGACCAATTCAAAATAATCGCGGCCCCGATTACTCCAAGAAGCCAGCAACATGCAGTGAGTGCCAGGGGGTGCTCAAGGGGAATGAGCGCGATGCCGATGATTCCTGCGATGGACGGAACGCCCGCGAGAACGCTCATGAGGACGGTGATGTTTCTGTAGCGCGAAGCAAGATAGCCCAGGATGACGGTCGGAACGAGTTGGAATGCGCCGCTGGGCAATTGCCATTTCAGGGTCTCAATGGAGTTGTACCCGAAGCCTTTGAGAAGGGCGCTGGTGAAGTTCGTGAGGCTGCCATTGATAATACCAATGGAGATCTGTTGCAAAGCAACACACCAAACGCGAGGCTCCAAGAAAGCTTCCTTCATTTGATAAGGCAGGAATTGGCTGTGCTTGATGCCGTATGGTTATCGGCTACTCGCCAAACGGAGACCACCCGTTCCTCATGGGTGAATAGCTTGAAGTCGACCGGGCTGGACGGGAACAGAAATAGCGCAATGCCTCCGATGAAGAGAGTAATCACTCCAATTACCTAGTAGCTACATGTTAGTCTGCACTTTGACGTTGAAGTAGACGATAAAACCATTCGTACCAGGAAAATGAGCTGCCAAGGGGCCAAGGCGGTATGTGTCGTCGTGCCAAGTCCCCAGGAAATCCCCGAGCCAAGCATCAAGGAGATACCGTTGCAGCCTAGCCAGATACACATCCTCAACGGCTGCTCGTCCCGAGTCCAGAACATGGATGTGACAAGCATCCATGCCGGGCCAATGCAAGCCTCCAGCCCGCCAAGGAGGAAGCGAAGCGCCATGATACCAGCAAAGTTCTTGGCGCCGACGGTGGCGACGAGCAGTGTGCCCCAACATAAGAGCATGATAGAGACGAACTTCCCGATCGGAAAGCGCTGGAGACACCAACTGGATGGGTACGAGAATAGGAGATAGCCGATGTTGGTGATGGAGGCCACCCAAGAGTAGTCTCGCCCTTCAAGACCGAGGTCGGCCTGGAGGCCGTAGGCATTGGCATAGTTGAGCGTCTGCTTGTCGAGGAAGGACATGAGATAGATAAGGCACATCTGCAGGAACACAAGTCAGCCTCCATCTTCTTCGATAGTGGTTTAGGTGAGAGAGGGTGTATACCGAGGGCAACAGAATGAAGTCAATCTTTCTCAGAACCTGTTTGGCGATGGCATCTCTCCGCGCCGGATCCATGGCTTGAGATTCAAGATAGTAATCATAGCCAATGTCCGTGTGACCGACCTCGACAGCACCCTTAGAGATGCTCTGAACATCCGCTTCGGGCGTGTTTGCCTCGGGCTTCATGCCCTCGAGATCGGTGGGAGACATATTGCCGCGGAGTCACCGGGATCAAAGGAAAGGCTGCGGGAAGGTATGATACCGTTGAAAGAGCTGTTGTTGTGGAACTCGAATAAACAGTTAGAAAGGTACCAAGATCCGTTTGATATATCCACGGAGCTCCACGCATATCTTCTAAGTGACATGGTTTATAATTATGTCTCTCAATCGGCCTGCAGCAAAGGATCTTTGAGTGATGATACAACGCCCGCTCACTATCGGAAGCAAATGCACCGTCGGTGCATTCCCGAACGATAGAAACAGCAGGGACGACGACATGGAGGCTGGCCTCTATGGTCAGCCGAGTGATAGACATGTATCCCAGATACCCGGCACAAGCTCGATCCACCCGTTCATTGGATGGTGGAATACATGAGGGTAGAAGCAGATACTCTGCAGGTCTCGGTACTACCGTATCGCCTTGCGGGGAACCTGGCTCTCACGGCGACATGTTGGAACGGTGATAGTCCAACCTCGCGCTCCTTGTGCCTCCCCGCGGTCTCGTCTGGCCGTGATTGGCTTCATTCACCTTGCGCGGTTATGCAGTTCTGTGCCATGCATTGCGTTGCACATCGATGCACCGCGGTCTCGTCGTAGTCACACAGCATGTGTGAGAGATCCATCTAGGACCTAGGCTTACAGCTGGTTTGTTGTTGTCGGACTGGAGGCCGATTCCCTGTGAATACATCCGGGCTGTCGGACAATATGCCGACCGGCCCCAGTTCCCGGCCGACCAAGGTCCAATCCGAGCCGTTACTCCTGTGGCACATATACCAGCACAGCATGATAGCCTGACCCCGCGTTTCTCTTCGTTCTATTCTTGGTGTAAGAAAGGCATGGAGCCCTCTGTGGTAAGATATTTCAGCATACTCAACTACAGACTGCCACCCCCAAACCGTGCATACAAACAACATGACCCAGACAAACGGAGCCTTGAAGCCCTACAAAGCTGCCATCATTCAAGACTTTTCTACTACTAAGCCTTGGGGTCAGATGTCTATCGATGCTACGGCGAACTTCATCCGTCGCGGCATCCCCCACGCTCAAGTTGACCACTATCGCGCAGCTGATGGCGAGACCGTGCCTCCAGCCAAAGACTACGACCTTTTCGTTCTGACAGGAGGAACTGTGAATCTTCTTGAGGAAGACAAACCGGAATGGGCACTGCGTGTGCTTGATTTGATCCGCGATGCAGCTGGGCTCCCACAGACTAAGCTTGTTGCGTTCTGCTGGGGACACCAGGCAGTTCATTATGCCTTCGGCGGGGTCTTGGATATTCTTGCAGAGGGGCCTAGGGTACGTCTATCCTATGTAGAAAATATAGTATGCGGAGCTGACTGCGGATCGTGAAGATTGCAGTTGAAGAGATGAACCTGACGCCGGAAGGCAAGAATCTGTTTCAAAAGGAAGTTCTGGTAAGCACAATCTCCGAACATCTACACCATATCTAAGCTGACGATGGCTTTTAGTTGTTGCAAAAGTACCACAAGCGCTACATAAAGGAACTCGCGCCAGACTTCACAGCGTTAGCAGAGAGATGTGAGATCTCATGCAGCAAGGAGAAGAGCATCATTACTTTCCAAGGCCATCCCGACCTCAGTCGCGAAATCGTTCAGACTCTTATCGATACGGACGACGGACTGTACAAGCCTACGGACACAACAGACCATAGCCCTTGCGGCAAGCTGTTCAGCAGTGACACGGCTGATGATGGGGACGAGGTGTGGTATAAGATCATGGACTTTGTATCAACTTGATGGATCCGCTAGAAACGACCTCCGAAAATAGGTTGTGACCAAGGCGGATGGTTTTCAATTCCAACGGTCTACCTAGTTGTGGAGCATTTTGATCTCTGTTAGTGGAAGCCGCAAGCTACATCTGCTACACCATGCCCATGAGGCGGACCGTCCCGCCTTCGCGCTGAATAATATGAGATTCAACTGCAACATAATTGGCTATTACCATGCTTATCTCTCTGATTCGCAATTCCCAGGGCAATTGACCTCAGAGAAGAACCAAGCTTCGGAGTGGAACTGCGGGCTACCGCATCTCACGTTTCGCGAAGCACGTCATATGCGGGACCTATTCGTCAACAGGCTTACGATATAAAACATGCCGAGCATCTTTGAAGAGCCAACAGGAAGCGACATGTTTGAGTTCATACCTGTTTGATAACTTCCGGGACATCTGATCCATACCAATTGGGTGAAAAATGGCGCCCAGGTACTCAAGTGTAGCCATCATCGGCGCTGGTCCATCCGGCATATCAGCCGTGAAAGCGCTGAGCGAGGAAAATGTCTTTGACAGGATTCAACTATTCGACAGAAGGGACAAAATCGGAGGGACATGGTAGGTCATCTTCGGTGAATGCGCATGCACTGATTACTGACACGTCGCCCAGGATCTACGATGAGGAGCCAGAGCCATTTTCACCGCACTCAAGTCAACCAGCTAGGGACCTCCCTTCAAAGTTCCCACAATCGCTTCCACCAGCATCCGAAAATGTCACTGCCAAAACGGGCATCTACCCTTCCCTGGACAGCAACGTCGGCTCACAAGTCATGGCCTTTACTTACAAGCCGTTTCCTTCCGTACAGTCATCAACTTCTATTAATCGCTTTGGAAAGGCGAATCCGACGCATCCTTGGGAGAAAGTTGCCGGGTACCTCCAAGAAATTGCAGAGCCGTTTAATCATCTCATTACGCTCAACACCCACGTTGAGCGAGTCGAGAAAGTCGGGAAGAAGTGGAGATTAACGCTCAGGAGAACACAGTACTATCTCAAGGGCCAGAAGAGGGACTACTGGTGGCAGGATGAGTTTGATGCTGTAGTCGTTGCGACTGGACACTATGGCGTGCCGAATGTCCCGAACATCGCAGGGCTTAAGGAGACGTTTGCTGCGTTGCCTGAGAGATTCGAGCACTCCAAGGCGTACCGCTCGCCGGAAGACTACTTCGACAAGGTGAGTCCAACGGTGTCAATCTTCAGAGTCTGCATCTAATCAAGACCCTAGAAAGTTGTGGTTGTCGGCGGCAACGTCTCAGCCTCAGACACCGTTTCGGAGATCCATAACATCGTCTCGGGTCCGCTCTATGTCGCTCAGCGCGGGTACAACGAGATCTTGAAGGACGCGTGGGAACTGCCTAACGTTGTTCTCAAACCCGAAATCACGAAACTGGCCGTTGGGGCAGACGACCTCGTCAAGTCACCTTCACGGCACCTCGTCAAGTCAAAGACGGCACGCAAGTAGACATCGAAAAGGTCCACTTCGGCACGGGCTACCGCCTTTCATACCCCTTCCTGGTCCCGGATCCGGTGACGCCCAGCGGCCGGCTGTCGGGCTTCTACCAGCACGTCTTCAACATCGCCGACCCCTCTCTTACGGTGGTCGGACAGGTCAAGGCGGCCATCTCATTCCGGGTGTACGAGTACCAGGCCGTTGCAGTGGCGCGGTACTTTGCCAACCGCGGCGGGGGTCTGCCGTCGCCGAGGGAGCAGGACGAGTGGGAGGTGAAGCGGCTGCAGTATAAGGGGCCTACGTCGCAATTTCACGAGATCAAACCTGACTTCAAAGAGTATTTCGACTTTTTGAAGGACGTGGCTGGGCCGCCTGCGGAGGGGACCGATGGATATGAGTTGCCTGCGTGGGAGGATGAGTGGGGACTGTTGGGATTCGGGGTGTTGGCGTTGAAGCAGAAGTGGTGGAGAGAGTTGAAGGAGAGGGATGAGCAGAAGAAGCAGATTAAGGCAAAGCTCTAGACCCAAAGTCTTTGGGATTGCCAAGACAAAAATGTTCGTCCATCCTGCGCTACTCGGCCAGGCAGGTCCTTCGTGATGCCATTCCCAGGTGAACCTTTCTCATCCACGCCATCACGAACCGAATATCGGTCAACTTCCATCGCGCCAAGAATATGGTTCCCGTGAATGTGGTTCTGTCAGAAAAGACCTACCCAATGCGGACATCTTCCCGGGGTATGGATCGACGACCTCCACTTCAGGGTCCAATGGGGGCCAAGATTCTCGCCATCGAGTGGATTCAACGGCACCTTCAACGTTACACTAGCATATTCGTCATTCTGTACCAAGATGAGGAGTCATTCCACGCGAGAAAATTTGGAGAACGAACTTTTTTTTTCGAGGAGCGGTTGGCAACGGGAACAGTCAAGATGTGAGCCGAGGCAGACTTTATTCAATATAAGGTTGATTGAGCCCACTTCACGTTGCGGCTCTCAATACAACGACTTCATCACGACTCAAGCCCAAAGTCAACCAACAATGGCTGAAGAACCAATCAAGACTCCGGTCTCGGAGGTCCGGGACCATGCTCCGGCCTCCGAGCCGGTGAAGCGCGTGTGGTATCACTCAACGCTGTTCAATGCTTTTGTTATTGGAGGCGTCGGTATGTCTCTCAGTCCACGGCTGTGACTAAGATGGAAGTTGACATGACGTAGGTTTCATGGCCCCCGGTCTATGGAACGCCATGAACGCTCTCGGTGCAGGAGGCGCTCAAGAACCGTTTCTTGTCAATGCCGCCAACGCCCTGGTATTCGGTCTCATGGGCTTTCTCTGCCTATTCGGCGGCCCGATTGCCAACCGCATCGGCCTAGCCCGCACCCTCCTCCTCGGTGCTGTCGGTTACCCATTGTATTCTGCCGGACTTTACTGCAATAATCGCTTTGGTAACGTCTGGTTTGTGCTTGTCGGTGCCGCGGCGTGCGGAATATCAGCAGGTTTGTCTTTCTTTCTTCCCTTCTAACTTTTCTTCTTCGCAGCTAAAGAAATTGACTGCCGACAGGTTTGTTTTGGGCCAGTGAAGGCGCAGTTGCGTTGGGCTACCCGGAACCGGCGAAGAGGGGCAAATACATGAATATCTGGCTTTGGTTTCGTACAGGCGGTTAGTCTTTGGTTGATCCCTTGCATTCCAATGAGGTTTTACTCATGTTCATATTGCAGGTCCGTTGGTCGGCGGCGCCATCGTGCTGGGGCTCAATAACGACGCTGCAGCGAAGAAGAAAGGAAAAGTGGGCTACCAGACATATCTCGTCTTCATCGCGCTGCAGTGTCTGAGTGTGCCCCTGGCCCTGGCCCTCTCGCCCCCTGAAAAGGTACAGCGAAGCGACGGAAGCAAGGTCATCATCAAGGCGGAAAAGTCCTTCTCGGCCGAGTTCAAGGAGCTGTTCCGCATCTCGAAGAGGAAGGATGTGCTGCTTCTGCTGCCGATCTTCTGGGCGGCATACTTCAATCAGTACAGCGGCAACTTCCAGTCTTATTACTTTGGTGTGAGAGCGAGGGCGCTAATTGGCTTTGTGAGCAACTTTGGCACGCTCTTGTCCAGCCAGCTTATCAGCACCTTGCTGGACTACAAGGGCTTTAGCGTCAAGAAGAGGATCAACATTGGGTTCTACTATGTCGTTGTCTGGCACATCATCGCGTGGGTGTACGGATGGGTTATCCAGGAGAAGTACACCGCCAACCCGCCGGCCTACGACTGGGAGGACAAGGGGTTCACCGAGGGCTTCTTCGTTCTACTGCTGTGGGATTTCGCCAGACAGGCGTTGCAGAACTGGCTGTACTACCTGCTGGCAACCAAGACGGACAACATCTCTGAGCTTGCTCGTTTCTCTGGTGTCCTGCGTGGACAGGAGAGTTTCGCGCAGGCTGTTTCGTTTGGGTTGAACACCAGGAAGTGGCATGGAGGCCGTGTGCCGCTGGCTATCAACACGATACTTCTGGGTCTTGCTGTGTATCCCACGTGGCTCGTCGTCCGAGACCACGTGCCTATCGAAACGGACAAGCTTGCCACCGTTGAAGAGGGTTCTCAGGGAGAGTTGGCCGAGACGCGTCTGTCTGTGGATGAGAGAAAGGAGTTTGCTATCGGACAGACTGGTCTTGGAAGAGATGCCAAGATGTGAGGGCTTAGATTGACTATAGCATAGACCACTTAGGTAGACAAAGTCCAAGCTAAACTGAGCATTTGCTATTTTGATTTTTTGGGGCCTCTATCTTTTGGACTCTCGGAGTGACCCCTGTTACTTAGCACGACTACAATATTTGATGTTGGTTTCAATGTCTTTCGTATTTCTATTGGTATTTTGGTGTCTTGTCCTTGGTTATCATTACCCCCAGTATTCATCGTTGACTCACTCATGCTTAAAGCCACATTCTCTTGAGACTTTCCGTTAGACGGCCTGAGAACCAGGCACCATCAACTGTCAAACGCCATTCTTCATCTATCAACGCGTCTGACCTTAACGGTTGCTTCAAAACGGTTCGTGGCTCAAAGTTACCTTCCAGTCGGGAAATGCTACCTTTTTGTCTGGCTCACCTTGATCGCATCTTTTTCTTCCGAAAACAAACAAAACCCGTTTCAAATTGAGATACCTACCCCGCAGCTCATCATCTTTCACACAGTCACCATACAGCCATCTACCCCATCGACACAAAAACGGAGAAAACTTTCAAACTACCTACCTTACCTCGAGGAGCTAGTCCACCAGCACCACGAAACCTGCACAAATGGAATATCTTCCTCTACTTGAATCCATCATAGAGTTTACGGGAATTGCCCTAGCAGCCGTATTCCTCATCGTCGTTATCGCCTTCGTCTGGAAGGAGGTCGTCGAGGCTTTCGTCAGCAACTCCGACACTTTCATCCGCCGCGGTCGCCAACTGCAAAAACGCCTGCATCTGCCGCCGCGACTACGCCTTTTCGCCGACTCGGACCCGGGTATGCCGGAGGACACTATCCGCTCCATCGTCGGCGCCGCGCTACCCGTAGGCCTGATGCTTCTCACCATCCTCGGATGGGGCATTTTCCTGGTTGCGGAACAGCAGGAGCCAGATAAATGGTTCTGGTATCTGGTCGGGTTGTTCGTGGGGTGCCTGGTTTTCCCCTGGGTGTTGATGCTTGTGGCCCGTAGCCAGGAGGCTCGTAGGGAGAGGGCGGCAGCGGGGGATGGTGGCGAGGGGGGTTATGCATCGGCTCCGCGGGTGACGGATGGGCGTTAGGAGACTGAGAGATATCGGAGCTATGAGAGCGACGACAGCAATAAGGTCACGAGGGGCGGCGTGGTGTTGGGGAGGTGTGACGACGAAGTGGGAAGCTCTGCTCAGGAGGGACAGGCTTGGGTGACGATCACGGCCTGTCTCCTTAGAGTTTTACAACCTGCCTACACCCTGTTAGAGTCAGTGAAAGCCGGATTGTCCAGTTTCAATATATTGATCCGCGAAGAGACATGGCTTAAACCTTCCAGCACATAAGGACAGTCTTATCTAACCATCTTGTCATCGTTAACCCTGATGGCATTCTCAATACTCCCGTCATGGCACAAAATAAACTCTGGGGCCCCCAGTCATTCCGTTCGAATTCTTCATCTGTGCTTCCAATCATCCACAGTCGCGAAAAAATGCCATCCATCTGAGTGAGCAGCCAACCGACCCGAGACCAAGCCACCTCCCACCCACCCACAATGTCGAGCCTCATCATCACCGGCCTCGAGTGTCTGGCGATCTCCGTAATAAGCGCGTTCATCTTCCTCGCCATCTTCGCCATCTGTGCCGAGTTCATAATCACACGGCTCTTTAACGGAACTCGGGGCTCTTTATCTGCCGCGGCGGGCGCGCCTAAAAGCTGCTCCGCCTCCGGGGCTGGCTACGCGTCTTCGAGGACTCGGACCCCGGTATAGGGGAGAAATCCCTCCGCTTCATCGCCGGCGCGGCGCTGCCGCATGGCGTGGTTTTTCTCTCTATCATCGCATGGGGGACCTACTTAGCTACGTAGCACGAGCTGCCGAGTCGCTGGTTCTGTTACCTGGTCAGGATCGTAGCGGGGTGGTTTGTGTCTGAGTGGGCTTTGCTAGTGGTGGATCACAGGGCGCGGGCTCGTAGAGGGAGAACGCTGGAAGCGGTGAATGCTGATGATGTTGGCTACTATACGCGTGGGCCGGGGGAGGAGATGGACTATTTGGAGAGTGAGGAGAGGGATGGGAGTTTGGAGGGGGAGCGCGGTGTTGCGGAGGCCGTTGCGAAGCAGACCAGAGATCCGACGGGAGGCTCTGCGAAGGAGAGAACGCCTTCAGTGACGATCATGGAGTGGCGATCACTTCGACCTTTGCATCCGAACACTTTAACGCGGAAAGATTCAGGCGGCCGTCGGGAAGTCACCGAAGAACGGCCAACGAGCTTCCACAGCGGCTGGTGACGCGCAGTAACAAAAATGAACAACTTTTATATACGCCGGATATAGTCTCATTACAATGGTCTACTACACAGCTTTCGAGGCGCGCGACTTGTTGTCCCGATGCCTCTTCTCCTTGGCCGCCGTCTTGCGGCGCTTCATCCAAGACTGGTTCAGGTTCCGCCTGTTCTCCCAGAACCACTTCTGGAACTCGCCGGGGGGCACACCGCTGCCAGCCGCCTCGCCCTCGACGGCGTTCTGCTCGGCGTTGAGCGTAGCCTCAATCTCCTGCTGCGTCGCCGCCTCGTCGTCCTCCTCTTCCTCGTCGACCTCGTTGCCGATGGCCCAAAATGGCTTCGTGCGGCCGGGGAACGCGGTGTCCGGTGTAGGCGCGGCGCTTCTGACGTTGCGCCAGGCGAACTCTTCTTCGGTGAAGGGGGTCATGGGCATCTGCGGCATTGCGGGCGCGGCGTCTTCTTCGATGTCGTCATTGTCGCCGCCGCCGAAGAAGCTGAAGGGCTCGGCTTCCTTGGCTGGTTGAGGGGTGGAGGTGCTGTCGGGCTTGGCGCGCTTGTAGAGGGATTCCAGGGGGTGGACCTTGGCAGGGGTTGTGGGGGGTATCTTGATTGTCAAGCTGACGTTGGAGCCGGATGATCTAGGGCGAGACGCATCGGCGGCCTTGAGGGCGGCGAGCGGGCTGTCGACTACAGTTGGCGCCGTGATCTTGTCTGCATCTTCCATCTCATCGTCAGAGTCTGAGCCAGCTTCATCAGATGAACTACCGCCACTGCTCGAAGTGTCGTCGTCGAGAGGCTGAGGCGGGGGCTTTGACGCTTCGGGGGCCTTCTTTGCAGGTGTCACTGGTTTCGCCTTGGCTTCCTCCTCTTCCTCGTCCGAACTCTCGTGTGATGAAGTGTCCTCCTCAGAGGATGTCCCGCTGCTGCTCGTCGTGTCGTCTTGCGGAGGAGGGGTAGGGGCCTTGGCGGGCTTCTTCTTCTTCTTCGGGGCTTCAGACTCGGGAACGGGCGCTGTCGCGGTTTTCCTAATCTTCTCCGGCTCAATCACGTTGCCCTCGGCGTCGACCCAGCCCTTGCCCTCGACAAACTCTGTCGTGAGCGCCTCTGCGGGTGCCGGCTTGGTGGCCTTCAGGAAAGTAGGAAACTTGGTCGTCTTCTCGAACTCATGGATGACGACCTCCCGCGACTTCTTCTTGCGCTTCTTCTTCTCGGGCTCCTCCTCGTCGCCGTCGGCGGCGGGTTTTGAGGCGGGGAGTTTCGCGGGCAGCTTCGTCTTCAGCAGACACTCTTCCCTGTCGGTGTACTTGGAGCGCTCCTCGCGCTTCTTGACCTTATCCTTCTTCTCCTTCTTCTCGCCCTTATCCTTCTTGCTCTTCTTCTCGCGGATCTTGGCCTCCTCGGGGACAGTCCATCCGCGCTTGACCTTGCGGTCACGCAGCTCCACGCCCTCGACGAGATTATGGTCGCGCTTCCGCTTCTTCTTGGTGCCCTCCTCTTGCTCCTTAGATTTCTTCCTCTTCTTCTTCCCCGAATCCTCCTCGCCGGGCACTGGGAGGTAGTTCTCCTCGGGGCGGGCCTTTTCTATCCTCATCTTGGTACCCTTCAGCACGGCGCCGTTCAGCCTCTTCTTGATCTTCTCGGCGTCGGTCTCGGGCAGCTCAACAAAGCCGTAGCGCCTCTCGGGGAATGTCTCGATGGTGTGGTAGGAGATGTTGCGGGCCTTGGGCAGGGCGGCAGAGGGGATGATGACCTTGACGAGGTCCTGGTCGAACGGGGTGATGTGCAATCGGACGTAGGCGCTGCTGGTGTCGGAAGGGCCAGCAGGGTTATCGGAGGGACTCGCGGGGGGCGACATTAGGTATTAACGGTTTGTCGGCGGGAAGAAGGTATGGAACAGACTCCAGACGCTTTGTGGTGAGCGTCGTCGGCCGTCGATCGTCAAAGAGAATGGTGTTGGAGCTAACAAAAAAAGAATAAGCTGAGCTCGACCAGAGGGAAAACCCTTTGTTGCGCAGGGATTTTCATTGGTCGAGGCGTGTTTTTATCTTGGGCCGTGCGTATCTGACAGCACTGTGCCGCAGCACTGGCCACCAGCAGCTGATTATGTCAGCGCCGATTTTGGAAACTAGCCCCACCGGATCGAGCAATTGACTTTCGGTGAGAATAATATCACGACAACACAACAACACCACACCTCCTTGTCGATTTGTCATCTTGGTGCTATTCGAATTATCGGTGTGGAAGAAAACAGCAAGCTTATCAAGTGAGAATTCTCGTGGTGGGTTCAAGTGAAACGCCTTCTCTCCCTCTGCAGGTAGAAATATAGGGCGCAGCTTCCCTACAGCCACAATGTCACCGAACGGGAGCTGCGATGGGAGTCGACTTGCTTCATCATTCAACAAAAGCAGCAAGTGCTACCTCTTTAGGTCTTGGCAGATTCAATCACCGAGCGAATGTCTCCCTTGACTTCACCCATCTCCATGGACAAAGTCTGCCAAATATCAAGCCTACCCTACTCTGCCTCAGCCGACTTCCAGTCTCGGTTGAAGAACCATCCTCGTCTCCTTTGATCGACCCTCCAGACCTCGTCTCACAGCCTCTTTATTAAACCCTTTTCGTCCAGCATTTCCTTATTGCATCAACGACATGCTGTCTTTTTGGTCAAATCCGAGTCAAAGCAAGGCCCAACCAGCCCAGCCGACCGCGGCCCCAGGCACCTCGGTCGACAAAAACGGTGCCGTCACCCATCACCTCCCTGGCGTCTTTGTCCCAAACTGCCAGGATGGGACTGTCATCTTTCCGACAACCAGGCGGAAGCCTTCTGGGAAGAAACGCACCGTCATTCCACCTCCGCCAACGTCCATCACCAACTGCACTTTGCTGAGCGACGGCGGCGTCGGTCACGTTGCTTGGGCGCCACCTGCAGCCCCTCCCATCCGTCGCCCCTCCAGATGCATGAGCGTCGATGCCAATGGCGTTGCTATTGCACCAGACTACGTTCCTAAGGCCGTCGGGGAAACCCTCGACGTCGGAAACCTGGCAAACAGCCCGGGACAAGGTTAGCTCCACGGAGTCCTCCTTACTGGACATGTTGCTGACCAGCAATCACAGGCCCTAGTTATCGGCCTCAAGAAGCACCCAAACCGCCAAACGTTACCTTTGGTCACACTGTGTCGACAAGCGAGCACTCGCGCAGCAAGTCAGCCGCCCCAAAGGTGCCATCATCCAGCAAGCCATCTGCAATCAACGTTGGAGGCTCCGTTAGCAGCTCCAAGCGGCCCGGATTAAAGGCCCGTGGGAAGTCGCATTTTTCCATGCATGGAATTGTGCGCAAAGTGCGAACCCACCTCTCCAGCAACTCTCGGCGTCAACCGAGATCATCCGAAGCCTCCACGCAATCTGCACCCACTGCACAAAAGACGGCTGCCGATGACATCGAAACAGCCTCTGTATGCCGCCGTGGCTCCTGTCAGTACGTCTTGAACGACGGCGAAGTCCAAGATGTCGTCGAGATCGTGGTCCACGAGATGTGCAAGCATAGCGCTGGTCCCGTCGACAAGGATCAAACTAAGGCTTTGCAGCCAGGCGAGGAAGCTCTATCACAGAAACGGGTTACGCGAAAGCCCAGCTGCCTCATGAATGCTCGTGAACCACAAGTCTCCGACGCGGCGGAACCGGCGACCACCATCAGCTTGCCCGAAACCGCCTTTTTCGCCCGCAGTCAATCTGACGGTCAGATTCGCGCCAGGGTCAGATCATCTAAAGTATCCATGACGACCATCCTATCCAAAGACAATGTGACCGATATTCGATGGGGATCCGATGACACAAAGCCGGAGAACGAAACTCAAGGAGACACCAAAGATGTCCCAACAACGAATCCAGAGGGCGATCCGTCCGCTAAGGCCGGCATTGCAGCAAAGGTCAAAGCCGAAGACGACCAAGAACAGCCCAAGGGTACCGAGGCGGCAGAACACAAAGATGAGAGCACCAAGAATGATGAGGCTATAGATGGTTCAGGTTCCGCCGAGATTCCGGCAACTGGACCGCGACTTCACGAGATCTCTGACTGCGACATGGATGACTTGAATGATTACGGTATTAACAATCAGCCAATATCCAAGCATCCTCCTGCAGAAGATGGAACCCCAAAGGATGTTGACACCAAGAGCTCGGACGCCATCAATCAGGAGCTTAAAAACAGCGGTACCGAGGCCAAAACGCCCGACGCTGCGGAACCCAAGGAGGACTCCAAGGAAGCATCCCTTGAATCAGGCCAAGCTGACGAGACCTACTCTAGCCAAAGCGGTCCTCGCGATGCTGAGAGTGGAGGTTTGAAGCAGGGGCCCGACCCCGATGGTCCAACTTCCAAGGAGGTTAATGTCAAGTCTACGGACGCCGTTGAGCCAAGTTCCAATGGAACTGATTCTGCCGATCCTGGTCCTACCAGGCCCGACGCCAAAGAGGAAGGCACCAGGGCTCCTAATGCTGATCAAGAGGATCCACAGCAGTTGGATGTTCCGACATCAGACGGTGAGCCGGCAGAATCCACGAGTTTGAAATCGAGGTTCCTAGAGACGTTCCTGAAGTCATCAAATGATGCTGCCGTCGGTGGTGCCTCTGGAGATTCGGAGATCCCTAGGGAGGCGAGACTGCAGAAGGAGAACAGTAAAGCATCCGCTCATGATGGTGTTGATGATCACCAGAATACTACGTCTTTCACTCCGTTGAATAAACGCCGTGATACGCATGAATGGCAAAGCCCTCCGTATGGCGCAATTCCGGAAGAGCAAGAAACGGATGATTTGTATCACCTTGGCGTCGATGCCAGACCGGGCGGTGCGCTGCCTGCCACTGACAGTCATGTTTCACGACCAGATCCGATGACTAGATACAACTTTGGTCTCTTCAATCGAAGTGTATTTGGAGAAAGTACTCACGACGCCACATCAAAGTCTGGCCGTCGAGTATCTGAAGCTTCCATTATGACCGTCGCAGCGGCTGCTCCCCGCTCAACGGACAAGGTCCTCTACAGGTCTCGATCTGCTCATTTTGCCGATGTCTCCAATTCGGACCCTGGCTTTCTACAGAAGCTCACTCGCAAGCTAAGCTCCGTCTTCCAAACTCCGCCACAAACACCCGTCGTACGAGCGCCGGCTCCGTCCCTCGAGAGTACCGCAATTTCGAGGAAGGCTTCCGAGAGCCACATCGCAGGCGATCCGAGTGAAGCGGAAGGGGTAGATACAGCGGGATACATATCCGAGCCCGAGCGGTCTTCCGTTTACCAGGCAATGACAGTGTCGAAGCCAGCAAAGGCCGAGGCGCAGCGTCGCAGCATCTGTTCCGAGGACAATGCGCCACAGAGGATCGATGCTGTCACCAGTCTGAAGGGTTTGATCGGATCGGGTGGAAGATGAATGGTATACATTCACCTACTCAGCAGGTCGAAAGAGGACGTGGCAAGACATCGCATGAACCTAGTCGCTATCACTACACAATCAAATACTTTGTTACCTATGTGTCATGTCTCTTGTTTTCAGTGCGCAAGTGCCCTTTAAGCTAACTCAGATCCTCTAGCTAATAGCGCATTTGGTCACTCTGCGGTGACCAATCTGTTTGGTATCTCCAGCTTTCTCCTTCGACCCATATTCTGGCCCTGGCTTTGCCACGGATAAACCCACCGGGGTTAGACGGCTGGTACTGCACAAGCACCTTGCCATCGGATCTAGTACAATCCTCGTCGAGCCTGACTCGCACTACCAGCCCGCCTCGGGGTGTACCCAATCCACTTGGGGTCTACACCGATCACTACGGCCAGTCTGTCAATGGCATTGAACACGGAATGATAGCAGCAGGGTGACAAACTTACAGTCCTTGACCCTTCGATCTATTTTTTGCATCAGGGCTTTGTACACAAAATCCGATCCTGATGTAGCGGGAAATACGTTAGGAGCAAATACGACAGCGGCCGGACTTTCCCCTGGAGCAAAGACGTTGCCGCTCAGATCTGCCAGGCCGTGTTGCATATCCGGGTTCCCCTTCCCATCTTTTAGGACAGCAATACCGTTCTCATCAAACGTGTCGGCGTTCAGTAGGACGGGGTTCTCGTACACACGAGCCATCCAGACTGCCGACTTCGACATCACGATGAGACCGATACATCCGCAGAACCCCAGCATCGCGAGCGATCGCGGTTCGTCCTTGAAGGGGATGTACGCGGAAGTAACTTGGCCGCCGTAGATGGAGACAATGTCGGTTTGGGTGTCTGCGCGCTTGGCTATCTCACCGCGGAAGAAGCTGTCGACGTTGTTGCCGTAGTTGTCGGGGCCGTACCAACGGCCGGCGACCGGGTGTGTGGACGGGTCGGGCGCCTCAAGGACTCTGGGGCGCAGCCGGCGGGGACACTGGTCTGCGTTGTTCTTGGCACCGCAGGTTTCCAGACTGCAGTACTGGGTTTCATTTGGCTGTGCTCGGCGCAGGGAGACGTGGCTGTGTGTCTGACGCGGGTGCCGCTGATGGGCGGTCGCAAGCCATAGCAAGGAAAACAAGAGGAGAATACTCGGCTTTCGAAGCATTGTGGAACATGAATCGAGGAAGTTCGAGCGGAACATGCGGTCAGATACAAGACTTTGGAAATCATGGATCACTGGTCTTATATCGCTGTATGCAGTCAAAAGGGGGCCCCGAATCGCAATTAATAGCAAGTAACATGTCGACAGCTGAGAACGCCGTACCAGCTAGGCCTTCAGCTCACTTAACAATCCTTCAGCTTTATAGGAGAATTTCTCGGTAAATCTATTTTCAGGACTGAAACCTTCAATAAACATATTTACATGATAGGAAATTCGCTAACCTAGAAAGGGGGGCCACAGCTAATATAAAGACATGGTGGCTGGAAAATAGAAAGAAAGAAACAGGATACACGGCGCTCACTGAATTTTTTTCTTGCGGCCGGGCTTCGCCGCCGCCGATATTAAAGGACTGACCAGTAGCCTTTTAAGTTCTCTTGGCTGCCAATCTCTTACATAGATGCGAAAGCGAGTACGCGGATCACTCCGTCGGGTCACTCCACTCGGCTACTTCGCATACATGTGACCTTAAGGGGGTGGACATCACGCGAGGTAGTCGGAAAAGATTGTAAACAACTCGGGATGAGAAATACAAAACGGTCGATTCAAATATCTTGGATACTTAACAATTTACCATAAGGACAGCATACCGCGGCGTCTGCTAGATGGCAAAAACTTCCTATGCAAGTCGTATTTGATGAAGGAAGAAAATAGAAAAAGAAAAAAGAATGCGGTGACGTGAGACGAAAAGTTCCTTTCATGCTCCCCAATCCCCTTCAAATCAAGGACAGCTCATTCCTCCCGTTCGATTCGTTGCACTTCACCCTGACCCTATATTTTGACTCTCCACCTGGTGCAGACGATACTTTCAGAATCATCTTGGCCACGGCTTCGTCGTCTTGATCGGTGCTCTTCTCAATGAAGTCCTTGGTCTCGTAAGACACAACCTGGCTTAAGGAAACCCATACGTTCCCAAGCCAGCTTGCCTGCGTCCACCCTAGGAATAAAGCGGTTATGACGGCAAGAAGATTGAAATGGACAACTACAGTGACGGTCACCAGTATGAAGCCCAGCCACCGGGTTGGTATAAGCTTCTCGCTTGAGAGCGTTAATATAGCTCTCGATTTATAATCGAAGTATGGGAAATTTTCGTAGTATGCCATTTGTGGAAGGACAGTGAAAAGTCCTTGAAGCCCTTGCGCCAAACTGTTTGTGGTTTTAGCTATATCCTGGAAGATAGCGGCATGCGCATAATGCACGGCGTACGGGTAATTTGCTCCCGGGAGTAGTATTCCTCCTGCTTGAACCTCAAGTCTCTCATCGACCCCATTCAGATTCATATAAGGCAGGCCGCCGGCCACGCTATTGAAGAACATCAAACGGTCCACGGTCTTGTTGCTGGTCTCGTTATTCATGTCCAGGTCACTCATAAAGTCGCCATCCGCGTTTGGACGTAAACTCAGAATGCCTCGCAAGCCCGGCGAGACTGCGTCGTGAGTGAGATTTGAATACCGATCTCGAAACGAGTCCGTGTCATAGCGCTCAGTAACTCTGTCCCAAGACAGAGTTGGCTCGGATGCAACATCATCGCTTGACATGCTGACGGTCTTATAGACTCCCGGGAGGTTCGTGACACAAGTGCTGATTGACACCATTGCATCAATAGAGCCAGACCGTGGCCGCCAGTGCACCCAAATTCCATCCTCAGAGAAATCCCAGTCTTCAGGGGAGTTACCAGAGAGATTGGTATCTTCTGGTTCTCCATTCTGTAGATATTTCCGCCATTCTTCTATTGGTCCTGTTGTGTTGAAGATGAGAAACGTACTGCTGGTTCCGGAGTCTAGGCTTGGAAGTATTGTTGAAAGAAGCTGCGGCATCCTTGTAAAGATGGAATCCCGTGTTCGCATTCCACTCGTAGCTGCACAAATAAATATCGGCCAGTATAGAGCCTCTTCAGTAACTTTCGGAGCAGGCATTACGCATCTAAAGGACCACCCACGCGGAAATGGATTGTAGTCTGCGCGAAAGAGCGCGGGGTTGTTGGGAATTTTGAAGGAGCCTGTGACAAAAACCTCGTGGAATTGATAAGGTCGCCCGTTGCCTCTCCTTTCGTTCGTCTTTTCCTCCTTAGGTTTCTGTCTGTCGTTTCTTGATAATACCACCGAGAAATTAAGATCTGTGATATTAGGTCGAGTGCATACGACCCTCGAATCAAAGACGACGCTGGGGCCGTCGTAACTTCGCAGATTCGTGCGATGGGAAACATTGGCGAATGGCAAAATCGCTCGTAGAATCGTCCCCGAATCGTCGACAGTATCGACGTCAGGATCTGGAGTAGAACCATAACTACTAAGCTCGGCAAATCGAAAATAGCTGTTAGGCTGGGAGTTCCAGATTTTCGATCCTCTCAGGTTACCAATTGCAGAGTTGCCAGACATGTCCCTAGAACCAGGGTCACTGGCATCTTCTGGTCCGCTGCTGCTGTAAAGCAAATCAATGGTCTGCTCAGGCGTAATGATACTGAAGCTTTCAAAATCAACTAAAAGCGCCGTCGATGTGAAGTTGGAGGCTCCTGTTAAAAGAACTGCAAGGCCAATAGCAAACCCCCAGGGCGTCGTCAATGTCTTTCTCGAGACCAGATTGTAGGGAGATGTAGACACGGCCCTGAGCATCGAGATGAGAGGCGCCGAGCCGATAGGTACGCCAGTTCTTTCGATCAGGAGAGAGGCAACCATCGCAGTAAATATGCCCATCTGGAATCCAAGACAGACACGAATGACGGCGGCTGTGATTGTCACAGTCACCGAGGTCCAATTTTCACGGACGATGAGGTCCCAAAGTTGACCATTGTCGATGTGTCCGGCTTGTGCGCGCATTGATGATCGCCAGATGTATGCCAGGAGAGACATGCCTACTATAATCCCGACTGTTCCCAGGACAAGGATGCCGATGGCAAACAAACCGAGAGCATTCCATCGAGCTGGTGACGAGATTTTGTTTGCTGCCTCTTTCGTGGACCCGTCTTCGTTCAACAAGAACGTTTCGGCATTTGGGTCTGGCTGGTGCTCTGTGGCGTACTGTTGCTGAAGGCGTTGATGACACTGTGAAGCTTCCTGATCGACTGGGGTGGATGGAGAAATTCCATCGTGATGACGGATTGCTTCGACCGAAAGAGTCTGGGAAGAGGACTCGAGACTGCTGATTTCAGATTCGCAGGTGCGAGGACGTTGCGTTGGCAGTGTAAGGTCCATGTCGAATTATGGGTGAATGGGGTGACAGGAGCTAGAGCAGGGATAGGCTTTGAACAAAGAAGTTTGCGGAATTTAAGTCTCTGCAGAAGAGAAACAGCAGGCTCACCTTCTGGTGTTTCAAGGGAGAGAAAGCCGTCTGCCAAGTGAGGCGGGGTTGAATCTTGGCAAGAAGCTGAAATCTTGTGTAACTCGTGCCAACCAATTGACTGGTGGTTGGCACTGCTAGAAACGCAATGTCTCAGGCTGAGCTATTTCAAGGTCATACAATCCGCCTCAGCCAGCCTGCTCCAACCCCGGCACAACCACGTCATCACAAAGGTTGTCAAAGTTGAACATTCGGCGCTGTAAGCCATTTAGCTGTAGCCTGTTGGTCGTCTTAATTTCTCAAATGCAGCACCTGGTACAAATGCGAGGGACATGGCCTTTAATATATTGCAATGAAAATGTCGTTTACATTATCCGGCGTTATAATATCATGTTTGCTTGGGTTGGAACCCCACGCTATGGCATACGGCTAGGCCCTGCATCGAAGCCTGACAAATGTCGAAAGTCACGTACTCTGGTTCAGGCTATGGGACACGAAGGGCCTTATTGTCTAATGCCAGTATGTAATGCAATCGTTCTGATAACGATGAGGGGAATCTTGTGCGTTTAGAATACCCACTCCATTATAATACCCGTGATTCCTCTGACTATACTTGTTTTAAACCGCCGCAGTCTACCACGAATGAGCCCAACATGTATCTCCGGTGTCATCGGACAGCGTGGACAGGCCAAGTACACCGCTGCTAACGTCTTCCTCGACTCCTTCGCCGCCTACCGCCGCCAACGCAGTCAGGCCGCGAGCTCCGTCGAATTGGGCGTCATCGAGGACGGCGGCTTCTACGGCCAACAACGATAGCTTCCAAGAGAAGCACTTTGATAGCCGCTACGCCGATGGTCACGGGCATCATTGCGCCACAACTCGCCGACTGGGCGCTCTTGCAAGACGCCCGGTTTGCGGCGCTTCGAACCAGGTCAGCTGGGGGCAGAGCTGTCAAGGGCGGCAACAGTGCGAACGCGGATGTGCAGGCGCTGCTGCTTCTCCTGAAATCTAAGTCTGCTGAGGCTTCGGCACATGTTGCAGCGACAGGTATTCAAAACTGCTTTTCTTTTTCTCTCTGCCTAGTTGTTTAACATACACGTACTAGTCCGGTCTTTCTTGTCAGTGGATGTCGTAAATAAGTGTTTCGTCCGCATGCCCCGCCTCTCCGAGCCGATGAACCCGGCCCGGCCCCTGCCGTTTTACGGCATTGGTTCATTGGCAGCGGTCGAGGGCGCAATTGGGTACGGAACGAACTGGGGGGCCTGGGTACCATATTCGACATCATGAACGCGTCCTCTCTGTTGTCCTTCTGCGAAAAGATCGTTTCAAAGATTGTGGTCGAATAAGGATTTGGAGTTCGCCGCGGTCGACGTTAAGCAATACCTATTTGTAATCGTGAGCGCAATCAGGTGAGTAAGATACGGACCAATAAGCCCTCCATTGCAATTACTAGATTTTAGTTCATTCAAATGGAACAATCATATTCCGTAACACATGAAATATCTGCGGCATGCATTAATACAGGTTAGGCAAGTTGGGCTTCCATTTTTGAGTGCCTCAGTTGGCCAAAGTGCCAGCGGCAGTCAAGTAAACACCAAAAAGACGCGGCAGAGGCTGGTCAGACCACGTACATTCGACATTACCCCAATCCCAAGCTGGCAACTTGCACCTCGCTGGACGGCCGGCAAATGGACGATTCCGATCACCTGATTCGTCGTGACCCAGACCTTTTCAGGTCGCATCACCAGCTGCCAAAGCTGCCCATCTGCCCACTCCGCGCTGGCGCCATCAAAATGAACCTGATTTCTACCAGACACGCAGTTCTATCTTTGAAAGGCCGCAACGTTCTAGCACTTTAGCCGATTCCAAACGTAAACCTCGTCGCTCACATTGATAGCATCTCTCAGAGATGGACGATCACGTTTCCTTCCCAACGCCGCCGGCGTCGGCTAGCGGCCACCCCAAAGATTTGGACTTCAGCACGACAAGGACGTTGGTGAGTTTCACATCTCGCACGAATGAGTGGCTTTAAACCGCAGTCTAATACGGAGATCCCATCAGTATCCCGCGGTCAAACACGCAGCGCTGCCGGCAGATGGCGCAGGCCACGATACCTTCTCCATTAAGCACCTCGTGCTCCTCCTTGCTTTCGTCCCCGCCTTTGCGACTTGGAAACTGTGTGGAGGATACAACACCTTGATCATCGCTCTCCTCACCCTCCTGTTACCCGTTGTCGCTGCATTCTGGTACGTTGCATCGTGCATCTCGCCTCCGATCAACGAGAAAGTCCAGAACCCGGGTCGGCCGCTCGAAGAATACCTCACTTTCAAGAATGAGCACGTTCGAGACAAATACTGGGGACGGCACAAAATAACGATGGGCACTTTCACCAAGATGTATCTTGATGGTGAGGTGGATTTCAACGGCGATGCCTTGGAAATCTTGGAATGGAGGTATGACTGGGCGAGTTGGAGGTTTACGAGGGAGATGACGAGGTTCGTGGTGTTGACGTGGCTTCCCGAGGCTATTGCGTCCTACATATTCCCAAGTGAGTCGGTTGAAATCTTGCAACGGCCAAAAACCCCAGAACAATGACTAAAAATAATTTGGCCTGTAGGAGAAAGACCACTGGTAGAAGACCAGCGCGGCGGTGACTTCTACTCTTGGTTCCTCGGTCCACGGTTGGCTTACACTTCAGGCATCATATCGGATATGAACATTGAGGAAACACTTGAAGAGCTCCAAGATAACAAGCTTGCTGCAGTCTGTGAAAATATCGACCTACAGCCAGGAGACCGACTTCTCGATATCGGTTGTGGATGGGGTTCCCTTGTCACATTCGCGAGTGTCAATTACGGCGCTCTCGCGACTGGGCTCACGATTGACCCGCACCAAGCTACTCTGGGAAGCTGGCGCCTTCAATCTGCAGGCATACCCGAAGCCCAGAGCCGCATCTGCACCCGGGAGTATGAGGGTCCCGACGAGGAATATGACAAGATTGTATGTGTGCAGTCGTCTGGACAGGAAGATTTGAAAGTGAGCGGGTTCTTTGAGCGCTGTTATGAGATGCTTGCGGATGACGGGGTGTTCCATGTCGAGATTACGGCGTCGAGACGTGCGTGGCAGTACGAGGATCTGGTCTGGGGGTTGTTCTTGAAGAGAAATGTCATTCCTTGGATGACGATGGGGTGGGACTTGGGAAGGTATGTGACTGCTCTTGAAGAGGCCGGATTCGAGGTTCAAAGGTACGACTTTCTGAATTCATCTTATTCATCTGACCAGATGATATGCTTACAAATCACAGCCTCGACAATATTGGGCAGCATTATTCGGCTACCTTGTGGAGGTGGTACAAAAATTGGACGGGCAATCGGGATAAGATCACAGCCAAGTATGGTGAAAAGTCTTATCGGGTAAGTTTCCGACAAAGATCTCCCCACGTTGTCTACAACGAAACATGCTCATGAATTTAGATATGGGAATACTTCCTCGCGATGGCGACAATCATATTCCGGCAAGGAACCATGGGTCGTTACCAGATTACGCTGGTGAAGAATCTGAACGGAGTCCACCGTGCGGGTTTACACAAGACCCGATTGTCTGCGACCGAGGCGTTGGCCACCAGCAGAGCGGCCGGAAAGGACAGGTTCCCAATTTGATATGTAGAGTCCAGTTGAGGACGTGGACTGTACCTTTGTCACATCATGAGTACTAAGTAATCTGCGAGGCTTCTAAGGGTGTTGTAATTAGTAGGCGTTGTTGTTTTTGTGCTGGAAATACGCGAGGAAATACGCGAGGGTATGGATGTCTGAATTCGCTGCCGAATTGGGTACAAGTGCAAATAATATTCGCATTGTTCAATCAAATGCTACAAGAAGTGGGAAGGCTTCAATCTACATTGCCGAGTTAACATGACTCTGTCTGAAAAGTTATAAATCAGGTTAGAAACTATAGCTGAGGGTTACTTACGTCTCGTCCCTGTGGGGAACAAACATAAACACCGTGCGACTGCTGAAAACTCGTGTAGACACATTATATTTTCCACTCACATCCCCCTGGATTCAATGAAGGAATGGGTCAACCGCACAACTTAAGATCGCTCGTTCGGCGTAAAAACAAAATGAGTTGGCGTTAGCCGGAATCGGCAAAACAATGGACACTGTGGGAATTGAACCCACGACCTTTCACAGGGCGCATCGTCGAGATCGACGAGGATGCGAAGCGAAAATCATACCCCTAGACCAAGCGCCCGTTGTTCTCGAAAGCGACATTCTGTGTACCTTGAACATGAGAGCCACCACAGTCGGCTCTGCAGGTATTTTCCTATCGCCTCATAGCCCGCAGAATCAGTCCTTAACAAGGAACTTCATCGTATTCCTTCTGGTTTCTCACGCGGTTACTTTACTGTAATTCAGTTGCCTTGAGATGCAATCTCTAGTAAGCTTACTGAGAATCAGGTCACTAGGAGAAGAGAAGCAGACGATCTTAATAAGTGTCGTAATAGGATAGGATTAGCTTAGTCTTTTCTAGGTTTTCTCTCCTTCATAACCACTTATTATCATTATGCTCGACTTTGCACATACACGCCATTTTCCCTGGGATGAGACCATGGAAGTTAAAGGTATCTCATTAGAGACATCCTACCCAGAGGCCGACTTATATATAACATGTGAGAGTCATGCCTATTGAAACATCTCATGTCGATGTTGTCATCTCACAAGCAGTGATCCGGGTTGGTATCCGACGGATTTCCCCACCATGTTGGGAACGGGTGCTCCTTGCCGCTTGCACCAAACACTGCAAACGACAGAATGAAGATGACAACCTGAGATCCTCCGTCCAACGCCGCTCCGATGAGATAGTTGTACTTATTGTAGATGCGCGGCATTCTGCGACGGAGCCAGAATTGAGAGAAGACGCCCACTGCGATGGAAGACCAGATCCACGATGTGTTTCCGAAGTAGGTGTTGCCAGCAAACGCAATGATGATTGTTGTGTTGATTGGCCAGTCCTTAATGCGAGGGACCAGTTTGATCAGACCCCAGTGCAGAACCGGAAGAGCTGCACCGATCAGGAGGCCTAAAGGAACGATCACGTAGCGACCTGCAGTGCCGTACATCTCCTTGGCGAGCGCCCATGTGATGGCTTGGGAGTTGAGACTCTGCATCGTGGAGCCACTCCAGACGTTGGTCCCCTTGGGATCGAGGAGGATCTCGCGTTGGTTGGTCACGATGGTAGTCATGACAGCATAGTTCAGTCCAGCACCAAGCAAAGTGCCATAGATCTGAGTGCCAAACATGACTCGATGTGGAACCTTGGTGTACTGACCTACCTTCAACCAGTTGGCGAGGTTGACGGCCAGGAGGATGACTTGGTGAGACCAACTTGCGAAGTAGAGATTTGCCAGGGGTCGGCCGGGATGGACAACGCCCGCAACCATCTTGGAGATTTGGTTGGTACCGACTCCGGTTCCGTAGAGGCCGTAGAGAATGCATGAAAATGGTGCGATGAAGCCTCCGAGAAGGAGTGAGACTATGTACCCCCACCACGGTAGCGTCGTCTCACCCTTGATGTTGACAACCAAACCGGCGATGAAGGTGAGAACGAAGAGGGCGAGGTACCACCACATCGGAGTTTCTTTATACTTTAGCATTGCCTGGTAGTGAATGTCAGGCTGAGTCCGGGTACGGGCGCCCTTCCAAGCTTCTATCATGTCCTTGCCGTAAAAGATGATGACGTGGGTAATCAGCGCGCCAATCGCCATGCTGGCAGTGAGATAGCCCCAGACTGTACTGGAGGTCAAATGCGGCAGCCCAACCTGGTCAAGCTTGTCGTAGTCAATAACCCCACGGTCGTTCAAGACCGATGTCGTCGACCATCTAGTGCCGTTGCTGGCGAAGAGGGACGTGGACATGAAGGGGAACGATTTGGCGCCCCATGTGTTGCTGTAGAAGAGGGCTGGCATGACGATATACCAGATGGCGTAGCCAATCCACGAGTTCAGCTGTTGCTTGAAGGGGAGCGAAAGGTATGTGCTCTGGATGTATTGCCAGTCCAGGGAGAAGTTGAGCAAGCCCATGCCTTCGTTGGAAGATGCTCCGCCAAAAATGGTGGAGATGACGGTGCGGGTGTTGGTCGGGGCGCCCATGGATGCAAGGCAGACGATGGAAATACCGCCGAACCAGGTCACCATGTAAGCTGGGAATATCTCCCACACGGCAGCGATCCCCAGAGCAATACCGAACTTCATGAGTCGGTCACGGTTGGCGATGCGGTCGAAGTGCAGGTTTTGGAAGAGCACCACCTGAGGCAGGGTTGACCAGTACACCATCTCGGCCGGGTAGACGATCAGCGGGCGAAGAACGCCAGCGAGCACGAAGCCGCAGAGAGAGATTGAGAAGGTGGCAAGAATCGCAGTAGTGGCGGTAACTTCGCGGTCATAAAGAGGCGCTCGACAGCGTAGATTTCGACTCCGGACAGACCATTGTTACCAGATGAGGCGATGAGAGAAGCGACAACGTGCTCCTTGATGCCGAAGGGTTGACCGGAGTTGATGAATCGAAGGACTTTCTGAAGCAGAGGCCATTTGAAACGATCTGGGCGCGGGGTTGCCAGGGCCCAAGCCTCACCGAAAACAAATACCAATAATTGAAGAAAGACTGCTGAAACTTGCATCTGGGTCGGCTTGAATGTGTAGAGCATCGTGATGACGCTGGAGAGGGCGGTGAACACGGTACCGAGTACGACGGAACGGAACGTCAGGGCAGGGTCGCCATCATCGCGGGCCGATACCACGAACTTGGACACATCAACTCCTGTTAAGTCATGTCAGTGCAGGCCCTTCTTGAGTCTTCTTCTTGGAGGGAGCATTACCATTGCGAATGACCGGATGGCCGTTGACATATTCTACATCGTCATTCACAAGAGCGTCATCCGACTTGGCCTCATCGGCCTTGTTCGCTGAAGCTTCAGACGGTGTTCCAGTTACAGCGGTTATGAGAGCAGGCTTGCTCGCGTCGGCGATAACTTTGGCGCCCAGCGACGCTTCTTCGGGGTTCGACATTTCTACAGCACAAGAGCCGCAAAGCGAGAACGACAGACAAGAGCGCCAAGGGACGCCAAGTAGGTAGCATCAAGCCAAGGCGGGAGGGAGAAGATCCATCCTTTATTCCCAGACCACCGGGTGGTGGTGTTCTTGGGGTGGTGACATCCGATGCGGGGACCTTGGTAGCACAATCGATGTCGCCATTTTCCTGCCAATGACGGAGGGCCCATAAAGGGACTTTTTGAAATGATTAAGCTTTCTGCTATCGACCGTGAATGGACATCGACTCGGTGGGACTCGGCCGAACAAAAGCGAGAAGAGACGGCACGGCTATCGGCTCGCATGGACCCATCAGAGCCTCGAAGGAGTTGTTCTGGAGGGCAGGGATGATGCTGGGCTTTTCTGGCCAGACCAATGACATTCATCGTGTTCATTTATGCTGCTGCGTACACATTAGGAAGCTGTCTAGCTGAGTGCCGATCTCGGATATCCTCATCACCAGACCCTTGATTCCGGGATTTTATGTCAAACAGTAAAGTCGAAAGCATCCAGTGAGGCGACGCCATCAGAAAGAAGCTTATTGCCGACACCGCCGCTTGAGACGCCTAGATATCTGAGGTAAATCGGACTATTGACAATCATCACAGTTGTGGTAATGTTCAAAGTCAGCGGACCTCCCTCGACCGTCCCGAATCTTACCAACAGCCCGGATGTCGAATTAGCTTGTCCCTCTCCCCACGTGATGACCTCCACAGAATCAGATGCACAGCTTGTGAGTAGAATGGCCCCGTTCTTCGATACAAATCCGGACCGGTGGATATCGCCAGTGGGGGAGCGCGCATCGATCCAGACCATGGAATACGGGCCGAGGCGCGCATGTCCCCAATGCCAAGATCCCACTGCCTGTGTGAATGGCACTGAGCCCCAGTTCTTGTCATGATAACCGGATCCAGAGAAATCCAAAGCGGTGTCTCTAAACTTGAAGTGGGCAATTGCGGAAGCGTCCGGCTGCGGATTCGACCAGCCGACGCCTGGAAGAACCTGCTGCTCGGCACCGGGCCCATTCAATCCACATGGGTATCGCGACGGCAAAGTCTAGAGAAAGATTAGCCAAGGAACATCCAGAAAGAAGTTAAACAACCTGGACGAACCGATCGCAAAGATAACCTTCCGTATACTCCATATTCGGGAGAGTTAAGAATGACCTTGAACGATGTTTCGTTCGAGTTTAGGCCCCGGCCGCTAAAGGAAGCATCGGCGCCTCCCCATGCCCCGTTGATCTCGTCCTTGTCTTCACTTTCAATTATTAACGCCCCGTCGGAGCCCGGAATTGTGAGGCTAAATGCGCTGCCATTGGCGAAACTGCCGGATACGATAACAGACATTGGTCCGCGCGTATCGGACGAAGGGAACGCCGTTGAGCTGGCCATCAAGAATACGATCGATATCGACTCGTTTGATGAGGTGGAGACCGCGTCGAAATACCACCTATGTAAACCAAGTCGTCAGCGTCATTTAGAGACTGGAGAAGAAGTGATGGGATCTTGGGGCCAGGGGTTTCTTCCATACCAATCATATGTCGTGGCATTCGGGCCTGGGCTAAGTCGCGGGCCGTCGAGACTGGTCGACGCGAAGTCCACGTGAACATCGCCGGATTGAACTTCGTTCGGGGAGAAGTTCTGTTGGCTTACGGCTATGCCGACCCAAGTTGCGGTGACTATCGCAGTATATAGAAAATTCTTCATCTTTGTCGCCACTGCTGAACCTTCTCTCCGATGTAAGGTAGCAGTCAGTGGGAGTGTATAGGAGAGGAATGCCGATGTACGAATAGCGACTGACGGAAAGCAAATCTCATCGAACTGAGCTTAGAAGGGGTGCGTCGCCCGGCAATGATGCGTTTATATCGACGGAGGCATTCCTTGGCCCTGGCATCGTTTTCGATGCCATCGTGGCATTCGGCTGTGCAACTCTGGGGATCGCAATTTCAACCGCATCTTTCGGGCTTGCTAGCTCTCCGTTGTTGAACCCGAGATGTTTTTTTCGCGATTCTCCCAGAACTTGTGACTTTGCAGTGGGCCCATATTGTGGTTTTCTTGGTCCCGACCAGGCACGCCGGGTCAAATCTCGAAAGCCCCTGTACGGACAAAACCCACCACCATACAAGCAGATGCAATGTCGTCCAATCGAACAAAGATCTACAATTACCTAACAATTGGACCCTTTCTGGGGCTGGTGGAGCGCGATCTCAATCCCGAGTTTTGCAGTACACTCGGCAAAAGCTAGCCGAATCTGGCAACAACATCCCGCGATGATGGTTCCGGGGAGATAGCAAGCCCACCAAATAGTGCCGCGCAGCCACGTAAGAGCTTTCAAGGGCGTAAATTCTACTAATTTAGTCATGATGGTACAGTCATTGGTAGTATTGCATTTTCCAGTAGAGGCTCAGGTCCTTTCATGTGGCTGTGCAAAGAAAATGGCGATGGGAGCTATCCAAAACCGTCGACCGATCCCGAACCTCGGGTTTTCAGTGAAATGCATCACAGCTCGGAGCCGCAAAGATGTAATGGCCCGCAAGATGAAGGATGAGGGTTCACTAGATGGTATATATCATTGATGTCGAAGCTGGATAGTTGTACGGATATCATCATCTTTCATCGATCATCATCATCATCAGCACTCGCATCAACAAGTAGCACAGAGAACAGACATAAGTATGACGGCAAGCAACTTCAAAGTGATCGTCATCGGCGGAGGTCCTTCGGGACTCGTGACAGCCCATGCGCTTCACCTAGTAGGCATAGACTTCATAGTCTTGGAGGGAAGACCCAACATTGTTGAAGATCTCGGCGCGAGCCTTGTTCTTGGTCCGCCGAGTATGCGGATCATGCATCAGTTCGGTATCTTCGATCGATTGATGGAGATTGGATGCGAAATCAGTGTCACTAAGTCCTTCGACTTTTACCGCCACGAGATGAAGCACAGCACAAATATCCAGAACATGCGCAAGAAGTAAGTTTCGCCCACCTGGAAATCGCATACCTTGGCTGACAATACTACTTTCCAAGTCATGGTCTTGCTCCCGTAGCATTTCATCGAGCTCAGTTGGTCGAAACCCTCTACGACAGTCTCCCAGCTGAGGCGAAGGAGAAAGTCATTCTAGGCAAGAAGTTGGATGGCATTGAATCGGGGCCAAGCGGGGTGACGGTTACATGTGTTGACGGAAGCACATACGAAGGGTCTATCGTGATCGGTGCAGACGGTGTCCACAGCAAGACACGGCGATGCATGAGACAGCTCGCCCTCCGTGCAAACCCGTCCCAGGACTGGGATCCCGAGGTCCCATTCCAAGCGCATTACCGATGCCTGTGGGCAAGCTTCAAGAATCCCGCGGAACATGGCCAGAACTACGACACCCAACATAAGGACCGCAGCCTGATGTACATCACTGGCAAGGAGCGCGGCTGGATGTTTCTGTACCAAAAGCTCCCCGAGCCAACGACTCAACGAACTTCCTTCACCCAGGCCGACATCGAAGCATTTGCAGATGGGTTCAGAGACTTTCCGGCAAACGAGACTCTCTACGCAAGAGATCTGTGGGCGAGGAGAGTCACAACCGGCATGGCGAATCTTGAGGAAGGCATTTTGACCAACTGGAGTTGGGACCGCACCGTTCTCGTGGGAGATGCCTGCCACAAGTTCACTCCTAACGCTGGCTTGGGTCTCAACAATGGCATTCAAGATGTTGTCATGCTTTGCAACGGTCTGCGTGAGGCGGTGTGTTCGGATCCCAGTGGGAAGCCAGGTATCTCGACTCTCAGCAAAGTCTTCAAGGGATACCAAGAGGCTCGCAAGGGAATGCTAAAGCCTGAGGCTTCCCAGTCAGCTCAACTCACCCGCATGCAGTCTTGGGCAAGTACACCCCACTATGTCATGTCCAAGTATGTGATGTCGACCGGCTGGGTAGAGTATCTAATGATCAATACCCTGGCTGCGAATGGTATTCGACAGGCTCTAGTGCTCGACTATGTTCCAGGAGAGGAGCCGATCAAGGGTCGTGTGAGTTGGAAGCATCCTATTCCATCACCAAAGGCGGTGTTGGAATGAGGGAGGCGTCAGCTAAAAGGTCAACACGTTTGAATGGTTTGGCTTGGTGGGCATGCACTTACTCAACCGTGGATAACTACTACCATAGATTTCTTGTAATAATAATGATTATCAAATCAGAGCATGTCCTTGACAGTCTACCTTCAGCTACCCAAACCACAGTTGTGAATGTTGGTTGGTAGATTGTGATCAGTTATTGAGCCAAGGTGTGTTTTGTTTTCTTTAGTGCGCAACAAGGAGAATAATTCAACGATGGCAGCGAATTGAAGTCAATAGCTTACGACTTTTCTTCATTGGAACAAGATGATCAGCTGGCTCATACTGTACTTGGGACTCGGTTGCACGAGTCCATTCCTCTTCATTACCATGCTTGACATTGTACGACCATTCCCGTTTTCTAACTCAAAGCTCATTTCGGCCGCAATGCCGCCGGTACGAGTCATTTGCCACTACCGAACAAGTCGGAAGATCTGTTCCCTAGTAAAGTGTAAGGTACTTCTTGATGAATGATGACGGAAACGAGCAGCGAAAACAATAAGACAATGGGAGACTGATTGCTTCGAGATGGTCTAGAATCATCACAGTCTCGGTATCACCTTCAAACAGGTGGGTAAGACTTTGGTGGCGGCTGAGTCTCATCTCTGTGGCCACTGCCCGGCGCCATCCAGTTTCATGGTTTACGGCACAGGCCCGGCTCCCGCCGGCCGGCAAGTTGCGATTGGCTCGTGAGGACTTCAGCAAGTCGGGAGGATTGTAATCAGTACGAGTCAACTTCACGGTTCACCTCAGAACCGTTCGGCTTCGGAATTAATCAAGGTAAAGGTTCATGTTATGTTCAACGACGAAAATTACTTCATTAGAATCTCCCGAGTTACTGACTCTGCCCATTTCACTGGACCCCGAAGACACTATCGAACAGCTCCTGTCTGAACTCTCACTTTGTCTAGTTGTGGATCTTTGCATTCCGATCTGACGATGTCACCCCGTTGATGTGGATACTTGCCTTTGGCTCGTGCGGCCGTTATCCATCATTCAGCCCAAGGGACTGTGAACGAGCTTTCTGGGTCCTAAGACTTGGCCTCCGTGGTAGCAGACATGCGTGTCTCAGTTCGAAGTCTTTCGGGAGATCTCTTACAAAAACGGCACGCAGACAACAGTGCACTCACACATGCGCTTCCCCTCGACGATCTGTAGGCTTTCCGAAGTGACCGCTATAAAAATTAGGTATTATCAGTGGTTGTACAGGACAGGAGAAGGATGCTGAATGAGAGCCAACAATGTGGGACGCTAGTGATGAAACGACAGTCAAGACGAACATTGGTGATTCCACCAAGAGCAAGGCCCCCGTTGAATTCTCTGGGCAGAAATTCGTAAATCTGGGGATGAGTGAAGTTTACCAAAACCCCAGAGCAATCCAGACTTTGCCTGATTTCCGGCTCTAATTAGCCGCTGTCTGAGTATGCGAAGATTGAACTCTTCCAGGGTAGCATCATAAAGCTCGGCCCTGAGTACCTGAGCAGCCATCATAACACCTAATCCGGTAATTTCATGAAAGGTCTCCCAAAGGTTATCCGTATGAGCAGTAGGGTGGATGAGAACATCTTTGCTTGATGTGGTCACGCACTGCAGCCGGCGCGATTGAAGGAATCGCCCATTGGAACCGAAACCGACCTGGAAATCTTTGACAGCTGCGAGATTGACCAGGAACCCCCATAAGTGCAACAGCGTTCAAGAAAGACTACCAATAGGAGTGTTCGTCAATCGTTCATGATCATGTCCAGGGGGCATTCTTGGCTTGTCAAAAACTGACGAAACGCACCAATCATGAGCCGTCATCCGGAAACAAGAAATGTCCATGGTTGGGCAGTTGGATTACATGCACAATTTAATGCATAAAAGAAATGCTGATAGAGGAACAAAATCGCGATCCTGCCAATAGTGCCTGTGCGATGAAAGAAAATACTACTTTAGGCTAGTCTCAGGGGCTTCTCCCGCAGATCTACAAACCGTTCGCGCCCATTAAGCTTCGTCGATACCCGTCCCGGTTGATCTTCCATGCCGGATAAGTCCTTATAAGGCGCTTAATGAAGTCTGCCGGCACTGATCCTGCACGAGTTTAGACGAGAGACTGGCTGATTCAAGCATACATCGTCGTCCATATCTGGTAATACATGGGATGTCTGTGGGAGCCGCTGGGGGAAAGGAATCAGGCCAGCCATGTGTTCGATGTATATCAGGTGAGCTCACCCGACATTACGACATATTCGGTGTGCTGCCAACCTGTCAAAAGAAACACAAGCGAGTGCGAAGGGGAAGGGCAAGGGCTGAAGGTTGCAAACCGGAACCCGGCAGCTTGGCCATCATCACAAACTTGACAGCCATGCCGAAATCACGAGCGTCATAGTCTTGCCGAGGCGGTGACACCGTATCGTCCCGTTGGCATTCTGGCAGGTCGTTGGCATTTTTCTGTGCGATTTAATTGAAGATAAGCGGGCGAGGCGCGACATCCTCACTTGCGATTGGCTCATCATGAGCACAACTCTGTTTGTGTTTCGACTGAACAACGGCCGGTCCGCGCAACAATTCGTTTCAGCTTTGATACTACGACCAGTCGCGGGCAGCAATTTCCAGCTGATCAACAGCCTGTGCCCCTGGCAGAGCCTCCAATGAAGCGGGAAGATTCCCCGAAGGAATGAAGTTAATTGGCTCCCCCGCAACGTACTAGGCATCCCGTTCGTGAGCTTATTGCACTAGTCCCCGTCGTAGAGATGTAGGCACAAAGACGACCCAGTGGCTTATACAGTTCCTGATAAACGTCAAGGGTGATCCTCAAGCTACACATGTCATCCCGCTCAACGGCAGCATTCCATAACTCATCCGAGTTATTGCTTGCTGCCATCTGCCTCATTGGGGAGCAGACCGTTAGACGTCCGGAGCCGGAATGTGGACTGCAGCCTGCTTGGGCGCTGCCGTGCCAAGCTGTCTCCTCGAGCTGTCCCAATCAGGACCACCATGCGGCCAGGGACAGCACCAAGAACCTCCATTGCGTCTCACTACCCAAAAAAGGAAACTCTAAGGAGAAAAGTAGCTACCGGCCACACACATCCTACACTCAAGCTTCAACGCCCCAGACTGTCCCGAAAAGGAAAGTAGAGGGAGAAAACAGGCGCTGAATAGCCTTGCCCAGTTGAACCCAGATAGTCATAAAATCGTGCAACAGCCACACTCCATTTCCTGTTCGAGTTTCCTAATCGTCGTCGTTCTCCACACTATTCAAATCCACTCTACCGCTAGCGGTCCTTCGAACCTGTTATCTCTTCGATCGTAGTAACTTAATCAACAACTCTCAACCTCAACCGAATATGTACGTTTTCCAGATCCTCATCGTCGCCCTCCAGGCGTGGGCCATCACCGCTTCGCCAATTTTCCCTCGCCAACGCGATGTTATCACCGGGGCCCTCGACATGGTTGGAGGCTCCCTCCAGAAGCTCGATACGGCTGTAAAGAGCCTCTCCGCCTCCGACCCCAACACCGCTGTCGCCGTCCTGAACGCTGCTCAAGGTGCCCAGACCGCACTCGGCTCCGCTACATCTACGATTGATGGCGCAAACAACTTGGGTCTCTTCGGTGCTCTTGGCCTCCAGCAGACTGCCACTGGTCTCGTTGAGCAGGTCCAGACTACCCTCGGCGACCTCGCCCAAAAGAAGCCCGTATTTGACCAGCTCGGAGTCACACCAGTCGTCAGGGATGCCCTCCAGCAGCAAAAGGCTAGCAGCGGACAGCTCGGCGACACTCTCCTTGCTAAGGTGCCTGCGATCGCGCGCCCGATTGCTCAGCAGAGCACCGGGCAACTCACTGAAGCCATTGACGGGGCCATCGCTGCGTTCTCTGCGTAGTTGATGGTCAGGTACGACGGCCGCGCTGGGTTTCGCGGCGGGATTACAGATTGGCAGACGTCAAGAAGTGGAAATTGTGACGGAGGTGGAAGTGAAGTGGTGAAATGAAAGAGAAAAGAGATGCAGGGGATGGAGGGCCTGAAGGCGTGGATTGAACGAGGGCAAAGGAAGGGAGACTGGAGAGAGGATTGATGTTGTGAGGGAGGGGAGACGGGGATGGAAAATTTGTGGAGGCCATGTAATCGAATCGAACTAATTCGCATTCGCCCTCGAGTCCCTCGTGAACGAGACAGCATCATGCAGACAGCATTTATGAGTATTACGGCCACCGAAAACAGACGGTAATTATATTATCTACCAACCAAGTCTTCACAGTTCACTGTGAAATTGTAGTGCGAACAATGTGACATTGATGTCTCAGCTATGAGAACTCCTCCTATTGCCAACTGTGGCGGCATAGAGATCTACAGTGTATATGTGAGAACCGATGTTTTGTTCGGGAACTCGCAACATCCCCAGTGGCGTTTTGATCATACCTCACCTCGTTGACTTCTGGTTTCCTCGCGCAAGCTGTCATGGACTTGTCGAAGTGAGTCGCAGAGGCCCCGCAGTCAACCGACGCTGCCACTCATCAAGCTACGTCCAACGGCAACTCACGATGCTCTCAGGACGTCTCACTCTTACCATCACTGAAGCCTCTGCCAACTATCGTGAGCCCGAAAGCCTCGCAACCAACCGTTCGAGTCAGCCTTTTCGAAAGGCTCTCACAGACTTTCTCACCGGGCGTACCCCCGGCGCGAGCCATGAACCAAGCGCAAAGCTTACCAACCAGAGTTGCTTTAGAGGCAAAAAGCGTAAAGCCCGGCTGCAACGATGCTGAGACTCCAGCCAACGAGATCGCCCTGGTTTCTAGGGACCGGGCCGTTACGAAACAGCAGGCATGTCCCTGACCAACGTCAGCCCAACGACCGGTGTAGGGCAGATTTTAGCATCGGTTATCTTTGCCTTTGCAGGTGTGCGGCCCTGTTTGGGCTGCGCTGTCAGGGGTCAACCCTTCTGATCCCGGCGATACGTCGCATGTTTATGGAGTAAAGGTTTCTATACTGGTCACTGTCAGGGTATTCTTGCCGTCATTGTCGGCTTGGCGTTGCGGCTTATGAGACTTCACTCGACCTATCAATTGTTGAGTGCCGGATGATGTCTTGGCGATGTCTTTGACCCCGTGTGGGACGTGCTGCTTGGCAACGGTTTTCCCACAGGCTGAGCTTGACGGGGGCAGAAAGCTTTTTCGTCATGGCACCAGTCAAAATCTAGCATTGCAATGCTCTGCTCACTAAACAGAGTTGACGGCTAGATGAGGGGTTCTGTGTCTCTCCGCACTTCCACACGTGTGCCTGGAAAGATGAAGCCTTGCAGTAGGGGCGTAAGAGGTGTGGATGTAATGTGATGTGTATTGGGCAAAATCCTTGATCTGGTAAGGGGGGTGTGATCTGCTGTATCTATGTACTTCTGCTGTGGCGGACCTGCCTAATTAGCATTAACGTATTAGCCCTTTCCACACGTCCCCCTTTAAGAAGGGCGCCTACGCCTATATAATATATGAAATAAAAGAAAAAAAACTATAACTTAATATAAAAATTAACTGCTAATTATAATTTGTTCTACTAGTATATCTTCTGAAGTATTAGTTCTATTTCTACTTCTTTACTAAAATATAGTCTTATACTTAGTAATCTGATCTAATATCTATACCTAGTCTAATAATCTTATTCTTATTTCTGCTTTACTAGTATATAAATAGAGCCTCTTCTTTTTCATTCCTATATTTACTAATAATAATATATATTTATAAATGCTATAAAAAGAATTATTAATATAAAAACTTGCTTAGTGAAAAAGGAGAACTCTAATTTTAATTGCTCTTTAATTTAAATTTACTGCACTTTCTGATTTAATATAATATTAATAATTGCTATTATATTTTTACTAATCTTTTATAATATACTGTTTCTTTATATTAGCTTTAGAGCTAGTGATATATAAGGAGTTCTTAGGTTACTTTATTACAGCAGATATATATAGTAGATATTATTATAAATAAATAATCTAGCTGATATATATAACTAGCTTTATATTACTCTAATTCTTAGTTAGATTGCTTTTTAAGCTTATAAGCTGTGTAGATATTATTAAATAACTTTCTTATTTTTATGTTAATATTAATTTTAAGCTACTCTATTATTACTCTTGTGAAATATATCTATATTGCTATATTTCTAATTAAGAGTAGAAGAGATATAATTATTTTTTGAAACTTATCTAAGTATTACTTAGCTTTGCTAAATATAAATCTTTGTTAAGGTAAAAAGTATTATTCTTATTAATATATTATGTTATAATTTTAGCGAGTTGGTTTTTTATTAGATTAATCTATAAAAAACTCAGCTAGGATTTATTGCTTTTAATAAGTTAATCTAGTATAATAGGTATTATAATATTTATTATCTAGGGTAATTAATCTACTTACTAATTAGAATTACTTAAGACTGATCTGAAGCTTTTCTTTTTTAATATAAGGAGATATAAGTATAATAATATTATTAGATTAATTGCTAGTTAAAGATATAACAGCTCTGATCTTAATCTTATTTTTATTATTGCTTCTAATAGGCTTAATAAGCTTATTAGTAATAAGAGGAGGTAATAGAAGCGAGCTTTTAAGTAGTAGCTTTTTATCTTATTTCTTTTTATTCTTTTTTAAATTATTAACTATAACTACCTTAATTTTATTATTATCTTCTTATTATATAATAAAGCTAGTTATATCTAATTTATTATTCTTAGTATTAGTAATAGCTTCTTCTAAGTAAAACTTAATATTAGCTATTTTAGATATAATGCTAAAATATATAATATTATAAAGCTTCTATTAGAATAGAGCTAATATTTAATCTAATATAATCTTTACTTTTTAAGTTAATAATCTTTTATTTACTAATTTAATTAAGTTATATATAGCTAAGATTACTAAAATAATAGCTAGGTATTACTACAGCAGCTTTTTTATATTACTATTTCTTAATACTACTATAATTTAAATTATAGTTCTCTAAAGCTTTTTTTTATAAATCTTCTTTTTATTTTTAATAATTATAGCTTTAATCTTCTTATAAACTAAAGTATTTAATAGATAGTATGTTATTAGATTAATAGAGATATTATCTATATTAATTATAAAGGTAATAATCTCTAGAGAGAGAAATTTCTTTAGTTTAGTAATAATAATCTTAGATTGTCTTTTGATATTTTTAACAGCTTCAGCGTTCTCTGCCTTAATCTCTTTATCTATCTTTCTGATTTTTTATCTACTAGCTATAATATTTTTAGAGGACTTTAGTTTATTAGTAAGTAAGTAGCAATCTCTGTGGAAAGCATACTTAAGATCTAGAGGATATATATTAGTAATCTTATTATATAGTTATTTATATTAATACTTAAGATTGAAGATTAGACTGATTAATAATTTGTTATACTGATTAGCAGATATAAGTTAGAATTTTATAGTTTACTTAGCAAAATCTTAACTAAGTTACTATTATAAAGCTAATTTAACTATATTATATAAAGATTAGTTAAGTTATCTAGCTAAGGAATAAATATCAGTTCTTAAAATTATATATCTGAGATTAGTAAGTTATATAGCAATACTGTCCTTAAGTAGAGTTAAGAGTATAAAGCATAGCAAAATCTGATGCAGATTTATAGAAGGTATAGATAGAAGTAGTTATATTTGCTAAAGCTATATAGTTATTTAATAATAATTAATATAGAGAAAAGAAAAGAAAGTCTAATAAAAAAACTTAATCTAAGTGTTTTTATCTATAATACTATATAAAATATAGCAATATACTATATTTTCGTATAAATAAGGTTATACTATGCAGGATATAAATAAATAAAGTAGTAGTAATATTTATAGTAAGTAGAGAAAAAGAAGAAGTTAAGGTTAAAAGTTAAAAAAAAAAGGCGTTCTTTTATATTTCTCGAAGCCTTAGCTCTACTTTCAGAATAGGAAGGATATAATTATAAGTAAGAATAAGTTAGTTTCTTTAGTTCTAGGCAAGAGTATTCAGCTGTTACACTTAACTTATCTAATAATATTAATAATAATAAGTATACTTTTTCTTCTTTTACTTAAGGAGTTATAAGAATAAGAGAATTAAGTTAGTATCAGATTAGAGGTATCTAGATTGAAGTATAAATACTTTTAAGTAATCTTAATATTTAATATATAGAATTAGCGTTCTGTCTAGTTATTTAAGTTAATATATTATATATCTAATTTAATACTAGATAGTAAATAGTTTTCTCTATTATAGCTTAAACTTAAGCAGCTTTCTTTTTTAGGCTATTATTATTAAATCTCTATAGCAAAATAGTTTTATAATATGTTATTTATATTTCGCGATTTAAGTAGTATTTCGAACAGATTACACCTTAATAATAGATCTCCTCTTCTTGTTAACTAATATAATATATATTAATATTATGTCTACTAAGGTATTAAGATTAGGTAATATCTATTTTTTAGGTAAGCTTTATATATTTAATCTTAGTATATCTTCTCTAATTAAGATATTAATAGAAGTAAATCTTACTAGTAATATCTATTTAATATTAATATCTATTAATACTTCTATAATATATTTATCCTATTTATCTTCTATAAATTACTTACTTAAGATCTATTTTATAATTAGATCTATTACTAATCTAATATAAGTTTCTATTATACTTATAGACTTATATAACTTTACTAGAGCAGGTTTTACTTCTACTAATTTAGCGTTTATAGCTAGCTTAAACTTTTAGGATATAAATACTCTTTTTATATTAAAGTAAATAACTTATAATGCAATTCTGATATTAGTAATCTATTATTCTAATAGTAGAATTACTTCTAATACTACTAATATCTTAATAAGTCTTACTTAGCAAAATCTGCTTAGATAATTAATCTAGATTAGTAGTAATATATTACTTTGTCTTAATTTAAGTAATAGACCTAAGTAATTAATCCTAATAACTTAGAATAGCCTTAAAATTAATACTACTTAATCTAAGTATACTTATTTATTAAGACTTATACTTATATAGAGCTAGTATCTATTATATTCTATTATATTAATTATTAGGTTTAGCTTGAAAACTTCTTTTAATAGCTTTTTCTTAGTAATATTAGGTTCTTAATAGCTAGTGTTATTATATATAATCTTATATACTATTACAACTTCAGACTATATTAAGTACTTATATTACTATCCTTATACTAAATAGAAAAGCATCCTATCTTTAATTAAGTATAGCTATACTTTTATAGTAATCTCTCTTAATAATCTGTTATTAAGATTATTTCTACTATTAATTAGAAATTTATAGATATCTATATATTATAGATTATCTAACTATTTAGTTATTATTAACTCTAGTATTATTAGGTTTAATATAATAACTAGCTGTTTTATAATCTCTAGAAGATATTTATCTATATTAATATAGTGATCTACTTTCTATAGATTTTCTAGCTAATTTTATAATAGTTTGATATAATCTTCAGCTTCTTCTAAGATTATATTTATAATAACTAGTATTGCTTTATATAATTCGCCCTAGATTAATCTATTTTAATAGTCTTTTTAGTACCTTCTAATATCTTTATATTAGTAATAGCTAATTTTTTAATAAAGCCTAATAAGGTATAAAAAATATTATTATTTTCTTAGTATAGTAATACTTAGATAATATTATTAATTATGTTTTTATCTAGCAGTAATTCTAATAATCTCTTTAATATTTCTTTATAGCTATTTGCTCTATTTTTCTAGATCTAAGTTCTTTTAATTAATACTAATCCTAAGTTATTAAGGTTATTATCTTTATAATTATATAAAGAGAAGATAGTTCTTAATAATATTTAGCAGTAATATTTCAATGTCGAGGAATATATTTGATTATAATATCAAGTATTTGCAGTTTAGTAATTTATTAAGTATAAATACTATTATAGTATGTAGATAATAAGAACTATATAAGAGGTTTATGATCTGTATAGATTATTAATATTTCTTTAGTCTTTAGAAAGTATAAATATCTCTTATAGAATTTAATAATTACTAATAGCTTATATTTATATATTCTATAGTTATATTATATTTTAGTAAATAGAAATAAGTTATATAAAATTAAAACTGATATTACTAATCTTACTTATATTATAATATATCTACCTATATATTTTAATATATTAGAGAAGAGTTATACTAGCGCTCTGATCTTTAGGCTATATAGTTTAAAAGTATTAATAATAAGTTTTTTTATTAGCTGGAATAATAATACTTCTAATAGTTTTTAATACTATAGTACTAATCTAGTTAATCTATATAATAGATATGCTACTTCTATATAATTATATATTTATTATTAGTAGAAGTCTGCTATTATAATAAATATTTATACTTTAGTTTAATTTATAAAGATTAGCTACTTCTTAATCTTTATAATATGTTTCAGCTTAATCTATATAATATCTTTAATTCAGTAATTCTAGCTTATAGCTATAACTAAAGTTAACTTAAAGCTAATCTTTTTTCTAGATAACTATATTTATATCTATTTAAATCTTAGTAATAAGTATTTCTTAATAAATAACTATTTATCTTTCTAGCTTTGAAACTTAGTAAAAATATTATTAAAATAGATCTTAACTAGTAATAAACTTCTTTCTGCTATTAGAACTAGTAATAATAGCTCTAGCTTTAGATTAGGGATTAGGCTTAAGAAGATATATCTGAATTTAGTTATTTAATATACTGAACTTTTTACTCTCTATTATATTCTTATTAGTTATAGTTATAAGTAATCTAGTATATTAAAGGTATAGATATATTAATAATTTAAAAAAATTAGAATTAACTAGTAGGTATACTTTAAATCTTATAATAAGTATAATATAATATAAAGGTTTGAAAGGTTTTTATATATTTCTTATAATAATAAGATTAATAATAATAGTAGTCCTTTATTAATATTTCTATAATTAATAGTAAAATAGTGTTCTGCTTATAGATTATTATTCTTTTATATAATTACTAGTTATGCTTTCTAATTTAATAAGATACTATTAGCTATAATAATAGGCTTATATAATCTAATATTATAACCTTATTAGATAAGCTTATCTAGCTAATATTTCTCTATTAAGTTCTATTATTTCTTTTAGCTTAAGCTTTAAAGCTTAATATCTAGCTTTAGCTTAGGTATATAGATATATAGATCTATTACTAGAAAGTTATATAGGAAGCTTAAGAATAATTATTAATATATATAGATTATATACCTAATCTCTTCTATGTTTTTAAGTAGTATATTTAGTCTGAGTGTTATTAGTTTAGTATCTTACTAAGTATTAATAATATATATTAGTATCTTAATATCTATTAGTAATATATATTAGTATTTTAATATCTATTAGTAATATATATTAGTATCTTAATATTTATTAGTAATTAATCTAATTTTTAAGTTATTAGGAATGATTTTATAAGTAGTATAACTAATATTATTAGTAATATATATTCTAGTAAATCTAACTTAATATTAGTTTATTTAACTGTTATGCTTATTATATAAAATACTTAGTATTTGTTTTTTATTTATTCAGGCTTTATAATTTGAGGTATATATAATATTAGCTATAAGGTATTTATATCTTAAATATATAAAAAACTCTTACTAAAATTGCTTTGCTGTTCTTTAATATTTATTTCTGTAAGAGGTTGTAGTTTAATAATCTGTCTAGGTTAGTGCAGTAAATTTAGTTTTCTGATATATTATTAGAGTTATTAGAGTTAATAGAGCTGTTAAAGTTTAATTTAATTTTATTTATAATACTGAAAAGTCTGTTTTATTTAGAGAGGTTAGTATTATCTGTTACTAGGCTTAGTAAAAGTTTCTAGCTATTATATATCTGTATTAGTAGTCTGTTGATTTTAATAGAATCTTTTTTATAAGTAGTATTTCTAATTACTATTTTTACTTCCTAGAGGTTAATTATTGCTTTAATATTAAAAAGCTAAAGTATCTTTAAGAGCAGGAGAACAGATTAATTTAAATCTCTAAGCTATATATATACTTAGATCTTCTTCTTAATATTATAGATAATAACTTTAATACCTATGAAATATATTGAAGTATAAGCTGATCTATTAGTTATGCTTATATTCAGGCTTTTAAATTTGATACTAGATAGTAGATATTATATAAGATTATACTTCTGTACTAGTTTTAATAAGATTATATTTATTTCAAACCTCTAATCTATTTAAGCTAACTGCTATAACAGCTAATACTTTATTATCAGCATAGTAATAGTATATAATAGGCAAAATAGTCTTATTATATTATAGTATTTAGAGAAAATATAAATATTTGCTTTAGAGTTCTAAGTTATTATAATATATCCTGATATATTTATATAGATTTCTGTAGCTTTTATATTAGTAATAACTGCTTTTTTACTTTTTGCTTTCTTTAGCCTCTTTATTATAATATATTATAATAATACTTGAAAAGACTTAGAAAACTCTAGGCTAAGTTATATTAAATTAATTAAGAAGATATTAAACTTAATACTTTTAGCTATATACTTAATATTAATAGATAGGAATCTCTCTCTAATAATAATATTTATTAATCTGTTACGCTTTATAACCTTTAGCTTATTATCTTATTAGGTATTTTCTCTTTCTTTAATTAGGTTTTCTATTATAATACGTTCCTAAGTATTTAATCTAAGCAATCTAATAATCTTAGCCTTTTTATTCTTAATAACTTATTATACTTAATTTACAGGTTATTATAAGATTATATTTATCTAATCTTATTTTAAAGACTTAGTCTAAGCTATAAATATACTAAGCTTTAATACTTATTTATCTAGCCTTAATAATAAGTCGTTCAAAATATTATATACTACTATAATAGTTAAAACTTTATTTAATTAGTTAGATTATAATCTAGCTAAGATCTTTGCTTCTTTTTTATTAGAGATAAGTAATATAATATTATTATCTTCTATTAGTATAAACTTATATTAGTATAATATAGCAGTATAATCTGAACTATTCTATAGATTAGCTAATATATTAGGTATAATTAAGATTAAGGTGTTAATACTATTACTCTGAATATAGTATAACTATACTGAATATATATTAACTATATTATAAAGAAGCTTAGTATCTCTAGTATAACTCTAGTTATTAGAGAATACTATAGCGTTTATATAAGCTTATTTCTATAGTTATAACGCAGTATTAGTATAGTTAGGCTTATAATAGCTAAAGCTCCTACACTTAATATAAATTATATTATTATTTTCTAATGCTTTTGATCTATTAATATATTAGTTTTTTAATATTCTTTAATCTAGTAGATCAGAGAGATTAAAGTCTTTTTATAAGAAGTTAAGACCTACTTTATAGCTATTTTAGAATACTTTTCTGTTTTGCTAGTAATTTTAATTCTAATACTAGCTTTAGTATTAATTCTAGTATAGTAGTTAGTAATCTTAATTACTTCTATAACTAGATTAGAATTAACTTTAGTTACATTAAGGTTCTTATTAATATTATCTATTATAGTTATTCTATTATAGTTAGAAGTTATTCTGAGTAAGTATTAGTTATTATTATGCTAGAGGGGGTACTATAATATAAGATTGCTAACTTAATCTTTAAAATAGAAGCAAGGTATTAAATAGAGCTTAATTATAATTAAAGAACTTATTATAGTTTAACTATATTAGTTAAGTTAACTATATCTATACTATTTATTAAGCTAAGATCTGATCTAAAGCTTAGCCTAAGTTCTGTTATATAATTATATTTTCTAGTAATTAGGTTTATATAATCTTAGCATTTTTTTAATCTTTAGCTTTTTACTCTTTAATAATCTGTTAAGTATTTTTAATTATATTAAATATAGATTTAAAGCTTATAAAGCTTATTACTAATATACTAACAGCCTAGCTATATAGGTTAGTATTTATAAGCCTTTTAATAAACTAGCAGATTAAACTATTTAGTATTATTTGCTCTAGTATTAAGAAGGTAATATTCTTATTTATATCTTTATATCTAGATTAGTATAATATTAATATAGTATAGTAGTAATAAGCTATTAGTAGCTTATCGTTCTCTTAATATATTAAGTTAATATTATTACTAGTTATATCTTAATCTATTATTCTTAAGAGGAATCTCTCTTTTAAAGCTATTTTAATAGTTAATAAATCTGTTTATATTACTAACTTTTTATTAGTCTTCTTAATAATAGTACTAAAGTAAGGTATGCTATTAAGGTAAGTAGTAGTATTACTTTTATATTATATTTAAAGTTTTTAGGACTTATAAATAATATATTAGTGTTATTATATTTAATCTTCTTAAAGTTAAATTTTAATTAGACTAACTAATAAGAAATATCTATTGATCTGTTAAATATTCTATATATTAATATTAATAATGTTTAGATTAGGGTATAAGGTGTTATAAATACTTTTATACCTGATAATAATCTTAGTATAGCTATTATAAGATTAGAATTAGCTTCTAGCTGTTTATAGTGATTTTTATTTGCTTAGAGCAATAGACCTCTTAACTCTATACTTCCTAATAATATATACAGCTTTCAGTTATATAATTATAACTTTCTTAACTATAGCTGCACTTATATATATTTATTAGTTAACAAACTTATAATCTTTAACTTTACTTCGATAATAATATAGTTTATAATTATTTAATTACTATAGACTACTAAACTATTAACCTATCTTCTTGCATATTACTTACGCTGCTAATACTATCTCTATTACTTTTTTGCTATCTACTAGTTCTCTTATTTAGTTAGGCTAGCTAACACTTTTATAGTAGCTATGCTATTATTAGTAACGCTCTCTATTTAGTATAAGCTATACTTACTGATATTTAAGCCTTATTAGGCTGCCTCAGCCTTAGTATTATAGAGGGTCTATATAAAGAAAAGCTATTCTTTAGGATAGCTAAAGACCTATATAGTCTCCTTATAGAGAAGTCTAAGGTTCTTAATTATTATTTTAATTAAAGTATACTTAAGGTTCTTTATAAGAGTATTCTTAAAAGCTTTAGTTAATATTACTCTAATAAAATATTACTAATTAGTAAAAAAGTAGTTACTGAAGTTAATAGCTTTATCTAGTATATAGATTTTATTCTCTCTAGTAATATTATTAATACTTCTTATATAGAAAAGTATACTTAGTATAGAGTTAGTATATTTATATATTTTATATATAGATTTATAAAATTTATTATAAGTTATAAGAATAAGTTATTAATATAGGTTTAAAGATAAAGAAGCGGAAGAAAGATAGGTATAAAACCTTGTTTATAGTAGAGCTGTTATATTTCTAGCTATAAGAACCTTTTAGGATAATCTCTTTAGTTAAGAAGTTATTTCTTATATAGTAGCGTTCACTTTACTAGAAGGTTCAGCAAAGCTATCTCTAAGCTATAAAAGCTTTAGTAACCTGTTTAGCCTTAATATAATTAGCTTTACTATATATATTACTGCGCTATTTAGCCCTATGCTGTATAGCTAGCGCTATTATTATTCGGCTGATCTATTTAGCTAGGGCATATTATTACGACCCGTAAATAAGGATAATAGCTAAACAACCTACTTGGACGTCAGGCGGCTAGGACAGGATATTTATACTATAAGATCATAGGAATAACAGAGACTTACTTAGAAACGGAAGAACTATAGTATAAGTTATATAATAATAAGATAAGAGATTAGATCTATACGTTAAGAATATAGAGACTATCCTTAGTATATATAGGTCTTATATAAATAAAGGATAGACTTTATTAAGATCAGGAATAGTAATAGAGATAAAAAGGTACTATTCAGACTTATATATAGTATAGCCTAAGCCTAGCTTATAGTTAGACTTCTATAGCTCTTTAGTAATTAACTTTATATTTATCCTCAGGATATTTTTAGCTTACCTTTACTATAAATACTTATTAAGTCTAAGACTAATCACCTTAGCCTCTAACTACTAATCTATAACATAGCTTATAACCTATAACCTAGACTATAACTAATATATTATTACTATATATTAATCTCTAGCTTCTATTAGTAGACCCTACTATTAGATAGCTAACTATAACACTTTAATTACTCCTGTTCAGTAAATTAACTATTAAAACTACTAATTAGTACAGATAATATATTAACTAATAATAACATCTAGTATATACTTATAACCTTAAGTACTTTTATAGCTAGACTTTTAACTACTATGCTAGCCTAACTAGTTACCTTGCTTCTTATAAACTAGTAACTATTCGATATATTAAACTAACTTTAAGAGGAGAACGCCTAACTCTATGCCTAGCTAAACGCTAGCTAAGTAACCTCCTAAGCTAAGTACCTAGAACTAGAACCTTTTAATAGTACTACTAAGCTTTTCTAAGGATTTCTTACCTATACTTACGCCTATTTATACTACTATAGTAGCTTATTCCTTACTAAAGTAGACAAAGTCTACTATATAGCCTTATTTTTCTAGAAAGATACCCTCGCTTAATTTAAACCTATTATATATAACTACTTAGAGAATACCTATAATAAGTAGGAGGAAGATACTTAGGCTATCTTTAAAAAGTATAATAAGTTTAAAAAAAGACTTAAGAATACTTTTAGGAATATTAATAAAGAATATATTATAAAATATAAACTTATAAATCTAATTTAGAAAGGTTCTACTAATAAGTATACTTCTAAGTTCTATTAAATTACTTCTAAGCTAAGATAGAGTAATAAAGCCTTTATTACTAAATTCTACTAAAGATTTAGAGAAGATATTAAGGATAAGTTTATAAGAAATAATTAACTTAAAGAACTCTATATCTTTATTAATATAGCTATTAAGATTAATAATTAACTTTATAAAAAATACTTAAAAAGAAAAAGATAGTAACTATAGACCTCTAGGAAAGCGAATACTTCTAGAAAGTATACCTAGAAACCTTAATAACTAGGATATAGCACTACTTCTAGTCACTATAATAGGCCTATAAACCTTAGCGCTACTACTAAGAATAATAATAAGAAAACATAGAACCCTAAATACTATAATTATAAAAAAATAAGATATATTACTAAAGACTATAGATAACCTAAAAAACTCAGCTAGAAACCTATACTTAAATAAACTAAGTAAGTTAGTATAGTAATTAAAATACTCTATATATCCTTATTATAGACTAGATATTATAATAATAAATACTTCACCTACTATAGTAATAAAGAAGCTATAGGATACTAGCCTAGTAACTTAGACTATAGAAGAACAGGTTATAATATAACTATTCTAGAAATTAAAACTAAGACTCTTATAATAGCTTTATAAATAAATAGTAAAATAGTCTAAAAGACTGCTAAATAACTTAATAAAATACTTTATATCTAATAACTTAAAACAGTTACTCTAAACCCTGTAAGTTATAATAAAGAGACTTAGTAAATAATCTAAGAATTAGAGACCTAAGTCTAGTAAGAAATAAACTAGATCTATTAATATAAAGCAAGATAGTAAGTTATATATAATAACGAACAATAGATCCTACGCTTTAAAGTAGTATAAACACTTTAGCTATAATAAGTATAAGAAGAACTAGATAATATTATATAATATTACTAAATTAGTACCCTAATAATATACCTTAAATAACAAAGAAATACACGAGGAAACCCTACTAGAATTAAGTAAATTAACTAAGAATTTAAAAAATAGGTTAAAGAAGAATCTAACGAAGAACTTAAACACTAATATAACCTCCTAGAAGAATAGTAACTACTTAGTCTTACTAGTAATTATACCTTTAATAAACCTAAATCTAGGTTTAATTTAGATAAGATCCTTTATAGTTCTGACTCTCTTACTAATATTACTAATTAAAATATATAACATTATAATAAACTAATCCTAGGAATAGATAATACTAGTTCTAAAGAAGAATCTAATAATAAAGAAGAAACTTAGTAATTTATCTAGCACTAGATAATTAATATAAGCTATAATAACTAGTAATAATATTTCTATAGAACACTTACTAACGCGAGAAACTAAGACTATACTTTAAAACTTTATATAGAAGATTACTCTATATTTAAGTATAACTACTATAACTACTAAAACCTTTTCTAGCTATAATACCTCTTTAATAAATACAAGGAATACCTTAGAGATAAGTATAAATACTAGTTCTACTCTAGAAAATATAGTAAGAACTCTATCTAGAATATTTATACCTAAACTACTATAGTTAGATAGACTATAACTATATTTAATAATAATATAGTAACCTTTAGCCTAAGCTTATAATACTTTATAAGATATTAATATAATAATATAATAAAGTAAGAAGAATACTGAAAAGACGAATACTTTATATATATAACCTAGAAAGCAAAAGCCTATAGACTCCTATAAGAAAGACTAAGCTCCTTAAAGCTCTAATTTTAAGAGAATTACCTTATAAAAGCATAATAAGAAGGAAAACAAATCACTTACCCTAGATAACTAGAGTAGTTAAAAAACTAGACTTATTTATTAATAAAAGACTAAAATAAGTAATAATAATAAAGTCTATCTATCTAGTATCCCTAGACTAGAAAGTATACCTATAACTTATAGTTATTATTAATAATACTATAACTATTATACTTATTAATAGTAGACCTAAAATAAACTTTATAGTATCCTAAGTAATAAATAGATTATAATTACTATAGTAAAGAAAGAAGTATATATACTAGCTTAGTAATATAGAAGGAGAATAAATCTAGTATAAAAGAAGAACTATTAGAAATAAGACTATACTTCTTAAGATAAGTTACTTAGATTAAAACGAATAACTCTAATTTAATATTACTAAACTTAATATATATAATATTATATTAAGAATACTATAGCTTGAGAAGAATAACTTATAAATAGATTAGAGAACAGGCTAACTCTATTAGGATAATAATAATCTAGTCCCTAAGTAGCCCTATAGAACCTAGGCCTTAAATAGATCTACTTACTAAAGAGTAATAAAATGATATATCTACTACCTTAAAGTAAAAGAAGCTATATTATAACTATTAAAGACTATAGATCTTAAATAAAAGGATAATCCCTTTCTATTTATCCTAGAAAAGTATAGAGTTTATAAGAAACTCTTTATAGCTAAATTAGAAACCAGACTACCTAAATATATAAATTTTAATTATAAAATCCCTATTAAAGAAGGGAAGGAGCTTAAATTCAATAGAATTTATAGACTTAACTTAATAGAAATAGAAGCTCTTAATAAATACCTTAATAAAAACCTTAAAAAAAGCTATATCAGAGAATTAATATTACTTATAAAAAGCCTAATCCTATTTATACTAAAGAAAAACAGTAAACTATAACTATATATTAACTACTAAATACTTGATAAAATAATAATTAAAAATTAGTACTTACTACTTTTAATCGATAAACTCTAATAACTACTCTATAGAGCTAACTACTTTATAATACTAGACTTTAAAAGTACTTATAACCTTATCTAAATAAAGAAAAGAGAAGAATAGAAGACTACTTTTAGAATATATAAAAGATATTTTAAGTACCTCGTTATACCTTTCAGTCTTATTAATACCCTAGCTACTTTCTAGAATATAATTAACTAAGTTCTTAGGAAATTTATAGATATCTTTATAATAGTTTACTTTAATAATATCTTTATCTTCTCTATAATAATAGAATAATATAAGGAGTATATATACTTTATATTCTAAGCTCTCTAAGATATTAACCTTTTAGTTAAATTAGAAAAAAGTATATTCTATACCTAGGAAGTAGAATACCTTAGATTTATAATTACTCCTAGATATATTAATATATTAAAAAAGAAAGTCTAAGCTATATAAAAATAGCTAATACTAACTAACCTTAAAGAAGTCTAAGGATTTCTCAGGTTTATTAACTTCTACTGAAAATTTATTAGACTTTATAGAAAAATTAATATACTTTTTATAGACCTTAGCTATAAAAATTAAATATTTAAATAGAAAAAAGCCTAAGATATAGCTTTCTAAATAATTAAAAACTATATCTTAAGTAAACTATTCCTAATAATCCTAAATCTAGAAGAATAATTCGAAGTTAAAACAGATATCTTAGATTTTACTCTTAGAGTATAACTATCTTAAAAAGACTTAGAAAGATACTTATACCTCTATACTTTCTTCTTCTATAAGCTCTATAGACTAGAACTTAACTATTAGATCTATAATAAAGAACTTATAGTAATTATTAAAGCTTTTAAAGAATAGAAACCCTTACTTTTAAAAACTATCTACTAAGTACTTATATATACTAATTATAAGAACTTAGTATATTTCACTACTTTAAAGGAACTTTATAAATAATAAATCAGATAGTTAGAATTCTTCTTAGAATTTAATTTCTAAATTATCTATTAAAAAGGATTAGAAAATAGTAGAGCTAACGCTATTAGCTAATAACTAGACTATAATATCTTAGTACTAAAAGAAACCTAAGTAATTCTTAAATATAATAATAATAGAGACCTTATACCTACTACGAAAGCTTTTATAATAACTAGATAATCTATAGCTAGCCTGCTTAGTAAACTGAATAATAAAACTATTAGAGAGTTCTATAGCATACTAGTATATAATTACTAAGGAATTATAAAAACCTAGAAATAACTATAATAACACTATAGAGAAAAGGTTATTAGAGAATATATTATAATAGTAATTAAAGATTATAAGGTTTACTTAAAAAGCAAACTAGCTTAACACTAACCTTATAGATTATTATAACTTTTATCTATACTATAAACTGCTTAGCACTCTATATTACTTAACTTTATTATTAAACTACTGAAGTCTTAAGAACCTTTTATAGGAGTCTATTATAATAGCATTCTTATTATTATTAACAGACTTACGAAGTATACCTACTTTATCCTATATAAAGAAGTAAGTAATACTGAAGAATTTACCTATATATTCCTTAAGTATATTATTGCTAATTATAGAATACTAAAAGAAATTATATTAGATAGAGATAAAATCTTCACTTCTAAGTTTTAGAAGTTAATTATATTATAACTTAGTATTAAGCAAGCTATATTTACTGCGTTTCACCTATAGACTGATAGATAAATAGAAAGAATTAACTAGATCTTTAAAACCTACCTCTATACCTATATTAATAATAATTAGAATAATTAGGTAGTACTTCTACTAATAGCTTAATTCGCTTATAATAGTATAGTAGGAGAAAGTACTAAAGAATCCTCTTTCTACCTTAACTATAGATTTAAACTAACTACTTATAGAGAACTATAACTTAGCTTAGTAGTACTAAAAGCTATTACTATAATTAGATAAATCAAAGATATCTAAGAAAATATATATAAAGAACTTGAATTTATATAATAATGAATAATATATTTTAGTAATAAATAAAGGATTAAAGGACTAACTTTAAAAGAGGGAGATAGTATCTATTTTATATAGTAAAATATTAAAATAAAATAACTAAATAATAAACTAGATTTCAAAAAACTCAGACCTTTTAAAATCTTCTGAAACGTCTTACTAGTTAACTATAAACTTAACCTACTTAATATAATGAAATGTTTTCTAATATTTTATATCTTACTACTTAAACTAGTATTATAAGGATTATAGATAAATAACCTTATTATTATAGAAGATAACGAACTAGAGTATAAAGTTAAATGAATTATTAACTACTTTAAAGAACTAGAAGGATATTAATACTTTATTAAGTAGAAAGAATATAGTTATAAAGATAATATATAGAAACTAGCTAAGAATATTACTAATATAAAGGATAAACTTATAACCTACTAGTAATAATACTAAGAACGAGAAACAACGTCTATAGTACTAATAATAAATACTAGTAGCTATCTATATATTAGATATCTATATAAATATCTTAGACTACTAATAGAAGTAGATAGACTATAATAAGGAAAACTATTTATTCGCCTAGGAATACTAGAAACTAACTAAGACTCCCCTAAGAAGAAGTTTAGAGTACTAGGGTTCTAACTACTTAGAATAGTATCTAAGTCTATTATACTAAAACTATTTATAAACTAAACCTCTAATATAGAAGATACTACTAGCTCCTCTTCAGTAACTTTATAACCTTTATAAAACACTATCTTTTTCTATTTCCTTAAATAATCTAACTATACTATAAACTTATCTAACTTAGCCTATATAGTATATAAAGTAGTAGCTTTTTTCTTTAATACCTTTTCTTTAGCTATCTTAGTATCTTTAAGATAAGCTACTTTATCTAATAAGTAATCTATTATATATAGTTAGCTAAACCTAGATACTAATTAAAATAAGAAAACTTATAAGTATATATAGTATCCTTAGCTATATTATAAGACTACTCTAAATAAGTATATTTACTATAAACTTCACCTCCTAGAAGTAGTTTATAATATTTCCTTAATAAATAATAATATAAATAAAGTATATTAATAATAAAACTAAACTTAGTAATATAAAGTATATAATTATAATAATAAAGAGTGGATATAGAATTTAATTTTGATTGTTAAATATAACCTGATATAGTATTAGTATTATAGGTAAATCAGAACATATAATTAATAGATCTTTAACCTGGGACTAATAACCTATTTATGTTAGGTCTTGAGGACAAGACCTTTAAAGAGGGGACCTGATGTTATAACCTGTAAATAAGGATAACAGCTGAACGACCTACTTAGGCGTTAGGCGGCTATAACAGGACATTTATACTATAGGAACATAGGAATAACAGGAACTTATTTAGAAACGGAAGAACTATAGTATAAGTTATATAACGATAAGATAAAGAACGATTAGTAGGGTATACTAGGAAGTGCTTAGTGATTAGTTAGTAATACTAACTGATTACAATCACTTTATATACCTAAGTAATCACCTATAACTAGATAAAGGGTACTATTTAGGACTTATATATAGTATAACCTGAGCCTAGCTTATAGTCAGACTTCTATAGCTCTTTAGTAATTAACTTTATATTTATCCTTAGGATATTTTCAGCTTACCTTTACTGCGAATAACTTGTTAAGTCTAAAGTTAATCACTTTAGCTTCTGACTGCTGATCTATGATATAGCCTACGACCTACGACCCAGACCACGACCTAGTGTACTGTTACTACGTGTCAATCCCCAGCTTCTGTTAGCAGACCCTACTGTCGGATAGCTGACTGTAACACTATGTACCTCCGCTGTGGCGGACCTGCCTAATTGGCATCAACGCATTAGCCCCTTCCACACCCGGAAGGCGGTAGCAGTTGGTGTGGTGTGGTTCTCTACTAATGCCAAAGCCTTTTTTGCTCAGCGTAAGCTCAACCTTTAACGGTTCAAGGAACTCTCAATTCGGAACCATTCCGACGTGAACCCCCGCCGCACTTGGTTGTTGCGGGCATTAATTCCCCGCTGGACGAAGCGCCAACTAGAGGAATAAGGATGGCTTGACTATTGGGTAACTCTCAAGCCATCGAACTATCCTCCTATCATGCAGGCTTGAGCTCCCGACTAACCCGTTCTAGAAATTTGACAGAAACTCAGAAACTTTGAAGCTAATGCAACGTGTAATGATCCCACATCATCCACCCATCAGACGTGCCGTCCTTGCAGCCGTTCCATCTGCCCGGTTTTTGACGTGTAATTGCCCCGACAGCAACTTGGCTTCCAGGGCTCGAGGCTGTGCAACCAACTGTCAACTGGCGTTTTTCATGCGCGGAAGTGGCCCCAACACAACGGATCGGTGTCAAAGCAAGTGTCATATACGTCAAAGAGTCTGACAGGCATAACAACACACTGACATCCAGCTCACGGACAGTGTGATGTGTATGCTTTGACAGGATGCTGTTGAGAAGGAAAACTAGACGCCCTTTGAAAGTTGGGCATTGGATACGTAAGATGAAATGAAAGTATCGCGCTTATTCAAGATCTTCTGTAACGAGGAAGCGCAGGATTTCCCGCTGTCAGTTGGCGCTATTGAAGCGGCTCGATCATTCTCCAAGGTTCCTAGGCCAAGATTTTGAGTCTGAAGGCTATGTCGACGATGATGCTGCGAATTTGATGGCTTGAATTAAATACAGCACTGCCATATTTACGAACCCCATGCAGCAATGAAAATATGTCAGTTCACATGATGATAGAGTGCGGAAGAAGCTCTCAGCAGTTTTACCGAAGACCCAGAGTTTAATGAAGAGTGAATGACGTTTTCTTGCCTAATTCATTCATTCATTGCCGTGTTGTGTTTTCAGAGTATCACAGTATGGAGCTTAATTGACGACATCTTCGTCTATCCGTTGACTGGCGTGTCTGATTGTTCGTTCTAGACCTTCTATTTAGAGACCATACCTTATTTATTTCTGGTGCTGAGCCACTACTATTCCAGTGGTTACATATATTCCTCTGATTTACTATCGTCGTCGTCGTACTATCTTTGCTATCGTCATTCCCGTCGTCGCCGTCGTCGCTGTAACTGTCGTTCTCAAAACAAGTCGTTGGGCACAGGGAAAACATAACGGCGCAGATACAGGAACATTGGGCAGTCTCTCCCTTTATAGCAGCTGAGGCCCTGACGTTTGAGAGTACAGCCCAAGGAAGGGACAGATTTGTGACCTCATTTATGTAACGTAACACATGCGAGCTCGCCTGCAAAAAGGAAATCGAGGGAAACCTCCGCCCTTACCATACAATGCCGCTTTAGTTAGAAATTAATGACCTCTGATATTCAGGCCTGTGAATGTGCGTTGGCACCGCGGGAAGAGCTCGTCATGAGCTGGTACTAGTTAAACAAAGATAGCAGAAATCGCAGGTCTAGACAGGCTATAATTAATTCAAATCAATGGGCCAATGTCAACATACATACTTTTACAGTTGGAAATATTTTTTGATACGCGTCGAACTTCGGTGGACTGTTGACGCGTACCTGGGCACTCGTGGAAGGAACGACCAAGGAACACCACTCCGAAAGGAAGGAACCACTCAACTTCTCTACAACCTCTTTCTTGTCTATTTCCAAATCCTGGAAACGTCGACTTCCCACTTTCACCTTCGTCAACACCATCAATCGTGACCACAAACCCGATCCTGACCCCGAACTACCATGACGAAACGCAAGAAAGCGATTAATACGCACAGGATGAATACGCGTTCGAGGACGGCAGCCGGCGGCAACGGCAGCAACAACAACGGCGATGACGCCGTATCCAATCCAACCGCTCCTTCTGGCCAGGCGAACATCACGATGACCCATCACGGGCCACCCGCCGCACCGAGGATGAAGCAGGGAGGGAGGTGGACGAAGAAGAAGGCAGATCCGGCCACCAAGCTCAACAGGCTTAAGAACCTAGATCGTCAGCAGAAGATCAACCTTGCGCTGAAGTCCAAACGGATCGCCGCTTTAACCGATGATCAAGTGCAAATGAAGTTCCACCCTTCCTTCCGTGGTAATGGATGCATCCCAGCTCCGGCTGCGCTCGTTGGTCGTCTGGGGCTTGAGGAATGGCGCTTCGCTCATAACCAAAGATGGAAGGAGATGAAACCTAGGGAACGCGTTCGCATGCAACAGCAAGTGCTTAGGGAGATTGAAGGCCGTCCATCCGACTCGGGCGCATTGACGGGCAAACGGATCCCCTCCAGTGGTTCGATGGGGAGAGGTGGCATACACCCTCCCGAAGGGCTCAGCTTCGCTGAAAGATCTGCTTGGCGCGAAGCACACAATGAACGGTGGCGGACAATGAGCGAACGAGAGCGTTGCGAGATGAAGCTGGAGCAAATGTCCAACTCGGCAGCCACTACGACACAAGCTGGACCTGGACCAATGTTGCAAGTTTCACAGTTTCAAGCCCAGGCGGTTCAAGGGAGAGACCACGTTTCTAGAAACGACGCGCTTAACCATGGCAGGGAGGTCGATATCGTAAGGGAGCAGGAGGCCCCAATGGCTGCAGCAGTGCAGGAGGACATCGACTCCGTCCGCACGTCGAGAAAGCGGCTCGATCCCCTGAAGGTTCTGACGCCTCGTCCGACTCCTTCTACTACGACGCCGAAGAGTTCATCTCCGACAGGGAGTCCGGCACGATACAGCCGAACCGAAAACGAGTGCGCTTCAACGGCCCAGAGCCAACGGCGGCGGCCGGCGAATATCTTGCGCAGCGAGGTGAGAGTCAAGAGGCCACGGCGGCCAACGAAGAGAACCCCGCAACGCGTTCCGACGGCCCAGACCCAGGAGAGGCAGCCCAAGAATCCCTCACATCTGGTCTTGAGGTCCTCGACCTAGCTGAAGAATCCCTCGCACCGCGCGTCTTCGTGACCCCGAACCCGAACGTCAAGCAGCCTTTCGTACGTGTTGTCACCATCGACTCACAAGACGAGTTCACGCAGAAGATGAATGATGGCAACGATACACCGGTCAGCTACTTCGACTTTGGGCCCCATTTCCAGCTTTCGGAGTACGTCTCTCCCCCCTATCTTTGCCCTCGTCCCTCACCCCTATCTCTGCCCTCGTCCCCCGTCCCTAACCCTACCCTCGTTCTCCCCTATCCCTACACATAAAGGATTCGACTAACAATGGCATACCAGCCTCCACATCCACGAGATCCTCCTTCACCGCCCGTCCTTCTTCCAGAGCATCGTCCAAATAACCGCCGGCTCCCCCGAGATCCGCCTCCCGCTGACCGACATCGGCCTCGTACGTCTCGTGAGCGCCTGCCCCATCCTCGAGAACCTCAGCATCCACGGCGGCATCTACCTCTCCGACCGCAGCATCGCCGCCGTGATCGCCAAGTGCAAATACATCCGCCACCTCGCTCTCTGCGGCGCCGACTTTGAGCCGAACTTGGTGTACGGGGCTGCGTTGCACCAGCTGGTAGGGCTCCCGGTCGCGACTGACTTGGACAAGATCGCCTTAAAAAACACCAGGGTGAATGAAGTGATGGTGAAGAGGCTTCGGGATGGGAGGCCTGGGTTGAAGATCACTTATTCTGGGTGACGTATCAAGTATGGATTAAACATCTCTACTCCTGAGGGAGTGGAATGGGAAACCGGACGGCGTTGAAATGGTGTTTGGATTCCGGGAGGGTCTTGTTGAATTGCTCATCACTGGTGTCAGCATAATTACCTAGTTGCTTCAAAAAAGTGTGTATAACACGGTCAAACAAACTCGATTCATCACTAAACCTGGCCAACAAACGCATTTCAACAAGATTAAATCGGCGTTTATTCGAGACCTCTGCTGTATGAGTTGTATATCTATCCCGCCACGTCCCTTGCGCCGCGATATGCATTCCGTCTATCCGTACTGTACACTTTACATTACACATTTGGTGAAAGGAGATCGTACTTGACGCATCGCTCGACCTGTGCCTCGTCAGTCTGGTTACCTCATCAGCGGCCGGGGTGGGGGTGGAGGTGTTACTCACATCCTCGATGCTAGCCTGCAAGAACCGTCGCGTCTCCAGGCCTATCCACACTACCAGCATGCTAAAGTCGCCATGCTTCGCCATCTCCGTGCCGCTCTGCGCGCTCAGTTGCCGGAGGATGGGCAGCGAGCTGCTGAGGAGGTCCATATCGGGGTTCAAGCTGCGTCCGATACCTTCGAGAAGAAGAATGCTAATGACGACGTTGACGAAGTCGCCCTCCAGCCTGACGTGGTGCCCGCGGACCATGCCGAGGACCTCCTGTAGGATGTCGCCGATCTTGATGTTGCCGAGGGCGAGTGTGCGGCTCTTGACGCCGAGGACGAGGTGCTGCATCTTGAGCGCGAAGATCTCCTTGTCGAGCACGGCGTCGGGCTGGCGGCAGCGCTCGCACATGAGGTTGCCGGCCTTGTACCCGTCGAACTCTGCGACGGCGCGGAAGAGGTCGAGGAAGTTGCGGCGGTTCGTCTCGTTGAGCTCGGTGACGAGGCCCGTGTCGATGAAGATGAGCTGCGGGCGGAAGCCCTCGCGGTCGATCTTGGCGAGCTCGGCGTCCCAGGCGGCGGGGTCCGCGCGGTGGCGGTAGGGACGCAGGCGCGCGAGGACCTGCTCGGTCACGTCGTTTTGTTCCTGCGGGTGGTGATGTGTTGTTGCCCGGCGGAATTTGAGGTCGGGCTCGTCGGACTGGTAGAAGCGCACCATGATGTTGCCCGGGTGCAGGTCGGCGTGGACGAAGTTGTCGATGAGGAGCTGCGGAGGAAGGCGTCGAGGCCCTCGGAGGCGATATCGTGCTGGAAGACGCCGCCGCCGTTCTCCATGAAGTCGGCCAGCGGAATGCCCTGGGCGAACTCCTCGACGAGGACATTGCGGGTGGTGAACTCGGTGTAGGGGTAGGGGAACCAGGCGGTGCTGCGGTCGGTGAAGTTCTTGCGGAACTTTGCGAGGTTGGCGGCCTCGATGCGCAGGTCGAGCTGGAGCTTCATCATCTCGCCGAATTGGGCGACCTCGTCGGGAGGGAGAGCCACTCGATGGTGGGGATGGCGTTGAGGGCGGAGGCGAAGAAGTGCATGATGCGCAGGTCGCGGCGGACGATGCGCTCGACGCGCGGGTGGAGGACCTTGACGGCGACGTAGGTTGAGGGGACGCGTTTGGGCGTGCTCTTGAGGGCGGCGTCGACGTTCTTGGCGACCTTTTGGCGGAGGGGTTTGGGCTCGTTGGGGAGGTCGGCGTTCGGGGCGGCGAGGTCGGCCTTGAGTTTGGCCTTGTATACTTGCGCGATGGCGCCGACGCCGAGGGGCTTCTCGTCGAATTCTTCAAAGATGTCGGCAAAGTCGCGGCCATCGAAGGCGGCGGAGACGATGAGCTTGGTCTGATGCATGGAATGCGCCGGGGCATTGGAGTGGAGTTTGGACATGATTTCGCACATTTCGTTCGGGAAGATGTCGGATCGTGATGCGGCCCATTGGCCGAGCTGCTCTACGTCAGGGATTATGAACTAGATCTGTAGACGAGACGCTCACCTTTATGAAGGCCGGACCGGCCCATTCCATCGATTGTACCAGGAAGCCGTACCACCATAGTGTTCCGCTCCTCTCATTGTCCCGGTCAGGCTGCCGTCTCCCGATCCATATTGCTGGAACGGCAAGAAGCACAGGGACAAAGATGGCGGCGAGGTGGAGGAATCGCACGCCGGTGCATATAGGCTCCCAGATGTAGACGTCCACCACAAGTTTCAGCGTGTGCCAGACCCTCGATACCCCGCGATCGTCATCGGCGACCGCCTTCTTGATCTCGGAGCGACTGGCCGCCAACATGCGCTTCTCCCCCGTCTGGTCGGTGCCCTCGTTATCCTTCTGCGACAGCTCGAAGAAGGCCGCGGTGCCCAGGGCACTCACGCCCGCGCCGCCTGCCCGGAGCGTATGCCGCGTGTACTGCTTATTCCGCCATGGTATGCGTCGCGCCTCGGGGCTGCGAAGGGACCCTCGGAAGGTGGAGTAGAGCCGCGCGCTGGTGTTGCTGCTGCTTGGTGCTCGGAAGCCCGGACGTGGACAGAACCGGCCCAGGACGAAGGCCAGTCTCATCTCGAGGGAGGGATGGGGTTGGAAGAGCGGGAGTTTGGTGTCATTCTCAGCGATTGGAGCGGTGGTTGCGAACCGGAGCTATTCGGGGGCGGTCTGACGATGACGGGGAGGGAGGTTCGTCGCGCGGGATCGCGGGGAGGGGACCGGGAATCGACGCTTTGGGATGGTGGTGACGTAGGGATTTCGCGGGTGGGAATTCTGCGCCGTCCACCGCAGTACGAACGTCGGGGAAATGTCGGGGAAACATGTGGCTGCCAATCGATGACACTCATCTTTTTTTTTTTTTTTTTTTCTTTTTTTTTCCCCCTGGGCAAGGCGATTCCGCCCACGCGGAAGGAACAGCGTCGCGGTCCATCCGATGGCGCGAAACGGGCGACTGGGACCGCTGGAAATTTTGGCGAACCACTGCGGTGCACGTCGATTACGATTACGATTACCACCCACTGCAGAACCCGAATCCACCAGCGGCAGAAGCTTCCATTCCACTTCTTTATCCGCCATTATTCCTTATCGACATCTTTGCGACGCATTTTTTTTATTTTCCCTCCCGCCATCCTCAACGACCACCGTCCACCCCTCGCCGCGATACCCTCGGGTCCTGTACAGTACTACTGAATACCTTCTGTACCTATCTTAATCTATCGATCGCACACCATGGGCTGGTTTTGGGCCGACGCTCCTGCGCATCCCCACGGCGCCCTTCCTTCCGGGTCGCCTCCAGTATGCTTCCCTCGCCTCATGCCCCTCCATGTCTAGATGCTGACACCATGCCAGCCTAGCTGCCCGATGCACAACAAGACAGCAGAAGCTCTCAACACGACACCGAAGCCCTCCGCTTGCCCCATTCCTCACGACCAGCGCCACTTCGCGACACCACCGCCTCCTCCGCCATCAGCATGCCCCGTACCCCACGACCAGCGCCACGCCGGCCCTCCCCCGTCCTCATGTCCGGTCCCCCACGACCAACCAAAGCCCGAGTCCAAGTCCATCCTCTCCCAGCTGAATCCCCTCAACTACATGTTCAAGGACATCTCCCGGCGCCCGCCCAGAACCAGGCCATGGCCCTGCCCACCGAGCGCGAGCCCTCGACGATACCAAAGGGCTCCGGCGACGGCAATTGGGAGTACCCCTCACCCCAGCAGATGTACAACGCACTCCTGCGCAAGGGCTACACCGACACCGACATCACCGCCGTCGAGTCCATGGTGTCTGTTCACAACTTCCTCAACGAGGGCGCCTGGGCTGAGATCGTCGGCTGGGAGGACCGCTTCAGCCAGGGCCTGTACAAGGGCTGGCAGGTCTGCAAGCGCGGCGAGGAGAACTCGGAGGGGGAGCTCGAGAAGATGAGGGACGGCTCTGAGGACATTCCCTCCCTCGTCCGCTTCCAGGGCAGGCCCAAGGACATGACTCCCAAGGCCGTCATGTGGCAGGTTCTCGGAACCCTCTACCCCTCCAAGTTTGAGTGAGTTGCAGATGTATCGGAAGGAGAAACGTCGTTGCTGACATTGAGAACAGGACCGAGCCCCCCTTTGACCGCCACGACTGGTTCGTCTCCGCAGGATCGGCGGCACCACCAAGGAGATCCGCTACATTATCGACTACTACTCCGAGAGGCCGACCCCGACAGCGATGAGCCGGTGTTCTACCGTCGACGATCCGCCCGGCCATGACGCCCCTCGGCGCCGCGGAGCGTCTCATCAGGTGGGGCAGCGACGTCTGGTGGAAGGCCTCGGGCGCCGAGGTCCGCGACGAGAGCAGCTCGAGCAGCTGCAGCAGAGATAAACACGCGAGGACTGGCCAACCACCAGAGACAAAAAAGCCTGTGCGACTTGTACCAACTTTTTTTTTTTTTTAGACGCGCAGCATTGTTTTGCGAGGGCCGGTTGATGGCGGCGTTTTGTTATCACGAAAGTGTGTGTGGTGCCTGGCGGTCTCGGTGCTTGGGATCCAGAAAAAAGGATTTGCTCTTCCTTCTCCCCTCTCCCCCGTGTCTTCTAATTCACCCATATGGGTTCCTGTACAGTACTCCATCACCGGCGGTCACGTTTCACGTACTTCCCCTTTCTATATCTTCAACGCCGAGATGAAATGGTCAAATAATGATTCGAATTCCACATTACTTCCACTACTTGACACGCCCTACATCCCCTCTACACATTAAATCCCCGTCCATCCTAGGTAGTCTTGGCCGCCAGCGCAGTAACCTGGTCCAGCAGCGCCTTGTCCTCCCTGGGCGCGTTCTTCAACACCTTGTCCCTCAGATGGTCAACCTGCTGCCCGGCCGCCGTGGGCGGGTTTCCCTGCGCGGTCGCAATGCGCTGCACCTGCATCGACAGGAAGAACTTGGGCACCTTGATCGCCAGGCTGCCGCCGACGGAGCGGATGCCGGCCTCGGTGGCCACGTAGGCGTCGAGCTCGTTCTGGAAGGTGCCAGGTCGTTGGACGCGAGCGGCTCCGTGGTGGCGAACTTGTCGAGCGCGAAGGCGAGCGGGGTCTGGCCCTTTGCGCGGCGAAGTTGATGGCGGAGAACTTGACGCTGCCGGCGGAGACGTCGGGACGCCGGAGAGCGTCTTCTTGGAGGTTCGCAGGTTACTTTGTGTCTCTGAGGTGGCGTCGGAGACTTCCTGGGGAGGACGGTGTTGCCGACGATGAAGCAGGCGTTTGGCGGGGGGCGAGCTGGGGGGCTGGAAACGTGTTCAATATGGATTACGTCGGATGATTGATGTGGGAAGAGTCTGGCTTACCTGCCATGGCAGCACCGGCGCCGGCGGCGAGGACGATGAGAGAGAGCTGCATCTTTACTTGATTAAAACAACGTTGGAGTGGTTTGAAAAAAAGAAGGGAATGTGGTTTTTTTTTGCGGAAGTGGAATTCAGAACCAAATTGAAAACCTTGCCGGAAGGATGGTAAGACGGGAAAAAAAGAACGAATGGATACTCTTCAAACTTCACGATGTACGGCGAGGGGAGAGGGACATGATCGCCTTTTAAGCATCACATCAGTTGCCAGGGATGGAGGATGGGGTGGGCAGGGAGAGGACCCGGCTTCTTGGCAAATAAGCATAGGGCGCGGATCGCGGGACCCCCGGTTCGAGTCTAAACATCGCCAAAACTTGCACCAGGTGGGTGGTGGTGGCCGTCCCATCGTGTGGGCTTTTCGTTCTAACCGATGGCCTCCTGACTCTCTCTCTCTCTCTCTCTCTCTCTCTCTCTCTCTCTGTTCTGGGATGAGCAGAGAGGGGAGCAGACGGGGATGGTGTGCCTTGTCAGCATTGAGGCTGCAAATCTTAACGGATGATGGGTGCCGCGGGAGAGAGTCTAATTTGGCTGTGGTGTGAAGGAGTCCGCGCGAAGCGTGGGCGATGAAGCATGGGCAAGATACCTATCTACCTTACTGAGAGAGGCTCACGACAGAGAACAAAAAAAGACAGAGTTCTCGCTTGCAACAGGAACGGTCTCGAGAGCTTGTCGGCGCGTGCTACTTTCGGTAAGGCTGTCCCTGGGGGTGTTGAGCCGCGGATCCGCTCTAGGCCATTTTCTCTCTGTTCTTCTTCCCCTTCTCCAGGCTTATTCCTGACAAGTCCGGTTCCTTGCACCTGTCAGGTCTGGGACAGCGTCGTCTGAAGAGAGATGCGACGTGGTGGGGTGTTCGACTCTTCTTTCGCTTCAGATCCGACGAGTCCCGGACCCCTGCGCGGCTCCACACCGGGCGGTTTCAGGGGATGGAGGAGCCAATCATCCCGAGAGAAATAGGGATGGGTGTTGTTGCAGAGTTGGGGAGGGGGGAGGATCTTTGGGCGGCTGCGACGTGCTTCACGGGGCCTTCTTCGCTTGTTGGCTTGGCAGGTTTTGGGTGGTGAGGACGGAGGTTGAGACCGCAGATGGGGGAGATGGACTTGGCTCGGTTGGTCGGCCGGGTAGGGGGCTTGTGATATTGAGACGTGAGCGACATATTGGTGGCCGCTTGGATCGTACTTGTTCTCATTTCCCTTTTCCTGTGCCGCTTGCTTTGCAGTAGGGAGGAGGGAGCAGGAAGGTGTTGAATCATAAATAACCCGCGGCACCCATGGTTGGTGAGACGATTTTCCTCTGAGCTGAGCTGGTTTGTGCTCTGCGTGAAGCGTGGTATTGAAAGCTTGGCGTTAGCATGAACAGACGCTTGACTCTTGAAGATGGGCAGTTGATGCAGATGGGCGGGATCCCGACACGAGTTTCCCTCCCCCGCCGTCGATGAGTGACAGCGTGCTTGGCGTGGTAGCATCTCTCGGCGCGGTTGTTGAGGATCGCCAAGGTGGTGAGGGAGATCTTGTTTCTAGCGATGTTGATGCCATGCGACTCAGTGATCTTGGGTGAATAAGCAGACAAACACCACAAATGCCATGCGAATGAATGCCCGCGCACCTTGTTCGGCCAGAGCCAATTCGAATTCGGTCTTGCTTGCATCTCTGTCGTCGATTTTTGGTTATTACCTCCGCGCCTAGCGCCCTCCTTCCGTGCTTGAGACCGGTCGCCACAACTCAAAAGTGCGATAGATTGCGATGAGCCAGGATGATATCGTGTCTGTCCCCACACGCCGATTGGCCCAGGCTCTCGCGCAATATCGATTGGAGATGGCTCGGCTCAGTGAGCCCACTTCACTTCCCAACGGCGATGATTGAAAATCACAGCATCTACAAACCTGGACATTGAAAAGTCTCATCATCATTTTTAAAACAATCCCATAAAAACAAAATTAGATCAGAGTCGACATGGGCTTCACCGAATTCTCCTACTTCGCCTCCAAAACCGGCGCCCCCTTCCCGGACCCCGACACGCCCGAGGGCAAGGATATCAAGCACATGCTCGAGACCGCCGCCGCGCAGCCCGGCGCGGGTCGGATCTACTGGGGCCACGCGGTCGAGAAGCCGCACCAGCAATGGCTCTTTCTGGACTGGGATAGCGTTGAGGAGCATCTTGCGTACCGCACGACGCCGTGGGTCATCCGCCTGCGTCTCCGAAGTGGTGTACTAATTATGACATAGGGAACACGACGTCGTTGCCAAGAGCATGTCATCATACCTCGACTGGACGGACGGCTACATCAAGCACATCGTCACCAAGCCCTGGCCGCCCACCATTCTCGCCGAGGCGCCCGTTACTGAGGTGCTGACGCTCTTCTTCCCCGCCGAGCTGGATGAGGCTGCCAAGGAGGAGCTGAGCAAGCAGCTTGAGGAGTTTCGGGTTAAGGCGCTTGATACGTCGCCTGATTTCAAGGGTATTGCGTATGGATGGAGCAAGGAGAATGATGTGCCTGTCACGGGCGAGGATGGCAAGACGGGGAATTTGTTGGTGGCTTTTATTGGGTGGCCGAGTGTTGAGGCGCATCTGAAGTTTAGGGAGACGGAGGCTTTTAAGGAGAATATTGGGTTGTTGAGGGGGATGGAGGGGATTGTTAAGCTGGGTGTTTTCCATGTGGCTTGCAGGAGTTTGGCGTCTACGAAGAAGTAGAGGGGATTGGGGCGTTTTCTCCAGATCTCTCTACTGATACCACCGGTGTCTCGCCGCAACTTAATTTCAACTTGATTCACTTGACAGCATAATATTTTAGTCTACGGACAGTGCTACAGCGACGGAGCTGGTGATGAAATCGGCAAGTTTCACCATTCTTTCCATTGAATTTGAGCCTAGTTATGCCACAATCCTCTCCGCCTATTATAAAACCCCTAATTCAACAATATTAGTGTCTCTAAACCCAATCAATTCTTCCTTTCGTTGCTCCCAATGACCTGAAGTTGCTTCTAAGGGGGGGTTGTGATCTTTGGCCCCTCCGGGCCCCTTGTGCCTGCTTATGTTGACGTGCGGATCGTCTGATTGTCATTCTTCATTTCCGCCCTTCCAGTATCCCATCCTCATAAAATTGAGATAGATAGTCTGGCAACAAACAAGGTCTTACTCGCCGAAGCCGTCTCCGACAAGTCGAGGGCCAAAAGCGATCATGGTAATGATGATCAGCAATGGGTAGGAATGTGTGGCCGATCTCTTCAGTGGAGTTCGAGTCTGTTTGGCGGCACAGGCACAGTCACCTGCCGTTGAAAGTGTAGACGACACCGCATGCTGGGGCTGGTGATAGCTGGTGTATTCGCCACGGTACGGCGGAAACTCGGAGGACGATGAAGATGAAGAGGAGAGCCGTGAGATTGAGGGCGAGAGCGCCCTAGGTGAAGATGTGTGGGCTGATGAGCCCTCGGATCCCAGGATCGAGGCCGCTGAGGGTCCAGGAGCGAGAGTGAGCTGTAAGGGTAAAGGGAAATCCTGCCCTACGTAATCTGACTCCAGCTCGACGTCACCGTCGACCAGCCTCTCACTAGGGCCTCCTTGACCGAGATCACTTTCACAGTCGCTGGTGTCTGTGCAGCTGATCCCGTCGTCTTCGTCCTCCTCGTCCTCCAGTGGTTCGCCAAACTCCAATTGTAGTATTCGGACCGACTCTTCGCAAAGCCACATGCCTTTCGAGCGTCGAGAAGAGTTGGTGTATGGTTCGAGTGCTTTGTATGGGATCGTATGCGTGTCTCCAATGTACACATAAGACTTCTTCCGCAACGGTGGGCATCCCGGGCGTCTGTGTAGACGTCGAATAGATCTTGTAGGATGGAGGGCGTCGTCGATGGGTAGGTAATGAGCGTAGTCCTCCTCGCGGTCGAGGACGTAGACAACGGGCGTGTCTTTGAAAGATGTCAACTACAAACGTGGTCAGAAAGGAAGCGTTCAAAGGATTTAGGACCAAGGCCCATCGCCAACCATGGCTATTTTCACGTGGCCAACGCCATCGGGTCGCGGTGAGATGATCACTGCTGGATGGTTGTAGCCTGCCCTCTCCAAGTCGGGCTTCAAGCGAGCGGTTATCCGATTCTTCGGTGGAACAAATATAATCTTTCCAGCCAGGGGCTCAGTGGTGTCCTCTAGGAGTCGCTTCTGTCGAGCTGAAGGAGGCATCGAGGGTTTCGAGAAAGGGGTGGTTGGGTTGGAGATTCAGAAGCTTCGAGATTCCCTTGCAGCTGGAGGGCAGAACAGAGCAAAATGTGTCAAAGCAAGTGAAATGAAAAGCAAATTCACTTTCAAGCATGCTGCATGCTTAGTCGTCTTTTGGGAGCTATTCCCTGAATCTGCCCAGGTATTCGATAATACTGGATCGGTGCAGACGCTCGTGGTCATATTTTCAGCCTTGCACACCCCCAATCTCAGCCTCGTAGTCACATCTCGTTTTAGAATAATCCTTGGAATTCTAGAAGGGCCACCAAGTAAATGCCCATTATGCGTAAATGCTTTCAATTTGAGCTATATGCTTTTGATGCCTGCCTGGTTTCTTTGTCTGCCCCCTTTCTTTGCCAGCTTGCCATGCTTATTCAACCGCGAATAAAGCGAGAATAAAGGCATTGGGCCAAAAGAGCCAAGAGAAACAGAGCCAAAAGGACTCTTGCCCATGTCCAAACATGACCTCTGTGTCCCTTGGTCTCGACCACCTCTGGCTCCCCCGTCGTCGCTCTCGTATTCGTCTTCTCGACCCTGCGCTCCTCTCTCTTGCGCTTGCGCTCCTTCCGTACGTTCTCCTTGGCCTCGTCGCTCTCCTCCGTGTATCCCATGGCAGTCGTGACAATGCTGAAGGATTTCGCGCTTAAGCTGGTTCCCGGGCGAGAGCGCAGTGCGTCCAGATGGATGGTGTAGGGTCCTTGTCGGATATTCACGTACGACGGTCGATTTACACTGGGTTTGGGGGAGTCGCCAGACAAGTGTAGTTGGAGGTCCGAGCCGGGGTGAGGAGGGGTTGGGGCGATGGGGAGGTAGAGGTGACGCCGAGTCCAGTGAAATGCCATCGACTCTGTTATGTTTCTTCCGCCAACTGAAGTCATCTATGGAAACGTCAGCGAGTTCCAGACCGTGTTCATGGTGGTGGCATACCGTAAGTGCCCTCACTGTACCATCTTCACGCGGTTCATGAGATAGGATCAACACCGGATGATTATAAACACCCGGCTTGAGATCGGTGTCAGCAGCAGGACTCAGCTCATCCTTTCTGGTAGCCATCGAATCTTGCCTGCCAAAGTCTTTCCGTAGACAGGCGCGGCGCGGCCAGGCCGTCGCTGAGATGCCAGCCGGGCGGGGTAGTCGGTGGCGGTAACGACAGACATGTTGTTCTCCAGGTTGACTTCAAGCTTTGGATGCCATATTTTGAATAGATAATAGCGCTCCGGTGATGTGGAAACAGCGCGTTGATTTGAACAGACTGTGACGTCGAGCTGAAAACGGCTTGGCAGATTGTGGCAATCGTCAAGTTGGTTGGCGAAAACGGGTGCCTGCTTGCCAAACCAACAGCATGCAGCTGACCAATTAGATGCATTTGTTTTCTTGACCTTTTGGCCTCACTTTCAAGGAAACCGATGGCGCGTACAAAGGGGTGAGACGTTGCGGACATGGAACAGTGGGCGTGAAGTTGCCTTCGGGTGGCTCAATGTAAGCTTAACCATAAATAAACATCTTTGGCTAGTGGCACTTTGGCCAATATCTAGATTCAAAACCTTCTTTAAACAATGAATGCAAGGTTTCCTGTGTTTACAAAATTGATTTGGGATGCTCTGACCAAACACATCAACCTGAATCAGGAGAGCATCGGCCAACCTTTCTCAACGAAGCTCCGTTCGACAGCTCTTGGCCATTATCCAGCCCGACTCCGCAAATGTTGTTGACGTGGACCTGGTAGAGCTGACCGCCGCTACGTCCCGTTGGGTCCGTCATGGGTTTGGTAGTGTCGAAGGGAATGCAGGCGGTGTCGACGACGGCTTGGTTGACGTTGAGAAGTTCGATTTGGCAGCCGTCCTCCCGGGCAAAGACGAGGCCGGCGAAAACCGTCGCAGAGGCTGCGAACTGTGTAAATCTCATGGTGAAGACTCGAGTTGATGACTCGTTTCTCAGGCCGTTCCGGTTGCCTTAGCCTCGATGAATATGAAAGGCTGATACAGAGGGAGCGAGCAGGCCAACCTGTGACACTTGCAGTCGAATTGATTGATTAGATGAAGGTGAAGAGTGGCAGTAATGTTATCGAAAACTTTAGGAAAGCGATGCCGAGCTGCGCTGCACATATAGAAGTTGACCGTTCGGTGACATGACTCGAGATGCTCAGAATTCCCAATTCGCGACTCAATCCCGACCGTATCACGGCTTGGCCGAACCATTCTCTCGGGGTTGTGGGTCCATTCGCTGGGATCTAGAGTAATTTGTAGCAGAAACCCTCCGGTTCGCGAGACGTGTACGCAGTGCGTAACGACCAAGCTGGGAGACAGTCATCTACCCGACCGGAACTTGGTGCCGTGTATACAATCCTAGCAATGGTGAGCGTCGGCATGTATCGCGACAGAAAGACATCGACGTGCAGATTCGGGCGCAAGATTGTCTTCATTGAGATGATGGGATATTTGCGACCTCGCAAATGTCCAAGTCTCATTCACTCCTGGAGTTGACGCATGACCTTACGACCTGAATTCAGGAGCACGTCCTCGGCTTCTTCAGCTTTCACGTCAAACCAGCCTAATGAACTCTATTATAATTATCATGTCTGTGCCATCCATGTTCATCTGTTGTCCTTCATGAATCCCTGTTCATTCGAAGTATCGCTGTGAACCATCGTTCCCTCGTATTGCAGCGTAAATGTTACTTCTCAGTTTCTTCATGGTCAAGTACATACTAGATAAGTGAATTTTCTTGTTTGATATGGCAACTGAGGTGCATTCTGAGGTGCCGTCCCATCTCCGGGCTCGTTGCGCATCTCTTCGAACGATTTCACACTCCGCATTGATAAATCCCGCTACGGATGGAATTACTCTCTACAATTATGTTCCCGATTAAAGCGTGCAAACGATCGGAAGAAGAAAGTGATAACACATTGCAACTGCTACCGAGATGAATGCATTCAGAGGAGGTGTCTTCCCCAACGCAGCAGAGCAAATGAATCGAGACGTCTCCCTAATCCTTCAAACGGAAGCACTATGACACATAATACAGGTCAGACGAAAAGCAATGGGAGATTATAAACAGCGGAATTTATTCGCTCGGGCTGGCATAGGCGGAGTTTCTAATTGAGAAGCCCGATGGATAAGATTGAGTCGATCGTCGGAGGTAGGCCGCTCAAGGCGACCTTCTTCTCAATGTAGACGCTGATTAAGCGGCGAAAGGCAGCTGCACATGAAGCCTCATCACCCCGAAGCCGGGGGTTAGTAAAGACACTTCCCTGTTGACTGGAGATCATGGATCAAGTTGAGGAGCTTTCGCCAGTCAGATGCTCGTAGTGTTCCTGTAGACTGTGTAGAAATTGGTGTAAGCGACAGCCCTACTTGGTCTGAGGCTCATGAATCGCGAGGTTTGATGTGGGAGCCGGAATGAGGCTCCACAGATAGGTAGAGAACGAGACCAATGTCTATAAGCTTACATGAGGACTGTCTACAAGATGGTGTTGGAACTGCTATCGCCCGTGTGGCCCCGCCATGATCGTTCGCATAAGAAGTCCTCGAATTCCATGCTTGGAGTCGCCATGCTGTCGTTGCGCTTTTCTTGATATCCCGAAAAGCACACGAGCTTCAAAATGGCAATACGCAAAACGAGTCAACTCGACATGCCAATCCGGTACACCGGCATGTCGACTCTCCACCGCCGTTTACTGGTCCTCGTTCTCAATTTTGTTACGACAGCACCGCTACTTTGGGCATATTTCATCAGTTGCACACAACCAAGAGCCGGCCTTCTCGATGCTCCCATCCTGATCTGTGCTGCAATTTGTGTTCCATGGCCAGTCGTCACGTTCTGGAACACGTTGATCGGACTCTGCATCGTTGTCTTCGGCAACGCTAGCAAGTCGATCTACCCTTTCTTCGAAGCTGACGGTCCCGTTCCAGAACTTGCTTCCAGGACAGCTCTGACCATCTTCATGCGAAACGAGGACCCGGAGCCAATTTTCAACCACCTTCGGGCCATGCACGAAAGTCTACGACAGGTTAATCGTCTTCAGCACTTCCGCTTCGTTATTCTCAGCGACACCACCATTCCAGATGTGGCGCAAAAGGAAGAACAGAGCTTCTCTTGCGTTACGAAAAGTCTTGGCCTAGGCATGTTTCGCGAGCCAATGTATCGTCGCCGAGAGAAGAACGTCGGCTTCAAGGCAGGAAACATCAAGGACTATCTCGACAAACTCTCAGAGGGTGACGAGTCCTTTGTCCCACTTGACTCCGACAGCGCCATGAGCGGAGACCTTCTCAGTCGTTTGGTGTTCAGCATGGAAAAGCACCCACAAATCGGGCTGTTGCAGACCTTGGTCGTTGGCATTCCGGCTGTTAGTGCCTTTACTCGCATATACCAGTTTGGACTCCGACACAGCCTTCGCGCTTACAACACGGGATTCAGCTGGTGGGCCGCCGACTGCACGCTGTACTGGGGCCACAATGCCATCATCCGCCAAAAAGGCTTTTCATGAGAACTGCATGTTGCCAAAATTGCCGGGAGGGCCACCACTGGGCGGTTACATTCTCAGTCATGACCTCATGGAGGCCATGTTCATGCGTCGTGCTGGCTATGAAGTCAGGCTCCTCCCCATCGAAACCGAAAGCTACGAGACCAACCCGCCCACTTTCCTCGACTATCTTCGGCGGGAACTACGTTGGTGCCAAGGTACAATGCAGTACTGGTTTTTGTTGAACGAGCCTGGCCTGAGTCTCATCACCCGCTTTCAGGTCTGCCAGACGATCACCACGTATCTGTCTCAGGCTTGCTGGGTTGTTATGACACTGGCTTACATTTGGAAAGTCGCGCTTGATGGGGTTGAACAGAACCAGATCCATCTTGGCTTTACTCCAGAGCTGATTCTCGTCGTCATTGGCTGCTTACCCAAGATTGCAGGTCTTCTTGACACGGCGATGACTTCTTTCAAGCGATACGGAGGGGTTTACCGTTGTGTCTTGGCCGCCTTGGTAGAGTTCGTTCTGATGACTTTGATCGGGCCAGCGACCACTGTGTCCGTTGCGGTGTTTCTCATTGGCTTGCTTATGGGAAAGTCTATCGGCTGGGATGGCCAGAATCGCAGTCAACTCGGACTCGGTTGGCACGATACCTCTCGTGTACTTTGGCCTCAGTTTGTTATTGGCATCAGCTGCGCGTTAGCTATTTACGTTAGAGCGCAGGATGCCGAATCGATGATGTGGGCTCTACCTTTGGTAGTCGGACTCTGTCTCAATGTGCCATTTGCTGTTATTACGGCATCTCCGCAACTCGGGAGGCTCATAACCCGTTTCCGATGGTTCATGATACCTGAAGAGTCAAACATGCCTGCGCTGCTCTCTCGGATTGTTGCTCCGGAGATAACTCCCAACACAGCCAATTGCGACACGCGCAAGTCGGCATGAGAAGGGCCTGAGCTCTTGGACGGACCACGATTGACTTGAAGTAAACCGGAGAGTTATGAGTATTCCGTTTGTGGTGGAAATGTACAGCATATTTATCGAGCCTAGACTCCATTTATCAATAAATATAAGTACCAAAATATTCCGCAGTATTAATGAAGACGAGAGGTTGCTTTCAAGGCCCCAGGCGCTGCTGAGTTGAAGGTTAAGAATAGACGTAATCATTAATATGTGACGTTCCATGTCAAGTTATCTATACCCGACTAGGAAGTTCAACTTGTCGTGAGGTAACATCAACATCACGATAGAGTGGGGCGTTGCGGTCCGTTCGGTCGAGCATACGCCGTGGAAATGAGGAGAAGTCTGGGGTGGTGAGGGGAAATTCTCCGTGGTGAGCCCATGCGTATAAACATTAAATCGGATATATCCCCCATATTCGGAGAAACAAGCGAGGCATGATTCAGAACCACCCGGTCGAACAACATTGGACCGGACAACCTCGCGAGAAGCACTCTGTTCGCGACGCAACAGCTGGGACAACATGGTTGCAGATGTTTCCCCAGATATCTTGCAATTGTTTAGACGAGTTGGAGCGATGCTTGGACCTCTTCCCCGCCAGCTGCTCGTCGTAGCCGCATGCCTTGTCCTGGTCTTCATCCCAGCCAACGCTCAGGCGCCTCCCGATGCTTATTTGCAGACTCCAGTGCAGCGTCAGCTCGACTGGCATCGGATGGAATACTACGCTTTCATCCATTTCGGGCCCAACACGTTCACCGACGAAGAATGGGGCAGGAGTCAGCAGCCGCCTGATGTCTTCAACCCGACAGCGTTGGACACAGACCAATGGGCCAAGTCATTCGCCGATGCGGGCATGTCCGGCATGATCTTAACAGCGAAGCACCATGACGGCATGGCGCTGTGGAACACCTCCACCACAACCTACAAGATTGCCAATGGAGGCTGGGCCAAGAACCGCTCTGCAGCTGGGTTGGAGGCTGACGTAGTCCGTATGGCTGCCGCCTCGGCGAAGAAGTTTGGTCTCAAGTTCGGCGTGTACTTGTCACCCTGGGACATTCACCGCGACCCAGCTATGCCGAAGCCTCTGCTCAAGGACACCATTTACGATGAACCGCAAATATTTGGAGATAACAACGACGGCGACTATAATGAGCTCTACCGCCGCCAGCTCACGGAGTTGGTGAACATGACTCTGGCTGACGGTAGCCCTGTGTCGCTCTTCGAGATCTGGCTGGACGGCGCCAGCGGCTCTAGCACCGTCCAGACCTTCGACTGGTCAGGGTTCCGCGACATCATCCGCACACATCAGCCTTCAGCAATCATGTGGGGTCACCAAGGCGTGGACGCTCGATGGGTGGGCAACGAGGACGGCGTGACGGTGCCCACCAACTGGCACACTATCAGCCGGACGCAGGATCAGGAGCGGCTAACTGAGGCGGACCTGCAGACAGGCTTGCGTGACGGGCTATACTGGACCCCAGCTGAGGCTGACGCTCGAGTTCGAACTGGTTGGTTCTGGCACGCCAACGAACAGCCTAAGACGGGACAGCAGCTCTTGGACATGTACTTCCAGTCTGTGGGGCGGAGCGTGAGCCTCCTTCTTGACGTGCCGCCAGACAATACGGGACAGATAACGAAAGAGGACAACGATGCCCTGTCGGAGTTTAAGCGTCTGAGGGACGCTTTCCTTGGCCGTAATCTAGTCGCTGCCGGTTCAAAAGTCACGGCCAGCAGTGTTCGAGGCGGGAACAACTCCACATTTGGCCCAGCAAACGTGCTGAGTTCCTCGACCGATACCTACTGGAGTATGAATGATGAGGAGCGTACGGGCTGGGTGGAAATTGATCTTGGTGCAACGGTTCGCGTTGAGGCTTTCATTGTTCAGGAGCACATCGCCCTGGGCCAGCGGGTTGGCGGATACGCTATCGACTGCATGATGGATGGAGCGTTCGAGAATGTTGTCAACGGCACGTCTCTGGGCTACAAGCGAATCGATAGGCTCGGTAGCGCCATGGACACCAGCCGAATTCGATTCCAGGTCACACAGGCAAACGCGGTGCCTTTGATACAAAGCATCCAGGTGCTCGGCGACAAGATTTCGTGAGTCCTCGGGCGGAAGCGAGAGATGTCGTGCTGCGCAAACCCAACGTCTTGCAGTGTTTCTGCTGTTCGTTCCATCACTGTACCTTTCTTGGTATCTACATATTTCTTCCTAGCTTCATTATAACTAAGTAGAGAATAATGAACAAACACTTCGCAACTCAGTTAGCGATCCGCGCCACCCAGAAGTTCCACCCGGAAGCGGGAGAGGAGTGATGATATGGTGAATATCCAATATGTCTTGTGTCAATGTGATATCGCTATTCGTTCTGAATGATGAAAGAATTGATGCGTACAAAACACCTAAAAGAAACCGAAAAACAGTCTTCCGTGACAGTGAACCTAGAAAAGTTCTCTCTATGCCAGACCCGCTCCACTCATTTTGGGTCTATTGCTTTGAAACCTGACCTAGTAGCATTCAATACTATGTCTATGTGAGAAATAGAGAACATCTCATCCATCTCCTTGGCGATTATTCTGGCGCTACTGAAGATGTTTTTGATCTGAATTGTCAGCCCGCCACTCCCTCCATGTCTGAATCGAAAAACAAATTACTGACCTTTCTACCATTTATCTCCATCTTTGCTAGCCGCGTAATGTCTTCTTCGGCAATCCCGATTGCAGCACCTTGTGTTGCGTTCTTCATCTTCCTCAAGAACATCGCCCATATCTTTCTTCGTGCAGTCTCGTCCAAGTCAGGGTACAAAATTGGAATATGAATTCTGCTCTCGAAGGCAGCATCGCACTCTGCAACTCGATTGGTTGTCAAAATGAGTATCCCCTGGTAGTATTCGAGTTGCCTCAAGAAGATGCTCACGAGAGCGTTGCGCTGGATGTCCGCGGAATCTCTCTTTTGGAGAAAGACGTCAGCCTCGTCGAGAAGAAGGACCGAGTTCCACTTGTGAGATAGTTCAAGAATCTCACTGAGCTTTTGGTCTACTTCCTTTGGTTTAACACCCAGATCTCCTGCAGATACGCTGTACAGAGGCTTCTTAGTGATCTCAGCAACGGCCTCAGCTGTCAGAGTCTTGCCGCTGCCAGGGGGGCCGCTGAAGAGGCAAATTATTCCCTTGCCTTTGCCAGAAATGATGTCGTCGAAACTGTCGCCCTGCGAAGAATGCTCCTTGACTATGGAATGAACAAGCGTTTTTGTTGACTTTTCTATCACAAGATCATCGAAGGCTTGGTGATTCCATTTGACATCAATGAGCCTAGACATAGCGAATCCTCCTGAATTCCAAACAGAGTAAGCTTGGGTCTGACTGCCAATGGTGCTGGTCAGTGATGACGTGTGTCCACTTACCCCATTTCGAGTTGCCGAAGCAAAAGCCCAACACAACCGGCGTACAAATGATAAGTTGCTCTTCAGTCAAGCTTTGTCGAGGTAGCCTGGCATGCACCTCGGGTATAAAAGCTATGTTCGGGTTCACAGACCGAAAGCCGGCTGGATCGACGATCATTCTCCCATGCGAAGGGAATTTGACCTGATAAGCCTCCCAGCGATTAGTTCGATTCTCGAACATGGCTGACCCGCTCGTCTCCATCACACGAGGCTCGCGGAATTCTGCAAGCCGGCGTCCACGACTCAGTGCACTAGAACGGATCTCCGACCCCTTTTCATGGTATCCGAGAGGGAATATACGTAGGTCGGCAATCTTTCGGGCTCCGGTGAACTCTTCGATTATAGTGAACATTGGCTCAGATGCTAGACCAAATTTGATGCCATCGTCCGCGACGATGTGACAGCCCAGCCTCCAATATCTCGATTTGTCTCGCAATTTGTGCTGGCTGATAGTGCGCAACTTGAGAACCTGGTCTCGCTCAGTGAAACGGTGGTATCGGTAGACTAGAATATTGGGGGGGAAGATAGCCCACAGGAGGTCCCAGGTGATCTCTCCTGCGTCAAGTAAGGGCTTGAGATTAGCTATGTTTATCGCGTGATCTTCCTCAGCAAACTTCACAGTTTCTGCCAAATCGGATATGAGCTCCTCATTCTTCGGCTCGGAATTCTCCGCTTTGACCAATTGCTCTTGCAGTGCCACACGGTTGTGATAAAAGAGCTCAAGCGGGACCTAGACCACATATTCAAGAAATGGAATTGACAAGATGCGTTGGGAGAGCAATAACTTACAACGGGTGGGTTCTTTTTGAGAGATATACTCTCGACGTCTGGATTGATCTCCTGCATGACCTGAGAAATGTGCTTGGATTTTATATCCACTTCTGTCTTGTTGTGAACCCCATTCTCGTCCACGAGCCTCCGAACTCTCAAGACAGCCTTCCGTTTATTCTGCTTCTTGGCATCGGACTTGATCGATTTGACCAGACGGACCTGACTTGTCCGACTGTCATGACGGGAAATATTAGTCTCGTCTTCCGTGAGTCCCAACTAGGCTGCGGTTTTGGATCGGTCTGAATGAACATACAAATCATATCTGAAGAATTTCTCAATCAACTGTTCTACAATAGGCTTAAATGACCCACGCGACTTCACTCACACTTCATCATAACGCAAAATACGGCTCCTAACCTTGGAGTCCGGCTTGGCTCCATCCTCCTTGCCGGGGTTGCTGATAGCGATTTCGCTCATTCTGACTTTTCCCTGGTAACACAGTAAATGTAACGAATCTCAGAGATTATAAGTTGCAGGCGCATTAGGAAATAGGTGACTCGGTTATATTGCCCACTGCGATTCTGCGAACAAGTGTTGCAGGTCGTTGATACTTATTATGGAGGCGTTTCACCACCATGCATATTACAAAACACGTAGGCGCACAACAAGAACATTGTTCTGGTTGCCTGACGTGTGAGGGGTAGTGACTGTTTGCCTACTTTTGCCTGTTTCTGCCTGCTGGCGTGCATACGCAGCTTGAGGCTGATTCCAGCCTGATTCCCAATTTGAAGCGTCCCCACCGTTCGGGATTTGCAATTGCTGACAGGCATATCCTACTCTGCATTAGATAGGTTCCGTGGCGCGCTATCATTGGAGTGACCCGGCGCTGACTGCAGGCTCTTTGGGGCGGGATTCGACCGTTGAAGAATCTATTGGGCCAAATCATTCGGGATCTGGGCGTGTGACGGCAAAGGGTGTGCTGCGGGCGCCTCGAGGCTTTCTACCTATACGCAAGTGATGCTGTTGTAAGCTAGGTCAAAGGCCTTAGATTCCTATGCTGGTGAAGAATGGAGGGGAGAAAAGGGAGCCGCATACCAAGCCGCGTCTGACACAGAACAGCATGTTTCGGTTCGCGACCCATGTCAAGCCTTCCCGTATACATGTGATTAGTTCCCTCCCACGTCTACTTCACATCCCATTTTAATTTTGCTGGGCTATTTCTAAGTCCATGTGACTAAGCTCCCTCTTACTACTCTTTTTGTCATTCTTTGCATGGGCAAGATTTCGAAACCTGCCAACTTCGAAAATGGACCCTTTCAGTCTTACCGTCGGAGTGGTAGGCATCCTGACGGCGGCACAGTCATGTCTCAAGATGATCAAAAAGCAGATAGGGCCCTCAGCCATGTCGTCTGAGGAAATGCAAAACATGATGAAAACGCTGTGGGGGATTAATGGGGTGATGGGCGATGATATCAAAGAGGTCCAAGCCACCCAGATGAATGCTCAACAAGGTAGAAACATGGGATGGGCGGAAGGGAGAATGTTGCTAACGCTGGTGACTCCCAGATCACGCGTATAGCCATGTCATAGCATGGCTCGATGCAAAGTCAGACAACAATCTCAACAGCCAGATTCACGAAAGGAATGTATTAACAAGAGATTTGAACAGCGGGGAGTGGCTTTTAAGCCACGCCGCTTTCCAAGATTGGCTGACTGATGAAGATGCGACGAAATCAAAGGTCTGGCTCACAGGTTCACCTGGGGCCGGAAAGTCATGCCTTTGTTCTGTGGCCATAGAACACGTCACCAAAACGATGCATGGCATTTGTCTGTACTATTTCTACCGTTTCGATGACCAGTCCGAATCCGGCCGCGGTAGCGGGGTGAAGGCAGCCGCAGCTCTGGTTGACCAGTTGTTCCGATACTTCTGCCGCCAAGACCAACAGATTGCGACATTTGTGAGTGACTACGTCAAAACGGAGGAGAAGAACATGGGGTCTTTAGCAGAGGTTGCTCGCATGATTATCAAGCACGGTCATAAGAGCGCCAAAGACGACGGCGCTGATACAGCCACTGAGCAAGTCGTGATTCACTACTTTCTTGACGGTGTGGATGAAGAAAGAGGTGATGATGCAGCCAAAACGATTATCAACCTACTACATGGTCTTGAGGACGACCTGCCTGTTGCCCAAAGGATCTGGATCAGCTCACGAAGAACAAACGTCCTGGAACAATGCCTTGAGGGATACACGGTGATTAGCGCAGACGAACACGGAACAACCGACGTTGAAGGCTTTCTAATACGCACGGTGCCAAAGTTTGATGAAGACTGGCAGAGAGATGAAAAGGTGGAAGGTAAACCAAGTAAGATCCCCATGGAGCGCATTGGTCATTGAGCTTTCAGCTGATTTCACTAATCGCAATAGTTGGCCAGTGGGTACTACAGGAGGTGCAGGCAAAGGCGAACGAAAACTTTCTCTACGCTAGATTGATGGTTGAGTGGTTGAAAGACGGCGTGTTTACGATTGATGAGGCTACAGCCTTCATTAAATCTAGAGTGCCCAATCCTTTCACGGAGATATACAATCGTATCTTTCTACAATACAATGAGGATCAGCACAAGTACATCAGGTATGGAAAAGCCAAATGCGGACTCCACCACAAAGACTCTGGAGCTATACTGATGGCATGGAAGTTTACTCTTTTCGCTCATTGCTTTCGCCCGCCGGCCTCTACGCTTGTATGAGCTCCGAGAAGCTATGGCCCTGGCCTTATCAGACCCCGCAAAAGGAGCCAACCCCCGAATGGTTCCAAACAACCTCGAACGACTTTTCGCTCCGCTGATCGAAATTCAAAATGACCCTACTGATCCAGGAAGCTCACTCTGCCGTCTCTGTCACTCGACTGTGCGGGAGTTTCTGGCTAGGAATCCTGGGACTTTACAGTCCAGAACATCGGGTCAAGTCTCCCCGACGTCTACCATCGCTGCCTCTCGAGTGGGTCACATATATCTCCGTTACCTTTCTCAGGAGAGGTATTCGGTACCAGTGGAATTACCGCGCAATGACTGCCACGATGGCCACGAAGCACTCACTCTAACATACGATGATGCCCAGCACCATGGTCTTCTACCATACAGCGCGAAGTATTGGGACCGACACTTCGATGATTTGGACCCCACGCCTGAGCATCGCACGGAGCTGATTAACTTTTTGAGGTCACCAAATTTTCAAACATTGATCCAAGTACAGAGTCTGTTTGTCTGGGGACAATTTGTCCAGTTCAGGGCGGTAGGTTCCAAAATAACGTCTAGGCCACTATACCGACGCGCAATCCCTCGGTGGTTTGGACTGGATGAAGCTTCCAGAGATCTGGGATATCTCGAGGAGTCGCAAAAGATTCGACGTGATTACAGACACTTTGCAAATGAATGGGGTTATCTTCTTAGGCTGGGTACTTGTCAATCTTCTAAGTCGGGAAACTGTCTTATGAAACACTTCTGGGGTGAGGTTGACAGGTGTCTAACCGGCCTTCTTGGGCCGACGCACTTCATGAATCAGATGAAGGAAAGATATCCGAGCTTCATGCTAACGTCCGAATCATTTGAGTGCGACATGTCCGAACGGTTCATCATTGCCGACACTGTCTCCTCATCTGGCACTCATTTCATTGCCATGTCCTCACCATCGACGTAAGAATACCACCCCCCGAGTATGGAAATGACATTTGATCTCTTGGCACAATCTTGACTGACAGCGTCATACGAGCATAGCGACTCATCGGACGTGTCTCTGGAAATGTGGGATCTGGGATCATCAAATGGTCCTCAATGCATATCGACTACTCCAGTCACTACTGCCAACATCGACTTGAAGTCGGAAACCGCACGGCCCATCGCCTTCTCTCACACCATTGCGAAGTTTGTGTTTGAGGGCATCGATGCAGATGTTCGACGTATTCTGGATGAGCACAAAGCGCATCGAACTTTCGAGCCTCTCTCGACTGACTTTGACATGCGGGACGGGATAGTAGTCATTGCCAGTCGTAACGTGCACAGACCTCGGAAAAAGAAATCGCAAGAAACGGACAACTCAGCCCGAAAGATAACTGAGCTTGCAGAAGGCTCAGACTGCAGTTTGTCAGGAACTGAAGATAGTGATGAATCAGATGACGGATACTCGTCTAGCTCGGCTGACGAGAACTCGGCCTACGAGACATGCAGCGAAGGATCTACTGACTCGGAACGGGATGATTCGGGGAGCGAGATGTCTGAGAGTGAGTTGAAAGCTGATCAATGGGCTGTTGGATCGTCCGAAGATGAAGGGAAGAGCGACCTAAAGTCGACCGACGATGAAGGAAGCACCTTTAATACAGGCAATCAGAGACGCAAACTCGGATCAAGACCTCAACAGCTGACAGAAAGCGAACTTGACCTTGGAGACGACTCACTCAAACAGAAAGATGATGATCGCCCGACGTATCCAGGAATGCCAGGCCGTTTCAGAGAGCCAAATGATCGCATCATAGCAAGTATTGCCGTTCATGATCACAGGGTGGGGCACAGTGTCCGGATGTTCCACTATGAACACGAAACCCCCGCTACCGGCATGATATACCACTCACCACCGTCGCTGCATCCGCACAAGTCCCTTGTGGTTTGGCCAGTTGGTGGTGGTGAGATATTGTTTGCCGATTATGCGGAGAAGACATATTTCATCCGCGCGACAATGCCAACCACCAGTGATAGTGAGTAACATTTGATCCTAACAAGACCATCCTGCTAAATGACTCCCTAGCCCGCCACATATGCATGAAGACTCGCTTCTCTCCGGATGGAAAACACCTCCATATCGCAGTTGTGGAAGGGCGACTTCTCAAGTCAAAGGTGGCGAGTCCGACGCCCGCCCACGAAAACGATGCTAAAAAGCCTGAAATTGTGCTCTCTCTTTTTTTTACAACTCATCGTCTATCATCACGAAAGACAACCCGAAGTCCTCCCCGGCTCGTCCACAAGGTCAAACTTACCATTGGTCAATTCACCGGCCTCTCGCTTGCTAGGCTACCCTTCACTTTCACCTGGACCTCTGAACATCTTCACTTCACAGTCAGTGGTATCCGACTTAACGTCTTCCGCGTCGATCTATTCAGACAGCCGGCGTCCCCTTTTACAGCCTCTGTCTGCACTCCCAGGTTGCCTGTAATGCTTCCACTGTCCGCGTCGTGTAGACAAGTACATTACCTACCCCCAAAAGGGAAAGAGAATATGGGAGGGAGGTCACAGCGGGGGATGGTGCTGATGGGTAGCTATTGCCCCGACTATCAGCCCGTGGAACTGGGTCACAGATCTAAACGGGCGACACGTCGGGGAATGGGTAATGCTCGTTGGTATCGGCTTTATGACTACGCCTGTCCAGCGGTCGGATTCGTTATTGACGAGGAGAGTGACCTGGGCGGGTGGGTAGCGCTTGAAGACGATGGGGAAGAGGACGAGGGCCTAGGGGTGATAGCGACAGCTGATGGAGGGGAGCGGTTCAGGGATGGAAAGATGACAAGGAAGATTGAAGCATTTAACTGGTGAGACGACATCGACTTGGAAGGTATCTGCGATTATTGCAACCGCCCAATATTGTTCCTGTAAGTGCGGGTACCATCTCGTATGGACAGCCCAAATGGCACAGGTGACAAGGTATTGTACTTTATAGACACAAATCCTTCGAGACTCTTATTAAGCTAGGCTGGTGATACATCAACTGCCTGAAATTAGTCACGGGGCTTTCTCTAAAGCCATCTACATATCGTGTCACTACTGCAACTCTACACCTGAAGCAGCGAGGGTGACATAAAACAGCTTAGTCTGCCCGGTAACAATCATCCGGCCGTTTCCAGCGAACTGGAAGTTTGCAGCAGTAGTGCCAGTGTAAATCTTGCCGATGAGCTTGCCGGAGGGGTTCCAGACATGAACACCATCTCCACAACCAGCGTAGACGCGGCCAACAGAGTCAGTGTGAACACCTATCACGAGTTAGTGTGCGAAGAGGAAATGGCAAGTCAAGGAACGAACCATCAGGGATGAAGGAGGCGGTGTAGGCAAACGTCTTTCGGTTCTCCCAGGTGCCGTCTTCATTCACGTCGAAGGAGTACACCGAAGCGGGAGACGAGAGGTTACGGCCATAAAAGCCCAGAGCAATGCCAGTGTCAGTGACGTAGGCCTTCTTGCCGTCAGGAGAGTAAGTGAGGCCTGTCGATTGTTAGATGAGTCCCCTTCAGCTGCATTTACGAGGACAAACCGTTGGGCAAGGTGAAGTCATCAGCTACGACAGCGACAGCGCCGGTCTCGAAGTTGTAGCGGTAGACTTGGTTGCGCAGTCCGGGAGGAGGACGGAAGTCCTGCAGGAATCCGTAAAGGGTATCGGTGAAGTACAGTTCTCCATTGCGGGGGTTGATGACGACGTCGTTGAGCGAGTTGAATTGACGACCAAAGTAGTTATTCAAGAGGACTGAAGAAATAAGCCATGCACATTTGTTTCAACAGGCGAACTCACCGGTGGTGTTGAATGGAGCGACGGGGTTCATAAGATATAGAGCAGAGGTAATATCATCACCTTGGCCCTCCCCAGCAAAGACGATGTTGCCCTTGTAGTTCGTACCACCTATTCATGTTAGCCGATGTGATGCCTTCGAGTATCAAGTGACCCACCATTGGGGTTGATGACCTGGGGTTGCGACGGCACAACAGTGACAGTTGCGTTAGCCCGGGAACCAGTTCGCACAGCCTCGGCTTCCGCGAGCGAGATCTTCTGGATGATGGAAGATTTGTTCAGTCCAGTGCCTGCAGCAGGAGCACCGGCATTCTGAACGAAGAAGACCTCTTCGGTGGGAGGATTCCACACAACAGCCTCGTGGAAAATAGGGTCGGTGTCAGAGGTAGCAATAAGGGTCAGCGAGGGGTTCGGCCCAATAACATCGTAAAACTCGGCGTCGTAGATATGGAATGGTTTAGCCTCAAGCGACTCTTTGGTTACACCAGGCCAGAGGAAGAGCTGCATAAGAGTGAGCAAAAAAAGCCGCAAGAGGATGGGAGCGACGTACCGTCGAGTCGTTCGCCTCTGCAGGAGGGGGCACATTCTGCAGGACGTTGAAACTCTTCCAGTCAATTATCTGGGCTGTGGCGGGAACTTCGGCAGCGGTACATAGTCCCATGCCCAGGGGAACTAGGAGACCTGCAGCGACTACAGCCAGCAAAGACGACATTGTGGGTTTCCAGGAGTGTTGTGCTTGGTGGTGTGTGTCGAGGGGAAGACGTTCCAAAGGTTGGGTACGAGGAGCTTTGTATGCTACCGTAGACGTCCCCGCGTCGATGGACCCTTGCGTGTTTAAAATTGCATAGTCGCATCTGCCGGTGCATTAAGATGCTAGACTAGGCCAATAATGACTGCGGTGAAGGGACAAAAAGATGGAGTGCGACTGTGCCAATGAAGCTCCCCCAGAACCCCCACTCCGAATTTTAACTATTGCGGAGTAGTTCCCCGAGTCTTGGCAATGGTTCGACTTGATCGAATTTGGAAAAAGGCCGTCTTCAGGGACGTTAGTGCTATAATGACCACGGCATCTAGAAAGTTAATGTACACGCCAAGCTGTTGCTTCGCGACATGATCCTGTTGAAGGTCTAGGTGTTAGTCTTCTATACCTCCTGCGATGTATCTTTGGGAACACGAAAGAACACACGCTAAACAAGCAAGCTGAAACTCCTGTTTCCTGAGAAAGAATGACATGTTTGTAATTCTTAAATGTCTGGCAATGATGTCTCTTGGGTTGATTAGATCTTTTTCCGCCAGACACATTGCTCTATTGCACTATTGTTGATTTCATGGACCGTTAGCAACTATGGCAGACATAGACATCAACACCAGGATCATCGTCGCCATTGTCATTTGCGTGTTCATCAGCATTGCCTTCTACAACGTTCTTGAGCTTACAGTCTCAATATTTACATCATTCAAAAGGCGTTCAGGATTGTACTTCTGGGGTATCCTCATCGCAACATGGGGCATCGCTTTCAATGGGACCGGCTACCTGCTCCGGCACTTGTCCCTCACGACGAAGCCGATCATCTACGGCACACTCATTCTCATCGGCTGGTGCGCGATGATAACAGGCCAGTCGGTCGTCCTGTACTCACGCCTGCATATCGTTGTTCATGACCGGAAGCGACTGCGACTGGTGCTGTACATGATCATCGCCGACGCAATCTGGCTGCATATCCCCATCATCGTTCTAGTCTATGGGGTAAACTCGGCAAACCCCGAACCATTTCAGAATCCGTACACCATCTTCGAAAAGATCCAACTCACCGTCTTCTTCGTACAAGAAATCATCATTTCTGCGATATACGTCTGGGAAACAACCAAACGCCTTCGTCTCATGAACAGCATCGGCGATTTGCGCACCCGCAAGATCATGAACCACCTGATCTGGGTAAACATCCTAGTTGTCCTCCTGGACGTGACGATTCTAGCCCTCGAATTCACCAACCTCTACGACATACAGACAGCCTGGAAGCCGTTGGTGTACAGCATCAAGCTGAAGCTCGAGTTCAGTATCCTTAATCGCCTCGTTGAACTCACACGCGGGGCTTCAAACAGCAGCGCCTACGTACGCAGTCAAGGACATGGACCGGCAAACGAAGTGGCTCTTGAAACATTCAATGGCGAGCGGTCGAGGCAATTCACCAAAAATGACGAGCCTGAGTATGAGGTTCGCATCGGGAAAGGAGACAACAATCATCTGTCGCCGGCGACAAGTTCTTACCCAACAAAGACAACGGAGATCACGATCCACACCCAATCGCGGGTGAACCACGGTAATCGCGACAGCGACAACATCAGTGACGATCCAGACAAAGAACGAGAAGGAGATGTGTGTTCAACTTCTTTCGAAGTCCAGTTTGCGAGATACTAGCGATTTCAGATCATAGATGTTTTGGGTAAAAGGGCCAGATCGAAGCTTAAGGAAGCGATATAATTGTTTACGTTTATTGTTCCTCGTCGCAGTTTTTGTTTGTGGGCAGTTTGTATCCTTAGACGTCTTAATTGAGCGTGCAGTTATTGTCCAGACTCCTGCTGTTAGATTAGAAAGTTCAGCTCGTCGTGATGTTTCAATGAACTCAGGCACCACGCTTGAAAAATGCCTCTGAGTGACGGAGAGCGCAAGACTTGCATCGTAGCTACAAAGTCGGGCTGTCAAGCTGAGATCTACCTCCGCCACATGTACGCCTCAAATGGCAGATGGTGGCCACATCGCAGTCAACCACAGCTAGGTAGATATTGGCAACGCCCCACAATATGTGTTAAGCTTAATTCGAGGCGGTCCTTTTCGAAGGCCCTTTGAGCTCAGGTGGTCACTGGAACGTCTCCCGCTTCCGTTTCTATTTCTCCCGTGCTTCCAATAACCTATCTTCCTTTTCATCCCTACTCTAATGGTGAGTGCACGGATGTGACCACAGGGATGACTACCGTTGTCGTCGGGGAGACTTTTACTCGGCTGCATCGATTTGTTGCTCCCAGTGTTGTAACAGTTAATAGTTGCTTGGCTTCATCTCCGTCGGGCTGCCTCTTAATTCGCCCTTGCGATTTAAGTTCCATTGGGGATCGGAAAGCATGATCCATGGACGTTGGAGAATGAAACCCTGTTCGGGCTTCCTTTAATGATCTACCTGGATGCGCTTCCATCGGGCTCAAAAGTGGCGCCACGCGGGACCACACGTACTTGGCAGATCGGCTGCGGTGGCCGGCTACAAACCTATGACCACGTGGATACATGTTGATATATTGATTCTATTTGTATTGTATCCCCAGTGCCTTCCCGTACCACAGCATGGCACCTAGCCATAGGTACTCTAGACAGATTGAAGCCTGTCATGCGTCTTAGAGACAAAAGCATTTTATCCACCCGACACGATGTCGTAAGCTCAACGCAGTTTGTCGCAATCGCCTCGCACAAAGCCCCTTCATCCTCTCTGTATCTTGGGTAAGTCTTGGCTCCGGTGGTGGGTTGCGTTGGGGTAGGCACCGCCCCCGTTCGCCCGGGACCTAAGGATCGAGTGCCAAGATTATGGCACAAAGTGCAAGATCTCTTAATGGTGCGACGTTGGCTTTGCAGGTGTGGTCGAGGAAGACGATTCAGAAAACCGCTCGATTGATTTGTCACAACGCAACTATCTCCGAAGCATGAAACCAAGAAGTTGAATCCCGGTATTGCAACCAACGACCAAGCATGTCGCGACCGGATCGATTACAGCGCCTACAGTTCTTCAACTAATTGGACGATCAAGGTCCTCTCAGGGTTGCAAGACGACTAGGAAGATGGATCTTGGTATTGAAGGAAATCAGGAATACCTAGTGAAATGGTCGTAGGCCTGAGGGCTAAGAGCTATATATAAAAGCAGTTATAGCTATAAAGGTTATAAGCTTCTAAACTATATAACTCTATAATTTTAAAACTTATATTTATAAAAATAAAAGAAATAAGTTTAGTAAATAATTTATAGATCTAAACTCTTAAAAAATATTAAAAAAGCTTAAAAATTAAGTAAGTTATATTTAATTTTAACTATACTTATTTTTTATATATAATAAAATAATACTAAAAACTAACTTTAATATATTATATATAGAACTATTTAACTTATTTATTTTAATACTAATAAATACTAAAAACTTCTCTAAAATATTTTTAGTTTCTATTCTAATTATTTCTAATTATTTTATAGCTAGCTAGTTTTATTAAAAATAATTCTAATTTATCTATTTTATTTATATATATTTTTTCTAATTATTTTTATTTATAAAACCTATAATATTTATTCTTTTTATTCTTTATTTTTAATTTATTTAAATTATAAACTTTATTCTATTTAAGTTTAAACTTATAGTATACTTAATTTTTCTAGCTAAAATATTTTAAAAACTTATAAGTATAGTGTTATAACCTGTAAACAAGGATAACAGCTGAACGACCTACTTAGGCGTCGGGCGGCCAGAACAGGGCATTTATACTGTAGGAACACAGAAAACAACAGGGACTTGCTTGGAAACGGAATAACTATAGTATAAGTCACGTGACGATAAGATAAGGAATAATTAGTAGGATGCGTCAGGAAGCGCTCAGTAATTAGTTAGTAATACTAACTAATTACGATCACTTTATATACCTAGATAATCACTTATAACTAGATAAAAGGTATTATTTAGACTTATATATAGTATAACTAGAGCCTAGCTTATAGTCAGACTTTTATAGCTCTTCAGTAAACAACTTTATATTTATTCTCAAGATATTTTCAGCTTATTTTTACTATAAATATTTATTAAGTCTAAGATTAATTACTTTAGCCTCTAACTACTAATCTATAATATAAGCCTATAACTTATGCTCTAGACTATAACTTCTATATATTATTACTATATATTAATCCCTAGCTTCTGTTAGTAAACCCTATTATTAAATAGCTAATTATAATACTTTAATTGCTTCTGTTCAGTAAGTTAACTATTAAGACCTACTAATAATACAGATAAAATATCCTCTCATACTTCTGCTAAGTCACCTACCTTAGGAAGCTTTTTTCCCTCTAAATAGCTAGTTAGAAACCTAGCTAAAGAGCTTAAGAAAGCCCTAATAGCTACAGACTTAAATAATAAGGTTACCTTTAAAAAAGAAACTTATAATAAGCTCTAAGCCTAAGTTAAGAAAAGAGATAATAATATAGCTAAAATATAAACTATATATAATAAAACAGCTAATAAACTTTAAAGCCTTAAAATATATAATCTAAGAACTTAGTAATAAACTCTAATAATTTCAGAACCTTAAAAACAAAATTATATGCTTAGGAAGATAAAGCAATAACCTCTTTATATAGGAACTCTAAAACAAAGTTAATACTTTTCAGGCTGCTATTAATATTATTACTACCTTTATAAAAGAATGACAGAAGCTTAAGCTCAGTATTTTAGTTATATATAATAGAACCCTAGGAACTCTTAAAAGATTTCTAATCCAGGTTAAAAACTACTAGAACTTCTACTATAGAGACTTCACTAATAAAACTGAGAAGGTGGTATATACAGCTACCTACCTCAGAGAGAGAGCTCTTAAATAGTTCGAACTAATCTAGAAAGAATACCTCAAGTATAAAACCTTTAATAAATACTCTACAGAAACCTATAATATCTATGCTAATTTCTAAGGATTTAAGGATATATTTAGATTACTTTTCTAGGACTTTAATAAAAAATAATAAGCTGAGTATAACCTTGCCTAGTTTAGATAGACTAAGTCTGCTAAAGACTACTCTGCTAACTTTAGATAACTTAGTATCTAACTTAACCTTACTAAAGAAACTAAGATCTTTATATTCTATTAAAGACTTAAGGATGAAGTTAAAGATATGATTATTAAGATTGATTAACTAGAAGACTTTTTCTAATATGCTGAACTTATTATTAAGATTAATAACTACCTCTATAAGTAATAAAAAGAATAAAGAGATAAATAATAAAATCTAAACTTAGGATATAAGTATTAATAGCAACCTTAAAATAAGTTTAATAACTAGCAGAATAATAACAGACCTTGTAATAACTAGAATAACACTTAATAAAACACTTCTTATAGATAATATAGCAGATCTATAGACCTTAGTACTACTACTAAAAGCGATAGCAAGAAACTATAGAACTCTAAATGCTATAACTGCAAAAAAATAGGATATATTACTAAAGACTGTAGAGAACCTAAGAAACTTAGCTAGAAACCTATACTTAAAAAAACTAAATAAGTCAGTATAATAACTAAAATACCTTATATATCTCTGTTATAAACTAGATACTATAATAATAAATGCTTTACCTACTATAGTAATAAGAAAGCTATAGAATACTAGCCTAGCAATCTAGACTGCAAAAGAACAGGCTATAATATAATAATTCTAAAAATTAAAACTAAGACCTTTATAATAGCTTCCTAAGCTAACAGCAAGCTAGTTAGAAAGACTACTAAATAACTTAATGAAATGCTTTGCATCTAATAACTTAATATAGTTAACCCTAACCCTATAAGTTATAATATAGAAACCTAACAAACAATCTAAAAGTTAGAAGCCTAAGTCTAGCAAAAAATAGACTGAATCTATTAGTATAAAGCAAGACAGCAAGTTATATATAATAATAAACAACAGATCCTACACCTCAAAGTAGTATAAACACTTCAGCTATAATAGGTATAAAAGGAACCAGATAATATTATATAGTATTACTAAGTTAATGCCTTAACAGCATACCTCAAATAATAAAGAAATATATATAGAAACCCTACTAAGATTAAGCAAATTAACTAAGAACTTAAAAAACAGGTTAAAGAAGAATCTAATAAAGAACTTAAATACTAATATAACCTCCTAGAAGAACAGCAACTACTCAGTCTAACTAGTAATTAGAACTTTAGTAAACTTAAGTCTAGATTTAATTTAGATAGAATCCTTTATAATTCTAACTCTCCTGCGAATATTATAAATTAAAATATAAGACACTATAGTAGACTAATCTTAGAAATAAATAATACTAGTTCTAAAGAAGAATCTAATAATAAAGAAGAGACTTAGCAGCTTATCTAGCACTAGATAATTAATATAAGCTATAATAACTAATAATAGTACTTCTATAGAACACTTACTAATATAAGAGACTAGGATTATATTTTAAAGCTTTATATAGAAAATCACTCTACATTTAAATATAACTATTATAACTACTAAAACCTCTTCTAGCTATAATACTTCTTTAACAGGTATAAAGAACACCTTAGAAATAAATATAAGTACTAATTCTACTCTAGAAGACATAGTAAGAACTCTATCTAGAATATTTACACTTAGACTACTATAGTTAGATAGACTATAACTATATTTAATAATAATATAGTAACTTTCAGCCTAAGCCTGTAATACTTTATAAGATATAATAATATAATAAAATAGAAAGAATACTAAAAAGATAAATACTTTATATATACAGTTTAAAAGACTAAAGCTTACAGACTTCTATAACAAAGATTAAGCTTCTCAAAGCTCTAATTCTAAGAGAACTACCTTATAAAAGTATAATAAAAAGGAAAACAAATCACTTACTCTAAGCAACTAGAGCAGTTAAAAAACTAGACTTACCTACTAATAAAAAACTAAGATAGGTAATAATAATAAAGTCTATATATCTAGCATCACTAGACTAGAAAGTATACTTACAACTTATAGTTACTATTAATAATATTATAACTATTATACTTATTAATAGTAGAACTAAAATAAACTTTATATTACTCTAAACAGTAAACAAATTATAACTACTATAGCAAAAAAAGGAATATATATATAAGCTCAGCAATATAAAAAGAGAATAAGTCTAATATAAAAGAGGAACTATTAAAAATAAGACTACACTCTTTAAGATAAATTACCTAGATTAAAACAAATAACTCTAATTTAATATTACTAAACTTAGTATATATAATATTATACTAGGAATACTATAGCTTAAAAAGAATAACCTATAGATAGATTAGAGAACAGGCTAACTCTATTAGAATAATAATAATCTAGTTTCTAAGCAGCTCTATAAAACCTAAGCTTTAAATAGATCTATCTACTAAAGAGCAGTAAAATAATATATCTACTACTTCAAAGCAAAAGAAGCTATATTATAACTATTAAAAACAGTAGATCTTAAATAAAAGGATAATCTCTTTCTATCTATTCTAGAAGAATACAGAGTTTATAAGAAACTCTTTACAGCTAAATTAGAAACTAGACTGCCTAAACATATAAATTTCAATTATAAAATCCCTATTAAAGAAGAGAAAGAGCTTAAATTCAATAAGATTTACAGATTTAACTTAATAGAAATAGAAACTTTTAATAAATACTTTAATAAAAACCTTAAGAAAAGTTATATCAGAGAATTAATATTACTAACAGAAAGCCTAATCCTATTTATACTAAAAAAGAACAGTAAACTATAACTATATATTAACTACTAAATACTTAATAAAATAATAATTAAAAATTAGTACCTACTACCTTTAACTAATAAACTCTAATAACTACTCTATAAAGCTAACTACTTTATAGTACTAAACCTTAAAAGTATTTATAACCTTATCTAAATAAAGAAAGGAGAAGAATAAAAGACTGCCTTTAAAACATATAAAGAACATTTCAAATACCTTATTATACCTTTTAGTCTTACTAATACCTCAGCTACTTTCTAGAATATAATTAACTAGATTCTTAGGAAATTTATAGATATCTTTATAATTATCTACCTTAATAATATCTTTATCTTCTCTATAATAATAGAATAATATAAGGAGTATATATATCTTATATTCTAAGCTTTCTAAGATATTAAGCTTCTAGTTAAACCAGAGAAAAGTATATTCTACACCTAGAAAGTAGAATACCTTAGATTTATAATCACTTCTAGATATATTAATATATTAAAAAAGAAAGTCTAAGCTATATAAGAATAGCTAATACTAACTAATCTTAAAAAGGTCTAAAGATTTCTTAGATTTATTAACTTCTACTGAAAATTTATTAGACTCTATAGAAAGATTAATATACCTCTTATAGACCTTAGTTATAAAAACTAACTATTTAAATAAAAAGAAGCCTAAAATATAGCTTTCTAGACTATTAGAAACTATATTACTAATAAACTAGTCCTAATAATCCTAAACCTAAAAGAATAGTTTAAAGTTAAAATAGATACCTCAAACTTCGCCTTTAGAGCGTAACTATCCTAGAGAGACTTAGAAAGATATCTATATCCCTATACTTTCTTCTCCTATAAGCTCTATAGACTAGAACTTAACTATTAGATCTATAATAAGAAACTTATAGTAATTATTAAAGCCTTTAAAAAATAGAGACCTCTATTTTTAAGAACTATCTACTAAATACTTATATATACTAATTATAAGAACCTAGTATATTTCACTACTTTAAAGGAACTTAATAAATAATAAATCAGATAGTTAGAATTCCTCTCAGAATTTAATTTCTAAATTATTTATTAAAAAGGATTAGAAAATAGTAAAGCTAATGCTCTTAACTAATAACTAGACTATAATATCTTAGTACTAAAAAAAACCTAAGTAATTCTTAAATATAATAATAATAGAAACCTTATACTTACTATAAAAGCTCTTATAATAACTAGATAATCTATAGCTAGCCTGCCTAGTAAACTAGATATTAAAACTATTAGAGAATTCTACAGCCTACTAATATATAGTTACTAAGGAATTATAAAGACCTAGAAATAACTATAATAATACTATAGAGAAAAGGTTACTAGAGAATATATTATAATAGTAATTAAAGATTATAAGGTTTGCCTAAAACACAAACCAGCTTAATATTAACCTTATAGATTATTATAACCTTTGCCTATACTGCAAACTACCTAGCACTCTATATTACTTAACTTTATTATCAAACTACTGAAGTCTTAAAAACCTCTTATAGAAGTCTATTATAATAGCATTCTTATTATTATTAACAGACTTATAAAATACGCCTACTTTATTCTATATAAAGAAGTAAGTAATACTAAAGAATTCGCCTATATATTCCTTAAGCATATTATTACTAACTATAGAATACCTAAGGAAATTATATTAGATAGAGATAAGATCTTCACTTCTAAATTCTAGAAGTTAATTATATTATAACTTAGCATTAAGCAAGCAATATCTACTACCTTTCACCTATAGACTAACAGATAAATAGAACAAATTAACTAGATCCTTAAAACTTACCTCTACACCTATATTAATTATAACTAAGATAATTAGGTAGTACTACTACTAATAGCTTAATTCACTTATAATAGCGCAGTAGGAAAAAGCACTAAGGAATCCTCTTTCTATCTTAACTATAAATTCAAACTAACTACTTATAGAGAACTATAACCTAGCTTAGCAGCACTAAAAGCTATTACTATAATCAAATAAATTAAAGATATCTAAGAGAATATATATAAAGAACTTAAATTTATATAATAAAGAATAATATATTTTAGTAATAAATAAAAGATTAAAAGACTAACTTTAAAAGAGAGAGATAGCATCTATTTTATATAATAAAATATTAAAACAAAACAACTAAATAATAAACTAGATTTTAAAAAACTCAGACCTTTTAAAATCCTCTGAAAAGTTTTACTAGTTAACTATAAACTTAATCTACTTAATATAATGAAATATTTTCTAATATTTCACATCTTGCTACTTAAACCAGCACTATAAAGATCACAAATAAATAACCTTATTATTATAGAAGATAATAAACTAGAGTATAAAGTCAAACGAATTATTAACTACTTTAAAGAACTAGAAAAATACTAATACCTTATTAAGTAGAAAGGATATAGTTATAAAGATAATATATAAAAACTAGCTAAGAATATCACTAATATAAAGAATAAACTTATAACTTACTAGTAATAATATTAAGAATAAAAAGTAATACTAATAGTACTAGTAATACTATTTCTAATAAATACTACTAACTATCTATATATCTAATATCTATATAGATATATCAGACTACTTATAAAAGCAGACAAACTATAACAAAGAAAACTATTTATTCGCCTAAGAACACTAGAAACTAACTAAGACCTCTCTAAGAAAAGGTTTAAAGTACTAGGGTTCTAACTACTTAGAACAGTATCTAAGTCTATTATACTAAAACTACTTATAAATTAAACCTCTAATATAATAGATATTACTAGCTTTTCTTTAGTAACTTTATAACTATTATAAAATACTATCTTTTTCTATTTCTTTAAATAATCTAACTATACTATAAACTTATCTAACTTAGCCTGTATAGCATACAAAGTAACAGCTTTCTTTCTTAATACTTCCTCTTCAGCTACTTTAGTATCTTTAAGATAAGCCGCCTTATCTAACAAGCAATCTACTATATATAGTCAGCTAAACCTAGATACTAACTAAATAAAAAATCAAAAAAAAAAGAAAAAAGGAAACCTATAAATATATATAGCATCCTTAGCTGCGTTATAAAACCGCTCTAAATAAATATACTTACTATAAATTTCACTTCTCAGAAGCAGCTTATAATATTTCCCTAATAAATAATAATATAAATAAGGTATATTAATAATAAACCTAAACTTAGTAATATAAAGTATATAATTATAATAATAAAGAGTAGATATAGAATTTAATTTTAATTTCTAAATATAACCTAATATAATATCAGTATTATAAGTAAAACAGGAAATATAATTAACAGATCTCTAACCTAGGACTAATAACCTACTTATATTAGGTCTTAAGAATAAAACCTTTAGAGAAAAGACCTGATATTATAACCTGTAAACAAGGATAACAGCTGAACAACCTACTCAGGTATTAGACAGCTAGAACAGAGTATTTATACTATAGGAACACAGAAAACAATAAGGACTTACTTAGAAATAGAAGAACTATAGTATAAGTTATATAACAATAAGATAAGGAATAATTAATAGGATGTATCAGGAAGCGCTCAGTGATTAGTTAGCAATACTAACTAATTGCAATCACTTTATACACCTAAGTAATCACTTGTAACTAGATAAAAAGTATTGTTCAGACTTATATATAATATAACTAGAGCCTAGCTTATAGTCAGACTCCTATAGCTCTTCAGTAATTAACTTTATATTCATCCTTAAGATACTTTCAGCTTACCTTCACTGCGAATACTTATTAAGTCTAAGATTAATCACTTTAGCTTCTAACTACTGATCTATAACATAAGCTTATAACCTACGCTCTAGACTATAACCTCTATATACTGTTACTATGTATTAATCTCTAGCTTCTGTTAGCAGACCCTACTATTAAATAGCTAACTGTAATATATAGTTCTTTTAAAGTATATATATTTCTATTTAAATTTAAAAATTAATATATTAGTTAATATATATAGCTTAATTAGTGTTAGCACAGGTATAAAAGTATTCAGAGGCGTAGTATATACGCCTATATAGTATAAGGTTATAGATAGAGATATATTATAATAAAAAGTGATAATCCTCAGTATTTATAGGCATTTATTTGTATAGATAATTAATAGAGAAGGAATATATTATAATGATTCTAGTTAATATTATTAGCAGGTTATATCCTAAGGTAGAGAAAAAAGAGAGAAAAGATAACCTGAAACATAAGCTATAAAGCTCTTAATTATATAAGTAGGATTATATAATATAAGAGATTACATAAGCATTTATATAGTTATAAATTATAATAAACTAAACACTTTTATATAAAGTTATATATATAAAAGTCTATTTGTTTAACATAGTTAATAAGCAAAGCAATCAGATAAGCAAAGCGATCACCTAACCCTAACCACAGCATATTTCTAACTTATACATAACACCTACAGAATTAATTAAGTTCAAACTACTCAGAAACCTCTTCATTAGATGTTTCTTCAATAAACTGACATGTTCGCGCATTATGACCAGTGTTCCCACAGACACTATATTGCTGTTGACCTGTTTCCGTCCTCGGCTGACAGCTACTACTCTAGTGCGTTTCCTCCTCAATCTGAGCTGTTGCCTCTCTCTGCGACTGAAGGTCTTCAGCCTCAGCTATAGTAAGACTTCCTCCTTGTCTGAGATATGTTTTCTTAGCCTTTCTATGTCGGCTAAGTAGGTTATTCTCTTCCTAAAGGATCTGGACCTCAGACTTTAGTAAGGCAATCTAGTGTATAAATCCCTGCGCTCCTTTTGATAGATGCTCTACAGCTTTAATAATTGAAGTTGGGGAGCTATTCTGATGGCGAGAGATCCTCCTTTTGATAAGTTCAGACTGAGAAGATGCCTCAGTTAGGTTGTTTGGCGTCTGAGAAGTCTATGCGGGGGGTGTTATTAGAAGGGACCCTAGAGGTGTTAGAGTGTGTAACTTGATATCAAGCTTTGAAAGCATATTTTCAGCACTTAGAAGGATAAGCCTAGCCCTTCTGAAACCTCTCTAGATGTTTTTAACTGTGAGGGCTTGTGTAAATACCTCGCGAAACGCAGGGAAGAAGTCTTCCTTTATAATATATATATTACTCTGGTATATCTTATCTTTAATTTGTTGATTATAAGCTTTCTTTAGTAGCTTAAAACACTTAATATCTAAAGGCTGAAGCAGATAAGATGAATAGGCTGGTATATAGAGTGTAATAATATTATTTTCCTTATAATATATCTTAAAGTTAGCAGTATAGTGACTTTTATACCTATTAATAATAAGGAGGTAATAACTGCCACTTGCATGCAGTTTTGTATGCTGATTAAAGTGCTGGAGCTAATCTAGGCTTCTTTTGTTTGTTATCTATCTGTTTTTAGATGTTGTGATAACCTAGTTATATAGGAGACTGGTTTCTATATACTATATAGAGAGGTGATATTAGCCTGCAATAATAATATATAGCAGAACGCTATAGCCTGATGAGTTAATAGCCTGAATAACTGTAACTTATTAATAGTTACTAGGCTGTATTATTTTTATATTTAAACGCTTTTTAGAACTTGTGATAACTATCCTAGATATAATCTGGCCTATTATAAACCTAGTCTTATTAAAATTATAGATATCAGAGTCTATAATACTGTATTTCGCGATTATATTTGCTATAAGATGAAACTATGCGTTTATCGCGTCTGGATCTTCGTATTAGGCCCTCTTATAGTCGTACTTGCGAAAAAAGCGCATCTGGAGCTGCGGTTGTTGCTTGATGAAGTTCGAAGCCTAGCGCTTCCTAACTGGGGGCGTGTTGCGGTTGGCAAGCAGTTGATTAGCTATATCTTCTATACTACTGATGCGAGGAGGAAATGATTGGGAATCTAGGTTGAGGATATACTTAACTAGCTTCTCCTCTTTAAGCTCTGTTAGTTTGCGTGAGTTAGGTATAGTATTATGTTGTGATAGCTTTCTCTTTATTTGGTTGTGTAGTGTTGAGTAAGGCACTGAGTAGATCTGGGATGCAGCTCTTAAGCTAAGATTATTGCTTCGTTTGATTGCTTGGGTAGCTAAGTTTAATTGAGCTTCTTTATTTGCTGATGATATAGTTATGTGTAGTGTAATGTAAATGTAAAGGTAGGAGATAGGTATGTTGCGGTTGGGTGATTGCTTTGCTTGTCTGATCGCTTCGCTTATTAACTATGTTATTTTATATAGAATATTTAAGTAAGTAGATTATTCTTATATTATTATTATTATTATATTAAGACGTTATATGTTAACATCCTTCTTTAAGGTATATATGGTTGATATAAAGGGTATATTATAAGTATATAGCTTACTTACTTAATATATATATACGTTATAGGTATAAAAACTTAAAAACCTAGTGGGAAAAATAAGAAAAATATTCCTATATTATATAATATATATATAACTAGTTAAAAAACTCTTATAAAATAACCTTATAGGTAAAAAGTTTCAAGAGAAAAACTAGTATGTTATTTCAGTAATAATATTATTATTATCTTTTATATTATTATTATTATTATTATTATTATTAGTATAATAAATAATACTTAATAATGTGAAAAATATAACTTTGCCTAAAGGCTTAGTTAAAATATCAGCAATATTAGATTTAGTATTAATATGAAATAACATTATATCTTTATTTAATAAAGAGTCTCTAGCAAAATGATATCTTATATCAATATGCTTAGATTTCTTATGAAATTCAGGATTTTCAGCTAGTTTTTTAGCTGCAATATTATCTATAAATATTTTAGGCTTATTTATTAATTTAAATCCTAGATTTTTAAGATTAAAATTATAGGTATTATATAGATAAATAGCTTCTTTAACTGATTCTGTTAAAGCTATATATTCAGCTTCACAAGTAGATAAAGCTACTGTTTTTTGCTTTATAGAGCTATAAGATATAATATTATATAAGCCCCAGCAAAATATATAAGCTGATGTAGATTTTCTATCATCTAGGTCTCCAGCCCAATTAGAGTCTGAATAACCTATTAAATCCCAAATTATATTATTATTGCAGTTATAATAAATTCCTTTATTAGGATATTTATTTAAATAGCCCCATAGGTAATCTAAAGCAGAAAAATGCTCTTTAGAAGGGTTTGTAGTATATCTTGATAAGATATTAACTGCAAGAGCTATATCAAATCTAGTTTTTAAGGCTAGATATAGCAAAGCTCCAATTTGTTGTTGAAATTGTAATATTTCTTCCTTAGTTGCATAACTTTTATTTATATGCATTTTTATATTATCTTTTATAGGTGTTATTGATGGGTTTATATTAGTTTTATTATATTTATTTAATATTTTTTGTGTATATTTCGTTTGATGCATAAAAATAGACTTATTTTGCCTATCTATATCAAACTCACAACCTAAAAATATATTAGGCTCCCCTAATAGTTGAATTTTTATATATTGCCTTAAATTATTATATATATAATCACTAGTAGCAGTATTATTAGCTGCTAGTAATATATCATCCACATGGCAACATATTATAGCTTTATATTTATTTTTATTTAATATATATACTGCTTCATCATAAGGTGAAACAATAAATCCTAATTTTAATAATATTCCTTTTAAATGGTTATACCATAGTCTAGGACTTTGTTTTAAACCATATAAAGCTTTAATAAGCTTACAGCAATATTTATTATTTTTGATTTATAATTATAATTAGGATTAAATTCTAATTTATTAGTAGTTTTATTATAAATAAAACCAGCAGGTATAGCAGTATAAATATCCATATCTATATCTGCGTGAATAAAAGCTGTAGTTACATCATATTGTAATAAAATCCAGCTTTCTTTTATAGCAAAAATTACTATAAATCTATAGCTCTCAGGTCTATAAGTAGTAGAAAAAGTTTCTAAATAATCAATACCAATATATTGATTAAAACCTTGAGCTACCCATCTTGCTTTATATTTATAGGTATTATTTATTTTATCTTTTAATTTCATAGTATATACCCATCTACCGCCTAATAGATGAATATTATCTGGTATTTGTATAATTTTCCAAGTATTAATATCTTCTATTTGACTTATCTCTAATTGCATAGCCTGAATCCAATTATCTTTATAAGGAGAATTTAAGGCTTGCTTAATATTAGAGGGCTCGTCTAGTGTAATAACTGATAGTATATATGAAGCTTTATTATTATCAGTTATAATATTATTATTATTTATTTTATAACCTTTTAAGACAGGGCAGTCCTCTAAGGTAAATAATAGTGCACTTTCATCAAAAATATTATTTTTGACTGTATTATTAACCCATTGGTAGTCTTTTTTAGCTTCGTCTGTTATAGAGGGGATTTCTATAAAAAACTTGGATTTATTGGTATTTATTTCTCCATTATTAATACTAATAGTTTTCTTACTATCATTGTTCGTCGTACTCATATTAGTATTGGTACTATAACTATCATTGTGGGATATAGTACTATAATTATTATTGCTAGTATTAATATTATTATTATTATTATTATTTTTATTAATATTAATACTAGTCTCATCACTTGGATTCTTAAGAGCAGAATCTTTAGTAATATTATTGCTATTTATAGCAATATTTTTATTACTATAAGAGATAGATTGACTAGATATATCTCTTTGTGGATTATATTGGGCAGTACTCTGTCTATCGTTGTTGGGCATAGTACTACTATTAGTATCCTTAAAGCGGGTATTTATGCTTATAGGAAGCTCTTTATGATGAGAAATAAAGGTATTCTCTAAGATTTCAACGTCACGAGACCATAAAGCTCTCTTTAGTTGCATATCCCAGATTTTATACCCATTAGATCCATAATTAATTATAAAACCTTGACGTGCTCTTACGTCTAATTTCTTAATTTTAGGATCTTTATTCTTATAGTAGCATAAGCTACCCCACACCTTAATATTATTTATATTAGGTTTTATTTTATTTTTAATTCATAAGGCGTTATATAATTAATAGAGGAATGTGGAGTCCTATTATGCATATAAAGAGTAGCATAAAAGGCTTCACCCCATAAGTAGTGTGGTAAACCTGAGTTATATAGTATTGTTCTTATTTTATTAACTATAGTGCGTATAGTACGCTCTATAAGTCCGTTAGGTTCATGCGTATAAGGAGGTCTTATATTGTGGATAATACCACTATTAAGATATATAGTCTTAATACGTTTATTAGAAAATTCTTTACCTCCATCAGTAGAGATTTCTTTTATTCTTTTATTATTATTATTATTATTTACTTCTGCTTGAAATTCAAGAAAAGTATTACTTATAGTTTCTTCAGTTTTATCTTTAAGTAATTTTCCCCAGACGAATCGGGTATATTTATCTATAAAGATAATAAATAAATTATATTTATCATAAGTAGTAGGCGTTATAGGCCCATATAAATCTGAAGCTATATAATCTAGATAATCTAGATTTTTATTATGAACCTGTGATTTACTAACCTTAGTTACAAATTTGCCTTCAAAACAGGCTTTGCAAGGTAGTAATTTATTATTATTTATATTTATATCTGAAATTGTATTATCTTTTATTTTTAAAAGACTTTGTATATGAATATGACCAAGGCGTTGATGCCATAGTTGGAGGCTATTATTATTATTTTTATTATTTATATTTTTATTAGTTATAGTATTATATATATAGTTATTGTTATTATTGATAGGAAATTGGAAGAAATATAAATTATTTCGTTTTGCCCCCATAGCAATAATACAATCTTTGTTAATATTATATAAAATAGGTTGTTTCCATATAATGGAAGCAATACCTAATAAATCTAACCTAGATTGACTAAGTAGATTAATACCTAGTTCAGGTATATAATAAACATCTTTTAATATAATTTTATTATTATTAGGATATATAATTAAATCACCTTTTAGTAAAGAAGTAAGACTTTTTGCTTCTCCCCATTTAATAGGTTTATTTATTTTTATTTTATTTACTAAAAGAGTGTGGTTTTTAACTACATGTATAGTAGCAGCAGTATCAATATAAAAATCAACCGTTTTTTCAATTTGGTTAAAACTCCTAACTTTTCCTTGTTCCTTAATAACAGATTGGTTAATTAAATAACCTAAGGAAGGATTATTAGTATATTTATTTATTATAAGGAGGAGTAGTAGTATAACCTATATTTTCAAAAATATCTTCTTCTTCTTTTTCAGAAGATAAATCCATTAATTCAATAGAATCAGGATTATTTAAAGATATATAAGGGGTAATATTGCTAGCAGTAGTTATATTAACTACTTCTTTCTCTTTTTCCTTTATAGCAGTAGTATTAGTAGGTTTTTTCCACTAACTAGGTGCTTTTTCAGGATGTAAGAAAGCGCAATTTTCTTCAGAATGGTTGGTTTTCTTGCAATTTTTGCAGTATAAACCTTTCTGTTTTTTCCAGGGTTTTTTAGATATTTTATTATTATCCTTCTTTTTATTATTTTTATTATATTTATTATTTTCCTGGTTTTTATTTAATTTTTTATTATACTTATTACCCTTAGTAGTATTATTAACTACTTCTTTACCTCCTTTTCTCTTATATTCGTCTAGAAGACTAGCATATAAAGAGTCAAGGGTATAGGCAGAAGGGTTAGTCCTAAGAGACTGAGTTATAGAGGTTATAAAAGCCTCATAAGTCTCGTTTAGACTATTAAGTATATAAGCTATAACTACTTGATCAGGTAGTCTTAGCTGGTTATAGGATAAATTATCCGTAAGTTCTTTTATTTTATTAATATAATCTTCCATAGAATCAAAGTCATCTAAGGAAGTATTAAAGAACTCTTTACAGGTTAAAAACTCGTTTGTAAAACCTGTAGGCTCATATAGCTTTTTAAGGTGATCCCAGGCTTTAAAAGCACTATTATCATCTTTAATTACTCTTAAAGGGCCGTCCTTACAGAGCAATTGTATATAGCTTAAAGCCTTATTACCTTTATCTGCATTAATATCAGATTCAGGTTTAGTTAAATCTATAGTTATATCTTTACTTATAAGGAAGGCTTTAATACGTATAGCCCATACCTTATAATTCTCAGAGCCTATAAGCTTAGGCATATCAACCTTTAAGTTAGCCATTATTACCTTATAGGATGCAGTGCGTAGTTGCAAGCCTTATAAAGGTTAAACGACAGTGAGGTTGTATAACTACAGAAGCTATTAACGTATAGTACAGCAGTTTGTACAGCAACGTTATATAACAGCTATAAACCCAGAGGTCTAGGGTTTAACTGTTAAAAAAGAAGAGTTTTCTCCTTATAACCTTCTCTTTAATCAATATCTTCTTCAGTTAGACTGTAGTCTGACTGAGGAGATAAGTATCCCATATAATAAATCGGTCGAGAAGAAGTCCGTCGGGCCGTAAGTATAGGTCTAAACCAGATTGGGAGTAGACTAGAGGATAGTTCGAATAGGTAATCTGAGGGATATAGATCGAATAAAGCAGTAGCAAGACACTGTCTGCTTAGGGAAGAATCGATAGAGGTATAGTTGATTTGTATAGGATTGGTTATATGGATTCGAAGAAGGTGTATCTCGTGGAACCAAACTACTAGTCCAGCTAGTATATCTGATTCTGCAAAGGTAGTATGGATAGAAAATCGTTCGAAGGAGTGGTTTTCAGTATATATAGCCTTTATATATAGGTAAGGCTTAATAGGAAGGAAGGGTATAGGTAAAGAAGTAGAAGGAACTGAGGTTATCTCTGAGCTGGGCTCATAACCTGTTAGCACAGGTATAAGAGTATTCAGGGGCGTAGTATATGCGCCTATATAGTATAGGGTGATAGATGGAGATATGTTATGATAAAAAGTGATAATCCTCAGTATTTATAGGCATTTATTTGTATAGATAATTGATAGAGAAGGAATGTATTGTGATGATTCTGGTTGATGTTGTTGGCAGGTTACATCCTAAGGTAGGGAAAAAGGAGGGGAAAGATAACCTGAAACATAAGCTGTAAAGCTCTTAATTACATAAGTAGGATTACATAATATAAGGGATTACGTAAGCATTTATATAGTTATAGGTTATAATAAACTAAACACTTTTATATAAGGTTATATATATAAAAGTCTATTTGTTTATTTTATATAGAATATTTAAGTAAGTAGATTATTCTTATATTATTATTATTATTATATTAAGACGTTATATGTTAACAATTAGTACTTTTAAATCTTAATATATTCTTTAAGTAGTTTCTTAAGTTAAGTGGAAATTTTCTAAAAGTTTTTATTTTTATTAAAGTTATTAAAAGTTTTAAATATTATTTATAAACTTAAAAATAATAAAAAAGCTAGATTAATAGATATAGAAATTTTAAACTAACTAATATATAGAAATTTATTAAGTTAGTTATAGCTATTTAAGATCTTAAATATAATTTATAAACTTAAAAGTAATAAACTTTTTAAACTAATAAATAAGCAAATAATTAAAGAGTAGAATAATACTATAGATAGTTTATTTTAAAAACTTAGTAATAAAGTAATAAACTTAGGTTTTAGAGAAAAAAACCACTAAAAGTTAAAAGTTTTTTAAATTACTATTTTTACTTTTATAATAGTAAAATATTTAGTAATAAAATAGTATATAGTAGTCTATATAATAGAGTATAATAAAAAGTTATAAACCTCTAAATAGTTATAAAACTTTATTATAAGTTAAAACTTATATTAATTAATTAAAATATAAAGTATTTTATAGTTTATTTTATAGCTTTTATATTAGTAAGTATTAAAAAAGCTTTCTATTATAAAAAGTTATATCTATTCAATATATTATAAATTAATTAAAGTAATTTTATTATTAATTTAAGTTTATTACTCTTTTTTATTAATATAAAAACTTTATAAAGTTTAGTAAAGCTTTAAATACTTAATATTATATATAAAAGTTATTTATAATATAAATAAAGTTATTATTAAACTTAAAAATAATTTAAATCTATAAAATAGATATTATTAATAGATTAGTTAATAATAAAGTAAATAAAATAATTCTTAGAAATATAAATAATTAGTATTATTATATTAGCTTTTTTAAATATTTTATAGTTTTTAGTAAAGTATTATAATACTTTAATTTAGCTATTATCTTTTTAGTTAGATAACTATAAAATACTTATTATAAAGTTAATTTAAACTTTATAGTTTATATTTTTATAGCTAAATATAATAAAAGTTAAATATATTTAAACTATAAATAGTTTCTAAAATATAAAATATTTTAAATATTATAGAGGTTTAAAGATTTATAGTTTTATCTATATATTAAATTAATTACTATTTAAATCTATTAAAATCAATAGTAAATTAAGTTTATAAAGCTTTTTTTAAAGTAAAATCTCTTTTATTATAATATTTAGAAACTAAATAAAGTTTAATATTATTTAATTAAGAAGTTATAGAGCAATATATTTTTAATTAAAAAGAAATAGTTAAGAAAGTAAAATAGTTACTACTATTAAAGTTAGCTATAAAGTATAGAGATTTTAAAATAGTTTTAAACTTTTTATTATAAGTATTAATATAATAAAAATAGAAAGTTTCTTATTTATATTATTAATATACGTTTATAATAAGTCTATTTAGTTTACTTTAGTTTTAAATAGTTTTTATTTATTTGAAATAGTATTTTAAGTATTAAAATATTAACTATAAAGCTTTATAAATCTAATAATATATTAACTAGTAGGAATAGTTAATTTTTAAAGCTTATTTAAGATATATTTTAATTAGTAATATATTTATTATATTATATTAAAATATTAAAATATTAAATTATAGTAGAAGTTAGAATATTTATTACTTAGAAGTTTAGTTTTATTTTTAATATTACTTTTTTAAGAATATATTATAATTCTTTTTTCTTTTTAATATAATATAAAGCTTAGTTATAATATAGTATATTTACCTAACTTATATATTTCTAAGTATTTTTTATACCTTATTAAAGTTTCTAAAGTTATTAAAACATTTTATTTAGTGAAAGAAAAGTATTTCTAACTACTATATATATATAGCTTATATAATATTAAAAATAGTTATCTATTAAGTAAAATAAGCTAATATTAGCTTTAAGTTTATATATAATACTTTATATTATTAAGAGTTTTAATAATTTAATTCTTAATATATTTATTTTCTTAGTAGTTATTATAAATAAAGGAATATTTTATAGCTTAATTTATTATAGTTCCTAAATATATAGTTTAATATATTTTTTATATATAGAAAATATATCTAAAGATAATAAATTAATATCTTTTAATCTATTTAACTTAGTAGCTATTAAATATAAAATCTTTTTATATTATTACTATTATAAACTTAATTTACTTCTTAGTATAATATATTACTATATTTAAAGCCTCTTTAATATTATATAAGTTTAGTAATTCTTAGGTAATAATTATATTTTAAAAGTTATAAATATCTATAATCTTATTAAACTACTTTTCTAATAATTATAAATATCTAACTATAACTATTATTTATCTCTATTTAGTTAAAATTTACTTCTATGAATTAAAGTAGTTAGAAATAATCTAAATAAGAATAAAAATATCTATTTTCTAGTTTAAAGTTAAAACATTTTAAAAATATATAAACTTAAACTAAATAATAAACTTATTAACTTAAATAAGTAACTTATCTATATTATAATCTACTTAAAAGTATAACTACTAAATAGTTTTAATGGTTTAGTTAGTTTGTATATAATATTTAGTTTTATATTTACTATTAATAGCTTCTATAATAATAAGATTTTAAATAGTAGTTATAAATAGTAAAAGATATATTAATAAATATAAGAAATAGAAACATTAGTTTATAGATATAAAATAAAGAGAAATAATATAAAAAAGCTATTTAAATTATAAAATTAAACTTTAGATATTTAATATATTAAAATAGTTATAATAAGTATTAAGTAAAATAAATAAATAAAACTTTAAAAAGTAATAAAAATATAGTAATATACTTTATAGATATATATAATTATTTATAAATATTTTTTTAAGGTTTATAAAACTATTATTTATAATAAAAGAGTAGTATTTTATAAATATTATTAAGTAGTTATAATTACTTTTATTATAGAAAGAATAAAAAGTAATCTATAAATAAATAATAAAAATATAAATAAAGAAAATAAATATAGTTTACTATTAAATTAGTAACTATAACTACTTATCTATATATATATTTCTTTTAGTTAGCTATTAAAATAGTTTTAATTCTTATATTTATATTATTTTTATACTTTATCCTCTATATAAATAATATTAAATTAAATTTATAAAAGTAGTTATTATTATTAATCTTTTTCTTTTTAGTTATTAATATAGTTAAAAATACTAATTAGTTTTATAAGTAATATCTATTTAAAATATATAAGTTCTAACTACTAACTAATATTAAGAAGTATTTTATAGAGATTAATAATAACTTTTCTTATTATATTATATTAATAACTTAACTTTAAATATATTACTACTCTACTTTTCTTTTTAGTAGTATAATTAATAAAGGTTTTTATAATTTCTTATAAACTTAGTTTTAGTAAGTTAACTTTTTATATCTTAATAAAATATACTAAAATTAACTTTAATTTATTTATACTAAATAGATCTATATAATAAATTATAAAGTAGTTCTAATAGAATATAATAAACTTAAGATATTTAAAAAAATATAATTAAATATCTAAATATTTCTCTTAATTTCTTTTATAAGTAGATATTTATTATAAAGAATTATAACTCTAAATAAGCTATAAATAGTAAAAGTTTTAAACTTTTATTACTTAGTAATAATATATAGTTCTTTATTTAAGTATTTAGAAGCTATAATACTATTCTATATAACTATTATAAAGCTTATATTTATTCTTTTAGAAATAAAATAAATAAAACTTAAATTTATAAACTATACTTTAAATATATTTTTATACTTACTAAAGCTTATACTAACTATATCTACTATAAGAATATTTTAAAACTATATTTTTATAAAAAGGTTTTATTAAAAATAATTATAGTAAACTAGAAATTATCCTAACTTATATTCTAGCTAAAAATAATTAAAAGTAATTTATTTTAATTAAAAAGAGGTTTTTTTTAGAAGGTTTTTTCGTTTAATATTATAGATAGAATAAATAATATTATATCTATAAAATATATAAAATAATTAGATAGAGAGAAAAGTAATAAAAGAAGTGAAAAAAAAGAAATATTACTATATAAGTTTCTTAAATATTAATTTAAGAAGTAATATATAAAAAAACTAGAAATAAATTACTAAATAAAAAGAAAATAATAATAACTAAAAAGAATTATATCTATAAACTATTATTATTTAAATCTTTATATTTAAATATTTCTTTTCTTTTTATATTAAATTAAAGTAATTAAGCTTTAGTATTAAGTTTGTAATTATAATACAGCTTCCTTATAAAAAGACTATAGTAAAATTCACCTTATTTACAGGCATAATTCTAGAAACACTATATAGGCACTTTAACTTATACCTTCTACTAATTAAGGAATATAATATAGAAACCTTATATATTCCTGCTAGTAAGCAAAGCCTCTAAATATTACTATATAAAGATATATATATACCTTAGCTGAATAGATTAGCTGAATAGTAATAGCGCTAGCTATGCAGTATAAGGCTGAATAGCATAGTAATATATATAGCAAGGCTGATTATATTAAGGCTAAACAGGTTACTAAAGCTTTTATAATAATAGCTTTACTAAACCTTTTAGTAAAATAAACGCTACTATATAAAAGATAACTTCTTAACTAAAGAAGTTATCTTAAGAAGTTCTTATAGCTAGAAATATAAAAGCTTTACTATAAGTAAAGCTTTATACTTATCTTTCTTCTTCTTCTTTATCCTTAAACCTATATTAATAACCTATTGTTATAACTTATAATAAATCCTTTATAATATCTATACCATATAAAATATATAAATATACTAACTCTATACTAAATATACTTTTCTATACGAAGAGTACTAATAATATTGCTAGAGAGAATAAAATCTATATACTAAACAAAGCTATTAACTTTAGTAACTACTCTTTTACTAATTAGTAACGCTTTATTAAGATAGTACTAGCTAGAGCTTTTAAAAACACTCTTATAAAGAACCCTAAGTATACTCTAATTAAGATAATAATTAAAAGCTTTAAACTTCTCTACGAAGAGACTATATAAGTCTCTAGCTATCCTAAAGAGTAGCCTTTCTTTACGTAAGCCCTCTATAATACTAAGGCTAAAGTAGCTTAGTAAGGCTTATTAGTGAGTACGGCTTATACTGAATAGAGAGCGTTACTAATAATAGTATAGCTAGCAGATAGCAAAGTAGTGATAGAGATAGTGTTAGCAGCGCAGGTGATACGCAAGAAGATAGGTCGACAGTTTAGTAGTTAGTAATTAAGTAATTATAAACTATGTTATTATTAAAGTGAAGTTAAAGATTATAAAGTTATCTGATAGAGTATGTGTAAGTGTAGCTATAGTTAGGAGAGATAGTTAGAAATTATAATTATATAACTAAAGGCTGTGTGTATTATTAAGAGGCGTGGAGTTAGGAGGTCTGTTGCTTTAAGCAGGTAAAAAATCACTGTGAACAGCTAGAGGCCTTAAGCTTTAGTATAATAAATAATACTTAAAATTATAAAGTTTTTAATATTTTTATTAATAAATATATTATTATTTTTACTAAAAGATATAAAAATAAATAATATAATCTATAAAGTTATTTCTAAAAGTAATAAAGTTATTAAACTTTTAGAAACTTTTAAAAACTTTAATAAACTTTTATAAGTAGTTTCCTATATATATAGATCTTTAGAGAGGTTTATTAATAAAAATTATAAACTAATATAATAAATTCTTAAATATTTTTAAATAGATCTAAAAAAGTTTATTCTATTTATATTTAAGATTTATATCTATTAACTTATTAATTAATCCTTTAATATTAAATACTATAACTAAGTTACTTATATTTAAGTATATAAATTAAAGTATTTAAATATAGTAAGTATTAAATTAAGTAGTAATATATTTATACTACTTAGTAATTATTTCTTTAGCTTTCTCTCTATTTTTTTAAGTTATATAAAAGTATATATATATAATAAGCTTTTATTCTAGTATTAAGATACTAGCTTAGTTAAAAACTCTCTAAGTTAGTATAAAGGTTTTAATTAGTATAACTAGGTTATATTTATAAAAGAAATAAAAAAGAGAATAGCTAGTAAATATATAAATAGTTATTTAGTTTATAAAGAGTATAATATAAAGGTATAAGTAAAAATCTAAGCTAGTATTTTTAAACTAAGTTATAAAAGTATATATAATAAGTTAGTAGCTTTTTTTAATAGTTCTATTAGTATAGAAGTTATATATAGTAGTAACTTAATAGTATAAAGCATACTTCTTATTAAATATAATAATATATCTTTTATTCTCTAGTTTTCTATCTATTATAAGTATTCTATAGAGTTTATATTAGTAGATAATATTTTCTTAGATAAACTTAGTAATAAGTTTTAAATTAGCTTATTTTATTTAGTAAACTTCTACTTATTTAGTTAAAAGGTTTCTAGTTTTAATTATATTATATTTTCTTATTTTCTAAACGTTTAGTGCTATTTAGGAGAATAGGAGACTAGTAGAAGATATATATATAGAGGTTATTAACTTAGTAAGCTTTATAAAGCTAGTAGTTTAAATAAAAAGTAATTATATCTATAATAAACTAATAGAAGCCCTTCTATATATACTTATTAGTAAAACACTTAAAAATAGTATTTTATCCTTAATAGCTACTCTTAATATATATATAAGTAATAAGCTTACTTCTTTTTACTAAGTTATTTATTATATATTATAAAGTTAGTTTCTAAGTAGATAGTTATATAAAAGAAACTTATTTTATAAAATATATATAAAAGCTTTTACTTACTACTTTTTATACTAAGTTACTAGAATTCCTAGAAGCTATTAAAATATATTTAAATAGTATATAATCTATTTAGATTTAATAGACTAAGTCTATAAATTACTTAATATAAAAAGAGGGATATCTATTAAAGCTTCCTATATATTTCCTAAGTTCTTAATAGAAGTAGTAAAAGTATTTTAAGCTACTTTTTTCTATCTCTATACTTTTAAGCTTTATTAAAAAATAAATAGGCTTATATATCTATAAAGAAGATTTATTAGTTAATCTAGTTATTAATCTCTCTTTTTATTTCTTTATTTTATTAGTTTAAAAGCTTATTAGTTTTCTATAAAAAGCTATTAATTATAATATTCTATATACTAGAGATATATTTAATTTTAAAGTTAAATATATAAATCTAAGTAATCTATTTAATAATAAAAGCTTTAAAAAGGTTAGAAGCTATACTATTAATCTAAGCTATTAATATCTTAGTATTAGTTTTAATAATAAAATAATAGCTATATAAGTAGTTATAAACTTATTTTAATATTTTAAAGAAGCTTTAAAACTTCTTTTTATTAGTATTATAATTTAGCCTCTAGCTACTTACTATAATTTTTACTTAGAACCTATACTATAACAACCTCTAACTTGCTCTTTTAGCTAACAACTTACAGGTTACATTATTCTTCAGTCTCTTCCCCCCTAACGCGCGCGCTTATATATACTAACGTTAACAATCTTATTATTTTTAATATCACTTTAATAACAACTTCATAACTTTAACTTAGTTTAATTACTTTAGACTCTCTTTAACTTTTTAACCTATCTTCTAACCCTTATATACACCTTCTATTAACTCAGCTGTTTTCTCTGCTGCTTATACTACGCTCTCTAAAGCTAATATCTACTATAATATTCTCAGAAGCTATTATACTATCGCTAGCTAAGCTTTCTATTAACTAGGCTAACATCCTTGTAGTTCTATAGTTATTAGTAACACCTCTAATATTATAGTTAGGCCTAGTTAACTTACTAGCTATGCTACTCTACTAAGGATATTATTAAAGTAAGCGTAATAGCTAGGATTAGTAGTAAATATAGCTATCTCTTCTAGTAAGATTTACTAAAGTAGATAGGTATAAGCTATAGCTATAATATTAGCCTTTAGTACTATAAAATAGGATATAGCTATAATTATCCTATTTTCAGGGCTTTATATATTAAAAAGCATTATCTTACTAATTATAGTAAGCTTAGCTCTATAGTTAGTATTAATATTCTTATCTTAAAGCATGCTTTAAGCAAAGCTCTATAATATAAATCTCTATAGATTAGATAAGATAGAATATATTATAAAGGAATCTAAGTAGTTTACTTATAGAAATCTAAGTAGTTTACTTATAAGATAAGGAAAAAGCTTACAGCTTAGCATTAGTAGTAGCCTTAAATATATAGCTAAGATAAGCTTTTCTATAGCTAAATATCTTATAAAGCTATCTCTATATAAGTTATATAAATAAAGCTATTAACTTTACTAGTAATAAAGCTATTATTAATAAAGCTAATAGCTATAATAGGTAGCTATAATTAGGTTTAATATAAGTAGTTATTCTAAGTTCTTAGGTATATATACTATAATCTTATTACTAAATAAAGCACTAGCTAAAATGCTTTTACTAGATTTATCTACTATAGACCTTCTTATAAGGTAGGCTATAAAACTTCTTTAATATTAGTATTATAATTTAGTTTAATATCTACTTAAAAACTACTCTTATAATAAGATATATACTATATATTACTAATATATTATTTTAGAATTATATTTTAGCTTATATTACTAATATTTATAATAAAATAGATAATATTACTATTTAAACTATAATTAAAAATAATAAAAACTAAAGAAAATATAAGCTTATATTTAAATTTATTTATTATTTATTACTAAATATTTTCTTATATAAATTTAACTTCTTTTTATAAAAGTTTAATAAAAAGTTTAATAATAGCTAAAAAGTATTAAACTTAAATTTAATAAAAAGATATTATACTAAAGAAAAATTAAATATTATTACATTTAATATAGTTAATAAGCAAAGCAATCAGATAAGCAAAGCGATCACCTAACCCTAACCACAGCATATTTCTAACTTATACACAACACCCACAGAATTAATTAAGTTCAAACTACTCAGAAACCTCTTTATTAGATGTTTCTTCAATAAACTGACATATTCGCACATTATAACCAGTGTTCCCACAGACACCATATCGCTGTTAACCTGTTTCTGTCCTCAGCTGACAGCCACTACTCTGGTGCGTTTCCTCCTTAATCTGAGCTGTCGCCTCTCTCTGCGACTGAAGGTCCTCAGCCTCAGCTACAGTAAGACTTCCTCCTTGTCTGAGATATGTTTTCTTAGCCCTTCTATGTTAGCTAAGTAGGTTATTCTCTTCCTGAAGGATCTAGACCTCAGACCTTAGTAAGGCAATCTGGTGTATAAATCCCTGCACTACTTTTAATAGATGCTCTACAGCTTTAATAATTGAAGTTAGGGAGCTATTCTGATGGCGAGAGATCCTCTTTTTGATGAGTTCAGACTGAGAAGACGCCTTAGTTAGGTTGTTTGGCGTCTGAGAAGTCTATGCAGGAGGTGTTATTAGAAGGGACCCTGGAGGTGTTAGAGTGTGTAACTTGATATCAAGCTTTAAAAGCATATTTTCAGTATTTAGAGAGATAAGCCCAGCCTCTCTGAAACCTTCCTAGATATTTTTAACTGTGAGGGCTTGTGTAAATACCTTGCAAAACGCAGAGAAGAAGTCTTCCTTTATAATATATATATTACTTTAGCGCATCTTATCTTTAATTTATTAACTATAAGCCTTTTTTAGTAGCCTAAAACACTTAATATCTAAGGGCTGAAGCAGATAAGATAAATAGGCTAGTATATAGAGTGTGACGATATTATTTTCCTTATAATATATTTTAAAGTTAGCAGTATAGTAACTTTTATACCTATTAATAATAAGGAGGTAATAACTGCTACTTATATACAGTTTTATATGCTGATCAAAGTGCTAGAGCTAATCTAGGCCTCTTTTGTTTGTTATCTATCTGTTTTCAGATATTGCGATAACTTAGTTATATAGGAGACTGGTTTCTATATACTATATAGAGAAGTGATATTAGCCTGTAATAATAATATATAGCAGAATGCTATAGCCTGATAAGTTAATAGCCTGAATAACTATAACCTATTAACAGTTACTAGGCTGCATTATTTTCATGTTTAAACGCTTTTTAGAACTTATAACAACTATCCTAGATATAATCTAGCTTATTATAAACTTAGTCTTATTAAAATTATAGATATCAGAGTCTATAATGCTGTATTTTGCAATTATATTTGCTATAAGACGAAACTATACATTTATTACGTCTGGATCTTCGTATTAGGCCTTCTTATAGTTATACTTGCGAAAAAAGCGCGTCTAGAGCTGCAGTTATCGCTTGATGAAGTTCGAAGCCCAGCGCTTCCTAACTAGGGGCGCGTCGCAGTCAGCAAGCAGTTAATTAGCTATATCTTCTATACTACTGATGTGAGGAGGAAATGATTAGGAATCCAGGTCGAGGATATACTTAACTAGCTTCTCCTCTTCAAGCTCTGTTAGTTTGTGTGAGTTAGGTATAGTATCACGTCGTGATAGCTTTCCCTTTATTCAGTCGCGTAGCGTTGAGTAAGGCACTGAGTAGATCTGGGATGCAGCTCTTAAGCTAAGATTATTACTTCATTTGATTGCTTGGGTAGCTAAGTTCAATTGAGCTTCTTTATTTGCTGATGACATGGTTGTGTGTAGTGTAATATAAATATAAAGGTAGGAGATAGGTATGTTGCGGTCGGGTGATCGCTTTGCTTGTCTGATTGCTTCGCTTATTAACCACGTTATTATAAATCTCTTATTTAGTAATCTTAATAATTTTTAATTCTTCTAAATAGTAACTATTAGTTTTATATATATATTTTATAATAGCTACTACTATTTAAACTTATTATAACTTATTAGCTAAAATAGAATATTCTATAAATTTAAAGTTAAGTAATACCTTATTAATATTCTAAATATATTTAAAATAAATCTATAAATACTAAAATAATTAGAGACCTCTTTATTATTATATTATATAATAAGTTTTTTAATTATAATATTATCTAAAAAAGCTTTATAGTAATAAGAGATTAAGTTATAAAAGATTTAAATTATAACTTTTATAAACTATATAATAGAATAGAAAGTTTTTTAAAATAAAATATATATATAGAGTAGTTTAATAAAAATAATAAATATTATAAGTTTCTATTTTTAATATAAAAAAGAATTTAGTTATAGTTAGAAAAATTAAATAGAAATAGAAATTAATATATAGTAAAGTTTTTAGAAAACTTATTTCTTATTAATAGTAAATAGTTTTTGAAATATAATTTTATTAATTTATATACCTAAATTAATAATATATATCTTTTTAAATTTTTTTTATAAAGAAAAAAGAGGTTTAATAAGATATATAACTTTGTTAAAAAACTTTTTATAAAGTAGGTTTTTAATATTTTAATAACTTTAACTTTAAATCTTTTAAAAATAGAGGTATTTTAAGTTTACTAAGTTCTATAAAAATAATTTAAATAAATTATAACAAAACTACTAATAAATAAATAAATCTATAATATAGAAATTCCTATATTATAACTATCTCTCTATTCTTTTAAATTTAAATAAAGAGATCTTTCTCTTTATTTATTAAATATAATATTATTATAAATAACTTATTAAACTATTCTTAAATAAAATACTTCTTTATTAATAAATTAAAAAACTTAAATATAATTAAGTCTATAAAGTAATTACTTAAACACTTTTTAAAGTTATTTTAAATTTTAGTTTATTTTTAGTTTATATTTTAAGTTACTTTTTAGAACTAAGCTATTTAAAAGTATTATTTACTAAATAAATCTTTTTAATTTTAATTTTATATAATATCAACTTATTTAGGTTTATTACTATTTAATATATTATTTATAATTTATAAAATAAAGTTATTTTTATTTTTATAAGAATTTTTTTAAAAAAGCTTTTTTCTATTTAGAGTAATAGAAAATAAGTATTTTCTTTTTAGTAAGTCTAATACTTTATTTAGTATCTTTTTTTAGAAATAATAACTAATTTATAAACTTTAATTAATAATAATTTCTTTAATAGCTTTAAACTAAACTTAAATTTTATAAAAATAACTTTATAGAGAATCTTCTTTTAATATTTAACCTATTTAGTTTTAAATAAGTTTAAATACTAAATAGTATAATAAACCTTATATACTATATAAATAGTATTAATTATACTATATAAAAATCTTTATATAGAAGTATTATATAATATAGTATAATATATTTAATTATTTATAACTATATAATATTTTTCTAAAAGAATAAAATATTAATAGAATTAGACCTCTAATAGCTAGAAAACTATTATAGTTTTTTTTAAGTCTATTAAAAAAATAATAAATAAGTTTTTTAATTTCTTTATATTAAGTACTTATTAGTTATAGCTAGGATATCTAGATTATTTTTATAAAAGCTATTCCTAGCTTTATAAATAAGTTTACTTTTTTTAACTTTATTTAATTTATAATATTTAATATAAAAAACTATCTTTTAGTAGCTATAGTTTAGTTTATATTTCTTAAGTTTAATAAATTTCTTTATTATTAATATTATTTTAGAAGTAATAGCTTATTAATTAATATTTCTAAACTTTATCAGAAAAGTTTATTTCTTTCTTTAAAAACTTTTTTAATTTTATCTCTTTTTCTAATTTATTCTATATTAATTTATTTAATATTATCTAGTTAATATTAAATATCTATATATCTTTAGCTTTAAATAGCTATTTATTAAAAAGATTTAAAATACTATTTATTTCTAATTTTATTAAACTAGTTATTATATTAACTTAGTAGTAATAGCTTCTAATTTTCTTTTTTTTTAAAATAAACTAGTAGCTTTAAGTTTTATTAAACCTATTTAAGTTAGAAATAACTATAAGTAATAAAATAGTAAACTAATTTATAAAAAAGCTTAAAATATATTTAAGTAAATAATAGCTATTATAGAAGCTAAAATTACTATTAATCTACTTATTAATATATAAAAGATCTATTTATATATATAAATAAATAAGTTACTAAGTTTTAAACGTTTTATTATTTATCTTATAAAGCTAATAAAAAAGCTAATATTAGATATAATACTTCGCTATATAAATATTTTCTATAATAATCTTAATAAAAGCTAATTTAAGTTATATATCTAAAAGCTTTTAATAATAACTTTAATATAAATAAAATATCCTTTAAATCTATTCAAGTTAATATACTCTTCTAAAATAATATTAATAGTTAACTTAGTATTAATAATACTAGCTTACTTAAAAGTATAAAGCTTACTAATTTAAATAGCTATTTAGAAGTAAAATATAATAAAATCCTTTAAAGTAATTATATAGCTATAACTAAAGTATACTAGTTTTTATATATTATACTTAGTTAGTTATTATAAAAACTTTAATATTACTAAAACTAAATTTCTATACTACTTATATTTTAGCTATCTTAATATTAACTATAAAAGAATTAATAAGTTATAATAAAGATTTTATAAATATATTTATTAGGTTTTTTATAAACTTAATCTAAAGTATAAAGTTATTTTAAGCTTATTTATAGACCTAATTCTACTTATTAATAAGCACTCTTATAGAAACTTCTTTATTAAGAATATAAATATAGTTAGTAGTAGTAATAGAATTTATAATAATACTTTTTAAACCTTTCTATTAGTTTTAATACTACTTAATAGAAATAGAAATATATGAATATTTAAGTTAGCTATATTCTAGCTAGTTATTAAAAAAGAACTATTCTAAAATAATAATATTACTTATATATTTTTTACTATAAAAGTAGTAGCTTATATTTATATTTTCTTTATACATATAAAGATTAGATAGTAGTTAGATTTAATAATAGTTTAATTAAGTTCTACTTTACTATCTAATATTAAAATTAAAGCTTTCTCTTTAACTATATCTTTTTAACTTTAATAAGTTAATAGTTAACTATAAAAAGTAGAATAGCTAATTAAATTAAGTTTTAAATTAAATCCTAGTTTATAAAATATATTTATTATATAGAATAGCTAGTATAAAAAGTATAATAGTTATTAAAATATTTTAACTTAGTAATTATATTAATATAAATAGCTTAATTCTAAGCTTTATTCTAGTTATTAAGCTATATAATATTAACTATATAGCTTTAAATAGTAATAATAATAATATAGTTATTTATAGCTACTATCTACTAGTAAATCTTTTTTATATTTTAAACTAAGTATTTATAGCTAATTAGTAGTTTTAGTACTAGAATAACTTATTAAGTTTTATAAACTTCTTAGAATGTTATTATTAAAAAAGCTTTTTTTAAAAGTATAAGCTTAAGATATAAACTACTATATATAATATATATCTAAATAGTTATTAAGTTAGAGATCTCTTATAAATAGCTTTTATTAATAATATTATTTTAAATAATATTACTATTTTTATAAGTACTAATATACTAACTTCTAAAAAAGAAAGTAACTTTAACTAATTGAAATTTATTTATAATAAAGTATTTAATAGTTTAATAGCTATTTATTCTATAAAATTAGTACTTTTTAATCTAAAATATATTATAGAGTATTTAATTTATTATTATACTACTTATAAAGTAAATAAGTAGATAGTATTATTTATAAGTATTAAATATAGTAGAGATTTAGTTTATATCTATAAAGTACTTTTATTATATAATACTATTTTAAGCCTAACTAAAATTAGTTTATATCTATTAAATATTTAAAGTTAGCTATTTTATTTAATTTTATAGAGCTTTTATTTTATTAAACTCTAGCTTTTTAAAAGTAGCTTTTTTATATAAAAACTAAAAGATCTCTTTTAGTTAGTTAAATACGTTATTAATAAGTTTTTTTAAAAATAAAGCTAATAGTTAAATAAGTTTCTATTTACTAATATATATATATAGCTTTACTTATTACTCACTTGATAATTATATATTTAACTTCTAGCTATAGTTTATTAAGTAGTTTAAAAACTTTATAAAATAAGCTTTTAGCTATGAACTTAATAATAGCTTTTAGTATATATCTAATAATAAAGTAGATAAAATTATAATTTTTATATTTAAGAAGTTTTTAGTAGTTACTTTATAGTAAAAGCTTTTTATTTAATTAAAAAATACTAAAATACTAACTAAGTTATTTTCTTTAAAAATAAGTTTATCTTTTATAATATAAAGCTTTTTATTAAGATTTAAAAAGTAGTTTTTATTTATAATATTATACTACTTAATTAGAATAGCTTTTATAAAGTTCTATTTATTAAGATTACTAATAAAAAACTAAATACTCTATTTATAGTTATTATTATAAAACTTATAAACTATTTTAAAATAGTTTATATTAGTCTAGTAAGCTATATATATCTAGGATTTATACTTCTTAATAAAATCTATAATATTATTACTAATAAACTTTAGAATATTATTATTTTTAAAAAGGTTTATTATAATAAGTATAAATTACTAGCTATAGAAATATTCTAATTTAATAAGAAGTATTATAATCTAACTAATATATATAATATTAATGTTAAGTAAACTATAAATCTATAATAGTTATACTTACTCTTTTATAAAGTTATAAGTTATAATATTATAGCTTTTATATAAATAAGTTTATCTATTTACTTCTTACTTTTTATAGAAATACTATATCTAAAATAAGTTTTAAGGTAGTTAATATTTACTAATAGCTTTTTCTTATTTTTTCTTTTAAATTAAATCTATAATCTAATAAGTCTATTAAAAGAGCTATTATTAAACCTAACTATTTATTAGTTTAGTTTTAAATAATATTAAAAGTTTCTACTTTAAAAGAAATAAAGCTAGTTTTAGTATTAATAAGTTATATTTCTATTATTATTTAGTTAGTAGTATAAAATATATATAGTAAAGTTATTATATTTATTATATGTTTAGTAAAGAATATTATGTTAATAACTATATTATTTTTTAATTAATATATTTTCTTAGTATTTATTATTCTTAATATAAAAGAAAAAAAAGAAAAGAGAAAAAGAAAACTTTAATAGTAAAGCTTAATATTAGACTTATATTAATTAAAGATCTAATATCTTTATTATAAATATTATAATCTTTTTATTATAATATTAATTATATATAGTTTTTAAGATTACTTATTTAGTTTAAATCTAAGTTTAAGCTTCTATTAGTTATCTCTTTTCTTTAAGTTATATAAACTACTAATAGTATTATAATAGATTTTATTTATTTATTTTCTTTAAAAACTTATTAATTCTTTATAAACTATTCTATTTATTTATTTAGTTATTATAATATCTTTATATCTATATCAGTTTTATGTTTAAGTTAAATTAGTAAACTTAGGTTAGCTTTATAACTTTATATTTCAAAAAATAGAAAAAAATAAATAAAATATTAATATTATTTTTATAAAACTAAGTTATATTAGCTATAAGTATTTTCAAAGTTTTTTATATATCTATATATTTTAAGAATAAGTTTATATTTAGCTATTATTCTTTTATTCCTAAAATATTAAATCTATAAAATCATATTTTTTTATTATCTATTATATATTTTTCTAGTTTATTAGTTAATAAAAATAATAGTTATAAATATATATATATTATTATTATTATTTGTTTATAGAAATAAACTCTTTTCTACTAGTTATATAATATAAACTTAATAAAAAAATCTACTTTTAAATATTATTAAAATAGTTTATAAATTTAAAAGCTAAAAGTTATATATAAAAGTAACTATAGTTATAAAAAACTATAGAGTTTCTAACTATATAATTCTATAGTTTTAAAACTTATATTTATTAAATAAAAGAAATAAATTTAATATATAATTTATAGATCTAAACTCTTAAAAAATATTAAAAGCTTAAAAATTAAATAAGTTATACTTAATTTTAATTATATTTACGTTTTATATAAAAAAGAAATAAAAAACTAAAAAACTAACTTTAGGTATATTATATAGAACTATTTAACCTATCTACTTTAACGCTAATAAACGCTAAAAACTTCCCTAAAATGCCTTTAGCCCCTGTTCTACTAGGACAATAGGAACGTTTATGTAAGCTGGATCCCTGCTTAGTGATCCTTCGGGGTACTGAAAACAATTCCGGTTGGTTGTGTTCCAGACCTCACGCCGAGTAGCTCCCAGAGAGAATAGTAAATAAGTTTGACCCTGCATGACACCCTGAAGCACCACAAGCCGGCGTGCGAAGAAGATGTTCCATCTTCACGTCGTAAGCGGCCTCACAAACTGGACTTCGGGGTTTTTACCTTGCCGAAAATGGCATGATAGCTTATGCTTCTTTCTCCAAGCCGCCGAACCCGGGAAGACTCGCCGTTCATCTTGTTGATGTTACAATACGGTGTTCCATTTTAGCCCCCAGCCATCCCGGGACAGAGGCCAAAACCAGATGGTCTTTATCACTTTTTTTTTTTTTTTTTTGTCTTTATCACTATCTCAAACCAAGACAATGACCAGGTATCGGGCCGGGAGCAGCCATCTGGTCGCGATAGTCTCATGGGATAGGGCATCCAGGCATCAAGGGTGGAAGATCGAAGTCGTTCTTCCCAAAGTCGGGACCTTTTTCTGTTCTACTGAAGGGAAGATACCATTCCCAAAGATTCAGCCGTGTGCCCGAAGTAGGTTCAGGTGTTTTTCTATCCTCTTGGCGTTTCCAAGTCGCTAAATCTTCGGACTACTGGCTCTAATCATTGAGGAACATGTGACAGCATACCAGGAGCGTATGGCAAAGCCAACCTTGTCTCGTGAGAATTCGGAGTCGTCATGTTGTGCATCTTGAAGCCGCAGGTGAAAGAATTTCATGGTTAGAATATTTTTGCCGCATATGAGATTGGAAATTGAAGGAGAACCATTGGTTTGCCCCTTGCTCTCCATGATGATGCTGTTGGTGCCCGGTAGGAGGCCGACAGGCCTTAGGCAACCGGTATGGTAAGATCCGGAAATTGGGAATGTTCTGATTCGCTTTTCCGCTTGGTATTTAGGGGCAAGGGCTGTGATGTTGCCTGACCACAGGAACACATGATGCTGAAATGGTTTGGGCGGAGTAATCCCCTTCGGCGACCAAACTTCCGCCCCCTACTCGCCATTGATGAGTAACAAAGTATGACAAACTGTCTTCATGCCGACCTTATTCTCAATCTCCGGGGGATGCGATATCCTATGGTGGCCCCGGAATCGAAAGAAGCTGAGCAAACGCTCCGGGTCCTTCGACAATTCAGGCTGCCACCTGAACTTTGAACATATTCCATGTTTAGGGCACCAATAGCCCAGCTTAGACTGCGCCCCTGCATGCTGTTGTTACTTCCGTGATGGTGGGTATTTGGACGCAAGAGCTGGCCGGTCTACCGTCCCTCGAAGCTTGTCAGGAGGCAAATCTGCATGTTGAAAAGCCCAGACACCGGAGAGACGGAAGCCGAGCTCCGTGCCACTCCCTTTTTGTCGGTTTCTGACGCGCACCGCAGGCTACCATCTTATCATGGCGGAACGCAAGCATGGTGCATGACATTTCACCATGTCCTGTGATCGGTATAGACCTTTTGAGCATCAAACCCAAGAGTTCATCTCATATTCCAACAAGCATTCTGGTCTGAACTCTCGTTGAAAGGCATCCGTATGTAACTAGTCCCAGCCTCACCTGAGGATGAGGATAATATCTCGCTCGAATGCCTCGTTAGGGGGGGCAGATTTGACCTTCCTTGGGAAAGTGATTTACAGTATTTCGAACGTTTGTCAATGAAAAGCGAATGCGAACGATGCGTATCAACGGCAAGTCCCGTGGCACTAAGTCTGGAATGAAAGACATCACCGGACTTTATTTTGCGCAAGATATTTTGAGGAAATTGCAATCGCGAGTCAGACTCAGGGCTGTGAAGTGTTGTATTTGAGACATCTGAGCGGTATGTGGTTAGCCGCGAAAGGCGCATTACTCAAATCAATGTCGGTTGTCCCGCCCTGCAAAGCTTAACTATATAGGCTATCCACAACATCCCGGCGCCGTTCATCCGATGTCAATACAAAGTCTTCGAACTTCAGTTGACGTCGGAACTCAATACGTTTTGTTGACCATCTTTTCTTCCGGATTAGCGCTTATTGCCACCGTCATCATGAAGCTCGCACTACTGTCCTTCATTGTTACTTCCGTTTTCTGCGTGGTCGGTTACATTTCATGACCATGACCAGTGTGCCGGTGGAACCACATTTCACTACGGGGGCGGCTCCAATACCGGAACCGAGCACCTCGCCCAGTGCTTCACGATGACTAGCATCAACAAGTCGTACGCCAACTATGATGCCAAAAGCGTCAACATCGTCTTTGGAGGTTGCACCATTGATATATTTACCGATCGTCTGACGTCGCCGGGACTTGCGGGGTGTGTGGCATCAATCAGCGAGCCATCCAACTGGCAACGTATCAATCAAGTACAGGATGGATGTATTCAGTATGTTTGACTATGGCGCATGGAAAATCTGGAGGAGAAGTGCTAACCGGTATGCTTGAAGGTTGGACAAGTCGAAACTGGGAAAGTGGCAAGCCTGGTCGGTTTCATGCTGAGTATTGCGCTGGGACATGTACCACTCGACGACCAAGATTTCGACAGTCTTTGTCAAAGGAAATCTGATTGGTCCAACTAGAGGGGAAATACCAGGTGTTGGCGTTGTTTGGGACGATGGTGGCGCGAACCAGACATGAACAATTCAACGATGGTAAGGCAAGTGGGAAGTTATTAGATTATCTAGAATAAGCCCCTCAACTGCCCTTGGAATTGCAGAAAGCCGGTCAATTACGTATTACCACTGCACTTTTGCAGAAGAGCCCCTCGACCGCAACCTTGACGAGAAAACTGGCCGCACTACCAACACTGACGCTGTCAGTCACGCGCAGTCCGGCACCATCGCTACCCAGTGTTTCCACATTTGCCTTAGTGGTCGTCTGATTTGGTGCCTTGGGGTCGTCAAATTCGAGTCTTACTGCCCGCACAAGAGTCTAATCCATCTCTGTGGAACGAATTTCCTTGTCCACGAGACCGTGATCCTCCAGGGCGTACTTGATGTTGGTCCAGCCCATGAAAGCCTTTGATAGCCACGGTATTTTGGCCCAGGAATCACCAACGCCCGCGGTCGACATGACTACTATGCGGCGGATACCGGCTTTCTGGAGAACCTCGCATGCGTTGGCGCATGAGTCGGCAAGGAAGCGAGGGTGTGAGAGCTGGCGTGCGAAAGGGCTGTCAGACTCGCGGACTGTGTTCAGAGTGACGATGGCGGCAGAAAGAGTTAGGGAAGGTGCTGCAGAAAGGGCTGATGTGATGTCTAATTTTGACAGTGGTGACCCCGTGGCGATCGTGAGGCCAGGGGTGTCGGGCAGGCTGCCAGGAGAGCGAACGAGGGCTACCGCTGTATGTCCTTGAGACAAGAGTTCAGACACAACATGCTTGCCGGTCCGCCCAGTAGCGCCTAGAATGAGAAAGTGCATTATGACAAGGAATAAATGGTCCGGTTGAGCGTGCGTGGTTTGCTGTTTGAGCTTGCAATGAATTTGAGAAGAGAGAAAACCGATGAAGCTTTTGTACTTCAATGCTAAAGAGATGTGAATGCCCACGTATTTAATGTTGACGGACCTACAGCCCGTCGGACAATGATACAATTCCGAAGAGCTAGATTTCCGATGCCAGGTGGTCATGAAAATGTGATGTCTACGCCCTGAATGGGACTTCAGGTCCTTGCCAATTGGCTCGTTCGGTCCGGATACCACAAATGGTCTCGAACGGCACGGGACCCACCGGGCGGCACAGCCGGAGGATTAAGTCGGGAACACGGGAGTCGTCAGCAAGTAGTCTGCGCCAGCGCTAACTCAACTAAGTAGTCTCAGCGAACCAACTAGTCATATGTGATGATGGCGGGACCGAGCATTCTTTGTGGTGTTGTTGCCTATGAGGTGTATACCCGGTGCCACAGGTTATAAAACCTGATATGCTGTCCCAACCTTCCCCCAAAGATCCAAGATTATGTCGAAGTTCATCACCAACCGCCCTAGAGTTCTGTCGAAAATATTACACCGCTCCAAAATGCCAGCTTTCACTCTATATGGCGCTCGTGGCTCGACCAACACAGACCGTGTCCGTTTGACCCTCGCTGAAGGTGGCTTCACGGACTACGAACTCGTTTTGATCAACCTGCAAAAAGGGGAACACAAGGTGCGTGAACCAACATCTCTCGACAGTAGTGTACTTACACCAGCCCACACAGTCTGAAGAGCATATGAAGAGACACCCCTGGGGGAAAGTCCCAGTTGTCATCTTCCCCGACGGTTTCACTCTCTATGAGAGCAGGGTGATCTGCAAGTACCTCGCCAAGAAGTATTGCTTCCGGCTTCTGCCTCCTGATTCCGACAAAGAAGCTACCGCGCTGTTTGAACAGGCGCAGTCGGAGGAGATGCTTTACTTTGCCGACCCTGCAGGCAAAATCGCGTTCGAGATGTTTGTGAAGAAGAAATTCGCGGGTTTGCCTCCTGATGAGACCATTGTATCAGGGGCAACACGGTCCGTCGAAGCCTTTCTTGACATGGCGGAACGTGCACTGCAACAAAGCGACTACATGACTGGGGAGGACTTCACTCTTGTGGATATTTACTATGTACCCCTGATTCAGAGGCTCTTCGTATGCGGATATGCAGATCTTATCCTAGGTCGAAAAGCCGTAAGTGCCTAGTGGAATCGCGTCGTCAATAGGCCAGCCATACAGCAAATGCTCATTGCCGATAAGGAGGCTTCGACGGCGGCACGCTGATTTGGCAATAAATGAGGTAATTGGAAATTAATTGTATCAAATACAGTATCGTAAATGGGTTTATCAAACTCAGGCTCTTGAAACTCAATTCCTTGCCAGAGCGATAATAATTGTGAGAGTCGAGAGGAATCTGTCAACACATCATTAACCCCTCAGTGTGCTGGATAGGCCCACATCATTTACTCCCAGCACTCTTGTAACCTCGATAAACTTTTAATCCCTCCTCTACATCATCTGCTACATGACGCATTTTCTCGATCTCGGCGCGCCGCTTCCCCTCATGCTCTGAAGGGCAGTAGAGTGCCCCTAGGAGCACGATCTTCAGTGTCCGATGAAACAACCGTAAGAATGACAGTGACAGAGGCTCGCGTTGCTGAGCCTTCGTCTGCGTAAGAACGCGTTCAAACTTAGAGTACCATAAGTCCAGACTATCCAGGAGAAATGCCTTTTCGGAAACAAGGAGGAAAGCCTTTGGCGCCGATTCGACATTCGATACCTTGTCTAGAAACTCAAGCGTCGACGAGGCAATTTTTGTGAGCAGTGTCCGCATGTCAGGTGCTATCGGGCGAAGAGTGACGAATTCCGCCGGCTGTTGATCAGGCGATATCGGACATACATCCGCTGCTGTCTCCGTTATGTTTGTAGATGCTGGAGAATCTGCAAATTTGCATGGTGCTATGAAAAGCTTGATGACGAAGACGTCAAGTAAGGGAATGTTGCTGTGGCTTGCCGGTATCAACTTGTCCGGCTCGATCAACGATGGCCGTGCCCGATATTCGTGCATGATACTGAGGCCCTGAACGAGGTGCTGAGCTACGGCCGAATAATTGCCGCGCACCTGCTCGATGCTGAGGAAGATCTGGCAGCAAAGCATCGCCGACCTTATTTCTTCGGAGCCCGGAGACGACAGTTTGGACGCGAGGCCCCCTAAAGCCAAGCAGTACTGCTGAACCCCATAGTCATAGTCTCGACCCGACTTCTGTCCTAAAGACGAAAAGGCAAAATCTCCGCAAGTCTCCAGATGTTGTCGAAGAGCCTTAAGGGACGAGACTGCCAATCGGACCAATGGATCAGTGAGACTGGCTTGCAGGATTTGACGAGCCTCTTTGTCGCAGGCAAGGTCCACATCGAATATGGTCTTAGTTGAGAAGTAACGACCAAGAAGGTTAACGTCTTCAGGAGTGATCTCCATCTCGGGGATGGTAGGGCGGATGGACTGTATCCTGGTCATACTTGACTTGGCATCTCCCAAGTGAGATGTGTGGTTTGTCAAAACGAGTTGAAATGGAGACTCATAACCATCACAAGTGCGACCTGTGCTCGTGCACCTGTGACAAAAAGGCTTTTCCTCACCGCATTTAATTTTCCTGGTTCTGTTACCAAGTTAGCGGAAGGACCCCAAATCTGACCCTCCGGCGGTACGCTGATTTCTAGAGCTACCTAGCACCAACGATCTAATTTGAGTCTTGTCTTACCTGCATGTTGCACAACCAGTTTTTACCTTAGTCCTACTTCGAATTGTGCGTTTGCGTGACACAAGACCACCGATCACTTGGGGACCGGGTGGTTGAGGCATGCTCGGTAGGTACGCTGTGCCACACAACTTGGTGACGAGGCAGAACTAGCGAAGTTGACGCACCTTCAGCTCCAGGACCAGACAGCGGGTAAGCGGCTTAATATAGAGGGAGGTTGGCTGATGAAAGCTAAGTTCATTATGTAAGCACATACAAGCCTTGAGAAGGTGAAAGCCACTAGTAAGCACTAATGATCCGCTTGCTGTCCTACGTCTGCCTGTTCAATTATTCAATTGGCGTATCCAAAGCGACTTATGCGACAGGGTCAGATTGCCAAAACTACCGTTATTCAGCAGCGACGGATAATGAAAGGAAGATTGGTTTGCAAAAGCATGTTCATGCTGTTGACCTTGCCGAACGCAAGAAGTAGCCTTCGCCTGAGCCCTTACAGACCTGACTCCAGAACCTTGTCTGCCCTGCATCAGCTGCCATCCAGAGGTACAATAATCGATTTTCGTTAAGCGGTCCGGCAACAAATCAGCTATTTGTCCTGCAGCTCGATAAACCCTCAGCGCTGCTTCGAATAGTGCCCTACCTATCAATATAAGGCCAATAGTCAATCGAACTTCGCATACTTCGCTTGAAACCGACATAGTCAAATAAAGCATGATTTCACTGACCAAAAGTACGTTTTCAAACAATCAAGCATAGGGAGGACCTTGAAAGGAAGGCATCGTATGATCTTCTCAATGTATGCATATTCTCAAAGAAGAATCTGCGCATTTGAATATTCTACGCATACTTATGGCCCTGCAAAGGAGGGTCAACGAGTCTCGTGGAAAATGAGCAATGCCCCGGCTCCCCGTCTGTGGCCGCTACAACACCCCATTGTACTGTCTGTTTCCATAGCTCATCCTTCTCCACACCAAGGGGATGACAGGCTGCCGATATTGCGGCGCTGCAGCTGCCAGCCATCGGCATTCCACCAAAGCGCAGCCTACGCCCCCCTGATACAAGGAGGAAAACCAGCATAGTGATCGTGACAGTAACCACGCACAAAACACCTATAGGCGACCAGCCACAGGAGATCATACTACTAATGACACTTGGCGAATCTGAAGGGTCATATACCTCGAGGTTGACCAGAAATAGGGACTGGGAAATGAGCCAGTGTAAGCCACCAGAGAATGTTGCGAGAGGCAGTGAGTACCGATACGGAAGTTGAAGGAAATATGTTTCTCGTTGGTGTTCCGTGGGTTTCGTGGACACTCGAAGACCCTTTCGCAAACTCCTCTGACTGAATCTATCCCATTCTGTAACAAGTGAGATAATGGTGTAAAGGGAATTGTAAAGAAAGTAGAAGAGCGACATAAGCACTTGCGGCGTATTGGCAAGTATTACATTGAGGAGAAGGGTGCCGGATCCTTCCTGCGAAATAGAGGTCGTGATGATGGTACTAGTATGCAGAGTACCAAGTCCGAGGCTCCATACTGACACGTTCTCATCGATAGAGATCATACCATGTAAGAAGAGAGCTAGACAACCGTATATGAAAGAGAGATATCTAGTGTTTTTGTTAGTTTATTCTCATTATGATTTCCTTTCGTTGGTTCTCCACGTACAACAAGACACAAATAATCGCTGTGACCAAACTAGCTGCCCTGAATTTCCGAACACGGGTTGCTTCATATTCTGTTGGTGCACTGTCCCAGTCAGACTTTTTAAAGTCAACGTTTGACTTCAGGCACATTCCTGCGGTGTGTGGATCTGGACGTTGGAGGAAGGATGAAACTGCATCTCCGATCGTGAGGATAGGTTTTTCCCCTCTTGAAATTGCAACGAGAAGCATCACTACTCCCTTGAGAAGATTTAATATTGTCACAGTCCAGCATAGGAAGCTACTGAAGAATAGCTTGCAATGCTCCTGCGTCTTAAGACTGACACATCTTTCGAAAGTGCCATTGAATGGCGTCCAGTCGTCCTTAATCTGAGGCAGTATTTCGTCGCAAGGACGCTTGTCCGTGTCCCGATCGATTTGACTGCACATCCATCCGAGACTGTCTTCAATTCCTCCACCTGAAGCCTTTTTGTCGCCATAAAGATCGGATTTTGCTGAGACATTTGTCGCTTCCCCCACTAGTATCAGCGTCCCGCGTGATGATTAGAAGATGGTACCATAAGCTTTAAAGCAGTCATCTATACTAAGACTCTCCCAGTCTTCAGTCTTAAAGGCTATATAAGTTCTTTTATTAATATAACATAAATATATAGAAGTATACAAACTTACTGTTAACATTTATATTTTGCGCTTCTTAAGTGTGTACACTATATAAATTTATTGAAGTTGAGGAAATTATTACAGAGTTAAACCTATATTATAAACTAACTATAATATATATATAGCATCTATATAAATAAAACAGCTTAATTCCTTCTAAATTAGAATCTAATATAAAAGGTCTTTTAAGGAATAGATCTTAATATACTAAAATATTATTAATCTATATAAGTAAATTAAAAATAGGTTACTTTATACTTTTTTCTAAGTATAAAACTATTTTAGATATTTAAAAGTATTATAATATACTTTCTTAAGGTTAAAAAGCTTTAAAACCCTAATCCTATATAACTAATTACTATAAAATCTAAATATATATATAAAGTATTATAAATAGATATAAAGAGAAGTAATTAATAAAAGAAACTAATAAAAAAATAACTTTATAACTTTATTATTAAATTATAAATAAGAATAAAGTCTTTTTCTTTATATACTTTCTATTATAGTTAAAATAATAAATACTAAAATAGTAACTAATATTACTACTTTACTTAATAGAAATAGAAACTTCTTATTAACTTAAATAAGAAAATTAAAGTAATTATTAAAGTAGTAAAATAGTAATAATAATAATATCTTTTATACTATTTCTACTTCTTAATTTTTCTTTTTTATTTATATTACTATTAATATATATTATTATCTCACTTCTATATATATATATATTTATATTATAATTATAATACTTTTTTTTTTTATAATTTTATTTTTAATATTAACTATATTATTTAGATAACTAAAAAAACTAAAGCTAAATATATAACTATAATAGCTAAAGTAAAAGCTAATCTTATTAATAAGAAGTAAACAAAAAGAGAAAAAGAAAGAGAAGAAGTAATAATATTCTTTTTATACTTTCTCTAGAGTTTAAAAGCTTTAAACTTAGGAATAAGTTATCTTATTTTCTATTTTTAGTTCTTTAAAGTCTTTTTATTATTATAATATCTTTATTTTATTTTATTATTTTTATAGATTAATTACTAACTTAAGTTATTTCATAGAAATTAAAATTAATAAACTTAAAAAAAGTAAAAAGTTTATAAAGAATAGAAAAACTAAAGAAATATATAATTTATAGTTTATAACTTCTATTTTTCTATCTATTTATAAACTATACTAAAGATATAAATAGAATATATCTCTAATATATAGTTCTAGTTTAGTTATTATTTTATTTATTAACTTTTAAATAGAAACAAAAGCTTTAAAAACTAAAAATTAGAAAGAAAAGTAGCTATTACTACTAAGTAATATTTACTTATTTTATTTATAAAATATTTAATAAATATATTATTTAGTATATATATATTTAGTTTAAAATAAAGAAATAAATACTTCTTTTATAAAGAGAAGAAGAAAATATATAAAATTATATTAGCTTTTATTTCTATTTTAAAGCTTTAATTCTTTTGTGTACTATATAATAGTACTAATAAGATAACTATAAGTATTCTTAGTTAACTTTTTACTTTAAGCTATTATTAACTTATTATTTTAGGTTTTTACTTCTAAAAAAACTATATTCTAAAAAGCTTTTAAAATTTATAATAAGAAATAAATTAAAACTAAAATTAAAGTTAAAGGTTAAAGTAGTAAAGAAGTAGCTATAGAGCTTATAACTTTTCTTCTTATACTAGCTTTAGTTTTATAAGTTAAAGTTATTATAGAAGAAATATTAGTCTTAAATAGTTTATATATTAGTTTATCTTTTAAAGTAACTCTTTCTATTAAAGAAGTAGCTAGTATTTATACTATTATTAATAGCTTCTTTAATAGTATTATTTCTAATATAATATTACTTATATATATCCTAATAAATAACTATATAGCTACTTTCTAAGGATATAAATAGAAAGTATAGTATTATATTACTAAATACTCTATAAACTATAAATATTTTCTAAGCTTTTAAAAAAAACTATATACTTTCTAGCTATTAAAGCTATTTTTAATTAAATACCTAGCTTATAAGCTTTACTTACTACTTAACTTTTCTCTTTTAATTTATACTACTATTTATAATATATTTTAGAAGTTTAAAAGTATTTTAAACTATTTAAACTTCACTTAAATAAGAGGTTTTATAAAGCTATTAGCTAGTATTTTATTAATTAGAAAATATATAACTTAAAATAATTATTTAGTATATTCTTAATAAAATTATATATTTTTGATATATTTATTAAAAGTAAATTAAAATATACTCTTTTACTTATTATAAGTTATATTACTTACTAATTATTATAATAGATCTTCTATATATCTCTAAAACTAAATTTAAAATCTCTAAAAAACTACTTAAAAGCTATAATTTCTTTTATATATTTTAAGCTTAGAAGTTCTATTTCTATTATTAATATAGTTACTATATTTTAATATATAGCTTTTTATTAGATTAAGTTCCTAAAAAAATATTATAAAACTTTTAAATAACTTTTATATCTTTTTTTATTAGTAAATAATATATTACTTATAATTAATAATATATAAACTACTTTACTTCTTAAAATATTAAAGTAAATTATAAAATATTAAATATATTATAGATATTAAATTATTTAATTTATAGCTTAAGTTTATAATTACAACGTAGCCTCCCTATAAAAAGACTACAGCAAAATTCACTCTATTCACAGGTATAATTCTAGAAACACTATATAGGTACTTTCACTTATACCCTCTACTAATTAAAGAAAATAATATAGAAACCCTGTATATTCTTACTAGTAAGTAAAGCTTCGTATAAAGATATATATACACCTTAGCTAAATAGATTAACTAAATAGTAATAGCACTAGCTATATAGCGTGGAGCTAAACAGCATAGTAATGTATATAGTAGGGCTAATTATATTAGGGCTAAAAAGGTCACTAAAGCTCTTATAGCCTAGAAACGCTACTATATAAGAGATAACTCCTCAACTAAAGAAGTTATCCTAAGAGGTTCTTATAGCTAGAAATATAAAAGCTCTATAAGTAAGACCTTATACCTATCCTTCTTCTTCTATAACCTATAATAAATCCTTTATAATATCTATACTATATAAATAATATAAAAATACTAACTTTATACTAAGTATACCCTTTTTTAAGGATAATACTATAGCTATTACTAAGAAGTATAATATCTATATACTAGATAAAAACCTCTTATTTAGTATATATACTTTCTCTGATTAGTAGTATATTATTAAAGTAGTACTAGATAGAGCCTTTAAGAATACTTTAAAAATAGACTATATCTATACTATAATTATAGCGATAATTACTAATAATAAAGGTATTAAAGTAGAGGCTATATAGGTTTCTAGCTATTTTAAGGAGTAGCCTTTCTTTACACAGACCCTCTATAATACTAAGGCTAAAGTAGCCTAGTAAGACTTCTGAGTAGTAAGCTGATATCGAACACTCCTTAAAGTAAAGCAACCTATAAATATCAGTAAGTATAGCTTACGCTAACTGCTTTAATATAGAGAGCATTGCTAACGATATTATAGCTGCTGCAAAAGCATTAGCCAGCCTAACCAAACAAGAGAACTGCTTAAACTAATAATAGTAACAACTTCTAAAGGCGTTACTTTAGTTATATAGCAGACAGCGAAGCAGTAATAGAGATAATATTTAACAGTAGCGCAGGTAATACGCGAGAGGATAGGTTGATAGTTTAGTAGTCTATAGTAATTAAGTAATTATAAACTATATTATTATTAAAGTAAAGTTGAAGATTATAAAGTTATAAGTATATATAAATATAGCTATAGTTAGGAGAGTTATAATCACGTGACTGAAAGCTATATATATTATTAAGAGGCGTAGAGTTAGGAGGTCTATTGCTCTAAGTAAGTAAAAATCACTATAAATAGCTAGAAGCCTTAATTTATAGCTTAGTAGTATTTTAGAGATAAGTTTATTAGGAATTATAATAATAAAGTATAGGTAAATATATTTAGCTATATTATAATTATAATATAGAACATTAATTTAATTTCTCTAATATAAGAGGATTTATTATAAGTTTACTTCTCTATTAAACTTTTTAAGTAAAATAAAGAGAAGAAGTAATTAATACTTTAAAATTAATAAAGTTAAACTTCTTTATAATTTACTTAATATATTAATTATAAAAAATAGATTCTTTATATTATTTAATTATAAGTAATTTTAATTCCTAAATACTATTTAACTAGTTTTTAGTTTTTTAGTTTATACTTCTTTTTAATCCTTTTTATAACTTTTTCTATTTCTTTTATATAGTTTTTATAATATAAAAAAAACATATTATTAATATAAAAAGTATAAAGACTTTCTTATTATAAAATTAGAAAAGATATAAGTTTTGACTTATTAAGTATAATCTAAAATAAAAAAAGAAATTTAAGAAATTTTTATATTAGAGTAAAAAATTATTATAAAGGCTATATAAAATATATTAAAATTTAATAACTTTCTATCTTTTTTAAAGCTATTTAGTAAGTAAGAAGTAATAAGGAAGTTATTTAGCCTATATATAGCGTTTAAAAATATATTAATAATATTAAATTAGTAAGTTTTTAAGTTAAATTATATTATAAAAGCTATTATAACTTTAAATATTTTTATAGGAAAGGTTATAATATAAATTCATTCTAAAAAGTACTTTTTTTAGAAGTTATCTTAGATATAAATCTAGCTTTATAGTAGTTAAAATATTATATTAATCTAGCTTATATATAACACTTACTTAAGAAATATTAGCTTATTCTTTATATTTAATTTATTTATAATATCTTAAATATCTATTTCTTTAAGTTTATTAATCTTAATATTATATATTTTAATAAAGTAAGAAAAAAATAGCTTTAATATATATTAAATATCTCTCTAGATTTTAAATAGCTTTACAAGCTAATTAATATAGAATTTTCTATTTAGTATTATAAATATATATTCTAACTTTACTTAGTAAATTAAAATAAAAATAAAGTAGTAAAATAGATAGTATCTCTAGTTTACTTCTTTAAGTATTTTATATTACTCTAGTATATATTTTAAAAAAGGTATCCTAGTTTTACTCTATTTAGAAGAATAGAAAATATATTTTAAAATAAAAAGATTACTTTAGCTTTATAATTTTAAGTTAGCTTAAGTTAGTATAATTATATACCTATTTTAACTCCTCTTTAATAGTACTCTCTTTTTTAGTTTCTAAATATAACTATACTAACTAAATAAGAGAATTATTTTATAGAATAATTAAATATTAATTTTCTTTATATTTAGAGTTTATAGAAAAGATATATTTATTTAATTTTATCTAAGATTATATCTTTAATAAGAGTTATATTCTAATTAGTATTCTAAGTCTTTTATATTATATTATTATTCTAAATAAAAATTAATAGTAATATTAAATTTAATATTTTATATATTTTAATAAGGTTTAAGTTTAACTTAAAAATTAGTATCTATCTCTTCTATATATTATTAACTATCTAACGTTTTTTTAATAGAGAAAAATATAGTAATAATACTTTATTATTTATTATTAATAAAATATTAACTTTATTTTATATGTCTAGAAGCTATAGTTTTAGAAATATAAAAGTTATTAGTTTTTATATTTTGTTAGTAACTAAATAAACTTCTTTATTTTAGATTACTATTTTTATATTATCCTTTAAATAGAATATCTTCTTATTAAAAGTTATATTTTATATAATAATAACTTCTTAAAATAAAGATATCTAAGCTTTATAAAAATTATATAAGTTTATTATATATTTTACTAAGTATCTAATATATTTTTATATTATAACTTTAAATTTATATTTATTCTTATTTATTTTATATTCTTTTTTAAAGAGGTATATTCTATAGCTATATATATAAACCTCTCTCTATTAAAAATAAGACTTAATTAAGAGGTTTACTCTATAAATAGGTTTATAGTATGTAATAGTTTCTTAACTAGTTTTTCTTAATTTAAATTAGTAAAAACTAACTATAATATTTATAATAATTTATATTATAAAAGAATACTATAGCTTATATTATTTTAACTTATAAAGTAGATAGAAAACTTACTATTTAAAGCATTATAATAGTTTCTATAACTAGTTTCTAACCTATTTATTCTATATTTATTTAGTTTCTTAGTATATAAAGAAGCTTATTTAACTTTAATTTCTATTTCTAATATTTAGATCTAAAACTCTAAAACTCTAAAACTCTAATAATCTATTAATTATAATTATAATATATTTACTATTTTATTTAATCTTATAATATAAAACTAACTTATTTCTATATTTAGTATTCAAAAGTTTAAATAATAATAAAAACTAAATATTAAGTTTTATTTATATATAAAAATATAAAAAGTTAACTTATATTTATTTTTAATAACTAGAAACTATTTATTTAATTAAAGCTTATTAAGTAATTAAATAAGTTTTATAAAATTCTATAGAAAAGTTATATTATTCTTTATTCTAAAGTATATTATAATATAATTTATTTTATATATATATTATATAATATTAGTATTTAAAATATGATATATCTTAGATCTTTACTTCTTAAGTATTAAGAATAAGTTTCATAAATACTTTTTAACTAAAATATTTAGAGTAAAGATATTATATTTGTATAGTATTAGTATAAATTTAAATAAGTTTCTAAGAATATTACTTTATATAAGCTATTATAAAAACTAATAGATTTATAATTAAAATATTACTAAAAAGGATATATTTAAAATTAAAATATAAAAAATAAAGTTAATAATCTATAAAGATAATATTACTCTGTTTTAAAAACTTCTTATTTCTATACTATTTTATAATTTCTAATATAAAAGGTATTATTAAATCTTAAATACTAAATATCTTTTTTTATAATAAATATTTTAAAATAATATTAATATAGAAGTTATCTATAGGAATAATATTTTAAACTATTAAGTTTTAAAGTCTATTTATTTTATTTAAGATATTATAAAAGATTTTTATATTTTTTATTATAATAAAGTATAAAGTTATATCTATTTTAACTTATTCTTTTATTTTATAAATAACTAAGCTTTTTTTAGAAAAGGAAATATTATTAATTAAATAGACAGTATTATAGTTATTTAATACTATACTATTAGAGAATATTTCTAAGCTTTAAATATAAGTTATATAGATTTTATTAGGTTTAGATTCTAATATAAAAGCTTTTATTTCTTCTACTATAATTTCTATATAATATCTTTAGTAATAATATAAACTATAATATTAAATAAGAAGTTTTTTAGAAATTAAAATAGTAATTAACTTCTTGAACTTATTAGAGTTATTCTTAAATAATCTTTTTGTATTCTAGTTTTTATTATTTCTATGCTTAGAAGTATTAGAGTTCTTTATAATAAGTTACTTTTTATAAACTATTTTAATATAAAGTTTAAAATACTTTAGTTTATTAATTCTAGAGTAAACTTAAATTACTTTTTTAAAACTTATATAAGCTCTTTTACTTATAAAAAAACTTAAAGTAATTATAAGTAAATAAAATTTATTTCTATTTTTTCTATATATAATATAAAGTTATTTTATTTTTTAAAAGCTTTTTTAAAATAGAGTTACTAGAGATTATATTATTAGATTATTTAGCTAATTTAAAAAACTGTATTAGAATAACTTTTTAAATAAGTTTTTATTATATCTTTATAGAAAAGATTTTTAATATATTAATATATTAACTTATATTTTAAATTTTAGTACTAAAGTACTCTTATTTAATAATATTAATAAGCTTTAATTAGCTTAAAAAAGTAAAATAGTATTAAATTACTTAGAAAGAAGTTTTTAATATATAAATTCTTTATATTTCTAATAGTTTATATTAAGAAGTTTTAAAAAGTTTATTCTAGAAATCTTTAATCTAAATATTTAAATTAATAGTAAAAACTACTTAATATATTCCTTATAGATTATAATAAAGTTATTTAAGTTATTTAAAGTATAGTATTATTTTAAAATATATATTAGAATATAAAAAATATAATCTCTCTTTTTTAAAAACTTTACTTAAATAAATATAGAAATTTCTTTTAAAAATATCTTTTACCTATTTATCTAAAGCTTTATATATTTATTCTTTTTATATATATATTACTTTATAACTTATATATAGTAAAGTATAAAGTATAAAACTTGAAACCTCTTATAGATCTCTTAGTAAAATAAATAAATATAACTAATATTAATAATAATAAGTTATAGCTTCTAGCTAGTTACTATGATTTTTACCTAGAACTTATACTATAATAACCTCTAACTTACCTCTTTAGCTAACAGCTTATTAGTTATATAATCCTTTAGCCTTTTCCCCCCCTATATGCGTTAATATATACTATTATTAACAATCTCATCACTTATAACGTCACTTCGATAATAACTTTACGATTTTAACTAGGTTTAATTATTATAATAGACTTTCTTCTACTTTTTAACCTATCTTCTAATCTTTATTTATACCTTCTATTAACTTAGCTGTTTTCTCTACTGCTTACTTAGAAATACCCTCTAATACTAACGTCTAGTATAATGTTTTTAGAGGCTATTATACTATTACTATTCTATAGTTATTAGCAATACTTACTATTTTAGCTAGGTTAGCTTACTAGCTATACTACCCTACTAAAAATATTATTAAAATAGGCGTAATAGCTAGGATTAGTAGTAAATATAGCTATATTACTTAGCTAAAATATATAAGTGTTTTTTATAGCTTTATTATTAATATTAGCTTTTAGAACTATAAAGTATAACTTAGCTATAGCTAACTAGTCCTTAGAACTTTATAGGTTAAAAAGTATTATCTTACTAATTATAATAAACTTAGTCCTATAATTAGTATTAACCTTAGTATCTTAAAATATATTTTAAATAAAGCCCTATAATATAAAGCTTTATAGATTAGATAAGATAGAATATATTATAAAGAAATCTAAGTAGTTTTCTTTAGTTAACTTAAAATTAAAGATAAGGAATAGACTTAAAGCTTAGTATAAGTAATATCTTAAGTATATAGCTAAAATAAACTTTTCTGTAGCTAAAGACTTTATAAAGCTATCTCTATATAGTATAGGTTATATAGATAAAGCTATTAACTTTACTAGTAACAAAGCTATTATTAATAAGGCTAATAGCTATAATAGTATATATATCTAGCCTAAATACTTTTGCTTATATATAGGTAGCTATAGTTAGAGTTAGTATAAGTAGTTATTCTAAACCCCTAAGTATATATACTATAAAGCTACTAGACTAAGCACTAACTGAAGTACTTTTACTACTTTTTACTTTACTATGAAAACCCCTACTAGGTAGGCTTAAAACTTCCTTAATAATAATAATAAGTTATTAATAACTTTCTTAAAAACAAATTTTTAGAATTTTTATTTTTAGTAGTATTATTTTCTATAATAGTTTTTAAGTATTTAAAATAATAAAAATATATAAAATAATAATTTTATTCTAAATTTTATATTCTACTTTATAATATTTATATTCCTTTTTATTTTCTTTTTAAATCTAGTTATTAAATAATATATATTTTTAACTTTACGTAAATTAAAAGAAATATTAGAGATATTATTTAAATTAATATATTTCTAAATATCTTTAGTTTTTATTTCTATTTAAAAAAATAATATTAAATTAAAAAGTTATAATAAAAAATAAATTTGTAAAGAAATACTAAACTTAATAGTTATTATTATATTGAAAATATATTATAAATTAAAAATAATTAAAAATAAAGTTTTAAATTAAAATAAAATATAATAAATATAAATGAATTAAATAAAGTTATAATTTATTTATAAATAACTAGTAGTTTAGAATATAATATAAACTAAGTTTATAATTATTATAAACTAACTATAATATATATAGTATTTATATAATAAAATAGCTTAATTCTTTTTAAATTAGAATCTAATATAAAAGGTTTTTTAAAGAATAGATTCTAACGTACTAGAATATTATCGGTCTATATAAATAAGTTAGAAGTGGGTTACCTCGTACCTTCCTCTAGGCGTAAGGCTACCTCGGATGCTTGAGGGCATCACAACAACCTGCAAGATTATCAGTGCCTTCACAACCTGAGAGCATGAGGCTTTAATACATCAAATGCAAAGGGAATGATGATAGTGATAATAAGGACCACAGTAACCTTCTCTTCGTCGTAACGCACGAAAGATTTCAAGCACTCGGGATACCCACGTCCAGCCATTTGTGTCTAGCGTGAGCCTTATCGATTTCGGTTCGTGTAGGTGCAATGAGGCACTGCATACAGTAGTTACTGCCAGCAAGCAAGATTGTGCTTATGATGTTGATGATTATATGGATAGCGGTGTTCCATGCTTTGATGCTGGCGCAAGACTGCTCTGAGATAATGCCAATCCCATCTTTAATGGGTACGCTGAGTGTTGCCCAAAGAACGAATGACAGATTGATGATGAATATTGTGAATGCCGCGGTCGAAAAGGCAAGGGCAGATTTCTGCCAGCGATCCTGAGGCATCATTCTTTTTGGGGAATTAAGGCGTTCATATTTGCTCTTGTGCCAATGCCACATTTTGGATGCATGCGCGGCGAACACAAGTCTTCCGTGAATATGCTGAAAGCGATGTGGTAAATGTAAGGTATGAGCAGATAACTTGGAGCCCAGCCATAAATCAATCAAGTGTGCACTTCGATTTCTTTCTCGCAGCGCTGACATACACGGCCTTATATTATTTAATACCCACCCAATTGACGTGCGAATTCCGACAAGTCCACACTCTTTACTTTGTCTAGACCACCCAGCCGCCCAACAAGCGACCAAAAATACCATGGATGCCTTACCTAAAATCTCACTTGCAGTTGCCAAGGTGAAGCTGTGGTGGCAGGGAAGGAAAAGCACCAATTTCTTTGGCTAGCTGTGCGTCAGCCTGATGTACAGCATCAGGTAGCCTGCACAAGACAACACATTTTATGACCCGTGGACCCTTGAGTGAAGGTGAGTGCGCTGCCTGATTGAGGCGTGGTAGACGATGCCGATTGTGAGCGAGGCATGATGTTCCGTTGGGGATGGGCAGAGCTGACCGCAGCATGAGATACCGTGGACGGGTTAGGTGTTCCATTTTCTGACTTCCTGCTGGTTCGTAGCTGTCATGATAGGAGCTCTTAACGTTGTAATCTGGTTGTGAACGCTTGGAAGACAAAGTCTGCACCTCTGCTTATTCTTCTGGCAGCGAGCGGCGAGTTCAGACGGACTGCCCGGTCGCGTAATCGACGCGCAGAAACTACGTCACACCACGACAGGGAGCACAATCAGGCCCCTTCTGGGCCTTTTCGTCGAAGTATGTAGGCGTCGCCAAGATAAGATGTATATCCGATGACCCAAGTGGGATTGGAATGAGAATTACGTCGAGTGAATATAACACACCAAGTTTAAAGAACGTAGTCCAAACAGCTTTCTCGACCTAGGTAGGTTCCACCGCTGCAACATTCTTTTGATGAGACTGGGAATGCAACTTTCCATCATTGAAACCTTCATCTGGGTTTTCCAAGCCGGCTATTCACCTTGTGCGTAAAGAGTATGGTATCTCTGTCAGTATTTAAACAGCTTGGTCCAATAATGGAATCATCGGTACATACACGGTGTAGGGTGTTTCGCGCGAAAGCAGCATCGCCAGAAAGCATTGCAGAGCATCTCTACAGGAGAAAAATCAAACTGAATTCATGAAGGAGCACGTTAACAGAGGGTATGAATACTCAGTGAAGTCGATGGGCGTCAGACATAAGGCCTTTGTTCAGTTGATATGACGGAAAGCAGGGACATTCTAGTCGCTTAAAATGGATGTGTATACACTTTTATAACCTATTTGTGAGCGCCTCAGCTTTTGACTGCGGGTCACCGGTACCCCCAATAACCAACATAATATGCGGAGACTCTTAACCATCACTTCCTGTATATGGAGAGTCTTTAAAAGTATGGTGATGATTGGATCAAATAGGCGATCGATTATTACCGAGTCGAGTATGGAATCCGTCTTCTGTTCTCCAAGGTATCTTGGAAGAATTGCCGATAGGTATTCGGCTTGAAGTCGGGGTACAAGTCGCCAGCAGTGACATAGCCCAAACGCTTAGCACCCCCCGGGCTATTATCGCCATCAACGAAAGAGGAGTAGTAATATTCTAGCCACAGCTTGCCGACAAGTAGAAGGTAATTGTTTGGATCATTTTGGACCTGAGCGGCTGCAACGTTGATCATGGACTTAAGCTCTTCTGCCGAAACCTGTATGAAAGGCCCATTAGATTTTGCTAGAGCACCGGCCGGGAGTCCAGAACATACATGGTTTCGGGTGACAGTTTCACCTGTGAGCTCTTCAGCAACGGCAAACATTTCGTTGAAAGACATGCTTGCTCCCGCAGCCATGACCCGTTTGTTAACAGTCCTGGGGTCAACAATGATCCTGGCGACGAACTTTCCGACGTCTTCGTTATCAATCACATAGGTTTTCATCTTCCCATCTCCAGGAACCAAGTTCCTAAGGAAGTCCGGAAGCGCAATGGCATGATCAGTTGTGCCGGACGGCACTTCAGGTATGAAGCCGTTGTACCACCACCCGACGTCGATGATGGTGTAAAGAAGTCCGCATGCTTCAAGCTCTTCGTAAATCTTCTCCTTCTGTAGCGAGGTCAGCGACCGTTACAAGGCCGAGGCACATGCACAGCCCGCGCATCAGAGGGATTGATTGAGTCATGCAGTGTTTGGCTCATCGCGCAAAGACGGAAAATGGGCTTTAAACATACCATGACTTGTACAGAAGAGATACCATTTGGGTCAAGAGCCATTGCAAAAGCAGTTGGGATGAACCGCTTGATGCGTGCTAGTTTGGAAGCTCGGATCAGGGGGAGTTGCGAATCGAGGGCGTTGGGGGGGACTGATGCAATGACAACATCCTGGCCTTTTAGAACCTGGGCAGCTTCAGCATCTGGCCCTTCCAGATTGATGGCTACGATTTCGACGCCGCGCTGAGCCAGCTTGGCATAGGCTGGCTTGGAAATTGAAGAGGGCCGGACCAGAGCTGTGACTGACTAAACTACAATATTAGCTTAAAAATCAGATAACGATGCATCAATCATTTACCATCAACAATACGATGGAAATTATACACTTACAAAGCTTGGACTCGGCCACGCGAGAAGCTGGTCTATAATCAGCCCCGCTGACTCGCCAGCGGCGCCATAGACGGCAACCTTTAAGGCGCTGGAAGCCATTACAACGAGGATAAGGCGTCTGAGATGGTGCCTTGGTTTTTGACTTTGAGTGAATCGATGGCTGATCCATATCTGACTGATATCAGATTTATATATTATCTTGGCCCATGACCGCGGTTCAGAACACTTCGACAGAGACGGCTCACCCTACAAAGCAAGCCTGGGCATGGCGCATGCCATAGTTCGGAATAATGATAGGAGTATTGCGCCTTGACATTTTATTCCCCGATGCCTCTGCCCGGCGCCGATGTGACGGGGACTCGGCGATCGGAACATGTGTGGGGCCACCGGCTCGGTACAAAATTGGAGGCCGGAACATCTGCGGGGAAGGGTGCCACCCCAATCAATGGACATCGGATCCTAGCGGAATCAATTACAATGGAGAAGTTACCTTCACTTTTAGCAAAGTCCCGGGGTTTACGGTATTAATAAGCCAAGTATTGCAGTCCGAGCATGACAGTTGAAAGCTGAGCCATCCGCCCAGCCTTCATTCTTGCGCATCTTCCGAGCCTCAGGATCCGCGCCCGAAGTTCCGAACATGTCTACACCGACAGACACAGCTGTTCCAAAATCGTCGGGGGAGCGGTCCAGATGGGCTTGCACTCCGTGCAGGCAGCGAAAGGTATCCTCGTCAGCGCCATTCGTTTCGTCGGTAGCGCAGCAGCTAACGGGCCGAGCAGGTGAAATGCGACTCAACCCTGCCTGCATGTTCGACTTGTGTGGCGAAGGAGCTGGACTGCGTCTACTCCCACACTCGACTCCGCGCGCCCACCAGTAGAAAGTATGGCTCACTCACTGTCAATGATTCCATGGACATGTTTTTGACCCATTAGAACAGGTCAGGGTCCAGCTCCCGTGCTAGTATGATCAGGAGACTGCAGCAGGTTGAGCAGATGGTGCAAAGCTTGGCACCTAGCAACACGATCGAAAACGCGGCGCACCCATCGAACTCTAGACATCTTCACGTCTCTCCACTTGCCCATCTGGGGTTCGACACTATGTGTGATGAGCCGTACGTTACGAGTCCCGATGTGTTGTACCGTCTAATACGCCGAGACGCACTACCGATGGCCAGGATAGGGGCGCCTGATCAGCCATTTGCCAGGTTCAGATACCAAAGTACGTCCCTGGCTAGCCACAAATTTCAGGATGACCCTCTTGTCAATGCGGGCTTGCAGTCGAACTAACAACCGGTGCAGGCTCATGCGCCATGTTTGATGTCCATCATATCAAATGCGTAGATTACATGATTGGGAACCACACATTTAGCAAGCTGTGCAGCAAAGAGCTCCATCCTAATTTCCCTGTCCTTAATCTTTCAGGGGGCCCAATGCATCCCATTCCGATGCTAGACACGGCACTACAATGTCTCAAAGGTAGGCCGACTCGTCCATGACTACTTACTACCGTCTATAACGTCACTCAGTCTTCCTAGAATCGGTTAACAACGACTTCCAGCTCTTCCGAAATGAGGAGATTGAGACCCTTTTCCAGAATTATGTCCAAGGACAGTCTTGCCCCACTCAAGGTGCTTATGCAGCCATCAGCATGGTTTGTGCATGCGCCTTTTGGACGTTGCATAGCGCCCAGAATGTGAATACGGAGAGGCTTGTGGAGAACGCCATGCGGGTGCTGCCTGGCATCATGATGGAGGCCCCCGACACATTAGCGGTGGGCACGTTACTCCTGATGGTACGTCCGTTGAACCATTCGCCGTTGACTATTGAGCAAGAACTGAAAAGTAAAACCCCGTTAGACAATCTACCTTGAATCCACGTCCAGGAGCACTGCAGCTGCAGCTTTACTTGGGTCAGTAACGCAGATGATGTTGCTGGCTGGCTATCATGTGACCTCATCTTCCTCTGGGGCTCTATCGACAGATCAGCTCCACAAAAGTCGGCTTCTTTACCGGGCTTATGTTCTGGATCAAAGCCTATCGCTGCGACTGCTCAAACCCCCTCTTCTGGCCCAAAAGCTTGTCTTTGGTCTACCTGACGAGAATCCTATTGACCATCATGGAGTCATCAAGCTTCCAGAAGGTCACAGCCTCAACTATCTAAGGCAGCAAGTCCTTCTTGCGAAGATACAGAACAGAGTGTACGATGAGCTCCGATCGCCTCTGCCTTCAGCCGGGGGGAGTCAAAACCATCTGAAGGCTACTTCAAAATTACTTGAAGAACTTCAGCAATGGGCAGATGGCCTGCCTGCGTCTGTGAGGCCTCCAAACCTGGCGGAAGGCCTACCAATTCGCCACGTCACGCAAATTACGTCTCTCCATCGCAGCTACTGCCAAACAATAATCGCGATCCACTCCGCCATATTTTGCCACATCCCATACTTTAGCGATCCTGCCATTCGTGAGAGAACGATGAAGGTAGTGAATGAGTGCGCCTCTGCCGCGAGAAGCATTCTCTGTCTTTCCATGCACACGGAAAAAAGCCATCCGCTCATTTCGTAAGTCTCAACTTGAGTATCACCATCGCACAAAACTAATAGCGGGCTTCAAGGGATATGTGCCATGATCTTGGGTGGAGTATCGATGGGTTGCTTCTAAGCATCGTGCTGAATAGGCAGACGCCTAGCGCTCAGCAAGACACGGAGCTGTTGAAAGAGTTTCTGCTGTCTTTTGAGACGAACAAGCCACAATATGACGGAAAGGTCGTTCATGAGGGCTTGACAATCATTTACAAGACCGCCCTGGAAGCTCTGAGCTACACGCACCAAAACCAGGATCAGCCTCAACATTCATCGTCAAGTCTTCCGATACCAGTCCCCGATGTATAAGCCAATGTGCCCAAATTTGGCGGGCTTTGCAATGAGGTTGGCCAGAAGATACCAAGACTTCGGCAAACGCTGGGGAGAAGATCAGTCTTGGTTTGCTGAGTAGGTAGACAAGAGAACATAAAGTTCATCTAAGTTGATGTCATGGACATGAATACCACTTTGAAAATGCGTTGTGTGGAAGATGCAGGTGACCTGAACGAGAGATCCTGACATGATTGATTGTCATCGATTGTTGCAAGCTTGAATCACTAGTCTTTGTGAAGCTATTAGGTACGCCGTAGGGCGTAGGTTCTAGCTGACACGGCTTTCCGAATGCCTCATGGTAGCATCAGACTCGCCCGTATCCTCGGCCAACAGTCAACAACCTTGCCTCCACATTTGGAAATGCGGACCCGCGAACTTCATCGCAGGGAATACGCCACCCTGTGCCACAAAACCCACAACGGGCTGAAACGCTTCGCTTCCCCGAGTGACTCAATCCCCGGCAAACACCGACTCATGTCCTTGCGGGTGAGAATCACAGCCACAATTCTTTCTGTATTTGTAGTGACAGCCGGCATCATCGCCTTTCTGTCGATTGAATCCACATCTCATTTTACAACAAAAGCAATTGCCGATTGGACACCAAAACTCCGTGCCAGACAATAACTAGAACCAACCAACGAACGGTTACCTACGACGATGGCCCACCACACACCACACCTTCTCACCAAGGGTGAGCTGCGGAGAGTCGAAGATTGCGTTAGAGAGAATGAGACGTTTGCAGAATGCTGGAACAGCGATCAAGTCGTCATTGTAGGCTGCGAACCTGTTGGTGCGCATGTCTCTGTCACGGAAACACCATTCATGGAGCTGGACATTCTGTCGCCAAATGCGAACCCATTCTCGGGCTGCAAGACAAGAACGAGCAAGCACCACCCCACGAAGCAATTGTTCATGAAAAAGATCATTGTGCTGGAAAAGTCCCAAGTCAACAAGAGGTTCCGGCCAAAACCATGGCATTATCGCTATGCCTCCGTCGAGGAGATTTCGGATTATGGCGATGAAGCCAAAGCAAAGGTTAGGGAAATCTTTGACCAGCTGACGGCTGAGTACGTGTCAATATGCATCGTGAGCCACGACATGCATGACTCTCTCAGCTCGCTACGGAAATTCAGCGTCGAGTTACCCCCAACAACTGTATTCGTCGACCTCATTAAAGTCTTGGAACACCAGAGTCGACACGAGAATCAAGGGACGCCGAAGGCTTTAAGAAAGTACACAGACGACAACATCGCGATTCGCAACGGGCGGTATGATCGACGGCCTTGGCCTCTAGCAGGACAATACGGCATGCCGAATCATGCCCTAGTGGAAGTGCTCGGGCCAGCTGCGGAGGGTTGCAAGCGAGATAAGACTGAGAAGGAGGATACTGCTCTGAAGAGAATCGCAAAACGAGCGGCTGTGGACACCTTAAATTTGGGCCACAGAAGACGGCCTTGAGTGTAGATACGTCGAAGAAAGATGCGATGCCTTCATGAACGCTCATGTTGCTTGTTGGTCACCCATGTCCCGCGTACCCCGCGCGTCGGCAGGTACCGAATGGCGCTGCACTGCATGCTGCATCGCGCACAGCCGACGCGCTTAGATAGCTCTGATGAACAAGGGTCTCAGGGAGGAGATTGTAATACGAGGTAGTAATTGCCAAGGCACCAGGACCCTCTTTCAGCGGCTTTAGAAAGACATTTAAGGCAGGTTGACCAGCAAAACCTCTTGGCAGCGCATGGCATTTTCCAGCTTTCAATTTGTGATGTGAAAATCGAGCTTTTGAGCTCCGTCCTGTCGCATGACGTCTTGGACGAATCGAGCAGGTAGCTCAGCTTCACGAGTCAAATCCCGGGCAAATGCAACCCGATGCCGGCTGTCAAGTTTATCTCCTCAACGAACGCAATGTTCACGACCGCTGAATGGTCTATCATTTGGCGGAGCGGCCAGAAGAGGGAGCTCGAAGTTGGAAGATGGCGCTTGATTCCCTTTTCCCGCCACTTGGTGGAATTCAGCGATCCGGGGATCAAGATGTATAAAGACTCGTGAAAGACCTCCAGAAGCAGAACCATTGCTCTCACCATCGGCATTCCAATCCTCTCATCTCCGTTCCCATCTTCTCGGCACTCTCTTCATCATGCAGCTCAAGTCTTTCCTGGTCGCCGCCTCCATGGTGGCATCCGCCTTCGCCAAGCGAACTTGCGGAACCGACGAGCCCACCGAGGTCGACCTCCCAGGTCGCACAGGACTTCAAGCTCATGGAGTCTAGCGCGCGTCTTGCCGGCAACGGCTCCCGTGCCGCCGGCCCCATCCAGATCAACGTCTACTGGCACGTCGTGGCCTCCTCGCAGTCTGTGAGCGGCGGCTACCTGACCCAGGCCACCCTGGATGAGCAGCTTGCCGTTCTCAACACCGCCTACGGCCCCCACGATATCTCCTTTGTCGAGGCTGGCGCTGATTGGACTGTCAACTCCAAACTGGGCTGCTGACCGTGCTGAGGTCGCGATGAAGAACTCTCTTCGCAAGGGCACGTACGCTGATCTGAACGTGTACTTCGTCGCCAGCTCGCGCTACCTTGGCTATGCTCGCTTCCCTCAGACCGTCAACCCCGGATCTGCTGACTTCAACCGCGACGGTGTTGTCGTTCTCTCTACCACGGTCCCGGGAGGCAGCTACGAAGAGTACAGCCTTGGCCACACTGCCACTCACGAGATCGGCCACTGGCTTGGACGTAAGTCACCACTCAATGGCACACATAGGTCATCAGCTAATTCGAGGCAGTCTTCCACACCTTCCAGGGCTACGCCTGCAGCGGTGATGGCGACTCTGTTGATGACACCCCCTACGAGGCCGAGGTAATTACCCCCGGTGCAAAACGCCGGAGTGAGATCATCGGCTAACAAGTCATAACAGGAGTCCTACGGTTGCCAGATCGGTCGCGACACCTGCCCTAACTCTGCCGGTACCGACTCTGTCACCAACTACATGAACTACTCCGACGAGTAAGTTATCACCAAGTTCGTTTCTACACATCAAAGCTGACATCTCACCAGCGAGTGCTTCACTGGATTCTCCAACGGACAGCAGAGCCGTATCTACAGCTACTGGGACACCTACCGCGCCCAGTACCAGTAGATACTAGACATGCGCTTGTAGTGCTATTTTTATAACACTACTGAATGACTTGGGTCTGTAGTGCTTGGTTCTCTCATGTCTAACAGTTGGTAATCTGATGGGACGATGGTGATTGGATGTCGTGGCTGCCTTTGCATCCTAATTAAGTCAAGACTAAATCTAATATCATGACTTGTTCAAATCATTATCCAGAATTTGACGTATGAGACGACCTGAGGAATTGTGAAAATGGCCAAATGGTGATATGACACAATAGAACCAGAACAATGCTTTGTAGCTTAAGCACTAGGTTCACACTATTTGTCACAGCTTCGGATTGTAAGGAAAGACATCCGCTCCGAGGACTATTGCTAATTAAACTACCGATGCGACCGCCAGAACGCAAAGCTCAAGACCCACCCTCGGATCTTGACTCGGGAAGGGTTGTGAAGAGTTCATCCGCCTCCGGTGACGCGCCGTGCCGAGCGGGCCGGATGCTTCGGCGCTTGTAATGTGGATGTAAGTACACATTCCCCTTGGATTTCAGCACCAGTACGACAGCGATGACAAACTGGACCGTCTTTATTCTCAATCGCCGTCGTATTTGCGGTCTCACATGGTGCGATCTTGGCGTACCTTCATTGAGTCTGCTCCAATTCGAGTGACGTAAGGGGGTTCAGCTGCGGCACATGTTACACAGGCAGTGGCTATATAAACCCAGTGAATCTGCCCCGATAAATTCCATAAATGAATTCTTCAGTTGCATCACCTTTAGTCTGCGCCGAATAAGCCACAATGGCCAAATTCCTCAGCCTTGCTTCAGTCGCCCTGGGCGTAGTCGCTGCGTCTAGCAATGGCTCGCCAATTACTCCGATTCTCGATTGCAGTCAAACTTATCAACAACCCCCAGTTGAGAGCCTCCAATATCTGACGGCTGTCCATTCTGTCCAGCATCTGCTCGCCAGATATCCCGTAGCCATCGATGGGAAGGATTGGGGCAAACTTCGCAGCATCTTCACAGCTGACGCCACAGCCAGTTTTCCTCCTCCTTTGGGTGAGCTCGTTGGCTCTGACAACATTGCAACAGCCATCTCTCAAGGCCTGGGCTTCTTTGACAGCACTCACCATAGCTACGGCACCCAGCTCATTGAAGTTTGCTCAGAAGATACCGCTGTCGCACTGACGTATCTAACTGCATCTCACTTCATGGCGGGGACGACAAACCTTTCGGAGACTTTTGGCTTAGACAAGGTCTTGTATAGCTACGGGCGGTATCTCGACAAAATAGAAAGAGGACTAGACGGAAAGTGGAAAATCATCCAGAGAACCCTCGTAATGATGGTGAGTCTTGCTTCTCAGTAATGCTGAAGTCATTGCTGAAACCACCCTTTACAGGGACCCAGCATTTCCGAGATGTCTATCCAGTAGAGATGAAACGTGTTCAACGACTATGCTGCATTATATCTACACTACTACATCATAGCTTGTATAGACTTCATCACATATTCACTGCGTGTCTGCGTAGCCTCTGCAATTCAACACCAATCACAGCATTGGTGGGCTTGCATCTCATTGCTGCTAATTGCATATCGCGACCAAATTGCAGTCTTCCCGTATTACATGCAATTACTGACGTCGCCGCTATATACGCCCGTAAGATGCTTCCCCGCCCCCGAGCCTTGTCTGAAAAGACTCCATATTTTTACTCTCATCTGGCTGAACGTTGAAGCAGATGAACAAGATCGTTCCGGATCAACTATGGCGTATTGCAGCATCTGCGTGAAGCTGACCATTGACGACGTATCGAACACCGACTTTCGGTTCCATCCAAATCTCAAGTCTCTTAAACAGGGCGCTGATAACAAATGCGCGCTTTGCACCCTCTGTTTCACCCGGCTTCAGGATGAAAATGAGCGTCAAGTTATCTCTGATCTTCTCGAGGGAAAAAGACCAAGCCAGTCGCGTGAGGGAATCTGGTACCATAGTATATGGCTCCATGGAGAATATGTTCCTGTCGAGCACAACATGGGCAGCAGCAGGGGAGAGTCTTCTGGTGGCGGGGTATGGATCAGAGTCGGACGGTTCTGCGCAGGGTTCAACGATATGGAAGAGACCAACATATCCGGATTTCAGGTGACAGCCAGGCTGTCTTGGTACGCGTAAGTGCGTTGTCTTTGGACCCTGCAGTTGGGGTCATGGGACACCTCCAAAAGGTAAACTAACAATCCGAAGCCTCAACAAGACAGATGCCGCCCTGAGCTATCCTGAACGTTGCATCGGTGCCGATCCGGATCCCGACGCACACACATCCCTAGCCCGTTCCCATTTCGAAGAGTGCCGCAAGTCCCACAGACTCTGTGCAGTCCAAAGATCCAAGGCGATGCCCACGCGTGTCATTGCAGTAGGGGACAAAAACCGGTCTCCCAAGCTTCTTCTCACAAACGGCCTAGAAAAGCCGTATCTGGCGCTCTCCTACTGCTGGGGCCCTTCGCAAACCACCTTCAAGCTAACTCGAGATACGTTGAGCAAAATGCTAAACGGGATCGAAGAAAAGAAGATGACGAAGACACATCAGGAAGCCATTCACTTCACAAGAACCCTGGGGTTGGAGTACATATGGATTGACGCCCTCTGTATCATCCAAGGCGATGAGAGAGACTGGGAATTTGAGTCTAAGCGTATGGAACAGGTTTACGGGAACTCGACCTTAACCATTGTCGCCGCACGTTCCAGTGACGCGTGCCTTGGGTTTATCAAACCTCCAAGTAACGTTGGACAGAAGGGAAAGTCATGCGGTATTCCTCTTTCTCCTTCCAGCAAGGAAGTATTATACCTTGACGCTCCTCGCACGGTAAAGCGAGGGCCAGTATGGACGCGCGGATGGTGCTTCCAGGAGAAGATTCTCTCTAATCGTTCAGTTATCTTTTGCGAGACGCAGCTTTCGTATGAGTGTCGCACTTGGGAGATCTGGGAGGATGGGAAATCCAAGCACCTGGGTTCAGCGCCTACATTTCTAACCCCAGGGTTCGTCTCCTCAGCCAAGAACAGAGAGACCGACATCGAAAAGACGCTCAGCATGTGGTACCAAAGTCTCTTCGATTTTACACAGCGAAAGCTGTCTAACCCACACGATGTATTTGCTGCTATTGCGTCAATTGCAAAGCTTGCCAAGGAGATCCTGCAGTCTCGCTACATCGCCGGTCTTTGGGAGGCCGACCTTGTAAGAGGCTTGCTATGGAAGCCTATGCATTCGTTCCCTGGATCACGTTGCCCACCCGTTACCCGTCTCATGCCAACAGCTTTAGCCCCTAATCCGGGTACACGCGCGCCATCCTGGTCATGGGCATCCGTTGAAGGCCAGGTTCGAAATGAATTAGACGCCAGAAGGGTGGAAAAGCTGTTCGCGGCAAACTCCATCAAAGTACATCCGGGGGCTGGCGACAGCTGGACGAAGGATACTAAATGCGACGTAGATGTTCTGAGAATGAAAGAATGCGAGCTACGATTAATCGGACACCTGGCGAAGGCGATCGTTTTAACAACGGCGGTGAAGGACTACACTTTGACAGTCAAGCGAGAGTCGAAACAGTGGAAGGCTAAGATGACAACGGGAAACCTGCTCGTGTCAGCAGAGACGAGCACAATTGGTGCCCACTTGGGAGAGCAAGTGGTGGCTATTGGGTTTTCCGATGTAATGAAAGAAGCCTCTGACGAGGTTTGGTGCCTACTGATGATCGAGGAGGAAGGCTTGATGCTGGCCAGACATAACGAAACCTGGAAACGAGTTGGGTGGTTTGGTCTGGAGAAAAAGGGATGGCTTGAAGGTACATCCATGGCTACTATTAACCTTGTATGACTGAGGACGTTACTTTGTTAATGGCCTTCAATGAGCTAGTCTTGTGTTTATCAATGAGAGTTTAACTGAAATTGTGTCGTGCTTCTTACCGCGACCACGGAACCAATGAATGCCTGTGATGTGCGGATAGACTTGAATTGAAACTGTCTAGTATGTCACACAGCATTGTGAAGCTCCCCGCAAAGTCTATTGCCCCTATCAAGAGTCTGTCTTCAGCATTGATACCAAGTCCAACTGAGGCTCACTGCGTCGCACTTGCACCTTGGCCGTAGGATCGGAGTCAAGTTGAATGCCTGCTGCCACAGGCTTAGGCTTCACGCCCGGAGTCAACTTGAAATCGTAATTCATCAACAAGAAGCACAAAGCGACCTTGATCTCGTTGGCAGCGAAGAATCTCCCGGGGCATGAGTGCTTTCCGTGGCCAAAGGCGATATGCTGCGGGGTGGTCGTTGCGAGCTGATGAAGATTCTCCTGTCCCTCCTGCTGGCGCATTCGAAGCCATCGATGTCCATCCCAAGATTCGGGATCGGAATGGACGGATGGGTCCCACATGGCGTGAGCAGAAACGCCAATCTTAGACCCAGCAGGAATAATCGAGCCATCGGGAAGCTTGACGTCCTTCATAGCGACCCGGTTCATGCTCACAACATTCGGTGGCTTGATGCGTTGGCTTTCTTTGATCACGCTGTCCATCAGCTTCAGCTTGTAGAGCGCTGTCTTTTCCCATCCGTCCTGGCTGATGACTGTTGCGATCTCCTCTAGAAGTGCCGGGACAATCTCTGGATGCTGCATGATGTCGTACAGGGTCTGAGACAGGAGATCAGTCGTGGTATGCACTGCCGCCATTGCGAGAGCAATCTGAACAATTGCGGCGTCGTAGCTGCGGCCTCTGGCCATATGCTCGAACCATTCGACGGCATCGTTCCGCGCCTTAGGCTTGAGGCCCTGCGCCAATCTTTGTTGGTCCTCCACTTTGCGTGCATATAGGACGTCGTTGATGACATTTCGTGCGGTTCGCAGGTGTGCACGCACAGCTTTGCATTGTGGCATGAACCAGTGGACGACGTGACGGATTCCAGGAGGGTATTTCCGGAGCTCTATACCCGCGAGAAAGGCGTCTACAGTGTACTCCTTGGTAATCTTCAGCCAGGCGGGATTGCGGCATCCCTCTTCGCCGAGGAACACGCGAGCGGAAATGCGCGCAACCAGATCCAAGAGGGCTGGTTTGAGCACAAACTCCTTCCATTCTACGATGCGTCAGTATTGAGCGGAGAAGTGGCACTGGATCATCGGAAAAGTGGAGGGTCAAACTACCTTTTGGATACCCAAAAACCTGTCGACTAGCCTGATCACACTCATCGGCCAGCGGCTCTGTAACCTTGCCTAGTGGGTGGAATCAATACGCGCTGCTCTTCGTACTATTTTCAATTTGTGTACTCACCAAGAGATTGCGTGATCTTGACTCTGACCACGTCGGTCACCAGAGTGGTCTTCGTTCCTTCTCTGAAAACCTCAAACCCGGGGATGTCCGAGTGGAATTGCTAGCCAACGGTCAGATAGTCACTTGGCAAGACATGGCTGCAGTCGTACGAACCCCATTGACAAATGTCATGAAATCCAGGTCGGTGTCGTTGCGAATAGCATCAGCAAACTCCGGAGGAAGGATGACCATTTCGCCTACATCGGCGATGATGCGGAAAGGTGTGGTGTTGCCAACCTACAGGGATGCATTTGATGTTAGAGTTCAGTCGACATGGAGCGTTCCTTTTGCTACTTGCCTTAGCAAATCCATCTTTGATAAGTCTTGTTGCGTCAGTCAGAAACTGCCTTCTGGCTGTGGAATTGCCAACGTCAAATATAGAAGTTGGGACAGTAACATCCGGGAACCTGGTGAGTTTGGATCTATTCAGGACGAGAGGAGTAGCGCAGAGGATAATCAAGATGAACAAATATGGCAGACTTCTAGACAGTGCTTCAAGACCGTCTACTTTATCAGTGGGATTTTTCGCAGCGAACGAGGCCTCAGGACTAGCCGTGACATCCATTTTGCAAATTATGGGAGTGTGAAGAAGTGAGTCGCTTTGGTGATTCTGGACTGTGGTTCATCCCAACAGCCATGACGTTCATCTTTAAATACCTCCTTCTCAAAAGCGAATCCGAATTTTCCTTATGTTTGACCCAGCAGCAACTGATTCATCGCAATCAGACTCTGGATATCTAGAGTCTCACAAGAACTCCCAGCGGTCTAGCCAGCCGTGCAGAAATGGACTATAACATCATTCGGGCGCTCTGTTAAGCCCGATACGAATACGCGCCGGGGTGTGAATGCCGTTTCTAACTCCGATGTATCCACTTTTCGGTGAGCTCTACCATCGGCACTTACTTGACGTATGGCACCTCAAGGATTACGGATCTTGTCGTCGAATTCGATGTGGAAGGTCGATGCGACGATGTGGAACATTCAACAATATGATTGGTGGCCTGCAGGGGATAATTACGGCTGATGCATGTTACTAGCTACCATTGTGGAGGACGTTCGTACAGGAGTAGAAGAAGCTTCAACTGAGATTACCATAACTTGATAATCTTTTCATGCATTGTCAGACCCCTCAGACAGCACATACTCCTCAAGGGAAGGCCAATCGAATGCTGGTGATAAAATGCCATCTGATGTCTTTCACCTTTGCTGCTCATCGGACGAATCCTACTTCCCGCCTGCGGAGTTTAGAGGTGAAGCGGGCATGAGATCTCCGGATAAGTGACAGTGGGTACGTATATTGAATATGAGTGATGATGAGTCTTCGCGCCCATAATGCCGAATGACATTGATCCTAGTAATCTCAGTATCCCCGTTGCTGCCACAATCTAAATGTGGGTCTCGAGTTCGGGTTGCAACATCCTTCCTCTGCAACCTCTTGGAGCAGTGCATGGCTCATCTGTTATCGGGCTCCTATTTTGCCAAAGTGTCCACTTGTAGAACTCAGTCGGCCATATCACAAAAGAAATCCTCCTTGTGCGCTGAATTACGTCTGCCGTGACGCCACCAAGATTAAGAGCTATCATCGTTGCTGGCATTCTCAATCAAAGACTGGCGTCTTCGCCATGGCAAGTCTGTATCAGAGGCGTTCTCTTCATCTGTGGGATATTTGTTATCGGAGTCTCGACTGATAATGCTTCTCTCTTTTCGCTTCTCAATGGTCGGACATTCGCATCTCCGTGGCGCCTTCTCTCTGGTAGGATCCGCACCATGTCGCAGAAGTAGATCCCGCACCTCCCCTCGAGCCCATGTCAGCGCGGTTCCGACGCTGATGTGTCCTTCCCAACTCTCCGTATCTAGGTCTGACTCGGCATCCGAAGAATCTGGCGTGTGGTCTAGTTCACGGCGCCTCCGCTCGCGTTTAGTTGGCATTCTACCGTGTGCATGATGCACGATAGGCAGATTCACATCCGCTCCATGTGCCAGCAAGGTCTCCACAACATCGACATGCCCACGCTCTGCCGCAATAGCTAGAGAGTTCAACGGTGCGTAACAGGGGTCATACGAAAAGCGTTTCCACTTCACGAAAGTGGCGCAAGCGCACTCTCCTGGCGGGAGATTGTCGAGCTGTGCGTTTGGATCGGCCCCTGAGGTAAGAAGAGCTTCGGTGATAGGTCGATTGCCGTTCCGTGCTGCTATCAACAAGGGCCTGCAGCCGCCCGTAATTGTAAGGTTTGGGTCGGCGCCATACTTGAGTAAAAGGTTCACGAAATCCAGTTTACCTTGGCTGACGGCGATGAACAAAGGGGTGATGCCTTCCTGAGTTGTTTGCATTTACAGCGGCGCCATTCTGGAGCATGTACTTTGCCAAGGCTGTCTGGCGTTCCTTGGCTGTCTGACTGTTGCTGATGATTACCTCAAGAAGCGGATCGAGTGTATCATGATGAGGTTTGGGAGGAATTCCGCGCCAAAGAGAGTGTCAAATGGGACCATCTCTGCTCTCTTGCTATCATTTGACGACACGCCCCGTTTGATTTCATATTCAGAATGCGAAGGATTAGCGTCGTCTTGGTGGTCACATATGTGAGGAATATCTCACATCTGAACTCGCTTCGGCATTCTCTTTCGCACGATGCCTAGCCCAGTGGTTCATTTGATACTTGGCCAAGAACTCCATGGCTGATCGATGCGTGACTAGGTAATCCGGGTTTGTTGCTGCACCAAACGCACACCCTTCAGACTGTCCGCCACTGGAGAGGGCCAACCGATTGTCACCCCCCCAAGCGTGGCGGTCATTGCCACCAATCACCAGATGGAGCGGCGTGATACCTGCCTTCCCAAGTCTGAACTTGTTCCATTTGGTCCGCTGACGGGTTGGGACTTGGAACTTGACATTTGCTCCGTATGCCAGAAGGACTGCGTTGGTCACGTACGCTTTGGACCACAACGCGACCAAAACAGGATTCCAAGCCAGGTCCTCCAACTCCCAAGACACGCTTCCGCTGTTTCTACCGAGCGGGCTTGTCAAAGGAACTCCATGCGTGTCGGGGTTCGCGCCTCCTTCTAACAGGGCCCAACATAACTGAGCGTTCCCAAGTCTTGACGCTACCACGAGCGGGAGATCTTCCTTGGCCAGCTCCCGTACCATGACTTCTCGCTCCTAAAGTGAGCCGAGGGTACCTAATACATGGAACGCCTTGTTGTATGAGTTGGTACCGGGATAAAGGTCAGCAAGTTGTTTGTTGGTAACGCGTCGTGCCCAGTAGCCAAGTACCGTTCTCCCAGTTGAGTCGGCCGCAAGACTGTCCGATCCTGCTTGCAAAAGGTAATTCAAAGTGGAGTCTGCGCGGCCGTTGAAGCCAGACAGGAAGTAGTGCATGAGTGCAGTCCGGCCACTGCCATCTCGCTTGTCCAGCTCCGCACCTTCGTCCAAAAGGGCCCTGGTCGCTGTTGGAGATTCTCTCACTGCAAGCATCAGGGGCGTCTTCCCGTCTCCACAGAGTACGTTGATTGCTGATGTCTCGGTGGAAGCCGACCTTGCTAGAGATTTTACCGATGCTGTAATCCGAGATTTCCGATGGCGCGGTTGACGCTTTTGGTTCTCTCTCAGTGCCCCATTGAGCTCCTTGGCGGCTTTATCGGGATGAAGAAGCCAGTGCAGGGCAGTGTACCCATTGGAAGAGCATACGGCAGGGTCTGCTCCCAAGTCCAGAAGTACTTGTATCAAGTCGTGCTCCCAGAGCGTGGCTGCGATCTGCAAGGCAGTCTTGCCGTTATACCACACCTTGCAGTCAATCTCTGCTCCAGCACGAACAAGCCTGCTGCATATGGAGGGGACCAAGAAGCCCCCTGCTTTCCAGAGTTCCCGAGCAAGGACTGCGGCGTTTTCTGAAGCCTCTATCCAATCTGCCAATGTATCAAACAGATCGGTGCTTGTAGGCGATGTGTTCTGACCCGCCACATATATCGTCGGGGTAGAAGGGGGCCAAGGTTTTGTCCAACACTTTTGACGGTCATCTCTCAATTCCTTACCAGTCCGGGAGCTCCATCCGTTCCACTTATATCGGCGGTATAGGATGTGTTCTGGTACGTTGTGCAGCCAGATCAGGTCCTTCACAGAAGCCAAAGTCGTGCGAAAAGCATTCGGGGACATATCCGTGATACATGTCCAAACCATTGTCGGGATCGGAACGTCTGCAGAGAGCATTGAGCCCCGCTCCATATCTCCTTGCCCCAGTGCCTGGACTGCTTGATTGGCACTGATCATTTCATATTCTCCGAAGGCCATGTGGAACGCATCGATAAGTTCGTAGCCGCCCTCGGCCTCCCAACGAGGACCGTCAATTTGCGATCTATTGACTTCTGTTAGTGACGCATTGACAAAATACCTCATTCCCTGAGTCCACTCACGTTGACACTAGCGGTGCGTCTTTGAGTAGAGCATGGACCTTGCTACCCATTGGAAAGAGCTTCTGCAGGCAGCTTTCTCTCAGAAAGAGTCCATATTGGAGGCTGTGCCGCCGTGCCCTCTCGTCTTCTGCCCAGACACTAGAGATTACTGCTTTTGGGTGCGCAGAGCTGGTGTTGATGTACTCGTCGAGGGGAAGAAACCAAACCCAGAATGCGGGTTTGCCAATGTCCAGAATTGCAGAATATTTATCGTCAAGAAGAGCCTTTGAAGCGCCATCACCACCAAGAACGATGTGTTCATGCCAGTTGAACGCTGCGTACATGAAGAATGGGCGTGGCGAAACGAAGTCTTGTATGTCCTCAAACATACCGTTGCCGGCGTTGAGACTGTCGAGCCTGGAACATGAAAACGATTAGCCGAGGTGTAATTCATTCACCCTGCGGTCACAGACTAAAGACTCACATTTCCAGTATCCGTTGGCGGGATATATCCATGTTTAGGATGTCTAGACAGACAGTGGCGCAGACCAGATTGGCATCTTCCTTCGAAATGCAGCCTTTCCACGACGCTACTTCGTTCGCATCAAGGCTGCCTTGATTATTCGCCAATCCAGCAAATGGCGAACCCGCAGGCACATCTGCTGTAGTCATCAAGAACTCCCTCGCTGTCTGATGAAACAGGTAGACCGAGTTCTTGCCAAAGGTGATGAATAGGCCACATCGAGCCCGTACCATGCTCTTGAATTCTTCGTCGTCGGCCATCAGATCAAAATCGTCATATGATTTCGCCAAACCAAGCTTGCTGCATGATCTCTGTGTGAGAGCATAAATGACCTTGAACTCCGGGATCTTGATTGTTCTGCGCGATGCGAGCATAACGCAGAGAAGCCTCCAAGCGTGTTCCTTGTCTGGGCTGTGGTTCAACATGTTGTTGAATTGGTCCCCAAGGTGTTGGGGGACCCCGGCAAGAATTTCTTCAATGAGTTCCTCTGTCGCCTCTCGGTTCATTCTTGCATCTGAGTGCAACATTTCAAACGCCATTCGAATGGCCAAGAATGATCTCGTCCGCACGTTTTTCCTGATAAGTCTTTCCAGAAGAAATGCTTCGGTTGTTTCGTCGAGTTGCTTTTCCTCGGCTATTTTTCTGACTTTAAGCCGAATGACACTGCGAATGTCAGACTGAACTGGGGCATTCTCGCCGACCAGATGACTAGTAATTGGAGAACCCAGTATTTCGGTAAACGAGTGGTTTTCTTCTTCCCATGGACGAGACGACATAACCACCTTCAATCGAGAAGGTGTATGCAGCAAATTGCCAAACACATTGCCTAGGTCTGCCAATAGTCGCTTTCGGCCTTCTGCGGCGCACTCATCGACCGCGTCGAAAATGCAGTAAACTCGCGTTTCGCGTCAGCAGCTATTCTTTTGATGATCTGCCACATGACCTCGGTTCGGTGCTTAATCGCGTCTCCGTGCTCTTGATGTGGCCCCTTGGCATATTGCACGAGCGTCTGATCCTGCGAGAGCAATTGATAAACCACCGTGCTGAGGGCATCATCGTAACCGCGGAGGCTGTCATCGTCATCCTTGAAGAAGAAGTACGACACTAATGGAGGCTCATCGGTCGCTTGAAGGGTGTCAATCAGCGTCCTCATGATGGTCGACTTTCCACCTCCTGCCTCTGCGGTGACGAGCAGCAGGTGCGCTTCTTTGGACCATTGAAAGGCTTCATACACCGGGTGGTGGAAGAACCACTGGCCAGTGCCTTCTGCACAGGCATCGTTCCTGTCTTTCTGAAGAGCGTAGCTAATCTCGGTGTCGAAGGCTTTCGAATACTTGGAAGCATCGGCTGATTTGCTTTGGGCTCTAGCTCGTGAAGGTGTTGTGAGTTGAGAGCGGAGGGGGACTCCTGTATTTGCAATCGATTCATCCATCTCATGAAAAGACTGGCTCAATTAAATTGACGGGGGGGGGGGGGGGGGGGGGGGGACTTCTTAGGATAACTAGTGCAATGTCTCTATATTACAGCTGCTGCGTGGGAAACATTGACTATCTAACGTGGTATCAAGATGGCTGGTGTAGATTATGTCGAAGCCAACAATGTGGCTGCCTGTTGTTCCCCACACGTAAGCAAGCAGGCCTTGGACAAAAAGGAACGGGCGAAGTATGACCCGGCTGATGCCTGAAGGAATGTCAGATTCGCAACTATTACCACTCTACAATCAGATCATTAGACCGAGGGTCTCTGATTACACAGATAGCGAAGGACAAGCACCGCGTTGGGACTGGCAAGTGACTACCCATCATGTATCCCTTATTTCTCCCGTTTATCTCCAAATAGTTTATCCAATGCATGTTGCTGACATCTGACAATTGGGTGTGATTATAGACAGCTGACATCATCTTCGCTCCGCGTGGTATGTGACAAACAACCTTGGCCACAGCCTGGTGCGGGGTTCGGGCTGTGGGGCACCATCTTGCCTTCCCTCAACTACAACAAGCCCTCTTTTCACACTATCGATTTAACGTTGCTCCATCAGCCCTAGTACCTTCTTCGCAGTAGCCATCAGTTAAGTATAAGGATAAGTAGCTCTGAAGTGATAAGTCTTGTTAATAAATCATAGTCTTAGAACTTAAGAGATAACTCTATATAGCTAGCAATATACAGACTTCTCCGCCCTACTATCAGGCTAGCAGCAATAGTTTATATATAACACTTCAAACTTCTTATATTATAAATAACTTAATAACCCCTAAAGATATTAATAGTATCTAGAGCTACCCTCTCTTAAATATAGAAAATAATATAGATTTAATAATAGATTATAGAAATTAGTATAAGTAATTATATAAGTTATTTAAGTATAAGACAGAATATCTTCTTCTTCATAAGGATAAAAATCTGAGGCGATATAACTAGGCAGAGTAAGCCCTCCTATGCTTAACTTATATATAAAGCGCTAAACACTTCTTAATTACAAGTTAAGAAAATCAGGTTCTAGTGTTAGAAGCTGAGGAATAGTATTTATTTATAGAGCTAAATCGCCCCTAGGACATAAGTTTATATATAGTAGATATTCTTATAAGTGAGCCTATAATCTATGATATAATAGGCCTATCAGGAAGCTAGATTAATTTTCTAGGGCGTCTAGCATATCCCCTAAATAGTAAGCAAAATATTAGAAAGTGTTATAAACTAATTATAATATATATATAGTATCTATATAAATAAAACAGCTTATATTACTCTAAATTAGAGTCTAATATAAAAGGTCTTTTATAGATTAAAGATTAATATACTAGAATATTAATTCAAAAGAGTAAGTTAAAAAGTAAATTATATTATATTATTTCTAAGTATAAGCTATTTCAAATATTTAAAAGTACTATAATATACTTCTCTAAATTTAAAAGAACTTATAAATCTTAATTTTATATAACTAATATTATTATTTTTATATATAACTTAAATTATATAAATAAATATAAAAAGAAGTAATTAATAAAAGAAATTAATAAAAAAGATTATTTTATAGTTTTATTATTAAATTATAAAAGAAAATAGATATTTCTTTTTATATATTTTCTATTATAGTTAAGATTATAAGTATTAAAATAATAACTAATATTACTATTTTATTTAATATAAATAAATATTTTTTATTAATTTAAAGTAAAAAGTTAAAATAGTTATCAAAATAGTAAAGTAATAGTAATAATAATATCTCTTATATTATTTTGATTTTTTAATTTTATTTTTCATATTTATAATATTATAAATATATATATTACTTATTTTATATTTATATATATATATATATAGTTATATAGTAATTATAATATTTAGTTTTTATTTATAATAATATTTTTAATATTAATTATATTGTTTTTAAATAGTTAAAAGAACTAAAACTAGGTATATAGCTATAATAGCCAAAATGAAAACTATTCTTACTAAGAAGAAGTAAAAAAAGAAAAAAGAAAAAAGAAAAAAAAAGTAGTAATATTCCTTTAGTTTTTTTAGAACTTAAAAGTTTTATACTTAAAAGTAAATTATTTTATTTTTATTCTATTATTTTAAAGTTCTCTTATTATTAAAACTTTTTATTTTATTTACTATTTTTATAATTAAGTTATTAATTTAAGTTATTTTATAGAATTAAGATTATTAAGTTTAATAAAAGTAAAAAACTTATAAAAAATAAAAAAACTAAAAAAAATATAATTTCAAGTTTATTACTTTTATATTTCTATTTTCTTATAAACTATAATAAAACTATAAATAATATATATTCTAGTACTTTATTACTTATTAAATCTTTATATTATTTATTAACTTCTAAATAGAAATAGAAGTTTTAAAAACTTAAAACTAAGAAAAAGAGTAGTTACTATTACTAAGAAATATATATATTTACTATATTTATATAGTACTATCTTAATATTACTTAGTATATATATACTTAGTTTAGTATAAAGAAGTAAATATACTCTTTATAAAGAGAAAAGAAAACTATATATCTTTATATTAGTCTTTATATCTAGATTAAAGCTTTAATTTTTAAAGAGTATATAAAAACTGGGGAGCAGCGTTTAAACGCCTGCTATTCTACCTTTCAGAAAAAAGAAAAAGTTAAATTTAAATATATTAATATTAATTAAATTTTAAATATAGAAACCTCTTATTTTCTCTTCTAATTAGTTATAAGCTTATTATAAAATAGGGTTTTAATTATTAAATATTCTTTTTAAATATTAAATATTAGCTATTAAAATTACTTATTATATATTAATTAATAGTTTCTAATTATAATATATTAGCTTTTACTTATAAAAAACTATTAAGTATAAGATATTAATTATTAGTTATTAACTTTAATTATTAATTATTAATAATTAAAATAATTATTTTAAGTATTAAATATTAGCTTTTAAGTATTAATTATTAATTATTAATCTATTACTTTTATAAATAAATATTGGTTTTTATTTATGAATTATTAGCTTTTAGTTATTAGTTATTAATTACTAAGTTTTAATTATTTAGCTATAATTGAAAAAAATATTAAATACTAATTACTAAATATTAAATATTAAGCTTTAGTTTCTTATAATTATATATTACTTATTAAAAAATAGTTTAAGTTATTAATATTAATTATTAAATTAATTTTTAAGTATTAGTCTTTAGTTAATAAATATTAACTTTTTAATATAAAATATTAAGTATTAGTTATAAACTATTAAGTAATAAGTTTTAGGTTTTAGCTATTAGTTATTACTTATTAATTATTTAATATAATAATTAAGTTTTAATATTTATTATTAGTTATAAACCTTTAATTAATAGCTTTTTAAAAATAAGTATTATATATAAGCTTTAAAGTAATAAGTATTAGCTATTAGTTATAAAGTATTAATTAATAACTATAAAATATTATTTATTAAATTTTAGTTTTTAATTAATATTAAGTTTATTAGTTTATTAATTATTAATTATTAACTATAAAGTATAAACTAATAACTATAAGTATTACTTATTTATAGTTAATAGTATTTAATTTATTAGTTTTTAACTATTAACTATTAACTATTAACTATTAACTATTAACTATTAACTATTAACTATTAACTATTAACTATTAACTATTAACTATTAACTATTAACTATTAACTATTAACTATTAACTATTAACTATTAACTATTAACTATTAACTATTAACTATTAACTATTAACTATTAACTATTAACTATTAACTATTATTAATTATTAACTATTAACTATTAACTATTAATTATTAACTATTAACTATTAGTTATTAGTTAATAATTATTAGCTATTAAATATTAGTTATTTATTAGTAGCTATTAGCTATTAGTTATTTATTAGTAGCTATTAGCTATTAGTTATTAGTTATTAACTATTAACTATTTACTATATAATATTTATTATATTTTAACTTTTAATTATTAGCTATTAATTTAAAACTATAAATTATTATTTACTAGTTTTTAACTTTTAATTAATAGCTTATAATCTATAAGTTATTAGTTATTAAGTATTAAATATTAATTATAAGTTATAAGTTATAAGTTATAAGTTATAAGTTATTAGCTATTAGCTATTAGCTATTAGCTATTAGCTTTTAGTTATTAGTTATTAGTTACTAAGTATTAATTATTAGCTATTAAATATTAATATTTAACTTTTAGTTATTACCTATTAATTATTAAATATTAACTATAAGTTTTACTTATTATATTTAATTTTTAATTTTAAATATTAGTTATTACTTATTAGTTATTTATTATTCAGTATTAATTATTAGTTATTAACTATTAGCTATTATTTATTTAACTATTTTAAAAATATACTTCTATTAATTTATTTATATTAATATAAAATCTTAAAGTTCTTAAATTACTATAATACTTAAATTAGTATTATATATTTATATATTACTAAAAAAAAACTTTTTATAGGAATAAAACCTTAGCTATAACTATAATATATAATAAAATATTTAAGCTTAATATATTACTCTTTATTAATTAATAACTAAATAGTTTTATTATATATATAGATTTTATAAGCTACTAGCTTAATATTATAAAATTTAAATAGTATTAGCTATAAAAGCTAAATTAGTCTCCTTTTACTTATTATTAACTTTTAAGTTATATAACTTTTAGACTTAGATTTTTTAAATTTAACTATTATAATAAGTTTTACCTGCTTTTTTCTAGCTATTTCTATTTTTATTAGTCTTTTCTATCTCCTATTTTCTAAGCTATATTTATTCTTTATATTATATTTAGTTTATATTTATTTTTTATTAAAGTTTTTTCTACTATTTAGAAATCTATATTACTTTACTAAGTATAGAAACCTTAAAGTTTCTATATTATTATATTAGAATATTTTTTACTCTACTATATAGTTTTAATAAAAAGCCCTACTACTATTAGCTATACTTTTAATATATTTACTTTTCTTAACTTATTAATATTTAAGCTTTTAAACTATTTTAGCTATTTTAAAAAAACTTATAAAGTAATTATAAGTATTAAGATTACTATTACTAACTTTAACTATATCTATATTAATCTTAAAACTTTATAGCTACTATTTATTATTTTCTTTAGTTATAACTTTAACTAAGTATAGCTAAATAAGTTAAAAAGAGTTATTTTATTAATATAATAAAGTTAATATATTTAAAGCTTTTAATTTTTTAACTTTAGTTTTCTAAATTAAGTTATTCAAGTTAGCTTTATTTAGCTTATATATATTTTTAAAAAAGAAAGATATTATAGTTACTATATATATAAGAAAATATAAAGAATAAACTTAAAACTTTATTTAAATAGTTAAGTTTTTATATTTATCGCTATAATAACTCTTTTAGCTATAATAAGTTTTCTAGTTATAATAGTAAAGAGTTATATATAAGTTTATACTTTTAAGTATAAGTTTAAGCTATTACTAAGTAGCTAATAATAGTATTATAAATAATACTCTTATTAATATATTTTACTACTTACTTACTTACTTTTTTCTATATAGCTAGAACTAAAGATAAATTAAACTAAGTATTAATAACTAGTTATAATATAAGATTTTATTTATTTACTTTATTAAGATTAAATATAAATTAAAATAATACTATTAAGTTTAAAGTATTATAAATATTATATTAAGTAAACTATAATACCTATTTATATAGACTAACTATTCTATAAAATATATATAAATCTTATATTATAGAGTAGCTTTATATATAGAGAGTTTTTTAACTAATTAGAAAAAAGAAAGAAATATTCTTATAACTAGAATTAAACTAATACTTATACTTTTTATAACGCTTAAGCTTACTAAATATAGATTATTATATTAGATAGGATATTAGTTATTATTTACTAATTATTAGCTATTAGTTATAATATATTAATTATTAGTTATTAATTAAAACTTATAAAGTATTACTTATTATTATTTAACTTTTAATTAATAGTTTTTAGTTATAAGTTTATTATATTAAATATTTAATATTAGTTATTAAGTATTACTATTAGTTATTAATTCTTAAATCTTATTTATTACTATATAACTTATTAGCTATTAAGTATTTATTAATAAATATTAATTATTAGCTAGTAATTATTAGCTATTAGCTATTAAATATAACTTATTAATATTAAGTATTAAATATTAGTTATTACTTTTTAGTTATTAGTTATTATTTTTAATTTTTAATTAGTAATAACTAAGTATTTAGTTTTAGTTATTTACTATTAACTACTAATTATTAGCTATTAGTTATTAGCTATTAGTTATTAATTATTAATATTTAACTTTTCAGTATTAACTATTAGTTACTAATTATTAAATATTAGTTAATAATTAATATTTATAAATTAATATTTATTATTTTCTTACTTTTAATTAATAAGTTTCAATTTAGTAGCTATTAATATATTAGCTATTAATTATATATATTAAATATTAGTTTATAGCTATTAAATATATATTATTAGCTATTAAATATTTATAATTAAAGATTAGCTATTAGCTATAAAGTATTAAATATTAAGTATTAGTTATTAAGTACTAGTTATTAAATATTACTTATTATTTTTTAACCTCTAATTAATAGGTTTTAATTTATTAAATACTAAGTATTAACTAGTAATATTAAATACTAATTATAAATTATTAATTATTAGCTATTAAGTATTAGCTATTAAATATTAATATTAGCTATAAAGTATTAATTAATAATTATAAACTATTACTTATTACTTTATACCTTTTAATTAATAGATTTAAGCTATTAATTATTAGCTATTTATTATAAATTATTAGCTATTAGTTATTAGTTATAATCTTTTTAATTTTAAAGTATTAGTTATTAATTATTAATCATTAGGTATAATATATTTACTATTAACTATTTATTATAAGCTATAAAATATTAATTAGTAACTATAAACTATTATTTAATACTTTTAAACTTTTAATTAATAGCTTTAATTTATTAAATAGTAGATATTAACTATTATTTATTAGCTATTAATTATTAGTTATTATTTTTTTAAATATTAGCTAATAGCTATTAATTATTAGCTTTTAATTATTAGTTATTAGTTATTATATAGTACTATAAATATATTAGAAGCTATAAGCTATAGTTAAATTAAACTAATAATAGAAATACTTAAAAAGTAAGTCTAGTATTATTATACTACTTTTGCTTGCTTTTTCTAAGTTTTTTCTTTTTAGCTTTTAGTAAGTGCTTACTAAGCCCTTACTATAGAGGGTTTTATACCTTAAATTTATAAGTTTCTCTATCTATTTAGCCTTTACTAAATAAGTTATCTCTAAGCTTTCTAAACTAAGTATTTAGACTTTTATAATTACTTATTAAATACTAAATATTAGTTATTAGTTATTAGTTATTAGTTATTAGTTATTAGTAAATTAACTTTATATATACTAAATATTTTTATAGCTTATATATATAAACTATTAATATAAATTTGTTTTATAAAGTATTTAACTTATATAAGCAAGTATTATAGTTCACTCTATATAGTATATTATGATACTCTAAACCTAATAGCAGTACTTTAACTTATACTTAATCTTAATAAAGTAAATAAATAAAATCTTATATTATGACTAGTTATTAATACTTAGCTTAATTTATCTCTAGTTCTAGCTATATAGAAGAAAGTAAGTATATAAATAGTAAAATATACTTATAAAAGCGTTATTTATAATATTATTATTTATAAAAGCATCTAAATATCTTATTTATAATATAAATTACTAATAGTACTTATAGCTTATATAGCTACTTAGTAATAGCTTAAACCTATACTTAAATAAACTTAATAATATAACTCTTTATATAGCTAGAAAGGTTATTATAGCTAAAAAGGTTATTATAGCTATAAGTATAAAAACTTAACTATTTAAACGAAGCTTTAAAGCTTTAAGCTTATTCTTTATATCTTTTTATATATATAGTAACTAAATATAATATCTTTCCCCCTCTTTAAATATATATATAACTTAAGTAAAGCTAAACTAGATAACTTAATCTATAAGACTAAAGTTAATAAAATTAAAAGCAATATATAGTAATTTTTTCTATACTAATAAAATAACTCTTCTTAACTTTATATTTAAGTATCTATAAAATTATACTTAATAAAGATATTTTACTTTTATATAGCTTTAAAATTAATATAGATATAGTTAAAGCTACTAATAGTAATCCTAACACTTATAATTACTTTATAGGCTTTTTTAAGATAGCTAAAGTAGCTTAAAGAGAATATTAATAAGTTAAGAAAAGTAAATCTAATATATATTAAGAGTATAGCTAATAATAGTAAAGCTATTAAGACTATATAGTAAGGTAGAAGATATTATCTAGATATAGACTTCTAAATAGTAGAAGAAACTTTAATAAAAAATAAGTATAAACTAAATATAGTATAAAGATAGAAATAGCTAGAAAATATAGTTAACTTAGCTTATTATAATAGTTAAAGTTAGAAGAACGTAGAGGTAAAAAAGAAGTCTAAATAGTTATATAACTTAAAAGTTATTAGTAGTAAGTAAGAGAAAACTAGTCTAGCTTTTATAGCTAATACTAGTTAAATCTTATAATAAGCTAGTAGCCTATTAATATAAATTTATTATATATATATAGATATATAATAGCTAATAATAATAATAATAATATTAAGGAAGTTTTATAAGCTATCTTATAAGAAGGTTTATAGTAAATAAATCTAGTAAGAGTATTTTAGCTAATACTTTATCTAGTAAGAAGATTACAGTATATACACCTAAATAATAATAATAATATAATTTATATTTAATTTAATTAAGTAATCTATTAATAAAAGGTTTCTTTTATTTATATATATAGTATAATTAGTTACTAACTAGTTAACTATAAATTAATTAAAGCTTAGCTAGTTATATTATTTTACTAACTAATATTAAAATAATTAAGTTAAGTTAACTAACTTAGTTAACTTAAGTCTAACTAAACTTTTTAACTAACTAATTAACTAATTAACTAAATACTAAGTAATTAGTTTATTAACTTTAATATTAACTAATAACTATAAAATATTATTCATTACTTTTTAAGTTTAATTTATAGCTTTTAATATATTAGCTATTAACTCTTAGTTATATATTATTAAATATTTACTATTAAGTATTAAATATTAGTATTAGTTATTAGTTACTTAATATTAAGTAATAATTATTAACTAATAGTTATTTATTATAATATACTAACTAGTAATTATAAACTATTATTAATTATATTTTAACTTTTAATTATTACCTATTAATTATAAATTATTAACTATAAACTTTTTTATTTTAAATTACTATTTTTATATTATTTTTAAATAAAATCTTTTTTAAATATTATATTTTATATAATAATTTCTTAAAGTAAGAATACTTAGATCTTATAGAGATTATATAAGTTTACTATATATCCTATAAAGTACCTAATATACCTTTATATTATAACTTTAAAATTATATTTATTCTTATTTATTTTATATTCTTTCTTAACAAAGTATATTTTATAGCTATATATATACTCTTCTCTATTAAAAGTATAAGTTAATTAAAAGATTTACTTTATAAATAAGTTTATAATACTTAATAAAATCTCTTAATTAATCCTCTTTAACTTAAATTAGTAAAAGGTAGCTATAGTATTAATAAGAGCTTATATTATAAAAGAATATAGTAGTTTATATTACTTTAATTTAAAATATAAATAGAAGTTTAGTAATTTAAAATATTATAATAGCTTTTATAATTAATTTCTAATTTATTCTCTCTATACTTCTATTTAGTTCCTTTATATATAAAGAAACTTATTTAATTTTAATCTCTAAATCTAAAACTTAGATCTAAAACTCTAAGAGCTTATTTATTATAATTATAGTATATTTACTATCTTACTTTATTTTATATAAAGTAAAGCTATATTATCTCTATATTTAGCGTTTAAATATTTAGATTATTATAAAGACTAGAAATTAAGATCTATCTATATATAAGAAAATAAAGTTAACTTATATACTTATTTTTAATAATAAATATTTACTTATTTATATTAAAATTTACTAAGTAGTTAAATAGGCTTTATAAAATCCTATAAAAAAAGTAAGTTACTTTTCTTTCTAATATATATTATAAAATAACCTATCTTATATATATTATTATATAGTATGAATAATTAAAGTATATAGTACTTTAGATCTTTACTTCTTAAATATTAAAAATAAGTTTCTCTAATACTTTTAGTTCTAGATATTTAGAACAAAAGTATTATATTTCTATAATATTAATATAAGTTAGTAAGTATTCTTAGAAGCATTACTTTATATAAATTATTATAAAAATAAGTAAGTTTAATATTAAAGTATTAATAGAGGGAATATATTTGGAATAGAAATAAGAGAAATAAGATTAGTAATTTATTAAAGTAATATTACTCTTTTTTAAAAACTTCTTTATTTCTATACTATTTTTATAAATTTCTATATAAAAAGTATTATTAAAACTTAAATACTAGATACCTATTTTTTATAGTAAATATTTTAAAATAATATTAATATAGAAGTTATTTATAAGTATAATATTTTATAGTATAATAATTTAAAAGTTATTTATTTTATTAAAAATATTATAAAGGATTCTTATACTTTATATTATAATAAGATATAAAGTTATACTTACTTTAACTTATTTTCTTACTTTATAAATAATTAAGTTTTCTTTAAAAGAGAGATATTATTAATAAAGTAGAATATATTATAGTTATTTAATATTATATTACTAGAGAGAACTTTTAAATTTTAAATATAAATTATATAGATATTATTAGGTTTAGATTCTAATATAAGAGTTCTTATTTCCTTAGTAGTAATTAAGTTAATAATATCTTTAGTAATTATATAACTTATTATATTAACTAGAAAGTTTATTTTAAGAGTAGAGATATTAATTAACTTCTTTACTTTATTAGAATTATTTTTAAAAAACTTCTTTCTATTTTAAATATTACTATTACTAAAGTAAAAAGAACTAGAATTCTTTATAATAAACTATTTTTATATACTATTTTAGTATAAAGTTTAAAATAATCTAGTTTATTAATTTTAGAGTAGATTTATTTTACTTTATTTAAATATATAAAACTTTTTATTTATAAATATAAACTTAAGTTAGTTATAAATAGAAAATATTTATTTATAATCCTTCTTATATATATAATAAAAATAACTTACTTTATAAAAGCTTGTTTAAAATAAAGTTTCTAGAGATTATATTATCTAATTATTTAGCTAGTATTATAAAAACTCTATTTATATAACCTTTTAATTAGGTTTTTATTAAGTTTTTATAAAAAAGATCTTTAAATATATTAATATACTAATTTATACTTAAGATCTTAATGTTTAAAGATTCTTATTTAATATTAATAAGTTTTAAATTAGTTTAGAATAGAATAAAATAATATTATATTATTTAGAGAAAAGTTTCTAATATAAAAGTTCTTGAAATTTTTAGTAATTTTTACTAAAGATTTTAAAAAGTATATTTTAGAAATCTCTAATCTAAGTATTTAAGTTAATAATATAAAATATCTAATTTAAAACTAAGATATTTTTTATAAATTATAATAAAATTACTTAATTTATTTAAAATATAATATTACTTTAAAATATAAATTAAAGTATGAAAGTATAATTTTCTTTTTTAAAAAGCTCTACTTAAGCTAAAATAAAGATTGTTTTAGAAATTATTATTTACTTATTTATTAAAAGTTTTTATATTTACTTTTTTATATATATTTATTTTATATAATATATATAGTAAAATATAAAGTATAAAATTTAAAACTTTTATAAATTTCTTAGTAAAAAAATAAAAGTAATTAATATAAATAGTAATAAGCTATTAGTAGTTTTTCAAACTTTTTTTAAAGCTTTTATTTTTATTTCTTTTATTTTTTATAAGTCTTTTCATATATTTATTATAATAAAAATATATAAAATAATTACTTTATTATAAGCTTTTTATTCTATTTTATAGTATTTATATTATTTCTTATTCCCTTTTTAAATTTAATTATTAAATATAAATATATTTTAACTTTATTTAGATTAGAAGAAATACTAGAAATATTATCCAAGTTAATATATTTCTAAATATTGTTTATTTTTATTTCTATTTAAAAAATAATATATTAAATAGAGAAGTTATAATAAAAAATAAATTATATAAAATATTCAAATTAGTAGTTATTATTATATTAAAAATATTATAAATTCAAATTAATTCTAAAGAATATAACTAAAAATTAAAATAAAATATAATAAATATAAAATAAATTAAATAAAGTTATAATTTATTATATAAATAATAGGTTAAAATATAATATAAACTAAGTTTATAACTATTATAAACTAATTATAATATATATAATACCTATAAATAAAATAACTTATATTATTCTAAATTAAAATTTATTATAAAAGGGTTTTTATAAATTAGAGATTAATATATTAAAATATTATTAGTTTAGAAAAGTAAGTTAGAGAGTAAGTTATATTATACTTATTTCTAGATATAAAGTTACCTCGGATACTTGAGGGTATTATAACAGAAGGCTAGTTTTCAGAAAGAATTCGAATTTATTCCGATTTACTTATTATAATTCTAGATAAAAACCTTAAGTCTAGTGGAAGCGATAGAATAGCTTCGGAAAGTCGGCCTGTGATATATACCTAAGTATTCAAAGTATTTACCTACTGCGAGAGTGAGCTAGAGTAGTAGTGCACAGAACTGCAATAAGGTAGCTGCAAAGACCTGGTTATTATAGCATATAAGAACTATAGTAGAGCTATCCTTAAAATAAGTTGAACAGCCGAGGGAGGTTGCAACTGTCATTGCTTTCTTACTAGGCAATAAGTCCAGCTACATCTCAGGAGCAAACTGTTACAGTCAGCTATCCGATAGTAAGGTCTGCTAACAGAAGCTGGGGATTAATATATAGTAACAGTACACTGGAGTTATGGTCTAGGTCGTAGGTTGTAGGCTGTGTTATAGATCAGTAGTCAGAGGCTAAGGTGATTAGTCTTAGACTTAACAAGTATTCGCAGTGAAAGTAAGCTGGAAGTATCTAAAGGATATTTATAAGTTAATTGCTGAAGGGCTATAGAAGTCTGACTATAAGCTAGGCTTAGGTTATACTATATATAAGTTCTTAAATAATACCTTTTATCTTATTACTATTCCTAATCCAAACAGGGTCCACCCCTTAATTATATAGAACCTGTATATACTAAGGATAGCCTCTATATTCTAGGTATACAGATCTAATCTCTTATCTTATCGTCACGTAACTTATACTATAGTTCTTCCGTTTCCGAGTAAGTCCCTGTTATTTCCGTAATCCTATAGTATAAATGTCCTGCCTTAGCCGCCCGACGCCCGAGTAGGTCGTTCAGCTGTTATCCTTGTTTACAGGTCGTAACACAAACATAGGAGTTAATGGGGGATGGAATTGTTGATTACTCATTTCCTCTCTCTACGACTAGTCTGGGCGCACAACATGGTATATCTGTGAGAACACGCTCAGCAATATCCTAGTGCGTATTGTTGACAGATTAAGCCTATGACTTGAGTTATTTGCCAGTTGGTGCATCATGACACAGTGTAATTTGATCCAGAGACAGACAAAGCAGTTTACGATTTCGCATGCTGGTATGGAAGCCAAGTTTCCCTGTGACTTCCGCTTATCAAATATACAGCCATCACCCCCTTTCTATTTGTCCAAGAGAGACAATCGTAATGTGCAGGCAGGCATGCTGCTCAGGAACATGGAGAAAGCCGTGAGGGGTCATGTTCTGGCATCTTGGCCTCACCCTCATTGCGTACCTTCTGCCGCTTCGGGCAACGAATGCCTTTGCTCACAATCCCTACATGAGAGTGAGGCAAAACCGCAGCGGAGTCGTGGTCTCTATCTCCTTCTCCCTCTGTCTTACTCAGAGTCAAAATCCCCCTCTCGGGATATTCGGCCCGGTGCCACCGAGGTGAAGAAAACAGCTGATGGTAAAACATCTTTCTACCTCGAATGCCCTGTCCTGACCATAAAGCTAAATGTTCAGGATACCCCGAATCATGAGAATATAAGAAAACTTGCAGAACTCATCATCTTCACAATTTCTTTCTGGGACCGCTCTGAAGCTACATTTTACTTTCTTTCTCTGCCGACTGATAGCTTCAGTCACAATCGGTCTTTCCAATATGAGCGCCAAAAGCCTAGAGACAACATCCACTGAGACCCCATTCCGGGTGATTGTCATCGGGGGTGGCGTGGCAGGGCTCACGGCCTCTCATTGCCTCCAGAAGGCCGGCATCGACCACGTCGTTTTGGAGAGACGAGCCGAGGTCGCACCTCGAGAAGGCGTGAGCATAGGTATCTGGCCTCAGGGCAACCGGCTCCTCCACCAGATTGGCTGCCTAGAGGCAGTCCAGCGGGCGTGCGGGCCGAGCAGAACGTGGTGTATGAATGGCCCGGATGGGAAGACCTTTGGCGAGCTGCATGGCTACTACGACGTCCTTCAGAAGAAGTAGGTACTCCCTCGCGAGTTTCCCCGAGACTCTCCGTCTAACTCGGACCCCAGTCACGCCGCCGATCTACTCACGTTAGAACGGCGCCAGTTTCTCGACATACTCCACAACGGCCTCCCGGATAAGTCCTATGTCCGGACGAACTCTGCAGTGAAGTCGATCGTCCAAGACGCCGGCGGCGTCCGCGTCCAGCTTCAGGACGGAACCTTTGAGACGGGCGATATTGTCCTCGGCGTGGACGGCATATCCAGCCTTACCCGAAGGATCATGTGGGAACATGCGGACGACACCGCTCCGGGAGCCATTCCTTCCAGCGATAAGACATGCATGAAGACTTCCTGGAAGGCGCTCGTCGGCCTCGGGCCCCGGCCGCCGAAGCTGGCTGCAGACGCCATCATGTCGGTGTCTAATGACCGGTTCTCCTTCCTTCTCCTTTCACAACCTCACTTTGTGTTTTGGTTCGTCTTCTTCAAGCTGCCCAAGACGCTTGTGTGGCCCGAGAGAGGACGGTACACCGCCGAGGATGCGGCGGATGTGGCGGCTAGTATTTACGACCACCCACTGTCGGAACAGGTCAAGTTCTCCGAGTTGTGGGAGACGCGAGACCGCGCCGATCTGATCCCCATCGAAGAAGGGGTCCTGGACGTGTGGCATCATGGCAGGATTGTCTTGGCGGGCGACGCAGCTCACAAGGTAGGGGCACACCATAACTTCACCCGCCTCAACGTCTTTTCGCAGCCGTATGTCTGACTCGTTTCCAACACACCAGGTCACTCCGAACATCGCACTAGGCGGAAACTCGGCGATGGAGTCGGTCGCGGTGCTCTGCAATCATCTTCACGCGATGCTCGAGCAGCAGCAAGGCGCGAAGCCCAGTCGAGCAACGGTCTCCCAAGTGTTTTCCAAGTATCAGGCGGAGAGACACGCCCGGATGAAGGAGATCACGTCTTTCTCTGGCTTGGTGACTCGAATGCAAGCCTGGGATGGATGGCTGATGAAGTTCGTTTACAGATGGATCATGCCGCTCTTGCCCGGATCGTTTCTGATCAACTCCATGGCCCCGTTAATCAATGCGGCTCCGAAGCTTGACTATGTGTCTCTCAAGGACTTTCCCGTGGGTGAGGTGCCGTGGACACATGACGACGACAGCAAAGGGGAGAAAGTCGTCGGGCGGTCGCCTATCACAGCCCTACTGGATACCAATTATTAGTCGGGAAGGGTGTTCCATACACGGTCTTGTGTGTGTTTTTACAGAAAATAGCAGTAAAACAGAAATATGCTTCCAAGTGTTCAAATATGGACTGGGCAGTGACGCGTGTCAATATTCGGCGGCGTTAGCCGGGGGGGGGGGCTTTGGCAAAGAGCACATACAATGAGGAAGAATTTCCACGTCTTCTCGGTGTGATTTACATCAGACATGATCTTCTGGGAGGCCTGGACAACTCGGAGGGCATCCACTGCGGCACATGAAGCTGGCTGGGGTATAGTCGTAGCCGGCCCGAGCGGACCGCCGCAAACATGAGATGGGCGTATTTAGTACAGAGACTCGCCCGCACGTCAGCGGCAAAGCAAAGTGGAATACTCTCTGGGTCGACTAGAAGGACGTGCAAGGGTTGACAGCCAACACACGTACCCTTCTTTCCAGTATCATTTCCTCACCAGCAGCGCTCTGTCAAGAGCCCAGTCGAGCTCAACCCGAATTGAGAAGCCAAGCGTTCCAGAGCCGGCCGCCCGCCATGTTGCATACCCGCTTGACACCAATAGACCACTTCCCCCCCGGCAACTATGCGACCTGCTGCTTCTATTTGCCCCTCAGTCCACACACGACCCCGTCTGAGGCTTTTGCCGCCCTGAAGGAAGGACTGCGTCGGACCTTTGCGCAGTTGCCATGGCTCGGCGGAAAGATCTATCCCATGACGGCCGAGGCGCAGGGCTGGCGTCCCGGAAACCTCGAGATCCGCTACGACCCGGAAAAGCTCGACGAGGCAATCTCAACTCGACTGATATTCAAAGAGCTGAGTGAGGCGGATGCGAGCTATGCAGGTCTCCAAGAAGACATGTTCCCCACCGACAGCTTTCCCGATGAAGAGCTGATTTGGGCCCCTGCTCTCCCAGACGTGACCGGGGGAGCCGAGTGTCTTGTGGCCCAGGCCAACTTTCTCCCCGGCGTCTGTCTCCTATGCGTTGCCGTGAACCACTACGCCACCGACGGCACCGGCGGTTTCGACATCTGGAAGCTCTGGGCGGACAACTGCAGCGCTTCACAGGCAGGCGTAGCTCTTGGGGCCGGGCCTCCACCTGAGTCTTCAGACCGGGGGGTTCTGGAACGCATCTGGGAGCGAGAGAGAACGGGAAGGCCGCTGTCGGACGTCGACGCGGTGTCGTGGCGCATGCTCGACCTCCAGCCTCCTGGGTCCGAGAAGGATCGGGTTCAGGATACCGAAGGATACAAGTCGGCCGCGGCCAACATGCCCCAGGAGACGATGCGGTCCGCCATCTTCTACATCCCGCCAGCTGCCTTTGCCAACCTCTTCAAAGCAACATCGCAAGAGGCCTCCGCAGAGCCCGGCCAGATCTCGTCAAACGACGCGCTCTGCGGGCTTTTCTGGAGATGTCTCCTGAAAGCACGCCGCGCCGCGGCCGCGAATGCTGGACTGGACGTTGACGGCGCCCAGGCGAGGCTCTACCTCACGCTGGACGCACGACCGGACTTTTCACACGACCTCCCCTCGCCTTATTTGGGAAATCTGTCGGTGATGAATCTGTGCGACATGCCTCTGGTCTCACTCACATCCGCAGACACTAGCGTGGGGTCGGTATCCCTGGCCATCCGGAGTGTAGCGGACGCGGCGCAGAAGGCGGCCCTCATGGATGCTTACGCGGTGGCAAGGGGGATGGGAAATCTTGCCGATCTGACGCTGCGGGGGTCGAGCATCCGTGGATTCGACATGCTGCTCACCTCGCTCCTGGGTTACCCGCTGCAGAACATTTGTTTTGGGGGACGCGTGTTTGATAACCAGGGTCGGCCGGAAGCCTTCCGTCCGTTGATGGGCAGCTTCAACCGGTTCTCGCGACTTTGCTTTTTCCTGCCGCGGAAGAAGCACGGCGGCGTCGAGGTCATTGTCAACCTGTTCGACGACGAAATGGAGCTCCTGTTACAGGACGAAGAGTTCGGTCAGTATGCCGTGTACTTAACTTCCTAGGCTAGCTAGCTCATGTCATGACCAACAATTGAGTAAGCAAGAATGCGGCTTACTGCGTTGTCGTCGAGTCTCGTTGGTGGGCTTGCTTCATCACCCCTTGTAGAATTTGCCTCGGGCGAGTGAGTGTCTAGGTTTTTTAGGCGACCCTGTCTCGGAAGACTGTAGCCTCGCGCGTCCCGTCCCTAGTGTAACCGCCCGCCCCCGTTGCATCGCATACATGGCGTCACCGGGCCTACTTCCGCTCTTGGGGGAGCGTGTGTTGGATGTCTCGGGACCCAACCAATCGGAGATATCCCGACGCGGGGAGACAGCCAGGTACTATGCAGTAATCAATCTTCTTCTCCGTACGAGACTCATTATTCCGGCGAAACATATCGCCAAGCGAACGCCCGATGAATCCTGTCAGATAGGCAATGGGATGGCGCGTCCGATTCAAGCCCGCCAATGTTTGGGCCCGATCTCGTCCGCGGTCTAGTCCACAGCATAGTGTGAGACGAGATGCAGCAAACTAGCATGCATCCATATAACTCTTCTAGGTTAGTAGACAACAGAGCGAGTTGTTGACTAAAGCACGCACCGTCTTGGTCTGAATAATGAATAGACATAGGGCTTAGTGCCTGTCCCCGGACTCCGTCGTGTGGGGTTTGTCTGATGCTATTGACCTTACGCCACGAAGGATGACATTTCAAGCAGCATCCGTACTGTATGGGCCCTGGAAACGACGAGGCAAAGCCGCTCCAATAATTAACCCGTGCCAGTCGGCGATCCACCGGCCTGGCTGGCTCCTCTGCACATTCATCCGGACTGACCAAAACCAAAGTCCCAGCCTGATTGTAATAGAGAAGACCGAGGATGAGACCAGCGTTGCAACTTTTGTCCTCGAGTATGCGTCCCGACGGCTCAGCAGTCTTTATGCACTTTCATCCATTAGTGCTGACAGTGTTGAACCTGGTCATTTGCCGCTCGTGGGGGGACTGGGGGAGGGGCAGGTCCATCATGTCGCCCAACTTGGATGATTCAAAGCCGGCTTCGCAGTAAGAATATAAAGATTGAGAACCCGACGGAAGCCCTGGGGAAACAAGGGATGGAAGGACACGAGAGACTGTGGGAAAGGTCGCTGGATACGTCTCTGCGGCGTGATAACTGAGCTCTCGGTATCGGTCGGAACTTGACGAGGCGAAGGCAGGAATATGAACACGATGTCGCGCCATACGGCGTGCAAGGTGAGTCGTCCCAACATGCATCCCGTCAGTAGAAGGGCAACAGCCAAGATTAGACATCCAACAAGGTATGCCGTGAGCGCAAGGTCCGCTGCGATGGCGAACCCGAGTGCGACAACTGCCGGCGATCAGGCGAGACCTGCGTCTATCTCCCGACCAACAAATCCTCCAAAGCAGACTTGTCACAATCTCTCGAGGCCTTCCAGCAGCGATTGGGTAAGCCTTCAACAGACTCATGACAGACATGCCATTTCATGGTTGATCTGACAGTCCTTGGCATGCGCAGAGAGAGCAGAGGTCTACATCGCGATCCAGACCCAGGCGACGCGACGCAACCTGGCACAGAACTACTTCGATCCCCAGCAAATCCCGGGCATCGCCATGGAGAATCCCGAATTCTATTTTCCGCTACCGCCTCACGTAACGAACGGCGAGCCGTGCGTGCCTCACGGCGCAGGCGGCCGCCCTCACAACCCGCAAGACAACCACGGTGATAGTAACGGAGAGCTCTTTCATCAGTTGCAGCCCGCGGGGCCGGGGTCGCGGACCGACACGTATCCGTTCCAGATTGACGACCTCATGACGGCGCGGTCCGAAACGCCCAGGCCCGGCCCGGCTCGGTCGCAGACCTCGAGCGCTCCCCTGCACCGTGGGCAGGTACAGAGGCCGACGCCCCGCGAGATAGGCTCGACGAGGGGACTCCCTGACCCGGTCGGCGAGGCTTCTATTGCCTCACCGATCGTCATCCCGTCTCCGGCCTCGACGCCGCTCCTCGTCCCCAGGGCCGACGTCTTGGAGGACAGCAGCAGGATCATGGGCGAGCTGGCCAGCTTCTCAAGTACCGTCTTCACCACCCAGGCTCAGATCGCCTCAATGGCCGGGGCCGCCGCGAACCTGTTGTCGTGGCTGCGCCAGGCCCCGCAGGTAACCTCGCCGGGCGCTTTGAAGGCGAGCCACGGCGCCCAGATGGTGCGGGAGACGTTGGCCACCCTCGAGGCCCGAGTGCGCGAGGTGCAGCAGATGGCCGAGAGGAGACACGAGAAGGCATGGGCACGTCTGAGGGGTGCGATGGAGGAGATGGATCCGGCCGGCACGGAGTTGAAGGCGCACGAGGGCGAACTGCAAAGTCGTCTGGATTTGATTTCACAGTTCTTCAAAAATGACTACAACATCTGGACTGCGCTGGGCGAACAGGACACTAGATTTTAGCGGGCTATGTTGTGTATTTGGTCTGGTGGATTTTTCTTTTGTTTTCTTTTGTTCATGCGACGCGCAGAGTAGAATATTAACTAGAAGACTTCATGTCCAAGGCATACTCTAAGCATCCGCTGTGTTCTCAAAAGTTGTATGTACATCAGACGTCGACGAAAAGCAGTCCCTTTGCTGCTGAAGGCGTTTCCAGAGATTGCCCCGTTGACCCGTGAATGCCAGAGAAGTCCGACGTAGGTACCGTGATCTACTTCCGGAGTGGCTGAGCGGAAGGGAAAATACAAAACAATCATCGCCGTCTCTGACGCCGTGCTAGATCCCGCGGTGGCCGCATGTTCCCTGGTTCATTTCTTCTAGACTATACCGCACCGCCCCGACGAAAGCGTCGAGCCCTCTTTACAAAGGAAGTCATTTACAAGCGTGTCAACTTTTCACAGTACGCTCATCAGATTAAATTCTGTATTGTACTCTGTGGCGGCTTCGTACTATCTGTCTAGCGAACCGCTATGCTCCGGGTCTCGTCGTCTCTTCCCTTTAGAATGAGAACTCCTGACCCAGCAGCTTCTCCGAAAGCTTCCAAAGCCTCGCCGCTTCGAAAGAACTGGTGGCCCAGGGCCTCACGGTGTCGGTCCAGGGATCGGCCAGACGGCAGCTGAGAAGGTAGCCCCCGTTGTGCTCTGCCGACGTCAGATGAATGCATGGCCAGGTGATTCGAAGGAGACTTACTCGAAACTTCCGGATCAAAGGCACCGTACACGGCGGTGTTGGCACCGACTTCAGGAGGATCGGGCATCAAGGAGACCTTGGACCAATCGATAAAGGCGGGCGCGTTGCCAAGAAGGCGATCGAGGTCCACTGCTTCTCCGTCAGACTCTTTGTCTCGGGGGGGAACGTGAGAGGGATGGTCCGGTACATACTCATGGAGACGAAGTCTTCGTTGGACTCGCCGAACAGCTTGAGGTGGCTGCCGAGGTTGCTCATGACGAGCCCCGGGTGAACGCTGAGCGCCGTCAGCTTATTCCGGGCGCCGAGCTTCTCGGCCAGCGAAATGGCCATCAGCATGACTGCCGTCTTGGACTGGCCGTAGCTCTGCCACTTGTTGTAATTCTTGCCGTCCTGTGCAGCGAGAGTTAGCACGTGCGGCCTTGGAGCCCTGAACGGGGGCGGAGGGGAGGTCGAGCTCACTTGGAAGTTGTAATCATCGAACCGGACCGGGCCCAGACGATGGCCGTCGCTGGTCACGTTGACGATGCGCGGAGCAGGCGACTTGAGCAGCTTGTCCATGAGGAGGTTGGTGAAGAGGAAAGGACCCAGGTAGTTCGTGACGAACTGGCTATCCAGTCCCTCGGGCGTGGCCGCCCAGTCGACGGCCATCACCGCGGCATTGTTCACGAGGACGTCGATCCGGGGCACGTCGTCCCAGGCGTTTACCGTTGCCGCGGCCTTGCGAACACCTTCCAGCGAGGCGAGGTCGAGGTCCAGAGTGCGGACTTTCACGCTGGGGCTTTGCTCCGAGATGGCCTCGGCAGTCTGCTGGACCTTGCCGGGGTTGCGACCAGCAAGGACGAGCAGTGCGGGCTCGGCCGTCGCAAGTGCCTTGACGAAGGCGGCACCCACACCACCGGGACACGCCGGTCGTCAGGATGATCTTCCCCTTGATTTGCGCGGCGTATAGCGTGGCGAGCTCGCCAGCTGTTCTCTTGTCCGTGTTCATGTTTGTGTGCTTATTGCTGTTGGATTACAAGGTAGTGTAAAGTAAGCAGACGTGGGAGCGGATGGTTTGCGCGAACTGGTGGCAGAGGATTGAGTGGTATTCGAGTGCCGTGCTCCCCCCTTCATCCTGACATGATTTGTGCTTTTACTGTTGCGAAATACCTATATACTAGTAGGACTGCATATCCTGAGCCGCAACAGAGACGAGGCGGGGGCTGGGAGTGCATCGAGGGGCGGCAGAGCAAACACCGGGTCGGCGTGATGATCAATCGCCTCTGGTCTCGGAGTGGGATACCCATGCATGTCTCTCAACAGTCAGCCTGCAGTTCACGTTGAGTAGAGCCTCGATTGGTGTACTTCATCTCTCAGAGTGTTTGCTCGACGGGGCAATTCATGTCCGCGCCAGTCGCGCGCCAACGCGGCGCGGTTCGTTCAGCAGCCAGTAATATGCGTGAGCGGTGCGAGCAAGGGACCAAGCGAGACAATATTCCATCCAAACCGGCCTAACAATCGGTCGCTGTTTTGTCAGCACAAGTCCTAAGATGCGAGCCTGTCGGCAACAGCGTTGCACCCGGCCCGAAGCGGGGGGCATCGAGACGCCTCAACTCCGAATTCACCAGGCAGGTCAGCAAGCGCTTGCCCCTTGGCTGAGACCCGGTAGTATCGGGGAGAGCTGGCCGCGGCTGGGACGTTCCATCTCGAGATGGCCGAACTGATTTGCTGAACGGATATGTTCCTTGCGCACTCGTCTTTTCACCATCGTGCACATGGGTTTCCTCGAGAGAAACCATCACACCCTCGCGGTTGGACTTGTACACGCCCGAGGTACAATCAAGGACTTCATGGACGGGCTTTCAATCAATTCTCGTGGGAGACGACCCAGGAATATCCACGAAACACCACCAGGCTTAGGACTTCTCATGACATTGTTTCGTACCAGCTTGCGAGTGCTGAAGCGTAAAAAACATGCATCCACTTGGAGACCGGAATCTTTCAACTAAATCTGCTGATATTCTATTGGCTGAGTACATCTACGTCTAAGGATCTAGCTCCACGAGGCTCCCCGATACCTAGGCGAATAGGATCTCGTCTCTGATCCAGCTCATCAGGAGAATTGCGCTGCCTGGCCCGAGAGCGACGATGGATGCCAAGATAGCCAGCCCGGTTACCAGTAGGGAGCTGCTTTCCTGATGAACCCATGGCAGCAGACAAATGCCTCATTGTCACTATTCCCACCAGACCGTAGCCAAACACCTGGTCCCAGAGCATGAAGCTGCGCACCCCGTCACCAAACGTCCTCCCCTTCGTGATGGCCAACGGCGGAATGGCCAGGGCGACGGGGCTGAACTCCTGACTATAGCCTGGGGCGAAGACGCCAGGGAAGATGACTGCTGCCAAGCTGATGCCTGATATGGCCCAGTGGCTTGCAGAGGTCAGAACGATAATCAGCAGGTTCGTGACGCGAATCGCAGTCAGATGAGATGTCGGCTTGGAGTGCCCGGCCAGGCCCAGCGACGTCGCGATGCCCACGAGACTGCTCAAGGCGTAGTAGGCGGCAAATACCAAGAGCGGAAACATGTTCCAGCCAGCGATGGCGTACTGCTGGAATCCGTTGCTGACGAGCTCCGGAGAACGGAGTCCCATAGCCACCGCAGAGCCAACGTAGCCAATGACAATGGCAGGCAGCAGCAGATACATGGATGAGACATCAGAAACCGCCGAGGCTCGGCGCAGGTCTGCCTTGAGCTGGTGCTTCCTCTGGGCGCTGACGGGCGGCGCTGTCTCTGACGAGGACAAGAAGCTGAGAGCCCATATCCATCCAGTGCAGCCAATGGCCGTCAGCTGGAACACAAGGGACCACAGGGTCGCGCTTTTCGGGCGTGTTAAAACATTTCTTAGACTGTGAGAATTCCGGGTCGGGCTCACCGAAGAAAACTTGGCCTGCTGCCTCTGAGGCTGTCTGTGTACATGACGACCAGGCAGCCCAGGTACTGACCCAGAAAGTAGATTCCGATTGTTGAAGTACAGGGGTGGGATCCGTCCACAGCCTCGAAGAAGAAAACCACCAGAATGCGGAGAATGTAGTCGACCGGCCAATACCATCCCGTGAAAGACCCGAGGAGGGCGTGCGAGGTGCCGGGGAGGATGTACTCCTCCGTGCCGAGCAAGACGGGAAGCAGGTGTTGCATGGTGCCATCGAGCACGGCGCGGCCCCATGTCTGGATGGTGCCTGCTAAGCCCAGGCAACATATTAAAGATTCCATCGTGGCTAACTAGTGCCTTTTGATATTGATGTAAGTTTGTGGCGTTGTTCCGTCCCGTGCCGGCGTGTCGTCCTCGTCGTAGAGATAGAATCCCAAAGGACACAGCGTGGGAGAGTCTTATACCCTGGCCGTGGGGGCGTTGGATCTTAGTCCTCCCACCTCATTTGTGGTCTCGCCGGGCCGAGCTCATAAACACCATGGAGTGGGCATTCTCGGGACCCTAGTCGCCGCGTGCGCGCTTACAGGGGTCGACTCCTTTCCTGCTGACAGGTGAGGCTGTGAGTTCGTGATTCCACCAAGTTGCAAGTTCCTCGGGCGGCGATGAACATCTCATTGGGACTTTCAGCTCTGCTACGCCGCTGGAAGAGTTTGCTGCCTGCGGAAATTGTGCTTTGGGGGCGGCGGTTTGGTCGTGCTTTATAACGAGCAGAGTCCTTTTAGTAAAGTCTGTGACGATGCGGTTTGGAGACATCGCCAACCTTTGAATTCAACATCCGTCCAAAACCACAGACTCGCACCAAGGTTGCATTGGGCCAAGACACGCCATGCTTTCAAGACTTCTATTGGCTGCCACCGCAGCTGCGGCTGCAGCTTTGGCAGAGGGCGACCAGACAATCGGGGCGACGATCGACTCGCAGGGTGTCACTCGGCTCTATGGCAACTCATTCGGCCGCCCGGGGTATAACGTTACGTATGACTACATCGTGAGTGTGAATCCTCTCATGCACGCCGAGAAGCAAGGTGCATTGCGGACACTTTCTGACCCGTGAAGATCGTTGGAGGGGGCAACGCCGGGAACACCATCGCTGCACGCCTCGCTCTGGACCCTGCCAATTACACCGTTGCGATCGTCGAGTCCGGCAGTTTCTACGAGATCACCGCGGGAAATCGCACACAAGTGCCAGGTTTGGGCTTCATTGAAACCCAGTCGTTCCCTGCGGGCATCGGTCCGTCGCTCACCTTGTTTGACATCATCACGGAGCCGCAAGCTGTATGCAATCTCTCACCAGGCCCCACCCCCCCCCCCCCCCCCCCGCTTCTACCACCAGATTGACGATGAGTTGGTGATGTTATTCGACAGCTCGCATGGCTGACTGCGTAATTGCTCATTCCAGGGGTACAATGGCCGTAAAATCGACTATCTCCAAGGTCAAACGCTTGGTGGGAGGTGAGTGATCACTGCCAGAGAGGTACACCTTCATACAGCACGGCACTTACACGTTCAACACAGCACCGCGTCAAATGGCATGGCCTATCACCGGTAAGAATGAGTTGCCTTGTTTGCGAGATCCCTGTCTGATTTTCTCTTGCAGGGCAACTGAGGGAACCTTTGAGCAGTGGTCCGAGCTAGTCGGCGATGACTTCTGGTCCTGGGATAAAGTGTATGCCGCGTACAAGAAGAGCTGCACCTTTTCCCCGCCTGATTTCACAAAGATCGACGAGTCGCTGAACATCACCTGGGACTCGGCTGCGTTCGACCAAAACGGCGGCCCACTGCACGTCTCGTATGGTAATTACCAGGGGCCGTTTGGTCCGTACATGGATGCCGCTCTGGAGAAGGCCGGCATGTCCCATATCGAGGGCCTCAACAGCGGTAAGCTGATCGGCTATGGAGCCCTGACGGTGACCGTCGACCCGCGCACAGCGACACGATCGTCGTCCGAGACCTCCTTCCTCCAGGCGGCTGCCCAAGGATCCAGCATCAAGATTTACCCCAACGCGCTAGCCAAGCGCATCACGTTTGATGGGGACAAGAAGGCTACAGGCATCGATGTGCAGATGAACTCTGCTACCGCGAACAAGGTGTACCACCTCGGCGCGCGCAAGGAGGTCATCGTATCGGCCGGAGCTGTAAGTGCCCACTGTCAAGGTGGCCCGCAACATGGGATGATGATGGCCCCGCTGATCTGGTGTGGTTGTTAGTGGCACTCACCTCAGCTCTTGATGGTCTCTGGCATCGGGCCTGCAGACACTCTCAAGAAGAATGGCATCGATGTGCTCGTTGATTTGCCCGGCGTTGGCCAGAATGAGGAGGTCGGTATTCGCCCAAGTCGTCGTTCTGCACTCTCACTGACGCAGTCTCAGGATCAACCCACCGTGCCGGCCATGTTCAAAGTGAACATCACGACTTTCACCCAGATTGTCCGCGAGAACCCAGAGGTTACGGCAAAGGCAGTCGACGAATATCTGAACAGCCAGTCGGGGCCGTTTTCTGGGGTCGGCGCCGGCCAAGGCATCGGTGAGCATCCCCGATGCGTCGATCAACCGTGGTGCCTTGTTCAGCATATTGACAACGTCACCAGGCTTCGAGAAGCTCCCTGAGAGCTACCGTAAAGAGTACAGTAACGCGACGCTCCAGTTCCTCGACGGATTCCCCAAAGACTGGCCAGAGGTTGAATGGCTCACATATGAAAGCGCGGCGGGCATTGGAGACATCGGCCCGGACGACAACTTCCTTACCTTTGGTGGCGTCATGCTCACTACGGCATCCAAAGGAAACATGACGATCTCCAGCGCTGACATGCTCGACCCCCCCGTCATCAGCCCGAACTGGCTGGTGGACGACAAGGACCTCGAGCAGGCCTACTCTGTAAGTTGCTCTTTGTCTCATCCGAGCTTGATGCCGCGGACGCCGGTGTGGCTTTTGTTCGGATGAGGATGTTGATGAGTCCTCACAGATACTCATGAGGCTTCGAGAAATCGCGTCGTACTCGAGCATCATGCAGGAAGAGGTATACCCAGGCCCGAGTCTTTCTGGAAAGGAAGCCATCATCGATTGGCTGCGCAACAACATGGGCTATATTTTCCATGCCGCTTGCACATGTACGTCGTCGACCTCCCTCCCCTTTCGCCCTTTACCGAATGCTTTGCTAATCGAAACTTCTCCGATCAGGCAAAATGGGTCGCGAGGACGATAGCATGGCTGTTGTGGACTCGCGCTCCAGGGTACGGGGAGTCACCGGTCTCCGGGTCGTCGACGCAAGCGCCTTTCCATCCTTGCCACCCGGTCACCCCATGTCAACCGTTTGTGAGTACCGCCGCCTCAGTCGTCACCTTCAATTACGATGCTGACATTTGCCGTTGTTAGACATGTTCGCCGAAAGGATTGCGGAGTCCATCCTCGAAGGAAACTAGAAATCTACCATGTGCAACGGATGTGTATGGCGATAGAAGCAACGTCTCGAGGTAGGAGGTGAGGTTGGGCTGTCCCACTTTAGAAGGAAGATAATATCAACACATTGCTGGTGGGCGATTTGATTCTCGGAAATATAGTTAAACATCGATTTACTCTTACCAAGACACAATACAAGTAACAGATGCTACAGCAAGAGGGCGTACGATCACATACACGTCGAAGTGCAGTTTTCCAATAGTTCGTGAGATTGTCCATAGACTACAGAACTTCATACGAGGCCTCTTGGTTCGAAAATATGTTGGTGGCGAAAGCCATAAATTGATTTCGATATGGATATACGCACATCCGTGTGATACTTGAACTCCGTCTTGAAGCTGGACTAGACGTCTGCGTGTTCGCCAACGGGCATAGATGCAATTTCCTCTTTTCACTGTGTTCTCTTCATTTTTTCAAAATTGACTCCGTGCCCAGCAACGAAAACGTCACTGATGTTTCAGCTGGCATCAACTAGCAGGATGAAGTTTTCTTCTATACAGACTAGGAGCTTCGCTGCTCGGACAGCTACTGCATGCCTTCAATTGCTTTCCGCCGAACAATAAGATGCCAATTTCAATCTTGAAGGTGGGCTCGGCCCGGCCCGGCCGGCCCACGGGCCGAAGAGCCGATGTCGTCTTGTAGTGTGCAAGATTTGCATGGTTCGACGAATCGGGGAACTTCGGGAAAGAAAGGGCACAGGGGCAAACGGGCAGTATGCCCCAATTCGGCCTGCCTCCAGGCTCTGCATGCTTCTGGCTATTACCGACGCCATTAATAGATCCTGGCCTGACTTGTTGGCCTTACATGGAGGAGGCATGTGAAGCAGGTGCTCTTAGCGACATTAGCTCCTAGCACAGTCGCAACTGTTAACCAGGAATACTGAGGGGCCGAATTGAGCACATGGTGCCATCTGATTAAGACAGTAGTTGTTGCCTTGGCGTATCATTACGCATACCCACGACTTCTCCTGCCAGTCATATTCTGCCCAATAATACCTCGAAATTCCTCAATTCGAACCTCCAAACTGCCGAAGACCGCTTTGCACCATGCAGGCCAAATGGAATGAGCACACCACCGGGTCGCAGCTGGTGGAGGAGTACAGAGCCCGCATAAGAGATAAGGTGTTGTTGGTGACGGGCGCATCCCCGCCAGGGATTGGATATCTGTTTGTCCTTGCTCTAGCCAGGGCAAGTCCCCGTCTCGTAATCCTGGCCGGCCACAACGTTGCAACGCTCGAAACAACGGCCGGGAAGATTCGTGAGATCAACGCCGATGTGAAGGTCAAACATCTGGGCGTCGACCTGGGCTCTTTCGAGAGCATCCGCCTTGCGTCTGGCCAAATCAATTCGTGGGCTGACGTGCCCTATATTGACGTCGTCGTGAACAACGCCGGTGTCATGGCAGCGCCCTGGGGCAAGACGGCGGACGGCTTCGAAAGGCAGTTCGGCGTCAACCACCTCGGACACTTCCTGCTGACGAATCTCATCATGGGAAAGATTCTTGCTTCACAGTCCCCGCGCGTGGTCTCCGTCAGCAGCGACGGACACCGGCTCAATCCTATCCGATGGACGGACTACAACTTCGGAGTAAGTCTTCATGCTCGGCGGCTGGCCCTGACCGGGGCCGCTCCTATCCGGCCACCGGACTGACCGAATGCTAGGACGGAGCTCATTACGACAAGTGGAGGGCCTATGGACAATCTAAAACGGCGAACAATCTCTTTGCCATTTCTCTCGCCGCCAAACTTGGAGCCAGGGGTTTGCAGGCATATTCAGTCCATCCGGGCGTATACCTCGGGTCAGGACTTGATCGATTCGTCGACTGGGGAAGCGACTTCGATACCTTGAGTAAGTCCATCATCATGACTTCTACTGGTGATCCGCGGTTTAAACGGCCATGAGCAGAAGCAGCCGACATCGTCATGGGCACCCGCCTGATCGGCGGCGAGTTCCAGCACAAGAGCGCTGACGAGATCATTGCCACGCACGTATATGCTGCGTTTGCCGATGACATTGGAGGTACGGAACAAACTCAAGCCATTCTGGTTTTTATCTTATGTCATTTTCTGGGTGATTTCTAGCTCACATTTTGCGCGTTTAGATTTCAACGGCGCCTACCTTAACGACTGTCGTGTTGCGGATCAGACGAAGGAGGAGGTTTGGCCTTGGGCCAAGGATCCGATCGACGCCGAGCGGCTATGGTCTCTGAGCGAGAAGCTTGTCGGCGAAGAGTTCTCTTGGAACTAGAATAGCATCTCTGTAGCGTACTCCTCGACCACAAGCGGTAAGAGTACCATTAAGGTAGCGATTGCAAAGGACCGCTGTAAAACCACTTCTGTGAACTATTTGACCTCGCGTCTCACGACGTCAAGGACATGTCGCATGAAGATGTTCACGTTCAATCTGGCCAGGGGAAGGGTTGGGCTTGTGCTACATGGCCACGGGCAAGACTCGACTTCATCAGCTTCCGACCAGGTGCATGTGGGATGCCATTAAGTCACTGAGCCTATGAAGACATGGCATTTGTCATTTCTGGAGAGAATTACAAGTCGAAGGGTGTGGGTTCCTCACAATCACCCATTACAGAGACGGTAATTCATACTGCTAGGATGTTATTGCAAAACAAAAACAAAAAACAAAATACCGTTCCATCTACCCAAGTTCTAGAGTCCCTTGGCCAAATCACTTCTGCTGATGACCAACGCGGCAAAGTCGTTCAGAGACTCGCTCTGGACGACATCAAAAATCGAGACCTTCGCCTTGGCCACAGCAGCGAGCCAGTTCCGGAGCTCAACGGCCACGAGCGAGTCAACGCCATGCGATGTCAAGGAGGCCGCCGGGTCGACCTCGTCGACTGGCACGTTGAAGATGGCTGCCAGTCGTGCTGCTATAGCGGCAGCCGCTTGGGATACGACTGATTCCTCGGTTCCGTCTCTCGTTATCGCTTGTATTAACAATGTTGTCGGATCCGTTGCGGTAACCCCACCGCCTCCGGGGCCGGTATCGTCCACGCTCCCACGGGGGATGCCCAGACGTAGCGTACCAAAGCGTTGGTCTCTGCGAACCACGGAGTCTTCGGCTAAGCGATCCCAGGGGGCCAGGCCAACGATAATTTGGGCGTCTTCTGGGCGCTGGCGGCGAGGGTTGCGCAGAGCTGCCTCCTCCACGATCTTGAGAATGACCGAAATATCCATGGACACAGTACCCAGCGCCTCGACTCGAGCCCTCACGCGCTCTGCGGCATCCGCGTTCGAGGCCGCGGCCACATAGCCGACGGAGTTGACCGCGCTCAGGTCGATGCTTACGGCCGCCTGCCCTTGTGTGACGCGATAGCGGGCGAGGGCGTCTTGGAACGTGTTGCCAGCTGCATAGTTTGCTTGCGAGACATGCCCGGCCACGCCCGTCAGCGAAGAGAGCATCACGAAGAAGGACAAGCCCGGCAGGTGCTTGTGAATGTTGATGCTGCTGGCCACCTTTGGCTGTATCGCCCGTTGCCATTGAGCAAACGTCATGCGCTCAAGCACCGTGTCCTGGGAGGTTCAACACGCGTTAGAAAACCAGACGCTCACTCAATCAACAATCCTGTCGTTCGTGAAGTCAACTTACGTCTAGGACCATGGCTCCGTTGACTACCCCACGAATGGGTGGCATTGAAGCATCCGTCTCAAGAAGCTCGAGGAAGTCCCTCTCATTCGAGACGTCGCAGTTTCTGATGACCAGGCTGCAGCCCTCCGCGCGAGCCTTGTCCGCGATTTCTCGGGCTTGCGGGTGTGACTCGGCGTTCCGAGATACCAGCAGGACGTTCTTGGCGCCCTTTTCGACCATCCACCAAGTGATGGCCCGAGCAATCCCGCCGAGGCCGCCGATGACGAGGAACGTGGCGTTGGCATCGTCGAGAGACACTGAGCGCACTCGAGATATGACCTGAGGTGTGCCTGTCAGTATTTACTGTGTCCAAAAGGAGAGCTGAGAGGAAAGGAAAGTTGAGGCTTCCTACGTTCACATGGGCATCCGGCTCGGGAACGAGGACTAGCTTGCCGACATGGGTTCCGCCTTGGAGCTTCCGCATCGCCTTTTCCATTTCGGCGATGCTGTACTTCTCAATCGGGTGAAGGGGGGGGAGGAGTTGCGTTTCCTGGATGATACGGATCGACTCGGTGAGGGCCTCGCGGAACTTCTCACCGCTGTACTCGTTCATCTGGAGGACGTCGACGCCAGCATACAACGCGCAGCGTCCGAATGCCGCCATTCCCAAGTTCCGGGATGCCTCGATGTCGGTTTTGCCAATCTCGACAAATCTGCCGAACCGGGCGACGCAGTCCCACGACGCCTTGAGCAAGGAGCCAGAGAGAGAGTTGAGGATGACATCCACTCCTCTGCCATTTGTCTGGGCCATAATCGAAGCTGCGAAGGCGTCATTTCGGCTCGAGAATATCCGATTCGGGCGGATGTTGTAGCGTTGAATCAACAGATCTCTCTTGGCCTCAGTGCTGCATGTCGCAAAGATCTCGGCCCCTACGTGTTGAGCTAATACGATGGCGGCCTGGCCAACTCCTCCGGTAGCTGCGTGAATGAGGACAGACTCGCCCCGCTGCAGATGTGCGATCTGGATCAGGGAATGGTACGCAGTGGTGTACACCACAGGGATCGCGGCCGCATCTTCCCAGGCCATGTTGTCGGGTATCTTGGCGACTGCATGCGCATACGCTCGGTCTGAGCTTGAGAAGCGGCCGTTCGCCAACCCGCAAACCTTGTCTCCGACAGCGAGCCCCGATGCCTCCGTGCCAGGTCCGAGGCGTGTGATGACACCGGCGGTATCGTGGCCGACGAGGGTGTCATCTAACTGGCCCAGCGCAACCATGACGTCTCGGAAATTGAGTCCGAATGCCTCAGGAGCAATCTCGACGGTGCCGCTCGGAAGACTAGCGGATCCGGGTCTATCTGTGAAGTTCAGATCGCTTAGCAGTCGTGAAGGTGCCGGCTCCCACTCCAAAGTCCTGCCGGGCTGCTCGAAAGGTTGAACTTCTGCAACTTCTGTCATCGCGACATCGTTGATGGCGGCGTCCTCGAGGCGGTCGCCGTAGACGCGGGGGACATGCAACTGGCAGTCCTTGACCGAATACTCCCAGTCGATCCCGTCCTCCCTCTCCGAGTAGTCGAAACATTGCCGGAAAACGTGGGAAACATGGCGAATCTTGTCTTCCGTCCATATGGGTTTCTCTTCGGCGTCAAAGTCCAGGTGAATGTACTTCTTGCTCGTGTCCTCCTGTCGTGTTCGCAGCAGACCTTGGCTCTGCGCGAACTCAGGGCCACCCGAGCTTCGGATACTTCCCCGAGACAACCACAAGACCCCTCGAGAGCCGATGAGAAGATCTCTGACTCGGTGAAAAGCGAGCTCGTCGATCTCGTGCAATAGCGGCTCTTCCATCTCCGCAACAAAAACGCATACCGTATCGGATTGGGACCTGAAGTTGCCAATGTCCTGTACGGCGGGCAGTTTCCCAGTCGTCTGTTCAATGGCGCGTGCCATCTCGTCCAGCCATTCCTTTGGTGGAGGCGTCGTGGGGTAGACGATGGAGACCGCAGAAGGGTACGAGGATTCGGGCGGTACGGCGGTGGTCAAGATGATGCTCGAACACTGGAATTCGGACTGCTGGCAGTCGCCGATGTCGAAGTCGATACCACTGAAACCTGTCTCCTGGAGCACCTCTTCCCAGACTTGCAACGAGACGTTGGGGCTCATGTTGCGATCGGGCTCTTCGCTGAGCCACCACCCGGGTAGGGTACCGAAAATGAGATGCAGGTCCAGCCGGTCTTGTGTAGTCTCAATCATGAGAAGCTTCCCGTTGGGCTTCAGGAGCTTCCGGACGTTGCTCATAGTGTTGCGTAGATTCTTGGTGGCGTGTAGCACCATGGAAGCCACAATCAGGTCGTAACCCCCAGTCTCGAAACCCTGTTCGGCGGGGTCCTTCTCGATATCAAGCTTCTGAAAGTCCATGATGGATGTCCACGAAGAAAGCTTCTGTTTTGCCGCTTCAAAAAACCCAGAAGAAACGTCGGTGAAGGTGTAGTGGCCGAGAAGCGATCCCGATCCGTCCCCTCTGGCTCCGAAAGCCTGGAGAACGGTCTCGGTGGCGCCACCCGTGCCTCCGCCTATTTCTAGGATTTTGGCACCCGGGTTCTTGACGGCATAGAGCTCGGCGACTTTGGAGAGGTGCTTGTACGTGCGACTTCGCAGTCTCGGCAGTTCCATGTAATACTGGTTCAGGAGGTTGCCCTCCATCATCAGTTCCAGCGGCGTTACCTCGCCGCGAACGATGCTTGCGAGCTTCTGGCCCACAGTAACTGTCAGACGGCCCGAGGCATCGGTATCACTCAGGTCGTCGTAGAGGAGCTGTTTGATTCCTCTCCCAGCTCTCGACCAGTTCGCGCTGCGGGGGCCGAGGGCACCTGTTCTGCCGAGATCCCTCACGGCTTTCATCCAGTCGAAGAGGATGCGGTGGTACCAGGCCCAGTTCTTCCCGTCTTCATTTTCCAACTCCACAAGGGCATCGTGAATCAGATAGTACGAACCTCGGAGCAGCTTCTTCTCAAAATCCGCTTCCTGGTGGGTAAGAGAGATTTTCCATGCGTCCTGAACCTGGGATGGGATTTGGTGTAGGATGTCGAGCTCCAAGCTCATTTTTGAGCAGATTGAAGGTCCGCCAGACACAAAACCATCCTTGGTGCTCAGAGGAACGGCTTGCAAGAACAACTTGTCCAATCTGATGACATCAGACGGCCTGCCTGGGCTGTCCCCGTAGCACACGGCAACATCATGAGAGACGCCGTGGCGGTCGGCGTTGGTCAATGAGCTGAATACCTTGAAAGCTTTACCCGCCTGATTCGGGATACTCCCCGGTATGATCAGAGAACCGATCGACCTGGGCAGTACCATAGACGTTTTGGTGACTTCGTGGGGCAAGCCGGCGCACGTAGCTTGAATGATAGAGTCCAACGTCGTGGCGTGAATGAGTTCTTCTGTCGACCCGACGTCGGCAACATTGAAGTTCACAGCGGTTTTGCCCTGAGAAACCCGCCCGCTTGATATGTTCTTGAACGTTAGGCCATAGGAAATGGACATGGCCTCCATGGTGGCATAGAGGGATCCAACGTCCAGATGGCGGATCTTGGCATCTGCACCGAAGAATGTGTCCTCGTCCGGTGCTGGGAGGGCACTGGCACTGAGATCTGCTTTTGCACCTTCAGTGATCACGGAAACGAAGCCGCTGCAGTTCTCGATCCAGGTCTTGCCGCTACTCAGGGAGCATATGTCGAACTCGTACCATCCTCTGTGATCGAGCTCCCTATCGCTGCAGGGACTGAGACAGATTTGGATCTCAACGCCCGCAGATGAGTCTGGGATGGAGAGGGCGTTCTTGAAGCCAACATCGCGAAGTTTGAACCCCCGAAATGTCTTCTCGGGCGGGGCCGCGACCAGACGAAGAGCTTCGATGGCCATGGAGACGTAAGCAGCTGCTGGGAACACAATAGCCGACTCAACCTGATGGTCCGCAAGCCAAGGGAGCTCGGAGAGACGAAGGAAGTTACGCCATGTGTGCTTAACACCAGAAGCGCTCCCCGGAAGAGGCAGACCGATAAGCGGGTGGGGTGGGAATTTCTTGTATCGAAGTTCTCTGCTGACCCTGGACTCGACCCAGTACTTCTTCGTATGGTTCCATGGGTAGGACGGGAGGCCGGGTATGAACGCATGCGCCTTGCCGGACGGAGAGTTGACGGCCCTCAAGTTCACACAATGTCCCCAAGCCAGAAGCTCACAGACCATGTCCTGCATAGTTTCGACCGCGTTCTGAGATCTTTGCAGACAGGACGAATACCCCATCTGACGGCCTTTGAGAATCTGTCGAATGGGCCCCGCAAGGGTGCTGTGAGGACCGATTTCAATAATGCAGTCGACGTTGCGATCGTTCGAGGAGATGGGATCGCCATTTGGCTCATCACTGCCGAAGCACATCTGCTCGAAAGCTTGGCTGAAAAGGACGGGGCTGGTCAAGTTTCGCACCCAGTGGTCGGGACTTAGAGACCGAGTTGGAAGTATCCCACCAGTCACCGGGGACGAGAAAATGCACTCAACGCCTTCTGATTCATCATCTCGTGATTGTTTGCCCGGTGCCGACGACAGAATCGCATGAAGGCGCTCCGAGTAGGCCTCCGCCATCGACAGCATGTGGTGGGAATGATAGGCCACGGGTACCTTCAACTTCCGGGCAAAGTGATTGTCCTCGACCAAGCGATCAACGAGACTGTCGATGGCTGATATGTCTCCGGAAATCGTAACACTCTGAGGGCTGTTGACGCAAGCGACCACAAGGCGACCCGAGGTGGTGATCTTCTCGTCGGCGATGTAGTCCAGGGCCTCACTTTCGCTGATACCCGCAGCAAGCATTCCGCCAACGGGAGAAGACGACTGCAAATTCTCGAGTGCCAGCTTTCCGCGATAGTACACAACGCCCAGCGCTTCTTCGAATGATAGCGCACCAGCTGCATAGGCTGCTGCAATCTCGCCACTGGAATGGCTACACACCGCTGCCGGGGCGATATCCCATGATTTCAGGAGGTCGACAAGACACATTTGCAGTGCCACTGTCATAGGCTGGGCTAGGTCAATCTGAGAAACACGGCTCGACTGTTCGTCACGCATGAGCTCCTCTGTTCAGTTGATCAGCATTTCTCCCATACTTTGAGGACTTCTGTGGAGGATCCAAATGGACATCTTACCGAACAGGGACCATTCCGCTCCATAGCTTCTCAGAATGCGATCGGCTCTCTGCACGGCTTGGTCAAAGACCATGTATGTTCCGATGAGCTCTCGGCCCATTTTGTACCACTGCGCACCTTGGCCGTTGAAGACGAAGCCAACCCTGGGCTGCTTGAGGGCCTTCGCGCCGGAGAGCTTTTGCGCCAGGCGATCAGCAAGACTGTCTATGCCATCAGATCTCACTGCCCAGACCCAGGGCAGACGGGACCTCCGCTCGGCCAGAGTAAATGACAGGTCATCTTCAGAAATACCGCGTGGGCCTTGCTTGGTCAGCGATTCGCGAAGGTGTGTGGCGAGTGAAGTTGCCAGGCTGTGCAGGGCACCCTCATCTTTCGCGCTCAAAATGTAGACTCGATGTTTGTTGCTGTTGGTGTCTTGCCGATTTTCGCCGTTGGTGTGTGGAGCATGGCCGTTTGCTTGGAGACGGATACAAGACGCGCTCTCCAGAATGACATGTGCGTTGGTGCCACCATAGCCGAAGTTGTTGATGGAAGCTCGGAGGGGCTGGCTACGTGGCCAGGACATCAGCTGGGTGGGAACTTGCAGATTCCATCCAGCCATGTCGATCTTGGAACTATTCTGCTCATAGTTGAGGTTCGGTGCGATCTTCTGATGCTGAAGTGATAGGGACGCCTTAATAATTGCCGCCAGCCCGCTCACAGGCTCGGTATGGCCAATATTCGTCTTGACTGAGCCAACAAGAATGGGATCGTCCGAAGAACGGCTTTTACCAAATGTCCTAGCAAGGGCCTCCGCCTCAGTTGCATCTCCGATCTCAGTTCCCGTCATATGAGCCTCAACATAGCCAGTTTCGGAAAGGCTTAGCCCAACGCGGGCATAACAAGCTTTAATAAGCTCAACTTGGGCCTCCAAGGACGGAGACGTAATTGTTGCAGTTCTCCCATCTTGATTCAAGCCAATGTCCCGGATAATGCTGTGGATATGGTCGCCATCCGCGAGTGCTGCGCTCAAAGGCTTCAGGAGGAGAGCTGCGACTCCTTCTCCCCGTCCGTATCCCTCCGCTCGGGAGTCCCAGGCGTAACACTTGCCGGTCGCGCCGACCAAACTGCAAGACTCTCAGTACCTGATATTTGGGGAGAAAAGAATTCGTGGACGTACCCCAAAGTTGACATGGCCACAAACAAGTCGGGTGACAGCATTGTGCTTGACGCCCCGGCAATGGCCATCTTTGATTCGCCTGAGCGAAGGGTATAACATGCTTGGTGCAACGCTACCAGACCTGAAGAACATGCTGTGTCAAGTGAGACGCTGGCTCCTTTGAGGTCGTAGAAGTGCGAGATTCGGTTCGCCAGCATGGTGGTGTACGTGCCAGTTAAGAAAGAGGGCGGCAGTAGTTCAAGATCCCGGATTAACATGTCATGATAGTCTTTACCATAACAGCCTGCGAAAACCGACGTATCAGAACCTGCTAGCTTTTCGATGGGAATGCCAGCTGGGTTTTCTTGTCAGTAGTCGGCCACACGATTCAAGGGCGGATCCAACACACCATCCTCTGTTGCTTCATAGACGGTCTCGAGCAACAGCCGGATTTGCGGGTCCATTGTCTAAGAATCGTCAGATGAGATCTTTTAGCTGAGGACTGGTCATGGCTCACGTTGGCAACATCTCCCGGCAAGTTGAAGAAGGCAGCGTCGAATAACCCCACGTCTTCTTTCATGAAGTATCCGCCGGTTACGTGGTTCTGTACATTTGATCAGTTTCGCAGTCCACAAACCAATAGTCGGCGGGTCCTTACCCTGCCAATTGCCTCCTTGTGTGCATCGTAGAGCGAATTTACATCGAAGCGATCCTTCGGAATCTGCGACCAACCATCCCGTCCTTCGGCGCAAAGATCCCAGAGCTTTGACGGACTCGTGGCGTCACCTGGAAATCGGCATCCCATGCCAATGATCGCGATCGGCTCTAAACCCTTTGAGGGCATTGTCATCTCCATTTGAGACCCCATTACGGAATGATGGGGTTCTTGCAGCGTTGGCCTATTCAATAGTCAAACACAGAACTCGAGATATTGCGGTGCCTCGAGATGTTTGTGACATTCGAAAGATCAGGTCGGAGTCTCATCTGTTGCTAATAGCTTCTCCGTGGAATTGTAGACCAAGATCAAGGCGCACTATCTCATCACGGCTTATGAAACCCTCCAACGGCTACCGGGAAAATTGAACACCTGTGTCGTTCTAACCCTACCCCAAATCCAAATGCCGGCCGCGACTGTTGCTGTCGCTCAATCGATTCGCGGGCCGATCTCCGAGCCCGTGGGTCGGCGGCGGCGGGGCCGGCCCGGACCTAACCTATTTTGGAAGTTGCTGACCAGCACGACGGATTTACCGCCATTGCTTGTTCTTCTCGTCATCTCTCGTGCGGGTGAATTTGTTTCTCTGCGTTTGTTAGTCAGACGGAAAGATGACCCTGGTACAACACCCCAAACAACCTATCAGTCCAATTGACCAGAGATACGCATCGGAAACTCCCGCCACAGCTGTGATCGACAAGGTTTATTTGAGCAAAAGAGTCCATGATCGTGGTGCCATCGACAACGCCGTACCTCGCATCTACATCAGAGAACACATAACTTTTGTAAGATGGTCAAGGTCCACGAACGTCATCTTAGCGATAGACAAGGATCGATTATTGTCCGGATGAAATGTCATCTTTTTCGTGCTGGGAGCAATGAAGAAGCTTGAGAACCGAAGGGACCCAACAGCATGCTTACAGGCCCATCTGCATGTGTAGATTTCGTGAAGATTAGCTGACCGTAAATGAATTCACCACAGTTCAAACGAAAACCTCTTTCGAGCCTCCACAAGCCTAGGATTTTCACGCATTGATTTCATTCATAGCTACATGGATACATAATGCAAGCGTTCGCCGTCTGTAGTTCTCAAGTTGGCGGCCCATGAAGGCGAGTCCCTTCAACGAAGAGCCAACAAAAAGGTAAGGAATGATCCATGTACTCATCCTCAATCCATATCTGTAGAGGCCACGACGAGGGCCTGGCGGGTTTCGACGCTGAGCCCCGTCTCCGACACAATGAAGCGAGAGTTACTGCAGAAGACACTGCTCTCGAGCACCTTGAGCTCAGGGTCTGCCGTGAGAAAGGTGTGCGTGGCCGCTGCGAGACCCAAAGTCAGCATACCTTAGAGATATGAGTGTTTTGGAAACTCACTGATGGCTCCAAACGGGATTGTGGCCATGGTCGGGTCCATGGCCACGATCTTCTTGATCTCTGGAATCATTCGGATGACTCCGGCCGCGCGAAAGTCGATTGCGTAGCCTTTCTCGGTCCTGGCTCTTACGTCAGAATGGGAAATCATCCAATGTGAAAGCCTCGTTTCGTCACTAACTTGGCGATGCCCTTAAGGTCGACCCGAGCGAAGTTGCCATCCGGGTCGAAGGAGAGCCAGTCGGCCCCGAATACCACGTTCGCCTTGAATGCCGGCTCAAAGCCAGGCACGGTTTCGATTGTGCCAGTGGGGATGCCCTTCAATTTAGAGGCCGGTCAGAAGCAAAGATCGCCCGAGAGCGTCGAAGGATTCTCACGAAGTGTGTTAGTTGCGACCCATTGAAAATCTTTCCTACATCATGTTTGTTAGCAGATGCTTCTCATTGGCAACACGACCCCTCGAGGGGAAAACCAACGAACCTAAATCGTTGATGTCGCCGATATTCACTTTCGTAATGACGGCTGGTTTGAGGCTAGGAAACCCGGTGAATTTGTCGGTGATGTCGCTCATTTTCGTCGCCTCGTGTAGTTTCTGAGTCACGCCAGCTGTTGATTCTTCGATGTTCCTACGTTTTCTGTCACCCGGAACAGACGCAGTATCTCATCAGCTGTAGTCGCAGATATATCACAGTCAGTTTCACAAGCCTCAGGACAGAGGAGAGCGACACCGAGCCGGTCCGAGTTGCCCGAGGATCAGCGGGATGGAGGCCCGGGCTGGGTGGTCTGGGGTCCGAGACTGGGGTGACATGCAGCCGGACACTGGAAAGTCGGGGATAGTCAAAGTACTGCAGAAATGCCACAGGCTTTGCGAGAACCAATGCTCCATGAGACGGTCTATGTATCTTTAAGGGTATTATAGGTGATTTGTAGGTCGCAACCATCGCGCAAAGTCCGCTCAGTACACCCCCCGAACTTCTGAACCTGCCCGGACAGATCACCAAAGTCATAAAATACAATGTCGCTGGCTGGAAAAGTCATCGTGATTACGGGAGCGGCGTCTGGGATCGGCCGGGCTACAGCAACCCTGCTCGCCCGTCGCGGCGTCCTCCTCTCGCTCGCGGACATCAACTCTACGGCCCTGACGATCGTCAAAGAGGAGCTCCAACGCGATGTCGCCATCAGCCCATCGCATTCCGGTACCGACAGTCAGAAAAGTTCCGTCTTTACCTTCTCACTCGACATAAGATCTCTCGAGGAGTGCAGGAAATGGATAGAAGCTACGGTGGCGTACTTCCAACAGCCAATCTCAGCGGCGGCCAATCTAGCCGGCGTCTTCGGGCCCAGCATCGGCAGGGAAGTCGGTGCCGTGCGCAACATCACTGACGACGAGTTCGACTGGGTCATGGATGTCAACGTCAAAGGCACGCTCAACTGTCTTCGTGCCCAGCTACCGCATATGGTGGTAGGGGAACGCGGCCGTGGGGGCGCGGCAATCGTGAATGCCGCGAGCATTGCCGGGATCTCGGGTGTACTTTTCAATGTGCCGTACGTTGCCAGCAAGCACGCGATTGTGGGCATCACGAGGACGTTGGCCAAGGAAGAAGGGGCGCGGGCTATTCGTGCCAATGCCATCGCGCCTGGAATCATCGCTACGCCCATGGTGGATCAGATCTACAAGGCCATGGGTGCCGGGGACTTCCCTGGATTCGGCGAGGGAGATCCAGGCGCCCTTGGCCGTAAAGGCGATCCCGAGGAGGTTGCCGAGTTAGTGTCCTTTCTTCTCGGCCCCGAAAGCGGTTTCGTCAACGGCGTGGTTGTGCCAGTGGAAGGTGGCTGGATTTGCTGAGCTTCTCCTAATTAAGCGGAAGTCCAAACGCTTCGTTCCCGTTGAAAAGAGCTGTTTGTTTTATGAGGGTTGCTAGAATAGCTTAGGATAAAAGGAGACTAATCAATGTGCAAGGTCTTCCGTTTCGTTCCGTCTCTCTGTAATTTCTAAGTGCATAAATGGAGAGTCTAAACACTATACATAATCACTCAAAAGCCCATGGACCTGTACATTTCACAAGTTAAGAAACGTAGAATCAATGCTTTCTGAGCCTATAAACATCTCCACCTAGCTTGAGGAAACTGTGCTAGGTGTGTTTCCTAAGCCCCTCTTGACCCCTGCAGGTATTCGTCAACAAACCCTTTGAAGTCGTGAGGGCGATACGGGCTCAGGATCTCAGACAACAGATTGGACTTGCGATGGTTGTTGAGTCCCAGGTCTCTGAACAGGCTGTCTATATACTATCGGTTTGCGAGCGTTAGTAACATTCTGACGAGTTGAAATGAACAACACCCTTCGGGTGTTACGCACGCCACTTACCGGAAGAAAGTCGTACAACGAGTACGGAAACTTCTGACCCTGGTTCAAATATCTTTTGCGCGTCCACGCGTTCCAGAGAGCCACCTCTCTAGCCATGCTATCGCCGTCCGGTAGAGAAAGCCTCCCTTCCAAGTAGAGAATGGCCCACAGGGACTGGACTTCTGACAGCAGAGGCGTCTGAACTGTGTGGATTTGACCCAGGATCGCGAGGGACCGGTCGCCTTTAAGCGCCATATCAATCGGGACCACGCGCCTGTACAGTCGCCACTTCTTCTGCAAACGAGGATCAAGCCTTGAGGAGAACTTGAGTTTTGGGCTCTGGGCCAGGAACGGGAGTCTTGCATCGACCTCTCGATCCGCCATAGCATCGTAGGGGACCCAGTCGATACCGGGAAGGTTGGTTTCACTCTTAGCTTCCAAGTCTGCCGAGTACGTGTCGGTTCCATAATGAGGCAAGCCTATCGCCGCCTTCTGCTCCGGGTTGAACATGCCAAAGTGGTCTGCCCAACCGGTGCACATGACGACGAAGTCGGACTTTTCCGTGAACCCCGACTTCATTGTGATGGTGCCATCATTCACGCTCCGTACTTGGTCGCGGCGGATGGTAAGCCTGTCACTGTGAAGCGTTTTCCAGAAGTCGGGCAGCGTGACGACACCAAGACCCGAGTGAGCCCAAAATACGCTGTTGTTGCGTCAGTATGACCCAGGACATTCTGCAGTTGCTGCGAGGAACCGACCTTTGACGATCAATTTCAGGCGTGAGCATCTGGACATGGTCGCCATCTCGGTAACCGGCGTGGACTCCGCTGACATGGTGTAAGAAATCCCAGAACCGTGCAACGAGCCAAAGTCCCAGAGCGGTCCTTTGGAAGAACCAGTACAATATTCCGTGGGTATTGAGGATAGAAGGCGACAGGTGCGTCATGAGGCGAGTTGATGCGAATGCAATCGAATTGACCATGTTTAGTATCATGAAGGGTAAGATGGCCAACGGACCGGCTCCTTGGGCTCTAATAAGCCACGTAACCTCTTTGCCCATCTCAAGTAGGAGGTAAACGGCATCGTAGGCCGACTTGGCGGCGCCGACTACGACGACCTTTTGCACCGCTGGGTCGGATAGAGCCTCGAAAGAGCCTCCTAGGTCCCTGGAATGAATCACCGGAACTGCCTCATCGCCGGCATCGAACTTGGGCATGAAGGGGATGGAGGTGACGCCCGTGGCTACCATCAGTTTCCTCGCCACGATGACCTCGTTTTCGCCTCGGAGAGTCAGTCGCCACCCTTCTTCGCATTGCGTGGCTGTCTCGACAAAGGTGTTGAATCGAATCCGGCGCAAGATATCGTGGTCTTCGGCGTATTCCTGGAGATAATCATGAATCATTTCTCCGGTCACTCGGGGATCTTTCGCATCGCCTTTGTATGGTCGCATGGGCTTGTCGGAGTAGTTGAATAACTGGTTTTCTCACTGCGTCAGTTGACGTATCGTCATCTCGAGAGGGCCGCGATGGATTACCCCGAGCTTCACCTGGGCCACAAGGTTCGGGTAAAGCCTCTCCTTGCTCCATACCCCACCAACCGTCTTGTCAGAATCTATGATCAGAATCTTCACCCTTGGCTGAAGCTTCAGGTACGTTCGAGCGGCGGCCAGTCCGTACCATCCTGTCAAGATACTTAGCACGACGATCAAGGTGGCATGTAGTGTCGGAACAGCGGCCTACCTGCCCCAATGATTGCCACATCAACAGCCGTTTCTTGACGCATTGTCTCTGAGAATTGCTGTCAATTCAACGATGAAACTTTCATTCAAACGTGGGACTAGGCACCTTGTAGAAATTGGCATTCTCATGGCGGGTATTCCCGGTTTGTGCGGACTACTGCGGTGCACGCGGCCATGGCCCAACACGTTGCAAAGAAGACATGGCTTTCAGAACTTCACCCAATGTGATATGACAGTCGGTCCGAGCTTACAGGCAGGTAATCATATCTGCATGGAATCGTGGCCGTGCACCTCATCGCGATGCTAGTTGCGTGAGATGGACGTTGGGGCTGTTCGAGGCAGCGTCGGTCCGAGAAGCCCGACCATATTGATCCACATGCAAGGAGGGTAAGCAAGGGTTTCGGTTCTCCCCAATTGGTCAATGAGCGGCGGTATTATCCAGACCATGGGACGGACATAGGCTTGTTTTGGCACGGAACGCAAAGTCGAATGTGTGGTTCTGCCGACCTTACAGAAGCGCGCCATGTGTTGTTCTGCGTGATCATGAGCCACGCTTCACGCTTACGGCTTGCACTGTTGTGTAATCGGGACTTTGGAGGAGAATTTGTAGGCCTTCGACGTCAATCTGGGAAACAATTCAAGGTTGTCCGGCAAGAATATCAAGCATGGCAGTCTATGAGCTTCACAGTACATTTGGTGTACCAGAGTATGCAGGCCGCAGTTTCCCTCCACGCCACAAATGTCATCGATACGCAATCTGGGTTTCCCGAGACGTGCTTCTAAGCTAATGGGTAATATTCTACTTCTTCATGTCTCTCAACGGAGATCCGATTGAATAGCTGCATTCTCATTCGGCGGCCTGGTGCTAGCTGAAGCGTTTCTCTCTAACATACAGAGCCATCGACACAGTTGCTCCAGGACCAATAGATAATGCACCAAAGAGCAGACCGATGGCTAATTTGGCATTGAATCTGTCGTCCGCCACCGACAAGCATCTGTATGCCCATATCAGACTGGAGAGGCCGATTATGATCAGGTCATACTGTAAGAACAGCCACGGTCCCCTTGTGAAAATATCCGAAACCCCGTCTGGACCGCGAATGAGGCCAGGAAAAGGCACATACATGCGCCAAATGTTAGTCTCCTCATTTTGGCTGAGCAAGATGCGCACTGCCACATAGAGATGCCCCAATGCCGAGAGCCCAGCCGACAACAGGTAAGACAAGCGTATCCACCATTGGACCGATCTTTTGGCATCGGCTCCGCGCCGGAGTCTCCAAGAGGACATGGCCTTGGCAGCAACCATCTGTACAAAAGAGACCCAGAGTGGATCGGGTTGCCACAAAGCCAGAATCAGTTGGTGCTGCCGTGAGGGGCGGACTTGCGGGCCGAGCCATGTTGGTGCCATCCCTATGACCGCGGGCAGGACCGCGCCGACAATGTAGCTGACGGGGACTGCTCGGGCCTGAGCCAGTTGGTTCTCGCTGACAGGGCGACCTCTGTCCAGCGTCCCTGAGCAATGAAGGGCATAATAGAGCGGCAGAGAGATTGCTCCACCAAAACACTGCCATAGGAGACCAAACACTACCGGTCTGGTGCTTCACGTTAGCAAACCCTGCAAGAGGTGTTCGTAAGGGAGGACCTACCGCTTTAACCACGGGGAGCGCGCCCCGGCTCGAATACTCTCGATATTCAGCCAAACGAAGGCTGTCTGCAGCGTAGAATAAGCATCGAAGAGGAACAACTGATACGCCTCATTGGATCCGTCTGTGCCTTTGAAGAAAAAGGCCACCAGTAAGGCAATTGGGTAGTCGACGATGGGGACTCCGGTGTAATTGACGACCAGCGGGCCCGATTCCCCAAGGCTTCCGGTCCACACGGCCGCAAACAGCGCACTCACGGTACCGTTCAGGAAACTGATGCCCCAAAGAAGGAGTACCGCCACAACGGAGAGGCCTTTGAAGAAAAGGCTGTAGCGTGGGGAGTAGTTCATTGGGATAGTCCGGGCTCGACCACAGAGGAGGAAAGTGAAGAAGAGGGTGAGGGCGAGGCGAGGTGAGAGTCCAGTCCCTTCTGCAAGTCCACGGCCGGGGAAAGTAGATAAAGGAAGCTCGGCCCGAGCGGTCCTTCAACTGGAGGGTACATCGTGTGGTACATCGGGAAGCCGGTCTTTTAACGTAATCGTGAAGGTCACATACTTAAATATCCGACATGGTTTAGACAGCATCGTCTGATTTCTTGACACCAAGAGACAGAGACTAGAGGTTCACTGGCAACGGTTTCAACATCGTCTACAACCGCACGCTTTACTTTCACTAGAAGAAACGTCGAGCGCACTCCAGCAATGGCTCCAAGCGCTACAGAACCGGTCGAGGTAGGGCGTAATGGAGCAGAGAACTCTGCTCTTGAGCCAATCGCCATCTGTGGAATGGGTAATTACCCTCAGGGAGTGATCAAGTGCGAGACTAACGTCGATATCCGTAGCATGTCGGCTTCCCGGGCAGGTCAACTCAGACTCAACGTTCTGGCAGTTGCTGGTTGAGAAGAGAACAGGACAGACCCCGAAGGTGCCCGAATCACGCTTCAATATCGACGCCCATTACCACGAGAGACTGGACCGACCGGGCTCTTTTAATGTACCGGGAGGCTACTTCTTGGATGGCCGCCCGGAGGACTTTGACCCGACGTTCTTCAACATTACCCCGGTCGAGGCTCAGTGGCTCGACCCGCAGCAGAGAAAGATACTGGAAGTGTGCTACGAGTCTCTGGTATCTGCCGGTGTCACCATGGAAGCGATTGCTGGGTCCAACACGGCCGTCTTCGTCGGCTCCTTCACAGCGGACTATCGTCGGTGTACCCCGCCATCGGCCTCTGGGGGTCTTGGAACTGACAAAAGACGATACAGAGCAAATTTCTACACGCGACACTGATTTCAGACACAACTACGCGGCAACTGGTGTAGACCCGGGCATCATTAGCAACAGAATTGGACACATGTTTAATCTGAGAGGGCCGAGGTTCGCTTTACAGCCAAGTCTGACACGATGCGCATCTGACCGCTGACCACTTTTGTCAACAGCTTTACAATCAACACGGCGTGCTCTTCTTCCGTCTATGCCATCCACAATGCCTGTCATGCGCTGCGTATGCGCGACTGCGACGCCGCAATCACAGGCGGCGTCAACCTCATCTTGACCGTTGACCAACACATGAACACGGCCAAGCTCGGCATCCTGTCTCCGACGTCCACGTGCCATACCTTTGACGCCTGCGCGGATGGTTACGGAAGGGCTGAGGGGGCCGGAGCGCTGTTTCTCAAACGCCTTTCGGACGCCATCCGGGATGGCGACCCAGTCCGAGGCGTCATTCGTTCAACTGCCGTCAACACGTAAGCACGCGCTATCATATTCCGAGACGTGATCATTCATGGCCGCTTACACTGTTCAGGAATGGCAAGATAGACGGCATGGGCATCACGCACCCGAGCATCGAGGGTCAAGAGCGAGTCATCCGGATGGCCTATGAGAAGGCCAATCTCGACCCTCGACTTACGGTTTACGCCGAGCTCCACGGCACAGGGACTCCGGTGGGCGATCCCATAGAAGTTGAGGTCTGTTTCTATCCCGATGAGATGAGTTATCTGAAAGCCTTCGACTGACCCCTGTTTCAAGGCTGTGGCTAGAGCGATGAACGACTCTCGTCCCGAGTCAAAGCCTCTACTTGTGGGCGCTGTAAGTCATTCCGAGGCGAATCGGCCTGAGAAAACACTAAACATAAAACAGCTCAAGCCCAATATCGGCCACAGCGAGGCGGCTAGTGGCATCTTTGCCGTGATGAAGGCAGCGCTGATGACTGAAGCGGCGGTCATTCCCGGGGTCGCTCTCTTTGAACGCCTCAACCCGAACAGTATGTGTACTGCCATATCATTCACCACATCCCGAGGGAACGCCTTTTTTCTAACCCAACATTCTCCACTTCAAGTCAAAGAGCAGGAATGGAACGTTCGTGTCCATGCCAACACGCAACCCTGGCCGCAGGACAGTTTCGTAAGAAGAGCGAGCGTTTCTTCTTTTGGCTACGGTGGCACCAACGGCCATGTCATCGTCGAGTCGGTCGACAACCTCTACCCATGGTACCAACATGGCCAACCAAAGAAGCTGGCTAGTTACGACCACTCATGCAAGGTTCCGTTGCTGCTGTGTCTATCGGCGCACGACAAGGCTACCCTCACACGCAATATCGAGGCCGTCTCGGCCGTAGCGTCCGAATATTACGTTGCCGACCTCGCCCACACGTTGAATTTGCACCGCACCATGTTCTCCAACAGATCATTCGTGGTAGCGAGAGACGGTCGCGTCGACGAGGCCTTCAGCCACGCTTCGCAGCAAACAGGGCTTCTTCCCAAGCGACCAACGACAAACATCGGCTTCCTCTTTACTGGCCAAGGCGTAAGTTTTCATCTCGCCAACGGTAATCATTCCATCGTAACTAACGCCTCTCGAACCAGGCACAATGGGCCGGCATGTTCAAGCACGCATTATTGGACTATCCCATAGTCTTGGATACCATCGCACGCCTTGACCGGATCCTCGCCAAAGTCACTCCGCCGCCGGGTTTCAAAATTGCCGACTTGCTCCTCGGAGAGGGGGCAGACATCGAATCCCGCATCAACGATGCCGACGTGGCACAGCCGCTTTGTACAGCCATCCAGATTGCTATTGTCGACTTGCTCGCGCAGTGGGATGTTACTCCCACGGTGTCCGTCGGCCATTCCTCGGGCGAGATCGGTGCAGCCTACGCGTCCGGCCTCCTCAGTGCTCCCGAGGCCATCATCGCTGCCTTCTGCCGTGGCCGGGCTGTAAGCGAAGCCTCGGAGAGCGGCTCCATGATGGCAGTCGGGGTCGGCGCGGCCCAAGTTGCCGAGCTTTTGCCCGACGACCCGTCAAAGGTCTGCATAGCCTGCGAAAACTCGCCGAGCAGTGTCACCCTCAGCGGCCGGGCTGAGGAGATATCCCGTCTGGGTGCTGAGCTGACAGCCAAGGGCATCTTTGCGCGCGAGTTGAGGACGGGCCGAGCATATCACTCTCCCCACATGAGCGCTGTCGGTGATCTGTACGATGAGATTCTTATGGAGGCACTCGGTGTCTTGACCGAAGCCGACAGGGATTGGCGGCAACCCGGCTCGGCCATGGTCTCGTCTGTCACCGGCCAGCTCATCACATCTGAGGCTCTCCCACGGGAGTACTGGAGCGCCAATCTCAGACAGAGAGTCCGGTTCAGCGAGGCGGTTCAACGCGTCTGCGAAGACAAGCAATTCAACGCAGTGACTACCATGGTCGAGATTGGGCCTCACAGCGCTCTCTCCGGCCCTTTCAAGCAGATCTGCATCGCAAACAAAACTACCCGTCTCAACTACGTGCCATCTCTAGTCCGGGACAAGAACGATACCGAGCAGCTGCTCTCCCTGGCCGGCTCTATTTTCCTCGCCGGCTACCCCGTAAACCTGGAGGAGGTCAACGCGGAGGGCTACCGCGGCGCCTCTGGTCTCTCGATCGCCCAAAAGTGGATAAGGAAGCCCAAGACGCAGTATCTGCTCGTGGATCTGCCTCCTTACCAGTGGAACTACGCAAAGAGATACTGGGCTGAGCCGCGAGCAAGCATCGAGCAACGAACCTCGAATCAGACCCGCCATGACCTTCTGGGCCGCCGTGTGCCCGGGCTTTCCGAGAGATCCAAACTGTGGCGCAACGTCCTTCGGCATCGCGACGTGCCCTGGCTGAAAGACCACAGCCTAGGAGGAACGGCCATCTTCCCCGCCGCCGGGTACCTGTCAATCGCTACGGAAGCTCTCCGTCAGGTTCTGGAGAGCAACGAGTCCTCCTTCTTCGATGCCGTCACTCTCCGCGATGTGGACATCATGAAAGCGTTGGCCTTGCCCGACGGCGACAACGGTGACGGGGCGGTGGAAACCGTCGTCGCCTTGACCGATCCGGAGACGCCGTCTTCGAGTTGGTACGGCTTCTCCGTGGAATCGTACATGGATGGAGCGTGGACTCTTCATTGCACCGGGAAAATTGCAGCGCGGTACAAACCTCTCGCCGCAGCTTGCCCACCCGACGACGAGACCGCTCTCAACCAGCGTGTCCGAAAGGGCACATGGTACGAGGCTTTCGACAGAGTCGGCTTCAACTACAGCGGCAGCTTCCAGCAACTCCAGGCCGTACGTACCGGACGAGGACTGCATCGCGCCGCCGGCGATGTTACCGTGCGGGAGAATTCGGGCGTGATGCAGGGCGAGTCACGAAGCATGATTCATCCGAGCACCGTCGACGCATGTCTCCAGCTCATCATCGTCTCCATCCACGCGGGGAAGCACAAGGAGATGCCGTGGGGCGTCGTGCCTCTCCGCATCGGAGAGGTTTCTCTGGCGGTTCCCGAGGCCAGTGACCTGAACCATGATGGGCGTGCTACCGCCTGGACAGACGGATTCGAGGGACGACTATTCAACACCCACGCGCACCTGACCGGTGTCAGTGGCAAGGAGCTCATCGACATCAAGGATCTTACTTGCATATCCTACGAGGCAGCAGTTCCCGCAGCCGCCATGACTTCACACCGGACGACGGAGCCGACCCCTTTTTCGATGGTGACGTGGAAACCCGACGTGGCCTCCTTGAGAGACGAGCACATCTCCCAGCTGTGGCCCGAAGAGTCGGACACCGTGAGCCTCATGACCAACATCGCCGAGCTTATCCTCCACCGGCAGGCTATCGGAAGTGTTCTGGTTGTTCCGGGCCCGCAGATCTCGCCGCAAACACTAGATCATCTACTCAACCTTTTGCCTGAAACGTGTCGCATTACTCTTGCGGCATTGGGATCCGAAAGCAACGCCGTGGACGATTCGCTGGCATCCCTCAAGGCTCGGTCTCGCATCACGACTCTCCCCGAGCTGCCAAGCCAGTCCGGCGAGACTGCGGAGTCCTACGACATGGTGGTGGCTAGCCTCAGCAAGGGAAGCGAGTCGGTTTCTTTTGAAGTTCTCGCGCCTCTCGCGCGCCCTGACGGTTGGATTCTTGGATTTTTACATGAGCCGATCATCCAGTCCGTTCCAGCAAACTCCATCAGCGTCGGTCACCATATTGCTGCCCAGATACCGACGGATGGAGTCAAAGACATGACCAAAGTGAACGGCACCAACGGTACCAATGGCACCAACGGCACAGGACGGACAGAATCTAGCGTCCATCACCATCAGACCGCCGACCGCATCACGCTTCTGAAATTCACATTGAACGAGGCTCCTGGTCAGGCTGATGGCTTCCGAGACCTGGCCGAGGTTCTCACTTCACTCGGGAACAAAGTGTGCAGCAAGCAAATATCCGAGTTTGATCCTCGTGAAGATGGACGTGTTGTGGTCGACGATTCCCGGGGAAATCTTTTACTGTGTCTGGACGAGGCCACCTTTGCGGGGATACAGGCCATCTTCTCATCTTCCACCCCATCGCTCTGGCTTACCAGGGGCGTCAGAGAGGCTAAGCAAGCCGCTGGCGGCATGTTGGACGGCTTCCTTCGAGTGATTCGGTCTGAGCAGGTCACAGCCAAGATCGCGCTCCTCGACGTCGGTCTGAACGAGAGCGTGCGAGACATCGGCCGCGTCGTCGTGGACCAGCTGGACAACGTCGCGATAAGAGACTCCGGTCGGGATACGGAGTTCTGGTTGCACCACGGTGTACTACGCGTTCCCAGGATCTCTGCCAACCATCAGCTCAACAGCGATTGGAATGGTACATCGAGTAGCACCGGTGCTTCTATCGACGACAAGGTTTTGAGTAGAGGCGTGCCCCTCGTGGCAAAGAGCATGGGAGACGCAGTGGTGTTCACACCCGAGCAAAGTGAGGAGGAACGGATGACGGGCGAAATTACCCTCCAGGCTCTCGCGTTCTGCCCGAGAGCTTCGCAGGAGGCAACCAGTCTGGCAGTGGGAGAGGTTGTCAATACCGGCGATGCTGCGCATGGCCAGGAGCTCGCCGGCAAGCTTGTCATTGCATCTGCCCCAGATCACTCTCTCCGGACGGTTTTCAACGCGTCTCAATACGCCGTTATTGGCGAGACACTTGCCAAGTCGTTTTCACCAGAGCTTCTTGTGCACTATCTGCGTCCTCTGTCCAGATTGACTGACTTTCTTGGGGGCCCTCGCAAATTAGACGCCGGCAGCCATGTTGTTCTGCTCCCTGGACCGCTTCCATTGGTCAACGCCATGAGGCTGTTGTCCAAGTCCCGAGGATGGGACATGACCGTTGTCATGAATCAACCCGTAGAGAAAGCGCACCTCGACTTTGGCCGGATTCTGCCGTCAGACGATGTCGACGGTGTACTCGACGAGATTCGCCTGGCCAGGAACGACGCAAGGCGTACGCGGTTGTCGCTTTCAACTTCGACACGCTTGGTCAAGACGTCTGGAGATGCTTAAAGGGTCCATCCCGGTTCTACTCAATGTCCGAGAGCACATATCAGGAGATGACGGCACCAGACGCGTTGCCGTTTGTGCGAGGTGCGAGCTTCATCCCAATCAACCACGGTCCTTTGGATACGTCCCGCCTTCAGCTGTCTGTGGACATGCTCAAGCTGATCGGGGAGGATTCCGCCCTTCTGGAGGATGACGGAACCAGGACCGTCGATATTGCCGACCTGACGGCATCGTCCCTCGTTCATCAGAAGCAGCCTGTGATAGTGAGCTGCGGCTACGGGACAAGTAAAGTAAACGTCGGTTACGCTCGTTCCTCGCAGTTGCAGAAAGCCTGACCTTGCTAACATGGCATTGCAGATCCTGGAGGACAAGACCACCCGTTTCACACCATCTTCCACCTACGTCTTGGTCGGTTGTCTAGGAGGCTTGGGGCGTAGCCTCACCCAGTGGATGATGCAACGCGGAGCGCGCCACTTCGCCTTCTTATCACGGTCCGGTACCGATAAGCCGGAGGCCGCACTTGTTGTCGAGCAGATCGAGCAGCAAGGAGGTCGCACGTATGTCTACCGAGTCGATGCAGCCGATGAGGAAGCCGTACGGCGAGCGGTCCTCGAGCTGCAGAAAGACCGTCCCATCCGCGGTGTCGTCCATGCGGCCATGGTTCTTCGAGACGCCATGTTCGAACGCATGAGCCACGAGGCCTTCATGGCGGCCATCAAACCCAAGGCAAACGGAGCCCTGAGCTTGCACAGGGCGCTACAAGACGTGGACCTCGACTTCTTCGTCATGACAAGCTCCATCTCGGCAGTCTTGGGCAATCCGGGACAGGCCAACTATAGCGCGGCCAACAGTTTCCTGGACGCGCTCGCACTCGAGCGAAACGCGGGCGGGCAGGTCGCCACCTCGTTGGCGCTGCCCATGGTCCTCGACGTCGGCGTCGTTGCCGAGAGCGACGCGCTAGAGACATCGCTCCGGCGCAAGGGTCTCTACGGGATCGACGAGGAAAAATGCTGCGAGGCTTCGACTTCGCCATGAGACCCAAGCCCGGTTCTGGGCCGTCATCGTCTCAACTGCTTATGGGCTTGGACGCCGGCGAGCTGGCTCGAAACGTGCAAGCGGGCGGCAGCGACGCATATTGGTTCAAAGACGCCCGCCTTTGCCACTTGCGTGCGGCTCTCGAGGCGGACGCGGCGCTCAACAGTCAAGGCCAAGCCTCCGGCGGCGATGAGGGCTTCGCGACGGCCGTGGCGACGGCCATGTCGTCGGCCGAAGGATGGCCTGCCGGTCTCGAAATCATAGCGAAGCACATTGCCCGACGTGTCGCTAGTATCTTGATGCTGCGCGTCGATGATATTGAGCTTGACGAGAGGTCCATCGCGAGTTACGGCCTCGACAGCATGATTGGAGCCGAGATGCGCACGTGGCTGTTCAAGGAGTTTTCCTCGACTTTCCGTTCCAGAAGCTGTTGGCCCGACGCTCACAATCATGAACTTGGCTGCTGTCGCGGCGGCTTCGATGGGATACAAGCCTTGATAGCGAGCTGCATGGATTCAGGAGCCCGTAGTGGCGCGGAGACTTTTTTTTCTGCGTTGGTGGATGACGTTGAAGCGTACCTGCATGTAAACAGTTTGTTCCTGCTTTGAAGCTTATCGCCAGAACACCGGATGCTATTGCAGTTGGGATTGCCTTACGGTTTTCATTGCCCCAGACGGTTGCGGATGGTCGGGAAACCCAGTCTCTGAAGGTCTGGTGACGCAGGATCCACGTTCTCGTGTCTCTCGCCCATGAATCGAAAAGAAATTGGTGGCGAGCGCCGAAGTTCAACTTGGTGATCCACCGAAGTGTTTCCCTGGCCCTGCAATTTTTATCGTGGAGGGCTAACCCGGTTATTCACAACGACTGATTAGCATATAGCGCTACAAGAATTAAAATGCTAAATTTCAAATACCGCGCCAATCTCTTTCTTGAGTCCCCCGTTGATATTATTCAGTTCTTTGAAGTCAGCGGCGTTGCCTTTGAGTTGCGACACAATTGTATCTTGCAGAAGTCTGAAGTGAAAGCACCACATCGGGGATGCTCCTGATCTCCTTCTCTTCGAAGGGCCACTTCAGAGCATGCAAGTTTTTGACGGACAGTTCCAGGATCCGTTTGCAATTAGGCTCGCTGCAAGTCCAATAGCTCCTGCCATGCTGTGGAACTGATTAGGCAAATGACCGTAAGTAGTCGGCTTGCTTCTTGCGAGGATGGCGGTTTGGGCCAAGGTGGTGAGAAGGCAAGATTTGAGAATGAAGTGACGAATCTTTCAGCCCATCTTGCGTCAGGTGATTTGCAACCAAGGGCGAAATGCTGCCTCATGCTCCAAAGCAGGAGATAAGCTGCTGATTGTCCTGCAGCGGCAATGGCCAGCAAGGCGACCATTGAGGTTCGCAAATCATGTAATTTCTCCCATGTCCTCCCCTTTTTTACTTCCTCGAAGCTGCTGTCTTCGATGACGTCTTGAGTTGCGACAAACTATTCAAGCATGAGTTCTAACCATCATATTTGGATCCACATTGCTATTCGGGAAGCTGTACACAACTTTGGTTAATCCGCTCTGAGCCGACTTAATTCGGCAGACCTACTTAGTTCATGTGGAATTGGGAGCTCGGGATTGGTGCCCTCATGATGGATCTTGGCGCAGAGCTTGGCGCTCGGTCTTGGATCTGTCCGAAATTTCTCCATGTCGCTCTGCGGGACAATTCACGACGGATCCCTCGGCGTTCAGTACATGCCCTTGGCATCACATCCGCAATGACCTCGTGACCAACTCAAATTGAAATGCCCAGAGAGATTCGGTTGGATATAAAAGACACTTGATGCATTGCTTTGATGAGCCTCTGGTTTCACGATGCAGCCACGGTCACCTTGCGTTTTATCTCGTTGCGGGCTCCGGAGTAGACCATGAAAAGCGTCAACATCGCAGTTGCTGCGACCCTCGTCTGCAATGTTACGGCCCGCCTCACGACGGGAGAGAACCAACCCATCTAACCCTCACAAACGACCGTCTCTCCGTCGTCCTCACCAAATCCAGCGGGCACATCACCGACCTCACCCTCGACGGCCAAGACCTCCTGGGTCCTCTGAACGGCAACCGGGGCAAGGGGCCCTACCTCGACTGCTCATGCACCCCCTCCGGCTTCTGGACACCAGGCGGAACGGCCTCGTTGCAGCTCATCAACGGCACCGACTCGACCGGGACCCCGTACGGCGGGCTCATCATGTCTGATAAGTTCGCCGCGACAAATCAGACACTCTCGCAGTACTTCTTCCTCCGCGGCGAAGAAACCGGGCTGCACGCTTTCTCGCGTCTCACATACTTCAACGAAAGCAAGCCTCTGCTCCGCGATCTGGGCGAGCTCCGCACGCTGTTCAGACCTAACACGCCGCTTTGGACGCACTTCTCCACCAGCGAGGGCAACTTCGGACCGTTGCCGAAGGATGCCACTTTCTCCCAGGCCGTGACGGTGCAGGATGCCACGACGTATGTCGGCGGTGTGCCCGATGACCCGTACACGGAGCAGTACTCGGACTACTTCACCAAGTACACCCTGTCAGAGCCCTGGCGCAACCACGACGTCCACGGACAATTCAGCGACGGCTCGACGAGCGCCGATGGGAGCACGTTCGGCGCTTGGCTGGTTCACAATACGATGGAGACGTACTATGGAGGGCCGCTTCACTCGGACTTGGTTTGACGGTATTGTGTACAATTACATGGTATCAGGCCACCACGGCGCGCCGATGCCGAACATCACTCACGGGTTCGATCGCACGTGGGGGCCGCAGTTTTATTACTTCAACAAGGGCTCCCCGGAGACGACTGTGGCCGAGTTGAGAGCCGATGCGGTTCAGTTTGCGGACGCAGAGTGGAATGAGGCCTTTTATGATAGTATTGCGGAGTATGTCCCGAACTTCATCCCCTCGGCTCAGCGAGCAGTGTTCGAGGGGACTGTTCAGCTCCCCGAGGGCGCGAAGCGACCGATCATTGTTTTGTCGGAGAATAAGCAGGACTTCCAACTTAACGTTTTCAACACAAAATCTCTTCAATACTGGGCTGAGATCGACGACAGCGGAGGTTTCAGGGTTCCACGCGTTGCCGAGGGCACGTACAGGGTCACTATCTACGCGGATGGTGTGTTTGGATGGTACATCCAAGACGACGTCGAAATCACAAAAGACTGCGACGATCAAGCCGACATTCGAATGGGAAGAGGAGACTGCAGGCGAGGAGGTCTGGCGGATCGGCGTCCCGGACAAGTCTTCGGGAGAATACCTCCACGGATACGCCCCGGATACCTCCAAGCCTCTTCAGCCCGAACAGTACCGTATTTACTGGGGCAAGTATGATTACGAGAAAGACTTCCCCGAGGGAGTAAACTTCCAAGTCGGCCAGAGCAATGAGGCGCAGGATCTGAACTACATCCACTGGGCGTTCTTCCCCGCCAAGGGCAACCATCTCCGAGAGGAGAACTACTACGACAACGTGAACAACTGGACCATCACCTTTGACCTCACCAAGGACAAGCTAGACGCCGCTAAAACAGCGACATTCACGGTCCAGATTGCCGGGACCAAGACGGCCAACGGGAATGCCAAGTGGACTGTCTCGGGCCATCCGTACAGCAACCTGCCATGGACGGTGAACTTCAACAACCTGTATGAGTCAACATGGGTCATCCCCTACTGGCGGAGCGGGTCGTGCGGCGTGAGGAGCGCTGTCGCGTGCCAGAATATTGAGAACAAGTTCACGTTCACTACTGAGGCGCTGAAGGAGGGGCGTAACGAGTTGACGTTGAGTCTGCCGTTCAACGCCAGCAGTGTGGAGACTGCCCTTCTGCCTGATGCGTTGTATGTGCAGTACGACGCGCTAAGGTTGGAGTTGGCCTAGCTTTTAGCTTCCAATATTGAAAAGACGTGGTGAGAAGTCACTGATCGAATCAGTTCTCGTACCGCTTAAATACTCTGTTGCTTGTCTTGAAGGATTTTAAGTGAATGCTAGCTAGCCGCGGAAACAAATGTCGGGCAACGTGATGTGAGAAACGCCTTTCCAAGGAACATGTCTTCGGAACTTCAAGGAGTGCGTCCAGGACACGAGCCAATCACCAGCGCGAAGTGAGACCGATCGTCCGACTCCCGTGCCGGCGTCACTATCGTCGGGTTCGGCACGGCAGTCGTGACGAACGCCGGTTGGTACGGTAATCACCACCCCTGGCTCCGGATGAAGAGGGCGTTGAAGATGTGTCGAGCTCATGATCAATATCAAGACCTTGGCTATGATGCTCAAGGAGGAATGATCATCCTCTTCCCTGGTGTTGCGATCCATAGCTGCATAGAAGAGGTGATTCTCTCACACCATACTTTGCCCTCATCTTGCGTTTGTTAATCGGTCCAGAAGTCTCGAAGCCTCGGGGGACGACGATGACGGGCGGCGCAGTCGATGAAACCGTTCTAATGGAGTCGAAGAAAACCAGTGTTGACGATGTTGAAAGAGTGCCAGGGATGTTGTTCGGCGCGACAAAGACTTTCTTCACCAACGAGGCCAACAACACCAGAACACCCGCATTAAAAAAAAAACCCATCCAAACACAGATCCTTTGTTGGCCAAGCCATCCTTCCACCTCGACCCGCAAGACCCTGAACAATGAGATTCACCGCACTGCAGCAAGATGATATATCTGCAGCGGCAAACTCCCCCATTTCCCATGGCCTCATCACTACATTCAGTCACCCTCCGTAATCCAACCCATCCCAAAACACCTAATCTCTGAACCTCTTCAGATCATCCAATCTGCCGCCGCGATGTGCTACAAAGTCCACACGCACACTCTCTCCTGCGACGTCCGGCCCATCATATCCTCCACCAAAACACACTACGTCAACCCCTACGAGACGCCGCCCACCTGCGCCTGCCCGCTGCCACGCTCCTCCTCCTCCTCGCACCAGGGCCGCTGCCCCTCGCACGGCTGCTGCAGCCTCTCAAGCACCCTCCACCGCTGCCGCAGGTTGTGCCGCCGGCCGACGCACTACCACCGCTACGTCTGCGACCATCCACCCCCCATTCATCATCTTCGTCACGCCGTCATTCGTACAGCTACTCCCGCCCACCAACTCCGATCCCGTCCCGCACGCCGTGGCGCCGCCTGCCCACGTTCGACCGCGACGCGGACTTCCAAACCGTCGAGTCGGGGGACTTCAAATTCGCAATCTCGGAGCTGCTCGATATCGGCCGCATCCTCCTGCACGCGGAGGCGGAGCTCGAGAAGGGCCGGCAGCGGATTGAGAGGGAGAGGCGCCGGCATGCGTCGTCGCATGGTGGGGCGTGCGGGAAGATGCTGGATACTTGGGAGTGCGGGTGGACAAGGCGGATAGCGTTGATGGGCGCTGAGGCGGATGATTTGAAGCTGAGCACGGAGATTTTGGCGGACTGCTGGGTGAAGTATGTGGGTTTGCTGCGGAAGTATGAGAGGATGGGGCAGAGGAGGGTTAGTGGAATTCTCGAAGAGCCTGTGGTGACCGATGAGAGGACGACTAAGAGGCCGAGTGATCGGGATAGTGGAAAGACGACGTGGCATCGGAGTGAGGGTCGCCCGCGGACCCAGGGGCGTCACCGGAGTGAGGTGAGGGTTGCGAGCGGGGAATACCGCCATGGTGATGATCGGATTCAGGTCGAGGAAGACAGGCCCCGGACGCATACTCGGCGGGAAAGCTGGGGCGGTGAGGACCGTAGGCGCGGTCGAGAGGGGGATCGTGAGAAGGAAAGACGGCATGACGCGCGGGATTACGTCGCGGATGAGCGACGACCCCGTCGAAAGACATATGTCGTGGAGGATCGCCGGACGTATCGAGAGCCATCAAGAGATGAGCGGCCACGAAGTTGGTGGAGGCTGTGAGGTCAGTCGATGGCGTAATGCAATTTTCAGTCGCAGCCGAGCGTTCGGGCGCCGGATGAAGAAATGAATTTGATTAAATGGATATATGAGTCAATGATATCTAATGCTTATGCTTTTGCTTCCATGAGTGATCGATAACTCCGAGCTCGCCGTAATGCTAGGGATGGATAGTATTATGTGACCTCAAGGTGAGGCTTCAATACACCAACTTGAAGTCAATGTCCGACTTTCCCACCATGAGGGTATCCGGCAGAGGTAGTTGAGCATAAAAAGGATTCGGACGGAAGGTGACCTCCTTGAGGTTCGGTAGCTTCTCCTTGCTTCCAAAAACGAGCTTCCGCAAGGCGTTCTGAATGCCGCTTTCGTACTGTTTGCGGGCCTGAAATCCCAGCTTGTCGATTTCGACGTCGTGCCACAGCTCCGCCAAGTCGAGTATTTCCAAAGATTGAGGCAGGCTGCCGAGGACGTCAAACTCGTCCAACCTCTCCGGCTTCCCAAACAAAATGCCGATATCGAGCTTGACGTTTCGCAGAGCCTTCATCTTGGGTAAGCAAGTGAGGGTGCCGTCTCCACCGACGTGCTGCGAGAAGTTGGCGGCCAAGATGCCCTCGAATGAGAACGTCTCAAGCGTATCGGCGACAAGGCACAGAGCCGTGTTGAGATTATGCTCGCCGTCGGCAACTTGGTCGGAAACACCAGAAGGACTCATCTCGAGGAGCTTCAGATTGGGGCACAGGGCGCAAATGGCGTGCCAACCTGTACCCCACATACTGCTGCGGACGAGTCGTACCTCTTCAACATGCTTCCAGCTGCCGTCATCACCCCATCCGTCGCCTGGTGGGAGAGCTGCTGGTCGGAAATGAGCAGATCCCAGCTCCACGGCCTTCAGATTGGGCAGCCTCAGTAGGCATGGCAGCTCGCGGCGGGGCCAGAAACTTGCCCCAGGAAAGTCGGGCATAGGCTCCAGCATGATGCGGGTGAGTGAGTTGAGGACACGGGGGCAGCCTTCGTCGGGTTCAATATCTGGGGTGAGAATATCCTTGAGCTTCTGGTATTCGCCAGCGGCGAAGGGCATTCGCATATGGAGGGTGCGCAAGTTTGGCGTCGAGTAGAGAACGAGGGCGAAAACGATTTGAACGACTTCAAGATCCGTCTTGGCTTCCCGCATGAAAGCCTTGATGCGGTCCGGGAATCGGGATGACTCTTCCACTAAGTGGCGCCAATGGGTACGCTTGTACGGGCACAGTACGTCAGTGGGATAGTGATCGCTGCCCAGACATGAGACGTATGAGAAGATGCGCATGTTTGCGCCGAGCTCTGGCCGTTCGAGGAGCGTCTGCAGTAGCGATTGAAGACGTGACCGGCCCCATAGGTAGACTGTCTGGTAAAGAGACGGGATGGCGAGATCCGATAAGCGACGGCAGACGAAGGCGAGTCGGTAAAGGGCGACACGATTGCTGACGACAACTCCATCGGGATCGGTGTAGGCGGTGAAGGGGATATCCAAGCCATCAAGAGGTGGTGTCAAGTGTCCGACAATCTGGAGCAGAACCTCATCGGGGAGGGAGAGCAACGTATTCGATGCCATGGTGGGCGGGTGTCGGTGGTGAAAACCTGGGGTATCGTCGAAATGGGGCGAAGGTGGGCAGGTGAGATATTAGATCTTGATTAAGCGGTGTGGTATGCGAGAATGAGACAAGTCGAGGCCGGTGACACGTGAGATGGAAAGCCGCATGTACAGACTTTGAAGACGACGTGTGCCCAGGCGTGTCTCAGCCAAATGGCGATTCGTGGGGTAGAGTGAGCGAGTGAAGTGCGAGGTGGTGACCTTATGTAAAGCGGCGGACTCGCTTGGCGCAGGTTCGGCGACAGCAGAGTCTGCAGAAGGCCAGGCAGTAAAAGGGATGCAGGGTTGAACGCAGGAAGCAGGAAAGTGGGCAAGGGAACAGAGGAGGAGGAGGAGATGAGACGGGCGCGTGGCGTAGCAAGATTCCCCCAGGTTTTGCCCCGTGGCTCTCCACTCTGTGCTTTCCGCACCCAGGCTCGGCGACAACGATGGCCCCTTTGACGATCCGAATGCGGCGACGAGTTGGCAACGTTGCGGAAGGGGGAAAGGGGGCCAGATTGCAGAATGCGCATGCGCATGCGAGGAAGAATCTCGGGGTAAATATGGGTGAGTGTGGGTGGGATTTCTTTTGTCCCGCGTGTCCAATTGACGTGGAGCAGTCAGTCCCTTGGGATCCAAAGTCGCCGTTACTTGGTAGTAGAAGCGTTGGATTCATGGGAGACAATGTACATGGCACATCTCAGCCCCAGGAGATAGCGTGGGCCGTTACCCTCGGCATTCCAGACGCCTGGCCATGGCGATGCCGGCGTCGATATGAGACTTTTGTTTTTTCTTGGTGCGTTTGTTGCGGCATCAGGTTGCATTTTGGACATGACGTTGCCGGAGGCTCCCGCTCTTCGGCTATCCAGGCTGGGCATGGCATCTCGACACCCTGTCTTGATGCCTCCTGCGACCCTGGCTCTGGGCAGTGCGACTGCGAAAAAGGCACCCACGTGGTTGGTTCAGAGGGTTGCGACGCATGGCCCAGACCTGATGTCTGCGAACGAGCCGATCGGGAGGCGGCACCCGAAAGGAAGAGTGCCTCTACCGGTCGGATGAATCAGAGTCGCATTCGTGGGAAGAGACGGCCCCCGAGGCACTCACACGCTTAAGGCGGCGTGGCATATGTGAAGAAGGGCCGCCAGTCGTGGTGTCTAGGTGAGGGGAGGACACTGGAGGGGGACACTGGAGGAGGGGAGAAAGAAAAAAGGATAAAATAACGAATAAAGTGGGGGTGGACAGGGCTGGATGTGAAGCGAACGATTGGCGGGAAGGCGCGCCAACATCGGCGGTCCCCTGCTCCTTCCCCCCCCCCTTGTGTTGAAGGTGTCCCTGCCTCACCCGGAAAACCAGGCCTTGCATCGTGACTGGCTGCCAGTTTCGACTTCTTGCCTCTTGAGCAAGTCCGGCCCACCGTTCGTAAACCGCACCGGTTGCAGGCGGTTGCAGTTGCAATGTTGGTGGGGGAAGGTGCATTCAAGCGGTGCGGTAAGCATTTATGGCAGTTGCAGGATGGAAAGCCCGCAGGTTCTACTGACTCCCGTCTATCATCTAGGTGAGGTGCCTCAGGTACAGCAGCGTTTTATTTACAGCGAGGGAGCCGCTGAAGAACACCACCGGAAAAGACGATCACTGCAAACACTGCGAACACAGAGAGAGGCCGACAGGAATCGCTTGCACAGCAGAAACAGCTTGCAACCATTTCCCGGCATGGGCCAAGCTTATTATGGGAAATGATCCAATTTATCACGCAATGGCAGTCCGGATCGACGTGTTTGTTTGCAATCTGCCTGGGTTATGCATGCTGCGGTGCTCCTTCTCCTGCTTGCTCCTGCTGTGCTCAGTGTTCCTGCTGTGCTCCGGGAGGCAAGTGCGACAACACCCTGTGCCTGCCCTGTCCTTCCTGCCCTTCTTTTTTTTTTTTTTTTTTTTTTTTTGGCCTCTACTCTTCGCTGCCGTTGGCCTCCCTCCTCCCAGCTTACCTAACTTTCCGCAGCCTGCACAGACCACATCCTCCTTCACCTGACAGGCCCCACCGCTCGCGTGCCCTTCCCGCCTCAGGCATGCACACCTCCTCCCCAAGGCATCGACTGCCCGAATGGTCCTCGTGCGTCTGGTTCCGGCGTCTCTCTCACATTTTCCCCCAGGGCCTCCCTGCCTCCCGCTGCCAACATGATTCTCCAAACCCGAGAGATCACACCACTTTCCGGGCTCTTACGGATAATTCCTGACAGGGATCCCCACGGAAGACCCCTCACCGACAGCTTGGGAAGCGCCGCAATCGACCTTTCGCCTCGACGACCACGACGACTACGACACGCCCTCACGGCCCTCAAACACGATACACTTTCCCGCCTTCCGTCTACCCTCAGGGCGACCCCTTTTGAGCCTGATGCGACAGCGCCGAAGCGAGTCCGTCCGACCCTTCTGACTTCAAAGTTGCAAGCCCATGTGTCGTCTTTGAAACTTGGGACCAGCTGATTCTAGACAGAAGCTTGTTTCTTCGTCTTCCGTCTCTTTGTCGCCCAGCCTCGAACGCTTGCCTAGGATGACTCTGCTCGTCGCAAGAGATCAAATTGAGGCCGGTCTCGCTGCCATATTGACCGTCTGGCCAATTGGCTTTGCAGATCCAAATCCAACGGTTTCCCAACCCAGAAGATCCAGCCAGGGAAATTGTCTTTAGTCGTCATCAACGAGACAAAGTCCACATGGCCGACGCACGAACATCTGCACCCGGGGATTTATTGGGCTCCACGGGCATTTTCTTGTCGAATTACTGCTCTGTCTCTCGGCTTATTGGTACATCGGCCTCTGGTCTAGACTCTGCTGGCCCTCCGCACCATCGGAGCGTCTTCCGGCATTGGGCCGGCGTTGAATCCCCGCGCACACCGAACCCCCGAGATATCCTATCAACGACTACATTCCACCTAATCCTGAAGAGCCAAGAAATTCGGCTCAATACAGGTTCTCAGCTCCTGAGTTGTTGCAACTTCAAGATGTCTACCACCTGTGAGTCAACTGCTCGATGACATCTCGATTTGATCAGTCTCTTCGCTGGGACGTCAGTCCTCCAACGGCGCAAAATCATCATCGCATCCCGAGTTCGTCTCGGCCTCACTATCGCCATAGAGATCCCCAACTTGCAACATCTTGATCCGTTTACGCAGGATGACCGGATTCAATCGCTTAGCCTCCACATCGTCATCGCTTTCCTCCGCCACACTGTTGGTAGTGTCTTCCGAACCTCCCCTGGTGCGTTCTGTCTCCGACAAGCTGTGAGAGGCTTTGCGCTTCCTCGGCCTCAACCCCTTCCCTGCCCGCTCCTTGCAGAGCCTGCCCATGAGGCCCGGCACGCTTCCTTTGGCAAGGTCTCTCATCACACCCAGTGCCTCGTCTTCCGTCTTTCCATCTGCCAGCATCTGCTTCATCCTGTCCCAGAACGGCTTGCGCCGAGTGAACCATGATCGGCCATAAGTATCGTTGCGCCACTTGGCACGATACTTTACTTCCAACTGCTCGACAGGCGGCTGACCGCGAAGGCCATGTCGGTACTCCGCCCAGATCTCTTCTACCGTGTCTGGTGTCGGCTGGAACTTGAACAAGGGCCTCTTGTTACCGTATTCGTCTGTGATGGTCAAGGCGCTGCAATACTTCGGGTCGTCGTACGGGGTCGGAGGTTCCACTACTTGTTGCTGTGTTGGGTTCGCGCTGCCACCAATCTTCTTCGCGGTCTGGTTCAGTCGACGAAGTGATGACGGGATTATCGCCCGTGGCGCCTTCTTGCCAGTGCTTCTCGTCCTCTGTGGCTGCGGGGGTACTGCGGTCGCTATCGGCTCCGGTCCGTCATCTACTCTCGCCTCGCTTTCGGTCATCACCACGTCCGCTCGGGCCGGGCCCTGACCCCATCCCGGAGCTGCGGGTGCCGCCGCGGCCGCCGGCGTCGCAAAGGGAAATGACGGAGTCTGCGCCTCAGTTGTCGCATCCGCGGCTGAAAGAATCCCATCTCGGCCCAGAATCTCTCCGACGCGGATCCCAGCAACTTTCTAAGCAATCCAAATCAGCATCAAACTCTCGCCTTCGTCATACCCGAACCCAACATACCGGGATCACATCCACCAACAACCTACGCTGAAGCTCCCATTTCCCTTCAAACCCGATCTGCCATTTGCGTATTTCCTGGCGCCATTCGTCCTGTCTCCTTTGGATCTCCTCGTACTCGTGGATGTACTTCTTCTGCAACTCAATCACGATCTTGGCGAGCTCGTTCTCGGTCTCGGGTGGCGGTGCGCCGTCCTGCGCATGCGGTGGCGGTGCAGTGCTCTGTTTTCCGGTGTTGTGGTCGTCGTCGTCGTCGCTCCCGCTGTCGGAGTAATCCACGAGCCGCACCCGGTTCGCGGCGTCCATGCTGTGCCTGGCGAACGTTTGTGACAGATTGATTATCTGACCGACGATCTGACCAGCTGCGGCCGGTGCTATGCTCGCGCTTGGTGTTGATGGCTGGATGATATGTTTGATGTGCCACGTCTTCCACAGACGACGTGAAAGTTGTGGAATTTCCAGTGAAGCCGCAAGAAACGTCCCGTGTTGATTGGGAGTCCCATCTAAATGCATGTCTTGACTGGAGTAAGGACCGAAACCTCGAGACATTCAACGATATCGCTCCTCCTCCAAACATCTTTGTTGAAATTGTACCCAACCCGTGCTTGGTTCTGTTTGTGCCCGCAGTCGTCCATTGTTCGGCCATTTTCAATGTTCCCGAAATGGTCGTCGAGGTTGGTCTATGCGTCAGGGGTGAAAGGGCGATTGACGGCGGGAGATGCTCGCTTGGCGTGTTTGCTGTAATGGCTCCGAGACCTTCGGCAGGTTTACCCGCTAGGAGTGTTCCTTAGAATTTGTCGGCTGGTTGGTTCCTGTTTTTACGTGGTCACGGGATGTGTCATTGGTAGTTAATGGTTCATGATCATCGACTATGGGTCGATCAAACTTTCAGCCCTGCGCTATTGCCGAATAGTGAGCCCCAAAATTAGGAGGGAGATACTGCTCGAACTTATTTGTACTGATGCCATTCCAAAGTCGATAGAATGCACAAGATGAATTAGAAGCATGAGTTGAGAGCCTATGGCGTCGACTGCTGGTTGTAAGTGGCGGTGCATTCTGCCAATATATGCACATGTTGCGTCGCAGCAAACTCCTGATTTGCTCGGTGCAGAATCCCAGCCCTCAACCTGCCGAAGCGAAGAGCACGTTGGGCCACCTACCACTCGCAAATGGTATGGTGCTCAAGTCGTCATTGGCTGTCGGCTACACTGGCGGCTTCGATAGCTGCGGTCGAGAAGTGATGCATTCGATTGACCATGGAAGATGTGTGGTCTTGCAGTGTGCCATATGCCGGAGACCTTCGAGCGCGCATCACCATCAAGATGCGTTGATTCGTTTATTCCGAAAGCTGAACTGTCGGTTTCCCAAGTTGCATGCATACCAAGACGCAGGCTTGTCACGCGACGTTCTTTGCCCAATCATTCTTGCACATTCTTCTTTGGAGGGTAGCCATGCACGAATCCGAGGCTCTCGGACAGAGAAGAGTGTAGGAAAGCAGGATTCGTGCCTGTGGGAAGGAGCAGACGTCTTGGAGGTATTGGACGCCGTGTAGCTGGAGGCAACGTTCTAGTCGAAATGGAGGGGGTCCTCACTTAAGTGCACTTCCAACATAATTCCAATTTGCGCAGACTTTTGAATATAAAACGCCAGTCCGGCCGCGCAAGAACAAGCGAGCTTGACTTTGCTCCTCATAGGATTTACAAACTAAATTACACCTGAGTTTTACCAAGACTTTTCAAACGCCCCTCAATCCATTTCTTAGCCCTCCTTCCGTGGCAAAGATCTGCTTTGAAAGTGTTCATAATCAACAATCCAATTCAACTTCTTAAGAAACCTACGAAATGTCTCCCAAACGCCAATTAACGAATGTGACTCTACCCAACCACGCCTCGCCTTTCAAAGCAGGTCTAAATCCCGAGGGAGGGCCAGGAATATTGGACAAGGGAGATTCCCCATCCGCCGCGTGCAAGACTAATTTCGACAATTTAGAGTCCCCCAAAAGAATAAACGGCGTGGATATACCTAATGGAGACTTGACTGATAACGCGCCAGTTTCTCTTATACCGGTGCCGAAAACATACAATCTGATTTCACTTATTAAGCATCATACGCGGAACCCTTTTTCAAAGACCTGTTATTATTTTACGAATTTGCTACGGTCGGAGCTTGCAGAGAAAACACCAAATCCACCTGTTCCGGATGTGACTCCTAAATCGGCAACAAGATTTGGTAGTCAGGCGTATTCTACATTAAGCCCCCAAAGCCTTGTTGGTCAAATCGTATGGACACGGGTAAAACTGCGTCTAATGGAGAGTGGAATGGAGAAGAAGAAGAAGAGGAAGAAGAACAAGAAGGAGAAGAGACGACCCGTTTTGGTAATTGCGTACGATCAACATAACGACCATCTTATCTGCTGTCCTCTCACGAGCAAGAGGCCTCAGGGACTGGAGCACAAGTACTTCACGATAGGAAAATCCGCATTCTTCAAACCAAAGTGGGAACCGTCGGACAACATTCAAGTACAAGACCAACATGGCGGAACAACATTTTTGAAAAAGAACAGCTGGGTATTTTGCCACCCGGAACGATTAACATATTTGAAATCGACCGACCTTGAGACACGCGAAAAAACCAAAAAGATCGTGGTCACACAGAGTCGGCAAAAAGTTATCAGAAACGTCCTCAAACTTTGAGGAAGACCAAGGTTACGTCTCTTAGGAGACGACCTTTGCTCCCGTCATTTATTTATCCCAATGGAAGCCAACCCAGCCTGGGTCGCAGTCAAGTGCGTAACTCAACTTGATGCCTGTCAAACATAATCTGGGATCTATCTTTCATTGGACAGCACTCCCGAACTCCCGATCGATATCTGGGGTATCGCTTCGAAAACAGTCGCGCGGGGGGGGAGTACAGACGCCAATTTCGCCATTCTGTCTTCACAAGCAACCCACCCCGAGTTGTAATTTGCAACACAACTGCAAAGGAACACGCCTGGATGAATGAGACGAGTGTGTTGGCGGAGTTGAATGTGGTTGGAAGAGTGAGGTGGGCCGGAGGAGGGCAATGAGGTAGGAGGCTAGGAATTTGGTGCGAGGGGATAATGTTTTGGCGGTGGTATCACATCAGTGCGAATTCTGTCCGGGAACCACATGGCCGCCGTTAGACTCTAGTTGGGGGTGCTCCTACCAGCGGCAGAATCTACCATGTGCTCTCGATTTGAGATTTCGGGACGAGTCGATCCCGCCGTTTTGCGTTCGCGCTGTGACTTAAAGACGAGAATCTTACGGATGCTAACTAGGACCCCTTCTTACCAGACCTTTTTTCGATCCCCAACTGAACTACATTTGCAGTTGACTGGCAGGTTGGTTGATTCAATGGAAGGTGAGAATATCAGAAAATGTAATTCAATGAGATTTATGTGCAACATCGAGTAAGACCTATGTATTCCTCTTTCTCAGTAGATCGGCAGAAGCTGGATAACAGTACAACCCCAAATAGCCCTCTGGCCCCAACCAAAGAAGCTCAAAATCGCGTCATCACCGTCCTGGCACACCATGAATGCGCCATTGAAGTCCGGACCCATTTCTCCGGGATAGTACACGCCGTTGTCATTCAGAGTGAGACCCGGGGTACCGTCTGAGCATTTGAGCTCCACGGGTCTGCCGCTCGGTACCATCGCAGGCCCGCGCCAGGGGACGACCATGCCAGCAAATGGGGATGATTCGTAGTCGAAGTAAACGCCAATGGTGTTGTTGTTGGCGTAGAATGTAGTTCCTTGGTTCTTAGGTACCAGAACTACCTTGGCTTGACACCCATCACCAGAGACATAGCCGAGCTCGTAGCCCTGGACTTCAGGGCCATTCCCTGGGTGATCGGGGTAAAGATTGTTGGCCCAGAGGCGGAAACCGTTGGTACGGTCGTCGCTTCTTGTGGGAAGTGTCGCTGCTGTTGCACCAAGAGCGAGAACGACCGTCTTGAGGAGGATTCGGAAAATCATGTCGGAGTTGTGGAGTGCCCGAATTATGATAGATCTCGATGTTGATGATTAGGAGTATGTGTGTGCGATACGAAAATGCAATAGGAATGGAGTCTTACTGGTGTGAAAGTTCAAGCTTTTCACTGAGACTTGCGTGCTATTTATACTGATCTTGAGTCTAATTATGTGCCATTTCTTAATATGGTAATGTGAAGTCATCTCAGTATTGTATCCCCGCACTCATACATCCGCTTTGTCTAGCTCCTGCACAATGTCCACAAGATGACGGGCTTACTACGGCCTATTCAACACGGAAATGTCTACAAAAGACCCGACAAGAGTCCACTTTCGACCAATATTGTGCGATCGGGCGCCTGCCAAGGCTGACGTGCCTTAACAGGACGCTGTCTAGCTCGTATCCTCAAAGCCATATTACATGCATACGCTGTAAGATCAGACATACGTAAGCGAGGGCAACAAAACGGATAGGAAGGAAGCAATCTAGAAAGCAAATACGAGAAAAATTGCGTAATGAAGCCATGAGTTGTAGGATGATCGACATTGATGTTAAGTACCCAGTTGGAGACCAGCAGGGAACTCGTGCATCCACGTAACAAGCTGTATGGCAGTCTCAATCCCTTCAGCCCAGGATTGAAAGAATAGTCTCAGCCGGGAGGTCTCTAGAGCTGAAACCAACTCTAAAGGTGAACTGTCCCTCAGGGATGACCCAGTCCTGTTCAACAACGTTCCATAAGCTCAGATCCCTCCGCAACACCCCAAACTCAACATCAGCACTAGCACCCGACTCAATCATAACCTTCTCAAACCCCCTAAGCACCTTTTGCGGGGTTACTTCCGGAGCCCCTTCTGGATAAGACAAGTAAAGCTGTGGAACGGCATGCGCAGATCGGTCGCCCGTGTTCGTGATTATGGCCTTGACGATAACAAGCTCGTCCCATAGCTGTGGATTTCCACCAGGCTGTGTCTGCAGGGATGCATCCGGTCGGGCCGCCACCGAGCTGTTCCCTTTGACAAGGCTGACATCGACTTTGTTCTCTTCGATAGCAAAGGTGGTGTAAGTCAATCCAAAGCCAAACTCATACAACGGCTCAATGTTCTGGGCATCGTAGTGGCGATAGTCGATAAGCTGGCCTTCTGTAAAGTCAGCCTGCCAGGCCAGAGGGTCGGAAACAGGTCCAGTGATGTTGACGACTGGCGGGCCAGCATCGGCTTCGTTACGCGGAACGGTGTATGGAAGACGCCCTGAGGGAGCAATGTCACCCCATAGAAGATCGACGATTGAATTTCCGCTCTCCTGGCCGGGGTAATGCGCCAAGAGGATTGCCCCAATCTTGGTGTGGTTCGCCCATGGCATGGTGTTAACTCCGCCCGAGTGTGTAACCACGACGGTGTTCCCACAGAAGTCAGCGACGTTGTTGATCACAGCAGTGGAGTTTCCGTCGAGTTCGAAAGAAGTCCGATCAAAGCCTTCACTAGCAAAGGTCTGCTGGAACACGACGCAGATCTCGGGTGGAGGGTAGATGCCCCTGAAGTCGTTCCTCGCCAGGAGCTCGTTGTTGGTGGCGTAGAGCACTTCAGCGCCAGTCTCTGCGGCTTTGGCTTGGATGGCTCTTAGAGGTGAGATGATGTAAGAAGCACGGCCTGTACCAGAGCCGCCACCGATGATCATGGTACCGGTATTGACGCTATCAGGGACTTCGGACGGGCGGTAGAATCCGTCGGTCATGTCTCCTGCATCGTTCCCGAAGACACCGATGATCTTGGGACTGTTCAAGGGTAACGTGTTGTTGTTCTTGACGAGGACAGTGCCGGCAGCGCCCATCTCGCGGATGACTTTTGCATGGTCGCCTCTAACATCCCGACCGTGTTCAAAGACGAAGCCATCAGGGAGATATCCGCCTGCCTTGGCAGCACCAAGACCGACTTGCTGAATGAGAGTCACCCATCTGAGTGTTGGGTCTGCAGTTGGATAGTCTTCAGCATCTTGACGGAGGAAGTAGTACGGTGTCATGATGTTGCGGACCATCTGGCCAATCCTGGCTTCGGAGACGGTTCCGTTGCTGACGGCCTCGAGCACTCTATCACCAAAGTAGAGAACAGACCCCTGGTACGGGGGTATGATGCCAGGCATTTCCATATCCAAGCCCGCGTTTATGGACTCCGAGGTGGAATGAGTTGCGAACCAATCACTGACGGTGTACCCTTGGAATCCTAACTCTTCGCGCAGGAGCTTGGTTAGGGTGTGGGAGTTTTCGCAGGAGTAGGTCTGGTTGAGACGATTATACGAGCACATAACGGACGTAGTCCCGGCCTTGATGGCATCGGCGAAGGGCCAGAGGTAGAGTTCATGGATGGTTCTGTCGTCGACGTTGGCGGATATGGCTTCGGCCCGGGTACCATCAGTCTGGTTTGTGTTGGAACGCTGGGTCTCTTGCTCATTGGCAATATAGTGCTTCGAGCAAGTTTGGACTCCTGCGTCTTGAACACCATGGACGGTTTGAGCGATTGAGATTCCGGCTAGGTAGGGATCTGGACCGAAGCCTTCCCAGTTCCGACCGCCCAGTGCGTGACGACCCATGGGGCCTGTCGAAGGTCTGTTGGTATTTAGTTGGTGCCATTGCAACATTTGAAACGTTTGACTTACCCAAGCATCACGTGTCCACCTTTGCCCTTGAACTCTTCACCCAGCGCATGCCCCCGACGGTAGATGAGATCTCGGTCAAAGGTTGCAGCAGCTGTGATACCTGAAGGGAAGACGCTGACCAGATCGACGCGGTTGATGGCCGCAGGACCGTCAAGAAGTCAAAGGCCTTGAAATCCGAGCCGGGGAATGGGGGTGATGACGCCGATGCAATTGCCTGCGGATGAGTTGCCCGTAATCATGGAGACCTTCTCGTCGAGGGTGAGTTTGGAGACGAAATCCGAAGCCATTGTGGCGGCAGCATCCCAGTCTCGGGTTCCTTGTGACTTATGAGCTACTTGGTGATTGCCTAAAAGGATGACGTTCTTTACGTACCGTTGTTTTCGGAACGGGAAGCATGTCGGACGGCATCCGCGCCGTGGACTCCGAGCAGCAAGAGGGAGCCTTTCAAAATGCCCAACATGATTGAAGAGGGTTGCGAGTCAAAATTAGGATGGCTTTGGTGGCGTCTCAGATTTCACCTCGCAGGTCAACAATATCTTTATATATACTTCCAACTTCTTACATACGGCAACAAGTGGCTACCTCGGCTGGATCACCAGTCGTCGTGGCTGCAGTAGTATTGCCGCCCGTACCACGGGCAGCAGCCTTGGAATCAAGCGTGAGGTTCGTCATTTCGGACCGATTGTCGATGAACAGGCCCAAATCGGAGTCTGGGGATGCGGGGATATTACCGGGGGTTTGTCGAACCCTTGATGGAAGATTGCACCGGTACAAATCTTGGCTGTGGAGCTTCCTAGTTCCGGCCTACCAGATAGCTCCTTTCGAACGCCATCATACCGTGATGAACAATTATTTTCCTGATACTTCACTATCTCTTGACGTGACCGCTGGCTATCTGGCTATCGACCGTTTGCTTTCCATTCCCACGTCCCAGTCCCAAAACCAACATCTTCAAACGTGAGGATTGAACGCAAATGCCGAGGCTTTGCGCAGCGACACTGAACCCTGAGGTGATGTCTCATTAGTAAAGAGAGGACAGCTCGGGGTATTTCTCTCCGGGCAACACATGGTGAGTATGCAGGTGTAGTGGGATACAACCGCACATTGGACGATTTGCCGACATTGGACCCGGCGTCGGGAAGAATTTCTCGCAAAGTGAAGTTGTATACGCGTATTTTCAATCCACACTGAGGAACATGTGATCTTCAAGCGCGTATACGACGGCCTAGTTGAATTTGACCAAAGAATGCCGTTAACCTCAATGCAACAATGTTCATCTTTGCGGGGTCTACCCCGGCTTCCCCGCATGTCAGCCCACCTTCTGTTTGACTTCAATCCGAGGTACTTGAGCTTGCTTGTCACGGTGAGCGGCAATTATGTGTGGAACTCGACCTTTTTCGTATTTGAGGATTAGGTGGGAAATAAAAGGGCCGATGTCCATTCGCGTCATGTTCATCCAGATTTGGGCTGGGAGGGGTGCATGCTCCATGTCATCTCAAACCATAAGGTCCTGTCTTCAACGTCAACCTTGGACGTCAAGCCTCATCATTCAAATTCACCAGGCAACTCTGGTTTCGGTTGTAATTAGCCAGGATTCCCCCAGAACAGACACGTTCGGATTCCTATCATGTTCGTCCTCTCGTTCAAGTCCATGACAATGCTTCCGTTGCTCGAGCCAGACATAGTGTTAAGCGAACCCAGTTTTATGGCATCCCTCGGTGAAGAATTATACTCCAGGCTTTGGTCACCGCGATCAGTATCATGCCTCATAATCTCTGGGGAAAGGTTTTACCAAGAATGATGCGGCATCCATCCTTTTTACACCTTGACTGATGTTTTATGCTGAGTAGGTTGTGGCATTCCTAAATTTAAGTATACAGACTATGACCTATTACTAAGGTCTAAGGTTATAGAAGTCAGCGTGATATTATGAACTACCTTGTTTCACGGTAGAGGTATTATCGTGATGCTCTTAAGTATTTAAGGTAGCCTCGTATCTATAGGAAAGTATAACATAACCTACTTTCTAACTTACTTTTCTAGACTAATAATATTCTAGTATATTAGTCTTTAATTTATAAAAAACCCTTTATATTAAACTTTAATTTAGAGTAATATAAACTATTTTATTTATATAAATACTATATATATATTATAGTTAGTTTATAATAATTATAAGCTTAGTTTATAATATATTTTTAAATTACTATTTATAAAATAAATTATAATTTTATTTAATTTTTTTATATCTATTATATTTTACTTTAATTCTTAGTTATATTTTTTAAAATTAATTTAATTTATAATTTATTTTTAATATAATAATAATTACTAACCTAAATATTTTATATAAACTTATTCTTTTATGATTTCTCTATTTAATATTACTGTTTAAATAGAAATAAAAATAAAAGGTATTTAGAATATATTAACTTAGATAATACTTCTAGTATTTCTTCTAATTTAAATAAAATTAAAAATATATTGTTATTTAATAATTAGATTTAAAAAAAGAATAAAAAAATACTATTAAATACTATTAAATAGAATAGAAAGCTTATAATAAAGTAAGTATTTTATATATTTCTATTATAATAAATATATAAAACTTTTTATAAAAAGTAAAAAAGCTAGAAATAAAAACTCTAGAAAAGAGAAAATTAAAAAAACTATTAATAACTTATTATTATTTATATTAATTACTTTTACTTTTTTATTAAGAGATCTATAAAAATTCTTAAATTTTATATTATTATATATATTATATATAAAATAAACAATATATAAAAGAGTAAATATATAAAGTTTTTAATAAATAAGTAAAAAATAGTTTCTAAAGAAATCTTTATTCTAACTTAAATAAAGCTTTTTAAAAAAAGAAACTATATTTTTTATATTCTAATTTATATTCTAAAATAATATTATATTTTAAATAAGTTAAGTAATTTTATTATAATATAAAAAAATATTTTAGTTTTAAATTAAGTATTTTCTATTATTAACCTAATATTTAGATTAGAGACTTCTAAAACATACTTTTTAAAGCTTTTTAATATAAATTACTAAAGATCTAAGAAACCTTTATATTAAAAACCTTTTTTTAAGTAATAATATTACTTTACTTTATTTTAAACTAACTTAAAGCTTATTAATATTATTAAATAAAAATATTTAAATACTAAGATTTTAAATATAAATTAATATATTAAATATTTAAAATTCTCTTTTATAAAAACTTAATAAGAACTTAATTAAAAAGTTATATAAATAGAGTTTTTATAATACTAGCTAGATAATTAGATAATATAATCTCTAAAAACTCTATTTTAGAAAAGTTTTTATAAAATAAGTTAGCTACTTACTATATATATAGAAAAGACTATAAATAGATATTTTTTACTTATAACTAACTTAAGTTTATACTTATAAGTAAAAGGTTTTATATATACTTAGATAAAATAAAATAAGTCTATTCTAGAATTAATAGATTAGATTACTCTAAACTTTATACTAAAATAGTATATAAAGAATAGCTTATTATAAAGAACTTTAGTTCTCTTTACTCTAATAATAATAATATTTAGAATAAAAAGAAGCTTCTTAAGAGTAACTCTAATAGAATAAAAGAGTTAACTAATACTTCTACTCCTAAAATAAACTTTCTAGCTAATATAATAGCTTATATAATTACTAAAAATATTATTAACTTAATTATTACTAAAAAAGTAGAGATCTTTATATTAAAACTTAAACCTAATAATATCTATATAATTTATATTTAAAGCTTAGAAGTTTTCTCTAATATAATATTAAAAACTATAGTATTTTCTACTTTATTAATAATATCTCTCTCTTTAAAAAAAGCTTAATTATCTATAAAGTAAAAGGATAAGTTAAAATAGATATTATTTTATACTTTATGATAATATAAAGTACAAAGATCCTTATAATATTCTTAATAGAGTAAATAGATTTTAGGATATACTATATAATATTATATTTATAGATAACTTTTATATTAAATTATCTCAGAATACTTACATAAAAAATAAATATCTAATACTTAGGTTTTAATAGTATTCTTTATCTTAAAAATTATAAAAATAGTAAAAATAAAAAAGCTTTTAAAAAAGAGTAATATTACTTTTATAGATTACTAACTTTATCTCTCTTATTTCTATTCTAGATATATTCTCTCTAATAACGCTTTAATATTAAATCTACTTATTTTTATAATAACTTATATAAAATAATACTCCTAAAAACACCTACTAACTTATACTAATACTATAGAAATATAATACTTTTACTCTAGATATTTAAAACTAAAAGTATTAGAGAAACTTATTTTTAATACTTAGGAAGTAAAGATCTAGAGTATTATATACTTTAATTACTAATACTATATAATAATATATATAAAGTAAGTTATCTTATAATATATAAAAAGAAAAGTAATTTACTCTTTTTATAGGATCTTATAAAACCTATTTAACTACTTAATAAGTTTTAATATAAATAAATAGATACTTATTATTAAAGATAAGTATATAAGTTAACTTTTATTTTTTATATATAGATAAATCTTAATATTTAGTTTTTATAGTAATCTAAATATTTAAATACTAAGTATAAAATAGTATAGTTTTACTTTATATAAGATAAAATAAAATAATAAGTATATTATAATTATAATAAATAGGTTTTTAGAGTTCTAGATTTAGGTTTTAGATTTAAGGATTAAAATTAAATAAGCTTTTTTATATATAAAAGAACTAAATAGAAGTATAGAGAGAGTAAGTTAGAAGCTAATTATAAAAGCTATTATAATATTTTAAGCTACTAAACTTCTATTTATACTTTAGGTTAAAGTAATATAAGCTACTATATTCCTTTATAATATAAGCTTTTATTAATATTATAGCTAGCTTTTACTAATCTAAGTTAAAGAAGATTAGCTAAAAAACTTTATTAAGTATTATAAACCTATTTATAAAGTAAATCTCTTAGTTAACTTATACTTTTAATAGGGAGAAATATATATATAGCTATAGAGTATACTTTCTTAAAAAAGAATATAAAGTAAATAAAAATAGATATAACTTTAAAATTATAATATAGCTATAGAGTATACTTTCTTAAAAAGACTAAATAAAGTAAGAAATAATATATTTATAAAATTATATAAAATATAATATTTAATAAAAGATATCTACTTAAAGAATAATATAAAAATAGTAATTTAAAGTAAAGAAGTTTATTTAGTTACTAAAAAGATATAACCCTACTTCTTTTATACTTCTTAAACTATAATTTCTAAGAATATAAAATAAAGCTAATATTATATTAATAACTAATAATAAAATACTACTATTATATTTTCCCCTATTATATTTTTCCCTATTAAGAGAACTATAACTAGTTAAAAATAGTTAAAAGAAGTAGATATTTACTTCTAAATTAAATATAAACTTTACTAAAATATATAAAATTCTAAATATAATATTACTATTAACTTTTATTTAAGTTAATAAAATAATAAAAGAGATTTAAAATACTAGTTATATTATAAGCTCTACTAAAAATATAATGTTAGATAAGATCTATATTTAAACTAATATCTCTCCTCTATAAAATCTAGATATAGAAGAAAATAATATATAACTATTCTTATAAAATACTTTTTTTATTTAGTTAATATAGCTATATTTAAAACCTAAAAAAGAGAGTATTATTAAAGAGGAGTTAGAGTAGATATATAACTATATTAATTTAAGCTAACTTAAAAATATAAAACTGAAACAATTCCCTTACTTTAGAATATACTTTATATTCCTCTAAATAAAATAAAACTAGAATACTGTTTTTAAAATATATATATTAGAGTAGTAAAAAGTACTTAAAGAGGTAAACTAAAGTTATTATCTATTCTACTATTTTATTTTTATTTCTATTTACTAAGTAAAGCTAGAATATATATCTATAGTATTAAGTAGAAAGATTTATATTAATTAGCTTATTAAGCTTTCTAAAACTTAGAGAGATATTTAATATACTAAAACTATTTTACTCTTACTTTATTAAAGTATATAATATTAAGATTAATAAACTTAAGGAAATAAATATCTAGGAAGTTATAAACTAAATAAAAGTAAAAAATAAGCTTATCTTCTTTAAGTAAGTATTTATTTATAAGCTTAATTAATATAGATATCTTAACTACTATAAAGCTAGAATATATATATAAAGTAACTTCTAAGAGAAATATCTCTTAGAATAAATATATATTATAACTCTTATTATAAAAACTTTTAAAGTTATAATAACTTTTATAATATACTTTTACTCTAATATAAGAAGCTTTTAAATGCTTTTCTTATTTTAAACTCTATCTAATAAGTAAAAACTTATACTTCTTTTAATCCTATAATAAAAAAGTATTTATACTCTTCTATATTAATAATATCCTTATTCTATATTATAAAGACTATATAAAATATAAAAATAATTATAATAATATTAAAATAAAGTATAAACTAAAAGACTAAAAACTAACTAAATAGTACCTAGAGATTAGAATTACTTATAACAAGTAATAAAAAATCTATTTTTCTTATAATTAATATATTAAATAAGTTATAAAAACATTTTATTTTATTAACTCTAAAGTATTAATAATACCTCTTTCCTTTACTTTATTTAAAAAGTCTAATAGAGAAATATCCTCTTAAGAAGTCCTCTTATATTAAGAGAAGATAAGGTTAATCCTCTATATTATAATTATAATATAACTAGATATAGCTTTTACTTACACTTTATTATTATAATTCTTAATAAACTTATCTCTAAAGTACTACTAAGCTATAAATTAAGTTATTTAATACTTATATTATATATAATACTTTATAATTTACTTTAATATCTTAAGAAGTAGAATAGTATAAATATTATTAATTATAAGTAATATATTTTTTACTAATAATTAAAAAATATAAAGATTATCTTAAAGTTTTATAATATCTCTCTTTAGAAGTTTAATTTAATAGAAAGCTATATATTAAAGTATAATAACTATATTAATAATAGAAACTAAGCTTTTTAACTTAGAATATATAATAAAGGAAATAATAGCTTTTAAATAACTCTTTACTAACCTTAAACTTAGCTTTAGAAATATATAGAAGATCTATTATAATAATTAGTAAATAATTTAACTTATAATAAATAAAAAAGAGTATATTTTAATTTATTTTTACTATATAGATATCTAGAATATATAGCTTTACTAGAAATATATTAAATAATTATTCTAAGTTATATATCTCTTTACTAATAAGATACTAACTAATAGCTTTATAAAACCTCTTTCTTAAATAAAATTTAAATAATTTAAAATATTTCTAAACCTCTAGAATATATTATAAATAGTAATATAAATTAAAAAAGAAAAGTTAAGTAGTAAGTAAAGCTTATAAACTAAGTATTTTTAATTAAAAATAGCTTAATAGCTAGGAAGTATATAGCTTTCTTAAAAGCTTAAAATATTTATACTTTATAAAATATCTAGTAATATAATATTATACTTTTTATTTATATCTCTAGAGAGTAGCTATATAGTTATTTATTAAGATATAATATATAAGTAGTAATATTTTAGAAATAATACTATTAAAGAAGCTATTAATAGTAGTATAAATATTAGTTACTTTAGTAATAGAGAGATTTACTTTAGAAAATAGACTAATATATAAACTACTAGAGATTAATATTTTCTATAATAACTTTAACTTATAAAACTAAAGTTAGTATAAAAAGAAAAACTATAAACTTTATAGTTACTTTCTTATTACTTTTACCTTTAATTTTAGCTTTTTTTAAGCTTTATTATAGGTATTAAAAGCTTTATAAAGTATAGTTCTTTAATAAATAAAAACTTATAACTTATAAATTAGTAAGTAACTAATAAAATAAGAGTTATATAATAAATATATATTTTTAGTAAGATTTTTTTATATACTTCTTAGGAATTAAAGCTTTAGTCTAGATATAAAAACTAGTATAAAGATATATAGCTTTCTCTTTTTTTATAAAGAGTATATTTACTTCTTTATACTAAACTAAGTATATATATACTAAATAATATACTTAAAATAGTACTATATAAATAAATAAGTATATAATATTACTTAGTAGTAATAGCTATTTCTCTTTTTAGTTTTAAGTTTTTAAAACTTTTACTTCTACTTAGAAGTTAATAAATAGTATAAAGATTTAATAAATAATAAAGTTCTAAAATATATACTACTTATAGCTTTATTATAGCTTTTAAAAAAATAGAAATATAGAAGTAATAAGCTCTAAATTATATTTCTTTTTAGCTTTTTTACTCTCTATAAACTTTTTATTCTTATTATGCTTAGTAATCTTAATTTATATAAAATAATTTAAATTAGTAGTTTAACTATAAAAATAGTAAAATAAAATAAAAAGTTTATATAATAATAAAAGAACCTTAAAATAATAAATAAAAATAAAGTAACTTATTTTTAAGTATAAAGTTTTTAAGTTCTAAAGAAGCTAGAGAAATACTATTATTTTTTTCTTTCTCTTTCTTTTTTTCTTTTTACTTCTTCTTAGTAAAAATAGTTTTTATTTTAGTTATTATAGCTATATATTTAGCTTTAGTTCTTTTAACTATTTAAAAATAATATAATTAATATTAAAAATATTATTATAAATAAAAACTAAATATTATAATTACTATATAACTATATATATATTTATAATATTATAAATAGAAAAAGAAAATTAAAAAATAAAAGTAATATAAGAAATATTATTATTACTACTACTTTATTACTTTAATAACTATTTTAATTTTTTTTAAGTTAATAAAAAACTTTATTTATACTAAATAAAATAGTAGTATTAATTACTATTTTAGTATTATAATCTTAACTATAATAAAAAATATATAAAGAGAGATATTTACTTTTTTTATAATTTAATAATAAAACTATAAAAAATCTTTTTTATTAGTTTTTTTATTAATTACTTCTCTTTATATCTATATATAACCTAAATTTATATATAAAATATATAATAGTTATATAGAATTAAAGTTTATAAGCTTTTTTAAATTTAAAGAAGTATATTATAATACTTTTAAATATCTAAAGTAGTTTTATATTTAGAAGAAAATATAATATAACTTATTCTCTAACTTACTTTTCTAGATTAATAATATTCTAGTACGTTAGTTTCTAATCTATAAAAAGCCTTTTACGTTAAACTCTAATTTAGAGTAATATAAACTATTTTATTCATATAGATACTATATATATATTATAGTTAGTTTATAACAGCCCTAAAAATGCAGTCCTCTCAAGGTAGAGCAGAACTACGCCTAGAAAACAGTAGACACATGCGCCTATATTAGCAGTGAGGGCATGACAGGCTTTTGCGTGCTATCTAACGTTGAGCGAAGCAATGTAAGTTAAGCTGTGTTGGTTCAATTATGGGACGATCGCTGATACTTAGCCTACTTAGCCTGCGCAATGTGGTCCGGGCCGGGCTGGATGCCCTTTTGGTTCAAGCTGCCGCTTTCCGTGAAGACTCCAGAGCGATAGTCTACTTACAGGTGCCTACCCAAGGCTTTTCATGTATGTCTAGCGAGCGAGCATAGATAGACAACGCAGTCGAAACATGCCGTGCTGTATTTGAATTTCTCAAAGACTTATCGAAGTCATCATAAAGGCGCGCACAGGGAACAGAAAGAGAGTTGAAAGTGCCCAAAGCGAGTGCGTCGCGCGGGCACAAGTCCCACAGAGCCGGTCTCAAGGGCTTTGACGCATGCCTCTGTGGCGACCAAGTGTCAGCCAACTCAGTTCAGCTCTCAACATCAGCATGCGCTGTCTCCCAGAGCCTGGACTTTTCCCTCTACACCCTCTCGGACGACACCAAGCTCACCTTCCAGTTCGTCGGCGTGGGCTGCTTCAGTAACTCGGCTCTCGTCGCTGGCTCCGGGTCCAGCCCGGCGTGTGCTACCAAACTACCGTCAGCAACTGCGCGTCGGTCTGCCTGCCGGCGTAACTGTACTTCGAGGTGATCAACGGCGACAGCTGCCGTTGCGGAACGGGCATGGGTGCGACGGCGACGGCCCTGGATACGGATACAAACTGTAATGTAATGTTCACGGGACGGGCGAACATGAATTGCGGTGGCTCGGCGGCGACGCATATCTATGCTGCAAGGACGGATCCGTTGCCGAGGCCTGACGTGTCGCCTATGTTGACTTCCTTGGTTGCTTCCGAGACGGCCACGCCCATAACATGAGCGTGCCTAACACTCCAGTACCTTTCTAACCTAGTTAATCATTACATACAAGAGCCCAGGAAGCTCTTAGTTCATTCCTGCATTAGTGGTTGTTTCTCAAGTCCCTTGCGTATAGGTCACCCTAGTCGACAACGATGAAGTAGGACTTAATAGGGCAGGTCAGAAATGTCGAACATTTCCATATTCACAAACATCCAATTATGACAGTGACACCCAGTAGTTGAAATGTTTGGCCTCTAGGGACATTTATTGCGCTCACAATTGTAATGCGATGTGAACAATGAACTGCAGAGTTGCAGCACCGTGGAAGACACTATGAACGGCTCTCAAAGATGGGAAAAGAATTAAACACTTACAATATAGTATGAGAGGATGACTAAATATTAAAAAGGTAGTGATTAACCAACGAATTCCATGGGAAGAAATATGGGAAGGAGGTTATAACAAGTGTGAAGGCACAGGAAAGGGGCATGTTTTCAGGATCAACTCACATTTCAACTCTCCAAATACTCTCGAAAAATTGACTTACTTCCGACATCTGCATCATTGAACAGAGAAGTTGCCAGTCACATCAACGCTACATGTAGCAAAGGCTTTTCAGACTGCTGTTTTACTGTTTTTTGTTTTCAATCGGGGAAACGAACTACTCGTGTTGCCTTTTGTTCCCTGGGGCTTCATGCAACAAGCGGCCGATGAGCTGGTCTTGACACCAAAAATGTCTGACATGGCTGGTAAAATTGTCTTATTTGGATGATATGTCGACCTGGAAGGAGTGTTCAAGAATGTTCCAAACACCATGAGTATTCGGCAGGATGACTCTTTCACCACGCTCATCCAAGAAGAGCTTTGTTGTTGGGGCTGCCCGGTTCATCAGTGGCTGCCTGGAAATTCCATTAGGCAAGAGCAGGTGCCCTCTTCCTTCCTCCTGTCAGTTTATTCACAACCAAAGCAGGTCTTCTTTACCTCTCACCTCGTCATCTCCGAGGCAACCAGCACTTCAGTACTCCGCCGACCTCTACCCCTCCCATCTTGACAAATTGAGGACTCGAAAATTTGCAAGCAGTCACCAAAGAGTTTGCATTGCATCCACCGATATCAATCAATTCTGCCTCGCGTCGGCGCATGCAGGTTCCCATCGACCGCGAACGTGTCTTCCATGGGAGCTTTTCACCAATTCTTGCATCTACCTACACTGCGCCATAACACCTGACGCGCCTTCACAGTCGCAAAGTTGAACAGGCAAATCTATCATACTCCCAAAACTCAGGTACTCTCGCACACTGGCAAGATGAATTCTTCGATTAACCCTTTGCGCTTGTAGGACTTCCCATCACCCAACGCATTCGCCCCCAGTCATCCGCATTCTACCGACAACATGCCTATTCACATCACCTTGGACGCCTGGGCCAGATGGCAGTCAGTCATCGAGGAGCTTTACGCCAACTACGACTTTCCCTTCAAGACGAGACGTAACTTGAACGCCCTCCTAGAGCTCTACGGCGGCGAAGGATTTTCGATCCGCAGCACCCGCGACCGCTGGCGATTTGTCATGGACACTATCCGCTCTGGCGATGCCATTGAAGACATTGTCAGTATTTGTGTCATTGCCAGAGGTCAAAAGATGGGACTGGAAGGATGGGTCATCAGTCGAAAGTGCGACATCCACAGCGTCGAAAGCCCCAACAAAGCTGTGGAGGGCCGGAACTTGACTTGGTTCAAGGTCACCAGCGACGGCCGGAGTTTCCAGCATTGCTGCAGAGAAGAAGTGACTGGACCTTTCCCGGCGCATGTGCCCTGGAGAAGTTGGGAGAGCACGCGATTCTCTATCAACCAGCGCTCGTTTTCCCAAGAGATTGTTTCCCTGCGCCACGAGCTGGAAGAGCACAAGAAGGACAAATCAACCAAACGAAAGACCCCAGAGGTCATCGTCATTGATGACGATATCGAAGACTCGCCGACCGTCAAGCGTCTCCGCAAGAGCAAGGCGAAGGCCGCGAAGTACAAGGACGCGAAAGCCGAGGCGGAGGATCGAGCAACCAGCCTTGAAGAAGAAGTTGCGAATCTGCGCGCGGAACTACTCGAGCAGAAAATGCTTGTCACCCAAAAGGACAAGACAATGGATGATCTGCGACGCGAGTATGCAATCAAGGATGTCTCTTTGCAGAACCTACGTGACCAAGTTGCCATGCAGAAGAACAACAAGGTGGCCCTTCGCACAGACAGGCTCGAGGATCACTTGCAATCGGCCATGAAAATTGAAGACGATGAAGTCATGAACCTCCAGACTGAGAACAAGTTGCTGAAAGAAGAAGTTGATTCTCAGAAAGAAGGCGTGGAGAACTTGCGGGCCCAGGTGAAGCACAGAAACCACCTACTCAACTGGACGGCCAGGCAGATCAAGAACATGAGACTTCTCATCAGCAAGGAGATACCGCACCACAAACTTCCCGAAAATTTCCACATGCAAGCCGACGACGCCAACATTACACGAGCTCGTTGGATGCGATATACCAGATTTACGACGCAGTCGAATGTCACCGAGCTCGGCATTTCATACATTATGCAGAACTGAAAACCAGCCAGAAAGAAATCCATGAGCTCAAGATGAAGCTCAAGGCCAGAGAAGAAGAGATCAAAACGACGAAGCAGAGTCACTCGCAGGTGAAGGCGCAGCTTGAATCGGAGAACCAGCGTCTTCACACGAGCAACGCAAAGTTACAGCAGGATTCCGAGCTTCTTCGGCGCCGTGCTCAGGACACAGAGGAATATTTGAAGAGCCTGAATGATCGACTGTCCGATACCAAGACCGAGACGCAGCTTGCCAGAGATTGTATTCGACAGGTTGATAAGATTCGGAGTGCGACCTGCCAACAGCTCGAGAAGAAACAAGATGAACTCAAGAATCTTTGTCACATAGCCGCAGGCGAGGTTGCAGACAGAGACAGCCAGATCCACGACCTTCAACAGCAGCTGGCCAGACTCCAAGAGCAGTCGCCCAAATCCAAGCGACGCTTGGTCATCAAATGCCCGGTCCCGTCTTCGTCTCACCTCAGCAAAGAAGAGGCAGAAATGACGAAGCCCTCGATTCAATCGACACGTCGAATGGAAGAGGAAAGAGTTCAAAGAACATTCGAGAAGAGATGTCCAGTCTCGAGAGCGAGCTGGAGGAAACCAAGAACGATTTGTTGCACAAGTCAGACAAGATTGTCCAGCTGGAGAAGCAGCTGGCTCAATATCTCAGCATCATCAAGAACACTGCCTATACCGCGATGCAGAACTCGGACAAACATCATCAAATCGCCCACTTGGAGAAAGAGCTCGAAGCCACGAGAGAGGTGTTGAAGAGCAAGACTGATGAGCTGGCTTTGGCCGTAGAGAATCACGCCCATGATCTCAGGGTGGCCGGAGGTACGAAGGGAAATTGCGCATGCAAGGACAAGGAAGCATATCTGAACAGCGTTGAGGAGCATGTAGAGAGCCTGAGAGGGGCTATGGAAGAGGTGCTTAGAAAAGACAAGGAGCACCGCGAGAACATGACAGGAACCATGGAAAATGCGCTCAGACGTGTTTCAACCTTCCAGGGACGCAAGAGACGCCGTACTAAGGGAGGGGACTTTGAATACTGAGGTTGGCATGGATGACAGCTGACGGGGAAGGATGGGGGATTGCGAACAGAATCAAAAATTACTGGGCATGGACGTGGGCGTCGTTCTGACACTGTCATGATTATTTTATTGGGCTGATGCTTAGATAGACAGGAACAAAACCGAGGTCTGTTTGTAGATTCAAATGCGGTCTCCCATTTTACTTCAGGCTCCCACTTCAGCTCGACCTTCTGCCCCAAAGCCGTGGAGGTAACCACTCCCTCTTCGTCGCACCTGCCCTTTTCTTCAGCTTCCCGCCTGTTGCAAGTCAGGAAGCAGCGAACCTGAGCTTCCTCAAAATTCTTCCAGACTGCAAAATTTCCAGGACTTTGACCTTCTCACGAACAGGTTTACTTTCCGTTTTGCATCTCGACTCGATTTCACAAAAATCCTCCCCCGATCAGCTCTTGTTCAGTAGCTTTCGCAATATCTTCGTCTCCTCCCTACCAAGCGCGACAACATCCTCGACGGCTTGCCTTTCGAAGCATCTTTCTCGGCTCACTTGTATTTGCTATCATCGCCATCAACGTCGCCGGTTTCATATCAACATCATCATCATGAGCGTCAAGCTCACCAGCGACTGCTGGTCCCGGTGGCAGGCAGTCATTCGGCACATCGCAACAAACACACCTTCCCCGCCTCGACAGAAGATGGCCTCAATGTCTTCCTCCACATGAACCCCGGCAGCGCCAGCACCTTCCGTGCCTCATCTGGAGGTTACAAATTCGTCATCGACGTCACGCGCCGCGGCAACCGCATCATGGATATTGTCGCGATCACCATCACCGCTAAGAAAAAGCAAGACCCGCGCTGCAATGGCTACGTCATCACGCGAGCATGCGACATCCACCCGAACGAGAGCGAGGAGGAGCTTCCCGGTGCTCCAGAGCTGCGATGGATCCAGGTCACCAGCGGCGGAGAATGCTATCGACATTGTTGCGACAAGGAGTCAAACGCGCTGGACAGAGCACACGCCAAGCCTCGCCTTTCTTGGGAGACGGCCCGACTCAGAATCATTCAAAAAGCCTACGAACAAGAGGTGCTGGCGCTTCAACGCAAGAAAAAGAAGAATACAAAGAAGATTGCGACTCAAGACGCTGGAGTTGAGGCCGAGGCGCTGCGTCAAGATGCTGAGAAGCAGATTGAGGCCCTCCGCCAGCTTCTCGAGGAGGTGTCCGGTGAGCTCGCGAAGGAGAAGGAGTCCAAGAAAAGGTGGAAGGATGCTGCCCGCAGGAAGGCCAACGACATCGATGCCATCGACTTGACCTCATAGGATGAGACTTCCCGACCGCAGCTGGAAGACGAGGTCGCCGCGCTGAAGGAGGAAAAGAGATTGCTGAAAGAAGACAAGAGGTTACTACAGGAAGACAAGCAGCGCTCGGTCAAGTTGCTTCAGGCGGTGCAAGACAACAGCCGCAGATCCAATGGAGAATTCGAGAAGCGCCTTAGAGACTTGAGAAAGGCCAACGAGGAACTTCAGGAAGGCCACCTTGCCGACAAGAAAAATCTTCAGGCCCTCCAAAATACCAACATTGCCCTCAGAGACCGGGTCAAGCACCTAGAAAAGAAGCATACTGAGGCCAGCAGTGACAATTTGCAGGAGATCAAGGAAATGTCGGCCGAGGTCAAGATCTTAGAGAACAACATTCAGATCCTCAAGACAAATCACATCAACGACAAGACGGAGCTATTAGCTGAGGTTGAACAGCTCAAAGCTGACAACTCGAGACTGCAGAATGCCAAGGAAAGTGTCGATCAATACGCCGCCTGCCTCAAAGAAAAGCTTCAGACATTCGAGAACCAGCCAAACAATGCCATTCAAGTTATCAAGAAGCTCGAGGAAGATTTGCAGTTGAAGAATGATCATAGCCGCCGAACCGAAGAGGCTCTGGAAGGCAGGCTGAGGGAAGCTCAGGACATGAACCGAAAGCAGGCGATTGAAATGATTGGGATGAGACGCAAGATTGGCGACAAGGACGAATCCATCAGCCAACTCCAGCAACGCACGCCTAATGACTGCAATAATGCCAGCTCCCAGCACCAACAACCGATGATGTTCTCGCAATATCCATCCGAGTTTGCGCTCTCCCGGGATCTCGAAGTCCAGCGCAACAACGCCCGCAGAGCAGAGAACCGGGCGGACAGGCTTCAACACGAGCTAGACAGTATGAGCGTGCGAAGAGAGCGCGACAACAATGATCGCATTCGAGTACAAGAGTTGTCCAAAAAGTGCGACGAGCACACCGCCGAGATTACCAACTTGACCTCAGAGTTGAAGGCGGCGAAGTGGAAGCTCATGGAGTCAGAGGAGACACTCTCGGACAAGACGGTGAAGGCCACGCTGGAGGTCGAAAATATCCAAAGGGAGATGCAAGAAGTGAAGAAGAAGTATGCCGAGAAAGTGGCCGCAACGGCAAACATGGAGAAGCGGTTCCACGACAAGGACGCGTACACTGAAAACTTGGAGACAAAGCTGGAGGAGCTGAGAGGTACGATGGAGAATGTGCTCGGCCAGGTCTCGGTGCATCAAGGCCGGAAGAGACGTCGTACTGAGGGACCTGACTTTCAGTTGTGATTTTGCATTGAGAGAAATGTTGGGATGCCGAGGTGTGCGTTGGCATGGCAGGGCAACCTTTGATACTGCTGGATTTTGCCCAATCTTGGAAGACTGGCATGGCCTTCCCTGCGGGTTGAAGTCATGGATATTCCAGAAAGAAGAATTGGGTTGGCAAAATTGGCGGGTGGAATTAATTGGACAAGATGCTGTGTGTCCTGAGTTCGGCAGCTTGGAAGACTTTCGCTTTGTTCTTAGATAGATGAACCAGACTTTTCCAGAACCTTCAATGGGCGATGGCGTTCTTTGCCAGTGATGCTTTCAAAACCAAGGGCCTTCTTTCCTTTCAACTACGTTGATTGCTTGGTCTTTTCATCGCTTCTTTGTACACTGCGTCTCCTTGATGTCCGACCTATCCCTCAGGTGCAGGATGCCATCACCTGCCCCCAGACATCACGACAGGCATCATCATCACACCAAAGGCAACAAGACCAGACGCATGAAATGAACCGTGAAATCATTATTCTATCCCGAGCCAGAACCCAATGCATATCCCTAAAACGCCATGTCATGCCCTCATCTACGCCGAAGCCTCAACTCTCTCCTCCTTGCTATCCCCATCCACCTTCAACCCCTCCACCCCCTTCGTAATCCCCGTAAACGGACACACGCCCTCGGTCCTGGGTATCCTCGACGGACTCCTCGGCCCCGCCGCCACCGTCTCCTCATCACTCTCACTATCCAAAATCTTCCGTCCATGAAGATACCCCTCCTCCTCAATCACCGGCTCCTCCCCGCCCTCCTTCTCAAACTCCGCGCCATCCTTCACATGCCACTTCGCCATCAAATCATTCTGGATCCAAATCACCTTCCCCAGCGCCTTCACCAGCGCAATCTTGCGCTGCATATGCAACCGCGGATGACTCAATATCGCCTCCGTCATCACGTCCTGGATGAACGACAGACACGCGCCGAGGTGGATGTACTCCACGTGCAGCGGGTGCGCGCGGCCGAGGCCGACGTGCATCATGCCGACCTTGTCGAGGTACTCCCAGAACTCCATCTTGCTCGGGTCGGAGCACAGCTTGGCGAGGTAGGCGCGCAGGAACATCTTGCGGTGCAGGATCTGCGGGGAGTTGTCGTCGGGGACCTCGTCCATGGGGCCCTCGAAGGAGGTGGAGCGCGTGGTGAAGGCGCGCGCGGTGATGTCGTACTGCAGGAGCTTGTGGTAGACGATGTTGACGACGGCGGGGATGAGGGCTTTGACGTATTTGGCGCCGGAGATCAGGGCCTCGATGTCTTCTGCGGCGGGGTGTTAGTGCTGGGGGGAGAGACATGGGAGGGGGGTCAGGGGGGGGGACGACGGACTTGAGGAGAAGTCGAGGAAGCTGTGGAGGTAGCGGATGCGGGCTTCGAGGTCTGTGTAGAGCTCCTCGCGGCTGACGTGGTTCATGTGGCGCATGAGACCCATTTTGGCGGTTTTGCTTTTCTTTCTCTTGTATCGGATGCGATTGAAGAACGGTCTTTGGGGGGTGTTGGTGTGGTCGTGATGCTGTTGGCGATGGATGCTTCGTGTAAGTCACGGCGACGACGGTCTTTATCTCCGAAAAAAAAAAAATCACAAATTGCTGCTCTCTTACTGTTGTCTTCAGTTTCTGGAACCCGTTCACCCAAATTCAACGTCAGGGACCACACGATATTTGAACATCGCGAAAACCACCCTCACAGCTCCCTGCACTTTGTCGCGCTGGCGTCATAATGCGCCGATGAGCTGATGCCACCAGGGGAGAAATGGGAAGGCAAGCGGGACCGAATGATGGTGGTCTGATTTGCAACTGGCGCCACCTTTCGGGCTGAGTTGGAAGCGCACGTTCACCAGCTGCAATGTTCAGCGCACTTCCACCTGCCAAGTGAAAGCTGGCAGACCCACCGCACCGCAGGCACAAAGTTTTAGCGGGGGGTGCACGCGACCTTCGAAAATGGCAGCATCCATTCATGCCATTCAAGATCGGAATAGGGCGGGGGGGACGTCGGGCTGGTTTGGCTGACCCTGCCGCCGCGGGTTCCCGATTGTCGAATGATCTGACCGGGGAAAAAAAACACGGGCGAATGGGCGCGAGGTGTTGGTCAGTCAGTCATGTTCGGGTCGCGCCAAAATTGGCGGTGGACCCCGCGATGGGGTTGTGCATGCATTCCAGGGGTCCGAGATGATTCCATCTTCGGACGCGGAACATGTCACCGTTCTTTCTGTAACTCGGTCGAGGAAAGTGTTTTGGGTTGGAATTCTGCAATCTGGTCATCAGGGTAAAAGCTCGCGTCCGCCGTGATTACTTCTTCCCCTGCCCTTCCGCATCCCGATCCTTCCCACGCTCCGCCGCGCCTTGTCCGAATCCAACGTCCCCTGCGCGTCGGCGCGCTGCTCGGGCGTGGACGCCTCGCTCGTCGCGATGTTCTTCAGCACGTAGGCGGGCACGAAGCCGCTGCGCGTGTACTCCTCCGCGCGTATCTCCTTCGCCGCGGGATTAGTCTCAGGCGTCTTTGCGGGTGCGGCCTCCGTCGCGGATGCGGATGCGGATGCGGATGCGTTCTTGTGTTCGGCGATGGCTGTGCGGATGTGCGGGGGCACGATGCCGCCCCCGTCGTACGGCCTGCGCTCTGCCATCGTCGTCGGCGTGGTGGGTGTACCTGTTGCCGCTAGTCTCTCTTTCTCTCTGCTGCCCTCGTCTCTTCCCTGTCCCCCCTTGCCGGAGATGATGCCAGCGCCCAATGCCTCTCCTGCGACAGGCGACGGGCGCGAGACACGAATAACGACGAAGGGCGGGGGAGAACGGATGATGGAGTCGGAGGGGAGGTCGTCGTGGGTTTGAGCTTCCGCCGGTCGGGGTGCAGGCCACCTGTTTGCCTGGGCGTAGTAAGAGCTCTCGCGTATCCGTACGGCGTTGGTGCCAGCGGACGACGCAGTGGTGGTAATGGGAAAAGGGGCGGCCGGTCTGAGAATGCCCATGGTGACCGGGCAGTGAGGGGTCGCCCTTTTTGTGTTTGTGCTGATGTCATCTGATGGTTTGCAGTGAAACCCGCGGGAGAAGCCTTTTTTAATAGCTCCAAAACTCCATCGCACCCACCAAGGTTGTTCATTCTTGTGCTAAGATAGAGTGCCGTAAAGGTTCCTCGAGCATGAGGTGCGATTAAGCTCTTTCTGTCTCTCTGCCTGCCCCGCGCGGGAGGGGTAGCATTGGAATCGGCACCTTGCTGCACGACTGCTCCGCCGATGACACGCATCTTGATCTGTCGAATTCCGGGGGAGGGGAGCACCGAGACATGGACGTGGGGGGTTCGGTTCACCTTGTCTTGAAAGGATGCATCATTTTCTGCAAAAATTGAAAGTACTTTATTCTTGGACGCTACCACCAAAACGAAACTAGATGCTTTCAAAAAAAGAGTTCACTTCCCTCAATGCTACACACCACCCCATCTCAAGCGCTGACCTGCACCGTGCCATCCGTCCCAGGTCTCGGCGCTCCCGTCGAACTCTTCCCCATGAACCCGCCCGACACGAGGTTCAGCGCCGCCGCGAACGGGTCCCCGCCCGTCTTCACCGCCGCCGGCAGCCCGGCCGCCGCGAACGCCTGTTCAAAGTCCTTCTTGATGTCGTCGAAGCCCTCGATGCCGACCGACACGCGGATGAGGTCCGGCGTCACGCCGCCCTTGATCTTCTCCGTCAGCTGCTGGTGCGTCGTCACCCACGGATGGATGATGAGCGTCTTGGCGTCGCCGACGTTGGCGAGGTGCGAGCACAGCTTCAGGTTGTCGACGACGGCGCGAACTTGGTCAATGTTGCCGGCCTGGCGGAGTGGTCAGCTGATGCCCAGGAAGATAGATGAGGAAGTAGACTTACGACGCCAAAGGTCAGGACGCCGCCTGCGCCGTTGGTAAAGACCTTCTTGGTGTACTCGTAATCGGGGTGCGACTTGAGGCCGGGGTAGAGGACCCAGTTGACGCTGGGATGCGCCTCGAGCCACTCGGCCAACTTCTGTGTGTTCTCCGCGTGCCGTTGTCCTCGGAGAGCGAGCGTCTCGAGCCCTTGGAGGAAGAGCCACGCGTTGAAGGGACTCATGCAAGGTCCCAAGTCGCGCATGCTGTCCATGCGAACCTTGGCCGAGAGCGCCTTGTATCCGTACGTGTCCCAGAACTTCAGCCCGTGGTATCCGTCCGCCGGCTCCGTGAAGCCTGGGAACTTGCCCGACGCGCTCCAGTCAAAGTGGCCGCCGTCGATGACGATGCCTCCCATGGACGTGCCGTGGCCGCCGATCCACTTGGTGCAGGAGTGTGTAACAATGTCGGCGCCCTGCCTGAGGGGCTGGCACAGGAAGCCGCCCATACCGAACGTGTTGTCGACGATGAGCGGGATGCCGTGCTTGTGTGCGACGTCCGCAATCGCCTTGATATCCGGCACGCTGTGCTTCGGGTTGCTGATCGTCTCGATGTAGACACATCGCGTGTTCTCGTCGATGGCCGCGTCAATGTCGGCAGGCTCATTGCCCACAACCCACTTGACGTCGATGTGGAACTTCTTCATGTATACTCGGAACTGGTTGTAGGTGCCGCCGTACAGCCAGCTGGTGCTCACAAAGTTCTGGCCTGGCTCGCAGCACTGTGTCAGGGCCATGAACTGCGCGGCGTGGCCCGAGGCGGCGGCCACGGCACCAACGCCGCCCTCGAGCATCGCCATGCGCGACTCGAAGACGCTGTTGGTCGGGTTGCCCATGCGCGTGTAGACGTAGCCATCTTTGCTCCACGCAAACTTGCTGGCGCCATCTGCTACTCGTTAGCCACGCCTTGTGTCACCGTGACACACCAAGAGTCCTCACCGGCAGCATCGGAAAAGTTGTAGGCGGCTGTCTGATAGAGAGGGACCGCTCTTGAACCGTTGACGGGATCCGGCTCTTGGCCACCGTGGACAGCGAGCGTGGCGAAATCCGGCTCCCTGTTCGGCCAATGTGTCAGTTTTTGAAGGCCCAAAAGCCGCCCGGGATTCTCACCAATCCACGTTACTCAAAGAACCAGAGACAGGCATCTTGAACGGACGAAAAAAAGGTAAAGAATGATTGAGAGGGGTAATAATAGTCTAAGTCGTCGCTTTGAGTCCCGGTTCAACTCCGAAATCGTTGAAACTTTTGCTCCAACACAGGCAAACGTCTCAGGCAAAGCCCAATATCTTAAATGCTCCCAAAACGCCCTTGAAGCAACTCCATCATTTCGTTTCAATCGTTCGATACCCCTCCAGCATGATACTCAGATCGCATAGCATTGCATTGCGTCGTCGTGCAACGGGGGGTTGATCGATCGCCGGCCTTTGCTGATAAACGAGCAAACCCCGCGATGCCCCCCTTTTCGTACAGATATTCCCGAGACCCACCCAGAGCCCGCGCCCAGATCCCATTGAGATGCCGTGGGATGCCGTCACGCGTGGACGCGAGATGCAGGCGATATGCAGGCTCCCTGCAAGGAGACCGGAAGCGAATGGGAGACCGCAGGTCAGGTCGTTTCGGCCGTTTCCTAGACCGTGGGATCGAACATCATGGTGGGTTCGATAACACTGCGAATTTGGTCTGCAGGAGGAAATTAGCATGCGCAGGTTACCGATAGATAGATTGCAAGGGGTTTGTCTCACCGCGCATCCCGCCGAGGGCCTCAAAGGCCGTAGCATAGTTCTCAAGCGTCGCGGAGATGGAGGCCAAGCCCGTCTGCAGGCGCAAAAGCAAGCTCTCCACCATCGGGGTTGTCAGGGCATTCTCGGGATACATGGCCTTTGTTTTGTGGTTGACCATCAGCAATGCATACGCGCACTGCATGGCGCAGCAAGCGAAGGAAGGCATGGTCCTAGGGCACACAATCGTAGACGTGGGCGCCAGATAACACGGCGCAGGGCAGAGCTGACCAAAGGGATTCGGGTATGGCAAGTCGTCGAACGAATTAGCAATGTTGATAGCCGCTTTGAGGCAAATCTTAGCCGATTGATGACTGCTGAACGGAAAACTCGCCAGTGGGCTCCCATTGGGTGAGTGGTCCGACTGAGGAGATCTCTTTCCCGAGTTTGGTGGCGAGGCCGTTCCATTTGAGCCAGTTACTGGCGGCGAAGGCAGGGTCATCATTGTGCTGCAAGAGCACGAAGGCCACGACTTTGGCTCGATGCCATTGTCATTGTCGGCCTTGGACTTCAAATCGCAGTGCTTTCCTGAAAACACAGGCATGTCGAAGAACGCACAGTAGCGATGGATCTTGATACGTGCGCTGTTGGTGGTCAGCAATTGCTCGGAGTTTGATAGGAGATACTCGCCTGTTCAGCTTGATCCGAGCCATGCACCTGAGAGACCGGGAAAGGATCTCCTCAGTGGGATCGAGTGGCGTCGTGGTGGTGGACTGCAGTATCCACGAATCTGCGACCGTATTGAGGGGCTCCAAGTACTGCTCCATCTCCTTCATCCTCGCGTAGATGCGCGTCATGTCGCCACCACTCTTGACCGTCTTGTTCAGTTCAATCACGAACTGTGTTGCCGACAGGATAGCCTGCTGAGCCTGGATATACACGGGGAAAGCCTGCCAAACGGTGAGTTTTGGTTCCAAAGATGCACGTCGACCACATACCTCAGGGTCGGATTGGATGGTCGGATACTTGGTCGTGTAGCTCGGCGTAAACACTGAAAACGTCGGCTCCTCCACAGCGTCAGTAAGTGCTTCCAGTGACATAGAAGGGGGATACACACAGTATTACTGACGATAGACCCTTGACATACACAGATGTACTGCCAGACGCTGCATTAGCAAAATACACGGCATGGAGATCAGCCAAACGAACCGTCATCCACCAGACTCTTCGTCGAGCCTCAGCGAAAATGTCGTCCTCGGTGCAGGCGTGTATTCCGAGGGACATGGCAGATACCAATGCCTGGCCCGCCCTCGCTTGCATCTTCTTCAAGTTGCCTCTCTGTGCATACTCGTAGACGCTTAGAATGTCCAATGCGATGACGCTTTCCAACTCCAATGGAACGCCAGGGTGGAATTGCTGCCGAGGGAAATCATCTGACGATTCGTTGAGGGCCTTTGGTGGCTCGATGGATGAGTCGGGGATTTCGGACTCGATTTCGATGCTCTCGACTGCGCATTGTGCCAGGTACTGGGCGTATCGACGTCGAAAAACGACCGACTCCTTGCTCAAGTGGTTGGTATCGTTGGCGCACGGAATCAGAGCCAAGATGGCGGAAATAGCCAAGCTAACCGGGGTTGAGGGCTGGTACTCGTCCTGGAATGTCTCCGTGTCATTCTGGAAGTGCGGCACAGCCTGGTCGATGGGCAGACCGCTGGGTGGAGGGAGAATCGGGAAGAAGGGGTGAATGAATATAGTAGGCATCCAGACTGCGGGAAGGTGAGCTGTTGCTATTCTCAGGTTGTTCAGCTGGACTTACATGGCTTGATCGCTCTTGTATGTCCTGGCAACAGGAACCGGGGGGGTGGGAAAGTTGTAAGAAGCTTCGGATGCGCTCTCGCCGCTGGTGCTTCCCGGCACGCCAGACATGAACAAGGTGTCAAAGATGAAATCGCTGTCCTGGAAGAAGTCTTGAAGCTGCTTCAGGCCTGCTCCAGGGTCGATGTAGTTCTGGAGGGATATGGCTACGACTACAGTCAGAGGCCTACTCGGTCACATTTACAGGCATGACGACTCACGGTCTTGAGGCGTGGCTTCATCGACGGGCATGTCGCCGTTGAAGCCCGGATTCTGCTGAGCCAGTTCATCAACCGGCCGCGGTTTCCGCCTCACACGAGCGCCTCCTCTTCTGCTGGGTTTGTAGACGCAGTCGCGCCCCCGGCTCTTACACTGCTTCATGTAAGCAGGACGGTCTTCATTTACAGCAACTCCAGACATTGGGAAGAGCAAATGCTTACACTGGCACACGGACTTGCTCCATCGCATCGTGTTCGTGAAGCTCGGCTGTTTACATGTGAGCCACGGTTGCTTGAGCATCGCAGCAGAGCACGCCACGCGTGATGGCAGCGGCAGCATGCTCTGGCGCGCCGCATACACATCGGCAAGCGATAGATGCGGCTTGGGTTGGGTGAGGATGACTTACCAGGAGAGGCAAGCAATCTTAACAGGAGGGGTCGCAAACTTCTTCTTGGCCGCGGCAGCGGGAATTGGCGGTACTGCAGCTTCGGTCATTGTGGTCATGGCCAGGTGAGAGGATTCGACATGTAAGATGAACAAGGCAATGAATGAAGGCCAGCGACGGTGAGGCGCGGCGACGAAGAGCAGGCGCAGCAAGAATCCTTCGGGGCCGATCGGGGTCTGTCACGGAGCGGGCAACGGCGATGTCCAAGTTGGGTGATCGGGGTGTGCGGGATGGTTGGATGGGGCTCGTGGTCTGCCAACAGCGGGGAAAGCAAACGTAATAATTCGATGGAGAGAGGACGTGGAGCCAAGCACGGCGAGATCAGCAACGGCCGAGCCGGGAGACGAGTAGCGAACGTTGGACGGGGAAAGGAGGCGAGGGACGGAGGAGGGCCAGTGGTGGTGCCGTCCACGTCCAGAGGCTGCCCTGTCTCTCTGTCTGTGTCTGTGTCTGGGACTGCGACTGGGACTGCGACTGCGACTGGAGGGCGACGGACAGCTGTTGGGAGACGCAGCGCCTGGTGTCGTCAGCTGGTGCAGCAGGAGGAGCGGTTGGTGCGGGTGCTTGGTGCGGGTAGCGGGCGCGGGTGAAGTTCAAGGGCAGTTGCAGATGGTGGTGCTTCAGATCGACTCGCTTCGGCAGGCGGAGGGGCAAAATGCGGCGACCCGGCCAGATTTGTAATGAGAAGGCGAGTCGCAGGGCGGCCAGTGGTGGGCAAAGAAAAGAAGACCGACCCAGCGCCGGCAGGAGGAGGGAAGTGGGGTGGGAGCGAAAAAGAGATGTACCTGCCGCCGACGGTATCGGTAAGGAAGGTACCTACCTGCCTAGGAGGTATTCGTAAGGAAGGCTACCTTAGGTGCGAAGAGGCAATGACGGATGGGTGGTTCGATCGTCGTCGTGGCAGCAGCCAGGACTTGCAGCGCATGAGCAGGGGTTGGGAGCGTGAGAGAGAATTTCGAGGGGATTATTTTCTTTTGTTGGCCCTGTCCTTTTTCTCGTCCGTCTCCTCACTGCTGCCTCCTCCCGCAGGTCAGTCCAGGCCCTGTTTTTTTTTCTGACGCGCCTGCTGGCTGCGACCACGACTCCATGCTCGGGAGTTGAGATGGAGGAGCTTCGACGGTACAAAGGTACAACCTGTGGACGTGGAAATGGAAGCAGCTTCCCCGGGATAACGGTGGGCCAGTGTGGGGCAGATCGTGGTTAGCCGAGAAAGTTGTCCAATCGCAATGGTGGTGCCGTGGTTTTGGCACGTTTGGTCTTCCCCCAATGAGAAAACTTGCGCACAGTGTTGCCAGTGCCCGCCTCGGTCTTTGACAGGGATGCAGCACAGCAAAGTTTCCGAACTGGCACGGCCTGGAAGCCGTCGGCAGGGCTTCAACGGGTTGGCCACCACAAAGTTTGCTGCTGGAGAAAAAGTCATATGCTCGACCTGCAAGTGCCATCCCATCTCTCGACTCAACAACGAGTCCATATCCCTCGGTTCCTCGACACGGACAGCAGGTTCGCTTTGCCTGACACCATCAGACCAAGAAGACGGATTCGAGAAGCCACCCGAGAAACACCACGAGGCTTCCACGCACAGGCACACGCTCTCCCTCCTACGCCATGCACGACACACCGGCCACCGATCGTTGTGCATCACATCTTGTCGGCCTAAGCTCGCATAGACGTCGCGCAAAGCTTCTCGAACCTCGATGCGACCAAGCTATTCCGATCCCATACCACTCCGCCAACCTCCGAAGCTCGACGCCGCCGCCAGTCATGCCCAGACATGCGACCTCCGAGTCAGGTCCCATAAATCTCCAGCTCCAACAATCCGGTCCACGTCTCTCCGCACAAACCCCCGCCTCTCAGCGCAAACACAAACACCCCCCACGCATGCTTCCCAGCGCCCGCAGCCACGCTCGGAACGCCGCCTCAGCTGCTAAATGCCACGTTGATTCCAGCCTTGGTGTTGACCGTCAACGAACTAGACCGCCTGTCAGCTTTTGATCGACGCACATCCAGACCGTCCGACGGCCCTGCCATCCCCTGCGTCGGGTGTGATTGACTCACAATACATCTGGCCGAGAATAACTGCCGACCGGGTCAAAGTCAAGCTGTCAAACGCTGTTAGCACATGGCATGCGACCGACTGACTAGGAACGACACCAAGCTCCGAATGGGCGGCATACCCTGGACTCCGTGATATCTGCCATTCTCAAGTCGGCATAGACGATTTCCTCCTTGTCCCACACAGGCTCGGCAAGCATCGTTCCAAGCGGTCCGACAATGCAGGACCCTCCGTGATTGACAATGTCTTCCGGCTCCCACTGTCCTCCGTCCGGCCGCCGGTCGGGGTGCTCGGCCGTAAACGGCGGATAGTCGGACGGAAAGTCTGAAACCTTGCACACAGAGTTGACCGACACAACAAAACAACGTCCTTCTTTGGCAATGTGCTGCATCGATGCTGTCCATGCGGGCAAATCATCGGCATTGGGCGCGACGTAAATCCTGAGTCGCCTTCGTCAGTGACAATGACCCCAACAAGTCGTTATCTCGGCTCCTCAAACCGCCACTCACTCGATGCCCTGTTGGTACAACGCCATACGCGCAGCCGGCATGTAGTTCTCCCAACTGCTTCTGCATCAGCTTGTTTGTCATCGAGCTTCTCACTTGATCGACCAACCAGATCAGGCTCCCGACCTTGCCGATATCAGTTTGCTGGACCTGCAAGCCATCGCCAGAACCTCGCCCCCAGACCAGCCGCTCGGCAGCCGTTGGGATCAGCTGCAGTGATCAGTCAAGTGCGCACAACAGCGAAGGAACATCAGTACCTTGCGATGCTTGTACACCAATTTGCCTTCCCGGTCAAGAAGAACCGCGGTGCAGTAAAGTGTGCCACCTGCCTTTTCGATAATGCCAACATGCAGTAGAACATTGTGCTTCCGAGCTGTCTCGGACAATATGTCGAATGCAGGTGAAGGAACTTCAACGGCCGAATCAAAGTACCTTGCAAACCATTGTCGCCCTACTTGAGATTAACATCGGACTTCAGGGACCAAGGACGCCGTCAAGATCACCTCGAGGCTCTCGTGCACCAATCGTAGCATCGAAAGCATATCTCCAAGGATAAGCGGACAAGAGTCCTTCGCTACACGCACGCACAACCGATCTTGTTACCCAAACCGAAGCTCTTGCATAGGTACGGTGTACTTACGGAAACACCACGAGGTCGGCACCAGCCGCTGCGGCTTCCGCCGTAAGCTTACTCAGCTTTTCAAGGCTCTTTTCGAGATCGAAGGAAACGGGAGCAGCCTGGACGGCTGCGACTTTGACAATGGGACGAGTGGATGCCATGGTCAGGTGTGAGGCAAAAAACTTGGACGGCTACTGGATCGCACAGTCAAAGTGCAAGCAGTGGCGGTTTTTCAAGCTCCTCCCCACGCGGGTCCTTTTTTGAGTCATGATAATCTGCTCAAAGCGATCGATTGCATCTATGATTCTCATAGGATGGCCTCACAATCATTCGAGATCAGCGGAGAAACCCATCTAATTGCGGCGTACGCCGGCAGGATGCTATTCCCGAAGACACACGGTCTGGGGCGTCGGTGTTGTGGCTCAAATCCCGGGATGTCTTCAAACCCCGGCGATAACGGAGCTGACGCAGACGCGACATCTACTGTTCTACGCGCACAGAGCAGATACCAGTACGGGAGGAGCTTGGTGCAGATGCAAACAATCGTCATCAAAGAGATGATGAAACCTTGCGGGGGAGGGAGGCGGGATTACCTCGATATCTCGGGAAGCTCTCATACTTGACAGTTTTTGCTGTTTTGCTTCCGCATTTGAGACTCTTGAACTGATTGATTATTTCCATGATACCGTTCTGTTCAATCAGCTGGTGTCTACATTGATCATATTCACCAATAACAGCTCCTCTGGGCACTCACGTCCGCTCGACACATTCAGCAAGTGGTCGAAGCCGTTGACACTTTCAAAAGTCTCGCGTGGTCTTTCCTTGTCACTCACCGGGGGAACCTTCTGGCACTAATTCATACCTCCAATATGGCTCTTCGTACGTTGTTCGGCGTTCGGCCTGTGGACTCTGTCAGGCTAATATTCCAGAAACAGTCGTCAACTCAAGTCCAAACTCGGATAACTTCTACACGCGCCTCATCCGGAACCAAAACTTCGCCACTATCCCGAGCTTCCCGCTAGAGTCAGGCGAGACTCTCTACGAGTGCCCCGTGGCTTACAAGACTTGGGGAAAGCTGAATAAAGAGCGTGATAATGTTCTAGTCATTTGCCATGCTCTGACGGGGAGCAGCGACGTCAGCGACTGGTGGAGTCCTCTCATCGGCCCGGGGAAGGCTTTCGATCCCCGCCACTTCTTCATTTTCTGCGGCAATGTGTTTGGTTCTCCGTATGGAAGCGCATCGCCTTTGACAACAAATCCGAACGGGGAGCGATACGCAGGCAACTTCCCCCAGACGACAGTCCGCGACGATGTCCGAGCCCACAAACTCGTTCTTGATGCTCTTGGTGTCAGGTCGATTGCTGCCGTAATAGGCGGCTCCATGGGAGGCATGACGACACTTGAATGGCCGCTCTGTACACCACCTGGCTTTGTCAAACACATCATACCCATAGCCACGGCTGCCGACCATTCTGCATGGGGCATATCTTGGGCCGAAACGCAGCGACAGTGCATATATGCCGACCCCAAGTTCAATAACGGGTACTACGAGCCAACTCCCGAAGGGCAACCGTCAGCTGGACTTGCAGCCGCGCGCATGATCGCAATGTTGACTTATCGCTCCTCCGCGAGCTTTGACAGCCGTTTTGGAAGAAAGCCTCCTCGCCAGTCCAAGTCCACGGAGCCACTACTTGACTTGCCGCGGACCGATGGACCGGCGATTAGTCCTGTCTCTGCAGACGGAAAGCGGTCCAGTACACGTAACAAAGATTTGTCTTTCTCAGCTCAAGACTATTTGCACTACCAGGGCGAGAAGTTTATCGGCAGATTTGATGCCAATTGTTACCTGCACATTACGAACAAGATGGACTGTCACGATGTGGCCTTTGGACGAACTGAAGAAACCGGGGACAGCGCTCTACTGGAGGTCTTGTCGAAGGTTCCACCCAGAGCTATGGTCATTGGGGTTGAAACGGACGCTTTGTTCTTGCCCGAGCAGCAAGAAAGGCTCGCAGCATGCTTGCCCGACGCGTCGCTCTCTGTTCTCAAGTCGTCAGATGGTCATGACGGCTTTTTACTCGAATTCGATCAGCTTGATGACTTGATCCAGGCCAAGTTGAGGGCGGAGCTACCGCACTTGTACGCCGCAGTGCACCAGGAAGGGGACGGTCAGAAGCAAGGGAGCCTCGATCCACTAACAGTGAGCCTGACTGGAGAAGTCGACGACTGGTAGATGATCAAGCGGGTTTTCTTTCATTGCTTCCTAGGTCTTTCATCACAGCGCAGAAACAGGCAATACTAGCGAACACTTAAATCGGGAGTCTACGCGGATACTGCGTCGCATTGCGGTTGATTTCTGTGCAATCTTTTCAGAGATATAACATCCATCTATCACACTATTCCTAATTCGATCGCTCTTTTCAAGAATGGAAGTATATATCGAAATTCCGAAGAAAGGCATCGTTGGCGCGGTTCAAATCCCGACAAGTCCGACGACCGACGGGATAAAATATCGGGGCATTGGACGCCATCGCCGCCACTGCAGACTTCGCGTTTTGACTGAAACAAGCCAATTCTTTCTGAAGGATCCATAGGCGGGACCCTGTTGTCTGGTCCAATGCTTCGCTCAATCTGCGCCCGGCGGATGCCCGACCTCCGCATCATGGAGGGCATCTTCACCAAAGGCAACCTATGTCGTCGGCACTGAGCCGAACCTCGCTTACGGCGACTGGTGTCACACCTGTCAACGGCCGTGCATGAGAATGCAACCGTATTACGACAGATGTCGCAGTGTTATCTTGATCGCTTCGCTCAGCCTGGAACGAACTGTCTCTACACCTGGCAACAGTGCTGTAGTTTCGGAACCCTAGCCTGAAGAACCTTGGAGACACCTGCAAGTTCCCCTGTCAATCCTCGGGACGAACCGAGAATATTGGAGACAGGGAAATTGGGCACCCTGCTATGATTGGCAGAGTTTCGGACTTTGAGCGTTGACGGGCGAGATGTTTGCGCCAGCAAATCATAGCTTCCGGCCTGGACATGGCGGCCGCATGATACCATGGCCAACCCCGATTTCACACGCCGTCATCCCCACTACACTTTGATGTTGCGTCAGATTCGATGGAGACCTTTTCTAAAATAGTTGAAAGTGGAAAACTTATTGTTTTGCGCATTCGCCGAGCGGGAGACCCGGACCGCTCTGAATGGGGGCTTTCGTCTTCAAATCCCGAAGCCGGGATTTGGCCCACGGCCAGCGCGCAGTCACCGGCAACCAACTCCACAACTCGGAGAAGACCATCGCCAATGACAGCTGTCAGTCGGCCAAAAGGTGCAATGGTAATGCCGGAAGATGCAGAGCCTGCCGTCTGCCGTGGGCATTGACCGAAGGCACGCCTTTCTTTGACGCCTTCAACAACAGACGACGAGTCTTGCTGTTGACCATGGCCGTGGTGGACGTTCGTTGAAAGTTTGCGACTGATAAGTTTCCCGGGGAAAAGTCGACGATATATGCTCTTCCGGCCAAGTTACTGCGTGCCATCAAGTTCGAGCGGAGGCCCACCGGAAAACTCCCTCATCCAGCTGCCCGCCTCCCACTCAAGATCACCACTCCCCAGTCCCCGCCCAGCATGGCAACCGGCAGAGAAAACAGGCCATGGCTGGTGCAGAAGTACGGCGGAACCAGTCTTGGAAAACTTCTCGAGTCGATCTGCAGCAAAATCATCCCATCCTACCTGCAAGACCACAACCTGGTGGTCGTCTGCTCGGCCCTCTCCGGTTCCACAAAGGCCAGTGGCACCACGAGCCTCCTGCTTGAGTGCATTTCCCACGCCGAGGCCGGACTACCTGCCCAGGCCCAGCTCAACAAGGCCATTGAACTCGTCCGCGATAACCATGTCAGACTACTCGAGAAGCACCTCGTCAACTCGAATGGTACGAGGAGTGATCTCTGTAGCGACATTTTTGATACAACCAAAAGTATCATCATCAAGGAGTGCGAGAGCTTGAGAGGCTTCCTTCTTGCAGCTCAAATCATCGGGGAACTGTCGCCTCGGGCGAGGGATCGCGTGATAGCTCTGGGCGAGAAGATTGCCTGCAGAGTTGTTGCTGCATACCTAAGCAGCAAAGGCGTGCCCGCCGAGCCGGTTATTCTTGAGGACGTCGTCGAGTCAGTGTTTGGCGGAAGCATCTTTGAGCAAAAAACCGCGTTGGACAACCTGGGTCCTAGATTCTACCACCTTCTTGGCGACGAGATCACCAGGAGAATACGAGAGTGCGGCGATCATGTGCCAATAGTCACTGGCTTCTTTGGCATCATGCCTGACTCCCTGTTGAAGAACGTGGGAAGGGGGTACTCTGATCTGTGCGCTGCGATGTGCGCAGTCGGCACCAAGGCGACGGAGCTTCAGATCTGGAAGGAGGTTGATGGCATCTTCACAGCAGACCCAAGAAAGGTTCCTTCGGCGAGGCTACTGTCGACAGTCACGGCGGAAGAGGCGACGGAGCTGACGTACTACGGTAGCGAGGTTATACATCCGCTGACCATGGACCAAATACGATGCGCCAACATACCCCTGAGACTGAAAAACGTCTTCAACCCCACGGGCGCCGGAACGATCATCTATCCCTCACGAGCACCTTCGCCGCCTCTTACACCTCCGACACCTACGGACGAAAAGGTGGATGTCAAGGTCCCGCTTCCTTCGATCGACTTCATGTTGGGGAACGGATACCACGGCGACCAGAAGGAGAGGCGGCGACCTACTGCTGTGACCGTGAAGGACTCAATCCTGCTGGTCAACGTTGTTTGCAATCGGAACACGAAGTCCCAAGGGTTCTTGTCGGGGGTATTTGATAGGCTGGAAGAGGCTGGTATCAAGACTGATCTCGTCACAACGAGCGAACGCAACGTCAGCCTTGCATTCCAGCATTCGGAAGAAGGGTCTTGCCAACATCAGAGGCTGAGGGTTGAGCTTGAGAAGTTTGGAAAGGTAGGAAAGACCGCGCTTCATCCAAAGACCTCATTGCTAATGAACTGCGTGTCTGCAGGTTGTTATCACAGAAAATATGTCCATCGTCACCGTCATCGGCCACAAGATGCGAAACATGGTTGGAATATCGGCGGAAATCATGTCCGCCTTGGCGGCAGCGAAGATCAACATCTTTCTCGTCAGCCAGGGGGCGAGCGAGATCAACGTTTCGTACGTCAACCCCATGCGATGCATCACAACATGCACCAATTACATTCCTCCACTCCACAAACCCTCGTTGCTCTCACCGTTGCCTTCCACCCATTCCTCCAGCTGACAGAACATGCTAGACTCGTAGTCAAAGCCGAAGACTCCGTCCTGGCAATGAATGTGATCCACAGCAAGGTCCTCCGCATCCCCACACACTGGGAGCAGGAGAACAACTTCATCAAAGGTGCGGCCGAGCCTCCTCGTCCGAGACATGCCACCGCCGAGTACTACCGACCGCTTACACCTCCCAGGTCCGTGGCTGTACTGATGCGCCGGCCTGGGCGATCATTTCGCATCGCGCCGGGCGAGGGAGAGCAGGCTGCGTACGAGTACATTGTCAGGCGGTGGTTGAAGAAGCGGAGAGACGTCAGGGTAGTACCGGGGAGGGAGAATGGGGCGGGGCGTAGGTCAGGTGATGCCCTTCGCGGTGTGCCGCGAGAGGATGTTTTTGATTGAACATGCATGATACCATATATCATTGTCTTTACATAGCATTCAGACTGGAAGTACAGCATGGGACAGCGTCGTCCGGCATATGGCCGGAGCTTCTGCAGCTTTTCTGTTCTCAACTCGGTCATTTGACTCACCTCATATATTTTATATCAAACCCGATATTCCATACAATTGCGTCATAAATCAGTGGCGGAGCAACTGGTTGGAGAAGCCCTACCTGCAATAGCACCTCCAAGGGTACTAGCGAACTTGACATTGCTTTAGTGCCCAAGATCAATCTTCCAACAGCGGTAGCAGCTGACGGCTCAGCTTGTCTGGCAAGGGGACAGCAACACAAAAGCCGCTTTCCCATAGGGAATGTTCTGAGAACAAAGAACGTTGACTAAAGTGGCTGAAACCGACGGAAGCACTAGCAATGGCTACACTACTACATCAACCAGACAACTGGTCTTTGTTCATGTCGATCCCCTTGCAGTTGCGGTACGACTCATTCTTTTCAGGCCCCAGGATCCCACGATGGGTTTGGGGATATTTACCTAGACGAAGAATTTTGCCAAGGATTACCAACGCTCAAGCTTGTCATGAAGAGTGACACATTTTCCCCGGATTCGCGGGGTGATTTCTAAGGGATCCGAATGGTCTCGCGCTGGTCATCACATGGTTCTCGGAGATGTGGCCCAGAGATGTCTCGCAAGGGAGCTGGGTGTGTTAATTGAGGGCATTTTATCTGGGGATGATGCTCGAAAGGTCTAATTGACTCTCGTGTTGACGAAAGTTGGCAGAAAGACGTTCTGAAGGCGAGCTTCTGTCAAAGCAAGGCATTGGAACGCTTGGTAGAATACTCTTTGGGGGTTTTATGCGAGAGTTGATAGTGTCAAAGGACAGTGGCAAAGTCCTACCAGGCAACAATGGCATTGTCCTGGAATAGTCTTCGTCCAAAGCACTATTCCCCTTGGCAACCTCGCCCACGACCTACAAATACCTACGAACCTTCCCTCCTTTCCGCTGAATCTGCAATCATATCACACTCCCTTCACATAGCAGCTGGTCTCAACATTTCATTTTCGCGTACATATCTCCATCTACTCACTCACACTCTCTTCATAGATAGAACACACACACACACACACAACACGTGCACACAGTCCTTTCCCAAAAACATGTCTTCTCTCATCCTCCTCCCTCTTCCTCTCCCTCACATCCGCCCACGTCGTCCTCGAGAACCCGAAACCCTTCAAATTCGTCGCCGACGGGCCCACCAACCCAATCTCCTCCACCGGCGACGACTTCCCCTGCAAAGTGCCCCCGGGCGCCTCCTACATCGTCGACGGCGAGCGCACCGTCTACGCCGTCGGCGAGCCGCAGACCGCCACCTTCGCCGGCCAGGCCGTCCACGGCGGCGGCAGCTGCCAGTTCGCTCTGTCCACCGACACGGAGCCCACCAAGGACTCGACGTGGATGGTCATCCACTCCATCGAGGGCGGCTGCCCCGCGCGCAACCAGAAGGGCAACCTCGAAGGGCCCAATAAAGATGAGTACACCTTTTCCGTCCCTGAAGGCATCGCGCCCGGGGAGTATACCTTTGCGTGGACGTGGCAGGCGCGTGTGGGCGGGCAGCCCGAGTACTACATGAACTGCGCGCCGATCACGGTCGTGGCCTCGAAGAAGAAGAAGCGCGGTCATCCCCGCGATGGCTGGCGCATGTCCACGAGGCAGACGCAGTTTCCGGAGCTGTTCATGGCGAACATGGGTGAGGTCTCGGGCGGGTGCACGACTAATGAGGCGTTGACGGCGCAGGTTCCTATTAAATACCCCAACGCGGGGACGTCTGTTGATCATCCCGAGGGCGAGGCTAACTTGTTCGTGCAGCCGTGTGACGGGAACCCGCGGGCCGGCGCCGGCGGCGGCGGGTCCGGGGGCGCCGAGCCTCCCGCTGCTTCCGCTTCCGCTCCCGCGTCATCTGCTGCGCCGGGAGAAGAGCAGCCCGAGCCGACAACTTCTTACCTGGACAATCCCCCCGCCGAGCCGACATCGTCATCCTCCGCGCGCGATACGCCCGCCGTCACATCGCCGCCGGTCGTGAGCACCACCGCCCCCGAGCTCCCGGCGCCGTCGTGCGCTGTGCCTGCGGTCTCGACCGTCGAGGTGACGGTGACCGTCACCGCTACGATTACGGCGCAGGTTCCCGTGGCGTCGGAAGCTCCGGACGCGCCGGCGGATGAGGCGTGCACGGAGGGGTATCTTACGTGTCTGGAGGACGAGACGCACTTTGCGACGTGTACCGGGGGCGAGTTGACGGCGCCGCAGCCCATTGCGCCTGGGTTCAAGTGTGCGGCTGGGGAGGGGGAGGGGTTGGATATTTCGCCTATTGGGGGGTATTGAGGTTGGTGCTGGTTCATCAAGTACGGTCTTTACAGCGAATCAAAAGTCAGAAAAGGGAAAAGGGGGATACGGTCTTTACAGGAACATAGTGACCCCGGAGAAGGGTTTCACGGGACGAACTTGAAATGAAATTAAACTCTCAACTGTGCGCATGATGAAATCTCGTCGTGATGTTGCTTCAACTAGCTGTGGGAATGGGAACCGGTCCGACTGGTCCAATGCTTGCTCCGACGTTGGCCTGATGCATCGTCCTAGGTCCCAGCTTCGCGTGATAGTCTATCGCGGTATGGAACATCTGAAAGTTAGCCCACATGACGATGTCCCCCTCTTCTGCCTTCGGCAGCAAGATGTACTCCGGCTTAAGCACACGTTCCTGAATCACCTTCAGCCACTCTCGGATCTTCACCACGTCATCTACAACAGTCGGCTCCTCGTCAACACTCGACCGGAGAAACATGCGCCGCACGCAAATCCCATGCACCATGAACGCCTTCTCCCCAGTAACGGGATTAACCCACACCATCGGGTACCGCTTCACAGCCTTCTCATCCCACTGCCCCAGCTCCTCGACGCTCTGCTCCTTCCCCTGGCTCACCAGCCCCAGCCCATTCGCGTTCCCCTTGCAGTTCCCCATCCACTGGTACGGGTGCGGCGCGTACTCCACCCACGAGTGATCCGCAACCTTCTTCTCCTCGTCCGTCATGAGCTCGTACATCTGCACATTGCTAAAAAAGGCAGTCAGCCCGGGCTCCACGACCATGCTGCGCCCGCTGCCGTCGTCCTAGTGGACCGTGACCTCGGGCGCCGTCGGGCGCTTGATGCACCGCAGCGTCGTGAACCACGCGGGCTCGCGGTCGTAGAGCGCGGCGTCGATGTGCCAGCGCTGGAACCGCGTGTGGCCCGCCTCGAAGTCCGCCTCGGGCAGGGGCAGGGCGTGGAAGTCGTGCGAGGGCGTGCGGGTGAGGGTCTTGTTGAGCAGACCGTAGTGGTCGGCGCCCTGGAAGCCTTTGCCGATTACGCGGACGTTTTCTGCGCCGGGGATGGCGAGGACTTCGCGGCCTCTCTAATGGACGGTTAGTTACTGATATGGATCTGGAGATGGAAGGGGGAGAGCTTACGGAGAGGAGGCCGCCTTTTTCGTTGAAGGTTTTCATGTCGCCGTGGCCGTGGACGAGCGGCGCGTCGGGGTCGAGTCTGGTGACGAGGTCCCACTGCTTGATGGGGTGGATGTGCTTCTGCCCCTTGACGACGAGGACTTTGTGTGTCCAGATGGCGTCGTGCAAGCCTTTGACGTCGGCATCTTGCGGATGGTGTGAGTAGTGCGTGATGAGAGGCGAGGGATATGAGACTTACCGCTAATGTCGTCAAGGTCGAGTCCGGTGACAACAGCCCCGAAGTTGTGTTTGTCCTTCGGCGTCTTCTCCATCTCCGTGAGGGTGAAGGTGGGGCTTGGAGTGAGTATGCCTGGAGACATCTTTCCACGCGGCTTGGAGCAATCTCAAGTTGTTGGGCAAGTTGAATGGAATAATGTTCAAACAATATTTCTTCTTCTTTGTTGATTCACCATTTTGCAAAAGGTCCGAGCAGGGCCTCATCTGATATAGCCATTTGAAGTATACTCTCAGCGCCGGAAGCTGTATCATTGTCCCGTTCCGAGAGTATGTGCCATTCGCAACTTCCAATGCACGGTTGCCCGTCTGGGATCTCAACTCACACCGAGTCCCCGCATGTTATCGTCCAATGATGAATGTGTATGTGTGTGTGTGTGTGTGTGTGTGTGTGTGTGTGTGTGACATGCTCGGCCGAGGCTTATCGTACCGTCTGATTGCAACCCTTGCCACGCTTTCGTTTAGGTGCGGCCGCATCACCCGCCGCCGTAACGATTTGCGACCTAGATGAGCAGGATGAGATAGGTGTCGCGTGGTGGCACGAACTTGCCCGCTTGTTTGTAAAGATTACTAGCGGATATATCATACAGGTATCGTATAGCAATCTGGTGAAATCTTTGAACTAAAAATTGTCTGGAACCAGCTTTATCTCTTCTTATTTACGGGTATCTTTAGAAAAGTCTCAAAACCGGTTTACTGTAACATCTAATGCAAAAAACGCCATATTCTGGGCGTTTTGCACCTTATCTTTACCATCAATGTGCTCACAGCTGTCGTCGTATTAGCAAGACGTTGAACCACTACCAATGCTTGTACACAGAAATTTATACATACCAGTAAGGGTGATAGCACGACTTGCCAACATCATTTGGTGCCGGTGCGTAATTCGCGACGTCAGTACATCTTCTCGCATCTCCGGTGATTTGAGGAATGTGTTGTAGCTCATGTAGTAGGGCAAATCCTGGCGTGAGCTTAGGCTGCCCAGACTCTTCCCACCCAGAGGTCTGCCAATCGTCTACCATGGCTTGCCATTTGACGCCCTTGAAAAATGGCGGACACAACGTGACCAGGGGACCTGTGTTGTCCGAGATGGTTCCGGTCTGGAAAGCAATGGCAACCGCCCCAGGAGCGCAGAGAGAAAAGTCGCTAGGAATGCACACGAATGTGAGCCCCGTCGGGCTCAGTGCGGCTAGATTGGCGTCGTGGATCCGGTTGCGTTCATATGGCGATTTTACATAAGCGACGGGATCGTAGTTGTTTTCTTTGATTTCTGTCCTCATGACAGCGTTGGCGTTTTCCTCTGGTGAGTGAGTTAGCCTAGTGGTGACGAATGGCGTGCATCTCAATCACAACTTACTGCCAAACCACTTGAGGTATGCCGTAGAGTCCGTGGCATCTGCGCTTGCGAGTACATCCGAAGCTCTTCGGGCTAGGTATTTAGCCTCAACCACAGCCTCGTGCAGCGTGGATATTTGGGCATCGCTGCAGCCTAGCTCATCTCCCTCCGCCTGGTCTACAACGAAGTAGCCATCTAAAGCTCGTTTGCGAAGAAGGCTAGAGCGTATCCTGTGCTCGGCCCTATGAGCGAGAGAAGAGGCTACGAGAACGATCAGAACGAGTGAATAAGAAAACAACTTCATCTTAAAGAGCGTGGGAGGCTAGAATAGCCGCGTGGGAGAAACAAGGCAGTTCGAAATGTGCTTATTCTGAACGTTGCTGCGCATACAGAGCAGTCTGTGAATATATAATTTACGGAAAGTACCCTGGCGTCCAGAGGGGGTGCGCGACTCATTCAGTGCATAGCATGTGGAATTGAATTAAAATTGCGCCTTAATAAAAATAAGGTACCCTGCTGACATTTTAAACTCAAACTCGGGCTCCCCGCGATTAGAAAACGCAGAAGCTGAGCAGCTTCCCTCACCCTGCCTATGTACACTGACCTTGCTCACCAGTGAAGTTGGATCCCAGCTGGGAATGCAGTTCCAGACATGGGATGTCACCCTACATGTAAGCTTACCTGTAAGTGATTGAGCGTCATCGAGAACACAGGTTCGTTAAGTGATCAAGTGGCCTGTTCGTCGGTTTGACTAGCATGGAGAAGAGCTCACACCAGATCGAAAATGCCTTGATTAAGCTGCTGCCTTAAGGACCTTTGCGCTATGCAACCCTTGCCCCTGTTCCGCCGCCTGCTTCATCGTAGCCAACTTCTCCTGTGCCGCCTTATACATCCGATTCATGGCGTTCCGATTGAACTCCTCTCCCGTCACCACAGGATACTTCCCCTTCGGCCCCTGAATGATCGCATCTTTACATGGCTGGTTGAAGAATGCAATACTGAACCGCTCGCCATAAAAGTCTCCTTCCTCGCAGGGTGCCTTGACACGGTGGTATGTGCTCTTGAAGCGGTCGTCGCTCCAGCTCATGAGCAGGTCTCCAATGTTGCACACGATGACCCCAGGCTCAAGATCGACCTTGGTCCATTCGTCGCCCAGAGCGTGCTCCGTGACGGCCTCGCGGCCGGGGCAGATCTCGAGACCGGAGTAGCCGGGTTTCTGAAAGAGGAGAGTGAGAAAGCCCCAGTCGGCATGGGCGCCAGCCCGGTGGTACACCTTGCCGTCGTTGAGCGCTGGCGTCTCGTAGTAATGGAGCATCCGCAGCGTTGATTGCGAGTTCGGTCGCGCGATATCGTGCCAATTGATGAAGTACTTGTCCTCGAACCCCAGTCCACGGGCGAGGCAGATCATGAGCTTCTCCGAGATGTCTTGAACCCTGTGCATAAACTCCAGAGTCCTGGCGCGGAATCCGGGGAGGGTGCCATCGTCCAGCCAAAGGCCTTTCATGTTCTCACCGAACTGGATTTGGTACGACTCTTTCTGATCTGCCGCGCCCGTAGAAGGCCGGACTTGCGACAGCTTCTCCCATCCGACATTTTGTGGGTTCCAAGGAACCGTGGCCTTGGTTTCATCTGGAAGGCGGAAGAATGATTCGGCGGTGGACAGCATGTCCTGGATGTCGGAGTCGGTCAAGCCATGGTCCTTGATGGCGAAGAAACCGACGTTTTCGGCGGCCGAGCACAACTGGGATGTGATTTCGTTGACGCGGTTATCGAAATCGTGCAGAGAAATCTAATGGATGTCACTGAGACGTTCTCAAATGGCCGGGAGTGCGGACTTACCTTTGAGATCTCCCGATCGACGTACCTGGTCTGTTTCTCCATGACAAGTCGCCTACGGGGATTCCGATAATCGATTATGTGCGTGCCCAAATGATGAAAGCAACAAATCCGGTCTGACGGTTCAAATTGCTCGAGAATGTGACTTCAGCCGGCTATGTGAAGCGCCCGTCAACTCAATAATTGTCAATTATGTAGATGCTGCATTCAGGCCTGTCAGCTCGGTGACGTCCGATAAGGTTTACCCCTCTCCAATCTCTGTTCCCGATCTTATCACAGACACTGATGTTTTCGGCCGAGCTGGCCGGCAGCGCTTACAAAATACGTAATACAACGTAAATTGGAGATGTAACTGCTTCTTTGTGAACACGTGAGATTTTGGGGAACGGTGGTACACAAAAGTCGTTCCCTACTATGATCTCATATGGCATGCGTTGCCGACCGGGTCTATACACACGGTGCTGTGGGCTGACGGCCATTTGAACAGGTAGTGGGAAAGTCTTAGATGCAGGGAGAAGAGTAGTTTTGATTCAGTCCAGTCTACTGCTAAAGCTACAACAATATTTCCTCCCTCGAAAGTCACCTGGCAAGTTCGAAATCCTCTCAGGCAGTGGGGTGGTCGCTCGCTGCGACATTGCACTGATGCATCACACGAGGGCCGTAAGACTGGGGGAATTCGGTCTGAAATACGTCAGTTCCTAGTTTGTTGGTTTGAGACACTCAGGTTCCTTACAATACTATGCCAAAGTGCTCGATTGTACCACCAAATAACGTCTTGCTCCTGGTGTGGGTGGGCGTAGATGTTCTCCGGTTGAAGAGCAGGTTTCATGATTCTGTTCATAGTCGGTCAGTTGTGCTCAAGTTTGCTGGGGTCGCTGGCAGACTCACTTGTCCATAAATGCCCTGACTTCTGCCAGATCATCCACAATCGTCTCCTTGCCATCGGGACTATCTTTCAAATACAACCTGAAGGCACCCTACCCATGGACCTGGAGCGACTTCTCGCCCGTTTTGGGGTTTGTCCAAACCATCGGATAAATACAAACCTTCTCCTTGTCCCACTTCGGAAGCTGGTCTAACGGCTTCTCCAGACCCTCAGTCTCAATCAGATGCCCGAGACGTGTGCTATGAGCGCCTGACATCCAGAAGAATGCATGAGGGGCGTACTCGATTCGACTGTTCATAACAATCTTGCGAGTCTCCTCGCTGAGAAGCGCCAGGGCTCTGCTGCCAGCCACCATGGCCGTAGCGCCGGGAGCCATCTTCATCTCGGTCCCGCTGCCATCTTCCCATCGAACAGTGACATCCGGACCTTTTGGGTTCGAACCGCTAGTAGGCAGCCTACGCGGGGCGGAGGAATCGCGTAGAGAGCCCCATCAAAATGCCATTGATAGAATCGAGAGGCGCCAGCTTCACGTTCATCTAAGGGAATGTGCGGCGGAAGGTGGAACTCTTCGTGATCTATCCCCTGGACCTCAAAGCCAGGAGGAAAGCCGTAGTGATTGTCAGGCAACGGTCCGCGACCAAGGATATGCACTTGGGGTTGATCGGGAATCGCGGGGCGTTTCGGGATGCCGAAGAAGTCAACGCCATTGTGGTGGACGAGAAAGGGATCTTTGCCGTGCGCAAAGCCTCCAGTCTTCTCGTCGGGATCAAAACTGAGTCATTTGTTAAGAGTTTGGAAAGAAAATGATCTAGAGGTCCACACACTTTGAAGTCAATTTGTACTGCTGCTGCGGCTTCAGCATCTCTGGCTGCTCCTTGAAGACAAGAAGCTTGTACTTGTGCAGCGCATCTGAAATGAACTCGAAGTCTGCGTCAGTGAAGTTGTTGAGATCGATGCCATAAATTTCGGCGCCAAAGTCGACTTTGCTGGATTTCGCATGGGCTATGGGGACCACACGGCCACTTGTAGCTTGAGCATGTGGAAGAATGAAGTGGATTTTCTGAGGCTCTAGGTAGGTTGCCTCCTCGGTGAGCCTCCTCGGTGACAACAGAAGTGATGACCATGATGAGCTTCTGGGACGAGGCGTAGTTCTCGTCTGTTGAGTTGAGAGAGTTTGGTGGTGAGGTTTGAGCGCTAGCCCGTTTCACACTTCAATTACTGCTTCTTGTATTATCGTGGCAGAGATCGCAGCATCGCCGATCCAAAAATGCAACTTATCCAGCGACACAACCTTGAATACGGCTGTGATTCTACTGGAACCCGATGTCAATCTTATCGATTCTGATCAGCCACAAGGAGGCAAACCGAGCCCGGCCGAAGCAGAGGTGTGGGTGGAACCACCTCGGCCGAGGTGACAGGGATGTTGTCGGGCTGATAGCTCTGCAGGACGACGAAACCTGGACAGACAGGACGACTGTGATGTAAGTTATTGTGTTTGCGATCCCGATTTTTCATCAACAAAGACTTCTGAACCGAGAAACAAACAGCGATCTAAGAGAACATTGCAGCCTGCACAATGACGACTTCAGCGACATCTTCATGCTACATCACCACCTCCTCGGGGACCAAGACTCACTATCTCCTCGCAGGCGATCCTTCTAGACCGCCCCTCGTTTGCCTTCACGGATTGGGAGGCTCGACTGAAACTTTTGAAAGACTTTTGCTAGTTTTACCTAGTTCCTTCAATATTGCCTTGGTTGACTTTCAAGGTTTCGGCAAGACACCGCTGGCCGACCGGACGAAAAAGCTCACAATAGCGGGCCATGTCGCCGACTTACACGATCTCCTCACATCTCTCCAAGATTCTCCTCAAAAGAAAGGGAAAGCCAGCAAAGCCGTCATCATCGGCCACTCCCTTGGCGCTATCGTCGCCCTGCACTACGTAGCCCAGCATCCCGACACCATTGCCGGCCTCGTCCTCCTCGGTCCTGGTCGAGCCATCGGACATATCCCTGCAGCCCGTCAACGCATGCTTGACCTTGCTGCAAACGTGAGGGAGAAGGGAATATTGTTCGGGGCGGAAATGGCGACCAAGTCGAACTTCTACGAAGACACACCCGACCGGTCGGCCGACCCCATGGCGCGAGATGCTATCCGGAAAATGGTTGCTGCATCGGATCCGGAGGGATATGCTCAGACTTGCGAGGCGCTTGTGGACTCGCAGCATGTGGGCCCTGACTATGCGGCCGTCAAGTGTCCTGCCGTCTTCATTGCCGGAGACAAGGACATGATTAGTCCCGCTGAACGATCTCGGGAGCTTAGCAAACTATTGGGTGGAGAAAGCTGGGTTGAAGTTGCGAAGAGTGGACACCAGCCCATACTAGAGGACTTGATAGCTGTAGAGCAAGCTGTCACAAAGCTGCTTGAGAAGGTGATGATCTAGATAAGACTCGGGGGAGAAATGAACAAAATTTGAACTCAATTGAACTTCGTTCTAGTCCTTTTTCCCAGACAGCGGTTGCCCTCTGCAAAGGGGGCATATAACTTGTCAGTCACAGGTCAAGCATTCGACATCGCAAAGTGAAAAATGTTGGTAAGCTGATGTTCTGTAGATAGTTGCCGAAGACATTCCCTGTACGGGCGGATACAGACAACAAGGGCGACAAGGACAATAGTAAGGATAACCGTGGGAATACCAAAGGAAATAGGGGTTGGGAATATAGGGATAACATAGCATATGGGATCCTTCGCCTAAAGCACAATAATGCTCTCATACAAAGAGATTTCTTAATTCATTCGCGTCTGCGTAGCTACATTCAGCATTTGCTGAGTTAATCCGATTAAGTTCGATAGTAGATGGAATTAGAAAACAGAGGCAATAACGACGATGGACGACGACGGATGACGACAGACGACGACGGCGATAATAACGAAGACGACAATGAAAACGACAGCGATAATAACGACGACGACGGCAGCGGCGACGGCGACGACTAGGACGACGACTGCGATGATAATCGGTATGTAGATCACGTGCAGATATAGACGGATGTAGATGCATAGGAAGAATAGGCGGTCTCGATATTAAATCTAGCTTCAATAGTGTGAAGAGGGAATTTAATAAGATAAAATCAATACAAAAATAAAGTCTCAAGGCACAGAGAAGCAGTCGTGGTTCACAAGATACAAGAGGTTCTCGAAACTATTGGCGCCATCCAGTCCCGCCGTATTAAATGAGTAGCCAATGGAGGGCTCGATTATCTGGCCAGCGTCTTCCCCGCTAGATTCGCCCACATTCTCGCTCGTTTGAGGATCATGAACCTGTACGCTCGTTGGTGATTGCTGCTGACCAGCGGAACTAGATATACCAGCCGACTGACCGCTTGCCGTGCCCACGTAGAACGTCTTCACAAATCCTGGGAGGTCAAACCTATATCCCGATCTGCTATTTCGGTTGTCTGCATTGGATGAGACGAAAGTGCCATCATGTCTCCTACGCTTTCGCCCTTGATTTGGAGCTCCACTCGTTGAACCAACTTTGGAAACCTCCGCTAACAACGCACCGAGCAGCTTGACACCCCTTATGGCAATCATGCTATTTCGATGGTAATGTAGTATCTCAACGACGCTCTCAGCAAGCTGCTTGTGCTCGGCTGATTCCCTGTCGTCGGGGTCTCTGTGAAGAACGTCCAGCAAAAGTATGACCGACGCGGCGACCGAAAATGCCTGATGTATCCATAGCGTTGGTCCATCCTCCTCTACAACACACTTGTATTCTTTGATGATGGTCTTTGAAGCTGCAAGACACGTCCGGCGAGTGAATGCGAAAGCAGGGTTGATAAAACTGTCAGAGAGAAATGATCGGTGGATCATTATGATCTTATGGCCGGAGCTGATTGCTAGAGCACGACGAGCCCAAGGAATCCAAGAGGGCCACTGCGGGTCGATGGGCACATGCGAAAGAAACGTCGGCCTCTCCGTCGTAACAAGGGTACGAAGTCGAGCATCCCAAGCCAGAACCTGCTCATATCGAGTATAAGCAGTGTTTCGAACCATCAAGTCATCTTGAAGCTGAGGAATAATAGAGGCGACCTCGCGAAGAAATCGGCAATAGCTCGTAATAGTTGGGATGTTCACTGATAGTGGCAGTAAATCTTGATCATGGCAGTTCAATGGTGGTTCGGAAGTCGAGTACAGTGGGTTGATCAGATAGCTTTCGGAGAACGGTATTCCAAACCAGTCTTGGCTGCACAGCTGACACCAGACCCGTCTACCAATCTCCCTATCGATTGTATTTCGAGTTGTCTCACTTCCTAGACGGTGAAGTCCAAGTGACTGCGCAATGCGAACAGCTGCTGCAAGCTGGATGCTTTGAGAACTGCTACATCCGAGAAGATGAGCGGATATGGTGTTTGTTCCAATAGCTTGACAGGATAAGATGTTCAGATTGGCGGTATAGTCAGCTCGGTTCAAGCACGTCAAGACCGCACCAAACCAGCGCTTGGACAGAGTTCTCCGTTCCGGATCGCGGAAGCCCCAGGATTGCAAGGTAGCTGGTGGGGAGCAGACCAGACTTCCTGTCATGATGGAAAAAAGAAGCGCAACCCATTGCAAATTGACGCCGGGTCTGTCAATCATGCCGCCGTAATCAGCATAGAAGGCTTCCAGCTGGTCGCGAAAACTGGGTGCTACAAGACGCGCAAGCCAGTCGGTTGCGACTGTTCGATGCGAACGAGGTAGATGCTGACATATTGGGTGGAATATCAAAAGTTGCCAAAAAGAAGTCACAGGGGACAAGATACGGGCAAGCAGAACAAATGCCCAAGCTTCATGGATCGCCACTGGCAATTGTCTTTGCCCAGAGCCTTTGCTCCGATTGCCTCCTGCGTTATCTTTGGGGTATGAACCAACGGCATCAGAGATTAGGATCTCAAAGTCCGTCATTGGTTCTGGCTAGCTCTAGGGGTGACGGCCCCGCTATCCGATTGCCGGGGATCGTCAAAGATGGAGTCGTCGATAGCACCCCGGCCGAGGTCTGCATACAAATCGTCCTTATCTCCACCCACTCCCATTCCAATCCAACTCTATCTACAAGGATTCGCAATTGGCTGCAATCGTGCACGACATGCAAGTTGGGCTTCTTGCTAGAAATACTGCCTGCATGCTCACAAGCATGGCGTATTCACGTCTGACCGGCAGGTCTTCGACCGTCATTCATTTGATCAAATTACTGCATGTGACCTTACTGTCTCCCAAGAGCTGCTTACGTTCGTGACCTTGCCAGCGTTTTGAGTAGGATGGTCACGATGGAAAATATGACTTACCGAGAACGTGGCCAAGCTGCCACAGAAAAGATCAAACTTCGGCTTACTGAGCCCACAAGCTGGAAACTTTCAAAGCAGGAGAGCAGCATCGCGCCCCCTGAGGTATGGACGAACGCGGACATGGACCGTGCCTCCGGAAAGGCGGACGTGGGGAAAAGGAGCCTTCATCACGTACTGGTTCTCGGATCTTGTGACCATCTCGACCTGGAACACTGGCGCGGCTATTGTTACAACTGGTAAGATAGCGATGTTGTTCTCTTCGCTAATTTTCAAAACCAAGCTAACTTTCCATCCAAGGTCTTTCTGCTACTGACGCGATCCTGATTGTTTTGGTTGCCGGCATCTGCAATGCCATCCCAACAGTCCTGAACGGGGCCATTGGGTCTGATCTGCATATTCCCTTCCCAATTGCCTCCCGGGCTAGCTTTGGGTATTGGTTCAGCTACTTTGCCGTTATCAGCCGTGGTATATTGGCTATGTTCTGGTTCGGCGTGCAGACGGCAGGCGGTGCGACATGCGTGACCTCTGTGAGTATGGCCGAGAGATTTGGGCGGTTCTTGGCTGACAATGCTGCTAGGTAATCGCTGCCATCTGGCCCAGTTTCAAGGACATTCCCAATCACCTGCCTGCTTCAGCCGGTCTCACTACGGTTGGAATGATATCCTACCTCATCTACTGGCTGATCCAATTCCCTTTGCTCCTGATTCCGACGCATAAGCTGCAGAAGATGTTTTGGGTTAAGACAGTTCTTACGCCGCCAATGGCTCTCGCGATGGTAAGCTGTTACAAATAAGTTTTCGAGGCTTTGTTCTAACAAATGTTCTCCAGGTCATATGGATTTCACTTCGGGCTGGTGGTGGAGGTGACTTCTTCAACAAGCCCAGTCAAGTACATGGCTCAGAGCGTGCATGGCTCTGGCTGTCTAATCTTGTAAGCAAATTCTAATCATGGTTTGAGTTCATGAATGCTTAAACTCCCTGCAGACAAGCGTTACCGGCGGTTACAGCACTCTCGCCGTAAATATTGCGGACTTTTCTCGCTTCAGCAAAGAAAGGCGTTCCCAGGTGTGGCAACTACCTGTAATACCCTTTTTCAAGACCATTGTCGCCCTCTTCGGTGTTATCTCCGCCTCTGCCGCTCAGGAAATATGGGGAGTGACGTACTGGACGCCGCTCGAGATCATCAGTACGTGGCAAAACACTGCTGGTGGAAGAGCTGCTGGGTTCATCTGTGCCTCTATTTGGCTCCTTGCACAGATCAGCGTCAACATCAGCGCGAATGCCGTCTCATTCGCCAACGACATCACGACGGTGGCACCCAAGTGGTTCAACATTCGTCGCGGTACTGTGTTTGTCTCTTTCATTGGAGGATGGGCCCTTTGCCCGTGGATTATCGTCGCCTCTGGCAAGGCGTTTCTCAACTTCATGAGTGCCTATGCCATCTTCATGGCCCCTATGGCCGGTATTCTGTTTACCGACTACTGGCTCATCAAGCGGAAGAAGTACGACGTCCCTGCGCTTTATAATCCAAACGGTATATACAGTTACGGCAAATACGGCACCAACTGGCGGGCTGCCCTGACAATGGTTCTGGTGATCATCCCAGTCATGCCTGGCCTAGCCGCAAAAGTGTCGCCAACATCTGTTCATATTGATCAAGGTTTAGCGAATCTTTTCAGTTTCAACTGGCTGTATGGGTTCTTCTTGTCCATTTTCATTTATTACTTCTCCAACCTTCTTTTTCCTCACCGGCCGACACTTCTCTCCTATGTTGTGACTGGGATTGGTGACGTGGTTCATGGTGTTGAGGCGGATTTGGAGAGCCAGAACATGGAAGGTAAACAAAAGATGGGAACAGAAGTGGATAGTACGAACAAGTCTGTATAGATTAAGAAATGCAGTGAATCAATCCGATAGCATCTATAAGAGCCTTACTCTGACACTCTGATGAGCTTCCGCAGCTTCTTGCAACGGAATCATCTTCCTTCTTCCGTATGGTGTTGTCAGGTGTGACGATACCACCAGCTTCCAACCCATCTTGTGTATTAGATCAGGCGTGGTAACCAAAGGCAGATTCGTAGAAGGTCGAGTCCAGTCCATCATTAGTATATTGGTAGTAGACCCGGCGTGAAACCCTACTATACTTACCGCGTGTAAGATGTCAATATTATGACATGTATCCTCTTCACAACGGAGCTTTGACTCTCATAGATGGTTCTATGAGACGACTCAGCCTGCCATACATGCTGTAGCGGGGGTTGTTCGGAGCATGTCACGCTTCCGCGAAACGACTAGGATTCCACAGTTGCATTTGTTCTCGATTCAATTATCCGAGTCTCTGAAAGCGTGGTCTCGTCCGGCTGGCGCTAGCGACGGGATGCCTAACTCTTCAATCAAACAAATGCGAAACGTTTAACGGCATGAATATGACATCTTCAGACGAGGAAACATTTTTAGTCCCTCATTGCATTGTCCGGGATTCCCGGGCCGCAGCTCAAACCCCACAAAGTCAACTTGGACCTCGGGCCGCCCCAGCGGCTTTTTGGCAGCGGACTACACTGTTGACGTACGAAGCCGTCGCATTGGCCGAGACGCACGGCTTGTGAATCTCGAAAGTGGTTAGCGCTTTGACGACTCAATTGCGTATAAAGCCATCAGTCATTTGAAATGAGATGTCGGAGTGCGATCGACGTGCAACAGCAGGCTGCCCGGATCTACTACACCACCCGAAGAAATGGCTGCCACGGATACAGACGAACTAGCGAGAGGCTACACCCTCGTGAACGACACTCAGTTCAACACAGGCCTGTTCCTTCTCGACAGACTGAAAGTAGGCCCAGGCATGCGTGTTCTAGATGTCGGCTGCGGACCAGGCAACCTCACAGCTCATGTCGCAGACATAGTCGGTTCGGAGGGTCACGTTGACGGTGTGGATCCTAGCAAAGAGCGCCTTGCCCTTGCCCGCGAAGTTGCAAGGCCCAACTTGTCTTTCCACACAGGAACAGCCGAGGATCTATCGCAGTTCAAGACGGCTACTTACGACATCGTTTTCGTCAACTCCACGTTCCACTGGGTACAGGACCAGCCTGCGGCGATTGCGGAGTTTGCTAGGGTTCTGAGACCCGGTGGCCGACTTGGGATGTCTGGTGGCTCCGGGGATTACAAGGCGGCACATGAGAAGATAAAAGAGGAAGTCCTTGGCAGAGAGCCATATAAGAAATATCCAGTCATCAGCGGGCCAAAGTTTATCAAACAGAAAGACCTGGAGCAGCTCTTGGGAAACGCGGGATTTCAGGAGACGACGTTTGTCATAAATAAGATTGTCAAGACAGTGAAAGACGGAGAAGCCATGATCAACTGGTTAGACTCAAGCTCGTCAGGAAAGACATACGGTGGTGTTCCTGTTGATTTGCGACCCAAGGTGCGGGAAGAGATGAAGCAGGAGTGGGAGAAGCTCACGACAAAAGACGGCATTAACATGGACATGCAGTTGTTGGTCACAGTAGCTACTAGAGGTTAGAAGGCTATGATGAGTTCATGCCTCTACAAGATCCAAATTTCGCACGGTAGTAGGTGATAACGCTAAAATGCGATAACTGCGTCTTCGTCCTGTTCATGTCTTCGTTCTCGTGTAGGCATGTTCATACATGTATCTTAGCCGCGTTTGGCGGCGGGGGCTTGTCTGTGAGTAGGGAACACGAGACCGACGGAAATCGATCTCCCGGGGAGGAGGATTGTTGGGCCAAACTTTAGAAAACGTCATTTCTCATCATTCAGCTACTCATGCATACCATTGGCGCTCAAGCTACCCGTGCCACCAACCAGATTTGGTTTGAGACAAGGTTTAAAAGTCCGATGTGCGCGCAGGTCGCATCGCGTTTCTAGAATAAGGTTCTTGCGTCAAAATCCCCACGCGGATCATCTTTCCTCATTCGTCGGCTAATGGAAGACTCGACTGGATAGGACGAAGGCAACGCTTTAAGGAGCCGGTCGCAGGCGCATGGAAATAGCACATCCTGGGTCCAGGTTAGAAAGATTCGCTCTCGGGCATTACGGCATTTTCCGCGATCTTCCGCCCGGTTGAGAGAGGGGTCGTCCCTGAACCTCCACGCTGTTGGCAATGAGCCAAGCGACGTGTTCGATCCTGTACCTGCAGATCACAGCTCTCACTAAACCAAGTGTCTGGAGCAGTCGATTCTCAACTGTTCGGAGTATTTGGTGTCTCGCTTTTATTAGCTAACAGACTCGAGCCAAATGCACTTGCCATGAGTTTTGGTGCAACAAGCCCAGTCAGTCACGACCATCCGGCAATGAGCCAAATGTACACGCAGTCTAAGCCCGAAGTGTCCGTGAAAGCTGAGGAGGATGAGTCGAGCACTCAATTTGTCGTGCATTGGACCGAACCAGAAGATGAGGATCCCGAAAATCCAATGACTTGGTCATCTTTGGTGAAATGGACTCATATCCTAACGATCTCGGTGATTAGCTTCTTGGTGTGAGTGAAATACTCAAATCCTGTCATAATCCTTTCTATTTGATTATTAACATGAGTAGGCCTCTTGTGTCTGCGATGCTCGCGCCGGCTGTTCCTCTCATAATGGCCGAGTTCAAAACCGATTCTGACACGTTCGCAACCTTTGTGGTATCAATTTTCGTGTTAGGCTTTGCCTGCGGGACGCTTTTCTTGTCTCCGCTGAGTGAGCTATACGGCCGGATGTTGATCTACAACGTGTCAAATGTGGTTTTCATGCTAGCTACGATGATGTCCGGCTTTTCGAAAAATGAGAGCATGCTGTTGTTTTTCAGATTCCTGTCTGGATTCGCTGGCGTGGCCACAATAACCATTGGCTCGGGAAGCATTGCTGACTTGATGCCGAAAGAAAAGAGGGGTAAAGCTGCATCGATTTGGTCCGTCGGCACCATCCTCGGGCCAACGACGGGGCCCATCATTGGAGGCTATATCACGGAGGTGGCCGGCTGGAGATGGATGTTCTGGGCAATCTCTATTGTTGTAGGTGATCGATAATGACTCTTGATAGATGCAGCTAACCTGGAAAACAGATTGCCGTCGTCAGCATATTCATGTTCCTTGTCTTGAAGGAAACGTATCCACCTATCCTACTCGAGAGGAAGGCTGTCAGACTGCGCAAGGAGACAGGAAACCCCAACTTTCGTTTTTCTCTCGCACCAGACTACACTCCGAGTGAGCTGTTCCGTCGAAGCATTCTTCGGCCCCCAAAGCTGCTCCTTACTTGCCCAATGATCACGGTCATATGCACCTACGTCGCGACTCTCTACGGGACACTCTACCTGCTCTATGCGACGTATTCCTTTGTTTTTACAGAGGTCTATAACTTCTCGACGGTGGCCGATGGTCTTGTGTTTCTTCCTGGTGGAATCGGCACGCTACTGGGGGCTTATTACATTGGTACACTCAGTGACAGAACTATTAGAAAGCGCGTGGCTGAAGGGAAGACGCCAACACCCGAGGATCGGCTTGCCTTTATAATCACGATTCCTGGGGGGCTGGCGTTTCCTGCTGGCCTATTCATTTACGGCTGGTGCGTCGAATATCGGGTGCACTGGATTGTCCCCCAAATAGGCACCGCCATCACCGGCTTCGGGTCAATCCTGATCTTCACGGGTATCCAGACTTATCTTATTGATACGTTCGAGCGATACGCGGCCAGTGCTGTCGGAGCGAATGCGGTACTCCGGTGTCTCTCTGGGGCATTCTTGCCGCTTAGCGGATTGAGCATGTATCACAGGCTGGGATGGGGTTGGGGGAATAGTCTCTTGGCTTTCCTTGCATTGGCATTGGCTCCAATCCCCTGGATCTTGGCAGTACAAGGTGCTAAGATTCGCAGCTTGCCAATCAACAAAGTGGACCTGTAGGCGTAGGTTCAGCAGCAATGGGAACATGATCAGGCGGCGAGGAAGTACTAAAAGAAAGTACTGCACGCGGGGGAACGCATGCACATTAAATAACATGTAGACATGTATATAATGACACGATTGACTTGAACAAACATCAATGCCGTATTTATTGAGTTCACGAATATGATTGGCATATGTACGACTATGTAAATATCGAAAATGCAGCTTGATGATAACATGCACGCTGAGCTATGAATAAGGGTCGCAGACTCTTTCTCACAATCTCGCTTCGTTTTGTGTTGCTTGAAAAGGGCTGAACATGGCAACAAGCTCGCTCCGCCCAACACCGTCCAAATGCAGCTTTCGCAGATTCCTTCCCGTTTTCCGATACTCCGCACCCGTAGCCATTTCGGCGAGAACAATGATGGCCGCAATGGGTGATGCATCTATGCCCAACTTTTCTGCCAAACCATGCCAGGACACAAGTAGATCTGGTACGTCTTCGGAGATATTTCTATTATCGATGTCGCTGGGGGCCTTCAGCCTATTATGTGGTGGCGAGTTTTGCGCAAGGTCAACAAGGTCGGTGAAGCCTTGGTCGTAGCATTCGTTGGATATGTCGACGGCAGTTCCGAGGCGAAGTCCGAACTTCCTACCGATCTCCATTCGTACTTGGTCAATCGCTTGCATCGTGTTGGCCACGGATCGTGTAAGACCGTCCCGATACAACATGAAGTCTCCAGCAGTGCTCTCAATACGTCCGGCATTCATCAGCATCATCGCCGGATGGAAGACCCCGTTGACATTGGAGAGGCTGACTTCAATGACGCTACTGCACCACTTGAGCTTCATTGGGAAGATGCTTTGAATGTCTTCGTAGAACCCGGGCCGCATATCGGTTCGCAAGGCCGTGATGAAAACAACTTTCTTTCTCCCGAAGACGAGTAGATTGTTGTCATCCATCCTGCATGAATAGGGTGACAGGTTGGTCTCCAATATGTTGGCCACCTCGATCTCAGTATCCATCAGCAATGAGACCAGATTTCCTGGAATGGCAATGATTGTGTGGCGTCTAAGGTCATACTGCTTCAATTCGTCCAAGATTGTCTGCTGCCCAGTAGAGGGGACAGTGAGGATGAGAATCTTAGAGAAGGCCACAGCCTGGCTCATGTCGGTCGTCAGGCGAAGATGCGAGAAGCCCTCCATCATGCCACTCAGCATAAGCCGGCCTTTGCTCATCACATCATTGGCATGCCGCAAATGAGTCTCGTGGGAGTACAAGAGTGTACTCTTTCCGTTGTTCTGGAGATCGGCGGCAAGGGCAAAACCAGCTGGCCCAGCACCCACGATAGAAACTCGAGATACCATATTGTAGAGTATCTCTTGGCACTAATGACGGTGGGAGGGAAGGAAATCAAGGGAAGGAATAAGCGGACAGTAAAAAATGACAGAGACAATGCCAAGGACCGGAAAAAAAGATCAGCAAAGGTGGTATGACATGCGTCTCTTCATAAGAAAACCAACAACTTTGATATACCGCTGTGCAAGACTCATGTCCGTGAGACCTTTAGACATTGATGCATGTAGTTCTGAAAGACACCCCAGCCCCGGACTCGGGTTTGGTATGCTACCCGCTGAAAGCAGGCAACCCTATACAGTGTTACATAGGTTAAATCAATTTGCCGCCCAGACAGGACGGAGTGGCGAGGATAGCCCGGACAATTGGCCTTCTGTTTTAGCCGCACGGCCGTTGCTGGCACGATTCCCCTCTCCACGGTCAAGACTTCCCAAAGCTGTGGGCGTCCCATCATGTTCTTTGGACGTGCACGCCTTAGCACTTGGTGGTGGATTGACAGAAACCGAGTCCTTCTCCATGAGCTGGGCGGTAATAACAGATCGCCAATTCTCGACGTCCATCCGAGAGCCATCCAGAAGATACCACCCCAAGGGACGTGAAAGTAAACAATCAAGAGGCTACTAGCGGTCTGATGTCGCGGTGGCTTGCATGACTGCATACCTCCCGCCGCTTCCCCGCTAGGCCCACGTGCGAATGTTCCGCCTCGACTCAGCACAAGCGGGCGATCACAGACAATTGCCTTCCTAAAGTGGCCTCGGGCAGTAAGACTTCAGCCCGGGGGGGTTTCAAGGTAACAAGCGGGCTCCCGGACAAGGTTCCCACAGCGGCATGCTACTGTTGGCGGGGTTTGGGTTTCAGTAACCGCAAACGCCATTGACGAGGACCTCGGGATGCCATGTCCAGGTCTCCAAGAAGAAGGCCATGAATAGCCAGCTCTAGTTCACACGGCAAGTTTAGACTCCTAAAACACATGACGCGACGCCGTAGGGCGTATTGAGACGAGGACCACGATTAAGTTAAGGATGTTACGCTCCCCGTTGTTTTGTACGTGATTGACTAAGGACTTGTGGTCTAATCTTAAAGTTAGTCTCTTGAACCTTCTCCTCCATGTTGCCAAGTTTTTTAGGGCGACCACGCCTTTGTCATCATTGATCTGAGCAAGCTTTCTCGAATCAGAGTCCTGCCACTGAGGCTTGAACCGGCACCCGATACAACCAGTCAGGCAGCTTTCTCCGTCCAGGCACGTAAGCACCGTCACGTATGCCAGAGCTCGGGCTCAGGCCACTCATCATACAGTTCGGATGCTCGTTCCTGTCCACCTCTCTGCCCTCATCTCTTCTTCAGCTCGACTTTCGACGAGTCTGTGAGTCGATATGCCCGCCATGGCAACTTCAGTCGTCGTCGCCCTCTTGGCTCTGGCTATCGGTGTTTCCGCTCAGGTCGGAAGCGGTGTCATCGGCTTCGGTATCTCACTCTATCAGGATCTATGCTGTCAGGCGTGCCACGACTCACTCTCTTCATTATGGTTGACCTGCACGACTTTCAGCAATGCGACGGCCAGCAGCATGCCGGGCATGTCTGGCATGTCTAACATGCCTGGAATGAGCATGCCGATGGCTACAACATCGCCTGAGTGCTATGCCTCGAATACTCCTTGGCTTCAGACAATGGCATTCTGCATTCAGCAGCATTGCACCGCCGACGGATACCCCGCCGATAAACAGGCTGAATGCTTCAGCAACCAAGCAGTCAGCGGAGCCCGATCGCCGACGTTCCAGCAAAGCATGCCCTTCATAGCACCCACCATTGAGCTTGCGGCCAATGCCACCTGGCTCAATATTACAAGCCTGGTGAATAGCGAGGTATACTCTTCAACTTACGGTAGCGAAGGCGAGTTCCGTAGGTCCGAGTATCTCCACTCAACATACGCGTACGTAGTTTGTTTCGCAACATTTTCCCTCATACTTTCAATTGAAATCTTACTAACATTACGTAGCCTCACTCTATACCTCATAGTTATTGGAGGATGTCTCATTTGCGGAGTCTTGACGCAACTCGCGGCAGCTTTCCCTTCAATTCACAGACAGCTTCAAGCATCCAGGTTCTGGCCAAAGCTACGAGAGTACATCTTCCTGCCAGGTTTAGTCGGATCTCGACGATTAGAACCTTTGCCTGGGCAGGTTGGTTATGTCCCTCGCCGAACTATTAGTATCTTCATTGCCATCTACATCACTTTGAACGTTGTCTTCTCTGCCATTGGGTTTGGTAGCTTCCAGCCTAATATCAACTTCAAATCCAGGGGATTTGAGCTTTGCGAGTATGTGGGCAATCGCACGGGAATTCTCAGCCTGGTCAATGCGGGACTAGCTATCCTCTTTGCTGGTCGCAACAACCTCTTGATCGCTCTTACGGGATGGAGCCTCACAACGTTCTTAACTCTTCATCGATGGGTAGCACGTATCGCTACTGTGCAAGCTATTGCTCACTCGGTCGTTTACACATTGGCATACTGGCAGCCGGGCTACGATGGCTTTTCAGCATATGTCGCCAAAGTTGCGGAACCTTTCTATGTAAGGCGTCTTCTCTTTTTGTGTTTGGCCACGTGTTCTAATATCATCGGCAGTACTGGGGAATCATAGCCACGATATGCTTCAGCCTGGCCATGGGAGTTGCTATTCTTCCAATGCGAATCAACTTCTACGAAACGTTCCTGGCTCTTCACATTGTCCTCGTTGCTGCCGCGTTGGCTGCATGTTGGTACCACATAGTGCCTCATTTCACCCTAGCTTTTGGCTATCAAACCTGGCTTTACATCTGCTTCGCCTTCTGGGCGTTCGACCGGGCATCGAGAATACTTCGCATTGCTATGTTCAACCATATTGGCGGCTCACAGGCAACCCTGGAGGCAATATCGGAATCGAGGGTCATGCAGCTGACAGTGTACCCTCGGAGCATGAGAGGCTTTGGCCCTGGTCAACACACTTTCCTCTATTTCCCAGGTTTGGGAATGTTCTGGCAAAGTCATCCTTTCAGCGTCTCGGGTTGGAAATCCAGGACCAGTCCTTCGCTTAAAGTCATTGCTGGAGTCCCTCCCACACGCACAAATGAGACAGAGACGAAGAACAGTTCGGACGTTGTGGTGCTTTCCAATGGGGTGGTGGATCAGGGGCCAATGTCCGTTTCTTTCTTAATTCATCCCCACAACGGAATCACCGCGCGACTTCAGCAACGTCTTGCGTCCTCCACCAATCCCACCATGGGCATCACGGTATACACCGAGGGCCCATACGCTGGCCACCGGGCAAAGCACCTACCTCTGCTAAACGCTGACACGATACTTTGCATCGTGGGTGGGATCGGGATCACTGGCGTCCTTGGGTTCATCCAAGAATATGCAACTGCATTGAACAATGCCGGTGAAATATCCCAGGGAGGTGCTGGCATTATGAGCAGGACAAAACGGTTCATTTTGGCATGGTCTGCACGGGAGATCTCACTCATCGAATACGTAAGACAAAGGTATCTTGACCATGCGGCCGGCATCGAAAGCTCATTCTGGTGTACGGATGCAACTGTTTCGAAGCTACCATTCAAGAAGGATGGCAGATATGAGGTGGATATGACTACTACGGGAATTATCCTTGGTAGAATGCATGTTGAGACTCTGGTGAAGTCTTGCCTGGAGAAAGAGTGTCGAACCGCTGTCTTGGTGTGCGGTCCCGGTAGGATGGCAGACGAGGTCACGAAGCATGTCGTAAACGGAGTGAAAGATGGCTTTACCATCGACTTGATTGAGGAATCCTTCGCGTGGTGACATGCGACTGCTTCTGTTATGTAGTTGGACGTTGGAATACAACTTCATTTCATCGACATTTCCTCTGATTCGACATGTCTCCGCGAAATGATGTTCACATACCTGAGGGAATTGCGGTGAAGCACACCAAGCCCTTGCAGTAGCCAAGTCCAACGAAAATGCAACGCATCTATCCAACCAACTGGCGCACTTTGGCAACCACGATGGATGATAAACTCTGAGTTTGAGGCCCGCTCATATGATGGGTTCAAAGGGTTGAAACATAACAAGGTATTGAGAAACTGACAAAGAGCTTTTTATTTGTGATAGTAGCCCCACTACTTGGCCTCTCCTCTCAGAATGTTCCACAGACTTACCTAATACAACCCGGCGATACCACAGCACCGTTGTGGTTGTTGTTTTCGTGATAGTTATTGTCGTGGCTATTAATCCACTAGTTCTGCTAGCCGGGCAGTGTCAGTCGGCTATCCGGGCAGTGTCCCCACCTAATACTTTAACGAGGACGATGAATATAAACGACATCGACGACGACGACGACGACGATAATAACGATAAAAGTGAGTATAGGAGCGTATTGACTTTAGTATAGATATACTCCTTATGGGGTGGAACTGCAGCAAGACTCTAATCCACTTTTCATCCAGATCTCAAGGTACACATCTTCCCAGGTAGCGAAATAATTCGCGGAGGGCAAAGGTACCTAGGACTTTGAAATGTACCTAGTCTTGAAAAGTCTTGGGAGTCCTTCTGAGCCCCAAGGTCTTTTCTTGGGTCACGGGAAAATTCGAACCTGCGAATCGCCCATATATAAACCTCTTCATTCCTCATTAGTCGTATACAATTGCAACTCATCAACAACTCAATTTCGCCACCATCCTCCAGTTTTCCATTTTCTTTGCATCTAGTATTCTCGTCGACTATCATGAAGATTCACTCTGAAAGTGAAATCAATCAACCCGAGTCTTCATGGGCCAGCCTTCCACGAGAGCTGCGACTCATGATACTGGAAGCCATGAGGAGCCTCGTTTGCTGCCAGAGCAACCATCCTATGGCAAATTTGGTCTGTGTTTCCAAGGAATGTCAGGGCTTTTTCGAACCATTGCTTTGGAGGACATTAACATTGCGGCCCTCATTCCATGCTCAGATTTTCAGGGATTCCGTCAGCTTGTTGAGAGTCGAAGTCGTCGTACAGCCTTGATCAGAACTATTGCACTTCAGATCGATTTGGTCGAGGGTATTTGCGGCCGATGCCATGAAGCCACTACCAACAACCACTCGCTCATGATCAACAAGAGAACAATATCAGACAATCTGCGTACTCTTTTCTCTACTCTGGCGAAATGGACCGACTTGAATGCAACAGCAGGCATTGCTCTCGAGTTGGGCGCAAAGCTTCCCAGGGATGACGATATGCACTTTCCTGTTCAACGCTGTGGTTGTTATTGGGGTTCAAGATTCAATCATTGGACCAGCGGCTCATCCAGTCGAGTTCTTGAGAACCGGCTCTCCTTGGAAAATGCCCCTGTCATCACCTCGCTTTCCATCAAAAATTCTTTTCCTTCTCAGCTTTTGGTTTGGCCGATAACCAAGATAATACGCAGTTTGCCTTGTCTTGAGCAAATAGATTGCGAGCGACGACTTGAGGGCGACCCGCGCGATTCTGCAAAACCCTTCCGCAAACAGCTATATCATTCGCAGCAGATGTTTCACAACAGCAAGTGCAATCCGAAGCATTTCATTATGGGTGTCTCCGAACCAGTATTTGTTCCAAGATCGATACGATTTCTTCAAGATCAAAGCGGCAGACAGATATACCCAGCTCAACATTGATGCAACACGAGCTAGCTTTGATCTCGAAGAAATGGCGATTTCCCATGCTTTAGATGCCAGAGATTTCTTTCACCACTTTAGCTCTAAGGTATTATTGGCCTCAGCGTCAGTACCACTAGAGCGTCTGGCTCTTACTTGCAAAATCGGAAAGCTATCTACCGAACCAGCCGAACTAGAGCAGCTACTTATAGCCGCGAGCAAAGCGGCCACGTACATGCCGCGTCTAAGGATCATGGAAACATGGAGCCCTGGCCTAGGCAAAGGTTTCTTTTTTCGCTACGAGGTTGAGAAGAGCCAAGCCAAACTCACGGTGGCTGCTACTTGGCCACTTGAGACTCTGTCAGCGCAAGTTGTTGAGTCATGGCAGGAGATAGCAAGCGGACAAGGAGATCGAAGATTCTTATGGTCAACTGACAGCATCAACTCTGACACTTTGACGCGGGAGGATAGTATTTGTAAACACCTGAGGTTGTTCCCGCTCCTTCGAAATTGGGAGAACAACTAAGCGTTCAACCATCCGAGAAATATATTCTCATTCAGTCAAGTTTCTAAAAGCAAAATGTTATTACTTTCGTATCGACTGATCCGAGCGGGCAGTTGCCGTGATTCTGGACTGTGAATGGACGAGGTGCTAACGCGGTCCGTCATCTTATTACATACAAGTTGCCGATTCTTTTCTTTTCTGACGAGTCAATGTGTGGCTTCATGCCGAGGACGAAAGGTGCGGGGTGAGTCTCGGGTGTTACAGGCTACGGTGACTTCAACCAAATCGCTCTTCACGAGTATGAGTTCGGGGTTTGCCGGTGCTTCGTGGCTGGCGCAACAACCCGCTTTCGCAGTGCGATTTCAATATCCTAGGTCCCGCGCCCTCCGAAAATAAACTGCTAGCTAGATACTCTTGACACGAAGGTTCTAACGTCTTTAATAAGATATCTTCTGAGTTGCTAAAGCATGCTCGGAGTAAGAGGAATACGATCAATATCCAAGCGGTCGATCGATGGTCCTTGCAGATGCCGTTGGAGGCAAGTGATAACCTCAGACACATTTAAGACCGCAATCCTAGTGTTAAGTCTGGTCTGAGAGACTCGATGCCGGGAACACCACGCCGGCCAGCTCGTGGGGATCGCATCTGCGTCCGGTGAGTGGGTCGCCCCGAATGCTGAACTTCCGCGACCCGCTGGCGGAGAAGTTGCCCCGTACGGCGCTGATATCGGGATCTCGTCATGCGTGAGACTATCTCAGACCTTAATAAGATGCCGAAGTCTTTAGTCCGACTGCATGAAGAGGAAGTCATGCCTCAATGATGCAGAAGGAATGATTTCAAACCCCGCATTATTATCAGGCTGCGCTCAATAAAGCGCAAGTGTCGCTCTGCAGGCATGATGCGAACCCTTCACAGTGATTCAATCCGCACCTGCGCTTCTTACTTATCAGATCATCAGCTCGGGTGGTTTTGCCGTCGAAAATGTGACCATCTTTCTTCCCTTCTAACTTTTCTTCTTCGCAGTTTGCCGCCTGGAGGCGCACCTTGTTGACTGCCGTATGACTCTCACGGGGAAATATTCGAGGGCTAGGATGGCAGAGACACCTCTATGGCCAACTATGGACGCATTACTTCATGCCGTTTTCTCCCAACGGCGGCGAATAAACAGAATTTTCATAGTGTGGCGCAAACCTCCACAAATTGGATGTGGCTGGGCTCAAAAGGTAGAAGAAGGCGAATCATCCGTCGAAATTGCATGGATTGAAACATTTCTCGAATTGACAGTTCCGACCATCATATTTCGCGGTAAATTACAGGAGATCGAATCCATATGTCTCCACAATCAACCGCAATCCCCCATCATTGAACCGGGACATCAAGAAACGGAAAGTGGGAACGCGGACAAGGCGCAAATTTGTCCGCCCGAACTGGTCGGAAATGTTTTCGGAGAGGGATGTAGGCACACAAAGACGCTTTCTCCAAGATCAATAGCTTCGTTGACTTTTCGCCGATGCGAGTAGGTCGTATTATGGTCATTGTCCTCAAGTAAACAACTTTCCCGATTGTTCGTCTTTGCCAAGACCTGGAGGAGTCGCGGACATGTAAGTTTCAATGAAGATCACGCAACACATTGGATCGGCTCAAGTCCGAAAACTCTCTTTGAGCAGTTCGATTTCTCGATGAGTTATCCCGCCGGTAAATATTGGACGGCGGAGCAAATGGACATGGATTAGTTGACTAAGCGGATTTTTGCTCCCTGCCAAGTCCACTTCATCAACCGCAGCGTGCAAGGTCGTCTCATGTGAAGTGCGAGGTCTCAAATTGCGCCGCATTCAAAACCTGGATTGCTGGCTGAGGATGTCTTTATCTGTTTCCCACCGAAATGGATTTCGCAACCCGATTCCCGAGCTTTCGCTGCACCCTATGGACTAGTGCCTCCGTTCTAGAACCCTTTTGGGTTGACGTCTCGCCAGAAAGGTGATATCGCGTCCTGCATTAGGGCGTCTCAAACCGGCTTGGCGGGAATAGAGTTCAGAATGCGATATTTGGGGGCAGCTATTGGAAACACAAGACACGCCTACCAGCCGGCCGCCCACTCGGTAATAAGTCCGGCGTGCGCCGACTTGGATCGGCCTTTTTGCTTTTTCCTGGAAAGGGATGCAAGGGAGGGAGCCCGGCGAGGCAATGTTTCGACATCTGAATCCTCTTTTCTCTTTCATAGCAATTAAGCGATCCGCCGGAGCCAACAAGCTGCTCCGTGCTATGATCTACGTGTCGAGGCCATCAGCCAAGTTAGGAGTTCTTCTGTCTCGGAGTTGTCAACCGAAACCGAGAGTGAGGTTTCGGCAACGCCCGTCATCAAGGGGTTCCGACGGAAACATCGCCATGAGTTCCAAATTGCCAACACCCCTGAATGGCACCTTTCCACCACACGGAACTCGCGTTCACCAACCTTATTGTGAAGCCATCGCCAGATTGCGCAAGCAGTGATCAATGGAGCAGCGATGATGCCTTTCAACGGATCTCTCAGCGAATCTGGGCCCGAAGGCAGGTCTTGGTATCATCTCCCCTTAATATCAGGGGCAGTTCGATATTGAATCTCTCACCAGTCTTCCACGTGGTGCAGGGAAGTAGACTCCAGTTGTTGCCGGGCACTCCGGAGTAAGAATTCGACATTCTATGGATGGGATAATCTGCCACGACTCACGACTTCGTCTTTGCGGTAGTGTTGATGTTGAGACCCGGCCGCATGCGGCTCCGTGCGTGCTACCCCCGAATGGGGCAGTGGTTCCGAAACTGAATCAGCGGAAAGTTTCTTTGGATTTCGCCAGGGTGTAACCCTGCCTCTCATCAGGAGAACAGCCAACTTTGCCGGTACCCAACAGCACGGTTCAGCGGTGACGAGGCGCGCCGAGTTACAGATGCCAAGGGTGCATGACACGAAAATCCGGCGAACCCCATTCAATCCCAGACGGCAGCAGAAAGCTTCTGGAGAGTAAGGGGCTCAGCGGACGGTCGCGCGCTGGGCGAGGACCCCGCGGAGTTGGAGACTGGGTTGAAATGGAGTTGCAGCGGTTCCATGTTCGCCAGACAAGGCTCAGATCAGATCAGACGATGTCAGTACAAAATGACAATGACCGCCCTCGTCTGATCCGGTTGTGCCTGGACTCAAGCCTCTGTAGATCATCTTTACGTTTCTTTCATTCTTTTTTGTTCGTCTCATCTGACGCCTATTTCCAACCAACCACACTCTTTTTAACAAATCCGCTCGTAGCCGGTCTAGGATCAACAAAATGTTCGTTTCTACTCTCATTCTCTCGCTCATCGCATCGGTCGCGGCCGACTGTGCCACCAAGAACAACACTGGCGCCACCGCCCCCGGTTCTAAGGCCCAGTGCACTCTCCAATTCGATGGCCGCATTCCCAAGGCATTCACCGCCGCCGACTTCGATGGAAAGACCAGCCTTTCAACACTGCCAACGTCTTTGGCAAGGGCCTGAAGTTCAGCGAGATCATCCAGCTCCCCCAGGCGTCTTCCTTGGTAAGTGAATGAAATCCGAGCCGAACCTGGTGCCCCGGACCCGTACTCCGAAAATAGGAGGCTAACACCGATACTCTTCTAGTTCGACGTCAACTCCACCAAGCCGTTCGAGGTTACCATCAACGACAAGTCCATCTTCGCCCCTAGCGAGACCAACGTTCAGGTCGGCTTCCGCCGCGCTGAGATGCTGCCCCTCAGCAACGACGGAAAGGATGCCTCCACCCAGGGCGTCAAGACCCTCCACTTCAGCTTGATGAAGGATGCCCAGCGCCCCCTGAACCTGTCCCACGAGTACCAGCTTGTCTTCCTCGAGAGCGCCGACTTCAGCACCAACCAGGTCGTCCTCAAGACCGGTACCATCCTCGGCCAGAACACCGCCGACCCCGACACCCTGCAGCTTTTCGGCAACGTCAACTCCAGCCCCGTCCCTGAGCTCTTCAAGACCAAGTTCACCGAGGGTGTCTTCCACAACTTCGCCGTCAAGCTCGACTTCACCAAGAACACCACTGAGGTCTTCTACTCCAGGGCAACTCGGCTCTGAAGTCTCAGGGCACCGCTGTCGCCAACAACATTGCCGGCCAGGGTCAGTTCCACTTCGGCATGCTCAAGAAGCCCGTCAACGGAGGCAGCGACATCACCAAGAGCGGTGACCAGCCCGCCAACATCAACGAGGGCATCATCTACGGCGGCATCTTCCAGGAGGACAGCTCCACCGGCTGCATCTCCCTGTCACCTTAAATGATCCAAAAGAAATGGAGTTTGTGGATGAGAGATACTTCTCTTTATTATTAAAATTGGGGGCATTGTGGAGTTGACTTTGCGATGGCCTAGATATTCGCTTCTGAATAAAGAGAAAGTTTTTAAAAGATGAACCGCGAGGTTTTATTATGGTAGATGAATTACTATATTTCGTCGCTACCTTCCTGGTCCTGTTCCGCCTTACGTGAATCAATTGGCTCTTGTGACCTTTCCTGCGTCGCATGCGCGCCGATGTGACGAAGCCCAACTTGTCGAACAACAAAATAGGCTGGCACAACAGCAGTGCCCTAAAGAGCAAAATTGACACCCAAAGCTGCTGTCAACTGAGAATAGAGTTAGTTAGAGTTCAGAAGTGAAGTCCGAAATACTCACAGGAGCACTTGTCGAGCTGATACCGGAGCCAACACACTGTCCCGCGCTTTCGAGAGCTCTGGCAGCACTCGTGTATCTGACGATGTCGCTAGGATGACGCGACATCCACTCAACTAGCCAGTATCCGAAGTTGTAAGTCAGCGCAAAGTTAACCTGCCACATGATGTACAGCGCCCATCCGCGACCGAAACCTGCATCATCCCAGTCGAGGGACGGCTTGTGCCTGGCGTAATCGGCCTGGACAACAGTGCCCCAAATCCAGCAACCACCGATAAGCGCCATCAGAAACGCATACGAAACCCGTGCGCGCGTGGTCAGCGAGAGACGCTTCCAGTCCAGGAAGCTCCCAAGCGCAGCGGTACCGGCGATCTGGGCAAGCGCAGACACGAGAGATGCCAGTGCCCGCGCGCGGATTGTGAAGTAGAGTGACAGGTAGGAGCTACTGTATGGTAGTAACCAGTTCACATAGATGAAGAATGGCGTGCTGTCAAACAAGGGTGTGTTAGTTGCGCCATGTAGCGCTCCCTGGCATAGGCATCGAGGCTTTCAGACTTACACCAGGAGGAACTCCTTTCGCAGCATGAGACGTCCCAGCTCTTTGAGTTCAGCCGAGTCAGAAATACGCTCAACGATCTGGACCCGGGTGCCGTTCCGTCGGACGACTTTATCGGGCGGGGAGAGGAGCAGGGCAACAAGGGGCCCGAGACATTCTAGACCAAGGTTGAGTCAGCCCCGTCTCATATTGTACCCGGCGGAGTTTAAATCACCAGAAGGGATTGAGTTGGGTTGCGGGATCACGTCAATGGGGGCCAAAGCTCGGGCCAGTACTTACGCAAGACCACGAACACGATGTACGTTCGCTAATCCAGCTTCCCTGTTCTCTTGCCTTGATAGTTGAAGGCCAGGTTTATAACACCGCCTAGGATGCTGCCACTATTTCGGTAGCTATATGGGAAGAGTTAAGCATTTCTTATTTCCCGCGACGCCAGCAACTTATGAATGAACTCACCATAACCAGTACGCAAGATATTTGCTTCGGTTTTCTGGTTCCGGGTAGCTGAGCATAATGGCTCCCTCAGCTGCCCAAAATAATCCAGCACTTAAGCCACAAACGGCAGAACCAACGTAGATAAACCACTCAGTCCCATAACGGTTGTTGGTGTAAAGAGCATCGGAGTATACTGCGTAACCCGTAGTTCCGAAAGCAAAGGTTGCCTTCAATCCGAAGCGGTTCGCAATGATACTTCCCGTGAGACAGGTTATTGTCATCAGAGAGAATAGTACAGCGTTTCCAGCCCTGTTTCTGGGTTAGATCTGGATATCCTCTTGCTGCTGTGAGTTGCATGTTGACTTACATAACCAAATACGGCGATTGTTGGCCACCGGCACCGACAGAATTCATAGCATTCCATAGTCCAGGGGCCGTGAATGCGGCAATGCCGACGACAGTGGCCTGGAAGAAGACGCCACGATACCAATGGTACTTTGGTGAAGATGCTGCTCCAGTCTCAACGTTAGCTGGAAAGGTACTCAAACCTTGAGAATCGCTGGCTGAAGTCATATTCGCAGTAAACGATTCGTCAACGTTACTATGCACACTTCTCCGCTTGGAGAGGTTTTGGCAGCTGCGGCGTACTTAAAATGAGAACCACAAGATTGTGCTTTCGATTCCACGACCTATGATAACAGAAGGATTCTGAAATCCCATATTGCGTGATATCGGAGACTTGCCGAAGCCGCAGGCTATCCTTCATTGACCAGGTCGGCAATTATTAGTGTGGTTGGAGGTCGTCATAGTGCGTCTCCACATAACGTGTGCGGCTGGTTGGATGTTCTCATGATCACGACATGCCGACATGCAATGGCGAAGCTCCATGGATCTTGTTTCCGCTTCCTATGTCCGTGGATGACGCCAATAAAAGCTGACGAGTGTACTTCGGAGATTATTTGAGAGATTTGTCTCCAAATTAGTACCTGGCATGTTTTTGATCTTCTTAGGATATATTACTGAAATCCAAATTACAACTAGAATATAATCAATGCTGCAATACCTCTTTCGTCGGAGCACACCAAACCACATTCAACAACCTCTATCCATCTCACCATCATATTTTGCTTTATATATCGAGGGTTTTTGCACTGTATTTGCGTCGGGCCTTCCCCGACGATGCGTGCCCCTGGCGTAGCATGCACCATCAAGATTGGCGATCACGCAATTCAAACAAGCGAGGCCAAGGCGCCCCGAGACCTGTAGGATTCACAGCCTAGCCAGATCTTATCAGTAAATTTAGTCATCAATAATCGCGAGTGTCTCGAAAGAACAAGAACAATAAGAGCGTGTGTAATGCCACAAACAACGCCAAACAAAATTTCGTGTATCAAACATCCCTCAGAACTTTCAACACAAACTTTCGTGAACAATCGAAACAAAAATGGCTGGTATTAAATCCGCAGCAGCCCCCCAGAGCGGGCTACCATCATCGGCACTGGAAAACTGGGGGGACGTTGACAAAGGCCTGCCCCTCTTTGAAGCATTTGAAGTGCCCGGCCAGCAAGACACTGTCAACTTCGGCCTTTCCTGGTCTTCATCTTACCCTCTGGGTCTCAAACCAACCAGGATATTGACTTTGACCGAGAGCATCGAAGCTGTTCAAAGATTCACCCGGTCAGGTGACTTGGTCAAATTGATCGGGCAGCATGGCGGCGCGGTGTTGATCCGCGGATTGCCCATCAAAACGCCGGACGACTACAGTAAAGTGGCTCACGCATTTGGATTCCGCCCCCACGTTGAGGTTGGAAGACCTCCTTTGAGGACTGTCTTGGCACCAAATGTGAAAACGGCAAATGAGGGGTAGGCTCCGCGATGCTCAACAATCCGACCACATAGCACGAGCTGATCTTTAGTAGGCCACCCGAGCTGCCGATCTGGCCGCATAGCGAGTAAGCATAGTGGAACTCTTATTATCATAGTGTGCTGATCAGGGCAGATACGGTTGGTCGACGATCAACCCAGCGTGGCTTACGTTTAGTGCCCTTGAGATCCCTGAGTCTGGTAGGTGATCACATTTTAACTTTGTGACATCGACATGGACCGCGTGATTGTTGAAACATGTCTGCGATATGCGTGCTAAGTGGAAACAGGCGGCGCAACTCCCATCACATCAGCAATTTACATCGCTCATGAACTTCAACGTCAAGCACCGAAGTTTCTCTCGGACCTTCTCAACAAGGGTGTCAAGTACGTGTACCGCTACACGGTAAACCCGCTTGTTTCCAACACGGGAACGAGCGTTCGGGGCGCATACGGACAAGAGGTCACCGATGAAGACGACGAGGAAACGGCCCGGAGGAAGATTGAGGCTGAGGTTCGCCGCCACAGTAACCGCTTCGAATGGCATGATGATGGGAGCCTGAGCGTGACACATATCGTCCCTGGTTGGTGTTCATCCCCATCATTCACCATGGACTCTGGCTAGAGCTGACACCACAATGAAGCCATTCGCATCCATAACCCAACTGAGTCTACGGTGTTCTTCGGGAATGTCACTTCCGCCTGGGGGCGGAGTAGACATCATGGTGCGACGAGGGCACCGTTCCGCGGCGATGACGGGTCCTATCATCCGCCGCCGACATTCGGTGACGGCACGCCGATTGATGTCGAGGACTTGGACTTGCTGCTGAAACTCGCGGAAGAGGGTGCCGTAGATGTTGAGTGGGAGCAAGGAGACTTGGTTTTGCTGGACGTGAGTACTTTGCCTCTGGAAAATCCCCGTGCGAGTGACATCGTGTGTGGTGGCTGACACGAAAGGCGTCCCCAGAATTACGCGGTCATGCATTCGAGGAAGCCTTGGAAGGGGGAGCGCCAAGTTCTGGCTGCACTGTGGGACGGTGACGGGAGGATCAGAGATTTTCCAGAAGGCTTAGAGTTGCTGAAGGAAAGTCCGAGAGTCCCTAGGACGGACTCGGGCGAAACTGTCGGATAGCGATCCAAGGTCAGCCCTCATCGTCATTGGGTAGGAATATTTTCCGACTGGATATCTCAATGATTGTCATTACCGAGGCTTAGATCTTTGACTTGATCTACCTACGCCTGTGCTCCGGTGAGCGTCTCTTGCTGACTTCATTGGTGTACTCTTTGCTTGCCTATCTTATCAATTATCATTCTTGAGATCTACGTCTCTCGGTCATCGGAGCCCGAGACGATCAAGCCGCAAAAGAGGCGAAGACAATACGCGCATTACGAGGAATGATCATCCACCACGGAGAACCTTCATCAAGTTCTAGGGGCAGGATACGATCCTAGCCCCATAGCCACCGCGCGCCACGCCTACCGCCCATGACAGTTTGTCAGAACACTGTCAGGTCATAGTTGAAATTGTGTCACCGCGACAAGTAGGCGAGGACTTACTCGGACAGTGGATCGTTCCGGGGGTGAAAGGAGAGACGATGTTCAAGCGCGGATCAGATGAAGCTGGCGATGCATCCGTGCGCCAGGGGGGCCTCCGAGTGGTGCGTGGTGCGGGATGAATTGAAGATAACCTCGCATGCATGTTCCGTCAAATGCAGTCTGTGTCTTATGCATAAGGCTTAGTTGTTGACAAAAAGGGAAGATCATTGCCAGATCGGCTCCTTCGCGTCTGGTTCAGCGACGTACAACACTGCCATCTTTCGATCAAGCCGTTTCTTTTCCTGCTGTCGAGTTAGGACACAATTTCCCCCTTTCGACTCTTTCGACTGAGTCAGTGGATATCCAAGAGTCCTTTCAAATTGGAGACCTTTTGTCGAATCCATGGTGGTTAGGCACCACAGTCGCTTTGACGATGGCGTCGCTTAGCGGCCCTCTCCTAAGCCAACAACAAACGCCACGCTTCCGATGTAACCGCTAATTGTATCATTAGAGGCGCCATGTCTCGTAGCAGATGGCGCTAAGAGAGCCCATCTATCCGCCAGCCGCGGCGAAGAGAACCAGCGATACTCCCTTGAGTTCCTGGATGACGGGCTAAGAGTCTACAGCTATGACAGTGGACCGCCCGATTCGAGTCTAGAGGAGGCAACTGAACGACAAGGCTCGGACCTCTTCATCACAGCTAGTGCATCCCAATATCCGCATTGACCTCGAAATCACTCCATTGGATGAAGGGGGTGGTTCTCTCTAATACCCTCTCTCTCGCAATCCATGCCACGGGCTTGGGAGAGGGAACTTTGATCTTTGATTGTTTGTGTCTTCTCACCTCCAGTCATTCGTTCGCACAGTCGGGATCACCTCGCTCGCAGTTGATGGTTGTTTTCTGTTTGCAATTGTTTTGCTGCATGACGGTATTCCAAGCGGGCGTTCCATCCAAACGTTTTGGAATAGAAAACAACAACAAGGACCTACTCGATATACATACGACAATCACACGGCAGTGCCAGGAAATAATGAACAATGGTCGGTCAGGGCATTCACGGGAGATGGCATGAGGTCTCGGGCAAACTTTATCGTCGAGGCCTCATCGGGGATCTTCTCAACGCCCCTGGTAACATAATCAGTCAGGTGTTGTCACTGCCGGCGGCGACGACACAGGAAAGTGTGAAGGTAGAGGGGACAACGGCAGCAGCAGCAACGACGAAAGCTGCAGCTGCGGAGCCAACAACTCAGCAGCGGTAGCAGCGCCTGTGACGACACAGCAGCCTGCAGCGGCAGCACCTGCAACATCAACAAAACAAGAACAACAACAGCAGCAGCCTGCGTCGACACCAGCTGCCCAAGCTCCGGCAACAACAAAAGCAGCAGCAGCAGCTCAGCCACAACAATCGTCTCCAGCGGCTGCCGCACCCAGTCCTTCGGCAAGTAGTAGTGCTGCGGCTGCAGCGGGCGGTGGTACGACATCCGTTGCGAACGCGGCAGCAGCGGCAGCAGCTCCGACAACCCCTGGTGTTGCTGCGTCCTCCCAAGCGGCAGCATCCTCTTCGATATCGCCGACTACAAGAGCTCCTGGTATCACCGGCGCAGATGCAACGAGCTCTGGGGGGCCGGGTTCGAGCCAAACACCAATCTCGCCAAATCTCGATACCCAATCCAGTGGAGGAACTCCCAGTCAGACCCCTTTGGTAGCGACTGGTGTCGTGTGTAAGTGATCAACTCGCCTACACAGCTCCTTTCCTCTATATGCTAATCTCATTTGCAGTGGGTATCGTTGTCTTGATGGGAATTTCCCTGCTGCTTTATTGGTGTTACCGTCGAAGAAGAAGAGCAAATGAACACCACCATGCCGCTCTGCCTCCCGAAAGCCCCGCCAACGAGTACCGGCCCGAACCTCGATATCGAGATACTATCGATACAAGCGTGGTCCCGATGACCGAAGTCATGACCGATAGTCGCGCAGTCAGTGGTATTGACCAACTGACAGTCGAGCATCCCAAACCTGAAAGATCATCCGCAGCTCCACCTCAACTTACACTTCAGGGCTTGTCCACAGCATCCGAACGAACCAATCCCTACTCGGGAACACCATTCACTTACGCTCAAGCCCAGCAATATGCACAATCCCATGGGTTCTCCTTCCCGGCTCCACCGCCAATTCCAGAACCTTCCCCAATTCGTATCTTCAGATGGCCAACTCGGTCATCTCGCTCCGGGTCCTCCGCCCCAAGTGTCTGGTCTGCTTGGCGAACATCGAAGACTCCGTCACATGCACAGTCTCGTGCGCAGTCTAGAGCATCCCGCAGCACCATGTCGTCTATGCTCTGGCACGGACGGAGGGATGTCATCGCCAGGAGAACAATGAACCAAACACCGGTGTCAACAAAGAACGGCTTCCTAGCTGCCAGTACACCAGACAGCCCGATGCCAGAGGGTCTCCACACGCCGATCCTGGACTGGCTACACTGGATACGTGGAAACCAATCAGAAAATGGCGACCCGGATTTCAACCACAGAAAAAGTATTGCCAGTTCCGAAAGCTCTGTCTCAGAAGTAGGAAGCATTGCCAGCAGCGGTGTCTTCTCTCCCACACTCCTTTCATGGCCCCCGCCGGCCGAAGGCGCGCCACCCATGATCGATCCAGATGCCTTGGAGGCTCTGCGATATTTACCCATGCCTCTTCAATTGAAAAGAGAGAGCAGTAACGGCGAAACCTTTGTAGAACCGTCTGGCAGTCGTGTACAAAGCTTTCAATAACCGTAAAACCATGTAATTAATGACCTCTGTCCAGATACGGCTCTTGGGTACAAGATGTCAGTCGTTGCATTGCTCAGGTGTCATAGCATATTCAGTATTCATAGCTCAACAAATACCAAATTTGATCATTAGATGAGTTATTTCGATTATGTCAACCACCCACAATCGTGAATGATGATGGACATTGTCCTTGCGTTCTAATGAAACTGTGTGAAGCCACCGACCTCAATTATGTGTCATGCGTCAGGAGACCTTCCTTCAATGATCACCTCTTGTCCTGGCATTGTCTTATTCCTGCCGGGGTAAAAACAGGCGTAGAATGCGCAACCAGCAACAAAACCGACAATCCCCAGGGAAGCGTACATCCAAACCAAGTAAGGGTCCTGAGAAACGGGGGCGAGAGCGATGCAAATAGCCGCAGCGACACCAATTGTCAGCCAAAAAAGGGCGGATACAACCGATCGAAGACTAAGGAAATTTGAGCGTTAGAATTCATGTTGGCGTCATCGAATCGCTGAGCGGACTCAGGGGCACTTACTTTTTCGGTGCGTGGGTGAATGCTAGCTCCAGCCCAGTAACGATGATGAACGCCTCCGAAAATGCCACCAGGATGTATGCCGGGGCTTGAATCCAGACGTGGATACTCTTTGGGGGCGAATTGTAGATGTAGTGCTGCAACACACTTGCATAAACCATTGATATAGATGCAAAGAGGAATCCAACGAAGATTCGAGTGACCGGGTCGAAGTTGATGCGATACTTTCGGAAGAGCGGGTATACAACGACTACGGAGTTCTCGGGTTAGATCATTCTCTGGGGAGTCTAGCACCGATGGCTGCTTACTGTCAAGAAAAGGGATGAAGATGCACAGGGCGATGGGGTCCAGATTCTGCAGTAAATCGTTCGGCGTGCCATGTAGAGCCATCTCGCCTGCCTGGGAGATCAGATTGTTCCAAATCTGAATCCAACAGATGAAGTAAAGGGGGAAGAACAAGAACATCTAAACACGCAGATGTCAGCCTCAAAATCCTGTAAACAATCGATATCTTCCTACCTTGCAACTGTTCAGCCCCCTCATGACGTCCATGACATATTCATCAGTGTACTTGTCTTCTCTCACAATAGCATACTTGCTTTCGTGACCAGATTCTCTGAGCGCGGAAGGGGTGGCGTTCTCGAAGCCCTTCTCTTTGATGGCAATGCTGGTCACTCGGAAAGCATCCACAATCGCGGATCCTTCAGGTGGAACCTTGACATATTTCTTCTGGCCGGAGATGAAGACCGCTGCGGATATGAGAATTGCACTGAGCAGGTTAGACACTAAGCCAAGTCAAGGGACTTGGGCGACTCACATGAGTGGAATCAGGTATGCTAACCAGAAAGAGTGATGGGCTTCAACGTTGACGGTGATCAGAGGTGACAGAGCGCCAATGTTGACAACCCAGTAGAACCTAGAATAGTCATCAGCTGGTGTTCGCGGTGCTGTTTCACTAACTATGCATCGTCTTACCACATGAACAAACGTTGTACAGTCAGCTCAGGATCCACAAGAACCTCTTCGCCAGACTTCAGAGTTCTCACTACGGGATGAGAGTTCTGGTACTGTTCGGCGCACATCGGCGTGACGTTTGCTTTGATGCCGCCTGTCCCAAGTCCGATTGTGATCATTGCGGCGATGAGGCCACCAAAACCAGCCCCACTGGTGATTGCTTGCGGTGTGGAAGTTGCAACAAGAATGATGAGACCGATGATGTAGATCGAGCAAGCAACGAGAATGGCTTTGAACTTTCCAAGATACTGGTCTGAAAAAGGTCTGTTAGCGCAGCACTGTGCGGGATGTTCTCAACCAACCTACCTGCTACAACGGCGCCGACAACTGTCGATGCATACGCCCAGAATTTGAAGAAGTTGCCCAATGCAGTGGCCACAGCTTGGCCGCGCCCGAGGGCTCCCGGGAGATCAGAATTTGGATCATAGGGGTTGCTACAATGGCACTCGTTAGCAATTTGCAGTAACTCCAGTCCGAGTTGCACAGCGTTAGAAGTAAAAGTTTCCTGTGTACTAAGTAGCTTCGGCGAGGACGGCAATTGCAGAGATAACAATGGGTACAACGACAAGGACGACGATAGCAGTACCTTACTATATAGTACATGAGAACCCAAAGGAAAATAGTCGCTATAGCATAGGGAACAGAGGCGTTCTCTTAGAACTTACTTGATGTAATTCTGAATCGGCCCGCTCAGACCAAAGTAAGTGAAGCGCTCTCCGAGCTTGTTTTGACTGTTAGACTCGAGCTCTGATTTAATTGAATGAGTCTCATGATTGACATACCTCAACAACCAAGATCAGGAGTGCAACAGTTGGGAGTTTGTCTGGAACTCTCCTCAGACCCGCCCATTGCTCCACTGCCAACTTGACCGGGGCATCAGGTTGCACCTCTTCTGCGCCAGCGATGTTGTCCTTGGTGTCGCTCATCGTCACCCTGGCACGACAAGAAAGCATTCACAGGCAATTTGCCGATAATCGAACGATGCCGTTCGGAAGTTGGAACATCTCATAGTCATATAGATGACGAACACAATACTTGGGCTCCGATCTTGTTCAAATCACTGATTCTCTGACTCGACCCGGCGCAGCGGGTAAAGCGGGGTCCCCCGGACTGGCGCTTGAACGCCTGATACGGGAGATAACACTGGGGATTTTGCGCAACTCTCATAGGCGGCGTTCGCTGGCCTATCATTAAGATAGCGATTGAGAACGCCACCAATCAGATCCAACACCGTCATCTTTTGGTGGTTCATCCGCACTTGGCCCACCAAGATCGGCCATTTGAACGCCGCCAATCAGACACAATGCCGGCCGCCGAGCTGGACACGTTGGTCATGGAAACGTCCGGTCCGGCGATTGCGGCCCCGATGATGAAGAATGAGAGCAACTGCGGAATGAGATGAGACCGTGACTCGACATCGCAGTTTGATCGAAATTCAACCTCCTACGCTACATCGAAAATGACGGTTTCACGAACGGCCTGCGAACAGTTGGAAGCTGATGAATCTCCCGGCCGACTTGCCATTTCGGCGCAAGACTACCCAGGTATAGATCCAGAGTGGGTTCGGCTTTGGAACGAGCATGGCGGCTCTATGGTGAGGGCCGACGAAGTCAGCATCGAAGAGTATCGGAAGAGCCCGGGGAAGTACAGCTTCACATATCCGACATGTGCTGGTTAGCCGCGTTAGAGACCTGATTTGGTGGCAGAATGACTATTGACAACTGTTCAGGACCTGAAGTGTTCCATGTTGAAGATCGTAAGATCCCTGTAACAAGGCCTTTTGGCAAGATCACCGTTCGCATCTACTCGCCTGAAGGCCCTGGCCCGTTTCCGGTGCACCTCAACTTTCACGGAGGTAAGCGAGTTCCTTGTTTGAGATTCAAGCGGATTTCAGAACTATTAATTGACGTTACAGGCGGTTGGGTTCTTGGCGGGCTTCAGAGCGAGGCTGCATGGTGCCGACACATGTGTAACCAAGCCAACATCAAAATCATCGATGTAGACTACCGTATGGGACCTGAACACAAATTTCCTACCGCAATCTACGATTGCTGGGATGCTGTCAAATGGGTAAGACATTGCCCGCCACTCAGAACTTCTCACCCTCTTGGCTAACACTTCCATCCTCCAGACTATTGGCAACGCTCAAGCTCTAAAAATAGACCCGACCAGCGTCTCATTTGGTGGGCTGTCAGCGGGTGGTCAAATGTCGGCTGTTCTTGCTCATTTCGCAAGAGATGAGCACATTCCAATCAAGTTGCATCTCATGATTGTTCCAGCGACCGATATGCGATATTGCAGCCGGAAGGTCAAACAGCTCAATGAAGCCACCTGTCCGTATGAAAGTGCTCGACAATTTCACAATCTCCCTTGGGGACCACTGGGGAGAGAACAATGGTTCTTGAAATATTGGCTTGGAGACGATGATGGTAGGATGAAAGCTGACCCCGAAACAAGACCATTTGTTGACATATTAAGCTAGATGAACAAGAACAATGTTTGAACGAGTGGATCTTGACGCCCGTCTTGGCGCCAAACTTCAACGATCTTCCGCCAGCTCATATCGTAACAGCAGAATTTGATCTTGAGCGGGATGAGGGGGAGTATTACGGGAGGTTACTCAAAGACGGCGGCAATCAAGTTTCGATGAAGAGGTATACAGGGGTTCCCCACGCTTTTGCCCACTATAACCACCCAGAAAGAGGTCTCGCCAAAAGTTTCGAGTTCATCGCAGACACGGCTCACTTGCTTAGATTAACGCACTACGGGAGCTGAAAAAAAAAATGTGTCATCCCGGCGGGATACTATTCACGTTACGTACCTTGTTAACCGCCCCTATTCTTTTCAAAAGAAAACCAAAAACAGTCTGTACTATGATCCCTACTTTAGTGGCAACCATGGTCGGGTACGCTTGCCTTCATAAAAGAACCTCGATGATATGTAACTACGCATCATAGAACCACTCGAATCAGTAAATTGTTGGCAGATTGGGATGAAATGTCGCGCCGGTATCCATCTCAAAACACAACATGAAGACACCTTTGGAACTAAATAATAATGTATGCCTCAACACATGTGGATCTCCAAGTTCTACGGCATGACAATGTTTTTCAATTATGTGTCCAATATCCTTTCCATTATGAGACTGTCTGAAAACATTGTTACTGCTAAGACTAATATGGTAATGGAGCGACACTAAAGCTGATCACGAGGGGCTGCTGGGACGAGGGTCCACAACCCATCATCGGAGGGCATGCTTAGTGTGGAAAGGTTGACTTGAAATGAATCTGAGACATGAGACATCTCGGGTCCTGTCGTAGACATCGCGGATCCTGCCGTATACTTCGGATGTAAGGGGCATAGTGAGTGGGATGAAATACTTGAAGTCGTAGTCATTGAAGGGATGTCCACAGCATATAAAAACCATTACTTGACGGCTTCAAGTTCATCGTCTTCAGAACTTTGACGGATATATCAACCTGTTACTTTAATGAGCTTTAAAATGTCCGGGGGTAACAAGGAGGTTGAAACACACTGGGTTCGCCCACACCAGCCTGAGGGCTCGTCAAAAGATCAAACATGGCCTCTTTCGGACTTCGATCACGTCATACCGGCAATCAACATTCCTGTAGTCGCAGTCTACTCCCTTTCGATTGGAGAAAACAAGGCATCACTTATTGTGAATTTGAAAAGAAGCCTCGAGCACACCCTTAGCCAATACAGACAGTTCGGTGGGAAACTACAGATCAACGACAAGACCGGCCAGTACATGATCAAGACTACCGGCAATGATGTCGTCGAATTGAGTGTCAAATATCACGACGAACCGGATGATGACTATATACCATCCTACACCAGCCTTCAGCAGCAAGCATTCCCACCTATGTTATTGGACAGCAAGAAGCTTTTGCCCAGACTCATGACCGAGAAGCAAGCCCTAACACAGCATGGGGACTTCCTTGAAGACGATGCACCCGTCACTATGTTCATGGTCACTTTCATCCGAGGCGGTTTAGTTCTTGGCATCGGTCTGCATCATCTGGCCACCGACGTCTCAGGGCTCGACGGCTTCATCCAATCTTGGGCGGCGAACAATAGGAGTCTAGTCGCTGGATTGCCTCTCGCACCTTTTGACTACTCTATCCTGGACCGCGCACCTCTCACGCACTCCGGTACTGCACCAGATATGAAACAATGGGCCAAGCTGGACCAGAAGTTGAAGAAGTTCGTCAAACATCTCGATACGGCCCCTCAGCCGCCTCCTCCTGACTTCGAGATGCCGGCCACATCAGAGGTTCTCTTTCACTTCCCGAAGTCCAAGATAGCACAGCTGAAAGCTGCTGCGTTTCCAACGGATTCCGCCACTTGGGTGTCCTCATACGATTCCATCATGGCACTCTGCTGGCGCTGTATCTCGCGTGCTCGTCAACTTTCTTTGACAAAAGGCTCAACCACTGCGCTGATGTATGCTGTCAACGGACGCGATCGTCTCAACCCGCAGCTTGCTAAATACTACGTTGGTAACGTCGTCATGACTGGCCGGGCAGAGCTGGATTTGGACGAGGTTGTGGCCCCCGATGCCTTTCGCCGCCTTGCTGCATTGGTGCGCGCCGCAAACGTTGAGGTCGATGACGATCTATACAAATCAGTCGTGGAGTGGGTTGCCGGTGTGCCTGACAAGCGACGCATCAGGCTCAACATGAACGCGTTCTTGGGCCCGGATGTGGTGAGCAGTAGTTGGCAGGGCTTGTCGGCTCATCAGACCTGGGATTTCGGGTTCGGGACGCCCAAAGCGATTCGCTGGCCGAAGCCTGATCTCGATGGGTTCGTGTTCTACTTCCCTGTCAGAAACACGGGTGATCCGGACGAGGGTGTTGAGGTGGTTGTGTGCTTAGAAGACAGCGCGATGCAAAGGCTGCTCGATGACCAAGAGTGGCTGACCTATGCGGTGGCCAAAGGACCAAGGAGTTGTTTTGATCTGGGCATGGATGGGGCTTGAGAGTTGGGTCTTGCTAGCAGCTTCGGAACCCGGATTGAACTTGAATGTCAAAAGATTTGACGCTAAGTCTATCAGTTGCCTAATGGCCGCGCCACAAGATCCAAGACAGGGGCCAGGCTCGACTTGCTTCACAGATTGTTTAGTCTCATCAGCAAGTAAATTCATCATTCAATCGCGTAACATGACACTGTCAGACCAAGTCCGTGTAATTTGACCAAGCCCTCTGCTATGCCGATCTAGCTTAGTGATATCGGGGCGGCGTCAGGGGTAGCGCCGGCCTTTGAAGCGGGGCTAAACGTGAATGCCGCCAATGATCGTAGACGCCGGTATCGGCTTCCGGGTCCGGACGGCGTGTTGCAGCGAACTATTGGCCTGGTAAGCTGGCTGCTTTCGCGCGGTGCTTGAAGAATATGAAGGCGTGTGGCTAGGCTATGAGTAGATGAACAAAAAAAGATGAGACAAGGCATAGTCATTCTGACTCCGCGGCTTTGAACGCTTCCGCAACATGAGGGTCCAGCTGAAGAACATTTTCAATACCCCGCCAGAAAAGTGCATCTATCCTCAGAAGTCCGAGTCGCAAAAATGGAAATGAGACGACTTTGACTCTAAGCAGCTTTCGTGTTGATTGCAAATCAGCAATCCAGTTCGATGCTTCTTCGAAGTCGGCGGACGTGACAGTCATCGTCATCAACGTAAAGCAAACTGAGGAGAACATGAATTGAGTCCAAGGAGGCCAGAAGCCGCCATCCGTGTCAGGGCTCAAATTCCGGATGATTGCAGACATTCCGGTTATACATCTTTTCATCTCTTCTCTTGCCGCTCGCAAAGAGCGCGACGGCTCATGCGAGTGGTACTTCGTTGCCGTAGTCTCTGCCAGCCATGGCCTCAGTATGGCTCGACCAATGATCAGTTGCACATAAAGCTGACCAAGACAGTTTTCGGTGGAAGAGATCGAGCTGTCATCATTAGAGATGTTGCGCAGCTCGTGCAGCAGTGGCTGTGCTATGTCAAGGGTTTTCTCATGGTCCCCAGACAGTATTCCCACACTTCGTGTAGAGCTTGGGCATGTCAGCTATAAACCTATTGCCAGATAATTGACACTTACTAAAGCTTCGACAACGTCAAGGCAAGCAATCTTGTGATAGCTGACAAGTCCATCAGATGACTTTGTGCAGGGGCATCGAGGCTCGAATCAGATAGGTCATCGTATTCCAAGGTCGTGACAAGCCAATTGTCCTCGTGAATTAACGATGGACGACCAAGGCCGCAAGCTAGCCACTTGTCGATCGCGTAAACGATGAATGATAGCCTTCGACGGTATGCTATTTGCCATGATGGTATGGCCCATCTTGAAGGGTCAAGGTGGAGACCCAGAGTAGTAGCGCACGATGCAAGTCTTCCCAGTAGGTCCCATCTGTGAGCTGCATCCGCGACCAGTGGATCCGAAGAAGGCCGGAGAATGAGCAGTAGTAGTGTTTGCACAATGCCGAGTGTTGGGGAATGCATCTCGTACGTTATACTCTTGTCGATTACCCGAGAGAGTTCGGCGTACGGAGGCTTGTCGTATGCTACATCGACGCTTAGCTTGTCGTCGTGGACGGCGAAAGGTAGCGAGATGGCATAGGTTGCGGCGACAAGACACACCGGCGCTGAGTCGGGCTCCAAGGGATGCGACTCTGAGAAGATTGGCCACTTTGGGTGAATGAACTGGTAAAATAGCCGAACTAGACGACGTCCAACATCAAAGGGGATGACCTTTTGTAGCTCCTCCTCAAAGAGTCGTTTGCTGAGGCCAGCCTCCTCTCGCCTTCTAGAGAGAGACTGTTGCGAAATTAGGAACTGACAAGGAACTTGGCTTTCCTGTACTGAATGGATAGCCAGCTCTTTGAACCCAAACATGCCCATCTCGTTGAACCGATAGTGGCGGACGAGGAGTCCATATCGCTGCTGAGACCCATCAACTGTGGGTTTGCGCCTTCGAGGGCATCTCTTGCAGATGCCATTCCCATATTGTGTGTTTCCGTCTCAACAGCAGCGACGGACAGCGAGTCAGGCGGCCGCGGACTGCGGAACATGGCCTCAAATTCGGATTGGGTGGTGTCGAAATTGAAGACTTCGCCAAAATTCATGGTCCCATCCTCGGGAAGCGACCCATCGGCGAAGCTATTAAGGACTTGACCTGGACTTGGTGTGACTATTTCTCTCCGAGTTGGTATGTTAACGCTGGCGTCTGCCCGCCACGTCGGCTGGAACCGTTCTCTTTCGGGGCGCTGCAGCCTCGATAAAGGTGCACTCACGCCCATGCAAGACGCAAAGACGGCATGGCGGCGCCTGGTCGATACGACATGCCGTTTTTCGTGCGCGACAGAAATCACAGGGCCGCTGGCGTTTGCTCATGTAACGACGCGGTTGGGTGATATTGCTAGACATCGTGGGACGCGTCGGCACGTGGTAAGGCATGGGAAATCGAGCCAGGCCGGTATCAAATGAAGTGTTGTATGTTTCAAGCCGTCAATCAAAGGTTCGAAAATTGAATCTTTTCATATCTGCTGTGTTTCATATCAACTTATTGATGTCAAAGAGGACTTGAATCTAATGAAAAGGTGGGATTTTCGCAGGCGGCGACAGAATTGTTGGCAGGCCATCTGTCACCAGCCGGATTCCAGATGGCGCCACCTGGCACTTCCTCAAGAAACCCCTTTTTGGCCGAGACCGCCTCATTTTCCCAAGTCCGCAATTTTACTGTGTCTGCGCGGCTATGTATGGTCAGTCTTTTTTTTGGCCTCGGCGAAATAACTATGTCTTCAACTTAATAATACATCGATGAGACTTAGGAAATGTGGCAAAATAATTCATGAAGCCCATTGATTCAGGCGTTGTTTCCTCCGCCAACGAGGCTCCACGGCACTCTCTGAAGAATCCAGCCGCAGCCAATCGTATCTCCATGTACGCCACGTGAATCCCGATACAGATGCGAGATCCGGAACCAAATGGCGAGTACACAGCTCTGGCGTCACTGGACATGTTTGACTCTGCGAGCCACCTCTCGGGGTTGAATCTAGAGATATCCTATTAGCACCGGAACATCGATCGGAGACATGGCCAGCCTACTCCAAAGCGTTCGGGAACAAGTCCTCCTTTCTATGCATTGTGTAACTTTGGGCGCTGACAGTTGTGCTCTCAGGGATAATGTATCCTTCCAAGTTCAAGCCGCCAGGCGGTGTTCTTCGTGGGAAAGCGCCCTGGGCTGCCGCGAAAAGGCGATTCGTCTCGCTGATCGTGGCATTCAGCAAAGGCAAAGTCTCCACGTCAGCGTCAGTGAAGTCGTCCGGCAAAGTTGATACTTCCGCCTCAATTGAGGCTTGAAGTTTCGGACGGGACAAAACAGCATATATAAGATAGGATAGGGTCACAGCTGTTGTGTCGGTTGCAGCGACCGTGAAGTTTCCGGCCTCGTTCTTGATGTCGAACTCGGTCAGGATCTCTCCCTTTTCGGCGCCAGCCAAAATCGTACCAAGAATGTTTCGCTCTCCCATCTGCGTTCGCTTTTTGCTGTTCTCTACAGCGCGGGAGGCGTAGTCGAGGACGTAATCCCATCCTCGGAACGCCGTTCGACACCATGGGTGCGGGATCAAACGACCCACCGTCTTGATCAACGGCAGTTCCGCTGTCAGGCCGGAACTCTGGATGTAGATTGCCACTGACCGAATGAACTCGTTTTCTGGTGAAAGTTAGTTCAACTGAGCAGCCGCGACTTGCCCAACAACCGTCGCAATGGTGGGGCCTCACCTTTGCTTTTCCGAGCATGTCCCAAGACTCGCCGAACATCAATTCCCCAGAAATATCCGATGTCATGAACGTCCACCATTTGAGCACATCGGCTTTTTCGTTCTCAGATCATTCGCGATCCTATGCACAGCCTTCTTTGCAATCGCTCTGATGGTGTCTTCCCATTGGACTCTGAGCTGAGACTTGCTGAAAGCCCTGGCAAACATCTTTCGGCGTTGCGCATGCTCTTGATGATCCGCCATAGTGAACAAGCCTGGGTAGGGGTGTCCACCGGACTTCAGATACCACTCGTGCTTGGTACAACGAGAACTAACGGAGTAGATCTTTCTGTGTCCGTCGACGGACACCACTGAAACTTCGCCAGGGCTGAGTCGCACGATGTCGCCATACTTTTGATGCAGGTCATCGACGTAGAAGATTCTTCTCCCCATCACAACATGGTACTTGAGGACATAGTGGGTGAAATGAGAGTACCAGGGACCGGGTACGTACTTCAACGGCGAGAACAAAGAACGGAGAACAATCTGGGATGAGAATATTAGAATCAGATGGGCAATGGCCAAGTCTGGCAGATAGGTTTGATGGCACTGACTCGAAGGCTTGGTTTGATGACAATGCCAACCAAAATGAGAACTATGGGCTTGCTGAAGAGATCCATGCTGTTGTTCAGGAGTTCAAAAAGCGGATGAGACTGTCCACAGTGGCATCATTTACTTTAGAACAGTGTTTGATATTTATAACATATCAGGACCTCCTGCTGAAACGTAAACTTATGCCCTCGTCTTCAGCCCGAAAGATCAACCTCAGTTCTCGGCGTCGGAATTTAAGGAAGTGCGAATGCGAGGTTGGCTAAGACGCTGTCATAGACCGCCTGCATTCTCTCAAGGATGGCACTGCTTATTTCTGCCCGTACTGCCTTGATCGTCAATCTCCCCCGCAGATCAAAGCCGGCGCCCTGTTCATTCCATCCCACCGGCTGTCTCCAGGCTAGGTCAAACCCCACCAAGAACATGAAACATAGCATATTGAATGCCCGTGTTCGTCCAATCACCGGCCTCATGTGTAACCTGCTGCTGTCATAGATCAGCTCGTGGAACCACAGTGCAGCTCGTCCCGGCGGGATGCCATGGCGGACTCTGGGCTTAGTGTTACGCCGGTAGGTTTTTACCGTTTCATTCGGACAATTTCTGTTTAGTCTCGCCGAACAGCCACTTTGAGGCTCTGATCTAATCTAACTTTTATGAATAGAGGTAGGGCTGGGTTGTGTGCGGTGTTTGTCGTCGCTGAACGGCAGTTCAACCGAACATGGGACAAACGCATCTCTTGGTCTGGTTAAGACTTTAGCTCTTCGGGTAGACAGCGATGATTGGGTTACAGTAGTAATAGAAACAGAGTCGGCGAAGACGGCGACGATTACAGCGGCGACAAGGACGACATTAACAGCAATAATAAGGATAACGAGGATAGCGACAGTGACGACGACGACGACGACGACGACGACGACGATAACGATAACGATAACGATAATAACAATGATATTAGGGACAGACGAAATACGGATAAGGAGGACAATAATAATTGGGGAAGGCATGTTTTATATGGCTTGTGGGAAGCAGTCTGCTCTGTGAGCTGGAGATATCCGCCCAGACAGCAAAAATTCCTAATTAAATCCACGAATGTGGTAGGTCTCCATGAATTGACAACTCAGCGCATATACTCCTACATCACAAAAGTCACGATGAAGACGATTGGCGGTTCTTGCCAGACGCGATTAATCCTTATGACGCTCACAGTCAAGAATTCTTCCTGACTTACGTGGACGACTTGTAAAGTCGGACACTTTGATTGACAATGCCTTCAGTCAAGCATCCAAATGAAAACATGGATTGTCTACCAGAGGGGCATATTAAGCGCGGTTTCGGTTCCTTCTGCCCCGAGATGTTGGAGGTTGAGCATCTCCACCACTGTTGATTACCCCGCAGAGGCATTCCCCACGAACAAGTCACCGTGCCTGGACCCAAAGTTCCCCAGCTGAACATAAGATCCAAATACGTCAGTGGATTGAGGGCCTGTGATGCAGAAGAGAAAAGAAAATAGACGGCTCACATGTTTCCTAAAGCAACCGCGGTCTTGGGTTAACATGGATGTTAGATACTCCATGGAGGTACGTGGGGGGGCTCAGGGCACTGTTGTCCATGTAAAATGGGACGACAAGAAAAGCAGCAATCGCTCTGGAAGCAGTCTGTGTCGATGATTCGACAGCCAGAGCCCCCCGAGACTCCAACATTACGGAGCGGCAGGCCTTCCGATATGATTGGCAGGACACGCCGCAAAAGTTCCGTGTTCTGGACCCGCAGACTTGCCGAGATAGCCGAGATAAGACCCGGAAAGCCCCCACAACCGGCGTTGTCCGCGCGGCACCTCCAAGATAAGCGCACTTTTGCACACCGTGAATGCCTCTGTTCGAGCTGTTGGAATCTCGGTCATCGGTGGATAAAGACGGCTATGTACGGGAACCCTCACTTCCCCCTTGTGTCATTCATTGGTAAAATCTCCGATTTGCTTGATTGACCCGTACAATCTGCAACGCGCCGCTAGCCATGGCAAGGATATTCCGAGAACTCGCGTTCGTGTCGAAGGGTTGCCGATAGTGCCTCGTTACTGAACATGTCCCGGTGTAATGTTGGATATCCGAAGTAAATGTTCAGTTAGGGATCGTGCTACTGTGGTTCTCAAGATACAAAGTACTACAGCACCCCTGAGCCTCATACAAAGATGAGCCAACAAGAAGACAACGGTGAGAAATCAGAAAGAGAAGAAATCAATTCGATGCCGCGACATCAACCGGCATCCCTGGCATGAACTTCTCTAGGGTGGCGTGTAGTGCGCACGTAACAATCTAGAAGCCTGCAAATCACTTCTGCGTTAGGGCCTCCACCCAGCAAGGTGGGTAGCAGCGAAGAGGAACCCACTGTGATAGGTAAAGGTGAAAAATCAAAAAAAAGACGCTCCGGCAGGCTGCATTTCTAGAATAAGATGCCCCGTCTTGGCAGCCTTCTTGCGCCAAGAGAGTTTGTGTCCCTTTGACCAGGTTCTGCATACCTTCGTTCAACGTCCGTCCACCCTCAACCGCGACTTACACCAAAGTCAACGCCGAGCCCGACTAAACTCAGTCCCGACGACGGCCCGCTGCTGCGATGGATCGCTACGACGAGAAAGGCATGGGCGAGAAGACGTCGTCGCCCCAGGGCTCCCTGGAGGCCGGCAGCGATGACTCTCCGCGGGAGACTGGTATTCTGGCCGCCCTGCGCCGCTTTGAAGGCAGGATGGACAGAGCTTTGGGCGTCGAGTCGCACGCCATCGATCGCAAGACGGACGCCGACAAGCGCCCCGTCAAGTGGCATGAGGAGCTGACCATGGCTCTTCTGTGGGCGTCCGGCACGATGGGTATCAGCTGCTTCGCTACAGGTTTCCTCGGGTGGGAGTTTGGGCTTGACCTGAAGCGGGCCATTCCCATCTTCATCTTTGGCTCCATCCTGGGCGGTGCCGTGTCTGGATACTGTGCCACGTTCGGTGCGGCGACCGGCCTGCGTCAAATCTCGGTCTCGCGGTACAGCTTTGGCTGGTGGCCGAACAAGCTCATCGCGTTCTTGAACGGTCTCGAGCAGCTCGGTTGGGCCTCTGTCGCATCCATCAGTGGCGGCTTGGCGCTGACTGCCGTTGCCGATGGCCGCATCTCCCTGGTCGTCGGCGTCATCATCATCGCTGTCGTGTCTCTCCTGGTCAGCTTCCTCGGTCTGCGCTACATCTTGATCTATGAGCGTTATGCGTGGCTCATCTATCTCATCATTTTCATAATCATCTTCAGCATGGTTGGCCCATATGCCGACGACGTCACCCCGGCCCAGGTCACCGGCGCCGACCTCTCTGCCAGCGCTCTCTCGCTTCTCGCGGTCGTCTACGGAAGCTCCGCGTCGTGGGCCACCATGGTCTCCGACTACTACGTCCAATACCCGACCAATGTTTCCAGACTCAAGGTCTTCATTCTCACAACTCTCGGTATCGCCATCCCGACGTCCATCGGTATGACCGCTGGTGCCGTAGTGGCCAGCTCCCTGAACAACCAGACAGCCTGGAAAGACGCCTACGAGAACGAAGGCCTTGGCTTCCTGATCCGAGACATGCTGCACCCGCGCGGCTTCGCCAAGTTCCTCCTCGTCATCTTCTCCTTCAGCGGCATCAACACCAACATCATCTCCCTCTACTCCGCCGCCATCTCCTTCCAGCAAATGGCCCGCCCCCTCGCCAGAATCCCCCGTTTCCTCTGGACTTTCCTCTGCTTCGCCGTCGTCGTGGGGCTGGCCGTCGGAGGCCGCAGTCAGCTAAACACCTACCTGCAAAACTTCCTCAGCCTGCTGGGCTACTGGTGCACGAGCTACTTCGTGATCCTGCTGATGGAACACGCGATTTTCCGACGTGGAGACTTTGCCAACTACGATCTCGAAGGTTGGAACGACCCGAGCCGCTTGCCTCTTGGCATCGGGGCTAGCGTTGCCTTCCTGGTCGGCGTGGTCGCGTGGTGCATGGGCATGGTCGAGACCTGGTTTGTGGGACCTCTTGGTGGGCTGATTGGCGAATCTGGGGGTGACATTGCCAACGAGCTGACTCTTGTGGTGTCTGCTTTGGCATATTTGCCGGCTCGGTACCTTGAGTTGAAGTATTTCGGCCGATAGGAGGTTACTTTGCGCAACGGAGCAACATCGGCAACACGGTTTCGGGGGCTCGTTTCTGACAGGTTGGCCTTTTGCTGAGGACATGATTCTTGCGCACTAGATTCAATATAATTAGATCACAATTTTCAATAATGCGAACTAGCATCACTCTCCAAGTTCATGCTGCCCTGGGTCTGCCGGTGGCATGGTGTTACCCCTCTTTGTGGGGGACTTCCGTGGGGGTCAAATCTCGGGGAGAAGTCCGTGACGGCTCCGTGGCTTGGGATGTGACGACTAAATTAACACCTTGCCCCAGACATTTGGGGATGGGCAACTCCAACGATGACGAGGCGAAATCAAGGAATCCACAGGAAAAGGGGGAAGTGGTATAGATGCCTATCATGCCACTGTCACTGCTCATATCATTACAATCTACCTCAGCTATCTTAGCCATCCTAGAACAAATCGGTAACGGCACCATCCGACGCGCTGGCCACCAGTTTCGCGTACTTCGCAAGAGTACCTCTCGTCACGGGAGGCCTGGGCGGCTTCCACTGACGCAATCTCTCCTTGATATCCTCGTCGCCCACGTTCATGCTAATCGTACACGTCTCGGCGTCGATGCTGATCACGTCTCCGTCCTTGATGGCAGCGATGGGTCCGCCGACCGCCGCCTCAGGGACAATGTGTCCCACGATGAATCCGTGGGACGCGCCAGAGTATCTTCCATCCGTGATCAGGGCGACGTTCTTGAGGTTGGCACCAATCAAGGTCGCAGACGCCTTCAGCTGTTCCGGCATACCAGGGCCGCCCTTAGGGCCTTCGTAGCGGACAACGAGGACGATGTTCCTGTCGCGGGGGATGTTGCCGGCGTTGAGCTCCGTGACGAGCTCGGATTCCTTGTTGAAGCAGCGCGCCTCGCCTTCGAAGCGCAGACCCTCCTTGCCGGTGATCTTGGCTACTGCGCCGCCCGGGGCGATGTTGCCGTGCAGCACGACGAGATGTCCGGCGGCCTTGATGGGGTTGGATAGGGGTCTGATGATGTCCTGCTGCGGGGGCAGAGATGGCCAGTCGGCGACGTTCTCCTCGAGCGTCTTGCCGGTGACTGTGAGAGTCTTTCCGTTGAGCAGGCCTCCTGCGATGAGGAGCTTGGTGACTGATGGGACGCCGCCGATGTGGAAGAGATCTTCGATGACGTACTTGCCGCTGGGCTTGAGGTTGGCGATGAAGGGGTCTTTCGAGAGACGCGCTGGAAGTCTTCGAGGTCGAGGGGCACCTCGGCTGCTCTGGCCATGGCGAGGGTGTGCAGGACGGAGTTGGTGGATCCGCCCAAAGCCATCGTGATGACGAGTGCGTTCTCGAAGGACTCTTTGGTGAGGATATCTCTAGGCCGGATGTTGCGACGCAGACAGACCTCAATGGCATCGGCAACCTTTTCCGCTTCCCTCATCTTGGTTGGGGACGCCGCGGGCGTACTTGACGAGCCCGTGACGGATAGACCAAGCGTCTCAATGATGGTGGCCAGACTGTTCGCAGTGTACATGCCACCGCAAGCGCCTGGACCTGGAACGGCGCCCTTCTCAATCGATGACAGAATCTCCTCGGGCGTGACATTCTTGTCGTCGGACCAGGAGCCAAGCGTACCGAACAGGTAAGCACCCTGCGCTTCGTAGCAAGTGACAATGTCGATGGGCTTTTTCAACACCTCGCAGTAGCCTCCAGCAACAGTGCCACCGTAGACGATGACCGATGGACGGTTGTGTCTGGCGACTGCCATGACGCAGCCTGGCATGTTCTTGTCGCATCCTGGAATGGCGACAGTGGCGTCGTGAGCTTGTGCGCAAGTGATTGTTTCGATGTTGTCGGCGATGAGCTCTCGCGACTGCAGGGAGAACCTCATGCCCTCGTTACCCTGGGCAATACCGTCGGAGACTCCCAGCGTGCTGTACTGCCAGGCGATGTAGCCCTTCTTCTTGATAGCCTCCTTGACGGTCTTTCCCAGGTCCAGCAGATGCATGTTGCATGGGTTGCCCTCCCACCATACTGAAGCAACGCCGACTTGGGGGGCCCTCTGCATCATCTCCTCGTTGGGAACACCAGCAGCGTAGAGCATGGCCTGGTGAACATGTTAGTCTCCTTCCAATAAATGGGTAAAAATGTTGAAGCTTCTTGCCTTGGCTCCGGGAAAATCATGCTCGCGAGTAAGGAAGGTAGAGTACTTGTTGAGAACCGGCTCTCCATTCTCCCAAGTGGCGTCATCCGGGGCAATGGGGAAGTCGACGTATCTCGGCTCATGTTGTCCCTGTTCCTCGCCAGCGGCGGGGTGAACCGCACTAAAATTGGAAACCATCTTATCTTGTCTGCTTCAAGAAGGCTTGGCAAAGGTAAGAGACGATGGATTGAAGCCAAAGAAAAGAGCACCGAACTCGGAGAACAATCGGGGCCGACGATGTTTTTATAAGAAATAAAGAAAAACACACGCAGATTCACTGCACCGGCCCCAGACCCCCCCATTCACCTCACCTGCTAACACAAGTCCACAGTGAACACGGGGGTGCGGGGTAGAAACCAACCGAGCTTCTCACGATACACACAGCGTCTCCAATCACATAACAGTGAATACCGGTTCGTGAGGAGAAACTGGGAATTTTTAATGGAGCCGCGCGACGGATGACTGACGACTAATCGAAATAGGCCGGACACGATTTGTTGGCGCGGTGCCGGTGGAGCTGGGAGCAGGCCCAATGCTGACGAGACTTGTGTTGGGGGAGAACATAATCAACCCCGCACCAAGCCCGGGGAACAGTCCGGCACGCCTTGCGGATTCTGGATCCCGAAGGACGGACTTCTGCCGAGTGTTTGGAGGCATCACGGGAAACGTGGGGGAGGTTGAATAGACATTGCGGGAATGTGGGGTAGTGAATCGGTACGGCTGGAATCACTCCCGGGTTTTGAAATCCGATGAATATGATTCGGTGAATGCAAGCTATCCATTGCCAAACAGCTAGGATCGGTTTCTCGTTTGATCTTATCTTCATCATGGCCTTGCGTACGTGGATGTTTTACTTGAAAAACAATGCGTCTATCATACCGTCTTCTTGGTGATGGGAATGTACCTCATCCACGGATGCTCTTCCCGAAATCCCAACATGGCTTGAATCTTCCTATTCGACATCGGGGCCTCGCGCTCTCCCATGTCCCGCGTGAATGGCGTCGACGGGCTCACGCGACTCAAGAACGCCGTAGTGTTCTCAGTGTTCGTGATCTCGTCGTTCGTGGCATTGAACACCTGCCAGCCCAATCCGTTCCTCTCAAGGCCGAGATGGCACATCTGCCCAAGGTCCCTCGCATCAATGTAAGACCAACCATGGACATCCCAGGACTCCGGCTGGTTGATGTAGCCAGCGAAGCTCTCGGCGTATTTCTCAGGCTCAATGACAGCCCCGATGCGAAGACAGTAGATATCAACACCGAACCGGCTCGCGAAGCTTCTGGCAATCGTCTCTCCCACGACCTTGGAAAGCGCGTAAGGATCCGTGGGGTTGCAGTCGGTCTCCTCGTCGATGGGGAATGAGGTGAACTGGCGCCGCTCTTCGGCAAAGGTGACACCGTAGACACAGACACTGCTCGCGAGGATGACCTTCTTGATGCCCAGTTTGCACGCTGCCTCGACGACGTTGTGAATGCTGTTGACGTTTGTCTTGAAGATCTCGTTATCAGGAGCGAGAAGTGGTCGGGCGTAGCCGGCGAAGTGGATGACCGCATCAGGTATCGCAGATTTCTCGAGGGGCTGGCTGAGACGGAGTTGAGTGTGAAGCGCGCTGTAGACCTGGCCGGCATCGCTTACGTCGCATCTCATCGTATGGACGGCGGGGTTGTCGAGAGGGACGATGTCGAGGTTGATCACCTCGTGGCCGTAGCGAAGGAGCTCCTGGATCACCCAGCGGCCTGCGACACCGGAGCCGCCGGTGAAGACGACGCGTTTGCCCATGGTGGTGTTGATGTTTTGGACACAACGAGGGCAGCTGTTTGGTGACTGGTGGTCGGCCTTCAAAGCGCCGAGGATAAACAAACGTGTCTGAGGCTCCCTTGCATTTCTCGCGGGGCCTTACCCGAGAATATCGCCTCCTTTTGAGAGGAGAATGTTGCTCTGTGAGACCCGAAGTTGCACCGAGTCAAGCGGTCCCTTGCTGCCAGATGATCCCCTCCCCCACTCTGTAGGGCTTTCCCCGCACGGCATTGAAGGGGGCAGGGGTCGTCACTCAGAGAGATGCCCTGGCCAATCGCGTCTGAACATCTTTGGCTGTGCCTTTGTGGTGTTCAATGTTCAGGGTCGATGCCGTAGATCATGAACAGGGCACTGTTGTGTGTTTGGTTTATCACACTCGTGTGCTGGGCTGTCTAACCAGCTCTTTCGAACATCACGATTCGAGTATCCACAGTGCTACCAATCAAAGAGTTGCAATATGAAGAGTCTTATTCCATGTTATTTTAAAAACACATCCTCTGATTGCCCGAACTATGGCAAGCTTTCACAAACGCGGGACCGACGACCTCAGGCGCATTGGTAGTAGTAAGGCGCAGACACTCCTTGACAAGTCGACCCAGACTAGAAGGCAGATGTCAGCAACTGAAGTCCTACAGGGATCCAAAGGGACCAAACTTACCGCGCAAGTAGTACATCCTGTCCAGCCTTGCCCACCGCATTGCCCATACTTGGTAACCGTACACGACGGCGGGCTCCCAGTGCCAGGAGAAGTCCCACCGCCACCACCGCCAGTGACCGGAATCGCCGTCCCAACCGGGCCCTTGCTAGCATCGCAAGTTGACGCACATCCACTGCCACACCCGGAGCCCGCCGCCTTCGTCGTCCCAATGGAAGCCACAGCGCCGCCCGGCACAACGTACCCAGATAGCTTGCTGTGAATATTCACCAGAATCCCGGGGTCGCTCGCCTTGTACGCCCCAGGAAAGCTGACGGTCGACGGCTTAGCCGTACCAGTACCTCCAGAGACCGAAAGTTGGAAGCAGGTCATGTAGAATTGCGCACCGCCAGAAGACCCGGCAGTGTGCAACGCGATGGCCTCGGCTCGTAGGAGATAGTCGCCGTCGGCGAGGTCCTTGCTTATGGGCACATCCATCTTGCCGCAGCAGGCGTTGAGGTCTTTGACGCCCCAGTTGTCATCGTCGCCGGAGCCCGCACCGGACTTGGCGGACCAGCCGTCTTCGAAGATCTTGAACCATCCTGAGGAACCATCGGCCGAGGCGGCGTTGTCGACTTTGCTGAGGTAGACGATCACGGGGCCGTAGTGAGAGCCGCCGATCGCCTCGTTCTTGCAGGTCGCCGGGTTGCTAAATCGGATGTCGGATCAGTCTCAAAACCATGAGAAACTCGAGCAGATGGCTTTCGTACCGCGTGCATCTCGATGGTCACTGTACCGCCTGCCTTGACGGGGCATTTGGCACCGACGCCTTGGGTTCCACCAACATTGCATCGGATGTCAGACCCGGCGACGTTGGTTACTGGCGAATTGCTCGGAGGTACTCTGGCGCATTGCGATCCGTGGACAAGAGTCAGTTAGTTACACAAGTCTATGGGAGCGAGATGTGGACTTATCATGTCAGTTCCGTCAACCCATAGTTGTTGAAAGATGGAGTGCCCCATTGCGCCTTGCGCAAGAAGCGCCGATGCCACGATAGCGATCGACTTCATGATGCTCGACCAAGCCAACTTGTTGGGAACACTTGATGATTGTTCTAATCGTCTTTTTCATACAGGGACACGATGCCAGCAGAAGCTGGACCCAGGCTTCTTTATACGCATTTCGAGATGCAGGATTCACGGAGTGAACGTAGCACTGCATTCCTGGAGTACCTATGGGGTTTGAGGGACAATGTTTCTCAGTGAGGAGTAAGCCTTCCAAAATAGCTTTGCGGTATGACTTATCGGTCCTTCTGCATTAGAATGTAGGGTTACAGCGGGCAGCCGGCACATGGTTCGCCACGGGCTTTGGGAACAATCACTCGGTAGAGCTTGGATTGTGAGAAAAGCCGGTACACTAAGATAGCTAGTGAATGTGTCTTTTGCTGGTTGAGAAGCCTTGGCAATATGTCCGGTTGAAATAGGCTGTAGGCCGGTAGAAGTCGCCGGCGAGGTAAGCTCCGGATTGAACCAAAGCGATAAGTACCGGCAGACATTGGTTCTCTGTCCGGATAGTTAATGGTACAGCGTTAACCAAGTCAGCTGCTTCTTGAATTTACGACAATTGTCAGACGTCTCATATTGGAGGTGAACGCGACGAGCACCGAGGAAATGAACCAACCCATGAATTCATTAAATCTATCTAACATGATGTGACGTTGTAAGCATTAAGACATGATCTCTGCCAAGGCCTGATTCCCGACATGTTATTACATGATAAGTCCGTGTAGATGTGCGACATCACGCGTGAGCGTGTCTCATGCGAAAAAAACAAACATCCTACCTACACCGTAAGGAAGAACAAACATCGCCCCCTGATTAATTGGAGTGGGGACGCTGCAAATATCTCAAGATCTCGGGATCTTGACTCGGAGGGCACTTCTTGCCATCGATCCCAATGGACGTAAGCAAGATGGGGTCCTCTTTGGGAGTCCCAGGATGGACTTCGAGGCCGTACGACAGCTCCACCTTGGCGTACCTCGCACTCTCGATGAGCTGGGGGACGTCGACCTCGTTGTTACCTGTTCCAGCCCGGGCCGCGCGCGCCAAGGCCTCTCTCTGAGCAGCAGGGATGCTGGAAACACGACCGGCGAGTCCGCCACCGGGCGGTGGTGTCGTACTACCCCATTCGTAGTTCATTGGCCTCAGGAGCGCGGCACCGGTCTGCAGGACCCAGCTCTCCATCGCCCCCAAGTCTTCTGCTTCCTCTTCCGCCTTCTTCCGCCACCTCGATGGCAGGAGCTTGGACATGCCGTAGAGGGTGCCAACGAAGGCTCTCTTCATCATCTGGAAGAAAGCATAGACCCATTCATCGGGGATCTGGCGGATGATTGCTCCGAGGGGGATGACCAGTACGCCAAATAGCATGGACCAGCCCCATTGTGGGCCGTCGAGAGGCGGGTGTCGAAGGCCTGACCACCCTTCCAGATGATGATCATCTGACCTGCTAGAGTGGCGCACTGGACGCCGATGAACCAAGGGTTGCGGAGGACGCCCTGGTACCAGATATTAAGTCTGTTGTCGACACGGCGGCAGTTGTGCTGATTGAAGAACTGCATGAACACGTAGATGTTGAAGACCATTGTTTGGAAGGATCGTACTTGGCTTTGGTCGCCGGTGTCAATTCCCCAGAGAGACTCGCCGGCGTAGTGCAGCGTGAACATCACGGCGAGCTGGTAAACGGCCTGGCACAGAATCATCTTCCACATGGTGATGGTGACGATGGGTGCCTTGCGGGGCTCTGGGCGCTGTCGAACGAAGTCGTGCGAGGGGTAGTCGGTAGCTAAGCCAAGGGATGCGAAGATGTCCATGATGAGATTGATCCAGAGAAGCTGCACAATGGTGAAGAGTGAGTCACCAACAAGCTCTGAGACGACGGTGAGAGTGCCGGCAGTGATGTTGATAGTGAATTGGAACTGTGATGTGTTAGCATCAACCCTGGATTTTCCACAGTATCGGATATTACTTACCTGCAAGAACTTCTTCACTGCGATGTTCACCGTTCGGCCCCAAATCAAAGCTTTGACGATGGATGCAAAGTTGTCATCCAGCAGGATGATAGATGCAGCCTCCTTGGCTACCTCCGTGCCCTGGATTCCCATAGCAAAGCCTACATCAGCCGCCTTGAGAGCTAACGCGTCATTGGTTCCATCGCCAGTGACAGCAACTGTCTCACCCATTCCCTTCAGGTGTGTGACCAGGAGTAGCTTGTCTTCCGGGCTAGACCTAGCCAGAACTTGGAGCCGAGGGATGGCCAAGTCCAATTGGGCAGGGGTCAGCTTTCGGAACGTCGGGCCGTCCATAGCCAGGCCTCCCGGACTGTAAATCCCACACTCTTTCGCGATGGCCTTTGCTGTGAGGAAGTTGTCACCAGTGACCATGCGGACGAAGACGCCTGCCTCTTGACACTGGCGCACAGAGTTGGGGACTTCCGGTCGGAGAGGGTCGCGAATGCCAAACACTCCGACGAACGTCATATCGCTGAAGTGCTTCTCGAACTTGATCGAGTCGGGGTCATCGGGGTTCTCGAATGCTTCAACAGCATCCACATCTTTGTACGCGACAACAATGGGCCGCAGCATCTGCGTGGCGTAGTCTCTGATCGTAGAACGCATGTCGTCTCGGGCGTCGGCGGTGATGACTTGGACATCAAGTCCTGTCTTAGGGTTCTTGAGGATGATGGAGCACTGGTCGAAGACCACCTCAGCCGCACCCTTGACGAGCAGCCTATACTTCCCTTCCGACACCTTGGCCATGACCGCCATCCACTTGCGCGAGGCATCGAAGGGGAACATGTCGGCGACCTCGTTGTTCGCTCGCTCTTCATTGAGCGGGCCCATGGCCAGGAAGTCACGGCCGAATCTAAGCAAGGCCGTCTCGGTACTTGTGCCGACGAAGCCGGGATCTTTCGGATCGTCGCTCTCGAACGCGGTTGAGTTGAGGGAGACACTGTTCTTCATCAACGTTTTCACATCGTCGCTGAGCGAGTCCAGAAGCCCTCGGGGGTTGTCGTCACTGGCCCCAGAATCGCTGACAGCACCCTTATCCGCGTCGTCTGTCGTGGTTGACGGCACTTTTGCGATGTCACCGAAGCGCTCAGAGATACCGATGCGGCCGGCAACGACGGTCATGTTGTTCTGGGTCAACGTGCCCGTCTTGTCAGAGCAGATACACGTCGCATTGCCCATAATCTCACATGAACGGATGAGGCGGACCAGGTTCTTATCCTTCAGCATTCTGGTGGTTGCAAAGGCAAGGGCGAGCGTCACCGCAAGAGCAAGACCTTCTGGCACAGTGATCACGACAACAGTGACGGCAAGGATGAGCAGCTTGAAGAAGGTCTCGGCCTTCTCCGAGGAACTACCAGACATCGATCGAAGTCCCACCAGGAAGCGAATAAATAGGATGAGGAAGAAGATGATGCCGGCAATGGCGCCAAAGGTGATGAGCTGCTTGGCGAGCTTACCCAGCTTCTGCTGCAGGGGAGTTTCATCCACGTCTTCTCTCAGCGACATCAGAGTCCTACCATAGGTCGAATTGGTGCCAACAGAGGTGACCAAGTACGCGCCGACACCACCAGACACAGTCGTGCCGCTGAGGATGAACGGATCAGTCGCCGACGATCTGTGAGCCTTCTTGTTGCGGATGTCACTCTCGCTAGGAACGTTCTTGTGCACCAGTTCCGACTCGCCGGAGATCGTTGACTCGTCGATCTGAATACCAGAGCCTTGGACCAGGACACCCTCAACAGCAACAACATCACCGGTCTCTATGTGCATGATGTCCCCCACCAGCACCTCGTATACCGATAGGTTCTGCGTCTTGCCCGATCGAATGACCTTGACGTCTCGTTGTTCCTTTCTCTCGTTGAGCTTGGCGAACCTGTGGTTCTTCTGCCAGTCCGTGGCTGCACTGGCAAAGACGATGACAAAGATGGCGACAACAACAGTCACTCCGTCAACCCATTGGATCTTGTTCTCGCTCTCCGATGCATCGACCGACTCATAGATACCGAGGGCTAATGAAATCGTGGCCGAGAGTGTGAGGAGGAACATGAGCTTGTCATTGAACGCGATCCATGCTAACCTCATGAATGACTTTTGCTTCCGCTTGGGCAACCGGTTCTCGCCAAATATGCGTCTGCGGTCGGTGAAGCCCTTCTCTTCATGCTGGCCAATGTCCAGATCGATCTTGAAACCATGTTCGTGCGTTGGAGCTGTCGGCAGGGGAGTGATTTGGGCAGATCGGTGAGCCTCGCCGGCGGCCACTGCCTCTTGGAAGGATATCGCTCCATCGAGGTCGGTCTCGTCGACACTGAGGCCAGCGGCGAGATCTGTCCGCAGACCTGCGGCCAATCCAGGGAGACCTCCGAAGGCTCGGAGCGCTGATAGGCTTCGGGCGGTGATCAGCTTATGCAGCTGCGTCGGCGTGAACGCAAACTTGTTGTTTTGGATGTTGGAATCATCGCGGAGGTCAAGCTCTTTCTCGTCTTCGCCCATTTGTTGTTTTGAAAAGTGGTGGTTGTACGAGCTTGACCCAGATGGGCCGGACCTGCTGTCGTGGTGCAGCAGTGATCTCGTCGGTCATCGTACGTGTGGCTGCCCAGAGGAATTCGAACCGGCCGTGGAGTGTCGGTGAATGTCAAAATTGGCAAGAATTGACGACAAGAAAAGACAGAACAGCCTTAGAGCGGGACCTCCTCCCTCGAAGCCGGGGGTGCCATTTGGTAATATGTTCTGGTCATCCCATCGCCAAGGGAGCCAGAGCTGCAGGTTGGGGGAGCACCAAGACGGATCTCAAGAGCCGCGTCATTGCATCTTGGCGAATCTCACTGCGGTGCCGAGAGAAAGTCCAAGGCTTCTCGGCACGCTATGGCGATTTGACTGGCTCAATTATGTACGGCTCTGGGGGCCGTATGGGTTGCACAAGCCTTATGGTCTGGGGACCGGTGGGGGTGCTGAGAGGGACCGGACCCTCATTGAGGAGGGCAAACAGTGAGACTCGGCGTTACGACATTCTTGTGGCACGTGGCCATCGGGCGTTCCGGTTGCGTTTGCCTCCATCGTGTTGTTCCGGTCACGGGGCGAGGCGGAGATCCATGTTTCCTCAAAGTCTATCGCCTCCGTGGCCGTTCGCGGTGGTCGTCGGGGCCTCAAACGCCGTGTTTTCGGTGTCGGCGTGGCTGTGTTTTTCTCGGAGGATGAAGGAGCTGTGGATATCGCCAGGGGGGCCAACTTTCTGCTCGTTCAAGCGCGAAGTGGGAAACCTCAATTTGGTCTTGGCGCGGTGCCGCGGCTAACCGGCAAGGAAGCCCCTTGGCGGGATCCGTCTCCGAAGACCTCGCTTCGACCCCTGACATCATTTGCTTCGGAGTTATTTATGTAACGAGGTGACTATATCTGATGCCAAGCGGAGACGCACTGACTCAATCAGGAGCTGTGATCTGCAACATGCGACTGATTTTGTGCAGCATTTTGGCTGATCGCAATTGAATGATGGGTCAACTGTCAACGATGAACCTATTTCAAAGAGTTGAAGACGACCGCTGTCCTGGAGAGAACACGCGCAAATCCGGTTCGCTTTCGTGAACCAGCGGTCGCAAAATGCCCTTCAATGAAGGCCGGCTGCTTTTGCTGTGCTGCAGTCACGGGCATGCCGAAATCCCACCCTCAGCTTCAGTGAAACTCATAGCCCCTCGCAGGTTTCAATAGCCAACGCTTGGTGCAAAGATGGCGCAGAGCATCTAATCCGGGTTATTCCATCCAACCTGACGAAGAAAGGTCGCAGAAATAAGGTTGGCCTTGGTGGCACTGGATGGACAGAAGAAGGCGTCAGCCTTAGCATATGGACATGCCGAGACTTCCATATGCTATTTCCAGCCTGTCGCATTTTCCATATCCACAAGTCGCGGCGGTTGAGTTGAAGAGACAATGGGACAGACAAGCCTATGGTATGTTGGACTCTTCTTTGAATTGATGAAAGTACGAGAACGCGAGTTGCTCGTTCTGTAAATGGACTTTCGGCATGTCGGAGCTTTTCTATTTACTATATTGTGATTGCGATCGAACAGCAAATCATGGGGTGTTGTCAAATAAAGTTTATCACCGCCTCCGTGTTGCCAGGCACTTGAGTCGTAACGCATTAATGGACGCACTGCCGCGCCCGTCATCCGCCTGACACACCATCACGAACTCCCAAGAATATTTAAAGGTCATCGCCGCCTTTGCCATTAGGGTTCATCTCATCTCCATCCATTCTATCATTGAACCCACTGTCTAATCAACAACCCACCTAATTCACTCTTTCAACTACCGTCATAATGAAGACCTCCTCCATCGTCCTCTACGCCGTCGCTGCCCTCGCTGGTCTGTCCGAGGCCAAGCGTGGTTGCAGACACGACACGGCCAACCCCGGAATGGGCTGGTACTACATCGTCACCGGAGACGAGCTCAACTCCATCGCGGCCGACTTCGGCACCGCCGCTGCCCACCTCGCCGAGATCAACGGCATTCCAACCCCGACTCTATCCCCGCCGGCAAGACCATTGTCGTGCCCTGCTAAGTTCAATCCCGATGAACTCAGGATCGAATCAATTTTCACAAGATCGGGACTGCAACTTTCGGCGTTAAGACGCGTGGAATCCTCTACGCAGGAAAGTGATACGACTTGATTACATTGCCACCTGGCGCACAGGATCCAGTTGTCATAGAAGCATAATACCCTTGAAAATACAATACCTTTCTCGTTACATGTCTTGAAAGTCTATCATGAGAAGGCTCCGATCTGTGTTCTAGACAATGCGGACAGCACATACTACCAGGTAAGGTAACCATGCAAAATCATGAATGCTTCAATCAGGCACATTTGGATACTTAAACGTGGCTTTCCGCTTCATCGCAACGATTGTCTGACTGTTTTTCTGAAGCTGGATTGGACTAGATGATTTTCTTCCGGGACCAGGGAACTTACAATGATGGCGTTCACGGTGGCCTGCAGCTACAGAAAAATAACATTCTACGTACGACTGGTTACGGCCGCCCCGGCCCCCCCCCTATCCAAAATTGAAGCATGGTTAAGGTCGATTGCGAAACTAACTCCGATCGCCAACATGACTAATTGAGTTTGAATGATCCTCGGCACAAGCCCTGAGACGTCATGATACCTCGCGGATCAACAGCTTTCTGTATTCTCTGAAGACGCAACTTGTTCGTCTCCCCGTAGCCAGAAAATGGATCTTGGTCATGCTTGGCATAGTTGATGTACAGCCATGGATGCAAAAGGTTCATGTCGGACGCCCGTTGCTTGGATCGCGCCAACCACCTGTCAGCATAAGCGTTCATGGCGTCATCATCCTCGCGATTTTGCCAGCCCAAGGTAAACAGAGCAACTAGCGTTGTCAGCGCCGCTTTCATGGTTTCACGAGGGGACTTACTGTTCAATGGCTCGTCAGACTCAATGCCAAGCGCGTTTCCTCCTCGTACTTTTGTTGCCTTGATGGCATTGATGTGTAACGCCTGAAGTACGACTGAAGACGTGAGTCCCGGTGTATCCTTAACGGCGTCAACCTCTTCCGCAAATATGTCTTGTACTTGTCCATAGAGCTCTCGGGATGGGCGGAATGTGACGGTGGCGTACAGTCGTCTAATCAATATCAGCTCACGAAATGATGCAAGGAAACTGGTTGAAGAATTCGTTACCTAAGTACACGAGGACCAACGTTTTCAAAAGCAAAATTGCTCATCCAGTCCACGCGCACGGTGCTGGATTCAAATGGTATTTCGTTGAGGCTGTCAAACACGGCGGGTTCAAGGATCGGCTCGTAGTATGCCTGCGTGACAGACATGCGAAAGCGACCCTCCGAGGAGTCCCAGAAATAGCGAGTCGAGAAACACATGGAAGTGTCATTGGCTTTCGTCGTGGTGAGATCAAAGACCTCGTCGAGTAATGAATCAGTGTAGTTGGCGTGGAAAGTCTTGTCGCCTGACAACAACTTCCCTTGAGGTACGAGTCGAGAACGGAAGTTGGTGACAATGCCGAAGTTGTTGCCGCCTCCGCGTAGCGCGAAGTACAAGTCTGGGTTCACTGTCTCGCTGGCGTTGACGATGGAGGAATTGGGCAGCACAACCTGGAGACGTTAGGATCAATACTGATTATTGAAAGCAGCCTTGTGGAAACAGCTTTGACAGCCCGCAACTGACCTGATATTCGTAGACGTTGTCCACTGCTAGCCCATACTGCGGGGACAGGTTTGAAATTCCTCCCCCCAGAGTGTAACCAGGTACGCCAACATCGGCGACTCGGCCCGCAACGCTTGACAGTTCGTGCTGCTCCAACGCCGTGTAAGCCTCCCCCAGAACCAATCCGGGCCCTAGATTGGCCCATGATCTATCATCTGCCAGCTCAACGTGGTCCATTCGGTTCAAGTCAATCGTTACCCCGCCAACCGAGTTGGAGGCGTCAACATTTGTTGAATGGCCACCTCCCTTTACGGCGAACCGACACCAGTTGTCGACAATAATCTCAAGGGCCCTCGCAACATCGGTTGCGGACGTGGGCTCTATGCGACAAGCCGGGATGACTTCTTGCTGCTTCGCGTCCCAGACTGAAAAGTCGGGATCGTTTCCGCCCATGTGGACTGCCGAACCAAACGCTAAGCTCAATTGGCGACACTGTTGCGAGGTTACTCTTTCTGGAAATTGCAATTGGATCGTTTGTCCTTACTGCTTGCTCACAGCTGGAGCTTGAGAGACTGATCTCGTTGTTCCTCTGAAGCTGGGGAGCCAGAAAAGCGGGAAGGAAAGAACTTCCCAGCATGGCTACAATGCGTCTTCGAATATGCGGATATTACGATGTGCGGTCTGTGGACGTTTGGGGTAAAAAGAGAAATGTTGGTATTTATGGTCGCGGCCTTTGGCATTGATTGCAACCTGATTTCATAAGCGCCATGAAGCCAACCTACAGGCGTCTGTCGGCCAAACAAGAGTCTGCTATCTTTGTTCTTGGCTCGACTGCAGATGACGCCAACCGATAGAGTCGTTGATATGTGGGCAAGGCGAATGAACTATCGTAAGGTCGCCGAGTGAATCAGCACATCCGTCTACCACTAGGGACATCTGTCTCAGCGGTAAATGCAGTCACTGACGTCAATCTTATCGGGTTGAGATACCTTGTCAGCCACATGCCGGTGACCCACTGTCAGCTTGGGGTTCGTATCTAACTCCGAGATCTCCCTGGCGGTACCATCCGGCCCCGCATGTCAGCAAGTTACAGATGATCACCCTGCACTGCTCCCATCGAACTGCCGTTTAAATCAACTTCCCCTGGATGATAAACTCAAGTCAAGGAAACAGTATGTCACTTTCTTCAGTGGAGGGAAATGATACAATTGAAATGAATTTCCATGTGGGGTTCTTGCGAGCGTCCCGTGCTTGGCTTGGCTGCAGCTAGTAAAAAAGGAAAACAGCCAAACTTCCTCGTGAGCATTCTTTTAACGGTCGGGGACTTTTACTTCCCTCTCGCATTAGGCAAAAACTTCGCGTCTCGAAGACGATCAAAAACCAGAGTGTAGTCCTGTGCAGGTTCTAATTTCTCGTCAAACCCGATCTCTCGAGACGCCGTGAGATCATAATCAATTCGGATGGGCATAGCCAGGGTTGTCGCAAGTATGTCCCATTGGACATCATTCATGGCATTCGATTGAAGACCATGTGCTACAGCCCAGCCTGGCCATGAGTCTTTATGAGCCATCAACCAGTCAATGCCATAAGCCTGGCCTGTGCCTTGCTCTTGCGGCCCAACCCCCTCTAGACCAAAGTAGTTGCACACCAGCGGCCATTTTATCTCCCATGACACCGGATCGCCGTCTCCCACATTGAAGGCGCGCCTGTTGGTTGTTTCGGGGTGTAGGGAGACGTGGATGTGAAAACGAGCAACCACATCCTGGAAAGAATCGGTGTGTAGTGCGACCCAAGATTCTTGGCTTCCAGGAAACGGGCATATCGCTCCGTCGCCATGGGTGGATCGATAGAATGATAAGTACAGCCCTAATGACTGAGCCACATTCATTGCATTGAACTGTGGGACAAACCCAGGCTATCACCAGGGCCCGTCAGTCGACCAAGTTGATGAAGACCGGCTAACGATCTGTTCGGGAAACTTACTAGAAATGATGGCCTGATCTCGGCCCACTTCCACGAACTAGCTGCTGCATGTCTGGCCACCACATCGTGCTGCGCGTAGTAGAAGATCTTTGACGCATATGGTTCCGGCATGCGGGGAGCGTTTCTTTCATGGTGCGGGAGGCCATCCATGCCCGACCATGCCGTAGCCCTGGTGCAGGTGAAATTAGCAAAGTTCTTGTACACTTATGCGCTGGAAACTGCCCATACCTTGCCGCCTGTCTGCAGAGAAACGAACTTCAAGTTAGGACAACGCACGTTCACTGCCACCAACGCGTTGTCAACGATTGCTGAGTTAACCTCCACCAGGTTCTCTGGACTGGTGCCGTGACCCGTGTAAGCTGCAAAATGGTTACCTTTTGAGGAGTGCGACAGAGTTATGGATGCTGGATGATACACACTCACCGACAAAATAGACATGCGTAACGTCTGCAATGTTTGGAATGTCCTCGAGTCTTTGAAGGGCCAATTCTGCATCGGTAAGATCCAGTCCGGTGTGTATTTCCAATTTTGGGTCTTCCGGCAACCGGGCCGTGTCTTTAGTCAAGGGTCTTTTGCTCAAGCCAATGACTCGCTCGAACGTATTGGCCGATGGATAACTGAGGCATTCACGCATCAAAGCCCAACCGGACTGAAAGATGAATCAAAAGAGTCAGCAGAAAATACAGACCATAGGCAGAAATACTTACAACCAGAAGCCCCAAATATCAAAGCAACATTGCCTTCGCATTTTCTGACATCCATCTTGGCCCTTTCTTAGTCACTGCGATAGTTTTGTGTTGGTCTAAAGCTGTACAATGGCAACAGGAATCATAGCATTTTATAGACAACGTCCTCAGAGGAAACTTTTAGCCAACTAAAGCAATTCAACAATTATTGAAGTCATTCTGTGTGCTTCCTACTCTTGCCGATTGGCAGATAAACTGGTATTGTCTAGTGTTTCCACAGCGGCATGGATCTTCGCTTTCGCTTTCGGAGCCCTTCAAGGATGCCGAAGCGCCAACTTCCCCACGTCAAATACTGCTAGTGTTCTTCAAGCTTACAAATGGCTCTATTTTGTCCGTCCGGCGGACGAATCAGTTAACTCGTAATGAGTTACGCGCATACATAGGTATTGAGTGAGCTCTCCTTAGAGAAACTGCCAACTTTGAAGTAATCACGACTGCACCAACACCAACCGGATCCCAAGTAACAGATCGATCTTTGTCGAAAGACCCACACGAAACGTCAGTTTGAATAATTTATTCGAGCCTTGGATGTTTCCTAACGATGTTTTCCAGCAACCACAATGTCACTTGAAGACCTCGACAGCAGAATAGTGCTTGCGTCAGTCACGGAAATCATCCAAGCTCCAGCCAACGAGATATGGCCGTTCCTGTCAGCAATCGGAGCTGAGAGAATTCTGATACCTGGTTGCACTCGATCAGCAGTGCTGGAAGGGTACGGAGAAGGTGCTATTCGACGTGTCTACTTTGGAGAAACCTTTTTCGATGAGCGCATACTCATTTGCAACCATGCTTTGTACAAGTTGAAGTACGAAGTGCTTCAACCGAATCCAAGTCCTGCAAAAGGTGTGCTCGCGGCGGTTCAGCTGCACTCCACTGGGGAAAATGAGACCAGAGTCACATGGGTATCGGGAGCTGAGGAGCTTCCACAAGAGCATGAATCCAGCATCAAGGAGCAAGCTGTAGGGTTTTGTCATGGTCAGATTGCATCCTTACGGAAGCTTAGTCAAGCTACAACGTCTTCTTTCTGATAGATTTTCTGAACTCTTAAGATTGCGAGTTCATGATGCGGAAACTATGAGATATTGATTCAGTGGCCCTAGCCATACCTAGAGACTGCCCATTGTAAGTTGTAATTACAAGGCTCAGGAGTCGGGATTTACAGCAATTTGAATGATAACTCATTCCAATAGGTAGCTTGTGACTATTTGCTTTAGAATTGGAAGTGATGAAAGCGACTTGTAAAGTTGAATTTGCCTTTCGCGACCGATACTGCAATGGATGTCAGAAGACCTAGCCGGCTACAGGTGTGAAGCATGCTTGGACGGCTTATGAGCCTGGTGACGGAGATCTCAATAGACCAGCAAGCCAGTGTGTGTCTCCTTGCTTTCACCACATGTGTAAATGCGATTTTGGGTTGGACTCGTTATATATTGCATCGGCTTTCTATGTAGGCTTTTGCATTTGCGTTGGGAATCGTTTAGTTATCGAAGTTGGAAGAACGTCTTGTATCTATATGCCTTAAATCAAGTTCCAAGCGGCATTGGAGCCAAGTACCACAACCCGAGTTCAGACAGTATCTTAGTTCTATTGGTATTCACCAGGCCTTCTTTCCAAAAGGCTTGTCTCTTGGCTGCTTGGCATGGGACAGTAATTTGCTTCATCCCCACATGACAGATTTTCTTAATAATTAATCTCTATCGAATACTACTAATGTTTTCAGCGTTTCGGTGCCAATTTGTCAGCGGCTACGACGATAACGTTATGACATGGGACGTTATAATGACAGCCTAAGTTGTCTCTACAGCCAGGCGTAGGTTTTACATTCAGCAATACCTCCAGCAATACCTCCAACAAGACTCTTCATTTGATAATAATGGCTGTTCCAACTTTCCTCTTCGCCGGGGCCACAGGCAACACCGGCCCCTCCGCCGTCGAGACTCTTTCGAAGCTTCTGCAGGACACTAAACGGTTCGCGGGGCATAGGATCCTTGTCCTAACGCGCTCATCCAAAGGAACTGTGATTCATCAACTCGCAAAATTACCCAACGTCGAGATCACGGAAATGAAGTGGGTCGATGTTTCGCCTCAGTGGCTTCGTGAGCAAAACGTCGTGAGGGCGTTCATTGCACCACACTTGGAGCCGAGCCAGTTTATCGAGGAGTCAGCATTCTACCTTGCCCTAATGCTTGCCGGGGTCGAGTACGTTGTCCGCGTTTCAACAGTTGGCCCCAATATCCGACCTGACTCATTGTCTTACTATCCCCGCGCGCACTGGGCTATTGAGGCCATGTTGGCGACGCCTGAGTTCTCTGCCTTGAAGTGGACTTCTCTTCAGCCAAACGCTTTCGTCCCGCTCATCCTGTATCCGGCTGTAAGCCTCGTCCAAAACTTCCGCAAGACAGGCGTGCAGGATACACTGAAGCTCATGTTTGCGGAAGATGCGCCAGTTGGCATCATTGATCCGAGAGACATTGGCGAGGCCGCTGCACACCTGTTAGTCTCGGAAGACCTCGCCAAACATAACGGAGCCAAGTATGTTCTGAATGGTCCCGATGACATTACGGGTGCGCAGGTCGTCAAGATGGTCGAAGAGCAGATTGGCGAACCAATTAAACACGTCATCTTCAAGGACATGTCGTTCGTCGAACAGATGGCGGCGCAAAGTCAGGCGTCAAGATCCATCATTATGTCGATTGAGCACTCACAGGAAACGGCATGGGCGGGCTTGTGCTCGGCCGCAACGACAAGCAAGGAGGTTCTTGAGCTTGCCCCTCCAAGGCATCGACCTATCGACTTTTTCTTGGCTGCGGTGGGCTCGGATAATTGACTGCAAGGTGCGAGCGGAGCCGGGGCCCCGGCCTCCTCGGGGTGTCGTCCGGCCGCTTCCATACTGAATATGTACCCGGGCTGGCCATGACTAGCCCATCTGTAAGACGGTAGTCGGGCCCGATGCCCGAATCCCGGCTTTACGTAGGGGGTCGGCGACACCACTTTTGGATCACTGCGCCCAGCCTTTGAAGCTAGATCCCGAGAAGAGCAGTAATCTAGTGTGTATGTATGTGTCTGTTTTCAATCACAAAATGCCTGGGCCTATCATTTTGGCACATATCTATTGTATCGGCATTCTACTTAGAATCGTATGTATGGGTCTCAGACAAAGCTCGTAGTCAAATGCCTAAATCATCCCCCGATCGGCCCTTCCACCAACACAATCTGACATGACCGTGCAAGTTGCTTGCATCGCCTAAGAAGAAGGGCACCCAGACGGGCACTGAGAGAGTGATGAGCATGAATCCAAATCCCTGCCATGAGTCCGGTTGACTTACGCATGACGCCTGGCATTCTCCAGGGATGTATGAGCAGCAGCTGGGTTCGGAGCCGGGGTCGCCGCCCCTAGGGCGGCCAACGAGCTTCGGGTGCTCCAGGGCGTTGGACTGCCTGATGGCAGGGTTGGCCATGGTCATAGCAGCAAAGAGAGTAACGATGGCAATCTTGAACTGCATTATGAACTTTAGAGACTGGATGTAGTCAAAGTTGGGTTGTAAGATTGCGTTTTTGGGCAGTGACGGGATGAACTGAATGGTTTGGATGACTTCTTCTCAAAGCCAGATGGTCTGGGTGCCGCCTTTTATGTTCATGACTTCGGCTTCGTCGGGTCCACTCGATTCATGCACTCTGTGATATGTGTGTATGATAGATGATTGGACATACCGGTTTGTAACCTCACTACGGCCTTCTCGTATTTGACTTCGCCGAGTGTAAATTAAGCAGGCATATATTTAAGTTGAAGAAATTCGGAACCATTTGTTTTCGTACTGCCAACCATGTTGGCCATAGCTTACGACTCCCACTTCCGGTCTCCGCAAAAGGCCATTGAGCTTTGTCAAAATATGGCTCATTGATGGTTGAGTTTCAGACGAGGCGAGAAATTCCTCCGAGCCAAGTTATAGGCGTTGGACAATAGGCTGTTGGTATTATTTTTTATTTCGGACTCGAATTTTGTTTTCCTTTTGTTTCATACGTTATGTCGGAAAGTCTTTGCTCTTCCGCCACAGGCACGGGTACGTCTGAAACTAGACAACGTAAGTATACAAGATAGTTGCTAGTGGTACTTCAGCAAAATTGTTGTAGACGCCGGTCAAATCGGGGGGAAAGCCATCGGTAGTCGACTTCTTTCCCTGGTTCCGATAGTATGGATCGGCACAAACGCACCACCGCCTCCGAGAAAACCAGTACTCAGCAGATTGATCAATCTCTTTGTCTGGTTCCCCGAATGTCCGCCCGGCGTTCAACGCAGTTGGCAAGGATGGGGCTGTAATTGGGTACCGAATCTTTGGGACCAAAATGCGGAGACACGAGGTAGGATGCGATCGACCAAAGCCATGTCCCCTGATAAGGGACTAATACTACGCCCACCGGGTCGCTATGAGCTTGGCGGGCCCACCGACAACGTCGAGAACTGTTACAACTCGGGTCGGACGGCAACTGATGAACATTTTAGAATATACTTGGGAGCCGGCCCTTGGTCCTTGGCGCTGGAAGAGCACTAATTGTTACTAATCGGCGAGGTCCTGGCATGGAATAAGCACTGGGTCCACTTGAGACTGAGGTGGCAACCATAGCACAACTGCTCGGGGGAAAACTGCTGTAATAGGTAGTCGACAACCCGAAAGGTTAAAGAGAGAAGGCAATTACCCGCCCTAAACAAAGTTTCTGTCAATCTAGGCCGAAAGTTACCGGTTCCGTGGCTCCTGTTAAGTGCGTGGGAATTGTTGTCTCTCCGATAGCAACTTCCAGGGCTAGCTTGCCCCAACTCTGAACTCCTCTTATATACCTGACCGTTGAAGATGTTTATGTGTAATCTACTGGTCTTGGTTCCTTTCATTCCACCACTCTCCTGGTGCTTTCCCGTTGCCCTTCGCCCCGGCCTTTACCAACATGTCAGCGATGTGAGCATGAATAAGCCCCCCTGTATTATGGTGAGAAACAGATATCCAACGGGCTGCATTGGTCTTTCTTTTCGGAAGAGGACCGTGTCTATCAATCTCTCGAGCGAGCATTAGGGCCGTTTGACCAAATTCGTCCTCTAAATCCAGTGAAGCGCCATCCTCAATGAGAAGCTTGACCACATCCTGATGCCCCGCTTCGGAGGCGTGCATGAGGGCAGTGCGCCCGTCGGTATCCTGAATGTCGGGGTTGGCGCCACCAGATATCAAGAGCTCTACAGCCTCCCTCATCTGCTGGCCTTCCAAGGGATTTGTAACATTTCTGAGTACTGCATGTATGAGCGGTGTACGATTTTGATGATCTGAGCAGTTGATGTTTATGTTGCCGGTCTCCAATAAAACCTTCATCTTGGCTACAGAATGGCTAGCAGCAAGGCGTGAAAACGGCGTCTGACACCATGTGTCAGCAACATCAGGCTCAAGGTTGAGTTCTGATACAAGCCAATTCAAAACATCGAGATTGCCTGACAGTTCTGATGCCCACCAAACAGCAGACCTGTGGTTTGTGTCTTGAAATGATGGATCGAAATTGCCAATCTCGTGAAGGGACTTCAACAAGCCTAGTTTTGGACATTCGACAGTATTCGCGGACGAGGGGTATCCCGTGGTAGTGAAGAGGATTGGCGACTTATGATATGTCTTTTCGAAATCAGGCGCAAACTTCTTCGCTATCGTTATGGATATGCGTGCGTATCCATTCAAGATCGACTCTTTAAACGCCGTCCACATCTGAGACCCAGTCGCATTGCACAAGGTCTCTTCGCGGTCCACTAGCATCTGTGCAATCTCCTGGTGGCGTTTGCTAAGAGCGTGATGAAGAGCTGTCTCAAACTTTGAGTCGCACACGGACAACTGCACCTCGGCATCGTCCATCAAGATGCGCACTGTCGAAGAATGCCCATAGAAAGAGGCTACCATCAGTGGAGTCTTGCCGTCTTGAATTTCGTTGACAGTCGCTCTGGTTTCAGGTCCGCTTGACAGTAAAAGATGAACAACCTCGCTTCGGCCTATTCGAGCTGCCCACCATAACGGTGATCTGTGACACTCATCAGGTCCACAGCGAATTGAGCTTTGAGTGTTCACGATGCTCTTTACGACTGTTTCCAAGCCGCACGATGCGGCAACGATAAGAGGAGTAGGTTTGGCAGGTAATGGTTCCTTGTGATCGGTGCTGAGCCAGGCCAAAAACCAGGAGTTTAAACGGCGGTCAGAATACCTTTTATTCCATGAGTAGTATGTCGCATTGCTGAGGAAGGTGATTTCAGAGCTGAAATCTCTGTCGCATACTACCTCGCATAGGTTTTCTGCAGGTGCCAAGAAATCAACTCTGAAGCTTGCATTAGCTTTTCGCATGTGTTCATGCCAATATGCGGCGGAGTACTCGAAGAAAGCAGGGCGTTGGTTTGTCTTTCTCTCCTGGTTTATGGCACCATACCAGAGGCCAAGGTACCAAATACAGGATTGGGCCAGAAGAGAGTGCGAGTCGCCAGAAATGAACTTGTTTCTCCAGAGAAACGGTTCTGCTGTGGCTTCTTCCGCCATTCTCATTTGCGAGACCTCTTGCCACTGGTGTTCCTGAACCAGAAACTCCTTTGCAGTTTGATGAATGAAGTATATTTTACCGTCGATGATTGTGACGAACAGACCACAAGTTGCTCTAAGCGTGTCTTTGAATCGGTCCACAGGTTCCAATTGAATATCATCGAAGTTCTGATGCTTTTCCGATATTGCCAGGGCTACGGCCATTTCTTCTAACGTCAGCGGCCTAGAGGCTGCGATGACAATGTGTAGAAGCTTGCGTGCCATAACAATGTCGTAGCTTCGGTTCAAAATTCTTTCGTATAGTCGATCTAGACCCTCAGGTATACTGCTGAGGATCTCCTCCACATTGTCCTTGGTGAATGAAAGAATGTTTTCGACCACGTCCAAAGCTACCTTTACCCAAAGGTATGTCCTGTTCTCAGTTCTCATCACCTCCGTCTCGAGAAACTTTGTCTCTGCGTCTCCGAGACGCAGAGTTACAGAAATCTGACTGACTCGGCTCTTGGTGAAGATATCTATTTCTCTAGCAATTCTCGTTGCCTGTGAATCGTCTTCTCCGCGCAAATGAATCGTTGGCCAGTTAGCTTCTAGTTGTCTGAAACCACGCTCAATTTGGATATAGGGCCGTGATGTGACGATGAATTTGAGCGCAAATTGGTCGGGCGGAGTCATATAAAACTTGCTCAAGGCTGCGATCAGTTCTCGACGATCAGCTTCTTGGCATTCGTCCAATGCATCCAAAACACACTGCAGTTGAAACTTCATTCCAGATGCAACCCGAAGCAATAGCTGAAACAAATTTGAGAAGGACTCTGTCAGCCGCGCTCCTTCATTCTCGAATTCGCGTATTATTTGCTCATTCAAAAGACCTGGTTGGATCGTGAAAAGCTGCCGCAGAATGGAGCAGATGGCCCCAGCAGCCGTCCTTTGGTCAGGAAAGTCTTCCTTGAAGAAGAAAAAGCAAGTTACGCGCTTCGGATCGTTGCACAGAACATGATCTACCAGGAATCTAGACAGGACGGACTTGCCGCATCCCGGGTCGGCAGATACCCATAGAAGACTTGAGTGTGCTGAATTTGTCCAGTCGAGAAAGAGATCATGCTCGACAAACCACTCGCAAGTTCCCTCTACCCTTTCGGGATTAATGTCTTTGCGATCACGGTAGGGACATGTATCCAGAAGCTTCAAGCATTGGATTTGTCTCTGGCGAAACACGTCATTCACAGCGAATTGACGTTGACCCTTCATGAGGCCAAGTATGCCTTTCAAATCGTGATCGTCTAGGAACCTGTGAAGTCTGTCGTCTGTGATCAAGTCTGCGAAAGCACGACACTCTCCATCGAGCGCTTTGATGTCGTTCATGAGGACCTTCCAGGTATCTCCTCTGAAGGTATCTCGAAGAAATTAGCTAGCTCTTCTGCGTTGGCTGTATCACAGCATTCGGGATTGAAACTCCAATATCATGGAGTAAAGTTTGATGAGATTGTTTTCGAACTCATACTTGAGGTCTTCGGCGGCCTTGTCGTCTACGGAGCCTACTCGAGCTCTTGAGAGATATACAGCTTCCATGACCAGATATCTGCAAATGATCGAAGCGATATCTTGAAGGCCTTTGAAAAGCACTTCTCGCTGGTCTGCTTGGCGAATTAAGAGCTGCATATGGGTTAGAAAACATTTTACGCGCCAAAGTCAAAGTTGGTTATGTGCTCACATTGAGAATCACCACCACGCCTGCACAAGCAGCGGACGCATGGGGATCGGCGCTGGATGCAGCACTTATCAAGTCTTTGGCGGCAACAATGTTTTTGATCACATTGGTGAGGTATGGTTCGACGTTGAACCGGAATTTGCTGGGCCCGATGATCACTTTGCGTCTTCTTAGCTCCTCAGCTTTGGCCTCGAGGACCTTGGCTGCTTGTCCTGGATGGAGGCCACTAAGGGGTCGGCCATTGCCACTCAAAGAGGCAATGCCGAACTCATCTTCGAGAGTTGTCAAGTACTGGTCGATCAGAGTACGCTTTTCGTGGTCCTGGTCGTTTCTCAGCATATTAGCAGCCTTAGTCCAGAGGTTTGGCAAGGCCTCCTCGGAAGTCGACTCGAACTTTTGCGGCGGGTCAATGCAGCCTGAATCATCCAAATCAGTGTCGGCGTCATAAAAGCCGGTGGGCGTCGCTGAGCGCCGAGAGCCAAGACTGGAAGGTATGGGGGAAGCGGTCCGTATGTCGGACGAAGGGACATTGAGACGATTTGACACCGGGAAGGTTGTGGGAGACGGCCGGCCCATTGTCTCCTCTTTGTCCTTTTCCTTCAATTTGTTCCATAATCGTCGTGTTTTAGAGGTTAGCATCGTACGTAAAGGCTGTGGCGTTTGAGACTTCGGTGCGTACGTTGAAATGATCTTGGTAAGAAAGCGAGAAATGAGGGGCACGAAGTGAGAGGTGTCTTTCTCCGCAGCTGAATGCGCCTCATGACCGCGAACATTGATAGGCTACACTAAAGTGAGATAAGTCGGGATTATTATTGGTTGCCTCGTTTGGTCTCAGCCTGCTTCCTGCAGGTGTATTATGGAATTACGCCTGGCGGCAAGCGCGGGAAAAGGCCCAAAAGCAATCGTTGGGTCGAGTAGGTATGGATCTCACATGTCGTTATGGGAATTTAGCCCCAAATTCATCAACAACCCCGGTCATTGCGCTGCATGGTCTTTGCAGCGGCGCAGTTTCCGTGCACATCACAATTTACATCCGGCTCCGTTTTGTTTCCGGCCTACAGCCCAAGGTTAGCGAATTGAGTTTTGCTATCCGGGCGGATATATCTGACTAACCGGGCGGATAACTCCTTGTATTATGCTTAATCTTTATTTTGTTTTAATAATTCTATTATTTTTATTACCCTCGTCGTCCCCCTCGTCGTCCCCCTCGTCGTCCCGCTCGTCGTCCCGCTCGTCGTCCCGCTCATCGTCTCTATCGTTACTATCGTCCTTACTCCTATCCTTATACGTACCCCTATCCCTACCCCTATTACTATTATCGTCGTTATCGTCGTCGCTACCCCTATTATCGTCTAGGTAGGTTCACTACCCGACCGGATAGCTAGGAATATCCGCCCGGATAGCAAAACTCAGCGAATTAAACTTGAACAAGTGAGATCTGTAATGGACATCGCCGGCTCTCTGCTTACTGTTCTGTGCTTCGGACTTGTACTTGTTGCAAGTCTTACATAAGCCACTGGCGCCGTCTTCAACGCTCAACTCGTCGATGTGGATGGCCGTCGCTGGAATCCGAAATGAACTTGCTGATGACTTCCACCGCTAGAACGGAAGCATCCTCGACCATTGTAACTTAAAGGCCTGTGCGATGACTCGTAAATATAAACCCTCATGATGCACGTGTCCAGGTTTGGAGCCGTCAATGCCCGCTTCGTGTCAACAGCTGTTGGCGGCATCTCTAGAGACACGTTTCGGGCTTGCAGGATGCTCAACTCAGGCCGGAAGGACGGCACAGTAAGGGCATATGGCCATCAAGCAGCTGTGGATCATGTTGTGAGGCTTTTTCGAGATAGTCACCATCATGTCTGTGGCTAGCTCCTCAGAGCTGTTTCGCCGTATTCGGAGTAATGTCGCGGGTCGGTGGTGGGCACATTGCCACCATCTTCAGCATCGTCACTGTTGTCCTTAGTATCGTTGTCGTCTTCGTAGCACATGAAACACATGAAATTTGTGAGGTCCAATAACAATTCGCATCTCGATGCCCAATGATCGGGTCCAAAATATTCAATACAAGCCAAGCCAAGTTTAAACAAACATAGAAAGTTCTGATCCAACCCAGTACGCCTCTCCATTCCACTGGGTATCATGTCAACCAACGTCCTGCCCAGAATGTCATCCATGCAATGCCAATACACCGTTCAAAAGCCAAGTATTACCTCTCCAATAGCACAGAACAGCCTTCTCAAATCATAGCAGTAGCTCTGCCGGACATGATCTCAACGGAGTCGTATGAGGTGATGGGACCAGAGCGACGACGATGCTCGCACTCCTAGCGCTCGGATCGGGGAGTATTGGTGGGGACTGCAGGGCCCGACTCAATGACGGCAGTGATGGAGCTGACCTGCGACTGTGAGGTGGGGAGGAGAGAGACATCAGCCCAATAGTTCTCGATTTGCTCGTTGGTGTTGTTGCGGGGAATAGTAGCCATGATGTTCGCCTCGGTGACGACGTAGTTGTCGGGATGATCGACGGCCTGTCCGACCGGGGCCTCCTCGGGGACCTCGGTGATTTGAACGGCGTGAGGAGCAGAGTCAATCTTATCCGACTGCTGCATGTTCTGAATCTGCTGTTCGCGTTGGGAGGCAGCGCCGAGGGTGCGTCGGTGCTCAATCTCGCGGGGGCTAGCCGGGATGTGAGTCTCGTTGCAGACTCTGGGCATAATGGAGCGGCCTCTGCTCTCTTCGTCGACGTGAACGGACCTGCGGAAACGGAACATGAGGATCCAGATGACGGAGGTGAAGGCGAAGAGGCAAAGGCTGATAATCTCCCAGATCGCAAGCCAGGTAGGGGTTCTCTTGGCGAAGTACTGAGTAGTAGCGAAGACGGTCGTGGAGACGGTAAAGTTGATGAGGAGGACCAAAGCGAAGATGGTGCATCCATAGAACATGTCCATCTGAGTGCTGATGCGTTGGTACCACCAAGTCTTGGGCTTGATAGCACTGTTTCGCTTGCCATGGCTGTTGCGGAGGCCGAACTTCAGGAGTTGGCGGCTCCAGTCGAAGAAGTTGTTGCTGCGATTCTTGTGCTGAGGAGCATCTGGAGCCGGCTCAGCAGGGCGGAAAGGAGTCTCGACCAGCTGGGGGAAGTGGCGGATCTGGTGAGGGGTGTGCGGCAAGTGGAGACTGAGGTTCGCGGGGTGGAGAGCGAGCATGCGAGCGTGGGGATGGTTGAGCTGGAACTCGTCAAGCGACTCGGTCATGCTGACTTCAGGAGGATGGCTGTGTCTGACATCCAGCCACTGCGTGGTCGACGCCGTCACGCTGCGGTTCATGGGGACCATAACGGAGGGGCGCGGGGTCGCATTCTGGAATGGCCAACGAGGAGTTCCCAAGGTGGCATTCGAGGATCTGGGGACCGAGAGAGGCTGTCTAGGGAAGATCATCGACTCTCCACGGACGTTGGTGGGAGTATCGTCATTGATCTGCAGATCCGAGGACTCGGTCGAAACGGGCGAGGGAGGCGTAGGGGTCGCAGGCCGAGGGTCAAGCTTGCCCTCCCTGTCGGACTCCTCAGAGACGCTGTCGCAGTTGGGCTCGATGATTTTCGGAGTCGTAGGTAGCTTGAAAGACGTGAACTCCTCTACTGAGGGGTAGCCGATACCCTGGCTAGCGACAGCGGTCGTGGCCGTACTGAAGGAGGCTTGGCCCGGGAGGGGAGACATGATTAAGATGATGTTATCGTGATACCAAAAGAATGTAAGGATTGATGTGCGCGCCTTGTGATTGCAGACGCGCAAAAGCGAAAGACTGAAGATACTGGCGATCACAAAAAGAGTGTGTTGTGAGAGAGTGATGGTGGTGAGAGGAGAGAAGAAAGAACGTGTAGAAGGTTGAAAGTCAAAAAAAGAAGGTGGGTGGTGAAAACTCTTTTGCCTTGTGTATAAACAAACGAAGTTGAGGAAGGAGTGTGTGCTCTGGAGCTGTTCAGAGGAAGGAGCGACTGGAAGCGAGGCTGATGGCGACGCGGTGTTGGGAGAATGAAGGAAGGAGGCAGGTGCAGCCCAGCAGAATTATTCCATGACGCGACTTGAGCTTTTTACATCGCAATCATGTAGAAAATGAGTGGACAGGTGTATAATACACCCAAAGGAAGATTTAAGCAGTTGCTCTTGAAGCCACCGTCTTGACACAAGCCAGAGACTCGGCCCCCAACCACAGAAGCGGGTGAAGTGAGGTTATCGCGAGGAGAGAGAGGAACAGGCCGCCAGCCCGGACGGCCCCCGATTAATATTCCCGTCCACTGACTCAATTCCAAACCAACCCCGGAATGTTGCGTTGCCCGCAGCAATTATCCTACGTTCCATAGCTCTGCAAGAGGTAAAAACGGTGCAAGTTTTGTTGTCGTGTCTCAGATATCGTCCTCCAAATTGGGTCAAGCCTCGCTAGTCGACTTCGGCTACATGATGCCCAGAGGTGCAACCCACGTGGTGGGGGCCGGTGATCGACACAAATCGTTGGATAATGGGTCGACCCCGGATTTTTGAACAGACGCATGCGGCTTTGGGGTGGTTCTTTGTTTACGAGGTTGCGAAGGAGGAACGTTGGGTGGTCTGAGGCATGTCGTCGGTTGAGTCGGGATCTTGTCAACAGAGCGGGCCGAGATGAAGAGGAATTGCCGAGCCCGTGCGGCTCAGGTCGAAGGAAAACAAGTCGGTTTCGGTAAGAAGTACCGCCCAGGTTCAGCTTGGGGCGTTGCGCTAGACTTGATAACAGAGACCATCAAGTCTTCACCGGTTGTATGTCACATGCCTGTTTATTCGCATCGGTAATCACATTATCTATCTGAGAGAGCATTACCTGGAGAAATTAGAACCTGCAAGTCACGAGCCTGCCGGGTACCAACTGCAGTCGCCCCAGCTGATTTTGCACCACAAGAGGGTGCAGAACAGCGACCCTGAAAGGTGGCATCAAGACCGCCCGAGGAAAAAATATCATTGATGCGTGATGCAGATGCACAGATGCCCCAAGGCAACACAATCACTGTGTAGCACCGCAGTTGACCTGCTGCGTCCTGGAGATGCCCGCCCTCTCCCGGTCGAACCCCACTTGGACCGGTGCAGATCCCGTCACCGGGTAAGACGCGGACCGAAGTGCTTCTCCCCCAGTGTTTGCCGCAGAAATTATATCAAAAAACCATCACACTCTCTCAAGGAATATGCAGCATTTTGAGGCATGAGTTGTGCAACTTCAATGAAGCTCAGCATCTCAGGGATGGTTTCCTCCAAGCCAAGTGATGAGTCAATGACATCATCCAACACCAGCGCCGTGATGTCACTCAACAATCTGACGCCGCCTTCATCGAGGAATGCTTGTGAAAATGCGCCTGCGTTTAAATACTTCGAAACTGCCATGTGAAGTGATATTCTCTTCGTTCTGTCAACTTCTCGGCAGTTGACATCGTCGCACCATGCATTCGAAATCTCCATTGATCATCCACGAGAAGGAAGGTGCGGACGGCTACGGCCCCGCCTTCGCGACTGCCGTCCCTAAATGCCCAGCCACATACCGCCGCCCCCCGGCGGTGAACGCGGGCAGAACAATCGAGGCGGCCGGTGTGGCGCATGCCAACTTCGCGCCGTCCGCTGGAAAGCCACGAGGAAGTGAGGACTATTCTGAGAACTTCAGTGACTATGTAAGACTTGGACACCACCATTGGGAGCGTCAACCTAACTCGTGCGTCAGACCGTGCTTCAACAACATGTCCTCTTCTGGGACCGCGACAACGACGGCGTCATCACCCCCATCGACGTCTGGGTCGGTTTCCGGGATCTGGGCTTCAACATACCGACCTGCCTCCTGGCGTGTACCGTGATCCCGTTTGCGTTTTCGTATGGCACCGTCATGCAGCATTCGTACTTTCCCGATCCGTTTTTCCGGCTGTATATGGATGGCATGCACAAGGCCAAGGTACTAATTCTTTCCCACAAGACAAGTACGCAGATGTCTGACTTGCACACAGCACGGCTCCGACTCCGGCGTCTACGATAGCGAAGGCCGCTTCGTCCCCCAAAGATTCGAAGACATTTTCGCAAACTGCAGTGCGAGGAAAGACAACACCTTGACCTTCAGAGAGGTCTTTGACTTGATGAGCAGGAATCGCTGTGCCGTTGATCCGTTCGGGGTAAATCACCACACCGAGTTGCCCATCAACCAAAGCTTCGCGACTAACTATGTGACTAGTGGATCGCTTCCTTCTTCGAATGGGTCACGACTTGGATGCTGCTGGCCGACGACGGAAAGGTTCACAAGGAGGACCTCAGGAGGGTGTACGATGTAAGTCTCGAATTGAGATGTCGGTTACCAGATTCTGACCTTTTCCCTCTCCAGGGCTCGTTGTTCTGGGACATTCGGGAGAAGAGGCGGTCGGGCGAAGGTTGGAAACAGGGATGGGGACTCGGTGGCGATAGTTTTATCGGCTATCGAAAGAGGATTGGAATTCATCTGTAAAGCATGTCAAGCCGCCAGAGCCTCGATAGACACAACTCTGATAGAGACGATATAAGATGGCACTAAGATCATCTGGGTTCATTCTTGTACCATTCAACTGCGATTCCACGCCTTCTTCCAGACGCCCAAAACCTGATGCTTCTACTCTCACAAACTCCATACCCAGACTCAAAACCTCATACCCCGCCAATCCATCACCTCACTTCTTCTCCGCCCACTCTCCCTTCTTGTAAACACCCCCAGTCTTCAAGCACTTCGTACCCTGTCCCTCAGCAGCAGCCCGAGCCCGCTGCGCCTGCTGCTCGTTGTTACTCGGCCGTCCACTCACCAGATTCATCTCCACATCCACCTGCTCCAGCCTCCGCAAAACCTGCTGGCGGATATTGCTGTGGTACAGCACCTTCTTCTTCTGCTGCACAGCCCACACAAACAGAACAATCGCACCCACGAAGCCCGCCGCGCTGGTGGCCATCCACACCCACCACGCCGTGCCGATCTCTGACTCCCCGCCACGGCCGCCATCCGCGACGACCACGATGATGGACGCGAGGAAGCTGACCATCAGGGCGATGCCAATGAGCAGGATCGTGCGGTAGGTGGACTTCTTCGCCACGAGCCGAGAGTCGCCCGTCTCGTCACCGAAGGCTCTAACACGGTGCAGACCGAGGACGCGGTCGAGTTTGGGCCAGAGGGAGGTCTTCTTCTTCTCCTTCTTCTTGGCAGGCGTGGTTTCAGTTGCATCGTTAGCCTCCGGAGCTGGCTTGTTCCGGGTGTCGACGACTTGCAGATGGTGCGGCGACTGGACATGAACGGTCTTGACGGGTGGAACGTTGTTGCTGGGTCCCGCGCCCGGGTCCGTGTTCTTAACGCGGATGGAGGGGATGTTGGGGTCCGTCGAGACGATGTTATCGGTGGCAACGGCGGGGCCCGGGATGGGCCAGTCTTCGGCTGTGATTTGGAATGGGGAGTTGTTCGCGTAGGACGTGCGGTTGCGGCGGGGAATGTTGAGGGCCTCGCAAGGAGGAAAGGGGTTAGGCTTGGGCCGGCCGTTCTCGAGCTTGATCATTCTCTCTGCGAGTCTGTTCATGCCGGCGTTGACTTTGGTGGGAGTCGGGGGAACATTGGAGCCGGTGGGCTTGTTGGCCTCGGTTGTCTTCGGGGCGGTGGGTGTGTCGCCAGTCTTGACGTCCTTGGCGGCCTCAACTGGGGCATCTTGAGTGTTGGCGGTCATGTCGGCGGCGGCCTGTGGATTCCTGGGCAATGTCAGTTGGGTCGTTCGAAAAATGAGAAAAGCTTGGATGTGCTGAGAGATGGGGTCACTGATGGTACTGATGGAGCAACTTACGGAGATTCTTGGCTGTCGGTCATTTTGTAGGCTTGGTCTCCTTTGATCGGCCTCCTGCGAACAATGCTTTGTGGGCTTTCCTGGGAGACAGTCCGCCACGGGGTCAAAGGGCGTCGCACCAGCGGAGTGTGTTGAGACAATGCGAGGGAGCGTGAACAATGTCTCGATGGAAGGGTTTCGAAATTCCTTCAAAGCTGTGATGTTCCTTGACTTGTGGCGACGAGAGTCAAAAGAAGCTGTGTGTGGGATTCTGAAGTTTGAAGTTGGAAAGAGGGAAGAGAGGAGAATATTCGAAATTGTGTTTTTGGGCAGGGCGAGAGGTGTCACATGATGCCCCAGCCGCGATGGCAAGACCAGCTGCTTCTGTGGTGGTGCGGCTGTGCTGTTTTTGTTGTTGATATTGGAACGCGGCTTGAAGACATCGTGTTAGTTGGCGCATGGTATTGAAGCAGAGACTGGGGGATGTGGGTGAAATTGGGAAGCTAGAATTGAGTGGGACTCACAATAAGGCTTGTTGTAAAGAATTGAACAAGAATCAGCCAGGATGGCTTTGTTGTCTGGCAAGATTCCAGAGGGACAAGTGCAATGACACAGGGAGAAATGATAGACTTGCTGAGTGAAAGGAACTTGTTTGCTGCGTTAGATTGTCCTGTCATTTTCATGCCAGGAGATTTGTGCAGGCCATTCCAGAAATTGACAGCAAGTTCGAATTCATTCCACTCCGATAAAGTGATGAGATTAATTGCTGAATATCTTAAACGAAAGTGTTTGTTGTTAGAAACTTGGCCTTACTTGAAGGCTTCGCCGACTGAGACCATCACCCGCGACTCTGCTAACTCAGTCCTACAGCCCGCTGAATGAGGAATCTTGCTTCCATTCATTCTTCACGGCGTGGTAAATAATGCTTCCTCAACAGTGCCCCTTCCTCGTCCGTTTGATATCGATAGATACGTCAACTGAGTGGCCGTATCACGATCAGAGCTCTAGTCATTCCAAATGTCTTTTCCGATGCAGACCATGGTAGGTCACTAACCACAGTAAATCTAACTACACGTCACATTCCATAACAACATAAAGGCCATCACAGAATAATCAATCATCTGTGTACAGACGCCTCCACCCTGACGCCCCTCAACAGACCCCACGTCTCGCGGCGGGAACCCGCTCAAGCGGGGACGAGCCAACTCAAGCGCACAATTTCGGGAACCGTCAACACAGGCAAGATGGCCGAGCGGTCTAAGGCGCTAGCTTCAGGTGCTAGTCTAGAAATAGGCAAGGGTTCGAATCCCTTTCTTGTCAACACACGAGGCGTGGTGCCTTCACTTTTTGTCGGTTATTGGACTTGATGTTCATGTTTGCGTCGGCGGCGATGCTTCCGTCGGTCATTCGCAAGCAACATCATTGCGGTACCTGTTGTCGGTAGGGCTTGGGGTATTGCATTAGCATCGTTGAGGAAATCAAGCCAGGTTTCGTGAACTTCCTGGCCAACGGAATTCCGGGATAGAAAGGTTCGTCGGGTTGAAACCAGGCGGAAATTGTATGTCGCAGGTAACAAAGCAGCATATTTTAACATTGAATACCTGAGATACCTTCGCATCACGCTTCGCGCAACCTAGGATCCCAGTTAAACTTAAATTCGTTTCCGCGGTGGTGGTGCGAACTCCTCCAAAAGTCTCTTCCCGTTCCCTAGGCCCCTGAACCCTTTCTATCCCAATGCATCAACAGTCTCCGAATCCACCGTGTCACCAGATGCCTCCTCCTCGGGTTCCGTCTTGACCCTCTTTGCCTCTCTCGGCGTATCGTCTGCCACTCGCTTCCTCTCAGCGGGGCACGATTCAATATCTGAGAGCATTTTACTTTCCGGCGCCACCGCACGCAGCATCTGAGCGAATGTCCTCTTGTAGTCCACCGACGCCAACTCCGCAACCACCGACGGATGGGAATCCTTGATGGCGTCGCAGAGCAGAATCGTAAGAACGTGATTATCCTCCTCGAGGCAAGGGTCGATGCATAGCTTACTCAACCACACGCGAGCCACATATTCGTCTACGTCCTTGAACTTTGCCGGGTCGGTGTTGGCGATGCATCTGACCTGGGCGGCTATCATGGCCCGGGTCGGGTCGAAATATTTGCAGATAACGTCGTATAATTCTCTGGGGCAGCCGCCCATCGCCCTGCAAACCCTGTAATACTCATCATCTGCGTGATATAACTCTCTCAAAGTGTTGAGCTCGTCGTGGGCGCCCAGCCCGGCTATTATGAAGTTGGGAATGGACTGGATGATGGTGTTGTATGCCTGAGCCCGAACCTTTTCCCACAAGAGACAACTAGGTCCGCTGTCGGGTGGTCCGCCGTCAGACCAGGTTACGGTTGCCCATTGACTTGGCGTGAGTTTGTTCTGAATAGCGTTCTGCCACGCCGGGAAATCTCTTCGGTCTTGCAGGGCTGGGATTTGTTTAGGCATGGTGACAGTACTGAGATCTGGAAAAGGGCGCTGTTTAGAGTCTTGTCTGGATGAAAAGAAGATGGAGAATAGGAGTGGCCGCGGACTGCCCACGATTTATCTCCAGAGAGGTCATAAAGGCCTAAAGGGGGAGAAGCGGCCGGAAACGTTAAGTGGCGGCGAGCGTAGCGAATAGCAACTCTGACTCTAAGCCTCAACGTCGCTAACCATACAAGCAAGCAGACGTTATGTAGCAGAGGGACGCGCTAAAAGTCCATTGTCTCGGTCGCTGAGGAGATGACTGGTTGGCTGGCTGGGGAACGGATGGCATATGAGGAAGAATTCAGCGTGGATCCCTCAACTGCAGTCGGTTTCTGTAGGTGGCGTTCCCATCCGTGATCAGACATTCATAAGCGCAGCGTTGGTTTCTCAAGGTGACACTATCGCATTGGAAAATAGCCCAACATTCAAGAAGAAACGACTCTATTACTCCGATTACTGTGTAGTATGTGCGCAAGAGGACGGACGACAAGTCTGGCCGCCGTTCCTGACCTTAGTCAGTAGCCTCTTCCTCCCTTGTCTTCCCCCCTCGTCTTCCTTCATTTTCTTCCTCCGTCGTATTGCGTCCTGAACCCCATAGTCTTTGGCCTCCGCCCCCGCTTATTCAATGATGCATAATTGTCGAAAGACATACATGACGGCAAAGTCTGCGTCTCTGTCGCCCTCACAGCTACTGTTCGAGGTTTGCAATAAGCCTATCCCAGTGGACGGTCCAGCTGACAAAGTTCTCCATTGGAACCAGCATGGGGTCTTCTTTCTCGACGGCTCTTTCTAGACGCTGGGCCAGACGCTCATTCTCCGTCGTTGAGTCCTTGTTAGCGGCAATCTTGACGAGCTTTGCGTATGAGGCGAAGTGCCTTCTGGACTGAAAGCCGCTGATGGGGAGTGTATCCAGGTTCGAAAGCATGTCTATCTGCGACGGCGATGGACAGAAGAAGGTCTTGATGAGTGCGTATAGCTCCTTCGGATGCGTGCGGGGGGGGAAGTTAATGCCAGTAATGCCAGCATATGCCGTGAGACCGTCTTTGACATAGCTGGAAAGGGAGCGCCACATTCCGTCATACAAGGGGAATGGGGAATCGTTGCTCATCAAATGCGTCAACTCGTCTTCGACGTTCGGATGTTGCACAGCAAGGTCTGCCAGCGCCGATTGATCGCGATATGCCGATCGACAACGCTCTCGAAGCCTCGCTGCCCATATAGGCCAAAAACGACGATCGTGAAGGGGAGGCAAATACAGGGGAAGTCCGGTCATGTCGATGATGTGTACTGCAAGCGTTGTTGTTGTTATTGTTGTAGCTGAGACTGTGAAGTAAAGCCAAAAGGAGAAGCAGATGATGCGTTGATGTTGACGATGTGTGGAAGAGAGGAGATTGGCGAGGCACGTCGTTGCAGGATGGCGAGAGGGGAGATGGTCGATATTGAAGGCCGCCCAGAGAGGTGCTCTTTCCTCTACGAGTCTCAGTTGGTGACCTACTGCCAAAGCAGTTGCAATGACTGTGACGGCAGCAGCGTCCACGGGCAAGTCGATAAGTGCTCCTCCAAAAACACTGCAACGTATATCACACCTGCCTCGATTTGAAGACCTACACTGCGTCTTAGTTTCCCAATCCGACGCGGTTGACATTGCTCTTGGTCTCGTCCATGCGAGTGACTGCATCTTGGTCGCCGCTCTTGTCGCTATCATCTCTGCCGCACTTGTTGTCCTTGCCGTTTTTGTCGCCCATCTCCTTCCTCATTCTTGTCACTGCCGCCTCATCCGCTCAAATTGGAAAATGCTCTAAACCACGACACCGACGATCGCCATAAGATGGAAGTTGTGAATAATCAAGCCCGAGGCAGGTACGTTGTGGCGAGCAATCGTTCTCTCTCGCTACTCTACACGGCAATCGCCTTATCCCATCTTTCCAATCGCTTCTCGGCTCCAAACTTCAACACTGCCAACATCAAGGCCAGCATCACAAGCGCAAGCGACTCAGGGTCCAGCGGTACTTCAGGTACTGCCGCGCGCCACACAGCACGGTCCACCGCTGCAGATGCCCAATTAATCCCCCACAATCAACGACAACACTGCCGAGACAGGCAGGTGGAGACACCCTGAGCCCTTTGAGCGTGTACCGCAGAGGTTCTCCCACCGGCCCGGCGGCCACATCTTGGACAGGCCACTGGACGCCCTGATTCAGGGGCAGCCGCGTGCTTGGGAGGGCTCGTGGAGGGGTCATGCTTGCGCCAAACGCTGATTCGACATCACCCTCCCCCTCCCTGAATCACCTCATCAGCCAGATTGCATGGGAGATGCCTTCAACATCTGCCGGTTGTGTTTCCCATGCCAAGCAGAGTCAAATAAGGCAACTAGATAAAACAGTTTGCTAGGCGGTGCATCCCTTAAACGAGCGATAACGGCAATCCTCGAAATAGCATCGACCCGAATTTTACGAGATGGTCGGATTGTGGGGGAACCTCCTGTCCCAGCTCTCATCATGTGACATGGCAGCCCAGGGCACCCCTGTCCCAAACGTGTACTTATATCTCAACTGATATTATTCCCCGACTTTCAGCATGGGTTTCTATAAATATTGTCTTCATGCAAACCGCTGATCTTGATAAGAAATCAGGGATATCCAGGCAACTAGGCGCGTAGAATGCCAAGCGCGGCCAATCGCGGCCAATGGGCTGTCAGACTACAGCACTTGGTACGACAAGGTTCGCAGGGGCAGAGACGAACGCAATTAATTGCTATTGAAGTTTGAAATAACGTCAGCTTCGCTTGCGCTTCATGGTGTTGCACGTGCCTCTGACGCCGGAGGACCTGACTTGCTTTGACCAACAAGGTGGAAAAACGCCGGGCAGCCAAGCCGAATAGGCGATGCGTCCAAATCTTGCGCAGGCTGCTAGCCAAGCAACGAGCCTGCAATCTGGCAATCTGTGACTTTTCAGCCATGGAAATTTACATTGTCATGCTATTGTCACCAGGCGATGGAGTCTTGCGCGGGCCTTACATTCAGGCGGTGTTCTGCTGTTAGGTAGCCGACCCGAGTTTTTACGGGTCCAGTACCGACCCGACAATTCTCGGTTACAGACTTAGCCATCTCCACCTTCGACCCTTCGTCAACCACATCCGATATGGTGTAGTGGCCAACATGATGCCCTCTCATCCTGTGAGAGGTTAGGCATAGCCCCGAGTTCGATTCTCGGTTTCGGAACATGATCTTTTGCCTTTTCTGCCTTTTTTTTTTTGCCTCAACATTCAACAGCTGATGATGCGAGCCATGTGGACCAATCTTGTAATCATTTCGAAAGCAACATGTCCGACATTCCCAAGTATGAACATTGTAGACAGAATATGTACCAAGAAGACTAAAGAACCATCCCCAACTTCCTTCAGAGCTTCACATTCGGAACCTCAAACGTCTGCACCATCTTGGACTCAAAGTAACTCCAAAACTTGGTCCCGCTCATGACCGTATCATCCGCCTGCACGTACCGATCACCACTGCCCACCTGCGTCCTCCACCGCGTCACCTTCGCCCCGTCCGTCGAGCCCTGCGTGAACTTGCTCAGGTCGAAGTTGAGATACTGCGCACCGCCCCAGTTGATCGCCACAATCACCAGCTTCGAGTTCGCCGCATCGTACGCCGCAACCACATTATCCGACCCCCCATCCAAGATCTTCATCCCCTCGCGGATGTGCCGCGCAAACTGCGCAAATACAAAGTACTTCTGGTTCGCCGCGCCCAGTGTGCCCGCCTCGTTGTCCGCGTCAATCACGCCCCATCCGCCGCCGTCGAGCACCTGCCAGTACACCCACCCGGTAGGCCGCAGCCACCGGAAGTCCAGCAGCATGTTGCTCACCAGCCGCTCGCCCGTCGCGTCGCTCTCGCCGTACTCGCTGTTCCACAGCCGCTGTCCTTTACTCGCCGCCTGCGCGTACAGCTTGTCGCGCGCCCCGTCGCCGTACTGGTACCCGTGCACGTTGATCCGCGCCACCTTGTCGAGCGCCGACCCGAGCCCGTTCCACGTGCTGACGGCCTGGTCGTAGTACGACTCGTCCGACGCCGCGATGGTCATGGTGTTGAGCCCGCGGTTGTCGAGCTCCGTGCGGAGGTAGTTGATGATGCTCGCCTGTGTGGCCACGTCGATGTGGCAGCCCTCCTGCGTGCCGTCCGCCTTCCACCAGTTCGCCGTCGGCTCGTTGAACGGCTCGACGCTCTCGAACGTGATGCCCCAGTTGTCCTTGGCGTACTTGGCCACGACGGCCATATAGACAGCGTGCTGCTGCAGGTTCCAGCTCTGTATGTTCTCGCTCCCGTCCGAGCTGCCGGAGGGGTTGTGGTTCTTGGTCATCCACCACATGGGCGAGTTGCTGAACAGCTCGAACCGGTTCGCGCCGCGGCTCTTGGCCTTCTGCATCATCCCGCGCTGGTTCGCGTCCACGCCCCAGCTCCAGCTCGTCGACGCCGGGTCCGCGCTGTTCCAGTCGAGCCAGTGACCCTCGATCTGCCTCGACAGCATCATCTTCGAGGACACCACCATACTCTCGCCGTTGATGCTGTTCCAGCTGCACGCGCCCGCGTTGTGGCGCACAATGTTGAAGCCGAGCCCCGGAAGGCTGGCGCCCGACCAGGTCGTCGTCTTGGTCGTGAAGAAGATGTCGGCGAGGTCGTCGCGGTTGCCGAACTTGCGCGCCCACCAGGCGAGCGAGGTGCCCCAGCCCTCCCAGGTGCCGCGGTCGGACTTGGCGTCGATGGTGGTGGTCGTGTCGGCGGCGACGTGGCCCGCCAGAAGGAGGGCCGCGGCCAGGTTGAGGGAGAAGTGCATGATGATGCTTGTGTGAGGAGAAAGATCGAGCCCGAGGAGACTGATGATCCTATCCTCCTGATAGGGGAAATATTGGTATAAGAGTGGATTGGACGACGACCTTTATGTCCGTCATCTGATACGGTCTTGATGACAAGACGGAGCCCACAGGGGCGCTGACTCGGGATGCGGGACCGCGATGTCTTGGAGTGGCACTGCAAACGGGGATGAGCGGACCGGTGGGAGAGTTGTGTCCCTTTTTTTGGTTTTATAATGCCATGCCGTCATGTTGGAGATTAACGTACCGAATAAGAGAATGGCAGAGGGGATAGCATACGCGCCGTCTGGTCGTCGAAACGGCGGTTGGTGCCGCTTCGAGCGCGGCCGTTTGGGTCCGACACGGACGTGGCGTCCTTTCACCATATTGGTTGGTCGGGGTGTTGCTAGCTGGTGATGTTGATCACATCAAGCGCACTGGCCCCGCAATCTGCAGATGCAGTCGTACTTCGTACACTACCTACCTTACGCCGTAGTTCGGTTCGTTCCATCTTTAGAGTTAAATTGCCGGGGATGACACGAGGTCACTTGGCGCCGCCCGTGCTTGGATTAATCAGGCAGTTGTGGACTTGGGACCTGTGCTGGTGGACCCGGGCCGAGAGGTGCGCGACTCAGCCCTCAGGAGTTGATACGAATAATGCGGATCTTATCTCGGGATGTGGTGCCACGTGCTATTTCGGAGTCCATAATGGCATTGCATGACGGCTATTCGGCTTGGATTTACTACAATACAGAAGAGAATACAAGAATGAGAAAAATTGGGCAGACGGATGCCGCGGCACTCCGAAGATGCCATCATTTCCGTCCGTCCACCAAGTGTCATACCCAGACGTCAAAAGCTTATTATCCACCCATCCTCCCATTGTCATCCAGAAATCCTCCGCGGAAGCGATCCAATCTGTGTGCCTGGAATTTCCAAGCTCGGCCGAATGGTACGCGCCGACGTTCGAAGCCGTCCGGAAAGAGTGTGGGGTAGGCGACATCGGGGTGGTAGTATGCATGGCAGGGTACCATTGGAGCAGGCCGGCCTCGCACGTGCATTGGCGGAAGATCATTGAGAGAAAACGTGGTGTCGACCGGTTCGGCTCCGGGATCCGCGGACGTGTCATGAGACCTCATATCATTGCGCGCTAGGGAGGCAAGCTACGTTGAAGCCTGCTTGGATTGTTCAATGTTGTACCTGTGGCGCTTGTTAGGGGACGTAGAGTGCGGGGAAACTCCAAACTTACAAGAATACTGCAAGTAAAGCAAATGCAAATGTTTTTGTGTTTTTATGCTGATTGTCATCATGCTAAAGCGGCTGGATTGTCGTCGGCGGAAGCTGTTTTGAACAGTCAGGTCAGCGTTTGTCTGCAGAAGCAAGGGACAATACTTACCCTTTGACACGTCGATAAAGCCATAATCTTACAAAGCCGTAGCAGCCAAAGTGTTCAGCATAAAGACGGATCTCCAGCAACCTTGTGATCAACTTTGGGTCATCTTCATCCACGTCTCTTCCTGATAATCTCCTCGGCCTTCTGCTCAAAAGACTTGTAAGGGACGAAAGGTGTCGTTCCGAGAGGATCGGTGGACTTCGGAGCTGCGCGGGATTGTATCCTCGGGGCGGGGATCCCAGGGGAATCGCACCCGGGGAGACACCACGAGGCTGCGGACGCTCTTCCGTAATCGATCTCAACTCCGCGGCGCTAAGAGACTGCCGAATCCTGTTCATCGACGGAGACGGCTTGTGCAGGGGTCTTCCGCCCGGCAGCCGTCCCCTACCGCCCGAAGAGTGGACCGTGCCGGGGCTGGCGGTGGCGCTGCGACTACCATCCCGTGCCTCCCGCAGCAGGGCTTCGGCCTCCTCAACCTTGGCCTTCTCGAGCTCCTGGTACACTCTGTGAAACGCCTCCCGAGTCTTCTCCATGCGGGCGAAGAGAATTTGCTGCTGGTTGTAAAAATCCTGTCTTTCTTTGTATGCTTTGTCGAGGGCCTTGATCAGGTCGGCAATCTCCTCTTCAGAGTACAGCTTCTTGGGTGGGTTGGGCGTGTCGAAGCCAAAGATCTCAGGGTACGGGCCGTAGTCAATAATTCCTTAGGCGGCGAGGGAGGGACATCCGAGTCGGCGTCTGCCAAAAGAGCCTGCTCCCGAGAGTTGTCGGCTCCGGCGGGGAGGGGAACCTTGCGGTTGCGAACGGCCTTCTGCAGACGGGTACGGCAAGCGTCGACAGCGGCGTCAAGAAAGTCGGGAGTGGCATTGTTATCGTCGATGGTTTCCTTGAACAGTTTCATGCCGCTCGCCTCCTCTTCATGCAACGACTTCAGCTGTTTTCTCAAAGCCTTGACCTTCCGGCCGGCCTCAGCGCCGGTAGGCAGGACAGGACGAGGGGGAGGGCGAATGACTGGCTGAACACAGCGGCGCTTGGAAGCAGACTTGGTCGGGGTGTCGGGAGTTCCATCGGGGCTTCCTGATTGCTCTCTGTTCGGAGTAGAACTGGCTCGGGGCCGGGACAGGCTGTAGTCCAGGGGAACGGTGGAGTCGTCGACGTCGGAAGGAGTCTGGCCGTCGAAGAAGGGGTCGGTGTTGGTTCCACCAGAGTCGACGGTGGAGGGCGTGACGGCTCTCTTCTTGGCCTCGGCAGCGTCGTTACGCTTCCTCTTGCGCTGGGTCTGCTTCTGGGCACGGACGGGGGTCTCTGGATCGCTCTCGGCGTAGTCACTATCGTCGCTATCCTCAGAACTCTCGACGTCTTCCTCGATCTCACCCTCACTGTCCTCAGAGACGGTCGCGGAGACAGAGGTTTCAGACGCCTCCTTGGAGGGCCCTTTGCCGTCGCGAGCAGACGAAGTCGCCTTGGGCTGCGCGCCGGGAATGGGAGCGAAGCGCATGCTGCCGCGGGGGCTAGGTTGTCCTCCAGCCATTGGTGTGCCAAGTCCAAGTTGTATGTCGGAATATTTGCTGCTGCTGTCGAAGGATGGAGGTGGTGGCGTTTTTGTTGTTGTCGTAGGAGGGGCGGGCAAGGTGTTTGTGGGCGCAGGGTTCGCAAGGTCGTAGACGCGTCCGCCTTTTTTGATCTTGACCATTGCAAGAGGCAGGAGCCAGCTGGCGCAGGGCTGGAGGTCGAACCCTTTTTTTTTCCTGTCTCCTTCCTTCTCAATATTCACTGGTAAGTTACAGCACTCCCAAAGCTGGTATGAATGCAAGCTGACAAGCAAAACAGGCGGAGACAACTGGCACCGTTCGAAAAAAACGAAACAAATGCTGCTGTCAGAGTGAAGCTATCTCCAGTTGTTTCGATGCTTCAGGAGAAGTCAGCTGTCGTCGTGTAGCAATGCCGTCCATCAACCAAGAGCCAAAGCGAGGAGCCATGGCAGAATTCATGCGCCCCTGTGCCCTCATCTTTGTCCCTTTCACATGACTTGGGTGTTCATCGCCATGGCGATGGGCAGAGAGGCCTTTCAACGCGGGGCCGATGCCATCGTGAGCCCTCAGCAAGGAGCACTCCCCTTCACTGGTTTCCCCGACTGGAGAAAATTCCTTTTCCCAAGACCACAAGGAGAGCAAAGATCCTTTCAAATCAAAGACTGCTGATCTTCTTTGCTTTGCCCTCGAGTCTACATCCATTCCCTTCTTGCTCTATCTAGCAGAACATTTCCACGGAGCAGACAGCGAGCCAAGGTATGTTTACCCTCTCGGTCGAAACACGCAGAACCTGACCTCGAGTTGCAGATGGACAATCGCCAGAACGACCTCCAGGACCAGATCCGCGCCTTCACCAATGCCCTCTCCAAGTCATGCAAGCTGCCGCTGAGCGCGATCCACGAGGCTCTCGAGTCCTACGTCGCCCAGGCTCGCATCGACGAGGCCACCTCCATCGCCGCCCAAGACATGCGCCAGGTCATCCCCGGAAGCGAGTACGCCGTCATCTTCCACGGCTACCACGTCAACAACGGAAGCACCCCTGAGCACGCCTTCGCATACCCCATCAACTACCGCACCACCGTCGCGCTCAAGAACCCCGTCTTCTTCGACGTCCTCCAGTTCAACAAGTACAACGGCGTCTTGATCCCCCAGCATGGCCAGCCTATCCCTCCCTACCACGCTGCAGACTACGTTCCGGGATTCCAGTCCTACGGATGTCCCGGCCTGGCAATCCCCAATCACTGGATGAATCTTTTGGCCGGCCCCAACACTGACGCCCCTCCCATGAACGCGGAGATGGCTTTTCCCGGACCCAGTCTTGGCCAGAACTGGGACCAGCAGACCTTCGACCCGACCTTAAACTACTTCCTCGCAGAGAGCTTTCCCCAGCAAAACAACATTGCTCCTCCTGGCCAGTTCGTTCCAGACAACTGGAACCAGCATAGCTGCTTCGCTGCCCCTGGGCACTTCATCGCAGAGATCCACGACCCCGTCGTCCCTCAAGCCCAAGTTCCCAGGGAATTGCCTCTGTCATCGAAAACAACGTGGCTGCTGATGTTGGGCACGCCGGACAGCAGCCTCGTCCCTCCCGCGCTGTCAGCGAGTTTACATTGCAATGCCCCGAGTGCTTCAAGCCCTACAAGCGACTCGCTTACTTGAAGGAGGTAAGTTTCCCAAGTTCTTTGGTCCGATCGTCGTCGCTGACAACTACAGCACCTTAAAACGCATGGTCGCCGGTACAGCCGCAGGGCAGACTACTCCATTCGTCGCTAAGCTAGACAACGGTTGATCGACTCAGGACCAGAGAGCATGTGGCACTTGCGACATTGCCGGTGTTTCCAAGGCGTGGCTTACTTTCCCCGGGCATACAGTTTACGTCTTCGAACGTGGTCACACTCATTTCGGGAGTGCCAAATTATGAGGATACTAGTTTGATTCAGAGAGAATGCTATCGTCAACTAACTGTTTCTGCCATCCACCAGTATAACTGCAGTAAAACTTCCAATCGCTGTCTTGTGTCGCTTGTTCCAAAGGCAATTGCTCTCATAAGTCATGCTCCTCCTGGGCGATAATGCTGATTCCACAACCGTTGAAACCTCTTGGCCTTACGGCTCGAAAACTTTTGGTCCTGCAGCTTTCTCAAGCCCCCAAAGAACCACGCGTATCTCTTTCCGTTTATCCATGTCAAGTTTGGCACCCCGTCCTGTGTTACCCAAAACTCGTTCGGCACCTCCTCGGGTTCTGGCTGTGGAGAGTCGTTGCCATCCAAAAGGTCTTTTGGTACGCCTTCTTCCAAATCGTCACTGGGTAAGGTTATCACCCAGTAATCAGCCAATGAAGAGGAAGTCATGTGGTGTCTGCTCGGCTGGAGGTATATTTTCGCTCCCACCACGCCGCAGACCACCAAGTCTATATTGTCCCTCCCCTGGAGTCGATCCGGGTACTTCTTCATCAGGGGGTGACCAGTATTTACCACGTCTAGGTTGTTCTTTATGAGGGGGTGACCAGCTTCTGGCTTGTTCTTCGCCTGGAGACCAGGATTCATGAGCTCAGAAAGCTTTCGCACAGCAAGATATCGACGCAAGCCTTTGCTGAGGTGGGGATGTCTTGAAAACGAATCGTCCACCATTTTGTAGGCTTCCCGTTGCAGCGACATTAGTAGGTCCCAGTTTCCTTTGTACAACATTCCGTATGAAAGTAGCGGCAAGACATCGTCCAGCCTGCCTCTAGCATCCCACAAGTCTCGCAACAAAGACTTCCAAGTATCTCCACGTTCAAGGAATCTCTCTGGAACAAGAACCATCTAGAGGCCGTCCGTAGAGGGTAGAAGGTAGAGTTGCTTTCCCGCCTCTTGGTGAGTTGCGCCTGCTTCAGCGTCAGCGGGTGGCTCAGAGAAGTATCGAGACAGCTTCAATTTTGACCCCGGCGGGTACTTACCGTAGTGATCCTCCCACTCGTACCTGTGTCATTGACATGAGCCCTTATCCGCAAGTGGCTGGGGATGCGATGAAGGAACAACATACCACTTGATTTGGGAAAAATTTTTGGGCTCGCGGAACAGCGGTTTCAGGTTGGCGGGAGTTTCGAAAAAGTAAAACCTGTAGTCCGACACTCGGTGGCGACCGTCCAATGCGGAAAAAACGAGGGGCTCCATTGCAGTAAGATATAGCTTTGTGCAGAGTTGAAAGAATGGTGGAATACGTTTCAGTAAGGTCGGGTATGGCTGATGCGGAGTTGTGTAGATGATGTTATTGTCAAATATGAAGTCAGGTCGAGGCGGGTCGAGGCGGGTTGGAGAGGGGAGAAGTGAAGGGTCCAGGATCGGCTGTACTGCCTGGATGGAAGAAAGAGCGGATAGGCAGCGAAAGCTGCCGCGGCAAGCATTGAGAGTTGCTGCGGTCGAACCTGCCTCGAGACTCCTGTCTGGCGGGTTGGAGTTGATGCTCCTTCCTCTCCAGATCGGATTGTTCGCGTCGCCTACATCGCAACTCCCGAGCCTCTTTCTCCCCAAGGCCCCGCCCTCTCCTCCCTCTCCTCCCTCTCCTTCCAGATATCAACTGATCTGCTGGATAAAAGGCCGCGGGCAGCTCCTGAAGTCTCCTCGCACCTGTAACTCTCAACTCTCAACTCACAGCCCTCAGCACCCCACCCCTCGAACCTGCGCACGTATGTCTCAGTAATTTCCCAAGCCTGGGCACCCACCGACTGATCTTCCAACAGGATGTCGGCCTTGCACCTTGCCATAACGAATGCGCTCCTGCGTATTGAGCAGGAGAGCTCTGAGGACTGGTTCGAAATCGACACCCTCACACGCGCTGTACTTGCCGAGATCCGCCAGGACTGTGTGGCTAGGTCCACAAACCCCCAGAAGGAGCCAACCGACGAAGGCAGCAGCTACAGCGACAGTGAGGACAATGACAAAAGTGAAAGCGAGGGCAATGAACAAGGCCACGACAGCGGCATTGACCATGGGAACAACAACGGCAACCACCGTGGAGTCAACAGGGGCAGGCGCAGTACTTCCGGAGCATATGCCTGCAAGGTCGGTCACTGCCCTCGCGTCTATCAGCACAAGTCAAGCCGCACCCGGGTGAGTTCAGGTCTTCACCACCTTCTTTGAGTAGCATGCTGACAAAACGCAGCACTATGCCATCAACCATGGCGAGGTGGCCGCACCCCCAGACACTGACGAAGAGTAAATCATGTTGCGGTGGAAGTAACACGTTCAAATGACACAGACAAGATTCAATACAGTTCTAAATTCCATCAAATCAAGGTGGTTCATAAGCGTCCAGTATTCCCTTTTGCCTCTGTCCTTGCGTTGTTGCATCGCCTCTCTTGTGTAATTTTGCTTCATGTGTGCCTCTCCTGCTGCTGCCTTCATGCATCTCGAGGTTGAGTATCCTTGCCTCTTTCCCGTACCATGCTCCTCTACTTCTTCGTCCGTCGTCGTCGCTGTTGCTGTCGTCGTTGCTGGTGTCATTACATCGGCTCCTGCTGTTTGGAGTCCGCGGCCGTCGCTGCCGTATCTTAAGAATAATTCAAAATCTAAACAAAACTCCAAATTCAGAAAGAATACCCCGGGACCTTCAAGTTCCTTCCGTTCTTGTTCTCCCTTCTCACCTCAGGTGAGCTTGTAGCCTCGGGTGAGATCTTGATGAGATACGTACCCCTCTCATCAGTCTATTTAATGACGGCCTCTGATCCTCAACCCTCCTCTCTTTTCTTCTCCTCCAGACAACAACAACCTGTCATTTGGTGAAAGACATCTTACCTCACTACAACCTTCACAAAGGAAGAAATAAAGGAAGATGGCTGAACAAACCAAGCAAGACATTCGCGACGCGCTTCTTCGCATCCACGCGCAGCACCCAGAAGACTGGAACGAGTTTGAGCAGACTGGACGTGAGGTCCTCGCGGAGATGGGTACACAACGCGCCCATGAAGAGAATCAGGCCGTCATCTCCTATGAGGCTGACACCAACACTGCTCATGGAGAGGCAGACACCCACTCCTCCGACCGCGATCCGGCTCAGAACAACTCTCGCGCGGCCATGGCTACTGCCTCAAACAGGGCTTCGTCTCACACCAATGTGAGTGAGACTCACATCAAGCCATACCGCTGCGCGGTCCCTGGCTGCGGTAAACGCTACCAGCACGTTCGGTCCAGATACCGCGTAAGTGAAAGACCCCCAAGAACACAAAGACAGACCTCTAACACTCATCTAGCACTACCAAGAGGACCATCACGGTGTGGCTATTCCCCCCAGCACTGAGGGTGTTGTCCTGGACAGACCCAAGGGTGGAAATGAGACTGCTTAAAGGGAGGCAGGGGCATTGAAAGGGGATGAAAGACCGAGAGAGTGGTTGGGAGGAAGGATGCATTTTATTCGCTCAAGTTCTTCATAATGAAATTCAAACATATGATTTTCGGTCTCTCAATTCTTTTCAATCACCATTGTGCCTTTGTCCGTGCAGTGAGAGACAACCGCGCACACTGACAACCTCAATCTCACCAGCAGGTTCCGCCTGTTTCTTCCAAACCCTTCCTTCCCGGAATTCTCCAAAATAAATTCAACCCATTTTTCTGTTTTCGCAAAAGAACCAAACCAAACCAAACCTTTCCCCAACCACAGCCAACCTTTCACCCATCCACCATCAAACACACACCATTAACCAACCAAAACAAAACCAACTCGCCCAAGTATGTCCAAATCCTTGGTCCTTTTTGGCAAAATCACTGACCCACTTCTCTTCTACAGGATGCCTACCAAGCTCGAGACCGCCGTCGCCAACGCCCTCACCCAGGCTCAATCCGAGAGCGGCAAGTCCGAGTGTTACGGTCAGCTATCCGACAGTAGGGTCTGCTAACAGAAGCTGGGGATTGATACGTAGTAACAGTACACGGGTCGTGGTCTGGGTCGTAGGTCGTAAGCTATATCGTAGATCAGTAGTTAGAGGCTAAAGTGATTAGTCTTAGACTTAATAAGTATTCGTAGTAAAGGTAAGCTAAAAGTATCCTAAGGATAAATATAAAGTTAATTACTAAAGAGCTATAGAAGTCTAACTATAAACTAAGCTTAAGTTATACTATATATAAGTCCTAAATAATACCTTCTATTTTATTACTATTCTTAATCTTAATAAAGTCTATTTTTTAATTATATAGAACTTATATATACTAAGGATAGCTTCTATATTCTTAGCGTATAGATCTAATCTCTTATTTTATTATTATATAACTTATATTATAGTTTTTTTATTTCTAAGTAAGTTCTTATTATTCCTATAATTTTATAGTATAAATATCTTATTCTAGCTATTTAATATCTAAATAAGTTATTTAGCTATTATTTTTATTTATAGGTTATAATATTAGGTTTTTTCTCTAAAAGTCTTATTTTTAAGACTTAATATAAGTAGGTTATTAGTTCTAGGTTAAGGACCTATTAATTATACTTCTTAATTTATTTATAATACTAATATTATATTAGGTTATATTTAAAAGTTAAAGTAATCTAAGTTAGTATTTTATTCTACTTATAAGGATGTTTTCTACTAGTTTAGTTCTGATAATATTATACTTTATACTTATTATTTCTATATAAAGTATATATATTAGATAGTAGAAAGTATAAGAACTTATTAAGGTTATAAAAACCTAAAGTATTCTTATAATAGTCTAGTAGTTATATTAAGTTATAAGTTCACTATATTTTATAGGTGTTCGTTATACTGATTAGTTATAGTAAAAAGGCTAAGTAATTAGTATTAAGAATAAGAGGAGAATGAGAAGTAAGCTAATAATATACTACTAAACCTTTATAAAAAGCTAGTATAGGTTTAAGTAGAAGTAGCTAAAGTAGCTAGTTATCTATTATAGATTTATACGATTTAAAAGAAAGTAAAAAAGTATTATATAGAAATGTTTTCTTAGGGGATATAAGAGTTAGAAGAGGATAATATTCTTTTATATTAGATATTTATAAGAGTAGTATTATAAGTAATCTTTAGTTTTAAAGTATTAAAAATAATCTAGATTAAGTAAGTTTTAGTATTAGTAAGAAGTTTATAGATCTTAGTTCTTTATTAAAAGACTTATAGCTAATATTTTCTAGAGGTTCTTACTTATTTTTAAGTATTTTTAAGCAAATAAATAGTTTTCTTTATTATAGTCTATCTATTTCTATTAATAGTTTAATATATTTATATAAGTATTTAATATATTAATAACTAGTTATATTTATTAAAAGTAGTATTACTAGCGCTATTAGTATTACTTCTTATTCTTAGTATTATTACTAGTAAGTTATAAGTTTGTTCTTTATATTAGTAATATTTTTAGCTAGTTCCTATATATTATCTTTATAACTATATCTTTTCTACTTAATAAGGTATTAGTATCTTTCTAGTTCTTCGAGGTAGTTAATAATCTGTTTAACTTTATATTCTAGTTTATTATCTTCTATAATAATAAAGTTATTTATCTATAATCCTTATAATACTAGTTTAAGTAGTAAGATATAAAATATTAGAAAGCACTTTATTATATTAGGTAGGTTAAGTTTATAGTTAACTAGTGAAACTTTTCAGAGGATTTTAAAAGGTTTAAGTTTTTTAAAATCTAGTTTATTATTTAGTTATTTTATTTTAATGTTTCGCTGTATAAAGTAGGCGCTATCTCTTTCTTTTAAGGTTAGTCCCTTAATCTTTTATTTATTACTGAATTTCATTATTTGTTATTATATAAATTCAAGTTCTTTATATATATTATCTTGGATATCCTTGATTTATTTAACTATAGTAACAGCTTTTAATACTACTAAGCCAGCTTAGGGTTTTCTATAAGCAGTTAGTTTAAATCTATAGTTAAGGTAGAAAGGGGATTCCTTTATACTTTCTCTAATTATGCTGTTATAGGCAAATTAGGCTATTAGTAGGAGTATTACCTAGTTATCCTAGTTATAGTTAATATAGGTACAGAGGTAGGTTTCAAGGATCTAGTTAGTTCTTTCTATTTATCTATCAGTCTATAGGTAAAATACAGTAGATATTGCTTGCTTAATACTAAGTTATAATATGATTAACTTCTAGAACTTAGAAGTAAAGATCTTATCTCTATCTAATATAATTTCTTTAGATGTTCTGTGATTAGTAATAATATATTTAAGGAATATATAGGCGAATTCTTCAGCATTACTTAATTCCTTATACAGGATGAAGTAGGCATACTTCGTAAGTCTATTAATAATAATAAGAACGCTGTTAAAGTAGACTCCTGTAAAGGGTTCTTAAGATTTCAGTAGTTTAATAATAAAATCGAGTGATATAGAGTGCTAGGCAGTTTATAGTATAGGCAAAGGTTATAACAATCTATAAGGCTAATATTAGGCTGGTTTACTTTTCAGGCAAACCTTGTAATCCTTAATTGCTATTATAATATGTTCTCTAGTAACTTTTTCTCTATATTATTATTATAGTTATTTCCAGGTTTTTATAATTCCTTAGTAACTATATATAAGTCGAGCATGAAACTCTATAATTACTTTAACGTCTAGTTTGCTAGTCAGGCTAGCTATAGATTATCTAGCTATTATTAAAAGTCTAGTTACTAGTATTAAGTCTCTGTTCTTATTATATTTAAGAATTACTTAGGTCTTGTTTAGTACTAGGATGTTATAGTCTAGTTATTAGCTAAGGGCGTTAGCTTTACTGTTTTCTAATCCTTTTTAATAAATGATTTAGAAGTTAAATTCTGAAAAGAATTCTAACTATCTGATTTATTGTTTATTAAGTTCCTTTAAAGTAGTAAAGTATACTAAGTTCTTATAATCAGTATATATAAGTACTTAGTGAATAGTTCCTAATAATAGGAGTTACTATTCTTTAAAGGCTTTAATAATTATTATGAGTTTTTTGTTATATATTTAATAATTAAGTTCTAATCTATAGAGTTTATAAGAGAAGAAGGTATAGGGGTATAAACGTCCTTCTAAGTCTTTCTAGGATAATTATACTCTAAGAGTAAAATCTAAGGTATTTATTTTAACTTTAAACTATTCTTCTAAGTTAGAGATTATTAAGACTAGTTTACTTAAGATATAGTCCTGAATTATTTAGAAAGCTATATTCTAGACTTCTTTCTATTTAAATAGTTAATCTTTATAGCTAAAGTCTATAAGAAGTATATTAATCTTTCTATAGAGTCTAATAAACTTTTAGTAGAAGTTAATAAATCTAAGGAATCCTTAGACTTCTTTAAGGTTTATTAGTATAAGCTATTCTTTAATAGCTTAGACTTTCTTTTCTAATATACTAATATATCTAGAAGTAATAGTAAATCTAAGGTATTCTATTTCCTATATATAGAATATATTTTTTTCTAGTTTGACTAAGAGTTTAGTATCCTAAAAAGCTTATAATATAAAGTGTATATATTCCTTATATTATTCTATTATAGGTAAGAAGATAAGAATATTATTAAGGTAGATAACTATAAAGATATCTATAAACCTTCTAAGAACTTAGTTAATTATATTCTAGAAAGTAGCTAGAGCGTTAGTAAGACTAAAAGGTATCATAAAGTACTTAAAATATCCTCTGTATATTTAAAAAGCAGTCTTCTATTCTTTTCCTTTCTTTATTCTAATAAGGTTGTAAGTATTTTTAAAGTCCAGTACTATGAAATAGTTAGCTCTATAGAAGAGTTATTATAGTTTGTTAATTAAAGGTAGTAGGTATTAGTTCTTGATTATTATTTTGTTAAGTATTTAGTAGTTAATATATAGTTATAGTTTACTGTTCTTTTTAGGTATAAACAGGATTAGGCTTCCTGCTAGCAATATTAATTCTCTAATATAGCCTTTCTCGAGGTTTTTATTAAGGTACTTATTAAGGGCTTCTATCTCTATTAGGTTAAGTCTATAAATTTTATTGAATTTAGGCTCCTTCTCCTCCTTAATAGGGATTTCATAATTGAAATTCATATATAGTAGCAGTCTAGTTTCTAGTTTAGCTATAAAGAGTTTCTTATAGACTCTATATTTTTCTAAGATAGATAGAAGTAGATCGTTCTTTTGTTTAAAATCTATTGTTTTCAGTAGTTATAATATAGCTTCTTTTACTTTAAGGTAGTAGATATATTATATTACTGCTCTATATTCTATAAATCTATTTAAAGCCTAGGTTCTATAAGGCTACTCAGGGACTAGATTATTATTATTCTAATAGAGTTAGTCTATTCTCTAATCTATCTATAAGTTATTCTTTTCAAGCTATAGTATCCCTAATATAATATTATAGTTACTAAGTTCAGTAATATTAAATTAGAGTTATTTGTTTTAATCTAAGTAACTTATCTTAAGGGGTGTAGTCTTGTTTCTAATAGTTCCTCTTTTATACTAGACTTATTCTCTTTCTATATTACTAAGCTAGTATATATGTTTCTTTCTTTGCTATAGTAGTTATAGTTAGTTCACTGCTTATAGTAATATGAAATTCCCTTCTGTTCTGCTGTTAATTATAGTAATAGCAGTGTTATTGTTAATTATTACTATGAGTTATAGATATATCTTCTGGTCTAGGGATACTAGATATATAGACCTTATTATTATTGCCTATTATAGTCCTTTATTAGTAAGTAAGTCTAGTTTTTTAACTACTCTAGTTATTTAGGGTAGGTGATCTACTTTCCTTCCTATTAAGCCTTAGTTAGGCTGTTTTCTCTGATTCTAGTGTAGGGGATATCAGGTCTATCCTTCAGGGTTTTCTAAGCTTAAGCTTTATCCTAGTAGTAGATTTAACAGGCGTCTTATTTATATTTATCCTAATATATAGTGTTGTTATGCTGGTATCTTATAAGGAATTATAGGCTTAGGCTAAAGGTTACTAGGTTATAGTTAAATATAGTTATAGTCTATCTAACTATAATAGATTAGGTGTAAATATCCTAGATAGGGTTCTTATTATGTTTTCTAGGGTAGAACTAGTATTTATACTTATCTCTAAGGTATTCTTTGTATTTATTAAAGAAACATTATAGCTAGAAGAGGTTTTAGTAGTTATAGTAATTATACTTAAGTGCAGGATAATCTTCTATATAAAGTTTTAAAGTATAGTCTCAGTTTCTTATATTAGTAGATGTTCTATAGAAGTATTATTATTAGTTATTATAATTTATGTTAATTATCTAGTACTAGATAAACTATTAAGTTTCTTCTTTATTGTTGGATTTCTCTTTAGAGCTAGTATTATCTATACTAAGAGTGAACTTATAGGCGATCTCTGCCTGAGTATATTAGTAGGTAATATTATAAGGTTTGTCTAAGTTATAAGGTAAGCTTTCTCCTTCTCTGAAAGTCTAATTATTAGTGAGGCTGAGGATTTATTACTTAGTTAAGGGATTATACTAGTATTTAGGTTCTTTATCTGATTCTTTCTTAACTTATTCTTTAAGTTCTTGATTAATTTGTTTAATTCTAGTAGGGTTTCTGCGTGTATACTTATGTTATTCTATATATAATATTATAGTGCTGAGCTGTCTTTGCTATAGGGGGTTATGAGGTTCTTGCTAGATCTATGCTAGGTATATAGCTTCAGCCTTCTATAGGTGTGTAAGTCTTTGTTTATTATTAGCCTTTAGTTCCTGTCTTCTTATGGAATAGTTTAAGGTATTATAGGAGACTTGTCTTTATGTGTTAGTGATTTGTAGCGATAGCGGGTTAGTAGGCTTAAGTTACTGTACTTAAAGCATCTTATTAAGCTGTTTAGTAGTCTTTCTAACTAGTTTGTTATTAGCTTAGTAGGCTATTACTAGGGTCTTATTAGTTAGCTAATATCTTATTATCTCCTTGTTACTGAGGTGTGTTAGATATTTATTGTTATAGTATCTAGTTTATAAGAGGGATATATAAGAGGTTTTAGTTATTATACTAATTTACTTAGTTTGCTTAGGCACTGGCTTCTAGCTGAGTTTCTTAGGTTATCTGCAGTCTCTAGCGATATATCCTATTTTTTTATAGTTATAGCATTTAGGGTTCTAAGGCTTCTTGCTGTTATCCTTAGTAGCTAAGCTGAGATCTATAGGTCTACTGTGTTATCTATAAGCAGTATTTTATCAGTTATTATTCTAATTATTATGAGGTCTGTTGTTGTTCTGCTAGTTATTAAACTTCTGCTAGGGCTACTATTAGTATTTATATCTAGAGTTCAGGTTTTATTACTTATTACTTTATTCTTTTTATTATTTAAAGAGTTAGTTATTAATCTTAATAGTAAGTTCAGTATACTAGAGGAAGTTATTAGGTTAATTAACCTTAATGATTTTGTCTTTGATTTTATCTTCAAGTCTTTAGTAGAATATAAAGATCTTAGTTTCTTTAGTAAAGTTAAGTTAAATACTAAGTTACTTGAAGTTAGCGGAGTAGTTTTTAGTAGACTTAGTTTATTAAAGCTACGAGAGATCTCTCTCAGCTTATTGTTTTTCATCAGGGTCCTAGAAGAGTGAGCGAAATATATCCTCGAATCTCTAGAAATTAGCATAGATATTACAGGTTTCCGTAGTATATTTATTAAAAGTTTCAAACTTAAGGTACTCCTTTTAGATTAGTTTAAACTACTTAAGAGCCTTTCTCCTGAGATAGGTAGCTATATATACTACTTTTTTAGTTTTATTAGTGAAGTCTTTATAGTAGAAGTTCTAATAGTTTTTAACCTAGATTAAGAATCTTTTAAGAGTTCTAGAGGTTCTATTATAAGTAATAGGTATACTAAGCTTAAGCTTCTGTTATCCTCCTATAGAGGTAGAAATAATATTAGCAGTAGTTTAGAAAGTATTATTCTATCCTCCTAACTAAGTAACTTCGTTTTTAAGATCTAAGATATACTAAGGTTTATTACTAAGTTCCTAGATTATACTCTTAAAGCCTTAGAGTTTAGCTATAGTATTATTATATATTTCCTAGATCTTTATAATATCTTTATCTCCTTTCTTAACTTAGTTTCAGAGTTTATTATAGGTTTCCTTTTTAAGAGTTATCTTATTATCTAAGTTTATAGCTATCAGGGCTCCTTTAAGTTCTTCTACTAGGCTTTTAACTAGTTACTTAGAAGAGGTAGAGCTTCCTAGGGTTAGAGATTTAGTAGAAGTATGAGAAGATATTTTATCTATACTATTTAGTAGGCGTTAATAGTTAACTTATTAAATAGGAGCAATCAAAGTATTATAGTTAGCTATCGAATAGTAGGGTCTGCTAATAGAAGCTAGGGATTAATATCTTTAAATAGTATACTTAGGTTATAAGTTATAAGTTATAGGCTATGTTATAGATCAGTAGTCAGAGGCTAAGGTGATTAATCTTAGACTTAATAAGTATTTATAGTGAAGGTAAACTAAAAGTATCTAAAAATAAATATAAAGATATTTATAAGTTAATTACTAAAGAGCTATAGAAGTCTGACTATAAGCTAGGCTTTAGGTTATATTATATATAAGTCCTGAATAGTTCTTTTATCCTATTACTGATTACTAATTAGATATCAGTGAGCGCTTAGTAATCGTTAGTAAGTGCTTAGTAACTCTAACTAAGCGTTTAGTAACCTATACTACCTGCTTAGTCTTATCTTATTATTATATGACTTATATTATAGTTCTTCTGTTTCCGAGTGAGTCCCTGTTGTTCCTATGATCCTGCAGTACAAATGTTCTGTCCTAGCCGCCTGACGCCCAGGTGGGGTCGTTCAGTTGTTATCCTTGTTTACAGGTCGTAACACCCTGTTACAGACTCTCAAAGGCACCGTGCTTTGTGATTTCACGCTATATACCTGCATCTAGGGCAGAGAGTACCTTGGAAGACAGAATCTCTCCTCGTGCTTGCTGTGTGTAATTCTGGTTCTCCAGACGGCCGGTACCCCTCCTTCCCTCGAAGTGCTTGTATATCTGGTCAGCATGGCAATCTCTCGAGCCTGGTACTCTGCCTAGATCGCCGATTGCTGGCACTGTTTAGCGAGTGGACCTATAGGTCGGATATCAGTAGATATCTCTAGCGTTACTACGTCGCCCATGAAGCTTACCATTGCATATCTCGCTCCGCCCTAGTACATATTGAATTTCTTTGGGTTACGAGATATCTCCGGGCCCACCGCAATACCAAATCAAGAAGACTACGACTTCTGGACCCCGTCCTGGCATTCTCTTCGGTGGAATCCCCTAGCAAGGCCATAAGCTCTGACCAGCGCCTTATTAACCGTACCCTTGGGGCTGTGGATACGGAGGAATGGGGTGTCACTGATGTCCCATGAGCGTTGGATGTCTCTTAGGGATTCTCGGCACGAGGACTTAATCACATGGACTGTGGTTTGGCTGCGTTCGAAATCCATCCCAGACTTCGAGGCCGATTTGCCCTGAGAGCAATTCCGGATAGTTGACCGGCCGGTTTGGAAGTTAGACTGCGACGATGAGCTGCTGGACTGTTTCAATGTCTCCTGAACCGAGAGAGATTTCTCGGACTTGCAGCGCGCCGTATTCATGTCAAGCCCACAAATGTTGTGCGTGTGCTCTGCTAATCACAGCACAAAGATGACGGCCTTCGTGTGGGAAACGTGACCTAAGGGCCCGTTTTCCCCGAGCAGTGCCAAATAGGTATTACGACCCGTAAACAAGGATAACAGCTGAACGACCTACTCGGGCGACGGGCGGCTAGAACAGGACATTTATACTATAGGATCACGGGAATAACAGGAACTCGCTCGGAAACGGAAGAACTATAGTATAAATTACGTAACGATAAAATAAGAGATTAGATCTATATACTAAGAATATAGAAACTATTCTTAGTATATATAGGTTCTATATAATTAAAAGATAGATTTTATTAGGATTAGGAATAGTAATAAAATAAAGGGTACTATTTAGAACTTATATATAGTATAACTAAAGCTTAGTTTATAGTTAGACTTCTATAGCTCTTTAGTAATTAACTTAGTATTTATCCTTAGGATACTTTTAGCTTACTTTTACTATAAATACTTATTAAGTTTAAGACTAATTATTTTAGCCTCTGACTACTAATCTATAATATAGCCTATAACTTATAACCTAGACTATAACTTTAGTATACTATTACTATATATTAATCCCTAGCTTTTGTTAGCAGACCCTACTATTAGATAGCTGACTATAACACTTTAATTACTCCTGTTTAATAAGTTAACTATTAAGACTACTAATAGTATAGATAATATATTAACTAATAATAATACTTAGTATACACTTATAACTCCTAGTACTTTAGTAGCCTAGCTTACTACTACTATATTAGCTTAACTAGTAATACTACCTCCTATAAACCAGTAACTATTTAATATACTTAACTAGCTTTAAGAAGAGAATGCTTAACTCTATACTCAGCTAAACGCTAGCTAAGTACCTATAACTTCTCAAGCTAAATACCTAGAACTAGAGCTATTTAAAGGTATTACTAAACTCCTATAAAGGTTTCTTACTAGAACTCGTACCTATCTATACTACTATAGTAATTCATTCCTTACTAAAGTAGATAAAGTCTACTATGAAGCTTTATTTCTTAGGAAGGATACTCTTACTTAGTTTAAACTTATTATATATAACTACCTTAAGAATACTTATAATAATTAAGAGGAAGATATTTAAGCTATCTTTAAAAAATATAATAAATTTAAGAAATAACTTAAGAATACCTTTAGAAACCTTAATAAGGAATATATTACTAAGTAAAAGCTTATAAGCTTTATATAGAAAGGGTTAGCTAGTAAGTATACTTCTAAATTCTATTAAATTATATTAAAACTAGGATAAAGTAATAAGGCTTTTATTACTAAGTTCTACTAAGAACTTTAAGAGGATATAAAAGATAAACTTATATATAACGATCAGCCTAAAGAACTTTATATCTTTATTAATATAGCTATTAAGATTAATAACTAACTTTATAAGAGATATCTTAAATAAAAGGGATAATAGCTTTAGACCTCTAGAAAAGTAAACACTTCTAAGAAGTATACTTAGAAACCCTAGCATTAAGGTTAATAAGGACGAAGCACTGCTTCTAGCTACTATAGCAGACCTATAGACCTCAGTACTACTATAAAAAATAATAATAAAAAACTATGGAACCTGAAGTATTATAACTATAAAAAAATAGGATATATTACTAAAAACTATAGATAACCTAAGAAACTTAGCTAGAAACCTATACCTAAACGAACTAAGTAGGTTAGTATAATAACTAAAACACCTTATATATCCTTATTATAGACTAGATACTATAATAATAAATACTTCACCTACTGTAGTAATAAGGAAGCTATAGAGCACTAGCTTAGTAACCTAGACTACAGAAGAACAGGTTATAATATAACTATCCTAGAAGTTAAGATAAAGACTTTTATAATAACTTCCTAAGCTAATAACAAGCTAGTTAGAAAGACTACTAAATAACTTAATAAAATACTTCGTGTCTAATAACTTAATACAGTTAACCCTAACTTTATAGGTTATAACATAGAAACCTAATAAATAATCTAAGAATCAGAAGCCTAAGTCTAGTAAGAAATAAACTAGATCTATTAATATAAAGCAAGATAGTAAGTTATATATAATAACAAATAATAGATCCTACGTCTTAAAATAGTATAAACACTTTAGCTATAATAAGTATAAGAAGAACAAAATAATATTATATAGTATTACTAAATTAGTGCTCTTATAGCCTACTTTAAACGATATAGATATATATATAGAAACCTTACTAGAATTAAGTAAATTAACTAAGAACTTAAAGAATAGGTTAAGGAAGAATCTAATAAAGAACCTAAATACTAACACGACCTCCTAGAAAAACAGTAACTACTTAGTCTTACTAATAATTAGAACTTTAGTAAACCTAAATCTAGGTTCGATTTAAATAAAATCCTTTATAATTCTAATTCTTTTACTAATATTACTAATTAAAACATAAGGTATTATAGTAAACTAATCCTAGAAATAGATAATATTAGTTCTAAAGAAGAATCTAATAGTAAAGAAGAGATTTAGTAGCTTATCTAGTACTAGATAATTAATATAAGCTATAATAACTAATAATAGTACTTCTATAGAATACTTACTAATACGAGAAACTAGGATTATATTTTAAAGCTTTATATAGAAGATTACTCTATACTTAAGTATAACTATTATAACTATTAAAACCTTTTCTAGCTATAATACTTCTTTAATAAATATAAAGAACACTTTAGAGATAAATATAAGTATTAATTCTACTCTAGAAGATATAATAAAAACCTTATCTAGAGTATTTATACTTAAACTATTATAGTTAGATAGACTATAACTATATTTAATAATAATATAGTAACTTTTAGCTTAAGCTTATAATACTTTATAAAATACTAATATAATAATATAATAAAATAGGAAGAATATTAAAAAAATAAATACTTTATATATAACTCAGAAGGCTAAAGCTTATAGACTTCTATAAAAAGGATTAAGTTTTTTAAAGCTTTAATTCTAAGAGAATTACTTTATAAAAGTATAATAAGAAGGAAAATAAATCACTTACTCTAGATAACTAGAATAGTTAAAAAACTAGACTTACTTACTAATAAAGGACTAAAATAAGTAATAATAATAAAGTCTATCTATTTAGTATCTCTAGACTAGAAAATATATCTATAACTTATAGTTACTATTAATAACACTATAACTATTACGCTTATTAATAGTAAAGCTAAAATAAACTTTATAGTACTCTAAGTAGTGAATAGACTATAACTACTATAGTAAAAGAAGAAATATATATACTAGCTTAGTAATATAGAAAGAGAATAAGTCTAGTATAAAAGAGGAACTATTAGTAATAAAACTATACTTTTTAAGATAAGTTACTTAGATTAAAACGAATAACTCTAATTTAATATTACTAAACTTAGTATATATAATATTATATTAAGAATACTATAGTTTAAGAAGAATAACTTATAGATAGATTAGAGAGTAAGCTAACTCTATTAAAATAATAATAATCTAGTCTCTAAATAGCTTTATAAAACCTAGGCTTTAAATAGATCTACTTACTAAAAAGTAGTAAAATAATATATCTACTACTTTAAAGTAAAAGAAGCTATATTATAACTATTAAAGATAGTAGATCTTAAATGAAAGAATAATCTTTTTCTATCTATCCTAGAAAAGTATAGAGTTTATAAGAAACTCTTTATAGCTAAACTAGAAACTAAACTACTTAAATATATAAATTTTAATTATAAAATCCCTATAAAAGAAAGGATAGAGCTTAAATTTAATAAAGTTTATAGACTTAACTTAATAGAGATAGAAATATTTAATAAATACTTTAATAAAAACCTTAAGAGAGGCTATATTAGAGAATTAATATCACTAATAGGAAGTCTGATCCTGTTTATACTAAAGAAGAATAATAAACTATAACTATATATTAATTACTAAATACTTAATAAAATTATAATTAAAAACTAGTACTTATTACTTTTAATTAATAAACTATAATAACTTCTCTATAAAGCTAACTACTTTATAGTACTAGACCTTAAAGATATCTATAACTTTATTTAAATAAAGAAAAGAGAAGAATAGAAGACTACTTTTAGAATATATAAAAGATATTTTAAGTATCTTATTATACTTTTTAGTCTTATTAATATATTAGCTACTTTCTAGAATATAATTAACTAAGTTCTAAGAAAATTTATAGATATTTTTATAGTTATCTATCTTAATAATATCTTTATTTTCTCTAAAATAGTAGAATAATATAAAGAATATATATCTTATATTATAAGCTCTCTAAGATACTAAACTCTTAGTTAAACTAGAAAAAAGTATATTCTATACTTAGAAAATAGAATACCTTAGATTTATAATTACTCTTAGATATATTAATATATTAAAAAAGAAAGTCTAAGCTATATAAGAATAGCTAATACTAACTAACTTTAAAGAAGTCTAAGGATTTCTTAGATTTATTAACTTCTACTAAAAATTTATTAGACTCTATAGAAAAATTAATATATTTTTTATAGACTTTAGCTATAAAGATTAACTATTTAAATAGAAAGAGGTTTAGAATATAGCTTTTTAAACTATTAAAGATTATATTACTAATAAACTAGTTCTAATAATCTTAAACTTAGAAGAATAGTTTAAAGTTAAAATAGATATTTTAGACTTTACTTTTAGAATATAACTATCTTAGAGAGATTTAGAAAGATATCTATACTTCTATACTTTCTTTTTATATAAACTCTATAGACTAGAAATTAACTATTAGATCTATAATAAAGAGCTTATAGCTATTATTAAAACTTTTAAAGAATAAAGACTTTTATTCTTAGGAACTATTTACTAAGTACTTATATATACTAACTATAAGAACTTAGTATATTTCACTACTTCGAAGGAACTTAATAAATAATAAATTAGATAGTTAGAATTCCTCTTAGAGTTTAACTTTTAAATTATTTATTAGAAAGGATTAGAGAATAGTAGAGCTAATGCTCTTAGCTAATAACTAGACTATAATATCTTAGTACTAAAAGAAACCTAAGTGATTCTTAAATATAATAATAACAGAGACTTTATACTTACTATAAAAACCCTAATAATAACTAAATAATCTATAGCTAGCATATTTAGTAAACTAGATAATAAAGCTATTAAGGAGTTTTATAGCTTACTAGTATATAGTTACTAAGGAATTATAAAAACCTAGAAATAAATATAATAATAATATAGAGAAAAGGTTACTAGAGAATATATTATAATAGTAATTAAAGATTATAAAGTTTACTTAAAAAGGAAACCAGCCTAATACTAACCTTATAGATTATTATAACCCTTACTTATACTATAAACTACTTAGTACTCTATATCTCTTAACTTTATTATTAAACTACTAAAGTCTTAAGAACTTCTTATAAGAGTCTACTATAATAGTATTCTTATTATTATTAATAGACTTATAAAGTATACTTACTTTATCTTATATAAAGAAGTAAGTAATACTAAAGAATTTACTTATATATTTCTTAAGTATATTATTTCTAACTATAGAACACCTAAAGAAATTATATTAGATAGAGATAAGATCTTTACTTTTAAGTTCTAGAAGTTAATTATATTATAACTTAGTATTAAATAAGTAATATCTACTACTTTTTATCTATAGACTAATAGATAAATAGAATAAATTAACTAGATCTTTAAAACCTACTTCTATGCTTATATTAATTATAACTAAGATAATTAGGTAGTATTACTACTAATAGCTTAATTTGCTTATAATAGCATAGTAAGAGAAAGTACTAAGGAATCCTTCTTCTACCTTAACTATAGATTCGAACTAACTACTTATAGAGAACTATAACCTAGCTTAGTAGCACTAAAAGCTATTACTATAATTAGATAAATTAAAGATATCTAAGAAAATATATATAAAGAACTTAAATTTATATAATAATAAATAATATACTTTAGTAATAAATAAAAGATTAAGAGACTAACCTTAAAAGAGGGAGATAGTATCTATTTTATATAGTAAAATATTAAAATAAAACAACTAAATAATAAACTAGATTTTAAAAAACTTAGACCTTTTAAAATCCTCTGAAAAATCTTACTAGTTAACTATAAACTTAATCTACTTAATATAATAAAATGTTTTCTAATATTTTATATCTTACTACTTAAACTAGTATTATAAGGATTATAGATAAATAACCTTATTATTATAGAAGATAATAAACTAAAGTATAAAGTTAAATAGATTATTAACTACTTCGAAGAACTAGAAAGATACTAATACCTTATTAAGTAGAAAAGATATAGTTATAAAGATAATATATATGAACTAGCTAAGAATATCACTAATATAAAGAACGAACTTATAACTTACTAGTAATAACACTAAGAACGAGAAGTAATACTAACAGTATTAATAATACTACTTCTAATAAATATAACTAGTTATTAATATATTAAGTATCTATATAAATATATTAGACTTCTAATAGAAATAAATAGATTATAATAAAGAAAACTATTTATTTGCCTAAAAATACCTAAAAATAACTACGAACCTTTAGAAAATACTAGCTATAAGTTTTTTAAATAGAGGACTAAGATCTATAAACTTTTTACTAATACTAAAACTTATTTAATCTAGATTATTTTTAATATTTTGAAACTAAAGATTACTTATTATACTACTTTTATAAGTATTTAATATAAAAAGGATATTATTCTTCTCTAATTCTTATATCTCCTAAGAAAATATCTCTATATAATACTCCTTTATTTTCTTTTGAATTATATAAATTTATAATAGATAACTAGCTATTTTAGCTACCTCTACTTAAACTTATACTAGCTTTTTATAAAGGTTTAGTAGTATATTACTAGCTTACTCCTCTTTCTCTTCCTATTCTTAATACTAATTACTTAGCTTTTTTACTATAACTAATTAGTATAATAAATACCTATAAAATATAGTAAACTTATAACTTAATATAACTACTAGACTATTATAAAGATACTTCAGGTTTTTATAACCTTAATAAGTTTTTATACCTTCTACTATTTAATATATATACTTTATATAGAAATAATAAGTATAAAGTATAATATTATTAGAACTAAACTAGTAGAAAATATCTTTATAAGTAGAACAAAATACTAACTTAGATTACTTTAACTTTTAAATATAACCTAATATAGTGTTAGTATTATAGGTAAATTAGGAAGTATAATTAATAGGTCCTTAACTTAGAACTAATAACCTACTTATATTAGGTCTTAAGGATAAGACTTTTAGAGAGAAGACCTAATATTATAACCTATAAATAAGAATAATAGCTAAATAACCTACTTAGGCGTTAAGTAGCTAGAATAAGATATTTATACTATAGGATTATAGGAATAATAGGAACTTACTTAGAAATAGAAGAACTATAGTATAAGTTATATAATAATAAGATAAGAGATTAGATCTATATACTAAGAATATAGAGGCTATCCTTAGTATATATAGGTTCTATATAATTAAAAGATAGACCTTATTAAGATTAGGAATAGTAATAAAATAAAGGGTACTATTTAGGACTTATATATAGTATAACTAGAGCCTAGTTTATAGTTAGACTTCTATAGCTCTTTAGTAATTAACTTAGTATTTATCCTTAGGATACTTTTAGCTTACCTTTACTGCGAATACTTATTAAGTCTAAGACTAATTACCTTAGCCTCTGACTACCGATCTACGACATAGCCTACGACCTACGACCCAGACCACGACCCCAGTGTACTGTTACTACGTATCAATCCCCAGCTTCTGTTAGCAGACCCTACTGTCGGATAGCTGACCGTAACAATGGGGTCTTGAAGCAAAAGCACATCTTTCGAGGAGGAAAGGCTTCAGGAGAACGGCAACTATGAGCTGCAAATAAGTCACACAAGCGCAGCTGACTTGCCGTCGTATTCGGCGAAACTTCCAAGTTGAAGTGGCGGCCTCGCTCCATTCGAACTGAAGGATTGGATGAAAATGCGTTTCTGTTGAAATTGTATTTCTCTATCATTATTATCCTTATCTGGGATCTTCAGTATCACCAGGATTGAATATCTAAGTGGTCAGCCATGATGTGAGCCGGGCCCTTCGGAGTTCGAAAAGGGATACAACCCGGAGTTCGAGTACCGAGTCGGTTGCCTCTAATCAGATGTTAAACTCAGACGGCAAAAAGGTTGATGACCTTTGGCTTCGCCTCTTGTCCGAAATATATCTGCTTCGTTTGCGGGAGCAGTCAGGCCATGTAGGGTAGACGCATCAAGACTTCATGTGCGCGTACGTCAACACCCATCCTGCCCAACTTCCTTTTAGACGACGAGTCACTTGAAACCATAGCCGCTATATGGAAAGAAGCTGGTAAATACCCAGTTAATTTTAATCACCTTGGTTGTGAGAGAGACTAAGCTCCAAGAGCAACTTGACAAGATTCTCTTCATGTCCCCTTCGGACCTACTTTCAAGTAGACGAAAGCCGCCGGGCTCAATGACAGGCTTGCCGGGCATTGCACGCAGCCAGAACATGGCCTTGTCCTCTACAAGCCGAGATCTTCAGGGTGTATTTCGTTCGAGTCAACTTCCCCATGCAGGTCTGAGTTGCCACGCTCCTCGGAGCTGCATACATGGACGCCTGAGTGGTATTACGGTTGGACAACTTCGCGCCGACGAATGCCGAGGGTCTGTTCCGAAGTACTCAATGAGCCAGGGGGGCTTACAAGCACGACCAGTCTCGCTAGAGACCTGGTCACCTGCTAAGAGGCGTTGCTCAATCAGCCACATATCGCAAAATTGGCTGGCCTGCTTACTACCTCCGATTTGAATAATACGCCTACAAAGGACTTGTAGAGTTCCATCTTATCCAATACGCAGTCAGTACACTGGCGAATCTGGAGAGTAGCCTATTAACCTGCTACTGAGTCCGTGGTGAATACGTTGCCAGTCATGTCAAACACTTCAAATGAAGAATGGGACGAACGATGCAGTTCCCGCAGCCGCGAGCGCAGCGGCTCATTGAGGTGCTCGATAACCGACTCATCTAATACAGCATTGGCACTGATGAACATCATGGGGATTCCATCTACACTAAATGAATACAAGACACCGGCGATGACGTCTATAGTCGTCTCATCTACACGGGCGAAAAATATCGGCAGCTCGATCGAGTTGCAATCACCATTTCACGGTGATAAGTTCTGCGCCACCCCGCCCCGTCTGCTTCTCGTGCCTCTCCCGAGATTCGCTCACCCCGGACCCTTTCTCTCCTTCAGAGTCTTCGAGGTAACGTTGTTCGCCATTCCAGCCTCTTAGTCCTTTCTCGGCTGCGATATAAACTCTGAGTTAGAAATGTGCGTCGCGTTTCGTTCTCCCCTGGCGCCCTGGAACAGTTCCAGGAGATATTTCGTTCTGCCGGTCCTCTTTTGGAAATGAGATGCCAAGCGAGGAGCCATGACCGCCGACCTATGCCGCATACTCAGAACTTCCGACGCGATGATTCGCCGGCGCGATCATCTTCGATCTTTACCAGAGCTTTGGGTTAGTAGACTCAGCTCACGATATCCTGTAATCTATCCCGTCATTGTTTCAAGTATAATTCCAGAATCATTGGAACAAACCCTCAATACGCCATATCACGCAAAAGCATCAAGCATTCAACTGAAGTAATTATCGAGTTCCAATTACTATGTATCAATCCTCGCCAAGACACAACATCTCAACGAAAGACTACTCCCTACAACCCCCCAACTCAATCATCCCCCTCTTTAGTTGACATTAGCCTGGCTCAAGCTGGTAATCGCGTTCACACCATCCTGAAGCTTGCCATCGGGCCGCTTGAAACGGCACAAAACACCAGAGCGCTCCTTGACATTGTTGTCGCAGGCCAAGCTCGTGGTAGCAACGCAGTTAAGCGCTCCACCGCCTATATTACCCCACACAGTCAGTATCCTCTCCCAAGCCAATCACGCGTAAGTATTGAGATCGGGAACTTACAGGCACTAGGTCCTCCAGGCACACACTTGCCCGCCGCACCCGCCGCGTCAGTGCAGGCGTCCTGCTTCAGCGAGGTGTTGGGAATGCAGCAGGCACCCGTGGCCTTCTTGGCCTGGCGCGCGTCAAGAACAAGGGAATCACGCTCGACGTTGCGTACGCCCTCGACGTCGGCGATGGCGGCGGAGGAGACGGCGGCGAGGCCGAGGATGATGGCGGTGATGGAGAACTGCATTTTGACTGGAATTGATGAAAAGAGTTCTGTGTTATGAGAAACAATAAGTTGTATATAGGGTAGTGAATGTTTAAGCCGCGCAGCGGAAAGAATGAAAGTTGAGTTGCACAAGGATTGATCAAAGAAAACTGGGAAGACTGGCTTGAGGAAAGAAGGGTAGCAGTAGATCAACCCGCGCCGAGAGCGCCAGTCTTTATACAACCCCCGCCGCCGCTGATTGTTTTGACTCTGCGAAAGACTCGGTACTCCAAACCCAGTCCCAAACAACGTTGAGGGGCACCGTTGAGCCTCATTGACTGGGATCGCTGGATCCCACCCCCTGGTTCTCCAGATCGAAGCTGCACTCGGCCTCCGACCGGACCCATCCGGACCCCAACCTTTCCCGCCAGCGACGCGCCTTTTACTCTAACCGGACGATGCTTAAGCCACGCAGCGGATCATGAGACGGTTTCTGGACGAAGAGGGAAGTTGGGTTGGGACGATGAGGAAGGGAGTATTGGAAAATGTAACTTCGGGTTCGTCTCGAGTTTCTGAAACGGGTTACAGAGCAGTGCCCCCGGTACCAGATCTGGCGGTTCAATGGCTCCTCGAATACGAACGGCTCGTACGCCCCACGATTGCTTCGGATCGCTCCGGGCGGAGCATTTGGCGCCAATGCCTTATTCTTCGTGGCAGGCAGCACTGGCCGAAGTGCTCTTACTGGATTTATCTACTGTGGACCCTCTTATAGGGTGGGCTATGAAACTTCCTCAACATTCTTCGTGGCAGGCAGTCTATCGACGTGGTGCACCGGGGCGCAACAGTGAATTTCTGCGCCATTTCCCTCATGCATCCAGTACTTTGAACATCAAAAGGGTGATTTACGTTGCATCATCGACATAAAATTCAGACTACCCCATTTAATCCATCAGCCCATTCATCTGAAAGTGCAAGATTCATCAGACCGCGCCAAGACATCATCGACTCTGGCATCCCGGGGATGCTTGCCACCAGAACACCCTCAGTCACAAAACATCGCAAGACAACCATCTAACTCAGTGAATCGCCTGCACGGCCGCAACTCCCGGCAATTCCTGCCGGCCAAGACGTATCGGATCCCCACCGACCCCCCTTGCAGCGGTGCCCATGTCATCCCGGCGGGATGCAATGCCCTCGGCAAAACTCGCTCGTTTCATTAGGAGCTTCCCGTCAATGAGTCTTGCTACCCGGACGGCGCATCGCTTTCGGTCAACTCCTTATTCTCGTGGCCCCTGTTGTCCGCATGCCCGCCGTACAATATGTGTGCTTCGTCTAAGCCGACATGCGAAAGTCTTGCTGCAACAGATTCGGTAGGACCAACGGGGCACCCTTCAAATCAACGACTTAGCTCAGAAGATGCCCTTGTATTCTTCCCTGCGCTCTCTTGGCGGTGCATTTCAACCATCATCGCCTCTGGATCCATGGTAACATGTAGACCATCAACGTCTATCCCGGCTATTCGGAGAGTTTTGCTAGCCGGACAGTGTCCCCTGTGCCTCTAAGTAGCGTACTCAACACTTCCTCAAGAACAATAGTAGGAGGGAAAACGATGGGCATGGCGATAATAGTAAGGACAATAATCACGACGATAGACGACGACGACGATGAAAGCGAACACGGGGCCGACAGGAATTAAAGCCAGGATAATAAAGAGAATAACCATTCTTTTCTACCATACTATCTTGCCTTTCCACGCACCAAACAACCGACATCATCTGTCTGTGGTACCTAGTTCGTTAATTCATTTCTACCTGAATCGACCTATTGAAAGGAATAGGGACATCCATTTTGTCAAATGGGTTTTTCAATTGCTCCAGGTTTGGTAGCCAAATTTGCCGCTCATCCCATAGCTCCGCTAATACACCGTGGATGACATCTTGACCTGTCTTGTCCTTCGAACCTCGAAGATCCAGGTGTGTGATGGACCGTGGTAGACGGCGTAGAAGGTTGCCCCTGAAACACCACATCCCGATACGTAGCTTTCTCAAGAGTTGGAAACTCGCGAGGGTCGAGACGAGATATTCATGGGGACAGGCAAGATCCTCGGTGCCATCGATGACCAAGGCAAGTGATTGCAGGCTGTGAGCCAAGGGCTGCAGACATTCGATCACCTGGCTCGGCAGCGGCTCAAGCAACGCGGAATTTTCATCGATCGTACAGATCGTGATCAAACTCCAGGGTGAAGTCAACGACGTTTGGCAAGTGGCTGATGAGGCGAGTCAAGTCGTAATGGAAGATCGCAACGTCGCGAAGATTGAGATCGGTAACGCAGTTGCCTTGCAGGACTTCTTGTGAATACTTGAAGATGCGGCACACTCCGGGGAAAGTTGTTCCGTAGATGTCAACTGCCGAGATCTTGGCCCAAGTGACGAAGTTCACTACGCGATCCAAATCGAGCATCTAACATCTAGCGCTTGGATGCAACAAGCTAGACCTCCAAGCAAACAGCTTGATGTTTGGGAAAGGTTTGCTGACAGAATTGATAGCCGCGTGGTCCATGACATCGCGAACACCGCCAAGGATGTCTGCCTCAATGTAGAGCGAGATGTACTCCACCGCCTGCCGTGTGAATTGAAACACCATAGCGACTAGAACAGCACAAGCCTTCTTTGCTTTGCCCAAGTATACGAGGGAATTGGGGTGTGGTGTCGACCCGGTGAGAAACTCCTTGAGGGCTAATGTCTGCTCTTGAGACAGTGAGAATCCTAACCGCGAGGCAAATTGCAGTAGTGTGGTTGCCTCTTCCGACCGAAGTCCCAAGGGGTCCTTATCTTGCGGTCTAATTGCCAAGTACAACTCCTTCATGGTGAGAGGGGTGTGGTTCGGGACAATTGTTCCCACGATGTAAAGAAAATGAGCCAGGGCCGAAGTTGTGGAGAAGTGGAGGATGTCAAATTGGTTGCGAGCCAAGGGCCAGTGTTGGAGCTCTGACTCGAAGCGGCATTGCCGGCTCCTCTGTAATGACAAGTCGTATTCAGAATTGTCGAACTCGTATTCCCTGTCGTTGTTCTTGGGATCTGGTACGCCGAATCTGTATCCGCGGAGTCGTTGTAGGGGTGCAGGACCTTCGGAGGTGGTTTCCACATCGAGAAGCCCCTGGGGCAGAGTGATGAGTCGAGCCATTTGTGCTTTGTAGAGGTAATGGCCTTGTCGTTTGATATTGGAGTGACTTTGGTGTGTGCGGCTTGTGGAGTTGCAGTAAAAAGTGCTATGCTGGTGGGATGTTGTCGTGGTAGTGGGATGTTGTCGTGGTAGTGAGATGTTGTCGTGGTAGTGGGATGTTGTCGTGGTAGTGGGATGTTGTCGTGGCAGTGGGATGTTTGTGTGACGTTGGGTTGTCCCGGATGAGTAGGTGGAGAAACCACTGGAAAACAAAGCAGCGGGACTCTCTCGTCATCAGGTGCGGACCGTACAGGGCGGGGCATCGAGCTTGCCACAGCCTGGGGAAGTGAAGTACCTTACTGGTGTGCCGAGTTGGCAAACAAATGGCAACAGCAATCCCCGCGCGGCATCGTGAAAGCAAAAATGGCAACAGCGGGAAGGCGCAATGTTGGGTGCAAGCCACGGGCAGCCGATGGAAAGCTAGAATCAGGTTGCATCCATTGTAACACAACGAGGAAGCTGCGTCTAACCAAAAGGCAAAAGATTGTCTTCCAACTTTGGGTGGAAACTGGAAGCCACAGGTTTGCATGGGTGTTTCCGCCCAGACACTTGCAGGACAAAATCCGGCAGAAGCGTGGGAAGGAGGTGATGTATGGCCAAAATACCCAGTGAAGGAGCGGATAAAAGGAATCTAAACTTCCTGCGTTCTGTTCCAGATTCTTGGATACCTTCATCACACGCCTTCCCCTCCCTTCTAGGGAAGCAAGAGCACCCTGGCCCCGTCACCTCTTGGGCCTCACAGCACGCAGCTGCCTCTGTTGTCTTCGTCATCACCCTTGGTCATCCCTGTCTCTCCCGTCTACCGGAACAACAGGACCTTCCACACATTGGACCTCTCTCAATCAGGCCCACGAGGCTCTCGACTCTCGATACGACAAGCACATCACGCTGGATAGCAGCAATGATCCCGCGTCGCGGTCTTATCGACCTGCCAGCCCCTTCCCTTCCCAAACCAGCGCACCTACCACGAACATTCTGTGTCGGGGAAATTACAGCTCCCGTGGCCCTGATATGTGTCGGAATAACAGAGACTGGGCTCACTTTCCGCAAGTAGGCTATTACATGAAAGACCTGATCGTGTGGGTGGGGGCCCTTCTTCTCGGCCAAGAAGAACATAAAGAGCGTCTATTACGATGCGATCTAATTACACCGGACCCGATAATAACCAAATGAAGCGGTTCCTTCAGGTCCTGAACGAGGCCAGCCGCAAATCTTCTTTATCATGTTCAGCAGCATGATCGAGACACCGAGACGATGTCGTCTGTGAATGCGTCGCAGGCCCCTCTGAAGCAAGTCTTTGGTGGTGTCCCGAAGTGTGTTTCCATTCAGGAATACAACCGGCATAGGCTCTCCGACCTCCATGATTAAAGTCCTGTCGCGCAGTAGGGGTCGTAGAAATAGGTAAAAAACGGGTTAATCTCTCGGAAACAGGGATACAAGGCGAAGGCGTATTAAATATATATATACTACATAAAGCTATAAAGCTATAAATAGCTAAGTAGCTATAACACACCCCCCCTACTTTATATCTAAGATATAAAGCTATAAAATAAAGCTATATATAAATAAAAAGAAGTTTATTTACTTCGCTCTTTAATAAATAGTATATTAATATTACTCTACTATAATCTCTATTAAAAATAGTCTCTATAAATTAGCTCTACTCCTACTTCTATCCTCTATTAAACTAATACTACTTTACTATAATCTTTACTAAGAGTAATCTCTATAGATTAATATTATTTAAACTCTATTCTCTAAAATACTACTCTATTATAATCTCTAATAAAAATAGTCTCTATAAATTAATATTACTTTATATAACTATATCTAAAAGTAATTATAGTAATATTTATAATAGATATAATATCTTAAACGTTTCTATAATTTATTTTTTATTTTAGAAATAGTTCTAAAATTAGCTTTACTTTAGTTCTAAGAAGGTCTCTAAAATCTACTTTTTCTTACTAGCTATAAAATAAGCCTTATACTTAGCCTATTTACCTTATAATACTATCTCTAAGTAACTATACTTTATAGCTAACTAATAATACTTTCTATTATATAAATACTTTTAGAAATTACTATCTCTATAGCTTCTATTTAAAATAGAGTTATTTTATATAAAGTTTTCTAAAATAATAGAGAGAAGAAGCTTTAAATAGCTTCTAAATATAATATAAATATTATACTAGCTTTTTTAACTTATATACTAGTTAATAAGAATAATAAAAATTACTCTATACTTAATAATATTTTATATAAGCTTACTAATCTCTTCTATTATAATAAGTTTAATAAAGCTTTATTTAGCTTAAAATAGTATAAAGCGTTTAGTAATAGCTTCTAAAAAAGTATATAAAATAAAAACCCCTTAGATCTTAGGGATTTTATATACTTACGCGTGTTAATATATATAGTACTACTCCTAGTATTATACTTCTAGATTTATTATTACTATAGCTTTCTATAATAAAGCAAAATAGTTATTTTATATAATAATAACTATAAAGAGAATTATTAGTATAAAGTAATTCTTAAATATATAAATAAGAGCTTAAATTAAAATATTCTTAATAAGAATAAAGTTACTCTATATTATAAATAATATCTTATAATTAACTATAGTATAAACTTAGTTCTAAATAAAATAATAACTTATAATAAGCTCTTTTTACTCTATAACTTAAATCCTATAGTCTATAATATACTTTATATACTTTTTTTAAATATTTTTAACTATAAATATAAATAGTAGTAGTAGCTTAATATTAGAAAGGTTTAGTTAGTAAATATAATAGTAAATAGCTTAATTTATATAAAGTTAGATATATTTATATTAAGTGTTACGACCGCTACAGTTAGTCACTGTAGGATTATAACTATATAGTGCAGAACAGGGGATAATGACAACGGATTTGTTATTACTGAAGCTTTTGCTTTATGCTACAGTTAGTTACCCTGACCTGCTTATAACACAATAACAAATCCAACCCGCGTTAAGGGGTTATAGGTTCAATTCCCGTACGCTGCGTCGGTAGTGTGATTATGCCTCCTACACTACGTAGGGCGACCCGACCGTGGGCAGGCTGTTATATAGGTTGGTGCCCCACTAGCCTGGAGTTTCCCTGTGTTATACCCGACTATTGCTGCTTGGTCCTCGGTATAGGGACATGCCTCTTAGAGGGGAGATATAGTGTTATAACCGCTATAGTTAGTCACTGTAGGATTGTAACTATATAGTACAGAACAGGGGATAATAACAACGGATTTGTCATTACCGAAGCTTTTGCTTTGTGCCACAGTTGGTTGCCCTGACCTGCTCGTAACATTAAGCTTCTTTTTATTACTTTATATATAGTTTATTAAGTATAAGAGGGTATAATATTTATTATATTAAATTAGATACCTCTTTACTATAAAAGTTAATATATTCCTATATACTATTCTAAAATATATAGAAACGTAGTTATATAAACTATATAAACTAGTTATATCGCTTTATAAAGAGTATACTAGTTAACTACTATAGTACTATTAAAAAATATTATAAAATAAAATATAAACTATATTAAGCTATATCTTACTTTATAGTACGTTAGAGGGCGTGAAATATCATATTAAGAGCTAGGCTTATAACTATCGCGTAATAAGGGTTATAGAAATAGATAAAAAACAGGTTAATCTCTCGGAAATAGGGATGTAAGGCGAAGGCGTATTAAATACGTATATGCCACACAAAGCCATAAAGCCATAAGTGGCTGAGTGGCTACGACAAGTCCTTCAAAGGAAATGTATCCTGGACTGTTCCATACTCTTGTCTCTCTCGCCATTGCCTACCTATAATTTTTGGATTGCAGCGTGCCTCCTTTGGTTAGGACAAGGTACATCCGCATCATCTTCACGCCGTTGGCCCATGTTTTCGAGCTCGTCAGCAAAGAGAAGGCTAGATCTTCAATAATTTTATTTTTCACTTACAACTTCACTGCAAACTCAGCAAGGATGCTCAAGACCATGAGGTATCTGAGGCTCCAAAACTGCCAACATCCGACCCCGGGTCCGGAAATGCCCCGAAAGTCGATATCCTTGTCGAGCACAACTTCCCGAGCACAACTTCCCGATGAAAGCGCTTTCCCGAGTAAAAGAAAGCGACTCACGGTGCCACACCGGATGGTATGGTTCGCGGCCTAGTGTTCGCGGACAAATATAGTCCTCCGTTTCATTCACAAGGATTCTGCCGCCTGTTGGTTTGTTGCAGACAACAAATAATTCGCGGCCTGGGAGAAGTCCAGCTGATTCCGTTGCCTTTCCTCCGACACTATCAGTCGCAACTCTGCAGCAACATCTTGCAAGATCCCTGCTAAAGGGGCAAGAAAAGCTTGACGAGGCGGACACCCTGGCTGTCTGTATCTTGGAACAGACCGTCTGCATGGACAGGCCCCAACGGAGGTTCCATGTCTTTGGTAGCTGGAATGGCAAAACTCTTCCTAGATACGGGATGAAGTGAATCATTTCCTGCAGAAGAAGGAGGCTATGAAATTGTACCTTTCGACGACGAGGGAAAGGGGTTTCTTCTACTCGTTGGATGACAAGACAGTTGCACCTCCAACGCGAATTAGCAGACAACGAATGGGATACGACCAGGGCGTTGGCCACTGGCAGCCTTGCTCTGTACAACAAAAATATTAGCTCTGCTGACGTCTTCAAGATGGCTCGGCGTCTGGGCCCCAAGGTCCGTCGATCTGGGGCCCAGAGTAAGGTAATGGCGTGTATTTGCCGTTACTTTCGGTCCACGGCCGATGATGAGTGCTGTCGTCACCTCAGGCATCAAAGCTACGCGGTTTTCTGGCCCGGGTAGACTTGCTTCTATTGCTACACCGAACCCGATGGAATAATGCGACACCTGGCCTTTAATTCTGGCCTTAATTATTCATTCAACAATCTCTAGAACGGACTTGGTGTCCGTATTCAGGCTCGATGCACAGAGCGTTTCCAGTCTGCTTCGTTGGCTTTGTCTGGTCAACGAGGCAAGATATTCCGAATATTTCACGGCATTCCCTCGACCAGGCTCTTCGATATTAGCGGTACCATCCGGGTGTAGCAACAGTCGCCCCAGACGAAATAAAGCCCTTGATTCGTGCCGGCACTGGCGAATACACACATGTCAAAGTGTCTTGCGAATGTGGAACAACCAGATGTCAAGGGCTGTCTTCTGTCAAATCGAAATGGTTAATCGAACGGGCTCATACATCTACCTCGTGGACCTCTCCGTCCCGGAGAGCCACAATCTTACTATCTTCCGACAGAAACTCCCTTCTCACCGGGAGGTTCAGCAAAGGCGTCGATCGACGACACCGTACCCCGGGCCCCAATCGCCATGGAAACTTTCCTGGGCCAGATTCGGCAGGTCTCTCTGAACAAGTTAGTTGGTGATGGTGTGCCGATCCTCAGCATTCAGGATTTGATCAAGACCCCAGCACGAAGGGATCAAGAACCGTGCGGTTTAAAAAGTTAGGAAGCCGGTTAAGAATCGTAATCCGAGCACGAAGCGTACACCTGAGTGACCCTGGAGACATATCCCGCGGTCATAGGCTGTGTTAGTTATCCGACCAGGGTGTTCATATGTTGTCTTGTGTAGCAGTAGAGCTCGAGGCAGTGATGTTTTCAATTCACTTCTGAGAGTCAAGGACACCCACAAGATCATCCAGACCTTGGCAGCTGCAGTGGCCCAGGATGCGTGGACGGTGCTACAAAACGTCAACAAAGTGGTCTCAGAAGATCTACTACCCATGCCACGCACAGAGATGAGATCGCCGTACCGAGTCTCAAGTTGGTGAAGACGCCGCCATGGGTGACCTCCGAGCCTCGACCATCATGACATCGATGAGATCTGGGACGCTGCAGATGGCTCGTAAGTCACCTCGGCCGTGCGGGACGGCTTCGCACTACCAAGCATGAATTCAAGGACCTTCAGTCTTGCGGGTCTGTAACATGGCAAAAGCCACCGTACTGTCTGGCGGATGAGATTGCTACCCAAACACGTAATCCCAGCACCAAGCGTACACTCGAGTGACGCCGAACATGCGCTGAGATGATCAGCGGTGTTCGTTCGACGACAAAATGGTAATCATCTGTTAGCGGCAGAGTTCGAGACAGTGTTGTTTTCGTCGCGAGCTCCTTCATCTGCCACCCGGGGCCCTACACAGCGACTGATGTTGATGATCCTGGAGTCAGCCGACGGCATTTGCACGACGCCATAAATGTCTCATGAAGAGACGCATGCAACTTACAAGATGCCTGTCCCGGATTACATTGAAGACACTCCGGGGAGTGCGGGCCCCGGTAGCATGAGGTGGAGACCGCTGTACTGTCTACTTCTCATCGCCACAAGGGACATTACTGGAAACTCTATGAAGCTGCAGGTCGGCCGGGCCATTTACGAGCAGAAAAGACGCAAGAGTCCCGAATGCTCTGGCTGGCAATAGTGCCTGTGGTGTCGACAGAACATGACCCCTATCGAGATGGCTGTTCTACGCTCGTCATCCTTCTTCTCGCCGTACAACAGCTTTCTGGGCCTGGCTTCAATGTCCTCAGACCGGGCTCCTTGGGATACCTGAGAAAAGCTCGGAAAACTGAGCAGTTACACGCCAGCCGTTGGTGTTGGCCTATGAGAATCGATATGGACTCATGTTACATGGGCTAAGCCGCTTCCAGGGGAGAGCTGCGGAATTCTAGGAGGTGCTACTACTTCTGGAATCCCCCGACTAGCGTTCCCAAGCTGCGCAACCGGCATTGTTACCTTTGTTGAAACCCAGCCTAGCGACTTAAGCCAATTTCAGACCGTCGCCATAAGTAGGTAGCAACGGATCTGGCCAAAAAGGGCGTCCTTGACGGTCAACTCCTTCACTTCGACACGGAGACGCGACTCAGAAAAGCAACGAGCTGCGCCGAGGTACCGATGTTAAAATTCTGCGGAGTGGCAATGAGGGACGACCGCCAGGATGACCAAACCGAGAAGATATGATGATGATGATGATGATGATTACAACATGATACTTTTGGCTGCATGGACAGTGAACACCCAGAACAGTGGGTGAGGACGGCAAGGGTGAACAGCAACGAATCACGGCAACAAGGAAAATTATCGAGAGCATTCATGGCCTCTTTCCAGTCTATTCGGCGTCTTGTTGTTTTATTCACCCCCGGGCCCTATGCCCATGCCTTCCTACCAATTTCACGAACTCTAAACGTTCGCGACCTTCTTTGGGAAAAGAATGACGCTGAGAATCCAGTGCTTATCGGCAGCCTGCTCGTTGAAATGCGTAGCAATACCGATACTTCCGACTTCTTTCCCCGTCTGCGTCAAGCCTCTCTCTGCGGGTACAGCTAACGCGCGCGCCCTCTCGCGCCGGTTCGGATCTACAGCCACATGGGGAAGTTTCGAGATAGGACGGGGCACGCTTCTTGCCGGGATGATCCATCGGCGCAAAGCAAAGTCACCTGTGCTGCCGCTGTGGGAAACATGGATTCAAAAACATTTCGTTCTCGATCTAAAGGGGCTGTAGGATATCGAGAATGAAGTCCTGCCTTTGTTACGGTCTGTATGGCAGTTCGAAGCCTTGAGATGCCCTGGGACGAGGCAATGCGCTGCCTTCTCACTAAGCAACATATGAAACTTGCACCATAGTACATTCCCGGGCCCTTAAAGGGCTGCAAGCGTCATTCTTATTACGGAAATCAAACTGCGTAAAAATGATCCCGGTGCAGAACACGATGGCCTGGCAGCTGGGCATGGATCCCAACCTGCTACATGCACTACTGTAGCTGGATGTCAGTATTCTCATCGGTGCCCAGCACAGCCTCTCTTCCGCCTTAAGCGTATTGCTGGAGTCGAAACTTTCTATTTCTACCGCAACCCCAGGACCTGAGTCAGATGGATTGCACTGGGATCAGTGAAAATTCATATTGCAGATTTTCCGTGGGTACAAGTGGTGGACATCCTAGATTGACGTTCGATGTTTACAGAGGAGGCATCGGGGTCACATCCCGGCATTCTTGAACCACGACGAAGGCTATGTTCGAAAACAACAACAGCCGCCATGCACCTTCAGCCCTCCGGTAGTATGTCCTTCAGCCTGGTGGTGGCACATGCAGACAACCACCCAGAGAGCAAGATGGAAGACCATCCAAACTTCGACCGATGGCGATGAAATGATACAAGCTCGAGCATTCGTTTTGCTCAACTTGAATTATGACCACCTGTTTGTGGGAGAAGCTATGGGAAACCGATGAGAACACTCCTTGGCAGCCATCTCCAGGCGAGGAGGGGAGCCGATAATGGAATGGGAGGCTCTGACGTCGGCGCTCTTGTCACTGAAGCCAAACGCATACGGTAACCGTATTGGAATCCAATGATACGGATTCATCCCTGAAAAAAATCGAGATCTCTGTTTAGGAGACCCAAGATTGGATTTCACGCGATTTGTGGAATTTTCTTGTAGTAGCATCTTTACGTGGGCTGCATCCATTTCTTGTCGCTCAAAAGTCTTCCTCGGCGACCTTGTTACCACACTGTTGATCCTCCTGCCCCGGCACCAATTCATTCGTCCACGATGATGGAGTCATCTCGAGCAGAAGCCAGAGGTCTTTCTCGACAGTCCACCTCCGTCTATCAATGGAAGCGAACTTGATGAAGAGGCTGGGATCCTTCTGTGGGGATATCGCAGTTCAACTAGACCTGTCAATCTCTCTGCTTAAATAATGGATTCAAGCACCTGACCTCTGAGTCAAGACAACTGCCAGCCTTGGCAGGAGGTATCACTTACCGAGCTTGGCGGCATATTCCGGTGCATGCGATGGCTTTCCGGGTCACTGGCACTCGCAGACTCGACTTTCCATGATGTCAGATCGAATGCTCAACTCGCAGCCATTGCCGGCGGGGCGAGGGCCATTGGTTCTGAACGCATACCTTCAGCATCCTGAACCCTCCTACTCGGCTCCAACTGAGCATCGAGATCGTCGAGGATTTTAGCCCAGTACATTCAGGGGCTCTCGACTGTCGGACAGGCATTACGGCCGAGTTCCCAGGGCGGAACACCCTGGCTGTCTCGTCGTCTTGGCGGATATCGATGTAATGAATTCCACAGTCAAAGTCAAAAGCGTTAAGGATCTTGAGTTGTGTGGTTTGTTTCACCAACAGCCAGAAGTACTCTAACTCGAGGATATCCAATGGACTACCAGTTCGTTCCACGATGGCAGAATCTCCACTGGGCCCTTTCCACCTCTTGAGTACACATATCCGGCTTCAGTAGTGGCCACGTTCTCATCAGGGGCCAAATCCTCACGCGACGTGGCGAAAGAATCAAAATTTGATGCCGAATTCTGGTTCCGTCCGCATATTGGGAAGAAAGATCAAATTGCTGGCACGCAATATAGACCGGTTAACGCAAAATTGAATACTCGTTGGGCACATCATGCGGTTATAACCTTGCACACAGACCATTTGCGCAAGCATAGTCTGGGAAAACCGTCCTCGTAAGCCGTCATCTCAGGTCGAAGGCTGCAAATGCATACAGTTCTGCCATCAAAACAGTCAGTCGAGTCCGTTGGTCTGCTTCATGTGGCTCAAGGGTATGATCATGTATCTCTTTGCCCAATCACACATCTACAGTCAATCATATGAACCTCAAGTTCACTGGGGCCCAAAGGTCTTGAAAGGGGGTTGGAAAGGTGTAGCGTAAAAACGAATTCTCTGCATATGTCTCGAGCGCTACGAGTGCCAGCTATGCTGTCAACAAACGCTGCTGCCGTCTCCTCGGGTTCAATTTGCAATGACCTACCGGTCTCTCTGGTGCCCAATCACAGCTTCATCTTTCCCCGCATGGCTCTCGAGTTCGCTCGGGCCCAGAACTATGGAATCGACTTTGACGATTTCCGCAATTGCCGACTGCGAATGCTTTGTAACATCCGCAGTAGCGGCCGGTTTCCGAAGCTTAGCTACTTCGTCACGACCGCCTGCAGTAATTTCAACATCGTAATCACTTATCGAGTCCAAGTGGAAGGGCTGGCGAGAGTACTCACTCACGTCTTTAAGGCGTGTAGGTATGTGCTCGTCATGGCCCGGTTTGAGACTATCACCGAGAAGTCTTTTGCAGAATAACCCTGAGCTCAACCTCTTCATCCTTAACGACACCGACAGCCAGGATAACCTTGACATGGACGGCCTGCTTCGTTTTGCCATCAATGAGGTGATGTTCAACGGCACCTACAGTATTCATGAGATTGCCTTGCCTGTGGTAGAAATTGTGAGAATATCCACTATTTCCAGACCAACGTCAGCTGAATAGAGATCCATGATACCAACGAAGTGGAGCTGTAAGAAACGCAACTGGGCGAATCTCAATGAGATGGCTCATGTCTACCACCATGATTCGGGACCACGAGGGAGAAGCTACAGTGGAAACAATGCTCAACATGCACTTTTTGCAAGCGGTCTTGGAGATTATCCGCCCCACCTTAGCGAAGAAATTGGCAAGAACATTGTTCTGATCTTCACCGAATACAAAGTGTCGAAAGACGTGAGCTAGGCCAAGAAGGGTTCGCATGCGGAGATTGACGAGACCAGAACCATGGCGGTTCATTCACTACCATGATCCTCAAAGCGATCTCAGCCTTTCTCTTTTCCCTTCTCTATTCCTTTCTCTTCTCCTATCGATTTCAGGTGGAGGGACCAATGACACTTTCATCTTCACATATTTACACATATGAATTCTTCGTTCCCCGGCTTAGCCATTGACGATACACCCAATCCGAATCTGAACGGTTGCTGAACGCGTCACGCACTTATGACACAGCTTATAAGTGTGTTTTTGTCACTCATGGTCACACCAATCTAACCTAATTTCATCTTCTACCTGTGCTTTAATAAACCGGGCCCTAAAAGCTGAACATCACCACTACTTGCACGTTATACCCGAAACACAGACCCTGTGAAGAGCACGCCAACTTTAGGTTCTCCGATCAGCCAATAGATGGACGTAGGGGTGTTCTGACGACGGCCCAAAACTCATCCATCTAGCTTTACTGATCTACTCGGGACGGGCAGTTATGTCGCTCTTGAGTCGAGTTTGAACATATTGCCCAATAACTTATTAACGAAACCTTGGCCCCAGTCAATGCCTGCATCAGGCGACCAACCGAAACTTCGTTCCAAAAATATCTGCTACGGCGCAAACCAGCAAGCCTCTGAAAGCCTCGGTGTCTTGGTACCCTGATGATGAGCAAATCAACATGGCGGAACTTGTCATAGGATCTTCCCTGTCTTGCCCAGGTTAAGCAGTGTTCCCAAGTTCGACTTCAGAGCCCCAGTCAATGGAACAAGGGAAGCACTTTAGCTCCGCCCAGCCAGACCATCGAGCAAGCTGTCAGTTCATGCAAAGAAGACCAAATCGCCCGACGAAGTGGTGACGTGTTGGTTCTGGAGGGAGGAAATCATAAAATTGGAGATTCCCAAGGACAATTGCTCGAACCTAAGTGGAAATGTCCTGAGTGTTTTGAAATTTTCGAAAACTACGAAGATACAAAGCATATGAGCGTTCTAAGTTGTAAGGAAGATAAGGCGGGAACGTGGGAAGAGGAGAAAAAGCTACCGCTTATCTCAGCCATCCTCTGGGCCCCTCAGTGAGCAAGTCCAGGGAACTTGAGCAGTTTGAAGAACATTATACTTCCCGAAGACACCAACTCCTCGATAGGACCGATTCAAACACACTAGTCTTCCGGCTGAATTCATAATCATCGAGCGTCGTCTCCGGTTATCCTTCGCCGTTCGCCACCATCGTCCTTCGCCGCCATCGTCCATCGCCATCATCGATCGTCTTCAGCCATCGTCATTGTCATCGTCCTTCATCGTACCTGAAGTACAGGTTACGCCATCCCGCATGACGCTATTGGCGGTCTCTCTTGTTCTCGATATTGAGAAGGTTGCCGAGGGAGCATTATTCGAAGTAGATGTTCTCTTCGAGGCCAATTTGACATCGACGGAACATCGCTACGTTGGCAGCTCGCACAAGGAGTTGAAACATTATCAAAGGCAACACTGGTTGTAAGATCATTGAGCAAGACACTGTGTGTTATATCATCAACTATACCGAAGGGTTTGTGTTACGGTCAGCTATCCGACAGTAGGGTCTGCTAACAGAAGCTGGGGATTGACACGTAGTAACAGTACACTGGGGTCGTGGTCTGGGTCGTAGGTCGTAGGCTGTATCGTAGATCGGTGGTCAGAGGCTAAGGTGATCAATCTTAGACTCAACAAGTATTCGCAGTGAAGGTAGGCTGAAAGTATCTTTAGAGATATTCACAAGTTGATTGCTGAAGAGCTATAGAAGTCTGACCATGAGCCAGGCTCAGGTCATACTATATACAAGTCCTGAACAGTACCCTTTGTTCAGTTACAGGTGATCACCTAGGTGCATGAGGTGATCGCGATCAGTTGGCATTGCCAACTGATCACTGAGCGCTTCCTGACGTGCCCCACTGATCATTCCTTATCTTATCATCATGTGACTTGTACTATAGTTCTTCTGTTCCTGAGTGAGTTCCTGTTGTTCCTGTGTTCCTGCGGTATAAATGTCCTGTTATAGCTGCCTGACGCCTGAGTGGGTTGTTCAGCTGTTATCCTTGTTTACAGGTTATAATATCAGGTCCCCTCTCTAAAGGTCTTGTTCTTAAGACCTAATATAAGTAAGTTGTTAGTCCTAGGTTAGGGATCTGTTAATTATGCGTTCTGATTTACCTATAATGCTGACACTATATCAGGTTGCTGTTACAACCCAATATGCAGGAATAACAGATAACCGACCCACTTAGGCAGCAGGCGGCTAGGACAGGACATTTGTACTGCAGGATCACGGGAACAACAAGGACTCACTCGGTAAACGGAAGAACTATGGTCCAAGTCACGTGACGATAAGATAACGATCATATTAGATCAATATGATCCTACACAACTTGGGGGCTGAACGATCATTCTGGATCAGAATGATCCAGATCGACCCAAGGTACAAAGGAACATGTTCGAAATTAGACTTGTATATAGTATGACCCTGAGCCTGGCTTATGGTCAGACTTCCATAGCTCTTCAGCAATCAACTTAGTATTCATCCTCAGGATACTCTCAGCTTACCTTCACTGCGAATTACTTGTTGAGTCTAAGACTGATCACCTTAGCCTCTGAAGATCTGATCTACTGTTAGCCTACGACCTATAACCCAGACCACGACCAAGTATACTGTTATTATATCTCAATCTCCAGCTTCTGTTAGCAGACCCTACTGTCAGATAGCTGACTATAACACTTTGATTGCTCCTGTTCAGTAAGTTAACTATTGAAACCTACTAACAGTACAGATAAGAATGTCTTCACGCGCCTCTGCTAAGTCACCCACTCCGGGAAGCTCTTCCTCCTCTAAACAGCCTGTTAAAAGCCTGGCTGAGGAACTCGAGGGAGCTCCAATGGCAGTGGACTCGGACGACGAAGTCACCCTCAAAAAGGAAACCTACGACAAGCTTCAAGCCCAAGTCAAGAAAGGAGACGACGACATTGCTAAGGTCCAGGCTATGTACAACGAAACCGCCAACAAACTCCAAGGCCTCAAACAGATGATCCAGGAGCTCAGCAACAGCCCTCAGAGACTTACGGACCTTGAAAACGGAATCGCTCTCCTAGGAGGACAAGGCAGCAACCCTCTCATACAGGAACTACAAAACGAAGTTAACACTCTACAGGCTGCTGCCAACATTGTTATTACCCCTACTAGAGGACGACAGAAACTCAAGCTCAGCGCCCTGATCACCTATAACAGCACCCCTAAATAACTCAAGTCATTCCTGATCCAAGTCAAGAACTACTAAAACTTCTACTATAGAGACTTCACTAGTCAAACCAAGAAAGTCGTCCATGCTGCTACTTACCTATAAGGACAAGCCTTCAAATGGTTTGAACCTATCCAGGAAGAATTCTTTAAGTATGAAACCTTAGACAAATGCTCTACTGAGACCTGAGACATCTACAGCAGTTTTCAGGGATTCGAAGATGCCCTACGCTCTCTCTTCCAGGACCCTGATAAAAAGCGACAAGCTGAAAGAGATCTCGCACAACTGCAACAGACTAAGTCAACCAAAGAATATACTGCTATATTCAGACAGCTTAGTATTCAGCTTAACCTCACTGAGGAAACTAAGATCTTTATATTCTATCAGGGACTTAAAGACGAAGTTAAGGACGAAATTGTTAAGATCGATCGCCCTGAAGACTTCCTTCAGTATGCTGACCTCGCAATCAAGATCAACAACAGGCTATTCAAACGACGCAAAGAAAAGGGCGAAAAACGACAAAGACCTAACACAGGACGCAAGTACCAGTAGCAACCCCAGCACAAGTTCAACAACCAGCAGAACAACAACAGACCCCGCAGCAACTAGAACAACAATCGACAAAGCACCACTTACAGACAACACAGCAGACCTATAGATCTCAGCATAATAACTAAACCTAACAACAGGAAGCCTTAGAACCCTAAATGCTACAACTACAACAAGCAAGGCCACATCACTAAAAACTGCAGACAACCCAAGAAACTTCCCTAGAAACCAGTAGCTGAATAACCTCAACAAGTTAACATAATTACAAAAGCCTCATATACATCCTAATCTTAGACTGGATGCTACGACAATAACTGCTGAATCCACCTCGAAGACAAAGAAATGTCAGGACATTACCTAAGGGACAGCAACCCTGGACGATCTGGATACGACATAAGTGCCCCAGATACTCGCCCCAGAACCCTGGCAATAATGCATTCCAGCAACAGCAGAGTCACCAGAAAGCTAGTTAAATAACTTAACGAGATGCTACGAATCCAGCAACTAGAACTAATCACCTCATATAAAGATACCTGACAAACGCATCTACACCAACAAGAATCAGAGGAAGAACCAGAACATCAGCATGATCTTCTGACAGAATAATAACTTCTTAGTATGACCAGCAACTGGACTTTTGGAGAAGGCGAAAGTTCACCCTATGACTTGGATGAACCTTGCGATGTTACCTAATAACGTGCTCAGACAGAGATCACCTATGGGTTCACCCCTAGTGTGGACAACTCTAGCTCTGAAGAAGAACTGGACGACCAGGAAGACAGAATTAAGCAACTCCTGAAGTACCAGGAAATCGACATGCTTCAAGATAAGCAATAACGCTACTTTTACAGCACCTCAGCAACCTAATAAGACTGGGATTACACCTCTCAGCTATGCATAGAAGACTATCCTGTACTAAGAAGCAACTACTAACTTCACTAAACCCTCTTCTGGTCTTAGTGTTTCTACGATAAATGCAAAGAATATATAGGAGAAAAGCATAACTACTAATTCTACCCTAGAAGATATAATAATAAGCCTATCTGCAAGATTTACTTGATATCTGCTATAATCAGATGGACTATAGTACTGTTCGAAAACTACCTTGCAGTCTTCAGACCCAGCCCCCAGTTTTTTATAAGATGCTAATATAACTATAATATAAAGTAGGACGAATGCTAATAAAATAAGTGCTAAGTATACTACTAAGAAAAAGCATGCGTATAGAGAGTTATGAAGAACAGACTAAGACCTCTGCAGATTAAGATCTGTGAGAACAGCCTTATAAAGGCATAATAAGAAGGAAAGCAAATTACCTACCTAGGACACTTAGAGCAGTCAAAAAACTAGACTTACCTACCAACAGAGAACCACAACAAGTAACAAGGAAAAGGTTCATCTACTAAATATCACAAGGACATAAGAATAATATAGAACTCGAAGTTACTATTAACAAACAAATAACACTTACGCTGATTAACAGCAGAGCTGAAGCTAATTATATCACCCTTTAAGCTATTAATAGGCTAGAAGTATAATAGGGAGGAAAAGAGCGACCTTATTAGTTACACACAGCAGAAAGAGAAGAATTCAAGTATGAAGGAGGTACTATCTATAATAAGACTACACCCCTCAAGATAAGCTACCTGAATCGAAAAGAAAGAATCCAATTCAACATTGCCGATCTAGGAATATACGACATAGTGCTAGGATTACCCTGGCTATAAATAAGTAACCTACAGATAGATTAGAGCAAAGGCTAACTCTATTAGAACTATGACAACTCAGTCCCTGAGCAGCTCTGTTAAAACCAGGCCTTAAATAAGCTGATACAGCAAGAAACAGCAAAATAATATATCTGCTACCTCAAGGCAAAAGAAGCCACGTTATAACTATTAATAATAATAGATCTTAAATAAAAGAATGATCTATTTCTGTCTATCCCAGAAGAATACAGAGTTTATAAGAAACTCTTTGCAGCTGAATTAGAAACTAGACTGCCTGAACACACCAGCTTTAACTACGAAATACCCCTCAAAAAAGGGAAGGAACTACGTTTTAATAAAATCTATAGACTTAACCAGACAGAGATAGAAGCCTTAGACTAATACCTTGAAGAAAACCTTAAGAAGGGATATATCAGACCCTCAACATCACCAGCAGGAAGCCTAATCCTGTTTATACCTAAAAAGAACGGAAAATTACAATTATACGTCGATTACTATATGCTTAACAAGATAATAATTAAAAACTAATATCTGTTACCTCTTATTAACGAAATAAGATAACTCCTCTATAGAGCTAACTAGTTTACAGCTCTCAACCTTAAAGGAGCCTATAACCTGATCAGAATAAAATAAGGTGAAGAATAGAAGACTGCCTTCAGGATATAAAAAGGATATTTTAAATACCTTATCATGCCCTTCAGCCTTACTAACACCTCTGCGACTTTCCAGAACATAATTAACTAAGTCCTACGCAAGTATGTTGATATTTATATAGTAGTCTATCTTGATAATATTCTTATCTTCTCGCTAACACTTGAAAAATATAAAGAAGATGTATACTACGTCTTATAAGCCTTCTAAGAAGCTAAGCTGTTAGTTGAACCTGAGAAGAGCGAATTTCACACACAAAAAGTAGAATACCTCAGATTTACTATTACTCCCAGTAAAGTCTGCATATCAGAAAACAAAGTCAAAGCTATTAAGGAATAGCTAGTACCTAACAACCTCAAAGAAGTCCAAGGATTCCTAGGTTTCGTCAACTTCTACCGCAAATTCATCAAAGACTATAGCAAGATCAACATAGCCTTCATAAACCTCAGCCGCAAAGATATACCCTTTATATAGAAAGAACTATAACAAACAGCATTCCAGAAGATCAAGGACCTTATCGCTAGTAAACCTGTCTTAGTTATCCCAGACCTGACAAAACAGTTTGAAGTAGAACCCAACACATCTGACTATGCGATCAGAGCATAACTATCTCAACAGGACTCAGAAGGACGACTATATCTGTGCGCTTTCTTCTCTCATAAGCTCCACAGACCTAAACTTAACTATCAGATCCACGATAAGGAACTCATAGCAATCATTAAAGCCTTTAAGGAATAGAGACCTGAGCTCTCAGAAACCACCCACGAAGTACTTATATATTCAGATCACAAGAACCTTTCATACTTCACAACTTTGAAAGTGTTGAATAAAAGACAGATTAGATAGTTGGAATTCTTATCAGAATTCAACTTCCGAATCATCTACTGCAAAAGATCAGACAATAGCAGAGCTGACGCTCTTAGCTGAAGGCTGGACTATAACATCCTAGTACCTGAAGAAACCTAGGTGATTCTTAAAGGAAATAACGACGGAGACTTTGTGCTAGCAACTAAACTCTTGATGATAGCTGGATGATCTAGTACTAGCCTGACTAGCAAGCTAGACGACAAAGCTATCATAGAATTTCATGCTTGCCCTGCATATAGTCACTAAGGAATCACTAAAACCTGGAAACAACTACGACAATAATATAGAGAAAAGGTCACTAGAGAATGTATGGCAAAAGCGATTAAGGATTATAAGGTCTGCCTCAAAAGCAAACCTGCTAGACATTAACCTTATAGTATGCTATAACCTTTGCCTGTGCTGCAAACCGCCTAGCAATCTATATCCCTCAACTTCATCATCAAACTACTGAAGTCATAAGAGCCCTTTATAGGAGTACACTTTGACAGCATTCTCATCATCGTGGACCAACTCACGAAGTACGCCTACTTCATCCCATACAAGGAAGCAAGCAATGCTGAAGAATGCGCCTACATATTCCTCAAGTATATCATTTCCAACCACGGAACACCCAAGGAAATTATATCAGACAGAGACAAGATCTTCACATCGAATTTCTGGAAATCAATCATGTCACACCTCAGCATTAAGCAGTTAATGTCTACTGCGTTCCACCTGCAAACCGACGGATAAACAGAACAAATCAACTAAATCCTCGAAACCTACCTCCGCACCTATATCAACTACAACCAAGACAATTAGGTTGTACTGCTACCAATAGCCCAGTTCGCCTATAACAGCGCAGTAGGAGAAAGTACCAAGGAATCCCCCTTCTACCTCAACTATAGATTTGAACCTACTGCCTATAGAGAACCCTGAGCAGGCCCCACTGCAATCAAGGCTGTCGCCTTAGTACAGCAAATCAAGGATATCCAGGAAAACACACGCAAAGAACTCAAATTTATACGACAAAGAATGACAAAATTCAGCAACAAACGAAGGATTGAGGGACTAACCTTGAAAGAGGGAGATAACGCCTATCTTGTACAGCGAAACATTAAAACAAAACAACTAAACAACAAACTTGACTATAAAAAACTTGGACCTTTCAGAATCTCACGAGTAATCTTACTAGTTAATTATAAACTTAAACTTCTGGAAACTATGAAATGTTACCTAGTATTCTATGTCTTATTACTTGAACCAGCTCTATAAGGATCACAGACGAACAACCTTATTATTGTGGAAGATAATAAACCAGAATATAAAGTAGAACGAATTATAGACTACCTTAAAGAGCTAGAAAGGTATTAATACCTTATTAAATAGAAAGGATACAGACACAAAAACAATATATAGGAACCAGCTAAAAACATCACTAATACAGCAGAAGAACTCACAATCTACTGGCATAACACTAAGAACGAGAAGTCATACTAGCACCTGTTATACTAGTCCAGAAGAACGCTAGATATAAGCGAATCAAACATCTACATCGCTTCACTAAACCACCAACAGAAGCAGATCAACCACAACAAGGAAAACCATTCATCCGCCTAGGAACACCAGAGAATAACTAGGAAACCTCAGAAGACTCTGCATTCAGAAGAATACCTAAATCCACAAAACCTATACCTAGGGAAGGCTATTCCAACTCATTCTGAGCCCCCTATAATAACAAATCCTCTATCACTCTAGATTCCTAAGCTTCCAGAGCATACTCCTCAGCCTCCTATTTATCAACAGATTGCATCCCCTGACAAATTAAATCCAACCTATATTCCTTTAAAAACCTCTTTTATTTCTAAAGATAGGATAAACAACTTAGAGCAGCAGCAAGCTAAGTCTGCAGCATTTCTAACACCTCTTCAGCCTCTTCCTCCTCCCGCTCCACTTTCTTTTACTTATTAAAATAACAATTCACTATCAAGATAAGATCAGCAACACTAAGAAACACTAAAGTGCTAAGGAACTCATAAGCATTTGCTATATTACTACTGTTACAATTTGAAAAACCCTGCTTCACATACTTACTATAACGTTTTAAGTTAGTAAGGTCTATTTTATACACTTAATTATACTGAAAACAAGGGGAATAAAGCATTACGTTATAACTACAGTGATTAACCAGAGCATTAAGAGCCTTGCAATTGCGCTAAATCTGAGAATAACAAGTCTCACAAGAATCCAACTTCTGAACGCAACCTGACATAGTGTCAGTATTATAGGTAAATCGGGAAGCATAATTAACAATACCCCAACCTAGGACTAACAACCTACTTATATTAGGTCTTAAGAATAAGACCTTTAGAGAGGGGACCTAATATTACAACCTGATATGCAGGAATAACAGATAACCAACCTACTTAGGCAGCAGGCAGCTAGGACAGGACATTTATACTGCAGGATCACAGGAACAACAAGGACTCACTTAGTAAACAGAAGAACTATAGTCCAAGTCATATAACAATAAAATAACAATTATATTAGATCAATATAATTCTACACAACTTAGGAGCCGAACGATCATTCTAGATCAGAATGATCCAGATCGACCTAAGGTATAAAGGAATATGTTCGAAATTAGACTTATATATAGTATGACCCTAAGCCTGGCTTATAGTCAGACTTCTATAGCTCTTCAGCAATCAACTTAGTATTCATCCTCAGGATACTCTCAGCTTACCTTCACTGCGAATTACTTGTTAAGTCTAAGACTGATCACCTTAGCCTCTGAAGATCTGATCTACTGTTAGCCTACAACCTATAACCCAGACCACAACTAAGTGTACTGTTATTACGTCTCAATCTCCAGCTTCTATTAGCAGACCCTACTGTCGGATAGCTGACTGTAACAGTTGCATTTAAAAGTTGAAATTAAATTCTGCATCTACTCTTTATCATTATAATTATATGCTTTATATTGCTGAGTTTAGTTTTATTATTAATATACCTTGTTTATACTGTCGCTTATTAGGGAAATATTATAAGCTGCTTCTGGGAAGTGAAGTTTATAGCAAGTGTACTTATTTAGGGCAGTTTTGTAATGCAGCTGAGGATGCTATATATGCTTATAAGTCTTCTTGTTTTAGTTAGAGTCAGGGTCTGGCTAACTGTGTATAGTAGATTATTTGTTGGATGAGGCAGTCTGTCTTGAGGATGCTGAGGTGGCTGAGGAAGAGGTGTTAAGGAAAAAGGCTGCTGCCTTATATGCTGCGCAGGCTGAGTTAGACAAGTCTATAGCGTAGTTAGATTGTTTAAGGAAACAGAAAAGGATAGTGTTTCGCAAAGGTTGCAAGGTTACTAAAGAGGAGCTGGTAGCATTCCCTGTGTCAGAGGTCTAGTCTATAAGTAGTTTTAGTATGCTAGACTTAGATGCTGTTCTGAGTAGTTAGAACCCTAGCACTCTGAACTTCCTGTCTATAGAGTCTTAGTTAGTTTCTAGTATTCCTAGGCAAATAAATAGTTTTCCTTGTTATAGTCTGTCTGCTTCTGTTAGTAGTCTGATATATCTGTATAAGTGTCTGATATATTAATAACCTGTAGTGTTTATTATAGTTAGCGCTGCTAGTTCTGCTAGTGTTACTTCTCGTTCTTAGTGTTATTGCTAGTAGGTTATAAGTTTGTCCTTTGTATTAATAATGTTCTTAGCTGGTTCCTATATATTATCTTTATAACTATATCCTTTCTACTTAACAAGGTATTAATATCCTTCTGATTCTTTAAGGTGGTTAATAATCTGTTTGACTTTATACTCTGGTTTGTTGTTTTCTATAATAATAAGGTTGTTTATCTGTGATCCTTATAGCGCTAGTTTAAGTAGTGAGATATGAAATATTAGAAAATATTTTATTATATCTAGTAGATTAAGTTTGTAGTTAACTAGTGAGATTTTTCAGAGGATTTTGAAAAGTCTAAGTTTTTTAAAATCTAGTTTGTTATTTAGTTGTTTTGTTTTGATGTTTTGCTGTATAAGGTAGGCGCTATCTCCCTCTTTCAAGGTTGGTCCCTTAATCCTTTGTTTGTTACTGAATTATATTATGTGTTGTTATATGAATTTGAGTTCTTTGCGTGCGTTTTCCTGGATATCTTTGATTTGTCTGATTGTGGCTATAGCTTTTAGTGCTGCTAGGCTAGCTTAGGGTTCTCTATAAGCAGTTAGTTTAAATCTGTAGTTAAGGTAGAAAGAGGATTCCTTAGTGCTTTCTCTTACTGCGCTGTTATAGGCAAATTAGGCTATTAGTAGTAATACTACCTAATTGTCCTAGTTATAGTTGATATAGGTGCGGAGGTAGGTTTCGAGGATCTAGTTGATTCTTTCTGTTTGTCTGTTAGTCTGTAGGTGAAAGGCAGTAGATATTGCTTGCTTGATGCTGAGTTATGCTATGATTGATTTCTAGAACTTAGAAGTGAAGATCTTATCTCTGTCTGACATAATTTCCTTAGGTGTTCTGTGATTAGAGATAATATGTTTGAGGAATATATAGGCGAATTCTTTGGTATTGCTTGCTTCTTTGTATAGGATGAAGTAGGCGTACTTTATGAGTCTGTTGATAATGATGAGAATGCTGTTATAATAGACTCTTGTAAGGGGTTCTTGAGACTTTGGTAGTTTGATGATGAAGTCGAGTAATATGGAGTGCTAGGCAGTTTGCAGTACAGGCAAAGGTTGTAATAATCTATAAGGTTGGTGTTAGGCTGGTTTGCTTTTCAGGCAAACCTCGCAATCCTTAATTGCTATTGCAATATGTTCTCTAGTAACCTTTTCTCTATATTGTTATTATAGTTGTTTCTAGGTCTTTGTGATTCCTTGGTGACTATATGCTGGTGCGCTGTGGAATCTTCTGATGACTTCGTTATTCAGTTTGCTAGGCAGGCTAGTTATAGATCGTCTGGTTATTATGAGAGCTTTTGTGGCAGGTATAAGGTCTCTGTTATTATTATGTTTGAGAATTACCTGGGTTTCAGCTGGTACTGGGATGTTATAGTCTGGTTATCAGCTGAGAGCATCAGCTTTGCTGTTTTCTGATCCTTTCCAGTAAATAATTTGGAAGTTAAATTCTGAGAGGAATTCTAACTATCTGATTTGTTGTTTGTTAAGTTCCTTTGATATAGTGAACTGTGCTAGGTTCTTGTGATTAGTGTATATAAGTATTTAGTGAATAGTTCTAGAGAGTAAGGGTCTCTATTCTTTGAAGGCTTTAATAATAGCTATGAGTTCCTTATTGTGGATCTGATAGTTGAGTTCTAGTCTGCAGAGCTTGCAGGAGAAGAAGGTGCAGAGGTGCAGGCGTCTTTCTGAATCTCTTTAGGATAGTTATGCTCTGAGGGCGAAGTTTGAGGTATCTGTCTTAACTTCGAACTGTTTTTGTAGGTTTGGGATTATCAGGACTGGTTTGTTAGTGATATAGTCTTTAATAGTTTGGAAAGCTGTGCTCTAAGCTTCTTTCTATTTGAATAGTTGGTCTTTGCGACTGAGATTGGTAAGGGGTGTGTTGATTTTTCTGTAGAGTCTGATGAATTTTTGGTAGAAGTTGATAAATCTGAGAAATTCTTGGACCTCTTTGAGGTTGGTTGGTGTTAGCTATTCTTATATAGCTTGGACTTTTTTCTTTGATATGCTGATATGTCTGGGAGTGATTATAAATCTGAGGTATTCTACTTCCTAGGTGTGGAATATGCTTTTCTCTGGTTTGACTAAGAGCTTAGCGTTTTAGAAGGCTTGTAGTATAAGGTGTATATATTCTCTATGTTATTCTATTATAGCGGAGAAGATAAGGATATTATTAAGGTAGATAACTATAAAAATATCTATAAATTCCCTAAGAACCTAGTTAATTATATTCTGGAAAGTAGCTAGGGTGTTAGTGAGACTGAAAGGCATAACGAGGTACTTAAAATATCTTTTGCGTGTTCTAAAGGCAGTCTTCTATTCTTCTCCTTTTTTCATTCAGATAAAGTTATAAGCACTTTTAAAGTCTAGTACTATAAAGTAGTTAGCTCTGTAGAAGAGTTATTACAGTTTGTTGATTAATAGTAATAAGTACTAGTTTTTAATTGTTATTTTGTTAAGTATTTAGTAGTTGATATATAGTTATAGCTTGCTGTTCTTCTTTAGTATGAACAGGATTAGGCTTCTTATAAGTAATATTAATTCTCTAATATAACCTTTCTTAAAGTTTTTATTAAGGTACTTATCGAAGGCTTCTATTTCTATTAGGTTAAGTCTGTAAATTTTATTAAACTTAGGTTCCTTCCCCTCTTTAATAAGGATTTCATGATTGAAATTTATATATTTAGGCAGTCTAGTTTCCAGTTCAGCTGCAAAGAGTTTCTTATAAACTCTGTACTCTTCTAGGATAGACAGAAAGAGATTATCTTTTCGTTTGAGATCTGCTGTCTTTAATAGTTATAACACAGCTTCTTTTGCTTTAAAGTAGCAGATATATCGTTTTGCTGCTCTGTAGTAGGTGAATCTGTTTAAGGCCTAGGTTCTGCAGAGCTTCTCAGAGACTAGATTATTATTATTCTAATAGAGTTAGCCTGTTCTCTAATCTATCTATAAGTTATTCTTCTCAAGCTATAGCATTCCTAACATAATATCGTATGCACTAAGTTCAGCAATATTGAATTAGAGTTATTCGTTTCAATCTAGGTAATTTATCTCAAGGAGTGCAGTCTCGTTTTTAATAGTTCCTCTTTTATACTAGACTTATTCTCTTTTTATATTACTGAGTTAGTATATATATTTCTTTCTTTGCTATAGTAGTTATAATCTGTTTACTACTTAGAGTAATATAAAGTTTATTTTAGCTCTGCTGTTAATAAGCATAATAGTTATAGTGTTATTAATAGTGACTGCTAGTTATAGGTATACTTTCTAGTCTAGTGATGCTAGATATATAGACCTTGTTATTATTGCCTGTCTTAGTCCTTTATTAGTAGGTAAGTCTAGTTTTTTGACTGCTTTCGTTATCTAAAGTAGGCGATCTGCTTTCCTTCCTGTTATACCTTCATGAGATAGTTTTCTTAGATCTAGAGCTTTAGGGGGTTCAGTCCTTCTTATAGGAGTCTGAGAGCCTTTGCTTTCTAGGCTGCATATATAAGGCATTCGTCTTTCTAGCATTCCTCCTATTTTATAGTATTATTATGTTGACATCTTATAGGGTATTATAGGCTTAGGCTGAAGGTTGCTATATTATTATTGAACGTAGTTATAGTCTATCCTACTATAGTAGTTTAGGTGTAAATATTCTAGATAGGATTTTCATTATATCTTCTAGAGTAGAATTAGTACTTATATTTATCTCTGAGATATTCCTTATATTTATTGAAGAAGTATTATAGCTAGAAGAGGTTTCAGTAGTTATAGTAGTTATACTTAAGTGTAAGGTAGTCTTCTGTGTGGAGCTTTAGAGTGTAGTCCTTGTTTCTCTGGTTTGCTGGGATACTATAGAAGTGTTGCTGCTGGTTGTTGCGAGTTATATTGATTGTTTAGTATTAGAGGAGCTGTTAGGTTTCTTCCTCGTTGTTAGATTCCTCTTCAGAGCTAGTGTTATCTATGCTGGAGGTGAACCTGTAAGTGATTTCTGCCTGAGTATATTAGCAGGCAATATTATAAGGTTTGTCCGAGTTATAAGGGGAACTTTCTCCTTCTCTAAAAGTCTAATTATTAGTGAGACTGAGAATCTATTGTTCTGTCAAGGGGTTATGTTGGTGTTCAGGTTCTTTGTTAGATTCTTCCTTGACCTGTTCTTTAAGTTCTTAGTTGATTTGCTTGATTCTAGTAGGGTTTCTGTGTGCATATCTGCGTTGTTTAAGGTAGGCTGTGAGGGCGCTAATTTAGCGATGCTATATAGCGTTATTTGGTTCCTTCTAAGCCTGTTGCAGTTGAAGTGTTTATGCTACTTCGAGGCGTAGGATTTGTTGTTCGTTGTTATATATAACCTGTTATCTTGCTTTGTGTTGATAGATCTAGTCTATATCTTGCTGGACTTAGGCTTCTGATTTCTAGATTGTTTGTTAGGTTTCTATGTTGTAACTTATAAGGTTAGGGTTGATTATGTTAAATTGTTGGATGTGAAGTATTTCGTTAAGCTGTTCAGTGGTTTTTCTGACTAGCTTGCTGTTAGCTCGCGAGGCTATCGCCAGGGTCTTAGTCTTAACTTCTAGGATAGTTATATTATAACCTGTTTTTCTGCAGTCTAGGTTGCTAGGCCAGTGTTCTGTAGCTTCCTTATTGCTGCAGTAAGTGAAGCATTTATTATTATAGCATCCAGTCTATAATAAGGATGCGTGGGGTGTTTTAGTTGCTATACTGGCTTGCTTAGTCTGTTCAGGTACAGGCTTCTAGTTAAGCTTCTTAGGTTGTCTGCAGTCTCTAGTAATATGTCCTATCTTTTCGCAGTTATAGCATTTTAAGTTCTATGGTTTTTTGTCGTTATTCCTAGTAGCAGTGCTAAGGTCTATAGGTCTGCTGTGTTGTCTATAAGAAATGCTTTGTTATGTGTTGTTCCAGTTATTGCTGCGGGGTTTATTGTTATTCTGCTAGGTGTTAAACTTATTCTAGGGTTACTACTAATACTTACGTTCTAAGTTTAGGTTTTATTGTTTGTCTCCTCGTTCCTTTTATCGCTTATAGAGTTAGTTGTTGATCTTGATAGCAAGTTTGGTATACTAGAGGAAGTCCTCTAGTCGATTAATCTTAATGATTTTATCTTTAACTTTATCCTTAAGTTCTTAGTAGAATATAAAGATCTTAGTTTCTTTAGTGAGGTTAAGTTAGATACTAAGTTGTCTGAAGTTAGCAGAGTAGTCTTTAGCAGATTTAGTCTGTCTGAGCTAGGCAAGGTTGCGCTCAGCTTGTTGTTTTTCGTCAGGGTCCTGGAAAAGTAACCTAAGTATATCCTCGAATCCTTAGAAATTAGTATAGATGTTGCAGGTTTCTATAGAATATTTATCGAGGGTTTTATATTTGAGATATTCTTTTTAAATTAGTTCAAACTATTTAAAGGCTTTTCTTCTGAGGTAGGTAGCTATATATACTACTTTCTTAGTTTTATTAGTAAAGTCTCTATAATAGAAGTTCTAGTAGTTTTTAACCTGGATTAGGAATCCTTTAAGAGTTTCTAGGGTTCTGTTATAAGTAACTAGGGTACTGAGTTTAAGCTTCTGTCGTCCGCCTGTAGAGGTAGTGATAATATTAGCAGCAGCCTGAAGAATGTTAACTTTGTTCTGAAGTTTCTATATGAGGAGGTTGCTGCCTTGTCCTCCTAGGCGTACGATTTCATTTTCAAGGTTCTGAAATCGTTAGGGTCTATTCCTAAGTTCTTGGATCATATTCTTAAGGCCTTGGAGTTTGCTGGCTGTTTCGTTGTATATAGTTTGTACCTTAGCTATGTTGTCGTCTCCTTTCTTAACTTAGGCCTGGAGCTTATTATAGGTCTCCTTCTTGAGGGTGACCTTGTTATCTGAGTCCACAGTTATTAGGGCTCCCTCGAGTTCCTTAGCCAGGTTTCTGACTGGCTGTTTAGAGGAAGAAAAGCTTCCTAGGGTAGGTGACTTGGCAGAGGCGCGAGAAGATATCTTGTCTGTACTATTAGTAGGTCTTAATAGTTAACTTACTGAACAGGAGCAATCAAAGTATTATAGTCAGCTATCTGACAGTAGGGTCTGCTAACAGAAGCTGGGGATTAATATATAGTAACAGTATACTAGGGTTATAGTCTGGGTTATAGGTTGTAGGCTGTATCATAGATTAGTGGTCAGAGGCTAAGGTGATCAATCTTAGACTTAACAAGTATTCGCAGTGAAGGTAGGCTGAAAGTATCTTTAGAGATATTCATAAGTTGATTGCTGAAGAGCTATAGAAGTCTGACCATAAGCCAGGCTCAGGTTATACTATATATAAGTCCTGAACAGTACCCTTTGTTCAGTTACAGGTGATCACCTAGGTGCATGAGGTGATCGCGATCAGTTGGCATTGCCAACTGATCACTGAGCGCTTCCTGACGCGCCCCACTGATCGTTCCTTATCTTATCGTCACGTGACTTGTACCATAGTTCTTCCGTTCCCGAGTGAGTTCCTGTTGTTCCCGTGTTCCTGCGGTATAAATGTCCTGTCATAGCCGCCCGACGCCCGAGTGGGTCGTTCAGCTGTTATCCTTGTTTACGGGTCGTAACAGTTTGGGACAGAGCCCCGGTCAAGAGTCTGCCCAGATCCTACATCTTCCATCTCGACTTCATATTCATAGAGCTCATCTTCTTAGAGTCAAAACTAAATTCGCCCCCGGGCCTTCAATAGACATAAGCTTCGATGCTTCGTCTTCTTTCGTAGAAGGTACCGCCCCTACTTCAGAGTTTTCTTCCTTTTTCATCGTTAGAAAGATCAACACAGGATTCGTCCATTCGAGCGTTAGCCAGCCGTTTGCGACTTGCCATCACAGTATCTAACAATGGAAATGGACTGGTACATGGACTTACGATCCCGGAATGTTAATCCACGACTCGCGTTGACTTCTTTGTTACAAGCTGAACGGGACCCCAATGTCTGGACTAATCAAGACTTTTCACCCAAGCCAGAGATGGCCATGTGGGTTGGTCTTCCCGGTCACGGGCAAACCCTTCAGTGGCAGAAAGAGATGTGCGACAGCTGCAGGTGGGCCTGGAATATGGCTGAGACTCAAGCTGACCACTCATTCGCGGCGTGAACTTGCCGAGGCAAAGACGTAGGCACTTAACAAGATTCCTCATTCAGGAGAGTAACGACTTGCCTTCCAGTAGAAAAACGGAGAGACAGCGGCCGAACAACCCATTAACTCCGGCATGCATGTAAAGCGGCTTGCCCCCATAAAGAGGAGATTTTGGATGAGCTGAACTCACCAAAGCCTGGCCCCCCATTTTATGGGACTTCAATTGCATTTGACATAGAGTTTCACCTACCTTAGTTTGAGTCCACCTCAAACCAATCAAACTGTCTTTTGCGCCAATCTCACCGGCCAGAGAGGAAATAGAGTTGGCATTGGCAGCTGTAGTCTCAACGAACCTCAGAAATGTTCTGCCTCGAGATTAGAAATAATTGTGTCCCTGCAACGTCGGTATTCGTTCTCGAGCACAGCATGCCTGCGTACCAATTTCTCTGGCAATCGCTGAGTGTACGAGAAGGCTCGAAGAAGTATTTTCGATGGCGATGTCTAACAGCGTTGCCCCCAGGTTCCTAAAACTCGCGTATCCAGAACCATGTGGCCAGGATTTCAAGTAAGATCACGCTGGCTGGAAAACCTCACCACTTCATTCAAGGACTGCTACTAATGGACGGTCGCGTTGTGGTACCGTCAGAGGAAAATCTCCGCACTCGAATGATCCAAGAAGTCCACAGCCAGCAGTCTCTTGCACACCCCAGCCGCGACAAAACCGCAAGGATAACCAAGGGCCAGTATTACTAGCAGGGGCTTACAGGACACGTCGAGCAGTATATCCGCAACTGCCACACATACGGAAGGGCCCAGAAGCCGTGTGACGCAACCCCCGGCGAGCTTCGACCAGTGCCAATCCCCGTACGGCCCTGGCAGTTCATTGCCATGGATTTTAGAAGCGATTTCGACAGGATTCTGTGCCTGAAGCAACAATGGAGATGGATTTTGGTCTTTCCAAATCGCGCGCAACAACTGCACCTTATTGGGTGAAGCCATCCATGAATGGCGATAGGAGTAAATCTTACCAGCCAAGGCCGCCAGTGGAACTAAAAGACCTCGAGGAGAATTTCCACGGCATTATTTTGGAAAATATGTCCTTGTCTTGTGGCCGATGATAATAATGGCAAAGAACGTTCACTACGTGGGCTCTGCAAAGCCCCATGAAGACCAGAAGCAAACAGGGCTCTGGTATTTTGTATCCCAACGAGTGCTGAATGACGCCAGGACAAAAGTCTACAGGGTACACCGAATCAAATATCCTTTCAACGGATCGACACTTTTTTTCAGCAAATTATAAAATTCAGCGAGACAAGAATTAGAGAAATTACGGGTACTCGATGTAATAGCGTCAGTTAGCACTCGATGGGATAGAAGAACGACAGTGGAGGGTTGATCAGAAGTTGAGAAGAGACAGCGGAAAAGAAGCGGAGACATAGAATGACGCATGTAGTAGGCCATCCAAACCTGCAGATGAAATAAATCCACACACAATGATGTCATTGATTCAAGAAAGGGACGTGATCATTTTTCGAACATTAAGGTAGAGAGACATAATTCCTGGTCCCATACGTACGTCACTTTGCATCAATGGCGCGGAAGGCTTGGTAGCTTCCATCCAATCAGTATCTTGCTAATCCTGCAGGACTTGGATCGGGATGCATGAGGGGGTGAGTTTGGGTCTTACATTTTACACTGCAATTTTAACCCCTCCCGAGGCAATGCCACAACCGAAGGCATCGTTGGAAGTTTACCCTTGTGAAAGACAAAGGCTGAGTAGCTCATAGCAAAATATATTTGTGTTTCCAGTCTGAGGCTTCACGGCGTCTTCACCTAGCCTGACGAGATGATGACACACCGGCCTCCTCGCCGCGGAGTAAACTATGAAAAGTAGCGCAATAGAGACAATGCATTGAGATAGATTTCAGTGCTTACACGCTTAACATGGCCTTGCGGAAGGTCATGGTGCACGCTGTGCTGGGAACAAGCATCTCGTCGAACACCATGCCCGTCCTGTCAATCCGTTTTCAATTCGATGCGTCAGGAGAGAAAGTGACTGCACAAGCCATTGTTTAGATTCATCTTCATCCAATCAATACGGAATTTATCTGTTCCCTGACTACAGTGCATCAAACCTAGAATCGACGCTGCATTCTTCCATTCACCCGCGAAGGCCATCGATGTCTAACGTACACTGCATTCTTAACCTCCCCCGGGGGAATCCTTGCCAGGGCCGACCACTACATCTCTTTTCAAGTTGTTTCTACTGACCCTCTGTTGTAATCATCAGATCACGAAGCTCTTCTTTCACTGCGACTTTAAGTCCACGCCTCCGAGGATAAAATTTAAATTCGCTTAACGCAGACTGCTGCTCATTGCATATCTAACTTAGCCCTCAGACCCCCGAGGTAGATTCATGGCGGCTGTCAACGGGTAAAACCACGTTTAATCCATCCAGCCCAAATCTGCACTGCTCTTTTCGTTTCTCATCGCTTGATTCAAGCCCTGCCCGTAATGAATCACCTCGCAACTTGACCTTTTGACACCTGCATCACGTTGTCGTACAAACGCGGAGGTGGGCGTTTACAACATCATGAATGTCAGCCCCTCCCACCAATGAGACTGCGACTCATGCCACCATGAATGCGCGCGCGGTAGCATGCCCAGAGTTTTGGCTGGGTTTCATCCAACCAGAGCCAGCTGTTGCTGCACAGATTGCCCTCCCGCATAAGAGGTCCTTCACTGCAATCTTAACCTCCCCTGAGAGGGCTCAGCCTAAAACGTAGTACAATAAAAAATAAATAAACAAGACCGCATGTGTGCAACAACGATCCGTCACCATGACGCTCTGAATCCATAGAAAGACCATCTTCCAAGCATACAATTGCAACATGCGACCACTTAATAGAATTCAACATCCACTCGTAGCGAGTGCACTGGCTGTCTAAACAACGCCGGCGGCCGCCCAACTCCACCCTTGGCGCGGGGGCTTACAACTTGCATGATCTGAACACTGCATTTCTGACTTCTCTCAGCGGAAGTTCTGCCACGATTGCCAATCAAACCAACTCGGACAGATCCGAATTCTGGAGCTCTCATGCACAAAGGAGGAGCTTGCTCGGGTACAATCCGTTCACAGCAATTCCATCCCATCCCAAGGAGACATTTCCAGTGCCAAACCGCCCAATGACATTGCAACCCCTCGGAGTAATGTGGACCCATAACACACACTCTCCGCTGCAAGAATCCCCCCCCCCCCCCCAAGAAGACGCCTCAGTCGTGGAAATCTATGAAAAGATTACGAAAAGCAAAGACCAAGGCGAAGAAGATACATGTATCATGTGTCAATCAGCGTTGCCGTATAGAAAGAAGAGACTACTGCGAGTACCTGCAATAACATCATTTACTGGTATGATGCCTTGAACCCGGAGAAGGAGCATGGTTATCTTTCGAGCATCCCTTGCAAACACGGGTTCGTCAGCGCCTGACATCATTGTATTCTGGCTGCTGCTACCTACGCAGATTTGTGGCGGCTTTGAGGGGGAGAATTGCAAACTAAGACTCTGGAACCCTCCATGTTCAACTTTACTACCCGGACTTCACTGCACTCTTAACTCCCCGAGCCTCCAGAGGGAGACTATCTGGCACCGACCAATCATTGCCTAGGTTATGTCTCGTGCATTAGGCTTGTGGCAGGGGCTTCCTCACTGCGGTCTCTGCACTGCATCCTGAACCCCTCTCGAGGGAGCTTTGCTAATTACAGCGCTCAACCAGTTGCGTAGACGGGTTTCCCGGAGAATCACTGGACTTTTATGCCAGCCAGAGGCCAGACCTACCAGAGATGTCCACTACTCTTAACACACTACGAGGACAATACATAGCTGTGGTCGGGCAGCTAATGTGCGCTTCCTTTGCAAGTGTCCTGGTGAAACGGTGATCAAATTCTGTGCAAGGCGGGGGTTCTCGCTACGGCAACGGAGAACAAATGGTTGGATGAAACAAATGCTCTTGAAAAATTCCCCATCATCTGCTGCCTAATCTCGTGATGTACCAAAATCAGGTCCGCGGATATATTTTTAAACGACATGGTACGATACCCTTGATCCTGAAAAATGAAAGCGACGAAGATACCTACGTATCTAACGGGCTTGGGAGAAACAAAAGTGAAACACCGCGATCTACCTGCTTATTCCCTCCACCACAGACTACAGCGTCAAGGTCGCAAGTGAGCGCATGAACTGATTACAATCTCTACCCAATCAATGCAATTCTTCAGTATGTGGGCTAGCAATAAGGGGAAGCATGTCTTGCGTGGCCACTACACTGCATTTTTAACCTCCCCCGAGGAGGCTCCAAGGCTTCTGCTAAGCTTGTCAGCCAATGATGGCATTCAACAAAGTTGACTTGGCATCTAGCGAATCACTTCACTGCAATTTAACCCCTCCCGGCCTCCCGGGGCAAGTCCTACCAGGGTTGTTGGATAACAAATCACTTTGCATTTTCTTTAGGTCTGCCGTAGCACGACTGAGGAACATAGCAGATCATCTGTGCACTGCAATTTTCACCTCTCCCCAGAGGGCTCGCCTTCCACGAAAAGCGACTTCCCTCCCGAGGAGAGCCCGATAGTGCTAACCAACGAAAGACGAGACACTGAACCCCGTCCATCACAGTCTCGAAGATTTCTGGCACTGGAGTCTTGACCGTGGAGCTTGGAAATCAATGAATGGGGCTCTGTACACTGCAGTTGCTACTGAATGCATGTCTGACTTGACCGCCGTCACCCCCTCCCAAGTGAAGTGACACACAGCTGTCGACCGTTAAAGAATACCACTCCGTTTATAAATCAATGCTACCCATGTCTTGACTGCGCGTGTAATACTCACTGAGAAAATGCCCAACGACCCGATCGACCGGTAGATCGTGAATGATTAAAGTTTTGGTGGGTAACGAGGGGCACACCAGGGATCTTAATCCTATTTTTCCTTCGGTTCACTGCATTCTTAACCTCTCCCTAGAGTATGGGATACTTACAGTCTTATTGGGTAAAGCGTCAAGTTCACGACATGCACAGCCCCGCCACGAAAGAGCAGCCGTTGCCAATAGAACATATCACAGCATCCCAAGCCAGAAACTATAACTTCAGCCAAATTACTTCCCAAAGGCCCTGCCTGTTCCCCATGTAATAACCCCTACAGCTGTCGCGCGGCAGCCTGGTTAGCCTCACAAACCAGTTCTCAGTCGTATCCTTCTGCTGCGAGACGCCGTTTTTAACACTGTACGGGCAGAATGCCTGAGGCTTTTACTGCATACTACCTGCAATCTTAACACCCCCGAGGGAATGTCTGCCATGGCTTCAACCAATGAAACTACATTTTGTTGGTCCAGGACTCCATTTCACTGCGATTTTAACCCCTCCCGAGGGAATCAACCCCGCCAGGGGTTGCTCACCAATAGCCTAGTCAACTTACTCCTGCACAGCCTCAGCTTACTTCACTGCATTTTAAGCCCCCTCTGACGAAGCCAGAAGAATGAACACCAGAATGTGGAAATGAACATTTGGAACAATACTGGAATAGTGTGTGCTCTATGTAGCCCTCCAGAGTATTGTCATACGTCAAGTCAAGTGCGAACACCTATCAAACACCTTAAGCACCATGCCCGTTGCCCATGTAATCATTCCCAAAGGTATCATAAGTCAGCCTCCTCAACCTCTCAATCTCATTCTCCGTCGCCTTCTTCGTCCCCTTCAACTCAAACCCATCATCCCCGAGAACGCCAACCGTAAACACCCGCGTCCCATCTTGCTTCTGGAACCATCCCATCTGAAAATTCACATTGGACATCTGCCCGTGAAGCTCCTTCTTCAACAACATGTGCGTCCCCGATGGTAGGTGGTCCGCGGCGTTGGAGCCCCTCAAGAGACCGACCATGCTCTCGATACTGCTAAAGCCCTGGGGCGCTAAGCCCCTGGTGCCCATGTTGAACACACTCTCTCGGGATTTGAAGAGAATGGCAGCAAAGTTGACGACACCTGCCAGGCACAGGATGGCGACAATGACGTATGTGATTGTTGGGTTTTGCTTCAATCGCCGTCGACCCGTGTCGATGACGGCTGCTTCAACGTCAGGGAGGGATCCTGGCGCGCGAGCGGTTGTCGAGTCTTCATCAGGCCCCAGACGGCCCTCGACGTTCAATAGTTGGCCTTGGATAAAGCCGTATAAGTGATTCAGGCGCTTTAGAAGCTCTTCCACTTCCAAATCCCGTCCCCATTGCGTGACATATGATTGAATTTCCGTTTCCATCACGTCCGCCAGGGTATCGTTGAGTTCAACCCGGCTTAGTCCCGCTTCCAATGGAAGATCGATTGGGGGATCCCAGGTCCCCACGGTAGAAGGGTCTGTGATTGGCGGATTGTCTGTATCAATGATGAAGTCCCCATCAACAGTGACCAAGTTCACCTCGGTGTCCACTTTGGCAATGGTGTAATTGCATTTCCAAATCTCAAGGAACTCAAACCCTTTTATCTTCCTCGAGTACCTGCCCCAAAAGTACGTGTGAGTCCTAACGGGGAAATACTGTTCATCCGTGAAGCCGCTTTCCGCTCGCAGACTGCAGACGCCGATGGTTTCTCGGAGGTTCTCGTGAGACCTTATGATCCCACCGAAGTAGCTGCCAGAAACGCCCGCATTAGGGGTCAGATCAAAATGATTTGTCATGTTGGCGATGGTCTGGTTGGAGTTGCTGCAGGTGAAGGGCTCGGTTACAGTTGTTTTGAAGTAATCTAGCCCGCTTTCTGCCGTTTTGTTCTCCAAGATGAAAGAAAATTGGTCGTCAGGCAGTTTTGCGCAACTTGACTGAGCTTGCGCGGCTGGGACGGTCATCTTCAACGTCTTGTTCTGCGCGTCTCTAATGCCGTCCAGACCGCCAAGAATTGGGAATACAAGATCACCAAAGGTGTTGCGGGAAGAGCTGAAGTTGGTGCCCTCCGCTTGGCTCAAGAGACCGGCCAAAGCCATCCTAGTGACAGAATACTGAGCACTGTTGTTATCTGCTGCGCCCGGTTGAATTCCGAACCAGGTTTGTTGCGTCAGTTGCAGGCCCGTCTGCTCTGGCACCGTCTCCACAGTGAAAAGGATGGCAAGCAGAGTTGTTAAGAAGCCGCAAACAATGGCCAGAGTCTGCGCGAGTGTCAATGCCCAGATGCGGCGACGAAGAGAGTGGTATAGAGCCCGCATTCCAAGCATGTCGAGCAAAGAGCAGTCGACCTCCTCCACGCCGCATGGCCGAGAAGACAGACACGAAAGGAGTGCGAGGTTACGGTAGATATGGTCGCATGAGCTGACATATCCAGAGACGATGAGGGCGACCGTAGCGGGTAGCGAAGTCCAAAGGAGGTGCCAGTATCCGTCTTCATTGACATCGACAAATCCATTTGACGACTCGGACAGACGCAGTGTGTAGATGAGACCGGCCGCAAGTATAGCAACAAAGATGACGAAGGGTGCCCGAACCCAAAGCCTTAGAGCCGTCGGAGTGAATCTGCACCGTCGCCATACAGCGGAGATGTCGTTAAGCGCCGAGGACTCAACGCCTTCGACGAATTTCGGATGATCACGGAAGAAGATGAGATTGCCAACCATAGTTGCGGGGTCTCGATGCCAGATGGTCGTGCGGCGCCTGAAACGTATGGCAACCAAGAAAGCGATGAAAGTACTCAGCGCGGATAGTGCAATCATGATCACGCATACCAATTGGTTGACGATCAACTTGTCAGTGCTCTCCAGGAAAGCCCCATCATGGTTGAAGTTATCGGACTCCCTAAGGAGATAGTGGCCCAAGAAGGGACCTAGCGTCTGCGTCAGGTTCTTTACGGAGTCGTATAAGTTGTCCGTGGTGATCAAGCTGGCGTCTCCCGAGTCGTAGTCATTGCCCCAGAACAACTGGTTCGCCTTGAGGGGTCCGGCTGTGTTCGTTTTGTATGTATTGGGCACAAAATCTCCTCCCATGTTTTCTGGGATCGACTTGTAGAGCAGCTTCCACATATCTGACGCGACGAATGTCTTTGGTTGGTCCTCTAGCACAGTGAACTTTGGTATGACACCGTCGTCAACGACCTCGACTTTTGACAGCCATACAGTCGGCGAGCAGAGCACGGCAGCGCCGTCCGTAAGGTACATCCTTGAGGAGTTGGTGGCCGATCTATCAAAGCGGCCCATCCAGAACAAGAACTGGGGATTTTGGTCGGGCAGGTTGCGACATGGTCGTCTGGGAGAAAGGGTCTCATTTACGGTCCCCCAGGCCTCCCAAGAGCGGCCACTGTGAATGCTAGGCTGCGGAACCTCGTAGTTGATTACCGGTATCTGGGCATCACAGCCTTCGAACGTGAGATTCACACCCACGGTAGTGACGACATTTCCATCACTTCCTTGGCTGTAGGATGTGTTCCATGTTGAGTGGCTTTGCATCTTCAAGCACTGCATGTCCGAGAAGAAGCCGTCCACAACAGCCGTCATTGGCGACTTGGAAGTTCCTCTGGCAGCACCGTTCACCTCTCGGAACGTCTGATAGGCAGCTGTTTTGCTGACCCCAAACGGATACAGCATGTCGAGATCCTTCACCGCTCGAGCCGCGTAGTAAGGTGTGGTATCATCGGTGTCATCTAGAAAGCCCACGTTGAAGGAATCGAGGACATCCATGGTGATGTTGCTAGGTATCTCAACCGTCGCGAGGCCATACAGCGCAGGAGCCATGATGATTTGGGCCTTGAGAATAAAACCGATCGTGGTGACCAGAAACACCAGATAGTGTTTGTGCTGCAGGGACTGAATCAGGGCCACGAACGACGACATTGCTGTGTAGTCGAGCGCGTAGCCGTCTTTGCCCAGGGGCATTTTTTGGCGCATGGCAATCCAAGGCATGTACCGCATAGCCTGTAATTCTACCCGTGCCCAGAAAACAGCGAGAAGGGCAAGGGCTTGCCAAGAGTTAGTTTTCCGAAGAAATCACTGAGGTGCTGGTGATGAGATGCTTACCTGCAGTGGGCCCGATTCGCCAGGCGTAGACCAAATTCGCACGAGTCTTGACGAGGCCATCGTGTTGCTGGCTATACCGCATCATGAACACCAGGCCTGCCGTCATGAGGAGGAAGAAGACGGCAAAGGTACCGACAGACTGAGGTCGCAGCCATTTGGGTCGCCACGTTACGCTGCGGTGAAGTCTGCCCTTCTCGGCGTCGTTTCCATCGCTGACACTAACGGCGCGAGTCCTAGGCTCGTCATATTTGGTCTCGGGCAGCTTCTCGGGCAGCTTCTCGCTGTTCTGTCGAGGCGGACTCGCCGGCGATTCTTCCGGAGATTCTTGACGAAGGACTGTGAACTGCTCCTCGTCACCTGTTCTGTACTCCCTCGTCGGCGGCCTCGAGTGTGTGTCGATGGTTAGGCCATGTGTCGATTGCGCAAAGATGGCCAACTCCTCGTTCGTGGGTGTGACCGTCTTCGGGATTGGTTTTCGAGGGATGGAGTATCTCTTGACTGTGTTCCCATTCAAGTCTCCATACTTTGCGGCGGTTGTATCCATGATCCTAGCTCGTCAATCTCGACCGTTGGCGGGAACGAAGGATTTCCATCTGGCAGATGAGACAAAAAGGCACAGCAACAGGTCTCGTTCCTTCTTTTGGTGGCACAGCATCGCGCGCCGGAGGAGCGGGTAAGAATGTTTTGTAGCATGCCGGCGGCCTGTTCCTGCAGCAAGGCTAGGCATAGGCAGATGGAGTCGTTCGTGTGCGCGTGGGTGGACCACTTGCGGGAAAGAGAATTAAGCGCCCGCGATCAGGTTTGAAACCGAGTTTGGGGGCTGTGATCAGGGTAGGAAATTAGTCTAGTCTAGTCTAGTATAGGCTATACTAATACTAGGCTAGTCTAGTAGGGGGGTCTACTAGTACTAGACTAGTATAGTATAGCCTATACTAGTACTATACTAGCCTAGTACTAGTATACTAATTAGTAATTAAATAAAAAGAATCTTTTTTAATTAAATAAGCTATATATATTAAGTAGAATTTAATTATATATATTAGTAATATTTTATTATATATATTAGTAGTATAAAACTAATATATACTTATATATTATTAATAAAAGTATTAAAAAGTATAGCTTTATTATAAGTAATAAGTTAAAGCTATAAAAGAATATTAAACTATTATTAACTAACTAATAATTATATTAATTAATATAACGATTCGGGGGTACTTATTATTCCTTGCTTCTGATTAGCTGAACGATTCAGGGGTACTTAAAAGTTAGTTTTTACTTAGAGGTTTAACTATAAACCCTTACGCGTTAACGCTACGTATTAACGCTTAACGCTATGTATTAAAGTAAATAAAATAAGTTAATTAATAGTAAATTAAGTAATCCTAGCCTCTAATTAGCTAGATTATTCAGGGGTACTTAGTTAAACTTAGAGGTATTAATAATATTAAGGATAATATAATTAATTAAAAAATATTCTTAAAAATTCTAGAAAAAAGATAGAAATATTATTTAAAAATATTACTTATAAAATATATAAATATAAAAGCTTTAAAAAATTCTATTAAATATAATATAACTAAAAACTATATATATATAGTTAATATTCTTATTCTTCTTCTTTTTCTTCTTCTCTTATATTTTCTACTTCTATAATATTATATACTTCTTCTAATTCTTTTAAAGAATCTATTTTCCAATACTTTAAAAGAATTAGTCTTTTTATAGTAGAAAGATATAGTTTATTTCTATTTCTAGCAATAATATTACTAGAAACAGAAAATACTCTTTCTATTAGAGTAGAAGTAGAAGGAATTCCTAAATATCTTCTAGCTATAATAGCTAATATAGGAAAAATAGTAGAATTGTTTTTCTAATATACTAAAGGATCTATCTATAGTAATAATTAGTATAATATTAATAAATACTATATATAATTAAATAACTTACGTTTAGATAAGTATTAGGCTCTTGAAAATAAGCAATATATTCTAGTTCTATGTTTTCTGTTCTAATATAGAACTTGTTTTCTGAATCTGAATTATTAGTAATATTATTATCTAATATTTCTTTATCAGATTTAACTTCTTCTTTTTCTTTTTTAACTCTAAATATAATTAGTATATATTTAATAAATAATAGTAATAATAAGTATATACTTATAATTCAAACTCTTCTTTTAATATATTAATAATATCAGCCTCTATATTATAGTAATAATATAATAAACTATTATATTTAAAATGTAATAGTTTAATTCTAGGGTTTAAAATTATCTCTAGTATATAAGGCTTATACTTATTAATATTAGAAGTAGTTAGCTTCTTATTAAAATAAGTAGATAATTTAACTACTCCTATAGTTAAACTATCTAATAAAATAGTATAATAAGCAGCCTATAAAATAATTAGTATATATATAGAAATAAATATTAAATACTTACTAACTTAGGTAGTCTATTTCTTATTTCTCTAAACTTTAATATCAACTTATTAAGCGTTTTATATATTTTATAAATATATAAAAAGCTTTTATTTAAGTTAATATAAAGCTGAGATTGAAGACGAATAGAAGGCTTTAAAAAGATTTCAAAAATAGATTTTAAATCTTTTAAAGCCTTAAATTCACTTTTAGTAAAAAAGAGCTTTTTAAACTCTTTATTACTAGTATAAGTAAAAATATACTCTAAAGGCTCTCTTAGCTCTAGAGTAGTATTAATTATATTATAAGTAGAATTCCACTTAGTAGAATTATCTATAATATTATTAGTATATATAAATAATAAATTATATATATAAATAATAAATTATATATAAATAATAAATTATATGTATATATAGAATATTACTTACCTATAAGTATAACTCTTTTTTTATAGTTAGAAAGTAAAAAGCCTAATTTTTTAGCTCTATCTATACTTTCTAAAAATAATCTTTTAATTTTACTAGTATATTTAACTATAACGCAGATTTTGCGTACATAGTTAATAAGACCTATAAAAGTATTAGTAATATATATATATATATATAATATAATACTTACTACTTAAAAGATTATCTGTTTCAGAGAGAATATTATCCTCTACTACTAGATTATTATTAATTATACTAATATTTCTATTAGTATAATCTAATAATTTTTCTTCTATAGTAGTATTAGATATAAAATCTTTTAATATATCTTATACTACTATATTAATAATATAAGTAATATATCTAATATCGTTTTTAAACTCTTTATTTAAAGATAATTTATAATTATCTTTAAAAGAATCTAAAAACGTAGTATTATTAGATGTATTATGTCTAGTAATACTATATTATAATTAGTATATATTCTTTTATAAAGTATAATATATACTTACCTAAAGATAGAATCTAACTTTAGATTACTATACTTATTAAGAGAATCTAAAACCTCTTTATATAAATAAAGACCAGTATATGCTTCTTTAAGGTCTTTAAATACTATATATATATATTAGTATTATATATATAAGAAAAAGATAAATTATTTTCTACTATTAGATTTAAAATTTTTAAAGAAACCTCTTCTTCTATAAATTCTATAATAGTACTAATTCGAGGTCTTTTTCTACTTTCTATAATAATAAAAAGATTCTCTCTTAATATTATATCAGATTCTATAATATAAAGTTAGTATATATATATAATAATATTTATAAGTAAATACTCACTTTTTTTAAGATTTTTCTCTGATTTTTTATTATAAGCAATAGTAGGGTGAGAGGTTTTATAATATTTAGTAAAGTTAAAAGTTTGAAAACCTTCTATCTTTATATTCCAGCTTTTATTACACTTATAATTATATTAGTATTAATATAAATAAATAATATATAAATATATTTACTTATATAGTAATAACTTATATAGAAATAAGTTATTACTATATATATATATATATAATAAAATATTTACTTATATAGTACAGGTTATTTTCATTTCTCTTTCCTTATTATAATTAATAGGTAAAAGAGACCTAATAAATAACTTGTTTTTAAAGATATAAGCCTTACTAGCTTCTAATTTATAGTCTTCTTTATTATATAAAAAGTCTTTAAATTTATTACTAGTAAGGTTAGTAATAATACTACTACTAATATTAGTAGTAGACTGAGTAAGAGGGAGGCTAGAAGCCTTACTAGGTGAATCTATAATAAAAGAATCTATTATAAAAGAATATTCCTTTTATAAGAATATAAATAGTATTTTAAAGAGGTTATAATAAAGGGTGTTAATAGTATAGTTATACTTATTAGTATAAAAAGAGAAAGAAAAAAGAGAATTTAAAGAAGGGGGAAGGCTTAGTTTTATAGTTAGCTAGAGATTCTATTACTTTCTATTAGTTTCTATAGTATTAGTAATACTTAATTAATATTAATAATATATAATTAAGTATTATTAATAGCTAACTAAGTATTATTAATATTAATAATATAGTATTACTAAGTAGAAGTTTCTAGAAATATAAAGAACTTAAAAAAACTATTAGAATTTCTATTAGTAATATAATATTATTAATATTTATTAATATAAAGGATATATTAACTTATTTTATAGCTTTATAACTATAAATATAACTACTATTAATAGTATATTATAGAAAGTTCTAGAAATATATAGAAAGTAATAGTAACTTAAAGAATCTTAAAGAATCTTAAAGAAATTTCTAGAAATATTATTAGTAATATTATTATTAGGTTACTAATATATTATAATATATATATTTACTTATATAATAGCTTTATAATAACTTTAAATATACTTACTATTAATAATATATTATAGAAACTTCTAGAAACCTATAGAAAGTAATAGTAACTTAAAGAATACTAAAGAAAGTAATAAAATTAATATTATAAATATTAATTTATAGTATATATACTACTATAAATAATTTAATAATATTTTTTAAATTTTTTCTAGAATTAATAGATTAATATAACTATATATTCTATTTATAGTAAAAAAGTTACTATAAATAGTATATTTTATACTAATTAGTATACTAATAGTATACTAATACTAGGCTAGTATTTTACTAGTAATACTAATACTAGACTAGTATAAATTTTACCCTACTAGTACTAGACTTACTAGTACTAGACTAGACTAATACTAATTACTAGTAGTATTTTTTCCAACCCTGGCTGTGATGATGGAACAGAGAACCAACACACAGTGCGACCAGGCAGTGGCCCGCTCTGAGTGGGACGGCTGCAAGGCTGGGTGCATGCAGTGGCAGGGGCCAAATGCTACTCGACGTTGGTGTTGCAGGGGATCTGTACGAGACGATGAGGCAGGTGAGCGGCGCAGTCAGAAAATGGTGAGAGCTGAGATTGTTGGTGCACAGTGCCTGGAGACGATGTCGTGACAGCGACGAAATAGGCATGGGCCGGCCCCGCGACGATCGGATGCCGTGCTGGGTGAGCAAGGCTGGTGAAGCGAAATGAGAGGAAATGTTTGGGGACTTTGCAGCCTGGAGAGACAAGGTTGCTGAGAGTGGTTGGTTGGAGACACTTGGGTGACTGATTACGACCTGCCCAGTTAGGATGGGGAGGCTGACAGCGGAGATTAGATCGGGAAGTCGCAGATTTTTCAAGACGGCTGACGATTTTTTGTCGAGGAAGGAACGATGAATGAGAGCACTCACCATGCAGGAAGGCGCGAGCAACCCAATATTGCTGACAGCAGGCACGGTGCGGGCCGGAGCCCGGGCATCCACTAGCCCGGCGGTGCGGATTCTACGGCGTGTGCAGCTCGGGTCACGGCCCCACATTGGAGGCCGGTTTCCAGGCTGTGAAGGGTAAGGCACTTCCAGCACGTATTGCCGCTGAGAGGGCAGTGCGACGATCATCTCGGCGCATGAGGCGGCATCTGAAAGAAGTGGCAAGTACGGATATGTATGTATCGGGTCTGGTTTACTGCGTACAACGGATGAACGGTCTTCATTGCCTGTTTGTCCGAGGCAAGCACGCGGCGCAGCTGCTGCGGTGGAGGCCCGCATGACAGACACACAGAACCCTCCACAGCCTGTAGGACCTGGGCTGGTGCCGGATCTCACATTGACATGTTCCGTTTCTATGTACCATAGTATGCCTTACCTAGATGACGATAGAAAGCCATCAGTCGGGAAAAAGGGAATCAAACAATGTCGATGCCAGCCCAGCCGAATCCCCCAACGCCCGTGAAGCTAGTGTAATTTGACTGCTGCAATACCCCCCCCTCGCCCATCACAGTATCATCCTTCCACATTTTCCCAGCACCCAGGCCTGGACCGGCCTTACAGTGGACTCGTGCAGTGGACCAACGGCGCAGTGCAGCGGGCCCCCATCCAAAGACCCTTCATGGGTGAACAGCAGCTTAATGGGCTCTAGCTTGCCGGTTCGCGAGGGCCGCCAACCGGCAGGGGCGGCGCCACCCAATTTGAAGCCGGCGATAAGGACACGTGGAGCGCCGATAAGACACGCGACCAGGTCTCAGCGCTTAACAATAAAACCTGGCCGCCACTTTTTTTCTTTTTGCGTGTTTCTCGTCGGATTGATTGACTGCTTATTACGCCTAGCAGTGTAACTCTCTCGTCCTCTTTATCTGCAGCGCCAGGACATGGTGTTGCATAATTTGGGTAATCAACATTAACCATAATCCCCAAGCGCGGCATTGACGGCAGACCTGGTCAGCGGTCACTTGCTCCAATTGCACTTTCCACCCTTCCCTTTCCTCGTCATCTCGTCTGGTGTGGTCTGGTCTCGTCACATCATCAGCTGGACCTTGGCTGGATTCAATCAGCAGGCCCCCATCCATTGTGTGTCGCAGCTGCCAGCCCGCCCCCATCCGTTCGTCTCTCTGGCCCCAGCCCTCCTCCTCTCTTTCGTTTGCTCCCCCTCCCCCTCCCCCTCCCCCTCGTCTCTTTCTCCCCTCTCTCCCAGCCTGTCATCACCCTCGTCACTCTCGTCGCCCTTGCACCTGCTGCATCACACAACCAGGCAAGGAGAAAGACAAAAAAGATTGAGCGCAAACCACCACCGCCAAAAGACGCTAAACACCAACAACAAGCAGCGCTGGCCAGTCCGTGTCACACCGCCACCTGCGCTCGCTCACACGCCTTTGCGCCGTATCCGCATCCAACACCACGAATTTCCACCTCGCGCTGCACTCTACACCTCCAGCGCTATCCAGGCTGTCGGTCCCAGATTTCTCGCCGACGTGTCCAGTCATCGCCCATCGTCGCCCCAATCCTGTTTCCTCCCCCCACCGCTCATCCAGCGCACCCGCAACCTTGCCAAAAGCCCACACCATCGCAGCCCGATCTGCTCCCAGAATCCAGGAACAACCAGAAAATAGACCAGACCAGGGAAAAAATGGCCTCCATCGTCACCTCCGTCTTCGACGCCCTCTGGGACTTTAATACCCACGTCACCCTCTTTGGGCGCATGATGTTCCTCTGGTCCTTTGTTGTTCTCGGTCTCATCATTGCTGTCCAGGTTTCCCAGTACGGCGAGCTGACCATACCAGAATTCAGTGGGTGCGCTTGACTGACGAGTCTCGGTAAGTCTGTCTTGTCTTTGTCTTGTCTTGCTTTTTCTGCTTTCCCTTCCCTTCCAAACCACCTCCTGTCTCGTGCCTTTCCGTCCGTATCACATCCGAATGCCTTTTTCCCATCAACCCATGCACCATCACCATCTGCAACACAACACGTACTACCCATCGGCTGTTCTCTCCGGACGTCTGAACTCCGTCTGAACTCGTCCCATTCATCCATCCCTTCTTCCCGCCCTACCTAACTTATCTGGCCCTACCTGGCTTTACCCTCCACGCCCACCGTTTCAACCCGCGCCTCGCATTGCATTGCATTTCTTTGTCTCTTTTGTCCCGCCCGCCGCCAGAGGAAAATCCGTGCGTCAACCGCAAAAAGCCTGTTCCCTCCCCGCCATGGATCTTCCATGCGGCAAGGTTTCATCGTCTCCGCAATTCCGAGTCTCCTTATTTTAGCAAAAAGGGACTTTGTTTGATGACATGCCACGGCTTATGGGGCACCCGCAAATAAGCAACCAAGGGCTCGCTTTGTTTTTCATATAAAGACTATTGGACACACCTCCTCCTAGACACTTTGCTAATCTCTTGCCCGCTTCTTCATGCGCCCTACAGTCCTTACTGGTATACCTTCTACGTTCTCGAAGCCTTCCTCTTCGTCTCCGGCGGATACCCAATGCTTCACGAAAAGATGTCAATGTACCTTGGTACTGGCTACGAGGATCAGATACTCAACGCCATTTGGATCGGTCTCCTCAGCGTCGAGGCCCTCATGGTCGCTGGCGTCACCGTCCTCTCCATCTCCCGCAAGCTCAAGTCCCCGCCCAAGCAGAAGACGAACTGAAAAAAGAACCCCGTGACCTCTTCTTCGCCACCTTATTTTTTGTTGCCCAATCTCGAAAAAGAAAAAGATACCCCACGATGTTGCCAGTTACTGCATCAGCCTCGGCGGCCGCCTTCAATATACCTCTTTGTTTTGCGCGCATGCATCTGCTCCCTCCTCCGATCGTCATCCCCGAGTGACTTTTTCGCCGTACGACCCGAAATGTTTCATGAAGATACCCACGAACGAAGACCATGAGAAAATGCGGCGGAAACTACGCCGACCGCGAGAACATCCGGCTGCCCTTGAAGAACCGCTCTCCGCCACACACACCAAGGCGCTGCACCGATTGAACGAAGACATGAGAAGGATACGAAGAAGACACATCATCCCGCCCGAACAGTGCACTTACGGCACCTCGCATCGCGCCGGGCTGACGGTTGCGCCCGGCGTATGAGAGGTACAGGACCCTGCAGTCAGATTACTGCATGGAGGGGCACCGTGGCGCCCAATCGGGAAAGGCAGGCTTGAGGCTTGGCGAACGGAGGGGAGTTTCCCCGCGTATGCCATCATGGTACGGATATGCGAGATCTCGCCTGCATGAGGTCGGCGACGGGACAAGCTGGCTTTTGCAGGTTGACTACACCCATCGCCTCGCCCTTTCGGCCACGTTGCGCATCTGTGTGACGCCTCATTTGGAGAAACTTCCGGCCGGCGGGGCATGGAGGATATGATGCAGCGGCGTTGCCGACGCGGCTAAATCGCCCTGGATGAATGCCGTCGACGGCATTTCGCAATCCGCCGGCGACGGGGGTCTATCTGCGGCCACGTGTTCTCGCCGCTTCACCTCACCTGCCGAAGACATCGTCATCCACATTGCCATACTGTTAGGTGCTTCCACCACAACTCAAGGAGTCTTGTATGACGGCCAAGGAGAAACCTCTCTCCGTTACATATAATGGCGCCTAAGCCACCGAGCTGGAGATAGTCGCGGAGCAGGGGCCCTCTGGTAGTTCAATATCAACACAATTGATGACTTTAAATCACATCTGCCGCGTCTGCTTCCCTTCATCTGTGATCAACTGTCTTCCCAAAACCTCTTGCTCTCCCTATTCATCTACAAAGAGTTGCGACACCCTCGACAGTGCTGCGTGAAAGGGGCGAACCGACCTTAGTGGCCGAGGGATGGGTGCCGTCCAGCATCCAACCTTTCAACATACCACGGCCGTATAAACGCACGATGAGGGGAATAATAGGCAACGATTCTTCTATGTTCTCTGAATAATGTACACAGACACCCCCCCCTCCGTCCCATCGTATTCCTGACATGATACACAAACGAAAGCAGAACCAACGAGCCTTTTCCCCTGGGTATTCCTTAAACTCCAAAAAAAAACAATCCCGTTTCTCGCGTTCCATAGTCACAACCAAACTTCCTCCAATCCTATTCTCAGATACCTACCGCTCACTGCAACAGCAAGTCCAAGTTCATATTAGGCCAGAACTCCTCGACCCGAACCCCCTGCGCCAGATCAACAGCCGCGACGGCGACGTTTCTGACGGCCGTCTCCACGAGACGGGCCTGCTCGGCGAGAACGGCCGGGTCGCTGCTGGCGTTGGCGGCCAGGGCCTCGGCGGCGCGACGGGCGTTGAGGAGGGTTGTGAGGGTGCGGTTTAGGGTTGATCGGGACAGGATGATGTCGTCAGGGTGCGGGGGATGAGGGCCCATGAAGGGCTGGCGAGGGCCCGGATGAGGACCAGCAGCGGACTGGACGAGAGGACCGCGGAGAGATGACGGACGCCGGCAGCGGGCTGGACGGGAGGATGTCCCGCAAAGTTGAGAGGCCATGAAGGCCCGGACGGAAGGAGCCATGGCAAGCTGCTCAGCCCCCTGACGAGCGCCAGCAGTCGGCTGGGCGTGAGGAGGAGCCGCGGAGAGATGACGGACGCCGGCGGGTTGGTGCGTAGGAGGAGGACGAGGCTGGGCGGCTGCGGGCCGGGGAGAGGGCGTGGGATGGCTGATTCGGCGGTCGACGGGCGTATTGAGCAAGCCGAGCTCGGTCTTCATGCTGGGCATGACGGAGCGGAGGCCCGTGGCGGTATGGAAGCTTCCCTGGTGGTCCTCAGGGGCTGGGGGCAGCTGGACGAGCATGGGGATTTCCCATCGAGTGGTTCCACCGATGCCGGGGTTGGCGGGCTGGGCTCGGATCGGAGGGCCGGTAGCAGGGCCGTTGATGTAAGCACCGCTTGAAGATGAGGAGGCAGGAGCCTCATGAAGACCCTTACGCTTGGTTGACTTGCGCTTAGGAGGGAGCAGTCGTCGGGAAATGGCCCATAGGCGGCATCTTCTGAGCCGTGTTGCCGTCGGCTGGAGTCTGCTGCTGGCCAACCTTGGGATGGGCCGGGCCGTTGGATGAAGTCGGCTGAACGGCTGGGTTGGCTGAGACTCCGGGGGTTTGTTCATGGCCGCGCTCGACGTGGACCGGGTGGTTGGCCGAGTTGATGGGGCCTCCGGGGATCTGGTGACGGCCGGCGGTGGGAGGAGCCGGGCCGTTGGATGAAGTAGGCTGAACGGCTGGGTTGATAGGACCTTCAGAGATCTGCTGTCGGCCGTGGTGGAAGTGAACCTGCTGGAAGGCCGGTTTGTGGCAGCACCAGGAGTCTGCTGCCGGTCGGAGTTGACGTGCGCCGACTGGATAGCCGTGTTGACGGGGGCTCCAACTCCACGGGCCATAGAAGCGGGCGGAGGAGCAGCCGAGGGAGCACGAGCCGCAACCCGAGGAACTTTGAAGTGTTCCTCGTGAGCAATTTTGTTCTTCCTGACGTACTCATCCTTATCGCGAAACAGAGCTAGCAGGTCGGGATGCAAGTCGGAGGGCGACAGACGTCTCGTGTTCTGGGCTGCTGAGTTAGCCTTGAAGTCCCGGGTAACTGTTCCCATGTCTTTTCATAGGAGTGCTCGTGCAGATCGTCATCGGAGAGCGAGAAGGGGACCTCTACGCCCGCTGCGGTGAGCTCCCCGGCCAGGTCATGCAGGGCATTGGTGAAGTAGCCCAGCGGCTCTTCGCCGGGCTTGGGAGAACGCACCTGCGGAGGGGGGCCTTGCTGCTGGGGCGGGCGGGGGCAGACCTGGCCAAGACTGTTCAGCATAGGCGGATAGGAGAAAGATTCCTGGCTGGAGATAGGAGACGGGGTTCTCGGGTGTTGAGGGCGGAAAGGGTCCATCGTGGAGGCACCTGGGGCTGAAAAGCAGGGGCCATGGGGTTGAGGCGGGGGGTGCTCAAGAGCTGACGGGCCGCGATATGGTCGCGATCGGCGGCTGGGGCTTGGAGGATGGGGGAGAGATTGGGAGGGGCCGAAGCCGTCGCGGAGGGGAGGGTTGTGTACGACCGGGCCATTGTTGACGGGGTTGACAACGCTGTCGCTGAAGTTAGTATTTTGATTTGGGGACTCGAGATAGGACAGGCTTACTTCTTGAGAGAGTTGTCTCCAGGGGGTTTGACGCGGAGGTCGCCATCGTCAGTCTTCTGGCGCTTGGGAGACGGGGAGGGGGCGCGGTCAGACGCGTCGGTCGAGGTCGAGGGAGCTTCCTGGGTAGCCATGTTGTGAAATCCCTCCAACGAGGTGCGGCGATTGCGTCGAATATTCGCGAGTCTGCTATTCGGGAGTGTTGCAAAGCAAAGGCGAAGATAAATATGGCTTTATGATGTTGCTTTGTCGAGGCTTGCGTTGATGATGATAGCAATGGATGTGGAAGCTGCTCGACGAAACGCGTTGATGGAAGGGAAACGATTTTCAGTTTTGGCAAAAGGCTGGATGGGTTTTTTTATTGTCTCGAGGAAAGGACCTGGGCTTGTTTGTGAGCCCCATCACTTGGTCTGACTGTTGGCGACTAAGCGGAGGGGAGGGCGGTTCACCATGGTTGTCAACGACTAAGCAGACAGTAAGATGGTTCACGGTGGCTCTCGGCATGGAGATTACCATTGTCAGCAGATGTGTCACTTGGGCGCGAGGGGTGAGTTGGGTATTTTATCTGTTTGTTTGGGTTCTACCTTTCAGAATGACATGATAATGGCCTACAGTCTACTCAGAGTCTTCATAAAACTTTGGCTAGCGATGGGACATGGGGAATGCGCCGAAGACATTTTAACTCGCCTTTCTTCTGCCCTACAACTCTCGACGTTTTAGATACGTCGCAATTCAGTACTAGGTTATTGCAAGTCGCTGAGTCAAAGTGGTGAGGAACAAAGAGTGTAGCACGTCTAAGTGCAACTTGGGTTTCTCTCCACAGTCTATCGAAGACGTCCCAACATCTCCTCCTCATACCTTATCCATACCTTGGGAGTGGCTTTCGGGCCCGAGCTCGATGCTCCGCAGCGTTGATTGTGGCGCTTGCAAAGATCGTTGCCCAGTTGTGACCCTACAACGACGAGGCCATTTCCGTGGCGAATATCGCCATAGCGGTCCAACATGTTCCGAGGGACATTTGTCTTCAATACACCATCGGTGGCAGCCCGGTATATTTCGGGAGTTTGTTTTCGTGCCATTACTGCGACCGGCTGAAGTATGGCGGCTGAAGCGAACACTGTCCATCTTGCAGATTTCTCAACGCGGGTAGGCTCTGGATATTCAACGCCTCGTCAGAATTGGCGGTATCCCTGTTTGATATCCACAGATATGTGGCCTTCAAGACCCTCACGCCATTGTCCATAGTTTCGTGTTCGGAACTTAGGAAAGACATGAGGTGGCACAGTACCGATGTATTTTTCCAACGCAGCAACGCAGGACCACGACAGATAATCAATGTCGTTTGGTCAGTCCATCAAGTCTTTTCTCTATGTCCACCACGCACATTAGGAGGCACAGTTCTTATAAGCACCCCGACACCTCAGGTGAAGGTTTCCGTGTCATCGTGCTTGAATATCTGACCGCATGATACCCCCGCATGAAGATACCCCCGCATGAAGATACCCCCGCATGAAGATACCCCCGCATGAAATTTGTTGCACCCTGTGGTGGTTGTACGATCCACCACCGTCTCCGAGACGACAGGTTGTCAAATCATCGAAGAATGTTGCTTCTGAGTAGTGTCCTTGGGAGGCTCGAGAACTGTTACCTCACTGACATGAAAGATACCAAATTAGTGGCTCTTCAGGATGATTTTGAAGTTGCGACGGAAGCGGCAGGCGACCCGGGGCTCGGGGATTATGCCCACTTTGTCCTGCCGCGAATCCCGCATTGTCTTGAAGCACTAAGGGACTGCAGATGCCGCATAGGTATACAAACGCCTCAAGTGGTGCGCAGCAGGGCCCGGCTGCGGGCTGCTAAGTTTTCTTTCAACTGAGAATTGCACTTTGACTCCTCATCTCTTTCTTCTGTCTGCCCGTTATTTTTGTCCCATAGAAGACAAGCCAATTGGCAGCTCAGGGTGGAAGGGGGCCTTGGCTGTGGTGGCAAAGATCCGGACTGCGAAACTGTAGGCCAACTCATCGATCTTGCCGTCTTTCAGGAGGAAGTCCCGAGCGATGTTGACTTGGGTGAGAAATAAATTTGTGCCGCTTCAGTACCGTAGAAGATAAGAAAAACGGTATCAAGATGAAAACTTTACGCCGACCCAAGCCAGCGCAAGGACAGCTTGCATGATAGGCATGCTTGTAGGAACATATCCTGACCATAGAAATCACCGCGGTGCTCTCATGCTTCAACAATATTCCCCTAACAAATACCATGCTTGGATAGATGCAGCGGATGATATCTAAGAAGACACGAAAAGTTCCTGGCTGACCCGAAACTCTTTTAAGGCCCAAGACGACAATTAGTTCAGAATTTATTTATCATGTTGAGATAATATGTAAAGACCTAGGGCTCGGAGACTTGGCAGTAGGCATAGAAAGCTCAGAGCCATCCAAAGCTACCGAAAAGAAAAGAAATCACTTTGAAATGAAGATATGATGAGTTGGTCCCAGCCTCCCTGCTCTTGCAAAAGCCACAAATATTCATAGGCGACAACATTATCTTGAGTTGGTACGGAGCTAGACCCTCTATGCCTCTGATATGGTGCCAATCTGATCGATCGTGGCTCTTCCGATGTCTAGAAATGCCGCGGCATTCAGCGCTCGACAAGATCGCTGATCTATACTGTTCACAGAACAGTCTCTCTGTCTATTCAGATAAGACTCCTCGTCATATGAAATGAAGGCGGCATCAGAAACGCCACGTTAATAGCGGAGCGTATGCCTTCATTCCGACCTGCAGCTTGATCACAGTGTTGTGGTTCGCGTCGGAGATTTGTCGAGCTTGGCAAAAGCCCGAACTCAGCTCCTCCCACGTCTCCTTTGAAGTAAAGTTCAACCTGCCCTGTCCGCCCCAAGCCTTGCACTCTCGGGCTGTGGCAGTAGGCTGGGCGTGAGGTTCTGGAATGTCCCATGTTGGACAATATACGACCCCGCGATCGTCTCTGAGGAGCGTTCCCAGGTTGCCGCCCCTGTGATCTCTGCTAGTAAAATTGGCTCTCGATGATCTTTTTTGTTCTGTTCCGACTTGGGTAGGGTAAGGCAGTGACTGCTAGCCGTGTACGTCCTTAATGCTGCAGGTGTGTAGATTCTCCTCTGAGAGCAGCGCGACGCGTCCATCCATGACAAGCAGTTCTTCCACCTCGCTGATCGTCCAGTGGCCGGGTTCTTTGGCTACCAGCACGGCAGTCCTTTTAGGACGGCATCTTGAACTATGAGGGATATGCCGTTCGGATATGTGGTTTCCAGAGTGCCGAACTATGCAACGCGAAGATGCTGAGGAATAAGTCGACGTCCTAAACCTGAAGGTCCCGGGATGAGGGTGTAGTTTTACATAAAAGATAGTAATAGAGGGTACTGATGCAAGATGCGAAGTGTTATAATCAAAATAAATTCCCCGCTAAGTCCGAGTCCAAGCGGAACTGGATGCAGTCAACGGTATCCTCTTTGACCATTGGGGACCCCTTAATGCTGCTGTGTCTACCAAGCTCAAGAATCAGCGCGGTGCTTGGCGAAAGTTGTTCAAGCCGTACATACATGAGGCTTCAAGATAATCCAGAACCAAGTGATGAATAGTTTCAGTGTTATAGTCCCACCATAGACCACAATATGTATTGAAACGTAAAAATAGAGGAAACAACGGGGGAAAGAATGAAAGGATTCATGCTTTGGCGTCGATGGGAGCGCATGACAGGTGACTGAATAAATTGTATTAGCACGATATCATCATTTTGCATGCGGCTTTAGTTGTGGCATTGCGGTGGAGAGATTGGGTACGTGATCAAAACCCCCTTCATCTTCTACTCAATCCCGCGACAGGGGCTCAGGATCAAGTACGCGAGAAGCAAATGGAGTGTTGTTTCTACACACGGAGCGACAGCACCAGGGCATATCTTATAGGAGGCCATCGAGATAATTCATGATTACAATGTGCAAAGATAGCTCTGAGTAAAAGGGAAATACATGACCTCACACTGTCGGGGTTCTTGATGGTTACTTCGTCCAAAGACGAGCTCCTTCTGATCTCCTGCAGAAGGCTTAAGTCTCCGTATTCAAACGACGCAGAAATGAACTCATTTCATGTTACCACGAGAATTCAACAATGTCAGCAATTAAGCCTGCGCTGGCCCGACGGCGGAGCATATCATGGGCAGCTCTGCGATGTGTCAGACCAGACATGCAAACGAACTGGCTTGGGGGTAGCAACATGAACTTACAACTGTCCATCCAGCACAAACAACGTTGTTGTTGCAGTTGCCACAAACTTGTTTGATGACAGACTCTTGGTGGTGTCTGTCGAGAGCAATCTCGTCGCGTGGCGAGGTTTTCTTGGGCGAGGCTTTCTTGCTGCCACGATTCTGCTGTCCCCTAGATGCTTTCTCTTCTGGGGGCTTGATGTAAGCCTCTTGTCACTGAAGGCAGTTGGTTATCACGGACGGGCTGGGCACGAAAGTATCTGATAAAGATCAGGACGATTTCTTCGGCTGACGAATTTAATCCAACGAGTGTCATGCTTCGTTGGAAATTGAACAGTATGGAAACAGCAAGGCCATTAAAAATACTAATGTATTGGGCAGCACAACCTTTTCAAAATCAGCCAAAACAGGGAAACCACGAGTCACATCGCGTGGGAGGAATGAGCGAGGTGATCGTTGACACGAGTTCATGAACTTAGTTTCAATCAGCTTCCTAAAATGGATGTCAACTCGCTTTCGCGTGCCTCAGTCCGACCTCATGACTCTAGATAAGCTTACCTTATTAAGACTTCAACCAAGCTGACGTCAATTCTACCTACGGGCGCATGCAATAGCAAGAAATCTACGCTAAGTGGCAAACGTTTTGCCTGTTGCTGAACGAGACCGTTGATCACTGCTACCTTTCAGAGGTTATTACACCATAGTTACAGAGGCGACTGAATGGAGTTCGAAAGACTTTCGTAGGCAAGAAATACAATGCTGCGAATTGTCAGGTGCTTGCTATGAGAGAAATTTCGTGTCGGTTGACAGGCGTAAGAGGACTGATTGCGAGCTGAACGAGGGACTCGCAACACCACGAGTCATCTTAGGTCAGAATTAACAACAAGTAAGGTTTTGCCCCTGACGGGATAAAACCGCTTTACCGCTGGACCTGGCCAGCCGACAGTTCAAATCTAACTGGATCACAGGAGTTCTTCGCTAAGTTCGGGCTAAAACCTTAGCAAAGCAGTAGCAGGAGCGCTCATGATGCGACATGACCAAAGGATCACCCGGTGCTTCCTAATAGCGACGCAGGCTCAATATAATATCTGGGACCGAGTGACTTTAGGCACTACTCATTCAAACCAGCATGACGTCTGATTCGCACTCGTAACGCGTGCCACGTGGGACGTCTACGTACTCCAGCTCCCACCTATCAAACATTGATAGGGACGACGGACTTCATCATGCTGCGTATACGAGTGAAAACAATTGCTGATATGGGTAGATAAAGGAAAAGAAACGGTGTAGTAAAGACCGCGGAGCCCGTTCTCGCTAGTTTAGCGTCTACGACAATTTCAAGAGGAAAGCCTGCTAGTCTTCCGTCTCGGTAGAGACGTGCCGTATTTGGTTATGCGAGTCTGTCGGTCTCGAACCGAGATGCAGGGTCTCCCGGTCGCATGGGTTTGCAACTGCTGGGGGTCTCTCCCAAGAGATTGGTATCGTCTCACGCAAATAGGGCGAATCACGAGTACATTGCTTGAAGCGGCCAGCTGAACGTGAGTCCTTTGGAAGGTGCAGATGAAACAAGAAAGAGTCTTCCAAGGCTCATATCAATGCACTGCCTAACATTCGATCCAACAATTGTCGTAAGCTCGGTCATTCAACTAAGGGCCTCATCTTTGCTGATTGCCTTCATGTGGCGCGCTGGCAGACCGCCCCCCAGAAGGGCGAGTTCATAGGCCCCGCAGGATAAGGCGGACAGAAAGTCAAATTAATTGCAAGACAACGAACGATCTTCATCCTGAGAGATCCTCTTCATTGATGGATCAAAGGGCCACTGGTATAAATGCTGAGCTCACTACATCTGCGGTAGGAATGGGCTGTCCATGCTCATCCCATCCTCTCTCTCTCTCCTTTTCCATACTGTACCTTCCTGTGCGTTGAACCTCGGCACCTCCCATCCAGCCTTTGTTGGCGTCCAAGCAGAAGTCAGCTGGCTTCAAAGTTTGTGCCTGACGCAAGATGATTATGGAGGAGACTGTTGCTAATGTCATGCCATAGAACCACACATCAGTCGCCATGACGCACTTCACCACTGCCTTAGTGGCCAGCCTTTTATTCGCGTCTGTTGCCAACGCCACCTGTGTAACGAGTTGGACCAATTACAAATGTACTACAACCCAATTAGGCTGTTGCATTGACATCAGCTACGACCTCCAGGAGCAGAATGGAAAGAATGAGGAATGGAGAAACGATTGGATGAAGGTTAACTGCAATTCTTGTGCGTCGTGAAGGTATCAGGGGATAGGCACCTTGTCGGCAATCACAATACATACATACGACTTGCAGCGTTGTGCATTCTACAACTAAGATACACCATCCTCCATGGCTCTGGGACACATGATATAAATATTGCTCGCCTTTCCTTGATCGACAATGGCTTTGTCGGCCGCCAGCTAGTCCAAATGAAGACGAAGGCTATAGCACTCAATAATCAGCTTTGTCCACGCTTCGACCTCCCTTTTCCCTTTCTCCCGTCCAAAAACTAACTCGTGTATGCCCCCTCGCCCGATGATCTTGTGCTGTTACCTTTTTTATTGATTTTCTTATTGCTCATGCAAACAATCCCTTCTCAGCTAAGGGTCATCCATAAAGGGTCTAAGTGCGCTACGGGTCATTTCCTGGCTGAGGCGCATATTTCCCCACAAGCGCCCATGCCCTCAAATTATGTCAGGCTAAGCCAAGCTCTTTTGTCCGAAACAAGCACAGTTGCTGAGGAGGTGCGAAGATCACGATGAAGCAAGAAAACGGTCTTCAGCGATCCAGGCAACCAACGATGGACCCCGAAAAGGAACACTTCAGGATTTAGGGATACACAGCCGCGCTTCACGAAGGTCGGCACCGCTCGGCGTCTACCGTGCAAGCGCCCGTAGGAGCGCCGACGTTGTCTGTGTGGCACTGGATCAAACCAGTGAATGCCCGTCATATTCTGCGGGGAGATTTGCAACACTGACTGAGAGCAAGCCACCCGTCTAGGCAGCCTTGTAGGGCGACGAGTGCGCCCGACGCAGTTTGAGATTCGGTTTTGGGATTCTAAGCTTCTTGCAAGCCATCATTCGCGCATCCCTGTCGCACCTCTAATTGCGGTAAGCAAGCGGGCGCTATTCCTAGCCTGCAAGCCACTCAGACCTGACTTTGACTAGCACGAAGCTTCCCTCATTGCCACATTGGGAAATGGCAATGAGTTCATGATGCTGTTGCAGTGAAGCGTCAGCCGCCTCCCCCTGATGCCCGACCTATTTGAGTCAAGTTCGCACTGCACTCAAAGTCAAAACCTCAGTCTTCAAGCCAAAGATGTCTCCGAGACCGCCTTAGCTGACAAAATCTCAAGTCAGAGCCTCATGTAATACTGCAAGAAGCGCCGACATCATGGGGCGCCGTCAATGTCCACTGCAGCTTACTGTCGATCATGTCAAGGCTTTTGAGCGTTTGACGATGGATCAGGGGTGCTACGTCCTTCGATGCCTGAAGGATGGATCATACACAATGGCTTGGATGCCTTGCTTTTCGAATCTAGAGAGATAATTGTCTCGTTCTGTCGCTGGTCGCTGGCATTCTGTTGTCTGTTCGATATTGTTTCTTGTTTCTTTTGTGATTTCATCGATTGCACTTTTCATTAGATTCATTTACAAAAGCAGCATTCGGCATATATGACTTTAGGGCCGAAATAGCAAATCGCCAACATGCCTAACCAGGCAGCCTGCCGAACAACATCGGAGAAGCCGGCCGGACCGGCTCTCCCAGAATCGGACGACACAGTGGCAAAGCTACCAACGTGGCAAAAATGGACGATTCTGTTTGTCGTTTGTTGGATGACTTTGCCTGCTACCTTCGCCAGCAGCTCCATCATGACAGCAGTCGCAGAGGTTGCCACCGATTTCGACGTCCCGACCCACGTCATTACCACAGCGAACGCTGGTGTTTTCATTGCGATGGCTGTGTCTGCCCTCATATGGTTGCCAATCAGCAGCATTATTGGTCGCAGACCTACCTATCTCTTAGCTACGATCATGCTTACGCTGTCTTCAGTGAGCTCAGTCACATCTTAGAGCTTTGCTTTCTTCGTCACTGCCTGGATCTTCGGAGGAGCAACCGGACTTTACTTCCTCATTGCTGGACAAACCATCTTGGCAGACACTTTTGAGCCAGTCAGTCTTTGTCAAAGCGTTCCAGCCTGGAAGCCTTCTCTAACGTGTTTGACAGACCAGTCGAGGCTTGGCGGTTGGGCTGTTTCTCGGAAGCTCTGTTGCTGCAAACTCCTTAGGTGAGTGACTTGGATCTATCAAAAGACCCTTCTGCTGACTTGGCGAAAGCGCCGATGATTGGAGGTGTTATTGTTTCATACACAACATGGAGAATCATCTACGTTGTCCAAGCAGGGATGGCCTTCTCTGGCCTCATGCTGGGATACCTATTCATTCCAAATACAGCCGGTGTTAAGAACCAGGAAGCCAAGTGTGGATCCAGCGACAATTATATTATCGGTGCATTGCGCAAGTTCAGTCCGTTGGATGTGTTTCGTTTGTTCAAGAACCCAAACATCATTATGGCGGTAGGTTCCCTTCAGATACTGTCCCAGTCACCGTCGCCAACCCTTCCCGATTTCAGGACTTCGCTTGCGGGCTACTAGGCTTCAATCAATATGCCCTCATAGCCTCGATTCGACGTGTCATCAACCCACGGTTCAATCTCACAACCCCCCTTATCAGCGGTCTGTTCTACCTCGCCCCGGGAGCTGGCTTCTTGCTTGGCAGCATGATCGGCGGTGCGCTGTCAGACCGGACGGTCAGGCAATACATCCAAAAGCAAAATGGCCTCCGCCTGCCGCAGGACCGACTCAATGCCTGTCTTCCCGCCTTCTTCTTTCTGTTGCCATTAGGAACACTGGTCTTCGGTTGGAGTCTGCAACTAGAAGTTGGTGGGATGGTTTTGCCTGTCATTAGCTCATTCGTCCAAGGTTTTGGTCTGATGTGGTCGTTCAGCGGACTGAACACGTACGCCGCCGGTAAGTTCAACCCTGAAATTCGTTGCTCCATTCCCGGCTTTGGCTGACTGAAATGCCTTTTTATAGAAGTTGTACCCGAAAAGAGAACAGCTGTCATTAGTGGAAAATACATCATCCAATATTGCTTTGGGGCCAGCGCTGTCGGTGGTGTCGTTCCCATGATAGACGCTATCGGAGTCGGTTGGGCTTTTACTATCAGTAAGCTCATATCATCCTGGCAAAGTAAGACCCTTGAGTTGATTGCTGACTATCTTTTGTAGCTGGGCTTGGTGCCATTTTTGGCGGCGTGCTTGTCTTGGCGATGATCAAGAAAACACTGCATGTTCAAAGCCACAAGACTATTGACGACAAGCTTGACAATGATGCGGACAGTTGTGTGTTGTCGTAGCCACTCAGCCACTTGTGGCTTTATAGCTTCGTGTGGCACATACGTATTTAATACGCCTTCGCCTCGTATCCCTGTTTCTAAGAGATTAACCCGTTTTTACTTATTTCTATAACCCCTACTACGTAATAGTTATAAACCTAGCTCTTAATATAACGCTTTATACCCTCTAATATACTATAAAGTAAGATATAGCTTAATATAGTTTATATAACTATATTTCCACGCACTTTAGAATAATATATAGGAATATATTAACCCTTATAGTAAAGAAATAACTAATTTAATATAATAAGTACTACACCTTCCTACGCTTAATAAACTATATATAAAGTGATAAAAAGAAGCTTAATATAAAGATATCTAATTTTATATAAACTAAACTACTTACTATTATACTTACTAACTAAACCCTTTTAATACTAAGCTATTACTACTACCTATATTTATAGTTAAAAATATTAAAAAAAAAAATATAGGGTATATTACAAACTATAAAATTTAAGTTATAAAGTAAAAAAAGCTTACTATAAGCTACTACTTTATTTAGAACTAAGTCTATACTATAGTTAATCGTAAGATATTATTTATAATATAAAGCAACCTCATCCTTATTAAAAACACTTTAATTTAAGTCTTTATTTATATACTTAAGAATTACTTTATACTAATAGTTCTCTCTATAGTTATTACTATATAAAATAACTACTTTACTTTATTATAAAGAGCTATAGTAATAATAAATCTAGAGGTATAATACTAGGAGTAGTATTATATATATTAGTATATATAAGCATATAAGATCCCTAAAATTTAAGAGGTTCTTGCTTTATATACCTTTTTAAAAGTAATAAGCAGATATCTTACCTCTTTCTAGGCTAAATAGAGCCTTATTAAACTTATTATAGCTAAAGAGACTAGTAAGCTTATATATAATATTATTAAGTATAGAGTAATCTTCTCTATACTTCTAAAATAGTATATAAATTAAGAAAGTTAGTATAATATCTATACTATACTTAGTAAGTACTTAGAACTTTTCTATTCTATAACCTTAGAAAACTTTATACTAAGTAACTCCACTTTAAGTAAAAAATATAGAGATAATAATTTCTAAAAGTACCTATATAGTAAGGAGTACTAATAGTTAGCTATAAAATATAGCTACTTAGAAACAACACTATAAAATAAATAGGCTAAGTATAAAGCTTACTTCATAGCTAGTAAAAAAGAGTAAATTTTAGAGACCTTCTTAGAGCTAGAGTAGAGCTAACTCTAGGACTATCTCTAAAATATAAAATAGATTATAGAAGTATCTTAAACGCTATATTTATTACAGGTATTACTATAGTTACCTTTAGACGTAGTTATATAAAGTAATATTAATCTATAGAGACTACTCTTAGTAAAGACTATAGTAAAGCAGTATTTTAGAGAATAAGGCTTAAGTAATATTAATCTATAGAGACTATTTTTAGTAGAGATTATAGTAAAGTAGTACTAGCTTAATAGAGGATAGAGGTAGAGGTAAAGCTAATCTATAAAAACTACTTTTAGTAAAGACTATAGTAGAGTAATATTAATATACTATCTATTAAAGAGTAAGGTAAATAAACCTCTTTTTATTTATATATAGCTTTATTTTATAGCTTTATATCTTAAATATAAAGCTAGAGGGGTATATTATAGCTACTCAGCTACTTATAGCTTTATAGCTTTATATAGCATATATATATTTAATACGCCTTCGCTTTATATCCCTGTTTCCAAGAGATTAACCCGTTTTTACCTATTTCTACGACCCCTACTGCGCGACATATGTAAATTAGAAGGAAGCGTGAGTTGTTTGAAAATGGAAGCCAATTTTCCGGGTGGGGAATGTTGAGTTGTTCTGCTGGACACGTTTTATTTTCCGCTAGACTTGGAGTCTAAAAAGAGATTGAGAATTTTGCGAAGCATTGCTCCACTAGGACATTCAAAATAGATATTAGACTGCTGCTTTATTTGTGTAGCTAGATAGATATGAACTGAAAAGCGAGGGGGTATGCTAGTTTCAAGCGACTAAGGAATCGAACCACTTAAAACGTTGGGACTGAGGACGTCAAATTGAGTGGGATTCATCTACACACTTATGGACTTTCTCTCCGGCCGCCAGTTCCTTCTCTCAGCCACCAAATGGCATCTTGCCCTTTATTTGGCGCATCCTCGTCAATTTCCCGTATCGCATATTGACGATTTGCTGTGATATCTAGTGCAAAGAACGCGTAGTTTTAGGCATTGTTAAGCTTTGCAATATCTGATAGGGTAATACACCTGTTGCTATTATTTAGTAATAGTATGAACAGGATAGAAAGTCTAATCCTCACTTAGAAGGTAGATAAAAGTAATCATAAGAACCATCTTAAGGAGCCGACGTCTAATGTTCGAAACCTCCTATATTACGGTCAGCTATCCGATAGTAGGGTCTACTAACAGAAGCTGGAGATTGACACGTAGTAACAGTACACTGAGGTTATGGTCTGGGTCGTTAGTCGTAGGCTATATCGTAGATCGGTAGTCAGAGGCTAAGGTGATTAATCTTAGACTTAATAAGTATTCGCAGTGAAAGTAAGCTGAAAGTATCCTGAGGATAAATACAAAGTTAATTGCTGAAGAGCTATAGAAGTTTGACTATAAACTAGGTTCTAGTTATACTATATATAAGTCCTGAATAGTCTTTTTTATCTTATTACTAATCACTAATCAGGTATTAGTGAGCGCTCAGTAATCGTTAGTAAGCGCTCAGTAGTTCTAACTAAGCGCTCAGTAACCTATACTACTTACTCAGTCTTATCTTATCATCATATAACTTGTACTATAGTTCTTCTATCTCTAAGTAAGTCCCTGCTATTCCTATAATCCTGCAGTACAAATGTCCTGTTATAGCTGCCTGACGCCTAAGTAGGTTGTTTAACTGTTATCCTTGTTTACAGGTTATAACATCAGGTCCCCTCTCTAAAAGTCTTGTCCTCAAGACCTAACATAAGTAGGTCGTTAGTCCTAGGTTAGGGATCCGTTAATCATGCTTCCTGATTTATCTATAATGCGGACACTATATCAGGTTATATTCCTAATAATCCTGCGATTTCCACTCTTTGTTATTATTATTATTCTCTTAATATTACAGAGAATAGGTTTGAAGTTATGCCTTGTTATTACTATTAGTCTAAGAGGTTATACTGTAAAATACTGCTTAGCTCCTTGGTTTATAGGGAGTATATCGCTGTAGGTAGCACTTATCATTCATATAATACTTCTGATAATATAATTTGCTAATGTTTATATAGTTTAGGCTTATTATATTTTATTTATACTGACTTATATATAGTAGAGCGTCTAATAGTTAAATCTTAGTATTTAGATAATAAGGAGGAAGAAACTGAGGAATTGTTTCGAAAAAGAATAGAGGCGCTGCAAAAGGCGTAGGCTGAGGTAAATAAGGCGCTTATAAAGTTAGATTATATTCGCAAGACTAAGCGAATAGTGTTTAAGAAGGGTTATAAGGAGACTTTAGTAGTAGCTAAGGAGGAGGGAGTAGTAGAGCCTTTTCCTGCTAAATCTTCTTTAGTTCTTAAGGCGTAGTTGATAGGTGCTTTTAGTATAGTAGACCTAGATACTATCCTTAGTAATTAGAACCTAGGTACTCTAAACTTTTTATTAGGGGAGTCTTAATTACTTTCTAGTGTTCCTAGGCAAATAAATAGTTTTCCTTATTATAGTCTGTCTGTTTTTATTAGTAGTCTGACATACTTATAAGGTTTTCTGACGCGTTAATAACTAGTAGTGTTAGCTGGAGTTGATATTGCTGAGTATAGTATAGAATAGCAGGTTCTCTCTGCTTATTCCTAATATTATTGCTAATACTTATTAAGTTTTTCTTTTGTGTTAGTAAGGTTAGACTATAGTTCCTATATATTTTCTTTATAGCTATACCCTTTCTATTTAATGAGGAAGTGGAACTTTTCTTTGTTTAGTATTAAGTAGTTGATGATCTGTTTGACTTTATATTCTGGTTTATTATCTTCTATAATAATAAGGTTATTCGTCTATGATCTCTAGGGTGCTGGTTCGAGTAGTAAAATATAGAATGTTAGGAAACATTTCATTATATTAAGTAGGTTAAGTTTATAGTTAACTAGTGAAACTTTTCAGAGGATTTTAAAAGGTCTAAGTTTCTTAAAATCTAGTTTATTATTTAGTTGTTTTGTTTTGATGTTTCGCTGTATAAGATAGGCGCTATCTCCCTCTTTTAAAGTTAGTCCCTCAATCCTTCGTTTATTACTGAATTATGTTATGCATTGTCATACAAATTCGAGTTCTTTGCGTGCATTCTCTTAGATATCCTTGATTTATCTGATTATAGCAACAGCTTTTAGTGCTTTTAAGCCGGCTTAAGGTTCTCTATAAGCTGTTAGTTCAAATCTATAGTTAAGGTAGAAGGAGGATTCCTTAGTGCTTTCTCCTACTGCGCTGTTATAGGCGAATTAGGCTATTAGTAGTAGTACTACCTAATTGTCTTGGTTATAGTTGATATAGGCGCGGAGGTAGGTTTCGAGGATCTGGTTAATTCTTTCTGTTTATCTATTAGTCTGCAAGTAAAAGGCAGTAGATATTGCTTGTTTAATGCTGAGTTATGATGTGATTAACTTCTAGAACTTAGAAGTGAAGATCTTATCTCTATCTAACACTATTTCCTTAGGTGTTCCGTAGTTAGCGATAATATACTTAAGGAATATATAGGCGAATTCTTCAGCATTACTTAATTCCTTATATAGGATAAAGTAGGTATACTTCGTGAGTCTGTCTACTATAACGAGAACGCTGTTATAGTAGACTTCTGTAAGAGGTTCTCAAGACTTTAGTAGTTTAATAATAAAGTCGAGGGATATAGAGTACTAAGCAGTTTAAGGCATAGGCAAAGGTTATAACAATCTATAAGGTTAGTGTCAGGCTGGTTTGCTTTTCAGGCAAACCTTATAATCCTTAATTGCTATTACAATATATTCTCTAGTAACCTTTTCTCTATAGTATTGTTGTAGTTATTTCCAGGTCTTTATGATTCCTTAGTAACTATATGCTAGTATACTGTGGAATTCCCTGATAGCTTTATTATCTAGTTTGCTAGGCAGGCTAGCTATAGATCGTCTAGTTATTATAAGAGCTTTTATAGTAGGTATAAGGTCTCTGTTGTTATTATATTTAAGAATCACTTAGGTTTCTTTTAGTACTAGGATATTATAGTCTAGTTATTAGCTAAGAGCGTCAGCTCTGCTATTTTCTAATCCCTTCTAGTAGATAATTTAGAAATTAAATTCTGAGAGGAATTCTAACTATCTGATTTATTGTTTATTAAGTTCCTTCGAAGTAGTGAAATAGGCTAAGTTCTTATAGTCTGTGTATATAAGTACTTAGTAGATAGTTCCTAATAGCTAGGGTTACTATTCCTTGAATGCTTTAATGATTGCTATAAGTTCTTTATTATAGATCTAATAGTTAAGTTCTAATCTGCAGAGCTTGCGTAAGAAGAAGCTATAGAAGTGTAGACATCCTTCTGAGTCTTATTATAATAGCTGTGCTCTAAGGGCAAAATCTGAGGCATCTGTTTTAACTTCAAATTATTCTTCTAGGTTTAGGATTATTAGGACTGGTTTACTAGTAATGCAGTCCTTAATTATCTAGAAGGCTGTGTTCTAGGCTTCTTTCTATTTAAATAGTTAGTCTTTATAGCTAAGATCTATAAGAGGTATATTAATCTTTCTATAGAGTCTGATGAATTTTTAGTAGAAATTAATAAATCTGAGGAATCCTTAAACTTCTTTGAGGTTAGTTAGTATAGGCTATTCTTATACAGATTAGACTTTTTTCTTTAATATACTGATATATCTAGAAGTGATTATAAATCCAAGGTATTCAACTTCTTAGGTGTAGAATATACTCTTTTCTAGTTTAACTAGAAGTTTAGTATCCTAGAGAGCCTTAAGTATAAAGTGTATATATTCTTTATATTGTTCTATTATAGCGGAGAAGATAAGGATATTATTAAGGTAGATAACTATAAAGATATCCACAAACTTTCTAAGAACTTAGTTAATTATGTTCTGGAAAGTTGCTAAGGTGTTAGTAAGGCTAAAGGGTATAATAAGGTATTTGAAATATCCTTTGTATGCTCTGAAGGCTGTCTTCTATTCTTCTCCTTTCTTCATTTGGATAAGGTTATAGGCACCTTTAAGGTCGAGTGCTATAAAGTAGTTAGCTCTGTAAAGGAGTCGTTATAGCTTATCAATTAAAGGTAACAGGTACTAATTCTTAATCATCATTTCATTAAGTATTTAGTAGTCGATATATAGTTATAGTTTGCTATTTTTCTTAGGTATAAACAGGATTAGGCTTCCTGCTAGTAATGTTAATTCTCTGATATAGCCTTTCTTAAGGTTCTTATCAAGGTATTTATCGAGGGCTTCTATTTCTGTTAGGTTAAGTCTGTAGATTTTATTAAATCTAGGCTCTTTCCCCTCCTTAATAGGGATTTTATAGTCGAAGTTCATATATTCAGGCAGTCTAGTCTCTAGTTCAGCTGCAAAAAGTTTCTTATAAACTCTGTATTCTTCTAGGATAGATAGAAAGGGATCATCCTTTCGTTTAAGATCTGCTGTCTTTAATAGTTATAACATAGCTTCTTTCGCCTTAAAGTAGCAGATATATCGTTTTATTACTCCTTAGTAGGGGAATCTGTTTAAAGCCTAGGTTCTATAGGGCTACTCAGGGACTAGATTATTATAGTCTTAATAGAGTTAGCCTATTCTCTAATCTATCTATAGGTTGTTCTTCTCAAGCTATAGCATTCCTAACACAATGTTATATATACTAAGTTCAGTAATATCGAATTAGAGTTATTTGTTTTGATCTAGGTAACTTATCTTAAGGGGTATAGTCTTGTTTTTAATAGTTCCTCCTTTATATTAGACTTATTCTCCTTCTATATTATTAAGCTAGTATATATATTTCTTCTTCTGCTATAATAGTTATAGTTAGTTCACTACTTAGGGTGAGATAAAATTTATTTCAGCTCTACTGTTAATAAGCGCGATAGTTATAATATTATTAATAGTAACTATAAGTTACAGATATACTTTCTAGTCTAGGGATACTAGACAGATAGACCTTATTATTATTACCTGTCTTAGTCCTTTATTAGTAGGTAAGTCTAGTTTTTTAACTGCTCTAGCTGTCTGGGGTAAGTGATCTGTTTTACTTCCTGTTATGCTTTTATGAGGCGATTCTCTTAGAATCAGAGCCTTAGAGGGTTTGGTCCTTCTTATAAAAGTCTATAAGCCTTAGCCTTCTAGACTGTATATATAAAGCATTTATCTTTCTAGCATTCTTCCTATTTCATAGCATCGTTATACTAATACCTTATAAGGTATTGCAGGCTTAGTCTGAAAATTACGAGATTATTCTCGAATAGGACTATTATCTATCTAATTATTATTAAGGTAGGGTAGATCTCCTAGATAGAGTTATTATTATGTCTTCTAGGGTAGAACTAGTATTTATACTTATCTCTAAGGTGTTCTTTGCATTTATCGAAGAAGTATTAGGGCTAGAAAAGAGTTCAGTAGGTATAGTAGTTATACTTAAGTATAGAGTAGTCTTCTGTATAGAACTTAGAGGTGTATTCCCTGTCCTATTAGTTTACAGGAGTTCTATAGAAGTATTGCTGTTACTTGTCTTAGAGTATGTTAATTTCCTAGTACTTTAGGAATTACTTGATTCTATCTTCCTGGTTATCAGATTCCTCTTTAGAACTAGAGTTATCTATACTAGGGATGAGTCTATAAGTAATGTCTGTCTAAATATATTATCAAGCAACGTTACGAGGTTTATCTGAGTTATAAGGTAAACTTTTTCCTTCTCTAAAAGTCTAGTTACTAGTAAGGCTGAGGATTTGTTGCTCAGTCAAGGGGTTATATTAGTGTTCAGGTTCTTTATTAGATTCTTCCTTAACTTGTTCCTCGAGTTCTTAGATTGTTTGTTAAGTCTTTTCGTTGTATTTTACAGGGTTTAGATTTATGTTGTTAAGTTATTAGATATAAAGCATCTTATCTAGTTGTTTAGTAGTCTTTCTGACTATCTTGCTGTTAGCTTAGAATGCTATTACGAGGGTCTTAGTCTTAACTTCTGGAATAGTTATATTATAACCTGTTCTTCTACAGTCTAAGTTGCTAGGCCAGTATCTTATAGCTTCTTTATTGCTACAGTAGGTGAAACATTCATCGTTATAGCATCTGGTTTATAACAGGGATGCGTGGGGTACTTTAGTTACTATGCTAGCTTGCTTAGTTCGCTCAGGTATAGGTTTCTAACTAAGCTTTTTTAGCTGTCTGCAGTCTTTAGCGATATGTCCTATCTTTTCGCAGTTATAGCACTTAGGGTTCTATAGTTTCTTGCTGTCGTTTTTAGTAGTAGCGCTGAGGTCTATAGGTCTGCTGTGTTATCTATAAGAAGTGCTCTGTTATATGTTATTCTAGTTATTATAGGGTCTGTTATTATTCTGCTGGTTATTAAACTTATTTTGAGGTTGCTATTAGTACTTACATCCTGAGTTTAAGTTCTGTCGTTTGTTACTTTGTTCCTTTTGTTGTTCGAAGAGTTAATTATTAATCTTAATAGTAAGTTCAGCATACTGAAGGAAGTTGTTAGGTTGATCGACCTTAATAATTTCATCTTTAACTTCGTTCTTAAGTCCTTAGTAGAATATAAAGATCTTAGTTTCTTTAGTAAGGTTGAGTTGGACGCTTAGTTGCCTGAAGTTAGCAGAGTAGTCCTTAGTAGACTTAGTTTATTAAAGCTGTAAGAGATCTTGCTCAGCTTGTTGTTTCTTGTTAGGGTCCTAGAAGAGTGAATAGAGTGTATCCTTAAATCCTTAGAAATTAGCATAGATATCGCAGGTTTCTGTAGTATATTTATCGAGGGTTTTATACTTAAGATATTCTTCCTAAATTAGTTCAAACTATTTAAAGGCTTTTCCTCGGAGATAGGTAGCTATATATACTACCTTCTTGGTTTTATTAGTGAAGTCTCTGTAGTAAAAGTTCTAGTAGTTCTTAACTTAGATTAAGAATCCTTTAAGGGTTCTAGAGGTTCTATTATAAGTAATAGGTACACTGAGCTTAAGTTTCTGCTATCCTCTGTGAAGAGGTGTAGTGATAATGTTAGCAGTAGCCTGAAGGGTCTAGTTTTCGTTCTCAAGTTTAGCTGCCTGTTAAGTAACCTGCTAGAAGGCTTCCTAGAGTTTGTTAATAGCTTAGGCACTCTTATTAAATATACCCTGCATCTGTTTAATATTGCTATTAGCTTTTGCTAGCTGTTATTTAAGTTCTTTATTATTATCGTCTTCTTCTAAGTCTTCCTTTATCTTATAGTCACTAAGTTCCTAGGCTAGGTTACAAGTTGCCTGCCTGGCAGAGGAGCCTGGGGTAAGTAACTTAGTAGAAGTGTGGGAAGATATTCTGTCTATACTATTTAGTAGATGTTAATAGTTAACTTACTAAACAGAAGTAATCAAAGTATTATAGTCAGCTATCCGATAGTAAGGTCTGCTAATAGAAGCTAGAGATTAATATATAATAACAGTATACTGAGGTTATAGTCTAGGTTATTAGTTATAGGCTATATTATAGATTAGTAGTTAGAGGCTAAGGTGATTAATCTTAGACTTAATAAGTATTTGCAGTGAAGGTAAGCTGAAAGTATCCTGAGGATAAATACAAAGTTAATTACTAAAGAGCTATAGAAGTTTAACTATGAACCAGGTTCTGGTCATACTATATATAAGTCCTGAATAGTCCTTTTTGTCTTATTACTGATCACTGATCAGGTATTAGTAAGCGCTCAGTGATCGTTAGTAAGCGCTCAGTAGTTCTGACTGAGCGCTCAGTAACCTACACTGCTTACTCAGTCTTATCTTATCATCACGTGACTTATACCATAGTTCTTCCGTCTCCGAGTGAGTCCCTGCTGTTCCCGTGATCCTGCAGTACAAATGTCCTGTCATAGCCGCCCGACGCCCAAGTGGGTCGTTCAACTGTTATCCTTGTTTACAGGTCGTAACATCCCACTACACCAGGTAGGTGTGTCATTTCATGCAGCAGAGCGAGTCCGGCAGAAGGTTGCGCAACTCGATTGCTCGTCCATTCTGATTGGGCGGCCTGTTCCCCTGCATCTGTTCCGTAATAGCCATTGTTAGAGAACGCTACCGGGCAAATTACAACAGTATTGTCTTTCGTTCGCGCATAAGCTATAGTTTGAGGCTCGGTCCGGCATATACGTGAAGATTCGGATGTTCCACACCCGATGGATACAATACCATCTCTCTCTTGAAGCGCTGGCACGTAAGTAGTAGCTCTAGAGCCCAACGCATGGATAGGGTCGAAAACATTCAATCTGATATCAGGCACGAGGTCTTGATTACTGTCTGGAACGAAAATGTGATAAGTCTTTCATACCTACGGTAGCTTAGATTGTGATTATGAAGACTTACAGCCAAACCATCCAACAACTGCAGCTGTTTTCCCGGCGTCGTCTTTAAGCAAGAATTCAGACGCTGACTCCGCATAATAATTCATCCATTTGATACCATTCTGGATGAAAGCAGCCTGTGCTGCGTTGCACAAGAATGGATTGCCTTCTGCTTCGGCGCCCGCGACAATCGCAAGACTCGTTTTGCTGCGAAATCTCGTCTGTAACAGCTGGGAATCCAGGACTGCACATGAGGTCGCGGTTGTTATAGTCAGCTATCTGACAGTAGGGTCTGCTAACAGAAGCTAGGGATTGATATGTAGTAACAGTATACTGGGGTTGTGGTCTGGGTTATAGGTTATAAGCTGTGTTATAGATTAGTAATCAGAGGCTAAGGTGATCTATCTTAGTCTTAATAAGTATTCGTAGTAAAAGTAAGCTAAAAGTATCCTAAGGATAAATATAAAGTTAATTACTAAAGAGCTATAGAAGTCTAACTATAAGCTAGGCTTAGACTATACTATATATAAGTCCTAAATAGTACTCTTTATCTTATTACTATTCCTAATCCTAATAAAGTCTGTTCTTTAATTATATAAAACCTATATATACTAAAGATAGCCTCTATATTCTTAGTATATAGATCTAATCTTTTATTTTATTATTATATAACTTATACTATAGTTCTTCTATTTCTAAGTAAGTCCTTGTTATCTCTATAATCCTATAGTATAAATATCCTATTATAGCTACCTAACGCCTAAGTAGGTTGTTTAGCTGTTATTCTTACTTATAAGTTATAATATCAGGTCTCCTCTCTAAAAGTTTTATTCTTAAGACCTAATATAAGTAGGTTATTAGTTCTAGATTAAAGACCTATTAATTATGCTTCTTAATTTACTTATAATACTAATATTATATTAGGTTATATTTAAAAATTAAAATAATCTAAGTTAGTATTTTGTTCTGCTTATAAAGATATTTTCTATTACTTTAGTTCTAATAATATTATGTCTTATATTTACTGTTTTTATACAAAGCGTATATATTAAATAGTAGAGGGTGTGAGGACTTACTAAGGTTAGAAAACCTTAAAATGTCTTTATAATAATTTAGTAGTTATATTAAGTTATAAGTTTGTTATTTTTTCTTAGTAGTATATATTTATACTAACTAGTTATAGTGAAGAGGCTAAGTAATTAGTATTAAGAATAGGAAAAGAAGGAGGAATAAGCTAGCGATATATTATTAAGCCTTTATAAGAAGTTAGTATATGTTTAGGTAGAAATAGCTAAACTAGCTAGTTATCTATTATAGATTTATATAATTTAAAAGAAAGTAAAGGAGTATTATATAGAGATATTTTCTCAGAGAATATAGAAGTTAGAAGAAGATAATATTTTTTTATATTAGATATTTATAAGAGTAGTATAATAGATAATCTTTAGTTTTAAAGTATTGAAAATAATTTAGATTAAGTAAGTTTTAGTATTAGCGAGGAGTTTACAAACTTTAGTCTTTTACTAAGGGATTTGTAGTTAGTGTTTTCTAGAGGTTTTTAGTTTTTAAGTATTCCTAAGCAAATAAATAGTTTTCTTTGTTATAGTCTATCTGCTTCTATTAGTAGTCTAATATATTTATATAGGTGCTTAATATATTAATAATTAGTAGTGTTTATTATAGTTAATATTACTGAGCGTAGTATTAAGTAGTAAGTTTTTTCTACTTATTTCTAGTATTAGTGCTAGTATTTATTAAGTTTTTCTTTTGTATAAGTAAGGTTAAACTATAGTTTCTATATATTTTCTTTATAACTATTTTTTTCTATTTAACTAAGAATTAGAATTTTATTCTATTTAGTTTAATATAGTTAATAATTTGCTTAACTTTATATTTTAGTTTGTTATTTTTATAATAATAAGGTTGTTTGTTTATAATCTTTATAATACTAATTTAAGTAGTAAGATATGAAATGTTAGAAAATATTTTATTGTGTTAAGTAGGTTAAGTTTGTAATTAACTAGTGAGACTTTTTAGAGGATTTTAAAGGGTTTAAGTTTTTTAAAGTCTAGTTTATTATTTAGTTATCTTATTTTAATATTTTGCTGTATAAGATAGATACTATCTCTCTTTTTAAAGGTTAGTCCCTTAATCTTTTATTTATTACTAAACTATGTTATGCGTTATTATATAAATTTGAGTTCTTTATATATGTTTCTTTTTTAGATATCTTTGATTTATTTAATTATAGCAACAGCTTTTAGTGCTACTAAGCTAGCTTAAGGTTCTCTATAAATAGTTAGTTTAAATCTATAGTTAAGGTAGAAAAGAGATTTCTTAGTGCGTTTTCTTATTATACTGTTATAAGCAAATTAAGCTATTAGTAGTAGTATTACTTAATTATTTTAGTTATAATTAATATAGGTATATAGGTAAGTTTTAAGGATCTAGTTAATTTGTTTTGTTTATTTGTTAGTTTATAAGTGAAATATAGTAGATATTACTTGCTTAATGCTGAGTTATAATATAATTAACTTCTAGAACTTAGAAGTGAAAATCTTATCTCTATCTAATATAATTTCTTTAGGTGTTCTATAGTTAGTAATAATATACTTAAGAAATATATAGGTGGACTTTTTAGTGTTACTTATTTCTTTATATAGAATAAAATAGGTATATTTTATGAGTTTGTTAATAATAAAGAATATTATTATAATAGACTTCTATAAAAGGTTTTTAGGATTTTAATAGCTTAGTAATAAAGTTAAGAGATATAGAGTGCTAAGTAGTTTATAATATAAGTAAAAGTTATAATAATTTATAAGGTTAGTGTTAGGCTGGTTTGCTTTTTAGATAAACTTTATAATCTTTAATTACTATTATAATATATTTTTAGTAACTTTTTCTCTATATTATTATTATAGTTATTTCTAGGTTTTTATAATTCTTTAGTGTTTATATATAAGTTAAATATGAAACTTTAATTACTTTAGTGTTTAGTTTACTAGTTAGGCTAGCTATAGATTATCTAGCTATTATTAAAAGTCTAGTTACTAGTATTAGGTCTTTATTATCTTTTTATTTAAGAATTACTTAGGTTTTTTTAAGTACTAGGATATTATAGTTTAGTTATTAGCTAAAAGTATTAGCTTTACTATTTTTTAATCTTTTCTAATAGATAATTTAGAAATTAAATTTTAAGAGGAATTCTAACTATCTAATCTATTGTTTATTAAGTATCTTTAATATAGTGAAGTATACTAAGTTCTTATAGTCTATATATATAAGTACTTTATAGATAGTTCCTAAGAGTTTAGGTTACTATTCTTTGAAAGCTTTAATAATTACTATAAGCTTTTTATTATAGATTTAGTAGTTAAGTTCTAGTTTATAAAGCTTATATAAGAAGAAAGTATAAAGGTATAGGTATCTTTTTAAGTCTCTCTAGGATAGTTATACTTTAAAGGCGAAGTCTGAAGTATCTATCTTAAGTTTAAATTATTTTTATAGGTTTAGAATTATTAGGACTAGTCTACTAGATATATAGTCTTTATAGCTAAGGTTTATAAGGAGTATATTAATCTTATTATAGTATTTAATAAATTTTTAGTAGAAGTTAACTAGTTTAAGAAAGCTTTGTATTTCTTTAAGGTTTATTAGTATTAGCTATTTTTAAATAGCTTAGACTTTCTTTTCTAATATACTAATATATTTAAAAGTAATAGTAAATCTAAGGTATTCTACTTTCTATATAGAATATACTTTTCTCTAGTTTAATTAGAAGCTTAATATCTTAAAAAGTTTATAATATAAAGTATATATATTCTTTATATTATTTTATTATTATAGAGAAAATAAGGATATTATTAAAGTAGATAACTATAAAGATATTTATAAACTTTCTTAGAATTTAGTTAATTATATTCTAGAAAGTAGTTAGAGTATTAGTAAGACTAAAAGGTAATAAAGTATTTGAAATGTTTTTTATATATTTTGAAGTAGTTTTCTACTTTTTCTTTTCTTTATTTAGATAAGGTTATAAGTATTTTTAAGGTTTAGTACTATAAAGTAGTTAGCTTTATAGAGGAGTTATTAGAGTTTATTAATTAAAAGTAATAGATATTAATTTTTAATTATTATTTTATTAAGTATTTAGTAGTTAATATATAGTTATAGTTTACTATTCTTCTTTAGTATAAATAGGATTAGGCTTCCTACTAGTGATATTAATTCTTTAATATAGCTTTTTTTAAGGTTTTTATTAAGGTATTTATTAAAGGCTTCTATTTCTATTAGGTTAAGTCTATAGATTTTATTAAATTTAGGCTTTTTCTTCTCTTTAATAGGGATTTTATAATTAAAATTTATATATTTAGGTAGTCTAGTTTCTAATTTAGCTATAAAGAGTTTTTTATAAACTTTATACTTTTCTAGAATAGATAGAAATAGATCGTTCTTCTATTTAAGATCTATTATTTTCAATAGTTATAATATAGCTTTTTTTGCTTTAAAATAGTATATTATTTTACTACTCTTTAGTAAATAGATCTATTTAAAGCTTAAGTTCTATAAAGCTACTTAAAAACTAAATTATTATTATTTTAATAGAGTTAGCTTATTCTCTAATCTATTTATAGGTTATTTTTCTTAAGCTATAATATTCCTAATATAATATTATATATACTGAGTTTAGTAATATTAAATTGGAGTTATTTGTTTTAATCTAAGTAACTTATTTTAAAAAGTATAGTTTTGTTTTTAATAGTTCTTCTTTTATACTAGACTTATTCTCCTTCTATATTACTAAGTTAGTATATATATTTCTTTCCTTACTATAGTAGTTATAGTCTGTTTACTGCTTAGAGTAATATAAAATTTATTTCAGCTCTATTATTAATAAGGATAATAGTTATAGTATTATTAATAGTAATTATAAGCTATAGGTATACTTTCTTGTCTAGGAATACTAGATAAATAAACCTTATTATTATTGCTTATTATAGTTTTTTATTAGTAAATAAGTCTATCTTTTTAACTACTCTAGTTATCTAGAGTAAGTGATATACTTTCCTTTTTATTATACCTTTATAAGGCAGTTTTCCTGGAATTAAAGTCTTAAGAAACTTAATTTTTCTTATAGGAGTTTATAAGCTTTTGCTTTCTATATTATATATATAAAGTATTTATCCTATTAGTATTCTTTTTATTTTATTATATTACTATACTAATATCTTATAAAGTATTATAGACTTAGTTTGAAAATTATAAGGTTGTTTTCGAATAGAGCTATTATCTATCTAATTATTATTAAGGTGGAGTAGATTTCTTAGATAGGTTTATTATTATATTTTCTAGGGTAGAATTAGTGTTTATATTTATTACTTATATGTTTTTTATACTTATTAAAGATATATTAGGGCTAGAAGAAAGTTTAGTAGTATCTATACTAAGTATAAAAAGCTAGGTAATCTTCTATATAAAGTTAGGAGGTATAATCCTTATTTTATTAATCTGCTAAGATATTATAGAAGTATTACTATTATTTATTCTGAAGTATATTAACCTCTTAGTGCATTAAAAGCTGTTTAACTTTTTCTTTTTAGTTATTATATTCTTTTTTAGAACTAGACTTATTAACTTTTAGAATTAGTTTATTATAATATCTTACGTTCTAATTAGCGATATTAGTAGGAGAGTTAGAGTTATAAGGGATCTTTTTTAAGTTAAATCTAGATTTATTTTTACTAAATTTCTAGCTACTAGTTAAGCTCAGTAGTTATTATTCTTCTAGGAGGTTATATTAGTGTTTAGGTTCTTTGCTAGATCTCTTCTTAACTTATTCTTTGAGTTCTTAGTTAATTTACTTAATTTTAGTAAGGTTTCTATATATATGTTTATATTATTTAAAGTAGGCTGTGAGGGTATTTATTTAGCGATACTATATAGTATTATCTAGCTTTTCTTAAGCTTATTATAGCTGAAATATTTATACTACTTTGAAGTATAGGATCTGTTATTTGTTATTACTTATAACCTACTGTTTTGCTTTATACTAGTAAATTTAGTCTATTTCTTATTAGACTTAAGCCTCTAATTTTTAGATTATTTACTAAGTTTCTTTATTATAACTTATAGAGTTTAGAGTAACTATCTTAAGTTATTAGATATAAAGTATCTTATTAAGTTATTTAGTAGTCTTTCAGATTATCTTACTGTTTACTTATAAGGCTATTATAAGAGTTTTAGTCTTAATTTCTAGAATAGTTATATTATAACTTATTTTTCTACAGTCTAAGTTACTAAGCTAGTATCTTATAGCTTCTTTATTACTATAATAAGTAAAGTATTTATTATTATAGTATCTAGTTTAAAATAGAGATATATAAGGTATCTTAATTACTATATTAACTTATTTAGTTTACTTAAATATAGGTTTCTAACTAAGCTTTTTAGGTTATTTACAGTTTTTAGTAATATATTCTATTTTTTTATAGTTATAGTATTTAGGGTTTTATAGTTTCTTATTATTATTTTTAGTAGTAGTACTAAGGTTTATAAGTTTGCTGTGTTATTTATAGGAAGTGTTTTATTAGGTGTTATTCTAGTTATTATAAGGTCTATTATTATTCTACTAGTTATTAAACTTATTCTAGGGCTATTATTAGTATTTATATCCTAAGTTTAGATTCTATTACTTCTCTCTTTATTCTTTTTATTATTTATAGAGGTAGTTATTAATCTTAATAATATATTTAATATAGACTAAGAAACTAGAGAGTGTTTCTAGTTTAGCTATTTTATCTTTAATTTTGTTTTTAAGTCTTTAATAAAAAGTAAAGACTTTACTTTTATTAGTTATATAGAGTCTAGCTATTAGTCTTCTGAACTCTATTATATAAAGTATAGTAGACTTAGTTTATTATAAGTAGAATAGGTTTTATTTAGCTTATCTTTACTTATTAAAGTTAAAGAAAAGAGATTCTAAGGCTTTAATATAGCTTATAAAGCTAAAAAAGATATTTTTTACTTCTTTACTATATTTTTTAACTAAGTTATTAAGCTATTCCTATTAAAGAGGTTTAAACTAAGTAAGAGCTTATTTTTAAAAGAAAGTAGCTATATATACTACTTATTTAGTATTATTCTAGAATATATTAATATAGAAGGCTTAGTAGGTTTATATCTAAACTAAATATCTTTTAAGTTATTCTAAGGTTCTATTAAAAATAGAAAGTATATTAAGCTTAAAGCGTTTATATCTTTTAACTAAAGCTAAGATAATATTAGTAGTAGTTTAAAAGGTATTAACTTCCTTTTTAAGTTCTTAAGTTTTATATACTTATTCCTAGAGTTTTTTAAAGGTATTAGTATTTTAGTTAAATGTATTATATACTTTTTTAAAGTTTTTATTAGTCTTATTAAGCTATTATTTAAGCTCTTTAGTATTATTCTTATTATCTAAATTATCCTTTATTTTCTAGTTTTTAATTTCCTAAGCTAAACTTTAGAAAGCTTTCTCTTTAAAAATAGATAAAAATCTAAGAATAAGTAACTTAATAGAAGTATAGGAAGATATTCTATACTATTTAGTAAGTATTAATAGTTAACTTACTAAATAGAAGTAATTAAAGTATTATAGTTAGCTATCTAATAGTAAGGTCTACTAATAGAAGCTAAGGATTAATATATAGTAATAGTATACTAAGGTTATAGTCTAGGTTATAAGTTATAAGCTATATTATAGATTAGTAATTAGAGGCTAAAATAATCTATTTTAGTCTTAATAAGTATTTATAGTAAAAGTAAGCTAAAAATATCCTAAGGATAAATATAAAGTTAATTACTAAAAAGCTATAGAAGTCTAACTATAAGCTAGGCTTAGGCTATACTATATATAAGTCCTAAATAGTACTCTTTATTTTATTACTATTCCTGATTTTAATAAAGTCTATTCTTTAATTATATAGGACCTATATATACTAAGGATAGCCTCTATATTCTTAGCGTACAGATCTAATCTCTTATCTTATTATTACGTAACTTATACCATAGTTCTTCCGTTTCTAAGCGAGTCCCTGTTATCCCTGTGATCCTATGGTATAAATGTCCTGTTATAGCCGCCTGACGCCTAAGTGGGTCGTTCAGCTGTTATCCTTGCTTACGGGTTGTAACAGCAGTGAAGAAATGAAAAAGGAAAAGCACTGTACAGTCGCGCATTTTCATAATATGTACCGACATAATGAAGCAAGTTTAATCAGACGACTGGCTTTCGAAGGATTTATGTACCAAACTGTTTTAACGGACATGCCGAAGGCTAAAAAATAAACAATCAATCATTTAATTATGCTATAGATAGTAGTTCACATATTCAAGGGTGCCCCACCCGGGCCACTCCGTTAATTGAGGTTCGGCAGCTGTCTTCCCATACGACTCAGTCGCTCCGCTCGCCGAGTGCTTCGCCGAGTGCGTCGATCTCGTAAAACTCGGGGCGGATCGTGTCACTTATTTTCCGGCACGCACTTTATCATACCGCAGTACCGCCCCAAGCAGCACATTGGCACCAATCGCGCTGTGCACAGGTCAGCTGTGTTCAATCAATCAGGGTTGCGGGCATAATAATACCAGTCCTCCGGTGAGCAGTATTCTGTAGGGTTGTGACTGATGCCCTCTCTCGTCTGTGTGAAGATCATACTTGTCGGCACCCGCAGGTTAGTGTAGCAGCTGTCATGCCCGGCGCCACTAATCATTGGTCTGAAGAGCTTACGCTCACCGGCCTCGGGAAGCGTGGAGCACACATCAGCTGCACTCGCCTCAACCGCCGCGATGCAATCCGGATGGAACTGGACAGCCGGACTGTCGACCAGGAGTTCCCAGTCGACAACGCATCCTTTCCCGCTGTCATCGTTTCCAATACGCTCAAACTCCTCCTCACAGCGGCGGACCATTTCGCCCAACACAGCATCCTCTACATGTCGCACATCAAGGGTAAACTTGACGGTGTGCGCCATTGTGTTGACTGTCCCCGGATCTGTGGTGAAGATGCCCGTTGTAGCGAGACCATTGAACTCATGAGCGACGGCGTTAGCCGCAACGATAAGCTTGCTTGCACAGAGTACCGGGTCCTTGCGCGCATACAGCGGCGTTGTTCCGGCGTGACTATCGCGACCCCTGACTGTGATGTTGAACCATTTGAAAGCTTGCACGCCTGTTTTCACGATTAATAATCAGTCAATTTTGGCAACCGTGGCCAGATAGGGGTCGGTCTCACCTTGAACGACACCAATCTTTTGCTTTTCATCTTCCAGGATAGGTCCCTGTTCGATGTGTAGCTCGAAGTGAGCAGCAAAGGGGTTTGTGCGATACGATGCCGCGCATTCGCCGGTGTAGCCAATTCTGTCAAGCTCCTCCTTCATGGACTTAGGCTGACCGTCGCGTGACGACACCTCCCTCAGGTCCCAAGCTGTTTGAAGCGGGATGGCTTCAGCCCAGACGCCTGAAGAAACGGCCATTTTCGGGAACCGCGCACCCTCTTCGCTAGGTTTGGTCAGTATTCAGTCGGAAACGGACTTTGTGCAAATTGAAAGTAGACATACTTTGTCCAATTGACGACACCAACGGGCCCTTCAGTCTCGTAGCCATTCTCAGTCAAAACTCGCAGCACCTCAAGTCCAGAAATGACACCCAAGATGCCGTCGTAGCGACCGCCAGTAGGCTGCGTGTCAAGATGGGATCCCATCATAATTGGCGGTGCATTCTTGTTCTTTCCAGCACGAATTGCGAACAAGTTACCCATCTCATCGTAGAAGGTTTCACAGCCGAGCGACTTGGCGTGCTGCATGAACCAATCTCTTACTTGCTTGTCTGTGTCGTCGAGACTCAGTCGCGCCATACCGGTATCGATGGATGCTCTGACATTGTAAGACTGTGGACGTGCGGGTTTCGGTCATTTTCTGGCAGGCTTACTTTCCATATCGATGTGCGGCGCCAAATTGGCAACTCTCATGTAGCAGTCCAGCCAAACTCTCTTGGCTGATTTTCAGTTGACTCGTCGTGCCCAGGGAACCCATTTTTGCTTTATTTCGCAAAGCTTCCTGTTAGTCGGTCAAGTCAAAACAAGTCGAGTCGAGTTCAGTGAATCTAGCCAAGAGTGTAGGGTCGAAATAGTTCATGGAGATTCATGGCATGTAGTGATATACCAACTCAAGCATGCTCTGATCGGCAAACAGCCAACGGCGACTGAGAATGCCCCGCACCGGGCGATAGGACAACCCAATTGAGAAGTGATTATCCACCGACGGCGGACCACCGCCGTCGGCCGTCATCGGCCGTCGGTATTTACCCCGGCTGACCGCCGACGATGCGGGGCCAACTCTAGTTATCGGATAGCTTATCCCCAGGTTAACCCAGTAAGGTAGCCAATGACAGCTTTGCCGGTTATCAGACCCGAGGTGGTATCTCTAATCATTCGACCCTGTTGGTCCATTGTCCGCCACGTCGGGAAATCAAAGGAACTGCGACAATCAATTGAGTATATACAGCGGCCCATACCTCGTGAGGATGTTGCAATTCGTTTGAACTCTTGATGCATGGCCCGATCAACCTGAGCATTGCTGCAAACCACATAGTCTCGTACCATACCCGTTACGATGACGATTCCAGGCAAAGAATTGCCGAATAAGGACATTGAGGTCCGGCAGCAAAATGACAGCAGCAGCCTCAATGCCGCGGAGATCGCAGTTGATCCCCAGGAGCGGGCAGTATTGTCCAAGTTCGACAAGTTTGTGATGCCGCAAATGGCGCTTCTCGTTCTTTTTGCCTATCTTGATCGAACAAACATTGGTTTGCAACTCCAACTACGTCTTGTCATTTATAAACCGGCTGACAATTCTCAGGAAATGCTCGCGTGTTTGGTCTGGAAGAAGACACGGGTATGAAAGGCACCGACTTCAACGACATTTCAATGTACTTCTACATCTCCTACGTGGTCTTTGAGACTCCTTGGGTCATGGCTGTCAAGAGGCTGGGACCAGGTCGCGTTCTTGCCATCGCGATTGTCAGCTGGAGCGCCATCACCATCGGCACGGGTTTCATCAACAGCTACGGCGAAGCTATCGCCTTGCGAGTTCTTCTTGGCTTCTTCGAGGCCGGCCTATTCCCCGCCTTGATCTACGTCATCTCGGAAATCTATCCTCCCGCGTCGCAGGGTAAGCGTGTGGCCGTGCTCTACATCACCATCGCGCTATCTGGTGCACTGGGCGGGTTATTCGCGTACGGTGTGCAAAGCATGGGTGCACGCCACGGACTGTCTGCCTGGAGGTGGTTGTTCATTGTTGAGGGTGCGATCTCGCTGGTCATAGGTGTCATTTGCTGGATCAGTTTGCCGACATCGCCAGAGACAGCTTGGTTTCTGAAGGAAGAGGAGAAGGCTGTGATGATGCGCATCAAGGAACGAGATCAGATGTCCAAGGAGAAGAGCTCGTTTTCTTGGCCACAGGTTGTAATGGCCATTACCGATCCCTTCGTCTACCTCGCTTCCGTGGCACTGTTCTGCTCCTCAATCGCCCTTTTCGGTTTCGGCACGTTTCTCCCTACTTTGCTCAAGGGTCTCGGGTAAGTTTCAGGACATCTGAAAGTTGAACATCCGCTGATTGTCTCCAGATACACTTCTCTTCAGGCGAACTACTTGAGCATCCCCGTTTATATCCTTGCATCCATCTCAACCGCGATCACAACATTCGTGTCCGACAGAATCAACCGCCGCGCTGTTTGTCTTATACACTCTCCCGCGTTGGTCATTTGCGGGTATGCCATTGCGGTTGGAACCGGCAACAAAGCCGCGGGATTCTTTGCCATGTTCCTTGTGGGCGCTGGGGTATACTCCTTCAACACTGTCCTCGTCACGTAAGTCACCTTCTTGAAGAGTATGATGTATATACTGACTCCTGCTAGCTGGGTTTCGAACAATATTCAGCCCGATTACAAGCGCTCTGTTTCGATCGCCATGCTCATCTCTCTTGCAAACGCTTCTGGCATGGCCGCATCCCAGATTTACCCATCGTACGATGCTCCAAGGTACATCATGGGCAATGCGGTGTCTCTTGGAGGAGAGGTTATCGCCTTGATTTGTATAGGTTTGATCTACGCTCTTCTTAAATGGCGCATGCGCCGGAAGGAGCGTCTGCTGGCCGAGGGCAAGGAAAGCAGCGGCAAGAATGACGATCAAGCGCTGCATTTCCAATACGTGTTCTGAAAGCAGCTCAAGTACATTGATGAACATTGGAAGACACAAATATATTAATTGAGGGGCTGAGAAGCTCTCTGCAGGATGTGTATAGATCCTTGCATTCTGTGTATGGCTTAGGGTTAAGATACAGGCTCTCGAAGACCTTTCCAGTAGATTGCGTCCACCTTCACAATAGCAAATCGCAAAAATGCCCACGACTGTACTCTTGTCCGTAAAGCTTTTCTCCAAGTATCAAGTAAAGCCCGATCGAATGACAGCATGTGCGGTTCGCTTTGCTGTAGCGACAACATGTAGCAGAACAGACCTGGATATGACAGACAGTGTCTGGTGTAAGCTGGCCAGAAAGCGGACTGGTGTCTTACATCGAGCCCGCAGATGAATTTTGTTATGGTCTGCACCAAGCTGCGCGACGCTTGGAGGATGGAGGTTGAGGATGCTGGTAGCAGGCTCGGATTGATGTCGGTACTTATGATGGGACGCAACAGGGCGCGGAAGATGAGAATATGAGCGGTATAGTAGGTGACGTACAACGGAGCATGGCTTTCTATGGAATGCTCTGCAGACGGTTCTGTTTCGGGATGCAACTGGAGAGATTCAGGTAATTGGTCTAACCAGTCCAGAAGCTGTTGCCGGGGGCCACGTGCTTGAGATATCAACGTTTCTAGTGTTGGGCGTTGTGATATCGCGCGAAGGGTGCTTAGAACGTTAGCCAAATTACAAGCCTAGGACAAAGAAACTCACAAGAATAGCCGACAGATTTCATCGGCGATCCTCGTTAACGAGCAAAGTTGGATAATGTAGTCTGGCGATTGAGATCCGCCAAGCAGTGCCGGTGTTGCAGGGTCAGTGGCAAAATCATCAACGGTAAGAGGCGATACGTCCCAGTCATCATGTCTTATCATAGACGACCGACCATGGGTGACAGTCCTCCAAGTATGTTCAACATATACTGACCACCACAGTCGTCTCCGCAGCCTAATCTCCCAAGGTGGCAGGTTCCAGCCCCTTGGATCCGCATTGAGACCCAAGGACTGCGCCATCCCGAGCAAGGAGGCAGCCATCGACCAAGCAGAGGGATTCTCGACCGAGACGGAATCAAAAGATACCTGATTTAGAAGAGGAAGATCTGAACCGTCGAGAGTCGCGGGAAGTGCAGCTCTCTCTGAAGGCAGATATATGAGATTTGCCAGAGACCATCGACACTTGGCTTCGAATACGCATTGTTCATACACAGTGTCTCATCCCATGGCGTGAATGGCAAGGCGAGCATGTAGATCCCTGCCAACAGGCCAGTCGACGCCTCTGCAACAAAGCGTTCTACATCTGGAAGGATAAGCGACCGGGAGAGAATGGGCAATGCTTGGAAGACGAATCTGAAGTACCTATGGAGAGTTAGTCTACCCGTACTATTATGGGAGCTACGGGGGGGGCACTTACAGCCTGACTAGTGAGGCTCCAGTGGCCTTGTCAACGATATTTTCCAACCTCTCCCGCTCATCTATTTTGGGAAGACACTCGTCAAGGACTCTTCGCGATTCAGCGGCGGTTCCAGCCTGGCTTTGCAAGAAATGAAGTGGTTGACTTTTGTCACCAGTGACCTGTCGGTACGTGACTCTAAAAAAGTCGATCTCATCTCGATCATTGTGGGGGAAATGATTGACCAAGAATGGATCAGATTCGTTCGAATGTCCGATGAATGTTGTGGAGTGATTCGGACGTTCGTCTAGTGAACTTCTTTCGTGGACACACTCCATGTCTGGTGACTTCACAGCCACATGTGTTGAAGGCTGTAAAGCCCCTTCATCACCGAGTATTCCATTACGTCCTTGGGTTTGCAGAAAGGCAGCCGGTGAGTCGCGAAACTCTAGATTCTGAGGGAGCGGGTCGTTTCCTAGATCCCAGTTCAAGGGACTGTTACTGGGCCAGATAAACTCTGAGACAGCATGTTGATTTTCAGCAGGATGATCTGCAGAATAATCAGCATATTTGGTAGGGGAATTGTTTGGTTGGTAGACGTACTTGTCATATCTAGCATGTCTTGCTGTGCTTGCAACATGAGACCCGGGGATAAGCTCATCACATTCTCGGTGGGTGATTGGCTCTGTGACCCGGTAGCCGACGCAGGAGAGACAGCTTGACGACCCTTCGGCCTCCTACCGGGGTTACCAACAAAGGTGCATTCCCGGCCTATCCTCTTGCACAGCTGGCAGGGCTGCAACGGGTCCGGGATGTTGCAGAGCGCCTTGCGTGCGCGACATAGGTCACATGGTCGCTGTGCCTTGGATCGATAGCGTCTTGTCCCCGCTACTGTGGGATCTGTGGCTGCTGAAGATGCACTCATGATGCGAAAACAATGACTGGGGAACTCGTGCCGATGATCGGCTCGAATGATCCAGGGAAAATGGCGCAAAATAGTGTCAGCGGATGATTGTTGATCCTGTTCCATGTAGTCGTCTTCTTGGTCGCAATAACAAAGTCTCATCGAAAGACGGCTCTTCATTTACGATTGCATCGTCTCTAGCTCAGCCCGGTTGGCTAGCTATGATGACGGCAACTTTGGAAAGGCAGTGGGCAACTTTGGCAACTCAAACTCAACCCGAGACACAGTGTCCAACTGCCCCTGGCACTATGCGGACAATTTACCCCACGTCCAGCTCCATCCCGGCACGTCAGCATCCCCTCTACAAGTTCCGTCCAGGTTTGTCGTGAATTTACACCAATTTTTGAGTTGAGGTGTTCAATTTTTGTGAACATTGCAATAGAAACTCATTGGAGCTTTTGCTTCATTTTGGTCGAATGGCACTTGTTTCACAGCAAACGATAATCATCATATTTCACACTAGGCGAGGTGTTTGATGCAGACTCTTTCTTCTAGTTTTTTCCAGTTACAAAGCTGATTTGATTTGGTAGCACACCAGGCTACCAGGTATGTATGTATTTATCTTGTAATTCTTTTGCAAGAAAATAAAGTTTTCCCTCAAATGAGGCCCTGCTCCCGCAATGCATTGCAGGCCAGCATCACTCGAAGAGGGTTACCGCATTTAGCCCTAGACCGTTTAGGAGCTAGTCATAGCAGGGACGGTGATCTTCTCGATGGTCCACTAGAAAGAGATCAGTGTTTGGTTGGAAACATCCTTTCCGGGTGTAACATACAGTCTTGCCGCCGTCGGCGGTAGCAATGCCAGAGTATGTGGCTCCGGACTCGGTGTAAGCGCCGTCTTTGTAGGCAGCATCCTTCTCGGCGAAGACAATGGTGGTGTTGGTGTAGTACTGGGGCTCGACGGTTCCCTTGGGGGCAGCTCCGTTGTTGTCCTGCAGCTCAATGGCCGTGTTCCACAGAGTCATCTTGCCGGACTTCTTTTGGTAGGTAGACAGAAGCTCGCCGGTGACGGCGTCAGTCATGGTTTGCTCCCAGAGGTAGGTCGACTTGTCGATGAGGGTGTAGTTGAAGATGATGCCGTTCTCGTAGTTGGTGTCGGCCGTTCTCTTGTCTCCGACGAACTGGACAGTCGCACCGGTGCTGTCAAGGCCGTAGACCTCGGAGGAGATGCACCAGGTGGAGTCGGCCGCGGATCCGGTGCACTCGCTCATACCAGCAGGGTACGAGCCGACGATGCTCTGGATCAGATCACCGGTCTCAGCTCCGATGCCGATCCAGGCGAACATGTAGCCCTTCTGACCAGACGGCATCTTGCCGGGGTAGATGGTGCTAACGGTGCTGATGATCTCGGAGGTTGTGGCCTGGAAGCCGGCGATGGGACCCCAGGTAACATCGCGCTTGTTCAAGAGGGGGTTGGCAGTGGCAGTCGAGCCGATCAGCGCCAGGCTGAGGAAGAAAGACTTGGGGGCAATCATCGTGAAGGTGGGTCTCTTCAAGGGAGGAAGTGAACGTAGGTAGTTGGAATAAAGGAGTGTGGCGGCTCTTGGTGGCCAAAGGTGTGGTTGAATGGAGAAGGCTGAATGGAATTGATGCTTAGTATATGTTCAAGCCCAAGAAACGTTCCGACGACGATCTTTTGCTGTCTATTTGAGTCAATTTCAACATCTCTCTATCTGCAACTTCAACCCGCCCAACTCGCAACTTGCGCGCAACTCACAACCGCAACTAACCCAATGATCGGCACGCCGGCAACGAACCCCAGTTAATTCCCTTCAATCTCCCACTCTGGGTTCGCGCCTCACCCTGTTCAAATATAGTGGGCTGCCGCTTTTCGTGAGCTTGATTGTCGTTCTCAATTTGTTTTAATTTCAATCCTTGTGCATCTCAGGGGTAGCTTTGTGGGTGGGACGGAAGGTGGGGTGACAAAACAAAAGTTCATCGTCGGCGTGGTTTCTCGGACTCGGTCTGGACGCCGAGATTCCCCGTAGAGTTCGATATTTGCCAGCACGCAATGTGAACAGTTGCTTCTCGCTGTTGCAAGAATTTCCCGTTGGTTGGTTTTATCTGCATCGGACTCAGACGAAGAGCATTTGAATGCAGCTTCGATGGGCACATAACGATTGTCCTGGTTTCGATTTTGCAAACCGGAGGCAAAAGAACAGCGCCATCTGAAGAATGAGCCGCTCAAACTGGCCTTGTGGATCGCGATGGGATTTTTCGTAATTTTTACGAACGAACGATCGGGAAGTGGACGCACGTGTCGACGTTTCTATGATTTGTGGCATTCTCCATGTCATGACCGCTTGCGGAATTCAATTTCCACATTTCCCTGTCTAAAAGTTCGGACCTGCCCCAATCGTTGTCAACCTTTATATTTCTTGACAACACATGGCCCCTGAAACGGAGTCAATGATGTCGCTATGAGAAATTTAATTATGCTAGCCTCCAGGGAGGTCAAGGACTAATTAATTCGGGAACCGAATCCCGTAGAGTTCTTGAAGTTGCCGTGGTACAACAAATTCTTCCCATCTTCCTTGGCGGTCAGATGTTCAAGTCAAGACTGGACCATCACTGAGCGGGTAGGGCTACAAAATGGAGGATTGCAACGGTAATCCTTGTTTCAAGTTTAGCATCAATAGGTTCTAGAACACGGAAACAATAACTCCGCAATTAATCAATATGTGCGCAGCTGAAACTGTCAAAACGAACTAATCAGCGAATGACAACTCTGGGCGTTTAAACATCCGTGAAAGGTGACGCTGGGAGAACTGCCATCAATAAATAACAACAATAAGGATACGGCGCACTTGACTGGTTCATAACTATCTGTCTGAACATTGAATAGACTAGGCTCCGCTGCTCTCACATCAGAAACATTTCTGCTCCTCCTGGAATATCCTGGGTGTCTTCAACGTCTTCCATCTCCAGAATGCAGTCGCCTGGAAGCCACTGCCGCGCGTGAATACTCGTGGACGGATTCGTAAGTAATACCTTCAAGATGTAACCAGGCCGGCGAAGGTTTGCATTATTCACGAGATCCCGCAAGAATTCGACAAACTTCCCAAACTGTTCAGCGTAAGGCCCTTCTTCCATGAAGGAAATGCTATCCACTATGACGAACACTGCTTTCCCAGCCGCCGCTGAAAGTAGAAGTTCGAACAGGGAGCAAAGCACATGCGGATGCTGTGCCTTAATGCCTTCCACGACGTTCATATCTATTTGAGAGAGGTCAACATGCTCTTGCGTGACCGCATTTGCGAGCTGGTAGGTTAAGCAGCGAATTATCCCGGTAGGTCCGCCGCAGCTGTCGTTGGGTGAGTTGTGCAGGCCACAGAGGTGGAGTACCGAAAGACTACGTTCCGGGTGCTGTGATACGCTTGCGGAGAGGAAGCAGGACAGCAACGTGAGAGGGGACGTCGCTTCCTGTTCTGCGTTGAGTTGCATTCCTCCGTTGATGATCAAAGTTTGCGACATGTTGGACTGAAGCCACATGACAAACCTCTCATTCCTGAGTATGCTCAATGCGTGATTGATCAGGCCAGGTGGACAGGTATTCTGGGCATCCATTATGGCTGTTTCCACATCCTTCCGTATCAATTGAGGCTCAATGTCGAGGATGCTTCTAAGCTGGTTAAGATTAATAAAGTTTCTGAGTAGTATAATGGCCTGAGGGTTCTCTGATTTCAATTGTTTGAGCGTGGACTTCACATCAATTTGATCATGAATGACATACCGAGCTTCCATTGAGCATACGACACAAGATCATTCAATTGTGTCAACAGAGTCCGGGTAGCGTTGTATTGCTTCCCCATCTGTCGGTGAAGGTTGATCTGGACAACTTCGCGGAAAATGGCAACCTTCTCGTCGATGTTCTTCTTGATCGACTCTTCCTCTATGTTCACACCGAATGTTGCGGGAAGCATCAATGCTTTGAAAGCACGTTCTGCCAGAGTCCAGGTCAGCAGCTTCCCGCCACTCAGATCCAAGAATGAAAAGGAACCATACCGAATGCAGACTTGTCGATCCAATGAAGCATTCCCTCGACACCATCGAGGATGCCGATGTATAGGTTCTCTGCGGCACTCCAGACCTTTGGATCTTCATTGTATATGTCCACATAGGCCTCCGTTTGCTCAACTATGTCAGGCAAACTATCGAGACAAGCTAGGACCTTAGTCCTTACTTCGTCAAGCCGTTTAGCTGCCTGTGCGTCAGGTCATTTTAGTGCTCCGTTGCATTTCGTAGACAAATGAAGTCGACATCACGTACGAAAAACACGAACGTCAATGCTCCGCAAAGAACCCCTGCGAACCCATCGCTAGGAAGGAAGCTCAGCAGCATCTCCAAGTTGGATGCACTTTTCTGTAGTGATCGTCCTGCCGCTCGAAACGGGTTCTTTCGCCATCGCGTCTTCTCTGCGTCTTTCTCAATCGCCTCTGATGCAACTGCTTTTACGTCATCCCATCGATGTTGACCGTTGATGTGGAATTTCTTCAGGTCCTCGCGCTTGGCATTGTTGACAAAAGCTTTGACAAACTTCCAGAATGAGTTGGTACGCTCCCGAGCCCTAGCCTTCTCTGTTAGTCATAGGACTAAGTGTTACATGTCCAGAGGTTCCGAATGCTTCGCACATTACTGACCTTTCAGACGCTTGTTGTTGATTTTTCCTCTCGATGAACTTGTTGGTAGCTGAGATCTGCCAGCTTGAGTCGATCTCGGAGGCTCTCCCCCGCACGTACGTGTCCACACATTCAGCCATGATGTGAGAGTTCCAGCAATTAGGTCACAAAATTGAAGGTGTCCGTCCGCACCAGGAACACTTCCGAGCTAGGTTTCGGCTGCTACTTATTGTCTTTAGCCAGGAGTCCGGAATTTTGTAATTATTTCATTTTCTGTTGCGCCATTGCTTCGTCAGAATCCCCTCAATAGAACATGGCAGCAGAGATGGGAGCCACCACAAGAGGTCACCACAAGGGTGGTGAGGGGGACTGCATGAAATATGCAATCTGGTTTGAGCACTAGCTTAAGCGATCAATGCATGGGACTTTCAATATTGCTGACTGCTGGTTTCATTGGCTAATGTTGACCTTCATGTCGTCACAGGGGTTACCTCAAGCAGCAGCCAGACCTGCACGTTGTAGACGGAGGAGCAAGGGTCAAGGCGCTTATGTTGGTGTGGTAGATCAGGCTGCGGGATTTTGAGTGAAATTGCCTTATCAACGCGATGAACTACCCTCAGCAAGTATGTTTATTCTTCGCATCTATTGTTCTTCCCGGAAAGATCTTTTGGTGCGACAGCTACGATGTATTAATGAAACCGATCCGCTAAAACTCATGCCTGGGACATTTCGACTTCAGGAACAGGCAAGATTGAGCTAATCTACAACTATCCCCCCTCCTGCCCAAGACAACAATGGCTTTTGCCCCACCCAAAGATGGCGCACTGAGTGCCGGCGCGATCTCAGCTGAGGACCTCGCTTCTTCTCTAACAGAAGAGCCCAGCTTCGCATCTGAAAACGAAGTTTTGGACTTGCAGAGCCGGGCTACAACACCATCTGCTTCTCCCGTAAGTCTAAATCACAGGATAAATTTTATGTTCGTCAGTCGTTTGACACCGCAGACAGGAGTTCGTTAGCAACCCGATTGACTCCAACGAACCTGAGCCTCCAAATGGCTCGGAAAACGACGCAGATGATGTTGTGGAAAGTCCCGAACATCAAAGCGTTGCCTCCGATAAAGATGAAGACAATGAAAGCGACAGCTCGGACGTCTCAAAGGCGAGCATAGCATCGAGGCTACGCGACATTGCCAGGGGCTGGAAACGCCGCAACAGAATGCCACCACCGCCAGGTGCGCCAGACTCTGATACCCAGAATATTGCGCGCTTGCAGAATCATCTGGACATGATGGAGTGGATTTCAGGCTTGTTAAATGAAGTGCCGTCTGAAGCGCCATCCTCGTCAGTCGGCGACGAGACGGAAAGGTTCAAATACATTCCAGAGTTGTACAGCGCGAAATGGCGTGAATGGAGACCACAACCGCCTCCTCCACCGAATTCAGAACCTCCACGTCGTCACTTTGACTACGCAGTCTCTTTCCTGGCCCAGGAGTATCCTGTTGCAAGGCGCATACCAGGCAGCGACGGCTGGTTTGAAGACATCGAGGAGGCTTCTCCGCACTCTGACGCTCAGTCTGCGCGTCCTGGAGGCGTCAAAGACCTTCCACCAGTCCTTCATCTGAATTCCTTGGCTGTTAGGAGGATCATATCCTCAATCACAGAGTCAGGTGTCAAAAATGAGATGCCCAGAGGGAGTATCATACTTCGCAGACCTTACAAAATATTGGTTTTCTTAGAGGATCAACTTCGCAGACAACTTCGCGAGTTGGATGACCTTGTTGCCAAAAGAGCTCAAGCTCCTTCGCCCACGCAGACTGCTACAGATGCCAACTCTGCCATGGAACAAGACAAGAACGAACGAAGTTTCGCCGTGAACAATGCGGATGACACAAAAAGCGAGAGTACGGATTTTGATGGAACGTTGGGTGTCAAGGCGCTTTTTTGGCCAATGAACTACAAGCGCCATACGGATGAGCAGCTTCAGGAAGCACGAGCCGATTTTGCTACCTTGATTGAGTTCATGGACATTTTTGTGTTTCCTTTACGCCATGCTCTCAAAGACACCAGCAACATGCGCGTTCGTTTCAACGAGCTCTGGCATCTGTATGTCCCTGGAAGCATAGTGTACGTCAAAGATCCTAGCGTACCTCAAAAGCTCTGGCGTGTCATCGAAGGTACAGATGGTTTCACGACATCACCACCCATACCAGTTAGGAACTCTAAGTTGAATCACTTGAAACTTAGGAGCACGGGCACTGACTCCCTAGCAAAGCCACTAATACTGGACTGCTACTACGTAGACTTCAATGGCACTCACTATATCCGAGTGGTGAAGAAGTTTCGTATCGAAGCGTTCAAAGACCTTGTCAGCATCAGAGCTCTCTCTATCTTGCCTCTGAAAGCTGCAGAGAACGAAGGCTTGGTGGACATTGAAGACGCTAGACGACAGGGCACAGATTTCATATCCTACACGAACCCCTCATATTGTTATTTCAGAGGTCGCAGCTATGTGCACGAGCCGGAAGGCACTATCATGCGGCGGCCTGCGGATACAATTATTGGCTCTGTAGCCGTGCTTTCCGAAGCTATCGAGAGTCCTGTAGTCGTGGACTTCGAGCGCTGTCTGCAGACGATACCTGACTGGAAACCATGCAGAGAACCAAGGGAACTTTCTTCACTTTCCAAAGATTACCCGCCTCGTCCACCAGGTATCGATAACGATAGCATATGGGACTTGCGTATGGCTGAGAGGGTTCTGAATTACACAGATCAATCTCAAACTCTGGAGTGGTATAGCAGCTCCCCGCCGACGGGTGATGATGTTCTGCTTTTGCCGAATAGAGTCTTTGCCTTTATTTTGCGAACGCGCCGCTGGGGTAAGAAATTAAGACATTGATTATTTCAAGTTTGGGCCTTCTGTCGCTAATCGCCATGTCTTTAGCATCTATTCCGATTGGGGTTGGAAAGCCTGGCAGCGACGAACATAGGTTGAAACGCATGCAGCCGGATCCATCCGCGTGGGACTCCCTTCAGATCGATCAAAATCATAGGTCGATTATTGAATCTCTGATGGCAACACATTTCCGAAAGAACAAGTCTGAAAGGCGGCAATTTGACCTTATCAGGGACAAAGGGAAAGGGCTCATTGTCTTGCTACATGGTGTTCCTGGTGTGGGGAAAACGTCAACTGCCGGTATGTCAAGGCATCAGTGTCAAGTGTTCTGTGCGCTGACAAAGGTAGAAACCGTCGCCCAGTACTACAATAAGCCTCTGCTGCCAATTACTTGCGGTACGTTCTTTGGGCCCTCAATAAGTTGGCATAGCAAAATCTGACCGGGAACCAGGTGATCTCGGCATGACCCCTACCGAAGTCGAATCCAATCTCCAGCACTCGTTTCAGCTGGCTCAAACTTGGGAATGTGTACTGCTTCTTGATGAGGCTGATGTCTTCCTCGCTGAAAGAAGCCAGGACAACATCGAGCGAAATGCTCTCGTATCTGGTTGGTCAACAACGTACCCAGTCAGCATCAGGTGATCGAACAACTAATACCAAAGCCTAAGTCTTCCTCCGCGTGATGGAATACTACGAAGGTATTCTCTTTCTCACAACAAACAAAGTCGGCTCCTTTGACGAAGCCTTCAAGTCCCGCATGTCCATGGCCCTCTACTACCCTCCCCTAAAACAGAAACAAACCGAAAGGATCTGGTCTGTCCAACTTGAGCGCACGGAGAAGCTCTCAATCGAAGCTGCACCCGACGATGTTGATCAACATGTGAAGTTTGACCGTGTGGAGGTTATGACGTTCGCCAATACACTTTGGATGTTGCAGGACCTCAATCCGCAATTCAAGCCCGTGTGGAACGGGCGTCAAATCCGCAACGCTTTTCAGACGGCTGTGGCGCTGGCAGAGTTCCACCACAAGGAGAAAAACATGAGAGGGCCAATTTTCGTCAAGGGAGAACATTTCGAAAAGGTTGCGCAGGTTTCGAATGACTTTAATGAGTATTTGTGGAAGGTGAAGAACCAACGAAACGACGACGTTCTGGCGTTTAAGAAGGCACATCGTTATGATCAGTTTGAACAACGTCAATTCGCCGGTGGCACTCCTAACTATGGCCCACAGCAGAGCACTGGGGCCGGAGGATGGAACACTTCGATGAACTCAGGGATGATGGGGTTCGGCGGGCAGACTGGGATGGGGATGACAGGACCTGGGTTTGGAGGTGGTAACCTGCAACCTCAGGGTGGATTTGCGAACCCTCAGTCATGGCAGAGTGGACTTGGTGGTATGATGGGCAATACTAACAACATCGGACCAGGAATGCAGCCTGGCGGTGTCAATGTCCAAGTCGTGCCCGGCCAGAGCATGGTTGGGCAGTTGACGGATCAGCAGCAACAGCAACTTCGGCAACAACAGCAGCAGCAGCAACAACAATTCCAGCAGCAGCAACTCCAGCAGCAGCAACTCCAGCAACAGCAACTTCAGCAACAACAGCAGCTCCAGCAACAGCAGGCACCGTCGACGAATCCTCAACAAGGAGGGTCGATGCAGGGAATGTTTGGTCAAAACAGTTGGACATGATGAAGACGGAATCAATGGCTATTATGAGTGCAAATTGTCTTGAGAACTTGGATAAATTGAGTAGGATCACAAGATGCTTTAGTAATTGAACTTTGGATACATCATCCTCTTCGTGTCCCAGTCTTCCCACCCTCAGCCGTTAAGGTACCATGAAGTTCTACCCAGAGTCGTAATCTCGGATCTGCCAGCGTCTCTGGATAAACAGCAACCCCTCCCGGTCTCAAAAAGCCCCCTGCCACGGTTACACCCGCCAAGCCATAAGTAAGCTTATGAAGACAAAAATCGGCCGGGGCATCGATGCAGTCATCATTCGAGATTGAGTCTCTTGATTGTTCGGACTTGAGGTCTGAATTGGGCATACACATACATATCTACCCCTCTTCAAGCTCGTAGCATGGGCCTTAATTCCGTAGTACAAAAGACGCTGCGGGCTCCAGCGCAGCGGTAGACAGAAACTGACTCTAAGAAGCTCTAGAGAGCATCGTGTGCCAGAACCGCCATCATGTCCATCCACCAAACCGTCCTGGGCATTGCCGCCCTGCTTCTCACCATCACCAACCCCGTCATCGCCAGAAAACCCACCGAAAACAACACATACGACTACATGGTCATCGGAAGCGGTCCCGGCGGCGGCCCCCTCGCAAGCACCCTCGCCCGCGCCGGCTTCTCCACCCTCCTCCTCGAAGCCGGCGGCGACGAGAGCCACGACATCGGCACCGCGCTCGCGAACGGCGGGTACGCCCTCACGGCCCCCAACAGCTGGGGCTTCTGGGTGCGGCACCACGCCGACGCGGCCGTCGAGCTGCGCAACAACCAGCTCACATGGCGGTTCCCGAACGGCACGTTCTGGGTCGGCAGCGGGGCGCGGGCGCCGCCCGGCGCGGAGCTGATGGGCGTGTACTACCCGCGCGGCGCGACGATCGGGGGTTCGGCGGTGGTGAATGCAATGGGGTCGCTGTTGCCGAGCGATGCGGACTGGGATTATGTGGCTAATATTACGGGCGATGAGTCTTGGGGGTAATGTTGTCATTAGGCGCTGAGAGGCGAGAGGTGAACTGACGCGACGCAGGCACGAGAATATGAGGCGGATGTTTGAGAAGGTTGAGAAGAACAATTACCTCCCTGAAGGCACGCCCGGGCATGGGTTCAATGGCATTCTGGAAACCAACATGGGAAATGGCACGCAGTATCTCCCGTTTCCGGGTCTGCTCGAGGTGTACAAGGCGCAGATTAGGTCACTTGGGTTGGATCCGGAGAAGGTGATTGAGATGCTCGGCAGCGATCCCAATTACCTTGCTGATGATCGAGACATCACAGAAGGTTTCTGGGGTATGGTATTCCATGCAAGTGCGAGGTGGGAGAGGTCGACGCCACGAGACTACATCTTCGAGACAATTGCGGCGAAAAATGAGTACGGGTCAGCCAAGTACCCCCTCACACTATCGCCAACCTCTTTAGCCACTAGGGTCCTGTTCAAGGATGGCGAAGACGAGAAACCGAAAGCGGTCGGAGTTGAATACCTCAAAGGACCTTCAACATACGGCGCTGACCCGAGGCGGAACGCGTCAGCGCCAGGCAAGTCCAAACAAGCTTTCGCATCTCGGGAAGTCATCGTTTCGGGAGGCACCTTCAATTCCCCTCAACTCCTGCAACTCAGCGGGATCGGCGACCGGCAAGATCTCGAGGCATTGGGCATCAAAGTTGTCGCTGACTTGCCTGGCGTGGGTCGGAACCTGCAGGATAATCAAGAATTTCCGGTCGTCGGACAAGCCCAGATCAACTTCACGGCGATACCCAACCCCAGCGAGCCGACTTGCGCAAAGGGCATGCCGAATGATCCATGCTACGAGCTCTGGAAGCAAGGTCTGGGTCCGTACATGCGACCTGGGTTCAACTCCAATGTCCTGTTGATGCGGTCAAATCATTCAGTAAACGGGGAACGCGACATCTTTCTGTTCAGCGTACAAGGCGGCGCGTTCCGGGGTTTCTGGGATGTGAACCAGCCCGAGCTCTTTGGGACGCTAAATACATCGGGCTTTTCGACAGTCAAGATCAATCCGCAAAACGGGGCGGGATACTTGAAGCTCCGGTCAGCGGACCCGACGGAGCCACCCGAGATCAACTTTCAGCTGTATCAGGAGGGCGCCGAGACAGATCTCGGAGCGTTGGCAGATGTTGCCGCGTGGGGCCGTCGGGTGATGAGCGATGTTGAGGGGCCCTGGGGTCCGTTGGAGCCGGCTGAACCGCCATGTTCGAAAATCGGGAGCGACGGCCGGTGCGAGGACGGGGACGGGACGTCGGATAAGGAATGGATCCGGGCCCAGACATTTGGACATCATCCGTCGGGGACTTGCGCTATTGGGCCGGCGGAGGACGACATGGCAGTGCTGGATTCTCGGTTTCGGGTGCACGGCGTCGATGGGTTGAGAGTTGTGGATGCGAGCGTGTTTCCACGTGCTCCGGGCGCGTTCCCCTTGATCGCGACATTTATGGTCAGCCAGAAGGCGTCGGAAGTGATATTGGAAGATGCCGCGGCGGAAATTTGAATGTGTGATAGTTGTAGTGGAAGATGGGACGAGCTAGAGATGGTCAAACGAAGGCAGAGTTCTTCGGTGCAGTTTGGGGTGCCGGCCGGTGTACGAGCCACAAGCCACGTCGTCCTGGTGTCGCGTCGCAATCACGGCAAGCCGGGTGTGTCAGGCGTATTCAAGCGTGTCGTATCCGTACGTGGACTGGGTTGAGGGCAATGGCACGATGGGCCATCGTCCCAAGACCAGATGAATGGGCGTCTGATGTTGCGGCATGTTCCAGTAGGTGGGATATGTGGGAGAAATGCATGTGAAAGTATTCTGTCGCTCGAAATTGGTGGAGATGTACGTGGCTGAGGTGTGGCTCTGTTAGCGGGACTAACTGTGGCCCGTGCTGGATGTGCCGCCACAGCCACCCCCACCCCTGGCACGAGCTCCTCACAGTCGCGGGCAATGACGTTTGGCAGTCGCCCCTCAAAGGACGAGAGGTTGCTGTGCTTGCCCAGCATTGGACCCTGAGTGGCCCCTGCTCCTTGCTTTCCCGCCATTGCAGCAGCCAGCAGGCCCAGCTGGCGGTCGCCCCCTGCCCCTTCCCGGCACACTGAGGACTGAGAATGACGGGTCGCCCCTCCCTCAGCAGGGCGCTGCGGCGTCAAGCATCGTCACTGCTGGTGAGGTGAGAGGCCGCCCCCTTCCCTTCCCCTTCCATTGCCTTCTGCCTCCTGTTTTCCTGGGATTTGCCTTGGCTAAAAGGTAAAGCGCGTCCTTGTGACCCTTCGTCTGATCTTGATTTCCCTCCAACTTTCCCATACTCGAGAACTCGACACGTCGTCATAAAAGCCCATCCATTCACGCGTTTCCCAACTTCGAGTCTTCGGCTACTCTTCCTTTGACCGCCTTATTCAACACACATCCACTGTGAGACAGCACCCATATACATCCCTTGTTTGATACCCGCTCCCGTCTCCAGTTACCCCTCCCAAACCACAAAGCTCCCTCCTACAACCTTCTCTGTTCCCAAACACCACCCGACTACAAGCCAAAAACTACAATCATCATGTCCAACACTACCGTCCACGTCAAGAACATCGCTGCGGCGACCGAAGATAAGGAGATCAAGGACTTCTTCAGCTTCTGGTGAGTACATTTCCCCGCACCTTCGAACCCCGCGAAGGCACCGCGATGGCCTGACGTCGGCACGCATGCCGCATCCTTTCCTCGGACGGAAGCTAACAACCTGCAGCGGCAAGATCACAGACATTCAGGTCACCCCCGCCGGCGAGACCAAGGATGCCGCCGTCACCTTCGAGAAGGAGACTGCTGCTAAGACTGCCCTCCTGCTGAATAACACTCAGCTTGGCACCTCCCACATCACCGTTACTAGCGCCACCGGCGACTCCAATGACGACGGCTCCCACTTCAAGGACAACGCGAACCGTGATACCGACGAGATCACCCAGGAGGAGAAGCCCCGCTCCCGCATCCTGGCCGAGTACCTTGCCCAGGGCTACGTCGTCGGTGATGCCGCTCTTCAGCGCGCCATCGAGCTTGACACCCAGCACGGCGTCTCCAGCCGCTTCTTCGGCACCCTTCAGAACCTTGACCAGAAGTACCACGCCACCGACCGTGCGAAGGCTACGGACCAGTCCTACGGCATCACCGCAAGGGCTCAGGGTCTCTTTGGCGGCTTGAGCTCGTACTTTGAGAAGGCCACCAGCTCTCCCACCGGCAAGCGCATCGTCACCTTCTACCAGGACGGCTCGAGACAGGTACAGGACATTCACGCTGAGGCTCGCCGCCTGGCGGACATCAAGAAGGAGGAGCACGGCGGCAGCGCCTACAAGGCTTCCGGTCTTGAGAGATTCCTTGGTAAGGAGAAGGAGAAGAGCGTGCCACCTGCCACTGGCGAGACCATTGGCACCCAGGCCCCGACCCAGCCCGACTCCACGACGGCTGTCCCTCTCTCCAAGCCCACCGAGGTCACTAGCGAGAAGACTGCGTAAGGGTAGCGATTGGCACGAAAAGGACATGAGGGTAGGCGTTGGCTGGTTTCATTAGGCACGAACGTTTTATGACTGCAATACGATGATTGCTGTGCACGTGGGTCTCTTAGGCACTCTAGGTAGTTACGACTTCAATGCGATCCAATGCATCGATAATTGGTCCCGGGAATTTTACCCAAAGATTTAGCTGCGTGATTTGAGGCTTTTATCCGTAATGACGTGATAGCAAGCGCAATCACTACAACCGCCCTTGCATTGACATGGTTCATTGTCCGGAGTTTTGGCGACATACATGCACGCTTGTATATTTTGTTTAGCCAAAATTCATACATAATTCCAAACATTGGCAGCAATGTGTAATATGATGACATCTGTCGCGGAGGGGATCAATGACATAGGTAGCACAATCGATTAGCAAGAAGTAATTATTCAATGCATTTCCATTCGGCATTGGTTTGTATATTTATTGATACAGCATCACAATCGTGATTTTCATCTCAGTGCTTCTCATGATCCTCATGATGTCCTGTTCCCAACGCCTTCATATGATGGTATTCAATAATCTACTCGGTCTTCGCGAACTTCTCCTTGACTGCATCGTCGAGAGGTCCCTTAGGGTTGGATGACAGGTTCTAAGTATGGTTAGATGAGGACATCAAGAACGGAGGGAAGGCAAGCTCACCTCAAGCTGTTCCTTGTTGACCTGCTCCTTGTTGGTGGCATCGTCGGTTCCCTTGCCAGAGGCGAGGGTCCTGGAGCTGGGCACCGGTCTGGCGCTCGGGAGGGGGAGATTGGCGACCCTCGGAAGGCATTTTGGATGTGATATTTAGATGGAGGTTTGTGTAAGGTGAGGTAGTTTGCAGAGGCGACCGTTTTACTGTGCTGTGTCTTGGAAAATTTTGTCTTGGGAGGCGGTTGGGAGACGGGAGAAGGTCTGGAACAGGAGGCTTTCACATTATATAGCAAGATCACCAAGGTCGGGAAGAGGGGCAGGAGCTTTCTTAGGTAAGGTGCAGCAGCAGCAGCAGGAGGAGGAGCTCTTGCGTCAATGGGCTCGAGGGGCTCTGAGAGGTGGGAAAGCTCGCACCAAGTGGCCTGCCACTGGATGCGGCGTTTGACATCAGATTGTGTTGTTGATGCCGTCATACGGGTATTGCGTCGCGGGTGCTTGGGCTTGACGTCACCTTTCGTTTGGTTGTTGAGGGCGATAGGGCGGATGGGTGCGTGAGGTAAGAGTGCTGCTGCTGATAAGATGGAGGGGAGCTTTATCGATTAGATTGGCTATCGTTATCGATAACATAATGAGCCCTGCTCCCGTTATCGATATGAGATCTCACTTGGCCTTACCTCAGCAAAGCAAAGTGGCATGCGCAGCTTTGGTTTAGTAGGTGCAAGAGGTGTTTCTGAGATGTAGCTACTATTGCGGTCTCAGAAAGGGATTCCTACTTTGACTGAGATGGCAATTGCAATTCGCGTGGGACATTTTCATAGATACGATTGCCGTCATTGCCGTCTTCACCCTCTTCGCTGTTCCTACGTTTATTGACCCTGTGAGCCTTGACTACTTTTGAACACAGAAAACATCGTCACGTAAACACAGGAAAGACGGCAAGAAATACCGTCCCCTCTCAAAAGTTGCATACATCTCGATGCAGGGTGCTTCGCTGGCAGTTTATGCAGGCGCTTGGGGCAGGTGAGCAGCAACGAAACGGGATTCTGCCCGCTGGCGGGGCCCCTGTTTCTCGTGCATCAGCCTTGCGGCGGCGACACGTCCGCTGAAGAATGCCACATGCCCACTAAGCTCTAACAAAGGAACGCGATCGGCCTCTCTGCGAGGTGCCGGGCTAAGGAGAGCAACGCGATGCCTAACGCAGGGTCGGCTTCGCTAGCGGGCTCAATAAATCTCCTCTCGTTGTGGGTTCACCGGCCGGTGATGATCGAGGATTTACATTACAACCCGAGCCGCTCGCGTGGTCACCGACACTCACGACATGCTGTTGCCGTTCCGGGTTGCCATGCCCTGGACACATTGCCGGGATGTTATGGTGATTCGAAGCCAAAAGTTGGATTTTAGGGTCTCGAAAAATCATGATCAGCCCTGGACTTTGCGATGACAGGGCCCGTTCTTGGCTGTTTTCGGCGTCGTTATGGACAAGGGATGCAATAGCGGGCAAAGTTTAAATCGCGGGGTTGGCTCCGGAAAGGGCGCGATGGCGGGTCCCCGATATTGCAGAATGCGACCGTTGGCGTGTCTCTGCCAGTCTGGACGTCTCGCGCAACACTTATCAAGACGAAAGTGGTGTCATGTTGTCGACCTGGATCCTTGGATTCTGCGTGGACGGTGCTGGGATGACAGGACGGGAAGCCACAGGGGCCGTGGTGAATCAGGGTGATGAGAAGAAAGTGGAAGGAAGAGACATGGACACACACGATGTTGTGCATGGCGACTGGTGACTGCTCCTGCCTGGTTGTCCCTGCCTGAACGTCCCCGTCAACGTCGCACTTGCCCGATTCTTGTTTGTTTGCGGGTTCAGGTGCTGCCCCCTTCGGGAAAAAACTCTACTTGGACCGCATCGTGCCCACGACTTTTTTTTATTTTATTTCCCCAACACATTGGCTACTACCATTGACGTCGACATACATACCCACGTAAACACGCCAACAAATCTCGAACAGTATATTGGACCGCAGTGGGCGACGAAAAGAAGATTCACCATGAAAGATTCGAACAATTTCAGAACACGAAAGGGCGTACAAATTAGTCGCTGGCTATCGTTACTATCACTACTCATACAAAGACCGATTCCATTCATTTTCCCCGAATCCAATCCAATCCAATGACCAAGTACACGGGATACAACTCCAAAGAGAATACACGCGTCAATCAGACGAACTTCGACGAGAACACGCTGCGACGCTCAAGTCATAACATCGTAACCGAAAATCGCTTATTTCTTCTTGCCACCACGAAGGGCGGTGGTCAAGCTGCCGAGACCTAGACCGTCGAGCACGCGGTTGAGGCCGAGGGTGCCCAGAAGGCCGTCGACGATACCGCCGAGACCGAGGCCACCGAGAAGACGGCCGACCAGGTTGAGAACACCGGCCAACAGGAGACCGACAGCGGCAAGGATCTGGCCAAGAGGCTCCGTGAGGAGACCCCAGAGAGGGTTGAGCTCCTTCTTAGCATGGGGCATGTCCTCAATCTTGCGCTTGGCTCCCTCAACCGTCTCGGTGATGGCGCCAGTCAACTGAAGTCTTATTAGTACATGTGCGTAAACCAGTCTGTCATGAGAAAACTTACCTCCTTCAACACATCAGCAAGGTGATGCTCCTCGGGAGTAGCCTCGCGGGTGCCGGACTTGTGCTTAGCGTTGCGCTGGATTCTGCCATCAGGATCCAAGGCGCGGACACTTCCGTTCAACTCGCTGAGGATCTTGCCACCCTCCTCGATGAGGGGCTTGACATCCTTGACAAGCTGCTCCTCATCGAGCTCTTCCTTGGGGGTACGCTCAGCCTTCTCGATCTTCCCCGTAATCATCTTGCAGATGGGACGCATGCGATCGAGACCCTGCTCAATGACAGCACCGAGAGACTGGGCGAGCTTGCGGTCAGCCTCAGCTTGCTCGCGAGCCTTGACCTCGTTAGGGTCCTCCTGAGGCTCCTCGACCTCAGGCTCGGGAATGTCCTCGATAAGAGAGCAGTGTCCAACGGTGCGGCCCTTGGAGTCGACCACATCACCATCGCCGTCAATTTCCTTGCCGGCGCAGATGGACAGCTCACCGGTCGTAAGCTTGCCGATGATGTTGCCATCCTCGTCAACGACCTCACCCTTGCGGTTGACCTTGCGGCCTTCCATGGGGCCGATCTTCTTCTCGACCTCGGGCTCAGGCTCAGGCTCCCATCGCTCAGCCTTTCCAAGAAGGTTGCCGTTGCGGTCGAGAATGTCACCATCCTCATCGACAGCACGGCCGAACAGAACCTTGGGATTGCCCTCGATCAGACGACCAACGATGTCTCCTCCCGGAGTAACAACGTGGCCCTCCTTATTGACGGTGCACCCAGGGAGCTCGGCGAAAGGACCCTCCTTAAAGCCCTCACGCTCACCCTCAGGTACAAGCTCAGCCCTGCCAATGATGTCGCCAGACTCGCTGCGAACGTTTCCGTCCTTGTCGCACATGCGACCGACGAGACGCTTGACATCGCCCTCGACGATGCGACCGAAGATGGTGCCGTTGGTGTCGACAACATTTCCAGCCTTGTTGACGCGCTTGCCAGCAAGGATGGACTTGTCGATGACGACCTCCGGTTCCGGTTCCGCCTCGGGCTCGGGCTCAGGCTCCCAGCGCTCAGCCTTGCCGATGGTGTTGCCGCTGCGATCAAGAACATCACCTTCGTCATCGACCTTCTTGCCCTTCAGCTTCTTCGGGTCACCCTCAATTAGGCGACCGACGATCTCGCCATTGAAGTAGACGTTACCATCAGACTCGACAACAGCGCCGGGGAAATCTTCGAAGGGGGCAGGCTCGCTGAGACCCTCGCGCTCAGTCTCGGGGATGGGCTCAGCTTGGCCAATGACCTTGCCGGAGTCGTTCCAAATCTCACCCTTCTCGTTGGCCTTGCGACCGACGAGGTGCTTCAGGATGCCAGAAGTAATACGCCCGATCGCCTCGCCCTTGTCGTTGACCAGGTTGCCGGCCTTGTTGACAGTAGCGCCCTTGAGGATGCCGTAGTCGATGGTGTCCTTAAGCAACTCCTCGGCAACGATGGTGTTGAGCTCGGCCTTGCCAATAATGCTGCCGCGCTCGTTGACGATGTTACCCTCGGCGTCAATGACGTGACCAGCGAGGTCAGCAGGATCACCCTCAGCAACTCTGCCGATGGAGGCGTCATTGAAGATAACCTTGCCCTCGTCGTCGATTTCCGCACCAGGGAACTTCTCGAAAGGTTGCAGCAGCTTGTCGCCAGCAACGGTAACAGTGCGCTCATCGGTGGGAATGGCATCGCGAATGGTGCTGAGAACACTGCGAGTGTCCTCTTTGATGGCCCGGGTAACGCCGGTCTCGCCGGTCTTAGCGGTCTGGCCAGTCTCAGTCTGCAGTTCGTCGGGAAGCTGAGACGCAGGAATGTCGCCGGTTTGCGCCTCTGTGGGAAGCTGTGTTTGGGATTGAGCTTCAGAGGCGCCCTTGGCCCAGTCGGTGATGCTGGTGCCGCCAGTCTTCAGATCCTCAGGAAGCTGGGAGACCAGGTCGGTGGGGAGCTTCGTCTGGGCGTCGAAGGGGATCTGAGAGACGGGAATATCGGCCGTCTGGAGATCCTCGGGAAGCTCGCTCTTGAGGGTCATGGGAATTTGAGAAATGGGGATGTCGAGGGTTGCGATGTCATCGGGGACCTGCGACTGAAGGTCGTCCTGCTGGGTGACGGTCTGCAAATCGTCAGGAAGCTGGGAGACAAGGTCGGTGGGAAGCTTCGTTTGGGCGTCGAAGGGGATCTGAGAGACGGGGATGTCGGCCGTCTGGAGGTCGTCGGGAAGCTCGCTCTTCAGGGTCATGGGAATCTGGGAGACGGGAATGTCAAGGGTTGCGATGTCGTCGGGCACCTTGGACTGAAGGTCGGTGCCAGCCTCGGTGGGAGCCTTCTCGGTCGCCTGTTCAGTGGCCTCTGTCGCATCATCCTTGTATGACTCGGTCTTCTCGGTGGCGGCCTCTGTCGCATCGTCCTTGAAGGATTGGGGCTTCTCGGTGGCAGCCTCGGTCGCGTCGTCCTTGAGAGACTCGGGCTTCGCAGTGACGTCATCTTCCTCGAGTGGCTCCGGCTCCAACTCCTCAAGATCCTGGGACTTGTCGCCAATTGTGGAAGGGTCTGTAAGCTCAGTCTTGTCAGCTTGAGATGGCTCGGTCTCCGATTGGGTGTTGTCTCCAGTGATAAGCTTGCCGTTCAGTTCTTGCGGGGCGGAATCCTGGAGGTCCACGGGTGCAACTTCGGAGGTCTTGTCGTTGACCTCGAAAAGGCTCTTCTTGGCGTCCTCTGTCAGGGAGATCTTGTCCTCGGCGTCTTCGGGTCTGTTAGAGAGGAGCTGGGTGAGCTTCTCATCCTTCTCGGTGACGGTGTCGTCGCGTTCCAGAGGCTGAGTGCCGCCCAGAACGCCGCCGAGAAGACCTGATTGCTCGCCCTTCTCGCTCTTGCCGCCGCCGAGGACACTGCCGAGTGTGCCACCAACAATGCCAGACTGTGACTTCTCGTCACCGCCGCCGAGAACGCCGGAGAGAAGGCCACTCTGGCCATCGCCGCCGGTAACACCGCCGAGGACACCGCCCTGGCCTTCACCCAGACCAATGCCCTTCGTCAAGTCGCCGACGAGAGGCAATGTCCTGTTGACGGTCTGAACAGTGCCGTCGACAGTGTCGACGATGCCCTTAACGCCCTTGGTAGCGCCCATGATGCTGAAGCTGCCGCCCTCCTTGCTCTCACCTCCGGCGACGCTCTCGGTGAGCTCGCCCAAAGGCAGGGCCTTGCCGATGACACCACCGTCCTTTCCGATGATGTCTCCGGTCGCTGTCACGACGTTACCGACGAGATCACCAGCTTCGCCTTCTGTGACCTTGCCAACGGTCTTGCCGGTCTCGTCTACTACCTCTCCTGTCTTGCCGATGACACCGGCAACGAGGTTCTCGCCATGGTCTTGGATATCTTGCTCAACTGAGTATGCTGAGACGCGTCAGTCGTGAGACTTCACATGCTGTGTAGGTTGATTACTTACTTGACTTCTGTTCTTCACCCTTCCCCCATCCACCAGGCATGCTGCTTCCTGATTTTGAGGCAGCGCCAGCCATGATGTCGGTTCGGTGTCTGAGGTACAGTAGTCCGGAAATGTTGGGCAACTTTTGCGCGTGTAAGTAAGTGGGTTAAAATGTAATTTTGTGGCTAATACGAAAAGATGTAGTAGCCCATGAGATGAATGCTTTGAATTGAGAGTCGAAAGTCAAAAAAGCTACAATCACCTGCCGGTCGGACGTCTTATACCAGAAATCCTCACACACCAAATCAAGTTTCCAGCTCTATGGCCTCACCCATCCTTACGTCAAGGGGAGCTCCTCGAAGCTCTGGCCTGCTCTGGCTTGTTCGCGCCACATCTGTGACTTCATGGGGAAGAGGTGGTCGGCTCGTCTGCCGCCCATCATGACGCAAAGCCACACTCGTCCGAGCACGCGAAAGGGGTTGAGAGACTCTGGCATCCCAGTCTCATGACGCAAGTTGACTTTTGAAAAGCAACTGCACCTTGGGAGATGGTGTGACAGTCTGCCAGTCGGGCGAGTTGCCATTGGCTTATGGAGTTGATCGCCCGGCCTCCATCTTGGAGCTTCCCAGTTATGTGTGGCTAGTGCATTCAAGGGCCCTCCCTGTTCTGCATCATTCATTCGTCAGATCCCCCACCAGCTACACCCCAGACGCTGCTTTCTGCCCTCCAACACTTTCTTTTGCAAATGAGGATTGCGAAGTTCGCAAAGGCTGGACTGCCATGCAGTATTTCCCCATGCACAACCAACGTCATGACGCTCTTCGAAACACGCACGCCAGCCTCTAATTCGCCACGCTCAGGAATGAACTGCTCCCTCGCCGCGAATATGCGCCCGTTCACATTTGCAGTTCTGGATTTCACCCACCTTTCAGCCTTACTAGTGGACGGTTAAACGGGGGTCTCAGATGCACGTTATTCAGGTCTTGCATTGCCAAATCCGGGTTCCATTGGAACGACATCTCGATCCCAGCCTATCACGCCCGCCTCGCCGCCGTCTGAACGCCGCCGCATGCCAGCATCTATAGAACCATTCCAGAACTCCATGATCGACATCTCCATCCAGTGTCAGAAATCCCGTCACAAAAGTTATCCAGTTCCAATATGGATATTTGGCACCCCGCCACCATTAAATACAGTTGGGATTTTGATAATGAGCTGGATGCCGTCGTGTGTCGACTTCACATCCATGAAAACCTCAGATGGACTGGGGGCAGACGACGGTTTAGGTCGACCGCAACTGCAGTTCTCATGCGAGGGCGCGCTGTTCTGCGCATTCCCCGATGGGCGCGCGCCGTTTGACTGTCCAGACGTATTGCCTGCTGGTTGCCCAGGCTTCTGGAGGCCTTTGCCCAAGTGCGCGCCGTCGAAGTGGCCGACGACGTTATTGTTCTTATCGAGTATGTTACCCATGTGGTCCACCTTCAATCCATCGCCCATTCCCTCGATGGGCTTTGGCGACGGAGGCGTCGGTGGGATCGTGTCGTTCTCTGCTACATACCCAACGACTTCGCCGTCCTCGCTGAGGATCTCGCCGGTCACGGAAACAGGCCGTCCGATCATCGCCGGCAAGTCACCCTCGACACGACCAAGAACCTGTCCGTTCCAGTCAAGGATGTTTCCGAACTCATCGACATATTTCCCCTCCAGCCCATGCGCCAGCTGAGCAAGGTTAGGAGGAATCGTCAGGCCAGATGCCACAGGTGTGATTCTAGGAATCCTGATGGGGGCATTCTTCCCCTCCGGCTCCTTCCCCTTGGGGCTGGATGACCCAGCTGATGTGTCCTTAGACTCTTGGGAGTCTTGTGTGCCATCATCCGTGCGGCTGTTTGTTGTATCTGCTGACGATGGCGTCGAGTCTTTTGGCACGCTCTGTTCCTGCGTAGAAGACTTCCTCACCGGGATAGGTATCTCCCGCGAGCCCTGCAAATGAAAAGGCCCGCCCTGGCCTTGCGGCTGTGGGTGCCTGTGTTGCTGCTTTGCCGAGGGGGAGGTTGCGGAGGAGTGGTTTCAGCTGGTGGAGCAGGCGAGCCAGGCGCTCGCGACGACGAATTCAGACGAGGCAAAGGCGGCCGGACGTTGCGTCGTGGGACCTCCTCTACCCCAGCTTCGTCGTCGTCGACTTCAACAACCTCATATTCATCGTGTCGAGAAGTATGGTCTGGATCGCCGCCAGATGCAGGTCGGGGCTCGGCACGCTGCATGGTATGCGACGAGGGTTTGGGATGTTCGGGGACGGCCCTTTGCAGAGTCCGCGGTGTGTTCTGCGTCGAGGCTGGGCTTTCGGGTTCTTCGATATGAGCTGTGGGGGGAATCGGCCGAGAAGGAGGGGATGCCGTCATTATTGGATGGCCACAGAAGGTCCTCTGCAAGAAATCGTACTGCGCGTCAGCTGGGGCTCGCTTTCAAGGTGAGGGGAAGCATGGCCAGGATGGCCAGCACAGGACCAACAGACAGAAGGAAAGGAATACGGACACCCACCTGAGGATCGCCTTGCTTCGGAAATCAGGCGTTCGACTTGACTCCGATCGAGAGACTGTGCTGATGTGTACGTTTCTCGGGGCACCCCTTGAGCAGTTACCTCACGCGGACGGGGCTTATCTGCTCTGGCAGATGCGAGACGCGGGCAGCACTTGTGCAAGGTCTGCCAGGCACTGCAAGGCAGAAGGGGGTCGGCTCTGTTGTTGTGACGTCAGGAAGACGATGAGTCGAGTGTGGGTACTCTGCCGCCGTGACAGGTGCTGGGCAGCTGGGGCAGCTTGAGGTTCCAGAACTGGCGAACGGGGCGACGGTTCACCTTGTCAGGATGTCTAGCAAGGGTGATGGGATCAAGTACTTGTCGAACCGAGATCTGGTGTCTCCACTGGCTCCAGACACACGCAGATGTATCCACCGGGTACTTCGGAGAACAACAAGAAGAAGGAAGCGTGGGAGGGATCGCTGGCTGGTGGTGAAGATGGCAGAATGGAAACGAGACAAGACTCCGAAAGAGGCGCCGGCTCAGCGCAGAGATTGGAGGGCAAAAGGTCCGACACGTCTGGCAAAAGCCTGTTTTCTGGTCGAAACCAGAGCAGCTGTGCGAGTATCCGTGTTCCTCAGTGGTTGGGCTTTTTGCTTTTCGAACTACTGTACAGACGGAACGCACGGCTAGCCGTCAACGAATGCTAAAGAGTAGAGCACGGAGAGCTAGGTGGACAGTTGCGCAAGCTGTGCAGGCTGCAGCGCTATCCCGGCCAGGATATGGCAGCCCAGAGACACCTCTGGCGGTGCAGAAGCTTTCGAGCCAGCGACACAGACTCTGAAGAAGGGCCTGGAGACGACCACAGACATCGACAGACCGGCGGCAACCGAGTAAACTTCAGATGTGGCTCAGCAGGTGATCAGCTTCATCACAAGTTCGGTATGGCGTTCATGCCCGGGAGAGCTTCACCAGGCCTTCAGATACGTCTCGAGTATGTCCAGACGGTGTCCGAACCGGGGAATGCGTCTTAATGGATGCGGCTATTGTGCTAATCTCGATGGTTTTCCCGACGAGGCAATGAATAGCAAAGAGGCAAAGAGTCGACGAGAGCCCAGAACAAAGGAAATGAGACGGGAGCGAACGATCGGCGCAAAACGTCCTCGGCAGGTGGCTTGACGGTTGAGACTGGTTGGCAGTCGCTTAAGAGACACCACGCGAACGGACGGAAGCCGATGTGAGTGGCTGATGGCCTCATCCGGTGTGCCGGGATGCGACGCAAGAATTTCCCGTTCAGCTACGGTTTCCCTGCACGGCCACCAGCGTTTCGACCGTTCCGTTCCCCGCCGCTGATGGTCGAGACGGTACTGTGGATGCGGTCCTTCTTGGGTTGCATTGGCAATGGGCGGTGGGGAACAAGGGAATAGGGGGGCCGTTCCACCGTTACATTGGGCGGCGGGCAGGCACGCACACTTGCACACTGACCAAGTTACATCGCATCATGTGGCGGCGACGACGCGTCGACATTGGACGGTCTAGGAAGGCCGAAGCCGGTGTGGCTGGAGAGTTTGCTTGCGAGTTTCCGGACCTTTACCTGCAGAGTTTTTTTTGCTTTTCTGGTCCTGAGTTTTCCGGTGAGTGCTTCGGTTAGAGAGGCTGGAGCTGAGATACGGGCATGATACTGTCAAGAGACTTCAATCTTGTTGAGTTGTCGTCGTGGGCAGACAACACTAACGCTAGGGCCAGGAGCAAAAGCGCACCGAAAGCAAGGCACAGAGGGAAACACCCGCAGTAGCCTCAAGCACCGTCGATTTCGCAACATGTGGCTAGTCGCTCTTCAGCCCCCTCCGTTAATGCCTCCCGAAGGCACTAGCCCCGGGGAGGATTGGACAATATTATTGTGCTGGTGGAGGGTGGACTCGACCCCACAGTCGTATTGGAGATTCGCCCCATTCATAAGATCAACAGCACGAAAGGAGCGTGAAACGCAGAGTGGCTAGGCGGTAGAGAGATTGGCGCTACGAACGGTTTAATGGCAACCGTCTCCGCCGATTCCGCCCTTTCGCGTGCTTGACGGCGGTTGTCAACACACATGGTTTGGCTTGCCTTCTCCGCACGAGCTTGTGTAACTAGCGGGTGGCTGAGAGCACAGATGGTGTGCTGAAACCAACTACACACGCTGACACGGGCTGCAGAGGGGAGGGCCAGCATCAACTCGGTGGTAGCGAATTGGGCATGCAGGTGGGCAATCACGGCTGTTCACGGGTGATATGGCGCATGTGACAGTAACTTGATCAAATACCATTCGTTGAAATTGTTTAGAATGTTTTGGCTAACGTCGAATAGGATACCCATAAAAACTTCCCGAAATAGCGTCCATATCTCATCATGATGGTGGTGATGCACAATTCTTTCATAATACACGCGGCAGATGGATACCGATATCTCATCCGTCAACTCCCCCCCTGCCTGCGGAGCAACCGTTTTCTCTCACGGTTGGGCAGACAAGGTCAACAAAAGAAAACCCGCACTTTCCAGTAAACTGTGTCGAAAATTTCGCCCACTGTATTCCCGCGACTCCGTGTAAAACCCGATAAGATGTTGATTTCCGTTTTAAGATTTGTCCCTGGAGAAAACGCCTCTCAGTTCCTGATTAGAAGACGAGGAAAAGCCCATTAGCCCATTATGAACTTGGCCTAACTAGCCCGTCCTTGTCTCTCGGTAAGAAAATAGGACGGAACGGGATAGTCTGACGAGATAGAGGGGGCCGCAACTGAGGGGTGAGGAAAAAGGTCAGTACTTACAAGAGGGCAAGCTCAAGGTCACCGTGAATGCGCGCCTTCAGCGTGATTTCAATATCAAGGTTAAGATCGAGACGCAATCTCAGGGTGTCGCTCTTGTCACCACCACCGCCGCCGCCGCCTTGCAGAGCACCGCCGGCTACGTTGCCTAATGTGTTCTGGACACCACCGGTGACGCCCTGGACGGCCTCAGTAGGGTTACCTCCACCAAGGCCTCCGAGAGGGCCGCCTTGTTGACGGCGCTGCATTTGCCTGTTGCCCTGGCGGCGCTGGCGGCGCTGAGGCTGCTCCTGCTGTTGGGTGTCCTCGGAGGTCTCCTCGTCGGAGGCGTACTTGGTGTTGTTCTTCTGGCGGGGGGAAGACATGTTGACGGTCTAGATGGCTTGTTGATGGAAGTTCGAAAAGGGGCTGATGGAATCTCTCCTTCCCGTCGATGTGGGATGGGATAATGAGGAATTAAGGGCTCTGGATAATATGCGAAGGTTTGTGAGTGCTGCTTCAAAGTTCTTCTCGGTCGATGAGTCGCGGATGAGGGTGCAACATATAACTGATTCCGGACAGTATCCGGAAGCAGTCAAAACAGGATGTAAAGCTTACACCCTCTTCGGCCGATGAGATCATGTTGGACCCTGGGGGACCCAGGATTTCCACGGTAGATGTTTTCACCCCTTCGACTTTTTGCGTCACACCACTCGAGTCTCGAGGTGTTCTGGACCGAAATGACGTTGAAGGAGGGCCAAGCGGCATGCGGAGGGGGGGCGGAATCAATGGGGCTGCTGGGGCGGTTGGACCTGTCTCATGCTCTCGATGAGCGGTCCCGATCTGCTCTGGCGCCGAGTCCATTTCACTCTCCACCACGCAGCCAGTCACTCATCCCAGAAACCTTTGATTGGAAGAGGGTGTCGAGCATCCCTGTCGCTTTTCTCTCGGATTTGCATCGCAAAGCCTTACTGCAGGCTACAGCCCAATCATGCTCACACCACGGGCTCGAGGGTCATCACATTGCCAATGCAAGCATGACGCACCATTACTCTATTCTCTGCCATCAAACAAGCTTCTCGTAAGTCAGTTTTGCGCCTCCTTCGGTGCCTCGCAAGCTAGGCTTGACAGGCATTGTGATTTTTCGCACTGACGGAGTACGGGTTCACGGGTTACAGACACCAACTATGCCAAATCCATGCAAGCTGTGCAGAAACCACGAAGGAGCCGTGCTGTGCGTCGTTGATGGTCTATTCGCACATGCTGCCAGAAGGCTCCTCCAGGTTTCTGGTTTCTCCCCGCGCCTTCTTTCGACACACACCCCTCCCCGTTTCTGTCTACTGCGATGTTCACCACCATCCGGAAAAAGAGGCCTAGCAATCTTTCAATCTCGAACATATGCGCTCTCGATACCTAGCGCCATCTGGCGCCGCAGCATAATCTCTACACACTCATCCGGCTCGTACCCTTGCCGCAGCCTCCCGTCCGGATCCCAATACACCGCCCATCTGCCATCGTCCTCGAGGGCAGCCACAAACCCCATCCCGCTACCTCTCAGACTCAGATGCCTCTCATCTTCAGTCCAGCCCCAGGGTCCTATGACGTGGCCGATTGTATCTTTACGACCTCCGTGCCGGAAGGCTCGGGTATCGGCGTCGACATAGATCCAGTTCAGCATCGGCGGGTCTTCCGAGATGGTTGATACCAGCCCGCGGTGGTTCTCTTCGGAGGGGTAATTGAAGTAGTACCCTGAAAACTTGTGTCCCGGCGCTGGAGCCATGCTGTGGTTTATCCAGAGCTGGGGTAAAGAAAGACTGCATGTTAGTTTGCTTGTGTGTGGATGGGATGTGCGGTCGTGGATGTGTGTGACTAGTGTATAAGTCGTGTGAAGGCTGGTGTGTGGGTGGGTGGGTGTGGACAGAGTTGCCCCCCTCCCCCATTCCCAACGGTGGGAAAAGAGACAAAAAAGCAAGTTGCAAGTGCACCTTGCAGATGATTGACGAGATGATACGCAAGAGGGTTGCAAAAGACGAGGACAAACTTGCCTTGTTGTCGACGAGGACGCAGGGCGCTTCTTCCCGCTTGCCGTCGATGGTCATGGTCGCCGTGAGGCTGAACTTGGCCTGCTCTTTGGCGGCGGCATTCTGCCTCTTCTGCGCGCTGACGGCCTGCCCGGTGCCGATGACTGTGGGGATGGCGGCGATGGTGAGTAACCCGATGACCATGTTTCGAAATCTTTCCTCCTGCGCAGAGAGGAGGGCCTGGAGGAAACGAGAGAGGCGAGAAGAGGTGGAGGGGATGGGTTGGTTCCGCGTGGGAGATGTGGACTGTCCAGACTGTGTCCCAACACCAGAGGAGCGGGCACCTTGGATTGACTCTCCCTCTCTCTCGGGACTCGGACGTGTCAAAACCGTGTGAACCGCGGGGAGGCGAGGCAAGGGGTAGGCCTTGGGCCGGGATTTCGAACTGATCGACTATCGACTTGTGGGAAGACAAGTTTTTTTCTGATTTACGCTCGCTGCCGAGCTTCCTCAACAAGACGGCAGATTTGCGCGCGGACGACGACAAAAGCTGTTCGAGATTTGAAGAAACAGGTTTTACCGAATATCCCATGGGAAAAAAGAAGCGCGGGGCGGCCTGCGACAGGCAGAAATTCCGCGTGGTGGAGGGGTTCGTGTGTGGTCATCATATGCCTCCCCAATCATGCATATACCACTATCTTTTTTTTTTCTTGTCGTCCCGTCTGGTGTTTCGATTCGCCGGGACTGCTCTCCTGGGATCGAGATGCCCGTTTCGGGAACACCCCCCTCCCTCTTCTCCATCCATGTCTGGGGTCAGCCCACACCCACACCTCAGAATCGGTACCGGCCAGCACGCCAGGAGGATACCCACGCATGCGCAACCGTCTCCACCGAGATGAGTGTCCAGACCGTTCTGTTTTGCGCGTATCACTGGGTCACCGTCTGATTTACTTGTCACATTTTGTCACTGCGCGTGCGTGGTGGATGAGGTTGGTGTGGCTTAATTGCACACCCCGGCCTACGTCATTTTTTCGGTTCAACTCCTTCGAGCTTCAAACCTCTCCTTTGGTACCAGCCCTTCTGGTGCTGTTGGTTCGGCTACTGCCAGTAAAGTGCAGCAGCCGTGGACTTACACACCTCTCGGCGTGTTCCCCCCCAACTCCTCGACAAGGATGTGCTCTACTGGGCCCCCGTATCAGCTCTTCCCGCCCGGAAGTAAGGCCGCAGACTCCCCCATTCGCATTGATGATTCGTCGCTCGGCGAGAATGAGGAGGATGAAGAGCTTCATGCTCATCGACGTCACCTCTTTGATCCCCTTTTCTTGCTCACCTTGTCAACACCTCAGGACCCTGTCGATCGAGGGCGTTCGGATAGGAAGGAATCCTGTTCTCGAGAATTAGCACACGTTCCCTCCCCCCATCCCTCCACCAAATATGGTATCAAGTGATATCACACCGACGGGGTTTGTGTTGGCCTTTGGTCGGTTCACGGTCCCCACGATTCCTCTCTCTCCCTCTCTCCCTTATGCCTTGCCGGCGTGTGTAAGTCCACAACACGTTTAGGAATTAGTCCCATTCCCCCTTCCCTTACCTGCATAAGCCGGGTCCCCGTTCAGCCTTTCACCACCCCGGTTTCCCACACCTATTACATCACTGGGTATCACTCCCCCCTAGGGGTGTGAGGTAATTGTCACTACCTGGCTGGGACAGAAAACAAGATATCCTCCAATTCATCGTGCGCGGATCTGATTTAAGTGTTCGTGTGCCTTCGTGTAGTTTTCCCGTTAGTAGTTTCTACTATTTTTGGTTCCCAAGGTTTACCGCTTTTGATCAAACACGTCTTGCACCTCACCTCATCACCTACCACCCAACGCGTACTCTCACGAGAAGATTACGCCCCTCTCGTCCCCATTTCGGAAACGATACCATTGAGTGAGCAGGTGTCGTTTGCGAAAATAATTAGCCTGTTGTAAGGGGAAGATCACATTTATGGACGACACAATGGCCAAGAACAAGAACAAGGTATGTCACTGACGGGTACTGATGTCGCAATGTTCACATGTTGATGAGCCGTGAGCAGAAGGGCCAAGCCGCCCAACAATCACCTGGCGGAGAGGGCTCTAAGCCCGAGGAGACCAAGCCCGAGGGCACCACGCCCGTCGGCGAGTTCGGCAACCCCGCAGAGAAGGCGGGCGACAACAACAACGAGAAGAAGGCCGAGGAGACCGCCCCGGGCAGCAGCACCGAGGAGTCCAAGCCTGAGGAGCCCCAATCACAGGAGCAAAAGTCGCCATTCGACCAGCCGCCCTCATCAACAGAAGACGACAAGAAGCCCGAGGAGAGCAAGCCTGAGGAGAAGAAGGCCTCCACGGAAGAGGAGAAGAAGCCCGCCGAGGAGGAGCAGAAGCCCGGCAGCAAGCCCGACCAGAAGGCGCAGCAGCAGCGCAGGTCGACGACGAGCCTGAGGAAGGGTCCAACGTCGACAATGACAAGAAGCCCGAGGCCAAGGGCAAGGAGCAGGAGCCCGCCAAGGTGCGTTCGCGTGAATCAGGGTACACTGAGCGTGAAGCTGACGCCGAGGAGCCCACGGAGCTGCAGGATGACGAGGAGGGCGAGTACTACGACGACGAGGACGGTGAGGGCGAGTACTATGACGATGAAGATGGTGAAGTCTACGATGACGATTACTACTCTGGCGATGACCAGGACGAAGAATACGACGAAGATGACTACGAGGAGGAGGAGGGTGAGGGGTCCGACCAGGTGGACAACTACACCACCACGAAACAACAACCGCGGCGCGGATACTCGCTACACAACGACCCCTACGGTCGCAACAACCAGATGATGCAGCGCAACGGCGGTCGTCAGCAGGGCGGCGAAGACATGTACCGCCAGCAGCAGATGCAACAACAGCAGCAGCAACAGATGCAGCAGCAACAGCAGCAAATGCAAGGCGGCGGTGACGCTGGCGGCAAGAACCCGCTGAAGTTGAGGCTTGATCTGAACCTCGATATCGAGATCACGTTGAAGGCAAAGATACACGGTGATCTTACTCTGGCTCTGCTGTAAGTTTTTCGGATATTCCCTTGTTTTCTTTTCGCGATACCCCCCTGTTTCTCCACGCTGGGAATTTTGTTTTCTTGCTCCCTTTGCTTTTACGGATTGTTTGGCCCGTGTCGAATACGATGCTTTTCCGGACGTTTCGACGCTGGAGGGCACAAACGCGACTCGTTATCTGCCTGTGCTGCCCAGTGCGCTTCGTCCTTCCCACCGAACTCTGTCATGCAAATGCGATCTCCGGGTCCCGGGCGGGGCGCAATATCGGCGGTTGAAATCGAGTCAGAAACTGTGCTGCAAGAAAAGCTTTTTGGCGTTCTGAGGGCTCCTTCCCTGCTTCCGTCTTCTCCACAGCGAACAACTCAGTTACGGAGTTATGGAGCCCACCACGCGAACGGTGAAGAAATGGCTGGCAGACCCCGGCCCCGCGAGAGTTCGCGACCGTGTTTGCGTGGCGCCTCACTCATTTCGGACCCGAGCCAGCGGTTGGGACGCCTGTGTTTCGGGCTGTCGAAATTCTGCGCGACTCGATGTTAGAGTGACGACATGCCTCCTTTTTCTTTTCTTTCCCTGGGCAGCAATGCTTAAGGCATTTTCCTTGCTTCAATTTTGCGCGGAATAAAACCTCGAGAAGATCGTTCAGAGGGCTAACTGCATAGCGACATGGATTAGTGACATGATGTGAGCACGGGTCTCTGACCTGCGGTTTGTCATCGCCGAATTTTCGTCAGACTCTCTCTTTCTCTCAGCAAGACACTGTTCGGCATCATGAATATTCCCCCAACGGCATAACGGCGAAAAATCCACAGCGTGCAATGCGCATACGTGACGAGTTTCTTTTGTTGTATCACGGCTTCATTGAAGACCTTTTTCTGGCAGTTCGGTAAGACGGTGTTTGATGGATGGGTATGGAGAATTGTGGCCGTTCCCACAGCGATCGGACTTGTCAGATTTAGCGGCGGATCAGATCTTGTCCAGTGTAATTTTAGGCGCCCACACAAATGATCAATTCTCTGAATGAATCAATGTGGCTTGACAGGTGTTAAACGTGATCTTGTCGGTTGAGACAGCCGTTAAAACAGTAATCACATACGAATCAGAGTCCGGTTCTTTGACTTTGCTGATAAAGAGTGCCGGACGGGTCTGCAATCCCTCAATGGAATGCTCTGATTCTTCCTCGATGCGGTCGGATCCATTTTGGGAATGTTCTCCGACCGTCTGGCTCATTGTCCAACGGTCAGCGTAGCGAGAACGAGTCTGGGAGCTGTATCCGGCGAGCTGCATTTTGGCGAGTTCGTATGATGCTAAACATCACTTCGCCAAGGTATTCGTACGTTGCCGCGCATCTGCTTTCCGCAGAAGTGAAAGTGTGGCTGGTGCGGCTTCAGTCGCGTAGCCATCTCGTGGACTTCTGCCCAAGAGCATCGTCATTGTCAGGTATCCGCGGCTGCCCATCCATCCCAGTGCGTGATCCGCGAGAATCGGCCGAGTGCAGCATCACAATGCAGTCAGAGTGAAGTGCCAATGCGGCCGAGGTCCAATGATGAAACATTTCAGCCTCATCGGGTGCCCACCACACGGCAGCGTTGCAGGGGATAAAACCTGTTTTTTGGTGTTCCCTCGTGATGTTGACAGCGGGCGATCGCAGGCCACCCCAGGGGAAGAACACGGTATCCATCCGCAGCGGGAAAAAGGCAACGGACGACCCACCGCCCGATTCTAGACAGCTCTGCTCCATTTTTTTGAGTCGTGTTCCGTACCGCTTTTCGCCGCCGCCGCGTCGTACCCGCGATCGATCATATTTGGGGGTGATATCGCAGCCAAGCAAACGCTGGACAAAGCGTCTCCCCCAGTGAATACGATGGTAGTCGGGTGGATGCAGTTTAGGCTCTCACTCTGTTCGGACGACGTCTGGCGGACAAGAGCACCGTGCCAGAACAATGGGATTGTACGACGGTTGGAGGTTTATCTGGGCTTGTGTGTGCGAGTGTGCCGTGCTCCGTCTCACAGGAATTGCGAGCGACGACCGTGACCGCAAGCGAGACCGCAGTCGAGCCGAATCGAGATCATTGCAGGAGCTATGACCAAACGGTTGGCTCAAAGGGCAATGAGCGGCGGGAAGAGATTGCAATGGAGGCGTCTGAAGGACAGGGGGCCGCGTGGACAGGGGCCCCGAGACGTCTGTTCGGAGCAAAAGCGCCGCGGCGGGCAGGCAAGACGGTCGGGATCGTTCTTTGGGATTGTCGCTACCCGGGGGCCAGACGGAAGAGCCAGGGGCTGCTGGTCCATGCGACGTCAAGAGCGGGGAACGCGGTGGGGAACCGTGTGGCGCCGACGCTAGGGAAGCAGCCACATTCGGTGAAACGGTGGGTGATCTGCAGCCAAAACGGTGGAGTGGCTCCGTTATCGACGTGTATCCGTGTTTCGTCCACAAATAATGTCAGGATTATGCCGTTTATTTTTGTGATGGTGGGTTGCTGCTGCTTGTCGAGCGTTCCGCACCGGCACCACCGGCAGGCAACGAAGAGAAGTGGAGTTGGCAGCTGTCTGTCAGTCTGTCGTCAATGTTTGCGAATGATGGAAGGCCGTCGAAGGTGTCGCAGGAATGCGCAACGTTTGTGGGCGATGGCCTCGTTGTCGTCGGGACAAGCTCAAAGGAACACCTAGATGTCTGGGGTGCTGCGTCGTACTGGCACGGGAATCCAGACTTTGGAAAAGCATGTCGGTAGGGCTAGCGCTTTCGCGGAGATGGGATTTGTGACACCTGCTAGCATAAACTTTGCACCACGGCAATACAACGTCGGATCGAGGGCGTGCTCGAGATCGGGGGCGGTTGTGTTAGTGTAGATGCGTGCAACAGGGAGCAATGGAACCTGCGGTACGTGCAGGGAAGGAGAAATGCCATCCCGTCCCGCTGGATTGCCTTACGTAACCCTTGACTCGGCAGAGGATAATCCTTTAGTCCGTCCTACGTTATCGATAAGGTCTAAGCTGATAAGATAACCAGAGGTCGTGGCGTCTGTGGCGGGAGCAGGAGCGGGGTTGTGGCTGCCTTATCTCCCGTGCTGAGTGGGGGAACGACGCATGAAGCATGAAGCATGACGGAGCTCCAGACCAAGCAACCCTACAGGCGAACAACCCCGTCAAACTCAGATTGGACGATTTATGGCGTGTTGATCGCGGCCAAACAAACAAGCACGCGTCCGGTGGTATTGTCAACAACATCAGACAACACAGCACCCAAACAAAACCTTCGCCATTGCCTCAACTTCGAGAACCAAGCAAATATCACCGACATCAACGCAGTTGCCACCAACATCCACAATGCCCGATCTCAACACCGTCCCCGCTTCACCACATCCCGCCAACATATCCCGGCGCTCTTCATCCAACCAGACATCTCACCAGATGCTGCCTCCTCCTCCTCCTGTGCCCGCATCGTCAGAGTCGCCTTCTCTCAACGTCCTTCCCTCGAACCAGAACACAGTCAACCACCCGAACACCTCAAACCCCTCTCTTCCATCGCCGACGATGGCTCCGGCAGCGACGTCCCCGCCGGTCGCACCTGAACCTAGCGTCTCCGGGCCGGGTCCCATCCGCCACCCGCGTCCCATGACCGCCTCCGATCTTCATATGCAGCTCGAGAAGGAGCAAGAGGCGGTGGTACGTCGAGCTACACCCCTCACCACCGTTGCCACCTAACAAACCGCTAGGTAAACCGCCTGACCCGCGAACTACAACTCCTCCGCATCGCCCAGAACGCCTCCGTTGTCTCCAACGCATCTTCAACATCCGCATCCAACACTACCGAAGCACCCGCCGACACCCACCTCCTCTCCGGTGCTGCCTTCTCCACCCCCGCGGTGCCGTCTAACAGCTCCCGCCGACACCATCGTACCGCCTCAAACGCTAGTACGCGTAGCCAGACCGCCATTGCCGGCTCAGCCTCCGTGTCCACGACCTCCGTCCCGATCCCACGCCCCTCGAACCCCGTGCGCCAGGACAGTATTGCCTCGCGCCACAGCTTGTCTTCCTCGCCAGCACACTCGCAGCAGCATCTGGACCCCCACACCAGCGGCATGACGTATTTCCAACAACAGCGTCTGCCTCACCAGGCCGCTGGGAGCACTTCCACAGCTGCTACACCGGGTGGGAGCGAGTCACAGCTGTCGCCGGGTATGATGCCGGCTACTTCAAGATATGAGGAGACGGCACTCCACCGACAGGAGCTGGAGGTTGCCAAGAAGGAGAACGAGGCATTGAAGCAGCGTATTCGCGATTTGGAGAAATTGGTCAGGGAGAAGAGCGCCAACGTGAGCCGAGAGAGGAGTGAGAGTATCAGTAGTGTGACCACGGGAGGAGCTGGTGTGGGCTTGCCGCCTCCCAGCGGCGCAGCCGTCGTCGCTCGCCGCGAGCGTCCTGGTGGTGAGAGAGAGAGATCTCTGACAACCATGAGTGTTGCAAGCAGTGTTGCTGTCGGTGTTCCCGAGGAAGAAGTGCAGGTTGGAGAGAGTGCGGCGAGCTCTGGGCTGAACCCCTGAGTGCGCTTTCGGCAGTAGATTCTCTGATACCCTGAATCATTGCTAGTGATGGACTAAAGAACACGGATTACGGCCTGATGAACGAAAAGAGACGGCGTTTAGGGATTCTGCGGAGGCATAAACTTTGCTCCTTCGTACGGGTTTACGACTTTATTTAGTAATGAGAACATTGCATCATGCCATCCATTCATCTTGAATGACCACGTATCACGATCAAGCTCATTCGATGAATCGCAGAGACCATCTATCATTTGTCTATGCGTCTATAAATATGTCCCAAAGTAAAAGGCTATCGAAAAGACTGATCTCCTTTTCCAAGCTCTCTCTATGAGCTTCTCAAAGACGTGCGGGTATCATTCTAGAACCAATCGCCAAAAACCATGGAGCGAAGCCCAATCCCCTTCTTCATCACAACGAGGAAACGCACGCGCACTTCTTGTCGCGACAAACCGAGACCTCACCAACCCGCTGTCCGCAGCAGTTCTTCGCACACTCCTTATCCTCCTTGCACTCCCCCACGTCCTCGAGCGCAATCATGCAATGCTGGCAGTGGCACTCCCCCTCCCAGCACATGACATTGTTCGCCGAGGCGCAACTTGCAGGACCAAACTCGCCGGAGCAGCTCGCGTGGGTATCGCACCGCCACGGCTTACACGCGCACTTGCCGCCCTCGCAGACCTTGCGGTCGCTGCGCTGGTCGCAGGCGATGCCGACGCACTCCTTGGACTCCTTGCACACCTCGCCGGCGCGCTCGGGGCGGTGGTACGGCTCTGAGGCGGTGAGCTCGCACTTGTTCTCGCGCGAGCACGTCTTGTACGGGTGCGTCTCGTTGTTGCGCAGGACGTAGGTGCAGTCGTCGTGCTTGGCGCAGCCGGTGTCATCGGTGAACTTGATGGCGCACTCGCAGCTGCCGCCGGCGCAGAAGCCTGACTGGACGATGTTGCACGAGGTGAGGCCGGCGCAGTGGGAGTCGACCTTGCACGGGGCGCCGACCTGCCTGGGGATGGGCTCACAGCGACACTTGCCCAAGAGGGAGCACGAGGGGTAGTGGTTCTCGGGGCAGCGCATCTCGTTGCACTCGGACTCAACGGCGCAGGAGTCGCCGAGGACGGGCCTCATGACGCAGTAGCAGCCGTAGCGGTTGCCGTCGGCGGGCTTGACGCAGGCCGGGTACATGTCGTCGAGGCAGGGCAGGGTGATGCAGTTCCGGGCCCAGGCGCATGTGGAGCCGGCGCCGGAGGGCTGGGGGATGACGGTGGGGATGGTCTTGGTTGGGATGGGCTCCCATTCGGAGAGGACGACGGTCGTGAAGGGCTCGGTGCCGGTCCAGGGTGTTTCTACCGTCAGGGGGAAGGTGGTTGTGGCGTTCAGGGAGGTGACGCGGGTCGACCAGGCTTTGGTGCGGGCGTTTGTGAGGCTCGAGGTGATTGTGATGTTGTCGTTTCTCTCCTTGATGACACAGCGACAGTGGTCGAAGAAGCACACGGCTTGTCTGTTTTCGGGACAGCTGAGTGCGCCGCACTCAGAGTTCGAGAGGCAGGATTCGGTCGGGAGCGGCAGAGCAACTGGGGTGCGCGTGAACGTCATCGAGGATGAGGGTGCCAGCTTCACTGGGATCTTGCAAGCGGGAGCAGTCGCTTGTCGGCCTTCAATCATGGGATCTCCTCCAGCGGCCTCGGGATCGATTGGTGGGAGAGGCGGCCAGAACAGGTCGTCGTCTGAGGCCGGCACGACCCGGTGGCCATCACCGCACCACAGGTTTTCCCACACAATGTTCTTCTCCCATCGCAGCCTCAAGGCCTTGAAGCCTATGCCAAGACCCATGCTGTCGTCGTGCGGATGGTACTCCCAAGAAAAGACACCCCATTCGGGATGGTCTTCCCTCGACGCGCCAAGTTCGGACTCGAAGTGCGGGTGATACGCGACATCCACCATCTCGTCAATGGACAACCCAAAGTCGAGGAGGAGCTTCTCCTTAATCTGGACGACGACGCTGTGATGCATCATCACGTCCTCGGGAAACGGAGGGAGAGCCCCGCGGGAGACAATGAATGCTTTGACAAAGTCCATCTCCTGCACGTTGAACGGCCCGCCGGGTTGGAAGTACTGGGCAAGTCCCGGGTTCTCGTGTTCGTCCAAGGGGTTCGCAGTCAAGGACCGTTTGTTTCCTCGGAAGTTACCGGTTCCGAGGTGGTCGATGATGTCTTCCTTCAAGTACTGTTCCGTAGGCAGGGGATACGCATCCTGTAGCCACGCGCTGTCAGGGTCTTCCTCTCCTCTCGTGTGCCCGGGAACTTCCCAGAAGTGACTGGTCCAGACGGCTTTCGGGGAGACGACGATGAGCATGCTGCAGCCCCAGACAGGACCCGAACCACCGAAACGAGGCCTCTCAACAGGAATCTCGGTATGCTTCTCCCTGTCAAAGAAAGTGATCTCGCTGGTCGCCCACGGCCTCGGGTATTCGTCCTCTTCGTAAGGCCACGAATCAGGAGGTCCGCCAAAACCTGGACCAAATTGATCGATGACGTTTCGCATCGATTGCCACCACTTCAACTCTCCCTGAGGGGAGTCCTCGGGCTGGATCATCTTGTCGTCATTGGTGAGATACACTTCGTCGGGTGTTGGGACCTGTTCTGGCCAGGGGTCGCGTTTCTGGAGTGCTTTGCTGGAAGAGCCTCCGCAGGAACCACACTTCTTGAGCATGCAGAACTTAGGCACGGGGCAGGTATCGTCTTGTCGCTTGGAAACAGAAGAAGTAGAGCGCTTGTCAACCTGCGTGCCGTCAGGCCCCGCGATGCGTCCATCGCCGCACCAGGTCTCACGGTGGATGACGTCTCTCTCGAAGCGAACGACGAGCTCTCTCTGACCACTCCCTCCCTTGGGAGTGTACATCCAGGACAGAAGACCGTGCCAGGGCTCTGCTTGACGGAACTCAGGAGGAGGAGTCTTGCCTTCGTCGTGATGGTGGTCCTCGCCGAGTTCCTTGCGCCGCTTGTAGCCGTAGATGGTGATGTGCTTCTTGTCGATGCCAATGAGTCTTCCGGTCAGGACGTCAATGATCTCTTGGTTGGCCCGAGGGTACACCATGTGGCCACTGACATCGATCGGGACGAAGAGAATTACCCGGTAGAACTTGGTGTCTTTGGGGTCGAGCTTGTCTCCGGCCTCGACGAGATGTCGAAGGGCGGGATACACTTTCTGATCGGGCCAACTGGAAGAGCCATGTCGAAGGAAGTGGTGGACGTTCATCCGGAAGTAATGCGCTTCATCGTAGTTCAAGGTATCCGTGTCAAAAGCCTCTCTGTCCTCGTCGGGAATCGAGAAGTTTGGGACTTCCCACATGTGGTTTGTGTAAATTCCAGTGGGCGAGAAGGCCGCGACCATCACGCATCCCCATACGGGTCCGCTGCCGCCCCCATCGGGTACTTGTCGGAAAAGTCCTCGTATATGGCCGACGAGTCGGCGTGGATGGGACTGCTCTGGTGGTATCCGGGACCGTACCATTTGACGAGGCGACGCATGTTCTCCCACCAGTCGGTCTCGCCCTTCTCCCACGTTTCGGGGCCGGTCATGACATCCTGGACGATGACATCTTCGGGGATGAGGCGTTTCTCCAGAGTCGAGCGCTTCTCAAGACCGTCGTTGCGCTTGACCTTGCTGTCGGTGCAGGCGGGACACTTCCTGGGGCTGCATCCGCCGGTGGCATGCGGCTTCTTGGTTGTGTAGGTTGTCGTCGTCGTGGTGCGGACGCTGGTGCAGAGCTCCGTGGTCGAGCATCTGGCGGTGTCGCAGCTGGTGGTCCAGGTGTTTGTGACATGGTTGGATACCTTGGAGACGACGCAGGGCCGAGTGCAGTAAGGGGCGACGGTGATTGACTCTGTGCAAGACGAAGAGGACGAAGATGCTGAAGAGGTAGGCGAAGGAGAAGCCGTTGGCTGTGAGGGCTCTGGATCATCGGGGTCTTCCGGCTCATTGGGATTGTTTCCACCGCCGCCGCCGCCGATGGGTCCGATGCCAACTAAGCGACCCCAGATTGGGAGATTGGTTCCGAGGCGCAAGTTGGGAAGGTTGAGTTCCCAACGCCAGCTGGGAATCTTCGTTCCGATACGCCAGTTGGGCAGGTTGGTTCCAAGGTTGAAAAGGAGGCGGAGACGCCAGCGAATGGTCCAGCTGAATCGGCCGAAGAACCAGAGGAGGAAGTCGTCGTCGAGGTCAATGTCGATGCGGATCTCGTTGAGTCTCTTGTGGATCTCTTTCTCCTCATCGTCATCGTCGTCATCTTCGTCAGGGTTCTTCTTGTCGTCATCGTCTCCATCCCCATCGTCGTTCCCGTCTCCATCGTCATCCCCACCATCATCGCCGTCGCCATCACCGTCTCCGTCACTGTCTCCGTCACTGCCTCCGTCACTGTCTCCGTCACCATCTCCATTGCCATCCCCATCTCCTTCATCGTCGTCATCACCACCTTTACTACCTTTGCCAAGCGCGGGAGGTGCTTCAGGCCAGGAGAAACCGTCGTCTTTCTCAGGTGAGATAAAACACTGTATCTCGGGGATCAAGCAGATCGGGTTGCAGAGGTTGAGTGAGATGCATCTCCAGGCAGGGAAAACCGTGGGAATGGCCATCCCGTCAGAGGTTGTCGACGTAGGAAGGTCGATCGAAAGCCATGTAACGTTTGCGGTCTTGCGGCTTCCATCCAGCTCGGTTGTCGTCGCGATGAGAGGCAAGACGGTGGTGAATTTTCCTGGAGGCGCATACCAAGGCCCGAAGGAGCCAGAGGCTGGGGGACCAGAAGGGACTGGGCGGGGGCCTGTCTCCGGGTCGTGAGGGATGGGGTTTGGCTTGCCGGTGTTGACTGGTAGAGTGCTTGAGGCGATAGGAGCGGGCAAGGGTCCAACTGAATGGGAAGACGCTGAAGAACTTGGGATGACTGGAATCGGCTGGCGGCTGGTTGTTGAGTCCACAGGGGGAAGATTCCAGGAGAAGGACTTTGACGATTCTGAGAAGCTGGGAACACCAGGAAGACTGATGGGCGGAGCAAAGCTCAGAGATTCTGACTCTGACTTCACCGGAGGCAGCCAGACTGAGAAGGAGCCAGACGATTCCGAGGAGCTTAAAGATGGAGGTAGTCCTATACGATTTGTTGACTCCTTGGAAGTGAAGGTCGGGAAGGGAACAGCAGTGAAGCCAGGGACTGAGCTGTCGACAGAGCTTGTTCCAGGGAGACTCAGCGAGGGAATGGTGACTGGGTCATCGGCGGGTGCGTAGATCGTAAGAACAGTAGTGTAGACGAAAGGAAAGCGCGTCGTCTTGGTGCAATCAAGGGCAGCTGGATTGGCATTGGCTTCTGTGAACAACTGTTAGCTGGGCTTTGTAGCTCGACCATGGGAATGGACGTGTTACTCACGCGCGAATCCCAAAAGAAAGAAGTGGGATAAGAACAATGCCCAGAGGGCTGCCTCCAGCCGAGTGTGACTGGTGGCAGCCATTGTGACTGAGTTTTGTTGATCAGTTGGTGAACTCAGGTAGGAGGAGAGGAAGATGTCTCTAATGGCGGATTGAGAAAGGTTTTGAGGTGAGAAGTGGTTTGTGAAGGGTTGTGGTGGAAGAAGAAGGAGAAGGAAAGGATCTAAGATCTAGTTTCGTGGGAGGAGTCCACCTAAAGGTGAGTGGTTGAGGTGAATTGTCAGAAGCCAGAAAGGCAGGAAGTAGTATGGGAAGAATTGCCTTAGTCTTCACCTTTCTTTCACCTTCAGAGTAAAATGAAAAACTCTTCACCTCATTCACTGTAGGGAAAGGTGTAATCTAGCGCATTTAGGCGAGGACAGCTTATCTCTCAAATGTTTCCAGGTCCAGTTCTGCACGTCGCCCCTTCCTCGTTGACGTTAGAAAGAAAATTTCGAGATATGTTCCAGTTGTTTACTAATTTGCTAGAGTTGCTTCCTATCAAAAGAATGTCTCCATTTTAACCTCCTATTCCAGACAGACTGAGGCAGTCCCCAGGTGACCTTGTCTCTGAATCCAACGTTATCAGGGATGATGGTAACATTCAAGATACCTTCCCCCTTTATCTCAGACGTTCTTGCACGCAGGAGCATCATTCCTGAAGCTGAGAGCTCTGACAAAAGATGAATTATTGCTTGCGACTCATCCTCGTGTAGGCGGCACCATGCCGGCGATACACCCCACAGTGGTAAAGCCTGAATGCATCTCCTTGCTGCAGATTGCTCTCTAACCTTGTAAATAAGTATTCTACCTCATGATCAGATAACTTTTATGAGAATCGAAATTTTGCCGAAGAGTATTGATTGGTGAAAGCGGCGAATGTGCCACAGCAGAAGACCGGATAAGAAGGGAAAGTGCCCCTGCGTGCAGACGCTGCCTTGACCTGAAAGATCTACTATCACCATTGAAAATCAAGTAAGTTCAATCAGGTTGCAAGTTTTTCTAAAGTAGGCACGTCCCAATGTCCAACTAGATTTCTTAAACGATGCTCATTTCGACTCAAGGAACACGAACCAATACCTCACAGGCTATGGCATGCAAAACTCAGATGCGGCTTCTATCTCTCGTGTCTCTCACAATGTCAAAACCAGCCCACCCATCCAGCGCCTCGCGAATCTCTTTGGCATACTGCGGAATACCACCAGCGAAATTGACCTGCTCAAATGCTTTGCCGGGCATCGAGCCACCCATGTACGTCGACCTAGTCGTCGGGAACAAAGACGCGTCGCTGAGGGCGTTGATCCTTTGTTTCCACGTCTTAGTCGCTTCTGCAGTAGGGTTGATGTATTTGATGTTCTCCCTTTCAATCTTGCGGATGCAGTGCGCGATCCACCGTCCTTGAACCTCGACCGTAGAAGGGCCGTTGCTGAGGAGAGTCGGTCCGTGGGGGCCGTACATGTGGAACATGTTGGGATATCCGCTAACTGTGGTACCGAGATACGTGTTTGCCGCCGCCTTCCACTCGTCTTGGAGGTAGGTGTTGTTGATGCTCTTGAGGCCCATGTTTGTCATGCCGCCAGTGGTGATATCCTGAGTCCTTGAGTCAGTTTCGGCAGTTCGATGATGAGGAGTTGGCCAGAACAAAGCCCGACACGCGAATTCTGACTGCTGTGTGCCATGAAAGGGGTAATACTTACAAAGCCGGTGGCAATAGCGACCACATCGAACTCGTAGTGAGATCCGTCCTCCAACTTGATGCCCGTCTCGGTAAAACTCGCGATGCCGTTCTTGCCGATGTCAACGACGTCCACATTCGGCTTGTTGAACTGCTCATAGTAGTTCTGCTCCAGGCAAGGTCTCTTCACACCAAAGAAATGCGGCATCTTGTCAACGGTGGGAGCCAGGATATCCCTCTTCCTAGCGTCACCAATCCTGAGACGGACATTCTTCGACCAGAAGTTGTACGCCTGTTTATTTGCCTCCGCGTCGAACAGCATGTCCTTGTAGTTACCAAGCCAGTATCTGAAGCCACCGTGGTCCCAAAGGGCCCTGTAAAAGGCCTCGCGCTCCTCCGGTGAGTCGTCAAAGGTGTTGCGCTCGTGCATACCGTAGAAGAACCCGCCGAAGCATTTCTCTCGGAGCTGGAAAAGGCGTGGGTACCATTCCTTAGCGACGTTTTGCTCGGCTGGTGTAAGGGGGCGCTTGCCCATCGGCACGGCCAGATTCGGCGTCCGTTGGAAGACTTTCAGTTCGCCCTCTTCTCCGACAAGTTTTCCCCATTCTTGAGAGATTTGAACGCCTGAGGCGCCAGTACCAATGACGGCACATCGCTTGCCGCGGACGTTGACATCTTCTTCGGGCCAGAAGGAAGAGTGGTGGACGACCCCTTTGAACTTTTCGACGCCAGGCCAGTTGGGGATGTATCGCTTGGATGCCTACAGTACGGATGAGCATCAGCTGGTGAGATCAAGGGAGTGGGACATTGAAGTTAACTCACAAAGCCGGCCGCAACAACAAAGTACTTGGCTTTTGCCACACGACCGTCGGCAGTCTTGACGTGCCACTTGCCTTCGGCGGGCTGGAATTGAGCGCCAACTACGACTGTCTCAAAAGAGCAGTCTTTTGAGAGATCCAAGACCTGCAGGCAATCATATTAGTCACCAAAAGACTATCAAAGAGGCTAAGGAACTGCCAACCAAGGTGAACTTACTTTGTCGACGTGGTCGAAGTAGGCCCGCAGCTCTTGGAAGTTAGGATAGTTCGTGGACCATGTCCAACCTTCAAAGACTTCAGGCCAAGAGAACTCGTACTCGGGGACCTCAGAATCCACACGCGCTCCGGGGTATCGGTTCCATCGCCAAGTGCCTCCGAATGAAGTACCGGCTTCGTAGATGACGCACCGAAGCCCCATCTCACGGAGGGTCTTCAGCATAAACACTCCCCCTTTAAGATTGTCAGCCGTGCCACAGTCGTACAGAATCGGTTAAACTTGGAGGGTGACTAACCGAATCCTCCACCGACAATCAGGACATCCACATCGAGGTTGTCAGCATATGGTCCCGTAGTCTGACGCCGTGAGGAGTAGTCTGACAGCTCCGTCGCGAATTTCTTGCCGCCTGTTGCCGCCATGATTGAAATGCTGTTTTTAGAATGTGTTTCTTGAAGTCTCGCTTGAATGCACACAATGGTCGATGTTGCAGATGAGGGAAAGACTATGAGAGCTTGACAGCTGTCTTATAACCACCTTCATCGTCACCAATTTACCGTTCGGTTTCGTTTGAAGTGATGCTTTACCATGACATCAGATGATACCTGGCATCCTCAAAGCTTCATCCCCGTTTCGAGGAATGCTCCGCAGCTCCAATGCCTGCGGAAGCGTCCAACGAACCTGAGCCGCAGTTGCATCGATCACCACGCGGAGACATTTCAATAGCACAGCTCCTATGTAAGCCCCTGCGGATGCGCATGCATGTATTCGATAATCCGCTGCAATGAAGCATCGGGTTTCCAGCCAATAGCCAACAGCTCCACGAACCAAGCCACGCGAACAAGGCTCCCTCAAAGCTCCCGGACTGCATCATGGGTTTCACCCCTCTCACAAACGTCAGCCGCGGAACAGTTACGCTGCGGATCCGCAAGCTAGTGTGCCCGGGTTGGCGCGCGGGAAGGATGGCGCATGCAAGTGCGGAGAGCCGACCATCACTCGGGCGCGGATCCGCATGTGCCGTTGCTACCGCAGCGTCTGCGGGGAAAACGAAAACCTTCGTGTCGCCATCGTGGAGGGCCGCCCCCTGTCGTTGACAAATCACGCAGCCGCAGCAAGGAGACATCTAACTAACTTTCCCTTCATCCTTGGCAGAGTTCATGGTGTGTGCTGGCCTGCCAATTCGGCACTTTCGTTGTAAACCGAGGTCTCCCGCAGCGTGGGATTGGCTGTTTCGAATTTCTGCTCTTCGTCTACGGGTACCGACATGCGTTCATTTTGCCATATTGAGCGCACCCTGCGCGACAACTATTGACAGTATGCGGGCCTGTTCGAAACTAGCGGTTACATGCCAAGAACAACCGCAGCTTGAAAAGCCGCATTGTAACCTCGGGTGTAGACTTCCGCTTTTCCCTTTCCTCAGCAAAGACAGCGTGCTGAATCGTCATCGTTCATCCCATTGAATTATTCCCACGCGGCAAGCCATCATTGTAATTGCATCTCAGCCCTACTCGCGCCTAATCATGCCTCTTTCTGCCCAGACGGTTGATGAGCTGAAAAGCCTCGTTGACAATGCCACCAGCAACTCTCACAGCATCCCGGGGACGACGGTTGTGGTGGTAGACCGCAGCGGGGCGGAACAGTTCGCTCACTCTTCAGGAAAGCGCGGGATCTCATCGAACGAGCAGATGAGTCTTGAAAATGTCTTTTGGATTGCCTCCTGCACGAAGATGGTCACGGGGATCGCGTGCATGCAGTTGGTCGAGAAGGGGGTTCTCAAGCTGGATGACTCTGGTCATCTCGAGAAGCTGTGCCCGGAACTCGCGGAGATCAAAGTACTGAACTCGGAAGGGAAACTGGAGGAAAGAAGAGAGGAATCACGCTTCGGATGCTCCTTTCGCACACTGCTGGCTTCGGGTACACCTTCTTCGACCCCCGGCTCCGAGACTTCAGTTACCCAGCTGGCATCGATGAGTTTTCCGGTAGTATCCGGGACATGATGCAACCGCTCGTGTTCCAACCTGGTGAGAACTGGGAGTACGGCGTAAGAAATCCACTTTGTCTGACTGCTCAATTTCATGGTTCTAACTTGCCTGCAGATTGGAATTGACTGGGCTGGCATCGCTCTTGAGCGTGTGACAAGCATGAGTCTCAATGACTACATCCAGAAGAACGTTTGTCAACCACTGGGGCTGAAGAACGTCAACATGATACCCACACCATCAATGAAGGCGCAGCTTGCGTACATGCATTACAAGAACCCCGAAGGCAAGATTACCGTTAGAGACCACCCTCTCCACCGGTCGCTCATTGCCCAGTCCGCTGAGGAAATTGCGAACACCTTCAATAGCGGTGGAGCTGGGTTGTTTGCAAAGCCCCAAGAATACGCCCGTAAGTTGCCTCTCAGATCGGTTTCTGATCTGGGAAAATTGTGGCTAAGCGACACTAGGCATCCTCACCGTCTTCTTGAACGACGGAACCTGCCCCGTCACTAAAGCGCAGATCTTGAAAAAGGAGACCGTAGACGAGATGTTCAAGAACCAGATCCCTGAGTTCCCCAACTTTGGCAGGGCAGGTATCCCGCCCGCGAAGCCGGAGCTCACGAACCCCATCCCTGAGATTTACCCCGGTTCCGGGGAACCCGCCCCAAGGGTGGGACTGACGTTCATGATCACCGGTGGGCCGACCGGGCGGTCTGACGGGACCGCATTTTGGGCAGGGCTGCCGAACTTGTTCTGGTGGTGCGATAGAGAGAACGGGGTTGCGGGTATCGTGTGCTCTCAAATCTTGCCGTTCTGTGATGCGTCGGTCATGGGATTGTGGGGTCAGCTCGAGATGGGTGTGTACAAGGGACTCGGGATTCTGAAGGATTGAGGCTTGACGAAGTTGATCCTATCATGCAGTTTTGGATCCTATCTTTTATCGTCAAGTTCCGTGGGTGGAATAATCCGGTAGGTAGATGATTGGACCTTACGTCCGAGCTGGCCAAGTACTTTTTCGTCCTTTAAGCACAATGAAACTATGATACACCTGGGAGCACGCACAACGTGGTTGGTTCAGCCCAGTCGATTTACGTAGAAAATCCATGTTCACCGACATCTCGGTACTGAGGCACAAGCATCAGCTACAGATACACTGCCACCCAAGCTGACCCCAGCAATTTGGACGAAGTGCCAACCTCGTCTGCAGCTACCAATCTCTGGGGACGCACAGGGTCGGCGGGGAGACAAGCCGTATGCACCCCGCTCTTATATGCAGCTCAAACGCGGGTTGACATGGTCATCCCTGGGTGCGCGTCGTTTCGGATGGCCGGGCGCTTTAAAAGGTCACGGGGAACCAGCGGGGAGAACGTTGGGGGAAATCTGTGGGCACTTCAGGCTGACTTTGCTTGCGTCAACTCACGTCCCTCGCGTCCGAATGCCAACGTCGAACGAAACATTCACACAGCATTTCCCAACGACCAAGTCGCCCGCAGAGATGAGGAGACAGAATAGCAGCTGCGACCAGTGCAGGAAGGGGAAGCGGGCATGCGATGCCGGCGCCGTGAAGGATCTCCAGCTTTGTTTCGATAATGAGATGCAATGGAACATTGGTAAGTTTCTCGAAGCCTCATCTATCTCCTCCCAGCTAACGTCATCGCAAGATTGGCAAGATTTGACGGGACCGTGCTCAAACTGCCAGAAGACCAGAAAGAGTTGCACTTACGACTGGGCTCGCTCGCAGCAGCATCAAATTCGTGAGAGACGACAATCATCGGTATCCGACAAACGACCCTTGCCAAGTCGCAAGCGAGTCAAGTCCGTTCATGACGCCGTGGTCCCGGCTACGTCGCAAGGAACAGTCGAGGGCTTCCAAGATGTCTTCCCAGGGTTGGGCTATAATGAACCAAGTCTCTTTTATGAATCCAATCATTCATTGTTCCCCGAACCCATGTTCGGGCCAGGCTCCGAGAACTTTTCGTTGTCCCCGACCAACGACACAGCCAGCAACGCCTCCCTAACTGACGATCTATCACTGGTCTTTCCGGCCTCTTCAGCGACGTCCATGCCAAGTTGTTTGTCAGATGAGCTACCCGGGTTGGAAGGAGCTGATGGTATCTCTGTGCACGACCCCTCAATAATTGAGTTCACTCCCAAGGCGCTGGCAGGGGCCCGAGCAACGGCACGGAAGAGGCCATGGCAAGGCAGAAGGTACCCAGACTTCTCCTTGGGCGGCTTGTCGGAGTTCTCTCCAACTCAGCAGATGATGGCACGCACAAATAACGGGCTACTGACGGAAAACCTCATGAAGCTCTACCACGATGTGTTGGAGGGGGCACTTTCATGCTGGCTGACGGAGCAAAATTGTCCCTATCTGCTGCCTGCGAAATCGACAGAGAACCTCAACTTTCAAGTAGGGGAGTCGGTTTCCCATCTCCCAAATAGGATTTACCGAAGAGTCCTCAATCTTGACAAGTCCCTGGACTCTCTCGGAATCAAGCCGCTCAGTTCATATGAAGACAGGCAGGCTACTAGGGCGCTTCACTTCTCAATCATGGCATTCACTGCTCAGTGGGCCCAGGGCAGTTGGAGGAGCCATTCACGATATAGGCCACCAAATGTTGAGGATGCAGGGCTTTGCCTTTCGGGTTTAGGGGAAGACTTTGACACAACGATCCAGCAATCGTTCTGGAATCAAGCGCGTAGACACCTCGATGACTGTTCTAGGATCAACTCATTCAAGGTTGCATTCGCCGAGATAGTCTTTGGACTAACACAGCAGCACGTATCTGAATCAGATGATTTCACGTTCGAAGACTTCGATATAGGCTCAACGACTTCGTCTTACGCTGGCAACGTACCTGAAAGGATCAAGATGGTGTTTGAAAAGGACGGAAGCAATATTTATACGGAGAGAGCGGCTCGACGACTTCACGTTCTCCGACGACGAGTCGACACATTCGACCGGAAAGCATCAAAAGAGCAACTTTCAGGGCGAATTTCCTGGAAAAAGGCGGACTCCGAGGAGCGCAAAACGATGGAACTGATATTCTGGTTGGCGGTCATGTTTGACACCCTATCTGCAGCTATGACGGAAAGGCCGGTGACCGTGTCAGACGAAGAAAGCAAAGACAATGATGAGATGAAGGACGAGCTCGAAGTTGGGCAGCAAAGGAGAGGGGCGACTACCACCGACTGGAACGACCGTTTCATCATCAAGCGACATCAGAAGCTCGCACCCTTGAGATGGCCGTGTCCCGAGCAGGCGGTCTCCAGGGAGCTTCGGGATGCGGCGCCCGTCAAGGTTCTTCTATTTAGGAAGATTACTCGGCTGCAGACTTTATCGTCCAGAGGTGCCAAAGAGGATGCGGTTGAAAGCGCTATCCAGGATGCTCTCTCCGTATATCGACACTGGAACATGACGTACGGTCCGTTGTTCCAGGATTGTGTCCAGTACCACGACTCGCTACCCTCGACGGTTCAGAGCTGGTATGTGTGTTTGCTAGGCCACTGGCTCCTAGCGGTAATGATACTGGCCGACACAATCAGCATGATGGACGAACAAGGCATGAGCATGTCACCCCGCGCGAGACAAAGAGCCGAGACGAACATGGTCGATAATCTACGAAGATCGAGCACCCGCATGGTTTCAGATCTTGCGAGAGCCTCAACACCCCGTGATGACGACCTTGGAAAACTGCCGGAGTATCACCATGCCGCGAAAGAGGGCGCTTTGCTCACAGAGCCTTGGACAATGGTTCTGATGCGATCATTCACGATGGCAGGGTTGTCTCTACTGGACGAAGCTACAAACCGAGGACTGCAAGATGATGTCGCTGTTGAAGACTCGCAAAGACGCTGCGAGGATTGTGTCAAGGCGCTTTGGTACTTGGGACGCAAGTCAAGCTTGTCTCTCAAAGTAGCCGCAATCCTAGGTGACGGGCTGGAAAGATCAAAACTTCGTGGGCTAGGGTCGGGTACAAACTTCACTGGTGCTGGTGAGCAGAGCACAATTAATCAGGTAGAAGTTTTCTGAGCGCAATCTGAGGGCAAGATATCCTGCATGTTTGTTGCGGTTGCATGGGGTATCTAGGTCATCGGGATAATTGACGTTAGGTGATTGAGCGGGCCAGCATTCTCGATTGAACGAACGAAACCTCTCACTTTCGTAGTCGGACCGGAACTTGACCAATCATACGCAGCGCATGTCTCATTACAAGCTTGAGATTGCCTATGATTTCGTTCTTTGTGCTTATCCTCCTAAAGACTCGTCAGCTCCTGGAACGACCAAAGTCCGAGATCCCATCTAAGACTCGTCCACGTGTGAACATCTTTCTTCCTACTGGGAATAAGACAATTTCCGCGGGATAGGCACGGAGATTTCCTCTTTTTCTTTGAAGCTGGGTCTCGCGTTGGGGTCGCATGGAAGATCTATTTCCGCTGTCGTCAGGTGTTACCGCATCCGGAAGGGAGGCTGAAATCAAATAGGCGAGGCCGCTCAGTTCCGGACATCCTTCACATGCGAGTCTAGTTTCTTTGAGCGAGTGTTCGGGTCCAGTCGCGCAGTGCGATAGGGTCGTATCGCAGGATCACATTCCATCAGTTCGAAGCAAGTTTGGGAAGACTTTGAAATTGACGTCGTGAGATCTGCAGATCGCAGACCATTTCTGTGATTATAGTACGTCAAGATACCCCAATTGTACAAGAAGAAAAGGGCGATAATACATCATGATACCGTAAACCCCACCAACTCTAAAATCCATTCGTAAAGTCATTATTCAGTCCCATGAATCCCCAATTACCCGACCTTGGTGACCTCGGTCGTAGTCTTTCCCTGCATGTACGCCCCAAATATCCTCGTTTCCGGCACTTCAAACAGCTTGTCGGTGTCCGCCGTCGGTGAAGGCTGAGAGTAGGAGAAGCTCGTGCCCGGACAATGCGCCAGCTCCAAGTCGAGGTCGTCGTCGCGGGGGTACTCTTCGGTTGTGACCTCGATCTTGACCTCGTGTGTGACGAAGATTTGCCCTATGCCGCTCCTCAGAACGGGCCAGAAGACTGGGAGAGAGGCGCAAATCGCCGCGATATCGATCTCGAGAATGGCGAGGATCATGGGCACCGGGGCGTACCATGTCGGGTCGAGAGTGGGATAAGTTCCTGCGCGGGATCGGACGAGGGAGACTAGGCGCCAGGCGGCGAGCATCAAGACGCTTTGGGAGATGTGTCATCTTCCGAAACTTGTAGACGATGGGGGAGTGCAGAAGAGACTTACACGCTACCGAGAAGGAAGAGGCCGAGAACGCCCTTGCGCGATCTCTTGTTGGCTTCCTTGTTAAAGTAGAGTGGTAGCGGGATGGCGAAGATGATGAAGTCGAGGAGCATGTTGCTCGTTGCGTGGGCCTCGTACGTCCTGATCAGATCCTCCGCCACCTGTGTTCCGAAACCCCATCGTCCTATCGTCGGCTGGCTCCAGTCCCAGTACCCGCGGACGGGGATGCAGGGGACCCAGGCGAGGAACATGAACGCGATGCCCCACATCGAGGTGAGAACGATCATGACGATGGTCAGGGTGCGGGACTTGGAGCCCTTCTCGAAGGTGCGCAGGTACTGGAGGAGGATCGCGATTTTGATGAACGTTGTTGACATCGGGAGGGTGCCGTTGCAAATGTAAAAGATCTGAGCGGGTTGGTTAGAGTTGAACAATAAGGGGTGAGCGCGTGGAGGGGTACCTTGAGAAACATGTTCAAGTCTATTTGAAGTTTGGGGAATAACAACAAGTGCTCTCCTAGGCCATGGTCGGTTGCGACGCAGGTGCCGATGCTACCAATAGATATTGATATCTGATGAAGAGGTTAATGAATGCTGTGGCCCACGTGATGGTTTGTGAAGCTCACCATCACCAATAACACGAAGAAGTCGTCCCATCCTGCTGCCTTGACGATGAATATGCGCGTAAACAATCGCATAAGTGCACATAGCAAAGTGAAGATCTGGGAAAGGAAGCTGTCAGTCCTAATCATCCCCCAAACATCAACGCCCACAGAAGTCGCGACCCACCAAGAACGATATCACGATGCCAAGCATCACATTTCGGTTATTAATTGCAGGCCTCGCTTCATGGAGGTTGTCGGCTTTCCCAATCAACTCGATAAAAGACGTCATATCGTCGATGCCCCGGTCGAAGGGGGAAGAAGCGCGACAAGGAGGGGAATGGCTAATACCACTATTGATGCATATCAAATCTCCTCGGGTCCGCTCTTGTTGTTCCTCAGTCAAATGTTTAATCGGTATCGACAAAAAGGGGGGAGCGGAGAAATCCTTGGAATGAGACTCAAGACAAGAAACAACAAAAGAAGAAACGCAAGAACAAGTGAGTTTGCCAGAGAAGAGGGTGTGCGAAGGCCCTGGGCCTTATGGCATCCTGGATCATGGCAACATCCGGAGATGGCTAAAACAGAACGCAGATCAAGACATGCCAGCCAGCAGACTCCCGGGATTAGCAAAATGATGAAAGCGCGGCCGCCCGGAGGCGTTGGGCTTGGTCGTACAAGCGTCCAGCGAAACGTTTCTCGGCTGGCAAGAAATGATTCACGCCAGGATGGCATTAGCCCTCCAAGGCGTTTGTCTCTCTCTCTCTGTGTCTGTGTCTCTTCTGCCCCCCCTGGCTCGCTTCTGGACCTTTGCGCCCCACCAATTTCCCGAAGGAGGTGGGCAAATTCTCCGGGCTACAGCAGCGTTTGCATGTATGTCGTATTACGGCGCGTGCAAACAGAACATTGAATCGTTATGAAGTGCCATTGAAGAAACGGAGGAGATTGCTATCAATAGTAATGCCCATTCGGCTATCCCGCAATGAAAGATTCTTCATTACGAGGCGGGAACGATATGTCCACCGCTCTCAGAGGATGAATCCCCCTCATGTCCATCAAGAAACTGCCGCATGGCGAACGGGCGTTCCGTTCACGCCGCGGACGCACACGCCATATGAGCTTGCACATCCCGCGTAGAACCCGGAGAGCCGGTTCCCATCCGCTTCCCCCCTGTCCCCTGTTGCCGGGAATGCTGCAAGACCCCTGCGCTCCATTCTGGCCCTGTGTTTAAAAAAGCGTGGCTTGCCCCAAGACTTTGGTCCGTTGCCCAGAGCTGGAATATCCACTCGACGCATGCGGGGATGGGAATGTGGCGGATGGGCAAAATACGCCGTGTTGGGATTAGGGTAATGGGGGAAATGATGTGGTCCTTTGCAAGACGCCCAGCAGAAGGGTCTTGTCTGTCTCCCTCTTCTCTCTTTCTTCGGCCAAAGCGAGGCCCCCACATTACCGAATGAGACATGTTTTCTTGTTCTTCAGCAGCGGTTAGTAGTGCCGAGCTTGCGTTCTGGAAGCTTGCGGGTTGTGGGGTGCTGGTGAAGCTGCTGGTCCGGACGCATTCGGACGGCGAGCAGTTGTCGCAAAGGTCCAATGTTGCGAAATTGTGGCTGATATGGAAGGACATGCTCAGTTCCAGACGAGCAATCTTGACGCATGCGATGGGTCTGGTGCACCTGTTCGCTGGACATGGACCTCGAACGTCATTGTTCAACATCCCGTCACGTCTGGGCAAGCTAACTAGCGACCAGCTCTTTGCCTGCCGTAGGTATCGTCCTTTGCGGTCTTTTGCCTTGCCAACCGTTTCAATTGTTTTGCAGCTTTTCTGCCCGTCTACCTCGTTTCTTTGGCAGGACCTCTTTCATATCCCCCTTGCGAGCTTTCCCCTGAAATCCACGCAGCCCGTTCCGAAATGCGGCGTCAAATGTGGCGCGAGCATTTCGACGTAACAGCGGCCCGTGGCTCCAGAATGATGGCAGGTTTGCTCGCTCGGTGTGTCTAGCACCCTCGCTTACACGCTGGCGGCAGTGATGGACTGCCTCAAATACCGGTTATCACGCCGTGACACCCAGGCTTGACGTCTTTTTAACCCAGTTCACGCAGGTTCTCGAAACGGACGGTGATAAGACCATGCGGTCGGGTGGCAAGCCACTGTCGTCTGGAACGCAACACCTCGACGCCACGTTATTTCCCTAGGGGCGTGGTCTGGGGTCTAACTGCGCGGTAGTCGCATTTTGATGTGAGTTGCGAAGCGGCCTGTAGACATGCCAGTCGACAAATAGCCCAGACACTCGGCGAGTGCTGGGAAAACACGTGGCTTGTCAGTCATTTACAGACGGTCTCGTTCGTGAGGCACTCGTTTCTTGGCTTTGACATGATTTCTTCATTGATCATTTGATCGCGGTCTCGTCTATCCATGCTCATTCCCTTTCCCCTTAAACCCAACTGCCGGCCCAAAAACAACGTGCGCGCGTCTATCGTAATTCCCACGCCGTTTGCCATGCCCCTGATTCCGATGCCATTCCAAGCGTCCAAATCAGGAAATCCGCAGAGACTATCCTCGCGGTTCCCACCCCTCGCCCAATGAGACAGGAGACGACAACAACAAAAAGCTACCCCATCTGCTTGCTTTCCACCTAGCTGGAAGCCCCGAGCTCCTCCTCGAGCTTGTTCAGCTCGCTCATCAGGCTGTGCACGGCCTTCTTCTGGTCCTCGCTGGCGGGGAGGTACGGCCTGCGGGGGTCGAAGAGCTTCTCCTGGCCCGCGAGGCCGGCGCGCGGCGCCGTGAACACGGAGGCGGCGTACTTGATGGTGGCGATGCCGGCCTTGGTGGCCTGCTCCGCGAGCGCGGCCTTCTGGTGCAGCGCCAGCGCCTCGGCGGTCTTGCCCTCGCCGTGCAGCTTGTAGATGTGCGTCGTGACGCGGGGGAAGACGTTGGCGAAGGCGGCGATGCAGCCCGCGCTGCCGACGGTGAGGCCGCCGAGCAGGAAGTCGGACTGGCCGCCGTAGGTGGCGAACTTCTCCGGGGCGAGCTCGGCGGACAGGCGCACGATCTTGGCGACGGCGCCGCAGGTGAGCTTGACGCCGACGATGCTGTCGTACTTCTTGGCGTACTTGGCGATGGTGGCGCTGTCGAGGTCGATGCCGTTGCAGACGATGGGGAAGTTGTAGATGACGATGGGGATGGGCGACTTGGTGGCGACCTCGTCGAAGAAGCGGTCGATGACGGCCGGGGTGGTCTGCTTGCCGAAGTAGGCCGGGGGCAGGACGAGGGCGGAGTTGGCGCCGGCCTCGGCGGCGTCGGAGAGCAGCTCGAGGACCTGCTTTGTGGAGTGGGCGCCGCAGCCGGCCATGATGGGGAAGTCGGGGCCGGTGGCCTTGCGGGCGGTGGCGATGAGCGCCTTGCGCTCTTCGCGGGTGAGGAGGAAGGCCTCGGCGTTGGTGCCGAGGATGACGAGGCCGGCCAGGCCCGTCTTGGAGAGGTAGGAGTAGTACTTGGTCTGCGCCTCGAGGTCGAGCTCGTCCGTCTCGGGGTTGAAGAGGGTCACGGCCGGGGCCCAGACACCGTTGGGAGGCACCTTGGAGGGAGACATTGTGGTGTTTTGGGGGTTTTGCTTCTTTAATGAGGGGTATCCAAAGGGGCAGTGCGATGAGATGCAGTGTTGCTGACTGACTGACACCTTGAGAGTTGTGAGAATGCCTAAGTATGTTGTGAAGACTAATACTTGTCAAGTTGTGATATGAGTTGCCGTGAGTGAGAGCTCAAGGAGTCTTTATTATGAACGAGTCGGGTTCGATGACCGAGGTTGTGCTCTCCCCAGAGTCGGGATCGTATCCGTTGGATGACAAGAGTCAGATAGCAGAGGGGTTACTATCGGATATCCGCACCGGGACCAGATCCGACTCCCCCGCCTTTGAGGCCGGTCTCGGCCGTGCATGGACAGGGGTATATCCGGCCGACGCCCGATGCTTTTTCCACGGATATTATTAACACGGGCGGCCCCCGCCCGTAGCGCATTCGTAAGAAAGCACACATACAATCAATGTCTTGCATGTCTGAAGAAAGTTTCGGGCTCTACAGCGAGCTTTCCAGCAATCACGTAAGATGTGTGACCCCGAAATTTCCCCGCTAACGGATTCCTGCAACCCAACACAACACATGCACACCTCAAGAAGTCGACGATGGCTTCAAAAATGAATGTTGGGCCCTGGCCAGCGATCAAACCTGGGACCTCTTCCAAATTAACTGTTGAACGATCAACCCTAAGGAAGAATCATACCGCTAGACCACCAGGGCTGGTGATATCCGCTTGCCAATGATGGCTCGCTTGGATGGCGGGGCGAGAGTGGTGCCGCCATGAACCGATGGTGGGCTCGATGGGTCTGTGGCTCTCGAGATCGACCGGGTCATACTTTTGGTGCGTTAGACCATCACGGCGCCCTATCTGGCTCCCCCAAGTGAGCGTTTGGCTCTTGTTCGACTCCGGGATGAGCAGCCAAAACCGTCAACCGCCGGCCGTGAGTCCTCTTGAAAGGCACGAGAGTGGGTTTTACTTCACTGCATCTCGATCCTCCCATGACTCAAGCAGAACGCATGTTGCGGGCAGATGACGGCAAATGGTTCCGTAAATAACCCGGCAACATGAAGATACTGTCTTTTCGGTATTGGACCCTGTAATGAACAAGATGCGGCATTAGATAAGATCAACCTGCTAACAAACATAAGCTCGGATCGTACATGACAAGAATGAGAACAAAATCAAGTCGAGGCTCCGTGCTCATTTCTTTCGAATTCTCAGCTCTCGAAAATCGAATACGGAATGCTAGCAGATACCGCAAAATTCGGCATGTCGACTATTTCCGCAATTTTCAGATCTGCCGCGATGCTGCAGAGCATGTACGCCTCTTCTCTGGTCAAGTCCCTCGTCGCAGTGAGATGCGCGATGAGAGATCTCAACGCCTTCTTGCTCGCTTCCAACAGGTCGGAGTCAATACCCAGCACGGCGTAGACGGCCGGGTCACTCTCGATTTTGCCATGCACCGAGCCGCGGGTGTCGTAGTGCGGACTCGTGACGTACGGCATGTCTTTCCGGACGTTGAACCGTAGCGTGGCCTTCATGGGTGTCTCGATCGCCGTCCCGCAAACTTCGCCGTCGCCTTGGGCTGCGTGTCCATCGCCACAGCTGAACAGAGCTCCGGGGACCTTGACTGGGAGATACAGCTTGGTTCCTTGAGTGATGTGCTTGCAATCGATATTCCCGCCGGTGTCTAACGGCGGTATGGTTGAGAACTCACCGTCTTCCGCTGGCGCGATGCCCGCGACGCCCAGAAACGGCCGGAGCGGGATTCTGATGCCCGGCTTGAAGGTTATGAAGTTATCGGAGTTCGACCAGTGGTAGTGCTTCAGCATGAGTGTGTCCGGAAAGTCCGCGGCCAAGAGGCCGAAGTTGGGCATGATGCCCGTGAAGCCCCAGCCCGCCGTCTCGAGTGAGACGACCTCGACCTCGAGCACATCCCCGGGGTTTGCGCCTTCGATGTAGACCGGTCCGAAGATAGGGTCAAACGCCGAGATTGGAATCGCTGAGAGATCTGCGGCTTTTGAGGTGGCTGTAACCTGGGCGCCGGACGAGTCGAGGAGATCGAAAGACACGACTTCGCCAGGGGACACAGTTAACGCAGGCGGCGTTGCGTTTGACCATTTGAGGCGAGACGTCGAGGGTCCGATATGGTGTTTTCGCGTCATCTTTTTTCGCAGAACTATGAGGGGAAATGAGAGGCAGGCGAGAAAGAGCAAAGAAAAGGCGCGATTTTGAATGACTCTGGCCAGTTTGAGACGCTGGTGATGAGACCGTCTCGCGGGCGCAGAAGCCCGAATGTGTCGCTTATCTCCCCCCGATGATGCGGGGTATCGCGGTCGTGACGTATCGTCGGTCCAGGACAGGCCCCTGGGTATGTTGCGTCAAAAGTGCCGGTTTGCCGTATTTTTTGCCAGTAGGAACATCGGCTCAGATAAAGATAAGAGCGAACTGTTCCTCATGGGCAGTTGAGCAATTAGGTTGTTCCATTTAGCTCGAACCTTTGCCGTCCAAGTCCCTGCACAGCGATATTCTCCGCACTGGATCGAGCGAACACTGAGCTTATTCCCGTCAGTGTGGTTATGCTTTTGATCTGCCCTTCTGTTCGGACAACTCATGCAGGAATGAAGTTTGTATTCGCATTGATCTCAGATTGGCTTCAATGCTTATGAGATCTTCGTCAGTTGATGTTTTGCAGGTTCGTGGGTATGAGACGAGTAAGCCGAACCGTGGCTTGCTCAGCTTGTCCTGAAGTGACTTGAATGTTTTGATTTGTTGGAGATAGCGGATGCATGATAGGAAAGCCTGTAAGATGCGTGTCCTATTCAACCACAACATGACTGCACCTGTGCACCAATTCCATTTTTATAATAACCTACTTACTTACTAAGATGCACCGAAGGATTCTGTGAACATGTCGGCCCGGCCAATCAATCAGGCTCCCGTTCGGCGGAACGGCGCGCAGGCTGAGCAGAGGAACAGCTGAAAATACTGGCCGAATCAAGCTGGTTCTAATTTCGGCTCCCTGTAATAGCCCACTTAGTTGGGCGATGCCGCTCTGCAGGATAGAATGCGACGTTCATCTTCGGAAGCCTGGAGCCTTGTCTCACTCGAGCGCTTACTTACTTCTCACAGTTTACCAAGAGCTCGTCTTGACACGTACCTCGACGCCTTCATCAATCGCTCGTTTGATCAATTTCGTAAGTACGCATTGCCTGCTTGAGGAGTATCATACTTACCACTCTGAGTCCAAGGGTCCATGACCAATACCCGGCAGCAATGTGGCTCATTGATACCACTACTCTCCGTCTTGTTGGGGTCCAAGGGGATCCACAGGAGGACTACGCCATTCTTTCTCACACCTGGGGCGCGGACGAGGTCCCCTTCTCGGTCTTCCAAGCCTTGAACGCGGCGACTCAAAATGGATCGTTTCCTGCGCTCGAGGATATTGGTGGCCAGATCGGCGTCACAATCACAGCCGGCTACCGCAAGATCAAAAACTCGGCAGAATTAGCCAGGAAACAGAAACTCAAGTATATATGGGTCGACACTTGCTGCATCGACAAAACCAGCAGCGCCGAGCTGTCCGAGTCCATCAACTCCATGTACCGGTGGTACCAGAAGGCCAAAGTCTGCTACGCGTTCCTCGAGGACGTCAAACCAGTGAGCCTAAGCGACCCTTTCGGCAAGGACTCGAGCTTCAGGAAGAGCCGCTGGTTTACTCGAGGTTGGACACTACAAGAGCTGATAGCTCCTGCGACCGTCCAGTTTTACGCCCAGGACTGGTCTTTCATCAACGCGAAGCAAGCTGGAGACGACGCTTTTCGTGGGCTCTTGACCCAGATCACCGGTATCAATGAGTCGCTACTCGCCGGGAAGACATTGCTCTCGGATGTGAGCGTCGCGAATAGAATGCAGTGGGCTGCTCTCAGACAAACGACAAGGATCGAGGACATGGCGTACTGCCTGCTTGGTCTGTTCAATGTCAATATGCCGCTTCTCTACGGCGAGGGCATGCGGGCCTTCACCCGCCTCAATGAAGAGATTCTGAAAGAAACAGACGACCAGTCAGTTTTCCTTTGGGGCATCCCACCGGACGAGACATCAGAGGGCGATGCACTCTACGGTCTGCTGGCACCATCGCCTCATGCGTTCTGCCAGCTGGACCTCGACCGAGTCCGTCCCCTCCCGCCATCCGAGGTGCAAGAGAGCACACCGGCGACCGTGACTAGCCAAGGACTTCGAACAAGTCTGCTTCTCTTTCCTGTTGAACCCGAGTCGGACGACTATTACGCAATGCTGGATTGTGTCGCCTCAAAGGCAGACGGGGCGGCTGTGGACTGGAACCCTGGTATTATGGTCAGAAGACTATGGGGCGACCAATTTGCTCGAATCACGTCTTCTAAGGGCTCTGTCGTGCTGTTCCCAGAAGACAGCTTCGACGAAAAGAAAGGGAAATGTGAAAACGTCTACGTCAGACAAAATCCTTTTTACGCCCTGCCCGAGGTGACGATCAAGTCACGAAGCCGGCGTGGCGACAACTTGACGCCGGGTTATCTAGGATTCAAAGTCTCCGAGGCGTATCCGCCGGATCGATGGGACTCAAGTCTGTCAGTCATCAGGCCCAAGGAACCACAATCAGGACGCCCATTCGTTGTCCTCCGATTCGCTGCAGATGAAAGAAGTCCAATTCCCACGGTTGACGTCGCTGTCGGCCTTCGTCGCATCCAAAAACGGTGGGAGCTTTGCTACGAGAAGCATTCATTTGTCGGCGATGAACTCCACCGAGTATACCAGAAACTTGCCGGAAAGGACATCGCCGCAGATTCGTTGGCGTCGGGCTCTCGCGGGCTTGGATTCGTCAACATCGCCGTCAAGGCGACGCAAAGGAGGGGCCGGCGCTTCATCCAGCTGGAGCTCTCCGGCGCGGTGCAACTCGACTCCAAATCGGTTCAAAACGCCACCGTCTCAAAAGACATCAGGCGCACCCTCTCGGACGAGGTATCGGAAATCACGCGAACATGTTGCGTCCCGCAAAAGGTCGCATACATCCTCCCGGCGGAGACCCGCATGGTCGAGGCCGTCAGGACCAAGTCGCCGGATATGAAGCCCTCTCCGGGGTACTACGGCCTGGGCACCATGATCAACGACGTCGAAGTTGACGAGAACAAGCCGTACGCCAACATGATCCGCGCCGTCCGCGCAAAGCGCGAGATGAAGATCAAGTCTTTGGTTTCCAAAGACCGTAGTCTCCTAGAGTGTGAGACGGAGGAGTTTGACGGCTTCAGACCGATACACTGGGCAGCAGGCATTGGCTCACAGTCTGTGATGAAGACGTTGATAAAGCTTGGCGTCGACCAGACTAGTCTGACTGGAAGCGGTCTGATGGCGATTCACGTGGCTGTTCTGAACGGTCATTTCAATCTGGTGGCCTATCTGTTGGAAGAAGAAGCATACCTCCAGCCACGAGCGACGCCGGATTGTCTGCACAGATTCTTGACCGATAGGCAGGAGTCTGTGATGCACGTTCTCGTTGCGCCAGTCTCCGTGGGACTGCACATGCAACGAATACAGAAGATCATCGAGAACATACGGGAAGAGATGGGCGGGACACATTCTTTCGCCCATAGAAACTGGCTGGGCGAAACTCCGCTCCATCTAGCTGCCGCAACAGGAGAAGAGTTCCCTCTCAAGTACTTGATGGACGTCGCAGGACACCCTGACGCCCACCAAAGACTGGACAGATTCGGACGCTCAGTCCTGTTCCACGCAGCGTGCGGCGGCAACCGTAATGTGATCAAGTACCTCGCGGAGCGCGGAGCATCAGTCAATCTCAGCGACGATCTCGGCCGAAGCCCCCTCCACGCCGCCGTCACCGTCAACAACCACGATTCCGTCAGTGCTCTCCTCAACTACCACGCAAACCCAACAAGCATAACCCATAAGTTTGGACTCACGCCATTGCACTTCGCCTGCCTGTACGGACATTCCGGTGTGATTCGCCAGCTGTCGGGGTCAACCATGGACCGCTGGTCAGCCGGCGGTCTGGCCTTCCAGCCTCTCCACCTGGCTGTTGCCAACGGACACGAGAGCTGCGTCAGCCAACTGCTCGACGCCGGGTGCCAGACTGATAGCTATTGCAACAGCTATCTAAAGCTCGTGCGGTCCAAGAATGGCGTCCAATGGGAAGGGAAGCTGGTCATGTTGGAGACTCCGCTGAAGCCGGCCGATCTAGCATTCAACCTCGGCTTCAAGAATCTTGTTTCCATGTTGAAGGGCAAAGTGGCCAAGGTCAATGGGGTGAACGGGGACTCGGCGAGGCATCCAATTTCATCGGCCGAAGTCAACGGAACAACCAAGTCGAACGTGACCACGGGCCCGCTTTGGGGTCTGCTCGGACTGGAAATGCTCGACGATTAGGCATATTCAGGGTTTGGGTTGAGTCTCATCCAGCAAAAGTGGGAGGAGGCGAAGAGAATCCGGAAAGGATTAGAATGTACAATTGATAGATGAAGTATGCAATGGCGTATTTGTAGCGTTTAATGTTTGAATATTAAGCCTTTGTTTCGAGAAACGCCACCTCAAATATGAATACTTTCGTGGTCATCGTCACGTTGTTGCGCCTCAACCGAGGCACAGTATGCGTATGCCATGTCACGTTCCCGATGATGATAATGAGATGCATCACTAGGTCAATCTCAAGAGCCATCTAGTACGTGTGAACAGTCAAGAAATCAATTAACCCAATTTAACTCCTCTAAATGCTTCCATGCAGGTATCGTCACATCCTCACGCCTCCACCGCGCCCCAGGCACCACCGCCCGGCGACTGGATAATCACCCTCTCCCCAGCCCTCAACTTCGTCGTCGCCTTCGCCCCAAGGTTCACCACCCTCTCCTCCCCATTCTTCATGTCGTCCCTCACAATAACCAGATTCACACCCGCCTCGCCGTCGCCGCCGCCCTCCATACCGTACGGCCGCCTGCTCCGGCGCTCGCTGAGGATGGAGCACTGCACCGGCACCCGGAACTCAATCTCCCGCACCGTGCCGTCGCCGCCGCGGTTGCGGCCGACGCCGCCCGAGCCCGCGCGCAGCTGGAACCGGCGCAGCACGCACGGGTACCGCTTCTCGAACACCTCGGGGTCCGTGATGCGCGTGTTCGTCATGTGCGTGTGCACGCCGCTCTGGCCCGCCCACGTCGGCCCCGCGCCCGCGCCGCCCGCGATGGTCTCGTAGTACCCGAAGCCGTCCTTGTGCTCGCCCGTCACGGGGTCCTTGCCGCCCGTGCCGAAGGTGAGGTTGTTGCAGCAGCCCTGGCTGGCGGCGGACGCGCGGAACGCCTTGAGGACCACGTCGGTGATGCGCTGCGAGGTGAGCACGTTGCCGCCGACGACGGCGAGCCCCGCGCCCGGGTTGAGGATGCTGCCGTCCGGGATGACGATGTCGATCGGAGCGAGGCAGCCCTGGTTGAGCGGGATCTGGGACGAGATGAGCCCGCGCAGGCAGTAGATGATGGCGGAGTGGGTGATTGCGATCGGGGCGTTGGTGTTGCCGAGGACCTGCGGGCCGGTGCCGGTGAAGTCGAACGTCGCGGACCCGTCGGGGGAGACGGTGATCTTGAGGGAGATGGGGGTGCCGTCGTCCATGTAGTCAACGGCGACGAGGGGCTCCGGGCCGAACTTGGCGAGGGTGGACTGCATGAGCTCGCGCACGGCGTGCTCGGCCGTGTGCTGGATCGCGTACATGTAGCGGTGGACCGTAGCCAGGCCGTTTTCTGCGATGAGGGCCTTAATCAGGGCGATGCCCTTGGCGTTGGCGGCGATCTGGGCCTTGAGATCCGAAAGGTTGTCCTGCAGTCTGCGGGTGCCGGAGCAGCCGTCGTACTGGGCGGGCTCCTCGAGCAGCAGGCGGCGGACTTCGTCTTCGTTGAAGCGGCCCTCGCTGACGAGCTTCGTCGACTCAATGGCGGCGCCCTCTTGCCAGAGAGCGGATGACGTGGGCGGCATGGAGCCGGGGAGGATGCCACCGATGTCCGCGTGGTGACCTCGAGAGGCGACGTAGAAGGCAATCTCCTCGCCGTCGAAAACGGGCGTGATGACGGTGATGTCGGGCAGATGTGTTCCTCCGCAGGACGGGTGGTTGGAAACGAGGACGTCGCCGTCCTTCAGCTTGCCGTTCCACAGGTTGTGCTGGTAGCGCACGGCAAACTGCATAGAGCCGAGATGCACAGGGACGTGGGGAGCATTCGCGACGAGGCCGCCGTCAGGGCTGAAGATGGCGCAAGAAAAGTCAAGACGCTCCTTGATATTGGTGGACACGGCCGTCTTTTGCAAGGTGCGACCCATCTGTTCGGCGATCGACATGAAACGGTGGCCGAAGACGGTCAGTTGGACGGGGCTGAATTCCTCTTGCTCGCCGTTGGTCTTGGCGGCCACCTCCTTGGGCGCGCGGTCGATGACAACGTAGCTGTCGAGGACAGTGGCAGTCGACGCAGGCGTAACGAGAATCGTCTGGGTGTTGTCGATAATCAACGCCGGGCCGGTGATGCGGGCGCCGACAGGGATGGTCTGGAGCTCGTAGATGGCCGTGTCGAGGTGACCGTGGCCCTCAAAGTAGACCTTGTTCGTGCCGCTGGGAGCGGGCGTGGCAGCGTTTGAGCCCGCGACAGTCTTCATCTGCGCAAAGGGGCTCTTCTCGACCTTGGCGCGGGCGGCGCCCGTCGCGCGGATGCGGATGTCGTCGACGATAATGGCCTTCTCGGGGAAGTGGAACCCGAAGCCGCGACGGTGGGCATCCTCGAACTCCGTCTTGAAGTTCCAGTCGGCGCCCTTGAGGATCATCAGGGAGCTGCTCGAGCCTGCGTATCTCATGTTGAGGTAGGCGTCGTGGGTGATGCGGTCCTCGGCGAAGCCCTGCTTCACGAGCTCGAGGGTAGCTTGGGAGGAGAGCTCCTCGAGTTGCTGCTGGATGCTTGCGGCGGTCTCGTCGGAGTAGGTGATGGCGGAGGGGCGCTGGATCTCGAGCACGACGTCGGCCAAAGACATGCCGTAGGCTGACAGGATGGAGGAGTACTTGTGGATGATGATACGGGAGATTCCAAGAACAGTTGCGACGGAGCACGCATGCTGGCCGCCCGCACCACCGAAGCAAGCAAGATGGTGCACACCAGCCTCGTAACCGCGGGCTTCGGTAAGAGCACGGATAGGGCTGGCCATGCCCTCGTCGGCAACCTTCAAGAAACCCAGAGCAACCTCCTCAGGGGAGAGAAGTGACAGGCCTGAGGCCTCGCGGTCCTTGTTGATCTGGCTGGTGAGCTCAAGAAACTTGGAAGCGGTGACTTCACGGTTCAGGGGCTCGTTCTCCTTGGGGCCGAAGACCTTGGGGAAGTACTCGGGTAGGAGCCTGCCGAGGAACAGGTTGGCGTCCGTCACGGTGAGCGGGCCCCCCTTGCGGTAGCAAGCCGGGCCGGGGTGAGCAGAAGCGGACTCAGGCCCGACGTTGAAGAGGCCATTCTTCCACGTCAGAATCGAGCCACCTCCAGCAGCCACCGTGTGAATATCGAGCTGCGGCGACTGAATAGCAATGCCGGCTGTCGTGGTCTCGAACACATGGTCATAGACACCAGCGTACCGAGAAACATCGGTGGAGGTACCACCCATATCGAAACCAATCACCGGACGGCGCTCCTCGTCGTCCCAGGAGGTCTGCGCGTAGCCGACGACACCACCGGCAGGACCGGACAGGATGGCCTTCAGACCGCTGAACTTGCGGTAGTCCACGAGGCCGCCGTCCGACTGCATGAACTCGATGCGGGTAGCAGCAGCCGCGAACCCGCCCTTGAAGTTGGCCGAGATGGAGTCGATGTACTGGCGGATGACGGGTGTGAGGTAGGCGTCGGCCACGGCGGACATGCCGCGGGGCACGACGTTGATCATGGGCTGGACCTCGGACGACAGCGTCACGGAGAAGCCCATCTCGGAGGCGACGCGGCCCGACCAGGAGCTCGTGGTCCGGGTACGCGTACGAGTGGATGAAGACGACGGCGATGGACCGGAAGCCCTGCTCGCGGACCTTCTCCAGCTGTGTCTTGATCTCGGCCAGGTCTGGCCTCTTCAGGACTCTGATGGTCTCCCCGGTGATGGCGGTCACCAGCTCCTTGTCGTCGGGTGTGGGGGTGGTCTTGACGGAGGCCGGGTCCTCGGTGTAGTCCTCCATGGTGATGCGCTCGTCGACTTCGACGACTTCGTCAAAGAGGACGTCCGGTCTCGTCACCGAGAGATCGAAGATGTTGGGTCTGGACTGGTTTCCGATGGCCAGCAGGTCGCGGAAGCCCTTGGTTGTGATGAGGGCGACGCGCTCTCCTTTCCTCTCGAGAAGGGCGTTTGTGGCTACCGTGGTGCCCATGCGGATGGACTCGACGTGGAAGAGGTCCAGGAGCTGGCCTCTGGGTAACGTCTCCCCGGTGACCATCTCGAGGATTCTGCGGATGCCCTCGGTGGGAGCATCTTGGTAGTTGGCCGGGTCGACGGAGAGAAGCTTGAGGATGATGTCCTCTCTGCCGGGGATGGCGGCGTGCACATCAGTAAAGGTGCCGCCTCTGTCGATAGAAATGCGGATGCGATATGACTTGACGGTCATGATGAATGTTTGGGTTCGACTTTTGTGCAAAGTCGAAAGAAAGATATTGAAGAGAAGAAGGAAATTGTGGCAGGGGTATCAGAGAGCAGGTGAGCCACAGCAACACGAATGAAGGTAAGATAAGTCAAGAACAAAAAGATGTTCACTGTTGAAGGTTTATACTCAATTAAGATGGTTCTCACTGTGAGTTTGTCACGATGTGTGAAAGGGCAGCTTAACAATTTGCCGTTGGGATCGGTAAAATGGGGCGTCGGAAGACACCTGCGATCGAGGAGAGGATTGTCCCTGAAACCGGCCCCTCGCGTTGCACCATCCTATCGCCCAGACGATTCATGATCGGGAATTCACGCCTCAACGGTACAGACACAGCTGCTCGGCCGCCGTCACTCGGCCACAACGGCTTCCAGGCGCCATCGGCCTTTGCACCGGAGGTCGTCGGCGGGGACAAGACAGCCAAGCTGAGAGTTTGGCTGCTGCGTCTGGCGGAGTGGGTCCCCGATCAGCAAATCTGCGAATGAGCATGGAGGTATTGGCCGATACTTGATAAGGCATGATGGCGAATGATGAAGTGGAATTGCGAGATATGAATTCGAGCGCGAGACAGGCAGACGCCCGACTGTAGCCGTCGGAGTGGGTCCCCGACGATATCGGCCTATCGACGGCGCCTGATTGGATCTAAGCCGATCGCAGCCTCGGATCATCCCCGGGCCGGCTGTCTCCACTGCGGGCAGGGGTCCGGCCGTCGGCTGGTCTGTGCATCGGCAAAAAGACCGGACTTCGCGAGGCATGCTGCATGCACCACCACTAGTAATGGAAACATGTCACTCGCTGCCCATCGCCGTTGCATTTCACCGTGCTTTCGGTGTCGTCCTTTGGAGGTAGTGGAGAAATACCCCATAAAGCCCGATCCTCCATGCTCCATGCTCTCACGAAGCCATGAAGGTGTGCATATCCGTCTGCTCAACGTCGCTCCAACGAGTCCAACCATATCAGTGTGGCCCCCCAAGTCCGTGATTCCCCCGCGTTGAACCCCAGCCCGTGAAGCATTTCTGTGTGTCAACGACTCCATCTTCAAGAAGCAGCACAGACCCGCCTGCCTGCCTGCATCCAACATTGCGCATGGGGGTGCTTCATCCCCACAACTGATATGCCCTTAGTGAGAGATCAGACATCACCAATACACACATCGAAATGTCGTCGTCGACCTCTGCATCTCCATCGCAGGCGGGCGAGAATAGTAACACAAGACCAGTAGCGTAAGCGCAATCTATACGGTTTCATAGTGCCAAGACGTTTTTACCTGATGCGTGTGGTCTAGTTGTCTCAATTGCCGGCAGCGACGGTCTTATTGCTCCAAGGAGAGGCCAACTTGTTCACGATGCCGCGATAGCAACCTGACTTGCAGCTACGAAGAGACTAGAAAGATTACCGTCACCGAGGCGTAAGCGTTTTAGTACCAAGACCTTTTGAGTTATAACTGACTTGCTACAAGGCATTTGAGAGAGCTTGAGTGGAAGGCAAAAGCTTATGACGGTACAAATTCAACTCATGGCGTCTGTGAAGGTCTCAGAGACTAATATCTCCTTGCAGAGCTACTTACGCGTCAAACTCAGAACGGTCAAGGCCAGAACATCCCTGGTGCAAAGCTCAAAGGAGTCTCGACCGAGGAGAATGACGAGGAATTTGAGGACGCGCATCCTTTGCTTGAGCCTTTCAACCAGTTGAGTGTTCATAAACCATCAACAAGTAATGCCAAGCCTCAGATAATGCGCAGTTGATGATACTGATGCGCCCTCAGGTTTCAAAGGCCCAGGGTCTTCGGACAATTTCCTGCGAAGCGTCAGGAATCTCTCCGGCTTCCACGGTGACGATGGCAGCTTGGACGTCAACCCCAACTTCTATGAGCCGAGCGCGCTACCATCACGGCGGGAGACAGCGAGGACGCGAGTAAGACTACCGCCAATCGACATTGCCCGAAGGCTCTTCGCCGCACAATACACGTACATCGGCACCATCTTCTCATTCACAGACCCAAAGGAGAAGTTTGACCAGCTGTTGACCGAAGCATACCGTGGTCCGCCAGACCCATCGGACAAGGAAGCCTGCCTGTCGTACGCCAAAGTCCTCATCATCTTGGCCTTTGGACAGCTCTACTCTGTCAACCAGTGGGTAGACTTCAGGGGGCCACCGGGGTTTGAATACTTCACTCATGCCTTGAACCTCCTCCCGGACACACATGAGGAGGGCTCGATACTCTGCGTTGAGACCTTGGCGCTCATTGGCTACTTCATGCAAAACATGAACCGACGTGATGCTGCGTTTCTGTACATCGGCATGGCCCTTCGCATGGCCATCTCGCTTGGGCTGCATCACGAAGTCGGCTACAGCCTGACGCCCACTACCCTGCAAGGACAGGATGCGAATCCAGAATCCATCGATCACGACACGAGGGAGCACAGACGGCGAGTGTGGTGGTCGGTCTACAGCTTAGACCGCATCCTGTCAGTCAAATCCGGCAACCCCATCACCATCCAGGACGAAGACATCGGGGTGGATCTCCCCTCCCGGCTATCCAGGGAAGCAGAATACTGCCCCGCGGTGGTCTTGCGGCACTACACCGAGCTCTCCAGAATCCTCGGCGAGATCCACAACACCATCTACCGCAGGACAAGCAAGACGGCGCCCAAGTCCGGACAACGGCTCATGGCGTCGGTGCAGGGCATCATCCTCGGCCTGTCCAAGTGGAACCAGGACCTGCCAGACGACCTGCGCTTCGACCCGGCGCGGCTTAGCATCAGCCGCGAGAGTGTCAGCACGTTCGCCCATTACTACCAATGCATCAACATGACTGCGCGGCCGCTGCTGTTCCACGTCGTGCAGAAGCGTTTGAAGAGGATCCGGAGCAGCAACGACCCCGGCGAAAAGGAGAGGGACTGGAAGGAGGGCTTGTCGCAGACCACCGTGAGGGTCATCGACATGTGCATCGGCGCGGCCCAAGACACCATCAACATGATGACCGTCGCGGCGCAGAGGGATCTCGTGGGTAAGTAACTCCCTCCAACGGTGCAGCATGCACGCGGGATAGCGGGCTAACGGAGAAAACATGCAGCAACGTACGGCTACATGGACGGCGAACACGTCTTCTCGGCCTCCATCGTCCTCGTCATGGTCTGCGTCGTGTTCCCCACCAACGCGTCCAACATGCTCGCCATGAACGCCGGGCTGGACGTCCTCCGCGGCATGGGCGAGCGCGGCAACAGCTACATGGGCGCCCGCTACGAGCTGCTGGCCAACCTGCGCTCGGCCGTCATGTCCGAGGCGAACACTCACCTCGAGCAGCAGCAGCCGTTGGGCCCGTTCCCGACGAACTTTTCGCCGACGGAGTCGCTCATGCCGGCTGGCGTCATCCCGCCGAACGTCGCGATGCTGCCGGTCAGCAACATGGGCGGCGACGGGCAGGGCGGTGGCAACCTCCTGGCGATGCGGTACTCTCTGGGCGGCGGCGGGCAGAACATGGTCGTCGGCGCCGAGCGGGTCACGTTCCCCGTGGTCGACAACAGCGCGCTCGGGGAGCCGTTCTACGACGAGAGCGTGAGCACGGTGATGGACTTTGGGCTCTGGGAGGAGGGCTTCGCGGACCCGGCGATGGCGATGGACGCGAGCTTCGACTTCTCGCAGTGGACGCAGACGGGCGCTGCTGGCATGACTCAGGCAGATGATAGGATGGATGTATGACAGGCAACTCTTATTGTGCAAACTGCTGTCGCTCACCTGAAAAGGCTTCGCCTTATCGATGTTATCGTCATGGGTGACCACAAAAGTCTGGCCACTTTTTTTTTGTGTTTCTTGATGATCGGCATAAGCTGAAGAACCTAGGTGGTGACTAGCAAGAAAGGAGTCGAAGCCCGACACTTCAGACGTCGTGTCCGGGGTGGCTTCTGTTATCCTGACATCATGCCGGGATGAGCTACTTTGATACCGCGCATACTAAAGAGCCAAGACAAGGGACGCCCAACGCTGTGGTTTTCCGCGGCGTACTATGGTATATGTTCCCCCAACGAACCTACGAAGGCACTCTCAGCACCCTTTTGAACACAAATTACTCGCCAATGCAACGGCCACGCGAACGATGATAGGGGAGCCACCCCGAGGGCGGGCGGGTGGAGATGGCGCTATCAGCATTATCACTCCCAGGTGGAGATGATCTCCCCGCACCGTCAGGGGTGTCGGTGAGGTCCTCCGATCATGGCCTGCTTTCTGGTTCGTAGACGAGAGAGCCTGCCTTGCCTTGCAGACGCGGCGGCGCGGTTCTTGTTGTTGGTTGTGGCCAGGGACAAGCCAAGAAATGCGGAGAGTGTTTCCTAGTTCCCCCCTCACGATGTCACCGTTCGATACCAAGGATCCGTCTACCCGTGCCATGTGGGTTCGGCAAGGCGATACATCCCGACGAACTGAAAGCGTTATCCGTCGAGCAGAGAGAGAAAGATGCAGGTGTCCCCCGGGAGGGGTGCCGGCATTGGGATAGATAAAGTCGAGTGATGCCCCCGTCACATCATCCTGCAGCAGGAGATCCAAGAATAAGGAACAAACTTTAATTCGACTCACGTCTTGACGAGCTCACCAGCCTCCCAGCAAGACCCTGAAGTGAGATCCAGCAGTTCCCGTTTCTTCGCCATGACGACCATCTCCACGGCCGTCGATGCCGCCGGCGGCGTCACGGACTCTACGGAAAAGGGCCTCGGAAGCGACGTTGACCGCGTCGACTCCAACAACGGCACCACGGCCATGGAGTCCATCGACCCGGCGGCCGAGAAGAAGCTGCTCCTCAAGCTTGATGCCTTCTTCGTGCCCATCATCATGTAAGATTGTGTCCACGATCCCAAGCACAATTGGGACTAACTAACAATCGGTGAAACAGGCTGGTCTACCTGACCTGTTTCCTCGACCGAACCAACATCGGCAACGTCAAAGTCGCCGGCATGCCCGAAGACATCGGCGCCTCGACCCAAGAATTCTCCACCGCCATCTCCATCTTCTACGCGACCTACGTCGTCTTCGAGTCCCCATGGACCATCCTCATGAAGCGCCTCACCCCCCGCGTCCTGCTCACCGGCCTCTGCGTCGTGTGGTCCATCACCACCATCTTCTCCGGCTTCATCACCGGCATCGCGGGGCTGTACGTCGTGCGCCTCATCCTCGGCGCCTGCGAGGCCGGCCTCTTCCCCACGCTGAACCTCTACCTCACCATGGTGTACAAGCGCGAGGAGCAGGCCAAGCGCGTGTCGTATCTGTTCGTCTGCACCGCCATCGCCGGCGCCTTCGGAGGCCTGCTCGCGTACTCCATTCTGAAGATGGACGGCGTTGCGGGCCGCGCCGGGTGGAGATGGGTCTTCATCATCGAGGGCATCTTCAGCATCATCATCGCGCCCATCATCTGGTTCGGCCTGCCGAACGATCCCGGCAACGCGTACTTCCTCACCGCCGAGGAGAAGCGCATGATGAAGGTCCGCGCGGCGCAGCGCGTGCAGTACATGGGTAGTGAGGAGTTCAGCTGGGACGAGGTCAAGATTGCGTTGAAGGACCCGAAGCTCTACCTCAGGTACGTTCACTCCACACATTTTCACCCCCCCCCTCCCCTCACCCCATTAGATCACGACACAATGCTGACACCACCTCTCAAAAACCAGCGGCCTCATCCAGTTCTGCCAAGACATCCTCCTCTACGGCTTCAGCACCTTCCTCCCCTCCATCATCGTCAGCATGGGCTACACCAGCATCGAGGCCCAGTACCTCAGCATCCCCGTCTACATCTTCGGCGGCATCGCCTTCCTCTGCTTCGCCTACGTCTCCGACCGCCTGTGCATACGCGGGCCCCTCGTCCTGCTGGCCAACATCCCCGGCATTCTCGGCTACATCCTCATCATCTGCCCGACCCCCAACGGCGCCAAGTTCTTCGGCACCTTCCTGTGCGCCGTGGCCGTGTACAACGGCCCCGGGCTGAACCTGACGTGGCTCAACGTCAACATCGCGCCTCACTACCGCAGGGCCACGGCGATCGGCATGCAGCAGTCCATCGGTAACACGGCGGGCATCGTCGCGGGGCAGATCTACCGCACCTCGCCGTATCTGCTGGGCAATGCGTTCTCCGTTGGCGCGCTGGGTGTGTCGCAGCTGTTGATCGTTGCGAAGTGGCTGTACATCAGGCGGTGCAATGAGATCAAGAGGAAGATTGCGAGTGGTGAGAAGGAGGATACGAGGAAGGTCAAGACTGGTGATTGGGAGCTGGATTTCAAGTATCATTTGTGAGGGGGGGTTAGAAATACTTGGAATGGTGTCCTGCACTCCAGGATACAGGAGCAACCTCATATAAAACTTCACGCCTTACAATCAGCAAAATGAAATCGATCAATTGACATATGGAGCTATGATTTGGAACCGTTGATAATGCTAAACTTGTCCACCTTGAAGGTGGGATGAAGTCCCAATTCGAAGAGTCGAGTTGCAAGTCTTTCTTGAGTCATCTCACTCAAGTCCACCAGCATTCAGGAAACACTCTTGATCATGGCCGCAATCCCAGTATATCACTAGACGGAAAGCATTGAGACAAACATGCTCAAACCAACCACAAACAGGAATTCGAATGACGTATTTACACTGTCTGCAAATCTCCTTGGCGTGATCTACTCAACTACCGGTTGCTGCTCCAGTGGCTTTCTCCCATAAACGCCATAGCTAAGAGGAATCAGCAATAGTCAGAAGAAACTTACAAATATCACAGGCAGTAACTCACACGTTCCAGTAGGCATGGATGTTGCGATTCTTGAAGTCATTCCTGACCCCAGCACAGAACGCGAGCACCTCCTCGCGCGTCCATCCGAGCACGCGCGTGTAGAGTGCCAAGCACGACGGCTCTATCCCCGCCATGCACGCCTCCCTCACCCAATCTCCCCGGTAGTAGAGCTTTCTGTCCCTGGTCCACGGGGAAACCGGCCAAACCTCCTTCACCTCGACCACGTCAATGAAGCCCGCCTCCTGCAGCATTCGCTTGAATTGAGAGGGAGCTTCAATGGACCGGCCCATCTTCTGAACTGCTTCAATCAGGAGAGAAGACCACTCGGACATGGAGGTGCCTTTCAAAGTGTCGTCGTCGCTGAGGATGGGGAATGCGTTGTCCTGCAGCTCGATATAACCGCCGGGCTCGAGTTTGCTTATGTCTCAATGAGTCGTTTGTCCACACTGCACAAAGGGAAAGTGCCAATCACATACTCGTATGCCTTTCGCAGGAGCTTCTCCCAGCTCTCGAAGCATGAGTTGCCGTGTCGGATGAAGATGAAATCAAACGGCTGCGACCACGTCCAGTCCTTGTCTACGTCGTCGACCTCAAACCGGCAATTGGGGGGCGTGCTGTTCGGGTCCGTCATTTTGGCCCACTCAGGCTAAGTCTTTGGCCGACTTACCTCGAAGGTTGGATGGGGCTCAAATCAACGCCAATGACCTAGAGCGGCAATATTGTTCAATGCCTGGTTACTGGCATTCAAGAGGTGAGAAATTCGACCTACTTCAGCTTCAGGATGCTCGTCCGCTACGTGGGTTTTAGCCTACATGCAAACGTGGATGCAAGTCCCGACGGATTCACTCACCGTACTCAAGAGCCCAGATGCCGGTTCCGGTTCCTACATCCAGAACACGTTTGGCACCCTTTGACTTGGGGGACAAGCAGAATTGACCATCCCAGGTCACCATCCACAGGTGGTGCTGCAAATCTGGATCGGGTCAACATTGGCAAAGGGGGAAAGTCGACAGAATTGCAATTACCCAAACGATCTTGCTCCGCCTATTGTATGTCAGATTGGTCAGACCACAAGTCGATATAGACATCTCGGGGTGGGAGGGTACCTCGTCGTTGGGAAGAACGTAGGCTGCATTATTTCTCAGTTAAGAATACCTTGAGTCAGAAGCTGTAGTAGACTCACTTCCGTCGCTCATGCTGTGGTACGTGCGTCCATTTTCTTCTCGGTACTGCAGAATGCTGGATCTCAGAGAAGCAGTCGAGGATCGGCCATCCGACTGCGTCAAACACGTTAGAAGCTCTACAAGAGATACGGCATAGTAGCATCGCCAACCACAGCTAGAACAGACGATCCATCAGAAAACTGGTCATCGTCGCCAAGGGCCTCAAGCGCTTGCGGTGCCGCGTCCGCCGGCTCATGAGCTGGAACCTCAGTCGTGCCAGGCTGCGCGGTCGACTGGGTGGCCGACTGGGCGGCGTCCCGGCTTTGTGCGTCTACGGCTTCTTCGGGCTGGGCAGCCTGCCGATCTGTCAGTCAATCGCGCCTTAAGCTGTTCGGGCCTCGAAGTCGGTGATGTTACAGCGCTGGTCGTCAACAAATCACGGACATCCTATCGCTTGCCGTCCCAATCAATGTGAATCTTCGCGATAGTCGTGATTGCAAAGGTGGAGAGATTTCCTGATACTTCAATCTGAGCTCGTATTCCCCTCTCGCCAGACATTCATTCCCCCGCTCCAGCAAACCCCTCGGTTGGTTTGTGGGATTGGCTGTTTGTCACCCAACGCCGCATCTGGTTGGGCTGCGCCGCGTACATGCAGATGCAGTGTCTCGGCGCTCCCGGTCATCCCCATTGGAGGGTGGGCTGATAGGATTACATCGGTTCAAGCCGGCAGAAAGCCGTTGGAATAACCCATGATGGTCGAGTAGACTACACCGGACCCGAGAGAGCCAACCACTGAATTTACTCCTTGGATCCTTGACTTTCTGTTCGGTTGACGCGCTGTTTTCTTCTTGCTGTTTTGCTACAGTTGATAGTCTAGTGATATTTTCTACCACGCCCAGCCAAGATAAACACGGCCAGAATGGGTTCGGCTTAAGGCCTGCGACCGCATATCAAGCGAGCAGTGTCTTCATGTCACATTTCTCTGCTGTGATATGGCATTAGTCCAATTGACCGCAAATTTGCATCCTTCTTACTGGGCAAACTTGACATAGTCCTTTTGCACGGGGTCTGCATCAAAAGTTCGAAATCCGAAATCACTCTGTCCGCTCGGTTGCAATAGTCGGTGGAACAAGTCGATGTCAAGAGACCGAACCGTTCCTTCGCACGATATCAATCAAGTTCGAGTCATCTGTCGCATTTGACAGTCAAAGAGAAAATCGAACGTCTGGAGCATGCTTTGCACGAATTGTCTTCAGAGAGGACCTTGATTCTGATGACCGTCATTACCGCCAACAACACCTACTGACTTCAGCTAGTAAGGGCCCCAAATCTGTTTTTTTCTCCTAGTGCACTATTTATATGTAGCCAGTAGCAGGCCCTCACGATCAATAACCGTATGTCCCTAATCTCAAATCCATTCGAGGATGACGCTGTCCCAAAGGAAGCCTCTCCACTGTGTATACCGCGTTATACTAAACCCAACGGTGTTCTTTCCCGCCTTCAGGACGTCAGTATCGATCTTATACTGGAAAAACCTCCACTCTCCGCTGATCTTTCCAGAGCGGTACAGTGCAGGATCACTCGTCAGAACATCCTTGCTCAACGAGCCGTAGACCTGTCCGTTAACATCGATATCCAGCGCCGCGCTCTGCGAGTAGCCAGCCAACGACACGCTCAGAAGCGCCGTCCTGTTAGCGGCAACATCGGCAGCAGGGAGATCAAACTCGATCGTCCACTTTCCGACAGCAGACGACGCGAAATACCAATCCGAGTCTTGGGACTGACCGACGACGAACGTCAGGTTCGCAGGGCTGTCGGCCGCCACGCCATGTTGGTATGGCACACCGCCGTTCTTGAACCCGTCGCCTTCTTGTCGAACTCGCCGACCTGGAAGATGCGCTTGCTGCTGGGAACCGTCCACGAGAGCTGGCCGAGGTCCACCGTCTTGTCCTTCGAGACGGCCACGGGCGCGGTGAAGTTGGTGTACACGTCGGCGAGCTTGCCGCCGTTGGACCAGGCATAGACGGCGTACAAGCCGGTGCGGACGTTGTCGAAGGTAAAGCGGCCCTTGTCGTTGGTGTAGGTCGTGTAGTAGTAGTTCGTGCCTTGGATGGAGGGGCGGATCGTGGTGTCGGCGTCGCCGAGGTAGACGGCTGCGTTGGAGGCTGGGCGGCCGTCAGAGAGGGTGATGGTTCCCTCGATCCCGCCGCGGGAGTGGTAGGCGGAGTCTTTGAACCACGTGTACGGGACGTGCTTGACCTCTTCCTTGTGCTTTTGCGCGGCGTCGGCAACGTCGCCGTTGTTCTTTCACTGTGTTAGCAATACAGCAGTTGATCGATAAGTTCGGAAAGTCTCACCAGATACCAGAGCCAAGGTCCCCAGACCTTGCCGACCGGCTGAGCAACGGTCTGTCCAACACGAAAGTGCGAAGTGTCCTGAACAACATTCAGCTGGACAGAGTCTCCAGTCTTTGACTCCCTGTGGATCTGCCGCAATGTCAGAACGTACGATTTTCATACAGGAGAGCGACCTCGCACTCACCGTCAAAGTCTGACTCAAATGGTCGCTGTTGTAGTACTCGGTCGTCGGGTGGATGTACCACGACCCGGCCTCCGAGCCGTAGATGCCATAAAAGTCGCGATCCCTCACGGCGTTGGACCAATCGTACTTGGTGATGAAGGACCCATCAGCCAATTGCCAGGTCTCATCCTGGACCTTGGTAGCGTTCGCGTACAGCGAAAAGTCGGGCAGGGGCTCGTCCTTGAGGTGGGTGCGACCGTTCGGAAAGTACTCCGGCGCCAGTCTCCACAGAGTCCGGAGGATGCTGATGTCGGGCAGGGCCCGGTTGACAAAGTACTGATACGCGCCGCTCAGGTCGTCGAAGATGACCCAGTGAAAGTCGCCCGCAGCGGCGGAGAAGCTGACGTCAATGTAGTTTGTGCCTCGGGATGCGATTGTGGCATTGGAGAATTGGAGATTGTTTTCGCCATCTAGCAATATGTCAGATATTAAAAGGCCCAAATTGCGATGGGTCCGGGGAGGGGATGGGGTGGCGTTGTTTAATGTTATCGGGGGAGGGAGGGAAAAGCGTCAAATCATACCGTAGCCGACGTAGTGGCCGACGGCCGAGCCCACCAGATCGGCGCCCGGGACGCCGGTCCAGTAAAGCTTGGTCGCGTACAGCGAGCCCTGCGTCAGATTCCAGACATCATTTCCAATGACCCAGCTTGAGTCATTAATCTGCTCGAGGAAGGGCCCCTTGCCGGCGCTGACGACGGAGGCGGTCAGCGCCCAGGCGGAGAGTCCTGAGAAGCGCATCTTGTCGGGCGCAGAAGACGAATTCCAGCGAGACGCTTGAGCTGAAGCTGTCGTGTCTATGAGGGGTGACGACGCGAAGCTTGTCTAAACTTTAAGAACACCACCATACTGAAAGCGCGAACGTCGAATTTTATATCGCTGGCGTCGAACTCTGATCGAACACCGTCGATTGAAGCTTTCGCTTCTTCGGCAGGAGCCGATAGCGACGTGCGGGAGTTGTGTCGTCAATGGGGCTTCGGTGGAGAGGCGATATTGATTGGCACATTGAAGCCTGTCAGTTCGTGATAAGTCGCAATAGACGGTTCGCACTGTAATAGCGCATGTTAATCGTGAGGATGAACACAGTGTCAATGGCGTTCAGATGGAAAAGAGCTTCTTCAAACGACGTTGTTCTCCGTGGTCCCCTTGTTCGTTTCTTGGATTTAGGCTATGACGGCATTCAGCAAACAGCTGTGGTTGGTGGCGCTTCTATTCACCGTTGTATCCTACGCCATCGATGCAGGTCTTGCACCATCGCCGTGTCCACATTTTCGGCACCCTAACCGAAAATTACTTGGTGATAACGATGAACTGACATGTTGATAAGACTGACATGCGGTCTTTTTTCTTATTTTTCTTGAAGCCTTTGAACACAGTTGCGCGTTTCTAAAGTCAACTTGCAAAGAATGGGTGCTTTGGGTCATCTTACGGGGGTCTTCTCTCCTGTCCTTCCGGTGAGGCGTTTAGGCAACACCTCCGGGCCCGGCCTCGGGATGTGGAGGTGGGTCGTCACTGATTGTCCGGAGGCCGCAACGCTAGGATTGCCCCGGGATTCCTCAAGACCGAGGCGGTTCGGCCTTTCTGCAAAATTCTCCAACTTGCGCTACTGAGCAGTATTTTTGATATTTCATCATTTGGCTGGCCTGGGGGCAAGCCGTGTTGATGCACGCTTTCAAAGCAATGCCATTCCAACATAGCCTGCGCATTTCTTGGGGAGCGTTTGGTCGTCACATTAGTGCACAGATCTTGCTATGGGTAAAACGCCAAATAGACACATTTTGAGGCTTGTCAGTTTGCTGATTTATGGACTTTGGTTTTGCTCAGCAAGGGCTGTGCTCTTTTGAAAACATCGGCTGGTCATCGAAGAGGTGACTCGGGGGGCTTAAGAATGCTACCTTTCATCGAAATTCAGCCAGTCTGAGTTCCCGACCGTTCCTTGTTTTGTAAAAGTCTAGATGTCTATACAGCAATCGTCATGTCGGTTTTTGCCCGAAGGAATACTGAAATCATTACTTCTTCCACACGATCTTGGTCAGAGCAGCGACCGCAAGTTTACAGGATCCATGTTTTACGCGGCGAAACCTCAACGAACGGAACTATAGGTTGTTTTCCATTCATTGTGCTTTTGAACAGACCGGTGGAACAGTTCGATGTCTACCAGCATTCAGCCTACCTTATCTACCATTCTTTCAAACACCATCTCGACCGCTGGATGGAGACGTCAGCGATTCCTGTGAAGGCCATCAATATCACGAGCACTATTTGACTCACTTTGGACTATTATTTCGCCAGATTAGAGTACAAATGTATCTCTTAGGCTATGGTAAGAACATCTGGTACAGACGTTCACTTAGGACGTTGATGGCGGCACGCTCCTGAGAGTCCTGGACTAACTACAATCTCAATGAGACTTCTTAAGAACTAGTCATGTTAAACGTCAAGTTTTATGGACGAGAGCTACCCAGGGACTTCGGAAATCAAGTCTCTGGATGTTTGGGGTTGCGCAACCATGAAGCAGACCAGCTATCGAAGCTACCCACTCGGACAAGTACTCTTGAGATCCTTCCAGCGCGTAATTTGGGGTTTTCTTCATTAGCAGATCTAACCACACAATAGATGGAGAGAACATCATGGTCGCCTCTTGAGTAGCAATAGCAACGTTCCGCGTCTCACATCACAGCACTCGCATTGGTACTCTCTGCAATATCCCTTTTATCATGGCTTCATAGTATGGTTTAAGTATTTCTGTCCAGATGGGACGTACTCAGCCTAGTAAGATCGGAGCTTCTTCATCATAGCAGAAAGGGAAAGATGTTACGACGACGAAATTCCAAGAGGATCATTTGATGTCGATGACAAATTACTGTTGCGTGGCAGCCTCTGGAGGTACCGGATACTGATGTAGCTTTCGAACAGACTCCAAATGCGTCAATGCGTAAGAATCTTTGATGACTTGCACCGTTTGCCACTTGTGGTCTTCTCACATATTGTATCTGAAAGACGGCCGGACAATTTCCTTCCCGTATTTACCGCCTTCACAGTAAGACCGCGATACGAAAGACAAGATGGTTCATAGTCTGCACTCGGGGTTGGAGTGAGAGTTTCGCCAACTACTCGGCATTTCTGAGCTCATTTTGGACCACCGAGTCCTTTGATAGGGGCGCCTACAGCACAACGGAGGTTCCCCGAGACCGAATTTCCAGACCAAATCTCAAGTGAGAGCATGCATCAACGTCCAAAGACCGGAGACTAATCTCTTGGGACAAATCCGCTCCCAACAGTCGCAATTGACCTGCGGCAACTGACCGGCAGTACACATGCTGAGTCGTGAGAGTAGCAACATTCAAGAGAGTCGGAATGCTCGATTCATGAGCTCACGAGACCTCTCACAACACGCAAGAATGTCGGTGAAAGCTCATGAATACGACATCTAGATGATGGCCCATCTATTGAGATGGCATCGTGGGCCAAGATAATGAGCATACCTGATTGCAAGCTCAGGCGAACACCCCTTTATTCCATCAGCCTACGCTGTTTTTAATATGGAAAAATTGCATCGCTCCAGTTATCTTCCAACGCGGCCTGCGAGTCCACCAAAAGATGCAGTGCAGCCGAATGTCATTGGGGGCCGAACCGTCCTTGCAGATGACGATCAGCATTCGTGACATGCCGTCAGCAGGACCTTCTCCAGACTCCTGGATCCCCAACCAACCCGTAACGACCCCCAGTTTTCCCGCTGCGAGCTCACCCTAATTGCTCTAATCTTATCGCAGGCGCAACAGACTTTCGGCGTGCATCCGGCTCTCTAACATGCGTCGGAAAGCTGCGTCCTAAAGGTCCTTACAATTTTTAAGGTGTGCTATTATTGCAAGGTCCTGAGATATTTGGGGGACGTTACGTGGCAAGTGGGGTTCTGGGCAGAATGTTTTCCGTGATGTCCTGTAAAATCGCCATGTTGGTCGGTTTTCTGCTCGCCATGCGGTTTAGTTGACCGCAGGCTGGATGCATCTAAAGGCCGCCCGAGATGTCAGTCACTGTCGTCAACCGAGGTCTTACGCGTCTTTACAGAAGCTAATTCAAGCTCTATCGGCTATTATTCAACGTTGTTTGCATTAAATGGCTGCTTTCTTCTTCAGCCTCAAAGACGGCTCATGCTGTCTCATAAACCACCTAGACATTGCGATGAGCAGCTTGTTAATGCATACTCGGCCGATGGGACGTGTTTGAATCCGAAATACAATATATTGGCGGGGAATGCTTTTCCGCATATTAAATGCGGGTGAGTTGAAGTGGACTTTGTTCGCTAATGAGGGCAGCTGCAACCCCGAGCAAACAAAATGTGCAATATCTAAAGTTGCCAAGTCCGAGTTTTCCAGAGTCTTGGCAAATTCCATTCGAACCTTGACAGAGTTTACAACATGAATCAAGAAATGCTCGCCTCCTCCCACGCGGGTAATGTGACATCAGGTACACCTGCCGCCGGGTCTGGCCATCAATGTACGAGGACGACCTCCTTTAAGCTCTACTCTCTCGTGTTTATTTTGTTCAGGGGGAAATCATGTTCCTGGCTGCATTGTTTCGGGACCCGCAGAAGCGCCACAGAAGTCTCTCTCTTTTCGTATCCAGTTAGGGGGCAAGCGAGCCAACGAAATGCGGCTGAGTGCTTATCCTGGGTCCGCCAACAATGTTGCACTCTAGCACAAAAATCGCACACGTTACCGCGCCGCCGACCGCGGGTTCCTCCCTGCGTCGGTCGGGGCAAGCCGAATGGAGCGTAGCTTCAGACGAAAAAAATCCCACGATTCCTACCCTTGCCTTCGGGAGGTTTATGAATAGTGTCATGCGTGAGTGGTCAACTGCCGCGGTGGCGCTACCAACTGTCTCTCTCTTTCTCGGCTGCCCCATCGTGTGTTCTGCTTTGAGTGACGGGCATGGGGGACAGAGGGCCAGACTGGGAATCCGAGAGCCTCGCTCTTCTGTCGCGTCGTACGTTGCCTGGACTGATTTTGATGATTTTGATTCGGGTGGGGGGGGCCTGTCTCCGCTTACGGGATGACAGGGGGTGGTTTACGCAGTAAACACGGTTGGAAAGTGACTCTGGAGCCTCAAAAGAGGCATCGTGGGAAGTTTTGACGTTTCTGAGAGGCTCGGTATGCTTGCGGATGGGCCCGTGGTAAAGGAACGGGTGTTCTTGGCAGTATTAACACAACACAGCACATTCTCCGTTATTGCGTCGATCGGCTGCGAATTGATTAGGTCTGTGCCAGCAACCGCCTTGACCACCCCCTTGAGGAGCAGGGGTACGGCATGGAACCCCAGCGATTGTTTCCTGATCGAGTAACTGTTGGCTGCTCCATTGGATTTTACGTGTGGAGCTGCGAACCCCCTCATATATCCAAATCCATGGTCGTTTACGCGCCGCTGTGAGCCAGGGGCCGGAGCTACGCGGCCACTGCTGCAGCGCAGCAACACGGGCGACATGGGCAGACATGGGCAAACATGGGCAAACATGGGCAATTCTGGGTCATCATGGTTGCGACTATCGAGAGGGAGAGAGAGGGAGTGAGAGACAATGATGAATGATCCCAAAATCCGAAAGACCCAGTTTTGGGCCAACGGCTCAGTGGTATAACATGTCGCGTCTTCTTGCCGCTTGCTGATCATCCTTCTTGGTCTTTCATTCTCCAGTCACTCATTTTCCATTCATTCAGCCCTATTCAGTTTTTTTTTTCCCAACTTTCCCAAGATGTTTGCCAAGTCCCTCCTTATCGCCGCTGCGGCCATCGCCCAGCAAGCCGCCGCCGTCTCTGTCTCGGGCACCCCTGAGGGTTTCGCCGCCGACGTGACCGGAGGAGGCTCTGCCTCCGCCGTCACCCCCACCACCAACGACGAGCTGGTCTCGTACCTCGGCGACTCCACGGCCCGTGTCATCGTCCTCACCAAGACGTTCGACTTCACCGACGCCGACGGCACCGCCACCGAGACCGGCTGCGCCCCCTGGGGCACCGGATCCGCCTGCCAGGTCGCCATCAACAAGGACGACTGGTGCACCAACTACCAGAGCTCCGCGCCCTCCGTCTCCGTCTCCTACAACAAGGCCGGACTGAACCCCATCAAGGTCGGCTCCAACAAGTCCATCATCGGTAGCGGCTCTTCCGGAGTCATCGTCGGCAAGGGTCTCCGCCTCGCCGGCTCCAAGAACGTCATCATCCAGAACATCAAGGTCGAGAACATCAACCCCAAGTACGTCTGGGGAGGTGACGCCATCACTCTCGACTCTACCGACCTCGTCTGGATCGACCACGTCACCGTAAGTTTGTTCCGAAGTCCCTTTCCACGACCCTCAACTAACCCTCTTCCCCCAGACCTCCAAGATCGGCCGTCAGCACCTCGTCCTCGGCACCTCCGCCTCCGGCCGCGTCTCCGTCACCAACAACGATTTCGACGGCAAGTCCGACTACTCCGCCACCTGCGACGGCCAGCACTACTGGAACGCCTACTTCGCCGGCAGCAGCGACACCATCACCCTCAAGGGCAACTACTTCCACGACTTCAGCGGCCGCGCCCCCAAGGTCAACGGCAACTCCTTCGTCCACGCCGTCAACAACGTCTTCGAGGGCTCCACCGGCCACGCCTTTGAGGTCACCTCCGGCGGCTACGTCCTGCTCGAGGGCAACGTCTTCAAGAACGTCGCGGCCCATCGAGTCCGGCGGCGACGGCGCCAACCTCGCCATCACCTCCGACAACGCCTCCACCTGCTCCTCCAAGCTCGGCCGCTCCTGCCAGGCCAACAGCTTCTCCAGCTCCGGCTCCTACGCCGGCACCGACAGCTCCGTCCTCAACAAGTTCGGCAGCGCCGACATCCCCGACGCTGTTGCCGCGTCCTCCGTCAGCAGCTCCTCCGCCGGCTACGGCAAGCTTAAGCTGTTTCTCTTTTCCGCAGCAGCGGCAGCTCGCCGGCCACTCCCACTACCGGCCGTCGCTTTCCGACGCGCCCTTCTCGAAGATGCGGGCACCCCAAGGTTGACCTTGGGTTTGGTAGTGTGTGGGGGCGGTTCTTCTATTCCGTAAATACCTTTTTTAGCTTCTTCGCAACATGTATAAACAGTGTGTGTACATGTACATATAAATGCAAACAATCTTCTTGGAAAATATCATCGCGAGCCTCCTTCATCAAGTGACGTTGAATTGACTTTCCGCCCCGATCGCCATTGATTAAAAAGTTTCTCGCGCCATGTGCCGGATTGCCGGTGTTGGCCGCTGGAACGTCAGTGCTCACCACCCACCCGTGCCGCCCGCACGCACGGCATGCCTCCGAAACCCTACCTTAAATCATGCATCCCATGTCGATGACAATGGGCGCAATACGCGTTTCATTCGGTGGCTTGTGCGCGAAATTCAATTTGACACGGCATTGCGACGCAGTTTTTTGCGCTATTGCGTCGTCTGGTGTGCGCATTCTTAGGGCGTGACAACCCACGTTGGTAAGTTTGCAAAAGATGTTAACAGGGGGCCTTTGGAGGTCTTTTGTGGACACGGAAAAACAAAATTAGGTCGTTTTTAAAACGCTTTACCGTAGTTAGTTAGTAGATTAGGTGTATAACTCGGGAGACGATTTATGCAGCTGGTTACCCCCTGTCTATAAAGTACCTCGAAAAACTGGGCCTAAAAACAGGGGGTTTTAGCACGAAAATTCACTTTTTTGCAGATTCATCTCAGCAGAATGGCTACCAGAATTGAAAAATGTCAGAAAATGTACATCGCACCTAATTTTAGGTGGGGCGCGCATCACTCCACATCTAAAAGTACCCCAAAACTTACCAATTGCAAACTTACCCAGCTGGATTATCACGCCCTTATCTACCTAAAGCATGGCAACTTGAGATCTTCACAGTACGGTGGGTACGGGATGCAGATCCGGGTAATGTGATCGGGTTTCTCCAAGAGCTCAATCGCCGTTCGCAGATCGCAACTCTTTTCTTCGAGTGGCCCACCTCACCTGAAGCTTGTCGCGACTTGGCAGAAAATCTTCAACCCTCCCACGATCTTCGGTCAATCAAGCCGTCACGCCATGTGCGAGTAATGGCAAGGATTTCTCCACAGGTAGATTATCTGCCAATGCTTAGTGCTTTTCCAAAATTCTGCCAGGGAGATTCGAGAACTAATGTGTTGTCCAGTATCCGTTAGGACTATGGACGAGACAATTGATCGTAATTCGTGATCAGCCGTGGTGATTCGACCAAAGGGTATCCGGCGCTAAATAGTATGTTTGAGCGGAAATATGCAAACGAGAACCTGGCAGAAAAAATGTTATAGTCGGACTGGCTAAATCACGACAAACTGCACACGAACGCGAAATGAACTGTGTTCCGCAGTTTGACTAAATCCCATTTGTAGCTAAGTATGAAATAATGATATTCATTGACAAGTCGACCATACGCTTCATTCCGGCCTCTCAGCAGACTAGCGATATGTAACTGCACGTAAAGCTGCTGCCAATGCAGGAACTATTAGTGTTGAACTCTAGAGAGGTACCATCCAGAACAGTAGCCTCTTCAAACGAATACTGAGAAACTAGGCCGTTGTTTAGATTTTGAACACCAATGCTAGCACCCCCACCCTTGCCTGTGGATTGATAGTAGTTCATGGTAAACACTCCTGGAAGATTCTCGTAGAATGTTGTCGTAAAGTGAGTGTTTGTATCGCTTCCACTGAAATCGTATCCGAGTACGATATACTCGAAAGTAACTTCTCGCCCAGTTGTCCGGGAAGATGGAGAGATCTGGTAGTATAGGTGGTTTCCGGAACCAACATACAGTTCCATCTGATATGTCAAAACAACGACCCTTGCCATGGTTCTCCCAAAGCGATTATCTGTTGAGGGCAATCGTTGCGTGAAGTAAACTGACGATGGGCCGTCAAAAGAGATCATCCCATTGACGTTGGCGTACACAGTAGTTACGTAAGTGCCGTTTACACCTATGGCAAACGGCAGAGTTACGGTGCCATAGCCATCGTCAGGGTCGGCCACAGGGATGTTGATAGGATTGGAAAGCTTCGATGATTGGATTCCTGTGCCGCATTGAGCTGGAGCTTGAGCTGTATCGCACCGCCGATTAGTGCATGCAGTGGCGGAGGGCTGGGCTGATGAAGAACTGCTCGAAGAAATGCTCGAAGAACTGCTAGAAGAGCTGCTAGAAGAGCTGCTAGAAGAAATGCTCGAAGAACTGCTAGAAGAACTGCTCGAAGAAATGCTCGAAGAACTGCTAGAAGAGCTGCTAGAAGAGCTGCTAGAAGAAATACTCGAAGAACTGCTAGAAGAGCTGCTAGAAGAGCTACTAGAAGAAATGCTCGAAGAACTGCTAGAAGAACTGCTAGAAGAGCTGCTAGAAGAAATGCTCGAAGAACTGCTCGAAGAGCTGCTAGAAGAACTGCTCGAAGAGCTGCTAGAAAAGCTACTCGAAGAACTGCTCGAAGAACTGCTCGAAGGGCTGCTCGAAGGGCTGCTCGAAGAGCTACTCGAAGAGCTACTAGAAGGGCTGCTTGAAGGGCTGCTCGAAGGGCTGCTCGAAGAGCTACTCGAAGAACCGCTGGAAGATGGGGTGGACGTGGTTGTGATTGTAGGAGAGAACGAGGGGCTGGCCGATGACGAGCCAGACGAGGAAGATGTCTGTGTAACCGGACTGCTCGATGAAGCTATTGATGGAGTGAAGCTGCTGCTTGTGGACATAGGTGAAGTGGAAGAAGGCGCTGTCATCTGGGTGGAGGAGGATACAGGAGAGAATGTAGATGTGGGCGGTGAAGAAGATGATGGTGACAGGATGGCAGATGATGTTGTTGTCATCGATGGCGCGGTAGACGATAATGGCAGGCTTGATGCAGATGTAGTTGGAAGAGAGAATTGTGAAGACGACGATGTCGGAGAGGAGGCCGAGTTGATGGTTGATGAGGAAGGCTGTTGGCTTGAAACAGGAGCCGGAAGGCTTGAAGAGCGACTGCTCGGGACCATTGTCACAGGAGTAGTCTGGGTTGATGTTCTAGCAAGTGAGGAGTCCTGCATGGTGGTGGTGTTGGGGAAGAATAGAGAGAGCGTCCGGAACGTCGTCGAGCTAGTCTGAGCCTCACTAGCTGGAGTCGAGCTGACCGGTGGCAGTTGGCTGGTCGTAGGGGAGCTCAGCTGAGGACTCGAGCTTGCGACCGATATTTGGCTGCTCTGAGTATTCAACTCGCTGGTTGACGGCGTTGTTGTTTGGATTACCCCTGTACTGACTGGTCCCGGGGTTGACTGGCTATCAGAAGGGCCGATTGATGTTTGTGTCTGCAGGATACTACCGGAACCTGTGCTGGCGGATACAATCTGTCCGTTCTGGCATTGCTCGGCTGTTCGGAAACGTTAGTGACATGTCTAGAGATTACTTTCAACTAGTTCACAGAATGGAATAACATGCCTCCATAAGTAACGATGTTGACCGGCACACAGCCTGAGGGGCCAGATGTGAAAACGATATACACTTGACCACTGGTGGTGTCCTGACAGAAGCTTGCTTCCCCATTAGGAAGCGCCGGATTTTGGAAGACGAGTAGGCCGTTGTCAGCCGTGAAGCCTGTCGTGATCGCTCCAGCTGGGGGAATGGTTGTGCTTCGGAGCTGTCTGAAAGAATCTCCAACATCGTAGTACAACGGTATTCCTCCTACGAAGAGCTCCTGTGCGTCAGTTAAGATGAAGACGCTGGCTTCGTCGCAAGTTGTCGGATTCTCATCCAATCCAGTACTGACGAAGCCTCCGAGATCTCGTTTGCGTATGCGCTTCGTCCTCTCGGGTGGAGCTGGAGCAACGAGGAATATCACTCGATCACCAGATATTACTGAAGTTGTAGGAGCGGGTGACGACGTCGTGATGGTAAAAGAGCCAGATACTTCGGAGGTCGCGACCGTCGTAGAGGGTACATTTGAAAAGGACGTGACTCCAGCAGCCGTCGACGATATCAAAGAGACGGTTGGTATCGAAGATCCTGGAATAAGTGCGCTTGTAGATAGCGCGGATGATGTGCCTTCTGAGCTGGGGACAAGTGCACTTGTAGAAAGCGGGGATGACGTGCCTTCCGACTCGGCAGACGTTGCAAAGATCTCGGAACCTGTAGACGCGACTGTTGACGCTGATACGGTCGTCGATACAAAGTCTCCTGGCGGCTGAGCCGGACCCACGGTTGAGCTATCAGGAATTATGGTGGTTCCGAAAGACACGGGCTCGAGGTACGTTGAAAGATACGTGAAGCACCACAGTCGTTCGACATCATCAGCCGGGGGAGCAGCTCCCACTGTGGCGACCACACCGAGTATAGCAGTGACAAGCGCTAACCGTGTCATGTCGGTGATATGGGTGGAAAACCAATTGTCAGTTGCAGGTTTCGATGGGTCTTGCGGTTTTTTGAAGGAGGCAACAGAAAAGGAGGCAGCAGAACGGTGAAATGGGCACGCAGATGGACCGGGAGGGATAGTGGAAATGGCTGATGTGTTATCACGGGCCGAGGATAAACATCGATGCCCCTTTTACATAGAGACATTCACATTTCTGTCTCCATCATTTCGCGGTTTGGCATGTTGGAAGATTGAAGGGCTGAAAACCAGACAGGGAGAGAGGAATGTAGGCCGAAATTAGAGAAACAAGTCTTCTTATTCCCGTTGCACCATCCCTCTTATGCAACATGTAAACAAGATCGTGCTTCTCATCTGTAAGACATTGCGAGACAGGTGAATTCCCAGATAGTCTGGGTGCCAAATCTCGCCCGTTGTAAAGATTGTATATCACTGAGGAGGCGACACAAGCCTTTGCTTCAGCTTCCTACTTGCCCAACACAATTGCGCCCACAAAGGCGATCATCTTTGCAAAACATACACCGCGCTGCTTAGCCACCATTAAAGTCAGACTAGAAGCATATGCTGCTTGTATATCGGTTTACGCCTAGATTATACGCGCAACGGCCTACTATTTATTGGGCATCACACGATAGGCAGCGAACATCATGCAACGACACCACTGGATACCCGCAGTTGCCATCACTTCCGTCGCCGCCGTTTTTGCGGCGCCCGAGAACATCACTCTGACATGGCGAACAGCCACAATCACACAATGCTTCGCCTTCACGTTCGAGACGCCCTCGGTTTGCAATGGCCATTGTGTCAGACCTTTCGTACACAAGCCAGCAGCCCAGAATGAGCCCATCACGGTGCAAATACAGGCACCGAGCTGCAACTCATGTGGGTGCGACGCCTGTGCCCATACCATCGCGTATACGACGACCTACGATTCGTTTTGCTCGACTGGCCTCTCTCGTCAAGTATATGCAGTGACAGAGACGTACAGCGGGGTCGAGGCGAAGCCTACCGTAGCTTCGTTACCAGTGCCACTCGGCTTCACGGCCGAAGTACAGACCTGCACGACGTGCGGCAATAAGCCGGTAACGGCCACAATAACGTACCCGGTGCCAGACGCTGCATATATCACGGGCATATCGGGGCCATTTCCTGCGCCACCTGGGGCAAAGAGCTACGAGATCAACACAAGTGGTTCAGTTGGAGCTTCTCCTTGGCAAGATGGCGATGCCGCTGGGGCTGGCTTTGCTTCTACTGCGGCACCTCCTGCAGCACCTACTCCGGATTCCGCTGCTGGGTCAAATACCACTCCCGGCAGAGTCCGGGTCCGGGTTCAAGGCCAGCGTCGGGCGAGGCGAATGGATCAGGACAAAACTCTCTACTGGGTGGAGCGGAGGGGAGTGGGGTGTCTTACGGCGACTCTGGTGTCGAACCAAGCCTTTCAGCTGGACAATACGGCAATCCGGCCTTCTCGCCGATCTACGGCCTCCCCGGCCTAGGTCCCACTCAAGGCTCAACCTCTGATAGTGACGCGAGGCCCTCATCTCGTGAGTATTCTTTACAAGATCTCCAGATAAATGATTATCGTTTTAACCAAAACTCAGCTATAGCATCGAATAGCATCGCTGTGGTGACGCAGGGCTCGACAGGCTGTTCACCTTTCTCTTCCAGGCTTGGGCTTGCCGTGGGATCATTTATTGTCTTTCTTGCGAACATCCTGTGAGACGAAGACCTTGGAAGGGTTCGCCCCTTTGGCTCTGTATATAAACGTGACCGATACTTCTCAACGCTGATATCCCCAAGAAGTTTCCCGAGAAAGGATGAAAAGAATGCAATTTCTAATCACATAGCACAATCTTCAAAAGCTCCTACTCCTGTTCCTGAATCAATTGTCGACCATTTTGTCTACGAATCTTTCCTCTCCCACAAAATTACATAGTCTCCAGGTAATCTCTTGCCGAATGAACAAACGAAGTGTCTTGCTTCATCCCTAAAGATATGGCTAGGCTGTTGTCAAAATGATCGGCCCAGGAATACAATAAAGACTTGAGCTCTGGATCGTCCTTCTCTTCAACCAACAATAGCTTGTCTTTGTCACCAACCTCCTCCAATGCGTCCAACATATCCTGCACCGTCACGCCGAAACCCGGCATGTTTACGGCTCTCCGGTGTGGGGGCAGAGCGTCTTTCGGTAAGGTCAAAGCCACCATCAGGTTGTGGACCAGTGTCTTTGGAGAAGACATCCAATGACGCCAGGCTCGATCTTTCAAAGGGATGGTGCATCTCTGGCCATTGAGTGGCTCCCGAATCACCCCCGAAAGAAAGCTAGATACTGCAGCGCTGGGAAGGCCCGGTCGGACGGAGATGGTAGGGAACCGGAGGGCAAATCCATTGATCATGTTCCTGCGGGTGTAGTCATTGATGAGGGTTTCGCATATGACCTTCTGACAACCGTAGGACATTTCCGGACTCGGTATGTCGTCTTCGGTGACATTCTGTGCGGGGACCGGCCTACCATACACGGCTTCACTCGATGCGTAGAGAACACGAACGCCAGGACATCTCTTGGCGAGTAGATTCAAAACCGAGCGTGTTGCGTCAACATTGACGCGATAACCCAGTTCGAAGTTTGCCTCTGCGCCGGAACTCATGATGCCATGGAGAAGTATGGCCGCATCAAGACTTTCGGGAACCACCTTTGTCGCCTCATCAACCAGATCAGCTTTGATGAGCTTCACGTTGCTGCAGGATTTTGAGGTGGGAATAGGCGGCTCGATGACATCGGTTAAGATGAGCTCATTGCTGTCGTCTTCTAGCAATTTACTGGCGACAATCTGTCCGATAAACCCGGCGGCGCCAGTGATGAGTACGCGCATTTTGATTTAATCTTTGGCAAAAGAACTCAAATTTCGGCAAAAGGCTTACAGTATTCGCTCACTCATAGGTTTCTATCACGATCATTTCGAATGTTTTCAATTGCTTTCATGCAAAGATCCATGCGAGACTTCTGCCGCAATTCCCGCTCGGATCTAGATTTGCATGCCGTCCCGGTCGGATGATCCACCGCTGGCAGCAACCGGGGGATTAATCCACCGGTGGCGCCGGCGATGCCGGCGACAATTCGCTCGAAGCTTATGATGTTGTGAGAATTCCTGCAAGTCGCGACCCAAATCGAAGGCATTTATACGAGAAGTCTCATGTAAGAAGGCGCCTTTGATTTACTCTGACCCAGGATACATCATTGTTGATCTTCTGCCTCACACCGGCTCTCACAACATTTCATCCACGTCTGCAGACTTATTTCCATGATGGCGCCCACCACTACGAATCCTGCCTCTGTCAAGGTCGACAGCCCTTTCAAGTTAGTAGTGGCTCTTGTGATTTTATACGTCCTGAAATCATGAGGTATGACTGATATCCATGAAGGATCGAGAACCCGGGCGGCGACTGGCGCGACCAGCTCGAAGCCAAGGGCTACTGCGTCGTAAAGGGAGCCATTCCACCAGAGAAGGCCCGCTATTGTCAGCAGAAGGCTTTCGAATGGCTGAAGTCCTTCGATGAGTCTCTCGACTTCAACGAGCCTTCAACGTGGAAAGATGCCAAGTTTCCCGTCCAGACGGACAAGAACACCTACGAAAATTACAGCGTCGTCCATGAACGCTTCATGTGGGAGGCCCGCCAGGAGCCGGGCGTTCTCGACGCGTTCACCAAGGTCTGGGGGACTGACAAATTGATCGTCTCGTTCGACTCACTCAACATCACACTCCCAAATCTCAAGGAGGCACGCCCGCCCTGGCCCCACGTCGATCAAGCACCGCGCAAGCGTGGGCTGCACTGTATCCAGGGAATAATCAACCTGAGCCACGCGGGCCTAGAAGACGGTTCTCTTTGTGTCATGGACGGATCTGCTGCGCTTGTAGAGGAGTTCTTCGATAAGGAGACAGACCCGGCAACATGGGAGTGGAGGGACAATCGCTATTTGGATGACAAGGATATGGAATGGTTCATGGCACGGGGGGTGCGTCCCGTCAAGGTTGAGGCCGAGCCTGGCGATCTTATTCTTTGGGACTCGAGATGCATTCACTGGGGTGGAGAACCCACAAAGAAGAGCGATGTGGTTCGAACTGTCATCTACGCGGCGTATGCGCCTGCCGAACTGGCATCGAAAGAGGCCCTCGAGGAGAAGAGTAAGGTTTTCCAGGTGAACGGGGCGACGACCCATTGGCCTCATGACAACATCAAACTCAGAGACATGCAGGCGCGCCTGCCTGATGGAACAGTCGACCCTCGAAACCGCTCGGAGCCTTTGGAGAAGCCGATCCTGAGCGATCAACTGCTCAGACTGGCCGGCGTAAAAGCATACTAGATTCGGCGAAAGGGATGGAATCGGGACATGCATGTATTGAAACACCAAGAGCACTCACTATCCTTGACCTTCATGTTCATTAGCTTGTATTTTACATAGCTTCAACGTTCATTACGGCCCCATCATGCGCCAATAATGGTTGTGGAAACTCCGGGAGATGATTGCGCCGGATCGTGGGAGGGATTACCAAGGTCTAGTGCGTTACCCCGCATGCAATGCCACATACAGTCCGTTGCGTTGACGGCGTCCGCCCCCGACTTTGACCCGGAAGGAAAATTTTCCGCTAGCCTCAAAACCCTCTAAACTACCCTAGACTTTACACCTTAATAACTCTATACGTATATAGTACGTGAGAATAAAAAATATATTAATCGATAGCTTTTAATTAAGTAGTTATAATAATCTATTTTTTATTTATATATATTATGTATATATAGAGTTATTAAAGTGTGAAGTTTAGTGTTACAACTTATAAGCAAGGATAATAGCTGAAAAACCTACTTAGGCGTCAGGCGGCTATAACAAGACATTTATACTATAGGATCATAGGGATAACAAGGACTTACTTAGAAATAGAAGAACTATAGTATAAGTTATATAATAATAAAATAAGAGATTAGATCTATATACTAAGAATATAGAGGCTATCCTTAGTATATATAGGTCTTATATAATTAAAGAATAGACCTTATTAGGATTAGAAATAGTAATAAGATAAAGAGTATTATTCAGGACTTATATATAGTATAGCCTAAGCCTAGCTTATAGTCAGACTTCTATAGCTTTTTAGTAATTAACTTTATATTTATCCTTAGGATATTTTTAGCTTATTTTTACTATAAATACTTATTAAGACTAAGACTAATTACTTTAGCCTCTAATTACTAATCTATAATATAGCTTATAACCTATAACTCAGACTATAACCTTAGTATACTATTACTATATATTAATCCCTAGCTTTTATTAGTAGATCTTACTATTAAATAGCTAACTATAATACTTTAATTACTTCTGTTTAGTAAGTTAACTATTAATACCTACTAAATAGTATAGAATATTTTCTTATATCTCTATTAAATCTCTTATCCTTAGATCTTTATCTATTTCTAGAAAAAAGGTTCCCTAAAGCTTAGCCTAGGAGATTAAAGATTAGAAGATAAAAGATAACTTAGAAAGTAAGGATAATACTAAAGAACTTAAGTAATAGCTTAATAAAACTAATAAAGATTTTAAGGAAATACGTAATATATTCAACTAAAATACTAATACCCTTAAAGAACTCTAGGAATAAGTATATAAAACTTAAGAACTTAAGAAGGAAGTTAATACCTTTTAAGCTACTACTAATATTATCTCAGCCCTAGTTAAAAGATATAAGTATCTTAAGCTTACTACACCCTCTATTTTTAATAGAACCTTAGGATAACTTAAGAGATATTTAGTTTAGATATAAACCTATTAAGCTTTCTATATTAATATATTCTAGAATAACACTAAATAAGTAGTATATATAGCTACTTTCCTTTAAGGATAAGCTTTTACTTAGTTTAAACCTCTTTAATAGGAATAGCTTAATAACTTAGTTAAAAAGTATAGTAAAGAAGTAAAGAATATCTTCTTCAGCTTTATAGGCTATATTAAAGCCCTAGAATCCTTTTTCTTTAACTTTAATAAGTAAAAGCAGGCTGAATAAAACCTATCCTATCTATAATAAACGAAGTCTATTATATTTTATATAGTAAAGTTCAGAAGACTAGCAGCTAGACTTTATATAACTAATAAAAGTAAGGTCTTTGCTTTCTATTAAAGACTTAAAAATGAAGTTAAAGATAAGATAGCTAAACTAGAAACACTCTCTAGTTTTCTAGCCTATATCGAACATATTATTAAGATTAATAACTACCTTTATAAGTAATAAAAAGAATAAAGAGAGAAGTAATAGAATCTAAACTCAGGATATAAGTATTAGTAGCAGCCCTAGAATAAGTTTAATAACTAGCAGAATAATAATAGACCTTATAATAACTAGAATAACACTTAATAAAGTACTTCTTATAGATAATATAGTAGACTTATAGATCTTAGTACTATTACTAAGAATAATAATAAGAAACTATAGAACCCTAAATATTATAACTATAAAAAGATAGAATATATTACTAAAAACTATAGATAACCTAAAAAACTTAGTTAGAAACCTATACCTAAGCAAACTAAGTAAGCTAGTATAGTAACTAAAATACCTTATATATTTCTATCTTAGACTAGATATTATAATAATAAATACTTTATTTACTATAGTAATAAGGAAGCTATAAAATACTAGCCTAGTAACTTAGACTACAGAAGAATAGGTTATAATATAACTATTCTAGAAATTAAAACTAAGACTTTTATAATAGCTTTATAAGTAAATAGTAAAATAATCTGAAAGATTACTAAATAACTTAATAATATACTTTATATCTAATAACTTAAGATAGTTACTCTAAACCCTATAAATTATAACAAAGAAACTTAGTAAATAATCTAAGAATCAGAGGCTTAAGTTTAATAAGAAATAGACTAGATCTACTAGTATAAAGCAAGATAGTAGGTTATAGGTAATAATAAATAATAGATCTTATACCTTGAAATAATATAAATACTTTAGTTATAATAAGCTTAAGAGGAGCTAGATAATACTATATAGTATTACTAGATAAGTACCTTTATAGCCTACTTTAAATAATACAGATATATATATAGAAACCCTACTAGAATTAAGTAAATTAACTAAGAATTTAAAGAATAAGTTAAGAAGGAATCTAGTAAAGAACCTAAATACTAATATAACCTCCTAGAAGAATAATAACTACTTAGTCTAACTAGTAGCTAGAAATTTAGTGAAAACAAATCGAGATTTAACTTAGAGGAGATCTTTTATAACTCTAACTTTCTTACTAATATTACTAATTAGAACGTAAGATATTATAATAGACTAATCCTAGGAGTTAATAAGTCTAGTTCTAAAGAAGAATATAATAACTAAGAAGAAAAAGTTAAATAGCTTTTAAAGTACTAAGAGGTTAATATACTTTAGGACAAATAATAGTAATACTTCTATAGTATTTCAGTAGCTTAATAAGATAAGGATTACACTTCCTAACTTTATATAGAAGATTACTTAGCTCTTTATACTTAGTATAGATATTACTAGACTTTCTTCTAGCCTTAATATATCTTTAATAAGTATAAGGAATATATAGGTAATAAATATAAATACTAATTCTATCCTAAAAGATATAATAATAAACCTATCTAAGAAATCTACTCTATCTTAATAATAATTAGATAGATAATAGCTCTATTTAAAAACAACCTTATAATTTTCAAACTAAGTTTATAATACTCTATAAGATATTAGTATAATAATATAATAAAATAGAAAGAATACTAATAAGATAAATACTTTATATATATAACATAGAAAGTAAAAGCTTATAAACTTCTATAAGAAAGATTAAGTTTCTTAAAACTCTAATTCTAAGAGAACTACCTTATAAAGGTATAATAGGAAAGAAAATATATTACTTACTCTAGATAACTAGAGTAGTTAAAAAACTAGACTTATTTATTAATAAAAGACTATAATAAGTAATAATAATAAGGTCTATTTATCTAGTATCTCTAGACTAGAAAGTATATTTATAGCTTATAGTTATTATTAATAATACTATAACTATTATGCTTATTAATAATAGAGCTGAAATAAATTTTATATTACTCTAAGTAGTAAACAGACTATAACTACTATAGTAAGGAAAGAAATATATATACTAGCTTAGTAATATAGAAAGAGAATAAGTCTAATATAAAGGAGGAACTATTAAAAATAAGACTACACCTCTTAAGATAAGTTATTTAAATTAAAACGAACAACTCTAATTTAATATTACTAAACTTAGTATATATAATATTATATTAGGAATATTATAGCTTGAAAAGAATAACTTATAAATAGATTAGAGAACAGGCTAACTCTATTAGGATAATAATAATCTAGTCTCTAAGTAGCTCTATAAAACCTAGGCTTTAAATAGATCTATTTATTATAGAGTAGTAAAACGATATATTTACTACTTTAAAGCAAAAGAAGCTATATTATAACTATTAAAAATAATAGATCTTAAACAGAAGAATAATCTATTTCTATCTATCCTAGAAAAATATAGAGTTTATAAGAAACTCTTTATAGCTAAACTAGAAACTAGACTGCTTGAACACATGAATTTTAATTATAAAATCCTTATTAAGGAAGGGAAAAAGCCTAAATTTAATAAAATCCATAGACTTAACCTAATAGAGATAGAAGCTTTTAATAAATACCTTAATAAAAACTTTAAAAAAGGCTATATTAGGGAATTAATATTACTAGTAAGAAGTTTAATCTTATTTATACTAAAGAAGAACAATAAACTATAACTATATATTAACTACTAAATACTTAACAAAATAATAATTAAAAATTAATATCTATTACATTTAATTAATAAACTCTAATAACTTCTCTATAAAGCTAACTACTTTATAACACTAAACCTTAAAAGTGTTTATAACTTTATCTAAATAAAGAAAGAAGAAGAGTAGAAGACTACTTTTAGAATATATAAAAGATATTTCAAGTATTTTATTATACTTTTCAGTCTTATTAACACTCTAGCTACTTTCTAGAATATAATTAACTAAGTTCTGAGAAAGTTTATAGATATCTTTATAATTATTTACCTTAATAATATCTTTATCTTCTCTATAATAATAGAATAATATAAGGAATATATATACTTTATACTATAAGCTTTTTAAGATATTAAGCTTCTAGTTAAACTAGAGAAAAGTATATTCTATATATAGAAAGTAGAATATTTTAGATTTACTATTATTCCTAGATATATTAGTATATTAGAAAAGAAAGTCTAAGCTATTAAAGAATAGCTAATACTAATAAATCTTAAAGAAGTATAGAGCTTTTTTAGACTAATTAACTTCTATTAAAAGTTTATTAAGTATTATAGTAAGATTAATATACTTCTTATAGATTTTAGCTATAAAGACTAACTATTTAAGTAGGAAAAAGCTTAGAGTATAGCTTTTTAGAAAATTAAAGACTATATATCTAGTAAACTAGTTTTAATAATTTTAAACCTATAAAATAATTCAAACTTAAGATAGATATTTTAGACTTTACTTTTAAAGTATAACTATCCTAGAGAGACTTAGAAAGATGTTTATATCTCTATACTTTCTTCTTATATAAGCTTTATAGACTAGAGCTTAACTACTAAATCTATAATAAAAAGCTTATAGTAATTATTAAAGCTTTTAAAGATTAGTAACTTAAACTTTTAGGAACTATCTATAAAGTACTTATATATACAGACTATAAGAACCTAGTATACTTCACTATATTAAAAGTACTTAATAAACAACAGATTAGATAGTTAGAATTCTTCTTAGAATTCAACTTCTAAATTATCTATTAGAAAGGATTAGAAAATAGCAGGGCTAACGTTTTTAGCTAATAACTAGACTATAATATCTTAGTACTTAAAGAAATCTAAGTAATTCTTAAATAAAAAGATAATAAAGACTTAGTATTAATAACTAGATTCTTAATAATAGCTAGATAATTTATAGCTAGCCTAACTAGTAAACTAGATACTAAAGTAATTATAGAGTTTTATACTTAACTTATATATAGATACTAAGGAATTATAAAAACCTAGAAATAACTATAATAATAATATAGAGAAAAGGTTACTAGAGAATATATTATAATAGTAATTGAAGATTATAAGGTTTACTTAAAAAGCAAACTAGCTTAATACTAACTTTATAGATTATTATAACTTTTACCTATACTGTAAATTACTTAGTACTTTATATCTCTTAACTTTATTATTAAGCTACTGAAGTCTTGAGAACTCTTTACAGAAGTCTACTATAATAGTATTCTTATTATTATTAATAGACTTACGAAGTATACTTATTTTATTCTATATAAGGAAGTAAGTAATACTAAAGAATTCGCCTATATATTTCTTAAGTATATTATTACTAACTATAAAACACCTAAAGAAATTATATTAGACAGAGATAAGATTTTCACTTCTAAGTTCTAGAAGTTAATTATAATATAACTTAGTATTAAGTAAGCAATATCTACTATATTTTACTTACAGACTAATAGATAAACAGAATAAATTAACTAGATCCTTGAAACTTACTTATATATCTATATTAATTATAACTAAGATAATTAGGTAGTATTACTATTAATAGCCTAATTCGCTTATAATAGCATAGTAAGAGAAAGTACTAAAGAATCTTCTTTCTATCTTAACTATAGATTTAAACTAACTGCTTATAGAGAACCTTAAGCTAGCCTAGTAGCATTAAAAGCTGTTATTATAATCAGATAAATTAAAGATATATAAGAAAATATATATAAGGAACTTAAATTTATATAATAATATATAATATAGTTTAGTAATAAATAAAGGATTAAGGGACTGACCTTAAAAGAAGGAGATAGCGCCTATCTTATATAGCGAAATATTAAGATAAAACAACCAAATAATAAACTAGACTTTAAAAAACTTAGACCTTTTAAAATCCTCTGAAAAATCTTACTAGTTAATTATAAACTTAACTTACTTAATATAATGAAATGTTTTCTAATATTTTATATCTTGCTACTTAAACTAGTATTACAGGGATTATAAATAAATAACCTTATTATTATAGAAAATAATAAACTAGAGTATAAGGTTAAGCGAATTATTAACTATACTAAACTAAATAGAATAGAATTCTAATTCCTAGTTAAGTAGAAAGGATATAGTTATAAAGAAAATATATAGGAACTACAGTCTAACCTCACTTATATAAAAGAAAAACTTAATAAGTACTAGCATTAGTACTAGGAATAAGCAGAAAAAACTTACTACTTAATACTACGCTCAGTAACATTAACTATAATAAATACTACTAGTTATTAATATATTAAGTATTTATATAAATATATTAGATTACTAATAGAGGTAGATAGACTGTAATAAAGAAAACTGTTTATTTGCCTAGGAATACCTGAAAACTAAGAACCTCTAGAAAATACTAATTATAAGTCTCTTAGTAAAAGACTAAGGTCTGTAAACTCCTTATTAATACTGAAACTTACTTAATCTAGATTGTTTTTAATACTTTAAAACTAAAGATTACTTATTATACTACTCTTATAAGTATCTAATATAAAAAAGATATTATCTTTATCTAACTCCTATATTCCCCGAGAAAATATCTCTATATAACACCTCTTTACCTTCTTTTAAATTACATAAATCTATAATAAATAACTAGCTACTTTAGCTACTTCTACTTAAACTTATACTAACTTTTTATAAAAGCTTAATAGTATATTGCTAGCCTATTCCTCTTTCTCTTCCTATTCTTAATACTAATTACTTAGCCTCTTTATTATAACTAGTTAGTATAGATATATACTACTGAGAAAAAATAATAAACTTATAACTTAATATAACTACCAGACTATTATAGGGATGATTCAAGGTTTTATAACCTTAGTAAGTCTTTGTACTTTCTGCTATTTAATATATATGCTTTGCATAAAAGCAGTAAGTGTAAGGTATAATGTTATTAGAACTAAAGCAATAGAAAACATCTTTATAAGCAGAATGAAATACTAACTTAGATTGTTTTAATTTTTAAATATAACCTGATATAGTATTAGTATTATAGGTAAATCAGGAAGCATAATTAACAGGTCCCTAATCTAGAACTAATAACTTATTTATATTAAGTCTTAAGGATAAAACCTTTAGAGAAAGAACCTAATATTATAACTTATAAGCAAGGATAACAGCTGAATAACCTACTTAGGTGTCAGGTAGCTATAATAGGATATTTATACTATAGGATTATAGGGATAACAAGGACTTACTTAGAAACAGAAGAATTATAGTATAAGTTATATAATAATAAGATAAGAGATTAGATCTATATACTAAGAATATAGAGGCTATCTTTAGTATATATAAGTCCTATATAATTAAGGAATAGACCTTATTAGGATTAGGAATAGTAATAAGATAAAAAGTACTATTTAGGACTTATATATAGTATAGCTTAAGCCTAGCTTATAGTTAGACTTCTATAGCTTTTTAGTAATTAATTTTATATTTACCTTTAGGATATTTTCAGCTTACTTTCACCACGAATATTTGTTAAGACTAAGACTGATCACCTTAGCCTCTGATTACTAATTTATAATACAGCTTATAACCTATAACCCAGACTATAACCCTAGTGTACTGTTACTATGTATTAATCCCTAGCTTCTGTTAGTAGACCTTATTGTTAGATAGCTAACCATAATATTTAGGGTAATTTAAGAGGTTTTTAAGCTAGTAAATACTAAATATAACACTAAAAAGAAAAAACGAAACCCCTAGTATATTACGTTTAAACTATTTACTCTAAAACTTTTTAAAATTACTTTTAATTTTATATATTAATAGCTCTATATATATATAATACGTAGTAATAAAAATTATATTATTAGATAGCTCTTAACTAGTAAACTAATTAATTAAATTTCTAGCTACGCGTATTACGTATATATAGAGTTATTAAAGTATGAAGTTTAGGGTGATTTAGGGGGTTTTCAGTAAAAAGCCCCTTTTTTTGCCTTTTTTGGGCTAAAACTTGTGGGGTGGACGCTGTCAACGCAACGGACTGTAACCGGGGGAAGGGCTTGGTTTGCGGGGAACCATGCTCATTAGACCTTGGTCTAATTGTGGAGATGAGGTCAGGGATGGGCTACACGTCCTGTTTTCGCTCAAGTCTGCTTCGAATATTGAAGCACGTCTGGATCTGTCTTCTCATTTCCAAAGGTAGCATCACTGATCAATGATACTCCGAGCATGCCCGCCCAATCAGCGAACGAGGGTCGTTCTGATAACGAGGAGGGCACCTATCGCCCGCGCAAGAGGCAGGCCGTGATATCAAAAGCGTATGTATTGCAAACATTTCACTGGGCCTTGGAAAGACTTACTCAGCCGGATTCACAGATGTGAGCACTGCAAGGTCAAGAAAGCTCGATGTGATAGTTCTCGCCCTCAATGTGGCATGTGCCAACGTAAAGGTATGTCATACTCTCACTTACTCTTAGGGATTGCTTTTCATCAATCATAACTGAATCTGACGTTATTACACAGGTGTGGTATGCGAGTACAAGGAGAAGGGCCAGCCCGGTTTGCGTCCAGGCTATGGCAAGGCAGTCGAGCAACGCCTCAGCTTATTGGAGGACAACATGGAAAACATGTCTCGTACGGTACAGGAGATCCTCAGTTGTGTTCAGAATTCCCAGAAAGACCCCATACAGGCCCAGCCCCTGGAAGCTCATCTCTCATCATTTGGTACACCGCCTAATCCCGCGCCGATGGTCAGTGACCGCGAGCAGCAACAAACGAGCCCTTCAGATAAGGAGCCACTCTGGCAATTGGCCTCTGTTCCGTTACCAGCGACTGGATCAACTGCGACGGCGGCAGAGCTGAACATGTTTGCCGCGTCCCCGTTGGCAGATAGGATTGACCCTCGCCCCCTTGAGTCATGGGATGTATCAAACATCCCACAAATGTCGACAGTTACGACCGCCAATTCATCACTACCATCTGAACCGATCATTCGCGAGCTTGTTGATCTTTTCTTCGAGCACGTCTACCCCTGGGCGCCCTTGTTCCATAAGCCAACTTTCCTCTCTCAAGCATTCTCACCGGAACAACATGTCGTTCTCCACGCATCGTTGTGGTCGCATACCGATTCTGGAGAAAGGTAGAACCACCGGCCGAAGTCCGCGAAGCGCAAATAAAGACATCTAAAGAACAAATCCTCCTGAGATCGATTGATGTTGCATCACTTGCATCAATCCCAGCTCTTGCTCTTCTCGCCATCGATGCTATCGGGCAGGGCCCTGGGCCAAGAACATGGAACATCATGGCCATGCTCGTGACATCGACGCGACAGCTTCGCCTAGCCAGCACCAATACTACAGCTCTGGACCCACGCTCATCCTCCCTGGTCGACAATGATGCCCCAGACAAAGGCCAAGGCGGTGACGATATGTCCATCAGCGGCAGCAGTAGTGACATTCACTCAAATGTCGAGGAAGAGCAGAAGCATCGTCTGTTCTGGACTATTTATACCCTCGATCGCTTCTCAAGTGTGCCTCTCGGCCAACCAGGCTCTATCGACAGCAGGCTGATCAAGCTACCATACCCGATCCGTGACGGTGAATGGGGACAGAACGTGGTGCCTGAATGGTTTCAAAGACCATCTCCTGCGAGACCTTATCTTGACCATCGGAAACCTGTCAATCTTTGGCATTATTATATTGACGTCTTGACAATGGTCGACCAGTCAAACCAGCTGCTGATCCAGCCGGTAAACCTTTCCATACCAGCTAGCTGTGAAGAGTGGCAAAGTAGCTTCCGTCGATTCGACATTTCGCTTTTCACTTGGTTTGAAAATCTACCATGGGAAGTTCGCGAGCCCCCAACAACTTTTGACCCAGTCTGGACTTTAGTTCATGCTACTTTCTATCTGTATGTGGTATTATTGCGTCTTCATCCAGCCAAATTTCATGGCTCCTCCAGGAACTGACTCAACTGCAGAATAAACATACGCATGTATACGGTTGCAGCATTCCCTTCGACAGCCTCACCTTACTTGAAGCCCTCAACCTCGGCTCGAAGCCGCTGTCGCCAGGCGGTCCGTAGCGTTGCTAACCTCGCAACTTCTCTGGAGTCTTACCAGATTCAACAGCTGGGGCCCACGTTTCCCTTCGTGGTGTGGGTTGCCGCCCGAAACCTTGTTATGCTCTGGACAATGGGTTATGAAACCGCACGCGGAGCTGTACCTGACGACTTGGAGGCTCTCCTGCATACTTTGAGACAATCAGCGATACACTGGCCATGTAGTCAACGCTACTCAGATATGGTCCAGTTGATTGTTGATACGAAGAACAGTCCTTCTGGACCAGTCGGTCTGGAAATTTTCAATGACACCCGCCGGACGGCGTATGGACTTCAGAACAGGCTAGGAGCTCTGGTTGACTGCCAGGCCATGGCTTTGTTCGCTGGCTCTGACGACTTTCTTGACGTCGGACTTTCGGACTTGCTCAACTTTTCTGGACCTCAGGTTGGACTGAGAGGAGTTGGCAGAGAGTTTGACGCAGATTGGTTGTGAGATATGGCCGAGACGCGACACTTTGTATTCTAGCGATGCGGAATGTTTGCAGAGTCCTTTAGTCTTTCAAATAATCTTTGCAAGATCGAGTCTAATTTGAAAAATGATTGAATGTTAGATACACTTAGTTATCAAGAGGCAACACTGTTAAGCTTTGCCTGCTCTGGAACCAATGTGACCAGCTTTCCTGCCAAAATACCGCACCGCACATTTGAAATAGTACACTCCTCCATCTTTGTCTTGGTCTGCGATTAAAAGTCAATTTGATTTGCTCAGGTATGTCATGTATTGTTCATTCAAAACGCATTACCTCTACAGTAGATGTCCCCATATGCGGTAGCAGGCAAACATGTGGGTTTGATAGAAGGCCGGGGTGGATGTCAGGCTCGCTTTGGTACACATCGAGCCCTGCGGAGAGAACTTTGCCAGAATCCAAGGCTTTGACCAGGGCTTCCTCATCGAGAACGCCGCCTCGGGCCGTATTGACAATGATGATGCCGTCCTTCATCATTTCGAACTCTCCTGTTGAGATGATATTCCGGGTGTTGGCCTGTTATTATCAGAATTGCTCACTTGCGGATACCAACAGCGGTTATGATGAGACTCACATTCAGTGGTAGATTAAGACTCAATACGTCGCTTCTTCCAAGCAGTTCGTCAAAGCTGACATATTCGGCACCGTCGGACAGAACAGATGGTGATCTGTTATGATAGATGACCTCCATACCAAACATTTCCATCTTTCGCTTCAGATTGATGCCGATACCGCCGAGACCCAGAATGCCAAGAGTTTTGCTTTGGGGATCATGGCCAAGAGGACCCGGTGGTACGTGACCCGTCCAAGTCCTATTGCGTATGGACATAATGCCGTTGTTGAAGCCTCTCAATGCAGCCAAGATCAGAAACACAGCAGTGTCGGCCGTCGCGTCGTCGACAACCTCGGGGCAGTTTGAGACAAAAATGTTTCTTGCGGTGCAAGCTGCCACATCAATGTTATCATACCCAGCCCCTAAAGAATGAACTTAAGTCAGCATTGCTGCGCAGTGTTTGTTGAATCGTCTTACTTACCATTATGACAGATGTATTTAATGCTTTTAGGGAGTGCCTGCACTAGCTCCTCGTCAAACTTCCCAGTGACTGCAAGGCTGTATGGTGCCCGATCACATATGGCAACAACGCCATCCAATTCTCCGCTTTGAAGCTCGATGAGAAACTCCTGTCTGCTTGCTGACTGGGGCTTCACCAGTTCTGCGTGCTCTGAGAGTGATTCCCATGATGCAGTTGCGCTGAGACCATCAGTTCTGTTTCAAGCTGGCGGCGACTGGAGCCCTCGAATTTTGAATGCTTGGTCACTTACTGGTCAATTCTGCCAAGAAGCAGCACTTTCTTCTGCGCATTCATGTCCAAACTAAACAGTCACAAATGACGTAGCCTGGAAACGAAAGTAAGGCTTGGGGGAGTCGTATGCAATATTCAAGTCTGACAATGAACCAGCGACGCTTGCGGCGGATCGTACCTTTCTATGTCTTGTTGGTGGACAGAAACATTTGTACAGCGCGGGGTAAGCTGGAATATCCTGGTCTTCGCCCGACGGGTTAAGCAGAGACCCTAGCCGGCTCGTTATTGCGCCGTCAAGTGTTGGTACAATCACGCCCCGCAAACAGGCAACTTTTCCGAGAATATGGGAAGATGGCTAACGAGGATCTCGCGACCTTTGTACCACACTTTCTAGGAGCTGTACCCCAGTTTATCAAGATTGTATGGAATCGAAGACACTGAGAAGGTCACCATGTGCGAAGGTCATCGTGAGAAATGGTGTTTCAAGGGGTTTGCGACAACTGAGTACTCTAACTCTACTTAATGCCCTCTATGTACACCTTATGCTTTACCCGTAGACATTAAGAAGTCCATGTGATATTCCACCACGTCCTGCATTGCCTTCGTCTGCTCCTCAATGACCGTTGTCAACGGCACTTTGCCAGTCAGCTCGCCCTGCACCTTGGTCCATGCTGCAGCTACAGGACCATTCACGTTGACCTTTGCCATGCCGTATGAGATGCATTTACGCAACAGCTCCTCTTGAAAATACCTCTCGTGGGCGCCGTGGAGCACGAGACGCACACGATTCCCCACAGCTTGCCGGACAGTGTCGAGGAGAGGGAAATCCAACTGCGGTCCCTTGGGCCCGTAAACCCCGTGAACATTGCCAAACGCAGGTGCTAGCCAGTCAATACCGCAAGCCACAAACTCCTCCGCCTGTTCGGGACCTGTGAGGATCTCCTCCATATCGCCCGTGTCAGCGATGCCGTCTTCATAACCATTGATACGGCCAGGTTCCGCTTCGGTAATTATACCGCGTTCATTACAGTACTGGACCAGTTCATTGGTGAGCCGCAGATTTTTTCTTTTTCGTAGTGGCTCATGTCGACCATAATGCCGTCAAAGCCGCCCAAATCAGCGGCCCGTCTGATAATGTCTGGAGACTGGGCATGGTCCATGTGAACTCCGATGGGGACGGATGCCTTATCAGCCGCTTCGGCGGCCGCATGCAGAAGAAGACCGTCTGCGTACTCAATAGACCAAGGGAAGAGCTGAATGAGGGCTGGCGAGCGCTTTGCTTCTGCAGCGCGAACAGTCGCGACGACGGCCTCGAGGTTGTAGCAGCATACGGCCGCAATAGCATAGCCGCCAGCTGATGCCGCATCGACAATGGCCTTGGCACGGTTGTTTTTCAGCTTGTGGGCGAATCCATTGGTCTTGCTATCGATGCCGTTGCTGTTGGTTCCATTGATTGTCATAGCTGCGGTGTGTGGTGTTTCGGAAGATAAAGAAACAAAGTAAGGCAAGAAAAGGACAAATTGAAGGCGTCAGGTCTCGACGTTCATCGACATACGGCGGCGCATGCAGATTAACCACAGTTTTCATTCTTGTAGGATGACACTGGACCTGCCGCTGGGCTCATCCGATATGCGAGGGATCATTGCTCCGGTCATTGACGATCCGGTGTAATTGCGCGCCTCCAAAGGTGGGGAATCTCGAGGCACCATCATTTATCTCCGGCTTGATGATGTCCCGGTCAACGCCGCGTCCGGGAACTCAGTTCCGTCTTCGTGGAAAAGCCGCCCCACTATACAACTGAAGCGGCCTGCATGTTAATGCAGCTTTTCCGCGCGTCGGTATCTTGCCGTGTCATCTACAGCTTTGCGGCAGCCTCTCTTCCAGTATCGAGGTCAGGTCTGATCTGCAATCGCCATCACCATGAAGGAACACTACACGATCCTCGTTGCCATGTTCGCCTGTCTAGGCACCTTTCTCTATGTGAGTCTCTGACCTCCTTCGCAGAATGCGTTCATCACAAACACGCGATTGGCAGGCAAGCATCTGATAAGTTGTACTTGGATTTCAGGGATTCGACACCGGCATCGCGACGACAAGTAAGATCTCTTCCAGAACCAACCGCGACGGCTGAGAACCGAGAGTGATAAGTAGACTGACAGGCTAATAGCTATCGCCCACTTGAGCTTCGTCGAATACATGAATAACCCCTCAAACGCCATCATAGGCTCTGTAAGATCATTGACGCCCACCCGTCAACATTTCTAACTGTGCAGGTGGGTGGCGACTTATATCGCCGGTGAAGCGGTCGGTGCTATCATGCAGATTCTCATCGCCGACAAACTGGGCCGTCTTCGCTTTATGCAACTGCAATGTATCATCGTAAGTCTTGGATGCGCCATTCAGACTGGTGCAGTCAACGTCGGGATGTTCCTCGGGGGTCGCATAATAGCAGGCATCGCCGTCGGGGCCCTCAGCGGCACTGTTCCTGTTACCTCTCCGAGATCAGCCCACCCAAGATTCGTGGACTCATCGGAGGTCTCAATGGCGTAGGACTTGCTTTCGGCACCATGACTTCAAATTGGGTTGGGTTTGCCGGTGGTTTTGCCCCGTATGGCCAAGCTCAGTGGCGCGTGCCGCTTGGTCTGCAGATTCCATGGGGCATTGTCCTCTTTACAGGTCTTATCACGTTCATGCCAAACTCTCCGCGTCAGCTGATCCAACGTGGCCTTGTTGAGGAAGCCAGACATGAGTTCACAAGAATCCGGAGCGACCTGCAATCGCACGTTGTGCAAGAAGAGTTCGGACTCATGAAAGCTCAGATCGAGTTCGAGATGCAGAGAGAAATTCCAACGTTCAAAGAAATCTGGAAAACGTATCGACGCCGTGTATTGGTGTAAGTTGAATAGACGAAGGTCTCTTACCTAGGTATATAGAGAACGCTGATCTTGTATTTCATCTCCAGCTCGGTCTCAGTCCAGATATTGACGAGCGTCACGGGAGTCAACGTGGTCCAGGTACGTGGAAGCTAGTCCAATCTCTTGCCGTCTTCAGACAGTTACTGACAACATACCAAATAGTACTACCAAAGTCAGTAGACATAAGCCATCAAATTTGGATCATATTGCTAACATGCTCAGCGTCCCTGTATCGCTCCCTCGGCATTGACTCGAAGACGATACTCGCCCTTGCCGCCGTTTGGGGTACCTGCGCATTTCTCGCCACAACAGTATCGGTTCTCATCCTGCCGGATAGATGGGGTCGCCGCAAGTAAGTAAATTGGGTGTTGATTACCTTATTATTACACTATTTGAACCAGACGGACTTTGAAGCTAATCTCTCATTTCGCACATCAGGATGCTTCTTGCTGGCGTCGCTTGGGTCATCGTCGTTGAAATCTACTGTTCTGTGATGCAACGCTCGTTTCAGAACACGGACAATCGCATCGGCAAAGGTTTCGCGATTTTGGGTATCTATCTATTCGCCGTGGGATACTGTGAGTTGACACATCCATGAACTCGTCTTTTCCTGTTGTCCCGCGCTAACATAAACACTACAGACAGTCTTATCAATCCCGTTACATGGATCTATGGTGCCGAAGTCCTTCCCATTTCCATCAGAAGCAAGATTATGGGTGTCGCCGCTGCAGCACATTACATCGTCAACGTCGGGGTTACCCAAGCCGGCCCCAGCGCATTTGCCACAATCCATGAGAACTACTACTACGTTTTCGTCGGTTGCTGCAGCGTATTCTTCGTTATCATCTATCTGTACTACCCCGAAACCAAGCAGAAAACGTTGGAAGAAATTGCTGCCGCGTTCGGCGATCGTGTGGTTGAGGTTGAGGACCACCAAGAAGCAAACATGATGGCTGACGCAGACGTCAAAGAGCACCTGGAGATGGACGCAAGAAATAGCTCCAAAGTTTAGTATCGATATCGTTACGGTAGAGACTGCGGTCAAAAGCCTGAGAAAATATCAGCCCTTGGGGCTCGTCTGGCACATGCTGCCTCTACAGTCCAACGTTCTTGTACAGCAGATCCTTTCGCAAGTCTCCTAGGTGATTGAGATCCTCAGTCCATGCTTCGCCGCAGGCCGGCGGCCCGACCGTCTGCCTGCACTTCCCGATGAAAGGTAGCAGCCAGTCACAGTAGCAAGTGCAACACTCGCTGTTCAAGGAGCAGCTGGTGCCTTTTGCCAGACACTGTTCAACCCGCTGAGTCTGGTCAGTTTCAATACTCAAGAAGTTTACTAAGGAATAAAACGTTACCGGCCCTTCGTTGACTCCAAGAAGACGCTCCAAAGGGCTCATCTCCTTCTGGCTTGATTCAGCAGGAATGGCCATAGCCACGCTCAAAGATGCGAGGCTCTGCAGAAAGGTGGTGAACTTCATGATGGTTTGTGTGATAGTTTTGTTGCAGTGTAAGTGTCAGAAGGGGTTTGCTGTGTTACCTTCATTCAAGGTCGACTAAGTTGAGCAGATGAGAGACGTTTTTATATGCAAATCAACATCCGCTCTGCCTAGCCTCAATGCTCACGGCACACTTCGACCGGACTAACAACGGAGTCGCTCATGATGATGATGTAGAACTCAAAGATCTTGTGGCTAGCTGAGCTCCCCCAAACAAGCCACTTTGCCGTCCCGGTGAGTTTTATGACTTAGAGGCAGCTCGCCACCATCACGATCATCGAGTTTCTACAGTGTATATGCTCGATTACGGTGCTTCTTGGCTGACAAGCTGAGCTCTCGTTATGAGACGTCGTCGCAAAAAATAAGCCCTAGCGGTTATCATGCTCCCTTTTGAATCACATTGCCGTTTTCAATTGGTTCACGCACTTTTGTCGGCGCATGAGCTGAGTTGAGACATAGCCTCAAAGCCCGCCGCAGCATTTGCAGAAGAAAGAGCTGAAGAAGCTAATAGTGCAAAAAGATCATGCGAAGAAGCGGGACGGAGATGTAGACCACCACAAGGTTGGAAGACGCAGCTCAAGGATAGATCAGTGACATTGTACTCATTCAACCCTACCATTTTAACTAGATCCACTGCACCCATTTTCCCTGGGAATATGACTCACAAAATCCGGCTTGAACTGAATCAAAATCGAATTTGGTTTGAAGCTGCTGGGTTTCTTCATCTGTGGGCGGCCCTCGCAAGCGATAAAACTGGCCCGGATTTGCCGGACTGTAGTTTGTCTTGTAAATTGATCGGTTCTTTTCCCTTTTCCTTTTTTGACTCTTGACCTCGTCATGTTGTTCACCCGTGATTTGATTGTGTTCGGAAATGTTAGTTGAGGTCACTGAAGAAACATGCGACTGCTTCGCACTAACAGACCGCTTGTTGGTTGAAGCTCGTACCGTAACTGACTCCTACAAGTCGCAACTGATCCGCAATTGCTGCCTCTGGAAACTTTGGATCATCGGATACCGACAATCTCTCTGGCTCGGCGGGAACCAGCCCAAAATACGGAGCGAAAATAGATGAACCTACCAATCACACGTTGCTGATCCTTGTTTCCAAGAGTCAAAATCCATATATAGATCATTAAGCCTGGGGCAGACTTGCCAAATGTTCCCCACTGCCCCTCGTATTTGGCTTTCGTCCCACAATAACAACCAGCATCCAGGAGCAGTGACCTCACACTCGACAATAATAAAAAAGGCTGATTCCCCATACGCGACCGAGTTCAACTTCACCGACAACTCCTCAACTCCAGCGATACCCATCACAACACCCAAAATGTAGTTCACATCCGTCCTTCTGGCCTTGGCCGCCACCGCCACCGCGACCCCCATCATGGGCAGCATCAAGATGTTCTACGACGCCAACGCCGACTGCACCGGCGTGGCCCTTCAGACCGAGGGCGGCTCCGAGATGGCCATTCCTCCCAGCTACATCAACCAGTGCCAACACATTCCCATCGGCGTCGCCAACACCACCTACAAGAGATTCTCCGCCAGCGGCCTGACGCCCATCTTTAGCTGTGAGCAGTCCCTTTTCCCTTGGTTTTCGGAATGGCCGTGCGGTTGACTGACTCGCGTTCACTACAGTTGAGCTCTACACCGATAGGGAGTGCCAGCAGCTCGCCACCAACGCCTCGAATGTCTGCGTTTCCGACATCAAGTCGTACATTCCTCGCCGCAATGACGGTAACTAAGTGAAAGTCTGGAGGGGCGGAGGGCTATTTTGTAGTAATCGATGGACGATCCGATTTGTGAGAGCGATGATGAAGAAAAGGGGGCACTGAGAGCAGTGCACGGCCATAATGACTCAAACTTCAGGCCCAGTACATAGCTTGGGGTGTAGTGTCTATGCCTTACGACCCAACAGATGAAAAGAATAGATTAGATGTATATATCACGGCTGCGTCAAAAGATCCCACGAAGAGCTGTTCAGTGCATTTTCCAGGGATTGGTTCTGTTCAAGAATGGTGTGGTACCCCTCAGGTCGGGCTTTCAGTTATTCGCGATCTGTGGGGTGCTAACTTTAAAACAAGCTGAAGATTAATCTTGCTATTGGTTTAAATATTAACACCTTTGGACCGGTTGATCGTGCAGTGAAACAATCAATACAACTGTAATCTACAGCTCAAAGCATATCTCTTTTGCCCTCAAAGCCTCTCCCTGAAGGATGAAGTGCTCTTACTGGATGCATCCTATCGATTCCCTTGCGCTGGATGGGCTACGGAAGGCCATTCATATGCTACGATATCCTTCAGGCTTCAAACCAGAAGCCATCTCGGATGTCTTAAGAACGGAATCCCCTGCAGAAAATCGTCTTTTTACCAATGCCTACATATTAGTTAGGTGCTTCTCTTGCAGTCCTCTCGTGGGGAGAATAAATTGCAGTGAAGAGGGGTATGCAGCCCGGCGCCACCTGCATATACCTTAGGCAGGGTACTTTATAATAGCGGGTTCTTGTTGGTTACTGAGCTTTTAGAGCGGTTGCCTTAACTTGGCAAACGTACTATTGGTTGAAGTTGCGTTGATATGGGCCAATAAAGACGTTGGTCAAAGTCAACGAAGTCATCTTCAATGCGTCGGGCATTGACTTGCAGTGTAGATGCATTACGGTGTCACGTGTGCTGACTGGATCTAATCCACGCATCATTTCATTAAAGGGATTGGTGGCTGGCCGCAAGAGAAGCTGTCGCTTTCAACGCCTTGGGCGGAGTTAAGATTGCAGTGAAATGTGAAGCCTGGTTGCCTTCAGTTGCCTCGCGCTCTGGTGGAGTGGCTTTAGGGACACACGACGGGCTACCTGTTTCGTGAACCATTTCTTTCGGCGAGATTGCCAAGAGTCCGAGGTGCGCGCAGACTGGTACCATGCACCTGGAAACGCCCCAACCTACTAGGTACACTGATTATCACACATCGGCTAGTATACTATCCTGCCTGACGTTTCGCGTTAAATGTAAGTAATTATGGGGCTTTGGGTGAATAGCGAGCCTTGATTGGACTCTTGATCAGGCCAAGTCCCCTTTATATCACTATGTTTGCTGTTTTATTAAAAGGGGTGGTGTGGGATAACGATTAGTTGTTTGATGGCTTCTCTGCTTTGGTGTGATGATGAGAGATTTTGCACATGACGTCTGCCTTGGGGACGCTGAGGTCTGAAGCGGACGGACAAGACGCGAAAGAGGGCTCCTTCGTAACAGGGATTGTCCATGCGGGGTTCATTATTAAAGGGGTATCTAACTATCATCTGCTCGTGTTTTTTGCAATCCATTCAAGTTGCCAAAGCCTGTTCTCCATCAAAATCTGCTGCCACTTGCACCGCCAGCATCCTCAATTCTCTGACCATTGCGAATAGCGATGTTTCCCCGCGTGCCACTACCAGGCAATCCCTCTCGATTACTCGAACCTCCGTACTCGCTCGCATTGCTCCAGGTCATCGGCTCGCGAGGAGAAGACTCTGCACTCTCTCCCGCCGAGAAGCTGTAAGTCTTGCCGTTGTATCCGGGCGGTTGCGGCCAAATCTTTGGGATGGGGAAGAGACCGCTGCTCTGAGTCCGGCGCTTCTCAGTTGGCTGGATAACAATGCGAACGTTGCCCTCGCGGGAGCTTTCACCACTCGTGTTGCTAGGCAGGGTCCCGCTTGGGTCGCGTTGGTTCATGGTGGGTGGCGATGAGTCGATCATAGCGGCTGCTGCGGCGGCTGAAGTCATTTGATAGTCGTCATCGGAGATGTTAACGTGCTGGCGACGCTTGGAGCGCTTGCGAAGGAGCCAGATGGCTAGCGCAACGAATACGATACCGAAGACGCCGCCTACAACAATCCCGGCGATTTGGCCATCATCCAGTGCAGGCCTGAACGATGATCCGAAGCCTGGAATAACAGTGGTCGACGCTGTGATGCTAGCAGAGGTTTGTGTCGAGGTCGAGGTCGGTGCTACGGTTGGCCACGTGAACCCATCGGGATCATTCGTGAACCAAGTCGTGATGCCAGTGGTTGGACCAGTCGAGCCGGAGTTACTGCTGCTGGACGCGGTAATAGAGGTGCTCTTATCGCTCGACAGCGAAGTTGGGGAGAGCGAAGTTTGGACTGGCGTGGAGATACTCATGCGAACGGAAGCTGTTGTCGGGGTGGTCGGCTCTGGAGTAATCGTAGACACCTCTTGGGTGCTTGCAATCGAGGTTGGAGTTGGAGAGCCCGCTGTGACGAACAAGGTAGTGGTTGAAGTTGGAGTTGCCGTCACAGAGACTATGATGGGGTTCACGACCGTTGCTGTCGAGACGAAGCTGCCCGTCCTAGTCAGGGTTACCGTTGTTTCGATGGTGACAATCGATACCATGCCAATGATAGTCACCGGCGCATCTAAGACTTGGCGTCGAACGCCGTGACGTGCGGTAACAAGTGTCGTCGGGGTTGGTGGAAGGATCGAGTCTCGGAGGGAGGAGAGTAATGTCGAATCTGGTCGCGCAGCCTTGCCACGAGGAAGACTAGGGTTTGTCGACGAGATCGGATTGCGATCGCCATCGTAACTGACTGCTGATGAAGCAAATCCTCGTTTCGCCAAGTCGCTCGGAGCTTGCGAGATCGCGACGGTGCGAGTCTCGGTGATGAAGATGGGGTCGACAACGGTCACAGTCTCAACAAGCGTGGAGACGACGACCTGCGTCTCGCTTGGTACCTCGATGAAGGATGTTCTCGTGAGCGTGGCGGTAGAGAGCGACAGCGGCGGCTGGCTCGAGGGTCTGCAAAAATTGGTCAGTGACTCGAACTTTGCCGCGATGGAGGAGTGTCTTACGTCGAATTCTGCCTGGCCCAGAGATGCATCATTTCCTTGCCATCGTGCCGGGAGCGCGAACCGTCCAATTCCAAGCTCTTGACTGCCAGTCTCTCACCAGTGTGGAGATTTTGCGCGATCTCGGTCCTCGCCTGTTGCGACACCTGCGATGCCTGTACATCAGCAATCAGTAGCGAAGAAGTCGACCTTTCCAGAGCAGGAGCGCCATCGCGAAGCTGAGCAGCGATGACTGCTGCGAAAGTCAGGCAAAAGGCAAGCAAGATCCGAATTTTCAGCATGTTTACTGATTCTGTCGCAAGTTGCTAGATCCTTCCCATTTTTGGTTTTGTGAAAGTTCGAAAGGAAGGTGAAATGAAAAAGAAAAGAAGGTACGCCGTTTGCCCTTGAAAAAGGCAGGAAAGAAAAGAGCGACGATGGAGCAAACGGCGGAAGCAAGCTTCCTTGGACGGGGAGACTGAGTGAAAGGATCGAGCAGGTCAACCGCGCGTGGGAAAGGGAAGGCGCATTGAGATACACGATGCTCCGAATCGAATTGCCACCACTTGGTGCAACACGAAAAGTGGTGGTTTGAGGAAGGAACCAGACTTTTGCCGGCCTCCTGCGGCTGATTGAGGCAATGCATCTCGTCCAGCCGTCAATAGCTTCAGGTCAAGACAAGATCCGGCATGGCTTGCATGGGTCTGTATCGGAGAATTAAGTCTCAAGTCAACCGTCTGAGATGCGCGGGAGAGCCTCCTCGTCATCCCGGGCCGGCGACAGGCATCCTGAATGCAAGGTGTTCATCTCAACACAAGTATAACAGAATGAAGTTGCATTGATATATCTGCTCTAAGAAGGCGCATCCGTTACGGAACCTGTTACGGACCCATCGAACCTTGGCCAAATCGCCCCAGCATTACGAGCCCGGCACGGGACGGGACGGGACGGGATGAATGAGCCCCGCCTCAGATCGGCCACATCTCATCGTCACAGCCGGGAAGGACGAAGACGGACGAGTAAGAGGACGATGATGGCGGCGGCAAACAACCAAGAGCACAATTACGAGAAGGACGACAACGGCGGAATTGGTTGCGCTTTGGTGATCTCTTGCAGCGACGAGAGACATTCAATTTTCAGGAGGCGAGGAGGAAGGAAGGAAGAAATGACGCACGGGCCGTTTTGTCGGGATCCATCCCGGTTGCCTCATCCTGCGCACCCATTACGTAACCTTCTTCTCCGCATTTCGGCCGAGATTTATGTCTGGTCTCTGCCAACCTTCCTACTACTTTTCGAGCACCAACAAAGTCTTAGTCACGAGTAACCATCCAGCGGAGTCACATCGGAAGGAATCGCATCGCGGCACAGGCATAATTCGTTAACGATAGTGTCTTGCCATTACGTTCATCGTTACATTACGCTGGGTCATCTGGCCGTCTCGGCCTGCGAGGAGGGACCTTCTTGTCCTTCTCCCGGGGTATCTCTGTCGTCAATCTTCCAGACTTTTCGCCCTTGGTGCTCCCGCTGGTTCTGTCAACAGTGTATGTATCTCCACTCAAATCGGACATTGGACTCATCCGGTTCGGGCTCAATGGAGCCTTCTCCGCCATGAAGCCTTCTCCCTCCTCAACACCGGGCCCGAGACTCAACCTCATCTCTTTCAACACGACCCCATCACCCCTGCCAGACCTAGGAGTGTCAGGCACCTCAAATCGGTCATCCTGCGAGTATATCGAAGAGCTTCTCTTCGCCTCCCACGTCGCCTCCAACATAGGCCTACCGTCTCCAGTGAGAGGCCGGCCCCGACTCCTCGGCACCACCCCCAACACCGCTGTCCTCAAACTCAGCGTCGTCGGCGCCATGTGCGATATTGACAGCACAGGTACAGGCGGTGCCGGCATTCGTAGCTTGTTCAAGTGACTGGCATAACTCGCGTTCCGGCTCCGCGCAAACGGCGTGCTGGGTTCCGTCCACGGATAGCCGTGGTACGTCAAGCTCGTCAAGTCAAAGCTCTCGTTCTCCGTGGCTTCAAGCGACCTTCTCTTCGCCGCGCTCATCAGGCCCGGGAAGACCTTGGCCAGCAGCGGACGCAGTGTCGGAGCGCTAGCGCAGATGAGCGCCAGGTCGCACTCCAGAATCGTCATGACGAAGAACGTGAGCGTGTTGGTCACACCCGTGCTATTCGGCAGGTAATGCCTGTGCAGACTGAGCTGGAGACGGACCATGCTCGCTGCAATGACGAAGATGCTCAAACTCAGCACCACGGAGAGCGCAATCTTGTCCCTCCGAGGGAGATCGAGTCTGGCAACGCAGGGGATGACCATTGCGATCAACCACGCGTCAGTGGCGGAATGAAGACTTGCGCTCGAGATCAACAACTCTGGAAAGCTGAAGCACATCATGGGCCGTCCGAAAAACTGCCCCATCACCGGGTGGCATTGGAGGAAGCTCATCAGCAGCATCGGCACGCTGTACATGAGAACAAACACGACTGTTCCCCATGCAAACAGCCGCTCTCGCGGGCGGGAGACAAAGACCCGGACATAAAATGCCAGGATGGAGAATTTCGTCAAGCAGAGGCAAAGTTGATAGTAGATCAACCCGAGGTATGTGCGCATGATGTACGGGTTGACATCTTCCAGCAGGGACGCCTCCGATGGGGCCGCCAACAGCGAAGGCGTCGTGGCGGTGATGCCGTAGACGATGCAGAGGGCTGTCGAAAAGAGCCACGAAAAGAAGATGAGCGTGTCGTCCAGAAACCATTTGCGAATCACCCATAGCCGCGAGGCAATACGAGCAAAGATGAAGACAGTGCATACGACATGCGGGAGGAGGATCCCAGTCATGAAAACCGGGATGTTGGCATTGTCCTTTCAGAGGTCAGATACGCACAAACAGAACAGGGGGAGAGGCTCACGATTTCCTTCAGCACCGACGCTGGGACTCTTGGGTCTGGCGATTTCGGAAACGTGAGGTTCATGCCAATGCCCTCGGCGGAAGCCATCTTGCCGTGTTGGATCTGCGATCGCAGAGATCGGGGAGATCGGGCGTCTTGTTCGTCTGTTCTGTCGCGCCACCTGAAGAGAAGTCACGTCCTCGAACCCATGGAGATTATGTCAAAGGTCATACAACATGAAGCCTGCACAAACACCAAATCCGGAAGAGCAGCTCATCGGTTTACATACGAAATCCCATCCCCCAAAAGGGCAACTCCAGTCATGCAAGCCACCCACACCACGCCATCCCGGCACCCGAGAGACCCCCACCCCTCCATCCCATCAGATCTCTCTTCCCACGGCCACGTCTACCGCCTGCCGAACTCAACCCAGTCCGCTCCAAGCAACGGGCACACAAGCTCCTTGCCAGGCAAGAGCGGTACCACCTGCTCGCTGCAGGCTAAACCCCCGCGATCGCGATTGGACGGGCGATGGTTTCGTCACTGCTGGGACGGGACCGTCGGCGCGGCGAGCGTCGACTACTCAACTTGCACGGACGAGGGAGGATGGACTGAACTTGTGGCATTCAGCCCATCTTTTGGCACCGCTCGAGCTTCACGTTCTTGAAGCCCTGTCGTCCGTCTGCCGCTCTCAGCTTGAGGAGCAAACGAGACGACGAGCTGAAACGCCAGGGAAGGAAACGATCAACCCGTCCGCCTCGCCTCACTTCCATCGAGCTTTTTGATAAAGGCGTGGAAGCAATAATGAAACACGCCTCAGCTGTCAAAATAATATTCACTTCCTTTCCCCGTACTGTTCTTCGGCGGAAGAAAAGAAATGGGAACCCCGCCATCTCCAACTTTGACAGCCAACAGCTTGACCACTCGCAGAACCGTTCTTGGATGCGGGGTGCGGCACGCCACACACATCCGCTCCGTCGCCTCCCCTCCACCCCCACCAACCTGCCCTTCCATTGCGGATCTACTGCGCCAAACGACTCACATGCCCCCAGCTGCAGCGGAATGCCGTCCGGGAGTTGCCCGATCCGGCAGGACAAGTCTGCATGCCGGCGCCGATTGGTGGGCCATTTCTTTCTCGCAGAATGCGCGCGATATCATTGCCGTCGTCTATTCGTTGTTGCGGGGCGTCTTTTGGATTGTCGATTCGCGATTGCATTTTGTCTGTGTGGAGGACACGGCAGACACCCACTCTTTGGTCGCAGTCGCTCGCATCTGGCTGGTTGGGCTTTCTTTTACCCTTTCGCCATGAACAATGCGCCAATGCACGCGTAGGTTGGCCAGCTCACCAAAGAATGGGGAGGAGGGGACGAGGAACCAGCACCCCCACTACAGCGCATCTGTTCGTGGTTGGCAAGATCTGGTATTTCGCAAAATAGGTTTCGGCCCGTCGTTCCCTTTCTGCCTTTCCTCGCCGTGCGGTTGTGCCGGCTCGATTACCTTTGGAACCTCACGCCAGCGGCCGATGGCGCCCCGGAAGACGAGATTGGCCTCCGAATGATGGACGCGCGGAGTGCTGCTGAACGGCACTGCATTGGACGAAGCTTCTCCTGCCGCCCCTCGGATACAGGGGATCCTCGACGTGTCTGGGATGGGCTGTTGATATTGGGTTCCCGACGTTGGGCGGAGGAAGGCCCGTGGGCTGTGGTTGACGTGCGGTGCCATCTGGTGTGGTGGGATGGAGATCGTCTGTGCGACCACGCCGTCGTGTCTGTGGGGAAGGCATGATGTGATTCCTGAAGTATAGATGCGATGGATGATGAAATGCTGGATTTGTGTTTTCTATGCGAAGGTTGCCAAGCGCTTGGGCGGTGCTGGCTAGGTCTCTCATGCCTCTGGAGAATTGGCATCGTGATCGCGTTCGCGTGGTAGAGAAGCTGAGCGGTGTCTTGGCTGGAGGCAACGTAGTGAGCCTCATCTTGGCATAAACTCTGCGCCGTATATCCTTAGGACAGGTGTTCTTGGCCTTGTGGCTTGGCCCTGAGGTAAAGTGAAGCCTCGGGAATGGGACGGCAGCATGTGTCACAAGAATGGCCGACATCTTCAAGACTTCGGTTTCGCTTTATGTATGGCCGACCATCCACCCCCGAGGTCAACGAGACGGACAGATATATTTCACAATGAAACCAGATATTGATGTTTGCAAAGCAATCCCCAAACCCGTTTCAAACGCCACGCGAACTTCCAATCTAGGTATGAGTGAAGTTCAGACGATGAGTCGACACCTGAGACCCTGGACCGTCAACCAGTCTCCGTCCCTGCGTAACTGTGTGCCCCTCCGGCTTGAGACTTTTCCGGGAGAAATCCGCGTCTGGGAGACGCCGTCGGATATCTCAATTCTACTTTGTCGGACGATGATTGGGCGGGAAAAGGGTCCCCGTATTTGCAGACTCCCGCAACACCACACTGCCGCATGGCTTACTTTCGGGATTTGTTAATTCATGTCCATCCCCACCACTTCGTTGTCGTATTTCCATCACGGTACAGCCTCAGTCAGGGTGAAGGGGAAAGAGAGCTGCCTTGGTGGGAGATCAAGATGTGAGTTCAACGGGAAGTTGTATTTTGCAAGTCTACTTAGTTATCAAAGGGTCTGTTTCCTCATCGGGTGTGCCCACGGTCGTTAGGGTGAACAGTCGAACTAAAACATGACAAAAGAAAAATACAACGAATCTCTATGCCTCAATGCTTGTTGCCAACCAGAAAGGATGTTTCAAGCCCGCTGTTTATATCCGCTATGGTGCCATTGTGATGCCCTTGTTGCATTTGGGGTTCTCTCAGCCCAGACCTGCTATGAGCAATGTCGTTACATGGATCAAGTGTATTGCCGATCAATTTTGACGTTGGCGTTTTTCACTACTGCTGGAGCCATTCGAACCGGTTCTGCCTCGAGATTTAGCTACCGAAGAGGTCGCTTGAAATTGGTTGAAGTCTGGGGATCCAACAATCTGAGGGTCCGTTTGGAATTGTTCGGAGTCCCATTCGATCGTGACTGCGGTTTCAGCCGTCGAAGAGGTCGCGTCATCTTGTAGCGCCTCTGTGTTAATATATTTCTCGACCTCTTCGTCCACCATCTTTTCAATGCAGCTGTCGAAGGTCTCAGAGATGTCCACGCTCAGGTTCTTCATCATCAAACGGCCAAGCAACTTCACCGTTGCACTCAACGAAATTTCCCCTGACACTTTTTCCAATGTGTCGTCCACCCGTTGCTCCATGGCTTGCATATCTTTTTCTGTGAATGGCTGAGGCTGTGATCCCGGCATAGAGGCTACGGTCGTCTGGGACGCTTTAGATTCCAGGTTGAGCTTCGCCCATTCTCCAGTATAGAACACTTCCGGAAGGTGGACTTTGTATACTTCGTTTACGTCTTGTTCAGTGATCCGTCGGGATGTTCGGGCATCTGACAACAACCAGACGACTTTGTACATCGCCTTCAAAGTGGCGTTGAGCTCATCGTAAGCCTTGAATGTGTTGATAAGTCGTCCATCGTCGGGTAGGGCAAGAGCCCGGATTGCTAATGCCCAGAGCTTCGACTCATGCACAGGCGTAAGTTGGTCGACCACTGCGTTCCTGATTTCCCCGTAAAGCGCCGTTCTTGACAACTGACGCTTACTTTCAGAGACAACGACATTCGCGTGTTGAGAGAGGTCTTCGAGCATTTCGCTAGTGAAAATGGTTAAGGGGCCGACGGGGCCGATGGAGATGGAGTTCGTCGTGATGTTGGCTGTCATAGTCTTGATTGCCTCCGAAGCTTCATCGTTGCTGAGCCTGTTTTTTGCCGGATTGATTGCCTGTTGACATCTTGTCTGGATTGAGATCAGAAAAATTCGGGTTCGAACGGAAATCAGGTTTCAAGCGTTCAAAGACCGATAGCTACCAAGAGAGGTTCGTCGCGTCGGTTGTCTAAGGTAAATTCTGAATGCGGCGAAAAGCGTTGCAGTCGTCCTCGTTTGTTTGCGGAGAAAGGTGGTGGTAGCAGAGATGTAGGAGTCAAAAGGTGAGAAGTTGGGGAGAAGCGCTCTTTCTATCCTGATTTTGTTTTCTTTTCTCGACGCTTCAGGGAAGAGCTCCCGTTGAACTGGAAAGAACGAAGTCGTACGAATGAACTTTGGCAAGCGCGGTTCCCCGGAGCAGCATTCTGGCTGGAGCAAGAGTTCCAACGGCGGAAGCCTCATCCGAGCTGCCCATCCTTCAGCTTGACCCTGAACAACCTCTCAGCGTTTCCATGGGCAATCATGTCCAACTCCCGCTCCCCTACCAGTCCGCTCCCCTTCAACTCCTCCATCCACTTGACCCCGTTCTCGCTCTTCTCAAACGGGTAATCGACGCTGTACAGCACATGCTCAACAGGCGTGTTCCGCAAAACACAAGACAGCGGCGCCATGCCCCAGACTCCGCTCGTGGTAAGCCAAATATTCCCCTCCCAGACCTCCTTCCACCCCCTTCTTCTGGGCCCCCTCACCGACAACTTCTCAACCCCTCCATCATGAACGGCAGCATCTCCCCAAAGTGCCCAATCACAATCTTCAGCCCGGGGACCTCGTCAAACAGCCCGGCGGCGAAGAGTTTGAGGACAGCAAGGCCCGTCTCCTGGTGCCACCCGAACCCGCTCGTCCCCAGGCTCTTCGCCGCCCCAAGCTCGAAGTTGCCCTCGTACGCCTCCTGCTGCACCTGTGACGGCCACGTCGGGTGGAGGTAGATCGGCACGTTCAGCTCCGCCGCGACCCTGAAAACCTCCCAGAACTTCTCGGCGTCGTAATGCGTCCCGTCGGCGTGTGCATCGACCAGCGCTCCGACGAATCCTAGCTCCTTTACGCACCTCCTCAGCTCCGCCGCCGCAGCCGGGGGATCCGCCATCGGGAGCACTGCTAGGCCCACGAAGCGGCGCGGGTGCGCGCGGATGGATTCGGCGAGGGTGTCATTGGCGAGTACGCTCATCCGCGCAGGGCGGGAGGCGAGGCCCGGCGCGTGGGAGACGGCTTGCAGCGCGATGTGGTTCTTGTCCATGTCGGCGAGGCGGAGCGGGCCGACGTCCGTGAGGCGCGCGGCGATTTCGGGGAGGTGTTTTAGTTGTTCTGCGTAGATGTCGGAGAGCTCCGGGAGGAGGTCGGGGGCGATGAAGTGCTCTTCGAGAGCGATGAGTGGAGGGATGTTTGGGGCCATGGCTGTGAGTCAATTGATATGAAGAACTTGGCAGTGATGTGAATGAAGTTTGTCTTTGGGCATTTGGCTAATGAGTGAGAGAGAGGTCATGGCGATGATGTATCAGCTCCCCGCACTTCCCCAACGCCTCAACGCCTCTTTTACCTAGTTCACTTTGCGGGACTGTGTCCGAGACATGCATTCAGATCACGGGACTGGCAGAAAACCGTCCGACCTTTCATCTGTACATGGAACTAGATATTCTGGCGAGGTATATAGTCTAGAGTGACTACTTTTCCTGTGTATTTCATTACTCTTGTTGAAGACGATGACGACGATAGCAGCAAAGACGATAACGACGACGATAGAAGAGAAGATGACGACGGCAACGGTAAAGTAAGGTAGGTATGCAACCACAGGAAAAGTAGTCAGTCTAGCACAGGAGAATTGGCGGTCTCTTATCAATCGTACACCCGGCTCTTCCCTAAACAATCCTGAACCCTACTTCCTCCCCTCAATCTCCTTCGCCTTCTCCCTCGCCTTCAAATACCCAGGCTCCTTCTTAATCCGGTCAATGTATGCAGCCACCCCCGGATACGCCGCCCGCGCGGACCCGCCCTCCCAGGTGCCCATCTCGTCGAACGCGCCGAGGTGGTCCGCCGTCGTCAGCCCGAAGCTGAGCAAAATGTCCGCTGCGCTGAGCTCCGGGCCGCAGAGGAAGCCGTTGCCGTCGGGCACGCCCGGCGCGGTCTTGAGGTAGGACTCGAGCAGGGCGAGGTTCTTTTGCGCGTTGGGGAAGAGTATGAGGGACATGACCTTGTTGACGACGACGGAGGTGATGGGCCGGATGAGGAAGGGGACGTTGTTTGACTTCAGGGCTGGGCGGTGTTAGTGAGGTGCGCGATGAGTGCGACCATGGACACATGAGAAGGAAATTAAATGGCGTACCGCTGAAGAGGAGGTACTGCACCAGCGTCGGGAAGAAGGACCCCTCGACGTAGTGCAGCAGGTACTGGAACCGCGCGTACGCCTCCGTCTCGCCGCCGACCTTGCCCTCCTGGCCGTCCTTCCACTTCTGCGGCACCAGCGACGGCTTGTTCTGGCCGAAGTGGTCGACGAGGTACTGCGTGATGTAGCCGCTCTCGGCGAGCTTGATGGGCTCGCCGCCGTTGGGTGGCGTGATTTCGAGGACGGGCGACTTGCCGAGCGGGTGCACCTTCGTGAGCTCTGGTGGCGCGAGCTTGTTCGACTGGCGCTGGAAAACCTCGGTCGTGTAGTTGAGGTTGAGTTCCTCGAGGAGCCAGAGGGTGTTTTGGGCGCGGGAGTCGTTCAGCCTGAGGTGTCTGGGTTAGTGTGATGTGCTCCAATTGAAAGGTGAAGGCGGGGCGGACCAGTAGAGCTTGATCTTGGGCTGTTCGTCGGTCGCCATTGTGAATTTTCTACGGGTGGACAGTGAGGGTGAGTGAGATTTGTGTGTTGCGTTGTTGTGGATGGAGGCGAGGTTCCGTTGCGCGATGAAGAGCTTCGGGAGCTGCGATGAGGGGACGCGATGAGCTAGGGGGGTTGTTAGCCGAACGCCACGTGCCGCTAGCATTCCAGCGTTCGCGGCGACGATCATTGTGGGTTTTGTAGGACTTTGGTTGGCTGGAGGGCTTCGGCAGGTTTTTCTGGGCTCGGGAGACCATCATGACGTGCACCGATTTAATAGCATTCGGGTCATCGGCGGAGGGATTCTGACCGCCGGCAGGATCGGGGACGGGGGTTATGTGGGCCGTGTGCGGAGCGGTTCCGCTGTGTGCCCGGGCGGCCGGAATGGGTGGCCTGCGTGGGCTGACTTGGGGGAATGTCAGACGGGCCTCGACAACTCGGGCGAGAACATGCTGCAAGTTTCGATTTTGTGTACTTCAATTTTCTTCAAGTTGTAAGCGACTGGGAACGACAAGGGGGAGATGTGCATGCAGTAAGACGGCTTTAAGATTCAGGTCCGGTACTGTTGCATCGAATGGGACTTCTGCTTTCCTAAATGGGTCCCATAAGATGTTCCCGTGGGTCATTCACGGGATGCTGTGCCATGCTTCCAAGCATTGAATAGTTCTCGGCACCAGTCTCGATGAGAGTAAGATCGGTATTCGATTATCCCGGACCCTTGTCAACTTTCCAACACCAGCGCTGGCGCTCTAGACTCCTCAGGACGGATGATCGGAGACGCCGCACCCGACCTACAACTTCCTCTTCACCAGCCCCTTCCAAAAATCAAAACTATTCTCATCGCTCTGCAAAGCCCACATCCTCCCCGTCTCGCGCCCATCGCGGTCAACCTCGACCGCCTTCAACAGGCCCCAGTCGCGCGTGATGCCCACGATCCGCGCCCGCGCGCCGGCCTCCTGCTCCAGCGTCACCGTCTGCCCGGAGTGCAGCCAGTGCTTGTAGTACCGCTCCTCGAGGTCGCGCGAGAAGCCCTCGCGGCGGAACTGCGCGTAGATGGCCTCGAAGCGCGGCAGGATGCGCGCGAGCAGCGTCTCGATGTGGAAGCCGCCCGTGAGCGAGGCCGGCGCGATGGCGTTGAGGGACGTCGTCGGGCGCGTGTTGGTCGTGTTGATGCCGATGCCGACGACGCACTGGTACGAGCCCTGGAAGTAGCTGCAGGTGGAGAGGATGCCGCCGATCTTGACGTAGGAGGGGTCCGAGGGGGAGGAGGCGGGGTCGCGGCAGTCTGTGATTGTGGTTAATCAAGAGTTCTTCCGAGGAAAGATGGATGTGAGGGAGACTTACAGATGTCGTTGGGCCACTTGAGCTTGATTGGGATATCGCCACACCCTACATCGTAGGTTTGTACCGCCTCGGCGATGGCGATCGCTGAGATGTACTGCAGGAACACGATCGGGTGAGAGGCTGCGAGGTGAGCGGGGTGGTTGATGACCGTTGAGAAGAGTAAGCTTCCAGGCGGCGCGATCCAGACGTTCGTGCCGCGGCCGCGAGCGGCGACTGAAACTGCTGCCGTCAGTGTGAAGCCAGTCGGGAGGCAGGACAGGAGCTTGTTGTTTCTGCAAAAGTCAGCATGTCTTCACATCGCACCGCGGGAGAGCATACTTGTCCATGAGCGTGTTCGTGCTCGTCACAACTTCGCCAAACAACAACGTATCGCCCCACTCCTCCGCCTCCTTCTCCTTCTCGCGGTACCCCTTCAAGCTGTTGTAATACAACCGGTGGTTGAAGCTCGGCGTCTCCTTGACGTCCGGCCACGCCTCCTCGTGCGGGACGATGACCTTGACCACCTTGTCGTAGTCCATCGCCCCGGACGGCAGCGCATCGCGCAGGTCCTCGACGCTGAACCGCGTGGCCTGCTTCTCGATGCGGAAGACGTCGTGCTCGCCGTGGATGTACTCCTCCCCGTCCCCGGTCCGTGTGATCGCCTCCTCCCAGGAGGCCAGCGTCTCGGCAACCTCGGTGTGGTTTGCCGAGGTCAGGTGCAGGCGGGAGAGCACCGGGGGAGCGGACGGGTCAGCGCTGAGGTCGAGGCCGAGTTTGGCAAGACAGGTACGGAGGAAGGAGATGCGGGCTGCGTCGGCTGCTGCTAGCGTCGCGATGAGGGTTTCGTAAGATGGGATCTTGGGCTGGGGGTGCAGGTTTGCGGCAGCGAATCTACGTAATCGTTAGTTGAGCCATCGAAAAGGGGGCCGAGGGACATACTCGGGATGAGGACCAGTGAGAACGACATGTCCATTCCCAACCTTGGAGTAAATCACCGCGGCCTTCCCATCCCCGCCATCAACATCAATCTCATCCGCATAGCTCGCAAGCACCTCAACCCCCTGACACCCCGCCGCATCAACAAACACCCCGCCACCGTTATAGTAGCTCACCACCTCCCCTCCGGCCGTACTCAGCCTCACAGCCCGCGCGCCGCTCTCGCTATGGTACGCAAACCCCTTCAACGCGCCGCCGCGGCACGTCCCCGGGAAGAAGCCCAGCTCGCGGGTGCCGATAACCTCGAGCGTCTTGTCGCCGACCTCGAACTCGCACTTGCGCGAGGCGTAGTACCCGCCCGCGCAGAAGCCGAGGTACGAGCCGCCCTTGCGGACGTACTCTGTGATGCGGCGGTTGCCGGCGCCGTTGAGCACGCGGCAGTAGCCCAGGTCGCCGCCGCCCGGGATCACGAGCAGCGCGCAGGTCGCCTGCCAGGGCTCCTTGAGCAGGGCGGGCTCCGGGAGCGGGATGACGGCGTAGGTCGGGGAGAGGAGGTGGCGGAGGGTGAGGAGGGCGTGGCGGACTGATTCGAGGGTCGTGCCGGTGCCTGTCGTGGGTGTCAGTCTGAGGACATGGGAATGAGAATTGGGAGGGTGTTTACCGCTGTAGACCAGCACGTTCAGTTTCCGAGGGGCCATTGTGTGATTTTGGCGATGGCCGGTGAGATGAGTCGTGGGGGATGAGTGAGTGAATGAGTGAATAAGCCCCGGGCCTGTCGTTGGGAGTCAAACGCCGAAAATTTAGGGGCACTGTCCTGAAGTGCTGAACCCCAACAATTTCGCAATGCTAAAATTGACTATCTTTCCCTTCCTCACATCCGACGAAGTAAAAGCAGCCTGCACTCGTCAATCAGCGCGAACTTCAACTCTCGACCGGAGATCGACCAGGAGGAACAATGTCGAAGCAAGAAAGCGACGCAGCGCAGAAGGCGGCGGAAGACGACGAGCCCGATGACTGGTACGTGTTTCCTTTTCCCCCTTCGACTCTCCGAGACAGTGTCGTTCGTGAGTGAAGGCGGCGGAAGGCGTCTCGCAGAAAAAGAATCGTCGGCGGACATCAAAACAAAAACGCAGGGACTGCGGCTAACGTTGCCATGCAGGGACAAGCGCATCTTCAGCACCGGCTGCGCAGGTAAACGTCCCAGCCGCATTCTCCGATCCAGCCCCGGAACGATCGGCCGGCAATGATGGCTTGCGCTAACATGCTGGTCAACAGACGAGAATGCAAAGTTGACCGACTGCTATTTCGAAAAGAAGGACTGGCGACAATGCACCGCCGAGGTTCGTCCAATTTTTCCCCCGTACCAGCGTGCTGAGTGAAGCTGACGACGGGGTTGTCCCAGATGGAGCGGTTCAAGAGCTGTTGGAAGCAGCAGAGGAACGATGCCCGGACAGACACCAAAGACGTCTGATTTTCGACTCTTCGACATGAAAGAAGTGTACGATTGGTGTATTATTACTGTACATAACTCCCATCAAGCCGACTTCATGATGCCCTCAGAACGGAGTGGACTGACCGATTGCTCATGGTGACCGCGACAGTGCCGGGGCGTCGCTCACACGGTACCCATTTAAGCGGTGGCCCAAGCTCCAATCCACGGCACGGCGTTCCTCCGCCCCGGCCAAATTTCAATCTCTCAATCACCACCCGCCCGCCGCCGCCGTTCAATCACCATATCACCATCGACAGCGCGCAAACACCCATTCGCGCCGCCTGCTCCATTCCAACACCTTCCTCTCGCCTTCTTCGTCCTGTAATTCCTGCAAAACGCACCACGAATTCCCATAATGATCCCCGCCATGGCTTCCCAGCAAGCCCTCCGCCCGCTCCTGCGCCTCACCCGCCCCGCCACCCAAATCGCAAGAATAACCACCACAACACGCACAAAAGCAGCCGCCGCCGCGACAGCAACGGCCCCCAAACCCGCCCCGAAGCCCGCCGTCTCCCGCGCCGCGACGCCCGTAGTCAAGAAGCCATACACCAAAGTCGCCCCCAAGCCCTCATCACCCTCACCCCCACCGCCGCCACCAGCAGCGGCAGCGACCCCCGAAGCCGACGCCGCCATCGGCCCCTCGCTCTCCTCCTCCACAACGCTACCCACCGCCCCCTTCGAAAACGGAAACGGCAACGGAAACGGCAACGGGAACGGAATTGGAAGTGAGAACGGCAACGGCAACGGCGTGGTCGACTGGACGAGATCATACTACGGCCTCGGCACGGCGCGCTTCCCCAAGGAGGTCGTCGACATCCTGCTGCAGCCCGTGAACCCGGCCGACGTCGAGGTCAAGCCCGACGGCATCATCTACCTCCCCGAGATCAAGTACCGCCGTATCCTGAACCAGGCGTTCGGCCCTGGCGGCTGGGGCCTGGTGCCCAAGGGCGAGGTCGTCGTCGGCGAGAGGATCGTGACGAGGGAGTATGCGCTCATCGCTGAAGGACGGTACGTCAACCTGGAAACCCCAATCTCACAACCCTCGAAAGGGGTGCATGAAATATGACAAAGGTGCCAAATGCTAACTCTCATCACCACGCAGATTCATCTCCCAGGCGCAAGGCGAAAACGGCTACTTCAACGTCGAGAACCTCCCCTCCGCAGTCGAGGGCTGCAAATCCAACGCCCTGATGCGCTGCTGCAAGGACCTCGGCATCGCTTCCGACCTGTGGGACCCCGTCTTCATCCGCGCCTTCAAGAAGGAGTACGCCCTCGAGGTGTGGTGCGAGCACGTCACCACGGGCAAGAAGAAGCTCGTCTGGACCCGCAAGGATGTGCCCGTCGCGTACCCGTTCAAGAAGACGTAGTGATTACCTCAGAAGCCTAGAAAGAGAATAAGATATGACGTTGGTGAGGGGTGTATAGAAGCACAAGGAACAACATAAAAATGTACGATTGGATGGGAATCTCTCCTGTATAAATAGACCAGATCAAATGGCATGGGAAACGCGCATAGACGCATAGGCATTTTACGTAGCGACAACAGCAGCTTGCACTGATGAAAAACATTTCATATCGGTTCGTGAGAAGGGGCATCGACTGTTAGCGATGAACCCCGTCTATTCAGCCCTGAACAAGAGGGGATTGAGGGGAGCGCAGTGCTTTCTGGTCCCCAGAGACGTCTTACAAGTCTGTCCATCCAATGCTCCGCCCGGCCGAATCTAGCAAAATCAGATATGGAACCCACAAAACTCCGTAACCCGGTTCAACCAAAAGAGAAGCGAGACACTACTTCTGCACGCCAGAGCTAGACCCACCGTCGGGATTCTCAGCCGTCGGCGTCGAGCCCCATCCAAACGGCATCCACGACGATCCACCGCCCTGTCTCCGCCTGACGGTCCCTTCGCCGTCTTGGTCCTCGGCCCCGCTCTCGGCATCAATCTTTTCAAAGTCGGTCTCGCTGCGTGACTTGCTCAGCCCGCTGTGCGCGCTCAGTGGCCTCTGCGTAGGCTCGTCGTCGTCCGCCCCGTCCAGCTGCATGCTTCCCGCCCTGCCAGGCACCTGACCCTCGGTGACGGCAGCCTCGCGCTCCAGAACCTTGAGGAGGAAGGCCAGGCGCTCGCGCTGCGCGGCGATGAAGCTTGTGCGCTCGCCTCCCTGCAGCTCCGGCGGGATGAGGTTGCCAGACTTGGAGAGGTCCTGGTGGTGCGGGTGGCCGGTCACGCCGCCACCGGTGGCTGCCGAGACGGCGCCGGCAAGAAGGTTGTAGAAGTCGGTGCCGGTGTTACCGGCGGGTGCCCAGCGCGCGGCAGGGACGCTAAACCGGGCAAGCAGCGACTGGGTGTAGGACTGCGAAGCCGGCGGCGGGGTAGCGGCGGGTTCGGGCTCGCCTGGGGCAGGCCGAGGACGTTCGTCTTGATGAGCTCAATGGCGCGCTTGAGGTAGGCGATGCCAGCGGCCTTGAGGCGGTCGTGGGCTTCGGAGATGAATTCTTCGATTTGGGCTTCGTTGTCTTGGAGGAAGGGGTGGACGTGGGTTTGGTAGATGATGCGGGCGCCTGGGTCTGGGGGAGGACGAGGTAGAGGAGGAAGAAAAGGCGAATGTAGGCGTAGAAGGGGATCCTAGGGGTGTCAGTCTTTGCGATTGCAGAAGGAGAGGGGGAATTGCGACATACCAGACGAGGATCCATTCAGTCCAGGACTCGACGAGGAGCGCGCAGGCGAGGACGACCCAGTACATGAGCCATGGCGTCAGTTGGGCGGGGTCGGAGGTCTTGAGGGCCTTGTAAGAGGCGAAGAGGGGGAAGAGGAAGGATGCGATGGAACTGCGATGCGGTGCCGCGAAGTCAGTGAGTAGTCCGGAATCGGCGGAGGCTTCTCCCACAGAGCAGTATGGGAGAGACCACAGGGGAGAACGGGGTCGGAGGGGCGGCAGGGTGCCCCGCGCGGGCTGCACTCACGATAAGAGATGGGCGAATATGTCGAACATGGTTGCGCTTCGGGTGGGAGTATCGATAAGGGAAGCAGCAGGTAGGGAAAAGGTCGAGAAGGTGTGCGAGAGAGAAAGAGATGTTGTATCAGCGAAGAAGAGATGGATGGCGGCAGCCTTGCACACGGATGGGTCAGCGCACGCGCAGCGGCAGCGGGAACCTGATGGAAGAAGCTCAGCAGGGCAGCACAGCCGACGTCAGGCGAGGGGGCACGCAGACGGGATGGCCTGGCCGGACCGAGTTGAGGTGAAGGTTCGAGTAAGAGTCGGGGGCCCGCGTTTGAAGGGTTCCAGATGCCCAGTCGCAGATGATCCCGTCAGGGCGCTGTGTAAGACGGAAAGTCGGTCTTGTTGTGAGGCAGGCGGAATAGTACTTGTACGACGACGACCAGTAGAAGTGGGAGGAGGTGCAGATGCAAGCAGCCGGTGCAGGTGTAGGCGCAGTAGTAGCGGTAGTAGTAGCAGCAGCAGCAGCAGCAGCAGCAGCAGCAGCAACCAGTGTCGGCGCTCGGAGGACGAGAGAGGTGAGGTGAGTGACAGGGTGAGGTGGGGAATGGGGGTCCTGAGCACGCGGACAGAGCAGGTCACGGTGCAAGTGCTTTCTCTCCAGGTCAAGTGAGCTGCGCTCTCACCTTGGCGGATGCAGCGGGGCGAGCTGAGGGGCGCACCGGGGATCGTTTTGGGGGCGCACCTTACCCGCTAGAAGCCGCGCACTTGCGGTTGATCGGAGGGGCGTCGCAACGAGGGAGGGAGGGGCCTGGATGAGGGGCCTGGATGAGATCCTAGTGCCTGCCTGCTGCACCTGGATTGGCCGACGTCATTGAGGGGTCCGATAAGCCCGATAAGGATCACTTAAGCAATGCTGAAACCGGACCTGACAGGCACGACTTCGACACCTCTTGTTTTCATCTCATCTCGGTCCGGGTGCTGTTGCAGGGCTCACCGAGGCACGATGCCGTCTTTAATACCACGAGAGACCCCCTAATGAACACCTCGTCTTTGACGCGAGATATATATGTGGCAGCGCTAAGTATGGTTCGTGCCTGAGTCTACCAAAGAAACAAACACCTGTCTTTGCTTGACGGTTGCCTAGACCAGCCAGACGTCGAATGCGCGTCCATTGACGAATTCAAATGCCCATTTTTCCCGACCGGAACCATGTTTTACCCCCAGGTCTCCCCCGTATCCAAGCGGCATGTGATGCTGTTAGCGCCTGTCTGTCGGTCCCGCACCCTGGCCAGGGCCCCAACTTACCCCTCCGGAATGCCCCTTTGAGACATGTCACTGAGACTATCATTGGAATCTCCCCAGACAGACACTATCATCAAATTGTGGATGCGGGAGACGGAGGCGTCAGGCTGCAGTCTGTCTGAATTCACCTGGCATGCTAGGCAGGCAGCAAAGAACACGTTGAACAGCCACGTAGGCTTACCAGTAGGCAGCACATAACTCTGCAAAAGGGAACAGCATGGCCCTATTGGAGATGAATCGCGTCTTGATAGAGAAGAAAGCTTACCCGTTGTTTGCCAGCTTTAGCCTTGTTCGCATTCCGACAGTTCCACCCCTCAAGTGTAAGCCATGCTCTACACACTATTACACGAATCCTATCTAGAGCAAAGAGAAAAGCAGGTCAGCTCCAAGTCCTAGGCAAAAGAACACATCGTTCGTCATGAGTTCCATCGGGGCTAAGGTATGTTTAGACTTTTTACTGCGATGAGCGAAAGCCCATTGGCTGGCAACGAGAAGCTGTTCTGTCTACAGACACAGAGTGCGCCATACAAGTCTGCGTATGCGTTAAATTAGGTTTAGTTCTTAACTCTAGTCTAAGTGTCTAATAACACCATTCTATCCGTTGAACAGAAAACCTCGCGAATCACAAGATTCCTTGTCTACTCACAGCTTCCATCTAAGCTTCGACAAACTAATCATGCGCTTCAACGTTCTCAATTGCAGTCTTGTTCAACCCAGGCCAGTGCTTCTTGCCCCAAGTGAACCAGAAGCTCACCGCGCCAGCCACAACGACAACATAGACCGGGCCAGCGTAGTTCATCTCCGTACCCGTGACGGGGACGGTCTGTGGGAACGGGAGCCAAATACTCAGGTACATCGACCAAAGCAGCGCGTAGATGTTGATCGGCGTGCCCCACCCCTTCGGCAACGACCATCCTCCGTACTGCACCTCGTGTCCCGTGCCGTGACCAATACGTCCTGTCATCCTAGCATGAAGCATGCAGGATATGGCTATGATGTACGAACTGTACAGACCCAGAGACGACAGTGCCGTGAACGCTGAGAAGATGGTTGCCGTGGCGTTGTTGCCAACCGTAAAAAGCGAAAGCAAGGTGACGATGATACAAGGTAACCAGACAGCCCTGACCGGCACCCGGTACTTGGGATGGATCTTGGCAAAGTACCGAGGAAGCCCTCCATCTCGAGCCCACGCCCACGTAATCCTCGACACCGACGCCAACGAAGCAGCAACCACGCAGAACGTGATAATCAACAGCCCGCACACCATCGCCGTCCCCGCCTTCGCGCCCGCCGCGTTGAACAGCAGCGGGATGATGGGATAATCAGACGCCAAAACCTCATCCGGCTCGCCCATCGCAAACAGAATCGCCAAGATGATCCCGTACGACATGATCCCATTCAGCACAATCGTCCACAACATCGCCCTCGGCACGGCCTGCTTCGCCCGCCGGACCTCCTCCGACATGTGCACCACGCCGTCGAACCCGATGAACCCCCACGCCGGCACCAGCATGCCAATGTTCCACGACACGAAGCCGTTTGTCCAGCCGGAGCTGACGGTGCGCTCGAAGAAGACGAAGTCGGCGCTCGCGCGCGGCGCGAGGGTCAGCAGGACGACGACGATGATGACCCAGAGCACGACGTGCAGGACGCCCGCGAGCAGCTCCATCCAGGGGATCGTGCGGAAGGCGTACATGTTGATCAGCCCGCAGGCGACGAGCTGCGCAATGATGACGAGGGTCAGGTGCCACGGTTGGAAGGAGTAGGACGGGTAGTTTGTGACGACGAGGCCCATGATGATGTTGGCTTCGGAGGCGGCTGAGCCGGCGAGCGCGGAGACCCAGGCGAACCAGGTAACCCAGCCTTGCATCCACTGACAACAGTAAGTATCATCGCAGCGTCATCCTCCTGATTTGGTTTGGAAACTTGGGTGAGGCTTACCGTGATGAATCTCCGGTGCTTCTCGGGAGCGAGAAAATGAGTCCAGTGATACTGTGCTCCAGCAATCGGTTGGATCGTTGCGAGTTCCGCCATTGAGAGTGCCTGGGCCATGGCTCCCACGACAACGAGAATGATGCCCCAAGCAAGCGTCTGCGGCCCGCCGTTGTAAAAGGTCGCTCCCATGTCCATCGCCATGACTTCCCATGATGACATGAAAATCAGGGCGAACGCCAAAAGTTGCCAAAATGAGAACAGTCTCTGCGTGCGATGTTAGAGAACCATGCGTCTCCTTCGGGCTTCCCATCAATTTGGAGTTCGTTACTCACCCTAAGCGATGAGCCGACATTGTCATCGACCGGTGCGTGAGCGCTGCCGCTCGTCTTCTCTGAGGAGCTTGTGGTGTTTACCGCAGCGTACTGGCCCTTGGGCTGCTGCATCTCGATGAAGTCGGCTTGTGTCATGCTGTCGACTTTCACGAAGACTCGTCAACCTACGATCACCGTACAAGGTTTTGAGGACAATGAAGGAACACTCATTAGGAGGGGGAAATGCTGCCTAGAAAAGTCTTCGGTAACACAACCGGGTCATGAACAATGCCAAGACGACTAGACGATCTGGCCGCTGCACCTCTATCGCGCCAATCCGCCTTGAGATGCTCGGTACGTGGTGCGATGTGCGATGCGACCCTGAGACACATCGACCCCAGTGCCGTGCAGGGCAATGTCCAGCTTCCCATTGGGTGTGCTAGGCAGGAAAACACGAGATAGAGAGGAACTATGAGACCCCAGCCATCTTGATGAATTGCAATGGCCGCTAGCAGGGGAAGGGATCTGTTTTTTTTCGCCACTGATCGTTGCAGAAAAAGAAAGTTCTGCTTTAAGTCCGAGGTCGCGAATTGCGTCGCTGCTTTTTTATTGGGTCGCTCGCTTGAACAAGGGTGGGAGACAATTTGAACATCTTGTCTTGCCGAGGGTTGACTTCCTCAACATCGTGGACCAGGCATACCGTAGATACCTGTGAGGAGACATTTGAGAACATTTGAGGGCGATGAAGTGATGAAAATGATGCAAAAGCAATTGCCCTGTACTAAATGGTTCCATACACCCATATTGGTCACGCTTTTGAACGCAGCTGTCAGCGACGCGGTTGGGGAAATCTTCACCAGGCTACTGCGCCTTGTCGGCATCTAATGATGAGTTCTGCTAGCCGGACAGTGTCAGTTGGTTATCCGGGCAGTGTCCGCTATAAGTAAATCGTAGTATTCCTAACACTTTAATAAGGGCGATTATAGTATAGGACGATAAATACAGACGACGACGACGATAACGACGATAATAGTGATAATAAAAGTGAGTATAGGAGCGCATACAATTCAGTATAGATATACTACTCATGTGGTGGACACTGCCCGGATAGCCAACTAACACTGCCCGGCTAGCAAGACTCCTAATGATTGTTAACAAGTGCCACTTCGTCTTCTCACATAATATGAGATAGACTTACAGCTTGTTCTTATGCCTCTAGTCAGGCATGGTTTCAATGTCTCCCAACACACTCTCCCGGGACAAGGGCTACGTACATGGGAACGAGCTTTCATGGCGACAAAATCCAGACATCACCAGTCTGCACTCTATCGTAGCCGCATTTTTGCTGTCAGCCATTCAAATCAAGCTATTTCCAGTCCCCTGACATTGCTCGCTTCTCCATGTAGAAAACAACACTTGCAAGCCACACCCGTGACTTACGGTGAAGTGAGCAACGCCCTTCGACCATGTCTAATCGTTCAAGCTCTTCCGCAAGTGTGTTTTCAGCTCAAAGTTCCGCAAGAAATATTGGTAAGAGTCTTCCCGGCTGTCTTGCTTTCAACTACATCGCCTTGTATTTCATCATTTGTTGAGACGCCACTTGTTCCAGCAACACAGTGGTCCACTCGCTGCAGGTATTCCCCTACTTCAACATCAGCATCAACATACACTCAAAAGACTTCGGCACTTCGAACAGCATAATGTTCCCAGATATTTCGACCCGCCATATACGCAATCCACGCTGCTTCTTTCAGTTGCGGATTCGAAAGCCCCTCGAAAGAAGCTGTTTCCACGCAGACCTCATCGCTTGCTCCACTCCAGCAAGCCCTAGCATGATGGGCCCATTCCACTGCGGACCCGTCAACGCATCCAAGGAAGCACGAAAAAACATTCGCTCAGATCGTCTAGTTGGTTAGGATGATACGTTGTGGTCTTCTTCACACAGCGCTCCGTGTTGACGGCGGTTCGAATCCGCCTCTGAGCAATGACAAGATCGTGAGATCTTGGCTTTTTGCTTTTGGTCGTCCTGTGTTGTGGATTTGCATTGGGTCTTGTGGGGCTCGCCTGAAATTAATTTGAGGTCAAGGAGTTGTCATTTCACCTTCGTCTGTTTTCAAAGTCTGGGGCAAAACATGATCTTGAACGCTCGACATCCCATCAAGGTTGTCCACGTGATAGGTCTAGGAAATGCAGCAAGGGCCTTCTGCTGGGGAGTTTATTTTTCGTTCTCAAAAATCCTAAAGAAAAAAAAAAAGATGTGGCTCAAGTTCGCGTGAATTTTCCAACTAATAGGAGGCTTTTCATGCCACCCGTGCGGACGGCTTTATTCCACAAGGTAGGTAACTTTCGCAGATAACAATCAATAAGATGCGCTCTTCCGCTTTTCCCCCTCTTTTTTTTCCCTTTCTTATTTTGACCAGCTGTACAGACAAATCTATATCCGAGACGACTTCCAATGGATGACACGACCCTAGCGACCCTGGCAAACGCTGGGTATTACATTTATAGCTGGGTTTTCGACATCGATCCTTCCCGAGACTGCGATAAGCCGCTGTTCCGTTCTATCGGCGAGCGGTGCTTCGCGATTCAAACGACTCATCTGCGCATCCCGCCGGCTCTGGGCTTCTTCTCGCCGGGGCCCAGTCGCTTACAAGGGATGGAGGCTTGCTATTTTGCAAAACTAGCCAGCTTCTACCTCGTTCTCTACCTGTATCTCGGCATTGATGGTCTTCTAGGGTGGTCACCCTACTCTTTTATACGGAAGATTGCCCTTTTGTCTCCAGCAATGACCGTTCTTGTCTGGATCTCGATGTGTGCAGTAAGTTGTCAGGCAACTTGTCGCTCCACTCCCGCTAACATTCGAGTTCCAGTTTCGCTACATGGCACCGGCTTCTTTGCGACACGACGGACCCCCTCAAGACCGCTAACGCTTGGCAAGGGTCTTTCCATATTTCTTCCAGACGCGAAATGGCCCAGGTGGTGCTTTTCGGTGCCGTCTCTCGGGCCTGACAACTCTCCGCTGTGGCCGACGATGCATCTGTGCCCACTCCAGCCCACTTCGTCCCGCCAGTAACAGACAGGTTCGTGGCCGAATCGATCCCTACTTCTACTCGTGGGTACATCAGGTAAGAACTGTCCTGAGGCTACAAGGGGCTTGTCGGGGCTCTTTGCTGCCAAAACCGACTCTCTCTTGCAGTTGGAAGCTGCGGCACGCGTTGCAAGCCACGACTCGCATTTAGCAACAGCTCCCACGAGCTAAATCTTGCAGTCGCAGCAACGTCAGCCAGCTGCTTTCTTCGATAAGCTACTACGCCAATGCCTCTTCGGCTAGGACGTTTCCTGCCACGGAAGAGGCGTTTTTGGGGCTCCTGACCTTGGTTCGACTTTATGTGTCCAACTCTACCTTCCTCTAGGGAACCTAGATGTTGCTCTGCCGCGTCTTTGGAGTCGAGGGGCTTCGTCACCGCGAAGCAAACATCATCGTCGTATCGCCGCAAGGTGGGTGACCGACTTAATGGTGGACTTGGGTCAGCTCTGTCATCGAGTCCATCAATTTTGTGCCTTACCCACCACCGTAGTGGATCATCCTCTGCACCTCGACACTAACAACTTCCCGGTGTAGCGTTGCATGCACGACAGAAATTCAAAGGCTCCGCTTCACCAGTAGATGCCTTTCGTACCATCAAACCACCCGACGCCCTAATGTCGTGTAATTTGGATTAGCGGAAAGACGCGGGCTTGGCTATGCAAGTGTCATCGAAAGAGGAAGTGGGAGCTGAAAGTGTGTCTTAATGATGCAGAACTACTGATGAAAGCAGTACTGCAGACACTTCATCGGCTTTACGCCGCGGAGAGTGGCCTCGTGTTCGTTACACGACGCATGGCCGACTTGCCAACGGCCGAAACATCCATCTCTGTTCCACCACTCAATATGTGGCTTATGAAGCAAGGGACGAATGGCTCGAATATATATACTACATACGATGATCAAGTGTGCTTTCGTCTTTGTTGTCAGATATTGCTCGAGCCTCGCACATCAACATGGCTGAAGAAATGTCACAAATCGAAAGGGTCGTCCAATCAGACAAAGGTTCATTTCCCTGTCCAAGCCGTGAGCCTCACCACGTTAACTCCTTCTCAGTCTGGGCCAGTCTCATCACAAACATGAGCTACCTCCCCGGGCTCCTCACCCTGCATCATTCCCTCGTATCCTCAAACACAGCCTACCCCTTCATCGCCCTCCATACAGACTCCTTCCCCGAGGAGGGCCGCGCCGCCGTCGCCGCTCGGGGCATACCCCTCCAACGGGTCCCGCGCCTCAGCCCCGCGGACACGAGAGACTACACGCGCGAGCCGCGTTTCCAAGACACCTGGACCAAGCTGGCCGTCTTCTCCCTCACCGCGTACACCCGCGTCGTCCTCCTCGACTGCGACATGCTCGTGCGCAAGAATATGGACGAGCTGATGACAGAACCGCCCCTGAACCCCGCCACAAGCACCGCCGGCACAAAGGTCTTCGCCGCCGGCCACGCGTGCACCTGTAACCCGCTCAAAAAGCCCCACTACCCGCCGAGCTGGGTCCCGGCCAACTGCCCGTTCACCGCGCACCACGCCGACCCGCCGCGGCGCAGACCGACGGCACGGACCGCGGCCGGCGGCCCCTCGGCCTGCTGAACAGCGGCCTCCTCGTCGTGGTCCCCTCCGCGGCCCACTACGACGCGATTGCAGCCTGCGTTAGGAATGCGCCTGCGGAGTGGGTGTTTCCCGACCAGGACCTGCTCGCGAATCTGTTCCGGGGGCGGTGGGTCGGGTTGCCGTACGTGTACAACGCGCTGAAGACGCTGCGGTGGCGGGGGCGTGCACGACGTCATCTGGAGGGATGAGGAGGTCAAGAACGTCCACTACATCCTCACCCCAAGCCCTGGGCTGTTTGTGCAGGCGGGGTGCGTCGGGGGACGACGAGTCTCATCGGTGGTGGTGGCGGCGATGGGGAACGCAGGGCACGGGGGGGGGGGGGGGGGGGGGGGGGGGGAAGCTGATGGGATTACGGACGGATACTGAGCATACAGCGGAATAGGAGAAAAGAGACCCCTTGTTTCGAAGACTTGCGACAAGATAAAAAAGGATATGGCAAACACTGCGTGTTACAGACGCTTTTTCACAGATGCTCGCCGGTCCCGCGCAATATCTACTGCCTCCAAAATGACTCCCACGCTTCCTTGCATAGCTCTTCGCGGATTACCTGCAGGTAGTCTCGGAATGCGACTGGCTCTTCGTCCTCGAGCAGAATTCTCCCATCCACGACACCTTTCCATCCCTTGACGGGCGCCTCGATGTACTCGTGATCCAACGGACACTGCGGCATGTACCGGGGTCTACTTGAACTATGATGATCATCCTGGCCCCTCATTTTGTAGCAGTCCTCGCATAGGAAACATTCAGAGCAGACGAGGCAGAGGTAGGAAACGCGTCCCGCCCAGGAGGCGAACTTGGCTGTGGGCATGCAGCCTCCGTCGCAGAACAACACGGTATCGTCATCGAGGTCGCCTTCATCGCCCTTCGATCGAGTCGCGGAATCCTCGTTGTCAGAATCGTCATCACCGTCGTCTTCTTCTTCTTCTTCTTCCACATCTCCTTTGTTCTCGTCTTTCACATTCGGGTCCAGGCGTGACATTTGCGCGGACAGGAGAATCTGCGCCGCCCTCTTGAGCCTATGCCCATCCTTCACGATCCCGCCGAGAATGCCCAGCGACATCGCCAAGCAGACCAGATTGTCCCGGTCATTCCAACCCACGTTGTCACTGAGGGCACCCACGCAGGAGTCGACGACACCCTGCAGCGTTTCGTGGAACTTCTCGGCCGGGCCCAGTTTGAGATACATCCGGGCGAGGACGATCTGGCGATACAGCAGCGCAGTGTTCGAAATCGGCGGCACGTCCAGCGCGAGGGGCCGCATGAGAAGCCCTTCGACCGCGTCCAGAAGCTCCCGCTTGCGCTTGACGTCTGCGGATTCCCGGAAGAGGCGGTACAGGACCTCGCTCTGGAAGGTGTTGGCGGTGTCCAGCGTGGCTTCGGGCGCCTCGCCCGTCACGGCGTACGGCCAGCCGGTGGACCCGCTGTCTAGGGCCTGGTCGAAGACGGCCCTCGCGGCTTCGAGGTCTCTTGTCGCGTTGATGTGGAGAAAGCCGAGCTCGACGAGTAAAGGGGCGGACGCGTTGACGTTTTCCAGCAGTCTGATCGAGTCCTGGTACATCTGGACGACAAAGGCCACCTCTCCGGACTCGACTGCCGCGCGAATCACGGCCTGGTAGACCGAGTTCCAGGTGTCCCAGCAGAGGTAGGCCAGCCGTTCGAGGGGGGACCACGTCTTGAGTGTCCTGATGAATTCCTGCTTGCCGGGTTCGTTCTCGAAGAGCTTTATCTGGGCTCTGAGGGCGTCGCCCGTCACGAGGTTGCTCGGGTCCATTGATCTCGCCAACTCGTACGATGCAGCAGCGTCCTGACGTCTCCCGAGCTTGGTTTCGATCTGAGCTTTGGTGGTGTAGACTGAGCGGCGTAGCGGGAGCGGAACTGAATCGTCATGTGCTTGCTGCATGCAGGCCTGGATGTCTTCGTAGGCTGCTTGTGGGTTGGCCTTGACACGAATTCGAGAGAGCAGCTCGAGCGACTGCACCCGCTCGAGGGGAGGTTGCGAGTAACTCATGGCCTTGAGACAGGTATCCTCTGCAGTTCGAACCTGCTTGTACAGGAACTGAAGGGCCGCAAGCCAGTGATAGCCATTGGAGCCCAGATCGATGTCTCCAAAGAGACCATCGAAGCCGAGCACTGCCTGTTCGGTCGAGAGGGCCCCTGAAACATCGCCAACCGCAGAGGCGAAGTTTTCACCCGCTTGGTCCCTAAGCATCATTTCTTTATCGCACTACTATGACTTAGCATTGTTCTAGAAGGACTCTTTGTCAAGACTCACAATCCTTAAAGCATCCTTGGCTGCTAAGAATGAGACTTCGGCTGTCTTTATATCGACCGCATACTGGAGTCTGCGCGCATGTGACTTGGCAAGCTGGACCAGGCAGTCCCTGGGGCGATCCGCAATGAGAGTCCACCACTCGGCAGCCTCCATGCTGAGAGACAGTTTAGCATCACAAAGAAGGCCAGCCCATGAGCGGAGCCTATCGAAGAACGAGTCGTCGAATTTTTCATCGTCGTAAATGGCATACTCGATCTTCAGCTCCTCCTCCTGGATCTTCGCAAACGAGCTTTTGTCCAGCATCAGCGAAGCGACGGTTTCCATCACTTCAGCCTGTTGCTCGACGTTCAAGTGTCTTTCTTCGATGTCGCGCCAGTGGTGAAGGACGTAGTTGACCGCGTACTCCCGAAGACCTTTATCGACATTCACGGTGTTGATGCGCTGGCTGGATGAAGTTGAAACAGGCGAGAAACATTTGTCTGTGTGCTTCTGATATTCGTGGGCGGTGGCCCTCGTTGGGCTCAACAGGCTCTTCCCGGAAGAACCCGCGCATAGAGCGTTCTCTGAACTTGATCGGAAGGTTTCCGTCTTGGTAGAGATCGTCTGGCTGGGAGGCCTTCTGGGCCTTTTCCAGCTCATCGATGGCGGTGCCCCAGCCCCCACGCGACTGGATCTTTGCTCGCGTTTCGGCGCCCGAGTCCGGATCCCCGATCCGAAGAAGCTTTGCAAAGGGCTCCGGTATCTCTTCAAGATCGAAGTCGTCGTCGTCGGACCAGAACCGCAGCAGGGATAGGCCCTCGTTCAAGTTAATGGGCCTGAGCGAATACGCGATCCATTGCAAGAGCTTGGATACGAGCGCACGGCGACTGGATTCGGTTCTACGGAAGCACTCTGCCGTCGTCACTTCGTACAGCTGGTAGAGGGTGGGAGGGAGAGGCTTCTCGAGACTGCGCAGGACGGCGCCTTCGCGTTCAAGAGTGTTGAGTCTTGCTAGCAAGTGTTCGGCATAGAGTATGTCTATCGCGTATCATTAGCCCTGGCATACTGCGGGGTGAGGGAGACGAGGGTCGGAGGGTCTGATCTTACTAGGTGCGATCTCCTCTGTCTTGTCAGCGATACGCTGCTGAACGTAGCGGCTAAACCTTCTGAGGGCGCCTAGGGAGTTTATGCGAGCCCAGATGATGGTTCTCAGGTCGTCCATCTGCTTCTCCCTCGTGATTTGAACCTTCAAAGGGGGGTTCGAAGATGACTCCTGAACAGAGATGCCAGATCTAGCCGTGTATACCATTGAGATCCTCAAAGCGTCTTCCTCGATGGTCTTTCCAAACTGTTCGAAGAGAGCAAGGTCTTTGTCGGCAATCTCATCGATTCCATCAAACACCAAGAACAAGCGGCCCTTTGAATCTGTGCCAACGCAACACCCAAGCTTGCGTAGGAGGTCATCAGAGCTTCCGCGATCGATCTGCGACTCGTCGCGGACAATCTCCGCGTACATGGCCTCGCAAAGCTCCGGGCTCTGCTCGGCGACTTGGTTGATGACGCTGATGACACCGTTGGTGAAGGACGAGAGGCTTTCGTTCTGCTCGCGAAAGTAGAACTGAGCCACGCACGTGCGCCTCGAAGATCTTTGGCCGCCTCCTCGCTCTTGAGGGCTTGGTAGACGGAGAACGCGACATGGCTCTTGCCCGTGCCCGGGCTTCCGGTGATGGCGAGGACGGTATTCGGCGGATCTTGCTGGTGCAGCCATCTTTCCCATTCAGGCTCCCGAAACACCCAAGCGCATGTGTCTGGCACGATCGTCTCCTGCAACACGTGATACTCGTGGTCCTCGCCTTCGACTTCCATCAGGGTGTTTCGAATGCCCTTCGCCGAGGGATGCTTGCCGTGCTCCGCAGAAGAGGGCTTGCCCTTCTGGTCGCCGCCGCCGCGTTGTTTTTGTTCTGCTCCCGCTTCTGGTCGTCAAAGGCCCTGAGGAGTTTGGCCATGTCGTCGCGGATGCTCTCGGTTGTGTCCCGGACGACGCTCATGACCTGCATCTGCTCCGCGAGCATCGCCGTGTGAGAATGCTGGTTCTTTTGCAACTCGGAGGTCATCTTTTGGATCTCTTCGGTGTTGCCCAGGATGGCGAATTCAGTCGCCTCTTGGAGGCGTCGGATCCGCAGATCCATCTTCTTTCGAGCCCCTCCGAGCTCGCTGTCTTCGCCTTGGATCAAACTGCTGATCCATTTTTCTGGACACGTTAACACAGGCATCGTAGCTGGTTGTTACAAAGGAGGTATTTCATCTTACTAAAGCGGCCGAGTTCGATATACTTGTGTGCAAAGCCGCACATGGTGAGGAACGACGTGAAGACCTCCATCAAACAGTTCTGGTATGCGTTGTACTTTGGAAGTCTGGTCTCCAGGATGACGATGCGCTGCAGGAAGCTGTTCATATCCTCGAAGAAGACCATCACGATGTCATAGTCTGCAGAAACCTTTCGACACGCCTGTACTTCCTGTTCAAACTTGTCTCAAGACACCGACAGGCGTTTCTCTAGGACTTACACTCAGCATGAAGGTTACGGCGGTGCCAATCGCCGCAGCCGGCGGGAAGGCCGGCACGGCGGCTGCGACGAGCTGTTGGGCGCCCTTCTCAATGTAGTCCAGGTTTGCCGAGAAGAGGCCGCGCAGCTTGTCGACCTTCTTGTCATCGTGGCGAAACTTGTGGAAGTTCTGCATCTCCTTGGTGCCCTGGGTGATCATGGCTTCTACATTCTCGAACTTGCGTTCGAGGTCGAAACCCACGATGCCTTTGTAGGTCTTTAGAGCATCTTTCCACAGGTCCGCGACATCGCGGTTGTCGCCGGCCATGTCGTCCGGGACCCGCTGAGCTGGAACGGGAGTCATGATTGAGGCGTCTGCTTATGAGTTGAACGGTCAGTAGACGAGATCGCCCTTTCACGGACGAGGGTGGATTGAGTATTTGTGTTTTTGCCGTGAGCATAAGGTTTACAGGCGTGATGGTGAGGCGATCGGTCGCTCTGGTTCGGGGTTTGGAGATTGAAATGCAGTAGCCTTGGTGTTTCGACGCCAAGCCCACGTTAGCCTATTGCTTGATGAGCTGGGTACGTGTAGTGTCAGCAAACACGCAGCTCATTGCTGACGTGCAGGTCCAGCTGAAGTGTGCTTATGTTGGATGCCCAATCATCTTGGTCGAGTCACACCACTTCGAAATAGGGCGAAGGAGCTGACTACGATGGCGCCAAGAACGGCGTCAGGCGTCAGGCGTTGCTGACGCTGCGTCTACGAGAACCCGTTCTCGGCAAGAGAATAGTTCGTCATGCTGGGCGTGACAGCCTCAGTTCTCTGCATTTCTTGATTTTGATGACCAGTGTTGGCCCACGTAAGATTTACAATACTACCATTGACTCACATAGTGCTCAAATACAGCCCAAGATCGGGACCGGGCTTTGAGCACAAGTGTCTGCACACGGCGGACGAGCGTCGGTGTTGTTGACGGCCAAGGGCGAGGTAGGTCACAGAGCTGTTCACAAGGATGCCACCAGACAGTGTTCGAATTCCTTTGACCCAACTGGTCTCGGCATTCCTGGAAACTGATGCTTCCAAGGGATGCGACGACTACGCAGCTGGAAGAATAAGCCGAATGTGGCTCCTGGAATGCAGGTGCAGGTGGAACGGAAGGGGTAAATATTTGGAGTGAAGCGGATGATGGTATCAGACGCGCGGATGGAAAGTTGATGCGAAGGCACGTCGCGGGCCACCTGTGCCGTCCGCGTGTGGGCTGAAGTGAGTTTCCAGTTCAAGCGAGGTGGTCGGGAGGACAGAATCCGCTCGGCTGGGTTGGGCTCAGGGGGGGGCTTCAGAAGTCTTCAGAAGTCTCCAGAGTGGAGGGCTTCGCGAAAGTTTCAGAAGGCTTCGGCAGAGTCAGCAGTGGGCTTGGGTGGTCTTTAGAAGGCAGGGTGGGGCGAGTTGGAGGGCTTCAGAGGGAATGACAGGTCTGAGCCGAGTTTTCCAAGGCGAATTGTTGATTCTGGAGGAAGGAGGGGGTCGACGTCAACAGGAATTCCGGTGCTTCGAGGGTCAGCAAAGCAATTCGAGAGCCCGATTACCATTGTCGCATCTCTTGAGGCCCGCCGTGGAGCTGAATGTTCCACGTGTGCGCCTCGTTCAAACGGAACCGTCGTGTGAGCCTGGCCTACGGCCACCCCTATTACATAAGCATATGTGTACATAGCTACATCAACCCCATCAGGTCCTATACTAGCAATCCATCCTTCTATAACCACACCTTACAGTACTATACCTTATAGTAGTAGCACGAAAAGGTGTATCCGTAGCCTTAATTAAGTACTAATTTTTTCCTACTATATTAGTAGAAAGAACTAGACGTAAATATTATTAAATCGTAAGATTAGCTATATTAGTAGTTCTAATTTTAATTAATTAAGTATTATTAAAGAGGGATCTTATTACTAACTAAAGTTTATACTTAGGTATAGAGATTTTACTTCTAATACTACTTAATAACCTTTTTAAACTTCCTAACTATATACTTCTCTACTTTTACTTCTACTACTTCTACTTATCTCTTATACTTATTAGTATTTAGATTCTATTAAATCCTAATCTAGAACTATCTTTTCTATATTAGATTTACTTTATATAACTATTAATTTTTAGATATAATTAGATTCTATTAACTAGTATAATCTAGGCTTAGATTATATTAAACTTTACTAATTTTAGGTTCTAGACTTTATAATATTAGATCTTAACCTTAGATATAACTCTAACTACTTAATCTATTTTACTAATAAGTCTAAGTCTAATCTAGTTACTTAGAATAACCTCTATATTACTATTAAGATTATTATAACTATCCTGCTTAATTTAGTAAGCTTTACTATCTACTTAGTAGATTAGAACTCTAAACATACCTTTAAAGTATTTCTTTATAACTAGTACTATAGAGCTTTAGTTTTTAATAAGTTATAAGTCTAAAAAGCTATATAAATTAAGTTACTACCTTTACTACTACTTACCTTAATAAAAACTACTTCTATACTATTCTTACTAGAAGATATTATTTAACTAATAACTAGTTTTAAAAAGTTTAATCTATATAAGAAGGACCTAGTTAGCCTTTCTAGTAAGCTATAAATTAGACCTATTAATTTCAGTTCTAAAAGTAAAGCTACTTATAACTATAGGAGATTAGATTCTATTTTTAACTAGAAACTTCTCTCTAATATTAAAGAACTTTACTAAGATCTATATTAATTTAGATCTAGAACTAAAGATAAGATACTTAAATCTAGTAACCTATCTAGATCTAGATCAGAACTAGTATTTCTAACTATTAAAGCTATAGTTACTATAATAAATACTGCTATATAGAATTAGTATCAAGCTATTAATTAAGACTTTACTACTATAATAGCTAAAGCTCTTAAATAGAACTAGACCTAGAATCTACTATTAACTTTAAACTTATATTATAGTAGTAATAGTAATAATAATAATAGCTAGAACTAATCTCTTAAGTCTACTAATATTAGTATTTTTAATCCTAAGTTTAAAGATCTATATTAGTTAGGAATAGTATTAGATAGCAAGATAACTATCTATATTAATATCTATATCTTTATAGATTATATTAAAGATCTAGCTATAATAAAAACTAATACTTAAGTTTATAAGGTCTAGACTTAGTATCTATAAAGATCTATATTAGTATAATATTTATAGGTTCTAACTAAAGTTAATTATAAGCTCCTCTAATCTATACCTATTTCTATTATTATAGCTAAACTGCTTAAGTAGTTTAAGCTTTATTATAGTAATATATTATAATAGAAGTTATTATCTTATAGATTAGTAGATATTAGTAATAAAGATATTATAGTATATATATAACTTATAATTTATAATATAAAAGCTTATAATATAAATAATATTATATCCTAACTCTATACTATCTATAAATCTTTTAATAAAGCTATTAAGCTAGTTATTTTACTTCTAAATAACTTAACTACTCTTAAAATATTCTTCTAATTTATTTATTAATAAGAATTAACTATAAAGATATTAGTATCTAAGTAGTTACTATAGACCTACTATTATAGCTCTAATTATAACTCTATAAGTAAGAATAATAACTTATATATTTTATATAACTAGATAGGTTATACTATTATATTTAATAGGAACTTTAATACTAACTAACCCTAGAATTCGCCTAATAGTAGATTTAGTTAGAATAAGCCTTAGATTAAGAACTAAACCTCTAGTTTATATTAATAGTAATAGAGCTAGAATCTAACTAGCTTTAGACCTTAATAGAACTAATTAAATTAGTATACTAGGTTTCTAATATTATACTAATTCTATAACTAGCAATTTAATCTTAATTCTAATTTATAGTTAGACTTAGAATAATTTAAGCTAGTACTAGAGAACTATTATCTTAGATAGAATATAGGTATTAAAGCTAATCTAGTATAATCTATATATTATAGTAATATAAGTTCTATACTCTTAGAAATCTTAATATCTCTATCTAAGCTAGATAAATATTAGCTTCTATTAGTTACTAATAATATAGATAAGCCTTAAGTATTATTCTATAATAATTAAATTATAGATATTACTGATCTTAAATAGATTAAACCTAGTAGTAACTTTAACTTTATATAATTTAAAGATAGTTATAAAGATATATATTTTATAGCTATAATGCTTCTAGAGAAACTATACTCTATAACCTAGAGAAAGTACTAGTTTTATAAGTAATTCTTCTCTAATAATAATTAGCTCTATAAGTATATTTATAAAGATTATACTAAAAGCATTTCTAATCTTAAATAACTTATTACAGCTTTCTTTAGTAAGTTATCTTTATATTATAGTAGTTTTTATAACTTACTAGTTACTATCTTAAATAGCCTAAGCTAGTCTATCTAAGTGAAGTTATTTATAGACTTATTAACTTAAGTTAATACTAGATTTAGATTCTATTTATAGTCTTATCTATAATACTAGATTACTTCTAACTTAGATTAGAACCTATCTATATAACTTAATATCTATAGAGATATAAGTTATTCCTTATTACTACTTAATAGAACTATACTTAAGTAATATTAGCTTATAACTAAGATTTACACTAGATTAGTCCTTTTTATAGTTAAAAATATCAGCAAATCCTTATATTATATAGATTAATATATTATTCTAGATATATTTCTATAGTACTCTAATCTCTACTAGATAAGATACTATTATTATAATATAATAAGAACTATTTATTATAGATAACCTATCTATAAATATACTAATTAGTATAGATTATCTAGGTCTAGAATAATTTAATATTATTAATAGCAAAGGTTTTATAATTATTAGGTCTTATAATATTAAGATCTTTATAGTAGTATAGTATAATAAATCCTATTATAAAGCAAGAGTTATAGCTAAGTCTAAGACTATTATTCTAGCTTAATCCTTAATATTAGTTCTAGTTTATTATTTAATCTTAAATACTAATATTAAGCAGGATATACTTTTTAAGCTTATAGATCTCCTTATTATAACTTATACTATAATATATCTCTCTATTAGATATTCTAGTTTATAATAATATAGACTCTAATTAGATCTTTAACTAGAACTAATTTATTAGCTACTTTATCTCTATTAACTTATCTACTTAGGTATAGTATATTAATAAATCTAAATCTACTACTATATTAGAATTTATACTTAAAGAACTATATTAACCTAAGAAGTATATAATTAAAGCTGCTCTGATCTAAGATAAGTAGATTTATACCTATATAACTAATATTAAAGTTTATGATTACTAACTTAATACTAATAGTATTAGTGCTATTTTTATAGAGTTTAAGTATATTTTTAAGGAATCTAGCTTTACTATTATTTTTAAAGATTAATAGATATAAGTCTATTTTAAACTAGATTAGAATAAGTAAATACTATATAAATATAAGATCTACCTACTTAGAAGCTTAGAATAAAGTATTATTAACTATATTAATAAACTAAGTTAGAAGCTTTACTATACCTTAATATAAGTTCTTTTTATATTCTTAGTTTTTATTATCTAGTAAGAGAAAGAGGCTAAAACTGATCTTAAGATCTAAATAGATCTTAAACCTAAACTAGATCTAGATATATAACTAGATCTAGATATAATAATTATAATAGTATTTATACCTATAGAATCTATAAAGCTATAAGATCTAACTAAAGATTATAAAGGCTAAATAGTTATTAATATATATCTTCTTAATAATATAGCTCTAACTAATATTTAATCTATAAAAACTTAGAATAAGATTATTATAAAGTGTATAGATATAACTTATATCTTAATATTTAATACTATAGCTTTCTATTACTAATAGTATATATACTTAAGTTCTTAATAAGTATTTATAATTATTATTTATAAAGGCTAGTTTACTTTTTAATATCTAGTAATAAGATATAAGAACTATAACACTTATATTTAGTGCTAAATAGACTTTATTTTAGTAGATACTAACAGAGCATTATACTATAATAATATTATTATTATATCTAAAGGTTTTAAGAACTATATCTGCGATTTTTATAATATATTCTAAGCGTTTTCTAAGGTTAATATCTTATTAGAACTAGATAAATCTTTTGCTAGATTCCTTATAGCTATTATTCTCAGTAAGTTAGTTAATTCCTTTAGATTAAATATATTTATAACTAAGTTATAGGCTATTAAGGTTATTAAGTTCCTAACTACTTTATATTTATTTAAGTATTTCTTAGGACTTAGATCTAGTTTATGCTACTATATACCCTGTTATATTATTATTATAGAACTATTAGAAAATTATAAGATAATATTACTCTGTATTTATTAATATCTTAACCTAGATAGAACTATAAAAACTAGTAAGATATTGAAACTAGCTTATAAGTCTTAGGTAACTATGATTAATATACTAATACTAACTGCTAAAGAATCTAATACTTTTATAGTATTAAAATCAGCTTTTATATCGTATATAATCTTAATATACTTCTTACCTAAATAATAACTCTATATTAAGTTTAATATTTCTAGAGATAGTATTAGAGTATAAGTTTTCTATATTAAAGACTTAGTTACTATAACCTTTATAGATAGGTAGTATCTACCTAGAAACACTATTAAACTAATCTTATTTATTTTATATATTCTTAGTACTACTAAAAAGAGGTATTAGTTAATAAAACTTAAGGTTATAGGATATATCTAGACTATTTCAAAAACCTAGTATTAGATCTAATTTATATAACTAGTACTAGTTATTTTATTTACTAATTATAAAGCTATTATTAATATCTAATCCTACTAAGTTAATAATATTACTAACTCTATAGTATATATAACTGTAAATAAGAAGCTAGTCTGTGTAATAGAATATATATCCTAATTTAATCTTTATATTATCTATAAGCTAGGTAAAGATTATCTAGTACTAGATATACTTAGTAGACTTCTTACTAATAATATTACTATACTTAATATATTTAGTATTTTAGATATCTTGCTAAATAATTGCTTAACTAATCTTACTTTTATAGTTGAAGTAAATCTATACCTATCTATCTATAATCTAATTTATATTAATTCTAATTAGATCTAACTTTTGCTTATTAATAAATTTAACTGCTTATTTCTAGAACTAATTAAAATTGCTAGTATCCTATTAAAAACAGATCTAGTTATATAACTAGCTTCTGTAATAATAGAGATATTACTAGAATTTAAGAATAAGATCTAAATTAGCTATAAGACTGATCTAGTCTAGTATAAGATCTTTAAAGTGATCTACTAGAATATAAAGCTTAATACTAATAACTATACTAAATTACTATTCTAGATTAGATATAGTCTCTTCTAGAAGATAGATTCTAATTATATCTTATAACTCTATATTTCCTAATCCTATCTTAGTAATATCTTTAACTTAATTTATAATAGTAACTATCTTAGTTATAATAAATTATTAGAGTTTATATCTTAATATTATATTTATAATAGTTTAAAAAACTATAGAAGTATCTGCTTAACTACTTATAATACTAAGTATTCTAGATCTAGTATTATAAAGCTTATAGTAACTTATAACCTATCTTACTACTATTTTACCTATACTATATAATCTTAATTAACTTTATACTAGTATTACTACTATCTAAAGAAGGTTTTAATATAGCTTTAGTTATAGTTTATAAGATATCTAAGGAGATCTTTATTATCCTAGGTAAAACTATAGATACTATAGAGAAATAGGGAATATAATTTAGATACTAACTAATATTTTCTAACTAAGGTTTCCCTAAGATTATTATCTCTAATTAAGATCTAAAATTCTTATCTATAATATAGAAATCGATCTAGAATAAAGCTAGTATAATATTACTCTATATAACTACTTACTATTTTAAACTAATAGCTAGATAGAATATATAATTTAGACTATTAAATTAGTATTCTAATATTATCTTTATTCTTTTTTAAGTTTTAAACTATAGCTTAATTATTTATTTTAATTAAAGTTTAAATTTAATTGCATAAAATCTATATTAATCTAGTTATTACTTAATAAGATTATTAAAGGCTTTATACTTAATAATATCCTATTACTGATATTTTATAATTTATAACTATATATTATTTAGCTTCTATTTACTTAAATTTCAGCCTATAATACTATTATAATATCTATACTTATAATAAAATAGTATTATAATCGCTAATATATAACTAAGTTCTTTAATATTTATAATAAGGTTTACTTATAACTATATAAAAGATATAATATCTCTAAGGCTATAATTCTAAGACTAAAGTATAGATAATACTATATAGAACTATTTACTATTATAGAATATATTAGCTATCCTACATATAGACTTATATTTCTACTTTACTTTAAGATCTATAATATTATATCTATTAACTATTTAGAACTTATAGCTTATATAGATCTTTATAGTTACTAATTACTACTAATTCTGCTAATCTTAGCTAAAGATAAATCCTTTATTATTAATATAATCCTCTAGAAATATAATCTAAAATCTAGTAAATAATACTTTATCTTTTATAAATATCTAGGTCTAGATTATTACTAATAGATATACTAATCTAATCTTATAAAACTTCTAACTTATAATAAGCTAGTATTAGTATAAAACTAGAACTATTAGAATTAATACTATTAAGAATAGTATTAGATTATAAAAACTATAGATTAACTAAAACTATAATAAATTAAAGATAATTAGGATTTAGATATCTAGAAATAGCTTTAGAACGGATTTAGTATTTAGTAGGGGAATTAGTAACTAGTGAGGGCACTAGTATTTTAGAGGGGGGTATACTATGAGCTTAGCTTACGGCTACCTCTATTACATAAGCATATGTGTACATAGCTGCATCGACCCCATCGGGTCCTATACTAGCAATCCATCCTTCTATAACCACACCTTACGGTACCATACCTCACACGTCGGATGGGTTCGCGAGCGGGACGGGCCGTGCCGCAACTCCCCTGGCTGAAGACAGCTGAGGGCCCGCCACTAGGGCCACCCCACAGCGCAACTCAATGGCAACGTCTACTCAGTTTCTCTGAACGTACGTCGCCTTGATCCTATGCAAGTCCTCTTTGTATCACCAACTTATAATGTCCACTAACCCTTGGATTCCTGAATCTCAGTTGCTGGCACCGTCTGCCGTGAGACGCCATGGCGGATATCATGGCTGCCGCACCCACCAAGAAGGTTCACCTTCCAGGTATAGGCGCCGCAAAGTCCTGGGAGACAGACTACCTCCGAGTCGCGCAAATCAACGTCAAGCAATCGCGCAAGCGTATGCTCAATCTGAGCAAGCACATGGCCAAGATGCCATCGCAGTGGCATGTTGTTGTTGCGCTTCAAGACCCTCCGTTGGATCTGCCATTCCTCGGTACTCACTTCAAGCGTTTCAGAATCATCTACCGCACGGAGGGCGGAGAAGATCTCAACGCATACAACAACCCTCAAATGAAGCCCAAGTTGAAGCCAAACTCTCGTGTGAAGCGCGACAAAGACTTGGTAGAAAGTTGCAAGGAAGTACCACTCTACAAAGTTGCCTTTTTAGTGCACAAGGCAATTCCCGAAGCCGACTACAGCATTGACTGGCATCACGAAGAGGCCAACGAAAAGCTTCTAGTTACTCTGAGGCTCAACACAGCTTTGCCCGCCCCCATCTTCATACACAATACTTACAACCACCCTATTGGATCGCGAGGCAGACTGAACATTGACAGCTTGCTCCAGCTGTGCACTGTCAAGGGGTTAGTCCTGTTTGTGGGAGACTTCAACCTGCATCACCCCCTATGGGGTGGGAACAGTCTTGCTGCTGATCTCATCACTCCTGAATCGAGGCAATTGGCAGTAGGGTTCACGGCGGCTTGGTATAGGTGCCTTTTGGATCCAGAAGCCATCAAGTGCACGTGGTCCCGCTCGGCAGAACCCGATTCCAGTAAGTCAATCATTGATCTGGCCTTTGCTTCGGAAACACTCCATCCTCTTGTTCAATCCTACGTGGTGCCCGACGCCACGGGCTTCAAATCGGACCATCGGATCTTGGAGACGACCCTCAGAGTGCGGCCTAATCGCCGGACTGATTGCCGCTATCGCTGGCAGGACGTGACGCGTGAGGCCTGGCGCGCTGAAGTCGGGCCAAAACTGAAGAAAGTCGCACCGCCTGCCTTCACCGAGACCGGCCTTGACCAATTCTTCGCCGAGGTAGACAAGATTCTTCATGGGAGAGACAAGCTCGTTCCTAAAAGCAGGCCGCCCACTGTCAACACCAGAGTCAGGCCTTCTGATCCAGCTGATCGAGCTCCAGGCAAGACAACGAGGTTCCAGGGCCAAGAGAACGCAACGAGAATCGAGAGGCCTCATCTCGCAAGAAGAAGGCCCAAGGCACGGCCTCCACGCCTCAGAGTGCACCGGATGACCCGCAAAGTTCGCCCACAGAGATGCGCCACCAGCGGACCAAGAACTGGCGCATGTACTTGGCTGATCGGAAATGACCCGAAAACACAAGCTGGCTTGCCTGGCCATTCGACTGGCGGAGGCATCTCCCAAGACGGAAATTCCCGACTTCGAGAAAGAAGGAAAGCATTACCAGACGGTTGACGAGAAGGCTGAGCTGCTGGTACGCACGCTTTGGCCTGATTCCAGTCAAGCCACCTGGCAGCCACCAGCCCTGGAACTTCCTCAGCTTCCAGTTGAGATGAACAGTGAAGACACGACCCTCATGGATCTCAAGCCTGGAGAGCTGGCCGACACGGTGCGCCGTATGCCGGCCCACAAGGCCGAAGGGAAATCCGGTATATCCATCGACGCACTAAAGATGCTGCTGCCGTCGAAAGACGACGGCGAAGACCTTCTGACAAAGGTCTTTGAGAAGCCCTTGCAAGCCTGTCTCAAGTTATGCTATCACCCAAACAGGTTCAAGGAAGCGATTACGGTCATGATCGCAAAGTCTGGCAAGGACCCGGCACTTCCGACAAGCTATCGGCCCATTGCCCTGCTCTGCCCCATAGCCAAGATTCTGGAAAGGCTGTTCGCAGTCAGACTCACGAGTTGGCTCTTGAAATCCGGCAAGCTTCCCTTCGAACAGTATGGGTGTAAAGGGAGAAACACCAACCAAGCTCTCGAGTCACTCGTCAACGCTGTTTACAACAACTGGACTCATCGCGACAAGGATCGCTTTGTGTCCATCTACGCCCTCGACATCAAGGGCGCGTTCGACCGCGTTCGCCGTGCGCACTTGCTTAAGATTCTGCAAAGGTATGGCGTTCCCCAAGGGATGATCCAGTTCATCTGGTCGTTTCCATCTCACCGAAGCACAACCGTCCGCATGCAGGGAGCGGTGTCGAAGAAGTTTTGGGTAAACATTGGCATCCCGCAAGGAAGCCCTCTGTCCCCTATTCTCTTTCTCTTCTTCTCGATCCCTCTGCTCGAAAAGCTCAAGGCGGAGCAAAGTTTGGTCTCTAACGAAAACGCTGTTCTGTATCAATTGAAGCAGTTTCTGATTGCCGCATTTGTTGACGATATCACCTTCTTGATCGTCTCCGACTCCGTTGAGAGGAACAACAAGGCCGCAGAAAAGTTGTACAAGGCCTTGGTTGCCTTTGCTGAAATGGATGGCACCGAATTCTCCGCCGACAAGACACAAGTGATGCATCTCTGCAAGCCAGGGCAAAAGTTTAACGACAGCATGCCCAACGTCGCCGATATGCCCAAGAAGGCAAAAAAGGCCATCAAGATTCTCGGACTCTGGCTGGACCATCGCCTGACATGGGAAACGCATGTGGACGAGGTAAGCGAGCCTTCCGACGAACACAGTGTGTCTTGAGACTGATTCTGCCTCGAAAGATTCTGAAAAAGGCCCGGAGGAAAATGTTCACCCTACGTCGCATTGCTGGATCAACCTTTGGCGCAGACATCAAGAAGCTTCGGGACAGATACACTAGCGCCATTCTCCCCATTATCAGCTACGCGTGTCCTGTTTGGTTCGCGGGGTATGACGCGAGGAAGTACAGCGACGAAACTGGGAAATCGCCCAGTGCCAAATCCCGGCTCTCGATCAGTCTCAAGGTCATCAAGAAGCTGGAGAGCGAGCACAACTACTTCTTGAAACAACTGTCTGGGGCTTATGCCATGACCCACGGCTTCATCCTCCTCAAGGAGCTCGCAGTGCCGACGATTGCTGTTTTCCTCACCAGGCTTGTGCGAACCTATTGGGCTCAGGTCTGGGAGGCGCGGCACGGCGGCAGGATGTCGAAGCGCAACTTGGCGTACCCGGATAAACACCCTTATTGGCTTGCCGAGGCTGATGCCCATGTCAATGTTTTGATACCGGCAAAAATCCGGCTTCAGTCCTGGCTGGAGCTGAGCGAGCGGAGAAGGCCGGTCGACGAGGACGCCAAGTGCAGGAAGCTCAAAGGACTCATCAAGTCCATTGCAGAAAACCTCCTCACAGACCAAATGCAGGCGGATTGGGTAGTGTTTGTCAACTTACGCAGCTGCGAGGCTCGGTACTTCAACAAGACCCCTCCAGCCGTGAGAGGGACCTGGGGGGAACACAACTTCAAGATCTACGAAGAATTGCTCAAGGCTCAGAGCACTATTCTGCTACATTGCCGGACAGGTGTCAATGGCCTCAACGCATGCTTGAATTTCATGTCTTTCAAGGTACGTGCTGTGCTTCCTTCCCCCCTACTCTCCCCCCCCTTCTCTCTCCTCCTTCTGTCTCTCTTCTCTCTCTCTTCTCTCTCCTCCTTCTCTCTCCCTCCTTCTCTCCCCCCCCCCTCTCCCCTTCTCTCTCTCCTTCTCTCTCTCCTTCTCTCTCTCCTTCTCTCCCCCTTCTCTTCTCCCCCTTCTCTCCTCCCCCTTCTCTCCTCCCCCTTCTCTCCTCCCCCTTCTCTCCTCCCCCTTCTCCCCCTTTCCGACTCTTCTCCTCCCCCTCCCTTAATTCCCTCACTACCTGGCGCTTTCCACCCTCGGCCCATCCATACCCATCTGCGGGGGCATCCGAGACAGTGGACTAGACAGTGAAATCTGTTCACACCGCTGAGGGTACCACTCCACGGCTTCCACCCTTCTCCGGCACCCCCCCTCTCTCACACGCCTCTATCACACGCCTCTTCCAGGGGCCTCTATCACACACCTCTCCCACTGTTCCACTCGTCACGCCTCTGGCGCCATGTGGGCACATGCTGTCACAAGTGTTTTGCACAGCCGATGAGCCCACACAGGTTGCGTGGCCCTTGCCCTAGCGGGACAAGTTCAGAGTTTTCATCGCAGTTCGGCCGTGTCAGCATTCTGTCTGCGGCCGTTCTCTTCGCTATTGGACGCCATCGAACTTTCCTCTTAACTCTGTTCCCTCGTCCCTCCACGTTCCCAAGTCCGATCTCGTCACCAACTTTTCTTCTCGCTTGTTTCTTTTCCCTCCACGTTCTGAAGCCCAAGCCCAAGTCCTGTCGCCAAAACTCGACTAACTCACACATCACAGCTGGCCCCCAGCTCTGCCTGCCCCTGCGGAGCCCGTCCTCACGACGCCAGACACCTCTTCATGAACTGTCCCTTGCTGGCCGCCCCGAGGAAGCATCTGAAGGCTGCCATGCGTGTGTTCTCTTTCCAACTCCTGGTCACCGAATACCCCCAGTTGGCTGCTAACTTCGCGATCCGATACTTTTCGCTCGAGCAGTTCGCATGGACGGCAAAACGCCTCAAGAACGCTGACTTCGGCAACTTGCCAACGGGGGGGTCTTACGCTGGGGCTGGGGGAACAATGTCGCTGTCCATCAGGCCGAAAGCTAGCTAGAGTAGACCAGCTTCCATCAATTCACATGTTTCAACCGTAGGCCTCTGGCCGTTCACAGTGATTTTTACCTGCTTAGAGCGACAGACCTCCTAACTCCGCGCCTCCTGACAATACACACAGCCTTCGGTCACGTGATCGTAAGTAAGTCTCCCCCCCTTCCACTCATTGAATCATCTTGACGTTCGAGTTCGCTCAGCCTGACGACCTCCCAAGTTTCCGACCACGTCAGTCCATCCTACCCATTGCCCCAACAACGAGAAGCTGGCTGACCGTTTTGCTCTCACGCAGCTCTCCCAACCACAGCCGCACTTACACGTGCCCGTCAGTCAGCGCGTTCTCCTTGCTCTCCGCGTTTCCTCCGACCGTGCTGACCTGTTGCCAAGCATCAGACAACCTCACGATCTTCAACTTCACTTCGACAACGATGTGGTTTGTGATTACTCAATTACTGGTGCGTCGACCGTTTGCCCGGCCCTGAAGGAATGCCTCCCTGCTGACACTTTCATAAGCAGACTACTGAACTGTCGACCTATCCTCTCGCGCATCACCCGCGCCGCCGTCAGTGAGCCCATCTTAGGCGCACAGCTTGCCGAGCGCACCGCTGACGATCGATCAGAACACCGTCTCCATCACCGCTTCGCCGTCCGCCATGTAAGTAGGGACACACTCCTTTCGTCCTGACTACACCGCTGAGCCCTGCTAGCCAGAGTGACGCCTTTGGAAGTCGTCACTGTCGTTGGTGAGCAGCGCCCCATGTGTCGGCCGTTGAGCACTTCGTTGACTTGAAAGGTTCAAGCAGTTCTCTTGTTCGGTCGGGCTGGCTGACGCCTTCGGTAAGCCTTGCGCCGTCCGCAGGAAGAATGGCACATCAAGCTAACAAGCCCAGCAGCAGCTGTGACGTCGTCAGCAACGCTCTCTGTGTCAGTATGTCACGATTCTCAGGTTCCAAGACGCGGTTGACTAACATTTTCAGAAGCAGTCGGCGCAAGCCGTACTCACCGATGTTCGTAGGTCGCTTTACCTCAAGGAGTGTTCGACATCAGCTCACTGCTCAGAAGCCCTACTGGGCTGCCTTGGCCTTGGCATTGCGGAGGGTCTGCGTGAAGAAGGGCCACTCCTCGGGATGGCCAGAAACCCGCGCAGCCTCTGCTTCGATGCCTTTATTATCGGTGATCATCGCCACGATCGCAGCGTAGATACGGTCCGTTTTCGGGGTATTCTCGAGGGCTCTGTCTAGCGCTACCCCGATGATGCGTAAGTAAGACTTATAAGTCTGATGAGTATATATGGTAACCTGGTTTGACATAGGCTGCTGATCGGGGAAAGTGTGCGCGCCGAACGGGAGGTTTTCCTCCAGCGTATGGATGTCGTGCTTCTTGGCGATGGCCACGGCGTTGTCCTTGAAGAAGGGCGTGCCTGGCGCGGTTCGTTCTCTGATATTTTTTTAGCTTTTCAGGAGACTGATATTTTGCGTTAGGGGTTGGTGTTCTTATATTCCTCGCGTGGTGCGGACATCGTGAAGGTATGTTTTCTATTGAATCTTGTGGCGCTTACTAATTGAAGATCCTTCAGGATTTGTTGTGGGTTGTAGGTATGCCCTTTGCTTAGTGTAATGCTCCTCAATTCACACTCCTTCTGAGATGAGGACAGGTTATTAACATGGGTTTGAGGATGAGGAAGAGGAAGAGGGATGGGCACAAGGCCCTGCTCGCAGGTATTGCATCAATTCCCATGCTTCTTGCTCAGTGCTAATGTGTTCTCTAAGCAGCAGAGCTTTTATGCTTCTGGCTGTGAGAACCTCTTGGGACGACCTCTTTGGTTGAGGAGTCATCTCTCGTGTGGTGGCGTTGTGAGTCAAAGTTCCTTCTCTGTATTTTGGGCCTAGGCTGATCCGAGTCAGCGCAGCACCTTGCTGGAAGGTTCAGCGAAGCTGTCGTTAGTTGGGTTCAGCTAAATCAGGGTCACGAGCCTTTGCTAATCTCTGTCAGTCCAGGCCATGAGAGCCTCAGTGACCTTTTCGGCCCCGATGTGATCGGCCCCGCGCCGCGCGGCCGGCGCCGTTACTGTTCGGCCGATCCATTCGGCCAGGGCGCGCGTACGTCTTTGTGCGGCAAGATCGTTATTTCTTAGTATACCTGAGTCTAACTAGAACCATAGGTGAAGTTCAGAGGCTTTGCTTGCCAGCAGGAACGTATAGGGTTTCTGTATTGTTTTCCTTAATTGGTAGAGGGCACAGGTCAAAGTGCCCATATAGTGTTTCCAGAATTGTGCCCGCGAATAGGGTGAATTTTGCCGTAGTCTTTTTGCGGGGGGGGCTGCGTCGTAATTACAAACTCAATAAAAGCGTTTGACCCGCTAAATAATGCCTTCCTCCTGCCTGTGAACGATGTCTTGCCTCAAGCCATGTTTCCTGCCTCACCTCAACATCCACGGAGCGGGATGAGTCACCTTGAAGACAGCTGTGGCCGCACAATGACTCCTTGTTGGGAGGGCGTAACCTTGGGGATTTCTGACCATTAAGGAAGGCCACGTCGGAAAGTTTTCGCCGTCTCCACTGTGGTAGGTAGGTACCTACAGCTGCAGCCGGAAACAGTGTCAATGTGTCCGACGCCAAATCCTATATAAGCTTAGTGCCCTTCCTCAGTCGAGCTCAGCCCCTGACCAATCCTCACCCATTATCCACCAACTGCATCATTTTCATCACCGCCAAATCCCTGCTTCCCAACATCTCTCTACCATCTATCATTATGATTCATATATTTGATATTCCGCGCGAGGTGCGGGATCTGATCTATCTTCAATGCGTTCTATCTGACGGCGGCTATATCTTGGACTTCGACAGCAACAAGCTGAAACGTGCAGACGGTGAACGCATTGATCTATCGTTCATGCTCACTTGCAAGAAGATCGCAAATGAAACCATGGGATTGGCTCTTTCATCGAACGTTCTTAACTTCGTAGCAGTCTGCCCCAGTGATCAGGATCATCGCTCAGTAGCCGGTCGCTTTGGTCTGGCGCTAAGAAAGCTGGACCACACGCGAAGCTCGAAGCTGAACCAGATCTATCCGGATATGCTGAGTGTCCCCGATGATATCTGGAAGGAAATCTCGGAAATTGAGCCTAGGCTTGCGCCATATGTTGACTTTCTCAGGCGCAGGCCCAACGGCTGGCGCATGATGGCACTTCCGGATGGCACACAGCGTCCGATGCCATCTATCATCGAGAGACCTGAGATCGGCTGTCCTGGAACCTGTGGAGAAACGCCATCCGTATTCCGCAGGTTTGTTCGTTCTGCGCTAGGAATACTTTTAGCGAACAAACACAGATTCGGACCGGAAGAGTTCTCCCGGTTCGAAAAGGAGGTGTTCCCCTGGCACGAGGCCCGAATTGAGGGCATCGTCGGCGTCAACCCTGATGCATGGGAGATTCCGGCATCGAAAGACCTTGGCCGGTACTTGGACGAGATGGGTTCCGTCACTGCTGCGGATATCAAAAAACAGTGGAACACTCCCAACCGAGGTTTCGACGAACGGCTCGTCAAACATCACTACTCAGCTGCGGCTACCGCCATACGGTTTTTATGCTCTTTGCATAGGGACTCTCGTTTAAGCATCCGTAATATTATTCTCAATGAAGATCGAGCAGCTGTTGCGTTCCCGGAAGCGCATGGGCTAGGTCTCATTCCATACTGTCAGGAAAACCAGCGCCTTCGCGTCGAACGCCGCGTCAGTATGTGGAGGACAGTCTTCCAGACCCAGGTCGATGGTCATTCCACTCACGCGAGACCGTACGATTTCAACGATGGCCTTTGGGCGGACTTCATCTCTCGTCCTGTGGCAGTCTGGATCCTGGAAGCCCTGGAACTCGAACCCGCTGGAATGCCGGCTGGCTCCTTTACATTGACCTTGGAGGGAGACCAAGAGTGCTCAGATATTTTCCGTAATATCGTGCAACGCGACGCTGCATGGCAAGCCGCAGTCGATCTATCTCTGGAGAGACAGATTCTTCCTCCATTGTCGTGGGTTACGAGGAGGCTAGACGGATGGGCCTATTCCGAGGTAGATGACAACAAGTGGCACATTCTTGAAGGCTTTCCACAAGCGGTGCACGATATTGTACGGGTAAATCCATTGTCAAGTGCAACTTCGACGTGGGCGAGGCATGGGACGTGGAGAAACTAGTAGAAGAGAGGAAAAACTGGACAATGAGCGAGTGGAAAAAGCGCTGGACACGGGATTACGACCTACGTTTCGACCCCGACCCGCCGTCGCCGAAATATCTGCAGCTCCTCTGCGACAACACATTCGATACGAACGTACCAATCGACCCTGCTTTGTAAACATCAAGGGGCTGGGTGTGCTGGGATCATTGCGACAAGTTGACAAAGTTAAAGTGATTTCGATGCACGTATTCGCGGTACGAAAAGAGCAAGATCTTTAGTTTTTTTGACCACCAATAGAAACCATGTTGAAACCGTTGTGCAATTCTCTGCTATCCCGCCGAGGTTACAATGCAGGCTTCCAAAATCTTGAGAATATGCCCCATGAATCTTTCGACATGTGGAAATGATCCACGCATTCGCCCACTTTCCGTAGCCCGTTGTGATGCGTGCTTCACTCGATGGAATGGACCAAACATCACAAACGCGGTTCGGGCGTAGGGCCTTGGACTGCAGCACGACGGGGTCTCTTCTCACGTATTTGGCAGCATTCGTCCATCGAGAGTTAGCAGAACGGAAATAGAGCCGCAAAAGCTCATGGGCGGATTGATTGGGGGCGTTCTGATCTGTTGAATGTCAGCTTACGATTGACTCTGTCCTAACAATATCCTAACCATGCCAACTTCAATCAAATTGATGATAGTATATGCTTTTCCGGTTGCTGACTCTTGACATATTCTAATTCTGGCTGCTGTTCGACTTGACCAATCGCGGCCAGAGGACAAATCATTCGTACCAGCCTCAAGGCTCGCTTTCCAAGCGCAGGCTTCTCCGGACCTAAACCCCTCTCGTTATCGAAGCTCGTTCAAGTCCATCTTTCTTCCCTTCTAACTTTTCTTCTTCGCAGTTTGCCGCCTGGAGGCGCACCTTGTTGACTGCCGTATGACTCTCACGGGGAAGCATTCGTATTCGGTCGTATTAAATGTGTTTTGGGCCCGGGACGCCTTGTCCACGCAAGCTATGTCTGAGCTCTCGCCCTCTTTATCATGGCCTTTCTAGACGTTGATTTGAGAGCCCCAAAGATTGGGAAGATATGGGGACAAAGTTGACTGAACAGCACCATTGTGACACTCCAGCCCCATGTTCTCAAGTAGAGCGTGGTATGTGTCGCAGATTCAAAAGCTTTTCAACGGCCGAATCGAAAAACGGCAAGTCACTGAAATTTGACAGAATTGTTTAACGATCCCACCTCAAGGCGAGTACTATTATAAATCGCTGAGGAAAGAGAAGGCAGAGCACCGAAAAATGAGGGATCCGCTTTCACTTACTAGCGAAATCCTTCATATGCACCGCAATTTGGTGGACGATGATTTTGCAAGCGTCCGAGCAGTAAGCATTCGATCATGTGGTTCCAACAGAACCTGAGTAGGCATCCGAGGGGCCTTAAGCTGCAAAGGCCGAGTGAAGAATAGAGTGCTCTTTCACCCACAGAGATGCTGACACCGAATTGAAGAACCCCAGCGCCGTGACGTATGGAACGACCCCGCCATCGGAACCCCACCGCCGGCAGCACGGACCCGCATCGGGCGACTGTCCTCCGCGACCCCGCCGCCTCCGGCATCCTGTCACCCCCTTGCATGACAGTGACATATCGAGGCCGGTTTCCAGCGCCCCGAAGCGTCCCGGGATTTTAACCTCACCCTGTCGTCAGCTTCATCTGTCGTATAGGGCTTCGATTTCCATCTCACACGTTTCTCTGCTTCAACAAGGCACTTGGATTTAACGGGATCCTGTTGCAATCAACCAACTCTCACAATGGGCGACCCCACGCCCCGCGACCAGCTCTCGAAGCGGGCAATCCCCTTCATGACCCTCGCCAACGGTCTCCAAGGTCTTCCCGGCGCAGAAACTCGCACAGCATCAGTCTCTGACGACGCCATATCCCGCTTCGCCCTCCCCGGCACAGCAGTCGTCACGGGCGGCACCGGTGCCATCGCCCTCTCCGTCGTGCGGGCCATGCTCCAGCACGGGCTCACCGGCCTCATGCTCCTCGACCTGGACGTCACATCCGCAGACGCAGTCAAGTCAATCGCGGCCTTGCGCGCGTCCTTCCCCGACGCCAAGATCGAGGCCCTGTCCGTCGATGTCACGGACGAAGAGGGCGTCGGCAAGGCCATGGAGCGCGCTGCCGAGGTCCTGGGCGGGGTCGATTACCTGGTATGCTTCGCCGGCGTCGTGGGCTGCGTGCACGCGTTGGAGATGCCCGCCGCGCAGTTCCGGAAGATTTTGGATATCAACACGACGGGCGCGTTCATCTGCGCGCAGGCCGCTGCGAGGATCATGGTCCGGCAGGGGCGCGGCGGAAGGATCGTGTTCACGGCGAGTATCTCGGCGCACCGGGTCAACTTCCCGCAGCCGCAGGCGGCATACAACACGAGCAAGGGGGCGTTGTTGATGCTGAAGAGCAGTCTTGCGGCCGAGTGGGCCGGCTACGGGATCAACGTAAACAGCATCAGTCCGGGATACATGGACACCGTGCTGAACGAGGGCGAGGGACTGGCTGAGGCGAGGAGAATGTGGGCAGAGAGGAACCCAGCCGGCAGGATGGGCATGCCGGAAGAGGTTGCCGGGGTTGTCGTGATGCTGTGCTCAAAGGCAGGGAGTTATTTCAACGGAAGTGATCTGGTGGTTGACGGCGGAGGTGTTGTGTTCTAGAGCAGGGTCTGTAGATGGGTCAAAAGAGGGCAAGATCTGGACTTAGATAAATAGGTAGACACAGGTGCATTCTGTTTGGATAGAATGCTTCAAATTCCCGCTTTTTTTTTTTTTTTTCAAATGAAGCATAGCAGATGGTACCGAAAAGTACTGAGTGGGTGGGTGACCAACAAAAGATCTTGGGCTCATCTGAGCTCTTGTGATAGCGCAGACTGTGAGTAATTCGGCTCCTGGCAGTCACCCTGAGGGAGTAGGTTCAGTCTGCTTGTGTTCATGCAATTTCCGACTGCAGACTGCTCCTTGTTCTGCTGAATTCTGCCCAAGCGCAACCAGCTTTTGTCTGTTTTTACACACCCGCGTGCTTCTCCAGTGTTAGTGTTGCCTGTGAAGAATTGAAAGCGGAAACCAGCAGTAAGACAAAGATCGGTGACAAGCTTTGCGCACGACCCCACCTGAGATAAGGCACCTACCTCACTCTAGATAAGGCCTAGCGATCACGTGGTGTTATCGATACGGCTATCTTAGGGCACTTGAATTCTCGTGCTGGGTCCCATCTTGACGTCGCCCTCCCGAAATTTGTTTCAGTGCCGGGTGCTGTTGCTCAAAGTTCAACGCGTCAACACCAGTATCCACACCACAACGCGTACACGATGAGCTCATACAGACCATCATACCCACCTCGGAGAGGTAATCGCGACAGCAATCGCAACCATGGCCGTGATCGCTACGATTCCCGCCAAAGCCACCAGGGTCCTCCCGGAGCTGGTGATGGCTGGCGCAATCCCTGGCCAGAGGACCGTGAGTATCGCCGCCGTTCCCGATCTCGATCACCACCGAGGCACTCCGGCCACTATGATTCTTACAGAGGAGGCGACACAGGCCGAAGATCCGGTGGCTATGATGGCTACAGACCCGACTCGCGACCCCCTCAGGGCGACTTCACTTTCCGCATGGACAAGCCCTCCGGCGTCGGCGACATCGGCGACTCCTACCGCCCTGGTCAAGGTAACGCGCGACGAAACGGTCACGGTCGTGGTCGCGGCCGCGGAGGTCCCTATGGCAGAGGTCGTGGCGGATATCAGAAAATCATTCCGGCCGAGCGCGAGCTGCTGAAGTCTCGCCGCGACGGCGTCGACGAGAATCTCGTCAATGACGCCGATGGCGGCGCAACGTATCGCGACATAGACGAGCTTTCGGACGACGAAGAGGCCGACATGGACATCTCGGACAACTCTGAGGACGACTCGGGCGAGCCTTCCAACAAGCGCGTCCGCCGCGACGACAACGACGAAAGCGGCAACAGCGTGCCCAAGTGGTCCAACCCAGACCCGTATACCGCACTTCCCCCGCCCGACGCCGACAAGGAGCGCAAGAAGAAGGACATGGTCAAGATGATTCGCAAAGCTCGCGTCGACGACTCTGCTGCCGACAAGCTTGCTGCGAGCACCGAGGCAGAGGAGTTCATTTCCTTTGACATGGATGGTGGCGATGAAGGCGAGGAGGAGGAAATCATTCTGCCTCCTTCCAAATCGCCGACTCCTCCCCCGCCCCCTTTGTCCCTTCCTGCCCCTCCTGCCCCCCCTCCTCCCCTGCCTGCCACTGCTGTGTTCAGAGAGCCGCCTACTGCTCCCCGCCACGACCAGGTCTCCAACGGCCACTTCAACGCTTCTGCCGCTTCTACGGCGCCATCCATGCCCGCCAACAACAGACCGGCCCTCCCTCCGAAGCCAGTCGTGGCCGACGACGCACTCGGCTCGCGCAAGCGCACTGTTGACGACCAGATCAAGCCACCCACCTACGGCCCTCTGAGGAAGGTGAACAAGATGCCCGTCGGTGGTGACATACTTCCCGAATGGCAAGCCACCAGACATGAGGACCCTACGCCCTGGATCAAGGCAGACCATTCTAAGTCGTCAGACATAAACGTTTGGTGAGTTCAAAAGTCCACCCCGACTGCCTCACACTAACCCGTCGCAGGCTACATAAGGAGGTTGTCGATTTCTACGAAATGGTCAGGCCTCGTGAATTTGAGCATGCCATGCGCAGTCGACTCGTCGAAAAGCTTCGCAGGGCCCTGAAAACCAGTCGCAACTACAGAGACCACGATCTAGAGCCTTTTGGATCGTTCATGTCAGGTTTGTATCTTCCCACGGCCGACATGGACTTAGTCGTCTGTGCCAAGCGCTGGATCAACGGCGGACCTTCCGAGTTCTTTGGTATGAAGCCCCTCAGAAACTTTGGCAAGTTCCTGTCAAGCTGTAGAATTTCCAACTACAGCACCATGGAGTTCATTGGCCACGCGAAGGTGCCCTTGGTCAAGTACATTGACACCCAAACCGGCTTGAGAGTCGACATCTCATTTGACCGTCTTGATGGCCCCCAAGCCATCAAGACATTTGCTGCGTGGAAGGAACAGTACCCGGCAATGCCTATCCTCGTCACCATGATCAAGCACTTCCTCGTCATGCGTGGCCTCAACGAGCCTGTCAACGGAGGTATTGGCAGTTTCACCGTCACTTGCATGGTCGTCAGCATGCTTCAGCTCATGCCTCAAGTTCAAAGCCGAAACCTCGTCCCTGAGCATCACCTTGGTGAAATGCTCATGGAGTTCTTCGACCTTTACGGTAATAGATTCGACTACACAAACACAGCCATCCGTCTGAACCCTCCTGGTTACATGCACAAGGTACGTTCACCCTCGCACGCGTCAGCATGGTCCTAACACCCCCATCAGACCAAAGTTCCCGATGTCGTCTACAAGAATCGTGACCGCCTCTCTGTGATTGACCCTAACAACCCTGCCAACGACATTTCGGGCGGCTCTAGCAACGCCGGCCGAATCTTGGGAGAGTTCCGTTACGCGTACCAGAGGCTACAGAAGAGAATGGCGGAGCTGTCGCAGCTTGGCTCCCGCGCCAGCCAGCCGACCAGCATCCTCGAGGCGATCTACGCCGGCAACTACTCATCGTTCCGCAATCAGCGTGCACACCTTCGCAGACTTCACGACCAGTGACCGAAGATGATGGCACGATCGAGGGACGTAAACGATGGTTCGACATGTGATATTGTTCAAATTCGGCGGGCTTCTTCGAACATTGTGGGGAGGACTTCTCGGGCTACAGGAACATTTGCTATACACACTGCGTTGCTTACACGGGGTACGGACAAGGCCTCCGTAAAGAAAATCGTGCGGAGATGGAGTCAGGAGAGGCGGCTGTTTTCATCGATACCCCCGTTACCCTCAGCCCGACCGATCAGCGCCGGGCTAGAGACTCTCCGAGGTTTTTTTTTGCAGTTTCATTTTGACGAAACGAGTTGTATGATAACGGGGAAGTTGGCGGCATGGATTGACTTTATAGGCCCGGGTCTATCCACGTCCTCTGGTACGGGCCGCCAACTCTTCACGGCACGGGCCAGCCCTAGTGGGCTTTGAATCAAAGAAAGGACATTCTACATTAGAAAGCTAACCGATGCAGCGTTACCGGTCCCCATCGCGGGAGCGGTAGAACGCTACCGCCTGCGCTCCGTTTCCCATGCTGACGATTCACAGGAGTGTCTTGTTCTCGCAGCTTCCTCGGAAGTTTGCGCGGGCTCTTCGCGATGAGGCGGCCTGGATCCCCAGCGATGAGGATCCGGTCTGGCGATGACTTGCAAACCTGGCAGCGTCCTTTCGGGGCGCCGCCGCTTTTCTCACTGCACTCTGTTGCCTTGTGCACGGATGTGGAGAGGAAATGGTGCCTGTATCTGGGTGGTTAGTGTGGTGCATGATATGAATGGGCGGCCGTGGAAGACCTGGTTGAGCGGGAGTGAATAACCGTCACGATGAGGCTCCGGCATGCTACTCGGCCGTCCAGCAGGCCAGCAGAGTACTTGACTTTCGCGTATGAGTCTTGCGCTAAAGACAGAAGGCACGTTTTGCCAAACACCCAGCCCTTCAGACAGGCCATCACGTCGCCGACCTTGGCAGCAGGCCACTCACGGGCAGGCGAAATGAGCAGATTGTGTGCCGCTCAGCCTTGAGATGGCACTGACGACAGCCAAGCCGCAACCGAGACGAGCAAGCAAGGTGAGTGCTGACATGAGGAGGAGCCGGGTGCCCCTTGCCCACCGAGTTCGCTGCCACTGCGACGAATTCCCGACTGGGAGCTCGTCCAGGTAGGAGCGCAGACATGACTTCTTTGAGCTCTGCTTTCGCTGGCTGATTCATTGGCCAGGCAGCAGAGAGGCTGCACCTTGACCATCAGCCCCCCTCCCCCCCGCGAAGCCAAGGGAAGGGACAGCGAGCGGGAGGATCGCAGAGCCTGCAATCGGAGCGAAGCAGCGCCGAGATCATGTCGAGGAGGTTGCGGCTAGTTGACCAAGCAAGATGGAGACGAAGCAGATGGACCGTTTGCTTGGAACCGTTGGCGGGCGTGCATGGCAGCATTTGACAGATCGGGGTCCCGGCGACAGGCCGACGAGGGGGGTTACATTGTTGAAAGCTTCTCGCTTTCGTGTTGCTTGAGGTAGGCCCTGTCGTGCCGGGGCATGGGCGTCGTCGCACCGAATCGGCGCGAGAATGCACGAAATGAGGATGTCCTGTAGCTTAATAGCAACCAAGACGGGGAGATACTTGGAGCACGTAACTCAGGCTTCGGGGTAACGTTGCAGCGCGGATTCCTCCAAGCGCGAGAGGGCGCGCAAGTTACCGAAGCATGGGCAAGCCACCGCAGAACATCCTCAGTTTTTCCCGCGCAGAGTGAAGAGAAGAACTTTGTGAAATTAGTCAGGGTCGTGAGGTGCAGTAGTGTAGTCGAGTTAGGTTGTCGATCTCCAGCAGATAGGTTGTAATGGGGGGCTATCCGGTGGTGGGCCTTTCTTCGGGTCGTCTGCGGCGTGCCTCGGCCGATGCCAGGGCAAAACGTTTTCTTCGGCGTGATGGCAGGTGGTGGTTTGATTTTCCGGATCTCTCACGACGTCTGCCAAGAAAGATGTTGCAGAAATTTTCTCTCCCGTTGACCAGATGAACTCTGCACGGAAAAGCGTGGGAATGGGCAGTTACGACGGGTTGAATTGATTTGTTTGCAAGCGGTCCATTCAAGGTGCGGGAGGCAGACGAGCTTTCAGTGGGCTCAGTTTAGGTAATGGAGCCTGAAGCGACGACAGCCAATGGGTGTCTCAGAAGAAAAGACTGGGTTGGTGTACGGATACATGGTAGTGTATGTGATGGATCATGGATGGCCCGTCTCGGAGATGTGGTCCGACAAATGGCCCGCAAAACAAGGACGGGAGGGAAGCGATTGTGGGCCTCCCGGTCGAGCTCGGGAGGCATTCCCCCGCATGTGGTCCATCAAGCAGAGGTACCTGGGTATTCGTTGATGTGCAATACCTTGGGTGGTGGCATGAGATGTTTGGTGATTCCGGGCAATGGATTTGTGAAGAAATTGTTGGACTCGTCCTCTGCGAGCGCGTGGCACAGGGGTCACGAGGTATGGACGCGGCCGTGTTCTCGGTGGATTGGGTGCGGTCTGCGGTCTGCGGTACAGGCAGGTTTTGCGATCTTGGCCGGGGAGGAGGACTTCGATTCGATCGCGGCACAGCGGGTGGGTGGCTTGCAGGAGGGCGTTTGATGTGCAGTATTAGCTGCGGCATAACGGCGGCATAGGAGCGGGCTGGCGTCGGTGGCCTACTGTTGATACCGCTTTGGGGGGGGGGATGTCTTGGGAGGATGTATGTAAGATGAGGCCGGTGGCTTGTGAAGGTAGCGAATGGGAAAGGGGAATGTCGAGTCACAGTGTGAGAATACCCAGTGAACGGTTACATGGTCGCAAAGACGAGAGGTGAGGAACGGAACGGGGAAGCAGGAGCCATGCGTGGAGCACTGCTGCACTTTTGCCAAGAGGCTGGCTCTGGCTCTTCTGTCCAATTCTGCAGATCACGGGACAAGACACAGCGACACGAAAGCGAAGGAAGGACACGCCGACGGTGGTACGACATCTGCCCGTCTTTCCTCTTGTCTTTCCCGTCCGGGTATCATTTGCCAAAGAGCTAGTTGCCTGTCAGTCAGTCCTGTCTGTGCGGTCGTTTGGTCTGACTTACCCAAGGTACCTTAACTTGCCTTATTGGCAGCATGTCGTTTTTGGGTGGCTGAGGCGTTCACGTTTCCCTCGGGTGCGGGGAAAAGCGCCCGTGAGGATTGGCCCGTCGCGTGATGGAGGGTGCAGTGTCTGGGAAGGAACACGCCTGTCCTGCTCCAACGAGTTTACCAGGGGTGATGGCGGGGAACACAACCCGCAGCACGTACCTTACGTACCTACCTTACCTTGAGGCACCTTACATTTGAGCTCTCCATTTCTCTTTTCTGCGGGGCTCAATGTTTGACGACAAGAGCCAGATCATACTCACACTAACAGACCACACCAGGCACACCAGGCACACCAGGCTACCTTACCTATCCGTACCTACAATGTAAGGTAGGTAGGTAGTGTACGGATCTTTGCAGCACCACCAACACGAGCACGGCATGAGACATTCAGGATCCAACGGCCCCCAAGGCTCATGGTTCAAGGCAACCAACACCGCCCGTGTGGCATTGGATCTGGCCGAGCTTCTCGTCTCGCTGCAATATCGCTGCAAGCTCATACCGTTCGCCTTATTCTTGGCGCCACCATCGCCAATCGTCCCATGTCTTCAGCCACTCACAGTCCCTTACAGCAGAGCCAGCTCTCTGTCTGCACCCTGACGCTGCTGCCCTTCTCCGCACTTCGCCTCCCACACCTAATCCCAGTCCCCGGATCATCAATGGATGGATGGACATGGCACTTTGGGACTCACGCTGCCAGTATTGGATGTTCCCCGCCATGTTGGACCATCCTTCTCGAACCTCCTCGCCCGACTCCAAGGATTGATCATCACCCCCTCGCTTCCTCCACGCCTGCTTCCATCCACCCTTGACCCATCGCATACCACGGGACGACCAGTCCTCCACATCAACCTTGTCAACCCCATGCGCCAACTTTTGCATTCGGTCCGTCCGATCCATCGTCCAGGGGGGTTTTCCTCTGCCGAGACTGTCCAGCCCAATGTCAGTCGATGCCGCATCCCGGTGCGACGGGGGGTCGCGTCCTTTCCAGCCTGTGACTCGGAGCTCATTACATGAGACATCTGCACCGTCCCGTCTCTGCCTTGCCCTACCCTGCCCTGCTTCCAGACTGCTACTTTAACTTTCGGACGCGCCCACCTGCGAACCCTCTGGAAAAAGGCCACGAGGTTTCCCTTTCATTAATGCAGTCCAGCTCATCACACATTCCGCGACCTGTCCTACGTAGACTGGTACTTCGAATAGAATACAACCGGATACACCTCACACAGACTCGCCACGCGCGGCCGTGAATATGTGGAAGTTCACCAACGTCTACGCCATTTGCGGCTTTGCCGCCATTGGTACGCTCCAACCTCGTTCTCACTTCTGCCAATTCTAAACATGCCCAGGTGGCGGACTCTTCGGCTTCGATATCAGCTCCATGAGTGGTGTTCTCGGGACCCAGGCATACAAGCGATACTTCAATGACCCCAAGGAATACGCCCAGGGTGGTATCACCGCCGCCATGCCCGCCGGCTCTCTCGTCGGCTCTCTCGTCTCCTCCTTCATCGCCGACAAGTACTCCAGAAAGGTCGCGCTGCAGTTCTCCTGCTTACTCTGGGTCCTTGGCGCCATTCTCCAGTGCGCTTCCGTCAACGTCGCTATGCTCTGCGTCGGCCGTGTCATTGCTGGAATGTGCGTCGGTATCGCCTCCTCCATCGTGCCTGTATATCAGTCAGAGATCGCTCCCAAGGAGATTCGGTAAGCTCCCAAAAACCACTGGGAACTTGAGGAAAGCCATGCTAACGAACTTGCAGTGGTCGCGTAAGCTCTTGACGAGGCTCCCCTTCTAACTATTGTCATGCTAACGCTTCTTCAGGTGGTCAGTTTGCAACAATGGGCCATCACCTGGGGTATCCTCATTCAATACTTCATCCAGTACGGTGCTGCCTCGGGTATCGGAGGAGGCCCCAACGACCCAGACCAGCCAACCGCAGCGTTCCGCATTCCTTGGGGCGTGCAAATGGTGCCTGCCATCATCCTCTTCTTTGGTCTCTTTTTCTGCCCCTTCAGTCCTCGTTGGCTCGCTGCTCACGACCGCTGGGATGAGGCGATCAAAGTCCTCGCGAGCCTCCACGGAAACGGCGATGTGAACCACCCAAAGGTCCTCGCTCAGTACCAAGAGATTGAGGAGGCTCTCCGCTTCGAGCGCGAGGAGAAGATCAACAGCTTCAAGGCGCTTGTAGCCCCCCGCATGTACAAGCGTGTGCTCTTGGGTATGAGTATTCAAATGTGGTCCCAATTGAGCGGAATGAACATGATGTGTAAGTTGACAGTCGCTGCTTCAAAGTAGGCAGATGAGAAACTGACTTCCAATAGACTACATCGTCTACATCATGCAAGGCGCTAACATGGGCAACCCACTCATGACCGCCTCCATCCAATACGTCATCAACGTCGCCCTCACCCTACCGGCCATCCTCTTCATGGACAGAATTGGCCGGCGTCCGCTCCTCGTTGGCGGAGCTTTCATGATGATGACCTGGTTATTCATCTCCGGCGCGCTGCAGCAGTACTACGGCCAGGCCAACGTCGGCGACCTGGTCACCACCGAGAACGAGTCTGTGTCCTGGATCATTGTCAATAACCACTCCGTCTCAGCCGCCGTCGTCTCCTGCTCGTACCTCTTCGTTGCCACGTTCGCCACCACCTGGGGTCCCGTCTCATGGACATACCCAGCCGAGATCTTCCCCAGCAAGATCCGCGCCAAGGCCGTCTCTCTTGCGACCTCCACCAACTGGTTCTGGAACATGGTCTTGGCGTTTGCCGTGCCGCCCCTGTTGTGGAACATTGTACGTTCACCGTTCAAAGGTTACCCGGCAGACGAATGCTAACCCACCCATCTGCACAGAACTACAAGATGTATTACATCTTCGCCACCTTCAACGCCTGCGCCTTCCTTCACACTGCCTTCTTCGCTCCCGAGACCAAGGTTCGTATGCTCCTTTGCAAATTCGATCTGCTTAGAAACTAACAGCTCAAACCAGGGCTTCACCCTCGAGGAGATGGACGACGTCTTCAACTCCGGCCTCCCCGCCTGGAAGACCCACAAGAAGAGCTCCCCGCCTCGACGAGCTCGAGAACGAGATCGCCACCGGAAACCTCAAGGTCGCCCGCCGCCATGGCGCCATCGAGACAGAGGACGTCGCTCACGAGACCGAGAAGAAGGATACCAGCGCTGTTTAACGACGCGATTTCGCCTTTATTTGCTATATATAATATCCATGCGACGATGGTCTTCTAGGAGGATGGTTATGATGAAAATAGGGAGAGACGGAGAAGGAGGGATGAGGAAGGCGGGTGGGGTCGACGACTTTGGCAAAGATACCACTGTAATGCGCTCAAAGGACGGTCTGGGTCTCGCTTACTTTCCTAAATCTACCAAACACAATATTATGTTAATCGCACTTCAGCGGCTTGGCCGGCCGCAGAGTTGTTACCCACTTCGGACCACCACCAACCAGCTCGCTCGACAAGTAACAACGACGTCTGATGCACCGTCTGCCTACCACGGCGCATGTTCTGATGCCAAGCTCCTCATGATGTCGTTTCCAGCGCAAAGTCTTCACAGCCGAAAGGCTCCAGGTCAACCACGGGACCAACTTTGAAACGGCGAGGCAGCAGAGGGAGTCAACTTGAAGCCTGTTCAAGAAACCTTTTAATTTTTTTAATTTTTTTTTTTAATTTTTTTTTTAATTTTTTTGGGCAGAGTCACCAAGTTCAGCTTTCAACCGGCACCGGAGTTGGCGAATGGTGTATTAAAGACCGCAAAACAACATTACAAAATGCTGTGACAGCCTGATGATCCATCTCCCGGGCATCCACGGACTTGCAGGCCGATGCTGTCAAACACAGAAACCCATCATCAAGTTCATACAATCTCTCCACATCTATTAAATTACGTAAAAGCTCTATGCTATGATGATGGTCGGCACTCAAAGGTACCAGACAGGGTTTTTTGGGGGGGGAAAGGCGTGATGTTCCCATGCAAGGCCATGCTGCGCGCGCAATGAAGGCGTTCTCTAATCTTCTTCTCATCTTTCCCATCTTCTCTCGTCAAAAAAACAAAACACGTTTTCTCTCCCTGTCTCTCTTTTAATTCGCCCAAGACTCCAATTTGATGGTATCTGCAAATGCCAGTGGTTTTGCCTCACAAGAAAACATTTGTGTGGCGGATGGAAAAACGTGCATGTCAACGTGCGCGTTTCATTTCCATGCAACATACGAAAAAGGAAAATAATGTACGGGTTGGGGGAGGAAGGGGGGTTTATCTGCGGTTGAAGTTCAAGAACTTGCTCTGTTGGAGGAGTTAGTAATTATTCGGTAGCAAGGTTAGGGAATTGTCAACTTACAGCAGCAAAGAGGACGATCAGGTTGCTTCCCACAAACGCGATGAAGATGCCCAGGTCCCTCCAGCGGTTGTCGAACGTCAGGCCGAGGGGCGTGTAGAACTCGTCGCCGATCTTGTAGGCGCAGTACTCGCAGTCCTGGGTGTTGTTGTTGGCCAGGTAGCCCGGTCCGCCGCGCTCGAAGAAGGGCTGCATGTACTCTCCGCAGGTCTGGCCGTCGGGAGCCTTGAAGGGGTTGAACTCGGCGGAGGTGCAGGCGACCTTGAGATCGTGCAGAGCGGTGACGACCATGCCGCCAATGAGGCGGGTGAAGGGGTCCAGCTGGTAGAGCCAGGCGCGCCAGAAGCCGGGCATCTGCGGAGCGGGGATGGTGACGCCGCAGAAGAGGGCGAAGGTGATCATGATGAAGGGGTCGAACTGGGAGGAGATGAATGGGGACGGGGTGAGGGAGGCGAGGGCCTGGCCGAGGGAGACGGAGAAGAGCTCGGTGATCAGGATCATGAAAAACTGGTAGCCGGCGCGGGAGGGAGTGTACTGGAAGCCGGGCATGAAGTAGAGCGGCAGGAAGAAGGCGACGGAGCAGAGGATGGAGTAGGGCAACTCGGCAATGGTGATGGCGCTGGCGAAGGTGATGGGGTTGTACATCTTAGAGGACGCCTCGCGGAAGAAGAGGGAGCGCTTGATGTGGTACATGACCTCGACCTGAGAGATGATGAGGGCCGGGAGAACGGTGACCTGGAACATGACGAAGACCTTGTACTGCAGCGAGGAGCGGCTGTCGTCGAGGTTGAGATAGGTCAGACCGGTGATGAGGGCGACGATAACGTGGTTGAAGAGGCGAGTGAAGAGGTAGTTGGGGCTGCGCCAGAAGGAGAGGCTCATGCGGCGGACGACAACCTTGAGCTGGTGCATCTGCGGGGAAGCGTACTCCTTCTCGAGGTCGGCGCTGACGGTGCGGCCGGCGGCCATGCGCTGCTCCTTCAGCTGAGAAATCGTGTCCTTGACGTTAGCGAGCTCGGCACTGTCGTCCCAGATGTCGGCCCAGTCTCGGTTACCCACGCGCGGGGCGGAGCCAGCGCCGACGGCCTCGAGCATGTACTCAGCGACGTTGTCGGTGGGCTTGGCTACGGCGCCGTGGCGCTTCAGATAGTCGCGGAGAACAACGGCGTCCTGACCAATATCACCAAAGTAAACGGTGCGGCCGCCGCGCTGAAGAAGTAGGAGGCGGTCAAAGTTCTCAAAGAGGGCGGCGTTAGGCTGGTGGATGGTGCACAGGATGGCCTGGCCAGCGGCGGCGAGCTTCTTGAGGAAACGGACAATGTTGAAGGCGCTCTGGGAGTCAAGACCGGAGGTGGGTTCGTCGAGGAAGAGGAGGAGTTCGGGCTTCGCAGCAAGCTCGACGCCGATGGTGACACGCTTACGCTGTTCAACGGTAAGGCCGAATTCAGGGGTGCCGATAATGCAGTCCGCAATGTGTTCCATCTCGAGAAGGGCAATAATTTCCTCAACGTAGGCGAACCGCTCAGCTTCAGGCGTCTCGAAAGGCTGGCGCAGAAGGGCGGAGAAGCGGAGGGCTTCGCGGACGGTCTGGGTGGGGTCGTGGAGATCGAGCTGCTCGGCGTAGGAAGTTGAGCGCTGGAACTGCTTGCCGGGCTTCACGCCATCAACGAGTACGTCGCCGCCGATGACACCAATGTTCTTGCGGGAAGCGAGGACGTCGAGGAGGGTCGTCTTGCCGGCGCCGGAGGCACCCATGAGAGCTGTAAGCTGGCCAGGTTTCACGTACCCGAAAATGTTGTTAAGAAGTCTGCGAGTGCCGCCGGGGACGGGGACGTCGTAGTTGAGGTTCTCCCAGGTGAGAACGCTGACAGAGTTGATGGTGAGGTCGGAGCCCTGGTCGGTGTTATCGCCGCGGCGCTTAGCGGCCCTCTTCTCAATGAGAGCGTCGTTGAGCTTCTTGCGTTCCTCGTTGGGCTTCTGATACACCTTTGCATTATTGCCGCCGCCTGCGAAGTTGATCAACTCGCCAAGAGTGACATTCATGATGAGGAAGAAGACGATCAAGGCGAGGATGATGCCCCAGTTGCGCCAGAGGTCGCCCTTGAAGTAGGAGAAAGCGCTGGCGATATAGGCGGAGCCATCGACGGCGGTCGTACCTGAAACGGATCCCGGAAGAGTGCAGACTTGATGGTTAATGTCGGTGTAGGTCCTGAGGGGATGAGAGACTCGTCAGAACAGGTCAGCATCAAACGCGAGAACTCGTTTTCCATCATGGCGCTGAAGGCGAGACCCAGGGCGTTGACCCAGTAGATCCAGCGGAGCCACTTGTGCTCAGACTGGTACTGGATGAGGTAGCCGGAGGTTACGACGAAGAACGTGATCAGGACGACGGCGGACTTGATGGCGTAGTCGAAATCGGGGGAGAGACATCCAACGGTTCTAAAGAAGAGGGTCATGGCAATGTTGCCAGACAAGATCATGAGGTAGAATGTGAAGAAGGCGCCGGCGTCGCGGACCAAGCCGGACATGAAATAGACGATAATCGAGAAAACCATGATCTGACTCGCCGCGAAGGCCTGATCAACGATGATCTGGGCAATCCAGAGGGCCGACGGACGATGAAAGGCGTAGGCTTTGTGCTTATTGACGATTGAGCGCCCTGTCATTGTACCTGCTAACTCCGAGAAGGCCTGGAAAGCGTTGAACAGGAGGGAGATGAACATGAGACCGCCCTTGCTGAAGGCGCTGGCGGAAGTGGAGCCGAGACGGAAGAAGAGAGTACCGAGGACGATGGCGATGACAATGGAGCGAAGCCAGGAGAGGGACAGGGAGAGGCGGTCTTGAAGCTTCAGGACAAACTGGCGCTTCATGAGAGCCCAGACTTGGAGATGGAAGCCGACGGCGTAGACGGAGCGGTGGGACGAGCCACGCTTGGCCTCGCGGACAGCAACCTGGAAGTCCTCGTGCTTTTCGGTCTCCTGGGCGAGGCGGGCCTTGTACTCCTCCATCTCGCTGTCGAGCTGCTTCTGGAACTTGGACGTCTTGAAAGCCTCGGCGAGCGAGTCAGGGTCGTGGGGAGCATTCTCCGGGGAACGGCCAGCGATGTACTCGCGCTCAAACTCGTCGGTGCAGCCGGTCACGTAGTCGGGGGTCGTCTGTCTCGGGCGCGGGGCGAAGCCGAGACCTTCAAAGTAGGCGCGGGCTTCCTTTGCGGGGCCAAGGTAGACCTGCTTACCGGCATCGATGACCATGACCTTATCGAAGAGGTTGTAGATGTTCTCGGACGCCTGGTACAGGGAGACGAAAGTGGACGTCTGGTAAAGGTTCGTCTGGACGCGGAGAGACTTGACAAAGTCGAGCGCGGTGGAGGCGTCGAGACCGCGGGTGCTGTTGTCCCATGAGAGAACACAGGCGTTGGTGATCATCATCTCTGCGATAGATACGCGCTTGCGCTCACCACCAGACACACCTCTCACGAAAGCGTCACCGACGACGGTGTGGCGGGTGTGCTCGATGTTGAACATCTTCAGGAGGGTTGTGATGACTGACTCCTTGAAGTCGTTCTTGGACATGCCAGCAGGGCGCTTGGCGGGGACCTTGGTGTCGAGGGCGAAGCCGAGAGTCTGCTCGACGGTGAGAGTGGAGTGGTGGATGTCGTCCTCCTGGTTGTAAACAGCTTCACCGCGATACCTCTTGAACTCATCGGCAGTGAAAGGTCCATACCGGACATCGCCAGTGACGCTGGTGAAGCCGGCGCGCTGGTTGGCAATGGTCTTGAGGAAGGTGGTGCATCCTGAGCCAGGCTTGCCCAGCACCAGGACCATCTCACCAGGCTTGCAAACACCCTTGAAGTGGTCCAGCAAAGTAGCCTCCACACCCTTCTTGCCCAAGCCCAGCATCTTCATGACGGGAGTCACATAGTCGAAAAAGTCGACGAAAGCATCGGGGAAGGTTTTAACGTAGTTGGTGGTGCCGCCGATGCCCGTAACAGTAAGTCCGTCCCAGTAAGCACCAATATGCTTGGGTCTAATACCGGCCTCGCGCTCGGCCTCGACGCCACCGCGCAGGACGGCTTCCAAGTCAAACTGCTCGCCGTCCGTGTCGGAGGACGGGGTGGCTGAGTTGACGTTTGCGACGGTCTTTTCGACATCTTCGGACTTCCTACGGCTGTTGCGACTGTTGACTCTGCTTGCGCGCGACAAGCCAGACAGCTCGCGCTGGAGCTCCGCAAAGTCAGCTTCGGCCTGGTGCACAGAGATGCCACCGTGGATGGCGGAGAAGCCATCGGGGTTGTTGGCGCGGGCCTCCTCTCTCTGCTGCTCAGCGTCGGCGGCGGTCGAGGTTGAGGATGAGGATCGTGGGGCAGGCGCAGTCTCGGCGTTGGCGTTGATCTTCTCGTTGGGGCTGCCAGCGGCGGCAGCCTCCTGGTGCTTCTCGTTATCCCGGTCCGCCATTGGGACCGTTGGGATGAGGTGGCGTTCGCGATCGGGTTCGTGGTTCACTGCGAGGCAGTTCGTATGTGGGATCGAAAAGGAAGGGGGTTCTGAAAATCGGCGCGGGTGAGAACTCAAATAGAGGATTGAGTGACGATGGCGATCCTAGGCGACCGGAAAGTGGCGGTTGCTGGTCCGTGCCGGTGAGACGAGTGTGGTGGAGTGTACACTTCCTGAGTCGATGTACCGTGGGGATGGATGATCAAGAAAAGCGAGGGACGAACGGTGTCTGATATGAAATAATGAAAAGGTTTGAGGGGTGGAAGTATCGTTGTACCCAATGGGTCTTTTGTGGAGGGAGTGTGTGAGTCTTTCGGCGGAGGAAAGGAGCAAGAAACAAACAAGCAACCGCCGTCGACCCGAGACGCAGACCGAGATGACGGAGGAGAGAAAGGTCTGAAGGAGGAAGCTTATGAGAGCAGAAAGCAGACTAAAATTTAGGAGAAGGGGAAAAAAATAAAGTGTCCGCACTAGGACGACAGGTTGGCTAGGTAAGGTAGATTTGGGAGCTGGTGCTGGGCTGGTTGGCTGGGCTGGGCAACGCTGGGTCTGGGTCTGTCTCTGTCGGATCGACTTCGGGACCCCCCCAAACAACAAAAATATTACCAATCAAGGATCAATGACAATTTCAGCCGGAGTCGGGGCCCGGAAGTAGGACGTCTTAAGCCCGTTGGTGGGTACCCGGCAGCTGGTTGTGTTGTGAGGAAAAGGTCCAGCTCCGTGTCTCTGTCTCTCTCGTTGGGTGGTAGGGCGTGAGGCAACTTCACAGGAGTTACCTGTCTACCGAGCTTTGGCACGTAGGATATGTAGGTACCGTATCTGGAGCTGCTAAGCACCACCGCCCAAGCACCCAAGGCCTGCACCCTCCGTACAAAATGTACTTTTTTTTCTGGGTCCTTGAGTGCGAGTTGCCAGGGCTTCCAAAAGATGCGACTGCATCTGACAAGGTGGAGGGCGGCGGAGAGGGGCCCACTGCTAATAAAATATCGGGGAGACCCAGGCGACACTAGACCTGCCGACCCCCGGTTGCCATGTACGGCTTAGGAACTTGGGAACTCTTCCAATTAGGGGCAAGACGCAAAGGTGGGGGTACGGCTATGTGGATCATCCTTCTCTCGGCTTGGCGCGAGTTGAGTTCCACGGATGGTGCATGTACACGATGAGCCATCTTGAGCCATCGTGATACTGTTGCGGTCACAGACCAGACGACTGGGAGTGTGGGAGTCAGACGGCGTGCTGGATGCCTGCAGTGGGAAAGGTGTGGTGGGAAAGGTGTGGTGGGAAAGTTCGGCATGGCAGCCACATTGTGACAGAGAGGGTGTTGTTCCGATCTTTTGAGGGAAAGGCGGTCAGCGATGGGATGAGATGGGACGAAGAGAGCGATCGGGTGCGGGCTGTCCGTGTGCCTACCGAGGCGTCATCAGAAAAGAACTGCGTCGCTGCTGACAGCTGCTTCGCGTGTAGGTCAGTGTACAAGTATCTGCTTTTAGAGTGCAGGTGCGCAGCAGGGCGGATGCGGCTATAGCCAGCTCCGGGAGCCAAGATGAATGGCAACTCATCAGAGTTGAGTTGGCGATGTGCGGTTCTCAGAGGAGCAGAGATACTTGCTGTACTGGTTATCTGACAAACAACAGGTGCTGCACGACGTATCACCTGCTAGTCAAGGATGTATTTGGCAGATCTCTTGATCGGAACGCGTCCCGACGTCAATTGGCAGCCTGCCGTGCAGGCGCAGATGTGGAAGGCAAAGTGCCGTAGGGATAATCTGCATCAAGTGTAGATAGGACAACTGCAACGCAGGTATCCAGGCGAATGGAAATGGCATCGTCGTTGTCCTAACTCCGGTCGCAAAACGCAAACACTAAAAAGCAAATCACCGTTGGGTGCAGTAGCTGCTCCACTGATACTGCCAAGGGAACCCAAGGGGGGACGCACGTTGTGTTGTCTGCAGACGGCGTAAAAAAAGAAAAGAAAATGGATGGGTGAAAGAGTGGGGAAGAGGACGACTTCCAAGTCGCAAGTCAGCCAGTTGCCAGTTGCCTTTGCCAACTGATGCGAGGTGGGAGCCGAACGCTGGCTGCCTTCTCGGTGTACTAAGTATCTGCAGAGCTGCAAAACACACTCATTGAGCAAAGTCACAGTCCCCACCTCAGAAGGAGTCTTCGAATGCCTGCGCCTTCCATTGAAGTTCCACGTCTTTCGGCCCCTGCCCGGCTGGGTGCCGTACCTAGGTACGCAGGAAGGCACCTAGCGGTGGCGCTGCTGCCGGACGTGACCCTTGCCTGCCGTGGTTTCTTTCGTGGCTTCCGTCGTTGGAAAGCACGTTTGACCATTGCCCAATCACCCACCTCCTTCCAGTTCGCGACTTGTCAGGTTTGTCACCACAATCGGTTTCGAGTCATCCGCCAGATGTGGGGTCCTGCTGTGCGTGTGCGACCTGCTCTTTCAGAACCTCCGCTTACTCAGCGGCAAAGGGTGGCCAATCAGAGAAGCCAACTGCCAATGTTTGGAGGGTCTCCCATCAGCAAGCCACCTTCTGCGCGCCTCCAACACGGCAAACTCCCAACATGCCTCTGCACTTCAGCCATCAGCATCCCGGTCGAGGCTCCTTGAATTTACGGATTCAGATCTGGCTATCGTCTCTTGCTGCTATGGCCGCATACGTGCCCACAGACCAGAGTTTCCGCCATCTGCCCTTCCCGCAGTCTTCCCGCCAAACTCCCGCTCTTCCTCCACCACCTAAAAGAAGCATATCTCGACCTTTGCTCTCCTCCGGATGTCTTCCGCCGCCCGCCGCCCACCTCCCAGTGGCATCTCACAAACGGCCCGCAGATCTGATAAGAGGGTCCAACGCCTTTCCCTTTTGCGGGTAATATATCCACGGGTACCTGTGGTACGCAGCATGGCCCCCATGCGAGAGATTGCGCTGCGAATTGCGAATGGCGATGCGCTCCAGGTGGGCTCTCTGCCGTCTGTCGTCGCCCCTTACCTAAGCCACTACGCAGGTCCCGTCACACAGCAAGACATGAGCAGGAAAAAAAAACATTGAAGTGGAGGGACGACGAAAAAATGAAAAAGTCCCCTGTGGAGCACTGAGTACCTTACTGTAAGGTAGGTACCGCGCCCCGCGGGGCCCATGTTCCAAAATCCGAGCAGTAGGATCAGGCTCCCGCTCAGCACTAGCAGCTTCGTTCGTCCGCCGTCGCGGCGGTCGCAACCTCTTGGCAACGCCGGGCCTTGACTCCGAAAGCGAAAATCTCACTCGCGGCGCCTTGTTTGCTGTCCACTCGAAGCTAATCATAGCTTATCAAGCACTCGGAGTAACCCTGGACATTTGCCATGTTGCCAAGCCCGTTCCCGACTGACTCACCGACGACTGCAAAAAGACCCGGCTCTAGAAAGATCAACATCAACGAGGCGATTGTGCGGACCACTGCGGTCGAGGTGCGGTTGCGTTGCATGCAACGGTGCGACGGAGACGACGACGACGGGGCCACGAGTAGTACATATTGCAGCAACGGCGGCGCTGTGCCACGCAAGACGAGACGCGACTCGAGAGCCACAGCCGGCGTCCTGTCGGGGACTTTTCCCTGACAACCTTCCGCAGCGTGGCAGCTAATCGCAGCCCCTGCCGCCACGCCTCCCGCTCTCCCTCCCGCCGCAGCTCACCCGTTCACGGATAGCTCCTCCAGTCTTCCGTGTCTCTCGGCCGATCGAGGCCGAAAGGCTCGGCGACGATTCCTAATCCTCATTCCTATTTTCCAAACAAACCACCCCCAGCCGTCCTGGGCTGTTGTCAGGAATGACGATAACGAGGTTGAGAAATTAGGAATTGCTTACGTCGCAGTCCCTCCGCTGCAAGACATTATGTCGTGGTCAATTGCCAAGCTCCGCTAAAATTCGCCATCCGCACAACTTGACAAAAAGTCCGTCCGTCTCATCGCAGCTAACACTGGCGAGCCGAGGAACGGCGTGACGCATCGCGCGCATCGCGGTCAGCACGCCAGCGCATGGCCTGCTGCTTCCGCCTCTGCTCTCCTCTCCGCTGCTTGCAAGTTGATTGCCTGCCGCCGCACAGCAGTCCGCGAATCGTCTCGGCTTCAAGTGCCGCGACCCAGGACGCGAAACAAGGACGCGAAAGCCAACCGACAACTGCACTGTGGTCACTCGCTCGCCGTCAATCGCCCCAACACCCGGTGCGCCATGCAGCACGCACGACTCTAAGCTTATGCATCCTTCCCACCCCCACCACCACCTCCTCATCCCACCCGAGCGAACGACGTCAATTCGCTCGCCGTTGCCGTTATCCGAGCGGCCCACGACGCTGGCAGACTGTGTCCCTTCAAAGTTCAGACTTCCGTGCCGAAAAAGGAAAAAAAGAACAGTCGACTTGTCATCGTTCGAACGAAAATTGTTTGCCGTCTTCGAACCCGACCCGATGCAGGGAGCAATGCTGTCCCTTTGCTTCCTTCTGTCAGCAGGGCAAGCGTTCAAGATAGAGTTTTTCCATCTGCGACTCTCTTCTGCAAACTCGTTCTAGCGAGGCCTCGATTCGACAGGGTTACCACAGCTGACACTTCATAAACATGTAGTAATCCGCGGCTCTTTCTCGGGTAACTCCCGCTTTGGCTTCTGTTCGGGGCCGATTCAGTCATCCTGCAATGTCCTCCAGGAGACAACGAGCCGGCCCCATACCATCTGCACCATCGACCCAGCCTTCGAGAACTTGTGGATAGAAATGCAACACGCACTCTTGCGCGCATCGTCCCAACTCAACATATGTACTCACGATGCACCTCCGCAGAGACCACCCCCCGCCAAGCCTACATTGCTCGAGCGCATGATCTCATGTTTCCCTAATCAGTAACCTGTGTACCACCGTGGCATCTGACAGCTGGACACCAATTTCGCAACGACAGACATGCTCCAACTGGCAACACCATCGCAGGGCGCTGAGTAACCGAACGGCAACACTCGAAACGAAATGGGACCAATCAGCCCAACTGTCGTGAACCGGGCTTTCGGGTTCTTGAGAGCTCCGTCGTTGCAGTGATCGGAAGGTTCATGACATCGGACGTTTCTCGTGGCAGGTGAGAGCCTGGATATGTGCGACGTGAGGGGTTGGGGATGGCCCCTGGACCGTTGCATCGGATAAGTAGCCCCTCTATCCTGGGTGCTTCAAGAGAGTTGCGTGACAAGTGAATCCGAATTTTATGGAGCCATTGGGTCAAAGTGATGATCGCTTGATTATGAGAATTCGAATTCATCTCCTAGGGGATCTGGCTGTAGGTTTTGTTGTTAGGTTTGGATATCCGAGGGGGTCGGGATGACGTGCCTTTAATTGGGGTCATCGCGCGAAAGTTTGTGATCATCTCGGGGTAGGTTTACACCTTTGACTAAGTATTGTGAAGAAGTGTTCTGGACCGCTCCGAAACGGAGTCCTTGTAAGTCACCCACTCCGCCGGCGTCCGGCGTTTGGATGTCTCCACTTCCGGGCTCGGGTCCGGGACCCCGCCGAAGACCGCATTCCGGGGCTCTTGCCGTGTACTGAGGTGGTCTTTACAGGTGTACATGGCGACTATTTTGAGTCTCAACTTGAGGTCTATTAAGGTGGGCGTCGCCGTTCCAGGTCATCCTTTATCAACTCTTTATAAGTCCTTGGATGATAGAAAGACGATGACCACAAATCTCTTGTTTGTTGCACCATGCGAAGAGATCGTCGCTCCTGTCTGACGCCCTGGAAAACACTAGTATACGAGGCAATCTTTGATACCAGACCATTTGCATCGTTACAGGAGAGCTACCAGACTCATTATATTATGAACCCCTCTTGAATCAACCGAAATAGACGATAGAGACGCAGGGCGCCGTGTCCGACATGCAGCCGTACGCAAGCTGGTTACGGGTGAGCGATGTGGATACCCGGAGATGTGAAGCATGAATCTATAGGACGGTTTCCTTGGCTTCAGGAGAGAGCAAGCTTTGATTCCGGCGGTGCGAAGGAGAAAAGAAGGACAAGCTCGATGTAATCCTCCCCAAAGGCCATTCTTATACGGCAGCAGTGTGGCATACGTATAGCTCGGAAGATCTCCAATCTTAAATAGAGACAGCGGCGGGCCTGGGTTGAGGCTCTTCTTCCCAAATACATTCGGCTACAGCCGTGCTCTCTCTCGCGAGTGTCTAAGACAGACTAAGAAAGCTACGTTTGCAGCTTTTTCAATCCTTCCGTCTTCCGTTGATGTTATCCATGATGTATCCTGCCCGAATGTCCCGCGAGAGCCTAAGTTATGTAGGTAAGCTGCAGACTATGGATGAAGAGATAAGGTCCCTAGCTGCCCAACAAACGTGAAATCTCAGAGAGCACGCTCCTAACTGCCAAGCAGTAGGAATTGTACATTTCGTTGGTCCAACAGTCTATCAAAAAGGATGCTTGCTGCAATTTTATACCTACGGAGTGCATCTCCGCGGTCCAAAGATCACAGGTCAGATCTTAGCCCAGTGTGCCATTACTCACCTTCACCGGAAACGAGATCCGCCCTTCGCCGTAGACCCCTCCCAATCTCCAATCAGCAGTGTCACTACATTGTCCCAAGCCTCGAATTTCGAGGCCCATGGTCGCGCAGCCCCGGACACCGTTCATCTAGAGAGTGTCCGACTTTGATAAAAAGAAAAAACATCCGTTTACGTGTTCATCAGAACTCATCAACAGTATTGTCCACTGTGGGGGCCTTCAAGGTTACCATGGAGAAGAGTGTGCACGGTGCGGCATTTGCTTCTTTGAACTTCCACGATGGTGACTGTCTATTACTAGCAGTTAGAGTGAAATGGTTTAATTGTCGGTTACTCAGGCGTGTTCATCCCAGAATACCAGAACATAATCACGGCGACGTAGGCCTTGCGAGTCTCCTGGCCCCCTGACCCTGGATTTACTAATCCAGTTCTTGATCTTGGGGGATTCTAAGGAGCTTCATATGGATAGGTTCACATCGCCCTCGGTATCTATCGCGCTTCTTGATGAAGGGACGCAAGCTGGATGTTTGTCAAGGCACCAGAGCAGGGCCCTCAAGATACTCACTTTCTTCACCGCAAAACTACCATCAAACTCATGTTTTTCTCTTCGCCCTACTGCCTGTCACTTTCGGTGCATAGCTCTACGACGACGTGCGAACCTCATAATGCCTGCTCTCATCACTCACATCCATGTTCCCACAACGAGTAGTATCACCATGTTCGGTGACGTTTTGACGTTCCGTATCAGCGGGCGCCGATCCTGTGCTGGAACACATGAGGTTGTTCTCAACAATACCCTCACCATTGCAATGGACTTCCTTCTTGAAACTGTTAAGATAGCATAAGTTTCCCTTCCTGTTTGGCTCTTCTAGAATGGGTAGACGAGTCGTAGGTATTCGAACACTAGTAACACTCACTCCATTACCTGTTCTATTAAGTGTTACATAGTAGCATATTCTTTTCAAGTAGATGCAGAATAGGGAAAGGCTGCACCGCGATACTAACCCAGGTATTTACATATGACACGCAATTAGCAGTCGTAGCTCTTCGCGTAGAAGCCAGAAACTCAAGGCCTATTTCGAATCCGCCAAGTACAAAAGCCGCTGCGCGTTTTAAGAGATGGTGCGGACATCACAGCACCGAGACCCGATCCGTCTCGCGGAGTCTGCTTCCGCCAGTTTGCCCCCCCCCCCCCTGCCTGTAGTAGTTGAACGATTCAAGGGGTTTAATCTATGTCGCTTACGCTCTAGGCTCTAGGCATCAGAACGCCACAATAAGGACCCTGCAAGATTGTTTGTGAATCCTAGCTCGAAATGGCCAGAATGTGCGCAAACTACCTCACAACATCCGCAGAGCCGCTACTGCCTCCCCGCCAAATTTGCTCTGGCTCATTTCTTCCTGCATTGGAAAAAAGAAACAACGAGAGTGTAAAATACATAAAAGATACTTATATAGATTACAAAGCCCTGGTTGCCGATGCAGAGTATCATCATTTTTCATACTGAGCCTCGTGAATTGTCTGCCACCTCGTCACCATGTCAGTTACAGCATGTTTATCGGCGACCTTCGGCGACATCGCCTTGTTTGGAGCCAACATACTCTCCGTACAGGCAAACCTCGTCAACGACCACAGCATTTCGGTCCCTTCAACGGTGCGCTTTACTCAGCCGTCCGTTGAAGTGAACAACGCCAGCTTCTGCAATGTCACGGTAACTTATACGCATCCTGGACAGGATGATAGCATAGTGGTTGAAGCTTGGCTCCCGACAGGTGGATGGAATGGGCGTCTTCAAGCCGTTGGAGGCGGCGGATGGGTCGCTGGCAGGTCTGCCCCCTTCTACACTGCCATGAGCGGCGCGGTATGGGACGGCTACGCGACCATCACGACGGATGCCGGGCTTGGCAATGCCGAGGATGCCAGCCCCTGGGCTCTTCTCAGCCCAGGCAACGTGAATCTATACGCTTTGCAGAATCTTGCATCGGTGTCGCTGGACGATGGGGTAAGAATGTTCCCTTGTTCTGGGCCTAGAAGTCTGGCTCACCGCTGCTTTAGGCCATCATTGGAAAGTCACTCATCAAGTCGTACTACGGGCGCGGACCGGACTACTCATACTGGAACGGCTGCTCGCAAGGCGGCCGACAGGGACTTATGCTCGCACAAAGATACCCAACGCAGTATGACGGCATCGCGGCGGGAGCTCCCGGGATCCAGTGGACCGACTTCTTTCCCAGCATGTTGTGGCCGCAGCAGTTCATGAACATGCTCGGTGAGTATCCTGCCCCTTGCGAGCTACAGGCGATCACGGCAGCCGCAGTCTCGGCCTGCGATGGGCTGGACGGCCTCGAGGACGGAATCATCAGTGACACCGACAGGTGTCTGAGCAGTTTCGATCTGTTCAAGCTGGTGGGCAGGGCTATCAACTGCACCCAATCAGCTACTATCAGCTCGGCGGCAGCGGCTGTCGTGAATGCGACGTGGCAGGGCCTGCGAAATGCGCAGGGGGAACAGACGTGGTTTGGCCTGAACCCGGGCACCGATATCACGGCCGGTGTGGCGGTGACGAATTGCACCGGGTCATCTTGCGTGGGCGTTCCGCTGGCCATTGCCACACAGTGGCTGTCACTGTTCGTGGCGAGAGGCGCCGAGCTGGACCTGTCTAACATAAGTCATGCGGAGTTCGACTGGTTGGCTCGTCAGGGCCGCCAGCGGTACAACTCCATCATCGGCACCGACGATCCCGACTTGACTGCTTTTCGTGAATCCGGTGGCAAGATTGTCACTTTCCACGGCCTTGTGAGTCTCATTCCCCTGAACGTGCCCTCTCTGTGCAAATACCGACAGTCTCGCAGAACGACGAGCTACTCCCTTCGAAGGGCACGACCAAGTACTACAACAAAGTCTCGGCACTTATTCCGGAGGTACATGATTTCTACCGTCACTTTGAGGTGCCAGGCATGGGCCACTGCGCCGGAGGAGCGAGCGGAAACCCGGTTCGTCTATTCGACCAGCTGCGTGCGTGGGTTGAGAACGGTACGGCATCGGACCAAACCCCGGTAAAGGTCACGGACTTGAAGGGGATCGAGACAGACCGCATCCTATGCCCGTACCCGAAAGTGGCTGTTCTTGATCAGAACTGTAGTCTCGAATCTGACATTGATGTGGAGTGTTGGTCGTGCAGCAGTTAGAACAAGAGTGACCACGTAGTCGCAGCTTCCTTGAACTTGATTTCTCATATTCGTTCGGTCAGTCGTAATCAATTACATTGTGTTTATGATCTCGTGCGAAGGGGGGCGTCGAAAGCGCTCCACTGCGACGGTAGGAATTATGTTGTCGGCCCCAAAGTCATCATGCGTTAAAATTTGCCCGTATTCATTCACCTCGAACCAGTTTAGACGTATGGCGGCCTGCGAGTTGAGAAAGCTGTAAATGTGCATATGCAGGTGAGATCTTGCGTAGTTTCTTCCCTACGACTGAGTCTAGGCAGACTCGCTCATCAGAGAAAGCCTTTGGCGCGAGCATGGTCTTATGGGAAATGATGCATAGCGATTTTGCCTGGCAGACCAATTCTCTGCAAGACACAAGCGACCTATTCATTGGTCCTTGGCAGTGGCGCATAGAAGGAGCAGCCTTTGCCGCATTTTTCTCACCCTTGGCAATGATCCTACGCGCAGTCACGCACGGCACAGCTGCTTCTCCGGCCCACCATCATTACCAGCCTCATGGTTGTCATTGGCTAAAGAGTCTGCGCCTCTGAGGTAAAAGCCTATGTCATTGGCGAGCTCAAAGACATCCGCACTTCGAGATTTTCATGATGAGGTAGACGGCTGAATCTGAGAGGTGCGCTCGCGTGCAGTTAGGAAGATTGGTGTGGGTAGCATTGGCGGCCCTCCAAATCCCATGGTGGTTTGAATAAATAAAGAGACCGCCTATTTTTCCTGTGCTAGAGCGACTACTTTTCCTACTGCTTTACTCTACCTCATTATCGTCGTCGTTATTGTTCCTGTTACTACTGTCGTCTTCTATAAAATCGAATAAGTACACAGGAAATATAGCTGCGCAGACACACCAAAATTAGGCGGTCTCTGAATAAGTAGGCCACCTGCTTGGCATTGATGCCGATTCTATTCACTGTATATCGCCAAGCGTTGCCCTCCGAAGATGAACACCGAGAACGACAACAATACTGTCAACTTGAGGGGGCCAAATCGGAATTCGGTCAATGAATATCACATGCCTACGATTGAGCACAGCGAAAGCAGATCACCAGAAGAGCCTCTCCTTGGTGTACAAAACCAAAGTATACACAACTCAGAGGCATTTTCCCCGACGAACTATGATGAGGGCCATCAAGATAGCGACTCTGAAACCACTGATGTGTCTCAGCAGCTTCCTGGCTCAGTAAAAAAGCCTCGAGGCTAACAATATCAGACAATCCGCAAACGCGAGAAGTTCTTCAGCGCGCACCAAGACCTCACTTGCACCCTGGTGGGAAGAGATACTCTGCTGCGGTATCAGCGTTGTCGCACTTGTTGCCTTGATCGTTGTTTTAAGAGCTTTCGACAGGGAACCACTTCCCAAGTGGCCTTCGGGCATCACGCTCAATACTATCGTTGCTTTGTTGTCAACAGTCTCGCGCACTGCTTTCTTAATTCCAGTTGCGGAGGGTCTCTCTCAGTCAAAATGGAATTGGTTCAAAAAGAGACCTCGGCCAATCCGAGATTTTGATGTGTTCGATCACGCCTCACGGGGACCATGGGGTGGATTGAACCTCCTTTTCCGGACGAAGGGCTGGTGAGTTCGCATCCCCTTACCGCAATCACTTGAGATGTTGCATGTGATAGGGACCGATACTGATGGCAATGTAGGCTAGTGGGGATCTTGTCGGCAACGCTACTTGTTACGGGCATTGCCACGTCCACTCTGACACAATCCGCAGTAACCTATCCCTCACGACTCACCGAAGTCTCGGGAGGTACAGCATCTGCTTGGCGAGCGGACAGCTACATTTCATATAGTTCGGGAACGCGCTTTGGGAGTATGTTGTGTGTCTGCGGATACCGTGGAGTTTATCATCATGTTACCCGTCATGCACAGGTGTTGCTTCATTGAGCAACGCTAATTTGATCGCGAGTAGGTAACACTATGGGACCGGATGTCCAGAAGATTTTCCAAGGACTCTCCACACCCGTGACAGAGGTCCTGCCGATAAAAAAGCCGGAATGTACCACAAATCATTGCAGCTGGCCAAAGTTCAGCACACTTGCTATTTGTTATAATCTAACAGGTACGTATCCATGTTCCCCCTGCCCTTACCCTTGCAAGTATAAAGAAACGAATCAAAGGCAAAGTCCCTCGCTTTTCTTCATCCAACATATATAGATGGCCAGGTCAGCGTGTCCTGCGACGTAATCAGGGTGTATATGAAATCGTATAATCTAACAGATCGACACAGACGTTACAAGCTTTATCAAAAGCAATACAACAAAATTAAGGCAGGGCTCGAACCTCTCACTGCCAAACGGCATAGACATGACGATTCAGCAAATCGAAGGTTACATGTATGCTCTGTCTTGGTCCAGCGCTGTCACTGGTTCTGGAACCAGTCTCGTCTACAACGACACAACGATAATGGACGCTAAGTTTTCTGATTACTTCGCCATGTACAATATGAACACAAGACCTCTGACTTGGGGTCCGGCCGCAGTTGAAATTCTGTTTCACTGGTGCGTGAATACCTACGAAGCTGAGATTAAAGACAACATTCTTTCGATGAAAGAAGTTCAGTCGCACACAGAACCACATTTTGGCAAAGTTCAATCGCCACCTCAATCTTTAGTGAACATCTCAAACAGTAATGTTTCGTACTTTACATCACCAGCGGACTTGGGCTTCAAGTATCCAATATACGGTGTTGAACAAAATCTTATGGAGGACTCTTTCAATCACACTTGGAGCGGTTTCACTGCTGGGTCCAGCACGAATTACTATGAAACTGGCAGTGACATACTACTAAGCGCTTCTGACAATACATTGAAGCAGCTTCAAGAGACTGCAAAGGAGGAAAACGTCACTCTCTCAGATACTGAAATAAGAGAGGTCTGGCTTTCAACAATGCACAAAATAGCTCAAAATGCTGCCACTGGGTTAACTAACTTGTGAGTAATGAGTGCTACATCCTTTTGGTCTGGCATTCATCAAGTTCTATGACTAGTCTTATAGCTCGAGCTGCGACTGAGCCCAACGTCCGAGGTACCGTTTGGGAAACCGAAGTTTACGTCGAGGTCCGCTGGCCATGGCTGGCTTTTATAGGGGCTCAAGTCTTCATGTCCATCATTTGCCTGATGCTGGTCATTGGCGAGACAGTTCGAGCGAATATGGACGTTGTCAAGAGTTCCACTATAGCGGCACTTTTTACCATTAGCGCCCAGGAGAAAGACGATGTTACCAGACGTCTGCTTGAGGCAGAAGGAGGAAGCATAGTGAGCAGCGGAGAGGATCGCCGCTTAGTTCCTCTCAGCATCGCCGGCAAATTGCGCAGAAGAGGCAGCAAGTGGGCTCTAGGGAACGCCTGAAGGGCAATCCTTGGCACTACCACTCCACAACCAAAGCATTTGCGAAGGCCCCGAAGAGGGAAATTGGGGTTGCGTTTGTCAATTGAACTTCAATTTCGGTCCGGCTGGGTTGATAAGAGACGCAGTTTGAAGCTGCTACCGATGTGCGCGCACGTTGTTGTAGTCTAGCATGGGAAAATACCGTTTTCGCTGTATTGCTTTTTTGTGTTGTCGCGTAAGGCAGTCTGGAGATGCAATTGAAAGATGTCAGCGACCAACAAAGTGCTGACCAACTCTGGTCGTCCCAAAAAGGCAGATGGAACCACAATCCAAAGTCTAGGCCACGGCCATCCCAAGAGACATCGGCAATTATTCATTACTCGCGCAGTTGTCATGCAATTGCAGATGGGCTGACAGGCCACGAAAAATGGGCCGACCCGGAAGCCGCCTGCGTCTTAGAAATTGGAAGCCTCCCATTGGTCAAAAAGATCTACGGCCAATGGCGCGTGATTTGATGACCGCATGCAGGGGCCGTCCGCGGTGTCATTCAGGAACCGTGACGTCGGTTCTCGGCCGCTCCTTCCCTGCAGCAGCACTTGCTTAAAAGGACCCTTTTCTCGACCGTCTTCATAGCATTGATTCCCCAAGACATCAGTCATCACACAAGCTCTACTTCACACCAACACAGCCAGTTGAATTACCTTTCGTCTCACGACACAACAGACAACAGACATCTCCACCAACTTCACTCACACAACAACCACCAAAATGACCGTCGACAAGGCCACCACCTGCTGCGGCAAGAGCGCCGAGTGCGTCTGCGGTACGTTCCCTCACACGTTTCCCCTCCCCCACGCCGTGGTCTCCTCCACACATGCCCACCCCCGCAGCCAGAACCAACAAAGCTGACTTTGTTTCGACCTTCCAGCCCAGCAAGCCAAGTGCTCCTGCGGAAAGGAGTCCGCCCTCCACTGCTCCTGCAGCAAGGCCTCTACTGAGAACGCCGTCTCCGGACCCCGCTGCTCGTGCCGCGCCCGTCCCGCCGGCGAGTGCACCTGCGACCGCGCCGGCACCGAGAACGTCAAGCCTGCGGGCGCGACTTGCTCCTGCGGTGTCAGACCTGCCGGTATGTAGTTTTCCGCCGCGTTACCTTTGGATCATGTTTGCTGACGATGTGGTAGACGCCTGCACGTGCGACAAGGCCTCTGATGGCTCCTTCAACCCTAGCGAGCACGAGATTGACTTCACCACTCGTCGCTAAGCGGGTTTTTATAGATTATGAATTTGTGGCGTTTCATGCATTTTCGGACTGGCGTTGAGTTGGGATTGGGATTGAGGGTGGGCAGGATTCGACATGGGCGGTCTCTGAGTGACATACAAAATGGCGGCGTTGGGGTGTGCCTGCTTACAACAGCATCGACATTGAGCAAGTACAACGAATAAGAACCACTTTCTTCGTAACACTTTGCATTGTGCCCATTAGAAGTGTTCAACTGTCGGTCTTTGTTGTCTGACAAAAGTTCTTGTGATTGACGTCCTACTGTCCTCGTTTGGACTTCCTTTGACGTTTTTTTTTGTTAGACCAAGTTTGTCAAACTATTCGAACGGCTGGGGATACTAAGCCGCTTCACGTTGATGATGGACCGTCTACGAACATGTTTGAGCCTTTGGCTGCCACAAAGGACCACTAGGTTGGAAATAGCATCCGGCCTCGCTTCAGGGCTGGAAACTCAGGGTCCTGTCTGTGCATCAATCGACCCACTCGTCTTCATCGTTATGAAGACTTTATGTTCTGCAGAAAGCGACATGACGCTGGGGAAGATTGTTGCGGAGATGGTCAGGACCGGTCCTGGTGGGTGCTTCGCGGGGGCGCCGGGACGTTCGGGGCCCCGCCACCAATAAGGGGCTCGGAAAGTCAACGTCTTGCGGCTGCCCGCGACCAATGAAAAAAAACAAAAGAAAAACCAGAACCAACCACGATGGAGGACACTCACTGCAGGCAACGATAGACCAACGAATAAAGATTCTGGGGATGCTGATATGCATGGAACATTCGCTGCAGGATTCCACAGGATTGGCCCGGACCAATGGTTCGACCCGGGCTCTTTGTCATCAGAGGTCTCTCTTCAGGCTCCTCGGGCTGGCGACCTGCATACGGCCAGCATGCAACCCGAATGACACGCCATCCAGGCCTGATGCAGCTTCATTCAAGTCGGATCGCCAGCCAAGGGGGACGACGTTTCATAGAAGCACTGAAACCAGGTGACAGCTGGAGTGACAGCTGGAAGGGTGACCTGATGCCCGTCGGCTGAAGAGCGCCAAGCGAGATCCATCGTTGGGATGAACGGCCGGGTGGTTCATTTATCGAGATTGCAACTGAGGCGAAGTCGTGTTAGTAAAATAAGACCACTGTTGCAGGTGCTGCTGACATGAGCGAGGCGGCCAGTTCTCGCCACGGCACTTGAATATTCATTCAGCTTTCAGACCTGCAAAGAATAGCTAGAAGTGCAAAAAAAATAAAAAATAAAAATGGGGGCCTGCATTTTCATCGTCATTTTGCGGTCAAAAAATGCAAAGCTCCGGTCTCGTCGTGGCGTGGGTCGCGTCTTCCTCTGGGGGCATCGGCAGACGATGCGAACGTTCCCCGACTCACCGGAAGCTCCACTAAAAATATTTTGCAACGACTTTTCTGCCGCCTGGAACGGGTAGGTGCAGACGGGCGGTCAGGAGCTCTCCAGGGAAAGAGCTCTGCAGTCCGGCGCAATTGGCCCTGGAGCTCGGGCCACCGCGGCACAAAACAGCCCAGAAGCACTGCGAAGGTGCCGCGCCGGACCACTGGACAGGGACACTGGGACCCTGTGGTGGGCACCCGAGCACTCTGGAGGGACGGCTTTGGGCCACAAAGCGCCACCCCTGCTTTTGGCAAGAATTCCTGCGCCCAAGAAAATACAAAGCTGCTCCTCCGGTCGCGTCACCTTCCTCGGAACACCTCTTTTGTTTCTCTTTCACTTTTCCACAATACATCAATCCCTCCCGACTCTGGTCTGTTTTGTTTCCAGAACATCATAAAAACACGTCAATTCGCATCGCAGACGTCCGTTACAGCGATTGCCATCTGCTGTTTACCCCGTTTCCTCCTGTTTTTGACACATTTTATACGCGTCTTCTCCGAACCACCCAACACAGACATCACCTGACGGACAATGCCTCCCAAGGCTGCTACCAACAAGGGCGTCGCGCCCAAGGGCGGCGTCACGAAGAAGACGGCCGCTGCTACCACTGCCGCGACGAAAAAGGCTGCTGCTGCCAAGAAGACCGAGAAGCCTGCCGCGAAGCCTGCTACGAAGAAGACTGCTGCCACCAATGGCGCGACTGCCGCCTCCAAGAAGCGCAAGCTCGAGGAGGACGAGGAGCCCGAGGAGGAGTCCGCCGCTGAGTCCGCTGACGATAGCAAGCTGAGCAACGCAAAGATAACCAAGCCCACCAAGAAGGCCGCTGCGCCCAAGAAGACCGCCGCTGCCGCAAAGAAGGCTGCTGAGACGGACGACGAGTCCAAGACCAAGAAGGCTGCCCCAAGAAGGCTGCCGCGAAGAAGGAAGATACCAAGAAGACCGCTGCACCCAAGGCGAAGGCTGGTCCCGCCGCTAAGAAGCGCAAGGTCAGTGACGACGAGACTGAGGACGAGAAGCCCGCGGCCAAGAAGCCCACGGCCAAGAAGGCGAAGGAAGCCGAGTCCACCGAGGTCGACAGCCAGGCCACCGAGTCTGCCAAGTCCGATGAGGAGACCGAGGTTGTCAAGCCTGTGAAGGCCACCAAGAAGACCGCCACTGCTGCTCCCAAGCCTCATCCCCACAAGATTGGCGGCAAGATCAACTCTGCTCCCACACAGATCCTCGACATCTATGTCTTTGGCGAGGGCAGCTCCGGCGAGCTCGGTCTCGGCAGCAAGCACAAGCCCAAGAAGGTTACTGATGTCAAGCGTCCCCGCCTGAACCCCTTCCTCGATGCCAAGGATGTCGGCGTCGTTCAGATTGCCTGTGGTGGCATGCATGCTGCCGCCATCACCAAGGACAACAAAATCCTGACATGGGGCGTTAACGACCAGGGCGCTCTTGGTCGCGAGACCAACTGGGAGGGCGGCGTCCGTGATGTCGATGATGAGGAAGATGACGAGAACGACGAGGACAGCGGTGTCAACCCCCGTGAGAGCACGCCTACTGCTGTTGACTCTATCCACTTTGCTCCCGAGGCCAAGTTCACCCAGGTCGTTGCTAGTGACAGCGCCACCTTTGCGCTGACTGAGGATGGCAGAGTCTATGGCTGGGGTACCTTCAGAGTAAGCTTCCTTTCCTCTGGAACACTGCAAACATGCTAACCGAAAGCAGTCGAGCGATGGTATCCTTGGTTTCACCGAGAAGATCAGCATCCAGATGACCCCCATGTTCATTACTTCCCTTAAGAACATCACAGCTCTCGCTGCCGGCTCTAACCATATTCTTGCCCTGGACAACAAGGGCACCGTCCTCGCATGGGGTTGCGGTCAACAGAACCAGCTTGGTCGCCGCGTCATTGAGCGCAACAAGCTTGCCTCCCTAGTCCCCCAGAGCATGGGTCTTCCCAAGAACCGCATCAACCGCATTGCTTGCGGATCCTACCACAGCTTTGCCATGGACAAGGACGGTGTCGTTTGGGCCTGGGGTTTGAACAACTTTGCCGAGACTGGTATCTCCAGCGGCGCCGGTGAGGACGATGCTGTCATTCTCCGCCCACCATTGTCGAGTCCCTCAAGGACTACAAGATCAAGCACATTGCCGGCGGCGAGCACCACTCTTTGGCCTGCACAGAGAAGGGCCAGCTCCTGACCTGGGGTCGTCTTGATGGCCACCAGGTTGGCATTCCCGTTGAGGAGCTTGATGCTGAGAACGTCATTAAGGATGAGAGCCAAAACCCTCGCATCCTTTCTAAGCCTACCGTCGTTGAGGGTATGTTAGTCCATTTGCATGCGTTGAATTTTGCTAACCAATCTCAGATGTCGCGAACTGCGTATTCGTCGCTGCTGGTGTTGACAACAACATTGCGGTTGACTCCAAGGGCGTTGCTCACTCATGGGGCTTCTCCGCCAACTACCAGACTGGCCAGGGTACAACCGACGATATTGAGACTCCTACAACGATTGACAATAGCGCTGTCAAGGACAAGAAGATTATCTTCGCCGGCGCTGGAGGCCAGTACTCCGTTCTTGGTGGTGTCGCCGATGTCCCCAAGACGAACGGTATGGTCTTCACTTCGAACGGCCAGCCAGCTACGGGAGGCTTCAGGCCCGTCTTCTGAGCACTGGAGCGCGGGAAACCTCACCCTGTGGGGCACGTATCGAAACGAGCGCATGACGACTGCAGATCCAACAGATCACGCATAATGAATGAGTTTGAGGGCCGTCAATAGAAGGGGAATCAGATGGACTTGATGCAAGGGTCAAGTCATGGACATATTTCCAGGGTTCCGATATCTTGTTGCTCGCCTCTGTGGCAAGAGCGTCTTTTTTTGCGCAAACGCATGAAATATTTTGGATTTTTGGTCGTCCGGCGAACGGGCTTATAGACATTTCTTCTCATGAGAGCTGCAGTGGGCTCCGGCAAGGCATGGAACGGACGGGAACATAATGAACGGCCTCAAGGAAGTCATTTCATGATACCAAGGGCGACTCAGTTCATCGAAGCCCCGTTTGTTTGGCCGGCGGGAGACGAATTCTCACTGCGTGGCTCTTGTTTGCGAGGCTGAAGAAAAGTCTCTCATTGTAATATTAGGTTGGCCCCGTCTTTTCCACACCTTTGACACTGTTATTATTATTCGAAGGTATCACGAGGGCTACTCGGCATTGACGCATTTTTAAGCATCGGAAGGGGGGGCAGGGCATTGGACTATCAAAATTTTATTCTGGCTTCGTCTGAACATGATTATGCTATTGTACAGTGACGTGAATGAAGCGTCTTGCCTGCTAAGCCGCTGATGGCTGACATGCATCACGCTGTTGTCTTCTGTCTATCCATCCATGACTCCTTTTGGACACCTATGGACTCCTTCGCCTGTTTTGAACACCCCTACTAGAGTTGTAAGGCACCGCTCCCGCATCTGCGTCTCACTCCACAACTTTTGTTTTGTATATGCAGCCCCTCAACCCTTTCCGAACTCAAGCCTTCACCCCAGCAGCAGCCTTGATCAGCGCCCCGCTGCCTCTCGAGCTGAAGATGCCCATAATACCGAAGCCGACGTAGAAGAGCGCGAGCGGGTAGGCCACGAGCCCGCGCATGCCCCTCATCCTGCCGACGGCGCAGAACATGCCGCTGGCGGAGTAGGTGCTCCACAGGATGGCCATGGTGGTCAGGACGATGCCGAGCGGGGTGTCCATGGGCATGGCGATGCCCACGAGGCTGGTAGCGACCATGGGGCAGGCAGTAGCCCAGGACGGAGCTGGAGCGGGCGAAGGTGAGGTGCTGGAGAAGTGGCCGGTGCGCGCCGCGGCGGACGGGTGGTCGTGGGAGTCGACGGCGCCGGGGTAGCCTGCGCCGCCGTATTGAGGGGCGCCGACGCCGCCTGGGACGGAGGAGGTTGCGGAGGGGTGGACGTCGGTCGGGGTCATGAGGGAGAGGATTACGTGCAGGGAGGTGCTGCCGAGGAGGGCGAGGCCGTAGATGTAGCCAAAGTGGACTTTGCCGGAGAAGAGGAGGAAGGTGCCGAATAGTCTGCGAGGTGGGGTTTGTCAGTTGGCTTGGTCGGATGAGAAGGGGGATGGGATTGTGTGCAGGGAGGTGTGCCTACAGGAAGAAGAGGATTGGACCAGCGAGGTCTGAGTCGTCCATTAGGTGTTGGTCGATGCGGCGGAAGGGGTTCAGGACCGCAAGTGTCTACAAGACTTCATCAGCATTTTCGGGATTGCAAGCACGCAGGGGAAGCGGTCCAAACCTTTGCCTGGATGTGCCCAAAGTTCACGCCCAGCTCCTCCAGCAGGGGAGGCTCCCCGTCGTATCCCTCCGTCGAGAAGGCCGCGAGCCAGCCGGTCCGCAGGCCGCCCTGCTCTCCCATGCGCCCGGAGACGCCCGCCGCGCCGCCGAACGCAGCCGCACCACCAAAACCGCCTGCGCCGCCAGCGCCGAACTGCGAGCCGGAGGGCTGGGCTCCGTAGCCGTAGGAGGCCTGTTGTGGGGTCGCGTGGCCGGAGACCTGGGCGGGGGAGTAGTCGGAGGGGTAGAACTGGAGGTTCTGGGCGCCCTGGCCGGGCCCTGGGCCATAGGATGGTTGTTGGTAGTAGTTTGACATTGTTCTCGGTTTATGCTGCCGTGAAGTTGCGAATAATGATGCTTTTCCCACCCCCTGTCGATGTCGTATCGCGAGGCTCTCGTGCGGGCTTACTGCCAGTGAACCGGGTTGAAATCGTCTTCGAAAGGGTTTTTGTAGTGGTTTTGGAAGTGGTCGCAAAGGTGGCTGGCTCGAGAGCCTCGTTGCGCCGTAGTGGTTGGCGGGTTTTGCGTGGAGAGGACAGTTTGACACCCGAGCTTGGGGCGGCGGTCGGTGTTGGAGATGTAGCTTCTTTGGAGGTTCAACACACGTCAGGCAGGCCCAGCTCTGTAGCAAGTTGGTGCCTGTGATCTAAGGCCAGAGCGCAGCTTTAGTCAGGCACCGAGCTGGGGCCCGTATCAATAGTGTTATCAGATGGCGTTATCGATAAAGCTATCTAATCAGCAATCGGGTTCGCCTGAAGAACATCCGATTCTGAGCATCCCCCTGATGCGCCGAGACCTTGAGATGAACTGTTCATGAACGCTGCACAACCACCTTGTGTCACCTCAACAGCCGATGCTTGTTCCCCCTTTTGTTTCTAGAAAAGGTCGACGTCACACAGCATTATCCAGTTTTCCTGTCACCAACGCTGGTACCGACAGACGAAATACCAGAGGGCGCCCAGAGTCTGGGTCGTTCGAATTAGCGTCAATTCTGCCCTGTGGTTCGCCGTCTAGAACAGGCAAGTGCCTCGTTGCAGGGAGGAGTCTAGACTCGAGCCACCCAGCGCATCCCGCAATCCCAATTCCCGAGATTCTGCGGCAGTTTTTTGCTTTCCCCAAGCACTCGGATATGGGGCCCCCTTTCCTACCCATCCCGCCGGGCGTGGCCATGAGCAGAGAGTCTGCCAAGGCACCGCACACAAATACCGGCAGTGGACTGACTGTCCCCACAGCGCATGCGGCTTTTTAAAACAAACATCGCGAGATTTGGATGTGGTCCTCCTGCGCACAAGATCTCGCGGTTCGCCTCAATCCGTCAATCTCCTCCGTTCTCGCAATGAAGATGCAATCAACACCTTCGGGCACGTTTTGATCGAAAGACCGAACATGGCTCGGCGGCTTTGCTGAATCGCGTGCCTGCTTAATGCGATTAAAGCCCTGGTCCACGTTCCATCGAGTCCGTATCCGGATGCTCTCCGAGATGGAGGGGACGTGAGATCCTCCGGGCGAAAATTCAATATTCGTACTTGCGCGTGTTGTGTGCATCGTGGCGACAGCCCGACTGGTTGGAGGTCTTTTTTCGTAAACAGGCCTCACGACTTTTCCGCCTTACGAACCCAGGGGACCCCTCCATGCCAGGCACTCCTCGAATCTCTCGATTGCCGGTTTCTCTCCCACGGAGATGTCGATGGATCCGCCCTTCTGTGTTTTTCCCTTGCGGCGGCCAAGCACTCCGTCAATGAGGTGCCCTACGGTTGTGGAGTTTTGTTTCCACCAACGGGAGCTCGAGATGTTGTTCTTCAACCCCAAATCAAAGACAGGGGGTCCTTCAATGGTGGCCGCAGATAGACTGGCAACGGCCCTTGGGTGCCCTGGGTCCTTGACTTCTGGATAATGAAGCTTGCTCGCTTTAAGGTACAGGCCGAGAGCTGTCAAAGACGAAGGGGCCTCCCTGTTGGCTTCCCGAAGCTTTGTATTTAAGCTTGACGGCAGCCGGCTAACACGGCATGTTTGCTGATCCTTCTTGTTAGTCACTCACAGCTGCAGTCTCTCCTTCTCCTACCTCTTTGGTCTCTTTAACAGCAAACATGGGTCTCTACAAGTTCCTTCTGGCCATCTTGCCGGTCGTGCTGGCTGCCGACATCTATGTCTCGCCCACCGGCTCCGACTCCGCGGCCGGCACCCTCGCGGCGCCCCTGAAGTCGATCCAGAGCGCCGTCGACAAGGCCGTCGCCGGTGACACCATCTACCTCCGCGGCGGCACATACTCGCCCACGACCAACATCAAGATCGCCAAGAGCGGCACATCCGCCAAGCCTTACACCATGACGGCTTACAACGACGGGCCGTAATCCTTGACGGTGAGGCCCTTCCCGGCACACCCGCCGCGCTGGACGCCTCGCTCGCCAACGCCGACCGCGGCGTGCTGCACATCGAGAAGGCCAACTACTGGAAGTTCTACAAGTTGACCATCATCAACGGCCCGTACGGCGTGTACCTCCGCGACGGCTCCAACAACTACTTTGAGCGCATCGTTACCCACGACAACTACGAGACCGGCTTCCAGATGCAAGGTTCCCTGAGCAACAACCAGGTCGTCTACCTCGACTCCTACCGCAACCGCGACCCCCGCAAGAACGGCGAGAGCGCCGACGGCTTCGCCTGCAAGGAGGCTCCGGCACGGGCAACATCCTCAAGGTGCCCGTCTCTGGGAGAACGTCGATGACGGTCTCGATCTCTGGTAAGACCACAACCTCCCCTGATACTTTCCTGGCACGGCTAACATGGAACGACAGGGAATTCAAGTCCCCCGTCACGATCATGGACACCCTCTCCTGGGGCAACGGCGTCAACCGCTGGGGCTTCACCGACTTCCAGGGCGACGGCAACGGCTTCAAGCTGGGCGGCGGCGACGCTGCGGACATTGGCTCCGCGGACCACGTCATCACCAACTGCATCGCCTTCCAGAACGCGGCCAAGGGCTTCACGGACAACAAGAACCCGGGCAACTTCCAGTTCTCGCGCAACACGGCGTGGAACAACGGAGGTCGGCTTCCAGACCATCACGACCAAGTCGACGCTCAAGAGCAACGTCGCGAGCGGCAACTCCAAGACGACGGCCAAGAGCGGGCAGACGTCGCTCGTCAGCGGGACGACCAGCGGCAACTCGTGGGACGGCAGCGCGACGTGGTCCGACGCCAGCTTCAAGAGCGTCGACGTCAGCCTCGTCAAGGGCGCGCGCCAGGCGAACGGCAAGATTGCCGCGAGCAACTTTTTGATTCCCACCTCCGGCGCTGCTATCGGTGCTACCACTACCTGGTCTTAGATACTCATCGTTGGTGATCGGGAACACTGGCGCGATGTTTTAGAACAGTCCTCTTCTGTACATACTTATTCTGCTGTGAATACTTAGCTAGACTGCCGTTGTGCAGAGTACATAAATCCACCGGTACATAGTCTTTGAAAATCTGTCGCATCAGTGCTGGGTTGAAGTGGTACGATTGCCATTGTGCATGAATCGTAGTTTGCCATCAAAGCTGGTAGCCTTAGTCACAGAATTTTGCCGCATAATGAGCTGAGCGCATGGGTTGTTGATGGCCAAGAGACTGGCATTCGTGTTCAACTTAAGAGCTCGTCCTGGGACCATGCGCTCATTTGCGCGCCAACGTTTCTCGGCCAACTCATTGCGTATCGACAGCAGCAACTGACATGAAGTGAGAATAAGCTCATGAGGGCGATATCAAGCCCGTTATCGTAGAAAAGGGGCACGAGCGCAGCGGAGCTTTTTGGTGATGGTCGCAAACTCAAATTTCAGAGTCATATTTATCCACCAGGGCCATCCATCTTGACCGAAGCTGTTGGCACCGTCTGGCACCAGCTGGCGGAAGTCGTCACAGTTGTGCAGAATTGTGAAGAGCCAAGCACGGACGGAGAGGAACGAAAAACAAAACGTCGGAGCGGCGAAACCCAATCCCGGAGAGCTCGGAATTTCTCGTCGGCAATTTCCATATCGTGATGGATTTTTCTAGCATCAGCGACGGCGTCAAACCCCCACGCCCAGCAGCTCTGCCTCGCGACGACTGCCACGTCTGACCGCACCACATCCGCACTCGCTACACCGTGCGCGATTTGACATTCCGATTCTCTACAACCTCTTCAATCTACGATTTCCACCGCAGAACTTGCTGCGACTAATACGTCAACATGGTGAGTCTCCATTTGCCGCCCCCCCCTCCCCTCCGATGCGCCACCGCATCTTCCGCCTCCACCCCGAATCTCCCGGAACCCCCAGAAACACCACTTCAAAACATACCAAGGTGCTAACAAGTCTTGCTTGTAACCAGGCCTACCGCCTAGTGACCCAAGTCCTCTTCGTCGGCACCCGCATCGTCGGCCGCTCCTTCGCCGCGCCTACAAGCAGGCGCAGGCTTCGTCCGAGTACGCCCGCGCGCAGGCCAAGAACGGCAACGGCGGCAGCGTGGCTGCCAAGGCGAACGGCGCGGGTGGCATGACGCTCGACGAGGCGTGCAAGATCCTCGACGTCGACGCGCCCAAGGAGGGAGCGAGCAACGCGGGCGAGGTCATGGAGCGCTTCAAGCGGCTGTTCGACGCAAACGACCCGAAGAAGGGCGGCAGCTTCTACCTGCAGAGCAAGGTCCTGCGCGCGCGGGAGAGGTTGGAGAGCGAGATTGGGCCGCTGGTGGAGAAGGAGGAGGCCGAGGCCGAGGTGAAGGAGGGGTTTAAGCCCAAGATTTACAAGGACGGTGAGCGTATTTAGCCTGAGCAATGGGCTTGGGTCTGGGGAGGGACGATCGACGATGGAATGAAGACAGAAGGGCTGAGAGTCTTTTTTTTGCGACAAGGCTTGAGAGGGCCCTCCTGGATCAAGGAACTGTATTGGAACAACTTCACTCGACTCCGCATGGCATGGCGTTTTGGGCAGGGTGGATTTGTGGCGCGGCACCGCCTGCATTGGCATGGTTAGACGATAAAAAAAGGGTTGCGCATGTGTTAATACTGTACTATAAGAGAAGACAACCGCCGAGGTGAGAGGTTTGGACCGACCAGAGGTCGTTAGAGAATGCAGATTGTGTGTTCTACTCATTGATGGATTGAGGTTCTGTTCGCTGCGAAGTACTCCGCGGGAAACTTCCTTGACTTTCTGTCGGCAGAGCCATTCGTTCATGTCCAGGGACATAGGCAAGGATAGGAAGACAAAGAACGTAAACGTTCAACGGCCAAAAACTTATTCCGGAACAGAAGTAATGGTTGTTTGGGTTCTGGAGGACCTGGGAGGGGACTTTGCGATACATCCTTGGACGAATATTTGATTTTCAGGCGTGACCAGTTTCCGTCTCCATGGTGTTGCCTTGTTGTGTTTCTCTGCTAGGCAATGCCTCGTATCGTAGGTTGCCAGATACCAGCTGAATCAACATATCTCTAATCCATTCATCTTTCATCTTGAAGTACCAACCTCGGATCTTGCAAAGAGCATCCCTCATCTCCAAAGCATCTTTTTCCTTCCATGCTGCTTCATCCAGGAAATCAACAGATTTATCGTTGTCTTCATCGGGATCGTCTTCTGACGTTTTCATATAGCTTCCCTCGTAGGTCATGTCAAACATACCATAAGCAATGATACCTGATAGATCTGCGCTTGCGATGTCTCGAACGCGGCTGTTTTTGCTCTCTTGCATGATTATACGTAGGTAGGCGGCGCAACACGAAGACAAGGGCACTGTCCAAATGGTGCAGGGAATCGACTCGACAGGTGGTGTGACGATAGACAGCTCGTCTCGTTCAATGCCGGTCCAAGAGAGCGGCGCAAGGATGAATCGACGTTTCGGGTTACCGTGGGCATAGAGAGTGCCTTGATTCACGTACTGGGTAAGGCACCTTCTGCGAAAGTCGTCATCTTTAGCGAGGCGCAAACCACTAACTACGGCGATGTTGTTCGCTAGCTGGATATGGTCATCGGGGACCAGATAAGTCAAGTCCCGAATTTGTAGTCAGTGAAAGGTTCTTGAGTAGGTCGGGATATTGGTGGCCTACCCCATCAGCCACGAGCGGATGCGCCAAACCGTTGAGTAGAGGTGTCTCCCATTCCACAATGGTGATATAGGAGTTCTCGAAGCTCTCCAGCGTTATGAACACCCGAGAATCCATCTTAGGCGGCATACTGATGTGAAATGCCCTCGGTGAAGAAGAGAGGGCAATGAACACAGACTTCGATTCAGACGCTCGAGATTTTATGCAGGTCAAGGCCTTGATATTTTGTGCTTCTGGCTGTGAGAACCTCTTGGGAAGACATCTTTGACTGAGGAGTCACCTCTCGTGTGGCGGTGTTCGCAGCATCTCGCTGGAAGGTTCAGCGAAGCTGTCGCCATGAGAGCCTCAGTGACTTGTTCGGCCCCGCGCCGCGCGGCCGGCACCGTTGCTGTTCCGCCGATTTACTCGGCCAGGGTGCGTGTTCAACTTTGTTATTTTCAGAGAGTTTGCTGACTAGCAGGAACGTATGGGGTTTCTGTTTTCCTCAGCTGATAGAGGGCACAGATTAAAGTATCCATATAGTGTCAAGGTGCTGACGATGATCCACTGTGATATGTACGGGTCCAGCGTTGGGTTAGGAGAATAATTTGATGCCATTCTGTCCAGGCGAACGACTCTAGTGAAAAACTTCAGGCTTCGTAAACGCATTATCAGGATAGACGTTCTCGCCCATGGACATCGTGCCATCTTCATTAACAACTAAGTTGCCCTTTCCTATGGCGACGGTACCTTCTTCGCCGTCTTCCTTGCACTCGTTCTGCGGCAAATAGTAGTAATCATTCAGCTTCCGAATCCCCGGATACCAGTACCGTGACCAAGGTCTCATCTTGCGTTGACTTCCCACCGCAAAATCTTCAAGTAACGCTGTGAAGTCGCGGTAAGGTATCATCTCGGCAAACCAGGCAGTCCACAGAACGACTCCCCACTCGAGCTTACGAAAAGCGTCGACGCTGCCGTAGATCTTCGACAACCCGGCGGAGCATGCCTTTCTCTCCCTCCGGTAGGGGGTCGTAAATCTCGAAGAAGGCTGCCTTGGCCTCCGCGACATACTTCGGCTCAACCAACAACACGTAGCCATCGTTGCTGGTGTCCTGGCTTACCCTAATTGAGCGGCGAATCATGGGCCATTCGATGGAAGGATGAAGCCAGTGGTGGTCGGGGAGGAGCTCGAGCAGGATGGGAATATGCCAGTAGTTGCTGTCAGCAAGCCCAACATCGGCGATCGGGCACAAAAGCCGGATCAGTTGTGTCTCGTTCCACCAAATCGGGCCCATTCCGTTCGTGGCCCGAAGGAAGGCTTTGTACTGCTCCGGCAAAGGGGCCGTGAGCTCAAGCTTGTGTTCAAGGTCCGCGATGTCCTGATGAGACGGAACGGGATGCCGCAGCAAAGTGTCTGGCCTTATGATCTTGTCGTCGTCCTCTCCATCGCGCCCGCATTGACAGCGATTCTCTCCTCCGAGTTATGCTCAGGCCAGTACGGCGCGTTTGCCCTCGTGTTCTCATCGATTGCCCGCACAAGCTCTGCAACGGTGGCGCCCGCGTATGGTCGGGTCGGGCCGGTCTCGAGTCTTTTGATGAGCATATCACAGCCTGTTCGGGCCACTCTGCGAATATGTTCGACATTGATGTTGAGCTCTTTGACGAGGGTATTGGTAGTGGTGGCATTGTGCTCGAACCAGCCCCTTTGCCATAACCGTCTCATGCAGCCAAGCATGGGCAACTGGTCTTGCGCATAATGGTTTTCGGCAATGGCCTTGCCCCATGAGCTGATGTAGTCGAGATTGTACTCGTGCGCATCTTCTGGATTTCTTATTTCCTCGCTCGAAACGTCTTCCTCCGTATCATCGTCATTATCCAGGAAAAACTCATCAACCACTTCATCTTCATCCTGGCTCTCCTCGCTCTCTTCTGAGCTTTGGCCCCCCTCATCGCTCTGCTGTCTTGTACTGTCCTGGCCTTGTCGACGTCGTGGAAAAGTGAGCCGCACGGCAAGATCAAGAGTCAAAGCTCGCCCCGTGGACTTGACGACCTGGTTCATCGACCATGGCGCCAACATCCGCTCCCAGAGGAACCAAAACTGTTTCAAGCGATGCGGGATTGGCCCGTGAGGATTTGCCCTGTTCATACCCTTACTGCCCATTTCAGAAACAAGTTGAAGCGTCTCGTCATCCTCACGCCACGTATGGCCGAACCGGTTGCAGACGCAAAGACGCGCATACCGCTCCAAGGCATCTAGAGTTGTTTCTTCCCCATCTGGACTCACGTCTGAGTCATCACTTTGCAGCGGCTCGGGTCCTGGAGACGCCCAGACCGGCCAAGAGCCGGTTTTCTCCCAAGCGAATGCGAACACAGCTCGTGTGAATGGGTCCGGTCTTGGTGGGCGAACACTGATCGCGTACTTCTCTATACCCCCCTTGGCAAGATAGCGACTTATCATAGTCATTGGAGCGCTTTTCGGGGCCGACTTCGTAGAGATCGAACGGCGGGATCCCATGGGCATGCAGAATCTCCAGCAGACGCGTGCCTTCAGCGACCTGGCCCAACACCGCCAGGCTCACGGCTGTCTCGCGAACACGCTCGACGACGAGGCATAGAAACCGCTCTTGTGCGATCTCAGTTGGGTCGACGAGGTGCCGTGTGAAGTAGTCGATCGTCTCCTCATCCCCAATATCAGTCCTCTCAGGCATTTTGAGCCGCGTCAAGGCACCAGCAAATGACAAAGGTGAAGAACGAAAAGTGAGTGAACGGAAGTGAAAGTACAACCTATCTACCTAACTTCCCCTCAATTCAGCTTGACTCTAGCCATGCGAGAATGACGTCAGCGGTGTTTTGCTGCACAATTGCCTGAAAAAAGATCCAGTGAATGCTGACAGACGTTCAGCTCGGGCAGCTGTGCGTTTGCGCAGCAGCCATTTCATTGGCGCGCGCTTATGTAACCGAGTTGAGAGCGTCGGACTGCCGAAGCCATCGCCGCAAATCCAATAGGGGATTTGGTACATTTCGATTTGGGCCTCATAACTTAACAAGGCTTTGAGAAATCGAAATTTTCAGTCCACCGAAACATTCTCGAGTAAAAAGGGCAGCCTGCGTTGAGGTCTCACAGGAGTACATAATGCGGATCAGCCCCCTCGCAAAAGACGGGAAAGCGGTCAAGTAACGGCTGCCTGGAGCCTTGTAACAGAATAAGAGAGAGAAAAAGCACGGCTTTGAGAGAAGCGAAGGTGGAAGCCGATCTTGGCGCCCTTTTAGGAAATGAGCACCACTAAATACAGCTTAGCTACCATCAGCAGCCCCAGTTGCCAAGGACCCCCGTAAGGCTGATTTTGGAAAGGTTGGTGGTAATTGACGCCATTCTCGACCACTTTGGACTCCTGCGCGATGTTGTTTCAGGGACTCCACGCTTGCAAAGCCGCCGTCTATCGCATGGACGAGCGGGCCTTGTCTGACATGCATTGCCAGCCCGCTCCATGTTGCTACCATTGGCCACCGGGGCAAGGAGCTTGTTCGCTCTGGTGGAGTTGAAGGATTCAAGAGTCTCAATTGTGGCGCAGGGGAGCTGGCTTCCAATCCCAAATTTGGCGCTGGCATAGCGATCCTCTGCTTTGTGGCTGCCTAGCGCCCGCCATCCCACGGATGGTTCGTTCTCTTAATTGGGCGCCTCGTCCCTTTTCGACTGAAACAATTCCATCGTTCTGCATTCCTGGATTGATACATCAGACACATCTTATCTTTTCATATCGCCGGTGCAGTGTTCGTAGATTGTCCATGATCATCGGACGCAGACACACCTGAGTCATCGGCAAGGACACCCCAACACACTATGGATTCATCGCACGGGAGTTCCCCAGCCCCCAACTACAGCCAACCACACAATAGCGATGGCGCGTACGTCGAGAATGGTCTGCACCCCGTCGAGCAAACCGACAAGATCGTCGACAATTCTCACTACGTCTCATACGATCAATACAAGCCGGTACCTTTATCGGCGGATCAAGGCTGTGTAGCTCCGATCGACGCATCTCGGCCCCCGAAGAAAAGGATATGCGGCATCAGCAGCGGTATTTTCATCTTGCTGTGTCTGCTCGCTTTCTTCATTGCGATCCTGGTTGTCGTCGCCGGTGTGTTCGGCAGCATGCTCGCGAAGCAATCCGCCGAGATTCTCGATCTAAAGAGCGCATCACCAACAAAGTTTGTTTCACAGCTCATGCGGCATACATCGGGAGAGGATGCACTAACATGATAATACCTAGAACAAGCGATCCCGACGCGAACGGTTCATCGACCGCTACCGCCGCTGCGGCAACAACGACATGGGTTACGGTTACCGACTGGGATTTCATCGGCTGTTATGAAGACGGCGACGAGCGCGTGTTTTCTGGAAATAATAGCGTCATCCAAAACCAAACGAACAAGTTGTGCGCGTTGGCCTGCGATGGATTTGACTACTTTGGGACTCAGTACGGGAACCAGTGTTACTGCTCGAAGACGCCTCCTAAGACGGCTGCTCCGGCATGGAACTGCGACATGCATTGCGCTGGCGCACCGAACTCGGAAATCTGCGGAGGGTACTATTTTCTCAGCGCCTGGAAGAAGAAGAGTTCATGAAGCTACCGAGGCGCATTAGGATGGGCACTTTGGACGCTGAGGGATGAAGGCAAGGGGGCATGATCTGTGCATGATTCGCTTGATCAGCATGGCCTGGAGTTCAGGATGTTTCTTTGTTACTTGGAATACCCATTAGATGAATTGGAATTATCAGAGAAATACAAATATCTCCGAGAGATAACCATATTCGCGGTCTCACAAGGCGACCTCAGCTAAGTTCATAGCGGGGGGGATTGAGGGATGGGGCGAAACGTGGGCCGAGGATCTTGATCACAAATAGCGTCGGCGTCTCCAACATCCAGCAATGGATTCAAACAACCATGGCCGGTTGGCCCAATGGCAAGGCGTCTGACTACGATTCATCGTGCAATCAGGAGATTCTGGGTTCGACCCCCAGGCTGGTCATATTTTTGACCCTGTTGGTTATTTTTGGTGCGGGAAGAGTTTGCAGCCAGCGGGTCCGAACTAAATGGGTCCCGGGGTCAGGGCATTAGTACTTGGTCGGTATTCCGGCCCGGGATAGCTGGCTTCTCACACATTATCAGCATTTTGGTTCCGCGAAGAGACGCAAGTTTTCGTTGGAAAAGGCGCTGGGATCTTGGTGCAACTTTTGCTGACAGGGTCACCCAAATGTCTGGTCCGAGGTTTGTTCAGCATAGCAGGCGTATTTCGACGAGAGCAATCTTATGTATTGCACTTACAAGTTACATCCCTCCGGTTCGCAGTGATATGATGCTCTTTGGTCGTTCGCAACATGATTAGCAAATGGACTGCTCGACTTTCATAAAGCCTTCTTGATGATCTTATTTTCACAGTAATGATTACTCCAAGCATAGATCATACGCCGCTAAACATGAGATGAACACATTCAAGAGAGCCGGCATCATCGGCTCCGAGGACCCACATATTCGGCGTGGTGCAAACCGAAAAAATTTCACCGAAAAGATACGTACCGAACGACCCCCAAGACAGCTCCAGGCAGCCGGATTTCACTTCAGCTCAGTCGTCAACAACTCACCCGGGCGAGGAGCCATGTCCTCCACTCCTCCGCCGCCCCGCTCGGCATCGATCTATACGGACCTCACTCTCATTATCACAACATCACCGACGCCATCTGCCCCCTCGACAGAACTTCTCGATACCGTCTTTCAGTCCGTTCGCCAACACTGCGCGGACCTCCTGTCTTGTCGCATCATCGTTGTGTTCGATACGTATGACCGCATTGGCCCAGTATCCAGACTGAAGAAAGGTGTGGTGACGGAAGAGGGTGCACAGCAGTATGATGTATACAAGAAGAATGTCAAGACCCTCGTTCTTGGAGCCTACGGACACTCGTCGGGTGCAGACCTGGCGCAGGAGCAAGGGGAGGCGGAGTACGGATTCGACGGAAGAGCAGCTTTGAACCTCACATCATTCACAGTCAACCGGACAAAAGACGACAAGATTGCGTTCGTCGAACCCGCAGAGAGACTCGGCTTCGGTCTCGCAGTGCGAACAGCCCTTAGGATCACCGCAACGCCCTACGTCTGGGTTCACCAACATGACTGGACGCTGGTGGCAGACATCCCGATCGCGCCCATGTTGGAAGTCATGAAGGCCTCTGATGAGGATGAGGAGGCGCCGGTGAAGTACATCTGCCTCGCCTCAGTGCGAATGCTGGAGTACGCCAACTCAGCCCATGCTCATGACTACCCCGCTCTGAGAGCGTTGACGAAGAAGCTCAAGCGGGACTTCACCCACCCGTCACATCCAAATTCCACCGTGCCGCTGACACCCATGTTCTTTTGGCATGATAAGCCACATATCGCATCCACCAAGCATTATCTCTCCCGGGTATTCCCAACAAGATTGGCGATTCCGAAGGGCGCGTTCATCGAAGATGTCATCGGGCAACGTGCAAGAACGCAGATGAAAGAGCAGAGCATGTGGGCCAAATGGGCTTGCTGGCTTTATTACCCCCACGAAGGGAAACAACTGTGTTTGAAACATTTGGATGGTAGGAGATGGAGAGGCGTGGAGGCCGAAAAGGTTCAGGGAGCGAGGTGGAGAGAGATCAGAGGTGTAAAAGAAGACAAACACGAATGATTGTAAACAATGGGTTTCCATGATGCCCAGTGAGCTCATGGATTGAGTTTTCTAGGCTAGATTCTGACCTGATGGACCTCTGCAGCCTCATTGGCGTTCTAATGTACGGAGGTTATGTCTCAGGTCTTTGGCGAGGAGTTGCCGTCCTGCAACAGTCCGCCGAGTGTTATCGTCCAATTTTGGGCTATTGGGATACGAAGCGAAGAAAACAGCTAGCATCGGCATCTTATCTTTCTTCAATCTATCCGTCAAGGTAGACTTGGGGCAACCGCGGGAAACCGGGCAATCCCGCGCTTAAACTTGCAGTCTAGCTGGGTCGTGTGGAGAGCTTCGAGGTCACTGACAGGCTTCCGCTTGACCAAATTGTGGTTTTTGACTACGAAAAGTCCCCCAGGAGCGGGCGTGCCAAGAAGTTCAGGGGGCCAGACTACGTCGAAAGAAACACCCAGGTTTGGGTGGAGGCCTATCCAGCCGGGCGCAATGAGAGACCATGTAACAGCTCAGGAATCACGAGTTTCCGTAAAGAGACTCTAGATTGGCGGCAACTTACCTATCCACGCACAGAGAGAGCGGGGGAGTCAGTATCTTAGTGGAATCCTTATTGACCATGGTGGCAACCTTAACAATCAAACGCTTATGTCAGGTTCTACAATTTCTGACTGTGAGCCCTGGATAGGTCACAACCCACCGAGACCTTCTTAATTGGGCATGGCTTTGCGTCGCTGCGGCTGAGATATTGACAAAAGTACCCAATCCTTCAGCCATTTCACAGAGTTGTATGCCAATCAAGGCTGACTTGCAGTGCTCTAAGTCTTGGATTATCCAATGAAGACTCGCGCTGAAATCTCGGGCAATAAAGAACCATACCTCTGGTGCATCGTGTGTCTTGAAGAGGAAGCTCGCGGTGTTGCCTCAGACGGCCAAGCAACGGGAAGGCTTTTGCCTGGGGCCAAGATTCAGCAATGGATAGCGAATACTTTGCCAATGGGGGGTTATGGGGCCCGTCAGAAAAAGACATAAATAATGGCCCGCTCTCGTTGTCATTTCTCAAGAGAATCACAACATCACCAGCCACTCAAAACACCCCCAAAAAGCAATTGAATCACCTTGCAAACGACATCATGAAGTTTTCCATCCTCACCCTTGTGGCAACCCTCGCCTTCGCCACCGCCGCTCCCGGCGAACTTGTTGCTAGACAGTGCTCTTGCCACAAGGTAGGCGACGAGTGGATCTGCAGTGGACGTCTCTGCCCAAAGGATTTTGTTCCTGAACCAGCCATGGTCAAGAGAGACACCGAGCTCGTAGCTCGGCAGTGCTCCTGCAAGAAGGTCGGCAATGAATGGATTTGCAGTGGACGACTTTGCCCATGAAGCACCATATAATGTGAGTTTTGCCACCCAGCCAAAGGAAAGATATTTCCCAGTATATTCGTCTAGTACCATTGCTAAGTCGTGCCTTAGAAAGCTTTCTCAGTGGGACTATGATAACAGATGGGAATGGTAGAACGCTTTCAAATTAGGAAGTTAGGATTAGGCTTCAATTAAATAGCAGCGCTTGATCTTGAACCTTTCAAAGCATCTGGCGTGAGATATGAAATGACTTTGACAGTCAAAGTCCATGACCGTATTATGCTATAATGCAGATAGCTCTTCTTAAGAGTTCTGCTAGCCGGACAGTATTAGTTGGCTAGCTGGGCAGTGTGCCCTATACTAGCGTACTTAATACTTCTGTAAAGACGACAGTAGTAGAGAAAACGATAGGAGTAGCGATAAGGATGATAATAAGAGATTACGACGACAGACGACGATAATAGACACTGCCCGGATAGCTAACTGGCACTGCCCGGCTAGCAAACCTCCTTCTTAAAATTGGAGTTGACAACACCGAGTAGTACAAACGCATGCTCTCGTTGGGGCATGAGGTGACGTCACATCTCTAGCTACGAATCTGCGGGCCTAAGCCTAGACAACTTTGGAATTGTTCCATGTCGCTCACCCCATTACTCATAACGTCTGGAATTGCAAGGGGGGGAAATTGCAAGCAGTGAAGAGAACCTCTGACGCAGAACAATTCTCCCCGGCCGATGCTAGAGGTAATGACGCACACAGAAGGATGCGTTACCAAGCATGCTGCGAGACTATGCGCAATCTCCCTGAACGGCTTCGAACATGTTGCTTGGGATTTAGGCAAAGCAGCTGGGCGAGACTCATGGAGCGACATAGAATCTGTCTCTAGAATTGTGGACCACTGGCGGACTTAACACTACACGCAGGACTCCGAGAATAACGAGGGCCGCTTAGGAAAGCCAGCCAAGTATATAGAAACTAATGATACAATGCTGTTTGTCCTTATCACGAGAAGTAATCTTGCTCAATAGTTGGACGAGTAATTGCTTTGTCTCAGATACATAAGGCTTGCATCACACAATGACACCATCGCACCAAGAGGTGAACCCTGCATCGGCGGAAAACCGTCCCTGCTGCGCGGGTTCATCCGACCGGCCAAAACGGACGTCACAACCACCGGTCACCGACGCCAGACCCCCACGATTCTGCCATGTCAAGGATGTCGGAATCCACAATCTGGACCTGCAGTGGTGGATCTGGGTTATGTGAGTTGGAAGCGATTGCCGAATCGGCACTTGGGCGGACTCGCGTGGCGGGGCGCCCCAAGTCTATGACGGCGTTCTCGTTTCACCGCACCGGTATTTTGGCGGTCGGGACAGCTAGTCGGCGCGGACAATTGGCAACTCTAAGTTGTCCGAAGATTTGCAATAGTCCGGAGCTCGACCACGGAGTTACGACACGGTCAGCGTCCTGAGAATGAGGTAGTGGTAGTAATAAATCTTTACAAAACTGATGAGAATCTCACTGTTGATGAAGGTGTGAGAAATGACTGCTTAAACTTTCACCAATATTGACCGACAAACAACGCGCAAAAAAAACTTCAACATGGCATCGAACGCAAATTCTCCAAAAGAACCCTAGCCCTTTTCGGCGCAACCGGCCGCACGGGCAGCGAATCCCTGAAGGCCCTCCTCGCGAACCCCTCCAACCCATTCGACCTCAAAGTCTATGTTCGCTCCAAGGATAAGCTGGTTTCCATGTTTCCTTCATTCAAGACAGACCGCAGCGTAGAAATAGTCGAAGGCCAAGTTACCGACGTCTCTCGTGTGAAGGGATTTCTAGACGGCGCCGACACGATCATTTGCGCCCTCGGCGAGAACGAGAACAGACCTGGCATCCGCGTGCTCACCGATGCGTCGCGTACTATCGTCACTGCACTCAAGCAGCTGAAGGACGTGTCTGGTTCGTCAGCATGGAAGAAGCCGCGCTTGTTGCTGTTATCGTCAGCGACGTGGAACGAGCGCTTTGAGGCGCAACAGCCGGCGTTGATCAGCTGGCTCGTCAAGAATGCGTTTTACTATCCGTACCAGGATCTTCTCAACGCGCACAAGACGTTCAAAGGGGCAGAGAGGGAAGACGCACTGTCATTGTTATTGGTGCAACCACCAGCCATCATCGAAGAAGATGGAAGCGGGCATCATATCGGCGTTGAGTCGTTTGGCATGGCCGTGTCGTATGCCGACCTTGGCGCGGGCTTCGCGGAGCTGGCCACGGAAGACCGGTACCGAGAACTCAAGGCAATCGGGGTTTGGTCCGAAAACTCAAAAGAGGGATTTCGCAGGTACGGGCCAGAGGTCTTGTCGCGTATGGTGATAGGATTGCTTGCGAGCTTTTTGCCTGGATTCTTGTTCATCAAAGCGCTGCTCAACAAGGTGTTTGGCTAGGGAAATATACGGGTAACTGAGTGTAAAGTAGCCTGTCCCTGACTTTTGTTTCCATTGTTGATGCTATTGTTATGTACATATGCTCTAATAGATGAAGTATGAAACGATCATTTTTGTTCCTGGGTATACGTCTAGACACGTTGCACAGCCAGAGCTCCCTTGAAGATTGAGTGGACAAGACTCGGCTTCGGTCCGGTGCGCCGCGACGCACTAAGGGAGAGGGCATCATTGTTGCGCAGAGCGTCAGCTCGCTCATGCTCGGGTAGATCTAGGCTTTCGAGTTCACGGATCTTCCATACGCGGAGGGACCAGACTTTTCTCAAGTTAGCAATGAAAGCCTATGTAAACGGTAAACCTCAAAATAGTCTACAACTTACGTGAGATAAAAGCGGCAATGTACATGAAACCGACAAAGATTTCAACCCCTAGATAAGCGTCGATGCCCGAGCCCTTGATAGTGAGAGCGATAGGCTCTGCAAAGGTGGCCGGCAGGACAAGAACCATCCAAAAGATGGACAGTGCTGAGAATAGAAATGTCAGCTTTGGTAGCCGGAGAAGAAGTCACGCGTTGTTACTTACCGGAAGGCAGGAGCTGTATTCCCACCACTTCAGCGCCGACAGGGGTGACCGTCGCCCAGATGCAGCCAGCAAAGGCACCGAAAAGTGCGTAGACGATGGTGCCTGCGAAATACCTCCCGGCGAAGATCCAGACGAAAAGAGTCGCCAGCGCGGCGACAAGGGTGCCCAAGCCAGCAACGTTGATGCGCCCTACGCGATCACTGATGAGGCCGATGATGGGTCGACCAATGCCTTGTGACACTGCTTTCCGTTAGTACGCCTGCTCGAATGATGTATGCATGCTTAACTCACGTTGGAACATGGCCGAGGCGATGGATCCTTGGCTCGCAGTAAACCCAACCGTCTCAGCGAAGTCGGCCAAAGAGAAGACGACAATGACGTATGCGAAGAGGGAGAAGAAACCCCACGACATGAACAGCCAGAACTCAGTCCTCTTGAACAGGTCTTTGTGGAAGGCGGCATGAACACTTCCAAGAGCCTTGTTACGGTCCCGCATCAGAGCGCAGCATATGCCATTGACAACAAAAGACAGAATGGCGAGGATGCGGAATGCCCACGGCAGGCCGATATTGTGGATCATGGCTGTAGACGACAGGGAGTAAATCAACCCGCCGAGGCCCGAGCCGGCACTACCGATGGCGGACGCGAATGACCGGCGAACGACGAACCATTGCGGGATGATGCCGACGGTCGCATTGAAAGTGAACCCCATACCAACGCCGAAGCCGATACCTTGAGACAACAGGAGATGCCATATTTGCGTCGTGAAAGATGCGCCGATGAGGGCGGCGCTGAAGTCAAGTTAGAGTTGATGACGGATGGTGAGGATACAGAGCACCTACGATTGAACCGTAACACCGATCGCGACCGTCGGTCTCGTTCCGATTCGTGGGATGCACCAGGTCACAATGGGGGCGACAAGAAGGGCTGTGGACCGGATGTCAGTAAGCGGCTCGGCGCGGACGCGGGGTCGGTGTGAGACTCGACTCACCGACGGAGAAGGACAGGCCGCCGACGAAGGCCAGAGTGATCGGGCTGGCGCCGGGAAAGGCCCCGGAATTGAGATAGTAGGCGAGGAAGACCGCATATGACTGTGGCTTGTTAGCTATGTGAGATTCGAGTCACCGGACCGGAGTCAAACTCACTGAGTTGAGACCCCAAGTGTGTGCGTTGATGAGAAAGACGCAGGCGACTACGACCCTAATTTTCATGTCAGCGTCCTTCATTGAATGAAGACCGCGGTGTTGAGACTTACCATCCATAGCCGCCTTCTTTGAATTCTACCTCTTCGCTTGTGCGCGGGCTGCTGGTTTGGCTCGGCGAAGTGTCATTTCGCTTCTCACTCTCCGCTGCCCTGGAAACGCTGTCAGGCATCTGCACCACGCCGCCGTGGTCGTTGTCCTGAATACTTGGGGGTTCGGATCGAGAAGGCATACCGGGCAGCGACAAACAACCAGACCGCTCGCTGTCAAAACGCTCTCTTCTCTCTACCAGAGGAAATGCAGCGGGCAAGTTGTGGGAGGCAAACAGCAGGACCGCGTTGATTGACTCAGGACGTCAGGGTGTTGGTGACAAAGCAAAATTGACTGAGAATTCGGCACGAGGTCGGACTCGGCAAGCCGTATACAGTAGCTGGGTAACCGTATACAGTAGTCATTCGCGGGGTGATCAACTTGGACGAAGCGAATTTTCGACGCCAGTTCCCGACCCGAGGCGCGTTTTGGATTTTTTGTTTGCGCCGGGAATAGGGTGGAGACAACTCGGCGCGGTGTCTAGAGAAAAGGGCGAGATTGACGGTGATGGGGGATGCAACTGTGGGCTAGACCGGATACAGACGCCGCGGATCGATGTGTAATGGATTCTTCTCATTGGTCTTGTTGAGTTTCCCCTTCGTGCTGGGCAACCTGGACGGCTCCGGTGGTCTGGACCGGAGGGTTTCTGCTTTTATCCGTTAAGCACCCCTGAACAAACACGCGGAACACGCCCTGCGGATGTCATTTGACGAGCCCTTTTCGTCATTTGCAGGACATCATAAACTAGCATCCTACGGATTATTTGCGCAACGCGAAGCAGCTTTGAGCTGTTAGTTTCGGAGACCAACGCCGAACAGACGCGACTTTGCGACTGTGACGGTAATTTCTCTGTCTTTCCGGCCGGTTTCGGCGGCTATGGACCGGAGGCGGCCCGGTTCCTGGTCCGTGCTGTCATAAACTTTGAAGAAACTCGGGGCTTTTCCGCTTCGGCGATAAGATTAATTTCGGATATAGCGTGGTTGCTTCATGTTGAGTCGTTCCCTCTACTTTTGGGACAGGAGACTGGACGAGTAATGAGTAAGGAGTGGGACTTTCTCAAGACTTTGTATTCTATATCTATGAAAGATCGGAAGAGAAAGCGTGCCAATACAGGATAGGTTGAGTCGTCGGGAGGCCTTTTTTTGCTAGCCAATGCAAGCCCGCATGTGTTCCAACGAGCGTCTGTAAGCATGCCTCTACATCAAAGGAGTGTGTTTCCAAAATACCCAAGCCCCTAGTAAAACCCAATGACATTGAATCCTTTGCCCATCAATGTACATATTCGAGGACAACACTGTCGAGCCTGGCCACGCTAGCAACCCTCCCATAGAGAAACTCAAAAGTGACTTGGACGTGATCATTCTGAGGGGTGTAGTCCACGGTGACTTCCTTCCAAAGCCCCCATCCAGGGGCGTCACTGGCATCCACTGTCCTCTTAGGCTGTCCGTCAATCATGACCCCGACAAAACCAGCGTCAATATTGTCAAACCAGACCCAGAAGCTCAGTCTGCAAGGGACATTTTTCTGTACGGAAACCCGGGGGCTTTTGATCCTGGTACTGGTGATGGGTTCCTGGAGAGGCCTGTCTGCGAGTAGCTGCGACTCAAATGAGGTTGTTCCAGAGTGGGCCGACGCTGAGGTGAGACCAGCCTTGATATTTGAGTCAAGAACCTCGATGGTCCACGGGGCAATGCCGCACTCAAAGTCGCCGTTGGTCAACAGACCGCCGTAGGCCGCACATGGAGTTGACGTCGGCGTCGGAACGGGGCATGTGGGGCCGCATGCGCAGGCAGAGATGTAACGAGCGGCCGCCGTGCCGCAAGCTGATGTCGCGCGAATCGGGAAGTTGGTGGCAGTGATTCCGTTGGCTGTTATTGTGGCACAGAATGCCGAGGCAGAAGATACCGCTGTCGGAGAGGGACAAGGGAACAGAGCCCGATAGCAACTAATAAGGAAGCTTATTAGCAATCAATTGACCGATTAATCGAGCATTGTACTTACTTGTCGGCATTACACTTAGCCAAGGTGGTCGCAGCTTTGGACCCCAAAGTGAGGACGCTCAAAGCGATGGACACGGATCGTGAGAGGTACATGGCAGCTCCAGAAACTTTGACACTTGACTGGGTCGTTGAGGACAAATATGGCCTATAATTCAGCGTATGAGCAAAAAGGAGACAAACATCATTGTTTATATACTTTGATGCGTCTCCGGTGATCCAGGCTCGCCTTGGACATGTTGGTTCCAGTTGTCTGGTATTTCTAACCGATGCAACGTCAGAAGTAAGATGGCGAATGATCTCTCCGAACACGAGTTCAGCTCTCAGTAAGGGGTGTGTCTCAGTCGGGTGGCTGCATCTCAGCCGTTGTTACCTGGCGAATGAGAATACAAGCCTTCCGCAGTAGTTTGAAGCCACTCTGTTGCACGCGATCCGGGGTGAGCCGGGGGAGCTATCATCATTTTGGTTCTTACTTGTATGTGGCAGGAAGAAAAGAGGCGTTCTGACGAGAGACACATGGGCAGGTGGCCATCGGGGTGTTCATATCTTTCCCGAAGGAATTTGGACCGATGGTAGCAAGCGCGACAGAACATTCCCACAGAAGTTACATATAACTCAGTCGAAAACTAAACGTACCAGGAAACTCTGGGTTTTACGTAGGATTCATAATGAAAAGCGTTTCACACATTTTTGCATGTATGGGTCACCCGGACACATCGGTCAGCCAAGCTTTGTATGAAGTCAAAACTCAGCACCACCTTTTGGTACCAACACCGCGTCGAGTGGAGTCTGCAAAAGTCTCAGAAAAGGTACAAAAGACAGGAACAGTCTCGTTTTCCCCTAAAACGAAAATCCCCTCAGACGCTTGATCTTATCAAGGATCAGATTGCCAACAGCCGCTGGATCGATTCTCTTCACCGGGGACGCATACTATGTTGAGGGTTTCTCGCAAAATCATCACTTATGAGGAGCACTTCCGTGGCTAAGTGGAAGGAATGAAGCATGCCGGCTTCACTGGAAAGGAGAGGAAGTCCCGAGTCATCAGGCTCCTTCTGTCGCGATGTTCCGAGGAATCGTGGGTGGTTCCACTCCCTAGAACAAACAAAGGGGGACCGAGGTTGGCACCTTCCCCTGGCTTCACGAAGTGCCTCCAAAGAAATGCCATCAAATCTTTTGGGCTCCCAGCAAGCCCTTCCAGAAAACGGTGATGAAGAATGGGTTTTGAGAGCGGCTCCCCTTGAGGGCTTGCGTTAGACTCCAAACCGTATCTCTGAGTTTTTGAGGATTGCTAGGACTGTCGAACGACCTTTGGGGTGTAAAAAGATTGTCCGCATGAGTAATGGTCATGCGTGGTCAAGACAATATTTCCCGTGGCTGAGGACCTTGTGCAGCCATCTCTGCGTGAGTCACGTGGAGAGACCATCGACCTTGCTAAAACTACGAGACGCAGATGCATGGCGACGGGAGACCTCTGGAAATGTTTTTGTAGAAGTCATCCGTATAGGAATCTGACCCTTGTTAGTAAACGCTACTATGCCGTTCCTGCGACATGGGACCACACCGCTTCTCACTTACTCAGCTTCCAGCACACCATGCGCTTTCATCACACTGCATAGATGTCCAACAAACAATCAGTTGGGTTCCATCAAACATCAATAACCAAGTGGAGCGAGCATGCGTCGCTTGCTAAACGCAGTCCGCGGTCGGAAGCACCCGCGCAGCGACCAAGAAATTGACTATTCGGAGCTGCCACTACCGCCTTTACCTCTTCGTGCTCAGCGGCCCCGGCCCATCACGCCTCCTGCGACGACCGCCACCGCCGCTACTGCCGACACCCTCGTCGCCGCGCTCGGAATCTTCGCCCTCCTGTCGCCGGAGCTGCGCCGGCGCGTGCTCGTGGCCGCCTTCGGCGACCGCACGCTCCACCTGGACTTGCGGCCGGCCCCGCGCGGGCAACAGCCGAGCCCCAGATGGCCCACGGGGCCGCGTACGAGCACGGCCGCGGGACAGCGCCCCTCAGCTGGTCCCGCATTGTCGCGGCCCCGGCCGTCACGGGCGAGACGCCGGCAACGACCGCCCTGCCGCAGTCTGAGGCCTACAAGACCAGGAAGAAGACAGGACCAGAGTGGGAGTGGGAGTGGCGCTGGTACGGCTGCGTGTGTCATCGTGTGATCCCCCGCGGGTCGCCCGTGGACCACCTCATCAGAGCCCGCGGGCGCGACCCATATGCCTGGCCGCACCGCGATGGTTGCCTCGAGGGCGACGCCATGTTGTGTGAGCTGTGGCCGCGAGGGCCCGCTGTGGACGGCATGGCGTCCCAGAAAGGGGCACCTGCGACTGCGCGGTCGGCGTTCTGGGCTGGCTGCGCGCGTGCCGGCAGGCCTACGCCGAGGGCGTCGAGGTGCTCTACGCGTCCAACACGTTCTTCATCCAGAGCCGGGACCTGCTGGAAGCGCTGCTCTGCCCCTCGGACGACGGCCGGCGCCTGTTTCTCCCGCACCGCCTGGCCCAAGTACGGTCGCTCGAGCTGCGGTGCGACTTCCCTCTTTGGGGACTTCACGCTGCCGTTCATTGCGCGCGCCAGCGACAAGGACAGGATGCGGCTGCTCCCGGACCTGGCCGGCCTGGCGGTCCCTTTTCCGAACCTGCGCTTCCTCGTCGTCACCTTCCCGAACATTCTCGACAATAAACGGCACGCGGATCCGGCCGCTCGCCTGCCCGAGATCGACCGCTTGCTGCTGCGGCCGCTCGCCCTCGCGTTTGCGCACCTCGCGCCGCAGCAGGAGAAGCACATCGTGGTGGAACTGCCGTCAAACGTGTTTCGCGACATCAGAGGTATCGGCCACAGCAAAGGTCTCGGCCTCGAACAGGAGCAGCGAGGAGACGAATGGGGCGATGGCAGGGGCCTTTGGCTGCGGTATGCCATCGGTGGCTCACTTTATTATTACATCAAGGAAGGGCAGGAGAGTGACATCTATCGGCCATGAGCAGTTCTGGGCGACGGCCATATTACAGGCGTGGAGGTCGCTGGACGACATCTAGGCGGATCGGTGCTTATGATGTGGCAGCGTGGTGAACATGTATTGTATAGCTGTCTTCGCCGTGACATTTTCGCTGAATCTAACGCACCCCTGTATATCTGTTTTGACAATAAATAAGACTCTTATAGAGCTTCTGTCGTGTCTTCCAGGTAGCAATCTCGTCGAGTAATATGAATCCGGCAGGGCTCCTGCTTTACCGCCCCAATCTGAGAGTGTTGAAAGACCGGTACATTCGTTCCTCCTGCAGCGGAGTGAACTCCGAAAGACTAAAAAACTGTCAGCGAGCCCATTGTGTTGGATCAAATTAATTCAGGCCTACCAATCATGCTTCGAGTAGTCCATGTAGTTGTGAATGGGGTCGAGTCCAGGTTGGTCCGGACAGGAATCCTGCTCAACAGGACACCCAACCGTCGCGACTTGAGTCGCCGGGGTGTCGTCAACATAGTCACCCTCGCCATTGCAGTCGAAACCATCAAACACGTGGAAGAGCCCAAACCAGTGTCCCACCTCGTGCGTTGCCGTCTTTCCCTTGTTGTCTTCCGGATCCCAAGGCACGCCCGGCCCGCCAGGCATAGTGCCGACACTCACGTGGCAACCGTCGTAAGTGTACCATGAAGTCCCGTTGATTCCGGTGTTCCAGGGGTCTTCCACCGGAAAGCTGCAAATTCCCGTCGCGGAACCAGCATTCGTCATCATGCCCGTCTCGAAGTAGATGTTGAGCTCGTCGTACCCGCCTTGACGAAGAGCTTCAGCTTTCTCCTTGATGCGGGCTTGGCGGGTCCAGGCGTCGTTGACGGTGTGCGACGTGTTCTTGACGACAAATTGGATGTTATGCGGAGCAAACGTCTCGTTGAGAACTCTCATCTTCAGGGCCGTTAGCAGTCCGAAATTTCCCAGGTCCCGAAGGGCGGAATCATGCCTGGTCGTCGATCATTTTGCCTGTAACGAACCCTGCGTGCGCCTCATCCTCAACAACGTGAAGATAAGTCGGGATCAGCAAGCCCTCAGCCCTCTTACCGAGGAAGCTGCTGGAAAAGCCCTCTGCTCGATATGCTGCGCGGAGAGAAGATGCAGCTTGGACTGCTTCTGGCTTCGGAAGATTCGAGCCACACTTTTCTTCCGCAGTGACGTGTGCGATGGTTGCCAGAGCAATCGAGTCGGCGAACAGTGTCTTCAGCTTCATGATGTACTATTGACTTGAGGAGTTCAGGATGTGCCGAAACTCAGCTCATTGAGGCACGGTGCTAAGTTGCGTTACTTATGTATGGCTTTGATGTGCAGCAGTGATGGTCTAAACAGGAAGGTGTCTCTCGTGATGGGTTCGTCATGCCAAGAGAAGCTCGTATTGCTAGATTACGACCTTGCCGCAAGTGGAATGTGTCTCCCCTGCCGAGAACCCAGAGGCTAGGCCGACCGTACAATATCAAAATGACCAAGGTTTTCCCCAGAGTTGGCAGCTTTTTCTCTTGGGTCTTTCTACATTTATTTTTGACGTCTCGATCTAAACTTTATGTTTGCCAGGCCGGATGGTTCGCTGGCCGCGGACTTCTGCAAGGGTCCACCCGGCGTGGCGGCCCCCCTGCACATGTTTAAATCAACCGCGCTTCAGGACAGACACTACAGGTCCAATCCTCGATGCGACTAGTTGGGCGTGCCCGAAGAAGTCATAGCAGACCGAATGCCTGAAAATGGAGACCGTTGTCGCAGGGGATACGACAAGACATATCATTTCCACGCTGACCCCGACTTGGTGTCCGTGGACCATTTGAAGCTTCTTTGTGTTCACTCAGAAGAAAATTGCCTTCAGTAATCTCAGAAGAAACTTCAGGATTAATAGAAATGTGTCGTGACGAGAATACAATGAGTCAGCCCTGACCATAAATTTCTGTTTCAAATGATGTCAGTGTGAAGAGGGCTTACCCATGGAATGGCTTCTTTGAAGCTTCTCGGCGGATGCTGCTCACGAGTAGAACAAGCGCCTATCGTGTCAGGAGGGCCAAGACTTATAGCAACATATATCATTAACCGGCGTTGGTGAAGAGACCGGTCAGAGTCAGAAGTTGCGGAAAGCCAGTCATGACTCATTGAGAACCTCCCAAGCCCTTGGTTTCATTTCAAAGTTTTCTTCTCAACTAACCCATCCTTCGTGATATCGATCCGAAGACGTCCAAAAACACAAAACAATGAAGTGAACTGTCAATTGGTTTAGGAACTTGCGCAGGCAACATACAGTATGAATCGCGATAGCAACCCGAAGATACGTCCATCTGGTCTTTCCTCAGCCGGTTGCAAGTCTTTGCTGCGCAAAAGGAGGAAGGTAAGGCCCGCCACCCATCTACTTGGAACCACTTCGGAAGGCACTACTCTTTTACCTGAACGCGCATCCCAGTCAGAAGATCTATTGAAAGTTGCGTATCGTACGGCAGGCCCTGCCTTTTGCACCAACATTTCCTTCGGCCCCTTCCACAACGTCGCCCAAACCAAACAACATCGACTACCACGCCAAAGACGGGAGAATATGTTGCACGGATAATCGTCTTTCACATTGTCACTCACACCATAGCCATTCGCGATACATCAATTGTATTTGTCCGATTATCACATCTAACGATGGCTGGACCAAAGCATCTTGTGTGTTCCACCTTCGACAACGGGGGGTTTGAACCAGACGACGCAACGTCGTGGTATGAAAACCGCGACAGGATAGGAGAAAACCTCCGCCTGCCTGGGTTTACCTTCCACGACGACGACCTGGACACCAAAACCTGGCCTTGGTGGAGACCTCTTTGGGCAAATCCCTGCCACGCCGATCGGCACTATGGAGAATAGCATTTCAAGGAAGCCGGTCGCGTGATGGTAGCCGAGCGGCTCGGGGACGTATACGAAGCTGCACTAGAAGTGCTCCGTTTGAAGGGCTCTCTCGGCCGTGTCGGCGGCACTGTTGTTCGGTCTGACGTATTGAGCCCAGATCTTTTCAAAGCGATCCGTAAACACCTTGTTGCCAAAGACATGGCGTGGAAGGGTCTCCGAGAGAACACACGCAAAAGCGATATTACCTACGGTATCAACAAGTACGATGAGGCCCGGAAGGCGTTTCTCGCCCATCCCACGCAGATCGGAAGCCTGGGTGATGACGGTCCTACCTTTACTCGGCTCTGGTACCTGATCGATTGGTGGCTTGAACTGACGACTGACGGAAACCCGGTCCTCGATGTCGAAAACGGCACTTCGGTTCTCGTTGCTGATCTCGACGCAGCTCCTGTACCAATGACAGTCTCGACGTCAGCTAGCGATTCGCTCAATGCCGACGCCGGGGACACGTTTGCGCGAGAGAATTCCCTTGCTGATGTCGACCCAGCTCCTTTTCTAACGATGATCTCGACGCTCGCCATCAGTGTTGGTGTTCGAGACCAGCAAGATATCAACGTCGCCAACGAGTCAAAACGTTTTTGATTTCGCCTCAATCTACGAGTCGCTCCATGCCGACGCCTAGGACGCGGTCGCGGAAGAGAATTCCCAGATTGTTCGGCGTATCAAGCAGCTCGAAACCGAGATCGATGCCCTGCATCCACGGCTGAAATGTCTTCGAGCAAAGCTTGTGTCGATCCGCGAATCCCGCAGGAGGGGATGGACCCAAGTGCTTCAACGGTACAATGAGCAGCAACATGAAGAGGGAAAGCCCGTTTTTGGACCTCAAGCAATGGACAAATTCTTGAGATACGCTGAGCAGCATGAGGAAGAAGAGAATATGTGAAACCCGTTCCGAGAAGTCGCGGAGACATGAGAATTGAGGTGGAGCGAGGGAGGGGAAGACCAAGGCTTGATGATTGGAATGGCGTTACTTTGTTAGAAGACATTGCCATCAAGAGAAGAACTTCAGGATACACAAGCGTACAGAATCGACTTGGAAACAGCCCTTTGCATACCATTGGCCAGCCAGATGAACAAAGTCAATTAGGCTTTGTATCCGTCGCAAAGCTTCGCGCCAGAGCTTTCCAAGCTACGTAGATGAAATCGCAGATCAGTGATTTTCATCGACAAGCTTCGAGCTGAAGAATCGCATTCCAACACATTGGATTACCATGCCCGTCATGTCATGGCTCCCGCCTTGGCGGACGCATGCGTCTACTCAACCGCCGCTTCCGCAACAAAACGTAAACGCTCATGGTAGGTGGACTTCCACGCGCGGGGTTGATCGCGATTCATGAGACATTGGGCTGGCTGAATGACTGGAATCTCAGGGTACTAGAGCTAGCTTTTGCATGGCATCTTCTTGTTTGTGAGATGGGAATTGGAGAAGACGCCGACACGGGAGAGTCGGGGAGAAAAGATCCAAAGTCCGATAGCTTCCACAGTACCAGTCATCGAAAGATTAGTGATGCGTGTTGAACTTACTCAGACAAACAAAGAGTTCAACGTCGATCACGGAAGGACCTTTCGTCGTTGACAAAATTCATAGGGTACGTGGCTTGGACATCCTGAATGTGCTTTGCTTACGCGCCTCTCCGCGGCGAGACCACCGAGAACTGTCATTGGCCCCTCCTCCCCCTTGTTCGATCTGACGACGGATCTGGACGAGTTCCGAGGGGCAATTTTGAGTTTGGGTAGACAAATGAAAGGAATGGTGCTTTTGGGGGAGGGCTTGGTGCCAAACGTCATGATTACAATTTGGTCCAACCTTCAAACACCGACGACGCCTTGCCGCATGCATCCAGACATGACAGATCAATGTCGAAATTTGGACGTTGTTTCAACGCGCAGCCACTGCCACCGCAGACAGACTGGACGCCATACCGCCATTCCCGGCGATAGGCGAGGGAGACAAGAAGCATAAGCCTCCTCACTATCTCATGTACATGCGACCTTAAAGCAAGCGCCACTGGACGGTGCAGTTGTGGTTCTCTCACAAGTCAGGCCTGCGCTAGAGGCGCGGTGGGACGTGGCACCGGAAGCCGGACTTTTGCAGATTAAATGCTGACACCGCGACGCGGTCGCGTGCCCAGGGACGGAGGTACGGGGCTTATTGGGGCCGACTGTCTGGAGGAGGAGACGACGGACCGAGGGGGAGGTGACACTGGAGCGTTGAAGAGAGTTTTGCTGGTTTCTGGAGCTATCGAGTTGGTGTTGACACTCGGGCCGCTTCTTGAGGGGAGGGAGGCGGTTGAATTTCTGACGAACTTGTCGTGAAGATGGTGTGCGACCTCAGGTGAGGTGTGCCTGGCTACTGACATCTTAGCTTCGAGTCATTTCAAGGCAAGGGGTTTCTGATTTTCATGGTCCATGGATGGAAGCTCGATGGAAGAGGGGCTGTCCAGCTTGACAGGATGGGGGGAGGGGGGCTGCGGAGTTGACAGCGGCAGCAGCAGCAGGGGTTCGATCATGGGACATGGGTTGATCCTTTGAAAAGCAGAGTCAGACACCAGCGAGCATTTTCCCATCTTGGTGGAGGGGAGGGGAAAAGGGCAAACAAACGAGGTGAAAGAAGTTTCGACTCACAAATGTCTCGCCCAAACCCTCGGCCCCCCAATCATCTTTTTCGCAATCAATAATTCCGCGTGAATGTCTCACTCGTACGACAAATACGACAAGTACATGCTCCTAACCCCGGCGCTAATCTTGATTGGATCTTTGATCGACGGACAGGCGCTACTTGGTGCAGATGGTGGTGGTGGTGTTGGTGCATGGCAGCGCCGGCAACGTTTTTGTACGCGTGTTTGCGTGGATGTGTGTTTGCAGTGTGTTTTCCATGCATTCAGCTCGGGTTGAGAATGGCCCAGAAGCATTGTCGAAATTGCAGAAGCACATGCAAGAGAAATGCAGAGCACGGATGGCAAACTGCAACGGCGTTTCGAGTCGCTCAGACAATGGGTTACGGAGGTGCGGCTTGAGGAAGAAAAGAAGGGAGGACGAAATGCAAATGCAAATGCAAGTGCAGATGCAGGGAAGGAGAGACTGAGATGGGTGGGCAAACGCTAAGGTTCGACCCAGGGCCCTTGCGCAGGTTCGTCCCAAGAGGCACCTCAGGGCAGGTCTGCTCAGTGGACGTGTGCCCCCTGCAGCATCCACGGGCAGCCTTAGCTTTGGCCCTTGCCTCTGCCCTGCGACCTGCGCGGTCCTTTTCCACGTGGTGAGGGGATCGCTGCACCGATCTTGCATCTACCTTCTCCGCCTTATCGATTATCTCACGCAGGCTAAGGCGCCGAGAATTACCACGAGGGGGGGATCGTCAGTGTTCCAGACAGAGGGGAAACCTTCCTCTCTGCCGCTCTGCAGTTCGATCTGCAGCCAGCATCCTCTTCCTCGTCGTCGTCGTCATTCGGTCATCCATGCACACCCAACAAATATCGGCGCCGTTGGAATCCTCGCGGGAGCCGTACTCCGACTCATCTGCAAGAGCTCCAATGAACAATGGCAACAAAAGACCGATTTCCCTCCGCCTCAAAATCCTTCTCGGCTCTCGGCGATTCCAGGGCACTCCAAACGCTGACCCCCTCGCCCAGCGGCGGTCCGGCACAGTCCTGCATTTGCGCGGCCAAATATAGCGACACTCATCCGCGGAGATTGGGGGCAAAATTCGACCAAACACGAGACCGAGGTACGGCCAAGCAGGATGAATGCTTCCTTTGTTCAATGTCAGAACGCGAGACAAACAAGATTCCGATCGCCTCAGGCTCCGCCAATACTCTTGCATAAGCCCTGCACAAGTTCAGCTCCAAAGGGCGAGACGGACCTGACGCTACACACCTTTTCTGTCTCGCAACACCCGGGAATCGTCCCAACGCCGGGACATGGGACGGCGCCCTAGGACATTTTTGCACAACCATTGCCATGAGGACGACACGATAAGGCACGGGCACAATCGGCGCCAACTGGAATCTACGGGACAGAATCAGGTGTCTCCCCATGCAGAGTCAGAAATAGTGCAAGACACTAACTGACGAGCTAAAAAAGGACCCTCCAACATGGGCTAAACCTCGAGCACTACCGCCGCCGCTTTGACTCGTTCGACTCGTCCCCTCTACATGGTACATTCGGCTGGCTCGCCGGTCGTCCGAACTACTCGCCGGCTCCAAACTCCAGTCTCCAGTCTCCACCATCAAGCTACGCAATTCGAGTTTCGCTCCCTCTTTCCCGCCCAAAATGGGCATACACGCGCAAGCCTCCCAAGCCTCCCATCAGACGTGGTTTCTCCCCCGCGAACACCGCCATTGGTCATGGACTGTGGCAGTAGAGAGGGAGAGCACTTGGCCGGTACAGAGAGAGGGGAAGGGTGCCGACTGGCCAGGAGCTGCCACTGACCGATTCATCGCAACAGCCCCATACCCCTTCCAGTTCGTTTGTTCGTCTGGTGGCCGCTGCTCTGGCCCGTGCGGTTGTGCGCGGTTTGTCTGCAGCGGCAGCGGCACCCACTCGGCCTCGTCGAGGCCTAGTCCTTGTCTGCGGTCTGATATGACGGGGTCATGGGCGCCGCAGCACATGAAATGACACTAACGGGAGGCAGTATTCATATATCACTCCAGCGTCTCCCGGATGCGTCTCCAAACCTGTCTTTCGTTTATGCCCCTTCATCCGGATTGTGCCTTTCACATTCAACGACGGTTACACGACATTGGATAACACAAATCACACGATGCAGGACAGTCAACCCAAAATGGAGAAGGAGGAGATTCAGACTACGACGGCGGCCACGACGACATCCGCCAGGATCGAGGAGAAGAAACCAAGGTTCAGCTTCCCGGATTGGATGGTCTGGTACAAGAAGCCCGAATACAGAGACTTTCGCGAGTATGCCACGGCCATTCGGACTGGGAGGAGACCCTTGAGCAGGGACGGGCGAGACAAGAGTCCCATCCCAGCCCGCCTGAGTCTGGAGAAGGTTTTGGCCAACGAGACCTGTGAGCATCCCATCTCCACCACGCAACGCACCCCGAAAGCAAATGTCGTCACCAAGGAGTCAACCAAGAATATCTACTGACCTGCCCCAACTAGGCTCGCCCATGTCTCTGTATGACTTTTACATGTACCTCAAGTACATTGAGTTTTCCCCTGAAAACCTGGAGTTCTACGTCTGGTATGTTCGCCCTTTCGTTCATCTGATCTCTGCACCACGTCTAACATCACCAGGTTCCGCAACTATGAATCCACCTACGCCAAGACGGGAAGCCTCAACAACTTTCCTATGGCCGACAAGGAGAGCGATGCGTCGTCATCCCGGGACAGTGCCATCGACAGTGCAATGGATTCTATCGAGCACAAGCTCCCATCACTGAAGATGTCAGAGTTTGAGTGCGATCCTGAAGCAGGTCAGTCATGCCACGCCATCTTACTTGCATCCCAACTAATGCCTCTCAGCCAATGAGACTATGACCAACATTGTCCAACTTATCGCCCCTGAATCCGTATGCAGGCCAAACAGCAAGATCGGACCCAACGGCCGCGACCGCATCAAGTCATGGGCCAACGCCTGCGCCAAGCCTATCTGCTCGAACAACGTGGCCAACGTCGTCCCCGCCCGCATCGCACCCAACTCAGCCTACCGAGTCGAGCTCAACGCCGTCGTCAAGACCTTCCTCCTGCCAGGCTCCGAGAAGGAGCTCAACATTCCGCCTGCCCTCCGCGACCAGGCTCTTCTCGACCTCCAACATTCTTCCGACCCTGCGCATCTCCGCCCTATCGCTCAACACGTTTACGGTCTCCTCAAGAACTGCTCGCACCGCAACTTCGTCAGACTCGGTGTCTCCAACGGCACCTTCGAGACCCTGTGTATGGCGACGAGCATGGGTATTGTTCTGACCGTCGCTGGCTTCCTCTGTGTCCTTCTCCGAGCTTTCGTCCCTTTCATGGGATCTCACAGCCGCTACAACGCCTTTGCCCCCTGGCCCATGTGGTTCGTCGGCATGTCTCTCATTCTGTCCGGACTCAGGGGCAGCTGCTTCTTCCTCCTGCTCTTCACTCGACGTCAACCACTACCATGGGAAAGATTCGACGACAGCGCATCTCTACTTTCTCAAAAGTCTGGCTTGATGAAGTTTGTCTCTCGCATGATGATCTTCGATCGCAAGATTCGTGTTAAGGACGTCCACCTCAGGAGGCTGCAGCACAAAATCGTCACCCAGGCCATGGTCGGTGGTGCCATCTTCGCCAGTCTGTGCAGCTTGCTGTTTGTACTATTGCCTGTGTGGTCTCAGACTTCGCTGGCGCAGGCATGAGGAAAGGAGTAATGTGGATGGGTGAAAATTGAAGACCAAGTCTTGTATCATATCTTCTGATTTAGCGATGATATCCCCGGCGCGATGAACTTGAATCGAGATTTCTTTTGTGGCATGAACCATAAGCCTTCCTTGTATTGCATGTGACGTTATGAATATCAGTCAACTTTTCTACCACAGCCTGACACTGATGGCTGGGGTTCAATATGCCAGTCGCCATTTATTTTCTGCCTCCTGTTTTCTGCAGCGCCATGCAAGAGATCAGGACCTATGAAGTCTTCTCCAGTTATCGGGTTGATTAAGCAACAGACAACAGAAAATCTCCAGAGACCATTTCTGCAAGGCTGGGTATGATTTGTTAACCAAGATTCTGTGCTCATGATCCGATCCTCGAATGTATGATACCATCCCTCCACAACCACCATCGTCTCCATCCCCCGTTGTTCGCAGATTATTCACGACAAATCAAGCTTGCTCGGCCTCCTTTTAGTAGTCTCTTGAAATCCATCGACGTGGAATGTGTTGATGCTGTCTGCAAGAGACCTGATGGCTTCACGCTTTGCCGCCGACAGCTCGGCATGCCATGGCTCTTCGATTGAAGACCAGCTGTCATGAAGGAGAACATCTGGGGTTTTATGCTTTGTGAACTGTTGAATGCTTGAACTTCGGAGACAGGCAGTAACTTGATAGTATAAATAGTGGGGGAACTGACAGTCTTGAAAGCCCAGACCAGAGACGCGATAGGCGTCCTTCACCAATTCCTCAATCTTGGAGGACGATTTGGTCCACACAATGGATTCTACAAGTCGGAGGGATATGGGTGGCGGCTGGAATGGCGGAGTAGTAGCTCCAGAGTCACCACGGCCTCCGTTAACCGTCGTCTAAATTGTCCGTCATCGGCTGCATATTATTCGGGAAAGTATGATATTCATAACCAGACTCTGACTGGTTGTTTGGTTGGTTAAACTTACTGCAGGGATTTGACAGCATTCGTCTAAGAACGGGCCGAAGAACGAAATGGACGTGGAGGATTTCCCTCGTTCTTTGAGGAGTATGTCATGGCGGATTGTTCGTTTATATTTTAAACCACACTGAGGTCGTGTCAGGGTGCTGAGGAGGCCCAATCAGCTGCCTTCAACTGGACTTGCGCCTTTACAATGATGGTCGGATACGCACAGTGATGACCTGAGTTTCATCGTCCCATGTGCTGACAGAACAACTAAAGTGGAGAGAACAACTAAAGTCAGATCTATTTATCTTTGGCTTTCGTCGACAACATGATGTTATTCGTCAGAGCCAACATGAGGGTAGAAACGATGATGATAATGACACTCAACAGATGCGTGGGCATCGTGTTTCAGGGCAGAGCCATGCCGAGGACGCGAAGAGCGAAGCCATTGTTGCAAACACGCTATCCTTAGAATTTCGGGAGTGTGTTTCATTGCCACGCTCCAAGGCCTTTGTATGGGCCGAGGAATGGGCCAGATTTGCCCAAGGTCCGATGTTTACCATCACCAAAAGGCAATCTCATCGCAGGTTTGATTCTGTGCTGGAACACCGGTGTTCAAAAGGGGCATTATTTCCGATCGAAGAAAATAGTTCAGCCAATGAAAATTCGTCTCCACATCGATTCCGACGGCTTACTCGCACGAGGATGCATTGCGAAAGAAAGAAGAATAAATGTGTTTCTTACTATGAAGTACTCTAATGAATGCCCCCGGAGTAAGTTGATACTGGCGTGGCTCCGGTCTCCTTCACCAATCAGATGTTATTCGATCGACATTCAAAGACAGTACAGAGCGAGGGTTTGACTTTGGAGATATGGAAACAGTTGGAGGCCCTTCGGGCTTGACGCGCTAGGCGCCCGATGATGATGTCCATACATGGAATTCACAAGAACAAGTTATAGTACTACCTTTCATCCCAGAGACAACGGCTGCGATGAAAACAAATTCCATTCCTCTTCTGATACCCTTGGGTCTCTGTGTCTTTGTGCCTAGAAGCCGACTTGTCTCATGGCAGCTGCGGAAGCAGGAAAGCCACTTTGGTAGGCAAATGTTACTCATAAAAGGAGTACCCCAAACGTTGAATTGTGGAGTCTCCTACCAAACATTGAAAGGTTGTATTTGAACGACACCTCAATTGGAACTGTGAGACTTGTAGGTTAGCATATCCTTTGATTTGACCAACTCCCTAGTTGTCATCAGGTGACGTCGATCAGACATGCCGCGTTTCTTGGCTCTTGTGTTCATCGGATCCTCCTTCTCATTCGCCGCGATACTAGAATGTATATGCGAGTCCCAAACCTTGGTACTTCCCTGAGATTCACTGGATCAGGAATACTGACAAATGCAATTGAGGAAGAATTGAAATTATGCTTCAAGCGTAAGTTTACGATGCATACTTTCCTTATACGTCTATATTCTTCATTGTCGTTGCTTTTTCTTGTGTATTCTTTGTTCTCAGGCGGCACAAGTTGGGACTGGAGCATAGCCAACACCATCGCATATCAAACCCACTCCAAGGAATTATTTCTCAACAGAACAAGCCAGGAGTTGCGAGCTACAAGCCCGAAGCTGCAGGTGGCACGATTGATTGGTAAAAAACATACCGCTCTGGAAACCTCTTCGTGACGTGTTGGTGCTACCGAAGGAGGGGAATTTCTGCCAAAAGACAAAGAACAAAAGCCCTGCGGTACTCGGGGTTGGTAAATAGGCTGAACAACGGATTGAGCCGTATTATCATTACTATCTACTGACTCTCCTTCTCCAAGATCCAATCATTCACGACCTCGGCAATCTCCAAGCTGTTCTTCTCAATATGCATGAAGTGCCCGTTGCCCTTGATGCCAATCTCCCCAAGCTTGATCCACTCAGGATTGCCACCGACCTGCTTCAGATAGTTGACCAGGCAGTGATCGTACGTAATGTGAACACTGGCCTCACCGGTGACCATCAAGTACGGCACACTCGCGATCTTGGGCAACTTCCGCGCGGGCTCCTTCTGCATGTGGCAGCTTCGCAGGGCCAGAGTCTCGTTGCCAACGACGACCGTCTCGAGTTCATCGGCGCTGGAAATAGGAGGGTCGTAGTCGATCGGGGTGTTGGTCAAGCCCCACGGGTTCGTGGGCGTGCCGCCCAGAGTGATGTTGTAGGACCAAAACGGGATCGTGGTGCCCTCGAGGTTGATGTTGGCGGCGATGTACTGCGGGCAGTCGTTGGACAAGAGAATCGGCGCCCGGGCTCCGATGGAGTGGGATACGAGGTATGCCTTCTCGCCCAGCAGAGATAACAGCTCGCATCCAGAAGCGCGGAGGGCGTACTCCTGGGGCTCCCAGCTCCTCGTCAAAGGAATGATGGTCTTGGCGAACTGCTCGAATGTCGGGTCGCCCTTGAGCCCCGTGCCGGGCCACTGGGTATGCAGGTAGGCCTGCGGGTAGGTGCTGTACACCTCCGGGACCGTGAAACCTCTCTGAATGCCTTCAGCCGCAGTGCCCGCGATCATCGTGAAGTTGTCCAGGTTGTTCTCAGAGGAGCGGCCAACCGCAGCAACGTCGACGAGATAAACGGTGTGTCCCTGCTGCAAGAAGTACGAGGCCCATCCGGGGCGGTTGTCGGGGGTGTTGAGCCAAGTGACGCCCGAGGTACCGCCACCATGGAAGAAGACCATGGGCTTGGCGGCGGCGACACCGCGACGGCGCGCGCGACCGGCGGAGACGGGGACGAGCTTCTCGACGTAGAGCTGGTCGGCCGTGACGTTGCCTGTGGCAGTCTCGATGTAGCGGCCGCCGACGTAGAAGAAGTCGCGGGTGTGCGCGGTCTCCTTCGAGGCGCACTTGGTGCTGATGGCATTGACGCCAGTGCAGTTGCCCGACGCGAGGGCCTGAGCCATGCCGGCGGCGGCGAGGATGGTGGTGAGGGACAAGCGGACCATCTTGACGGATGTGGTGGGAGGCGCGAGAGGGATGACCGAACAGAGGTGACAGGTGCAGTTACGCGGGACTCGACCATTGTTCAAATCCTCACGAGGCTCGGCGGTCGAATCAACCGTTCGATCGGGTCGGGTGCGGGCGGGCGATCCCTGCTGACAGACTCCATTTTGCAGATTGCTCAGGTCCAGTGATTTTCGTGCCTGGCGCGATCAGCCTTCAAGGGGCGGAAATGGGGTTGCATTGGTCGATATACCCATGTTGGTGGCCGGCCCACTGTTGCTGATGTCACGGCTCGCACGACGATGAGGATCGGGTTAAGTTGGGAAGGAACTTGACGAGGCTCATGGTGTGGCCGCAACGGTATTGTCCAGGTTGAGCTGTGAGGTCGACGCGAAGTCCAATTCTGACGCGTTTGCAGGTGTTAAAAGAAGGTCGGCAGTTGAATCGTTGAGACGCGAGCGGCCGCCGCACGCCAAGACCGGGGTCTTCAACGGCGAGTGGAGTCCCAGGCAGGCAGCAGTCTCTAGCGGGGATCGGCAAATGAGCGGCGGAGGTGTTCGCCTTTTTCGACGACATCCCGTCAACATCATGTCAGAGTTGTGTGCAGGCGGTCTGCATCACATCTCAGCAACACCCTCTGGAGAACGCTTGTTGCTCAATAAAAACTCATTGCTTTAGTTCAAGACCAGCGCATCCCCATTTCTTTTTTTGGGCGTCTCGTACTGACTGGCAAGCCAAACCTAGATGCTTGGACATGTTTCTCGTGCTGGCATCTTGATCTGAGCTGATGCCACTCAGAGGTAATATGTTGCTATACAGGTGTCTTGGTCTGGAACGACTTAGTTTGATGCAACTAAAAAGTTGCTGTAATAACTAAGTTATCATTTTCCCTGATACTCCTTGTCACTTCTCAGAATCGGATGCTTTCGGTGAGGCGAGAACAAGTCTTTGTTGTCGTTTGTTGATATGCCGGGAATTCCCCCAAAATCAATTCAAAGGAAGTCAAGAGCTCCAGATTGAGACAAATCAACATTAAAAGTCGGCTTCTCGCTGAACTTCGAACTTTTTTAAATCAAGAAGTTCTGAGGCGATTGGTCTGTAGACGGCGGTTTACACGCTGCAATATGACAAGTCTGATATTGAACTGACAGAAAAGCAAAGCGGACTTCCAAAGATGTCTAGAAGTTCGAAGTACTGCAATAGCTGATTGAATGCAAGAATCTTGAACCCCTTCTAATTTCTATAGAGGCGAATGCAGTCGCCGTTGACAACATCATTCCTTGCCTGACCATCCACAAGCTCGATATGACAAGCACAATCAACCTCCAAGCCGAAAGATCCAACCCCAGACACGGAGACTTATTCAAACTTGCTGACTATCTCGCAACCATGGCAGCTGCGGGGCAATCTTCACGTATCGTTGTGGTGTCCGACGCGGACGCCAGATCCATCTCCGACGATCTCTTGGACTGTCTCAAATCCTTTGCAAAGGCCAAGAAAACCATCGTCAGATGCCTCATTCCACTCCGCAACTATAAATTTCTTGTTCTCAGAACCGGCACTGTTGAGAATCAAATCAAACTGCTTCGGCGCACCATTGCTGCAAGGTTTGTTTCTGTAGAAGAAGCCCTTGATGCATATCAGGCTGACCTTTTAGTATACTCAATGCCGAGCTTGCACGAGAGAACCAAGTAGCTCTTGAGGCGAACCCATTGGCTCAATTGCGCCCGTTGCGCGATCTTGACACCGGCGACCCTATCAGTAACTTTCCTGCCACGGCAGCTGCGTTTTGGTCCATGAGCCGTAAGAATCCACTCCTCACAATTCATCTTCGCAAAGGCTAATGACTAGCAGACAACGACATGCGGCGAATTTGCGCTGCACTTGAGATACCGAGTGTCGGTAGTGCCAATGGCCCGGTTCGCCTGGAGCTCTGGAAGTACGTGGTTCACTATGAGCCCACCGCCACCGAATGAAGCACTGCCGCAACGATGATCGCAAGTCACTTGGAAACCAGTTAGGCTCCTTGATTGAGGTTGTAAAGGACCATCAACATCTGTCTTGTATTTACACTTGATATCGCTGTGGATGGAGGTATGCGTGCAGAGATTGCAATCAAATTTCAGCCGGGGAACACTCGATATACCAAACAGCGCAATGTTTTACTTTTAAAAACCAACCTTTCTCCGTCTTGACGTCTTTGAAGTTGGGTTTCTAGTAGTGTGAGGTTGGTAGAGGCATCGGGGGTAGGCACACGGGCCTCATCAAGACGTGGAGGTGAACGCCCATGTGGCCAACCTATGGACCCACATAAGGTCTGGTGAATGAGCAGAGGTTCAGTCTCGCACCCACCGTTCTCCAAGTCCGACGCGCTCACCTTGGAAAGAAAAATGATTGCAAAAGCGGTGTAGCGAGAATTCAATCTCAGCTCTCACGTGACCCAGTCAGAGCCCTTCTTTTCGCACCCCGTCTCAGGCGCCTTCCACTTCCATCTCTCACTCCTTCACCACCGTCGCGACACACATCACGATCGTCCGGTGTTCACTATCCACTCCCAATCCACCCCGACTGTCGCTTCTCTTGAAAGGTTTGCAAGGACTGTCAGATGAAAGTTATTGCGCTAATACAATACAGATCAACGATTTCATCGCAATACAAGAGCCGTCAAGATGTCGCAGCACGAGCGAAAGCCCGGCGACGTTGACCAGCCGCGCCCCCAGCCGAGCCTTTCGGCCGCCTCCCTCACCGAGATCGATGCGGCTCTGCGCCAGTTCGGCTTTAACTTCGACGATGAACTTGTCTTTGCCGACAACGAGCATGCCGCTTTTAGTCTCCTTCATGTCGACCCTCGCGAGCGCCCATACGATGCGTCGAAGAAGAACGTTGCCCTCAGACTCGCCATGATTTTTGAGGCCGCCCATCAAGTGGCTTCCGAGAACCCCGGAATTGATGCCAAGTCTCCTAAGTTCTGGGATCTCGTCAAGACCATCGGCCTCAATGACGATATGACTTTCAAGAATGCCGACCCGTCTCTTCTCGCCGCTGGCCCCGTCATCATCGCCAAGTACCACTCTGCCTGGAACGAGTTTGGCCGCCAAAACCCCGAGGTGGCCGAAGTGCTCCTGTTTGAGCCCCTCATGGACACTCCGGAGGCCAACCTCGTGCACCGTCTTTACATGGCAGTCGTTCACTAGGAGATCGCGATCGACAATGTGAAGGGTGCCCCGAGTGCCGAGGAGGAGCAGCAAGCTAATAGCCGCAAGTCAAAGATCGACCAAGAGATCGATGACTACATTCGAAGTGGCAATTGCAGTGGTGACAGCGACACGCAGCTCGTGAAGAAGCACCTGCGAGCTTTCCTTCGCGCCGAGAGCAAGAAGAAAGGGCGTGCCATGGTGGAGGCCTTCTCCCAAGGCTTTGCCGATGGCTACGAGGAGGGCTACGAGGAGGGCTTCTTTGCCGCCTGATTGGCTTAGCGATCTAAGAATCACAAGTCGACCTAGAGCGGGGATTACGAGCGCGAAGACGACAACAACAACGACAATGGCCAGAGTGAGGTCTTTGGTCGACAACCACACGTGACGCGTTTGACTGGCGCAAGAGGTCATGTGATTATATGGAGGGCTGGATGTTGTTGAGGGCTACAGCTGTTGGGTGGTCAGATGGGCAGACGATGTTTTCGTTGTTTGCCAGTATCTTTGAGTTATCCCTGTCGTAGTTAAGAACAATGACAACAATCCCTCTACCCTGGACTGGTGCAGTGATCTTGCGATTCCACAAATATTGACACACTGACCAGCCTGAGTCTCATGGGCTGTGATGTGTTCGAATCTGCAAAAGTCTCCAGTCTTCGGCAAGTACTAAGGGCAGGACACCGTCCAGCAAGCGGATTACCAGAATGTCGTGAGATAAACGCAGGCCTCATCGTCTGTTGCGTCTCGATTGCTCTGTCAATGCATGGTGAACAACCGATGAAGACGGAGGGGCGGGGGCTGGCTTCCTCCCACACACTCTGTTTATGATTTGAGATTCGGCAGTTGGCTCCCTCCCCGCTGCAAGTCACCAAGAAACAGAAAGCTCTGTACAAGAGCGCTGATCATACATACACACATATCTCATCGCAAGTCTTTTTTCCAAAATTGAAAAAAGTAACACAAAAAGACCCTCAGGAACAAAAATCAAAAAAATGCAAAAGTCAAAACGAGCGACTCAAGGCATTAGACCCAAGTGAAACCAGCATTTAGGAGTATTGAAAGTCCCACCCCGAGAAGGCCGAGTAGCTTCAGAAGGAAGACGAACAGTAAACCGTTCGACCACCAACTTCGACGGAAACAGGACGTACGATTTTGATAGATAACACTTGCTGCGCCGGAGCGAGCGGTGGTGGTGGTGTGGGTCCTCGATCTCGGCTCCCGCATCATGATCGCGGTGGCTTCCATTGGCTCAGACCGGCAGCTGTTGTCGCGACCCACTTTACTCAACTTCACCTCTCCTGGCGCATTCTGAGCAACGTGAACCACGGAAGGCGCGCTGATGCTTATCTAATCTGACAAGACTCGCTGGCATCAGCGCGCTTAGGTTGTTTTGACACGGTTTCCAGACGGAGATGACCTAGTTTTCCTGTGCTAGAACAACCACTTTACCGTTATTCTTACTATCGTCGTCTATAGTCCTCGTCCTCATTAAAGTCGCCAAGTGCATAGGAAAAGTAGGTTACAGAAAAGGCTTCCATCCTGATGAAATTCTATGCTTGCTATCATGTTCTATTCTAGGCATGCCGGTGGCCCTTGCCACCCCCAAGGAATCATCGTCGTAACTTTCGTCAGAGATGAAATGATTTACCGAAGACACGCGACAGAAAGGTCCGACAACATTTGAACCAACATCCGTCTCAGAGCTTGCCCAGAAGATACTTTTCGCAGTCGTCGGGTCCCTAGGCCGGCTGACCTTTCAGCTCCCGGAGCTCGTTCATGATCGGAAGTACAGCGCACCAGACCATACGCTTTGCCATGTCCTTCTCCTTCTTGATCTCCATGATCGTAGCTCTGGCCTCTCCCAAATCGTCTTTCACTTGCTGAAGCTCTTCGAAAAGCGAGAACGTGAGACTGTCATCATGCTGGAGGGCAAGGGGCCAGAGGCAGCGGCGCGGTCGTTGGGCTCGGGACTGCTGACAAAGAGGGAGACTTCTGTGCCTTCGGGGGTAGGTTGACGGGAGGGGAGGTCGGCCGACGTTGATGACGTGGTAGAAGCAGTGGAGTCTTCGGAGGTCTGAGACTCGAGGGGCAGAGCGGGAGGGTAGCGCATCTCATTGAACCTGTCAAGCAGCTCGGCGAGGGTCTTGAAGAAGTTTGATTTGAGGGGAACCTTCTTTCCTCCGCCACCGTTGTCGAGATAGCGCTTGCGAGCATCCGCAAAGGCTACCATGACCAGCTGCATCTTCTCCTCTGTGACAGAGTACGCAGGCCAGTTCTTGCTGCGTAGATACTCCAGAGCCAGACCCCAGCCCTTGACCGGCTGCCGCACTGTCTTCAGGCCCTGCTCATGAGAGACATCGATAACCGCGAAGTACGCATTGAGAAGCTCGGAAGCGCGGCGCGCAATCGTCTTGGTGGTGTTGACGGGTTCGTTCTTGAAGGGACGGGTAAAGAGAGTCAGACTCGGCGTCTTCGGATTGACAATGATGATTCCATTGGTGCCGATGATGAATTCGATGAAGGGTATCATGGCTAGCGCCTTCTGATCGGGGCAGATGGCAACTTGGGTCGCATCGCGAAGCGGGGCGCCTGACTTGGCCATGGCGAGAGTGGGATTCTCGCGGCTTCTGTGAATCTTTATCAGTGGTGGTCCCAACAGTGTGCGTGAGACGAATTGAAACGTCGAAATGGTTTCGACGAAAGAGCACCGAAGGAGGAGTGGTAAAGGGTGACGAGAATGATAATAATCACTTACCCGAGAATGTGACACTCTTCACGAGACACTGTGATCCCCGATTTCGTCCCGCGCAGCCCGGTCGTTGAAGATTCGAGAGGAGGGTTAGGAGAAGAAGTTCTCGTCCAAGTAAAGTTCGAGTTGGAGCGGGAAAGGATGTTGAATAAGTGGAGCCACCACCCAGCGTGAGGCAGAGCACATGGGCTGAACAGGGAAACGTGAGCATGGCCCGTATTGAGGTCAGTCAAAGTGGAGCCCCAAACGACCGAAGGTGAGAAAACCTGATACCTGGGACGAAGATGGCCGTGTGACAGACCGAGATGGTAAAGGATAGACGACGACGATAGACAACGACGACAGCAAGGACAACAGCGAAGACGAAAGCGAGCAGACAGGAAACATAGTCGCTTTAGTACGAGATTCGGATTACACGCATGCTTTTGGACACTGCCCGGATAGCCAGCTGACATTCCCCAGCTAGGAAAACTCGTCTCGACGTACAGGGAGATCCATCATCATACCAATGAAAGCCTTCAATATCCAACACGAAAGCACAGTTAGTGCGGAGTCTGAACTGAACATAGGTATTTTTTCAGAACTCCTCTCAGGTCATTAAAGCAGGGCTGAGGCGGCAATTACATCAAAAAGAGCTCAGAGCTTCAGAATGTAATGCATTCTATACTTCTTAATCTCATCATAAGATAGTCAGTCAGATAACAGGTATTCGGTATTGCATTGACTGTGCGTGCGCCCTAATACTTCTCCCATTAAATGTAAAAGGAAGTGAGCAAAAGGCAAAAAGAAAAGATTGGGGTATCGCCACTACCCTGAGTTGAACCCTGGCCTTCTCGCACTTAGCGAGGGGAGATTTTGAGGGCCCGATCGGGTTATGTACTTCGTGGGCGCGCTACCACTCCGAAACCTACGGCGCGATACCTCGTCCTCTCACATTGGGTTGAGGATTTGGGCAGCCAACCCCCTTAAGTAGGCTGGTGCCTGGGGCGCAAGGCACCCAGCCACAACAAGCGCTTTCAAGTTCCAGTGAATGTTCAAATCCACTGCAGCGTGTGCAACCTCAAAGAACAAGGTAAACGCTGAATCTAGTGGGCTCCCTAATTCTTCAACTACCGGTAGTAGGCTAAGTCTGAGTGCCGCCCGGTGTTCCAGAAATACGCGGCAGCTTGTTTACTTGTGCAAACTGCCATGGGCGATATTCCACATTGGGGGTATCCGACGCCATCGTACGATGGGGAATCCAACATGTCGTTTTCGAACCCTTGGCCCCGACTTGCGTCGGTAAGACCAGTGCTCAGTGATACCTGGGTCCTGACAAGCGTGAAGCCGAACTCAAAGGGCTTGGACACGGCAGGGAGTGAAGTTAGACAACAACAGCGAGAAAGTAGAAGAGAAAGAAATCACAGGAAACAACTGCACTGAAATGGTTGGTGACATGGATTGGAGTGTTTACTGAGAGTGGTTATGTCATGGCTGCGCACCGTTGCATGAACATCTCAAGAGGAAGCTGTTGAAGGCTTAGGAAGCGAGGGGTTGAGCGAGAGGTTGAGCTGTTCGTACGCGTAGGATAAAAGAAGACTGAGGGTCGAAAATGACAGACAAAAAGGGAGGTATCGCCACTACATAGTGCTCAACTCTGGCCTTCCTGCACTTAGAAGGGTAAGGTTCTAGAGGCTGCGATGGGATATGATGTACCTTATCGTTACCGAGGTGGGCGCGCAACCGCTCTACGGAGCCATACCTCTTCATCTCTCGATTGGGTCGTGGCAAGTTGACCGGCCACCCTCCTTAAACACTGCTGCCTGTATCACCAGGTCCCAAGCAGCCCAATTACGGGACGCTCTGGCTCCAGAGAACTCGCCTTGTGTCAAGAAAATCTGTCGGCTGGCCTTGATTATTTCCGCGTCGAGAATTTAAATAGCCGTTACCAGGGAGTTTGCTTCGAAGCCGTTGCGCAAAACACCGTGCGTGAAGCGGCATCGTTGGCAACTCCATCACGCCGACTCCCGGCTTCGGCTTGCTCGCACTGCATCGAAACCAAACAATTGCACCTCATAGAACCTCGATTCTAGATTAATGAAAAAAATGACTAAATCAATTAATTGACTACTTCGAAACTACTGAAGACTCTTCATTCCTGCCGGCTTGCGCCCTGTCCAAACTACGCCCATGGCTACCGTCCTGCGCCCAAACATGACGGTGTCTTACTTGGTCGGAGGTAGAGGCTGAGGAGACGGCTTGGGAGGCGGGCCAGGCTTGGGCTTGGGCTTGGGAAGAAAGGGTGATCCGAGAGAGGGAGGGTTTGCCATGTTGTCGAGAGTCTGGGCTGTCAAAAGTCTGTTTTCTGCTTGAATGGTATGATGCTTGGTTTGTGTTGTATGTGTTTGCTTGAGAAAAGAACATGCTTGACTTGTGTTTTCCACGAGCTATTTATATTCCTAAACTACCATTCCATCGGCCCACCGCATAGGAGTTTCTCTCCGAGATGCTGTGATTCATTTGCAATCCAGCAACGCTCCAAGTACCTAACATGCCGAGTGAATAGTACCCAGCCATTCCGCATTCTCTGCGTCGCCTCTCACAGGATAGTACTCTGCTACGAATCACTCACCGCCTTCTCTGCTCCCGATCGACGTTGCGAGGGCATATCTGTGGTTGGCGGCTTGGGCGAACATCTTCCACGTCCCCGGAAGTATTCGATGAACGCCCTGCTGGTCGCGTGATGACGCCAAGAGCCCGGCTGTTGCTCTAGTCTCTCTTCCTCTTCTTCCACTCTCCCACCTCTATCTCTCCCTCCTCTATCTCTCCCTCCTCCATCTCTCCCACCTCTCCCTCTCTCTCTGTCTGCTCCCTCTCTGTCCGCTCCCTCTCTATCCGCTCCCTCTCTGTCCGCTCCCTCTCTGTCCGCTCCCTCTCTGTCCACTCCCTCTCTGTCCACTCCCTCTCTGTCCACTCCCTCTCTGTCCACTCCCTCTCTGCCCGCTCTCTCTCTATCCGCTCTCTCTTCACATACTCATTCCAGGCTCTCGCATTCTGCTCGTTCTCTATGATTTTCCGCCTTCCCCACTCCTGCTTTCTGTCCTCCCACTCTCTGTCCTTCCGCTCTCTATCCTTCCGCTCTCTATCCTCCCGTTCCCTCTCCTTACGCTCTCTCTTCTCTCCTCTATCTCCTTCTGTTTCTTTTCTTTTTGCTCCCTCTCCTTCTGCTCCCTCTCTTTCCGTTGTTTTTCGTGTTGCTCTTTTTCTTTCCTTAATTTCTGCTCCCTCTCTTTCTGCTCCCTCTCTTTCTGCTCCTTCTCTTTCTGCTCTCTCTCCTCCCGCGCTTTCTCCACCTTCTGCTGTTTCTCTTCCCGCTCCCTCTCCTGCTGCTGTTTCACGTTTTGCTCCCTCTCCTTCCGCTCTTCTTCCTTCCGTTCTTTCTCCCTGCTCTCCTCAGCCAAGTGTGTCTTTGTCGATTCTTTCCATCGCAAATGGAGCGGATCGCTGGTGATCTGCCAACGAGTCTTGGCTGGGAACCTAAGCTGATCCGAAATCGCACCTCGATCCCTTGTCGTCGCAATCCACCTGTCGATCGTGTCCAGAAACCTCTTCTTACTGTGGTCGCACGCGAGTACCTCCGACTTTGTTGGGTTGCTGAGATATCCTTTGCGGGCGGCCACATAAATGTCCACAAGCTCACGTATCTTATCAGGAGTAACGTCTGTCTCCTAGATGGACTTGTTCTTTCCAAGAATCATCCGAACCTGCTGCCACATCAATGGCATCGTTTGGTCCATGTCCTTTTGGTTGTACAGAACATTGAACGCTGCGGAAAACACCCCTTCGACCTGGCGAGATACGTGGCGGGGCATCTGGGACGCTGGCATGGGTATATCGGGGCCTGACGGATCCAAGTTGTCATCACAGGCGCCCAGGGCAATGGCTAAATCGGCATTCCTGTGGGTGATGACGTCCTCTGGAAGGTCGAGTCCGGGATGCCTGAGGTATCGTTGGATGCGAACAAGCTGGTTGTTTGTGATCATGTTCGTGCTGGGGGTTGACCGCCCTGTCTCAGAGGACTTCAAATATCATCAGCAGGTAGAACGACAAAATATTCGGAGTAAGAAGGCAGCAATTTCGAACCGTGGGGCCCGTTCGGAAGCTTTGCGCAGAGTTCTGGCCGGCGATAGAAGACGACGTCATGGGACTAGCTCCCCCATTTTCGCCGTCGGCGCTGGATGAAGCCATCTACTCTGGGTCAAATTCGTCGCAAGAGACTCCAGTCAGGGGGCGTGGAGGTATACCTTGCCAGTAAAGCTCGTGGGACAAACAAAGACTCGTTTGGGTGCCAGCAAGCAGGAAAGGAGCAAAATCTGGTGATAGCAAATGCTTTCGAGGCAATGTGTGTCGTATGAAAGATGCCTTTGGTAACAATTGCGAAAGAAAGCCAAAAAGAATCCAAAAAAGCCAAAGTTGATGTCTTTGTGTGTTGGTTATTGATTGCAGGTGGTCACTGGTGAAAAACAAAATCGAAGCCCAGGGCCGAGTGTGGTTCCAGTGTCCATGTCGTCAGCTAGAGCGTGGTGCTCCACATATGTGGCAGCCACCAGCCTTCCACTTGCCTCATCTTTGACCTCAGGCCTCACCGGGAAAACGTCGAACGTTTTGGCAGCTGCCCGATTTCTTTGGCACCTGCATTGGATTATAGCAGTCCACCAACCAGTCTGGTCTTCACCCCGCCACACAACCCGAACAGACATCCAAAGCGATTCAATGACGACCCCGATTTGGCCTGTAATTCATCGTTGAATCAATCAACCCTTTCCGATACCCTCAGAAACACCTCACGTCGTAAGATCGTCAAGCAATCGTCGATGGCCCATTCTGCGGATTCGTCTGGGCACGAGAATGGCTCTTCCACCGTGTGTGTGTGTGTGTCACATCGACATGATTTTGACGGATCACAGCATGATCTGACTTATCCTCCGATAGATCCCACTTCTTTTCTCTTGTCGACGTCTCTCTTGACACGGAAACATCCATCAAACCACCCATGGGAGGTGGACGATGCGGCATATTTTGACAAGACCCCCGCTTCGACTTCGAAACATGATGCACAGCCCAAGCTGTAGACGGAGACGATCGATGAAAGAAGAAGACATTCACACCGAGCTCCGAGATAGCCAATGTCAAGCCTCACTCAACTATGACGAGGCTAACCGAGAGTGCGCGGAGCTCGGGTTGTTGAACGACAAGGAGGTGATCGTCAAGTTGGTTCGATATCACGACCATTTCGAGTTGTCCGGCGGGACAACATTGACATATTAAACGGACCCTTCATCGATCATCGCAAACAACCAGGGAACTTGAACAAACTCTCAGTATCGAGGCTGAACTATCAACCGACGATGTGCCCTGCAAAACGGTTCGCCTCAAATTCAACCATGGCAGCAATGATGTGCACTTGCATTAGGCCGCAAGACACGCCAAACCCAAAGCAGCAAAACTATTGACCAAATTGCGCGAAAAGACTGACGATAGAAGAATCTTCTATGGAATCTGATTCCCGTCAGGCACCCGTGCTTCCGCACCTTCGGACCTTTTGTTCATCTGAGACGGTCGAATCATGTTTCGCCGTCTGATCTCCCCCTCACGATCGTGCAATCGCAAACGTCCACGAACAAAGCAGCCCCAAGGTCCCGAGCGCGAGTCGTCCACCAGCCGTCAAGACGAGTCATTCTGTTGCGGAGCTAGGCTCTCCGCCCGCAGAAACATCCGCCAGTGCTTCCGGGACGCCAACGTTTTGTCTGCCCTATGCCGCAAGTTCGTTTAACCACCCTGGCTCATATCACGAACCACACAAAAGCTCCTCGTCCAGAAAAGGAGATGGGCCCCTAGCTAAACCATCGTCGTAGGCCCCACTGCATTCGCCGGGATTTGCCAAATATGTTTGGATAGCATCCCCCGCAGAACGGGCTCTCCGAGCAGTTCGTGTTTTTGATCACGATTGGCTTCCGCTTCTCCCCCACCTGCCGTACGCTGAGCAGGGATGGGTGCCAGACAGCGGGTGAACAGAGCTTCAACGCTCGACCTTAACCCACGGCGTGGACCGCGGCACCATCTAGGCCCTCCCCTTTCGCGGGTGATCAGTATCCTCGAAAAGACGCACCTATCACAACAATTCGATTCTCAGAGAAGAAGGGATAATTATCATTGATTGTGTCCATCAGTTTGACATGAATCTGTCAATGGTGGCGGCGACACGAGGTAGTGCAGCCTTCGCCAACTGCCGATGGCACGGACGTCCTCCCCCAAAAAGGCTGGAGAGGTAAGCTTTTCCAAGCTTTATATCAGTCCAGACACAAGCGCTAACCTTCTTGGCAGCCTCACTCTGTTGGGCATGGAAGCCAAACCATGCCAGGCTCTGGAGCGAACCCACGCATCCATGCCAATCCTCGTTAGAGTTGGCGAATCTGTGTCATCCGATCGGATCCGAACTCAGAATGCAGGGGAGAACGCATTATCCCGCTAGAAGGGTGTGAGGGCACATTCAAGAGGAGCGGGTAATAGAAGGGTTGCAATATACATAAGGTGTTGAGGGGGTGCGCATTCTTTTCGTATATCGTCTCGTCGTAGACGTTCGTGAGGGTATGCGGTGTGCCATCATTTTTGCTGGACGCCACGGGAAATGTTACCACACCATACCGGTCCGCCAAAAGCACCACGATAACCGTCGCCATGACCGGCGGCGACGCTGCAGTCGCAGATGCCTTTCAGGCCGGTCGTATACCGCAGGAGATCAGCGTAGCGTACCTCGATGAGGATCGGGATACGCCGTCGATGGCAGCGTCCATCGCCATGTTTGTGTTGACCCTGGTGGTTGTCAACGGCCGCGCCTTTTCGAGATTTTTCCTGAGGAAAAGCTTTGGTGTTGATGATGCGCTTGCTGTTATTGGAATGGTGAGGAACTTCAAGGTGGCGAATGAGCACATGTGCTAATTTGATGGTGACCAGGCGATGTTCATTGCATTCGTGCCTCTATGTATCATTCTCATCAACATCGGATCGGGTCGGCACTTTGAGTACATTCAGTATGTCATGACGCAAGATATCCTGGAAGAAACGGAGATTCTAGACTTTACGGCGCATCTTATCTACTCGACGGCGTTGCTTTTTTGCCGGTACTCTGGACTAGCGTTTTACTATCGCGTGTGCGGAATCCATAATGGCTTCCTACGATCCATCAAAGGACTCGCGGGTTTTCTCTTTGCCGGGTGGCTGACGCAGATGCTACTCATTGTCTTTCACTGTTTGCCGGTAACAGCCATCTGGCCGTACGAGTGGCAAACGCAGTTCAACCAGTTCAAGTGCTTACCTTGGGGTTTCGTGTACGGAATCAACTCCGCAGTCTCATTATTGTGCGACTTCGTGCTGTTCGGAATCCCGATCGCCATGCTGAGGATGCTGGAAATGACGAGGAAGCGCAAGATTCAACTGGCCTGCATCTTGCTTCCCGGTATACTGTAAGTCGAAAGCCTTTGCTGCCCGTGGGAAGAACAACAACTGACGTGAGTAGTGTCGTCGCCATCTCTGTTGTCCGTCTCATACTTGTCATCAACGGCCAATGGCAACCGGATCAGTCATGGATTTACAGCCCTCTGCTAGCGATTGAGGTCGCTGAAATCGGTGCAACACTAATAGCCCTCTCTATCCCGGGAATCAGGCCGCTGGTGGACGAAACATACAACCGGGTGATTATCTGGACAAGCAGAAACTTCCCGTGTTGTTTCCGGAGGAGAAAGGACGACATGCACGGCGGCTCGTGGGACAGCGAAGCAACAACGTGGCGAAATGACCCGACACCAAGGCAAGCGGATTTCAAAATGAAGGATATCGAGGAGGTCCTCGGGCTGGAGCTTGAGGCGATTGAAAAGTACGAATCAAAAACGACACCGAAACGTGTTAGCACGAAGCCAGACAGGGCGAGCAAGGTAGCAGTCAAGGAAATGATGGAGAACCGGATATGAAGGAAAGCCGCGAGCGACACCCGCAGCCACTACTTGGCACAGAACTTTGACGTTGAATCAAAGGAACTGTGTTGGGCGAATTATTTAGTATCAAAAGACCAAGTCATTCTTGACTTCAGTACATAGCACATTACAGGGTGTCGGCAAACGATGGCATCAAACAGCATACGAAGTAATGACAAAACATGAAGATTCCCATTCTCACCACAATGTCTTGATCCCACAAACTCATCTCGCATTCCAAAACGTTGTCACCGCTAGCCAAACAAAACATGAGCGCAAAACATCGCCAAGCCAACACCGTGACCAACCTGCCAGCGCTATGCCACAAAAGCCCACGTAATCCGTCGTCAAACCGCCCATCAGCTGAACCCGCGGCTCCCACGCAGAAAAGAGTTGTCTTTCCCGCTTCTGTCCAAAGAGTGGCATCAAGTCCGATACTCTCAGCCAATCTCCACGACAAAAGACGACCAAAAAGAGTTCCGATGGCTGACGATTAGAGTGGGGACCCTCAATCGACGCCGAACAAACGAAACAACGGAAGGCAGTCCAGCCCAATCTCCTTCTTGCCCTCGCGATATGCTTCAGCCAGTCTTTCGCACAGCAAGCGCCAATGGGGTATGGGCTTGAACTCTCAACCTTGTTGCCTCCCAACAAGCTCGAGATTTGTTCCTGAAAAGGTGCAGGGCAGCAGCTGGTCGAGTGGGGGTTAAGCGAGTGCTAAATGGACGCTAAAAGGAAAGAAGCTAGCGGGGCCGCTGCAGCCGCTGGAAGTCTATTCAGCGGGTAACCCCATAGCACATCGCACTGGACGAATCCCGCTCGCCCGCTGGAGCCCGCTGGCCCGTCACCCAAACGGTGGTGCAGCACCAGGCAGCCCGGGCAGCACCAAGAGCACCAACCAACGTCAACCTCCAGGTCTTGGGGCCTCCCTAGGGCGGTGTCCCACAACCCGTATCCGCTCCCGAGCCCGCTGCATCTCTTCATCGCATATCCATGGCCGACCGTTCTTCGAGTAAGGACAGAGTGCGTGCGCTGCATTCTGACTGTCACGTCGACGTGCACATTCTTCGAGCCTCATCAACATCTTTCTCGGGCACATGAGCGCCTCCGTGGGACGCGTGTGAAGCGTGGCAACTCAGACCTCGACAGGCCAAAGCAGCAGCAGCAGCAGCAACCATTCAGAGATGAGACGACGCAACCGGTGCCAGAATCATCACTCGGCGAAGCATGCGGGCAAATTTCACACTCTTGCCTTCAGATACGACGTGTTCGAAGAACCTTCAACAGTCGACAACGGCAGTGTATCCCTAACTCCCATCCAGTCGGAGTTTCTCCTCGGTCCAATCCATCGGATTCTCACCCCTATGGTTACGAAAGAGCCCCTGATTTTCGTGTCGTCCTACCAACAACAAGATGTTTCTCAAATTTCCCATACTTGACTCGAGGGGACTCCTGTTTCATGTTTCAACTCTTGCGTCGGGGTCACCCCGGCTCGCCCTCCAGGAACCGTCCACTCGGCGACCCGAGACATCGTCAAAGGCCAAGCTTGCTGCTTGCGCCTTGGGGAAGCTTGAACCAACCACAGCCCAGCCACATACTCCCTCTTCTCCCCCTCACCAAACAGCCAGCCAGCCGCCCCACGTGCCATCGTCGCACCAAGAAACCCGCCAAGCCCCTTCGGAAGGAGGATCTGCAAAGGCTAAGCTTCGTAGCACCTCTTGGGAGTTTCTTGGGTGTTTGCCCATCTCTCCTCGGCGCCAACGCCTCCCGCCCCGCAGCGCTCGCCCCCCCTTTGGCCGCCGGGAGATGAGAGAATGGAGATACGTCGGGCTTCACCTGACTCTGGGTTGGTGGGAACGGTGCCGACTGGTCGGCGACCTTTGACGCGATCACGATGAGGGCGGCGGACAAATGGGCGGACAGCGCGTCTTGGCGTGGCGCAGGATGCCGTTTTCCTTTTTGAAGGATCAAGGTCGCCGAGTGCGAAGATGAGATGGCGTCTTTGACACCTTGGATGCTTCGCGGCAGATCCATCTCGTCAAATTTCTACTGTCCACCTGCAATTTACACGATTGATACGGACAAACGGAGAGGCACATTGCCGCAGACACAGTTAAGACTCCCAATCTGGAATCGCATGCGTAAAGGCAAGTCGCTAACAGTGACCCTTTTCAGCGGAAGATACTGGCAAAAGGTCTAGCCACGACGTCCACCTTGTCTTCCACCTTATCTTCCACCACGGCTTTCAGGCTTGGTTGGGGAAGCCCGTGAACAAAGCCAATCTCTTTCAAGTTTCTTTGAAAATGGCACCGACAACTATCTGTCAAAGATCTCTTCAGAACCGCTTGTCTTCGATCACAGCAGCAGCCCCCGAAACCGACATATTTCCCGCCCAAGACACACTCCCGATGTCGAGACCAAAAGTTTGCAACATCCAACCCTCTCCCTCCGGCTGGATCCATGAAATGGGTGAGTGCCAACTTGGACATGAGAAGAACCAACAGACTTGGAAGGCTGACAAGTGTTAAAAGCAACATTTCTTGAGAAGGTCGTCAACGAACAGCAGCCAACGCTCTCGCCGAGACCCTTGGCCGGCTCAAGCGGTTGTTCATCTCGGAAAGCCTACCCCAAGTCCTCCAGCTCAGCAGTTGAGCTGATCAACATGCGCACACCGGCTTCGCAAAGTCCGCAAAAGAACTACACGTTATCGAATAGCCTTACTGATGCCGCTTCTCAAAGGACAACAACATCAGATCATCAACGCGAGCCTCGTGGTTCATGACGAGCCTCTTCTCAATCCCAGCACGAGTCTCGAAGGATGATCAAGCCATCACCATACCTGCCCATGTCATTTCGCATGATGTCAGAGGTCCTCGAATGTGGAAGGATGAATGATTTTGTAATGCATCATTTATCATAATTATACCAGTCTCCATCTACCCTTTTAAGTACGCAATGTGCTTTGTCTATCGATACGCATTCAAGTAATGCCTCGTGCAGTCATAGTCATACGGTGGTCCTGTCTCCAATCAAACAAACCTCGCAGTATGGCGCTTCGGATGGTGGAAGAAAATTAGTTCTGCCAAAATAAAATTGTCGTACGCAATGAAGATTGCGCCATCACCGATGAACCGTTAGTCAACAGGCATAGGTAGCAAGGGAATCAAAAAGCAAAAGGAATGCCACCGGGTGGTTTCGAACCACTAGCACTTGGCAGGCTCGGCGCCACCGATTGGAGCTGGGATCCTACAGACTCCGACACATGACTCTAACCTGCCCACCAAGGCTTCGCATCCAGTGGCGTGAGCCTTCGGTTCCGCTCCATATTTAACCCCTGTGGTCGAGAGGTTGGACCAAAGCTTCAATGGTGGCATGAGTTGAACATTCACCAGAAGTGTTGCTTAGTGTTCTCTCATCTTCATGTGCATCCCGGGCCCACAGATACGTCAGGCTGCGGACACCCCAAGCCCACGTCAACTTCAGCTTTGAATCCACTTTTTAATGAGCCAGTAAGACCATTGAAGTCTCACTTGTCAATTGGCCACTTGGGAGACTCACGTGGTTCCGTATGGCCCTGGTTGCTTTGGTAGTGCGAGTCGGAGAACGGCGCTAGCAACCCGCGACCCATTTTACCTCCATCTAAGCCTCTTTCGCGGATTTTCATCTACTTTTTCTTCTTCTCATCCAACGTATCCTACTCATCAAGCAAGGTTAAGGACCTGGTTCGTCGCGTCTGGCCAGGTAAGACAATTTTATCAGAGAGATCGCCGTCCCGAACACCATCTAATGCTCAGATCAGGTTTCGTGTACCTTCGCGCGACGATGTCGTTCACGGCCAACACCAATCCCGCCGCGCGCCGGGTCAACCACGACGTCCTCCGCCATATTCCAGGCTCCACTTGGAATAATCGAGCCGACTTCCTGCTGGGTGACGACCTCGCCTGTTGCATACTTCTGAGCCGGCGCCTTGCGAACAAGAACCGCAACTTCGGGCGAAACTTATACCTCGAAAAGCTCCGAACTCGCCTGGCTTCCATGATAACCGACCCCCTGAATCACGCCAAGCTGATCCGCGACGGAGTCGAGGAATTGCGCAGCACCATGCCGCATGTTCGCCGGAGGACGTTCTGGCAGCGCTTCTTTCTAACTCTGCGTGTCAAGCGCAGCTGGGAGGTCTACAACCCCACGGGAGAGCGCGAGGAAGAGCTCATCAATCACTTCGCGGATGCTCGTGCCGACTACCTCACCATGCACCCTCAGAGCTCTGTAGAGGGCCACGAGACCTACCAGGCGCTCCTTGATGCCTTGGATCAGCAGAACGCGTCCAAGCATCAAATCTCCCGTCTTTTCCTCGCTCCCACCGACCCCGCCAGCAATGTTCGGCCTCTGCTACTCGACAGCCCCGCCGATGAGGCTCGTCAACGTGTCTCTAAAACGACAGCGGACATGGAAAGTCCCACTGTAGTTACCTCGGAGGTCGCCGTCTGCGCTCCCCCGCTGAGTCCGCCCGAGCTCGACCCGACCGCCATCGCCGACAGCCTACCTTCCGCCAGCCCCACGATTTCCGGCAACGTCCCAGTCGCTTCCGAAGACGAGGCGCCCGTATCGCGTGCTGCGCTGCGTTGGCTGTGGTCTCGCGTGCTCCCGGTCTTCAACCAACGCGACACTATCTTTGACAGGCGTGTTTGGAAGGAGGATGACCTGGATGAGTTCATGCAAGAGTGCCCGCACCCCGTCTAAACACCACTGCGGGTGTGAGGAGGGCTCTAGACCTTCTCATCTGATGCTTCTGAGACGTTTGACTTCGTTGAAATTGCTCAGGGAGATTGGAATGTAGAAGGCCGGATTGAATCGGTCTTTGAAGCTGGATTAGAATGAGTTAGACGAGATGACAGAAGCCAAGAAAGCCACTTTTAATGTTGATTACATATCCCTTCTAAAGGTGTTGGCACGCGTACATTGGAGTTCCGTGGGCACGTATCTTGCGCGACACTTTGGCATCATCTGCGTTGAAGGCCGACCAAGTGCCTGTGCCTGGTTTAATCGATGCAGCCCAGACGAGCCTACACTTTCCTCCCGTGATTTTTGATTCTGCAATGACACTGAACCGCCTAGTTGAACTGCACTCTGATAGGTTGAGTAAAGTCGACGGTCAGAATTGAGTAGGTCGCTCCAGCGCGTGGGAGCGCACGGGGGGTCTTAGGCAGGAAACGATTCGGAAATTCCCAGCAACCCTCGGGGAAAAGAGCTGGTTTGAGTCGGGTGGTGCAGTCGTAGGGCCCCGGCTTGCAGGTCATGCCGCGCCGGTTCATTAGTACCACTCTGGAATACCAGAGAGCAAGGGTTCAACTCATTCTTTTGACCTTTTTTCTTTTTCTTTACAAAGTTTTATTTTCTGCACATATGCATTTTACCACTGCTGATGCACCTTGGACCGTAGCACACGATTTTACTGCTCTGTTGTGTGTGGGTATGTATGATCTAGCGGTAACATTGCCAGCTCGAGTCTTTGATACTGTTGATCGCGTATAATTGTCCGCTCAGGTGCCCAGCTTGCATCGTTTCGGCGGAGCGCCAGTGTTCACTTTGTTTTGAAACAGGCTCGCCATCATTATGTATTGCACCCTTATTTTCTTGACAGGCCAGTCGATAGACGGGGCGCCCCTACAATGCTTACTCGTCAATCTTCCGCGCAAGACAGCGTTGTCGTTGAATCAAGGTGGTGGAGCCAAGGATGTCATGGGCAAGGTTTCGGGGCCACCCATGTCGCGATCCAATCATGAACTGCGGCTGCGCCGAATGCAGCGCTGTGGCTGGACGCTAAAATGCGGGGGATCGCAGCTGGCAGGAGGATTGGAAAGCAGTGGTTGCGACACGATTTCCATGGCAAGGTTGCATCAAAGTGCGACTCAGCCCGAGTTTGGCAGCTGTCGGAATTCTGCAGCAGCTAAATTTGCGCGCAAACCAGCATGATTGTCCACGACCAAAAGGCTTGGTGTGGCTGGCGTTGGACAATCGACCACGCCCCACCCGGCAGAAAGGAGGCCTGCGGAGGCGGTGACAAAAGACCTCCTGGCAGCCCTTGATAAGATCCTTTCGCCCTCGAGCTATCCAAGCAACTGATAAGGCACTGATTGCTGCCGATAAGAGATTGATGCTGGTGGAAATGCCATATCGATGCTACCAAATGAGGACGCACTAACCTTACTTTTACTTGTCTTTGTGTTTTTCCATTGTCCGACCCTCTTTCACGAGCTTGCAAGAGCAGGAATTTTTGTCTCGATACACCATTTCCAGCCAAGCTCCTGCGGTTTCTGGCACCATCTGCGCTGCTGAGAACACTGGGGCCATTCCACGCAGAGACCTAGGTGCGACTGTCCCTTGGTGTCCGAGTATCTCGTCACACTTCCTTCCCTTAGGTTCGTGGAACTAACAGCTTGAGACCTACCATCGACATCAGCCGGGATCGTGGCTTGTCCATGACGGGAAAGTAAGTTCACTTCTCGGAGTTCTTTGCCAGCAGGGCCCTGATCGATGTTCATCATCTCGGCTGCAAGATCAAAGACCTTGAGTGGGGGACCCTCGAGAAGACTGTCAGGCTTCACGACGAAACGACGACGACGACTCTCCGCGCCATTGGACACATTTCAACACAGCTGAGCGGCCCTTTTTCGATCAACCTTTATCCCGATATCAAGCGTCTGGAGGCAATTGTGTTGAAGCTCCAAGATGAGACTCAAGCTACCATGGCCAAGATGAGCTTCACGACGTAGGCACGGATCGGACTTGCTCGCCTTGTCAGGGACATGGGCTTCGGCATCGAGAAACGGGCCAATCCGCTCAGGTCCGACTACCCTATGCAGCACGCCTTCGAGATCCTTGTTCGCGACGTACACGAGTGCAAGATTGTTCTACACGAGTGAGAGAGAAAGAAGACTGCGGTGCAGCAAGATATGGGTGGCGAAAGGCAATATCATGCGCAGGGGTTCACCATATTCAATTCCCCTCCACACAGGGGGCATCTTTTGACCCTTTGAAAGTAAGAAGATGGATTTAGACTACTTACTGGCACAAATGCATCACGAATGAGGTGCAAAATACATCTGTATTTTCGAGCCCCTCTGTCCTCCCTGTTCTCAGAGGACAACTCATAAAGAGTACTGATAAGCGTGGCCCATGAAGAGCAAAAGTGACTGTTACTCATGAAGAGTACGATTCCCATATGATATCGCCCGCATGCCCGTATCCTTGCTGCTGTTTACCGGCGTGCTGATTCCTGTATGACTTTTGACGCCCGTTGGGCTCATCGCTTCCGGGCTATAGCACGAATGCGGTCGTAGTGATCGTAAAAGTTATCTCCCCGGTAGCCGTATATTTTCCATGGCTCATTATCCTCAACAATGCGCACAGAATACCTTCCGGTCCCAGCTCGCCTCTTCTCGGTCGACAGCCCTGTCTTCTGGCGAGCCTTCGCTTCAGGCTTTCTGAGATCTCTACAGCTCGCTCGACTGATCTGATTGCGATGCTGCTCAAATTCAGAGGGCTTCTTCTGTGCTTCCTTAGTCTTCGGTGCCGTAGCCGGCTGGAGAGAAAGGTTCTCCAGATCACAAGCCAGTGTCGCGACAGGATCTCCGGTAGCCGTTTCAGTAGTCTTAGTGGCCTTGTCGATCGTGAGGCTCTTGAGTGCCTGGCCTGCACTGAGCGCTCCTCCGCCTTCTTGTCCTTGTTAACCTTGATGAGCTTGGCTCTGAGAGCTTCGCGTTCCGAGTAGAGGTCCCAGAGGTGCCACAAGGAGGTGGTACAGGGCTTGGCAGAGCTTTTGACGATGATGAAAGGGGTCTCTGGCCTCGGATTGCCCAACGATGGGTCTTCCAAGAGATTGAAAGCTTCTCCGATGCGGAGGTCTTGTTTCTTGATGGCCTTCTGGTAGGCCTCGGCTTCGATCTCAAGTTTCGTGACCCTCTCTTCCAATTCAGTAAGACTGGTGCGTTTGTCGCTGGATTCCATGGGGTCTAGGCCTTGCGCCTGCTTCTCTTGCATGTTCTCGACGATATAGCTAGCATCCGAGGTTAGTCTGTCAGCATCAAACCTTGGTGCGATGATGTTGAACACACCGGAAGAGGGCAGGAGATTCTGCCTCTGCGCAAGGGTTATTCGACAGAGATAACATGGTAGCAATACAGCGGCGGTCGCTGAGGTGTGGCTGGAGTAGCGATGACGGAGACCAATATCTTGCCGGGAAGCGTGGGATGTCGAGAGTCTGCCTCGCGTCCCTCAGTATGGTCCGCGACCCCGCCATAGGTAATCTAGTCGCAGTACGGAACAACATTAAGGCCGGTTACTGTCGCGTTTACTGAGGTTGGGTGACTGTTAGGGCAGCCAGCTTGGGCGTCGAGATTCCAACACTGCAAGTTGAATTACTTCAGAAAGGCGACCTTAAAAAGATTAAAAAACAGACAGATTCAATGAATCAAGGGAAAGAAAAGGGCAAAAAAAAGATCACCCTTCTGAATTGCCCGGCCACTAGCTAATTCGAACTTGGGCACCTGCTCATCAAGGCGGCCTCCTTCACACGCTAACTAGTTGTTTGTTTGTTTGTTTGATATTTAACGCCGTGGCGGCAAGGGCGCAGCCGCCCTTGCGGCAGACCTCCCGAAGGGTATGTGGCGTGGAGGGCCGCAGGCTCTAGCTATATACTCTGTAGTACACGTCTCTTCCTAGCGTCCTCCAGATCTTGCCCGAGGGCCAATATGTGTTCTATCCATCCCTAGTTCCCACTGGTGCCCTAGTTCCGTTATAGCAATCTGCTGTCCTGGTGACTATAGGTAGTCTGTTGTTTTTGAGAGGATAGGTTAAGTCCTATCTCTTAGTAACGCGGGCAGATCTTCTGGAAGAAGTCTGTCACGTCAAGGAAGGCCTGGAAGCCTTCAGAGTCGATAAGTAGACCCTTAAAGTAGCGCTCTAGGGAGCCTATAGGTCCTAGAGGCTCCCTTCGGCTACAAGGGTAGAGGATAGGCCACCGTTGCCTCCTCACTAGGGTCTTACAGCAGTAGACCAGGTGGTCTGCCTCTTTAGCCTCCCCACAGGAGCAGGTGAGCAATGCCTCTGTGTGATTACACACGCTAACTAGCGGCGAAGCAAATCACGGTCAGTGACCACAACCACTGAGCCAAGTGGCCCAGAGGTTCACGTTTGACCTCCCAGGTGATGATAGTTCCAGAATGGCAACCTACTTATGAAGGTCGAAACTATGGAATCATGTTAGGCGCTGGCCTCAGGATCCACGCCTTTGACCTACTTCACCTTGGTACCTTACCTTACCTACCTAAGGCAAGGTACCCACCCACACCTTATAGGTAGCATATGCAGTGTGTATCCACCTGATGGGTAAGGTGAATGTCCTGTAGGTCTGAGCGTGAAATCTCTGCTGTATAAGGTAAGCAATGCAGCGATGAACATGGCCAGCTTAACAGAGCTAAGGTAGCAGGTTGCAGAAGACTGGCGTATATATATGAAGGTGTTCCTGGTAAACACTCCTATTACATAATGCGTACCTCCTCCTTTGAGAAATGATATGGTGGGCATTGTATCTACAACTCTGGAGCTGACGAACATACGCCCTTTGTCCATCTCCCATTGCGGCTTGCCATCCTCTTTATCGATATTAGAGTCGAGGACAGCCAGAAAACATAGAATGCAAGTCTAATAATCAGAGAATCGAGTATACGTGGTTTGAAACTTGCTGAGGCCGCCTACCGCCTTACCTAAAGTATTATGTTCGGAGTAGTAGGCTTCAGGAAATGTTGAGCTCAACCTGAGGTAGTCTACGTAAATACAACAGAAGCTTAACTAGAATACAGGCATCACAATCAATCTGCATAAACGGAACAGTAACAAAGTTAGTAATATCTTTGACATCGCTGATAGCATATAACATCTCTATATCTAAGACCAATAGGATGAACAATAAGCAACCCTTTAATCTGGCGGATGAACAGAGACAGCACATACCTTCGGTCTTCTTATTAGAAACCCTTTCAAACCAGAGAGTTCTAAATCCCAGAAACACACATGTAGCCAGGCTTCTCAGACCTTAGGCTAAACACATACAAAGCGAAGAGGTCTGAGAACATTAGAGGCGAAATACCAGAAGCTGATACACACTAGAAACTCGCGTGATTCAGTCAAGTGTTACGCGATGCAGCGAGACCAACCCCACGTTCTGCTAGTGAATACACGCCGTCTACTCTTTTGGGTCCATTACCTCTGATCAGGTGAGCCCTCTGCTGCAAATCCTCCGCGCAAAAAAAAGCATCACAATCGTAGAAAAAGAAGCAAAAACGCAAATTTCAATCTATTTGCAATCAAAAACAAGAAAGAAACTTGCAAAAAGGAAACACCAAATTGAGTAGGCAGGTCAGTACGACATTCGAATGTTAATACCCCGCCAGGCAAGATACCTCATTCACATGTGTCGAGTGAGCCCGAGCTACCCGTGGCAGCAACAGCACAACCAACTAGGCTAAGAGGCCCAGTGGCTGGCGAAGCCCCTATTTGGTGACAGATTCCAGAACGCGCCCAACTGATATACCATGCCACGAGGTGGTGCCGGCCTCTGGCGTCCTGCCAGCGGCAGGATGCCCCACTTCTGGAAATTTCACCTGCAGAAGTGAACAAGCCTGCAACTTGGATAACACTCGGGTAAGTCCATTGTAGCTGTTGGTGTACTGGAACGATTCGGCGTTGCTACCTCAGGCATCTTGCACAGGTTTTCGGTCTTATCAGTTCAGGAAGCCGCGTGCCTGAACTTCTGAAGCACCGGTTGTCCTGTTGATTTTCTCGGACCCAAGAGAAACTTTCTTCTGCCCCCAAAGCTAGTGTCGATCGTTTCCCACAATCACCAACTGGAACCTCGAATACCATCGACTTTCGCATCAATCAATTCAAAACGCCTTTCGTCCGTCTCCGTCACCAATCACCGTCCACCATCATCCTTCATTATTCGTCGCCGTCCACTGTCATCGTCATGGCTGGCAATGAGCTCACCACGAACCAAATCACAATGATTGAGAAGGCGATGCGCCTCAGGGGATTCAAGGTCTTTGCCGGCACGCCTCGCAAGAATCTGACCAAGCACCTCGTCGAAGGCGGCCATAGATCCCTTCTCAAGGCTCTCCATCTCGAGCCTAACCACCGCCCTTTCGACACCCGTCCGGACGCTGTGGCTTCTCGCATCGCAGATATCACTCGAGCTTCTGTCACTGTGGCCAACATCAATGGCATGGGTCCCGCCGATGCAGTAGGGTTCGCCTTCTAGAAGGAGGTCAAAGGTCTGCTCATGGGCGACGAGACATTCGAGTGTGCCAAAAAGGCAGACGTGATGGAGTGGAAGTACACCGTTGAGCTCTACTATGCAGCCTGGGTCGATTACACGAAGCAGTACCCTGGACACACCCGAGGGTATGTTGCAGCGCCTTTCAAGAACAGCTACGGCTTTTGGGACCTGCATTTGGCCATGGCCGATTGGCACAAGATCATGGGTGGCGATTTCAAGGTCGACCTGTCCAAGAAGAGCATCGACTTGCTTGAGAGCCGCGCATACGAGACCGCTTTGAAGGGATATTCGCATCGCCTTGATGCTAGTGGTAACAAAACCAAGGACGCATCCATCACCCACTGGACTACAGGCTGGGATATGTGCTTCAAGCGAATGAGAGCTAGAATGGAGCAGGTCTTTGAAGAAGAGAGAGAATTTTGCAGCGGTCGGCCAAGGATAATTTCGAAAGGGACCGCAAGATTGAGGAGAGAGATCGCCAGCTTGAGGAGCAAGGCCGTAAGCTTGAGACCTTGAGATCTCTTCTCGCCGATCAAACGAACATTCCAGGGAAGGACATGAGCGCTGATTTGACCGGCGTGACTAGGGCAACCATCAGCACAAACAATCACAGCAGCAGCAGCGCCCAGGACCCGAACCATCCTGCCATCGAGCCTGTCAAGAAAGATAATGGCGATCCAGTCAACGTTCAGTATGGTCTCGCCGCCATCCAAGGCCCCGCACCTTTGGCCAACCAGGGCGATACCATTACCGAGAACACTACAAGTCAGTCAATCATTGCTGCCATCAAGATCATGAAGATTTACATCAATCCAGGCATCCAGGTCACCGCTCAGACCACCATCTTAGATTCTGTCGAGACTACCGTCGATAGCACGCCCAATAACGCTGACAAGAACGCCAAAGCCCCAGCTATTTACCAGGGAAGGACGGCAGCAACTGCTGAACGTTTCGTCGACAATGACCTCGAGACCACCACCGACAAGGACGCCGCGATCGAATTCAAGACTATGCCTACTCATAACGATGATACGGCTCCTGTCGACAAGCCCGACGGCAACCAGTGCCTCACCTCTGTCGACAATGATGCTCCCACCATCGCCAAAAAGGAGTCTGAATCGATGAACAATGGGTTCAACAACGCTACCAAGTCTTCCCGAGGCGATTTTGAGATCATCGATCTCACTGATGATTGATTTGAATTTAACGCCTTTGATCCAGAGCCCAGCAAGATGCCCACGGACGCGTCAAGGTCAAGGCTTACGCACGCGATTATGGAAACGGAACGCCATGGACGGTTTCCAATTACCAATGAGACATTCGATCTTGCTTGCGCTTGCAAGACCTCTTCTAGGAAGCCGGTTATATGAGCCGGAGGTGTGGGAGGAATGTTGGCATCGAATTCTTTGTACATGTATCTATCCAAGACGGGAAGGAGTCACCATGGAGGCGTCGCGAATCAGATGAGCCTGTAGAATAGAATTAAAATCAATTTGGCATTTGCATCGCCGCTACCTATACTCAATGCCGAGTGTAACTCTACAGGGTAAGGGACCGATCCACCTGAACTGACGCCCAACTGTGGACGAGGAGCTGACGGGGACGAGAACACTGCACCGAACGCGCTCCATCTGTAAGACCGGTGCAGCGTCATGTGTGGGGCTGACCGACTGCGCTACCTACTGTATACACCACCTGTAGTCCCCCTCACCGCATATCTTCTCCTTCGTCGGACCTTCCCATCTTGTCCCCCCAACTTCCATCTTAGCCCTGGCTGAACACTGCGATCGCCATCAATCTTCAGTCGCACTTTCGCCACGACCCTCACTCGCCGTTGCCCAAACCAGACGAAGACCCGTCCAGCTCAAAAAAATGGCCTTGTCGTCGGCTCCTGTCGATCTCCCTGGCTTCAGCCTGGACGGTTCGTTCAAACTGACATTTTTCTACGACGGCGATGAGTTGCTTCCCATTCTACATCTCGATCCTCACACCACGATTGGCGCTTTCGCGTTCCGTCTCACCATGATAGTTGACGTCGTCACCCAACTTGCCTGCAACGACCCCACTCTGAGCCTCCACACCATCGCCTTCTGGGAGAAGGCCAAGGAGAATCTTCGCGAGGATCTCACTATGTCAGACGCGGACCCCAAAGTCCTGGTTCGTCTCGCATATCTCATCGACACCTACCAGCGAGGCTGGGACCAGTTCAGAAGCAACCACCCCAACCAAGCTGCAGCCTTACTTGAGGCCCCTGTCGACGGCTCATCCGAGGCGAAAGATGTCCATCAGCTCCATCAAGCCATGCGAGACTAGGAGATCGTGCGGCAAATGAACATGGCTTCTGCTCAAGCTGACATTGGCCTACCTTCTCCTTCGTCCACCCACAACGACGACGATGACACCGACACGGACGAATCTACTGAAGACGATGAGACTGATGATGACGACGAGATTCACATGAGTCCAGCCATGCGAAAGCTACAGAGAGCCAAGCCTGCCACCATCCGCGAGGCAGAGCAATATGTCAACAAGCTCGATGTCTCTGAAGAGGACAAGAACATGATCAAGAAGCACTGTGTCGCCATCCTCCGCGTGCAGAAGAAGGCTCATGAGCGAGACCATGAGAAGGCACACGCCAGAGGCTACCGTCAGGGTGACAAGTTGGCCCGCAGGATTCTCAATCAGCAGATGCAGGACGTGCTTGACATGAACCGGGAGAATCTGGGCAGAGCCAAAGAGCTTGAGGCGGCCATCAAGAAGGAGAAAGCCAAGGTCGCTGCCATCACCCGAGAAGCTGCCCTCAAAGGCATTGAGCTCCCCTACGCACGCGCTGCCGCGGTGAAGAGAGCACGTGCTCTCACCAGCCCAAGTGGTAGCACATTGGCGGAAGCGATTTGCATTGATCAGGACTAAAGGTCATTTCAAACTATAGACGAAAAAAAAAGGACCAAAGACTAATTGAGAATGACATAGGTCTCCTTCCAACAAGGCAGCACAAGTACACAGGAACTTGGCATCCCTACCATTGCGCGCAACAAAGAATTGCAGAAAAGAAGAAACTGGCTATGAGGGATGTATGTGGAAGACCTTTGCGCTCTACTTCCAATACGTTGAGTATGTCACAGAGATGATGTCTTTGGATGCCTTTGCTGCCGGCTGATTGGGGCTGAACCCCAACTTGGCATGGAGGTACACGGCTAACGGGAAAGACGTCTGGATTGAAAAAATGGGCTGGAAACTTGAAGTTCAAAGTACTAAAATTCAGCTTGAAGCTAGGCAGTGGAATACGAGAGTCCAGTTGCAAAAACGTCGGCTATGGATTTGACGTGATTGTATTTGACGCTTGTGATGAAACAATTAGGTGCTGTCCGGGTGTCTTTTGCCTCCCCTCAAGCATTGGATGAGTGGCGCGCACCTGCCTTTCAACGTCTGATGGGATGTCTGCCTGAGGCTTGTGGGCGCTCTCGACATCCCGTCTGCATGTTGCAAATCAGGGGGCCAAGTAGGTACCTAGCTGAGGTAGGCAAGAGCTACCGAGGCACGCCTTCCGCTTCCTTCGCACTTTCGTCCACTTTCTGCCCTCTTCACCGCCAGGATCAGCCCCACGATCCTCTCCGACAAATTCCATCCCGCCCAGAGAGTTTCTGACAGTCAAACTCCCGACTACGCTTCATCGACTTCAACCTCCGCTACTGCATACACTCGCGCATTCATTCTTCCACTGTCCTCACCCAACCATCTGGGAATACCCGCCCTCGTGTGTTGACCCATGTCCATTCTAATCATGAGCGACGCAAATCCCCTAACTGTTAACAGCGCAGCAATAATGACCTACTCACGAGCGCAGAGACGAGCCCAAGAGTTCAACGACAAGCTTCTCCGACTAGATGGCAAGGGTGTTCACTTTCCTCCCGGACCTTGTCTAGGCTCAGACAAGATCGCGGCTATGGCCATGCGCATTCTTCATTTGGAACCTTCCGAATTCTATCCCAAGCCAGATCATAGGGAGTTTGAGCCGATTTTGTTGCAAATCTTTTATTACACCACGCTAGTTGCCAACCACGAGACAGAAATCGAATTCAACTCCCATCCCTTCTGGTCCAGGGTTCTCGACAGGTGCTATTACGCGACCTTTCCGTTCCGGCTGACTGTTGTATCAAAAGAGGTTTCCAAGCATGGCAGAAGCGTCAAGAATGCTATCTTTCGGATTGTCAACGCGTATCGAAAGGCTCGGAGGAGTTACATTCAGCTACATATGAATGAAGACAATTCGCAACCGGACTACACCCTGTTGGGTCAATTGGATGAACTTGAAGGCTTCGAAAAACCTCATTTGCGCAACCAACGACGAAATCGCCGAAAGCTTCGGAATCGCAACCGAGATGCCTCCCAGAATCTGCAAGACACTGCAGCCCTGACCGCCCATGACCATTCGGCAGACAACGCGCCATGCGCCAACCATGACGATTGCAGCTAAGACAATTGCCTCTCACGACCACAGGTTAGTCTACGAGCAAGTCTTCCAGTGGGACGACGTTAATGATTTAAAGGGTTCTGTTCCTAGAGAGGCTCCCTGGATGCAGCCTCTGGAAATTGGCAAAAGGTACATTCGAGGTTAGAAGACGAGAGACCGTATGGGCTGAACGAGGATGTTTTGATACAGCTCTACGACCGGGTGACAGAGGAACAATTGCCTTGGCAGATGAACAACCCGAGAAGAGATCACTCGATCAGCAAAATTGGTTTCCGGATTTAGATGGCCAAACCTGGCAGCCAGCGCGGAGGAATGCTTCCATTTGAAAAGACGACGGCCTCAGGGTACATAGACGAGTAGCAGGAATATTTCGAAAAATTGCAATGGTACTGATGAGATAAAACACGCCAGCCTACAGCAAGCGTCTGGTGCATGAGAAAATGACGCAGACAATTGTCTCTTGTAGTATTGGGGATTACCAAGTAGATTGCAGATGTAATTTTGACGTAGAGAAGTCTTCACTAGCATTTGATTGGCAAAGGTGTATTATATACGGCAAACAAGCACACGATATGCATAGCTCCCAGGTCTGCGAACTTGGGCAGGTAAGGGAGAGATTAAGCTGCTTCCGTTCAATGTTGACGCAGGCAGTGGCAATTTCAATTCCCTTCGCGATAAAAAGGCAAACTCGAAATTGATATCTACGCAAAGCGACATGATTGTCTGTCCTTTATTGCAGCCAGAAAGCTAAGCTGAGACAAAAGAGAGATAGGTATGTAGTTGAACAAGTTTCCCAAAAAGGTTATTCGCAATGCAGGTAAATTCAAAAAGTAGGATCAAGCTCTCAACATGACGTCTTTCGCACCAGACCGTCGGTCTTAGCCATGTTTCGAACTTGATACTCGGGGTTCACCCGGGCTGAAGTGTCAAATCCAAGTAGTTAAACTGTTTGACTAACCATGTGCTAATTTCAACGTGGTTTCAGACTTGAATACTGCTGCTGTGGGTACGCTAATGCTGTTCGGCGCTTGTGATGAGTCAACCGTGATGAGATACTTCGGCATTGAAGGTCCAGGACGGATGCCATTGTTTGCATTCCAGGGCTTGCCGCATTTTAAGGCTGGGGTTTACCTATCATGACCAGCCAATACTACTAGATCACCGCAGGTTCGGAGGGGCGCATGCGTGTGAAAGAGCCGTGCTCCTGAACTGGGTACACAAACTGCCCACATATCTCGGATAATTGTGACGGAGGATGACAAGTTAAGGAGTAAAGGACAAAAGTTCGTCTCCGACATGGCACAATGTGCGGACGGAAGCAATTGGGGAGGTCAGTTCCGAGGTCAGTTCCAGACGGAGAGGATTACCTTTGTTACTTCTGGTCTGGAACACGAACATTTGATAGCCCAAACCTCATGACAATCGTAAAGCCCTTTCATTCCAACCGCATGCTGAATCCCTTCCATATGCAACAGCTATTGAGTATCAAAAGTCCGTCTCCAAGTCGTCGCTGATACATCACTGCGGAATTACCGTTCGCAGCCTTAGAGACGCTTCCCTGCTTGGAATCCCCGATAGCCGACATGGTATACAAGGCGTCCTTCTTCATGAGTCGGATTTCATTCTTCAACTCGTCATTCTCCTTCTTCAACTCGTCATTCTCCTTCTTCAACTCGTCATTCTCCTTCTTCAACCCCTCATTTTGACTCTGCAAGATAGCAGCGTGCTTCTCAGCTGCCTTAACCTTGTCGCCAGAGGTAAGATGCTCCTTCTTCTAAATGTCGGCATCATTCTCGTGCAGACGAAGCATCTGTCGCAAGAGCGCTCCCTTCTTGACCTCCTGAGCCAGAGCTTGCTTCGTAGCCAGAGTCGCTCTGCCGCTCACAGTCATCATGTCTTGAAGCTGACCAAGAACACCCCACATCTCTCGGAGCGCGAAATCGAATCGCTGGCGGTCAGTGAGCGCAGCCTCAGTCTCGTCCTCGCGGGCGACTGGAACAGTGGGGTTTATGACGTCTGCGCGAAGGATGTAGTGGTGGCGGGCGATGCGATACTTGTCGACGATGCGCATGACGGCTTGGCGCATGGTGAGGCCATGGGCGACGTGCTCACGTTGGGCAGTCTTGTCGAGAGTGACGATCCGGCTGACCAGGTTCTGATACGCGACCGTCTGGGGACCGATATGGGGGTAGTGCATGCTGATGCCGAGGGCTCCACGCGCGAAGTAGGTGACGCGCCTTACGACCATGAGCTGACTGGTCCCCGGGTGACGCTGGGTAGAATCGAGTTGGAGAAGGCGAAGGGCGGACCTGGCGATATTGCCTTTGCCAAGTACAGGGCCGGCGGCCTTGAAAATCAAGCCTGGGATACGCAAGAGCTCCTCAGGATCGATGTCGGCCATTTTGTATGCTTGTTCACATCATGTTAGCCATTTTGAAGGCGCATTGTTGCGGGGCAGCTTACTCGGGAATCTCGAGAAGATTGTGGATGACAGCTTTGAGCCGAACCTGATCTCTGCCCGACAGATTGAAGGGACAGTAGAGACGGTGGTTGTGGTGTTGAGGTGAAGTTCTAAAAGTATTGGCTCCCACTGGGCAGGCACCTTACGCTGGGGTCACCTTCAACTTCGGCGTGGTCACAACCTGGGTGTAGGGTTGAAATACAGTCTAAAGCTTATCTTATCTTTGCCAAATAAAGCAAAATAAAGAAGAACGGGGGGAAAAATCATCAAAAGAAAGGATTTCACATTTCGACCTTGGCTGTATTCCAAGCCAAGCCGCGCAAGGCGGGAATCGAACGCTCGACCCTAGGCTACGCCTGTTATCTAGAAGGACCTTCCCCAATCGGATGTATCCTGTGACCACTAGACCTTAGAACTCTGGCGGATTTCGTCGACAACTTGAACCATAAGCTAGACTCCCAAGGCGCACGTGCGCTTGGCGCTTAGAGCGGCTCTTCACGGTCTCGCTTCATTCACCACGACGCGGATCGCCGAATTGTGGGTCGCGACGACCAGAAGGCGAGATCTTCTAACGGTAGGACAGCCTACCTAAGCCTCGTTGACGCAGGAGGTGAGTTCAGCTGAACTCAAGGTGAGATTGAAGATGCTCCAAGTGGATCCCCGGCTCTCCAGCACCTCTGGTATAAATCACAACTCCTGAGCTGCCCGAAGCCGCTCCCATCTTTCCTTCTTCTCCACGAGGACGCTGACGTGGGAACTTTCTTGGCCACGTCCTCGTTCGCAACCAATCCCTACATGACAGCCTCTATCTTCTCACACCCATCGCTGTATTTCACGTTTACTTCGTCGTACATCCGCTTCGTCCCACGCCTATTCGGGCTTCGCGTCCTGAGTTGCCCTCCTCATTCCGCGGTGTCGCTGACAATACGAACCGTCTTCTTCACGCGACTTCTTCTTCCTACACACTACGACGTCCGTCACTGTCGTCCTGTCAATATGAGTAAGTATTATGCGCCCTCCTCGCACCCAGACATCACGGAAAACATCAGCTAATTCTTTTTAGGCTGGAGACTCCTCGACACGTCGGAGCTGGAGGGTTGCAGAGAGGCCGACGGATCCTTCTTCGGCAAGGATGAGCCTGCAAAGTTGATCGACCAGCTTCTCCACGTCAACAAGAACTATCGGCCGTACAGTCCCTCGCAGTCGTCCATCATCTACCGTCAATTGTTCCTTGTCGAAACCGTATTCAAGGTCCTACGCCCCCACCCGACAAAGGACCTCACCAACAAAGTCTTTCTGCGGAGACTCACGAAGGCCCTCTCCAAAGACCGTACAGCAGCTCGGCTCCACAAAGAACACGGCTTGGACATGTCAAGGGCTGTCGCTCGTGTTGTCAAGAAAATGTGCGATAGCCGCACCATGTTCGAGAACCGGCCTGCTCCTCCGCCTACTCTTGCTGAGCCCACCGACACGGGAGCCGCCAAGATCCAGACCAAGGCGCAGTGCGCCCTCGATGCCCGCGCCATGGCCGACAAGCTCAGGCTTCAACAACAAATCGACAAGGTTATCATGGTCATGGAGGAGAAACCCTTGCTTTATGGAGTGAGAAAGCTGGAGGACATCTTTGCTGAGTCGAAGCGCCGAGAAGAGTTTTTGGACTCTTAGGGAATGTTGTGTTGGATTCAGCAAGAGGGTTTGGCATCATTTCTTACGACTGGGCTTATTGACTTGGTAGCCGGTTGGAGGCAGCGTTTAATTAGCTTCTCAACCCGGCCTCAGGTGGCACGTTACGCTCTTCAGTCTCAATATCACTTTTTGACATGATCTGGAACATGTTTTAACTTTCGCTCGTGGAAAACACAGGCCTGGAACTTTTCAAAGCCAGTCTCAAATCGCAACCATGACTCCTGCAGCCACTCCAGCCGCGACCCCAGCCATCGCCATCCCAGTGCAACGCGGCGCCGCGCCCTTGGATCCTGTGCCCGTCGCCGTCGCCATCACCTTCTGATACGCGCTTTCCCAGTCGGACATGTACTCCGACACAAACTTGTTCTCCTTGTCCGGCATGTTATCCTTCCACCAGCTCTGCTCGGTGGTGTCCCAGTATGACCAGCCCGTCACGGCCAGCGATGCGACCACGTCGGGGCTGTTGGTGGCCTTGGCGGCGGCTGACCACATGTGCGAGTACATGGTCGTGTACATGGCCTCGTCCTTCCAACTCTTTTCGACGCTGTAGATGGCGCTGACGAGGGAGGTCGCCTGCGTGCCGGTGGCGACGGTAGAGAGGCTCGGGTGGTCGGAGAGGTAAGCCTCAGCGTCGGTCGAGGTTGGGAGGGTCGATCTTGGCAAGGGCGGCTGGCAACATTGCCGCGGTGAGGGTCATAGCCTTGAGTAGCTGCATTGTGTTTATGATTGAGGGGGCCAGGGAGATTGCTCGGATGTGAGGTCTTTGAGGAATGCCTTGGAGTCTTTGAAAATCAGCGCAGCAAGTAAAAGGAGAGCAGGCTGGAAAGCCGAGCAGAACGGGCCACCGCTTTCTTAAATGAACAATGAATTGCGGCAAAGCAGCTGAACTGCAACAAACAATCGCTTTGATTTATCCGTTGGTGACTGGAACCCTTGTTCAACATATTTGCTGTGCCGCAACTCGGTTACATCTCGACGCTGGCTGCCTGAAATTTCCCTCCTTCGCGCGAAGCTTTTGTCTTGGCACCCGACCCACGATGCGACCGCATCCAACCATCCAAGATGATCATATCAATTCCACAATGACTGGGCGAGTTCTAGCGATGCCCTCGCTCTCATGAAGTATTCGGCCTGAGTCAGAGTTGGGCTCCGAGGACTTTCTCCACTGCGAAGTTGCAGTCGGCGGCGGCGATGTACGATGTGGGGGGTGTGGCGCCGCTGATTGTGACGGGAGCCTAATTTGACAACATGCGTCTCGCATGCGGAAGAGCGCAGACCTTGCGAAGTTAGCCTCTGCGGCGTTTCTCCCATTTCGGAGGTCTTGCCTTGGTCATGTGCCAACGGGTTCGTGCTTGCCAGAGCTGCATTTTGTTGCGCGGCTGATTACCTTATTCCAGGAACCTTGGCATAGCGCCATGCTCCTGCCCAGGGCCACGGGCGGCTCCCTGCCAAGATGAGATCGCCTTATCGCAGTTGAAAGCGTGCCAAGTGGGGGGACTCAGAAGGATCGCGGTGTCGAAGCAGGTGTCGGTCTGTCCGTCGAAGTTGCCGCAGTTAGGGACTCCACGAGAAGTCAACATTTCGGTCAAAGCAGTCGCGGTTGGTGTCGGGGATGTCGCGAGCAAATTTATTGGAATGGGACGGACAACAGCGAAAGGTGGAAGGTGACGACGCCACAGATAGGTTGGTGATAAGGAAGGGGCGGCAGAAAGAGACAGGCAATTACCGCCAGCCTCAAATGACACATGGGATGTGGAAGCAGGAGCGAAAATCGACGCTAAGATCACTCATCCTTCTCCCTCCCTTGGCCACCCCGTTGACAACTTCAGGCCACACGCATCAAGCGCCAATCTCCAGATCTGGTACCGTCCTCCATACATCTGCAGACCCATTCTTTTCCCCCGTTGCATTCAGCGTCAGATATCCTTCTGGCGAGCATCAAATTCAACACATCGAGCCCCTCAAGCTATCACCATGGTGTTCTTCACCTATTGCAGTCGTGCGTAAAGGTTCCGAACATCCGCCAATTGTTTCTAACAGGCAAGTAGATTACGCACTCAGCCAGATACAACGGCACAACCACAAGAGACTCGACATTACCACATTGCCAAAAGATTACATTCTTCTTATTTGCGACCACCTCGATCTCCCTGATATATCAAGTCTGCATCGGACCTGCTCAGTGCTAGCGATTCAGGGAGAACTCATGAACAGCGACAAAAGTAGCCCAATTATCCCCACAGCGAGCATTCTCATCCACTTCGATCGGGTCCGTGGCCTCGATCGAGCGATGTCTTGGGCTTTCATACACAAAGGCGATGCTGATTTCGCACGACACCTATTGAGGCGTGGATACAAGATGGACAACATTGAATCCCGACTTCCACCGATTCGGCTCCGCCATCCAATCATCGAATGCGTCTGCGACTATTATCCTACCCACAGGTGCGGACTCAACACCGTGGCACACCAGTACGAAGTAGCTTCAAGCTTGGTAATCCACGCTGTCCATAACGGCCGCGTGGAGCTCCTGCGTCTTCTTGACGAAGAACAGAGACAATTGCCGAAAACCATTCCGCTCGTCCTTGTACGTGGAAGTCAAAGGGAGAACCTTGACAAATACATTACACCATTCCATCTTGCGAGCGGTGGCAACATGATCTGAGCTCTTCGACAAATAGACCCAGACCTGTTAATCGACGATCAGAACACGACTCCGTCTCAACCCCTTCTTATCTAGCATATTGAAAGGGGCATAACTGTCGACGAGCTTTCAGTTTCTAGAAGAAGGATCACTACCAGATGGCTCATATCCGGAAACTTCAAAACTACGCTTCTTCGAGACTCTCACAGGCCCCCCTCCGTTCCAGGCGCCCATCGAGGCCGCAGCGTACTACGGTCGAATCGATCTCCTCCGCGCGCTTTTGGAAAGGGGTGCTGGATTTGAATACGCAACATTTCGCAGTCGGGAGAGCATTTGTTTTTATGCCTTCATTGCTTACTACCTATTCGCTTTACCCAATCGTCTACTAGAACGAGCGATAGAGGTGACTTCAACCTGCGTCGAGTACGGACTCAATGTCAATCAGGGCTACTGGAGGATCTTTCGATATGCCTCCAGGATCGAGCCGGCAGTCACCCCCAAGTATAGCTACTTACTCAAGGACGCATTCATCATGCGGGCCAAGCCACACGCCGGGTCCAAGGCCATTGAACTGGTAGCGTCGCTGATCTTTGACCATGGCGCATGGCGCTAATTATTTCATTTTCCACCATTGAAGAAGTGGCTGCTGCGGCGCATAACGGCTTGTATCAGACTACGTGACAGGGTCCCAGGAGGTTTAGGCTCAATGTAGTCAATACAGAACATTCATACTTTAGAAACTCCAAGGTCATCGTCGTCACTGCTGTCGCCATCTTCTGCCATCGTCACCCGCTATCGTCGTCTGCTATCGTGATCTCTGGTTACTGTAATTTCTTCATCGAAGTGAAAGCTTGCAATGTCCGGGTACTTAGTACACAGGAAGTGTAAGTGCAAATACACAGGCAAGTGAGGTAGTCTCAAAGAAACCAAGAGTCGCGAATGAACGTCACGCCTCCCGGCATTTTGTGAAGAACTGCATAGTGCAGATTTGTATGACTAGGGATACATGACAGGTCCCTATTACTCCAACCACCCCCTATATGTCTAACCGCTTCTATTAACTATAACCAGGTTATAGCGATCGTGTACGTATCGTTGAGTTCCTTTAATAGGGCTATGTGCTTTAGTGATTAGAGATACTTAACTTACGGATAATTGAGTAGTTTATTTAAGTTAATATTTCTCTTAATTTACTAGAAATATTACTATACTTCGGTTTAACTATATTTTAATACATTAAAGTAAGCGAGGAGGAGGTATTAATATATTTAATATTCTTTTAAGCTTTTTACTTAGAAAACTTACTATATATATAAAAACCTATATACTTTATTAGAGTATTTCTAAGTAATCTTAGGGAGGCTACTACTCTTAAGGCGGTTATTAATAGTATTAATATAGTATAGTGACGATATCTTGATATCGAAGGAGTGATTAGTTGAGGTAGTGTGAAGAGAGAGAAGCCTACTGTTACGGTCAGCTATCCGACAGTAGGGTCTGCTAACAGAAGCTGGGGATTAATATGTAGTAACAGTATACTGGGGTCGTGGTCTGGGTCGTAGGTCGTAGGCTATATCGTAGATCGGTAGTCAGAAGCTAAGGTGATCAGTCTTAGACTTAACAAGTATTCGCAGTAAAGGTAAGCTGAAAGTATCCTAAGGATAAATACTAAGATATTCATAAGTTAATTACTAAAGAGCTATAGAAGTCTGACTATAAGCTAGGCTTAGGTTATACTATATATAAGTCCTGAATAGTCTTTTTATCTTACTACTAATTACTAATCAGGTACTAGTAAGCGCTTAGTAATTGTTAGTGAATACTAAGTAACTCTAACTAAGTATTTAGTAATCTATACTACCTACTTAGTCTTATCTTATCATTATATAACTTATACTATAGTTCTTCTATTTCTAAGTAAGTCCTTATTATCTCTATAATCCTATAATATAAATACCCTGTCCTAGCTACCTAATACCTAAGTAAGTTATTCAGCTATTATCCTTGTTTATAGGTCGTAATATTAGGTCCTCTCTCTAAAAGTCTTATCCTTAAGACTTATTATAAGTAAGTCATTAGTCCTAGGTTAGGGATCTATTAATTATACTTTTGTTACAGTCAGCTATCTAACAGTAGGGTCTGCTAACAGAAGCTGGGGATTGATACGTAGTAACAGTATACTGAGGTTGTGGCCTGGGTTGTTAGTTATAGGCTGTATTATAGATCAGTAGTCAGAGGCTAAGGTAATTAATCTTAGACTTAATAAATATTCGTAGTGAAGGTAAGCTGAAAGTATCCTGAGGATAAATATAAAGTTAATTACTGAAGAGCTATAGAAGTCTAACTATAAGCGAGGCTTAGGTTATACTATATATAAGTCTTAAATAGTTCTTTTTATCCTAGGACTAATAAGCTCTAGGTAGTCCTTAAGGGTAGACTACTATCCCTATATCAGTCCTCTTATTAGACTGCTTATCTTTTATCAGTCCTTTTTATTATTATATAACTTATATTATAGTTCTTCTATTCCTAAGTAAGTCCTTATTATTCCTATGATTCTATAGTATAAATATCCTGTCTTAGCTGCCTAATACCTAAGTAGGTTAGTTAACTGTTATCCTTGTTTATAGGTTATAATATCAGGTCCCCTCTCTAAAGGTCTTGTTCTTAAGACCTAATATAAGTAAGTTATTAGTCTTAGGTTAGGGATCTGTTAATTATACTTCCTGATTTACCTATAATATTAATACTATATTAGGTTGTATTTAAAAATCAAAAAAGAAGTTAGCTATTACTAAGCTTAAAAACTATAAGTATAAGGCTTTAATTAAATATATTAAGTCTTATTCTTTAGCTAGTAATATGCTTTACACTTATTGTTTTCAGGTGAAAGTCTTTTATTATTTTAGTAAGAAGTTATCCTAGTATTATACTTATATTAAGGCTAAGAAACCCTATAATAGTGTTTTAGTAGCTTTAACTTATATATCTTTTCTTCTAGGATATTTGTTAGGTTATTACTAATATATTATAGTATAGAGGTTAAATAAATAGTAAAAGGAGTAGGATAAGAAAGAAGAGAAAGTAGGTAAAGAGTTACTTACTCTTTATTAGGAGTTTACTTATTTATAGACTTAAATAGCTAAGGTAGCTAGTTATTTAAGTTAGATTTAAATAATATAGAAGTTAGTTAGAGAGCGTTAGACTAAGGCTTTTAAGTATAATATATAGGAGATTAATAAAGAGGATAGTATGCTTTTAGTGTTAGATACTTATAAGAAGTAGGTTATAAATAACCTCTAATTTTAAAGTATTAAGAATAATTCTAATTAAGTGAGTTTTAGTATTAGCAAGGAGTTTACAGATCTTAGTCCTCTATTAGAAGATTTATAGTTAGTGTTTCCTAAGGATTTCTAGTTATTTCTTAGTATTTCTAGGTAAATAAATAGTTTTCTTTATTATAGTCTATCTACTTCTACTAGTAGTCTAATATATCTATAGAGATATCTAATATATAGGTAACTAGTAGTATTTATTAGAAGTGATATTACTAGTACTACTAGTGTTATTTCTTATTCTTAGTGTTATTACTAGTAGGTTATAAGTTCTTCTGCTATATTAGTAATATTTTTAGCTAGTTCCTATATATTATCTTTATATCTATATCCTTTCTATTTAATAAAGTATTAATATCTTTCTAGCTCTTTAAAGTAGTCTATAATTCATTTTACTTTATATTCTAGTTTATTATTTTCTATAATAATAAAGTTATTTATCTATAATCTTTATAGAGCTGGTTTAAATAATAAGACATAGAATACTAGGTAACATTTTATAGTTTCCAGGAGTTCGAGTTCATAATTAACTAGTAAGATTACTTATAAGATTTTAAAAGGTCTGAGTTTTTTATAGTTAAGTTTATTATTTAGTTGTTTTGTTTTAATATTTTGCTATATAAGATAGGCGCTATCTCCCTCTTTTAAGGTTAGTCTCTTAATTCTTTATTTATTACTGAATTATATTATATATTATTATATAAATTTAAGTTCTTTATATATATTCTCTTGGATATCCTTGATTTATCTAATTATAGCGATAGCTTTTAGTGTTTCTAGGCTAGCTTAAGGTTCTCTATAGGCTGTTGGTTTAAATCTATAGTTAAAGTAGAAGGAGGATTCCTTAGTACTTTCTCTTACTACGCTATTATAAGCGAATTAGGCTATTAGTAATAGTACTACCTAATTATCTTAGTTATAGTTAATATAGGTATAGAGGTAGGTTTCAAGGATCTAGTTAATTCTTTCTGTTTATCTGTTAGTCTGTAAGTGAAAGGCAGTAGATATTGCTTACTTAATACTAAGTTATAATATAATTAACTTCTAGAATTTAGAAGTAAAGATCTTATCTCTGTCTAATACTATTTCCTTAGGTATTCTATAGTTAGTAATAATATATTTAAGGAATATATAGGCGAATTCTTTAGTATTACTTAATTCTTTATATAGGATGAAGTAGGTATACTTTATAAGTCTGTCTATTATAATAAGAATACTATTATAGTATACTCCTATAAGAAGTTCTTAAGACTTTAGTAGTTTAATAATAAAGTTAAGTGCTATAGAGTGCTAGGCAGTTTTTAGCATAGGTAAAAGTTATAACAATCTATAAGGTTAGTATTAGGTTGATTTGCTTTTCAGGTAAACCTTGTAGTCCTTAATCGCTATTATAATATATTCTCTAGTAACCTTTTCTCTATATTATTATTATAGTTGTTTCTAGGTTTTTATAATTCCTTAGTAACTATATACTAGTAGGTTATAGAACTTCTTAATTACTTTATTATCTAGTTTACTAGTTAGGCTAGTACTAGATTATCTAGCTATTATCAGAAGTTTTATAGCTAGTATAAGGTCTCTATTATTATTATGTTTGAGAATTACCTGGGTTTTAGCTAGTATTAAGATGTTATAGTCTAGTTATTAGCTAAGAGTATTAGCTCTACTGTTTTCTAATCCTTTCTAATAGATAATTCGAAAGTTATATTCTAAGAGGAATTCTAACTATCTGATTTATTATTTACTAAGTTCTTTTAAAGTAGTGAAATAGGCTAAGTTCTTATAGTCTATATATATAAGTATTTAGTAGATAGTTCCTAAGAGCTAGAGTTACTATTCCTTAAACACTTCAATAATTACTATAAGTTCTTTATTATAGATCTAGTAGTTAAGTTCTAATCTACAGAGTTTATATAAGAAGAAGCTATAGAAGTATAGGTATCCTTCTAAGTCTTATTATAATAGCTATACTCTAAAGGTAAAATCTGAGGCGTCTGTTTTAACTTTGAATTATTCTTCTGGGTTTAAGATTATTAGGACTAGTTTACTAGTGATATAGTTTTTAATTATCTGGAAGGCTATGTTCTAAGCTTCTTTCTATTTAAATAGTTAGTTTTTATAGCTAAGATCTATGAAGGGTGTGTTAATCTTTCTATAGAGTCTAATGAATTTTCAGTAGAAATTAATAAATCTAAGGAATCCTTAAACTTCTTTAAGGTTAGTTAGTATAGGCTATTCTTATATAGCTTAGACTTTTTTCTTTAATATGCTAATATATCTAGGAGTGATTATAAATCCGAGGTATTTAACTTCTTAGGTGTAGAATATGCTCTTTTCTAGTTTAAATAGGAGTTTAGCATCCTAGAAAGCCTTAAATATAAGGTATATATATTCTTTATATTATTCTATTATAGTAGAGAAGATAAGGATATTATTAAGGTAAATAACTATAAAGATATCTATAAACTTTCTAAGAACTTAGTTAATTATATTCTAGAAAGTTGCTAAGGTGTTAGTAAGACTGAAAAGCATAATAAGGTATTTAAAATATCCTTTATATATTCTAAAAGCTATCTTCTATTCTTCTCCTTTCTTTATTTAAATAAAGTTATAAGCACCTTTAAGGTTAAGTGCTATAAAGTAGTTAGCTCTGTAAAGGAGTTATTATAGCTTATTAATTAAAGGCAACAGATACTAATTCTTAATTATTATTTCATTAAGTATTTAGTAGTTGATATATAGTTATAGTTTACTATTTTTCTTAGGTATAAACAGGATTAGGCTTCCTGCTAGTAATGTTGATTCTCTGATATAGCCTTTTTTAAGGTTTTTATTACGGTATTTATTAAGGGCTTCTATTTCTATTAGGTTAAGTCTGTAGATTTTATTAAATCTAGGCTCTTTCCTCTCCTTAATAGGGATTTTATAGTTAAAGTTTATATATTTAAGTAGTCTAGTCTCTAGTTTAGCTATAAAGAGTTTCTTATAAACTCTGTATTCTTCTAGGATAGACAGAAGGAGATTATCCTTTTATTTAAGATCTACTGTCTTTAATAGTTATAATATAGCTTCTTTTGCTTTGAAGTAGTAGATATATCGTTTTACTACTCTTTAGTAAAGGAATCTATTTAAAGCCTAGGTTTTATAAAGCTATTTAAGGATTAGATTATTATAGTTTTAATAGAGTTAGTCTATTCTCTAATCTATCTATAAGTTATTCTTCTTAAGCTACAGCATTCCTAATATAATATTATATATACTAAGTTCAGTAATATTAAATTAGAGTTATTTGTTTTAATCTAAGTAACTTATCTCGAGAGGTGTAGTCTCGTTTTTAATAGTTCTTCCTTTATACTAGACTTATTCTCCTTCTATATTACTAAGCTAGTATATATATTTCTTTCCTTACTATAGTAATTATAATCTGTTCACTGCTTAGAGTGATATGAAATTCATTTCAGCTCTATTATTAATAAGTGTAATAGTTATAGTATTATTAATAATAACTACTAACTATAGATATATTTTCTAGTCTAGGGATGCTAGATAAATAGACCTTATTATTATTACTTATCTTAGTCTATTATTAGTAAGTAAGTCTAGTTTTTTAACTGCTCTAGTTATCTAGAGTAAGTAATCTGTTTTCCTTCTTATTATGCTTTTATAAAGTGATTCTCCTAGAATTAGAGCCTTAGGAGGCTTAGTCCTTCTTATAAGAGTCTGTACGCCTTTACTTTCTAGATTATATATATAAAGCATTTATCTTTTTAATATTCTTCCTATTTTATTATATTATTATACTAATATCTTATAGGGTATTATAAGCTTAGTCTAAAGATAGTAAGGTTATTTTTAAATAGGATTATTATCTATCTAATTATTATTAAAGTAGAATAGATTTCCTAGATAGGGTTATTATTATATCTCCTAGGGTAGAATTAGTATTTATATTTATCTCTAAAATATTCTTTATATTTATTAAAGAAGTATTAAGGCTAGAAAAGAGTTTAGTAGGTATAGTAGTTATACTTAAGTGTAGGGTAATCTTCTATATAGAGCTTAGAAGTATATTTCCTGTTCTATTAGTTTATAGAAGTTCTATAGAAGTATTACTATTACTTATCTTAGAATATATTAATTTCCTAGTACTTTAGGAATTACTTAATTCTATCTTTCTAGTTATTAGATTTCTCTTTAGAACTAGAGTTATCTATACTAGGAGTAAGTTGATAAATAATCTCTGTCTGAGCATATTATTAAGCAATATTATAAGGTTTATCTAAGTTATAAAGTGAACTTTCTCCTTCTCTAAAAGTCTAGTTACTAGTAAAGCTAAGGATTTATTACTTAGTTAAAAGGTTATATTAGTGTTTAGGTTTCTTATTAGATTCTTCTTTAACCTGTTCTTTAAGTTTTTAGATATAAAACATCTTATTAAGTTATTCAGTAGTCTTTTAAACTATCTTACTATTTACTTATAAAGCTATTATAAGAGTTTTAGTCTTAATTTCTAGAATAGTTATATTATAACCTGTTCTTCTACAGTCTAGGTTACTAGGCTAGTATCCTATAGCCTCCTTATTACTATAGTAAGTGAAGTACTTATTATTACAATATCTAGTCTATAATAAGGATATATAAAGTGTTTTAGTTACTATACTAACTTATTTAGTCTACTTAGGTACTGGTTTCCAGCTGAGTTTCTTAGGTTATCTATAATCTTTAGCAATATATCCTATTTTCTTATAGTTATAGTATTTAGGGTTCTAAAGTTTTTTATTGTTATTCTTAGTAGCAGTGCTGAGATCTATAGGTCTGCTGTGTTATTTATAGGAAGTGCTTTATTAGGTGTTATTCTAGTTATTATAAAGTCTGTTATTATTCTACTAGTTATTAAACTTATTTTAGGGTTACTATTAGTATTTATATCCTGAGTTTAGGTTCTATTGTTTATCTCCTTATTCCTTTTGTTATTTGAAAAGTTAGTTATTAATCTTAATAGTAAGTTTAGTATATTAGAGGAAGTCTTCTAGTCGATTAATCTTAATAATCTTATCTTTAATTTCATCCTTAAGTCCTTAATAGAATATAAAGATTTTAGTTTTTTTAGTGAGGTTAAGTTAAATGCTAAGTTATCTAAAGTTAGCAGAGTAGTCTTTAGCAGACTTAGTTTATTAAAGCTATAAGAGATCTTACTCAGCTTATTACTTCTTATTAAGGTCCTAGAAGAGTGAATAGAGTATATCTTTAAATCCTTAGAAATTAGCATAGATATTACAGGTTTCTATAGTATATTTATTAAAGGTTTTATACTTAAGGTATTCTTCTTAGATTAGTTTAAACTATTTAAGAGCTTTTTCTTAGAGATAGATAGCTATATATACTACTTTCTTAGTTTTATTAGTGAAGTCTCTATAGTAAAAGTTCTAGTAGTTCTTAACCTAGATTAAGAATCCTTTAAAGGTTCTAGAGGTTCTATTATAGGTAATAGGTATACTAAGCTTAAATTTCTACTATCCTCTGTAAAAAGGTGTAGTGATAATATTAGTAGTAGCCTAAAGGGTCTAGTTCTTACTTTTAAGCTTAGCTATATATTAAGTAAGCTACTAGAAAGCCTCCTGAAGTTATTAATAGCCTGGGTACTTTTATTAAATATACCCTATATCTATTTAATATTACTATTAGCTTTAGCTAGCTACTACTTAAGTTCTTTATTATTATTATTTTCTTCTAAGTCTTCCTTTATTTTATAGTTACTAAGTTCCTAGGCTAGGTTATAGGTTACTTATCTAGTAGAGAAGCCTAGGGTAGGTAACTTAGTAGAAACGCGGGAAGATATCTTATTTATACTGTTTAGTAGGTATTAATAGTTAACTTACTAAACAGGAGCAATCAAAGTATTATAGTTAGCTATCTAATAGTAGGGTCTGCTAATAGAAGCTAGGGATTAATATATAGTAATAGTATACTAAGGTTATAGCCTGGGTTATTAGTTATAAGCTGTATTATAGATTAGTAGTTAGAAGCTAAAGTGATTAATCTTAGACTTAATAAGTATTTATAGTAAAGATAAGCTGAAAGTATCCTAAGGATAAATATAAAGTTAATTACTAAAGAGCTATAGAAGTCTGACTATAAGTAAGGCTCAGGTTATACTATATATAAGTCCTGAATAGTTCTTTTTATCCTAGGACTAATAAGCTTTAAGCAGTCTTTAAAGGTAAATTACTATCCTTATATTAATCCTTTTATTAGACTGCTTATCTTCTATTAGTCCTTCTTATTATTATATGACTTATATCGTAGTTCTTCCGTTCCCGAGTGAGTCCCTGTTATTCCTGTGATCCTGCAGTATAAATATCCTGTCCTAGCCGCCTAACGCCTAAGTAGGTTAGTTAACTGTTATCCTTGTTTACGGGTTGTAATAACTTTCTAATTTACTTATAATACTAATACTATATCAGGTCGTGTTTATGAAAATCCTACGATTTCTACTCTTTATTATTATTATTATTCCTTTAATATTACAGAGAATAGTTTTAAAGTTATACCTTGTTATTACTATCAGTCTAAGAAGTTATACTATAAAATACTACCTAGTTCCTTAGTTTATAGAGAGTGTATTACTATAGGTAGTACTTATTGTTTATATAATACTTTAGATAATATAATCTGCTAGTATTTATATAGTCTTTAAACCTATTACTTATTATTTATACTAACCTATATATAGTAGAGCGTTTAATAGTTAAGTCTTAGTATTTAGATAATAAAGAGGAAGAAACTAAGAAATTATTTTAAAAGAGAATAGAAGTACTATAGAAAGTATAGGCTAAAGTAAATAAAATACTTATAAAGTTAGATTATATTTATAAAGCTAAGTAAATAATATTTAAAAAAGGTTATAAAGACTTTAGTAGTAGCTAAAGAAGAAGAGGTAGTAGAGCTTTCTTCTACTAAATCTTCTTTAGTTCTTAAGGCGTAGTTAATAAGTATTTTTAGCGTAGTAGATCTAGATACTATTTTTAATAATTAGAATCTAAGTATTTTAAATTTTTTATTAGGGAAGTCTTAGTTAGTTTCTAGTATTCTTAGGTAAATAAATAGCTTTTCTTATCGTAGTCTATCTACCTCTATTAGTAGTCTAATATATCTATATAGATACTTAATATATTAGTAACTAGTTATATTTATTAAGGGTAGTGTTACTAGTACTATTAGTATTACTTCTTATTCTTAGTATTATTACTAGTAGGTCGTAAGTTTGTTCTTTATATTAGTAATATTCTTAGGTAGTTCTTATATATTATCTTTATAACTATATCTTTTCTACTTAATAAGGTATTAATATCTTTCTAGTTTTTTAAAGTAGTTAATAATCTATTTAACTTTATACTCTAGCTTATTATTTTCTATAATAATAAGGTTATTTATCTATAATCTTTATAGTACTAGTTTAAATAGTAAGATATAAAATGTTAGGAAACATTTTATTGTATTAAGTAAGTCGAGTTTGTAATTAACTAGTAAAACTTTTCAGAAGATTTTAAAAGGTCTAAGTTTTTTAAAATCTAGTTTATTATTTAGTCGTTTTATTTTAATGTTTCGCTATATAAGATAAGCGCTATCTCCTTCTTTTAAGGTTGGTCCTTTAATCCTTTATTTATTACTAAAATATATTATTTATTATCATATAAATTCAAGTTCTTTATATATATTTTCTTAGATATCTTTAACTTATCTAATTATAGTAATAACTTTTAATGCTGCTAAGCTAGGTTATAGTTCTCTATAGGCAGTTAGTTCGAATCTATAGTTAAAGTAGAAGGAGGATTCCTTAGTACTTTCTCTTACTACACTATTATAAGCGAATTAAGCTATTAGTAATAGTATTATCTAATTATCTTAGTTATAATTAATATAGGTGTAGAGGTAAGTTTCAAGGATCTAGTTAATTTGTTCTATTTATCTATTAGTTTATAGGTAAAAGGCAGTAGATATTACTTATTTAAGTTATAATATAATTAACTTCTAGAACTTAGAAATAAAGATCTTATCTCTGTTTAATATAATTTCCTTAGGTATTCTATAATTAGCAATAATATACTTAAGGAATATATAAGCGAATTCTTTAGTGTTGCTTACTTCTTTATATAGGATGAAATAGGTATACTTTATAAGTCTATTAATAATAATAAGAACACTATTATAATAAACTCCTATAAAAAGTTCTTAAGACTTTAGTAGTTTAATAATAAAATCTAGAGATATAGAGTACTAAGTAGTTTGTAGTACTAGCAAAAGTTATAATAATTTATAAGGTTAATATTAAGCTAGTTTGCTTTGTAGGTAAACCTTGTAATCCTTAATTGCTATTATAATATATTCTCTAGTAACCTTTTCTCTATATTATTATTATAGTTATTTCTAGGTCTTTATAATTCCTTAGTAACTATATACTAGTATGCTATAGAACTCTCTAATAGTTTTATTATTTAGTTTACTAGGCAGGCTAGCTATAGATCGTCTAGTTATTATAAGAGCTTTTATAGTAAGTATAAGATCTCTGTTATTATTATGTTTAAGAATTACCTAGGTTTCTTTTAGTACTAAGATATTATAGTCTAGTTATTAGCTAAAAGTATTAGCTCTACTATTCTCTAATCCTTTCTAATAAATAATTTAGAAGTTAAATTCTAAGAGGAATTCTAACTATCTGATTTATTATTTATTAAGTTCCTTCGAAGTAGTAAAATATACTAGGTTCTTATAATTAGTATATATAAGTATTTAGTAGATAGTTCCTGAAAATAGAAGTTTCTATTCTTTAAAAGCTTTAATAATTACTATAAGTTCTTTATTATAGATCTAATAGTTAAGTTCTAGTCTATAGAGCTTATAAAAGAAAAAAGTATAAAGATATAGATATCCTCTTAAATCTCTCTAAGATAGTTATACTCTAAAAGCGAAGTCTAAGATATTTATTTTAACTTTAAACTATTTTTCTAGGTTTAGGATTATTAGGACTAGTTTACTAGTAATATAGTTTTTAATAGTTTAAAAAGCTATAATCTAGGCTTCTTTCTATTTAAATAGTTAGTTTTTATAGCTAAGATCTATAAGAAGTATATTAATTTTTCTATAGAGTCTAATAAATTTTCAGTAGAAGTTAATAAATCTGAGAAATCCTTAGACTTCTTTAAGGTTAGTTAGTATTAGCTATTCCTATATAGCTTAGACTTTCTTTTTTAATATACTAATATATTTAGAGGTAATTATAAATCTAAGGTATTCTACTTCTTAGGTATAGAATATACTTTTCTCTAGTTTAACTAGAAGTTTAGTATCCTAGAAAGCTTATAATATAAAGTATATATATTCTTTATACTATTTTATTATTATAGAGAAGATAAGGATATTATTAAAGTAGATAACTATAAAGATATCTATAAATTTCCTAAGAACTTAGTTAATTATATTCTAGAAAGTAGCTAGAGTATTAATAAAACTAAAAAGTATAATAAAGTACTTGAAATATCCTTTATATATTCTGAAAGTAGTCTTTTATTCTTCTCTTTTCTTTATTTAGATAAGGTTATAGATATTTTTAAAGTCTAGTACTATAAAGTAGTTAGCTCTATAGAGGAGTTATTATAGTTTATTAATTAAAGGTAATAAGTACTAGTTTTTAATTATTATTTCGTTAAGTATTTAGTAATTAATATATAGTTATAGTTTGCTATTCTTCTTTAGTATAAACAGGATCAGGCTTCTTACTAGTAATATAGATTCTCTAATATAGCCTTTCTTAAAGTTTTTGTCGAGGTATTTATTAAAAGCTTCTATCTCTATTAGATTAAGTCTATAAATTTTATTAAATTTAAGCTCTATCCCCTCTTTTATAAGGATTTTATAATTAAAATTCATATATTTAGGTAGTCTAGTTTCTAGTTTAGCTATAAAGAGTTTCTTATAAAATCTATATTCTTCTAGGATAGATAGAAGTAGATCGTTCTTTTATTTAAGATCTATTATCTTTAATAGTTATAATATAGCTTCTTTTGCTTTAAAGTAGTAGATATATCGTTTTACTACTCTTTAGTAAGTAAATCTATTTAAAGCCTAGGTTTTATAAGGCTACTCAAGGACTAGATTATCGTTATCCTAATAGAGTTAGCCTATTTTTAATCTATCTATAAGTTATTTTTCTTAAGCTATAGTATTCCTAACATAATATTATATATACTAAGTTTAGTAATATTAAATTAAAGTTATTCGTTTTAATCTAGATAACTTATCTTAAAGGGCGTAGTCTTATTACTAATAGTTCCTCCTTCATACTAGACTTATTCTCCTTCTATATTACTAAGCTAGTATATATATTTCTTCTTTTACTATAGTAGTTATAGTCTGTTCACTACTTAGAGTACTATAAAGTTTATTTTAGCTCTGCTTTTAATAAATATAATAGTTATAATATTATTAATAATAACTATAAGCTATAAGTATACTTTCTAGTCTAGAGATACTAGATAGATAGATCTTATTATTATTATCTATCTTAGTCTTTTGTTAGTAAGTAAGCCTAGTTTTTTAACTACTCTAGTTATCTAGGATAAGTAATTTGTTTTCCTTCCTATTATGCTTTTATAAGGCGATTTTCCTAGAATTAGAGCTTTAAAAGACTTAATCCTTCTTATAGAAGTCTATAAACCTTAGCCTTCTAAGTTATATATATAAAGTATTTATCTTTTTAGTATTCTTCTTATTTCATTATATTATTATATTAATATCTTATAAAGTATTATAAGCTTAGGCTAAAGGTTACTACGTTATTATTAAATATAGTTATAGTCTATCTAATTATAGTGGTTTAGGTATAAATATTCTAGATAAAGTTTTTATTATATCTTCTAGAGTAGAATTAGTACTTATATTTATCTCTAAAGTATTCCTTATATTTATTAAAGAAGTATTATAACTAGAAGAGGTTTTAGTAGTTATAGTAGTTATACTTAAGTATAGGGTAATCTTCTATATAAAGCTTTAAAGTATAGTCTTAGTCTCTTATATTAGCAGGTATCCTATAGAAATACTATTATTAGTTATTATAGTTTATATTAATTATTTAGTACTAGATAAGCTGCTAGGTCTCTTCTTTACTATTAGATTCTTCTTTAGAACTAGTATTATCTATTCCTAGAATTAGTCTACTATAATACTTTATATTTCAATTAGTAATATTAGTAAGAAAGTCGGAATTATAAAAGATCCTATTTAAATTAAACCTAGATTTAAGTTCGCTAAACTTCTAATTACTAGTAAGACTAAATAGTTGCTATTCTTCTAAGAAGTTATATTAGTATTTAGGTTCTTCGTTAGATTCTTCTTTAATCTATTCTTTAAGTTCTTAGTTAATTTACTTAATTCTAATAAGGTTTCTTTATATATTTCTTCATTATTTAAGGTATGCTATTAGGATACTAATTTAGTAATACTATATAATATTATTTAGTTCTTCTTATACCTATTATAGCTGAAGTGTTTATACTACTTCGAGGCATAAGATCTATTATTCATTATTATATATAATCTGCTGTCTTGTTTTATACTGATAGATCTAGTCTATTTCTTACTAGACTTAGGCTTCTAACTCTTAGATTATTTATTAGGTTTCTATATTATAACTTATAAGGTTAAGGTTAACTAGGTTAAGTTATTAGACGTAAAGCATTTCATTAAGTTATTTAGTAGTCTTTCTAACTAGCTTACTATTAGTTCAGAAAGCTATTATAAGGATCTTAGTCTTAGTTTCTAGAATAGTTATATTATAGCTTATTCTTCTATAGTCTGAGTTACTAAGCTAGTATCCTATAGCTTCCTTATCGCTATAGTAAGTAAAGTATTTATTATTATAGTATCCAGTCTATAACAGAGATATATAAAGTATTTTAGTTACTATATTAACTTATTTAGTTCGCTTAAATACTAGTTTCTAGCTAAGCTTTTTAGGCTATCTATAATCTCTAGTAATATATCCTATCTTTTCGTAATTATAGTACTTAAGGTTCTATAGTTTCTTATTATTATTTTTAGTAGTAGTACTAAGATCTATAAGTATATTATACTATCTATATAAAATACTTTATTAGATATTATTCTAGTTATTATAAGGTCTATTATTATTCTACTAGTTATTAAACTTATACTAGGGCTACTACTAGTACTTATATCTAGTATTAAAGTTCTATCGCTTCTTTCTTCGTTCTTTTCATTATTTATAAAAGCAGTTATTAATCTTAATAGTATGTTTAATATAGGTGAGGAAGCTAGAAAATATCTTTAGTTTAGCTATTTCATCCTTAATATTATCCTTAAGTCCTTAATAGAAAGCAAAGACCTTACTTTTATTAGTTATATAAAGTCTTACTACTAACCTTCTAAACTTAGTAGTATAGATTATAGCTAACTTAACTTATTATAAGTAAAATAAGTCTTTTTCTACTTATTTTCTCTTATCTAGATTAAGGAATAGAGATTCTAGCGCTTTAATATAGCCTATAAAGCTAAAGAAGATATCCTTTACTTCTTAGCTATATTTCTTAATAAAGTTATTAAGCTATTCTTACTATAGAGGTTTAAACTAAGTAAAAGCTTATCCTCTAAAGAAAGTAGTAGTATATATAATATACTTAGTATCGTTTTAGAACGTATTAATATAAAAGGCTTAGTAGGTTCGTACTTAGACTAAGTATCCTTTAAGTTATTCTAGGGTTCTATTAAAAATAGAAAGTATATTAAGCTTAAGATATTTATATCTTTTAACTAGAGCTAAGATAACGTTAGTAGTAGCTTAGAGGGTATTAACTTCTTTCTTAAGTTTTTAGGTCTTATAAGCTTATTCTTAGAGCTTTTTAAAAGCTATAATATTCTAATTAAATATATTATATATTACTTTGAAGTTATTATTAGTTTTAGTAAACTAGTGTTTAAGTTCTTTAGTATTATTCTTATTTCTTCCTATATTATCCTTACTATCTAAGTTATCTTTTATTTCTTAATCTTTAATCTTTTAAACTAAGCTCTAAGAAGCTCTCTTTCTAGAGATAGACGAAGATCTAAAGGTAAGAGACTTAATAAAAATATAAGAAGATATTCTATACTATTTAGTAGGTATTAATAGTTAACTTACTAAATAAGAGTAATTAAAATATTATAGTTAGCTATCTAATAATAGAGTCTACTAATAGAAGCTAGAGATTAATATATAATAATAGTATACTAAGGTTATAGTCTAGGTTATAGGTTATAAGCTATATTATAGATTAGTAGTTAGAGGCTAAAGTAATTAGTCTTAGACTTAATAAGTATTTATAGTAAAAGTAAGCTAAAAATATCCTAAAGATAAATACTAAGATATTTATAAGTTAATTACTAAAGAACTATAGAAGTCTGACTATAAGCTAGGCTTAGGTTATACTATATATAAGTCCTGAATAGTCTCTTTATCTTACTACTAATCACTAATTAGGTATTAGTAAGCACTTAGTAATTATTAGTGAATGCTTAGTAACTCTAACTAAGCGCTCAGTGATCTATACTACTTACTTAGTCTTATCTTATCATCACGTGACTTATACTATAGTTCTTCCGTTTCTAAGTGAGTCCCTGTTATCCCTGTGATCCTGTAGTATAAATGTCCTGTCCTAGCCGCCTGATGCCTGAGTGGGTCGTTCAGCTGTTATCCTTGTTTACAGGTCGTAACACCTACTCCCTAGCGATTCGCGTTCTCTTTATATACCCCTATAGGTAGCTATAGAGGTATCTCTGCCATCCTAGCCCTCGAATATTTCCCCGTGAGAGTCATACGGTAGTCAACAAGGTGCGCCTCCAGGCGGCAAACTACGAAGAAGAAAAGTTAGAAGGGAAGAAAGAGTCACGCCTCCCGGTTCTCATGCGCCTTGGATCATTGAAAAGCAGCGGGTAGCTGTGCCAAAACAGGAGTAGCGTCGCACCCGCGCACCCATTTAGGCATAGTGCTCTTCTGTCGCTGCTATCTGGAGCCAACCGCAACAACGTCAGGACAGCGCTGTGGGGATTCTGTGCCCCCACTACACTCTAGTTCAGTGTCGCTGCGCCCGACACGAGCATCTCACCCGACGCCGTCATCCTGGATCCCGTCCCGTCCAGGGCCAGTCGCCATCGGCACAATCTGCCTGCCGGCTTACCGGCCGAAATGCCCAACCATCCTCCCTAACAGATCGAAACGACCTCATGTCGCGTCTGCAGAATCGACAGCTTCCTTCCTCTGAACCCCGCCACGCGATCCTCAACGACAGCTTTCTAGCACTCGATAGCAAAACCCCTTGCGCTGAGCTGTGATAACAGCCGTTCGTCGACGGCCAATGGAGACGCAATCAACAAGACCCAAGAAGACAGACATCGTCCGAAAACGGACCGGATGCCAAAACTGCAAAACAAGGCGGCGCAAGGTTAGTACGCGCCCATCTCTTCCGAACGAGCGCGGGCTGACCTATTGCAGTGTGACGAAACGCGCCCCGAGTGCTCCGCCTGCGTCCGTCGCGGCATCAAGTGCAGCGGCTATGATCGCCCCGTCGCCTTCAAAGACGTGACCGCCTTGGCCGCAGAGTCGTCGCGAAAGTTTGAGGCCGCTCGGTGGTCGGCGCTGCGACATGAGGATGCGCGGAGAAAGCGGCGCATGACGGCCACGGAGACGGCGTCGTCCGAAGTTATTCGCCCAGACTTTGTCATCGGGCCGGCGCCCAGCGCTCAGGCCCCGTCTGCTCCGGCGCCGGCACCCTTTACCAACTTCATGTCGACTGAAGCCTGGTCCGGAGGCGCGTTTGCGCTGCCCTGGGGTCTTTTCGACATCCCCAACACTGCGCCGTCGCAGGTGTTCCCGGAGGTCGCTCCTGCGCTGGGGACCATCATTGAAAGCGTCTCGGCTCCGTTGCCTGGACGTGCCTCCGACAATACTACCTCGCCGCGGCAAAGTTCACCGGAGGCTTTGACACCCGCCAACTGGGACGAGTTCCTCGTGTCTCACGATTCGCCAGTCGACACATCATCAGCTGAGGAGTCCCTCCTGGGCGAACCTACCACCGACCTGCAGATCTCGCTACCTCTCGAAGAGTCACTTGTACAGCATTTCGACACAAACGTCATTCCCGCAATCCCCGTTGCGCTAGCCTTCTCGAATCTGTTCCAATCGAGCAGCTGTTTCCGAGCGGCAGTCCTGGCGTTGTCCGCGAGTCATCTAAAACTAGCAGAGCGCTTGCCGATGGACTTTCACAGCCTGCGGAGGATATGCGACGACAAATGCGTCTGGGTGTACTATGACACAGCGGTGAAGGATCTCCAGCTGCAAATACAGCGCTCCAATAAGAGCAGCGAGGAGCTGGCTGGCGCAGCCCTCCTTCTAGCGTACCACGAGTTGGAGGCGGGCACGGCATTTGGCCTGAGGAACCACGCCAGCGGTCTCGACGCCATCGCCTCGAAAATGGACTTTGCCGCATCGTCAATGCCGAACCTCTTCAAAGCATGGCGGATGCTCCGCTACGATATCCGATACACGTATACGCCGACCCGCAAGTCAAGTAACCCCGTCGACAACTACGACAGCGCGAGCTTCCTCGACCCTCAACTGGCAATCCGGGACGTCATGTCTAGAGTCTTCAGTCTTTACTCGAGAAATGCTATGGAGGCAAGCTTTCTCAACGACAACACTGTTGAGGGATCAAGCGCGTCTGAGAAGGCAGCCAGATGGCTTTGCTCCGTGCTCAATAGAAAGTCGGACCATCGCAACTTCCAAAGGGGCGACTTTTACAAGGAGGATTTGACGGCGGAAAAGGTGCTGGAACAATGCGATACGTTCTCAAAGCACCTCAACTCATGGCACAAAGGTCTACGCGACTGCGACCTACCTATCGTTCGAGTCGGCGCCGACGGGGACACGATTACCGGTCCCACCTTTGAGCCCGTCATCACGTACCGCTTTACCGACAACACGAAGGCGATGGACTACTTGTTGTACCTGATCTCTCGGATGAGCATCAGCAGCCTCCGCTCTGTCTACGACCCCTCTGTTTCAGCAGCCGCGACGGAGGCGTGGGGCAAAGTGGCCCTCGGCATCATCTGCGGTATGAACGTGCTCCAGAAGCAACAATTCACGGTCCTCCGGATCGACGTCCTCGTCCGCTGGGTGGCGCTATTATACGAGAGCACCAATTTCGCCAGAACGATCCTCGACTACTTGGTCCCAAAAGTCCTGGCCAACGGGCTCACGGCCCCGGAGATGGTGTCGTGGGTGTACACGAAGGCAAGGATGGAGTACTGGCTGAGGGAGAAGCTGCGTGGACGGGCTATGAGATTCTTTATGACGGGGGTTGAAGAAGACTCCGATCCTTGGTGCATCCTCACCCCGCATACGATGGCGGGCTTTGGCGACTACAATGGGAAAGGGAACTTCAGGGAAACTTTTCTCATGGATTGCTTCGCCTCCGTTGATAAGAGGTGATGATGTCCCGGGCTTTGTGCTGGAGATTATAGATCTCCTCCAGTCCAGAGACGTGCCTGTCAAAGCGTTCGTCGCTGGGCTAATTTAGTGGGGTCGGTGTGGTGGTGGTTGCTTCCGCAGACTGCGAACCTCTGCGGAAGGACCTTGATAATACCAGACAGAAACGTTCCGGAATTGACTTTTTCCCGCCATCTCCTTGCGTCTCCCCAAACCAGAACCTCCGCCGGGACCTTCCTGACTAGGGTAGATCACATTCACACATCACTCGCGCAAGCTCCTGCCCACCATGCCCGAAACATCAACAGCTGAGAAGCTCAAATGGGCCGATCATCCATACCTTCACTCCCTCTTCGGCCTGAGATTTCCCAAGAACGACAAGTGGAAAGACCTTTTCCGTGGACGCAGTCTGGAGTTATTCGGAGTTTTCTTCTACGACTCTGCTCTTGACAGCAAGACAAGTGTGGAACTAAAGCTAATTCATTGTTTCAGCGTCATCAATAATGAGCTGGCCGCGCTCCCGAAGGGGACTGTCTTCACCGATGGATTCGCTTCCAAAGTTGATCGTTCCCTAACGAGCTTGCCGGTTTACGACTCCATGGCCCCGCAAGTGAATTCCCTTTATCAAGGCTACCCCATGAGGGACCGGCTCGACTTTGTCTTCGGAATCATGAATCTATTCAGCTTTGCTCGGAGTGCCTTCTTGGAAAGGATAGAGACTGGCCAAGCACTCCCATATGGATGCCTCGCACAGGTTCTGAATATTACAAGCTGGCTTCTACGAGATCGTCCAAACATGCTCGTTGACAGATCTAGATACAGATTCCTGTGTGATAGTAAGTTGCCCATTGGAGTCTGCCAAATCTCATCCACTAACATTCTTCGAAGACATGGATACCAAGACCCCCGCCAGTGAGGCATCCTCTGACGACAACATCCTTACTCCATCAATCTCCGAATCGGCATCTATTGCAGACATGGAGGAGCCTGTACAAGAACCCATCTCGACTTGCTCACTGCAGCCTGTCGTCCCGGAGAGCAGCCAGTCGCTTGATCCTGGTCCCGTGCAGCGATCGACACATGCATTCCCCACAAACTCCACCACTGCTCTGACGTCGGTCATCAAAGACGAACCAGACTCCGCCGAAGCGGAGGACGTCCTGGGAAAAGATGAGGAAAGATGCAACTTCATGTCCAGCAGGATCGAGCGCCTCGAAAAGGAAAACCGACAACTGCAGACGCGCTTTGCTATCGAACAAACACTGAACAAACGCAAGACGTTGTCCTTTGAGGCCAAGGAAAAAGAGCTCTGCAGGGTGAAGAAGCATTTTCGAAGCTTTGGCAAGCTCGTCGACGCCAGCTGAACAATGGTTTGGAGGCAAGTGGTATTGAGGGCCTCACATGGGGGGCAGATGATGCAGAGATTTATCTCGACAGCCTGGATCTCAGAAAGGACTCTTGAATGATTAAGCTAGGATCTTCGAAGCTGGATACCATCTGAAATGGCCATGGTCTGTATCTTGGGATGGAGGGAATCATCATGGCTCTTCAACTTGGCCTTCTGAAGGTTCGTATGACTGGCGGCTTCCAGGGACTCTTTTCATGTCATAAGTGATACATGGATAATATCTCACGCCTTGCCTGAATATTTTACTTGCCACCTTTTGCTTCCTTCATTGCAACGAGCCTGCTTTTGTTTCTTTTGCATGAACATTGTTTCTTTTCTTTTCGCGGGGTATCTCAGAAACCCATTCGCAGCTGCGTAGGCACCAGAGTCCATTATTCCAACCGGCATGCATGCAAGACGCCGAGCCTTGCTAATCCAGAGAACCTTTCTTACTAGAGCGAATAATATTTCGGTTTATTCTCCCTACTAGTCCTATCGTCCTCGCTGCCGTACTTGCCTGCCGTCCTTGATAGCTGTATGTAATGTTTCGGCAGAAACTTCTTACCATGTCAAGGCTTCGGCTTGCATTGCGTCACTGGTTTCCGATTATGTGGCAATCGCAATAGGCTTGTATCTTTCTCTGAAGTACGTTGGAGGCAAGAGTCTAATAGCTACCTAACTACCTTTTTCGGTTACTTATGGTCCCTGTCCCTAAAGCTCGACCATTGAGGACCTGCATGGTTGCCGTCCACCTTTACTTTAGGTCAGCATTAGACTTTGCAACATCTCTGGGCCAGAAGTTCAAAATTTTCCGCCAAACTCTGCACACAGTTTCTTTGGCCTTTATCTTCCCTCTAGATCTAAAAGCCATCGGTTTCGTCTTTTTCCGTCATTATCTGTCGTCACCTTCCGTCAATATCCGTCATCGTCTTCAGTTATTGTTGTTCCCCGCTCAAGCGCGCCAAGTATTACAGAGTCTCCCACCCCCGATCATGTCTCGTAATTAAAACGCTAACGACTTGCAGGATGACTGATGTTCACACACAGTACACCGACGAGGTGTACTATTCGGACACAGTTGAGGGGTCCCCAGTCCCTATCAGCCAAAGTCTGGACGCCGAACAGCCGGTTGAGGACTGGGTAAAGCTTGAGCAAGAGATACTCAACGAGAAAAATGACCCTGTCCACTACTACGCGAGCCATCCTGACCTGCGCAGGCTGCCAGGTCTCCGCTTTCCAGGCAAGATCGGCGACCCTGTAACTCGGGTTGGTCACGCTGCTTGGCGCATGTTCTTTGACGGCCCAGCTCTTCCGTCTCACCGCAACAAGCTGCTCCTTGCCGCTAATATCAAGAAATTCACCGATGTGTGTTTGGAGGTTGTCACAGAGTCTCACGGCGTCGGTCAATGGAACGACGTCCTTCGGGATACCATGCAGAGGTTGTATGCAAGGACTGGCAGGGAGCAGTTGGCCGCTGTCGCTGTGGATGATTGCTCCAAGTGCATGACCCGGCTTGTGGGAGCCCGCAACTTGTATTTAAAAAGGGGCGGCCTTCGTCGCGGCCACCTCCGTGGTCAGCGCCCGATAAAGCTTCCAAAGGGGTTCCGCCCTTTCCTGGCTAGTCTCGATCGATGGATCGAAGCTTCGGTTTGGATCCAGCCAGGGCACGAGCTAACTGCGACCCACGAGTCGATAGAAACCGGTAAGCCCTCGCGCATATGCTGTTAGCATACTTCATACTAAACCAAACCAACACAGTTTCCGCAGATGAGAGGCCTCAGAGACCTCCGAAGAGGTCGCATGATGAGACAAGCCTGCCAGACGAAGGCATGGTGCCGCCTGGCAAGAAGCGTCTGCTTAAAGATGAAGATATTGGAGCCTCCGATCAGAGCGCACTTTTGGTCTGTGACTACAAGCAGTGTATTGCAATTCTGGAGGCTGAAAATCGGGAGTTGCAACATAGCTTGGCTGAAATCAGCAGGAAAGCGGAAGAGGACGGCTCGAGAAGACCTCGCAACTGGGTCAGATCGGCAAGAGATTGGGCAGCTTCGTTTTGGGGCTGAGCATGATGTTTCTGCGCGGTGGCGTTCTCTTTGTGCAATCATGATGTTCCACGATAACCCACGTTGACAGAATGGAAGGCGCTTCGATTTCTATCCGCGTGTCCGTCAGTCACCCTACCTGTTGCCGTCATCCTTATTGTTGTCATCGTCTGATGCCGATGCCCCGACTGGTCCGGGTTTTGTTTGACCTGGTCCTCGGCATCGGACAATGGCAGTGCGCTCCATTGAACACTGAGAGCCTCCGAGTAGATAAAATTTGTCTTTCACAATACGGTTCCCATTCTCAAAGAGAATCAGAGGAGAACAAGGCCGCATGGCGCATCGGCCTCAGGCTTAATACCAAGCCAGGCGCGTGACTTGTCGCAAGTGACCAATTGTGGGGTATCCCTTTCACCTCTCACCTTGCCTTTGAGCAACTTCACCTCGCGGCCTAGGTATCTAGAGCAGTTGCATCGCCCATTCTACCACGAGGCTCCGATCGCTTGTTGAGTGTGTATGTCGCAGTGGTTAAGGCTGGCCCCCTCTCAGCCCTGTGGTATGCTACCCTCCTACAGATCCTTTTTGTAGTTCGTGTGTTCGAATTACGGCTTTCCCCATTTTTTCTCTCTCTTGTTATTCGTCATTCGTTCGACGAGGAACATATATCTGCTATATGGGTTGTCATTTTGATGTCAGTAGATGAGATGACTAGTTGCTGACTTTCCTCTGAAAACTCATGCTACCTTTACGGTGATATTTATGAGGCTTTGCGGACGGGCTGGGTCGCAGACCAAAAGCTGCGGTGCCCCTGCACCTTCCCCAAAGTTGAAGTTGAACTTCACAGTGAATATGAGGAGGACCGGCTCGCTGGTCCCACTTTTCCCGCTCGCATTCTCACCCAGACAACGCACCACCCTTCACAATCTCATTTCCATCCACACTCCTTCTCAAAACAGCTCTCTGTCGCGGTGAAACCATCCGAAATCTCTTCACTCCTCCCCTTGAGATACATCGTTGAGCTTTTCGAGAGCCATCAGAACACTTACAGCAACATGGGCAGCCGAAATCGTACTCGCAAGGGCAAGTCTTGCGCTCCTTGGTTCCAAACCATTCGCGCGATGCCTGGTCTCTCTGTTCGCCGCAGTCCGCAAAAGCCCCTCGTCACGCGCAACTCGATGGAAGCCTTCTCATTCATGCTCACCGGCACCAAGGCTGCGAAGACCCCCAACAACATCACGACCATGTCGGACTTCAGCCGTACGATTACCGTCGCGCGCCGCGCTTCCGAGATCCTCAACACCGCCATTGCGATCGTTGAGAGGGCCCACGACGCCACCCACTGGACCCTTGCCAATCTTTGGCAGGCTGCCTTGAACGAGCTCTCTGAGAAGGGACCCACGTGGAACTTCAAGGTTGCTGCTTACGCCTCTGAGGAGGTGATGGACGTGTTCATCAAAGCTCGCCTGGATCTCTCACCCGCTGCCCGCGCCCACCAGGTCTCGTCCAAGGAGATCCAGCAACTTCTTGACGCGCTTGACAAATTCATCGACATGAAGTCCCAGCACAACCTTCGTCCCCGACCCCATTCGCGTCGTCGAGCCCAGCCTATTCCCGAGCCTCGCTCTGGCCAAGCAGAGGTTCAGGATGTGCAGCTCCGTGAGAACGCCCCATTCGGAAATATGGTTGAGGTCTCGGATGACGAGAAACCTGGTAAGACTCCTGAATCCCCCCCGCGCCGTCATTGTCGTCGTCGTCAACGTCAGTTGTTTATTCTTTGCTCCTGAGGCGCTGACAAGCTGTAGTCGTTAAGCCAGAGTCCAATCCCACCGTCCCTGACGCCACCGCTGCTATTTCTCGACAGCCGCCAATCCCTCCCGAGATCATAGAGCGTATCCAAGTTCTCGTCGCTGAGAAGCAAGCTTTGGCCGCCGAGAAGCAAACTCTGACAGAGGCTCTCTAGGCGAGAGACCAGGACCTTCGAGATTTGCAAGAAGGATACGATGGCCTCGATGACGAGAACGACGAGTTGCTGGAGGGAAACGATGAGCTTGCCTATCGTTGCGATGTGCTCAAGGACACGGTCTGGGACTATCAGAGATGGCTGAAGGCCGACGAACGTACCATCCGTGTCCAAGAGATCATGATCAACCGCAACCAAGAGGCGATGCGCCGACAGCAAGCCGAGATTCAGCGACTGCGGGAGGAGAACGCCTTGCTTCAGGCTCGGAGCATCCTGCGATCCTGGTCCCAGTATCAGGAGGGAAGACGCCACCACTCCTAGGGATGGCACAAGTAAAACAAAGGACAGTGTGCAATTTTCAGAGATTGACGGGTGTGGAATTGGCTTGACTAGAGGACGTGGAGTGTCCTCTGGCTTGGACAAGAAAATAGTATCAAGCGTCAAGGGCGTACGTTTGGGCTAGGAATTGTGGCTCAGACCATATTGTGTTAGGAATACGTCTACAACGTTCGGAATGATGACTGCTCTTCAGATACTTGGTTCATTGAAGTCAATGCCAGCGCCGCCAAAGAAGACAATGCCAACGACAAAATCCCATTGTTTGAGCTATTGATCGACAATAAACCCGTCTTTGTGGGGTCTCATCGTAATCGGTTGGACCAACGATGGTCTGATCTCTTCCGCGTTTACGACCAAGTTAATCCCAAGACCAGGCCCAGACGGAATATCGACAAAGCCATCCTCAGGTGTGGGCACATAGTCGACAATATCGCTCCCGAGATGTTTTGAAGTGCTCTCGAATACTCCAGCCTCAAATCCCGTAGCATACTCCTGGATCGCAAAGTTGGGGATCGCCGCAGCAACCTGAAGGCAAGCTGCGAGCCCTATCGGCGAGAGCGGGTTATGCGGGATGACCTGCACATGATTCGCTTCAGCCATTGCTGCCACCTTCTTTGCCCCGGTAATCCCGCCACAAACAGCGACATCCACCCTCGCGTACTCGAGAGCGTTTCGGGCGAGCAGTGCTTGGAACTCGTAGATAGTGCAGAAACGCTCGCCGGTGGCAATCGGGACGGAGATGCGTTCAGCTACGCGAGCCATGGCATCGGCGTTCCCAGGCCTAATCGGGTCTTCGACGAGCATCGGCAGCGCGGTGGCGATACCATTGCAGAAAGTTACTGCTTCGGCCGGGGTCAGACGACGGTGCAGTTCAACGAGCAAGTCAACCTTTTCTCCGACGACATCCCGAATCTTTCGCACATTCTCAATGGCATCTCGCATCTTTTGGATGTGTGTTTTGAAGTAGACCTTGTCGGTCCCCTCATCGAGGAAGGGGTTGATGTGCCCGAAAGCTGTAAAACCCATGTCCATCTTCCGCTTGCACTCTTCAAGCACCTTCTCGATGGTACTCTCATAGATATGCCCATAAACTCGAGCTTTCGTGCGACAAGCCCCGCCAAGAAGTTCATAGATGGGTACATCAAGAGCTTTGCCCTTGATGTCCCAAAGGGCGATGTCAATGGATGAGATTGCGGCATTGATGGCAAGGCCCTGGAAGTAGCTGAAGCGATGCATCACGTTCCAGTGATGTTCGATGTCGAAGGCCCGTTTGCCGACTAGGTACTCGGCAAACCGTTTGATGCATGTCGCAGCGGCTTCTATATGACCCCAGATTCCAGCCTCTCCATAGCCGATGATACCTTCAGTCGTTGTGATGCGACAGAACATGAACTGGCCTACGTGAAGTGGCTCGACAGTGCTGATGATTTGTTCTTGTCGCGCCATCTATATCTATGTCAGACTTGCGATTGTATCTTGAAGCTGGATATACCCACGCTCTGCTTGATTAAATAATACTACACTGCGATAGAATATCTGGATTGACAGAAGTCCTGGAGCTCAGCCTGAGCCATACTATCGTAAACTAACTGTAACGTACGTATAGCATCTGTGGAAATAAAATAGCTTATATCACTCTAAATTAGAGTTTAATACAAAAGGTCTTTTATAAATTAGAGATTAATATATTAGAATATTATTAGTTTAGAAAAGTAAATTAGAGAATATATTATATTATATTCTTTTCTAAATATAAAATTACTTTAAATATTTAAAAGTATTATAATATACTTTTTTAAGTTTAAAAAAGCTTATAAACTCTAATTTTATATAACTAATATTATATTATTTTATATATAAACTTAAGTTATATAAATAGATATAAAGAGAAATAATTAATAAAAAAGACTAATAAAAAAGATTATTTTATAGTTTATTATTAAATTATAAAAAAAAGTAAATATTTCTTTTTATATATTTTTTATTATAATTAAGATTATAAGTACTAAAGTAGTAACTAATATTACTATTTTATTTAGTATAAATAAAAGTTTTTTATTAATTTAAAATAAAAAATTAAAATAATTATTAAAGTAATAAAGTAGTAATAATAATAATATTTCTTATATTACTTTTATTTCTTAATTTTCTTTTATAATACTAAAATATATATTACTTATTTTATATTTATATATATATATAGTTATATAGTAATTATAATATTTAGTTTTTATTTATAATAGTATTTTTAATACTAATTATATTATTTTTAAATAACTAAAAGAACTAAAACTAAGTATATAGCTATAATAACTAAAATAAGAGCTATTTTTACTAAGAAAAAATAGAAAGAAAAAAAGAAAAAAGAAAAAAAGAGTAGTAATATTTCTCTAACGTTTTTAGAACTTAAGAGTTTTATATTTAAAAATAAATTATTTTATTTCTATTTTATTATTTTAAAGTTTTTTTATTATTATAAACTTTTTATTTTACTATTTCTTTAGTTAAGTTATTAATTTAAGTTATTTTATAGAGATTAAAATTACTAAGTTTAATAAAAATAAGAAGTTTATAAAGAGTAGAAAAACTAAAAAAAAGTATAATTTAGAATTTATTATTTTTATATCTCTATTTTTTTATAAACTATAATAAAGCTATAAATAGTATATATTTTAAAACTTTATTACTTATTAAATTTTTATATTATTTACTAATTTCTAAATAGAAATAGAAACTTTAAAAACTTAAAGTTAAAAAGAGAAGTAGTTACTACTACTAAGTAATACTATATACTTATTATATTTATATAATACTATTTTAAGTATATTACTTAGTATATATATATTTAGTTTAGTAAAGAGAAATAAATATACTTTTTATAAAGAGAAAAAAAACTATATATTTTTATATTAGTTTTTATATCTAAACTAGAACTTTAATTCCTAAGCAATATATAAGAGAATCTTACTAAGAATATATTTACTATATAACCTTTATTTTTATTAATTATTTACTAATCTATAGGTTATAAGCTTTTATTTATTAAAGAATTATATTTTATAAAGCTTTTAATATTTATAATAAAGCTTAGAAAAAAGCTAAAATTAAAAATAAAAGTAGTAAAGAAGTAGTTATAGAGTTTATAGTTTCTCTTTCTATATTAGTTTTAGTTTTATAAATTAAAGTTATTATAGAAGAAATACTAGTTTCTAATAGTTTATATATTAGTCTATTTTTTAAAGTAAATCTCTCTATTACTAAAATAGCTAGTATTTATACTACTATTAATGGCTTTTTAATAGCATTATTTCTAAGGTATTACTATTTATATATTATAGCTTAATAGATAACTATATAGCTACTTTTTAGAGATATAAATAGAAAACATAGTATTATTATTAAATATTCTATAAAATATAGATATTTTAAGCTTTTAAGAGAACTATATATTTCCTAGCTATTAAGCTATTTTTAATTAAAAATACCTAGTTTATAAACTTTATTTACTATTTAACTTTTCTCTTTTAATTTATATTACTATTTATAATATATTTTAGAGGTTTAGAAGTACTTTAAACTATTTAAATTTTATTTAAGAGAAGGATTTTATAAAACTATTAGCTAGTATTTTATTAATAAGAAGATATATAACTTAGAATAATTATTTAGTATATTCTTAGTAAAGCTATATATTCTAGATATCTATATAATAAAAGTAAGTTAAGATATACTTTTTTTACTTATTATAAGTTAAATTATCTATTAATTATTATAATAGATTTTCTATATATTTCTAAAGCTAAGTTTAAAGTTAGTAAAAAGTTATTTAAGAGCTATTATTTCCTTTACTATATATTTTAAACTAAGAAACTTAGTTTCTATTATTAATATAGTTATTATATTTTAATATATAGTTTTCTATTAAATTAGACTTCTAAAAAGAGATATTATAAAATTTAAAATAACTTTTATATTTCTTTATTATTAATAAAAAATATATTACTTATAATTAATAATATTTATACTACTTTACTTCTTAAAATACTAAAGTAAATTATAAAGTATTATATATAGTATAAGTATTAAATAACTTAATTTATAGCTTAATAGTACTTTAGAGATAAGTTTATTAGGAATTATAATAATAAAGTATAGGTAAAAGCTATATTTAGTTATATTATAATTATAGTATAGAAGATTAACTTAATTTTCTCTTAATATAAGAAGACTTTTTAGAGAGATATTTCTCTATTAGACTTCTTAAATAAAGTAAAAAGTAGAAGTATTATTAGTACTTTAGAGTCTATAAAGTTAAATTTCTTTATAACTTATTTAATATACTAATTATAAAAAAAGTAGATTTTTTATATTACTTAGTTATAAGTAATTTTAATCTCTAGGTATTATTTAGCCAGTTTCTAGTTTTTTAGTTTATATTTTACTTTAATACTATTTATAACTATTTCTATATCTTTTATATAGTTTTTATAATATAAAATAAAAATATTATTAATATAGAAAAGTATAAGTATTTTCTTATTATAAGATTAAAAGAAGTATAGATTTCTACTTATTAAATAGAGTTTAAAATAAAGAAAAGTATTTAAAAACTCTTTTATATTAGAGTAAAAGTATATTATAAAAGCTATATAATATATATTAGAGTTTATAACTTTCTCTCTTTTTTAAAGCTATCTAGTAGGTAATAAATAATAGAAGAGTTATTTAGTCTATATATAGTATTTAGAAATATATTAATAATATTAAATTAGTAGATTTTAAAGGTAAATTATCCTATAAAAGCTATTATAACTTTAAAGGTTTTTATAATAAGGTTATAATATATATCTATTCTAAAAGATATTTCTCTTAGAAGTTACTTTATATATATATCTTAGCTTTATAGTAGTTAAGATATTTATATTAATTAAACTTATAAATAAATATCTATTTAAAGAGGATAAGCTTATTCTTTACTTTTATTTAGTTTATAACTTTTAGATACTTATTTCTTTAAGTTATTAATCTTAACGTTATATACTTTAATCAAGTAAAAGTAAAGTAGTTTTAGTATATATTAAATATTTCTCTAAGTTTTAGAAAACTTAATAAACTAATTATATAGATCTTTCTATTTAGTACTATAGATATATATTCTAGTTTTATTTAATAGATAGAAATAAGATAAATAATAAAATAAGTAATAACTTTAGTTTATTTCTTTAAATACTTTTTACTATTCTAATATATATTTTAAAAAAATATATCTTAGTTTTATTTTATTTAAAAAAATATAAAGTATAATCTAAAATAAAGAAATTATCTTAGTTTTATATTTTTAAGTTAGCTTAAGTTAGTATAGTTTATACTTATTCTAACTCCTCTTTAATAATATTCTTTTTTCTAAGTTTTAAATATAGCTATACTAGCTAAATAAAAAAAATATTTTATAAAAGTAGTTATATATTATTCTCTTTTATATCTAGATCTTATAGAAGAGAGGTATTAATTTAAATATAGATTTTATCTAAGATTATATTTTTAATAAGGTTTATAATATAGCTAATATCTTAAGTTTTTTTTTTACTTTATTAATCTAAATAAAAGTTAATAGTAATATTATATTTAGAATTCTATACGTTTTAGTAAAGTTTATATTTAACTTAGAGATAAGTATTTATATTTTTTAACTATTTTTAATTAGTTATAGTTCTTTTAATAAAGAAAAATATAATAGTAGTATTTTATTATTAGTTATTAATATAATATTAGCTTTTTTTATATTTCTAGAAGTTATAATTTAAGAAGTATAAAAGAAGTAAGTTTTTATATCTTTTTAGTAACTAAATAAACTTCTTTATTTTAAATTACTATTTTTATATTATTTTTTAAGTAGAATATCTTTTTATTAAATATTATATTTTATATAATAATAACTTCTTAAAATAAAAGTACTTAGATTTTATAAAGATTATATAAGTTATTATATTTTATAAAGTATTTAATATACTTTTATATTATAACTTTAAAGTTATATCTATTCTTATTTACTTTATACTTTTTTTAAGAAGGTATACTTTATAGCTATATATATATATTCTTCTCTATTAAAAGTATAAATTAACTAAGAGATTTATTTTATAAATAAGTTTATAATACTTAATAAAGTCTTTTAGCTAATCCTCTTTAATTTAGATTGGTAAAAACTAGTTATAATATTAATAAAAGCTTATATTATAAAAGAATATAGTAATTTATACTATTTTAACTTAAAATATAAATAGAAATCTAGTAGTTTAAAGTATTATAATAGTTTTTATAATTAGCTTCTAACTTACTCTCTCTATATTTCTATTTAGTTTCTTTATATATAAAGAAGTTTATTTAATTTTAATTCCTAAATCTAAAGTTTAGATCTAGAATTTTAAAAGCTTATTTATTATAATTATAGTATACTTATTTTATTTTATTATATAAAGTAAAGCTATACTATCTCTATATTTAGTATTTAAATATTTAAATTACTATAAAAACTAAATATTAAAACTTATTTATATATTTAAGAATAAAAAGTTACCTTATATACTTATTTTTAATAATAAATATCTACTTATTTATATTAAAACTTATTTAATAATTAAATAAGTTTTACAAGATCTTATAAAAAGAGTAAGTTACTCTTTTTTCTAATATATATTATAAAATAACTTACTTTATATATATTATTATATAGTATTAGTAATTAAAGTATATAATACTTAGATCTTTATTTCCTAAATATTAAGAATAAGTTTCTCTAATATTTTTAGTTTTAGGTATTTAGAGTAAAAGTACTATATTTCTATAGTATTAATATAAGTTAGTAAGCATTCTTAGAAGTATTACTTTATATAAGTTATTATAAAAGTAAATAAGTTTAGTATTAAAACGTTATTAGAAAGAATATATCTAGAATAGAAGTAAAAAAAATAAAGTTAGTAATTTATAAAAGTAATATTACTCTTTTTTAAGAACTTCTTTATTTTTATATTATCTTTATAATTTCTTATATAAAGAGTACTATTAAAACCTAAGTATTAGATATCTATTTTTATAGTAAATATTCTAAGATAATATTAATATAGAAGTTATTTATAAGTATAACGTTTTATAATATAATATCTTAAAAGCTATTTACTCTATTAAAAATATTATAAAAGATCTTTATATTTTATATTATAATAAAGTATAAAGTTATATTTACTTTAATTTATTTTTTTATTTTATAAATAATTAAACTTTTTTAAAAAAGAGAGATATTATTAAAATAGAAAGCATTATAATTATTTAATATTATACTATTAAAAAGAATTTTTAAACTTTGAATATAAATTATATGATATTATTAGGTTTAAGTTCTAATATAAAGGTTTCTACTTTTTTAGTAGTAATTAAGTTAATAATATCTTTAGTAATTATATAAATTATTATATTAATTAGAAAGTTTATTTTAAGAGTAGAAATATTAGTTAACTTTTTTATTCTATTAGAGTTACTTTAAAAAGTTTCTTTCTATTCTAAGTATTATTATTACTAAAATAAAGAGAACTAAAGTTCTTTATAATAAGCTATTTTTTATATACTATTTTAGTATAAAGCTTAGAGTAATTTAGTCTATTAATTCTAAAATAAACTTATTTTATTTATTTAAGTATATATAAACCTTTTATTTATAAATATAAACTTAAGTTAGTTATAAATAGAAAATATCTATTTATAGTCTTTTTTATATATAATAAGTAGCTAACTTATTTTATAAAAGTTTTTTTAAAATAGAATTTCTAGAGATTATATTATCTAATTATTTAGTTAGTATTATAAAAACTTTATTTATATAACTTTTTAATTAAGTTTTTATTAAGTTTTTATAAAAGAGATCTTTAAATATATTAGTATATTAACTTATATTTAAAATCTTAATATCTAAGTATTCTTATTTAATAATATTAATAAACTTTAAATTAGCTTAGAAAATAAAGTAATATTATATTATTTAGAAGAAGGTTTTTAATATAAAAGTTCTTTAGATCTCTAGTAACTTATATTAAAAAACTTTAAAAAGTATATTTTAGAAATCTCTAATCTAAATATTTAAGTTAATAGAAAATATCTAATTTAGAACTAAAATATACTTTTTATAAATTATAATAAAATTACTTAACTTATTTAGAATATAGTATTACTTTAGAATATAAATTAAAATATAAAGAATATAATTCTTTTTAAAAACAACTTTATTTAAACTAAAATAAGGTTTTTTTAGAAATTATATTTTTTATTTATTTATTAAAAACTTTATATATTTACTTTTTTTATATATATTTTACTTTATATATAATATATATAGTAAAATATAAAATATAAAATTAAGAATTTTTATAGATCTCTTAAAAAAAATTTTAAAGAAAATTAATATAAATAATAATAAATTATTAGTAATTTCTTCTTATATATTTATTATAATAGAAGTATATAAAATAATTACTTTATTATAAACTTTTATTTTTATTTATAATACTTATATTACTTTTATTCTTTTTTTAAATCTAGTTATTAAATAAAAATATATTTTTAATTTTATTTAAATTAGAAAAAATACTAAAAATATTATTTAAGTCAATATATTTCTAGATATTTTTTGCTTTTTTTCTATTTAAAAAATAATATACTAAATAAAAAAACTAATAAAAAATAAATTTATATAAAACTTAAGTTAGTAATTACTATTATATTAAAAAAAAATTATAAATTAATTTTAATTTTAAAGAATATAATTAAAAATTAAAATAAAATATAACTATAAAATAAATTAAATAAAGTTATAATTTTCTTTATAAATAGTAATTTAAAGATATAATATAAACTAAATTTATAATTGTTATAAACTAACTATAATATATATAATATCTATATAAATAAAATAGCTTATATTATTCTAAATTAGAATTTAATATAAAAAGTTTTTATAGATTAGAGACTAATATACTAGAATATTATTAGTCTAGAAAAGTAAGTTAGAGAGTAGGTTATATTATATTTTCCTCTAGATACGAGGCTGCCTCGGATGCTTGAGGGCATCATGACACACACTAAATTCATTCCCCGCGGGGTCCTCATTGAAATAGCAAAACAAATCAGTCAATACATGCCCAAGCATCCGCTATCGGCTCGTCCTGCAAAGTATTCACAGTGGGCGTGATTCCGCGGTCCAATCGGAGAAGTACGCGTGTAACATCTCCCGACCCTTGACGCGGGGTATGCTTCATCTGCTGATATGACCTGTGGATCGGCGGCTCGCTATAAGTGCGTTGCCGTCGGGCATGCAGGAGACTCACAATTGAGTCGACCATTCCGGCTATCGCTAGCTCAGCCTGTTCACTGATTTCATCGTCAAAAGTCTTTTATGACTACTCCCTAGTTGCAGAACCCAGCATTGGTGCCCATGAAGTCTAGTTCTGGGATGATTCTACCCAGGTCAAGCACCTTTGTCGATTCTGTCAGCTGACATTACGACCCGGAAGTTTGAATGAGCAGGTTGACTTACCAACGAATCCAACTGTTCCCAATTAGGAAGATCCATCAGCTCCAAGAGATTGTCCTCATTTCCGATACTCTCAAGCCACGAAGATGCGCCCGGCTCAAGCGCAGCCTCTGCTAGCGACATAGACTTGCTGGTGTGTAAATGAGAGCTTTGCTGGACCTGGTTAATGACCTCAAGACGGTATTCCTCCATGATTACAGACAGTCGCCGACCCAGGGAGCTAGGACTGGTGATGCCGAACAACAGTCTTTGACAGCGCTCTGCTGCTTCAAAATGCTCTTTCCAGGGAGTCTGGTTGTCTTTGTAATTCCGAATGGTATATGTGTACAGCACAACAACTGCGCAGAAAGCCTGGTATGGTGCAAACCAAAGCGATGGGTACAGCTGCTTTGACTCGACCATGTAGTCAATGATGGTCACGACGCTCAAAGCTGCGTCGACGCATCTCTTCACGTTTTCTTTCGTCTCTTCATCATGTCTGGACTTTGTGTAGTCGTTGAAGAGACATGGGCGATAAATGAGGATCAAGCAGTGCCCAGCCGCCAGGCTGAGAGTGTTGCTCTGCCGCTGGTAGATCGGTTGCAGGATGCGGGAGTCGACTTTGTCGGGATTGAGGAAAGCCGGGAGCTCGTCTCTCCAATTCTGTATCTCGGCACCAAGTCTAGCCATGGTGTCATATCTTGCTGTATCGCCTAGCAAGTTGATCCCATACAGCTGTCTCAAGATCCTGCTCAATATCCTAGCCAGCTGTTGGTGTGCCAAGGGGCCCAGCATAATGTTCATGCCCCTCCGACGAGTGGCGTCCACATGTGTACTGCTCAATGCGTCATCCTCAATGAGCGCCGGAACCTCTTGGTCAATGTCGTCATCATGGAAGGCGCATGGCCGGCCGAAGATTGCACTCAAGTATCTGTCGAGGTTGTATGCACACCAGAATGTCCGCTTTCTGCATTCAGATTCGACGGGACACGCTGTGCTGCTAGCTATGCCGTCGAGGTTGAACTTCTTCCGGTGCATTCCTAATGCAAGGACGAGTCTCGAGGTTGTGCCAAAGAGGCTCCAGCAGTGATTAAGTCGTGATTGAGTCATAATGTAGAAGCAACAACCGAGGAGAGCCTGGACGCTCGTCAAAGTAGCCGGTTCTGTCTCACGATTGAGCTCCTGCTCGGCAGATTGAAAATAGAGCATGCTATGTACGCAATTAGAGCGGCCCTTATTTTGTTCATTCGATGGTCAAAACTCACCCATTGCTAATACCAGAAGTACCCTGCGGCTCGATGTACTGAATCGACTGGGCAAACATGGTCATGATGACAGCGTATTTACTTCTCGAGTGAGGTGCCGAAACCATGCCATTTTGGTACAATTCTTCCAGCCAACTCTCAACTGTCGGTCTGTGAAGGAATCTGTAGGTTGGTGAGGAAAGCTCAAAGTAGGTTTTTAGCAAGTTGTCCGCCTTCTCTTTCGGGGGCAAAATGACTGCAGTGTTGTCGAATTGAGGCAGGACAGGGTCGCCGAGAGCGAAGACTGAGGTTTCCGTTGATCCACCGCTATTCTCTCTCAAACGTCGTTGCAAGCGAAGGAGAAAGCTTAGCCCCGATGACGCGCCAACAAAATGACCCTGCCGATCACTCTCGCCGGGCTCTGGTGAGCCTTCGTTTCCTTGGTCTCGTCCCTCGCATGAGTCGCTCCCGATTACGAGGCTACTTGAGCCATGGCCATGGTTTTCAGACTGGGTATCTCCAATTGTTTGGGGGGTTGAAAGAGGATATGGTGAGAGTGAGGGTGATTCGGGCGGGATCCCTAAGCTTGGGCGAGGCCTTCGCTTACCCCTAGCATATGGGGCTTTGAACTCGCAAACAATGTCCTCCTGGACACATTTTGGACAGGGCTGCTTTCCGGTGCATCGAATCTTTTTGCTTGGGAAAGTCAGTATTCCCCTTTCCACTGACCCGCTACCACCACCTAAAAACTCCCGATCTGAAGAGTGTCCGTACCTTTTGCAGTAGTCGCAGGCCCGGCTAACTCGTACTCTGGCCCGTGGGCTTTTCTTTGGAGTTGAAGGGCTATGTAAAGCAGCATGCTGAGACACGGGAGATTCCATCTCGGGAGAATCCAGGTATCGTCGGGATCATTGAAGTTCGGGGGGCGCTGGCAGGCACCAAAGCAGTGTCGTAGAGATGGAGATTCCCAATGCTAGGGGTATCCGGCATCCGAATTGAAGTAGCCGAAGCCGGAAAAGCCCCCTGTCCCCCCACAAATAAGACGGAACGGCTTCGCCCCACCTTGCGTTGTCCGCCATCGAACACCGGATAAACGGGCCCAAGCATGACTCTTCGGCTCCATCCCGCCTCTCCGAGGCTGAAGTTTAAATACGCATGTTTTTCTATGAAAGGGAGTTGAAATTGAGCCAATAGTTGCAGCAAAGTGTGTCTCCCAGGATTAAGTGCCTAGTCTTAGCTACAAATCCGTCGCACCTGCAATATCTTGCTTCAGCAAGTCGAGCATACCATCAATCGCACCCTTCACTTTGCCTTTGTCCATCATTTCATCTTTCGTACTGTGGTCTACAGAAGCTTTGGTCCGGACGCCAGTAGCCTTCAAACTTTCCAGCCAATATTCGACGAGACTGAGTGATGAAGCTGACTGATCGTGAGGTACCTGCGTAACTCGTCAAAAAGATTGACGCCATGATCCGAATGAGCTGTCTTACCATGTGTCCTGCTTCCTCAATTTCTGCCAGCCAAAGCCCTGTAGTGTTCTTGATTCTCCCAGCTCGTCCACCCATGGACGCATTCCATGGCAGCTCTGTCCATGGACTCGCTCTAAAAGGGGTTCGGCCAGCCCATCTGACCTTCTTAAGTCCCTCCAGGACACCGTCAGCGTTGCAAATGATATCAGCTACGCCGACATATACCAGAACATCCACAACACCTTGCCATCTTGAACGAATGGAAACTTGAGGGTGGTCAAGAATCTTTCGCAGGTCTTTGATAGCGGGGGTGTAAAAATCACCAGACTCGAAGTATCGTCTTTCTACTAGCGAGCTCATCATATCCCACCCCTTCTTTCGACCACCGGTCTGAGTTGGAATTTCGAGTTGATCCCTAAACACCTTGTCGGAGTTGAGAACGCCAATCATCCTAGCAATGTCGGGATAGCAGTCCTGGGGGCCCGGGCATTTGCGAAGGCGTCTATCATAATAGCTTCTGGTGACATTAGCAAAAATGCCAATAAAATCGTCTTGGCATAGCTTCTTCGGCTGAGCACAGAGGACTGGGTCATTATCTGCCAATTCGCATGCATGAGCGACTGCTTCACATCTATCGACAGCTTTCAACGCCCTGGCACAGTCTTCGGGGTCCAGGTGAGTATCAAACTGCTCCCGGTACGGAAAACAAGACACGTCGTACATCGAGGCTAGTTGCTCGGCGGGGCTGATCCATGGATTGCCTAGCATCAGCGACCTTAACGGGATGGTTGCCAGAGCTACATTAACATTGGGCGCTGAAGTCAGAAAGTCGTTGTACTCAAGTATCGTTGATGCGATTGACGGGATGTATCTTCCGGCATATGATTCTCCAGCCAGGTGTAGGTCGGCATCGGCGAATTCGGGGAAGGCCTTGTAGAAGAGTTTGATGAAGCTGACAACATCGCGAGCAGACTCTTCGGCGCGAGAGGGATATGCTGCCTCGTCGGAATAATCGTCCACGTAGGAGAACCCGACACCAGCAGGCTGGTCGATGTAGATGATGTTGAAATGTTCCGTCCACGAATTCGGGTTAAACTCGGTCCCGTTGGCACCATCGCTGAGGCAAGGTCCATTCTCGTAAAGCATGCCATGCAGAGAACTGCCGCCCGGGCCTCCCTGGAACCAAATCATCAAGGGTGCATCTTGCTCGTTGTGTCTTGCCTCGTGGAACCCTGCATGCCACGCATCAGTACTTTTGTCCCTGCGAGTAAAAGGTGTGGTAAGACGGACAGAAAAACAGATGGCGTTCACCGATATCTGCCCAACCAGTGTGCTGCCTGGCGCCTGCGTGACAAAGAAGCGCGTCATCAGCCGACCAGCTTTTGACGCGCACTGAGTGGTCACTAAACTCCGACACAATCGTCCTGTAGCCTGTTGCAACGGCGTCGACGATATGATTGGTGAGGGCCGCGCAAGCTAAGATGCGCGTAAGCCAGCGTGGGGACGCCATCACATTCGCAAAAGAACGCGACAGAGGCTGTGGACAATGCTAGGTATGGACCAAGAAACCGGAGAAACGCTCGCAGATGACAAATTGAAAATTTGCGCCATCAAAATTTGGTGACGCCCTCCACAGGGTTGTGATGGAAAGGCGGAGTGAGTCAACATAAGGAGCTAACAACCACCACATGGTCGCATTTGTATTCCCGAACAGGCAATTTTGAGGGAAGAAGATGGGTCGGCCGACCCCGGTCCGTGGCTTGGCCTCGGTGGAACCCGGGAGTCAGGCAACTAACAAGAATAAAAAAGCCTTGCGAAGAGTCACTGTACAAATACGTCGGTAAGATGCCTTGTTTTCCAGTAATATTTGGCAGGAGGAACGTTCAAAGTCAGACTTCAAGTCAACCCAGAACCATCACATACAACAAAGCCGTCATGTCCACCAGCCACGCCTTACCGCCGTCACGTCGGGGAAGACGGAATGTCCAGCCGGATCTGATGATTGACCTCAGCCGGAGGTTGGAGCAAGATCAGTATCATCCGTCAAAGAACCTAAAAGGGATCATCGACCTTGGCTCTGCTGTCAACGAGTTGATGTTAGAAGACATTGCCAGTTGGACCAGGTGGAATTTGAAGAAAGGCGAGCTGAAAGATGGTAGGCTTTCCCAGACAAAAGAGAATCGCTTCACTAAACCGGCATTTAACATTATCTTCTGGTCGTAGGTCTCGGATATAATGATACCCAAGGCTCCCCCGAGCTCCTCAAAGCCGCCGCCGACTTCATGAACGAACACTTCAATGCCCGCATCCCATTGACTTCGGACAACATCCTTGTAGCAAACGGCGCAACAACACTGCTGGACACGTTGACCTACAACATCGCCGATGAGGGTGACTCGATATTGCTTCCAACACCAAGCTACGGCATGTTCGCCCACGACATCTCCACAAGGAATCAAGTGCGCCTTGTTGAAGTCCCCTGCGATGACATACCTGATGATCGGCTCACCGTACAATCCACAAGTAATGGTGACGGAGCTCGCCAATGTGAGATCGTTGCCCGATTGGAAGATGCAATTAAGAAAGAGTTGAGTCAAGGGCGGAAGGTCGCCGGCATTCTACTCGCGAACCCAGAGAACCCTCTGGGCCGGTGCTATTCCGCACACGTTCTCTTGCAAATATCGCAACTGTGTTCCAAGTACAAAGTGCATCTCGTTGTCGACGAGATATACGCCATGACCGGAGACAACTTTTCGAGCATGTTGAGTCTAGGTCTGGACACGAACTTCAGAAACGTGCACGTCCTGTGGGGAATGAGTAAAGTAAGTTGCGGCGATCCGCGTTTAGCCCCCACTGCGTGAAGATTGATTCGACTTTGTCCCCTGAGACGAGGATGCTAACGGCACAACTTACAGGATTTTGGACTTGGCGGTCTCAGAATTGGGTTCCTCGCCACATATAACCAAGAGATCCATGATACCATGCGGACTTTAAGGTTAGTCCAGCCAGTCAGTGGGGATGCAAACCCTTCCTAACAGTACCCAGCATGTTTGGCTGGGTCTCGTCGTACAGCGCGACGATTGCGGCAAAGCTGCTGTCGGACAAGAAGTACTTCAAAGACCACTACACGCCAACGTTCAACCGCCGACTCAAGAAAAGGCGAATCCTTGTCGAGGGCGAGCTCGACAAGTATGACATTCCATACATGAAGGCCGACTCAGGGTTCTTCATGTTCGTCGATCTCTCCGACTGGATGGATTTGCTGTTCGCACAACACGGCAAGGACGGCGAGTTGGAGCTTTTGGAGCACTTGATGGAGAACGGAGTATTCCTGGAACCCGGAAAGGTACGTCAGCGGATGCCTCCTCTTCAGACGAGATCCGAACCACACAACGCTGACATGAACTCTGATGTGCGGCAGGCATTCTTCGCCAGAGCCCCAGGGTGGTTCCGCCTGAGCTTCGGTGGGGAGAAACACACGGTCAAGACCGGTCTTCAGAGGTTGTTCCGATGCTTGCGGGCGCTGGACGGGAAACCAGATCCATTAGGCGTTGCAGATCTCACACCGTACCTACCACCTTACCGCCAAATGGCGCACATAGTCGCCGTGTAAACCCAAGCATGCTAAGTTGGCGTAGATGATTCTCGGTCTCGTTACGCCACCCGATACAACACGGCGAGTTGCTGCGACTGTTCTCAACGGAAGACATATGCCGGGTCTCAGACCGCCCGAGTTGGTCGTATTGCATGACTCAAACGCGGTCGTTCCGAGATGCTGGGCTTTCGGGTAGGGCTTCTGCCAGCTGATGTACAGACCAATCGCCTCGTTATCGTATAATATTCGAGGGACTGCGATAAATGATTGGTGGGAGCGTATGGGGTTGATCGGCAAACTTGTCCAAATTGTCGGGTTTTTGGGCTTTCTGTCTCGGGATTTTTCTGGGTCGTCTGAGGTCTGTCTCCAATATTCACGTTCGTCTTGTTTTATGTCGATCTCGGAATCAAAGCCGACGTAAGGTCTCCGTGTTTGAGCGCGTTTATCCAAGTAGTACCCTGCAACAACAGTAGCGACATGATGTTTTTTTTTATTCTTCCTAAATTACACCTGCAGTTGAGAATGATGATGTTCACGGAGGTCACAGAATAAATCGATGCAGCCGAGGGCCGTTAAACATGTTTTCCATCTGATTGCCGTCTGGTGTTTTCGCTCATCCCATTTTATGATGTAATATGGGGAGGTGACACTTGGTCAAATAGAGTTTCCCCTTTCATACAGTTCTGCTCCGCAGCCAACCTCTCAGTGTTTGACGTTCGAGTCAAGCATACGTCGTGCACCAGCGCGCACCGTCTCGATAGACGGCAGGGGATGAATTAGTTGACATGACTCAGGAAAGAATATCGTCGACCCAACTCTTGCCATCTGACTAAGACATATCAGACCACAAGTATATAAGTGATCAACATCACCATATCTATTTCCTTGTGGAACCCAACATCAAGGTATTCCTTGACGTCCTAACTCATCAACATTATCAATCTTTTTCAATCATCAGTATCCCAGTCATCAGCAGCCAACATCAACATGCGTTTCTCTATCGTCGCCTTTCTGCCCTTCATTGTCTCTGCTGTTGTTGCGCAGCGCGGTATTAGAGGTATATGTTCTTTAAAGCGGGCTTTATATAGCCTCACCCCAATCAAGGCCCTTTTGCAGCTATATGTAAAGATACTAACGTTGTATTTCTCATAGTGAAATAGTTATAGGCCTGAAGGCTAAGAGCTATATATAAAAGTATCTATAGCTACAAAAGCTATAAAGCTTTTAAGTTATATAACTCTATAGTTTTAAAACCTATACCTATAAATAAAAGAAATAAACTTAGTATATAATTTATAGATCTAAACTCTTAAAAAATATTAAAGAAGTTTAAAAATTAAGTAAATTATTTAATTTTAATTATACTTATTTTCATATATAAAAAAATAATAATATTAAAAACTAATTTTAAATATACTATATATAAAACTATTTAATTTATTTACTTTAATACTAATAAATACTAAAGATTTCTTTTAAAATACTTTTTAAACTCTATTCTAATTATTTCTAATTATTTTATAGTTAGCTAACTTTATTAGAAAATAATTCTAATTTATCTATTTTATTTATATATATATTTCTCTTAATTATTTTTATTTATAAAGTTTATAATACTTATTCTTTTTATTCTTTATTTCTAATTTATTTAGATTATAAGCTTTATTCTATTTAAGTTTAAGTTTATAGTATATTTAGCTTTTCTAGCTAAAAAGTCTTAAAAACTTATAAATATAATTCTTTTAAAATATATATATTTCTATCTAAGCTTAAGAATTAATATATTAGTTAATATATATAGTTTAATTAATATTTTAAGTCTTAATATATATTATTTAAGTAGTTTCTCTAGTTAAATAGAAATATCTTAAAAGTTACTATTTTTATTAGAGTTAGTAGAAGTTTTAGATATTATTTATAAACTTAAAAGTAATAAAAAAGTTAGATTAGTAAGTATAGAGGTTTTAAGCTAGCTAGTATATAGAAGCTTACTAAGTTAGTTATAGCTATCTAGGATTTTAAGTATAATTTATAAGCTTAAAAGTAGTAAGTTTTCTAAGCTAATAAATAAGCTAATAGTTAGAGAGTAAAGTAGTATTATAGATAGTTTATTTTAAGAACTTAATAGTAGAGTAATAAGTTTAAGTTTTAAAGTAAGAAACTATTAAGAACTAAAAAGCTTCTAAGTTATTATTCTTATTTCTATAATAATAAAATATTTAGTAGTAAAATAATATATAGTAGTTTATATAATAAAGTATAATAGAGAGTTATTATAAACTTCTAGATAGTTATAAAACTCTATTATAATCTAAGACTTATATTAGTTAACTAAGGAGTAAGGTGTTTTATAGTTTATTTTATAGCTTTTATACTAGTAAGTATTAAAGAAGCTTTTTATTATAAAGCTTTATATCTATTTAATATATTATAAACTATAACTAAAGTTATTTTATTATTAATTTAAGTTTACTACTTTTCTTTACTAGTATAGAAGTTTTATAAAGTCTAGTAAAGCTTTAAATACTTAATATTATATATAAAAGTTATCTATAATATAGATAAAGTTATTATTAGACTTAAAAATAAAGTTTAAGTCTATAAAATAGATATTACTAGTAGATTAGTTAATAATAAAGTAAATAAAATAATTCTTATAGATATAGATAATTAGTATTACTATATTAGCTTCTTTAAGTACTTTATAATTTTTAGTAAAATATTATAATATTTTAATTTAGCTATTATTTCTCTAGTTAAATAACTATAAAATACTTATTATAGAGTTAATTTAGATTTTATAGTTTATATTTCTTATAGCTAAATATAATAAAGTTTAGATATATTTAAACTATAAGTAATTTTTAGAATATAGAATATTTTAAGTATTATAAAGGTTTATAAGGATATTTATAGCTTTATCTATATATTAAGTTAACTACTATTTAAATCTATTAAAACTAGTAGTAAATTAGGTTTATAAAGCATTGTTTAAAGTAAGATCTCTTTTATTATAATATTTAGAAGCTAAGTAAAGCTTAATATTACTTAGCTAAAAGGGTATAAATAAGTATACTTTTAGTTAAAAAGAAATATTTAGGAAAGTAAAATAGCTACTACTATTAAAGTTAGCTATAAAATATAGGGATTTTAAAGTAGTTTTAAACTTTTTACTATATAAGTATTAATTATATAAATAAGAGGTTTCTTATTTATATTATTAGTATAAGTTTATAATAAGTTTATTTAGCTTATTTTAGTTCTAAATAGTTTATTTTTTCTAGAATAATATTTTAAATATTAAAATATTAATTACTAAGAACTTTATAGATTTAGTATTAGTTATATTAACTAATAGGAGTAGTTAGTTATTTTAAAACTTACCAAGATATTTTTCTAATTAGTAATATATTTATTATATATTATATTAAAGTATTAAAGTATTAAACTATATTAGAAGCTAAAGTATCTATTATTTAGAAGTTTAGTTTTATTCTTAATATTACTTTCTTAAGAATAATATTATAGTTCTTCTTTTTTTAATATAATATAAAACGTAGTTATAATATATTATATCTACTTAACTAATATATCTCTAAATATCTTTTATAGCTTAGTAAGGTTTCTAAAATTATTAAAATACTTTATTTAGTTAAAAAAAGTATTTCTAACTACTATATATATAGCTTATATAATATTAAGAATAGTTATTTATTAAGTAAAATAAACTAATACTAGTTTTAAGTTTATATATTAACGTTTTATATTATTAAAAATCTTAATAATCTAATTCTTAGTATATCTATCTTTTTAGTAGTTATTATAAGTAAAAAAACACTTTATAACTTAGTTTATTATAATTTCTAACTATATATAGTTTAGTATATCCTTTATATATAAGAAAGTATATATAAAGATAATAAATTAATATCTTTTAATCTATTTAACTAAGTAACTATTAAATATAAAGTCTTCTTATATTATTATTATTATAAGCTTAATCTACTTTTTAATATAATATATTACTATACTTAAAGCTTTTTTAATATTATATACATTTAATAATTCTTAAGTAATAATTATACTTTAGAAGTTTAGTTAGTTTTGCTCGACTAAAGGTTCGGAATACTTAGGGCGCAGCGAGTTAGGGCGCAAGACCCGAGGAGCGCTGTTCCCACGAGGACTAGAAGCCTGTGATGGGGACTATCAGGTTTCGGCCTCAGTCCTGCGAGTGCAATTTGTTCAAGACTTGAGAAATAGATGTCTGGGGCATATGGAAATCATGGCTTCACCAAGTACTAATCCGAGCGTCGGTGCGAACATGTTAGACGAATCACGGAGCACGTCTTTCGATGACCTGGAAAACCCCAAAGTGGACCATTCAAACTCGGATGACAGATGTGAACAAGCCTGTTGTTCCACCAGTCTAAACGATGGCTGCATGACGCACGCAATCAAACTTCCTTTCATTGGTCGCGACAGGGTAATGCCATCGTAAATCTCTGGTCAAAGCACGAACGCCGCCGGCAACTCTATCCATCTCCCGGTCGAGATCGGCGGCGGGGCCCACTTGTCGGGCACTCGGACGCCTTTGGCAACTTTCCGAGATACGAATACGGACCCCATCTGCCGACTCCCGTCCGCATCCCCAACGCGCGCCCCGTGGAATCCACGGACGCTAGCCAGAGAACCTTACCTAATACACGACGATTTTCAGACTTCCCGCCGCTGGGATGCAACAACGGGCGGCACTTCGGTCGGAAGTAGTACCCGCAGTGGAGAAAAAGCTTGGCCCCATCGATACGTAGACGAGGCATAGACGACGCGTGCATGTTGCAACGGTGGAGTTGCGATTCGGGTTCGTTAAAGACTCTGCTAAGAGTCGAATCGCGGTTTCGGTCTTGGCAAAGTCCGTCATGACGATATTTCATCGCAAAGATAGGAACTATAACACAACCTGTTCGTCCGGCCTGGATTGCTGAACTGCTCAACACCATCAACAGACGACATCCAGACACACACTCATAGAAACGTGGAACTCGACCGTGCGATATCGACTGAACACGATCGCAACAAGACGAACCTCTCCATTTGCCACCATGGCTTCCCAAGCCCTCGAGATGGGCCTCGGGTCCTATTCGATCCCATCTCCCAGCGAAAAACCGATCCCATACCTCGCAACAGTCTTCCTGTTCATCGTGTTGTTTTACGCTATGGGCGATAGCGGCCCAAACCTCCCCGAGATCAACCCTCTGAAGCCTTTCGAATTCACCAACCAACGCCGCATGACCGAGTTTGTACAACAGAGCAAGGACATCTTCCTCCGCGCAACAGCAACCTTTGGCAAGAACCCGTACAGGCTTTACTCGGAATGGGGCGCCTCTGTCGTTTTGCCGGCCGAATTTATTCACGAATTGCGCAGCGACCCGCGTCTCGACTTTATCACGCCTGCCAGCGATGTAAAACAGCCCACTCAGGAGGAGCGGACAAGTGTTGAGGACCAGTTATCTGATATGGATGCGTATAGGACTCTCATGGATACATCCCCGGTTTCGAGCCCTTTGCAGGAAACGACGATTCACCCAAGGTCGTGACCAAGTACTTGACCAAGGCGCTGAGTATGATATCATGCCTGTCAAAAGTCCGAAAGAGCTTCAAAGCTGACTTGTGTGTCACACTCTAGCTAAGCTTACAAAGCCGATCTCCGAAGAAGCTACCATTGTCCTCAAACAAATCTTTACCGAAAAGAAGGGTAAGGCCTGAGTCCTGGTTTTCGAAAACACGAGAAGCCGAAAGCTGACATGAGAATCAAGAATGGCACGAGATGGTCCCCAAGGATGACATCATCCGCGTCGTCTCCCGCATGTCCACCAGAGTTTTCATGGGCGGAGAACTCTGCCAAGACGACGAATGGATCAAGGCCTCCTCGGAATACACTGCTGCCGCATTCGGTGTTGGCTGGGAACTCGGTTACTACCCCAGATGGTCCCGACCTTATGTCCACTGGTTCCTCCCATCATGCTGGAGAGTCCGAAGGCTCTTGGCGGACTGCCGAAGGATTCTCAAGCCCCACCTCGAGCGCCGCAAGGTGAAGAAGTCCCAAGGTGTTGCGTTTGATGACTCCATAGAGTGGTTTGAGGAAGTCTACAAGAACAGGAAATACGACCCCGCGACTGAGCAGGTAAGCCATAAGCCCCTATAGCCACAGCGTCCATTTCCGTCACCCGTCCAGAAATACTTCTTTTCTAACTTGCGATACTTCAGATCACGCTCTCACTCGTTGCTATTCACACCACGAGCGACCTTCTTCAGACTGTTTTGATCGACTTGGCCCGCAACCCGGAGCTCATCCAGCCCTTGCGCGACGAGCTGGCTCGGGTCTTGCCTGCCGAGGGCTTGAAGAAGACTGCGCTCTACAACTTGAAGCTCATGGATAGTGTCATTAAGGAATCGCAACGCATGAAGCCTGTCCTTCTCTGTAGGTTTACATTTCCTGAATGGCCTTCCTTCAGCAATACTAATCTCAAACTTGAAGCTACCTGGCGCCGACTTGCAACCGCGGACATTACTCTCTCCAACGGTTTCAAGATTCGCAAGGGCCAGAAGATCATCGCCAACAACACACACATGTGGGATGAACAGTGGTACGAGAACGCCAGCAAGTACGACGGTTACCGTTTCCTGAACATGCGCTCTACCGACGAGGAGAAACACGCCCACTTGGTCTCTACAAGTTCAAAGCATCCCGGCTTCGGACACGGACAACATGCTTGCCCCGGTCGCTTCTTCGCCGCCAACGAGATCAAGATTGCGCTGGCTCATATTCTGCTCAAGTACGACTGGAAGCTCCCAGAGGGATCTAACCCCCAGCCTGTTCCGTTCGGCATGGCTTTGTTGCCAGACCCCACTGTCAAGATGCAAATCCGCAGACGCAAAGAGGAAATTGACTTAGACTCCATCGATTGCTAATTGAACCGCAAGATGGGATGCTCCCAAAGCTTTCATCGCACTTTGCGCCCTTTCAGCTTCTCATATACTCGGGCTTGAACTTAGCAGTCACGAGGTATTCCAGTTAGCATGGCGAAGCAACTCATCATTTCAAGCATCACCACTTATTCCCTTCCCCTGTACTTTCTCCTACTCCCCTATGTCAATAGATACAATGCTTTTAGACTATGGTCATTTCACGTAGAAGTCAACTCCCCCTTCATCCATGACGTGATCAAGAAAAGTGACTCGTTCGGCTTGTCAGCTGGCACCATGTGTCCCGCATCGAAAATTTCAGCGAAACTGAGGGCTTTTTCCTCCTTGAACAAGCCTATCCTTTCACCATCCAAAGTGTATGTTTGAAAGTCTTGCGCTTGAAAAGCGGGCTGGTGACGCCAACGGATGTTGTGAACCAGATTCTTCTCTCCCGCTGAATTGCAGAACCAGTCTTTGTTGCCAGCGTAGACAAGCACTTTATACCCCTGTCTTTGTCTTAGCCCTGGGTTTATAAGAACGAGGTGGTCCTCCTTACCTGATCTAACAGCTCGCCAGCCCAAGAAACGGTGTCAAAAGAGACATCTCCCGACTGGTCAAAATATTGTCCCAGCTCATAGTCAATGATGTTAAATGCGACATCTTCGGGTACCCCAAGCTCCAGTTTCATCGAGGACGAGTTGAGATATCCCGCAATCCAGTCCGCCTCTTCGTAGCATAGCCCGCCGTCAGGGCAAGGCTTGCGGAAATCGTAAGGATTCAGGTGCTCGTCAAAGATGAAGTAGACGCTTCGCTTCCTGCAATAGTCTAGCACATTGTTACAAACATCAGCATCATTATCCATGTCAGTGCAAACCTGCAGCATGCTTTCGCATTGCGGCATATGCGCCTCGATGATGGCGCAAACACTGTCGTTGTAGACCGGATTGGGCCCAAGACATCCCGTTGGGTAGAATCCAGGCCATTGTAGCTTCTGTGAGAGCTGTGCGTTGCCCAGTCCAGTCCCCTTCAGGTTAATCTTTGTCTCTTTGACATTCGTGGTTGATCGCACGAGTTGGGCCATTGGGCAGGATTGTCGGTGGTGGATCTTCCTTGCAAGTGCTGGAACCCAGGTCCCTCCATACGACTCTCCAATGATGTAGAAGTCTTGATGCGAATATTGTGGGAAATTTCCCATGAATGCAGTAAGAAAGTTGAACATGTCGGATGTGGCGTCTTCCAAGTTGGTCACAGGGGTTCTGGAATATGAGAAGCCAACATTTGATGGCTGACTTTCCAGTCGACTTCATTAGCCTATACTCTGCCTCAAAGAGGCTTAAGGGACAATCCATACTCAACAAAAATGATGTTCGCGTTGTTGTTCCATGCGTATGGATTTGGTATTGTTGCGTTGGCGCCGTTGATGAGGCAAGGTCCAAGTTCTTGAAAGAGACCAAAGGCCACCGAAGAGGCGCCGGGGCCTCCACTCATCCAAAGAACCACAGGATCATTGGCAGGGTCGCTGCGACTTTCCGCCAGCCAGAAAAACAGATGCTTGGTGTCATTATCTAAATTTTATCAGCTTTGAGGATCTCACGCAAACACTCAAGCTTTACCTACCGAAATCGTAATATCCAACATGGCCTTTGCCGGCGGACGCGCAGACGGATGCCGGTGGGTCCCGGACTTGGAAAGTGCCAGCTGCGGCGATGGCAGGGACCACAGCCAAACCTCCCCACAACTTCATGACGGAGGGGTGACTATCTACTCTGAGATCCAAATAATATACTCAACGGACAATGCTGCTGGATCATGGGACCAACGACTTGAATTTTGGGAAAGACGTCAATATCAATGAGCGGGGGTTGTGGGCCTCCGCATCCGCTTGCCTGATTAGGATATCTGGCGATTGTGATCCCTGCAACTATCTCAGAGAGGCTTTCCTTCGCCAAGATGAATCAAACATTAGACAGATACCCTTCTTCCGTGGACGGGGAGTGCCGGTGACAGAACCTAGCTACGTGCTTGGCAAGTGACATGGTTCAGTTTGGCATGAACTCGTCCTAAACAACAAGCAATAGATATATCCACCACGTCATCCGTCAGAAGTTAGGCCCTCGAGAAACTCAATGTTTAAAGATAATAGCAATTTTTCCCCTACTATGAAAACTCCTACAAGGTAGGCTCGAAACTTCCTCGACATAGACGTTAGTAAATATATTTGTTTTCTTTTCGCTCGGATTTAATTCTATAGAAAGCTGGCCTAAATAGCACTCCAAAGAGCGGAACACAATAGAACATGTAGCTTGAAGTAGACTAACTTGGTGGTCACTCTGTATAATGTGGAAGTAAAAGAAGAAAAAGAAGGTCACAAAAAGGGGATCGAACCTGAGGGCTCTAGCACCAGATAAGCATGATCTCTGTGTTTCAGCTGGTATAACTGTTGTACTAATACTGGGCATATTCACGGCCATTTATTCTGAGTGGTGTTGTTGCTGGATCTGGACATTGAACTCCCTAAATATGCTCGAGGGCGCCTCACCCTCAAGGCCGACAGACCGATTGGCACGTGATTTGTCAAGTCTGCTCCCATTTACTCTCACCACCCAGCGCTGCTTTACCTCAGGCCTGCTGCTCCTGCCTTTCACACTTGAAAAGTCTTGCACCTTCAAAATCTTCTTTTCTCTCCACCAAGCCGAGAAAAAACAACTCCTACTTCACCCACCTATCGTTCCATCACCACACGCAATCTCAAGATGGCACCGCTTCCGAGCCTTGACTTGCCTATGCGCCTCGCAGTGTATCATCCGAAAGCTCAGTATGATCTCATAATCGCCTTTTCTCCATTTCCACCTGCAAACCAATACTAACGCAACCACAGGGTCGTTTCCACGAGCAACAACGGCGACAAGGACAACGGCGACAAGGACAACGGCGACAAGGACAACGGCGACAAGGACAACGGCGACAAGGACAACGGCGACAAGGACAACGGCGACAAGGACAACGGCGACAAGGACAACGGCGACAAGGACAACGACGGCAAAGGCACCGACGACAAGAAAAGCAGCGATGAAAGCCACAACACTCCTGAGACCATGAATCTCATGTCCATGCGTGGCAAGCTCCCCCGCCAGAACTTTTCCGCCCACCCCAACGTCAAGCTCCTTCCTGGCCTAGATTTCGGAATTGCCCCAAACGCACCCTTCACAAGCCAGCAACTTTCGGGCCTCGTGGCCAAGATCCTCTTCCCTGGCAAAGCTGCGCAGCAACCCCCCTCGTTCGATGGCTTGCTTGACGTCGCCGATCGCATCGAGTGTCTGATGGGGGTCGCCGTGCGTACTTTCCAAGCCAACCCCAACCTTCCCAGCGCCAGAGACGTCTTCAGCCACGCCCTTAGACAAGTGCGAGAGCTAGGTGGCTCTTGGAACTTCGACTTGGCGCCGCGCAAGTCCTCTGTGATCCTCGGTCGCCTCGTCGACGCTCGCAAGCGCTTCCTGTCTAATGGCGGCGACATGTCCGTCGTCGGTCCTCGCTTTCTGTCCTATCTTCGGGGTATTGATGATTTTATTCGCATCGTTGAGGCTGGTATTGACGCCAAGAAGCCTACGGCTACACCTTCCGGTCAGTGACTCTATTTCAAAATGCGACTGATCGAACTGGAAGCTAACTTATTACCGGGAAAAGTTCTGACTGGCAGCAAGCGCACATTTCAAGACTTACAGGCCCAGGTCTACGTTACCCAACAAGCTTCCCCGAATTACTCGCAATGATGGCAATGCCTCAGAGACCTCCTTCAGTACCCCCGAGGATGAGCTCGCTTTTTGGCGCTCCAAGTACAAGAGTCTCGAGGCCGATATCGTCCATGCGGAGAGACAGGCTGAGAATGCTTCCGTTCAAGCCAATCTTGAGTGGTTCCGTCGCATGCGCCAGGTCTCGCAGATTGTCCGTCCCGCTGTCAACAGCGAGCGAAAGCATCAGGGCAAGCACGAATGGGAAGAGGACCAGTTGGGACAGTTTCTTCGCGCATCCAAGCTCAACGTCATCGCTGATGATATGCTGGGCATGAAGCATTGAGAGGGGACAATTCCGTTTCAGGGCATACAACGCAAGCTGTAGCTTTTAGGTCTTTTGTAATGCCGGCTGGGCTGTGTGTCAGCGACATCCTTCAGGAAGCAACAGGTCGCGTTGGGACGGTGTGATGCAGAGATAGCTATGTAGACCTTTCTCCGCGCGATACGTCCAAAGAGCGTTAGCAAAAATGATTTCATCATGAGAAAAGAGCTGGGGTTTTTTTATCCTCGTTGGTCTGGTACTCCAAGTGACTAGAGCCCTCCTGGGACAGATTTGTGCAAGGTGCATGAAAATGTGGGTGTGCCTTTTGCTACCGCGATGCGGGTCGGAAGGGGCGGAGCGAGGGGGCTACAAATGGCAATATGGAATGAGGGAGCCCTTCGCGGATTGCTCGGCCAATTAGAGCTAAATAGAGGTTGTTCTGGGAGTGGTATATGGATGGCTCCAGGGAGTGTTTGGGCAGGCCTGGGGGGGTGCTAAGCACGCTCCGGTGGTTGCGCTGAGGGCTCAGTGTCTAAAGTCTGGTATTTACTTGACAGTTGAGGGTACATAGGTAGTCTAGCGACGAGACCTTCCAACAATCGAGCTGGAATAAATGGCCGTGAATATGCCCAGTAATGGTACAACAGTTATACCAGCTGAAACACAGAGATCATGCTTATCCTCTCGATTGCTTGGATTCGAATCCTAGTACTTGACTCTGTCCTTTAATTTCTCTTGTTTTCTCGACCCTGGACTCCAGTCATTCTAGCTCAATGAATTTATAACAGTCTCACCATCTGTCTGAACTGGGTGTACATTTCCAGTCTAAAAGCTGCGGCCTCGCTCTGTAAGTGTAAGTGTGGATGGTCGATGTTGTCGGTAGAACGCCGGAGAGCTCAGCCACTCAGAAGGGCGACGGTGACACAGGGCCCGCTTTGGCTAATCTCCGGCGATATTACAGCCACTCAGATGACCTGGATGACCCGCCTTGACACTTCCCCGCCCTCCCCACTGAAGCCGCCATTCCCCTTCGGGACCATCTCCCAACCGCCGTCGTGAGATCGTGGCAGATCCATGTTGGAAATCGGGTCTGCCATGAACTCTTCCGACGACGGCGGGGTTCTCGGGTACCTTTCCATGCCGCGTGAGTAAGTTCTCAAACCATAAGAAGAGATCATGAGAGCGTCCTGCTACACCTTATCTCTTTGATCTTCACAGCCTGCTCATCCACCCAGCCTGGTTCAGCATGGCATCCACATATCCTGAGCTCGTCTGGCGTCAAACATCCGCCGGCCTTTGGCAGCGTAGCGTCGACGAGATAGAAGAGCACTATGCCATTCTTCCCGTCCTCTACGAGGGCAGTGGCCTCATGTTCTTTGCCATCACCGGCCACGTCTCTCTGACCGTCGACGTCGCCAACACCGACTCCCCTTCCAACACCAGCGCCGTAGATGAGGCTCTCAAGAAGGCATGGCTCGCCCTGCGCCACGACCATCCCACCATTGCGTCCCAGATTACCCAAGATCCCACCACCGAGAAATGGACAAAGACCTACCGCCAGTTCAAAGACGAAGCCGGAAAAGAGGCCTGGCTCAAGACAACCCTCGTCCCGGTCTCCTCACAGCAAACCGGCATCACTTGGGCGAACTCCAACCCCCCAGCTCCCAAGGTCCCAACTCTCTTCGTCCTCAGCCCTCCATCCAGCAAAGAGGGCCTCGCCCGCCGCGACCTCGTCCTCCGCGCACCCCACGACATCATCGACGGTATTGGCACTCTCACCCTCCTCAATAACCTCATCACCCACGCAGCCAAGGCGTACTCCGAAGGCGATGCCTACAGGCTCCCACCCTTCGACGGCTCGGAAGCCGCAAACCTCAGCCCGCCGTACCGCATCGCCGCCAACGTTCCCCAAACCCTCACCGAGGCGCAGCAGAAGCGCCTGGCCGACATGTCCGCCCAAAAAGCCGCAGCCATGGAAGCCCCCGGGGTCGAAATCATCGACATGCCCTACCGCCACGGCGCCGCCGTTCCTAACCGACACCAACGCATCTTCCGAACCCTGACCGAGACCCAAACCTCATCCCTCCTCAAAGCCTGCAAGGCCGCCTCCGCAACCCCTACGCACGCCTTCCACGCGGCCATCGCCCTCGTCCTCCGCGACATCCAGCCCCGCGGTCCAGCCTCCAAGCGCGTCCGCTACGTCAACTCCTCCGCAACGAGCGCTCAAGCTGCCAGGCACCCTACAACTCCGCCAAACACCCCGCGGCGCTGTACCACTCCGTCCCGGGCCAGAGTCTTGTCGTCGACATGGACCTCCCCGCCGATGGCAAAGACAACGCCAAGTCCTTGCAAGAAGAGTTCCTGCCGATTGTTCAGCAGATGAAGGACTTCTACCACGGCGTCCGCAACGACACGGAGCACTACGCCCTCGCCTCCTCCATCTGGGCCGCCATCACGCCCGAGCTGCCCGCTGGCCCCCGGCCCCTTCCTGTCCCGCCGCCCAAGGCCCATCCCTCTGTGTCTATCTCGAGCATGGGGCGGGTTGACGGCATCATCGCTCCCAAGAATGGAGCATTCGAGGCCCATGATCCGTGGGTCACCGGTGAGGAGCTCGGTAACGGGCTGGGTCTATTCCTGGGCACCTTCCGTGGCGAGCTGTGTCTGAGCGCGGCGTACAATGATGCTTGGCACACTGAAGCGGACATTCTTGACTTCTTGAAGCGATGTGAGGACGTAGTCTTCCGCGGGTTAGATATCGACTCTTCTTAGATAGGTTTACAGGAGATATAGGCTGTGTCTCTACCGTCGGCAGTCGTAGATGTTTTGCCATTTAGTACGAATGACCTTACGAACGTCGGACCTTTCTCAATACACTTGAAACTATTTTCAAAACTTAGCAAGCCTCGGCAAACACACGTGATAAAATGCATCCCACTCACCTCGCCCTCTGAGACCTGCATCTGGCCGACCTACCTTCATGCCTAGACCTCGGCACACCTTCCAAGCCCCCTTGGCTAGCCTCGCCTCGCCTCGCCCTTCCCTCCCAGCTAGCAACCCAATTCCCCGGAACAACCGGGCACGGAATCATTCTAGACCTCTTCTCCCGCATACATGCGCCCGGCACGCCAATCCTGCCGTCCTATGCAACCCCTGAACCTTATCTGCCTGCCCGAACTCATATGTACATCTGCGCTGAGAGGACTGCGTATGATAGATCAACGCCCATGCCCTGATTCCTGGAGGATTCCATGTACGGACGGTCTCGGCCTGCATGAAGCCTCTGCCTCTTCTGGGCTTTTCGGTGTCATCTGAAATGTCTGCGGGTCACCGATACCAGAAAGTGCCAGGACTATTTGAGTGGTTGTGCCGATTATTCATTGCCAGCAGCCGTGAGTAGCCGATGAGTCCCCGCGGTATTTGCTGCTCGGATTTTGATGCCGTTCACATTGTGCACTTTCAGAGTAAATTAATCATCGAACGGTGCAAATTGACTCCAGGCTCACAATCAGTTATCGGGGGTGATCATCACAACTACTACTTCTATTATTCCCCGTTCATATTACAAGCCTCTGGAAGTGGATTGAGGAACCAAATCCAAATGATATTTAAGGATAGATTGTGGTATCTAAAGGGCGTTTCGAAAAAGGAAATCCGGTACTCTCCTCTCTAGTTGACCTGGAGTGACTGTCGCCATTCTGACTGTCGAGTTCAGTTCAGTACAGTTATTTTCTCGAAGTTTTGCAACAGATATCTAGAAGAATCTGTTCAGCACGCGCTTCCAGGTAGGCCAGGTAGCAACCTCGGCCTTGTAGGCGTTGATCTCTTCCCAGTCAAGCTCACGACGACCGGTGTCGACATCCATTTGGTGGGTGCGAAGCCAGCCAGTGCGCTTCCAGGCGAATCCGATGATCCAGAACACGATGATAACAGGAACAGTAAGCATCGCCTCGAAGAATCCCTCAGCATCATTGAGCTCATCGTTGTTCTTGGGAGGGGCGATCGCAACGAAGAACTATGGTAGTGTTAGTACTTCAAGTGGCGCAGAAAGTTCAATGATAACAAAGCTTACCTGGGCAATCAAGACGATGATGCAAAGACCTAGACCGACCCAAGATCCAGCAACGCCAAATGCCGCCTGGAAGGGGATTTCGTCAACCGTGTGGCCGTGGTACGCCCAAGCCTTGCGGAAGCGAATGTGGGACAAGCAGATAGATCCCCAAGTAAACAGAGCAGCCAGAGCAGACATGTTGAGAAGCCAGTTAAAGACGGTCTCGCCGTCGGCATCCAGGTTCATGAAAGCAAGGGCACCGCAAAGCAGATGGACCACAACGGAGGGCAGGGGGCGACCACCCTTGTCAACATAGCTGAAGATCTTGGGGGCATAGCCTTGCTGCGCAAGAGCAGTGAGGGTACGGGAGCCCCCGTAGACGCAGGAAACGCCAAGTGATAGAACAGAAACCAGAATGATGCAGTTCATGAAGTGGTCGTATCCGTGCAATCCGGCATGCTTGGCAGCGATGACAAAAGGCGAAGCACCGTCAGCATAGGCGTTCTCGGCACCGAGGAGGGTTTCGTCGTCAGCGGGTACAAGCAGACCGACGAAGAAGAGACCCAAGATGTAGAAAAGGGTAATACGCCAGAACACCTGCTTGATGGCGCCAGGAAGAGACTTGAGCGGGTTGGCGGACTCAGCAGCAGCCAGTCCAACAAGCTCGGTACCGGCAAAAGAGAACGCAGCAGTGACAAACACGCCGCAAAAGCCTTTGAATCCGTTTTGGAAAGCACCGGGGTCGTACCAGTATCGCGCTCCCCAGTATTCGTTGTACCGGCCGTGGGAAGGGCCGCCTCCCAGGACAAGGATAAATGCGACAATCATGAAAATGCCTAGCACATCTATTAGAACCAACGTATTCGATTGAGGATGCAATCCACTCACAAATCGCACTGAGCTTGAGAAGGGAGGACCAGAACTCCTCTTCGGCGTATCCCAAAGTTCCAAAAATGTTGACGAAGATAATGGCGACCCAGAAGACGGTAATCCAAACCGCTAGACTGACTTCTCTGGCACCTTCCCAGTAATTAATCGTTAAGCCGCATACAGTTAGTTCGAGAGGCAAGACAATGGCCCACTAGTCGCTGTCAGCTTGGGTTTGCGGACTCAATCGACGGACGTTCTGACCTGAAATACGTAATTCCAACCCATGGCAAATCCCCAAGAGGGATCGATGAAGCGGGATGAGTAGATGTAGAAACCACCAGACACAGGGTACATGACAGCGAGTTCACCAAGAGCGTAGACGACGTTGAACATCATGACACCAATAATCATGAAATCAATCAGAACAGATCCAGGTCCCTTCAAGAGGTTAGTACTAAGTAAAGTAGGTCACGATCGGGGGCATGTGGAGACTGACACCAGTGCTAAGAGCACCTCCGGAACCGACGAAGAAACCAGCACCAATGGAACCGCCTGTCAAATATCCAAGTCAGCAGTCGCTTCACAGCCGCCACCCGCCAACGAAACGTACCAATAGCAATCATGTGAAGATGACGCGACTTCATGGTACGGTCAAGCTCAACGATGCCGCGACCATAGTCGCGAGGCTTGAACGACTCAAAGTTGAGGCCGTTACGCGTGTAAAAGTTGTCGTCACGGTGAGCCGCTCCATGGCTCAGAGCGCCTTCGCCATATGCAGTGGCAGCCTTGCCAGAAACTGGAGGGAGGCCACCACTGGGGGTTCCAGTATGAACCTGAGTGGTCTCGGGCGTCGAGACGCCATCGTGGATATCTTTCTCGGCCGCCATGTTGTTGATTCTGGGCGATTGTCCGTCCTTAGCGAAGGAAAGAGTAGGGCCCTTGGGCGCAGTTGCTTGGGATGGAGGCGAACGGGCCTGTGGAGAATGACAGGCGAAGCACAAGGGTAGGAGAAGAGCAAGCTCGCTGAGATTCGAGGGGGGGACGCGGTCGCATTAAAAGGACGAGAGGGCGATCGGTGGAGGACGCGACAGAAGCAGCTGCAGATGTGACGGTCACTCTGGCCTTTCCCAGCTCCTAGCCCTCGTTGCCTTAGCACATCTTAGCATGCATCCATATCCGTGTTGGTACCGTATGCTCGCACCCTATCCGGTGTCTCCTTGTCGTGCCGAGTAATTACAAGTATCCTTGACTATCAGCAGCGAGTAACTGGCAGGCATGCGGAGAGGAGCAGGGTAATGGAGAGGCAACGCAGCAACGTAAGCAACGAGTCAAAGAGCTGCAAGACACGACAGTCGGACCCAGGCGAGTAAGATGGATGCTTGCCAAGCGGCAGAGGAAGGCCAAGTCTTGGGGAAGTGGAGTGAAGCAGACGGGAGGCCGGACGAGAACAGAAGGTGGATTTGGAGAGTTCAGGGAAGTGTCGCAAGACCCCATGTTGATCGGAGGAGGGACTCGAGGCGTGGGCCAGGTAGGCAAGCATGTTGAATAGATACCGAATAACCAAGACAAATGAGACTGAGTGATGGGATTGGCGGATGTGGGCGTGGGTCGAGGAGTCGGCGTGGGTGTGGACGTCGATATGACATGGCCCGTGGCGACGGGCATGCCACAGAGACCGCGCAGCAAATGGCGTATAAGAGAGACACAGAGATCAGATGTTTCTGAGGGGAGAAGAGGCCGTTGTGAGGGCTGCGCAGGAGGTAGCGTCGTGTATCTTGTGCGTAGCTGACCATTATCAGCGGAGCCCGCCCGGACTGATGCATGGAAGGACGTGAGGACGTTCCGCGCCTTCTAGGGGCGGCGGGGGGGGGGGCGATCTTGGCGGGGAAATGTGGGTCCCGGCGATGGAAAGAGCTGTGAGGGTGCACTCACGCACACTACCTACCTTGGGTAGAACCTACCTACCTCACACTGAGGGGGTGAGGAACCTACCTAAGGTAGGTAAGGCAAGAAGAGACGGTTATCGCACCTGCTCACACTCTGTAATGCTGTCTTGTCACACCCGACAGAGAAGGAGCGGACCCTGCACCTGCATCCGCCGCGCCTGCCTCCAACTGCCCTCCTTCCTTTCCAGCGCACCGCCGTACTACTCCCGCTTCGTCTTAGCGGACAGGTGCCTTCCAACTCCCGTCCCGAGCTCCTCCCCAGGGCCCAGGCACCCTCCCCTGGCCACATTCTCTCTCTTCCATTCTTTTGACGTGACACGATTGCCCACCAGACATTTTTCGCTGGCGAGAATTGCTACTTTCTTTTGCGCTTCACACGAGTGCCTTCCCAACCTAATCCCGGAGAGGAAGAAACGTGTACCACCTCGGCCAATCCAAACGGGGCCAATCGCAGCCCGTCAGGGATATCGAGCGCCCCCAAACGGCCACCCGACAGCCAAACCCGTGTCACCAGCACAGATGGGCGATGATGGGCGGACGGATTGATCGATTCAACGGGTGATGGCTGCCCACCTAACGCCCTCCCTGAATGGATGCAATTTGCGGTTTGCAGACTTTGCGCCGCCCAGCCCTTGGCCTTTCAAAAAGTCCTCCCACCAGCCAGTGAGCTTCCAATCTGCCCCGAAGCACTCGCTCACGCGATTACGTATTCGCAAATTGAAGCCACCGACTTGCAGACCCCTGGTCTTTACAGAGTACGCGACCGCTACCTCAACGAGACTCGCCTGCCTCCAACGCCATTGAGCCCCCAAGCGAGAAACAAAACCCAGCTCCCTCCACAAAATCGCGGCATCTCACTCGCCGGCCCAGAAATGCCAACCCTCGCCAACCCTTTGGCGAATTTTGGCATCTTTTATCGACTCTTCCATCACTGGTACCAAGCTCTCGCCAAGTTGGTTATCGGTGTTGGCACCCTCGCCACATCCAGATAACGCCCCTCAGACTCCTGTCAAACGATCCGTGGGCACCTTTCCCGCCGCAACCCGCGAATGCCAGCGACCCAAAGAATTCCTCCCCAAGACACCAAGACGCCGGCCAGCATGACCAAGACGATTCAACGGTGGGCCGTACCACCATACGATCCTTTCCTCCTCACTGGATGTACGCTCCCGCCATCTGTCACCTCTCAATTGTCCCTTCTTCAACAGGAGGCGACGAGACTCGCCTATCTCTTAGCTTCAATTTTACATATCGCATCGCCCTTCTGGATTCCTTCCACCTTCTATAATTGAGAGCCTGCCGCCGCACCGCCGCCTTGGAACCTCCCATGGGAGAGCCTTCTCGGGAGGGGTGTCGTTGTCTCGGCATGCCAGCCATGTCGAAAGAGGCTGATTCCCCCGCACCCGGGATCACCGCCTAGCTCACCCGTACGGCCGCCCTAGGTAGCAGTCCACCTGCTGACTTCCGCCCAACGAACACGCCATCTCCCACCAATACCACCCCGGAGCCGTCAGGTGCTGCTTTGGGAGTCTGGCACGCGAGGAGATTTGCGCCGGCAATGGAATGAAGTCCTCGAAGCCCCTCCCGACGGCTGCCGCAGCCACGACGGGCTAGGGCGCATACGGGGGCATGGCTAATCGATGGCCTCGCATCTGTTGGCTCTATATTCCACCTACTGCGAATTTCCTCTGTTAATGACTGCTAACTGCAAGAGCCTTTTTCCACCGAGTAGAGCAGACAACAAAGTGAGTTACACGAGTATGCGCGCGCTGTGTTCCATTGCCCATCAAAGCCGGGCGCTGCTCATCCAACTAGCCCGCGGCGTTGACTTCGATTTTGGAAGTAGTCCCGAAAGAAGGGAGACATCACACTGGCTGAGAACAGCGCTGGAACGCGCAAATGCAGGCCACCTTGCATCCTTCGGGGAGCCCTGGCTTGCAACCACCACGTCCCATTTCCCTCCGATTGGTCGCTGGAGCGCAGTTCCACATCGTTCTCACCACACCTTGTTCAGCGGGGCCCAAACATTGATTATTTCGGCCAGTGACAGTCGAACGATACGACGGAACTAATGAAGATGACTGACACAGGGCTTGAAGCTGAGAGATTCTGACCGAAGGTGCCCCGTTGCTAGCCAAGGTAAATGTCAGCCTGATAAGGTGAGGCAAAGCAGCTGAGACTCGGATGTGTCGATGGGCGGCGGGAAAGGATGGGTTCCGCCACCAGGGGCTCCCGTTACCTTATTCTGACGCCAAGCCATTGCTCGCTTCTACTGAATGGGAGCATGACGAGCCACAATGGCGGGCATGGATGAAGACTAATTGCCACTTTATACGCCCAGTGACAATGAAAGCATTTTCTCGCAATGGGTTTAAAATGTATTGGTTGGGAGACCTCAAACTACCTCAGCGGAAGGGCTTTTTAGACGGTGCTGATGAAGGGATACGGGTGAGATTGAGAGCATTGGTTTGGTACAGAAATGCCGACCGGACCACCAAGCCATCCGAGAAACCAGCAACAAAGGTGTTGTGAGCAAGGGATGATCCCCAGACTCATCGATTTTTAGAAGTCCGCTGTTCTGGAATTTCTAATTTGGGCGCCGAGCAGAACCGCACTGCAAGGCAAAGTGGCCAAAACGCCGCCATATCCACAACATTGTGGAAAAGTGCTGTCATCCGAACCCATTGCGAGATCTTGACAGATGCAAGCCCCACGCACAACAATCCACCTGTCTGGAAGCGACAAAAGTTTAATCTGACCGCAAAGCTCTCATGTCAAGAGATGGCCATATTTGGACTTTGAGGGAGTCCATACTTTAGGGTCCATCGTAGCAGAGTCTTGGTGTTGCATGGCTAAGCACCTCGGCCATTTGATGGCGGTTTTCGCAGTATTTCGGAGATTGCCAGTAGTCAAAGTTGAAAACGCCTTTCTTGGTCCTCAAAATCCTCATGGTGCCGTTAAAAGTCGCTATGGATGTTGCAGGGACATGACCAGGGGGGTGCCCGTAAAGGTCGCTCGCTAACCTTGGGTACTACTAGAGCTGCAAACTGAAGCAGCTCCTTCGTCGGTTCTTCAAGTACCCCGGCGGGTTAACAACCATACTACGACGAAAAGTGTGAAAGGGGAAATTTTGAGTCTGTGACACAGTTTACTCTGTCCGGAAGCGACAGGCTAAAACAGACCTAAGAACGGCAGATCGAGAGAAGAAAGTCAAGTGAATTAAGAAGCAGAGAAAGTCCGATTCGATTAGAGAGCCATAGACTTGTAAACAACACGATTGGTGGACAGGACTGTATTATAGGTGCGAACGATTCGAGAGTGGGCACACCTCTATTGAATTAAGCGTCAAGCTAAAGCACCTCTTCTTTCATCGCCAGATCTGCAGCAAACACGACCATGGTTGTTGTCCGATGAACGTTTGCATGACCTTGGCTACCTTCGGATTACTCCTTTCAGGAACGCATGAGTCTGCCCATCTCAAGCCAACTATTCTTGCGCATTCTCGCAGCACGAACGTCGAAGTTGATTTGTACCTGGTTCCCGCCCAGAATTCTGAATCCCACTTCAACGTCATCGGACCACGCTGCCGCAATACGACGATTATCGTTCACTTTTTCTGCGCCCCTGAGTTTTTTGACCAAATCTCGGAGCTTCCAGCAGCGACGACCCTCAGTCGAAAACGCTCTCTCTGGAAAGGGGTCGCGATTCGCGCACATGCCCCTCTCCTTCATCTCTTTCCCGACATCCAGCAGCCTGCGTGAGATGTCTATGACACGACACATGGTCCCGTTGATGACGCGTTGATCCGTCCACAACATCTCGAGCAGGCTGAACCAAAACGTATCGTCGTGTATAGTGCGTGAGACGACATTTTCCTGGGCCCGATGTCGGTTGTCCCAAAAACAGGAGATCATGGCGTCCAACAGACCAAGAAACTCCGGAAAGTGACAGGTAGGCGGGTAAGTAGCCGTTGGCGGGTAAGTAGCCCACCTACAACGATCCATCAATCAGGGCTTGATACAATTGAAGGTCATCCTGCGCTCGACTTCTCCCTGCACAAGATCGACCTTGCTGCTGATAGCGAACAGTATCAGGTCGATCTTTTGCCTGGAGTGCTCGTCCAGTTTGTTCTCCTCGCAACCATCAATACTCAGAAGACTTTCAATTACCCTCTGGAGTACTCCGAGAGTATAGGGGTGTTTGAGGTCGGCGTAGCCTGTGTGGCGCAAGAATACTTCGAACACCTGGGCCGAGCATCTCTGGTCGAGGAGGCATGGCAAGAGGCTACCAACAAAGGGGCAATTGGAATCCCTTTCGAAGAAGCATGGCTGCATGCCGCTGCCGCAATAGCATTCCAGGAGTTCCTTGATATTGGATATTGCCGATTGCAATGTAGCGAGATCGTTGGCTCCCTCGAACGACGTAACAATAAGACGCTTCAACCAGTGGACGGGGCATCGGCTGGCCCCGCGCAGAAACATACCCGTACGGGTACCGGAAAAAGAGGATTAAGGTCCTGATAAGACATGGTGTCTGCTAGGTATGACGGAGTGTTAGCAGTTGATTCGGGCCTTTCGATCTCGTATATTCAAGTGCCCCACTGCCCTGGGGAGAAGACGACGAAGACGAAGACGACGCGTTCGCCAGAAATCCACGATCTTGGGCTCCTAGGAGATACAGGAATGGGATGCTTACAGTATTTGTATTGTTCGGGAATAGATTGTCGTCTGTGTTGCTTTTGGTGCTAAGATCGTGAATTCGTGATGCTAGTCGCACGCAAGTCAAATGAGAAATACAGAATAAAAGGATTCAGGTCCAAATAAGATGTGGTGCCTGCTAGGTGTGACGGAGCGTCAATGTAGAGAAGAAAAGCAGAAAACCAGAGAAAGAGAATATTATCGAGTATATATAGATGGTGAAAAGCCATCCGAAGGCTCATGCAGCCATGCTCGGTCAGTCACGTTACTGGAGCTATGAAAGGTGCCGTGGATCGCTTCGGAGAAAGCTAAGGTTTTGCGAAGATATTGTTGGTAGTTTCGTAGAAGAAATAACTCGACCGAGGAAGTTGTAAATAATGCAGGATAAAAGACCTGGCAACTTCAAATTTGGAGAATTGCAGTTCAATGTACTTTCAAGTCCTCTCCGACTAAAGATCACGTCTTCAGTCTCATCGTTGTTACCCCCCCCGGGGCCGTGTTTCGGTGGACGAGGATCGCGGTCTCCTACCCTCCAAGGTGCTTCTTCGAGCGAGACATCCAGGTAACCTTGTGCACTCGAGCAGATCAGATAAACATTTTGAAGATATTCAGATTCTCCGATAGCGCGCCACCCAGGTTCTCGCCCACAAACAAAAAGGCTTTGCCTCGTTTGCATCTGCACTCCCATCTACAAATTTCTGTTTCATTTCAACTACCAAATTACCAATCCTACTTCCAGATCTTGATACTCACCATGCATCTTTCATCTTCAATGTCTCTGCCTGGCAAGGCTCCGCTATACTTCCCGATTCGTTCGGACAAGATATCTCTTTCGTGGTTCCGCGACCATGGAAAGGTTCCAATTGTATCCTTGCCCGCCAAAGTCATATTCAGTATCGTGCAACACCTTCCTCGAGAAGACGCCGTCAGCTGGGCGCGGACTTGCGGATATTTCACGATACTATTATACAACCACTTTCTCCGAGAAGATGTCAAGAGAGGTCTCACTGATATGCTGCCTTGGGCGTGCAGGAGAGGAAATCAAGACCTGGTAGACGCATGCCTCGACCTTGGTTTCTCGCCGAGCATGACCATCATGCCAACTTCCAAGGACTACCAACACATTCGCCGTGTGCTTACCAAGCACCAACTGAGACAAGACAGTTTTCCTCACAGCCAGCACCTACCTATGGTGTCACTGGCTCTCATCTATCAGAAACATGATGTATTCCGGCGACTCATCGACGCAGGGGCTGACTTGAAGCCTTTGAAAAACGACGATTTCGTCTGGGGCGCCACGTATCCCTTCGTACAAGACGAGACAGCTCTGAGAAGCCTCTTCTACGGAGGCTTGGGGCCCCAATTTGAGAGCCTCGTCGATGATAACTACACAAACACGATAATGCAACAGGCTACTAGCCGCCTTTTGAAATCAATGGTACACGAACGCATCTTGGTGCCGTCGAAAAGACTGTTAGACATCGCATTGAGACATGGAAGAGCCCAGATCGCCAGTCTCATCCTGGATTCGCAGATTCAGGGACTGGAAGAGCGCTGTCCATCACAATGCCTTGGATCATCTTGCTATTTCGGCATCCTAGAGGTGGTAGTCCGGTCTCCAACTTCCTGGCAGAGCGCCGACATTCGAGAGTCTGTCAGAAAGCAGATCAAATTCCTCGTCAAAGAAGGGAGAGGAACTCCAGAAAAATGCGCTATCAAGCTTCTAGAACTCATCACTGGCGATCCCAAAGACGAGGAAGGTCTCGGGAAATGGTTCCGTTCCTTCATGGAAACAAGCTTCGGGAAGTTGGTTCAACGTCAGAACGGCTTCATGTCTGTGGCGAAGCATATTATCGCTACGAGTGGCTACAGCTGGAGCTACGATGAGAATGCCCCGCATTCGGAGCTGCACATTGCTCCATGGGCCGAGTTCCAAATACGCATGCTCTCGACGTACGACAACAGACTCAACATATTCGACCTTGTGTCCATGAAACGCTCACCTTCCGAACACCCACAGGATAGTGTGCTCTCAAAGTTGCTCGACGCGTCCAACAAAATGTACCTGCCCGAATACAGTGACGCACCGTTAGGCTGTCTAAGCGAATTCGAGCTTTTCCTCGCGGACTCCAAAACATGGCCTGGATTGCTGTTCGAGGATGATTGGTTTGCAAGACAGCTCTTGATTCACGTGATGATGAGTCGTCAGATGAGACATGGAACACTGTGTCGTCTTGCAGGAATTGTAGAACACTTGGTCGCCAACGGTGCCTGTGGATCTATGGAAGTCCTGCCTGGACTGGATACGCGCACTTTATTACACGTCGCCTGCAAGATCGAGGTAGCTCCACGGCCACATCAAAAAACACACCTCGATCCCTTTTACCACGACATGCAGGGATGTGACAGCCCTCCTCTTTATTGGCTTCAGAACTGGGAGCATCAAAGATCGTATTCATGGCAGCAGAGATACTACGAGCTGCGTCGGGAGAGTCTTAAGCGCATCATCAAAGCTCTCCTGAAGGGCTCAAACGTATTTCAGCCCGACAAGTCCGGGAAGACTGCTTGGAGACTTTCAAACGAAAGCTGGATCCATTTTGAAATGTGGGTTGAATTCGCCCAAGCCAAGCAAGATCTTGCCACGAAAAGAAGGGCAGAGTTTCTTCAGCGCAGGGTTCAAAAGACAAGGGATCTGCGGAGAGAGCCAGTATTCCGAGAACAAATCCTGCATGACTGTGAAAAGTGTGTCAGGCGCTCTCAGCACTTCTCATCTTGGTTGCAGAAGCGTCAGAAGCAGCATCGCACCTCATGAGCCACCCGTTATCGTACAAGATCTAGACATCTAGATATATCAAATTGATTATATCACCCATCCGTATTTGCATGTTTCCAGATTCAAAAATGCGACTATTTCACAATTAAACGAAGTTGCTCTCACATGTGTATTTGCGCACGGGACCCAGATATCGCGCAGTCCAAGCCGTCGTGATCGGCGGTCCACCACATATTATTGCGGCTGCCTGTCTATAGATGATGTCTGTCGACAACTAGTTCAGTTTGTAAGTCCAGGCGAGTCATCTCTTGTTTGGTTGGGTACTTTGTTTGCAATCAAATTAGCAAAAGCCTCAACAAACACAACAATATCAAGGACAGCAAAAATAGGGGAGGCAACAACGGGCAAGAGATGTATTCGTACTAGTCAACACCATGATAGTCGGTTCCCAAGCTTGACCGGCGATTTGATGCTAAACATGTTCACCTCCAATAACGGCACGGTCATAGCCAGGCAATAGCAGACATCTGATATAAATCCTCAGGATATTCAAAGCGTACTCTGTGAAACTTTCCAACGGAGCTCAAGTTTAGCGGCCGCAGGGGGATTTGTGGATGATACCTCGAGCATGTGACACCATCTATGTGATCGAACCGATCATCTGGCGGCTCGCATCCCAACCGTGTCTGTGATGTTGATGGTGATGAGCATCCAATCCTGAGGTATCTTCGTGCCTCGACGTAGGAACCACATGACTGAACTGGTATTCACGCAGCCCAGTGCGAACACACTGTCCGCCCCAGGAGAGCATATGGCTTGTGGCTTTGTCCAAAGAAGGACATCTTCCGTCTAATAGTCATCAAGGGGTGCCCCTATTGAACGTAACGCAAGATATTTGACTCATATTCCAGGCATAGCAATCATACAAACCAATACAATGCCATAGGACGTCATCCAAGGAGGCCTACGAAGATGAGGCGCCTCACAATAACCCCAAAGACTACATGCATTCATCGCCAGATCTCGCATCTGAGGCCAACGGCCCAAACCACAAATCACATCCACACCTCTCGGACATGTGAGACTCACCCAAGGGCAGTGCAAATAGCCCCAGCCTCTCACAACCTCCCATAAGACGACATCACTCACCTCAGAAAACAAGATAAGCCCGAGCCGGATTGTGCCAGTCAGAAGCCCCCATCTCACAAAAGCCCACCTCATTCGACCAAAAGGACGCGGCTGTTGCCTACACAGCCCGTCCCAAGCACCTCCAAAACGAAGCGAACGCAGAAATGATTTGTTGTTATTGATTTTCTTCCACGGGACACACACACGCCCCTAATTCCCGAGACGCCGGGAACACAGTCGTCATCGAAGGCGCGGTGTCTGGCCCCCAAAGCCTGAAGACCAAAGGTCCGCTGCCCGTGAGAGGGACCAACTCAATTCCAAAGGTGGCGATATCAATACCAGAAAATTTTCCAATAACCACCAATCCCCAACCACCCGAAATCATTTCAACGAATGGGCACGGAGATTCACAGCATGGACCCTGCCAGAATCTCGCAAGGACGCAGGTCCAGACCTGAGCGAACCGTCGAAGGGGAGGGAAAAAAAAGTGTGAGTCAGAGCAGGGTGTGTCGGAACACCGGCGAATCACGAACACGTCTGACTCCCCTTTCTACGTAGCGCAGCCCGGTCACTGCGAGCCTCGGGGCTTTCCTCATTTGCTATTCACACCTGCGTCGTCGATGGTTGGGCGGTTATCTTCAAGGGGGTGTGTATGTGAAGAAACCGTGAACGCATACCACAGGAGACAACAGCGCCAGGGGAAAATGATCACAATCATGAACAACACGGAAGCCTGCCAGCAGTCCGTCTGTCATGTAATTTTCAGCAAGATCTAGCCCCCCTCCAGATCGTGCAAGAGTCTTGAAAATTTGCAATCGGGTGGTGAGCTGGCAGAATGTCTGCGTGCGGATGCAAGCGTGCGTGCTGCGGCTGCGACCCTGCGTATCTGGGCTTGTTGTCCCAGCCTGCCTTATTTTTGCTGCCCAAAGCCTTACCAGGCCACGAGGTTGCGGCGGGAACTAAAACACGCATGTGGGCAGATGCAACGGAAAAAGTGCAATAAAAACCGTCAGCAGAAGAAAAGGTGTGAAAAAAAAGGTCGCGGGTGAGGGAGGGGGACCGAAAAAAGGTGAGCCCAGATCGCATGCGCCCGGCGCATTCAAGCCTAAGGCCGACAGCCACACACACACACACACACACACCCAACCTTGCAGGCGGCCTGCACGCCTGCAGCGCGTTTGCGTCATAAGCGATAGTGAATTGCGAAAAAGTGGCCAACTTTTCAGGGTACCGGCGCAAGAGAAGACGAGGTACAACGGTTGAGCTGGGTGTGCAAATAAGTCGGTACATTGATTGAAAGTCTCTCTCCGAAGCAAAACCCGTTGGGAAAATGGTGCCTGGTGAGATTTGTCAAAACAGAGGCTTCGAACGGCGGAGAAAACAAAAGAGTCACACCCGCTGCTCGGATTGGTCGGGTGAACGTCCGGACAGACTTCGTTCCGCCGTTGCTTTTTTCCCCTTCTTCAAGGGGGACCCGAAAGCCCGGGACCGAGCGGGAGATCCGGGCGTTTCTGGAGCGTGGCGAATCCGGGCCTCCCCGCGGTCGCACCGGCGATGATTGGTTCGGGTTTCCCTTTTCGACGCTGTGCCACATTTCGCTTCGGATGAGACATGGATCTGCGCCACACCGAAGCTGGCTTGGCTTCGCAGAGTGTGGGTAGCAACCGTTCGGGTGTGGCGTCTTGGTGTGAGGACGGAGGTTTACGCGTGGCTATCCCGACGACATTCGTCTTCAAGGCTGCGCGGTCTAAGTGTGCTTCTTTGGGTGATGTCGCCGTCTAAGTCCGTCACGGGACGTGGTTTCTATGCCAAAGTCTGCGCAAGCGATGGGCAGCTTTGACTCATATCTATCCCGGCGGCCGACGGGTTGCCGAAGCCCCGTATCTTGTCAAGACAGGAGAGGATGTTTCTTGTGTAAACTTCACATGTCAGGTGATGATTCATCCTCGACAGCAATGCGACGAAGAACATATCGCCCCCGAGGCCTCCTGCCGTGATTTGACTTGGAACATCGCAGTATCGCCATCGCAGACGTGAACAATCATCCCATCCCGGATGCCATCTGATGATTCCCTCCCCGCCATTCGCCAGCTGTCATCCAAGGAAATCGGACCAGTCAACGACTGCATGACCACCAGATCCGCTCCCTCCCCTGGCCCCAAGAAACCCTTTTTCCCAGCTTCGCTACACGATTCGCGAATTGGAAGAAAGAAAATGCAGGCCCAAAAATTGAAGAATAAACGTTGACCACAACTCTTGCCCCTCCCGCTCCTGGCCCCCTTTCCGCCGTTGTTGCAGATACTCTTCTCCTCCCGATAGGTCGAACCACCACCAGCAGGGCCGAGGGAGGGGCGAGAATGATATCTGCACTGCACGGCAGCTCTTCTGGAATTCCCCCCTCGGAGGGAGAGAGAGAGGGGCGTGCATACACCGCATACATGACGTTTTGCAATGAATGCGAGGCGTGTAGACAGGGCGAGAAGCCGCAGGCTGGAATCCGTTGGCCCATGGTGTGCATGGCTCTCCGTCAAGGTTCGCTGCGTCCAGTCCGCATCTGCGTCTGCGGCCGGAGCGCGCGTGCGGTGGTTGTAGTGCTTGATGCGTTGTCCACAGCAGCGGCAGCAGCAGCAGCAGCAGCAGCAGCAGCCTCCGGGACCTGGTCTGTCTGCTGTCTGCCTGCCGCTGCACGCCTCTCCCATGATAGAGAAAGGCACACACTCAACAAGAGCAAAAATCAGGGAAAATCTTCTTCAAGGTTTAATTCTGGCCCCTTCTTCGCAGAATGCTAAAGAGATCACCGCTAGCCAGGGGTCTGGTTGAAAAAAAGTCCAGAATCATGGGGAACACCCGTGGACATCCCGGGGTTATCATGGATTAGCCCGACCAGTCGCGGCCAGCACTTTGGATATTGGACCTTTTGCTCCCTTCACCGCGTTACAGATACCGCTCGTGATCATCGCGGGTGGGAAGCAAATCCACCTCCGCCAACCGAGAAGCGGAGCGCGCGAGTGGTCTCCGATTGCCGCTACGGCTTTAAACTCCAGACTGTTTCTCGCTTCCCCACACCGAAACAGGCGCGGATTGACAAAGAGACCAGACAAGACATCGAGATTTGCCCACTTTGGCGCATGTCGAAAGAAGGACGGCGAGATTCGGAGGTCACATCCCGCTTACTCGCTGGGGTCGCCGTCGACGGTAGCCCGGGGACCGTATTCCTGCCCGTATTGCCGTCGGTCGGTCAGCTGTAAGGAATTCATTCAGCTGCCCTCTAAGAACCTCCCGAGCCGGGCTGGTGGTACCCGACACCTGTGAGCTGATGTCCCTGCGGTCGCCTCTTGTCCTTATCTGGTAGGACGTCACCCGCCCCCCGTGATATATCGCCATTCTTAGCAAAATCATGTAACCCCAACACCGGCCCACGTTACTTGATCATGGGCTTGATTCAAGGAACCACATGACGAGGCGAAGCGGTCAGAGTATGAGCGTTGTCAAAAGGAGGAGACAAGAACAAAAAAACACCAATCCTGTGCGCAGCCCTACGTCACCGTACCCTAATGATCCCTCACCATCGGGGCGTATGGGATCCAAAGCCGCTTCTTCAAAACCCAACCGGCAGCGGGCATTTGGGGACGCAAGAGCACGAATAATAAAATGTCAAAATAGGGCTTCTTGAATGCGATACCCCCCTCCCCTTCTTCCCTCCCTCGCGTCTGCAACGATATGCAATGCGCATGCAAGTGCCCCGCCAGTCCGCGAGGGCGGGCAGCGGTACTGGTCCGTTTGAGACATGAAAAGGTCATCGTAGGGCGGTTGCCATGGACGTCCAAAGAGTCGGTGAGTGCCAGCGTGGTTTTGCGGTGCCTGTCACATTTGCGGTCTGGGCCTGGATCCGGAGGGCCGGACGGAAGGTTGAATGGACTCGTGGGATCAATGGAGGGGCAACATTACCGCAGCAGAGGAGGTAGCAAGGCGGGCGGTTGCCAGTCGGAAAGTGAAGCAAAGCCACCCCTTGCCCTATTTTTGGGTGGGAAGCTGGGCTTCTTTTCAGGATTTTGGGAACGAAAGGCAGAGTTTGGGGGCGTGGACCTTTGGGAGGGATGATGGGCGCAGGCGAGTGTGCATTAGAGGAGGGTTTGATGGCCCAGCAGCATCGATGGGATGCAGGCAGGCCTGCGTGTACCCAGCTGGAGGGGTTCGGTGCGGACGAATAAGACGTCAATGAAGCCATCACCAGTGGGGGGTTTTGGTGCGTCTCGATGTCGAGCGGATGGGTGTGTGATCGCAGGAAGGTTTAGAGGTGTTGGGTTAGGGGAGACAAGCAGCAAAAAGCCCTGCACGATGCACCTCACCACCTTTCAGATGGGACGCTGGCAGGCAGAAGAATGGATGGAAGGCAGACAGAATGCAAAATGCAGTGGGACCCCTGAGCCCCCGGCCGCAGGATTAGGATGCGGATGCGGCCCTCGTGGTGCCTTAGCGGCCCCCTCCAACGGCCCTGTCCGTCCGTTATGACTGGCCCGAGGACTCATCGCGCCGGAGCAAGAGGGAGCAACTTCTGGCTGAGCGTCGGGCGACGTGTTCGCTCACACCCAATCAAGACAGAGAGCCGCCCATCTCTGGCCTTAGGAAGGGGGTCTGAAAGGGTCTAATAGGACCCGGTCGAGACGCACCAAACACTCGATTCGCTTTGGGCGTTGGACAGCAGTGCAGCTGGAGTCGTTGGAAGTTGGGACGAAAGGCATGAGGAAAACCCGGCGTTGCGCATCATGACCGCCGCTACACCGCACACCTCGCGCTCGCAAAGGTTCACACACCTTGCGCAGCTACAGTCGATGGCGCGCCTTTCTTTGCTTCTGCTTGGTTCAGCCTGCGTTGCTATGAGTCACTGTGCGCTGACCTTGCCGTGTCCGGCACAACATGATATGGTGTGGTATGTCTGGCATGAGGGGGGAATGACGCTGAATGAGGAGTGTCGGGAAACGAAATGAGATGAGCCCTCTGCCTCGGTGAGAGATGCGAAAATTTTTCACATCGACGCAGGAAAAGCAAATTGCTACACACACCACACACAGACGGAACATTTGGCGCAACCTGCTTTGGCGCAGGGCTCTTGACGACAGCCATGGGTGTTGACGCACACGCACACACGCACACACGCACACACACAACTTTGCAACAATATCGTTGACCGACTAGGATCAACATTGACAGCAATAACAACACGCAGGGAGACAGGACGCCATTGTGCATACAGGCAGACTGGCAGACCGACAGACTGCCCGCCTCACAGACGAGCGGTCCCAGCCCTGCTTCTCTGACCGAAACTTGCGATCCACGGTGAAGGGGACCTGTGTTCTAGAAAAACAATCAAGAAAACTTTTTTTTGTGGTGGGATGAAGCAAGCGAACCAAGCGAGAGACAGGACCGCACTGAAGCCCTGTATTCACAAGCTTGCGCCAGAGCATGCGCGCGCGGCAGCCAAATTGCTGGGTTGGGAGTGGACTCAGAGCCGGGGAGGAAAGACAGAGAGCAGGGATATGAAGGGGAACGCCAGTGTCAAGGACATGCTGAACGCCGGATGTTGGAGACGGGAGACGCTGGACCGGTGTGGAGCCAACACCAACTGCAGCAGTGCAGTGCAGCGGTACGGGCAAGAAGTCGGGGACAGGGGAACTTCAAAGACTCAATCCACCCGGGACGCTAGGAATCGCTGCCTATGTGACGCTATCTCGTCTCTGCACTGCAGGGGACAGGGAAGGGGGTGTGCGATTTAGGAACTGCGAGCCTGTGGTGAAGTTTGGACCGTGGTGTTTTCCCATCTGGCCCGTATCTGGAGCGGCCCCAACAACATCGAGGCTTGTCTCTTGATGGAGCGACCCGTAGCAGTGAGTGTACCATAGTACAGATCATCCAGCAGACTCGACAAGACGTCGGCCGTGTCGAGATACTGTACGGAGCAAAGTATGGCTGGTGCGGCGTTGCAGAAGGCGTTGATCCATCTCGGTCAGTGATGGCGACAACAAGAAAGTCAAGCCGCCGTCGGTGAGGAACGAAACAGAGTCAACGAGACGTCGGCTCCTCCAAGGTGAGTCGATGGTAGTTCGTCGAGGAATGTTCCTCAGGATTGACTTTCCCTGTCGCCCGCTCTCGGACGGTCCCTGAATGTTTATACACGCAAAATCTTTTTGCGACGGCAGGCACAGGCCGAACGAAGTTATGAGACGGGAAAACAAGACGTCGGCCGAGACATGAGGCTGCTGCCCATGCGAGACAGGACAGACACGACGCGACTCATTCCGTCCGTGAGCCTCCAGACCAGGCCGGGCCACAACAACGGCACTGCATATTAGGTCTTGGATGAGACGCGGCCGAAAAGGTAGTTCGGTACAGTAGAATGAGACTCGAGCCGGCGCAAAGGCTGGTGGCATGCGCTGCTCTTCACTTCTGTGATGCGTATCGGGCAAAAGACCACATGGGCATTCCAGGGGTTCGAATCGCTGTTGCAGCTGCGATCACAGGCCGCCGGCCCATTGCGCGCATCGCAGCGCGGGTCTGCTTGGAGTCTGGGCTCGCAAGGTCCAGATGGTGACCCCTCGCTCTGCTGCAGACGCCTGGCTGAACAGTGCAGGAGAGCAAACAATGTCTTTCTTGAGTGGCTGCATGAGCTGAAGGGAGCAAAGCCTGTTGTGAAGTGTTGTTCGGGCCCGGCTTACGGGCGTCGACGTCGGACCAATCCCTTGCAGCGCTCGTTTTCTTGTCGGAAAGCTCCTGCAGGGGAACATTTCAACTGCAATTGTTTCCTCTGGCGTGGCTGAAGGCTTTCAATTATTCTCACTTATTCGACACCGCAAGCAGAAAGTCAGTTCAACGCTCGGCGGCGTTTTCCTAGGAGCCCCCTGGGACGAGTGTAAATAGTTTGAACAGGACGGTGTCACGAACACGAGGCCAGCGCTCTGCCATGAGCGGCAAGCATCTCACAGCTCGTAAATGGCGAACTCCATTATTGGCACCCAATGCTTGGGTTGCGAACTGCTTGGGCCGCAAATGACCAGGGTCCCGGTGCACTGCCTTCTGGCCACGGATTGCCTCGCCAGCGAAATGAGCTGCAACAATAAAAACAAACGAGGATTCAAGGTGAGAAGCCAATGAATATGGTTGAAATTGGAGATGCCGGTCCCAAATGCCAGGCCCGAGAGCAAGCAGATGGGTGCGCCGCCCGGTGTGCAGGGAGCCAGCCAAGGTGAGACAAGGCCATCGCCGGCGTCTCCACCAACAGCATGCCCCTTTTCCTACCCCCTGGAGGACGGTGCTTGTCGTACTGGGAAGGATCTTTTGACCGAGCTCATACCGCACACCGTGGTCAATGGCCGGTCACCGATGGAGGTGGGCGTCTCGAAGCTTGGTGGCCACGTAACAGTTGAAGGGTGAAAAAGCGCTGGCGGCCGGTAAAGCCATTGAAGGCGAGTGGCGCGATGGTTTGCTGAATGAGGGCAAGCGAGAAACAAACAACCCCAAGATCGAAATGCGCTACAAATAACGCGGAATGGCAGAGTCGTCGGTGGCACTGGATGGCGGAGGGGCAACGACGACGGGGAAGGCAGGCCAGTTCATCCGGTCGTCCAAAGTTGTGGGCTTGACTCCAGATGGCGGGCTAAGGAAGGAAAAAAGAGTGTGCCGACTGCGACGATGACTGGGGAGTCGCGCGGAAAAAGAGGGTCGGTCTGGACCGCTGGAAACATGCAGTCGGAGCACCTCAGGCTGAGGTCATGGCCATGGGCATGGAATCCATCCCATTCGACCATGCGGGGCGATGATGGGCTCCACCTCAGCTTCGATGCCCTGGCCGGTGCCGCCGCCGCCGTGCTTCCGTCCCGTCGGTAGGCTTCTTTCCTCTCGGCGATCGAGTCATTGGATGTCGATGAGCCGGGCTAATACACATAGAAGCGTGGTAGGCTGTAGCGCGTCGTAATGGATGGAGGTCGGAGCTGAGCTTTGTGAGGGCACTGAGGGGAATTGCTGGAGGCGAAAGGAAAGTGCTGGATGGACTGGAGTCGGAGGCGCGGCGACATTTGAGCCATGTACTGTGTATACATGTATACACTTAATTAGTTGATCATCAATGATGGACAGGAGGAGGCGAAAGAGGCTGCATACGCACTGGAGACAGCCATGCCAATAAAAGTGATAGATTGACGTTGGAATTGTCGTTGCGTTCGGGTTCATCCCAGCGGTTGGCCTCAATCTAATGCAGGGGTCTGCATTGTAATTTGTGGACGACCGTCCGAAGGCAGCTATTGCCTGCCAGTACCTCGGCAGCAGCACAGAGTCGGGATGATGCAGGCAGACAGACGAGAGGTGCAGTGAGGACGAGCGGGTGACGTGCGTTGGAAAGTGCAATTCCATCGCGGGCTTGCAGAAGTCCTTGCGCAACAGACGGGAGTTACCCTTGGTGTCGATGCCAAAATCTGATTCGTGGAAGGGAAGCGCGATTGGAGGAAGCAGAAGATGGGATTGTGAGGTGAGCACGCACCACACTGCATTCCATCAACAGGTCGTTTCTCTGGAAGGAATGGGCTTCCTTCCTCCTTCCTCTTTCCCATGTCGGACTGGGCCCTCCTGCCATTGGATGCCTCTTTTCCCAGTGAAGAAGCCACGTCCCGAGTTTACCTTATCAGGTGGCGACTTGAGGCAGGCAACCTGAGGTACCTACCTACCTTACCGGGGAAAGCACGTTGGCAACCTTCAATCAATGTGCACTTTCCCCCATTGCTGGATAAAGTGAAAACAATTGATGGCGAATCAGTGCTGGTTCTTCGTCCCCCTCACCTTCCCCTCCCTCTGCCACACCGGGCTCGCCTGGCTCACCACCACACTCACCTGTTGCTCTCTCCGGTCACCGTGGATGGAGAGGGATGGCTGGGCTACCTTACCTTACCTTGCCTTACGGTCCACGGCGGCCACCGAGGGCCCCTCTCTGCTGCCACTCACCTGCAGGTTCCGCTACCCGTCACCCCGCGTTTGAGGGTGCATGTGGCCATGTGATGGGCGAACTCCTCCACTCAAACCCGTGAACTGCCGCATCGTCACTATCGCAGGCGCTTATTGCACAGTCACTTGATTATTCACGTTGGAGGAGACGGACTGAGGGTGTGCACACTGGGCACCTATCACCCGCACAGTCAGGTTTTGAGCCTCTCATCTTCACCGGTCTCCCTGGGAGGGTGTGAGCACTTATATCGCATCTCCCATATCTCGCGCATTATCCCATCCCTTCCATCGTGAATGGTGACGCTCGTCATCGCCAACCCCTCCAACGTGATCACGCCTGCATGCAAGACGCCTGGGCCTGCTCTGCCCTCTTGCTTCTTGGAGCTTTCCCATTCTTCCCTCCTGTTTCCTTCCCTGTGTCTTGTACAGATATCATGCACCCATCATTAAAGGGCCTCTGACTCCCAACCCCGCTTCGTCGTCTCCCGTCCTCCTGTCTTTTCGTCCTCTTGCATCTTGCCTTACGCTGTCCGCCTCGTCATCGCATCGCGGCCTGCCACTTACACCCAACACCACCAGGCAAACATCGTCGCGGCCTGCCTCTGGGAGTCACCTGCACCGGACCAGCCAACCAGTCGGCCGCCTATAAAACAAAGTACAGAACTCGTCACACCACCGCGGATAAGTCCATCGCATCACCAACCTCCTCCGGATCAATCGCCCGGCTGCACTCTCCCTGGCGCGGCTGGTCGCAATCCTCTGCTTGTGATCCGGTGTTACCAAGCCTATCTGGCTGCACCTCCAAAACCCCAGCTCATCTTCCCGCCGCGCAGCTCTTGGCGCAATCGTTCCTGTCGCATTCCGCAGTCGAACAATTCCACGGACCGAAGCTGCCAACTACTCATTTCCAAGGGACGGCACATCTCATCTGCCATAGGACCGAGCCTCCGACTACGCCTCAACGCCAGCCAGGGGTGTTTCCAACCACATTTGCAAACCCAAGGGACGAAAATCAAGGGGCAAGGGGGGAAAAAAAAAAGTTCGACCTATCCGTCCCTACAACTCAGACCAGGATTCGCCAGACTGCTTCCTTCTAGCTCTCTCTACCGCTGTCAAGGCTAAGCAGCCTCACCGAGGGTGCACGGAAGGGCGCGAGCAGGCAGCACCTGGCCACGACGAGAACCACGACGAAGAACCATCAATAACACCAACACCAACACCAACATTCAGCCCAAAACAACAATCGGGGCCATTCCTCTGACTCTTCACGGAGCGCATCTGGATTCTTCTCGCCCCAACCATTGTCGCACACCTTCCCTATTGATCCCATCCCTCCGCGAGGAATCTCTGTCGATATTGCGGCGACAGGCCACGAAATCATCTTCATGCCAATCGCACCGTAAAGTTTTCTCTAGCCTTGTTCGACCTACCAAAATCGTCGCCGGCAGGGTGGGCTCGTGTTTCGGTGGCCTTCACCTTGACACCGTATGATTCACTCGAGGAATCCCAGAGTCCCAACAATTGCTACCCTGCTCGATAACCAAGGACCAGACAGCGGCCAGCCACGTTACGCCAGGGGGTAGAGCAGAGAGAAAATTTTTTCACTGGGACGCTCGAGCGGCACTGGGCCCCGGTGAGATCCCGCTGCCGCACCGTTGGAGTGCTTTTTTGGGGAGGCCATTTCCAAATCCAATTATTTCCACGCCTGTTCGTGCGAGGAGCCAATTTCGCTTACCACACAACCGGCAAATTTTTACACACGGCAGCGCCTGAAATCACTAGGATCACTGGGATTGCGTCTCTGGGGTTATTTTTTTTTCACCAGCACTTTTGGGCGGCGACTAAGAGCTCCAGCCGGGATCCCACGGACGTTGGCGTCGACTCATTGAAACGACAAGGCCTCCCAGTCCTGAGTCTGACTTTTTGGTTCTCCAGCACGGCCAGGGTCGATTTTCTCGAGTGTTCCCTGCCGTCAGGTCCATCGGGAACCATAGTTCAGGGCAGACACCGGATTTTGATACAGGTGTGGGCGATTCTGGCGCCGACGTGCGAATATCGATCTACGGCTTCACGCCATTCCACTTGTTTCGACCAAGAAGGAAGGTTGAGATTGACACAGAAGCCGCGTCCCGAAACACTAGAGGGGAGATGACAAGAGTGTGTGTCACACTCAGCGACGAATAATAGAAAAAGCAATCAACAAGAGGTGCGGCGCGAGTGCCAGCATCGCGCAAGCCAGCTGCCTGTGGACAAACAGAGGCCAACACGGCGACGGCAACAGCATTCTTCGCGGCCTCTCATTATTTTCGCAGACGTGCCTGGCGCCGCTGTATCCCGACTACAAGGCATCTTATCGAGTCAGCGTCATCGCCTCAGCGCGACCCCTATTGCTCTCCGTCGAGCAGTGCGCGCTGATTGACACTGACTTGCTGCGCCGGACTGAGGCGGAATTCAAAAGATTTGGACCGGGAGCAGGCTCAGAGCGACAAGAGTCACCACGCATCATCGCCAGAACCCTGAGTTGTCCACGCATTGGTGCATCCTCCAAGCTGAACCACGGACATAACGGGCTGAGTCGCAGTTTGCTGGCGCTGGATTCGCTGTGGGCGCACGAACAGCATCGCAACTACAGGCGACGGGCCGGCGATTGGTGTTGGACCGAAGAGAGACTCACCTCTCACGCAGCCGTTCACTGGCAGTGTTTGCGACGATAATCTGGCACTGTACGCTGTGTGGCTCATCCAGACCTTACGCAGGTGTGAGTAATGCTCAGCGCTGCACGACGGCTGGAAGAGAGAGATACGAAGGCAGCTTCCTGCGAGTACTTGTTTCTAACACCACCCTCCCCCTCTTGGACACCTTCAGTCTGTGTCCCCCTTCCAAAATCCCAGAGTGGAGTGGCCTAAATTGGGCCCAGGTTCCGTGTCCTCGCACGCTAGAGCCAGCCACCCCTGCCACCCCTGTCCTGTCCTGCAGCAAGGTTCTAGGGAGCAACTTCCCTGGGCTCCGCCGCTAACAAAGTCCACACCACACCCCCTTGTCCCCCTTCAAGTTCCACCGCGAGCACCACCCCCCTTGGGTCGACGGTGGACTCTTCTCACCCTTCTCCTCACACACAAAACCTGCGTGGGAATAATTAAATAGGCCGCACCCTCACCATCCTCTTGGGCTTTCTCCTGTCTTCTCACATTTTTGGCTTTTGCCAATCACTTCAGTCTTTGATCATTCAGCCTCAACCCAACTCCAGTCCTTCATCAACGTCATCGTTTGATTTGCTGGCGAGCCTTCGAAGCAACCAGCATCTTCCACCACGCTCTACCGAGATCGAGAAAATTCTCGCTCCGCTCGGTAATCTGGATCCTATCCTTGGTCATCGAGGGTAACCCGAAGCAGTTATACAACCTGGTCATGTTCGGCTACAGAAGACAATTCCCCTCTCCTCTATCATCCGATCGCATACCAAGGTGACTTGCTTCACCTTCTTTCGTGCCTCGACACCGGCGCGACACCTGGCCCTGGAATCAGACATCCGCATCACACCCACCGAATTTTGGAGGAAACGACATCAAGAGTTAGCAAGAGGACGACGCAGCAGGAGACGCTGGAAAGCTTTGAGACGAAGAACTTTGGACGCCATCGAACAGACGTCGCAAGAGACAGGCCAACATCAGACATCATGGCCAACTACACATCACCCTACACCGGTTCCACTCCCGGCGAGGAGTACTACTACGCTCGGGAACGATTCCAGTCGGCAACCCCCACTCCCTCTCCCAGAGGACACTCATCCTACTACTACTCTGGCGCCACTCCCCAGAGACCGGCGACCCGCGCCCACTTCCGCAACGCCAGCTCCGGCTTCAGCGAGTACAGTCCTCGTCCCCCGACGGCTTCGCCGCGGTACACGAGCGATGGCCATTATGCCACGGCAAATGTGAGTAGTGGTCATCATTCGCGCAAGCATTCATGGGCCACTCCGTCGCATCCAAAGCGCGAGCGCCGAACTTCCTTTGTCTATGTCCGAGCCTCCACGCCCCTTGGCGAATCCGACGAGGACGAGTTCTTCGAGATGGATGGACGCACCTACGTCTTGCCGGCACAGTCGCGGTCGAGGAACAAGAGACACTCTATCCAAGACACATATTTCTATGAAGACGCCGCTCGAGGATATCCCACTGATTACCACTATCCCAAGCAGGGCGGATTCACTTACATTGAGCGCGATGCCATCCCTTACGAGTCTTCTTCCCGTTCGCGTCCCTCCCCGGCCAACACCCATGCCCGCCGGTCCTCGGCCAATGTCCCTCAGAGACCCTCCACTACCCGCCCCACGCCTCAGCAGAAGAAGCCCACGCCCGTTCGCCAGGCCACCGATGCTGATGCCAAGAGGCACAAGATTCCCCCTGGCTACTCGCTCAAGAACTGGGATCCCACCGAGGAGCCAATCCTCCTGTTGGGCAGCGTTTTCGACTCCAACTCCCTTGGCAAGTGGATCTACGACTGGACTGTCTTCCACCACGGCCCTGCCACTCCCATCTCCGACATGGCTGGTGAGCTGTGGCTCCTTCTCATCCAGCTCGCAGGCAAGATCAAGCGTGCGGATGAGACTGTTGACCGCGTCCGTAGCACTGAGAACAAGGAGATCCTCGATGACTTCATTGACTCGGGCGAGCGCCTGACTGACAAGCTCCGCAAGCTCCTCAAGACTTGTGAGACTCCCATGCTCAAGGCTAACAAGAAGGGCGCGTCCCTCGGCAAGAACGCCGGTGTCGAGTTTGTCGAGACTCTCTTCGGCCGTGAGCGCGAGCTTGACAAGACGGAGCGATTCATGCAGGGTGTTCGTCTTTTCAACCTGAGATTCGATGCCAACTGTGAGGAGATCCTCCGCAACCCCACGGCTTAGAAACCTCTCCTTGGACACTCTGCCTGGTCTCCTTATGTCTATTGCCTCATGCCTGGACGGATACTTCCACTGGATACCCGGACTACGCACATGGACACACATGGAGCCACCCATACCACACACAAAATACCAAAAAAAACCAATATCGAACCGACGGAGGGAGTTGCCGATTGTACGATTAGGAATTTGTTTTCCGGATCTCATTTTCCCAGGGAATTTCCTTTTCCATCTCTATCTACGCACCAGGGATTTGGACTTTCTCTTCTTATCACCATAAACATAATACGGCGCGAGCTGTTATTGCATCGGGGATACATACCAAGGATCTTTTCTTCTTTCGATACCCAAGATACCTACGGATCACTCGACGCTGGAGTCCCGAGTCGACGAACGACGGGACGGAACGAGAACGAACTACGCGAACACGCACGGCCTATGACACCATGGGCACTTGTGTGTTTGGGATGGAACATCAAAAGCATGCTTTCGATTGCGGCCATGAGAATTTTTATTTATTTACGGGCGACTGTGACCACGGTCCAGTCATGGGAAAGCGCTGCGCTCAAAGTTTGGGAACTTTTGTTATTTGCTGCGTTTGTTTATCAGGCACACGAACAGCACTATGTAATATTTATCGGGGGTCCGAAAGCACGATTTGTTTTACTTAGACGGACAGGGACACGCGAGGACTTGAGAATTATTTGTTTTATTGTTAGCAGAGCAGCAGCAGGCCGCGCTGGAGGCGCATCGCTTTACTACCCGAGTTTTTCGACTCCATTCATTGGCAAGAGTCGACAATTTTCTTTTCTTATTTTTTGAGCAGGAAGACCGGAGGAGAGTGCTGGCATAAGATACCCCTTCCTTTTGCTACTTTGGCTCGGTGGATGGAAGAAGAGTCGCGAGATAGTTGAGAAACATGATACAGTATCATTCAAAATGTTTTACCATACAATTGTGCCCATGTGGAAAATCGTGCTGTCTTTGGATGAGGCCATAACGACCCTCGTCTCGCTAATGTGAAGCATTGACCGTAGACCCCGGTCACGAAAAACGTCATCATCAGTCACGGTCCACGTGGGTTTTTCCCCCCCTTCGCTCGAAGCGAGCTCCTCACGAACCCGTGGACGGATCGCGGGCAGCGGGGCCTGCCGGAGAGCGGCCGTGCGGCGTTCGCGTTCGCGCGGGGGGCCCGGCGTGGATATGGGTATGATATGAGGTCATACGCAGCTTTAGGCGAGGTGGTCGGGGTTCAGGGGACCCTTGGGAGCGGATTTCATGCGAGCCCTCGGGGGGCGCGCGGGCGGGACATGACGAGGAATGGGATTTGTAGACGCTGCCCGGGTCCTTTTTCTGCAGCACCTATCGAAAGGCCAAGGGCGGAAGATGCGGGTAGCAGTCGGGCGCGGGATAGGGATAAGCGGCGTCGGCGGTTTGCGCGTCGCAATGTCAAGGAATTAAGATGGATGGATGGTTTGCGCCTACGGAGGGCTCTTGCGACTGGACTGGTCGGATGTTTCACTCAGACAGTTCAGATAGACTACTAATGGAGCACATGTTTGTTTCCTTCCGCTTTTCCATCACTTTTGACACATTTCACATGGGCTGTTCATGGCCGGACCAGCCTGAAACCCTTTTCCTTCTCTTCCGTAAAAGTCAGACATATTTAGTTGGCTTTGGGTCTTGGATCCCCAACGAGGCTGCCCTCACTCCCTCGGATGGGGGCGGGCTTCTTTTGGGCAGTGAGCATTTTCCAGGCTGCAAGACATGATTCACAGGGGGGAGGGGGCGCAAAGAGAAGAATAGTTTGAGATTATGTTTTGGGGGGTGTCGTCGTTTCTGGTGTCTTGTCTTGGTCCTGACTCGACGGGCGAGCGGGCTGAGAGTGATCTGAGGTCAGGTAGACATCAGCCGCATTCTTGTCGGCACGTCTGAGCTTGCGGGGTGATGCCATCTTTTCTTCTCCCTTGCATGCACGGGCTTGCGAGAAACGGCTTTTTTTTATTTCTTTTTATTTTGAGTGAGGTGAAATTCGTGTGTGTGTTAGTTCAGGGTCTTCTTTTGGACAGGGAGGGGAGGAGGACTGTGTGCCTGCTGCAAGCAGGTGGCAGGACGTGAGCAAGCGTTTACTTTTGGCACGGTTGCATGTGGTGGGTGTTTCTTTGGGTTGCAGTGGTTCAGATGGAAGAAAGTTTGTTTGCGTTTGCCCGTCCGTCCGCCCGTTGGAAGTGTGCGTGCGTTGGTTTTGCGTTTTGGGATGGCAGGGTTTGAAGGGGGCCGGTGGATGGCATATGCAGCAGTTGGCGGTCGTCGATGCGTAGCCGTAGAACGCGGGTGCCTTGTCAGGGGACTGCAGTCGTACCTGTGCGATGAGACGAGGCTGGGAATGGATGGTTGGATGGGTGGATGAAAGGGAGGGTATTCTCAAATCTCATCTTTTTTGAAGCTCGGGTGATGGAAGTGCGTGTACTTGTTTCCTTTTGGGGACGTGTGGATTGGGGTGGATGATGGCTTCCGAGACGAAACGGCGGCGGACGGTTGTGCTACCGCGGGTGGTTCGGTGTGGCTTCTTTTTTTTCGCGAGTGGACTTTCCGGTGTGTCTTCTTGTGATGTGACGAAAAAGGGGCACAGGTTGACGATGATGGTGGTGGTTGTGGTTAAATTCTGGCGGCGGCAAAAGAGGGAGGCTGGCTGGTGGTCACAAACAATAGTGCGTGAATCTGTTTGTCGCGCAAGACAGGTGGTTGGTTGCGTTTGACAAACGTGCAGTCGAGCAGGGGGGAGAGGGTAGGATAGCCTTGTGATGGAAAACCACCATTGCTCAATTGGAAGACGCAAGTTGGTTGGTGTCTTGGTGTGGGAGCACTCGTCCAGGTCCTGACCGGGGAGTTCGGTGTGACGAGCCTGTGATGGAGGCGGCGCTGCGGGCGGATGAGCGGGTAGATTGGATTGGGTGCGCCGTTTGGCTTCTCGGCGAGTTGAGTGTGGCTGCATCGCGACGAAGAAGAAGAAAAATATCGCAAGGCTGGGAAAAGGGGTGTGGTTTGTCTGACTGGCACTCGAGGGCCGGGTCAGGTTGGAGTTGGTATTCCGAGGGAGTCGTAAGGGTTAGTGGTGGTGATGGTGGTGTTGGTGGTGGTGATGCACGGGCATGGCGTCCTTTGGTCAGCGCTAAGGTCGCCAATCAACGGCCGTGATGACCTGCAGCGGCAGTCCGGGGGGGTTCACCCACGTTTTCTTCTCGTTCAGTGTCTTTGGGGTTGAGTGGTGGGCAAGGTAGGCTACACTTGCCGCAGGTAAGCCCGCATGTCTCAGCACGGGATTCCTAACTGCGAAGGCCTGAAAGTGCAAGGTACTTCCGAGCAGCAGCAGCAGGACAGGAGGACGAGGGAAGGGGGCTATGGCAGCCTTACGAGGCAGAGGCTGTGGGATGTTGGATGCGTGACGGCCTGTCTTTGAGGTAAGATGCCGTGTCTTGGACGACGATCGGTTTGGATTTTGAAGGATGCCGCTCCTCCCGCTGGTGATGGGGGCTGATGTGTTGGTTCAGGTCCCTTGAATGTTCCTTGACTCCCTTTCAACGGCGAGAGAGTCATCTGAGCAGTCAGAGTGTGCGCAGGCATCTTTCCTCCCTGTGATGGGTTTGGTTGAGCGACACCTCATGCTCCCGCTTCAGACGGCATAATGCAGCGAGCGCTTCTAACCCTCGGCGTGGGTTAAGATTGCAGTGAAGAGTGTGCGTCGAAAGTGCATCTTTCACGGGCATGCAGGTCGGATACACATGACCGTCACGATCCTTCCATCTTGGGCAACCTCATGATGCCCTCGGGATGGGTTAAGTTTGCAGTGAAGTCCAAAGTAGAGTGCAAGGTGGAGGGACCGAGGATGGTTATTTTTCATCATCATCGAATCCTGTCAGAGCCTTGGCGATCCAGGGGAGGGTCATTAAGTCGCGGGAATTCCTATCCCGATAGCTGTCGGACCTGTGGAAAATCACAAGCCGCCGATTTGTTACTTCGATCCCACAGAAAGGCAGGTCAAATCTGAGGCCGTCAAGATTCCCCCGCCTGAGGCAACCTCAACATGCTCTCGGGATGGGTCAAAATCGCAGTGAATTCCGAATTTGGATATCATTGATCATTATACAGTGGGGACCTAACAGTCTGACCAGTGAGGGGTGAAAGAGGGGAAACAGGGCAGGACCCCTCCAGCCAGGTTGGTTTCCTGTTCATGTCAAACAGCAACTGACATCATGGCCATGGATCCCTTCCTTTCCATTTCTTCAGCAACCAACACAGGATTCGGTGCCTGGCTCCAGCCGCCATCACAACCTGGAGATGCAACCGCAACCCCCATGTCCCCAAAAACAGACCTGGAGTCTTATCTTGGAGGCACGAATACCACCGTCGGTCCAGCATGTTCTGCTCTGCTCTGTAAGCTGACCACCCGCAGGAGTCCTTCTGCCTTCTCACCTCACCCTCGCCTCGCACCGCAGGAACACGGCTGCCGTGTTACTCACTGCTGATACCCAAAGCCAATCTAAGAAGCAGAAATTCACTGGCTTCCAGGAAAGGAGCTGGAATGACTGCAGCCAGGCAGCATGCAAACGAACCAGAACGCAGCAACCCACGGCAGGCAGACGAGAACAACATGCAGCAGCGGCACAGCACGGCACCAACACCACCAACACCAACGCACGACGGTATTTTTGGGCCCTGTCCTGCCAGTGCCAGCCCGTCGCATTCGCAGGCAGTCCTGGAATACGCACTCTGGCCTTGCGTCATTTTCCACTGCGCTGCAACCCCCGTGCGCATTCCCGAACGGGTTGACTTGGCTGTTTCTCAGATGCACACGCCCAGGGCCCTGTCCAGCCGTAGCCGTCTTCACCACCTCCAACCCTGAACCCAGCCCAGGCATTCGACGGTTCCCGTGCTGCCAGGTGCTGTGTCGGCCCGTTCCCAGTGGGAGGGGTTCACGTTCAACTCGACTGAACGACCCCGCGAACTGTCAGTTGTCAACCCAATCTTGTGAAAGTCACCTTTCCTCAGCGTCCAGCCAGCGTCGTCACCCGCACACCACCACCACCACCACCACCAGACCATATGGTATTGCCAACACTTCCCTGCTTGCGATACCTATTTCGACAGCCGCCGTGGCCGCGCCGCAGTGATCCCGAACCAAGCCCCTGTCCTCACCATCATGGTCATACGAAACATCCAGAAAAAGCCGTCCGCCATGAGCTGAGTGACCAGTCTGTGGAATGGACTCACGGAGCGCGTGATAGGGCTTTTTGCCGCTGTCCCCGCGCCTGTCGCTCCGCGTTTGTCAGGCCGGCCGCCGGTCGGTGGGCTGCTGCGTTTTCTTCCCTGTCCGCCCGGGATGCCACGGATGCTGCTGCATGCAACGAAGAGAGGGGTAGCTAGCTGCTGAGACGAGACCCGAGAGGGGAAGATGATGACCAACAACGACAACAAACGAAGCGACGGGTGCGCATGCATGCTATTGGCAGCTTCCGGAGACCTTCCTCCAGAAAAGCCCTCTGCCCTAGATATGCCCGCCCTCGAGCATGAGGTGCTGTGCGACGGCGGAGCCCCCTCCCCCCTCGTTCTGTGTCCCGTGGAGTTCATTACCTACCCAGGCCGCAGTCTGCAGAAAGACCACATTCAAGATACTCGCACTGCAGCAGTAGTGGTGGCATTTTCTTGACGGGCGGGCTGAGGAAATGGTTCGTCAGCTCGTCATACCCAGCAAAAGGTGGCTTCGTACGGCGGCTCATTCAAACCAACGCGCCTCAGCTTCGGGACGAGGCGCCATTCCCGACCGATCCGACCACGACGATGCCACTGGTTAAAAAGGGAACTTGGTATGGTATGGTACAGATGCGGCGGGCAAATCCATCAACCCGGGCGCACCCCGTAACCGCGGCGGGCACAACGTGCGCTCCACGCCGAGCGACGCTTGTTCTGCACGCAAGAGAACCCACATGGGACAACGGCCAAGACGTGGATGCTCTTCCCCCCTCCTTACCCCCGATTCGAGCCAATCACCAGCTTGCGGATGCATCTCGTCAAGGGAGGGGCGTGGAGGAGCAAAGTACCTCGTCATGTACCTCGTTCGCTTACCCCGCCATGCATATCCGCCGCCCTCACAACTCGCCGGTTCTTCAGCACAGTGCGTTGAGTTTGGCTCACCGGCCGCATCCGCATGCCAGCTTCGGGGGTTGAGTAAACTAGGTGCTTACTGGTTCGGACTCTGCGCGTTGCTCGCTGCCTTCTTGGCCGGATGAGCGTGTGGAATCCCCGCCACCGGGGGCTATATGCGATGTTGATCTCTGCAGCAGTGTCCCTTCCGGGTCGCGATGAAGGTAGGTTTCTGCTCGGCGACCCGAAAAAGGTCGACATCAGAATTTTGATACTCGGGGGATTGCTGTTCAGGTGCATCTTGGGGTGTTCATGGAAAATAGCTTAGTGTCGGAGAACCAAAGTGGAAAGATGTCGTGCTGGCATTATCTTTAGATCCCAACTACAGACGCCAGCCTCCGCCAACATAGACGCAAAGCGCAGGCTAAAATAGCCGCCTCGCCGGCCCTCAAGCCGCTGGGGTCACCGGCGCGTCACCGGCGCGTCACCGGCGCCGATTCCCAGCCTCCGCCGACCTCGTCGCTCCAAAATAAGCCTGCCAACGCAGCCATTGACGAACAAGCCAGCCGCTCACTTCCACACGCTCGAACTCTCCGCGCCAGCCTTCTTACCCTCCTGGTACGTGTCACTCAACGCGTTATACAGCCCCTTGACACGCTCCACCTCGCTCGTCCAGTGCGCCCTCTCTCCCTCGTCGGGCAGCTCCCGCACCAGGTCCGCCACGCTCCGCGCCGTGAAGAACTTGTTGGTGCGGTTGTACAGCTCCCGCCGCGCGAGCGCCTCGTCGCCCTCCCCCTCGGCCCGCACGCGGAACACCTCCTGCAGAATGTTGATGTCGTGCGGGATCGCGAACAGGTCGCGGCTGTCCTCGTAGGTGAAGAGGTAGTACACCTCGCGGAAGCCGGACCAGGTGATGCCGCTGAGGCAGAGGGAGCAGGGCTCGTGGGTCGCGAAGAAGAGGCAGTCGGTCCGCGGCGACGGGCGCGTTGCCGGGTCCGGGTGCGTCGTCGTGAAGAACTGCTGGATGCAGTTGATCTCGCCGTGGAGCAGCGGGGAGGTGCGTTCGTCGTTGGTCGCGACGGTGTAGGGCTCGAGGGTTTGCGAGGAGAGGATGGCGGCGCCAAAGAGTTTGCTGCCGGACGAGACGCCGCGTTGTGTTAGGGGCACGATGCGCGATTCGGTGAGGGTTAGGAGGGCGGAGAGGACGGTCTTGGGGTCGCGTTGGGGGAGGGGTTCGTCGGCCATGGTGTGTGGTCTTCGTTGGTCTGAAGCTAGGTGCCTAGGGTGGACGAGATGTGTTGGCACCTAGTGCTGTTTGTTAATGGTCAAGTGAGGCAGTTCGTCTTGGCTTGGAAACCCCTTTGACGGAGAAATCGTGAGGTGGATTGGCCGGTGGTTTTTATCGCCGTGATGCTTATCACGGCGAAGAAGTGGCGCCGACCTCCTGCTATCGGAGGCGTCCGTAGCGCGGCCTGTTCTCCATTGCGTCCGGTCGCGGCGACCTCCGGTTGGAGGTACTTCCAGGCCGGCAGTGGTGGACCTGAGGGATCACTGGATCGGCCTCATCGTTGCGCTGCTGTGGCATAGGTTCAGGGCGTGTGAAGGATTTGTCGAGGAAGGAAAGATGGTGTTGAAGTTTCCAAGGTCGCTGAGATGAGCACCTCAATGTGATTTTGTGGGACTTTGACCATCCCCGGTGCGTGACTAAGCCGGTCGCGAGTTTTCCACTGTGCTTTCACTGTATCATCAACACGTCTGAGATTCTTCATGCACCACGCCCAGAGCGGGAACACGGAAAATTGACTGAACAGGCCCAATGCATTACATACGGCTCCTTCGAGCCCCGAAGCTCACCTTTCAGGAGGGAAAGAAGAACCCCTGGTCTCTGAACCTGGTACTCACCGTCACCACCGATCTGGGCGACTCGTTCCTCGCTCACGATGAGCCGGTCAAGATCAAGGTCGCCCTCGGCTGGGAGAACCCTCGCAATGCAAAGCAAAAGCCTGTACCGATGACGCTCGCTGGAGAGAAGACGCTGCAGTGGACGTCTGGCATGCGGGTTCTGAAGGCAGACTTCCCGGCCCAGCACCTGAAGCCTGGGCGGAACCTTCCCCCCGGCGAGACTCCCATGAGGGTTTATATCGCAGCTGGATCCGGGCTGTCTGCGGAAACTGCGGCGGATGTCGCTATGGCTGGGTTCAACGGCGAGGATGGGAAGATTGTGCCCCTCTGGGCGGATGTTGATGTTCCGATCCAGGGCTACAAAGCATACGGGGACACGCCCATTGCGCCGACGACCTGTTTCCGACGCTTGCGGCTCGGGAGTGAGCACCATCCGTACATCGAGGTCGAGGAGGACATCGGCGAGAGCATCGCGCGACACGTCTGGGACGCTGGCATGATGGTCGTCTCGCGGCTGTGGTTACTCTGCAACGGCGACTCTGGCACGGCCGCAGGCCATCCTTTGGGCATGAGGACCCTCAAGTCTCTCCTATTTGGCAACAAATCCGTCAATATTCTCGAGCTTGGGTGTGGCGTTGGCATCTTTGGTCTCGGACTTGCTCATATGCTGGGCCGGGAGACCATGTCGAGGAAGGGTCGACTTGTGATCACGGACCTCTCCGAAGCCGAGGAACGAGTTCTTTCCAACATCGAGCTGTCGAGAAACAATTACACCGAGCCGCAGTTTGAAGAGCTTGACTGGGACGAAGGTCGAGACGGCTCGTTCGGGCCACTTGTCGAAGACACGCACTGGGATCTGGTCGTTCTGAGTGACTGCACCTACAACGCCGATGCGCTGCCTTCTCTGATTGACACTTGGTCAGCTATTCACAAGCAGAACAATGCAATGGCCGAAGATAGACCAGTTGTCACTCGGGTGTTGGTGGCGATGAAGGTCCGCCACGCTGACGAAGATCGACTGTGGGAACTGGTCAAGAAGGATGGTTGGGCGGTTACGGAAAAGGCCGCGATGCCACTGCCAATGTTGGGCGGGGAGCCACAAGAGATCTTCTTGTATCTCTTCGAGAACAGGAGACGGATGCTTCCCGAGGGCTACGCCTAGACAACTCGCGGGCAGTCGGTTATCGGCGTTCGGGCACGCGTTGGGCAATCGCCTAAATCTGACACGTCCGCGTCTGCCCAACGTGCCTCTTCCCCGCGCGCGCCAGTTGGCGCTTGACAAGACGACTGACTGGGTTGACGCGACCGTCTTGTGCCCATTGCTACCCGATAAGAGATCCCGTCCTGCCACAACTGCTATTTCCAGCGATTCTTACATGTTCCGATGCGCCGTCTTCTCCAACCGTTCTCGGTCGCGCCCCGTAGCCTCGCCGGCGGCTACGGTCCCGGCCACCCCGCACCAGACAGACGTGCAGCCCGGATGTAGCGCGACCATGCCCGAGGAGGCGAACCGAGCCCGTTCTCGACTGGACGGAAAACCCAACGAGGCGAGCTCGACGAATGAGCCGCCACCACATGCGAACAACACACCATCCGCTCAGTCGGCCTCCGGCATTGGCAAATCATGAGATGTGACCCGGGCCAACATACGTTGCGAGGCTTCCAATGAAGCGAATCTTTAGCAATGGCTTTGGGCTCGGTTTTGCTGTGAAGCCCAGGGCATATAATGGGCCCTGTTGGGACTTTGTGCGATCAAAGAAAGACTGTTCTGATCACGCACCCTTCCCCAACCCTCTCGCAAAGATGGCAGCAGAATCCAAGACAAAACCCGCCACCAACGGCATGACCAACGGCAATGGCAAAGGGGCCTTCAAGGGCTCGAAGCTCTTGGAAGCCATCCGCAACATGGTCTCCTCCGCAAACAACATGGAGAGGGAACTCGGCGGCCTCCCCGACCTCGAGAAGCTCATGGAGAGCGAAAAGAGGTTACGGATGGAAGTCGAGGAGAAGAACGACGAGATCGACGCCGTCAAAAAGGACCGGGACGACGCGTTGGCTGCCAAGGACCAGGAGGCGGAGCTCAATAAGAAAGAGGCCGACGAGAAGGTCCGACTGATCCAGGAAGAGGCAGAGACCAAGGTCAGGCTCATCCAGGAAGAGACGGACACCAAAGTCAACCAGCTCAAGGTCGAGCTCGACACCGAAAAGGAGGCCCGCCGTGTCCTGATCGAAGGCTTCGAGGAGAGGGTCGGCGTCCACAACCAGACAAAGGCCGAGAGCACCGCCGCCAGTCAGAAGCTCGCGGAGGCGCAGCAAGATCTTCAGAAGAAGGAGGAAGAAGCCGAAGCAGCAAGGCAGAAAGTTGCGGAGCTGCAGCAGCTGTCGGAAAAGTCGTCATCTCAGATCGAGTCCCTGACGGATGAGAAGGAGAGGATGCGAGAGAAAAGACGCTCCTGGCGGCAGATCTTCAACAGCGGGAAGCGGAACTCACCGTCTTGGACGGCGAACTCCGCCAACTGCACAAGGACGTCGGGGTCAACCTCTTGCACGACTACGAGGATCGAGAGCTTGCCAGATTGTAAGTCAAAGTGCCATGATATTTGATGGACAGACCTAACAGATTACAGCCGCCGTGACATTGACGCCTTTGCCGAAGAATCCCGAGGCCTGGTCACCGAGTTCTTCAAAGAACCAGACAACTCACTGGTAAGCACCCTTCCGTCTAACACCAGGTCCTACCATCACAGCACTAACAAATACCAGAACACCGTCTCCCTCCCCCACCAACTCGACTACCTCAAACGCGTCCCCATCCCCAAGTCCGGCTCGACCCCAGACCTGCGCTGCCTCGTCGCCCAGGCCGTCATCGCAAAGTTCCTCCGCTCCCACATCTTCCAGCCCTTCTTCCTCCCGCAGGACATCCACCACGCCGGCGCCGACGTCCTCGAGTACCTCTCCGAGGACGTCCAGCGCGCCACCATCTTCCGCTGCCAGATCCTCGCCGCCTGCGACCGCAACGACTCCGCGAAAGCCGTCGCCGCCCAGGCCAAAGACGAGGTCTACCGCGAGCTGTGCGCCTTCGTCCCCGCGACGAAGTACCTGCCCCTCCAACAGCGCCTCACGCGCTTCTTCGAGGCCGGTGTCAAGATGTGGGCCGAGCTGCAGCGCTCCAAGCAGCTCGTCCTCTGCGAGGACCTCGAGGACGAGGACATTGAGGAGATTGACGAGGGCCAGCGGCCGCGGATGTGGGACGAGTACGGCGCGCGGTCGAAGCTGGCGGCGGGTGGCCCCGGGGACGTGTGTGCGACGCTGTTCCCGCAGGTCGTCATGGAGGAGAGCGAGGACACGATTAATGTGATACACCCCGGCGTCGGGCTCTGGTCGGACCAGACGGTTGTGATTGCGGCGTCGCAGGCGATGGCCAAGGGGCAGCTGAACGGGAGGGTGAACGGCGACGCGAGGCCCGGGAACCAGAGGCGGAGGTCGAGTTCGAGTGCGCCGTCTGGGAGGTCGTGAGGTCCATCGTCGAGCCTCATGCATGTGTTCATTCCTTTGTACATCTTGTATCATACATGTCTCTCTTTTTCTTTCTGTCTCTCTGTTCACGTCAAGCGGGTTACACATAGCATTCATTTTTATGTCGTCAACTGTTCATCAACCCCCCGAAATCCTCCCGTGCCAAAAAGGAGACTTATCTACAAAGTCATTTGACGACCCGAGCAAAAGATTGCGCCGAGGGGGAATCGAACCCCCGGCTCCCCGACGCTGCTGGATGGCAACGGAGAATTTTACCACTAAACCATCGGCGCTTGACAGTTGTTGGTGAGCTGAGATGGTGGATGCGTTGGCGAGGACACTCATGTTGCGTTCCATGGGTTGTGGTGGATGCAGGAGGGTTTCTGGACCCTGATCTGCATGGGGCCGATGCAGGGGTGTCTGAGCCAGAGCAAGTTCAGCACCCCGGACGAATTCCGCTTACTTCGTGATATTGGCACATTCCAAAAGAACGCCGTTTGCTCGTTCTTCTTTTTGAATTAAACGGATTGAAGACGAGTTTAATCACACAGCTCTTGAATTCTATCGAAATTCGCCGACATCGAGGGGGGGCGGGACCCGGCGGGCCCGTGCCCGCTCGGGGCCAGAGGTGCGGAGCTGGCTCCGTGGTCCCGGGCTATTCCGGAGCTATTGATCGATCGCAAGGTCATCTAACAATCTGCTGACTTTACTCGAGTGTCTCGGGCCCCTAATTCCATTTCTTTCGTACTCATCAGTGCCTGCTGCTCACCCAACTCATTGCTTTCGTCCCCCCTGAACCGGTCTGTGTAGTATATCAACGGGAGCACGCTACTCTTCCAAACACTCTCCCCGCCCCTTTGCTTCCAACTTCTCGCAATAATCAACCCTAGTAGTATTGCCTCCAGAGCCAACAATAGTGTGGGAAGAATGAGCCAGTCCGTATCGATCACAAAGAATGCAACATACTGAAGGGCCTGGCCATCAACTCTTGACTGAGATCCAGCAGGATCGCCTAATCCTAGTCGGAACTGGTTGGTTAGGGCGGTAGAGAGCTCGGCAAAACGATCTGACATGCTCCAAATGTCGGAAAGCCAGAGCTGGTCCTCGCACCAAAGGCATGTCGCGTTGTACGTATCATCTAAGAATGGTCCCAATCTGGTTGCGAGCACCGTTGAGATACGGTAGATACATTCTTTGGGTGCCCATGACAACGAAAGCTCGCGGCCTTCCGAGATAGCTTCCGCGGTGTAGTTCCTATCATCTTTCAAACAGGGCGAAAGGGGAGCGAAATAATCTGCAGTATCATTGGAAACAGACTTCCGCATGGGAACCTGGGACAGAAGTTCCTCCCTCAGCTCCGTCCCCTGAACCATGCCCGAGTAGCTCCGCAAGCACGCGTAGAACGAGCACGACAAAGCCAGTGAGTCGGCAGTAGACTTATTGTGCTCATCACTGCTCGCTTTCTCGACGGCGAGGACTGTCGTGTTCGACAGCGCCAAGCTAGCGAGGGAGCGCGCATTTTCTGACATGATCCCGCCAGCCCACGAAAGGTCACCCGGTCGGAAGATCATTTCCGTCTCAAAACCCCGAGACAGGGTAAGCTCCATTCCGTTGGGCAAAGACAGGTTTTTAGTCGACTCATCGAATGCTGCTGCAATCAACGAGCTGACGTCGGTGCACTCTGCACATATTCCAGCAGAGGCGTGCGTGATCTCCCCGATTGACGCAATCGACACACCAGATTTCAACCCAATAAAGGTGCAGTTACCAGTGGGACAATTAGGCACGATGTTGATGCCACGGGGGTTTAACAGAGCAGCTTGCAAAGCGTTGACGGTACTCGCTTTCAGCACAACGGAAGAGTCTCCGAGGAGGTAAGGCTCGGCGCTGATGTTCCGTGCTATGGGAATACTAGCAGGCTTCCCGGCCTCCGGCACGGTATGCTCGACGGTTTTGATGGCTTGCTGGACAAAAGGACCGATCGCGAAGGATGTTGCGAAGATAATGGTCGCCATGAGCGTCAAGGGGCTGCGCCACCTGACAAGTTTCGCGAGCTGCAATGCCGCAAACGCGTCTCTGCTGCCGTTGGTAAAGTGCTGCAGATCCAGCATGCGGCGGTCTGGGTCTGACGACCGAACAGACCAGAACCACGTCCAGCGTGTTTGGCAGATGATCTCCGCGGCGACGGTGGCCATGGAAGCTCGCAAAAATGTCGAGAGAATGTTGGCGATGGAGTTGAGGGTGATGTGGATGTTCCAATCTCGTTGAAGCTTGTTATCCTGCGAAAGCAGGACGGCGTAAATAGCGGCAAGGAGAAGGATTGAGACCAAGAGACGGTAGATGTCGGAAAGACAGGGTTTAAGAACAGATTGTCGGGCTCCTCCGTGTAGGCCAGAGATGTCTGTATGAGGACTGCCGTTCGGTGGCGGTTCCGATGCTTCCGAGGCACCATGCTCTGACGAGCTCTCATTGACTTTGCCCAAGTATCGTGGATCAAGGTCTTTTGAATAGGCAGATTCTTTGTTTTCCGGTGGCTGCATCTTGCTGAGGTCAGGTGGCAAGTCCTTGGAGAGCGTTTCTTGAACATCCTGATTGTCAAATCGGGGTTCTTTGACACTCGGTTGGATGGCATTTGATGGCCTGTACTCGCCAGACTTTCTTACGTCCACGGCGACCATTTTGAAGCGAGGAATTCATTACACGGTTGATTTAGAGGGTATTTTTCATTCTGCTTCGAAATTCTTTCTCTGAGTTATATAGCATTATCAAAATGCTGCCCATCAGGGCGAAAGAGGAAAGGCAATGGATGCCTGGAAGAAGAGATCTGCTCATCGGTCCTCATACACCGATACAGCGAGCTTCGCCGCTCAGCCTGCCTCGGATTATCCACTCTCGACAAGGTGTTGCACCCAATGGACCTCGCGGGAATGGAGTCATGGAACTGAAAATACAGGGGCAGCTGCAGATAAGATCAAATCTGATAAGATGCGATTAGTTGAGGCTGTGCTTCCGGTATCGTTGGATGTCCGTCCAATTCCCGTGAGCAAGGCGATCATTCCAACAAATCATTCTCTTGATTAACCCACACACAGCCTGCAACCCCTGCTCGGCACTTGCTCAGTTGCGTAAGTACCTTGCTCACTTGGGGAGTACCTACGCCGACATCTACGTGGCCTTTGGAGAATGAGGATTCACGTCTTCTAACTTAGCATAACGTCAAATACCAGCGGAATCAGCAAGCTGTCATCACCTCGATCTAAGAGCTTGAATTCCACTTCGCCAGAGCCGATGGGATAAATGTACCTGAACCGAATAGATCAGCATATACCTAAACATAATCTAGGTTCGGGCGACGATGGTCTCAACGACCTGTGCTCTTCGAGGCAATCGGACGGAAATACCGGCATTGCGTCAAACGGAAAGAACATTACAAACGTCTTCTTCCCGGAGAGGTTATGGAATGCAGAAAGTAGGGCGTTACGTGGTGCTAAAAAAGGAAATTTCAAGGGTGTAAGCTAGGGTTATATGCAAGAACATCCGGAAAGGTGGCGTACATGCAACTCTGACGTGCCAAGAAGGCTGTCACCATGCATGTTCGGTGTAATTGTCATCATGGGTGGCCGTTGAGGGCCTGCACACTAGATTATTGAATCTTTACGAAATAACAGGGTACAGAACACGAAGATGTTCACGGATAGAAAGAGATGTCTTCCTTTAATTCTTCATAAACTGCAAGCTCTCTGTAGATAAATGAGTCTTCTTGCCTCTGGTTTGTCGCACTGAACCGCGACTACACGTGCTCGGGGCTGTTGACGTACCGCCCCATGGCCGTGCCTTTCACGTTTCCTACCCTGTTCATTTCATTGATAACATGATACTCAGGGGCGAAGATAAGTATTCTCCATAGTATTCAGAAAGTAATGATTTCTTGTTCAATAGGTACATATACTGAGGCCATTCTGCCTCTCTTTTTTATACACAGCTGCTGTCCTGTGCCGTTTGCTCCATCATCATAGGCTGTCCTCAGCAGATCCCCGATGTTACCATCGAGCCATGCTAACACACCTTATTCATGTCCTTTCTGTCGCCCTGAAATTCTTAGTCTACCACCCCCTCCGTATCCACCGGCAATTTTCCCATTCCCAGCAGTAGTTCCTCCACCTCCTCCAAAACCAGACCACTGTAATAGCCTCCAACCTGAACATCCTCCCCGTTTTGAACGCCAATATGGGCGCTAGGGTCGTAGTACTCTGTGCTCTGGCCGTCGCCCGAGGGATAGTAATAACCAGGCGAAGGTAGAGAGCCCCAATATGGTGTCGCTGAGGGGGGCGGACTAGCGCCAGATGTCTTGGACAAAGACTTCTTGAATCGGAATGGTAGACACATTAATGTGACGATGCCGAACGCTCTGAGATCACCTTAATTCTGTGCATTCAGTGATTTCTAGGAGTGGCCGGGGTTAATACACCCAAATACCAAACACTGCGGGGCATGCGGGCTCCATAATCTTGTCCCATGTCCACAACTGGCAAGAAAACTGCTGTGTTCATCGCGGTGTCCGCCCCCTGAGAGACGGCTGCGATCTGACATTGTGCTTTTTGACAAGACGATTGCTTCTAGCGGAATGGCAAACATAATCTGAGCGATAAAGTATTTGAAATTCTGCTTATCGTTTGTTGCCAGTTTTCAAAGTATGCGCCCCATATCTGGGTCGCCCGTCTTCCTGACGCCATCACGATGTTCCCAGATACTCAGGATCCACCACCTCCTCCATCGCCACCTCCGCCCCCTCCGTCACCACCACCTCCATCTCCTCCGGCTCCCGTTGATCCTCCGAATCCATGACCTTGATAGTAACCCTTGTCTCCAGGATATTCACACCAGTCCCACATTCTCTGACTTGAACGCCCATGGCTGCCGATATGAGCATCGAAGTTGGAGTACGCTGTCTTCTGCCCGCTGCTGAAAGGATAATAGTACCCAGCCATGGGTAGGCCACCCCAGTGAGGCGTTTCGGAAGGACGAGGCTTCTGGCAAGAGCTCTTGGGGTTGCGCTTCTTGAAGGGTAATGGTAGACACATTTCGCCGAGGACAGGAGAAAGACGGACGGCTTATTTAGGACTTCTGATAGTCGACGGCTTCGCTTGAATAATTTGGTGGTTTTCGTAAGACTGGATTTGAGGTTTGATTCTCTTTACGAAAGCTGTTGTTGGCTGGAATTTGACGTCATGGGTGGCAAGAAATTTGATACTCCAGTCAGCCTGCCACGACAGCTGGAAGACGCAAGATACGGAACGGGCTCCTGACGCCAAGGTGTGCAGCGCCGAAGTGTAAGGAGCGACAGAAGTGCGGGTTGGACAGGCGTAGGCAGGAAATATGGCGCGGGTAGGAAGGAGACAGCGGGCATTGGAGTCACCCGCTCCCGTATTTTCGTTGGAAACGCTGGCTTCAGCTTCCAGGGTGTCTGGGCGTATCCCAGACCGCGTCCAACATCAACATCCCCATGGTCCACCATAAGCTTCCGGAGCTGAGTGACCTTTCCGCTCCATGGAATCGCAGAATTGTTTCTGGTGAGCACCGCCTCCAAGATGGGCGTGGCCTGGCATCGAGCCCCAGTATTGAGCCTTTGCGGGCCGAGTCTCTGTTTTCGGCTTTTCATGGGAACTTTCGACAGTCTGCCTTTTTGACCGAATTGGGAAGCACATATTGAAGTAGATTTGTTGATGTAAAAAACAATTTTTATCGCTGATGCTGAAAGAAATGAGTTTAAATCAGACATTGCGAATCACGACTTCTATTTAATACGTCGATGCACACCGATGACACCATCGTAACTCCCACTGAGAGAAATGTGCTGACGTGTGAGCACCCCGACATTAGACACCAAAACTACTCAGTAATTACAAGTGTAGCTCAGCAAATACTTGGTGAAAGGCAGTACAATCTTGGTCGTTTTCTTGCCACACACGTAAGCCCAGATTTCTGCCTCGTGGCTGAGACACATCGATGCCAGCCACAAACATTGACAGATCTGCAACGAGAATGCCCTGAGACGTCTTCAGCGCCTGAAATGACCGCAAAAGGTATTATAAAGTAGAGTTTCATGGGTGCTGAGCCACTCAGAGCCACTCAAAGAAGAAGTCACATCTCGCCTGTTCCAGAGTTGCAGGTACGTCAGGGGGTAATCGACAAGACTGCAACTCACAGATATCAAATTACGAGAGCTTAATCAATAAAGCAGCAAGTCGAAAGCCAGGCTGAGGGAGCAAGTATGTCTTCAGTAGCAACAGCTAAACTATCAATGTGAGGCTCTCAGCATTCTTCACATCATTCGCACAGTAATTTCGCTTTCCAACTTTACAACGAGTAGCGAAATGATACTTAATCACATTAAGAAACCGCAAACAGACATCGCAATTCCTCTCTGCGGTAGAGGCTTGTTCTAGGCACGTCATTTCAATTAGTTTCACAACACAGTACGGCGAGATATCCCTTTACACCGTCCCACAAGACCTTAAACAGCCACGCCCATGAGTCAAAAACAATACAACGGCTAGAACATTAATACAGGGTCTCTTCAGGCAAAAAGCTGGACGAACAGGGAATCGAACCCTGGACCACTCACATGCTAAGCGAGTATTATACCACTAAACCATTCGCCCAAAGGATGATTTCGCCCGGACTTGAACCGGAGACCTTCAGTGTGTTAGACTGACGTGATAACCAACTACACCACGAAACCATTGATTGTTGAAGAGGGCTGCGGATGACTGGCTTGTGAAGCGGCGGTGTGGGTGGTGGGCGAAAGGCCGGGCGTGGTATGTGCTGGAGAAATTTTCGTGTGGAGTTTGGGGTTGCGTTATTTGATTGCAGAGTCGCTAGTTGCGGTTGAGCCAATTGGCGAGTCGCGGAAGAGTCAAAAAAAACAGCTCAGATCCTTGTCAGACTTGTCGGGGATTTCTGAAAATTTTCTTGCTAGGGTCCGCATGGCTTCCGCAAGTCTTCCGCTGGAGCCCCGCGCCGGCCCCGCACATTTCCCGCAAAACTGTCCGTGTCCGACCCGCATACCGGGAGTTGTTTTCACTCAAGTCCGGCCGTCGGTGCAACTCGCGGTCACTTCTCCCATCATGTGGAAGACCCGCATCCAAGGTCTAACCAGCTTGCTTTGGCACTCGATGCTATTCCGCGTCGATTCTCAGTTGGACGGTCGGCCCGTTAGGGTGGGGGACCTCAACCGAGTCTCACATCGCCACGAACACCTCTTTCAAAACTGAATATCAAGTTCTATTACGGAAAGCTTATTTTCGGACATGTTCAGTAGCCAGAAGTCTCTCCATTATAGATCACCATTTTGCCCCCATGCTTCTCCTTTGTGGTTTTCGCTAGAACCTCCATCATGCCGTCGCAGGACTCGTCGACTCCGATGGAGGCTTCCTTCAGCCCAAAATAACGCGCGCCGGCGTTGCCCAAGTCAGTTTGCACCCAACCAGGAGCAAGTACGAAGGCATTCAGCCAATCTTCTTCGGCATTGATCCTGATTCCGAACCAATTCGCCGCTGCCTTCGACGGCCCGTAAGCACCATTGGTGATGGGCGGCTGATTCCTGTCATCTGCATTAGTTTCCAAGCCCATAATTCCAAGAAATGTTTCGAAACTCACTCTAAGCAGCCGGCAGTGGATCCCATGAGCGTGAAGATTGGCTCTCTTGATGACTTCTTGAGCAGCGGACGCGTCGCCTGGAAAAGTGACACAACACCGTATACGTTGGGTTCCATGTGGGCCTGTAAATCCGAGATTTTGAGGTCTGCAACGCTTGGCCAGACAGAAGAGACACCGGCGTTTGCGACAACGATGTCGAGATGGTCAATGCCATAATCTTTCTGCAGCTCCGCCACGGCGTCATGGGCGTCTTTCTCCACGGTCGCGTCAATCTTGACAACAACGAGCCGACTTCCTTCACCCCTTGGGTAACTTTCAATTGTTTTGGAACTCGAAAGGGTGCGATTCGCCGCAATCACAATGTGGTTCGGTAAAGCAAGGTAGCGTTGGAGGAGACCCAAACCCAGCCCACGGTTTGCACCCGTGATGAGAACGATTGTCGAGGCCATGGTATACAACATAGAAGTGTTGTCTGCCGAGAGCGTTCAACCGAGTGTCTTTCGTGCAGGCCTTCGTATCCTTTTATTCAAGAACATCTGCGGGGTCACTCTTTATGTTGCTCCGGCTAAGCCCTGCCTAGATCCCCGGTCCGGGATAAGGTTCTCGATGTGGCTTGAGGAAAGCCGCTATCGCATATGAATGGGTCGAAGAGCAACGGAGGTCGGGTTGATTTCTATCCGCGACTGGATCGAAGGATCATGCGACCAGCGGGTTGGAGGCCAGTTCAGTTTCGATTGGGAATCGCGCTTACGGCGGGCTTGGGTAAGCGAGCCAACGTTTTCATCAGCCTCAACGTTATCCAGCTTAACAAAGGCTGTGTCAGCTTCACTCAACCCTTGCGTCAATAACGTTGTTTTCAAAGATTGAGGTTCTGGGCCAGATTTATTAGGTACAAAATGAGACTGCGCGTTGAACCTAAGGAAGTCACAAGATATGCTGCAAGCTCAATCTGATTCTCTATGTATACGTAGACTAGCAAGCAATGATTTGAAATAAATAACGCTACCATGGTATCTCTGAGTCGCTGAAATGCTCACAAATGGATACAGTAGTTACTACACCTCAACAAAACCCGTCTTGGACTTTCCCAAGCTCCAGATGCCGTCGCATATCCAATCGCCGTCTTCCAACGTCCAGAGAAACTCCGGTATTTTATCAAACCTTGACTCGTATCGACTTGAGACGCCCACCGAATACCAGAAATCGTGCCATCGCATTGACATAGGCCTCTGTGTCTCATACTTGGATTGCGGCGGCATCGACTTGACCCCGTCCCCATCAAAACAGTCCGCCACCTTGAACCAGTATGCCTCATCTTTGAGTTGGTGAACGGCAATCGGATCGTCCTCCACAAGCGCGTGGTTGATTGAATTCGGGTGCGTGTGTTTCCTTGCCCATGCTGAGCCGTCCTGGCGCGCATCGCGGTCGTCGTAGTCAAACTTCTCCGAGCCTTTGAAGTTGATGAAGCTGGCCCGCTCACGTCCCTTTAACATTAGTGTGCCAACAGCCATGTCCTCTCCAGTGACCACCTTGTGCTTATCCTGAAGTGACGACAACAGCTCAACCATATCCCACGTAACCGTGTACATGGCTCCATGAGGAAACGTGAGATCCCAGTACTTCGAATAGTACAGCTCACCGATGACAGTCCGATTGATGGTACTCTCAAGTCGTCCACTTTCCTTATTCACCGACAACTTGGGTTGAAGGAACCGGTCCCAGAAGCCCCTGGCATTCAGCCACAAGTCGGTATCCATCTTCGAGACGAACTCGTACTTTGGGCTTTTGTTGACAAGCCACTTGTAGAATTCGAGAGTCTTGATCGTATTCGCAGTAACGTCGTCTTCTTGAATATGGTCGAGAACAATCATGTCGCCGAAGGTGTTGTTCTCGCGTGAGACAACTTCCATCCACCGCGGCCCGGGATTCGAGACCACGAATCGACCATCAAACGGAACGTCCTCATAGAGCCTCATCCAAGTTGACCTGATGAGCATTCGACGCTCAACATCCGAAGCTGTGGATATAACTGCCGCAAGCCATGGAGCATGATCCCTACTGCTGTTGACACCGTCGTCTGCTACCATTGGTGAATACGGGAATGGTTACAAGTCCTCTACAGGCTCTGGTAGACCGTCCAAGACATCGCCGTGGACAACGAGCTTCGTTTCCGGTGCCTCAAACGGCGCATGGTGCTGAGGAAAAGTGTCGCGAGTAAGGTGTATCGTTACGCCAAGAAAGAGTATGGTGCAAACAGCGCATATACGGAAGAGTCTCTTCTGGATACATCGCACAAACGAAGTCCGTACCGCGAATGGAATCGACGATGAGCCCACCTTGGAGGACATGTTGCCGCCCTGTTGCAACGCTGGGGAAGCCAAGCAGAGAGCCGCTTCTCAAGGAATCCAAGGGCTGTCAAGTCTCTAAAAAGAGCGAGGAGGAAGGTTAAAAAGATGAGACGACCCAGGCCATCCTGGCCCTCAAATATTTCCCCATGAGAGTCCTACGGCAGTCAACAAGGTGCGCCTCCAGGCGGCAAGCTGCGAAGAAGAAAAGTTAGAAGGGAAGAAAGAAAGATGAGACGAGATGGAGAAGACCCCCAAACCCCAGTGATACACCCAAGAAAGGAACGCATCAGCACCGCCATTTCTAGAAGGAGATTGAACCACATAGCTGCCTGCAGGCTTGCGAAACATGACGCGGTGAGCCTCTCGACCAACGAAATTTGTTTCCGTGGACCTTCCCGTCTTTTCGCAGACGAACCACTCTTTGTCGCGGCCACCGTTTGTAGGAGTGGGCTGTGACGACCCAAGCCCTGCGACCTAATCGGCACGTACTCTTCCTCCCCAGATTTTGGGCTAAAGCACTAGTCGACAGTGCACCCATGTCGACTTGGGACGTGATGTAAACGCAATCATGCTCCCTGAACAACCAATCCGTCGGGCAAAGGTTGCCTAGCCACCCACACACAGCCTAGACCCTTTGAAAGTAGCCAATCATACACGGTGCCCGGGCACTGCAATGATTTTAGGGTTCGAAGGATGAAGAACAGAAGGCAAAAGTATAAGGCGGCTAATTACACGTGTGGTGGCGGGCGAACTGCTGAAGGCATCGTTGCATGTCTGTGGTGCCAGGTGTCATCTGGCCATCAGCTGCTCAGTGCTCGACAGTGCCTGAGAAATGAACGTGCAAAACTGTGCCTTGAAGGATTGATCGACAATTTTAGTCAATAGTCTGTGAACTCTACCACGGAAGGCTGGTATTTTTGGCATGAAAGCATGTCAGATAAGGCTGAGGGTCGCTGCGGCTCGGGCCCATGCTGATCAACGGCGGGTGTAGGTTCATATTCATGTGTTGTTGGTTTACAGTTCGCTAATACATGAGAATGGGTTCTAATGTTGGCATTATCGAGCCCATTAATGAATGCTCCGAAGAGATGTTCAGGCTAAACTGGGTACTTTTGTATCCTAGTCTTCTACGCTCAGGAGATGTCAGAACGCTCTTTGCCCGACTTGTGTCATAAAAAGGCAAAAGGTCCCTTGCCAAGAGCCGAGCCCCATTAAGCATCACACCTCGCCATCGGATGCCCCTTTTCTATATTACATGTTATGATGATGATGACACATAAAATGGGGGAATCAATCAAATGATCAGTTTCCCAATGCGGTCGGCGGTTGGCCTTGAAGCTATGCTTACATACAGTCATGGCCACTCATGAAAATGCCCTTAATATGTGACACAGTAAGTCAACTGCATACAGAACGCCGATCATTGGGGCTGCGCCGGGCTTAACCGTTCAACTGCCGCAGTGGTGGCAGTGATGACTGTCAAAGTGCAACTCATCCAGGATGGTGTATCTCGGAGGATTCCTATCTATGATAACTTGACAGCGAGTGTAAATTAAAAAAATCAAACAGACTGGAACATGCCGGCTTGAGGTACCACATTCTTCTGTATACGGCTTCTCATATCTTGACTGCTCTAATTGAAGTTCTTTCCCTTTTGTCTTCAGGCCCCCCTCGCTTTGATATTTTTTTTTGTTTTTACAGCGGACCTGAAGGGTTTCAAATTACATACACCTTAGTATTCTCAATCAATCCAGATGTGTCGTATTAAAAGCCTGAGGTTTCGCTATGCAATCGGGGAAGAGGGGAGCCAGTTTTGGTGACTTCACTAACCACTGGGGACGATACAGGGATGTTCTGGAAATGAACCCTAAGACAACATACAAGCAACAACTCGAAAGTCCATTCAGCGGTACACTCGGGTGGAAAAATGTGCCAAACGAGAATCGCAATTGATTCTTGACCGTGAGAAACCCGCAATTCGAGAGCCGCTCTTTCGTGGCCGAAATAAAGTTGCGTTGTGATCGGGCCCCGTTCAGGAAGCACCGGCGGGTGTTGTTGCCGGCGACAGGGGGTCCGGGCGGGGAAAGAGAGCACGCCAGACGGCACCAGCATGACATCACCACCACGCATCCGAGCCTCCCTTTGAAACTGCATCGATTCTTCAACGCAAGCCACTGCGATTGATTCTGCAACGAGTTGCGCAAGCTAGCAGGCCGCGTATTCTACAACCACCTTAGGCTTGGGATATCTCCACCACTGTGTCTTGCAACAGACAGCGTCGAAACAGCCTCACAATGGCGGGCCGAATTGCAGGCAAGCTCCTGGCAGCATCCGCCCTGTGCGGTGCCGTTCTCGCCGCTCCGGCGCAGGACCAGCAAGTCGTTCTTGGAGGTGTTGCGGACTTGACTCGTGTCCGCGACGAGTACGTCACCCTTCAATGCTGCTGATGGGCGGTCGCAACTAATGCAGCTCGCAGGCTCTCCAAGGCTCAGATTATCCCAACAGTCATCGACGACTTTGAGCCCATCCTGGGTGTCTCGGCCGAGTGGGACTCATCAAACGCCGCAGACCTTGGCAACACATTGAAGCCCGCCGATCTCCAGTCGGCCCCGTCGGTGTCTCTCGACAAGGGCTCGGGCTTTCCCGGCATCCGGATCACCACCACATATGTCCTCACCCTGACGGACCCGGATGCTCCCTCGCGCGATAACCCCAGATGGTCCGAGTTCTGCCATTGGATTGCTACCGGCGTGTCGAGTTCATCTGCCGGTGCCAAGCCGGCCGTTGAGGACGTCGTCGAATACAAGCCACCCGGCCCTCCGGCCAAGACTGGCAAGCACCGTTACGTCTTCCTCGTCTGGGTGCCAGCCAATGGCACGACCGAGAGACTGAACCTGTCCAAGCCGGAAGAGCGCAAACACTGGGGCGGAGAAGAAGGTCGCGGCGTGAGGAACTGGGCCAAGGAGAACGGTCTTATTCCTGTTGGTGAGTCTCGGACTGCAGTCGCAGAACTGATGTTACCACATGCACTGACAGTTCGGAAGCTGCAAACTTCATCTATGCTCAGAATGAGAAGCAGTAGTTGTGGACCATTCATAAGGTCTTTCAAAAGAGGCTCAAAGACAAGAAGAGTTGGCGGATCGTTCAATGGCAGAGTGACTGTCCTGTTCCGTACACAGGACGACTGGGTTCAACATAACTTATCGAGAATACTTAATCAACGAGGGATGGCTCCTCTGGAAGTTTTCCACGCCGACTGTATCATCCACCCGAGCCGTTGTCCCATGAAAGCGGAACTTCGTTCCTCAGTCAGAGCACCGGTTGGCCTGGCATGCCAAGTGTTGTTGATGACATCTTCTCCCCCTCATGGATATGCGAGCGTCATTCGCGCGATGAGTTCATGTCGCTAGCCCGCACTCGCGAGGTTGCCCTCGGAAAATGGGAAGTCGCGATGGTGAACAAGTACATGACGCTATCCTCACGGGACGTCATGAACTTGGCAATGTTCGGTCCTCTCAGATAATTAGCTCAGAGAGATAGCCATGAGGGTAACAAGATGATCCAAGATGTCGTAATGGAAGAAAGTATCCTATCCGAGATGACCTGAGCTTCGAGATTCTCCCTGAATCAGTAGTATAGAGCCTGTAAATATACCCTGCATCGTGCCGGGGGCCATAAGCTACAAGTTCTCGCACATCCAACTTGTCACCATTCTAAGAGAAGACGACCGGGCTGCATCCCGGCATAATTCTGCGAATCTGAGGACCTTCATCTCCACGACATGGCATGCATATGGAATTTGCGCAAAATTCATAATGATAAGCGACTGATTACCGATCAATGGCAAGCAACAGCGGATCAAAACATCAACGCAGAACACGGAGAACAATCTGCACAGTTTTGTGTAGACCCCGATCCGCCTCCGTTTCCGCAGGTTAACAGTACTAGGTAGTCTTGTTCAAGCGTACGCCCTGCCGCCAGACCAAATTCCTGCTTTGGATGATAGACTTTTGGCATGATAACCCATACACCAGGACAGAATGGTTGGACACATGAATATGGCAGGAAGCCGACGGAAACAACTATTGACAAATGATCAAAAGATTTGCAGAAGATACGAGAGGGATTTCGAAGATGTACGCTATACTTTGCTTCGACGTTGAGGACTTTTGAGGGTGGCACCCTGTTGAGTTGTGTATGGCCATTGCCGTTGAGTTTGGCATGGATCCTGGCGGATGCTCCCTTTTGGAAGGGAGCGATTGGCGTGCCCCTGGATGGCAAAAGTCTGCCAAATCTTCGGAGATAGCTCTTGATAAAGCACAGGCAACGACATATCAAGCAGTAGATGCAAGAAAGAATACAATTTTCAGCACCACTAAGGTAGTAAGCGGAATCACATTGGTGGAAAATATCCATTTGATTTTTTTAAGAGAGAGGGGGCCTGGTACGATAAGAATGGTTGTCCACTAACAAAAGGTCACCACACCGCGCGGTGCAAAGATGAAGATATCTTCACGTCCTTCCTTTCGTCCTCCGTAGTTGCCATCTGTCCAATCCCTTGAATGACACTCCTTCAAGCGCCTCTAGAACCAGTATCGACCGGGTATTTGGGAGTAATTCAGGTCCCTGGTGCCCCTTGCTGCACTGGAGTTACTAGTTGACGGTCGTCCAGCCATTGCGCTTCTTCTTCTTCTTCGTGTCATCCTGAGAGCTGCCACGGGAGGCACCGACAACAGGCATGTTGTTTCCGCCGTCTGTCGCCTTGACATTGTTTGGGGAGACGGAGGGCTCTTTCGGCTCCGCCTTGACGTGAGCCTTGGTGAAGGTGTGTCTGCCCCCGTCTGCCAGCTTTTGTGCCTTCTTTGGGCCCTCCATGGGCTCCGAAGCTTTCCGTTTGGCCTGCTTGGGCACGACCGCGTCTACAACTGGCACTTTCCGTGACTTCTTCTGACTTTTTCCGTCTCCGCCAGATCGTTGACGCTGCGATGTCTGGCCGTTGCGACAGCATTTCTCTTTGACCCATGTACATCCTGCGCAAGATTTTCCAGTATCGTCGATCATGCAGTCTTCACGGAGTTTTGTGCACCTGCTGCACTTCACCTCGGCTGGCTTGCCTTCGTTTTGTCTCTTTTCGGCCCGTTGGTGCTCGATCTGAGTCGTCTGGGAAACCATCTTACCCGTTGCGCTATGATCCATGCACTTTGGGCAGAGACACGGCCACTTCTCCTTCTTGTTCTTGCCAGTGTCTTGCTTCAACGCTGGCTCCGCGGCCTCCTCAGACGGGGCCTGTGGTGTATTCTGTGAGACCGCAGCGTAGTACGCCGCCGTCTTCAGCTCTTTCTCACTCTCGGGTGAGGCTGCCCGCACTGGATGGAACGCATTCTGCGAGGCCGCAGACGACTCCACCGTCGTCTTTGACATTGTGGCGGGTTCATCGAATTGAAGCCCAGCCTTCGGACGGCTGGAACGCAGTGGTGTCCGTCCGTTCGCGTTTTTCGGTGGCTTGTTCTTGTTTGTTGAGGATCCGAGAACCGTTTGCCGATGGACTTTACAATAGCCTGGACTCTTGTTTAGGCTGACGAGGATCTCAGCAGCAACGGCGGCTTCGGCAGCGGCGGTGGCTTTGACGGCACTGGCCTCTGCTTTTTGCCTCATGGCTGGCATCTTGATAGCAGCCTCAGCCAAAATCATGAGTTTATGGTTGTCTGCAGTAGATGTACACTCGCTAGACGTGTTGACTGATGGGGTAAACGTGCTGACTGATCGGGCAGACATGTTGATGATGAGGAGCAGAGTAAGTGCAATGGGTGGTAGGTAGTTGAAGTGGTAGTAAGTGTAATAGTTGAAGTGGTAGTTGAAGTGGTAATCGGTTTGACAGATGGAGAAGATCAAAAACCAAAGAACTAAAAGCGTCTGCTTCTTATAGATTTGACAAGCGGTACCCGGAGAGGTCCCAACGTTCTGGAGACATTACATTGTTGGTGCCATTAGAAACCAGATTCGAGTTCTCTGAGAATCCGGGCAACTCATTGGGCACGCTTTCTCCGAAACGAGACGCCATGGATATCTCTACATCAAATACTGCACCACCTGACCACATCAAAAGGTGTTTTGGCCTTAGTTGATCCTTGCAGTGGCACTCACAGCCAGGCCAGAAAGGGCACTGTGATGCCAAAGGGGTGCGAAGAAGGCGTTTGCACTGTGCTGCCACCGGGGGCGGCGAGGTCTTTGATTGAAGTTATCTCAGCCACGGGAGTCTTACTGTGACTCTACTGAGTGCGAGCCATAGAAGACATGAAGTTTAATCGAATTGCTTATCGCCGTCCTCTGGCTGACCGGCCCAACGAGAGCTCCCCAGGAGTCACAGGGACTTTCAGGGTACGAGGCCCCGGGGCCCTTTGGTGATAAGACGACGGCTGGGATAGTTAAGGGGCGTTGTAGATGGGTGTCCTGAGCCGGCAGAGACTTTGACCGGTCGATTCCAGCAGCCCTGACGCCAGATACCCCTAAGGGTAGGTAACGAGGGGATGGTCCTGTGATGTTACTGCGCAGAGCCGTCTGCTCTGTGGCCAACCTGAAGCTTTCCCTCCACGGCGTATTCCTTCTCTTTCTGGTCTTGGTAGCATTTCGTATCATCCCACAGTATCCTTAGTAAGGTCGAGAAATACCTCCATCTCTTTCCATTTCCATCCCAATTCCATCCTACTTCCACGAAAAGGGCCGTTGGTTGACGAGCTCTGACATGGAAGAACGTATATGGACTCCACCATCTTCCATCCCCGGGTGAATCTAGTGGGTACTGCAAGAAGCTGCTCAGGCTTTCCTCAAACCTTTCTCCGATCGTAACTCTGTCCACCTGTTCGAATGACCCCTCGTCTGTCAGAGTTTTCGTGCGAGACCGTGCTCGAGTGGATGTATAAGGTCTTGGGTGAACTTCGGTGACCCGAAAGCCAGCTGCACCATGTCCCTGTGGGCCACGGTGGCTGTATGAGACAGAATTTGCATATGGCAAGAGATGTACGTCGCATCCCTACGAACCTTCCATGTAGTCGCGGGTCGTATATGATGTTCGGCAACCACCCGGTGAACTTCCGATGGCTTGCAATGGCTGTTGAGTCTAGCTTTGTCCAAAGGGTAGAATATACGCCGGGTCTCCAGTTGGGGTTTCCTATCAAAAGTAGCACACCTACCTTTGACTTGTTCTTCTCTGACCAGGAGCCGTTCCAGATAACACATCCGCGGTGAGGTCTGGCCAATTGGTTGTCTTCTTTTGGGTTTGACCTGAGTCCGGAGTTCAAGATGCCGTCGTATCCTACCCCGGCTTAGGACCACGGACTTGGCTTGAATCCGACCCCAGATGATAGCAAGCGACGACGTTGAATGTCCTCGGCAGGTCGGCAAGAGACACCCTCCTCCCCACCGCCACAAACACGGCCTTCCTTCCCTCCCGTCACCAGAAGTGATGCTATCCAAGCATCCAAGCCTTCGAGTTCCAATATCTCCCATCCTGAAGAGATGATCCTTACATTTCTATTAGCATGGGAGCATATCCGCTTGGATATCCAATACACTGTCTGATAAATAAACAGTGCTTCGGCAGTCGTCCTCCTCATCAGGAGTCTTCAGAGAAGAAAAGGGGGCGAGGGCGGGGCGAGGTAGTCACAAGCTGATGATTGCACACGGTGTGGCATAAGGGAAATGCCACGGGCACATTTGGGTAAGCATGAAAATGGAAATATGATGAAGTTGATGTCCTTGTATTTCGAAGCACTAACTTCAACACAGAGCACGAAATCCAAAGGGGCGGTTCAAACCACCCCCATTCTCCCGCATCCTCCCACACCTTCCAAACCACACTGAGGCTGGTGGACCGGGGTGCCAACTGCCGGCCTCATGTCTCTCTGGCACTCTCTATGGCACCCTCTCTAATGCTCTAGCCAAGGCATGCCCTCTAGTTGAGGTATACCCTTTGTCTGGCTCAGGTCTTCTGCTTACCTTAGGTCCTCTAGAAGGTCCAGGTCAGCCAGAGGGCATACCTCAGCCAGAGGGTTCAGGTCTGGCAGAGGATAGGTCTGCCAGAGTTCTGAGGAGGGTGCTAGAGAGTGTGCAAGGCAGTACGCCAGAGAGATGTGAGGCCGGCAGCTGTCCGCGACCGAGATGCCGCTTCGTAAGTGGGGTTTAACACTTCCCAATCCAAAACATTAAGTCCAAAACACTAGTAAGGACTAGCATGCTGCGAGCCAGCTAGCTGCCCACCTGATCTGCGAAATCGGTTTCGTTAGCTATGTTTTATTCAAAGAAACAAAGGGCACGATCTTTGAAGCAACATGTCGAAGAACTTGTCGATGTTGAGGACATCACCTCGACAGTACTACTGTACGAGAATTTTGTCGAGCTCTCAACTGATGAGTATGAACGACGTTGCAATGTGAACCGTCACCGACGTATTTATACACATATTAATTTTTTGTTTGTGGGTCTGTCAAGACCATCCATATCCATGTCTGCAACGAAGATCTGCCATTTTCTTTCTATTCTCCTATCTACGAGCTCATCATGTATTTTGAACAATTTTCAGGACTGCCTTTCTGTCTTCAGGAACCTGAAACTTTCAAGCGATGTCTAAAGGTGGTTGACTCCAAAGCAGAGACACGTACACATTCCATTGGCAGAGAAACTCTCAGCAAAAACACCTCTCTGTGCACCAGCAGCGAGGCTCTTGGGAACACGTCTGTTTGCGCTTTCCATGCGAGATTCAAACTTTAGATTGCGCCACTGTAGGAGGCCGCATATGTGCCCAGAAGGCCGGATGTCCACCATCAGGGTCTTCAAGTAGCACTTGAAACCAGAGGACCGAGAGGTTTGCCGTATGGTGGCGAACCGAAAAGGTCCACCTCCATGCTGAACAAGACGCACACGAATGCAAAGAATTCTTGGTCATGAGCAGCTTCCTGACATCGCACCTAACTGCCGTTTTCGATCCGGCGCCGAACGGCTCCGCTGCGGGACGCCGTGGGAATGTCAATCTCAAACGGGCATGTCCAACCGGAGGCGGCCCCGCATGTTGGCCGATCTCCCGCAGCTTATCTGTGAAGCGGGGGAGTTGCCGCGGGACAATCAGCTGGGCAACCCCTCTCCATGTCGTGTCACTATCAACATCAACAGCAATTGTGTAATAATAGAAGTCAAATGACAGTTCTTGAACATAAGTCGCATCTCGAGCATCGATATCCATCTGAACTTGTCCCCCATCAACGTGCCTGACATCATCTGATCTTCACGACCCCGCGAGACACAGCCCATCGGGGACGACATCCAAACTCCCATCATCAACAACATCTCGCCATCACCACCAAATAATCCAACATGGACTCACGAGCCCGCATCCCCGTCTCCCTCCCCGTTCCAAACCCAACCCCAAGCTACTGGCACAACCCCCCATCCCCTCTCTCAACCCACACCTCCGGCGCCCTTCCCTCGCAAACAGACACCCTCATCATCGGCAGCGGCATCACCGGCGCCGCCATCGCAAACTTCCTCCTCTCCGACCCGTCACCCCCCGAAATCACAATGCTCGAAGCCCGCACCGTAACCTCCGGCGCCACGGGCCGGAACGGCGGCCACACCAAAGCCGCGTCCTACCGCTCCTTCCTCCACCACGTCTCCGTCCTCGGCCTCGACCAGGCGTGCCTCATCGCGCGCATGGAGCTCGCAAACATCCGCGCCGTGCACGCCTTCGCCGCAGACCTCAAAGACACGGAGAGCAGGCCGTGCCAGACCGTGGACGCCATCTACGACCCGGAGCAGTGGGAGGCGGCCAAGGTGGCCGTCGACGCGATGAGGAAGGCCATGCCCGACGAGGACACTTCGCGGTACGAGTTTTACGACATCGAGGAGATGAAGGCCCGGTTCCACGTCGACGGGGAGGGGTTGTGCGGCGGTGTTGGCTATGAAGCCGGGAGCATCTCTGCCTACAGATTCACAACCGGCGTGCTGGAGATGTGCGTCGCCAAGGGCATGAAGCTCTTCACCGAGACACCAGCCACGAGCCTCCAGAAACAAGATATCACGAAATCCGGGCACAGATGGACGGTGGAAACACCCAATGGCACAATCACAGCAAAACGGGTCATCCTCGCAACAAACGGCTACACCGCAGCCCTCCACAAACCCTTCCAGGGCGCCATCGTGCCGCTGCGTGGCCAGATCACGGCTCACCGCCCCGGCTCCAGCATGCCTCGCGCCGGCCTCCCGACAACATACAGCTTCATCTATGAGGGCGGCTACGAGTACATGATCCCCAGACCGCCCTCCTCCCCCCTCCCCCTTCGCAGGCGACATCGTCATCGGCGGCGGTCTGGCCCGCCTGCCCGACGAGGGCCTCGAGGAGTACGGCGTCACGGACGACGCCCGGCTGAACCCGGCCGTCAGCTCATACCTGCACGACACGACGCCGCGCTACTTTGGCGCCGCCAGCTGGGGCGCAGACGACCCCGAGGGCAGGGCGCGCGCCGAGTGGACGGGCATCATGGGCTTCACCCCCGACGGGTTCCCCTTCGTCGGGCGGGTGCCGGGCGAGGACGGGCTGTGGGTTTGCGCGGCGTTCCAGGGCCACGGTATGGTGATGTGCTGGATGTGCGCGAAGGCGCTGGCAGTGATGGTCAAGGGCAACGACGACGCGGACGACGACCTCGCGAGTTGGTTTCCCGCAGCGTTCAGAGTCACGCCGGAAAGGCTTTCGGAGCGGTTCCAGGGAAGACCGTCTCACACGACGACGACGACGACAACAACAATGGCGGCAGAGTAGCCCGCTCTACCCGGGAGGGGGGCCATGAGTGAGACATCATCATCGTACCATTGAAAAGAAAAACCACAATGACGGAACGCCCTCCTGCGCGTCCAGGCCCGCCGCCGGCTGAAGGGCTCGTTGCGGCTGGAAATAGAGTTCACTCGCGTCAGCCTTGGCCGGCTAGCTTAACCATTCCTCGGAATGACTATCGTAGGAGGCGGCGGGCGCCTCCTTTCTGGCGGTGAAGAAAGAGAAGAGGGCGAAAGAGGGCAACGCATGCGAAGGGAGGAAAGGGAAAATGGCGCGTCAACCAACCCCCGGGCGCCTTGACGCCGGCCGGCAGGCAAATATTGTGGGATAACATGTAGCTTCTTCTTGGCCATGCAGGTCAGCCCAACAGCGGCAGAAATTTGTTCGCGAGGACTTCGCATGGTAGCCAGGAAACTGACTTGTGTTTGGCGTTTACGGTACGGCACGGATAACCACCACCATGGAGAAGACGGTCAAGCGGATGCTATTTGGTGCCGGTGAGCTAGCGGCCGACTACTTCTTGGTCTGCAGCGTTGCATGAGGTGGCATTTTGTCAAAAGACGGGGTGTTTCCGAATCACCTGCATGGAACAACACTTACCCTCCCGACTACTGCAGCTGATGTGCGCCACATGTACGCCTCTCATTGACTGGAAGCAACGACATCTTTCTCATCGACCCCTGTCGACGTCCCCCGCGGGTCAAGAATGATGACAGCTGCCTAATCTACCCAATACGGTGTGTCCCAACTGGACGGCACGGGTGGGAATCTTGTCAACGCGTTGGTCCGGTGCGCTTCGGCTCGCCTGCAGATACAGGGCCCCAGACGGACCACTCGGTTGAAATGACCTCAACGAGGGTTGGCAGAGGCTGTTGGACCCAGCATCAGCGGCGGCATCTGTGTTGGAAGAGATCCAAAGGGACGGGCCCGTGGCGCAGTTGGGGCTACACATGTTGGACACAAGCGGCCGGCAACCACCAAGCCACAGTAGTTGGGGGGGGGGGGGGGGGGGGGGGGGGTCGCGGGAAGCGTACCCCCGGCCGGTCTAAAATCAAGTTGTGGTACTGATAACAAGCCATGCGCTCCGGCATGTTTGAGCCATTGTGGCGGGTGTTTTCACAAAAGTGCTTGGGATCCGCTCCTTGGCACCATCCGGCTCGGCGGCGCTGGATTCTGAGCAACGTATCCGTATCAGACCAAGCCGGTGAAGCTCGTAATTGTCACCCAAAGCAAAAAGGGAGAATGTGACCTTGAAGGCAGCCATGGTCTCATTCCCTGATTGTAGAGCCAAAGAGAGTCATGCAACCCCGCCTCAAGAGGGCATTGCGGCAGGTCATTCAGGAAGCGTCAGGGCGTCGAGAAGCTGGGCAAAGTGGGATGCGATGCCGAGTTGCGGCACAAGTGCATGCGATCCACAGCTTTGGAAACGCCGGTCGCTCGGCATGCGAAAAGAACCCAAAGGGACCCGGGTCCCCAAGCGGCTGAGGCACTTCTGGGCTCCGGTAGAATATGCACAAGCAACCCGACAGAGGGGATATTGACCCGCAACTGCAGGCACATCAGCAAGTCCACCAATAGCCCTTCGATTGGGAACGCGCTCATATGTCGGGATGCGGTGAGTATCGAAGGGCACGGCGGCTGTTGCGTCTGCCGCGTGATCCTCTTATGCGTCCAAGTCCAGTGACAGACATGCAGTTGAGGCTTGGAAGCGACGATCGTATCGACCTTTGAGTCATGTTGGTGCAGAACATACGTATGCTGAAGCTCAGCATTTCCAGCAGCGCGAGTGCTGCTCATTCTTTTTTGGTTCGTTTGGCGGACAAAAACCCGAGGCAAACATGTGCTCGGCATATACACGACCGGCGCGGGGGCTATGGCGCCCGGCGTCCGGTTGTCCCGCTCGAACGAGTGGTGCTTCCTAGTGCCGTTTGGCGGCGAAGATCCTTATCGCGCCAGTATCTAGTGAGCTTTTGCTCTTCCGCGAGAGGAAACAGGAAGCGGAGATTTGCAGCTCGGCGCCGGGTGAGGTCCCAAAGCGGGAGTCTCTGGGGGGGGGGGCCGAATGGTCCGGGTTGGCAGCAATGCAGGTAATCCTGCTTGGCTAGTCTTGCGGGCATCAATCAGCTGAGATGCGACTATGATGGCAGAAAACGGGCGCATGCTGACTGCCGTCGCTGGTGTCTCTGGTAACATTGCTGCTGCTCCCACATTGAGCGAGGTTTGAGACTGCTTCATGCCACGAAACCTACGGCTAGTTAGGCGTCAGTCGGTTGTCGCAACGTTGACCGCCCTCCGTGACCACGATCGTGATCTGCAGTCAAGTGCAAGCCGAAAAGACGATGGTTCTGGATCGTCCCATCCACATCCTTCTCGCTCGGGACCCCGGATTGCAGGCGGTGACCTGTGGGGGTTAGGAAGGGTTAGCAAAGGTACCCGTACCTAATCTGCTTCCCCCTCGAGGGTCGAAGATCTCCTCCTCTAAACAACAGGTCCCTGCGGCTTCTCATCTCTAAAGATAAGTTGAGTTGTCGCTGTTTGGAGGCCGAGCTGAGGCTAACTCAGGTCTATTGTTTCGCCGGTCAACGGGAATCAAAGGAGAGGCCAATGATTCCAATGTTCACATGATCCATATTCAACATGGATGTCGGAATGCGCCTCGAGCAACGATCAGATATCGCGACAGGACATGAGTTGACTCAATGGCGTATCGTATACCGCTAAGCTGTGAGGCAGAAAAGCAGAGCAGCAGCGTGAGCAGCGTCCCGCAGGACGACATCGCATCGTAGTGCACCGCTGTTAAACATGGACGGAGCACAGTCGGCCGACGACGAACCTGGGCGGCATTGCGCCAGGGGTTGCAATGGGATCCATTCGATAGACGGTGGACGATGGACCCGTGGATAGGTAGTGGGCGGCGGTTGTACCCATCCATCGACGGTGGATAATGGATTCATGTTAATCCCACGATCGAGACGAATGGGCTGACGAGATCTGCAAAGGCGTTATTTCCGGTGCTAGGAGCGCGACGACGCCCGTTCGCTCCGGGCGGCAGATGGACATCGGCTGGACCCAAGCGGACTGCCATTCAAACTGGAACTGGATTTAGAACCGCAAATGACCCTCCCTTGGGGGCCAGTTGTGTCAGTCAAGGGCTGGCTGGCTGGTGCTGGTAGGTATGTGGGTGGTGACCTGGCAGCAGCAATTATTAACTAAAGGCCGCCATTGGATCGAGGCGCTTTCGGGGTGTAGAGACGAGACGAGACGATGCTCCCTTAGTCGGTCGATGGGTGGAGGAGTGACAGCGGGCATGAAGACGGGGTCGCAGCGACAGAGGAAAGGAGAGGTGTGGTGGTCGCGGCCATGGGGTCGTGGATCCGGGACGTCGCATCCGAGCGTTGTATTTTCAACGGGTTGGAGTAATGCGATGGAATGGCAATCGCTCGCATGCATGGCAACGTGCGGGAAGTCACGACGTTGAGTGACTCGTGAAGACCTTGCCTTGCCTTTTGCTCTCCGGGATCCGTAGTGGAAGTCTGGCTTTCTTGAACCAAGTATGGACACACTTGAACCACTTGAACCAAGGAACTACTACTGCATAGTAGAAGGGACGGTGACAACCAAACGAGGGAAAGGAAGCTATGTGAGACGAAGCCGTCTCAACTGCCGGCACGGTTGACAAATGGCGTGAGAGCTGTTCTGTCCAGGTCTTGCTTCTTAGTTTCAACGTCTTCAAGCTATGCGCAAGAAGCAGCCTAAACAGGCAGCCCATCTCAATCAACTGCTGTTCGCCTCAGTTACTTCAGTTCAAGCCTTACCTTGCCCTAAGCAACATTTTGAGGGCCACCCAAACCCAGAAGCATTAGGGCTCGTGACAGGACAATAGGCGAAAGGAGAGTTCAGGGACGAAAAGGCTCTCGCACTTTCGCACTTTGCAGAAGATTGCACTTGGCATCGTCAAATCGCTGGGGCCCCTCATGAGGTGACATCGTCTGGGCCATTCCCAGAAAAGCTTCCTGTCGGCCCAGCGTGCCATTCCTTTGGGAACATGTACAGGGATGGCCTGGACCCTTCGGTGCCCTGATGTGTCTGCTCTTCAGTGGAAGAAGGCCGCCGTACAGGTACTCCGTAGTGCGCTCTGGAGGTTATCCGTCTCATGTTCTCTGCTCTAGGGTTCCAGTGGGACAGGGAAAACTTGGGGATGGAGAGCAGAAAGATAGGAGAGACTTACGTGACTCCAAAGAGTACATCTGGCATGGCGATGTTGATGTGTACCGCTAGGTACCGGCCATGTAGCTTCAAGAATTTCCCCTTCACTCAAACCTCGGCTTGTCCTGTTCAAGTATCCCCAAATCCAGCACCCTAACCGCCAAGCAGCAGAATCTGGCTCGGCCCCCATAAGAGGGACGAGTTCAAATCCCGAGATGGCTGGGATCTCCACTATCATGGCAACGTTTTCTCTCGCCTCGAATAGCGTCCGTCGCGCTACTCCGTTTTGTTTGCCTACTGCGGTAGCTGCGGTGTGCTCCGTACGCTCAGTACTCAGTAGGTAGCAACAACGGACATGCTTGATATGATTCAACACGAGGGAGGCAGCTGTGGATGGGACGAGGACGGGCAGGAAACTGTCGCCTACGTCGTTAAACCTCTCGGGTCTCGTATTTTCTCCGAACGCAACGTCCCGAGAGGACTGATGACAATCAGATGTGAGGTTCCCGGTGTCGTCTGACTCGAAAGATTTGTGGGAGATGGACGTGTTGCTGTCGACGAGTTTGAACGACGGGTTGTCGCATGTTGCATGTTGCTTACCCAGCGAAGTAGACTTTTAGTCTTTTGCATAGGTGACTGCGTTGGCGAACTGGCAAATGGGCATTTCAGACGCCCTTCCTTTAACCTCTGACGGTGTTCACCGAGGTTTTTTGTGATTTCTGACAAAGATTTTCTAGATGTGTGCAATTGAAAGATGGTTTGGAGAAGACTTGGTTGTCGCCCGCCGGACGAGGGCAGCCCGGGTCCGGTAGCATGGACATGGGTCTTCGTCAACGTCCGTCAGTGACCGCCTCTCGGGAGCCAAGCCCGCTTTGCCTTGCCCATCAATGTGGCCACCTCCAATGCTTGGTACAGTATTGCATCTGCTGCACCTGCAGAGTGCAGCACATACAGCCAAAAAGTGAGGCTTCAGGTCGCCATGACAGCGTTGGCGCAGGAATTGCGCCCGCCCAGTGGACGAGGACGAGGACGAGGACGAGGACGAATGGATGGATGGATGGCCCTGCCCCGCGAGAATGGACACGGACTTTGCCTGCGACACTGACAGGTTGGGAGGGGAGGGCGATTGCTGGCGTTGAAACGCTGTTGCTTTCGACGCTGCCATGGACATTTGGCCAACCGGGCGGGCTGGCAACGCAATTCAGGGTTATAATTTCGGCATCGATCGATGCAGTGCGTTCTGGTCCAGATCTGTGGCAGTGGGTATCGAATGGATAACATCGTGGGGTTGTCCTCGGGCCATTCCCTATCTCCACCCCCTCCCATGGTCTGCTCTGTGTAGGTAATGAAGGGTAGGTGGGATGTAGAGGTATCCGTACTACGTAAAGTAGATGGTCTTGGCACCGGGTCTCGCGAGATGTCTCACGGGTTTCCAGCCGAAGAGCCGCAGCAAGCGGTCCCGGCGGTCAGTTTCGACCGAGCATCGGGCCCCGTGCTCCTGGCAGCAGAATGCAGTCGCAGTGACTTTGTGTGTCTGCCTGTCGCCTGTCTGTCGTGTCGTGTCCTGTCCCTCCTGTCGGCCGCCTGCCTGTTGCAGGTTCACGCTTCATAGCGCTCCATCCCGGCAGCTTGGGTCGAGACAGAATAGAGTTTTCACAGAGCATCCGACCCTGTCCTGTCCTGTCCTGTCCTGTCCTACCTCTAAGTAGACAGGAGGCAGAATATAACGGCGTTGAGGGAGGAAGACACAAGAGAAACGGACGAGACGTCGTGGGGAAATGGTCCGTTCCAGGCAGACTTCGGTGTTTGAAAGACACCGTTGTAGTCTGCAGGTACCGTCCAGCCAAAGTGGAGAAACGGAGAGACCAGACGGGTTAGATAAGCACCGGGATCCAAGACGGTCCAGGGGGCTCAAGTGCTTACGGAATACGGTGAAGTACAAGCAAGTACCTTGCCTGCCGGAAGATGAGCTGAGGCACCTTCCTCTCCCAGTGGAGGGCTTTCTCTCTCTCCGTCTCTCTTCCATTCACAAGGTAGGTAGGAATACACAGTAGGTATGTGTCTCTGAGAAGGTACCTCCTGCATCCCTCCTCCCCCCTCATTTACATAGTACAGGGCGCATAGCAGACCCAACACGGGCATACAACAAGCCCCCGGAAGCGCAGCGCAGCGCAGGGCGGGCAGTTGCAGTTGAAGCTGCAGTTCCAGGGCATGGCTGGGTCGAAACAGGGCCCTATCCTGCTGCTGCTGCTGCTGCTGCTGCTGCTGCTGCTGCTGCTGGATGAACTCACGCTTCCCACTCAGTTGGGACCGGCCGGAACACCAAGTGGAATCATCAGTGACCACTGACAGTGGAATGGATTGTTTTGCGCACCGATATCCCCGACCCGAGGAAGATACCTCTTTCTCTCCATGACATGACAGGCTCTGCTAGTCATTTCTCCTTTTCCGCTCATCGGATTCCAGTCCGGCAAGTGTGCATCCCGCCCCGGTGTCCACCTCGTCTGCAACTCATTGAATCACTAATGGCTGGCTATCCTGACTCTCCATCTTCTCTCTCTCTCCTCTCCTTCCCGAAGCCCTGTACAGAGCACGCATTTAGCCCATCATTCTTGAAGCCACCTACCTGCGCAAGACAGCAACGACGTCTTTTGCGGTTCGTCACGCCTTAGCGCAATCTACTTATCCTGCACTTACCGTCGCCTGTCTCATCCAGGGTCTTGACAGCTCCTGACTCGCCCTGCCATGGCCCATGGTCGCAGCCCTAAGGCAAGCCATGTCTGCCAGCTCATCGGCGTCCAGCCCTCTCAGACCGCATCTCATTGCATCTCGGGCGACGATGGACTTGAGGCCAAGGATGCTTCTTTGCAAGACATCCCGTCGTGCCTAGGTAGGGTAGGGTAGTGTATCTCACTTCCTACCGCATAGTACCGCAGTACGGATACAGAGCTAAACCGGCGCTCTCCACTCCAGCTGCAACTCTGCAGTATCCCACCCTCCCCCTCCAACCCCTCCTTTGAGTCTTTCTTGACTCCTCGAATTCACTCAGTCAGTCACTCGCTCACTGGCCGCACACGCCCCTTCTTCTCGCTCCCAAAGTACGGATACTTGGACGCAGGCCGGACAAGGTACGTTTGTGCCGTGTGCCACCTCTGGCGCAAAGCAGAGCACACGGCCCCTGGGTCTATCCAATGATGGGTCGACATGGACGCCTTCGTTCCTCTCTCCCGGGTCCCCACCAACCCACGTCGTCAGGTTTGACCCGGCAGAGCGGGCGAAGGATTCCTCCCCCTCCCCTCCGACGCCGACGCCCTTGCCCTCTCTCAATGCCCTCCCATCACATCGCGGACTTGCCTCCGTGATGATCTGCCTGCGCATAGAAATGTTCTAGGACGAAGGGACATCTCCACAGTGGAAACAACCCACCATCTGACTTCCTCTTCCAGATCAGCAGCACAACACAAAAGCCCTCTCGCTATTTTGCTCGTGGAAAGACAGCAGCACCATCAGGTGTGGTGCATGTGGTCTATCCGTCCGTCCACACATGCGCATTTTTGCCCGATGACTGGTCTTTACCTACTGACTGAGGAGGTGCTTCTTAAGTTCTTAGGTTCTCGTCCACGCTAGAGAGGGCCCAGCGACCCGTGCAGGGCAGGGACTCGGGGGGGCATAAGGCACCATGACCTTGCCATTCATTCACCCATCCACATCCCATCCATCTCCATCTCCATCCATCCATGCCTTTCACATTCTGCTGCCCGTCTCCCTTCCCCTTGCTACGCTGACACACATACATAATCAACCCTCTTCACTTATCGTCGCCGCCGCCGCCGCCGCGTTTATTGTTGTTGCCGTCGTCGTCGTCGCGTCATTCTCCACCTCTCGCAAGCCAAAGTTCCCTCCTTCAAAGTGCTGCGCCCCAGCTCTGCGTCGCTTGCGCGCGTTGCCGCTTCGGTCCAGGTCCCTCCCCTGTCACCAACGACCGTCGGAATCACCACCTTGCGACACCGTCGCCGAGAGATAGAGACAACTCTTTGAGAGCAAAGCATCTTCTCCCCGCACAGGTCACCCGCCGAACAGGACGGTTTCCCCTACGCTGCACTTGAGCTTCATCCTTTTGTCGGCAACACAACTCTCCGGATAGCTTCGTCTTTCAGGAGCTGGAGACGAAGACGAAGACGAAGCATTACTACGTCGGAATCTGATGCCGCTGCACTCAACGGACAATCGGTCGTCCACAATTACGCCATACTTGACTGACGCCGACAGCGTTACACAAGCAAGCTCTCTCTCTCTCTCTCTCTCTCTCTCTCTCTTGTCCTCGATAATTACCAACCAGTCAATCTTGGATCAGACTCGGACGACTTGCCCGTCTGCCTACCTACCTACTACCATTCCTCGCCGTGCTAAGGTCCCCGGTCGTCCCCAACTATCCAGCCGGTACGTATCCTCCGCGACGTTCTTCAACTTTGCTCTACATAGTACACATCCCTTCCCCACCCCTTGTTCTTGAGATATCCTTAGTCTTTTCCTGGTGGTGGTGTGCCTTCACAGCCACCAAGCGGCGGCGGCGACGGCGTCCAGACACAACCATCAGACACAACCACAACCCTTTCATCCTTCATAACATGGGCTAGCCCCCCGTCACGACGCATGCCAGACATCCCCCAAAGGAAGTTGAATCGAACTCTGATCCGCTTCTTCGAGGCTTCTCTTGGCCGCTCGCGGTCGCGACTCTCTGCTCATCCCGATTTAAGCACTCTACTACACTGCCCAGACATCCTCCACCAAATAACCCTCGCCGTTGTCTCGGGTCCCTCCTTGTCGCCCGCTCCAGTTTATTTTATTTTTCTCTTCATCTTCCTTCCCGTCTTCTCCAAATCTCCAAGACACACGGCGGACACACTTTGTTCTGCGCCCTCCGTCATTCGTTCTCGCCTCCGCTTCCCACCCCTCCAGATCGACGTTTTCGTCCAACTTTTTCCTCATTCAGCCTGTCTCTTACCCACAAGCGGCTCGCCCGCTTCCCGTGCCGCTTCGGGACTTTTATTTTCTGACGGTTGGGATCAGAAGCGCGATTGCCAATCAGGGACGTCATCGCCGGCATTTTGGTCTTGGTGGAGGGGTCCCTGATTTGATTTTTTTTCACTCTCTCTACCCCCCATCGACGCCCCCTCCGAACGTTGGGGAGCCAAGACTTGAAATCGCCTCGCATTGCCCTCGCGCATCACAACACCCTTTGCGCCCAACTTTGAATATCGCCGACATACTCCTTCATCCCCGACTCCGAAGCTCGACTACCCCCCCCCCCGGCTTTGAAATCTCATCTGGTTCTACACTCGCATGTGTTCGCCGGTCACGCCTCAACCTTGCCCGTAACTACTAGCTCACGATGAACTCGCCTCCGAACTCATTCCACCAAGTATCACCTGAACATCTTACAACGCATCCCACCTCGGCCTTTAGCGACCCTTTAGATCACCAAAATCCCGGAAAGAGGCGCAAAGTCGACGGTCCTCCTTCGCCGGAAGACTATGCCCCTGCAGCCATGTCACCACCCAGCTCAACCGATACCGCCATCACCGTCGGATCTCACAATGACGAGGGGCGCGAAACCGAGAGTTTGTCCGAGAGCGTCCTAGAACACATGTATGAACATAGACTGCGATACCATGCATACCGCGCTGGAAAATACGCCTTTCCCAACGATTTAGTCGAACAGGACCGCGACTTCATGAAGCATCTCATCAGTAACCTTCTTTGCGACAGATGGTATCTGTCACCTGTGGACGACGTATTAGCAAGAGGTGGTGAAGTGCTTGACCTTGGTATGTCTACGATGTCAAATGAGTGGGAGGTGTCAGGATTGGACGTGCTTACCCTACCCCCACTGGCAATTGCTGAACTTCCTCGCTTGGGCGGTACTGTGAAATTCGTCATGGCTCGTTCCAAACGACAGGAAGCATCATTGCGATGTCGGGAGGGGATCAGCACCGTCGCATTCGGCCTCGATTTGGGGTTGTTGACTGACAGTATGGGTTGCAGGCACCGGTCCTGGCCATTGGGTTCTTGAAGGTGAGCATGCCTCTGCCTCTTCTGCGCAGACCTTTTTTTGTCAGGCACGCAGCTGCTGCTAGATATGTCTTGCGCCATCATGTTGAAGCATACTGACATAATTTGGCACAGTCGCCGAGTGGTTCCCTGATTCAACGTTCCTCGGTATCGACCTGTCACCTATTCAGCCCTCCGAGGTGCCTCCCAACGTTCATTTCATGGTGGATGACTTTGAGCACGAGAATGGTTGGGCACTGGACGAAGAATTTTACGACTTTATTCACCTCCGTCACACACTTCACTCAGTAAGAGATCGCATGGAGCTCATGAATCGAGCTTACCGGTGAGTCATGGCAAATCAACATGGTTGTACATCATGCTGAACGCAATTTAGACACCTCAAGCCCGGTGGCTGGTTTGAGATTCAAGAACTCGAGTTTTCCCCCCTCTGCGACGACGGAACGACACCCGAGGGGGATGGCTACGGTTTCCGCGTTTTCACAAATTATTTGGAGGCGGGAATGAGAGCATTGGGATCGGAAATGCACGGTATCCGATACGCCGCCGACGAGATGCGATTATCGGGCTTCGAAAGCGTTCACGAGGACAGACGAAAGTGTCCGATCGGCGACTGGGCCGCTAAGCCCGAACTACGTGAGGCAGGCGGCTTAATGCGGAGGACAATCGAGGACGGCCTGAAAGGTCTGGCGACACGACCTTTCCGCGCGCTACAGTGGACGGAGGTGCAGATCGAAATTTTCCTCATGAACGTGAGGCCACACGTTGCCAACAAGGGATTCCACGCCTACCTCAACCACCGAACTGTGTACGGACGAAAGCCGCTCAACGCACCGAGACGAGCCTGAGTCTACCGGACGATGCGAGGATGAAAGATGGTACGAAGGGACGACGTTTTTTTGGTGAGGGGGGGGGGGGGGGGTTGGAACACGGCGTACCCGCGAGGGCGATGCAGAGTCACGAACTGGGGCTTTCTATCATCTTTTTCCCGGGATGGACGCTTCCTCTCCCATTCTGTACTTGCTTTGCACACGGGTGTATCAGGGGCATTGCATCAGGGGTCCAGCTGGCGGGCTGGCATTATCATCATCGCAAAGGGCACTGCATCGGCCAAGGAGGGAGGTCTCAGCGGGACGGCGGACGGCGGGCGGCGGCTTCGGCTTTTGCATTCCTTGGATTCAAATCGCAGCGGGGCGATGGTGGAGTTTTTTGATATTTTCTTTTCCCAGCAGAGGTCATGAGATTATGAGGACTATGGCGGCTTATCACGTCTGCATGGCTCGGTCCGAGCTACTACAAGTACTTAACTTTCCAGTACGCCTTGCCGACGCAGGAGTCCTCTCGTACCGGATGGACGCTGCCTGGCAGGGCTCATATGAGGAGGATGGGGTTCATAGGAGAATGCCACGCCCAACCTACTCGGTTGATCATCTTCTCCAATCTCGGTCTTCTGATGATCATGACCATTGTTCTACGTACGCTAGATCGGTTCGGTGTCTTTCTATAGACACATGAACCTCGCTCTCGTGATAGCAGCTTCTGATCGCCTAGGTAATAGCGACTACGGTAGCACAACATGTCATCATCGAAAGCTCACGCCTCGGCCCTACCTCCGATTCGTCCTATGTCCTCCCACCCCCTAAACCTCGGTGCCTCGGGATGCTTGAGTCCCCCCCCCATTCAGACGATTAAGGTTTTCCACCGGACCCGATCGTTCATCGCATGGCTATCTTAGGCCGAACGCACCACCGCGCCCGCTAGTCCCACAACGGATCGTGGAATCGCTCCGGCACACAAAAAGTAACTGGGATGGGAAAAAGATTGACCAGCCTGGGGGTCGAACCCAGAATCTCCTGATTGCACGATGAATCGTAGTCAGACGCCTTGCCATTGGGCCAACCGGCCGGATGTTTATTCCGCGGAATCGGATGTGGTGATGGGGACGAGGGGAGGTGGAGTGGGATAACTAGCGCTGGTGGGAGAAGGGGACCCCTCCCTTTCATCGTGTGAAAATTCTGCACAACGGATGGGGCTGGGTATGGATTTCTGGGGTTGAGCTCGACAGGTCTTGTGTGTCTTTGATGAGGGTGTATTTGCTGGTGTTGTGCTTTACTCTGCTTTAGGTCACAGCTACAAAAATCAAAAGTGACTTGCGCTGACGATCTATGAACACATTTGTACGACACCCCCCTTGGTCACACGCATCACGTTGTAACAGATGATTGGTTACCGGAGCGACCAGATGACAAGGTCTCCTTGATAACTTTGAGAGATTCACGCTGCATCTGTCTTCTCAGTAAGCACTGGACCCTTGTATCTGAGTCCAGATACGTCCCGACGTTTCGAGGGCATGGGGCCTCGATGAAACAAGCGAGCAGAAAGGCAATGGGCTACAGGAGATCTTTGGGTTTCGGAGCATTATCCCACGCCTATCTGGGGTTTTTAGATGGTTCAGTCACAGATCATTTCCGAATCGCGGAAACTGAGGCTCGTAGGACGTCGATCGTTCGTGATTCGAATGTCTCGTGAACATGGATACATCCGGTTGTAGCCCCAGCAGGTTTCAACGGGGTGTGTCAAGTCCAAGGGGCGTGACGATGAGTCGCTTCAAGATTCTGTAGGTGGTCTCGGGTTGTAAGTCTCCAAGCGCATGGGCTGCGAGAGTGATGACTCTTGTAACGCCATGAGGGAAAGCTCATTGAAATACGCGCGTCCCCCTAATCAGTAGGTTACATGTCTAAGCTACGTTCAACGAGAGGCAAGGTGTCACAAATAACAAGGTATGGCCGAGTGCGAAACTGAAGGGGAAAAGGGGGCAACTTCATGTCCTTTTTCAAAGACCGTACGTAGTGATAATCGAGTCTTAGCTTGTTGCCATGAAATCAGGTAGGGTGACGAGGAACGTCCAGCCCGTTGGCACATATCCGAGCGTATTGGTCCTCGATAGTTGCGCCTTGCAGTTCCCAGTTATCAATCATCGCTCTTTACGCAGCCTGACAAAGGCAGGTTCCACGGAAACATTCAAGATGGCTAAGGAAACCTGGGATTGTCTACTGTTGGCACGCGCAGGCTTCGCAAACCTCACCATCGTGGCTTGGTGGTGATGATTCATCAAACCCTGGGTAATGCAGCAACGATTGGAGGATTCAAGACGGCATTCTACTTGATGGATTTGTGATTTTGTGATACGTTCCCTTGTTGACAGAAGACTCATTCAAGTTGGGTGTGGTTTTCACGAATAACGTTGGCATACCGGGTGAACTTGAGAGTACATTGTGTGAATGTTTGCGTTAATAAGTGACCACCACTCTTAGCAGAAGCTGGGCCTACAATCAGAACTATAATTACAGATTATGTATGACGTTTGTAAATGCAATGAGATCGTGGATGAAATAAGGCATCGAGGAAATGTACTTATTCCACAGCACCGTACGACATGACTGTTTTGGAATGCAACATTAATATGCTCAAAACTCAAAGTCAAAGGCTGTTCAGAAACCGTTGCCCATGACAGATCATGTAGAAGCCACCAGTCTTTCAATTTCCATTCAGCTTGGAGAAACCCCGTCGTTTACACGGCAAATGCCAAAGAAGAGTTTTCTCCATCGTAGAGATTTCGTTCCCAAGCAGAACCAGTCGGTGTTAGCTTTGTGATGAGTTTCTACCAGTAGCTCTTAGACTCAGCGACGAAGGTGGTGCATATCTCATAGGCTTGTCACCGTCAAAGTATGAAATCGTACAAAATCTCCGAGATAACCAAATTCAAGGCTCTTGGTCATACAGCAGGTCAGTAGACAGCTCAGTAAGCATGCGTTGGGATCGTTCTTGGCATCTTCGAGTTCCACCGCTCTCACTCAACAGCGGTGTTGTTGGGGATCATAGATTACACTTCGTGTCAGAGGTTCCAATTGTAAAGTCAAACACATAATGTGAATAAGCAGCAGAATTTGAAGACTCAGTATCTGAAAGAGGCTGTCTGCGAGACAGCATTGCTATTACTACTGCCAACTCCGTACGTAGTTCACTAGTGTTCCGCACGTTTGCCGTGCATGTACTTAGGTTCCACCGATTACAGATATAAGAGGCTACGGTACTCGAGTGAGCGTTCGGCTTACGGCGGAGTCTCATTCCGTGACATCCGCATCGGCGGATTTACAGAGCACAAGCGGCTATTCTAGGTTGTGTAGATTCAGAAGCAATCTAGGCATTAAGCGTAGTGAAGCTGGCTCGCCTTCACTCTGACCATCACCTTCTAGATTCGCTAGCCATCACAGTTTCATTCCTGCACAACTGCCAAGTGCCGTCGGCATGTCTCATGCCTTTTTCGCAGCGTCTTACAGATCCTCATCCAACGATTGAGACTACAACAAGCAAGTAGTAGCAGCAAAAGCTGAAAAGGCAATGAGAGCTTAAAGTTGAGATTTACAGGTATCAAGACAGTTCCTTGGGATCTTAGAAGAGTCCGTTATCAAATCTCGTTCAGTTTGAGGTCAATGTTTGCAAAGGGAGGTGAAATATACTCGACAGAGGTTGCCTTAACTAATGCATACGGTAAACCTGTACTCGATGTTCACAAATTCATGTACACCTCGCGTCAAGTTTCTGTCTGTCTGGGCGTAGAGCTTCAGTAGGATTCGATCGTGCATTCGCATTGATCGTCAGTACGCACCGTGGGAACCTGACTTTCTTTTTTCTGAAATCCTTCAGTACACGCACGACACGTGGTGGTTTTCAGCTCATCTTGGCTTTGTGGCAGAGTCGAACGAGTTGGATCCCTATTTCACTAGCTTCTCCTCGTTTATATGATCGAGTTGACGAGAGCTGACCTAGCTAGGTTTTACATTGACTCTCAACCGAGACACGATGCTACTAATAGCACTGCAACCACGACATTCTGAAATGGAACTTTTGTCATCTTAGATTCGTGACATGCGTTCTACAATAGTCATGTACATATTCATCAATCACGTTCAAGATGTGTTGTCTGCTTGATGTGTCGTTGAGTTGTGTGGGACTAGTACCTGAAGCTAGACGTTTTCAGCCAGCCTCCATACCAGCGATCGTGAGCTTGCTCCCGTTGATCGACGCTACGGCCCTGTCTCACAGCTAAACAGCGGTGCTGGGAATTTTCCTTTGTCCTCCACGAGATCATGAGGGGCGTTGCGAGGCTGTTCGGAAACCCGCATGTGATCCAGTTTTGTTTTTGCCGCCTCCCCCTGAGTGCATGCAGAATTTTGCAACGTTTTTTTTTCCCCATTCCATCCCTCTTCAGCTGCGTCAACCAAGACTGCCTACTCAGATACCGCCAAGAAATCACTCATACACGCAAGATGCTTACGCAGGCGTGAGCCCATATTCAATAGTGAGCCGCCTAGTCAGCGCCGCTTGCTCATGCTTACGAGTAGCTACTTTGAGGTGATCCTTCGCGGGTCTCTATTGGCTGCCTTCACCGAATGCTCTCTGCAGGGTTCAGTGGCGCAGCTCCGTCGACGGGAACGAAGCACGCCTCAGGAATTTGAGCCGCGCGGGAAGGAGTCGAAGGATTATTGAAATTGCCCGTAAGCAATAAGACGACGTCTCATCGTTGGTGGTTCGCCCATTGCGGAAAAGAAGGGAAATAACAACGTCCAAAAAGATAACGACGAGACATCCCGAAAAGGATGCGGTGCCTGCCAAGAACAGCAATCGGACGTGCAAAGACCCCGGTCGCGGCCCAGATACAGAGTACACACACAGGTTACATCTTCACCTGAGACTCCCGCCCTCACCGTACGGTCATCACAGTGCAGGTGACGAAACAATCAATCATCACTATCGAAGGAAAACGCCCATTGGATCCCGTTACGCAGCAAACAAATCAGCAACCGGTCGATGACGCCCGCTAAGCCGCAGATGCTTGCGCGGTCCGCCGTCCGGGTCGTTTTTTGACACGAAACGGGGATAGGATACGGAGGAGCTCTTCAAAAGTTTCTGCCCGAAATGCCAAGACTTTCGTACCACAGATACCCCGTCAACGTTATCAGTACCTAGAGGTACAGGGATCCGGAATAACCTCACTACTCAGCCCCTATAGGGGTCCCTAGAAGCCCCTATTAGTTCGGATTATCTGATAACGTATGTCCTTTCTAGGGTCTTGATGTACCTGTAATATTCCGGACCCACAGCTACTTCTGAGCGTGGTGGGCAAGGACTTTTGAAGAGCTCCTCTGTAATTAGGATGGGTTTGAGCAGGATTGATGGGATGGATGGATAGGGATAGGGATGGATTGAGGGGACGCGGGATGGGGATATGGATAGGGGTTGGGGCTGCGGATAAGAAGAAAAATCGAACGGTACTGCGGTACGCGCCCACTCACACATCACTTTGCGCGGTACTTTGAGACGGCGCCGGGCCATGAATGGGCTTGGCCGCCACCACCAGAGGGCCAAGCCATCAAGCCAAACCCGCGTGTCCGTCCGCGGAAGGCCAATTGATGATGAAGGGAAGACCCCCACTTCGCTTCGTTGCAAAAAAGAGAGAAAGAAAGAGAGACAGAGACGAGGACGTGGGCTGGGCTGGGCTCTGCCGTGACTCGTCCCGTCGGGGATACAGGCCCGCCGATTCAGTTCCTTTGTCTGTGTGTGCCCTGCACCGAGGAGCGAGAGTGAGTACTGACTCCGTTGCCTCTGCTGAGTAAGGACCCACGCTTCGTTCGATCCAGCCCGCCTCCTTTGTCCCAGGTGTCTGCGATAAGTGGAGGTATCTCCATCGGGTCCATTGCGAACATTGCGGAGAACTCGGCTGGGGGTGTGTGCTGGTGGTGGTGGTGGTGGTGGTGGTGGTTGCGCGGTGGTTGGGGACTTTTTGCGTGTTATCTTCCAGGCAGCATCTCTCAAAACGACCAAGTGGCTTTTTTCGAAAACCGACCATTGCTGCGATGGAGAGGGGGAAGATGCCGTTAAATGTGGAAGGACGTTGAAAAAGGCCCGACAAACAGGTGCGCCGTCTGGGCTTTTGGGTTAGTTCGCCATGTAATATCTCGCCCGTTAAGAACAGGTCCGGTCCAGCAAACAGACCGACGCATCGGACGGCAGGCAAGGCTTGGCGAGTCGCGACAACACTTTGACAACTCTGGGGAGACTATTTCGTCTGTTCTGTGACTGTGATAGGTGTGACCCTGACGGCCGCGGGTGGCTTTGGTTCACGGTTCACCTATCCTATTCGTATGTACCTAGGTAGGTTAGTCAGTGGCGGTCCCAGAGGACCGGGTTTGCCTCGACCCTGAAAAAGGTTAGGGAAATGAAGAAAATTCCAGAAGGAATATACATGCAGTTTGAAGTGCGGAACGTAAAGAGGTATCCGTACGGCCAATATTGCAACACTCGTTGACAATATTGACAATAAACGGTCGCCAAAAAGTCCGACCGCGGATGGGAAACCCCATCATCTGTGCATCGTCGTGGAGACTGCCAAATCTCCCGCAGAGTTATGCCGCGGCATCTCTCCATCCAAGCCTGCACAAGGCCACAAACTGTAAAAAGAGACAGCCAGATAGGAGAAATAGGGGCAGAAACTCTGGGCACTCGAGGCCATTTTATTTACCACATCAATTTGCTTCTGCTACTTCGCCTAACGCTTCCGCACGGGTTGGCGGTATCAGATTGATCGGGATCCGTCTTGCTGGGAAAGATGTGAGGTTTCGCTGCGGATCGGGAACATGGGCAAGAAACCGCCGCCCGCCCCGACTTCAGCTCCCAGCTCCAGTTCCAGTTCCAGTTCCAGCTCCCGCTCCAGCTTCTCCCAGGCCAGGTTCCGTGGCTCCCAGCATGGCATGGCCCAGCATCACCCGGAGTGGCACCATGTCAATGCCCACCACGGAGACATGGGGAGGTTGTTTGGACTTTGGAGCAAATCCAGTTTTCCCCCCCTCCGCGGCCTGTCTGCTCCGCTCTCGATGCCTCGTAAAGCGCGCCACACCGAGATTGAAGATGGGGATGGTCTGGAGATGAAGGCACAGTCACTGAGCCACACACATACCTGATGCCTCCGTATCGCATCGCGCCCGCGGAACGACTGGAAGGCACCGAAGGGTAACAAAAAGTTGGCAGAGGGGGGGATCTCGGGAGCGCACCAATGGGCGACGATCCAAATGGCAACGACGGTTCCTTGTTGAGCGTCACCCAATACTAGAGATAAATATAGCAACGATCACCACAGGGGGGGCCAACGGATCTTAGGTTGGAGCTACGGCAGAATACCACTGCTTCGGTCTCGGGCAAAAGATGACGAGATTTTCGGGCTCGTTACCAGAGGCATCCCACGGGCAGGACGGCACCTACGGGCAGCGCGGACAGCACCCAACCGATGGGATTTCTCAGCCTTCTTTCCAGTTGCCTACCTTAGTGTGCTGCTACCTTGGTGTAGCGTACCGTACCGCCAGTACGGGCTGTGAATCACAGGGCCGCATTTTGGTTCACTCTGCGCCCTAATGCCTTTTCCGCTTCGGGTAGGCCGGAAGTCAATAGTTCACCAAAGGTTGGCCAATGAAGGAGGCATCCCCCATGAGTGTTGGCCAGCACCTCCGGGCTGATGAGTGGGCAGCGGTCATGCCGATACGGCGATATTCTTCTAGACCGATCAGGCGGGAGTGATGGATCGATAATCGGTGAAGGGGCCTTGCGGCACTGTTCAGGGCTGAGGGCAGGCTGAACTGAAGCACAGGGCAGGATACGAACGGTGGGAATAAGAAAAAAGAATGCAGAGTGCTGCTGCTGCTCGAACGTTGTGCTTTCTTCTCGGGGCTCGGGGTGGCTTGTTACCGGGAGATAGCTATGCACATGTATGCATGCAAACCGCTGCTGGCCTGTTTGGCCTTGCCTGTGTGTTTGGCATGTTGGCACTGCAGGAACACACCAGTCGGTGGCTGTGTGCCTTGTGTGCACAAAGTCGCTCCACCAGGGCACCGTATTTTCTCTCATAGCCGCGTCATGCAAACCCATGATAGGGGGTGACTAAACAAGCTTCGGCACGCCTTGGCGAATTCATCGCGAAAGCAAGACGGGCCCTGCTAAGAGGAACTCCTGAATCCCCACCATGGGAGTTGTTGCGGGATGAGGTTGAAGACATGCCGACTCATGTGGTTGTACATAGTATGTATTACATACATGTAGTATGTTAGATTTGAGAGCAAAAGGGCTGGCTGGCTACTGGTGCGTTTGAGCAGAAATGAGGCTTGAGTTCAAACGAACCGAGACCAGCCTCCTCTGGCCAGTTTTTTGAGTTTCAGCTTGCAAGGACGGCACTTGCGCAGTTCCGCCAGCTGTTCGGACGAATACGAACATCAGATGAGCGAGGAACACTGGCAACTTGACAAGTGCTGGACACCGCCCGCCGTTTGATTTCCTCTGTGCACTAGCCGCTGCGGCCTCTGTGCACTGGTTGACATGCACTAGAAACTTACTACAAAGTACCTGGTGCTGGTGCAGTGCTGGCTGGCTGGCTGCCTGTCTGTCTTGATTGCTAGCGCGGGATGCTCCATGTTCGTTCCCTGGAAGCGCAGCGCCTTCGTGTTGCAGATTGGGATGATGAACGTGGCTGACGGCGAAATGAGGAGAGCAGCATCAGAAGAGGCTGATTGATGGATGGATGAAAGAGGACGGGCGTTGAAAGATAAGAGATGTTGGTTGATAATGATGTGACCCGGACCTGATGCGTGGTATTGGACGGGGGGAAAAAGGAAGGTTGCAGTGTGACTCTGTAGCTCAATTGAGCGTTCTGCGCCGACGAAACAACGCAAAAACAGGCAAAAACAGGCAGAGCAGACTGCCCGAACTGAGACTCTGAGTCTGCCCGCCGCTCCGAGTTGAGTTTACCACTTTACCTACCTACCTACCTTACCTTACTTAGCTGCACCGTTGCAAATCCAACGTCCGTCCTGTCCGTCCGTTTGTTTGCCACTCGGCTCTGCAGTCTGCCACTTTATTAGTGCACAAACCGTTCGAGCCGGGCTAATGCCGTGACGTCAAAAACGATGCGCTGTCCGTCACCTCTTCCCAGCACATCCTTAGAGAGAGCCCACAATCACGCTCAGTCCGTGACCCGGCCCATCATCACCCTCCTCATCCCATCCCATCCCGTCCCATCCCATCCTGAGCCGTGCCTCTGTGCCTGTGTGCTGTGTCCGTGTGCGGTGGACCCCTCTCCTGACTCGCTTGTCTCCTTATCGAAGTCTTCCCGAAAATTCTTCCCACACTTTTTTCTGCTGTGTCCATCCACACACACGCACACATCCATGTACCGCGTATATGCTAAGAACCAGACACACTGCAAAAACAGCGAACAATGAGACAAGACACAATCGCCTAGCACAAAAAAAAAGGGGACCATGTCGCCAACACAACCAACCAACGCAGGTTGCTTACCGTGCCATAAGACGCCATACGGTGTCGGCGGCTGGCGGCGGGCACAACACGAGAAATATGCAATGCAATGCACGAATGGCCTTGTCCACCGCCCCAGGCCACCGCAGGCAAGCGAGCTAAACCCCCAACCTCACCCCCAAGAATAGGCTCTCTAGGCGCGTTCTGGACCTCGCTTCTGCCTCTCGTGACTGGAACATGCTGATTGTTTCCATCAGTTCTACGCACTATCCGTATGCATGCCCACTCGCCATCGTTGAAGCTTTTGCTCGGCAGGCTTAATGCTGTCTTGGGGACTTGCTGGAAGCTGCTCTCGCGTGCCCGAGCGCAAGCCAAATTCCTCCCCCCCCCCCCCCCCCCCCCAAGCCCAAGCCCAACCATCCTTGACCCTTACCATGGTATCCCTGGAGGATCCAGGATCGATTGGCTTCCCGGGAACCACCCTGGTCGGAAAATGTCCAACTTGTCGACTTTTGAGGCTCCACTCCCCTTGCCCGGGTCCGCTTCTTCCAAGCCGGGCACAACGAGCCTCGAACAGTGGCCCGGCGTCAAGGAAAACCCAGACGAAGGACCGCCTTCTCTTCTGGCCCTCCGAAGCCTCAGAACCTGGACTTGGGCCCCAAGTCCCGAAGATCTGCATTGTTGGCCAGTCCACCGCGGCGACTGGGGGGGCCCCTTTAGCACCTTAGGAAGGAGGATATTCATAGTACCCAATCGGCCAGCCTCCGGAACCCTGCTCTTTTCGACAGCCGAACGAAGGCCACCCGACGGAAGAACGAGCGAGAGGAGAGGGAAAGAAAGGTCACCGCTATGATGCAGACATGAGTAAACCTCGAGCTCGTATCCTAGAATGGTGGGCTCCGCTGTCGACGGGCATGACGGCCTTTGGTGACCCTTTTCGTGAGGCGATGCCTGGTATACCTGCGGGTCTGCCTCTCTTTACCATGTATCCCATGTATCGATTCCCGCCCCCTTAGTTCAAAGATTTCTGTCTCCATCAAAGCATGTAGATGTCCCTCCCTCCCACCCCCCCTCTGACGTATCTTGGTCCTGGTTTTCTTGCTCTAGCTTCTGCTCTGCGTGTTTGTGTGGGAACTGGAGATCTTTACAATCGCTCAAGCCTCCTGGCCATACTTTCGTCTTTCGTTCAATCAAGCAAAAACTGGCATCACTCGCTTTTGGCCGGTTTATGAGTATTGTTACATCGCTTTTCACTTTCGTTATCTGATTTTTATCGGTTCTTAGCCCCCGTATCTATCTCTCTGATTGTGTGTGTGTGGTCTCTCTGGCGTCATATCATCAGTTGCTTGGATATTCCCATACATACGACCTGAAGCAGTGGTCGGTCGCTTCACCCACGCTCGCTTCGAGGAGCTCTCGGGCGTCCCTCACAACACCACATAACAAGCAGCCAAGATGTGGTTTGGGAGTTCGCTCCTATTACTGGGTTGCTTAACCCATAATGTTAATGGCTACAAGTACGACCCGGACTATGTCGACTTCAACCTCAACACAAACAAGGATGCGCAAGATCCTATACAATACGATGGAAAATGGGAGAACCACGATTTCCACCCGTCACCAGACAACTGGCGGTTTCCCTTTTACACTATCATGCTCGACCGCTTCGTGAACGGCGACCCAGCCAACGATAATGCAAACGGAACCGTCCTCGAGCAGGACATCACGGGTACGCAGCTGCGGTTTGGTGGTGACATCGCCGGTTTGGTGGACACGCTGGATTACCTCCAGGGAATGGGCATCGAGGGTTTATATTTCGGAGGATCTATGCTCATCAACGCGCCCTGGAACTACGATAACTACTCCCCGTTGGATCACACTCTTCTGGATTTCCACTTTGGCAACATCACGATATGGAGAACCGCGATCGAGGAAATCCACAAGCGTGGAATGGTAAGTTTCCACGATGATGGAGGAAGATCTCGGACGGGACTTGCAGTAAGCTGACCTGTCGGACTAGTACATCGTCTTCGACAACACGGTCGCGACACTGGGTGACTTGATCGGTTACAAGGATTACCTCAACACCACGGCGCCGTTCGAGCCCCATGAGCTGGACGCCATCTACAAGACCGACCGGCACTACTTGGACTGGACTTTCCCGACTGGATACAACAAGACTTGCGAAAACTTCCCCAGGCTGTACTACGAGTCCGGTTACGAGGTCGGCGATGAGGTTTACGGCATGTTCGAGGGCTGCTACGACGGTGACTTTGATCAGTTCGGTGACACAGAGGCTTTCGGCGTTTACCCCGATTACCGTCGTCAGTTGACCAAATTCGCTTCCGTCCAGGACAGATTGAGAGAATGGGTCCCCGCCGTCAACCAGAAACTCGGTCACTTCTCCTGCATGCTTATCAAGATGTGAGTTCGGGACATGGCCGTGAGGAAAGGTAGCAGAATACTGACAAATGCCTGCAGGTTGGACATTGATGGCTTCAGATACGACAAGGCGCTGCAAGTTACGGTCGACGCCCAGGGTGAATTCTCCAAGATGATGCGTGATTGCGCCAGCGACCTTGGCAAGAAGAACTTCTTCCTCCCTGGTGAGATTACAGGTGGTAACACCATGGGTTCCATCTACATCGGCCGCGGACGCCACCCGGAGCAGTGGTTCAAGGACGTCAACACCGCCTACAGCACGAACGAAACCGTCGCAGAGGACCAGGACATTTTCATCCGCGACAAGGGCCACCAGGCCTTGGATTCGGCCGCCTTCCACTACTCCTTCTACCGTTTCTTGGTTATCTTCATGGGTATGGACGGTACCGGTGTCGCCGGTTACGATGTGCCCAGTAACTTCGTCGAGGCCTGGAACGAGGTCCTGAGAGCCAACGATCTGATCAACGCCAACACCGGCGAGGTCGATCCCCGTCACATGTACGGTGCCATGAACCAGGATACCTTCCGTTGGCCCGCCATCGAACTCGGCCATGAGCGCAGTCTGATGGGTCTTTTCGTCACCACGCTTCACCTGCCCGGAATCCCCATGCTCACCTGGGGCGAGGAACAGGGCTACTACGTGCTCGACAACACCGCGCAGAACTACATGTTCGGTCGTCAACCTCTTTCTTCCGCCCCCGCCTGGCAACAGCACGGATGCTACTCGATGCCTGCTACCCTCTACTTCCAGATGCCTCTGTTGAATGCGCGCGAGGGTTGCCGCGACGACACTGTTTCCTGGGACCACCGCGACCCCGCTCATCCCATGAGACTCGTCCTTAAGCACATGTACACCATGAGAAAGGAGTACCCCGTTCTCCAGGACGGCATGTGGCTCGTTCAGCTGTCCAACCACACCGAGGAACTCTTTTATCCCGGTAACTCCGGAATGGCCACCGTTACGGGTCTTTTCAGTGTCATGCGCTACCAGCTCGGTGTCCAAGACATGGGTGAAGACCTCGTTCCCGTTTGGTTCCTGTACAATAACTGGAACGTCACCAAGTCGTGGACCTTCGACTGCACCAACGAGGACGAGGCTCTGATCTCCCCTTTCGGGGATGGAACCACCGTCAAGAACCTGTTCTTTCCCCACGACGAGATCAAGCTCGAGGCCTCCCCCAAGAAGCTTGGCTACGCCGGCAACACGGGATTCAACGGCTGCACAAAGAACATCACCATGGCTCCCTTTGAGTTCCGCGCCTACGTCCCCAAGGCCGACTTCAAGAACCCCCCCGTTATGCTCACCAAGTTCAGCCCCGGCCACGACTACCGCATCCTGGCCAACGACACGAGCAGCACCGTTCCCATCGAGTTCCAGGCTAATGTTGAGATGGACTGTGACACATTTAAGGACACTATTACCTTCAAGGCGCACACCGACGACAACAGCGTTCCTTCCATCGACGAGAGCTCCATCAAGTGCTCCAACATTTCCGAGCGTCCCCAAGAATGGACCGGTGTCTTGCCCTCGGTCTGGTCGTGGAAGGCCAACCTCATCAACGTCAAGCACGGTGTCCACGAGGTGACTGTCACCAACGCCACCACCTCTACCGGAAACTCGACGACGGGCGCAAAGGACCACTTCTTCTTCCGCATCGGCGCATCCAACAACCCCATCGTCTTCCCCGCGACCGCCAACTACTCCTCCAGCCTGCTCAGCCAGGACGACGACGGCACCCTCAGGATCAAGCACACCGCCGCCGGCGCCTCCAAGTTCCGCTACTCGACCAACTTCGAGTCCTCCTGGAGCGACTGGGTCAACTACGAGACCGAGACAAAGGTTGTGAAGCAGGAATGGAACGGAACCAAGGAGCAAGAGTGGGACGGAGAGCACGTCATCGTTCAGTACTGGTCCCAGATCCTCGGAACCAGCGCCTACAAGGTCCACGGTGATGTCGACTACGACGTCCCCCGCCGCATCCCGCACATGTTCGCCGTCGGCAAGTTCAACCAGTTCGGTTACGACAGCGGTCTGACCAAGTCTCTGTCGCACAAGGCGGAGTCGCTTTGGCAGTGGCACTACATGGACGAGTGGCCCAACTACTTCAAGTTCAGCATTTGGGGCATGAACCCTGACAAGATGCCCGATCAGTCGTTCGTCTACGGTGATGTCGACGGCGACAGCGTCGTTGAACGCCTGCCTCCCTCCTCGCTGTTCGAGAACGCCGTCAACATCACTTCCGCGCCGCCTAAGCCGTACCTCGCGTACAAGGTCATTCTCAACGACGCTACTCTGCAGTACCAACTCATTCCTGTTGGCAGCATGTGGGTGCAGTTCTTCCTCTGGCTACTGCTCTTCATCCTCCCCATCGTCGGTGGTCTCGCGGCCGTCCAGGCCTTCAAGCGCTCTTTCTACCAGGTCAAGTTCAATGAGACCGGTGTTGGTGCCCAGTCCAAGTTTGGCCAGATCGTTGAGAAGACCCGCAACGTCTTCATCGGCGCCGCTGGTGCCATTCCTCTCAAGATGAACAGCTCCACCGACCTAGTTTCTGCGGCTGCGGCTGCCACCACTGCCAACAAGCGCCGCAGAGTGCTGATTGCCACCATGGAGTACAACATCGATGACTGGAACATCAAGATCAAGATTGGTGGTCTGGGTGTCATGGCCCAGTTGATGGGTAAGGCGCTCAAGCACCAGGACCTCGTTTGGGTCGTTCCCTGCGTCGGTGATGTCGAGTATCCCGAGGACCAGCCTGCCCCTAGCATGTTCGTCAAGATCATGGACCAGATGTACGAGATCAAGGTTCAGTACCACATCGTCGACAACATCACCTATGTCCTCCTGGACGCGCCTGTGTTCCGCAAGCAGACCAAGTCCGAGCCCTACCCCCCTCGCATGGACGACTTGGAGTCTGCCATCTACTACTCTGCCTGGTAAGTTGAACACCTCTTTCAATCTCTTTCAACACGCACTGACACACATCCAGGAACCAATGTATTGCCGAGGCAACCAACCGTTTCCCCATCGACCTTTACCACATTAACGATTACCATGGAACCATTGCGCCGCTCTATCTGCTCCCCAAGACCATCCCCGTCGCTGTCTCCCTCCACAATGCCGAGTTCCAGGGTCTCTGGCCCATGCGCACACCCGAGGAGAGCAAGGAAGTTTCCAAGGCGTACAACTTGGATCTTGAAATCATCAAGAAGTACGTCCAGTACGGTTCTGGTAAGCATGCATTCGCCCCCGCGGGTCGCCGATCAGATCCCTAACGTCACGCAGTTTTCAACCTTCTCCACGCTTCCGCCAGTTACCTCCGCATCCACCAGAACGGCTTCGGCGCTGTCGGTGTCTCCAAGAAGTATGGTGACCGTTCGTTCGCCCGTTACCCCATCTTCTGGGGTCTCTCCAAGATCGGCCAGCTGCCCAACCCCGACCCCACGGATACCGCCGACTGGGACAAGGAGGATTTCATGAAGCAGAAGAAGCCCGAGGTCGACCCCGCGTGGGAAGCCAGCCGTGGTGACCTCCGTAGACAGGCTCAGGAATGGGCCGGCCTGAAGGTCGACCCTGAGGCCGAGCTTTTCGTCTTCGTCGGTCGTTGGTCTCTGCAAAAGGGCGTGAGTCATGAATCGGTCTACTGGCTCGAAAACGTTGCTGACATTTTCTAGGTTGATCTCATTGCTGATGTGTTCCCCTCTGTCCTCGAAACCAACCCCAAGGTTCAACTGGTTACCATCGGTCCCGTCATTGATCTCTACGGCAAGTTCGCCGCCCTGAAGTTGAGCAAGCTCATGGAACTCTACCCCGGACGTGTCTTCTCCAAGCCTGAGTTTACTGCTCTCCCGCCCTATATCTTTAGTGGTGCCGAGTTCGCTTTGATCCCCTCTAGAGATGAGCCCTTCGGTTTGGTCGCTGTCGAGTTCGGAAGAAAGGGAGCCTTGGGTGTCGGTGCCCGTGTCGGTGGTCTCGGTCAAATGCCCGGATGGTGGTTCACGGTCGAATCGACCAAGGCTGTAAGTCATCAGTGATTATCATCCATCCACCACCCACACGCTGCTAACACATTTCACAGGCCCATCTTACCAAGCAGTTCAGACACGCCATCCAGTCCGCTCTCAAGGCCGATACCCGGACTCGTGCCGAGATGCGTGCCTACTCTGCCAAGCAACGTTTCCCTGTCGCCGAGTGGCTCGAGAAGCTCGAAAAGCTCCAGGCTGGTTGCATCAAGTCTCACGCCAAGTATGGAAAGAAGGGTCTCGGCAAAGGCAACGTTCTCGTCAAGCGCAGCCGCGCCGGCTCCAACGTCGGCCTCCGCGAGGAAGTCGAGCTCGTCGACCGCTCCCCTGCCTGGATGAGACAGGTCTCCGACTACGACGACGATGCCACCACTCTCAACACCGGACGCAACACCCCCGCTGGCATGCAAACTCCTCACGGTTACTACTCTAGCACCCCCGGCTCGCCCATCATCTCGCCTTCTCCCGCCTACGTCGACTCACCCGGTGGCTCTCGCGCTGCTTCCCCCGGCCCTCACAGCCGCAACATCTCTGGCAACGAGCTCTCCCACTCTCGCAACTACTCTGGCTTCTCCACTCACGATGTCAACAACCACAGCCGCAATGTCTCCGGTTTCTCCATGGCCGACACGCTTCCTCTGCCTCCCCCAGGCGGTGCTCTGGGTATCCACGACAACTCCTCCCGTGCTTCCATGCTTAGTGTCGAGGACGTCGTCGGTGATCGCCACGACTACAAGCTCCAGCAGGTCGACCCCTTCTTCACTGACCAAAAGGGCGAGTTCTACCAGGAATTCGAGGAGAGACTGAAGAACCTCAACGCGTCAAACTCCATTTCCGATCTCTGTATCGAGGACTACCTGATGAAGAGTGAAAAGGAGTGGTTCGACATGTACCTCGACGCCAGGCTGGGTCGTCCTTCGCGTCCCTCGTCTCCCTCCGGCTCCGGAAGACGATCCATGTCTAGAACCCGCTCCCCGTCCAGATCGCCCCTCGGCATGCTCAAGAACCTGTCCAGCTCCAAGCTCAGCTTACCCATGGAGCGCGGCCGCGCTGCCAGACGTTCCAACCTGATGAACAGCACCAACGCGGAGGGCTACGGTGACCAGACTCCTCCCGACTCCCCCGGCTATGACCGCGCTCAATTCGCCCTTCCCGACGATTACATCCCCCCCACTGGTGTCAAGAAGTAGGTACTCATCCTTCCGCACCCCCGTATCAGAACTAACATCACGCAGGTACCTCCAGTACAAGGTCGGCGACTGGCCCGTCTACGCGATGCTCCTGGCTCTCAACCAGGTCATCGCCACCAACTCCTACCAGGTCACCCTTCTTACCGGTGAGGTCGGCCAGACGGCTTCGAAGCTCTACGTCATCGCCTCCATCTACCTCTTTGGCTCCCTCGTCTGGTACACGCTTTCCCGCACCGTTCCTCTTCTGTACCCGCTCTCGGTGCCTTATATCGTCTATGGTATCGCCTTCCTGATCCTCGGCTGCTCCCCCTTCCCCGCGGACAACAACACTCAGGTCTGGCTCCAGAACACCGCCACCGGCCTCTACGCCTTCGCCTCCGCCTCCGGATCTCTCGCGTTCGCCTTCAACTTCGGTACCGACGGTGGCTCTACCGTCCCCAAGTGGATCCAGCGTCTTGCCATCATCCAGGGCCTGACCCAGCTGTACACTCTCGGTCTCTGGGCCTGGGGTTCTCTCGTCTCCGAGGCCGAGTCCAACTCTCAGCCCAAGCCCACTCTCGCCGGCTCCCCCGCTCTCCTCGGCATCTGTCTCCCCGTGTGCCTGCTTCTCTGGGCCATCGGCGTGCTCCTCTACCTCGGTCTCCCCGATTTCTACCGCGAGTCCCCGGGTCCCGTGCCCAAGCTGTGGGCGTCCCTGGTCAGGCGCAAGACCATCGCCTGGTACCTCCTCGCCGTCGCCATCCAGAACTACTTCCTCTCCTCGCTCTTCGGCCGCAACTGGTTCTTCCTCTTCTCGTCCCAGCACGTGCCCGTCTGGAGCATGGTCATCCTCGCCCTTATCTTCTTCATCTTCGTCTGGGCCTTCGTCCTCTGGGGCTTAGCCAAGGCCAGTGCCAGCCATCCCTGGCTGTTCCCCATGTTCGCCGTCGGTCTCGGTGCTCCCCGCTGGGCCCAGATCTGGTGGGGTACCTCCCGCATCGGCGTCTGGATGCCGTGGGCCGGCGGCGCCGTCGCAGGTGCCGTCCTCAGCCGTATCCTCTGGCTCTGGCTCGGTGTCCTCGACGGTCTCCAGGGCGCGGGTATCGGTATGATTCTCATGCTGACGCTCACCCGTGTCCACGTCGCGGCCGCCTGTGCCGCGGCGCAGGTCGTCGGATCAGTCTTCACCATGCTCGCGCGTGCGACGGCGCCCAACAACGTCGGTCCCGGGCCCGTCTTCCCCGACGTCAGCGAGGGTGTCGGTGTGGCGCTTTCGAGCGCGTGGTTCTGGGTGGTTCTGTTGTTGAACCTGTTTATCTGCATTGGTTACTTCAAGTTCTTTAGAAAGGAACAGGTTAGCAAGCCTTGAAGGGAAAGGGACATATACCACAAGGCTATAATTGTGCTTTTCTGGGATTAGACATGGATAGAAAGTTTTTGTTTGTTTTGGGTAGCATATGATCCTCAGTAATGACCACACACTTACTACTGTTAATAGAGATAATGAACAATTAGATATCTCTCAATAAGTTTCTTCCGTCTCAGTGAAAGTGAAGCTTCCTCTGCATCAAGTCTGGGTACAGGAGTGACGCCTTTGAGTGTGAACAAAGGTCTCGCTTCAGGTGAAGCGAGGACTGCTTTAGTAACAAACCTGCCTTGGCTTGACAACTCAACATTATCCTAGCAGCAGCTAGCTACCTTGCAATTTGATGGGTTGACTGTAGCAAGCCGACCCAGGACATGAATAGGTGAGCCTGGATTTTGCACACCCGGATTGGGGATTACTTCCAGGTTGAAGGACAGCTTGACGTTGGGTCCAAAGATGAGGCAGTGAGTCGAGCCACCAAAGTGGAAGCGCCCAATCTTGTCCCCCTTTTTGAAGCCGTTCGGCTTATTGAAATAGTCAACAGAGGAAACATCGGCCATGCCAATCATCACTACAGCCATAAGGCCAATGTCAGGGTTGTCAGCCTTGATGTAAGCGACCGCGCGCTTGGCGACCCCGGAGATGTGACTTTGTGACAACCCGTCGGCGCCAATGTCTGGGTGTGCTTTTCCCTTGATTGTTTCCGTCCACGTGGCTCTACTTCAGTCGCTGAATCCGGTCTTCAAATCTCAGCCGCACGCCAGCCACACAGAATGAAGCCATACTCCAGGCGTGGCGAGAGGCACTGCGGCCCGACCCTCACACGAAGGTTTCAGACATACCTCAGTGCAGGCTAGAAACTGAACGGGGGTATGAAATCGCCTCGCAAAAGCAGCAAACGGGCTGGTTTCTTATCGTGCTCTAGGAAGTCAGTCAGGCTGTCCAAGAGCATTGAGTGAGTTGCTTCTCTTTGGACGACATCGAGTCGCGGCCTATGTCGGTGATGTCTCGGTGCGTCGTGACCTTGACCCGTGCCACCATCATGTCTGGCTGCAAACCTCGGAAGAGGTGTTTGCTTCCCTGGTGCAGGAAGATGGCGCCGTGGTATATTGTGAACGTTGCCTCAAACTCCAGTTCCCCAAGAGCCATTCCTCTCGATCTGAGAGGACCCCTTGAGACACAGGGCTCCGTCAACAAGAACGGACCATATTGTAGCCTGATATCGTGTCAAGGGACAGCACACTACTGCGTGATCTGACAAGTCATGATTGCACGGTAACGTCAATATATTTTGCCTCGAACCTTTGTACTGTTTTTCTCCAAGCCAAGACACTAAACCCAGTCTCACTGTTTTCTTTCACTTCAACAAGTGCCCCTCCGTCTCGACACCCTGCGGCCTCTTCCAGTGCACCGGCAGCTCGCCCCAGCTCTCCTCATTATACTTCTCCTGCACCTTCTGACACGTCCTCAACCCCCACTCCGTCACCCCGACCATGGCGCAGCTCTCAAACATGAAGGCGCAGCTGCCCGCGCCCACCTTGGCCGGCTTCAGCTCCGCGTTCCTCGCGCCATCCCCGCTCTCCGCGTCGGGCCCGTGCCCGCTCATCGTGTTGTGCAAGCTCGCGCCGCCGGGCACAAACCCGCCGGACCCCCCGCGCTTCGCGTCGTACCCGCCCGTGATCAGGCCCATGAACTCCGACATGGTGTTGCGGTGGAAGTACGGTGGCCGGAACGTGTCCTCGGCCACCAGCCACCGCGGCGGGAAGATGACAAAGTCCGCGATCGCCGTGCCCGGCACCCCGCTCGGCGCCGACAGCACCGTGAAGATGGACGGGTCCGGGTGGTCGTACGAGATGGTCCCGATCGTGTTGAAGCGGCCCAGGTCGTACTTGTACGGGTAGTAGTTGCCGTGCCACGCCACCACGTCGAACGGGCTGTGCGCCTGCTCCGTCTTGAAGAAGTCGTTGTTGAACTTGACCCGCACCTCGTACCTGCTGGCGCCCTCGTGCGCCGTCGCCCCAAAGTCCTCGTCGAAGCTCGCCACCGGCGCCTGGAAATCCCGCGCGTTCGCCAGCCCGTTGGTGCCGATCGGCCCCAGCTCCGGCAGCACAAAGTGGCCCTGGTAAAGCTCCAGCGCGTATCCCCTCGCGGGCCCGGACGGCAGGTGGACCTGGTACTTAATCCCCCTCGGGATGACGGCGATCTCGAGCGGGCGGACGAGCAGCCAGCCCAGCTCGGTGCGGATGTCCAGCACGCCCTCCTGCGGGACGATGAGCAGGTCGCCGTCGGCGGAGTAGAAGGCACTCTTGCTGTCCATGCTGCGCCCGGCGGCGTAGACGTACATGCCGATGCCCTGCTTGAGGGTGGGGTCGCCCGCGCCGGCGACGAGCCGCATGCCCTCGACAAAGTCCCAGCTGCGGGCCTCGTCGTGGTCGAAGGGGTCCCAGCGCAGCTGGTTGGGGATGTACCGCAGCTTGGACGGCTCGGCCTTGGGTTCCGGGGTCGCGGTCGGCGCGTAGGGCGGGTGCGCGCACGAGGGCAGGATGCGGTAGAGCCAGGCCTGCTTCATGTCGTGGCGGGGCGCCGTGAAGGAGGTCCCGGAGAGCTTCTCGGCATAGAGGCCGTGGGGGGGCTTTTGCGGGGAGTTTTGGCCGATCGGGAGGGACCCGGGGACGGCTTCGGACCTGTGTGCGGAGAGGTTGCAGGTTAGCTACGGGGAATGGTCTCTTGATTGGGTGTCAGGCGATGGGGATACGCACTCGAGGTGGGAGTCGAAGCCGACCTGGTACCGGTACTTCTCCTTGAAGTCAAACGTTGTGACGGGCATTGTGACGGACGGCTTCGTAGCAGCTGGGTGTCGAAGCTTACAGTGGCCGATGTGATGGATTATCGAAACAAAGACTCTGCATGGAACAAAAATCGGTCCATGGCTTAAGTTCTATATCACATTCCCCAACTACGGCTGCGGAATAGGGTTACTCGCTCTGGATGACGTTGGATGGAATTGCGTCCCTTGCAAAGCCGACAGCTTATTCTCGATTCCGCGGTCGTCGCAAGGACCGTAAAGTCGGCGTCAAGCGGTGTCTGCCGATGTTAGCCGGGGCCGCCGGATGTGGTGCTTGTCACTAGGCCTTTCAATTCCGAATTTCCGCTGCCTTTGGGTTGTTCCAAGAGGGGGCCGTGCGACATGGCCCGTCTCACCCCGTGGAGGAGGAGGAGGAGGAGGAGGGGAAATCGGCAGTATCCATTCAGATCCGAAATGAAGACATTGCTGACTGATGACGGGAAACTGGGGAATTGAGGGGCGCAGACATTCGAGGTTTCGGACGAGGGAGACGGTCTATGCCGTGGATTGGGGCCATGGCTTTCCGGAGCTTGACATCTTTGAGGTCTGGCACGGATTGCTTCAGACAAGAGCGGGAAGATTACCACACTAACAGTATCACGCTCCGGCTGGGTGTGATTGTGTTAGCATGACATCAATTACCCCGCCATTTGCGTCACCAGAAGAGGGGTCCATGGTGAGTGATCATGGAAACACACAGCTGAATGCTCACGCACATGTTTGCATTGCAGGAGCTGAAGACTGACCATTTGAAGCCCCAAGAGTGACATACTTGAGCGTCGATACAATCTTCGACCTAGATAGATCAATCAATCTTCAGCCCGCTCGGACGGCAGACCCTAGTTCCCCGGGTAGTGGGTCGCGATGCAGGACAGCCGGTGCACAGCTCTCTCATATCCACTCACCATTGACGACATACCTTTCTCAACGCCGACCTCATCATCGTGATAGCCCAGCAGTACAGACAACCATGCACGCAAGTCACAGGCGAATGAGAGTGTCATGACTGTCAACGTGTCTATTCAAGCAGTCGAGGCTGTTACCACCTCAAGCCCGCCGAAGCACCGCCGACGTCCCTGAATTTCCTAGCTAATACACCTCGAGACTTGGAGCCCGAGAGAAGAGATCCGAACCGATGAAACCATCCGACGATATCTATCGCAATATCCCATTGCGCCAAGTCGCCATACGAGCCAGAGCGAAGCAAGCCAGTGTTTGTGATCAGGAAGTATTGGACAAGATACGGGAAATTGGCGTGGGATTCATTACTCGTCGTCCTTCTTGTTCTTCTTCTTCTTGCCGCCGCTGGACATTGCCTGTGTCGAGTTGGGTGACAGGTGGACGACGAGGCGGGTCCATGACTCTTCCTTGTCCCACTCGAAGCCCATCAGGTAGGGCTTGTCAAGCTCATCGTCGGACTGTGGGTGATGTCAGTGGTGTTCGTGGGATATTGCGGGGTAATGGCTCACCCTCTTCTTGTATGCCTTGTGGATGGCGTCCATGGCGTCCTTGATTGTGACGCCCTTCAGGTTCCTTGCTGTTACTTCCATGCCGAGAGGGAAGTGCAGGTCAATTCTCTTAACTGGGGGTTCTGTCAAGTGCTTCTTGAGAATGTCCTTCTCCTCTATTGTTGAGGGCGAAGTGTTGATCTTCCTGTTGAAGCACTGTCAGCCATTGTTGTAGGCGTACTTGGCGAAGTGCCAGACATGGATACGAGTAAAGCGACTTACCATCCTGTCTTCTGTGTCTCGATAGCTATTTGAAGATCAATGCCTTCTGCCTCTGTATAGGAACATGTCAAGTCAGCAGTGTTCCGAGGTACCCGAGCAAGTGCGGGGTCTAGGGAGGGTGGTGGTTTTGGGGCAATGATATACCAAGGTCATTGACGTTCTTGACGCCAGGAGCGGCGGCAGAGCTCTGTCTGCGCTTCTCCTTGGGAGGGGAGGTGGCGAGGCCCTGGACGGCAGAGTCGACTTTGGAAAGTGGTTCCGACATGATGGTGTTGTGTTTGTGGTGTGACTAGATCTAGATGATGGAGTGATTGTATCTGGCAGCAGGTTTCAAGTAAGCTCCTGAGCTGTGTATCTCGCGTGACAGGTTAAGCTCGAGTGCAGGAAGGGAGCTCTCGACTGTCTAAGGATGGGGAGGAAGGGGTACCTTTGGAAGCTGGTTGGATTAAAGGATGGATGGTTGGTTGAGGAGTGGGATGAGGACGAGAATAAGAAGGAAAGGAAGATGAGGGGGAGGGACGAGGTAGATAGATGTCGATCGGGACGGGGCGCCTGACCTGGCTGTGCCCTGGATGAGACTGGCCGTGCTTGAGCTGGTGCTTGGAGCAGGAGCTGGCGTGAGGAGAGGGGAAACATTGTCCAGGGCTGGTCCCGCCTGGCAAGGTGAGGTAAGGTAGTTGGATGAGCAGTGGTCAATGGCCAATGGTCAATGGTCTGTCACTGCAGTGCGCGAGTGCGTAGTCGGTCCATTGGGGGGACATGGACGAGTCGGGTGTCGAGGCAGAGAGCTCCCTGCATCGGCCGTCGCCTGGCTGAATGGCTGGTGCAGATACATTGGCAGCGGGCGATGTGTGTAAGAGAAGACAGGTACCGTAGCCAGCAGCTAAGATTGATGATGCATTACGGTTTCGTCAGACCGGGCGGGGTAACTGCCCATCAATAGCGCCGCCAGACGATCGCGTGACTGGGAAGCTCATGAGATGCGCGGGCGACCTGAGGCGGGGAAGGCACGGGCGTCGAGGGCGGGCCACCCGTCACCTGCCACCAGAGCTGCAGGGGAAGAAGTGACATTCCACTGGACCTTACTAAGGTTCCATATCTAGGTAGGAAAGGAGAGAAGGAGCTACCTACCTTAAGCTGCCAGGGAAAGTACCTTTCTCTGTTGCAGCAGGCGCACAGTAGCAGGAGCAGCAAGAGCAAGAGCAGGCAGGGCAACGACTGGTTGTCCTCTGCCACTGCCGTACGAATAGATAGCAGACATGGAAGAGTGGTCTGGTTGGCTGATCATCCGAAACGGGCATGGCGCGTCACGCATGGAGGACCCTCTTGCCCAGGCGTGGTCACTGCAGCTGCTCTCGTGTGGAAAGTGGAAAGAGGGGACCGGGAAGCTGCGATGGGCGCAGGGGCGGCAGCCGGCGTGGGAGCTGGAGCTGGAGCTGGAGCTGGTGCAGGTGCAGGTGCAGGTGCAGGTGCAGGCACCGCCTGGCGCCATCGTCCAAGGTCCACGGGTCAACGATGAATCGGCTTTAGTGCGGTCTCCGACACGGGAGACGTGGAAGAGTCTGGGGTAAAAATCTGGGGAAGCAGCAGCAGCAGCCCCACCCTGACGGCCCTATGACGCTATGCCGTTTGCTGGCTGAAATGCTGTTGCCCGTCGTGTCAGTCTTGACACTTGAGTTTGCTGAGCTGAAGGTGTGTGTGTTGTGTGGGAGGGCAGAGGAGGGGAGGGGGGAGAGGAAGCATCTCGAGATCCATCTTGGTGTCTCTTTCTTGGAAGATTCCAATGCAAGATCTCGCTCCCGACCGAGAACACTAACAGCTCAGCTCTCGGTGCAGCGAGCGCTGAACCGGTTTCCGCAGCGCAGTGGGTGGGGCTGCACCTGGCGACCATGACACACTAAGGTACTGGACGGGTCACGCCGTGCCAGTGGAACCACAAAACAGCAGACGGGCTCTCACCTCACCTGATGCCTCCTTCCGATTGAGACACCACCTAAACAACCAGACAAATTGGACCACTGCGATATGGAAACCGCGGTGCGCATAACGTGATTTCTCGTCCAGCATCCCTCACCACTCACTCTACCCGCATTGTCGTCGCACCAATGCCCAACCATGTCTGATCTGCCGAGCCACCAGAGTGTCACTACTGGAGTTTGTTTGCGAGGGATGGCCCGGACGAGCAACTGATTGGCGATCCGCCTGAAGCCCCTCACTCAGCGCGCAATCAGCCCAAAGCCACCTCAGACACACCACAGTGACCACACGCAGGCCACTTCTGATCGACCACCACCACCACAGCAGAAGCTCACACCACCCCGTCCGTCGTCCGACTCCATATAACCCACGCGGATCCCTACTCACCTTCCCGGCCTCCTGTCTCGCGACAATACTCTTAGCGGAGCTCTTCGAAAATGATTTCCAGCATCTCGCCTTGATTCTGTTTGTCTTGTTCAAACATCGTCCGTCTGTCCACGATGCATCGCATACACGCCCATCCACCACCCCAGCCGCCATCACGAACCGCCCCCAACATGAAGCCACCTCGGCATGCACCTCATTGACGAAGTCGTTACACCTTCTCCCCCGGCTGCAGCAACACGCCAAACACCACACAAACATGCCATGCCATGTCGCCACGTCCCCACATTCCCGCCGTAATTAGTGCCAGCACCAGCACCAGCACCAGCACCAGCACCTCCAGTCCCGTCCGTCCCTCGCGCGCCTTGTTGGCATTCGCATTCCGCCTCCCCGCTTTCGCTTCCGATGTGTCCGCTTCGCCTGCGCCTGTCCCGCATGTCCCGTTCGTTTCTGCGCCTGTCTCTACGCTACGCCAGTGATTCCCGTCCGACATGGGTCATGAAAGAAACGCGTCTTCGAGCCCCCGATCGATGTCTTGTTCTAGCAGCGTCCAACGTGATAGAGTCCAAGTCTCTCGGTTACTTGCGTTGCGTTATTGCTTTTGATCGATTGAACACTCGCTGGAAGGTAAGTGCGACGGAAACCCTCCGCTAATGGCTTAGTTGGACCCTCAACGTCCCGGCCAAACCGGTCTCAACGCATGAATACGCACCCGATACGGCGATTAATCGATGTACGGCATGATCCACCCGGATTCTCGGCGACCTGCGCATTGCACCCCCATCCTCCTGTCAGCCCACGTCACTCACCCAAGCGAACTACTGGAGTTCCCTACGCCATTGAAGCATTTGAAGAAGCCAGACATGTTGCAGAGGTGACTTGTTAGGTGAGGCACATGATGGTCCGAATTGCTGAGCTCGGCTGATGACTCTTTGGAAGCACTCTCGATACCGCCGACCGTCGAATTTGCGATCGAAGGACGGAAGCTTTGACGTGTGGATGGTCACCGGGCTATAACATGTAAATCGAGAGCGCGTAATATGTGGCTTGGCGGGCGAGAGAGCATGACGGCGAAGGCAATGGTCTCGAAAGCTGGTGAGGGTGTTCCTGGATGGGTTGTAAGTGCCAGAGTTGGTGCACAGCGTGCGCGGGGTCCATGCCACAACCATGGAGGATCACTTCCGCTTCCTCGGGAGCGGGGTCGGCGCCTAGGTCCGTTTCAAAGCTTCAACGGCCCGTTTTCATCAATCAATATGGCGTTCGAGAAACAATTGTACTTTCCTATTCATATCGTGCGCGCCTACATTCATGCAATTTAGTGTAGTCAAGAAAAAAAAATTGAAACACCTTGGACAGAAAGACTCTAGCCGTCCAGCAGTAAAACAGACCTCTCCCACCCGGGATCACTGCTGCAACTGGAGATAAACCAGCTCTATGCTATACAATTCGAGCTGCTAGCAGACCCTCCATTGAGTAGATATGGCCATTGCCATCCGTGAATTGAACCTCTTCCATCGCTCCCGCTGCGATCAGGATCGACTTCCAATGTGCTTGTAAAGTGCATGATTGATTGTCTTGGAAATGACCCCCAATCGTTTCTGCCTTGCGGAGTAGACAGTTTGGAGGGTCTGCCGAAGGACAATTCTGCGACTGCATTTGGATTTCCTTATCCCAGATGTTTTGAAATTCAGACTCTAGGTCTTCGCATACATCGCCAGCCCCTTGGTGGATGACCCAGGGTAGCTGGCAAAAGGCATGGACCAGAACAGAAGAGGTTGCATGAGATACCGGAACCACGCATTCCATCTCGACCTGGTCATTCCTGTCTGGAAGATATTTCCAGCTAGAGGAGTGCAGGGCCAGAACACCTCTCGTAACACACCCAGATGGGGATAAATCCATGGCGTTGATCCACCTCTGCAATGCTTGAACATCAGCTGAAAACGCTAGTCGGGGATTTCTGGCCAGCGCTGCACTTATGACACCTTTGACGAGTACGTCTGCGCGGAAGTAGACAGTGATACCTCTCCAATATGTTCCCTGGTCTTTGTTCGTGGAAAAGAACCCAGCCAAAGGCCTCAGAATCCAGTAGTCGTCATGAATTCGCATGTAGAAGAATACTCTCTCCGACAGTGAGGCTCCACGCTGCGCAAATACCGTTAATGCTTTCAGACAACTCTCAAAAAGGCGATCGGATGGTGTAGAGATCGGCTGGTTGCTTCTGTTTGCGGCAGATCGTGAGAATTGAGATAGAAGAGAGACGACAGAACTTAGCAAGACGACGAGAGGTGTTGTCGTGACAAAATATTGCAGGCAATATTTCGTGTCGTTGAAGCGGCAACTGCCTTTCCAATTGACATCAATTGTATCGTATTCTTCAAGTAACTCCGTCAGTTCTCGAAGCAGGACTACAATCTCTTTCCCAGCAGCTCTGACGCTGTCATTGCTCATGATAAAGTCGAACTTGTGGCCTTTCAAAACTTGTGGACACCGCTGACATCGAGCAAAGAACATGCTTGTCATCTCCTCTGGGGTTGTCCTGGTGCCATAGACCTGATGCGTAGTGCAGAAGCCAAGATAGAAAGCGGCTTGACTGAGGAATTCCTTTCTATTGCATGCACCAGAAGCACACATTGAGTACTGGCTTTTGAGCTCACCGGACGCCGTCAACTCTGCGCATTTTCTTATCAGCGCTTTCGCGTTAGGTGGCAAAATACCAAGACCAGCGGTAGACACATGATGCGTCAAAATCGAGGATGTTCTCTCCAGGAACCACTCAGTACTGTGGGAAAGCATATACGGATATCTAGATTGATAATAAATCCCAGGGGAGCGGGAGCCGTCGGGAAGCTTTAGCAGGTTGTGGATCCTGTATGCGGCCAGGATGCCAGAAACCAAGCGGACTAAAATTTCGATCAGAGAGGCTGGCTCTTGGTCAAGAATTTGATGGCCTTCAACAGTGTCGGTGAGAAAGTCGTAAGCGCTGAGATGAACGAGCCCGAAGGCTTTGTGGTTTTGGTAAAGTAGGAGCTGATATTCTTGGTATGAAATGCAGTCTTCCGTTGTCGACACGTGGATAGTGGCCGAGGTATCTACTCTGGGCGTTGGTAAGGTAATCAACTCAATGAGACCTGCGCAACTGCGCATTGCCTCATGTTCTGTTGCTTTGCATGCGTTGACAAGAACATCGCCGCTAGCAACATTGGGTCCGCCATCGAGAATTCTTTGACCCCAAGAGGTGATTGCCATAGTCATGGGTAGTACAGTGGCAGGCCAAGATTCGACGGCGAGCGTTTTACCGAAAAGAATGAGCTTGAAGAAAAGTGCTGCTCGGCGCTGATAGACTGTTGTATCTTCACTCGTACGCTTTCACATGTCCTTGTACTGGTCCGAAATTGTTTCAGGAAGGCTGTGAATCCTAGCTTGCAGATCATTGAAGTTGTCTCCTTGTTCGATTCCGCGAAGTACGCTGTTTAGAGACAGATGCACCCAGAGAAAACTTCCTTCCGCCTTATTCACCAGCTGGCGAATCAGTGATTTGACCTGCGTGAAGCTAAGGCTGGGTGTATGGCCTGGGAGGCCTTCGGATGACTTGAGAAGCTTGTCGTGTGTATATCTGGATATATCTTCGGCGGTAAAATCAGAAATTCGAAGGCTCGGGTAGCCCGCTAGACTTCTTTGTACTAACGCAACCGGACGACTGAAAATGCATAGCTTGACGTTGGGCCTTTTGTATAGATCTTCCATCATCAGAAGCAGATCTCTGACCCCATCGCTTGGGGCAACTTCATCCACGCCGTCGATTAAGACCAACACGGGCCGCTCGTATTGTTCCAAAACAGTGACTGTAGTCTGCTTCAGTTCTGACAATGATCAGTTGCCACACACGCCATCCGGTCTTTTCTCTGGGATATCGTGAACATTGCCCATGGCAAGGTCTGTAAAGAGCTGACTTTTCCGAAGAAGCTGGTAAAGAATCGAGGCAACCATTCCCTTGATGTTTTGCTGCAAGGTGCTACCCGGACGCCAAAGAAAATGTGAAACTATGATGGAATTGGGTTTCCAGGAGTCGAGAAGGCGTTTTGTCATGGGGTGGCTCAGTATGTACTTGGCCATAGTGGTTTTCCCCGACCCAGGTTTTCCACTGATCCAGTAAATTTGCTCATTTGACTGTAGCCAGTCGCTGAAGTTGTCCCAAGGCATGACGAAGTCTTGTTCATCTATGCCTCCATTTTTCGCTTTATCGTACAAGCCCCTCCATGAACCTTCAGCATCTGAGTCGCTTTTGTAGAAGATCCACTGTGAGGTACCCTCATGACCTTCGGAGACCTGGTTCCGGCGCTCGTTCATACCTGAAAAGGTAAGACTGTCGATGAAAAGTGCCTGTTGTTCACTCTTTTGCCGGCTTAAATCCAATCTGGTCATGAGAGATACGGTTTGCGACGAGGATGTCTCAGCCGCCTTCTTTATGTTGACGATGATATTGTTGTGAGATTGCTCTATATCATTGTTTATTTGACATTGCAACTCCAAAGCTTTGAGAGATATCTGGTCTCTCGTGAGGTTTCTGTACTCAGAGATCAGCTTGGATGCTTGTGTTTCCCCGTTCTCATACTGCTGAATCAGGTAATGGACATCTTTGTTCAAGGTGTGTTGCGCAGCCCGAGGGCATCAACCCTGTCACTATCCTTGAGGTTAGCCAGATGAACAGCCTCGATGGATTTGATCCTCTCAGAACGTACCACACTCGAACAAGTAGACCAGTCTGCATCTGTTTCTCAACAGCACACAATTGCTTTTCGAACCTCTCTAGACGCCGTTTTCTCCAAGCCACCTTCGACACAACTTTAAGGGTCCCGGGCAGGTCACCCTTGGCCCTCTCGGATAACAAGAATTTGATTTCTTCCACAAGATCTCGGGCAACTGCGTGGCATTTTGTCGCGTTGTCTTTGAGTTGCACCTCGTACTTTCGTGGGTTTACCGGCGTTTCGAACGCGATGATATGAGAAGAAACATCTCTGAGTGTGATAGCATGTTCAGCCAAGGGTGTCTCGAGGGATCCCTTGGTATAAACATCTCTGACGAGGCGTATCGTCTCGTTGCCGAAGCTGATAATCTGGAAGATGTTGCAGGCTAAGCCCAAAGCCGCGATGGACTCCATCAAGACTGCAGAAACTGGGAGGACTACGACATAATAAGGACAAAACGGGCCAGAAGCTTCAGAATCTGTGGCCTTTGCGTAGTTACTGGTAAACTTGGCGAAGGTGCAACAGATGAGCCTGAATCCAAGTCCAGAGGATGATGAGGATCAAGCTGACAGCCCCGCGAAGCGGCTAAATTGCCAGCCGAACGTCGGGAAGAGAGTGCCTTGCCAAGAACACAGCCTGCTTGCAGATTGGCGCTTTGTGCCAAAACACCAATCACAGCAAAGCAAGAAGATCTTTCACCAATCAGAAGACCCTAATTGACTGACCCGCGAGGACGCTCTTAATTGCCAATTGCCCCGGTAATTACAGGTAAAATTCCTTCATTAATATTCTGTTTGTCGTTTGTCTTTGAGTAGCTTCTCAGTATTTTACCTGCGCTCCGATGCTTCAAGCTCTGCAACACACTGATGAGAATCCTGGCCATCCAGCTCAACCTTGCAGTGATCTCCTCGAAGCTCTGTGGCATTGTAACGCGCGTCTTGGCCACGTAGCTTGGCGGGGCCTTGGTCTGCATGCAGCTCACATCGCGAGGCTGTCGACCCTTGCATCATTTCAGGCTTCTTCTTTCGCCGCCTTATGATAGTGAAGATGACGAAAGCAATCAACGCCGCCGCAAAGATACTTCCACCAACTATGCCGCCCATCGCAGCAGGCCCTAGCGAGGCTTTGTCGACACCATGATCACCAATCTTGGGAGAATCTCCCTGGTTGATGAAAGACGAACTGAAAAGACTTTCAACGCCTTGGTTGTATAGCACGCTGGAAAGATTTCTGGTCGATTCTCGCGTCAGCAGTGAAGAGAAGAAACTATCAAAATGTTCAACTGGAACGTACCCATCATCATACCACCCACGAATTATAGCCGCGGAGTCATACTGAGCAGCTAACGGATCGAACTCCCCTTTCCACTCTAAATCCGTAAGATCGAATATGCCTAGGCCTTGAGGAAACGGGTCGGGATCACTGAACTGAGCTGAAACTTTCAACCTATCTAACCCACCGACAGTGATCATTTGACGTTGTCCTGCAACAACACAAGCTGATTGAGTTCGGGGACCTCTGGGTTGGTAAGCTGCCTTTTCCAGAAGAACCCGGTAGGCTCAAGACGTAGACCTCGTCGTAAGCAACGTTGTTATCATTGCCCCCAAAAAGAAATCTGCTATGACCATCAGCAAAGTTACCAAACTTAAGCGGGGCAGGCAATCTTTAATTGAAGACACGCACATCTCATAGGTCTTGCGTAGACCTCTCTTGCCAACCGTACAAGGCCATCTTCGCCGGCTTGGGATGTCTCCAGTCGTGTTCTGGATGTACCATTGATTCGTGACAGGGTCTATGAAGCGAACGACCGTCATATCTCGATCCTCTTCGTTTGCGCCTCTCGAATTATACTCACGACCCCCAAAAATCATGACCAACCCATTTTCTCCAGCTTCTGGGACAAAATGAGCGCTTGATCCGTAAAAGGTGTAACCAAAGGGATCGGAATCGGTGACATTGCGCCAAGATTCGTCTGGGTTTTCGAAGTCAAATTTGGTGAAGCCTAGCACAAAAGATCTCCCAGTGGCATCCGAATACTTGCCACTTGTGAGGTCGCCAAAGTATAGCCCTGAGTGAGCGGTACTGACAAAAGCACCTCCTTGCGAATCTACTAACAAGCTGGAAATGGCTTGCTTGGACCAGGAGCCACCCCCCCGCCCGTCTGCGGTAAATTTCGATAGAATTGTTCGTGCCGGAGAGCCAGTAGTATCATTCGCCCCCCAAACGTAAAATGAATCTGAGGAACCATCGGAAAAGATTGCTTGCCTTGCCATCAGCGAGGTGTTCGGGATCGGTTTCGGAGTTCCTTTCAATGCAACAGTTATGGGTTTCCATGACACAGACAGGTCAAGAGAAAGCGTGCTATTGACTACGGAAGAGATACATAGGTCAACGCTAATCCTTTTCACATTCTAATTGCCGCCATCTCTTGATACGACGATGTCTGCGATATTACGCCCTTGGGTGCTGAAATACGGCCACCGTCGATGTACAAGAAATCTCCGATGACCACAGCTTTTACAGATAGTCAGAACGAATGCATAACATTTCATGAGACTATGCGGACCACAAACCTTGAGACCAAATCCTTCTTAGAAAGTCGGCAGCTGGTGGGGCATCTGTTGCGCTATTGATGTTCTGAGCGGTGCAGAGCGCTGAGGAAGACGTGACCGCAAAGGTTGCCAGCCGCATGCTTGGAATCCTCTAAGATATGAATCAATCTGAAAAAATTGACATAGATTCTGAAGATGTTGATGCATCCTTCTCACTACTCGAAAAGGCTTTGGAGAATGCTCTACTCTATGTCGACATAGTTGTTGGTGGGGGAGGCTATGTTTTAAGCAGGCGAGCAGCCTTTTACTTTGGACCAATGGGAAACCAACACGATCATGTAACCCGAGTAAGGAGAGACAAGATCACAAGAGGAGTGTGAGGTGATACATGTGTGGCTGGCAACCCCTCTTGTCTCACTGGCTGAGGCAGTCTTGTATCTTGGCAGTGCGCCTAGTTCCGTTTGGTATTGAAGATTGACCGCCTTGCATGTTTGTTCAATAGAAGCGGGACTGGGCTACAATAAGCAACTCTGTTTAATCACCCTATAACGTGACTTAATCATCTCTGGTTGAGCTGATTCTGATTAGATGGTGCATTAGAGATTGAATCCCTCCCGAGAGCACTATTTTCCTTTGAAACGCTCGGAACGTACATGGAATTTGACGGCACAGCGGTAAAAAGTCATAGGCAGTATGTTAACCGAAGAATGACTGCTCTCATGCCGAGATAAAGAGAGCTCTCGGGGAAGACAAAATATTATAAATGTGCGTCATGTCTCAAAAGCATGCAGTGTCGGATGCGGTCGGCGAATGATTTGCCCACCGTCGTACACTCCGGCTCAGAGCAAGCCTTGGCCTGAAACGCAAAAATTTAAAACATCAGCCACTTTGTGTTGCCCGAAGATATCAATGTGCTGCGCCCCTTGTCCCCATCTGGTAAGCTTACCGTAGGAGTAATACGAGACCTTGGCATGAGTACAAAACATGGTATGTAGAGAAGGTCTGTTTTCTGTTCAATTACTCCTGTCAACCTTCTGGTCATCTGCCCTTGTTTTGCTTTTTAGGAACTCAACACCCCTCTCGACGATTCACGTATTTCCTAAAAGTCACTGCCTTGCAACGATGGTGCTTGCCTTCTGGCTAGCGGTGTCGTTGGTTATTGGGCACGTTTCAAAGTTCTGTTATGCCCAAGAACTTTCAGATGCACCCGCAGCTGGGGATTTCGGAAGAAGGACCTGGCCTCGAGGTAGTTATAGTCCCATTTGCCTGACTTTTGCCCCAGCGATGGGGAACTATAGGAAGATTCTAACGAAAGAGCACCTGAAGCACTGGTGATTGGAAAATACCTCTACATTGAGGGTGGCCACGTATCGCAAAAGTACAACGGAACATACACATTGAAAACAGGTTTTTGCCTCGAATTCCCGAGATCTTTATCTCATTTTGCTGATTCAGCGTGTTGATAGTCGAAAGCACGCTTTCTCTCGATCTTTCGCAGACGTGGAACACTGCGAATGCTAGCATTAGAGAAATCCGAAAGGATGCACCGATAGTGGCCAGGCAAGCAATTTTTGTGGATCGGTCTTCCAACTCATTCTATACCTGGGGAGGCTTCGTCAAGACCAATGCAGAACCTCAAAAGCAATTGAGAAAATTTACTGCCGATGGAGGCGGAGGTGGCTCGTGGGGCATAGACCAGGATCACGATCAGGGATTGGCTAGTCTCCGCCGCTCCCACGGGGGAGCGTTTGTGAGCACCTCCGATGGAGGGTTCTACTTTGGGGGCTTTGATGAGACCAAAGACCAGGCCGATACTACTTTGCCCAATGGAGGCTTTGTTCCTGGCTTTTTCTATCTCAAGTATAAGCCATCAGCACAAGAGCAGGCTTGGTCAAACAGTACCGATGCTCCATACGCCAGATCCGGCAATATCTATGCTGCGAGTGCTCACTTCATCCCTCAATACGGATCACAAGGCTTCCTGATACTTTTGGGTGGGCTTGAGTACGACAGAGGTACTAAGAAGTCAAATGATGTCGCTATGGACGTCGTTTGGATGATGGATATCGGAACCAAAACATGGTACTCGCAAAAGACTACAGAGGACGCGCCACGTCGACGCAGATGGCCTTGTACAGTCGGTCAGCAGAGTCTCAACAATACGTATGAGATGTAGGTCATTGTTCTCTCTCAGAAGTAAACTATTCTGACCGTCGACTGTACAGTTTCATGTTCGGAGGGAACACTGACAATCGCGGATTTAGTGATGTCTGGATACTGAGTCTACCTGGTTTCGTTTGGAGACAGGCGGCTTATACAGAGACACCACGTACCCAGATGGATTGTGTTCTAGCTGGTCAACGCCAAATGATTGTGATTGGGGGTATCAATTTTGACACAACTAGTTCGCAACGCATGTCGGATCCGGATCCTTGGGACCAAGGCTTAGGTATATTTGATTTCACAAGCCTACAGTGGACAGACAAATATGATTCCACGGCTATTGAGTACGACTCACCAGACATTGTCAAATCTTGGTACAGCGAGCCCAGGTAAGTTTATGTTCAAGCGATCATGTAGATGTGTTAACGAAAGAACAGTAATATGGTGAGCGTTCAATACAGCAATGGCGTTGAAACCCTGCTCAGATCATCTGCCTACTCCGATTCACCTAAAAGTGGTGACAATCGCAACTCTCAATCTCTGAGCCCAGCGGCAATGGGTGGTATCATCGGAGGGAGCATAGTGTTTGCGTCCCTTTTAATCGGTGGAGTGACCTTCTTACTATTGAGAAGACAAAGAACGAAAGTCCTCCATTTATCTGAAGCCCCTCAATTTTCGGACTTCTCGACAGAACCAGCGTCTAAGAGCAACCAGATCAACGAATTGAGCCCTGGTCATGCCATTATTACTGCTGAACTACAAGCGAATTCCTCACGGGTAGAGCTGGATGGGCAAGATGCTCGTGGCAATCCTGCAGAGCTTGACGTGCCTGACAGAAGAAATGCCACAGAGAAGAGACTACAGGGCGAGGAATAGATAGGTGTGAAAGGTCTTTGTTTGTTGTCTCTTGCACCATAGCGCTGATATCGCCTACTTTTTACCCTCCAAACCTGGGATTGGCATATCCTCCTGGAGCTTTTGCCCATTGACAACTGGCATATCAGCAGCTGTGACCACAATAAACAACCTCGCAGTCGTCTTGTCGCTTCTGTTTCTCCAACCATGAAGCGTGCCGCGCTGCACAATAACATCCCCGCGCTTCAGAATTTGAGTTTCCCCGCTATCGAGAAAAAGTTCCAGCTCACCCTCCACTAAGACGCCAGTGTCGATGCTTTCAGTTCGGTGAAGCGGCGCCTCCTGTCCGGGCAGGAAGTCGACAAATCGTGTAGTGAGGCCTCCGGGATATGCGATACCCACGTTGTTGGGAAGTCTGGACTTGTAGAACTCCATATCGCTCCCGTCAGCGAGAGGCGCGGGTAGGGAGGGCGTGGCGTAGGCAAGCCACAAGTCGGCACCCGGACCGGCGGTCTTTTCAAGCTCTTGCGGGACGCTCTTGTCAATCACTGCCTGGCCGGAGGCATTGTGGGTTGTGACGATCCGCCGAGGGGCGGGGAGTGGTTCGTAGGATGGGGCCGCGTCGGAAGACATGTTTTGTTTGGGTGCACTGCACGGGTACGGAAAGGACACTGAGATGTCAAGTTGTGACTTTTTTTCCAACGACGGACGAGGTTCCCCTTTATACTGTCTGGTCGGTAATGAGTAGATCTACAGGGAGCTTTAATTACCAGGGATTCCCGTAGGATGTGCGCTGTCGTTGGGGTTTTTGGGTCTAGGTCCCACGATTTCGAGATTACGTGGGTACTCGGCTGCGGGTTTCGGCCAGGATGTCATGCATCTAGTGCCGTTGAGGAATGGTTCTTCGAGTTGCGTTTTCCGAACATGCGAATCACGGCCGAATATTGCTGACCTGGCCTCATCTCGGCCCGACAGGATGGTAAAGATGGTGCGTTTGCAGGTTGCATATGTTCAACTTCAAACTGTCAGCTTACCGCATGGTAAGATATGCGGTTTGGCTTAGGCTAATTCCTAGGTGACACGCCACTGACTTCAGTCTTCCTGATTTGAATGTTTCTACTGTCAACAACTAATTGAAAGAGGATTGATTATCATTGGGTCTGCACAGATGTGAGTGGATCAAAAGAAATAGGATCAAAAATAGCTCTCAGCTTGACGACGTGAAAAATTAATGACTGAGCACCGTTTGCTTTTGTGACCTTGGCAGTTGATGAGAAGACACGGACCCGTGCCATGGCAGTTTATGTTTGTTCTAGGCATCGCGAAGTGTTTATCTCAAAGCTCAGGCGTGCGGCTATGGCTATCTTAGCGTCGAGATCGCCTCGGGCCTCAAGGGCCAGTAATAGCCTCATGCTGATGCAAGTGCACGGCCTTTGATGTCCAAAGAATATTTATAGAACATATGTTAGTGTCAGCATCCGATATAATCATACTCGGGCCCTAGATCTAGATCCGAAGTTGCCAGAGCACGCGTAACATCAAAGACATCGATCAATAATAACATGGCCAAAATCTTCATTCTACTCCAAGTGAAAGGGAAAGACGTGAAACTGTAACATTTTGGAACAGCATCTTCAGCTTTCAACTTTAATGATTCAAGACCAACACTACTAGCGATTGATGATTTGAACAACCGGGGTTTCATGTGTCTGCTGCTGCGTTCTCCTCTTTGGCACCGAATAGAAACGTGCTAATAAACTCTGTCTGTATCCAACATTTAGGGTTGAGAGGCCCCCGAAATCTCAGGTACAAATTGATTTTTAGCACTACTCTAGCGGAAAGGACCAAAGTGATAGGCCTATTCTTTGGGCACGTAGGGGGGCGGGAGAGGATAGTGGAAGACTGGAGGTGTAAAACCGGGCTGCCAGTGCTGCCACACAGGTCGCAACGACGGAGGCACTCCATCATAAGGATCCAATTGCTTTCCGCCACCGGAAGAAGCATCGCGGGAATGAGCATTCTCCTTGACCCTGGGCGGCAGGGTGCTTTCGTACATATTTTTCTTTCCCTTTTGAACTTTGTCGTCGTTGGTCCTAGGCGTCCCCGCAGGAATCGATGGGTGAATTCGCCTCTCTTTGGGCCAAGGCCAGATACCCTCCAGTGGCATGTCTTCCCAAATCGTGTTGAAATTGTCTTCCGGGTTGAAGAGACTGTATCCGTAGACACGGAATCCCTCTGGGTTGTAAGCCCAGCTGAAGACAAGCTGAGAAGGCTTCAGATCGGTAAGGCGGAATCGAGCGAGTTCGGCCATCTGACTGGCGTAAACGTGGAGATGAGCAGTCCACTTCATGTCGGAGTCCGTGAAAATGTAGTGGCGTGTATGTTTCCAACCTCCGTAATTAGGCTCTCCGGGACAGATATTCTGCGCGATGCAGCCTGTGTCTTTGATCTCTCGATCCGCGGAGAGATAGAAGCCTTCACGCATAAGCTGGCCAACATCTCGCGCTTGTACATACAGGTTCGCCTCCCACCGGATCGAATTTTGGGTCTCTGCCCATGATTCTTCGACCTTATTGACCCAGAGAAATCGTACGTTGAACTTAGGAACCATTTCGCAGTTCGCGTGTGTGATTCTCAGGGGCTGGTTGGTTGGAAGCTTCCCATAGCCATCATCCTTGGTTTTCTCATCGAGGGAACTGTGCATGCAAGCATCAACGTCGTCTTCCATGTCCATGGGGGTCTGGCTGGAAACGAAAGTGCTATCAGGGTGGAAAGAAAAATCTGTCATATTGCTTTATGAAGCAGGTGTGATAATGCCACTGGAAGAGGGCTGTTCGTTCATATCCGTTGACGAAGGTGGCATGGTGAAAATTCAGTAGTAGGAGTTGAGGATGGTGTGAAGGCAAAAGAATACACAACGTAGGAGTTCTTTTGTGAGTTTTATATGTTCTGATTTGAGCCTGAGGGCTAAAACTTCAGAATTAGAAAGAACCGCAAGTTGGCTTGCTTGCCCGCAAGGTTGCGGGACCGTTGGAGGGTGTACTCTACATGTAAACTACCGAGGCACCACACGAGACGTGCCTATGTAGATTGCCAACGGTAAATATCTCTTCCAATCTAAATTTTAACGGATGAAGATCCAGGGTCCAAGTGCAGAACGAGTCTTCGATGCGTCACATTATCAATCACTTCATACATTGTCGGCGCTCAAATGCCAGGGGAAGGACAGGAAAAATGTCTAGTTGTTTCACTATCAGCCATATTATTCGCAACTGAGATACATTGTAATTCTGTCCATCCATGTGACTCCACAGAGTCTCGTGTGATGCCCGGCCCGTAAGCAGCTACAAATGCCGACTACCAGCCTGCACTATCAACCGAATCGACATCGAAGGTTTTGGCTTCTTCCACCTTGTGCACGCCGGGTAGCTGCAAATTCGCCCCCGTCAGAACCTCTGTGGTCTGCCTTGTTCTCCCGAACCAAGACCACAAACTTTTGCGCCGCTGGTCTTCTTGGACCGTCTGGAAGCTGCCCCCCGAGTCATATACATTATACCTGTAAACGAGGAGGTTCTCGCTGTTCATCGCAATACAGTGCCCTATTCGGGCTGCTGTTAAGTCAGAGAGACAGAATTCCGACAAAGGTTGAATGGCTCACGCCATAACGAAAAGATGAGCAGTCCACGCATGCTCTCCACGAGAATGACGGAAAATATAGCGCCGTGTATGAAGTACTTGACGATCTTTGAAGTCTCCGGGAACCTGGCTCTCGAGCATCGCCCCGGTATTCTCGACTTCGGTAATTGAGGAGATTCGAATGCCGTCTCGCATGAGGCGAGAAATACTTTGGGTTTGAATGTACAGCTCCGCGTTCCATTCGACATCTTTCCACGGCAGCCCCTTCGAAGACCCACAATCGCTGTAGAACGAAATGCGGACGTTGTGAGGTGGGACCTCTGTAGCGTTTGACTTGGTGACTTTCTCTGGCTGTAGCTCACATGGAAGCTGTGACTTGCTTCGATGATTGCCCATTTTGTAGATCGTTCATCCGATGAAAGTTGTGCCGATCAGGAAAGAAGCGAACGGATTCGGGAGCTTGCGAAACTTAGTATCAAATGGTAACAAAATAGAAACCCGGTTTTCGTGGCCTCTAGGCATATTTATAACACAGAGAAGATGTTGTGTCATTCAACGTAGTATTTCTGCAACTTAGCATCTTATGAAGCGCCATGTTCTATCAAGGTACTCGAAATCAATGATCCGTAGTCATGCGCAAGGTTTGGCTTTGGTTTTGCATCACAACATCGACAGCCACAACTGCAGAGACGATGATTGAGATAATAGCCGAGATGAAGAGAAAGAAAAGAGTTCAAACGGTAAGAATAGTAGGTAGCACGTTGTCCGGATAGCAAAGCTCTCACTTGCTGATAAATCCGTGGGTCATTTGACTATTGGCGAGAGGCGATTCGCAGAACGACTCTATCCAGCACTATGCAGCCTCATATTTACCAGCAAATCGATAAATGAGGATATACTGCAGTTCTCACGCAACATGATTGTATGTTGAAGGGTCACAGTGAAAGCGAGAGAGCTAGTCACGTCCATGCCACCCTGTGCCCGATCCATGATACCCCCTGGTGACCCTCCTCTGCTTTCTCTGTTTCTATATTTAAAGCTCTGTTTGCTCTGATTCCAACTGGGAGTAATCGGGAAGACAGGCATCATACTCCGTCGAATCTGGAGTTGCACATCCAGAAGAATCCCCTTCTGATTTGTCGTGAAGAGTTCCTTTGCTGCCCACCATACCTTTGTTGTCGTCCCGGCCACTCTCTCTGCATTCTGCTCGTTTGGGCCAAGGCCACAGCCCTTCTAGAGGCTTGTCCTCAACCAGTGTATTGAAATTCTCCCCAGGTTTGAAAGCGTTATAGTTGTAGATCGTAAGCCGCTCCGTGTTCCAAGCGTAGCCGCAGGCTATACGATCGGCCGTAAGGTCCTTCAGGCGAAACTCAGCCAGAGCATTCAGCTCATTCGATCCAACAAATACGTGAGCCGTCCATTCAGCTTCCCGATCTACGAGGATGTAGCGACGAAGATGTTTCCAAGAGTGAGCCACGAAGACACGATGGGGTGGGCAGTCTCGGATGATGCAGCCTGCTTGTGGCAGCTCGTTTGCTGGAGAGAGGTGGAAACCATTCGTCATGAGGCTTGAGACTTGGTAGGCTTGCACAACCAAGCGCGCCTCCCATCGCAGGTTCTGTATAGACTCGAAGGATTCGCCGATTTTGTCGTAGAAGGTGAAATAAACATTGTACGGGGGGACCACAAGTGCATTCTCCCTAGTGACCGTCTCGGTCTGGACGCTGACAGAACAACCCATGTTGTGTGAGTTGCGGTGGAGGGTTTTTGCAGACGGCTAGCTACTAGGGGGTGATGCGTAGATGCCGAGGGATAGAGCTTCAGTATTATATCTCTGCATGCCCAGGATGGTACCTCCGCTATCTTCGGCTATTTTAAGTTTTGCCTCCGGGACTCAACACAGCATGCCCGAAGTCAAGTGACATCGAACGATTCAAAACCACATAAAAAGACCTGGATTTTAATCCTTGTGACCGGAAGTTCTGCTCTACCTACTTTGAGTATTCCTCGCCCTCAATTCCCATCTCTCACTGTACCTGAAGGAGCCAGCCATCGCCTTCCTTGCCCTTCGCGCTGTCACCGCCCCAAAAGATGAGGCTCTTCGCGCTTGCGGACCCAGCGCCGAAAAAGCCACGCGGACCCGGATGGGCCTTGCCCTCTGTCTTGACTTCCTCCGTTGGCACAAGCTCTACCTCGGCCCAACTGAATTCGCCCGACTCTACGCGAGGCAGTTTGTCACGGATTGCGTCCTTCATAGCTGCCGCAGTAAAGCCGTGGCTGGGTAGTTGCACTGCCCAGATGTCGCTGTAGTAGTCCTTCTCGCCCGATTTCTCGTCCTTGCCAAACATGTAGATGAGATAGTGGCGGCCAACTCCGGTGTCGATAGGCACCAGTGCGCCTCCTTCACGGGGGCGTGGTCCAGGGACCAGAGGGTTGGTGGGGAAGTTGACAGTCTTCCAGACCAATGCGTCCGGCTTCTCACGGTCCGTGGCGTTGGACTTGAGGTCCATGTAATGGATAGCGCCACTCATATCAGAGTCTGTACCGATAGTGTATAGGACGTTGTCTACAAAGGCAGCTGCAGTAGGTGCCTCCGGGGCAGCCGGCAATTCTGTCCAAGCCAATGTGTCGAAGTTGTACAGCCAGGTCTCCGTGCTAGCCTTCTGGCTCGCGGCAGTACGCCCACCGTGGAGGACCAGGATATCTTGGGCGCGATCGAAGAAAATGTGATGATCAAACCTGGGTGTGAGCGTCTTGCCGATCTGGCTGGCGCCCTGGATTTTGGTCCACTTCAAGCTCTCCGAGTCCCACAGCCACAAGCAGGTCTCCACGATGGGTTTGCCGCTCGCATCAGCACCGCCGTGGATGATGGCGAACTGACCACGTGCACACGCCGCGTGCTTCGTACGAGGGGCAGGGATATAGGTCTTGCCAGTCTCTACATCCTGCATGGCGAAAGCAGGGTAGCAGGCATACGCCGCCACGGGCTCGCCGTTGGTCACCGCCGGAAGAGACAGGACGTGAAAATCGGTAGTGCACAACTGGCCATCGGCCGTCTCTCCGCCAAATATACAAGCCTTGTGATTGATGACTGTGACCGAGTGATGAGAGCGTGACAGAGAGAGGCTGTGATTCATACATATTAGGAGTCGTTCTAGCAATGATCAGGTTGAACTTACGAGGCATCATCGGTGGGAGTGGTGGCGATCTGAGAAAGAGAAACCTTCAGAGGCTGCGTCGGACGCGCGACGGCTACAGCAGCTCCTGCCTCGAGGCTGGTTGAGACAGCCTGCTCGGCGACAACCGCCCCAGCTACTGCCTCTGCCATGGCTGCTATATGTCGTGGTGGGTCGCGTGGGTGAGCGTTTGTGATGTTATTTGCAGGTGGTGAAGGCTGCTGAATTGAGAGCGATGATTGCGAATACGGCGAGACTAGGTAGATGTTAGATCAGCAGATGAAGTCGGACGAGTTTTGGCAATGGTTGAGGCTGGGATGATCTGCATCTGATTGTCAGGAACGACGGGCGAGAACGTTGAATGACGTAGCTCCGTCCGCGTAAGTATACCTTAGTATGACGTCACGTGCCTGGGCCCAACACTCTTCCCCTGTGAGGAAAGACTTGTCTCTTTGCTCGATTACCTTTGAAATTCACAAAGACAACGGCGGAATCCATCACAGAAGCGTTCAGTTCAACCATCGGTAGTCAACGGACGAACACCGACAAGGATGAAGGCCGTTGTCGCGGGCCGAAGCGCGGTGCGTTGGCTGGCTAGTCAGCTGCCTACCGGAGACTTCCAGATCCCATTGCAATAGTCATCAATAATGCGAACTCCAGGGCACCTGCCACTTTCGGACAGTTCAATGATAATGAAGAAGCGGCGTCAGTTCAAATCATTGGGCATATTCGTCCACGTCGACCGGAGCTCGCCGACTGGCTAAAGTGGGTCCTCAGGTTCCGGGCAAGCCCCGGCCCCGACGGAGGTCCGGGGCTTGCTTGCGGACTAGGAGACTAGGAAGACAATGGCACACACACCAGACCCAGGGTTCTTATCTACAGGCCGCTGAAGCTTGCCAGAATCGTCGGCTGCTGCACCCATAATTAACTGCGATGCTCCTTCGACAAGGGGGCAAGCGGAAGGTTGCGACCCCTGCGCGCTAAAAGACGAATCCCAATTGGCCTATCACGGTCAACAGCTGGGTCGCATGCACCAACAAACCAGCAGATTCCTGCAACTCCATGGGGCTGAGACTGCTTCTTCCAGGGTGAAGAGCAGCTGTGCCGCAATTGTGTGGCTATCGTACAGTCCCATCTCTGCAGCTCTGCCGCATTCTTCCGCTCCCTCGAACATATTATGACTCGAGGCCCTCTGTTGCGAAGGTCTTTGCGCACCAGAACATGCCATCCTGTTCCATTGCTAGGAACTGCAACATCCTGCGATGCGACAAATCATCCACGAGTCCGAGGAAAGCATGACCGTCTCTACGACCGGGTCACCGAAAGCAGTGGGGTTCTGGGAGAAGTGGATCATCCCGCTCTGTCTGGTCATCACCACCGCTTTGAGTTCCGTCTTGATCGTTGCCCATTCTCTGAGGTGGACGGTCAACGGATCTTGGTACGAATCCTCCTTCGCGACGATCACATCTAATCGCGCAGCCATCCAGTCCGGGATCCAGCTTCTTGCGGCGCTTCTTGCACTCATTCACACCTCAACAGTCGCTGTCCTCATTCAGCATGGCTCCAGGCTAGCCTTCTTCAACTCGGGTGGTTCAACCACACAGAACCTGAAAGGATGGATGAACTTGGGAATTCCACGCATACGATGGGATCTCAGGCTTCGATTTCTCCTGCCAATTGTCGCCATTTCCGGTCTCGGTCTGATATCCTCAGCTCTGTGGGTTGGCGCGATGACGCCTGTTAGCAGCACTGTTGTGGAGCAGGGGATTCTGCGAGTCCCTTCGTTCAAGAATACGACCCTGATAAAAGAATATCCTTCCGAAATTTCACGCGCAGGCCCATCGACCACAACAAAGCAGGGGCTTTTCACGTACTCGGTTGGAGTAAAATTGCTGGGCAGCCTCATTGCTTCTGGGTCATCAGCAACAACCTCTGATGGATCGGTCCGTAGACACGCGAAAATCGACAACACCCAGTACATCTATGAAGGTCGCTCCTACGGTGTTGGATCATCAGTAGGCATTCAAGATACTGCCATCACCAACAGGACCTCGGCGGTAGATTACTCATTCCATGAGGATGGGTACTTGCCGCAAGTCCAGTGCTCCTACAACCGAAGCATGAACTTCGCCATCGGATCGGAATTTCCTGATAGGATATTCGGGGTTTCAGGATGGCTTCCCGACAGCGTCGGCAGCCCACAGTTCTCCGAGTACGTCGGACACAGCACAGATCCCATCGTTGCGGTCGGTGTGGCACATAGCGCTGAGTCGATTCGTCGCTACGTTTCCATTGCAGCAGGCAAAAGCTACCTTGCCTTGAACGCTACGCAGTGCACCGTTGACTTCACACCTACTCGGTTCAACGTTTCTGTCGGCATTCGTGGCCGAAACATTACAGTCATCCCAGAAGGTCAGATCGACGACTTCGATTCGCAGCGCAACCTCACGCGGACTGTTGTGCGTCAATTCGAGCTTATATCAAATGACTTGACGAACTTCTATGAGTCCATCCTGGGCAACGCATTCCTATCGAGTATCACCGCGTGGAACATGTCTTCCAACGAGAACGGCACAACCACAGAAGCTGAAGCAACGCTACGTGGACTCGAAAACGCTGTTACGGCAATGACAGAGTCGATGTTGGCTGCATACGGAGCAGCACAGCTGATGGTCGGAAACTTCTCTGAAGAAAGAGAAGCAAACGTAACAATCGGGGTGTTTGTCATCGGAGAAATTGTCTACGTGGTTGCGATTGCCATCCTCAACGCACTTGTGCTCTTGGCCGTTGCGGTGGAGACTATCCGTACCAGGGGATGGAAGGACCTGCCGCCTTTTGACCTTTCAGATCCCGAATGGTTGATCACAGCCTCATTCCGAGGTGGCGAGTTGTCTCACACATGGAACCGAGATGCCGAAGGACCCTTGGTGGCTCAGAGCACTATAAAGGGACCTATTTCATCTTACACACCCATATATCAACGCGGCGATAAGGATGAACATCACGTTGAAGTGATTTCTGCAGATGAAGGTGGACACAGAGTTGTTTTGATGCTACAAAGTCGCTGATTCGTACGCGCTATATGTTTGTTTCATCGGATGATCTCATTCCAACTAGCTTGTTCAGCAGCAGTAGCAATTATATATGTCTAATGTTGAACCTAACCGAAAATTCTTTGATATCATATCCCTTCTGCTTGACGGTTCTTACATCGACTGAAGCCGAGATCCGGTATCGTTGTGTTCCGAGCCCTGCTATGATAGAGTCATCAAACAAATCAGGCCTGAAACCCTCTGAGATCATAGCATGCCAGTGATCTTCCTCATCTTCGCGATTTACATGACGAAGGAATGCTTGAATCCCTATATCGGTTATGTCTGATCTTGATGGGGATGCATCTAGTAGTAAGATTCTAGGCGTCACATTGCTTTGAATATGTCTCCGGCCGCAGAGCATCCATAGCTCAAGTTGAGCCGGCTGAAGACTTACAACCAACTTCAAAGCTTGGACCTGTGTCGAGAATCGAGGTGCAAAAAAGAGCCGACCACAAATATCCCAAGATGTCCTTGGTAGAATTCGACTGATCGTGATACGCTTATCTATAGGTATGTGCACGCTTTCGTGTCTCCCCGAAAGCGTGTTGTCGGGCCTGCGGTACGAAAGTCGGTCCTCAACTATGGTGAATGAGGGCTGGTACTCCGTCGGATGGTCGAGCTTATATGACAACAAAGCCATGGGCAAATTGCAATCTCGCCGGAAAAGGTCTGGCTGGACCTTCTCAAGAAAGATGCCGCAACGATGAGTTGAAGTGCCAATATCCAGGCGAAGAACGTATCGAATAACTCCTCCATTATCCTCTTCAGGTAGCAATATAGGCTTAGGCACAATGGCGAGGCCTAAAATACCATAGGGGCAGGGTCTCAGAATATCTTTGTCTGACGGGACCAGGACCATGCAAAGATTTCTTCCCATAAAGCGAGGGCCTCTGCTGGTCATTTCCATTCCAATATCATGGTTTCGAAAATGCATACTTGCTTGCGTTTTTTCATGACCAGCGAAGTCGGCTGGAGATGATGCGAAGGCCACTGAAGTTCGGGAGTGGAGGGGTCTGCGAGAATCCCATGCGAGTAATGAGGTATCGTCGTCCTTTCTGCAAATCTCCTCCTGTAGTCGGCGAAACGCTTTCTGGCCTTCTCCATAGAGCATGGGCATATTTATGTCGAAGATGCCCAAAAGTGAATATGCCACATCCTCTTTTCTTCTCGTGCTTCTTGAGGCCGCCCAAGCCATCCGCGTCGCCACGGGGATTTCCCACAGGTGTGTCTTGCCAAGCAGCACGTCGCAAAGAATTCCGGTGATGTCTGAGATGATTTCGACGAGGGATTCTTTCGTACCCAAAAGATTCCAATCCTGATCATAAAACCGCACTTCAGTGGGGGCGAGCAGTTCCTGCAGTGTCCAGCCTCTGGTAAACCATCTGCAGTTGCGAAGGTGCTTCTCCAAAGATCGTGTGCGGGGCATGTCTGCCAAGTAAGCGTAGCAGGCCTGCGCTTCCTGGTAATATCTGAACATGGAGTTGATCGATTCCGAAAGGTCCGCGCTGCTCGTTTTGTCAATGCAGCAGGTGTCTACCAAGCATAGTCAACTCCACGAGCTCGAGCTAGGCGACATATTTCCTCGATTTTCTCGAAGCCCTTCATGTTTTGAGCGACATCGATATCTTGAAAGTCTCGAAAGCTGACTTCCTCCTCGTCCCAAGTATGAGATAGGATGACATAATTGGGGATTTCTTCGTCATAGACCTCTTCTATCTTAAGTGTTCTCACATCGATGAGCTTCATCGTCGACGTCGACCATTGATGGAAAATCGCAGCTGGAATCAGATTAATACGCATCAACAAAATCCAGGAGGGGGACGGAGACTGGGATTAATTTTGGGCTCCAAAATTGGAGATAAGAAATAACCTAACCTCTTAGTCTGACCATTCTTACCTTACTGCATGTGTGAGCTGGCGTGCATGAAGTGCCACATGACCACCTCAAGGAAAGCCGGAGATAAGCCGAGATTATTTTTACAATCATTCCTGTATTTTTATTCGTTAACTGGACACCACGGTCTCTTATGGGGATTCTTTTGCCTGAAAGAGACTCAATCCGGCAGCATAGTAAAGTTCTTTATCAGATTTCATTTTGTGCGGGTATTATTCATGTGTATTGCCTCTTCACAGCGTCAATGTCCATAGGTAGTAAAGAATTATCAATGACTGATTGTAGACCTACTTACCAATCTCGAAAAAGTCGTTTTTAGTTGTTTGATATTAATAGTATATCATAGTATTCAACGTGACTGGTAGTTTGTTGAAGCGTCCGGGAGTTTGAATCATGGCAACCTCAATTCAAGCTGCATTTTGATTGCTATAAGTTACCATATTGGTCATGGGTCATCTGAATGCTGGTAGGTAGCTGCAAATTATCAGCATTAAAAAGGAGATCAAAACAGATTTAACTTGTGCTTGATCGGAATGGAGACGTTGTGCCTCGATGTTGGCGGCATTTTCTGGTGTAACTGAACGCACCGAGTTCCTCCGGCCATTGCATTTTAGCTTTCGTATGACAAATTTGCTTATCTAAACTATCAGTGATGGATGTCTCATCTCACAGATGACGACCTTAGGTCAATAATAATCGGAGTAATCAGAGGAAGTGGTCGCTCATGGCGGGAAACGGAGCTCGAAGGATGAGGTGCTCCTATCTTGCTCCCTAATGTACCTAAGTCTTGCGTTGTATGACTGCCATGATTCAATCATAACGCTTCTATTTCGATTTGCACACCGGCTGTTCTGAGACGATCAGCCAAAGGCTGCCCCAACGTCGCTGGTGTCAGAATCCCGCCTCCCAATTTGTGTGCAACACAATCCCTCCTAGGGTCCAGTAAGATCACGGCTGCCTCAACCGCCATAATGCCCGAGAGCATGTATGAGTCGCCATTGTATCTCAGTTTCGCCTGCACCCCTTTTTGTGGAGGAGGATTCCCTTGGACATCCTGTGCATCTTCTTTCAGCTCTGCGATAGCCACGCCGCGATACTCAATGAAATTCTTCTGCCTTTCCCGCTCATTCGGTCCAGAGCCTGGTGGTACTAGCAGCTTTATCAGCCATTTCAGGGGTGGAAAGATGGCCGGGAGGATGGTCATAACCCAAACGAGAACCCAGAAAGCCCAACCATGCACTACAGACGGGTATCGCTGAACGCTCCTGAAGTCGAAGTTCGGGCCGTATGATGTGAGTTTGAGGCCGCTATGTTCTTCTTGCTGCAGCAAACCCCATGTTCGTTGAACAATTGCTTGGTCATGCGCCGCCGTCATACCAAACCCCAGTGTACCAAGTTGAAGTCGCTCGATTGTGTCTTTGCTGATGTTTCTTCTCCCATCAGTTTGCGATCTCGCTGGATGAATAGGCGATAATGCCCAAGGCTTTCCGGCTTTAAGAATGTTTCTAAGGCCGTATGATGAGACAGAAGTTACCAAGCCATTTAGTGTGCCACCGCTTGCTTGTACTCTCGAGTCATGGACTGATGTAAGAGCAGCCAATGTTGGGCAGTCGTATGTCTCCTTGATCTTTTCAACCATGAGGCATGTGAGAAGGTCGGCAAGCAGGCTGCCAACTCCACACGAAGGTACCATCTTCGATCCAGTCATCAGTATTTGGAAATCATATCATACGGGGGAGAGTTTATGTTATGATGCTAGGGGAAGATCTTACCATAGCCCCTGTTGACTTGGCAGCTTCTTCGTAGGCTTTGATCATCTCCAGTACGGAAGGGGTCTCTCCGTTACTGATGTAATGTTAGAAAATATTGGTCTGAGGCCATGAAGTAGCTTGAACTCACATGTCAACATAATGAGTCCCGTTCTCAGCACAGCCTTTGAACATCAAGACACCATGCTGGGGGAAAGGGCCCACCGTTGCAACCAAGCACCGGGTCTGCCTAGCTAGAGCAGCAAGCGATTTGGTCGTGAATTCGACGGGAATGACGTCTTCAAGATTAAGAAATCAGTCTGGGCTCGCCCGAAAGAGCTTTTTTTTTTTTTTTTGGCGAATCGATGGTTCTCACCTGGGCTCTGAGATGTTTTGAGTCTGAGTCCTTCGGCCAACTTGGTCAATTTCGCTCCAGAGCGACCTGCGATGGCCCACTTCAGACCACGATCCATCTCCGCGAGGTGCATCGCAGCGAAGCGGCCTGTGAATCCTGTTGCCCCGAGAAGAATAACATCATACTCGCGATCTGAATTATTGAAAAAACGAGCCATGATGCCGGTATCGATCGTGTTTCATGCTCCATCGATGGATAAGCGATCGGGGGTCGTCTATGCAACGCGTTGGCAGTATTTAAACGCGCAACAGAGAGCTATGCGTGGAAGCAAACAGTTTCTCCGTGGACCGACTTGAGAATCCTTTGAAATCGTTACACTCGGAGATAGTAAGCAATAGTAATTGATTGGTATTCAGTCGGACGAATTCATGGCCCAGATCTGACTCCACAACTTTTCATTGAGTCTGCTCTTTAAAGTTCTCCTGTCTATCAAGATGGTAACGGCGGACAAACAGAGGGCAGTGGAAGTATCTCCGCTCGTCTTGCCCTATTCTAAACTGTCGGACATTGGGCCAAAGTCCGCTTATGGCGCGTTTCAGTCGCCAAAAGTACCGAAGGATTCCCGCCGGTGCAGTTAGTTCATCCGATCATCCGTACTAACATGAACGCCTGTCAAACGAGTATTCGTAGCTGAAATAGGCTAGACAGAAGACCGAAGGCGAGTAAATGGCATTGTGCACGATCGAAGCAACGGCGACGAGCATGACGATGGCACGATGGCATGATGGAACGACGGAGCGATGGAGCGACGCAGACTTTTCAACAACAAGCCCAGAAAGTATAAGTCACGGAGACAACTCCCTTTGATAGCGCCAAGGAGCGTAGCATGGTTCCGTCGCATGATGAAACCTCGGAGTCGTCTTAACTTTGCCGGCCGATGCCGGAAGCTCTCCGATAAAAACCCCGACGCCGGAACCGGATGAGACGGAGACCACGGCGATGCAACCAAGTGGCGTTACCCCGTTCGAGCTGGAAATCCGACTGCCGAGCCGACTGCCAGATCAGCACCGCTGAGCCACACTACGGAAGACACCGGGGCCGTGGTCTCTTTTACATGCCAGATTTCCGGACATTGTCTCCGGTTACAATCGAACTCGCTCCGGAATCACCATTGCCACCCCCAGGCAAAGTCAATTCCGTCCCAAACTCTTCGAACTAGGTAGCCAGACGTATCAAGATAAGATCGGACCAAATAAACGTGAAGCGCTTAAAATTTCCCGGAGGCGAAACGATCATGTGCAGATTGCGGGGTCCCATTTCCAACCAAGTCGTATCCAAGAATTGCGTGCTTGACCCCCAAGATAGCAACATCGCGCAGCCACCATTTCTAATCAGCGCCGTCCTTGAGGCCGCTTCATGCCACCATTCAAGTTGCTGACTTTGATATGAATGGCGTCATTTCCCCACGGCCAAAGGACCCGATACCTCCATCTTTCGTCTCATGTACTCCAAGAAGCCAATGGACTGTAGTTTCGTAGCCATAGATCGGGGCCGCGTCGGCTGAATGTTTTTTCTTTGGACGGTCGGAGACACAACGCAATCGAATCCCTGCCAGCATGCAATTCTTCTGGTTGAGTGCCCCTCATCGGATAAGCTCCGACAGTTATGGCCTTTGGAGGGGTAATCTATATAAGAGCAATCGGGCACTTTCCATCACACTGCGTTTCTCGTGGGCAGTACAGCCTTGAAGACGATCCAAATCATACCCATAATCAGACAAAATGGCACCTTCAGCAACATCGACGTCCACCGTGACCGACCCGGCCAACTTGCCGGTGAACAACCTCCGCTTGTACGCTGACGGCTCCGGCGACTATAAGGAGCTGTCTCCCGTTGTCTACGACAAGGAGGCCAAGTCTAAGGGAGGAGATGGCCACGAAGGCGCCAAGGTGCGCTCTTCTGACAACCCCATTACGACATTCAGCGACTGATCTGTATCAATGTAGTATCCTCACTATCTCCCCACGTGGAACCCCGAGCAGAAATACCCCCCTTTGCAACCATTCCAGCACATAGAACACGGAAAGAATGCAGACCCCAGTTTCCCTAACCTTCTCCCGAAGAGTGAGGCTCAGGTCACTGACCTGACGCCCACAATTGGTTCTGAGGTTAGGGGCATCCAGCTGAGCAAGCTCAGCGACGCTGGAAAGGACGAATTGGCTCGCTACGTTACCGAGCGCAAGGTTGTTGCCTTCCGTGGCCAGGACTTTGCCGACCTTTCCATCGATAAGGCCCTCGAATTCGGTGGTTACTTCGGTCGCCATCACATCCACCCTACCTCTGGATCTCCCGAGGGCTTCCCCGAGATTCACCTGGTTCATCGTGCAGCCGGCGACCGCTCAGCAGAGCAGTTCTTCGCCACCAGAACCAGCTCCATTGCCTGGCACTCTGACGTCTCTTACGAGGCCCAGCCTCCCGGTACCACCTTCCTGTACATCCTCGACAAGCCTGAGACTGGAGGCGACACTCTCTTCTGCGACGCCGTTGAGGCCTACAGGCGTTTGAGCCCGCTCTTCCAAGAGAGACTTCACGGCCTGCAAGCCGTGCACTCCGGTATTGAGCAGGTCGCTGCGTCTGTGAAGAAGGGCAGCATTAAGCGCCGCGAGCCTGTTGCTAACACCCACCCCCTCGTCCGCACACACCCTGCTACTGGCGAGAAAGCGCTCTACATCAACCCTCAGTGTAAGTAGATTCTGAAGACGCCCAAATGCATACGCTAATTCAACTACAGTCACCCGTGAAATCGTCGGGTTGAAGAAGGAAGAGTCCGACGCTCTTCTTAAGTTCTTGTACGAGCACATTGCCTGGGGTGCAGACTTCCATGCCCGTGTGAAGTGGGAGGAGGGCACCGTTGTCGTTTGGGACAACAGAGTCACTCAGCACTCAGCGCTGGTTGACTGGAACAATGGCTCCCGAAGGCACCTTGCCAGAATCACTCCCCAGGCTGAGAGGCCATATGAGACCCCGTTCAAGGGTTAGATCTTGAGGATGAGCGAGGTTGCGAGGGGTCGGGTGTGTAAATCAGAAGACCTGTGAGGTCATTCAGGGACCATCTGAACCAAGAATGGTGGTGTGTCCGCAGTTAAAGACTGCAAGATTTGTTATCGAGAGACTTGAATCATGATGAATGCCAATTTTACGAATTCAGACAGTCTGGCCCTTGATCGGTGATCGCCATCAATTCGCCTGAGGGATATGTTCCATTCTATGTTTGCCACAACGGGCTCAATGATCTCGAGCTGCGAAAGTCACAGTGAAACGGGCAACTCGACGACCCATTCCCATGCAGTCGGATCGCCTGTCAGTAGCACAGGCCATGTTGCATACCCATTCCCCTGGGAACGGCTGTTTCCAACATAGGAATAGCTCATTCTACTCGACTTGCCGAACTGAAGCTATTCTCGCACTTCGTCTCCCTGCGCAAGCCACTGATAAGATCCAGACTCGCATCGAACCTTCGATGACAGGGACGGAAGACAAAGACAAAAGTCTAAGATAAGCCTGAAAATGTAGCAGCAGCGTTGGCTGGACTTTGGCACGTCCGCGCTGCGCCAGGGTGGGCTGTCCATTTTGCTGTTATCTAATTGGTTGGTTCTTCGACATCGCGCATATTTCTCTGTCGCAATCCCATGGCTAAGATCACGCAATGGCGTTCCCATCCCTTTTTCGTTAACAAAACGTGCTGGCTCGCATGCAACCCAAATCAAATGCGAGAAGCCAAGAGGTTGGGTCTGGATTATCCTCGTCTTTCGATGAACTATCCACAGGAGGCAATTCATTCGTCATCTCACCAAGACAGCACTAGCAGAATTTCCCCAGTCGGCATATGCGCCGTCCCACGAATGAGCCCCCCCATAGTCCCAGACGGGATTCCCTCCGCTTAACTGAGCCCTTTGTAAGCTTGTTTGTTAGTCTTCGGCTGCTCCATTACCTGTCACTGATCATTCCCGAATGCTGGAACCACTCCGGATCCTACTCGACCCCCCCACGGGCCCGTTACGAGTCGTTGACCATTGATGCACAGCGCAATTCCGTGAAGTAATTGCACCATAGATAAGACGGCTCATTCGCTGGACAGCTCGAATCGCTTATGGTGCGATCGCCCTGGATCATCGCGACACAGCGATCAGTACTTTCCTCTCTGCACCCCTGCCATCCGACGTCAAGCCGGAGAGTTGGGAGAATTGAGATGAATTACGCGTAGAGACCAATGCCCAGATTGCCGGGTTCATGGAGGGCATCTATAAAGGTTCTTGCATCTCCGCGGAACCATTCCAAACTGCCGGGAATTCGAGGTTGTGATGCACCTGCCGAGGCTCTAAAAACATCTGCAAGGACTGACACAACTGTGACAATTCCTGTTGTTCAGAGTTGCCGGTCATTCAGCCATGGCTTCAACCAACACTGGAGGGCCCTTCAAGGACCATCCCGAGGAGACCAAAGACGTTAGCACCTCCCAGTCGCAGGCCACGGACGCATCAGTGTCATCGGTGAAGGGGGTGTCCGACAATGCGTACGGCTCAACGGATGAGCATGTTTTCTCAGACCCCAGTATCGCTGAGTACTGGCGCAAGGTGTACGAGAAGGCGCAGTACGAGAACCGACACCGTTTCGATCCGAGCTACCAATGGTCGGCTGAGGAAGAGAAGAAGCTGGTTAGAAAGGTATGATTGACCTTCCTGTTGGAGAGGGAACAAAATGGAGTCGAACCGAAGCTGACTTGAAGGTGTGTAGATCGACAAGCGCATCATGGTTTGGGCTTGGGTCATGTTTTGTGCCCTCGATCTTCATCGTCGTAACATCAACCGAGCGATTTCCGACAACATGGTATGCGCATGGCAAGACAACTGAATACGGACGCCTACTGACTTGTGTTCAAAAGCTTCCGGAACTCGGCATGAACACGAACGATTACAACTATGGCCAGACGGTTAGTGCACCCGAAGTATTCCGGAACACAATTAGACTCACACTCGGGGGTAGATCTTCCTTCTCACGTTCCTCTCCGCGGAGTTGCCTAGTGGACTCATCAGCAAGAAGCTCGGCGCCGATAGGTGGATCCCAACCATTATGGTGGGTTGGTCTATCACGGCTGGCTGCCAGGCCTTCTTATCGAGTCGCGCCGGCTTCTATGCCATCAAAGCGCTTTTGGGCCTGTTGATGGGCGGTTTCATCCCGTGAGTGGCCGGCCGTTCGATATCGAGGATTATTGGACGTTGCTAACTCATCTTAGTGACATCGTCCTTTGGCTCACCTACTACTACAAATCGAACGAACTCCCGCTCAGACTCGCCTGGTTCTGGACTGCGCTCAGCACCGTCAACATCGTGGGATCCTTGCTTGCCGCAGGTGTTCTCCAGATGCGAGGAATTGCAGGATGGTCTGGTTGGAGATGGCTGTATGTAAACCGTGCCGTCATGCATGATGTGGATCTTTCGACTAACGGTGCAAAAGGTTTCTCTTGGAGGGAATTGTGACCCTCATCATCGGCATCTTTTCGTGGGGTCTCATGCCCCCTGGTCCCTGCCAAACGAAAAACTGGTTCCGGGGTAAGAACGGATGGTTTTCCGACCACGAAGAGTACATCATGGTCAACCGCCTGCTGCGGGACGACCCGAGCAAGGGTGACATGCACAACCGAGAAGCAGTCGGCCCCTCTCAGCTGTTGAAGGTCGTCAAGGACTGGGAGCAGTGGCCTCTATACCTGATCGGCTTGACCACATACATTCCGCCTTCCCCGCCGAGCAACTACCTCTCCTACATCCTTCGCAAGCTGGGATTCTCTGTTTTCCAAGCTAACCTTCTCGCCATTCCCTCGCAATTCCTGTTCGCCGTCAACCTACTCATTATCTCATGGGTCTCTGGAAAGTTCAAGGAGCGAGCCATCGTCTCGTCCATCTCCAATATTTGGATCTTCCCATGGCTCGTGGCGCTCGTGGCTCTACCTGCAAGCTCGAGCACCTGGGTCAGATATGCCCTGTTGACCGGTCTGCTGAGTTACCCGTACTGCCACGCCATCTTGGTTGGATGGAACGCGAAGAACAGCAATGCAGTGCGAACAAGAGCTGTCAGCGCGGCGCTGTACAACATGTTCGTGCAGGCGGGTAACATTGCTGCTTCTAACATCTACCGAGACGACGATCAACCTTTGTATCGCCGCGGAAACAAGATTCTTCTCGGAATCTGCTGCTTCAACATTGTGCTGTTCTACCTCGTCAAGGCATTTTACATCTGGCGGAACAAGGTTCGCGACCGCGCATGGAATGCTTTGACGAAGGCGCAACAAGAGGACTACACCCTCAACACAACAGACGAGGGTCAACAAAGACTCGATTTCCGATTCGCACACTGAAACTTGTTTGTTATGGAGTTAGCTGGGCCGACAAGGTGCAAGGAGGGAGCTCGATCACCTGTGGCATTCAATGTGGAGCGCATGAGCAGCGGCTATGGAACTGTACAGGATCGCATATGAGCTTAGAATGGATGAAAAATAGACGTGAAACATTTGATATGACAACGACCAATTCAGTCTCATAGATTCGAGGCAACTGGTAGTAAGATGTGGATTTCATGTTCCGCGAGAACGGCCAGTGGGAAGAACCAACGGGAGACGATGACCAAAGCGACGAAAGCGCTCAAGCCACAGGGGAGCCCGTGCCCGTATTGTACAGGGATTCGCTCCAAGGTCGCACCAGCACCGATGGACGCTTTTGGTGGTCGAAACCTTCTACTTACAACGCGCGCTTATGTTCGAGTTAGTTGGGCCTGGTGTTGCTACTCACATAGACTATGGCAAGTATATTGGTTCCCGTTGTCATTAGAAAAGTTGCTGATCACTTTGTTTGATGCTCTTGAAGTCGCACGTTGATGATCAGATTCTGGAGTGGCGCATGAGACGCGATCAAAGGCTAAGCTTATCGGGAATAGAGTCAACTTGAAGGCAGGGTCTTAGCTGACATTGGCCTATCAGAACACAGTTTGAGAGACACTACCATTTCGGCACTGCAGGCGACACCATTCCGGGCGCTATCTCCCACCATCGGAGGGATTGCGATCCTGGTGCGGCACGTAAAATGATCTGAATCCTCTCAGGGGCTTGGCCACAGCAAGGCACCAGCATTTGATGTTTTCTCTGTTGATGCACTTTCCCACCGCCATGCCGGCAATATTGCGATTCTAGACATCACAGCGAAGGGTGGTTCAGGACTCTCACAGCCACGGCTGACACGCATCAACGATAAACAGCATCGCATTCGCCCCGCTTGCCTGTGACAGCAATGGCCAGCGTTCCTTGGGGAGGGCCAGCATGGGCCGAGCTTGACGTTACCAGAAACTGCACCGCGTTCGGCGATTACGCTGCTTGGGTCACGACAGACGGCAACGAGCCGCCGTTTCCCACTGTCGTGAGCTTCTGGCGCGCTGTTGTTCCCGAGGTCAATTCAACGCAGCCGACCAGTGCGCAAATCATCGATTGGCATGAGTGGGTTCGCTCGAACAGGACCACTCTAGCCCGTCAGGTGGCAGATATCTCATCATGTCGGCCGGAGTTGTGCCAGGCCATTGGCTCCGAGATTGACGGCAGCCTCGCTGGCTTTGGGGTGAGCAATTCACATTTGCCTCGTATGTTGATCATGCTAAACAGTACCAGCTTCTCGCCTCCTACGGTCTCGAAACCGTACTGTTGACTGTCTACTGCACATTTGCCCTGCTGCGGTATTTCAACAACCGAAAGCGTAGGGCCAGCTCGCCCAACGAAGCCCAGGAATCACCCGAAGCTGTCAAGTCTAGCGTCTTCGGTCGCGTTAATGAGGCTTTGGGAGGTACAACGTATGACCTCTTTACCGCCGCTGCGTTCCTCTCCCTCGGGATCCAGGCTACTGTCATCTACAGCCAAGTCTCTCCAATTGCCTATCGCTACAACTCCTCCCTGCAGCTCATCGTGTCGGCATTTGCGTTCTATCCTTTGGCGACGATGCTTCCGCTCATCCTCAACTCCGTTCGTCGGAGTTGGCTCAAGGGCGCCGTCCTCGTCGGGTTGTTCGTCATCCACACCGCAGCTTGGGTGCTCTGCACAAATAACGCCCAGGTGGACTATTATCACAACTCCAACGTCATCGGTCTTTGCCCCCAAAACCATCCATGACAAGCTGTTGTATCAGCGGCCATGTTTACCATGGCAGCCATGGTTTGGATGCCGCCGCTGTTTGGGTTGTGTCTTAGCGTCGTCCTATGCTTCTACAGATGCAACAATCGTAAGATGTGGCAGGCAAAATGGCTTGAAAAGGTTGCTAAAGGGGCTATGATTCTATACGCATCCTTCAACTTCGTTTGCATGTGGGGCGCTTGGATCATTCTCGTCGTGTTCTTCAGCGGCGCATCATGGAAGCCAGAGGATGCTTGGAGTTTAGGGCAGGCACTTGCTCTCACGCCATGGATTCCGTGGTGGTCGAACTCATCTCCATCTTGTTTCGTAAGTTCACCCCTCTTGAGATTCCGTAGTCTTCGAGCTAACAAAATGTAGTCGGTACCGAGGCTGGCTTCGTTGGTCGTTTACCCCTTGAGTTCAAGGTCATCCGCAGTGAGAAGGTTTTGCATCGCCAAGAGGGGGATTCGTTCTTAGACGAAGCTGAGGTTCATGGCGGGAATGGGGCTTGATGCTCCCTGAGGCTAAAAGAAGTTGATCGTATCCAACACTCATAATCTGATTTACCGACGTCACAAGAACGGAAAAGTACCACATGTGTATGTTTGCTGTTCTCTGGAGTCTTGAATGATGCACCATGAACACAGATTCATTTGCGGTGGACGGCCTGAGACCGGTGGTTGTTTCCAACCGAGTAACTCCGGCTACGTGCGCCAAACCAGCACCATTAACACGTCTGTCTCAATGGGCAAGTGCTCGCATACTAAGTTCTAGGACCATGAGTCATGGCCCTATCAGATTTCACGCCTGATTGCACTCATGAAATTCCGTGGCACAGGATGATAGGTTGTCATCCAAGGGGCGTTTTTAGCGTCGGACTGGAAGGATTCGTGTGCCTGCAAAGCTAGCCCTCATCATTCTCCTCGCCGTCAGCACCACTTATCTCTGTCATCACACTCGCCGTCACCGCCCCCGAAAACGATATTCACGCATCTATTGCTCATCAAGTATGAGTGCTCTACCCAAGTCCGAAGGCTACTTGCCGTACTTCCTGGTCTATGTAAGATGAGGAAATGATTATTACGGAGCATGATGGTCGCTAACAGGCAATAGCAAGGGCTGTCTGCTCTAGCTCACTCGACGTTTTGCTACCTCAAAGATCCAAATGTGTCAATGGTTTCGTTCTCGGGCCATGCGCGGCCTCCTCCGACGAAACTGCAGGCGCATCTGTATGGCATCAAGAACGTGTACACTGGCTTGATCAGGCTCTATGCTGCGTACAATATCAGCAACCCTCAGCTCTATGACCTTGCAGCATGGACTTCTGCTGGTGTGCTGTTCTTGTATCTCACAGAATTCAGTATCTGGAACACTGTTAGAGCCAGAGAGCTCATTTTCCCTTTGGTCACTGCCAGCGCGAATTTGATTTGGATGCTGTGGGCTCGAGGGTATTATCTACAATAGCTTGGGACTATATCTAGTCGAGTTGATCCAACATTAATTCATTGAAATATGATCCCAAAGCCTGCGGCAAGAAAAGAGTATGTTGCGCGTTGGGATACTGGAATAGGAGAAGATTGAGCTCACTTCATTTCTCATTGACGGTAAGCTCTCCAACGGGTTTGATGTTAGCCGAAGTTCCATCAAGAACCACAGTCTCGCCCTTCTCTACACCATACTCGATGTTTTGCCACATGACTCCCAGCATTCTGCTTCTGATCTTGTGGTGGCTAATGCTTCTTCCACGGCTGAAGCTTTGTGGACTTGACGTTGGAAGAAGTTCCATCAACTACAACAGTACCACCCTTAGGGATCCCATATTGAATACCCTCCGTAGAGGCCAATTCCTGGGGCGGCCATCCCTTCTTCCATGGCTGCGACTTGGTGTTCACCGTTGAATCGTCCATCTCCACTTCGAATAGATATCTCGTTGTATGGTCCTCGTTGCTCGTAGTCTGTTGCAGAATGATCTAGCGCTGTCCGGGAATGACAAGCTTGTGCCTGAGAAATTAATTCCCAATACACTAGAAGTTTGACACCGGTAGATAAGATAAAGTCTGATGCTTGAGTATCACACGATAATCAACCTTGAATACAACATAAAAGGAGGGAAGATGAAGTGGCAAGGATGGTATAGAAAACTATCAAGACTCAGTTCTACCAAACAGAAAGGTGGTCTCATAATCATTATATGTGCGTGCTGCGCCGGTTTCGGAAGCATCTGTGCCGGTAGAGACAAAAAGTTGTTGAGCCCAACATGGCTGTCGGATATTGCTCTGGCCCATGGTGGGCGGTCATGAGAAGGCAGTGAAGTGACAACGATCCACGGAAGTTGCAGCAAAATGAGACATGGGAAAAATTGATTAAATCATCTGTGAGCCGTACTGGAAATACCCAGCACTATCAGGGTCATGCGGTCAATCGAAAGTTCAATACATTGTTGTCTTGAAGCACAGGAAGTTCTGTGATCTGCCGGATGCTACTAATAGACCATTCTAGTAACGAAAGCTAGTGATCCTGAACCGGCTTACCAACCTCGGGAGATTTCGGCATGGGCTTGGAACATTTGGATGTACGGCCTGAAGGAAACATAACCCCCGGAGACAGTGTGGGAACATAGTACTCTATCCGACCCCTACTTACAGACTCCAAGTTCCAACGCATGTCCTACACACCGACTCTTCCGGTATGCGCAAGTTGTGCATGTATCTGAGGCCCACAACTGGCTTTAATTCCACGGCATAAGGTCAGTACAATGCAGCCACCCACTAGTACGAACATGAGCAATATCGCTCGATACATCAGCTTTGTGCCAACAACTCCAGTGTTTCTTCAAAAGGCGTGAAAGCCCACTCACTCATTTCGACTCGGATCGACTGCTTGGACGCACAGCTGTTATAACGGCGCGAGCATGATTTACTGATTTCATCAACCGATTCGATGTACCTCCCGGAGACACCGGCAAAGATCGTTACGGGGCGCATGCACTTCCTAGCTCGTGACCCGAAATATCTGCGCGAAAAGCCGTACACCCTGCGGTATGCACCAGCACCCGAAGATGGCTTCCCACAAAGCAACATCGATCGAGTCCAGCATCAGCTGACATTCCACGACTTACGCCTGCACTCTGAACTTGAGTACGGCAGGGCTGGCTTTATGGTATCGGAGTGCCTATCGCTGATGCAGTACGAGGACTATGCCGACAACAAGAAAATCGAGACGATACATGCCGGTGAGGTCACCAAAGCTGTGAGACAGGCTCTCAGAGCGGCATCTGTTGACCTACTTGACTACGTGGTGAGGCCTCCTCCTTTCGATAAGGAATTGTGAGACGCAAGCTGAGCAGAGCTCCCAACACATTTAGGTGCGTCGGCGGCATCCGACTTGGCCAATAGCTACAGGTGAAACCTACGCCTTCAACCAGCCTGCTTCGGGGGCGCATATCGGTCAGTTCTCAGCTCTGCAAGTTTTGCTACCCCGCTTCTAGATCAGAGCCTTACTGATGTTACACCACAAAAGACCATACGTACGAGGGCGGCAGAGCAATCATTCGCGAGACATATGGAGAATTAGCAGACACGATTTTAAAGGGGCGATGGCAGTGCGTCAAGTGGGTGACCCCCTCTTCTCTACGCTCTCCACTAAAAGCGTCCGACTTTCTTCCACAACGACTCGATATATCAGCTGTTTACGGTATCATCACAGGCTGGGGGGTCTGGCCCATTCATGTCGTGGGGTCGTCTTGTTTCACGTGTCAATTTGCACCCTGATAACACCCCCAAGATTAATCATTCGCTGAATTCCGAAGCTGACCGAGTGGCACATTAGTGTGTGGCATCCTCTTCAGGGGCCCTTGATTGACTGGCCCCTCGCCTTGTGTGATGCGGAGACCGTTGACTTTGCGGCCGACGCCATGCCTGGCGACGTGGTTGATCGAGATAATGTGTTTGAAAACACGCAAATTCATTACAATCCGAACCAAAAATGGTACTATGTATCAAACCAGTTGCCCACCGAACTTATCATCTTCAAGAACGCCGATAGCGAAGAAGGAAATGGAGCAACAGCTGGTGTGCCACATGCATCCTTCGACAACCCGCTCGTCAAAGAAACTGATATTCTTCGTGAGAGTATTGAGATGCGAGTTCTTGTGCAGTGGAAGTGAATACAGTCACTAATTACAGTGGCCAGCTTTCAATTTCTCACGCTTTGTACATATTTATAGTCCGTAGATGAGTCGCCCACTCTACAATGACACGTACTGTGGTTTCCAGCCCTCTCAATTGACTTCGCATTCGGTAAGACCAGACTACTAGACAGTGCCCCAAGTGTTTTCAAAATACTCATACAGAGGCTGAACGACGAAACTCTCAACGTCACTCTGGAAACTGCTGGCAGCAGTTGTCAGAGATATGGCGCCTGTCTCTTGAATGATTTCACACCTCAGACATGCCGCAACCACCCCCTGATAGGCTACCCCAATCTCTTCCCGAAGTATGTTTCTTTCCAATATGGTCATTGCCGTGTCGTAGTCTACCACATCTTGACAGCTCCCTCCAAAGACCTCAGGAGCCATGTCCCCGCCGTTCCCCTCTGCTCTTAATCGAGAAAGTCGTTTGCCCAATCCTAGCTCAATCAAAGCAAACCCCAGCCGTATCAGGAGTGGTTCTCGAAGAAGCCTCCAAAACTTGGCCGGGGCGCCAGCCTGTTTCGCGTCAGAGGGCCTAGAAAATATTGTCCTTGTGACAAAGAGTTGCATCTCTCGTTGCTCATCATCCTTCAAGGAAAAGTCTCGCCAAGTCCACCATTTTCCAATCCATGCCGTGGACCAAAACTACACGATGGCCAAGGCAAGCTTTTGCGCTATATCGATGCGTTTTTGCTTGGACAGCGACCAATCATCCAATGGCGGAAGTCTGTCTTCAAGACAAGAGATTGATGTTGGCACTCCCGCTTGTGTTTCTTCGGTCGATCGCGCTGTGAAAAATCGCTCTCCTTGACCTAACTTCCCAAGGGATGCTCGTAGGGAAGATGACTCAGGTGTTCTCCGGGATAGGTGCTTGACTAGATTGCATATCTTGAATATGCTCCATACTTCCGCTAGAGCCTGAGAACATCGGGTAAAAAAGCAGAGGAAGCGTTCTTCTTTCTCGACACCTCCCTCCCGGGCTGTCAGGACGTGAACTCGACCAGCAGGTTCTATCGTCATCTTGGCTGGTTATGGTATTAATGGCTATGTTCTCGCTCAAGAATACATTTCTCATCAACATACCTAGTGCGTCTACTCAAGTTGGCTCGTTGACGAGACTCGATCAGTGCTATTCCTGAATCATTTGCAGGACTTCCTTGAGCGCTGGTGTCTTCCAGATTGATAGTAGATGTCTCGGTTCCCATGGTCGGTCGAGACTTCAGAGAGAAGTCCGACAGAGATCTCTCTGGTTCGTCGATCATGAACACAATTTGGAATGGATCATCTCCGCTGACCCAGAATCCCGCATCATGACCATGCGCACAATCGCAACCATAACTGTTCTCTATGGCTTGAGAAAGGTCATTTATGTGTCTTAAACCGGCGCGTCTTTGCCTTCTCGAGTTCGAGCCCCTCCGAGGCCGACTTAAAATCCTTGTCCAGTTTGGTGGATCTTGGGGGTCGTCAAAAAGTTGGACCAGTTGCTGTAAAAGGAGATTCTTCTCCTTCAGCTTCTCGAATGTTTTCTGAAAGTCTGACTGAGGAAGATTCATCCTGATTTGACGCAGAGTTGATCGCATCCGGATCCTCCGGCTCTTGTCCGATATCTGTTAAGCGATCAGCAAATGATTCATGCTTGAGCAGCGCAACCTCATACCAAGTCTGCTGCACCGTCACGAAGATACCCTTGCAGCTCTTCCATATTCGTTTGAATATCACCAAGAACATGGGTTATCGAAGTGAAACTCTCCCCTCCAATACGGCCCTTCAGGTGCTGCTCGAACGATTGGCTTCTCCACAAAGACATATCGAGGCGATCCTCCTCCAGTTTGACAACGTCCTCGTCAGAATGATCCGGGTTTTCTTGTAGAAGCTTACTGACACAACGTTTGTAAATCGTCTTCTGTATACCTAGATCCCGAAGAATCGCCGTACAGTCGTCTCCGCTTCTGGTCGCTTTGTAGCCCTTAACTAAAGCTAGAACGACCGGCCACAGGCCGAGGACCAGTCCTGCAACTTCTATCCCTGACATTGTGTCGTCGACCTTTCTCAGTCTCCAATTCGTTAATGATGCAAGACCTTCTTAAAATGAGATATGACGTCGTTATTATTGCGACCGTGTCGGTTTTCAGATGCGGTAAAATGCCCATCTTAAAGAGGTGATGCTACGGGGTCATTGAGTTTCATTCTGATTGTTCGGGATGCGAAAGTCCTGTGACACAAACGTCTGTCTGCGCCTCATATTTAGGCATCTCTGAGGAGCAAGGATTAGGCACACCTGACATGGTGGAGGTCAGCAAGCGGGGTATACCTGTCCTCGTGTGCTCACCGAACTCAGAAGCCACGCCGCCTCACTTTTCGAGCCGCGTCTACGATACAGTTGTCTGCGCAAGGCAAAATTCCAAAATTTTAAAGCTTTATCCAATTGCACGTGGTACAAATGTAAGACCAGGCTCTCATGCATGGTGAGACTTATGCTGTCTTTCCCAGAGGTGAGCAGGATGACGCTTCACTGTATTTGCCATTAGAGGCACAGCCCTGGAATTGCCATAAGCCTTGGAATCCAGGGGCAAGGCATACCGCCAGGTGGAGGTGTCTTCCCTCATACTGATTTCTCAGCCGCATTCCCCTCAGGTTCGGGGTGATCTTGAGTACCGTACGTTTCCCATTCATCTTCATTCGTTCAGGCACCTCGATAATCGAACGTAATTTCGGCAGAGTATCAATTGATAATCTTCTTGGATCTTCGAGATCATGAGATCGTTACACCAGAGATCTCATGTTTATGCCTCCATGCATCGCGGCAAGGATCGCAATGTCGGATTCAGCTCCAAGGCAGCGATCGCAGCCAAATTCGATGAGTGCCTCGACAAGATGACACAGCTTTGTGTGGCTTGCACCAATTTGAAGCAAGTCTATTTCGACATCGACATTGATCTAGCGCAGCAGATCCTCTCATCCCTCAAAGCCTGGGGCAGCGAGATTGGTGCTTCCACGCCATCGTTGGACCGCCGGCTACGTTTCAACGAGAGCCTTCGGGATCAAACTGTCGACGTATTGGCATCCATGCATGGAGCACTTCAGGAAGGTGTGTACGGTGGCTTCTCTCCCAATAAAGATATCTCTGAGTCTAATGTATTCAACCCTCCAGGAATCATCTTCTTAGAGACAGATACCAGCTATCAGTCTCATGATACCGACGCTCCGGTATTTAATGACATGGTAGATGAGTACATAGACCCTATGACCCGGTCGCAAGCCAGCATACATCGTTCAGTCTCTGCCGAAATACTAGAGATTCTGGGGGATTTGGACTACGGCTTGAAGCAACTAGAGTCTCTGAATTCCGCACTGAGAGAGTCACCTCCTACGGATATTGACCGAAGGTCTTGCAGCTCAAGCGTATCTAATGAAACGAATGATGGTTCGCCACAGGAGCACTTGGAGCTGACAACTTCGATGTTTCCCGATGCCTCATCTACTCTTGAGATCGGTTTATCGCGATGAATCGACCGAGGATGATGAAAGCGACGAACTCATGTCGCAAAGCGCTAGCGACAACATGTCCGAGCGAGGTTACAAATTGCGCTTCTTGCAGGCTTTTGCCGATGAACAAATTACCAATCTTGGTCAAATTCCGCGGCCAGCCGAGATAACTGATCAGGATGATCTGCGTGATGAGTCTGACGATGAAGCTTCAGAACACGGCTCGGTTAGAGCCTCCGGACTGGGTGACTCGGCACGCCACTGGGGTGTGCAGAAGTTGATGAGGTCCAATGTCGCCTCCAATCACCATCACACGTTTGATCCCAGCTCAAGTAACCGAAGAAGAAGCTCTGACACTGATTCGACTTTGAGGTTTCCCGTCATTGAAACGAGAACATTCCCCAAGGATGACGGCTTCAAAGGTCGCGAAAAGGAGCTTGCGAACCTGTATAAGATCCTTTCGGGGCCGGGTCGCGTGTATGTTCTAAGCGCGGAAGGTGGAATGGGAAAGACAGCTCTCGCAGTCGAATTTACCTACCGATACGAGCAGTCATTCGAGTACATCTTTTGGGTCCAAGCCGAGACACCAGTAGGCGCCTCTGAGACGTTCAATCAGATTGCCATGAGCCTTGCGTTGGCGCCCTCCGGAACGGATCAAGAGACCCTCACAAAGCTAGGACGGGAGTTTCTGGAGTCTACCAAAGCCCGGTGGCTAATGATTCTCGACAACGTGGATAAGTGGGATCATATCGATTCTTTCATACCAATGAAGACTTCTGTAACGATGGGAAGCATCCTGATTACAACCAGACACCAAGGTCTCACGGCGCCTTCTCGGCCTATCAACTATTACCGCCGTACCCTTGAGGAGCTAACAGATAGCGAGGGAAGGGACCTATTACTTCATGGTCTTCCACAAGAACTTCAACCGGCAACGCGTTCCATGAAGGGTCCTGAGTTTAAAGCAGCTGGGGACCTGGCATCACTTGCTGGCCTCCCGTTGATTATTGTCCTGATCACGGGCTACATGAGGGCCATGAATTGTCAGCCATCAGAGTTTTCCAGCTACTGGGACGCCTGGTGGGTGGATAACAATCCACATACCAGGGCAGAAGACAGAAAAACTTCTAATGACAAATTGGAGTCTACCATGAAGATATCGGTCAACGACTTGAGCAGCGATACGAGCAAAGTCCTTCGTATCATGTCGTTCCTCGATAGTGATGGTGTTCAGAAGGAGCTGCTAACACTAGAAAAGAGTCAACAGGGACCCAACTATCTACAACCCTGGAGGTACGTATTATCATGGCGTTAATTACCCAATCAAGCTGATAGTCAAATAGGCTCGGGGCCATACTTAGGGAACTTGTTGCTAAGCACTTCCTCACGGAGCAGAATCACAACGGCAAGCAGACCTATATCGTGCATCGATCAGTTCAAGCTCGTATTCTACGGGAACTACATCAGAAGTCTCATCAAGCAGTGGAACTGTTCAAGTTGACTGTTGACCTTGTTCGTCGTCGACTCCCACGCCCATCATTGGAGACCCCAGAGTCTCAGAAATGGAATCAATTCAAGCAATACCTGCCTCACATCGCCACTCTGCAACGAATATACTCAGACCAAAATACTCTTGTCACAGTAGCTCCCTTTCTCGAACTTGCAGAGTTGTTCAAAGATGGTGGCGTATTGTTGTGGCAACGCTTCTTGCGAAATGACGCGATGCGACTCCTAATGACGGCTGAGAGAATCTTGGATCAGCTCGAGACTAGCCACGAGGACCTCAAGGCCGAGATACACGTCACCATGAATCTTCTCCTGCAGTACCTTGGGATATCGCGCAGGAGAGAAATCAGCGATCGCGCACAGAAGATTCTTGAATTCCACAGAAGACGCACTGCACACAGGGAACAAACGGGTGAGATCACGGACGGCGACAAAGTAAAGCTCATCAACGCCAATGCCGACTACGCCAACTCGATGCTGCAATGCAATGACTTCAGGAAAGCAGAGCCGATATACAAAGATTGTCGCCAAACGCTTCTCAAGATTACATCCGAGGAAAAGGACCCATTTGCCTTTGCGAAGCTTACACACCACCTAGCTTATTGCAGCATGTATCGGCATGACTTTGCAAGTGCTGAGCAGCTTGGACGCAAGTCTGTTGATTTGATCAAGAACGTCGGTGACGAACACCTCGTCCTTCGATTTCAATTCGATCTTGCGTGCATTATGCTTTAAGGGGGCGATCATTCAGGAGCTTTGGACTTGCACGAGAGAATCCTAGCTGACAGAGTAAGAGTGCACGGCAAGGATAGCTACTTCACTCTTCAAAGCCAATATGCTGTTGGTGCGATCTACTCCTACATGCAGCGGTGGGACCAAGCTGAGTAAGTCTATCGAATCAATGGCTCCGATCATTTTCTAATCCATCTCAGGCTGCAAATAAGCAGCGCACTGAGGAAGGCCGAAGGGAAACCTGGCAAGAGCGTTTGGCCTGACGCCGCCGTCGCACGGTCAAAATTTCACCTTTCCCTAATACTGACCGCACGAAACGGTGGGAGGCCTCCTGAACAGGCACAAACTCTGGCACGTGAGAGTAAAGACGTACTCTCGAGGCTTCTTGTCTACGACGACATTCAGGGCGTCATGGAAGAGGACACGGGTGCTCTGTTTGATCATCTTCAGCCGGTCTTTGGCGGACGCTGGACTGGAACTCGTCTGTTGAAATACGTCTCTTAGAGGTCAGGACAACAAATCTTAAGCAGTAATTTTAACTTTCAGAAGATTCTCAAAAGCTACTTCGTATTTCCCCTGCATCACATTTTGTCTTATAATGAGCCTTGCCGTCAATCGCAGTGATCTCCTAGATACAAAGCCGTTGGGCTCCTGGAAGACCCCAGAGTACCTAGCGAGGTGATAACAGCACCTCCACCAATGGCCTATATCTGATATAATGCAATACAAATAATTGAGTTCTGTCCATGCCTATTGAAAATGGCAGGCTTCTGAGCCTCGAGACACGCGTTCAGCATGGTTATCGGGGAACATGGATGCCTGCATTTACCCCGCAAGATAGCTCTCAATAACCTACCTGTTTTGAACATTACGGCTTATCTGGGGCTTGGGGTTTTATCTCCCGTCTAATCCGTCAGGCAATGGGAACATCCCGCGTCTTCATGCATCCACATGCAACGGGCTTATCTAGCAACTTTCCGGGGTAGCCGTCAAGTGGGCAATCTTGCCAGTCCTTGTCCCCACCCCCAGGTTTCATTGCATTCCCCATCCCGAGTTTCTAGGTGTAAGAATGGCCGGTATTCAGCTTCGTGCATATTTCAAAATACGTTTCGAGCGGGTGAGGCCAACCTCGTCAGTGCATGATTTGGCGCAGATACCGCCAGGGTTCTTTTCGGCAGATGCAAGAGACAGAAGAGAGACGATAGCACTGTATCGGCATCATCTGTTTCCGGAAGCTTGATGGTTTCTGCCGAGAGCATCTTGTTTTGTCAGGTATTGACGGCCTTTGTGAGGCAACTTCGTCACTAGGACCAGAACAGCCGACCCTAATCCAGCCAGCTCCGCTTTCTTTCGAAGTAATTTACTGAGAAGCGCTTTCCATTGCAGGGGCTTCTCTTCCAATGGAAACTACTCGGCCTGGGGCTTCTCTGAAGCTCGGAGCCATGCATGTGTCTTTCAATTTGATGTCTGTCAGCCATTGCTGATGAAAGTAGGCACGGTCATTGGCTGGGTTGGACTGGGGAATGCAGACAGTTACGTAGTACTTGAACCCTCAGTCTCCATCTCAAATTTACGATTCACAGCCGTCAAGTGAATCTTGATGTTATCAACTTTGTGTGTCATAGTTCTATCTGACAAAAAGCAAGATCTCTCAGTGCGAAATGGCGAATAGAGGGGTTTCTTGGGACACCTTGGTCCACAGTATTCAAGATTTGAAGGACCATGGAAGCCGAAGACTCCCAAAGATGTATCGAGGTACGCAATTCCTGCCGCGTAGCTCATACAGTCATCTGCTAATGTTGCTCTTTAGACTACTTCAACGAGGGGGCTATGGACTTACTCACGTACGCCCTCCACATGAAGCTTTCTGGTTAATGATTATTGACATCCATAGTGTGACGGAGAATGAGGAAGCCTACGACTACTACAAGATTCAACCTCGGGTCCTTGTCGACGTCGATAATGTCGATCTATCTGGTGAGATCTTCGGTTTCAAAACAGCGCTGCCCTTAGGCTTCAGTCCTGCAGCCATGCATGGTCTAGCTCACCCTGATGGCGAAATTGCAACTTCGAGAGCTGCGGCAAAGATGGGAATTTGTATGGGTCTATCATCGTATGCAACCGCGTCACTGGAGGATGTTATCTCTCAAGGTGCTGGGAATCCCTACGTAATGCAACTCTGCATTCTGAAGGATCGTTCGATTACCCTCCAAATACTGCAAAGGGCCGAAGGTGCGCGACTGGAGTCTCTTTCCGTTCGAAATCCGCATCAGCTAATGCTGTGACCACCAGCTGCCGGATACAAGGCGATTTTCCTTTCCGCCGACACTCCCTGCTTGGGCCGACGTTTGAACGAGTATCGAAACAACTTCAGTCTCCCGGACGGGATGTCCTGGCCAAACCTCCTCTCTGATGGGAAAAGCGAGCTGCGTGCCTCCAGTGATCAGATTGGTAAAAGCGACGAGGTGCCAGCGGAGCCTAGCAAGCACGATTATGACCCGTCAGTTGACTGGGACAGTCTGATCCCTTGGCTGCGCCAGCACACAAAGCTTCAAATTTGGGTCAAAGGAGTCTACGGGCCTGATGACGTCCGGGCTGCCATTAAGCATGGATTAGATGGTGTGGTTATCTATCACGGTGGTCGACAGCTGGATGGAGTTCCGGCCTCAATTGACATTTTAAGGCAGTGTGCCCCGGTGGCGCGAGGAAATATTCCTATCACTGTAGATGGAGGCATTCGTCGAGGCACCGACATCTTTAAGGCTCTTGCTCTGGGTGCCTCGCACTGTTTCGTGGGCAGAATCCCCATATGGGGCCTTGCGGTTCGTTATCCATACGCGCAGCAGCACAACAACGTGACTAACAGCTCATTCTTCAGTACAACGGCCAAGAGGGTGTCGAGCTAGCGCTGAAGATTCTCATGTATGAGTTCAAGGTGGCTATGTTGCTGGCCGGGTGAGTTGACGCGTGCACGAGGAAAAGCTAAGACAGATGCTGACCGTTTCCGCAGTTGCAAAAGCGTCAAGGACATCACTCAAGATCATCTTGTGTACAAGAAGGCGGATGGGATGGACTGTTGGCTAAGTTGTGAATATCCGATATGGCCTTATCGCTTTTGTGGCAATTTGTAGTTCATTATGTTAGTTTAATTCTAAAGTATCGTTTCATCATTGTACACTTGCTTTGACTGCTTAGCTGCAGAATCTTTCAATGCTTTTTATCATAGTGATGGATTTAAATTTTGGTGTTCCTCCGGTACTACCTAGTACACCTGGCATTACGCCGTGTGGGTGACAAGGCCTCGGTCCTCTCCTCAGGCTGTCCGCTAAATCAAGTTGACAGGCGACATCTGGAACAACAGAAGGTGCAGTGAAATTGCCCACAGTCCACCATGTTCGATTCAGTACTTGATGAGAAATGCAATCATTTTGAAAAACGCATGCGTCAAATAACGATGCAAATGCGCTTTCTGGCGTCGACCGCTCCAAGAAGCGGGCGCATCGGGATATCGGAGTGAAGGTCCCGGCTTTTGCGGGGAAATGGTCCACCCCCCGGACGTGGAGGCTTGCCTCTTCGGGCACCCAAAGAGTTTCGTATCGTATTGCCAGATGAGACTACAGTCCTGGCCATGTTCTGCATGGGTGTCACAGGAAAGGATCCGAAAGAGCCCAGTCTGGGTATTGCCCTTCCCATTGGGGACGTGCTAGGAAGCCAGTAGATCTCATCGAGGACCCTATGTATCCACTTTCATCGCAATCCACCAGCGAACCCGTTCGAAATGTTCCCTTCACGATCTTTGATGTTATTCTTCTTACTATCCAGTTCGCAGGACAACATATATATAATAGCCAGCGGTTCTTGGTTTTGTTACTCTGATCAAGAAATCAGCAAACTCATCATCTTCACTCAGGTCAAAGCTATTGCCATCATCACATTCTTCATCTCTATCTCGTGGAAACCAAAATTCACCATGCTCATCCCCAAGCACAACGACATCACGGGTATTCTTGTTGCCCTCATTACCCCTTTCAAGCCTGATGGATCCGTCGACGAGATCGCCCTTACAGAGCATGTGAACCGACAAATCCAAGCCGGCGTCCACGGCCTTGTCCCGGGGGGTAGCACCGGCGAATTTACCGCCCTTACTGCTCAGGAACGCAAGACCGACATTGAGATCTGCGTCAAAGCGGCTGCCGGTCGCGTTCCTGTTATTGCTGGAGCTGGTGACTTGACCACGACCGGCGCCATCGACCATGCAGTTCATGCTGCAAAGGTTGGCGCTAAAGCCGTCATGGTTGTGCCTCCTTTCTACGACCCTCCCAACCTTCAGCAGCTTCGCGGTTTGCTCCAGGAAATTCATAGCGCTAGTGGCCTTCCTATTGTGTACTACAATATCCCGTCCGCTAGTGATGTCAACCTTTCGGTTGAGGAAATTGCTGGCCTCTCAGAGGTCGGTGTTAAGTACATGAAGGACACCTCTGGCAATGCTCCAGCCCTTACTGAACTTCTTCTCACCACTGGAGATCGCATTACGACTTTCAACGGCTGGGATACTCTGACGTTCTATGGATTGGCGGCCGGAGCCACCGGATTTGTCTGGGGTGCGACCAACATCATTCCGGAGCTCTCTGTCGAGCTTTGGAATGCTCTTGCAGTCGAAAATGATATCCAAAAGGGTCGAGAGGTTTGGGCTAAGATTTGGCCTATTACCAAATTCCTTGAGTCACACCATTACTCATCTGCTGTCAAGACAGGCATGGAAGTACGCGGTTGGAAGACGGGTGGAGTCCGGAAGCCGTTTGCTCTCCTGGAAGACAACCACAAGGCAGAGCTGGCTGCTCTGCTCAAGAAGGCCGGTGTTCCTTTGTAATTAGAACCTTCTACATTCATGTCAAATGACGGGTATTTAAAATCATTAGTTGTAGGCAAAGCACACAGAAACTCATTACCTATTCTTCACACAATAGCCTACCATGTGGTCAAACCAAGGCGTCTTCCCCGTCAACTCGGCCTCAAGATTGTCCTTTACCATCAATCTTTTTGGTTAACAACATTTTAACGATTGATTGCCTTCTTCTGAAAGCTTATAGCTATCACAAACTATGAGATAAATTTGTGAGAAAAAATACATCATACATTATTATTCATAGAGAACATGGAACATCAGCGACTTGAACACTGCCTGCGAGGTCGATGCCTCCCACAGCTTGCCGCTTGGCCCACAGGGATGAGATGACCTCCATGGCTGGCTTTGATGTAAAGTAAACCCCTCGGCTGTCTGTGATGGAAATGATGTGTATAGCTCTATCCTGAAGGTCCGGCGAGATTGCTTCGCGGGCGCAGATGAATGCCGCCCACGCAAGACTCAAAGCAAAGTCATCGCTGTTGATCATTTCACTAATGCATGACTCTAGTTGTTCCAGGGCTTGCCGCACAACGTCCTGAAGGATCATAGCACTGACATCGTGTACCTGGCGGTAAAAGTAGATAATCAATGCTCGGTGAATCGCCGAAATCATCGCCTGGTTCCGAGGATGACAAACAAGGTTGGGACCTTTGGTACAGAATGACACATCGCCGGTGAGAATCATCGATACTTCGGAGGACGAAGACCAAGTCCAGATTCTTTCCTCCAGAGTCTTTATGTGGTGCTTCAAATCGGCCGCCAGCTTCGGGTCGCACCTAGCCCGAGTCTCAAGACGGTTCTTTTCGTTCGAAAGAGATATGGTTTGCGATAACAGTGTCATGAGTGACTCCGGAATGCCGTGGATTCGAGAGTGTAGAGTCTCCTTCCAGCGCCCTTGTACTTGGAGATGGATGTCACCATATCCAACTTTCGAGTTCTTCTCGACACCAGGGTCGAGTCCAATGTTTAGCAGATCCTCGCTGATCCGAAATGAGCCAGATTCAGGAACCTGGGGAAAAGCCTCAGCTTGATCGGAATCATTCGAGCCATCATCTAGAGCATATATGCCCTCCGCAATGACACGAAGGTACGTATACACGTGATGAAGCACGCGAATAAGTTCGGGATTCTCTTCTGCCAAGCCTCGGACCCTGATCAGCCGCTCTGCATCAAGCAAAAAGATTCTTGCGGTGCGATTTCCTTGATATATCTTTTAAACTGATCAGCGGAAACCTCGAAATAGTCAGCGCACTGACGTCTACTCACCGAAATCATTGCCATTGCTATGAAGGCCATCAACAACTCTTTGTACTTGGTCTGCTCTGAGTCGCCTGCCTCAGTCTCGACGGCGCTTCTGAGATGTTTCTGGGCCCTGTCTCTATGTTTGACTCCTAGATTATGCCAATAGTCCGATTGCAAATTTGAGCCAGACTTGTGAAGTTGAAAGGCGCTATGAGACAGAAGTGCACAGAGGATTGCTGACCGAGTATGCGATGTGCCGCCGAGAAGAGACAGTTCTGCAAATGTCTCGAAAGCGCACGGAAGAAAGAGGAGCTTCCACGGTGATTTCCACCTGCTGGATTGGATGCATGTTGGTGCAGACTCTATGTGAGTCTTGTAGTAACGCAACAGCGCCTGAGCTTGTTCAGGCATATCTGGCCTTGCGTCGAGATTGATTGAAAGTGGAGGCGATGGGACTATGTCCCCGACTGCAACTTGATTGGTAACAATAGTGTCGCTCCTAAGTGTGGACATGTCCTTTTCGGGGACGGTCCCTTCCTCTGCGAGATAAAAGTCCGAAATGGCCTCCAAATCGGTTGGGATGTCGGCCAAAAGGTCAGATATTGAGCCTGTGAAGGCTTCGGTAGCATTTAGGACATCTTCCTGGCCCATGGAAAGGTCCATATTGTCAAGAAAAGACTGGAAGTCTATGTCCTGGTCGGGCGGTAACCAGCTGAACTCGATCAGATCACCAGGGAATCCAATGGACTCCTCCGTTCCCTTGTCATCTGTGTCAGAAGCTGTATGATGTGTTGACCCAGATGAAGATGAACGGCTGGCAACTGAAGTCATGTCACTCTCATCCATGCGAAACACTCCGAACGGGCCTTGAGCAACACTAAAATCGCTGTTGGTATCACTTCTTCTGGAGGCCGAGTCTAAGTCGGCCAGAATGCTTCCTGCAGATTTCGAGCCGAGACTCCTGGACAGCCTGACACACATTGCACGACGTTCCGCATCTACAAAAACGCAAATCAGAGTCAGCGGCATATAGGTACGAAGAATGACCTGGTCAGTCGTACCAGTAAAAAGCGGATAGCGGTAATCAGATGTTTCCGGGCCCCGAGGCTCCAATCTGCTGGTGGCGTCACCGTCTGCGATCCATGACAAGCTTGGAGTATAGCCACCGCAGGTGACCCCCAGACGTATGCAGGCATTGCATTCCGGTTTGCCCTCGTCACATTTGGCATGACGGGCCCGACAAGACCGGCATCCAGTGAAGGTCCGGGTGTGCTCGGCCCGGTATCTGACCGATTTAGGCATTTGTTGACAGTCTTCAGGGGGTCCGACTTTGTGGGTTTAAGGGGGAACAAACTCCTTGCAGTGCGAATGGAATTCTGCTAAGCTGAATCAGGCGTTACCATGTATCCGCGCGCAGATGAAATTGCACAATGTTGTCAATTAGGCGTGACGAAGTTCAGAGTTGACAAGAGCAGATTGCTCAGTTATAGGCATGTCTCCACGGGCCAGATTGATCAGTGGCGTCCTGAGAACCCCGCAGCGCCAAAGTAGTGAGGCAGGGAAGTTGTGAGCAACGTCTTCCCAACAACGGATCGGGAAGGTTTCCACGGCATTGTTTTCGGAAACCCACACCACCCGACAAAAGTCTCGCATGACACCTGATAGCCTCCTAGGCTTGACTGCAACAGCTTGCTCGAGAACATCAAACTGCATATGGAGGCGTGTTCTCTTCCCATGCAGGGGTGTTGATACAACAGTTCCAAAAACAGAAAGGCACAATCGCGGGGTTACCCCGCGACTGAGGCGCGATGCACCCACGATGGTAGAAATCGTCATTTCGACCAAGAGTGCTAACAAAGTGGCCATCTCGCTGACCAAATGAGCTCTCGAATGAGAAAGCGTTCACGATCCTGATCGAGTTTCCCCGAGTGTCCATTTTCATGTACCTTAAGCTTCAAAGATAGCTTCCACCGCCAATACAAATGATTTTACCCCCCAATGCTCAGATTCGTGCCACTGGCAGTTGTCTTTTGCAAAGAACATTTTGTGCTACAGTAGTTTTTTCCATATGCTGCGTAGACTACTTTTCGCAGTCACCCAACATGTCTCCGACCCTATCTCTCGACTTGCAAGCCCCCAATGGGGTGAAGTACACTCAGCCCACGGGCCTATTCATCAACAATGAATTTGTCGCATCCTCCAGCGGCCAGAGCATTGTCTCAATCGACCCTGCGTGAGCCCCGCCATGCCGAGAGAAGATTCAGGGCATCATTGCTGATATTCAAATAGGACTGAGAAAGAAATTGCCAAGGTTCAGGCTGCTGACACGACCGACGTGGACAAAGCTGTCAGAGCAGCCTCGGCGGCCATGAAAAACGATTCTTGGAAGAAGCTGTCTGCTTCCGATCGTGGTCTGAAGATGTCACGTCTTGCCGACCTGATCGAGCACAAGCGAGAGCTCTTCGCTACCATTGATGCATGGGATAATGGTATGCCGCAGTCCCTTTCGATACGAGGAGCATACATACTCATACGCAGACAGGAAAGTCGTACAAGGAGGCAATCGAGGGTGACCTGGTTGAAGCCGTTGGTGTGGTCCGCTACTACGCTGGCTGGGCAGACAAGTCGTTCGGCCAAACGATCAGCACTACCAACGAGAAGTTTGCGTACACCATCCGTCAGCCTATTGGTGTGGTGGCCCAGATCATTCCCTGGAACTACCCACCGTGCATGGCCATCTGGAAGCTGGGCCCGGCTCTGGCTTGTGGTAATGCGATCGTCCTTAAGCCGGCCGACCAGACACCTCTGAGTGCTTTGGTTCTGGCTGAGCTTGTTAAGGAGGCCGGTTTTCCCCCAGGCGTCTTCAATGTTGTCAACGGTGGAAGAGAGACTGGAACAGCCCTGGTCCAGCACCCTCTCGTTGATAAGGTTGCATTTACAGGCTCTACGGCTACTGCTGTGGATATCATGGGCAACGCAGCAAAAACGATAAAGAATGTTACCCTTGAGACAGGAGGCAAGTCACCTCTTCTTGTGTTTGAAGATGCCGAGTTGGACCAAGCCGTCAAATGGTCTCATTTTGGTATTATGTCCAACCAGGGGCAGATTTGCACTGCGACCTCCCGCATTCTGGTCCAGGATGAAATTTACGACAAGTTCATCAAGAGCTTTTTGGACACGACAAAGACCGTCAGCAAGCTGGGCAATCAGTGGGACACATCGACGTACCAGGGCCCCTTGGTGTCAAAAGCTCAATACGACCGCGTTCTCCAATATATCGACATCGGAAAGAAGGAGGGTGCCACTGTTGCTACTGGCGGGGAGCCCACCACCGTCACCGGCGATAAGAGCGGAAAGGGCTTTTGGGTGGCCCCCACCGTGTTCACTGATGTTAAGCCTTCCATGCGCATCTTTCGGGAGGAAATCTTTGGGCCGGTTGTGGTTATCCTTCGTTTCAAAACAGAGGAAGAAGCTATTGCTTTGGCTAACGACACTACATACGGTCTCGGCGCTGCTGCATTTACGGCCGACCTCGAGCGAGCCCATCGTGTTGCCCAAGAAATCGAAGCTGGTATGGTCTGGATCAATAGTAGTCAAGACTGTGACCCTAGGGTACCGTTTGGAGGTGTCAAACAGAGCGGTATTGGCCGGGAATTGGGAGAGGCTGGATTGGAAGCATACACCAACATCAAGGCTGTTCATGTGAATATGGGAAACAAACTCTAGTAGCTGCCATCTCTCTTGCATAGCAAAGCTTGCTGGTCTTTCGTAGAATTCATGTTCATCTAGACGGTGTCGGTTCCAAACAGTTTCGAGCGATTTCTCGTGAATCTGGGAAGAAACCATTCATTTAGACATCCACTTTCGTTTCGTAAGGTATTGGTCAAAGTCGTGTGTTTACACGCAACTTCATCAGATATAATACATTTCTTACTTTGTCTGTTAGGGGAATTCCGATTTTGTCCAGAATCAGTCTGAGAGCTTGCTTGTCAGAGCAACGGGCGGCCGGTTCCTCTCGGTCTAACTTTGAGAAGCGTTAACGAGCATGATCCTGATTTGATTACATGCAACCACGCTCCTCCACGTACTATCTCGGCGTTCTTCTCGAGATGTCATGCTTGAAAAACTTCCCAATCAGAGGGGCGGTGGGAGAATCCAGCGTCGTGCGTGACACAAGTGGCAGAGAAGAGAAACGAATGGAAATCCGTCCGAACTCTAACCCGAGCGCTCTCCCTTTCCGGGGAAGCTTGCTTGTTTGAGCGATCTTGGGCGTGAGACGTGCTAAACCACTCACACTTCTGAGTCGCCAAAGGCCATTTAAATGGAATCTGGCCCAAGACGACTTGTGAAATGTCTAAGTCAACTGGCTAAATCATCGCGGAACTGAGAAGCACTTTTTGTCTTTTCAACCGATCCAAAACCATTTCTTCAGTCACTTTTCTCGCCATTCCGCAACAACGAGTTCAACGACTGTCACTGCTAAGATGATGCATATCCCCAGTATCAAGCCAAAAGAGGAGTCGCACACCAAACATGGGCACGAACTCAAGAACAAAACTCCTCTTCAAGCCATGTCCCACGGAGACGTGGTTTTTGCTGGAATCCCACGACACTCTAATTTCCAGTCGCACCGGCAGTGGCAGCTTGAGCACATGGCAGCTGCCTTCAGGCACTGGTACCGAGAAGGCTATATTGAGGGCATGAGTGGTCATATCTCAGTTCGGGATCCAGAATTTCCCAACGCTTTCTGGACCAACCCGCTGGGCCGTCACTTCGGCCTCCTAAAGGTCAGCAATATGATCCTCGTTGGCCTCGACGGGGCAGTCCTTGGAGGTAGTCGAGCACCGCCGAATACAGCCGGCTTCCTCATCCACGCCTCAGTTCATAAGGCCCGGCCGGACGCCCATGCTGTCTGCCACTCTCATAGTGACCATGGGAAAGCTTGGTCTGTTTTTGGCAGACGACTCGAAATGCTGACCCAGGACGCTTGTAAATTCCGCAGAGACGCACACAGTGTTTACAACAGCTACGGCGGAGTTGTCCTGGGTAGCGAGGAGGGCGATCGTATCGCAGCTGCTCTAGGGCCGAACGGAAAAGGCTGCATTCTGAGAAATCATGGCATCCTGACAGTAGGACAGACGGTTGACGAAGCAGCTTTCCTATTTACATCCATGGAAAAGTCTTGTCAGGTCCAGCTTTTAGCAGAAGCAGCAGCGGCGAATGGCCTTCCGAAGGTTCTGATCACGGACGAAGAAGCCGACTTTAACTTCGATGTAGAGAGCGATCCAGAGATTTGCTACTGCGAATTCCAAGTGTACTATGACCTGGAGGAGGAATTATCTAAGGAAGATTTCAAGAAATAATATTGGCCTTTTCAAATTTCTTGTATGGGCAGAACGAAGCATACAGGTTGCGAGTTAGCAGAAATTGACGCGGCAATGAAACTTCTTCTTTCTTTCGTAAACAACCATTTCGAGACAAGTCTCAGCAGTATCCTATGTCCGTCATTTTTGCCGTGAATATCACGAACCGGTAGGGCTGTTGTAGCTTGGTGGTGTAAGCTCGAAGGACACAGTTGCTTAAACAAGAACCAAGTTCTCCCTTAACACTTGACAGTCACAGACACTCTCATGAGCATCTGACCAATGTTTCCGCGCGTTGTAATACCTTAAGATACTCTACGGCGATTTGAATCAATGTTCCATGAGCAGAGCATCTAGTTCTCATGGGGTCAGAGGCCGCAGGCGTGCTTCCAGCGTCGTCGGCACATCGGAATTTAGCCGACTTCCAATCCAGAACGATAATGCTTCACCTCACCATTATTCACACATATTCAAATGACTTTCATTGTATTGGCTGTGTGTTGGGCTCAAGCTACGTTAATGACAAGAAAGCTTGGTGAGCGATGCTATTACCCATGCTTATCTCTTGACTCGTAACCCCTAGCCCTTGCAGGATGGCCATTTCCCCCCGTCGACCCCAATCCTTACCGGCAATTCTTATCCATGCCTCCCCATGGGGAAGTCTACTACGTGTGTGGTATCTAAGCTAGTGGTAGGCATTATCATCCGCTGATAGCACCGCTCGACACCCTGGCTCACCATTATCTGATATCCGCCCCCCTCTGTCCAACTCGGTCTCCTAAGCTCACCGACGTAGAAAGTATCCACGGACACCTCTTATCCAATCGTTTATGGGTGGTATATACGCATGATTGAGCTTCGCAAGTAGAAAAGGTTGCCTATTGGCTCTCTCATCGAAATGTAGAGGCTTAGACTTTTCTGCACTGCAGCACCTCAAAATTTCCAGATCTAATCGCTCCTGCTTTCGGTTCTCCCGACCTTGTCTTGTGAAAGTTGAAGAAAACTCAAAATGTCATTACCTTCGGAATCCTCGGATAAGAGAGATGTTGGCAAAATCGACGTTCCAGTGGACAACGAGGTGACCCGGGTCACCTCAGTAGCTCATGGAGAAGTACACGAAGAGCCGGGCCGTATTGTGGAAACGCAGCGCGGTCTCAAGTCACGTCATGCCCAAATGACAGCCCTCGGAGGCACCATCGGCACTGGTCTCTTTGTAGGGTCAGGGCAGGTTCTCCAAATGGGCGGACCCTTATTCCTCTTTCTCGCGTATTCGACGATCACGATTCTTCTATACGGCGTTGCAACGGCCACTGGCGAGATGTCAAGTTATCTGCCTGTCCCGGGTTGCTCAGTAGCATCTTATGGAAACAGATTTGTTTCCAAGAGCCTGGGCTTTACATTGGGATGGGTTTATTGGTACATCTTCGCAATCACAGTCCCGGCTGAAATCAACGTCACCGCTCTCATTATCGAATACTGGAACCCCCCGGTCCATTCCGCAGTTTGGCTTGCGCTCGTAGGCAGTGTAATTATTCTTTGCAACTGCCTACCTGTACGAGTATATGGAGAAACGGAGTTTTGGTTTGCGTCGACCAAAGTTATCGGAATCCTAGGTCTTCTCATTATGACCGTGGTGCTTTTCTTCGGTGGAGGACCTGCAGAGCCCCTATACTTTAAGTACTGGAGCAACCCGGGACCTACAAACGCCTATCTCGTCGAAGAACCTGTTGGACGTCTTTGCGCTTTCATCAGTTGCACCACGTTTTCCGTTTATGCCTTTGGCTTCGCTCCAGAATTGATGGTCATCACAGGCGGAGAGATGGAAAGTCCCAGGACCAACATTCCAAAGGCAACTATCCGCTACTTCTACAGACTTGTTACTTTTTACATATTGGGCGCCTTTGCGATTGGAATTCTTGTCCCCAGCACTCACAAACAGTTGTTATCTGCTGGGTCCGGCGCTGCAGCATCTCCTTGGGCCATCGGTGCCCGTGATGCTGGCATCAGAGGCCTCGATTCCGTTATCAATGCAATGATCGTCCTTTCCGCATGGTCAGCCGGTAACTCATACTTGTACCTCGCAAGTCGATCACTTTACTCTCTGGCAAAGGCTGGCAACGCTCCGGCCATCTTCGCCCGCTGTACAAAGTCGGGTATCCCATACTATGCAACCGGCTTCAGCTCACTCTTCAGCCTTCTTGCGTTCCTCAATATTTCCAGAGGCGGTTCAGCAGCAGCAGTCTTCAACTGGTTCGCCAATCTCATCAGCACGGGCGCATTCCAAAGTTGGATTTGCTGCTGCGTCATATATATACGATTCCGGAAGGCCGCCGACCATCAAGGGATTGCGAACATGCCATTTCGGTCCCGTTTGCAGCCGTACTCCTCTTGGGTCAGTATTTGCGGTTTCAGCATTCTGCTGCTTTTGAATGGTTACAAGGTTTTCGTGAGGGGCTACTGGGATATAAGCACATTCATCACCTCATATGTCGGGATCCTCATCTTTGCGTGTCTTTACTTGGGTCACAAGTTCACTGTCGGACGCTGCGACAAGCTAGCTCTTTCCCCTTCAGAAGTTGACCTTGTCTCTGGTATTGACGAAATCTTGGCCGAAGTCAATACTCCCGTCAAGCCTGAGAAGTGGTATCTCAAGTGGAAGCTTCTCTTTGAGTGAACACAATCTCAGGGCGTAGGTGGTGGACGAGGCCGGTGCCTCACACGCTTGCGTACATGTATCCAATGATAGCAGCTCGCTTATGTCAAAGAATATTGCGGAATGAGAACAGAGTTTCCAAGTCAAATTCGCCCGAGGGTAGGACCTCTCATTGTGGCGAAGACTGACCCAACTTTGACCGACCACTGCCATTTAGAGGGTCCCAGGAGGATTGGCGCAGATTTCAGAGGAACATGCAACTACGGGCGTCGCCAAGAGACTCAGTGTACTTCACATGCGTGTTTGATTGCGTTTCCATTGCCCAGCTTCCTTTTCTTTCCTTCTTTTTCTTTATTGGTGTCTAGAAAGAGACAATTCCCCTTAATAAGCGTCAGGGTATCAACGGATATCCTTCCCTTTGGCCTCACCTTCCAAGGTCAGAGAGAACCTTGAAGCAAACAGAATGGATTGGCTTGAACCAGGTGCGCTTCGCTCCAACCTGATTCAGTGGCTGCCGACCAACAACAATGTTGCAAGGAAATCACTATGTTGGCAAGCCTGGTGCACACGCTGGCGGGCGCAAACTCCACCATGGTGTGGGCTCAAATGCACGATCAGGCCATCCTGGCATGGATATCATTTCTCCTCGAACACCCCAGTTCCAACATGAGACGAAAGCATTTCCCCATTTGAAGACTCAGTCTCTTACTGGAAAAAGAAGGCGCCAAGCAAGCTGCCAAATGCAACGAACTTTTTGATTCTCATTCTGGCCCTTCGCTTAGACAAATGCAACCTCGACGAACCACAACCCTGTCATACAGGGCACCGCTAGTCCCAATTTCATCCATGCTCCGGGAGGGAGGCTAACTTAGGGTCATTGTGGCCGGAAGCCGAATCAAACTGATGGATCAGATAACGGCATGATCGGAAGCGAGACGGATCAGATAACTTGACTTGGCACGCCAGCTGAGAATTAGCGTTAATTCCAACATCAACGTCTTCTTGTGGCGTCAACGCCACCAAATGAGAGGCGATACATGATATATCCTGCTCGCTTGCACAATTCTTGGCGCTCCATATGTTTGAGCTGCACCTATGGCCAACTGTTGGCTCTTTTGTGGTTGAGGAGACTGTTGGTGTAGAGGGTGTCCCTCATGCCCCAGCTGTTGGTCGGGACAAAAAGTCCACAACGTGGTGGAGATTCGGGCGTAGCAACAGATAATTAGGGCATGCGTGGATTGATGCCGATTTGCCTGCCCATTTGGCTAATTTACGCCAGGGATGCGGCCGTTCCGGTCGCTTGGGAGAGCGGAATCGACTCATGCTGTTCGCGTAGCAAAATCTGCAGCTACTCCGTGAAGACATCGCCACAAAAGAGCGAAGACCAGGACTAGGGTGTGGTAAAGCGGGGGGAACACGAGGTCTGGGAAGAAAAGCCTTTGGTTGTTGAAAATGCGGATCTGATAACTTTAAACGGGTCTAGACAAGGGGCCGGGACAGCGCCGCAAAACAGACTCAGGCGGGATCATGTCGCATGGGACGAGGGACTAGCGGGCTGGGTATCTTGGATGCCTCTTGAGTGTTGTGTCCACGGCGCTGACCGTTTCCCCCGTAGAAGAGATGGCCAGACCAACAGAAGGGCCTGATGAGGGGCTTGATGGAATCAAGATCCTTTGAAAGAGTTGACTGGTTCGGCATCGGCGGGGCTTTCGGATGCCGTTTGCTTCCACGAAGTCTCAGAAGCGAGCAGTATATATGTAGGGCGTTTCTTATGGGGATCTTACTTAGTTCACCTCTTAATTTACCATCTTCCTGGATCATCTCTGCAATCCAGCTCCGAGTTGACGAATTCGTACTGTCCTGTCTTCTAATTTCTACATTCTGTTCACCATGGGCTACGCCATCCTCCCCGCCTTGATTCAAGACATCGAGAAGGTCTTCGATGTCTACTTCAATGCCTTCAAGCACTATGAGATGGGCGAGATCATGGTAGAGATTCTTTTCCCAGGCGGCACAGACTCTGAAGAGTTTCGCAAAGCGCACAAAGAGGGCACTTTAGCTTGGTGGCATCACTGCAACTACCAGTACACATACAAATGCGTCGATACTGAGACAGGAGAGATTGTCGGCATGGATCTTGGCGATATCTATCTCCAGGAGCGCAGCGAGGAAGAGCGCAAGAACCACGGTGCTACCTGGCTCGAGGGCAAGCAGAGAGAGCGTGCCGAGGCTATCCTCAACCCCCTGCACGATGTCAGAGAGAAGCTCTTCGGTGGACGCCGCTACATCTGTGAGTCGCAACAACCTTAATGGTGATCTCTCTTGGCAATAAGCTGACCCTAGGGATCACAGATAGCCACATTATCGCCGTCGACCCCAAACATCAGGGCAGGAAGGTCGGTGCGCTCTGGTGTAAGTGGGGAATGGAGCTCAGTGACAGCCTGGGAATCCCCCTGTACTTCGAGTCATCACCCTCGACATACAAGCTTTACGAAAAGATGGGGTACGAGACTCTAGACGAGAAGGTCGTTCACAAGCCCGAGGTAACGGGGGCATCTGAGGACCATGTTGTGCCCCTGATGGCCAAGATGCCAGCTTGTGCGGGCGGCATGACGTTCAAGGAGTGGCGCGCGGCGGGCTACCCGCCTTTCAGCGAAGTGAAGAGGCTGCCCTCCACGCCCGTCGTAGATGCTGTAACGGCTGAAAAGAAGCCTGGAAGCGGTACTGTGGCCATCGAGGTTCAGGTGCAGGAGGTGCAGGTCTAGCTCTCACGTGCTACTTATGGCGTTCTTGTTTTGGGCAACAGTACATGTACATGCAATTCGGACCTCGGATGATTCCCCTGTAGTTAACATTTGCGACTAGCATACTATCCTTCTTCCCAAAAGTCCCTTCCCCCGGTGCTCTGGAGAAATAAAAAGAGGAAAAGACACGCCTGGGCTTGTTCGCGGTCGGTTGGTCTAATGACTCGCCACGGGGATGGCCCATTTCGGTGCTCGGCACGACAATTAAGGTGAGCTCCAGGGTCCAGGACAGGGGCTTTGGTTCGCCCTGTTCGGTTGACGGAAGTCTCGGTTACCGCTGGTTGGTGGCCTGGTCCATGACACCCCGTTGCGCCCTTAGCACGTCCTGAAATGCTTGTGAAAGTGACTTGCCTTTGGCTCCTATGGTCTAAACGGTATGACTATGGTCAAAGTGACCGTACACTTTTCTACTGAACCAAGCTGAGCGACATCGGAAAGACATGATCTTCGCATGGGCCGAAGAATGATCTGTACGTAATCGGATGTGAGAGGCATCACAAAGACATACTCAAGGAGTACCTGTTTGTATCATGCGCTATTAGTCCACATCATGGCGCTAGAATCCCCTTCAGCTCGTTCAGCTGGGTCCCTCCCAGCTCTGCTCCCTTTTGTTCACTCTGTGGAAATTTACGAGATTTCTTTTTCGACCGAAAGATCCCGCGATGATCCCACAGAGCGTGAGGAGACGTGACCCTCGTTTTTGCAGGGATTAACCCGAGGCCGAAGCGAAGCGGTCGAAATCCCGGGACCTAACGCTGTTCAAGGCGCCTCTCTCAGCGCTAACAATATACGGCCATCAGAGACGCTTCGGCCGAAGCGACATCGGTCAATCCGAGACCGAATCTGCCGTCGGATGGTGCCTTTCATGGTACGTATGTTCTTCGGGATCTTATCAGATCCATCTGATAAGTGTTGGTGATTTCCGTCCCATCGGCTCCTTGCTGTTATGCCCTCCCATTCTTCGTTCTCTTTCGCGCTTCGTCTTCATCCACTGGAAATTGGCTCATTGGCCGTAGATCCCAACTGCAATTGCCGCTAACTTCAAAGTATATTTCTTTTGTCAAATTTACAACCACGCAAAGGATGCCCGCAATATTCAAGAAGGCGAAGAAAGTCCTCCTTTTCGTGAGGCTTATTGGTTACTCCCTGCGCATCTTTGCGGATATCTTCGCGCGTGCATACACGACAAAAAAGATCGCATCCAATACAACATCCAAAGATGCAACCGCAGAAACTATCAACATCGTCATTGTTGGCGCATCATTCGCAGGATACCATGCCGCCCGGCTCATCGCATTGTCACTCCCAACGGATGGCCCTTATCGCCTAATCATCATTGAGCCAAATAGCCACTGGCAGTTCACGTGGACTCTGCCGCGATTCTGCGTAGTCGAGGGTCACGAGGCAAAGACTTTTATTCCCTACGGCCCCTACCTCCCCGCCGAATCTGCCCCAATCGTGCGATGGATTCATGACCGAGTATCAACCATCAGTGAGAAGATGGTCACGATACAAGGAACCGGCGAAGAGATTTCTTACTCTCACATGGTTATTGCTACCGGATCAGGGGTTGGTATGTCATTGCCTTCAAGAGTTGGTTCGACGGATAAAAGCCAAGGCGTCAAACTTTTGCAAGAGTTCCAGCAGCGCATCAAGACTGCAAAGCATCTGGTCGTGGTTGGTGGCGGTGCTGCCGGCGTTGAACTTGCCACAGACGCAAAGGATCAATATCCTGAGAAGAGCGTGACTCTGGTTCACTCAAGGGATGTTGTCATGAACCGTTTTGGCCCTGAACTTCAGGCCGGGGCTCACAAGGGTCTGGAAGATCTCGGTGTCGAAGTCATTCTAGGCGAGCGCACAGCCACCGATGCCCCAGTCGATGGGTTCGTTACCCTTCGATCTGGTCGAAAGCTTGAGTGTGACTTCTTGGTACGTTCCGCCACCGAGGGCCACCGAGAGCCACCTGGGCTGGGCCATTTTTCTAACGTTTCTTAGGTCAACGCCATCGGCCAGCAACCATCCTCTCACATAGTGAGTGAGCTCGCGCCCGAGGCCATCGCCAAATCAGGGCGCATCAAGGTCAAGCCGACAATGCAGATTAACGTAGACTCACTTCCCAACATCTATGTCTGTGGAGATGTCGCTGAAACAGGAGTCACGAACCCGAACGCCCGTTCGGCTATGAAGCAGGCTATGTTTGCCGCGGATAATCTTGTACTTTCTCTTCAAGGGAAGAAGCCATCATATTTCTATCAGCCTACTTGGGCCGATGCAGTGATCAAGTTGACCCTAGGCCTGGTATGTTTTGAGAACTTAAAGCAAAACAAGCTTCACCGCTGACCCAAGCAAAGCACAAATCCATTACCGCTTTTGGCAGTGGTGGCACTGAACTATTGATCAATGGAAAGGAGAAGGAAGTAACTTTGATGATCAAACGAACGTGGCAACACATGGGTGCCACCCCATACGAAGACAAGGAAGCCAATCCGAGTCTCGGCAAGGAACCCGCTGGAGAAAAAGCTTTGGAGCTGAAGAATGAAGTTGTCTAGGCTATTTGTATGGAGATTTAGTGTTTTGAAGGGAATCTAGAGCGGGATAGCGAAGACTAGAATAAGACGGATAAATCACCGTCAGTTCCATCTGTAAGTGTCCGGTGATAGCATTCCCCAGTTTCCGGATAGAAGGGTTACTCTCATGTCGTAGCCCCGAGGTATCATGTTCTCCGTCTCCGCCCTACCGCAGTGGGCATTCGGGCACGTTGATCTACCGCTTTATCATGGAATTAGACGATGTGCCTTATGGAGAAACCAGTGGTTGAGTAAGCCTAGTTTAACTTCATTTCGTTGAATTTGGACGTGTAAGAGTGCCTTGTTGTCATATGATCCCCCGGATCTCAGTAAACACCCAAATCAGTATAATTACACCCTGAATCCAGATTCGATACTCCGCCGCCTTCGCTCTGGGCTTCTCTTGGGCTAGTCATCTTACATCTCGGCTCGCGGCATCAGAATGTAGACCTAATTGCGCCAACATAAGCTCCGCTTATTGATCAATACATCCGTCTCCTTTCTTGCATCATCCGCCAGCGTTCATGTGCCGAACATGACCAGGGCTATCAGCTTACGTGGGCTTCCAAATGTTGACTGTGTATGAGTCCCATCGCGCCTTCAAAGAACTTGTTTGCTTGGATTCAAGAAGAAAGCATCCGACGGATGGTGCTAGCGGCCTGGGTATTCTGTGGGACGTACGCATCCCTCGGATAAGAGTGGAACAGGGCGGAAGCGCGCGTTCTACTTGAGATTCGCAACACAAGCATCTCTATGGGAAATGCAGTCAGAAGCTGGATACATACAGAATGTATGCAAAGGCCCAGACTTGAGGTTACGATCAAGGACTAGGACAAAGACATGATTTTATCAGTGACCGAAGATGCCGAAGAAGTAGTAACCATTATCAAGACCATACTATCTGGGTTCAAACTTTTAGAATATTGGTTAGTTTGTGACAGAGCAACACTAGTAGAGGTGGTGTCTTACTAAGGCACTGACTGAATTGTCAACCTATCTCCATCAGAACTCACAATTCCTCGCTTGGATATCTCTTATTGTTCCGTCATGCCCGGTATCTCTGTCATTCATACTGTCCTTTTTCTGGTTTAAATAGACTACCTATAACGTCTGTCAAAAGCCAGAAGAACTATCAAGAGTTCTTCGGTTGGTACGCGGTGTTCTCGTAAGCGTTTGCGCAATGACGATGTCTTCAGACTAGCGACCCCTAAGATCGTTTGCATCGTCTCTTACTTTTATCACTTCGTCAGCTCATGAACAAGATGTCAACTGGCTATCTGTGTTTTCAATATTGTCGAATCAATGCTCCGGTTCGATTGAAACTTTCTTTTGAAGCCTCAGTGGTATTGAATTTCCTTCCCTTCTAACGTTTCTTCTTCGCAGTTTGCCACCTGGAGGCGCACCTTGTTGACTGCCGTACGACTCTCACGGGGAAATACCTGAGGGCGATGATGGCTCAGAGAGAAACCTCTATGGCCACCTATGGGGGTATATGAAGAGAGCGCGAATTGCCTTGCAGGCTTCTGTCAAGGTTCTTAGACAACACAAGCAAACGATCTATCCAGGTGACCTACCCACTTTTTTCTTCGGAGATAGCATCGTCAACCTACTAAAGTCTCTGGTTGGATTCGCCCTTGGGCACTTTATGAACATGTTCAATCTCCTGCATTTCACATTCGAAGTGTCTCACTCGGTATTCTCTAACCTTTCTCTATCAAAGTCACCCTTTCAAAGTCACCCTTTCCACCTTTCCAAGCGATATGGCGCGTCTTGAGGATCTCTCCTACGAGCTTTGGGTGATGATCATGAAAGGACTTGATCCTTTGTCAACCATCCATTTTGCTAAAGCGTGCCCACGAGGCTACGCAGTGCTGTGCGGATTGCTGAAACGGCGATATGATGAAATCGCACGAAAGATTGGCCACAAGAACATGGGTCTTATTTGGGCCAAAGATGTAACCCGAGATGCATTCGGCAGATCACACAGACTTACAAGGCAGGGGAACCCCGAAACACACAACGAACGCGACGAACGCCTTCAGCTGGCAATATCACGGTTGAGGTCGTGTATCACAGGAGAAGTTCCACGCCACGGCAAAGGCTGGTTACTGCCCTACCTAGAGGATTCGAAGAAGTTGGACGATTTCAATGTCCTCATCACGGGGTGCAACTCCTTCATTAAGCTTGTAAATTGGCGACTACTTGCGTTAGGAATGCAACCTGTTCCGTCTGCACTTCGGAAAGATTTTCTTGTTGCGCTGGTGACTTTGAGAGTCCTCAGCGGCGCTGTGTTCTGGCTTCCTAACCACTCTGAGCTAACGGCCCAGCTAGCCGAAGAGGTTGGTATCTGGGCATGCGAAGGGTTCAAGTACTTGGTCTACGCTTATCCGAGTCGGCAAGCTGCCTTGATGGGAGTTTGTGGCAATATACTAGGTATCCGACATGAATACCTTCCGTTCAAAAAATACTTTTGCCCATCTTCCAGTCTGATGAACAGTGCCGGTGGCCCGGCTCTGGACGCAAACTGAGATTGCGCGCAGGTCAATCTTTTCTGTTTTGGTCCTCCGCAGAGAGGTGTACAGTGGGATGCGTTCAAAGTTTCACCTCGCCGACCTTGTCCCCCATCGGCTTTCTACCTCCAAATCTATCTGTAGGACGGTCGGTAGCCTTGGAAAAGAGGGTGGTATATTATGTTGCCACGTTGTAGCAGCTGCAATAACCATGCGGCGACATATGCTGTCCAAATTGTGAAAGGATCATGGAGCAAGTTTAGGGACAGACAACAATGAGCAGACAAAGCTTGAATCCCTGTCTCGTACTCACAACAAATGGATGTCTTCCTAAATACAAGGAGTTTTGCTATCCGGGGGGATAATGACGATGGAGATCAGGAGAGAGATTAGGATAGAGATACAGCCAGAAGTATCCGCCCGGATAGCAAAAGTCATACACAAGTAGCAGATAAGGATGTATGCAAATCCATCCACTTATCTTCAGGCAGCTGCAGGACAAGTTGTGATGGTGTAGGAGAAAGTCGAAACACGTTCTCCAGACGCGCGCGCGCAGAACGCCGTCTTAAAGTCGCTGTCGCTCGTTTCAGGGCCGAGCGCTGGGAATGGACAGCTGCTCAAAGACTGTGGACAGTGAATTAATCTTAGATAAAGTCTGCAATATAAACTTAGCTGTGATCATTGATTCACAACTTCTCAATACAATTGCAGCATGGCTTGCCCCTCTGTTTCAAGCAAGAGCATATTTCGCAAATCTCGTGGAGGTTGAACTCTTGCAAAGCCTCCTTCCCTTTGTCCGTGTTGTAGAGAAAGCCCACGCAGGCGTCACACCGCATCTTCCAGAATGTAGAAGGATGGGTCTTCCAGAGCATATGCTGTTTGTCGGGGAACTTGTGTCGCGGCTTGACAGTGAAGCAGGCATAGCATGCAAACCTCAGGACGGAGGACGTATCGAAATCAGCATCTACGCGGAACCAGTCGACTCCGGGTTCCCGCCGCCTAACGAATTGAAAGCGCTTGTGAAGAGGTACCCACCTCGTCTTTATGGTGTTATTCATATGACGATTGGTCTGAAGAAGGTGTATCGCATCGACCATGTCGATATTTTGGACAACCACCTCGAGCACGCTGGAGGGAAGTCTTTGGATAGGCGGACAAAAGGAGTTGGAGGCATCACTACAGACCGTGGTCTCTATAACTCCACCAGAAACTCTTGCTGATTGGTCGACTCTCTCCGTGGACTTCGTTACGTCTGATTTGCCGGTTGTCGTATGCGGGTAGACTTCATGTTGGAGACGGCATCTCATCGATTCGGTTTGCATGCGACCACATTTGTGGCAAAGACAGAAGAACTCTCCGTCTTTTCTGACTGGCTGAAGGTGCTCGTATAGCTTTTCTTCGATGGCACATGTCCAACATCGCCGCAGACCCAAGCGGCTCATCTTGGCCCCCCTTTTGTCTTGCTTGCTCTTGCGCATCCGGTCTCCAAAGGCCTCTTTCGGGAGAAATTGCTGGCAGCCAAAGCATGCCCATCTTTTGGTCTTGCCAACATAGAGACCTATGTCAACTTCTCCGATGAACTTGTTCTGGACCCATCGTGGCAACAGGGTTCTTGGGTTGAGGTTGTGGTGGAAGAACTTGTTGGTAACAGACATTCTCAGGACGTCTCGGTATTGAAGGTGGGAGGAGATGAGGCAATGGATGTCATGTGGCAGGTCTTGAAGTTTGCAGCACGGAGCTTCGTTATTGCAGCAGTCGCCGAGGTCCTTCCCTTCCGCTTCCATTCGTCGATACACCTCTGTCGGTGACGTGGATCCAGTTTCTACCATATTGGCGATTGTTGGAAGTGGCGTGGTTTTTTTTTCGTGTCAGATACCAAGATGTCGAGGAGTCGAGGGCGTCGTGCAGCAGCTATCCAAATAGCAATATTGCTGACTCCCTGGCTGCCAAAATTAACTCAGAAAACAGAATAGTCCTCTGGATTTTGATGCAGGTTAATGTCAACGCAGTATGACTAGAATATTCCATGAGTCAATCCTACGCGCCCTGGTATGCACATCTCGGCACTGCACCAACCCCCCTCGCTTCTGCCTATTCGTCCCACCTTTCTTGACCGTTCTCATTCGAGGAGAGCGTTCGGGCGTCGGGCGCAGTCTTAATGCAATGTCAAGTTGAGGTGCAAGTCAATTGGCTCAAAATAAAGGACCCCCTCTGAATCAATCATCCAAGAAGAGGCACATCAAACCACGGACCGCTCGACCGACGACCCAGCCCCACCCGGCGCCGGCTACCGATCAAGAGCGGGCCCATCTGTTCCGGCAAGACTCCCGAGGCTCTCGGTCCCTCGGAGCTCTGACCTCATCCCTTTCTTTTGCTGTCAATCCCTCACAAACACGTCCCGGGATGCAACGCTGAATTGAATAACCCAAGCCTCGGCAGCCCATGACGGTGCATTGCGGGGTCACGGCCTCCCACCTTCCCCCCCGAAAACCAGATTTCTCCAAAACGGTCGACATCAATATCTCCTTCCTTTTCAAACCTAGACATAAACCACTAATCGTCTCTCGCAAGCAATCTATCCTTCGCAAGGCCAAGGATCAGCCGCCAGCCTCAACTACCGACCACCGTTGCCGATATTCAGGGACGGGTAACACCCATCAGCAAATCGCAACGTTCGCCCTAAATAGCCGCGCAGCGACGCGGGTGCTATGCAACGCTAACATTGACATGCCCCTCTTAATTTGAGTCCGAATCCGCGTACTGCGTGCCTTCACCTTCGAAAGTGACGATGGCCGAATATCGAGGCACATCTAGACCTTCCAATCTAGTGCCTTCAGTTGAGCCGAGGCCGATGATTTGGCTAATTCGGCGTTGATCTTCCGTGACAACTTGGCAAAAACATCAAGGAGAACGTCTATAAAAGACTCCTTCTTATCCTTCCTACCGGAGAGTATAAGCATATACTACCACCAGAGCTAAATATCTGAGCAAACACCAAATCCACACAATCCTTAACATGTTGTCCTCCGCCGTGCTCGTCACCTCCCTCTTGGGCGCAACCAATGCGGCCCTCCAGCGCGTCACGGACTTCGGCTCCAACCCAACTGGTCTCACGATGGACATTTCCGTACCGTCGAACCTGTCATCTTCGCCGGGCATCGTTCTTGCCCTCCACGGTTGCGGCGGTTCAGGCTCGGCCTACTCCCGTCAAGCCGAATACATCCCCCTGTCTGACTCGAAGGGAACTTTCGTCGTGATCTACCCTTCCTCCAGCAAGGACTTCAACTGCTGGGACGTCGCCTCGACCAAGAGTCTAACTCGTGACGGCGGCGGCGACTCGAATGGCCTCGCCAACATGATCCGCTACACAATCAGCAAGTACTCCGCCGACCCTACCAAGGTCTTCGTGACGGGAAGCTCGTCGGGGTGCATGATGACCAACGTCCTCTCAGCCACGTACCCCGATATCTTCGCCGCGGCGTCTTGCTACTCCGGTGTTGCGGCTGGGTGCCTCGCTGGTTCACCTGGATCAAGCCCCATCAGCGCCGACCCGCGTTGCGCAAACGGGCAGATCATCAAGACGGGCGCGGAGTGGGCTGCTCAGGTACGCGCCATGTATCATGGGTACAACGGTAGCTACCCGCGTATGCAGACGTTCCACGGCACAGCTGATACTCTGGTGACGTACCCCAACCTGGCAGAGCAGCTGAAGGAGTGGTCTACAATTCACGGAGTGAGCTTTACCAAGAACAATACGAACACGCCTCTGAGCGGGTACACGCAGATGGTCTATGGAGACGGGATCAAGCTTGTAGGAATTTCTGCCCAGGGTGTTGGACACACTGTACCTGTACAAGAAGATCAGGATCTCAAGTGGTTTGGCCTGTGAACAGCGCGTTGGTGGATTTGGATGAAGAATGGTACACATTAGTCTGCTTTGCTTGAAATGCATGACAATACGAACAGCATTTACAGAAGTAGTATGGATGCAAGAACTCTGCCTTCAGTGGCAGCCGCTATCAATACAAAAATGGAATGCTTGGCCGATAGCGGTTAGAACATCTCCCGGAAATGGTAGAAGACGTTGTCAACATAAGGGTTCGGCATGCCAGTTGTCGTTGGGGTCAACTCCGCGCTGGATACTCCTCCAAAGCTGTCATCCCCTGTAGAGTAGCCGTTGAGTCCCATATAGCCTTCAAAGATCCTGCTCATCTCGGTTTGGATACGCGTCCCGTTGCTTGGTGACGGAATGCCATCCATGTTGGATGCTGGCTGTGGTTGTGGCATCGCAGGTGCCGCCGATGCCATTGAGCGGCCATATGGTGCGATTGGACCTGGGTCTGTTGACAGGCGACCGGTCGCAAGCCCAGCCATAGCAAGCGCTGCGGAATTGTGCGGGTCTTCATCAGCCTGATTGCGGAGGCCGATGCTTGGGGCGACTTCTTTGAGGGAAGAAATGGTGCGCCACAGACGCTGGGATACCCAACTCTTCGCAGATAGATCCTTGACGAGTTCTAGAGCCATGTAAAACTCCTCGCGCACACTGGCACTAAACTTAACCGGGGCGTGAACGGCAGCCAGGAAGAGGACAGAGATGGCCGAAGTAAGAAATTGATGGTAGAAAACCTGAATTTTGCGGTACATGTTTGTGGTGTTGTTGAGGTGGTTGAGTAATCGAATCGTATCTTTCGCCAAGTCAACAACGCGTTGGGCCTGGACTGTATGGCTCATGATGCTCGTAGCGCTATGCAAGATCGGAGTGTAAAGCCAGGTCCGGATCTGAAGTCGGGTCAGTCATCCCGTCAGCAGCGAGTCTCTCAGAGCAGACATACCTGGTTGAATCGAAGATACGTCCAAACGCGAAGCCTTTGCAGGTTGTAAGATGGGGTCATAGTCAACTTTTTATCCTTGTCCCAGTTGCGCATCCTGACCTCCTCAGGCACAGTCTCGTACCAGGACAGAATCTCCTGGTCTAAACGCTCCATGTCCTCATGGTGGAGTTCTCGGGCAAGAACAGGGCCAAAATGTGCGACTTGACGCCAAACCTTAGCCCCCAGTCTTGAGTAGGTGACCATGGCAGCCAGAAACGGAAATTGCTCCTTATAAACATCAGTTCATGTGTCATTCGGGGGTACAAGACGACTTACAGGCAGCGGCAAGTCAGGGTCGATTTCCTCGTCTGGGACAACAAATGGCAGACCTGTTGCAAAAGCCCACCTTCTATCTAGAACGTAGGCCGACCAAAAACTACTGAGGGCAGTCTTTCGCTCTTCCTCATCCTTGATAGCCATGAGACCTTGTTGGCGATGAATGCCCATCTCCAAACACAGCCTGGTAACTTGGCCCATGACGCGCCATGCCGCGATCTCTTCGTTGGCTAAAAACTTGTAGCCGGCGAGCAGACAGAGCGCTGGCAGGCTTGTGAAGTCGACAGGATCCACCATCAGCTTGCGGTTGACAACGGCGTCCATGCTGTCGATCAACTTGATAGCCTTTTCGCTGTGTCCGTGCTCCTCCACCACGAGAGCACAACACATGACAATTTTGAGCTGAAGAGTCTTGTCATCGTTGATCAACGGCATGGCGCCTTGCTTCCTTGCCGACTCCATATAAGACCAAAGGTTGCGAACATGCTCGATGACAGACGGGATATTAATGACAGGGTACATGATGCCAACCTCCTCCTCGTGAAGACGACACAAACGAATCATCTCATCCTTGGTGAAGTCCCATAAGGGATCAGTGGGGTTCTCCTGGGGTCCAAGGCGGAAAGGGCTGTCCTCGGGCATGGCAAACGGAGCATTCTGGTCCTCGGAAGAATCTCCGATGCCTCTGTAGCCCATGTTGTGGATGGTGTTGTTTGCAACGTCCATGTTGAAGGCCATGCTGGTAGGGCCACGGAAGGGTGCCTGCTTTGGTTTGGTCAACTCGGGCCGGTGGACGGAAGACAGCGAGCTGGCTGGTGACGCCTGGACGGTGCTCGAAGGGAAAGGTAATACTTTGTCTTGGATGGGCGCAAGACGCAGCGTTTCGGAACGGAGGGCATTCATGCTTTGGTAGAGATTGTCAACCTGCTCCTGTAGCCGGGCCATCTGATTCGTCATGCTCTTAAACTCATCGGAGTCCTTGAAGTTGTTGGAGCAGCAGTTGGGGGCGTACAAGCACGCCAGGTTGAGGTTGCCGCATCTTTGGCAGGGAGTTTCGCCATTGCACTTAATTTTACGTCTCTTGCATTCGTTACTGCGAGGGGAGGGAGAGTGTTAGTGATTCAGTGTTCGTGCCATAATCCATCGAGACAGTCGCCGTATAGGCGGGGTATAGGTAGAGCGAGGTGGTCGTATTGCGCCGACGGATTGCTCCAGCGATGGATGATTCCGGCAACGATATGGCACTCGAGAGGTACGAAGTGAATGGAAGAAACCTTACCAGGCTATCGAAATATACTGTCACAACCGCAATCAGCGTCCCGATGTTCCACAAAGTTTATAGAGGGGGGTGGGCATGGCACAGGGAGGGAGAGAGTGTGTACGAGAGGACGTGACGGGAAGAGTCCGCGACGGTCTGGAGGGGACGTGGGTGGAGGCATGACAGACGACAAACAGCCGACCCTGCGCACCAGGAGGATGGTAACAAGATGGAGAGACAACGCACCCTATTTCGTTTGCTTCGCTGCTGCTTGGCAGCAGCACCTTCGTCTTCAGACTTCCTTTTATTGCCTCCCGAGACGGAGGGAGTACCGCCAGAGGGACCTATCGAGGCGCGGGCTCCCCCTGCTGAGTTCGCGGAATTGTCTCCGGGGGTCGCGGAAAGAGGAGAATGGGCTTGTTGATTGTGTGGAGAATAAGCAGAGGCAGCGCGGTCGGGTGGCAGAGGAACGGCTGCTTGGGTCAAATAGTGCAGGTCGCTAACCTGCGACTCGATCTGGTCCATTGCATTGCGAGGCACCCGCGGCCGGTTTCCTCTGGTTTGCTATGCTTTTCGTGAGCCGACAGTCGAGTCGCGATCCAGGAGATGGAGACAAGCGAGTAATGGTGATTTTTTGCCTGCGCCCCCCCTTGCCCGCCCAGTCCAGCCCAGGTTCAGTCAGCCAGGTGCCTCCTCCAGCGGGCTTAGCGGTAGCCTCACGGATTCCGCTGCCATCGTGCACGTGACCGGCCCGGATCCCGGCTGTCCGTCGCATCCGGCCCAGCACTTGGCTGGGAAAACCCACTGTAATTCATATCGTCGGCGACTGATTGGGCACCGTTCGCGATATCCTGGTCAAGTCGCGATGAGTGTCGCACTGTGACTGTGCAATCACCACCCACCACCTACGGTTTGCCATAACCTATCCCACGCCACGCCAGAAACCTTGCACACTGTACACTGCAGATCTTCAAGATGGCATTGACATCATCTTGGTGCTCCGGGACTTTGACTGAGTCAAGACGAAGAAGCGCGCAGAATCGCGCGATGTGATTCCTGCCTGACCCAAGGCGCTGTTTCGCAGTACAGGCTGAGCAGTGTGATGGATTCGGCCCGCCCCTGCACCGGGTATCTCACCCCTTGGCAAGCAAGATGTCCCGATTGCGCTCATGCGCGCCTGATCAAGCTGAGCACCCCTTCCCGGCATCTCACGCACTTTCATCGGCTACTTCAACTCAGTTCTTGTGGTTTCGCTTCAATTCAGCTCGACAGCCTCAATGATAATGGCCAGCTCTAATTGGGTCGACGGCTTTGCCGCGAAGAAACCTGGATTCAATTCGTCAGATCTGTGTGTGGCTGCTGATGTCCGCCTTTTACGTCGTGGAGGTGTGTCTAGATTAGGACAGCTGCAATGTGAAAGAGTCTAGTTCTCACCTTGCGCAAAACAGACATGAGACTATGCGTTTGCTCGTGAGCTTCAACAGGTTGCATGGCCTTGCGATTGCGTAGCCTTGAAATGTATAAGACCTAGTGGGTTGTTTGCCATGATCATGGATAGTTCCTGACTTCAGCAAGTCAAGATATCAAGCGTCACTTCTTGTTTCTACACACTGTTGTATCGCCGGCGTCAGGCCTATGCGATGGCTCCCGTATACGCCGACCATCCATTCCTTTTGGTGTCGACGCCAATCTCGCAGCTTCCAAAAGATGTGAAGGCAGGTCATGTCCAGCAGCACACAACACAGAAGAGGAAATAATATGGCGAAACAGCCGACGATGTTCCACAGGATGGCGTCTGAAATGGCGTTGGTTCACAACTGCATTCTCCGAGGTCTAAACGCCATCTACCTGCAAGCTCCCCACATCAAGCCCGAAGACGAGTTCAGCTTCGCGAACCATATGCACCAGTGGCATCGCATGATTCACGCGCACCATAGCGGAGAAGAGCGCCTCTTTTTCCCGGCAGTAGGGAGACTAACAGGCATCGTCGGGTTCATGGACGTCAACATCGAACAGCACAAGAACTTCCACGACGGCCTAGAGTCCTTCGCCCAGTACATCAAGGCTATCATCGCGCAGGAAGTAGCCTACAACGGCAACAAGGTTGTATCTCTAATCGACCGCTTTGGGAAGGATTTGTGTCTTCATCTCGAGGAGGAGATTCCCACCATCCTAAGTTTAGAAAAGTTCGGGACTGAGAAGATGGCGCCAGTCGAGAAAATATTCGCACAAGAAGCCCAAGAGGTCATGGTATGCCAGTCACTGATTACCGTCTCTTGTTCAACAGCTGACATGGAGTAGCAAGAAATGGGTTTTCTAGATGGCTTGCCTTGGGCTTTGACTACCATGGACAGCGCATTTGAGGGAGGTCTGTGGGCAGACGTCCCACCGGACCCCGTCGGCAAATTCATTGTCAAGATTGTTCGATACGTTACCTGGTGGTTCCATCGCGACTGGTGGAAATTTGGCGCGTGTGATGGCAACGGTAACATGCAGCCGTTGTATGCTTTGAGAGACGACAAGCAGTGAAGTTGGCGTATCGCAGTGTCGTCACTTGTGGCATGCGTAAGAAATGGCCTTGTGTTCTGCTTTAGGTGTTGATTGGGAAATCTTATGAAGCGGTATAGATATGGATGTTTTTTGGGCTGCAAAGCCCATCTTCCAAGACAGCGTTCAGGTACGGGTACCGTGAATCATGTTGAAGACAACGTGTTGGTGTCCAATGAGATCTTCAGACGATGTCCCGCAGATGCCTTATGTAATCAATCTCGTGGTGGGGTTCCCAATTCTGCCGCGCCTCACCGTCAAAAAGTTTCTTGAAGCCCAGAAATTTCGCCTAGTGAATTCTGCCGCTAATCGCCATACAACTGGACTTGCGACGGACGACAAAATGGCCGCCCGTCGAAGAGCATCTGACTGGGAAGACCAGCTGCCCAAGGGTACGCTGTGCAGTCGACTTCACACCCATCATTGACTGACTTTAATGCACAGATCTTGATCCCGAGGCCGAGCCCGTCGACGAGAGTGAGAACGAGAGCGGCAGTGGTGAGAGCGAAGATGAGAACGTCGGCACAGAGCATTATGTTACTGTTGGGTACGGGACCGCGAATCAATGACACAGGCCTGAGAATGAATACTGACGGGTGTTGCAGAAAGAGCAAGCTCCGCGAAAAGGAGGGCGTCTCACTCGGTCCTCAGTACCGCGGCGCGCGCGTTAGCCGAGATGCGTTGAATGACGAAAGCGACGGCAGCGATGTCTTTGAGGATGCCCAGGAGCAATTCGACTCTAACGACGAAGAATACGACGATCCCGAGAACGCTGATTTGGCTGCGGACGAGGCGGCCGCCGGCGACGAAGACTTTGAAATCGAGAGTGATAATGCCCTCGGCGAAAGCGACGACGAGAAGCTTGGCGAGTTCGTTTTCCGTGGCAGCTCCCAGCCGAAAGATAAGAAGAAGGGCGGGCGCAGCAAGAGACCTACTGCCGCTGACTTCATTTCCGACGAGGAGGAGGAGCTGGAGCTGGACGATAACGAAGACGAGGACGAGGACGAGGACGAGGATGAGGAAGATGAGGAGGGCGGCATGGGTCTTAGCGACGAGGAAGATGATGATGACGAGGAAGGTTTTGAAGGCAGCGAAGATGACCTCCTGGCCGACCTCGAAGGCTCCGAAGACGATGAGGACGAGGACGAGGACGAGGGCGAGGGCGACGAAGATTCGGAGGAGGACTCTGACGACTCCGACGAAGACTCCAAGCCCCGCCGCAAGTCTAACAAGGCCGATGCCAGAGCCGAGCAGCGTAAGCTGATGAGCGAAGGCCAAAAGGCCCTCTCAGCAACCCTCTCCGCCGCGGCGCAACAAGACGCGCAGAAGGGTGTCGCCGTCCGCGAACAGCGCAAGACCTTTGACGGTCTCCTCAACATCCGCATCCGCCTCCAAAAAGCCATCGTCGCCAGCAACTCGTTCTCCGTTGTCGACACCGACGACTTTGAGCAGAACTCGGAACCGTACGAGGCCGCCGAAGAGGCTGCCCTCAAGCTCCTCAACACGCTTGACAGCTTCCGCGCAAGCCTGCTCCCCGCCCAGCTTGCCCAGGCTGGAGAAAAGCGCAAGCGCAGCGAGGTCGACGCGTCAACCTCAAGCGAAGACATCTGGGAAGGGATCCAGGAGGCCGAGCAGCGCGCGCTCAAGTACCGCAAGAAGGTGCTCGAGACATGGTCCAGCAAGACCCGCAGTACAATCGTCGAGGTCAAGAGCCGTAACCTCATTTCCCAGCAATCCATCGTCGCCTCTCTGGAGGAGCAGCTTCTCAACACCGACCGTTTAATCAAGCGCACGCGAACCCCCCGTTCCTGCGCGCCGGCGCAGGTCGCAAAGAAGCTCAACGAGGACCCCGAGATCTACGACGATGCCGACTTTTACCAGCTCATGCTCAAGCAGCTCGTCGAGCAGCGCACCAACGACAACGGCTCGGCCGGCGCCACCGCGCAGCCGACAGTCAGGTGGGCGGCCATGAAGGAGGCCAAGACCAAGAAGCACGTCGACAGGAGAGCAAGCAAGGGCCGCAAGATGCGCTTCAACATCCACGAGAAGCTGCAAAACTTCATGGCGCCCGAGGACCGCAGGATGTGGGAGCAGGATGCTGTCGACAGACTGTTCGGCACCCTTTTTGGACAGAGGATGGGTCTTGGCGAGGATGCTTCCGATGAGGAGATGGAGGACGATGTCAATGCCGAGGAGGAGGGTCTCAGGCTGTTCAGGAATTAAGGGAACGGAAAAGTTTTGTCTGTAAAAAAAATGAAGATATCCCAATAGAAAGGACGCGCCATTAGAATGCGCCACCGGCCTGCAATGATTACCGATGTTCTTCTAAGGCGATCCCATGGGACGGAGTGAGACTGCAAAAACCATGGCATTTGTTGGCCAGCTCTCTTCGAGACCTCGGGCCATGTAGGCAATTTTTCAGGGCGCCTATACGTTAGGAACTCAACTTCGGCCAAAGCTGAACTACGTTGCGAAAGCGTCCCCGAATATCGCGTTGTCTTTGGCAAGAGAGGTGTGAGTGAAGACCTTAACAAGTGTTCCGATTCGATGATGCGAAAATTGCAAAATGCGATTCAGCACTCTCCCTCATCTATCCTACAACAGCAGCACCGACAAATGCCAGAAACAACACGGCATGCGCTCCAAGATGCACCGCAGGCCCTCCCAAAGTCTTTGCCTGGCCGCTGCTTATGCCGTCCACCCCGGGATCTGTCAACCGCACATAGGCGCGATAGCACGGCCAGACATGCCAGAACGACAATGAGGCCGCCACCAGCCTGCTCGTGTCGTCGAAATCTGGTCGCCACAAAAATACGAGGCAAATCAGATTCGTGCTCAAAAGCAAGCCGCCAAATGACTGCAGCACGAGCTGTGCCGCGGCGGAGGGCTTGGGCAGCTGGCTTTGCGGCTTCAAGATGAAGGACGACGCCCCCGCGGTCTCAACCAGTGCGTGAAGAAGGAAAGGGATTTTGGAGAAGAGCATGACTGGTGATTGAAGAGCAAATTACGGATATGGTAGCTCGTATTCGTTTGGTCAGCCGAAAGGTTAGAGGCTGAATGCGCCCGAGTCAACGCCGTGAATTGATGACCGGTCGCCGAGGGAAAGGTCCGGAGAGCCCGGGTCGGCGCCGGCGAGACACAAAAGTCGGCGTGGAGCAACTCAACTGCCCGAGCGGAGAGATTGCCGGGGATAGTGTCGTCTTCCGAGTTCAAAGCTCCTCGGTGTCGAATGGAGGCGGCAGATGTCAAAAAAACCGAATGGGGGCGGGAATCAGCCTCGGGAAGTTTAAACGTTGACTGGACACGTTCCAGAAGCCGGCTGGGCGGCAAGGGAGAGGGTTTCCTGGGCAAACATCAGCGAACGGCGAGCAGATCTCGCTTCGTCGGCTCCCGTCGTTGATGGTCAGCTCCATTCCAGGGCGTGTGACTGGCTATTAGGGCGTGGTATTCTGGAGTCATGCACGAGAGTTCCGCAGCAGAGCGGTTGATTACGCCTCCATGACCGCGTTGTGATTTACGCTGACGTTCTCTCGCGGTCCAATACGTTTAGGGAAACAACGACCGATTCGCAATGTCGGCGAATCCCACAGGCCTGGGTACCTGGGTTAAACTCTCCTCTCTCGTCAGAGCTTCAATGCCATGCAGGGGAGCTCCCGCGGTGGCCCAGCCACCTGCCGCAACGCGCACGCGAGCTAGGAGCTAAACCATGAATCATGACGCGTGTTGCCCACAAGGAGGCGCGCGACCCTTTCTTTTTTTCGTTTTTGGTGCATCATCTGAGAGAGACCTGTCGATCACAGCGCGCGGGCCGAGGCCGTGAGTCCTCGTGGGAAACAGAAGGCAATTGCATCGACAGAGGCCAAAACGTATTGTTGAAGTGTTTTCCCTTTTGAGTTCGGTTCAGATGGAGGAATGTATCGGATGAGACTTGCGGCAGGACCTGGAGCTGGTTCTACCGCCGCCTGTCATAAGGTAGGTAATGAGACGAAATACTCTGTGCAAGAAAAAGCCTGAGCTTCAACGACCTCAACGACCTCACCCTCCAGCCAACCACCTACCCGTCCTCCATCAAGCAAAGTCAATGGCAACTCCCGCTCGTAATCTTGCATTGTCACACGCAAACATACACCCACACATTTCAACCTCCTCAATGCTCCTCCACACCATCACGACCTTTTAGCAACAGCGTCAGACGACACGAGCTTCCCACAAGCTTGCTTGCCAACCAACGCAGCAGGGGTGCAAGCTAAAGGTAAAGCGTGATAAGGGCTTCCAGGTTCCTCTAACAGAGAGGTCTCCACTCGCGTAAACCGGCACCGAAGACTGGATTCAGACCTGTTTCAGTCAAGGGTCCTTTTCCCGCACCGTCACGGTCTGTTGGAGGCACGGAGGCTTGGAGCTCTCTGTTGGAACCACAAGACACGACGATGTGAGAGACAGTCCACGGTATCCGTACGGCACCCGCCAACCGCGGCGCAAGGCAAAAGCTGCAGCTCAATTCCAGGATGAGGCAGAGCCCCGAAGTTCGAACCCAAGGGTGGCAGGGCGGGCTGGCCAGGGGTCAGGTCCAGGAGGCTACCTTACTTTACTCGGAATCACACAGCTGATTGTCTGTGACGAGGACAAGGCAGGCGGCGGGGGAACCTTGCGAAACGAAACGGTGCAACAACATCTCCGTCCCTTATTTTTTTCCTTTTCGCCACGAGGAAACACGCGTTGTTGCTTGCATGGTTCCAGCCCCCGGCAAAAAGGCCTCCATCCTGCCCTTCCACCCCCCTTCCCACCTCAGTCAGTGACAGTGTCGTTCCTCAAGTGAGGAGGAAGACAAGGTACGCATAGCCAGCTAGCTAGCTGTCCTCTGCCGCGGTTACTCCCAACCCGTCTCGGCTAGGTCCTTTTTTTTTTTTTTTTTTTGAGGGGAGACGACTGGCTTGACTGGACTGGATGCGCTCATGCGCCAGACGAGGGCAACCCAAAAAAGAGACGGCGCGTGTTTCCTTACATATCCTCTACCCACCCCCCATGCCATGCCGCCGTCGCCAATATGTTTCTCCCGTGCATGAGGTCCGTCTTTCCTTGACTTTCAACTTGACTGACCGACTTTTCGCCTCTTGTTCGCTGGAAGCCTGCCGAGTTGTGCCCTTCTGTTTGCCTCTCTCTCTCCATCTTGCCGCCGTCGACAGCAGCAGCGCACACAAAACCGTTGGGCCCTGTCGTGTTGCACTGCTTCGGGTAGATTGTGTGTAGCATCGTCGTTGTGATATCATCACTCCAGGCCAAGCGCCCAGCCTTTTTTGCGCCTTGCGACCAACTCTGTCTACCTACCTATACGCCATCAAGAAGCTTCCTTGTGGCATTTCTGAGCGCCAATTCTTCATCGCCTCGCCATTGACCGGTTTATACTTGTGGCAGACGCCAACCGTCCTTCGCCACTACCTCTGCGCTTCCGCGCCGACATGGCCGCCACCAACGACGGCTTCGGGGACCTGGGTCTCGACATCATCGGAGTCGGCACCCAGTACCCGCCTCATTCACTGGAGGCCAATTCGATAGACTTCCTCAGTGAGAGGTATTATCCTGAGTCTCCTGCGTACGTGACGGCCTCTCCGCGTCCATGGCGATCCTGCTAATAGCTGGCGGTACCAGGATGAAGAAGATCCTCTCCATCAACAGATTCACCGGCATCGAGTACCGTTCGTCCATCGGCACACCAGAGCATCCAATCGTAAACCAGAAAACCCCTCCATCAATCACCGATCTTCACAACGTGTTCATGAGCGATGGTGTTCCATTGGCCGTCAGCGCCTCCCGCAAGGCCATCGAAGAAGCCGACATCGATCCCAGCGAGATCACCCACATCGTTGCGACGACCTGCACCGACAGTGCGAATCCAGGGTTCGACCACTACGTTATCAAGGGGCTCGGGATGACACACCAGGTCGAGAAGGTCCTCTTGCACGGAGTGGGCTGCAGCGGAGGTCTCGCCTCGTTGAGAACCGCGGCGAATCTGGCGCTGGGCCACAAGTTTCGAGGGAAGCCTGCTCGGATTCTCTGCGTCGCGCTCGAAGTCAGCACGACACTGGTACGCAGCGAGCTGGACAGCATCAACGAGACGCAGGAGACCAGGATCGGCGTTGCATTGTTCTCGGATTGCGCCAGTGCAGTGGTGCTCAGTAACGGCATCGGGCAGCCCGCGACGCCTGTGTACTCTTTGCTGGGATGGGAGCATAAGATTATCCCAGATACCGAAGGCGACCTGGGATTCGATGTTGATCCTGTTGGTAAGTTGACACGGTCTGGATATTGCGTTCGACACACGCTGACACGAGCAAAAGGTTGGAAGGTAGTTCTCTCGCCACGAGTCCCGAGACTCGCCTCGGCGGCCGTACCCACAACCTTTTCAGAGCTCATATCTTCGATTCCCCCGCTAGGCCCGCGTTATCAGAAGGCGGATGACTTCGACTGGGCCATGCACCCCGGAGGTGCTACGATTTTGACCGAGGCCGAGAAGGCAATGAACATTTCATCGTACCACATGCGGGCGAGCTATGACACATACATGAAGCACGGGAACTCGAGTTCGGCGACGATATTCAGCGTGATGGACCGGCTGCGGTCCAAAGACATGGACAAGATCGCTCCGGACGGCCGGCGCGCGACTACGTGGTGGGGTGCGCGTTCGGGCCGGGATTGCGGTGGAGATGTGCATGCTCAAGCGGAACCTGGGGGCTCGGGGCGTTACGGGCCTGGAGACGCCGCCGGAAACAGAAAGTGAGGGCAGCAGCAGAAGCGAAGCTGGGGACGACGGTGGAGTGCAGATGGAGGGGCACACGTCTTCGGGACGGGACGGGGGTCAATCCTTTGTGGCGGAGGCACTAGAGAACCTGGAGTTGGACTGAAGGGGGACATGGCGGGGGCCCGGGGCCCGGGAGAGAAGACAGGAGACGGTATATAGCGGGAGGCGGCGAAGGACGGATGCATACCCCTGACACGACGGCGTTGTTACGAGGACATGATGTGCCTTGGTTTGTCAGTCTCGTTCGGCTGAGCCATGGTATTGATAGTTGGCAGTAATCGAAATAGAAGCACGACTTCCCTGACGAGTTGAAGAAGTTCCAGAGGCTGCGGCGATTGGCCGAGTGTTTGCGAGGTATTGGAAAGGCATGACATGGCATATGCAAGCTCGCGGTTCGAAACCGAGAGGGAGGTCGGGTTGAAAGCCGTCGGGTGGGAAAGCGAACTCTTGGAAGTGGAGGCAACGATATCAAAGATACGAGATGAGCCGAGAGGTGTGGGATTTCTCCGGCAATGGAGGAGGGCATCGCGGGATGGTCAACGTTTGGCCGAGGAAGAGAAGGCATCGAGCTGCCGATGTGTGGTCGTTGGATGCTCGGTTTTCGGCGGACAAAGGGTCGAAGGCTGTCACGATCCCGCATCTTCCCGGGCTTCGGCAATGGATAAGGCGTTAAGCTGGGGTGGGACGGCGCAGCTGGTAAGGATGAGTTCATGGCCGGGGATGACATCGTCATGAAGCGGCGCGATTGGTCGTTGGTTTCCGGGGCCCGGCTGCATGAGGTAAGGAAATTGGGGGAAGCAGATCCGATAGTGCATCTTGGGGGCCGGGATGGGGGTTGCAATGCGACGGAGATTTGTTGTTGCGGTTGGTGTGTGTCGGGTCGGGTCCGGAGGTTCACGATGCTTCACATGGCGGGCATCAGCTTCAGATCCCAGAATATGAATGTTTTATTTTTACACACCTTTCGACACACCGAAATGCTCGGTGAAACAACCACCCTGGCCGTCAGAGCAGCCCCGTTATGGAGAATCGAGTCATTGATATCCACGGGCTGGACAATAAATATCTCAACAAGCAGAAGTAAGGCCGAGAAGTCTGGAGAGGGAAAAGTCAAATGCCATGACAGTCAGCAGGCTCGACAGCGGTCTCGGTGGCCGGAGCGGCAGGCGCACGGGCCAGAGAGGCGCTGACATGGCTGGGCACAGCAGCTGGGCTCTCTACTACGCCGTACAAGCCCCGCCATTCCAGCGCCATCGCAGTGCCCCTCGTCGCCCAACCGGGAAAAGCACAGGGCAGCGAGTGATTGGATCCCTGCAATAAGTGGTGCGCCAGCAATATTTTGACGTCAATTGGACGGTGGGTGGGGGGAGGGGTTATTCGCGTTTGACGTGGTAAGAGGGGCTCTGTGATTCGACGGTCCGGTGCTACTTGCACAGTACCTACTTTTTCCCCCTTCCCTTTCCTTCCTCAACAAGTCCTCCAGGTTGAGACACTGCAAAGAGAGGGAGAGGGGGAGAGAGAGACGATCTCCCACTGTTGGCGGCGCTCTCGGCAAGCAGAGGTGGTGAAGAGATACCTAGAGAAGCGATACAAAAGAAAACTTCAAATTAAATTGAACCAGCCATCAGGTACACACGTTGGCTGCTAGGGGTGAATCGAGGTAGAGGTAGCGATAGCTTGCCCCTCGGTACTTTGCCTTTCCACATCCAATGTACCTCCTGGCATTGGACTGCCGTAAAAAATAGCAACCTGGACAGGGAAGAGGAGCTCCTCATGTACCTCACCTCTCGTAAGGTAGGTAGGTGGTGTCCCTTTCCAGTCGAGCCCAGGCCCAGCACCACACCTCACCTCATGCAACCGCGACCCAGCAAAAGGCACCCGTCACTGGAGCGATGGACTGAACGTGGGACATGGACCGGGTTCTGCTGCTCAGCCCGAGTAAAATCCCGCTCGTGGGTGTGAGCAACCAAACATAGTTAACCCGTCCACTTCCACCTATTCTAAACTTTCTTTCTGAATCTTTTCCTCCTCCAATTCCTACATCGCAAATCAGCTTTTTGGTCCGTTCGTCTCTGGCCCGTCGCAACAGACACACCTCTCACTACACAACCCCGAATACCATACAGACAGATACAGATACCCCGCCATCCATCATGGGTCTGCTGGAAGAGCTCAACATCAAGCCCGGTGTCATCTACGGCGATGACGTCCTGAAGCTGTTCACCTATGCCAAGGAGAAGGGCTTTGCCATTCCCGCTTGCAACGTCGTATGTCGCTCCCCCACACCTGCTCGTCATGTTTCGCCGCCGCCGCCGCCGCTATCGTCGTCGTCGGTTGCTGGAGACCAACCCGAACGACACGGAAAAGAGGGGTGTTGACAATCTGCTAACAACCCCGCCTTCCAGACCTCCTCTTCCACCGCCGTTGCTGCCCTTGAGGCTGCCCGCGAGGCCAAGTCCCCCATTGTCCTCCAGACGTGCGTCGTCTCGACTCAACGACTTGATTGTTCTCGGTTCTGACAAGTTCCAGTTCCCAGGGTGGTGCCGCTTACTTCGCCGGCAAGGCCATCCCCAACTCTGCCGACAAGCAGGAGGCTTCCGTCGCCGGTGCCATTGCCGCCGCCCACTACATCCGCTCCATTGCCCCCGTCTACGGCGTTCCCGTCGTCCTCCACACCGACCACTGCGCGTGAGTTTGCTCCCGATGCCAGCATTTACGTTGCGGGCACAGGAATTGACAGTCTTGCAGCAAGAAGCTCCTGCCTTGGCTCGATGGCATGATCTCCGCCGATGAGGAGGAGTTCAAGCGCTCCGGTCGCCCCCTCTTCTCCTCCCACATGATTGACCTTTCCGAGGGTTTGTGCCGGCCCCGATACGTTGCGTACAATACGAGACTGACATGCAACAGAGGACGTCGCCTACAACATCGAGACCACCGCCAAGTACCTCAAGCGCTCTGCTCCCATGAAGCTGTGGCTCGAGATGGAGATCGGAAGTAAGAGTCACCTCTCAATCATGCCCTCAACGCGGTAACTGACAACCCCATAGTCACTGGTGGTGAGGAGGATGGTGTCAACAACGAGGACGTCGACAACAACTCTCTGTACACCCAACCCGAGGACATCTACGCCATCTACCAGGCTCTGTCCCCCATCTCCCCCTACTTCTCCATTGCTGCCGGTTTCGGTAACGTTCACGGTGTCTACAAGCCTGGGTAAGCAATCAGCAACTCTGATACTGAGCTGCGTTCTGACCCCTTCACAGCAACGTCAAGCTCCACCCCGAGCTGCTCGGAAAGCACCAAGAGTTCGTCGCTGCCAAGCTTGGCAACGGCGACAAGAAGCCCGTCTTCTTCGTCTTCCACGGTGGCTCCGGCTCCGCTGTCGAGGAGTTCCAGAAGGCCATTTCCTTCGGTGTCGTCAAGGTCAACATTGACACCGACCTCCAGTGGGCTTACCTGTCCGGTATCCGTGACTACGTCACCAAGAACATTGACTACCTGAAGTAAGTGCCCTTATTTACCAGCTATTGGAAGCGACCTCTAACTCCCGAATAGGACCCAGGTCGGCAACCCCGAGGGTGACGACAAGCCCAACAAGAAGAAGTACGACCCCAGAGTCTGGGTCCGTGAGGGTGAGAAGACCATGAAGGACCGTGTCAAGCAGGCCCTGTTTGACTTCAAGGCCGACGACGTTTTGTAAAGGATGGATAATGGGTGATACCTCTGCAGAGACTGGACCGAGATGTGGGGTCGCAGGCTCTGTTTCGTAGGATGAAGCCGTCAAAAGACGCCTACCTACACAAAATTCAAATTGAAGTAAAAGATCAAAAAAGTGCCCTCATGTGCCACAAGATGCTCAATTGAGAAACACTGCAACTTGGCGACATGACTCCTCGATCACAGGCCGGCACTCGGAGCCAGCTCGGCCACACCTACCATCACTGTGCGTGGTCTATCATTGTGCAAGACATACTCAATCACATCTCCCCTACGGCTGCCTGCACCCTGGTTGTCTGTGCCATGCCTCGACGTCACTTCGGTCCTGCATCATCCCATGTTCAGCCACCACCCCACCTCATTCCTCATGTCTCTCATTTGTAAGCTCACTATTCCACTCTAACCCAACATGATTCACAACGGCGCTGTCTGACTCGGCTCAATTTACACTACGTTCAACAATGGCTTCAATCTGGGGTCTCCTCCGGCGCAACTACTTCATCTTCAATCCGCCGGTCGCGCCACGGCAAGATGGGGCTCTCCGCTTCGGTATTCTTGGTGCGGCCAACATTGCGTGAGTGAGTACCATGATTCCAAAATCCATAATACTCACACTAGTCTAGGCCCATGGCCTTAATCATCCCGGCCAGATCCCATCCAGAGGTTGTCATCCAAGCAGTTGCCGCCCGCGACCCAAAGAAGGCCGCTGCTTTTGCCGCCAAGCACGGCATCCCAGACGTCAAGCCAGACTATCAGTCCATCATCGACGACCCCTCAATTGACTGCATCTACATCCCGCTCCCCAACGGCTTGCATTATGAATGGACCATTAAAGCGCTTGAGGCAGGGAAGCACGTCCTCCTCGAGAAGCCATCCGTCGCCAACGGTCGAGAGGCGGAAACGCTGTTCCGACTGCCACTACTAAAGGAGCCGAAGGCCCCGTCCTACTGGAGGCATTCCATTATCGGTTCCAGCCCAGTTGGCAGTACTATCTGACCCTGGTCGACGCACCGAACGTCGAGCATGTGAAGGCTAGCGCGCATATTCCGTGGTTCATAACTGGGAACGACGATATTCGGTGGGAATACGATCTTGCCGGTGGTGCTCTGATGGACCTTGGAACGTACACCATCAGTGCGATTCGCCAGACCTACGGGATCGAGCCTGAGGAATGCCTAGAGGCCAAGTTCGACACCATGCCTCCCCCGAAGGACACGGCTGATCACTCGTGGAACGTCACTTGGCGGATGAAGAACGGCGGGACCGCAGAGGCAGAGGGGACGCTGCGGGCCGGGCTCGCCGCCATCGGGGTGCCGAAGCTAATTGTCACGCATAAGGAGACCGTCGTCGAGGACGGCAAGCTGCCGGTTGGGCAGGAGAAGACGCGTAAGCGCAAGATTGACTTTGCCAACTTCATGTTTGGCGGCATATGGCATCGGATCGAGGTTAGTGACGAGTTCGTCATCAAAAACAAGAGCAACGGAGCGGTGGTGAAGAGGTGGACGGAGAAGCAGTCGAAGAAGGCGTACACCTTCCAGGAGGCGGGCATTCAGGCCGCCAGCGAGGGGTACTGGATCACGTACCGACATCAGCTGGAGCAGTTTGTCAATCGCGTCAAGGGGCGCGAGACGCCATTTTGGGTGGATGGGGAGGACAGCATCAACCAAATGAGGATGATTGATATGGCGTACGAGAAGGCGGGCTTGCCGCTGCGCCATTCGCCTGGCGTCACGATCTGACGATGTCGCGCACGACCCAGAATGCTTTTCTTCTTTTTATGATGACTTGCTTGGAAACCGCTCCCTGTTGCTTACTTCTAATGTAGTTGTGAAATCCAATTCGCGAATGACACGATGCTCCTAATAAGATGCATCCCCGCGATCACTCTCCTGATGACGTATAAAACAACGACAGGCGCCTTCCCCTCCATCGAAAAGTTCTGCTGTGCTAGCCCCGACTGAACCCACCCTTTGCGACTTCGATGAACTCGTCCTTGCTCACCCATCCCTTGCCCGAGATGTCCGCCATCTCAATCATCCTCCGCATGTCCGACTCGCTCAGCGTGCTGTTCACCTCGGAACACACCGCGCGCAGGCTCTCCAGCGTGATGCGCCCCGTGCCGCGCGGGTCAAACATTTTCCACGCGTCCTCGGCCTCCTCCTGCGGGTCGCGGCGCATCAGCATCCACGCGGCAATGGCGGAGAAGTGCTCCTGCGGCATGCGTAGACGCGACGGGCTGCAGGGACCCCGCGCCGGGTCGTGGTCGTGAGGCGGCACACCGTGGGCGAGCAGCAGGGCGTACGTTTCTGTGCGGGCGAGGTCGAAGCCGATGGCGCGCAGGGCAAACGGCCATTCGCGCGCGTTGAGGGAGCCCAGGCCTTGTTGGTCTACCACCTCCCACTGTGTTTTTTTGGCTGATGTGAGCGGGCAATGAATTGGTGCTTGGAGGTTGGGTGGGGGAGACCTACAGCTTCTCTGATGTTGTTTTGCCAGTCCGTCGGCAGCGCGGCTAGGTCGCGACGACCTTGGTTCATGTCGAAGAGTGACGCGGTCGTCATCTTGGCGGTGTGTTGTTGCTGTGGAATCGGCGTTCCGGGTATCTTCACTGTTGGTTGGTCCCCTAATCCGGCAGAGAAAGCCGGGTCAAGCAAGGTAGGTCGAGTCGAGAGCCTCAGTTTGAGACCAGACTCGGGGGCTGGTGGTTGAGGGCCAAGCAGAATTAAAAAAGTGCAATTGGGGTATCTGGAAATGCGAGCGTGATTGAAACGTCCCCTAGATGCTGCTTTCTTGGATCCCTTCAGGTCCCATGCTCGTTCTCCGCGAATTGGTATGGTTGGATTGCTTGTTTTACTGAGAGCAAGCTCAGCGCGCTTCACAGCTCATTCATCTCATCGCGAACTGGAGGCGCGGTGAGAAGGTACGTATCTGTCTTAAGGTACCTAACCTGTGGAAAGCTCGACTGTGGGGCATTGTGGCTGGGCCAGATCACGTGGACAATCGGTCCATGAGCAGCACCAACACGCCTTGGAACGCTGGTTCCATTCAATTCTTCGCGAGAAGATCTTCTTGAACACTGACAAATTCTTACACCAATGAAAGGGAAGCCGCTTGAATTTTGGTGACTTCGGTATGATCGATGGCGGCGACCTGAAATCACCTCGTCTCCACCGAAGAAATTCCGCGCTGGAGACCGCTTCGGAGAGCGACCAATCATTTTCGTCTTGAACCATTCACCTCCATCCAAGAGGCGCCAGTAGTCTTCCGTCCTCCATCGTGACTGTGTGTGCATTGCAGTGTCCGGGTGTTGTTAGTCGCTCAAGGTCCTTTTCACAATGAGACCAACTGTATACCGTCCGTTTCAGTCCACTTTCCGGGTGTTTGGTCATGAGAACCCTCTGGTACAGGGCCCTACTTACTCAACTGCAGAAACAACCCACTGACACGAGCCCAGGGCCTCCCGAAATCCGGCACGCCACCGCATTGGCCGCGAAAACCGGTTCGGCGAAAGATCACCGGAGTGGACAAGGTCATTGCTGTCTCGTCTGCCAAAGGAGGTGTTGGCAAGAGCACAGTCGCGGGTGAGAGGAATAATCAAAACATGAGTGAACATAACACTTTGTATTGACTCCCGGAAGCAAATCTATCGCTGGCTTTCGCGCGGTTAGGATACCGTGCTGGCATTCTCGACACAGATATCTTTGGGCCCTCCGTCCCTACCCTATTCAACCTTTCGGGGGAGCCGAGATTGTCGCAGGGTAAGTCAAACCTCTCGCGGCCAGGATTCATGCTGATCACCGCCCAGATAATCAACTGGTGCCAATGACAAATTATGGTGTCAAGACCATGTCGATGGGATATCTCGTTCCGGAGGACGATGCTGTGGTCTGGAGGGGCCCGATGGTCATGAAGGCTATTCAACAACTGCTGCACGAGGTTGACTGGGGTAAACTTGATGTCCTGGTCTTGGATTTGCCCCCTGGAACGGGAGACACGCAACTGACCATCACCCAACAAATCATTCTCGATGGTCAGTATATCCCTTGCGGAGAATAGTCTGACGCGGTACATGTCGCTGATCGTTGACAGGATCCATCATCGTCACAACACCTCACACGCTCGCCGTTAAGGACGCCGTCAAGGGCGTCAACATGTTCAACAAGGTCAACACGAATATCCTGGGCCTGGTTCAAAACATGTCACTTTTCAAATGTCCTCACTGCCATGGAGATACCCATGTGTTCGGATCAAACGACAGAGTCGAGCGCATGTGCAAGGAACACAATATCAGCTTCCTGGGCGACATCCCACTGCACCCGTCAATCGGGGACGACGCGGACCTCGGCAAACCGACTGTGGTGTCCGAACCGACAAGCGAGCGAGCAGAAATATTCCTCAAGATCGCCCAGAATATCGCTCCCAGGATCGACCTCCGTTCACCGTAAACTGCTCGGAGAGGTGAGCTTCAAATTGTCGTGATGAGTGTGGGATACCCTGTGTAAGCAAAAGTTTAGTCAACGGGACCTCGAGCAGGGGTGTTGTGGGCATCTCATGTATTTGTGTCAATGGTCCCTTTGCGCTCCTAGCAGCACCCAGATCGGGGAGCAGCCCCTTCGCATCTGGAGGGAAGATAAATCGTGTACAAACCGTTAGCCTATGTAACGCGAAAACAAGACACATTACCAGGAATGGAACGAGACTGCCAAACCACCCGTAAACGCCATCCAGCCCTCGGGCTTCCTTTTGTTGAGAGGATCATTCCCGTGCATAGAAATCAGACTGTCGGTTAATCGAGCTCGTCGTTTTGCTGGTATACATGACGGCTGCGGGTGGGATCTTTGCGCATAGCTTGGCCGGAGCCCGTAAAGCCAACTGCAACACCGTCAGTAAAAGGCCCAGGCTTGACAGTAAGGCGTTGACATACCTCGGCCATGAACGCCGTCGGGTGTGCGGAACATGCTGTCCTTCTTCTGCTTTCCGAACTTGGACTTGGAGTTGAACTCCTGCCACTTGCTCTTGCCCTTCTCCAGCTCCTTGGTGGCCTTGATCTTCTTGGCTTTGGGGGGCTTGGTAGCTGCATCGGCGTTCTTCTCCGCGTCAAGCTTGGCTTGTGTTCCGGATACAAGCTGGCAGCAGCGGAAGTCACGACACCGTTCGAGGGGCGGCTGTCTGGGCGGCGCAGCCTGTGCGGCCTGTTGTGCGGTGCTGGGTCCGGACGCTGGTGTTCCGTCAGCCTTGCGTTATTGGACATGGGTCGGATGTCCTTGGCCCGCAATGTGTCGGTCTCATCATAGCTCTTGAACTTGACGACATAGATTGGTGCCGTCGATGAGCCTGTGATGGAGGTGATGCGCGCAGGGTAAAATCCTCTGTCGCCCGAGACCCATTTGGCCATGACAGTGTCGTTCACACGGTAGACAACGGGGCCATCATCCTTCTCTTCGACAGCTGGGGCGGCCTTCTTGAAGGCAGGGTGGTTCTCCTTGGACCACTTCTCGGGGGGCGGGCTGGGGGCTTTGAGAGGTACGGGCTTGGGTGCCTGCTTCGGCTGCAGCTCAGCGAGAGACTCGTTAAGGAGGGAAATCATGTCATTCAACTCCGCCTGCAGGCTTTCGAGTTCGGGGTTTCCGGGGTCATCCTTCAGACCGGCGTGGACGACGTCGAGCTGGCGAGGCAAGGTTAGCAAACGCTCGTTTGGGAAGGGTCGGGCAGGATGGCGCATACCTGCTCCTGATACTGTTTGCGATCCGCTCCAGGGCCGCGATTTCGGCGGACATTTTGGCTGTTGGATTGAAGAGGTGCTGTGGAAAATATGAGTACAGAGAAAACAAATGTTTGGGTTCGAGTAGTCGGGCTCGAGTATTTTGCGAAGGGTGGTTTAGCGGCAAATACGAGATGTTGCTGCGGTAGTGGTGGTTGTGGTGGTCAGGTCTGCTTGCGACAGACCGCGGCGGAAGTAGAGCCGCTGATGCACTTCCAGGTTCCAGGTTCCGTTGCACCCAGAGCTTATCCGAGATCACGTGCTGATAAGAGCACATGGGAATGCGTGCAACGCCCCAGGATGACCTCAAGTGAGACAGAATCTGGAGGTGCAGGCCAATGGGAGCTTGCTTGATTGGGGTCCCCAGAGTGCTGGAGTACCGCCTGTGGGTTTTAGGAATCGGCAATACAGGGGTGGGAGGGAGAGGCGGCTGAAGCCGGCTCCTGCGCAGACGCGGGCACTTTAGCGGGTGTGTTGGCCGTACTACAGCGTGGGTGGGTTCCTACCTAGGTAAGGTACCTACCTACCTAGGTAAGCCAGCCGTAATCCAGGCACTGGCACTGGCGGCGTAGGTAGTTGGGTAGGTAGGTAGGTGGGTGCTGTGGGTGCGGTTGCGGTTTATGTGCGGGCGTGCGCGGGTGCGAATTCGGTCTCGGGTACCTTGACAAGCTCGTCTTTCATTCTCTTCCGCAAAGCTAATTAATCTCGGCCTCTCCCTCTCGCAACGCCGACTACATTTCTTGCGCACATCGCATCGACAGATAAATATCATCAGCCTCGTTCTTCCCGTTCAATTGGCCGCTCCCTGGCCGCTTCGCGCCGTGCCGCGCCCCGGACGCATCTTCACAGGCATTAGGTCATCGAAACAGGTCGGCAGCCACGCCGCCGCATCCATCGGCCCTCCGGACAGCACGCCCACCAGCAATAGCAGCAGTAGCAGCGCATCAGAACTCACCCGCGCCTTGCTACCATCCCGATACCCCAACCGGCATATGTCATACACCTATCCAGGGGGCAAATAAGCAATCATGGTTCGAGACAGAGACGGCGACGAATCCTCGTCTGCCAGCCAATCAAAACGCCCTGCCCTCAATCATCAGGAGAGCGACTCGACCAACAGCGACAACGCCGTCAGGGAACATCATCATCAGCACCGCTCAAAGCCCCAGAAGCACGTTGTTGGTGCCGGTCGCTTGCATGCACGCGTCCCATCTTCCAAAGCATTACACAAACATCATGGATCGAACGCCTCCAAATTGAACCACCGACGCATAGCATCCCCTTCCCCCGAGCGCAAGCCTACCTTCGCAGCCACCCATCGCCGCGTCCAGTCCGACGCGAAGCTCTCTCGCGATAGCTCCTCCACGAACCTGAGCAAAAACACTTCCTCAACGAGCCTGCGCCGCAATAAGTCCCACGGCGAAGTGAACAAGAAGTCCAAGTCTTCTGACAAGTTGAAGAGGACCAACTCGAACCCCGCCGTCAACAAGGTCAAGCCACAAAAGTCGCAGGTACACTTTGACTTGGGTAACGACGGCCAGGACGACGAATGGGTTGACGCCACATCTGCCTCACCATACCTGTCGAGAAGAGGCTCCCTGGCCAGCGCCCAATCCTCAGCGAAGCCCGACGACAGCAGTGCAAACAACAGCGCGAATAACAGCGCATATAACTCTAGAACCGAAACTCCCGCAGCGCAACCGTCCCCTCCTGCCTCGTCAACCCCCGATCGCGAGACCGTTCAACACAAAGAATACTTGACGTCGAGGTTGCTTCAGCGCACTCCTTCGCACGGCGCGCCGCCCAAGATGACTGCAGACACCGTTTCCGTCTCGCGCCGGGATCAATCTCAGTCCCCTGACTCCACCAGCCGCGTTTCCACCCTCGCCGACACGCACAATATCAACGCTCTGCCAGGAACCAGCTCCGGCGATGAACTGATTTCGAGATTTGTTGGTGCTGGAAGCTCCGGTGCAGCTCGCGAAGGGTCGTTCTATAACCTTCAGAGGAGACCAGACAGTCGAAGATCCGACGACATCCCGCAACAGAGGCCACAGTCTTCCGCAAGCTCTGGACGGCCGTCACGACGAGAATCCGGATTGTCGGATGATGAGGATGGCACTGCGCTTGCCCCGCGATCGGCCAGACGGTCCGCCCCCCCTGCCGAGAAATCACGAACCCAACAGAAGCTTAACTTGCAGCGGGCGAGCTCCGTGATCGAACCGGGACAGGCTGTTGGAGGTGGCGTTGGCGCAGTAGGCGCAAGCCCGCTGGTGGGGATCGGAGGTCCGGGCTACGATGGCGGCGCGAGCCGCGACCCACGTGTAGCGAAGCAGCTGGAGAAGACGGGGATGGAGTACCTCAGTGTTCGCCGATTCCAGAACCCCGTCGCGCGATCTTTGGATCGCCTAGCGCTGGCCAATCGCCAGAACAAGAACCAGCGCATACCTCGCAATGGCACTGCTAGTCTCAATGGAAAGGCGGCATCAATGCGAAGTGGCATTTTGTCGGGCCAGCACACGCGAGCCTCCAGCATCAACGAGAGCAGTGCTGCCGCTGCCAGAAGGCCAATGACACCCCGCGCCCAGTCAATCAAGACGAATGGTGCTGGATCCAGCTTCGAGGCTGATGTTGACGACCACCAAAGCAGCCGGGCTCTACACGAGGGAGCCGGAACTCAGGGACTCAGCGGGTCCAGTCTTGTTGGCGGAGAGGAAGATGAAGGTGTAACGGCCATCCTACGGAACCTCTGGGAGAAGAACCTAGACCTCAGTGCCAGCCAGGACTAGGAGGATTTGCCTAGCGGTGAGGATCTGGATCTCATTCCGAAGGAGTAAGGCAGGGAGAGCAGACAGCACACACAAGGGCGCGACTTGTGTGGAAGTTCATTGCTGCGGTCGCTTCTTCGTTGTTCAGCCATGTCTCTGCTCTCCCAGCAGTTCACGCGCATCACTGATTCTTCCCGGGGTGGTAATGCGCTTCAGTTCTATGAGACTTGGAAACCGCTTGTTTTAACAATAAAGGTGTACTATGAATGGTATATGGTGGGCGGCTGGGCAGAGATGAGCTTTTTGGGAGTGCCAATTATTTTGACTGCACCGCAAAGCATTTCGGATAGACAGTTGTAATTGGCAGGAAATACAAAAGTAATAATTGATGGCAAGCCATGTACTCAGAGGCGTTAGATTGCTATTTCGCTGTTCAGACTTGGTGTCATGTCCGCAACATCATGCTGGAACGACTTGATGACTGAAGAACAATGGACTACTCAGGGGAAAGAACTTCAGCGTACAATACGCCGGCTTGATGACGTGGGGTTTGTGTAATTTCACCTGAAATTTAATACCGGTAACTTGAAATTTAACACCAGTAACTTGCGGTCGAGTTGAAGGGATTGGGTTGGGCAACACCAGACCGAAGCTCACCTGAGCGGAGCTGTTGGTCTGGCCAATTAGCTCTCGGTGAAGGGGTTGGTGGAGTTTGTCTCACCTGAGATCTTATTTCGGAAATATTCCGGATTCCGGACTCCTCAGAGAGTTCGGCGATAGTGCGAGAGAAGAGAGCCAAACCCAGCCTCCCCCACACTCAACCTCCCTACCCTGTCCGTCTCATGCAAGTGGCTTAGCTCCGTTGGGCGCGACACCTTGTCTCTGCTGCCAACTGCTCGAGCTGCGCGAAGCTGCGGGGGTTGCGATCTGGTACCTTTTTTGTGCCCTTCCTTTTTTGACGTATTGGAGCGACCGGCTGCGACCTGTTTGCCGGCTTTCTTGGTATCGCATTATTCGTTTAGAACTATGGTCATTTGGGCGAGGAAGCGAAGACCAAAATGGACGGAGATTGGGACGAGGTAAGTAGCAATCTGGACCCCTCCTCACCTTTCGTCTTACGGCTCAAGTCCCTGTGGGCGAGCCTCACCTATCTATCTCCGCGCATCGCGGCTCTGTTGCATCTTTTGCGATGATTTGCGCATCCAATTCGACCTTCGCTGACGAAATCCGCCGTTCAGGTCGCCCGCATCCCCTTTCCGCCTCCGGGCGTCCACGCCATGGCCACGCCCGTAACGACAATGGCATTCGATACGGCGCAAGAGCTGCTCTGGACGGGCAATGAATATGTAAGAATCCGGTTGCCGATTCTTTGAAGCTCTCCGAGCCTGACCAGCTGCAGGGTAGGGTCACGTCATTCTACGGTAGCGAGCTTCAGCGATACACTTCTTTCAAAGCGCACACCACTACCGATGGACCCGTCCGACAGATTTTAGTGAACGACAAGGGCGTCGTTGTGTTGGGGTCGAGAGATATACACATGGCCTCGCGCAAAGGCCCTCCCATATGGCATATAAGGTGCGTAGCAACAGACGCGACTGTGACGAGCGGATCTGACTGACGTCAGTGCAGACATGATGACATGAAGGACTTACGATGCATGAGTTTTACGTCCAAGGGGACGTCAGAGATACTCGTTGCCGGTTTTCAGGACACCATGTTTGTGATTGATCTCGCTAAGGGTGAGGTGGTCAAGCAGGTATGCTTTTCGCCCTTATTCGATCGCTAAGCTTCGCTGACAATATCAGGTGCCGACGGCGCATTCGTATAAAGTCATGAAGAAAAGCAGGTACATCTGCGCTGCGACTAAAGAGGGCATGGTCAACCTGATCGACGCGGCCAATTTCACCGTCGTCAAAAGTTGGAATGCCCACTCGGCTCTCATCAGCGACATGGACGCCCAGCACGACTTCATCGTCACTTGCGGCTACTCACTGCGCCAAGGCCAGAACTACATGTTAGATCCCTTTCTGAATGTCTTCGATATCAAGAAGATGTCTTCAATGTCGCCGATACCATTCCCTGCCGGCGCCGCCTTTGTCAGGATGCATCCGCGAATGTCGACCACCAGCATAGTCATGTCTCAAAGCGGCCAGATGCATGTCGTGGATCTTATGAATCCGAACACTAGCAATGTACGGCAGGCTAACACAATGACGTATCTGACCATGTTCGAGATCGCGCCGTCTGGCGAGGCTGTTGCTCTTGCGGATGCCGACTTCAACATCCACATCTGGGGTTCTCCCTCCAAGCTACGATTTGTTGATTTCGCATCGCAAACTGAGTTTGCTACGCCCGAAGAACCCCTTCCCAGCATCGAGTGGACTGCTGACACGTAAGTTCATAGAGACGCTAAAATCTTCTACCACTTGCTGACTTACCTACAGACCTTTGAACTCTATCGGCACGCCTTATTACCGAGATGTACTGTTGTCGGCTTGGCCAGATCTTGTGTCTGATGTTGGGGCTCCTCCTACCAAGATGGATCCACAATTTCTGTCTGGCCTCAAGGTGACAGACTTTGGAATGTATGGACGTAATACAAGAGGGTTCCGAAGAAACCAAGTGGAAGACACTCGCAATCTAGACAAAGCCAACGCGTCAGGTATTCTGGCGCCCAAGTTTCTCAGCGAAAAGGCGAGGGAGTTTGCCAAGACTCCCGACAACGACGACGAAAAGGTCGACGATGTTGCAAACGCGCTGATGCGCATGGACATTGATCCTCTAAAGGCAGAGTGTCCACCAATGTATCGGAACGTGGAGATCAAGTACAGCAAGTTTGGTGTTGATGATTTTGACTTTGGGTATGTCAGCTCGTCTTTGATGGCAATGGAAGCCCACTCACAGTCAATAGGTTCTACAATAGGACGCAGTACTCCGGTCTTGAAATCCACATCGCCAACTCTTACGCCAACTCCCTACTTCAGGTCATGCATTTCACGCCCCTTCTTCGGAATATAGCGCTCCAACACGCGGTGACCGCATGCGTCGAAGACACATGCCTTTTGTGCGAAATGGGTTTCTTGTTTGACATGCTGCAAAAGGCCGAGGGCTCAATCTGCCAAGCAACCAACATGCTGAAGACTCTCAGTCATCATCCTCAGGCCGGTCCTCTTGGGCTTCTTGAGGAAGATCCTAACGGATCCAGTCTGACCGTAATGCTCCAAGGCTTGACTAGATTCCTCCTTGAAAAAATCGTGACCGATTTCAAGTCAATGCAGCCGGGTTCAGGCTTGATGGATCAGGTTTGTTGATTGTACCTTTTTTGTGAGCTCAGCTAAATCGTTCCAGATGCTAGCGACCTCGGCGACAAGTTCAATTAGGTGTATGAACTGTAGGAGCGAGTATACCCGACCAGCCTCTGGCTTCCACAATGACCTGATGTATCCGCAACAAAGTGTAAGTATCTCCTCCGTGCTATGCCTGTACTTAGCGGCGCATTTTGGCTGGGTCTGGTAACCCAACTTCCGTGTGGGCTTGGCTATTCCGAGATGCACCTCCTTCGCGCCGTATTTCAAATCGCTGATCGTGTACAGAAGAGCATGGGGCGGAACCAGAAGGCTCCCAAGGTAACATTCTCCCAAATACTCAAGTCGAGTGTCGAGAGAGAGACCACTTCCAAAGGCTGGTGTAGCAGATGCCAGCGATACCAGAACATTGCAGCCAGGAAGACCATTCATAGCATCCCTGCCGTCTTTGTCCTCAACACTCTTATCAACAGTCCGGAGCATAGACGCTTCTGGTCAACACCAGGGTTCCTGCCCGAGGAGATTGGTGTCATCGTAGACCACGGCCAATTTTTCTGCTACGAAGGCGAGGATCTCAAACTTCATCTCCAGCGCGGTATCCACAACATAAATGTGTATTCCCTCATTGGTATGGCCGTAAATATCGACCCAGGTGCAGGGCAGAAGCCGCACCTGGTCGCCATGGTGAATGGTACGTTTCCTCGGTTCGTATTGAAGAGTACCGGAACTAACTTCCGGTCAGTCGCCCACGTGCAGCCCCAAATGCCTCAAACAAGCCAATGGCATCTCTTTAACGACTTCCTCGTGCGACCCGTCGCGACCGAGGAGGCACTCGCGTTCCATCCCGCATGGAAGATGCCATCAGTCGTGGTTTTCCAGCTCAAGGAGGCGAACAACAAGGTAGACATGGACTGGAAGAAGAACATCGATACCTCTTTGCTGTATCAGGACAACAAGTGAGCCCCTTCTCCGCAACCTTGCACACACCATACCCCTACTAACCCTTGGCAGCCCTCATGTGGATGGCAAGACGTATCGTGCCCTCGATTTGGCCACCGAACAGCCTGGGCCGGAAAGCATCGTCGCTCTGGATACCGAGTTCGTTGCTGTCCGCCAGCCAGAGATCGAGATGAATTCGGACGGCGAGAGGGAGACGATCCGGCCCATAGTGTATGCTCTTGCGAGAGCTTCCGTCGTTCGAGGTCAGGGAGAGGACGAAGGCGTTCCGTTCATCGATGACTACATCTCCATCAGGGAGCCCATCGTGGATTACCTGACCTCGTATTCCGGTATTACTCACGAGGACCTCGACCCGAGGGTGTCCAAGCACAACCTCGTGTCCCTCAAGGTCGCATACAAGAAGCTCTGGATACTACTGAATCTGGGCTGTAAGTTCCTAGGCCATGGTCTCAAACAGGATTTCCGGGTGATCAATATCCATATTCCCAAGTCCCAGGTCGTCGACACCATTGACCTGTTCTTCCTCAAGTCTCGCCTGCGGAAGCTGTCTCTGGCCTTCCTGGCCTGGTATCTACTGAAGGAGGACATTCAACTAGAAACTCACGATTCGATTGAAGACGCTAGGACGGCGCTGAAGCTTTATCGCAAGTATTTGGAGTTTGATGACGCTGGCGTGCTGGAGCCCATGCTTCAGGACATTTATCGCGCAGGTAGAGAGAACAATTTCAAGCCGCCAAAGAGAGGCCTGGATGTCCAAAGGGCTCTGACACCCCCTCCTCTTGCAAGCGAGGCAGCGGCTGCTCCTACGACGCCATCTGCCGTCGAGCAGGTGTCGGGCAATGGGTTCGGTGCAGGTGCGACGTGGACGCCAGGCAAGGGCTCCCCCTTGCGGTGAGCAAAGTCAGTCACAGTATGACGCCCCGGTCGGTCTTCTACGGGAAAACTGGCAGATAGAATAAGATAGAACAGAACCATCGAAGATCATTACGCGCTCGGATTCCTCTGTCGTCTCTGTGTCGTCTCCATCATCTTCCACCCCCTCACACAGGTTCTTCGTCGCCTTAGTCGTCGTCACACCCCTATTCTCCCCGGGTTCTTCATCCCGGTGTGTCGCTCCACACCCGGCCATACACTCTCCGTGACCGGTTTAGCGGATGTCCATCCAGGTCCATTCGTAGGGCTGACATGGACCCCGATGGTCCGGAAAGTCAAATCCGGAGAGGTTCCTGGGATGCTCTGGCCAATGGAATAACAGGATCACAACTACTGATTGATTTACCGATCCAACAGACTTACTGATCTGATGCATCTACTGATCGTGGGACAGGTACCAGCCATGCGGAATGTCTATATATCCCATCTTTTCCCGCCTTCTCTTCTTCCTCTTTTTCTTTTTTCTCTATGACTTGTCATCGACTTCTTAGCTTGCTATGGATTTCTTTCGTCTCGTCTGCGCCGCCCTGACTGAAGTTCGGTTCGTCAGGGCCTGGGTTCATGTCCCAGTCGACAATACTTGCTCCTGCCTGCTCGTTACATGCGTCGGCCTCGGTGGGGTTTACCTCGCCAGGTCCTGGGTTAATGTCCCTGTTTTCTCCGCCCTCCTCGTTCCCCTTTTTGCCATTGCCGCCTTCGTCCACCGGTCCTCTCGTAGGGCGTCTGGAGGTGTTGGCTCAGCTTTGGTTCGTGTGTCAGGTTCGTCTTCTATTCCCATCCATCCCCCTCTTACCCCCTCGGCTGTGGACATGCCGGTTCGCGCTTTTCTGCGCTCTCTCCCCCCCTCTCCAGTCGTTACTGCTACTCCTTTCCCAGCTCAATCATCTCCACTGATGATACCCGAGTTCGAGCACCACACCGCTTGCATTGGTAAGCTTATCGATCCTGGTTCGCCGTTTAGGCCCAGATCACCCCCATTCATTCACCACACCATGGCGGTCCATTTCCTGTCTTCCCCTCCCCCTCCCCCTCCCTCTGACCCTTCTCCGCCACCACCTTCTTTTGATGCACTTATGGCGTGTGTAGATTATCAGGAACGCTGTCTTCGCGAGCTCGGCATCGGCCAGGGCTCATCTGGAATTTCGTCTTACCCGCCTCGCACCCCTCGTCGTCTTCTCTTCCCTCCTCGCTCTCCTACCCTCGATTCTTTCATTTCTTCCGATCACCCTGGTGAATCACTCACCAATCCTTTCATCTCTTCTCCTCGTTACATCTCCCTCCGGTACCGTCTCTTCTCCTGTTCCTTCCTTCGATGCACTCATGTCCCGCATCGAGGATCAGCAGCGCGCTCTACATAAACGAGGTTTGATTTCTCGTCCCGCTCCCTCTCCTTCTCCCACTCCCTCTTCTTCTCCTACTCCCTCTCCTTCTTCTCCTCCTCCTCTCTCTACTCATCTACGCAGCCCTGACACCATGGATCGGAATATGGCGGCTATGATCGCTAAGTCAAAGGAGAGCGACCGCCTTTACGAAGCCAAACTCGCTCAGCTCAAAGAGTTGGTGGCCGGTATGACGTTTCGACCCGCAACCCCGGACAATCCGACAACCCCGGAGAAGTCATACGACTACTCAGAATGGAGCCCTACGCCTATCACCATCTCCGACTTCGAACCGACTGTCTTTCCTTCGGACGCTTCCTTTTCTTACACTCGTTCACCTACGCACTCACCTTTGCTGGCCATTCCTTCTTCCGTTGCTGAGTGGGATCATCCTGCTTTTGCTTCATCACCCTCTCTTTCTGCTGTTGCCGAGTCGGATACTCCTTCTTCTGCTTCTGCGTCCTCTCCTTCTCCTGCTCCCTCCTCTCTCCGAGACGAAGACATCGCGGCGTTGCAACGGTTTGCTCGCAACGTTCAAACTAACATTCTCTCCAAGTCTGGCAAGTCACTCCCTCCTTCGTGGGAACCTCCTTCATTCACAGGTCCCTACCTCGCTCCTTCTTCACCGCGTCCTCCGTCTCCTCCTCCACCTCGTTCTAAGCGTATCGTTCGAATCAGTCGGCGGAATCACCGTCTCATCCGCTGAAATCTTTGCCTCGACGCACTTCATTCAGCTTCGTATTCTCGTTCGGGAGTCATCGCAGTGCATTGCCCAGACTCCCGAGCTTCATTTCTGTGCTCATGTTCCCACATCATTGAAAAAGGTAAGTCATCTCTCCCACTCCTCTTCGTGTAATATGGCATGTGTGCGCTAACTTAGATCATCACTTCGACTGTGATCCACAACAAAAGGTAAGACACTTCCCCCTTCCATTATTTTTTTGACATTGACTAACCCCTTGACTGTTTCCTCACTCATGATGCATCCTCTCGACACTAAAAAAAAGGTAAGTTGTCCCTCTCTCCCCTTCATGTGACATGACATGCGTGTGCTAACCTAGATCGTCATTTCGATTGTGATACAACACAAAAGGTAAGATTTATTATTCCCCCTTACATTTTCTTTTTTGACATTGGCCAACCAAGTGACTGTTTCCACGCTCATGTTGAGGCTTCTCGACATTGAAAAAAGGTAAGTCATCCTCTGTCCCTCGTGTGACATGACATGCTTGTACTAACCCAGACCGCCACCTCGACTGTGATTGAAATGAAAAAAGGTAAGATGATTCTCTATTCCATTATCTTTGACATCGACTAACCACTTGACTGCTCACACACTCGTGGCACATCGTGCATCTCAAAAGGTAACCCATTCCCTCTTCCCAATCCTTCTCTTCCTTGACCTTGACTAACGACTCGGCTGTCAATCATCCTGACTTTGAGTTGATGCAAATCAAAAGGTAAGATACCCCCCATTCTCCACATAGTTTGACAATGACTGACTACTTGGCTGCACACCATCTTGTGTCTGTAGTGCATGATGCAACCCAAAAAGGTGAGCAAGTCTATCTTCCCGCTTCCGTCCTTCCTTGACATTGGCTAACTTTTGGATCCCCTTTGTAAACAAATGTTCCTCGTGATGTGTCTGTTGTAAAAAGTAATGTGGCGTGTGTCATTGTGACTGCCTCCTATGTTTCCCTGGTGACATGTCAATCTTTGGCCAAGTGTTCCTGCCAGTCACAACTATCCTCCACGAGCCTTGCCGCTGGGGCTCTTGCCGGTGTGGTGTCCCACTCTTGCTGCAAGTGACGATGCCATTCCATGCTATACTTTGACCACGTCAGTCCCATGTGTCCCTCACGACGACTGCCTCCCTGCTGCGCATGCCAACCGTCGGGTCTGCCAAATGCTCGCCGCGCAATTGGTGTTGGTGTTGGTGTTGGTGTGCACATTGACTTGAGGTTCTGTCGCGTCTGGGTGCCGTGCCTTTGCTGGATGGTCTGTCTAGAAATCTCACACGCAAGACCTTCCTCTAGGGGAGTCACACCTCACTTTCATATAACTGACCCGTCCCTAAACGATGTGGTGTTCAAGTTATACCGCTCAATGCCAAGCAAAAGCTGCATGTCTGCAAGCTGCGGTCGACAAGCGTGATATTCCAGCTTAGCTTCAGCATGCATCTGCATTGCCGGGCGAAGTTCATTGTTGTAGACATGGCTGGCAGGGTGTGCTCGTTATGCTCAATCGTGCCCACCTGAGCCAGGAGCTCGTCATGCCTTAGCACAGGCAATGCTGTGATCTCCCAACTTCTGATCATCCCCCCAAGAGACTGAATACTGGCATATTGTGATCACGTATCAGCACCAATGCTCTACATTTCTGCAGCTGGATTTGTTTGCTGGGATGTCAAAAAACTCTGAAGAAAGGTACCCTCAAGATCAAGGTGTATCTGACGGGCAGCAGGCCATGTCAGCTATAAAGCCATCACACATAATGCGATGGCAGTGGGATCAATGTTCCAAGTTGAACCCTCAACCTGAGAAGTGGTAGGTGCAATAGCCTTGAAAAGGTCTGAGAATGTGACGTCAGGATGGAGAGAGATGTTAGCTTCCGAACAACGAATGCGGTGCGGTACAAGAAGGGTGTAGACCCTCATAGCAACACTGGGAGGAAGTTCACAGAAGTCTTGCTGCGAATCCGTGTGAGAAAGATGTCAAGCGATAGCCCGCCCACATTCACTCCGTCAAGGCACTTGGCGATTGAGGCTGGACTCGCAGAGCCATGTATGCCACCATGTGCTCTCCCTCATTTATGAATGCGGACGCGCTATCCGCGCAATCATCGCGTCCTTGTCTAAACTCATGTTAGTCGGCAACAAAAGTGCGTCCCGCAAGACCGAAAGACGGTGGGGATTCATGGCCTAGCGGCTTTCTTCAACGGAAAACCAGTCGCCGTCCATCCACGGGAAGGGAAGCGTCCGTCTGGCGATCTATTCCATGCCATCCGTGCTGTCGAGCGAGTTTCGCGACTTCGCGAGAATACGGTGTCGCATTGCCGAGATCCTTGACAGCGTTCAACAAACAAGGGTAAAGAAGGGCTTCTCCGGTCGAGGAAAGCCCGCATCAAGTCGTGACGGCGTTCTTCGTGGCAAGATGAAGCCGGAATGCGGGCCAGCCACCGGGGAGCAGAAGAGGTTTCTCGGGTCAGGTTCCCAAAGGCGCGGGAGCATCCGGGTTGGTGGGTGGGTCAGATAGAGAGAGGAAGTCCGATTAGGATGTCGCGATTGGGCTTCCTGACAATCTGGTCCCCTTGAAGCCCGATCTGGGGAGTCATGCCATGGGTTGTCGAGGTCAGATGGCAGGGGTCTGCGTGGGCTGTGATAACCGAGCTGTTGTCTAGACTGTCTTGCAGCCGGCTTCTCGGGGACGAGTAGCCGGAAAACGGGTGATGTCTGTGTTGAGTTCGGCGACGAGCCGCACCACGTCAGTTTCTCAATCCAAGCTCAAAGGGACCCTCCGAGACAGGGATGTGTGGAAATGCAGCTGGACCGCCACGATGAACGGTGGACGTTTCCATGTCCAATCCCAATCCCAGTGCACCCTTCTTTGAGACGGACAAGCGTCATCCCGCGGGATGGGGCACAGGCACAATTGTAGGAAGGGAGGAAAAGACCGAGGTGCATAGTCAATTTCCAGGTGAGGCCTTGGGTATTTCCGGAATGAGCTGGGCGCGGAACCGGATTCGCCAGAGACAGTTCCGGGGAGTGGACGATGGGCAACGATGGATTTAGGGAATTGAGAATTTGTCGTTTTTCCACCAGTGGCTTTGCCCGAACCGAGCTCCCGGGAATTTTACGCAGCAAGCACCCTGACTACCTACCCTTGATGCAAGGTCCTGCTACTGTACCTTAGTCGGTGACATGACGCACGGGTGATGGTGAGGCTATTAGCAGCAGCTCGCGTCTTCGCTTTTACGGCGAAAGCGTTGAAGACGCCGATATGAGATTGACCGCCAAGGTTTTGCAATGCCTTTTTGGGGGGGGGATTGGATGTGTTGGACCCTTGCTGTGTTTGGTGTTGTTCGCAGAGACATGGTGTCTTGGGCCGCAAGTTTCCGCGACGGTATCGGGTTACGGGTAGGGTGAGGGTGGCTGAATGGGTGGAAGAGGAGGCCTCAACTGTTGATTCTCTACGGATAGGATAGCCGAAGATTATCGTTGCTGGACGGGATAGAGTTTGGGCGTCTGCAAGGGGACGGGTGCACCTAGGTAAGAATGGAGCCATGCAGTGTGTGGCTCCGTGGTGGTCCCGACCGCCGCAAGATTGCCGTGGTTGAGGGCCGAGATTGGCTCACCGACCCAAGACGGCTTCGGTTCGTTGGGGCCGCAAGGACCGGTAGGGCTACTTTCAGGTGGCTCAACAGGTTCACACGCTGCATGCCAGTGACGAGAGGCGTTGAAGATATCGTGTCGGGCCCGGGAATAGCGCGGGTGTTGGGGGCCAAAGAGACAACAACACACAAAGGGTCGGATCGTCTCTCAATAATTTCAACGGGCTTCCGGTCGGTGAGACACGATGAATGAGGTGAGGTGTGCGGTGTGCGGTGTGCGGTGTGCGAGGTGAGCGGCAGACTCAACGGGACGCGGGCGTTGGAAACGTCTCTCTCACCTTGGACATGGTCGGTGAGCCAAGGTCAGCGGAGGTGTGGTGGTCGAGGATGTCCAATCGTTACCTGACAATGCGAAGATGGTGAGTGGTCAGCTATTGAGGAGACCTCACAGAAGTCTGACTTATGTAAGCGAGATAGGTAAGGTACGGTAAGGTATTGGGTCGTGAAGTGGACCTCGATGGCCCGAGTGCCGCTACCCCGCATTCTCGCAGCAGCGGTGGCAGGCAGGCGCAGGCACTTACCTTACAGAGTACAGCTTAAGGTACCTACAGCGCAGCCCGCCCCAGCACAGCCAGATCCAATCCCAAGCCGTCCAATGTCATTGTACCCAAGTGGCCGCCCGCCTTAACCTCGTGTTACCTGTTCACCAGAGACACTCCTCAGCTTCTGAACGCGACCGTGCTGGCCACCAGCTGCTTACCCCAACTTTCAAAGCACCTGGTGATCTATTCCAACGGCTTGGTCGGCATCGTCGGGGCTTTCTCGTCTCTCCTCGGGAGGACCAAGGGGCAGAGTCCAAGAGCACCAAGGGAAGAGCTGCTGTGCCTACGCGTTGGGGATGCACCCGTTGCACCTCACACATGGCATCCCGTTCCCATGTCTCTCCACAAGGGCCATCACCAAGACACACAAGCACGCCAAACCGAGCAATCGCCCGGAACTCACGAATCGACAACGTGCACGCAATTCAAATCATCCAGCAGTGGACTTTGGCCGTCCGTAACCAAGAAAACAGCGGAACATGCGCCCAAGTCTCGTCCGCGGACAAGACATTGGCCGTGTCGACGGAAGGCGGCACACGCAACCCGATTTAATCGCATGGAATCGCCAGCGCCAACCACCAAGCGATCCAACTAAGTCAGCTCAGCCAGCGATCGACATCCGTTTCATTGCTGTTGCTCGTTTTTGCCGTCTTCGCAGGGGGTGCGTTCATCCTCAGACGGTGCAAGCCTGCCGTCCACCGTCCTGGGGGGTCGTCCGTTCGTCTGGCCCAATGCTGGCATTATCAGGAGATTTCATCTCTCAATCGCACCGGTGACGTTGTCCTGCCGGGCCATCAGGCACCGTCCTCTTTCCCCAACCCTCCATCAATGCTCCCTCGATATGCACACACAGAAACGGGTTAAGCTCGTCGTTCGTTGTTGGCGACGAGCTGTTGATGTTCCCCGAGATTCGAGCGATTCCCCCAGGTATCCATCCATTCGACCCTGTAACCCTTCCCGTCTTCGATCCCTCCCTTGATCCATCCATTCATCCAGCCAGCCAGCCAGCTCCCAGCAAACCCCCTCTTCCACCCTCCGTCACGTTGATGAATGAGGTGTGCCGAAACCCATACCCCGCATCCGGACGGCACCAAAGCGACGCGACACACAATGCGCCTGGCTTCGCATCCACGTCTTCCCGCTGGAAATCCCATGATCCTCATTGGTGCGCTCGACATGGCCAGGGACAGCGGCGTCTGGATGGGAGGGTGGGAAGCTTTTCTCCTACCCCCAGATTGTGAAAACACCCTCGGGGCTGGGGAGGCTTGGGGGGCTTTCAAGCTTGGAGCTGGATGAAATGCCAATCACTTGACATCGGATACCGAGCCAAAGGTACATGTCGCCCTCATCGACGCCGTGTATCAACTCCATGTACACTTGCACTCGGAGACATGGCATGGTCAAGGTACCACCACCGTTATGTGGCACATCGAGGCATGTGTCTCTCTCATAAATATCACTACCGCTGCCTCAACTCCAAACGCCGTGTCCAACCTTCGCACACCCATCTCCCCCGTGACGAACACTGCCTAATCCCACCAGACTTTGTATTGTCCGTCGTCTACCCTGAACGAGTCGAGCCTCGGCCCTCCTCATCCTCCAACAACCTACTTCAGTCTACTACTCCAAACCCCAAGCAAGGCTACTGCTTGGTGATCAACGGCTTCTACCCGCCTTCTCATACTAGACTCATCTGGGTTTGCTACTGCCGAACCTTGATCGTCCCGAGAGCACCTGACATCTCCATCTAAGCTACCGACGGTTCCCGAAGGAAGCGCCCCTACGAACAAAAGGCAAAGGCAACTACGTTGTTTCCAGCATTCCGGCGTCTTCGTCTTCACAGGCTCATCGTTGTCGACTTACCCCAACTTGCTCTTATTTGCCTGACTGTCCGGTGGCTTGCTGAATCGTCTTTTCCCCTCCTTCTCCTCGTCCTCTAGCTGCCAGCTCCAAACATCCTTAGACCCCGCCTTCCTCGCTTTCATTGCTTCCCAAACGGCACGCGACCTATATCAACCACACTGCATCCATACCTACCTACCTTATCCAGTTGCTGCGACACCCACAGACAGTCAGTGTTATTGACGGTGTCGAATTCTGCGTCGAAACTGTTGCTTACAAGACACAGATTCCTACCTCTGTAAGTTGGACGAGCCTACCGTTTCTCTCAATGTCTCAATGTCTTTGCGCAACTTTTATTGGGGACGCGAGGCGTTCAACAAGGCCGCCGAGCTAATCCCAATCGCATCCTGTCTCTCTCTCTCTCCCGTCCCTATCTTTCCCGACGACATACCCCCCGCCCCCACCGCCTCGTCAACGTCGAGGCCGATGCGACCCGGACCGTCGCCTCGGTCGCGGCATCGCGTTCGGCCTGGACCACGTCCACGCTACAGACGCCTGCATCTCTGAAATCTACACCACCACATAGCTGTGTACCTTGTCCACCTGTGCGCCCGTTCTCATGCATGTGGGGTCCTGCCGCCGTCAAGACGTGGAATTGCGTCTTTGCGTCCCGTCTCGTGCTTTTTGTTGGACCCCCACCACTTCTGGCATTCGATGCCGGGGGCGTGTCTAACACAAGGCACTGGCAGGCACGGAGGGAGGATGCGAGCCCATGTTCTATAAAGCTACCTTTGATACCTCCTTGGTCCGGACTTGGGCTGACTAGTTGCCTCTCTCTTTCTCATCCATAGCTCTCCTGCCATCCTAACTTGACAACATTTGGCTGCTCCGAAGCAGTCAATACACGCCGCCTCCTAAAACAACCACCGAATCGAACACTGCGAGCCCTCGTGCTGCAGTAACATACACTTTGTTTAATATGAGCTCTAGCACTTTCAAGCAGGCAGCTGAGGCAGCTAGAACCCGCGGGTCCGAAGTCATGAAGTCCGACTCCGTTGCCGTCGCCAACGACTTCCTCCACACCCCGTTGATGCGGGCAGCCCTGCCCTTCATCAACGGCGGTATCAGTGGCATGGTTGCCACCACCGTCATCCAGCCCGTCGACATGATCAAGGTCCGCATCCAGCTTGCCGGCGAGGGTGTCGCCGGCGGCCCGAAGCCCACTCCCATGTCCGTCACAAGAGAAATTCTTGCTAGCGGCAAGGCACTCGACCTCTACACCGGCTTGTCCGCTGGCCTCCTCCGCCAGGCTGTCTACACCACGGCCCGCTTGGGCTTCTTCGACACCTTCATGGGCAAGCTCGGCACCCGCGCCAAGGAGCAGGGCAAGTCCATTGGCTTCAAAGAGCGTGCCACCGCCGGCCTCGCTGCCGGAGGTCTGGCCGCCATGCTTGGCAACCCTGCCGACTTGGCTCTGATCCGCATGCAGAGTGATGGCCTCAAGCCCCTGGCTGAACGCAAGAACTACAAGAGCGTCATTGACGCTCTCACCAGCATCGCAAAGTCGGAGGGTGTCACCGCTCTCTGGGCCGGCGCCGCCCCCACGGTTGTCCGTGCCATGGCTCTCAACTTCGGTCAGCTCGCCTTCTTCAGCGAGGCCAAGTCCCAGCTCAAGCAAAGCACCCAAATGTCTGCCCAGGCCCAGACCCTGACTGCCTCTGCCATTGCCGGCTTCTTCGCCTCCTTCTTCTCTCTGCCGTTCGACTTCGTCAAGACTCGCCTTCAGAAGCAGTCCAAGGGCCCCGACGGCAAACTCCCGTACAAATCCATGGCGGACTGCTTCACCAAGGTTGCTAAGCAGGAGGGCGTCATGCGCTTCTACCGCGGTTTCGGTACATACTATGTCCGCATTGCTCCCCATGCGTAAGTGGACTTTATCAACCCCGTCAGAATCCCTGTGCTAACAGTGCGTCCCACAGCATGGTGACGCTCATTGTCGCCGACTACCTTGGCTTCATCACCAAATAAACGATTGATGCACGACACACAACGTTCGCTGGAAATGGACAACAATCTCCCCTTCCCGTTGGGGAATCTTGGGTTTTAAGGCGACCTTTTTCTTTTTTCCTTCTTTCTTTTTTTTGGAGAGCAGCAGCAGAAGCAAGCCATCCTCGGTCATCCCCTTTTCCTATTGGGCGCTCTGCATTCTTTTTGATCAGTCTCTCTCCCACCCGGCGCTATGGGCGTAATACTGGCATTTTCATGGGGGAGGCAAAGAGTATTATTTGCTTGGGTTTATACCATTTGAACAGACAAGACGTACATACATCGTCAAACAAACGCATGGAGGTTGTAGAACCCTGCGAAATTGAACAAATAATTGTCAGACTGGGGTGCGCCTCTTTAGTGGCGGTAGTGATGATGATTCTGCGCAGCTCAACAATGTCTGTGGGTGCAGGTGAGCGTTGACTTTTTTTTGGTGAGGTGAGATTTCGCGGCAGTGAAATTTCAGAGAAAAGCGACTAAAAAAAAAACGCCGGGACCCTTGCATCGGTGAGAGAGTGTGTTCACCGGTCACCGAGACCTTCTCCAGCGACTAAAAGAGGCAGCATGGCAAGCCGGCATCCTGTCGTGTGGATGGTATTTCTCCTACCATTCTCGTGACACGCCTGATATTTCATCTGCGGAGGGACTTTTCTCCATTGTCGTTATTCACACTGGTTGCCTTACTACCCATGTGATGAACAGCGTTAGGCGCTTTACTTTACAAAGCTGATTATGTATATCTCTAGGCATGCCATGTCGTGGGGAAGTTTCCAAGTCTACCGCCGTCAACAGTAATGACCGATCCATTGCAATAAGCACCCGCTCTAGAAGCAAGATAGAGCATAACTCCAGCCATGTCCTGGGTATCTCCCATCCTCTGCATGGGAACCATCTCCTTTGGCACGCTTCCGTCCCCGCTATAAAGTTTGGTGATGGGGGCTGACATCTCGCTCGGGAACACTAGAGGACGGGGGTCGTCAGCTTTCTTAGGACACTTCAAAGAGGGCTCCTTTCCGACGTCTTACATCCGGGAGCAATGCAGTTGGCGCGGATATTCCATTGCGGCAGGTTGCTCGATAAATGCTTGATGAGCAACGTCGCCGCCGCCTTGGACTGACCATACGCCCAACCTCCCGGCGCTTTCTTGTTGAAAGCGCCGATGGAGCTGGTCGAGACGACCTGGGAGCTCTGGAAGAGATTGCCCTTCTTGTTGCCCAAGTCAAGCAGGTTCAGGAACGCCATCGTGGTGTACCAGACAGAAGTCACGTTCACATCGAAGACACGCGAGTAGTCGGCGGTATCATGAGCCAGATGCTGCTCGGCCCACTCTGCAGCAGTCATCTCCGCTGGGGCAGCCTTGACCTGGGGTCCGCCGACGCCGGCGTTGCAGACGAGAAGGTTGAGGAAGCCGGACTCCTTCTCTATCGCAGCCGCAGCCGCGCGCAAGCTATCCTTTGAAGTCACGTCGCAGACCAACGGCACGACGTTGGGTCCAACGGACGCTGCGGCCCCTTCGAGAACGTCCTTGCGTCTGCCGAGAATGAAGATCTTCTCTGCGCCGTTGGCAGCGAGGGCCTTGGCCATCATGAGTCCGATGCCTGCACAATTTGTCAGCTCTGATAAGACGTTTGGAAGACTTGGGTACGAAAGCTCACCAGAGCCGCCGCCGGTGATGGCGGCAACCATGCCATTGACACCGAAGAGAGTGCCAGCACCCAGCGTTGCAAGCTCATCCTTCGTATCACTCGAGCCTGCCATGTTTGCGGATGTTTCTTGCAAGATGTTTGGTTGAAAAGATGAGTGACTTACACAATCCGAATCTCACACGTACAGCTCGCTGTACCAGAACCCGAGGGGGGCGGGGTGCTACAGGACGACCCCTCCAAGAACGTCATCCATGCCGATAGGAAGCATTTTGGCCAATGAAATACTTCCTATGCGTGGAATCGGAATTCTGACCAATGGCACTGCACCAAAAGCCAGCTCCGTCCGCGCTCGAGCCCGGAAGCTTTCCGCGCGTTATCTAGTGGACCTTATCGCGCAAGTGGACCACATTTCTTTTTGCTCTGCACCGTCCCCTTCCATCGCAACTGTTCCAGCAGCCGCTTTACCTAGTAGGCGACAGGCATTGCAACCGCAAATATGGTCAAACGAAAGAGGTCACGCCAGAGCGATCTCGAGCAGAAGCTCACGGAAGCGAGAACGGAGATTTTCCGCGCCCTGAAAGGCGCTAAAGGCCTCGAGCGCCAGAGGTACAGCAAGCGCTTGCGCGACGACAAGTCTACGCCAGACAAGATCAAGAGATTGGAGCGCGAGGTGCTGGTTCTCAAGGTATCTTGCACTTGAATCTGCTTCCTCCAGCCTCCTATTGCATCTGCTGACCTTTCGCCGGCAGTCTCTCGACCTCCAACAAACCGCCGACACCCACCTCAACTCCGCCCTCCTCAAAATCAAGCAACTCGCCGAACACCCCTCGCTGCCCGAATCCATCAAGCAAGGCATTCCGAAACCCGAGCTTTCGGAAGATGAGAAGGCGGCACTGCACAATGTCACCAGCGGCTTGTTCAACCGCATTCATGTGAAGGGGGCCGTCGACAACGCCGTGCGGGCGGTTTGCTTGGTCCTCAACGTGCCCATACCGGACAGGAAGAAGAAGGGCAAGAAGGGCGCTGAAAACGAGGTCAAGGCGGTAGAGAATGGCCTCGAGCCCAGAGAAGCGAAGAGGGTCAAGACGGACGCTGCGGAGGATGGCTCTGACAAGAAAGCTCCTGCTGAGGTCGAGGAGAAGAAGGAGGAGGGGGAGGGGGAGGAGGAGGCAAACCCCTTCGACGAGATGGACGATGAGATCCCGACCGGCAGTGATGCCGAAGATGCCGAAGACGCCGATAATGCCGAGATCGAAGGAGATGACGAGGATGTCGACGAGGAGGATAAGGAGAAGGCGCTCGAGAAGATGGAGGCTATGCTTGGCGGCTCCGACGAGGAAGAGAGCGGGGACGACAATCTGAGGGCCAAGTACCAGGCTCTCCTTGGCGAGGTTGGTGACGGAGACGCCGCAGACGACGAAAGCAACAGCGATGAGGAGGACGAAGGCATGGAGGACTTGGACGACGACGACGACGATGAGGGCAACGACTCGGACCGGCAGAGAAGAATCAACGCGGCAAACGTGTCCCTCTCCCCGTCACCCCCACCAGAAAGCCGCAGGAAGAAGGAAGCTAGGGCCAAGAAGCCGACAGGCAAGCCCGGAGCGACGACCTTCCTACCCTCGCTGATGGGCGGCTATATCTCGAATTCCGAATCGGAGGCATCGGATATCGACATCGCCCCCCCAAAGAAGCGTTTGGGCCAGAAGCAGCGCCAGGCTATCTGGAGAAAAAGTACGGCGCCAAGGCGAATCACGTCAAGAACCAGGCGCAGCAGCAGAATGGCAAGCGCCGTGACGATGGCTGGGATATGAGGAAGGGAGCCGTTGAGGCTGGTGATGGCAAGGGCGGCAAGCCTTGGAAGAAGGGTGTGTCTAACCCTCTTGGCAGGCAGGGCCAAGGCAGAGACGACCAGAGACCTCAGTCTTTCGAAAAGAAGCCGCCTCCTAAAAAGGATGACGAGGGGCCACTTCACCCCAGTTGGGAAGCGAGGAAGAAAGCCAAGGAGGCGCAAGCTACAGTTTCGTTTACGGGCACGAAAATCACGTTTTAGGCACCTTCTGAGATACCAGTAGTAAAAGAAATCAATCGCTATTCGTCTGTCTGGCTATGAAGTGAGATGATCCCAGGGTCGAAAAATTGTCTACTCACGCCAGGCCACCGCAAATTGCAGTTCCATACCCATGTGCCTTGAACGTCTGCCGTAACTCCATTTCGCGTTGTGCCAGATAGAATACGCCCCGTCTTAGAGTATGCCTTGCGTAAAATTCAATCGCTGCGTCAAAACCAACCGAAGTGAGAAAAAAGAAAAACCAAAGTAAATCAAGCTGAGAGGACGGGCATTGTGGTCGATTGTCCCTGAAAGGCAAAACTTGTCGTGAAATCCTGTGCTGAAATAAGTGAAAAGAAAAGGCGAACGCTGGTTGTAAGGTGAAGCCAAAATAGCGATCTTTTGGCTAGTTTTGCTTCTGTTTTTTATTGCCCTGTTTCTTGCTGAAGGGGTTAAAGTCAGTCTCTGATTCTGAAGACATTCTGCCCATACCGAAATGGACGTCTGGGTTGGAAGAGATGAACAAGTTGGTGTTGGATGGTCGGATGCGTTGAGAGCCGCTTTGGGAAGACGCCGGGTAGGAGATGCCCCAGTCTAGGCCGCCCTGATCATTTTCGTCTGCATCGTATGGTCTTTTCTTTGGATTCTCGCCATCGGGCGCGCCGAGAGCTTGTACTCTGGGATAAGCAGGACCGCATTGGGGCGGCGAGAACGATGGGAGGAAGAGCCCGCTGGTATCAAGACTTGCTGACGGTTCTCGACCTACTGATGGCGTTGGCGAGGGAATGCGGCTAGTGCTTGACCAAGCCCGTCGGGCGACACTGCGACTGACAGAGCGGCCGTCAAAGGATTCTTGCCGTACAAAAAGACCAGTACTTGCTGTGGAATGCTCTCGCAATCTCCTCCTCGGCTCGAGGCTGTCAATATCAATAGGATTGCCAACGTTCGATCCAGCGGATGAAAGTTCGCTAGCATCGCGAGAAAACCGGGAGTCAGCCGTGACAGACCGAGAGTTCGTAGTCGTAGCTCTTGGAGTTGAGTCGGCATCACTCAAAGTTCTTGTGCTTTCCGTGTCAGAGGCCGCATTCCGTCTTTTCCTGGCTGTTTTCTGAGATCGAATGACGGTCTTGTGCTCCGGGACTTCAGCATTGCTATCCGAGCTGTGCTCCCTGCTAGGTGGGCAAGCTCTGGCGTAACGAATCTCAGGTCCGTGGTAACCTTGTGTGTCGAACGCAGAGCTTGTGTTGTAGAGCTCTTCGATCGCTTTCCAGTGACCTTCTTCAGCTACAAATCCCCGCGAAATCGGTTTCAGATTCCGCAGCTCCGCGGCCTGTGAAACTGCAGGAGGCTTAGGAAGAGTAGTGACGGTCTCGACATCTCTACCAAAGGTCCAATCACGGATATCGTGGCGGCCTCCAAGCTTGAGATGTTTCTCGAAGTCCAGAAAACGGATGACTTGCATGCCTCGAAGCTGGTGAATGTAGTCAAGTCCTTGTAGAGTCCTTAGGGATCTTGCAAGGCGGAAATTGGGCTGGCCAGCGGTATTGGACGCCATGAAATCTTTGATAGTTGATGGTTCATGCTTGCGGCGGATGTACTGACTACCCGTCTCGTTAATGTGTATCGTCAGGCTCTTCAGTCTCGGCAAATCACAGAGCAGCGAAGAATCCCAAGTCCTCCAAGACGTGTATTTCTTCTTGTTGCCCTCCAGCTGGAATGGTAAGGTTCTGTATTGATTACCAATCCACAGCAATTCGACATGTTGGATTCTCTGGCTACGGGCTTTGCCGATACCGCGGAAGAAGCGGGCAAACTCTCCAATGCTTGAGAATGCGAATGTGTTGAGACCGTAGAATGCATGCGCGCCGAGAAAGTACCATTCCTTGCATACCAAGAACAGAGCAAGATGATCGTTAGGCTTGATGGCGTGCGTAACACTGCACGAAGAACCCGACACATGGAATCGATTCAAGAGGCCGGTTCTCTTCGAGCTTGGCTGGACTGGTTCATCTGGGGCCAAGAAGGGGTCGAGACGAGAGATGCAGTGCATCAGCCTGTGGTCTTGAACGAAAACGAACGTGAGAATCTTGGCTCGAACTTCAAACGGCAGTTTTGTGAAGGGGAAACTGCTCATCGTCGATGGACTCTTAGCTTCCTTTCCTATGGATAATGACGTGATGCCTTCAAGGGGCGCACTATCCCGGACGAACAACCCCTCCGATGCGTCGGATGGGCTGCGAGCTCGGGTTGCTGTCGTGTCTGATTCGTTTCCGTCATCCGATTCAAGATCTGGCTGTGTTGTTGACATCTTCGCTTCGATCTCTTTTTGAACGTCTCTGGCTGTCGGGTGGCGAAGTCGTAGATTGGGATGGATTAGGTCCACTCGAGAGCTCATGTTTTCTTCTCTACAGCAGAGGTTGTAGATCTTCTTGTAATCCATCGCTTCCGGATCGTTTGCTTGAAGCCGCCGAAGTTCATGGGGCCACGTCTACCATAGAATGTCAGCAAACATGTCTATAGAGAAGCTCAAGACAACATCAACTTACCCTTTTCGTCTTTCTCTGCCGGTGTACGGGCTTTCCTTTGAGTTTCTCGATTTCTTTATTCTTCACATCGATCTGTCGATCTTTCTCGCCACTTTGGAGAGTCAGAGAGCGAATCTGATTCTGTAGATCAGATACCTGCTGTTCGAGGTTACCAAAGACGGCTCGAAACTGGCGTCGACAGTCATTGGTGCAAGCGACACGGTCAAGGTCGACGGAGGGTTGCGGGAACAACTCGTTCTCATGCTCATCGATGTGATTCGAGGAGACTTCGTCATCGTCAGTCTCGTCTTCGCTATCAGTCGAGTCTGATCCTTCTTCTTCTTCTTCTTCTTCTTGGTCTGCTTGGCCGGGCTCATCGGGACCGCCGACTGAGTCAGAATCGTCTGAGTCGGATCCATCAGTGGACAGCACCTTCTCTGGAGAAATTGGTGATTTACGAGCCGTTTTCCTCTTCGTGGCTCTCTTCACTGGCTTGGATACCATAGGCAATGGGGCGGGACTTTCAGAAAGATTTCCATCCACGGAATCGACTTCGTCCTTGTCTGAGTCGTAGTGATGCTGGTTGTTATACTTCAGGAGCTCCATCAATCCTGTGTCCATAGAACGAAGAGGAACTGTGAGATGAATCATCGCGTGGCATCTGGGTAGGAGAGTCGAGCCCTTCAGCTGGAAGGGCCGACCCCTCCTGACTCCCAGGAGTTGAACTCATTTCCAACGCGTCAGGTGCTGGCCGAAATTAGCGATGGCACATAGTGAAGGCGTGTTTGGTAAGAAAAGTGAAGGCGTGTTTGGTAAGAAAAGTGAAGGCGTGTTTGGTAAGAAAAGTGAAGGCGTGTTTGGCAAGAAAAGTGAAGGCGTGAGAGATGTAGCAGACGGGTTGGGTTGCAGAAGAGAGGTGAAGCTCCCAGAGTACTCTTGGAGAGGTATAAATAGTCAAAGGGGGTCGCCTCGTGGTGTTCGGGAAGGAGCAACGAAGTTTGGAAGGTCCACTTACCTTGGTTGGAAGCTCCTTCCTAGCGGAAGACACTACGATCAATTGACCATAGGAAGGAAGAGTGTGTAGGCAATGTCGACTTTAAAGTAGGCGAGCCAGGTGACTGGATGTGTTGAAGTTGGGTTGGCGAGGATCATGTGGACTCGAACGGCAGCAGATACTAGCCTCCGCTGCCAGACTTGAATAAAGCAGCTGGGCACGAAGTCTAAAGTTCGCTTGAGAAGACGCTTGGTACCCGAGTGTATCGTGAGAAGTTGGGAGATGGAATGTAGGAAGAGAAATATGCGTAAATTGTCATTGGTTAGTGACCAATCCTGAAGTCTCCTGATGGTGGGTGTGAATTTGTGGTCGGAAGAGATGGCAAGAAGTGCAAGGGCGAGCAAAAAAGGACTAAGCGGCTCGCATGAAAACTACGTTTTATGGTGAAGACAGCAGGAGCGATGGACAGCTTTTGCGCTCAAGATCTGCTGATGACCAACAGGGAAGACAGGACGATGAACAGAATGATAGCTGGTAATGCATTGGGTTTGTGCTGATAGAGATGTGGTAATATCAGTCCCATGAGCCAAAGCTTGAGGAAGGCGCGATCATCTTAAGAATGAAGGGGGCTGTCACGTTGATTGGGCAAGAATCCGAGATCATCGCTGAACAGAAGTTTGCATTGCTGAGCGCCAGAAATCGAAGCCCCCGGTGATGGTATCTGCCTGTATAAGATGTGCAATCCAGGTCCTCTCATCTTTTTTTATATCATCTATAACTTGCTGCGAGTTCTTTCAAGCGTTCGCCTTCATGTTGCGGAAGAAGTCCATGACACCAGTGAAAACAACGAGCAAGATACCGCCTCCGGGGCCGAGACGCAGGACCTTGGGCAAGAAACCCTTGTACAAGGCAGCGAAACCCTCTTCCTTTGCAACGGTGCCCACGGCAGGCCAGGCCCAGTTGTACTTAGGGGTCTGACCGGCAACCTTGGGGCTGTTCTGAATTCTCGACTTGACGACGTCCATGGGGGTGTTGAGGATCGTGCCGACGGTACCGCCAACAGCACCGGAGATCAAATCGTTGGTGACCTGGCCAGTCTTGGTATCGGCCTTGGGGAGAAGCTGGCGAACCTGGAAAATGCAGCCAAAGTAACCAGCGTTCCAGAGAACGTGACGCCACATGGTGCTCTCGAGACCATTATACATGGCCAGAATACCCTCAGCCTGGATGGTCTTGCGGACAACGTCGAGCATGCCGTTGTACTTTCCGGCGGAAGCCTTGTCCTGGAGACGGATCTTGACGAGCTCAAAGGGAACGACGACGAAAGACTCGGTAGCACCGGCGCTAGCACCGGTCAAAACAGACAGGGACTGGTTCATCTTTTCGACGCCGAACATCTTGCGGTAGATCTTGCCCCACTCGTCGTTGGCGGCAAACTTGGTGGCACGCTTAGGAGCCTCCATGAGAATGGGAGCGGTAATTCCACGGTATAGCCTCGAGGCGCTGTGTTTTCGCAATTGTAAGCTTATGGAGTTCATCGCGCGGCGCTAGGTTCGACGGGCTGCGTACCCCTCATTCTTGATGATCTTGCGGAAGCAGTCAAGCATGCCATTGTAGGAGTCGGCACCGCCCGTTCCGGTTTGAAGTTGCCTGGGCTGGTCAGTCGGGTTGCGATTGAGCAGAGAACCAGGCGCAGCTCACACTCTCGTCTTCACGACGTCCAAAGGGTACCTGAGGATGGTTAGCGGCGGGGCACGTGAGGTTGTCGCAAAGTTGTTTGACTCACATAATCAGAATCTAAACATAACGAAGGGTAAGCGCTCCCATCATGGTATTGCTGAGTGTTCATCTGGCGGTTTACTGACCTCCGAGACACCGGCAATGGCGCCTAGACGGATTGGTCAGTGGTCGGGGTCCGATATCGCGAGGGTGGGGACGGGGATTTCGTGGACGAACCTGCGGCGAACTGGTATGCGAAGGGAAGAGGCTTTTCGGTCGACATTTTGGCGGCGGAAGAAACTTGTGACAAGACGGGTCAGCGGGCGCAAGGCATGGGATTTGGCAGTTGGAACCTACCGAGAAGCGCAAGAAGACGAGGACGGGCGGGCTTGGAGCGTTGGTGGGAGTTTTGGAGGAAGCGAAAATCGAACGACGACAGTTGAAAATAGCGGGAACTGGAGTCTTATCGCAAGGGCCGGACGTCCTTATCGGCTTTGCAGCAAGTTACCGAGCCACGCCGGACTCCACTGGGACGGGCATAGGTACAGCGTTTGGTCATGGTCCCTGACACACCAGAGGTCTCTTATTGGCCTGCTCTCGGTGTACAGGGCGGGATCTCGGTGAAGAAGCTAACGGGATTACGTATTGGCAATAGTCCGGCTCTGGCTCTTTCTGCCCAGGGTAAAGATAGATCCCTTAGGGACCCCAGGGCTCGGGCCATGTTTGCTGTAGGGTAGGTAGCCACACCTGTTGCTGTTCTATTGTGGTCATCGGCCTGCGGCTGCATCAAGATCCAATGCACTCTTCAGACTGCCGTCCATCGCCGAGATTCGGGCGACAATTCCGACGCAACTGCGGCTTGTCTTGTTGCTCAGGATCGGTTGGGAATCTCTATTTGAACCGGCAGCTTAACAACCAATCTTAAAAAGCCGTGGTGGTGCACTTTGCTCCTTTTCCTTGCCGCCATTTCTGTTCGGGATGAAATGCCTAAATACAGTTGATAGTAAAGTGTATTTCGCGCCTATGCTCTAAGAAAGAACTGGACATGGGCATTAAAAGACGCCAAAGGCAACGACAACAAGTATCCGTAACTTGGGTAGGCAAATGAGAGGCGCGCATATGCGGCCGCCCAAATGCGATCCGGGCGCTTCAAGATGATGGAAGCCCGCACAAGGTGCAGGCGGGGTACAGGAGCTGGCGGGGGTAGCTCCCCACAGAAGAAAGCACACTACGATGTCGCAGTCGCTTCTTCCAGTCTCTCCCGCGGCCCGCCACCTACCTACGTACAGATTGCCCGAAGCCAACCCGGCAGGTGTCCGCGAAATGTTTCGAGCATCTACCTAATTCTACCTTAAGGTAAGGTAGAGAAGAAACGCCAAATATCCACCCAGCTACCTTGCCGCAGAACAGCTGCAACCGAGGCATTGCAGATGTCCGGACCAGCCTCCATTCATCTCTTCACAAAACGAATGTTGTGGCTTAGGGCAGCACGTGTTCTCGCTCTTCATCATGGCCGCAGCACCACCACCGCCGTTTGATTCGGACGATCCAAAGCCGTACATAGTAGCGTACGTACACGTTACCTGAGGTGCTTAGGTAGGTAGGTAAGGTACCTGTATGATGTATCCAAGTACAGCGACTCCACTGGATCCGGTCTTCAAGAAACCCTAGGTTCCTTTACCCCCACCTCACACCGGGATGTGTCCAGGTGCTTCAGCATATCCAGGGCTTCGACATGTAACTGTACAGCGCGCTAACCTCCTGGAGTGAAGCTTGTCTGGCCTGCAACCAGAGCACAAGCTCGAGGACGGGGGTCCGATTGGCTGCGCGACACCAGACGAAAGCACCCGCGGGACCGGGAATTCGCGGCGCGGCACCCTTCGTGGTTCTGACGCGCACACAACTCGCTGTGTGGACGGTCACTCACAATGCCCTCAATTTCCTCGACATCCAACCCCACCCCCCGCGACCATTCCTGCCTCCAACCCTCGACATCACCACGCCCAGTCGTTCGAATCCATCTTCCTAACCATCCAAATCGAAGCCCCTGTTCTTGCGACACCGAATATCCCATCGAAATCATCGCATTTCCTCTCGACGCCGCATCAGACCCTTAATAAGCTGGAAACTCACCAGCCAGGTGGCAACATCGATAAACCGCGCCCTATCCTCCTTTAGGGCTTCATGACATCGCAAATCCCCGGGCGCTTCCATCGATCCACACCGATCTCTTCCTCTCGATTCTCCAACCTTTCGCTCTTCTCGCGCTCGGAACCGCACCTTTAAACAAGCCGTGATCCCAGAGACTCACAGCGAGGTGCGATCCAAGTGCTTGAAGGGTCCTTTGCCTGCCCCTGCTCATGAGTCATCTACTTTGGAAATATTATTGGGAAAACGATGTCGACAGGTTTCGGCGTCTACTGGCCCCGGCCGCCCAATCAACACAGGCGGCGACCAGGAGCCCGGGCATAGGCGCGGGGCCTCTCGGGGGCAGTCCCGGAGGATACGGGACCTCTCCCCGCAATGTCAAAACTCGCAAGTCTTCCGCCGTAGGCATCAACTCCGGCTCATCCAAGAACTCGAACTCAACTCTGGGTAAGCCTGAGATCAATAGCCGTGATCACGCTGGTCTCACCGTCCTCCTCCGTGCCGCCTCATCGACTATTCCGGACGCCATCCTCTTCGTCCAGGCGTTGCTTGACCATCCCGCAATAGACTTGTATGTGCAGGACCCGGAAAGCGGTTGGAATGCCCTTCACAGGGCTCTGTACACGGGAAATGTCGCGATCGCGCGCCTGCTGCTCGAACGGGAGCGCAAGATATTGACGGAACAGACGCTGGGAACCTCCGTGTCCAAGGTTGGCCAGCTCATCAAGATAAAAGATCGCGAAGGCAACAGTCCCTTCGATCTTTACAACTCGACCATTGCCATGCGAACCATTGGGGATTCTACAGATTCGGATGATTCGGACATAGACTCGGACGACGGCAGCTCGGATGGAGGCCAAGCGCTGATGAGATCAGTTGCCGCACTCGACGGCGCCACCGACGGGGAGGAACTCTTCGTTTTTGGAAGCAACAGAAATATGTCTCTCGGTGTAGGCGATGAGGACGATCGCCAGTTTCCAGAGAGAATTATGCTCAAGCGACCGGACCAACTTGTGCGGAGGTTTTATCAGGAATATCTCACAAAGACGAAGAATGAGGTTGCTCATGGAGTAAACGTCTCGGTTGATGAACTGGACTTGGAGGAGATTCCGGCCCTAATTAGAAATCGGCCTTTGCGCATCCAAGATGCAATCCTTTCCAAGTTGCACACGGCAATTCTTACAACCGACCCAGCCTCCAACTTGTACGTCTGTGGCGTTGGGCGCGGCGGGCGTCTCGGTTTGGGCGACGAAAACACGCAGTTCCGCTTCGTTTCTGTTCAGGGAGGTCTGGCCGACAAGAAGATAGTGCAAGTGGCACTCGGCCAGAATCACAGCATGGCAGTCACCGATGCAGGCGAGCTCTGGACTTGGGGCTCCAACAGCAACTCCCAGCTCGGATATAGCTTACCGCCGCCAGTCAGACAGGATGAAGAGCCCATGAGCACCACTCCACGACAAGTGTTTGGGACACTCAAAAAAGAGGTCATCGTCGGTGTGGCAGCCTCAGCTTATCACTCTGTGGCGCACACATCCACATCCCTGTTCTGCTGGGGCAAAAACCTCGGCCAGTTGGCTCTCATGGACGCAGACTCGAGGTCCCTGGAAGTCCAGCAAATTCCTCGAAAGGTTGCCGCCTCTCTCTTCTCTTCGCCCATCGTCTCTGTATCGGCTATCGACAAAGCGACGACTTGTCTGTTAGCCGACAGCAGTGTCTGTGTCTTCACAAGCTACGGCTACAACTTCGTCAAGTTCCCGTCCCCGGACGTCTTTGTCAATCACCAGTTCACGACATCCATGTCGACGCGGTACAACTCGGCTAGAAACCAGGTTAGCCGCATTACCTCGGGAGGGGAGACAATCGCCGCGGTCACTACGAGGGGGGACCTCTTTACCATGGCTCTGAATCACAAAGCGGATTCCACCCTTCGGCAACGTCGACAACGAACCCATCCAAGATCAAGGGTGCTGTCACTACGCCCCAGTGCATCTGGAACGCCAGGAAGGATGGCGTCAAGTCAGTCAGCGTAGGCGAGCACGGCGCCGTCATCATCTGCACAGAATCCGGCGCAGTCTGGAGGCGCATCAAGCGTACGAAAGCGAAGGATGCCGCAATCCCTGGATCAGCTGACATCAAGCGGAAAGACTTCAAATTCCAGAGAGTACCAAGTGTCACAAACGCTGTCGCCGTCAGGAGCTCTACGTTTGGCGCTTTTGCGGCGATTCGAAAAGACTGTCATGTGATGAAGGAGCAGGTCAATGTCAATGAGCAATCTCTATGGGAAGATATTGCGTCTCTTCTTGTTCTTCGGGATTTCGAAGCTTCAACGCCAAGCCCCGGTGACAAGGACACGCTCGGGTTTTGGAAATCAGAGGATTTGAAATACCGAATTGGACCGCTGCCGTATGAGATCTTGAAATCCACAGATCTCGAGCGCGATCTGCGCCACTATCTTTCGATGGCCTCCGGCTCTGAGTTTGATTTGGAACTGCGTACCTCCTCGAGTCCAGAAATCAAGGTGCCAATACATGCCTGGCTTCTCACCGCAAGGAGCTCTGTTCTACGCAAAACACTCAGTGAGTATCGAAACGGTGGCGATCGCGAAATACCTCAAATCCTGCGGGTCGAAGAAGACGACGGGAAAACCATCATTACCTTCGACGCTATCGATCTACTCTCTTTGATAAACCTGGTCGTTTACTGTTATGATGATACCGTCATTCCAGCTTGGAACCATACCCGTCAAGCGCCGTCCTTGGCGCATAGATATCGTCAGGTTCGCAACGAGCTGATGAAGCTGGCCACGAAGCTGGATATGATGAAGCTAGAAGCAGCTGCTCGCCTACAGACTACGGCCGAGAAGTCTTTGGATAAGGACTTCGCCAAAGCAATCCAGGATCCGAGATACTTTGAGGATGCCGATGCATTGGTCGAGCTGGACGGTGAAGAGTTGCCAATCCACAGTCAACTTATGCGCCAGCGATGCGGGTTCTTTGAAGGGCTGTTCCATGGCCGAGCTCGGGGCATGTGGCTTGCAGGCCGACGTGACGAACTCGACGAAGAAGAACTGGTGCGAGTTGACCTCAGCCACTGCGACCCGGAAGCATTCCAGTACGTTTTGCGTTACCTCTACGCAGACGTCGGAAAGCAGCTATTTGACGCCACAAGTGCTGTCAACATCGATGAGTTTTCCGAGCTGGTCATGGGTGTAATGAGCGCCGCGAACGAGCTCATGCTGGACCGGCTATCGCAGATCTGCCAGTTCATCATTGCGCGTTTCGTTACCACCCGTAACATTGCCCTTCTATTGAATGAGATAAGCCCCTGCTCAGTGACGGAGTTCAAGGATGCAGGCCTGGAATACATATGCCTGCAGATGGAGTCTATGCTCGAGAACCATTTGCTGGATGACTTGGAGGAAGACCTTTTGGAGGACCTGGACAACATTGTTCGGGAGAACCAGCTTGCTCGGTACCCCTTTGCCAGAAGTGGGCGGGCGGATCTGTTGTTGTTTGAGAAGGATCCGGACCTCGCTCTCGACATTGACGAGGAACGTCGTCGCAGGGTGCGAGAGATGGCATTCAAATCAACGCAGAGAGACGACGACAAGAAGGCTTCTTCCTCGTTCAGGACAAAGTTTGGAAGTCTCGATGACGGCGTTGGCCTTGCCTCTCCTAGCGCTGACAAAGGGCGACGTAAGTCAAAGGCCGGCCGCAATGAGCCCTTCAGTCCCAGTTTGAGGCCTAAGGAATCCCATGCCGATCTGATGTTCGACATGGACGAGGAGAGCCCGTCCGTGACCAGCCCTCCCATGTCGCCCTCGCAACGAGCTGCCAGTAACAAGAACAAGAGATCAGAGCTGGAGCAGTTGCCATCCCTCCCAAGGCCATGGAAAGATATCAAGCAACAGTCTGTGGCCGGGTCGCCTCAATTCCAGATTGTCAGCCCTCCGATTGGCAGGTCTGCACAGTCCGGGGTCAGCCCATCGCGGTCGCCACAAGACATCGGTGGCGGCAGCGCTTCAAAGCCTGGTAATCCATGGGCCTCATCCGGATTTCAGATGGAAAGGATGGACTTGCGACAGGTTTTGACTGGGACTCCAACAAAGTCTGCTTTATCAGCTGGAATCGCCGCCCAGAAGAACAAGGAAGCATCTCCCAAACCAGCTCAACCAAAAATGTCGCAGAAGGAGCGCAAAAAGCAACAACAGGCCCAAGCTGCAGCTCAGGCTGTGCTGGAAGCCGATGCTCAACAGCCCAAGGTGGCTTGGGACAAGGAAACCGGCGCGGGCAAGACGGCGCCGTGGAAGGCGGTGCAGAGCGGCCCCAAGACGTCTCTCAGGGACACGATGGTCAAGGACTCACCGAAGCCGACACCTCCCGCCAAGTCATCCTTACTTGGAGTGGAATCACCAGGCAAGGCAAGCCCCAGACGCGCAGCGTCGCCCGACACCCGGTTTCCGGGTCAGTCTCGCGGCAGCAGCTCTCCAGCCGTTCCGGGCACATCGAGCCAACCCCCTACGAAGCCGCTTGTTCCGCACTCCAAATCGTACATCACCCCTGCACCTAAGGAGGAACCCACATTGGGGCTTAGTATGGCAGACATCATCGGGCAACAAAAGCGTGAGCAAGAGATTGTGCGCGAGGCCGTTGCGAAGAGGTCGATGCAGGAGATTCAACAGGAGCAGGAGTTCCAGGAGTGGTGGGATCAGGAGACGAGGCGTGTCCAGGAAGAAGAGGCCAGGCGAGAGGCCAAGGACAAGGCCAAGGGCGAGAGGAGCTCTAAGGATAGCAAAGAGGCAGGCGAGGCCGGGGAGGAGGCAAAGGGAAGGGCGCCGGGCCGCCGGGGGCCTCAGGCGACGGCCCTGGGAATGCGGAGGCGCTTGGTTCGCCGAAGGCACCGGCGGGCGGGCCAGCGTCCAACAGCTCCCGAGGACGGAGCCACCGAGGACGTGGCAGGGGCAGTAAAGCATCGACATCAGCATCGGCATCTTGATTTGCGTGGCTTACAGGCGTCTCTGGGAAGGGGGGGGGGGGGGGGGGGGGGGGGGGGTTTATGGTGCCAAACCAGAACACTTGGGCAGGCATGGTTTCAACATGAGTTTTGTGCGCGGACTCGTTCAAAAGCTGAAACGTCCCGATGGGCTAATAGAAGACACGAGAGAGAATTGAAAGACTTCACTCGCACAACAAGTGCCCCCAGGAGTGCGAATACTATCTGAACAGGCAGTGTTGACGGTGGTGCTAGTGAAGACGTGAAGAATTCGCAGCGCTAACATGGGAAATGTGATGGGTCTCGTAAGTCATGTTGGAGGACCGTTTGCGCCATGTGACGAGAAACATTGCCAAGAAAGGTTACCCCGAATCGTAAGCTTCATCGGCGGGCTCTTTGGAAGTACAGATACCATGCCGTATTAATGGGGCCGGTTGGATGGAGGCGCCGGGTGCTGCGTAACCGTCGGTGGGAAATAGTGTACAAGACCACACTGAGGTACGTTGGGTGGTAGGCAGGTTAGACGAATGGCACCCGGGACTGTGTCCGATCTGCGGAGGCGAGAAGCGAGGAAAGTCACCTCACCTGCTGCTGCATGGTCGGGTGCCGCAAGTGGGTTCACGATTGGTTGGTTCGCGTTGTGTTGGCCGTTGGAGCGGAGTGGACGTGGAGTCGGGTGGGCTTGGGGTGGCTCACCTTATCGTTATCGGGGGGAGTGTGAGGGGACTCCACGAGGTGCACCGGACGGGGCGGTTTGATAAGGAATGACGGAAGGGAAAGAAGGAGTAGGAGGTTGAGGTGCTGGTTGGTGCTGCTAGTTCATTGAGGATGACTCGGTCGCTTGGCTGCTTGATTTGGACTGCCGCAGATGGCGCAGGCGCTCCATGAAGTAGGTGATGGATGCGAGCTAATTACGAAGAGAGGTAATAGGTCTGAGGAAGGGAAGCTGGAGGACAGAGATAAGGGATGTTGGGGTAAGGCGGGCGTTGTCAATGGCGGGCTTCCACCTCAAAGTGTCAGTGCCAGGTAGAGAGCCGATTTCCGGGATCAACCGAGGGCCGGCGGACGGCGGTGGTATCGTTTAGACTAGAGATGGCGTCTGAGGCGAGTCGTATCAATAGCCATGCCATCTTGGACCCTGCGTGCTGCCTGAAGTGTTTGTAGCTGTCGTCGTTGTTGTCGTTGCTGATGATGGTCAAGACACAGGGGTTGAGGCAAGTCAGCCGCAGAGAACGGGGCTATCAGGGGAAAGTGGAAGAAGCAGGACATCAAGGCATGAGGCAAGGGTGTCGATGTCCTCAAAGATGGGCCGAGATACGTTAGAGTGCGTTGCCGCGGACAACCTTGTCTGGAATTGTCGTGCTGGTTGTCAGCTGGCAGTCGAGGATGCGCCTAACTACGGATACCTTGGGGGGGGGCTCGCCTCAGAGTGCATGCATGAAGTATTACTGCGGGTTCGGGGGTGAGTTGAGTAGGTATGTGTACTGTGTGAGGTACCTTGGGAGCAGCGGAGCATTGCGTGTTGTGCGCCGTGCCATGCCATGCGGCGATGTGGTGCAGCCAACATGAATACCTAACAGCAGCTCGAGTTGAGAGACTGAGGCGATGAGGTGCGGCTCAGGCTCAGGCTCAGGCTGGGGCTGGGGCTGGGGCTGGGGTTGGGGTTGAGGGCGAGGCCATTGTGAGGTCCGGGGTGGTCCAAGACATACACACACCGTCAGTGTCCCCCAGTCTGGGTCTCCTCCCCCTTGCCTCGGACGCATAGCGGAAGCAATCAGCGGCAAGCCAAACATGGTGGATTTGGGGCGGCCGTATCGGGGATCGTGTCGATGCCGTGAGTAACATAGATGGCATGACAGTGACTGCAGGTGTTGCCGATGGTGAGTCTTGTTTAGGCAGAGAGGCAGAGAGGCAGAGAGAGATAGAGAGGCTAGGTAGGTAGGTAGGTAGGTAGGTAGATAGAGACAGTGCAACCAACCCCTGTCTGTCTGGCACCCTCCCGTCTCCATCTCCGTCCCATCTCATCCCTTCCCACTGCCTCTGCCTGCCTCTGCACCTGCACCTGCACCTTCACGGTTCACCTCCACCACGCCCTCACAGCTGGCGCTCTCTGGCTGTGGACCGGGACTCACACTGGCTGGCGTGGAGGCTCGTCCCCTTCCCCGTCCCCACACCTGCCTCGGTGCATGGTCCGTGGCCCACGGATGCTTGTTAAGGTAAGGTACCTTAGAGCACCGGTAGGTACCTACCTTACCTACCTAGGCACGCATGCATTCGCTCATCACCACCTCTCGTCGTCGCGCCGTGCTGCTGCTGCTGCTTGCTTGCTTGCTTGCTTGCTCAGTCCAACTGAACCTTGTCAAGCTCCAGGCCAGGAACCCAGAGACATCCATGTCATCCGTCTTGCCTCTCCTTCACGTTGGCTCCCCATCTCTTGACCTTCTCTCTCCCTTCCCCATCTGCTCTCTGCTGTCTGTCTACCGGTCTCTGCTGCATCTCGCCCATCTAGCCGTACCACGCAGGCAAAAACAAACCCTTTGTTTTGCATGTTGCCCTTCATTCCGTCGCTCTGCATCATCAATTCCGATTCCCGTGCCCTACCAGTCACGTCTTGGTTTTTTTTTCGGGGTTTTTTTTTTCTTTCTTGTTGACTCGGTCTGCCAGTTTTGACTGTCTCTCTGCTCAACTCCTTGCACAGTAGTAGTACATCGCTACATTGCTCTCTACTTTATTTCGGTTTACTCACCTCTCGCCCTCTCTTGCCTCACCCTCTTTCTCTCTCTCTATCTCTCTCTCTCTCTCTACACTCGAGCTAGCATATACCGTCTGATATTTGCCTGTTTCTTGTTTGCCCGTCCTTTGCATTTCCGGGCTCATCAAAACCTATCTCAAGTACACCGCTCTCACTTGATCTTGGGTACTCGCTTGAACCCACCCAGCCCCAGCAGGTGACTCGATGACGGAACGGTACCTGTCCATGATCACGAGGCTCATCACCACCCCAAACCTTTGAGCGTATGACACCTGCGCCGATAGATTCCGACTTGACAACCACTGCGCCGCCAGCTCTCTGCATATCGACCCTCACTGTTCTTTGACACCCACCTTACTTGCCAGAGTCACCGTCCTTCTCATCTGTGCGACGTTTGCTTGCTTGCTTGGTTGGAGGACGTGCTTGGGAGGAGGTCCCCAGTTTCTGCAAAGCCGTCGAAGCTTACCTCAGGCAACCGAAAGCCATGGTCGAAGCCACGGCCGCCTAACATAGCTCGTCTCTCTCCATTCCGCCCTGCAGCTCTGCCTGCTGCCCCTTGGCCTGCTCGTGCGGCAACCCATCAACAACCCCGGCGTCTAATCCTTCGTCTCGATCTACTTCGAGTCCCCACGTTGACGTTGCCCTGCTCGCCGTTGCCTGCCTCGCCGCGCCGCGCCCGCCCTCTCCAAGGGTTCCACTGGGACCCTTTCGCCGCATCGTATCCCGCTCCCTCGACTCGCCCCCCTCTGTCCCCCGCCGACTGCGCCGAAACTGAGGCTTCTCGAGACATCCAACGACGTTAAGCTGTAATGAAGGATGGATGAGCAGGTCCAGTACCGCCTCAACGTCGACACCAAGAACACCCTTACGCTCTTCGCCTAGAACCACCTCGCGCACCCGTTATTGCGCTTCCAACATTGCGTCGACAATCAGCCAGGTTTCTGTCCACGACACATATCCACCTCTCCTTGTCCTTTGGGGCCGCACAACCCCAAGCAGAATGCATCAACAAGCTCGACCCACCCCGCGGGTCTCCTCCCCCGCTTCCTCTCCTCAAACGAACCCATCCCGAACGAACAACCCAAGAGAAGCAATACTAGGTGCTCGCGCAAGAGCCTCGTCCGAAACCTCTGGCCGTGAGTCTGCCGTTGCCAGCTACTCGACCGCCGAGACTCCTCCGGGCGCTGGTCCTCCAGCCGACGCGGTTAAGAAATTGGACCAGATCATCCAGGTATGCCGGGCATGGGAAGACAGTAGCCTATGCAAGAAAGCTAACTTGGGGTAGAACTTTCACACCAAGGCCGCCTCAGTCGTCCTCCAGTCGCGTATTGATCTGAAGCCAGCATACCACACTCGCGGGCCTGGGAGCAAGAAGCTGAATAAATGGGTGAGTCACTGTGGTCATGCGTTTATCGTGGAGAAAGACATGCTGATCTTGTGTTTCTCGCAGTTTCAAATTGAGACCGAAGAGTTCGACGACTTTAAAGATGAGCTGCGCATCTGGAGGAATTGCGGCGGCTTCGAGAATACACCACCGCCTCTGATAATTGAGACATACCTCGACACTTCGCGCCTGACCCCTAGCCAGAGTCTGGTTATTGTCGACGAAAATGGGAAGAGATGGGATGTTATGGAGGCTTTGAATTCGTCCGACTCGAGCGACGACGGTCGTCCCACGCCTGCCAAGAGGAACACAGAAGTCATCTTGGAGCGGTGGCGCATCGAGCTGAAAACGGTACCCACCAACGATCTTGATGACTTTGGTCCGACATTACCTACCATTTACAAGAAGAGCATTGTCTTCTTCCGTTCGCTCTATGCTGCGGCAAGAATTCTTCCAGTTTGGAAGTTCTCGCAACACTCGCTCGGCAAAGGCGTTCACCCGTCGCTGGAGCCGCGGTGTCGCATTCGGACGGGCGAGCCAGAGAGTGATGGCATCGACCGGCTTCGGCATCCACTATATGACGGCCGCCCGGATGTTGTGACCGATTACGTGTTTGGCGATTTGGAAATTCCCGTGGGCCGCTTCTATGCTTCAGTAACATATAGAAATGAGTGCAGCTTCCGGGTGGATGATTCCGAGTCGCTTTTGAGCTCTCGCTTCATGGGTGTGGATGAGAACTTCTTTAAGCCGTCGCTACCTCAAAGGAGAGAAAGCCGACGAATCGACCCTGAGATCGGGTCCCTTCCGTCGCATCGTCGCAGCCGGAACCTGTCAGACATCCACCAGACATATGGCAGTCTTTCAACCTTTCACGGCGATGGTCCTTTGGGCACCAGCCCCATATCAGCCTTGAAAGCCGTGCGAGCTCCTGGGTCCGACACAAGTTCACCGCCAGAATCCACCCCTCCAAATATCGAGCCAAACCCACCAAGCTCCTTGCCTGTCTCCGGTTCGGCAGCAAGACCTTCCATCAAGGGCTTCAGCAGCACTGGCCGCGCCCATCTGTTTCATTTCAGCCTTTCAAAGCAGGTTCCCTCTCCGGGTCGCCTGTGCCCCGGACGTTGGATTCCGAGTCACCAGCATCCCCAGCATCTCGTGCTGCTGCTCTGAACGCGCTTAATCAACCCCGCAACCGCAGATCACTGACAGTAGGTATGCCTGCTTCTCTGCGCGGCGGCCCTCCGCCTGGCGATGCCCCGGTTCTGGGCTCTCCCCGACCCTCATCGACCAGTCGTTACAGCAGCAGCTTCACCCATCGCAAGGGGAAGCTATCCTACGGCGGTCCCAGCAGGACAGGCGATGACGAGCAAAGCAGCAGTGGGCGCCAAAGCCTCTCGTCGTCCGTGGCACAGCCTGGCTCTGACCTTCTTGCTGAAGCAGGAGCGGGCGGTAGTACCGCATCCCTCCAAACAGATGACGATCAGATCTCTGAGTTCTTGAAAGCGTTGGACAGCAAGAAAACGCTGAAAAGTTTCGAGCCCAGCAAGAAGGGCGAATGGGCAACAAACCGAACTGTTGCTCAGCTGTCCAGATTCCACATGATGAAGGAGTCCAACAACGCGCTCACAGATTCCATGACGTCTTCAATGCAGATGCATCGATCGTCAAGCTCTTCTAGCCGGCAATTGTCTAATGTGCCGAGCATGGCCGCGCCGGCGTCAGTTTCGGTATCGTCCTCCCCAGGAAAGCCTCTCTCCCCCCACACGCCGCACACTCCAGCCGTACCTTCCCGTTTGAGTGAAAACTCGATCATCAACTACAACACCAGCCAGCCACGCAGCGAGCGTGGAACTATCAGTGGCGATACAACGCAGATGCCCAGAGAAGACACCGTCACTCAAGATGGCACCACTGCAATTGACATTCCCATCTCTCCGAGGATCGGCACACACCCGAGACGTTCGAGCTCTGTTGCGCAGCAAAATCGGGCATTGGCAGATGACGACGATGGCGATCTCGCGTTTGCGGCTAACCGCAGCATTAGCCTAGGTGCAGAAGACCGCGAGCCACCGACGCTTAGCATGCTCCTGGGCAGGCAAACAGAGGCGGAATCGTCTTCTCGACGAGAGGGGGCATCTTTGCAGCCAACCGGCGACATACAGTCTTCGGGCTCTGCGGACATGATCAGACAAGGCTCCTCTGAAGGATCCAAGCCACCAGGTGGCCTGATGGCTGTTGCGCCGTCCAGCTCGCCGTTTGGCAGACGCCGGTATGCCGGTATGGGATCCACAGGTGGCCGCGGGCAAACACCTCCTCAGTCATCACGAGGTAGTTTTACGGGATCCAGCGGGCGTTACGGGCGTGGTGAGCATGACCTTATGGACGAAGAGCCTCTGCTTTTCGATATGTCGGAAATGGACGCGCAGTCACGTCGAAGTTTGGAGGAAGGCCGAGGTGGAGGCAACGTGGGATCTGGCTCGGGAAGCCGTGGCGATTTCGAACCTCGTGGCATCAGCCGAAGGGGGTGGTAGACGATGCGTTTTTATTGGGCCAGACAACTGCATCACTGGCATTCAAGAGTACGGAGACGCAGAGCGCTATGGACACGCAGTAGTTCAGTGGAACCTCCAGAGGCCCTGGTGATAGGCACTGCCAACCGGGACGGCAGGACAGTAAGAACAGAAGCTTGCCAGAAATGGACGCACCATTGCACGCATATCACGATTGGGCAGTACGGTACTCTGGCGTTTGGTTGGTTAGTCGTTTTGCTGGCTGGCCAAGGTTTTCATATGCCAGCAGAGGAGACGGGAGTAAGGGGGGTTCAGGAATACAGATTTGATAGAGAATGCATAAAGACTGAGATGTACACATACGGGGCAGGGTAACTAACATCGCCACTTTGCACGGCACCAAAGTCGAAAGAAACAAGCTTGCGTAGTAGCTTAGGCACGATGACAGACGACGATGAATGATGAAGATATCCTTCCAATTGGGTGGTTTGGGTTGAGGAGCACACCCTGATGAAAATGCGCTTCGTCTGAGGTTGGCGTAGCACAGAGGCTAGTCCAGGCAGAGGGCAGAGGCAGAGAGGTGACTTCATGTTGCAGTGCTTGTCATTATTGGCAGAGCAGAAACGTCTACCTTTTCCCAGACCGCTCGGTTGAATCTCGACAAGGCGTTTGTCGTTACTGAAAAAAACAGGCAGGCTGACTGACAGATAGCAACTGCCCCGGGTGCAGGTCGCGGATGTGGCTTGACGTCTCCCCCTGTGGCTATGTGGCACACGTACCACGGAGTATGGTTGACGTCGCTTGGGCGTCCACTCTTCTTTCTTCTTTTCCCCGGCAAGAAAGAAATTCAGGCTATTTTAGGTTGATGGGCCGCGATGTTCAACAAGCTATGGAAGTCGGCAATGGGAGGCAGGGTTCCTGAAGAACCATAAATAAATTAAAACTAGCCAGCAGGCACCGTTTCGAGCAAAACAAAATGAGGAACATCGTATTGGCGCGGCTTTGATTAAACGTAGTGTTTCTGTTCCTGGGCGATGCAGGCGGGATCTGGGTCGTAACGTCGACGAGTCTATTGACGAATGCACGGAGGCGACGACATGGGGTCAGTCCACATATGTGGCGGTGCGCAGTCGCAGTCGCAGTCCGCGTAATTCGTGGGCGAAACACCACTCAGCCCCCCTCCTCCAGGTGCCCATTGCCAGATATTAGTGTGCGGGTTGATGATGACGACGGGCCCAGCGTGGGTAGGTAGGTACACTACCTAGGTAAGGTACCTCAGGTAGTGGGCCTGCGGAGAACCTGTCCGCGTTTGCCTTCGATGCAGGTCACTATCCGCGTGTTTGGTGCCTGAAAAGTACCTTCCACAGGCGCCTGCCCACTTCAGGAAGATACCTGCTGCCCGCTGTCCGCTGCCTTACCTCATGGACCGTGGCACCTGCTTCTGTGCCTCCATCAATGTCCATGTCTGTCGTCGGTCCGTCCGCCCCCCCATACCTTCCTTACCTTACCTACCTTACCTTGCCTGCTTTAACCTGCGGCTACCTTACCTGAGCGTCAACCTCTTCGCCCTCCCTACAGCATCCCAACGGCACCGCATGCGACCTTACGTACCCATTACTGAATACATCCTTCGCATTCCAGGTGACCAACCTTACTTTACCTTGCCTTTCGCCTTCCTTGCCGCACCTTGTGGAGTACGGAACGGATATCAACCGACACACGAACCAGCGAGGCTGTTCGACCCCGGCCAGACGCTGACCAGGCTCCAATACCTTTCAAACCTACGTCGCCTGGCTGAACTACTCTTTCACCTAACATCCTTTTTCGCCGTGCGTCACATTGCTCACTACCACTTCAAGACGCTTCACCACTGTTGCCTCGTCGCCGACATACTTGGCATTAAACACCGAATACCCAACCGCCTGTCACGACACACATCTCTCAAATTTAATCACCAGTACAGACCACTTGCGGCGGCCCGTAGCTTCTGCCCAAAATGTTCCGAGCAGCAGCTGCTGGTCCCTTCGACGAGGGCGTCGGTATGTGGCATCGGTATCTTGATTGCTGCCTCACCTCGCTAACCTACCTCCTCATCTAGCCAAGGCGACAGACGAGAACCTGACCTCGGAAGACTGGGGAGCCATTATCGAGGTTTGCGACCGTGTCGGCAGTGACCAAAATGGCCCCAAGGAGGTTGTACAAGCCATGATCAAGCGCCTGGCCCATCGCAACGCCAACGTCCAGCTGTATACTCTCGAGGTATGTTTCCCCGCTTCCCAACATCGTCGTTTCCAGCCCATAGACCCGACCGCTGACCTCATCGCCACTACACCAGCTCGCAAACGCCCTTAGCCAGAACTGTGGCAAGAACATGCACCGAGAGCTCTCCAGCAGAGCATTCACCGACGCCATGCTCAAGCTCGCAAACGACCGCAACACCCATAACCAAGTCAAGGCCAAGATTCTTGAGCGCATGAAGGAATGGTCCGACATGTTCAGCAAAGATGCAGATCTTGGCATCATGTACGACGCCTACTTCCGACTGAAGCAGAGCAATCCCACTCTGCAAGCCCCCTCAGCCCCTCAGAAGACGGGCTTGACCGATCTAGATCGCCAGAAGGAGGAGGACGAGCTGCAGATGGCTTTGAAGTTGTCGCTGCAGGATGAGGAGCGCAAGAAGAAGGCTGCCGAGCCCGTTGCTTCTTCGTCATCTGCTGCACCAGGATCTTCCTCCCAGCCCCAGCCCCAGCCCCAAAGTCAACCCACACCTGTGCCTGCGGGCACGACAGCAGCTACCGTATCGAGGGTCCGCGCGCTGTACGACTTCGTTCCGTCGGAGCCCGGTGAGTTGGAGTTCAAGAAGGGCGACGTTATCGCGGTGCTAGAGTCCGTCTACAAGGATTGGTGGCGGGGTTCGCTCAAAGGCAAGACGGGCATCTTCCCTCTCAATTACGTTGAGAAGCTCACGGACCCCACCCCCGACGAGTTGGCGCGCGAGGCCCAGATGGAGGCCGAGGTGTTTGCCGAGATCAAGAACGTCGAGAAGCTACTGACGCTACTGAGCACATCCAACACGGCGCCGCGAGAGGAGGATGACGAGGAGATTTCTGTAAGCTGAGGGCCGGCCGTCAGGCGGGTTTACATACAAGTGACTAATAGCGCCTCCGCAGAAACTCTACCAACAGACCTTAGCTATCCGGCCCAAGCTGATCAAGCTTATTGAGAAGTACTCACAGAAGAAGGGTAAATGGCCTCAGCCATCCGTCATACGCACTAGAAGCTAACACGGAACAGATGACTTCACGCAGTTGAACGAGAAGTTCATCAAGGCTCGCCGTGACTACGAGTCCCTGCTGGAATCCTCAATGTCACACCCTCCCCAGCCTAGCTACCATCAATACGCCATGAGGCCAGGCCCTGGCGGGTATCCAGGCCCAGCCGGGCCAGCGGGAGGTTATCCTGCCCAGGGTCCTCCCCAACAGCAGCAGGAGCAGAGATTCTACACTCCCGCGCCCCAAGGTGAACTACCTTGAATGCCACTTGAAGTGCATCGAGTTTGACTAGTTGTATATAGAGCAACCACAATACCCCCAGTCTACGCCCTCGCCGAATTTCCAGCGTCCGGCACAAGCGACACCCGCTCCTTTCTACGTAGCCGGTGCCGAGGTGCCCTCAGCAGGTGGTCCGCCTCCCGCGCAAAACCATCCGTATCCCCAGCGTGAACACAACCCCCGCCTTCCGTCCACGGGGAAAGCCCCGGCACCAATTAACACATCGCCTCCTCCTACAGCCAACGCTTACACTGCCTACTCGCAGCCTCCTAACCAGCGACCCCAGAGCACATACGGTGCTCAGGAGCTGGCCACCTCTGTTTACGATTCGCCCATCGCGGCCCACAACCCGAGCTCAGCCGCGACGTACACATCCTCGGTCTACTCTCAGGATGATCCGTACAACAGTAACAATACCTCTAGTCCAGCCGTAGGAAATACCATCGTACCTGCGCCGCCGTCGTCCTTCCAACCGTCTGCACCCACAGCACAACCATCGCAACCGTCTGCACCATCTGCTCCGCAACAACCACAGTACCAGAGTTACCAGCCCCCAGGGGCTCAGGGCCAGGACAACTACAACAACGCTCCGACACAAGCCCCTCCTCCGGTGCCGACCGGAGCGGCACCACCGGTCCCGGGCCCTGCTCGTTCTGAAGTCCTGACACCGCCGCCCCTGCAGCCCGGCGGGGCAGCCTATGACGCCAGACAGAGTCTGCCGAGCCAGGGAGCACAGCCGCAGTACAGAGCATACGTTCCTCCTGGTGCTGCGGCAGATGGTCCGAGTGCCCCTCCTGCCCACGATTACTACCGACAAAGTGGTGTTTATTAGAGCAGGAGCGAGTCGAAATGGGGCCGGCCATTCACTGAGAGATTTGAGTTTAGACGGAAGGAATCAAGTTGTTTAATGACGACATTCATTTTGGGACGCTAGCGAAGTTTTCGCCATCTTCAATGGGACGTCTTTTTGGCAGTAATAGTTTTGACTACTTTGGTCCAGGCAGCGCGAATAAAAATGCAAGGGGAGAAACGAATGATCCTGCCAGGTCCGGTCCCTAGAGCCTCATTCATACCCACAACTAGCAATCTGTTGACTGGACATCAAGGACGAAAGGCATGACGGGGAAGGGGGCTGGTGCGTACTTAATTAGGATGTGTACCATACTTATCGTCCAAAAAAGCTGTTCCACGTATTTGGGTCGCCACTTGTGACACGGTTTGGAAGAGGTTTGGGCAGCTCTATGGGCTAGAGCCGGATCTTTATCTGACACAACTTGCCATGCGGTCGGAAGGCTCGTTTCAATTCATGTCGCCACTCTTTTTCCTTCTCTGGATGTAATAATTCTTGTCTTCATTTCATAACAAATCATGGGCTATTACGAAAACCGTAAAACACCATACACGCCATGCAGGGCTTTTCGTCTGCAGATGCCTCCCTCTCCTCTTCATAGCACGCCTGGATGCTGTGACAGAATGAATCTCAGCGACAAACAGAGCCTCTCCGTCTCTCCCACGTCTGTCGTTCCGCCATCATCACCAAATTCATCATCTAAGCAACAAAATGGGAAATAAAGGAAATCGGCCAAGTCTTGTTTCGCCTACCATCGGCGACCAAACATCTCATGTTCCGTCTTCTTCGGTGCCTTGCGGGCCTTTTGCAGCATTCCGATCTCGGGGGAGCCTTGTCTGCTCGTTCGCGCCGAGGTGCTGCGCGACTGGTCGACATAGTTGTCGTGGTTGTCGGCGCCAGCACCGGTACCGGCACCGTGAGATTCATCGCGGCGGAACAGGTCCATGATCTCTTTGAAGCCGAGCTTGAAGGCGTCCTTCTTCATGCCTCCCTCGATGGCCGTCTCGGCGAGCAGACGCTTCTTCTCTTGCAGCTGGAGGATACGCTCCTCTACCGTCTTCTCGACGGTAAGCTTGTAGACGACGACATCGACTGTCTGTGTAAGGCGGTGAACTCGATCAATGGCCTGCTCCTCCACAAACTGGGGCAAAGATTACATGTTAGCAAGTTAGGCCACAGGCCAAGCGTATCTATCGACCCGACAACTTACAGGGTTCCAGAAGGGTTCGAGAATGATAACCCGGGTGGCTGCAGTGAGGTTGAGACCTAAGCTACCGCACTTGAGACTGCAAAGCAGGATGCGCGTGTTCTTGTCGTTGCGCAGGCGGTGCAAGCTAGCCTCGCGCTCGTCGTTCTTCATGCTGCCGTCATAGCGTGTGAATTTGAGGCCCTCCTTGCGGAAGAAGGGCTCCACAAGGTCCATCATTGAGGTAAACTGCGAGAACACAATGAACTTGTGCTCGTCGGTCTCCTTGTGTAGTAGTTGCATCATTTGGCGGATTTTGGCGGACGCAAGAATCTGTGATACCTGGCCGTTAGGTTTGTGACGTGAGTCTTGGTCAGAGTATACTTCCGACTCGTCAACCCCGGTATCTTCTTCCGAATCAGACTCGGAGTCAGCCTCAGAGGACTGGGATGGCCTGTACTTCTCATCGAGCTGCGATGCTATCGCTGCTATCGCTGCTATCGAGGGAAGGCTGTCGTCTGAAGCAAGACTATCATCCACGTCCTCGGGCATGACCCCATCATCCTTGACAACGAAGCTGTTGAGGTTGCTGCTGTCGCCTTCATCTTCGGACTCATGTCTCGAGTCTTCAGATCCAATCCAGTCTCCGCCACCCTCTGCATTCTCATCTTTTTCACCTCCAGCCTTGCCCATACGAAGCTGGCCTTGTTGGTCCTCGGGAACGAGCCAATCACCTTCCGCCTCCTCGTCGTCGCTATCCATGACCACATTACGTTTCCTAGGCCGTCGAGACTTGGGCTTCTGTGGGCTCTCGTCCTCATCATCCGCAACCAGAGTTTGCTCTACAACTCTCTTCACCTTGCCTAGCCTACCCTTTTTATGCTTGGGTTGTTTTCTTTTTGGCGTCTCATGCTCCTTGAAGTATGCAAGATCATCGTAGCATTCTTGACAAGTATCCTGCCCGCTCTTGGCGAGATCCTTGGGCAGGTCCCGCCACAAATGCCGCAGGTCTTTGTGACGATGCCCATGCCACCGAACATATCGGCGAGGGAGTCGATGTCTGCTGATGCGTTCTTCTGAGCCGCGTCAGTGGAGAGTGCATCCTTGTCCTTGTCAAGCTTTCCTTCGACCAGCTTCGGGTGGTTGCAAGCTTGCCTAAGTCGCAGGAGCAGGACTAAAGCATTAGCATAGTCCACCTTGCCCTTCAACATGCGCTCGATGCTCTCATCAGCTCGAGCCTCCAGTCTATCGTAGAAGCGGCGTTCCGCGGGGGAAAATGCAGTGGCAACCGTCACAACCTTGCGCTCGGTGACCTTAAAGCCGGTACTGGACTTTTCACCCTCCTTGGTCGGCTTGCCACCAGGATTGAGCGCGCCCTCCTCCTTAAGAATTTCCTTCGTGCGACGCTTCATGAAGCACCTAAGCAGGCTGTGGAGACGACGAATAGCGACATGACCCTTGCCATTCTTGAGTGGCTTCTCAATCTGCTCCTTCCATTCCTTGAGGTCATCGTAGGGCTTGATTCTCAAAAATTTGATGAGAGACTGTAATTCTTCAAGGTTGTTCTGCATTGGCGTTCCAGATAAACACCAACGGTACTCCGATCGCAACGCATAGCAAGCCTTTGTCGACTTTGCGTTGCGGTTCTTGATGGTGTGAGCCTCATCAAGAACCACACGCCACCAGTGAAGACCAAAACATCCGGCCTTGACACCGTTCTCGTCTTCTGACGAGTGGCCCCATTCGGAGACAAGCACTTGATAGGTGGTCACGACAACGTCGTACAGCGCGAGATCCTTGAAGCGCTTAGTGCGCTGGGGCCCGTGGTGAACGCAGACCTTCAATCCGTGCGATTTCACCACCTTCTCCTTGATCTCTGACTCCCACTGCCTGATCAGGGCCAGAGGTGCCACGACCAATGTTGTCTTCTCAATGCCATCGAAATGCTTTTTGTAACCCTTCTCGCCCTTGGAAGGCTTCTGGTTGCTCAGGATGAGAGCGATTGTTTGGAGAGTTTTGCCAAGACCCATGTCATCTGCCAGGATACCACCCTTGGGAACCTTGCCTCTCTTGACGGGTCCAAGTTCACGGCCTTTCATCCACTCGACACCCTCGACTTGATGAGGCAGGAGTTTCACCTTGAGACCCTCCATACTGCCATCTTTGCCGTCGTTTTCTGTATCATGTTTCTCGTGGTCCTCCTCGTCATCTTCCATGCCGCCCTCCAGGAGTGCCTTCAAGTCCGCAGAAGCCTTGGCTGGATCGGTGTAGAAATCGGTATCGCCAAAGTTGCTGATTGGTCGGTGTGTGGCAGGGTTCGCATCGGGTCCGATAGAGCTGTAGAGAGTGAGGGGCGCAGGTTTCTGGTCTTGATACAGTGGAACGGCAGGTACAGACACCTGCTGAGCTCTGTGATGCTCGGGTCGAGACGTCCGCTCGTTGAAGATGCCTGCCGCCTTCTGCTTGAGTGACGACACTATCTTAGTCGGGTGGCCAAACACAGGCCGTGGGGAAGAAGAAGGATGGAAGGGATCGTGCCGCTTTGCGTCTGAAAAGAACGACTCTAGGGCCTCAGAGTGCAGCACTGATTGCTCGTATTGGCTGGGCTGGCTTTCCTTGGAGCTTGGTCTTGACGATGACGGCTGCTTGAAGTCGACGCTGGTGATCTCAACAACGTCGGGGCTGTCTGACCGTTGTGGAGGCGGCATGCGGCGAGCAGACGTGTTAGTAGCAGTTGGCGGCGGCTTGCCCTTTGGCGTGGTTGACACACGCATAGCGTCGAATCTGGAGGAGAGCGAATCGGGGTCAAAGGACGGTGTGCCACGGCTCTGGGGTCTAGCAGAGCTATTCTGGGTGCCGTGAGACTGTTTGCTAGGTGTTGATGTTTTTGACACTTCGCGGCTGCCAGAGGAGTGCGTGTCGTCGTTGGGGTTAATTGGGCGCAAAGGGCCCTTGACGGGATGGCGTTGATTGACCATAATTGTCTTGTCTGAACGGCGCGGCTGGTCTTCGCCTGTAGGGACAGACAGCCACGGCTGCTTGCACGGTGACCTGGAGATGTTGGGTTGCTCTTCGGAGGTTATGTTGTTTCTTGGACGAAAGCAGAAGTCGGCGCCTGGCTTTCTGTTATGTTGTAGGAGGGGTCAGTGATGCCGAGCTTCGTGGGGATATCTCCCAAAAGAAGAACAAAAAAGAGCAAGCGAGTATGGGCTGAACTTACTTCATAAGAGACTCATGGGCAGCGAATTTGACCTAGAACGCTCAAAGCTTGGTCTCCAATATCTGTGGACTTTGACTTATCACGAGCTCTCTAGCAGGATTGGGGGGTAATTGTGTGTGGGTATGTACCAGAGTGAGTGCACGAAGTACCGCCTACCACGTTTACCAATGACATAATATTTCTCCCCGGCAACGGATAGGCAACGGGGTCGACGCCACAAGCGCAACGTGTACGGAGCTGGTAAGGGTCTTTTGTGGCGGTGCTTTGTGTAGCTGACTAAGGCAACGTGGTAAGATGCCAATCATTGTGTCTCGTATGCCTCACATAATCTACGTGCACATGATGAGTGGAAGGCACTGGGCGTACAACTATGGATGAGTCCGGCTAATAGTATGGGCTTAATATATTTTAACCACAAACCGTGAAGGTCTCAAGAGTAGGAGGTGTTATTTAGCCCCTACGATTAGCTTTCTTGTGCTAGAGCGCCTATGTTTCCTGTGTGCTCGCTACTGTTGCCACTGTCGTTTTCTAAAACAACCTCCATCTTTATTCCTATTGTCACCATCGTCGTCTTGATTATCGTTATCGTCGTCGTCATCTTCTTCTTCTCCGCCATTTTAATCGCGCGATATGAATTGGTCACTAACACTCCTCGCTGATTGTCACGATGTAAAGGAGAGGATCTTGGCCATATGCTCATGTCTATTGCGTCAATTCTATCATCTAGATGGGGTATCAGTGTATGGATCAAAACCAACACGCCGCCTTGCTTCCGTTCTCGCCCGTAGCTGTTCCTCTCCTCTTAACCCGGTCGTCGATGTCTCTTCGAGGAAAAATGTCAGGATGTGGTCGTGAATTGTTAAATGTGACGCTTGCTGGAATTCTTGCAAACTTGTAAGCCTGATGAGCATCTCCATCAGGGACAACGATGTGGTCACCGCGCCGAAAGGCGAGCGCTGCACGAAAGAATCCGTATTGTCCATTGTACGATGTGCCAAGTCCTGAGTGTAGGGATGCGGGGGCGTGCGCACGTCTCTAACGGGAGATGACGATTGCAGAGACATGTTTTGAATCTGGGCTACCAGCCTCGAGTCCAACGAAGATCTTGCTCTCCGAGAGCCGGCCGCAGGTGGTGTAACAGCAGACATTGGCGTCGACCCTCCGAGAAACTTTCCTCCTTCTTCCACGAATTCTTCGTCCTCCGTCTCGCTGCTCTCTGCTTCGTCTTCTTCAAAAACCTCCAAGGCAATCCATTCAGGGTCCAAATGGCTGGGAAATTGCCTCCTCAGTGGAGCCGTTGGCGATTTGGGTAGTTCCTCCAGGGTGTCAAGCGCAGCGCTCTCTTCACGGAGTTGCCGGTCAATGTCACCCTGTTCATCTTGGTCACTAAAGCTGCTCCCAGTTTCGGACGCCGTCCTAGATGCAGGATTGTCGTTGTATGCCATCATCTCTGCCTGGACCTGTGACGGTGGCTTTGCAAGAACGTCCCGCTTCAGCAAGAGAATAGGATTATTGTCCAGGCCCTCGCTACCAATGTTTAGAATCCTGCCCGTGTCGGCATAGAATATTTTTGCAATTTGATGAATTGGTATGGATTCCCGTATACCTGCGCAGCTGATATCGTCGTAGGCGGCCGCGGGGGCATCCAATTCGTCATGGACACGGCCGTCGTCCAGGTCCTCGATAATTTCCAAGTGGTACGCATACTCATTGTGCTGCCCAATGGGACAAGATGGACCAAAGGGGTGAGATTCTCCAAACGTCTGGCCCCTTGTACGTCCCGTTCGAAAACCTTTGTTGGCATCAAAAACATGGTCCATTGGTGTCCGGCACAGTCGCACTCTGGCTTTGTGGATGACTTCCTGCCACACTGGTTTCCTGTCGCCCTCCTCAAACCCATAGGCCTCCGTCGACCCTCCGAGAGGGCTGCGCTGCGGTTTTTGGGGTGTGCTCGGATGGTCCGACATCTCATGCCGGTCCTTGGGGTGTGGTGCAGCGTGGCCGATGAACAGCATGTAAAGGGATAAAGTGAAAGCCGGACCTATCTGTACCGGCCGGGATGGGTCGGCAGCATATTGAGTGTCTCCAAATGTAAGAAACATGCCGGCCTGCAACAGTCTAGACGGAGATATGCTGGGAGACATTGACGAGTTTAGACTTTCACCTGACGCAGTGATAGCCATGTGCAAGAGCGGTATGTCTCTATCGATACGGGCGAGGAGATCTTTCATGTCGTTGATGATGGCCTTAAGTTCGGCAAGCTGCTGCTCTCCATCGATGCTGCGCCGAACGGCGGCGTGAGGCACTTCTCCTGCTTCAGCAGCCTGCTCTACGCGACGGCCGAGCGCGATGATTTCCTGATGGAGGCCCTTGGCTAGGGGTAAGGCGGACTCCAAGAAGGCATTGCCTCTTCCAGACCTAAAAAGAGCTTAGCGGCTTGCGTCAGCTTGATGTTGCCCGACGAGTTCTTACTTGAATTCAACAAGATCAATGGCTGGGGAGACGACCTAGAGGCGTGTTAGTTACACCGCTCAGATAGCCTTCTTGACAAACGCCCACCTTAATCTTGCTGTCGAGGATTTTCTGGAGTTTCTTCAGCTCCGAACGAACAGCTCTGTCATCCACGGTCTTCATCAGGCGTGAACACTGGGAAAAAGCGTAGGTCGAGGTCAGAGCTATACCTGACCGTATGGCCATGTTCATGGCCTGGGCTCCCAGTTTTGCGAGTAAGGCGTCCATGGCTGCTGCTGCTGCTGCTGCGACTCAACAACTGCCATGCTGTTCCAAAAAGCCGGTAGGGTCCAACAAGTAAGATCCTGGCCCGCAGAATGAGTTTGCGGAGCGAAAGACAAGTGACGGGCAACAAGCTCTTGGACATGGAAGAAAAGCGAGGAACCGAAATCACTTGCACCTGGCTGTGACCAGGATCCTGAGGCAGGGTAAGGTACCTCAGGTTGCCATAGGTGAGAGAAATGGGCCAGTGACGATGCAAGCAAGCGCAGGTGCCCGATTGGGGTGGAGGGGTATAGTGCGCAGAACAGTGTGAGCTTAGACCTCTCACGTGCCTCAGCGAGGGGCACTGTGGATGTTGGCGGCACAATTACCCCTCAATGGCTTGAATACAGTGCGACGTCACTCAAGGTAGGTAGTGTATGTAGGTAAGGCAGCACCCCGCCTTGGGGTGGATCGGGGGTCACTCTGCAAAACTCGACCATATCTACCTTAGGCAGTGTGCCAGATTTCCTCCAGACGGAGCAAGAAAAAGGGCCAAAAAAAAAAAAAAAAGAGCCAAAAAAGACCGTTCGTCGTAAAAGAAAGGCTTGACTTCGTTTAGCGCTGTTGCCTTGGAATAGCACCTTGGTACATTGGCCTTCAACCCAAAAGTGAGTCATTACAGCCCGACTGCAGTCACTGGGTTCTTTCGTTTGCCTCCCTCAAGGTATGGAAGGTATCCGGTGTGCTCTGTCCTGTGTCCCGGCTACCTTTTTGCCTGCTAGAAAAAATAACCCTCCAGCCCCTCTTTAAATCTTTCTTTGGCGCATTTCGTTAACGTCCCATCCCACTTCCAGCTCTGACCGCATCTCCCCGAATCCGCTCACCACCTCACCTCAACCTCCAACCCCTCTAAAACCCCCGAATTCGATATTCGCCCGTATCGATACATCGACCGCCCCGCCGCAGATTGTCAACATGTCGAACCTCAACTCGTGGGAAGACGATCCGGCTGCCCAGGACGACAACCTGTCGCGCCAGGCTCAGCAGCAGCTTAACCTCAACCAACACAACCCCCAGGCTGGCTCCTTCCGTCCAGGCGCATCCTCCTTCACTCCTGGAGCTCAGTCCTTCCAGCCCGGTCAGCAGTACGGCGGCTACGCCCCTCAATACCAGCAGTATTACGGTCAAGGCTACGGCGGCGCCGGCTACCCTCAATATGGCGGCCAACAAGGATACAATCCACAGTACGGACAGCAAGGCTACAGTGGCTACCAGCAACAATATGGTATGTACATCATTTGTCCTCTTTCAATGCAGACATCTTGACCATCTGACCTATGCTGACAACTCATAGGCCAAGGTCAAGGATATCCTCAATATGCCCAGCAACAACAACAGCCTCAGGCTCAGGGTCAGGCTCAGCAGCCTGCCCCCACCATCGCCAAGCGTCCCGCTGATGCTCCCGCTGCCGCTGCCGCCACCGCCGCCGCCGCGCCGGCACCTCAGCCGACAGTGAAGAAGGAAGGTGGTGCCAAGGTCTTGAGCATCGGCGGCGACGCTCCTAAGCCAAAGGCCAAGGTCCTCTCTATCGGTGGTACCGCCGCTCCTGCGAAGGAAGAGAAGAAGGAGGCTCCCAAGGAGGAGGCCAAGAAGGATACTAACCCAGCCGCTGAGGCTGGAGCCAAGGCGACAGCGACAAAGGCTATTGAGAAGACGGGTGCTTCGACCACTAAGTCTGGCAAGACCTCTCCTTCTCCCTCATCTGGCCGATCCAGCCCCTCTGGCGGTGCCAACAAGGGTCCTGTTCGCGAGGCCGATGCTGTTCAGAAGGAGCAGACGGCCGACGTTGACGAAGAGACTCTGAAAGAAATCTACGGCAAGGAGCACGTCAATATTATTTTCATCGGTCACGTCGATGCTGGAAAGTCGACCCTTGGTGGTTCCATTCTTTACGCTACCGGCATGGTCGACGAGCGGACGATGGACAAATACAAGCGCGAGGCCAAGGAACTTGGAAACCCTACATGGTACCTCTCGTGGGTCATGGATCTGACCAAGGAGGAGCGATCTAAGGGAAAGACCGTCGAAGTTGGCAGAGGCTTCTTCGAGACGGAGAAGCGCCGCTACAGTATTTTGGACGCCCCCGGCCACAAGACCTACGTCCCCAACATGATTGGTGGTGCTTCTCAGGCCGATGTTGGTATTCTCGTCATTTCCGCCCGTAAGGGTGAGTACGAGACCGGTTTCGAGCGTGGTGGCCAGACCAGAGAGCACGCTATGCTTGCCAAGACCCAAGGCGTCAACAAGCTGATTGTCGCCATTAACAAGATGGACGACCCTACCGTTGAGTGGTCTGAGGAGCGCTACAAGGAGTGCACGACCAAGCTGTCCCAATTCCTCAAGGGCACTGGCTACAACTTGAAGACCGACGTCTACTTCTTGCCTGTGGCCGCCCAGCAATCCATGAACATCAAGGACAGAATTCCTGAGGGTGTCGCTCCTTGGTGGGAAGGACCCTCGCTGCTCGAATACCTCGACAACATGAAGGCTCTAGAGCGCAAGGTCAACGCACCCTTCATGATGGCCGTTGCCGGAAAGTACCGCGATCTCGGAACCATGATCGAGGGCAAGATCGAGGCTGGTGTCATCAAGAAGGGCATGTCCCTCGTCATGATGCCGAACAAGCAGAACGTGGATGTTGCCGCGGTGTATGGCGAGACTGAAGAAGAAACCCAGGTTGCGCAATGCGGTGACCAGGTCCGTATTCGCCTCAGGGGCATCGAGGAAGAAGATATTCTACCCGGATTCGTCCTCTGCTCGCCTAAGCGCTTGGTGCACAACGTTGCCACGTTCGAAGCTCAGATTCGTATCCTCGAGCTCAAGAGTATTTTGACTGCCGGTTTCAACTGCGTGTTGCACGTGCACGCTGCCATTGAAGAAGTGACATTCGCAGCGCTGCTTCACAAGCTCCAGAAGGGCACCAACAGAAAGAGCAAGCTGCCGCCATCGCACGCCAAGAAGGGCGACAGCATCATCGCCCGCATGCAGGTTATTGGTGGTGCAGGATCAGTATGCATTGAGAAATTCGAGGACTACCCGCAGATGGGTCGCTTCACCCTGAGAGACCAGGTTCGTATAGTTGGTTCACATGAATTATTGAACGTGTGATGGCTGACATATTTGAAAATAGGGACAAACCATTGCCATTGGCAAGATCACGAAGCTGATTACCGATGAAACGGCTTAAATTCCAAACGAGTGAAATGAAAACAAAGGTCGACTTCAGTTGAGAGGAGCTGGCTAAATTGGGGTCCCTTCTTGGAATGGCAGGCTCGCGAAGCAAGTGCAGAAAGAGTACAGAAAAGTTCTGGGCCATGGCCAATATGCATAGAGATCGACCTGAGATGGTGTAAAAAGAGGACAGAGCGACGTCATGGAGGGCGGTAATGCCGTGGCGGCAATACGGATGGGCCGCATCGGGCGGGCTCGGCATGATAGAGACGTTGCATTCTGAGAATAGTGAGGGATGGATAGGGGAGGTAGAACTAACAAAAAATATCAATCTCAAACCCTTCAAAGCAGGCGCATGACGATGGCTTCACGTTTCGACTGTCTAGGCTGTAAAGCAGAATTTAGAAGTCACATTTTCCGAGGTAACAACCTTGAACTATTTGCGTCCCGAGTCATCCCGATGATAGAGGATTTCTGCGGGCCCGATGATGAAAGGTCGAGGAACGATAAGGATGCCCCCAGCGGTGTCGTGGAACCCGAGTTATTCTCGTGTCAGAGTGGGTTTAGAAACACCCAATGGTAGGGGTGCAATATTCGGGCAGGAAATTATGGAGCCGACAGGTATGACGGGCTACGGCAATCGGCGGGCGGGGCGGCGGAGCCGAGGGGTCCCCGGCCTAACGGAGGCGTCCCAGCGTGCTAGCCCAACCAAGTACGGATACTCAGATACAGTTGCCTGTGTTCTTGCTCCGTTCTCTCGGGAAACATCGATCGTGGGGTTAGGTACTGCGTCTGCCGCATGCACACATCTACGTACACCCAGCCCGTTCGGCCAGACCAGTCCACAGAGAATAGCAATCTCGTTTCCTTTTCCCCCCCGGGAACGTGCCAGGTCAAGTGATGCACAACCCCTTGATCGAGGGCGGTCTGCCCTGAGAAACTGACTCCTATTTCTTGGAATTTCGGCGGTCACGAGGGCTCGTAAAAGCAGGCATGTACGTAATAGCAACATTCGTCAAAGCGAAAAAGACCCCAGGTGCAAAGGCGGCGATGGATCAACATTCAGCCAAGTGGCTACTACCTCTAACTCCCATGCATGCTCTGTACGTACTGGCTCTCACACTTTCCCTATCTTTTGGGGGGCCCCAACTGATATTCCAGGACGTAAGTGTTCGGCAGCGTTAAGGGGGGGCACAGCACTGGAAGTTGGAATTGCATGCCGGAGAATGTCGGAACGAATAGCTGAAGGTAAGCCTCTCTGCATGAAGACGGAGGATGATTGGTCATGGGGAACGGGGCGCGGGGTAACTGACACTAGATGCTCGACTACTTGGAGGGTGCAGGGTGGGATTGCGGCGGGGCCAAGCGGCTCTCGAGCAGCACCCGAACGTCATCTTTTGCAATGTTTGGGGCTCAGTTTGGGGCTGTTAATGACTGCTGCAGTGGTCGTTTCCGTGATGTTCCGATGGAGAATCAGAAATGCGACAATGTACTGCGTAGGTGCTCCAACTTGGATGAGATAAGGGGGGCGTGCGGTTGGGAAAACGGCCTTGTCAGTTGGATGGAATTTTGCTTCTCGCATTGCATTGCCGCCGCCCGCCGGTGGACACGGCCACGAGTGACGAGCAAAGGTGTTCCTAGGTATTTTCGTGGACGCCGTTTCAGCTTTCCCTCGACACATGCCATTGAGAAGTGAGAGAGGGAGAAAGCAATTAGTGGCCAGGCACGTCGAACACGAACAGAAGACTTAGGGAAGAGACAGCTAGACGGCAGCCATGTGCCGGTCACAGAGAGCAGACGAGACGGGCGGGGAAGGCAGAAGAAGACGGGAAGATTGGAACAAAGGATTAAAGGGCTGATGAAGCAGGAATGATGTTTAGACTTTCCGCGTTAGCGCCTCCGGCTTTGAGATGCGGCAAGATTCAAGAGCAGACTGGCGACCCAGCACAACAGCAAGCAGGGCCCAGTCAGGAGTCATCAACGCTGGGAATGGCAAGGTAGCATAGCTGTAGGGCCAGCAGGACCAGATCAGACCAAAGGACGTCGTCCAAAATGGGAACGCCTACGCCGGTGACCCCATGCCAGCAGGCCTGTGGTGAAGGCTTGGCCTGCTGGTGGGCGGGTTCGAGGGCGGGGAGAGGAGAAGGAGATGGGAGATGCCATGGCCGGGGGAGATTGGGATTGGGTAAGGTCCAGCACGTTTACGTACCCTTACCCAGGAACATCGGCCTCGCATGCGCCAGCTCAGCGCTAGGGACCTTACTCGGGTGCCTGATACAAGTAGCACATTCACGAATACAGACCAGCAAAATCTGAAAACCTTGGGAGAAACAGGTGCCTGTGCCAGCTGAATGATGCTTTTATCCGAGCGAAGCGGTCTGTTTGACACTGACTCGACCATGCACTTTTACAAAGGAAAAGCAATGAGGAACCGAAGTTGGTTAGTTATGGAGGATGGCATTGTGTGTTTGAACTAGAGTCCCCGCAGGCAGGTCCATTGCCCGCCCACCCGACTCAAAGATGAATTTGGATAATAATTATCCGGGCGGCGGGTGGGATAATAGATCATCAAGTCAAGGGCCCCGTCCAATCATGGCTGAGGTAAGGTAAGGTAATGAACGGCGTAGGTAAGGAATCATGATCAGCCAGGAGAGCAGGTTCCGGAGGCCGCCCGAACTCTGGATTTCACTCACAGACGCAAACCTCGAAATGTCGAAAAGCAGCCACGGGTTAGCCAGGATTCGGGAGCCCCAAGCCGACGCAACGGAGACGTACGGGAGCAGACTGCAGACTGTGGAGAAGTTGCCCCACAGCTTTCCGTGCCACGGTGACACACTGCACACCCGCATAAGGTACCGCCATCCTTGGTCCTTGGTTCGCCAGCGGCCAGCGTATTGGATATCAATTATTCTCCCCTTGCAAATACGGTGCATGGTTTGGCCCTTTCTCCCTCTGACCGCAAACTCGTCGAACCAGCGGACCAACCTGTGTACACTACCTTAGCCAACTGCCAACTAATAATCTGCTTCCAATTATGTACCTACCTTACTGCGTATGCCCAGGCCCACCTTGAATGCCCACTCCACGTCCACGTCCCGCCCCAGCACCATACCCAAGGCAACTAGCGTCCCGTCTTTCAGCTACGAGATGCTCCGGCCCCCCGCGATAACATGGCCCGAACAAAACACAACTGACAGGGCTGGGCCTCGTTATCTTGGGACGATGAGGCAATCCAAGATGCTCTGCACCTCACCATCTGCCATTTCTGGCCCGTCCTGCACCGCCGACCCCAACTTTTCACTCATGTCCAACTAAACAAACACCCTCCCTTCCCGCACCCCTCCTTCACACCCTCCCCCATCAAGTAACCCCCCGGTCTCTCCCTATTCCTCCTCTATCCCGAACCCGCACGAGGGTCTTCTCCCGTTCATCGAACCCGAGATAATATCGTGAAGCGCGCAACAACGGCAAACCAACCAGTTGCGTTGCTGCCCTCGCCCCCGCGACTCCACAAGCCGCGCCCGTTCTTATAAGTGGAGGACCCCGTTCTGGCCCTTCTATCCTCGGTTCCGGTCTGAGCAAGCCACGAAACAGCCTTGTCTACACCATTCTACCTACACACTCACACTTTCCCAAGTGGATACGATTCCTTCTTGAATCCCTGAAAGCGGAAGAGAACACAAGCCTCCAAGCCTTTCCAAGCCTTCAACACCCGACTTCTTTCACCCCTCAGAATCTTTATAACCATGAAGGATCCCGTCCAACGAAGTGCTTCCCCCTACACTGATCCAGCAGTAAAGGGCCCAAAGTCACAGATTCTCGCAGAAGGATACCAGGCAGATTTACGCAAAAGTTCGTCTCCTCTTCCTCACCTCCTCGTCTCGTCACTTCCCCCAATCCTCCACCCGACTTCTTCCACTTAGACGCAAACCTTGTTTGAGTCTTGGACCCGAGCACCTTGATATATCCCATCGCCGCCTCCCCTTCAAAACTCATTTTTAACAAATAACAATCAACTAACATGTCGAACCTCACAGTGATTGTCAGCAACGTCAACAAGACTCCCCTCCACCCCGGTGGTGTTGCGTATGTTCACCACAATACCCGCACAACCAACAAACAATCCAACTAACATCCATTTGCAGTCCTCACCACGAGCATACTGAGCTCGGTATGACCAACCAGTTTCTCTCTCGCGTCGACGCTCCTCAATGGCATATTTGCACGGCAAGTGAGCCTGGCTGACATGTTGGAACAGAGGAGGAGCTCCACGAGACCGCCCACATCGACTACGACCGCGTCGCCATTGTATGATGATCTCCTCAAACATGTTGTACAAGCCACTGACACATTTCCTTAGATTCCCAACCCCTCCGTTCCCGCTCTGTACGAAGACGCTCTGGTGAGCACGCGATCCAAGCAATCGGGTGGTTGCGCATTCCAGCTAACAAAGAATCGTAGGTGTACGAGACCGGTTCCGCCATCACGTCAAGTGGAGCTCTCACTGCCTACTCCGGAAAGAAGACTGGTCGCTCCCCTCTCGACAAGCGCATTGTCGAGGAGGACAGTTCCAAGGACGATATTTGGTGAGCATTTTCCCGAAGACTCTTCGCAGTGACACATTCAATGCCCGGCCGTCTGGCTGGCGCTGACCATTCAGTGCGTAACCATTTGCTAACATTGCATTTCCAGGTGGGGACCCGTGAACAAGCCCATGTCACCCGAGGTAAGAAAAACTCCAAATCGAGTCATGATGCAGACGCAAGCTCCCCCGGCTGCTGCTGCGCTTCCCGTCGGCTTCCTTTGTCCTGCCCTCAGTCCAGCCAAACCCGCCTCGACCAGCCTAGCCCTAGCCCGCTGCCTGCTGCATTCCTCAGACACACGCATGCCCGCACACAGGTGCTGAACACACGTTTGGTCACACGACCATCCGTTGGCCAGCAAGACCCAGCGAACATCGTCTTGTCATCTTTTGCGACTCCGTTCTTTTTCCGAGTCAGCATGGCAGATTTCGCGCAAAGTCTTTGCGGTCGACCGGATACGTCATGTTTCAGATCGACGCTGCATCTAGTAGCTGTGTTTCCACTTCCTTTGACCCTTTCTGCGCAAAGATGATGCGCATTGATTGGCACGTGAGGAGGAGGGTCTCATCGAGATGCTTTCGTCCGATGTGCGCGCGCCGGCAGCAGCAAGCTGGGGCTGGGTCTGCTCGAGTTGTGCGTGTCGTTTTGCGATGATACGGTCTCGTGTACCATGTGCGGTGTGTCGTCATAGGCTGTCGGCGGTGCCCCTCCTGTCTGCCCCTTTCGCTTTCCCCTTCGACCCAGGAAGCGAGGTGCAGAGTGCCGGCCCCGCATTTTGGATGCAGGCCGAGCTAAACTCTACCGCCCCCTGTTGTCCTCCCCCGCAATGCTGCAGATCCACCCTCCTGCTTTTCCCGGCCCTGGACCCACTCATGCACCCTGTCGACCAGTTATCGAACGAGCGCTGACACGTGAGAATTCTAGGTCTGGAAGATCAACCGCGAGCGTGCCATTGACTACCTCAACACGAGGAATCGCATCTATGTTGTCGACGGTTACGCCGGCTGGGATGAGAAGTACCGCATCCGTGTCCGCGTTATCTGCGCCCGCGCCTACCATGCTCTTTTCATGAGGAATATGCTCATTCGCCCTCCCCGCGAGGAGCTGGAGCACTTCCACCCCGACTACACCATCTACAATGCCGGCTCTTTCCCCGCCAACCGATACACCGAGGGTATGACCTCCGGGACCTCGGTTGCCATCAACTTCGCCGAGAAGGATGGTCATTCTCGGTACCGAGTACGCCGGTGAGATGAAGAAGGGTGTCTTCACCGTCCTCTTCTACGAGATGCCCATCAAGCACAACGTCCTCACCCTTCACTCATCTGCCAACGAGGGTAAACGGCGATGTTACCCTCTTCTTCGGTCTCTCGGGTACCGGCAAGACCACCCTGTCCGCCGACCCCCAGCGTGCCCTCATCGGTGATGACGAGCACTGCTGGTCTGATCGTGGTGTCTTCAACATTGAGGGCGGATGCTACGCCAAGACCATCGGCCTGTCAGCCGAGAAGGAGCCTGATATCTTTGGCGCTATCCGTTTTGGCTCCGTCCTCGAGAACGTCGTATTCGATCCCGAGACCCGTGTCGTCGACTACGATGACTGCACCCTTACCGAGAATACTCGTTGCGCCTACCCCATCGAGTACATCAACAACGCCAAGATTCCTTGCAAATCCGACTCGCACCCATCCAACATCGTCCTCCTCACCTGCGACGCTCGTGGTGTCTTGCCGCCCATCTCTAAGCTGGATAGCGCCCAGACCATGTTCCACTTCATCTCTGGATACACCTCCAAGATGGCTGGTACTGAGGATGGTGTGACCGAACCCCAGGCCACCTTCTCCTCCTGCTTCGCCCAGCCTTTCTTGGCCCTGCACCCCATGCGCTACGCCAAGATGCTTGCGGACAAGATCGAGCATCACAACGCGAACGCCTGGCTCCTCAACACTGGTTGGGTTGGTGCTGGTGCGGCCCAGGGCGGCAAGCGTTGCCCTCTCAAGTACACTCGCGCCATCCTCGACGCCATCCATTCTGGCGAGCTTGCTAAGGTCGAGTACGAGACCTACGACACTTTCAACCTCCAGGTGCCCAAGACCTGCCCTGGTGTTCCTTCGGAACTACTCAACCCCAAGGCCGCCTGGACCGCAGGTGACGATAGCTTTACCACCGAGGTTAAGAAGCTTGGTGTTCTCTTCAACGAGAACTTCAAGAAGTACGCGAGCGAGGCGACGGAAGATGTCGTGAAGGCTGGCCCCGTTGTCTAAACACAGAGCATACCTATATCAGCGCTGCTTTTTTCAGGGGTTGCATGCGACGGGCTTGACAATGTTTCTTCTTTTAATCACCATGGGTTCCGGGGAACTGGGATGTCGATGATAAGCTCTCGACATATCACGATGCCGCTGATGGGATCGCGGCCTTGGGTTTTTACTTGTTATTAAAATCAGGAGTCATGTGTTCTGGGCTTCATATGATAGAATGAGAATGAAGGCAAATTTGAAGCAATGCGATTGTGCTCCAAAAAAAAATGTGATCTGCACGGTGCAGTAGTGCCCTTGGAAACTGGATGAAGTTTTCATGGTTAGGCAGTCACGGGCATGTCTGGACCATTCAAGCGCCATTGTATAATAGGTATCCCAGTACGATTGGCACTTTTAGCTACAAGTCATTGCCACATGTTCTCAACCTTACCCAACGTGCTCGGAGGCAACACTTCCCCCAAATTACACGTCTCTCCAACCACTCGCTCACCAGTCTCGAGATGATATCTTCTCCGCGACGATCCAATTTACATAGCCAAGACCACGGATGTGTGCGTCCTTACCATTTCTTACTTCCCAACCGTCCATCCTGGCACCGCATGACCTCATCAGCGCCTCAACCTCGTCGGGCGTTCTTGTCCTTAACGCTGAGATGTATCCGTCGAAACCCAGGACGAAGGGTAGGATAGGGATGAGGTATGTGAATATGAGCGCGTTGAGCGAACCTAGCTTCCACGCATGGAGAGGAGCTAGGAGGAACACGCCAATGCCAAGGATGGCGGGCAAAACAATGGAATAAAGGTCGCGACCTTGAAGCTCGAAAATGGCGAAACCGTCCGAGGTCTCGAGCGTATTCTTTAGGATCGCCTTGGCCAACGGGTCATCGAAATGGTGGAAGGCCAGGTTGAACAAGCGGAAGATCTTCTTATCCTTGCCGCGATACCCAGCGAGCAGATCACGGGGCGCATTTGCGGCGTCAACGCTCTTGGGTTCGTAGCCAATGTGCTCGCTCTTGGCGGCGGCGCGCGCCCAGCTCTCAGGATTCGGCCACAGGTCGGTCAGGACAAAGTCAACGTTGGGTTGCTTCTGGGCGGTGAGATGGCGGTTCACGGCCCGCTCGATGGCTGGGGTAGGACCTCCTGAGCCGGCGCAGAAGTCGATGAAGGTATAAGAGGAGAGTCGCGGGCCAAGGGTCCGCTGGAGGATTTGGGCGGCAATGTGCGCGGGCGAGGCCGTCTGAATGACGGGGAACTTGTTAACCCAGGTCGCGTGGAGGCCTTCTTGGACAAGGGCGCGGAGGAAGGACGGGAACCTGAGGATGCGTGAGTTGTCAGCTGTTGATAGCGGGACATGCAGACGCATTGGTCTGCTTGTACGCACCATGGTTGGTCTTCAATCTCGAACAGGTGGCAGCGAGGGACGAGAGGCGCCATCGTGATGACGTCGGTATTCGGCCGATGGGTGTTGCAGTGCAATTGGGAAAACTAATTGCGGAAGTTCAGCAGCAGGTGACAGAGGATATATCGTCAAACCCTGGTAGGTGAGAGTTTCGGCATCAATGCGACATGTGACGCGTCTGAGGCTGGATTTCAATGCACTGAGAAGCCAAACAGCGCCCGCGATCGCAAGCAACGCTGCAGATTGGACGACGTCTTGTTGAGGGTGAATGAGACAAGTGTTGGGTTCCTTGCACAGTTCGTGCCGAAGCTCCAACAGGGACGCAAGCTATCGCACTCGCTAGGGGCCCTTAGCTGCCCATTGAGACAGCTCCAGGACAGGGGTCCAGAGCCTCCGGTTCAGGGCATCAAACTTCAAATGTTCCCTTGTGGCACCCCGCTGCCAGGCCAGGCCGGATCTCCATTCCATCGTCGCATGTGAAGCATAGGTGCCTAGGCATCAGTACCCAGCCACCTATGGAAGGTACCTAGTTACCTCTAGCCTCTCTGGCGCATTCATTAGGTAAGGTACCTCGAGGCCTTGAAAGGGCCACCACAAACCACAAGGGGCTGGGAAGCTACCCCGTCCCCACTGAACCTGTGGTCCGGACCTGCGGGAACTTGTTTCTGGCAGTGGAAGCCTCTACAGAGGGGTGTCAGTACTAATTGCTTTGCTCTTTAGTTTTATTACCTAGTTTTTTAGTGTTCTAGAAAGAGATTTTTTTTTTACTAATAAGCTTTAAAGCGTAATAGATATCCTACTATTTAGCTTTATCTCTTAAAGTTATAGAGAACTTTAAAAATAAGGATTAGTATAGCTATAAAACTAGCTAAGTTAGTAAGGGTTATACTACTATATTAACCTTTTTATAATATTTTTATTAACTCTAAAATAACTTAACTTAATTTTATTAACGTTTATAGTATAAAGCTAGCTATAACTAGCTATTTAAATAATCCTAACTTCTAATAAAATCTTAGTTTCTATATAGATATTATTAAGTACTATATTAGCTTAAAGAGAATAGATATACTAATTTTAATAAATAGTAAATTAAACTATTACTAAAGAGTCTAGCTTAAGCTATTAAACTATATATAGTGTAAAGGTATTAGGGGCTACAGGCCACAGTTAGGTCAAACTGATAGTAGAAGCACCCAAAAGGTAGGTCTGGTATTGCTGCGCTACTTTTGCTTGCTTCTTCTAAGTTCCTTCTTTTCGGCCTTCAGCGAGTGCTCGCCGAGCCCTCGCTGTGGAGGGTTCTATGCCCTGGACCCGCAGGCCTCTCCATCTATTCGGCCTTTGCCGGCCGAGTTATCCCCGAGCCTTCCGAGCTAGGTGTCCGGACCCTTACATATAGTTTCTATACTTTATACTATAAAAAATAGTATTATATAGGATATTACTTATTTAGATATAGTAATACTTTAAAAGTTTACTAAGAGTAATTAATAATAATACTTTATATTAAACCTTAGATATTATATTATTAGAAATACTAGTAATATTAGTATAGTAGATAGCTTTATTAGCTAAGATTTATTAGTATTAAGTATAAGAGGATTTATAGTAAAGTAGCTACTATAAGTACCTTATTAATTAGTCTTAAAAAACTCTTTTTTTGAACAACGCAGTTTATATAACGCAGTTACCTGGGGCCGAGGCCTGCAGGCACTAATTGCTTTGCTCTTAGTGGGCAATTCCGATGGGACGCTTCAGACTCCAATCCAACCCCCGCGACCTTCGTGCCGCATTCACCGTGTTTTCAAGGCTCAGACCATTCGGCCGTGCCTTTTGGAATCAGTCTCCTTCTGCCAGAACAAGACGAGCCTCAGCGGGCATCTGTGAGTGCGAATGATACTCGAGGTTGATGCAACTTCTTCAACCCTGTGCCCGCATTCTTCCTCCATGCCGCAGACTCGTCTAACGTGAATACAGGGTTCACCGAGGTCATCAGATCTCTGTAGTTAGACAAACGTCGGTTGGCATCCTTCTCTGCCAATATCACAACATGGGCTACCTCAACAACCCAACGGTACTCGTGGCTGGAGTAGTCGCCCTCTTTTTGTATGCCGTATTTGGTCAGCCCAAGCTGAGACGGAATGGCGTCCCGTTAAGGTAAGCTATTAGCCAAACCACAAATGAAAACCGGTTCCCGGACAGGGAGGAGGTGGTGCATCTGAACATACAACGCCATGCTAACTGGTACTGAGACGCCCGCCCAACACGTTACCATTGGCTGGGAATGGTATCAACTTTCTGAGAGACCGCCAGAAGCTGTTTGACTGGTTCACCAAGTGTGAACAGCTTCATGGCTACGAAACACTGCAGATCTCGGTTCCGAGCTTGCCACCTGGGGTCATCATCAGTGACCCTCTGAACCTCGAATACGTGTTCAAGCATGAAGGCATCTTTGCTAAAGGCGAGTTTTTCAAGAGACGGTCGCGGGATCTGTTTGGTGAGTGCTTAAACACAGCTCTGGCGGAAATCTCGGTGAGCTCATTCATCTCAGGAAATGGCATCATCAATGTAGACGGTGATTTGTGGAAGGTCCAGCGGAAAGCTGGGCTAAACTTCCTCAATACATCCAACCTGAGGGTTCTCACAGACGTCGCCTTGCCGCAGTATCTGTCCCAGAGCGTAGCTTTCTTACAAGAGAGGGCTTCGAGTGGTGTCTCGGTCGATTTACAAAGCGTATTTCACGAAATTACAACTCAACTCATGGGAAAGATGGCCTATAACGTATGTTCATCTTGTGACCTGACACTAACTAACCTGCGATGGAGTCTGACGGTGGCTAATGAGCCTTCAGATGGAAATGCACGCTGAAGACGAGTTCGGCTTGGCCTTCGACTACGCATCTGGCGCAACAGCCGAGAGATTTCAGAATCCTCTCTGGTTTATCACGGAAATTGTTACTGGAAGGCGGTTGCGAGAATCAATCTCCATCGTCAAGTCATTTGGCCGAAGGATCGTATCGAATGCGACAAGTGATCGGACGAAGCGTGACGGAAAGCCGGTCGACGCGGTCTCTGCGGAACAGGCCGTTGACAGACTGAACGATATCTCGGGGAGCCTGGTCCAGTCCTTTTTGGACGCCATTGGCGATGAGCAGTTAGTTGCGGACGCCGCGCTGAACTACCTCTCTGCAGGCAGAGACACCACAGCGCAAGCCCTCACATGGACCTTTTACCTCTTGATGAAACACCCCAGCGTTGTGGTCAAGATCCGAGACGAGGTCGACAGCCTAACAGCAAGTAGCGAGAAAAGCTTCGAGAAGACCATTTCCGAACGATGTAACCCGATATCAACGCCATACACATTCGCAGTGTTCTGCGAAGCTCTGCGCATCTTCCCACCCATTCCTTTCGAGATCAAGCAGGCCGTCCAAGCCACGACACTTCCAGACGGAACTTTCTTACCGCGAAACTCCGTTATCGTATGGTGCACTTGGGCAATGAACCGATCTCGAGTAACCTGGGGCCCAGATGCAGACCAGTTCCGCCCGGAGCGCTGGCTGGTCGATGGCAAGGTCCTCAACAAGACTACATCCGAGTTCCCGGTGTTCAATGGCGGACCTAGAACTTGCTTAGGCAAGAGAATGGCTGAGGTCATAGCCGTCCAGGTCATTGCCACTGTGACCGGGCTTTTCGAATGCGTCAGGGTTGATGACTCGGAAAGAGTTAGCAAGAGTAGCCTCACACTGCCCATGAAGGACGGCCTGCCTTGCTTGTTGCAAAGCAGACTCGACCTGTGCAGCAAATGACGAAGTTTGCAGCACGCTTGCGATGTGGTTCCCTCGCTGAATGCTCGGCATGACATACCTATTTAGCGATGCCCTCAGCCTTACATCGGTGTAATGAGACGTAAGCCAGATCACATGTTCTGCCAGTTGTTCGACCAACCGAATTGAGGGGGCGGAAATAGGGTTTCAACCTGACAAACAGACGTAAGCGTGGTAGAGCATATAGAGCAGACGGGAAAGAGGAGAAAAATAAAATTGCAAAACGATAGCACAACCTGGTTTCGATCCAGGGACCTCTGGGTTATGAGCCCAGCGCTCTACCCCTGAGCTATTGTGCTTAACTGTGGGTTATGTTAAAGGTCCCCACCCGCTCAAGGCATTCAAGTTGTACACCCAGTGGAGCCACCTCTCACCGGCCACACCCTGTTGGGCAGAGATCATCAAGCCCGGAGCAACATTGCTTTTTCTTTCTTTCTTTTTCGTTTTTAAGCGTCTTGAGGCTCACCTTTGGAAACCTAGGTGCTCATCTGAAACACGGCTTAACAGACGCCAATCCAACTATCGTCCATTGGTCTCTCGAAGATCACTGCATGATCTGAGTTATTTATCGAAACCACCAGTTCACAGATGCGTTTAGCCGCCCGTCGTGATGCCCACTTTTGACGCTATGCCACCAACCCTTGGGAATGAACAAGGCGTCGCCTGGATCCAAATTCGTTTCGACAAGGTCTTCAGAACCTTCCATACCCCAAACCGCCGTGTTCAAAGCCACCCTCTCTCGACCCTCCATCATCTCAGATGTTCGAACCCGACTATTGCCAGAATGCTGAATCTGCATTTGCACTCGCCGGTACAAACGATCTCCAGAGGAAGGCGGCAGTAGTCTGATGATTTTCTTGCCAACCAACTGGCAAAAGAGATTGGGATTCGGGTCGCGATGCAGAGGTGTATAAGTTGATTCCAAGCCGAGCCATATGCTTGAGCTGTAGACATCACCCTTGCCAGCCTCTGTGACCATGCGAGGCACTGGAAGATCTTCCCGCAGTTCTATTGGTAGGTCTGGGAGCTGAGCCTGAGCGATGTAAAGTTGTTCAAGCTTCTTCTCGTGAAGCTTATTGAACTCGACTGCTTTCAACAACAGCAACAATGGAGCGCTGAACGAGGAAAACCTTGGTTCTGGGGCGTCTGGGTAAGCGGCGGCTTGCACGATGCCGGCTAGCACGGCACCCAAGGGGTCTGAACCTGACGCAAGCCAAGTTAGGAATTGGCTTGTGGTGTTGACAACCAAGCCTGTGTCTTCGGACAGTTGTGGGCTCATGAATTCGTATGGAAGCATATGATGAGCGAATCGGTCCATGTACGGCGCAAAGCTGACGGGATGTCCCCCGTGAGAGGTTGGCGATTGGCTGGCTTCATCTCGAATGAACCACTTCGTCGACGCTGGGAAGAATGGTCGGCTTGGAATCGTGTTTGGCTGCTTGAACGCCAGAGGCCTTCCCGCCTCAAAGGCCAGGTTTCTGAACTCAGGGATACCGACAGAGGCAAATGGCTCTTCGATAGCATCCAGGGTCTTGATAGTCGAACAACATCGACGTGCGTGAAACGGTGGTTTGTCCCGGCCGAATCGCAAGCCGCATCTTATCGAGCGAGATTGCATGGTCTCTGCCTCGAATACCGAGTTCTCTTCTCAAAGACTCAAATAACGCGCTAGAGGGAAAGATGGACCGAGAGAAGACGGAACGGAGCAAAGCAAGTTGGCATCACGTGGTTCGATGCGAGCGACACTGATCTCGGTGAGGCCACCGCTCACCTTCGGTAAGGTGCAGCGGAACAAATGTCATGCCGCTTACCGAGCGTATCTCGTGCACAGACCACACCGATGATTGGCCGCAATCTCCTTCTCTAAGCGGGCTGGGCGTCGTCGTGAGGCACCACTGTCCACAGCCCACCAAGTTCAGCAAAAGCTGAGAGGCTCCCCAAAATACAACCTCGTTCTCCCTGAGCAAAAAGAGGCCCGAAAAAAAGTATATCTCGACTCCAACGTTTAGCTGTGCGCGGAACGTCCGATCTCTTTCGAAACCAACGTCGATCTTCGATTTTATCACTGCCGACCTCGCTGGGCTTTGCGCTCGACATGCGCCGCGTCTGACCTTTGGACGCCCACCTACCCCCGCCATCTTCGCGCCGCTCCTGTTGGCTGCTGGGATATCACACATAGTCAACTCGTACGGATAGAAGCGACTTCAATCCCATCCGCCGGATAACGCGTGTTCGCTCACGCGACAGCTACCTTGCTCTACCCGACACCCCCTCAATACCTTCACCTTGGATTACCTCGACGACATGTCCACCTCTTCGGGGGCCCCGGAGTCTTGGATATCTTCCTTCTGTTCCCTACTCGGCCATGAGTACTTTGCTGAGGTCTCGGAGGAGTTCATCGAAGATGACTTCAACCTCACGGGTTTGCAGAATCAGGTTGCAATGTACAAGGAGGCGCTTGAGGTACGCATAACCACCGTCTTCTCGTCAGCTTCTCCAGGATTCCCCAATTCGCCACCCCCGCAGCACCCCAAGCACCTTCTTACGCTAACTTTTCGTTTGCGCAGATGATTCTGGACGTGGAACCCGAGGAGGATGATGATGAGGAGGAGGAAGACGAGGAGGACGAGGAAGAAAACGACTCGGGAGACCAAGACCGGCTCGGGCCCAGGCATGACCGAAGACAGCACAGCCGGATGGCCAGCGACCTCAGCGTGATCGAGTCCTCCTCAGAGATGCTCTATGGCCTGATTCACCAGCGCTTCATCTGCTCGCGAGCAGGCATACAGCAAATGAGCGAGAAGTACGAGTTGGGACACTTCGGCTGCTGCCCACGCACGAACTGCGACCAAGCTAGGACGCTTCCTGTTGGCCTCTCCGACATCCCAGGCGAGGACACCGTCAAGCTGTTCTGTCCTTCCTGCCTCGACGTCTACGTTCCCCCCAACAGCAGGTTTCAGACCGTGGACGGTGCCTTCTTCGGCCGCACGTTTGGTGCTCTGTTTCTCCTCACATTCCCTGAGTACGACTTAACTAAACGTGGAGCCGAAGTACTCAGCAGCGGCGGTGCGCGCATCAACGACGACTCGCTCGAGGCGGTCAACGGAATGTACTCCAAGAACATTGCTCCCGGCCTGGGAGCGGGCCGGATATATGAGCCTCGCATTTACGGTTTCCGCGTCTCAGAGATTGCCAAATCTGGCCCTCGGATGCAATGGCTCAGGGACCGACCGGATGACATGACGGAGCTGGACGAGGCGCGGCTATACGCTGACGATCATCCCGATTCGGATGAGGAGGACGAAAACATGAATGGCAACGGAAGACCTGCCCCCAGACGCCGTGCCCTACGTGGAAACGCGCGTCTTCGCCAGCAGCGGCAAGCACAGAACGGCAGTCCGATGAACGTTGAGACGAACGGTGCTGAATCTGAGCTCTGAAAGATGAGACGTTTTCAGATGATGCCAGCCTCGCGGTAGCCACACGGCTTGTGTGGACCTGGGATGAATGGCGTCCGAAAAACAGGACACCGAAGGAAGAAGAGAGGTCCCACGATGGAGGAGAACTGCAGAGATGGAGTTGCTGCGTTCGAAGTGGATGCCCTGCATAAGGTAGAAGGCGTTTTGGAGGCGGCCCCCCGCCTAGCCTCTTAAATGGGGCGCGGCGTTTGCTGAGGAAGGTGCATAACGGAAGTAAAGACTCTCACGCCGTCAACGAACTCGGAATTCGATTCTCTTAGCAGGCAACGGTGCCTGGTGATAGGCTTAATGCGACGGCCGCTGCATTTCTAGGCCTTTGGAGACAGAACATAGACTGCATGTAATTCGTCGGTCGATTCAAAGACTACTAACAACTTGGTTTTGCCCCTCCGCTTCATGGCCCGCATTGCGTTATTTCGAACGTGGTGACTAATTATTGCCATCATCAACCCGCTGATCTTCCCTCTAGACGAGTCTCGCGGTTCCCAGCAGAGAGGCGAGAACCAGCTGATCCACCGCGCACTAGAGCAGGCGTGGGGACATACGAGCTTCGTAGGTGATGGGAATGCCACGTGAATGAATACAGTGAGGTCCATCGCCCCGGCAAACCAGGAGATGACCAAATTCTGCCCTACCCCAGGCCAGCTTGCTTCTAGCGTGACAATGAACCAATATACGCAACCAAGGAACCCCGCCATCGACCGGGATTCATACTCAGTCCCCGCGTTTCCATCATGGCGGGGAACAGGTCAGCCTACAAACATGAGCTGTGACAGTACAGGCAGGGACCAATCGAATGGAGTCTCCAAGCCTGCACCTCAATCCCGTTGGGCCAAGTGATTCCATCCAAGTATCAGTGACAGAGGGATCAGCCGAGGTAGAGAGCGACCGTGATCGAAGGACACAGCTCTTGCGGTCTTCTGTGTGGTATTCTACGATGACGGCGGTGAAGGCTGTCATGTTTTGTTTTCTCGGCGTGTACATAATGATTCGATCTTCATCTTTCCCGATTTCCACGAGCTTTCGCCTTAATATATAGCGCAAGAGTGCGGTATCTAATCTTTTTGAGCTTCAGCATTCCCAGTATACTGTCGTCACCCAAGCCCCCAGCCGGCAACAGTAACAGCCTCCTTCACTGGCTTCATGGTCGTCATCGACCCTGCTAATGCCAAAAGAAGGGGCAAAATAACACCGCAAAAATTCCCAATTCTGTGGAGATTTCCAGCAAACAGGTTTCGAAGGCTCAATTGTCCTGCAGTGATTGTTTATCCGGTGTTGTCACCCGGAACGGATAACTGCGCGGTGATGCATCTGCACTGGATAAAAGCACTTAGCGTGCCTCTCATGCACCACAAACTGACGGACGATCGACCAGATTGGTATAAGTTTGAAGAATATCCTCATTTCTTCGTGATTGACGAAGTCGTATGCTATATTACAGCGGCAGTTGTACATGCAGTATGCGTTCCCGGTCAGCATGTACTTGGTGGCTGGTTGCGATATGGTTCATCTTTCTTATTCCAATTGGAACGGCCTTGAGTTCCAATTCAACATTCTTCAACCCTGTCATTCCTGGATTTCACCCGGATCCAAGTTGCATATTTGTCCCGGAATGGGACAACACCTTCTTATGCGCCTCCTCGAGCTTCAACGCGTTTCCAGGCATTCCCCTCCATGCTAGCAAAGATTTGCAGAATTGGAAGCTGATAGGTCTATCCCACGTAGCTCGTCTCAACAATCCGTGCTTATGAGACGCAGGTCATGCTCTTAATCGGAAGGATCAGCTTCCAAGTCTGGTAGAGACCAATCGTTCTACTAGGTCAGTCGTCTGCCATCAAAGTAAATGGGTCATGGTCCTAAGTAAGTCAGTGGCATCTGGGCACCAACATTGCGTTTTCACGACGAAACCTTCTGGCTAGTGACGACTCTCGTCGACGATGATAAACCAGCAGATGACGCTTCCAGGTGGGATAACGTCCGTCCACTCCCCCCTACCGTCAGTCCCGGAGGCTTTTATGCTCACTTTATCGGAGATTATTTTCAAGAGCAAAAACCCGTATGAAGCTTCTTCGTGGTCAAATGCGATACACTTCGAGTTTGTGGGCTACGATACGGAGCCGTTCTGGGACAAGGACGGGAAGACATATATCAACGGGGCACATGCCTGGAAGATTGGGTAGGTCTCACGCGTGAGTCAAAAGGATGAATTACGTGCCGTATCACTAATAGTAGCAAGTCCCTGGCTACAGCAAGCTGAAGCAAACCTCGATACTGGCGAAGTTGGAGAGTGGAGAACGATTTGGAATGGCACAGGCGGCATGGTGAGTCACACAGACCCATGGACATCGGGGCCCTTGACAGTTAACCCTATTGTAGGCGCCTGAAGGACCACACATCTACTTGAAAGATGGCCTCTACTACCTGTTAGCTGCAGAAGGTGATGGCTCAGTTTTCGTGTGTATGAATGGGCGTTGACATGGATCAGGCGGTACTGGGGTCGACCACATGGTCACGATAGCTCGTTCGGAGAAAGTTGGGGGTCCATATGAGTCGAATCCGGCCAACCCAATTCTCACCAATGCAAACACGACGTCCTACTGTAAGTTTTCACGGGCCGTACCATGTTTTCCTTGCTCTGGCAGCCTCAATGACGTACCAACACACGCCAGTCCAGACTGTCGGGCATGCCGACCTCTTCCGGGACGATTCAGGGAACTGGTGAGTCGTTTGAGTATTACGGATGCCCATACTAACAAGAACTAGGTGGGGTGTCGCGCTATCAACAAGATCTGGGCCTGAGTGGGTTCACTTTCCCATGGGCCGTGAAACAGTCCTGACCGCCGTGACCTGGCGAGAAGGAGAATGGCCGCAAATGACGCCCATTCAAGGTAAGATGAGTGGCTGGTCAATGCCTCCAGCGAATCTAGATATTGAGGGCCCTGGGTAAGGAAATATTTGGCTCTTTCCTCAAGCATATGGCTGACGAGTCCAGCCCCTGGGTCACGACGGGCGAAGTTGCCACTGATATGGTCGAGTTCGAGGCCGGTTCAGCATTGCCAGCTCATTTCACACACTGGCGCTATCCCGTCAAAAGCTCATATACAGTATCACCACCTGAGCGTTCCAACAGCCTACGTCTCATGCCGTCAAAGCTCAACTTGACGGCCCACAATGGCAATTACGCCGGCCCTGGCGGGCAAACGTTCGTGGGAAGGCGACAGCAGGATACACTCTTTACTTATGGCGTGACAGTAGACTTTTCACCCACGCTAGAAGAGGAAGGCCGGAGTCTCTGTCTTTCTAACGCAAAATCATCATCTCGATCTGGGCTTGGTTTTACTGCCAGCAAACGGAACCACGGGCGCTTCCGGGATATAACTCGACGACGGTGGACAATTCTGAAAAATTGGAATTGCACCTCAGATTTCGGGGCGAGTCGTATGTTCCCATCCCAGACGAAATGACAGCTCCAGTGCCGGAAGAATGGGTAGGCTTGCCAATAAGGCTAGAGGTGAAGGCCGCGAACGTGACACATTACTCTTTTTCGGTTGGCCCAGCCCATGCAGCTTCTCAATGAAAACACTCGTATATGCATCGAATGATGCTCTCAGCTGGGGCTTTACAGGTATTTGATCTAGGTTTGTGATGAAATTTCTGCTAATGTGATGTAGGCGCCTTTGTTGGTGTATATTGCACAAGCAATGGAGGGGTTGGCTCAACACCAGCATATATATCAGACTGGACTTACATTCCTCAAGGCCAATTCAGAGACTAGGAGTCTCGGCTCAGGTCCTATTTACAACAGCAATCATCAACTGAACGGACCATAATTGGCCTACCTGTTGCAATAGTGGTAACCATTCCTGGCTTCACAATCTTCCAGGGAAGGGGAGAGAGACTCAAGTATATCGTACTGGCTGTATATGTAGTCACCTGTTGATGGGAATAGAAGAAGGAACTTCCTCTTTGTCATTTCGGCTGTATTCGTTCTTTGTGTTAGAGACATCGCCCGGATGCTTGCCTATTTCCAAACTTGCACATCAGCCGAGTTGGAGGCGATGGGCTCTTCCCACCACGCTTGGACTACGTGAGTAAGTGCATGTTGTGCGTGCAGATCTGGACCGGCATGTCGTAGTTCATGACTTCCAACTAGCTAGAAGCTGTGCACATGGTGAGATTGCTAGTGCATGTCTCGCGGGATAGAATTGTTGACGCAAAGAGGGGAAGTGCGGCTTATCGGCAGCGATCGCCGGTTTCGCACCGAGCATCGTCAGTGAAACAAGCCATATCAGATGGGCGTCAGCAAGATAAAGTCGGCAAAGCTCCCTCATTGGAAACCCACGGCTGCGATCTCCAACGAACCAGAGCCCTCAAAATGGCTAAGGAATTCTTTGAAAGTGCGGACGTGCCCGCGGAGCAAACATGGATGTACGAGAAAGAGCTGCCTCAGGGGTATGAAGCCGCCCGCGCCCTACTCCGAGACTACAGCGGCATTCCCGTAGAGGAGATGGACAACCACATAAGAAGGATTGTAGGTCGAGGGCGCGATCATAGGACGAAACCGAAGGCTGACGAAGAAAGCGCGACTCGCTGTGGAAGGTCTTCCAGTACCCGTGCATCGGGCGCGGGCGGTTTCTCCTGCTGGCCGACCCACAGGACGCGTTGTATCAAAAAGTCCTAGGTCGACTAACTGAAGCGGACTCGGGAGACAAGCTGTTGGACCTGGGCACTTGCGTCGGGCAAGCTCTCCGGCAACTTGCACACGACGGTGTTGACAGCTCTCGACTTTACGGAGCGGACGTGCAACGCGAGTTTCTGGACATCGGCTACGAGCTGTTCCGGGACAAGGGCCGGTTCCGGGGTACGCTCGTGGCGGGCGACATCTTGGACCCGGCCGACACGGGTCTTTGTGTGCTTGACGGACAGATCAGCATCGTCTGGGCCAATGCCTTCTTCCACTTGTTCGACTGGAAGCAGCAGGTTATGGCAGCGGAACGCATCATCAAGTTCCTCAAGCCGGGAATACGAGACGGGCTTGTTTTCGGACGGCATCTGGGGACTACGGAGCCAAAGGAAAGCGACAACAGAGGGCGCCGGATGTATCTGCACGATGAAGCCAGCTTCCAGCGCTTATGGGACGAAGTGGGGGCGAAGACGGGAACAAAGTGGAAAGTGTGGTGGGAGCATGTGGCCATGGTGGACTCGCTTCCCGGGTTCGGGGACACCGCCAGGATGAGTCGGTACGCCGTTTACCAAATGAGGCGGGACTGACGCTTTTCCGGCGCGCGCGGCTGCTTAGAAATTAGCGTGTTTACCTACTACCTACCTACCTACCTAGGTACCTACGTAGACAGAGAGGCACGTTGACCGTTGAGGTTGGCCCAGATCCTTAAACTAGTATTAATTACCAAATGGCACAGATAACCAAGCAGCTTGCCTTCTCTGTTGTCCTTGAACCACACGGGAATATATAACAGCCGGCAACCCCTCATGGTTGTTGTGCAGTCTTGTGAATAAGCTATCCTTGTCGTATGAATCCGATTAAACCTCCAAACCTGAAAGCCACACCAAGACAAACACCTACGACGTGGGTTCGTCTCTTGAAATGGCCACCAACCCCCCGCGTTACGCCTTCGTGTCACCAGCTGAGGGCTACGAAAATGCTCCTCCTCTACCCAGCGATCTCAACGAGGATGGCAAAAGCTTCAAGAATCCCCCACGCGAAGGGCTGAGCGAGGCGTACGAATCGTTCCCGGCTCCGCTTTCGAATGGGCGTCGAGGAGGCTTGTAAGTGGCATCGAGCTTCGACCTTACAGTGTACCGTGGGACTAACCATCACCAGTGACATCCATATCTACCACTTCCAGAACAACCCGGACCAAGTCAAGCATGCCAAGGACCTGTGGGAGCGCATTCGGCGAGAGTGTAAGTCGGATCAGGGACCGGGCCGAGATAGCTTTCACTAACGACTTGATGATTGATTACCTTAGTCCCTGAGCTGAGAATTTATCGATTCTGGGAGAAGCCCGTCGGTCCGCACCCTATCGCCATGTTCGAGGTCAATCTCTTCACGCCTGCACAATTCGGTGCCTTTATCCCATGGCTGTCCATCTACAGAGGGCCCCTGTCAGTACTCGTCCATCCCAACACGGACGAAGAGGGCAAACACAATGCTATTGAGCTGCGCAACCATACACAACGAGCCATCTGGATGGGCGAGAGAATACCTCTGGACACGACTCTCTTCTATCGCGACTGATCCTGCACCGGACGCGGACAGCAAGTTGTTCATTTGGAAACCTAGCATCTGCAAGATGCGTACTGTTTCAAGATCGGGAACACGTGAGGTACATGCGTCGGAACCAGTTTGGCACCGATGTACGGACGCTTGGATGCAAGTTGGAATTGAGATGGGAGGGGCAGCGCGCGCAGGAATACGTCGAGAGTCACGTGTGTTGCTGTTTCCTCGCGAGCGCGCTAATGGCCCGTGCGTTCATGACGTCGTAGCCCAGTGTCAGCCTAAAGGGAAAGATCGCGACGAGTCAAAAATTCATGCTCTGCCTGCCTTTCACCAGCGGTTTCCAGTGAACATCGCCGTCAATTATGCAGTCTTCCGAGGACCTATCAAAACTTACATAGCATATGCGACTCCTTCTGCAATTGCGGCCGTCCAGTGGTAGACTTTCCTCCCCTGGCCGACTGCCATGATGACTGGCCGCAAAAGAACCAGGGCATCTCGGTCGCAGCCCACCGCCTCCGGCCTGCCAGATGTCTACCAAGAGATGCTGCTTGAGGCAGGCGCCGGTACTGGTTCTCCCACTTCAGCTCACTCAGAGCCGCCATTGAAGAAGCTCAAGCGACCTGGAGAGAAGGCCGCCCGCGTTGATCCGCCCAAGGCCCCAAAGCCGGATGAAGATGAAGATGATGAAGATATTGAATTTGAAGACGTAGCTCTCCCCCCACCAACTGTCCAGACCATGGAAAGAGATCTGGACGAGGAAGAATCCGAAGATGACATCGAATTCGAGGATGTGGATTTCGGCGCCGTACACCCGGATGCAGAGATCACAGAGGAACCGAAAAAGCTTACACTCAATCTGTCAGCTCATGCGCCGATGACACCTACAACCAAGAAGGGCGCCGATAGAAGAAAACCAATCACCAAAGAGGAGAGGGAACGCCGCATAACAGTACACCAGGCGCATCTGCTCTGTCTCATGCTGCACTGCGCTTTAAGAAACCGATGGTGCGACGATGGAGAAGTACAGCAGTCACTGCGTTCCCTTTTGACCAAAAAGATCGTCAATTACCTGAACCCATCACCTGATCTGCCACAATTTGGTCGAACACAATCTCTCAAAACCGGCCTTGAACAAGCTGGATCCATTTTCAAGGCCAAGTTTCACATCACAGAAAGGGGATTGCGCCGGGCTCTTTGGGCTGAGGACCCCGAGCACATCCCGAAGGTACGTAGGCAGCTCCTTCACGGTCTCGACACATCATGGCTCACGCACTTTGAAAGTACGAACCACCGAGCAACATGGACTCATGCTTGGAAAGATCCGACTTCAGGGAGGCTGCTAGAAAGCTACAGGGCTCTCGAGACGTTGGTGCTCAGCTATACTGCGCCCTGCTGCGATCTGCTGGAATCCGCGCCCGCTTGGTTTGCTCTCTGCAGCCACTTTCTTTCGCCTCGGGTGGTCCAATACTCCCCAAACCCCGTAGCCTGAAGACACCATCAAAGCCTACAAGAGCAGAACAGATCTCGGCACAGGTAGCCAAGTACTCAATGGCTGGAGAAGGATCCTCGTCATCAGACATGAGCAAAGCTTCGCCTCTTCGGCGGCTTGGCCACCCAAACGCCGCGGCTTACCACTTGCCGTCGATGCCAGCATCACCCCCGAAAGCTCGACAGTTGAAAGAGACTCCAACTAAGATCCGCGAGTCGTCATTTCCGGTTTACTGGGTAGAAGTTCTTGATATTGCTCACCAAAAATGGCAGCCCGTGGATCCGCTGGTCACAAATTCGATGTGGAAACCTCGCGCATTTGAGCCACCGGCCTCCGACCGAGAGAACTGCATGACCTATGTGGTTGCCTTTGAATCTGACGGTACTGCGCGGGACGTGACCAGGAGGTACGCCAAGGCATATGCGGCAAAGACAAGAAGATTGCGTGTCGAGACTGCCGTTGAGCCAGGTGAGCAGTGGTGGCGCAGGGCTCTCAAGCCGTTCACTCGACATCCAAAAAGCGATCTTGATCAGATTGAAGATAACGAATTGGTGGCCGTCGAAGGCCGTGAACCTATGCCAAGAAACGTGGCAGACTTCAAGGATCACCCCGTATTTGCGCTGGAACGACATCTGCGGCGCAATGAAGTTCTTATACCAGAAGCGCAAGCGGCCGGGACGGTATCGGCGGGAAGCAAAGCACCGTTGGAGAAGGTCTACAGGCGCAGGGACGTGCGGACTGCGCGTAGCAGGGACAAATGGTACCGCAGCTTTGGACGCGAAGTCAAGCCAATGGAGGTTCCGGTCAAATTTCTTCCTCGAAGATCCAATGCCAGGCCAGGCGAATTTGTTGACGACGGATACGGCGGAGATGAGAGAGACGCGGCAGGGATGCCGGTATTTACCGAAGAGCAGACAGAGCTTTACCATGCCCCGCCAGTCGTCGATGGTCGTGTGCCGAAGAACAAGTTTGGCAACATTGATTTGTACGTGGCGAGCATGGTGCCGCAAGGCGGAGTTCACATCACGGACGAATTCGACGCTGCTGCGCGGGCAGCTTACATACTAGGAATTGACTACGCGCCGGCGTTGACAGGGTTTGATTTCAAGGGGAAGCATGGTACAGCTGTGCTGAACGGTGTCGTGATAGCACGAGAGCATGAAGAAGCCGTTCGGGCTGTGATGGAGGGCTTGGGCGATATGGAAGTGCAAGTAGAGCGGAGCAAGAGGTCTTTGGCTGCGATCCGAATGTGGAAAAGGTTTCTTACGGCACTCCGGATCCGAGAGCGCGTATGGGCCGGAGTGGACCCTGAGGAAAGAGCCGAAGAGGAGAGGGAAATGGTTGGGGAAATTGCCGAAATATCAGAGGATGAGGAAAGTATGGCAAAAGGGGGCTCCATTGTTGAGGACGATCATCAAGGCATAGGATTCTCTGTGCAGGACGAAGCATTTGGGGGAGGATTCATAGTTGAAGATGCGAGTCAAGGCAGACCTGGAGGTTTCATGGTTGGTAACGAGAGAAAACATGGCGGCGGGGATCTCGTGGCTGAAGAAGAGGAAGAGGGCGGTGGCGGAGGCTTCGTTGCTGAGGATGAGGATGGTGACAGCGACCGCGGTGTAGGTTTCACCGCTCAGGACGTGGGAGAAAGCGGAGGCTTTGCAGCTCACGAGGAGGGAGAGACCACCGAAAGGAATTGCGAAATGGGATTTGAAGACCATTCAGTTGTCGGGGCGGAGAAAGACGAAGACGGTGAACTTGAAGATGCACCAAGCGACGTTACAGAGGAGTACGACATGGAGGAGGAGGAGGACGGTGGAGGAGGATTCCTGGTGGAATAGATGGCGATCATCCATGGCAGGGCGAGTCAAGGGAGCCGATGACAGAGAAGAAAATGGATCTAGATACCCCAGGGCAGCAGCAATTTTGAACAACGAGGAGGCAGAACTAGGCGCCTTGGAGAGAACGTGATAGGCGCGGCGGGTAGGTGCCAACCGACAGGGCCAATGCGATTGGTGGGTTGGTATAACCTGGTTGGATTCAAGACATTTTTTTGACCATTCTGGACCGACGTCAACGATATTTGGTGCGGCTTGGCCCGAAGCCACACCGAGCTACGACCAGGTCCGATTCCACCCAAAGTCTTGGGCCAAGAAACATGAAGGATTGAATTAGCCAAAGATCAACGCCCGAGACACAACGGTTGTCTAGCGGAGGAGGCTGTGCTGGATCCCGTTGGCGAGATTCTGCCCAACGACAGTGCAAGTGGGTAGCCATAAGACACCACGTTACACTTGCTGCCTCGAGTCGTGGCGATGCTGTTGCTGCTGAATATGGTCATGTTTGGTGGAAGGACGGGATGTCCATCTGATTGCTAGGTAAGGTGTGTGTATCCGTGGCCAAGACAGCCCGACATCGCGTTTAAAGTAGGTAGGTACGTATGGATGGACCTCACCTAGGTAGACCGTAGCGTAGGTAGGTACGTACCTACAAGAAGGAGTATCCATACCCTGCTGTGCGTGCATGGACGGGTCGGGTGTCGTGCCGCCGCCCGGGATTCGGGCCAACTCGTTTATTGCCTTGCTTCCATTAAACACCAAAACGCCCGGCGGAAGAGGCGAGCCCCAGTTTGGCTCCCACCTTCGCACGTCGCGCGTCGGCTGCTTTTTCAGTTCAGTTCAGTGTGCCTTGTTGCTTGAGCCACGCACGGCACGGCGCCAGGAGAAATCACTCTTCTCCGGTCACCCATCGCCCGCGACGCTTGCCTCTCAGGTGCCTCCAGGTCGACAGTTCATCCAGAGTGATCCATCACACCCCAAGGCATTACCCTTGCCTGTGCTTTGTCTCCAGGGGCCATCCTCGTCCCAATGTTCGTCTCGTCTTTTTCGTCCTAATACGTACATCCATTTCGTCTTCACTCTTTTTCTTTTCTTTTTTTTTTTTGCCCTTCTTGTCGTGGGTCGTACGCCGCCGAGAGGTCGTTGGAGTAATAGAAAAGGATACGGCTTGGACGCCATAACAACTCGATTCTCTCTTGCACATTTATCAGCCTGTCGAAGCCGGCCTTGTTTTGCCCAGGAATCCCGCTCATCGCGAGCCCCTGCTCATCCCCAACGTCCGCGAAATTGCATCCCAAAGTCGGCACCGTCAGCAACAAAATACGCAAATCGATACCAACAACGGGAGACGTAGCCGACCCAGGCGACTCTCGCCCATCATGGCGCTTTTACACCAGACTTTCACTTTGACTCTCAAAAACTGGAAGATAATCAGCCGCCACTCCATCGCGACCATTTTCATTGCATTCATCCTCCTATCGCCTTGACGACATTCTTCAGCTTCGCAAAGAACCTTTTTGTTCCCCCAGCTGTCTACGGCGTTTCCGACCCAAGGCAGATTCGTTCTCTACCGGATGCCCTCGATGCCGCAGCTGGCACCGGTAGACAGACCGTTGTCTTCGTGAACAATGGTCTCATCGGCGGGGACATCGACAAAGTTATCGACACGCTCACCCAATCCGTCGAGAGCGCCGGCAAGAAAGCCCTCCGCCGGTCATCTACCGCTGACCTGGGCACAGACTGCCGCAGCAACCTTCGCGGTGTTTCCAGATGCTATGGCGCCGTTGTGTTCCAGTCTTCCCCTACTGAGGGCACCGGCAATTATTGGAATTATACTTTGCGCAGCGATGGCGCACTGCGATCAATGGTCATTGACGTTGACTCGGACAGGAATGATGCCCAGATCTACCTCTTACCTCTGCAGCGTGCAGTTGATGCTGCCATCGCCAAAGTCGCCAGTTCCAACTCCTCCTCCCAAGTCCAGCAAGGCCCTCTGCCCAATACAGTGGCCGAATATCCCTTTACGAGCATGACCCAGGAAGAACGTGCTGTTCAGATTCGTATTCGATACCAGAGCGCCATTACCAACTGGATGGGTGTTGCCTTCATGACCAGCGTCTTGTTTGTCACTTACCATCTCACCGGGTTCATCGCGACCGAGCGTGAGAGTGGCATGACCCGACTTCTCGACGCAATGATGCCCGTCAAGCAACGATGGCATGCCCAGGCAGCCCGAATCGTGTCGTATCATTTCGCATTTGTGCTCATCTATCTTCCTGGATGGATCATCGGCTCTCTGGTGCTTCGAGCCGGTGTCTTTGCTCGCACGAGTGTAGCCACTGTTCTGGTCTATCATGTTCTCAACGGAATAGCCATGGCCTCTCTTTCCACTTTGGCTTCCTCCTTTTTCAAAAAGGCCCAAATCAGCGGTATCGCTGCTGTTCTGATTATTATTATACTTGGGATTCTCGCCCAATCCATTTCCTACCCTAGCACCGCCACTGTTGGTATCCTCAGCTTCCTATTCACGCCTTGCAACTATGTGTACTTTATCACATACATGGCCCGGTACGAATCAGGTGACGCTCCGACGAATCTTACACAGGTTCCTTCGGGCAGCCCGTGGCAACTCACTGGAATCGTTTTATGGGTATTTCTTGTCATTCAGATCCTTGGATATCCCCTTCTTGGAGCAGTCATCGAGTCGACATTGCATGGCACTACCACTCAGGGCAGAAACATCGTGTTCGGCTCGACCAATGACCAGGCAAACGAGGCGGCTGTCCGTATCGAGGGCTTCAGCAAGATTTATAAGCCCTCGGCGCTGCGTCGAATGTTTTCCTTCATTTCGCGCCCCCGCGAATCTGTTGTCGCTGTCAGCAACTTGACTTTGAACGTCCGCCGAGGCCAAATCCTCGCCCTTTTGGGTGCCAATGGCAGTGGCAAATCTACGACCTTGGACTCCATTGCCGGCACCAACAAATTGACGAGCGGTGCTATCACCATCGACGGCACTGGCGGGCTGGGAATTGCGCCCCAGAAGAACGTCATGTGGGACGATCTCACTGTTGAGCAACATATCCAGATCTTTAACAAGCTCAAATCGCCGAGAAGCCCTGCTTCGAAACAGGAAGTTCGCGAGCTTATCAAATCGGTTGACCTTGAGTTGAAAAGGAAAGCCATGTCTAAGACTCTGTCCGGGGACAAAAGCGAAAGCTCCAGTTGGGTATGATGCTCACGGGAGGAAGTGCTGTCTGTTGTGTTGACGAAGTCAGCAGCGGCATTGACCCTCTCAGTCGGCGAAAACTCTGGGACATTCTCTTAGCCGAGCGAGGGCGCCGCACAATTGTCCTTACAACTCACTTCTTGGACGAAGCCGATCTGCTCGCTGACCACATCGCCATCTTGTCGAAAGGTACACTGCGTGCTGATGGATCTTCCGTCGAACTGAAAGACCGTCTTGGAGGTGGATATCGCGTTCATGTTCATAAGGACACTGGCATTAAGAATGCTCCTGATGTCGATGGTGTTCAAAAGAAGATCTCGTTTGATCTTGTCAGTTATATCGCGCCATCCTCAACCCTAGCTGCTCAGGTTATCCGCACCTTAGAGGCCAACGACATCCATGAATACCGATTCTCTGGGCCTACAATTGAGGACGTATTCCTGCAACTGGCAGAGGAGGTCCGAGGAGAAGCAGGAGACCTCCCGTCCGCGTCTGATACGACGTCGGAATACAACGAGAAGAAAGTAACATCAGACGAGGCTCATCCTACTGGCGCCGCATCCCCGGGAGGGTTAAAACTCCTCGACGGCAAGCGCATTAGTTATATGCAGCAAGCAGCTGTTCTCTTCCGAAAGCGCATCACCATCCTCAAGACCAACTGGATTCCTCACTTCGCCGCCTTCGTTCTCCCCGTAGCAGCCGCCGGCCTCGTCACTTTGTTCATCAAAGGCCAAAACAAGCCTGTGTGCGCACCCTCTGAAGAGCGTTCGCTCGACCAAACTCAGGGTTTCAGTCTCACGGGCTTCACATGGAAACTGGTTCTTGGACCCTCTTCGAAGTTCGACTTGAACACCGCCGCAAGCGTTCTTCTGCCGGTTCTCAACGCAGCCTCTGGCAGCGGTGGCGTAGGATCCGGTACAAGCACTGGACTAGGTTTTGTAAGGCAACTGCTTGAAGAGAATGCCACCTTCGCTGAAACATTCGACTCTTTCAAAAGCACCATTGTTGAACGGCGGGTCGAAACACTGCCAGGCGGTCTTTGGTTTGGAGATAACGGCGTGGAACCTACCGCCGCCTATATGGCTAACTACAACGGTCTTATCAACCCGTTGCTGACCCAGAATCTCATGAATATGCTCCTCAGCAATGTCACACTCATGATGGCTTGGGCACCCTTCGCCACTCCTTGGGACCCTGACACCGGCAACTCCTTGCAATTCCTCGTTTACACCGGCATAGCTCTCTCGGCTTACCCCGGGTTCTTCGCCCTATACCCGAGTCTGGAACGCCGGCGGATGGTTCGAGGCCTGCAATACTCGAATGGCGTTCGACCGTTGCCTCTCTGGCTTGCTTATCTCGCGTTCGACTTCATCGTTGTACTCGCCTCCACGGCACTGGTGACTATTCTCTGGGCAACCCTTTCAAACATCTGGTATCATGTCGGCTATATCTTCCTCGTATTCATGCTCTACGGGCTGACCGCTATCCTTTTGGCCTATGTTGTCTCTCTTTTCTGCAAGACGCAGCTTTCTACATATGCCTGGGTTGCCGCAGGGCAAGCAGTCATGTTCCTTGTCTACCTGGTTGCATACCTCTGTACGGTGACATTTGCGCCGGTGACTCGAGTTGACGATTATCTGCTTGTCGTCCACTTCGTCATCTCCGCCGTCGCGCCCATTGGCTCGGTTATTCGAGCTATGTTCTTGACTCTGAACCTTTTCTCAACAGCCTGCGATGGTCGACAGCTTGCGACGAATCCAGGCGGAATGCTCCAATATGGTGGCCTCATATTGTACCTGGTCCTCCAGTCCATTCTTCTCTTTGGCATTTTGGTATGGGCTGACAGTGGTTCTGTTGGCTTGTCCATACGACGGTTATGGCAACGTCGACATCCTGAACCTGAAGATCCTAGCTTGTCCGATGAGGAGCTGGCAAACGAGCTCAACAGAGTCACGAAGACCCAAAACAACGATGATGGGCTTAGAGTTATGCATCTGACGAAGACTTTCGGCAAGAACGCTGCCGTTGATAATGTCACCTTCGGCATTCAGCGTGGAGAAGTCTTTGCCCTCTTAGGACCAAATGGAGCTGGCAAGTCGACCACTATTTCCCTGATTCGCGGAGATCTCACACCGAGTCGCAATGGTGGCGACATACTGGTTGAGGATAAGTCTGTGATCCACGACTTGTTGGCTGCGCGGGCGCACCTTGGTGTCTGCCCTCAACACGATGCGATGGATCTAATGACAGTGCGCGAGCACTTGGAATTCTACGCTCGCGTCCGCGGCATTCCCGATATCGACCATAATGTGAACGCCGTGATTCACGCGGTTGGGCTCCAGGCTTTTTCGACGCGCATGGCCCACGCGTTGTCGGGCGGTAACAAGCGCAAACTAAGCCTCGGTATCGCGTTGATGGGCAATCCGACCGTGGTATTGCTGGACGAGCCTTCTTCTGGCCTGGATGCCGCTGCGAAGCGTGTCATGTGGAAGACGCTGGCGGCCACGGTTCCTGGGCGATCTCTTCTTTTGACGACGCACAGCATGGAGGAGGCCGACGCCCTTGCGAGCCGGGCCGGGATCTTGGCGAAACGTATGCTGGCCCTTGGCACGACAGATAGCCTTCGACATCGCTTCGGAGATGCCCTTCACGTGCATCTGATCAGCAAAACGGCGCCACATACTACGCCAGAGGAAACAGAAAAGCTTCGGAACTGGGTCAAGAAAATATTACCCGGGGCTGAAGTGGAGGAGAAGACTTACCACGGCCAGATGCGCTTCTCTGTGCCAGCGAGCGAGGTTCTGAGTGCATTTAGCGGCCACAAGGTGGAAGAAATCAAGCGGGCGGACCAGGATGTATCTTCCAGCGCCGTTGGTCAGCTGGCTGTCATGTTGGAGGAGCAACGCGAGAAGCTGGGTATCATGCATTACAGCGTCAGTCCCACGACACTAGACCAAGTGTTCCTCACAATTGTTGGAAAGCATAACGTTCAGGAGGAAGGCTACAAAGAGCCAGAGGGGAGGTCCTGGTGGCGTTTTGGACGATAAGTGGATGTGAAACACACACCAAACGTGGTAGATGATGTGAGCACGTAGGACACAACTCAGGAGAGATACCCAAGTGCGAGAGGCAGGGGAGGCCATAATAGATGATTACTTAATTATCAACCGGGGTATTAAAAAGTCGATAGACACCATCATGTGTCGAAGACATCAAGAATTTCGTTTTTCAATCACAGGTGGATGTTCTCCTCCCGTTCGGTACCCAATAACACACGTTATAGACGACACCGGCATCTCAGAAGCCTCATGACGATGCATTCTTCATTTTTCGGAATCAGCCGGTATCCCATGTGAATTTTTGCTGTTGAACAAGAATCACTCTTGAATCATATCAGATCATTGAGCCATTTCTGCGTGTCTCTCTTCGGCCCTGGGATCCTTTGCCGGAAGAAGGGGACCAAGTCGGCCTGGGGCTTGTGGGGCTGAAGTTGGACTTGACAGGGGTTATTGCGTCCTCTCGTACACTTGCCAAACCAAAGATGCTTTCAGTTGAAGCGGTCTGGTGTTGGTGCAGATAAGGCGACATGTGGGTGGCAGACTTGTCTTCCTTCACGTGGCTGGACCGCGCGCTTGAAACAGCCGACTCCGTGGTGGCCATCTCCACGTCGGGCTTGACGATGGCTGGAGGATACGCACTCGTGGGAAATGTGCCACGGGTATCGCGAGTGCCACGCGTGTCTGAATGCAAGGAATAGTTCACCCTGGCCATCATCCTCGGGAACAGTTTGGTCATGAGGGGTCGCAGAGTCGGAAGGCAGGCGCAGGTAACGGCCGAAGAGATCTCTCCGAGTGACCAGAGAGAAGCTTCAACATTGGTCCAGGTGAAGTCCTGTTGGATGCTGAGATATTTTGTGCGGACGATAGAGACAGCCACAGTACTAATGACCGTTAGAAAACCAACGTGCTGCGTCGAACGATAGGGGACAAAATCCGTGACCACTCACAAGAATCCGAGACTGAATATCCCCACGAGGAGCAGCTTTTGCTTCCTGGGTAGACTAAGTTGCCAAAAGATGGGCAGAGGAAGTGCAAAGACGGCGACGTCGGTAGCGATGTTTCCCGCCGCATTCACGTACCACTGTGGCTGATTAGGAATGCAATATGCCTTGATGGTCTTGTCCCAGAACCCTTCAACGGGTATACAGGTGAAAGTAGCGATGAGAAGCTGGGAAACGGCCCACGCTCCGACTACGACAATGGCGACAGCGTAAATCCTCCTCATCTTAGGGACAGCCATAATCCGATAATACTGGAACAGGAAAGATAGTTTTATACAGAGAAGCGCAATGTTGTAGAAGACGATGGAGACAAAGAAGGTCTGAGGTCCATGTGAGCAACCAACAGATCGAAAACTAACACATCTGGTAGGAAAAAGGCCTAAACTCACGTGGAGATACTCCGGGATCTCTGCTTTATCCAGTGTTGAGATGTGTCTCCCGAGACCATGTTCAGTCACTGCCGTCTGCATTAGCCAATTTGAACGGGACCCTCTTGTTCAAGGAGATTTGTGGCAAGACATACTTGCTGCAATAGCAGTTCCGCAACCTATCAAAGCCAACTTCCCTCAAACAGTCAGTCCTTAATATTCCCAACCAGCATGTTGTCGACATGACTCACAAGTCCAGCGATGGCAAGAATGTCATCGATGCCAAATAGTTCAATGACCTTTGTTCTCGTGTAAATCCGTAGACCCACCAGCGAAGCGGGAAACATGATACAGAAGACCACGGAGCCGATGACAACTCCTCTCTGGTCTTCGTACGCATCTGCGGGAAGCTTTGCCGTACTCATCTTTGCTCGCGATCGGTAGGCTTGGCTCAGGTAAGATGAAGAATGGGAGAGCTTAAACAGGCCAGTTCAAGCTGAAGTTGAGATGGCGAGCAGCATCAACTAAGCAAGTCGATGACGGGGGAAAGAAGGCGTTTTTGAATAGAGCCAAACTAAAGAATGCACATCGCAGGCTCCCTCTTCCCAGAGACAAGTCATGAACCGCTGCGAGCAGGGGCTCAAAATAGGATGACGGGAAGGGGAAGACAGAGTTCCGAACAGCATTCACGCGAAGGAAGTGTGTCTGCGGGGCACACCACCATTCTTCGCCATCTTGACCGAGTCATACTCATCAAACCAACAAGTTCGTAACGCCGAGACTCTGATCCCAGTTGGCAGCAAGAAAAGAGGAAACGAAAAGGAAACAGGGCGACTGGGCCGCCCCTCGTTCAGATGAGCCAGTATCCCACACGGCGAAACGCAACCCGCAATCAGACTAACGAACTGGTAAAACTCGACTCTCCAATATGGTCAGATGGAACTGGGGATAAGCCCGGCTGCTCAACGAAGAGTTGCCTGTCCGTCTGTCCGTCTAAAAGTGAAGTCCGTGCTTTTTCCCTGATCCTGGATTCACATCCATCTCGATGAAGGTCGGCGGGGGGTTTAGCGAGGCAAGGCATGGAAGAGAGCCGCATGGGGTTCGTGGGAAAGCAGAGTTTAAACCAAATAAAAGAATTAAGCGCGGAAAAGGCGAAAGAGCGAGGACGGTAAAGATGTTTAGCGTGTGAACTGCTCTGATGCTACCAGGGATCGAGAAAGCAGACAGCGGGGGACTTCAACTTTAACTTTCTTACTTCGCGGCACCTACACTTTGCTGCCTCTTGCGCCGGGAAGACCATGCTTGAAGAGGTCCCCTCAGCTGCGAGTTCAAACCTCGCCAGTCAAGGAAGGATACGAGAGGTGGACACTAACAAGAACCACGTCAATCAAGCTTTGAGTGTAAGAGAGAGAGCGGCGCACGGGTATCTCAACCCGCGATGACAGCGGAGAACCTTGTTTGGTAGACAGGTGGTGTGCCGGGTCTGCGAATCAGGATACAAAGTCCGATGCTTGACTGAACGCTGAGTACTCGTCCTCTCTCCTGAACTGATGGCCCGTCTAGCCCATGTATTCTGTCTTTGGAGTTACATTTTTCGTCATCTTATAGTCATCAGTCCTACCACCCACTCCTTGATTTTTCCGCTGCCTCTGCCGTCCGGGTCTTTCTATTTCCGAACAATCGTTCGGAAGAGGATATTTTCACGAAACGCCATAGCAAAAGATGAGATATAGGGGTCCCGAACATGGGAGGAGGGTGTCGACAAGCGACTTTGTATCATCAGTTGATTTACTGAACTTTATCGTCATTTCTGTCTTCATCGTTGTCGGTTATCAATGATTACACCGGACAACGCAGGAGAACCAAGAGTTGGTCTTACCTACAGCCAGCCGCAGTCGCAGCGGCAACATCATCATATGCGCCGTGCTCACCTAGGCCTGCTCCCTGAATATCTTGATACATTTCTCAGCCGACAGACGGAGCATGAGTCGCAAACACCGCCGATTCTACTGAGAGTTATAAATTTGAGGGTAGCCAGTCCTGGATGGGCCGGTTCCCACCAAGCGCCCGTTATTGAGCGTCCAGGCCCCGGAGCTTTGGTGCCTAGGTAGGTAGTGATTCCCCACCTGTGAAAGGGGCCTTCGAGTGGGAGGGTAGAAGAAGGTCTGCCCGTCTACTCCGTATGCTGTCCCATCCCTACCTTGTCCGAGGCGCCATAGTGCTTGGATCAACTTATGAGCAGGACGCACGGTCGTGGTGTGTCTTCTTCACTTGTTATCTCCCGCCTGTGCCTACTTGCCCCTAATCGGTCAAGCTCAGATCCCAGCCCATCCTCTGTCTTCCGAACATAGTCTGTGACAGTTGACAGTCGGCACGGTATGAGAAGACGTTTTGTGCGAGCTTGAGGATGTTGCATATGTGACGAACTCCAAAGTGCAAATCACTGGAAGGCACGCCACATGAGCGAGCCAGAGTCAAGATCCTTACCTTCTCCCTTCTTCCCTGAGCTGTCGTCGAGGTGCACTGCCAACATCGCAGGCTCTTGCTAATGGTGTAAGTCGGGCTATACCATGGTGACGAGAATAGCTCAGAAATTTCCTTTCTCCAGAGCGATGGCTGACATCCGCCACACGGAATTCGAAATGGACAAAGCCAGAAGTACACATCTCTTGCTATCGCCACGTTATCCTGGTGCACATCCGCTACGGCCAGTAGTAACTGTCGGGAGATCAGTTTGCTTGTATACATTTATTCTTCATATGCTGTGAAGCTCTTGCCTTGTTTCAGCGTGGGGAAGACCATGCGGTGGTATACATATTGCGTCGAGGACAAAAACCCGTGAGATATTTAATTTCGCAACCGGAAAAACGCCCACCATTGTCCGGCTTGTCGCCCTTGCCCTTTCCATGCAATCCGTATGTTTTTGTCATGGTATATCCGTCCATTCCCTCCATAGTTCTATATCGTCAAGTTTCAGCCAACCCTAGTCCGATTTTGAATCCAGTCCATCTCTTGGACTTCGCAGCAAACTCCGTAATTGCAAGGCCTCGTGGATGCAGTTCGGCGCGCGTTCTCTTGCCATCAAGCAGTACGGCACTTATCCCCTCCCCAATGCTGCGTGAAAACCAACACAACTTGCTCTAGCTTTGCAATGCTTGATCATGTCATCGACATTGTCCGAGCAGAAAAATCCTAGAGAATAACAACAGCCTCCTGAGAAATAAGAACGATGGAGACAATCAGGCTTTGCCATCTGCGTCCGTCGCTATCCCGTCCTGGCCTGTAGGCGTCGTCGATTCATCGTCTGACGTTTCCTTGCCAAGGATCTTTTCATCATTACCAGAGCAGTCTCTGACATTGAACCACCCGCCGCGCTCCCATTGTCCTGGGGCATACAGACAGGTCGCACGAGTGTCATCCTCCACTATTCCCAAAAGTAAGGTATTAAGACGCCTGAAGTCAATGGGCTTCAAAATCCATCCGTCGAAACCTGCACTGACGTATTTGTCTCTCTCACGCTCTATAAGAGATGCCGAAACCGCAAAAATGGGGATTCTGCCATTGTGACTGGCGATGGAAGAATGCCCACCGTGTTCGCTAGACTTTTCGAAGGCTCGGATCATCTTAGTGCTCGTCAGACCATCGACTATTGGCATCTACGATGAAGAACTGGCTGTTAGCACAGGAGATGACTATAAACCAACTAGCAGCACGTACCTGCATGTCCATCAAGACGACGTCAAAGGCACAAGACTTTTCACGATAAACCGTTGCGCAATCTTCGCCGTTTACGGCATGTGAAACTTGATGGCCTGATTTCTCCAGGCGTTTTCGCAGAATTCGTGAGTTGATGGGGTCATCCTCTGCGATTAGGACTTGCAACTTGGCAGTATCTGGCCCTGAGACAACACTTGTAGTTGTTCCGATTGTACCGCTCTCCGAGGCTGCCATATGTTTATGTGTTTCTGGTACTTCAAATAGCACTCGAGATGATGCGCTCTCCTGAGGCATAGAGGACGGTGGGTCCAGGTACTCGTCGGGGATTTTGACCGCCCTGATAGGAGTTTTCGTGTCCTTCACGCTACTAAAGCCCACTTCAGGCCGTGATGAGGAGTCCATAGCAGGACCATCTGTCTGTTTTGTCCGCAGCGAGTTGGGCGATTCCGTGACGCTAACATCTGAAGAATTGTTGCCGTCCGAGGACTTTAGTCGATAGAGAGTTTCTCTGGAGAATTGGCGTTGAGCAACTGGTCGGCTCATGTCCACATCTCCAATGGACAACGGCGTTTGAATAGCGTCTATCAAACGATCCGCGTCACTCCGAGAACTCTTCTCGCTGGCTCTACTGGTTCCCGTGGCCGCGCTCTTTTGACTTCCAAGGCTTCTGGTTTCCGCTTTTGGACCCGAATCACCCGGTGCCATTTCTCCGAAACCATCATTTTGTTGTGTTTGCTTGCTTCCGCGATCAATGAGCATGAGTTCACCGTCGTTATCAGGCATGACCGCAGTTGTCACGGATGCTACGCTGGATGCTGCAGCCGACTCCGAATGCTTCAGGCCTTCCACTGGTGTTGATGCATCATCCGGGATATCGAAAGGCAATTGGATGATGAATCGTGATCCTGTACCTTGCTCTGACTTGAGACGCAGCTGGCCATCCATGTTCCGAACGATCCTGGCAACGACGGCCAAGCCCAGACCCAGGATCCTATCTTCTTTTCCGGACTCCTCATCCTTAGAAGGCAAGGTCGTTTCATCTAGTTCGACACTGACTTGTTCCAGATCTCGGAAGAGAGTGTCCAACTGCCTAGCCGTCATTCCTTTGCCCGTGTCTTCGACCAAAATTTCGATGCGTACACGTCGGTCAAGAACTTCGCTGACGTAGAGTTCGACTTTGACGTATCCATTGGAGGTATTTTGCACGGCGTTGGCTGCGACGTTGGAAATGGCCTGTCTGAGACGCCGACTATCACCACAAACGTGACGAGGAAGACCAGGGTGTTCGATAACCTGGTACTCGATGCCCTTCCTCTTGGCGTCGTTTACAAATGGCTCTGTTGCTTCCCGTATACACATGCCAAAGTCAAACACTTCGTCCTTGACTAGGTTCTGGCCTTCCTCCGTTTGTGTGAGATCGAGTAGGTCGTTGATGACGTAAATCAGCGACTTGGACGCAGAATGAGATTTTGCCAGGTTGTCGCGAGTCTCTTGATCGAGAGAGCCTTCCAATGCGATTTCCAGGTAATTGATGATGGCATTCAAGGGAGTGCGTACTTCGTGTGCCGAATTTGCGAGCAGAAGTCGTGTGAGACGGCTGCTCTGCAACGCAGCTTCCTTTTGCCTCCACACTTCGATGAACTTTCCATAGACAAGACACAGCACAGCCGATGTCTCGACCTGTTCTTCTGACCACTCTCGACACTTACCGAGCACCGTCTCATGCCATGTTTTAAAGCTTTTCCGGGGCTCTAGGTAAGCAGCTGTTCCTTCGCGCAAAGTCTTCTCGTACGGATTGCCGGCCCATTTGACCTCCTTGACCTGGCCTTTTCGGAAAAACACGATGAAGTCATTGCCACCCACACTCAATGGGACGTAGAGGAGACCTGCGATGACGGTGAAGCCCAGAGGATAGCGCAAGTCTGGGAAATCCTCCCGGATATCCTGAGAGGTGACCACAGATGTGAGTTCGCGTAAGCGTAGGTATTCCAGCATCGCCAGGGCCTCCTGAGACTGCTCGATCTCGCCAAGAATCTTGGTTTCTCCCTTAATCGACAACATCCCAAAGTCTGCGTCAAAAAGCTTCAAGAGATCGTCCGAAGACGCGATGATGTATCCAGATGGATTCTTCTCCGTAGGCGCAGTGTTGATGAGTTTTCGAGCCTGAAGTCGGGTTGCATACGATAATCTCTCGATGTTCCGCGATGCCGTATCACCAACCAGGCGACACATTTTGCGGATAGGAAAAGACACCCGCATGCCTTTGCGGCCGTAGGAGTGACACGCAATAAGGCCCCACAGCTCGTTAAAAGCGTTGATGGAAACCGACATGGAGGATCGTACGGCCATATTGGCGAGGTATTTGAGGTGAATCGGAGACATAGCTCGCAGATACGAGTGGCTGAGGTCTAGAGGCAGGTCGAGATCCTCCTTGGCTTTGCAGACTAACCTTGCGGTCTCGAGGTCGCGATCGTAGAGAAGCCTCACCTTGTTTAGCTTGTAGAGGTCGCGAGCTTGCCGTGGAATGTCGGAGGCCGGGAAATGAAGTCCCTTATACAAGTCCTTCGTCTGCGTGGTATCAACCAACTCGGTGACAACCTTTCCGTTGTAAGAAGAGTCAAATTGGTAGATCATGACTCGGTGAAAGCCGGTGAGTTCCTTGACAATGCCCACCAATATTTTCAAGAATTCTTCCAGATTGGAAGCCCCAGCAAGCTGTTCTTGTACCTGGGACATAATGTCGAATACTTGCATAGCCCCGGCGTCGCCCCTGCGCTTTCGCGCACTTCGTAAAACCCTCAGAGGCTTGCTCAAGATTTCGGTGCTTTCGGCCAATTCTTCCATCGTTGGGTTGGACTGAAGTGTATCTTCTGGGGTGTTCGGATTGGCTTCTTCTGGTGGCCGAAGTGGAAACTGATGATCATCATCTATCTCAAACTCGCAAATTATCAGGTCAGGATGCGCTGGATTTATATGTATAGCGCACCAAAGCTTGACGCTCTTCCTCCTTGGTGGACGAATCGACAGGCTGAAGACCTCAGGTCCGTTGATGGCTGGGTCGGCGTCCTCGTCACGAATGAAGTCAATGTGGTCCAATAGGTTATCCTGCTGCTCTTCGGTCAGAATATCGAGAAAGCTATTGAGACGAAACAGCAGCTGTGGCGTGTAGCCCGTTAACCTCTCCGTATTCTCGCTGGCGTAACGAACAGAGAAGCGCCCGTCTGTTTCTTCCCGAATGGCCACCAGGGCACCGAATCCCTGAACGGCTCCAGGCGTGTGGATAGGTTCGTCTTCGCATCGTTGCAAAACATTGTCGGTGCCGGTGATGACATGGTGGCCTTCGTCAGTCATGACGTATTTGAAGCGCGTCGTGAAAAGACCATCATTCCCGAGATCGCTAAGCTGGCTTGTGGTGAGGGATGCTGGGCGCTGGGAGGAATCATCCCCGGGTACCGACTCATCTTCGCCGTCTGAAATGACGTCTTGAAATAGTTCGAGGGGCTTCGAGTTCGCATGGCGCACGGCATCGGCCTGGACGCTTGATAACGGCCCGCTACCAGTATTCTTCTCCTGGTCAAGACAGGCTGTCGGTCGCTCGGCGAAGTTACTGTTGAGGGATGAGAATGGTAGGTAGAGGCAGAGGCGGAATCACGGCGGGAGACAGCGCCAAGGGCGGCAGTATCGATTCGAGGATTACCAGGCCGAGGTGCCGGATATTGCCCGTGGTCGGGGAGTCGTGGAAAGTAGTCGTGTTCGCTTGACGATCTACCGATGCGCTGGACACTCACGACGGAGCGAATGGGAAACACTCGATCTGAAGGGTCGGGGCTCGCACCGTGACCGAGCTGGCGGTCGGAGTTGGCGCTCCATGACGAAGAGCAACTGGGGGTAGCAGCATTGGCGGAGACGGGCGCAGAAGATGCAGCAGAGGCGGCGGGCATCAGATGTGGACGAGTCGTCCACATGCGGCGCGGCGGGGTTTGAATGGGAGCTCGCGATGGGAGTTGCCTCAGACGAATCGTCCGTTGTAGACTGGTCGGCGAAAGCAACGGAAGGCCGGCGGGTGTCGGATTGGGCTTCCATGCTTGACAATACGCGGCGAGAGACCTAAAAGTCTATGAATTCCCACAAAGATGCAAGCTCTGGACGCGACCTCGCCGGAGGCTCACAGGTCCGCAATCAGTAAGGCTTAGCATGAGGTAACAAGACAAACAGAGCGCCCTCTCGTTGTGGTCGTCGTTGGTTTGGTGTGATCCCCAAGATAGAGAAGAGACGGATTTGTGTCGAGGTAGACACAGCGTCGGCAAGGAAAAGAGAAACGAGGCTTAGGCCCCCAGTGTGCTTGTCGGCGGACTGGCTGTGAGACTGCTTACTCGTCGATCATTCGGGTCAGGAGGGCAGCCCTGGATGGGAAAGTCGGGGGATAGGATGCGGTTGTGCGGTTTTGCGGTTCTTCGATTGTGCGATTGTTCGCAGGCAAGTGAGCGAGCCGGGGGCCGGTTGGTTGATTGTTGACGACAGGGTCCTGCTGCTGTAATCGTACAGAGTAGAGTGGGCGCGCCGGGAATAGCGGGCAGTGGTGGACAGCGGTAGCAGAAGCACCTCGATGACTGTCAGACGTGGAGATGGAGATGCGAATGGGAATTGCAGCTCTCAAATTCCCTCGAACATAGGTCGGTTTTCGGCGGCGGTGATTGAGGGGCCTGGGGTGCGGTAAATGGCAGGTGGGTACCCCGTCGGGTGTCGTATATACGCATACAGCGACGTCAACAAAGGACCAGCTAGCTACCTGGGGCAGAGTAGGTATGTTAATCGAGAGGTTCTAATCCAAAGTCAAGCATGCGTGGCAAATGACGGCTAAAGGCAAGAACGGGAAGACGACTAGGTGTATACGATCAACGTAGCGTAGGTAGGTACTAGGTAGTGTAATGTATTGGTGGTAGTAAAAATGCGGCAGCAGGTGGTGGCCGTGTAGTACCACGAGAGGGGGGAGGCAGAGATCCCAATCACAAGAGATCAGCAGTTGAACTGATGGCAGATCCAGCACCGTGGGGGGGTGGTGTACGTAAACGGCGATTATCGAGGCCGCTGACGGAGGGAAGACTAATGTGTCAAGGATGAGGGTCTAAGACAGAGTGAGGAGGAGGGAGAGAAAGTGGAAGAGTGACAAAGAGAGAGAGAGAGAGAGAGAGAGAGAGAGAAGGGGAGAAGGACAGAGACAGGCATAGACACTTCAACGGGGTTTTCGCAGGTACTTGCCCTGGAGTGGCAACAACCATTCACTATCAACGAGGTAGGTAGAGATGAAGGGAAGACGGAGAAAAAGAGGGGGGAGAGAGACGAAGGGAAATGTGAATTTACACCAAGGTGAGTGGCACCCTTCATTGGCAGCCTTCAACAGGAAAGACACGGGCAGCTACCTACCAACCTACACCAGTGTCTCTCGGGCTGGATTCTGAATTTTGGGCTCTGGGCAGCGGGCTCTAGACTCTGGGTTGGATTCCATCCTGAATTATGGATTCTACAGCGTCCATAGTAAGGTACCTTAGGTACAGACAGGCAGGGTCAGGCAAGGCGAGACGAGACGGGGCGCTTGGAACATGGCAAATCGACGGCCAAGTTGACCCAGCCAACCAGCCCAGAATGCAGTCGTACCTATCCACAACCCACAGCTCCCACGCCAGCTCCAGCAGCAACAGGCCAGCATACGCGCTGTGCCAACAGCAGAAGCAGCAAGCAAGCAACGGCAGACCCTCGAGTGGCGGCTGTCGACCAGGGCAGCTCGAGTCCAGGAGTGGTGCGAGGGATCATGGATATGCGGCCTAGGCTTTCTTAGCGTGTCGATCACTGGTCAAGTGGTCCCCATCGTGGATTAAGCCTGGCCATCACTCTTGCTCTCCTTTCTCAGGCATTACCCATGCTCATCTACATAGCAATGCTACTGCGTAAAGTCCGTACTGCCCCTCATCCGAGGCATGTACTCACTTTGAGTACCTCTCGTGCGCTCCTTGTTGAGGGTACAAGCGCCTTGTCCGAGCGCGATCCAAGGTATTCAAGACGCCTTGCATCGTTCATCCATCGCCTACGAATACGTACGGTACGCAGCCAGCGCCTTCACAGAGGTGAGAGGCACCTGCGCGCCGCCAGAGACCCATACTGCCCACTGCACTGCACTGTAGGCAGACAGACAGACAGAAAGACATGGGACACATGGAGACGTGGGCAGGGGGCACCCTCGTACTGGAAACCGAGTGGAGGTTTTGCTCCGAAGCCGACTCGACTGTTGAACTGGACTGTTTTGCCGTGAAGGAAGGCACCGCACGTCACACATCCAACAGGCGTCACCCGCAAGCTCCTGGAGTCTGATCTTCAGCCTTCACCGACCTCACAGCCGTTGCACCAACAGGCCGGATTCGAGAAGCGGCACTTGCCGGAGGGCTACATGGGGCTCACCTGACAGGAATCGCTGCAATGTCCCGAGTCCGGCAAAACAAGCAATTTGATCCAAACCAGTCCGACTCCGAAGAGATGAAGTGCATTCTCCTACGTCGCCTACGTCGACGTCGGGCAGAATTGGAATTGGGCAGCCTGGAACGACGCGGGTACACGTGCCGCTTGGGACCTGCGCAGTATCCGTACTCTGTATTCCATTCCTGAATGCGTGAAGAGCAGGGGGTTTCCCGGAGACTTCCCATCGGCATGCTCCTGATCCCTCGGTTCTCTGCTGCAGTAGGGAGGACAATGTCTTGTGCGGGTTGGAAATCTTCTCAGTGCGAATCTGCCTTTACCAACCAAGGTTTCCCGGGATTCTCCTGCGTGGGGAGGGTCCCCAATGTCATATGTCATTAGGGAAAGATTCAAGACCGGGTTTCTTGGACTCTGCATGGCAAAGTTGAGCAAGAGGGATGGGATTTGTGGCGGTGGAGAAAGGTCGTCCGGATTTTCTTCCATGTAGATACAATTACGCGCCCCATCCCTCCAGCGGCAATTGCCCGAAGGAAGCTACACCCCACAAGTCACTATCACTTCTTCTTCTTCCATGGAGTGTTTGCAGCTAGGTCGGGTCTACTTATGCTCGGTATGTAGGCTATCGGCACACTGGGACTGGAGCAGGCGGGATAACCCTGGCGAACAGGAGAGAGAAGAACAAAAGAGAAGATATGACAAGTATGCAACATAGCAGGAAGAGTCTGTTCAATAGAAATTGCAAAGAGGGGTAGCAAGACCAAGAAAAGCACTGGAGGGGAGCGAATGAGTGTGAGTGGGTGCTTGGAACGATCGGGATCCCACTGTAGCTAAACAAAAGCGAGAATCGTGCAACCTGCATCATGACGGTGTTCTGTCGCCACCACCGCTCCTCCTCGGCCTTTATTAGTGCCACCACCCCTGGCTCTTGCAGCACCTTTTGCTGATATCTTCCCTCTGCCTCTGGATTTCGCAAGCAATCCCCAATGCTTCGTTTCCGCAGTTTCCCTGGCGATTAATCGTGGCCCCGCGCATTTGGTCATTTGCCTGTGAGGGCGGAAACAGGCGGATTCAGCAACGTCTTGACTTCCGAAGAAACTGCTTCATGCCTCGCCGTGATGATGCTCCTGTATCTCAGATCCGGTGTACTTACCTACCTGGATACAGGCTGCGACAGGGGAAATGAGGGAATGCTGCCCCAGGCCCGCTTGGTATAAAGTACATACACTACTGCTAGACTTGCATCGGTGATCTGGCGCAAAGCGTTAGCATCGGACCAGCACCAGTCAGTCAATGACAACGACATGGGCGAGAGGAAGACCAAAGCGTTGACCGTCCTGTCTGCCCCCTTGGGGGTTTTTTTTTTCAACCTATCACCTCTCATCCCCTCGTCAATGATGCAGACAATGTTTTGCTGCTGCGTACTGCTTGATAGTGATAGTACGTAGTGATGGATAGCACAGGCGGCCTTTCGTGGTTGCACACTGTGGAGGACAACCTACATAACGCTGCGCTACTTAGTTTTAGAAATGTACAGAAGAATTCGTTGTATTGAAGCGAATGGGATTCTCAAAATGCCTATGCTTCAATGGGATGTGCGACTGTCGATCCCTGCTTACGACAGGGGGTCTTCCCTGGGTCTGCATTTCAGTCGCATGCATCCCGCCGTGCTGGAGCAAGCTGGCGAAGTAGCATTCGTACCGGCGATTGGAAGCAAAACAGGCCCCATCCAAGTTTTCCCGCCCATGGACAGGTCCAGCCCGGGCTTAATATGCCTCAGCCCTGGACCTTGATGCTACGACCTCAAGAGATGCGGCTGGAACGCGGTCACAAAATCAAAGGGAAAGCTGCGTGGCTGCTTGGCCGTCTTAATCTTACCCCAACTGCCGCCACCCTCCACCATCAGTCGTCCCCGGGTTGATGGCCATTTACCAGTACATTCGCGACTTCATTGGTTGCACTTCCGGTCGATAGGGCTGCCATAGCCCCCTTGGAACTTGTACTGCCGTAGAGTACAACAGCACTCGGGCAATCCCCACTACGTACCAATCTTCCAAACGCCACCGCCACATTTGCCATGTTCAACACCAGGGTATAATGACGTCAAACATCATGATTGTGGCGTTCGCTATGCGCTGCTCGCTGAAATATCCCTCCCCCCACCCTGGGGTGTGAGTGGCCTGTAATTTGTTTGAACTTTTCTTATATTAGTCTCAGTATACTGCTTTATCCCTTAACTCTTTATCCTACCCTTCTTACGCGATCTGAACTATCGATAAAGCCTGTAGTAAGATAGCCCTATACTTAGCGAGAGCTAGTTATTAAAGCTGCTAGATAAGCCGGTTATCTCTACTTAAACTAGTGTAAAGTAGGCGTTATTAGTATTAAAGTGTTAGTATAGGTATAAGAGTATTTAGGGGCGTAGTATATATGCCTATATAGTATAAGGTTATAGATAGAGATATATTATAATAAAATATAATAATCCTTAGTATTTATAGGTATTTATTTATATAGATAATTAATAGAGAAAGAATATATTATAATAATTCTAGTTAATATAGTTAGTAAGTTATATTTTAAAGTAGGGAAAAAAGAAGAGAAAAATAACTTAAAATATAAACTATAAAGCTTTTAATTATATAAGTAGGATTATATAATATAAAGAATTATATAAGTATTTATAAAGTTATAAGTTATAATAAACTAACACTTTTATATAAAGTTATATATAAAAGTCTATTTATTTATTTTATATAGAATATTTAAATAAGTAGATTATTCTTATATTATTATTATTAATTAAGATATTATATTAATAAGTAGTAAGTTATTTATAATATCTTATATATCTTAACGCTTAGTTACTATAAGCTAATCTCTTAATTATAGTTTAGTAGTATTAAGCTTATAAGAATCCTTATAAGTAGTATAAGCTATAGTTTTTAATAAAAGAAATATACTTTTTAAAGTAAGTTTCTAAATAAACTAAAAAGTTAATATTATATTTAAAGTAGATAAAGAGTATTTTAAGTATAAGATCTATATTATAGAGTAATAATCTATATAATAATAGAGAGTACTAACTATTTATTTCATTACTACTTTTTTTATATAAAATAAAGTTCTTATAATTTTAGTAATTATAGTTTATTATAAAAAAAGTTATTTATACTTTATTAATTTTATTTTTATTTCTTTAGAAACTTCTATATTTTTTAGTACTAAGTATAGTACTTTTATATTTACCTATTAAGTTATATCTATTAGGGTTACTTAGTCCTTTACTATTTCTATACCTTACTATATATTATACCTCGGCTCGCTGAAATATTCCTCTCGGTTGAACCCCTCCTCCGAATGATTGTCGACTACGCTCCGACGGCAGCTCGATTCCGGCCACGCCGCCTTCGAAGTAACGCTCACGTGCTTTCTAGGGAGCAAACATCACCTCGACTGTTACTGATCAGGTGTGAGGTGCACGTAAAAGTGACAGGTAATTGGATTGGGGCGTAACTTGTGACTACGGGATACCACTATCTACAGCATCTTAAAGCTTTCCCTTGGTGCTCTTCTCCTCCCGGGTTTTCTGCGCGCTCTTGAGAAGTGCATATAGGGTTTGGAGGCGTGGCATCTCTACCCCGTGAGCTCTCGCTATCCTCACCGGGTTGCCGAGGATTACCTCAAGCTCTAGGGGTCTGCCGGCCTCCCAGTCCAGTAGCATGCTCGGCCTGGCTCCTGTATTTCGCTCCGTGCTCTTGACAATCCGATCAGGCTTTGCCAGGTCGTCAGGAAACTCTCGGCCCAAGATCTTTGGCACCGCCTCTCTGATCTCATTCATGATACCGATGACATGCTCCCTCAACTCGGCGTCCATCACCATGTCCGCATTGCCTCTGCCGCCGCTAAGCACAGCACTCGGATTGAACGCCGCGTTGATGCAGAGCTTGTGCCATCGCACCGTCTGCAATCCGATCTCATCGTGAGGCTCGACGTCTCGGATGCCACCCCAGCTAGGCCCCCACCACTGGCCCAGTTGCTCGACTGCCTGCGTACCCAGACGCTTAAGCTCTGCGTCGCCCGTACCGAGGCCGTTCGTGTGCGGGCCGATGCTAACGCGTGTCCACCGGTTCTGTCTGATGACGCCTGGGGATGTTTGTTCGGCGCTGATGACCGTTACGGCGCTCACAATGGGGTTGCGAGGGAACCGTTTGCGGTAGGGCTCCTCGACGCCCACGCCATTCTGGATCAATACGACGCAAGACGTAGGACCAATGAGCGGGGCAATCATGGCAGAGTCATCTGAGCGGTCTGGCAATGCCTTGGTCGTTACAAAGACATAGTCCCATCGAAAATTGGATCCTTCCTGCTTTGCAGACGCTGCTGCTTCAACAGATGGGAAGGCTGCGTGTGGCTTGAATACGTAATCGCCGAAGGAGTGTGTTTCTAACTTGACTCCGGATTCATTGATGGCTTTGTAGTTCGATCTTGCAACCAGTGACACGTGGACGTTGCGGTTGGGCTATCGTTTTAGTCAGCATGATCCGAGACGTTCTCGTGAGGGGACATGCAGACGCACATGGTGCAACCGCGAAGCATAGAAGCAGCCAACGGCACCGGCTCCTATGAATATGACGTTTACAGCGCTGTACTTCATGCGTCAGCGTTGTTCCGGGCATGAGTTGAGATGGTCATACAGCCAAAGACACGGCAGCTATAATGCCGAGGTTAAAACGTACCTATCGCCAGACTTGGCCGTTGTAAGGTCCATCGTACCAGAAGATGGTTGAGACGCCTTTAGACTCCTGCTTTGCAACTCGATACAGTGGAAGTATATGCAGAGGTTCAGTGTACGTTGATTTCTTTGAATTCTCTCTGTGTCAATCGAACTTCACCGAGGTGTAGGTGGCCGTGTTCTGACGTGACAACATGAGTCGCGATACGTTGGCCCCACAATGGGATGTCGCCATCGAGCAGCGCTACACTCAATGCCAGCTGGCAACAGCTGCCTATGGATGCGGATGCTTATGCTTGGGTTTCGTAGCCAGACATCCACGAACATCAACGTCAAAAAACACTGGCCATGACCCGTTGGGACCACAGCGTAGGCTTCCATATCTCCCACAACAACGTCGTCAGCCTTTCCATAGATTGTGGTCAGTATGCAAGAAGGCGGTCGACCCGCCTCTTCCCCATGTCAAGAGGCATACAAACCCTTGCAAGAATAACCCGAGCCTGCTGGGATCTTTTTAACAAAAACGTTAATGGGGTTCCTATGAATTTGCAGGGTTCCGCATCTATTTTCATCTTCTTGATCCATGTGTGGCCGGGGCACGGTTGGAAGTCTCGCTCACCGTCCTAAGGATTCAGATTCCAGAAGGGTTACTTCGATTTTCACCATCCGCGCAGAAAGGGACGAAGAGGAGGGCGGGGGAGGTGAGAGGAGAAGGGAGAGGACCATAAGGGTGTGGAGAATGACGAGAGTGACCATGATGAAGAGTCGGGATATTATAGTACTGCATCCGCCTAGCTAGTTAAAACTATTCGCCCAAGCTCCTTGCCTCGCTTTGCTTGTCCAGCATCGGCTGTGATCTGTTGTGTTGCGTTTATATCCTTATATGAACGGCTGATGGTATATCTCATCTGGGTTGGTTCTTGGTGTGTGAGAAATACCGCGATGGTAAGCTCATGTAGGCAACAAGTCAGAACACTTCCGCGCCCTTCTCCTGTGATGTCACAAAGGCGCATCATCCTGCTCTTGTTTCTAGCTGACTCTTAGTGACAGTTCACATTCTCAAATATTGACCTGTGCACTGCTTGGTCGTGGAAAGGAATGGATGTCAAAGTAACATCATAATGTCGAGGGAGCAACTACCTGTCCGCATACAACGTGACTTCTGTTCTCTTTGTCTCTTCATCATGCATAACCTCCAGGTCAGTTGTTAGCACGTGCTGATTACAAACTTCCTCCATACAAAGACATCAGGCCTGGGTAGACCCTAAAGCAATTGGCCTGTTATGTGACTCGAGAAACCCCATTAGAGGTTGTAGCACTCAGCAAGATGAGAACGCCATCGCACCTCGGGTAGGACATGTATATATAGAAGGCAACAGGGCGCAGTCAGATTATTCGTCATCACTGCGAGATAGGGTAACATACTGCTTCCATCAGAGGCACGCTGTCTGTACATCACGGGATCTCTCACTCTATCTCTTCATTGACATTTGTGCCGTTGCGTCATCCCTTCTTTCTTTTTTGTCTTTTTCTGCGGGCTGCTCCTCGAGATTGTCCATTGAAGTTAGACGTACGTCTTGTAATCTGTGAGAATGTTCGTTCTCGTAGATACCCTGTTGACCATACACTTTAGGAACAGCAGTACAGTCTCTTCGAACATGACCCCGAGATCAGGCGCGACAGATGGATACATCAATAGCAGTCGAAGGGCGCTGCAGAAATGTGTAAATATCCCAGAATCCCGAGGCTTACCGCTGTGGACCAATGGCAAAGGTGTTACATACGTATGCAGAGGGTTGTATCCGAAATGAATTCCCCTTAAGAGACTACCACGTGAATGGCAATCGCCTCGAGATTCAATCAGGCGCCATGGTAAGCTGCCGTATGTCTACGTCCTGCCAGATCAAGACGACAAGTGCGCATGTTGCCTTGCCAGGAGGTGCTGACAAACTGCATGAGGGCGTCCAAGCCGGGGTAGGTAGTCAGGAGGCCATATTTCCGAGTTTATGTAGTTTTATCTGCTAGTTTATGATGTTGGAAACATCTGCTTGGAGACTTCACTTCGTTCATAGTTGAAGAAACAAGTTGTACCTAGGAAATACGTCAAACACCAGTAATTCTTTGCGCGGAAAGGCTTTGTTACTGAGTGACAACGTATCCCTACGACCTATTGCCACAGGCATACTCAATTGGTGTTGTCAATCAGATCTAGAATGAGCCTATTCACTTTCATGCCATCTGTGAATTCTGCTCCATCTGTTCCACCTGCAAATTGACCCGGAGTGCAAAAGTCCATACTAATACATGCATTCAAGGTAGAAAGAAGTCAGCACACCTACCCGGAGAGATAACAGGGCAAAACATGACACCAAAGAGGGGCCTATATGATTGCATTTTTAAGGTCGTAGACTGACCGTCCAGTCGCAAAGTCAACCTGACATACGTAGCAGCTGTGCGTGGGAGGTTAGTCCAGTTCCTTTCATGAGAAGCTTTCACCAACTGACTCTGCGAATATATGAGACTCAGTGCCTAGTCACCAGAGACACGACCCGAATTTCTGAATAGCTGATGGCTCTGACTTTAAACCAATCAGGCCCCTAGTGACTATCAGCTGTGGTCTTATAAGCGGCTGACGTCCACCGCGGTGCGTAGCTAAAGGTAGTTGGTGTCTCCTCTCAGAATGTCTACGAATAGAGCGTCCACCAATGCCTAGATTCAATCATATTCAATATCTCCATGAGAGATTCAAGCGCGAGACATTTCGGACCCGGCCAACTTGGACCGTCCGTCATTTGCAGAGGGGCCCAAATTCTGACGCTGTCTTCTCTCAAATCTCTGCGAGGCTGGCACATGAGTGCGGTTTTTTTGGTGTCAGAAGTAAAGCAAGTAGTGACCATGATTGGGCATAGACCTGAAAACATCTACTGTATGTACGTATCACTTTATCTTAGAATCTCTGAGATGTTATCTCCGGCATACATACATGCTGCGCTTGATCTTGAAGCGCGTATCAATGGTCAAGCGTTAACAGCGTTTGACATCTGCCTCTTGCCCCCCCCCCCCCCCCCCCCCCCCCCCCCCCCCCCCCGGTTGCTTTGGATCAATGATTCTTGTTCTGAAAACTCTCCAGGACCTTCAACAAGCTCCGAGGCACATACTGATCAACACCAGCAGCTTCAACGTCGTCATTGGTGAGGTCGGATTGAAGGGAACGGATCAAACAAACGTGGATCTAGCGGTACTGCCTGTTTAGGAGTTGCCGGAGTGTGACTGGGGTCTAGCGCGAAAGCCGTCAAAGGTGGGCGCCGCCTCACCAAGGTGCGGATAATTAGGTAGGAAACCATCCACCAGAACAGGGGGGGGGGGGCGCGCGCTGGTTCCCGTGGGAACGTCGTGGTCACCTTACGTAGTCCAAGTTGGCAATACATAAGTAGGACCTTCTAGACATTCCAAGCGCTCGGAGAAAAGGATCGACTGGAATTTTAGCCAGCGGATGGAATATTGGTTCTCGACGATAATCATGTACCCAGATTCAGGCTCGGATGTGTTGGACATCAGGGCCTCTCCCGCCGACCGCCGCCCCTGTACTTGAGGCCCCCCTGTTTTATTCTTAGGCGCGAGACCCTTTTGCTGGCGCTTCGAATGTCCATGGATGTATTCGTACAGTGAGGAGAGCATCGCTACCAGGCTGTCTGGAGAATTGGAGTTCGTCCGAGGCGCACTCCTACATATGCTTGGACCAGTCAGATGTCTGGGGGATTACTTTGGCAGCATCAGCAATCGGGACCTTGCGGATGCGCACGACACCACCTCTTATCCTGCTTTGGCACGTTGCAGTGCCTTGGGGGCCTGGTTTCGTGGCCAAAAATGCAGAGCTCTTCGCATCGCCGTTGTTACTTAGCACCTGCCCTCACGAAGCAGAATCCAACGATATCGGACGTGACGCGGAAGACGACATGTATTCTCGGCTCTGGGGGCTGCCAGAGCAAAGCGGGTATTGCAGCAGTGTCACTCAGGTCAGCGATGCCCCAGTCGCATGCCCAGCCACCACCCCAAAGCGGACACCGAGAGCTGAGACTGCATGGCGGAAGCATATTACCCCGCGGTATACGAATCGAGTCCTTGGATCCATAGACAGCGACCAGACCATGGGCAGAAGGAAAGCGGGAAGCGTAAGGTATCCATCCACAGCTCGTCACCGAAGAGCAGAAAGCATGGAAGGCAGTTCCGATAAATTGACGGACAGGCGGCAGCAAACGAAAATAAAACGAGCCATTGGGTTTTCGAGCACACCCTCCCGCCGGGTAGCCCGATCCAGGCGGCTTCCCTGCGTCCTTCTAGAAGCCGATCCGCCCAGCAAGTCGACCAATCAACAGCACACGCTCCCGTCGCTGCGCTGCACTTGCAGTTGAGGAGAGGGGGAGAGGGGAGTGGTTGACTGCCACGGTTGCTTGGCGTGCAAGCGAACGGAACACCTGTTGGGGCCGGGCGGCTGGCTTCACAGGTGAAGTGAGTGGGAGGTTAACACCCCTGGCCATTCTTTAGCGTGCGTGGTGGGGGTGACAGAAAACAAGAAACTGTGACCTGCCGTCACCTCCCATTGCATTCATTGCCTTAGGACTTAGGTACCACCGAATGCCTAGGTACCTTATCTTATCGTAACCCAGGGCACCCTCGAGGTCGCCAACCCAATGGTGTGTCCCGCCCCGCCCACCATCCCGTCGACTTGCTCATCTTTTTCTTTTCCGCGTCAAAATTTTTCTTTCTTCCTTCCTTCAACGCCTTAGACCTCCTCTTCTCGCCCAATCTTGTGCGCTGTTCGTCGCACGAAACCGAAAGATTTTCAACACTCCATCATATTCCTGAGGTTGATTCCGGCATCTTACCACCTGCATAAGCTGTAGGCCGCCGCTGGCGGATGGACGATCCATTCGATATCCCAACGACGTGAGCCGCATTGTTGTCGTCCTGCTCACTGGTTCAACGGTTCCATTGCTAAACCCCCCAACTCGAACTTACCCCCGCGCTCCCGTGTACACATGACGAACCCCCAACCCTTACTCTCGCAATCTTTTGCACGATGTAATTGATTAATGCGTTTTGCCAGCAACTACGTTCGCGTAGATCGGCATCGACTGTCGTACTTCATCTCGGCGTTGGTGTTTTCGCTCCTGGCATAGAACAAACATACACCCGTTGCTGGGCACCTGGCTTTGAGCAGTCGTCTTGACTATCATGAGAAGTTGGGAATCAGCTGAGGTTACATATCACATTCGGTGACGTTGAATGACTGTCTGCACCTTCGTACCTTGGGTGTCGCTCCTGGCACACTTGTTGGAAGCTGAATGGAGTAAAGTTCGCTGTGCAGAATTATAGCCAGGCTTCCGTACTTGCCTATGAAGTATGAACTGCTCTTGGTTGCAGACCGCCAGTCTGGGCGTTTGGATCCGTTCCTCAGCTGGCTGCGCGGTGCTGACTTGGGCGAGAGCTGTAGTGCAGGTAGGCATATGTGCACTGCTCGCCCGAGGCGCATCCTGTTCGGCATGTTTCGGGGTGCCTTCTCCCGCTCATTTCCCTTGGCCCTTGCCTGGCCTGGCAAGAAGAGAGCATCATGTCTTCGACCTGTCTCTGGGGGTCCCTGCTGATGTCTCTTGTTTAGTTCACCACGTCGTCTATTCGTATTAGTGCCCTGCTGCTGGTGAGGTGCTGTGCATAGCCAGGTACGGACTGAGAGACCCAATCTTTTCGCCTTCTGTCGGCCACTCCATCCCCTCCAGTGTGCCCCATTTCCCCCACCCCCCCCCCACACACACACACACACACACACACACACACATCGCCAGGTGCACCACCCACCACGGACACACGGTACACCCGCCCACCCCATGGGCATACTATCTCGCTACCCTAGGTACCTAGGTACGTGCAGCAGCATCGTCCTGCCTACCCATCCCACCACCCTGCCACATTTCACAGGAGACGCGCAGGAGACGCAGCAGGAGCAGCAGAAGCAGCAGAAGCAGCAGCAGACGCAAGGAACCAAAGAGGGTAGCTCTCCATCCATCCCATTGTGCCCGTCTCATCCCATCTTCTTCACGCCCAAGCCCGTCTTCAACCCGTCGCTTCTCTTCGCATGGTTGGCCAATGCCATGCTATCCCGTGCCAGCTTCTCCTTGGGTCCGGCCAGTTCCTCGAGACTCCCACCACCCAGCATCGCCAAGTTCCGGCGCCGCCAACCCGACCATGGCGGGCAGATGGACAGACATCAGCATCAGCATCAGCAGCGGTGCATGTGTATCAGCGTTGCCAGCGGCGGGCGGCCACGGGAGTACCGACAAGCAGCAGCATGACTGTCATATGGCCATACCCTCGCCTCTCCTCTCGCTCTCCATTCTGATTGTGACATGCGGCATTGAAATAGCATCCCACGTCTGCCCGTCGCGGCGGCTCGCTGGATTGCTCTCACTTTCCCTCTTTTGCCTCTTGCTATACTTGCAAAATCGCTTCTTGCTCTGTCAGGCGACAGACGCATTGCTCTCCTCCTTGACTGGCAAGGCAAGGCAGGACATAGCTTTGCTCTTCGCAAACCACTGACAAGACGTGGCGAACCTGCTTGCTCCCTTTTGTATCCAGCAACAGCAACTGTCATAACAAAAACACCAGCCATCGCGAGCAACATCGGCCGGTTCCCGACGACCACGACGAGGACGCAAAGCCTGGCGGGCCTGCCTGCTACAAGGGCACACCTCTTTCACACGCTGCGACACCCGCCTCGAGTCATCACCCACGACTTTTTTGTCTAACCAATTAAGAACAGTAACTTGCCCAAGGTGTCATTCAGCCACACTGGCAGACTTGGTGCCGTGCCTTAGCTGGCCCCGAACCCTGAACTCGCGCTTGGCCGACCTCAGAGTCCCCTTCTGGCTTCACGACCGACAGGACAAAACGACCGACCAACCGCCGTCGCCCCCAAGCTCCAATACTTGCTTGGTCCTCATCCACCCACCCATCATCCATCATCCATCATCCATCCATCCACCGGTTTACCAAGGCTAGTCAAGGTTGCAGGGTCTCCGTTTTCCTGCAGTTGAAAGCAGCACGCACCAGCACGCTACGAATTCCTGATCGGCTACCTAGGTAGCCAGCTACCTCAGTCTGAGATACCCAGACCATACACACCTTGGCACCCCCTCGTGCCCCTCAACGTCCCGTCTGTATTACCTACAGCATTCGTGTCAGTAAGAACACAGGTCACAGCTTGAGCTCCATCAGCTCCAGCTCCTAACTCCAGCTGGCAGCAACCTCCAACTCAACGCCTCTCCGTTGCATGCTCACACTGGCGGCAGCCAGAAAGAGAAGCAAGCCCCGTTGCATCGCTTCCAAGTTCCAACCCCTCCGATCCTCCCACCATACACCCACTCTCGTGGTCCTCCACTGCCAGCAAGGTTTTCCCTCGCCCCCAACCAAAGACTCGAAAGACAAAACTGAGGCGCCAAACCCGGCTGTCATCGGACACAGTCACCGAAAATCTGTTACCCAGCTAGCTGCGCGGACAGAGCAAGAGGGCGAGCGAGCATCATCAACTGTCTGCCGCAACTGCCCTCCTGGCTGTTCAAAAATAGCACAAACCACACAGGGCTCTTGCACTGGACATTTGACTTTATTTCACTTTTTTCAACTTGTTTCTCTCTTGGTCTGACAAGACACTACCGGCCATCAAAATCCCCACCCGACATCCACTCAACTAAAGTTACCCACTCATTGGAATCTCCGGCGCACCGCTGGCATTGCTCAGTTCCACCAAGTTGGATTGAACTTGAGCTCTTTCACCAGACATATACCTCGCGGCTATGTGTTTGTTGCTTCCTTCATAGCCCGTCTCTTTCCCGGCGTCGCCTCTTGACGAGTCTTTGGGACCTGCTGGCCATTCGTCATTACCCTTCTGAGACGATTACGGATACCATCACTCACACCCTTGCGGCTCGTGAGGATTTGAACAACCTGCTTACACCACCCTGCGTTGGTAGAGGTACCTTTCTTCCTACAATTTCACAGCAGCGGCAACGGCAGCAGCAGCTCCAACACCCTCCACTCACCCTCCACCTGCCCCCCCGAGACGGCAGACAAGTCCTTCCGCTACCGGCCGGCCCTGATTTAGCCAGCGCTCTCCAGGGACTAACACGGCCCCCCCCAGCCCACGCCAAACATTCTGTAACGAGACCGAAGAGCTCCCGCTCCACGCAAGGGCAAGGAGAAGAAGGGGGGAAAAATCCCACCTTCCAGGCCGACCCGGCCACCACCACCACCACCAACCAGCCGGCCAACCAGCCAGTCCTCCCGCTTGCCCTGTCCAATTCTGCCAGCCAGCCCGCCTACCCACCACGGTGGCAGTACCCTCTAGGTACTTTGTGTGTGTGTGTTTCTTTTTGGCACCGACCGACCGCCCGGCCGATCGTCTCGATCCCTCCTTCTTGCTTTCCTGTGGCGGGGAACTTGGATTCATTTTCTTTTCCCTCTTTCCTCCCAACCTATCTGCGACTTGTGCTGTAGTTGCCCGTCATGATTATTGACGGGGAGAAGTATGCCTGTGAGGCTTGCGTTCGGGGTCACCGTGTTAGCAACTGCCAACACTCTGGTAAGTCGGCATGTTTTACCTTCGTCTCGACTTTCATATTATTGTGTTACTACACTACTACTGCCGTTGTGTCGCTGTCGTGGTTGTCTCCTTGCGATCGAGTCTCGGCCTAGCAAAAACACCAAACATGAGTGACTAACGAGCCGCTTGCAGATCGTCCCCTTCAGCATATCAACAAGAAGGGACGCCCCGTCTCCCAATGCCAACACTGCCGCTCGATGCGCAAGTCGCGCGCTGCCCATGTCAAATGCGACTGCGGCGAAAAGACGAGCAAGTGTACTCACTTGCAGCCGACTCTTGAGGGCCACCGAGGTAAGTCACGCTCAACACGGCGGTCCTCCAAGACACGGACTACCACAAAGAACCTCATCTAATTAGTTCGGTTTCTCCGTTGCGTAGAGACTTGTTGTTGCAACCACGGTGGTCGTTGCACTTGCAGCCACAAAAAGGAGCCTGGTCTAGACACCGTTCCCGAGTCCGATTCCGATAAAGACGCAACAGCTCCTCGACCAAAGCCGCCAATCCGCAGGCGCCGAGCCAATACTGTTCACTCAGACGGCATGCTCACTTTTGATGAGAACGGACATCACAAACCCGCACACAAGCACAACAAGGCATCCCAGAAGTGCGGGCCGTACCAACTGAATCGTGAAACTCACTGCACAGCACTAGCAGCCTGGGAAGTCACTCGCCTGAACGGGTTGGCGACAACCTCAAAGACTCGGCTTCCACTCGCGCTGGTCCTGTTCGCCAGCAACGGCTTGTCAAATCTGAGGCTGCATCCCCGCTCATGAGAGGCTCTTCCAGCTTCCAGCAGCTAAACAACCAACTCCCTCCCCTGGACCTGTCCGCCATCGAATACCCACAATACCAACCGAATGGCACTTTCGACCTGTTTTGGGGGCTCTGGCGATGGGCCCATCTTTAGCGCTGGCCTGAGCACCGCGTCTGTGGATTGGAGCCACATTGATCTGGCGGACAAGACGGACAAGTTCGCACCCTCCAGCTACAGCCAAGCAGGTGCTCAAAGCTTCAACGGCATGTTCGATTTTCCTACCGGATCCGAGCCAGCACCTACGCTCGCAGCGACCACATCGACGTCGGGTGAAGTATCCGAGGTAGAGGATAACCTCATGCCAGGCGACAGCAGCGACTACGACGGGTACGGGAACGGAAGCAACAGCTTCATTCATCCTGCCAGTGGCAGCTACCTTACAAATGGCACGGGCACTGATCTGACCGCCATTGACTACAACAGCTTCCTCAAGTCATCATCCAAGTTCATTGGAGCGGCTTCATCCTTCGATGATAGCGGGCCTGTTGCCGGTGGCTCTGTCACTTTCGACGATGATCCCGTCTTCTGGGGTCAACACTTTGATGACGGCATCGCGACATACACCGAATCGCCCGACGGCATGCCGGCGTTTAACCCTGATTCTTGGACAATGCAATAAGGCGTTTTGATATGAGCAATGTTGCGAAGCGTACACGCTCATGATATCCGGCTCAACGATTTTAGACGGCAAGCACAGGCGCAAGGGATTCGAGCATAGGCGGGATAGGTTCTCGAGGAGGACTGCGCAATCGTGTGGTTGTCCATGAGTTCCCTCTCGCGGGAGTCGGCGTAGCACAGTCTTTTTCCTTTTTCCCCCTTACACATCTTGGCAGCATACTCCGGGGTTTTTCTCATGTTATGTTTGGTTTCGGCATTGAAAAACAAAAAAGAAGGGGGGCGGCTCACAAAAAAGAGGGTGTCTTACATCTCGACATTATCATTTCAATGGACATGGCGTCTGGCACATGGGGAGCATCTCGCTGAGGCTAAAGGCGTGGTTGATTGGAATACAGACAACGATGAATGATGAACGGCAGCGGCCTCTGCTCAACCTTCTCAACAAGCCAGGTTCCGCAGGGGTTGTCTCATTTCATAATGACAGTTATGTATCTTTCTTATTGCGCAGGGAACGATTGTATATAGGAAGGGTCAGGCGACATAGAATCCTCAAAAGGCTTGAGTTTAGTACGTAGAGAGGACTGGCGCAAACGCGATCCATAAACAGACAGACATACACACACGCGCGCGCGCTCGAGCGCGCACAGCGTGGACGACATCTTGGTTGTGCCGCCACATTAGTTAGTACAGTGACAGTTTAGGGACATTGCTGTGAAAAGAGTTCCATGGCTGCTAATCAAGAAGAGATGCCAAGGGGTTGAAGAAACAGACATGAGGGATGACGACTGCAGCGAGATGAAAGAGGGGCAGACGCCAAGCCAAAACAACGAAATGAACCAAGCTACGTAGCTTCGATGCAGCCCCACTTGATCAGATAAAAGGCCCTGCAACGGCGATTGAGTTATGCGGGATTGAACTTGCTGCTCAAGGGGGGGTTTAGACGAGGGTTTGCTGGCCTCGTGAATCTCGCTGAGTTGCGAGCATCTGATCTGACAGGCCCCGACCAATGATGAATCCATCCAGCCCGTGCAGCAGGGCAGTCGAAGATCACGAACAAGAACATCACTTCTCGTGCCAAAGCTGCCTACCTACCTAGTGTAAGGTACGTAATGGTGTCAGGTAGGTGCTGCGCCGCATGCACAGCGACAGGGCAGGTCCGACAAGGTGTGTATCCGTACATGAGCTCTTCGTAGGTACTCAACTGGACATGGCTGATATCGAACGGTGATGCAACCTCAGGCATGAGGGCAGGGTTTAACAGTCAGAGAAGGCATGCAATAGAGTGCAGGCGGGTTACTGACTAGGGCTCATGAACCTAGGGCCCTCGTGGGGCTCTCTGGATGGTGGTTTCTGCACGTTCCTGCATATCATCGGCTTGTGTCGCCTCGCCATCGGCCTGTGTCACTTGTTGTCCTGTCGCTGTCGAGTAACCCGCCGTGACGGAGTCCTGCAAGGTCGGATATGAGTCCGGGCCACCCTCGGTAAACTGGTCAGACGCAAGACCTTCCTGCCTACACGTACCGCACCTTACCACCTTGCCTTAGGTGCCTACCTAGGTAGCTTACCTGAGTACGAAAGACAGACAGGCCGGCAACCTCAGTAAGTTGCTGTGGGTGCTCCGTGCATGCGTCTTTGGAACCTAGTGGGTGGGTATCCATCTGTATCCATAGGCACGGCGAGCAGTGCCTCTTGCGGGAAGGGCACCTGGGCGCCGAGGTGCGGCAGGGCACCCAGAGGCATTGCGCCCTCCGTTGAGTTGTGGGCAGTATGACAGTCTGTCGGCTGCCAGTGTCGCCCCCCCACTGACAACGTTCCATTCCTGCCACCACCTCCAATGCGTCCGTGCATGATGGTCGCTACGGCTCCGAGATCCGGAGACGTCTAGTCTTCCGTGGGAGATGATACTTAGCACTACACGGCCTCTGAAGCAAGATGGTAGCTGATGACACAAGCGGTGTGCTTGGTGTGTCAGTGTCGATGTTCGGGCTGGCGCTGATGCTGGGAACGATAATACCGGCGGGCTCCGTTATCAACCTTGTGCTGTCTGCCGCCTGCGACTCATTGCTGCTGTGACGCTTCTGATGGCCGGGATGATGATGTGATGGTATGGGAGTGTGCGTTTGTGAGTGTGTCATCGAATGTTGTAAGCCCGGCGCGGCTCTCGGCGCATCTCTCATGTTGAGGGATGTGGGTGACCATGCTCAAAAGCCAAATGGAGCTGGAGTCTGGGGAGGGGCTGTACAAATTTCCGTTGGAGGAGCTGATCTCCGTTACTCGGGTCGCGTTTGACAAGGACACTCTCTCCAACGGCGACTGGGCGACTGAATCGCGCCTACATGACATCCGCACTGGAAATCGTTAAGCGTAAGACGGCAGCTCCCAGTCATGACTTCAAAGCGACAAGGACCACCGATCGATCCATTAATTCCTGTCGCTGCCGTCGCCTCTGAATATCCCTCTTCAGTGTTCTCTCCCCTGCAAACTGGATTACAAGGGGCACCTGAGCAGCCGGCCGGATAAGACGGAATGAGATATCAGGCCGTGGCATTCCCATAGTCGATAACACTTGTGGCTGTCTGCGTATGAAGGCCGTCACCACGTGTCATGCCCTTCCATCTGGCGCGTCAGATCCTCCGTGGCCACCTACTTGCTTACCCGCCCACATGTTGATCGTGATGCCCAAGTTCACATGAGAAACTGAGGGCACGGGAACGAAGCAGCTCCGTATGCCACCACGCATACTGATGGTGACGGGACGACAGCTACCAAATTAAGAGGGTAAGCGCGTGTGCCCGCGACATCACTCGTGGCATTGTGATAGTTCATGTATGCAACTGGAGACGTCGAGAATTATACGCAAGGTTCAAGCTGGTAGTAAAGCACTGTCCATTACTTTTCATATTAATACAGATATCGGTCCTCCTAGGCGGTCAAGATTGTCGCCCCTTATCCTTCCGTCCTTCGTGGACAGATTGCCTGGGCTGGACCGCAGTGATACAAGCCCCGCGCGCGGTGGCGCTGTCAACGATGCCTACATCTTTCATTCGTTTTCATCCCCAAACCTTCGCCTGGATCACTGAAACCAAGCGTCGATGTATTCAGAAAGGTTGTTCCATTCCATCGGCACCTTGCGACAAGCTCGCTCCTAAGCTGCCTGTTGTGCTGCGCGGACGACATTAAGGTAGCCAGTGAGGAGTACAGGCCGGGGATCAAATCCCATATCCTCGTAGTTTGGAGCCGTGCGATAAGCCGGAGGCTCCTCTGTCTTTTCCACAGCTGCCGAGGAAAGAGTGGCCAGATCAGCCAAATGTTGAAGCCCCTGGCTAGCAGCTGTTTCCATTGCCGATGGGACAGAAGCTGCAGTGGTACTTGCGGTTGTTGATGGCCGCAAATGGTCGGCGATCTTGTCCCTGACGAGACCGTCGAACACAGATGTCGGAAGAGACGAGTCTCGAAAGTCGCCTAGCAGACGAGTCGCCTCCTCCTTTGTCTTGTCCACCTTTGCCAGCTCAATCAGTATCAGTACTGTGAGTACTGTGAAGTGATGGTGAAGAGGTGTGACGAGCTGCGACTGCCCAAGCAGGAGACTGATTGTTTCTTGACAGGGCCACAGAGCGTCCGCTGACGTAGCAGATGGGTTGAGAAGATATGCCAGCAGCCGGCAGTGCCAGTAGACAAGATGAATTACAGGATATGTGCCTGCCTCGATGTGAGGCGGCAGATCCTCACGAAAGTCCTCAACCCATGCGTCCATGAACGAACCGATCATTCGGTCTCCAAATGATGGGTTCAATGGTTCTTGAAAATTTGCAATCATCACTGAGGCACGGCCCAGGAATTTAGAGGCCCCTGCAAGATTGTCAGTGTCTTTGGTAAATATTTGAGCTTTGTTATGGGTAAACACACGGATTAAAAGAAGCGGCACCTCGCCCACAATGGCTTTCAGGCCAGGGATTACCACAACACTCTCGTCCCTAACCAGACAAGGAACTGCTGTTCCCGCTGCGTGCCATCGATCAAGAAGGACAAGCGACCACCAAATTCTGACTCGGAGTTGGCTGTCCGTGTCCACTCCGAACTCAGCCTCAGACGGCTCCAACTTGGACTGGTACAATTTCAGAGCATTGGCACCTGCTACTGCTCTACCTAGAAGCGACTCCTTGGGCGCACCGATGGAACCCAGTTGCCGATTGTCCGCTTCAATGATCATAAGAAGCAGTGTTTGGAGGAAGACGATGTTAGCTGCAGGGCTGCGCGATGCCGAGTCGCCGGCCTCCCATTCAACAAGCAGGGTGTGGGCAAGCCGGACATCGCCTGGGTTTCCAGATTGAAAAGTCGGGTACGAGTGCATGGTGCCGGAAAGAGCTTCGACAAACGCTTCGCGAAGAAGGCCAGGACACTGTGCCAGGTAATCCTGAATGAGAGCTCTGCTGCTCGGGAGGATGGGAAGATAAGGATGGATGATGTTGATGTACCTAAGATTCGAGATCAGCAACACAAACCGCCAACACAAGGCCTTCGGGCGGCGACTGAGAACTCACCCATCAAATACAGCGTCGTCTACGTCGCGCGGTTGGTCAATATCGGGCAAGTCGGCAACAGGACCGTCCATCGGAGCCACCGGCGGCCGCGGCTGCATGTCATTCTTAATGGGTAGGGGCTGGGGAGCCAGGCCATTGGCGGAAAAGGGAGAGGTCTGGTATTTGTCGGATGGAGTTGCGATAGGTTGAAGAGGACGATGCTCAGCACCCCAGGCAGCCTGTCTTGTGGGTGCTGGAGTGGACAAGTCCGCACTGGAGATACTCGAGAAAGGCCGCTTCCGGCTGGCGTCTTCGCCAGGACCTGCATATGTTAGTTAAAGTTGCACTCGCTACCGAAGCCTCGCAAACTTACTTTGGATCTCCAGCTTGCCCTCAATACTATTGATCCTATCGGCTAACTCTTTGATATAGCTAATCACACCCAGTCAGCGACGTCTCAGAGGCTAGTACCAACTAAACTTACCCCTTACTGGGACCGCGCTTCTGAGGAACACGGCTGAACAAGCAACGAATTCCAGACCGCTTGCAGTTTGAGCATGGGTTGTCTCCAGAGTCCGACTGGGCATCGCACTTGACCTTCTTCCTCCTACATTCGTCGCAAGCACGAGACACTTTGGATCGCTTTCTTGGCGGAGTGCTGTCTCCCAGAGCATAGGTCTGGGATAGATGGTGGTGATCCATGGAAACAGGAACAGAAACGTGCTGAGGCAGGGAGTCAGGTAAGGTTTCCTCGGGTACATAGGGTCGGGGAGGAGGCTGGTGCTGAGGCTGCTCAGGGTGTGGCATGATGCTCCGTAGATTAGGGTCTTCGACATTCATGCTAGGATCTGTGACGTGCATCATGGGCTCGGCGGCCAGATCCTGGCCAAGCTGAGCAGCCAGCTGCAATTCCTCGACGCTGGCGGAGTGAGGTGGCTGCTGTTGGGGCGTAGGCGGAGGAGGAGGTTCCTGTTGAGAATCGTCTCTGGAAGCTGGATGGTAGTATGGGCCGGCATCCTGAGCATCCACCGTGGGTGATGGATAGCTCTGCATTCTCTCCTCCGGGATGCGACCGTCAGTCATCCCATCCTCTGGCATACGATCATCTGGCAGTCGATCCTCTGGCATGCGCTCTTCGGACACCTGGTCCTCTGGAATCCTTCCATCCGTGGCAAGTCCCTCATCCTGAAGGGTTTGTGTGTGGAGTCTCTCCTCCTCTGTCTCGCCTTCCCGTATTGAGCTCATGGCAAATGTGGTATTCGATTGTAGCGCTTGATCTGTGGTTGATGGCGCTTCAGCGGAGAATGACGCTGGCAAACGTTATGGGTCGCCCGTCGGTATCGCGTGTATGATGCGACACTGGGCACAGGCGCGCAGGCTCGCGATCCAAAATCGAAAGACTCGAGGGTCAAAAGGCAACTCGGGTTCGCGCATCCACAAACGCGTCGACGGTGCGTTGCGCGACAACGCGTCGAGTCCTGGAGGGCAGGGCGGATTCAATTGATGTTCTCTGCAGGAAATTACATGCTTTAGTACAGGTTTCTTCCGAAGTGCACTCGGCACTCCTTCTCTGCTCTGCACCTGTATTTTTCTTTGTCTTTCTTCCCCGCGACAGCTCCACGTCCAAGTCCAACTCCGGCTTGAAGCTCGATCAAGTCACGAAGCTGAACGTTTGGACGTGTTGTTGTTGACGCGGTCGGAACATTGCGACAAAAATGGGCATCTCTGCAGCATACATCTCCAGGCAAGGTGCAATGCCGATGGGACAACGGCTCGGCGGCAATGCGCGTGGGGGTTGGCAAGTAATTGGGCTGACTGACCTCTGCTCTCTTCCAGGAAATAAATAATCCGACGCGGACTTCGTGATGGATCTGCTTAGAGGGCGATCTGGTGGACGGAAGAGGAAGAACCAGGCTGCCGATGGAGGTTTGAAAGGCGTTGATTGATCCGGGGACACGCTGGAGTTTTTGACCTTGGGACCGTGGGGACCTCAGTCGGCTCAGGCTTCGGGGGAACTCCCGTGGGGCGCCACCAGTGTCAGGGCTACCTAAGGCACCTTACCTTACTCTCCTCAACTATTGTGAAGAAGGTAACGGGGTAGGTACCTTACGCAACGTCACGGGCTGTCAGAAAAATTTTTTCGGAGACCTGGGACGGCCTAGAATTCACAGCTCCTGCGATTATGTCAGCCATCAGGGAGGAGCTTGAGCTTGAGCTCGAGCTCGGGCCACATTAGCTAGCGGCGTCTTCCTTCGTTCATGGAGGAAGGTGCCTCCTCGGGATAACCTGACTTGGCCTTGAGCGAAATCGAGGGCTTCGGGACATAAAAATTGCTCAGATGCCAGCATGGTGGTGGTGCAGCCCAAGAACTGGCCGACAGGGCTGGTCTATCTCACGGCGCCAGTCCACTCTCGCTCACTTAGCGAACCGCAGCGAAATACGACAACACAAAAACCAGCAGAGCTTCCTGAAGTTCAGGTGCAAGACACGGCACTGCCGAGTCCTTTGGTCAAAATCACTCCCATTTTTGAGAGCGCCCATCCGGCGAGAGGCCAATGCGGTCTTTTTGCCGCCCGTCACCTTAAGCCAGGCACTTTCATCATTCCTTACCTCGGAACGGTCCATCCAGACTCGCCATCCACGTCCGACTACGATCTGTGGCTGGACAGGGACGCCGAGATTGCCGTTGACGCCAGCAAGGGCGGCAATGAGGCCAGATTCATAAACGATTACCGAGGCATCGCCCAGCGACCGAATGCCGAGTTTCGTGAGGTTTGGTGTCACAGGTTCCAGCAAAGATGTATGGCTGTGTTTGTACTGTCCGAAGGGAAGAACGGCCGCGGGAAAGGTGGTATTGGCAAGGGCGACGAGATTCTTGTGAGCTACGGGAAAGGCTTTTGGGGTCATCGGAAAGAAGAAGAGTGAGAAATAAATTGGCTGCGTTGACAGTTAGGAACAACTGCAATTTACAGCCGCATGCTGATCGAATATTCTAATACAAATTATGCTCTGGACTGGAAACGCCAGAGTGCGGCTACCTTGACAACACAAAAACACATTAATGCCTGGGAAAACTTCTCTTGAGGCAGTCGAAATACCATGCCGCTCGCCATACCCAGTGAACCGTCTCTCAAACCCCATCCACAATGCATCATCTGCCCCCCGCCATTAAGCCTTGGTAGTAGGAAAGGCTCATGTTGAGCGCATGCTTGAGATGAGCGTCTTCAGTGAGGGGAAGGCCCAATACTCGAGTGACATCATCCTGCGACATGTTAGCCTAGCCATCGATACAAGTCAAACATTAGAGAGATCTTACCTGATCATGCCTCGGTACTTCCGCCATCACCTTGGCCACGATTGAGCCCATCTCAGAGATTGCTGCCAGGCTGGTTATATTGCCATTCTCAGCACTCTCTCGCAGAGCTGGCAGGCCGGACAGGAGGCTATCGAGCACTTGTATAGAAATTTGCTGCCGTTGCTTCCGACGGCTCACAAGCTCCAAAAACGCCTTGTAAACCTCGCCTCCGAGGGTCCAGCCAGGAATGGCATGATCGTGGCCTTCAAAACGGGATAGAGTAACCGCAAGCTCGTCGAAATTGCGGCTGACAATCGCCGATGGCGCAACCTGGTGAACGAACACATGGTGTGCCTCTGGGTACGAGCCGGCTCGGAGTAGACAATGTACCTCGGCTGCCGCGTCCTTCTTGACAGCTCTCATATACAGGGCTTGAGCTTCCCAGATCCAAGAAGGCGGTATCTTGAGTGTCTGAGTGAGAGTTGTGAAATTGCTCCCCGTCTCGGATCCCAGTAGGGCCGCATGCCGACACAGATTCTCCTGCACAGCCTTCGCTCGCATTTCAGGGTTGCCGAGATGCAGCAAGACAAACGTGGCTTCAAGCCAGCTTCCCTCGCTGACGAGCTGGTCGGCAAAAGCGATGGTCGAAGCATCGGCCTTCTCAGACGCGTCATGGCCGTAAGATACCTTATTTGTGGATAGCAGTGCGCGACTGAGCTGCCAAGACAGCCGAATGTCTAGGGGCGACAGCTGACTATTCTCTGGCCGCAGTGCAGCCTCCAAGTCGGTCTCGGCATCTGAATACAGCTTAAGAAGACCCCACAGGAGATCCTCGCGAGCTTCTGAATGCTGGTCGTTCCAGAGTGCCGGTATGCCTTGCTCAAGGTACCATGTCTGAGGACGCTGTTCTCTGTCTTGAGCTATGTCTTCCTCAAACAGGCGAACGGCTGCTGAGAGGTGATCATTGTGCGAAATAGAATACCACAGCCTAAGCCCAAAGGCCTGCTTCCAGTCTAGGCCAAAACGCTGTGAGATGATGAATGACTCAATGCGGTCTTCGAGAGGTACCGCTTTCTTTCCCTCGCACACGCCTGAGTTGCCGCTGAGCAATTCATAAATGGCGCGTAGAGGGTCGGCAAACTCGGAAAGAAAGTTGGCGTCTTGCCATTCGTTGATTTGTTCGCGCATATCCTTTTTAGACTGATCGTTGCTACCGATCAGCGACACCAAGGTTGCGAGGCGAAAGTTGTTCCCATCCAAGAGGTACTTGCATGCTTCTGGGATGCGGTGCCCGGACAGAGCTGCAATGGCCTTCTCTTCGGGGGACCTCGCAAGCGCAATCGATCGAGATGATGCAGAATCCACAAGCGCCGCCCAAAACTTGGACAAATGACTCTTTCGAGATTCGTTCCCCAGATCTTCGTCGGCAGAGGCGGGTCCGTCGAAAAGAATGCTGGCAAGCTCCCAAACCAACCTTTCATGTGCGTTCGCGGGGTTGGTAGTGTCTTCGTCGTGGAAAAGAGACACGAGGGCGTCGACATGTAGAGTCGCTCCGGGTACGCCCCCAGTGAGCTCTACTTGCGTCATCTTCACCTGATTTTTGAGAGCCTTTGCAGAAGCCTGCGACCTATTAGCTCCACGAACCACATCATTATATCGCCCCCCTTTGACTTGCCTCATTGGAAAATTTGGCCGCCTCAATAGATCGTCCCCGCGCTTGAACAACGTTCTTCGTCAACATGAGGTTGTCCGTCTTGGAGCGCTTGGATGCTGCACTAAGAGGCTCGCGAGTCGTTGCAAAGATCAGGGTCCCATCTGGTCCCCAGCTTGGTCTCATGGCGTTGTAGAAGGAGCGATCGGCTTCACTCATATTGGACTGGTCAACAAAGGACTTGGTCTGTCGTTCATATGGCCACTAGATGGAAATTTGCCTCAGTAAGATCTCAAAATTAATTACACAAAGCCGCGCCGTATTCTGGCCCAAGCGGGGAACAGCGAGTGAGAGGGGGGTCCCTAGACCATGAAATATTCACCAACCTGAACAAATCCTCTCGAGGGCACCGCAGTGGGAGCCTTGGCCTTCTCAAACAGTGAGTTCATCAAATCGATGCTCGTCGCAAACCCGCGTCCGTCTGACACAACACGCCCCTTTTGACCCATCTCTGTTTCTGCCGCATACGATCGCGATGCTACCTCACTCACACTTCGCAAGAACGCTCGGTCTCTCTTCTGAGGGCTAACGGATCGTTGCAACATGTTCATCCATTCGTCTCCTCCGGCAACTTGCAGCTTTATAGGAGTAGCTGAACCCTTCAGCGCTCGCATTCTGGCTCGCAGAATGCCTCCGGGGGTTTCGCTGGCTGGAGCAATCATGTCACCATCTGGCGAGTCAATTGTCTGCTCCGCGGCAAGATGGCGTCTGAAGTGAGTTCCCACCGTATCCTCATCCTCAGACATACCATATTCGACATCATACTCGTCAACCGGTTCATCTTCCGTTGAGAGAACCAGTGCGTTCGACGTCGAACCCGCGAAGCTATCTTCTAAAAAAGACTGGGGTTGGAACGGACGTGTGAGATCATCATGCTCTTCTGCCGTATACTCTTCATCCCTCTCTTCAAAAGCGCCAGGGAGAGCGCGTCGTTTGTTTCGGCGAAAGTCGAATTTGTCATCCTCTCCAGGGCTTGGCTCAGAGTCCTGAGAACGTGACTGGTGAAGGGCACCCTGCCTTTGTTTATCGCGAACCAAGACGTCATCCGACTGTTCAGGTTCGTCTTCGTCCTCGTCGTAGTCCAGACCATACGTAGTGAAGTGCTCGACCGAAAATTTCCAAACGCCGGTATCGGGGTTGTACTCTTCAAAGGTGGTGTTCTCAATGCGCCTGAGACGTTCGACATGCTTGGAAACTCGCTTGGCATCATGACCAGGGCGCTTCTCTCTACCACGCGGCCAGGATTGCTCCAAGGAGATCAGAGCAGGCACATTCAAGCCCTTGCCAACGGGAGGTTTCTTAGCGGCGATGGGATATACGGTCGCAGAGCGGGTTTCGAGGATGACAATCCCTCCGAAAATTTCATCGAGATCAATGTTGGTCAAATCAACCTCCGGCTTGAACTTGACAGACCCAACGTTGTCTCTTCCCACGGTGAAGCTTTCAACCCTCTGGCGCTGCATTCTGGTCATGCCAGCGATAGTCTCTTTGGTGGGACTCATCCAGTATGAGCCAGGGGCCTTATCAAGACCATCGTTTGCCACTTCTGGTATTTGAGACGAAACATCTTCTTCATGGACGATGGCGAGTTCCTTGCCCTTGACCTGTTCCGACTCTCCGGTAGGGGGCTTCGATCCGTTGACACTGTTGCTAGTAGGGGTCGAGTCCTGAGGAACAACACCTCTAGGTGTTGAGGCGGTGGTGGGTTCAACGTCGCCAGCATCCGGGGCCTCCACGGTGCTGGTATCAAAGCTAACGCGCTTCGACAATTTTCGAGACCCATTGGGTTGATCAGCAGACGGCTTGTCCTTGGTCGGCGTAGAGAATAGGTCGCTACGCATGTCTTTGTTGATTATCAATTTCTTGACGCTGCCATTGCTCCCGTAGTACCGGGGTCCAGAGCTAGCCGAGAAAGCTCCAGGCGCGAGGATGCTATCTTCAGCGTTGAAGCTTCTCCTCAGGTTGCTAGTCGACACGCTCTTGCTTAAGCTTCGGTTGAGGCTCGACGACCCCAATAGGCTGCGGCTGGCTCCTCCTGGAGTGCTAGCGGCGCTGGATGGGCTACCGCCAGGAGTGCCGTACGTGCTGTATGAGAATCCGAATCCACGCTTCTGAGGGGTGACAAAGCGCGCAGCGGATGCAGGGTTGAGTTTATACATCGGAAGGATGGAGCTGCGTCTCGGCTTTGACTTGCTAGACAGGGGCGTGGCCAACGGTCCTGGGTTGGGCGTCTCAGCACCCGAGAGGTTGGAGAACAAGGACGGCGACCCAAAGGCCGAAACATCCGTGATGTTGGCTGTCAGCGACTGTGGGCCTGAGTTGACTCCCTGAGTATTGCCCATGATGGATCCACCGAGAATAGAGCCTTGGTGCTGTTGCTGTGCGTTATTGCCACCAAACAAAGAGCCTTGCTGCTGGGTATTCTGTCCACCAAACAAGCTGTTGCCGGCGGGCTGTGAAGTACCAAACAGACCAGGCTTTGCCTGGTTTTGACCGGCGGCACCGAACAGAGAAGATTGGCCTGTCTGTTGTGCCTGGGGATTTGCGCCCATACCGCCAAACAGACCCCCCCCAGCGTTCGTGCCTTGACTCGCCGCATTGGATCCAAACAGACCCCCGGTAGCAGCGGGCTTGGATCCAAAGAGGCCGCCACTTGAGTTGTTCGTGCCTGCTCCGCCAAACGAGTTATTAGGGGCACCTCCACCGCCAAAGAGTCCGCCGGTAGTCGATGTACCACCTCCTCCGAAAAGACCACCACCGCCCGTGGCCGGTTTTTGCTGGTTGCCGAACAGAGACGAGCCCGCTTGCTGCTGATTCTGTGCGCCAAATCCACCTCCGCCAAAGACCGATCCAGTTCCTTGCTGCTGACCTTGAGCTTGATTGTTGCCAAAAAGTCCAGTTCCATTGGATTGGCCAGCGTTGCCGAATAGCCCGCCGCTAGTGCCCGTATTATTGGTGGTGTTGTTGGAACCAAACGCGCTGTTCGTGTTACCCGCTCCGAATCCACCGGTCGTGGCCCCGGTGTTTCCGAAACTAAAGCCGGCGGGTTTGGCTTGGTTCGCAGCGGTATTGTTCGACCCGAAGAGTCCTCCTCCGGTGGCATTATTGTTAGTAGAGCCGAATCCACTGGTCGTGTTGGTGGTGCCGAAACCACCCCCGGAACTTGTGCCAAACAACCCGCCTGACTGAGCAGGCTGGGATGTTGTCGTGCTACCGCCTCCAAACAGGCCTCCAGTAGCTGGCTTGGGCTGGTTGCTGAACAGACCGCCTCCGGATCCAAAACCTCCAGCGGAACCACCGCCGAAGCCGGTGGTCGTGGCCGGCGTCGCACTGGTGTTGTTGTTGTTGGCACCGCCAAACAAGCCACCTCCGGTTGAAGCACCTGATCCAAAACCTGCAGGCTGCTGGTTTGACGCACCAAAGCCGGTGCTGCCAAAGTTGGAACACCAAAGGCGCCCGCTCCGCTGGCATTGCCATGACGACGTCCCTGTGCGTAATCAGCCAGTCTCAGTTCTTCCGCAGACCACTTCTTGTACGGTTCTTGGAAGAGAATATTTTGGAACGCGTTTGACTGATTTCCAGCTCCGGCAGTTTCCTTTTCCTGGTGCGCTTGGAACGGTGTGATGGCCGTGCCAGGAGGGTCGCCGACATTTGAACCGATGCCTGGGTTTAGGGACGCGCCGAAGCCTCCAGTAGTGGCCGCGTTGCTACCGAAGCCGGTACCAGAGTTCCCGCCGAACAAGGACGTGGTGCCGGTGGCAGCAGTGGTGTTGTTCGTTGTGGAGCCAAAGGCAGGCTTGCTGGCGCCGAACAGGTTTCCGCCAGATCCTCCAAAGGGAGACGACGTACTTGCAGTTGTATTCCCGCCAAAGCCTCCAAACCCAGAAGAAGTGGTAGTGGTGTTGGTATTATTGTTGTTGTTGGAGCCGAAAAGGCCGCCTCCAGTAGACGTGGAAGCTCCGAAAGCAGGTTTTGAGGCTCCGAAGGTTGTGTTGGTGTTAGAACCGAAACCACCTGGGGTAATGGATGGTTAGTATATTGCTCAATGTAGATAAAAGGAGTATGTCAAATATGAAACTTACCTGAAGAGGTGCCACCACCGCCAAAGGCACCAGTAGTGTTGCCAAAAAGGCCACCACTCGTGTTGGTATTGTTGGTAGACCCAAAGGCGCTGTTCGTAGCAGTACCAGATCCAAAGCCTATCGAAGATGGTTGATTAGTCTGAGTGAAGCTTTGCGACAGAATCGCTGGTGGTTGCGACGACGCAAGTTTCGCCTTACCCGTGCTGGTGCTGGTCGCGTTGTTGGCTCCGAAGCCGCCAAAGCCAGTTGACTGCTGGTTGTTGCTCTGGCCAAAGCCGCCAAAGCTGCCGCTGCCAAAGCCAGACATGATGGACGCAGGCTAGCAGCGACTGTTGGTGCTCAGGTTGATGAGAATGAGTGCGAGAACGCGTACGAGGCGTCTGAGTCGCGGACGCAGTTGAAGTCGCCTACAATCAATTATTGGCGGTCATGCAGTGCGGTCGGATCGGAAGCGGCCGTCGGTGTTGATGACCGGTGGGCGCGTCGGGCGAATGGGTTGGCGACGTGACGTGGGAAGCTGTAGCGTTGTATACAGCTGGTCGTCGAGATTTTCCCTCCCTTTGAGTGTCGCGCAAAGGTACGGGACGGGAAAGAAGAGGTACGTGGAGAAAAAAAAGGCTGGGGTGGGTAGAAGGGATGCTACAGCGCGCGTCGACTGCAGGAAGGCCCAGACGTACTGTACCAGACCAAAGAGACCTGGGGGTGCGGCGGCAACCAATCAAACCGGGCAGGGCAAAGAGGAGCTGATCTGCAATGGAGATGGGTGGCCAACAAAGAAGCAGCAAAACTACTCTCGATGCTACAGATGAACAGACAGTAAGCAGAGAGGTCGAATATGCAGATTGTCTTCTGCGATGAGTGAGGTGCAAGCAAAGGGATTGCTACTTTTTAAGTAGGCTTAAGCTGGTGAATTTAGGAAGAATGCTGTTGCCTTTACTGGGCGTTCCGAGTCCTAGTGTATTGGCTTAGTAATTTTCGACCTTTCAGGTGGAGACCTTGAACATCTACCTGGCGCAGGTAGCTACTCGACATTGCTGCCTGAGGACAGCGACGCCCTGTGATTGGGCCACACAAAAGAGCTTGCCGGCTGAGCCAATGGCAAAGCTGCGAAGTTCAGGCAGGAGCGATCATGTGCAGCTTCAGCCTACTTTGCGCAGTACTTCACTTCAGGCACATGAGAGATATTGAGCGACTTGGTTCACACATCATGCGAGCGTCGCATAGCTCTACAATCGTCACCATGACTCTCCAAAGCCTGCGTGCATGCTATTTGCCCTTACTCTGCGGTTCGATTATAACGGTAACTATTGCAGACCGTCCTTTCTCCCAGTGGAGACTCTTCAGAAACATGATGATAAGTAGCTGGTGACCGCCAAAAGATCACTAACCGCAAGTTCAGACAGCAGAGAGGGAGAGGCAGACAGCCAAACAACAACAACAACAACAACAATAGTGATAAACATTGATCTCTGAGCTCTTTGGCCTCTGCGGGGGAGGGAACCACACGCCAATGAGAAGAAGAAAATTTATCCTACGCCAAACCTCTAAGTAGAAGAACGTGTGTAAGATACGATACGATACGAATAATAATCTGATTTTCCTCATCGCGCTACCTTCAGCCTGTTCTGATAACGCCAATGACACGTAGGCAGCAGTAGCCAGCCGCACATCTTCTGACGCAGTCCGTACAATCGACCCGAATGGAAAAAGAAAGAAAAAAAAAAGAACTAAAATTGTATGAGGTCTTGCGCCTGGGTGTTCTGCTGTTGCGGCCGAGTCGCTGCGAAAGGATTGTTGCTACCATTGATTCCCGCTGGTCCTGTCGCAGCAGGCAACTGAGCGCCATATGATATGTTGGGCATGCCGGTAAACTGGGATCGGAGGAAAGGATTGCTTCCGGTCGCTTCCGCTGTAAGGCGATTGGCACCTGCTCCAGCACTATTGACAAATGTTCCAGGCGCTGTGTGTTGTGCTGGGATACGCGTCTGACCCGTATTGCCGAATGTATCCATGCCATCACCACCAGCAAGCAATGCATTCAACTTCGCCTCATGTTCCGTCAACTCCTTCTGCGGAGCGCCAAAGGCAGCAGATCCCTGGTTCGGCTGGTTGAAACTGGGCTGTGGTTGGTTGAACGTGGAGAGCGTCTTTTGTTCCGGCAGACTGCCAAGGGATGGCATCGCTGGCATGGGAGGCTGACTTTGAGGCTGCGGGCGACCAAATGATGATGCGAATGGATTGTTCGATCCTGTTTGCATAGGCTTCATGGGGTTCCCCGCCTTCATGGTGCCTGTCGACCAAGGGTTGTTGCTTCCTGGTTGTGCGACGGGCTCTTGAGGAGCAGGGCTTTGAACTTGCGATTGGGCATACGGATTGTAGCCTGTCGGCTGAGGCTGGAATCCCTGCATACTCTGTTGTTGCCCATAAGGGTCCATGTTCATGCCCTGCTGTGGCATTCCAAAGCCGCCACCATAACCGTTCTGGAACCCAGTCGCTTGCGGCTGCTGATAGCCCGTGTAGGCATTCGGCATGAAGCCTGTGGGCTGCGGCTGCAACTGACTTTGATCGATGGGATTAGCAAAGAAATCAACAGCGCTGCCCTGCTGATAACCTTGGTTGAACCCGGTGTACTGCGGCTGCGTCGTTTGCGTCGGGGTGTCGTCAAATAGCAAAGATGCGTTACTGTCCTCCATCTCTCGCCGGCGTCGCTCGTCCTCTTCCTTGCTAAGCTTGATGGCCTTAGCGAGGTCGTCGTCCTCGATTTCGTTCGCAGCGCGGCTTGCGCGTTTTCTGCGATCCTCCTCCTCCTGGTGCTTACTGGCCTCAATGGCGAGCCTATACTCCGTGTCGTCCTCGTTGCTTTGACGGCGACGTGGCCGGGGCTGCGTGGGTCCCATCTGCTGAGGTGCGAACTCCTCAAGGCCTGTGACACGAGACTTCCATGACTTGCGGTCACTTCTCTCAGCCCGTAGCCGTTCTTCGTCCAGGATGAGCGCGGTCAGTTCCTTTGCAGCGACGCGGACTATTCCGCCCAGTCAGTCAACGGACGAACAACAAAATCTGCTCGACAAAAGAACTATACCGTTTTGGCCGACATCTCTGCCGTCTTCATCAATGTACTGGAACTCGCGCAGTGTCTTGATAATGTAGATGCTCTGTCTCGCCCATGTAACGACAAGCTCAGATCCTTCATGCAGACAATAGTCAAGCACCTTGAGGGCCTTCAAAACGTGTCGCCAATTCTTGCCCTTGTCGTTGAGACGTTTGTCTAGCATATCCATGATCTCGTAAAATTCGGTCGATCTGTATATAATCAGTAACGCGACGCCTGATTTAGGGGCAGAGCGACAACCCACGTGTTGTATGTCAGCTGAGCGATTTCGCTCATCTGAGTGCCCGTCGGACCCCATGGATCATTACTGGTGGCTAGACAGAGAATGACAATTAGCCACTGGCCATAGGTGTACTCAAATGGGGTGACGCGGTGTAGGACGCACCTTCTCGGACTTTGACTTGGACACTTGAATAGCCCTTCGTCACGTTTTTGACACTGCGAATAACTTTGGACATTTTGACGGCTGGTTTCTATCGTAATTTGATGGCAGGCTATGGCCAACTAAGTTCGCTTCTCAAACGAGGCAAGAGACTGTTGGGCGATATCGGGGCCGTCGGTAGGGTGTTCCGATGAACTGTCGGGAGCGTCGGGAGGCCGATGAGAAAGAAGGAATCGGCAAAATGGCCTTCCGCCAGGTTCTAGACAGCGCAAGTAACCAAGCGCAGTTGGGCGAGAAAGCGCTTGGGCCCAACGCAGGCGAGTCGTCGGCGGACAGACAATATAACCTGTATTCGCAGGTGATGTTTGAGTGCTGAAGGCAGCGAGGTTGACGCGGTCAGCGAGGAACGCTGCAATATCACAATGTAGCTGTAGACGGAGAGGGGTTGCGATCGGCGGGTTGTCGGCGATGGAGATTGTGGTTGACGAAATACCTTTTGAACCGGTCCCACGAGTAGTCGAAATGACCGTTGATGGGGCGTCGCAAGCGGGCCTGGCTGCAGAGACCAAGGCAGTGATGTTACTGGACGCCTGTGGGAAATTGACCACCCTTGTTAGTTAATCACTTGCAACCCGGGAGGAAGTGAACGAGTGAATGATTGAATGGGTCGGCGCTCTGTCGTGGGAGGGTAGAGGGGGTGGGAAGGAGGCAGATGGGAGATGAATGGCAAAAGGGCCAGAGGCGATGCCGAATGACACGGCCAGGCGGCTCAACAGGGCAAAGCTTCCTCTCAATCCCGATTCGAGGTATGTCAACAATGGTCCGACTTGCCTGTTTTTCTGGGAGTGCTGATGGCCAAAAATCAGGCACAGGCACAGGCACGATGTTTGGATGTGCGGTGTTGGGGTAAGGTGATTAGAGACAAGTTGGTTAGATGAGGCAGGTCAGGCCAAAAGTCAAGTTTGGTTGCGAATGGAGAGTGTCACGCCTCTGGCAGTGCCGCAGTATGTGCGGCGAAGGGTGCTGCGTAATGCGACTTGGCGAGCGGAGACACGACTTACGCACCGGAGCACCTGTGCTCGCTGCGCCTGCGCCTGCACTCGGCCTGTACCTGCACCTACCTACCTTACCTTACCTCGCACCTCATCAGTACCTACCTTCTCTGCATAGGTACCTTAGGTAGGTAGCGACCTGCAGGGACGGGCTCTTGAATGCAATCAAATGGCACTGCCCGCCCAAAGAGCTGGCAGCCTAAACGCAAATGCATCCTGTCTACCAGCACCGTCTCGCCCCAAGACGTGTTGATTAACCTTCGGGGTCTTGAGTAAGAAACCCATATGACGAGGTGAACATCCTGACAATGGCTTTTAGCATCTGAGCTTGCCAAATACCATGGCTAATGAGGTCGCAGTTACTTTGCTAGGTGCCTTCCAGGTTATGGTACTCGGCTACCCTACCGGAGGTACTACCTCCACTGGGCTACCTACCTTATGGACGAGGTAGCTAGTGTACTATGTAAGGTATTTAAGGTAAGATATGTACGGAAGACAGGTGCCTTGTATGGATACGATCAAAAGACCAAAAGGTTGGAAGGTGCCTTAGGTACAGCCGACGTGGAGCAAGGTTCCATGCCTTACCTTGCTTGGGGCCGTTTTTAAAGCCGAGCCGCCATCATTCCGTTCCGCTTCCGTTTTCTTACCTACCGTGTCACGGTAGCAATCGCGCAGTGCTTTGCGTCTGCTGTGCTTCTGCGACGCATCAATCACCTGAAGGAAGTACCTGACCTGACCTTACTGAGATGGACCCCAACCACCAAACCCTGCCTGACCAGGCGCATTTTCCCATCGCTTCGAGTGCCTACGGGGAGTCGCCGCGCTCTCAAACACTACACGTCTTCTCAAACGTCCAAGCAAGCAGATAACCCACCCATGTCATACTGCCTTCCTTGATCTTACGTCGCAGCACTGAACCAGCGACTGCCTGCTTTCGGTCACCTGCTGAACAAGCACAGCTTTTGAGGTTTGAAATTATTAACTATGTTCTACCACACAGTATATCGACCCGACGCCTAGGAAATGATAATTAGGGGTATCAGCCGTGGCATTTACTTATCCTCTGCTTGGCCACCCGCGTCTCCGTGACCGCTGTCTTCAACTCTGGCAACTTCTTCCATAAATGTGGACGGCTGCGCTCCAACCTGGAGTTGGATCCGGGCCACGTCGATTGATTCCTGGTTCTCCAGCGTGAACGCTTCGTCCTCTCCATTCGTACCTCCGAGACCCGCAAGCCGCGTCCTTTCCCTGATCCAGGCCGGCGGAAGACCAGGTCCGCTGTCAGCGTTACCGTAGTCGCTCTTCTTAGTGCCTTTAGGCCATCGTCCAGGCCCTCGCCCAGTCCCGCCGGTCTTCCTACGCGACGACGACGAAGAGCTCTTGGGCCGGCTTGATGTTGGCCGTCTGACGCTGCTGCTGCTGCTGCCGGCCGGCCGTCGCGGCCGCGAGTTATTACTGTTGCTTCGAGGTACCGTCGGCCGCGATACGCTAGACCGCGGGCGATCTGAACGACGGCCTCCAGGAGGTGGGTACACCTCGAACCTGGACGGCGGCACATCTCTATACAGCAGCGTCCAGTTGTCTAGGGAAAGCTGATCCAGGTCGGCCTGTGTCGCTTGAACATCTTGGTATGCCTCCTCATGAGCCGCTGCCAAGCCGCTGTCACCATTTGAAAGGTCGTCCTCGTGCAACTCTGTGGATTCGTAAACCGCCAGCTGCATCTCGGCTTCATCCAATTCATCTCCTGCGGTATCTTCGTTGTTTGATGGCGCACTTTCAATCGCCATGGTCTTCTCTCCTATTCCCTTGACAGAATTGCCATTGGCAGCAGGCTCATGTTGGGAAAGAACCGAGACTGCTTCTTCAGCCGGCTTCTGGGCTTCATCGTCTTCGCGGGGTGCAATCGCGCTAATAGCGGGACCAAGTTCAAAGTTGGTAGCATTGCCTCGGCCCATAACGTACGGAGTCCAAGTCAACGCGTCCGGATTCAGCTTGACGTAGTTCTTGCGCTCCCATTTGGAGATGTATTCGGTGCAGTACGCAAGGTCAACTCGAAAAGCGTATAACTCAGTGTGCGGGTCGCGGACGAGGCACCGGAGACCTTCAAGAGCCGATATGACATCGTCGGGTGTCAATCCTGTATCATCAGACATCTGCCGGACACTCAAGCCATGAGCAGCCGCCTTGGCGTCCGAGATGTGATCCAGGAGATAACGGCAAAGCACTAGCCTCCAATAGTTGCGATAAGAAACCAAGCCCATGTCAGAAAGTGGTTTTTCGGGCGATCCTGTCTTGCGCTCGACGCGAGTAAGCAGATATGAGAAATCTATCAACAAGTTGCCATAACCTTTTCGTTGATGGATTGGTAAGGTCAAGATGCAGGAAACATTGTTCTGGCTGCTCGCCCTCTTCTCTTTGGAGAAATAACCAACGAAATGATAACCGAGAGCGTCATACTCACACAACACATAGAAGAGGAAAGGCTCGACGTCGTAGTAGAGTGTTTTGGATCCGAGGAAGAGTTTAGCCAGCAGACAGAGATTCTGGCAGTAGACTGGATTCTTTCGGCCGTCAACCTCGAAAACAGAAACAGAACCATGTCGGTATATCTCGTCGCCCGGAGGGTGCTTCGCCGGACACTTAAGTTTGTGACGCCAGGCTACATAATCTGAGTTCATGTACTTGAGGCAGAACTCGCAAATGTACAAAGTTCGGTTCCGACTGTACTCTTCAGGGTAGGGAGCGGCATACCACGTGTCGATTTCCCAACCGCTGAAATCGATACATTCGATCTGGCTTGCCGGTCCAGCATTCTTCTTTGGCTTCTTGGCAGGCGTCCCCAACATAGCCTGGGTACTGTGAAGACGAGCTCTCCAGACTTCTTCCGCCTTTTGTTTCGCCTCGTCGAACCGCCGGCGGTCATCATTGGCAGGCAACGTTCTAGACGTGTCGGCTTCTGCCTCGCTAAGAATCCCTCCGTACGGCTTGGTCTTCATTTCGTCCGTCTCGCGATCGTAGAAAGAATAGAAGGGATGTGAAAAGTCTGTCGCAGTGAAAGTTGACGGCACAACCGTTGAGACGCCACCACGCGACGAGGCACCATCTCTCCTGTCCGATCTCTTCCGATTGATGTTGCTTTTCTGGACAAGACGCGACGAAGTGAGGACGGCTTTACTCGCATATTGACGATTGTTGAGCGTTGGCGACGGGTAACGACGACAGCCTGGGATTTCCTAGCGGGATTCAGCCGCAGCTTGCGACGGACGTCTTTTTCTGCAGTGCCATCAGACGCATCCTGGTTCATGTTCGAGCCATGGCTGGTCTCTCGCTCCTTGGAGGCATTTCTGCGACGTTTCCGAAGAGACATCACCATTTCGTCCGCCTCAACGGAAGAGGTTTTTCGCTTTCGAAGAACGCGTGATCCATCCATAGGATCGCCGTCTAAGAGAAGCTGGTTGAAGACTGAGTGAGAGTCCGGTTTCGCAGGACCCTTCTGGGGGGGTAGCAAGTCGCGCGCTACTTGAGATGCTGTTGACCTCCTTGAAGAAGGCGACAGCTCAAGCTCGATTTCCTGTTCGGGTTCAGGTCGACGAGAAACATCGGTTAAGGCCGCAAGAGATGGTTCGTCATCGGGGGCAGCACATTCAGGGCACTTCCACTGCTGAAGATCTAAGATTCATCTTGTTAGTGCACCTGGAATACTGGGCAAGTAGTTACAGAGCTTACCGCTGAGCTCCTTCACCATATTGGCTTCTCTGGCGCAATGTTGGTGTGCTACACAATCAGTCAGCTTCGTGTTTTTGCCCAAAGACACGCCTGGCCACTTACAATTTTCGCCACATGCGACACAGCTCAAGTACTCCTCGAAGTCCTCGCCAGGATCGTTGTCCTCGTCTTGCCTGCAGAACATACATGTGTTAGGCGCGGCATCCTCCGAGCCTTCTTCCTCGTCATCTTCTTCACCCCCAGCAGCGTCTTCCCATGCTGCGGCACCGTCGGACTCGTTTCCAGACTCGCTCTGGGAGTCTGAGTGTTCGCTGTCAAGCTCCACCTCATCATCCGTCTCCCCTGGTCGAATCTTGACAGCGCCGACGCCTTCAGCCTCGTCTTCTTCAATATCGTCCAGGAGACTACTGCTCCGACTTCGCGCGCCTGCTGAGGCGTCATCACCATCGTGCTCCAGGCGCGCACCCATGTCCTCCTCAGAATCGTGATCCAAATTGTCGTCAAGAGACGCCTGAGAGAGATCGCTGGCATCGTCTGTGTTTTCGCCCATTTCCAGGTCGTCTGCCATGGCACTGACGAATCTCCCCTCTTCTCCATCGCCAGATGCGTCTGAAAAGCCGTCATCGTGGGTATTCGGGTTCGTCAACGGACTTTCAGTACTCCCAAGGCCATCTTCGGCAGCATCCGGGACGGCCGATTCATGCTCGGCATCCTCATCCGACTGGATAGCGCTCTTCTGGAGCTCCTCTTCTGACAACACCGCACTTTGTTGCAGTTGTTCTTCGGTAAGATGCGCACTCGCCATTTTGCCGCACAATGCTCGACACGGAGGCTCGCTCAAGACGGGAAGTTACTGCTGCGCAACGCGTCCACAAAGAACACAATGTCGGTTCCCACAGCCCATAGCTGCCCAGAGGAGAAAAGGTAGCTAACGCTGGCGGTGAGCTCGGCGAGGTCGACGCGCTGCAGTTCGGTTCGTTTGATGCGTCGGGATCGGCTGAGCGGGCGCGCGGGCGGTACTGCAGATACGAGCGATTCAGTGAATGTCAGAATGGTACTCGATATGGACGAGAAACGCGTTGCGCGGGGTATTGACGTCAATCTATCTCGTCTAGGTTGGCATTGAGTAGGCGAGTGGTACTTTCAAGATGCTAGGTTGGGTTATGCGCGAGGAAAGCGGCGACACGTTGGCGACTCAACCGCGAGCTACCACCTTGAGGTACTCGCCGGCCTGTTCCCAAGGGATGCGACTTTACTACTACCTTAGCAAATAAGAGCCTACCTTACACATGTACTTTAGGCAGGTACCTGACCCAGCCTGTCGCGTACAGTGCCCCGACTCGATCTTGCCTGTGCCTGACACTCAATCTCACAAAGCTTGCGGCATCACGGGGGTGGGCGCAAGCTTGCACAGTGTCATTAAGACAGTGCTGTCTCGTCTCCACATCTGTGCGCACAACCAGTCAAAATGCTTCTAATTGAGTTTGATGTCGGAACGGTCACGTGATGCAGATTGATGTGGCCCAGCTCAGCTCTGGTCGATGGTCGCAGCGGCTTCGTCGTCAATCAGCCTATTGATCGCAAGAGGCCGGCATTCTGCAACGCCGCATCCCGCCATCGACCTCGACCTCGGCTTTGACTTAGAGTCGCGACAGTTGCAAGCAGTGATCTCGCTACTTGTCTCTTCCATCGATATACACAGGAAACTAGTTGAGCATCCTTGACTGAAAGATCACACGCGACAATGCCTGTTCCTTTCGAGACTCTGATTCCCTATGGAATCATGGTTGCCGTGAGAGCTACCCATGCTTACCCGAACGGGACACTTCAATCATAGATGCGGACGCTGAAACCAGTCCAGATGTTTGGCATTACCGGCACCGGCTTGCACGTCATCAAATACGTCCAGAATGGTGGAAAGAAACCTCGTTGGGGGTTGGATCAATGGGACAGAGTAAGTATTTCCTCCTGCGTGCCTCGCCATTGCCAACGCTAACCAGCCGGACTGCAGCAAAGTACGCACCATTCCGAAATTGTGACGTTTTCTTGCAATCGGCTTGATATCTAACTTTCATGTCTACTAGTGATGGATCGCGATCGTCGACTTACGGGCGACCTGCGAGGTCAAATCGACAACGCCGAAGCCCCTCTAGGCTTCGAACTCAACAACCCTTGGAGGGTAAGCCCACGCAGGAAACCAGAGTCGGGTGTTGCAGCTGACAAAACCACAGTTAGAGAAGCGTTTCTCGTAATACACGGGATGATAACAAGAAATGTATTCTACTGGAACAATCGGGCGTATTCTGATAGCCTTGGCCATATCAGCCAAGGAATAAACTTTGGTCTTTCAGCTACGTACGGGTGTACCAACCTCATTGATCTTTCCTGTCCGCGATTGATGGGTGGTGCACATTAAGAGGGGCGCGTCTGATGGGAATTGCTCTGTCTTATATGCGGATCTCTGGCTTGTTCTTATTGAGCCCGTCTACCAGGAGGCAGGCCTGGCAGACAGCCTGGCTTGACATGTATCCGCATCTCTCGCAACTGCCCAATTTCTGAAGAGTGCCGTTCGTCGCCGCTTGCTGCGTTGAGGGCTTTGGCTGCCCAACAACTATTTTTGCGTGGGATTTTGTCTTTCCGGCTACCGCAGTCGTGTAGTCCGTTGCCAGGCCTGCATCATCTGTAGTCTGGCTCAATTGTGCGTCCAGCCGAGCGATCTCCCCCTTTAACCCGTTGCCATTTTGCGAGCCGCAACCACTAGCGTAATCTTCCTCGGAAACGCGACCAGAGTCGCCCTTGCACGCGCATGAGTTGCTCGATGCGCCGGCAACGAGTCGCGCCATATCCTCGCCGCTCCGGACTATGTCCAAAATCGCGCTGGGACGCACCCGCTCGAGGTTCTTGATCAAGGTGCGTGCAGTGCCTCGAAAGGCTTCAGGACTGTATATGCATTCGGTGCTGAAGTAGTCGAGTTTTTGGTGATGAGCATACAGCACAATCTCCTTCTCGTACGAGTATTTTAGCGGCTTGCTGCGTTTGACGTCGCTGGAATCGTCGCCAGTGGTGATGCTAGTGCTCCTACCAAGGCGAGGTAAATCACCTCTCAAGAGGTTCATGAGAATGGTCTCAGCAACGTCGTCGGCATTGTGACCGGTAACAAGATGTTTGATGCTCAGCATCTTGGCGCCACGATCCAGCGCCTGCCGGCGGAAGACTCCGCAATAAGTGCAGTTTCCTTTCTTGCCGACGGTTTCGACCACCTGGTCCATTGTCCAACCATAAAGCTCGTCGTAGCCTACGACGGTCAGCGGCATGTCGTACTGGACAGCATTCCTCTTCACCGTCTCCAGTGAATCGTCTCTGTAGCCTTTGATTCCTTCGTCGATGCTGAGAAGCACAAGCTCCAAGCCATAGTTATATCGTTCGTTTAGGGTTTTGAGCACGCTTGCCAGCACTGTCGAGTCCTTGCCACCAGATGCGCCAATGGCAACTTGTTCACCAGGAGCGAAGAGACCGGAGGACACTATAGTATGGTGTACCTCTTCCTCGAAAACCGATATGAAGCAGGCTTTGCAAAGCTTCTGGTGATTCTTGGGCCGCTTGACAAGAGCACGCTGTGTCTTGCAGTTGGCGCAAAGGACAGGGGCCATGATGGCGATGGCCTGAAGCACAGCTGATGCTGACAATTATGAGCGAGGCAAACTCTTTGCCAGCCCAAGTCAGATCCGTCGAGGGATGGATAATCCAGCTTCTTCAAGACACAGGAAAAGCTGGCCTTGTGGTAGGCCCCCGTTAAGCGTTGCGAGAAAAAAAGAATTCACCTTTGGTTAAGGAATGAGTAATTAGGTACGGGCAATTCGTCAACAGGTAGGTAGCGTCGGGTGCTCAGAAACCCGGCAGTTCGGTGAGTCTTCGGTCAGAGAACCAATCGGAGCAACACCTACCTGAAGCCCCCCGGAGACGACCTGGGCATCCGTAGGTGGCTAGGTCCTTAGGTAGTTAAGGTACCTACACTAAGGTACCTGACGCAGCCACAGCCAGTACAACCAACTCCAAGCCAGTCACGTGATGATAGCGGTGTTGCTGATCCTTATCGCAAACCCACCGACCAGAATTTTCTTGTGCCCTAACTCCAGCCCACACTTCAGGCGCAAACCTTTTGTCGTCTCCGCCATCCTGAGCCTTTGCAGCGTTGTGTTGTCCCTCATCCATCCCCCCTCCACGGCAGCATCACGACAACCGACAAAATGGTAAGTGCACACCGAAAGTCGACGCCTTCGTTTGCCCTCGTGGCCAGAACATCCAGTGTCGCCTGCGCACACTGCGATTCTTCCATCCGCCCGCCTGTCCTTGCATTGCTCGCACGCATCGCAGCACGGCGTGATGATGATGATTTGGCTTGAGAGGACGGCGAAGGATTGATCTGCCATGAGGCGTCAATTCTTCTTGCCGTCCTTCTCTTTAGAGTTCAGGGAAGACACAAGTTGATTTGAACAACTCGCTGATGTCTTTCTTTCTCAATGACAGCCTCCCAAGTCCGGTAAGAAGGTGGCACCCGCCCCTTTCCCTCAGGGAAAGGCTGGCTCCAAGAAGGCCCCCAAGGTCAGTACCCAAATTCGCAACTCCGGCCGCTTAACCCAGTAAAGGCTGACGTCCTCCTCAGAACCCCCTTCTTGAGCGCAAGCCCCGCAACTTCGGCATCGGCCAGGACATCCAGCCTCGCCGCAACTTGTCCCGCATGGTGAAGTGGCCCGAGTATGTTCGTCTTCAGCGCCAGAAGAAGATCTTGAGCATGCGCCTCAAGGTCCCCCCTGCGATCGCCCAGTTCCAGCACGTCCTCGACCGCAACACTGCCGCCCAGGCTTTCAAGCTCCTCAACAAGTACCGCCCTGAGACCAAGGCCGAGAAGAAGGAGCGTCTCGTCAAGGAGGCCACAGCCATCAAGGATGGCAAGAAGAAGGAGGATGTCAGCAAGAAGCCCTACACTGTCAAGTACGGTCTCAACCACGTTGTTGGCCTCATCGAGAACAAGAAGGCTTCTCTCGTCCTTATCCCCAACGACGTTGACCCCATTGAGCTGGTCATCTTCCTGCCTGCCCTCTGCCGCAAGATGGGCGTCCCCTTCGCCATTATCAAGGGCAAGGCCCGTCTCGGTACTGTTGTGCACAAGAAGGTAAGCACATTCAAACCGTGTTTGTTGAGATGCTAATCAATGTCAGACCGCCGCTGTCCTGGCTCTCACCGAGGTTCGTTCTGAGGACAAGAACGAGCTGTCTAAGCTTGTCTCTGCCATCAAGGATGGCTACATCGAGAAGACCGAGCAGGCGAGAAAGCAGTGGGGTGGTGGTATCATGGGTGCCAAGGCTCAGAAGCGCACCGAGAAGAAGAGGAAGGCGCTCGAGACCGCTATCAAGGTCTAAGATGGACGAATACCCGGACTGCTTTTAGTGCATTAGGAGACTAGGCCACTGGAGGTTATCGGATTATAAAAATTTGGCATGGCGTCGGGATGACTAATCATTTGGGTTCGAGTTCACGCTTCAGGTTTCCCCTTCGCATCTACCTCCCCGGACTGAAATATGTGTGTCGTGCCCTGACCAGGTTCAAGTTCGGGATGCAGACGATCATGCTCGTCCATCAGATGTACCCACGTGTAGCAGCATCACCCAGCGTAAGCAATGAGCAGAGCCAAATATTGTGTATCCGAACTTGCCAGGTTTTAAGTGGAATATTCTCCTGCTAAAGAGATGACGTGTACCAACCAGATGATGAATTGAGCTTGACAACTGGTGCGTGTGAGCGACAATCGACTAGAAAACAAATACTACTTGTAGCGCAACTCTCTCCAAGAGTTGATCGACGGCAGGGATTTGAACCGAGCGAGATCACTGTCTGCTCGTAAAAGATCACCTCTGATTCTGCTAAATCGGCCTGACTGCCCCATGTACACGCGTTGGATGGGACTGGGAGTTGTCAGTCGGGGACGGGATGATTGCGATGACAGTGGCAGCTTGAATCTGTACAGGGGCCGGGGTCACTTTCCCAGCTGCCTACTGCGGGGAAAGTTCTTCATGTACGGTAACTTCTCGCTCTTCTGCGATCCCGGTATGTTGTATCCGTAACCTGTGGCAGATAATCCTTGTCCACTCACCCCCGTCGAGTCTCGACACAATGACTGGCTAGATTTGGATGCGTCTAAACCAGGAAAAGCGGCGCACGCGACTGGCGGGGCAGACAAGCTCACGCACATGGAGGAACCACAGGTGGCAGGACAGAGTAGGAGGATGTAGTAGGAAGATCAAAAAGGGAGGGGGAAGAGAGGGATAGGGTGGGGTTGACGGCACCATCTTGCATTGCAAGCGTACAAATACTATGGTTGCCTCTTGAACCTGGTAGCGTTGGCACTTCTAAATGTGTCGTTTCAGGGTGGGGGCGGCCCCTAGCCCGGCTTTTCGTCCGCTACTCTGATCAGTCACCGTATGCTTCAAGTAGGTTACTGAGCATCCATGGATGGGTTAAGTTCAATGCTTGTGGCCCACGTCTGCCTGTGTCGAAGATCAGGTCCGTCGTTGTGCGCAGGGTAAATATGGGCCGGGTCGTCAGCCGCCCTCTGGTGTTCTCGGCACGCTCTCGCTGGTCGACAAACGTTCAAACCTAATAAGACAATCACAAATACGACAGGTTTGCATGCAAGTCGGCCGGAGCATTTGACGACCAGAACGAGCACGCACTTGACCTGTACCAAAAAGACGGTAGCAGAGAAGCGGAGAGAGACGACGAGATCAAGGCTTGAGGAGCATGCGGAGCAGCACTACTGGGATAGCACAGCTTCTGCCGCGGTAAGATATTTTGAACGACTCATCGAGTCTTGGCTCTGTTTGGATCTGTATCTAAAAGAAGCATGCCCGTCCCCTGTTGCATCTATTGTTGCTGCGGCCATTTGAGAGCGAAGACAGCTGGGTTCCCTGCGGTTCACTGTCCCTGCGGTTAGCTGTACGGAGTGACATTCTCTAGTTATATTATCCGCATGCCCCCTCCCCTCCCCACCCAAAGCCATCGTTGTACGCATCACCCTTCCTCATCTTCCAGACTGTTGCGTGGTGGCATCTTGCTATTCTCTGCAGGATCTGTCCTCATCACTTTTGGTAGTGCTTTCTGGCAAAGGCGCTTCTCCTTGCTTCAGTTCATCCATTAGGTTTGTTCTGCCTGTCTCAACCGATCTCCTCTCATTGGATCACCACTCAGTCGGTCCGCTCCATCTTCCCCAACATCCCATGTTTGGCTGCATGTCTCTGCCCATCTTGATGCAAGTCCCTACTCTCAGCATAGCCGGTAACCATCCCTTTGCATGCCACATGAGTGATCACTTACACACACACGCTGTATCATACACAATGCCTCCTCCTGACCACCCGACCTCTCATCCTCTCCGCTCGTCCAACCTGTTGTGACACCCACCATCCTTCGGTCCCTCCGCTGAGGACTCGGAATTTAATGGCAGACGCTGATTATCCCAGTCCAACCCTGCAGCTTACTAGTGAGTGGAACGACGATTTCACGAGAAATCTCCAGGTCACACACCACGGTGCTCGGCATCCGCCACAACTCGCAGCCCAGTTATATCTCGACCTCTTTCCCGACTACCCGCGTCCCATAGTTTGGCTAGCACCGGCCGTGGGAGAGCCGCCTAGCCTGCCCCGACGCCTAGCCGCCACGTTTCCTGTCGTTGCGACCGGCAATCTACTGCTCCAGAGCCCCTTTCCTGCATGAGCTCCTCTCGACTCTAGTGTGAGAGACCGAACACATCATCTGGAGACCGGCCCGGTTATCTTCCATCCCCGAGAGATATCTAAGCAAGGGGTTCTCAGAATCCTCTGTTGAGAAAGAAGCACAGCTTTGCGGGTCTCAGCTAGCACTCCAAGAGCGGAAACTATCTAACTATCCATCCTCATCAGCTCTATATTTTCCTCTTCAGGTCTTCACTGCTCCCACCGTACTTGGGTCTTTCTACAGCAACTTCTATCCCTTTCTCGTCTTATTCAACTGCTGAGACCTCAAGGAGTTAGTCGTCATGGCGTTCCAGGACCGTAAGTGCTGCCGATGCGAGAAACCGATCAAAATAGGCGCCATTAGTAGGGGCTAATACGGCTTGTTGGATGCAGAGAACAAGTTTCTGTACGCTCTGAGCTCCAATCAAGCCTGGGCTGGATATAAGTCGCACCAGAACCCAGCCTTTTTCAAAAATTTGGCAACAGGGCAGTCCCCTTCTATCCGTAGGTTCTCCCTCGCTGGACCCTTCTTTTCCTGCCCCCCCCTCCCCCTCTCTCTCTCTCTCCTCCTCGTCCAGCTAGACGATTCCCAACCGGCATTTTACTGGTGCTGTTCCATTTTAAAAGCTGACGTGCGACGAACAGTGTGGTTGGGATGTTCCGACTCAAGGGTGCCGGAAACGACGATTCTTGGTCTACAGCCAGGAGATGTCTTCGTGCACCGTAACATAGCGAATATCGTTGCCCCGACAGACATCAATACCTCAGCCGTCATTGAGTATGCGGTCACCCACCTCAAAGTCAAACACGTCGTTCTCTGCGGTCACTCGGCTTGTGGTGGTGCCAAGGCGGCATTGGGCGATTCCCGTGTTGGAGGTGTGCTCGACACATGGTTGACACCGCTGAAGGCTATCCGGGCTCAGAATATCGAAGAACTTGCCGCCATTAAAGACGATGATATGCGCGCCGTCCGCATTGCCGAAATGAACGTCGAAGCTGGCGTCCGAGTTCTCATGGCCAACTTCGCTATCCAGGAGGCAGTAAAGGAGCGTGGTCTTACAGTTCACGGATGTCTTTTTGACATTGCCAGCGGCCGAATCAGAGATTTAGGGTTTGGTACACGTGGCGAAGGGGGACGAGGCATAATAGCCGACGGCGACGAAGACATTGTTCGCGGAAAACATGCGCAGCTCGTTTTCCGCGATGGAGACGCCTCAATGCAAGTACGATGAATAGGCGAAGGGAAAAAGGAGGGAGGCAGGGCGTATATACTGCATAAATGCGATTACAGAGTTGTTTCTCTCGCCTGCCTTTGTTTATCAACGCCTGCGGGGAGGATATATCCTTACTTGAGAGAGCGCCGAACTTTCCTATGTCTGCGCGGCTAGGTGTGTGCTCAGTACCCGTAGATTTAAAGATAACTTCGATCGAGAACGACTATAAATTGTAGTAGTCAATGACGATGATGAGAACGACGATAACGAGGAGAGAAATCTTGATAGTAATAAGGGTAGAAGTGATTAGAGACGACAACGACGACAACGACGATAGCGACGATAGCGAGCACAGAGGGAAAGTAGTCGTTCCAGCATAGGAAAAATAGGTTACCTCTTACTCAGTCTTTGTTTGGATTGGAGGAGACCGCGTAATGAGCGGGTGGTCCGGCGCGGAAACGACACAAAGAGCGATCGTGTGAACCGACTAAAGAAAGCCAGGTAAGAAAGCACGGCACGTTGGGTCAGCATACGGTATTGTCTAAGTGGGAGGCTCGACCGTTATAGATGAGCAGTTTAAAAGAAGCATGTTTGTTTTCTGAACAGCTGGCAACTTGTCGACATGCGTCTCTAGCCCCACGCATGGGGGGGAAACAGAAAACAAAGAAGACCGTAGGAGTGTCATGTCCTATATCTACCCATACGTCGACACCCTCGAGGTAGGGAGATTCTCATCAAGTCGTCTCTCCCATTGCCAGTACGCGTCTTCTCCGCGACTTGCATCATGCTCAGACATAGAGCGCATGTATCTCGTCACTGATCAAGCTATTTAACCGTAAACCAGCTTGAAGAGGTCGTTGAAAACAAAGTAGTTGCCAGTGGGATCGCGCATCAGCTGGAAAGCCTGGGTGTAGTTCATTGGGCGTTGCTCCTCGTCGACCTTCATGATCAGCAGTTAGCTAGCTGGCTCAAGATGGCCGGATGCCAAAGATAAGAATCGCGTGCTTACCAAGAGCTGTCCAGTGACGAGGATGACGATGCCGCCTTCGAGGGAGGGCTGTGCGTCGAGCGTGGAGACCTGGTGCTTGACCTTCTCGAAAGGAAGGGACTGCGGGGTGAAAGAGTAAGTGAAAAGGTTCCATTCGAAGCTGTAGCGACTCGGGAACACTCGCGCGAGGTACAACATACCGAAAGCTTCTCGACGATGGCGTTGGCGCCCAACACAGAAGCGGACTCGAAAGTCAGCATGGACTGGTCGCGCTATTGCTACCATTAGCTTCGAGGGCTCAAACGACCGATTCAAGAAGCAGAAGATCTTACGTAGAGGCTGGCAAGCCCTTTGCGGTCTGAGTCGAACTGGTTGTAGTAGAACTCGATGAACTGCTCTGTTGATTTGACGGGGCTGATCAGTTTTCTGGGTGTTTCACATCGGGCGTTGCAAGCTCCAGGAGCATGACAAAGCTCGTAATCGAACAGGAAGAACACCTACTCGCGACCTCTTCGAAATCTGCGTCGTCTCAGTTAGCTACTTGCCGTAATATTGGAAGACACCGCGCGATGGGAGAAAGTAATGGATTGAAGCTTGAGGGCGCATCGCAGCGCGTCGGTTCGAGTGCGCAAAGCTTGGAACCCCGAGGACAACGGGACTTGAGGAAGGGATTTTCTTACTAGAAGCCATCTTGTCCGATTCCGTGGGAAGCCAGATACGTAAGGTAGGTTGACAATTCGAGGCTAGGGTCGAGAGATGTTTGTGTACGACGAGACTTTTTGGTGGGAGGAGCTATCGTCAGGCTGGAAAAAGAGGGGTGAGTCTGCCATTGGTGGTGGGTGAGGAGGGGACGGATACGTAGGTACTTACAGGGGCCCGAAGCTGCGCGGAAGTGTGTGCCCTCTTTGCGTGGATTCGCTGCGAAAGTGCCGCTGGAAACTGCCTTCTTAGGTGCCTACCTCACCTACCTACCTTACCTACGTTTAAGCCGCAGGGGGTAGGGCAGAACATTACCAAGTAAGTCAGGTAGGTAGTGTAGGTACATACACTGTAGGTAATGGAACTGCCCCACCAGCAGGTTTAGGCCGAAGCTCCCTTGTTGTGTCTCGTCGCGGTGGGCAACAACACCCTAAGGGGACGCACCGTGACGGCACTCCTTCGCCATATGCGATCAAGATGAGCACTCGTATAGATGCATGTAATATGCAATACTCAAGGGATGTCGCTTGTTCGTGTGGGTCGTTCAACGCTCCAGCTACAAATTTTCTTCATCGATTCGCGGGTGGAGGGCAAACCTTCTCTCACTCAACAACACATCTGAGTAGCATGATGGCGCAAATCGTCCACTTTGACGTTTGGCTTCGAGCTAATCTTTCTTCTTGCTCATGATTGCACTAACCGACGATTCAGCTGTTTCTAGCCCTCTCTCAGCTACAAAATTCTGCTCCCATAACAGGTAAGCAAGCATATCCTTCATTTCTACCATGTTCTCCTGTCTCCCGCAGCCCGCTACGATGATGATTATCTCTTCTTAAGAACGGCCAACTGAATTACCATGTTGATCCAAACTATATCAAGCTCAACAGTCTGATTGTAGCTCTCTTGCTTTTATTTGAGAAAGTCACCTGCTTGAATAGCACACGCTGACGAAATATAAACAGTTTTGATTGCAGACTGATTAACGTGGCACAAGAGGCCAAAGTTGGCAGCGAGGCGACTGAGGTTTGCTCAATATTACAGAATGCAGCAGCAGTGTCTCGGTAGCCTTCCTCGCACCTGCCCACATTAGCTAGATTATGTCTTCCGTTCACAATGCATCATTGTATCAGTGCCAGAAACCATTCCTCTAATTTGTCTGCAATGCAATGAACTCACGCCTCGTTTCTGTGGGATGCTCTTCACCGCAGCACCTCAGTGAATTTATGTATATCGAAGAAGTCGGGGCTGGTGGAAACATGCCAAGATGACCAAAACATATATGTGCCATATTCAGGGGCTTACGCAGAGGACTGCGTTACCATCCTCGTTACGCACGGGTTTCACATGTTAATACGTGTATTCGCAGGCTCTGAAGGCTAACAGCTTCCATGTTAGTTTGACACTCTAATTGCCAGCGCAGCCATCCAATGGGCGTGACATGGTTCGGCCAAAGCAAGCCAACTGGCACTGTACCCTTCTCTAATCTGCCAGTGTTCGCCATTTGAGGGCCCATTCGCCATCTATACGGTACAATCGTTGACCTTCTGTATGTGGCCAAGGTTGGTTCTTCGACGATTGGCATCGGTGCTCGGCGCATCCGTTTTTGGTGTCTGCGAGGCCGTATCGTCTACAGCTCTGTACGTCTTTTGATTCGAGGCATTGAGCTTCACAGTTCCTCCTCTTCTTCCTTTTCAGTCGAGGCGGACGGTGCCGTCGTCTGAGCTGGCGCTTGCTTCAAGATTTCGCCGAATCCGGGGTTAGATCCAGGCGGCAACAATCCCGCCGGTTCATTTCCCGCGTTAATGCTGGGGCGGTGCTTCTTCAATGGGCTGCCAATTGCTGATCGCACCGACTCCTCAGTGCCTGTTGCCACTTGACCATTACCGCTGGTGGCCGTCGTGGCAGAAGAGGGTCCAGCGAGGCTAGAAGAGGCATTGTTGCCTCCGACACCCGCAGAGACAGAGCGGTCTGGCTCAGATGAGTGTGCCCTCTTCAGCTATTTGTGCTTTGTTAGGGCATCGAGTTGAAAGTCAGAACCATTCGAGTACTCACATGAATGCGATTTACGCCATCGGCAAGCTCCCCCTGAAATTTAACATCCTCAGGGGCGAGCTTGTTATCCACATCCTTTTCATCGATATCTTGCATCTTGCCAATGAGCTCGTTCTCGTCGTCTTCATCGTCGCTGTCGTCGTTAAGAGCTCCTCCAACGTTGCCGTTGCTCTTCTTGCGAGCCTTCCGTCTTTTGGCGGCCTCAGTGTCTTGGTCTCTGAAAGCAGAGAAACCAACAGTGCCCGAGGGTTTAAGAGGACCTAAGTTGGAGAAGTCTAGCTGCCCTGACCGCCTCTTGACTGAACCGGGCGTTGTCTGTGCTGCCTTGGAAGAGGCAATGATGCCTATCTTTTGCAATTGGCCTGGGAAGCATTAGCAATTCATTGAACCGAGACCGAGAGACACCGAGACATAACGCTCAATGCAGGACAGGGTGTAGTTACGTTCTCCGCGGTAAAAGAAAGTGAAGGAAGCGTAGGGCTTGTCCGGACCGTCAATTCCCGTCACAGTTTGCGTGCTGATGGTCTTGGGGTCCAATGTCTTGGGTTTGGCAAAGCTCGTTGTATGCTCAACATCTGCATCAACGCCCGACTTTCCATTGCCCTGATTCGAGGCGTCGGCGTCGTCATCATCGTCGTGGGCGTCGAATTGTGGTGAATATTCACCCTTCTTGATCTCGCCGGAGGCCAGTACCCGAAACATGAGCACCTTGATTTGTCCAGTTGCCTCAGGGATCTCGTCGTCATCAGAAAGGGAATCAGAATCATCTTCGCCAAAAACAGCTTCGACGGGGGAGCCATCATCAGCGCCATAGCGAAGGGTATCCCGAGGTCCGTTGGGCCCTTCCTCCATCTGTATGCTAGGAGACTCGGTTGCAGCCTTTTGACGCCGACGGCGTTTCTCAAACTTTTGCCGACGACGCTCCAGCTTCTCGGCCGCATCATGACCTTGCAGGTCCAAGCCATTGAGCCAACGCTCCAGTCCAACTTCGCGAAAGAGGAACTCTCGCTCCGCCAAACCGCCGCCCTCGGAGTCGGGAACCTGGACCCATCGACTGTTCACCCAGGTTTCCTCGCCCGGCCTCAGCAGCGTTGCAACCTCCTCCTTAGTTCTTCCATCAAAATAGATGTACGCTGCTATCGTTTCGTTCTCGGAGTTGGTCATGGGGATGTATGGGTTGACGACGCCAGAAAATTTTGATGGCCCATGGGCGACGGTTGGCAGACCGCCGACGAACTGGGGCTTCGGGTAAGGGTTGCTTTCGTTGGGCTTCGGTGTCGAGTAAGGGATGGGCAGGCCTGGTGTAAGGAGGGTGATGGAAATGGCGAACTTTGCAGGCTCTGGTTTGTTGGATTCAGGGTTGATGTTTGGCTGGGGAACGGGGATGTAGGTGCTGATGCGGGACAAGCGCGACTGCTTCTGCATGCCATACTCGGGGAGGGGTGCACCGTTTGCGTGTATGCTCACGGCGATGCCCTTGAAGCAGGGCATGTTTGAGAGGGAGATCGATCGCGTCTGGCGACGTACTGAGTTGGAAGCAGATATCGGTCAAGGCTATCGTTGTCGTACGGACAGCAGATTGCGCCAGCGGGGTCCGGTCGGTCGATGAATTGCGTGAGGGGCAAGGAGCTGAGGCTCGCAAGAGAATAAAATGCGAAGAACGGAGGGAAGTAAAGGGTAGTAGGAAGCGAGAGCCGGAGCAAGAACAAGCGCCACGGCGAAAGCGTGAGAAGACACTGCTCTAGGTCGAGGCGGGAGGATATGGTCGAAGTTTGCTTAGCCCTCACCGTCTCTCGGTTTCGTTGGCTTGGGTCCTGAGTGGGCCTGACAGGTTATGGGACTTTGAATGGAGAGGCTTAGAAGCCAGTGGTGTGCATGATGCCCCCGGCGGCTGGGGTCGAAGGCAGTTCAATCTGGTTGACGTTTCGTTGTCAGCGACGACACAGGATATCAGGCAAGGCAAATGATGAGGCTGAGAGAAGGTTGTGGCTACTTTGGTTGACACAAGGACAAGGCTTCTTCTTTGGAAGAGCAGTGGCAGCAATGGCGGCGTGTGTGAGGGGTGCGGTGCGGGCAAGGCGGGTGAGAGGCAATTAAGCCGGGTACGTAGCAGAGCAGCAGTGCGCTTCTGCGCTGCTAGTGCGTAACTGGATTATCCAAGTACGTAAGTACGTAAATAGCAAGATCCCAGGTACGACCGGCAAGGCAAGGCGGAGCAGAGTCTAGGTAGGACGAGATGCGAGAGATAATGGGAGGAAGCTAACAGACGAATTTTTATTTTTACTTTTTTTTCTAAAGAACAAGAGAGAGAGAGAGAGAGAGAAGAGAGAGGGTTAACTAATCCTACCGTGCTGTGTGAAGCAGTGCGGTGAGTGAGTGGTTTAACGGGGTTGGTACACGAAGGTAGGTAGCGAAGCAGTGGAGCTCTTGGAGAAAACAGTGAGGAGGGTGGAGGGGCTGGACCACTGACGTGGTTCACTTACCTCAGGTTGGGACGGACGGGCGGGCGGGCAATCGAAGTGGACCAGTATCATTACCTAAGCTGGGAAGCTGCACCGCATCATAATTTATGTCTCTCCGGCGTCTAGCAGCCCCGCGTGATGGTGGAAAGAAGCAAAGACCAATACCCACCACGAACATCAAATCTCATACCCCACCATCCCCCGTCCACATTCCTCTAATAAAACTGCTAGCGGTTGTGTGACGACCTACGTCGGACACTACCCGATCCTCCCTCGCTAAAACTTGTCCCTATGCCCGAATCGCCCTTAAAACTTCCCCGTCCGTCGTCCTCTTCTTCGTCGTCAGCTTCACCTCCGAGTGGGACGAGATCCTCCATCCGAAGGCCTGGCTGTGGCTCTTCCTTGACCTCGGGCTCGTATCTAAGCGGCGCTTGGTTCCCATATGTAGGGAATGTCCGGGGCGCATCTGACAGCTCATCGACCCCGCTGCCCTCTTCTCTCTTGAGCCGCATACCAGGTTTCGAGGTGTCTTCCCCGCGTCCAGAGGCCAATCTTGAACTTGAGCCCGATAGCCCAGACCAGACCAACCAGGCGCCTGCCATGAACAAAACTTCGGATGACCAGAAAAGGATTATCGCCGCGGTCAATGTTGGTAATCGGTAATGATACATCAGCCAGCGCAGTCCGCGCAATTGTGCCGTGAGCGTTATTGACGCGTCATACGTTTCGATGGTCTGGCCGCCCTGGATCTCCAGATATGCCGATGACGGCAGAGATGAGCCCTTGCCCAGCTGGACGCGTTCGGCCATCGGCACCGTTAAGACGCATGTCTGGGAGTCCGAGAAGAGAATATGGTAAACCACGAATAATACACGAGAAACCAGTGATACCAATGGGTCTTTATACGGCACGAGGGTGGGCCGTCGTGACGAAAATAATATGGATTTGCCGTCAAAGTGGCCGTAAGGCTCGGGTGGGGTTTGAGGCTGGACTTGGCTGTTGCCGGTTGACGGAGCACCGTCAAGCAGGTACAGAGCTACCATGAAGTTGCCCCGATGGGTGTTGGCTGGCGAGCGAGGCAGAGATAGCGTGACAGACACATCGTACTCTTGCTGTGTCCTCAGACTGGAGCTTGGTATGGTGGCTATTCCAAACGGATTGATCCCTGAGCTGTGTCGTGTATAAGCCAAGGCAGCCGAGAAGGGAACAGGATCAAGACTGGCTTGATTAGTGACAGGCAAACGTACCCATACTGAAGATGGACCGGTGTGCTCACGACCTGGTCGGGCAGATAATTCCGGAAGAAGAGCAGAGAGGCGGTAGCGGCGAAGGGCAGAAGTAATAGTGATGTTCCTACCAGGAGGGTCACGTTCACCAAAGTTCGCTGTGCCGTCTTGGAGGTGGCTGCTCGGGATGCCTTGCTAAGAGCCTCCTGGCAAGCCCGACAGAAGATTAGCCTGTGTATTTTGCACAATCGACATGTATCGACGTCAAGAAGATACGGAGAAGTGCAATGTCATACCATAGTTCTTAAGCCGCTTGAGGCTTTCTCTCTCCTCTCTCTGTTTGCCTCTGAACCATGTAGTCACGGTCGATAGTTGTTCTGAGCAAGGGGTATTTCGCAGCTCATCACCATGCCGGGGGGGAGGATGATGATGTAGATGGGGGGAGGAAGGGAGAGTATTAATCTGGAAGGTATGTAGGGTGGTAAGTGGGGTCAGTTCTACGTACCTCGACAAGGAGCACCGTGCTCACGAATGTGCCTACCTTACCTACCTAGCTTACCTTAGCTAAATTAAACGGTGGCAGAGATACACACACTGCAGGTATGAGCCACAAGTTGGGGAAATTGGAGAGGCTTCTAAGGCCTTGGGCCATCCGGCTAAGCATTGTGCAACGTGAGGCACTGGAGGCTCCTCTGTTGTATATTTTTCCTCGAAGTGTTTGAGGCACGGTAAGAAGGCCGCATATGACACCCGGTCTGACCTCTTTATGAAAATACGAAGTTTGGCACGAAGAAATGCAATTATTGTCCTTTTTGGAACGTGACATTCTTTCTTTCAGACAGCTATGAGGCCCCAACTCCTGGCAAGACATCACAACCCCGCAACGAAACAGAGCCCAAAACCACTTCACCACGTCATGAGCACCCATCAACTCCGTGACCGTACAGCGTTGTCTCGTAAGCTACTTGTGAGAATGGCATCCCGAGACCCCAAATTACAGCTTTCGCCGATCGTGCCTTACTTTGTGCCACCTGCATGAGCCAGTAGCCAGGAATCTTCTCAGCAAGGCTGGAGATAGTTGCTAGGAACGAGTCCGATCTGGCCGTTGCCCCCGTGTACCTCAGCTTCCCACCACCCATCGTCTTGATGCCGCAGTACTGCAAGGAAATCTCCCTTGGAAAAGCCCAGCTCCTCTGGGATCGCTGGTTGGTACATGTACAGTGCTTTGGCTGTTGATCTTGTTAGTCAGGATGTTCTATTGATGACCCGCAGCGTACTTACCAAAGTGCAAGATTGGTCGGCCGTCGTGTGTGTACTGTCGAGATGGATCTGCAATACTCTTGCTCCGTTGTCTCGACTCGCCTTGTCCTGGTGGCCCACCACCATCATATAAGCCCATGGCCCGGTTGCTTGAGCTCGTTCCTGGCCGTACGCCACCTCGGCCACGTACCGAGCCATAGCTGTCATCGCTCACGGGAGCAAGCTGAACTGCCATATCGTTGCCGACATGACTACTGTTTGGTCGCATTTGCTCCCTGAACGGCGCCGGCGAAGCTGTTCGTGACATGTTGCTCGGCGAATTCTGGCGGTGAAACGGTTGCTCTGAGCCTCGTCTTGGCGTAGCGCTGCTCATTTGCGATGAGCCTCTGCCGAGAGAGCTGTGCGGATTAGGCGACGCCGACCTATAGCTACTCCGAGTATCGTCCGGTGGCCCAACCCTCGGAGAGGCACTGCGCGGAGAGCTCCTGTGCCCACTTCGCGAGTCATCTGTCGCCGGCGCCCTAGGAGAAGCACTGCGAAGTGGCGCTGGAGATGCTGCCCGTGGAACATCACTGCCCCTGGTCATAGGCCGAGGACTAGATGACCCCGCATACCCTCCCGATCCAGGCCGGTTCGCCGGGTTGAACATGCTGCGAGTCTGGTCGGCGAACTTCTGAGACGTTTCCTTCATTGCCTTGGCCGTCACAGCCTGTGGCGGAACCCCAAGTCTCTGTACCACTTGTTGATCGTACGAAGGAGGAGGCGTTCCTCGAAGCCCTGCTGTGACAGCGGCATTGGTTGCAGCTGGTGGTGCCGATCGAGAAAATGGCTGCGAGCCAGGAGTTGGCGTTGCAATGCCATGGTAGCGGTCTGCCGAGACACGGATGCTAGATTGCTTGCCTACACCAACACCCTTGAGTTCGGCGAGGGCCAGCGCGATAGGATCCGTTTCAGGCTGTGCACTTGGCGTATTTGAGCCTTTTCTTTTCTCGAGATCCGGCGTCGTGACGGAGAACACATTCTGTCCGACGTTTAACGCCAGACTGGCATTGGCGTCAATCGGCTCAGGACTTATGGTTGGTCTGCCCGCTAACAGATTCGGGGCGTCTTGCGTGTACACCTGCGGTCGACGTGAGGGGCTTCCCTGCGTAGATACAGGATGCCAAGTGTTTCTGTTCGTAGTGTTGCCCTGAACTTCCTTGGTGCTTTTGCGACGGAACGGGCTGTGGTTCTGGAAGAAACCACTCTTCTTCTTGAGCACCTGCTTCTCCACCGTTGCCGACGTCGGTGACGGTGCTTGAGCCGGTGCTGATGCGGGTACGATAACCTGTTCGTGCTTGGTCGGCGAGACCTTACCGCTCGGGGGCTCCTGACTAGAGAGCGAGGTTGGGTTGGAGTAGTCACTTTGAGAATCGCGGCTTGACGGCCTTGCCGAGGCAGGGTGCGAACTACGTTCCGATGGAGGTCCTTTTCGACATAGCATTGTCATTCCATCGAGAGGGTATGGATCGTGGGGAACTGAAGCAAAAGTACCGTGCTGATTGATATCGAGAGGAAGACGGCCCTGCTGCTGAGACGTCGGCGGGACTGGCGCCACTTGTCGTTGCTTTTCAAGCTGTGGCGGCATTCTCTGTGAGAGGCTTGGGGCTTCCCGGGCAACGGGAGGCATAATCTCCCTGGCGAGTGAGATTTCCTGAGTATGGCTCCTCTCAGCGGCGCTGGCATCTTTGAGCCCATATTCCAGCCCAAGACTTCGGGGAGCAAGAACAGGGTCTTTGGATCCAACATCGGACAGGAAGCCTCTTGACGAGGAGCTCGTTGCTTCCCTGTGGCTCATGTCTGATAGGAAGCCTCGAGTTGAAGAGCCGACTTCTTTATGCCCAAGGTCTGACAAGAAAGTCCTCGGGGTAGGGCTTACATCCTTATGGCCCAGATCCGACGCAAAGCTCCTAGAGGGGGGGCTTGTCTTTCGCAACATGTCCTGTGCCATATGCCTCGACGAAGACGAGTTCCCTTCTTTCCGTCCAGCGTCCGATGCGATCGTTCTAGTTGCTGCAGGTGCAGGCTCTTTGTGTCCCAGATCCTGAGCAAGACTGGAGTTTGGATCATGGTGCGATTCGTAAGTTGACGGCTGAGGTGATGAAGTGCGGAAGGCTGGGTTGATGCTCCTCGGAAATTGCGCGACGGAATAGTTGTCGTCGTCAGATGTTTCTGACTGAGTATCGTTGACATCGCCCCGACAGAAATTGATATACTTCGGCGGATCTGGAATCTCTTGCCCTGTCCCCCGTTCCTTGATGAAGCCGACGATATCTGTCTCAACATCCATCTTCTCCAAAGAGAGACGAATCTTTTCGCATGACGCATCATCGCTGACACAGACCGTAGAAGACACGTTGGCAAAAGTCCATAAACTGCTCTTGGTAAAGTCCAGCCGTTCCTCTTCCAGATCCTGGAACTTGTCTGCGGCTGCCTTCCACTCGCGATTCCAGCGCGCTGTGGTATCCTCGAGGGCCTTCACTGCGTTCTCATACTCCGTGTTGGATGTAGCAACGCTAATCTGCGTCTTTTCCAGCTTTGCCTTGTTTTTTCGCTCTTCCTGGCCCATGACCATGTGGCCCTGTGCCAGGTAACCTTTGATTTTGAGACATTCTTGCTCAAAGCGATCCCGAGTCTGATAGGCGAGTCAGCACGAATGTTCAATGGATTCCCCTGGGTTTTCTAGGTAGATATAAGCTGACCTTGTTGACATGCTGCGTCTGCTGTATCTTAGTCTTCAGAATCTTTTCGATCCCATTCTGGACAATCTTTCGCCTTTCCTTCATTGCGCCGGCAAAGGCGGCCAGCGGTTCCTCTAGCTCAGTCTTCATCTGAGCAGCGATATTTTGGTGCTGCTTCCCCATTGATTCTACTTCTCCCCTGACTGTATCCAGGGAATTCTTGAGGCTTCCCATCTCCTGTGACCCTAGTGACTTGCGACACAGAGACAGTAGCTTCCGAGCGTATTCGTCTTCGATAGAGGCGCGGGCTGTTTGATTCATCAGCTTAGTCAAGTTCTGCGAGGAAGAAGCCGGCGATGATTGACTAACCACTATAAAACGCTTTCAATTCATCGCATGTTTGCTTGGCTGCAGCCATACGGTCGAGAAGGGGTCCAACGCCAGCATCTTCCTTGCCCCAGAAGTTGTTCGCGACTTGCACACGTCAGCGATAGTTTGACATATGATGGCCGCGATCTTAAACGTACAAGACAAAGCCACCGCCGGACTCTCCATGGTAGAAGCAGGCATGTCCTGCGATGCGTTGGTCGGGTCTATGTCGGTAGTGTAGTGGCTTTGTCCCCAGCCTGTGGAATAACTCCGTCGATTCTGAGGCAGTTCGTGGGCAACGCCGGCAGGTAAGAAGACCTGTGGTTGGAAGATGGTTGTTCCCAAGGGCTGTCTAGCGATAGGCAAGTTCGTGCCGCCGAGATAATTTTGAACTCAGGCATTCGTAGGTCGGGAACAGGTGGCGGTGGGTGGTGGTTGGTACTATTGTTTAGGATGGTTGCCGGGTAACCGGGCTATACTGTGAAGAGTTACCTATGGATACGTATCCTACCTAAGGTACATACTGAGCTTTGTATGCTACCTATTACCTCTGTAAGGCATGTTACATACATAATGTGCTTAGGCGAAAGGCCAGGCCCGTGCTCCAGCATCGGGAGGCGGATCTCTTTGACCCGACCAGGGGCTAAGCCGACCTTACCCCCGCCCCTTAGGTCAGGGAAGGCACCTACCTTAGTCAGGTGCTCGCTCGCTGTCCAAGCAGGAAGTTCAGGGACCAGTTGACACATCACGTGCTTTCCGGGCTGAAATCAGACTGTGCTGTCCAGAACGTCAAGTTAAACCTGGCACCAAAGGTGTCTTCCGTGTCTTCCTTGGCTTTATTCCCCACACCAGCATGGTACATACCTCAGGTATTCCAATTGAACTCACGTAGCCTTCCTACGTGACTAAGGTAAATACTTGGCGTGCCAGGCACCTTACCCCCTCAGGTGCCAATCCGGGATACAGACAGCGCAGGCACGTACCGCCCTTACCTCAGGCACCTACCTACCTGACATTCTGCCGACCTTTGGGGTGCATCCAGGACACTCACACAGTCCAACCCCCCTGCTTGCAACTTGGAGCCTCCACGTCTTCACGTAAACCCTCCAGAGTCTATTTTCTTCTTCTGCGAAGCTGCCCACCTCAGCACCACGTATCTCCTCACGACAGACGTCTTCGACAGCGTCGCACCTTTTCGCCCATCCAGTTCACACGCTGTCTCTGTCTCTGCATTTCCAGCAGATCTTGGAGGGAAGAAGATCAATTCGGAAAACCTCGACGCTGTGTCGGTCCCCGCCCACACACCAGCAAGTACCTCACTTTGATTGCGCTTGGTTGACCTGGCCGAACCAGGCTCTCTCCCCTCCTCTTGTCTCCTCCCGCAGCAAGCTTCATTTGGCCAGACCTGGACCAGACCTTCTCCCGCGCTACCTAATTCCGACACCGCTCTCGCTTTCGCCAACGTCCCGCAGCTCCGCCGCCTTTCGTTTCTCGTCAGCCTCGGCTAGCCTGAGCCACCTGTCGCCCAGCTCTTTAACCTCCCCGTCGTTCATGTGGGCGTCTTGGGTACGGTAGTCTTCACGGGCGGCACGATTTAGGAAGTTTTGGCGAAGGCAAGCCAGTCTGAACTCTTGCAGGACAGACGCCTCCGCCTTGCGCACCCCTTATTCGCAATACTATCCCATGGTCCCACATCCAAGATCGGGATCATTCTCTCCGTATCCTTCGCAAACAGTGCAGACCGGGGCTGGGCACTCGCCCCATCCATCGCAATCCGCCGCCTTGAGTGCGGGCGCAAGTCCAAGTACGAGCAGTCCGACAGGGCCCAATCCCGTGGTCAAGATCGCCGTCGCTCAGGTCTACCTCCTTTTAGGAGCTATCAAGGAGGACAAGGACCGCGCCAAGTGGGAGACGCAGGCAGAGCAATTACGAAAGGTACGCACGCAACTACGTCGCCTTCTATCAAATAGGCAACTCCACATACCTTATTACGGCCAACTCGCTGACCAGTGCCGTTTCTGTCGCTCCAGCTCATCGATGAACACGGAATGGAGGTTTTCGCAAAGTACTTCACACGCCTGGTCGCGGCTCATGCTGCCCACATCTTCCATGGTCAACCGCGCCCCGGGGGCAACGGCAATTTCCACCTGCTCGTGAACGAGATGAAGAAGATTTCCAATGATGTCAATCAGGCCAACAAGATTGCCGAGTCCATCGAGACGGGCACAGAAGATATATTCCGCGACTTTGACATGTCAACTTTCATGGAGGCTTTCAAGCTAGATGCCCTGGAGAAAACGATACTCGCATTGGCTTTCAAGATGGGGTCAAGGTCTGACCTCAAGACCAAAGGTTCGTTGTCTCATGTGTTTTCCTATGGGCCCTATGTTGACTTTCGTGATAGCGGATGCCATCCTCTCAACCAACTTCCCCACCTTCGTCAACATTCTCAACCAGCGAGGTCACGATGAACACGGACCTGACTGATACCTTCATCGCCATGCTTGTCGATCGCTTTATCCAATATCAACCCCCCAATCTCAACGCTGCTGCCAAGGTCGAACTCACCTTCAAGGTACTGGCTAGGTGGCAGGATGCCCAACCGCCACCGCCATCTGAGGTCCTTGCGGCTCTGGATCTTGTCAGAGTTCTAGCCGACAAGCCACCGAATGCGCTGGCCACCTACATCCAGAGAACTGGGTTTGATTTCACACGCGACGAGGAGGCGTGCGTGTCGTACCTGCAGAATCGCCCTCAGCAGATTCAACTGAGTGAGGAGCAGATATCGATGGCCCTCATCTACGCCACGATCAGTCAGACACCGCAGTACGACCCGTCCGTTCTGACAGCAGCTCTTCGCCGGGTGCTACCAACCTCATTTCGATGGCAGGACGTGGTGTCGTACTTTGACCATAGATCTACCCGGGTTTCATCACGACAGTTCCTCCGCCTCTACAATGCCTTACTGTCAATTGCGCGAGAGGATGCAGATTTTGATATTCAGAAGCTATGGGGCGGCAATTGGGAAAACCCAGAAACACAACTTTCGTTCATATGCGCTTTTGCCTCACTTCAGCCTGATCAATTAGACGCCAGTTCCATACCGGGCTTGGTGCCTACTTTGACTCTGGATACCTATGCGCAATCATCCCCGGAGGTACAGCAACGAGCAGCTTTTGCTGTCAAACATGCCCTGGTTTCCGTGGAGGCACTGTCTGCGGTGTTCCATGTCGCACTCCATTCGGTGCATGCTTCACAAAGCGTGGAGGCTAAGCGACTTTTCCAAGAGGTTGTGGTTCCCAACCTGGATATTTTTGTCGTCTCCGCGTTTGGAGTACCAAAGCCCTGGCCCACAATGGCCGTCGACACCCTGAACTCACTGTTTGAGAGTTTTCTCTACAAGCGGTCGACTGAATACGACTTCGTGCTCGACAGCTTGTGGAAAAAAGACAAGGAATGGGTGATTCAACGGTTGATTGATGCGCATGCGATCAAACCGACCGACCTTCCCCTCATCTTCGAGCACGCTCTCAAGCACAAGTGGCTGGACGAACTGGTGTACTTGCCGAATGGCTTTGGCTTAGATCTCGCGGCTCTTGCGCATGCCGAAAAGTACCTTGACCTCACGAGCTGGGCCCGTCGTAACGCCGAGAGGAGCAATGAGATTGCGCGATCGCTGTTGCAATTCTTGCTAATCAAAGCCAACCTTGAATTACAATTCCAGCGACCCCCCGACGGACAACCTCACGTTAAGTCCAGCACAACCCTGCAGGTTAGAACTGTTGCCGCCTTTCTCCAGATCCTGGAGGATTTCCTTCCCAAGACACCGCTCCAGGACCTCATCATGGTTCAACGCTCTTGCATCACCGTCTACCCGAGGCTGATCAACTATGGTGAGGGCTTCGATGACATCATTGATGCTAATGGGAAGGACGGCAATGCTTTGCCCCCTGCCGCCAACAGCAAGATGGAGGAGCATTACAAGAAGATGTACGGTGACGAAATACAAGTGCGAAACATCGTCGAAATACTCGATCGATACAAGCACTCTCGCGAGGCTTTGGATCAGGACGTGTTTGCTTGCATGATTCATGGCTTGTTTGACGAATACTCTCATTACGTCGATTACCCATTGGAAGCGCTTGCAACGACTGCGGTTCTCTTTGGCGGTATCATTTCACACAAGCTAATATCCGACCTTCCCCTTAAAATCGGTCTTGGAATGATACTGGAAGCGGTGAGAGACTACATGCCGGAGGACTCCATGTACAAGTTTGGTCTACAGGCCTTGATGCAACTCTTCTCCCGCTTTCGGGAATGGCCGGGTTTTTGCAGGCAATTACTGCAGATCCCTGGCTTGCAAGGCACCGAGGCATGGAAGAAAGCCGAAGACGTCGTGCGAGATCATGAAGACGAACTTGCCCGATCGCGCAATGGCACAGCAGCGCCTGCTCACAGGTCCTCGGTCAGTGCTGAGCCAATCACAAACGGAAATACATCCGAAGGGCGAGCTGCAGAGCGCCAGTTGCCACCCTTCATTTCTATCAATGCCACAGAACGCTCGCCAGGCGTCGACTTCGAAGAGCCGTCAAGCGACACTCAGGGCAAGATTCAGTTTGTCCTAAACAACTTGACCGAGACGACTCTTCAATCGATGTGCAAGGAACTGAGGGACATTCTTGAGCAGCGCCATCAACAGTGGTTTGCCAGTCATCTTGTCGAAGAGCGTGCAAAGATGCAACCAAATTATCACCAGGTATACCTTGAACTGGTGAAACTCTTCGAGGACAAGGTTCTGTGGTCTGAGGTGTTGAGAGAGACGTATGTTAGTGTCGCACGCATGCTCAATTCTGAGGCTACAATGCAGAATTCAACCGAGCGATCTCACCTCAAAAACCTTGGCGGCTGGCTGGGACTTTTGACCCTAGCGCGCGACAAACCGATCAAGCACAGAAACATCGCCTTCAAGCAGTTGCTCATTGAGGCCCATGATACAAAGAGGCTGATTGTAGTAATTCCGTTCGTCTGCAAGGTCCTCATTCAAGGCGCAACTTCAACCGTCTTCCGCCCGCCCAACCCTTGGCTAATGGACATCATCCACCTGCTCATCGAGCTATACCATCATGCGGAACTCAAACTCAACTTGAAATTCGAGATCGAGGTCTTGTGCAAGGGACTCAATCTTGATCACAAAAGTATCGAGCCTTCGGGGGAAATTCTTAATCGAGCTGTGGTGGAAGAAACTCAAGAGCTACTCCCACAAGACACACTGGAGACCTTCGAGAGTCTTTCGCTCAACGGCATCACCACTGGCGTCACTGCCAGCCTCTCGCCTCAGGTCGCTGCAGCCTCGATACCGGACCTTGGACCTCTCATCCACATCCCGCCTACGAATGAGATGGTGGTTACGGCTACTCGACTTCATGAAATCGTACGCACCGCTTTGACGCGAGCACTACAAGACATTATACAGCCTGTTGTGGATCGATCCGTTACCATTGCTGCCATTTCAACGCAGCAGATGATTCACAAAGACTTCGCGACAGAGCCAGATGAGAACAGGGTCAGAACATCCGCAATCAACATGGTCAAAGCTACTGCCGGCAGCCTAGCCTTGGTGACATCGAAGGAGCCCTTAAGAGCCAATTTTACTAATTACATGCGAAATTTGTCCAACGATCTCCCGCAAGGCCTCCCAGAAGGTACTATCATCATGTGCGTTAACTCGAATTTGGACCTTGCCTGTAACATTATCGAAAAACAGGCCGAAGAGAGAGCGATTCCAGAGATTGAGGAAATGATTGAGCCCGAGCTAGAAGCGCGACGCCGCCATAGGGTGCAACGGCCTAACGAGCCGTATGTGGATGCTTCCCTCAGCCGATGGGCTTGGACTATTCCAAACCCCTTCAAGCTGTCGCCTAGTATGGGAGGCTTGAACCCCGAACAGATGGCAATTTACGACGACTTTGCCCGTCAGCCTCGGACAATCGCTTCTAATGCCCCTTCTCATGTTCCGTCCGCCTCCGATGCGACACGTTCGCTCGCCAACGAGGTCCTCCAAGAGCAATTCTCGGCTGTACCTAGTCTCGCAGCTAGCTCGGAGACACCGGCTGTGCAGCATCTCAACCCCCAACTTCAACAACAGTACGGTCCCGTCCATGCCGGTAACATGACGAACACGAGGCCGCAAACGTTCCAGATGGATGGTCGCGCCTTGGTCGAGCGCGTCCAGAAGTTACTTTTGGAGCTCCAACGTGTGGCGACAGAAGCCCGCGAGGAGCATTTCGCCGATCTGCCCAGGCCCCATCCTGTCCTTGATGTGGTGGACGCTTTGGTGCAGCATATGATTAAGGCCTCGCAGACATCTGAGGAGTTCGCAATTTTTGCTGCGGACCAGATCATTCAGCTCATCTTCAGCCCAATTGATGACAATCTGGCCCTCGAGAGCCTGGTGCATGTCTTGGAAACGTTGAGGAAAATCTCAGGTCCAACCCTGAACAACAGAGTGACAGCATTGTTCCGACAGCAGCCTGGCACCTCCTTCTTCCATATTCCTCTGCTGGCTGCATTGTTACGCACCGATCTTCTGGACTGGAGGAATATCGATACGTCAATGGCCAAGGCATTGCAGGCAAGAAAGGAAGGTTCGCTCGACTTTCTGGAGCAGATGATTGATCTCACTCTCCTTGGCAATCGGCCGCTCGCACTCTACGGAGACTTTGTCCTCACGCTTGAGGCTGCTTGGGCGTTGATTCAAGAAGATTCAGAGTCCGCCGTGGCACAGCGACTCAAAGTTAAACTATCCGGACAAGCTATGCCACACTTTGGGCAACAAGAAGGAGGAGTTGCGCTGCAACAGGACCAGATGGAGTACATTTTCGACGAATGGATCCATCTGTGCAATAACCCAAACGCGTCAGACAATTCGGCCGTTATGTTTGTGCAGCAGATGCAGCTTAGAGGCATCGTCGAGAGCAAAGACGACCTGTTTCTCTTCATTAGAGTTGCCACAGACTTGTCAGTGGATCGATTCGAGCATCTTGTTCACTCTACCGGCACCCTTACTGATGCGTTCCTCGCTGTTGATGCTCTGGCCAAGATAATCAATGTGTTCATCAGGTTGCACAGTGCATCTGAGTCAACGGCTGCTCTCAGCCGAGCAGTTTATCTCGACTCGATTCTGGCCCTGGTTACGCTGGTCCTCAACCATCACCACGTAAGACGTGCGGAGCATTTTAACCAGAGAGTCTTCCATCGTCTGTTGTCCGTGCTCTTCTACGAGGTCAACTCGACGGCTGAGCAACTTCCGGAAGAAGAGAGGTCTGAAATCTTTCTGAAATTTGGCTCCAGACTCGCCGACCTTGGCCCCCGATACCTTCCCGGCTTCGTCTTCGGGTGGCTGTCACTTCTGCAGCATCGCGTATTTCTCCCTGGCATCATGAAGGACCGCAATGGCTGGTTTGTCTTCACCAGACTACTTCAATTGCTTTTGGAACACGTCGGAGAACAAGTCAAGGCGATAGAGCCGTCAAATGTGGCAAGAGAAATCTACCGTGCTACGCTGAAGCTGCTTGTGATTTTGCAGCACGACTACTCGGAATATCTTGCAGCGCACTCCCATCAGCTCTCAGCCACAATTCCCCCACATTGCAAGCAACTCCTCAACGCCGTCCTGACAGCAAATCCGGCTGCTCACCTAAAGATGCCAGATCCACTATTCCCGGGACTGCAAGTTGATCGTATGGATGAGGTTCGGGAATCACCTGAAGGCCTTGATAACTCTACATACCAACTGCGGGAATGGGGACTTCTTGAAGTGCTCGACCATGCGCTGCACAATGGTCCTTCCGAAGACGTGTTGGCACACGTTGCCCGAGCCATGATCGACAGCCAAAGTACGGAGACGGGTTTTGGCCATGTGCCTATTCACGCCAACCTGAGGGTCATTGATGCTGTGACCTTGCACTTGGGCAATTATGCGGTCGAACAGGCGACGCAGAAGGGCACCGATGTTTTCAACCCCGCCTCCTCAGACGTGGCTATTCTGTTCAGGCTGATACACGAGCTGCCTCCCGAAGCCCGTTACTATCTTATTATGAGCGTCACAAATCAGCTCCGATTTCCCAACGCTCACACCAACTACTTCAGCCGGGTCCTTTTGGAAGCTTTCAGTGGGAAGAAGGAGGACCCAGATGAAACAGATATTCGGCAACAAATTGTTCGCGTGCTGTGGGAGCGCCTCATCGGATTCTGGCCCCAACCGTGGGGTCTGATGGTCACTGTTGTCGAGCTGCTCAAGAATGATAAGTACAACATCTTCGAGCTTCCATTCGTCAAATCAACACCTGAGGTTAGTCATTTGCGCCAAGGTCCTTCTCGTCGTCTAAGAAAAGACAGCTGATACAGCATTCCAGGTCCTTGAACGCTTCCATGCCGTCCTGCAGAGGGCATGAGTTTCTCCAGGTAGTGTTAACAAACGTGCACTAGCTTCCGGTTGGCGGGGTTCCGGAGGAAAATGGTCCCTCTCGAACAACAAAAAGTGAGGCGGAGAAGCCGAAAATGAAGCGAAGTCAAAGGGGTTGGGAGGGAGCCTTGGCGATGATTTCCAGATTGGCGTACTGTGCGGACACTAAAGGACGCAACTGTAGTATTTACATCAATGTAAGATAACGAGAATTGAGAATTTGGCACGTGTAGAAAGCCTTTCGGCATTGATCGATGATCTCCCTGATCACAAGTTGTCGCGCAAGTTAGCATTAGATCCATATGGGACCCACAGGTGCGCTGGGGCCGAGGCAAGTCAATCTGTAAACGCCTCTCTTGCCTGCCGCTGCGGATGTGGTACTAGGTAGGAGCAAACGCTTATCCCGAGGTACCTGGTTTCATGATAAGCACGCATGGTGTCTCGGGTATCTTTCATAGGCCCCTCATGACGGAGAAGTCTCTACCCCAACCCACGCAAGACCAAATAAGTGTCTCTTTCGTAATCAAGTCCTCATGGCTTTGGCGAGACAACCACGCCTGCCCAATCGTCATTTATGCTTTTGCGTGGACAGGGATTTTCTAATTGTCAATATTTCCGGATGGCTTCTCAGCAGGATCTCCAAGACCTCCTGCGGCTTATCACGGCACGCAAAGTGCCAATGATGACTGCCATGGGCCAGGTCAAAGCACTCCAGGCTGCGAACCTTCGCAGGTAGGTTCTGGGGGCACTCTTGGTGTAGTGGAAAGTGTTGGAGTATGCCTGCTTATGAAGACGGTTTATAGCATCCAGCAAATTGCAGATGCCCTGCCGGATGAGGTTGAGGGTGCCCTTGGGGACTCTAAAACCGCCAAATCGCTGCAGTCTGCCTGCAAGTCGTATCTGAAGCGGCCGAGCAACAAGCGAGCCGGGGATGCGCCAACCAGTAGACCTGGTGGAAAGCGGCCGAGAGTTGAACCTGGTGCTAGCTCGGGCATCGAGTCGGAGCAGCAGAGTACAGACCAGGAAGATGCTTTGGCATTGCCGGTCATTACCGATGAACATGGCATTGATGGAGTGTCCATCTACACCAATCGTGCGCCGGTGATGCTTGCTTTTGCCGTCGAGCTTTTGCGGTTCACCATGCCTGAGCAGCCCCTCTCCAGTCGCCTCAGCCTAGCTCAGGCTGTTGTCAGTGCCAACTCCAGGTCTAAAGCCGTCAGTATTGGGTTAAATAACAGTATACCTGAAGGCGTGTCCTGGGGCGAGGGTCAGCCCAAAGTGACAGTCATGGGCAGAAGCATCACCATTCTTAAACGGGGTGACTATCATGCCAGCCCGGCACACGAGGTGGGAGTGCCAACCGCTATTACCATGGCAAATGCGAAGTTGACGACGAATACACCAAGCCAGGTGGGCGTAGATGAATCTATCATTAGGCCTCCCAGATGGACTACAAGCACACAGGTGACGCTCAAGTCATCGACATTCGTCGCGCGAGTCTCAACTATAGGACAACCCTCGCAAGTTCCCAGTATTCTCCACTCGTTATTCACATCTGAGCCCAGCTTGCAAACCGCAACTCACAATGCGTGGGGTTACAGGGTGGATCAGGGGGACCAGGACGGGGATAGGAATGCAGGTACCCGCGAAGACTGCGAAGACGATGGCGAAACAGGATGCGGGGAGTTCATTCTGCGTCTCATGAGGGAGACAAGAGTTACTGGGGCTATTGTGGTACTGACTCGCTGGTATGGAGGTGAAATGCTAGGACCCGATAGATGGAGACTGATGAGGATTTGCGTGACCGAAGCGCTGTCGAACCGGTTGAGGCTACCCCAAAGCTCTGCGGGACACGACGGAGCCGCTGTGTGGGCTCTTGACCTTCAGCACATGGCCAACAACCCGGTTGGGAAAAACAACAGTTCCCAAGGCCACGATGGTTGTGACCGCAGCGTTGTCGGGGCAGCAATACACCGGCCTGAGTCGGCAAGAGCGTATCTCTTGAAAAGCTTCGCGTCCGGGCATATTTCGAAAGGGCATACCATAGGTGGCAATACCGTGTCCAAATCAAGGCATTCGGACAAGGAAGAGTCCGAAAATGAACTACGCCAGAATCTCGGGAAATTTCTAGGTGCTCTGAGGCTCCTGTTCGAAAGTTGGGCACCCCAGATATCACCGCAAGAAATGGACCGAAGAGCATGGCAGTTCTACGTGCAAGTAAGACCCGACGTAGAATCAGGGCCATCGGGTTGGGGTGCGAAGGGCTGGCTCAATTTGAGCTCCGTGCTGCAGTTACGCTACCAAAGAAAGTCGGAAACGGCTTGACTAGGACAGATGAGTTTGAATGTGTCATTTACTGCTTCTGCTGTGTGAAAGCTAAATTGTCGTCAACATCGTGAACCTGCAACAAAGGCCGAGACCACATCCAATGAAATCAAACAATGGCCAATCGTACCGATCACAGCTGGAAATTGCGGTCTAAAAGAGCTAGAGTAGAGTGCGCCGAAGGTCCTAACCCCTCGGCACCGGGGCACCCCGATCCGCCCAAAACACGGCCCCACCCCGTGGCCAAAGTGACCAGCGGGTTTGCGATAATTATCTTCAAGTATGTACAAGACTTGAGCTCGATCTTACCTACCTCTCTACAACCTTCCCCAGGAAACTTGTAAACTACTGTGCTCGCAGCCAGCCATTCGTTTTTTCGGCTTGTGCTGTAAAACACATCGGCACCATTGCCACCAGCCGTCGACGTCGGCAAAAAGTAGCGTCATGGTTCCACGTCACGGGCTACGAGGTCGAGCTGGGCGCTTGCCCGCCCAAGTACTGTCTCCCACTACTCACGTTCCTGCTCTTCGAGGCTTCACATCGTCTCGGATACAGTGGAAGAAGGGAACATCATTGAGGTAAATTGCCCGGACTGAGCAGCTCCTGCAGGACTAATTGTGTCAGAAATTCTGCCAGACCGTTTGCCCCTCGCTCCTCCCATGCAACAACGCCAAAGTCGATAAGGAACGACCTGGATACCGCCGACACAATATTTAGGTCCAGAAAAACATCTCTTTTGGCTTGTGGCATAGTTGCGTTGGGTATGGGCGTTTATGTCAGCACCATGGTCACTTCATGTTGGCTTTCCTCTGGCTGTCAAGGCCCAGAACCTGCTGCAGACGCGTTCCTGCCAGGCCAGACTGCCGTGTTCACGAAAGAATCAGCTCGAAGGTTTGATGAGTACCTCGATGGGTCGGAATGGATGATGGGCATTACATCTTTAAGGCAGAAACTAGCCGCTGAAGCATCGGGGCATGTCCTGGAAGTCGCCATGGGTACTGGCCGCAATCTGCCCTTCTACAACTGGACCCACGTCGTTCAACAATCCAATTCCGCACCCACGAGCAATCCAAAAAAGGGAACTACGACACCTGCGCCCATTTTGTCCTTTACGGGTGTGGACATTTCAGAAGAAATGTTGACGGTCGCTTTGGATAAAGCTTCCGAAGCCGTCCCCGACTTGAAGGGCATCGCACCATCAATGGAAACGCAACACTTGACTGGAGGTGGATGTGGTGTCTTCTCCTATTTATCGGACAGACTACGATTCTTTTGCTCTGACGTACACAACTTTGTGCCTCCCCCTGTACACGGAACAGCAGAAACAGCCAAGTACGACACCGTCGTTCAGACTTTTGGCCTTTGCAGTGTGCGAGACCCGGAGAAAGTGGTCAAAACTTTGGCAAGTATGGCGAAACCAAACACTGGGAAGATAATTCTTGTTGAGCACGGGAGAGGTTCGTGGGGCATCGTCAATGGCCTACTAGACAGGTCAGCAGCCGCCCATTTTCAGAAGTACGGATGCTGGTGGAATCGAGATATTGCCGAAATCGTCCATAACGCCGCTCAATCCACGCCAGGTCTTGAGGTCGTCAAGATCGAGCGCCCTTACCTGACCCAACTGGGGACGACTTTATGGATTGAACTGAGAGTCAAGAACACGTGTTGATTTTCCCATCCGGCAGGAGCATGGCGCTGCTGGCCCTTGTGGCGTTGATGGCCATCAAGAAATGGAAGTGAAAGTGCTCTGCAGATTTAAGACAGGAGAGGTTGGTTTATTTCGTTTCAATCATACCCAAGAGCTTCCGTATTCCTTGTTTTCCGTCCCCCGGCCCATGTGTTCCCGCAAAACCTAGCCTTCCTGAACGCATCCCATCCTACAATTGTAATACATTTACTAGCACAACATGTCCTTCAATTTTTGACTAGCATGTTGGTGGCTTCAAGTTATTATGCCCCATCATCTGCTTTTCACGGCAAACCACAGCCACATGACCGATCTTGAAGTGATCAACGGTTTGTTTATCATTTCAAGACGCAGCAAGCGGATTGGACATGAGATCTCGGCACAGACAAACAAGAAGAATCTCATCAGCTTCACCTTGCACATCACACACCGCTCAACATGAGTCCAGTAAACAATCAAGCTCGTCGAGTTCAATGTTTTCCGGGCTATGATCCCACTCTAGGAGTGCGCCTAGCTTCAGCCAGCTGTCCCCATCAGTGTCCTTTTTGGGAGGCATAGTTGCCTTGATGGCAGGGCTGGTCAGGAAGTGGACTGGGGCAACATTGCCATTTACGGCAACACTTTGTCTCTCTTCGAACATGGCATCCTCACGTGACTCTTCATACGTATTGGCCGTGGAGTGATCAGCAGTAGCTGTTGAGAGTTCGCGAGCGAGCTTGCGCTTCTGAAGCACATCGGCGGTCTGAGTGAATTCTCGCTCGTCCTTTTCGAGGGGAGGCGACGCACTCCGGTGGCTTCTGGCATACCTTAAACTGGTGGGAAGTGACCCAACAGGAGTCGAAGGCATCGCGAAGTCGTCATCCGCATCGTCAAACTCGGGAGATGACAGATCCACCTCTGGCGATGGACTCAGCTCTCTTCGGCGCAATTCCATGTCATCGCCGTCCTCAGACCCAGATGCTACACTGGACAATGATGGAGAGATGACGGACCGCTGGACGAGGAGTGGTGTTGTTGGGTCGGGAAGGGCCCGTCTGGGACAGGTTGTGAGGTAAAAGTAAGTTCTGCGCGGATGGACTGTTTCCAGTTCCTTGGCTACAGGACAGGGTGAAAGCGTGCTCCAGCACGACCGTTTGACGTAGGCAGCGAGACGTGAAGATATAATTGCGCAGGGATTGGCAGAACTTCACTTCGTTAGCAGACCGCATAGCGAGGGATTCGAGGACAATGGACAAGAGCAATATGGGCGGGGAGAGGCGTGGGGGCCTAAGGCAATGATGCGTACTGTTGGACGATAGGCAACTGCTGCGACAAGACGGTCGCCAGCTCCTTAACCAGGTGAGGCCTGTTCGCGGTCGCCTGCAGTTGGACGATGACAGCCTCCACAATCTCGTCGTTAATCCCTTCCAGCTTGGTATCTGTTGATAATGTTGTGTTGCCACAGTCCCCGATCTTGATGTTCTCGGCCGTCGGGGATGGCGGTGGCGTGTGCTCCAGCATGCTTTTCTCGTCAGGGCGCTTTACCGAGTTTCCTCTGCGTCGAGTTTCGTCACCATGAAATCGCTTCTGTCTCTTGTTCGATTGTAGTGTCACGGTGGGTATGATGGTGATGCGACTCGGTGTGTAGTCAGAGATGTTTCGATTTGAGCTGGCGGTGGCAGGACTGCGATGGGCATGGCTTCCAGGTACGTGAATCCCCAGAGATGGCAGAGACAGCGACTTGCGTCGAGTGTTATACGGCATACTGAATGATGGATTGCTTTGGTTCCTTGGCCGGTCGGACTGATGCTGAGTTGGGGATTGGCCGTAGATGGATCGTCTTGCGATACTCGATAACAAACAGCGAGCCTGTTGCTCGAATAGACAAGATGGAATTCCCTGGGTACTTTTTAAGGGTCTTTTTCGGAGGGCGGGATGTCTGCTGGGCAACGACATAACACTGGGAACTAAACGCTCCCTTCCCGTGAATTTTTTTTTCCTTTTTTTTTTTGCACACTTCCCTTGTTTCCGACTGGCTGATCTTTTTTTTCCCCCCACGGTACCCCTGGAGAAAGACGTAAGGTGGCGGGGCTAAGTGGGATAGTTAGGTGGGCCTACTGTACTTATCGACGGATGTAGTTATGTGAATAACCTGAGTAACTAAATATGTTAGATTATGAGGGTTAGAATAGCGCTTCTTAGCAGCTAGGGGCGGCCTAGATAAATAGATAATCTACTTATAGGATTAGTAAGCCTTTATATAACTATATATAAAGTTTTTACTTACTTTTAGAAATATATAGTTAATATATAACTAAGTTAATTTATTAATTAATAGTCTAATTTATATTAATAAGATTTATATTTAAGAACCTATTTATAAATATATTATAATAGCTTTAAATAATAAAAAAACCTTTTAAATAGTTTTTAAAACTAAATACTATAAATTAACTAAGTTTAAGCTTTTATGTATATATATTTAGCTATAAAAAACTATAAATCTAAAAAGATTTTTAAATAATATTATCAATATTTTAAATTAGTTTATTAAACGTTAATTATACTTTTAAAGCTGTAGTAATTTATTTTATAATATACTTACTTTATATAGCTTTTTAATAAGTACTTACTAAAGAGTAAGTTATATAATTAGTATAAACTTTATAAGTTTATAATTTAAAAATACTTAGGAAAGTAACTTCCTTTTAAGTAATATATACTTTTTTATAAACTTTTTAGGTCTTCTCTAACTACTAGCTTTTAGTAGTTATAAGCTTAGCTTATTAAAACTTTAATTTTACTTTTTTATTACTATTAGAATAGTTTATAAAATAAATAAATCTCTATTTTTTCCTTTTTTTATATTTCTATACTTATCTATAACTATTTCTTATTACTTATAAAGAAAAAATTTATTTAAAAAGGCTTTTAAAATTAATATCTATTTTAAAGTTAATAAAACTAAGCTAAAAACTTATAAAAACTAATTAGTTTAATATAATTACTTTAAAGTTATTTATATTACTTATAATACTTAGAATTTAATTAATCTAAATAGTTTAAATACTTTTAAGTTTTAAAGTAATAATAGCTTAAATATACTTTTTTAAAGATTATTTTAAAGTTTTTAATAAATAAAAAAAAAGATTATAATAGATAACATATTAAATAGGTTAATAAATAGATTTAAATATACTTAATAAAAGAAGATAGTAATTTTTAATAATAAACTATAAATTTTTAATAGTAAATACTTTTTTAATAGTAAGTATCTATAAATGTTATTACTAATAAATAAGTTATTAATAAAAATAAAGATAATAAAAATCTTAATATTTCTATGCTAACTACTTTTATATTAGCTTAAAATTAAAATTAAACCTAAAACTTTATTAAGCTTATTAAGCTAATACTAACTAAAATTAAATATCTATTTTCTTAAAATTAAATATAAAATATTTATTAAATAATAAAATATTATTATAGCTAAAATATAAAATAATTAGAAATTTTAAAAATAACCTTTAAAATATATTTTAAAAATATTTTTATAAATATTAATACTAAACTTTTAACTATAGTTAAGCTATAAATTATAAATAAGCTAAAAAAAGCTAATACTATATTAACTAAAGCTTTTATTAATAAAGTTTTTTTAAGTTTTAATTTAACTACTAGAGATATTTCTAAGTTAAATAAAAATATAAATTAAGCTTAAAAAACTTTTTAATTTTATAAAGTTTTATTAACTTCTTTATTTTAAATATTTTATATTAAAACTTATTTTTACTTTAAATATTAATAAGGTTTTTTTAAAAATTAAGTTATAAAAAGTAAGTTAGCTATATTAAGTTTGTAATTATAATATAGCTCTTCTATAAAAAGACTACGGCAAAATTCACTCTATTCGCAGGTATAATTCTAGAAACACTATATAAGCACTTTAACCTATACTTTCTACTAATTAAGGAAAATAATATAGAAACTCTATATATTCCTACTAATAAGTAAAGCCTCTAAATATTACACGCGCTCTAGCTAAATAGATCAGCTGAATAGTAATAGCGCTAGCTATATAGCGCAGGGCTGAACAGTATAGCGACGTATATAGTAGGACTAATTATATTAAGGCTAAATAAGTTACTAAAGCTTTTATAATAATAGCTTCACTGAACCTTCTAGTAAAGTAAATACTACTACACGAGAGATAACTTTTTAACTAAAGAAGTCGTTTTAAGAGGTTCTTATAGCTAGAAGCATAAAAGCTCTATAAATAGAGCTTTATACCTATCTCTCTTCCTCTTCCTCATTCTATAACCTATAATAAATCCTTTATAATATCTATACTATATAAGATATATAAGTATACTAACCCTACACTAAGTACGCTTTTCTATATAAAAAGCGCTAATAATATCGCTAGAGAGAATAAAATCTATATACTAGATAAAGCTATTAATTTTAGTAACTATTCCTTTACTAATTAGTAATACTTTATTAAAATAATACTAACTAAAGCTTTTAAGAATACCTCTATAAAGGACTTTAAATATACTCTAATTAAGATAATAATTAAAAGCTTTAGACTTCTCTATAAAGAGACTATATAGGTTTCTAGCTATCCTGAGGAGTAGCTTTTCTTTATATAAGCTCTCTGTAATGCTAAGGCTGAGGTAGCCTAGTAGGGCTTAAATATTAGTGAGTATAGCTTGCGCTGACTATAATATAGAGAGCGTTGCTAATAATAGTATAGCTGCTAGTAGATAGTAAAGCAGTGATAGAGATAGTATTTGACAGTAGCGTAGGTGATATGCGAGAGGATAGGTCGACAGTTCAGTAGTCTATAGTAATTAAGTAATCACAAACTATATTGTTGTTAAAATGAAGTTAAAGATTGTGAGGTTGCTAACGGGCATGTGTAAGTGCGGCTGTGGTTAGGAGAGGTGGTTAGAAACTTAGGAGGTTGTCAGGCTAAGCGAATTACGATCATATGACTAAAGGCTGTGTATATTATCAGGAAGTGTGGAGTTAGGAGGTCTGTCGCTCTAAGCAGGTAAAAATTACTGTGAACGGCTAGAGGCTGTAAGTTAGCTATATAGTTTATTATTAAAAAAAGGCCTCTAGCTATTTATAATAATTTTTATCTATTAATATATTTTATAAAATACTTAATTTATATAAGTAGGTATTATAGTTTACTTTATATAGTATTATAATACTTTAAACTTAATAGTAATATTTTAACTTATATTTAATTTTAATAAAATAAATAAATAAAATCTTATATTATAATTAGTTATTATACTTAGCTTAACTTATCTCTAGTTCTAGCTATATAGAAGAAAGTAAGTAAGTAAGTAGTAAAATATACTAGTAAAAGTATTATCTATAATATTATTTATAAAAATACCTAAATATTTTATTTATTATCTATAATATAGCTACTTAGTAATAGCTTAAACTTATATTTAAAAGTATAAACTTAATAATATAACTTTTTACTACTATAGCTGAGAAAGTTATTATAGCTATAAATATAAAAACTTAACTATTTAAATAGAGCTTTAAGTTTATTCTTTATATCTTTTTATATATATAGTAACTAAATATAATATCTTTTTCCCTCTTTAAATATATATATAAGCTAAATAAAGCTAACTTAAATAATTTAATTTATAAAACTAAAGTTAAAAATATTAAAAGCTCTAAATATATTAACTTTATTTATATTAATAAAATAACTTTTTTTAAGTTTACTTAGCTATATTTAGTTAAAGCTATAATTAAAGAAAATAATAAATAGTAACTATAAAGCTTTAAAATTAATATAGATATAGTTAAAGCTATTAATAGTAATCTTAATACTTATAATTACTTTATAAGCTTCTTTAAAATAGCTAAAGCAGTTTAAAGTAAATATTAATAAGTTAGAAAAGGTAAATATATTAAAAATATAGGTAATAATAATAAAGCTTTTTATTAAAACTATATAGTAAGATAGAAGATATTATTTATTATAATATAGATATCTAAATAGTAGAAGAGAGAAAAATAAATATAAACTAAATATAGTATAAAGGGTAGGTATAGCTTAGAGGAGTAAAAATAGAAGTAACTAGAAGAAAGTAGTTAAGGCTTATTATAATAGTTAAAGTTAGAAAAGTATAGAAGTAAAGAAGAAGTCTAAGTAGTTATATAACTTAAAAGTTATTAGTAGTAGGTAGGAGGACTAGCTTAGCTTTTGCAGCTAATACTAGTTAAATTTTATAATAATAAGCTAGTAGCTTTTTATTTACTAATATATCTAAATAATAGTTTTATTTATAAATATATAGATAGCTATATTATTAGCTATAAATAAAGCTATAGATAAAACTATAAATAAAGCTATAGATAAAGCTTTAAATATAGCTATAAGTATAGCTATAAGTATAACCTTTCCTATAGCTATAGGAATAGCTATTAAAGAGGTATTTTTATTTATACTTATTAATACACTTTATAGTATAAGTTTTATTAAATAGTAGTATAACTTTAAAGATTATAGCTATATTAATTCTCTTAATTAGAAGCTTGAACTTATATATAGCTAGAGTTAGAATTTAGTTAAGTTAAGTTAAATTCACAGGTTAACTAAAACTAAACTAGTTAAGTTAACTTTTTAACTAATACTAAGCTAGTTAGACTAGCTAGTTAGACTTACTAATTAGTTATACTAATTATTAACTTTATATATATTAAGTTAAATTTATTAAGTTTATAATTATAATATAGCCTTTCTGCAAAAAAACCATAGTAAAATTCACTCTATTTATAGGTATAATTCTAGAAATACTATATAGGTACTTTAACTTATACTTTCTACTAATTAAGGAAAATAATATAGAAACCTTATATATTCTTACTTATAAATAAAGCTTCTAAACTTTACTATATAAAGATATATATATATATTAGCTAAATAAATTATTTAAATAGTAATAGTACTAGCTATATAGTATAAAGCTAAATAGTATAGTAATATATATAATAGAGCTAATTATATTAAGGTTAAAAAGGTTATTAAGACTTTTATAGCTTAGAAATACTACTATATAAGAGATAACTTCTTAACTTAAAAAGTTATCTTAAGAGGTTCTTATAGTTAGAAATATAAAAGCTTTACTACTATAAATAGAACTTTATACTTATCTTTCTTCTTTTTCTTTATTTTATAACTTATAATAAATCCTTTATAATATTTATACTATATAAAGAATACAAAAATACTAACTGTATATAAAGTATACTTTTTTTTAAAAATAATACTATAGCTATTATTAAGAAGTATAATACCTATATACTAAATAAAACCCTCTTATTTAGTATATATATTTTTTCTAATTAGTAATAGATTATTAAAATAATACTAAATAAAGCTTTTAAAATACTTTAAGAAGCTTTATTTATACTATAATTAAAGTAATAGCTACTACTAAAGGTATTAAAGTAGAAGCTATATAGGTTTCTAGCTATTCTAAAAAGTAGCTTTTCTTTATATAAACTTTCTATAATACTAAAGTTAAAATAGCTTAGTAGGAATTAATAAGTATAGCTTATATTAAATAGAAAGTATTATTAATAATAGTATAGCTATAAAAGTATTAGCTAGCTTAACTAAATAAAAGAACTACTTAAATATAGTAGATAGCAAAGTAGTAATAGAGATAGTATTAGTAGTATAAGTAATATATAAGAGAATAGGTTAATAGTTTAGTAGTTAGTAATTAAGTAATTATAAACTATATTATTATTAAAGTGAAGTTAAAGATTATAAGGTTATTAACTAATAGGTATATAAATATAGCTATAGTTAAGAGAAGTAGTTAGAAGTTATAATTATATAACTAAAAGCTATATATATAATAGGAAGTATAAAGTTAAGAAGTTTATTACTCTAAATAGGTAAAAATTATTATAAACAGCTAGAGGCTTAAATTAAATTTATATCTACTATATATATAAAAACCTCTTAATTTATATTTATTACTATATATATATACTACTAAGAGCTAGTAGTTAGAGGAAACCTAAAGAGTTTATAAAAAGGTATATATTACTTAGGAAGAAGTTTATAAAAACCACTAAGTCTTAACTAAGTACCCCTGGAGTGAGAATTTAAGTAAAACTAAATATAACTAGCGTTATAAAATATATATAGGGCTATAAATTATATATATAATACAATTATATATATTACACCTAATAATTAAATAATTAACCTTATAACTATTAATTACATATTAATAGAACAAAAAGAAGAAAAGTAACCATAACTTTGTCTAATTAGCTTAAAAAGAACAATCGTTTAAATTACTGCTTATAGTAATTACTACGATTGGCTAAAAAGAATAAAACTTATATATAAGGTTAATAACCATAAAAAGTATATATTTACGGAAAATAAAGTCCCTAAAGTTAATATTACAGTTAATATTAAGAAAGCTAATATTAAGTTAGAATTTAAAACCGAAACAAGGTAAAACAGAAACTTGTAACAAACTATAACTATTAACCTAAAATAATACTACGGAACTAGAATAACCGATACGGAAAGAAAATAACCGTATAATTAACTTTATAATAAAGGTTTTACGATTAATTACCTATTCTAGTAATTACTAAATTAAGTAATTACTTAATTTAGTAAGGCTTTGCGAGGAAAAATTGTATTATATATACGAAGGATTTTTCCACTTAGAATAGATTTCAGGAAGCAAGCAATTCAACAGTTTTACCTATTCAACTACTTATTACTCTACTCTTTATTATTATTCCTATTATATAATAACTATTTATACTGGTTATAAATGGTTATTCTGGAATACGAAGAATACTATTATAAAAATATTAAAAACGAACAGTTTCCCCCTTTTGCTATAATTAATACTGCCCCTACTCTGGATAATATATCCTCTTTTATATACGCTTTTACAAAGTTACTCTCTTAAATATTTTTAAATTATAAACTTATAAAGCTTATATTAATTATAGAACTTATTTCTTAGTAAGTACTTACTAAAAGGTTATATAAAGTAAGTATATTATAAGATATATTACTATATACTTCTTTAGTTATAGCTTCTAGCTAGCTACTGTGATTTTTACCTAGAACCTATACTGTAATAACCTCTAACTTACCTCTTTAGCTAACAACTTACTAGTTATATGATCCTTTAGCCTTATCCCCCCCCTGCGTGCGTTAATATGCGTTATCTATTAGATAATCTTATTACTTATAACGTTACTTTGATAATAACTTCACGACTTTAACTAGGTTTAATTACTATAGATTTTCTTCTATTTTCGACCTATCTTCTAACCTTCACTTATACCTTCTATTAGCTTAGCTATTTTCTCTACTACTTACCTAGAATCTAAGCTTTCTATTAATTAAGCTAATATCTTTATAGTTCTATAGTTATTAGTAATACCTACTATTATAGTTTAGCTAAGTTAGCTTACTAGCTATGCTACCTTACTAAAGATATTATTAAAATAGGCGTAATAACTAGGATTAATAGTAAATATAGCTATATTATTTAGCTAAAGTATATAGGTACTTTCTGTAGCTTTACTATTAATATTAGCTGTTAAAACTATAAAGTATAACTTAGCTATAGCTAACTAGTTTTTAAAGCTTTATAAGTTAAAAAGTATTATTTTACTAATTATAGTAAACCTAGCTTTATAGTTAGTATTAATCTTAGTATTTTAAAGTATACTTCAAATAAAGCTTTATAGTATAAAACCTTATAAATTAAGTAATACTAAGAGCTAGCAGTTAGAGGAGACTTAAAGAGTTTATAAAAAGGTATATATTACTTAGGAAGAAGTTACTCTCCTGAGCATCCTTAAATTATAAGCTTATAAGGCTTATGCTAATTATATAACTTACTCCTCGGTAAGTATTTACTAAAAGGCTATATAAAGTAGGCATATTATAAAATAGATTACTATATATCTTTTTAGCTATAAAAACAGCTAAAAATGCTTTATATATATAGAAAGAAGCTTATAACCTAAAAATATTATATAAAGATATAAATTCTATAAAAAAGACTAATATATACTTCCAAGAAAGACTTATTTAGGAGCTTGCTTTGTATATTACTACTAAAAGAACTTTTAAAAATACTCTTAACTTATAATATATTTAGTTAGTTTTATAAATATCTAATCTATATTAGCTTATAAGTAAGATATACTTATAAGTAAGAAGTAGTTAGTTCTAAGTAACTAGATATAAATAAAGATTAAAAATTTCCTAAGCTTATATATAAAATCTTTTTCTTTTTTATATATCTTAATATAACCTCTTAAGAGGTTATCTTTATAAGTTTTCTACTTCTCTATTTATTACTTTTTATAAGTTTATATAACTTATTCTATTTCCTCTTACGTATTATTATATTCGCTTCTTTATAAGTTTTCCTTTACTTATAAATTATATCTATTACTTATATATATTTTTACTAACTATACCTTATAAGACTACTTATACTATTATCTCTGTATATAAATAGAGTAAGATATTTTAATAAGAGAGTAAGATAATTATATAAGCTTATTATATAAGTCTCTTAACCTTCTTAGTATATTCTTTATAAAATCTATCTCTTATTATTACTAATAAATTTATTATAGTATCTAATTCTATTAGCTCTACTTATAAGTCTAATATAGCTTCTAAGTATATATATTTCTATTCTTATAAGTATTAGCTTAGAACTATCTTTAAAGAAGATATTAAGAATAATATTACTACTCCTAAATAGCTTATTATTAATCTAACTACTTATAAAGGTATTCTTTTTAAGTCTATTATTCAGTAGTCTATTTAAACCTAATAGGATACTATATACGCTTAGAAGTATTACACTTTTACTCTCTATTTTTAGAAGCTTAATATTAATTTTATTAAATTATTTCCTAAAAACTTTAATATTATTATAACTATAAATACTTATAAATATATAGGTATTAAGATTCTACTCTCTAATAAGTATAAATATATTATCTTTTACTTCTTAACTAGTTATAATAAGTTAGTTCTTATTTATAAGGAGATTACTACTTAGAAGACTTTTTATAAGGTTAAAAGTATATTATTTGTTCTTTTTTTAAGAGATTACTTGCTAACTTTATTATAAAGCCTGTTCTATACCTTTTTTAAGCTAGATACTACTTATAAGAATAATAATAATATTTTATTTTTACTATTAAGTAAAAAGATATATTTTAAGAGTATATTATATTATTATATTATAAGCTAACTTTCTTTAGAAGTTAAGCTTATTAAGCTTATTAAGCTTAATAAAGCTAATTATAATATTAATATAAATAAGCTTTATAAAGTAAAATACTTTTATTATATAGTAAATAATAGCTATGGAGAGGCTTTTTGCTACTATTTCTACTCTATTAATCTTAGTTATTATAATTTCTATGCTATATTTACTTATAGGGAGTATATTATTATACTTCTTAAGCTTAAAGCTAAAGCTAAGGAGCTAAATACTTCTATTAAAGGCTTCTAGCTAGTTACTATGATTTTTACCTGGAACTTATACTGCAACGACCTCTAACTTACCTCTTCAGCTAACAGCTTACTAGTTATATGATCCTCAGCTAGATAGTCCTATAGATTGCTATCTTCAGCTTCGGCTTTATCTCCTCCTGCGCGCGTTAATATACGCTATCTATTAGACAATCTTATTACTTGCAATATCACTTTAATAATAACTTCATAACTTTAACTAGATTTAATTACTATAAAAGCAGACTTTCTTCTACTTTTTAACTTATTTTCTAACCTTCACTTATACTTTCTATTAACTTAGCTATCTTCTCTGCTACTTACCTAGAAACGCTTTCTAACACTGATATCTAGTATAATATTTTTAGAAGCTATTATATTGTTATTATTTAAGCTTTTTATTAATTAGGCTAATATCTTCGTAGTTCTATAGTTATTAGTAACACCTATTATATTATTCAGCTAGGTTAGCTTACTAGCTATACTATCCTACTAAAGATATTATTAAAGTAGGTGTAATAGCTAGGATTAGTAGTAAATGTAGCTATGTTATAAAAACCACTAAGTCTTAACTAAGTACCCCTGGAGTGAGAATTTAAGTAAAACTAAATATAACTAGCGTTATAAAATATACATAGGGCTATAAATTATATATATAATACAATTATATATATTACACCTAATAATTAAATAATTAACCTTATAACTATTAATTACATATTAATAGAACAAAAAGAAGAAAAGTAACCATAACTTTGTCTAATTAGCTTAAAAAGAACAATCGTTTAAATTACTGCTTATAGTAATTACTACGATTGGCTAAAAAGAATAAAACTTATATATAAGGTTAATAACCATAAAAAGTATATATTTACGGAAAATAAAGTCCCTAAAGTTAATATTACAGTTAATATTAAGAAAGCTAATATTAAGTTAGAATTTGAAACCGAAACAAGGTAAAACAGAAACTTATAACAAACTATAACTATTAAACCTAAAATAATACTACGGAACTAGAATAACCGATACGGAAAGAAAATAACCGTATAATTAACTTTATAATAAAGGTTTTACGATTAATTACCTATTCTAGTAATTACTAAATTAAGTAATTACTTAATTTAGTAAGGCTTTGCGAGGAAAAATTGTATTATATATACGAAGGATTTTTCCACTTAGAATAGATTTTAGGAAGCAAGCAATTCAACAGTTTTATCTATTCAACTACCTATTACTCTACTCTTTATTATTATTCCTATTATATAATAACTATTTATACTGGTTATAAATAGTTATTCTGGAATACGAAGAATACTATTATAAAAATATTAAAAACGAACAGTTTCCCCCTTTTGCTATAATTAATACTACCCCTACTCTCGATAATATATCCTCTTTTATATACGCTTTTATATATGTTGCTTAGCTGAGGTATATAGGTGCTTTTTATAGCCTTACTACTAATATTAGTTTTTAGAACTGTGAGATATAACTTAGCTATAGCTAACTAGTCCTTAAAGCTTTATAGGTTAAAAGGTATTATTTTGCTGATTATAGTAAGCCTAGCCTTATAGTTAGTATTAATTTTAGTGTTTTAAGGTATGCTTCAGGCAAAGCTCTATAGTATAAAGCTCTATAGATCAGGTAGGATAGAATATATTATAAAGGAATCTAAGTAGTTTTCTTAATAAGGAATAGGCTTAAGGCTTAGTATAAGCAGCGTCTTAAGTATATAGCTAAGATAAGCTTTTCTATAGCTAAAGACTTTATAAAGCTATCTCTAGTATATATCTCGCTTATAAGTTATATAGGCAAGGCTATTAACTTTACAAGTAATGAAGCTATTATTAATGAAGCTAATAGCTATAATAAGTAGCTATAGTTAGAGTTAGTATAGGTAGTTATTCTAGACTTCTAAGTATATATACTGTGAAGCTATTAGACTAGGCACTAACTGAGGTGCTTTTACTGCTTTTTACTTTACTGTGAAAATCTCTACTAGGTAGGCTAGAAACTTCTTTAATATACTTCTATTAAGAAGTATAGTATTACTTATATAGCTTCTAAGGTAGCTATTACTAAGCTTATAAGTTCTCTTCCTTTATAAGTTTATTTTAATATTAATAAGATATAATAACTTAAATATATTTATAAGAACTAATAGCTTACTTAGAACTTATATTATAAGCTTTTTATAGCTTCTTAGTATTATAAGATATAAAAAGTATATAATTAGCTTACTAATTAGGCTTATAAGTATAAAGCTAAGTTTAAAAAGAAGTTTTATAAAATATCTAGTACTTTAACTATCCTTTCTCTTATTAAAGTTAAAACTAAGCTTATAAGCTTTCCTACTTTCCCTATTTTAATAGCTTCTTATTATATAACTCTACTCCCAATAAGTTTTTCTTCTTTAACTCTATTTTATAAGTACTATAGTTTTTAACTTTCTACTTTTATTACTATTAATAATAACTCTAGTAAAGAGAATAAAACTTAGGAGTTTCTATCTATTTTATATACTAAGTATACTATTTAGAACTTAAATAAGCTCTTAAGTATAGCTTCTATTTTATAGACTTCTATTTAAGTTTCTACTTCTATTTAGCTAGTTCTTTTAGTTAAATATACTTCTAAAGTGAAGCTTTTTTTAAAAAATAACTATAAAAGAGTTTATATTAGTAATATTACTCTTTATAAGAATATAGCTTTTTAAGAGCAGATTATTCCTAAATATATCTCTATTTTTTATTACTAACTTAGCTCTTCTTAATATTTACTATATAACTTCTATTTTAAGAACTAGAATTTTACTTTTTATTTTAGAGAGTAAGTTCTTTTTTATCTTAGAAGCTTTAAATATATCTTTTTCTTATATATATATATTAGTAGTATTACTTACTATTATACTTTATATACTATTTAATCTTTATTCTCTATATATAGTCTTTTTAAGTAGAATTTCTTAGATATTAATAATAAGCTTAATAACTTTATAAGATATAATAACCTTACTTCTTCAGAGTAATTCTCTTATATTAGAGATATTAAATACTTTTTTAATATTTATAACTTTTCTAATAAAGATCTAGTTTATATACTTTATAAGCTTAATATCTTATACTAAGCTTATAAAGTTTAGTATTCTTATAAGTTTTTAAAATATTTAAAGTTTTAGTAAATAGCTTTCTTTAGTTTTAGGTTTTATATAGTTTTAAGTTTTATAAGAAATAATTTAGGTTTTTAAGTAGTTTAAGGTTTTATATAAATAAGAGAAACTCTAGTTTTTGCTTTTATAATCTTATAAGTATAATATAACTATATACTTTATATTTATAAGGTTTAAAAATAAGTAGAAATATTTAAACTTTACTTTTAAGAGATTTTTTATAAATCTATTTACTAGTATCTTATTAGTAAGTATATAGATAACTTAGAAGCTTTCTTTCTAATATTCCTATTTTAACTATATATTATAAATATTAATATATCTTAGGTAGGTATTTATTCTCTCTCTTTTACTTATAATAAGTCTAATTATTTATTAGTTATTATAATAAATATTCTATATATTACTAAGTTTAAGTTTAATATCTTTAAATAACCTCTAAAAAGCTACTATTTCTTTTATAGTTTCTATTAGACTTAAAAGCTCTATTTTAGTTATTAAAGTTATAACTATTACTTATTAAGTTACTTTCTACTAAATTAATCCTCTAAATAGTATTATAAAATTTCTTTATAAAGATCTATATATAGCTTTATTATCTCTAAAAAAGATATTTATTACTATAAAAAGAATTTAAATACTTATAAACTTATTCTCTAAGATACTAAAGTAAATTATAAAGTATTAAGTTTTATATAAGTATTAAATAGTATTTTATAGCTGCTAGATACTTCTAAAATAGGTTTATAAAGAATTAGAATAGACGTATTATTATAAAAATAATATCTATTTTAATAAAAATAGCTATATAAAGTATTAAACTAACTATTTCTTAGTAAATTTTAACTTTTTAAACTATTATTTATTCTAAGTTCTTTTTAAGTTCTATCTAAAGAAGTAGTATTAATAAGTAAGCAGTATTTTATAAATTAAACTTCTAAGTAACCTTCTTAATATATAAGTTATAAACTAGAAAGATCTTTTAAACTTTTTAGTTTTTTACTACTTTTACTTCTAAGTATTATTTAATATTTCTCTAATCTTTAACTTTATACTCTTTTTTAATTTTATTAATAATCTTATAAGCTTTTAACTTATTATCTTTATAAGAAAAGATAAGAAAGTTATTAATATAGAAAATAACTATAACTTTTTAGTTAAAGTTTTAGAAAAAGTAGAAGTTTTTTTTTAAGCTTTATAAACTAAGTTTTTTAAGAGTTAAGTTAAATTCTTTATACTAGAAGAGTAGAATATTATAAAAGCTATAAAGAGCTCTATTTAGCTTAACTATATTTTATAAAGGATTTTAAATACTTTATAAGTTTCTTAATACTTTAAAATATCTTATAAGTAACTAGATTTCTATCTTTTAGTATTTTTATATTTAGAAATATATTAATAATATTAAACTAATAAATCTTACAATTAAATTATATAGTAATTATTATTACTACTTAGAAGGTTTATATTATAAGAGTTATATATAAGTATTTTCTAGATCTCTTAATTAAAGATCTCTTTTTATAATAATCTATATTTTTATTTTAATAGGATATCTATTTATATCTAGCTTATAAGTAAAAATCTATTTTAAGAAGAAGAATTTTAAGTATATTCTTAAGTAGTTTAATACTTTCTAAGTTCTAAAGTTTATAATCTTCTTAAGTTTCGTATAGCTTATAATAATAAGGAGTTTCTAGAGCTATTTAAGAAGCTTTTTAATATCTTTCTAAGATTTTAGTAGTAATAATAGTTATAAGTAGTAGATTTTTATAGATTATAAGAGAAGCTTAAGAAGTAGATTTAAGATTAGTCTTTTAAATTTATAATCTCTATAGAAGTTCTTAGAAATAATTTTATTATTTTATAAAAAGTTTAATACTATCTTTTACTTTTTTTATAGCTTTCTTTTATTTAGGTATAAAAATAGTAAAGAAGTAATTCTAATCTTTCTTATTAGATATTATAACTTCCTCTATAAAATTAATATAGTTATCTATATAAGTAGTAAAAATACTCTTTAAATTACTCTAGAAACTACTCTCTTTATAAATATAAGTCTAAATATAAGTTTTCTTTATATATAAATACTTTTATTTTAGCTTAGAAAGTTTTTTTATATATTTCTAAGGTTAAGCTAATCTTTAGAAAGAAATATATTTTTATAAGAGCTATTTATTTCTATTAGTCTAGAGTTTTCTATATTTTTTAATAAAGACTCTATTTTATTAGTATATTCTAGCTTTTCTTAAAATTCTAGAGTAGTAATAGTAATATTACTTCTAAAACTACTATTACTTAAAAGCTTTAGAGTTTATTTAAAAAAGTTATTCTTAAACTACTACTTTATAAGTTTAAGAAACTACTTAAAAGTAAGTAATCTATACTAAGTTCTCTTAAAAAATTAAGTTTTCTTTAAATATAATCTTTCTATTTTCTATACTTTATAGTAATTATTATATTATAATTCTTTTATTAAAAATAAAGTTATTTTTATCTAGAATACTAAAGCTTATAAATATAATAGAAACTAAGAGAAGTTTCTTAATTTTCTTTATTACTATTTTTATAACTATAAGTTTAATATTTTTTTAATATCTTTTTTTAAATAAAACTTACTTTTATTAAATATAATATTTTATAAGATAATAACTCTTTTAAATATTAAAATCTAAATCTTATAAAAGTTATATATATTAAGTATATATTTTATAAAATATCTAATATAGCTATAAAACTATTTTAAACTTTTTTCTCTTTATTTCTCTTTTTTTTCTCTTTTAAAAATATACTTTATAACTATAAATATATACCTCTCTCTAATAAAGTTAAGTTTCTAAGTTTTTAGAAATACTATAAATTAATACTTATATATTAAGATATCTTTTAATTTTTTTTTTAATTTTATTAAAAAACCTTTAGTTTATTAATATTTATAAACTTATATTAAAAAAAGATTTCTATGAATATTAATTTATTTTATAGCTTAAATAAAAGTTATATTAAGTTAAATATTTATATATTTTATATAATTACTTCTTTTTCTACTTTTTCTCTACTTCTAACTAGTTTTTTTATATAAAAAAGGAGAAGTTTAATATTAATATTATTCTCTTAAGTTTACTATTAATATTTAGTTTCTCTTTAGATTATAATAATAGATCTCTCTATATTCTATTTAATCTTATATATAAAAAGCTTTTTCTACTTAAAAACTTAGTTTTTAAAAGTTTAAAATATTTAAAAAAACTTTATAATAAGTTTTATTTATAAAATAAAACTTAAAAAGCTTTCCTATATACTCATTTCTAATAATAAGAAACTATAAAGCTTCTAAATAAGCTTTTAAGTAATTAAATAGGTTTTAAAAATATATTAGTATAGTTATCTATTCTTAGATTTAAATAGTTTTTATAAGATTACTTATTATATATAAATAGTAGAGTAATCTTTATATTCTAGATAAATTAGTTTTTTAATCTTTACTTTCTAAATATTTTAAACTAAATATTTAAAAGCTTTCTAGCTAAAATACTTAGCTTATAAATACTAGAGATATATATTATCTTTATATATAAGCTTAGGATTATAAGAGAGATACTTTTAAGAAGTTATAGCTACTAGCTAGGTAGTATTTATAACTTCTAAATAGCTTATATTAATATAGATTTATAATAAAAATAAAATAAAGTAATTAGAAATAAATTATATTTAAAAAACAGAATATTATTAATATATATAAGCTATCTAAATAGAATACTAAACTTTTTATAGTATATTTTATTAGTTTTCTTATTAAACTAATATATATTTTCTTAAGTAAGAACTTAGAAATAATATTAGTTTTAAAACCTTTAATATAATAGATATTCTTAAGAATAAAGTCTTCTATATACTTCTTTCTTAGTCTATAGAAAGCTTTTAAGAAGACTTTAATACTTATTCTATAGATTATAAAAACTTAGTTTCTTATAGTAACTTTCTTAGAACTTTTAAGTTATTAATAGTCTTATAAATATAAAAAATTATTAACTATATAGTTTAAAGCTATAGTATTATAAATAGTATAATACTAAAGAAAGCTTTTATTTTTATTAGTAATACTAAAAATTAACTTAAAAATAGTATTTAGTTCTTTAAAAATAGATATAATAAAGTATAATAGCTTAAAAATAATAATAAGCTTATTAAGATATAATTTACTCTCTACTATATATCTTTTTATTTTTATAATATTTTCTAGCTTAATCTATTCCTTACTAATAAAGTTTTAATAAATTATTTTTTACTTCTTTAAAAATATCTTAGTTTTAATATTATTAAGAACTTTAGAAGTTATTTATAAAGTTAATCAATAAAAAGTTCTATTAGTTAAAGTAAGTTTTATTTTTATATAATCTTTTAGAAGCTAAGAATATTATAAAGACTGTTTTTTTCTAATAAACTCTTAATAAAAATATTTCTTAGCTTTTTTTAAAGCTTTTCTAAGTTTTTAAGACTTCTTATTCTTATTAAATTTTAATTTTATAGAGTTTAATCTTCTTAAGTTAAAATCAAAGCTTTTAAGTTAAAGCTTTATAATTATAAATTATCTAGCTATTTACTAATTATAATAAATATAACTTTTATTTTCTTTTAATAAGTATTTATATAGAGGATTTTAAAGAAGATTTTAACATATTTCTTAATACTAGGAATTAGATTTTTAATTATTTTCTTTATAACTAATAAGTTTTTAAAGCTATTAATAGGTTTATTTAAAAGTAATCTATATTTTAATAGCTTAGAGAAAGGTTCTAGCTATAAGGTTTTCTTAGACTTTAGAAATCTTATAAATTAATATTTAATAGTAATAATTAAGCTATTATTTATAGAAGTTAAGAAGGTTTATAATTAAATAAGCTACTTTATAAAAGATAGTAATATAGTTTTTTCTAATAATAAACTATATAGCTAACTTACTTCTTATAATATAGCTTTTAAGAAATCTTATTAGTATTTAAAATAAGAATAAGTTCTAATATAAGATATTTAAAATAAAGAGGTTAAAAAGTTTTTATAAAAATAAAAACCTTAGAAATTAATCTATATTTTTATTTAATTTAGAAATATTTAGAGTATTTAAGTTAAAGCTTAGGAAAGCTTTATAAGAGAAAGTTTTAGTTAGTATAAAATAAGTTTTTCTTAGCTTATTTATAACTTATAGCTTAACTATAGTTAAAGCTTAATATTTATATTTATAAAAACCTAGTTTAAAATATATCTTAAAAATAACTTATAAAACTTCTATTTATTTTAAGCTTCTATAATAATATAGCCATACTATTTAATAAATATTTTATATTTAACTTGAAAAAAAAGATTTTTAATTTTAGTAAATACTAGCTTAGTAAGCTTAATAGGATCTTAATCTTAGGTTTAACTCTAAGCTAGTATAAGAGCAATAAGTATAGAAATATTAGAAACTTAATTAACTTTGTCCTTAGTAAGCTATTTAGTAGTATTAGATTTAGTAAGTAGTTATTACTAAGAAGGTATCTACTACTAAAGGTTAATAACTTTATTTCTTAGGTTTATAATACCTTATTTATTTACTTACTTTATAATTTATTTATTATAGTTATCTCTCTTCTAAATATTAAAAGCTTTAAAGTAATCTTTAAGAGAAAGTATATTAAAGCTATTATTACTTCTAAAGTTAGAAATATCTAGGCTATCTAGATTAATAAAGTTTTAAATATTATAAATAATATAAGTAACTTTAAAGTAATTATACTAAACTAGCTAGTTTTTAGAATAATCTTATTAGCTCTAAAATAAGTATTAATCTCTAAAACTTTTATAGATAAGAAAGATATTTTATAAAGAGTAAAAAATAGTTATATATAAGTATAAATATAAAAAAGAGAAGAAAAAGACTTACTTACTTTATAAGATATTCTAATAGTAATAAAAAGGTAAAATTAAAGTTCTAATAAGCTAGGCTTATAACTATTAAGAGCTAGTAGTTAGAGAAAACTTAAAAAGTTTATAAAAAGGTATATATTACTTAGGAAGAAGTTACTCCCCTAGATATCCTTAAATTATAAGCTTATAAGGCTTATATACTGATTATATAACCTGCTCCTTAGTAAGTATGTAAAAGCGTATATAAAAGAGGATATATTATCGAGAGTAGGAGCAGTATTAATTATAGCAAAAGGTATAAAAACCACTAAGTCTCAACTAAGTACCCCTGGAGTGAGAATTTAAGTAAAACTAAATATAACTAGTGCTATAAAATATATATAGAGCTATAATTTATATATATAATACAATTATATAGATTACACCTAATAATTAAATAATTAATCTTATACCTATTAATTACATATTAATAGAACTAAAAGAAGAAAAGTAACTATAACTTTGTCTAATTAGCTTAAAAAGAACAATCGTTTAAATTACTGCTTATAGTAATTACTACGATTGACTAAAAAGAATAAAACTTATATATAAGGTTAATAACCATAAAAAGTATATATTTACGGAAAATAAAGTCCCTAAAGTTAATATTACAGTTAATATTAAGAAAGCTAATATTAAGTTAGAATTTGAAACCGAAACAAGGTAAAACAGAAACTTATAACAAACTATAACTATTAAACCTAAAATAATACTACGGAACTAGAATAACCGATACGGAAAGAAAATAACCGTATAATTAACTTTATAATAAAGGTTTTACGATTAATTACCTATTATAGTAATTACTAAATTAAGTAATTACTTAATTTAGTAAGGCTTTGCGAGGAAAAATTGTATTATATATACGAAGGATTTTTCCACCTAGAACAGATTTTAGGAAGCAAGCAATTTAACAGTTTTATCTATTTAACTACTTATTACTCTACTCTTTATTATTATTCCTATTATATAATAACTATTTATACTGGTTATAAATAGTTATTCTGGAATACGAAGAATACTATTATAAAAATATTAAAAACGAACAGTTTCCCCCTTTTGCTATAATTAATACTGCTCCTACTCTCGATAATATATCCTCTTTTATATACGCTTTTACATAACTATATATCTTATATCTATAAGGTTTAAAAATAAATAAAAATATTTAAACTTTGCTTTTAAGAGATTTTTTATAAGCTTATCTATTAGTATCTTATTAGTAAGTATATAGATGACTTAGAAGCTTTTTTTCTAATATTCCTATTTTAACTATATATTATAAGTATTAATATACTTTAGATATATATTTATTCTCTCTCTTTTACTTATAATAAGTCTAATTATTTACTAGTTATTATAATAGATATTCTATATATTATTAAGTTTAAGTTTAATATTTTAAATAACTTTTAGAGGGTTACTATTTTTTTTATAGTTTCTACTAAATTTAAAAGCTCTATTTTAGTTATTAAAGTTATAACTATTATTTATTCAGTTACTTTTACTAAATTAGTTTTCTAAATAGTATTATAAAGTATCTTTATAAAGATCTATATATAGCTTTATTATCTCTAAAAGAAATATCTATTACTATAAAAAGAATTTAAGTACTTATAAGCTTACTTCCTAAAATACTAAAGTAAATTACAAAATATTAAGTCCTATATAAGTACTAAATAGTATATCTTATAGCTACTAAATACTCTTAAAATAAGTTTATAAGGAATTAGAATAGAAATACTACTATAAAAATAATATTGACTTTTATAAGAATAACTATATAAAATATTAAAACTAACTATTTCTTAGTAAATTTTAACTTTTTAAACTATTATTTATTCTAAGTTCTTTTTAAGTTCTATCTAAGGAAGTAGTATTAATAAGTAAGTAGTATGTTATAAATTAAACTTCTAAGTAACCTTCTTAATATATAAGTTATAAACTAGAAAAATCTTTTAAGCTTTCTAGTCTTTTACTACTTTTACTCCTAAATACTATTTAATATTTCTCTAATCCTTAACTTTATACTCTTTCTTAATTCTATTAATAATTTTAAGCTTTTAACTTATTATCCTTATAAAAAAGGATAAAAAAGTTATTAATATAGAAAATAACTATAACTTTTTAGTTAAGGTTTTAAAAGAGGTAGAAGTCTTCTTTTAAGCTTTATAAGCTAAGTTTCTTAAGAATTAAGCTGAATTCCTTATATTAGAAGAGTAAAATATTATAAAGGCTATAAAAAGCTCTATCTAGCTTAATTATATATCTTATAGGGGATTTTAAATACCTTATAAGTTTCTTAATACTCTGAAGTATCTTATAAATAACTAGATCCCTATCTTTTAGTATTCTTATATTCAGAAATATATTAATAATATTATACTAATAAATCTTATAATTAAATTATATAGTAATTACTATTACTACTTAGAAAGTTTATACTATAAAAGTTATAATATAAGTATTTTCTAGATCTCTTAGTTAAAAATCCCCTCTTATAATAATCTATACTTTTACTTTAATAAGGTACCTATCTATATCTAGCTTATAAGTAAAAACTTATTTTAGGGGGAGGGGTTTTAAGTATACTTTTAAGTAGTCTAATACCTTCTAAGTCTTAAAGTTTATAATCTTTTTAAGTTCTTTATAGTTTATAGTAATAAAAAGTTTCTAAAACTACTTAAAAAGCCTTTTAATATTTTTCTAAGATTTTAGTAGTAGTAGTAATTATAAATAGTAGATTCTTATAGATTATAAGAGAAGTTTAAGAAATAGATTTAAAATTAGTTTTTAAACTTATAATTTTTATAAGAGTTTTTAGAAATAATCCTTATTATTTTATAAAGGGTCTATATATTTTACTTTCCTCTATAGTTTTTTTTATTTAGATATAAAAATAAAGAAGTAATTCTAATTTTTATTAGATATTATAAACTTCTTCTATAAAATTAATATAGTTATCTATATAAATAGTAAAAATACTTTTTAGATTACTCTAGAAACTACTTCTCTTATAAATATATGTCTAAATATAAGTCTTTTATATATATAAATACTTTTATCTTAGCTTAAAAAGTCCTTCTTATATATCTCTAAAGTTAAGCTAATCCTTAAAAAGAAGTATATTCTTATAAAAACTATTTATTTCTATTAGTCTAAAGTTTTCTATATTTTTTAATAAAAACTCTATTCTACTAGTATATTCTAGCTTTTTTAAGAGTCTAAAGTAATAATAGTAGTATTACTCCTAAAATTTTTATTACTTAAAAGCTTTAATGTTTATTTAAAAGAGTTACTTCTAAGCTATTACTTTATAGGTTTAGAAGACTACTTAGAAGTAAGTAGTCTATATTAAGTTCTCTTAGGAAGCTAAGTTTTCTTAAGTATAATCTTTCTATTTTCTATACTCTATAGTAACTATTATACTATAATTCCTTTATTAAAAATAAAGTTATTTTTATCTAGAATACTAAAACTTATAAGTATAATAGAAATTAAAAGAAGTTCTTTAATTTCCTCTACTACTATTTTTATAATCTATAAGTTTAATACTTTTTTTAGTATTTTTCTTTAAATAGAACTTACTCTTATTAAATATAATATTTTATAAAATAATAACTCTTTTAAGTATTAGAATCTAGATTTTATAGAGGTTATATATATTAAGTATATACTTTATAAAGTATCTAATATAGCTATATAGGACTACTTTAAACTTTCTTTTCCTTATCCTTCTTTCTCTTTCTCTCTTAAGGATATATATTCTATAACTATAAGTATATATCTTTCCTTAATAAAGTTAAGTTTCTAGGTTTTTAGGGATATTATAGAATAATACCTCTATATTAAGATATCTTTTAAACTATTCTTTTTTAACTTTATTAGAAGACTTCTAGTTTATTAATACTTATATACTAATATTAAATAAAAAGATTCCTATAAATATTAATTTATCCTATAGTTTAAATAGAAGTCTTACTAAGTTAAATATCTATATACTTTATATAATTCCTTCTTTCTCTACTTTCTCCCTACTTCTAACTAGTTCTTTTATATAAAAGGGGAAAAATTTAATATTAATACTATTCTCCTAAGCTTATTATTAGTATTTAGTTTCTTTTTAGATTATAATAACAGATCTCTCTATATTCTATCTAATTTTATATATAAAAAGCTCTTTCTACTTAAAAACCTAGTTTTTAAAAGTTTAAAATATTTAGAAGACTTTATAGTAAGTTTTATTTATAAAGTAAAACCTAAAAAGCTTTCTCATATATTTATCTCTAATAATAATAAGCTATAAAGCTTTTAAATAAGCTTCTAAGTAATTAAATAGATCTTAGGAGATATACTAATATAGTTATCTACTCTTAGATTTAAATAGTCTTTATAAGATTATTTATTATATATAAATAGTAAAGTAATCTTTATATTCAAAATAGATTAGTCTTTTAATTTTTACTTTCTAAGCGTTTTAAACTAAATATTTAAAAGCTTTCTAGCTAAAATTGTTAAGTAAATAGCGTCTTAAGGGGCGAATTTTAAAGGAATTAAAAGCGTTAATTTCTAGGAAAAAGAGAAGGGAAATTCCAGCTCCTTAAATACTTTTTAGGAGGCGGATTTCCCCACTTTTAATCCGTTTTACTAAGCTAGTTAGTAAGCTAAACTATAACTATTAATAGTAATTATACTAAAAATAGATTATTATCTATTTCTAATTATTATTAAAAATAAGTAATATACTATTTTTAGTATAATTAGAGTTTTATATAAACCTTAAATAAAGATTTAAATATAATATTAATTAAATATTATTTATTAAATAATAATAATATATAACTTTACTAAAGTTTATAAAATATATATTAATTTTACAATAGAAATATAAAAAAGAGAAGAAAAAGACTTACTTACTTTATAAGATATTCTAATAGTAATAAAAGGGTAAAATTAAAGTTCTAATAAGCTAGGTTTATAACTACTAAAAGCTAGTAATTAGAAAAGACTTAAAGAGTTTATAAAAAGATATATATTACTTAGGAGGAAGTTACCCTCTTAAGTATCTTTAAATTATAAGCTTATAGGGCTTATACTGATTATATAACTTACTTTTTAGTAAGTGCTTACTAAGAGGCTATGCAAAGCAGGCGTATTGTGAGATAGATTGCTATATAGTTTTAATATACTTTCTTTTAAGGATTATTTTAAAGTTCTTAATATTTAGAAGAGGGATAATTATAATAAATAAATTATAAAATAAGTAAATAAATAAAGTATTATATATCTAGAGGATAAAGTTACTAACTTTTAATAGTAAATTATAAACTTTTAGTACTAAATATCTTCTTAGTAGTAACTATTTACTAAAGCTAATATTACTAAGTAACTTACTAATAAAAATAAAGTTAATTAAGTCTCTAATATCTTTATATTTACTATTTTTATACTAGCCTAAGGTTAAGTTTAGGATTAAAACCTTATTAAGCTTATTAAGCTAGTACTTATTAAAATTAAAGATCTTTTTTTTAAGTTAGATATAAAATATTTATTAAATAGTAGGGCTATACTACTATAGAGGTTTAAGATAAATAGAAGCTTTATAAGCTATTTTTAAAATAAGTTTTAAACTAAATCTTTATAAGTATAGATACTAAGCTTTTAACTATAGTTAAGCTATAAATTATAAATAAGCTAAGAAAAGCTTATTTTATACTAGCTAAAGTTTTCTCTTATAAAACCTTCCTAAACTTTAACTTAAATACTTTAAATACTTTTAAATTAGATAAAAGTACAAATTAACTTCTAGTGTTTTTACTTTTATAAAGATTTTTTAATCCTTTTATTTTAAATATCTTATATTAAAACTTATTTTTACTCTAAATACTAATAAGATTTCTTAAGAACTATATTATAAAAAGTAAATTAGCTATATAGTTTATTATTAGAGAGAACTATATTACTATGCTTTATAAAATAGTTTACTTAACTATAAACTTTTTTAATTTCTATAAATAATAGCTTAATTATTACTACTAAGTATTAACTTATAAGATTTCTAAAGTTTAAAGAAACTTTATAACTAAGACCTTTCTCTAAGCTATTAAAGTATAAATTACTTTTAAGTAAGCTTATTAATAACTTTAAGAACTTATTAGTTATAAAGAAAATAATTAAAAATATCTAATTCCTAGTATTAAAGAATATACTAAGGTTCTCTTTAGGATCTTTTATATAAATACTTATTAGAAGAAAATAAAAGTTATATTTACTATAATTAGTAGATAGCTAGATAACTTATAGTTATAAAGCTTTAATTTAAGAAGCTTTAACTCTAATTTAAGAGAATTAAACTCTATAAAATTAAGGTTTAATAAGAATAAAAAGCTTTAAAAGCTTAGAGAAGCTTTAAAAGAAACTAAGGAATATTTTTACTAAGAGTTTATTAGAGAAAAATAGTCTTATAATATTTTTAGCTTCTAAAGGATTATATAAGAATAGAACTTACTTTAACTAGTAAAACTTCTTATTAGCTAGCTTTATAAGTAACTACTAAAATCTTTAATAATATTAAGATTAAAACACTCTTAAAGAAATAGAAAATAATTTACTAAAACTTTATTAGTAAAAATAGATTAAGCTAGAAAATATTATGGAAGTAAAAAGATATATAGTAGAAAATAAATTATATTTAAATAAGTTTATTACTACTATTTTTAAACTACTATATTTTATTATATTTACTTTTAAAAAACTAAATACTACTTTTAGGTTAATCTTTAGTATTATTAATAAGAATAAAAACCCTTTTTAATACTATACTATCTATAAACTATAACTTTAAACTATATAATTAATAATCTATTATACTTATAAAATTATTAATAACTTAAGAATTCTAAGAGAGTTATTATAAAAAACTAATCTTTATAATTTATAGAATAAGTATTAAAGTCTTTTTAAAAACTCTCTATAGACTTAAGAAAAATATATAGAAAACTTTACTCTTAAGAATATTTACTATATTAAGAGTTTTAAAACTAATATTATTTTTAAGTTTTTATTTAAAAAAGTAAATATTTAGTTTAATAAAAAAACTAATAAGATATATTATAAGAAGTTTAATATTCTACTTAGATAGCTTATATATATTAATAATATTTTATTTTTTAAATATAAATCTATTTCTAATTATTCTATTTTACTCTTATTATAAATCTATATTAATATAAACTATTTAGAAGTTATAAATACTACTTAACTAGTAGCTATAACTTTTTAAGAATATCCCTCTTATAATCTTAAGCTTATATATAAAGATAATATATATCTCTAGTATTTATAAACTAGGTATTTTAGCTAGAAAGCTTTTAAGTATTTAGTTTAAAATACGTAAGAAGTAAAAATTAAAAAACTAACCTATCTAAAATATAAAAATTACTCTACTATTTATATATAATAAGTAATTTTATAAAAACTATCTAAATCTAGAAGTAGATAACTATATTAGTATATCTCTTAAAATCTATTTAATTACTTAGAAGCTTACTTAGAAGCTTTATAGCTACTTATTACTAAGGATAAATATATAGAAAAGTTTTTTAAGTTTTGCTTTATAAATAAAACTTATTATAAAATCTTCTAAATATTTTAAACCTTTAAAAACTAAGTTTTTAAATAAAAAAAGCTTTTTATATATAAAGTTAAATAGGATATAAATAGATCTATTATTATAATCTACAGAGAAACTAAATACTAATAATAAGCTTAAGAGAATAATATTAATATTAAACTCCTCTTTTTTTATAAAAGAACTAATTAGAAATAAAAGAGAGTAAATAAAGAAATAATTATATAAAATATATAAATATTTAACTTAGTAGGACTTCTATTTAAGCTATAAAATAAATTAATACTTATAGAAATCTTTTTATTTAATATAAGTTTATAAATATTAATAAATTAGAAGTTTTTTAATAAAATTAAAAAAAGAATAATTTAAAAGATATCTTAATATATAAGTATTAGCTTATAATATTCCTAAAAACTTAGAAACTTAACTTTACTAAAGAGAGATATATATTTATAGTTATAAAATATATTTTTAAAAAGAGAAAGAAAAAGAAAAATAGAGAAAAAAAGTTTAAAATAGTCCTATATAGCTATATTAAATACTTTATAAAGTATATACTTAATATATATAACTTCTATTAAATTTAAATTTTAATATTTAAAAAAGTTATTTATAAAATATTATATTTAATAAGAGTAAGTTTTATTTATAGAAAAATACTAAAAAAAGTATTAAACTTATAGTTATAAGAATAATAATAGAGGAAATAAAAAACTTTTTTTAGCTTCTACTATATTTATAAACTTTAGTATCTTAAATAAAAATAATTTTATTTTTAATAAGGGAATTATAATATAATAATTATTATAAAGTATAGAAAATAAAAAAATATTTAAGAAAACTTAGTTTTTTAAGAGAACTTAATATAAATTTCTTATTTTTAAATAATCCTCTAAATTTATAAAATAGTAATTTAAGAATAACTTTTCTAAATAAACTCTAAAGCTTTTAAATAATAGAAGTTTTAAAAATAATATTACTACTACTATTTTAGAATTTTAAAAAAGCTAAAATATATTAATAGAATAGAGTTTCTATTAAACTTTTTAGAAAACTTTAGACTAATAAACCTAAATAGTTTTATAAAAATATTTCTTTCTAAAAATTAGTTTAGTTCTAAAAATATATAAAAAAACTTTCTAAACTAAAATAAAAATATTTATATATAAAGAAGATTTATATCTAGATTTATATTTATAAAGAGAGTAGTTTCTAGAGTAATTTAAAAAATATTTTTACTACTTATATAAATAACTATATTAATTTTATAGAAAAAGTTATAATATCTAATAAAAAAGATTAAAATTACTTTTTTACTACTTTTATACTTAAATAAAAGAAAGCTATAGAGAAAAATAAAAAATAATATTAAATTCTTTATAAGGAAATAAGAATTATTTCTAAGAACTCTTATAGAGATTATAAGTTTAAAAGACTAATTCTAAATCTACTTCTTAAGTTTCTCTTATAATCTATAAAAATCTACTATTTATAACTATTATTACTACTAAAATCTTAAAAAGATATTAAAAAACTTTTTAAATTGTTCTAAAAACTTTTTATTATTATAAACTATAAAAAACTTAAAAAGATTATAAATTTTAAAACTTAGAAAGTATTAAACTACTTAAAAGTATATTTAAAACTTCTCTTTTTAAAATAACTTTTTATTTATAAGTTAAATATAAATAAATATCTTATTAAAGTAAAAGTATAGATTATTATAAAAGAGATTTTTAACTAAGAGATTTAGAAAATACTTATATTATAACTCTTATAATATAAACCTTCTAAATAGTAATAGTAATTACTATATAATTTTATTATAAGATTTATTAGTATAATATTATTAATATTTCTAAATATAAGAATACTAAAAAATAAGGATTTCGTTATTTATAAAATACTTTAGAGTATTAAAAAACTTATAAAGTATTTAAAATCCCTTATAAGATATATAGTTAAACTAAATAGAGTTTTTTATAGCTTTTATAATATTTTACTCTTCTAATATAAAGAATTTAGCTTAACTCTTAAGAAACTTAGTTTATAAGGCTTAAAAGAGAACTTCTACCTCTTTTAAAATCTTAACTAAAAAGTTATAGTTATTTCTATATTAATAACTTTCTTATATTTTTTTATAAGGATAATAATAAGTTAAAAGTTTATAAAATTATTAATAGACTTAAAAAAGAGTATAAAATTAAGGATTAGAGAAATATTAAATAGTATTTAGAAGTAAAAATAGTAAAGAACTAGAAAGCTTAAAAGATTTTTCTAGTTTATAACTTATATATTAAGAAAATTACTTAGAAGTTTAATTTATAAAATACTACTTACTTAATAATACTACTTGTTTTGTAAATAGAACTTAGGAAGAACTTAAAATAAATAATAATTTAAAAAGTTAAAATTTACTAAGAGATAGTTAGTTTAATATTTTATATAGCTATTTTTATTAGAATAGATATTACTTTTATAGTAATACTTCTATTCTAATTCTTTATAAACCTATTTTAGAAATATCTAATAGCTATAAAATATACTATTTAGTATTTATATAAGACTTAATATTTTATAATTTACTTTAGTATTTTAGAAAGTAAGCTTATAAGTATTTAAATTGTTTTTATAGTAATAGATATTTCTTTCAGAGATAATAAAGCTATATATAGATCTTTATAAGGATACTTTATAATACTATTTAGAAAACTAATTTAGTAAAAAGTAACTGAATAAATAATAGTTATAACTTTAATAACTAAAATAGAGCTTTTAAATTTAGTAGAAACTATAAAAAAAATAGTAACCCTCTAAAAGTTATTTAAAAATATTAAACTTAAACTTAATAATATATAGAATATCTATTATAATAACTAGTAAATAATTAGACTTATTATAAGTAAAAGAGAGAGAATAAATATATATCTAAAGTATATTAATATTTATAATATATAGTTAAAATAGAAATATTAGAAAAAAGCTTCTAAGTTATCTATATACTTACTAATAAGATACTAATAGATAAGCTTATAAAAAATCTCTTAAAAGCAAAGTTTAAATATTTTATTTTTTTAAACCTTATAGATATAAGATATATAGTTATGTAAAAGCGTATATAAAAGAGGATATATTATCGAGAGTAGGAGCAGTATTAATTATAGCAAAAGGGGGAAACTGTTCGTTTTTAATATTTTTATAATAGTATTCTTCGTATTCCAGAATAACTATTTATAACCAGTATAAATAGTTATTATATAATAGGAATAATAATAAAGAGTAGAGTAATAGGTAGTTAAATAGATAAAACTGTTGAATTGCTTGCTTCCTAAAATCTATTCTAAGTGGAAAAATCCTTCGTATATATAATACAATTTTTCCTCGCAAAGCCTTACTAAATTAAGTAATTACTTAATTTAGTAATTACTGTAATAGGTAATTAACTGTAAAACCTTTATTATAAAGTTAATTATACGGTTATTTTCTTTCCGTATCGGTTATTCTAGTTCCGTAGTATTATTTTAGGTTTAATAGTTATAGTTTGTTACAAGTTTCTGTTTTACCTTGTTTCGGTTTCAAATTCTAACTTAATATTAGCTTTCTTAATATTAACTGTAATATTAACTTTAGGGACTTTATTTTCCGTAAATATATACTTTTTATGGTTATTAACCTTATATATAAGTTTTATTCTTTTTAGCCAATCGTAGTAATTACTATAAGCAGTAATTTAAACGATTGTTCTTTTTAAGCTAATTAGACAAAGTTATAGTTACTTTTCTTCTTTTAGTTCTATTAATATGTAATTAATAGGTATAAGATTAATTATTTAATTATTAGGTGTAATATATATAATTGTATTATATAGATTAATTATAGCTCTATAGATATTTTATAGCGCTAGTTATATTTAGTTTTACTTAAATTCTCACTCTAAGGGTACTTAGTTAAGACTTAGTGGTTTTTATAAGTTATATTATACTTATAAGATTATAAAAGTAAAAACTAGGGTTTCTCTTATTTATATAAAACTCTAAACTACTTAAAAACTTAAATTATCTCTTATAAAACCTAAGATTATATAGGACTTAAAGCTAAAAAGAGCTACTTACTAGAACTCTAAATACTTTAAAAACTTATAAAGATACTAAACTTTATAAGCTTAGTATAAAGTATTAAGCTTATAAAGTATATAAACTAGATTTTTATTAGAAAAGTTATAAGCGTTAAAGAAGCTTTTAATATTTCTAATATAAGAGGATTACTCCTAAGAAATAAGGTTATTATATCTTATAAAGTTATTAATCTTATTATAGATATCTAAGAAATCCTATTTAAGAAGACTATATATAAAACATAAGGACTAAATAGTATATAAAGCATAATAGTAAGTAATACTACTAATATATATAAAAAAAAAGATATATTTAGAGTTTCTAAAATAAGAAAGAACTTACTCTCTAAAATAAAAAATAAAGTTCTAGTTTTTAAAGTAGAAGTTATATAGTAAATATTAAGAGAAACTAAATTAGTAATAGAAGAGATAGAAGTATACTTAGGAATAATCTACTCTTAAGAAGTTATATTTTTATAAAGAGTAATATTACTGTTAAGTAAATAGCATCTTAAGGGGCGATTTTAAAGGAATTAAAAGCGTTAATTTCTAGGAAAAAGAGAAGGGAAATTCCAGCTCCTTAAATACTTTTTAGGAGGCGGATTTCCCCACTTTTAATCCGTTTTACTAAGCTAGTTAGTAAGCTAAACTATAACTATTAATAGTAATTATACTAAAAATAGATTATTATCTATTTCTAATTATTATTAAAAATAAGTAATATACTATTTTTAGTATAATTAGAGTTTTATATAAACCTTAAATAAAGATTTAAATATAATATTAATTAAATATTATTTATTAAATAATAATAATATATAACTTTACTAAAGTTTATAAAATATATATAATTATATTTTACAATTACTAGTATAAACTCTCTTATAGTTATTCTTAAGAAAAAGTTTTACTTTAGAGGTATATTTAACTAAAAAAAGCTAGCTAAATAGAAATAAGAACTTAAGTAAAAGTTTATAAAGTAAGAACTATATTTAAAAGCTCATTTAAGTTCTAAGTAGTATATTTAGTATATAAAATAGATAGAAACTTCTAAGCTTTATCTTCCTCACTGAAGTTATTGTTAATAGTAATAATAATAAAAAGCTAAGAACTATAGTATTTATAAGATAGAGTTAAAGAAAGAAAACTTATTAGGGATAGAGTTATATAATAAGAAGCTATTAATATAGAGAAAATAAGAAAACTTATAAGCTTAGTTTTAACTTTAATAGGAGAAAGAATAGTTAAAATACTAAATACTTTATAAGATTTCTTCTTAGATTTAGTTTTATATTTATAAGCTTAATTAGTAAGCTAATTATATACTTTTTATATCTTATAATACTAAGAAGCTATAAGAAGCTTATAATATAAGTTCTAAGTAAGCTATTAGTTCTTATAAATATATTTAAGTTATTATATCTTATTAGTATTAGAATAGATTTATAAAAGAAAGAAACTTATAAACTTAATAATAGCTATCTTAGAAACTATATAAGTAATACTATATTTCTTAATAGCAATATTCAACTCTTTAGCTTTAGTTTTAAGCTTAAGAGGTATAATAATATATTCTCTATAAGTAGATATAATATAGAAATTATAATAACTAAGATTAGTAGAGTAGAAATAATAGTAGAAAGCTTCTTTATAGCTATTACTTACTATATAATAAAAGTATTTTACTTTATAAAGCTTATTTATATTAATATTATAATTAGCTTTACTAAGCTTAGTAAGCTTAACTTCTAAAGAAAGTTAGCTTATAATATAATAATATAATATACTTTTAAAATATACTTCTTTACTTAATAATAAAAAATAAAATATTACTACTACTTTTATAAATAATATCTAGCTTAGAAAGAGTATATAGAGTAAGCTTTATAATAAAGTTAATAAGTAATCTCTTAAAAAAAGAATAAGTAATATATTTTAACTTTATAAGAAGTCTCTTAAATAGTAGTTTCTTTATAAATAAAAACTAACTTATTATAACTAATTAGAAAGTAAAAGATAATATACTTATACTTATTAGAAAGTAGAACCTTAATAATTATATACTTATAAGTATTTATAATTATAACAATATTTAAGTTTTTAGGAGATAAGTTAATAAAATTAATACTAAGCTCTTAAGAATAGAGAGTAAAAGCGTAATACTTCTAAGTATATATAGTATCTTACTAAGCTTAAATAGATTACTAAATAATAAACTTAAGAAAGATATTCTTATAAATAGCTAGATTAATAATAAGCTACTTAGAAGTAGTAATATTATTCTTAATATCTTTTTTAAAAATAGTTTTAAGCTAGTATTTATAAAGATAGGAATATATATATTTAGAAACTATATTAGACTTATAAATAAAACTAATAGGATTAGATATTATAATAAACTTATTAGTAGTAATAAGAGATAGATCTTATAAGGAATATATTAAGACAGTTAGAAAACTTATATAATAAGCCTATATAATTATTTACTCTTTTATTAAAGTATCTTACTCTACTTATATATAGAGATAGTAAGTATAAGTAGTTTTATAAAGTATAATTAGTAAAGATATATATAAATAATAGATATAACTTATAAATAAGAGAAAGCTTATAAAGAAGTAAATATAATAATATATAAGAGGAAATAGAATAAATTATATAAACTTATAAGAAGTAATAGATAGAGAGATAGAAAACTTATAAAAATAACCTCTTAAGAGATTATATTAGGATATATAAAGAAGAAAAAGATTTTATATATAAGCTTAAGAAATTTTTAACTTTTATTTATATCTAGTTACTTAGAACTAACTACTTCTAATTTATAAGTATATTTTACTTATAAGCTAGTATAGATTAGATATTTATAAAGCTAACTAAATATATTATAAGTTAAAAATACTTTTAAGAGTTTTTTTTAGTAGTAATACAGAGAGTAAGCTTCTAAGTAAGTCTTTCTTAGGAATATATATTAGTCTTTCTTATAGAATTTATATCTTTATATAATATTTTTATTTTATAAGCTTTTTTCTATATATTTAAAGTATTTTCAGCTGTTTTTATAGCTAAGGGGGTATATAGCGATCTATCTTATAATATACTTACTTTATATACCCCCTTAGTAAGCACTTACTGAGGAGTAGGTTATATAATTAGTATAAGCCTTATAAGCTTATAATTTAAGGATACTCAGGAGGGCAACTTCTTCCTGAGTAATACACGCCTTTTTATAAACTCTTTAGGTTTCCTCTAACTACTAGCTTTTAATATCTAGTTAGTACTAGCTAATTTTATATATATACTCACTATATATAATACTAATAATTATAAAATAAGTTTCTCTATTTATAATAATAAATAAAAAGTAAACTTATATTTTATATTAGTTTCTAAATATTTAGTTAGTTCTAATTAGTATATTACTATATTCTAGAATATATAAATATATTACTAACGTTTTTTTAAAACTACTTAAAATAAAATACTGATTAAAATAAAAGTAAATTAAATAAAATATAGAATAATAAAGCTATTAACTATATTACTAAAGTCTTTATAAATAATTCTTTTAGATCTAAAATTATAAAAACTTACTTAAGTAAAATAATATATAGTAATTATTAACTAGCTTAAAACTAAAAAAAAATAACTTTTATATTCCCTTTCTACTTAATAATAATTTCTTTTATTTAAAAAAATTTAATAGTAAATAATAATTATATATATTATTACTTTTAAAAAAACCTTTATTACTAAAATATATAATTAATATTATTACTAAGAAGTCTAATAAATATTTAAGTCTTTAGTTTATTAATTCTCTATAAGAAATCTTAAATAAAAAGTTATTTAATATATAGAGTAATATATAATATATAAAATAAATAGTATTTATAAATTAAAACTATTAAGTATATTTTAGCTTATTAAAATACTATTACTACTATTCTATATTATTACTATAAACTTTATTATAGCTATACTAGAAGTCTAAGCTAAGTATATACTATAAGAACTAAAAAGATTTCTAATATTTAATACTCTTCTTATAATTATAAATAAGTTTACTAAAAGCTCTCTATTAATCCTAAGAAATATAAAGTATATAGCTAAGTATTAAGTAAAAGCTTTATTTTACTAGTTATAACTAAGTAACTAAGAGATATTTAAAGCTATTATCTTAAACTAAAATAGAAAGTTCTTATTATCTTTCTAAAAAGGTTTTTAAACTAAAATAAATACTAAGCTATTATATTTAAGAGTATATTATTTCTAAATAAATAAGCTTTCTAAATATAAAAACTAAATTATTAAAATTACTATTAAAATATTCTTTATAGTTATTCTAATAACTAACTAGTATAAAGTAATTCTAAACTTTTAAGCTAATCTAAATAATACTTATTTAAATACTATTAACTTAGCTCTAAATAAAGTTTTACTTAGGTTTAAAATAAATATATCTTTATCTCTATTTAGAAATACTAACTATATTTAAAATAGAAAGATATTTTAGAAAAAACTAAAACTTTCTATTATACTAGCTTAAATATATAGAAAAAGGTATATAATAAAAAATATAAATAGATAGTATTTAGCTTTAATAACTTTATTAATATATAGCTTAAGTATAAGTACTACTTCTTAAGTAATTTAAAAAGGATATTTAGCTAGTAATACTTTAAACTAGTTAGAGTTTTTAAAAGAATAAGTAAACTAACCTATAAATTAAAGCTTCTACTAAATATAAATATATATCTAGTTATTTTAATAACTTAACTCTTAGTAGTAATACTATTAAACTTAAACTAAAATAGATCTTCTAAATATTAAAGCTTAATAAATATAAATAAAAACTAAAATAAAGTATTATAAATAGATCTATATTAATATTATAAATTAAAAAGAGTTTTAAATTATTACTCTATATATAGAAGTTAAAAAAAACTAAAAGTTAAATTTTAATAGAAGAGTTAGCTAGTATACTATAATACCTAAATACTAAAAAATAGCTTAAAAGTAAATAAAGCTATAAATAAAGCTATAAATAAAGCTATAAATAAAGCTATAAATAAAGCTATAAATAAGGTTATAAATAAGGCTATAAATAAAGCTATTAATAAGTAGAATAATACTATAGATATTTATAATTAGTTACTTAAATAACTAAACAGTCTATTAAATATATTAAAGACCTCTAAGTAAAAGAAGAAACTACTAAAAATCTTATCTTAAAATATAGAAAAAGTAAATAAAAAAAATAATACCTAATTATAAATAAACCTAAATAAATAACTTTACTTATACTTACTAAAATATTAGTTAAATATAATAATAAGTAAAGTATAAAATTACTTAACTACTCTTATAAAAAGATATACTAGCTTATTTATTTATATTAGAACTTTTATCTAAATATACTATTATAACGTAATATATAAATCGCTCTAAGTAATATATTACTCTATACTATATTATTTATTAGTATATCCTTTACTAAAACATAACTTATTACTCTTTTCCTTTTTTATATAATACTACCCTTTTATAAACTACTTAAAATTTACTATTATTAACTATCTAAATATATTACTATACTCTTACTCTATTATTATCTTTATACCTATATATCTATATATTAATAACTATTAGATACCTTATTACCTAAGTTATTATTAAAGCTATTAAAAACACCTTTATAAAAGCTATTAATAATACCTTTATTAAAGCTATTAATAATACTTTTATTAAAGCTATTAAAAATACTTTTACTAAAGCTATTAATATCCCTATTAATAAAGTTATTTAAAATACTATTACTAAACTTATTAAGTATATTTATAAAAATTAATATTAGCTTATAACTAGTTATAATAAAAAGTACTCTTTATATAACTATTATAAAACTTTTTTAATATCTAGTATAGACTTATTTATACCTTTATTAATTTTATTTCTTATTATAATATCTAGAACTCTATTTAGTAATAAGTATAACTATAATAATATAACTAGAAAGCTTATTTTTAACTTTAAAAATAGCTATATTTATATTAATAGTAATTAGTATTACTAGTTTAGTAATAGTTTTATTTCTAAAAAGTTTTATTATTTTACTATTTTAGTTTATAGAAAAACTATTCTCTTTAATAGCTTTAAAATTAATTAGAATACTTTCTAAGAGATATATAATACTTATAAAGTAGACTAAAACTCTTACTAAGTTATTAAATAGTTATCTAATATTAAACTTTAGATCTATTATATAGATAATACTTTAGTTTTTAATATACTTACTAGCTATTAAAAATACTTAACTTCTAAGCTTAAAGCTAAATAGTAAACTTAAAATAATACTTAAAATATTAACTAGAGTAATAGCTAAAATAATAGCTAAAGAACTAATAATAATAATAGCTAAAATAATAATTAAGAAACTAATAATAATAATAACTAAAATAATAGTTAGAGAACTAGCTATAATAATAGCTATAGAAAAGCTTAAAAAGATAGTTAAAGTACTAATTATTAAATTAACCTATTTATATTTAAGCTAGTTAACTTTACTATTAGCTTTCTAGCTATAATAGAAATAGCTAAAAAAGTTTAGTTTAGTAATATAATAGCTATTAAGTTTTATAATAGTATAACTAAATAGAAAGCTAAGTTAAATACTTATATATGCTTTATAATTACTTAGAGTAAATATCTCTATATACTAGCTAAACTTCCCTAGTAAAAGCTTATAATCTTAATAAGTTTATTATAACTAAGCTTATACTTAGTAAATAGTTTTCTTTTATTATAAATAATTCTAAAACGAACTTTTTTATTATTAATAACTTAATTCTTAAAGTTAACTTTATTTCTATTATTTACTTAAGCTTAATAACTAAGAGAAAGTTTTTATTAATACTACTAAAAAGTTAGAAAATATTTAATATAATTTAGTAGTTTAATAAACTTATATAAATATCTTTTATTTTTAGGTTTTAACTTATAAAAAAGTTATTAAAAACTTAGCTTACTAGGTTTAAAATAAAAGTATATTATATATATTAAGATAGATACTATAAATAAAGACTAAATATTTATAAAGTAGTATTATTAAGTTATACTCTTCTCTAACACTATTAGTTATATTCTTATTTACTTTATTATTAAAGACTTTATTTATAATTATTATAAAAGCTAACTTTTAATAAGGTTTTTTTATTTTATAACTTTAATACTAACTAGATTATAGCTATTAAGATAGCTAATAACTTTACTTATACTTTATACTATAAATCTACTATAAATAGTATTAAGAAAGCTACTAAGGAAGCCTAAGTAGTTAATAAAAAGTTCTTAATAGATAAGGTTTATAATACCTTAATAAACTTAATATATATAGCTAAGTATAAAAATATTACTAGTAATATCTATTACTACTACTTAGCTATTATATACTTTTTAGTTCTTAAGCTTATTATAGATAGTATTAATAAGACTTTAATACTTAAAGTACTTAATTTTAATACTAGTAATAGCTAGTTTAAAGCTATTCTCTCTAAAGATATAAATAATAATAAAGAAAATAAAATAAATAAACCTAACTAGTATTATTAATTATTACTTTTAAAGATACTTACTAGTATTTATAGGTATTATTTAGAAAAATTATAGTATAGTATTAGGAATAAATAAAAATATAAACTAAATAAATAGATATTAGTATAAATAGAATAAAACAGAAATATAAAGTTTTAAACCTTTAAATATTAGTTTTTTTAAATTTTTTCTCTAAGTTTACTTTTACTTTAGCTATAGCTATAATATTTGTTTTATAGTAAGTTAATATTTCAGATTATTTAACTCTAGCTTTTCTTTAGTATAAGGACTAGCAATTAAGGATAGTTATATTTTCTTTTATTCTGTCTATTTAATACGCCTAAGTAATAGCCCTACTTATAGATATTAATATAGCTATAGTATTAGCTATAGATAAAGCTATAGATAAGGCTATAGGTATAGCTATAGGTATAGCTATAGATATAACCTTTCTTATAGCTATAGAGATAGCTATTAAGAAGGCATCTTTATTTATACTTATTAATACACCCTATAGCATAGGTTTTTATTATTTATTTAAACTATAATATAATTAAAAGTTTATTAAAAAATAGTTTCTAAACTTTAGAAAAAACTTAAAAAAAATAGGAAATTAAAAATATTATTATAAAAAAAAGTACTAAAAAACCTCTTATATTTAATTAAATAGAAAAGCTAGCTAGTAGAATATAATATCTGAAAACCTAAAGAATACTTAGTAAATACTTTATAAATTCTTATCAATTTAAAAAATAATAATATTAGTTATATTATAATTAGAATAATAAGTAATATAAAGTAATAAGAAAAGTTAATTAATTATAGAATAACTTAAAATATTAGAAAAAATTATTAAACTTCTTAATCAAAGTAATATATTAAGGAAGTTTTAAGCCTACTTAGTAGGGGTTTTTATAGTAAAGTAAAAAGCAGTAAAAGTACCTCAGTTAGTACTTAGTTTAGTAGCTTTATAGTATATATACTTAGAGGTCTAAAATAACTACCTATACTAACTCTAACTATAGCTACTTATTATAGCTATTAGCTTTATTAATAATAACTTTATTACTAGTAAAGTTAATAGCATTACTTATATAACTTATACTATAAGCAAGATATATACTAGAGATAGCTTTATAAGGTCTTTAACTATAGAAAAGCTTATCTTAGCTATATACTTAAGATACTACTTATACTAAGCTTTAAACTTATTTCTTATTAAGTAAACTACTTAGATTTCTATAACTTATAAGAAAACTACTTAGATTTTATAACTTTATAATATATTCTATTTTATTTAATTTATAAAGCTTTATACTATAAAGCTTTATTTAAAGTATACTTTAAAATATTAAGATTAATACTAACTATAGAGCTAGGTTTACTATAATTAGTAAGATAATACTTTTTAATTTATAGAGCTTTAAGGACTAGTTAGCTATAGCTAGGTTTTACTTTATAGTCTTAAAAGCTAATATTAGTAGTAAAACTATAAGAAGTACCTATATACTTTAGCTAAGTAATATAGCTATATTTACTACTAATCTTAGCTATTATACCTACTTTAATAATATCTTTAGTAGGGTAGTATAACTAATAAACTAACTTAGCTAAAATAGTAAGTGTTATTAATAACTATAGAAATATTGTTAAGTAAATAGCGTCTTAAGGGGCGAATTTTAAAGGAATTAAAAGCGTTGATTTCTAGGAAAAAGAGAAGGGAAATTCCAGCTCCTTAAATACTTTTTAGGAGGCGGATTTCCCCACTTTTAATCCGTTTTACTAAGCTAGTTAGTAAGCTAAACTATAACTATGAATAGTAATTATACTAAAATAGATTATTATCTATTTCTAATTATTATTAAAAATAAGTAATATACTATTTTTAGTATAATTAGAGTTTTATATAAACCTTAAATAAAGATTTAAATATAATATTAATTAAATATTATTTATTAAATAATAATAATATATAACTTTACTAAAGTTTATAATATATATATAATTATATTTTACAAATATTAATACTAAAGAAGTTACTTACTAGTAATAATATAATAACTTCTAAAGATATTATACTAAACGTTAGTATTAGAAGGTGTTTCTAAGTAAGTAGTAGAAAAAACAGTTAAATTAATAGAAAGTATAAGTGAGAGTTAGAAGATAAGTTAAAAAGTAGAAGAAAGTCTATAATAATTAAACTTAGTTAAAGTTATAAAGTTATTATTAAAGTAATATTATAAATAATAAGATTATCTAATATAATAATAGTATATATTAGTATATATAGGGGGGGTAGAGCTAAAGAGATAGTAATCTGTAGGACTATCTAGCTGAGGATTATATAACTAGTAAGCTGTTAGCTAAAGAGGTAAGTTAGAGGTTATTATAATATAGGTTTTAGGTAAAAATTATAGTAGCTAGCTAGAAGCCTTAATAAAAGTAATATAAAATAATAAATATTTAACTATATATTTCTATAAGAAAACTACTATATATTTATTAAACTTTACTTAATATTTCTAGTTTTTATTATTACTCTTTTATTATTATCCTTACTATTATTATTATTACTACTTTCTTTAAGCTGCTAGCCTAATATTATGAGATTTGACTAGTATTAGCTATAAAAACTAAGCTAATCCCCTCCTACTTACTACTAATAACCTTCAGGTTATATGACTTTTAGACTCAGATTTCTTCTTCACTTCTACGCTCTTCTATTAGACTTTAACTATTATAATAAGCTAAGTTAACTGCCTTCTTCTAGCTACTTCTATATTTATTAGTCTTCTCTATTTCCTACTCCTCTAAGCTGCGCCTACTGTAAAATATAATTATATATATTTTATAAACTTTAGTAAAGTTATATATTATTTAATAAATAATATTTAATTAATATTATATTTAAATCTTTATTTAAGGTTTATATAAAACTCTAATTATACTAAAAATAGTATATTACTTATTTTTAATAATAATTAGAAATAGATAATAATCTATTTTTAGTATAATTAATATTATAGTTATAGTTTAGCTTACTAACTAGCTTAGTAAAACGGATTAAAAGTGGGGAAATCCGCCTCCTAAAAAGTATTTAAGGAGCTGGAATTTCCCTTCTCTTTTTCCTAGAAATCAACGCTTTTAATTCCTTTAAAATTCGCCCCTTAAGACGCTATTTACTTAACACCTACCCTTTACACTATATTTAGTTTATATTTGTCTTTTATTATCTCTTCTACTATTTAGAAGTTTACGTTACTCTGCTAGGTATAGAGGCTCTGAGGCCTCTATACTATCGCACTATTTAGATAATATTTTCTACTCTACTATATAGTTTTAGTAGCTCTATTACTATTAGCTATACTCTTAACACTAGATTTACTTTTCTTAACTTACTAACGTTCTTTTTAAACTACTTTAGCTATTTTAAGGAAACTTATAAAGTAATTATAAGTATTAGAATTACTATTACTAGCTTTAACTATATCTATATTAATTTTAAAGCTTTATAGCTACTATTTATTATTTTCTTTAGTTATAACTTTAATTAAGTATAGCTAAGTAAACTTAAGAAAGGTTATTTTATTAGTATAAATAAAGTTAATATATTTAGAGCTTTTAATATCTTTAACTTTAGTTTTATAAATTAAGTTATCTAAGTTAGCTTTACTTAGTTTATATATATATTTAAAGAGAGAGAAAGATATTATAATTACTATATATATAAGAGGATATAAGGAATAAGCTTAAAGCTTTATTTAAAGTAGTAGTTAAGTTCTTATATCTATAGTTATAATAACCTTTTTAGTTATAATAACTTTTCTAGCTATATAAAGAGTTATATTATTAAGTTTATACCTTTAAGTGTAAGTTTAAACTATTACTAAGTAGCTATATAAGCTATAAGTATTATTAGTAATTTAATAATAGTATTAAATAACGCTCTTACTAGTATATTTTACTGCTTACTTACCTACTCTCTTCTATATAGCTAGAGCTAGAGATAAGTTAAGCTAAGTATTAATAACTAGTTATAATATAAGATTTTATTTATTTACTTTATTAAGATCAAATATAGGTTAAAATGCTACTATTAGGTTTAGAGTATTATAAAATATTATATTAAGTGAACTGCAATATCTGCTTATATAGGTTAAGCACTCTATAAAATATTACTACTTTCTTTACTATTATTATTATTACTATTTTTTTTTTTTTACTTTTTTTTACTCTCTTTATTATTACTCTTATAGCTTCTAGCTTTTTATAGTAATTTTTACCTGCTTAAAGTAACAGACTTCTTAACTCTATACTTCTTAATAATATATATAGCTTTTAGTTATATAATTATAATTTCTAACTACTTTTCCTAACTATAGCTATACTTATATATACTTATAACCTTATAATTTTTAACTTTACTTTAATAATAATATAGTTTATAATTACTTAATTACTAACTACTAAACTATTAACTTATCCTCTAATATATTACTTACGCTACTATTAAATACTATTTCTATTACTACTTTACTATCTATTAGTAGTTCTCTTATTTAGTTAAGCTAGCTAATACCTTTATAGTAGCTATACTATTATTAGTAATACTCTTTATATTATAGTTAGTATAAGCTATACTTATTAATCCCTATTAAGCTACTTTAGTTTTAATATTATAGAAGGTTTATATAAAGAAAAGCTATTCCTTATAATAGCTAGAAACCTATATAGCTTCTATTTTAATATTTTTATTAGTAGTTATTACTATAATTATAGTATAGATATAGTTTATTTTTAAAGTATTTTTAAAAGCTTTATTTAGTACTACTCTAATAATATATTACTAGTTAGAGAAAATATATATATTAAATAGAAGGGTTTTATCTAGTATATAAATATTATACTTCTTAATAATAGCTATAGTATTATTTTTAAAGAAAAGTATACTTAGTATAGAGTTAGTATTCTTATATTCTTTATATAGTATAGATATTATAAAGGATTTATTATAAATTATAGAATAAAAAAGAGGAAGAAGAATAAGTATAAAACTTTACTTATAAAGCTTTTATACTTCTAGCTATAAAAACCTCTTAGAATAACCTCTTTAGTTAAGAAGTTATCTCTTATATAGTAGTATTTATAGTATTTTACTAGAAAGTTTAATAAAGCTATTTCTAAGCTATAAAAGCTTTAGTAATCTATTTAACTTTAATATAATTAGCTTTACTATATATATTACTATACTATTTAGCTTTATACTATATAGCTAGCGCTATTACTATTTAGCTAATCTATTTAGCTAAAGCGTGCGTATATCTTTATATAAGGCTTTATTTACTAGTAGGAATATATAGAGTTTCTATATTATTTTCTTTAATTAGTAGAGGGTATAAGTTAAAATACCTATATAGTGTTTCTAGAATTATACCTATAAATAGAGTGAATTTTACTATAGTTTTTTTATGGGAGGGCTGCGTTATAATTATAAACTTAATTATTACTCTTACTCTCTAAACTTTTATTAGTAGTATTATTATTACTTCTAAAACTTCTACTTCTAAAAATATTATTAAAGTTACTATTATTATTTTCAAAAGACTTATCTATATTTTTATTATTAACTTAATATTAATAAGCTATTATTAAACTATTACTAACTTATTTATAAGTATTAAACTAAAATATAAAACTACTATTAATAACTTTATAAATAGGTATAGAAATATAATAATAAGTATTATAAAGTATATAAATATATTAGATTTTTAAAAGCTCTTATATAAGAAACTTAGATATATAGTTATTACTACTAGAAAGCTATTTCTCTAGAACTTTACTAAAATAATTAAGAAACTAAGCTTAGTTAAAAATATAAGTCTTATTATATATATAAGCTAGAAGAATATTATTAATTTATAGTATAATCTCTTTACTTAATACTTTATTTTTAGTTTAGTAAGCTATTTATAAAAATTTATTAAATAAGTAAATAAAAAGACTAACTATAAATAAAATTTACTTTAAATAAAACCTATAAGTATATTCAGGTATATAAAATAGTAGTTTTTTCTATATTTATAATAAGTAATTAGTTATTATATTTCTTAAGACTAAGCTAAAAATTAATAAAGTTTACTAACTACTTATAAAGATATTAGAGAAACTTAATATCTTACTCTATAGCTATAAAAATATAAAAAATCTTATATTAGTAATATTACTTAGTAGTAATAATATAAGTATAATATTTAACTTAATTCTAATAGAAATAAACTATAGAAATAAAATAAACTAAGATTTAAAAAAGAGAAAAGTTAGCTTATACTTTCTCTAAATAATTACTAAACTTACTCTATAATACTTAATACTATAAACCTAATATAATTTATATATATAGTTACTATATTTCTAATAAATATAAATAACTTTAGTATTTAAAAAAAACTATAATATATAACTAGTATAAAGTTTATTACTACTTACTTAGTTATATTAATAGTTACTATTATTAAGCTCTTTTTTATTAAAACTATACTTTTTAAAAAGTTAGTAAATAAAGCTTTTAGTATTTATAATATTAGTTATAAAAATATTATAAAATAAGAGAAAGTTTAGTAGATATATTATAAAAGCTTGATAAAAGATTTATAAAAATATAAAAGTTATTATAACTAAATATAATATATTAAAAAAGAAACAAACTAATTTTAGAATAAAAAAAAGCTATTACTTTATAAATAGCTAAAAAACCTTATTAAATAATTATAAAAACAATTATAACTTCAAATAGTATAAATAATAGTTATTTATTATAATAAGTACTATTTAGAGAGAAATAAGTATAATAAATTAATAATAGTAGTTACTATTTAACTTATTTAATAGTTTTATAATATACTTATTTAAAAAAAAGATAATAAGATAAAAAATAAAGTTATTATAAAGATATTATATAAGAGAAAGCTTACTAAATAAAAAGTAAAATATTAAGAATAAAACTTATAATATAAAGATAATTATTCTCTTTTAAAAAAATAATAGAACTTCTTTAGAGTAGTTTTAAATAAAAAGTATAAAGAAGTCAAAAAAAATAAATTCTAAAAATAGAATTATAATTTAGATATCATAACTATAACTTAGAAGCTTTATTATTTTTTAGTAAATATATAGTAAATAACTACTATATCAGATAATAAAAATAATAATATTAAGTTTAATAAATACTGTTTAAATAGAAAAGAAGAATATTAATAGAAGATTACTTTTAGCTTTTAAACTTATAGTAAGAACTACTATATCTAAAAGAGAATAATTATAAAGGTCTAAATATTTAGTTTAAAAGTCTTAGAGATAAGTTAGTTAATAGAAGCTAAATAAATAGAGAGGTTTATAAGTTGAAAGTATAAAACCCTCTATAGTAAAAACTTAGTAAATACTTACTAAAAGCTAAAAAAAAGAGAACTTAAAAGAAGTAAGTAAAAAGTAGTATAGTAATACTAAACCTACTTTTTAGATGCTTCTATTATTAGTTTAACCTAACTATAGCTTGTAGCTCCTAATACCTTTATATAGTTAAACTAATAATAAAGAAGTTTATTTATTTTTAAATAAAGTTATATTATATTAATATCTATAATTACTAACTATATTAAGAGATTTATAAGAAGTATATATTTATAATATATATCTTTTCTATATAGTTAATAATAAATAGTTTAATAAAGTTCTTCTTATAGTAAGTATTTAAAAACTTCTAGATATAGCTAGGAATAGCTAATTAAAAAGAAATACTTAAAAAGAACTATACTTCTAAACTTAAAAGAGATAAAGAGAAATAAAGAGAAGAAATAGAAAAAAAAAGATAAAAAAAACTACTATTTAAAGTAGTAAAGCTACTAAAGAGAGCTAAATATTTATAAATTTAAAGCTTAAAAAGTAAAAGTTATTTTAAACTAAAGCTTCTATAATACTAAGTAACTATAAAATAAAGAAGTTTAAATACTTTTATAAGTAGGAATAAATAGAATAGCTTTATAATTAGTAGCTAGAAAGATAGCTAACTTAAAAGTATTAAGCTAGTTATAAAACTTCTTAAGATTAATTTTATTAGAAGTAAGTAGTAGAAAAGAGAGTAGTAGCTATAAAAGAAGGATTAGTAATAGAAAAGCTTTATAAGAGAGAATAAACTAATAATTAGTATTAAGAGAAGCTAGCTTATCTTCTTTATTAAAGTTATTTATAGTATAGAAAAAGTAGCTTAAGTAATAAACTTTAGAAGTTATAAAAGTAGTAATATAAGTAGTAATAAGATAAGTTTTATATTTATTATTAAAGAAGATATATAAAAATATTATAATTTATTTAATCTATTTAATTAAAATATTAATAAAATATTAAAAGTATAATAAAGTAGTAATAAGAAAGTAATATATAAGTTTATAAAATTATAAAAAATAAAGAGAAAAAGAGAAAAAAAATAATAAGAAGTATATATAATAGAATATTATTTATTTATATTTTTATTTATAAAAAGAGCTAAAGTAATAAATAAAACTATAGTTAATTAGAAGCTTTAAAACTACTAAATAAAATAAATAATATTTTTTTCTACTATTCTAGCTATTTATAATAAAAAAAGCTATTATTCTATAACTTATTAAGTTTATAATTATAATATAGCCTCCCTATAAAAAGACTATAGCAAAATTCACTTTATTTATAAATATAATTCTAGAAATACTATATAATACTTTAACTTATACCTTCTACTAATTAAAGAAAATAATATAGAAACTTTATATATTCCTACTAGTAAATATAACTTCTCAATATTACTATATAAAGATATATATATATTTTAGCTAAATAAATTAGCTAAATAGTAATAGTATTAGCTATATAATATAGAGCTGAATAGTATAGCAACGTATATAGTAGAGCTAATTATATTAAAGCTAAATAGGTTACTAAAGCTCTTATAGCCTAGAGATAGCTTCGCTAAACCTTCTAGTAAAGTGCTGCAAACACTACTATATAAGAGATAACTCTTCAACTAAAATTCTATAACTTATAAAATAATTAAAACTATAATAATAGAGAAATAATTAAAGCTATTTAAAGGTATTTAATTAAACTATGAAAATAACTATAAAATTATTATAGCTATTTTTAAAGAGGTATATTAAATTACTAAAGTTAGAAAAATACTTTTTAGCTATTAGAAGTAGCTTAAATAATTAAATAATCTACTTATAAGATTAGTAAGCCTTTATATAACTGCATATAAAGTATATACTACGCTTATATAATATTAATAATATATAGTATTAAGTAAACTATAATACCTGCTTATATAGGTGAAGCACTCTATAAAATATTACTTATAAAGACGTATATATATCCTAGCTTAAAAGATTAGCAGAACAGTAACAGCACTAGCTACATAGCGCAGGGCTGAACAGCGCAGCGGCGTATATAGCACGGCCGATTATATTAGGGCTGAACTGGTTACTGAGGCTCTATAGCCTAGAGACAGCTTCGCTGAACCTTTCAGCGAGGTGCTGCGAACGCCACCACACGAGAAATGACTCCTTAACCAAAGAGGTATATGACATATCCTTTCCTAGCAGAAAGGCATCCTCGCGCAACAGAAAAAGCATAATGACAATGGCTTCAGTGAATTGAAATTGTGGTGATGGATGGTTTTGATGGTTGCTGAACTACCCGACGCACTATACCCTACACAGAAAAATGAACAAAACCACAAAACAATTGACAAGGCATATGGATGGCCGAGTCGTTAATTCCCTCCAATCCATGCCGGACAAGGAACACTAGGATGCAACAAGATCACGTTCGGCCAAGAGCCACATTCTTCCAGTGATCACGCTCAGCTTCCAACTTTCGAATCTTCTCCTCCAAGTCCTCAAACCGTTGAGCCTTACGCTCACGAGACTTGCGAGCCGCAAGAGTGTTGCGTGCTCGTTTCATGGCGATAACGTCGCTGGGATCCTCCACGACGATGGGAGGCAACGGCTTGTCCCGCTTCCGGGAGTTGACACCAGCTACAGAAGAGTGGCGGCCGGAGCCGGACGGTGGAGAGCCACCCGACTTCCGCCGCGCAGAGGCTTCAGTAAACTCGACGACCTCAAGGTCTTCGTCTGTGATAGTGGGGATTGCCCAACCCTCTGTTGAACGTCTTTGGCCGTGGCGGTCTCTTGGGGGAACAGAGGGAACCAAGGATCCGTTGACCCGGTTTCGAAATCGCCAGAGCCGAAGTTGGGAGAGACGTCGTAACCCTCGTTGAAATCGGGCGACTCGTTATACACGGACGGAGAAGTCAACGCAGTGAATGCTGTCGAGTTGGGTGCCGACATGAACGGCTCCTGGATCAACAGATCTTGGGGAGAAACTGTGCCCAGGTTGCTCGCCCCAGATGCACTACCGCCGAGATCGAAGACAGATGGCATAGCTGGGGATGAGTACGTGGTAGAGGCACCACCCTCAAACCCAGTGAAGTCGTCTAGATCAAGTTCTGACATTGGTGAGCAAGGTAAATTGGCCGATGGAGAGAATGAGATAGTACCTTGCAATTCCATCTTGGACGATTTTTGGGAGGTCTGACCGGTACTCTGGGAAAAAAGCGGGACAGGAGGCAGATGACGACGGGATTGCTGCTGAAGAGCAAGTGAAGACGATGGAGCTGACGAAGCGTAAAACTGAGCTTGTTGTGCGGGAGAAGTGAATCTAGTAGCAACCAGCGACGATGGAGACCTCGAGTGATCTGCTGCCTGAATCTGGGCTAGTCGTTGATTATGACGGATGATAGATTGGCGTCCGCGTTGCTGATGCTGACGGAGCTGATGCGACGAGTGACGGCGATGCTGTAGATCAGAGGCAGTAGACTGCTGAGTGTGCTGTCTAAGTTGACTGGGCCGTGGGGTAGGCTGATCGAACAAAACGAAGTCCTGTTGTGATTGCTCGACGGGTGGGCTGAACTGGTGTTGCGCGGGTTGTGCCGGCAGGCTGGATGAACTGGAGGGAAGCCATGTTGATTGGGAATCCGTGGTGAAGACTGGTAAGTCTTGCGAGTAAATGGTGGAAGAGGAGGAACCTGAGCTGAAGCTTTGTGTAGCTGGGCTGAAGTTCAGATCGACCTGGGAAGGTAGAACTGAGGGTGAAGACTGAGTGGAGAAAATGTTGCCGAATTGTTGAGACGGAATTTTGTCTGGTTGTGGGGAGCAGCCGGAGAGGGCGGTTGATTTAACGCATTTTGAGAAGCCTTTTATGGCGATGATGACTAGCTGTGTATTGGGGGAAGATGGTGATGATGTGAAAAGGAAAGGAACATTGGTGGGAGGGTTGTGGGCGAGCAACTAGCTTTTGTAGCCTTTCAGGCAACCGCAGGCCAAAACGACAAGCGCAAGCCGAAGGGCGCGCTGTTGGCAAAGCCCTGGAATGAAACGGCATTGACGGCCGGTAGAGAGTACAGAGCGAGAAGGTACCCATCACCTACCTGGGACGCCCAAAACCTCTCACAATGGCCCACAAGTTGGTCGACCATCAGCCTCGGAATACTGCTATTGGGTGTACTATGCAGCCCGTTCCATACAGGTCTTGCTGCGCCCGCCGTGTAATCCCTGGTCCGGGCTGATGTGTGACTCACACTTTATGACGCTAAACCAAATATGGTCTAGCTTAAAAGCAGTGACCTGGCACAGCACATTGCGTATCAGCAAGGCAAACGGGCTGCTTCAAGTTCTACAGTACCCACCATACAGTAGCTAACTACGGTACCTTGGAAATCAGCCTAGACGTTTCTCGCCTGCCTAATTTCCACGCACCGCCCATACCAACGCCGAGACGAACAAAAAGACACGCTAAAGTACAGTACTTTCTCAGGTCACTAACTGGCTGTACTAAGAACGATACACCGACACCTTTGATTGGTGTCTTCTTCGGCCAGCCCAAACGGGAAATGAATGTGTGCCGGCGACAACTCTGAGGACAAGATCACGGATTAGCCGTGTACGAATCCATCGCACAGCGATTTGCGAAAATGGGATAGCACCTTTAACAGTGAAGACATTCAGTCATACAGTCGGAATATTGCTATAGAGTAAATAACATGGAATAGGGAAGAACACAAAAAACATTCATTATGTCTAGCAGGCCCACTGGTCCTCAATGTCCATCGGCTTGGGTACAGCGTCCGCAATCAGCCAATCATTTATACCAATTGATTCAGGTCTGCGCCTGCGAACCACCGCCCTGGCCAGTCCACTCTGCTTCAGCCTGTGACTCATGTTCCCCAAACCTTCCCCTGGCTAGTCTCTCGTCTCATGGTGTTTTAACCGATCGATTTCATGTTGTACATACTCCATATGTGCGTGCCCACTACTCTGTATGTCTTGTAGAATGATGAACTCCGACGTCGTTCGCCAATTTCCACACCCTCTACCAATCCGCACACGCACTACTAAGAGGACTGCCTGAGATTTATCAATTCGCTGGATACGCAGAATTCAAGGTCGATATGACCTGTCCCGCACTAACGACATACCTATAAACCATGCCAACACTGCCACCAGAATGATTGTCATACCCGCAATGTTCGTCATTCCCTCTACATGCGGCATCAATAAGCCACATTAAGCTCGGGACATTGACCTGGTGCCAATTGTAAAAGCCCGGGCTCACAAAATTCCGAGATCGATTCAACACCTCAATGCCATGGCCTGGCCCACGTAGGTGATGCAAGTGGAGATAGAATGTGCCTTCTTGCAATGGCATCCTCTGCCCAGTCGGTCAATTCGCGGGGTGAACTCTGCAGTGACGTCGGCTTCTCATCCAAGGTATGCGGTTGGACTGCCTGCAGCTGCGCACCGCTGCGTAGTCATGTCTCGGTCATTGTAGTCTTTTCCCCCAATTGACTATCATCGGCACGCGTTTCCAGTATTTCGTTGTCGATGATATCCTTGTGACCATCTCGGAAGTCCCTCATTAGTAGGAGGAACCTCGAATTTTTCCACTTGTCACCTTGCTCGTGTTGAACCGATTCCAAAATTTGTCTCGCGGCTTCAGAAATCTCTGAATGCCCCCGGCCGGCAAGATCGACTGACGATGTATCGGCCGTGTCATCGAGGCCCAGCCGCGACATGTCGGGTGGCTCGTTGGGAAGGGATATGACAGAGGGGACCTGGTACGGATGGTTCTTCTCCTCTACGGATGTCCCACCATCCGCGGTGGCTGGCATGAGTTGTTCGCTTCGAACGCTGATGCCAAGGGTTCTGTCGTCGTTTTGGGTAGATGTTATTTCTTCTTGTTCCATCTGCCGCGCGAGTTCCTCCATGATGGCGTCAACATCTTCTAATCGGCTGTCCCCATGAGCAGCCATCCACTTGTCCATTTCGAGGTCAAAATCAGCCTGGACAGCATCAGTATCATGGTTGGTGGGCCCATATTCCGCGAGTGCCGCAGAACCTCCAAAAGGCCTAAAGAAAGACGGTCTTAAGGGAAACGCCATCGTGTTTGTCACGAAGTCTGCGGAGCCAAGTGAGCTATTTTGGGTGATTGAGCGAATGACTGCAGGGCCGCTTGATGCTGAAGTGTTTTGAGACAACCTTGCAAAATCCTGAGCCCAACCTGTCGCTTCTGGAGGTGCATTTGGTATTTGGTATTGGCGGCGAGCCATAGCTTCGTCCATAGGAGGGGCAGTATTCGACAAATGAGAAGCAGAAGCCGAGTTATTCATCGCCAGGCGTCCGTCATACTGGTTTACGAGATGTGGTGCTATGGAAGGACCAGGTATTGGTTGTGCATGGGAGCTTGGCGCATTCGTGATTAAAAATGCGCCGAAGGCATGCTGTGCTTGAGGCGAGGACATCGAACCACTAGACCTAAAGGCCTATGCAATGTGTTATGATCGCTCTGAACAAGGAGAGGTACATATAAACATACATGTTGACTAGCAAGTGTGGTAGAGAGGCGATCCTGGTGGAGGCTACGGTCTTGACCGCCGTGGTCGACGAGACTCTTGAACGGCGTTGAGCCGCTACAGGAGTTGTCACCCATTCTCCAGAAGGAACCTCAAAACCTCGAGCCGGTAAAGAGTGCAAGTGATAGCCGTAGAGTCTAAAGCCCAGGGTTTAGAAGCACTCGCCGTTCTGCCTTGTTGGTTCAGCGGTTCAGAGGTTCAGCGGCTAGAGTGTATGCGACGACGCGGCAATGATTGGTTATCGGCGGGCAATGCGAACAAGCATCGAGGCTACGACCGTCAACGCCTGAAGTAGGCTGATCAAGAATGTAGAAGAGAAGCTCGCGTGTATGTGAAATCTGCAGGAAGTTGACTGTGGGAAGTAAGTAGGGGACGTGTTGAGGTTATAGCCTTTCCTTGTGAACGACGGTCTTCATTCTAAATCGGCCTACCTCGGCACAATGCGGTACGTACCTACTGTGGCAAAGACGTGGGCAGTCATACGCAGTACTTCCAGTAAGGTATCTTGCCTGTGGCTGGTTCTGGGATTTCACCGCCTGCCTAATCGAGTCAGATAGGTACTCAGCAAAAGCAGGCCCACTTTGCAGCCAGCTTGACCCAAACCCGAGAAGCTCCTGGATTAGGTGGCTAGTCAACACCTACGACTGCGACAACATTTCTACCGACACTTCGACGGCGGTAGTCACTGTCATTTCTCTGCCAACTCCTGACTGGCCCTCACTGAAACGGCACATATACTTTGAACAGAACGGCTTGCAGCCCAAAACAAATTTCCCCGCCATGGTGATTCTACACCCACTTCACCTCCCTGGTGCTGCTTCTTGCCTACTGACACCCATTGCAGGCGTCCGCTCAGGTCATCTCAAACTCTGGCCACGATGATATGATTGTAAGTGCACATGCTACCTACACCCAGCCATGCGAAACCGCCACTGCCTCCGAGCGCCACCGCAAGCGACTGCACGATGGGTGCAGATCCCGAACGGCTCTCTGACTTCAGTCTCTCCGGGTAACTCCTCTGTCGTTGCTCCTGGAGCTAACCGGAATTTGTTTGCAGCATGATGCCGTCCTCGACTACTACGGTCGCCGGCTCGCGACTTGCTCAAGCGATCGAACGATCAAGATATTCGAGATAGAGGGTGATTCTCAACGACTTATAGAAACCCTCAAGGGGTAGGAATATGTCTCATGACACGCTTGCCAGCTTTCATACTGACGCATCAATAGACACGATGGTGCGGTTTGGTGTGTTTCCTGGGCGCACCCAAAGTACGGAAACATTCTTGCTTCGGCGGGTTACGACGGCAAGGTCTTCATATGGAGAGAGCAGAACAACCAGTGGCAAAAGATCTTCGACTTCGCTCTGCACAAGGCCTCCGTCAACATTGTCTCCTGGTCACCACATGAATCCGGATGTCTTCTTGCCTGTGCCTCGTCAGACGGCAACGTCAGCGTGCTCGAATTCCGAGACAACAGCTTCGACCACGTTACTTTCCCTGCTCATGGATTGGGCGTCAACTCCGTGTCGTGGGCCCCTGCAACCGCACCGGGGAGCATCGTTAGCAGTTCTCCAGGCCCTGGCTCTGCTGGCGTCAGACGGTTTGTCACTGGTGGCTGTGACAATCTGCTCAAAATCTGGACCTTCGATTCTGCGTCGCAGTCCTACAAGCCAGACCAGGAGCCCCTTGCCGGCCACTCCGATTGGGTGCGTGATGTTGCATGGTCACCGACTGTTTTACAAAAGTCCTATATCGCCTCAGCTTCTCAGGATAAGACCGTCCGTATCTGGACCTCTGACTCAACCGGTGCAAGCCAATGGAGCTGTAAAACCCTCAACTTTGATGCTCCCGTCTGGCGTGTGAGCTGGTCACTGAGCGGCAACGTTCTGGCCGTGAGCGGAGGCGACAACAAGGTTTCCTTGTGGAAGGAGAATCTCAGAGGTGAATGGGAGTGTGTCAAGAGCATCGAAGAGTGATTCAGGTGCTGTCACGACCTCACAAGCAAGGCGTTTACGGAAAATCAGGGCTTAGAAAGGTCAGCTCTCATTGATGATGTTCTATTACTCGATGTCGTTTGTTTTTGGGGGTTGGTACGCAAACGTTCCAGCTGGCTCGCCGCTCCTTTCTCCATGGCATCAGCCATTGGCAGCTAGACTTCTTTGCCAACAAGTATCGAGAGCGACGGCACGGTCAGCATGCACAATTTATCTCATACTGCCGCATATGTTTCCCAGCGATTCATGCTTCCTGCGTAATGCACGCATGCGGATGTTGGCAATTAGCAGATCGAGGTTCTGCTCCTAGGCCAATATTTGGCGGGAGACACCACCGCTCTCTTAGACGAGAGCGGCTCAGGTCGAAAGACAGCTTAGCAATGCATGATTGTTGAGAAGCTAGACTCGCTCCGGCACCCGGAAAGGACGTTGAGGTAGCCAAGGCGTGATTCATCCAGGTTGCCACTATGTTTATGTGAAGCACGCACAACCCACCCATGGAATCGGACAATCCACCGTTGCTGTTTCGCGCTACACTACCTATGGGCTTGCCACGCCGGCCGGGTATGATGTACGTACGACTGGGCGCCCTACCCGGTGTACAACCCGTTTACAACCCGTTAAACCTGCAATGTCAAGCGGAGGGCAAGAGTGAGAGGGCTTTGTAGACAAAATCGCAGGGCGGTGTATACGAAAGATGGCCAAATTTGGCGGGACGAATGGTATGTATTAGAAATGTCTGACCCGTATTATTAAATGTAAGAAAACCAGCTTTTTTGCCTGCCGGTTACTTCGAGCTGCGCTACCAGATACCTACGTGTCCTCCAAAACATGAAGCTGACCTCCTTAACTAAGTCCTTCAACGGAGGCCAATTACGCTCATCTCCAGAGTCCAGACTCGCCTGATCCAGACTTTGAGCTTCCCCGGCACACCTTCCACATTGTCAAGTTCGACGCCTTCCCACCAACAGCGCCTCGCGGGTTTGCGCCAGAACAAGAGCAACTTCTGAGCCATACCGACGGCATTGCTGCCCATATCATTGCCCCGAATGTCACTTCTCAGCCGCGCCAGTGCGAGACTGCAGACGACTGCCTTGTTCGGTTCCCCAGCTCGGTGGCCCCAGCTGTCATCGTGGTTGAAGCCGCTAGCATCGACCGTTAGCCTCACCTGCATGCATCGGAAATGAATACTTCTGTCAAATGTAGAACTTACCCTGCCGTCAACATTTCGATAAGGTGGGCCTCTGTGGTGCCCGGCTCGTCACTTCGTTTCAAGCCAGAGAATATGCCACTCTGTTGGAGTAGCGCTTTGCCAGCCGCTCGCTTCACCTCCAACATCTCTGACTGCGTGATGTCTGCTCGTGGCGGAATGACGTAGAAATCCAAGTCTTCTCGCAAAACGATGATCCCTGCCCGTTTAGAAGAGTCATCTCGTGATTCCATGGCATCGGCAGCGGATGCATTCTCTTCCTGCGAGACGCTTGGGGACGTCTCTGCCGGTATCGACTGCGCCACAGTACGGAAGAAGTCCAGCATGTATTGCAATGATGCTGGATCATACTAGTAATCAAAGTCAGTGATGGGCCTGCATGGCCTCTCGGCTAGTACATACATCTACTTGTACAGCGTCACCTTCTGCGAATCCGCCCATGTGACCTTCGGGGAAGAGCCCGTTCGGAAAGAGAGACAGGAGCACGAACTCAGGCAACGTCAATAGTTCGTCTCTCGAGAGAACAAATCTGGTACCCCTGCAGGTCTACTGTTAGCCGGCCTCCTGTCTCATTTAGAGCAACCACTGATCTTACCTAAGGTCCATGGAAATCGTCTCGTCGGCGCCGACATCTAGCACATTGTCAGTAGGCAGTCAGACAGCCACACGACTAAGAAGACCTACCTCCGATCGCATTGATGGGTGGGCCTCCTTGTTGCACCTGAGTAATGATACTCGAGGCGCCACCGGCGGTAGCCATGAGAAAGGTGAAGGACTGAAGTGGACTGGGTCCCTCTGAGTAAGCTGGCGGCGGCTCGGTATTTTCGTCTTTGCTCGCAGCGGCGCCCTTCTTGTCTTGAGGGAGTCCGCGCTTGGTATTTGCGAGGGCTTGATCGAAGGAGCTTGAGGCGGGTTGGTTACTTGAGATGATAGAAGACGTGGGTGCGTATGCTGGGGCTGCTACAGAGGATCCGGCCGCAGGAACAGCTGAGCGACTATCGCAATATATGTGATGGGTATTCGGGCTAGTCTCAAAATTGCCGTAGAGAGACGAGAACGGCGGTGGACGCGAAGTTGAGGCTTCGGACGTCGGATACTGAGGAGGGGGCGAAAGTCCTCGGACGTTGGATGCAGAAGGAGCTTTTTCTTGCAATCTTGGGCGTTCTTCGTCGTTCCTCGTTTCGACAGAAAGGCGGTTTCCTCCTGATAGAGGGACTGAAGGCCGGGCGGACACGGGTTTCCCGTTCCTGTCGTCTTGCAGACCTGGCAACGTGGTGGCGGTTGGGAGAGATGTTCGGTAGTCAAATCGCTGAAAGAAGTGACTTGTTGTCGCCGAAGACGCTCGTTCTACACTGGCTGGAGATGGTTTGCTTTGGCCCGATGAACGTCGTAGATCGATGAGAAGGTAGGGTTGTCGACGGGCCACACGTATCGAGGACGCAGCAAGGCAGGCGTAGGGGGAGGGGTAGGGGTTATTCGGAGATCGAATCAAGTCGCTACCGACGATAGTCGCGATGATACGGCAGCAAGGACCAAAGGAATCGGAAGAGTCGCAAAGCGTGGTGGGACTTGTTGCTATCGTCTGGCTCTGAAGCAGGCAAAGATGCTTTGTGGGAAATAAACAGTTGGCGGTGATGACGAGCAGGGAGTTGGGAGTAGGTCTTGTCGGAGCGGTTTGATGAGGTTGGATCAGAACATGGGAGGACGGCGGTTAAGACGTAAATGAGCGCGAACGGATCTGAAGGTGAACCGTGCTTTGGTGGCTGTAAGTACCACATAGCACAGTGAATGGATGCACTAACTAGCTACGGTTTGGAGTCAGCTCCTTCTAACCAACCCCCGTCTCTTAAACCCTGTCATTTTGTAATTACTTCCGTCCGAGATTGGAGTCCACACTCAGGTCGGCACACCATTGCCTGTAGCCGCCCACGTCCGCTTGCTTCCAGGCATGACAGGACGGCGCTAGGTTTGTAGAGCTGGAGGTTCACTGCGCGTAGGTGAGAGGGGTTTGCCACGATAATCCTAGCATGGCCTCACGATCCCGAGCATGTAAATAGGAACGACGCGCGAGAACGTCTTCATTGGTTGTGACATGCTGCACCTTGCGATCGAATGGGACTGGCAGGCACTTACTTCATTATTCTTCGTCGCTGCTATCACCAAAAATGGCCCGGAAGACTTCATCGTTTGGCCTCGCCATCTCTTTGGTTGAGTCCTCGCGCCTAGATAGATCAAGTCTAGGTTTCGTTGACTCCCGGGAACATGCCAAATCAATGGTGGCTGCTGTCTCCCGACTCATACCCGGTGATAGATCCATTTTGTCTGCCAGAGGCGGGAGAAGAGGTGAATGACTCCGCATCATGGACACCGCTGTCGCTGTCGCTGTCGCTGTGGCTACTCCGGGCTCAAAATCTGGTTGAACGTGTGCTGGAGGCTGGACGTTGAAGCGCTTACACAGCAACCTGGCTGGGAAAAAATCTTCGGTCAGCCTCGTCATACGCCCATACATGCCCATTTTGGCGGCTTCTTTCGCTGCGTCTAGCTGTGGGTGCTGCCGTAGCTTTTCGACCACCAATGTCTGTGGCCAATTCTGATCCGCTGCCGATGGCAAGTTGCTTAGATCCTGCCGAGGCGGTTGTGAATCTTGTGGCCATGAAACCTGTCATTGGTTTGAAAAGCTGCGCACATCCGTGAAATTCCCCGATCTCCTTGACAAAATCATCATCTGTCATATCTGATGGCTTGATGGGAGGCCCACCAAAACCCGCGGCGCTCTGTAAGTAAAGGCGATATCGCCCACGTTTTGTGTCGTCGTTGGCATAGGGGCCTCCGGCGCCTGCCCCGCGACTCATCGCAGCAAGGGCGGTATCTTTCTGCAGACACGGTAGATTGCGAATCCTTTCCTGAAGCTGCTGTTCGGCTGGTCGCCCAGCTTCAATCGGAGCCTCGCCTTTTGCTGGAGGCAAGTCTGTCTTCCCTGAAGCAATCGCCAGCCGCTCTCGAGAGGCTGCCGACATGTAGTCGAAGACGGACTTGCCTGGCAAAGTCAATTCGCCTAGGATTGCCGCGCGAGTGTTGGGATTTAGCTTGGCTGCTTTGGCAGCTTCCGCCGTCGACGTATTCGTAGAGGACGTGAGGGATGAGCCGCTTCTTGACGGTGCCCACTCAGAGGGAATAAAGGGAGGAGGATATAAGTTCGTCGAGTTTCTGTTAGATGTCGAGTTTGTAAGTTGCCCGAGAACAAAACCATTCAAGGGCCACTTCCCATTCCCACAACAGCCGTTTCCGCGACTTTTCGTGGTGTGGGCAGCTCTGGAAACGAAGACCGGCGTGGATCTAAGATTGGGATTTGCAGACACACTGGCGGTTGCGAGCTTCTTCTTCTTCTTGGTCTTTTCCCCGCCTAACACTCGATTGTACGAGATCCGTGGACCCATCTCGTAAGGATCATCTTCTTCTGAGCCGGTGTCATTCAGGACGCCAACACCAAGACCTCCTCGCTGGCCATGCTTGCTTTTCCTCTTCTCAGATATGCCAAAAACCACATTGAGACCACTGGGCCGTCATCCTCTCCCTCGTGAATTCCATCACCGGCCCTAGTAACTTCATTGCGGTGGTTTCCGGAGGCATTGTGGTGCTCCCAAGCGCCACCAGAGCTAGATAATCGTGAAAGCCGAGCGTCGTCGTCATTATATCCCAGGCCTTGCTGGTCAGATTTCTGGATAAAGCTGACCATGTGGGTATTTTCCGGGGCGAACATGTGCGTCTTCTCTGCCGCTTGCGGCATGTTGCCCCCCGAGATGTCGAGCCTTGCTACCCTACGGATTCTGGGCCCGATACCTTGGCCGTCCTTCCAACCCATTTTTCGCAGCAGCTTGAGACCAATGGTGTCACCTTGAATGCGCATCAAGCTGGCGAGGCTACCAGACACACACTGACCAGGCGATGGCGCTCCGAGAGCCCCAAAGGGATCAGTAGTTCGGATCGACTTCGTGTCGGCGGCATCGGCAAGGTCCTCATCATCCATATAATCCTCTGGTCTCTGATCTGATGCCCTCGGGTCATCTTTTCGGCGAGCCGTACGGCTGGACACAAAGGTCGAAGGCGTCCAGCCTTCTTTTGATCCGACGGTGTTGAAATAGCTGGACAGGAGTGTCAGCGAGCGAGTTTTACTGAATAGGAACGCTGCTACATGAAAGCATGATGTAAAGCTTACCCTGCACTCCAACCTCCGGTAAAGGCGCCGTGGAGGCGTCGCCTGCCTCGGTCGTCTCTCACCTCCTGCTTGTGTAGTGGAACGTATGAGCCATCATCACGGGTATCGGCGTCCAAGGACGGCAGAGGTGTGCCAAAGGCGACGTGGACAGCAGCGCCATTTTCGAGGTCGGCCTCATAAGTAGCCCGTGATCTTTTGCTGTTGGACATGGGGTTTGCAGAGGCGTTGGGAGTGGGCAGGACGTGTGCGGCAAGGCTGCAAGCGACGGGGGAAAAGTCTCAGCCCTGTGAGGATGACAGCTGACTCTGAGGTAGGTACTCGACGCTGGTCGACCTTGAGCGCTTTTCGACCTACCTGCCTACCTCAGGTTACGTAAGGTGCCGTGGGTGATTGGCGCCTACACTGACGAATACGTACTCAAATGCAGCTTTGGGTTGTTCAACCCTGTTTTTTGCAGGTAGTGCGAATGCAATTTCCCCAAAGGCGGATATCTCCACGCGGCAGAGTCTTGGTGGCTTCTGTGGAGATGGTTTGAATGAGCCCAAGTTGAACTTGTTTTGAGGTCGGGTACGGAAATCCATATTAGAACGGGTACATACCTACTTAGGATGTGGGCTACACCGGCATATCCGCGCTTCGCTGGGGAAATGAGAGCACCTTGTCTGTCTGTAGAGCCCTTGGACGCAGACTGAGGAATCATGAATGGCAATTCGTATGGTGCTTAGATTGAACCCGTTGAAGAGTGGTTTAGCCTCATGTGTGCCTCTGCAAAAATAGACGAAGCAGCAACTGACAGTCGCGGGCTGCAAGACGGACATAATCGAGTGGAATTACTCACTGCCCCATCCCTTCAAGTTGACGATCCTGGTCCTTGAATGTCTTTGGACGCGACCCCTGGGACCAAATGGAGCACCGCGACCTCGTGATAAAGATTCAAAATTGGTCGGCAGTAGCACTCCCTGGTGCTGCTGAGACCCGGCTAAGAACCTCCCATCATCGGCCTGCCCTCCATTTATCGTGATCCAATCGTCGTTATTGTTTTGTTAGTGCTGGAGGTGAGGGACGAGGAAGAGGCCGGGGATCTGACGTCAGGTCGGGTTTACGTACGTCTACACCTACACCGTATTCGCTGGCAAGATACCTAGATGTTCCGATCCTGGCCTGGGGAATATCTCAGTTACGTACTGTTCTTCGGACAACTTATGCTCCTCAAATATGCGGGCCTCGGCATGGAGTCCGATGGAAACGAGTTACGAGTTGCGACACTTGGACGATTGGGCAAAGACACGCCGAGGCGAGAGACGCCGATGTTTGAGAGTTGAGCGACAACGCCAGAGCACTGCAGAGTTCCTTACCTCAGAATGCCCGCTACCCGCCCGCTACCTTGACTTGGCAAGGTGCCATACGCTGGGCACGGCAAATTGAAGCCCCCTGGGTAGCTGGCAGGGTAGTACTATAGTTTCCTGAGGGAGGCGAGCGAGGTGTTCGTGCCTGACCTGATGCTGAGCACGATGGTAACTAGTGGGGTTCTACCCGACGGACGGCACCTGTTGGCGGTCCAAATAGCGGGCAAGGCGCCCAACCGGGGTGTGAGAGACCTGCCCGGCCAAACACCAGTGTGAGGCGTCTTCACTCTTCATTACCTACCTAAGGTAGGTTCTCCACTATGTCTTGTCCCCACTGCCCAGGTTACCTTTCATTTCCTCCTCTCGCTCCTCCCTCCTCCTCCTCCTCCTCCTCGCCGCCAGACCTGCTCCGATGCTGCAGAGCACAGGTTGGTGCTTGCATCATTGCTTCGCTGTTGGCTCCTTCGCCAAAGGAATAGATAGATGATTGAGGGTACACGCATAATCGAGGTCCGAGACTTAAGGTGAGGTGTCCTATCCGTAGCTTCCCCCGTAAAAATGAGTGGTAAAGATAGGTACTGCCACAACCTTACCCCAAGTTACGGTAAGGCAAAAGCAGGGGGGTTAAGAGAAAAGACGACGGAAAACATGGTGCTTCTCATTCGTCTCCAGCACCCAATTACCTACCTAACCTGCCTTACCTTGACCGCCCTCTCTTTGGTCTCTCATCCCCGACGAATTTCCACTTTCACTTTCACGCTCGCCCTCTGCTCCCCGTCGTCCGTTGTCTGCTTGTCCCGTGTTCCGTCCCTTCTCGCTCGTCTTGCCTGCCCGCCTGCACCAGATCCAGCGAACCCTCGCTCTGTGTGGTGTCGCATCCCCCTCCTGCAATGACAGCAGCAATCCCGGCGAGCTCTGATCCCTCTGCACATGCTCAAACAGTCCCTGCCCGCGCACCATCGACCAGGACACGGCCTTTAGTCTCCGCCTCTGGACCTCATCCACAGCGTACCTCCTCCACTTCTAACCACTCCCACTCCCACCACCATCACCATCGCAGCCACAGCCAACAAAAACACCACCAACAACACCGTTCACATTCGCGACAGTCTTCTTCTACCGCTGCCGCCCCCCGCACCTCTCAGGAATTCTTCTAAACATGATTATGAGCAAGCAAACATAGCCTCCTACCCAAGCGACCCGCTCCAAAGACCACCCGCCCTCTTACTCCCGCGCCGACGCCTCGCGCACTCAGCGTCACGGCAGCACCAGATCTAGTCATCATCCGAGTCGAACCTCCAACGACATGCCTGCAAACACCGCCGTCGCCAATAACGCTGGTCCTGCTCCTATTGCTCATGGCGCAACCGACCCTCGGAGCCCTACGGGCGCCTCCTCTGCTTCCAAGCATAGCAGGTCGCGCACAACAATCCCTACACCATCCGGGAAATGGATCCTAGGTAAAACAGTCGGTGCTGGTAGCATGGGCAAAGTGAAGTTGGCCCGTAAGGACACTGGCGAGCAGGTTAGTCTGGCCCCCTCAGATGCTAACCCCTTTCTCGAATACTGCTCACTTGCCATCGCCTGCAAACAGTCAGCTGAGTCCCGATACACAATTGCTAATTTCTCCTCCATCTTATCATTAGGTTGCTTGCAAAATCATTCCGCGTGGCTCAACAGAAGATGGGCACCATTCTCGAGCAGATAAGGAGAGAGCAGATCAATCAAAGGAAATCAGGACTGCCCGTGAGGCGGCTATCGTCACCCTTCTCAGCCATCCTCACATCTGTGGCATGAGGGACGTGGTTCGAACCAACTATCATTGGTACATGCTTTGCGAATATGTCAATGGCGGCCAAATGCTTGACTACATTATCTCTCATGGCAAATTGAAGGAGAAGCAAGCGCGCAAGTTCAGCCGTCAAATCGCGAGCGCCCTAGACTATTGCCATCGCAACAGCATTGTTCACCGCGATCTCAAAATCGAAAACATTCTCATCAGCAAGACTGGCGACATAAAAATTATCGATTTCGGCCTCAGCAACCTCTTCGCGCCTCGTACCCATCTCAAAACCTTTTGCGGAAGTCTTTACTTTGCAGCTCCGGAACTGCTCCAGGCAAGAGCCTACACGGGCCCCGAGGTTGACATATGGAGCTTTGGTATTGTTCTTTACGTGTTGGTGTGCGGTAAGGTACCATTCGACGATCAGAGCATGCCCGCCCTTCACGCCAAGATTAAGAAGGGGCTAGTTGACTACCCGAATTGGCTTTCGAGTGGTACGTTCTCTCGTCCCCTCCCCTTCTCTTTTTCATGTCTTGGATCACTCTAACGTGCTGCAGAATGTAAGCATCTCCTTTCTCGCATGCTCGTCACCGATCCCAAACAACGTGCCACCATGTTGGAGGTAATGAGCCATCCATGGATGACCAAGGGATACAACGGCCCCCCCGATAATCACCTGCCACACCGTGAACCCTTGACTCTGCCTCTAGACTCAGACGTTGTCAACGCCATGACCGGGTTCAATTTCGGCCCTCCGGATTCTATCAAGGCACAGTTGGTTCGAACAATCGAGTCCGAGGAGTATCAACGTGCCGTACGTCTGTATCAGCGGGAAAAGGAACTCCCCCAGCCAGCCAAAGATGTTGAGAAGAAGCGGGGTTTTGGCTTTGACTTTTACAAGAGAAGAAATTCGGGCAACAGCCGCGACACACTTACGGCCCCAAGCTCCGAGGCTCTTCAACTTGGCAACGATCCGCTAAATGCGTTTAGTCCGCTTGTCTCGATTTACTATTTGGTGCGGGAGAAGCAAGATCGTGACCGCGCTGAACGGAATCCTGGAGGGCAGGGCGCGCCCAAGGAGAAGCCGCCCATTCCAGAGATTACACCGCCACAAGAGGCACACACCAATACAGCGACTTATGAAATGCCTGGTGAGAGGGCCACTGGTGGCCGGTCCCGTCCCCGCGCCAGGACTCATGGAGAAGACGAAGCGCCAGACTCCGTGAAGGCTTCCCAGCTCTCACCAAATGCCCCGCTGTCCCCAGAAGTGCCTCCGGAGCCGTTGCCAAAGAAGGAAAGCACTGCTGCCGGTATACTGCGACGCTTTAGCACGCGAAGACGCAAAGATCCGGAGCGGTTGGATAAGGACCGCTCTCACCCTCCAGTGGTTCAAGTTCATTCTCCATCTGGTGGTGCTTCAGCCGAGGCAACCCCGTCCTCGGTGCCGAGAAAGAGTTTCAGCATTCGACGCGGCAGACGGGAGCGCGAGGAACCTATGCCCCTGCCGTTGCGGTCTGGTAGCAGTCAGCCGCAGCACAGCGATCTCCTCAGCCCACCTCTTTCCGCAGGGGGCCCTTCATCGCGCCGGAAAGGTCTGGTCGGTCCACTAGCGTAAATTCAGCAGACCTGCGTCGCCGCGGATCAACTAGGACTGACAAAGATCCACCCCCGACAAGTGGGTCAGATCAATCGACAACAACTGCTGAAAGGCCTCCGCCGGCATCACGAGATGGTCAGCAGTCTCGCGCAGTGTCGATGAGAGCCAAGTCCCTCGGCCATGCGAGGCGTGAGAGTATTCAGCAACGAAGACTCCGGCGGGAAGAGGCACGGGAGGCCAATGTCCCAGAAGAAACCGACCAAGAGCAGGGAGATCAAAGTGGTTTGTCGACAGACAGGTTGGACAGGTCCGATCTAGCCAAACCTGTTTTTCTGAAGGGATTGTTCAGTGTGTCAACAACGTCGACAAAGAATGTGACCGAGATTAGGGCCGACATCAAGCGTGTTTTGAAAGGCCTTGGAGTAGACTACATAGAGATCAAGGGTGGCTTCACACATGCAAGCACACACCAAGCATAGATCTCAAGAGGGTTCAGGATCCTCCCGGTAGCCCTAGCCAAGCACCGCCTGGCCACAGACGGCGATTCAGTTTGGGCGGAATGAGAGGTGGTGACCGAGAACGAGACGACCTCCCGAGCACAGATCGGGGACCATCAACGCCCCGAGGTACAGGCAGGAACGGGGCAGACAGCTACTCAAACTCAGACGTATCGATCGACAGCGTCTCCCGCGAAACAGGAGGCTCGTCCAGAAGGGTGCCAGGCGAGACGAGCACCCATGTCCAGCGACCTCGGCGGAAACATGGTTTTGGAGTTTGAGATCTTCATTGTGAAGGTCCCGTTGCTATCGCTGCATGGGATTCAGTTTAAGCGTTTGGTTGGCAACACTTGGCAATACAAGAACATGGCTGACCAGGTGCTTCGAGAGCTCCGTCTTTGAGAGGGGGCAGAGGGGCTACATGCAAGTAAAGGATGAGTAACATATTTGGGAAGGACTTTGTCAGCTTTTCATTGGAGGAAGGGTTGAGTAGGGGACAAAAACGTCTGGTCCCAATCTCCTGTATCACCTTTCCCCAATCTCGATTTTCTTCCGTTTCTCTTTCTGGCCGCAGTCATAATTTGAGCGGTGGGCTGTCAGTCTTTGTAGCTTGACATTTGGTTGCGGTAGCTAGCAGATAGGTAGACGCTGTTTGAATAGGCGCGCTTAGTGGATTTGCCAGCAATGTCCTGGGCAATGTGCTAATGGGTAAGGAGTTTCAAAACGCGTCATTGCAACAATAAAAAGTCATATACGAAATCAGTCACTAGCTGTTCAAAATTTCATCTGGGAAAGGCGAGCCTCGACGACTTGGGTGGCTGGCATCAGGTCAATGCGAGGCTGCCCAGGAACAGAGCCCGGGCCTTTCTCCGCCCACTTCTTACCTTACTTCCAAGGCCCTAGGCACTGCGTAAGCTGAGGCGCTACGTAGACCACCAACACCGTGGCCATACCTCAACGTAGGCAAACGGTGCCCACCGCCTTCCCAAGCTGGACGTGCATTACCTAAGGTAGGTAAGCTATGGAAGCCAGCCTTGTTTCCTATCCACATTCCAATACTGGTTAATGTTAGATAATCACGACGACTTCCTCCTGCCCACCAAAGAGCCTAACGCCTGTCCGATCACTCTCGCGCAACCACCATTGCCCATCACCCATCACCACCTTCGCTGTCGCTTTTCCCCTCGCTGCCCCTCCTATCCAAAAGGGATCACATTCTTCGCGACAATCGTTCGTTGCGATCCCAATAGCCCAGTCCCACGCGCACCGAACCCCACCCCAATTCGCCCCACGAGTGCACCCCAATTGTCGCACGTCGACGCACCAGCCATTCAGAACCCGACCAGCCATCGAAAACGACCTGTCGATAGTAACACGGCGGCGCAGTGAAAACATCACGCACACAATCGGGCGCAGAACTCGAGTTAGCATCAGCCTTGAACGTTCTATCCGGCCTACGTATCTTCCTATTCCTTGGAACGTATCAGCATAGGGTCAAAGATGATGCCGACTGCTCACGTGTACGGCGGCCACCACCAATTTAATCCACAAGCGGACTCAGCCGCATGGATGCACCAGCAGTCGAATCAGCACCATCATGCACAGCAAGCTGCGGCCGTCGCCGCCTCGGCTGTCCAGCAGCAACAGCAACAGCAGCAGCAGCAACATCAGCAGCAACAGCAGCACTACAGCAGACTTGCCGGTGCTCACTCCGCCATTAGCTCCCTGGCCAATGCCCATACTCAGGATGGCGGCCACGATAACATATCTGAGGACAATCGGAGGACGATGTCTTACATTGCTGATCTGTTGAACGAAAGTACTCGCGAGGCCGCTCTCTTGGAACTGAGCAAGAAGCGAGAGCAAGTGCCAGAGTTAGCTCTCATTCTTTGGCACTCTTTCGGTAGGTGACAATGGCTTGTGCCTGTTGCCAGACTGGGATCATGTACCAGCTGACACTCGACGCAGGAGTTATGACTTCTTTGTTGCAGGAGATCATCTCAGTCTACACCCTACTAAATCCATCGCAGCTCACAGCCGCAGCTTCTAATCGGGTATGCAACGCGCTGGCACTCCTCCAGTGCGTTGCTTCCCACAATGACACCCGCACGCTGTTCTTGAATGGTGAGCATCACTACTGCGATACTCCCTTGAGGCTACCCCTTCACCAGAGTGCTGACCCTTATCCAGCTCACATCCCTCTGTTTCTCTATCCGTTCTTAAATACGACATCGAAATCGAGGCCCTTCGAGTACCTTCGTCTGACTTCGCTTGGCGTTATTGGCGCCCTCGTGAAGAACGATTCGTCTGAGGTCATCAATTTTCTCTTAACCACAGAGATTATCCCGCTGTGCTTGCGTATCATGGAGACAGGCTCCGAGCTGAGCAAGACAGTGGCTATCTTCATCGTGCAGAAAATCCTGCTGGATGACAATGGTCTCAACTACATCTGCGCCACATATGAACGATTCTACGCGGTAGGAACTGTTCTGAGCAATATGGTTGCTCAACTGGTCGAGCAACAGACCGCTCGCTTGCTCAAGCATGTCGTTAGGTGTTTTCTTCGGTGAGTTTGTTGGCCAGCGTGGGTGGATCTGGGCTTACCAACGGTCAATCAATAGGTTGAGTGACAACGCTCGAGCACGCGAAGCTCTTCGCCAATGCCTCCCGGAGCCCCTCCGAGATGCGACATTTTCTTCGGTCTTGCGTGACGATGCTGCAACAAAGAGATGTCTAGCACAATTGCTCATCAATCTTTCCGACAATGTCGTCGAAACCGGACAAGGAGGTCACGTCGGCGGCCTTTGAGGCCGTGGTCAATACTAGAGCGTGTGCGGACCAGCAAGGAGTCATGCATAAGTCGGCGACTAGGAGGTCAGTCATTTCATCGAAAAACGCAAAGCGTCGTGGACATATTGATACCCGCTTCCTTTGCCCTGTATTTGGGCATCTCAGGTTGATTTGGAGTGCGTCTTCGACACCGGGTCTTTCTTTCTTATATCATGTGTAGCATCGAAGGGGCGGATAAAAAAGCAAGGGTTTTCGTTTGGAGCCGGCGACATGGGGTATCATGTCATTTGATTTGAGGGATTGCCTGGACCTTGGGACGGCGCTGGAGGATGGTATCATGGGATCTACACTGGTTCCCTTGCTGGCGCTCCCCTCCCTTCACAGCGGTAGAGAGTGTTGACATTGGCTTTTCCGGACGGCGAGTTTGTTCACATGTCTTCAACGCCGCCAGTAAATGTACGGAAAGGAGTTCACGCTGCCCAAGTTTTCCAGGCTATGTGTATATCATATTGACCGGGGCCGAGCCAGTGAATTGATTTGTTTTAGTGATCAAGACAAGCATTATCAATCACCTCGTGACGTACCACCAGCTGTATCGTTTGAGTTTGAAAATGGGTTCATGGTAAACATCCAGCACCTAACGGAGGCACATACAGCATCTTGCCCTATCCTTGCTGTCTACGCATGAACTCGTTGTCATTGCCGGAGCGTCTTTGGAGTTTGTTTTTCCAACGACTTACATGGCGCTTGCCTGAATACCGCTCCTCTCCGCCGCCTGTCTCTACCTGACTGTTACCTAGCAGGTATTGGTGGTCCTCTCAATATAGGCGCCGCAGTAAGTAGGTGGAAGCTGGGACAGACCAGACCAAACACAGTAGCTTTAGTGATAAGGGCAATGGCAACGGCAAAGCCATTTCTAGTGACAATTTTGAGACAGAGGTATGATCGATGATTAGAAATAAAGAACCAAGATCGCAAGCCGTGCCAGGTAGACTTGTGGTCGCCCTGAGCTCGATCCCGGCTGGTTGGTTCAACTGAAGGTGACCCAGGTAATAAAGCAGATCCCCTGCCCCTAGAAATGGACTCGTAAAGTTCACCTAATACGCAAGCATTGTGCAAGTGAACTTCATGGTTTTTTGGTTTTTTTTGGTTTTTTTACGTATCCTCTTACAAAAGAACCCAATACCCAGTGTGAAGATCCTCCTGGTTTATAATGTGAAATTGCTCGCGTGAACGAACCTTGCCAGTGGATGGCATTGTGATCAACCGGACACTCTAGGCAGGACTGAATGCCTGTGAAGTATGTGGGCAATGGTCACCGCCGAGTAGTAATACCGACACACGAACGCGACCAGTATAGCAACCTGTATCCAACAGCTTCCCGTGGGATCTAAACCTTCATACCACCGTTTCTGGGCTTCGACACACCTGCTGCAGGTCAAGGGAGGTCAACTAGACCATCAACGAAGACGCTAGCCAAAAAAAAAGAGGATAGTCAACGAGGCGCGAGTCACTTCGGCGAGTGCAACAACCTATTCAGACGGTTCATGTATGGACTATCTACGGCTCCCGAACACCGTTGCCTGGCTTTTGTAGCACATCATGAACACGCGGGAGCAGTGCTCGTAACTAAAGTCGCACTTCCCTCGGAATATTATTGTCCACGGCTCCTTCTTATCAATGCCAACTTCAACACAACACAGAAGAGAAGGAGCCGTCTGTCTGTCCCCGCAACCAGACTACAATTCAGGTATCTGAATCGTGCCGCCAGCTAGCGCCACATGGTGTTGTATTGTGATCCTGGTATCTCGGAGATCCTCATCGGCCGTAAAAACCGCCGCTGTTTCCAAGTGCCGCCGCCACCCGTGGTTATGACGAACGATGAGCCTGTCGTACGGGGGACGAGGAGTATGGGCTGCAAACCAGTTCGCCAGTCTACTGTGATATAAAATCCTCGTCGGGTTGTTTCTGATCGGCTGGCCCCCTGTAGTTGAACCATATTCTGGTTTGGCAAGGGTGCTGTTGCAAGCACCAATCCAAGTGCGATGGGCTTGGATTTTTATTCATGGCCCTCAGTGATGCATGTCGCATTACTCAGCGGAACCCGAGGCTAACCACGCGCTCACCTCAAGGAAGCATACGAATGGCCGGCATGCCAAAGCTTCATGGTGTGTCTTTGCGGTATAGTTCTGAGGTAATCCGGGAGCCAAGAGACAACTCCGTAGCACTGGAACCCGGTCTCAGGTCCAAAAAGACCAGTGGGCGGGAAATGATTATACGGGCAGCCAACCATCAACCCCCTTTCCAAGGCTGGTGGTTAACAGAGGGCCATGCGGGATGGCATGCGAGGTCCTTTGGGAATCCTAGCAAGGCGCAGGGGTCATTGGAGCACCGCAGGCCTATCAGTGAGTCCCACAGGCAGTAATACCTATTCCGGATTTTATGAGCGCAGCAGAGGAACTGTGTACGTCGCGCTGCTGAACAAGCAGTCGGCAAAGGGTATTCTCCAAGGGTTCAGGGACAACGTCCCGGAATAGCTGAGAAATCACCGAGAGATGGAAAGCCGGCGAGAGCTTGGTCGGAAGAGCTGACAAATAGTCCATAGCCGGACGTCTGACGGCACCTACCTGCCTACCTCACTGAAGGCCCAACTCGCCCTCAGCCATGTGACTGTATGCTGCTCTGGAGAGCAAGCAGCCCTGCGTGGTCCCTTGGCTCCATGTTACACAAGCTCCCTCTTCTCAACCACCCCACAGCCCATGGTCCCAACGCTGCGAAGCCGTCGTTCCGCACCTTGAAGGAGGGCAGGCTGTCCAATTACCCCATGGTTACACAAGACACTGACTGCTCGGGCCTGATGATCCTCTCGAGTGGATGCATACTTTCGCACGCGCTCGTGGTGCCGGTGTAAAGTAGTACAGCAGTTGAGCAGGTTGCAGGTTGCAGGTTGCGGGTTGCGGGTTGCGGGTTGCAGGTGTGGAAGGACTGAAGAGCGGAGAGGGTACGTGCCTCAGGTCTACTTCCATTACCCCCTACAGTGTAAGGTAAGGTACGGATCACTAAAGTGGGTACCTACCTAGTGAGGTACACTACCTGCACCCTGGACCCGCACACTCGTCCCTTGCTCCCGCTCTTTCTGCCACCAAAGCGTTCAAGTCCACTGCCAAAACTCATCTCAACTGGCGGACTCGACGTTGATTGGAGGGCTCGTTCTCTAACACGCCTCCCCGCGTCCACGTCTCCGTCTCCTCTTTTGCACCATACTTCACAATTGACATCATGGCCTCACCTCCACGCACTGAGCAGACGACCCTGCGCGACCCGCACTAGCGGCCGATATTTTTCGATCGGGGGCCATTGTGACTCCTCCGGATCTTTTCGAGAGCATTCCCTACCAAAAATGTAGCCACTCACAGTTCGTGCGTCGCATCTTTGATACGTACATGGCCAGGCTGAATGCTAGGCTTTCAGCCATCGGCGCATACGGCTCGCGGAGGCTCAGCATACTGCGTACCACGGACTGGACCGAGAATGAACAAGTACGGCAAACCTCAGGAGACAATGACCATCGTATCGTCAAATGCCTCTCACCGCTACGATTGGCCAGGTTACAGGAGTGAACATTCCCGCTACCTACCACTTATCTCAGATGCGGGAACGCTGAGCCGGCCAGGCCAAGTCGGCTCGGGTACGGTAGCACGGAGGCCCCCGTACAGCGTACATGGACGGCTCGAGTATTGTGGCATGCTTCACAAGGAAACTCGGATCAGTGTGGCTCGCAGCCGGCCCCGTTAAATCCGATCAGGCTCGAACTCCATCGCGGCCGCCGTCTGATGACAACGAAAGGGCGTGGCACACGAACTCACCGGCAAAAACACGTTTGAACCGCCGAGATAAGCTCTTGCATACGAGCACCCCGAGCAACCCGAAGCTCTTTGCCAGGCGCGTATGCTTTCCTTGCTACCAGGGTGAGTGTGTGGGCTTGCAAAGGTAGAATGAAGGACCACGGGATGAAAAATGATACTCACTGTCCAAGTACCTCACTTCTTGGCTGCGCAAGTACGCCGTTCCTCTCACTGGAGAGCTTCTTTGCATCCTGCAGCCGAGACCTGCAGCCGCAGATAGCATCATGTCCTGATACCCGGACTAGCGAAGTTGGGGTTGCACAACATTACATACGTGCCTCTGCGAATACTCGAGCCTATCAACGTCGTCCAGCGATGCGTCTTCAGCCCTATGACCCCTTGCTATCGGCGGCGTCACCGAAGCTTGGCAGCTGCACCCAAGCAACCCCCCCCCCGGTCCTGGTGGTCAAGCCCGTGTTTCTCCGCCCCTTGATGGAACGAGTTCTCTTTCTGCTGACGAACTATGCCAGCTACATGCCACACACGCAAGGCTCACAAAGTGGAGGCCTGGTATTCTTCTCCAGTCGATGACCGTTTAGGCTCATGTACGTACAGCAACTCCGCCCTTTCCCTCCCTTACTGGCAACATCGGCACGAACTCACACTCCGCACCCCATGCACTTACGATTCACCATCCAAAATTGTGTGTACTTCACAACTTGATCGAGCGAAAAGAGGCCCATTTCCGTCACCGTTCAAGTCAATTCGCCTGTGTCGCGCCAGGAGGCCGACTCAAAACAGTCTTGATACCGTCTGTAAAACGAGCAGAGGGGTCCACACGTCTTTTCCCCATGTTGCAGGCCATGCCGCTCAGGTGGGGAGAGATCCTACATGCGACTGGATGCGCAACATGCGCATCACGGTCACTAGTTGGCCGACGTCAGCTGGTGTCTGAAATGACATTTAGATAGCCACACCGCCAGAAAGATGCTGAGTTGCACATGTCTTCAACTGCAAGTCGAGCACGTTGACCAGGTGCGTCGACGGCGTGCACGCAGCGCGGAGGGGAAAGAGCATGCTGCGCAGTCCCTTTCTCGTGCGTGTTCAAAATGATACAATGACGCATATGGTCAACCACACGTTGCATCTGCGCGACTGTCCAATCGCCCAAGTATTTGCCTTGGTATGTGGTATACACAAGAGTGTGTGCGTGGGCTTGGTGGTGGCGGAACTGCTCTTGCGTCTGTGGACAGCCCTACGAGTCCATTTGGATTTTAACGTCTTACTGGGCGCATGGTAACCTGTCAAGAACGGGGTGGAGGCAGCTTGATTGCCTATCTCAACTGGTGTCTATCATGCCTGCAGATGCTTTCAGAGGTATCTAATTACATATCCATCTTGGGATTGTCTTTCCTCACAGCCACCCATATAGCTAGGAGAGACGTCGTTCCTGCTTTGTGACTCGCCCAAGCTAGGCAGTTAATTGATTTCCCCTGCCCCGTGTCATTACTTGACACACTTGAAACGGCGTGCTTTGGCTTTCAGCGCGTAATTGTTTTTTGACCACTTTCATCCTAGGGGATACGTATCTGTCATAGCCTGTTGGGGAGCTTTTGTGGTGTTCCCTATTGCAGAGGATAGGATCTACACATACCGCATCCGCGAAGATAGCCTTGTTTGATTGGTTGATTTCAACGAATTACCCGATTCGGACTCAAAGCCCGGTCTGCCTTTCACCTAAGCGGGCCTAGCCTGACGTTGTCATCTGCTTACCAATCCCCGACCGTCATCGAGCGTTTCCGTTGGAGCACCGCGAGGGACGGCAGTGCCCAAGCCTCTGCGCTATGCCAGCCTTTGGCTATGCCATCTACGCCTATTCCATGAACATACATTCTTGGCTTGATGTGGCTGAATGTATGTGCCCCTGTCCACCACTGGGGTCCGGTGTGTAATTAACTCGTTCAACTACTCTACGGGGTTGTAATAACCACGACAAACACTCCATGCCCCAGATGGCTACCTGTTTGTCTTTTTGTGCCGGGCGGTTTCGTCGAGTAACTTCTGTGACAGGCAGGCATCGGACTTTGTGGACAGACACAAGTGCAAGTGATTTTGATCCGGGACTGGATGCGAGGTTTGTGATGAGGCGTTGCTGTAGCTTGGATGTAGCGAGTTCCCAGTAGTAAGCAGTGTATGGGACGTTCCCCTGAAAACCAGCCTTGACCGCGACCTTTTCCTCGGCATATCAGGAAACGGTGAGCCTTAGTCCAAGCAGAGTTCCTTGCTCCATCGCCCGGGTCGTAACTATAGATCAGGGCAAGCATCCCAGCCGTGATATTGACGACTCGATACTGTAATCCCCGACGGATATTTATCCGAGCGGAGTACGAATATTGTCCAACCATATCTCACTCAGGCAGGTCTGTTCTCCCTTCTTCTTTTCCCCCCCCTTCTCTTCTCTCATCGCTCGTCTTCTGCTGTATTTCCCCCCCTCTTCTCCGGCCAAACGGGGGGAGGGGCTACGGGTTCGGACGGGAGAGAGCAAAGTGGAGACATGTTCCGAGTCCGAACCGGCCAGTCACAGACGCCGTCCGGGATGTTTCATTGGATGTCGCCTAATATGTACGGGACTTTGGACAACTCAACGACAAGGTGAAGCTGTTGGTCCGATGCAGCCCGGAGCAAAAGTCCGTGACCCATTCTAAGTACCAGTTCTGTTATTGCCCTGGCTGGAAACCAAGAGAACGGTGGAGAAGCAAGGAACCAAGAGTCCGAGTCCTCACCCAGTCTCCGTACCTAGGATTGCGGAGCCTTCGCGTTATATCAATTTCTTGCCATGTCTGTCCATCGGTTCGTCTTGGCAACCGCTCCCCACACCACATCCACAGTGGCGGAGCTCGGAGTCGAGAGTGTCTGTCCAGAATTGTATCCGTACCAAGAACAGCAGCACACTTGCCCTTCGCTGTGGGGTCGTTTGACCAGCCTCCACGTCCACAATTTCCTGTAACCTGTCGTCCTCCTTGGATAAACACGCGAGATGTGACGGGACAGTTACAGAGCTTTTTTATTTGTGGGACCTGCACGGCTTGGGCAAAGTAAAACGGCTCGGTTCAGCCTTCGTAGTCTTTGCATTGTGGGAAGTGTCAGAACTTTAAAGATATCGTAGGAGTCGAGCATATGTAAACGCCAATCCCCTGGAACCTGGGAGCGCCACGGCTGATGCTGACTGCGGCCCGGCGAATATCCCCTGTTGACGAAGCCTCGGCCGACGACTAGCGCTGGCCTGTTCTGTCACAGGGTACATGTGCAAAGCAGATGTTGTTATCCTTAAACTGATCAGGTAACCCCTGTTGGAGCCCGAGGGCTCGGCCTGGGGCTCTGAGACCCGGGCCCTTGGGGGAGGGGGATGCAGACCTGCACATCAGGTAAGATGAAGCCAATCTCGGCGACATAGGGCTATGCACTGGGGAGAGAAAGGCCAAGAAGCCAGTATGTACGAATACTCGCCTTGTACGGGTTGATGGGTGTACGAACAGACTGGCCCGCACAGGGGAATAAAATTTGACGACGGAAGCTGGCGACTTGTTCATAGCGATTCGCTTGATCTCCCTCTCACCTATCAGTCGATTGCTCTGGCCCATCCAAAGAGCGAGTTGAACGTCGCATTGGGACCGAAAATAAGTGCATGATCCATACCAGGCAGCAGTCGTTCCGAAGGATGACCGAACAGGAGTTTGGGTTCTGATAACCCGTCTAGTGCGCGGTGTGTCGTGGACAGTGATGAGTTGTCGCTGAAGTCTCGTTGTATTCGGTGCTGATGAAGGATGTAATGTTCGTCGACAGAAACCTGTCGCAATGGCTCGGCGGTCGATGGACGGGGGATGTGTGGTGTGAGCGTGTCTCGGTTGCTGAAGAAGGCATTCTATATTCTCTTACTTGGCTCTTGTTGGAGGCGCAACAATAGTGGTGGTGAGGTGCGTGTAACTGTCAATTCGATGCTGCACGTTGGAAAGGGGACAAGTAGACAAAAGAAGGGGGGGACCGGCCCAACGGCTGCCCGTCCCGGGGGAGAAGAGACAGGTGGCGGCGCGGCGGCGGTAAAATGCTGCAGCCCTGTTGACTGGTTTGAAGGCGGTTGATTGGTCTTTGGTCCGAGTGTGCACAGCTCTTGCTAGATTGTCTGTGCTTGCTCTGCGGCGATGATAGATCCGCAAACATGGGTGTCGGAGCTAGTGCCGTTGGCTGGGCTGAGCTTTTTGGAACCGTGGACGGACAGAATAGGGACTCGCAGCATATCACGGGCGTCGACCGCGACTTGTTGACAGAATCCTGTCCGGACTACGGTCTAGACGAGGCCATATTAGGAGCAGCAGTAACGAAAGGCGTATCTCATCCGCAGCTGGAGCCCAATAATGAGCAGGTGAGGTGGCATCTGGTCAACCGTTGATGGAGTACCTCCGCTCAGGAAGCAAGGTGTGGAGGAACAAGGTTGTGCAGCGCAATGGTGGAATGGACGAGTAAGATTGCAGCCAGCGTCTTGCTAATCGACCACGCAAAAATAGACGTCTTACAAAGCACGTGGGCATTCTCGTCATTGGGGGCCGAGAATGGTGTCCCTAACCCCTGACCACACTGAAGCACTGTCGCAGTAAGCGCCTTATTACTGCGCCGTACGCACAGGAGGTACTATGCAGGAGGTACCTTAAGGTACGGATAGATGGACGCGGCGAGCACTGAAGAACTTTTGATGCTGTGCGTGATGCCTGAGAAAGTGGACAACGAAGCGGGCGCAAGCTGGCTAATTCGGGTGAATGTTTGTCTTGCCATTTGCCAGATCAACCAACATCGGCCTAGCGCAAAGTCATCCAGCTAGATCTTGCTGCTGGCCTCCTTCGCCCGAGGTGACGATGATGTAAAAGTTCGGATATGGGTGCTTCAGCCTCCAAAGTGTCTTCAGCTCCTACCTAGCCCGAGACCAGTCGAGATGAGGGAGGTTTCACAGGCAAAGGAAACCATGTCGAGCAGGAGACGCTGTCGTTTGTCGAGTTTTACGACCCACGGACACGGCGTGTGTCAGGTTGGACCTTTTGCAAGATGGCAAGCCATGAACAACATGAAAGAAATGTCAAGGTGCGCTAAAGCGCGGCTAATGGAAGGCGTATGATACGTGCCGCTTCCCACGACTGGATCAAACATCCACAACTAAAACAGTTTGGCCGATCTTGTGCACCGCGCCCCGTGGCTGGGTCGGTCGGAATGGCTTTTTCCCGCTTTTAGTTCGCAAGGGCCGGCTTAGGTTGATTCCTTTCGACCTCTTTGGTATGACGTCTGGCGGGAAGGGCACGGGAAAGGGCAGTGGACTGTGGCGGGGATGAATGCTCAACTGCGCATTTGGGGGGACGGGACGTCGAGGGGGGCAGAGAACGTTTGCGGGGCTGGCCGGCGGGCATGGATTGACATTGCGGTGTTTTTCAAGAGGAGACCCTGAATACTAAACAACGCATGGTCCTTTGGGGGGAATCCTACGAGGAAGAAACTCAAGATTAACACCACAAATGCCCGTTCCCCATCCCCCACTTGAATCAGGCAATCGAATTCTCGTGCTCGAGATTGGTAGAATCGGACAACGGCCTGTCAGGGGCGCACGGTGACGGTGGGCGAGCAGGGGTGCAATGGCGCGCTTGAACAGGAACTCGTGTAGAATTGATCTGGTGTCTGAAGTCCCGACGGGAGTCTGGAATCTGGCATCAGTCATCCCGAGGTGAGCGGGTCCAGCGTTGGGTTCGAGGCAGGGAAAAAGCTTGGCTTCAAGACAAGACGGGCCTTTGATTGGCTTGACTTACGATTCGCTACATTAGGACTAGCCTGATCCGATTCCCCGTCTACGAATGGGCCCACCCGACGTGAGGTGCCGTCCCACGCCACGTCCCCGGCAACCTAGTGTACGGATACCTACACTAGGTACCAAAGGCGACCTAACATCATATGTGAATTGAACTGTGACCTACCCCACCTTCTCCCGTCCAGCGTCCCCAGGATACTGGAGCGTGGGTAGGTGGTGCTAGGGCCCATGATCAGATCCAATTATCGACCGGTCCAAGCATGTATAATGTTCCCTTCCCTGGCTGGCTATCTGTTGCAAGTCAAGTCAACCAGATGAGCATCACGGCAAGCCAGCCCGGTCCTCTCTTCGGGCGGTGGTCACACCGAATGAGCCTTGAGCGCTGTGTCCTGGGATTGGTCCATTTTCGCATCGCAATTATCATGACCCTGTCCATCCTGTTTCGCATTGCAGACGACGACTCCCTCTAGAAACATGGAGGCAGTTGAAGTCCATTCCAGTCCAGAACAAGGCATTCGTGAGCCATCCATCGCCAACTGTTCGGGAGCAGCATGCGCGGGTAGGATCTGCGCCGCCACGCTCCCTCCGGGGCAGTGGACGTCCTCAACGGCGATCAGTCGCCTCACCAGGTGCTCCCAGGTTCCGAACGCGCTACGTGTATAGCCGTCCAAGGTATATCTGCTTCCTTACTCCCTTTTTGGAATCATTGAGCGCCCGCTCACCTCCGAGGGCCTGCGGCTCCGTGGGACCTGTCCGGAACGGCAAAATAACAGTAAGAGAAGGGGCCGTGTACGCAGGCAAGCTCGCACCTTTCCCATATGGACTCCCGTCGAGTTCGGATACGGTCCGGAGGGGGCGGGTTGACTCACCGAGACTTCTAGTCACCCTCTTCGTACACTCATCTCCATCCGAATATCCCCTCGACGCCCGCAAAGTCTACCCCGTCCCTTGCCCGTGGTAAAGGTGACGGCTAACATGCCCTGCCTAAGAGGCTCGCCACCTGCTGGAGCAAGGTATGTAGGTATGCTACACGAACCCAGTCGCTGGACACAGGAACCGTGTGTCGTTGGAAGACGAAAGGCGCCTTCTGCTAGGTACGGCAAATGCCTTGGGGGCGTGAAGGTCTTCCTACGTAGGTAGGTAGCCGAGGTAGGTTTGGTGGCTGGACGTGGTCGCAGGATGGAAACGTCTTTCTTTGCATCGGTCTATGGCTCCCCATACAGGCGATGCGAGGGACTTTGGGAGCGGCTAGGGTGCTGTGCGGGCTGAGCTAGGTATCTTGGGGAGCAGCGCTTTGGGACCTGTAACTGTCCAGTGCCCCCGAAAGATAGCGAAGGTGCCGTCTCCAACTTTAATGTGGGTCGGTAAGGAGCGATCGGCCGCGTCCTAGGCGCCAGCCCAAAGCTTGGCTATTGATGGCGGCGACAGATTGGGAAATGCTGCTAATGTTGGAGCACAGAACGCACACTCTGGGCGATGATGAATTGGACATGACACGTCTGATAAAAAATAAAAATAAAAAGGACGCTTAGAAGGGAGGAGGGCGAAGGGCAAAGGGCGACAGACCAGCCGGTGTTGTTGCATTGGCCTTGGGTTGAAATGCCAGCAGCCCTTTTGCCGTTTATCCTGTGGCGGCGGTAGCGCGACCCTCCACCATCGATCTGGTGTGCTGGGGAAGGTCGACCGAGTTTACTCTGTGCTGCTGACGGGCAGCCCTACGGAGCGCAACGGCGGCCGCGAGTTTTCTCATGAGCTCCAAGGCGGAGAGAGCGCCTCGCATGTTTTCATTTGATGCCCCGCAGACGCACCCATGTCCGAGGTGCCCTGCTGCGTGTAGGTACCTACAGACATTGTATCCGCACGTTGGCAGGAATGCGTACCTAGGTTGGATATGTACAAGGGGGTCTTGTGTAACCTGACGCTTCCCAGGGACACGATCCTTTGGCAAGGGCCTGTCTTTTGGTAAGGTAGATGGCACAATGCAGCAGCAGGTTCCAGGGTTTGGCTGCATCTCAAAATACCGATACCACAGTGCAATCCATCGTCGGCTTCTGGCCACGAGCCAGACAGACACCAGACTTTCGACGGGTTGCAATTGTATGTAGCTACTGATGCAAAACTGAAGAGGAGGCCGACGAGTAGGCAAAATTAGCACACTTAGCTCGACTTATTTGCGCTCGCTTTGTGTCATGTCCAATAAGGCTCTTCTGCTGGCCCATGGTCCTTCTTTCTGATGTTGTTGTTGGGTGGTAGGTGTGGTATGGAGGTACGGATACAGCAGGACGACTCCGGTTATCCATCATGGTACAATTCACGGGAGGCGGCAAGATAAGATGGCATCGGATTCAGTCCTCGGTCACGCAAGCAATTAGGCAACGGACAGCAAGACAAAAGATAGTCCTTAATCGTTTTGTCCGGTATAATTGCGCCAAACCTTTCTGCGGTTCTCGTACAAATCGTCCAGTCAAGTCAAGCTGGTCTTGAGCCCCCCGACCGAGCGATGCCCTGGTGCGTACCTTTGAGACCCCTACCCCAACCTCGACCTTGGCCCCCCTCCCCCCGGCCGACGGTGCAGTGACCTGGACGCAGGCAATGGAAGCTAGCCCCCTGTCTCCGGGCAAGTCGCCATCCATGTCGGACTAAGGTACCTTGGCCTCTTTCGTAGGCACGGCGTGGTTGGTATGGTTGAACCCCTACAGCCAGATTGAGACGTCGACTCCACCAGGCTGGACGAAAGGCCCCCGGTACGTACCCCCACCGTCTCTTTCCCGACCTCGACCCAGACCCCTGCAATACTGGACTGCAGCAGGTGCAGCGTGCATCATCCACTCCGCGGTCCTCCCCCTCCCTCTCCCATCGCAGTGCACCTAAGCTAAGGTATTCTCGCGCCTCGCTCTCCACCACTCACTCCACCCCGTATCTTGACGGTGCTGCGCGTTCGCACTTCTTGCTTCGCTGCAGCCTGGCCGCCAGCGAAACAACAGAACAACTACGGATACGTACCCTCACCTCCTCGCTCCGTTGACTTGGGTTTCTAAGGTGCCTCCCGTCTGTTACTAGGTAGGAACGTGCTTCTCTTTCTCTGCCCTACGGCGGTTGCCACCCCCCTCCTCATATCCTACCACGCCCCCTCCCAAATTTCATCTGTTTACCTTACTTCAGTCCTCTCTACTTGGTATCCATCCGTAAGGTATCCGTAAGGTAGGTAGGTATGCCCATCGTCCTCTATTCCCATACCTACCTGCTGCGTATCCTGCGGACGCCCTGGGGATGAGGTACTCTACCTCTGCCGTACCCACACCCTTCCACAGCCCACCCCTCCCCCCTTCATCCTTCCTTCCCACAGCCTACCGGGCACGGCAGTGGTACCCTTCTGCCTGTCCCTCTGCCTCGAGCTCTCAACGCAGACAGCTTCCAGGTTGACGCCTTGCAGGGACAGGGACTTGTGCCAGGCGCACCAGACCGGACCACAACCAGGTTACGGCTGCGGGTAAGTACGAGTGCGGGTGCGGGTGCGGATGCCTATTCGCACACCCCACCCTAGGTACGCCTACCGTACCTACACTACCTTACCTACCACAAACGAATGCCTACCACGCCCGCCAGCCCTGCCTCTTGCTGCCGCTGCCATGTCATTGCTCCAGCTCGTCGGTCACTCTCCTTGGGCTGGACTGGAAGTCAAGTGAAGCCTTGGGCCGGTTTTATTTAATAGCTTCCCTTCCTCTCCTTCGTCTATCGTGTCTCGACTCAACAGCTCGTCTTTCAACCATATATCTTCACTCCTCAAATCGACACTTGTTTGGAAATCTTCCTTTCAGCCTCACCCAAACAACTGGTTGCTTGCTGGCTGCCTTCTGCATCGCCCATCCCTTCATTGAAACAATAACCTCGCCCTAGCCAAACCCCGAGAGAATCGCCCGCCATGTCCATGTTTACCATGTCTCAACATCAATACACCTACCCAGCTGCTGCCCCAGCACCTAGGGCCTATTCAGGTCACGGCACAAGCAGCGCATTCAGTAGCTCTGCCAACCCGGACGAGGACTGGACCAAAATCTCCGACCTCGCCGAGCGCCGGAGGATCCAGAACCGCATCGCTCAGCGCAACTATCGTACGTCAACCTCATGGCATGCATGCCATCCTGTACTTCAACAAACTTTCCTCCTAACAAAGATTCGTAGGCAAGAAGCTCAAGAGACGCCTTGAGGACCTCGAAAGACGTGCAGGACAGGAAGGCCCGACCACCACCACTGAGAAGCAGACGCAGCCAAAGACTGCCAAGCGCCAGTCGCAATCCTCCACCAAGACGCAAAAGACGCCCGTTCCAACCAAGACCATGAACCAGGGCCAATTCACCCCCCCAATGCACACCGATGACGAGCTTCTCTTCGCGCAAACTTACGACGACGGTCGTGAAAGATCAAACACCCCTCCTCTTTTCGCCTATTCGACTTACCCTCCCCCTGAAGAGATGCTCTTGGCTCCTTCGTACACAACTCAACCCTACCCCATGACAACCGCAGAGGTCTACCCGAGTTACCTGGCGGCAGCCGTGCCGGTGACACTACCCCCGATGAATCATTTCAATGACGCCATCAAGCGAGAATCCTACTCTAGCGACGATGGCCTTTCCCCCTACGTGAACTACGGCTATATTTCCGGCGTCGACATGAATGCAACTGGCTCCTACGACCCCTCGAACCCTCATGTGAGTTATATGCGGCATCTGCCTCCCCGCGATCCACAGTGCTGATGGGTTGATGAGCAGACTCCTCCGCTCTCTCACTCTTTCGACCAATCGGCCAATTGTTCCGACGCTGGCTACGAGTACCCTACTACACCTTTGTCCATGCCAGGATCTCCAGGCATGATTCAACAGTAAAACGGCCTTTGGCGGAGGGTGTTGGCGAGGAAGAATAAAGGAAAAAAAAAAATTAAGAACCCGTGTATAGCGGGACGCAACTCATCTTTCGACAAATCCCGCCGAGCGAGCTATATTGGAATTTACTTGACATATGCAGGGTGGCTTTGGCCAGGAGTTCGGGAGCATTTAGGGTTGCATGCAATGGTCGAAGCGCTCGACCTTACGCGGAGATGACGACTGGGAACGGGCGGCGGCGTTTCAATTTGGCTAGGTACTCCGTTGGTTGTAGATAGTTTAGAAACTTCAACAACGACAATCAAAATAAGAAAGATTGTCACAAGAGTCAGCGTGTTGCATGAGCAAAATATACCAAGTTAAAGTCAGCGAACATTCCCCCCTCACCACACAATGATTAATACCTGCTCAAAGCGCGCGTATCCGTGTGCCAGGACAGCTTAGGCCCTCTACTCTGGCGTAGGTAGCAAAATGGATGAAGATGTACAGTGGAAGGGCGTCAAAGACAGGGACGGCCCCTCCCCACGGAAGGTAATGTTTCCATGTTCGTCCGGAGCGGTCCCACCGGAGTTAAACGACGAAAGTCTCGCCGAAGACTGGCCCGGAATAAGGATTTCCAAAGTCCATGCTGCTTAACTCCTAGGCCGACACCATTTCAGGGCACTTGAGCCACCACATTGGCTGACAAAGCACGTCAGGCAAAGAAACAGATGACAGAGGTGCGCTGGGTGCTTGCACTGGGCAGAGTGACCACTTCGGGGAGGTTAACAGGCAATGAAACAAAATGCTTCCCACTCATAGTCAATGACAGACTTACTGCCGTAAGTTGCGCCCCTGTACAAAGCACAGGCGAGGCCATGAAGGCTTGGCTTGGCGCGTCACTGAGGAGACCGTACCCGGCTCTGCCCCTTTCTGCTTCTCCTCAATTTGTGCCTTTCCCCCTCGAAGGCTCCAACGCTTTTGGTTCATAGTCTTGGCATGGTTTGGAATTTCAAGGCCAACATGGCGAGGGGCCTGATGGAGCAACGGCTTTCTTCCGCTCGGATATAGACGAACAGCGCAACAGCATGGGTGACGGTACAACCGGTAATCGATACAGCTCGGGCTCTGAAGGCTTGATGGAGGGGAAGTACATGGTGGGTGATGGGCGGGATAGGATGGACACGGCTGGTATCATGGGGGGAGAGCGCCGGGTGCGGCACACTAGCTCTATGCTCAGTGACCACTTCAGCCATGACTGGGTGCAAACAAATTGTGGTTACGAGATGTTGAGTTGAACATGAGATGAATTTGAATGGCCATTTTCAGAAACCCGTATACACCATCAACATATGGCGCGGAGGGATAAGTCTCCCGGGATATGATCTTGGTTGATGTTCGGCGTCGAAATGTTGCCTCTGCCTCGTCCGTGCAGACCCGGTATGTTCTTCAGGTTACGTGCCGCGTTTTTGGTCAAGCACTCAGGGTTGCAGACGGGCACAGTCGGGCGTCCTTGTCAAGAAGGCTGGCGGGCTCGCCCTCTGTGACTCTCGAGGTTGAAATGTAGCGTGCAGGGTTGATTAACAAATGACATGATGTGATGGGGCACTCGGCTGCGCGGTCCTTTCGTTCGGTAAAGTAATGGGCATGTACCACAAGGCGATGGAGATGTGCGCTCCAGATAATAGCCAGCACACTGCACATGTGCATACACACGTTCTTCTCGGCCCCTTCCTCTAAGTCTGTCTTCGTTCAACCGCGTGCATACGAGGCAGCAATATTTGCAGCTACAAGTCGCTTGTCACCCCTGGCTGCACCCACATCTGCGTCTGCTGCTCAATCGGGGAAGGATACCATGGTTACACAAGAGGTCTCCCTCCTCCTGCCCCAGCGGCTTCTATCAGTTGTATGCCGACCCGGGTTGCAAGCCTGACTTCGACGTAACACAAGGAGGATTCCATGTCGGCTGTCGTCGATTGACAGACGTTGGGAAACTCGCCGGAAAGTCACCGGGGGCGCCAGTTAGCACAGGACACAGATACGTTACAAATGGACGCCACGGGGCACTTGGCAAGGGAGGGGGGAGGGGGGAGGATACCATGGCACAGGGGGAGGGCACCGTGCAGTGGTCGTGGGAACTTTGGACCGAAGGTAGGTAGGTAGGTACCTTAGGTAGATACCTAGGTACCTTACTTACGGGGGCGTGCTTCCTGGAAGGCTGAGAACCTATCCGTATGGACTCCGGCTGTTGCCGGAGTTAAGCACAGCTACTAGTCAGTGGCGGCTTCAGTGGCTATACAACTCGACCACATTCTCGTCGTCACCCACACAAGAAGGCACGCGGTCTGCATCAGTATTTTCTGCTCCCTGCTGCCAGGCTCGGTTCCAAGGGCAGGAGGACCATGTTGGTCGGTCTTGCCCGTAGCATCACCGGCGGTAAAACAGAGCATTCAATCCAAAGTACCCAATCTACACATGACAAGTACTTTCCGAAGCTGTGTTTGATGCCTGGTCTGCTTTTATCTTGTTGACTCGACCCAGGCTCCCTGTGTTTGATTGCTCCCATCCGTTGTAGAAAGTGCAAAGAGCAAAAACGCATCAGAGCTGCATGCGGACAATGGAGCCTTGAGCACTCTTCATTCGTGTCGTGACCACCAGCAATGCATCATGGTCGATGCTGGTCCGTCCCGTCCGTCCTATCTCGGCTCTCACGACACAACCCGACTGTTCGCAAATCCTCCAGTGGTCCAAGTTTCCGATGTTACTTCCATTTTTGAGCAAGGCCGGAGCCGATGCGGCATTGCTTGGCACAGACACTGGACCGGCCTACCAAGATGCACGCACGCCCGCGCTAAAACATATCGCGCAAGTCCCCTAGGTATTCTTTTAGCCCTACGCAGTACAACTTTATATCCGCCGTATGAGGCCCGCCTGACGTCCGTCACCTTGCGCCACAAGCGATCAGTCATCGTAGCGTTGGGCAGACAGGAAAGAGGATTCACTATTTACGAGTCGCTATCATTGGTTGAACTATGTTTGGATTCCCTTACCCAACTGAACAGTGATACGCGCTTTTTGCCTCGCCATGCCTCCGAAATGGATAGACTAGAACAACTCAACCTGCATCGCACCACTCCGTACCGCTTTTCCCGCTACACAATACCCAATATTACTTGGTATGCCTCCTTCGTCAAGATCCTTCCCCGAAGTCAAGACCGGGGACACTGGGTAATACTCGTCCACAACACAGAAGCACCTCGCGTTTGGTTGTGTCGTGTCTCCATTGTGTCGAAGACGACCAATAGCCGTTGTGTATCTGTTACAGCCGGGATGTCCAAAATAAAAACTAAGGTATTGCCGTACAAGATCAGCTCGTGGTGATTACGTAGGAGGTTGTATGTTGTCTGCGCCTTTGCGAATCCCGCGGCCTCCGTTGACCAGGACAACAACGACTCAGGAGTCACATCCTCAGACATTGGCCATGACACAGGTAGATCGGTACCTAATGCGAACCATTTCCTTGCAGAACGTGGCCACTAGTCAAAAGTCCAAGTTCCTTTCCTTTCATACTGTCCCTTCGCATACTGGAGGTGGAAGTACGCAAAGAAGCGACGAGTTTCGATCTGGGAAAGCTGCAACACCATTCTGATGGAAAACAAAATGCTGCAAAACTCGGCCACAGGGTCACGACGAGGGCTTTTGTGCTTATTGGCCAACCCTTTGCGCATCGCCCAGCTGGGGAATACAGCCTGGTCGATCACTTGGTGTTTCAACAAGTTGTTGTCTGCGCATTAGGTAATCCTGGCACCGTGCCACATACAAGGCACTTTCTACCTGCACTTACCTTTCTCGGTTGGCGATGTAATTAGCCCGGCTCCACTCGTCTTTACGTTGTCCCGCCATCTGCAAGCAAGCTGCCAGCGAAACATCCTCAATCACTCAAGGAAGCTGTTTTGGTTTACGTCCACGCATAGGTGATTAGATGTGGCCCAGCAAGCAGCCCTACTTCCCAACCGACCCCGTCGAACGGCGGACCGCAAAGCGCTCAAGTATTTTCCGCCATTCGCCGTTCTTGCAGCCCACCGAATAGAACCCGCATATACCTCCGATTTACCAGCTTAGCAACCACCAGCTCTGCCCAGTTCAGAACGACCGCAATGGCACCGGACTGGAAGTTGCTATACCTCTACGGAGGCGACAGGTTGGTTTGCTGGCCCAGATTCGGTGCGGGGACCGTTGCCTTGAGAAACTCGCACCGGCCCCCATCCCCTTCTCATAATTTGCTCATCTCTTGATATAACGGAAGACATGAGACATCTGGTTGACCAATCTCATTAGTCCCTGGGATTCCAGTCTCTGGACTGATTCTGACGACCGAGTCCGTGGCGGAAAGAGCCAGTCTCACATGCACTGCGAATCGCCGGAGAAAGCTCGAATTTTCGGCCATCTAGACATCACCACCCTCGGGGGAGCTGGATTCGCGTCTCAGAGGACTCTTGGTACACTCCATCTAGATTTGAGGCAGTATGATGGTTTCGTCATCAGAATCCTTGAGAGCGACTCCAAAAAGTACACTCTTACTGTCAAAGACGAGATTCTGCCTCCCAGGGACGATGGCCGTGACCAGAGCACAATCAGCTGGGAGTACGACTTCGTCTGTGATACTGGTGATTTGAAAATCCTTTGGAGTGACTTCAAACCTACCTACAGGGGCAAACCCAAGCTTGACGCTAAACCACTGGACTTATCCAGTATCAAGAGAATCAGCTTCATGATGCGAAGGTAACTTAATACCCATAATTCTATCGCCACCATTTTCGCTGATAAATTGGCAGCTTTTTTGGAGAGCAGGAGGGAGATTTTACCCTGACTGTTGCACATCTCGCCGCCATCAGCGACAGACCCACGTCGCCAGGATCGGAGATATCATTCGAAAAGAAACATGCTGCCGTGCGTGCTGCTGCGCGTACTCCCGGGGCCCAGTCATCGTGGTTTAGCTGGATTTGTGGATGGGGTAAATGAACTCCATTGATCGCGGACTCACTATTCGGCGCCGCAGGATACTGGAAGGAGCATACAATGGCAACCTCCCTCTATGGACTTGCCGGCATCTTTTTTAAGGCGCTATGGCTGTTCTTCCTGTTCTAAAGCTACGTTGATGAGCGCTTCATACAATCTGACCTATAACCTTAATCAAATCGCCTGTCACGCCCATGGCCGTCACATCACCGCCAGCGCCGGCACCCTGGATAATTAGTGGGTTGCTACCATACCTCTCCGTGTAAATGCTGATGATGTTGTCGCTGCCCTTAAGCGCGGCTATGGGGTGAGATGCATCGAACTGCTCCAGACCAACCTTGACCTGGTTGGAAGCAACGTCAATGCTGCCTACGAAACGCACAACCTTGCCCTGACTCTCTGCGGCTGCCTTGGTCTCCTCCATCTGGTTGTCAAATGCTGAAAGCTTCTGCAAGAACTCGTCACCACTCGAGCACGATTCGAGTTCCCTGGGGATCAGACTCTGAACGGGGAACGAAGTCGGGGATTCCACTGGCAGTCCAGCCAGTCTTGCAAGAATGGTGAGCTTTCGGGCGACATCGAGTCCATTCAGATCGTCTCTCGGATCCGGTTCCGTGTAGCCTAGCTGCTTCGCTTTGGCCACCTCGGCAGACCACTTGCCCCCGGAGCCTGATACAGGAGCAAAAGAGTTGAACAGGAAGGACATGGTGCCGCTGAAGACGCCCTCAATCTTCGTAACACGGTCACCAGTCTCCACCAGATCTTTCAGAGTCGAAATGACGGGCAGGCCCGCACCGACAGATGACTCGTGGTAGACTTTGGCGCCAGATGTAGACGCTGCAGAGAAAATGTCTTGCCACAGCTTGTAGGAGCCCGAGAACGCCTTCTTGTTGGGGGTGACAACGCTGATGCCACGACCAAGAAAGACCGGGTAGGCATCGGCGACATCTTGGGAACTAGTGTTGTCCACGAGGACGACCTTGGCAGGAGCGGCAGCAAGATATTCGGCGAGCTGGGAAAGAGGGGGCGGAGCCTGCGAAGCGGCGGAGAGTTTCTCGGTGACACCGGTGATGGGGATGGCAGAGTAGCTTTGGTCGTACAGAGCCTTTTTGCTGGTTGAAATATAGCATAGGCTGAGCTTTGGGGAGGGTTGTCGCGCAGCTAGCGCCTCGAGCTGGGAAAGGAAGCACTTTCCAACCCCGCCAGCGCCTATATCGCACGCCAAGCAACGTTTAGATCATGTTCTTCTTCATGGTGGAGTGAAGGGATGCTCGTACCGATAATGGCAATGAATACCTGCTTGGAAGAGGACATTGCTGGGTTTTAGGAACTAATCGGTTATTTGAACGCGATGTGAATTGGGCCGTTTGCCTGCGGTTTCAGTGTTGGGTGCAGCAGAGGGGTTTAGGAGGAGGGCAGGACGACTAATTTCTCTGCACCTCCGACCGCGGGGCAGCTCCACCCGGCATGGGGCTTCTCGGGGCACCTTACCTAGTGCACTATCTTATCACTCGGTGAGCATCTATACCGAAAGTCCTACATCGGCAACCGGAAGCCCGTGCATTCCAGCACCGGAGCTTGGGCCATTCGCCCTGCCTACCTACCTTACCTTAGGTCATGTCGTCATTCAATGAGGTAGCAACCCATCCCACGGCCGAATGCCTTTATACAGATCTGTACGGCTGGTACATTAATGCCCGCAACTTCGCTCCTACCTCCAATTGAGTGATCATCGTTCCTCACACGACATCCTAGCTTTCTCAGGATTATTTATACTGTAGAACGGTACCCGCCATGACTCTGCTACAATCACTCCTCCATCTCACCAACTTCAAAAATCCCTTGCTGAGGACTTTGGTTCCATCAGTCTCAGCCGCGTATGCAATTCAATTTGCTTTCGCTGTTCCCTCCATTCTTGCTCAGAATGAACGATTTTACGACTTCTCCGGCTCCTTGACGTTTCTGTCCGTAACCGCTCTCAGTCTTTATCTGCCTTCCTTGCGCGCCACATTCTCGTCTACGGCGACCAACGTGTCAACTCCGTTGCCAAGTCTTCTCGCGCCGTTCACGAACCCTGGCGGACTCGGAGCCCTAAATTGGCGACAGGTTGCGCTGAGCGGTGCCGTTGTGTTTTGGGCTGTTCGACGTAAGTCCATACATATCTTCCGTGGCCTGACGTGAGGCTTCTAATCTGACCACGGCATCCGCAGTGGGATCGTACCTATTCCAACGCATTCTGCAAGACGGCAAGGACTCTCGCTTCGATGAAATCAAGAAGTCACCCGCAAAATTCGCGGGTGCTTTCTTTGCCCAGGCCACCTGGGTCTCCTTGTGCCTACTTCCTGTCATAGCTCTCAACTCCGTTCCCGCAGCGTCGTTTATCGCCTTGCCGCCTATCAAGATATCTGATATTGCCGGCATTCTCGTTTACGTTGCTGGGTTCGCATTCGAAATCACAGCTGACCGGCAAAAGAGCAAGTGGATGCGAGAAAAGAGGGAAAAGATTCATGACGAGCAGTTCATGACCCGCGGCCTTTGGTCTGTTAGGTACGTTTTGAATATTTGCTACCATGAAGGAGCGGTACCTATTGGAAACAGGAAAACGGCATGACTAACACAATATTAGCCAATATCCCAATTATTTTGGAGAAATTTCTCTCTGGTCTGGCATTGCGACCGCTGCCGCCGGGGTTATCGTAACGAAGCCTGTCCAAGCAAGCCTAGGCCTGTACGGCGGCGCCATGGGGCCTCTACTAGCTACTGGAATGTCGTTTGCGAGTCCGGCATTTGTCGCCCTGCTTCTGACAAAGGTTTCGGGCATCCCTCTGAGCGAGAAGAAATACGACAAGCGTTATGGGGACCGCAAGGACTACCAGGAGTGGAAGAAGAACACCCCGAAGCTGATTCCTAAAGTGTTCTAGCACGAGACATTATGATGTTGAGAAAAAGGTATCACCAATTGAAAATGGTTCCTTTTCAATATCGGAGTGTGCAATTTGACCAATGCAGATTGGTCTTGGCGCCTAGATAGTTCACGAGCGCCCCTGTTTTCCGTCTTCGCACCACATATCCACCCACACATCCATTCTGTTGCCCAAAGCGCCGCCAAAGGAAATCAATCATCTGTCAAGAAGAAGAAAACGTCGTATCGCATCCATTAAATGTCGTGAATATCGGGATTGTTGGCTGGGATGAGACAAATGCGAGTTCCAATCAATTACTGGTGGAACTTCTTCACCTTCTCAACCTCATCAAAGCTGCCCATGAAGATACCGGCTCGGTCATGGATGTGTTCAGGCACGACCTCGAGCATTCTTCTCATTTTGCTGTCGACCGCTTGACCACCGGCTACGAGAACGTTTAGAACTGAAAATGCGCAGGGTATAGAGATATGCAAACTTACCGTTCTCAAATACCAATGCCATAGGTGCGCATTCGTAAAGAATGCGAAGCTTGCCCTTAGGGCTCTTCTTGTCGGCCGGGTACGCAAACACGCCTCCGTAGAGCAGAGTACGGTAGGCGTCAGCCACCATAGAACCGATGTACCGAGCGCTGTACGGTTTGCCGTTTTCCTGGGGGGTCTTCAATGAGTTGAAGTAGTTGTTTGTGCCATCCTCCCAGTAGAGCGAGTTACCCTCATTCACCGAGTAGATGGCGCGGGACTTGGGCAGTCCATGTCGGGATGGGTAAGAATGAATTCGCCGACACCATTGTCGAGCGTAAAACCATTCACGGTACCGCCCCTCATAGTAATGACGAGTTGGGCCGAGGCGCCATACATGGTGAAGCCGGCAGCCAGGAGCTCAGTGCCGGGCTTCAGGATATCTTCCTTGGTGCCGGTTGAACCCTCTTGTAATTTGTGGATACCGAAAATGGTGCCAACGGACACACCGGCATCCAGGTTGGAGGAGCCGTCAATGGGATCGCACGCGACGGCGTAACGGGCGCCCGTACTGTCGTTGAAGAAGATCACGTCCTCCTCCTCCTCTGAGACCAGCAAGGCGCACTTGCCGGACGACCTCATCGCCTCAATGAAGAGGTCGTTTGAGATGACATCGAGCTTCTTTTGATCGTCACCAGTGGTGTTGGAAGAACCGGCCAAACCAGTCAGGTTGACTAGGGTAGCTCGACGGATGTAGTAGGCAATCGACTTGAAGGAAAACTGCAGGGCATGGCACAGAAGTCTGCACGCGCGGTCAGAAAACCAAAATGAAGCGAGTAGGAGGGGAATGCCCACGTGAAATCTCCGGTGGCCTCCTTGTGTTTGGCTTGCTCTTCGGTGAGGAAGCGGGTCAGCGTCACAATGTTGGTGTTGATCTTTTCGGTTTCTTGGCCGCCGCCGTTCGTTGTGTAGGCCGACATGATGGGCTGGGTGACTGTGACTGGACGCGTCAGTTCGATGGTCAAAATTGTGAGCTTGTGGGAGTTAACATGAAGAAAAGATAGAAAGGACAGAAGTAATTCCTAGTGGTAATTGAGGCTTGTGAAGGCGGTGGTCCACGATGGATATTACAAAGAACGATGAGCGCACTGACATGGAGGGGTCAGGTTTAAGCCGAAGGACAATACGTACGGTAAGGTATGGCGAGTGCGATGCGGGAAGAGAGTGTGGTGCAGAAGGGCAGGACGTCAGAATGTAGATGAAAGTGACGAAATAAGAGAGATGCGAAGGGAAAAGTGATGTGGCAATTGGAGGAAATGGACCGTGTTTGTAAGTCCGGGTCTGGAACAAAATATCAGACAGCGTTGCCGGAAGCTCTCGTCCTCAAAGCTCAGTGCCCCTCAATTCGGCATACGGCTATCGCAGGGCTACGGTGCTACGTCCTATTATCGCGTGCGATCCCGAGTCACCACGACCAAGTGGAGCCTACCGCAAGCACCACCGGCCGAGGGGAACCCGAGACATGGGGACGAAGGCGCTAATGGTGCGGGACGCGAGGCGCCTCAGAGGATTTCTCGGAAACCCTCGGCGCGGTATGCAGCGAGAAGCACTGTCGTTTCCTCACTGCTATTTCGTGCGGACTGCGCAAGTTGGTAGTCGGTCAGTAGGTTGGTTGGTTCTTTTCCGTCTCATAGTAGGTAAGTAGTACTTTGGATGGCGGGTAAAGAAACACTAAGGGTGGCATGGCTGTCCATGGCTGCGACGAGGACGTGGTGAAGTGATTTTGTTTTCTTCCCTATTCCATATTGTTTACTCTATAGGACGTGGTGAAGTGCCTGTAGCTTGGTTTGGGTCAATGCTTTTTGGCATCTGACAATTCCGCTCTATCTCCATTCTTTCAATCAACAGTGATGTCTGATGGAACCCACCGCGGCCCTCGATTCTTCCGCTTTGCACTGTGGACCTGACTATGGAGGCAGTTTGACCAGAAGATACCAGTCGGACCTGGGCGGAATGCCGATGCATGACCAAAGCCAGTGATAGCCCTGTTCACTCTGTATGTAATTGTAATCCCTCCCTCCATATTGGGGGTCGAGCTTGAGGCCCCTGAGCAGTAGTCACGACTGAGACAAGAATAAATTATCAAACTGACAGACAGACCTTTGACTTGTTGACGCCTAAGGCGCAATTCTTCATCTGCCGGCCTCTTTGGGTTTATCCCGACCCCCAGTTTGACCCCACAGCTGACCAAGGCGCAGCGCCCGCAGGTACCGAGCCAACGAGCTTAGATAAGCCCCGATTTGCGCTCACGTGCCCCCCTCCTGACCTGAGCGTGTTCGACCGCGTTGCGCTGAGAGTCTTCGCTGATGTCTCGGTTTCGCTGGCGGACCTCGGCATGTGGCAGCTGCACTAGTAGCCAGTCGACCTGCCCAGTCTACTATCCGTGCCCACCCCCCGTGCTTCGGCCAGAATCTTGACGTTTCCCATCGCCAACAACAATTTTCGTGACTTAAACAGCTGCCTCCATTCGAAGCCCACCAAACTCCATCAAATCCACTCCGCATTTGCCCGCATCCTCCGAAGTTACCGCCTGTCCCGGATTTCGATTTGACCCTCTGCCTTCCGCCTCCAAAATGGTCGCCGACGCCGTTATCTACCATCCTTCCGTCGCACACTACCTCAAGTTCGTCGCCACGACTGTCGGTCGTGACAAGCTCCTCCGCACTCTCCAATACTTTGCCCGTTTCTACGCCTGGTACTTGTTCCGCACCAATGGCTCTAAAACCGAGATCGCTCCTTGGGATGCTATCAAGAAGCAATTTGGCCTCACCCGCAAACTCATGCGCGTAGGCAAAAACGTCGAGCACTTCAAAGCTGCCGCCGTTGCTTCCGATGCCAAAACTATGGACCCTGTCCTCCGTTACGCCGCTGTTGGTCGCCAGCTTGGATATGCCGGCTATCTGACCTTCGACGCCGCCACCGTTCTAGACGCGGCTGGCATTAGGAAATGGGAGGGTGCCAAGAAGCTTCAAAAGGAGGCCTATCGCTGCTGGGCCATTGGTCTGATCTGCAGCGTCATTGCCCAGTCTTACACTCTTTACCGCCTTCAGCAGCGGGAGGCCAAGGTCGATAAGAAGGAGGGTGAGGGTGTTGTGGAGGCAAAGAGAATAGCCATGTGAGTAGCCCCAAGATCCAAGATGCAACCCCCCCCCCCCCGGCAAGAAGCATCTCTGGGACGTGAAGAATCGCGCCCTCTTCGCGTTGGCAAGGTAGCTCAAGCTGACCAATTTATAGCGAACGCGCTGGCAGCCGCCTTCAGCTCCTTTCTGACCTCTGCGACTTGACTGTTCCAACCTCCGCATTGGCTTGGGCCAACTTTGATGATGGCATTGTTGGTCTCGCTGGAACCGTAAGCAGTTTGATCGGTGTATACACCCAGTGGAAGAAGACGGCGTAGTTTTCATACACGAGGCTTACGAACATGCGTGTTTCTGCGCTGGGAGAGTGTTTTGATCGGACGGCAAGGAGGCTTCGAAAGTGTGTAATCTGGACATCCGATAATGGAGGGTATGTTAGGGCGTTCCGGTTTAAGCCAGCCAAGGTTGAAAGCTCAATTACTGCGGCAGGTAGTCATAGGAATGGGATTCGGTTGTCAATTAAATGCACGTAGTCGACGCGAGCGCCATGTTCCTTTTCGATGTTTAATGAGCTTAGTACTCGGCCCAACTCACCATCGCATGTGCGCATTGGAAGGGTGTGATGAGGGCGCAGGGCAAGGATTCATTCTGTTTGGTCGGATATCCATGCGTGTAATCGTACAATATACATCCCCTTCTGGGTCCTTCCACCTCGATTGCCCGCGATGCATCACTTCGTATTCCGTTGCCTCGTACCCCCAGATCCTAGGTGACTGTACAGCTTGGAGACTTGGAGCAACTTTAGAGGCCCACGAACAATCGCCATTCAAATCACATCCTTTCCTTCGTTACGGCCCACTGCAAACTAGAAGCGTAGATTCGGTCTCTGTATTGGGACATGTTTTGGGCGCCTCCAGGATCTATTCAGAGTCAAGGACAGCCCCTATGAGGCAAGTGTTTGAGCAGGAGATGAGTTACCAGTAACGGCCACCACGTTCATACTCGCGAGGGTACCCATCACGAGGGTACGCCCCATCTCGAGGAGGAAAGTCTCTCGGAGGCCGGTCGTAGGGTCTACCATTGGTATAAGGATCGGGTGGCGGAGGATAGTCTCGGCGGTAGGGATCGTCATAGCGGCCTCGCGGTGGAGGGTAATCATCCATAGGGCGGCGAGGAGGGGATCGGTATCGAGCGCGATCATCGTAGTACTCTCGACGAGGGCTGCGCTCACGATAGCCGTCGCGATACCCATCCCTGCGCGGACTGTAACCTCGTGGGGGGCCACGCCTATCGTAGTCGTCCATCGGAGGCGGGTAAGGGCGACGTCCGCCAGGAGAACGCGAGCGCGCGCCGCGGATGTCGCGAGGAGGCATGTCGGGTTGGGTCTGATGATGTGCGTCAGCTCTGTCAGACAGCGCATTGTCATTGATAGATTGGTAACCCACGTCGGCAACACAGGTGACACGATTTCCTTTGAATTCTCGGCCGTCAAGCTTCTCGACCGCAGTTCTCAGATCGGCTGCGGTCTCAAATTCAACGAAGCTGTAAAATTCAATTAGCATTCGCCAAGGCCGCAGGAAAGGTCGCAGTTGACTCACCCTCGGCCATTGCCGTCGCGGCCGGTCTCAGAATAGACGACATCGAGACTCGATTGACGGGCAAAATCTTTGAGATCCTATATCCAGAGTCCACGTAAGTTGGTGTCCAGGAGCGGTGGCATGGGCCGAAGAGGGTTGGAATCCGGAATTCAACGACCAGGCAGCGTCCAGTCAGCGGGGGGATTGAAGCCATCGTCGAGGCGGTCATCCCAAGGGTTTCCTTCCTTGTTCCGATAGGACCAAGCCGACATAGCACCAGTCCTGACACGGCAATACGAGTTCCATCCGAGCCGCATGGTCCGCGCTGGTATAAGGACGGCAGGAGGGGAGGTATCTGTGTGCCAAAAACCGCAGAACGTGCCGGGAAGTCCATCTCATGGTGAAAGGGTCGACCAAACGCGTCTCACGCCAGCAAAGGGGGAGAGGGGGAAAGTCCAGATGTCCAGCTTGAGAGAATGGGGAGAGATTTCAACAGACCTGCCAACTGGTATCGGTGGGAAGTCCCGTGATCTGCATCCGATGAGGAGTACGGCGAGGCCTTGGGGGAGCGCGCTCGTTGTTAAAGCCGCCGCCGTTACCGCCCTCCCGATGCCGGGTTCCACGGGCAAATTGCACAGTTAAGCGTTCGCCCATAAAATCGGATCCATCTTTTGATACGATGCCATGGTTAGCAGACCGGACCGGAAGAAGCAGGTTGTAGTGTGGCGACGCGTGAGAACGTACGGAAAGCTGGACAGACAAGGAATTAGCGACGAAGAAGGTGGCGGGGCGAGAATGCATCGGCGTTGAAACACTTACCTGGGACTACATCACGGGCATCCATGGCATCTTTGTATTCAATGAAGCCAAAGCCGTTCATGAGCTTGATTTCAGTTATTTCGCCGGTGCCATGGGTGGCGAAGTGTGCTTCGACGTCGGCTTTGGTGGCTGGCGGGACCGGAGGCGCATAGATCAGCGACTTGCGACCACAACGATGCGTCGAGACGCATCGGGCGAAGTTGAACTTACCAGTTCGCGGGAGATTTCCCAGGTACAACCTGGTTGACGATACTTCAGTCATTTTGATGGCAATGCCTTGTCGAGTCTGTCGCGTGGAGAGGAGCAGTCCGGATGCGCGTAAGCCTTACGGTTCAAACCAGTGGGAGGGATGCAAAAGAAACAGCTCGAGGGGAAAGGAACGGTCGGGTTTGGTAGCGAAGCCCAGGAGCTTCTCGGCGGAGCGAAATCCGCAGTCGCAGTTGCCGCAGGCGTGTCAACGATACAGCCGAGTCCAAGAAGCGGCAATGACTTGGAGAATAGTAACGACTTGTGATCTTCCAGGTCGACCTATAGGCAAGAAGGCGATGGCAAGGACAGGAAGGAAAAGCGCGGATGTATTCGTGCCAGTCTCCGAAGGCCGACTAAACGGGAAAGACGGAAGAGAAATGCAGGAGCGTGGCGATCGACAGGGCTGGGAAGGGACAAGTTATGAAGGATTTTGGTATCGACGTTGCACCGGTCGGTCGAGCAGCGATTGGTCGGAAGAGGTAGTGTTGTCGGGCACCTCTGTGAGCAGATTGCCTAGTAGGTAGTGGGTGTGCCTTGGGGAAAAGGTGCCGGTGGTAGGTGTCAAGAGGAGATGAGGTGAGGTGAGGTGAGGGACGGGGTAGGAGCTGTTGGAGGAGAAGGAAGTGAGCTAAGGTATTGTACTTAACGGTTCCTGGTGCTCGCAGTGCCGCAGCTGGCTCACCTACGGTACCTAGTTTGAAGCACTCGGAGAAGAAGATCCAATCAAATGTGGATTTGTAGGTAGGTAGATAGGTATGTAGGTACCTCAGCTGCCTGACCTCGCGACCTGAGGACCTGGGCTCCTTGCCATAGATGCGAAGAAAAGGGCAAAAAAAAAAAAAAAAAAAAAAAAAAAAAGAAACCCACACACACACACGCACATACAAATCGGGATAGTGAGCGACCGAAGAGCGACAAGCATGCATGCCATGTTCGGGCTGAAGAGGGGAGTGAGTAGTAGCTCCTGGAGTGCTGCAGTGGTCTGCACAGCCGACCTAGGAGAAAGGAGGAGGAGCTGGAGCTACAGTATGCAGGCTGCCGGGCTCTGGAAGCATCACAGCGGGGCCCGCTCATAACCAGCCAATGAAAAGCTGCAATATCCTGGCACTGTCAGGCATGTCCTGACCTATGAGGGGCCTTCCCTACCTCACCTTCCATTCGAGAGCTAGACTCGTTCGTCCACTGGTTCATAGCTCCACTACTCACCAAGACTCAAAGACCTGCCTTAAGGTCTCACCGGCAGGGGGGCGGTGGGGCTACGGGCGGTGGGGCTACCTATTCTCACCATCGTCAACAGTGGACGGTCAATTTCATTCGAGCATCAAGTCAGGTAGGTGAATTATTGTCGCATACTGCGTACCTTATGGCATGTCAAGCAACTCGTCAAAGGTAATTCACCAGCGGGGCCTGTCGACATGCTAAGTTACCGTCATCCTAAGGCCAGGATGGATCCAGAAGCCCGCTCAGACAGCGGATACGAATCCAGGGTAGAGACCCAGCAACGTCCGTCAAGGATGCTGTCGATGTTATGAGGAGAAAGAGACATATGCGGGCTGTGAGATCCTGTTAACTCGACAAGCCTTGCAAACTGCGAGCTACTTATATTGACACTGTCTGAGCAGCAATGGCGTCGGCCTTTCTGCTTCTCACCCAGGGCCCGCCGTAAGGGCATTTGGAGCACCTCCTGTGGTTCCACCGGCCCCCAGGTCCGGATGCCAACCTTCTTGATGCTATCAATCTGACCTTTGAAGCGACTTAAAAACCGGGGGTTCAAGGTGCTAAATCGCTTTGCGATGTGGTCGTCACCTCCACAATCGGATTTCGAAAGAAGACGATACGACGGTCTCTCGGATCTCGGGTTGTCGTGTCGCATTTATGTGGGTAGGAAGTTGCTGGTTATTTTAGTCAGTACTACTCCCAAAGAGTCAAAAATGTCCATCTTAAGCTTCTCCTGAGTGACAAAAGCCTGACCAAGAATGTTTGCGATGCCCACCCGACTGTTTCAAGCATCTTTTGTGATCTTGGAGCCGTCGTTACGCCAATTGCGAAACTCGCAAGCTCTTCCCTTGTAACCTGGTAGACCGGGATCTGTCACAGGGGGGCGATCATCCCTTGTTCTGCCCTCGTTGCAGCCTCGTGGAGAAGCATAATTGACTTTATTCTGACCGCGGTTCAGTCAGTCCGTGGTTGACTGGCGTCGTTATGTATACATTAGGTTTTCCTACGAGTCTGGATTGCTGTGCTGTTGCTGTCAATACTGGCCCAGTCACAAAGTGTTCTTCTTCCTGGTCTTCTCCCTGATCTCGAAACTCGGCAGATAGCCTTCCCCCAGCATCATACATTGAAATGCCCCGTGGTCCATCTCGTGCGTCTGTCATCGGTGAGTGGCCCTTATCAAGTTGATCCGTGACACCCGCTTCTATGCAGAAACATGCATCGTCCCCCAACACGCGCCAGCTTATAAGTTTCAGGCCGAAGAAAGAAGGGGAAAACAAAAACCCGCCATGCTATGCCCATTGCCCCCACTCAAGACGAGGAAAAGAGTATCTCCCTGTTCTGCCCACTGAGAAGGAAAGAAAATGTCTCACACGCCCACATCAACCAAACAAAATCTCTACAAACTCGTCCATAAAAGTAAAGGCCAAGTGAGCGCTGACAAGAAGTTAGCCCACCACCATCAAACGCCGCCAGAACAGCCACTTACTTGAGTCTTGAGTTATTAAAAGTTGCAAAAACACGTCGGCTGGCTGCCTGGGCATTGACCCTACCGACTACACTGCCTGCTAGGTCTGGTATAAGTGTTGCTAGCATCAAACTGGCTTCTGTGCGTGTCTGCTTCTTTTCTGATGCTGTCCTTGGCTGCTTGTTCTTATTCATCTGCCCGTCAGGCCACATGCTGTCTTGGAGCAGGGCAATGTACTTAAGAATCGCGTCCTCTTGAACCAGCATTTTGACGTTGTCACGTACTTTGCGTTCTATAGTACCTCCAAGTAGTTGCTGGAGGACCACAACCACTGCCCGACCGCGCAACCAGTTGTTGCCTCGATTGAGCTCGAAAACCTCCAGGAAAATGTCGCAAATAGGCTTAATAAAAGACTCGAGCTCCTTGTTCTCGAAAGCATTCAACTCGGCCTCGGCCTCGGCCGCATTGACGCCATCTTCGTTGACTGGTAGGGGCATTGCATTCAACTGGTTGGTCGCTGCTGCAATCAGGTTCTGGCCGGCTAGCGAAAGTTGATCCAGGACTGGAATATTGCCAAGAATATCCTCTACACCGTCCGTAACTGAATCATATAATCGCGTTATCATGTCTTTCTTATCCTCGCGGTCCAACAGATCTTGACCTTGAGCAATCACGCTTTGAGACAGGAACGCTCGTAGATCACGGCTCCGGCAAACTTCCGGTAGCATCAAGAGTTCGCGAAGATACTGCTCCAACGCAGCCCGTCTTTTGCGCAGAAACTCGCTCTGAAACTTCATGACCATTCGTCGTCTAGGGAAATCGAGGTTGCGAACGGAAGGATACCTCGACCGAAGCTTTTGGTGCAGTTCATGGAACTCGCTGTATCGGCGAGTGATGATCCATGTCGCTGCCGGCATCTTCTCTCCAGCATCCCGCTGGACCTCGATTACATAAAGAGCGAACTCCCTGCCGTCGTCTTCACGTCCCACCTGAATGGCTTTGATCTTGATCGTGGAGCGACCGTAGAGGCTGTTGTCGCTTTCTTGTACCACGTACTGCTGTCTTTGCAACTCTTTGCGTCGAATTTCACGCTGCAGACTTGCTTTGGACTTCCTTAGAATACGCAATTCGGCCGTGTTATTCGTGAGTTCGGCCTTCTTCGTGAGAGATTCGACAATGGCATCTTGTGCTACAAGGCGATCAATGTCGTTGGACAGCGCTGTAATAGCTTCCGCCAGGCCCAGGTCTCCAGGGGCGGCTTCGTGGACTTCATCCTCCACATCTATCTGTTTACCTCCGCCATCGTCATCCTGCTCGTCGGAAAGATACTTGTCTTCGTCTCCGAAAAGATCATCGTCAACGAAAACTCCTATCCGAGATGCGGCGCTTACAAGGCCCAAAGATGACAAACTCGGTCTCTCGGCTTCCTTGGATGACTGTGCCGGTCTCGACACGTCGAGCGATCCTCGGTGGGAATCATTATCGCCAGAAAAGAGGCTTGAGCCTGCATCTTCAGCTCCAAATAATGACGCCCGGAATTCTTCGGCTGTTTGAGGTCGGTTGTCTTCCATGATGTTATTCAGAGCTTCTTCCATAGCTTGGACCACAGTGGTGTCGGGGATAGGATTGCTGGCTTCCTGGTCCAGGCTCTGCACTGAGTCCATCATATTGTCATGCTCAAAGTCTTCATCGTCAAACAACGGAGTTGGCGAGTCGTCGTCCAGAGAACGTCGCTGTGCCGTTGTCGGGTCAAGACCACCGCCATTAACATTGGATATTCTCAGATCCGACACAGATCCGGCTCGCTTCGTCGTCGGACGTGTCAATCTCGGTGCAAGTCTTGCTACCGCATTCGGCTTGGACTGGTATGATTGGGAGCTTCGGTGTATGGCCGGATGAGCCACCGACGAGGACGGTTCAACTGTAGAGACAGCAGTGATAGCTGCTGATGCTTCTTCGGCTGCCAAGCACTTGTAAAAGAGGTCCGACTTCTTGAATGATTGAAAGAATTGTGCCTGCATCCTCTCCAAGACTGCTGTTTGCGCTCTCAAGATGGCTCGTCGGGCTTTGTAGTACTGCTCTGCAGTAGCCGACTTGCCGGCGTTCAGAAAAGCCCGAACTTCGTCCCGAGTGGACTGCGATACCTTCAACTCAGCCTTGGCCAGGTACGCATGGTCGATTTGCGCAAGGTCTAGGCGATCAGAATCGGTCCACATCAACGGATTCGACGGGAGCTGATCCTCGTCCTGGCCTTCATCCTCTAACGGGTTGCGGAAGCCATCAACCACTAGCCAGAACTGAACGAGAGGCATCATGCGATGACGATCCATAAACTCCATGAAATAAGACAATCCTGATGCATCTCGGAGCAGCTCCACCAAAGAGGCGTGCTCAAGTTTTGACACCGTCTTGGTATTGCCTGCGGGGCGACGAGGTAATGCGGCTGCGTTTCGTCTATCTCCTCCCGCCGCGAGCACTTGGACGCGCTGGTCCAACAGCCTCTTACCCATCTCCAGCCGGCGAAGATACACCTGGTCCTGGTTGTCTTTTAACGAGTCTCGTTTCAGTTGACTAGCTACCTCGCTTCTTAGGCGCCGCGCATCCGAGAGATTATTCACTTTTCTTATGGCGCGGATGAACTTTTCAAACTTTCGCTCACTGTCGGTGGGTGAAAGCCGTGGTATAATGGCGGCTTTGCCCACCCTCGGTGTTGGCGAAGCATGCTGATCCAGCGCAGCCCTGAGCTTGCGGACGGTTGACCGGTCCTGTAACATAGATCGACCATAATTCTCCATAACTTGATTCCATGTATCGGGTTCGGCCAGAATCTGAAGCACAGGAAACAGCACAGCGCAGGCGATAATTTCTCGGATTATGGTGGAGACGGCGCGACTGGCGAGCATATTAGGCGGGAGGACCTTGGGCAAGATGCCAGAAACCATTTGTCGAAGATAATCTTGCTGAACGAGCTTGGTATCGGGAAACGACAACGATGCGGCAGGGTGCAGTCTTCCATCCTTGTATTTGGAAGCAATTGCCAAGTCCAACTCCTCTGATTCCGTTACGGATCGGTTGAGCTTCCTCCCCCGAACTGAACGTTCGGCGTCGTAGAAGTCACGGAAGTGTGCCGTTAGCATTGGGACAACACGCGTGGTGACGATATCCACCAGATCAAGCTCCAGTAGCCTCTCTCTAATGTTGATAATAGCATCGCGGATAGCTTTGTCCACTTGGTTTGCAAAAATGTGGTTTTTGCTGATGTTGGAGTACCACGAGGTGACAAAGTCCCGAACGATGAGACCGAGAAGATCGTCAAAAGCTTCGGATATTCGGGGCGAATCGGGGTCAAGCGAGACTTTCGAGTATAACTGCCGTGTATGGAGGTCGGCGACTTCGCGGGACCAGGCTTTGGGCGCAATGAAGGCAGGCCCCTGCGGACGAGGTGATCGATGACGGAAGCTTCGTCTAGAACCGCGAGACGTGAAGGAAATGACTGTGAGGATCGAAGCGAAGGTCAGGAGAGCTCCTCCCAAAAGGGCATATCCGATCCATCGCAAGGTCGGCGCCCAACTGACGGCGTAACCCCAGGCAATGAAGCATGTGATGGCGGCAAGGATCAGGTCTCTTCCTTGCAGGGCCATAGTCCAGATTGGTATTGAAAGGCAGCGTGTCGTCGCTACATCGTTTGATGTTGAGATTTGCGGTGCTCCCGGAGCTGTGTTTGTTGACGAACGAGCGACGTTGGGCCTTATCGATTAGGGGGCACAATACGCGGACGTCCAAGTCGACACGTGTAGACGATGTCGAGGTGCGGTAAGGCACTAGATAAGGTTGAAGTACCTACTAGGTTACCTTCACTGCGTGCATACCTTGTCCCCTGAGCAGCTCATTGCTGCAAGATGCCTGCCCGCCTTACGCAATACTGAGACGCTAGGTAGGTAACACTGTAATAGAATATGCATGTGGCCGAATGGGTCCGTGCCCAGCAGAACTACGTAACGTCTCTGCGAGTATTCTATGAAGGCGATTACTTGTGCACTGCTGATGAAGCATCCGTCTCAACCAGAGATGGAAGCTACCTTAGTATGACGCTCCTCTTGGGTATCAATGAAAATGTTTGGGATTCAGGGCTGTGCCCATCGCCCTGCCCAGAATCCGTCGCTCATCCTCCTTTTTAACGCCGTTACCAGGCCGGGTCTTCCCTTCTGCGGAAAAGGGCAACATGCTTCTGGCCTTGATTCCGTGCCACCTTCTTTCCCTCCTCCGTTTCTGACCTCATGACCTTGACGCACTCGTCCGCTTCCTGCTCTTGTTCGGGTATACGCTCGAATGATGGATGCGCGCCGAAGTGCTCTACCATCCACTGGTGCAGGGGCTCGACGTCTGTAATGGTGTACACTATGCCGCCGGGCCGCAACGCAAAAGCATACTCGGAGTTCAGTGTGGTCGAAACGATCCTGGCTTTGTGCTTCCGGGCTTTGAAGTGAGGGTCAGGAAAGCAAATGAAGATCTTGGAAAGCTGTGCCTTTTTGAAGAAATTGGGTAAAAACTTCATGCTGTTCGCCCTGAGGCAGCTGATATTCTGGTAGAGTCCAGTGCCCTCGTTTTGCGCGCGAAGCGCTCTGATTCGCTCCTGTACATACTCTGTGACCGAGGTCCGAATCTCGAGGCCTGCCAAAGTCAGTCAAACAACAGCTAAAGGCTTGCCTTACCCACATACCAAGAGCCAATGTGTCCGGCAAGAGGGGTGCCAGGGCCACAAGCAACCCTCCAAACCCACAGCCAATGTCAACAACCTCGACATCCTTCTGCATGCGGCTCTTTTGGTTTGTGGAAGTAACCTGCATATCTGTGTCGAGGGATGTTGCTGAGACAGGTATGGAAACCAAGGGGTGGTCTTCTTGGACGGTGAATGCGGGATAGTACTGAGTCCAGTCCATCTCATTCGGACCAGCTGGGCTGCCATTCAACATGCGATTAGCTTCATTGTCCATGGGCAGCGGACCGTTGTGCAACTCAACTAGATTAATTGGTGGTCTGAGAAGGGGTTCGCATGAGCTCTTTGCCGGGTAGAACTTCTTCTTGGGCAACTCGAGCGCGCCTTCTTGGCTGCGCGCATTGCGATAGTCTTCGCGTTTCTGGCTCTTGGGTTTGTGCGTCACTTTGCCCATTTCGGTCGTCTTTGCCACGCGGTGGAGGACTTGGCGGGTGCTCGTGGGAGAATGTTTCGATGTCGCGAGTCTCTTCGAATTCGGATTATGCGGTTCGCGAACGAAGTGGGTTTTGGGTCTTTCGAATTTCGGTTTCGCAGAAAGGAAATAAGTGTAGTGATAGAGAAGGAAAAGATGGGGAAAAAGCGTCAGGCAGAAAAACAGCGATGCAATGCGTAGTGTGATGTCCATGGCGGGGGTCTTAGTGGGGTAACGTCCAGTATCTGTGTGGAAGGCGGTCACATATCCCCTGAAGATGGTGTACCTACGACGGATGCGCGCTGAGCTTTGCCAAGCCCAGGCTCGCACCTAGGTAGGTATCGAAGGTATCCGTACTTACCTACCTTACCTCAGTAAAGGAGGCAAGCAGTTACTCCTCCAGTGTCGCACTTGCTGCTGGTCTGCTAGCAAGGTAGGCAATCGAAGGTAGGTACCTACATTTTATCACGGAGGCGCCGGCTAACCCATGCTCGCAAACGCGTTCTCCTCTCCCTTGGATCTGACGTGACATCTCATATCCCACCAACTTCCACCTCACGCGGCTCTCACCTCATTCTCTGGAGAAATATTGAACTTGCCTGGCCTGATGGTTAGCTCATCAGCTGCCCAAATAACCATCGTTCGCCCTCAAGTCTGTTATCCGCCATACAAGAGTTCCTGAGTACTCAGCCTCATCTGTCTGGTCTGCTTGCCTTCGTTCGTCACCTGCCGCACCCGTCTCTAGGCATTGCCACTTCTATTTGCACCCACCCACCCAAAAAGCAAATCACCGAAATCCCCATCACTTTCTTTCGCCCCTGTTGCAAAAAGGTTGGCTGTTTGATTTCAATCCAACGGGGATGGGTTCTCGGTCGCAACAAGCCTCCTGGTACGACACGATGATGACTTACTCGCTTCTGGCCCCGGACTACCCTTCTCTTGTCAGGTACATATCAGGCGCTTTCGTAAGTCTCACATTGAACGTCTGCGTCGTGTAGCCCAGAAATTGACGGAACGATAGATTGCGCTGGGTTTGTTTTTTGTGGTTCCCATTGTCCTGTTGATTGGATTTGACTTCGTTGTCTGGGTCTACCGAATCTGCTGGAGTCGCCCCTGGCAGGAGTCGAGAAATGGTCAACTCAGACCTCCCACAACTGCTCAACATGCCTCAGAGACGGTGGATGGCCTGACAGCAGTGAAGCAGCGCATGAAGTCTGCATGATACCGAGAGTGTTGGCGGTCAGGCGTCGTTATCATCGTTGTCGTCGTCCTCCAGCCGCAACATAGACAAGTAAATGGAGGCTGTTTGGTTTTTCGGGATGGATTAGGGCTGAAATGGCGGCTTTGGCAGGATTTGGCGTTTATAAGGACATGATCAGCATGTCGTGGACAATTGGATATGTGCAACGAAGGAATGATCGTATCCATTTCCTGTTGACGTGGATTCATTGACTTCGCTTTGGCTTGTGCTCTCCGTTCTGTGTGGTCTAAACCAAACTTACCTAGGTGCCTGGTGACTTAGGGATTGTTGGTACGTCTCAACCTAGCTACACTGATGCCTTTAGCTACGTCAGCTTATCAGGCACGGATGGGATACCTTTGGTTGGTAGGTAATGTACCTAGGTCGGTATTAAGGTGTGCCCAGCGAAAACCTTGAGATGCCCTTCATTGTGAGTGTGAATACCTTGCCTAAGGTAGGTACCTTGGGTGTGGGGCCACTCCAAGTGCCAAGGTGCCCAGAGTACCTACCTCAAAGGCGCCCGGGGACACTACGCGACAACCCACCCCCGACATCCTCCAACCCCCCAAACTCATCGCAGCACTTTATCGTTAGTCCTCGACGGATGGGAGAACACAGGATCGCACCCAATAGCTCCCTAGTATTTGCCGCTTTGCAACTGCCTCAGATCCACGAGTCATCATGCCCCAGGACCCAAACCTCTATGGGCAACCACCGCCTAAGAAACGCAAGAACAATATGGCTTTGAGCAGTTCCATGGATTTTACTGCTCAGCTGTCCTCCATCATATCCGGCCCCTCCGCCAACGTTTCTACGGTAACAAGACCTCGCCCGTCGCGGATCAAAGACAACATCTTCACCGGCGCAAAATCGAGGCGGCAGGACGGCAGCCCAGGAAAGGCGGGCTCGTCCTCCAAGGCGGATCCCATGCAGCTGAAGCTGAGAGATCCTCTGGGTACCGACGAAGAATACTCAGAGCTGGCCCGCACCCGACGCAAGATGGAAGAGAAGGCGCGCCTATACACCGCCATGAAGCGCGGTGACTATGTGCCCAAGGAAAACGAAGCTGTGCCCCTAATTGACTTTGACCGAAAATGGGCGGAAGCCGAGGCAAGGGGGAGAAAGGACGATGATGAAGAAGCTCTAAGTTCCGACTCCGATGGCGGCGACGACTCCGATGGTGGAGAGAGCGCCAGGCAAGAAATTGTTGAGTATGAGGACGAATTTGGGCGCTTGCGACGAGGCACCAAAGTCGAGATAGAACGTCTGGAGCGACAACGCCGCCGCGGCCTTCTCGGTGCTGAGGAGCTCGAGCGTATGTCTGCTCGGCCTGCAGCACCAGCGAAGCTTCTACATGGTGACGCTATTCAAACAATGGCATTCAACCCGGAAGACCCCGAGAAGATGGAGGAGCTGGCACGCAAACGTGACAGGAGCGCCACACCACCCGACATGAAGCACTACGATGCCGATAGCGAAATCAGAACCAAGGGTACGGGATTCTACAAGTTCAGCAAGGATGAGGAGACGAGGTCTAAGGAATTCGAGAGCCTTGAAGCAGAGCGACAGAGGACAGAGACGGCGAGGAAAAATCGTGAGGAGAAGAAGGAAGCCAGACGGAAGGAAGTAGAGCAACGGCGTAAAGACATCGAGGCGAGGAGAGCCCAGAAAATGGCTGATAGTTTCCTGGACGATTTAGCAGCCGACCTCAAAGGTTGTTAGGGAGCAGTGTGGATACGTGCTCAGATGGGTCACAAGGACATTGCGGGCTTCTTGGGGAGAGTTCAGTATATGGATGGCAGAAATGATAGCCTTGCTTCTGCGTTCTTTTCACCGATAATCTGACCTAGTACTAACAGTGTTGTTGACCGTGCAAGATAAACCAAACCTGCGACATCAAGCGGTGCCAAGTCAACCTCAGATTTGAATGAAGATTTGCTCCAATGTCATCTTTTGCCTCGGGAAGGGCTACTGGGGCCTTATGGGCCAATTCCTAGGTATTCCGCCAAACACACATATATATACAATCGCCAGCCTACTGCGCCGGAAGAACGAGGCCCACGTTGCTCGTCCAGGTAGATATCAAACGCCTTGAAAGCAAATGTAACAACAAGGGCCTTTTGGCCGATAAAAGATGGTGTAGTACATTAAGCCATGCAATAATAATGTTTTGTCATGGCACATCATGAAAGGCATTTGGTGTTATGTGAACCACCAAATGCAGCCGCAATCACTCAGCTGACTTGTCCCCGTCGGCCGATCCCGTGATATCAAGAGGCTGTCTTCGTGGATCCAACGTTTCGAGTCGGCGATAGCGACTGTTTGCCTGTTCTCCATGATCATCACCTCCACGGGTTGGCCTTCTTCGTTCAAAACGGGAACCGTGTTCTCTCCATCATCACAAACCTCAACCTGTCGGCAGAAGGCATTCTTGGTCTCGTCGAGGGACACACGACGCTCTTCGAACTTGATGACCTGCGGGTATGGCGGCGGCGGAGCTCGTCGCGGCTTATCAGTAGGAACCGTCGTAGAGAAAGTGCTCGTCGCCAGGCCGTGTCGCACCAAGAAAGGTGTTGAACTAGGTGGAATTGTGGCAGCTGCTAGGGGTTTTGTCGTCGACGTTGGCTTCCGTTGATAGCTATTATTTTGCGACGGGTAGACAAAGACTTCAAGGAGAGTACCAGGCCAAGTGCAGATCCAGGGTCGATCTCCAGCCTGCGCTCCCCTCACACCCTTTCTGCTAAAGTCTCCGGACCCAGGAGGGGGGCCATTCCACCGCCTCTTCGCACTCGGTCTGGCGGTGCTGACTCCAGGAAATCTGTCCTCGGGTACGACAACGGTTTTGTTGTATGTCATTTGAGCAAACCAGGCAGCACCCCGGCCAGGTTCAGAAGTATCGTTCACAAGCCGCATCTTCAGCGGATCAATAATGAGAGGTGGTTGAGTGCCCCAGGCGAACATGTTGAGCTTTTCGTCGGTGTGGTCGCTGTCATTGAATGTAGTAAGTTTTAAGGTGTAATCAGATATGGGTAATTCGTTGGCAATTCGAGAAACGCCCATGACGTAACTAGTAAAAGGGATGTTACAGGTCCAGGCCTGCGATTGCGTCGTATCGTTGAAGCATGTGCTCGGTGCTTGGCTAGCGATCAACGGGGGCAAGCCAAATGTACCGATCTCCATTGAAGGAAGGTCAGGTGGAAGAGTGGCCAATGGCTTAATATCAACAGTGGCTGTTGGGATAACGAGGGGTACAGGCTCGTCATCTTGATGACGGCCTGGCGGTTTCTTATGTTTTGCAAAGAAAGTGCCAATAACAGCACCTAGAATAATGCCCCTACAGAGATAGTTAGCCTAGAAGTTCACGTCAGAGCAGAATCACACTTACATTAGCACCAACCCAACTGCCAACAAGCAAATCGCCCAGTACGGGATGACGCCAAACATCCTTCTCTTGGCCCTCTTCTGCCACTTGCGATCGGTAGTTTTCTCAGCATAAGCCTCTGCAGCCGTGTTGATTTCGTGTTGGCTTGCAGTGTCTGAAGTTAAAGTCCTTGACGACATGCGCGACGGCAAACGAAGGTCTTCACGAGACTCGAATTCGGGGTTTCTTGTTGCGAGGCCGAGGCCACCAGCGCCGGGAATGACCGCAGGGGGTACAGAGGCTGCCATTACCGTCATCGTGTTTTGTGATTGTGTTTGTGATTGTGTTTGCGATTGCGGTTGCGCTGGTGGCTGCTGGCCCGACGATTGTGGCGAGAGCTGCTGGTGAGGTTGATCTTGTTGCTGGTGGTGTTGCGGTTGAGCCTGGGGCAGGTCGCCCGGCTGTTTTCTCGCGTACGCCTGCTCCGGATACCTGGTGTAGGGAGGTAGCTCTTCGGTATGCCCCAAGGGACCGATCAAGTCGGCAATTTCCTCCCCTTCGGATCCCATTCGTCGCTGATAGTTATCAGACCGTCCGAATCCAACAAGAATATTGTCGCCTTCGCCGGAATCCACGGGCACCGTGTTTTGTGTGTAGAGAGTGTACGGATGAGTCGGGCCACGGGGGCCGGCGTACGACCGTTCCGACATACGGGCGGTGGAGGACGTCGCCACGCTGTTTGTTCGCTGGGGGTACATTTGATACGGGTGCGAGGGGCCAGAGGGGCCATCGTAAGGACTCTCAGAGCGCATTATGGGCGAATCGGTGGAAGCGCTGGATACGCGTGAAAGGGCGGTGCTGTTCATTTGGCCGGTGGAACCATCATGACGAAGGGCAAGAGGGTCGTGAGCGCGGGGAGGTTTTGCGATACTCGAGGGTCGGGCAGAAGGTACGGCTCGATGGATAGCGGCAGAGTCTCGTGACACAACCGCCGAGCCAGTCGAAGGGTTTGTGGTCGAGGGAATGGGTGGATGGGAAGCAGAGATGTTGGCTGGGCGAAAACCGTCGGATAAGCCCATAGCGGCAGCCAGGTCGTATTCATCGTCGTCGCCGTCGACGGTGGTTGATTGCCTCGCCGACATCCTAAGGGAAGCCCTCCTCTCGTTGCCCGCTTTGTCATGAAAAGGATCCATTGTGATGTTGTGCGATGGTCAGGATTCAAATCGGCGACGAGCTGCGGCGGTTAAGACGTGGTTGCACCAATTTCACAACATGGGCGTCGGCCGTTGACCCCCGAGGCCCAAGTCCAAACCCAGCCTCAACCCGTGATTCCTCGATGTTACCGCTCCGAACCAGTCGTCGCTGAGAAGAGATGGACAATTCGAGAATTAAAGCGTCGGGGTGTGGACGACTAAGATTGAAGAAAAGGTCGTGGGTGGATGTGCAGTATGAGAAGGAGAGCGGTATAGTCTTGGGGGGGGAGAAAAGATAGTCAGACAGACTGGACAGTAGCGCAGGACAGGACACAGTCGGCGAGAGAAGCGAACACAAAGGACAGGCAGGGCGAGGGAGAGAGAGGAAGAGAGGAAGTGCGGGTGCGGGTGCGGGAGGGCACTACTAGACAAGGTTGGACGATTCAGGAACAGTTTGGGTTTGGGGTCCGACACGAAGCGTCCAGGCACATGATTGGTGGGCTCAGGGGAGGGGGCCATTTTCTTCTGTGTGCCGGGCGGAGGCAGGATACCAGGAGCCGTATTCAGAAGTAAGAACGGCGACGAGGAGCGAGTCCGCTGGAGACTTTTCTGCTGGAAACGACCGGGGTGTGAGAGAGAACCAAAGAGCGCGCTGCGTGAGGGATGTGAGCGGGGGCGATCCATGGATGGATGCACTTGGAAGGAAGGGGAGCCGTGCCGTCTCTAGGTGCATTTGGGCAAGGAGCCCTGGGTGAGGCCGAGGACTGGGGGGATGACTAGGTAGGTAGCGCACTGAGTCTGAGTACTGCGTAGAAGTCCAGACACACCCGCGGAGAGAACGGGAAAAAGATACATGAGAGATGCGCCGTCAGCAGTGGGCGAAGCAAGTACCTATTGCCGAGCAATACCTGCCTCCACTAGGTACGCATGGATAGAACACTCGGTAGGTACATAAGGTAGGTAAGGTAGGTAAGGTAAGGTAAGGTAGGGTAAGCAGGTATAGTCCAATGTTCCCCAGGCTCGCGTCGGGTGCAAGACCAAGATCAAGCTCAAGCCCAAGAACAGCGGCAGAGCGACCGATCATCAAGACAGAGAATCTCAAGAGCAACGACAGGCAGCCTGCGGAACGCGCTACAGAAGATGCAGCGGGAGCCAGAGAGCCCCGCCGATGCTCCCTGGAAGTGCAGGTGCAGGTGCAGATGCAGGTCGTGGTGCAGGTGTTCGTTCGTGTGAGAGAACGGTGGGGATATTGCAGCATTGGCGTCTGGAGTCCACAAACGCTAAAATAAGTGAGCCCACTTGAACGGAGAGGACGGGCGAGAAACAAGAAGGCGGCACGCAACCTACCTACCTAGGTATTATTGAGCAAGAGCTTTGTTTTCTTGTTCTACTACGAGTACAGAAGTTAACCAAGACAGTAACGGTATCTGCATCTCATGGAGCCGGTCGTCCACGAAGAAGCCATGTCAGAGGATGCACCGCCCGAGTTGAGGTATACTGCGAAGGTGCCCCTCTCAACATGCCATGACATCTAGAAGAGCATTAGGCGGGAGATCCCCGTAAAGGCGTGAGTCGATCTACACACACAGGACATGCTATGATTGCTGAGCCTATTAATCTCCGATCTTGGGCGACTCTTGTTTCGTTGCGCTGAGAAACAGCCACAGCCCGACCAGTGCTGACGAAGGAAAGGTCCGAGGTAGCTCATGACACTGCTACTACGCAGCACCTGAGGTCGCCAGCTTGACCATTCAGATCGATGTGCCTGCCCTTCGCCGGGGAGAGAAGGGATGGAGAAGACAGGCTCGGAATGACGCTGTCACAACGGAAGGTTTCAGACGTTTGGCAAGCAGTGGGGGCTGCTTCAAGTGCTTGTGTGTGTTGTAACTTGTGTGTCTATCCAAAGACTACAAAGTCCAAACAGAAAGGCGAATAGGAGCAGGGACGACCGCAGATCTCGGTTTTGGGTGCTGGGGGCAGACCATGGCGCTATGGCCCGTACTGGCATAGTGTCGCTTCCTTCGGCACGAGCACTGTGACGGAGCCCGGTTGCCCAGGTCCACACTGCGGTGCCATCATGGAAAGGTAAGGTACCTTACACTATACCTTACCTTATGGAGTACCTCGGTTCCCAAGGTAGGCCCCTGCGCAGTTGGCCAAGACAGCATCTCAGGCAAATCCTAAGACTCTTGAAGAGATGGACCGAAACTCAGAAGTTGGTGGGGCGTGGAGACAGATGCGGCCTGGCGTGTCGGTGTCAGCCCGGTGCAAATGGTCGAGAAAAGCAGGTGGTGACGGGACTGCTTGAGAAGTGGAAGCAGGTCCGCCGATGGTGACTCAAGAGAAACCGACCGACACACACAAATGCACAATGCCCGCGATAAAAGATCCGCTGTCACGCACTTTAAGGTTACTATCCCTCACTGGCTCGCTAGAAAGGGAACCCTGCTTCTCCAGTCCTAGGTATGGTAGTTAAGGTAGTCTACTGCATACTGCGTAGTACTACTATGGTAGGTATGCTACATACCTAGTAGTACTACGGTGTGCGGCACATCCTCGATATGTGTCGCATCGCCAACGAAGCTTTCCATGTTGCGGACATCCAACTATGGTCGTATCATTTACTCCGTCCCCTTTGCCTTATCGCCTGTCGTTTAACTGCTTAATTACCAGTAAGCAGGAATCAACCAGTCGGGTCCACCGAATATCATCGGGCATCCTATACTTAGCCGTGCTAATTGTCTGTCTGCATGCAAACACCATGCATGTACTGCCGAGAGTCAGTGAACTCACACACAGACACCCATCACGGCAAGAATAAGTATACCTCATTGCCGTCGGCTGCAGCCACACTACCACATACATAGGTACATACATACATTTCGCATCTGACTCTTCACTTTCAGGCACGGCGTAGCGCATCTCATGCTTTAAGTCGTCTTAAGCCCTCCCATCGAATGCTCATCCAATGGAATGTGCGATGACCTGACGCTGTTTCGCTCAAACCCGACAATGGCACCGGAAAGATCAACATCGCGGCAGTGTGGGGCGGGGGCTTTGCTGGGCGGGAGTCCGGACCAAGGCTTCACGTTGTCAGCGGGGCAGCGTAGATGCCGCGACTTCGGCTGCTTGAATTAAGGCAGCGAGTCGGACCAAACGCACTTTGGCTTGGAGCAACAGCCCGTCCATGTTCGACGTAGGTCCAATTGGAAAAGAGGTTGCTTATGGTATTTTTATTTTTGTTTTCTTTTCTATGGCTGTCAGAGCTCGTTATCTAGGTGCACATTCGCTCACAGGATGTGTACTGCGACTGGCTGCCATCGACGCTGGTGCAGCCCTGTTTTCGTAGTGATCCCCCCATCTCCACCAACCTGCAGCTGCACATCTAGATGCACCGTGTCTGGCTCACCGAACGCCAGCGACGAATGGTTTTCGCCGGCTACCACTCATGCACTCGCAGGTTCACTTTGAATACTTCGCCTTGTAGTCCACCAGTAGTTGAATCTTGAGACTGAAGGCTAAAGAATCGCAACAGCCGCAACAGCCGCAGGCTGCAATTCTGTTGCGCATGTACGTACGATATACATTGTGCCCTATGCCAGTTTTCCCTTCATATCTGACGGCGCATGAAGCAATGGCTATATTGGGTGCTTGTTTGAATTATGTTCCGGCTCCTCTAATATATGTTCGTACTCAGGGCATCTGTGCGACGCGTTCAGCCTCTATTCATACTTGAACAACTTACTGTACGGGCAAACAGTCGTGCGACTTGAGCGTGGATAGCCGCTTCCTAAGAGCTTGATCGGTGTTGCCCAAGTATTCTGCCATTTCAAATGGTAGTGTGGTAACTCATGTGCACTTTAAGTTGTCTCAAAAGCTTCTGTTGAAACGGCTTTACTGGCCAAACGTGTGCAGGGCTGCCGTGGAAGTAGGGCGAAATGGCTGCCTTTTCACGGGAGGGTGTTGTACCCCGCATGGGACACACACAGCAGCCTGGTTCCTCGACTCTTGAGTATATCACTGGTTCGATCTTGAATACATCTCTCGTCGCCGTGATATGACGAGGTACAAATCACCTCGAGTCCCCTTGCTTCTGCACTTGCATCACGCACTTCGACATATGTGGGCCGATGCTCTCCCCGAGCCATGCACCAAGATGAGGCGAGCAGCATCGACCAGTGGTAGACTTGTTCACGGCCACGCTCGTCCCCTTTGTCTGCAGCAAGACTGCAACGAGTATTTGATGAGGTCTCTTCCCGGGGTTCCGCTTGTTGCTTGCTTCGTCTCTTGCTCGGTGTTCAGCAAACTCAGCCCGTCTCAGTAAGGGTTTTGCCCATACGGTACCTCTGGTGCCTTGTCTTCTCTGCCGGCGAAGCTTCGTCCCATCCCGCTCTTGCAGAGGTTTCTCTCTGCTTCTCTTGCTCACGCTCCCGCTCTCGCTTCCGCTACGTGTGCTTCTGCTACTCCCCTTGCTCTTGCCCTTGCTCTCGCTGTTGGGCTTGGTCTTGCCCCCAAAAGTGAAAGTTGGTGCTGAGACGAAAATTCCCAAAGCTCGGCATACTCTGTGCAGGCGGCCATGCCCCACTCGTCGGCTTCGAGCTCGTCGGGAAGCTCTCGGCCATCCTCGAGATCATCATCGGCCTCATCCTTGCGCTCAGGGAGTTCCAAGAAGTCGAGATCTTCCCAGGTATCTCACTCCAACATTAAGAGTGACCACTGGGCTGTATCCTTCATGAAATGGACCACCGGCGCTCCGCTCGGAAAGCCTCTATCGCTACGAAGAACCAAGGTCCACGAGATTGACGAGACTTGGGGCTTGTACCAGGACGATCCTTCAATCTACAACGATTACTCATACACCATTATGCGTGGGTCACCCCGAGATTCGATGACAGCATTTCCGAAATAGCGTCCAGGACAAGTAGTCGCTCGTCCGGTCGTCTTCGGAGGGAGCACCGGTCCAGAGCCCCGCCTCGCTTCGGACCGTCTCCCGCCATGCACCGCCACCTCTCTTCCCGCAACACCCACATCCACCGGGACCACCACCTCCTCAATTCATGCCGCCTCAGCAGACGTTCCACGACAACAACCATGGCTACGGAGATGACGACGACGACGACGACGACGACGACGACGATGTCGAGAGCAGTTACGAAGATTATGGCACGGAACCGCAATTCCACTCACATCCACACCCTCCATTCCCGCCAGCGTCCGCACACCCGCCAGCTCCTGGTGGCGAGGCTCCCTTCATCGTTCTGAACGGCGGCGGCGGCGGCGCTCACAAATACACGCCTTGGTGATTGAAATATTCCGGATTGCAACATTCCGACATGTTGTTTCGTACGAGTGGACAATGGCTAGTTGCGCTTAGGGCGGTCTCCTTTTTTGACGAATTGTTGGGTCTCGGTGTACCAGAAAAACATATCCATAACTTTGACCCCCTTCAAGTACCCAGAACGCAGAAGGGAAGAACAGAACCTTCAAGGAGGGGGTACGGCCAAACGACTTACAATATGTAATTGCAGTAACGAGACACAGTAGCGAGATAATGATAGTCTGTGAGCGAAAAATGTGTTTGTATTGTTGCGAATATAACGAATTGCCTCTCGAGACCATTGCATGCGAGTCTGGTGCCGCGCGAAGTGAACGTACCTTGGGTAACGTCGTAGGACACAGCCCAAGCCAATGGAAGAACGTGCGTCATTCGGCGAGCCCGCTGCACAGAACGTTGGCGCACGGCGTGGCTAAGCGCAGAGTCCTCAGCCACAAATTGGCGTCGGCGGCGCTCCATCTGGCGGACAATCTCCAGGCAACCATCGCACCATCAACGCCAGAGAGTAGGTATGAGCTTCGACTTGAATGGACTCAGCCTCCAACGGCCTTACCGGGCGTTGGGCCTTCTCACTCGTTGGTTTCGCGAGCCCTATTTTGCCGATACGTCAGATGCCATTCATCCCAGTTGATGACATGCAGTCATCTTTTTCCATATTGGTCACTTCCTCGGTCTTGCAGTCAGACAAGGTTCAGCTCCCCTTCACACTCCTTCGACTGATCCAAACATGCTCCATTTTTTCCACCTGGGGACAGCCAGTCTCTTCTTCAGACAGGCAGTCGTAAAGCCTAACCTGGCGACGGCACCATGCGCTGCGGTTACCGAGTACATGTAGTTTTACAACTGTCAAGTGGCAGTGATGCCTAGCGGTTACCTTGACGACGCTTCTTCTTGCCCTCAGAGAATATCTCCAGAAGCTTTCTGTTGCGTCCTCTAGCTGCGGCCCACCGCCTCTAGCCCTTTCGGAGTGACTCAAGTGGATGGATCGTGTCTGGCGGCCTCATCGTTGAGGCAATGTCATTGGCCCGTCGGAATCACAGAGACATATGCTGGCTCTCATGGAGATGTCTCCTCATGACTGGCTGGTTCTGGTCACGAACACAGGATGTAATGCGGGATGGCTGCCTTCTCTGCGAGTTATATACCTCAAGGCTGCCTGACCATATTCACTGGTCTCTTCTCTCTGTGTCACCCCCCATTTCTCTCAAAACCCTCCCTCCGTCCCACTTCGCTTTCGATTCTCGACCGGCCTGCAAATACAAGCCTTTCAAAGCACCACAATCATTAGCTTCCCAGAGCCGGCCCTCGAAAACAATTTCTCAGACCCCATTGACATCATGGAGACTTTTCCGCAACCCGCCTCCTGTGCGGACCCCTTGAACACGTCCGAGTCCATCACGGCTCAGGCACCGCCCCAAATGGCGCTGCTGGACTTCTTCTTCCCTGGGTTCAGCGTCTTCTCAACCGCCTTTCAAAAGTATCTAGGCATCGATCTCAATGTCTACATACCTCTGGTTATCCTCTGCGGCGGAGCGACATTCGCATGGCGCTACTTCAGCGATTACCTTTGGGAGAAGATTGATACCTATCTCATGTCCACAGTCGAGGTCCGCACCGACGATGAAATCTACGTAAGTATGACCCAAAGCTTCAATCGTGATGGCAAACTTAATGACCACAAATACTGAACTCGAGTAGAATATTCTCATGTCTTGGGTCGCCGCCCAACGCTTTGCCAAGAACTCCCGCCGGTTCGTCGTCAACACCAACCTGAACTCGCGGTCCTGGTTCCTTTGGCGTTGGGATGATGATGACGAGGAGGACAACGATTCTGGGGAAGTGACAAACGAGCCGGGCCCGAAGAAGAAGCCCCTGGCTTACACACCGAGCTTTGGTAGCCATACCTTTTGGTACCGCGGTCACCTCTTACTTTTCAAGCGCAGCCAGAATCAGCAACAGGCATCTTACCTGGTCGTTAGTGAGCGCGAAGAAATCAGTGTTTCCTGCTTTGGCCGCAACCCCTGGATTCTCAAGGAGTTGCTCCAGGAGGCTCGAACTGAATACCTCAAGAAGGATTCTCAGAAAACAATGATCTACCGCGGCAGTACACGTGCCGGCACTACGGAGCCCTCATGGCAGCGGTGCATGGCGCGCACATCTCGACCCTTCTCGACAGTTATTCTCAATGAAAAGACGAAGCAAGAGCTCGTGGAAGACGTGGCCGATTACCTCTCACCCGCAACCCGGAAGTGGTATTCGAACCGCGGAATCCCTTGGCGGCGCGGCTACCTCTTGACCGGCCCCCCTGGAACCGGCAAGTCCTCTTTGTCGCTTGCTCTAGCGGGATTCTTCAAGATGAGGATCTACATAGTCAGTCTGAACTCCATCTCTGCGAACGAAGAAAATCTCGCCACACTCTTCGCAGAGTTGCCACGCCGATGTGTAGTTCTTCTCGAGGACATTGACACTGCTGGTCTTACCCACACAAGGGACGACTCGACGACTGACAATTCCGATGCTAAAGAGGGGTCTGGCGACATGGTTCCTGGACAGATCACCCCGGGCAACGCCACAGCAACAACGAATTCTAGCAGGCTGTCACTCTCTGGTTTGCTAAATATATTGGATGGCGTGGCTAGTCAAGAGGGCCGTGTATTGATCATGACGACAAATCACGTGGAGAAGCTCGACAAGGCTCTCATTCGACCTGGTCGCGTGGATCTTGTGGTAAAGTTCACACTTGCCGACGAGGAGATCATCGGGTCCATATTCAGAGCCATCTTTGCTCCCCTCGAAGGTGACGAGAACGAAGCGGCCCAGCAGACCCACAGCCACAAGGACTCCGAAGACGAGAAGGCGTTGATCGAGCAAGAGGCCATGCGTACAGCTGAGATCAAGCTCAAGGTCGACAAACTATCGAGGGATTTCGCCACAAAGATCCCTGCCCATGAGTTCAGTCCAGCTGAGATCCAGGGGTTCCTTATGAAGCACAAGCGTAGCGCCGAGAATGCGGTTGCAGGCGCTGCAGAATGGGTTGTGGAGACGCGCAAGGAGAAGAAGGAGAAGGAGTTAAAAGCCGCCGAGGAGAAGCGGCAAGCTGAAGCAAAGAAGAAGGAGGAAGAAGAGAAAAAGAAAAGAGAGGAAGAGGGAAAAAAGACGGAACAGTCAATGGAGGGGAAAGAGGCTGATGAGGTGTGCGGAAGGCAGGAGAGAAAGAAGAAGCGCAACGTTGAGAAGAAGATTAGGAACAAGCCAAATCAGGAAGATTCCGCCGACTCCTCAGACTCGAGCGATTCGGAGCCTGCTTCCGGCTCCGATGTGGATGCCCCTACCGAAGTGGCGAACACGGCAGCGGCGGCGGCGGGGGCGGCGGCGGCGGAAGAACAGGCAACAGAACCGCCGGCCCCGTTGACTGATGGAGCGAAAGCCGAGGGCGGAGGTGACGAGACCACCCGAAAGAGAGACTCGGGCTACGGTACTCCAGTGGAGATTTGAGTTACATTGCTGGCACGTTAACGAGCTTATTCTGGCATGCGAGAGTGCATTGACCGGCGTTTGGGATGGTTGGCTTGTAAATGGGGAATCCCGAGAGATGACTACGTATCCATGTCACTATGCTCGTCTTTGTAGACGCTCTGCGGAGGACCGCACTACTGCATAGTAGGATGCCTACTATCAAGACTCGATGATGTCCATCACAGTGCGATTTTCGCAATGCAGTCCCTATACCTACGATGCGTGTCCCGTTGAAATGTCTGAGTCAGCGCATATGGAAGACGAATGGCTCTACTAATTAGCTCGACCATGACGGCAGTCTGCAAAGTGCCTCAGGAAACGAACGGTATGGCCACGAACAAGCTCGATTTCGCGGTCTTTGCGGAAAAGGGCCAACTAGGGTACCCGAGGCAGCACATCATCATCTACGCATGGTCTGATGGACGGAAAGGGCACGAAAAAGAAGAAGACCAAAGAAGAAAAAGGTCAGGGGTGCGGGGGGCTAGGCGCAGTTGAATCCGAGTTGCGACCCGCGGGACTTGAGGGGGGTTCAGTTTTTGGACCATGTTTTGCCTGTGCTGAGACCGGCAGTGAGCGCGGGGTGAAGTACAAACAGTTCTTCATGCTTTTTGCAATGGAGAAGCCGGAACCTGTGTTCGTAAAGCAGGGGGGGATGGACCATGTGCCAGGGCCAGAGGGCCGATGCGAGCGCGGAGATGTGCGGGTATGGCGATGACGGAAATGACAGGCCAGGGAGAAAAAATTTGCTGGATTTTGAGTCTTGTTACACTCGGTCGAAGAAGCTCGGATTTCGAGCAAGACATGCGGGTGAAGTTGGGACGGCACCACAGCAATGCGTACCATGACTGACCAAAAGAGTGACGGCGGATGCAGATGCAAAGCGCCCTCTTAGTCATGAGCGAGAAAAGAAGGCACCTCAAGTATTGTGACGTTGACTTTGAGGGAATATAGAAGATGCATCGAGACGGGGCGGAGTCGTTCATGGTGGGTGACTCGGAGTATCGGTGTCGGCCAATGTGACGGAGGAGGACTCAGATGTTAGAAGAGGTTGAGGAGGGCCCACGTCTCTCGGAGGGCCGATGCGGCATCGATATCGAAACAGCAAGATGTGGAATGAATGGGACGACTTGTTCTAGTCGAGGTGATCCATTCAGAAGGTGGGGACTGGTGGGAGTCTCCAAAGGCTGGGGAGGGGGGTTCGCGGTTTGCAAGGGTGGCGCGGCGGCTAAGAAAGAACAATCGCGACTCTGTTACGTACAGTTCCCGAAGCAGAAGTACCTTCGCTACGAGCTGCTGCACCAGGTCCAGGTCCAGGTCCACGGATCGCACTGGCCAGCTGGGCAGGGCCGAACATCGACATGATTGCCAATGATGTGAAAGCGTGGTGGTGGTGGTGGTGGTGATGGTGGTGGTCATCGTCGTCGTCGTGGTCGTCAAGGCGAGGTAAGGTGAAGTTGAGGTTGTCAGCTGCGCAGGGTTTGTAGTTTCGGCAAGGCGGAAGACTCAGCCACAGTCAAGACGCATACCAAGAGTCTCGTTCGTAGAAACAAAACGGTGGGTGCTGTTCCGTATCAACTTGAAGGCAGCAAGGTAAGGAAACGAACCTAAGGTAGCCTTGGCCCTGGACGCCGATGCCGACATCTACCCACGCAGCCGCCACGGACGAAACAGAGACTCGGAGCTGCCAAGCCATGCGAGCCGCGGACTACGGCCTTGGTGTGGGTTTCGTGCGGTCTTTTCCCCCCCTGAGCTTCTTTTTTGTCACACTGGCACCGGCGGCGGAGAAGAAGAAGAAGGAGGGAGGGGGAAAGATGCGAGAACGGCTTGTCCAGTGGAGCCTCAGCCTGGAACGTGAAGCATCGCGCACAATTTACAGGCCCTGCTACGTTATCAAGTACCTAACCTTGAACGCCCTTCGTAAGTTCGGTGCGTGAGTACCGTTCGCTTCGAAGGCTAGTCGCCATGTCCTTATCCGCTTACCCGTTTTCGCGCAGGCCAGTTTGCGATCCCAGTCAATCAAAGAGGCAGAAGCAAACAAACAAACGCGTTGAAGAACTGCAGATATGTCACGTACGTGCGGGTACCCAAAAACGCAGCCGGGACCGACAAGGCGGATGGGAGGAGGCGCAAGATCCTGTCTGTTTGAGCTTGAAGAAGAGCGTGAGCATGGCATGGCATCGTCAGGTGTGATCCAACCCGTCCGCCCAGGTGGGTTACTGATTGATAAGGTAAGGTACCTACCTGCCTTAAGTGTACCTACTTTCTGGCAGGCCCCACTCAATGTTCCCAAACCGACCCCACTGGGGGTGTTCCGATACCTAAGGTAGGTAGTGTACATACGTACCTACCTTACCTACTAGCCTTCTTTAGGTCCCTCATCAAAGTCTTGAGCCAGGCAGGGTGGCAGGGCATTCAACACGTTGAGCGCGTGTTGATGTGTGGTCGGGTGTTTTGAGGGCTTGGTGGTGAAGGAGGGGACGTGGATTTCCACTCTTGCTACCCCGTCCCCCCACCAAAGACAGATACATAGTAGATACAGGTGGTGCTTATTGCGGCACACACAAACACACATTTACTTCCACACATGTACCTTTCAACAAGACACACGTCTCTGCCGCCGTAGAAAGTTCTCTGCACCTACCGCACCCGCACCGCATCCGCACCGCACCCGCACCCTGCCTGAACCCACGGCCCGCGGCACCTCAACCTCACCACCATCTGGTATTTCCAACCCACGCAACAACCAACTTCATTGGTACATTTCCTTCGGCCATGGTTAGCAAGGAATGCTCTGTATCTGTGATGACGAACGTAGTGTTGGCATAGCAAACCACCGCCAGATTGGTCACACAGGCAAGGGTACCCAGCTGAGCAGGGGGCCTGTGATCCTCCGGGTCCGATGCGCCGGTCAGTGGAGGACACAGCATCACTTCGATTCTGCGAACCCGCCCTCTGCTCTGGCAGCCATGTCCCGCCATGTTGCGGCATGACGGAAGATACCTTGGCAAGCAGGTGCCAGTATCGGGCCAAGAACGAGGGTGAGGCCGAGGGGTTGCTTCTGACGCAGAGAAAGAGAAGGGTAGACAGACTCGCATGATTCGAACCGTATCGTAACAGCCGCCCTATGTCAGCTGTCCAACAGACGCAATTGAGAAGGCTCCGTACGATACCGATGCCGGCTCCGGACGGACAAGACCTGGAGGACATGGAAGGCTAGCCGTACTAATAAGTAGTTCAAGTTGCACCTTCGCAGAGCTTCATAACAGAGGGGGAAGAAGGGCACGCCAATGTTGAACCGGTCCGTGGTTGGACGTTAGCTTTCTCGCCTTTGAGACTGATTGGGATGGGTTTACTGGGCTGGTTAGAATTGGTCTGGTGTAGTTTGCCTCCATAATCTGCGCACACTCCCCTCCTCACCTCATCCGCCACTGGTGCTGTTGGTCCCCTGATTTTCGTTTTTAATTTTTAATTTTTAATCTTGTTCTTGCTTTCTTTCCTACCTTTATGTCAGGCTAGGCATCTGCTCCTGCACCTGCGTCTGCATTGAATAGCTAAGTCTTCGTCAAGCTTGACCCATCCCACTCTGCTCTGCCTTGCTGCGTAGCTGTGTATGTACCTTGTCGTTCCTTAATCCCCCGTCCCCGTCCCCGTCCCCGTCCCATCCCAATCCATTCCATCCCATCCCATCCCATCCCCATCCTGGGTGTCCTATCCTATCCTGTCCTGTCTTCTCCGGTCCTGCCCTGCCCGTCCCATCCAAGTGTAGTGCTATCCATTGATGGATGGATACCTTACTCGACGCCTATTGCACCGCTGTGGTGTGTTGCTACGTCAGTGGGGATTAATATTAAAACACTCCCCTCTGTACCTTTGCCTCCCGCTGTTAGTCTCCTATCGTCTGCAGAGCTGTGGAAAATTAAAATAAATAAAAATCATAAACACCCCTCGTCTCGGTCTCGACACTTCTCTCCGTCTCGTCTCGTCTAGGCACACCTTTTTCCCTCTCTTCCCCCCGCCGAAAAAATCCTACTTGTACTCTCCGACTGCCTCTTGCTACCGCTCCTCTCTATTCTCTTCCTCTTCCTTCTCCGCATCCACCTCCAAAGTTTGCGCAATTCATCCGCCCTCAAGCAAACAAATCTGCCTTCTCTCTGCCAATAGGTGCGTTGGGTCTCGCTGCCCTCCCCCTCTCTCAACCTCGACCACCCCAGCAACATGTGGTTGCTGGAGTGCTGGACCCTGGTTCTCTCTCTCTGCGTGTTGGGCACCTCTGCGACTGCTCTGCCGATTTGTTGAAACGGCGGTGAAAGCCCGTCGTGTTCAAAAACCCAGAGAGCTCCTGGCTAACTCTGCAACTTAGTAGACCTTTTTGATCCTCCGTACTCTTTTCCTCTTCCCGTTCTCCAGTCTAAACGAATCGCTCCCCAAAATGGCTTCCCGCCCTCAGAACATTGGCATCAAGGCCATTGAGATCTACTTTCCCAGCCAGGTAAGTCGACAGACACAGGAAGCTCTCAATCACCCCGAAAAAAAATAATACTCTCTACCCCGCCGAAATCGCAACCCACCCTTCACCATTCGCTGATTACCCCTCTCCTTCGCTCGTTTGTTCCGCCCCCTCGAAGAAGAAGGATCCCTTTTGTGTGACTTTTCGCCTCAAGGAGCAATTTCTCGCTAACACTCTGCCCTAACCAACCAGTACGTCGAGCAATCTGAGCTTGAGACTTTCGATGGCGTCAGCGCCGGCAAGTACACTATCGGCCTTGGCCAGACCAAGATGGCTTTCTGCGACGACCGCGAGGGTAAGCCGAACCATCACAGTCCTGTTTTTGTACAAACTCGGTTATTAACTCTCCCATCTTGCAGATATCTACTCTTTCGCTCTGACCGTCACCTCCAACCTCCTGAAGAAGTACAATGTCGACCCCAACTCCATCGGTCGCCTCGAGGTCGGCACTGAGACCATCCTGGACAAGTCCAAGTCGGTCAAGACCGTGCTCATGCAGCTCTTTGGCGACAACACCAACATTGAGGGTGTTGACACCGTGAACGCCTGCTACGGAGGAACGAACGCCTTTTTCAACACTGTCAACTGGATCGAGTCGTCTGCCTGGGACGGTCGCGATGCCATCGTTGTCGCCGGTGACATCGCCCTTTACGCTAAGGGTAATGCCCGGCCTACGGGCGGTGCTGGTGCCGTTGCCATGCTCGTCGGCCCTAACGCTCCAGTGGTTTTGGAGCCTGGCCTGCGCGGCACCTACATGCAGCACGCCTACGACTTCTACAAGCCGGATCTGACCAGCGAGTACCCTTACGTTGACGGCCACTACTCAGTCAACTGCTACACCAAGGCACTGGACGCTGCCTACCGGGAGTACAACAAGCGCGAGGCCAAGCTGTCCAACGGCTCATCCAATGGCGACGCTGCCCCCAAGACGGGCCTGGACCGTTTTGACTACCTTGCTTTCCACGCCCCCACTTGCAAGCTGGTTCAGAAGTCGTATGCTCGTCTGCTGTACCACGACTACCTTGCCGACGCCGACAGCTCCGTCTTCGCTGAGGTCGCTCCCGAGCTGCGCGACATGGACTACGAGAAGTCTCTGACAGACAAGGTCGTTGAAAAGACTTTCATGGCTCTGACCAAGAAGAAATTCCAGGAGAGAGTGAACCCCAGCATCCAGGTCGCCACTCTCTGCGGCAACATGTACTGCGGCAGCGTTTGGGGCGGTGTTGCTAGCTTGCTCTCTCACATCGATGCTGCCACCCTCAGCGGAAAGCGCATCGGTGTCTTCAGCTACGGCTCCGGCCTCGCCGCCTCCTTCTTGTCTTTCCGTATTAACGGAGATGTCGCTCCCCTCGCCAAGGTCCTCGATATCCCCGCAAGACTTGAGGCTCGCCGCAAGGTGGCTCCTGAGACCTACGATTCTGTAAGATGGGACACCTCTCGAGGCTACGAAATGGGATGAACGGCTAACAGATAAACTAGATGTGCGACCTTCGCAAACAGGCTCACCTCCAGAAGGGCTACGCCCCCAAAGGTGATGCTTCCACCATCGCCCCCGGTACCTACTACCTCGAGCACATTGACGAGATGTTCAAGCGATCCTACAGCGTCAAGGCATAGACTGTATAGCATTTGCAAACAGACGCACTTTTTTTCTGATCTTGGACTTGCGCACGGATAGAGGCGGATGCATAGATCTTGCGACATCACTGCTGCAAAAAGCATAGGCCAGCATGAGGTAGTTAATCTCAGAAGAGGAGCAGAGGCGCCACGGGTCGCGAGAGATGTGAACCTGGATACGGGGATCACATCGCGAGGATGTCTCTCGTAATAGTGAATGTATATACCGGGCCAGATGGGGTTATTCGAGCATCGAAATGATTAGGCCAGGGCAAGAGAGAGATATGAATGAATTGAAACGGCTTTTTATGTTAAATGAAGTTCTCTGGAGGCGTAACCTCAAAATCTTGCAACCATGGTTTCGCGCCTATATTACCGCGTCCCATGCGCCTACAATGCTTCTTCCTCTTCTGTCTGTCCACTTCGATCATGTTTTATCTAGCCACAGAGCGCCGTCAGTGATGCCACTACCATACCGATACATGTCACAGGGAGCACAATCTCATTCAAATGTTCGTATGCTCAGTCGTTTCCAAACATGATGTACTCCAATGTCAAGTTCGCCCGGGTAGATTTAAGGGCATGTCGCCTACTGCTCACGCCTGTACTTCCACTCTGCGCGGCGGTGCAGGTGGTGATCCTTGCTCTGGATAGCTTTCCAGATACCATAAAGGCCGCCGATGGGCGGCTTCGACTTTACAACTTGGCGCCAGTTCTTGAGCTCCTCTTTCCGGGCATCAACATCAACCTTGACCTTGTTGTAGACCGTTGGTAGGGTCGTGGCGCCGTACTTGATACGAAGTTCGTCATACCACTCACGATCATAGGCCTGCCAGAATTCGTCCTCGGTAGTATGTATGCGCGTATAGCCACTTCATACCGCCGAGCTCGCGCAGCTTATGCTCGAGCGCGCGGTTCTTAGCCACAAACTCGTCAGGGTTCGCAGGACCCCAACCCCAGAGACCGATGTTGAGCATCGGTTTAGGCGCCGGAGTGACACTGCTCGAGCTGCTACCGGCGGCCGGTCGGGTCTCAACCTCGCCCGTGTGCGGGTGAAAGGTGGGCGGTGCCGTCTGCTTCAGGGGGCAAAGCCACAGCGGCCAGATGTTGAAGTTCTCGGCAGTGTAGTCCACGAAGCGCTCGGCGTTTTTGTAGGGGAGAGCGAGGTCCTGAACGACGAAGCGTGCTGACTCGCCACTCCCGTGCAGCGCGCGATAGAGCATGCGCGTGTGAAGGAAGTCGTCGAGAAACCAACGCGTGAAGCGCGTGAACGGCACGTACTTGAAGTAATCAAATGCAGCAGCGCCGACCCAGAAGCCGGCTCGGTCATAACGGAACAGGTATTCGGCCAAGGGGACGAAGTCGACGACGGGAGCAGTGCCATCGATGGCACCGGAAGATGCACCAATGGTTCGGTCTTTGACGTGAAGATAAAACCAGGGATCCCAGGCGCCGCTGAAGGTCTGAGGCTTGCTGTCAGCGGGAAGATCGTCTGTCAGCTTGCCGGTGATGATGACGCCATGGTCCTTGGAGAAAAGGATGCCATCAACGTAGTCGTTTCCGGGTTCATCGTCTCGGCCTGGACCGTCTCGACAGCCTCGGCGACGCTGTGAGTACGGTGGTACGTCGTCTTAACGTACTTCTTGGCCTCGATGAGTTGAAGCTCGATCATTGTGGTGACACCCAGAGTGCCGACGGCGCCAGCGGCGCCCCGGAAGAGGTCGGATTTCTCATTGCGGCTGGCGCGGACGACCTCGCCGTTTGCCAGTACAAGCTCGACCTCATTGATGGTATCATCGAAGAAGCCATGCTTGAAGCTTGAGCTCTCGCCTGCGGTACCGGCATAGCCTCCTCCGGCCGTGATGCCGGGGAACTCCATAACGACCGGGGGAACCAGGCCGTGAGGAAGGGTGCTCTCAACAAGGCGATCCATGGGGACATTGGGCTCGACCAGGGCGGTGCGCGCGGCTTTGTTGACCTCGAGAACATTGCCGAGGGCGCTGATATCAACGAAGCGATCTCGGCGGAAGGGACGGGTGCTGTTGGTTGAGCCGTGGAAAATGCGGTAGGGCTCCTTCCGGTCGAAGAATGACCGCACTGCAGCAGCAATCTTGGAGACGGTATTCTTGTGGCGCTCCATCGTCAATAGTCGACAATCGACAGGTGAGGTCGGTATGTCCGTAGAGCTGCAGTTAGGGCACGCGCTGATGAGATTTTTTCCCCAAATGCTGGAGTAGGTAGGAAGGGAACCTGAGGTAAAATCAAGGTTCTGACAGGGGTCTCGTCGACACCATTGCACCTATGGAAGGTAAGGTACGGATACCTTGCGAAGTATCCATAGAGCATAACAGTGAGATACCTTAAGGTACCTTACCTTATATGTTGGTAGCGTGTTAGCCCAGAAGAGAGCCCGGTTAGGTTGTAGCGCCCTGAAGCACTGTAGTCGCTAGGTATGCCCCGGGCCCTGCAGGTCGGGGAATTTATATCCAGAGTGCAGCAGGGCAGGGCAGGCTTTTTATTTCCTCTATTCTCGGTGTTATTCATGACGTAGACAACCACAAATCTCGAAATCCGTCAACGAGCGGCTCTTCTCATGCGGCTCAATACCCACCTGGTCGACTTTCTCTACATATGTTGTGTGAATAATTACATGGTATGAGTGTTGTATGTTAAACAGCCAGCAATCATGGAACCGCTTCGGTGCCTCAATCCCTCGCCGCTCTCGCCTTCAGTTTTGGCCACTTACAGTTTTGGGACTGCCTGCGGCGTAGATTTCAAGCTCTCTTCTTTCTTTTGAAGGACTCTCTTTCGGATGTCCTCGTCGCTTAGCGTGCTGAGCGACACGAACTCGCGAGGAACCTCCTCCTGTGACTTGGCCTTGATTGTGGTTGCCTTGGACGATATGCTCTCTGGGTTGCTGGTGACCGTCTTCATGAAATCAGTCCAACCCTCAAAGCAACGCTTAGCGTTGGGAATCTTGGCCAAGATCAAAGCGAAACAATGTGGCATTCCCTCATATTCTTCGAATACCACCGGCACGCCGTCTTCTCTCAGCTTACGCGCCATGTACCTGTCCTCGTCCGCCAACAGCTCCCACCCCGTGCACATGAATACGGGCGGCGAACCAGCCCAGCTCTTGTTCATGATGAGAGTCACCAGCGGGTGCGCTATGAGATCATCATCGGCGTAGATGCTAGCGCGTGGGGGCTTTGCTGGCCAGGCTTCGCACGGTGGTGGGTTGTACTCGGCGTATACGGAGGCCTTGGGCAAATAGTCAAACTCCCAGTTGGATTCCCAGCTCGGGGAGCTTTGCGTGATATCAATCCATGGAGAGTTGAGGGCCAACCCGCTGGGTAGGGGTATTTCACGTTCCTCCCCAAGCCATTGTATCTTCCGCTTCTGCCTGCGCAACTCCAGCAGCAGCTGTAGCAACGCCAAGCTCAGGTTACCCCCTGCGCTGCCAGTTTGTCAGTGCCGATGTCTTGGTGTAGTTCGTAATGACGACTCACCTGTCACCGGCTACAACAATGTGCTTCGGCTCAACTGCCTGATGATAGGCATCGGGTGGGGGTACAACAACGTCAAGTAAGAGACGAGAGCATCCATTAGGGCTGCAGGGAAGGGATGTTGGGGCGCCAACCGGTAGCGGACAGAGTAAAGACGCCCGCCCGTCAGCTTTGCAATTTTCTTGGTAGCAGGTCGATGAGTTGCTGGATCGCAAAGATAGTACGCTCCTCCGTGAAGATACAAGACGGTCAGAGGGTTTGTGACCTCTTTCATCAGCTCGTCGAACTTCTCTTTTTCTCCGATTGCCGGCGGTGTCGATTCGGGAGTGGCGCCAGCACGGTAGCCGGTCCATTCAGCTTCAACGGGTACGAGGTCTGGCAGTCTGAGATTGATTTCTGGTGTGCCCGGTGTTCGGAGCGATTGGATCGTGCCTACAACCGCGTCGCGGACGTCTGTTTCGGAGGAAGCAGGACTGGCATAAGTTGAAACCCATATTCTACCCTTGACGCCATTATCCCGATTTGCAAGCTTTTGGGACGAAGTGATGGATCGCGGTTTGCTAGCCATGAGATACGAGCGAAGGACAGCGACAATGAGTTCACTCCTTAAATCAAGGTATCTGGCGGGCTTCGACAAATGTAGGACGTGAAGTAAGGCCACCCGTGTTATCAGGGGCACCTTTGGTAGGAGTGAGAGCAATAACTTGAACTGCGCAGGGTCCATATCGAGTGGATTTGGGGAGCCAGATGAAGAAGAGGAAAAAGGACTGTTGAAATTGGCAGGAGTAGACATTGTCCAAGTCGAGCAGGTAGTGGAAGAGGGCTTCTAATATGAGTTGTGAGATGAAGCAGACAGAGAGTCGAACTTGAGCCAAGCCGCGTGCTATGCCTGACGTGGTTGAAACACTCCAATAATACGCTATCCTGGAAGCAAAGGCTGCAAGCCGTTGAGAAAAAGTCGCAACGGTCAAGGGCTCGTGGTCGACGAAAAGTTCAGATGAGAGGGGATTAGCTGCGGTCCCTGGACGAAAGAGCCTGATCTGCATGCGTTGTACACCGATAGATGGTCCCGTTTGAGGAAGGTATCCAGAAGCAAGGATATGGAGCAGGGTGGAGGACGAGGACGAGCAAGAAGACGAGGAGAGAAGGCGAGCTACTGCGTAGCAAGTTTGCGTGTGGCCGGGAAGAGTAGCTGTTTACTGGGGGGGACATCCTTGTAGACTGGGACGAACGACGATGAATGGGGATGAGAAAATGCAACGCTGGCGGATACTGACAGCCCCACGAAATAGACCGGAAAAGAAGTGTTGAAGATAAAGGAAGCCTACCTTCCGAGATGATGACTTGTCGAACTGTAGGTGCAGGGGGTGTTGATTAATGTGGTGAGAATGAGACAAATCGTGGGAGAGCTTATGACACGCCGCTTGGCAAGGAGCCTCGGTTGTTGTTGATGGGTTGAAGGCTAGGTAAGATGCCTACCCAGATTGACGAATCGCTTGTGGCCGCCAGACGTTTATGCAGTAAGGAGTGCCTTAGATGCAGTAGTCCACTTGACCAAACGTTAGCTCCCTTGTCAAAACCCTTGCATCCTCTGTTGAAGTTTATTGGTGTGATGGAAGACGGTGCCCGGTTGGGAGATCGGTTCGTCATCATCATGGCTAGTGAGTGAAGTGACATCTGCAAAAGAGGACAGGACTGGACGATTGCAAAGCCCCGAGAACCCGTCGGAGGAATTTGTGCCGTGGCAAACCCAGTGAGAAGTCGCCGATGAAGATGGACGGTCCTGCGATTTGAGTGGCCGACGGGAGCGCGTTGCGGTGTTCGTATTGGGGATGGTGGAAAGGCAAGAGCTTCAAGCTCCAGGCGGAATCATGATTGAGATGGCAGATGCATCGCGGGGATGGGCCCTGCAGGTGGCATGTTTCTCTCCACGACCAGATGACAAGGCACCACCATCATTGGTCTTCAGCAGGGCGCTCCGTAGCGTCCGGGACAGGGCCGCAACGTCGGTCGAAATAGGAAATGGTTGCGGATGGAGACGCTCGACACCAGACTGTTGGCTCGCCTACGGCCTGGACCTGCCGAACCGACAAATCATCTGCTCCATTGCTTCTAGAAAGTGGGATCAACAGAAAGGTGGACATGTCAGTACCTTAACTTAAGGTAAGGTATCATACATTGTACGGGCATACATACGCACATATGTATCCATATCTTACGCAGCAAGAATGGAGTGCCATCTTTTCTTCATCTCAAGCCACCCTTCACCTCAGCCCACGCCTGAGAGTGAAAGTGATCTGCACCCGTTGCCGAATCAAGGAGAATTTACGAAAATACACATCCTTGGCCTGTCTAGCAATAAGAAACGCACCCAACACTGCGGCTCCGGCGATACAGCATAGCACAGCATCCGTACGCCTATTGCCTGGCAGCACCTCGTGCGACTTGCAGCTACGTACGTCGGGCCACGCCACCCCATTTCAGAATCACTTGCGAAATCGTCAGATACTCGAGCACACTGGGCTGAGCTATTCGCGGCTCGCCAAATTTCCCGTCAACCACCACGTGCGGACAGCCCCTCGCCCATGCCCCCTCACACACAACAACCCGACCATGAAACGGTCGATCTGAACAATACGACTCTGCCAATCGCTGTCTGAGGGCTCCGCGCCTCTGTGCTATGTACGAATTTGCCTATCGTGTCGCTTATTTTGAGGGCATGGACATTGCCAAACCCTCAGCTCCAACTGGCCCGGGCCACCATCTCATGCCCATTGTACCTGCTGGACTTGCTCGCCCTGTCCTTCCGGGGGTTGAAGGCACGGAACCAACCCGGCGCCCGCAAACCACCCTTTCGAGATCCTCCCCTACTTAACACAAACCTTCCCCACGAAACTCTGCTCGCTGGTGCTGACCTCCCACAGGCTGCAACTCAATTACATTGAGCCCGCATGAAACACGTCAAGCGCCGCTCCCTTCCGACTTTCTGCCGGCTACTTGCCCGTCGTCGCGGTCCGCTGGGATGGTTGTAGGGTGGCTTGCGCGCGTGGCACATGACCCACGTGGACGGCACTAGTACAATATCAAACACTCTGGCACACCATTTTGACATGGTATCTTGGATAAGTTAATATATGCCGGCTATGCAAGCCCATGACTACAATGGCTCTCTTGCACGAACCTGATTACTGTACAAAAGAGAAAAGAATGTCGCGACTCCGACAACTTCCTTCACGAACTCGTGGCCTCTTGTTGCGAGCTGCCCCCAGCAGACTCAGTACCGTTTGTTGTCATCGATGACGCCGCCGCAGAGTCCTTGTTGGCCATGGCCATCTGCCATGCCGGGATCGAGGCCTTTCCACCGGGCTTGCCGCTGAGCGGAGATGGTCGATTGAAACTGGGTGTTGTCGTGGTCTTTGGTATTTCGACGGTGCTCGCCGCCTCCTTGTCCCCGCCCTGGCTTCCGTTGCCGGCAGCTCCCGTGCTGCCAGTTACAGAAGGCGCGGGCGTAGAACTTCCGCCATTGCGCAATCCATTCGTGCTCGGGGGTGCTGCTGCGGCCGACATTCTCTGGGTGATCAATGTCTTGAGACTGGTGAGTTCTGAGTTGACCTCCTTGAGTCTATTATCGGTGGTATCCTTTTGCGTTTCCATAGCCTTAGGGATCGAAGCCTTAAGAACTTGGACATCATCTTTGATGCGCTGTGCCTCCGACTCCCTTCGCGCGTTCGCAGACCGAAGCTCCTTGACCACAGACTCAAGTTCCGTGAGGGCTGTATCGAGTTTCTCTGTCCGCTCCTTCTCCGCCTCCTTGAGAGCTTCGGTGTCTTTGGCCAGCTGCTCAACCAATCCGAATGCCTTATCGAATTGCTCTTCAATGGACTTCTTATCTTGCTCGAGCTTCTCGGGTGTTGGGGGAGCAATCATCGGATAAACGTATCGCTGGGTTCGTTAATTGCCATATTCTAGACGCGTCTCTACACAATTCATACCTTGGCCAGAGCATACGCGCCGTACCCAACGCCTCCGACAACGGTCGCCATGATAAACCAGTCTCTCCAGTCTCTCTTGGGAGGTGGTGGGGGCGGTTGCCATGCTGCATACTGAGGAGGATATGATTGATAGTACTGTTGCGGCGGTTGCTGCTGGGCGACCGGCATCGGAGTCGGGGCGGCAGCAGGGGCCGGTTGCGCGCCGACTCTGGCAAGAGCGGCATCGATCTCCTCTTGTGTAAGGTTCTTGGTTCGCAGGAAGGCCACGCGATTATCAATGGACGAGCTTGCGACGCTTGGGTCCTGGAGAACTACGGGTTGGTTAGTCTGATGAGTCGCACTCCATAGCCTCGGTTCGGGTACTGACACTGCGTCTACGTTCAGTTAGCAATCAACAAAGGATGCAGTTGAATCAGGCCCAACGTACCGCCGACGCGACGATATCCTCTCGAATCGCCATAATTGTTATAGTTGCCTTACCAGCCTCGCCGCATCACCCAGTCGAGGAGGTGTCGTGTGATGGATGCGACAGAGACAGATAGAACATGTGTTCCTGAAGAGATGTCTTGGGAAGTGTGCAGCGCAGCTGGCGACAAATACGTAATACGGGGGGGCGGGTTTGAGCCGAGGCTTCGGCGCAGTTCAGCGCAGTTCAGCGCGGCTGGGGAACCCGTTAGTCTAGGGTGGCCCCTGCAGACAAACAGCCCGTCAGTCAGATGCAGCCGACGTGACTAAGCTTATGCATCTAAAGGTGCTAAGAAAAGTACCCGATAGACAACGGGGGAGCAGCGAAGCCTCACGTGTTGGGCATCATTTAACGAGAAAAAAAAGTGGTGGTCCTGGCGCTTTGAGAGGTGCCTTCTGCAGCCAATCAGAATCGAGTAGAGCATTTTGTTTACTTCCCCCAGGGCAACAACACCGACCAACGACTTCTGCAACGGCTTTCCTATCCCACCCTCACACCTCGAAACTACGCGCCGCGAAAGCAAAGCTGTCGCGCAAACGCATTCTCTCCTCGACGATTTCGGCGCAACGTTTGGAGCATCGCAACTCGTGTCGCAAGTCGGTCGGCCGCCATTCGACCCCTTGATCACACCTGTTCCGCGCCATCCCACCATGTCGCAAGACACCGGACTGTGGAGTGTGCGCAGACCAAGAGAGGTATGTGTCACTCGCTGTAGAAAAGCTCCCGCCGCGACACCTCTCGTTCCCAAGCTGTCCTCTAACATGATACGTAGACCTTAGGAGGCATTAACTACAACTCAGGCTTACCCCAACCTGCATCCGCAATGAAGCGATCGAATTCAGGCGCAGGTGCGCCCTTCTCGAATAGCCATGCTCGCTCCGTGTCGGGCTCCAGACAGTCTTTGGCCCTATCACGACCGAGCCAACCAATGTTCCAGCGCTCATCTTCCGGAACCAACTTGGCGGAAATGGGCCTTTCCTCTGTCAAGCGAACGTCGATCCGCGACAAGTCTTTCGCGCCGACGCCGGCCCCGGGACGCGCCTCCACGGATGCAGACAGGAGGAGCAGTGTGTACCGCGCGAGACCTTCAACAAACGGCCCCATGAGCCATCAGTCGTTTTTCCAGCAAGCACCTCAGCCCGCCGGCGTACCGCGAGACCCCCGCCCTCTGAAAGACAGGTCGTACCAGGCCAGGATCGGCCAAGAGCTGCTGGACTACCTTGCTCAGAACAATTTCGAGATGCAGATGAAGCACGTGCTGTCCCAGAACATTATCAAGTCTCCAACACAGAAGGATTTCAACTTTATGTTCCAGTGGCTGTACCGCCGTATCGACCCCAGCCACAAGTTTCAAAAGAACATCGACCAAGAAGTGCCACCGATCCTGAAGCAGCTGCGGTATCCCTACGAGCGAAGCATCACAAAGAGCCAGATTGCGGCCGTCGGTGGCCAGAATTGGAGCACTTTTCTGGGTCTTTTGCATTGGATGATGCAGCTGGCGCAAATGCTTGATGGCTACGCCTGCAATCGGTACGACGACGCCTGCCTCGAGAGCGGTATCGACGTCACTGGAGATCATATCATATTTGACTTCCTCAGCAAAGCGTATAGAGATTGGCTCTCCATGGACGAGGACGCGGACGACGAGGACGCCAATCGAGTGCTGGCGCCACACGTCGAGCGGATGGCCCAAGCCTTCGAGCAGTCCAACTCTAAGTACACTTCCGAGCTGGAGATGCTCGAGGCAGAGAACAGCCGACTACTGCGAGAAATAGAGGACCTCGAGAAATCAACCCCTGATCCTGCCGTCCTGGATAACCACTTCAGGATCATGGAAGAAGACAAAGTCAAGTTCGAGGAATACAATGCTCTTGCCATGCAAAGGTCAGACAAGTATGAAACCCGCATACAAGTCTTGCAGGAGGAGCTGGACAAGCTCATGCAAGAGCTGAAGGAAGTCGAGGGCGAGCGCCGAGGCTTGCAAAAAGCTGTGGACGATCTGGGTATCAGCATGCAGGATATCGACCGCATGACTGCTGAAAGAGAGCGTCTGCAGAAGGGCATCGAGTCGGCGGTGCAGAGGCTAGAAGAGGTCAAAAAGAAGGTAGCAGACAAGGAGATGGATGCCAGCAGGAAGCTGGACGAGCTGGAGCGAATGGTTGACAAGTACAACACTCTCGCCTATCAAATTGCCCTCATCCCAGCGACGTCCGTTAACGCCAAAGGCAAGGACTACGAATTGCAAGTCACAGTCAACGACGGGCCAGACTTCAGCTCGTCTCAACTCAAGGGCTCCAGCGGAGCTTCGTCTTCGGACAGGTTGCTCGCCGACCCCGTGACTGGGTACCAGCCTGCGCACATTCTCAACCTTGACCTGCGAGGACAGGTCAAGAATAGTTTTCTTGCGCTGAGGAAAGAGATCTCTGAGCGGAGAAGCATTGCGATGGACATGATGATGAAGGATCATGACCTGCTTGACGGCATCAAGGAGGCGATCGAGGACAAACGAAACGAGGTCGAAGCGCTTGAACATCGAGTTCGCGCTGCCGAGGAAGAGTATGAGAAGACCAAGGAGGTAGGTTCATGTATCACGAATAAGGCACAGGAATGGCGGCTGACGTTGCATACTAGGTCACGACGGCGCAAAAGATGGCTTCCGACGCCCAAATCGAGAAGATGGAGAAGGAGCTTGCAAAGATGCGGGCTTCGCTATCTGAATCAGTGCAGCTCATGGAACAGCGAGAGATGAACACCAGCATCGAGTAAGTGCCGTTGATTCAAATGAGCATTGCGGACACAACTGACAAGGTATGGCAGGTATGAGCAGCTTGTGCTTCGTGCCAACTCCTTGAGAGAGGAGCTCCACACGGAGATTGACCGGATGCTCAACGACGTGATCAAGTTCAAGATACATGTGCAGAAGAACTTGGAAGAATACGAAGATTTTGTCACCAACGAATTGGAGGATGAGTTGGGCAGCAACAGTGGGACTAGGGATGATACCCGGAGCATGGATATGTGATGTGCTTTACAAGTTCTTGGGCGGCTTCGTGGACGTCCTGGAGGAGGATAGTCCCTTGTCAGTTTGCTGAGCGTTCGGGTGCGCGTTTCGTCCATTTTCTGCTTTGGGTGTTGTTTCTCAGATACCATGATGACGGATAATGAAGGCTTGGGAAGACTAGCGCAGTCCCAGATGAATATGATTTTGTGTTGGTTGTTCCGACTCTGCACGCTTTCGCGCGGTGTTATTGCCATTGAGCACCCCGGCCGACCCATCCACCATCCACGGGCCACGGGGGAACCGTTCCGCCGCGTGTCAAGGGCCGCCGTCAACATGCGCCTCCAACTTGATGTAAAGGAGTAATAATCTCATTCTCAGCGATACCAATCCAACGGCAGACCGGACTTTTACAGCACTCCGCTCCATACCTACGTTAGATAGTGTAAGGTAAGCTGCAGCCCGTAAGCCAAGGGTCGGGGGGTCGGCGAAAGGAAAGGGAGCCTGGGCCATCAGCGCCGGAGCTACGGCTTTCATTTACCCATTTTATGTCCGATAACTCCACCAAAACAAAAGGTGACGGCTGCGAACGTACACCTCAGACTGTACATGGTGACGCGCAGACTAGGTAACCCAAGATGGTTTGGAGGCAAGTAAGCCAGGCAATGTATTAAGGCACCGCCATCATGCGACACGGGTGAAATCGTAAGCCTCAATGGACGCGGCTTGTGTAGCCTACGCGGCTCCTCGCAATTTTCGGGCGTAGCTGGATACGTGGTAAACCCGATTTCTGGTTCGTATGTAAACGGAATTCACACTGCTTCGGTTCCCGTTAGCCCACTGCTCTGTCCGACCCGCCCGGCCACCCCAATAGCACTACTTGCTTTTGGAGATGTGATGTTTTCTGCGAGAACACCCGCAGCTGCTCTACATATCTCCTTGCTTCCTAGAAATCTTTCGTCATTGCTTCATAAAAGCCATGTCCAGGTTACGACATTTCCTGCGCACTTTTTTTCAACAACCAACAGTTCGCCCCGGTGCCAGAAAAGCGTCAACCACTCCAACCTCTATCCTCGCCATATCAATGGCTTCATACACGACCGCTGTAGCGAAGATCCCAGACCTGGGCCCCTCACCCGACGATGCTTCTTCCAAGCCGCATCATGTAAAGAAGAACGGCGCTACCGTCGGCTTCAAGAACATCCATCCCTCTTATGGTGACGGCGTCGGCCCTTGGGAGCTCATTAAGCATGTCGTTTGGTAAGCCCTGCCACGCTCCCAGCCGGCCCTCAGCACCACTGGCTAACAACACCATGGTCTAGGCCGAGCTGGACAGGCAAGCTGCCGTCTCCTGACACAACGCCTCCGAAGGTTACCGTCATCAAGCCTGACTTCCTGCCCAGCCGCACAGCCTCCGCTAAGCTCCGCGCGACATGGCTCGGCCACGCCTGCTACTACGTCGAGTTTCCCTCCGGGCTGCGCGTGCTATTCGACCCCGTCTTCGAGGACCGCTGCTCGCCCTTCACATTCTTGGGTCCCAAGCGATACACTCCCAAGCCCTGCGACCTCGCCGATGTTCCCTTCGTCGACGCAGTCCTCATCAGCCACAGTCACTATGACCACCTCTCCCACGAGTCCGTCCTCACAATCCAGAAGCACAACCCGAAAGCCCACTTCTTCGTCGGCATCGGGTTGGAGTCGTGGTTCAAGAAGGCCGGCCTGAAGAATGTGACGGAACTGGATTGGTGGGAGGATGCGGAAATCACATTAACCGTCGAGAAAGGTGCCGCTGACGAGCCCGAGACTATCACCGCCCAAGTATCGTGCCTCCCATGCCAGCACACATCCGCCCGTACACCGTTCGACAAGGACGAGACCTTGTGGGCTTCTTGGGCTGTCAAATCAGGCGCAAAGTCCGTCTGGTTCGGAGGCGATACTGGGTACCGTGCGGTGCCGTACGTTCCCCCGAGTGTTGACGACTACGGCCCGGAATTCGCTTCCCTTCCGATTTGCCCTCAATTCAAGCAGATTGGCGAGTTCAGAGGCCCTTTCGATCTCGGTCTGATCCCCATTGGCGCATACTATCCTCGGGTCGCTTTCTCGCCGATGCACGCCAACCCGTTTGACTCGGTCGAGATTTTCCAAGATACAAAATGCCAACGCGCCATGGGCATCCACTGGGGAACCTGGGCCCTGACTATGGAGGAAGTCTTGGAACCGCCCAAGCTTCTTCAGCTGGCCATGAAACGCAAGGGCCTTCCCGAGACGGGTGTTTTTGACGTTTGCGACATTGGAGAAAGCAAAGAGTTCTAGGTCAAAGGTGGGAGTCGCAGTGTACACCTGATTTATTCTTTCCTTGCATGGCGAATTGGTGCATGGTAGTCAAGTCCCGCCAGCATGGCTGGGCTCGTGGTTGCTTTTTAAGGAATAATACCATAGATAGCGTGACAATGGGTGCGAATAAGCACTTGGCTAATACTAGACATGATCTTCGTTTCACTGCACCTGTCAGCACTTAGGCAACTCTCTGTTTGTAGGCGTAGGACTTGCCGCCGCGCAGGCCTGGCTAGTCGCGACTTTTGTATACTTCACCTGTCATTGTCACGATGGCGGAGTCAGTTTCTCGTTCCAATAGCCACGAGGTTTGGTAAGAACTTCCAGATAAGCGTTGTGTACACACTCAGCGCTCTCGCATTCAAACGGAAGCCAGGTATCTCGTTTCGAAAATAGAGTGGTATTCTAGATGGCCTGATTGTTCGGCAACTGGATATAACTTCACAGGAGTCTTCGATCCCAACGCCTTTTCCAACCGCTGCCACCGATGTTATCATCTAACCCGGACCAGGGCTCCGCGCAACGCCGAATAATGCAAATCAACAAAGGAGAATTTACAACCTGATTGAACCAGGGCCTTGTCCTGACTATCCCATCCAAAGTTCATATTACACATAATTGACTCCACACAGACTTCATATGTGGTAGGCCAAAAGGGGTTTAGAGAAGATAAAGAGATGAAAGGAAAAAGAAGGGGCAATCAAGATATCCTGCTCGCCAGCGCCGACACGTCATCTGACTGGGCGAGTTGATCAAACGCCCTTACGAGCCCCATTGCCGCACCAGCCGCAGCACCGCCCACAACAACCATCTCCAGTCCACCTACAACGGCCTGCCGCACAGCGCGAAAGCCTTGCCAGCCAGAGACAATGCAGGTTTTGACGTAGCCAAAGGCGAAGAGGGCGACAGCCATGACGGCGACGGATACATAGAGGGCGAGATAAACGTCCTCGGAGGGGACGAAGAAGTAGGGAAACAGGGGAACAAGACCGCCCAGAAGGTAGCCGGCAGCAATAGTCAACGCCGAGACGAAGGCGCGGTTCGAGGCTGGTTCTTGTTCGCAGTGGTGGAACTGCATGAGGAAGTCGATGAGACGAGGTGAAGTCGAGAGATGGTCCGTCACCTCCTCGAGAGTGTGTTTAGGGAGGTCGTAGGGTTCGAGGACTTCCCGGACCTGAGCGCGGGCGAGGTTCGGATCATCTTGTGTCAGGCGAGTACACTCGTTCAGAGTTTCCTTGTAGGAAGCGCTGCGGGAAGACAATGTTAGCATCATGTAGGAAGAGGAATGGGCATCGTCCCACACAGGTCGGGGAGAGCAAGGACTCACGCTTCACTCTTGGCTCCGAGATAACCACCTAAACCCATGGAGATGGCCCCGGCAATAAGCTCGGCCATACCTCCAAAAATGACAACTTTGGTCTGGCCTAGCGCAGACAAACCAGCTGTAAGAGCAAATGGCACTGTCAAGCCGTCAGATAGACCAATAGTGGCATCGGAGATGACACGGGCATCGATGCGGAAGCGACGAGAGTCGCTCTCGGAGGCCGTGGAGGTCGTAGATGTGATTGTCGCCATCGTGGCCGTCGATGCTGTCCTGGCACCCAGCAGGGGCTGTCTCTCAAGATCTCCCTCGGTGATGGTATCGTCTGAGCATGTGCTCTCTGCGCGTTCGTTGACCGGTTTGCGGGCGGGAGCCTGTGTCCGCCCGAACAAGAGGGTTTTCAGAGTGACGAGACCCATAATGAAGCCTCGTTCGGCTATATTTGTGGCCTGTTCTCGAGTGTCCTGGGAAGACGAGGTCTTGAAGCTAGAGAGTCCAATAACTCTGCTCCGTTAGATCCTTGGGGGATCGAGGCCTGTCTCTTTCGTCACAGAGGCGAGATGATGGACTCTTCGAATGGATTGTCTGCCTGGGGTAACACCAAAAGCTGGCGGCGTCGAGTGGAAAACGTGGGGTAATAAGACAAGCAGAGAGGCTGATTTGTTTGTTTTCTTTTCTCCGCCTTGCTTAGATCTCGTGTGGGGTGTGTGGTCGCGAGTGGTGATCTAGATGAATGCCAGACGAGACAGGCTTCTGATGTCTTTAATAAAAGTCACATTCCTGCGCTACATCCTTTCCACAAGCTTCGCTACCCGGGTGGGATATAAAGAAAACCAGAAGAACCCAGGCAACGAATTGGTAACTTCCTAGGCCCCTGGCAAGCTAACAGAAGACAAGCTTGGCCCTTTCACTCACAGACGGTTTCTTTGGTCTCTTGTTCGTCGACAGGCCTCTCAATGAGACCCTCAGACCCATCGAGGACCTGGGACCTGGGCCTGGTCGTCCCCCATCTGCAGGGCTTGGTGGACATCGGGTTACCCTTTGGACGAGTAAGCAGTATTGTACGCCTTCTGATTGGCTAGACTTGTGCTCTAATCAGAATCCTGAGGATGATGATTGGCTCGGGAGCGCCCCCCCCCAACTCGGGGGTCCGCGTTGCGCTTGCGCAGGGCTCGCACGAAGGTTCTGTCAGGTTGCCCCTTCTGGCGTCTGTAGAAGCGTGTTGCCTCCCACTGATTGGCCTGCCCAGCCCTCCGACCGTCCGGGAGGCCACGGACGGCGTGCCGGCGTTTACTTTGTGTTATCCCCCGTTCGGTATTGGTGCCGAGAGACAAGCAGACCTGACAAGCTCCAGAGTGCAAAGATTGCAATGGGGGAGGAAACAAGCAGCAGAAAATTTCAATGATCGCTGAGCAGGGCAGCCGTCTCGATGTCCGACTCCCACTCAGCTCCGCTCGGGGCTCGGCGCGGTGAATTGAAATGCGACGTGCTTGACTGGCTCACGACTGAATGCAAATACAAAAACGGCCTTGCACATACATACGCCTCCCTGCAGGCTGTCTGGCCGTTAAGACCGTCTCCGTCTTCTCCGACGCAAAACTCCGCCTAGATCGAATGCCATCTTGTGACCTAGAGTCCAGGCTTCATAAGGGCTTAGTGATCCTGGAATGACGTTGCTCCAGAAGAGAGACTGCCCATGACGCAACCAAATTCCTTCGTCTTCTTCACCATCGTCACCTGACATACGATATCTGATGGAGATGCCTTTATCCCGATGGACATCCTGAACATCTGGAACAATCAAAGCTAGCCCCAGACGCGGAATTTGTCTACATTTTTTCTTCGGGAGACTGCCTATTTTTCGTGTGCCATAGCGACTATTCTTGCTCTGGGCTTATTTGCACGTAAAACAGGAAACATCCGTATCTACACAATTGACGTGCAAATACCAGCGAGTCAAGCGTTGCCATGTGCTTGATTGCTGCTGCTGCGCTGTGACGCCGCAAGATTCAGTCACTGCCGGCCATGTCCCTGTGGGCAAAGTTTCAATAGCACGCTTTAGCATTCCGCGGAACGCTTCCTGTGTTTTGTCTGAAGCGGCCTGAAAACCTGATGAACGGTCCTAGCCCACGGGAACGGCAATGAACCATAGCTACAAGGTCTTACACAAACCCAGTTGTCACCCACTACAGGGCGACATGGATGGCATTTGAGTCCTGCCTTGGGCCCAGGCGGGTCGGCGCGAAACTTCGGCTCCGACTCTGGTTGGACGCGAGCTAGGCTGTCATGTCGGTCGGCTGAGCCGTTCGCCACATTGCTATTCCGTAATAATGACCCTCCGGCCATTCTAGTTGTAAAACATCCTGGAATCCTATCACACACGCCACGCCTTTTACCTTTGCAGCAATCACAGCCGTCCTAGAACTCACGCTTTTTGTCGCCACGCGCCTTCAACATCATCATGGGTCTTCCCCTCAAGCTTGGCGTTCCCAACGTACCGGAAGAGTCTTCTTCTCCTTCTCAGCAACAGTCCACCCAGCCGGCTGCCGCCCGAAGCCAAGAGGCGTCTCGGGCGGCCACCGGTGCAGGCGCAAATACCGGGGCCGGCACCACGCGTCCCAAGACGGAAGCTGAGCTCGAAGCCGATCGACTTTATGAGGAGGCCATGGAGGAGGAGTATGCCAAGAGAGATGGTGGCTCTTGAAGTATGCGTCGTCGGTAGCTTAGGCTGCAGATAGCATCAAGAAAATCTTGTATCTGTATTTCTGTTGGGTATTCATGCCGACTACTGATATTGCACCCCTGTTCATGACATCTATCTGTTTACTGGTCTGCGGCTTCTTTCTATCAACACCCACACGCATGCTAAGCTACAGAGAACGGGTGGGCCTCCGTGTTGAACACGAACTTGTTGTCTGCCACGTCTACCTGCACTTTCGCATCCGTGGCTTGAATCAAGTAGCTGTACTTCATTACCTCTGCAAACCAGAAGCTCTCCTGGAAGTCATCAAAGGACCCTCCCTTGGGATCGTTCACATTTGTAATGGACGAGAAACCACTGCCGGCGCTGCAAGTCTTGTTGATGGCAAGGAAAGCGTCCCAGGCCCAGTCCTGATACTTCGAATCTCCAGTAGCACGGTAGGCATAGTAGTAGCTCTCAATGACTTCTGGTCGAAGCACGTACGAACCACCATCACTCCTAATCCAAAATCCGGCTCGATTGTAAAACTCCGTGTCGTTGGCGGGTGGTTGCGGGTTCAAGGTGGTGTTAATGCCGGGCTTGTCCTCAAACCAACGAAAGACTTCAGGTCCGATGCGGGTCGCCGTCTGCTTGTACGTCTCACGGCAAGCCTCCGTCAGCTTGATGCCGAAATCGACATACTTCTGTTCTTTGAGAACGAGGCCTCCCAAAATGAAGTTGCCTCCATCAAAGCATGCCACTGTCGGAAAGATCAGCAACAATTGCAATCGGTCGGGTCGAGGAACTTACAGTGTGTCGAGACAAACCTCAGCTGGGCGTTGGTGTAGGCAGCCAAGAAAGTCAAGTCAGGACGCGTTGACGGGTTCGAAGCTAAAAACTTGATTGAAGAGTCGGCGGCGGCAATCCAGCGGTCCTTGTAAAGAGAAAAGCGCTTTTGGTCATACACCCACATCTTGATGAGGTATTCGTAGAAGCTGTCGGTGCCACCATTCCACCCTCCACTACGGTCAGCGAATGTTCCATTGGAGATGAAGACATCCGTGCCTAGAAGACCGGGAAACACCTCTTCATTGGGCTTCAGCAAATAGTCCTCTCCGCGCTGAGACAGGTTGGCGTATTGTGTGTCACCTGTGAGATCGCTGAGCCGAGTCCACTCTAGGACCAGTGTTCCGATGGTCGCAATGCCGTTGGTGCTAGAACCGTTCTTGCGAGGCTTCGGATCGTAGACGAGAATGTTGTCTGGAACTCCGGAGGGGGTATCAAATGCCACCTTGAGGTTGTCCGCGAGTTTCTTCGCCTGGGTAAGCAGCGCATCCACACCTGCTGAGTTGGAAGCAACGTCCTTCAGAACGCCCTTGAGCATGTCATGTCCTGGACTTTCAGTTAGCCGGGAACCACGTGGGCGGCAATCATATAGCTCGGATTTACCTGACAGCAGACCACCCAGATATCGGATGGTTGTTTCGAACACCGACACTTCAGTGGATGTCACGTCAAAGTTGATTGTCGGTACGAAATCCAAAATTTGCCCAACAATATCCTTGTTCTCCATGATGATGGCCGTGCTCAAAGCATCAACAGCACTTGCGCCCCATCCGTTTCTACAGCAGATGTATCAGCAACCGTCTTGCGCAAGACTGAGCATGAGACTTACCGGTCGTTTTCAAACGTGTTGGAGACCGGCTTCAGCGTGTCATTCGGGAACGCAAATTTGCGATAGCCATCCCACGAACGCTGGAAAGCTTCTTTTACAGCGTTGGCTCTGTCTGGCTGGTTTGTGTACTTGGGAGTCGCAGCGGGCTGCACTGAGCCTTGTGGGCTGGCCGACGCTTGGGCAAGAAGCCCGGCGAAGGCCAATATGCTTCCTGAGCGTGGAAGACGCATTGTATGAAAGGAGAGGCCTTTGAACGCGAGTGTAGATGATGCCTGGGAATAGTCGCAGTAGTGGCACCGTACGCAAAGCCCAAAGGGACGTTCCAGGCCAAGGCAAGGTGGGCGACAGACGAGAGTGAGGAGGTGGGCTGGGCGGTGGTTGAGGACCGGGGAAAGAGGGAGTCAAGATATAAGACGCACACGGGGAAAGGGAAACAGCGCCAAAGGAATCATGAGCACAGAAAGTTAATAAAATTTCGAGTGAGTGGCAGGGGCAGGTTGGGATCATGCAACCGCAACCCTCTCAAGAAATCGGTTGATTCTGGTACACCCCAAGGAGACTGGATAAACTCTGTTTCTCGTCCAGAGTCCCCGGACATTGTGGTTGTGCCTACCCTTGTCTCATGGTCTGGACGTTCCGCTGCGCCCCTGCTTCTCCTGCTTCTTCTTCCTGCACGTTGTGGTTTTTGATTGCCAAAGTTCCAATCCCTAGCTAATCAGTAGGGAATCGCTAGCCTGCATGGTGGTGCGTCTCTCCAGTTTCTCTGTGTCGTGCATCGGCTGTTCTTCTCGATGCTACCCACCCCTCAACAAAGCGAGGTTGCACGCAGAGCTCCAGATGAACACGATACATTCGCATCATCCACGCCAGGGTTGCACTTTGGTAGGGCTGCGAAGCGATTAGAGGGTAGTTCACCATCACGCGAGCTAAGTCCGTCGGCTGGCGTAAATGACTGGCAGCAACACGCGCTGAGCAGATCTTGCCGAGTTGGTCGGTCGCCCTGAACTGAGAGAGTCATCAGGCACGGACTTGTTTTGTTGAATCAGGCACGTGCAGGGCAGTAGTTGAGAAACCCCCCTTGCCAGTGCAACCCAAAGCTAAATGCAGAGTCGCGTTGCATAGAGGACAAGATCGCGAAAGAAATGCAGGTGAAGGCAGGCCCAAATGCCCGAGCCTCCGAGTCTCCTGTCTCCTGGAGGCCTTACCTTCCGCATCGGCCAGTCGCCATCGCCCCAGCGGGGTCCAATATAACTCCCAAGGCCCTGGAGTTGCAATTGACCATGACCACCTTCTTGGCGCCAGCGGCGAAGAGACGGGACTGCAGCCATGCGCCCATTGCCGTTGCACCCGGCGCAATATTGCCGTTCAACGCCAGAGCCCTTGGCTGCTAACTGTCTAATGAACATACTGCCACCTGATTGTTTCTTGGCTTCGACGCATGCTGTGCAACTCTTTTCATGTACAGTAAAGGAGTAGCGACGACACTAGCTGCTCGCCAGAACAATATTGCAAAAGCCTCCGGCCTCACCAGTAAGCGAACGCGGCCTCGCGGCCAGGAACACAACAATCCGACCAATATCGACCACTTGACTTGGTCAGAAGGTACCATTGGGAGAGACATAGGGCGTCTGTGACGATCATCATCTCCAACTTAGTTGAGTTCGGTGCCTGCGGGAACGTCCTGGCTCCCCCGCATTGGGCGAACAGAACGGAACACCAGACTTCCCCCACCTGCTCCGTGAAACGTTGTGGATGGCGTGGGATGGTCCCGACTAGCATCAAAATGTATCTTCCATAAATGCAGCGCGTCTCCTGACTGGCCCTTCCGTCTAATGAGTAAACGAGGACTCGATTTTCTACTCAGCCTGGCCCTCATTGGCTTGACGACGAGTTCAGGGTCATCTTGTCGTCGTGAACGTTATTTCTCGCCTGTCCCGCTCATCAGTTGGCTTGCATTGCAGAGACGTCGCTTCGAGTCAGGATATTTCCTATTTTGATGCACATGAGGATATCCTCTTGCAACGCTAGCAGAATGCGATGTGTGGGTTTCCCTCCTGGTTCGCACCATGCTTTTGTCAGTCGATTAAGCTTTGCCTTGGATATCGGCAACTCGTACGGGCCGTCCTCGAGGCTTTGAATTCGGTGGTTCAGCCCTGCTTTCTCAGCTTGGCGAGCGCAGCCGCTACTCCGTCAGGAAGTGCGTCGTTCTTGTTACTTTGACTGCTAGACTGTTTCGCCCGAGTCTGTGCTTCTGCGTGCGTCTGCGCGGTCTGCTTTGACTCCTCAATAGCAGCTGCAATCATTGCCTCTTCATCGTCTTCATCCGGGTCCGAAATGTTCCTTCGGGGCTGTGCAGGCCGTTTCTCCGGTGCGCCTGTCGATTTCTCTGTCGCTGGTGAACCGCGGGATGACTCTCTTGCTGACTCCATTTCCCGCAACGGGACTCTGGCGAGAGGAACGGCTAGGTCGAGTCTAGACACTTGAGCCGGCCTCCCGGTTTCGGTGCTTTCGACCCTTTCCAGCTGGCGTTTGGCGGCTTTCTGGGCTCGAAAAGGTTCCTCTACTGCCTTTATCCATTTGTTCACTTTGATAGCTCCCCATCCAGCGATAATGCCGACCTGCTCCGGATCGGCATTGATGGCATTTTTCAGACTGCCAAAGTTGCTGACTAGTGCAACGGCATCGGACTTGTTCACACTTCGAGGGACGGTGACGAATTCGACTAGCTTTTCGGCATAAGTTGAGGCTTGCTGGCCGTGAATGGCGTTGAAATTGGCGTGTTCGTAGGACTTGTAAAGTTCGAGATAGCGCGCAGCTTCTGCTGCTGACCAACATAGGATGATGGTGACGTTGTTCACGAGGGACGTTTTGGAGAGCTCGCGCAAAACCTCTTCGTGATTGGGTATGTCGACCATTGTCAGCAAGATGCGCAGGCTGTATTTTCCTTGGAGATTCCTTATTCTTGTGTAAATGTACTCGGGGTGAAGGCGATGATATTTCAGGCTGATTGTGGTCAGGAACATGGCAGCAAGCACAACGTGGAATGTGTGTCGGACCAACCTCAAGAACAAAGCGCATGTTGTTAACCCCAAAGCGTAGTCAGCTGCAATATCGCTGTATTCCCATGGCATGGACTTCAGGGAAGCAAGCACTGGGTTTCCTCTTTGGCGAGGGGACACCAAGATGGCAGACCCCGATCCTCGCTGGGGCAAGGCTTGCGGCGTTGGTTGAACGACCTTGCCATTGTTGTTACCGTTAGACGGATTGGTTGGCGGCGCCCTGTCTAGACGTTGCGGTGTCGGCTGCTGGATCTTCTGGGGGGTATGCTGCTGTACGCGAGGGCGAGTTGGAGCAGTTTGAGACGGAGGACCTGGGTGTGATCGTGAAGGTCCCGAAGCTGAGGAAGCGAGGGCGGCTAGAAAGTCCTCGTCGGCGCCGAAATCGTCGTCCATGTTCTCCGAATAAAGCTTCGTCTGGACGAGCTGCCGTGGTTGCAGTTGCGGATGGAAAATTGTCGGCGGAGCGGGGCGGCTATCTAGGTAGCCGGTCGAAGAGAAGTCAAAAATAGTCACCGTCACGGCTGATTGCAGAAGTAATGTCGATGATGAGTGCACGCGCCTTTGACACGAATATCGGCACGCGTCCGCTGCGCCCCGCAAGGTGGGAATGGGCCTGAGGTGATGTGATCACTGATAGGTATTCGTACTGAGGTGATCCATGATCGCCGCACACCCTTGGAGGCTCGTAGGGGGCCCTGGAGCAGTTTGTCCACTAAACCCTCAGCTCGGTAGCACCCAAAGGTGCCTACACTGTACCCCGCGTGTTTGGGTGTAGATTGACAGCGGGGGCATCCACTGCAATGAGCGCCGACTCATTATCGAAAACATCCATGGTTTGAAATTTTTTAACTTCACGGTATATTTAGTTGCTGGTGTTCTATCTTCCTTGTCTTGCCCATGAAATCGACAAATATGTTTGCGTATATTTTTATCTCCTCATGAATCACCAGTGCATTCTTTTCTGCTAGTCCGCGCTTGTCGTTTCATAGTGACTTTGGAAGGAATTCGCATCGTTTGTGAGCTTGTCGTGTAAAGCGTACAGAGCAGCTAGCCATGTGTCGAACATAGGCTCCAAGTGTTGTGCACCTTCTTGACCCTTGACCTGGTCCTTCAATCTTTCATACGCCTCAATCATGACCCATATCTGCAGAGATGAAATATCCTCTCCACCTCCCTGCGGCCGATCTATCATGGCTATCGAGAGTTCTCGCGCCAGAAGGTCTGTACAAATTTGCAAGCTAAGGTTGTGGTCTGGCGTAGGAAATTCTGAGTTGCGCTGGACGCGAGCTCTGCTTCTTGGTGGTGGAGTTGGTGGTAAGGATGGCGACGAGGGTTCGAGAGAGAAAGACATGGGCTTGAAGTATATGGCTTCTTCATCAAATGCGACCAAGGTCCCGTCGTCTGACGTCGGGGAGTGTGCCGAGACATGCCGTCGGTGTGTACGGGCCGGAGGTTGGTATACGTCTGGCCTTAAGTCCTCCGAGACCTCACCAGCGCTGCATGTTGACCGCGCCAACGAAGATCTGGTATATGAGGAATGTCGCGAGGGTGGCGGGTCGGATCGCGCATCGGTGCAGATGGAGCTCGAATCCTGCGACTCAATGAGAGCCTGATATTGCTTGGCAATCAGGTCCACGCTAGATCTGTCGATTACGACCGAATCTTTGGCGCCAGGGCTGCTCTCAAGCTGGCCGATGGTGTAGACGGGTGTTTTGGCGCGACGTCTCATACTGGATCTTGTGCTGATGGAAGAAGTCGGCGATGCAAGTGAGCTGTCGAGAGAGGGCCTTGGTTTTGAATTGTTGATGGTGAGGTGAGATAACTCTGGGATAAGTTCTGGAACTGTTGCTGAAACAGAAGTGTCGAATGATACTTTGGGGTGATGGGGCGAACGTTTTTGTGTGCTGGTCGTGCGTAGGTATTCGTGCCATTTGGAGTCGCTAAGATCTGGAGATAAACGCAAGGAAGGTTGACCGACGGTTCCGGCTTGTTGGGCGACTAGTCCGACGGCGGTGGTAAGTTTATTTGACGCAGATGAGTCGACAGGCGCGGGCCGACGTAGGGACGGGAACTTCTTTCGTAACCTGTTCCGTAGGCGTGGTGGCTCTGGCGATTTGATCGAAACCGAGACTGGCGAGACTGGCGAGACAAGTGATGGCTCTCGTGAGTGGTTCATTTTGTGTGATGGGTAGCAGCTGGAATGCAAATGACAGAATGGGATATGTCACCGTCCTGGACAGGTGTAGGATGTGGGCGACTGGGCTGTTAATAGATGAAGATCTTGAGAGCGTGGGAAACTGTTGGTCGAGTTCATAGATGGATGCAGAAATCAGTTCATAGCTGAAAAAGTCATGAGTCTGTCCAAAAGGCAGATGACGTTCGCCGACGTATGTGAGTGGTGTGTGAGAAAGTATGTCCCATGCACATGTCGGTATGGAGGCGAAGGAAGGATATAGGGAGCGGACAGCAGGAAAGCGAAGACGAAGGCTCAGCAGTGCAGGCAGGTACGCAGTATCCGCGCGTACGGATGACAGGATATGCATGTACAATGATGGAGTTGTGTGGATATCCAGGCAAGACGGTGCAAAACAAGATTTGACGAGAAAAGAGGCTAAGCTCAAGTGCTCACATCAGTCAACCTGGGAAACCGACTGTGGGCGATGCGTCTTTGGCGGACAACGCATTACAAGTGGCTCGACTCGACCAGCTGCAGGGATATGATGACAAGCAGGCAAGCCGCAGGCAAGGCGAAGAAGCTCGCACTGCCTTCTCGAGTATCGGCGGGCCATCGATATCGTGGTCTAGAAGCATGGATAAGCAGCCGAGACATGGCGGATGCATCCTTGTCCCCACGTCATTGTCGCCCACTTGGAGAAGTGACGCGCGGGGGCACAGAGCAAAAAGTGCGTTCGAGGCTCACTTGTCGCCAAGGTTTGCAGGGGAGCAGCTCGTCTGGTGGAGGGGGTGAAGACCCCGATCGCGGACAAGGGTATCATTGGATCTCCTTGGTAGTGAGAGTTCGCACTCGCCCAAAGAAAAGACAGGACGACCTAGCTCGGTTTCTTTGCAACAAAATAATGGAGTTGGGACCAGACGAGAAACAAGATGCAAGGCGGCCGGCCGATCAGTGTTGCAGAGCAAACAGCATCACAGACCTCTGACGGCTTGGGTGAAGAAAGGATGGTGGACGGGAAACATCCCGTCTTCACCGAGTCATTGCACCGGGCCGACACCGTCACCGAAGCCGCCTGCACCATTGGCTCTACAGAGTAATGTGCTATGTATATGTGGTAGTGCGCCAAAAAGTGCAAGCAATCGGAGCTTCTGCCGGCACTCTTGCCCTCGCGGCCAAGACCTCAACGAATCGCCATCTACCTAAGACAAGGTTTCGATATCTGCCGCCCTCCCGCCTACTCCCACGGCCTTCCATGTTCGGCCTGCCCAGCAGCCTTCGGAGTCGCGTAGAAGATGGCTCGATGGACAGCTCAACCTCGAGAATAGGCTTGTTCTTATCCTTCTCTAGCATCGTGGGATGCCGATGCGAGTGCCAGGACTCTGGCATCCCACCCATGGCGGGCGTTGTCATTGTTGCGATGTTCTAGCAGCCCAACCCGCCACTGGCCCACCAGAGCGGACGTCGGAGACTTATACGTATGCGCATGGCAAACCAGGTTGTCTCTGAGGCTCTCACGGCCATTGTTGTCCTCGATCGTGCAGATGGACCGATGCCAAGTCTACGTCCCTACTTGCCTTACCTTACTTACCTAGGTCGGGTACCTACGTACCTAGGTAGGTATCCTCCGAAGATTCCGGGGAATAGAGCTGCTTGCCTGTTTAGTATTTAATGCTCCCCGATGCTGCAAAGCGCATACCTAAGGCAAGGTAGGTAGGCAAGAAGACGAAATATTCTTCCGCAAGATGGTCAATCATCGACACGGATTTCCATGCAGAGGGTGCCGAACAAGCGCGGGCTGGGGAGGAGACGGAAGAATTGTTCCATCAATCAGAGGCAGCCAAAGCTGGGAGCCAGGGCCGGTTCGTTCTGGCGTTGCCCCCGCGCTGGTAGGTGGCCTTCAGGCCGGGGGTCGCAGGCGTCTGCTGCCATGAGCCCCACCGAACAGACCCCACGCACCGTTCACGATCTCCACGTCCCCTCCGAGGCGTGCCCCTCCCCCTCACCTCTCTTCCACAAGCCCATACTACGGCCCAATTCCAGACTCGGGGTAAAGTGTCGTAGTCCCTGCTGGTCAGCCGTTGGTTAGGTGGGGGAAATTGCTTCGTAGACACTATATAACTCGAGTTTTCTCTCTCCCATTGCCTCGCGGCTTGACCGCTTGCTCTGTTATTCCTCATCAGCTCCCGTCCTTCATCCTCTCCCAATTCAGTCTTCCCTTCTCGGCCTCCCCCCCTCTAAGCTGCCATCATGACCGATATTACCATTACAGGCTGGACCACGCGCGATGTGCGCTTTCCCACATCTCTCGACAAGACCGGCTCTGATGCCATGAACGCCGCTGGTGACTACTCGGCCGCATACTGCATTCTTGAGACCGACTCCAAGTTCTCTGGCCACGGAATGGTACGTCAGAACCAACCCCCCGAATTTCACAGTTGCATTTGAGGGACGCAGCCACTGACAAGAGCTTCCCTGCAGACCTTTACTATCGGCCGAGGTAACGACATTGTGTGCAAAGCCATTGACTATCTGGTCGAGCGCATCAAGGGCAAGAAGCTGTCTGAGCTGGTGTCCAACTGGGGCCAGACCTGGAGATATCTCGTGAACGACAGCCAGCTAAGATGGATTGGCCCTGAGAAGGGCGTTATCCACCTCGCCCTTGGTTCAGTAGTGAACGCCATCTGGGATCTCTGGGCCAAGGTGCTGGGCAAGCCGGTCTGGCGCATCGTAGCGGACATGACCCCGGAGGAGTTTGTCAGCTGCATTGACTTTCGTTACATCACCGACGCCATCACACCCGAGGAGGCTATCCAGCTCCTCAAGGCACAGGAGCCGACAAAGGCTCAGCGCATCAAGGACGCCGAGAACAGCCGCGCCGTCCCGGCTTACACCACCAGCGCCGGATGGCTTGGCTATGGGGAGGACAAGATGAAGGGTCTGTTGCAGGAGACCCTGGGCAAGGGTTACCGCCACTTCAAGCTCAAGGTGGGCAGCAGTGTCGAACAAGACAAGAGACGTCTGGGCATTGCTCGTGAGGTCATTGGCTACGACAGCGGCAATATCCTCATGGTCGACGCCAACCAGGTCTGGTCTGTGCCTGAGGCCATTGAGTACATGAAGCAACTCAAAGAGTTCAAGCCGTGGTTCATCGAGGAGCCCACGTCTCCCGACGACATCCTCGGCCACAAGGCCATCCGTGAAGCCCTCAAGCCCTACGGCATCGGTGTTGCCACCGGCGAGATGTGTCAGAACCGCGTAATCTTCAAGCAGCTCCTCATGTCTGGTGCCATTGACATCTGCCAGATTGATGCCTGCCGCATGGGTGGCGTCAACGAGGTCCTCGCGGTCTTGTTGATGGCCAAGAAGTTCAACGTCCCTATCGTCCCTCACTCTGGCGGTGTCGGCCTTCCAGAGTACACCCAGCACCTGAGCACCATCGACTATGTTGTCGTCAGCGGCAAGCTCTCCGTTCTCGAGTATGTCGACCACCTTCACGAACACTTCCTCCACCCTTCCGTCATCAAGGACGGATACTATCAGACCCCCTTGGAGCCTGGCTACAGTGTCGAAATGAAGGCAGACAGCATGGACAAGTTCAGCTACCCTGGTCAGTCTGGCGTCAGCTGGTGGACTAGTGACGAAGCCAAGCCTATCCTCGAGGGCGAGAAGATTTGATTAATCGAGGTCTTGGTACACACGGCATCGAATTTAAGGGGTCAAGTTGGTCAAAACTTATCCGCAGGGCAACGATGGCATCCTGTATAGCCTAAGGTAAGACTTTGGCTGTCCTTGTGCGTCGGGTAAAGCAAATGCGTTACCGCGGCATTGAAAAGGGGGTTTGGCGAAGAGAGCCATTCCGCAGGGCAACGATGGCATCCTGTATGGCACAAACCATGTCTTGTGACCATCCCAAATAAGCGATGGTATCTTTTTATTTTTCGGGAGACACTACCAAAAAAAAGGGGTTTGGCTGAAGGAGCCATTCCGCAAGGCAACGATGGCATCTTGTATAGCATGAGCGAAGAAGCTCACTATCCCGCATCGATAACGAAATAATGATCAGGGCCTTTGCGTCCTTGAATGAACCTGTCAGGTCATTTTTTTCTTCTCTCTCGGTTACGACGAATAGTGATACCGTGTGCTTGGTGGACTGCACCGCCATACACTGTGTTGTCAAGCCACACATGGATAAACAGTGTGGCGCACAAAAGGAACCCGACTGCTGTGAATGAAGGATGGGCTGAGGAGACGTTTCACAACGCACGAGGATAGCAACAGACAACCCCTTCTGCCCACAGCGCATGTCGCATGTCAAAACACGGCCTGGATTCGAAGTCTTAGCTTGAGTCGGAGAAGCAGAGAGCTTTACCAGCAGGCTGTTGAATGCCGAATAATAATTTTTCTTCTTCTTCTCTCTCTCTCTGTCTCTTTGCTAATACATACTACTGCTCTTGCGCGCTGATCATTCCCTGAATCCCTGCTGGAGGTGGCTCCTGTCCCTGAGCTGAGCTCCAACAAAGCTTGACCCTTCCCCTGCCAGCCGGTCTCCCAGCTGGGCATGGGGCGAACACGTACAGGACCAGGCTCCCTGTCACCCCGGACGCTCATCCTCCTCCACTTCGAAATTCATATCTGTACTTTCGGATTCGATCCGACTGCATCTTCACGCCAACCTCAACACACCTTCTCGCTTCCCTGCTTGTTTTCAGGCGGCATCTTCGATTCTCGCACAAAATGCCACCGACGCCTAAAGTCTCCGTCGCCGACGACTCCGACGCTTTCACGCCAGAGCGGTTCGAGAAGGAGCTCAAGACATTGGCAGCTAAGGCCAAGGGTGAGACCAAGGGCAAATTCTTCAAGGAGCAGGCTTCCACATACATCAAGACCACCATTCTTCTTACATTGGCGGCTATCTACAGCAATGTTTCTCAGCTGGCGCTTTCTCCCGTCTACGGCTCCATTCCGTCGTCGATATACCATGCGAAGCTCGTCATGGTGGCGTGTTTCTTTGGCTGGTCGGGTAACGTGCTTCTGAATCGCACACTGCCATTCAAGACAGCAAAACTGCTCCCCGTCATTGCCATGTTGGTTCCGACAATCCAGTTTTATCTGTACAAGGCCAGCGCGACTCTCACGGCGTATTGGGGCCCTTTGGTGACTGAGGCTGTCACACTGTTTCCTTTGATCCTGGTATCCGTTAGTTGTGTGGCGACTGAGCTGGAGAAGGCAGACCTGTCGAAGCTGCCAAAGTTTCTGGCCGACGCAGGCCCCGGCCTTGGATCATGGGGGCTCTTCAAGTTCATGGAGAAATTGTCGGGCGACTACTTGCAGGCATACATCGGCAAGTCGTTTTTTCAGACCCGCATTGGCCTGGAGGCGTTGCTTGCGGCCGCATACTCCATCTACGCTCCCTCAAAGCTTCTCTTATTTGCTATTCCGACTGTCCTACACACGGCTGTGCTCAACACCCATGCCCTTACTCCCATGGCAGCTGCCTCGCTCAACAGCACCTTACTGGCAGAGGACTGGTTTCTCTTGGACCGTAAAGAATCCATTACCGGATATGTTTCAGTACTCGAGAGTATCAAGGACGGCTATCGGGTGCTGAGATGTGATCACTCGCTCCTCGGCGGTGAATGGGTCGGACACAAAGGACCTATCCTTGCTGAGCCCATCTACGGCGTTTTCGTCATGCTTGAGGCTGTCCGCCTCGTCAAGACCAAGAACCCCGTGCCTGACAGCGAGGCTAAGGCTCTCAACATGTAAGTCGCCATCCGTCAGAGCCAACCCCATTTGAAGTTGACCGAGAGATAGCGGCCTTGGTATCGGTACAACTCCCGGTGCTCTGATTGCCCATGGCATTGACACCACAATTGTTGAGATCGATCCCGTTGTTCACGAGTTTGCCTCCAAGTACTTTGCCCTGCCTTCCAACCACACTCCCGTCATTGCGGATGCTGTGAGCTACACCGCAAAGCTGGTCGACGACCCAAGCGCCAGATACGACTACATCGTCCACGACGTCTTTACTGGAGGCGCCGAGCCTGTCCCGTTGTTCACCCTCGAGTTCCTGCAAGGCCTGAACTCCCTTTTGAAGCCTGACGGTGTCATTGCAATCGTAAGTTTCTCTGCCAGTGCATGATGACCCGCGTTTCTAAATCCACGCAGAACTATGCCGGAGACTTCCTCCATCCGGCGCCCAAGCTTGTCGTCGACACCATCAGAGAGGTTTTCCCCTCGTGCCGTATCTTCCGGGAATCGGAGCACCCCAGTAAGAAGAAAATTGAGGAAGAAGGCCAGGACTTTACCAACATGGTCATCTTCTGCAAGAAGACTAGCGGCAAGCTGTTCTTCAGAAAGCCCACCGAAGAAGATTTTCTCGCCAGCCGCAGTCGTCAAGTCTTCCTGCAACCCCGCCATGAGGTTCTGCCCAAGCATTTCCTGGATGGCGACTTCGGTTTGCTGAGAAACAATGCCACTGAACAACTAACGAAGTGGCACGAGAAGAGCGCCCTGGGGCACTGGGAGGTCATGCGCGTCGTCTTGCCCGCATTTATCTGGGAGAACTGGTGATCATGACAGTGTCTGTTGGGGTACATTGACGAGATTGCTATATTCACAGATACTGTAGATTGTATTTACTCTGGAAGCTGTACATATATTTGGCTCGAGGACATTGCAGGAGAAAGTACAAAGGTTCACTCATACGGAAGACGTTGTTCTCTAAAATCTCAACTAGACTGACTGGCTGCTCCCCTTCCCGATAGCCATGTGGCGTTTGCAATTCGGGCATTCTCGTCTAACCTTTAGTGTCTCGTGCTTCTCCGGGCCCGCCTCTCTTTACCGGAACACGGGCTGCCGCCGATTCGGCAAATTGTCGCGCCTCTTCGTTGAAACCTGTGACAAAGTTCGTGATGTAAGACGGAGGGTCCACAACATTATAGGGCCCAGACACAGGTTCACCCAGTGTACTATACACAGGCACGACGCCAGTCCAGACTTTGTTGACAACCTCTGCATTATCTCTGTCCTGCTTCTCGTCTCCTGGGGGGCCGAGCCTCACCTTAGCACTTCCGGTCTCGATGGTAACTTTGAGCACGCTGGTAGAGGACAGCTCGGCCTTGTTTGGGGGCACTCTGGTGTTGGACCAAGATCCGGGGATGACGCCATTAGTAATGAGTTCCATAGCGTACAGCCTTTCGGCTGGATCTTCGACCACTCTGGCATGGCCAAAGAGCACAGAGGAACGATAATTGTAGCTGTGAGAGTTGGGAGTCAAGGCCATGACGATGCCATCAACGTGGCTGGCAGCAACGCAGACGGGCATGCCCTCTGATGAGCCACTGCCACGGGACGTATTCATCAGCCGTGAGGAGACGTAGCCATGGAGATAGAGGTCGAGGACGTCGCCTTCGTCGGCCGACGGTCGAGTGAAAGACCCCATCTGTCCAAGCATTGGTAGGATGCTGGGGAAGGGACTGCTTGTATCATTGAAAGAGACGTGCAATATAGGGCTGCTGTTTATGATGTTGTGGATCGTGGAAAGTGCGTATGAGGCTAGGAAGCGATGAGTTGGTGTCTAAACCCCCAAGGTAGATGGGCTCTCACCTCGCGGGCTGTATCGCTTGACAATGCCAAAAGGCTTCTTCGGATACTCGAGTTCGGTCCGCGGCATGGCAGATATATTGTTAGTTACAGAGATGTGGCTAAGTCGGGAACACCCATAGAATAATGGGTGTCATTGCGTGTTGATTATATATTCAATTTTACATCTCGTTTAAGTGAAGATAGCAGCACCAAACGATATCAGCGCTCCTCCCAGCGCCCGCGCGATAAGGCTCTATATCAACTTACGCCCTTTACGCCACGCCATGTTGTTGACTCATTGGTGAACAGCCGGTTGAGGCTGCCGATCAACCATGTTCGGGCCCGGCGCCGAAGAGCCAGGCATGCGGAGTAAGCTGATGGGGATGGCGGGCAAGGTGCACGGCATAACGCCAAACCGAATCTAGTAGGTCCATCCAGGGAACCCAACTACAATGGCCAACCATTCATCCTTCTTGATGCTCAGATTCCGACAGGTACGGCTGGTCAATTGAAGCGGAGGCGGAACTACCACTTGAGGACAGGACGCCAACGGGACGCGAACGACCGACACTTTAGCTGGAATACGAAACTGCACGGTTTTCTGCACATCCACTGCGCCTCTAAGCGTAGGAAGCGTTAACGTTCATGTGCTGCATTTGACTCGAAGGCTTCATCAGCAAACCATGGATGTGACTCATTGTCTGGAGTTCGTGGTTCCGTGAGCTCCCATTCTGGCAGCCGAGAGCCAGCGGAACCTTCAGAAATGAAGCCCGACCCGGTCGATAGTTTAGACCGCCCAGACGGGGAAGGGACACTGGGAAAGCCATGGTACAAGTACTGGGGAGAGAGAACTGAGTGGAAACCTTGACGCACTGCCGGTGACAAAGTCAAAATCGCCAATGTATATAGGCGGGGAAATGACGACGTCGATCGAGTTCATCCCCAAACGACAGGGCAGCATTCAGACGGCTGAGATATCAATAGGAATCTGGGCGAAGGATTGTCTGACGGCTCCCAAGCCCCGAAAGCACTCCCAACCTCACCATTTCGGCGATCAAGCCTTACTGTAATCTTGTGGAAACAACATCAGGTCGTTGATGGACAGATCGTGATAGAGATGTATTGATGTATTGATAGAATTTGATGTACTTTTGGAGGTGTTGGCGACAGCGATGAAAGATGGATGATGGACGAAGCACAGAGACCAATCATGCTCCCAGTTTCCGTTCGGATTCGGTAGCAGCCGAAACGCAGAGCCAACCCGGCGGCCAAAGCTTGTTCGGCGAGGCAGGCTGCACTGTCTGTTCTTGTTCTTGTGTACACCTCAGTGATAGTGGTGAGGTAAACACTGCAGCACCTCACCTCAGGGCAGTAACCGCCGCCGTCCGTCGTGCTGTGCCGGAGCGGGCATGCAGCAAGGAAACCCTCGCCAGGGACATGCGCTACCGAGATGCCAAGAGCACTGGAACCCCTGACAAATCTCGGGCAGGAACAGCGCTCTTTCCGTTGCGCCCATCTTCCAGATCAACACTTCAGCCCTTTGCCTAGGTTCTAAGTAAGGTAAGCTGCTGCATATTTTCCCCTGGCTCTACCAGCTTCTTCCTTGTGACCCTCTGCTTATTTTGTTGCACCTCGGGCGGGCTGGCTACCTCTGCATGATGCAAACACATGTCACTCCCTCAGACCGAGGATCCCTCTGGCCAGGTTGACTTGACTATTCGTGTCCAGTGCTCTCAAGATGTTGGAGCAACCGCCACCTCAGCTTGCAAGTTCCATGCCACTCACAGGGAAAGGGCAGTAAGTATGGACCTCAGCCTTGAGACTCGCTCCAGACTGGAAAGAGGAGACTCTACACTTACACACAAAGTCTGACCTTCTGTTCCGACGTCCCCCAACCTAAAAGCGTCCAAAAAAAACAAAAGAAAACCCCCCACCCAGCAGACAATGTGAAGACGCGGAGGAGGAAGGAAAATAGACGAAAAATAGGGCCCATCCCTTGACACCGACCTCTGGCCGGTCCTCGACCCCTCCATTCCGAACATCGTGGGTTTCGATGCTGAAACAGAGTCGACGCACGCCACAGCGTCCTGGTGGATAAACAAGGTTGCGACCCCTGTCAGCCTTGCAGACGATCCAATCACATCCCCTGACCACTACCGGCATGAACGACGTATCGAGAGATCTCACACAACACCCTGCCCAAGGCCGGTTTGAGACCCTCTTGTGAGTCTTGTCCTTTTTTTCAGGTTCTTCACCACTTTGTCCAATTCGCCCCGTCTTGTCTCTATCGCCTTGGTTGTCCCTGGCTCAGTCCTCGCTTCCTGCTCACCGCGTGCTTCTCTCCTCTGCTTCGTCGCGTGGGACTGGCTAAGACTCCCCGGTAGGGTAACATCTGGCTGTCTTTTTCTGAGAAAGGTGGCCTGCCACTGCCGTCTCTCGAATTTTCCGTTCCTTGCCCATGATACCTCGTCTCTTCTAGCTACCTACTCCATTCAAAGTGTCGGTAGTACGGGACCAGCGCGGCAACCCATACACAGACGCAGACACAGACACAGACGCCCCTCGAGCGAGCCTCCCTCCCTCCCTCCTTCGCACAGCCTGCACACACACCCCGTCTGTCGTCTGTCGGCTACTGCAGTTTCCTTCCCTCTTCGTCTGTGTCCTCCGTTCAAACTCCACTCTCTTGCGTCCCCGACAACTCGAGAGAACGGCCGCCAACTTAGACTATTGCGCGCTGGACTCCATCTCCTTCTCCTTCATACCATCTATCTGCCACCTCGTGGGGCGTAGCTGGTCATGTTCTCTTCTGCTCAATCATAGGATGCTACCGTAGTTCGACAGCACTTCCATAATGATTCGTTTTCTTTCTAAGATCTTACCTTTCACATTTTCCCATTGACTGGGTTTTCGATTCTATCCCGGCCGGCCCGCGGCGCCGACGACATACGAAATGTTCATTCCAGGAATTGTACAGGCCCTCGTTGCCGCCCTCACCTTGTCAGTCGCCCTGCCTCTCCGCAAACTTGAAGATGGATGTACATGATGGGAGGGATGGGACGTCATGACCCTTGAGGGGATAGAAAGAGAGAGGGGACCATGGGATGGGAGGACTTGGGATCAGGAACACAGGCTAACCCGCAGTGAACAGTGGCATCGTTCTCAACGCCGCGTCCGCCGCCGTCTTTCTTTTCGCAAAGGGCCATGGCTCAAAGATCTTTCGGGACGGCCTGAGGCTGGTCCTCATCACATTCCTTGCTTCCGCAGCCCTGTGGGCTCAAATCGATTTCGCCGCCCTTACTATCGATCCGACTGCGATCTCCGGGTGCCAAGTCGCCGTAATATTTACTACCATTTTCGATCAGTTGGCACGTTTCGCCATCGAACAATACCTGCTATGGGCCATCAACTCAAACGCCAAAGCGCCAGCGGGCGCCATCATTCCCCAGGCCGTTATTGGAACCCGTTTCGTACTGGGTGCTGTCTTCGTCGGCTTCCAGAAACCACAGATTGCCACCGTCTGCGTGTCCAAGACCGACGTGTTGCCTATCGGAGTTGTCATCATGGTCACTGACTTTCTCATCATCGGTATGCTCGCCTTCAGGGCGAGCTCCCTCGGTCTTATCGCGGAGGCCAAAAGCGGCCAGGCTGGTGCTCAGGGTAAAAAGGCCGTCTTGTGGATCATGGGTGGACACGCTGCGTGGACTGCAGTAAGTAAAGCTTTGGTTGAGAGTATCGATTCATATGACTGATGTAACGGTGATAGGGAAGCATTCCTATGCTGTTAGGATCAGAGTCTATCGAGCTGATCTTCAGAACAGCCCTGCCCGCGACTGCTCTTTCACTCCTGGTTGGTGAGTGATAACTGTCTATCATCTTCGGTTCTCGGCTGACTTCCCTAGGAATCATCACCGGGTTTTCTGATTCTCTTCTTCCTCCCCGCCATCTGCAGAATACTCACCCTGATGCGCAGTCACCGCGTAATATTAGCTCCAGTAGAGACCTAGGCACGTCCGATTCCGACTATCCGCCAACCCGATACGAAGATCTCAAGGCCGGCACCATCACTACCGTCACCACATTCGGACAACCTAGAGAAGCGCCGCGTCCCGACATCCAGGCAGGAGCCGGGGGTTCTTTGCCCATCATTGCCGGCTCCGTACCTGGCCAAGCTGCTATCGGTGTTGGAGGTGTTCCTGTGCAGGGTCAACTTTTCCCTCCCATACGTGCGCAGACGGCCCCCGTCCGAGAAGGCAGAAGGTTTGAAAACGCACCGAAGCCGCAGTACAAGAGGAGCATCTTCGATCGGGGAGGGCCCGGCGCGAGCATCAAGAACGCCATCTCCAACCCGATTCTTCAGGAGAGCGGCGAGCGCAATCCTCTCAACAAGATCGCAACCATCGACCTGGCGACTGCCGCACAGAATGACAGGGAGAAAAGGGACAACGACATGGCAACTATGCAACGATCGCCCAGCTTGATTGCGCAGCGGCCCGCTCCTCAACCACCAGCGATCACGCCAGAGGAGGCCCTCAAGCGAGCCCAGAGCGTGAAGCGTAAGGAGGTTGGCCCGACCTCACCCCCAGCGGCGCCTCAGCCCCTCAAGTCTGCTGGATTGATGTCAAATCCTCCAGCAACAACCTCATCTGCTCAGCTCTCTCCAGGAGTGGAGGAGTTGAGGCGGAGATCGCCCCGTCAAATGCCGGAGGCTCTTCCACCTAAGGAAGAATCTAGGCCGGTCACGCCGCCAAAGACGACAGCTCCCGCAAGCTCCGTTTCTCCACCTCGTCCGCCCCGACCGGAACGGTCTCTCAGTCCCTTTGAGACGATGGAGAGATCTGGCAGTCAAAAAACCCTTGACAGGTCTGTTAGTCAAAAAACCATCGACAGGACCGCTAGCCAGAAATCCACATCCACCACCGTTCGAGCCATGTCGCCACCAACTGCGCTGGTGCCCCCCCCTCCCCCAAAGAGCGCGGCTCGCCTAACATCACCAAAGAAGGACCTTCCGTCAACATGGCCCATCCAGTCTTCTGTTGATCCGACAATCCGACCGTCGAGGAGCAAGCCGTTGTCGCCCAAGAACCAGAACCAGAACCAGGACAGCTCTAGTGGCCCAGGCCTACAACGACGACCAACTACGACGGGTTTGCCGTCTAACCCCAGAGCGATGACGATGCGACCTCTTCCAAAGGAAGCAACGGTGCCAAACGAACAGACAGTCATGTTCGTGAATAACATTCAGTACAATGATCCGACAGCAGTGCAGAACATCATCCAAGGTGCGGTCAACCAAGCCGCCAAGACTCCTCTTGGACTTCAGTCCCCTGGTTCAGCATTGAAGTCATCCGGCTCTGTTGTTCATCGACCCCGTCCAATTCCAAGGCAACAGGGCAAGGATCGCTCGGTGTTTCCCGCGGAAGATACTCCCAACCACAAGCGGAGCAAGTCCGGAGGCTCTATCATCAGCAGAAAGTCAATTCTGCTGTCAAATCCTGGGAGCCCTACTCAATTGCCTCCTCTCCCGCCCCCGCCTAAGAGTGCCGGCAACCCCATTCGGCCGCTGCCTAACGACACGAAGAGCATGACATTCGACGAGAAGATGGATCTCTTCTTTCCCAGACCGCCCAGCAGTTCTGACGCTGGATCTAAACCGAGGGAGTCGGTTCCTGAGATGCCGGTCTTGCCCGCAGCTTACAAGATTGAAATCAACACTATGGTCGAGGACAAAGGAGGATGGGATACAGACAGCAGCCGTGTTCAGTCCAAGATGTCGTCCGATATCTCCACCAAGACCTCAGTGCGCACACAGAGTATCCTCGATATTGACGAGCCTCAGCATACCTTGAACTACCCTCGGAACACGTCTAAGTTCAGTGTCGATACTTCGATTGTCACTGGAAGAGGCCTTGCCGAAGACCGCGACTCGTGGATTCCTGACCTGCCCGTTCACGGACGCGCCCAGGGAAAATCGTACGACGGAGCCAAGCGCCAGTCGTCCCCGGTCCTTCCTACTCGAAACCCAAGTCTCTCTGAATTCAGCGAGGCGAGGACCCACGACGAGGTTGCAACGACAAATTGGGGATCAATTCATTCGCCTGTCGCTGCTGTGAATCTTCAAGACGTCACGCACATGCCTAAACCCACCTGGATTCAACCGCGCGACGTATCCATGATTAGCCACGGCGATGGCAAGGAAGTCATTGACATTATGTTGGACGCTTCTGTTGAGCACGAGAGAGACTTCGTACCTTCCATGCAGGACGGACCAGCTGATCTCCCCGACTTGAGTGTCGCCAACCGGGGCGCTCGTTGGCACCGTCGTATTGGCGACGACTGCGTGACGTTCTCGGAGCGCAAGGAGAAGGTCAACTCACGTCGGATGCCACCGCCAACACCACTGCAGCTCAAGTCGCCTTCCAGGAGGATGAATGCTGTTGTGCTGCAGGTGGCAGAGCCGTCTCCGCTGGAGTCGCCGCAACACGCCTACGAGATGATCCAGGCGCAACTCAAGAAGCTCGAAGAACCCAATAGGGACTCTTATGAGAGCCAGGGACAAAGAATCCGCCTCCTCGAGTCTCTCGAAGCTGAAATGGGTCAGCAAGAAAACCAATGGCACGAGATGCAGCATGGCCTTAGCCGCGAGTCCTTCTCCACGAATGGGACGACTTCTGTTCGCAACTCGCAGCAAGAGCCGTCGAATGTCAGTGTGCATTCGAGGGATTCTTCCCTGCACTCCAACATTGCGGCAGATCGACGCGCATCGCGTCGCGCTCGGATGCAGAGCGGAGGCAGCCTGATAAGTCATCGTACGAAGACCTCAGAAGCGCCGCCTCATCCAGCTCCTCCAACGACAATCGCACTAGCCTCTGGCAACGGCGACTCAACGACGCGCAGATGGAATATATGGAGAATGCGACCGAACTATTGGCCAAGCGGAATCTCAATTTCTTGTCTGTCTCAAAGGCGCGTGTAAGTGCGCAGTTGGGTAGTCCTACCCCACCGGACACCGACGAGTCCGAGGGCGTCGACGCTCAGATTTTCGCGACGCTCATGCCGAAGGAGCGAGCTGCACCAGAGGAAAATCTTTGGGCACCCGTCTCGCCGCTATCCTCTGAGCGCGAACCAGCGCTGCTCTGGGCCCCGGCCCATGATGTTGCGAGGGAGCCCACTCAAAGCGGACGAGCTGCCATCGTGCTCCCTGGACTATCAGTCCGCCCCGCCGCGCGCAAGACCTCCGAGCCTCTAGTCATCGAGAGCTCTCAACTTTGGCAGTCGGATCACACTGCTGCTAAAAAGCTGCGCAACTTTCACCAAGTCCCTCTGGCGAGCTTCATTCATTGCTGAGCCCCCCAAAACCCAGACCCGTCCTCTTACACAGCGACCCCCAAGGCGAAGCAAGCGCATCACCGCCCTTCCTGATATTCTCGAGAACCCCGAGCCGCTTCCAGACAAGCGCGGAACTCTTGGTATCTTCCAATTCCCTTGGGGCGAGAGGTCAGACACTGCAACTGTCCAACCGCGACCCCGCCAAATGTTCATGGCCATGCCTGGTACCATGTCCACCGGAGGATCGGCAGTCCGCGCGGCTCTGGAGGCTCGCGCGCAACAGCTTCAGGCTCAGGAATACTCTTCCTCCTTCTTTGACGACTATGACGAGGAAGAGGAGGGCGATGATGAGGTGTCGGACATTAATGAGGATGATGAGAGCGACGACGGTTTCGATGAGACCACGCTGTGGGAAATTGCCAGTCTATTGCAGTCGGACCAAGTTCCCTCCAAGAACAGCCTGCTCCCGCAACCGCAATACTACCGTCCTGACTCTCTTGTGGAAGACGAGTACATTTCCCAGGGCTCCTCTGAATATCCTTCGGAGGATGAGAAGACGGCCAATGACGAAGACGATACCAAGCATGACTCCGTGGTCATCACTGTCGCTGCTGCAGAAGTGCGATCGTCGCCCAAGACGTCGTCCCTGCTCTGGACAGGGAAGCCCAAGCGTTTCGTTAGTGTCCGTATCCCACCAGGGCTGCCGCAGCCTGACGCACGTACTTGGACAGCGTATATGGATACGATGAACGCTTCTCGTCGTGTCCAGACACAGCTCCTTGAACCTGCAATCATCCACAGCACCACTCTCTGGACCGCCCCTCTGAGGCTCGTCAAAACATCGAACAGCGGCACCCTCTGGACTCAACCGCAGCTCAAGACAAGGGCGATGCCGGTAACCAAGCCTCAGAACATGAAGAGCTTGTGGACCCCTTCTCCCACGATCGTCGAGAGGGAGGACACGGGTCTCTTCAACATTGACTACAAGCGCATCACCTTCAGGACAACTTCCGCGTCCCCCGTTGGCATGACCATGTCCTCGACGGCTCGCGTTACTGTTGAGGCACTCCCCGCTCTCACCTCGAACAGCCTGTGGACATCGCCACGGACACCAGCTAAGTCCCTTTGGACAGCCCCCGCCGTCATCGTCGAGGTGGTATACGAGGGACTTTTCGATGCCGGCCAAAAGCGTGCAACTTTCAAGACTACCTCCGCCTCGCCCGTCGGTGTTAGCATGTCTTCGGCCGCACGTGTCATTTTCGAAGCTCTTACTTCCCTCAGTTCCACCAGCCTTTGGGTTGCCTCCCCCATCAAACCTCTTGTGCGCGACTGGATCTCCGTCTCTTCGGCAAGGTCCAGCTCACCTTCCAATGACGGCTCATCTGGCCGTTCAACACCCAGCCTGGACACCGCTTCAACGCGGTCAGTCGCGACGGAAGCCGTGTCCGAGTTCGAACCGCTCCCGGAGGTACCTGTAAAGAAGCCCACCTGGTGGGAGGACGAATCCGACAAGCCCCAAGAACTACTTCGCCGTACGGAGGCTAGCCCGCGGATTGGGAAGCTGCACTGAACGAGGCTGTCGGCGCAACAACAACTTCGGCTCCTCTTGTGCGAAACGTTGCTAGCCCCGCTGAATGGGTTGACGCTCTGAACGAGGCCATATCTGCCTCCGCGACCCCATCTAGTTTTACCCGCAACGAGGCTAGCCCTGCGCAGTGGCAGGAAGCTCTAAATGAAGCTATTGCTGCGTCCGCCTACCCTGTTGAAGCCCCTTTCGAGCAAGAGGTCGAGCAGCCTCGATTCGTGGAGCGGTTCAACTTCGAACAGCAACTGTATGCTGAGCAGCCCGAATTTGAGCAGCAGCCTTATTATGAGCAGCAACGATCCGAGCAGCAGGCGTACGAGCAACAACAGTACGAGCAGCAGGAGTATGAGCGACGCTTGTACGAGCAACAGCAGTACGAGCAACGTCTTTTCGAGCAGCAGCAGTACAATCAGAGACTGCTCGAGCAACAGATGTATCAGCAGCAGCAGTACTACCAACAGCAACAGTTCGAGCCTCAATATGAGCCACAGTACGAGGGGCAATACGAGCAACCCGCTGAGCCACAGCTTGAGCAGCAAGCCGAGCCCGAGATTTTCCTCCAACCGACGCAGTACGTTCAGCCTGCGCAAGAGCCCGACACTGAGTCTGAATATGGCCCGGAGCTCGAGTTCGAGCCTGCGCCGTCTCCCTTGCCCATGAGCACTACTACTACGTCCCTATGGTCCGCGCCTGAGATAACAACTCCGGAGGAAAACAGAAACATGTGGATTCCACCCACGAAGCCTTTCCGTCACTCTTCTGACGCCACCCCCCTGACGCCAGAGGACTCTGAATCTCGCGAGTTGCGTCTCAAGCGAGCCAAGACTCAGAATCGCGCCACCGGCCTCGTCAACTTCAAGGGACAAGAAATGTGGACCCAGTCCGCGCCAACAACACCCGTCGTTCCCATGTGGTCGGCTCCAAAGGTCATCATTCCCAATGACAATGGCATCATGTGGATCGCTCCCAGGAAGCCGGCGCTGCACGCCTACGACGCCGCGCCACTGACCCCGGAGGACTCCGAGTCCTGTAAGCTGCGACGGAAGCGTTCCCAGATGCGGTCCACCCCCGATGCCGTGAGTTTCGATGGCTACACCATGTGGAACCGCTTCTATGGCGAGGAGCTTCAACGCGTCGTGCCCCTCGGCGGTGGCCACAACTGGATTGCGGGTGCCCCGTCCAACCGCGCCTCCAAGGTTGCCTTCCACCACTGAAGTCACATTCATTACAAACACACACACGGCACACGGAAGGGCGATGTCCTGCTGGATGTCTACTACTGCTATCTAGGGGCTATGGATAAGGGGAAGAGAAAAAGAGAACAGATGGTCCATTGTTTCAGCGTGATGATGTACGAAGATCAAAAAGGGATCCAAAGAAAAAAGAACAGCGATTGATTTGTCGGATTTTACTGCACTCATACATACCACACACGCACACGAAACAATGTGTGTGTGTTTTCCCTTCTTTCTTCTTCCAAATGTCATGTCTCTGCTCTTCAGGCTTCTCCTGCTCCTGGATATACCCTCGCATTCTATTCAGATTGTTTTGCGCGTATCATCCGTCATCTCGTGCTGGTGGTGTCTTCTCACCAGTTGCGGGAACTGAGAATACCGCACCGTACCCCCCTAATGTGCCTTCTTGGAGCCTGTCCGATCACTTCAAACTACTTTCCTCGCTTATCTTCCCAGTCCGATTGAGCGGGCAAAGAGGGATATTTCCTCTCATGTATCACTAGGAATAAATTTTCAGAATGTTCATCTGCTTCAGTCCGCCCGGCATGAGAGCTGCCCGAAGGTTGTGGTCCCGAAGTACACGGCATACGATTCAACGGGTCAATGGTCTTCCACGCAGACGTGACATACACTGCAAAAGAGAGAAAGAGAGATCCATTGTGCAGGTAAAGTTGCTTAGAGTTAAGACCTGACGGTCAATAATGCATTGATGAAGAAGCTATGTGTGAACCCTACCCGCTAGCAAGCCTTCCCCTTCTACTGTCCAGTTCGTCCGGTCCAACCTAATTTTTTTTTTCAAAACCATCCCGTATCCCATCCCTTTTCCGTAAAACCATGTATTAGTTTTGGACCGTGATCCCTCACCCGAGGTCTCCTGGGCTTCTGATGCGGTCTCGAAGTGTTCCTCCGCCCTGGCAGAGACACATCTTCGTGCGTAAGAATGTAATCTTTCTTCGTGAGTGTGGAAGAAACAGGACATCATCCGACTCAAGTGCTTTGACACGCCCAAGAGATGTATGAAATAGAAAAGCTTGTCGCCTGTGTAATAGAGGAGGCAGGCAGAGACATAGCCGTCCACGATGTGCGCAGCAGGATAAGAATTGAAGAAAATGTAGCAGACCAACCAACAGCCGAAGCATGTCTTTTTTTTGTTGCTTTTCCTGCTTGTCTACCCATTGTACAATGCCAGAGTCGGAGCGTTTCAATGTAGGAAAAGGGCTCGGAGACGATGAGAGCCTCTGTCAACTGGCGAAGCGGTTTTCTGCGAGCCTCGCGCATTTCGCGTGTTTGCTCATTTCCACCGGATCCCCCCCCCGCTTCATTCCTTGTCTTCTTCACATGACCGTCGTGTCATTCCTCAGTGTCAATACCAAGTGGCGGTTATCCTACTCTGGGGAACATACGCCGGAGCTTCAGATTCGCCTGGCGAGATCGTACATAATTAACGTCGTAGTAAGAGTTGTGTTTGTGGGCAAGGTGGGGAAAAGCACTGGAGAACAACATCTCTGGCCTCCAACGGGTTGAACCTGAAGTAGATTGGTTGCTGGACCACGAGTGGCTTTGCCAAGTTCTGGGTCGGCGCGAAACATTCCGTACCTGTCGGTCGAATCGATGGGGGTGGCCGAGTCGTCTTTATGGTGTATGTCGCAGCGATGAACAAGAAAAATAGAAAAGACCAAGAACCGAAGAACCCCCTAGCCGTCGCTATGCAGAGAAGAAAAAATCAACAATATTCGTACATGTACAGAGCTTTTGTATGTAGCCTTGGACGGATGAAGTTCATGTCACTTCATCCAGCTTTTCGATGTCTAAGTGTGACATCTAGTAGTATCTAACCTCAGCTGACAGTCATCATCTGCATGCGTTGCAGACCACTGGATGGCGATGCGTCAACAGATCCCCGGCTGAGAACCGAGTTTGTGCTCCGGCTGTGAGGCAGCTTCTTGGGCGGGCTCGATGGGGATGGTGTGTGCTCCGGGGTGAATACCCTGGTGAAGGCCGGGCTGTCACTGTGTTGCCGAGGCGTTCGCGCAGGGCTGGAGGTCAACTGGTCTGCCCGGCGCACAACTTCTGATAGGGTATCCCGCAGATCGCCAGCCCGCTTGACAAGGGCTTTCAGGCTGTTCGTGCCAAAGTGAAGCTTATCATCGCGGGCAGACTCAGCAGCAGTCCTCTGCTGCATGGCATCCAGGACGGATCTCACAATGTCCGTGACATCGTGTCCTCCCATGTTGATGTTGTTCTCGGGCGTTTTCGGTCGCGGGGGAGGGAGGTCATCGGGAGCCGGGCTGTTCCCTCCAAATATGTCGTCATCAGGAGAGAAGACAGAGCGTCGACGGCCGGCAGGCCGTTCGCGAATAACGGCAGTCTTGGAAACGTTGATCTCGTGAACTTCGTCAAAAGGGTCTTCTTTTTCGATTGGAGCGGGTGATGCGGCATCAAATCCTTCCATGAATCGCTCACTCATCACTGACGATGAGTCGACATCCATTCCCTCCAACTCGTCCTCATCGGGAGATGCCAGGGCGATGATACCCTCAGCTTCTTGCCAGAGACCAGCGTTGGGACGCCGAGCATGTCCCAATCTTTGCCATGGCGACATAGACGCTGAGATCATTAACAAGCAGAGAGAACTCCCGGATGTGACCAGAATGCTGCTTCAGGCTCGGTTGAGACGCCTGGATAGAGGCGGGCACCACCATACCGAATGCGCTATCGGTGTCTTTATCCTCCGACTCGTTGCCGCCAAATTCAAAGTCATCGTCCCAGTCTTCGCTGACGGTCTTCGTGCCCAGGCCCCAGGTTCCGAACTTTTGAGATGCTATCGAGGCCGTCTCCGCAGCGTCGTGAACAACAGGTACGCTTTGACTGCGAACATGCATCGCGGTGGGTCCTTTCCGAATGGCCGTACGGCCACCTCTGATATCGAGACCTTTGCCGTAGGCAGTTTTCGGACGGAACGAGCTGCCATTGTCGACTTTTTCGTTGGTTGGTTCACTCCAGTCGAAGATGTTGCTTCGAGGCCTCTCGCTAAGGTCATTTCCCGTGTCGACATTGCTGTTGCCGCTAATGCTAGCGAGAGCCATGCGCAAATTAGGGCTGACGCCGCGCGAGTTCATGGAGCTTGGAGGAGATAATTGGTTGCTGTATGCCATCTCATCCTCGTCGCGAGCCCAGTCATCGTCAAAATCATCCTCAAGCGACAAACGGCCAAAATCCTTGCTGCCAAGGGAATATTCATTGGATGGGCGCTCGATGCTGTAGCGCGGCACCATGACGTCTGAATCCGGGCGTATTCTAGGTTCGTGATTGACACGGACTGGCGTCGGGATGCTCTCATCCTCCTCCATGATCCTGTCATCAACATCCCAGGAGTGGCCTAGAATTTCCTGGATAGATAGTCGCTTGGTCTTGGTCGCGACGGCAGTTCCCGGTGGAGATTCGTCGAACATGGATTCTGTCGGAGTCTCCAAGCGGTTGATGGCAGACGCTGCGGTGCGCAGAGAGTCGAACATCGTATCACTCTTGAAATCTGTGTCGTCATCATCGCCTGAGATAAAGTCTCTCGCCTCCAGATCGGAACTGTTCATGGTCGAGCTCCGATCGGTGCAAGTGCTGCGATAGTAGGCAGCGAGAGCCGCGGAGCTCTGAGAACTACCGGACGGCTGAGTAGAACGTGGCGAAGGTACAGGGCCTCCCGATGAGCCAAGTCGGGACACGTCCACGTTGAAACTGGAGAGACGCGAAAGGGGCGGCAAGGGCGACGAAGTGTTGCGACTGCGCGGCTGGAGGTGAGTGGCGGTTGCAGGGTCCAAGTTGGTGGCTGGCTGATTGTTTTGCGCCGGGTAGGTATTGTCTGCAGGCGCAGCGAGGTCGTGGTCGTCTTGGGTGTGACCAGGGGTCGTCGTCGCAGGTGCAGACACATGCCGCTTGTTCCCACCTTTTGATTCCCCGCGCTTTGAACGCCGAATGCTACCCGCCCTCTGCACCCAGTTCGGTGAGGTGAAATGCATCATGGACCGCCGCGTGCGCTTTGTAGGCGTATCTCCTGGCGTCGAGGGTGTATCTTGATCGTTTTCGTTTTCGTTATCGTTTTCCTTCTCGGTCTCCTTATGCGTAGTGGCGGCTTCGTCTTTTGAATTTTCAGTGTCCTTCGTCACTTCGTCAGTTGTCGGCGTCTCATTAGACAATGGCGGAACAGCAGCGTCGCCGAGCATAGCACCAAGGATTAAATATATATTATGCGCGTCTTCGTCAGGTACGAAGATGCGTTTAGTCGTTGTTGACGATCTGGTGCTGGGGCTGCGGTCAATTAAGCGATCGGGAGTGCTTCGCGAAATGACATTGGCCCTGCGAGAGTGAAAAAAGGACGTCCACTTGGCTGATGCCTTTGTTTTGGCCTTGGGCGACGTCTGTTCTTTGTTGCCTTCCTTGGGTGGTCGTGGGGTGGCTTCTGGGTCGGGAAAGTTGTACTGATCGAAGGAGAATTTGGGTTCGGCGATAGGCTCAACAACGTGAACGTCGTGGTGGATTTGGTGCAGAGTAGCGGATCTCTGGTGGCTTGTCGCGGGGCGGCGAAGGCTGGGAAGGTGCGTCCGCGAGCGACGGCGCATTACAGGACCATTTTGGTGCGCAGAGGGCGGTCGCTTGACGAGTTTGTTTGGTGGCAGCTGCGAGGGAATCGAACCGGTAGGAGAGAGAATCGGAGCGGCCGAAGTGTTTGAGAAGGCGACCGACTGGTTGTCAAAACCAAGGCTTGACCGAATGCTTCCGTGTTGTGACAATGGTCGAAGAGACAGTCGCCTTATCCACGAGCCGTTTGACGAAACGGATTCTCTCGAGTCCTCGGCCAAGGTAGGCGAAGCTGGGTCGCCCGGGACAAGAGAGGCCCTTCTGCTATGCAAGAAAGAGGGCGGAAAGTTGAAGTGCTGGCTCAACGGGCGACTGGGACGCGACGACGTTTCGTTCGATTTGGAGCCGAAGGAGAAGTTGGGGGGTTGAGTGCCGAAGCGTTCGTCTGGTGCGGGCGCCTGGGCGAGAGAACTGGTGCCGGGACGAGATGAGACAGGGGCGGCGTTGCTCAATGGGTGACTCGGAGGAATGTCTTGGTCTGAGGCTAGTTTCCTCCTGTACGTGGGAAAAGGCTGGGTGGAACTCGCATCATCTGGATGAGCGAAAACTAGACCAAGTGCCGCTCCAGCAACCGCAGTGCCAGTGCCTACGAGCTAATAATGGGCGCGTCGAGTCAGCGGGACGGATTGAGAATAGACAGGCAAACACACAAAGTCAGGGGAGTCTTGTGGAGGAACGGTGATGGGGATGATGGGCTGTGGGCAGGGAAATGAAGAAGCCCCCGTAGCCTTGTCGAGTGTCGAATTGAGAGGGAAATAATCGTAGTGTAGCGTCAAGGCAAGAGTTGGGGGGATGCCTGTACGGATATAGGATACAGGATACGGGATATGGGATACGGGATATAGGAAGGACACTGAGAGGGTAGGACTGGGACTGTACGGCAAGCAGGCAACTTACACTGGGAACGGTCTGCATATTTGCAGTACGTTATCAATCTACTACTGGGAGAACCAACGAGCAAGGCCGGAGACGGGCATGCGGGCGGAGGAGTCGAAGGTGCTCTCGAGGGACGTGGTAAGCATCGTCAAGACATATGGGCCAATCTCTCGGGTTGGATTGTTGAGGAATGGGCGTCGGGTCTTGGTGTTGTGGATTCGATTCCTGGGGGGGAGGAGGGGGGCGAGCGGCGGTCGCGACGTTGACGGGTGAGAAAGACAAAGGCGAAGCGGGAGAGAGAGAGGGTGCAAAACACCGAGAAGAAAGAGTTGACGTGAGACAAGGAAATGCAGGTCGGTGGAGGTCGAGAGAGGACGAGTGAGAGTGAGGGCGCAAGTTGGTAGGCAAAGAGAACAAGCAAGACGGGATGAAGGATCAACAGGCCAACGGCGGGCACACACAGATGTCTAGCAGAGGGCTCTCGGATGGTGCAGAAGTCGAAAATGGAAGTCGAAGTCGTTGCTGTCGTGGTGGTCGTGGTCGTGGTCGTGGTGGTCGTCGAAGCAATGGCAATGGTATCCCGGGTTTCCTCCCCCTTTCCAGAAGACGAGATCAAGATCGGACCAGAATAGAAGTCGAAAAGAAAGCAAGCAAACGCGGGTGGGAAGAGGAGAGGAAGCGCGTCAGTGGGCTACCGACGACGTAAGGTACGTAGGTAAGGTAAGGTAAGAAGAGGGTCAAGGTCAGTTCAGTGGTGAGTGGGTGGTGTGTGGGTGTGTGTGTGGGAAGCGCCAATGGCTGAAGGTCGTGTGGGAGGACGGAGGACGGGCGGAGGCGAGGATCGTTCGCTCTCGTTCGGATGGAGGTCCAGGATCAGCTTCAGGTCCCGGTCGTTCAAGCAAGGTCCACGCCCTGGCCCTTGGCCCCGGTCCAAGTCCAAGTCCACAGTCCAAGTGCTCAAAAGTCTGTGGGATTCCCCAGGCTCTTCAGACTCTGGGCACTGGAGTCAACGAGCCGCTGAATCAGAAGTGAGAGAGAGGGAGAGAGAGAGAGAGGGAGAAGGAGGGAATGGGGGAGGGAATGGGCGAGCGAGAGAGAGGGAGAGAGAGAGAGAGCTGGAGGAGAAAGCAGAGGAGCTGAGCGACAGGGCCGTTATCCCGGAAGGGAATAGGTGCACAGAATGCAATCGGGGATTTGGGAAGCACTTCGGGGCGTGTCTAAGTCCAAGTCTTTAGTCTTTGGGCTTCCTCTCTGAGGTGCCGTCTCGTCTCTGGTCCCCGTCCGTACCTTACTTGCTTGCTTACCTTACTTACAGCTTTGCAGATGGGATGCATACGGGGAGTGGAGTCTGGCTGGAGCGCAGGAGATGACTCCTGTGGCATGCCGGCCAGTGAGAGGCCGTCCGCACAGTCACTTCGCTCGCTCCTGCAGTTGCTGCGAGCCCTGGACTGGACAGCGCCAGTCAGGGACCCCGGGGACCTGAGCTGGCGGCTCCCTGCTGAAAGCGCACCTCAATAGCAAAACCCGAGGAAGGTACAGATACTAACAGTCTGACACACACCACCAACCAACCCAACCGGTTCACCGTCGTCGCCAGGCCTTCCTTACTTTTTCTTCTTCGTTTTTATTACCTACCTGCTCTAGTCACCCACCATGCTGGCAATAACACCGATGCTAAGCAACACGCCCTTATTTTTTTTTATTCCCCCAATTCACTCTCTGCAAATAATCACTGCTACATGCCCATGGACAAGAAAAGGCAATTCCCCGGCGGTCCTTCCAGTCCGTCGGCCTCCTGCTGCAACGGACCGTTGCTTCTCTTCCCTTGCTCTTTCTTTGTTCTCTACCCAGTATCCGCACCATACCTTAGGTACCTACATTCGGCACACATGATGGTGAGTCAATGGCAATCAATGCCAATGGCCGCTAATACTACGGGCTAATGTACATGGAAACCAAGCGTACTTGATACTTGTGTGTAGGTTGAAAGGCCAGCCATCTTCAACCCGCTAGCTTCGTTCTCGTTCCGTCATCCTAGAATCTTTCCCTTTGCATTCTTACCGAGTAGGGAAACACGAAAGTAAACCACAAAAGTAACCTTCTTGACAAGACGAACCCACGAGGCAAACGTCTTATCTCTTTCTTCTTCATCCAGTCCCCTAAGTCTGTGTCAGTCACTCAATCTATCAACCATGCTACAACATCCACCTTTTCTCTTTCTGACTCTCTTCTGCCTGCCTTCCCACGCGCACCCCCGCCTCCGCTTACCATCCGCTCTGTCTCCCTTTCGTCATTGCTTCTTTTGTTTTTCTTCTTGCTCGCTGCCCAGATATCATCCACCCCGCCTCTCCTCCCAAAACAACCTAAAACGGACCAGCTCTGCCCACCCACCCACTGGGGCCAAGCTAGGTGCCTTGCCATTTCCATGCTTAGCAAGCCCAGGGCCCCTGGTCTCTCCTTCATGCCATCCATCCTGGGAAATCCGCCCGCCCTGCGAGGGGGAAAGGCATGAAATTTGAAAACAACCACCACTTGCCAGAGTCAACCCCCGGACGAAATCGATCGCCCTAGCGCGGATCGGCTGAGACCTGTTATCTCAACCATGCAGACCAGCCCCGAAGCCCAGCCGCAACCCGTCAGTCCTTGAGGAGCAGTACAGTACTAGCTAGGTATTATGTTGTAACAAGACGCCATTCATCCAAACTCCCTTCAAGCTATGTACAAGTATCTGTATCGCCTGGTCCTGCCTGTATCTATGCGGCTTGCCCGCTTGCCCGCTTGCCTCCCCAGGCCCCGCACCGAGACGCGTACCTACTAATCGTATGTACATACGGCCAAGACCCGAAGTTGCAGAAACAAGACTTAAAGGACAGGGGCCATGCCTGGGAGACCGGGGTAAACTACATAGTAGGTAGCCTCTTGCCTCTCGGAAAGCGCAGCATTCGGATGCGCTTTTCAGCGACCCTACCAATGTTAGTGCGGCGGCATCGCCGTATCGCGTCTGCCACATGCGCTGAGGCATGGGCATCCTACCGTCTAATCAGTTACATGCTCAGCTTGTGCGCCTTCACGGCCGTCAGTGGCTGCTGGAAAGCCGCACAACGCTGGTACAGCATCAGCCGCGCTCGCTTCGCTTCTGACACCTGCAGCAACTCACATGTATCAAATCGACAATACCCACGAACACAGGCGCTTGTGTCGAGCTTCCAATTTCCACTTGCCCTGTTCTCGCCCTCGTGTCACTGTCGTCAGTCAGCCGTTGGTCTACACCCCGCTCTCAGCCAGCCAGCCCCATGGCCGTCCGCATGTGTTCCGTCAACGTTGACTTGCCTCATCCAAAGACATTCACTGACACAGAAACAAAGACGGCGGCATACATACGGAGAGAGACACATGTGCCAGGTTAGCGCTCGTGGCCGTGCTCATTGTTCTCGCCGTGTTTTCTTTTTCTTCTTCTGCTTATAATTTGTTGCTCGGCTTTCCCATCCATTGGGCGTGAGGATCCAACCTTCCCATCTACCGGCCACCTGCTTGATGGTCTGTTCCATTGTTGGCGCCAGCCCATAAATGCAAGTCCAAGTCGTAAGCACCGGCATTTCGAGCCCGTCCTTTCGCCTAGGCGCCGGGCATCCACAAGGAAGAGCCTTGGAGTCTGGGCAGACGGCGGGCCAGCAGCCAGCTTCAGCATCCTTTGACGGGCTGCTGCCCCTCATTCTCTCCAACAACCGTCGCCACCGGAAGACGGCTTTCGTAGACGATGGTACCTTTCTTCAGATGGGGTTCCATCTGAAGGCTCCAATGTTGGCACCGCGAGCGGAGTGCTCTGCTCTCCGCGCGCCCTTCCTCGGCACCTTACCTTTCATCTAAAGCCCTGGACTGGGGCTGGTGTGGTTTGGTCTGTTCGCTGTTGAGACTAATTCTGAACCTCTCAGTCTTCTTCTCTCATTGTGTGTTTGTCTCTCTGCGATCCCTGTGTACCCACAAAATCCTATATTGGATCTTGCCTTGTGTAATCGTGCTGCTGCTGGTTCTACCGCTGGCGATCTCTCTCGTAGAACTGAGACACCTCCAAAATTGTCGCGTTGACCAGGAGGAGCCGCGTGGTGCCGATGCCCACTCCCGACCCGGCGGACTGGCCAGGCGAGGTGTTGTGATTGTATCCGTACCTTGGCCATGGCGACGAGGTGGCATGGGCATGGGGGGCATGGCCTACTTGTGGGCCGCCCGCTGGCCTGTGTTTTGAGTGTGGGACATCAACAACAACAACAACAACAACAACACACACACACACACAAAAGAAAACAATAAACAAGATACCAAACTCGTCCACCTCATACACATACAGACATACACACGCAGAAGATCCCGGCATGCCTGGCGGTTACCCAACCCGTCCATAACTACTTAGTTACCGAGTTTTCAACAGCATGGTCCCCGTCACAAACATGGCCGTCTTGGTTGCACTGCAGATGACTTGCCGTCGTTTCAACTTTTACAACGGACGCGAGCGTTACGTCGTTTTGTCATTTTCAGCCCCGCCGCCCATGTTGTGTCGGGTTGGGTCCCAGATATGCGCAGGTTGCCGTCGTGCTCGCTGCGTTCCCGTTCCTCGCTCCCACTCCTGTAGTTGCAGGTAGTGGCGAGTGAAGCGACACTTGTAGCCGGCGAAGTGCGGTACGAAGTAGGCAGGTCGGGTACCTTACCTGATCAACTATTCGTAGCTTGGGTCCACAAAAAGATCATGTCGCACCCGGCCGCAACAAAGTTGACGATGTTTCGGTCTCCCGAAGGCTCGCCCGCAGTTGTCCACTTCCGCGTTGCCCTATCGTTGTTTGGGATACGCAACAGCTGTTTCGCACCCTCCAATCAACTTACCCAGGCAGCACAGAGAGGTGAACAAGTCAGCCGAGGCGGTGGATGACCGCCATCTCTGACCGCCAGCCTCGTTCTCGTCTTGTCAAGCCAGCAAGCAAGTATGAATATGCCCGGGCGTGTACTTGACAACTTCGTGTCGGTACATTCCCGCTTCCATGCTTGCCCCCCCCTCTTTCTCCAGACCTTGCGCCAAATAGCTTCCCTGCCGAGCAAGCTGTCTATTCCGTCTTACCGCTGGAGCGGCTTATCCAGTCGTCAACAACGCACGCTTCCATAATGCGGCGGCGCCTGCTTAGTGGCGGCGTAAGTCGGACCTAGTGCCACAGAGCGGCGGGTTGGTGGATTCCTTCGAGAAGAACGACACGGGGGCCATTGCGACTTGCGCCACCCTGCATTTTCGTGTGCCCGGGGGGGCCTTAGACCTTGGATGCTGCCTGTGGGCTACGGGCGTGCTGTACCCGTATGGCTTTTTGCTGCCATTGTCCAGCGCTCGGTGAGTCTCGCTGGATCAAACCCCCCGTTTTTGTCCCGGATAATCCACTTTGGGGAACTTGTAAAACTGTGTCCAATCAATCCTGCCGGCCACCATGGTGGGAGTAGTGCGAGATAATTTGTGGGCTTAAACTGGTTTTAAATTTTGCGGTGATCGTCAATTGTATCCTCTCTCGGTGTCATGGTCCCGTCTGCGATGGGAGATGCAGAGAGCGAGAGGGACAATCAGAGGAAGGAAAGTTCCATCAAGGACGAAGGTAGACGGATCAATCGCTACCTGTTTGGCGCGTTGTCATTATGCGACTGATACTTCATTCAACTCCCAGCCGCCTCCGTCGTTTTCGTAGTCGTCGTACTTGCGTCGACGTAAGTCGAAGAGACCTAAGGCCCGTCTTCCAACATGAGACGTTGGCGCTATTCAGCAAGGCTAAGCTGCCTCTCCACATGACCTGATTTTAGAAGCAGAGAAGGAAACGCCATCTCGCCTTCAACAGCTAACGAGCTACGGATACACCGTGGCCATGGCCAGGCGACTAAGTCCGTAAGCGATCTGACCGGCGAAAGCTGCCAAGGCAATGCTTCGAATTACCGTTCCGTCTCTTGGACGACGCTTTAGTCCAGAGTTGGCCAAGTAGCCTCTCGATTACCAAGGCAATCATGAGGGGCCCTGATGAGCCAGATCATTTGTCCGCGTCTATCTGAGAAGGAAAAAGCATGGGGAAGGAGGTCCAGGGTCCTGAGCCAGTCCAGTCCGCCAGCGCGTTGCAGCAGAAGCTAGCTTTTCAACGGGTGCATTCGCTTATGGCCAATTGAGGCCAAGGGAGCCGGCGCACAGCTCAGCGCTCTGCGCTCAGCGCTCAGCGCTCACCAGCGTATTTGGCAAAAGTGTCACCACGGACAGTTGCCCTGCGAGTAGAATAGCCGAGTGAAACTTGAAACGACAGCAGGAGCCTCAGTCCGTGGCGCGCGGGTCAAGGACGTTGGAGGAGTCGATGCAGCAGTGGAAACGGGGGCGATGCGAATGCACGAAATCTTGTCCGCAAGGGCTCAGAGTGGTGCCCTGCTGATGACCCTGGCAGGCTGTGCATGAGTTTCTGCTCCATTCAACTAATTGTGAGGATCAAGCCCACCGAGTGGTTTAAGCCGCTCTTCGCCATCCAGTCCAATGCGAACCAAATGTCTCTGCAACCCGCTGTCACGAGCCACGATGGGGACTCTGGATCTCTCGAATAATACCGGTGTCTAACGATAATGATGAATCCTCAACGGCCTGAGTAGCAGTGGGCTTGTGCCTGGCACCGAAATCTCCCATAGAGGACAGGGACGTTCCAGTATCAAAGACGGGAATAAGGCAGTCAAAGCTTGCATCCTTGTTGATATTTTAGTCTTCGCAAGCCCCAGTGTCGCGGTCATCTGACCATTGTCCTTGTTACACCGGGCATATAACTATTCGTATCGCCTAGATAGGGTTCGGCCGTTCCTGAGCAGGACTTCGATACCCGTATGGTATATACCAACTACCATACCCACGTCAGATTGCTACTCTCGCTGCGGATGGACGTCGTATTCTCCATCTCGACACGTTAATGGACGCCGTTGCATGTGCATGGTTGGCAAGGCACCCGGCTTGCCGTCTCACCGGTGTCGAGGGTTTTGTATCCGTACGCTACCCTTAATAATGCGAATACTGGATTTGAACGGGTGCATCACAAGTTGTTCAGAAAGGTCCAAGGCTCGTTCGGTAAGAGGTCAGGAGCGATACCGACGGTGAGCTGACGTTCCCACTTGGCTGCAGCGTCGTCCGATGTCATCCGGAACGGGGGAATCCCATCCTTCCTGGTTCTGATCCGTCGCGGACGTGAGGAGACAATGGTCATTACGTGACATGATAGGATGACAGGAGTTTTGCCGATGTACCTCGCGAGCCAAGCTTGTCCTTACTTTGCAGCAAGGGTTTCTAAGACCATGAGGTGCCGCTCCGGCGCGGCTCGTTCAAAAAGCCCACAGTCCTGATGGATGGCAGTCATGTGACGCCATCTTACCAGTGGCTCATTTCGATCCGAGACATCTCGACCATGTTGTCCACCGAACTTGGTCTTGCTTGCTCACGTATGACCAAGCAGGAAGATGCGAGATGTTTTGAGATGCCGTTCTGAGACATTGGTCGAGGCGGCAATAACATTGGGATAACGTTAAGTGAAAGCTGGGATCCCTGGACAGATCTTCAGTGCATGGCGTAGCATGGCGCAAGAGCAGCCTGTTCTTTTCCATCGCTGTTGGGCTGCCAGTGTCTACGCAGGTGTCTGTCGATTGGTGGCACAATGTGGTGGGTTCTCAGGCTCTGACAATTGGCCGCCACTCACCAGATAGTTTCCCGTCACGTCTTCGCGTGCGGTCCGGAGCACGACTGCTGGCGGGATGACGAACGATTGACTTGCAGACACGCAAAGCCTGCGACGCGGTCGTTAATCTCCGCATATCGCTATATCGCGTAAGGGCAGGGTACCCGGCCCGCAGCCAACACTCTTGACAATCCCAATTCGGTCGTGTCGTCCGAGCTAGGCTCTGCAGAGTTGTTCAGCTCGCTTCTATCGGATCGAGACCCAGAGGTTTCATCAATGAACAGCGATGTAATGTTGGTGGCAGCGGTGGCTTTTGCCTTTTGAAAGAACTGTCCTAGTGTGACAAGAGAGCACAGGCAAACGGTAAACTCATCCTGATTCAAACAAGCTCCTTCTGCCTAGATGTCTTGTCCGATTCCATGGGCTTGGGCCAACCGCTTGTTGACTTACCCGTACTGTCGGTATCGAGACGGCGTGTGTCCGACTTGAAAATGATGCTGAGCTGTCTTGTAACTAGCAGATGCCGCAAGGGAAACAAAATACAGAATCGGCAGTCTCACCATCGTCGGAGAGGGGGCAAAAAAAAAAAAAAAAAAAAAAAAAAGCGGTGTTCGAAGAACTAGCAGAGAGTGCGACGTGCTTGCTGCAGGACCTGGCGGCTGTGGTTGCATTTGGCAGCCAACTAACGCTACGGCGATGCTGACTGCAATGGGCTGCGATTGGCTGCGACACCCTAAGGCGGGCACACACAGTAGGTAGGCGAAAAATTTGTCGGACCGAAGTTCTTCCTAGTAGGGGTTTCGAGTTCACCTCTCACGCTCCAGTGTCATGGCCGTGGCACGCCGTGCTAGTTCCCAAGTCCCACATTTTGAGGTTCTGAGCCTCAGGTGAATTGTGATATCACGAATTTCAGCCAACACAACGGTGAATTGCTGATCTAGCTTTGACAGGTGAGGGATATTCGACCCAGGGCTGTCTGTGACCCACACCTTGTACGTTCAAGGCGACAATACAGTATCAGGCCAGTGCTCTTGGCGAATCCGTCTTCGGAATTTTCACTCAAGTCAAGTTGCACATCGTGGTCTGCCCAGCATGGAAGCCGAAATCAGAACGGTCCTGCCTAACATCGATCCGGTGCTCTCCGAGTACTCGGTTGGCTACTTGACTCATGCCTCGACCATTTGGTCAGATGAGGAGGAGCAGTCCGGGCCGTCTCCTCTTGCCGAAGCCGCTTCCACGGTTACCGAGCTGCTGCTCTCAGCCTCTGGCAAGCCGGATGCTAAACTCCAGGAGAAAATCGAGAAGCTCGTCGAGAAGTGGGTTGAAAAGTATAGCGAGGCAAACGGGGCTCAGCGCAGTGGACCCTCGGCTGTGAAGCGCCTCGACCAGACTTTCCAAGTCGGCTCTCAACGCAACATATCTTCCACCCTCGCTGTAGCCACCGGTGCTGTTGACTTAGAGTCTGCCAATGCTCGCAAGGTCGAGTCCAAGGTCGACAGAAAGAAACTCGAAAAGGCCGAGCGCAAGATTGCTGCCAAGCAACAGAAGAAGACATTTAAGACCGTCGAGTATGAGGCATCCAAGCTGCTGAACGAGCCTGAGTCCACTCAGTTACGAAGAATTCTACATGGCAGTCAACCCGCTTCAGCTGGGTTCTTCTGGTGGGAACAAGACGAAAGACATCAAGTTGGACAACGTCGACGTCTCGATTGGCGGCCAGCGTATCCTTACCGACACGAACTTCACCTTGGCATATGGTCACAGGTATGGTCTCGTTGGTCACAACGGTGTTGGTAAATCTACTCTGTTGCGCGCCTTGTCCCGCAGAGAGCTGCCAATCCCACCTTACATCACCATTCTTCACGTAGAGCAGGAGGTAAGAACGATCGTGTCAGACGCACCGTAGGTGGCCTTTTCCTGACGATTTCCCAGCTCACTGGCGACGACACGCCCGCAATCCAAGCCGTGCTTGACGCCGATGTCTGGCGCAAGGTCCTTCTCAAGGAGCAAGCTGTAAGTTGCCGGAATGATGGTCGTTCAACCCCTCCCAGGGTAACGGTGCTGACTCGGCATAGGAAATTACACAAAAGCTGTCAGACATAGAAACTCAGCGAGCGTCATTGGCGGACACTTCTGCAGATGCTGCGAAGCTCGACAGAGACAGAGAGGCTCTAGACAACAGACTCGGCGACATCCAGGGCAAGTTGGCAGAGATGGAGTCTGACAAGGCCGAATCAAGAGCTGCGAGTATTCTGGCTGGTCTTGGTTTCTCCGCTGAACGTCAGCAAAACGCTACCAAGACCTTCTCCGGTGGATGGCGTATGCGTCTCGCGTTGGCTAGAGCGCTCTTCTGTGAACCCGACCTGCTGCTTCTTGACGAACCGTCAAACATGTTGGACGTTCCCTCCATCGCCTTCTTGTCGAACTACCTCCAAGGATACCCGAGCACCGTTTTGGTCGTTTCTCACGACAGAGCCTTCCTTAACGAGGTTGCCACCGACATCATCCACCAGCATTCTCAACGTCTCGACTACTACCGTGGGGCCAACTTCGAGTCCTTCTATGCAACTCGCGAAGAGCGCAAGAAGACCGCCAAGAGAGAATACGAGAACCAGATGGCTCAACGCGCCCACCTCCAAGCCTTCATCGACAAGTTCCGCTACAATGCGGCGAAGTCTTCCGAAGCTCAGTCACGTATCAAGAAGTTGGAGAAGATGCCGGTGCTGGAGCCGCCAGAGACCGAGTACAGCGTCAAGTTCAAGTTCCCGGAGGTCGAAAAGCTGTCTCCGCCTATCATCCAGATGACAGGAGTTACGTTTGGCTACAGCAAGGAGAACATCTTGCTGCGTAACGTGGACCTTGATGTGCAGCTGGACTCTCGTATCGGTATTGTCGGACCCAACGGTGCAGGTAAAACAACTGTCCTCAAGCTGCTGATCGGAAAACTGTCGCCTACGTCTGGTCTTATTTCACAGAACCCGCGTCTGCGTGTAGGCTTCTTTGCCCAGCATCACGTTGATGCGCTGGACCTCACGATGAGCGCTGTGAGCTTCATGGCTAAGACCTACCCCGGCAAGACGGATGAAGAATATCGCAGACAGCTGGGTGCATTTGGTATCACGGGAACGACGGGCTTGCAGAAGATGGCTGTGCTTTCTGGAGGTCAGAAGTCGCGTGTCGCGTTTGCGTGCCTGGCCTTGACCAACCCGCATATCCTGGTTCTTGACGAACCGTCCAACCATCTCGATATCGAAGCGATGGATGCTCTCGCGGATGCGCTGAAGGAGTTTGAGGGCGGTGTGCTCATGGTATCTCACGACGTCACCATGCTGCAGACTGTATGCACATCGCTGTGGGTGTGTGATGGCGGAACGGTCGAGAAGTTCCCAGGAGATGTACAGGCATACAAGAAGAGAATCGCTGCTCAGGCGGACGCTGCGGGTGTCGTCAAGGCCCACTAGTCATAGTAGCCAACATAGAGAGGCTTTCTTGTCGCGTTGCAATGCAAGTCTGATGCCTGTCCGTATGCTTTCGGATTTTGAGACCGGAGACCTGTTTTTACTGTCTGTAGCCTCGCTCTTGCGGTGTCTTTTCTCTGTCATCGTCCCTATATACTGTCAGCACTGCGTTGTCGTATACTGTCCTCGTTCTACAAATATCGTCGGTTGAACTCAGGGGACGGCGGTTCTAGTCGAGTAGACCCAAAAAAGACAGCCGTTCTCTAGGTAGTATGATGATTGTGATCACCCTGGATAATAAGGCTGGCAGGTTGAAATGGCTCTCAGGTCACACCGGAAGCTCATTTGGAGCAATGAAGTCCCCTGTAAGGTGAAGATCCACTAGCAATTTAGCGTTTCTGAAGAGTGCTTGAGGCCAATGCCGAGCAATGCCATTCGAGGCTACTCTTTATTGGGCATATACTTTCGGTAAGCGGCGAGAAGTCGTGGCTGCCCCCCCCCATCGGTCTGCTCCTGTTGTCGCGCTTCTTCCAGGATGCTCTCCAGTCTCCAGATAAGGTAATGAACGTGGGTGGTCGGAATCCTCAGCAGGTCAGGTCTAGTCGATGAGATGACGTCTAAACTTACCCATCTCCGGTTCTCGGGTCGCAAAGTAACGAATTTAGGTATCTGAGGTTTTTCTTCAAATCAAATACCTACCTGGGTTACCTTAGATACAGGGACCAGAGATACGGTACGTACCTGCCAATTAGGTGCTGTCTCCTTAAGTTGCTGCCACCTCAAGTGTGCAACCCAAGGCCAACCAACCCCACCGTCAATTGGCTCTGGCGGGTGCCTTGCACTGAGACCATGCCAAATACGGGGATGCACGGGCCCAAACAGTAAACAAGCGAGCTGCACCCCTTCCCCTCTGGCTTCGCTGGCGTGGTGTCCGGCCCGTGGCGGTGAACAAAATCACACCCACCCGCAAACAAAAATCAACAACCTCTCCCCCTACCTATCCTCGCGACCTCATCCACCTTCACCCCAACCACGTCCGACTTGAAGCTTCGCGCGTAGCTCTCAAGCTCTTCTCATCGCCCACCCTCGGTCAAGCCCACTCAGTGTTTTTCATCATCCAAAATGCGTGAGATTGTAAGTTGCTGTCCATCACCACAATCACAACAACATTTGCGACGCGTTTATCCGGCTTGCCCCTGAGCATACCCCGCCGACAGTTTTACCCATGATCACCAAACCCGCGACGCCCGTCAATCATCGACCTCCTACTCTGGAATGTTTTGCTGACTGCGACTTTTCTCTCTACAGGTTCACCTCCAGACCGGCCAGTGCGTAAGTCTTCCCGAGTCAAATCCAACCGCCTGATTGCGGGGCTAACCTCTTTGATGAACAGGGTAACCAGATTGGTGCTGCCTTCTGGTACGTGACGAGACTGCCGACGACCCGGCATATAACACTTGCGAGAAGTACAAATGTTGATGATGGAATAGGCAAAACATTTCTGGCGAGCACGGCCTCGACAGCAATGGAGTGTATGTCATGCTCCTTATCTGGCCACATTGGTGTTTGACCGCTAAATTCGAACAGCTACAACGGCACCTCTGAGCTCCAGCTCGAGCGCATGAGCGTCTACTTCAACGAAGTTTGTTACCTTATAGCCCCCAGAGTGCAAGATTAACATATTGACGAGTACTGACCTTCGCTCCTACGCAGGCTTCCGGCAACAAGTACGTGCCCCGCGCCGTCCTCGTCGATTTGGAGCCCGGTACCATGGACGCCGTCCGTGCCGGTCCTTTCGGCCAGCTCTTCCGCCCCGACAACTTCGTCTTCGGTCAGTCTGGTGCCGGCAACAACTGGGCCAAGGGTCACTACACCGAGGGTGCCGAGCTCGTCGACCAGGTTCTCGATGTTGTCCGCCGCGAGGCCGAGGGCTGCGACTGCCTCCAGGGTTTCCAGATTACCCACTCCCTCGGTGGTGGAACCGGTGCCGGTATGGGTACCCTCCTGATCTCCAAGATCCGTGAGGAGTTCCCCGACCGCATGATGGCTACCTTCTCCGTCCCCTCCCCCAAGGTCTCCGACACCGTCGTCGAGCCCTACAACGCCACCCTCTCTGTTCACCAGCTGGTCGAGAACTCCGACGAGACCTTCTGCATTGACAACGAGGCCCTCTACGACATTTGCATGCGTACCCTCAAGCTGTCCAACCCCTCTTACGGCGACCTGAACCACCTCGTCTCTGCTGTTATGTCCGGTGTCACTACCTGCCTGCGTTTCCCGGGTCAGCTGAACTCTGACCTGCGCAAGCTGGCTGTCAACATGGTTCCCTTCCCCCGTCTCCACTTCTTCATGGTCGGCTTCGCTCCCCTGACCAGCCGTGGCGCCCACTCTTTCCGCGCCGTCAGTGTTCCTGAGCTCACCCAGCAAATGTTCGACCCCAAGAACATGATGGCTGCTTCTGACTTCCGCAACGGTCGCTATCTGACCTGCTCTGCCATCTTGTGAGTTGACCCGAGTGATCCCTTTTCCATGATTTTGCTAACTCCCTTCCTAGCCGTGGCAAGGTCGCCATGAAGGATGTCGAGGACCAGATGCGCAACGTCCAGAACAAGAACTCGTCCTACTTCGTCGAGTGGATCCCCAACAACGTCCAGACCGCCCTCTGCTCCATTCCTCCCCGTGGTCTCAAGATGTCCTCCACCTTCGTCGGTAACTCCACCGCCATCCAGGAGCTGTTCAAGCGTGTCGGTGAGCAGTTCACTGCCATGTTCCGTCGCAAGGCTTTCTTGCATTGGTACACTGGTGAGGGTATGGACGAGATGGAGTTCACTGAGGCTGAGTCCAACATGAACGACTTGGTTTCCGAGTACCAGCAATACCAGGACGCTGGTGTTGATGAGGAGGAGGAGGAGTATGAGGAGGAGGCTCCTCTTGAGGAGGAGGTTTAAGCGCAGTCTACCGCTTAACGCCTAGTGCCACACCCTCAACACCCACCAATGTACTCCATCAGTGGTGGAATTTCGCTTCGCGACTCTGGCTTTGCCAGAAAATGGGCTTCTAGATATACCTCTCTTAGTAGTACGCCTGACGTATCATTCGAGTACGAAGAATCAGACAATGTTCTGTAACCACTGGCCAATCTCAATCACTGTGAATCTCCCCTACTATGCATGTAAGAAGGAAGGCAAGAACGCGAGTTCTCTTTGTGGGAAATGCACTGATTGGAAACTTTTCTGGCGTGACATAACGAAGCTGAGTTGGTAGGCCAATTGAAGTAGCCTCTGAAGTGGGTCTGTCTTTGATGACTAAGGCATGGGAAAAGTTCCTGAGGACCCTCACTACCGTCAATCGAGGAACACACATACGCGCGAACTGGGAGGTAGCTCGCCATTCGACGACCACAATGCTCGCTCCTAGCAGAGGAACGGCGTTGAGGCAGGCCTTAGCCTCCTCGCCGTCCACGACGGTTCCTGCCTTCCTTGTGCCCGCTCTGCAGTCCATGCCCGGACGCCAATTCTGCACAACACCGACCCGACCCTCGAAGCTCGGCCGGACGCCTCTGTCAATCCCTCCTGGTGTAGAGTTGCTGGTTGGCGAACCTTTACTGAAGAAAGACCCGACGAGCTACTTGAAGGTGTTCAAGAGGACAGTTTCTGTCACAGGACCTCTGGGTTCGTACTGGGCACCCAGATGATGGGCCGAGCGAAGCCTTTGCTGATCGTATTCCGTATAGGCAAACTGAACCTCGAGATCGAGCCCTTCGTGAAAATTGAGCAGGATGTCGAGTCCGGCAGAGCGATCCTCTCTGTCGAGGACTCCAACATCAAGGAACAGCGTGAGATGTGGGGTGAGTGGTCTAGTTTCTATATTTCCACCTCCACCTTCCTGAGATGCTTGCTTCCCTCTTGCGTGCAGGTATCTGGACAAGTCAAGGAGCGACGGACTAATCCTTTGTTTGTGATCACAGGCACGACATGGGCGTATCTCCAGCGCTACATCATGGGTGTCTCCGAAGGCCACACGGCTCTCCTCCGACTAGTCGGTATCGGTTACCGTGCGGCTGTCGAGAAGCGCAGCGGCAAGGAAGAATACAAGGGCCAGGAGTTTCTGTGCTTGAAGCTCGGCTTCACGCACCCTGTCGAGGTGGGCATTCCAAAAGGCGTCAAGGTCACCCTCGCATCGCCGACACGCATCTTGCTGGAGGGCATCGACCGAGAAGAAATCATGAGCTTTGCTGGAAGGGTTAGAAAGTGGAGGCCGCCCGAGCCGTATAAGGGCAAGGGCGTGTTCATCAACGACCAGACGATCAAGTTGAAGCAGAAGAAGATCAAATAAGGGGCAATACTGGTGGCGGGGCGGCTGTTCTTGTGTTTGGTATCACGACTTGCATTACTGCAATAACAGCTGCGGCGTTTCAGACGACTGGAGAGGCAGGCCAGAGGGCTGTGTATACCTGTACATCACCGTATGGACTAGGGAAGACCCATTATTGTACACTATTTATTTTGCTGGGTCTTGGAGAGACAAAAATTAAAAAAGATCTATCCCCGTCTAGCTTGACTTTTGGCTCAGTACATCTTGGACAACCTTCAAAACAGTCTCGTGCACAGCGGCTGGCGCGGCGATCACACCCTTGTTGTTTGCCAGCGTCCGGCCGACAGAAAAGTCCAATCTCTTGCCCTGGATATCCGTAACCTGACCACCGGCCTCGCGCACGATGAGATCGCCCGCCGCGTGGTCCCAAATCTTCTCCTGGTATGTCGCCTTGACAGGCAGGCGCAGATAAACATCGCCAGCGCCGCGAGCGATGGAGCCATACTTGCTCTGGCTGTCCATGCGGACGCTGGGCTTGGTGATGCCCAACTTGGCGGCGATCTGGGCCTGGTCGTCGTGAGCACTGTGGCCAGCCTCGACGCTCTCGCAGAAGGTTGCGGCCGACATCTCGGTGATGGGCTTCATGGAGATGGATGCGCCGTCGGCAATGGCGCCGGTCTGGAGGGGATGCGAGGTGGCGCCCTGGCCTTGGACAGCGGAGAAGATGACGCCGTAGCCGGTGTTGTCCGTGGCATTGGAGCCAATGTCGGCAGTCAAAGGCGCCTTGTCGTCAACGGGCAGGTTGGGACAGCCCAGAACACCGACCTTGACATCGCCGTCGACCATCAGAGCCAGGCACACGGCGTACTGGCCACCGCGCAGGAAACCCTTGGTACCGTCGGGATCAATGGCCCAGATACGTCCGTTTGCGCCGCCCTTGCTGTTGCCGCGGTCGATGAGGTCAAGCATGCTTTCGGCGGTCTCGATGGGCACACCCAGGAGGCTCTCGGCCTGAACATCTTCGAGCTTGGTGGTGCGGACGAGATCCCAGATCTGGTCGCGAAGGCCGGCGTCAGAACGCAGCTGAGCAGCCTCCTCCTCGGCGACAATCTCGTCCTGGGGAAAGTGGTGGCGGAGGGCGGCGATGATGAGGGCCTGGGCGCCGAAGTCGCCAATGGTCACGGGGGACTTGTCGTTCTTGTCGACGGTACCCTTGGCCTTCTCGTGGAAGACGCGCTTGGTGAGGATAGAGGCGCGCTGGACAGCCAGCTGGGCAACCTCGAGCTCCTTTGCGTACGAGGACATGGTGGGCGAGGGGTTCTTGGCGTTGGTCGAGAAGAAGATGGCTCGTGGGGCAAAGTTTGCGGGGAGCGCGAGATGGTTCGAGAGGAGGGAGAGCCGGGGGAAGGCTCGCAAAGACAGGATGGCCAGCGTCACGACGATGAAGGAGGAGAAGAGGAGAAAGGGAACGGATGCGTAGCTGGGTTTCTGTCTGATCTTTTGTGGCTCTGGCTGGAGGGGCATGGAATTCTAAGAGGAGACAGACACAAGCTGGCAAACGCGGGATGTGTATGTATGAGAAAACCGCTTTTCGTCTGTAGGTACACCTCAGGGACCAAGCTGATACGTCATGTGCGTCGCTCGCGGTGGGCTTCTGGGATGCAATTGTGGGCGCCAGCTTGTGCGTCTAGTGTACCTATCATAAGAAGACTATGCGTCGAAATTTCTCTCCGGTCCTCCACTCGGTGGATGCGTAAGGACAACAAGCAGCCTGACTCGGAAAGAGGGACTGTTGACACGCTTGCACGAGGTAATAAGGCAGGTTGTGTCACTTGGAGATGCGTTGGAGCTCAGCTGGGTTTGAGAGACGGGAGGGTCAGAGCTCTTCCATGCCTTGGTAATTCAGAAAACCCCTCCATCCGTGCCTGCTGCAGGCGAAAGGCAGGGACTGAGCACTACAGAGGTACCGGTACCGGCGTGGGGTGGCCCCCCTCCCTTCTTTTTTTCCCCCTCCCCCGTTGAGTAGTAGCACAGGTACGGTACTTGAAGGTACTTTGCGTAGCAGCACCTCAGGCACAGGGACTCAATCCACAAGCGCAAGGTCAATTGAAGGTAAGCTCGTGGTCTACAACTCTTTGAACCCATCGCCGACTTCCATAGCAGCAATCGTAAAAATTCCCATTCCATTCACCGCATCGCCACTTCTGTCGACCACCCCGACACCAACATCGCACGTCTTCTTTGCTCTAGGATAGCCAAACAAGGCTGCCGCACCACGCCTCCGCTCAATCTACAGATCTCTTCTGCGCGAGCTCCCGCCGCGACCCGTTTTGGCCCGCGAGTGCTCGCCTCTCCATCACCGCCTGCGCGCCAGCTTCGCCGAATCCACAACCAGCCACCGAGCTGAAGCCGACGCCGCCGAGGCCGAGCAGTTTGCCGCCTACCTTCGCGCCCAGCGCACCTACGTTACCTTGTTGGAGCGTTACAACCCGGGCATGAACATGGACGAGGAGGAGCGCGTGCGCCTCACGGCTCGTAGGGTGGGCATGGATTTGCCAAAAGAATTCAAGAACCGCCTGAAATAAGCCGCCGGCCTGGGGACAACGAATATTCAAAACGCTCTCGGAATGCGAGGGCTCGTCTCCGCATCGCATGTAGTGGCGTGGCATTCAGGAACTGCCAGGCGTTATTCGAATAACGTTACAAATTGGCATTTCGGCCGCAATGCAATGGGGAAGTGGGCTTTGCCCCTAATATACAGGCATGGCAAACGTACACGCATTCTTCAACAACCAAGCGTCTTGATAAGGCCATTTTTCAGGCTGATAGACATGTATAATATGAATGGGGCGTTTGGGTGAAAACATCAGGCAGCGCTTCCCGTTTCGGGACTAGAGGTGGCAGCACATGATTTGATGGGATATATCAAGGGGCAATACACCGCAACCGCAACCGAATCTCGATTCTCATCTGGTGCTTTCTGGTTTTCGTGTCTTCATGCTGCTTCTAACCCTTCATATGATCCATCCCAAGACGCTCAACTATATACAAGAAGGTAAAAAAAAGTGTCGTTATACGCAGCAAAGGGGTATCAACGTCTGTGATAGAAATAATCATGACCCATCTTCATCAAGTCTCGCGACTGCCGTCTGTGGTTAGACACTGCCCACACCTCCCTCTTCTAGCGTCTCATCCCACCCTCCGGTCTGCAGGAGGTGTTCTCCCAACATCTGTTTGACGCTCTTGATGTTCTCGCCAAGGGCGCTGTTCCACTGGTCCTGAACAACGCGCACCTTTTCCTTCAAATCATCCGTCAGCATCTGGCCTTCCTCCTGGCGCAGGCGCTGCGCTCTTGCTTCGCGCTCCTCGGCGCTATATTCCCGTCCATCTGCGTCCTCGCCCTCGCTCTGCACAGCCTTGGCTTTGGCATGCGTGACGGCCTCCTTGACCTCGTGTAGGAGGCAGAGCAGGTTTGTTTGCGATTCTATGAATTGGTATGTGCTCTTCTCCGTGTGCAGTAGCAGGCTGAAGAGATATTGTAGTGGATGTGCACGGTACGAGGGGTTCTCCTCGTACTCGGACGTCGGTATTTGGATGTTGAAATCATCCAGGTTCGGCGGTATCTTTTCCAACAGTCTGCGCAGAGGAGGCGCAATGTCCCAGAATGCCGACAGCTGCACCTCGACACCGCGCATGACATTCTGTTCAACGACAACCTGAAACTCCTGGGTACGGGCCAGGACCTCGTGAGCGAACGCCAGCTCGCGCTTGGCAGCGTCTTCAGCAAAGAAAGCGATTGCGTTCTGTAGTTTCTCCTGGTTGCCAGCGAGCCGATATGGCGTCAGTACGACCTCTCGGTAGCGATCGTTGCGTTCGGTGAGCACGTCGTATATGGCTCGGTGCAGCATCTCTCTGGCCTCGAAGATCCATTTGAGAAGGGTCAGCTTCTCAAGAAGCTCAGGCTTATCGTCGCCTTCTTCTTGGGGCATATCGGCGGTACTGGAGACATTGTCGAACAAACCACTGGCAAGCTTGTCGAACAAAGTCGTGGCTTTTGCGATTCGGCCAGTGACGAGCTCGTTCAAGGGCATCACAACCTGGGCTTGAAACTGCTCGAATTCTGTCCTTTCAAGCTCTTTGAGCTTGTCCTTCTCCGCCGCCGCGGAGTCTTGCTCGATGGCCGATGCCTCCGCAAATGTCATGTTACCGACGTTGACTTCCTGCTGAAGATTGACTCTGAGGGCTTGTCGGCGCTCGGCTGCAGCTTTGGATGCCTCCTCTCTCTTCTTGTTGCTGGTCGCCTGGAACCTTTCCTTTGTAACCCCGACCTCTGAGAGATCGCTAAGTTGGCGAACGGCAGTTCTTGTCTCTGTCATTTCAGGATGGCTGTTGTTGACGGCCGGGTGGTGGCGAGGATAGGGCGGCGGAAGGGTGACCAGGCGAGATACGTCCAGATGGGCTGGGTTTGGAGTTGTGGGTGAGCCGGAGGAAGCGAGAGATTGTGCAGAGTATCGCAGCTGCTGCGGTGTCGATGCTGAGTCGGGTTCATGCCATCCCGTTTTCTCCGGGGGATACTCGCTGGAACATCGCCCGTCGCTAGGGTTTGCCTGCGTCTGAGGACTATCCATCCACTGGAGAGCCTCTCGAGCTTCTTTCGGTACGCCCATATACTTGGATTCACGCTTGGATCTTTCGACTAGCTTGCCCCCTGTCCCAGTTGAATCGGCTTCCCACCATCTGCTGGATGGACGACCTCTGGAATCGGCCTCGTCAAGCTTGTCACTAACGCTCATGCTCAAGATTGGGGAGAGCGATGGCATGTAGTTCGAGTTCCAGTTTGCGTTGTTTGGCGGCCCACCTACAGGTGAAATCGGGACATTCGCTGCAGCAGAAGCCGGGGCAGAACTAGATTCCCCTGAGTCTCGCGATAAATCGAATTCAACGAGCCGCGGTGAGATCGAGTAGGCTCAGATGATTGTGGCGTCCACTCAGCCTGAGATGCTCCTGATTCCCGTCTTGTGACCATCGGGCGAAAAAGGTCCCTTGTGAGATCGAAGATCTCCGAACCCATAGCACCAATAGCTGCGGAGTATCTCTCGCGTCTGATGCGTGATTCGCTCGTGATGAAGTCGGCAAACAATCGTACACGGTCGGCATCGCTTGCTGCCGTCGATTCCTTAACAGCGAACGCCTGGAACCGCTCAATCGTTTCATGGCAGAATTGATCAGCTGTCTGAGTTATCGCGGTATGTTTCGTGCTTGAGATGGAAGCTGACGAGGGCACATCCGCAACAGGCGTCATAGACCTGAACCTGGTTTGCGAACTGGATGCAGATCGAGTTTGGGGTGGTGGCGTAGGTAGGGCTTTCGGCACCACGCTGGGCGACCCCCCAGCCATCGAAGTGCTCTTGGCAGGATGAGGCGAAAATGGCGGAGTCGCAGCCTCGAGACGAGGGCGCTGGGCGGAGCCACCCGCTCGAGGTGTCGTTGATTGCTCGTCAGTTCGAGGAGTGTCGTCCGCCGTCCGGCCTCCGCTTCTCGGTGTTGACTTGTTAATGGTCAGTCTACGAGTGAGAGTGGTGTCGTTCGGGACGACAATCTCGCTCAGCTGCACTGGGTTGATAGTCCCGTCTATGGAATTATGATGCAGGCTATATCTGTTGCGACTTTCCGCACGGCGCTGTACAATGGTCTTATCGTGGCGGACCGCCCTTGCGCGGCTTAGACTTCCAGAGCTGAGTGCAGCTGAGTTGCTGGACTCGCCTGTCTGAACAGAGCTTGCGGCACTTGACGTGTCGATCGTCAAGCCGGGGGAGCCTCTACTCTGAGGAGGGCGAGCGGGCGTTTCTGGTTGATCGGCCCAGTTGGCTGGCGTTGGAGGGACTGGGCCAAGGGCTGTGACGCCACTTGGCGGTGGTCGTCTCGTTGGTGGCGATGCCATCGGTGTACTTGCTCTATGCATACTCTGAAGACTTTGTGATCTGGACGAGGCCGGGGGCGGGCCAGGGGGCGGTGGCGGAAGCGGCATGCCGGGCTCCCACCTAGTCTGGGACGTCGAGCGTGAGCGGGCAGAGGTCGGCGTCTCAACGGCACTGGCAGACGCAGCCCGTCGGGCTCCAGGAGGCCCCGTGGACGAGCCTGAATCGTTACGCTGTGGTGCGGGCTGCGGGATCTGGATTTGAAGAGGGTTTGGCCTTGCCAATGACGGAACAGGCGGTACTGGCTCGGGCGGACTTGATTCGTGATGCTCCCTGCTTCTCCTCAGAGAATGGAGACCGAAACGTCTTTCACGGGAGCTCGTTCGAGTGCCCGGAGGTGGAGGGAACGATGTATTGGTGGCCGGCTCGGGAGAGGGTCTGTGAAGACTGGTGGGAGGGATATGGGCAGCCGATATGTTGGCTGCCGGTGACGACTCGAAGACGCCGCTCTGGGGTCGCTGACTCCGTGGTGGACTATACGGAGGCGGGGGAAGCGGTGATCCTGCAGAACTGTTTTTAGCAAGATAGACCTGGGTCAGAGTTGAAGGCTATATTCACTTTGTTCGGGATATTGACGTGGCTGCTCAGCACCAGCGGCTGGCGAGGCAATCCATTCCTGCGGGTTATAAGGTTGGATTGAGCTTGCGGGCGTGTGGGCTGAATTGAGCTGTGTTGAAGAGACTCCGGACAGTGGGGTACTGATCTGGCTGTGATAGGAACCCAAAGACTGCGTCAACAATGGGTTAAGCCCCTGTCGCATCCGCGCAGGATCGCGAGAGTTACTCATTGTCGGCTAGGATATGGATTTTGAGCAACTCGAGCGGCGCCAGTGACATGGAAGAAGTCGGATTCCGAAGCCACGACGGGATGATGCAAGGAGGATGAGGGTAGCTGAATTGCTCACTTGCATGAGAAGGAAGGTCTCAAGCTAGCCAGCAACCTCGCAACCTGGCAACCTCGTTCGTCTCTTCTTCTCACGCTTTTTACCAGTCCATTCAACTCGATTCGTCGCAGGACAATCTCATGTCGAGAAACGCTGGTACCACACAGCCGAAAGGGAGGACGGACAGCCGGCAGGTGAGTTGTGTCACACCGTCGGGTGGGAGGGCGCGGCTGAAGCAGAGGGAACGAAGTTTGGTGGGAGGATGGCAGTAGATAAAAGCGACGCCCAACGCTAGGCCGGGTCTGCTGCAGTGTGGTCAACCTCCTGCATACGGAGAGGTATACACGTACATGCCACATGCGTACAGGGAGGGTACCGGGGGTGGTGGCTCACACTTTGATCGCCCACCGCAAGAAGGACCCCTGTGACACCCGGTTCTTGGGTGTTGGGTTAAAGACACTGGGAGAGCGGAGAGGAGCCCCTCTGCGTCTGTAGCAAACCGAGAGCGGGTTGTTATTCGTAGATTTTTGCACGAGGGAGGACAGGAATAGCAGCCGGGACCTGGGGCAAAAGCGCGGCGGTGGATCTCATAGTGTAGACCACATGTACCTTACCTTGAGGTATTAGTAGTTGACACTCGACGATAGGTTAACCTTGGCAGACAGAGCTCGATTGCGACAGACGGCTTGCTCGCTCTCGTCTTTGCTGCCGTAGCCATGTACCTGGTAGAAACGAGGATGGTAGCGAGCTAATGATTGTTGAGGGTCTGCTCAGTCTCTGCGTTCGCGTCGGCGAGGAGGCGTGATTGCCCAACGGTAGCATTCGAAGAAGAGAGGGCGCATGCTACTGCACGACAGGCATGCATGTGCCGGGACGAAATTGCGTCTGCCATCTGGACGGACTTTCTGCAACTTGCAGCTGTTCTCTCAGTTCCGCTCCCGCCATATCTGACTTTCTTTTCTTTTCACAGGACGAGGCTAGATTGGCGTGTTACTGACACGACGTCTCGTCGGCCGGAGCGGCACACCGCAAGTAGCAAGACCTGGGAGGGGGGACCTCATGATGCCCGGGATGGTATGTAGCATCGCGCTGGCACGGATGGCGGATCTTGAAGACCTCAGTCCATCTGGATAACCAACAGAAAGGCGGCAGGGTAGAAGATAGCATTGACAAACCCCTCTAGCGACCTGCCACCGCGCAAGAAGAGAAAACGCAAGTGAGCATCGAGCCAGGGCCCCGGTCCAAAATGGCCTGTCTTTTTGATGGAGCCAAGAGAAGAGACCCGTGGGGATGTTGCTGGAGTACGACCTTGATTGGCTGGCTCACTCGTGGGAGGAGACTCTATTCTTGGATCCCACCAAAGACCCCGGCAAGTTGCAAAGAGCATGCTGGGGTTGTGATTGGACGTTGTGTTTGTTAACAGAGGTTGCCGGCGCTTAGCTGCCTTTCAACCTACCACAGACACTTCGCTGAAGTATCTGTCTCGCGGCCGTGTTTCTCTTCCTCGCGCATCCGGTGATTCGACCCCTAGGTTGCCCGGCTTGAGAAGAGACACGCATTAGCGTCTCGCAGGCTTCGCTCCTATCGTAGTCAATCGCCAGGCCTCGGGGGCCGTCTTCACCGACTCGACAACCCTGTTGGTTCTACTTTGAATGTGAAGGGGTTGGGACGACGGCTCGCCTACGTACCATAGTAAGCAAGAACATTAGTATGAGGTACTTTTGAGGTGTTATTGCTGTTGCTGTTGTTGTTGTTTGGTTGGATAGAGTTTCCAACGTAGGGCACCTGCAAAACGTATCGTGCGGGGAGAGCCCATTGAGTAGGCGGAGGAATGTTTCTAATTACTGCAACAACTACCAGGTGGGAGCTGCAATTCTAGATTCCAGTCGGCCGGTATCCATCCACTGCGGAACCTGCTGGGCTGACCTCGGTCGCCGAAGAAGAAATCTTTAACTCGCCGTGCTGCTCGACAAGATAGATGCATGGTTCCATTGTTTCATACGTACTCGCTCGTCAATATCGATCATCAGCACCTTATTTTCGGCTCGGTGGCGTCGTCCGCGGCCTCGGCAGCGATGCAGCTCGTTCCGGCAGGTTTCATAGGTCCACATTCACGCAGCGTTGCTTCCGGGTTTCTCTCTCGTCACTGTGACATTGTGCGGGTGCAGTTGCATGTGCCATACCACGTCTTGCGTGTACTTTGGTGGCATTGAGCAAACACTGCCGTGTAGTACTGCGTAGTAAGCATTTCTCGGAATACGACCGGGGTGCTAACAAGCCGAGCGGGGGAGTACAGCTCCGGCTTCCAGAAGACAGCTTAGATGTCATTGATATTAACTGCAATGCAGCTTGGCTTGCAAGTCAGCCGTCTCACCTAAAGTTGAGGTTGACATGTAGACAGGTTTCCATGATGTACGTGCGTAGGATTCTCAACTCGGTACCTAGGCTTCCCGCAATGCAAGATAGCCGGATCCACGTGGGTATGGCTACATTCCTTCTTTGGCTTCATGCTCTGTGGTGTTCCTCAAGTAGCATCCAGAGACGACATTCAAGCTAGCCTGGTTGTCTTCTTGTCGCTGCCCGAGCAGGGTCTTGGGGGCAAGTAAGCATTGGCAGGCCAAACGAGACGGAAGATGGCCTGTGAAACCGACAACCGACGCACGGCTTCAGAGATAGAGGCTCTTCATTCTTATCTTTGGTTGAAGCAATGAGTTGTGAACATGGCGTTTGAAACCGACAAGGCGGACGTGCTTTCCGGGAGCAGTCTGCCATAGGAGCAAGCACGGGCCAGGAAAGGTCCTCAGCTGAGGTGAGGTCCCCGCCGGTGGGGCTCCCGCAAGGCGGCCAAACCAAACGTCCGACAATTTACCGCCTGCCCTGCCTGGTGTTGCTGCCGGCGGATAACGGAGGGCCGTCAAAATTCTAGAGCTTTCTCTCAAAGCCTTCCCTCGCTCTAATTTATTTCTTTCTTCCATCTCTTTCCCTTCCGCATCATTCCTTTGACATGACAACCCAACGCGCCAATCCACACTGAGGTAAGGCCCCCCCTCCCTTTTATCTACCCCGCGCTATTTTCAATTCCGCCATTTCTCTCTCCTACATGATGATACGACAGCTGGCACCAGTCATAGAGTGATTTTGTACTCCCATCTTTGATGACAAACGCTGCGGTCTACGACCAAACCCTGACACACGGAGAACTTTGTTGTTTTTACTCAACGATACCTTTGCACCTCGTGTTTTGCAACCCAAAGCATATTTCCAGTCGCTAACCAGCAATTGGACCTCTAGTCACACGTTTTCCTCCTCACAGCCTTAGATCAGAACCAAGTCACCGCCGACAAGATGGTCCTCCACAACCCCAATAACTGGCACTGGGTCAATAAGGATGCTTCCGGCTGGGCGAAGCAATACCTCGAGGAAAGCTTGACGCAGGTCGAGTCCACAGAGGGCGGTGTCACGGCAAAGATTAGCAAGGTTGTGAGCATGGATGGCGACGTCGACGTCAGCCAGAGGAAGGGCAAGGTCATCACCATTTACGATGTTAAGCTCGTACTAGAATACTCCGGTAGGTCTCTACTGCAATGCAAGCACTCTGTTTCTCCTGTAAAATGTCCACCAACAATGTCCACCACTGCTTCGTCCGTGAATCGTGCTTGATTGAGCTTGGCTAACAGCAAGCAGGCACCACCTCTGACGAGGCTGAGGTTTCGGGTACCATCACCGTTCCTGAGGTCGCCCACGATACCGAGGAGGACGAGTTTGTGGTGGGTCTACTCTGAAATCTCTGACAATTAAAGACTCCATAGCTAAGCGATCCCTGCAGTTCGATATCGACATCTACTCAGAGTCTAAGGAGAAGCAACCCGTCAAGGATCTGGTCCGCTCCAAGCTCGTGCCCCAGCTGCGCAAGGAGTTCCTGAAGCTCCCCGGCGCTCTGATTGCGGAGCACGGCAAGGACATCCAACACGCTCCGGGCTCAAACCCTTCGAGCGGCTTCTCCACACCCAAGTACCACCCTCATGGCTCAGCCGCGAAGTCTGCCACCGAGACCACGAGCGTCAAGAGCAGCAGCGGCAAGGTTGTCAACACTGTCACCCTGACTGATACGGCTGAGTTTCGTACCACCGCGGAGGAGGCGTACCAGACTTTTGTGGATCCTGCTCGCATCGCTGCCTTCACACGGGCGCCTCCCAAGGTCTTCCAGGGAGCCATCAAGGGCGCCAAGTTCGAGCTGTTCGACGGAAACGTCGTTGGCGAATACTTGGAGCTTGATGCCCAAGAAGATTGTCCAGAGCTGGCGCCTCAAACAGTGGCCGGAGGGTCACTTTTCCAAATTGAACATCGAATTCGATCAGAACGATGTCGACCACGTGACACTGATGCGCGTCAACTGGGACGGCGTTCCCGTTGGCGAGGAGGATGCCACGAGACGCAACTGGCAGGAGTATTACGTCAACAGCATCAAGCGCACTTTCGGGTAAGTTCTTCGATCCTGGCTGAGATATGACTATATGCTAACATGATCAGATTCGGCACTATTCTGTGAACGTACTCTTTCAGAACGGGAAAGAGCGCGATGCTTGGTGATTGTTTTGGACACAATTCGTTGTCAAGTAGAGCGTGAAGCTCTCGTCAACTCCCTCGCAGGCTGAGCCAGGGACGGTACGAGGAGGTCAGCAGCTATCACGAACTCGAAAGACGTCTCATAGTTTACAGCAAATGAGTAGATGAGAGTCTTTAGAAAAGCAGCTTGTGCATGAATTAGATGAGAAACGTTGAAATGAGATAAGATAGAGCACCAACGCTTGCCACAACGCCAACTTCATCCGCTCACGGTACACGGTAGAAGTCAAACGTGTATTGATTAAACATTGTATGACCTGCATGATACGGCGATACTTAGATAGCACACGTCCGTTCGACATCTTCCGACCTGGTTCCTCCGAAGACATCTTTGCGAATAACTATACAGGTGCTCCTCTTGCTGAATGCCTCTGTCGCCCGACAGCCTCGACAGTTGGCTGGTCACGCTTAACGTTGAAGTTGTAGTCTGGGATAAAGACGTCTGCCACGTTATCCCAGAAGCCTAGGTCGTACAGGTTCTCGACGTCTGCCAACTTCCACACTCGCTCCCATTCTGATTGCGTGGACACGTTCGACGGAGGGGGCATGCCGTCATCCGTTCTTGCAAGCACTTGCTGTGATTCGAGGGGCCATCGCGTTCGCTCCGGCTCGTACCGTCTATCCTTTACTCGGTTGGGTTGCAGTTTTCGCTTGAAGGCACAGCCATCATCCATCTCAGCCTTCCAATCGGACCACTTGAGTGATTCGTTGGTAGTGGTGCCACTATAGATGAGCCAAACGTTGTACGCGAACAATCCCCAGACCAATGGTGAGATCATCGCAGCGAGCAAGGTGACTGCGCCCATCCCAACACTGTCCTGGAGTGCCCAATTCCAGATGAGGAGATAGTCCTTGATCTCCATTCCTTTTGGCGGCCACAAGGCCCACGTCGGGTATTCAGTGGCAATGTGCTTGGACAGGAGGGAGAAGCCAAGGAAACCACCGTAGGACGTGAGAAGGGCCGTCGTAGCAAGGAGCAGAAGGAAGTAGTGGTGGTTCTTGTAGCCGACGCAGCCGTTGATGAAGATGCAATGGTGGTCTAGCTTCGCGATGCAGCGTTTGCAAATGCTGCAGTGTTTAGAGCGAGGAGGTTTGAGAAAACCGCAGGTCTTGCACTCGTGGCCGGGAAAGAAAATTGACCAGTCGTAGGGATAGAGCGACATGTAATAGGCGTGATTCTCGTGGGTAATGTAGCCTGGGTCAGTCATGACCGAAAGGTAAAGAAAAAGGTAAGGCAGAAAGATGGCGATGCATCCGGCAACTTTGTGAAAGGTCGAAATTTGCGGCCACGCAGTCGGAAGGAATAGGTACTCTGAGACAGAAAGCAAGACCAAGAAGAAGATCTAATGTTGTCAGTATAGAAAAAACCCTGACCAAGCTCAGCTTGGCATGTCGGCTTAGTGTTTCAACTTACGACCACAGTTGGGTGACGGTCATTCATCATAAAGTTGCCGAACCGCAACATTGAGCTTGAAAACCTCCCTCCCGTCAGGAGTCTGTCGATGGCTAAGAAACCATTTGGGACATGGATCCGCATGATCCTATGTAATGTCGCAATGGGCGTATGCCTGCGAATTGTTAGCCAGAGCGTCTAGAAACGCCGTGTTTGGTAACCCGCTGCTTCCAGGTCGCTAACGAAGGAACTCAATGATGACTGACCTCAAGGCCGGCAACCTGCCAAAGAACGCTACAAAGACAACGAAGGAGATGACCAGCACACATAGCACTGCGTCCCGAAGAAGTCCCATGATGATACCCAGACTTGCCGTCACCTCCAATAAAGCATTATACCTATGAGTGGAGAGACACGGGAGGACCACGGCACCGAGTCTTGGAGACCTTTACCCAAGGCTCTCACCTAGAAGTGTAGGTGGAAAGGGAAGCTTGGTCAATGCAACAATAATAGTTAAATCAGCCTCTTAGCAGTGGAGGCAGGCCCCTCTAGGTCCACAGCCTCCAGGACGCTTGCAAGTCGCTTCGGATAGCGAGCCGTAGGATGTGTAAGATACACGTTTATGCCGGTCAACACTCTTTCTCGTCAATTCGAATGCGTGGCCCGAGAACAAAGCAGACAAAGCGTCAGCAAGGTTAGTGTCGAGATCATTCTTGCCGTCTGATGTTAGGTATCGGTATATTCTTATATCCATGCCTTTCCCCGGGGTCATAGCGTATGGGTCCTTTAGCTACATGTACTTTTTTATGCATAATGCGAACAGGAAGATTCAAGCAGTTGCAAGTACGCGACGCGGCCTTCCAAGAAGTTACGCGTCGGTTCGACACAGAAGAGACCGCAAAAAGCGCACGGCACAGCATCTCTCGGGTTTTAAGCCACGCATAGATTGCCAGCTTTCGACGCGCATAGCCTTTTTTTTGGCCGAGTTGTTTGTGGCAGGATATCTTACAGAAGATACCGCGCCGCAGGCGGCGACGCATGGGCGAGCTGACCGTTACACCAAAACATAACCACAAGGATCCGCGCAATCAAGTATCAGCTCGACACCACCGACGCTGAAAACAAAAGGCTGTCGGCCTTGCCCTTCTCTCACCTTTCCACCTTCTCCCATATCGAACACACTGGAACCAAACTCGGTAGGCGAATCAATCAAGAGCCGAGGTAGCAAGTGGTCACAACGCACCCCCGTCACTGTACTCAAAAGTCAACCATGTCCACGGCGATCGTTTACGAGGGCGTGCCAGGCGCTCAAGGCACTCTGTTCCAAGGGAAGAAGTTCTTCGTCACGCAACGCGTGCCTGACAGAACAACGATCTTGGACCTAATCAAAGTAAGCTTGCTACGTCTTGTGACGATTCTCAGAAGCTCATATAACTAGCAAAATGGGGGTAAAATTGTCAAACTGGACAAGCATGCCGACTTGGTGATCGCAGACCACGTCAGAAGAGACTGCCCTCCAGAGTCGCTGTCGTGGAATTTCATCAAGGATTCTGTCCAATACGGCGCTATGCAGGAAGAAGATAAGTACCAGATCAACCAATCGCCTATGGCTGCTCGTCCTGTTGGGTCTACGAAGCCTGCCAAAGGTACTCGGACCCCATTCACAAATGCCGACGACGCAGAGCTTGCCAGGTGGGTGCTCTCACATACCAAGACGAGCGGAAACGACATATATCAACAATTCGAGCAAATTGTGAGTCCACCTGTTACCTGGTTTGAGCTCTCGACTCATCCAATTTTTTCCAGAACAGTCGTCATACGTGGCATTCCTGGAGAGATCGATGGGTGAAAAAGCTCAAGCTATTACCTTATGATGCCCAGCGCAAGCTGGCCGATTCTGCTCTACCCGAGTCTCAACCACCAGCAGGATCTTTGCCTGGTACGTCTCGAACCGGGCAGAGAGCTCAGGCCGCGTCAGGTACTCCCATTGCATCAGCTTCTCAGCATGATGGCCCTCAAACTACACGGTCACTCAGGCCTGCTGCGAGACAAGCAGGAGCACATCCGCAGGTGACTCCGGCGACTAGGAGCAGGTTCACCAAGGAAGACGATGAGTTATTGTTACGCAGCGTTTCAGAGCTTGAACAGCGGGGTGGCAGGATTCCCAGTGGTCTTTTCCAAGATCTGGCCAAGAAGGTATTGCCACTAACTCTTTGATGAAAGAAAAACATTGCTAACCCGCACCAGTATCCCCGTCATACCTCCGCTTCGTGGCAGAAGCACTGGGCAGAGTCGGAGCGGCGCCTGAGACAGTCTTTTATTAAAGACGAACCCATGCCTGACCTACCAGCTCCAGGCGCTAGACCAGCCACTAGTAATGTTGGTCATGATTCTGCGTCTGGCCGGAATGAGAGAGATCCTGAGCGCGCGACGACTACCAATATTGGCAGCAACAAACACATCAATAAGCCATCATCTGCGCCCATTGCAGAGGAAAGTATCGTAGTCGGGAGGAATCAACTGTCTGACGTTGAGAGATCAGAAGAAGAGCATGACGACGAAGGAGCGGAGTCCCAAGATTTGACAAGAGAACAGTTCTACAAGCGACTTGAGGACTACCGAAATCTCACGAAACAGGACCCAAATACGAATATATCCGGTCGTCCTCTTGACCTTTGGCTGTTGTGGAGTACCGTTCGGAATGTCTATGCCCGAGGCGGGATTGAACTCGACTGGGAAGACATAACAAAGGAATTGAGCTTCCCCCGCGACAGTACTCGACGCCTCAAGGAGTGTTACAACGAGTACGCCGAAGGCTTTTTCAGCACCTTGGACGATGGCGATGACGACGATGATGACGATTCGGGCGATAAAGAAATCGTCGATCAAGGAGGAGCGCATGCTGAAGAGAGAAAACGGCCGCGTACAGAGAATGAAGCTGACGCTGGGACGGATGACGAGATCCTCATTTCACTTCCGACCAACACGCCTGGCGCCTCGAGAAAGAGATCCGCCATCCAAATGGACGCCGCTAGTGCTCCCTCAACTCCAAACGGTCGAAAAAAGCGGCATCGTCTAGGCCCGAATGACGAAATCCCCCCACTCCCGAAGAGAAAATTGGACTTGCCGGCATGAGTGGGTTTGATATCAGTCCATCACTCAGCGGAAAGGAATCCGCAAGCACATCCGCAGTCAGACCCGAATCTAGAGAAACCGAGGGCCAAACGGGTCATAGAGCCCGGCATGTGGAGCCCGAGACGCAAGATTTTGGCTTCGATGACGAAGACCATGAGCGGGCGGATTCTCAGCATGACAGCTTCGACATATCTCCCTCTCAGCAGCTTTTCGATGACTTTGCGGCGGCAACGCCGCTTCCTTCGTCCCTCCGAAATAATGGCTTTCAGTCTCGTCATCGAGAACCAAACGATTCTGCCCGTGACAGATCTCAGATTTCAGCCGGAGTTGAAAAGGTCATTCATGGGGGAAGTGAAGATGTCGAGCCCGAGTCGCAAGGCATTGAGAAAATCGCCCAGCTTGACGGGTTCATTGAAAGCTTTGAAGGGTTTGGCTATCCTCGTGAGGATGTGCTAACCGCGCTCATCTCGACGTCCATATGCATGCCACTGGCGACTGCTGTTCTGAAGCATATGAAACAGCACAAATCTATACCCAGAGATTGGGAAGGGGTCTGGACGGAGGAAGATGACAGGCGACTCAAGCGCGTTGATCGCAATATCTCAGAGTTAAAAGATGACGCAGAACGCACAAAGCTGAAAAAGTCGTGGGACTTTTTGGTGAGAAAGCATACCCAGAAGCGAATTGAACAAAGGAGAGAGTTTCTTGACTACCTGGGCGAAGCAGAAGGCACGGCATGAGCCAGGTATGGTTCCAGGGGCGGGGCTTCGCGAGAAATGAACAATGTTTTGATACCCAGGAATATGAATTCAACATTATGAGATCCTATCTCATGTTCTGTGTCATGAGTCTATCTGTCTGTACCTTGACCTCGGGTCCATCTAGTCGCCGTTTTCACTCCTTGGTGATTGAGTACCCGTAATGCCAGCCTTCCTTCTGCATATCCTCTCGTACCTTGTAGGCCCCCTCGGCAACGTCCAGCAAGCCCAGGTCAACCTCGACAATGCTCATTGCCTCCTCTGCGCCCAACTTCCCAATGGACCCGATAAGAGGCATCGCGACCTGGCTCACACCGCAATACCTTAACTGTGACCCATCCCACCTCCTCTCGATCCCGCCCTTGGGCCCGCCGGCATTGACAAGCACCACTGCCGCTGTGTTTTCAAACGCCCTCGCCACAAGCACATTCTCCAGAAACACCTTCTCCGAATCACGGTTCACCACTTCGCCGGAGCCACCGCGCTTATACTCGTCCGCCATCCAGAACGCAGGACAGACAATGATCTTCGCGCCGTCACGAATCAGCTCCCGGAATGCCTCGGGGAATGCCAGGTCCCAACAGACTAGCAGTCCGGCGCGGCCAAGCGGCGTATCAAACGCCCCATGTGGTTGAGGACCCTTAGTCAGATGTGGCCTCTCATTGTGCCATAGGTTCTTTTTCTCATAGCGTCCGAGGATGGTGCCGTCTGGACCGATGAAGTACGCGGCGTTGATCAAGTCTAGGTCTTCTCCCTCCCCTTCCGGCTCCACGATTGTGCCAGGAACAATCGAAATGCCCAGTTCCTTGGCCAGAGCCTGATAGCTCCCAAGGTAGGAACTCGACTGCTCGCAGCTCAGCACGAAGTCAGGGTGATCCGGCGCCCACGACGTGAGGTGGTATTCGGGCAATACGGCGAGCGCGCAACCCTGAGAGGCGGCGTTGCGTACATAGGACTCTGCTTTGCGAAAGTTGTCTTCTGGCGAGACAGCCTGTGATGCTTGTTAGAACCTTGTTCATCCATGGCTAGTTCTCACCGGGCACGCGCCGCGCGCATGCGAGGGGCGGGGTATGAGAAAACGGCGACCAATGCCGTCGAGGATAAGCTAGCCGCTTCAAGGTGATTCTAGGGATTCCCGACCTTCGGATGCATCTGTATGAGGGCAATCTTGGCCTTGCTCGACATCGTGACCATGTTCGTCTCGTCTTCGATTAATCCCGCAGATGGTAAGACAACCGGCTGTTGGAGATAACAGCAAACTTTGGTCAAGGTTCGGGGATCAGCTTGTGAGGAGAAAGAGCCGATTGCTACTGGGAAGCCGACTTTTCTTCTGGCACTGCCCCGCTGTCTGCCTTGCGCCGCATTTATTGACACGGGAGATCAAAATGATAGTGACTGGTTGAAAATGATCAAACTCCATGGGTATGTGTGTGTGTGCTATGTAAAGTGCCCGATCAGGCGGTTGTTGCTAAGTTCATATGCGAGAAATGATGTCAGAGGCAACCCCATCCCGTTTTTCCGTGAATTGTGCCACCGCTCTAGAGCCCGAAACCCAGCCAGCAATTTGTACCGATTGAAAAGGAGGAAAAAACAAGACCAAAAAAAAAAAAAAAAAAGGCAGGAAACAAACAACGCCGAAAATCTCATATCCGTCTGTTAATCGCATCCTTGGAAGTAGTGGTATATCGATATTTCGAAGGCTCCGGTGCTCCTTGGACTACCTTTAGTGGCGAGTTTTGCGTAAATCTGAAGAGAATCCTCGAGTAATATCGTAATTGGCGGGAATAACCTGAAGAGTGTCGTTTGAATGCCCATGAGATGGTTCAGATGTAGTGATTTGCCAGGCGTAAGGGGCGAGCTTGAGGTATTCGATATGAGAGATCACAGCTCCCACAAGTTCCCCTGTGATAAGTATTAGCATGTGTGAAGCAGGCTAGTCAAGCATCCTCTAGCTTACCTATGCCGATAAGTACTAAATTTCGACCGGCGGACGGAGGCAGACCATAAGACCCCATGAGAAGAGTGCCTGTGGGACAAATAAGGTATGGTACCCATTTCATCCAGCCCGAAGGGCCCTTCAATGAACCGCTGATATCAGATGCAGAATTCACCATCTTGTCTAAAGTTCCTAGAATGTCCTCCGACTTTTTCTGGGCATCTGTCAATTGTTCAGAATGGACCTCGTACTGTGAAGAAAGGTCTTCCGTAAGCTCAAATAGCCTGCCCAGACCCTGCAAACGTTAGCTCCATGGTGCATGTAAGACCGCGTACATCTACTCACCTTCTCAAGATTCTGCTGTCGGCCGGCGAGCTCTGTTACGCGAAGGTGTGAAAGCTCCTGCGTCAGAAATTAGCCAAGGCTTCTTCACATGGGTGCAGAATCACCTACCAGCTGGGATTGAAGCGATGCGGAGGACACAGCGGCTGATGCTAGTGCCGCCATGACAACACCAAGGTCACTTTCAGTACGATCTTTGAAAGCGGTGAGGGCGACTTCATGTGATGCTGCGACTTCAGCATTACTGCTCAGCACAGTTCTGAGGAGAACGCCAAGTAGCTGCTGCAGATTCTGGGCATCTTCGAGTCCGTTCCGCATGGCATGCTGCGAAGCCTTTACGAAGTTAGCGAGAACGCCCATTGAATGCGGCCGGCTGTAGTGACAAACCTGAGCTGTCTTCATCATTTGTTGAGAAAGCACTCGATCCATGTCTTTGATGCCGTCGCGCAGTTGGTCAATATCAGGGATAATCCGACGCAGTTGCTCGGTAACCTCGGTAGCTCTCGTGCTGATGGTATGCAGATGAGCTTCGAGCTCCTGTTCGACTCCTTCTGAGAGCTTCGATAAGACCTCGGTCAAGCGCTGATGTAGGCGTATGCTCTGAGCTATCGCTGTGTTAGCACCACTCTTCAAGGTAAAGGGGTATCCATGAGACACTCACCTTTGTCGTTGTCAGCACGAGCAGCTTCGCAGAATCTCAATGCTTTGTGTCGGTAGCTGACCCAAGTGTTCCATGCTGAATCTGATCTTGCTAGACCTGAGAGACACGAGTCGATTTGCTGAGGAGAGACGTGAAGACGAGGGAACTTGGAATCGGGAATCTGAGCCAAGGAATTCTCTCGAAATGGAGCACAACCCGATGGTATGTCGAAACTCCCTCTCTCGAGATCGCATATAGCAAGGCTAGCGGCATAGGAGTCGACAAAGTCCCTGATTTGTCTGCCGCTGTCGATCAGCACAGTCGCGTCATCTTTACCGTCGAGAAGCTGACAGTTGTTGACCAGGAGGCGAGCAGCGATTCGATGGCAGAGAGGCTCGGATTCTAGCTCTTGGAGTTCCTGCATGGCGACGGCGTAAATGTTCGGGAGGCGAGACGCCGGCTGGATTCCGATCGTATGACCCATAGAGACTCTGCCCAGTTTCTGTTCATGGTCCGAATTTCTCTCGCCACCATACCAAGAGAAGGCGTGAAGGGATGTGACGCTGCTTAGCATCAGAGCGGCTCCGTAGAGGACCTGCGAAGTATTGCACCGCATCCTTGCATTGGTATCGCGCTTGGCGCTGTGGCTTCAAGATTAAACGTCAGTAAGGTGCAAGATGGGCGAAAGAGGTCGTAGGGAAGATGCGTCCGAGTTGAGGAAATTGTCTTGCTAGGTCCTGGGTCTTGGAGGGATAAAACCAGAAGTAACAGGCCGAGGAAGGAGGGATTTTGCTGGTAGAAGGTGAAGTAGGTTGGTGGGTCGAAAGGCGCGACTTTACTTGAGCTTCATGAGGCAAGTCCGATGGAAAAGGACCGGACGGAGGGTTTCCTATTTTCGTATGACGAACTATTGTTGGACGACTTCCGATGGCTTTTGGGGTAAAAAAGTCGAATCGAGCAGGAAGGGACCCGCGTTTTGGATCTGGCAGGTGTAATTTGCGGAAGGAGGCTCAAAGCCAAGTGAGGCAGTTACCTTAGGTAGGATGGGCAAGTCCATTGCACGCCTCTCCTCCGCCTAGGAATATTGCAGTCACCAAATTTCTTAATTAGTTAGGTAGGATGCCTGAAGGTTGAAAATGACCGAGAAATGGTTGTCAGGTCTAATATTGATCTCGCACCACCCACACAGTTTTGTTTGAACTTCTCAAGCTCACCACCAACTTGTCCCATTGCCGCATCGCCAATTTGGATCGAGAGGTGCATTCAAGTTGCCAGCTTTGTGTCCCCTTCATCATTGCCCGCCTCTTTCGGTCTGGGCAATTAGAACAGGCAACCCGATGCCGTAAAAACAAAACGAAAAAAAACACGTCCCCTTGGCAAGATTCGGGAGGTATTTGGCATCGTCAACCTGCAAACATGCAACTTCATAGAACTTGTCTAGAGATATGCCATGTGCTGGACTTATGACTGTTCTCATGGCCCCGCCTGAAGTCTATAATGGCCAAACCACAGACTGGCTTTGGCCAAAGGATCACATGCCATACCTTCTAGAGAGGGCGCTTCTAGATCCACCAACACTACGGCGTGGGCGTATTGTTCACCAACACTTGGAAAGTCGAGAAAGCAATTTCCAGTTGGTCATTCTGTCAGAATCATCCGTCGACTTTCTATGAAAAGCAATATCAATAAGAGAGAGTTTCTTGATGTGTTCTTGGCTTAGACGACGACCATCATGTAACCCAACCTACTGGGGGCGAAACGACAGAAGCAAGCCTCGAGGCTTACCGCCGACGAGTTCACAGGAAATACCCTTACATCACTGCCTACTGTCTCGACGACCCTGCATGAAGCTCGCTGTCCCCTCCACTCGGATGGGGCCCCAAGGGAGACTATTCGCTGCATGGGACATGTCGTGTGCCGTACGCAGTATGCATGTCCGCAAGGTGTGTGACAAACGCTGGCGACCAGCCACATCAGCCCATTCGCGCAGGAGCTCGTGTAGTGGGGTCCTCAGACAGTCCTCACGGGCTGCCGTTTACCAGCGAGTCCGTCTACCCCTCTTCTCTCTTCTCGCCGGATCTCTGACGGAGAACCATCCACCTTTGCGCATTCCGCGCCTAGGGTTGCATTCTCCTGAGATTTCACTGCGCCGCACGTCGAGGGCAGCATGAGAAACAAAAGTCGTGACCTCCAGGCCGAGTGTCCTGGGAAGATCAGATATCATAGTGAGCTTTTGTGATAGGGCAGACGAGGATTTACCCCGGAGGAGTTAACAGGGGTCTAGGGTCGTTCTTTGTCACCAGCTTCCCCACCGCTTCATACGTAGCAATCCTCTCGACATCAGTCTTGCTTGGACTTTCTTTCGGTGGTGTCAGTGAAGTCTTCTTCCCTCCCCACACCGTATTGGCTTTGTGTATTCGGGGATCTCGATGCCCGCGAGGCAAGAGTCCATGCTGTACCATGTCGGTACCCTTACCCACCGCCTTTTCAATCCAATATGGACCGGGAAACCAACGCCGAGCGCCGGTGCCAGCCTGCATGGGGCCGAAAGACCCAGCTTTCGCCGAGTGACGTCGGTTGTGGCTCCCTGAGCAGCGGAAATCACAGGACCTGAAAAAGCACTGCGTCCACTCCTTCCCCTCCCAAAATCCCCATTGAAGCTGTCAAGTTCATACTGCAGCTTTTGTGATATGTGACATTCCAACGGTGCTCTGCCTTTCCTTGGTAGTCTCGCATCTTGGAACCGGGATATTCGTTGTTTCCAGTACCGCGGAACGCGGCTTGTCGCCCGAAAGGGCCCAGACTCCAGCGTACCACTTGCAGGTTGCGAAATCTCACATTCCTTCAACACAGTACAAAACCCACGCGAGGGAGCCTCGTGCTTCTTCTGCTTGATTCCTCTTTCTTCCAAGCCTCCCCTTTGTCTTGATCTTGAACACACGCCATAGGCCACTCGCATCTTCGTTTAGCTACCGTCGTCGCAACTTTCCTGTTCCTACAACCACGTCAGAGACTCTAACGAAGTTCTCTGTCGCGGATTCGATGTCTTGAAGTTTGACCCATAGTGTTTGTCGTCTGCGCTTCCCGCTGTTATTAGACAGCCTGTGACTTTAAGTCCGAAGCAAGGAGACAGACGCTTCAAAGGTCTATCATCAACTCGGCTTTACAGTCGCAGTGCCTTCCAAAGAGCTTGGTGCCACCGAGCTGGCTTGACATAACTCCTTTACAACTTGTATGGCGAGATCCCCATGTTCGACATTACTTGGCGGGAAAAATTAGGGATCAGACAAGTATGCTGACGTGAAATGATGACAGCAGTGTGCGTGTTATAGACAAAAGACAAACCAAATACGTTTCGAAGACTACCACCGCCATAATGTGTGTGCAGATCGACAAGGCATATGACTGCGGCCACCATGGTTTTCACAACATTAAGTGGTGCCAAAACGTTGGCAAGGGCTGCAAGGGACCAAAGCCAAAGCACGATGTCATCGCTTGGCCTGGTTTATGCACCGATTGCGCCAATCGGGCGGCCGACCCTAACCCCCGTTGCTGAGTCCAGCGATTGATTATGCTATGGAATGGATGAAGCTGAACACGTCATCTGGGCCGTTAGGCATCTCTAGGTTAAAACCTAACATTGTCGTCTCGCCGAGAATCAGCATGTAGCTAGAGAGAATCGAACAGTAGAAATACAGGGATAGCACAACGTAACAATACGGTCAATGTAGGCAGCACTCCGTCCGCTAAGCTAAAGTACCTGCCTGTATAGCCAACTAACTCATTACATGCGATGGACAGGCACCTTCATATTCATGTTCTTCCGCCACCAAAGCTGTTTGCGACAGGGACCCAACTTCATCTGCTCATTGCTCCAGCAGGAACATACTGATGAGATATCTTGGCAAAAATTGCGTTGCGCACACATGCTATTGAGTGACATTGGAAGGTCCATGTTCTGAAGCTCGTAGTGGTTACACCCCGGCCCAATGACGCTAGTACAAAATTATCTCTGAGCAGATGCCGCGTCGCCAACAGCCATTTGAAGTCCGGCAGCGCATTCGTCTAGTTCACATGCGGGTTCCGGGGGTGCCACATTCGCCGTGACAGCTTCAGTCTTCGTGGGAAACCCTGTCGTCCTCAGTGGCAGCTTGCCTGTAGGTGCGGCACGCGCAAGGTAATGAGCACTGGAAACAAGCCGCCGAGGCCGTTTGGTAGAACGGGAGGGAATCATCCTTCTCTTATCGACGACGTTGTTGGCGTACTGAGACGTGGAAGGCAATGAAGCCGTGGAACTGAGCTTTCCGCCCTTGACGCAATACCACTCGCCAGCCGTAACGTTAACATCGGTGCATGTGTGTTGACTGCCATGGCCCGCGTTCATCCAAATGAAATCCAGAAGAGTGATGGAATTCGCATCAGCGATGCTTTGGCAACCATCGCCCGGTTCCGCTTGGTAAAATCGAAGGCAGTCGGGGTAGACAGGACCAGCTACTGGGCTTGGGGATTGAATGGAGTTCATGGGGCCCAAACCGAAAGCTGAAGACCAAAAGATGACCATAACGCTCATAGAAAACTTCATGATGGCGACGTGGTAAAAGGTACTGGCGTTGGCTTGCGGCGATGTATCGTGATGCTCTCGAATTAGGGAAGCGGCGATTTCTCTCATACAAGTACTCGGCGTCAATAAAGGGCATTCTTGGAGGAGGTAGCAGGATGCTCGCACAACACTTGTTCCCATTACGAAGAGATTTCTTTCATCACGTCAGATCTCGGCTCGAGATATCGCCATCCTGATCATGTCTTCTCTCGTCTGTTCTCCATTACTCGGCTAGTCTGTGATCCAAACGCCACTAGCGTCGTCACGCTCTCAGAAAGCATCGACCAGGAGGGTTTTTAGGGGTGGCTATGGTTGCACCCTGAAAAGGGAATGGTATAATCAAAAAAAGGTCGCCCAATTACACAGGATAACGATGAATGCACACCAATGTATACTCACGACGGGTTGGGGTTACCATCAAGGCAAGGGGTCATTTGGCGATGCCCAGATCAAAGGCATGTGGATAGAGGCGTTTTCCCGCGACGGCGCCCAACGGTGTCTCGGTGTGTCTCGACCATCCCACGTGTTGTCCCGCCGCCGACGTCCTGGCTGAGGTGTGAACATTCTCAAGTGTTTCGTCCGAAACCGATGGCGTGTGGCGCTTCGGAGGGGTGGGGGACGGCGAAAGACGCAGAGGGCAATGAAGGGAATTTTATAGGGGCACCGTGCCGGAAGCCGGACTTCGCTTCTTGTTGGAGGCCCCGTTCCTAGGTCGTTCCGCCGCACCGATGGTGGACGGAGGCGGCCAGCACAAAACTGAGCAGTGGCCGAGGGCCGGATCAGCTGGGCTCGCACTACGCCTTAAAGGGGGGAAGAGCAACATGGAAAAGAACATGGGAGAGAGAATGCCGCAAGACCAGAGCCAGAAGCAGGCAGACCCTAACGGAGCGGGAAGTCTATTCTGGGGAAGCTTGGGCCAGGCATGCAAGGCTGACAATCCGGGCGCGTCAAGTGGGACCTGATCGACACGTGGCCAATCATCAAGCTACGACACCCGGAAGTGATGCACGGCAAAGAGAACCTTTTTTTCCCCTATGGCAAGATTCCACTTATGTCAGGCGCTCAGCCCATTGGCAGCTGGAACAGAATACTGGGCCGAAAAACAGAGACACCAGGGGTCTGTCAAGGATGGACCATCTCATTCGACAAATAAGAGATGGGCAACTGTGCAAATGAGTGGAATCCGGAAGAAGAGAGATTTTGCAGTACCTTTAGACTTGGCGGCCATCGCACGACCTCCCCTCCAGCGCCTGAAATATCATACGATTTCCCTACGAAGTGGTTGACTTTTTGATACGCGCTCTCACTGTGCCCCGGTCGCTGCCAAAGCTGGCGAATTCGAGGTCAGGCCATTCCGCCCGTTCCTCCGTCACTCATTCATCCAATTGGCAACCTTTTGCACATTTTTTTTTTTCTTTGCCCACACACACACTCTGTCTCTCTCTCTCTTTGCGTTGAGTCTGCTTCGGCCGTCCACGGTCTTGTTCCGGGTAGCTCACCGTACGGGATCCGGCGCGGGTCCATTCTGTGTCCCTAAACATCAGTCGACTTTGTCTTCGTCTCTCCGGCGCAATACACTTCTCTGCTGCTCTATTTGCTGCTCTGCCTCGCGCCTCGTGCCTCTCTCCCGCGTCCCTCCCCTCCCCCCCCCCGCGCCAGCCAACCCAACACCGGCTACCTGCTCGTCAACGCTCTTCTCCGTTCTTTCCTCTTCCTCCCCGTCCCGTCTCGACGGATACAGCTCAGCTACATACATACCTGCCGACCGAACGACCTTCCTGCGTGCCGCCTGCCATCCGTTGCTCCCTGCCGCATACACGTAAGGTGTGACCAGTCATTTTCGTCTTTGCCTCCACAAAAATCCCCCCAACCCTCAACTCTTTTCTTGTCCTTTCCCCGTGTTTGGACGGATCTCGTTGTCGCTTTCCGTACCCGTCGGGGCTCTCTTCTGATTTGCCTTCTGCTCTTGTTCCTGCTGTTGTTTCTACCTACGTCTGCGCATCTGCCCTGCCCTCGTCTCGTCTTTGTCACAATCCGCCTGTCTTAGTCGCAAGTCTCGACCAAGTCCTTCGAGTATTTGGACCTTGGCTGACCTCAATAAGCGAATCCCCGCCTCATCGCCCGACCTCTCTACTTGAGGTGTCGCACCTCTACGAACCCAGAACCTTTGACGGCCCTTGAACACGACCGACCTCTTTGTTTTGCACTGCATCCTGCGTTTCGATCCATCCCTACCGACTCCAACGACTTCTGCGAGTTTCCCTTGCCGCCATTGACGACGCTGCCATTGCATTCCGACTTCGACCTGATTGGCTATACGAGGTGGTACGACTGTTCATCTTGAATCGCCAAACTCTGCCCCCTCCAACCAAGAAACGTACGAGATCTGGGTCCTCGCTGCTCAGCACTCACCGGCATACGATCCCGCCGAGCACCCACTCTCCCTTCCACAAAAAGACATCGATTTCTAGATCGACGACCGCCGACATTTCGGGGGCCGAAATGCTGGCTTTGTGGTAATGGACCCCAACTTCTTAAAGAACCTCGACTACTTCGCCGTCCCAAACAACCAAACGAATAATTCTGTGGAGCAGCCCGCCGAATCTTCGGCCACAGGTGCGGCGAGAAATGCGCCCAACCCTTCTCTCTGGGACACCTTAGGGGCCGATCAGAGCAACTCTGAATCGACGTCCAATGGCCCCTCCTCAATGCCCTCCTTTGCTCAGGCCTCGCCTGTCAGCACGAATTTCGGCATGGGTGCTATGCCTGCTCAAATGTCCTTTGGACAAGGCCAACCCAGGAATGCTTTGCCAACACGCACAGCTCAGAATGCTGGCCAGAGGCGGAGGGACGGTCACGATCGAAAGCGGACCAAGGTGGATTCCGAGGCTGCAGCACTAGAATCTGTCGATTACTGGATCCAATTCGACGATGACGATGAGCAAAAGCTCGGCGGTAGCTTCGAGATTGACTTTTCCAAGCGTAGACATCCGACTCAGCACTATCCAAGGTATACACTGAGCCCGCTCTCAAAAGTCGACGCATCTGAGCGACTTCGCTAACCCTCCCTAGACCACCGGCTGCAAATCGCCTGAACCCCATGTCAACAACCCCTGGCTTGGGTGCTGGACTGTATACAAACCCTGTATTCAAGCCGGAGGACTTCATGGACGATACCGCCCTTGACAATGCTCTCTCCGATGATGAAGAGCTCCTGGAGTCTATGAATCTAGGCGATCAGCTCGGTAAAATCGAATCGCAACCTCCTTCAGAGGTTCCGCCGCGAGAAGGCCTTTATTCGACGCCCCTGAGTTGGGAGAAGCCAGCGCCCGGCCTGCGGATGAACCCCCTTTTTGGCATGGGCGGCATGGGAGGCATGGGCACGCCTATGCTCGATCCGGAGCAGCGACGTCTGCTGGCCATTGCCCTCAACACCGGTCGCTCATCAACTAGTCTAGGTGCCGGGATGGGTTTCGGGGTTGGCGCAGACCTGGGCCCGAGTTTGCAAGTCTCGAGAATTTCGATGCCGGCATGGCGACGGCAAGCATGGATGAACTCACGAGGGGCCCCGAACAGTCGGGTCTCCACAGTAAGGGCAAGGAAAAGGAGAGAGACACTGCAGAGAAAGACCCGAAAAACCAACGGCCGCAAGTGTCTCGAACTACGACGGCTGCAACTGGGGCCTCTGAAAAATCTAAAGACAAGGCGAAGGCTGGCGGCGACCGAACGGCACATAACGACATTGAGAGAAAGTACCGCACCAATCTCAAAGACAAGATCTCCGAGCTTCGCGACGCTGTACCATCACTCAAGTCGATACCCGAGGAAGGAGGCGAAGACGCCGAGGTAGACAGTCAGTCGCAACGCGGCCCCAAAGTCAGCAAGGTAAGCGGTGATGCGGCCATTCAGCTTTTCACAACATTTACTGATCCATGTTTAGGGTACTGTCCTCACTAAAGCAACGGAGTATATCCATTATCTTGAACGGAGAAACAATGCCATCATGCGCGAGCATCAGGAACTCGCCAGGCGCCTACAAGCTTTTGAGCAACTGTTGAGCGCAACGGCGCGGCAACCCTTTCCCATGCCGAATTACAGCAGAACCTTGTTCGACCCGAGAGGCTTCTGTTGATATCTCTCCCCTTATCACATTACGCATTATGATTGCGAAACTGTACATATTTTGTTGTCATGGGCTATCATTTGCCCTAAAATATACGATTGCGACCAATCTACGAAGCATGAATAGGCAGGCATATACAAAATAATTCAAGGTTATCAGACCTCTATTCGGGTTTTGGCATTGTCAGTCAATGTCTCCGGGGTAGTACTAAAGGCGATTCTTCTGTTCTGGATGGCATTTTCGGCGTGGTTCTGATGTGACAGATCATACACTGCTCTATGTCTCGCCCATATCCATTTAGCAATCTAGAAAGAACATGTGGATTCAGTTGAGGATTTTCGACAGGCACAGATGTCGAGTTTACCTGTGAGGTCCCAGGAACGCCTAAATTTGTAGCGAGCACACTTTGGTTTCATATAGTGTGCTACATCAGGTTGCTACCGGAATGATGATCTCAATGGCATACTGTCCGTGCAGTTGGTCTCTAAGAAGCGGGAAACGTCCGCTCGTGGCAGATGAGAAGCCCGCTTGTTCTAGTTTGTGCCCTGGCTCGTCCGGAGAAAAGGGGTCCTGTTTTCGGGATGTCGGGAGAAACAAATCTCACAACATTTGCTCTCAGCTCAGCCTGACGGGCAGATATGCCACAATTGAAGGCAGCTCCTGGTGGTTTGCAGAGACACTCAAGAACAAGTAGGGTTTTTTTTTTGGTTTTTTTTGGGCATAGCGGACGCTGCGCCCTATCTTGTTTAGAGACACGGATTCTGTGCCACTCTAGCTTCATAGTGTACATCTTTGTTTACAAGAGCTTGATCTTTTTTGGTTTCGTAGGGGTTCAGTCCCTGAGAGACTCAATATCGGCAACTTCCTTCACAGCTTCTGTCGAGAGAATGTATGGTGATTCGGTATCCACACAGACACTATCCTCAATCCGAACTGCCATACCGCGGAAGTGCTCCGGCCAACGGTCCGTATCCGGCACATAGATACCAGGCTCGATGGTAACGCAGTGTCCCGCTTTCAGCGGCGTTCTCCTGCCATAGCCAGGAACGTCGTGGACATCCAGGCCGACGTAATGACCAACATGGTGCGGAAATAAGACATCAAGATCGCGGGAGGTGATATCGAAGCCTAGGCTCTTGAGCTGCTCCAGTAGCCCGTTTGCTGTTTGGTCGTGAATGTCGTCGAGGGAGAGATTGGCATTCTCACGACATAGAGACACGCTTGAACGCTGGACGGTGAGAACGGCCTCATAGAGGTCCTTCTGTGCCGCGCTGAACTTGCCGTTTATGGGCCAGGTGCGAGAGATATCAGTGATGTATGTACCGTACTCTCCGCCCGCGTCGACGAGAACCATCTCGCCGTCTTTCATCACGTTGTTATTCACGACGTAATGGATGCAAAGGCCGTTCTGCCCGCCTGCCACGACTGGGACGTATGCCGGCCCGTCACAACCGTCTGCGGTGAACCTGTAATCGAGAAAGGCGTGGAGGTCCTTCTCACGGGTCCACTGCTTGCGCATGGCGTCGGTGATGACCCGACCCGAGATCTGGCCGGCGTGGCGCATGTTTGCGACCTCTGCCGGGGACTTGATACACCGTAAAGAGTTCATGAGAGGGTATAGAGGAATCTTGACCGAGGGAAACCACGACTTTTCATTCTTCATGAGCTGCCATAGTTTATTTTCTTGCTCGCCCTGCCTCGGTTTCTCGAGGTCTGTGTAGACACGGCTCGCCGACTTGACGATATCGGGGAGGTACTGGTGGATCTTGTTGACATCGCCCGCCTCGTCGGCGTTGAAGATGTCTGTAGCGGCCTGGATGCCATTCCTGGCACCTGACCACTGCTCGGCCGCCGGGTTCTTGGGCTGAGTGAACAGGTGGAACTGGTAGTCACCGAATTCCTTGCCCGTCTTCTGGATGACAGCCACAGAATCGGCCTCATTCCAGCCGGTGAGGTACAGAAAGTTGGACTCTTGGCGATAGGGGAAGAAGACGGCACCGGAGCGGTACTTGAGGTCGGCGGCAGACAGGACGGCAACGCCGCCGTCGGGTAGCTTCTCAGCCAAGCGGGCACGTCTCTCCCAATACTCCTGGGCTGTGATACCTGGAGTAACTGAACTTATAAGTCAGCTCAGGGTCAAGATCTTTTCATTCAGAATCTTTATTGAAAGTTTGTGGGCAAAGTATTGAATGCTATAGGCAGTGAATTGGGTGTAAAAATGTACTGACTCTCGCCGGCTTTGAGAATGTGAGGATGCGTCTCATGTACTGGCTGGCCAAACTGAAGATCGGCAGCAGAGACGGCAGCGTATCGGCGGATCTGACGACTGGATGAGAGTGACGGCCGGCACGAGGGCGCGGAGTTGCAGCATCTCAGTCTCTGAGCGGCCCGAAAGGCGCTGCTCACTGGACGTGAGGGGTTCATGACCAGGAATGGAGCGATGTGCAGGGGATGTACGGCGGCAGGTGAGATTTGTGAACGAGGAGGGATGGGTTCTACGATCCGGATGAGGTCATCACAGAAGGCAGTGGAGGTACTGCAATCGTCTGCACTGTACTGGACAGAGCGAGGATGGGCTAAGGCTGCCGGCTGACTCGTCAAAGAGTGATTAGTTCAGCGCATGCGGCCTTTCCGCAAGGACTGAGACCGAGACGGGACGGGGCGGGTGAGAGATGCCCGTTTGGGAATCGGGCCACCAGCACAGAGTACGAGGAGCGGACGATGGGATGATGCAAAGATTTGTTTGTTTGGAGTGGATGTTTTTATGTATCTAATGGGTGGAAGAAGACGATGGAGTTGCATGGCGTTTATTGCCATGGACATTAATGTCGTACATATGTAGCTAAGGCAAGTGAATGCAGCAGCATGCAGCAATGCAGCATGTAATGTGAAAGTTCATGTCAAAAGAAACTGGATGCATCCATGTCTTGCCATTTGGGCGCCCCCCAGCTGCAGCAGGATTTTTTATTGTTTTCCCACTGCAGCTCCATTCGTCCAATTTCCAGGCCGCCGCCGGATAAGGTCGCTACCAGTTGTTATTGCCCGTCCCGTGGTGCTAGATTGCCAGAATACAGTGAGCCTCCACTGTAGCACAGCAGCAGGACTACCCGTTGAAGTGTGAACAGTCACTGCCCGCCCTGAGGGAAGACGCGCCGCTGCGGGTACCTTACGGCGCAGACAGTGGAGGGCCAAGCAAATTTGACCGGTTGCCAGAGAAGAAGTTGGCCCGTGCGTGTTTTTAACGCTGCCGAACGGGGATTAGTGCTGTTGTTCCCCCCCCAAAAACCCATCAAGCGCGACTTAGGTGACCGGGTCCCGGACAGGCTAGGCACAGGCAGTGAGTGAACCAAGACGGGGGTGGTCTTGCTTATGGGCTGGGATGATGGCCGGGGACTGCTCCCACACACACACGCACACACACACAACACCAACCACTCTTCCTCCTGCCTACCTACCTACCTCCATATTAATAAAGCTCTGCCTTGAACCTGCCCACTCGCACACCCGTGTTCTGGCTGCTTCTTTTTGGCTTCACGACGGACCTCCACGACGACTTCCTCTCCTTCTCGCATCTCCCTCTCTCCTCACGGCCGCGCAGCGCATTCGATGTCTTCGTAAACCCACGACACGCTCTCTGTCGGAACGCGTGAGCGACGTGTCAGCCTCCACGTCGCGTGCCCATCCCGTCCCGTCCCGTCCACAGAGCAACCCCCCGCCTCGCTCTCGACCGACATACAAATCCACACCACCACACAAACAAAACAACAACCTTTCCTTTCCCACGTCGAGCATATTGATTGGGCATTTTTATGGCAGCCATATCCCTATCGCCCACTCCAATCCCTCCCACGGCCATGTCCACTAGACGAACGCCTTTGTCTAGCAACCCCAATGTGGCCAATTCGCCCTTGAGATCTGCTTCTGCTCTGGCTCTCGCCAAGCAGAGGCGTTCTCACGCCAATATCCAGAGAGAAGAGTTGTATGGTCAGCCGCCGCCTTTGAAAAAGCAGGTCGTCGAGAACACAGCCTCCCGTCACCAACGCTCCCCCTCCAAGATCGCCAAGCCTTCACAACTGCCCCAGCGTGTCGCCCGCCCCGTAACGAAAGAACGCTCCACCCACCACCACGATGATGCGAACGTCGACAAGATCCGACAATGGCAGGCCGAATATCGCGGCCGCTTCCCCAAGATGGTCTTCTACTTCGACAGTGTTGCCGAGGACCAGAGGGCCAAACTTTCCCGCCATGCCATGTCTCTTGGACTGTACGTCACAGCGCATGTGTTGAAAATACTGTTTGGTCACTAATACGTCATGTGTAGAGAGACGAACGTTTCTTCTCGAGCAGCATCACCCATGTCGTGACCGCCCGTCCGGTTCCCGCACATGAGGAAGTGCACGCACCCGCCCATCAAGAGCCCGAGCCCGAAGAGCAGCCCCAGACCATCAACCCGTCTCTTCTCGACCGGGCCCCCGATGCACGAAGACGTTTATTGTTTGATCACCCTTCGAGACGGGCTCATAATCAACCGCAGGATGACGGAGTCAGGCGTGCGCGTCCTACGCGCAGCAATGATGTCCTGCACAAGGCTCGTGATATGGGCAAGAAGATTTGGTCGGTCGAGAAGTTCCAGAGGATGTTGCAGTTTCTGTTGGAGCCTGATCCGCACGTCGTCGCACAAATTGGCAATAAGGGCGAGTCCAGGAGTCTGAGCAACAAGAGAACTGCAGATGAGCCAGGTCTGATGCAGTTGCTGCAAAAAGAAAGACTCAGTGGCCCTTCTGACGCCGTCACGAGCCGGGAGATGATCAATTTCAAGGGGCCGTATATTTACGTCTACGACATTGACGAGAAACAGAAGCCCATTATGGTACGGGAGTATCCCAAAGTTAACAACAAGTACGACGGTGAATGGCCCCAGTTTAGGACTGTCACGGATGGCCGCTGTCCTTTCGTCGAGGAGCCGGAGCAGGCTGAGCGACCAGGCCGTAAACCACAACCGCCGCAGAAGGAGCTGAAGGAGCCCAAGGGCGACAAAGAGCGCGTTACGAAGCCTGTGGACGAGGAGAGGGCCTCTCTTCAAGCCCCTGAGGTTCCTGCGCCCCAAAGCGTCATTGGCAAGCGTACTCTGGCCGAGATGCAAGACGGCCAGAACAAGGACAAGGCTCTAGTGAAGCCCGTAGAGATGTTCAACCCGCCCAAGGTTGTTGCCTCTAACCCTATTGACTTCCGACCCCAAAATGCCTTCACCAGTCGTGCTGGTACGGCACGTTTCTTTGCCGGCGAGCCTGTAGCCTCGGGTCTTCAACCGTCGAATGTTACTTCGGCCATTCGCTCTCAGATGATCTCTTCTACTTCGGGTGTCAATGGAGCAAAGGCCGGCACCAGCAAGGAGGTACATGGGCTCCAGCGCAAGGTGCTGCAGAGAGGTGCCCCGGCGCCTCACGACCCCAGCTCTCGTCGACTGACTGAGATGAGCTTGGATGCGACGTCTACCAGATCTACCAGTGTTTCCAGGACCACCAGCAGACGAATGGAGCTCATTGAAGAGGATGCTGAGAAACAAACTGCCAAGCTTGTTCGGGCCAGCTCTAAAACTCAGGCGCCGCCTGCCAAGAGCAAGCGCGATCTGAAGCCAGGTTACTGTGAAAATTGCCAGGACAAATTTAAGGACTTTGATGAGGTGAGTTGATTGTGGTGCACACTGCAGTCTAAGAAGGTTGCTAATCATGTGGCAGCATATTCTCACACGCAAACATCGAAAGTTTGCAGAAAACACCGACAACTGGCTCGAATTGGACGAACTACTCGGCCAGCTGGGCCGCATGCCCAAGGGCTATGGCAACTACAAGTACCACGCCGAGGAAGTATCGATCGAGGACTCGTAGAGAGTGTCGACTCGACGAACTCGTTCCGCATCATGGCACTCCATGAGAACCGATTTTGCCTCACTCAAACATGGTTTCTGATCCCCCCATTTCTCGACGCTGTGATCCCAGGAGCATCACGCACATTCACACACATATACATACAAAAAGCTACGGATTCGTTCCACACACATGGAACCAATGATACCAGTAGACTGACCGGAAGAAGTCGCCCGCGCTTTCCGGTTATGTTTTTCTCTTCGTCTTTCTCTAGTTGGTCGGGCCGCACTGAAAGCATCGCATGCACAATGGCGTTCGGCATGGAGCATTTTATACCACCACGGCTAAGTTTTCTCATTCGGCAGGCATGTTGGGAGGCATTGTGTCGTCATCCAGAGGCGGGATAGTACGGATGAAGAAGGCAAAGGCGAGTCATAATGAGCATGGTGTAGATATCATTGAACAGTCTATGATTGTGTATACTGTACGTCGCACACGAAACACTGATTGGTTTGGGAAGCCAAGGACTGCTGTGGTTGTGCTGTGCGCCGCACAGTCATGGCAGAGGCGTTTTGGAGCAATTGAAAGCATTTCCCATATTTCTATCTGGAAGAGCTGTGAGATGGAAGAAGGCACGTCGCCTTGTGCGTTATTTGATCTAAAGGCTCCGGATGTTGGTACGACTCAACGCGCCGTCAGTCAGGGGACAGACCAGAGTCCGAGGATGGTTGGATTCACGACCCTCTACGGCTTCGTGCCTAACTAGGGCAACAGTCTAAAATAGCCGTGGCTCACGCAACACCTCTCCCGTGATGGCAATCTCACACAACTCGATGAAGAGCAGCACCCAACAAGAGCAGACGCTAGAGACGGGCAGACAGCTTCTGCGTAGTCGGAGGGGAAGTACAAAGTGAACAGCGTTCGGTCTGCTGCTGCTTGGATCGAGTGGCTGGGGGTATGAAGCGGGGGAGAGGTAGCATGAAAAAAAGCAATTGTCGTACTTGTATGTGGCCGATGTAAACATTGAAGTCAGCAGCAGTACACGTTGGAAACCGCATGCCTCTCGTCTTGCACGCTAGGTTCCTCGAAAAAGAGCCCCGCACCGAACCGTGCCGCCCCTCCACACCTGTCCATTTAGGACAGGCGAACGGATGCCCGCGTCGCAGGGCGCTTTTTGCGTGGATCCAAGCGCGCCAAAAGCTTTATAACGTACAAAAAGAAGCCTTAATGTAAACCCAGTCTTCGTGGCTCAGTCGGTAGAGCGTTGGTCTCATATTACAATCAGTATGACTCCGTCACAGGCAGAGATATCCAAAGGTCGAGAGTTCGAGCCTCTCCGAGGACAAGTCTTTTTTTTCATCCTGCTTCTTTGCTCCATACATGGGTGGATTTTAGTCACGATGGTTTTTTTTTTCATCAATTGTATGTATATGTCTTTACGACAGTTGTTTCTTCTAGTCGCGCCAACTCCATCCAGACTTGCTCGACCATTTGGAAGTAGCCTTCCCCTGCTGAGGAGGTCGGTCCTACTCATCATGCTGCATTCCTGATACTCAAATTTTCTAAGCAGTCGTTTGTAGGAAAGCGAGAGTTGTTTGGTGTATTGACATCTCGTCCTGGCTCACTTCTACTTCACAATGATGGAGTAAACACTCGACATCTACAACATCCGCGAAACCTCCGTTACCATTCCTAGGATCCCGCGGCCCATCCGGAGCGTCCCAACAACACCGTTGTGACTGTTGGTGGGGGTGTCTGTCCCGTTCTCTGGGACTTCTTCGGCAGCGTCGCCAAGGCATGCCATCAGCGCAGGTGTAACGAAGCCTTGACGAATCTCTTCGTACACCAAAGACACGTTTTCACCGATTGTGCTTTCTTGCTTCGCTCTGAGACCTTGATGGAAGGAAACTCCCAGTCTTCCGCGCACAATGTCGTACAGCACAGCCGAACCTACTCCAAGCCCGTCCAGGTGTGCTGTAGTCTTGTCGTTGTTCATTCCCAGGTGGTTAACGTTGGGATTATTAGATGGGTCTAAAAGCCATGTTTCCATGCTCTCTTGGACATCCCTTTGGCAGTCCAAGATGCCTTCGAGAGAGACGTCGTGCATCTTCTCCTTACCCATGAAATCCAAAATATGTGCTGCGAATTTGGAGGACACCACTGAGCAACGCTGCAAATGACCAACCTTGTTCGCCTCGTACCACCAAGCCCTTACCAACTCGTCAAGGCCACTCATGAGTCTCGTGAGCTGAGATTCGTCCAACCTGAGACGAGCACGGTCTAGACGTTTGGACAGCATAACAGAGCCGAGAAATCGCTCGTGGTAGTCTCTGAGATCGATCGCTTGGCAGCATACATACAGATGGGCAGCGCACATGTGTGAAAGAACGTCCACCGCCTCCATAGTTTGCCGACCTGCAAGGAAGGCAAGAGAGTTGATGCCTTGGTTGTGCATCTCGGCCGAATGAACATGAGCAGACACTGGGTGTGCGAGAGACGCCAGTTCCGACATGTAAGCACTCATGTTGACATCGATTCCCTTCATCGTGTAGGATTGATCGGGATCGCCAAAGACAAGATTTGGGTCGAGACCGTTGTTCGTGGCCGGGTTGATCAGCTCAGAGCACTGAGAGAAGAGCATTCGACCAATCATTTGGAGTGCGTTCCGTGTCTTGTCCATTGCGGATGTCATGGCAACTGCTTGAAAATTGCCTCCTGAATAGACCTCTCCGTCAGAAAGATCATTTCCAGGACCAATCTCAATTACCGGATTGTCCGAAGTCGAGTTGAGCTCAACCTCGATTTGGCGCTGGGCCAACATGAGGTCCTCCAGGTAAGGACCAATCCACTGCGGTGCTGTTCTCGTAGAGTACCGATCTTGCCAGAGACCTCGTCCCGTCCTCTTCTTCGTCTCTAGTCCGATGACAAAATCAGAAGATCTCAAAAACTGCCTGATGTTGCGAGCAGTTTCGAGCTGACCAGCGTGGGGACGAATTCTGTGGATGAATTCATTTGCCCACTCAACATTGCCTCTTAGACACTCGGAAGTGAAAGCTGTGAGGGCTTGGGCGAGAACCGCAAGCTGATTGGCCTCGTAAATGACCAAGCTGGCCAGAGCAGCCGATGGAGCGGTCCCGTTGATCAAGCCTAGGCCCTCCTTTGGTTGTAATTCGATAGGCCTGATGCCGCATTCCTTCAATGCATCACGGGCGGACAAGATCTTCCGGCTTACCCCAGATCCGATTCTTACCGTGATACTGGGGTCTCCAATCAGCGTCCCGGCGATATACGAGAGAGGCATCAGGTCTCCCGATGCCGAAATCGTTCCTCTCAGAGGAACTAGAGGCGTGACATCGTGACGGAGAAGTTCCAGCAGCGTATCAATGACCTCTATCCGGACAGCGCTGTGGCCGCGCAGATTTTGGTTGGCCCTGATGACCATGGCTGCCTTCACCCATGCTAAGGGGATGATGTGAGACTTCCCGTGTTTGTCGGTTCGAGAGTCGTCTCGATCGGCGGTAGCAATAACGGCACTTTGAGTATGTTGAAGCAAAGATATCTGAAGTTTCTTGAGCTGCTCCGTTCGAGAGTCTGCACTGCCCCCAAAGCCCGTGTTCACACCGTACACTACCCAGCCGTTTTCTATGTGATGGTCGAGAACTTTGATACTCTGGGCAATTCGCTGATCGATATCCGAACTCCCATTGCTACGGGAAGCTCCATTGGCGCTCTTGTCTGCTTCGGTAGGCGGGTAGCCCTTTATGCGCGGCACGAGTCCGTGACGGGCAACGGCAACGACTGTGGCGATGTCGAGATGCTCACCATCCAATGCCAGTTTAGGGCCAGTTTGTGTCACACCGTGAACGGTCTTCAACGTCTTCTGCATTTCTGCAGCGTGCGGGGATTCCGAGGATGGTATTGATGCCATGGCACGGAGGGTGTTGTGCGAGGACTAGGTGCTTCGTCTGTATCTCACGAGGGAGGTTGTGCGTAGGAGTCGACGGGTAGAGATAACGGAGAAGACCGGGCGTATTTTGAAGGACGGGAAAAACTGCTACGAGGGCGATAGAGATGTTTGTTGAGGCAATAAGCAACAATCAAGGGCTATTGTCCAAGATGTCACTCCTGCAGCCACGAGGTAGCTGCAGGAGTAATATGCATTGTGCCTAACTTCCTCAGGTCTCACCGGCCACTGCCTCGCCGTTTCCTTCTACCGTGCCTATCAAGGTAAGGCAGCAAGCAGGAACGTCTTCCATGGCTCTTGCGCATCTCCCACCCAAACCGTGGTGAGCTGTCGCGGCCGAAAGTACGGTGAGGACATGAAAGAGAATGTGTTTCAGCGACACTCGGTGACTCGACGAGATACGACATCACCTTCATATCATGACGATGAAGTTTCGCCTCACAAGCAGCCTAGATTAGTGTCGGGTCTAAATTGTGGTGCAAAGCGTTTCAAGTGAGGAAGGTGTCTTGGACATTGAATGTTTTCCCAACTCCCACTGTCTACTTGGGGCTCAGCAGATACATCCATGGATACCTCCACTTACAGCGACCTTACCTGCCTTAGGTAAGGTTGGGGGCTACTTACCTAAGGTAAGGTAAGGCACCTGGCGACGCCCCACACACACCTGGACACCTCACACACTGGACATCTGAAGTGTCTACCTAAGGTACCTTAGGTAGGCCGTGGCATGTAGTGGTGGGTGACTTGAGCAGCGCGTGCGATCCGTGACAAAAGCCAGCCTCATTCAACGTTCGTCCTCGTGCTCATCGCCATTTCCTGACATCTTACTTCCTTCGCTTTGCTCGACCACAGCAAAGGACAACACTTAAGGAGCCTCGCAAATCCCGGACCCAAGGTTTATATAACCACCGCATTACGCCACCGAACTCACTGAAAATGGCGGACAGTCCTGCGTCTCCTGGTATTCCCAGGTCAGACTCGGCGTCACCTCCGCCGGCCACAATTCCTGATCGCTCAGCCTCTCCGGAGATACCGCTCACCATGTCCGCTTCAGCAATTTTGACGGCCCAGCCGCGGGATGTTGCATCGGCACTCGCCAGTGCTGGCGAGTACGCCTCAGAGAAGGTTGTCGTAAAGTTCAAGCCCGTGGGAAATGCTCCAGCTCTCGCTATAGCCGTAGCCAAGATATCCTCCACTCAGACCTTCTCCACCGTCATCTGGTACCTCCGCAAGCGACTGAAGCTCCGAGACGCTGAGAACATCTTTTGTTACGTCAATGACTCCTTTGCACCCTCTCTCGACGAGATCGTCGGCAATCTACACAATGTAAGTTGCTCACATCAACTTCACCCACCGGAACTGTTGACGTTGATCGTGTGACAGTGTTTCAAGGACTCAACAGGCCAGCTTGTGATTTCGTACGCTATGAACCCAGCCTTTGGCTGACTACAGCTATTCTATTAAATGGTATCAAATATTCGAGGGGAAAAAGACGGCAAATGCCTCAGCCACCGAGCCCTAACACCGGTAATACAGCCCAAACGCGATGCAATGCAAATGCTTCAACGGCTGACTGTTACAGCCTTTTACAACTTCTCTAGCGTGCTGGAAAACATCTGAAGTTCTTCCTTGGAGATGGGATAAGTGTGTTCGGGGCCAGGGTATTGTCTACTCTTCACGTCGTCGCGGTAGGCTTCGATGGCCTTCAGACTTTCGCCCCAGACATCGCCATACTTCTTGACAAACTTGGGCAAGAAACGGCCAGGAGGAAAGTTGCCCGTCATGTCGACCTGTACCAAGACTTGACCAGAGCAGCCGTTGCCGGCACCGATGCCGATTGTCGGGATGGCCAGCTTTTCTGTGACAAGCGCGGCAACCTCTGCAGGAACAGCCTCAAGGACAACTGCGAATGCGCCAGCTTCTTGCACGGCAAGTGCGTCTTCGAGCACCTTCATGGCGCCATCCGAGGTTTTGCCCTGGACTCTAACCCCCCGAGGGCGTTCTGGCGCTGTGGTGTCAAACCGACATGAGCAAGTACGGGAATGCCAGCAGTGGTGATCTTCCGGATGGTAGGGGCCATCTCCTTTCCACCCTCGAGTTTGACACCCTGGACTCTGCCCTCCTTAATGAAGCGGATGGCAGTCTCCAGAGCCTGTTCCGGGGCAATTTCATAGCTACCCATAGGCAAATCGCCAACCTATGACTGGAGTTAGTTTGGTATCCATGTGGTTGATATCCAGGGGTTCAACTCACGGTAAAAGCGGACTTGGTGGCTCTTGCGACAGAGCGGCAATGCAGCAACATCTCTTCAACCAGAACCTCGCTGGTATCTTCCATACCAAGTGCAACCATGGCAAGACTGTCACCGACGAGGATGATCTCCATGCCAGCGTGGTCTGCGACGTGGGCGCTGGGGAAGTCATGCGCTGTCATGACTGTGATGGGCTCACGCTTCTTGTGAAGGTTGCGCAGTGTAGCGACGGTAACCTTCTTTCTGGGGATTGCTGGAGGTGTGCCCATAGGAGAGTGTGAGCTATACCTCAGCTGGGGTTGTTGCAGCAAGGCAGGATAGGCGGGCCGCATATGGAAGGTTGCCGACGAAGGTCGCGTGCTGCGCAAGGCAGAGGCACACGACCTCAGACAGGTACTTCGGATAATATGGGAAGACATGTGTAATGACAAGTACCTTTTTCTCAAACAAGAAGTGCAAAATCGTAATGTTTGCGCCCGGGAAAAAAAAATGCAAATGATGAAATGTGAGTTCAGTGGTTTTTCTCGCAGTATGGAATGGAAGAAGAAAGGTTTCGGAGGCGGTGTTTGGGCGCAGCGCAAGTTTTATTATCCAAGTCATGATGGTTTGCGTAGAATTGAGTATCTCCAAAAAATACCCGTGGTGTTTCGTTCACGCCGCCTCAAAGGGAAGAAAAGTGGGACAACATGGCCGCTGGACGCCCGTGGAACGCTGAAAAGGCCCCAGAAACGGGGTCCGGTCCACCGCAACGTACCCCCGCCATTGGGTGCGCCGAGGCACGGCCCCTGCCCACGACTGACAAAGTGCCGTCTGCTCGGATGTACCTCCTTGGGCTGAGGTGGGCAGGGCAGGATTAGTGAGCGGATGCCGCGCTCTTCCAAGGGCTTCAGGCCTCCTGTGCTGGTGTCTACAGCGTAGGTACTGTACTTCACGGCTGTGCTGCTCAACAGCACCTGATTACCCAGTACGCGCAGTACATGGCGTTGCGCTCAGCCAAGACCGAGGCAGAATAGCCTCGGGCCCGCGGATCTGGTCTCGGTCCTCCGCAACGGCGGCAGTTGCTACCTTGAGTTTTGCATGGCACCTAGTCCCCAAGTTTCCCTTTGGCCATGATGATCGAGAATACTAAGGGATAAGCATAGGCTCTGACTGCGTATTATCTGGCCTGCCGCTGGACGCGGTCACCGTAGTACTGGCCGACATCGCTCATTGCAAGCAAACATTCCCAATGAAGGAATGCTCCAAGCGATACGAGAAGCTCAAAATGGATGAGATTACGGTGTCTTCTTACAACTCAGTGACAACGTTGCCTTGTCTTCAATTATCGCCTCCAATCCTCTTGTTGCTGTCGATCAGCAGGCAGTTCCCTGCAGGCCTACCCCGAATGTACTCACGGCGGCGAACTTGCACGGAACGGCCCTGACTCTTGGGTTGCCGTTTGCCGGAGTGTCATCGGTTGCATCATCTGAGTCTCTCAAACCAAATTGATCCGGGGTTGCTGGCCATGAGGGCGATGCTTTGAGTCCCCCGTCTACTTGCTAGCAAATGCAGGGCTACGTGTACTCTAGGTACTGAGCAATGGCTGAAATACCCAGCCTCTCAAGCGCCAGTACTACCTGGCACGGCATGCATGGTATTGTTGGTCTTTGCGACTAAGAAAGTTCGCATTGTCTAGCTTCCCCAGGTAGGTAAGGTGGATAGATAGATACGTTATAGCTGCGTTGGGGACAAGATCCCATGCCGAATCTGACCGCTTAATCTTCGGGCCCACCTTCCTTATCGTGGCACTTATCAGCTGTGGTCCGGGATCGCCCACATCATCATCGCGCGTGACTTGGCGTCAGGAACCCGATCCGACTCCTCCTCCCCTCTTTACAACAACCAACATCCCCTTTCCATCGATTCAGCCAACACGATCGCGCTTTTTGTAGAAATTCAAGCCCATACGAGTCCAAACAGCAACGCGATTCAACATACATATTGTTCAAAACTCAACGTCCAACTAGCTATCCAGTCCACTTCCGCCCGCCCTTGCCTTCCAGCCATCGTCCGAACCCCCCGTGCAACCCGCATCATGAGTAGCCCACGCAGAAGAATCGAGACTGATGTGAGTCTGCCTTGCTGCCGCTTTCTCAGGCTTAAGCATCTACCAGAAGACTGACGCTTCTTTCTGTTTGTCAGGTCATGAAGTGAATCGCCCAAGATCACGCCACCACGATGCTACTTTGCTAACATGGGCCTAGGATGTGCGGCTCGCGAATCCACGGCCCCTTTTGCTTGGACTGACAGATGCAGGTTGATGAGTGACTACGAAGTCACCTTGGTGAATGACAACAGTAAGCTTGCAATCCATCCAGCAAGATTCTCAAGGCCCTGGGTCAGCTGACAACGTTGCAGTGTAAGGACCGAACTCCACGCCCAACAACTTCCATCCTAACGGCACCGACCCAGGCAAGAGTTCTACGTTCGCTTCAAAGGCCCCGCCGAGAGTCAGTACGCGCGATTCCCAGACAACAGTGCGTAGTCAAGCTAACTAAGCGTAGCCCCATTCGAAGGCGGCGTCTGGAAGGTCCACGTCGAGCTCCCCGATCAGTACCCATACAAGTCGCCTAGCATCGGCTTCGTAAACCGCATCTTCCACCCAAACATCGACGAGCTGTGAGTCATGGGAACTTTCATAAGAGACGGACACCGTCCTGGATTGCATCCGGAGCGAGGAACTGATGGGGGATACTGTATAGGTCGGGTTCCGTCTGCTTGGACGTTATTAACCAGACCTGGTCGCCCATGTTCGACATGATCAATATTTTCGAGGTCTTCCTTCCCCAGCTCTTGCGATACCCGAACCCGACAGACCCTCTGAATGGTGAGGCGGCCGCCTTGATGATCAGGGAACCCAAGAGCTATGACGCCAAAGTAAAGGGTGCGTAAGATCAGCGCAAGCATGCGCAAAAAGTCCACCAACAGTTGTCGCTGACAGCAGTGCAGAGTACGTGCAAAAGTACGCCAGCAAAGATGCCGCCGACGAGAAGGATGGCGAAAGCGAATCCGACGACGCCATGTCGTCCGTTGGTAGTTTTGGGGATGATGACGAGGAGCCTGCCGGCCGCCTTGATGACGTATGAACGCAACGACCTTCGAGAACTCTGTTAGAAGCATTCATGGAACTGGCGTCGATGGACACTCATATTCCCCGGGCTCGATTGGTCTTGCATTCTGTGCTCCCGCTCTTTACAACACCTCTCACGGCCAGGGGTTAGCAGCTGGGGGCATTTTCTTTGCGTTTAGGGATAAGGAAGGCATGTATGGGTTCACTTTCGGAGTTTGCAACACAACAGGACGAGCTGAATTATGAGAGACATGCCTCGAGAAGACGACGATGGTTGGCCGACGGAGACTGGGGCATGCTCAATGCCACCACAGATTGGATCTTTGGTCGACATTCGAACAATACGGTCCATTCCCTCAGGAGCCTCTAATAGTTGCCAATGATTATATACTGACCGACGCTTGCCATGACAAGTACCGTGGCTCAGATGGTCTGGGGTGTTTTTGTATCTCTGCACCGCGATTGTGCTACCCAAATAATGTGCCCAGCGTTGCGGCAAGCGGACCAGTTTCACTTTTCTTTTGTGTATAGAAAGCACGCGACAAGTCAAACAATATCCTGATACATCGCTCATCCCGAACCGTATGTAGAGAATGCTCAAATCCCTGGGTATCAAGTAGTGTGCCTCTTTCAAAACGCCATGTCATAAAACTCGGGAGGTTTACCTCAACCCGAGTCTGAATCGTAGCCCACTAGAGCTTTGGAAGGTGGCAATTTCGGCCTGTCTTCCGTCGTCTTTGGATGCTCAGCTCTTGCGTCCCGTTTCCTCTTCAGACCGGGTATCCTCGCTGGTGTCCGGTCCGTCCGCGCATCTAGCAGGAATGGGTCTTGCGACATGCGTGTATTGCCTACAATCTCCGAGACGATATGATGCCTTCTTTTTGACGCCAACAGCTCCGCTTTTGGCGTGCCCTTTGGAGCTTCGCCCTGAGCTGTCCTGGAGCTGCCCGCAGAGCGAAACAATGGCTTTGTCAACGCTTTGCCAACTTTTGCAGCGTCATCGTCGGGTGCGAAATCCACCAGTGCCGCCCTTTGCGCATCTTCTTCCGTCGCGGGCACCAGATCGATGCCCAAACTCATTTTATCCTTGAGCGCCTCGCCCACCGCAGCTTCCTTCTCGCGCTCCTTTCTCCCAACCCGAAACGTTTGCCTCAGGGCCTTGTTGCGGGAGTACGGGTCGTCCCACTGCCGCTTCGAAACGTCCTCCAGCTCATCGATTCTCTCCGTCGCCTGCGCGAGCTGTTGCCTGTCCTCAATCGTCTTCTCCAAGCTCGCAAACGCGTTGCTCCGCAGCTTCTGCCTCTCCTCGTCCGTCATGATGACCATCGCCCCCTCCCTCGGCACGGCGCCGGCGGCGGTATCGTCCTCGCCCACGTCCCGCTTCTTCGCGCCCGACACGACCACGTACGCCGTGCTCTTCGGGTCGGTCTTGATCTCGATGGCGCCGCCGCAGTCGGCGTGGCGCATGCGGAACTGCCATATCGGCGTCGAGTAGTAGCTGCCGACCCGCTTCTTCTCGGCGTTGAAGCGCACGCCCTGGCCGATGATCGTGGGCTTCGGGCAGGTGGAGCACCAGATGGCGTAGGGCATCTCGAAGCGGACGGTGAGGATGCCGGAGGACAGCTTGGAGGCGCGCGCGCCGAGGGCGTGCTTGCCGTGGAGCTTGTTGCCTGACGTCGTGCCCTCGACGTCGGGCGGGACGTAGCGTCCCATGTTGAAGCCCTGCATCTTGGATGGAGATCTAGGTGAGAGCGCTGAGGTGTGGTTATGGGTCGCGCATTGGCGGGTTGGGCTTGCGTTGGCTCGAGGTCGTGGTGTTCGCTGGTTTATGACGATGACGGAGGATCCCGGACCGCGTCGAATATGGTGGGGTGTCACTGGCATACCGCGGGGCAGTCTGCTTATGTAATTGATATTTCCCAGGTACGTACCGCCGCGAGGACTTCACTTCATTTCTTCCCTCAATTGTCACTTGACTCCCACGGACTTTTCCGTTTGGAACCCGGTTTTCGCTCGTGTACATGTATAGTAAGATACAAGGGACATTTTCCACAGGGGTATACCATCAGATCCGGCTCCTGTCGCCTGTGCGGGTTTCGTACTGTGGTCGTTTTCCGATATGCACGGTAACCACCATCCTGCGAGCCATCCAACCCGTCCGAGTCCATGTCCAAATCTTCAAGATGTATTGAACGACCATTAAGTATGCTTCTTACTCAAAGTAAACATCTTGCTTGAGCCGAAGGTTGCCGCACTAAAGGATGATAGCCGTGTAAGGTTGGTCGAAGGCGAGGCTGATGGGCAATTGTCACCATCGATTGCGTGCTTCGGCTGGAGGCTGGGTACATGAGGCGGCCCAACCCGCCATGGCTCTGTATCCCTTGATACTCTTCAGCTAATCCCTCCGCATACGCCGACCTCTTACAAATTCAAGCTGCTCGTGTCTCTTCAATAAACCCTGGCGAGATCCCTTCACCATTATCATTCGTCCAACCTTGTCGTACGCATCGACGATACCATCCCTTCATCGACTTACACGAGCATTTTTCGTCATCAAAAGACATGGAAAATACCTGATGAAGCAAAGCTGCCTCTCGATGGTCGGACAGCTTCCTCAGAGTAGCAGTCAACGGTCTGAACCAGTCAGAGCTACCCGGCCCAGCGTTTCTTCAACTGTTGGCCCAAGCAGCACGGCTGTAGAGTAGGAGACCTTCAGTATCCCCTGAGTCTGGACGGACCCCAACGAGGTCGAATGACTTATCCCTTGAGTTGATAGTGGTAGTGTCGCCAGACACGTGTTGTCAGTCTTCTTCATGGTAAGAAACCATATCCGGCAACCTGGAAGGGCACAGAGCCAAATCCTTTCTCGCCTAGCCCAGGCTCGAAAGGTGAACCTTTCCCCGCGCAGTACGATCTCATCTGAGCTCGGGCGACTCCACTTCGGCAACAGAGAACGTTGCAAACGCAACTTCCTGAACACCAGTCTCATTCACCCGAACCCCCCAACAGCCACACTCCTGCCCGTACGTATCAGCTGCTTGCTCGACCATCGATGCCAACAAACATACACCTTCACGGCTTCTCGGTTGGCGCAATGGTTAGCGTTCTGGACTTTTACGAAATACTGAAATCCAGGGGTTACGGGTTCGAGTCCCGTACCGGGAGAAATTCCTTTTTGTCAGTCTGAATTATTGTTAAGGTATCTTGTGCACCTACTCACTTCAAGACAAAGCTGTCATTATTAATATCCTAGTGCTCTACTCAATCTTACTCTAATATGTGGATATAGTGAGCAGACCTCAGACGTATTATCGGTTCAACTGGGCCTCCTATTATTGGAGGAGGCAGCTACAAAACAACAAGCCTTCTCCAGGCCGACGAGCGAAAGCCACCTCAGCCTCAGCAGCTACCGAACACAATCGCAGTAGTGTTCTCGATTATTGTTTCCCTGTCTGGGTGGCATAGGCTGGCAAGATTCTGGACATGATCGGGGCTCTGATGAGGTTCATGCGACGCCTCCTGGTAGCTCCACCTACCAATACGGAAACGCGAGGGAAACAGTCAGTTGCAACTCGTTGGTCGTTATCTACGTAAAGCGTTACCTGGCCAGTCACGAACAAACATTCAACATAGTCAACGGTACTAGGGAACCAGGGCCGTTAAGGTCTGTAAGCCAACGCAGGACATCAAGGTATATCATTTCACATCCAAATCTCAATCTATGCTATGTATGGATCGCTCGACATCCAAAAACGATGCTATTTTTACCCCGCTCAAGAATGACGGACGGTATAAACCCCCCAGAATTGCGCCGGCACGTTGATAGCTGTCGTTCCCGTTGCGTCGTCGATCCAAATCAAAGTCCAAATGTCATAAAGATGGGGTGAGCCAGAGGCGGCGGCCAATATCATCATCCTCTCTTCTGAACCTCTCTTCTTGGGTTTTGTCCGCCGCCCTAGCACCCAGTGTATCCCGCGCATCATTATGCAACTTCCCCCTTTACCCAAACAGCGAAAAAGTTTGTTCCTCCCACAGAAAGCGCAAAACGATAGAAAGCATCTTGTTGAGGGTATGCTTCTCTCGAGGGCATGCTTGCTCTAGTGAGCATCTCGTCTCGTCATAGTGTCGTTAGATCCCAACCTGCAGCTCCGAGCGGAGCTGCTGCAACCGTCAATCGGCCATATTGGCCATGCCTGCCGTCGGGGCAAATGTCTCATACATCTCGTCGTCGCTACTGTCCGCGCTGGGACTACGAGGGCTCTGGGCATTGCTGACGTCGGCACTCGGCAGCCCGCTGAAGTTTCCGAAAGTCATGGTAGGGGGCGCACTCTGCCCGAGTGCTAGGATGCCGTTGCTTCCAAAGCTACTGCTGATGCCTCCAGGTCCCACGTCAACAACGCTCCCACTGCGGCTCATCGATGGCTTCTCGGGGAGTTTCTTGAGCAGTCCGGTCGAAATGTCGAGCATCGTCATGGCGAAGTTGGTTAGTCCTCTACCTTCACCAGGCTTGGAGCTGACGGAGAGCGTCCAACGGTACTCTCCCAAGCGTCGGCGGTACCAATCAGCTTCTTCCCTGCCTGGGGATGTTGCCCAAAGGAGGGAGCCAAAAGTGCCGATGAGGGCAAAGTTGGTCTTGGAAGCAAAGTACCAGAACGAGCGCAAGTGGGACGAGTTCAGGCGGTTGACAAAGTCCATGGCAGAAATGAGACGAGCCTTTGCTGCGCTGCGGCATATATGCTGTACGTATTGGTCGACGGCCGCGCCGGTGGCCTCCAGTGAGCGAATAATGCGACGGTGGAGGGTGATTTCGGTGGCGAAGTAGGCGAGATGGAGGTAGCCGATACTCGACAGACGGCTCGATGGGACCGTGTTGGTGGTGTACGAGTTGTCCATGCGGATCGTGGCGGGCAAGCTGGCGTACCATTCTTTCAGCTTCAGCTGTATCGGTTTGGCCATGGACAAGATTAGGTGGGTGCCTTGTCCGCCTGCGTTCGTGATGGTCTGCTGGGCCTGTAATGTGAAGAAGGTATCGAGAATCTCGGCAAGGACTTGCGACAGCTGAACCATTTGACCGAACAGAGTTCGGCCACGCTCGATTTCCAGTTTCTCCTCCACATCGTTCTCGTCCCACTCGACGTCGGGGAAATCATGTTGTGTCAGCGGGTGCACGCCCCAGTTTGAGGAGAAAATGTGCGATGGACGGCCGTGAACGAGAGATCCCCATTTATCCTGCATATACAGAGCCCATGCGAGGCGCTTCCGCAGCCCCTTCTCCCAGGGAGGTATCTTCCAGTTCGTGCAGTCGAGGTGCAGACCTAGTTCCTGGGCGATGGCGACCAGCTGAGCAGTTGGAGCCCACTGGTCGCCCTCGGGTCGCTGGGACAGCAGAAGGCCAGCCTGGATAGTGGACAGTTTCGGCCGGTACATGGCGTCCGCGAGTGTCGTCCGGATCAGCCGCTCCATGTCGGAAATGTTGGGTTTCGGTAGTCGGGCCAGGTCCTCATCGTGCTCCCACCAGTTGATCGCAAACAGGTAGACGGCTGCCAATAAACAAGGAGAAAATTCGCGGTAGCTGCGCTCGTACTTTTCCAGAAAGACTGTTTTTTGGATAATGGGGAATGCGGGATGGACGATGCGGAAGTAGAGTCGACAAGCTTGCGACCATGGGCCGCACGAGACCCTCTATGGCCTCGACATCCTCCAAGACGTGCTCGTGGCCCGGGGTGTTGAAGTCAGGTAATAGTAGAAAGGTGTCATCGTCACTGACCTTGCGGAGGGTGCCGCGGGCCAGAAGACTCTCGTCATGAGGATCAAACGGTGAGAGGTTGATGAGAGAAGGCTCAAAGTCGGTGGTTGGACCAATGTACTGGCTGTACCGATCGCTTTGGAGACCCAGCGTCCGCTTGAGCAGAGTTGGGCCTCCGACGTTCGCCATGTCTTCAATAAAGGAGCTGCTGCCGGTAGTACTGGAGAGGCTGGGTTGGTGTTGCCTTCGCCTTCTGATATCGGTCCAGATGGGCGAGCTGTTGGACCAATCACGTGTCAGAGATTAAGGTTCGTTATCAGACGTGACCCCCTTGGCTGCGGCGCGCCCCCATGGCAGCCCAAGAAACATGCAACGGGCGCAGGAAAGAAGAAATCCAATGACAAGGGGAAGCGACCCAGGCTAGCGGGGAGGAGGAAGCAGTGCCAGTATTAAGGCCACACGCGCACGCGGGGCGGGACAGAAGGACGAGGACGAGGAGGAGCGGGAGAGGGGAGAAAAAGAGAACCTAGACGAATGATGTGAGAGGCAATTGGGACTGACCTTCTTTTACCAATGGGGTCGTCAAAGTCGCCGTTCAGCTTTCGTTTCCTCGGCTGAGGGCTGTTGAGCAGGGAGCAGTCTGAGCCGCTAGCTTGGCAGGGTATGCAGCTGTCGTCGTCTTCGCTGACAATACACCTGACCCTCGAACGTTGACACGATTCACACGGGCTGAGAGAACGCGTGGTGTATGAGCCGACAGACTCGGTGATTTCCCGACCAGGCATGCTGCCACGGAGGATATCGAGGTTCGTGAAGCTGTCCTGGAGATAAGAGTTCTGGCGGCGGGGAGGCTTTGGAGCAATGGCGATGGGAGCCGTCCTGACGACGGCACTTGGGTTGGACATGATGGGTAGGTAGCAGGCGTGGCAGTAGAAGAAAGCTATGTATATACGGACAGGGCTGGGTCGACGCAGGGGAGAAAGACGGGCGGACGGACCCGGTTCGTCAGGACGGGGCCCCGGCCCTGGTCTGGCCTGGAGAATGAGATTTGGGGGGGGTGGTTGAGGCGGGTGTGAGTTACTGCTCTCCTGGTTTTCCGGGAGATGTGACGGCGGTGATAGGACGATAGGCTTCCCTGAATGCCAGACGGGCAAGAAGGCTGGCACACTTGGCCGGGATGAGAGCTGGGCACGTCGACTGTAGGCCCCACGGCGCGGCGGCAGACGAGATGCAAGTGATGTAATGTGCCTGGTAGGAGTGGTCTTGGGGCCGCCACCAGAGGTCGACAGCAACAGATTCTCTTTGGTTGAGTTGAGGCCAGAAACGAGTACGTAGCACGAGATGCACGATCCGCCAGATAGGATTGGCTGGCGGCCGATTCAATGTGCCCTTGCCCTCTCTCTCTCTCTCTCTCTCTCTCTCTCTCTCTCTCTCTCACTCACTCACTCTCACTCAATTGTGGTGCGCCAGCCTGTGCTGTAACACAAAGCAGCAGATTGGCCGACACGGCAAGACCTGTAGGATTCTCTGTGTGTCTCTGAGATAGCGCTACCCCGTACGGCAGGCCGAGGCCGGTTGAGATAAGGGTCCTGCGGTAGAAGTAAGGTAGAGCGAAGACGGACTGAGCGAGAACGGCGGACGGACGTCGACCGGGTGCGATTGCGAGGGTTGACGTGACTGACGGGGGCTGGGGTCGAGACTAGGTCGAGTTGGAGAACGGTGGAACAAAGACCACGCGAGGATTGTGTAAGGTGCAAGAACGCAAGTAACCCCAAGGTGTTGCGCGAGGCGAAGAGGTACGAGATAAGCGGCAACGGGAATTAGAAACGGGGACGCTAGAATCCCCTCTGCTGTTATGGTAGAAATCGGGGGTGGGTTAGGTTGCAGGATTCCGAGTTGGTGGTGGTCGGGGATGAGGGCGGCCGATAAAGATAGAGATAAAGCGGCGCTGCGAGAGTGGGCAAGACGGGTTGATTTGCGCCCGTTTTTGGTGATGGAAATGGATGGTGGTGGTTTTTGTTTTTGGGGGTGCGGATGCAGGGCCGAATTTGGGGCTAGATGCAATTCCTGGGATTGGATGGCTTGCTTTTGGATGGATCGATATCGGGTGGGCTCAAGTGACGATGAAGGCAAGGATGAGATAAGCCTGGCTTGTCAGTGTCATTGGGCCCTGGGGAAAAGTATATGTAAGAGGCGATGTCTCTCTTTTCTCTTGTTTCAAGGATCCATTATTGGATGCGCCGCACCGGTGATCCTGGGATGTCGGCTTTTTTTTTTCCTTCCCTTTTCTTCCTCCTCTCAGGTTCTCGTTTGCTGGATGCGGAATAATATTATTTAATGGGGAGGGTGGCGAGGACGACCGAGTGAGGAAGAAACGGAGAGAGAGAGAGAGAGGGAGAGATAGAAGAAGGGAAAGAAAGAAGAAGGGAGGAAGGGGAAAAGAGTAAGTGTAGAGGGGGGTGTGGGAAGAAAAAAAGGAGAGAAAAAGAGGCCAAGGAGGATAAAGAGCAGTAGGTAAGGTATGGTAAGGTAAGGTAGAGTCAGAAGGAGGAGATGGACAGAGAGGACGGATGGATGTTTCTGCTCAGGTACCCAGACGCGGCAGACCAACCACAACCAAAAAAAAAAAAAAAAAAAAAAAAAAAGGAAAAAAATCCCGGGGGAAGAATTGCGGATGCGAAATGCAGATGGATTGCCCTTGCGGCAACCCACCCTCTATCAGCTATTGCGCGCGTCTTCAACCTCTACGCAATGACTGGCAAACACTTGACACGGCGGGTTCTGCCCTGGATGGGGTACAAGGAGGATGGGGATATGAACAGCTGTTAGGGAACTTGAAGCAAGAGAGTCAGACCGCCGGCGAGCTACATGGCACGTCTCGTCTGGGTGGATGATGTCGATACTAAGGGGGTCGGGTGTATTAGAAGAGGAGGCGAAGGCAGCGGCTGACTGGCCGGCGGGCGTAGACTTGTGTGTTCGGTGGCCAGGCGCAAAGAACGACCGACCAACCCAGCCCAAGAACAAAACGAGAGAAAAGTCCCAAACCTTGGTCTGCTGGGGTATGGGCATCAGGATGGGGTTGGAGCGTGGCATGGACAAGGACTCGGGGGCAAGTCGAGGTAGATGGGACGGGATGGGATAGGACGGAATGGATGGGATGGTATGGGACAGGATGGGACGGACATGGCCTCACACTCTGTTACCCAAGGTCCTTCAGGGACCAGCTGTCCATCTCGCTCTCACCGACCTTGTAATCCATACAGCACTACTCTGTATTTTGCATCAGGCAAGGAACGGGAGTGGCAGCGGCAACGGCAGCGGTAGAGGAGGTGCAGGAAGCATGGCTTGGCATCAAACTCTCGAGACAAGCATACCAACGTTGAACGGCGGAGTCGGTGACAATGACACAGAAGAACTAGAAAGGTAGTGTAAATCAGGCTGTATGGGATGGGGCAAGTGTGCAAAGCCAAGTTGCGGGCGTCCAATTGCATCAGAAAGAATTACGATTTGGGTTCGAGGAATCGAACGACAAGGCGCGATGCGGTGGTGGAAGAGCAGAGCTCGGTGGCGGTAACTGACAGTGAGTAGTATGTAACAAAGTGTGGTCAGAGAAAGAGAGCGAGTGACGGCGCGGGCTATGGCGAGCGGCTCTTGTCAGGGTGTATGCTTTGCAGAAGAGGCGGCGTGGGCATGTTAGTCGTGCAGGTCCAGATCTAACTGCTGGGCGGTCGATAAGGATTACGTCGCACAGAACGGGGCAGTTTTGGTTGCATTCCCGCGCGAGGGGAAAAGAGTGTTGACTGTGAGGTGGACACAGACGAACGACAATGTCCACAAAAGCACATGGCAAAAGGGACAAGATACAAGATGGACATGGGTTGGCCGGATGGGAAAGATAAAGCACGAGACATGGGCCGGTGATGAGCGCGGGCTTATCTCTGTCCATTCCCGGCCGGGTTGGGTTGAAGGTGCTACGAGACAGAAATACATAATGGCATTTGGGCAAATCACGGCTCATATATTTGACTGTCACTGTCGAGCTGCTTATTCAAGGTCTACCTAGCATTGGGATTCTCTTTCGTAAAGGGCCGGCGCTGCAAGATCCGAGTCGGCGGTACTCGGGCGGAACATGGGACCCACCGGCGCCCACTGCCACTGCCTGTCCTGTCTGCAGCTTAGGTTTAGGCGCTTGTAGCGCACTCGTACCCCGAAAGTGGCTCCTGTTACCTTATAGAAAACCGTGCGGTAGCCTCTTTGGGACTAGTGCGGCAATACCGATAACGTAACAGTTGAAAATTGCCGAGTCAGGACGCTGCGACCTCGAGCTTTTGGTCCGTCGACGACGAGCATTCATTCACTGATGAGTCTCTGTCACTCTGATTCTCCTCCTCTCCTCCTCTGACCGCAGGAATAGGAAGCGAGTCGCATGCAGCCCGACGTGCGGCAGCAGTAAGGCCCGCATACAACATCCCATCTCTATCTACCTGCTGGAGGGATAAACCTGCAACTGCAACGCACCTCACGCAGCATCCCAAGATGCCGTGAATGCTCCCTCTCCGTAGTCCTCCGCCTTCGCGCCTGCAGACTGCAAACAACAAAACCCCTCGAGACGCCGACAATGCGGCTTCAACGGTCCCGGTTGTGCCCGACGCGCCTCACCTTTCAGCACCCTCAATCAAGGGCCTCCAACGTCCAAAGCCAGATCTGGTGGACCAGGGCTGCCTCAGCTCCTGGTAACGCGGGGTTGCGGGGCATCCACCACCACTGCTCTCCTGCGAATCATCGGGCCTGTTTCTCAGGCTCGTCACTGCCTTCTCCGTGAGGGCTTCGTCTGCAACCTGCCTACCTACTGTCCTTTGGTTTCTGCCAAAAGGTCACACAGCAGCATCCCGCTCATCTCATCTGCCACCTGCCACACGTCGGCTCACCTGCCGAAAAGCCACCAAAGTGACCCTCGTGCTCATCTACCTACGGTACCGTGCGTGTCCTTCAACCACCTTGAATCTCAACGCCTATGCAAACGCGTAACCTGCCCTTCCCACCATCTTCCGAGGGAGACCCCCACAATCCCTGCATCTCGCGTCTCCCGACCGCTTTTTCTCAACAAGACCCAAGCCACTATCCTTCTCCAAAACCGCGCCTTTCGTGGGGGACCGCTCTTTGTGTCGTGTGGCATCGCGAAATCATCACACACACACTCACACACACACACACACACACACACACACAATCGATCCGACCCCCCTAACCCAGCAACTCCAGACAGGGGCATTCCCCTCACGCACATGCCTAGCCGGCTCTTACGTCACTGAGCTCCCAATACCGCTAGACTCACGATGCACGCCCGGCGGCTCTATCGTTAGCGTTCCGGGGGGCCGTCGGCGGTGCGGAATTTGCGCCTGTGCTTTCCAACCTCGACAGCCCGGTCATCATCTGTTTTCCTAGGTACCGTACGGAGGAGGAGGGACCGTAGGGTGTCCTCCAAGCGGCAGCTCCCGGCCGGTGAAGATTTACCCGACATACCCTTTCTCTTCGGTCCGAGGCCGCAACACGACACCATTCAACGCAGCCCGAGTGGCTTGCGGTCATGTGAAATGCCATTCATCAAATGCCAGTTTCCCATTCGACCCCCGGCAGCACGGAACATGAAGAAAACAAGGGAAAAGTCGAAATTTTTCGATATTCGGCGTATACTAGCCCGATCTCATTACCTGCAAAGTTGCCTATTCCACAAAACACACGCATCCAATTCAAGAGAAGGGCAACGTCTCCCACCTGAAGCTCCTCCAATTGTCCTGGGGTATCATCCCAAACCAGCGGGCTACAACTTCCATAACCGCGAGCTGTGGGCACGGGCAGAAACCTACGTTTTGGGAAGCGATAAACTCGTCAAAGCAGGATGAATCCCGGGCTGCGGGCCCGCCCATCTGGCGATTCGCTTGCGATTCAGGGCTGCGGCGGCAAATTTTCAAGGGTCTTTTTCCAACTTTACTCTTTTCCAGTATCCGCACAATTCACAACAGAACACGCTGATGCCAACCCAAGCCGGTGAACAGCAACGTTCAAGACCACATGCACCCGATGGTCTTAGGAAATCTGATTGGTCATGGAATCCTCTGATGTGTTGAGGAGGGCTGGGCGGTTTTGACCGACGTTGCTCGATGTCCTCTCCTCGAGCCGGTTCAAGCCTAATGTTCATACCATACAACACCATCGCGGGAAGACCTCGCTGAAATCAACGAGCTTGGCATTCGTTTTCCCGTCAGTGTACTCAATCGACGGTCGATCAATGTAGGTCATGAGACGGAAGACGTGGCGACGGCGGGTGAGAAGCAGATGCTGCCGATCCAATCAACTGAGTGAGACTTGCAGGACGCTCGAGTTGGCGGTGCTCAATACCGGAATATGCGTCTCAATACACCCGTCCGTGATGCGCAGCAAGCCCACTTAGCCGAGATGTCTATCACGCAAAACCCCCGGCCATAGCGAAGGCCTGCTGCGGTTGTCGACGAATCCAGACCCAATGGCGAGCCTGTGCTGTGTGTGCTTCAGTAGACACGAGTTCAATGCTCAAGCATGCCTTTATCCTACATCAAAACACCTTCTGAGTCTGGCGGCAGCCTCGAGCTCTGGGCAGAGTGTGTCAGGCAGCATCCGCTTCCAGCAGCATACAGACCTCCTCGTACGACTCCTCGCCGCCGCCATTCTTCGCAGGTATCGAAATCCGGAACCCACCGGCCTTGGCGAAGCCCAGCTTCTTGTAGAACTGCGCAGCGTCCATTGTGCTCTCCAAGAACACCGGCAACCCTCTGGACGCCGCCTCGTCTGAAACGGCGCGCACCAGTGCCGTCCCGGCTCCGCGGCCCCGGAACCCGTCGTCGGTACACAAGAAGGTAAGATCTAGAAGGGGCCCAATTCATTCCCCGACAAAACGGACCACCGACCGGCCGCACCGCCGTAGCGGCAAAGCCATGCCGGACCCGCAAGGCGGGGAATGAATGTTCGAGCCCACGATATGTCAGATTTCCCGGGTAATATATTAGCGCCAATGGCGGGCTTTGGAAATGTCAAAGTGCTACATGAAAGTTGTGGGTATTCTCCGTGGAGCTGGCGGCGGCGGCGGCCGGTGGCATTATGCGAGAGAGAGAGTCATTTGTGGTCCCGCGGAGATAGTCGTCGAAATACAATCTCCATGTTCGAAAAGGAAGAAAATGGCCGACGGTCCTTCCTGCCCCTCCCAACAACTCTCAAGAGAACTAGCTCTCGGCCCACCACCGGCGAGCGACTTCGGAGCCGGGCCATTTAATTGCGGAATTTGGGGGCTGGTGAATGAGCGTCGACTTGGCGGGGACCACCGGGGGCGAACACGACCATTGCGCACCACTCGGTCTCTCTCTTGCCTGCCGTGTTTGCCAGTGGGAGATGGGATTGACGCCGCACGCGACATCTTCCGAAAATCTCACGTAAGGGAAATACCGGGATGGGGAGATGATGATGAGATTATGGAGGAGAGGAGGAGGAGGAGGAGGAGGAGGGCGAGGCGGCCTAGGATAAATGGCCGCCCCGGCAGAAATCAAGCAGGAGGTAGGTAGTAGGTGCGGAAAGTGAGAAGCCGCAGCAACTGAAGAACAAATTTACTCACGGACAAAAGGCCGCGTGCCCATTGCTTCCTTGCGAGCGGACGACGCGGCGGTAGAGTAGGCGGTGAGGTATTCTTGGTTGGCCGAGACGGGCCACACGTCCTCTTGTTCATCCTCGTCCACCAACACATGCTTTTGGTGTTGGTGTTGATAATGGCTCTCCTATCCTTGCCGTTCTGCAGCAGTAGCATGCTGCTGCTTCTGCTGCTTCTGCCGCTCACCCGCATCTAAGCGCCCCGAACCGAGTGTGGGAACGCCGACGAGGTCCCATTTCACAAACGAGGCGATGTTGTCTGTCGATGGCGACGATGCGTTGTCACCTTTGGTGCTGTTTTCGTGACTGTTGCTGCTGCTGCCGCTGCGAGCGAGGACCCGCGAAGCTGCGAGGTGGCGGAGGGTGTCTTGGGAGAGGTGTTTGTGCAGGTGCGCAATTGAGGCCGGGTGGGGAACTGGAGGTGCAGCAGCGGGTTCGAGGACATTGACGATATGTGGATTGAAGCGATTCGGGCCGCTTCGCACGGTGAGGGGGGTGATATTTTGAACATTTTCAGTCTTTTTCTTGCGTTTTTGGTGGTGCATTGGTCGTGTGATGAGTTCCTCGATCTGGGTACAGTAGGTACTAGGCAGGTTTTGTTCGAGGTTGTGTGAAGGGTGAGCTACGTGCCTCTGTGAGATTGAGAGGAGGGGGTTTGAGTGGAATCGGTAGGTGATCATGTGATGCGCACCGAGATGACTTCTGGGGCTGTTTTGTAAGGGAAGTCTTGTCTTGAGGGTCAAATTTGAACCCTTCTTGGTGATGCAAGTGAACTGAGGCGTTATAATATTCCACTCCATTTTTGGAGACATCGTGAGTTTTTGGAATTTGGTTGGGGAGGGTTGTTTCACGAGATTGCACACGCCCGACGCTCACATACACAAGCTTGATATAGAGATCTGTGTGTATAAGTCTCCCCAGAGCCGCTGAAAGATATTGATCGTTCTGGTCTGTACAAACTAAAAAGCTGCCTTGACCCCACCAAAGCTGATGAAGACGAAGACGATCGTAACATACCTTAAGTTGGGAAAGCTCAGCGTAGAGTCAATGAGAAGTAAGCAGCTCCATGCGGTAAATTGACCAAATGATTAGCAGACTTGTTTACTACTTCTCTTGGCCCAGGAATCATTAGATGGAGGTTGAGAGGACATGCGCCAAAAAAGCAAATTCAGCTTTCTTCAACTCTCGCAAATGCTGGTCCACGTTTCACACCACCGCAAGTTTTTCATCTTGGTCAAAATGTTTCACAAACGGCTTTTGGTTATTCGCGTTCTGAAGCTGGTTGCAATGAAGTGATGCAGGGAGAGATCTCGTCAAGGTCAAGCTTACTGTACGGCTGTAACGCGTGGAAATGAAACACAGTCGTGATTCAAGGTTGTTTTCTCTCACAAAATCTCATTTTATTCTACACATACTACACAATATGTACTTAAGGGGGTCTGATCTGGATGTTTACTAGTGATTCATGAGAAAGTCTCAACTTCTCATCCATCGGGTAACCTCCGATTTACGCAAGGAGTCTTACTATCCGAGCGGATACCTTAGACTAACCGGGCAGGAAACTGCCTTATTTTAGGTCTAACAGTTCTATTCCATTTCGATGGTCTTATTGTTCATTATCCCTATTGCCCTTGTTGCCCTTTTTGTCCTTGTTGTCGTCTCTGTCATCGTCTTTGTCCCCGTTGTCGTCTATGTCGTCTATGCCCACTACCCGCCCAGATAGGAAAACTCTTCGCAAGATACTTCCAAGTTGCCTCGTCTGAGCGTACCCGCACGACAAGACGGGGCTTACAAGCCCGTTGCATGGATGAACAGATGTCGGCAATAGGTTGCCCACCGAAATAACAGATATCTTTGGCATGCTATCAGCTGCGTCGCCGCCATAGGCTCTCTTCAAGAGAACCTCCCATTCTCGTCAATCTTCCCAATGACCGGCTCTAGCAACAACGGCAGCACCTCAGCAGCATCCCTCCCAAATGCAAAGTCCCCAGACTTGACTTTGGGCATCTGGTCCTTGTCCTCAGCTTCGGGGTTGACAGTACACACCCTCGCGCCTGCTTTGTGCGCCTTGAGGATGTACCCGGCGGCCGGCCATACCTGCGCGGATGTGCCGATCACGAGCATCAGTTCAACCTTTCCCTCTTCAATCCAAGCATCCACGCCGTCGAGCATCTCCTCGTCGAGGCTCTCGCCAAACCAAACCACGCCCGGGCGCAGGAGACCTTGCTTGCAGGACGGACAGTGCGGGAGATCTGCATCGTCAATCTTGGGGAGCTTCTTCTTTGGATCTAGGAGAGGCAGCGTTTCATTGGGGTCCTTGACGTCCTCGGATGCGGGGGCAAGGGCTGGGCATAGGGGGTCGGCGGTGTTGTTGCGTTCGACGTAGTCGCACTTGGCACACTTGATATCGAAGAGGCTACCGTGTAGACGGCGGAGCTGTTCTACCTTATGACCGGCTCGTGGCGAGAGATCTGTCCGTGTCAGTCATCATTCACCTACATCTCCTTGAAAGCGTTCTTGTGAACCAAAAAGCTGGCAAGATCAATTGGTTGATAACATTGAGGAGCTGTCTCACCGTCGACGTTTTGCGTGAGACACAGAAAATCCGGGTTCTTCTCGGCCAAAGCAGCCAGCGCGTAATGGGCCGGGTTGGGCTTGACGGTGAGTGCCATGTGTCGCCGGTACGCATAGAACAGCCACACGAGTCCGGGGTCGTTGCGGAACGCGTTCATGGTAGCCAGCGAAGTGGCATCATGGTTGCGCCACAGGCCTCCGGCACCGCGAAAAGTTGGCAGACCAGACGACGCGGAGAGGCCGGCGCCGCAAAGTGCAAGGATGCGTTTGCTTGATTTCAGCGCCTTGTGGAATTCCTCAACATCATTGTGCTTTGCCCTGGGCATGTTTGAGATGTGGACCTTGCGGGATGCTGGAAGACCATCAGCCTTAGAGTTTCAGTTGCAGGGCGGTCGTGAGCTTACTGAATGGGGTGTGGGTAGGTGGTTTCTTGTATTGCTTGAACACTGGGAGACCAAGCTTCGCGATGCCGTGTCTCATGATAAGATGGGACGGATGCTCACTGCAGTATTTATCTTGTTCTGGGAGTGTTCGCCATTAGGCAACCGGAAGCCGGGCGTGCCTGTTAGGCAACCTTTGCAGGGGCTCAGTTGAAGAAATCCGAAACAATCAATGGCTGTCAGGAACGGATACTAAGATGCCCAGTCGCTTGTTCATGTTCTCCGTCGTGATGCAATAACCGTCAAGAGAAGACGGGAGGAGGTTGATGTGGGGGTGCTGTGCTCGGACTGGGATCCGATTCCCCCACACGCCAAGAGGAGGAGGTGACTCCTCACCGCAGGTGACATCACTGCAAACATCCGGACTTTGCTCACCACCGAAACAGAAGATTGGTCGCAAAGTTTGTTCAATTTGAAGCTTGTTGCTTCACGAGTTTGAGATTCATTCTTATCTCTTTATGTGTCTATAATGTAACCGATTCGCTATGCCCAGTCTATGCATCCAAGTCATGTCATCAACCTCATCTTATGTACAACGCTGTCGGAGCAAAGACCCATCCGTGTAAGTCCTTGTCCTGCAGCGATTCATCCCGCAACCGTTGTAGACCTCCAATTTAGTTCTGGAGGACGTAGCGGTAGCGGGCCTTGCCGTCCTCGAGGTCGACGATGGCCTGGTTAGCCTCGCTCATGGGGCGGACCTGGATCCAAGGCTTGACGCCCTTCTCGGCGGCGAGCTCCCACATCTCGCGGATTTCGTGGGGGGAGCCGATCAGGGAGCCGGTGAACTTAATACGGCGCATGACGAGGGGAGCGGGGGCGATGGTGTAGGCACCGTCGTCGGGCATGCCGACCTGGACGAGGGAGCCGTCCAGCTTGATGAGGTTGAGGTAGTCCTGCATGGGGACCTTGGAGGAGGAGACGGTAGAGATAACCAGGTCGAAAGTGTTGGCATACTTCTTGGCCCAGTCGCCCTCCTCGGCGGTGGCAATGTAGTCGTCGGCACCCATCTTGAGGACCTCGTCGCGCTTGTCAGCCTTGCGGGAGATACCGACAACCTTGTCGGCGCCCATGGCCTTGGCGAGCATGATGGCCATGTGGCCGAGACCACCGACACCGCTGACGGCGACGGTCTTGCCGGGGCCGCAGCCGTGGTTCTTCAGGGGGGAGAAGACGGTGACACCACCGCAACATGGGCGCGGCGTAGGCGGAGTCGAGGCCGTCGGGGATCTTGACGACGAAGTGCGAGGGGCATCGGTGGTACTTGGCGTGGCCACCCATGGCCTTGCCGCCGTTGTAGTGGAAGGCGCCGTAAGTGTGGACAGACTTGGGGCAGTACTGCTCGTTCTTGGTAGAGCAGGGCTCGCAGTCGCCCTGGCGGCCGAGGCAGGAGTCGGACTGGGCACCGACACCGACGCGGTCACCGACCTTGATGCCGCCCTCGGCCTTGGAGCCGACGCGGACGGCGACACCAACGATCTCGTGGCCGACGCAGACGGGGTAGGGAGCAGGGCCCTGGTGATACGTTAGCTTGGTGCCACATCGCAGCGACGTAAGAGGTGCTGTTGTTGCAGCGAACTTACCCAGCCGGAACGCAGAACGTGGATATCAGAACCGCAGACACCGGAGTGGGTGATCTGGATGTCGACGTCGGTCTCCTCCCAAGGCTTGGGGTCGTACTCCTGCCAGACCATGTTGCCCTCGCTGGACTTCTCGTCCAGGCCAACCCAGCCCTCGAACTTGTAGTCGGTAGCGGCCATTGTGATTACGTGTTGTTTTGTTGTCGGTAAGGAAGAACAAGGTAGGGTATCTTAGGTCGTTGAGTGTTGTTGAAGAGTTGAGTTGGAGTGTGTAAGTTGAGAGTGTCTTCCACAAAACGAAACTTCCTGAAAGAGGAGGGAGCCGCTCAGCTCTTTTAAAACCTTCGAGCCCCCATCTTCAAAACAACGTTAAGTCCTAAACCACATCGGCGAAGAGGCATTAACGCCGCCGTCGTCCAAGGAACCGTAACTTGGGACGATAGCATCCACGCAAGAGAGAGTGAGAGAAAAAAAAAACTGCAACACGGGTGGGGTCAAACAGCGGGAACGAACTGGGAACAAGATGGCACCAAAGTGCGGCTCGATGCCGCGGCTCAGATCGCAGAACGGAGGGATCCTTGGTGATACCCGTGGTGGCTCCCGCCAGGGAACATGGTGGTTTGAAAGAAGCGGAACTTTTCCAGAGAAGGCCAAAGAAGTTCAAGATGCGGCGTAATGATTCGTCCGACTGGAGCGGGAGTGGCCACTCCGCGTAGCTCGGGTGGGTTCAGTGGTTATCTGGCTTAGAAATCTTGTTCAAGCAGCGCACGGATTTAGAGCTTCTCTATGGGTAAGAGGTTGCGAATGGGGGATTGGATTGGATGGGGGGAACCCGCGAGACGCCAGCAAACAGCGAAGCAAGGTTTCCGGCGTGCCGTGTCCTCGCTCTTTCAGACGGCGTTGGAGTTCCCGATGGGTTCAAGCATTGGCGACAGAGATGGGGACTGTCCGGGCTAGGCCCGAGCAGCTGTCTAACACACGTTTACAGTGCATATGGATCCCTGGAAAGAAGAAGACCCGTTGGCGATAAGGAAAAGATCTAGGATGTTCTTGGCCGCCAGTCCCGAACGATCATGGTGTTTTGATGTCATCGACTCCAGTATTCTTCGGCACTTGCACGGACTCACACCGCCATGGAAGCAGAGGGAGGGGCCGAAAGAGAAAAATTGGAGGTTGCCAGGCGTTTGAGAAAGTGGTAGGTTGGGGATTTACGGTTCTCCGTCGTTCTTTGAGTTCTTCCATGTGTCAGTCAGAGACAAGGGCGGGAGAAGCTCGGTATCCACCGCCACAACAAAAATTGCTCTCTGTTCTCCAGCAGACAGCTCAGCTCTCCTTCTCCCTTTTGGTTTGGCATTTGCGGCTCTGGAAAAAGTGTGGCATTCTTACGTCAAGTGCGGGCTCTTCCGTGGGCGGCATTCGTCCGCACTGGCATGGATGGCATTTTGGTTCCGGCAAGCTTCTAGAAACGTGCTTTTTTGTGGGTTTCCGAATGGGAAACTTTGTCGTGCAGGGGCCACCAGCACGTCACCAAGATCCGCTTCCCGCCGGTCATTCCAGTCGGCGTCTCCCGTCTGCTGTCCCCGTCCGTGTCTCTAGACAAGAAATGTCAGTTTTTTAGAGTTCAGATCTTCAACATTCCAACCCCACGAGTCCACAGAGGGACGCCCGTCGACACTGGATCTCACGATGTTCTGAAAGAGGCTTTCGGTCAAGAAGCGTCTTGGCCAGAGACCTGTCCTCGGTGACCAGGGTCGAGGATGCAGGCTGCAGTAAGGTGCTGACGGGACGGAGATATCTCGTCGACGCGAGAGCACATAATTGTGGGTTGCCCGGTTTCACGGCCGCGCAGAACTGAGTGTGCCGCCGTTGCTGCTGTTGATGCATGTTCCACCCCTCTTTGCTTCCGCGGTTGCCGCCCGTCAGGATGCCACTGCCGGACCCGATCGAACAGCAGCCCACTGTTCGGGGGCATAGGTATGCGCAAACGACGAGATGGGGTCACGTATCTCCGAGCAGCAGATCCCGCGCCGCGACTGCTGGTCGGGGGCATGCTGAAACTTCGCTGCCCGAGATCCCGACATGAAGTCGCGGCGGTGTGCGTCCGTAGTCGGCGTGGGGCAATGGCACTTCAGACGCCGTTCTTCCGGCCGTGGGAGGCAGGATCGTACGAAGAACAACCGTGTCGGCAGTGCTGGGCGGTAGTTGAGTTGCAGTAAAAAATGCGGTGATGTTTGAGGTAATTGTCCGAACGTTGGCCGAAGGCGCCTCTCCAACCCGTCAGTTTGGCACGCCAGGGCAGGATCGACATTCTGACGTTGAGCCGGTCATTGCCTAAGGTGTTTGTGTAGCGACCACCAGGTAGGTCGGGAGTGCTTCGATTGGCCGCCGTTGGCAGTTGGAAGGGGAAAAAATAGAAGAAGCTGGCAAGAATGACGATTTTGCCACTGAAGAGCGACTATGCGCCGTACCTGCATAAACCTGCCAAGCACGCATATGCACGTCGACGGCGGCTGCGGCCCCACTGCACCGTGAATATCTGTGCCTGACCCTCCGGCCCGGAGCAAAACCTCGGAGCAAGGCCGGCAGTTCCTTCCCGAATCAGACTACGGTGCTCAGGACTAGCCGAAAATCAGAATTCGCACCTTCAACATCCAACTCCCGTCCTAGGTTCGGCTGATGCCGTCTCCACCTGCCGAACCATGATCCGGCCGAGACCATTTGAGATTAAACCGAGTCGCTTACCTACTTATACTCGAAATCCTTCCACTTCAACCCCACCCGTCTCTCGTCTTCTTCCCCTGCGACATCTAGCAGTCCCTTGAGACGTCAATGCAAGGGCCCTGGTGGCAATCATGTCAAAAGCTCGCATTGCTTGATTACCAAGATACATGCAGCATTAAATCCGCAGTCCACCGCGCAGTCGATATTTGATCGCCCTCGCACTGATGCTTGTGCGGCTGGAGCGGCACCGAAAAGGACTGAACTGAGTCTCTGGGAGGAGGCCGAGGCTCGCGGTCCACCGTCCGCCGGGCGGGGTCCCCAATTTTACCTCGACCTGGGCTCGACCTGGGTGGGTCACCAGTGGCAGGCAGGAGGTCCCGGTCGGCAGGTATCCGCGGGCTCGGACGAACAATAACAAATGCGGTGAGCGAGGGTCAATTCAATTGAATGGTGCTCCTCCCCGGCTGGAAAGCAACTCCGGCGGTAAGATTGGTCTGGCCTGGTCACACGATACGATGCCCAAGATGCGCCGTCGCCGTACCGTCCGTCCCTTTGATCGCTTGTTTGCCCAGACCTTGGGAGGACATTGTGCCGCAGAGCAGGGCGAGGCGACCCGGCGAACACATCTTGGCTTAAGCAGGTTAATATTAATTACCAAGACAATTCCCCCTCACTCTCAAATTGCCTAAACAATCGCGTCCTGGCGAGCGAAGGATCCGGCCGGAGGGGGTTTTGTTAAAAATGCCTCGCACCGAACGTGTGCTGGCGCTGACCTTGGGAGGGACGTTGGGGCTAATGAGATAAGTACCGTGCAGTGAGTGACAAACGCCATGATCGATTCTAGGCTGCAGTGTGGCTGATGGCACGACCGCGCTGTAGGGCCGCGGCGGGACTGTTGGCTTTTTTGTTTTTTTTTACTGGTTGGCCCGTTGGCGCATCGTGAAATCTCGCGTTTGCTTCTTTTTTCCTGCGCGAAATGGTGGAAATTAGGTCCGAATAAGGTAGGGCGCAGGAAGACTGGCCGGACACGCCCCCCTCTCTCCCTCTCTCTCTCCACAAGTCTCAAGGAGCCAAATTCCCTTTCCCGTCCCCTCATCGTGTCTTTGAAGCGGGTTCATCGCCCGACTCAAGTCAGCAAGGTGGGCCCATACTTGCTCCTTAACCTCAAACGTTGGAAATTGCACCTCCTCGTATCCGCCAAGACGTTACGGCTGATCATCTCGGTGATCCTCTTTTATGCGAGTCACCCGAAAACCCAATCGCTCAAGTAAAAATAAAGTCATTCACGATCTGTTCAGGGAAGGGGGGGGGGAGGCAAGACGATCATGTTATCAAAAGAATTCTTGTTAAGCAACTAGTTCAACCTCCCTAGGGAGGCGACTGTTCTAAGGTATCATAAACCATCGGCTGAAAACACACCAAATCTAAAACCTCGTCCGTCCGAAAGCTGCAATGTTCCCATGCGAAATGTTTCCGCTGCTGCCTTCCTTTCTTCTTCTTCTTCCTCCTCCTCTCGAGTGGACAAAAACAAACACCCTAGGAATCGCATGGCCGTCGCGGATCTGATCCCCATCCTCTCCTCCCCAAGGATCCAAGGAAAAGCCGCGGAGAGCGTGATCATTAAAAGTACCAGATTAAGTCAAGGTTGGCCTCGACTGATCGCCCAAGGCGCCCCAAAAAAGCTGGGGACGGCCTGCGTAATTCAGTCGGGATAAGGATCGTGGTGGAAGTCGAAGAATTGTACAATCCGCTCTCCAAATGGGATTATTTTGTTGAGTCATACGCGTGCGTGTACGGTCGTTGATCGGGTTACTCGGTCGGGAACTGCTTACAGCAGGAAGGTGAAGAAGAGACCGGCGGCACCGAGAGCAAGGTTGGCCTTGTTCATGTAGCCGGCGCCGGTGACGGTGGCGGGGGCAGCGGTGGTGCTGGAGGCACCGGTGGCGGAAGCGCTGGAAGAGCCCGAGGAAGAACCAGAGCCGGTGGCAGTAGCGGAACCGGTGGCAGTGGCCTCGGAAGAGCCAGAGGCGGTGGCAGAGCCCGAGGCAACGGTGGTCATGGTGGTCTTGGTCTCAACCTTGGAGGTCTTGCTGGAGGCGGCGGAGGAAGAAGAGTCGTCGTCGGAGCTGGACTCGGTCTTGACAATGATGGACTCCCAGCTGCCGGACTTGTCGCCGTAGACGTACTCCTTGGCACCCTTCTTGCCACCCATGTTGTCGGTGATGGTGATGCTCTTGTAGTAGGCGTTGAAGGGAGCCTCGTTGAAGTCGGTGTAGCCACCAGCCCACTCGACGGTGCCCTTGGGGGCGTCCTTGCGGCCAGCAACCCAGGTTCCGATCTTGACCTCCATGGGGGTCTGGGGGAAGCGAGATCCGCCCTTGGCGTCGGCGTACTTGAGCTCACGGACCTGGGTGCCGTCGATGGACCATCTGACGTAGTCGGAGGTCCAGTCAATGGTGTAGGTGTGGTAGGCGTTGATGGGGTCGGACACGGGGTGGTAAGCACCGCGGTCGTAGGTGGTGGTATCACCCTTTCCGAAGTAGTTAGTCTGGACCTGGGCGGTGTCGCTACCGATCCACTCCCAGTCAATCTCGTCGAGGTCGTCGGACTGGAGGACAACGGAGGTGACGACACCCTTGCCGGGGGCGGCCTTGAGGACGACCTCGAGCTTTCCGAAGAACATGTACTTCTTGGAGGCCATGGTGGGGGCGTCGGTCTCCTTGTTGATGGCGAAGAGAGCACCACCATCCTCGAACTTCACAGACGTGCCGTCGAGCTTGCGGAAGACATCGTCGTTGTTGCCCTTGGTGAAGTCAATGCTGACGGACTTGCCCAGGGCAGGGTCAGCAGGGCAGTCTGGAAAATCAAGTCAGCAAGGTGGTCCCGGCAAGTAAATACTGGAAAAAAAGAAGAAAAAAACGGAAGGTGAAATGTGAAAAAAAGGTAATACATACCCTTCTTGGTAGGGTCGCAGGTGGTGAAGGTCTGGGCAGTGACCGCGGTAGCGGCAAGAGCCACGGTAAGGATCTTGGAGAACATTGCGCCTGTTGTTGAGACTTTGTGTATCAAGATTGAGATGATGGAGGGAAAGGATGACGGTGATGTTGTGGTTGTTGAGAGCGAGATGTTGGTGTATTAAAAGGAGGCAGGCTGTTGCTCGAGCTGAAAAGTTGGAAGGAGCTTGGGTAGGAGCGACAGTGTGGAAATAAAAACAAAGGCTTGATTAACGAGAGACAAGCAGGTAAGCTAGAAGAGGTATGAGGGTGCTCGTGGGGAAGCAAAGTAGGAGAGGTGAGGAGGTGAACGAGAACGGACACAGACACACGATGGGGGGAGGTGGTTTTATTATCCTCTGCAAGTGAGGTGAGGCACAGCAGAGAGGCCAGGGCAGGACCAGGCAGGAAGCAGCAAATAGCCCAAAGTAGCTAGCAGCAACCAATACCACGACCCAAGGCCCTCTCTGCTGGGCATGGATGGATGCAAAAAGTCTCCATGGTGCCTGGGAAGGGGAGCACGGGAGGTGACTGTGGACTGTGGTGGGTGTGTGGTGGTGTGGACGGGGGATGGAGCTGGGCGAATCAATACGACGTCGTACCTTATTCAGGACCCTGCACTGGCCCTCGCTGCCCTTGGTGGTGCCCTTGGGCTGGGGGAGTGACTGTCATCGGCCAAGCCTTTCAGTCCTGCACCATCAGCTGCCCCCCCCCCTGGCTGCTTGGTCTTAGCCCTTGGGTCTTTTGGCTCTTGGGTCGTTCCTATGCGGTAGGTTGGCCGGGGTGACGGGGCCGTTCACTCTGTTCTTTGGTGGGCAGAGAGCCAGCAGCCCAGGAGACAAAAGGTACTTTGTGCAGGTACAGATACTTGTCCACCCAAGGACTGTGAGTGGCGGCATGACCAGAAGAGAGAAGCCATGGAAGTCCACACTCCACAATGAAGGCCCCTGGAACCGGTGGGCTTCTGCCTCTTGTGTCCAGGATCCATCTGGGTTAATTTACACGCTGGCCGCAGAGCCCAATCAGAACCGCCGGATTCGACCGCCTTGCCCGAAGAAGAAAGGCACCGAGTGGAGTGGCGCTGCTTTCTTTTCGGCCGGGATCTCCTTTCCGTAAGGCAGAGCCTGAGTGAGGAGACCCCGAGTTCCTTTCCTGCTGACACAGTCTCTGTATCCGTACTGGAAAGAGTCTCCAAAGTCCCTCCAAAGTGAAGTGGCCTCTGAATAGGGATAGGGAGAGGAACAGAAGGAAGGATGAGAAGGAGGGTGGATGATGTTGCTGCTGCTGCCAAAGACAGAGCTTGGAGCAGCCTGCCATCCGTTCCTGAGGGATCGGCCGGGGCTGCATATCGGGGTGGTACAAGTCACAACAAGAGAAGGCAGCCTCCAGCGCATCGGTTCTCCATCGGCCTCTATCCGATGGCCCCTACCGAGCACCTGTTAATGTTGTCCATCCGCCGTGCATCATTGCGGATAACGGCCCATGGGAATCAAGCATAATTTCCTGGAAGGCTCAGTCCGCGAAACCGCCGTCTCTTGCGACGTTGGATGATCAGCGCAAGAGATTGACACCAACACGAAGAAGCCACACCACTAACTTGATACCAAGGTAAGCAAGTACGGATGCCGCCAGCGGAATTCCACCACCACGGGCACGTCAAGATCATCTCCCATAGTAAGGTAGCTGCTATCTTGACGCTGCCGGCTTCTGCATCCGGCCCGTTTCCAGCGCATTCCAACCCATCACTGCCACGAGGCAGAACATTCTTGTGCCAGCTGCAAGGCAACGCCAAATGTGTCACCCAGCCTGTCGGTCGTCCTCGCCCATTGTCATACAGACCACAGGACACAGAACATGGGACAATACTATGTACTAGTGCACCGCATCGTGATAGGGCACAAGTCACAACAGCCTGCCGTCGCATCTTTGGTGATGTCTTGCTCGTCTAATAGATCGTCTCTGAAGCAGTGGGGGGAACCGTGTTAATCCTATCTTTGGTGTTCCCCATCGCCCGAGGTCGCGGTTGCCGTGTGCCTCCCGCTGCGAGGCCAAACTCTCTTGCATCATTGGAAGATCCCCCGGTGCCCAACTCACGTCGCCTTAACTTAGCAACACATCAATGTATCGTCTCGGTGCTGCTCGCAAGTCCCCGTCGTCCAGATTTAAGAGCACGTCTTGCCGCGCAGGGCAGCGCGCATCGCCCTGGTCAGATTGCCGGTACGGTACGTACAGAAGGGAACTTTGGGTTTATTGGATGGATGCCACGTCGAGACCCTGCATTTAGACTTGCCATGTGCCTTAGTGCGAGCGCGCGCGTGCATAATTAGGGAGGGACGGAGGGAGTAAGCAAGCTGCGCCCAGCGACGCAGGAGACGGGAGTTCTGGGCAGTTTTCTTACTGTAGCCCACCTCGCCTTGGGTTGTCAACGATGAAGGAAGTTGGCCAAATCTTGGAAGCTTGGAACTTGTTTCTCTTCAGATTAGATGCTCAGCCGAGCAACATGCACCGAGACCCGCGGCCGCCGCCAGCCAACCACGGCGCCTCGATCCCGATATGTTGTCTTCGCAACCAGGTTTCCATTTCATCAGAGCTGTACAAATCGCCCGTTTGTTAATGTTCCGTGATCCATCTCCCCGTCAGCCTGGCTGGCGCCCCCCGAGAGGTCAGAAGCAGCCCATCTCAGCGTCCCCGTCCCTTGCCAAGGCTCCAGCTGCGACTTGCTGTGTCCTCCGTGAAACAGGAGTGCCTTCGTCCCGGGCTGCCCTAAGTTTCTTTCTTCGTGAAGCTGCGAACCGACTTTAGCCCGCCGGTTCGAAACAGGCGGACCACGGTGTTGCCAGCCAGTCCAGCCCCCTAATTATTGCCAACCGTCAATTTCTCTACCGCAGGTTCAATTTTTGTTAGCCTCGTAGAAAGTCGTGCCGGTGCCCCGAAGGCCCCAGAGATCTTCATAATTCTCCGCTGGAAGGCCAAAGGCCAAGGCCGGACACGGGGCCTTCACTCACCACGCGCTATTTCCAGACACGAAGGTGAGAGGGAGGCTTCTTCTTTCTGCCAGTGGCGACGACCGTTTTCTGACCTTTGGTGCCGAGGTGAGTAAGGTAAGGTGAGCCTGGGGCGACAGCCAAAAGGGGCGCAACGTTCCATGACCCCGAACCCACCGGAGTGTTTATCCCTTGAAGCCCGCCTGCTGCCAGCATGCCCGCGCCTCACGAGATCAAGGCTCGCTGCAACCATCAAAGCTGTTCGGATACTCGTATCCAACTGGCTGGGCTGCCTCTGCCTTACAGTTTACTCACTCAACCCATCGATTCCCGCCGGCGGCTGTCAGAAGGTGGCTGTGCATGATGTGGTCTCTGCTTCGCTCATCCACCAACCCCGAATCCATCAAGCAGCCCTGCGGTGTGGACTTTGGACAGAGTTCTCGCTTGCACGGGCGCTTCTTTGCTCAAAACACGACGGGACAGGCCGATCCCAGCTTCGAAACGTCACTCAGCCCACCGCTACCTTCGCTTTATCATTCTTGCTCATGACTTGTGCGAATGGAGATCGATGGGGTCGGTTTGTCATGCCGAACCCGCATTTCCACCTGCCAGCCCGTGGAGACAATGTCTCTCGGTTTTGCTGACATTTCGGGTCACCTGATGCGCTTCATCTTGCCTTGGAGATGTTGAAATCTTGGGTACAGTCTCTCCACATGATTTTGTGGAGGAGGCGCAGGGCTTGCAGGCTTGCAGCGCTCTCGGCCGCAGAGCCCGTACCGACACCGAGTCGCCGGGCAGGTATCACAGCATGTTGATGGGCAGGTTAGGCTTGCAGAGGTAGCTTGGGACTGACAGCTTGGGGGGCTTGAAAGCCACATCACGCATGTTATTGTTTGTCCAACCAGACCACTCGGCACTTGCCACGCGATGCTGCAGACTGTTGGGCCCAGCTCGGGTCCAAGGCGGTCCCTGACTCTAGAGGCAGTTTTCCTCAGCCTTCTGCCAACAAAGAAGCCGCCAGAAATAAACACACAAACGTTGTCAACAACGTACCATGGGGAAAAAAAACCGCCAGTCTACCTAGTCATGGAATCAAGCGGGGAGCCAACCACCATAAACGCCGTCAGGGCGGTACCCTGAAGACACCTCAGACTAAGAGAGAGCGCCACTAGCGGCAAAGACATCTCTAAATTTAAACCCAGCAGGGCCGCACCCGCCTATCCCCGCCCGTATCGCCAGCCTCCGAAAGGCGTACCATGCCAGATGGAGCATCTGTCACCCCTCGCTAATCTCGAAGAGACCTCGTCGAGTGCTGTGAATGCAAAACACCTGCCCTTTGCAGCAGCTTCTCATGTTGCCCCTCTCGTCATTAGTCGCCGCTGCGTGGTCTCTCGTTCTCAAATCCGGTGACCTCACTCAGCCTTATGACTCTTACCTCTCCAGAGACGCACATGGAAAGAAACCTCGTAAAGAGCGGTAGAACGGCTCCATATCCGCACGTCGGGTCCGAGGGCCACGCACGGCGTCCCCGACCGCTTCCCACTGGCGCGGGTCGCCAGCTGGTGATACGATCTGTTAGTTTTGTTTGGCGACCTGATCAACCCAAACATTAGCACACCTTCTCCAATGCTATCCACGCGCGTGGGTGCTGACATGGCCTGTGTGATCCTTCAGACAATCAACGGCGCAAGAATTTCATTTGTCAGAAGTCTTTCCTGGCAGCCGTTTCCACAGCGCTTCCGGCCATGTGCTGTTCTCGTCAAATTAGGCCACTAAGCCCTCAAACCCAGAGGATTTCCCGTGCCGCCTCACGCAGGAATGAACAATAGCCACCCACCGCTATTGAGTCAGGGGCATTGGCCAGACATGGGCGAGAGTGATCATTTAGTGAGGTCTTTGGCTAACTCCTCTCATACAAGGCCGTCACCGTTTGCTCTTGGCAACAGGCGTCTGTGGCCGTTGATTCGCTGTCATCCGATCACCCTGGTTCACGATGCTTAGACCTCGAAGCTGATGCTGAGCTCAGACGATGGTGAAGCTTCGATCCCTCCGTCAAATCAGGAACCTCTCCGGAAGGAATGGAAAAGCGTTCGGCTCCGTGCTATTTGATCTTTTGTAGTCTTCCAACTGCCACGCATGCTACTACTCTGCGGACAGATCGTGTACCCTGCCTAGGCAAAATATGCGGCTGAGTTTGCATTCGAAACTTGTAGCTGCTGCCTTGGTGTGGCGTTGTACGCCCCCCAACCACCATGTCCATGTTTATGGAGGAAGGGAGGTGTGCATACATGTATTAAAGTGTTCCCCAGCCGTTGTTGTTGCACAAGATCACTCCAAGGCTTGCAGATGCCGAATCGCGGGCGGCTTACTCGGCTGCGATGGCGCTAATGATGTGATACACAAGACGACCTACCTTTTTGTAATGAGCTGAGCCTCATTTCGGCCGCCAGTGAGTCTTTGGATGGTAACCGGGATACCGAAGAATTCCAATATTACAACTCCAGCGTACCTGAGCCGTTCCCCGAACGTCGGCCGATATGGTTTCAGTCATTGATGAAAGGTTGTCGCTACTGAGTGAAGACTGACACTGAATTCTTCAACATATTTTAGATATAATGGTAGCGCCACAACATCCTTGAAACCCAACTTCCGTGAATTTCACTGATTTGCTGAAGGTGATCTTTTGCCGACGTCTTGACGAGCCAACGTTTGGAGCGTGTTGCTCCTCATCGACTCCAGCAGATATTCTCCTCGTAACCGCTTCCGTGCTTAACTCAACGACGCTATCTCTCGTTCAAGGGCTGTCGCCAACAGCCGTAGTTCCCCTGTTCAAGGGGCGATGCAGATAAATGAGCAACACAAGCAACTTCCGATGATACATAAAGTAGCGGAAGTGTGGTTCGATACCCTCAAGGATGAATTACGGGAGATCCACAAACCGACCTCGCGAACTCAGTTAGTGAATGGTCTCGTCCTAACTCACGGCAACCTCAAACCAGATGATATCAATGCATACAGGGAAGAGGGGAAACATGGGTGGTTGCGGCCATTGGCAACTAGTCGCAAGCTGGCCATTACCCGTGGTACTTGGAATTTAGCAAGGCATCGCGGAAAGTTGGAGATCTGGTTTTTTTTCACGAATATGGTAGAGACTATTTTGGAACCGTCCTGGACCGAACTTTTGATCTTAAGCACGCACACAATCTGATCTGGTGAAGTAGCTATCCAGAAGGGCGCTTTGCTACGTCTGGGGACGTAGTTCCGGGCGAACCAAGTCCATACCACAATAAAATCAGTTCAGTCTCAAGTTTTCGCAAGAAATTTATCAAGGAATGTTTGCTCCCGAGACTTTAAGATGCCGGAGGCTCCTTGTGGGGACCCCCATGGTCGTATCACAAAACCTCAACTTTGAACCCCGCATCACCACCTCCGGTCGGACTTCTACATGAACGTCATCTTCCCGGTCGAAGATGTCCAACTTACCAAGTTCGCCGCAGCTCGAAAAAGCGAGTAGCGAGCCACGTCAGGTACTTCACACATTTCCGCCGCCCACGATCTTCCCGCCTCTGAGGCAGCCTCACAGCCAGACCATTATCTTCCTCCACGGCCGGCGCTCCAGCGCTCGTATCTTTGCGCCCGACCTTCTTTCCACCTCCGTTGCTGGACTGGAGACGGACGGGTGTCCCAAATCGCTGAGAGAGTCATTGCCGAATACTAAATTCGTTTTCCCACGGCGCCACGGTCGCGGGCGACGATCTACAGAAGGTCCATCATCAACCAATGGTTTGATGGCAGCGGTGATTGGGAGGAGACTGTTTTGGGTCATGCGAGAGAGACCATCGACTTTTTGCATGAGCTCTTGAGTAAAGAAGCTTGGCTTGTCGGCGGCGCAGATAAAGTCTTTCTTGGCGGCTTTAGCCAAGGATGCGCAACCGCCCTTGTCTGCATGCTGCTCTGGGAAGGTGACCCTCTCGGTGGCATCGTGGGAATGTGTGGCATGCTGCCTATGGGTGGCGTGCTCGACGACGCCCTTCGTCAAGGTGACTCTGGCGATGGGCGCCTAGAGTATCACGGTGTCAGGCAGGAAAGTAATGTTGATATCGAAGACGATGTCTTTGAACCCAGTGGCGACGACACCTTAGACCCCTTTTCCCACGACGAACGTGGTTCGCCAGCCAGTCCCTTAGTACAGGCCTTGAACCTTCTCCGGGAAGAGGTAGGGTTTCCGCTACTGTCATCAAACTCAGAACCTCGCGTACATGAAAGTCCCGTGTTTCTCGGTCACGGTGCCGAGGATGATAACGTGCTGCTTCAGTACGCTGAGGACGCTTCGCGGGTGTTCCAGATGGCGGGGTGCAGTGTCGTTTTCAAGATATACGAGGGACTGGGCCATTATCATTCTCCACCAATGCTACGGGGCATACTTGAGTTTCTGGGTAGAGAGAGAGAGAGCAATTCTGCTAGAAAAGGCGCAAGCGGGTGAGGTTTTCTCAGTTCTCAAAGCAAAGTGTGACGGTCTCCCACGGAGATGTCGTCGGAATTAGAAACATAGCCTTAGTTTGGTATGTGCATGGGTAGACAAGAAATGTGTAGCACGTGTCTCTGACTGTCCCAAGAAGTCGGTTCAAGCTTACTACAAATGGGCAAGACCTCATCCGGGTTACTTCTTCCTGGCCTAGTTGAACCTGGGGAAGGGACGCGGGGTGTGGGGGCTCAACGAGGCAAACCGAGGTCGGCCGTGGGGTTGCAAAGCACTCATATGGTCTGCAGAAGCTTCCTTGCGAGCCTAGTAGTCCATAAGTTTCCCCTGGAGGAGTTCAAGTAGATCACTTAGCCGCCCAGAATTGTGGCACTGAAGACGATTTGAAGCAACATGTGAGATCGAGGTCAACGAATGCCATGGAAAAGGCTTGCAATCATATTCGAGAAAGGGATGTCGGGGAAATGGACTGTTCTACAGCACGAACGCCAAATTCTCTTAGGTTGGCCGCCTTTTACACTCATGAATATGCTGGGGCTGGTGTCTAGACGGGCACGAAGCCACGCGTTCCAGCTTTGTCATATTATTGACCCCTGAGCCTGGAACAACCGCACAAGTAGCCTTGTTCCCTCCAGCAGACTAGGCACGAGACAACAATTGTTCGAGAGGATTCCTTGCCCGGGGTGAGAGAAATACCGCATCCCGGGGTCACTGGAGGGAACGGTCTGTATGTGGGTTTCGGCTATACATTCACTCTTGGCTCACAACTTCGAAGATACATCGTGTGAGGACTTGCAATGAACGCGAGACACGTGTAGAGTGGCATGATCGGCTCAAGTCATCTCGGTATGAGACGGCTTAGCCATGAAGGATTTTAATGCGCTTCACGTTGGGCACGGAAAAGGCTTCCATTAAAACGGCCGTAGACGCGGACTTGTCGCCTTCTGAGAATGAGTGGCACTCGGAGTCCGAAATAATTCTAGCACCGTTTCTTATTTTCTCCGAAAAGGAATTGAGTCGCAAACTGGAGCCAAGACTCTTGGCCTGAGGGTAGTCTGGCTCGGTATTGGACCAGGCTCCTGGATCAACGACGCATGACGTCCCGCCCCCGGATTTTCCTGGAGGGTACAGACATGGCATAAGAGGCTCGTTGCTGATGATTGAGGGCGTGAAGTAGTACCGGAGACATGGTAACGTCTTGTAGGTAAGGTCTCATTATTGAGGCATTCTTCGACATGTAGCAGCTGTACCATTGGTTATGTCTTTGAACTATAGCCATACCGAATCAAAAAAAGAACAACTGCGAGAATGAGGCCATTGCGTTGTTGCCAAATCTGGCAGTCTCTACGTCAATATGAAAAGGGAGGCCTCTTATTCGAACACGACAATCGATGACAGAACCGGATCTAAGGACACAGATGTGCCTTACAACTGGAGAGCACAGCGTGCGGGGGCATCCGGACGCCCGCCTTGGGTAATGGTGTTGTAACCCGAGGTGAGATTCATGCAGCCAGCAGAGGAAGGGGAATGGTCCCGCGGCGCAGCTGATGGACATGCAAGAGCGGCTGAATGAGAACGTTCACATAACCTAGGTGAAATTCTGCAATATTATGGAGAATCGGGGTCAGCAGACTGCTCCAACTATATCCGACAATACTAACGAGAACGGGTCGGGGTCTGGACCGATCGCACTGGGGCTGGACAAACACTGTGAGAGACTTGCTTGACTTACACTGTCGATTCGGCACATACAAGGGTGCCAAGGCTTCGGGCATGCCTACATTCGATATCATGGTCACGAGCGCATGCACGCATTTCACAAGACGAGCCTGATTCGGAGGATTGCTTGCAGCGGTGTACGTAGCATATTACGTAGCGTTGTCAGGATGCAGATGATGACGGATAGATTCACTGCGACATGTTTACTTGGGCTGTGCAGCTTGAGGTGTCGCTCTCGTATCATCGTCAGTGTTGGTTTGACTAAATAGTTGTCAATCCAAATTGACTTCAATGACAGCCGCGAGAGTCTCAAAGAGCGGACGATTTAAAGGCATGATTGAGACGTAATACCCATTCAATTCTCTCTCTGGTGAAGTCTCCGGTGCACGGAAGGGACGCAGCGTCGGTCCATGTTATGAGGCATGGGTGACATGCGCTGCCTTGTAAGATACTCGCAGGGTGGTATGTTTCTTTGAAGTCTTGCTCTCCAGCAGAGGCCGACCATCCGAAAAGATGCGGAGTTGTCGACCAGCTTCACAGCATATCTGTTGACTGAACCCTGCCATTCAGACCAGGGTCTGTCAAACCTCCACCCGAGATTAGCGAATGACGCCCTGTTCTGTTCCTCAATGAGGCAGAAATGCGAAAGTGTGGAGATGGCTGGAAGAAAGGACCCATCCCGTCCATTTACCGTAATGCTTATGACAGTGAGACGGCCGAGCCAGTGGCGATGTGCGTTTAGAGTCTTTAGGTCTTTGGACGGTCGATACTTATGCGCATAGTAGAACAAGGAACATTTCAACTGAAGAAGTTCTTTACTGCATCCCGAGGAACAGACATCATGGCTTGGACTTTATTGGGAAGCTGAGGCCAGCCCCAGCACCGTGCCTGCGTCTGGGTACTTAGTAGGCGTCTGCGGAAGGAAGTTAGCAGGACTAAGACTACTGTCTCAGGAGTCAACCTCACTCCTACAATTGTGTGTGAGAGCCACTTGACTGTCTCTCATCCACGCAGAACTCCCACGACCCTGACCTAGCGATATGGCTCTGCCGAGTGAAGAGAGCTTGTGAATTACCGACAGGGCTGGCAGACGCACCGTGACTCGCTCCTGCCTGGCATCGCTTCAGTAGCGAGTCTGAGGACGTCGGAAACAGCCCGACACCAACCATCATCAGCTCAGGCTGATTCGTTCGGAAGGATATGTGACGTCTGTACTCGCCAAGCTGATCACCCGCCGCTGCTCTCAGTACCGTCTTTACCCGTACATCCATCACACTCATTCACTTCCAAATTCGTCACTAATGTTTCCGCAGGCCGACGCAATGGAACCAACTTTATCAGATGTAACGACCGGTCTCGATGATGGCTACTCCGCATAAATTCACGCATCTCATCCCAGTCTGTCGCAAAGTACCTAGCTCGGCCAATATTTCACCGGTGAGAAATATCTTTGGCCCGAATTTCATCACGGGTCACGACGGAGCCTGTAACCTGCATGCAAACAGCCCCACGACAGCCTCATTTCGCAGATACTTCTCGCCAACGCAGCCGAAATACAGCATTTTCTTCACCGGTACCGATGTGTTGCCGCCACTCCAGGATAGGCCATCAACTCGCAAGGATCGTTGAGGGCGAGATACTCATCACGTTGAACAATGACCTTGACTAGATATCAAAATGAACGCACTCAAGAATCCTCCATTAAAGCATGTCGAGAAGAAGACGTTTCGTTTGGCGCGAGAAGTTATTGGGTGGTGTGTTCGGCTCACAAAACTAAGCACAAGCGCCGCCGATCTTCATTGGCACCACATCACTTCCGCCAGCCGTCATACCGCCCATCATCTGGTTCTGTACCGAGCCCGACCACGCCTCATGGGAGATGTGACAACGCCCAAAGCACCTCGACAGCTCGACATCTCGGCCTTCGCCCGTGTCGTTTACCGGGCACCGAATGATTCCAAAGAGGCCGCCGCATCGAACGGCAACGTGCCCAGTACCCGAGAAATTCTAACGTGGAAAATGGTAGCCGAAACAAGCGCTGCCTGCTGCACACGTGTAATACAGGCTTATGGATCTCACTGCCGCTCACAACAGCTCACCCTGCAACACGTATGCATGATCGCTCTGAGCTGATACCTTGACCTTGTGGTTCAATTCTTCTGTGATAATTCCCACAATTCACGTATTTGTCTCTACCCCGGCTATAAGGGCGGAAATGTTGACCATAGATCAAGCACAGAAGACGCGCATGTGTGAAGGCAGCACTGAAGACATTGGGTAAAATGTGCGGCGGGAGCTAACCCCCACACGAAGCGGTCGAGGGGGACGTACCCCAGAATAATCGTCCTCTCTTCCCCAACCCATACTGGTCTGATCTGGTCTTACCAGCGCTGGATCTTGAACCTCCCACATCCCATCTCAAGCATTAGAAAGTCCGGGGGTCCATCTTAGCGCATGGCTAAGCGGTCGTTGTCCGCCGCACGTCTCGCACTGTGTCGCGGCATCCTGGTCTAGCCGCTCACATCTTGCTGCACTCGTTCGTACCACAACCGTTCAGGACAAGTCAACGCTCGACGTATTCAGAATGACTCTTGATGCTTCGTCACTGGCATGGCGCGTCTTTTTTTCCCTTGCTTAATTCCAACAGAAATCGGTACTTCATGGTACAAGGGACTTAGCTTCGCATCATTGGAGTCAAGCGGCGTGGCCTTCACACAGGAGGAATATTACGACTGTCAGGTTGTCTCGAACGCCACCAGCTCACTCTGAGGCTGTAGTAAGTATGGCAAGAGAGAGGTAGGTTTGAGAGGAAGAGCATCTGGTGATTTTGCGTTAGTTCGTTCAGGATAAAAGGGCGTCCTCATCCTTCTCCCACACGCACGCCTCTGCCGTCGACCAACCCTTCAAACCTTTTTCCTTTCGCATCTTCTAGACTCACTAGGGAACGTGCCTTAGACCCAGCTCCATGTCCTCCTCTATTATTCTGTCATATTCTACTATCTGATTCCGCGTTTCTAGCGCGTATTGTACAACGCTACTTCTGTCGCCTGCCGTCACACCCCGGGTACGCCCATTTCCACAACCCTTTCTAGGTTAACCATGGCCCCTCACAACGATGCGCCCTCACCGACCGGAGGTTTCGCAGCTGGGATCAGCAAAAACTCACTTCGCTCAAGCGCACCGTCAAATCACAAGATCGGAAGCTCCGCGGATCTGGAATCTCATTCACCGCTGAGCAGCTCCTGCGACAGCGCCTCGCTGGGTGCTGGTCTCGACGAGAGCCGGCCGCTGGTTCCTGGGGTCTACGTGCCAACCATGTGCTTCTTTGACCCTGGCACTGAGAACGTGGACACCGAAACCATTGCCCGTCATGCAGTGCGACTTGCCCAAGCCGGTGTTACCGGTCTCGCGACTCAGGGATCGAACGGGGAGGCGGTTCATCTCACCCACACCGAACGCCAGGTGGTTACCGCCACAACTCGGCAAGCCCTTAACGAAGCCGGCTTCTCCAAGATGCCCGTGATTGTTGGATGCGGAAGCCAGAGCACCCGCGAGACTATCCAATACTGCTCAGAAGCTTGGGCTGCTGGGGGAGACTATGCTCTCGTTCTGCCCCCTTCGTATTACTCCGGTCTATTTGCACCTTCTTCAGAGACTATCCTCAAATACTTTCGCGAAGTTGCGGATTCTTCTCCGATTCCCCTTCTGATCTACAACTTTCCGGGGGTGGGAGGGATTGATCTTTCAAGCGACATTATCGTTGAGCTGTCTCAGCACCCGAACATTGCCGGCGTGAAACTGACCTGCGGCAACACGGGCAAGTTGAATCGTGTCGTAGCTGCGACGAGGAAGTTGGCAAAGAATCCAGAAGCGGAAGTGCCTGAGTTCCTCGTGCTGGCTGGCTCGGCCGACTTTTCTATCCAGTCTCTAGTCGCTGGAGGACATGGAATCCTTGCAGGGCTGGCCAATATTGCCCCCAAGGCATGCATAAGGACAATCAAGCTCTTCCAAGACGGCAAGTATCAAGAAGCTCAAGAGATTCAAGAGGCTTTATCACAGGGAGACTGGACAGCTATTCAAGGAGGCGTCGTCGGAGTCAAAGCCGGCCTTCAAGCCTGGCTGGGTTATGGAGGGGTTGCGCGCAGTCCTCTGCCGAAACCAACGCCAGACCAGATGAAGAGATGGAAGGAGGGCTTCCAAGACCTCGTCTTGCTTGAAAAGTCTCTCTGAGTCGAGCTTCCTGGTGTCTCTCTTGCGATCATTAGTCGAAGATCGTCATTGCGTGTTCAAGGAGTTTGGAGGATTTGGGTCCTTTCAGACGTCGTGAGCGGGTGGAAGAGAAGCATTCTTGTGTCTCATTGAATCATGTCGAATGAAGTACTATCGGAACTATCCAGGTACCGCGCGTTATTCCAGTTGTCTCTGACAACAAACTCAAAAGTTCTCTGTCTATCATGTACTTAGGTTTCCATCAGCTCCAATATCACTTACATAATTTTCTGCGCTGTTGGGGAATCATCTCCGCCACGATGTCTTGCAGTAATACGTGAAATAGGTTGTGCTCCAAAGCTCGCCCTTTGTGGCGGAACAGTCATGCACCATGAAACCTCCGCAAGTTCGACTCGTTGAACCTGTCAGCTATCCCTGTGATCATTTTCTCCTCGACTTCTTCAGAGATTAGCTACGAGCATACGACTTGACGCCTGTACATCTAGGAGTAGGGAAAACCGCACGATCTGCTTTCCCAGCCGCACTGTTGCCACGTCAGCGTTATGCGCTTTATCCGCAGAAGACTGCATCATCTACGAAGGACAACGACATGCTTGCGCCAACCAATGAATATCGCTAGATCAAGCATCGCGGGAATGACCATAGCCCGTCGCAAACCTCGCGGAAAGCGGTGAGTCTGCCAGAACGTAGTAAACCTGAACTTCTGCCTGTAACCCATGCTTCAGACGGGAAGCTGCAGACCGGAAGAACGGCAACCCAGCGTAAACGACTCGCGGTGCTTCTGTTTGTGACACGGGATGGATGTTGTGATTTGTGTTGGCCGTAAAAGCCGCGAGTGGGCGCCAACTGAGAACACGAGCCACGGCTTTTGAGAGATAGGAACCGGCCGGTCGGAGGCCACAGCGGGAAAGACTGAACAGGGTAGACAGAGTGAGCGCCTGACCGCTCTGATGTTTCCACGACGTTTTTTTGAGGTGGCCCAGCTCGTGATATGCATGCAGCCTCCCGCCGCGTACCTGAATTTCGATAGTGCCTTGATCTTCCGGACTTCTGCTTTCCATATTGAGTTGAGGCCTCACGCCACTTTTACCATCCCTTCGCATCTAATCAGCAAGAACCTGCAAGCAATATCAAAAGGTCGCACAAAGTGGCTTGGTTGCTATTTCTGTCACCGTTTGTCGGAGCGTCCTGCGATTGTTCCTGGTTAACCATCTGAGGTGTGGGGCTGGATGATCGTCATGCTCGCGACCCAGGAATCAGGTCTCCTGAACATCGTCGTCCATGCCGAGCAACGGTACGCGAAAGCTCCAACAAAATACCTTTCCACATTCTGGGTATGCCACAAGGTTGGTGACAGCGCGGGAATGGAACGGATCCGACGGCACCGCCTGTTGAAGCACCAACCTGGGAGTGCTTGACTTGACCATCGGGAATATAAACACTCCCAATTTCCCCTGGGTCTGGAGAGCTTCACCTTTCTGGCGGTCTGAAGACATTAATTATAATCAGTTTCCTCCAACGCAATGGTTGCTCTTCCATTCGAAGCCATACTCGTATTGCTAGTGGCCGTCCCATGGACGGCTGTAGGGCAGAACCTCCCCATCACAGGGGTCAGGTCCGGTATCAACGCCCAGACAGGCGAGGTTCCGGCTAGGAGAGACATCAACAGCCTCTATGATGAAGCAGGACCACAATGGTTTAATGCCTGTCTTGGACGAGAAAGATTGAGTTGCTGACATTTCCACAGGGATCTGTACGTGGGGGCACTCACGGCGATGCAGGATGCGAATGAAACGGACCCTGTATCATTCTTTCAGATTGCCGGTAAGAAATATTTGGATTTGATATTTGAACTTTGAGCTAATCGAGGGCTCAGGTATTCACGGGCAGCCGTATATGGCTTGGTCTGGGGGTGGGCCGCAGACAGGAGCAGACGCAGGATATTGTCCGCACAATGTAAGCAACCTTAACGTAGAGAAGGTGTTATTAACCTGGCTGACACTCGCAAACAGCAAATGCTATTCGGCACCTGGCATCGTGCGTATCTTTCACTGTATGAGGTTTGTGCACCGTTTCACAGGTTCAGACTGGTATCCAGGCCGAATTGACACTCCCGACACAGCAAGTCCTTGTGCAGCATGCCAACGACTCGCCGCCTCCTACCCAGCCACATCAAGAAGACAGTACGTCGAAGCTGCTGAAGATCTACGTTTGGCATACTGGGACTGGGGTGCCGATTCCGACGTGCCTCCAGTGACCGCACTGCCGACGGTTGTCATCAACAGATCGGACAATGGTACGCTTCGTCAGACCACACTTCGAAACCCTTTCTTCCGGTACACATATCCAGAATCTGCGCTTCGGGGCGACTTTGGCAAGTTCGACGGGAATGACTACACCAAACGATGTGTCAACGAAGGGCAAAGCTTTCCAGAGTCGGCGAATGACATCCTCTCGGGGTTCAATCTCAAGGAGAAGGTGGTGAGTCTGAGACACGCTTCCGTCCGCAGATCGAAAAGCGATCGCCCGGGGATTTCTAAGTTGTACAGCGAGCGCTTGCTGATTGATTACAGTACAACGTCTTTCTAAAAGCGACCAGCTTTGACGAAATGGTCTCGGCGCAATCTCAGGGAGCCAACTTTGAAGCCCCTCATGGCGAAGTGCACGTTGGAGCAGCGTGTGGCCAAGACCTCGTTTACTTGTCGACCTCTGCCTTTGACCCCTTATTGTAAGTTGAATCTCTTATTATTAAACCAAAATCACCTAAATCTGACTCTGATCTTCAGCTGGCTCCACCACACCAATGTAGACCGCCTCATAGCCTACTGGCAAGCCCTTCATTTCGAGAACGCTACCATGCACTTCTCGTATCCCTCGAATCAACTGTTTGCGACGCCTCGAGGAACCATCACCACGCCAGAATCGCCAATGATGCCATTCATTGGCAGAGGAGGAGAGTCTCTCACCAGCAACTCGGTGACGCAAATCCGTGATTGGGGGTACACGTACGCGCCCGTACGGTTCTGGGAGGAGGCCCCTGGAGAGACGAAAATGGCGGTCAGCAGGACTGTGAATAGTCTCTATGGTCCGCAGGTACCCAACTCGTTCCGATCAGTGAAGAGACGCAAAGCCGCAACGAGGACGGAGTACTTTGCCACAGTTCAAGTTGAGAGGAGTGAGCTGGAATTGCCGTGCCAGGTGCAGTTGTTCTTGAACGGCGGTCTGGCCGGATCCTTTACCTTATTAGACATGCCGAAGCAAGGCAAAAGCTATGACCAAATTCCTTTGAGGAGGGCCATGAAGACGGCTAGCACGGGAGGATCTTCGACAAAAGCAGTTCTGGAGTCAATCGATGATAACTTGGAGGTCGTCATCAGAAAGGTGAGTTCAATCTTGTCTGAGTTCCTCACAGGATCCTAACTGACCTTCACCATTCAGCTGGACGGGATGACGATCTCACTAGAAAGGGTCCCTAGTCTGAAGATTGAATTGGAGGACGTCGAGGTGATCCCTCCCGCAACGCTAAACGAGCTTCCAACCCTTGGGAAGTCGAGCAGACGGACCGCAGTTGCTCGCCCTCTAGCTGTTGTTGGCTGAGGTAGCTCCTCAGAACCCCTCTTCACCTCGTACCTGTGTATCTAAATTATTGGCTTTCCTTCGCCGGATGGGACGGGATACTATGTGAATCCTTAATATTTGGGGTGGCAATCGGGAGTAATGAAGCAAGGCGGTATCTAGATAAGGAGGTGTACAAATCGTCCTGTCAAGTTTGAGAATGAGACACTATTTGAATTGTGACGACCATGTCCATCAGGTGATGTTAATGATTTGTCCATCCTGGGTGTTTCGGTGTACACATTCTCGCTCGGTTCCAGAGACACGATGTGTGTGTATGCGCAACGTCGGATGTGCTTTCAACGCAAGGCTTAGCCCTGGCGCAACGAGACCCGACACCAGGGCGAGCTTTAAACGGCCCGATGGGATTCGTGGGATGACGCGTCCAACGGGCGCTTAAGTCGACGTCAGTCAGTCGGTGAACACATTAGCGTGATTTCGGACGATGGGCAAAATCTGATTTCCATGCTTGTGGAATGAATTTGGCTCCTCTGTTGGACATGTTGGACATGTATATCCTGAGTATTATCCCATTATTTCCTCCCGTTGAGTGTCAGACATGCAGCCATCTACTCATACATCCTGCCCACCCATGAGCCACAACGCGCCGCAACTTGCCTGGAGCAACATGCCGCACGCGAGGAACACCTTGTTTGCTCCCTCGTCACTTGTGAACATCAGACTGACAACGACGAACAAGTTGAGTGGAATTCTCAGAACACCATAAACCTGCGCGCGTACGCCATCGTCCACAACCTTGCCCTTGAGGTAGCCCATGGACGGGAAGTAGAGTCCCACACAAGCCTCAAAGAGACAGAACAGCCAGAACGTTACCTGCTCTGGGCGCGTGCCCCCGGTGCCGAGAGCAAAGAAGACAGCGTTGGCTGCCAGTAAGACTGCGAACAGCAAACGAGACGGAGTTGAGACCATGGCGGATAGGCGAGGATACAAGAGGGAGGCGAGCAGGGTCGAGGCCATAAAGGCAGCGAAGATGATGCCGTAAGGCAAGGTGTCTGGAGAAGAGGAGGCGGCAACGAGGACGGGACTCCAGAGAACCACAAAGAGATACATGGAGCCTTCGAACATTGTTGATGCGAGACCGATGGTAAGTACGCGCTTGTCAGTCATCGTGGTCCAGAGACTGGGTTTATTTCCTTTGACAGCCTCTTTAGACGAACTTTGGCCTGTAGAACCGTAGTTCTCGTCCTGAACAACCATTAGCCTAAAGACCAGGATCAGGGCAGTGACAATCTTCTTACCCATTGGCTGGTAATGATTCCGGCGGCTAGCAGGAGCAACCCAATGCTAGCGAGAAATGGCGACTTGCGCGTTCCAGTGATGGAGACGAGCCACTCGCTGGCAACGCCACTGATGATGGCCACGATACTGTTGACCGTGCTCATGAAGCCGAAAGTTCGCGACAAGTCGAGACCTTTCTCCCCAAGATGACGGGCGTGAAAGTCGGTGACCATCCAACTCTCAAAAACACTGAAAAGAAGACTGGTCCCGAGACCTCCGAGGACGCGACCGACGAAGAGCAGCGGCAGGCTCGGGATGGTGGTGAGAAGACATGAGAGGGCGTAGGCGCCGCAGAAGAAGAGACAGCTCGCCTTGCGACCGTGACGGTCGGCCAAGGAGCCGATGAAGTAGCCGGCTACAGCTCCGGAGACGAATCCTGTCGTAAATAGTGTCGGAACAAGGTCTGAGGAGATGCCGTGCTCATTCTTGTACAGAGAGTAAAGAAATGGGCCCTTGTGATCATGTCAGAAGGGTAAGATTAATTGACTGGTACTGACTTACCTGAAGCCAATCTGAGCCCATGACGAGAGCGTAAACAACGTAGAACGCCCATTGCGACCCTTGCTGGGTTTTCTCCTTCTTTTGTTGCTTCGCGCTCTTCTCATCTTTTCCGACGGGCTTTTCAGTGTTGCTCGAGGCGAAGAGAGCGCCACAGGCCACCAGGAGGCCGGCGAGATTGAGCTGGTAGATGTCCAGCATCTTGACAGTTGCTTGAAGAGAAGTAAATGACAGGTTTTCCTAGGTTGTAAGAAGGAGAAGGAGAAAAAACGGAAAGTCAAAAGAAAAAAGAACAGGCAATAGGCTGAAGAGATGAAGATGTTTGAAATCACGAAGCTCCATGTGTCCTTCTCCATCCTTGGGGCAATTTTCCGGGGGCCAAGCTGGAGCATTGGGTGTTTCGGGCGCCTGCCTCAAGGGGCCCCTTCTACATTTAGCACTAAGGCACGGATGCGCAGAACTCGACCAATGGAAGGTTCATCTGTCTGAATCGGTGAGATGATGTTCAGACGAAAGACCTCCAAGCATACTGTATCCTATGTTCAGCTAGCCGTGATGACTCTGCAAATCAACGATTGAGCAGAATGGGAAAGGGAGCGGCGATATTCCACAGACACCGTGCCTACCTGGTAAGTAGCTGTCGTGGGCCACTGACTCTCGGCTGAGCTACCCCTGTAGTTCAGGTACCTAGGTAGCTCAGGACGGGGGGTTCGGTTCCCCACCCCCCAGCACCTTAGGTAGGTAGCTTATTTATCCTCCTCCCGTCTTCAAACAACGTCCAAACGAAACAACTTTACTGTTTCGTTCGACGGGAATGTCATGATACGATGGAAAGCATCCGCCGTACAGACTTGGACTGCGATATTGAACCTCTCAAATCTTCCGACCATGCACCTCCAAATGCCGGGCGCCTGCATGTCCGCCATGCATACACGGAGATCCGGACATTGGACTGGCAAGAGCTGCAGGTCGACACGGCACATACTGGCCAGTGATCGACAATCATGTGTTCGTTGAGGTTTATTCCCGTGCCATCAAGGATCACCAGACTACCACCTACCGCATAGAGCACACGCGCGGGGTCGAGTGGTAGAGTTTGGCCAGCTACCAGCACGTAGCCGGGATCTCCGTGCGTTGTCCTACTTTGCAGGACGTGAGGAGATGGTGGACTGAATCACTCACATCTACAGTCCTCAGTTCTGGTTGCGTTCTTTTTCCTTCTCTTCAGCGGAATCCGTTTGGTCTCATATGAGAGGCTTGACGTCCCGCGGATGAACCATCTACATCAACTTTGTGCTTCAGTTCATCCCATGTCTTCTACGTCATGCGCAGGTTTCAACGTCTACTAGTCTCACTCGTTACTGTCGGTGCTGCGGTCGTCTCTCAATCTTTCGACCCTCTTACCTTTGTCGACCCCTTAATCGGCTCTCAGCGAGGCGGTAATGTGTTCGCCGGCGCCACACGGCCTTATGGGCTCGCCAAAGCTGTCGCCGACGTCGATGGCGAAAAGACTGGTGGCTTTGCAACCGACGGCAGCAACATCACCGGCTTCAGCATCGTCCATGACAGCGGCACCGGAGGTAACCCTAGTCTGGGCAACTTTCCGCTGTTCCCGCAAGTGTGTGCAGAGGATGAGCTCAATAACTGCCGCTTTCGAATCGGAGACCGGGCAACCAAATATGACTTGAACAAGACGGTGGCCGAGCCGGGTCATTTCTCGGTGGATATGGTGTCGGGCGTGAAAGCGGATATGACTGTCTCTGACCATGCGGCCCTCTTGCGGTTCACTTTTCCGAGTGGTAATGAGCATCCGCTTGTGATGTTGGATTTGACGGACCTTTGGGCAAGCCGTCAGAATGCCTCAATAAAGATCGACACGCCCACAGGACGGATGACGGGAAACGGCACATTTCTGCCTAGTTTCGGCGCCGGGTCGTACGTTATGCACTATTGCGTTGACTTCTTTGGGGCCAAGATCTTCGACACGGGGGTATGGGTGAACAACCGCGCGGGTAACGAGCCGAAGGAGCTGTTCATCACGAGAGGCTTCAACCTGTTCTATCTCGAAGGGGGCGGCTTCGTCCGGTTCAAGGAGCTCACTAACAACACGGTTATCGCGAGAGTGGGTGTCTCTTTCAAGAGCAGCGGACAGGCGTGTCAGAATGCCGAGCAAGAGATTCCTGATCCCATGAGTAACTTTGACTCGTTAGTCAGGTCAGCCAAAGACGTATGGAGGGAGAAGTTGAGTCCAGTTTCGATCAAGGCGGGCGGTGCGACGGATGATCTTCAGAGAAGTTTCTGGAGCGGGTTGTATCGCAACATGATCTCCCCTCAGAACTACACTGGCGAGAACCCATATTGGGATAGTGGCGTCCCGTACTTTGATTCATATTACTGGTGCGTCCAAACTCCTCTTCTAGCTATCTGTGCTGATTGGAAGCAGCATGTGGGACAGTTTCCGCGTCCAGCATCCGTTGCTCACCGTCGTCGATCCGATAGCTCAGACACAGATGGTCAATTCCTTGTTGGACATATACAAACACGAAGGCTGGCTGCCAGATTGCCGTATGTCTCTCTGTAAAGGCTGGACACAGGGTGGCTCCAACGCCGACGTAGTCCTCGTCGATGCCTACGTCAAGAATTTGACCTCGATAGACTGGAGACTGGCTCTAGAGGCCGTCACCAAGGATGCAGAAGAAGAGCCCCTGGAGTGGTCCTACCAAGGTCGCGGCGGGCTGACGAGCTGGAAGAAGCTCAATTACATCCCGTATCTCGACTTCGATCCCATCGGCTTCGGCACAAACTCAAGAAGTATCTCGAGGACGTTGGAGTATTCGTACAATGACTTTTGTCTGGCGACGCTAGCTCAGGGTCTGAACGAGGACACAGCCCACGATAAGTACATTGCAAGAAGCATGAATTGGCAAAATCTGTGGAAGTTGGATCAGAAATCGTTGATAAATGGCACTGACACCAACTTCGACGGCTTCTTCCAACCAAAGTACATGAATGGGACATGGGGTTTCCAGGATCCGATTGCCTGCTCTAACCTTGCTGGATTTTGTTCTTTGACGACAAATCCCAGTGAGACGTTCGAAGCGAGTATCTGGCAGTATCAGTTGTACGTTCTAGGCCCTAACCCAGTAATACCCAGCTGACCCTCCAAAGCATCGTACCTCACGCGACTTCAACCCTCATCGACATGATGGGCGGCGACGACGCATTCGTCTCCCGTCTGAAGTACTTCCACGCGTCTCCTCTCGCAGACATCTCCAACGAGCCAGTGTTTCTTACGGTGTACTTGTATCATTATGCAGGACGGCCCGGCCTCTCAGCGGAACGCATTCACCAGTACATACCGTCTGCCTTCAACTCTACCAGTGGCGGCCTGCCTGGCAACGATGACTCTGGTGCTATGGGGGCCTTCCTCGCATTCTCCGTCATGGGGCTGTTCCCTGTCGCGGGACAAAATGTGTATCTCATTACACCGCCTTTCTTCGAAGAAATCGCCGTCAAGAGTCCACTGACGGGCAAAAACGCGACAGTAAAGTGCGTGGGATTCGACCCGGCTTACAAAAACATTTACGTGCAAAGCGCCAAGCTGGACGGACAGGCGTACAGCAAGAGCTGGATTGGGCATGACTTCTTCAGCAAAGGACAGACTCTGGAGCTTACTCTGGGCGACAAGGAATCGGACTGGGGGAAGAGCAAGGAAGCCAGGCCGCCTAGTTATGTGGCAGCGTCCAAGTCCTGAGCCTTTGGCTGGAAAACAATATTTGAGCGCATCCACATTTTGATCAGCATTATGTTCGGTGTCATGGAATGCTATTGTCACTGCTTGCCACAGCACATGTATTGGTCACGCAAGAGCAGGGCTAGGTGAGCAGTGTAAGGTGATCGATCGTCTCGAGGACGTCAAATTCTATTCTTGGTTCTGTTTTTCGGACCATAAATGTACCCATGATCGCTTCGAGTGGACTCCATCCAGGAGCCGTTATCCCTGACACCGTGCTTCCGTCCGGCCGTTCACAAGCCATGCCCAAATCCCAATGCTACCCAATCTCACCGAAGAATAACCAAGTCGTCATCATCATCTTCAAAGGAAACTGTCTGTGGCAGGTCCATCCCCAAGCTCTCTCTTCCAGCTTCGCGAATGCCTTTCTCCGTCACGAATCTCGTCTTTTTCCGGACCGGTGGCTTGTCGTTGCTCAACTTTTCGCCTTCCTTCATCTTGCTCAGCTTGTCCTTGAGGTTACCACCCCAGCCGAAACCAGACTTCGCGCCAGTTGTGGCTGATGCTGGAGCTCCGACCGACGAGCTGGATTGCGCACTCTGCGGCCTCTTGCGTTTTATAGGGCTCAGGTGGATCGCGAGGTCCCTACTCCTCGATCCTACCAGACCCAAAGCTTTGGCATCGGGCTTTGTGTCTTCTTCAATGGCGTTGGATGTTGACGGTCCCGGCGGGGGGAAGGAAGCGGATGCGCTGGAAGCAGGGCCACGTTCTGTCCTTTTCATATAATCCCGTCCAGCACCACTGCCGATCTTGCCCAAGCGCTGCATGATTCCGCGTTCTCGCTCTTGTTGAAGCATTCGCTTCTTCAGCCCCTCCTCTTTCTCTCTTCGATCCGCAAGAGCCTGGGCACCGTCTATAAGCTGCGCCGCGCTCATGGATTTCGTGGCAAACCAATGGCTATGGGTTTCCCTGTCGTATTGGCTCTTCTTTTGTTCTGCCGCAGTAGGAGGCTTGGTAACGTAACGAGAGTTCATTCGCCATTTCTCTGCACCACTCATGCCGAAATCCATGGTGCCGATCTCGATGCGTGCTGCGCGCTGCTTGGAGACTGCCTCGTTTGTATGAAACTCGCAGAACTCTGTTCGTTTCTTGTTAACCCACGAATTGCAGTACTCGCCGTCCTTTTTGATGGATTTGCAGAAGCCCAGATCCCGAGCCTTCCCTACTTCCATGATCGTGTCGGCGTCCGAGTTGATGACCAAACTGAAACGACCGGTGGCTTCACGGCCGACCGGCGGCGGCATGATCGTAGGATTCAAGATTGCCAGCACAGTGCCTTCTGTGACCTTCCAGAACCGAGTGAACCCCGAGTTAAAGAGGAACAGCTCAAGTTCCCACTTCAAATCGCACAGCGTAATCACCATGTACTTGCCCTTGTCGGCCTGTTTCCCTTTTTGATCTGGTCTGGGTTTATGGGAGCGTGGTTCCGACTTTTTGGCCACAACGGCGAAGACGACAATATCTTGCTCGATATCTGGAAGCTGAAACTCGGGCCCCTTGACTTTCCGGAGTAAATCTGGTATTTTGAAAATCTTCTTTTCGGAAAGGTGCCTGGTCAAGACCTGGTGTGGCAGGATGCGCTGCGAAAGATGGAAGCTAGAGTACGGCTCGAATGCCGAAGCCTCGGATTCAGGAACATCTGCAGGCGCTAGTTTCTTAGGCTTCGCTGGTTTCGATTGTGGCAACATCCAGTCAGGCGGTGGTTGATAGAGACCTTGGGGGTCATCTACGTCTTTTGATGGCGGTGCCGGGAGAGCTAGTTGCCCATCTCTTGGTGCTTGCTCGCTCTTGGGTCCTAAGCCAAGGATCTCTTCTCGCGTGAACTGTGGGGCTACGTCGGGTTGGTCGGGAAGGTCGACAGCCTTCGATTTGTACTCGTCCATCTCCTTCCGTCCAATATCAAATGCATTGGACCTGACCTTTTGAACCCTGTCTCTCAGACCTTGCCGATCCTGCTCTGTTGTCCTTGCTGCAGCTAACCTCTCGTTGAAACTCAGCGGCCGAGATATTTCAGACGTGGGCTGGGGTCCGGGGGTCCTTGACCTCTGGAGGTAGCCGCCAAATTGTTGTTCTCCATCTTGCCTTCTGCGCAGCGCACTTGGGGCTCTTTTCAACGAGATGTCTTTTGCTCTCAGCCCCTTGTCTATTCCCAGTAGAACCCGACTTGGTGAGGTTTGCGGTTGAGGGGGCTGGGCCTTTCTCGTTGGAGAGACAGGTACTTCGATAGTTGGGGCGGCGGGAAGTGACAAAGGCCTGGCAGCAGCTCGGCCCGCTCCTTGTCCGAATATTCTCGATGATGGTCTTGGTTGCGGCGGTGGTGGTGATCTGCGCCTAGGCGATAGGGGTACAGCTGTCTTCTCCCTTGCGCTCTGAAGTTTCTTCAGCTTTAACCTGGCTTGGATCTCCTGCAACTTGAGCTGTAGGGTTTCCTCGTCCTCGTCCTCCTCTTGGTCGTCCATCTCGTCTCGCAATGCGGCCGACCTTGACGATAAGGCGGACATGGATCGTCCCCTCTTGAGTGGTGATGGAGAGGGTGAGGTTCGGTTCGCAAGCCGTCTCAGTCGTTCGCGCCCGCCGGGTGTGCTAATGAGGGCTTCATGGGGTGATCGAGGAGGCCATTGAGGCTCGTCGTGTGGGGCACCTGTAGGAATGTTACGGTCTCGTTCGCCAGACGCTCTCGGGGTAACGAACCAGGAGGCATATTGCTGGTAGGTCACAGTGAAGGCGGTCGTCGGCGCGATGGTCACCTTGGTGCATTCCAGGGCAAGGCGACTTGATGGAGCTTTAACGCCACAGGGCCCATGACCCGCCGACCGGGCTGCTCAGCTTCAAATCGGGCGCAAGACTCGGTTGATGGTTTATAGGAGGGGTCTGTGCCAGCAAACAAACACTCGCATTCAGAGAACAAAGGAAAGGCGTAAGGGTTCAATGTAAACAAGATGGGCGGCTAAAGGAGCGACGTCGGCATTCGGTGCCGCAAAAATGACGAAAAGATGTGTGCAAGCTAAGGCATGAGAAGGATGGGCAAGAAGGTCTCGATCGTTATCGACTGTCGCATCTGAACTTGTCGTCACGATAAGCCTGGTCGGGCTAGGCTGAGAAGAGGAGTTTGACGTGGAGTGATGCGAGTGTTCGGGCAGCCGCCATTGGTTGCTGTCGCGAATGACCCTGAACGACGCGCTCCACTTTTAATTGAGATCAGTCCGTCGCGTTTTGTCGCGTCTAAGCGCAGGGGTTCACAAGTCACTTCGTACCTCGATCCGCGACCTATCCACGCTCAGCACTGGCCTACGGGTTGGATTTGTTCGCTATCAAACTGCGACCCGTCTGCTACATCCATTCTCGTCAGTTTTGTTTTCTTCGATTTGGCAACTATCATACCCATTCGCTGCTAATTGCACACAACAGAACGAACATACGGGTCACATCCAATGGCGAGAACCAGATCAACCAAGTCCGCTCCGGCGGCAAAGACGGAGGCCGGCGATGCCTCGACGACGGCCAAGTACAGTCTGCCAGAGGAGTCGTCGAGCGCACCCAAGCTATTCATCATTCCCACAAAGGCTACCCAAGAGGCTCGCATAGTCTCTCTCCCTAATCCCAGATACTCGAAACCCACACGGTATCTGCTCTGCCCAGACACGGGCATTTACGAGTTCACCAAGATCGCCGCGCCCAAGACCAGCCCGAGGAGTTGGATGATCGAGACACCTACCGGCGATTTAGAGAAATCAAATGAAGGAGACACTTCAAAGCTCCAGGCGCAGGTCACCAATGGCGCTGACCTCTTCGTTGCGACTCCCATTGATCCCATCTTCCTCCTGCTTCCCGGCCTGTTCGGCCCTGCCAGCGCAAAGTCGACCGAATCCAAACGCCTCTTCCTCTCCAGCGACGACCACTTCGATGCCGTTTCTACATCGTCCTCCCATATGGCCGAGGCTCTACGATGCCCAAAAACCCGCGCACTTCTCGAGTCACGAATGGAAACTGTCTGCGACACCGTCGATGCTGGCGACGAGAGGATGTACCGACTAAGCGAGAAGAAGCTTGTGAATGAGATTTTGACAAAGCAAGAGCGATGAGCTCCAAGAGTCTTCCGAACAGCATGGAGGAGAAGTTTGTGAAGAAGGCCTTGGAGGCACCTATTCAAGTCCAAAGGTCACAGGCGGTGACAGTGGAAGCCAAACCGCCCGCCGATGGAGCGATAGATGAACCCAAGGATTCAACAACCGAGAATGAATCAGGCGAATCTCAGGCGTCCGTTTCTACGGTGGACAGCACACAATCAGCAGTCTCGACTTCGACAGCCGCAACATCTATCAGCGAAGTCGTGGAAGAGACCATCGTCAGTGTCATCCAAGCATCTGAGGAGGTCACCAATCTTCAGAGACTCAAAGTCGCATTCAATTTCATCTGCTCCAGCTACATCGCGCCTGGGATGACCGCGATGCTGAGGCCACTCCTGGCTGACCAGGAGACGACCAGCATCGACTTCACACCCTTGGATGACTATTTGGCTCAACTTGCCAAACTGCGCGCGGAAGCTGCATCCTCTAGATCAATGGCCGACTACTCTAGGAAGCGAATGATGGATGAGGAGGAGGAAGAGGCACGTGCCGACAAGAAGAGGAAGATGGAGGAGGAGAAGAAACGGAAAGCCACCCAAAGCCGCGGAGTCAGAGCTTTGGAGAAGGTCAACACCAAGGGCATGAAGAAGATGAGCGACTTCTTCAAGAAGAAATAGGCTGGTCTGCAGTGGACCGCCAGCATGCATTTCAGGGTATCGGTACTCATGCACAAACAAAAAGTCGTCCAACACTACTCCGTACCTCTAGCCCGTCCCCGATATCCACCGCGAACACTCGGAGCGCCCCTACCGATTCTCGATGTGCTACTGGAATAGGTGTGGCCGCGCGTGGCCGTCGTACTTGTGCCACGGACCCGCCCACGAGAGACTCCGCGGGTCACTCCTCGGCCGCGAGATGTGGTGCCAACAGCTGCTTGTCTCTGCCGCTCTTCCTCCTCCTCCTCACGCTTTCGTCGGACAGCCTCACGTCGCCTTTCCTCTTCTGCCACCCGCCTCTCAGCTTGCTGTTGCTTGTGCAAAGCCTCGGCTTCAACTTCTACCAGGTCGTTGCTTGCGCCGCGCCAGTTCGGGTTAAGGATTAGTCGCTGGTTGTGTTCGGTTTGAGACAGGATGCGGGTCCAAGTATTGAGCAGAGTGGACGCGTTCGAGACGGTGCCGGAGACGGTCTACGAGCCTAAAGTCAACAACAGACCAGGAAAGAAATACTGTCAGCAGCGACACATACGTTCATGTTCCCCTTGGCCTTGTCGAGAGTAGTGATGATGCCCTCAATTGCGGCGTTGATATTGCGGACGCCCTCCAGCTCCTTGCGCAAGGCGGCCTCTCTATCATACGTGGTAGGTTGGTTCGCAGGTGTCTTGGGCGTCTTTGGAGTTTTGGGGGTTTTCGGTGTGACAGGGGTCTTGGGCCGGTCGGAGGATGGGGGAGCTTGACCGTCTGGGCCAGGCGACGCCCAGATGTCCTCGGTGAGGGAATCGTCCATGTTGTCGGCCATGATGGATGTTCGCCGGTCGGTGCCCGGGTCTGGCCGCAGCTGCAGGTGCGGGTGCGGGTGCGGGTGCAGGTGGTAATGCGCTGATGTTGACGGTTCTGCGAGAGCGCGGTCTGGGGCTGTCTGTGCCTGAGACGGAACGGCGGCGGTGACGTTATTTGTTGATGGAATCAGACTTTGGGATTGGAGTGCCGCTTCGTGTCCGGGCTGTTTGGGGGGGGGAAATGTGGGATGGGGTGAGGGGCAGAGAAGACCCCTGCAGGCCCAATGGGCACTTTAGCGTAGTGTTGTTTAGGCCGACTCGACTGTGTGTACGATACGCGAAAAGACGCGCTTTTCAGGAGGTGCGACGCGTCTCCGCCGTTGTGGTGGGGCCTCGCTTAATTTGCGTCGAAAATGAGCTGTCTGTCCCCTCAAGCCTCAGTGTTCGTCGCTGTAAAACTTGGTGGCTGGGGGGCTGGTGCGCTGGCAAAGGGAAAAAAAAAAGTCGTTGGATTGGGCTGCCCACTGCCCACTTCATTGGATGTGGGCTCACGTTCTGAAAGGGTCGGTGGCAGTCCCCTCCCAGCCTTTACTTTTCCCAGCCTCCAGCCTCCCACGTTCTGTGACTTGACCGTTTCCTTTTGCATCCATCCTAACTGCCGCCGCCCCATGATCGCGAACATCCTCCATTCCATCCACACATCCACTTCTTACTTGCATCTCTTGTAGTCAGAGCAACCAGAGGAATCGCGAACTCCAGCATTTTATTCTTACTGCGATTGCGTAGTGTTTTCAAAATAATCAGTTGAACTAAGCTCTTTGTACTCTGACCGCTAGAGTCGTTCTAGAGTAAGGTACTCGAATCAACTGGGTGCTACCTCACCTCATTCTCCCTCAACTAAGGCACCGACCATACTGGAAGTCTTTCATCGCAAAGCGACACCTGCACGGCCGCGCGCATTCGCCACCACGACGGGAAAGAGCGATTGACACCCTCAAGGAAAAACTAAGAAGGAAGGTGCAGCCCATTGAGCTTGAGCATCAGGGTGCCTGCCGACCATCCCACAAACGAATCCAAAATGGCGACCTTTGCAGCATCAACACCTTCACCTCCCCCCTCCTCCATCCGAACACCACCCACCCCCAAACACGGCTGGAGCGATAACTGGGAACCTTACGTCGCAAGTCGGCGCGCATTTCATCTCGACGAGCCGCCCACCGAACCCCTTCTCCCCAACCCTCATCTCACCGCACTCCTCCTCGAACCACCCGCAAAGCCGTCGCGCCTTCCGCTGCCGCGGCTGCATCAATCATGTCGCCTACCGCCACCCCTCAGAAGAAGCGCCAGCCTGCCCAAGACTCCGTTTGTCGTGCATCCGGATTTCTGACCGTCGAAAGCGCAACCCAAGCCGCCTCGTCGCTTGGTATTGACAAGATGGAACACCAAGCTCCTGCTCCTTCCGTCACTCGCCGCTCCGGCATGCTGCCCACACCAGCCAAGACTCCCAAGAAGGCGCCCAACGAGAAGCAGACGGCCCATATCCGCTCCGTCGCCCGCAACCTATTCCACAACGACGACGAGGCTTTGGTCAGCCCTAGAAGGAAGCGCGTCCCCAAGAAGTACTCTGGTAATTCGCTGGAGAGCTTTGTTGCTGAGGAAGTTGAGGAGCCGATTGAGATTTTCACCGATTCCCAAGACCGCGTTCCCGAGGTCGACCGGAGCGAAGACAACCCGTTCTACGGTGGTAGCGCCACTGTCGAGCGAGAGCCCCCGCGCCGTCGCAGCAAGCGCAACGTCGCCATCCCCGGAGAAGCCTCCCAGGCGGTTGATGAAGCGATCCAACGTGAAGACGGACTGATCTATGTCTTGTAAGTCAGACTCGTTCTCAGAGTTTTTGCACATTCGCTAACAATTCGTTGCAGCCGAGGAAAGAAGATCTTCCGCAAGTTTGCTGAGCCAGAGGACGACGAGGATGTAGAGGGCAGTACATCTGAGCGTCCTAAGAGACCACTCACTCGCTCTGCCATCAAGCCTCGCCTGCTGTTCCCTGTCGCACCCAAGGCTCCTGCTACTGGCTCGACTCTGGAAGAGGAGGAGGCGGTCACCGACATTGAGGACCACAATCTGGAGGAGCCGGAGGACGCCCCGCAGACCCCGGCCGAAGTTCAGGACGAGTGCCCGTCGACCCCTCAAGCACCCAAGTTTGGTCAGATGGTAGCAACTCCTCCCGACACCAGACGCACTACGCGATCCGGATTGAAGTCGGAAGAGGCAACCCCAATCAAACGCAAGACCCGGTCGAGTCCATTCGACGACTGGCCGCGCGTCAAAAGCCGTCACGAGAGCTCACCTGCCAAACGTTCGGCAGATCCAGTTACGGCTCCGGCTGCTAAGCGAGCCCGTCATTAAGATGTTGTATTACGGCGAAATTGAGTATCATTCTTGGTATTCTCTGGCATATTGAGCCATGAGACTACTACAGCTTCGGTCAGGGTCAGGGTCATGGGATGAGGAAGCACAATTCTCGATAAGCTTTTGTGTAATGGTTAGGTATTTCACTTTCTGGACTAGGGACAAGTTGGCCAGTGAGTACTGGCAGTAGGCAGCACCTACGACTTGGGTCCCCTCTTTGACACTGGTAAACTTGTTTGGACGATGGACGATGGGAAATTCTTACGGAAGCAGAGGATGATCAGCTCGGGCTTTGGCGTTGGTTAAGCCGTGTATGAAGGACTGATATTCATGTATTAGAGGACCAGGCCAGGTTCTCCGAAATCTGCAGACTAGGACAAGAATGATTCTCATAGCATCTTTGAGAGCTGCAACGAGACGTGACCGCACTTCGTGACTGGCAAGCGACTTCGGCTTGTGATTACAGCCCGAGTCTACTGCACCTAATTGGATGCGTGACCATGTAGGTCAAGCGGGCAGCCACGTACGTTAGGTCGGGTTCGGGCGAGATGTTGGTATGTGAGGCAAGGTTGAGGTAAGGTAGTCAGGCCCGATGTTGCCCGCCGTTTGGCTCCGAGAGCGGGCGCGGAAGTCTGCCCGTCCAACTAAGGTAACGTCAACATGCCCCACTATTACAACCCCTCCATCCCACCTCCACTAGGCTCCATGCCGTCTGGACAGGAAATTTATCCGACTTCTTTCCTTTATGTAACTCACGACTCATCACCTCAGGACTTCATTAACTCTAGGACGGAGCTCCCCGGTCCCGTCTACCTCGGGGTTACCTCATTGACGTTCTTGAGCTTTGTCATTGCAGGTCCATCGGCCTCCTGTGGTCCTTGCCAAGACCTCCAGCCGCGGGGCATTCCTCCAACCCGAAATCTCAATTTCAACCTCACCTTGTGTCCTTTTCGCTCTGCACCTCTTTTGTTCTAGAAATCAATAAATCGAACTTCGAAAACGAGATTGATCATCACCATCACCAAGATGCACATCCTCCTTACCAACGACGACGGCCCGCCGTCTGCGCACTCCTCCCCCTACGTCCACTCCCTCATCCACTACCTTCAAAAAGCCGGCCATACCGTCTCCGTCTGCCTCCCGCACACCCAGCGCTCCTGGATCGGCAAGGCGCACATCATCGGTCAGACCGTCAAGCCCCTCTACTACCGCCCCTCCGCCGAAGGTCTTCACGGCACTGAAGGCACCACCTCGACACGTCCTACCGCCACTGCCGGCGAGGACGAATGGATTCTGGTTGATGGCACACCGGCCTCGTGCGTTCAAATCGGCCTGCACCATTTCTTCAAGGAGCGCGGACCCATCGATCTCGTCGTCAGTGGTCCCAACTACGGCCGCAACACCACCGCTGTCTTTGCGCTTAGCTCGGGAACTTTGGGCGGCGCGCTCGAGGCGGCAGTTTGCAAGCGCAAGTCCATCGCGCTCAGCTATGCCTTCTTCTCGCGGAACCATGACCCTGTCATCATCGAGGGCGCCGCGAGGCACTCGGTGAAGGTCATTGAGAAGCTGTACGAGCAGTGGCCTGCCAGTGACGAGGTTGACCTGTACAGTGTCAATGTGCCGCTTGTTGAGGGTGTTGAGACTCACAAGACGCTCTATACAGCCATGCTGCAGAACTACTGGCGCGAGGGCAGCTGCTTCCAGGAGATTGAGGGCGATGTCGGTGACGAGGATGAAGAGGAGGAGAAGATTCGCGAGGGTGATTTTGGCGAAGCATCTGGCGGCGAAGATGCTACTGAGCAGAAGGACGAGGGCAAGAGGACTCCTGCTCACCGCCAAAGACACTTCAAATGGGCACCCAAGTTCACGGACGTGTACAAGAGCGTTGAAGAAGCAGAGCCTGGCAACGACGGCTGGGCTGTCAAGGAGGGGTACACGAGGTATGTCGATGTTCCTCTACAGGTATTTACATATTACTGACAGCAGTTGCAGTGTGACGCCCCTGAAGGCCAACTTCTTGCAGCCTGCGCAGCATCTACACAAGAAGGAACTGATTCTGTAAGTGAGCCCTTGGTCATTCGAGAGATGCATATAGAAACGAGCATGGTGAGAACGTGACATGGCGAAGAGCCGGGTATGGTGCCAGGACATTTTTTACACTCCATAAGCATGGACAGGCGGGACAAAGGCACGAACATGACCATAGAGGACGGCTCAGCATGTACTCTACGCTCTCAGTCGCTTTTTTGCAGACAATAGACCGAACATTTTCTTACCTCTGTCTGTCTGTAGTGATAGCCCTCAAGATAAGGGGCCCAAGGAACAGGTCACCTCCATCACTGAGCTTCCCATAAGAACTGGCCCTTTGCAGCCAGCTTCGGCACCAGAGTTTCACGCCATCATCAACTACGAAGACCCATATGTCCAGCCTCTGATCCTCGAGGCCATGGGACGCTTGTTTCCAAACAAGTACTCCCTTCTCCGGGCGCCGGAGGCCAGCCCAACTACCGACGACGCACCCTCTCTATCTGCCGTTCTTCCCACCAAGGACACCCGTATTCTTCACATCGCCCCCTACGAGTCCCTTGACTTCGACCACGTCGCCGAACATCCGTCCACCGCCCTCGTCAACAGCTACGTTATCCGCAAGGCCCTTATCCGCAAGCATTACCTCTCCGCGACGGTTGACCACTGGGTCGCGAAGCACCCCGACTCGGCCCTCAAGACGCACGTACAGCGGGGCGAGCATTTTGAGGTTGACTACGCCGAGTTCCTCGATGACGCGCTCGTCGAGGCGTTTGATCTCCGCGAGAGCATGGACCGCAATGACGCCGTCGAGGACGCTGATAAGAGGGAGTGGTGGATTTTGAAGCCGGGCATGAGTGACCGCGGGCAGGGCATCAGGCTGTTCAGCTCGATGGAGGAGCTGCAGGGCGTCTTTGACGAGTGGGAGGAGGAGAGGCCTGACAGCGATGACGAGGATGAGGGAGACGGAGAGGCAGCAGGAAGCGGCGGGGATTACATTACGACTTCGCATCTGCGGCACTTTGTCGTACAGCCGTACATCCATCCTCCCCTGCTGCTCCCCGGCGACGCGAGAAAGTTTCACATCCGCACGTACGTGTTGTGCGTGGGCAGTCTAGACGTCTACGTGTACAGGCCTATGCTGGCGCTGTTCGCGGGCAAGGCGTACAAGGCGCCGTGGGATGATGCGGATCTCGACGGGCATCTCACGAACACGTGTCTCCAGGGCGGAGAGTCTGCCTTGCCTCCGGTCAAACAGTTCTGGGACCTTGTGAAGAGCAAGGAGCTGGCGGAGGGCCAGGCTGAGAGCATCTTTAAGCAGATTTGCGAGGTTACGGGTGACATCTTTGAGGCTGCGGCCAGGGAGATGACGATTCACTTCCAGCCCTTGGGCAATGCCTTTGAGGTGTTTGGGCTGGACTTTTTGGTGGATGCCGAGGCGAGGCCGTGGCTGCTTGAAGTCAACTCGTTCCCCGACTTCAAGCAGACGGGAGGAGATCTGAAGGGGGTCGTTGCTGGGTTCTGGGAGGAGACGCTGAGGAGGTCTGTCGGAGGCTTCTTCGGCGTCGAGACGGCAGAGGGAGAGAAAACGGGCGAGATGGTCCACGTCAGGAAGGTTGACCTCGGCAGACGGTGAGCAAGTGAGTGAAGTGAGCCTTGCAATATGGCTTGGATCATGAGGCGTTCTTTTGGCTTGGCCTCGAGGGATGGCAGACGTGAATGGTTACAGGCTGCGAATGACACAAGGCAGATTAAAAAGTATTTGAGTTTCAGAATAGACAGAATTACATGACTCTTGAATTGAAAGTTCCGACAACCTCACGGCGGCCATGCTAAGATGATGCTACGATGATAATGCATGCATGACTGCAGGCAGACTGGCAAGGCAGAATGACTGGAGGTAGACAGTATCAAGCAATACAGCTAAAGTGTCACCTTTTCTCCACCGCAACGCATATTGAAAACTTGATACAGGCAGGCGGGACTCTACCAAAGTCACTTTTTGCAGTAATAGCCGCATGATGATCACTTAATAGACAAGGCAGAAATCGTGACAAATTTCACCCAAAACTTGACTTTCGACTTGCATCAACAACGACACGTTAAGATTCTTGTGATGTTGCGTTGCCAAGAGTTACGATCTCCTGCCAAGCAAACGGGAACTAAGACTCAATCGGGGTTGGACAAATAGCCAATATTCCTGCCAAGAAGGGGTTCCAAGTCTAAAGGGCCGAGAATTTGGGGCGGAACGTCGCTGGCGCATATTGGGATGTTCGAGACTTTTTTTTTTTTTGATTGAGCAGACGAAAGGGGCATGGACGAACACAAACAAAACATGAGCTTTCTGGACAAGCGCCTTTGGCGGGAAACATGGCGTATCCTGTACAACCACCCAAAAGAGTACTAGATGGGGGTTCCTTAGTAGAATGCTGAATAAACATCGTCGGAGCTATTGAGGTTTCGGGCACGCCAATGACATCCAATAGTCTCGCCCGGAGAAGCTGCACATCGCACGTGGTGGTTGGTGCGATACAACCCCGCGATGCACTGCCTCAATGACAGCGAAGGAGGGGGCAAGCTGCGGCAGTTGGGTTACCTCTTTCTGCGTTCGTTTGATGGTCGGTTGGGTTGGCTACCGTGGCTACCGCTGGGAGGTTGTGAAATGTTGCCGCCGGATGGCATCTCGGATATTGTTGAGCTGCACATCGCGACGACGGAGCACTGCAGAGGCCGCCAAAGGGTGGGTGCAAGACACGAGAAGGGGTCTTGAGCGGGCTGCGTTGTGTGTGTTAGCACGAGGTGATTCCTCTCCGCGAGGTTGGTAGATCGCCACTTGGCCCGATGTTTCTCATCCCCGGTGTTGCGGAAAGAGTTTCGCTCTGCGTTGCTCAGCCTCAATCCATGGGCCGCATCGATTGCGGTGTGCTATCCGGTTGGTCCATCGCAGTCGGTGCTTGGTAGACATATCGGAAGATGCCATGTCGGATTGAGACAACGGCCTTGAGTAGAATTCTTCTTTTTGCTTTCAAGCGCCCCTGTGATGATGTCGAAGGCTATTTTCATGGCCTGGGGTGGTTATGAAATGCGAGGTGCAGCTGAGTGAGTGTTTGAGCAGTCCGCGTGCGTTGTGGAGGCGACCCGAGCGAGGTCAAGAAGGTATGACTGGGGCCCGATGTCGTTGACGAAACTTGACAGGCAGGATAAGATCACTTGGGCGAAGTGAGCGAAAGAAAGTGCTTGCTAGATAGACTGCGAGTCAAGAGGGTAGAGAAGTGGTGGGACGAAGTTGCGATTCCTCATGTTCATGCTGTGGCGTGCGGCCCGGCATTAGGCATTCTGGCGGAGAAGGACGACTTTGGGCCGACTGGTGGACGGTGCATACGCCCGTGATGTTTCGTCGGCTCTCGGATGCGTGGGCACCGGACCATCCGCGAAATGGAAGACACCGACTGGGGGCGTTTTGGGAGCTGGACAGCACCGTCGGACGGAGGACTTTCGGGACGACGGGGGGTGGCATATGGTTGTTCCCCCCCTTCCCCCTTCAAGATTTGTTCATGGTCTTGTCTCCCATTTTGCCAAGAATTTGTTCTGAACCTTGGACGGCACTTGTGTGGAATATGCTTCTCAGAGCTTGTTTTTGGCCGTCAGCCCATCCGGTTGGTGGTGTGTTGGCTGGCCGCAGGGAAACGCGAAGTTCGCGAACGAACAGTGAGATGCCAGCCGGGCGCGATGTGGGCTACGGATATCCCGCGTTCAAGGATTCATGAGGGGTTTTTCTTGCTTGCCTCCTTGCTGGCTTGCTTCTTCTTCTCTCATTGAGCAAGGACCAAGCCAAGGGCCAACCAAGGATTGGAAGCATTCCAAGCGAGTCCGTAGAATTTTGGAAGAAAAGTCCCGGACGCGCATCGTACAATGTCACTGACAATCGCGGTAACGGGAACCATGGGTAGAGAATGACGACCCTTGTCTAGCGAGCCCGAGTCAATTGAAGGAGGGCGAGGAGACCGGGGCGCCCAGAGCGGCAAGCGAGACGGGTCGGACCAGGAGGTTTTAGCAAGGACTCAAGGAGAAAGGGCGAAGCTCTCAGCAGGTTTGCGGTTGTGTTGTGCTGTTGTCTTGTGGAGAGTCACCCAAGGTCAAGGACGGGGGCCTTGAAAAAAAAGTCTTGACGAGGCCCCGAAAATCTAGACCGTTGTCCACCCGCGGGTCGTGACGCTGAGGTCCGATTCGGCAAGGGCACCGATATGGCGTCCTTCTTTCATGTCGGTAAGGGAATTAACTAGTGGATACCGCCATTCCGGAGCAAGCAGGCGCCAAAACAAACAGGCGGAGCGGCAGATTACCAGGTAGAAAAAAGGAGATGGACGAGGGTTGTTTTGATCGTGCTCCGGGATTTCCACCCTTCTTTTTGGCTTCTCAATGCCTACCTTGGGTACGAATAGCCATGGAACCTGTGCAGCGGCATGAATCACAAGATACCCGGTGGGAAATTTGCATCCATCGCCACAGCCTGCAATGGCAACAGCATTGTGATTGCTCGTTGCACACACAGTCAGTGCTCCGTAGAGATGCGCGGCCACCGTCGCAATTTGGTGGTTCCTTTGGGTCTTGGCATCACCGGCTGCCAAGAAGTCTCGTCTCTTGTTCAGGTTCGATGCGCCGTTGTCTTTGCCCTTTGTTGCGGGTTGCGGTTGAGTTGAATCAGTCGAATTTCGATAAAACTGGCAACCTTGGATGCCGAGACATGCCATGCCATGTCATTCGAAGAATGGAACGGCCACTGTGGGTTGGTCTATTGACTGAACATTGTCGATGATCATTCCCTGATACTTTTGCAATCCTGCGCGATCCTGAACAATACGCAAGGTGCTGACGTGACGTGCCTGGCTGCGGTCAGAAAATGGGTTCCAGAAGCGGTGATGGAATATGAGAGTTCCGCCTGCCAGCCACCCACTTCCCGGGGAGACATCGACCATGTTTCTTCTCCAGGACTAACAGTGCGCTTGGTGGCTGGGCTTGGCAACTTTAGCTGCTCACCAACAGCTTGGACGAGCGAGCGAGCGAGCGTGCGAGGCGAGCCAACGGCAGCCCCTCGTCTGCATCGTCCAGGCAAGGCAGAGTAGAGGGATCAACGGTTGTGTAAGCCGCTTCTCGCAAGGTGCAAGTGAGGGGTAGTAGCTTCGCGAAGAGGTGTGTGAGGTGCGAATGGACTCTACAGCGTCATCATGCATGATTGATTTCTCTACTGAACTCTGCACATCTACCACCACCTCAGTCTGTTCACACAACACTGCATCCAACAAGTGCTCCGTGCAGTGCAGCGGCAGCAGCTGTCTGCGTCGGTGTGTTGGTGTTGGTCTGGCCTCGTTCGACGACGACGTCTTCTCCAGAAATCTAAAGGTTATCTTGCGTTGCAGTTCATTTGTGCACACATCCATGACCGCTAGCCGGACGTCTTGCACAAGCAACCTGATGAAATTTAAGGTAGGGGCCAACCATGCAGAGTCAAATGCAATTCCAGAGCCCCATCGGCTGGCATGAAGAATGTGTCTTGGCGTTTGGCATCTGGTGCGGTTGCCCCGCCGTTTTTTGAACTTTGTACTTTTTGCGACTGGATTGATTCAGGGAAAGCCTGCCGTCGGCTCACGCGTCAGCCAGATCGCCCGGCTTCGCTGGTCACTGGTGCAGCCTCCGGCTCCGAGATGCCAGACTGGGAAGCTCACCTCACAATGCATCTACTACCACCACGACAGGCCGCGGCAGACAAGGCAAGTGGTATTATCTGTCGCCGTTGGGCTGCCGAGGCATTCATTGGCGGACACTCGCAGACTGTGGCAGCAAAAGTCCTCCAAATGGGCTTCAAGTCTGTCTTCCCACCGGCCAGAGCAGGAAGGCGATATGGCATCTCATCTCGCACTCGTACAAAGGTGATAAACTAACTCATGGGACGCAGACGGTCTGAACATGAACTCCTCTGACAAGGCTTGACCTTGCGCAGTCCATGCCAGCAACCCCATTTTACCCCAGCCTGCACGAGACTCGAGAGCAGCACAAAAAGGCAAGGCACATTCATAATCGTCCAGACATGATACGCAGGTGTCTGAGTTGGATGCGGACTGGGCAGTTGGTGCTCCCGTCGAGAACGCCTGCTTCAAGCTGCATGGGACAGCCTTGGAGCCTGGAGGACGACACCCCCAACGCACCGCACCGCATGGAAACTGGAGGGAGGCACGGAACGGAAGCATCGAATACTGATTGGAATTGTAAAAGCCTGTGTGCCATGCTGAATGGTGGTGGTGGTGGTGTTCTTGGTCTGTCGATCCTAGCTTTCCGTCGCCTCACCATTCCCAACTGTCCAGTCAGCGGCCGATACCGATGGACGCAACCTGGCGCACTGTACGCGTTTTGCAATGCTGGAGATTTTCCGTGGTTCCTCGGATGTGTTTTCGTGTATGTGCGTGTATGTGATATCGTTGCGTTTTGGACGGCCAAGCTGACGAAACGAGTTCGTTTGGACTTGGCCGGAGATGACAGAGCGAACAGAAAGAAGGCTTGATCGAATCTCGATCTTGGGCGGCCTTTGGCGGGTTGTTTCTTTTTTAGTTTCTTACCTTAGCCCACGAGCTATCGCCGTGTCAAGTTGCTGACGCCGTCGGTAAGGGAAGCTGCTTAGCAGTATCAGCCAAGCCGTCCCAGTCTGTGTTTTGTGGCAGAGCCGGCTCCGGTCATTCCTTCAGCAACGTAGACTAAAACAATAAGCAGCACAGCGACGGACGGCGTCGGGGTCAAGGTGGCGCCGAACTTCTCAGAGACGGAGCTTCGTTCGTTGTCGTCGTCGGCGTCGTCGTCGTTGTCGCATAATGCAATTCGATGAGACGACGTCCACGCAACCAGAGGCCAGAAACAACGCAACATTGACAGGCCACAGAGGCAGCACCAGCTGAGTGGTTGACGGGGCAGAAACCCAGAAACGCGAGTGTCAAGGTGGGAGGTAGCGCCCGCGGTGGGCTTGCTCTTGCTGTGGAGCGTTCAGGTTATTGGGTGTTTGATAAGAATAACGAGCAACTTGGGTTGACCTGTTGTGCTTAATCCCCTCCCTGTCTCTAATCCAAACGCTTTTGAGGAGAGCACTTTGTGACTATCCATGGCGATACTGTGCCGCCGGGAACCCACACACCAGCGGCGGAGGACGTTCATAGGCCACCTAGACGCCATTCATAGTAAAACGGTCACTAAGAATAAAAGAAAGAAAAATGCTCGGCCTGCAATGCTACCCCAAACACTCTGTCGTCCGGGCGCTTCAGCAGATATTTCTATCCCAGATTGGTGCACCATGTACACCCGTGGGCAAGCTCCGTACTGCGTGGTATGCAATAAAATATGTATTGTGTACGAGAAGTAGGTACCGTGTGAATCAGACGTGGCCCCACACGGGGGAGAGTCTAGACGTGGAAGCCCGCACATCACCCGAGTGCCACCACCCAACGATTCCACCAAGAGGCGGGAGGTAGCGGGCATGTTGCTTGGCCACCTCCTTCAAGGCGGCCTTCTCATTAATGTCGCGGTGGGATACCTGGATCTACCCGGCTTGCCTCCTGACAAGCTACTGGGACCCCTCGAAAAGCACGCCGGGCAGGCTAAACCGCAAACAGGGTAGCAGCGCCCCTTCACTGGCGTACCCCTGTCCAGGCATCATCACCGCCCAATCAGGTGTACTTCTTTGCACTGCCTCTTTCTTGGCACCACATGTGGGAGATCCAAACTCTCTGATGTCTGCGGGTGGCACTCGAGAAGCCAAGTCGACCGGGCTCATCACTCATCACTCACTGTTTTGCTTCCATGGCTCTTTGCTCGCAACAACCTGGAAAGTCCATCAGCGCAACCGCTGTCTTCAATCCTCCACTGTCTCCTCCTCCAGTCCCGTCACTCTCTAGGCAAGGTAGCATGCCTTACCGCGCTGACTGAGAACGAGAACCTCTTTTATCCAATCCCTTCCCTTTCCCTCCTTTACCCTTTTTCTTTGCTTGCCCTGCTTTGCTCGCCTGCCGCCATGTCGACTGAGGGAGAGGTCTGCACCAACGACCAATATTGAACAATCTCTACTCCTTCTATCCCACTGGCCCCTCTGCTTCGCCTACCTACCTGCCTGTTTACCGCCGAGTCGATTTTGACGACCGCGACCCTCGTCTTTACGAAATCGGCCCACCGACGACGCGCTGAAGCGTTTCGAGCCACTGCTTAATTCACCACCACGCCCACGTCGTCTACGTCCACCTACCTACGTCTACCGCCCTCTTCGCGGCCCATCGTCACTCCTTCGCCGCCCGGCTGCCTCTTTCCCGTTGTCTCGCTTCTGCACAGCCTCGCGTTCGCCTGTTCGTTCAACCACGCTGGCGGCCTCTACTCATCTTTGCCTCACACCAACAGACACTACGCTGCACTAAAGAGGCTGTGTTCGTCAACCTTTGCCCGGAACCATGGACCCTAACGCCTCCCCCACGGAGGGCGCTCAGGAAGGCGCACCCCAGCAAAGGAGAAATAGAGCGTATGTTTAACAAGTCGATGTGCCGCCTTGCGATATGCCTTCCTTCTGCCAAGTATCAACAACTGACGCCTGATTTTTTTTATAGCCCAACAATTACGATAGACACCTCTGCTACCGGTGTCACTCCCAGTCCTGAACCAGACATGGCTCAGGATGCTCAGAAAGAGGTGTCCAACTCACCCATTTCTCCCAAAGATGATGGAGTCAGCCCGACCACAGTACCCGAAGGCGCGAATGCTCCATGGGCAGCACCTTCAGAAAAGCCTACAAAGCCAAAGTTGCGCGCCGACACATCATTTGACGGCGGCAGAGATAGCAGACCACAAAGTCCCCATAATGTATCGAGTCCCGTTGAGACACTGAGAGGTAACAACCGCGCTTTCCTCGCCGTGCCCAGCAATCTGCGGTCACGACAAAATTCCATCGACTCCAACGACGACATTTCCTCACAAGGCGAGACCATCGCTGTTTTGAGCCAGTCAACAGAAAAGACATTAAAGAACACCAGCCCAGTATCAAACGACAAAATTATGAAGGATGACAGTGCCTTGACGCCAGACAAGGGCAGCGAGGATGATTTCAAGGCCGAAAACAACCCGTTTGCATTTACGCCTGGACAGCTGAATAAGCTGTTCAACCCCAAAAGCCTCTCGGCCTTTTACGCCCTGGGCGGTTTGACTGGAATTGAAAAGGGTCTGCGGAGTGATCGCAAGGCGGGTTTAAGTTTGGACGAGGTTCATCTCGATGGATACGTTTCTTTCAGCGACGCGACATCACACCTTGGTTCATCAGGATTACAAGGAGGCCAAGTCAGAGTCAACACCTGCCAACCACTCGGGACACCACGACAAGCACGCCGATGATGCCTTCGCCGACCGTAAGCGTGTTTTCAAGGACAACCGGATTCCCGAGAAGAAGGGCAAGACTCTCCTTCAGCTGATGTGGATCACGTATCAGGACAAGGTACTGATGCTTCTTACCGCCGCCGCCATCGTATCGCTCGCTATCGGTATCTACCAAACAGTTGGATTGCCTCACGCCCCGGATGAGCCCAAGGTCGAGTGGGTCGAGGGTGTAGCTATCGTGGCCGCCATTGCTATCGTTGTTATTGTCGGATCTCTGAATGATTACAGCAAGGAAAGGCAGTTCGCGAAACTGAACCAAAAGAAGAAGGACCGCGACATCAAGGTTATTCGCTCAGGAAAGACCGTCGAGATCTCCGTCCACACACTCATGGCTGGAGATGTCGTTCATCTTGAGCCTGGTGACTTGGTCCCAGTGGATGGAATCCTTATCGAAGGCTTCAATGTCAAGTGCGACGAGTCTCAGGCGACGGGAGAATCGGATATTATCAAGAAGCGGAATGGCGAGGACGTATTCAACGCCATCCAGAACGGCGAGGAAATCAAGAAGCTGGATCCCTTTATTCAGTCTGGTGCCAGAATCATGGAGGGTGTCGGTACCTTCATGGTTACCTCTGCTGGTATCCATTCATCCTACGGAAAGACTCTCATGGCCCTGGACGAAGACCCCGAGGTCACCCCGCTGCAATCGAAGTTGAACACAATCGCCGAGTATATCGCCAAGCTTGGAGGTGCCGCCGGTCTGCTGCTCTTTATTGTTCTGTTCATCGAGTTCTTGGTCAAGCTCCCTAAGCAACCCGCTTCCGTCACTCCCGCCGAGAAGGGCCAGGACTTTATCAACATCGTCATCACCGTCGTCACCATCATTGTCGTCGCCGTTCCTGAAGGTCTTCCTCTCGCCGTCACCCTCGCTTTATCTTTTGCTACGAGACGTATGCTCAAGGACATGAACCTCGTCAGACACCTGAAGGCTTGCGAGGTCATGGGCAATGCGAACACTATCTGCTCCGACAAGACTGGCACTCTCACACAGAACAAGATGCAGGTCGTTTCCGGTACGGTTGGTACCAGCCATCGCTTCGGAGGCTCTCGGTCGTCTGGCGAAGATGACGGCACTGTAGACGACTCTTCCGACATCTCGATTGCTGAGTTCGCCAAGATGCTCAGCACCCCAGTCAAGGAGATTCTCCTCAAGTCTATCTCCCTCAACTCTACCGCATTCGAAGGTGAGGTCGACGGTGAGAAGACGTACGTTGGATCCAAGACAGAGACTGCTTTGCTTCTGCTGGCTCGCGACTACCTGGGCATGGGACCTGTTGCGGAGGAACGTGAGAACGCCAAGATCCTGCAGCTTATTCCCTTCGACTCTGGCCGCAAGTGTATGGGTGTCGTTGTTCAGCTTCCTGACGGACGCGCGAGACTCTATGTCAAGGGTGCCTCTGAGATCGTCCTCGCCAAGTGTACTCAACTCTTCCGCGACCCCTCCCAGGACGCCACCCTCGTTCAGATGACCGAGCCCAACTTCCAGACTGTCAACACCTTGATCAACGCCTACGCCTCTCGATCCCTCCGAACAATTGGTATTGCCTACAGAGACTTTGATTCTTGGCCCCCGCGCAACGTCCGCCGCATCGATGGAGATAAGAACGAGATTGAATTCGAGGATCTGTTCCGCACTATGAACTTCATCGGCATGGTTGGTATTCAGGATCCTCTCCGCGAGGGTGTCCCCGAGGCTGTCAGACTTTGCCAGAAGGCCGGCGTCGTTGTTCGCATGGTCACTGGTGACAACAAACTCACGGCTGAGGCGATTGCCAAGGAGTGCGGTATTTTGCAGCCCAACGGAATCGTCATGGAAGGCCCCGAGTTCCGCAACTTGACCAAGTCTGAACAAGAGGCCATCATCCCCGCCTCTGCGTTCTCGCCCGATCGAGCCCCGAGGATAAGCGTGTCTTGGTCAAGCGCCTCAAGGCCAAGGGCGACATCGTCGCGGTTACTGGCGACGGTACCAACGATGCGCCTGCGCTGAAGACAGCTGACGTTGGTTCTCCATGGGTATCGCTGGTACTGAAGTGGCCAAGGAGGCGTCCTCAATCATCTTGATGGACGATAACTTTAACTCGATCGTAAAGGCTCTGAAGTGGGGTCGTGCCGTCAACGATGCTGTCAAGCGCTTCCTCCAGTTCCAGCTTACTGTCAACATTACCGCCGTCATTCTGACTTTCGTTACTGCAGTCAGCAGCACTTCGGTTCTGACCGCTGTGCAGCTGCTCTGGGTTAACCTCATCATGGACACCCTAGCCGCCTTGGCTCTGGCCACGGACCCCCCTCAGGACAGCGTTTTGGACAGGAAGCCTGAGAAGCGCAACGCCTCCATCATTACCACCACCATGTGGAAGATGATTCTGGGACAGGCGGTCTACCAACTAGCCATCACATTTATGCTCTTCTACGGCAAGGAAGCTATCGTGCCTGGCCCTGAGCATATCCCTGATGATCAGATCGCCACAATGGTATTTAACACCTTCGTTTGGATGCAGATCTTCAACCAGTGGAACAACCGACGATTGGACAATCACTTCAACATCTTCGAGGGCATGACAAAGAACTATTTCTTCATCGCGATCAGTGCCATCATGATTGCTGGTCAGATCTTGATCATCTTTGTTGGTGGTGCTGCCTTTCAGATTGCTGAAGAAGGACAGAGCGGCATCCAATGGGCTATGGCCATCATCCTTGGCGTCATTTCCATTCCTTTCGGTGTCGTCATTCGCCTCGTCCCCGATTCCTTCGTTGAGCGACTTGTTCCCGACTATCTGAAGCGACGTGCTAAGGACACCGTTCCTGGGCTTACCGTCTCAGACGAGGAACAATTCGAGATGTACCCTGCGCCGCTGTCCGATGTTCGCGACGAGTTGGCTTTCATCAAGCGCATGAAGGGAGGTCGCTTGAACAATCTCAAGTTTGCGGTTCAACACCCCCGTGAGACTTTTGCTCGCTCGCGTAGCCCTTCACACTCGCGAAGCAACTCTATCAAGACGCCGTCCACTCCCACACGAGAGGATAGCTTTGGCTCGCTGGCTCAAACGCCTGACTCACGAAAGAGATCGCGCAGCTCGCGTAGCCGTTCTAATTCGGCCCTCGGCGCGCCGACTGTCATGGCGGGCATCGTCGCCGCCGGGATCGCCGCCAACTGGCAACCTGCGGATCGCACCCGCCGGGAAAGCGACGAGGACAGCAACATTAGGAGAGGAGTCTCCCGGGAGAACTCAATTCGGGAGGAACGAGAGGAGCCTACGAACGAAAAAGCAGGGGATGAAAAGAAGGGCGCGGAGTAAGTAATTAATTGCGCCAAGTTATACATATGGATTGCGGCGTTTTGTGAGCGAAAAAAAAAACCACCAAAAAGCAGTGCGCTTGTGTGTATTTGTATTTGTACGGATATTATTCTCCATCAGGGACCGCGGTCGTTCCCGAAAGTTATTTTCCCAAGTTTTGATAGAGACCGCAGGCCCGAACGCCCGAACATTACGGATCGAGAGACATGGATCGAGAGAGACCAAGAAATCATAATTGAAAATATTGAATCAAGACCAGAAGACAGACTCCTTCGTTGACTTGCGTGATTGACGTGTCTGATCTCCTGATGCGGTTGAGTCAAGCCCCTCCTGGGACCCCACCCCTCACCGAAGCCAACTACAATTGGGTCGCTCGCTTGGGGGCCGTCGACACAGGCGCTATGATCGAAATTCTCGGCGGCTACGGTGACTGGTCGAGTGGGTGAGGGGGGCGGGAGTGCAGAGTTGAGGTAGGCTACGCGCTGTTGGTCATAGAATTCAATTCCCCTGGCCTTGAGAGATTTTGTGGGAGGTACTTTGGACAACTCGCCTCGCATCTTAGTCTTGCGGTTGGTTTCTCGATGTGGCGATGAGACTCGCAGCGACCGGCCCTTGCATGAGGGCGGTTCGGGCTGACAAGGTGGTTGGAGGGTTAGAACCCCATGTCTTGAGGGGTTAGATACTGTGTACATTTCTCTTTGGGTTGGTTGTTTGGTTTCAGTGCAGCCGTTGGTTCTACCGGTGAACTTCCCAGGTTGCAATGGGGGCGATGTATGTTGGCTACCTTTATGGCTCAGCCTGCCTTGGACTTTCAAGGATTCCGCAACAAGACAAGTAAAGCCACATGCAGGTCGACGAGGTTTCGGTGACGAGCAGGTTCACGGGGCAGGCTGGCTGGCTGCCGTGTTGTGTTGCGTGGATGTGAAGGCATTCATAGCCATTTGTGTTTGGCTGTGACTTGTGCCCATCGGTCCTGACTCCTTCTTTGTGGAGTGTCAGACTGTATGAGGGCCATGCAAATACACAAGAGACCGCCTGTTTTTCCTGTGCCAGAGCGACTAGTTTTCTTGTGGTTATACTCTACGTTACTGTCGTCGCTGTTATGATCAGTATTATCGCTGTAGTCGTCGTCGTTATTACTATCGCTATTACTATTACTACTATTGTCATTGATAGGGGTAATTAGGGACACAGGAAATATAGCCGCGCAGACATAGGAAATTTAGGCGGTCTCATACACAAAACTGCTCGGTTGGCAACTGTCATCGCTGTACTTCCAGTATTGGGAACGAGACGAATACCAACCGTCTGTTCATAGCATAATGCATCCAAGCAAATTCACAGACAGCCGACTCCGTTGAAGTAATTCTAGTCTTTGGAACATGTGCGTCCTGTCATTGCTTCCGGTAATTGTAGACAGCTTAAGCAAAACCCCCGACGGCATCTCACAAGTAAGACATGGACGATGGACCTCACAATGTGAATCTGCAGGATCGTAAAGGTTTGTCTTTCTATAGACAATGATGCGATATCAGACTGCGTTTTCAATGATGAACTGTCTGCCACTGCCTTCAGGCTCGCTGGTGAGTTGTCACAAATCTGGCACCAGCTGGGGAGAATATAACGGACAACTCTTTGGCTCTGCTGATCGACCCAGACTACCCATATCTCCAGTCCTTTTCTGCGTACCTTGAAGAGAAAGGCGTTTGAGCGGGGAGTTCAACTTGCCAATGAAGCCCTTTCTCAAGTTGTCCGCGAATGGTCACGGTGAAGGAACTAGTGCCTCAGCTGAGAACTCAGGTAATTTGATATCAGCGGTGGATGGCAGCATGAATAATCCGGACTTTGCGAAGTTGCGAGCATCTCCAGCTTGTTGTATGAAGTTGGCGTCGACTATTCGTGTTGCCGAATATCTTGGATCCTGGCGAACCGCGTAGTCAAGTTCATCAATAATAGCAGGTTTCAACCAACTAACGCACCCCAGCGAGGTTTCCCGGCGAGGTCTCCTCTCAAATTCTTAGAGCCGAGGTAGAATCCACGTCGACAATCCCAAGCCTCTAACAAAATTCACCGTCATGCAGCGCGCACGGGAGGATTCTAAACGACGATGGTGGGACCGCCGTGGCGGTGTCAACCTCCGACGAACATCGTCTCAATCAATCAATTAACCTACCCTAAGGTAGAAGTATTGATGACCTCCTCCCCCCTCCAGTAAGCGCTTGCCGGCTGACGGTGCAGTTGATTTTATTTCGTCAAGTCACCCCGAGTCCCTTCATCCGAGGGGGGGGGGAAAGGGACACGCAACTCCCAGGCTCCGACATTTTTCGGACGACGGCTCCCCCTAGTATGTAACTCTGCAACAGGTAAGTTGATGCGAAAATATTGGCAGCCTGCTTCTAGTGCTAGGCAGACAAGCGATGATTTCCATATTTCCCCCTCTTCGCCAAGTCTTAAAGCCTCATTGGGGAGATACATGGTTCCTAGGTAGGGAACAAGGCAGGCTATGTAAACAATTTTTGTGTATGTGTGACTGTTTGCACTTTGGTGCATGTAAGATGACACTGGGATGACACTGGTTAGCTAGGACGAATGAGGGAGGGCGTAGTAGCAGGTTGGGCTCTTGAGTCACCGCCACACTGTCAGCATGCAGGCATCAACATTTACGACGGAGATGCGTAATGCAATTGACTGGAACATCAACAGCATGGTGAGCATACAGAGCATTGAGGAGGCACACACTCAGGCACACACAAGCCGCACGCACATGAATTCACACTGATTGTCAGTTTTACAACTGAAGCAGTCTGATTCTGTCTCTACTGCTAAGAAAAGATTGAAAGACCAATGAAAAGACGCGGGTTGAACCTGCTGTAGGTTTCTAGGTATTTTGACAAAAGAGGAAAAAAAAGCCATGAAAAGGGAAACAAAAAAAGATGCCCTTTTTGATAGAAATTATCAATCCCTTCCGTTGTGAACGCCGTTATCCCACCGTGTGTCCGTTTCCCTACCTAGTCCCTTTGTGTAAACCCCACGCCAGTCTGAAATGAAATGTGGCCCAAGAGGAAGAAAAAAGGAATAGAACAAGGCCAAGAAATGGGCAGGTCCAATCTCCAGTGGGCCTTGTCACAGCAATCCAGTATCTGTAGCAATTGAAGGATGCAGTCTTTCTCTAGAAGAAATGCTTGATTCAATCAATGATTGAACCGACGCTCATAGCTTGAGTTCAACAAGGCATATGACAAGCTGTTGGGCCGATCGGGCGAATTAGGGTGTGGTGGTTGTGCTAGACCGCAACTCCGACTCCGTGGCAATGGGCGGTGGAGACTGAAATTCGTGCCCAAGTTCCTAGCAGGGTTGTGTGTTTTTGTGGTGACCCTGCTGGTGAGGGAGAATTACCACAATAGGTGCAACGTGGCGATGGCCGCAGCCACATGAAGTGTAGACGCATGCGTCGCTATCGGCAATAGTGCAGCCGTCTTGGGTTTGGCTTTTTGGGCTGTCGAATCAGGGCGCTAGTATCGCTTCTGAAGACCAACTGAACCATCGACGACGCACCGAAAGTGCGTTCGAGGGGTCAATGCCCGGGTATTCTTCTGAACGTAGAACGAAAGTGGGAAAAGAACAAATTCAATAATTCGTTGCACAGTTTGTGTTTTCCGCCGCGAAAGAAGCGCTCAGGTGGACTTCCTGGCTTCATCGACTTTGTAGGTCTCGCAGGCTTCGTCGGCTTCACAAATTGGTGTTCGTTCTTGGGCGGCGACTCTTGCTTCACTGGCGACGTGCCGGGCCTGACGACTTCAAAGACATGTCTGCTCACACAGCTTCCCTCGGGTCGGACATCGACAACCTGATCCTCCGGAACCATCTCGTGCTGAAGAGGCCAGCCGGCACGGCGACACAGTTCCGAAACGACAACGTCGCAGTCGCCGAGCAGGTCGATGTCGAAGTTTATGTGACTAACAGCTTGTCGCGAGATATAAATCTGGGGGATGTTGCCCGGTAGCCAGCTGACTATTTCTGATACCGGCGTCACCTTCAGACTCGTACCAATGACGATGACAAGATCAACCTTGTCGCGGTCGTGCTCAGTCAGGCGACGGCTGAACTCGTCAGGCAGAGCCTCTCCGAAAAAGGTGATGTCCGGCTTCATGACACCCGCGCTAGGAATGTCATACTCATCGTCGGTTGTCGAGTCATCGGAGCTGAAGCGGCGGCGCTTCCTCTCGGCCCCCGCAGAACGCTTGCGCTTGCTGCTGCCGTTGGGGCGGAGATTTTGGATGCAGCGAGGGCATCGCGGAATCTTACCGGCCTTGATTTCGGGGAAGATATCGTCACCGACGCACTTGAAGCCGCACTGAACGCATGTGGCGGTTGCGAAAGAGCCGTGACACTGCACCATCTTGTCGGGAGAGATGCCCGCCTTGGCCTCGAGGTTGTCAATGTTTTGGGTGTAGTTGGTGAGCAACTTGCCCTTCTTCTGCAACATTGAAATGAATGCATGGGTAGGCGTGAAACGGTTGGTTGACGGCAAGATGTCCTTGGCAACGGTGTAGAAGATTGTCGGGTCCTGCTTGAAGACGGAAATGTCAAACACTTCTTGCGGGTCATTGAGGCCCAAGTGCTCGAGTTGTGAGTAGAGACCACCCTTGGAGCGGAAGTCGGGAATGCCAAGCGAAGTGGAGATTCCGGCGCCAGTGAGAACGATGATGTTTTGACTCTTGTTCAAGAGCTCCACGGCGTCATCAACCGTGTTGAAGCGCCACAGCTTCGCGCGTTTAGACAGCTCTCTGCTAATGGCGAGCGACAAAATGCTGAAGTAGGCCTCATCTTCGGCGCCCTCCAGGAAGTTGGGTGGTTTGATGCCAAAGGCCGACAGCAACTTTTTGGCTGTGTAGCTGCCGGCATCGACGGTCCTTCTACAGAATTCTGCGGGACCGAGTGCTCTGAGCTGGTGGCGCAGGACCATGGCCTCGTCAGGCGAGCATGTGTCGGGATCTTTGGGTGTGGGTGGGCGAGTTAGCATCAACAAAACGCCAATGGTGGGAAAAACACGTAATCCAAGGCTAAAAGTAGCATTGTATTGCCATGCCCCTTGTCCGGGTAATTGGGGGGGTGGGAGAGAAAGTGTCAGAGAGAATTGCGACCTACCATCTGAGGAAAGTTTGGCATCGCCCAGTTCTGCGAGAGCGTCTTCCAGCAAGGACTCAGTTTCCCAGCAGGACTCCTTGGCGTCCTTGACGCGTGCGTCGAGTTCTTGAAGGCCGACGGCGTGCTTGATGTCGTCGAGCGTAGGGGTTTCGGGTACCTTGAAAGCGTCCACCTTGTAGGCCGCGCCTGCCTTGGTTTTGTTGTTATTGCGCTTCTTGAGCGTGGCGGCCTTGCTTGCCGCCCGTTGCGTCTTCATTTTTGCAGCTCTGTTGTGTTGAGTTTGCGCGTCTGTTTGCTGACGGGGACTGAAAACAAGACGGGAGATGGCAGATGGGTTGGTGTGATGAGATCTGATGGAACGAGACGAGGCAGGCCAGGTGTTGTTGTAGCAGGAGTAGAACAACGTAGGGAAGCCAGGTACGTGTCTCGTTGAAGGTGAAGTTTGAGCGCGACTGCCGACCAGCCGATGTGGTATATTTGTGAGACAGGGCAAAAAATAGCCTGGACAAAGACGGGCCTGGTATGGACTGGGTGAAGGGGAAATGAAGAGCGACAAAGTTGGCGCAGAGGGAAACTCTTTGGCCCTCGAAATTGCCTCGCGAAGTCAAAGGTTGACTCGAAGGGAGGGGATAAAGACGGGGGAAGTTGAAGTTGTGTTTGGTTTGACGGAAGAAAGAATTATGAAGTTGCAGACGGTCTGGCCCTCGAGGGTAAGAGAAAGAGGGAAAGAGGGTTGGGAGGGAAGGGGAAAAAAGGATGCCTTGGCTGCAAATGAGATTTGGCTGTGGCCGAGTTCCGCCTTTTCGCTCGAAACCCGTCGGTTATCTCCCTGCTGGGTGGCGTGACGAAGCTGGCCCTGTGTGCCCAGGTCTTTGTCTAACAAGAGATAGATTGTAACTGGCAAGAGTGCGCAGTTGGTTGATCGACGCGATGGTGAATCAACAACGACTGGGTGTGCTCCTTGGAGAGCAGTTGATGAAGAGTGCAGGCGAGGAAGGAACGACGGGTGGTGGATGGAATGGGAGGTGATGGGACGGGAGAGAGTTTCCCAAAGTCAAGTTTGACGGAGGGAGGGAGAGGGAGAGATTAGAGAGAGTTGCAAAAAGTGGTGGGGAGAGAATAAAGCCGACCGAGGGGGACTGGATGGTCTGGAATTAATGGAATGGATTCGTGTGTGTTTGGATCCAACGGGATGGACGGGATGTGATGGGACGGGCAAATGGTGTAAAGGAAAAGCGAGCAGCAAAAGATGAGGTAAAAGCGCAGCCCGGTACGGTTACTCAGTAGAGGTAAGGTAAGGTAATGAATTGGTAGGCATGTAATGGAATGGGAGTAAGTCCCAAGGTAGACCAAGACCAGGTTGTAGGTAAGCAAGCGAAGGGGAAAGAAGAAAAATAGGCTAGCTTGCAGCAGCAGAGGAGAGGGACGTGAGTTCCGAGGGAGAAGGGAAACACGAAAGTGGGCGCCCAGATCTGGACCCTCAAGACGATCAACCGAGTGAGGTGAGGTGGGTGAGGGTGAGAGTGCGCGAAAGCGAGGACTCTAGCTGGTAGCTGCTCTGCTGTGGCGGGAAAGAGAGGGCGAAGAGAGAGAGAAAGAGTCTGAAAAGGACGACCAGGGCGACTGCCGCCATGCAATGCAAAATCCACCTCACCTCAGCCCAGATCGAAGCCAGGTTAAAAAAGGGAAGGGCAATCAAAAATGGCAGAAAGGTTGACCGGGGGGTACCGTCTTAGTCGCTGGTAATGCTCAGACAGGACGACGACGACATGCAGCCAGATACCCAGATTCTTTCCTGTCTCTGTCTGTCTCTCTACCTGTTACTGGTATTACGAAAGAAACCGACGGCGATCGATTCCATTTGCATCACATGGCTGACACTCAATACGTTCACGCGTTACAGCACGCGAAAAGGAGACGATGAGGCAATATCAGGTCACCGGGGAATAGCGCGCAAACGCAAAAATGTAAAGAAGGGGAACGAAGCAATGAGAAACGCAAATGTACGCCGAAATGTACCTTTGCAGTTCACGTCCAGGCAGCGTACCGGGAAATCTAACCTAACGTGTGTGAACGTGTTCAATCTCGTCCAACCAGACCTCAGCTCGCAACATGCTTCCAGTCAGCCATCGCAGTCTGCAGTCCCGTCCTTCCGTCACCAGAAAGAGTTTCGGAATCTGGCTCCAAATGAAACTCCATCATCACCAGCTGACTCCCATTCATCAGGGCTGGTAATTCTGCATCTTCATCTTCTACTCAACTCTGGGTTTCCGCCGTCGTGTGTTCTGTGCTGCTCTGATATAATAATCATCGCCGTGTAGACCTTGGCTAATGTCCGACCGGGGTGTGGTAAGTGACTGGGGACCAACACACACACACACCACGCATGCACACACGAGGTCCATTCCCACTCAGTCAGTCATGCTCACCGTACCACCGCCCGACGCCAAAAAATCTTATCAGCGACGTGAACATCAAGACCGATTTCCATCACTTTCCAGACCTTTTGACAATTCCTCATCATCAGCACCAACTCAGGACGACTTCCAGCAGTCTCTAAGCATTTCGATGAGTTCCCTACGGCTGTGTGGCGGCCACAAATGTCTGTCCCTCCTCTACCTCATCTTAGCTTTGCTTGTCTGATCCGAGCGAGTGACGCTCCCAGGATGATTAACTCCTTGGCGCCAAAAAATGTACTGTACCCCCTTATCTACCTCCGCCCTGCCTCTCTGTCTCTGCCTCTCTCGCACTTACCGTGAGGACAATGGCAAAGCCGATCGAAACCAGCTTCCATCACCAAAACCCCCTATTCACCGTTCTGCACATCCTTCTCCCCTTTTCGGTAAAGCAAGTGCCAAGGGGTTAACCGCCTTCCATGCTGAGCTCGCTGCTGCCAACAACATGAGAATATCTCTCAATATTGTCGCAATAATTGTCACTTTTCAGTTGCTCAGCCCCCAATGCATCATCGCTCCAACAGAACGCAGAGTACCTGAGTTTTTTTTAAGCCTGCGCCAAACTCGCCCTCAAGCCAACTTTATGCCTCTTTCTGATCCTGCATGTGACGGGCCACATCCCGGCTGGTTGCGTGCGTTACCACAAACGCTAACCAACCCGACGAGCCAAACGCCATTTGAGAAAACAATAATGAGGAGGGGAAACCCGAGGAGAACAGGTGTCCCCCAAACATGAAGAGACCCGAACGGTCTCACTAAGTGATCACTCCTTTGTCTGGAATAAATGCGTCCGACTTGTGAGATGACAGCTCAAGCACGCCTGAACAGGAGGAACACTGCTTGTGTGGTGTAAGATCGAGATGATTTGCGCAAGTCGACTGACACCCCCCGGACGCGCCTCGGCCTCCATTGCCGACCGCAGCAATCACTCTCCGCAAATCATCGCATCATGGACACTTCGCCCCCTCATGAAACATATCCGTTCTCTTCCCAAACACCCGTGTAATCTATCAAAGTGATAACAAAACCACCCTTTCAATAATCTGCTGGGATCCCAAAGGTTGCCCAACCTGTTTCCGGCAGACTTGACGGATTTCTAAATCAGAGAAAGTGAGAGAGAGGGAGGGGATTCTCGATTTTCCAAACCCACCGTCTTGGCCCTACCTTCCTCCTTGGCGGACCATCGCCGACGCTCTCTTTTTTTCTTCGTCATGTGCCATGTCAGTACTTGCTCTCAGTCCACAAGTCTCATCGAAAACTTGACTTTGCGGGGTGGTCGGCCCACCAAACATGCCCTGAACACTAATGTTGTACACTCCGGCGCTATCGCTTCATCTGCGACTTCATGAGTCGTACTGTCTCTTATCTCTACGTTGTGAATTCCGCAGTCGAAACTATCCGCTCAACTCTGCCTGTCAACTGTGCAATTGTCAAGCCTCAAGATTCAGTTTGCATCATATTGCATTTCATCTCAGACCGTTCGGGAACCCCGCGCAGTCAATTGGCGCCCCAGAAACCGGAACTCTAGAAGGAAATATGTGTGTATCATGTGAACAACACTGGGATGCCCGGGCTGACAACATTCTGCCGCTATTTCCAGTGCCCGCTAAATGAGACTTTCGTACTTATCCAACCCGCTCTTTGGCTGCTGCGACTGTTGTTGTTGCTGCTGCTGCTGAAAGCCAGACATGCCGTTCATGCTCATGTTGTTCATCATGCTGTTCATGTTGCCGCCCGACGCCATTCCCATACTGCCCATGTTCATTCCAGGCCGCGACCCCATAGTGTTCATGCTGTTCATACCGCCCATAGTACTCATCGATTGTTGACCCATCATGCCCATGCCGGTGTTAGTTGGAGGCTTGTTGAATGCACTCATGCCTGACTGCGTCGGCGTGTGACTGGGCGGCGGTGGTAGGCTAAACCCGGATGAGCCGGATGAGCCCATTGAATTCTTGCCTGGCGGCGGTGGCAAGGAAAATGAAGAGGACTGCGACAAGCCCGGCCGCTGCCCACCAAGTGACAAGTTGGACATGGATGAGTTAATTCCGCCAAAAGCGGAGCTCGGAGGTGGCGACATGGAATTTCCGGCCGAGAAGCCCGGAGTTGACGCCGCCGACGACGACGACCATGGGTTGGAGGCTGCAGTGGCCGATGTGGACCAGTTGATTGAAGAACTTGTCTGAGTTTGTGGTTGTGCTGGTGTTTGAGTCGTTGGTTGCAGAGGCTTTGAGAACTGAGTCGATGTCGGAGTCATAGCTTGGAACCCACCCAAGTCAGGCGTCACCGTACGGAAACCAGGCGCTGGCTTTGACACTCCCAATTGCGACGTTGACGGCGCAGTTGCTTGGGTTGGACTCGGAGTTGACCATGCGAATGCCGGTGCATTCGGAGTTGCGGATCTGGATCCGCCCACGGGCGACGTAATTCTGGCTGGGGCAGGCGCATCGTCCCAGCTAGGGAAGGCTTCCGACGTAGATGTTCGTGTTGCTTTGCCTTTGACCAGACTCTCGAAATCGTCATCCGCGCCGCCGTTGGATTGATCAAACCCAGTTCCGCTCACGCCGCCGAAGCCCAGGAAGTCGTCATTGGGAGCGGCTGTGCTGCTGCCGTTGGTTCCGGACAGTTCTTGCAGCTTCTTGGTTTGCTCATCCTCAACTCGTCTGGATAGCTTCTTAATAAGGTCCATGAAGGTCTGGAATTGCTTGAGGTTAAGCAAAGGCCCAAGACTCATATGCCACAGAATGGGGAGAATGTCCATGGCTACGAAGTCGGCATCGGCTGCCTCGCCCACAACATGCAAGACGCTCAGAGCCGCCATCATTACAGCCGGCTCCTTTGTCTTGATGGCTTTGACCAAGGGGACAATCTTCTCTTGCATCGTGTATTTGTCCAACATGCTCGATGATGCAGAGGGCTTCTTCTTCGCACCGAAGGCGTCAAGACCGTCATCTTGGCCATCCGGTGCTCCGCCGCAGAGCACAACAAAAGCTTGGCAACCCCGCACCTTGATGGCAAGACTGCTGGTCTTACTAAAGACCGCTGCAATCACGGGGAAGAGCTCGTTCTTGATGGTGCTAAAGTCAAGGACTGGTAGAATAGAGGGAAGGCCTCTCAGAGCAGCGTCAACAACAGCAGGAGTTGGTGCTTCAATTGCTGCGTAGACCACAGGTAATATGTCTTCACATAAGTTAGCTGATGTCCACGCTCATAGAGGTTCTAATCGAGAATCTTTACCGTCTGTAAACTCCTTGCCGTTGCAGTTGTTGCAGATAGTTGACATGTGCTCAAGGACAACCATCAAACCGGCGTCTTTAGTAGGATCTCTCTCCGGTGCTTGATCCTTCTTCGGAGGAGGAGCAAACGTGTCTTTGAGGCTTGGTCGAACCTTCTCCGCAAATACTCGTCTCGCTGATGGCAGCAAGTCGACAATGGTGAAAACATTCTGAAGAATCAGTGCAATGAGGTCCTTGTCCTTCATTTCTTCAAGCAGTGCTGGCATTAACTTCTTCTCCATGACCGTCTTCGGGAAGGACGGCAGAACCTTGACGAGACCGCGCATGAACTGAGCCTTTTCGTTGGGTGTCTTTGCCGGGAAGGCATCGAGGAAGCGAATTGTGGACACCAGCACGTTATTGAAGTATTCGCTCTCTTGGAATTCCCTGGCTGTCAACCGTTGAGCCGGCCGACGGGTGATAAGACGCGGCAAAACGTGGGTTGACAACTCTTTTGGTAGCGGTCGAGATGATAAGAATTGGTTCGAAGTAGATGGGACCGTTGATGAAGAGGTAAATGTCCTCTTATAAGTAGATAGACTGCCATGGGCTTCGATGGGTGACTTGTGTGGTGAGTTGTAAAGAGACACAGCCAGAAGACCCAGCGAGAACATGTCGGCAAAAGTCGTGAAGTTGTTATCAAGAACGAAATCAGGAGAAGTGAAGTCGAGGTTCAATTGCACAAAGCGAGGTAGTCGAGGGTCCGGGTTGAGTATCTCTGAGAGGCTGATGGGTTGAAATGATGTCGGCTTGTTTGAGCCCTCGGAAGGGCCGCAGAAGGCCAAACCGCTGATTTTCCAATCCGACTGTTCCAGATTAGCTGAGTTCAGTACTATGAATGCCTTTGTTATAAGCTGGCAGGAGTTGACCAACCTTGGAGTTCACTAGAATCGCATCTGGAGTAAGGTTTCCATGGACCAAGCCTGCATTCTCATGCAGGAACTCCAGAGCTTTGCTGATCTGGAGCAGTCCCTTCTGTATTTCCAATTCATCAATCTCCAATTCGCGCCGGCGGCGCACGCCGTCCGAGTCTTCCGTGACATATCGACTCGACCGACCGCCTACCCCACCACTTCGCTCCTGGTCGTCCTTGTCTTGCAACAAGCTTGACAGCGAAGCCGTGACAGCTTCCGTGACGAATTGCAGCCCGCCACCCCTCGTCTCCTCAACGGGCTCTACGAGCTCGAGGATGCTCGGGTGGCGCAGCTTCGCCAAGCTTGATGCCTCCTTCTTCAACCTCTCTACGACCTCTTCCGTCGCCCGCTTGAAGGCCGACGCGCCGGAACGGCCCAAGCTATTGCCATGACTGTCAAGGCCTTTCTTGTCGAAGACGAACACGCTATAGGGCTTTCCGGTCGACTTCTTCTTGCAGTCGTAAATCTTCCACGGGCCGGCGGAGGAGGTCTGGGTGGAAGAGATGGAGTAGTTCGCAGTGATATTTGTCGATGATATCGACTTGAGCGCCGAGGAGAACATGGTGGCGTGTCTAGCAGTTCGTTCGTTGGGAAATCGTTCGTCTTGGTCGTTGTCAAGGCGGAGGAGACAGGGCTCGAGGAGACTCGATCGTCATGACGGACAGGGTACGAATTGGGCGTGTTTGCGCCAAGCTGGGACCCGGCTGTCAACTTCTCGCGCGCGCGCAGGAGGTGGCCTCTTTGTCTTGGATGGTGACGCAGGGCGAGGGCTTGTCGTCGCAATACCTGCTGTATTGTCAAAATTCAATCGAGGCTCGATTGTGCGTCGATTCGAGATTCAAAGACAGGTGGTTGCGCAAATTGGCAAGTTGGCTCAAGCTGATGTTCAGCCGCGTCGACTTCCACGTCGCTGATAGGCAAGAGCGTCCCAAATGCAATCAGCAAGATATCCATGTTTTAGCGATGATCCCACATAAGGTAACCCCTGCAGCTCTGGGTTGGGTGCCGTCACAGTGTGGTCTGCATCCAAAACACCTCCCGCCAAGCAAACCCAGCAAAGCGTACCAACCTTACGGGGAGCTGCCCAACCCAGCTCCCCGTACCTTAGGTAGGTACCTTGCCTGCCTTTACGCGGTACGGCTTAGGTTGCCTGTACCGGGGGCAGCCCACTTTTGCTGGTCGCAGCTTAGGTGCCCCCAAACTCCTTAGGGGGGTTAGAACTGTCAATGAACCTATGGAAGCCACCAGAGGGGGTGGCTAGGGGGCCAATTATAGCTATCTTACGGCTGACCTAAGCTTGCAGTCGCAGCACGGGACCTGACGCTGCACTGCGACGGGTCCGGCTCCGGGGACCCTGAATGATTGACGATGGAAAGCAACGGCTTTGCAACACACCCAAGTCCGATAACGCTCCGATGGGCCTACTGACTCCTCCGCCTCCACGCTATCTTCAAATTGCGCCCGACTCTCTGCTTTTACCACGCTCTGGATTGGTCAATTGGTTCCGCCGTTGACCGCAATTGACATATTCCAGCTTTGTTTTCTTGAAAGAGTCACTCTCTTTAGTCTATTTAACTGCTTTGTCCCGCGCAATCTTTTTGGCTGTACAAACTCAAAAACTACTGGGTTTTTTCTTCTATACCCACCCACAAACAGCCGTCGCCATGATGCGACAACTTTTCCCGCGCGCCTCCCGCGCCGCCAGTGCCCTCAGGTTATCACAGACTGCCCCCAGACTATCCGCTGCGGCATGGCAGTCAACAAGACTCTACAGCGTCAAGCCCGAGGCCGCTTCCGCCGCCAAGCCCGTCGGCATCGACGCCTCCAAGCTCACCATTGAGAAAACCAAGAACCCGGGAACGCTGGGCAAGCCCGAGGAGCTTGTCTTCGGCCGCAAGTTCACTGGTCAGACCACCTGTGACACCCGATGATAGTCCGCAATTGCTGACCGCGCGCCGCAGACCACATGCTCACCATCGAGTGGAACCAAGAAACGGGATGGCTCGACCCCAAGATCGTCCCCTACCAGAACCTCTCTCTCGACCCCGCGACCTGTGTCTTCCACTACGCCTTCGAGTGTTTCGAGGGTATGAAGGCCTACAAGGACCAGAGCGGCCAGATCAGACTCTTCCGCCCTGACAAGAACATGGCCCGCCTCAACAAGTCTGCCGCCCGTATCGCTCTACCCACCTTCGAGCCCACCACCATGATCGAGCTCATCTCCAAGTTCGCCAACCTCGAGAAGGACTTCATCCCGGAGCAGAGGGGCTACTCGCTGTATCTCCGCCCGACCATGATCGGCACCCAGAAGACTCTCGGCGTCGGTCCCCCGGGCTCTGCCCTGCTCTACGTCATCGCCTCCCCCGTCGGCCCCTACTACCCCACCGGCTTCAAGGCCGTTTCTCTTGAGGCCACTGACTACGCCGTCCGCGCCTGGCCCGGCGGTGTCGGCGACAAGAAGCTCGGCGCCAACTACGCTCCCTGCATCGTTCCCCAGCTCGAGGCTGCCAGCCGCGGTCACCAGCAGAACCTGTGGCTCTTCGGCGAGGAGGAGTACGTCACCGAGGTCGGCACCATGAACATGTTCGCCGCCATCAAGAACAAGGAGACCGGCCAGAAGGAGCTCGTCACTGCGCCCCTCGACGGCACCATCCTCGAGGGTGTCACCCGTGACTCCGTTCTTGCTCTTGCCCGCGAGAGGCTCGTGCCCGAGGGCTGGATGGTTTCTGAGCGCAAGTACACCATGAAGGAGCTTGAGGAGGCGTCCAACGACGGACGTCTTATCGAGGCCTTTGGTGCTGGTACCGCTGCCATTGTCAGCCCCATCCGCACCATTGCCTGGAAGGGCAAGTCCATCAGCTGCGGTCTGACTGAGGCCGAGGAGTCTGGCGAGATTGCCCTGAGAATGAAGGGCTGGATGGAGGCCAGACAGTACGGTGATGAGGAGCACGAGTGGAGCTATGTTGCTCCTGCGTAAGCATTGGCCAGCAATGAATTGTAGATTTGTAGATATCCAAAAAGGAAGGCGTGTGCAATAGAACCTGAGAAGCTTCAAAACGTTGTTTTTCATTCGATAGTGATTCATTCCTCTTGATACAGGTCCGGGCAAAGTAAAGCTGTCTGTCGAGATCGAACATAGCCTTGCCACTGCAAAGAGCAGCAGTGGAATGCCAATACTTGGCTAGTCCAGAGCTGCTGGAGTGGTTTGATTAGCATCGACAATGAGTCAACATGGGTGGAAGCTCCGTTGAGCCTCAATGTCATCGGAAGACGGAGCCATCTGCCGCCTCATCAACTCAACCTCGGAAAAATAATCCTCGTGAATGAAATCTAAGCATTCGGCAGCGCGCGAAAGTCTTCGTAGAGATGTAAAAAAAGGAAACTAGTTCAAGGTCGGTCATATACACTTTTTGCCGGAAACAAGAGACTTTCGCCGGTACGGTAGGCGAAGCTTCATTGTTCCGCCAAATTCTCTCCTGTCTTGGTCTTTCCCCTCTCCTCACCAATCCTCGCGGCTCGGGTTCTTTGCTTCCGTCACGCCATTTCTCTCCTTTCTATAGTTCTCTTCCCCTTCACCGGGCCAAGAGCTTTTTTGGCTTCCAAAGTCAAAACAAGAAAAAGTTCGGGTTTCGTCGAATATGTGTAATTTGTGCGCGTTGTTACATGAATTCGCTCCTCACTTCTCGGGGTCCGGTAGGATGCCCTCCTTTTCTAATCTCCTTCTGGCCTCCTCGAGGGCCCACGTGTCGAGCCTATCGTTCAAGCAACGTTAGCCACGGTCGACATCGAAATTGCCTCAATGCGGCGAATATATGCGAAGCCCGTCGACATAGCTTTGCAGCCAGAAGATAACTCGGAAGTGGGTATCTCGTGGTATATGTCGCCTTTCGTTGGGGTGCGGGGGAACAAGCTGCACTCACGAGGTATCAGGCTTGAAGGCGAGAACAACGCCGGTGGCGATGATGCCTCCGCAGAAGAGGGTGTAGAAGGGGAGCTCCCAGCCCTCCTTCTCGTACTTATCACCGGGCTTGACGCCCCAGAGCCAGCCGGAAGGGGGATCGAAGTCGGAGCCGCCACCGGCACGGCGGGCGGTCACGGAGAAGGCCCTCGTAGAAGGAGCGGTGGTCTTGATGGCGCGGGCGGCGCGGATGGCCGCGGTCGGGCGAATCGCCGGCATCGTCGGGGTCTTTCGTTTGCGTCTCGAGGGGGCGAGCGTCCCAATTGACGTGTTTCGGTGATGGGTTGGGCGGGGTTTGGGAGGGGAGATTTCGCGGGCGCGGTGGGCGGAGTTTGCGTCGTTGCTCACACAGGTGAGGGAGGTTGTTGGACTGGAGTTGGATTCTCAGGTCCACGTCGGGATGGTTAGTCAGCAAGAGTCACGTGTGTACGGTCGAAGTACCGACTCCACCCGACCAGTTACGGAAATGGCACTCCGAAGAGTACAAGACGGTTACCTCTTTTGTTGAGGGACAGGAAGATCTTGGGAAAGTGACGAAAGCGATTCGGGAGTTGTACGACACGTGTTGCTTAGATCCGGAGTTGTGTCGGCAGGTTGCGTCTGAGGCAGAGTTTCCGCTGCATCGCCGATTGATTGGTCTTCGCAGAGCCGAAGATGCGACAACTCCCTCGGCCTCGGTATGTCCACCGGACCGCGTCTTACCCAAAACTCGTCTCTCCTTTGTATTTCTCGTATCACTGGGGGGGGCACAAACAGCTGCGATGACAAAAATTTGCACGGAGGTACCTGATACCTGCAATAGCCTATGAAATGCTACGCGTCGCCAATAATGACACCCAACGCCTTACATCTCGTAATCCTAAAGTCATCACTGGATCCCAATACTAATTCCGTTTACTCCAATCCATGCATGTCTCAATAACCACCGTTGGTCATGTCATTCAGAATATCCCTGAGAATGACTTTATCCTTCATAAGCACTTTTTCTCCAATCCTTGCCCTCTTGGGTTCAGGTCGCCGGTTCTCCTTATCAACACCCAACCCCAGCTTCGGATCTTCTTTGGGCTGATGCCCTTTCTGGGCTCCTATTCTTCTTCGTCTTCAGAGGCGAGACGCCGCTGGCGGTCAGCTGTGTCGGCGTATCGTCAAAAAAGTGATTCTCCAAAGCATCGGCGGGTAGGTCGTAAATCCAGTCTCTCTCCTCCATCAGACTGATGAACTTGCTGAGCATCTCTTCTTTTCCGCTGCCCTTCAACGTGCTCTTACTTCCGACGACGAGAAGCTTGGTTTTGGCGCGAGTGAAGGCTACATTGCGGCGCCAGTCCTTCAGCAGGTCGCCGATGCTGCAGCTGTCGTTGCTGCGGACGAGGGACAGAATGACGACATCTTTGTCTCTGCCTTGGAATCGATCTGCAGTGTGCATTTCCACGCCGACATGGGCGCGAAGACCATGCTTGAGCAAGGAAAGTTGTGAACGATAGTGTGTCATGACTCCGATCTCTCCATCAGGCACTCCGACGGTGAGCAAACCCTCAACTAGTTGAGTAACTATGCGTGCCTCGGCCGGGTTGACAATTCGATTTCCTTTCGCCTCCTCACGGGTCAGAGGCTGAAGTGTGTCGGTGTTGACAAACTTCACACGGGTTTCACCATCCAGCAGGTCACGAAGCCAGCAGCAGCTTTGCGCCATGGATGTGCAAAATGACTTCGGAGTGCCTGGGCGAAGTATGGTCGATGAGTCGTAGTGAAGCTGTCTCAGCGCGCTCATGTTTGGCACGTCAAGCTTCTTGAATCGTAACTGCTCAGTGCCGCATCGCAAGCGCCCCTTGTAGATGAGGGTGTTACTGAGGGTCATGATGTCTTCGCACATACGATACTGGTGTTCCAGATTGACCACCGAGTCAGGATGTGTATCCGAGAGAAGCTTGAACAAGCTGACGTCAAGACCGCCTTCGCGCGCCTCCTCATTTTGGACGAGAGGCGGAAGCTGATTGTGATCTCCAACCAGGACGAAAGTCTTTGCCATTCGGATCGGCCCAAGACAGATGGGGAGCGTGATCTGAGAGGCTTCGTCAACTATACAGTAGTCGAATGTTCGTTCATTGAAGAGCGGGTGCCCAATGCCGAGGCAGGTCGTTGCGACAATCGGCGTGTCGTGCCATGCTGCCTTGATTTCATCGAAAGAGTTCATCGGTTGCCCGGCCAGAATCGCAAACTGCTGCACATCGGGGTGGACTTTGGCGGGGGCGCCGAGACGTAGGACCGGCGTCTTATCGTCCTTGAGCTTGAGAAGAATGTTGTCAACAGCGGTATGAGTGTACGAGGTGAGCAGCACACTCTTTCCCTGGGACGTGAGAGCTCGGATGATGTGAGCAATTGTGGTCGTTTTGCCTGTACCAGGCATGCCGAGCACCAACGCATAGTCTTGAGCACTCATGACTTTTTCAATCGCCCTGCGTTGATCCACATTCAAGGACTCTTGGTCAGTGATCGTGTACTGCGTGGGTGCTGTCTTGAATCTCGGCGGAACAAGGTCGACAACAAGTTGGCGGATTTCTCTAGAGCCGAAAACACCTTCTGCCATGGTTTGTACGAGGTTGTTTCGCACGACTGCCATGCCGTTGCTGAATTCGTCTTTGTCAAGTCGATAGCGGATGGGTGCTTGCTGGATCTTCCCCTGGGCGTCGTCTTGGTTGAGCCTTCAGGGACGACCTCCATGATACTGGCAAAGACTTGGTTTTGGATTCGTCAAAGCCTGGTTGACGGATTCGCGCGTTGTGCAGCCGTCGATCGACGGCCACGCTAATCCTCTGCTTGCGGACAGCGGTTACGTAGCCCAGGGCAAGCGCAAAATGTCCCTGTTCGTCGGAGACGACAATGGGCTCACCTACGGCCAGCTGAGACTCCAAGAAAGAATGGCCAGAGTTTGGCACTCGCTTGACGAAGGTGTAGTTAAAACGGTTGATCTTTGAAGTTCCCTGGTCTTCGGACCACGAGCCTTCCTCAATGATGACATCCGAGAAACATCTTCCCACCTTCTCTCGCTCCTGACTGACCATCGTCCACAACTCTCTCTTCAGCTTCTGCGTCTCCTTCTCCTCCTTCGTCAAGAGATCCTCCCATTTGAGAAAGAAGTCCTGATGCTTAGGTGTGAGATGCTTTACTACCTCGTCAAATTGCACATCCATTCCGCTCGTTTCTCCGTTGCCGTCATCTGCAAGTTTGTGATAGATGAAGCACGGTGCCTTGGCGTAGCATTTCCCGCACATGTTCTTACTCCTTTTCATCGGCGGCAGCTGGACACTGCGTTCTCGAATATGACATGCTAGCTGGTTTCTTTGCATAATCATGTGCCGCAGTTCATGACGAATGGTGGGAATACGCATCGTCTGGGATGTTTCCATGTAGTAAAGGATGCCATAGACGATTTCCAGATCATAGCGGTCTGAGAGGAGCAAGTTGTATAGAGCTGTTTGCGCCATATGGTTGGCGTTAGCATGCTTGCCTGTCTTGACCTCGAATGGCACGGTCAAGGTCTTGAGATCTTTGCCGTCTTTCATCGTGACCTGGACAGTCGCGTCGATGTTTCCTTTCAGACCGTACATGGGTGACCAAACATGCTCCTCAACATCAAGCAGCTTGCTGACACACATGTTGGCTTTCTTGCCGTTACGATCCTGTACGACAGCATCGAGCTATTGTCTGTTAGCAACGGCAATAATAACCATTAGGCAATGGATCACTTGCCTTTGGCTGAGAGGATACAAAGGCCGTAGCCCAACAACTCAGCTCAGTCATCTTGGACTGCAGGTGCTCCCTGGCAATACTCGTGCTGACTTTGATCTTGTACAGGTCCTCTACATGTTTCTCGATAACCTTGTCGATAATTGTGCTGAGGAACGGGAGATCCCACTTGTTCGCCATCAGGGCTTCTTGGAAGATCTCATGAAGCATAGTGCCATAGACAAGAGGGGCAGTTGCTTCGCCAGTGGCTTTGACGCGGTCTTGCAAGACTGCCCGCCGCATGCAACTAAAAGAATCGGCGACGACTGTTGCGGAAACCAGTTGGTCGGGATGCAACACCAGAATGTTTTGGGAGTCATCAATGATGCATCGTCCATCGGCAGAAAAGTCGCCAATGACATGTACGTATGCTTTGGGGTGTGCTGGTGTCTCGAACCAATCTCCCCGGAGGTGTATTGTCCTCATGGTCTTGCTGTTATCCTTTTGCACGATCAGAATCTAGAGTCAAGTTAGCAAACTTTGTAGTTCAACAGCAGCTGAATGTGGCCTACTTTTTCCATTCTAGACCGATCACGATCGTCTGTGTACTCGCTTTCTAGGACATTGGTCACCAGATATCGCTGAATGGCTTTGGGCTTTTGGCTTGTCTACCTTCATCTTAGTATCTGCTACCGGGGTAGCCGTTGGTTGGGACGTACAGCAGTTGTGGATGGGGCGTGGGATTGCTGAGCGGTCTGTGTCGCAGCGAGTTCTGCAGCGTCGAAATCGAAGTCTCCGCCGAAGTCGTCTCCAAAAACATCGTCCGGGTCATTATCCACAGGGGTCGGCAAGGGTCTCGGCGCAGATTGAGACGCCAGGTGTATCTCTGCATTTTCCATAATCCCTTCCGCGGCCTCGAAAATGTCTTCATCCAAGTCATCAAACTCGTCATCCATCGCAGTCATGTCCTGCTTGACTGCTTGAACGGGCAGGGGCACCGGGGTAGTCTGCATCGGCTCTTGCTGGGGATTGGAAAGACTCATACCGGCCTCTAGCTCCAAAAAGGTGTCGTCGTCGAACTCGTCAAAGTCATCGTCACCGTAGTCAGACTCGGCAGCTGGAGCAGCAGTCTTCTTATCCAAGCCCAGGTCCTTTGCTACAGCCGGATTAGAGCTCTTGCCCGGGGGCGGCAGATTTGGAATCCGGGATGGTCTCGGCGTTGGTGAGGACGGCGGCCTTCGCATTGTATCCGTCCTTCTCTTCTTAGGAGATGGCGTCTCGAAATCATGCTCGGCCAGTGGCTCAGGTGCCTCTTGCGGTGGGCTGTCCTCTTGAATGCTCCCGGTGACTGTGTCCAGCAACGCCGTTACTAGAGAGTTCTTGGAGCTGTCGGTGGTCTCCCGTGTCAACGTGCTGGCTAACGAAGGCGTATCTCCACGGTCCACTCTCCTCCTCTTTGGCCAGTTGAGGCCGCAGCTTATGGCTCTCCTCAGATTGGCATCGCCACCGGCAGGGGCTGGTGCAGTCTTGAGGTTGCGCGGAGAAGAGGAGAACATTAGGTGAGCCAGGGCGGGATTCGAGACACCGAGGGGGGTGACGTTGCCGTTGCTACTTAGAGAGAATCGATCCCAAAGCTCCAGGGTCGGGTCGGCATGCGGCGATTTGAGAGCCTCGCTGAGCTTCTTGACGTTCACTGCCGGCGTTGCGGGTTGGTCGTGGGAAGGGGACGACACTGGTGAAGAACTCCGCACGCTTCCGGCCTTTCCTTTGCAACATCGGGGAGAGGGCAGCAGCATAAGTGCGGTCATCCTTGTTTCGTTCATTGTCCCATAGGATCCGTTCGCCTGGCGAGGTTTGTGTCTCTTTCTTGGGTACATTCGACTCCATCAGATCTCGCCAGCTCAACTTTGTTGACGGGGTGACGGAGAGGTGGTCGCCAGTCGCATCATTTTCTTGGTCGTCATGTGTTTTATGGGTGGACTGGAATTGGAATTGGTTCAGCTTGTTCTTGGTCTTATCGGATACGGGGGCGAGAGGTCGCGACGTGGTTTGAGCAGTGACGGGATTGCTTTTTGAGCGTTGCCATGAGCGGTTCTGGAGCAAGGTCAGCAACCAGAAATGGAGGGGTAACTCGAGTCCGGAAGACATACCTTTGGCCCTGGACCAACATGCTCCGAGTATGACTTCTTGAGAGGCATCTCGGCGATATTGGGTCAATGTCCAAAGAAACGATCACGGGAGTGCTTTTGGGTATTCCAACCAGGTCGAGGCAGGGGTCATGGAGGAAGATGAACTAAGGTGGGCGAGCGGGAGACTAGAGTAAAGTGGTTGTCCCTCGACGCGCTCCGTCGCGTCCCCTCATGACCGCGGCGGCTTTACACAGGGGACGCGCCGCTGCACGTTCGCGGTAATTTGTGGGGCTTCAGGTACATAACATCGCCCCTGCACACTCAGGAATGCAAGTCACCGCGCACTTGCTCCCCGCAAGTATTCGTAATTGCTCGCGTCCTGTTCCTTGCTGGCTATGTGTTGCAGGAGGAAAGCATTGGCTAGCGATTGGTATCCATCCGATGAGCTGCAGGGCGCTGGTTTCCCCAAGCAACGATGCACGATGGCTACTTTGTCACCTTGGATAGGTACATAGACAGGTATCGAACGCATGCCATGCTCGTGAGACTGTGCAGTCGGGTTCAATTGCAACCACATTGCAGAGTATGAGATGTCCAAGTGCTTGTTGAAGGCATTGCGACATTGCAAGGTCACCTATCCGCCCTCGAATTCATGGTTGTGGTTTCCAGAAGACCTCGACTCAATTCCACATGGAGAAACGCTCTGCCGAATGGCCGGGGCGCCCGGGAACTCGGGCTCCACCCCGCCAATGAGACAGACCCACTAGAGCTCTGCCTCAGCCCTCTAGCAGCTCCGTCACTCCACGACGACGTCAGGACTTTCAAGTCGCTAGTCCACGCCCGACTCACAACCACTGGACCCTGGACGTCCGACTTTCACCACACCAGAGCATCTTCTCTGCCGGCCTCCAAGCATATCACTGGTTTTTAACGTCCGGGACATTAAGCCCTGGCGTTGAGCTCCCATCGGCCGGCAGCATGGCCCTCTCCGTCACGTTAGACAAGGACATGTTCGACGCTCTCGTCAAAAACCTGCCTCCGGCCGACTACCAAATCCCGCCTCCTCACTTCACATTTTGGCAGCGCTTAATGGCTCAAAAGCCTGAGCAGCATGTCGAAAAGATAAGGTACATGCTCAATGGCTCGGCCGCGGGCATGGGAAGGCAACCAACCCAAACAGAGGTCGACGCCCTTTGCGAGATCACTTACAAAGAAGGTCGCACACTATCCTATATCTTGCCATTGGCTTTTCTTTTTGGCGGCGTCGCCGCCTGGAAATCCCGCGGAACCTTCAAATTTCCCCTTTATCAACCAAAGTTCATTAAATTCGACCCGGAGGTATTTCCCAGCAGCAATATTCCCTACGTCAAGGGCCCACCGGCCAAGATTCTATGGCATAACCTTCGCTTCGTGGCCTATGGCATGACCTCCGCCATCGTCTGTGCTCCGTTGCTCGGCTCATATGCTACCTCCGTCGCCATCGGCACAGTCGCCCGCGACGACCGCCTCGAGAACTTCCGCAAGGACATGAAGCCCGACAGGCTGATCTCCCTGACTGCTGATCAGATGCCCCTCAAGAGCCTTCAGTCACAGCGGGCCAAGGTGAAAAAGACCATCACTGAATTGCAGCGCACGATCGAGTCAAGACAATACCAATTGAGGTTGAATCAATCCGACAAGAACAAGGAAAACTTCAGCAAAGAAATTGAGTATGCGACCACCAGAATTAAGACCTTGGAGAATACGTTGAAGCAAATCGATGATGCCATCGCTCGGAAGAGCGACAATCAGAGTTCTCAGAGCTACGATGATCAGTCACCAACCCAAGGCTACCCGGCCATCAGCTCATCCGACTCTACCGCGTACCAAGAGCCCCAAGACAATGTTCGCCCCGAGTACGGTATACCACGAGAAACTCCAGTCACGCAGAGCGGATGGGACCAGCAAACTCCATCTTCGCAGTCTGGCTGGGGCAATGCCGATTCGGACGGCTTGGATGATGCGTCGCCGGTGACTCCGGCCCCGAGATCGGCGCCTGAGTCGTCTTCCGGTGGCTCTGCTTGGGATCGCCTGCGCCGGGCAAACCAGCGACCGCATTCGCCCTCCGGCAACACTTGGAGCGGTTCACAAGGCCAGCAGGGCCAGTCTGGAGAATCTGGAACTTCTGAGAAGTCCTTTACTGAGAAGGATAAGGCTCAGAGGGAGTTTGACGAGATGCTTGAGCGGGAGCGCCGAGCAGATGATCAGAGCAGTGGCGGGGGCAGCCGCTGGTGATGTGTATGAGTATTGTTTCGGGCGTAGCCAACGCCGGCGGATGTTTGGAAGAAAAGATCACCGCACAGTTCAAACTGTATTTATGGTTCATATAGGACGCCACGCATGAAGTGCAACTCGGTAACCATTCATATCATGACTCACACTCTAGCGCTATGCTCTCATGTTCTAATCTTTCCTCTATGTCGATCAATGTTATGATATCCCTCCCCCTCCATTCCAATTTCAACTCAGAAAGTGAAGTGTGTGGGACGCCAGAAGCTCTTATCCCAGCGGTGCCACGCGGCTGTCTTGGGTGTCTGTCTGGCATACCAACCACTATACTGCGGTGCATCAATCTCATCCCCAAAGCGTTGAACAAGCCGGGGCATGAAGGTACTCATGGAGACACCAGGATGCAGCAGCCCATCGCCCGTTTCCGCAAAGCTGAACTCCGACTCCCTCGCCTTCCAGCCGCGTTTCTCCGCCGCCGTGGCGACCGCAGACGGCACCACATCGTCCGCCTCGCCATTGAACGCAGTAGAAAACTCCGCCACGGCGCCGGCCAGCCCGACGTAGAACGAGTCTGAGACGTCAGACGCCTTGGCGAGGGAGAAGATGCGAGAGCTCGACGCCCGCGATGCTCCCTTGAACGGCATGACGAGGAAGCGGTAGTTGGGCCGGTAGTAGTCCCTCGTCGAGTTCTCATGCCACACGCAGCGGTTTCCCCTGAGGTGGTTGCATCCGACCCCGTTCAGGCTCAGCGGGCGACTGCTAGTCCCCCTGAGCGGATCGGGAAACGGGGTGCCGGACCAACACGGCAGCGCCGCAGAGTGGTAGTATGACTTGGTCCAGCGGAAGTCAAAGATCTTGAGCGCTTCGATCTCCGCGCTGCCTGCGACGAAGCGGTCTGAGCCGTAAGTGATGAGCGACGAGACGGGCTCAAACGGCTGGTACATGTCGCGGTATAGCGCGTCGAAGGGCGACGGCGTGCGGATGTCGATGAGGCGGCAGGTGCCGTCGTCCCAGGCGCTCAGGAGGAGGTTCGTGTGACCGTTGGGGCCCGGATTGACAGGTTGGATGGCGCGAACGGTGAGTCTCTTGTCTGGGTCGAGGCCGCGAGATTGCAGGAGGTCGGGGTTCTTTGAAGCGACTTCTGGAGTGAAGCCTGTGGGGGTGACGGTGAGGTAGCGAATCGGGTCAGAGGAGCCCGAGAGGGCGCACACAATGGTATCGTTGTTCATCGCCTTGGCGGCGTGAATGAATTGTGTTCTGGCGGTACCTGACATGTTGAAGGTCTGAGAGTCCAGAGCAGCTGCATCCCCCGTATTGTCTGAGTTCAGGGGGAACAGACTGATAGTTGCCCTGTTGCCAGCGATCAATGATGACTGGTTGGGCAGAGTATCAATGGAGCCGATGGAGGTCCATGTGGTGAGCTCAAGGCCGCCAGTGGGCTTGGGAATCTTGAAGTGTGAGAGAGTCTTGCCTGCACTACCCGGTGCGGCTGAGACGAGAGACAAATCACCGTTTGCCCTTCCAACGAGCAAACCCAGCTTTCCGTCGGGTTCAGTGAGATGAATGGCCGTGACGTCGCCAACACCGGCCTCGTATCCGTTGGCCTTGCCCTCCATGCGGAACCAAGCATCAGACTCGCCGCGGGAGTTGAGTGGCCTGAAGCGGCCGACGATATCCTCGCCGGCACCCCATGATACGACCTCCCAGCTCTTGTCGAATGTCAGACGGGCGTCGATGATGGGGTGGAAGGGGCGAGCGACGTTGCTGAATCCGGTGAAGAAGTTACCCTCTGGGCGGTGAGAGTCCGTGTAAGCGATGGACTGGAAAGCCTTTGTGTCCCAGGCCCTCGTCTGGCGGGTCAGGGTGTTGGCCAGCTCGTTCCATTTTGGGTGCTGGCCTAGAGGAAGGGAGAAGAGGGGGAAGCAGGTCCTGACGAAGGTGCGCCAGCCATCTTCTGAGAGGAGATGGTGAAGATGTTTACAGGATGAGGCGAGCCTGGCGACGTCGCGGGCTGTTCTGAGGTGAGAGACAATCTCCAGGACGATGTCGTCTGGGAGTTGGTCAAACATGTTTCTTTTTGGGTCTTGCGAGGTATTTTTGAGAACTCAATCTATTTGTCTGATGGTTGGTTTTTGTGGCATGGGGGGAGGTGAGATGAAGATATGAGAAACATGGAAAATGGATGAGATGAGAGATGGGTGAGTGGGAAAATGCTGTGATACTGACGGTGATGAGTGTGGTGGGTATGATGATGTTTGGAATGGGTGAAGGTGAGAAAGCGGTTTGAAAACTCTGCTAACTACTGTGGGAAGTGTGATGCAACCTGTGAGACGCCTTGTTCCGTGTACCCGTTCAGAGCCTGAGCCAAACCTTCCCAATTCCAGCCTTGAGCGATCCTTTGAAGGTGGAAGTTGAGTTTCAATGCTTTCGATGAGTCGAAAGAGTCACCATTGACTAAGTAGTGAGCGGCAGCCTAGAATGACCCAGGACTGATTGGTGGATGCCTGCTTCTATGCGTCAATGACACAGTGCCGTTTAGATGCATACCGAGTTTTCGTCGGTGTGCACGTGGATGCGAAATCCTTCCCATGAGACGCATTTCCCCCATTTTCTTTCCTTGCCAACCTAGATGGATGTTCATACTATTGAGCATTCGTTTGTAATTGGCGAGCCTCTCATCTCTAGTTTCCAGTATAGCTCGTCTACTCTGGTCGATTATTCGCGGGATTCTGGTTGCTCCAAACAATGACTTGCTCGCCACTAACATGGCCCGTGACCCTGAGACGCAGGTGCCGACCCCGCTGTTAGTGCACCTCGGCTTCAACTCAGGTCAACTCCAAGATAAGACAAGACCTCAGTCTTATCTCGCTCGACCTCTCGGCTCTCGTGGAGGGTGATAGCGTTCTATCCCATGGGGTCCGTCGTTCACTCCACTCAACGCCAGAAATCAGAAATTCATCGTGTCTTGCATTCTTGCAACCGGTCCTTGCTCAGTCAGGTCGATGACCGCAACCACTTACAAACCCCTGTCGATTGCTTGACCACCTGCTTCGAAAGTGTGAACCACTGAGTCATCGTCTCACTATAGTTAAAATAGTGATCTTTCATTTCAATATGGGATTCAACTTGATTCCTATCGCCGTTGGGGCGGTCGTGGTCTGGCTGGTCTACCAATTCGTCGCCTATCCAATCTTCCTATCACCCTTGGCCAAGATACCGGTACCGCATTGGTCATGTCATGTCTCACCGCTCTGGATTCTTCTCGCAAGGAAGAACAACTTTCAGAACAGGTCTCTCCATAAAGCACACATGCAGTATGGCTCGGTGGTTCGAATCGGCCCAAACGAGCTCAGTGTCGACGGGTACGATGCCATCAGAACGGTCTACCAGGGGGGCTTTGAGAAGGACCAGTGGTACGCTATATTTGACAACTATGGGTGAGTAAACTTGTCTGATTTTCATGCACATGGAAAACTCGCTGATGTTCAAGTACAGAGTACCCAACATGTTCTCAACCCTGGGGTCAAAAGCCCACTCTCTGCGCAAGCGTATGGTGTCAAATGCCTATTCAAAATCCTTCATCCAAGCATCTCCAGCTGCCAAAGCACAAGCACGCAAGCTTCTCTTTGGCCGTCTCCTACCCCTCTTATCTGAATCATCAGCCGGTCCTGAGCCTCAGGGCATCGAGGTGTTTTCGACCTTCCTCGCCTCGACAATGGACTTTATCACAGCATACATATTTGGCTTACGCAGCAGCACTGATTTTCTAAGAGACAAGTCCTACAGAGACCACTGGCTGCAGCTATACCTTGTGCGCGCGAGCTTCGGGTTTTGGCCGCAGGAGATGCCGCAGTTGACGGAATTCTTGGGCCGGTTCGGGCCGATGTTGAAGCCGTATCCTGCTTGGGTCGATGATGCGAACGCTGAGTTGCGCGAGTGGAACACAAAGTTATGCGAGAAGACGTACGATGCTATCCACGGACTGGAAGTTGCGGAGAAGCAAGACCCCGCAGATGAGCCCGTCGTGTTCCAGGCCATGGAGGCCGGAATCGAGAAGGAACGTCGAGTCAACGGGAAAGAGTCTCTGCTCTACTCCACGGCCATACTCAAGAAGGACCTGTCAATGGCATCCGAGTTGTTTGACCAGGTTTTGGCGGGCCAAGAGACGGCTGGCATCGCACTCACATACTTGGCTTGGCATTTGTCCAAATCTCCGGATTTGCAGCAGCAGTTGAGACAAGAACTTTTAACTTTAGAACCTCCCCTATCTATGCCAGCCGATGGATCTCTGCCAGGCAACCTTCCGGACCCAAAATCTGTCGACGCACTGCCACTCCTGAATGCGATGGTCATGGAGACTCTTCGCTTGAATGCCCCGATCCCAGGTCCCGAGCCACGACAAACGCCTCAACCGTCTTGCCAGCTGGGAGAGTTCCATGTCCCTGGAGGCGTCCGCGTCGCTGCTCTCGGCTACACCCTTCATCGGAAGGAAAAGGTGTTCCCGGAACCTGAAGTATGGGACCACACTCGTTGGCTTGAGTCGGAGACCAACGAAGAACAGCGTCGCGAGATGAGTCGTTACTTTTGGGCTTTCGGGAGTGGGGGAAGGATGTGCATCGGATCGAACTTTGCAATGAATGGTGAGGTCGAGGAAACCTATCGCGTGATAACACGCCTGCTGACTTTCATCACAGAGATGAAGCTTATCGCAGCAGCCATTTGGTCGAATTTCACAACGTACATCGTCGATGACACAGATATCGAACAGGACGACACTTACACCGCACGTCCCATAGCAGAGCGGCTGGTGCTGAGATTCGAGCGCGTATAGGAAAATCAAGTTTCTGGTCGTAGTTCAAATTCATGGGATATCCTCCGAGTCTTACCAACGCCGTCTTCATCCTTGAAAGATTCTAGAATCCGTCAACTTGCGTTCCAATGCCCTTTTCCTTGGCCAGTTCAACCAAATGCATGCCCACCGCCAAATCCATAAGCCCCAAGCCCACGCTCTTGTAGATAACCGTTCCATCTCTCAGCCAGCGCGCCAACGCGTCCTCTTTCTTGTGTTTCTCCGTTGACCTCTGACTCGAGCTTCGGCGGAGGAAGTGAGGTCCCTTGCTGCTTGTCGTCGATTCTTTGCTCAGAGATGACCGCGAATCGCCATCGGAGCTCGTAAAAGCAGACTTGATGGACGGCGTACCGGAGAAGTCGAGCTTGTCGAGTTCCGAGGGGGCAATACTTGCCGTCTCGCTTTCCACCTCGGCATCGTCTGCCTCTTCCCGCATGCGCCGGAGCATAATCAGCTCACCCAGTCTGTAAGCCCACGTCAGCAATTTTCTCACCTCTTAAACAAGGTCAGAGTGAACTCACTCTACAAGCTGCGTCGGCTGCAGCCCGGCGGCAATAACCTCGCCGGCCTCCTTGAGCGCCCCGTCCAGTGTGTCAACCACAATGACACCCCCTTCAGGAGCATGTTTGTGAAAATGCCAATGCGCCTTCTCATGCTTCGTGGCCATCTGCAACAGCCCAACCGGCAACTCCCTCATCTGCGGCGTGTAGCTCCCAATGGCCGCAATCAACCTGCCCTTCCGCCTCCCCTCGTGGCTCGTCAGCACCTCCGCCTCGAAGAGATCCTCGGTGGACGGCGTACAGCAGTACACCACATCCGCGTCCCGGATCTGGTCCCTCTGCAGCCGCGCAAACTCCCCGTACCCGGGCGTGAGGATGCTGAACGTCGTCCCCGCCCACCCTTCGCGCTCTTTGATGTGCGCCGGCACGTGGTAGAACTGCTTGAGGAACACGCGCGCCTGGTCCGAGAAGCGGCGGTTGATGATGTTGACGTGCTTGATGGTGGCGCCCCTGATGAGCAGGGCCAGCCGGACGTGCCAGTAGGCCTGCAGTCCGACGCCGAAGCACGTCACCGTCTTCACCTGTCCGCGGCGCGCGAGCAGACACGTCGAGGACAGGGCGGTGCGGAAGGCCGTGAGCGTCTTTGCGTGGAGGAAGCCGACGGGCTGGCCCTCGGGCGAAAGGAGGGTCACGGCGCCGGTTGGGGTGATGGCTGGTTTTGCCGGGTCCGCGGCGGCTTTGGCGGAGGAGAGGGTGACGACTTTGCAGCCCATGCCTTGGGGGCCTACGGAGGGCATGTACAGCGTGGTGGCGCCGGTTTTGAGGTTCTCGGTCGAGAGGCGCTCTGGCTGGTGGTAGGTACCATCTTCGATATTTGTCGCGTTGGTTGAGTACTCGTGGAGGGCGTGTGAGATTACTTTTCTAAAGGATTCGAACTCGTCGGCCGTGAGGTCGGCCAGGATCGCCTTGATCTGGTCGTCGGTGAGGACCGTCAATACCATGGCGCGGGTTTTCGTCGATGTCACTGGCTGCCGTCGATATCAAACCTTGAAACTCAGTCGACTCGGTTTGATGATATTGGCGTAGAGGAGGGGTTATCAACTGAGTTTGAGGAACTTGATGTGGGTGAGTATTTCGGCCTAGAGCGGGGTTGTTCCCTTTCTTCTGACTCGGGGTTAAACCTTTGCGGCCGGTGGCCGGGGCTAATACTATGGTATATACGGGACTTGGAAAGGAGTTTCTTGGCATTCCACTTGACTATCACTGCGGTAAGTCACATCATTCTACCGGCTCATCCGCGATTGCATGCCAGGCGCGAGGGTTCGCGATGCACGAGTCGGCGTTATGATGTAATGGCGGGTGAAGCAAGCCCTACTTACACCCGCAGATCTGGTTCCGATCAGTTGGTGCTGACTGGCGACCCGTTGGTCTCCACTTGCGCCGCTGCAAAGGGCGCGCTATCTCCGGATCCCGTGGACTTCCACGCGGTTCTGTTTAGTCCGGCCGTGGCGTACAAAATGGCTGGGTGATGTAAGGGAGGGAACAGAGAAGACATGGCCCACGAGCGAATCGTTGGGCCGATATCACGGAGCTTGCTTGGCCTGCTTTACCGACCCGACGCCGTGGCAACCCCCCGGACACGGGAGGGGCAGACCGGCCGGGGCCCAGCTTCCGTCCCGCGCGAATCCGAAAGCCTCCCAGCGCAGCAGCAGCGTCTGCGCAGGTCGGATGTAATGAAAAGACCGTCGGGCATATATTCAAGCCGAAATTTCAGGCTTTATCGACGAGCATACAAGAATGAAGGAGCATGGTCGACCGATTCCAGGCATCCAGATAACGGACGGACCTGGATGGCTGTGCATCAAAAGAGGCTTTGAGAAAAGTCCACGTAATAGCCCGGGACGCGTGTATCCCCTCCGCTGAACCCGCATGATGAACAGGAACACAGAACACAGCTGCCTAGAGTCGCCAGTATTAAAGGCATCAATATCGAGGCAGCGGTGTTGAGTGGCGATGGCAATGAATCGCAAAGAAAGTCAGTTCAACACCTTTTGTCGTGTTGCTCATCGGATTTCACAAGCACCAGTGCTCGGCCTTTCCACAAAGACGTTATCGTGTTCTCTCCATCCTTGGCAGAATTACTCAGGGTCGAAAAGAAGAAAAAAAAAAAGTCAACGCATCTCAACGCGCAACCAATTGCTAGGTGGTCCCGCGACGCGGCTATATTAATCAATCAAACAAAGCCAACTCAATCGCGAACAAGTGGGAGAAAGACGATACAGGATCGACCGTGCTTGGCCCGGGCCCGGAAAGTGTCAGGACATTGTTTCATAAACCTCTCACACATCCCATCTTCGCCCCGGTTCAAGGGTCAAAGCCTAGGGAAACGTTCAGGGGATCGGACTGAGCAGCTACTTCACATACCCAAAGCCAGGTACGGAACGAATACCTACCTGTCCCCATACTCAGCAGGATATTGAGTGCCGGTCCAGTTATTACCTACCTCCCGTGCCTGTCCCGACCGTTGAGAAGAAGGTGAGGTGTCTTGTGTTCGAGAAGCGACGACCAGCACAGGGCACAACCCAAACAAGACGAGGAAAGGGAGACACAACAACCTGGACCGCATTTCTCGTTCCCAGGGAGGCGGCATTTCGACGCTTTAACCAGGAACCTTCCTTAGCTGAAGGTCAGGTCAGGTCAGGTCAGGTACGGTACGGTACGGTACCTCAAGGACGCGGTCAGAAACAGATAGCAAAAAGGCCCCTGCTGGACCTGATCGCCCGCCCCTCCCCGAATTTCTTCAACCAAGGGAGAGTGAGGAAGCCACCAATCACAAGAGTGCCCTGACCCTTGGTTCTCAGTTGAGTCGCCGTCGTCCCAGTTGCAGCAGGGACAATAACACGGGGGGCCGCACGAAGTACACCTTCAGCCCGGGCGCTGTACCTTAGGTGCCTTAGCTTACGTCAAGCTTCACCGCAGCTACAGCGGACACTGCTCTCACGGATACTGGACCCTTCGGCTGCCGGGCCAGCAAAAAGAGCACCTCAACCTGCTGGAAGACGGTGGAGCCACTTGCACCTGCACCCCTTCCAAGATCCTGGGCAGCGTGTGTCTGTCCTGCCGCCGCCCGCCGCAGCAGCAGCAGAGTGCCTTCTCAGGCGAGCATTCTGACTGGTCCAAACCCAAACCCACCCCCCAGTTCCAAGCCTCAAATTCGGAAAAGAGGCTACGTACGACGACTCTCTCGTCTTGTCGCCTTTCCCCAAAATAGCTGACAACAACACCCTCACCTCACTGATTTCGGCTGAAAGCTTCTGTCCTGCGATACCCAGCCCCCATCAACGCCACCATCCTCGAGCTCCTGCATTGAACTACAACAACTAAACAGCACCGCAATACCTTCATCAACATTCACCTGACGAACACGGACCCCCGTCGCAAGCTTGTCGATCTCCGTCCCGTCAACCCTTCCTTCGTGAGCTGGAATTCGGACCATCTCCACTGCACACAGCTCCGACAGCCCACGTTCTCCGACCGAGAAATCACTTACACAACGAACCCGAACAAATTCATCAGACAAGATGACGCTCAAGGAGGAGTTCGCGACCCGCAACTTCAGTACGTCTTCCCGCCCGCCATCTGCCGCAAGCTGTCCCGTTGCTAACCATCATCGCAGGCATTTACGGACAATGGTAAGAGCTCCCTGCCAGCCCTCCCTCATACCCGCGCTGCGCTGCGCTGTCGTCGATTGCCCAAATCCCGAGTAAACAGATGATACCGTTGCCTGCAATTCGCGGTAGCTCTTTGCGATTGCTTGTTGCATCGACGTGCGCCGTTTGAGCTTCATCAAGCTTCTCTGAAAACACAACTGACTCGATCAATCCAGGCTGGGTGTCCTTTCCATGATCCTGTGCTTAGCACTTGGCATTGCCAACATCTTCACAATCCACCTTCTGATCATCATCTTCTGTGCCTTCGCCATGTAAGCTCCCCCTTCATTCCCGCATCCGGAGATCCGCTGACAAGCTTTGTCCTAGCGCTTCCTCGTTGGTGATCCTCTTCATTGAGATCCCTCTGCTGCTCCGAATCTGCCCTACCTCGTCCACTTTCGATGGCCTCATCCGCAAGATCTCGACCAACTACATGCGCGCCGGCGCCTACGCCGTCATGGCCGTCATCCAGTTCCTCAGCACCATCATCAACACCACGAGCTTGGTCGCCGCCGGTGTCTTCCTGTCCCTGACCGCCATCTGCTTTTTGCCGGCATCAAGGGCCAGGCCTTCGTCGGCAGCAAAACCCTTGGTGGCCAGGGTGTCGCGCAAATGATTGTGTAAAGCGACGTACGATGCTCTCCGAACCGGTACCGATGGACGCCAGCGCGGAGAGAATCCCACGTCGAATCGACAAAATGGGCGGCGGCAGCAGCAGCAACGACAACAATGATATCCGGTGCCTGGAAGCACGCCAAAAAGGAGTTCTACGAATCGATAAGTGTACAGGATTATAGGGGGCTAGCAGCCGCCAGTCGCATTTGCGCCGCGTAGGTCGCTCAAGGAAGCAGCAGATGGAAGAAGTGGAATGCGTCTTTTTTTTTTTTTTTTTGATATGCAACGGCCGGCATGGTCGGAATGGAAACTCGGCGTCCCGGAATGAGCTCAGGCTTTGTGTGTATGTTCGGACTCGGCTGCGCTTTGGTTCCTAGAAGCTCCGAGGGTCATGATAGCTTTCTCACTGCACTGAATTTATTGTCTTGAACCATTGTGTTGGCCCCACCGCGAATATCCAGGCACGAGTGTGATTCTCAATCAGTCGTCAACTCACGTTCAGGCATTTAGACGTGGGGCTGCGTGTTTGTGCCACGTGAGTAGCCGTGATCTACTTGAATTGGGGACATCGCAGGTCTGCTGTTGATTATGGCTGCTGAGGTGAAGCCCTCCAACCCAGCCCACAGCAGGGGGTTTTCCACGGCTTCCTAGAGCATACTCAAGTAGGCATAGCTTCATCAGATTTGGAGCTCTGGTGGGTGTTTGGAGAAGCGCGAGAAAAGACACTAGACAGCGGGGGATCAGTTGGAAGAAAGAAGCTAGGCAGATGGTTCCCGAGCCCTTGTAGGCTAGCATGCCAACGTGATGGCACGAAAGGCAAGCACACACCTCGGCCAGTCTCGTGATGGGGTTTAGCCGTCAACCACAGCTGAACGACGCGTGCTGACTGTCTGATCTGTTCGTCTCGACAAGCGGGATAGGCGATTCTCGTGAGGGGAAATCAAACCAGCCCCTCAGGTTCCCGCGGGCGCCCGTCGACGGAAGAGCAAGCATATCACATACCCCCAAAGGTTTTCAAAAGATATCTTCTCCAAAGCTAGTGAAACCCGAGGATGTTGACGTAAACCTCACGTAGCTTCCGTGGGAGGATCTGTAACGTTTGACGGATAGTTTGCATATGTCGATTCGCATAGATATATCCACTTGGGGGGGGTTGGGGGCCGGAATCGACGTATGATGATGGAATATGTCAGAGACGTATGTGGCACAAAGGAAAAAAGGGAAGAGGCATCATGACAAACGGAAATTGACAATGAGATGCACCCTGCCGAATTTGCCCAGTGGGTAGCAATGCCCTTTCCCTCGAATTGTGTGAGGTAGGTCCGGTGAGTGAGCGAGAGCCATGGCGTCATTGGCCACGGCGCCGAGTGTGTGCAAGAATGGTAGAGAAGCAACCGTCCAGCACACTGTGGGAGGGCCCTTGGAAGCTAAACGGAGGTTCTGGTCCTGCTCCACTCGCCTCCTGCGGACGGTGACGATACCCTCCCCATTTCCACCCCCACAGGGGTCCTTGAAGATTATGGAACGAAAAACAACTATGGCCTGGCGACGTATTAGGCATTGCATTTCAACACGGTTTCGCGGTGGATTCAATGCTGAAGGAGACCATTAGATTGAAGGTTATAGGGCGAGACTGGTTTTCGTTGGAATTCAAGCTTTGCAGCCCGCTTTGTTGCTCGGACGCCTCACCTCATCTGAAAGCATGACAACTGCTGGGCCAAATTCAGAGACGGCCGCAGATCGATCGTCAAAGAATGGGGCTGATGCTGCCTCTCCCGTCTCCAGTTGACGGTCTGTGGAGGGGGAGGCGACTGGACGGAGCTTGCACGTTGTAAGTCATATTAGTAACGCCAGCTGTGACGGAAGTTGGGTGGGCTGCAGGAGGGGACGGCGCCGTAGACGGTGGGAGGGAGCCAAGACCGTGACAACCAGCCGTCCGAAGGTGTTCGAGGACGAATCCCGGGGTTGATGACTGTCAGTTGGACATTGGAAAAAGCCGCCGCAATGACAGTCAGGTGGGAGGTTGCCTATGTGAGTAAGGCATTCGCAAACTTGAAGTTAGTTGTCGAAAAATGCCTCCCTTTGAAAAATGCCTCCAAACTGCCCGCAAGCGATCCGGCGCCCGTCAACAAGGGCTTCCGAGTTGCCAGAGATGGAAGCCCGGGAGGCAGTGTCGTTTAGACAATTTCGGAACTAATTGAGGGACCGGCGTCAACGGCGCCCGCAGTTGCAGGCCGGGAGACAGGAAAATTCAATTAAATGGATCTGTTGTCTCTGGTTGTTGGCGGTGAAGAACGAGTACAGAAGCAGTACATGTCTGAACGTGGAAAGGGTCGTGGCCACGATCATTCACTTGTTCCAATGGCAGGTTGTGGTTGCAAAGCAGCAGGGGTGTGTAAAACGGCTCTCCCTCTTGCGTGCATGCTTGGTGTAGGATGCTGTTGTATCGAGATCCAAACGGACGAGACACCGTCGCCTGGCCAGCTGCAAGCCGGTGCTTTCAATGCAGAGCTTGCAACATCTCGTGGTCCTGTGGGGCTTGTGGGAGAGGTGTCGTCGACAAAAGTCAAGAGGCGAGGCGCACTGTGGGTGTCCTGGCAGAGATGCGAAAGACTCTGCAGCGGTGCTGTCGAGACTGACAGAGGATTGTACCGGTTGTACCCTTCCCGGTTCGCCCATCCGGTTCCTGGATAGGTACTTGAGGCTGTACCTGTCGCGGTACCGCTGTACTTCGTACTTTGCCTAAGGTAGGCCCTGTTGCCCTGGTCTGGCCCGCCTGAGCCCGGTGGCCTGGGGTGAGGTGGTCATGGTCAGCGGGTGACTTTTCGAAGTTTTCTCAGTGGACAGTTTCGATTGGGACGCGGACGGGCTCGACCTTGAACCAGACGACGCCCTGTGGAGCTGCCGTCCACTGTGGCCTGGCCGGCCTCTCCACTGTGGACGGGGCCGGCGAGAGGGAGTGAGGACCCGCGGTGGGCAATGACAATGGCCACCGTGCCATGCCGAATCAAAGAACTGCCCTGGCTGGAACTGGCTTGTCTTGCGGAGGCCTTGAAGACGGAAGAGTCGATAAAGACGGCCCGGCCACAAGATAAGATACGGCGTAGACAAGCAGAGAATGAAGCAAGCAGCAGTTGGTGCTCAACAGAGGGAAAAGGAGAAGGATCTGACATGAATACAGATAGGTATGCCAAGTCGAGTTCGGTGTTAGACGCAAAGGAAGAATGGAACACTGTGAAAGGCCCAAGGGCCCCCCGGTGCGCCAACACCGGTTCCTTGACACAGGTGACTCGGGATGGGTTTCGTTTTGGATTCTAGATTTCGACGCTGACGCGAGCACGCAAATGGGACGCCGAGCACGTTTGACCTGGTGTATGCCCGCTGTCCGCTGACAGCTGATGGCCGAGGAATCCACTGTAGACTTTTTAGATTTGCATTCTTCCGTTCTGTACCCCGTTGCTTGCTGCTATTTCCAGATTCTGCCTTGGGATCCCTGAAAGCGGACGGACGGGCGGCCGGCAGCAATGGGCGGTTGTTGTTCTTGTCGAGTCGAATTCGAGGTCTGTCGCTTGCTGGTTTTTCTCGCTTCCATTCTTGGTCCCGCCCAATAGAGTCTCTGGGGTTTGGCAGTCGTCGAATTTCGATCGATCGATGGAGGTGGGATGATGGTCTTTGGAGATGCCGTTCCTTGGCCCCGAGTCCCAACAACCCCAAGACAACCAGCTTGAATAAATCTGACTGCGGGCAGGAAGGTAGATACCTGCTGCTGTCGTCTCAATCCCACGGCAACAGCATGATGTGGACAACTCACCTCCTCACATCAGCAGCAGCTAGGTCAGGTAGTTGGACCAGCTGCTTTGTCTGGTCCGGCGGCGGTCCATAATAGATGGTTCCCGTATCATTGAAAGGAAGGGCTTCCCCTGACACCCCAAGATACCAACAAAAGGTACGTTCGCGATGGAGGAAAGTACGACGACGTCCAATGAAGGACGTGTGGTTTCCAGCTGGAAAGGGTCGGCAGAGCAGGTACCTCCCCGGTTGGCTGCGTACCTTCCTTCCTCCAGCGTGTGCCATATGATGCACTAGTGGGCTGAATGGCGGGGTACGGTGGGTTCTCCAAGACAGATCATTCGGCACCGTACGACTTGGAGAGGGACTTACTGTATGACCACCACCGCCTCTTTCGTCGGTCCAGTGTCGTCGTCCTGCAGCAATGGAACACACATACGCAGCACTTCCAGCGCCGGTGCTTCTCTGGTGCCTTTCCCGCCGCCAGGACAGACACTGGACGGATGTACACACCTCTACACCCGCTGTACCGGCATCGACCATCCCTGTTTTTGTCCCAGGAATACGTCGCTCGTGACTGGCTCCCTGGCGGCAGCAGTACCGTCACCGAAGAAGCTGGTTTCGTCGACGCAGAATATATAAGTCAACGCCGTCGTGACTTTGTTCGCCATCCCGCCCCCCCCTGAGATTTGGTTTGTCCAATTTGTTCAATGCTTCTACTCAGTCATCAAGTCCGTTCTATGAACAATCTTTTGTTGCTCGTCGCTCCCAGTGTGTTACAATAACACCTCCAAACCATCAACCCAACAGCCTCCTGAAATCCTTATCCTTATCTCTCACCTTACCCCAAAGCTGTAAGTGGCCCTCCCCAGCGCGTAGTCGTCATTCCCTCCCTCTCGTTGTGCTTTCCGTCTCCCCGCCCTGGAATCTCCTCTCTCTCTCCCCGTCTGCTGCTCGGTCGATCCGTCTGCGTCTTCCCTCCCCCTTCCACCCCGGCGACCGTCCAATGCTCTGCCACACGTTGTCAGCACACCATCACCACGAACCGGCTAGGCGCTGCCCAGCTGTTGGGGAAGCCAGGCCCGCCTGGTTCTCAGCAAGACTCAGCTATCACCACCCACCAGCCGTAAGGTAAGATTGGGAAGGGCAAGGCGACGCATTTGCTACAAGCCTCATACCTGTACTTTACAGTGGTACGACACAGTCTTATCACACAAAAGCACTTATCAACACAATTGAGCTAAGAAAACTCAAATTGCTGTTCTCAGCGCATCCGCATTTCCAACGTCACCTCGTGGTGCACGCGTTCCCGCCCCTGTCTTGCTTGTCAATTTACCACGCCCTATCTTTATCGCGCCTGTTATCTTGCATTCAGCTACCACCACCCTGTCACCCAACCAAAGATTCCAGGGCGGCGTCTAGATAGACGGACACACCGAACCGGGCCGGGGCCTGTGGTCGACTCTGTTTGATATCTTACACCGCCAGAATCGTGTACTAATTACAGTTGTTCGTATTCTCTAGGTTCTCAAGGTCGCTTCCGAGGCAAAACCTTTACCCTCATCGTAGCAGCTTCGAATATCAGAAAGCTAGCGACCGCTCTGTCTTGTATTCCGCCCCAAACCGACCTCTTCACACATAGAGACATCATGTCTGCCGCATCAGTACAACAACCTATCATCCCTCCCCGACCCTCTAGGAGTACGGAAAAGGAGGAGAACACGAATACTTCCTCCCTGCCCAAGATTCCTCCTCGTCCCATCAAGCGTTTCGACCGCTCCATCTCTCCGAACCCCGATCGCTTTGCGCCTTCGCCTTTGAACGAGAGCCCATTCTCAAAGAGCCCCAAGGCCACTCGATCCTCCCCGAGCAATGGGTTCCTTTCCTCAGAACCCGTACACCGCCCGGCCAGTGTTTCTATGCCGTCCGTTGGCGAGGAGGGCAATGAATACGACGTCGTCAATGAGGGCCTAGCCAAGGCACCTGCCTCTCCAGAACACACCCGCTTTGCTGCCGAGGACTTGAAGCTTCACGCCCCCAAGCCTACCATGTCGGCCCAGAGCGCGAAGCAGAGGGTTCAGGCTGTGACTCGTACGGATTCGGACAAGGCCGCCTCCTTCGGCATCGGCAAGCCTAGCAGTGATGAGACCCGTCCCAGCAGTCTCCGAAAGAAGGCCAGCTCCAGTCAATTGTCCCAGAAGTCGGAAAGTGTCTTCGGCGACGAGGAACATGGTATTCCCGAAATTGGACAGCGTGTGCCCATGAACCCCCACCTTGGTGATGTTCAGGCTCCGTCTCCTGCACCGGGCTCTGCTGCTGCACCCGAGTCTTTGAGGTCTGGAACCCCTCGTCACCACTCCCGCAAGCATAGCTCTCGCGGCGTCAACGAGCTGCCGCCGGGCAGCTACGGCCTTCATGGACACAGCTCAGCGCTCCCTACCGACAAGTTCGAGAAGGCCTGGTACGACAAGCACCCTGACACCCTGAAGAAGGACTGCTCGACAAAGCTCCATGACCGCCAGAACGACTTTGCCATGAGCAGTTCAGATCTCAACAAGATCGTTTATGACACGCACAGCCGTGGGTCTGGAATGGGTAAGCATTGCCAATTGAACGCTTGTCAGGCGCATACTAACAAATGCAGGCACTCATGCAGAGTATGCTGGAACTCCCAGCGAGGAGGTCGGCTACCATGCGTCTGAGGAGTACACCTCTCGCATGTCTTCGCCCCGCCCCGCTTCGAGGTCTCCAGAGCTCCAGCGCATCAAGTCTCCGCTGAGCCCTCTCAAGGATTCCCATCCCGACATTGCCGTCTCCTCCGCCGACAACGCTGTTGGCGACGAGAGCACTGTCCACGTTGACGAATCTCACAACCGCCGCAAGAGTTTCCTTTCTCAGGAACCTGACCAGGATAGCAAGTACAACGCCCCCATTCTGGCAGACGATGAACGGGAGAAGGACGTCTACCACCCGTACGACCTGCAGCCAGCGGTTGAGCCCCCACCGGAGCGCTCCGGCAGCGCCTTTGAGATGGAAAAGGCGACGAGCCGGCCCACCAGCCGCCCCACTAGCATTTACAACAACCACTCACAGGCGGAGTTGGCTTCTACTCCCCTGGAGGACGTTGAAGAGTATGAGCCGCTGTTCCCCGACGAGGAAGCTAAGAAAGCGGAGGCAGAGGCCAACTCATGGAAGCCCCGCCACAAGTTCCCCAGCAAGGATGTTTGGGAAGACGCGCCCGACAGCGTGAACACCGCCGAAGTGTCGACGCCCGAGCCAGCAGAGACTGAACGTCCCTCCTCTCGACGAAGGTCTGAACCTCGCACCGAAACTCCCGCACACGCTTTTGCAAGGAAACAGGAAGAGCTTGCCGAACAGGAGGCTCGAGGTCTGGATACCAGAGACAAGAAGCCGATTCCTCTGCCTCTGCAACAAACCAAGGAGCAAGACACTCGTCCAGCCATGGCCAACCGATTCCCCAGCCGCGACGTCTGGGAAGATACCCCCGAAAGTTTGATGCACGAGGCAGTTGTCGACACCCCCGAGCCCGCTGAGGACGCGCCTACCGAGAAGCCTCAGATCCCATCTCGTCCCCAGAAGAAGGGCTCAGAGTCTAGCGCCACATCAGAACGACCGGCTGTTCCAGAACGACCCAAATCGAAACAAACCCCGCCGATTGCTGAAAAGCCTAAGCCTACAATCCCGGCCCGCCCTACCAAGACCCTCCCATCCGGAGCCGACTCCAAGGAGCAAGATGCGGCTCCTAAGCAGAAGCCTGCCGTGCCCGCTAGACCCGTCGGCGGCAAGATTGCAGCTCTCCAGTCTACCTTCATGTCCGACCTCAACAAACGTCTTCAGCTTGGCCCTCAGGCTCCCAAGAAGGAGGAGCCGCCCGCGGCAGATATGGTTGAAGAGAAGGAGAAGGCGCCCCTCTCCGATGCTAGGAAAGGTCGTGCTCGTGGCCCTCAACGCAGAGCTCCTGCCAAGGCCGCAACACCTGTTGCGGAGGCCAAGTCTTCGGGACCTACTCTGTCCTTTTCCCCTCTCAGGATATGCTGGAGCATCGGTGATAGCGGTGTGCTCGAGGTTGATAACGACCCCAAGCCGGAATACACCAAGGAGGTGACATCAGAGGCTGAAATTACTCCTTCAGAATCTAAGGAAACCGAACCAGTTGCGACTGAGAACATTAAGAGCGAGGAAGTTACAGCCAAGGAAGAGACGCCCTCGCAGAAACCTATCGAGGAAGAAAAGGCTGAAGCCAAGAAAGAGACTTCGGCTGAGGAGAAGACCGAGGCCGAGGCGCCGAAAGAGGAGGTCAAGACCTTGGCTGCCAACATGGCAGGTGAGCCGGTGGTCGAAGCCACCATTGAAGAGAAGAAAGACGAAATTGAGCCTGTCGCTGTTAAGCAGACGGGTGGTGAAGAAGCATAGATATCGTACAGATCACGACACGAGTGAGTATACAAGCGGCATCGAGCGGAGAAAAGCACTAGACAGGCAGTCTGTTCAGTACATGGTTTTCGCTTTGGTTGATGGTTTTCGGGTCATTCAACTAGCTTTTACGTTCCCTAACATTGCCGTACGGCTCTGCAGCGATTTTGTTGAATAGGTAGCAATCTGATAATGCGTTCTGTTGTCTCTTTCCCGAGGAAGGACAGCGTCTCGCCTCTGCGCGTCGGCTTGTGGATGTCATCAACAGCCAGTTGCGTGATGTTGATGCTGCTCAAGGTAATATGCACCTCTAACTACAGCTTCTTTGCTACAACCCCTGGTTTGCGATGTTGAACACTGTCACCGATGGGCTTGCGTTGTCCATGGCAAAAAGTGTGACTTGCTGCTGCATGTTAGCGGCGAGTAACAATCGACTACGTGGTCAACGTGATGAGGCCAGCAAATGACCGGGGAGCACCTAATGCGTGCCACGTATGGCTCGGCCCATTTGCTGGTGGTCAAGACTTTGCCATTTGCCTGATTTCACAGTGATGTGCTTCAGCATTGTGAAGGAATGTGCTAGATATATAAGTAGGCCTAATTATAGTTCATAATCAATATCCTTCTCGTCAGCAATCAAGTCCGCGAATGTTCAGCTGTGAATTGGGCCAGAGGCCCGACAGGCAGTCGCAGTGCCCAAGACAGGGCGTGTCCTATTCGCCAGTTTCCCATCCCCACACCCGAATTTGGAAGTCGGAAGGTTCATGATGGTATGGAACTCGCAGTCGTGGCCAGCCGCACAAAAAGACCAGCAGCCATTCCCACCGCTAGGGAGGAGCAAATGAGTAAGAGAGGAAGAGAGGAAGGATGTCTTTCCCTCGACACCACCATTCGAAAAGGTGACATTTCGATCTTCTAGACGTTCACAACTAGCATCGTTCACAACTCACATTCGCATTCACTGTCCGTCTCATATTCACGCGGTCGTCTCTGGGATAGTATGCGGATGATACCGGCAACTGGTTGTCAAACTCGCAAGACAACGGCACCGAATAGTCTCCCACTTGACGGAGCAGCAGTTGCGTTTCAAAAACCGAGCGGGGAGGGGGAACACGAACAAATCGGAGTCAGCATCAATCGATTGCGCTCCTAGGCCATATCCCATCCTACAATTTTATCTATACACAGTCGAGCGTTTGGAGATGAGCCTTCCAAGTGTCACGATCTCTCTTCAATCGCCGAGGCATGTCTCTGTGTAATACCACATCTTGCCATTTCTTGACCATGTCGAAGGGAGATGCGCCGCCGTTTCGGTTCGCCATAGTCTTTTGAGACTTCCTTCGAATCAACCAGGACTGCTAAAGACAAGAACCCCCAAATCGTCAAACCCGCCTCTAGCATTCGTAGGCCCTGGAGGGATAGGCTAGCGGGAAGATGTTGGATGTGTGGACCAAAGCTATGATTACCACCATATATTCGCGTCCGTATTGTTTCTGTTACGCTCATTCGTGCGCTCATACAAGAAACAACACTGGTAAGTCATGGACGACTAACCGAAAGCATGCGTAACATGAAAGGAGATTCCACTCACCTCCGTGATTCTGATTTTCTCCCAAGACGAGATGGATCGCAATGGTAGCTGTCCATTTACTCCTGCGAGTTATCCCTGAGAAGGACGGTTTGGTCAGAAGTTTGAAAAACCCAAGCAACCATGTTCCTCTCGAACCACTGTCTTTGATCCGTCATTTCTCCTCGAGTGTTACCGACGAAACAGCACCTGGCAATGACAAAGGAGCATTGCATCCACTGAAAGTCTCTTGCCAAAGCTCACGTCCCTATATCCCCTATCCGACAAGGGTGACACAGCCCAGGGCTTTTTGACCAAATGCGTCCTTGACCCAGTATGATGTCTTCCGACATTAGACGACTGACCAACGAAATTAGGCTTATATATTTAGAGGGTGTATTTTAATTGGTGAGGTGTATGATCTTTATAAAGCAGGAGGTAGGACCTCCAGTAGCGCACCAAGTGGTTTTGTAGTCAAGCATCACTTATGCGTCAAGTGTCTTTTTGCCCAACTACTATTCAAGTACTCGTTCACGCTGCTTCAAGCTATCGAGTCCCGTCACCAAATATCCGCCTCTGGACACCAATATTCCTGGTACTCGAGACGCTTTGGGTCAACATCGTTGTTACCCTTGATGATAAGTTATCCGGACTGATATCGTGATTGCACTCGTTCACGTGGTACCTTCTCTCATCTGGATCATTCCCGTCTGCCTATCACTTTGAATGAGCACACACCAGCGTGGACACAGGGATTCAAACGGAACACTCACCTCTCGTGCTGATGGAAATCAGCAAAGTCTGCTTCAAAGCTATCCATTTTACAACCGAGTTATCTGTGATTACATTTGTGTTGAGTGTACTATGACAACAAGAAAACAAGTCCCATATATACTCGCATCTAAGGGCCACACCGTCCGTCCCCTACTCAAGGAAGGCACTGCTTGTAACGGTACATCCTTGTCATATACATAAGCAGAGAAGCATGCATGTTTCTCAGCAGCACACCAGCCGAATGATTGCGATCGCCTACAGATCGCTTTCCAAGCTGCCCAAGCTTCCGACGAAAGGAAGCTGCAAAGATTCCCAGCGCAAGTCCAAAGATTTCATACAGCGACTACACGAAGAGTGTGCAAATCAGGACGTCGTCTTTCATTTCCTAGCTCCGCTTGATGATACATCCCGAATACGCCCATGAGCTGATAGTCTCGCTTCGTGTCATCCGTAGTCAAATATAATATTTGTCTTGCTCTGCTTCTCACATCATGCCCGCGTAGCTGATCGAAAATTGCGCACACTGCTCCATTCTCGTTGCTCGACCCATGTTCACATCCCTCACCACGATACTTATGCACCATTCACAGACCTCACAGGATGACCGACAAACATGTTACCAAATAGTCAATTGAGCAATGCCGCGTACAGGCCTAAACTCATACACAGGAAAGTATGTACAAAGCACCGGTATCCTATCTCTTCCATCCAATCCTATCCCAAAACTCCATCCAAGTATCCCAAGCCCCGAGTTCCCCCTTCCGCTTATCCCTCATCCCCGAGGCACGAGAGAGAGAGAAACGCAGGCATCCTTCTGCCGTTTGGGCGCGCTGTTGACATCCTGTCAAAGCTGTAAGCTCCATCCCCTTCCGAGAGAGCGAGCCAAAAATAAACCTACCTGCACATGCTACTCCGCCTCCGATATCCATTTCAACTCCGTTACCAATGCAGAGACGCAAGCCTCCTTACAATCGCTAGTAGTAATCTATCCAGTCCAGGCGCCGATGGGGGGTTTCCCGTTTGTCCTAGTCTACGCCAGATGCTTTGTTGATGCAGATAAACAACCCAAATGAGGAGAGAGTGCTTGCGAAGGAAACCTTCCCCTTTCCTTACGCCGTCCGGTCATATTTCCGCTCGTCAATCATCCTGCGGTTGTTTCCTATGCTGCCATACAGCATCTCCATCAACTTGCCTTTCTGCCTCGTCCTCACACCCTCGAGGTAGCCGCCAACGTCTTCCAGCCCCCTGATCTGGTCTTCCAGAGTCAAGGTACTGGAGTTGACGGATCGGACGAGCGGGCTGACGAGTTTCCTCCTCAAGTTCTCGAGGTTGGCCTTGAGCGCCATGAGCTTGCCGTTGTGTTCGACAAGGATGCTCTTGTTTCGAACGGTCTTCTCCCTGACATTCTGCAGCAGGAGCCTGTTGCGCTCGTACTTGGCGACCTCCGCCGAATTCGGCCCCAAGATGCGCGTCCAGAGGGAAGAGAGTAGGTCGGCGTGCTGGTCATCCTGTGCCGAAGCCTCGCGGACGACCGTCCTTGCGAGATTAAGGAACTGGTGGTCAATGGCCTCGAAGAGGGCGAATAGGGCCAGAGAATGTTGCAACTCAGAGTTAATGGCATCCTCGAGGACGGTGAGGAACTCATTGAATGTGCGCTGCAGCGTCAGCTTTGTGCGCTGAGGGTTAGACATGCCAAAGATGTATGTGGACAACGACCCCAGTCGGGTCGGGATACCGCCAGGATCTTCGAGGACGCCGGTTTGCGACAGTATGTTATGGATGTTATCAAAAGCGGCGGTGAATGGTGATGACGGGAGATGCTGGACATGGGAGAGCTCTCTACGCGCCCAGTCCATGACGATGAGAATGCCGTCAATGTCGCCGTCGACATTGGCGAAGAACTTTGTAAGCTCGATAGCTAGGGTCTTCAGGCTGTCGCTCAGGTCGTCAAGCTCCTTGACGATAATGGGCGCAGAGGTCATGTTGCTTGACCGCACGCTCTCGCCGAGATCCCAGACAGCAACGCCGGTAGCTTGCAGATCGCCGACCTGTGATGCGCCATTTTCTGAAAAGTAGATGAGTGGTTCGAATGAGCGCGCAATGCCGGCGACCTTCACAAGATCTGGCACAGGCAGTTGTGCGGCGGGCTGGAAGAGGTTGCGCACGGCGCTGATAGCAAGCACCGCGACAAGCGTAGAGAGGATTGTGGATGACCACGAATCAGTTAGGAATTGCCATTTGGAGCGGAAGAATTGGATGAATGCCTCAATGGGTTCTGTGCGCTGCTGGACTTCGGCGCGCAATGCGAATCGGATATCTGCGCAGTGTCAGTCGAATTGCCTTTACTCGTCTCACTCACGAGATGATGGGGTCCTACAATTCTCTTGATTCAAGGTACCTTCTGACGGACTTTGCTCCTTCCATTGGATCTCATTCAGCTTGATAGTTCTATCGTCGATCCTGGGTTCTGGACTCGGCGAACGACGTTTGTCGGGGCTCATGCTACCGGTCGGCAGCCTCGTACGTATTGCGCGACGCAGCACATCCTCATCCTCGTCTTCGGTATCAAGCTCCGGGCTGGACTCCCTGGACCTGTGGCCGAACAACCGTCTGTTGGGGGGGAAAGGCTCCGAGGATGTCTTCACTCCGCCTCCAGAAGCCGCTGTCGCGACTTCCGTTCCCGAGGCGGCGCCAGGCCGGAGGACTGTAGCCACCGGCGGAGACTGAGTTTTCTGGGTCCGGGCCCAGGTCGCTCTCTGCGTCCAGGTCGGACCTGAACCCCGAGTGGTGCGACGGGTAGCCGAACAAGGGCATTTTGGTCTGTTGGTTCGGGGGCGGGGTCGTCGGCTCGAAATCGCCCAAAGAGGCGTCTAAAGGATCCAGATGTTCGAAGCTCGGGGCGGTGTGCATATGCGCCATCATGTTGGCGACGTGGGCTGCGGCGGACGAGGGCGCCGGATGCTACGGCAGGTGGTGCGGGAAGTGCCTTGTAAGTGCGAGGAGGCGGGAGCTCCTCGAAGCGATGGCGATCTGCGATTGCGGTCTTGGTCGCGCGACTTGTGCGCTTGAAGTAGCTAAAGTTTGGGAGGAGAGTTGGCTTCCAGGAAATCTGGACGAGGTAGATGTAGATGAAGACGAAGGACAAAGTTAAGGTGGCGACGTATGTGCTTGGAGCGATGGTAATGCTCAGCAGGGAAACGTTGTTGTTGACGGTGACCAGCGACGGCATGGAGAGCATATCAGCTGGTCAAGAGAAGTTGCGCAGACGCTCACTCTCTCTTGTTGCGGTCGCAGTTGGGATTGCGACAGGTGAAGGTAAACGATGGCCTTCGGTCGGTGAGAAGGTACTTTGGCTCACACGAATGCGCCGGCGGTCGGGCAGGATGTAGATGGACGGTGTGGTGAGTGGGTAAGGTGACAGTCGGGGTCCTCGGGTCAAGGTATGTTTATGTGTATGTCAGGCAGACGAGTTGGTGTCAACGAATGCGCGCAAGGTTGTTTGTAAGAGTAAGAGGGTATGCGCAGAGGTAACAGAACAGAGTAGATTGATGCGTTGATCTAAGGTAGAACGAACCCAGCGGCCGGATATCACACAAGGTAGACAGACGTAGATAGACGTCGCCCAAGACGGGGAGAGAAGGACGAGGTGAGTGACCTGAGAGGGCCGCAGGAAGCATAGAAAAGCGGGAAGAGTGCAGCAAGAAGCGGCATCCAATGCTTCTTGTTGGAGGAGGAGGGGGGGGGGGAGGGGAGAATTACTGCAAGGACGTCTTCTTATTCACCACCCACCCACTGCCACCCACTCACTGCATCTTGCGTTTGCGCACCACCCACGCACCTAAGGTACGGCACCCCATCCTCATCCACCCGTACCACCCTGCGGCGAGTTGAATTCGAGAGGTTGGGGACCTCCCGGATCCACTTGCCAGGTTTGAGCCTGCTGCCCAATCACCGGCCGAGCCCGTCAAGGGAGCGGCCGAATCCCAGGCCCTAGATTGGGTGGAGTGGGGCACTTGGAACGCTGGACCTGGACGTCTGTCTCCCCTGTCTGCCCTGTCTGCCGCATTGTTCATCGTTCCTTCCCTCCCCCGCCGTCGTTTCGTCCCTGCGCTGAGCAGCGGTTCCTTAGACACTGGACAGCCCAAGTCCAGGTACAGACAGGCACGCACAGCTCCCGTCCCGGGTCCAGCTCAAAGGGGACACCATGAATGTCATTGTCGGACAGAAGACGGGGAACGGGGGAAACAACCACCCCAAGTTCTTTATCTGGTCACCTTTCTTGATCGTCTATTCCCAGAGCGCTGATCTCTCTTAATCTCTCTTCCTCTCTCTTTTGTCTTCCCGTCTCCCACCCTCCTCCCTCTGTATTCACTCAAATCCCTATCTATCCCGTGTCGCGTCTACCTTACCACACAAACAGGCGTGCATGCCCCCCTCGGCCGTTTAAGTGGTTGCATAACTAGTCACGGGACCGATGGGCAGACTAGAACGGAAGGCGGGGTCTCGTCCAAAACGTAAACAAACAACACACTTGCGCGAATCGCATCTCATGTCGGGTCCATCCGATTCGCCCTCAACGCCAACCAGACACGAAACCTGAGGCCCTTCCCTTTTGCACTTTCAAAACACACACTTTCTTCTGAAAAAGGCATCACCCTTCCTCTCTCTCTCTCTCTCTCTCTCCCACCTTGCCTTGCTTCCATTGCCCAGGGTCTTTCACTACTTGCCCTCCTCACACCCTGCTTGCGATTGCGCCAGACGTGGGCCCAGCAAGAACCACTCTGAGTTGGCCCCAATCAGCAAGACTCGCTATCTTATCACCCCGCACCACGCCGCTCCACTCACCGAACCCGTCGCCGAATCAACCATTCCCGCGTGAGAACCCCTGCGGATGCTCCATCTTTCCTCCCTCACGAGGTGACTCGATCATGAATGACTGTGACATGCCTCCCGTCCCGTTTTCGACTTTGTACGGAGCATCTGCTCAAGGGTCGGCATAATCGCTCGCACTTTGCCTTATGCAAGCCATTCACCTGCACAAGCACGTCAGTCGTTACTTGACTAAGGTATCCGTAGTCACTGCTCTGTTGTACCTAGTCCAGCTGCCCTTCCAAAGAGAGTGGCCCTCGTCCTGTGTAGCTATCTCTCTCTCTCTCACACATTTAACTCCTAGGTAGCACTTCAACTGAGACTTGCTTAATTGAGTGGACAAAGCTCACCCAATTTGGGACTGCCGACTAGTTGAATTGACCCCGGTAATGCCACCAACTCTCTGGATTAGAGTAGTTAAGCAAGCAAACATAACCATCAATCGTTTCCAAGTCTGGTGAGCTGTAAGAGAGGAAAAGGTTTCTGAATTTTCTGGTATGCCCCCTTTTTTGACAAAACTATGGACCCCGCCTAGGAAAAATAGAGACGTCGCGCGTGGCTCATTTGTCTAATTTAACCCACACTCTCCCCCATCCTCACACCCAACTCGAGCCCTACGGCTTCTCCAAGCCATGGCCGGACAAAGGAACTTCTTCCTCTATCCCTCTGTCCCCCATCATGTGTTCATGCTGTGCCTCCGGCCCTGATATGTCGTCATGCGGGAAAGCCATGCTGAAAGCCTGCGCCGTGGCTCCGACGGCTTCTAATCAACCTTTGCGTTGGCTAGGCTCTTAGCTCCCGGCGTGTGGATCATGTTGACCTGCTTCATAGGCCTCTTATACTTGCTCTGCTTCCGCAGTCGTTTGCGAGCCACCATGACGGGTACGGAGCTCTTAGTGACCAAATAGTTGGAGAACGATCCCAGAATGACGCTGTTCCAAGTCGTTAGCGAAACTCTTGCGTTTCTCGCCGTATGCGGACAACTTACCCCTTCAATGCGCTGCGGCCACGGCTGCCAAGAATTACCAAAGTAGGGTTCACCAGATCAATGATCTCAGTGATTAGGTGCTTCGGGTTCTTACAGTGGAGGACCTCGACTATAACCCGCACCTGCAACCGCGTCTTTCGGAGAAGCTTGGTTACTCGTTCTGTAATGTCGTTGATCGCCCTCAGACGCTCCTCTTCGGCCTTGTCGCGCTCACGGCTTGATGGAGCAGGCGACGGCGTTCCGGTCTCACTACTCAACGCAGGCGCTCGGGCTAGATGGGGAAACGATGGAGTCGATGAAGTCGGAGGCGGCGTCCTCGAGTTGGAGACGGCGTTGATAGCGGCTGCCTGCTCTCTGTGTGCCTTGGGATCGTCTGGTACCATAACATCCTCCGTAGAGTAGATTCCCGTCTCCTCATCCACGCAGTACATGCAGATGAGGGTATCGCCATCTCTCAGGACCGTGCCAATTGCCCATTCCAGAGCGTGAGTCGACTCGTCGCTGAGGTCGGTGGCCACCAAGTACTTTCTCAACCTGTGGTGCTCTTCCTCAGCCTGCTTTTGGATCGTCTCCCATTCTCCACGATAGAAAGTAAGGAGTGTCCGAGAAAATTCGCTCTGGTTCCGCACGTCTTGGTATCGGAAGGCTAGTCTTTGCGCTCTCTTGATATCCGTAAGCGCCTCCTCATCATCAGAGTTGACTGCCGAAGCCGGTCCTGAGCCTGGGCCTTGGTCAAATGCCGTAGTAGGATGCACGCCTGGCTTCGATGGCTTGGTCTTCTCGCCTGTAGGTGTTGTGAGGGTGATTTGCGGGTCGTCCAACAGCGACTTGTACTGGTACTGTGGCTGCGAACTGACGTCGATGCCTACAACTAGTCAGCATCGTAGGGGCATTCACGGAGAATACTACTTACGCTCTTCTTCGGCAGCGGCCAGCAGACTCAATGTCTTGCGATCGCCCTTGTCACCTGCGGGAGACTTGCCACTATGCTCTGCAGCCCGAGGTGCCATCTTACGCCCTCTCTGCTCTTCGTCCGAATAACTGCCCTCATCATCGCTACTCTCCTCCAATGGCTCGCCATCAGGGCTGAGGTAGTCTTTGACCATTCGTCCTCCGTTGCGCTCAATGGCGCTCGAGTGCTTGCGCGCAGCCAGCTCTCCCAGGTCGCCTCCCTTGAACGCTAGGTTGGCGTCGGACAGCTTACGGTAGGCTGTAGTGATGTCGACTACCCTGCCGTCGTCGAGTACAGCGGTTCCGGGAATCTGCTGGAATCGACCACTGACGTTGGGAGAAGGAGATCGCATGCCAAATCGGCCGTGGGGAGACTTGGATTTGCTGTTGTGACCTCTACTCGAGCTCCTGGCGTTCCTGGGAACGGGATTCGACGCAATAGAGCTGTGACGAGCTCTGTCGCCGGGAAGAACGATGCCAGGAATCTCGTTGCCACGCATGACATCGGCCATAGCAGACGGCTTTTTCACAGTCTGGGTGGTACGCTTGGGCATAGCTTGTCCGAGGTTGTTCGTAGCAATGTCGGAGAACTGGTAGTCCATGGTAGGATTCAGCCTGTTGACGGGCGCGCGCGGCCCAAAGCTGGGTTTCGGGCCTGCAGAGTCGGAGAAGGTCCTAGGATGAGGTGCGCGAGATTCTACGGGGGAACTAGGGCCAGCGCTAGCAGCCTGTTTGGGCGCAGATGTGTCGATGTCGAGCATGCTTCTGACGGGTGCGGGAGGGACATCAATGTCCAACATACTGCGGACAGGCACGACAGCCGTCCTGGCCGGGCTTTTCTTGGCTCCATCGTCGCCAATATCCAGCATGCTCCTCACGGGAGAACGGGGCGAGGTATAGGGCGACGGCGAGCGCGCAGAGACTGGAGAGGTTGCCTTCCAGCTGGGTCGGGCGGCGCTACCCTCAAGCAGAGCCAGGACGTCCCGTCTCTCCTCATCCAGCATGGCCTCCATGCTCATAGGTTGGCGCGACATCTTGGTTCACGTCTTGGGGTGTGATGCGGTTTCGGCGGTGGTTGCGGTCTCGGTGGAGACGAACGAAGTCTTTGGTCGTGTCGCCTGGGCGGTAGAAGAGCGTTGATAACTCTTTCGAGTGATGATGTTGTCGGTAGCAGGTACTGATAATCGAATACAGGTGTTTGGTGTTGTCGCAGTGTACGTGGGGAGTGGTAGATCTAACGGGGGATGATCTTGCGATGTTGACGTGGGCGGTGCAAGTTGGATGGCAGAAACAGCATCGTGTAGTGGCAAGGAAGAGAGTCGGCGAAGGCTTTCTAGATCATGGCTTCGGGGGACCAGATCTGAAAAGTGACGAGGTTGCGCTGAGCGGAGGCCTAGTTTAGCTTCTGAAGCACGAGTCCGACTTGCCAAGACCAACGGTTGAGGTGAGAAACAGGAAAGTGTAGGAGGCAATCTAGGCGAGTTGGGTGAAGGAGAAAGATGAAGGAAAGCAGGCGCACAACGCAGTGGTAGCAGTGGTGGTGGACGACTAAACGGGGGAGCAGTCCAATCCGGTGGCAGTTGGCGGTAACCTTAGACCTTAGGTGCAGCACCCACTGAAAGGGAGGGAGGGTGCATGTGGAGCAAGCAGCCAGAGCGTGGGCGCGCGGGCGGACGGGCAGGCAGCGAACCTATCCAATCTTTGACACTGTGGAGGGGTAGGTGCTCGTCCGGTGGCTGCCACGGGCTGCAGTGAACCACAGTGCCTGAACTAAGTGCCCGCCCGGGGCTGGACCTGGTGCCCGTCTGGGTGGTCATTTGGCCGCCGCACCTTCCTCCACAGCAGTGGACGTCGATGGGGCCATGGCTACCTTATCCCATCTCCAGTTCCAGCCCAGCCCCGTAGTTGGGCCCTTTGAGAGGAGAGGAGTGGAGGGACCCGAGTGGCTCTCTCGCTTCTTCCCCAGAGCTGAAGAAGATCTGCCACTTTTGCTACCTAGCGCCCGATGCCACTAGGTGCCCTGAGAAAGAGAAGCTGTCGGGCCGCTTCGTCATCTCCGTCTTGGGTGCTGGTGGTACCTGCCCCCTCTGGAAACCCGGTGAGATAATCTCCTCTTGGTCGAAAGACGGGATGACCTGGGAGTTCGCAGCACGACAAACACCAGAGAGCTGCATCCCGGGCTGCCTCCACGTCTCAAACTCAATCCAAAGATGGGATGCTCCTCACGCCGTTCGCCCCAACTTTGGTCTGCTGACTGACAGGAAAGAAGGCCAACGACGGCACCACGGATATGCAAAACGTCCAAAGTGTGCATGCTCGCTCGGCCACTCAGCCGCCTTGCACTTGTCTGTCAAATGGAAACCGCCTTAGAAGCCTCCCCACCACAAGAATACGTACCCGAACTCGTGCGCTCGAAACCAGAAGGCGGAAAAAAAAAGCAACGCGCAAACAGCTCAGATCTGGAGGACCACTTACGCTATGTCTCATACATCGACTGAGGGTGGGTGACTGCTTTCGTTTCAGACGCCGTATGACTTTGCGGAAGGACGAAAGGACAACCAAGGAAGGAAACTTGAGAGAAAGAGGTAGAGATTCTTTTAGAGATTTCCCGGGATACCTACACAGGTTGACACCCGGGATCGAACCCTCGGTTAATAACAGAGAAACATCGAAGATGCAACGATTCAATCATTCGACACTGCCACACACGTGTAGCTATCTGTGGGAGATCCGCAATCCGCCTCCGACCGCAGGAAACCCAAAGTCGGTGACGGTGACGCATTCCCATTTTACCCACCGCGTTCAATTTCTGTCCTTCCTCGTGCTAATGTTGTCCCTAGGGGGCCTTACACAACCCACGAGATCCCACAACCCTTGCCCGCGGCCCCCGTTCCGCTGGTGTAAGCGTGGGCCTGGCCCAGCAACATCATTCTCGTCCTCCGTGCTTTGCCGGCCACTGGCGGGGAAGGGCAAGGGACAACCCGAAAGAGAGAATAGAAAAAAATTCACACTTTCCATCCCATCCTATCCCATCCTGATGACCAAGGCCAGGAGACCACAGTGCGCAGCCAACAGTGCGATGACGACGCCGGCGTGCATTGCCAAGAACACCCGGCGTCTCTTGGCGACGTGCTGTACACCGCGTACGGTTGCTGACAAGCCGGCCCATCGGAACAGAACAGAGCAAAGAGTGGCACACACGGCCGCCGGGACTTGGGAAACGGCGGGGCTTTTGGAGAGAACGACGAGTCGCGACCGCCGGTGTCTTCAACGTCAGCGAAACCTAACGATTCCTGTCTTTTTAGCTTCGGGTGGGATGGCGCAGCTGTCGTCACATGAGACTGTTCAACACCTTTGCGGCTCTGGGTGTTAGCTGGAAGAGGGTGGTGGCTGAGCCGTTGAAGCTCCGCAACCTGTAATCTCGAGGCGGCGAAGCCACCAAGCGGATTACTACCGGCATTTATACTTTGAGAGCTCTGAATGTACTGTCCATTATATGGGTAGGAGGCGCCGATACGACATGATTGAGGCTCCAGCCAGCAATTGAGTATCCCGGTGGGAGCTAAGCGAAACTGGAGTCCGGGATCAGCTCCGTTGTCCATTTCCATCCTTGTGAGTACACGAGTACACCGAGGTACGACGGCGGGCGTAAATTATGGTGCGCTCGGCATGCCTGGCCCACGATGTGTAAGTCTGGTATCACCGATGTAATTGCCATTAGCGACTCTTGCTCTGCATAGCTTCATGTCCGCCGGACGAAGCGTGGTTCTCTGCTCAGCTCACGACCAGGCTCTAGTCAAGTTGACCTCGCCAGTATCACTGCCGCCGTTTCTCCCCTGTTTGGCATCATGCTCCTCACGAGCCCTGGCATTTGCTTTCTTTTGTCAAATGATATAGTACAATATACAGCTTTGCTACATAGGGTTTCCCGCCTCCAGTCTCAACTCTAACTTCTGCCCTTGTTGCTAACAGGCTTGACGTTCAAGTTGGCACGGGTCGCCGTGCCGAGCTTGTGCAGTACGAGGCGCTTCTCCCACACGGACGACCGTCCCTCGACGACGGCAATGATCTCCTCGGCCAGCCTGTGCGCGAACTGCGTTCGGCCGGAGCCCTTGGACGGCTTCTTGTTGACGACGTCCAGGATCCAAGCGAACGCCGCACGTCTCCTCTGGCGGACCGCGAGCGGCGCGGGAAGTTCCAGGGGACGACCACCACCGGCACCACCTGGGATGCGACGGATCTTGATCAAGGGCGCGACCGAGTCGACGGCCAGGGTGATGTATAACACGGGGTTGAGCGGGAGGTGCGGTGCCGGCGGCGCGCCGGGGAGGAGCGGGAATCTGGGGTTGAGAATCGGGGGAGGGGATTGTCGGAGGAAGTTGAGGACCATGGCCATGTTCTATCACGTCCCCGTTAGCACACTAACCATGATGGAGATTCTGGAGGTTCTGGAGATTCCTAGCAAGATCTCACCCTTTGCGCCAGAGACTTCTTTCCATCTCTCATCATTAGGTTCGTCAATTGGTCAATCATCGGGTGGTACCGCGACTTGAGATGGCTGTGCGGCGGCAGAGGCAATACCGGCAGCGGGAACTTGTGTCCCACATGTGCCGCAGCCGCAGGCTTGCTGATTTCCAGCCGGTTTGTCTCCTCCAAGTCCGCGACAATGCCTCCAGAGGCAAGAATCTCGAGCTGGCGCTGGGGATCGCCATGCGCATTCTGCGGGGGAATAGCGCCCTCCTCGTACAGCTTATCCATCTGGGCCTCCGTCAGACCACCGGGGATTTCTGTGGGCGCCGCCGCCTTAGCGAGCTCTTCGCGCGCGGCAGCCGCTTCCTCTGCTGACCATTCTCCCCCGGCTTCTCGTCCGCCTGTTGCTCTCTCCGTTAGCTTCCTGTCCCTACGTTCGTCTCCAGAGCTTCGTGTGCACCATACCGGCTTTGCTGCCGCAGACTGGGCACTGGCCGCCGCTGATGCCGAAACTGAGGGAACCTCAGACGCAGCAGCGTCTGGTTTTCTCAACGGCGGGATCTGGCTGGCTCGTCCGCATATCCTCGTCTCGTGGTGGCCCAGGCGAAGGGTTCCTGCCGAGGGGCGGCCAGCGGCCTGGAACGCAGCGCGAGCGCCCTGCAGGCGGTTCGGAAGCTCGGCCGCAGAGACATGGTCGGCTCTGGTTTCTCTTCGAATCGGCCGCAGGCAGGGTATTGGAGGACCGCCAATTGTCTTTTGCGGGGGTGGTTTCGACGGTGGTCGGTCTCGTTGGGTATATATCACAGCCAAGCCCGCGTTCACAAAAATTATTGAACCGCACGGGTCTTGCCGCTCCACTCACGGCTTGCGCTGCTTACCTACTTGGTTGATGTCGTTGCACGGTCCACGTCTAGTTTTCTTCGGTGTCGGAGAAGAAGTAATTCCGCAGACCTCTTAAGGTAAGCCCGTCTGGCTAGGTCCGCCGTTCCCGTCTTCTCGAGCTTGGGCCACCGTGCCCCGTCAGCCCCCCGGTCAAATCGGGGCAGGCCCGTGCCGTCACCGGCATCCTCCACCTCGGCCATTACCTAAGCCGACCTAAGCCCACGTCCCGGTCAGGCCTGGCCACCTCAGGGACCGAAATGCTACACTGCAGTCGGCATGTCTTCATCACTGATCACATACATCACCTGCGAACCGAGAGTCCCAAAAAGTGGCTTGCAGAGAGAGAGACACCATGCCCAGTCACGCAGACGGGAAGAATTTCCCCTCCTCCCTCCCTCGAAGACAGACACCTGCAGCCACTTAGCTTCTCTCTGCCAGATTCAAAATACCTCGAGAATAAAAGCGACAGCAGCCCATTCAAAACACCCTGCGCCAACCAACATCAATCCCACACCACATGTCTTGAACAACCCTTTCCCCGCTTCTCTTGTCTGATGCTCCCTTGGGTATTTAGCGTGTTCTGACGGGCTGGCTCATCACTTGCATGTGCTGTCTCGTCGACATCCCACATGTTGCATGTGTAAGGAGGCAGGCAAGCACACAAGGCAACAAGCCGCCAAAAAGCCAATCCGATCCAAGCAAATCGATCCTCGAGCCGCAGACCCAACACCACCACCAAAAAAAAGTGAACCCACGCCCGCGCGCCGCCGCTTCGCCGCCCAAGCCTACCTTGAAGTCCTTGGCCCCTCGCCTCACCGGTGGCCCCCTCTCCCCGATCTCGCCAATATGACGCCCATCATTATTCAACCTATCTCAATCGCGAATCCCGCCCGCAATGTCGCACCACGCAAGACAAGCCGAAGGAACACACAACCCCCCTCATGCACAACAACCTCTTCCCCGTTGTTCCGCGTCCCCCCTTCCCCCCTCCCCTCATATCATCCAACCCCTCGCTGCATCTTGACTAAATAGGTTGGGGGGCTGCCGCCCATCCATCGATGAGAGGGCGTGATCAACGACTACTGCTGCCACGGCTGCAGCAGGATGTGTGCAGACTTTCCTGCAGGTGATGGGCAGCAGGAATTCAGCCGCCATCACATTTTCTTACCTACCTATCAACTTTGCTTTTGGCCATGGAGGTTTCATGATTTTCTGCTCAGGCTGTAACGTTTCCCTTGTCTCCAAAGGGAAAGAAAAAAGGGCCAACAATATTGTTGCTTGCTGCGAACCAACAAGATTTGTTCCCTTTTTTTTTTTTCGTTTAAACCCGACGAAGATCCCCGGATTGACATTCCCATGCCGGCCCTACGCTAGCCTAGCTAAAAAAAAACAGCTGATTCAGCTCAACACATTATCATGTCCCAAACCCACACGGCTCGCTCGCTGGCTGGCTGGCTGGACTGGACTTTTGGACTTTGGCACTTTGGGTACCTGCTGACAGCACTGCAACCTGGACGGAGGGGCGTGGGATCTACCGCCGTCCCGTTGCTATTTGGCAAAACGCGCCCTTGCGAGGGTTGAACCAAAAAAAAAAAACAAAAAAAAAAAAAACCCGAAAGCTTCTATGGTTTGTTCTGTGATGACGACGGGAAATCCTACGTTCTATGCAGATGCAGCAGGTTAGGTACAGTGGGAAGGAGTGGATACCGATCTCTAGCTTGCAATGTTCGTGGAGGTGCGAGAAAGACCAAAAAGAAACCCTAAAAAAAAAAAAGGACTGAATCCCCCCTTGTTGGTTCTCACGAGAAAGTGCGATGGAGAAAAAAGGGCATGGCTGCCAACTCGATCGACATGAATCTTTTCTAGCGTTCAATTCCCACTATCATCCCCTTGTCCCCCATAGTTGCTTTTCTCCAATAACGCCGCTCCCAAGGCAAGGAAAAAATTAAAATTTCCAAATTGCAACACACAAATTACTAGCAAGGGCAACAAGCCTCATACCACCCCTCGCTCCTGCTGTCCTGTCCCCCCCCCAAAAAAAGGTCGCCCTAGTGACCGTCGACTGTCTGCCGGTCCTGTTTCGCCAAGGTTCTGTTCTGTCTCGTGTCGTAGTTTCTTATCCAAAGTCCCTGTTCCAAAGAAATAAGATAATGAGGGCGGGGCCGATGAGAAAAGAAAAGAAAATGGGAGGAAGCTTGAGACTTGATGACGATGCAGAGACAAGCCCTGCACGCCTGCTAAATCTCTTCCCCCCCTCCTTCTCTTGTTGGCTTTCTCAAGACTGTCGTTTTTGTGCCGGCCCTTTGTTTCCCGACCAACGCAACACCTGGCGATGTTTCCGTGTCGGGATCCCCAATTGAGTGTTGGTAGAAATGTAAGTTGTACGCCGATATCCATGGTGTTCCCTTTCTGCCGTGTGGCAATGGCCGGTGTCTCCCAATCCTAACTCCGGGTGTATTCGTACAAGTGAACAGCAGAATGATGGATCGGGGGAAGCAAGAAACAAATGTGTCGGAGAGAAAAATCAAGACGTGAGTGTGTTGTGTTGTGCGCCGCTCGACGGTGGGATGCTCGCTCGTGATGGTGTCGTTTCGCTGCCCGGAAGGTTTTCGGTATTATTCCCGCACGCCTTTTCTTCCCCATCCTATGCTGCTGAAAGCTAGCTCACCAGCTTCCTCTGCTATTGGCTGGCGAGCTGGGGTTCGATCCAGTGAGGTAGTTGAGTGCCATTTCAGCAGCGTCTTCTTTCGCATTGTTGAGGTTCTTGCCGTCGTACCAAAATCGTGCGGAGAGGGTGCGTCCGTGGACGGTGACTCGGCTGGACCAGGCGGTACGGCCGCCTGTGACGAGGGGGACGAACCATTAGTTACACCGACGACGACAAGTGCGTGTGCGCTTTTTCTCTCGAGGGACAGAGCTTACCACGTCGATCAGAAACGATCTGGAATACTGGTGGGAGAATGTTTGCCTCGCGGCAGGCGTCTGCGAGTCTCTGGCTTTAGCTTCATGATGCTTTCTTTGGTGGGATGTGGTGGCGCCCTACCTTCCAGACGCTCCTGCCATGTTCCCGCTTGACTGTTGTACGAGGAGGCAGACATGGTGGCGGTGGACGAGTACGAAGCGTTGGAGTACATGTAGTGTAATGTTGAAGTAACAATGGGAAAGCTCTCAGGTAGGGTTGTTTGTCGAAATGGTGGTGGGTGCTTTGATGTGTGTATGTATGTGTGTGTGCGTGTGGTTGAGTCGGTTGAAATCGTAGTTATCTTGAGGAAATCTGAAGCGAAACTTGGTCGATCTTATACTCGGTTCCAGCTAGGCCGTGATACAAATGGGGATATTCCCATTGGGGTGGAAAGATTATGATGTGGCAGAACAAGATTAGCTAGATGCCGTCTGGAGAGGCAAGGAACTGTTTGCACAACAAATAGTAGACGACGGGGAGGACGGGTAAGGGATCAGTTGGGCTGGTACCCTACGGCATGCTGCATCTTGGGATGGGTAGAGGTGGGAGAAGAAAAGGAAAAGGAAGAGGAAACGGGCATGATCCAAAGAAGTAACGACACAACATCACGTCCCAATGCCGTTTGGGTTTGGTACGGCAGGACCGCGTCGTTTCCTGTGTCGTTTCTTTTTCTCCATGCCCTGGTACTTGTCTCTGATGAGCAGCAGCAGCTGCGGCGGCGGCGGCGGCGAGGAAGAGGAGGGGTGTGCCACTTGGGTGTGAGTGCTTCTGCTTCGTCTGATGCCAGACCACAGACGGTAGACCAGGCCGGACGTGGGGAGTGTGGTACCGTACTGGGCCGGCAGAACGTCGTGATAAACTTGGATCCTTAGCGTCATCTTTTTTTCTCTCGTTATTTTTTGCACCTTTTTTTTTGATCCCGTTTCCTTCGATTTTCCCTCCCCCTTCCTTTCTCACTTTTTTTTTTTTTTTTCACACCCTCGGAGACATACCCTAGCTCCCTAACCCCCCCGCGTGGTTTAGCGGTACATGGGTGCCGGCATCCATGAGTTGATGAACACGCAGCTGGTAAACATGGGCTTGGGGGGGCTTGAGACAAGATGGAATAGCTCCATGTCGTAGGTAAGGTGAATACCTCTGGAGGGAGATGGGCAATGGCCGCAGCTCTGAGCCCGCAGCTGATTGGGAATTGGCTTTGCCAGGCTCCCTTACCCGGCGCCCGGGGGGGTCCAAGGCCAAACAGAGCTGGCGTGGAGTGCCGACCCGTCGGGGTGGGAGAGGGAAATGATTGGGGAGCTTCAAGCCGCAAAGACAAGGGCCCGTACATGGAAAGACTGGGGAGGGGCGTGGGCGTTGGCGTGGGCGGACCGGACAGGCGAATGGAGGGCGACGAAGACAACGAGAGAAGGCAAAGGGCAAACGGTGGGCAAAGGCAGGGGGCGAGCTGACCAGGGGTAAGACTGGAATCTCGAGCCGAGAAAGGGAGAGAGACATAGTGAAGGTTACGGATGGCGGATGCATACAGCCTGAGCCTGGATGTACGGGCATGGAGCATCTGTATGTATTCGTACCATGTATCCGTAAGGATGTGAAGTGAGTTAGCAGTTATCTGTGTACCGAGATACAGATACCGTGCCAGGCGTGCTACATGGTACCCCGACTTCGTGGAGATGAATGCCAGCTAGCAATGGAAAAGGCAGAGGCAGATGCAGGCAGGGCGAGCATGGGAGCAGCCGGCGAATGAAAAGGCGAGTGGGTGCACAAGGAAAGGGAGTATGGATAAGAAAAGCAACGAGGCTGGCACTCTGGAAGGGCTGGGTGCAATGGGCTGCGATGGCACCACGAACCACGCATCCAACGCTTCGACCAAACCCATGCTATTCGAAGCCAGGGCTGGCATGTCATGGCACTTGGCCCGGTACATACATACGTAAGGTAAGGAAGATCAGGTACGGGGAATCGGGATGCAAGTGGTAAGTTAGGTGAGATGAGGTAAGGTAAGGCAGGGTCTTGACAACCGCAACAAGAATAGCTTTGACATCAGACAACGCACCAGCTACAATTGGGCAATCGAGCTAACAGCAGGAGGGCGGACACATCTGGGCCGAAAGTTTGAGGGAGAGAGAGAGAGAGAAACAAGGAGCACTGGGCACGCACGCACCGGGCAGCAGAATCCATCCACTGCATAGCTTTGAGCTCTAGCAAATGTGAGTACTCGACGAGGTGCGCAGCAGGTAGCACGCAGGAATGGTTTTCTGTCTGGGGGTTTGGGCTAATAACGCCGGGACCCCTCAGCGGCGGCATCAACTCCGCCAGCCGGTGAAGCGAAACGGGCCGGGGTGGTAGTGCTAAGCAGGCGGTGGTTGGGTAGGGTAGAGGTGTCGCCTCCATAATCTGGCAGTTGAAGGAAACTCGGTCAAGAAGATTTGGGCCTCATCGAGACCATCCTCACAAAGATGGACTGACGTTGTTAAAGTATGTCACTCTTGGGCAGGGGAGAGGGCGAAGGCCGTCGAGCCACGTCGATTCGATGCGATGCGGCAGGAAAGGGCGGGGGGCAGAAGGCACAGGCAAGTGATGCATGTGCCACGATACTGAAGTGGTTTAGAGCGTGAGGGGAGAGGGGGAAGGGAAAGGGGGTGGGATCGGGCAGCACTCGCTCCTCATCGTCATTTGGGGTGGGGTGAGGCAGAAGATCAGGGCAGTGCAAGGCAAAGCAGGGCAAGGCATGGTACGGATACTGTACCTGATGGTATCAAGGTAAGATAGGTATGGAAGGGCATACGGATACATAGGTGCCATACGCGGTGCGGTGCAGATATGGCCAGACCACATATGATGCCGATGCTGACGCTGACGCTGCTGCGGGCTTTGATGATGATGCTGCTGCTGCGAGTGATTTTACTGTTCGCTGGTGCTGATGCAGGTGGATAAGGCGTCGTCGAATTGTGAAAATCATTGCAACATCTATCTCGGTAGTTGTAGTTGCTAGCCGCAGTTGTGCTGGAATTGTGCTACTATTAATTAGTGCTTGCTTGACTGCTCAACTCCGGGTCGACCCATCACCCATGTTCCGGATGAACGACAGCTGCTTCGTCGAAAGCAAGGACAGGCGGCGTGTAGCTCATCTTACCCCTCCGCAAAAGCTTATCTTACCCCCCCCTATAGACGCCCTATACGTTTAAGCCTATTTTAGGTATACTACTGATATTAGAAAAAGTCCTATAAATATACTAATAAATAGAGTTTAAAATACTTTTTATTTAATAGAAGCTATATAAGTTAATAAATAAATTACTTAATTTAGAATAAAATATAAATTATAATCTAATTATATTTCTATATAGTTCTAAAACTATTCCTTTAGTAATTTTTAAATAGCTTCTTTTATATATATATATTTATATAGATAATTATAATAATATCTTCTATTAATAGCTAAATAGCTATTATATTACTATTTATATATTTATTAAATATAAATTATATATATATTATAATTAAAATAACTAATATAGATATTTTAAAACTAGTATTAAAACTAAAATATTAGAATAAAAATACTTTATCTAAAAAAAAAAGCTCTTAAGTTTATATTTAAAAATAAAGAATAATAAGAACTTATTATTATAAATAAAAATAAATAGATTAACTATAAATATATATATATACTTATAATATAAAACTTTTCTAATAATATAGTTAATACTTTAAATATAGTTTAAAATATATTTAAGTTATAATATAAATATATTTAAACCTTATTCTAACTTATATTTAAAAAATATATAAAAAGAGGTAGAAGAGCTATTATTATTCTCTTTATTAGGAAATATAATATATCTAATTACTACTAAAACAGTATTTTTTTGCTAATCTTTCTCTATTTTTCTAGTTATAGATCTAGATAGTATTATATATATTATAAATCTAGATAAAAAGGATATAACTCAGCGAAAAAATATCTTAGATTTAGTATATATTTCTAGAAATATATTTAGATTAAGTTCTTAATAAAGCCTGAATAAGTATAGTATTATTATATAAATATATTAAATTATAATAAAGAAATATTTTTAATCTTTTTAGAAATATATTATAAATACTATATATTAAGTTACTCTAATATTAAAATTTACTTTAAAATAAATCCTTAACTATAAAACTAAAAATTATAAATTTTAATTAGATTCTAAAGTTTCTATAAGTTAGTAATAGAGAATATTACTACTCTTAAAGAAATAAATATTTTAGTAGTTTAATAAATAGTAATTTAATACTTCTAAAGCATTTAATATTTTTAAAAGAATAATATATATATAAAAAGATATTTAACTACTTACTATTTAAAATAAGTAATAGTTTAAATATATTAAAACTATATTTAAATTATATTTAAATTATACTTTATATATAAATAATCTCTAGATATATATTAATTATTTATTATAAGAACTATATATTTTTATATAAACTTAAAATATTTTTTAGAAACTAGTTAAAAAGCTATTTAATACTATAGAAACTTAGAGATTTTTAAAGATTTAAATTAAATAGTTCTACTTTATAACTAAAGCTTTTTAGTATTATAGCTAATTTAAAACTAATATTATATAGTTATTAGTAAATAAATATAAAAACTAAAATACTATAAATCTTTTAACTTTAAATTATAATAGAAATATAGTTTTAATATAATTCTAAAAAAGCTTTATTTAAATAGTAATAATATACTAATTCTAATTAATTATGAATATAAATTTAAGCTTATTATACTACTAAATTGAGATAAATTACTATTTATAGTATAGATTTTAACTAGTATCTACAGCTATTTACTACTAATTCTAGATAAGATTCCTAAAAGATATATAAATAAACTAGCTAAAACTATTATAAGAATTTAAAACCTAAATCTTATATATAATATATTTAGTCTATATTATAATTATATTTCTAATATACTCTATTTAGCTTTACTTCTATCTAATTTAGTAATATAAAAGCTATTATAATAATATTAAATAACTACTCTTAGTAATATTTATATATTATTATTATAAATAGAGAAGATTATAAAAATTATTATAAAGTCTAATATTTTAATCTACTTTTAGACTAATTTAATTAGTATAATATAGTAATTATACTATATTAAAAAGATAAATAAACTTAAATATACTATATTTAAAATATATTTAAAATATATTACTAACTAAAATAATAATATATTTAAGATATATTCTATAATAGAATAAACTATATTATCTATTATTTTTATTCTAAATAACTTTAGATAATATAAAGAAAACAGTTTACTAAAATAGATATATCTTTTAAATAGATTAAAAGAATAAAAAACTATAAACTAGTTTTTACTAGATTTTCAGTAGCTATATAACAAAATATAAATATATTTTAAAATATTAACCTCCCCCTACTTATAAGTATATAATTAAGATATATCTCTATTCTTTTATAAATAGAAAATCTATATAGCTTTATTTTTAAGTATTTATAATACTATATACTCTAAGAAAGATATCTCTTTAAATTATTATAGTAAAAGTATTACTACCTTAATAACTTAAGTATAATAAATATTTTTATTATAAACTAAAACTCTAAATAGCTTTTAATATATATATATTAAATTCTAATTATAATCTATAGCTAATCTAAAAAAGTTTTAGTTACTACTTTTATTTAATTAACTTTTAAAAAAGAATTAATAATAGTAAATTTATTAGAATATTATACTTAATAAAGTATATTCTCTAGAGAAAGTTAAATTTTAAAGCTAAAAAGTAATCTAAAAATTATATATTATTACTATCTTTTTATAGCTACAATAAGTTTTTTAAATATATATTCTAAAAAGAAGTATATTATACTTATTAGTAAAATTATTAGTTTATTAATTATAATTAGACTATATTTATATTATACTAATAAAATAATAAACTACTTTAATAATAACTAACTTATTACTTAATAAGTAATATATAAGTTAAATCTAGTTCTAATAGCTTATTTAAATTAATTAATCTTACTAATCTCTTAGAGCGTTTAAAACTTAGTAAAACTAAACATAAATATTATTAAAAGAAGCTATTAGTATAAATATACTTATAAGTAATAAAAGCTTTTATTTAAAGTAGTAAATAAGAAGCCCTATTAAATTATATTCTAATTATAATACTAATATAATAGCTTTTATATTATTAATTAAGATTATATAAATATAGATAAAATTATATAGATAATAGAAATACTTCTAAGTTATTAAGATTAAAGTTTCTATACTTATTTTAAGAGATCTCTATCTTCTTATTTATATATATTTTAATTATATTCTTACTATATTTAATACTAATATCTATAAGTTATAAGAAGCTAGTTACTACTTTTAAAAGCTATAAAGTTATTACTATTAACATATAACGTCTTAATATAATAATAATAATATAAGAATAATCTACTTACTTAAATATTCTATATAAAATAAATAAATAGACTTTTATATATATAACTTTATATAAAAGTATTTAGTTTATTATAACTTATAACTTTATAAATACTTATATAATTCTTTATATTATATAATCCTATTTATATAATTAAGAACTTTATAGCTTATATTTTAAGTTATCTTTCCTTTCTTTTTTCCCTACTTTAAGATATAACTTACTAATAATATTAACTAGAATTATTATAATATATTCTTTCTCTATTAATTAATTATATAAATAAATACCTATAAATACTGAGAATTATCACTTTTTATTATAATATATCTCTATCTATAACCCTATACTATATAAGTATATATACTATACCTCTAAATAGTTTTATACCTATACTAATAGGTTATAAGCCTAGCTTAGAAATAACTTTAGTTCCTACTACCTCTTTACCTTTACCTTACCTCCTTATTAAGCTTTATCTATATATAAAAGCTATATATACTAAAAACTACTCTTTTAAATAATTTTCTATCTATATTACTTTTATAAAATCAGATATATTAGCTAGACTAGTAGTTTAATTCTATGAGATATACCTTCTTTAAATCTATATAACTAATCCTATATAAATTAACTATATTTCTATTAATCTTTTCTAAGTAAATAGTTTCTTATTACTACTTTATTTAATCTATATCCTTTAGATTACTTATTTAAACTATTTTTAGTCTACTTCTAATTTAGTTTAAACCTATATTTATATCTTAATAAATTTCTTCTTAACTAACTTACTATATAAGATATTTATCTTCTTAGTTAGATTATAATCTAACTAAAGAAAATATTAATTAAAGAAAAGGCTATAAAGAAAAAACTCTTCTTTTTAATCGTTAGACCTTAGACTTCTAGGTTTATAGCTATTATATAATATTACTATATAAACTACTATACTATATATTAATAGCTTCTATAGTTATATAACCTTACTATTATTTAACCTTTATAAGGCTTATAACTATATATTATATCTTATAAAGTAATAATAGCTAACTTAAAGGTTAATATACTTAAGCTTATAAGCTTTAAAAATTATAAAGTATAGGCTATATATATTAAAGCCTTCCTTATAAGTAAAGATATAACTATAGATTTAACTAAACCTAAATCTAATATTAATATAGATAAAAGTAATAAAGCTTTAAGCTATATATAATTACTCTATAAGGATAGCCTTTTAAGAGTAATTAAGGATAATAATAGTGCTTTTAAAGCTTAGGATCACCTTAAAAAGCTATATAAGCTTATAAGTTTTATAAATAAGTTTTTAACTTATAAAGAGTTTTTTAATACTTTTTTAGATACCTTTAATTCTATAAAAGATTATATTAATAAAAAAAAGCTTATAGATAATTTATCTTATAACTAGCTAAAACTACCTAATTAAGTAATTATAGCTTATATACTTAATAGTCTAAATAAAACTTTTAAAGCTTTTATAACCTCTATAACTTAGTTTCTTAAAACTAACCCTTCTACCTATACCTTTAACTCTTTATATACTAGTCTTCTAGATAGGTATGAAAGAAAAAGAAGTAAAAAAGTAGTTAATAATACTACTAAGAGTAATATAATATAAAATCAAACAAAAACTAAGAAAATAAAAATAAAATAAAAAAAGATAATAATAAATATCTAAAAAACCCTAGAAAAAACAGAAAGGTTTATACTATAAAAATTATAAGAAAACCAACTATTCTAAAGAAAATTACGCTTTTTTATATCCTAAAAAAGCACTTAGTTAGTAGAAAAAACCTACTAATACTACTACTATTAAAAAAAAAGAAAAAGAAGTAGTTAATATAACTACTACTAGTAATATTACCCCTTATATATCTTTAAATAATCCTAATTCTATAAAATTAATAGATTTATCTTCTAATAAAAACGAAAAAGATATTATTTTTAAAAATATAAGTTATACTACTACTCCTCTTTATAATATAATAAATAAATATACTAATAATTCTTTTTTAAGTTATTTAATTAACTAATCTATTATTAAAGGACAAAGAAAAGTTAGAAGCTTTAACTAAATTAAAAAATAGTTATTTTATATTAATACTACTACTATTATATATAGTTAAAAACTATACTCTTTTAGTAAATAAAATAAAAATAAATAAACCTATTAAATAGAAAGAAATAAAAGATCTTACTTCTTTACTAAAAAGTAATTTAATTATATATCTTAATAATAATAAAGTTATATTAAAAGATATTTATTATATATCTAAACTAGATATTAATTTACTTAGTTAATTTAAATTAGATTTATTAGATATTACTTCTATTATATAGAAATAACTTATTTTATATAATATAAAGAAAGATTATATTATTACTATAGGAGCAAAACAAAATAATTTATATTTCTTCTAATTTCCTATTAATAATAATAATAATTATATATATAATACTATAATTAATAAAAACATAAATAATAATAATAATAATAGCTTCTAACTATAGTACTAATATCTTAGTTATATTTATATATAAAGTCTTTTAAAAATAAAAGATAATATAATTTTAGATATAAATATAAATAATAATAATATAAATAATAATAAATTACTACTTTATAAAGCCTGTTTTAAAGGTAAATTTATAACTAAGATAAGTAAATTATAAGTTTATGATAAGAATCTAAATTATCTAGATTATAGCTTCAGATTTATATAAGCTTATAATACTTACTACTTATAATAAATATAATTTATTTATTATTTTTATAGATAAATATACCTAATTCGTCTAAGGAAAATTATTTAAAATAAAACTAAAATAACTATAAATAATACTTTTCTTAAATTTTAAGTAGAAATAAATAATAATAATAATAATAAAAGAAATCTCTACTAATAGAGGTAAAGAATTTTCTAATAAATATATTAAAACTATATATCTTAATAATAGGATTATTTATAATATAAGACCTCTTTATATATATAAACCTAATAGACTTATAGAGTATACTATATATATTATAGTTAATAAAATAAGAATAATATTATATAACTTAGGTTTACTATACTATTTATAAAGTAAAGCTTTTTATATTACTCTATATATATATAATAAAACTCTATATTCCTCTATTAATTATATAACACTTTATAAATTAAAAAATAAAATAAAACCTAATATAAATAATATTAAAATATAGAGTAGCTTATATTACTATAAGAATAAAAATCTTAAAATTAAGAAATTAAATATAAAAGTATATTAAAGTTTTATAATTAATTATAGATCTAATAAGTATAAAAGCTAAGTAATATAACTAAAGAGAGTTTTATAGTCTTATAACGTTAAAATCTTAGAAAATACTTTTATTTCTTATTATAAAAAGCTTTTTATAAGTATAATACTTACTTTAAAGATATTAATAGTAATATTATACTTAATAATAATAGATAGAATACTACTTAATATCTATAAAAGAGATATATCTAGTTAATCTTTTTTTATAATAATAAAAATATTACTATAAATAGTAATAATATTACTAAAAGCTTTACTTTTAAGAATCTAAGTAATAAGACTAGTATTAATATTAATAAAAATAATAATAATATATAATAATAATATATTATTAATAATATTAATAATAGTTATAGTATTATATCCTATAATAATAGTTATAATACAATACTAATAAGTATAATAAATAATAATAGTAAAAAGCTATTAGTATTAATAATAGAGAAATAAATACTAATAAATCTAAGTTTTTTATAGAAATCCCCTCTATATTAAATAAAGCTAAAAAAGACTACTAATAGGTTAATAATATAGTTAAAAATAATATTTTTAATAAAAATATACTATTATTTACTTTAGAAGACTGCTCTATCTTAAAAGGTTATAAAATAAATAATAATAATATTATAACTAATAATAATAAAGCTTTATATATACTATTAGTTATTATATTAGATAAGTTTTCTAATATTAAGTAAGCCTTAAATTCTCCTTATAAAGATAATTAGATTTAAGCTATATAATTAGAGATAACTTAAATAGAAGATATTAATACTTAGAAAATTATATAAATACTAGATAATATTTATCTATTAAGTAGTAGATAGGTATATACTATAAAGTTAAAAGATAAAATAAATAATATCTATAAATATAAAGTAAGATAGGTAGCTTAAGGTTTTAATTAATATATTAGTATTAATTATTTAGAAACTTTTTCTACTACTTATAAACCTAAGAGCTATAGATTTATAGTAATTTTTACTATAAAAGAAAGCTAGATTTTATTATAATATAATATAATAACTGCTTTTATTTATAGATATAGATATAGATATTTATACTGCTATACTTACTAGTTTTATTTATAATAAAACTACTAATAAATTAGAATTTAATTCTAATTATAATTATAAATTAAAAAATAATAAATATTGCTATAAGTTTATTAAAGCTTTATATAGTTTAAAATAAAGTTTAGACTATAATATAACTATTTAAAAATATTATTAAAATTAGGATTTATTATTTTACTTTATAATAAAGTAGTATATATATTAAATAAAAATAAATATAAAGCTATAATATATTACTATATAGATAATATATTACTAGTAGCTAATAATACTGCTACTAGTAATTATATATATAATAATTTAAGGTAATATATAAAAATTTAACTATTAGGAGAGCTTAATATATTTTTAGGTTATAAGTTTAATATAGATAGGTAAAATAAGTCTATTTTTATATATTAAACGAAATATATATAAAAAATATTAAATAAATATAATAAAACTAATATAAACCTATTAATAATACCTATAAAAGATAATATAAAATTATATATAAATAAATATTATATAACTAAAGAAGAAATATTATAATTTTAATAGTAAATAGAAACTTTACTATATCTAGCTTTAAAAACTAGATTTAATATAGCTCTTATAGTTAATATCTTATTAAGATATATTATAAACCCTTCTAAAGAGCATTTTTCTACTTTAAATTATTTATAGGGTTATTTAAATAAATATCCTAACAAGGGAATTTATTATAACTGTAATAATAATATAATTTAGGATTTAATAAGTTATTTAGACTCTAATTAAGCTAGAGACCTAGATAATAGAAAATCTATATTAACTTATATATTTTACTAAGGTTTATATAATATTATATCTTATAACTTTATAAAGTAAAAATTAGTAACTTTATCTACTTATAAAACTAAATATATAGCTTTAATAGAATTAGTTAAAGAAGCTATTTATCTATATAATACTTATAATTTTAATTTAAAAAATCTAAGCTTTAAATTAATAAATAAGCCTAAAATATTTATAGATAATATTATAGCTAAAAAACTAGCTGAAAATCCTGAATTTTATAAAAAATCTAAATATATTAATATAAATATTATTTTACTAGAGACTCTTTATTAAATAAAGATATAATATTATTTTATATTAATACTAAATCTAATATTACTAATATTTTAACTAAGCCTTTAAGTAAAGTTATATTTTTCATATTATTAAGTATTATTTATTATAGTAATAATAATAATAATAATATAAAAATAATAATAATATTATTACTAAAATAATATATTAGTTTTTTTCTTAAAACTTTTTACTTATAAGGTTATTTTAAAAGAGTTTTTTTAACTAGTTATATATATTATATAATATAGGAATATTCTTTTTATTTTTCTTACTAAGTTTTTAAGTTTTTATACCTATAACATATATATATATTAAGTGAGTAAGCTATATACTTATAATATACCCTTTATATTAACTATATATACTTTAAGAGGAGATATTAATATATAACGTCTTAATATAATAATAATAATAATATAAGAATAATCTACTTATTTAAATATTCTATATAAAATAAATAAATAGACTTTTATATATATAATTTTATATAAAAGTATTTAGTTTATTATAACTTATAACTTTATAAATACTTATATAATTCCTTATATTATATAATCCTACTTATATAATTAAGAGCTTTATAGCTTATATTTTAAGTTATTTTTCCCTTTTTTTTCCCTACCTTAGGATATAACCTACTAATAATATTAACTAGAATTATTATAATATATTCTTTCTCTATTAATTATCTATATAAATAAATACTTATAAATGCTGAGGATTATTACGTTTTATTATAATATATCTCTATATATACCCTATACTATATAGGCGTATATACTACACCCTTAAATACTTTTATACCTATGCTAATAATTTATAATATTAAGACTAAGTTAATTATATTACTATTATATTTATAATATATATAGAGAATAGTAAATATAAACCTAAGTAGTAATTTCTTTAATTACTATTTTAAAAACTTTCTTATAAAATATTACTATAAAGTAATACTTTTATAGAAAGTATAATTTCTTTAAAATTAAAGAAGTTAAAAGCTAAATTATAATTTAAACTTAATAAGTATATAAATAATTATAATTAACCTATAAATAGAAGAAACTTTTAAATAATTTAATATATAATAAAAATATATTATAGAGTTATTTACTATTTTTATTAACTTTATATATTTAATCTAAAAAAAGAAGTATCTTTAGAAGAAATAGAAATATACTTACTTAACTAAATTAATAATTAATTTAAGCTAATTAGAAATAATAATAAATAGAAATACTATTTTTAATATATAAGCTAACTACTTTTAGTATATAAACTACTTTAAATTTCTATTTTTATCTACTTTTTATCTCTTCTACTTCTTTTTTTTTTCTTTAAATAATAACTTTATAAAATACTTAATATCTAGAATAAGCTAGCTAAAAGCTACTAATTTACTATACTAATATATATATATTTATTCCTTTTTTATTCTTTTTTAGATTTATATTTTAAACTTAATTCTAATATAATTTAATAGTTAAACCTAATAATATAATATCTCTTATAAATTATCTAACCTATTACTACTCTATTTATCTTTATAATCTACTTAGTAGATATTAACTTACTTAGTAATATAAGTAAAACCTTTTTAAATTATATTTAAAATATAATTAGAATATATTAATATTTTAAGTTTTATAAAACTAGAAGTAGATTACTTTCTACTTTAGTAAAGTTTTTTACTATTAAAACTATAGTAATAACTTCTTTATACTAGTTCTCTATCTTAATACTATTAGTACTTATCTCTTTTTTAATTAGATATAATTGTACTTAGTAATTATTTAAAAATCTTACTTTATACTTTATACTTCTTTATCTATAATAAAAAAGAAAGTAATATTAAGTTATTAATTAACTTATTAAATAATTAGAAAAATACTAGAAGTTATCCTATTAGTACTAAATAAGTAGCTTTTCTTTATATATAAAATAAATAAAAACTCTATTTAATTATAATTAGATTACTAATAAAATATAATTTAGCTATTCTCTAAAAATAATATATAATTTAAACTAATACTTACTTCTTTAATAAGTTATATATTATCTTCTAGTACTAAAACTTATTTAAGTCTCTTTTTACTTCTATTAAAACTAATTAAACTACTAAGCTAGCTACTTCTAAGAAATAAAAAATATAATAACTTTATAGAATTATATTAGTAATATATTTCTAATATAATTAAATAAGCTTAAAATACTTTTATACTTCTCTTTTTAAAGCTAACTTTTTAGTAAGCTTTTCTTAAAACTAAAAAAAACTATAGAAACCTAGTTAGTAGCTATTTATACTTAATACTAAGCTATAATTTATATAATATATAAACTATAAGTTAGAAAACATTTTAAAACCTTAAACTCTAAATATATATACTTATAGAAATATATTTTAAATATAATACTAATATATTTAGCTTATTTTAAAGCTTCTCTAAATTTTAAAGCTTATTAAACTTACTTAAAGTAGTATTGATAGCTAGTTATTATATATTAAAAAGATTTAAGAATAAATAGGTTTTAAAACTTTTAGTTTTAAGAAATATAAATTTTATAACTAATATACTAAGTATTTTAGTAAAAATTTAATCCTAAAATATTTCTAATTAAAATATAATCTTAATATAATTAAACCTAAATACTAAGAAATATAACTTCTAAAATATAAACTATAAAATTATTAAAATAATTAAATCTATATATAATTACTTTCTAGCTAGTACTAAGTTAAATAATAAAATTAGTAATATTAAGATATTTTAGTACTATAAAACTATATTTTAAATTAAACTTAGTTTTAGTTCTAATAACTAATATATTAAAAATAAAAATAAAACTCTAACTTAAATATAAATTAAAAATATTTTTTCAGATTATAGAAACTAAATTAAAAATGTTTTAAAATATACTTTAATATAGTTTAACTATATTTTAAATATAATTTATATAGTTACTTTCTATAGATTAGTATAGAATAGTATAACTTTTATATACTTATAAGTAACTTCTAGAGGTATAAAAACGTAATTTCGAGTAAGTAGGGTAGGGGTAAGATAAGCTTTTGCGGAGGAGTAAGCTGAGGTGTTAACCGCAAGGACAGGCAATGTACCTCTCGTAAGGGATCCCGTAAGGCAAGGTACGTGCGGCTGTTTGGCTGGGTCTCATATGAACAGCTAAGCTCACTGGTTCGGGCTTAGACCAGCTCAGGGACTCGGGGGACTTGCGACTTGACTTGGGCTGAGGGCTGCTGTCGTGAGTTGCCGTTCGTTGTCGCCGCAGTGCATCCGTAGGACGGGCGGGATCGGCCAGACTGACAGGCGGCGGGCGGGCTTGGGCGAATGCAGCTTTGGTGCAGCTAACGTGCGGAAATGCAGAGCGTCTCCGTACCTTGTGTACGAATACAGTCTCGGCCGCATGCTGGATGTGTGGTCCGTCCAGCTATGCAGCGGCCGTCAAAGTTGGCCCGTACTGCAGATGCCTACCTAGGTACGAATAGCAAAGTGGCATTGGCGGCCTTGGTGGCCTCTGGTGGTCCGTTGGTGGCATCGGGGATGAAAAGAGCTCCAGCCGGAGGGTCCCTATGCTCTTAGCTTCCTGTGCTAAGGAACCGTCATGCTTCCCCGAAACGAAGGGAACAGGAAAAAGGGGGGGGGGGGGGGGGGATGGAACCGGGAAGCCGGGGCTGGTCGGCGTTTGGTTTGGTTTGGTTTGGTTTGGCTGGTGTTGAGCTGCTGGGAAAAGAGCGAGCAGTACGGAGGTGCCTTTCAAAAGTTCGTGCCCGAATTGCCAAGACTTTTATACTAAAATCACCCCGTTAGCCTTATCAGTACTTCACAGTACAGGGGTTCGGAATAACCTCAATTTTAAGCCCCTGAGTAGCCCCTACGAGGGCCCCTAAAAGACCCTATATAGTCGGATTATCTGATAACAGATGTACTCCCTAGGATTTTTCTGTACTCAGGTTCTTCCGGACCCACAGATACTTCTGAGCGTGGGCAACAACTTTTGAAAGGCACCTCTGTATGTAAGGTATGTACGGATACGCAGCACTGGCAGCTGGAAAGTGGACCTGCAAATGCTGCCCTTGTCCTGGTACCAGGCGGCGTGACTGCGACTTGTGGTGTTTTTCGCTCGGCTTTGCCATCACCGTTCTTCGTCTCCCCCCCACTATCGGCAGGCTAACGTCTTGAAAGTCCAACCTGCAATACGGGAAGTCCGTCCACAACGAAGCGAAGCTTTGGCGGCGGTTTGATTCTTCAGTGTTAGTGTGTAGATCGGTCTCTGTGGGCTGGACTGGCTGTGCTCTGCTCCTCTGCTCCTCTATCGTGGAGTCCCATCATCTTCACCGTCTTTTGGAGTGCGTCCGTTAGAGTTTCCTGTCGGCGGGAAACGTGGGGAGAAGATGTGACTCCGCGGCGAGGGCGGAAGCAGGTGTTCGGGGCCGGGGAGAGAGACTTTCGTTATCGGTATCAGCGTCGACGCCATATGCAATGCGCAATGCGCAGCGCGCAATGTACAGTGTCAACGTGACCAACGATGCGGTGAGAGACAAAGACGAAGTGTCGGGGCATAGTTCCAAGCCCGGGGCACCAGAGTCATTGACGTGATGAGCTTATCATCAGCCAGGGGGCCTGGAGCACCTGCTGCTCTGGGCGGTGGCCGTCAACGGCGAACGATGGAGGGAATATGGAGGCATCAAGCATCAACTGTGTCAATCAATGTATGCAACGCGGTGCACCGTGTTCGGGTTGCAACGATAGTGCCTTCCCGTCGTATACTTTGCAGCGGGTGGGTTTGCAGTGCCCGGGAAGGGAAGGGAAGGGAAGGAAAAAGAAAGAAAAGACGGAGCCGGTAGCCATGATCGTCGCCTTCTTCCTTCGCACGCTTCAGGAGGTGTTCAGGTGGCAGCCATGCCATGCCAGGGCGTTGGACAGGGGCCAAGGGTGTTGGGTTCCATCTTGTCTTGACCTGTCTCTCTGCCTTGCCTCAGGGCGACGTGAGCTTGGGCGAAGTTTCTGACCCTGCCCTGGTCGCTGAACTCAAAATCTCTTGCTCGTTCCTGATCTTCGTCACCGCTCTGCACCCTACTCAAATGCGACCTCACGTCCTCTTCTCCTGCGCCTGTCGCAGTGTCTCTGCCGCCCTCGCGCTACACCAAGAAAGCCGCTGCCGTCACGCAATTCAACGGCTGCCGACACTGGGACTTCGGGATCGACTGGAGTGGTGAATATGAACTTGAACCTCTATGGCCTGCAACACCCCAAAGGCCAGCCATCTCGCAACTCGGCTGTACCGATCCGCCCCAATGTTTGCTCGCGGATCGGCGTTTAGCCCTGGCCGGGCCCTGACTAGGAGCAGGAACGGGGCGCTGGACCTTGACATTGCAGAAGAGTGCAGGACGGCCTAAGCAACAGAACAAGGGTCCATCTGGTCGTGGTCCATTGGACTGCCCGGCCTTAGGTTCTTGACCAACCCGTCGGGACCGTTTCCAACATCCCCCGGACCTACCACATCCTCTGTCTCCTTCCTTTGGTCCCCTCTTCACATCACAAACACAAAACATGCTACCAAGTAAGTGGTGGAAAGATACGTCCCTCCGAAGAGAGACGCTCCGACGTGTCTCTATCGGCCCTATCTCACACTGGTTATTGCTCCCATGTCGACGCTTGGACGTGCCGTCGGAAGTTTTGCAGAGGTGCCATCCGTGTAAGTCCATTGGAGACTGGCGACAGCAATGAGCACCGGCATCTCTCCCCTGGCAGTTTAACATCTGCCGCAGCAATGGCAACGCAACATGCTAAATATACGCGCCATCTTTGCCCTTCTTAACTTTCAGCCAAGTCCTTCAGGACGGTCCTATTTCTGAAATGGAGATATCAGAAGCAAAGTTAACACGCACACAGAGGACGAGAGCGTTCAGCACATGGACGGGAGGTGGAGAAAAGCGGTCAGCAGCAATCCGGCGACTCCAGATTACATATCGCATTCGCCCACGTTCCATCCCGTCGCCATGAATGTTTGCCTGTTTTGCAGAAAGAGACAGAGGCCATTATCCCCGCCCGAGTTACGCACAGGTGGCGGGGCCGATGGCAAACAGGGTATCGAACGGACCATGATAATCTCGAAATCCGAGCAACTGTTGACTACTTCAGGCCTCTCTGCTGTCCCCGTGACGAACAGCCGTTACAACATTTCTTTTTCGATGATGTTTCTTCCGTCCGGCACGGACGGGTTCCTACCAGAGGTACATACAGTCAAACAATGCCTGCTTTTGCATGACGAGTGTCTGGCTTTCAACGGCCAAAGACGGGGGACTCGCTACTGCAGCAGCCTGCGTGTCTCGGCGGAGCCTGCATACCCGACCACCCCCGACTTGCCCGCCAGCATCATCGACAATCGCGTAACAGCGCATGATCGAGACTGACGAGTTGGGGGCGCAACAACGAGCGTCGGACAGGTGCCGCAAAATTGTTCGGGAGCAAGTCAAGCAACGTCAGTAACTCGACCGGTCTGGCGCGGTTGCTTGTCAATTCTTGAACGCCCTGCCCTGCCCTGCGAGGCGGCCAACGCAGCAACGGCAGCTAGACCGTTTCTGATGCAAGAAGCCGGCGTCAAATGTACATCTCCCGCTCAAGTCTCGCCAGACCCTGCCAGAATTGCAGACGGGCAGCTGTATGAAGACTTCCGGAGCAAGGATGCCACAGATTTGCACAGCACCTCATCCGCACCTTATTTTTTTCTAATGACCTACGTGTCGCTAGCAGAAGAAAAACACGCCTTGGCCGTGTTTGCCACATCATCTGTCTTGTATCGGCTGGCTGCTTCCACAAGCCCTGCTTTGGATCCATGTGGAGTGTTGTTCTTTGGCTTCTCTGCATGCCATCGCCCGCAAGACTGCCAACGAGCTGGTGGTCGTATCGATCGCTTTCGCATGGCTTGGAAGTCCCCCAGGGGCAATGCTCAGGCACGAGTAGAAATGTGAGGCGGTTCAGGCCAACGTTCCAAGGTGAGAATTCATAGGCTCTCCATATTTAGGGACAGATGTGTTGTCGCAAGTTTCGTGTACCGATGCGGATCATCACGTCAACCGCGCCATACAGTCACGGCAATGACCTCACGGAATGGAGTTACAACTTTGTAGTTGTTAGATGAGCATTCAGGGACACGCCTACGTCCAGGGTCCACGCAGATCGCCCAAAGGATATGGGTTTTGCGATCCGATTTCGCACGTCGGTCGATGCTGCAAGCTGATCAGGGCTACGCAGCGAAAAAGACCAAAGATCGGCATCAAGGACGGCTTCGGCGACGTACGGCGTAGGTGCCAAGGCCGCATTGAGATGAGGAGGAATACAACGTCCAGCGGGCAAAAAGCAAGAAAGACCCAGCCAGCCCCATCCCCATGTTGGTTGTATCGATGGCGAACGCCTTCCGGGCGTTGGCATGACCTGCAGCAAGACCCAGCTCCAGAGGCCCAACGGGCACGGCCAAAGTGGAGATTAGACGATCCCAGAAGGCACTTCTCAATGAGGAAGGATGCATAAGTGTGGAATTATTGCAGCCTGCCGGACTCACTACAGTTGAACCCGGTGCAAGGCACGCAGGTGGCTGTCAAGCGGATCGCAGCCCGAGAGTCCAGTGTTGTTCCATGAGAAATCTCCGCTCCCGCTGCAGTGGGCCTGCCGTGTATGACGAACATGTCGGGCTCCATTCTCCCGCTCCAGGGTTGCACTTGGGCTTCTATTCAGGGCGCTCCGGCTCGGCCGTGTGGCCCACGGTGGCCCGCCGACGGCCGGATCCGTATCACGGCGCTGGAGTCGGGCAATGGTCCTGTGCAGAGTAGAATACGAGTCGCAGAAGCCCATGACCAAAAGCCAGTGCCAGATGACGTCCCTTGACGTCGGATCCGCGTCGCGCAACCTGGACGCTGTGCCACTCAAGCTCCAAAGAGCCGCCAGATCGGGGCCAGATGGGGCGATGGCAGAGACCGCTTGTCGTCCAACCGACAAGGCCTCGGCCAACTGGCAATCGGGTACCAAGAAGGCCGGGTTGTGGTGTCAAGGATGGGAATCGAAAGTCGGCTGGTAATGGAGGGGAGCACAACGTCAGCACTGGCACGGTTGAGGGTGTCTCGAGTGAGAGAACACAGGAATAAGCTGCAGTGCATATAGTAGCTATGAAGACTCCTGTGCGACCCTCCCATGGCAATTCTCTGTCAGAATGGTTGCCGCATATCAGACTGTGAACTGGTGCCCAAGGATGAAGCCAGCTGTCCACGGAAACAGTCCCGTGGACGGAATTCCGTGGTGGCCATGTGAGACGACCTGACCTTTTCGCCCCTAATTACCCCAGCTCATTCAGGTGTTGTCTAATCGATAAATGGCCTGGGGACGCGGGGGAGATGGTGGAGGCCGAGTTACCTCGGTACCCCACAAGCTACCGACCGGGGCTGGGCGCCTTCTGCTCTTCGTCCACGGCCGGACCGAGTCAGCTAGACTACCGTCAGAATCGCTGCGCCTCTACTCTTATTACACTGGTTCAACCTGTTTCCTACACCAGGCAGTCTAGAAGGCGTGCAGCTTTTGTTTCCTCCTTTCCCGCATCCCTCCTAGAGCCGTCATTCGTGTGTGTTGTGTGTTACACAGAAATTAGAGATCAGAGAACGTGTCCGCAAAACAGTCGCCCAACCATGCCTTTCAACACTGAGCTGACCCGACGGTTGGGTATCAAAGGTACGTCGAGACTCTCGAGATGGATGATGGCGGAGGACTGGATGTGGGAATGCACAACACATCAGAGCGAGCGTCACAATGCATTTCACACCACCACTTGGATGAGAGAGAACCCGACCGCGCTGACACGCTTTCTTTCTCCTCGACAGTGCCCATCGTCCAGGGCGGCATGCAGCACGTCGGCACAGCCGACCTCGCCTCGGCCGTCTCCAACGCCGGCGCCCTGGGAATCATCACCGCCCTCATCTTCCCGACCCCCGAAGACCTGCGCAAGGAGATCCGCCGCTGCAAGACCCTCACGAACTACCCCTTCGCCGTCAACATCACCCTCCTGCCGGCCCTCGTGCCCCCGGACTACGGCGCCTATGCCCAGGTCGTCATCGACGAGGGCATCCGCATCGTCGAGACGGCCGGCAACTCCCCCGGGCCCGTCATCAAGCAGCTCAAGGCCGCCGGCGTCACCATCCTACACAAATGCACGACGATCCGGCACGCGCAGAGCGCCGTGAAGCTCGGCGTCGACTTCCTCAGCATCGACGGCTTCGAGTGCGCCGGCCACGTGGGCGAGTCGGACATCACCAACTTCATCCTGCTGTCGCGCGCGCGGCAGTCGCTCAAGGTGCCCTTCATCGCGAGCGGCGGCTTCGCCGACGGCGAGGGCCTCGCCGCGGCGCTGTGCCTGGGCGCGTGTGGCATCAACATGGGCACGCGCTTCATGTGCACGTTGGAGGCGCCCATCCACCACAAGATCAAGGAGGAGATCGTCAAGGCGCAGGAGACGGACACGGCGCTGCTGCTGAGGCGGTGGAGGAACACGACGCGTCTGTACCGCAACAAGGTCACGGAGGAGGCGATCAAGGTCGAGCAGGAGAGCACCTCGGGCGAGTTCTCCGAGATCGCGCCGCTCGTCAGCGGGAAGCGCGGGAAGGAGGTGTTCATCACTGGTGATCCGGACTACGGCGTAAGTGCCCCAACTGCGCAGCTGCGGAATTTGTGCGTGCGGAACGATTGCTAACATGGGAAACTCATAGGTCTGGACCGCTGGCCAGGTTATTGGATTGATTCACGATATTCCCTCGGTCAAGGACTTGGTGCCCAGGATAGAGAAAGAGGCCGAGGCGGCGCTGAAGGAGAGGCTGTCGCTCATCCAGCCGGTAGCGAAGTTGTAGAGGTCCTCCACGACGGGCCACGATGATAGATCTGTAGAAGAACGACGCCCTGTACTAGTGCTCACGATGATATCTTGAATTCTCAACGACGTCATGTCTTGACTTCGTACACATAGACATGTTCATCCATCTGCGGCAGTGTCCTGACCCTGTGGGCAGCATTCTTGCAGCGGCCACTTCCTATTGGCGTGGGTTGGTTGACTCGCGGCGCATCTTCACATGGAAAAAAATGACGGAAAACACGGGGTAACCCCATACACGGATCTAACAATCTTCAAAGCCAAGCAAACACGTGTCCCACTCGGTCGGAATTGGCAGCAGACAAAGCACCGGCCGCAGTCTTGCAAGGTGAAGTGGTCTCTGGCGTCGGTCTGACCCAGCCACATAGTTTGCTCACCGTGATTATTATTCCAGCTCGGGGAGTTTATGTCGGACCTCTAATCATATGTCCCGTGATGAGAGAAAAAGGGAAAAAAGGTAGAGCTGGAGATCAGGTGCAGTTGCTTGTGACGCAGACCATTGACCTTTGCGACTGTCTCGGCAGCGTTCCTTCAGCGACGTCCAATAGCGTCGTCTTCCCCCGCAACCAAGGTCGCCTACAGCATGGGGGATGCGGAGGCGAAGGCAAGCCCAGTGGAGCTGTTGCAGGAGCAGCGGCAGCAGCACACTGCACTGATGAGAACCACAGCACGAATCGCAGCAGAAACGTGCGAGAAAAGTGGCATGTGAAAGCTTCAGTGTCCACGTCCTGTCGGTGCTACCTACCTTAGTAGCGCGTACGGGTTAAGCGGGTCCCCCCAACCTTGGTCGTTTCGCACCAATGCGGTGTGGCCTTTGGAATGCCTCGGTCGGAATTGCAGATACCCCAGCTGACATCAGCGCCCACGGCCCCAGCACCGCTGTTTTCTCGAACTGCCACCACGTCGCGGCTCCTTTGTCACGCCTGTTCAGAACATCCGAGGCTCGTCTGCCAATCTGAGATCCGATCCATACCTAGTCCCCGTCGTAGACCTTTTCTTATCCCTTTACATACTTATCCTCTCCCATCTACCGCTGCATACCTTTACATCTCCAGCATCTCTTTGTTTACTCTGTCCACCAATCTTTAAAGCTTCACATCTATACAAAATGGGTGGTGAGTAGCTCGCAGTGGCTTCCCGATGATCGCCTGCGGTGCTAACAGTGATGTTTGGACAGCCCTCGAGAGATTGACTCAGCTGGGAGGCCAGTTCTCCGGCGGCAGTAACAAGGAGAAGCTCCTCCAGAAGAACGCCGACGATGTAAGCTCCTAAACCTCGGCACCTGCAAAGAATCGCCCTCTCTAACAATTCTCTCCTCTCCAGGTCGTCGTTACCGCAGCCCTCCGAACAGCCTTCACAAAGGGTGGCAAGGGTGGTTTCAAGGACACCCAGGCTGCCGACCTCGTAGCCGGCGCCTTCAAGGCTCTCCTTGAGCGCTCCAAGATCGACCCTGCCCTGGTCGAGGACATCGCCGTCGGCACTGTCCTTGCCCCCGGCGGTGGTGCTACCGAGATGCGCGCCGCTGCCCTCGTCGCTGGCTTCCCCGAGACCACTGCCGTCCGCACCCTCAACCGCCAGTGCTCTTCTGGTCTGCAGGCTTGCGTCGACGTCATCAACCAGATCAAGACCGGCATGATCGAGGTCGGCATTGGCGCCGGTGTTGAGAGCATGTCCACGCAATACGGGTAGGTTCACTGCTCCAAGTCTTCCGCAACTTTGAAAAGCTGACTGATGATCCTCCAGTCCTGGTGCCGTCTCTGAGTTCTCCGAGCAACTCGAGAACACCCCCCAGGCCGCTAATTGCAAGGTTCCCATGGGTGTCCTGTCCGAGGACATGGCCCGCGACCTCGGCATCGCCCGCACCAAGCAGGATGCCTTCGCCGCCTCCTCCTACGCCAAGGCCGCAAAGGCCCAGCAGGAGGGTCTCTTTGACCAGGAGATTGCTCCCCTCACCGTCAAGTGGGAGGACCCCAAGACCGGCGAGACCAAGGAGATCACCGTCGCAAAGGATGATGGTGTCCGCGCAGGCGTCACCGCCGAGTCCCTGGGCAAGATCAAGCCTGCCTTTGCCAAGGACGGCAGCATCCACGCCGGTAACGCCTCTCAGGTTTCTGACGGTGCCGCTGCCGTTCTCTTCATGAAGCGCTCCACTGCCGAGCGTCTCGGCCAGCCCATCCTCGGCAAGTTCGTGTCGGCTGCCATTGTTGGTCTGCCGCCCTTGTTGATGGGACAGGGTCCCGCCAAGGCCATCCCCAAGGCCAACGCCCTCGCTGGCATCGCCACTGAGGACGTCGACATTTACGAGATCAACGAGGCCTTTGCCTCCCAGTGCTTGTGGAGTGCCGAGCAGCTCGGCATCCCGTTCGAGAAGGTCAACCCCAAGGGCGGTGCCATCGCCTTTGGCCACCCACTGGGCTGCACTGGCGCGCGACAGGTTTCCACCCTGCTGTACGAGCTCAAGCGCACGGGCAAGAAGATTGGCAACACCTCCATGTGTATCGGTACCGGTATGGGCATGAGCGCCGTCTGGGTTGCCGAGTAAATGGGCACACCCCGATGGACTTGTATTTTATAGCATTTGGCCTGGTTGTATATCAACAGAGTGGTTCTTGGGATTAGGCGCATGAATACGATTGGTTATGACCTACACTTGATTACGTCTCACTATTGTACTGTGTGTTTCCACGCCTCAACATCCTCACCTGTGGAAGCCAAAGTTGATCCATCAGATAAAGCCAATGCAAAGATGAGGTTCGAAATAATGCTGTGCAGTCGCACGGTCCATTCAAGTATCATGCTTACTGCCTGCCATCCATGAAAAACTTCACCACTCGGAATGGGTATCGACCAGGCAAGATTTTCAAACCCAAACCCCACACAGAAAATTTCTTCTTCACGACCAGAGTCAAGCTCCAGCCCGCAATGAAAAAAGGAAAAAGACACGCCTGTCAGACGTCCATCGACACCCACCCTGCCCGCGCGCCCAAGGGCAAGACCGCAGACAGGGACGAGATCATCACCGCTCTCTATACAGCCTCAGAACAGGTCCGAGGCCGCCATCCTTTCGGATAGATCGAGAGCAACCAGGAGTTCTTCACTCTAGGGCGCCGAGGATACAACTCATCAACCAGGGTGGGATCTGTAGCTCCTGTAAGGAACCAAGAATAGGTCGAATACTATAGAAATGATTCTCCTGTTGTTGCAGTGGTTAGCGACCGTTTTTTCCGTGTGTGCTGCGAAGGGCAAAGGTAGGGGGCGAGACATACTGAAGTATTGTCGACATGAAGAAAAGAAGAAGAGAAAAGGTGAAAGCAAGGCGCGGTCGACGAGATTTTATAGACGTTCTGGAGGGGGAGCACGTCCCGCGCAGGCTCGGTGGGGCTGCGGCTCTCTCTCACCTGCGGACGGTCGATGGTGGGGTCCGACGAAAAAAAATGCAGATGGGAAAGTGCAGTCACGGATTTTTTACGATGGGCGGGAACGAAGGTGGGGCTGGGCGTCGAGGGAGGAACGGCTGCTGCACCGACTGGAAGGAAGAGGAACATGTGCTGGGTGGGCTTCGATGTTGATGACTTCTTGATCAAGCAGCTCGTTCGTGTCCTGGAGGAGCTCGAGGGACGAGACGAACCAGATGTCCTGGCGCGGGCTGGTGCAACGCGCACATGCTTCATAGTTACGTATGTAAGCTATTCCCATCAACCAATGGTTTCGTGGTGTAGTTGGTTATCACGTCAGTCTAACACACTGAAGGTCTCCGGTTCAAGTCCGGGCGAAATCAAATTTTTGGCTTTTTGGCATGGGTTAGTAAATCACGATTCTTGTTCTTTTTTTCTTCTGCTTTCAGCGATGGACTAAGATAATCAGATCGTTGTTTCTTTCATATGGGTGATTTAGTCAAGAGAAGCACTCATATAGGTCTGCTATCAATCTGTTCTATCTACATCGCTAACAGCTATAAGCGTGCGCTGAGCGTACGACCTTCACGAGAGACGTCTATGGAGAGAAACAGCAGTTTCGCCCATGCTCCTAGGACTGTTCTCTCCCTGTCCGCTTCTGTGCATCTGGGTCTGCTTTTTCGTCCTTGGACATACACATGCCAACGTGCTCATGATCATCTTTGATCTCCGCTGCGAACCTTCATCCGTTGCCAACTCTGTTCACTGCTAATGGTACCCCGGGTACTGGATGTCTTCGTGCGTTGAAGATAAACCTGGTGGTGTTCAAACGAAACGGGGGCAACCACTTAGCGTGACGACATGCCCATCGCAACCAGCTAGCATGGCCATGATGATGCCCTCGTTATCCAGCAGAGGTCAAGCAGGATCAGTTTCAACACGGGTTTTGCTCAAAGTAGCAATTTGTTTCACGCGGCTCAACGACCTCGAGTAGACCAGGACACAAAGCGGAAACGGATCCATTGAAAGTCCATGCGCCTCTGGGCCCGGAGAGGATAGGAAGCCATTTCCTTGCCTGTCAAATCTATCGACGTTGCAAAGTGAAAATATCCCCTCGGGTGAGGAATAAACTGCAGTGATCGTGGGGTACAGAAGCATCAAATCCGCGATTTGCACTGCAGTTTTGGCTATGCGACCAAACCCGAACATGGATGGTCAGTTCATCATCCTTGGGGGAGAGTAAAATGCAGTGAAGACACGTTAGGCACTGCGCCTCAATAGATGCGCTTACCGCGTTTGTCGACAGTCTTGCCCAACTCAGCTCGAGAACGTCAGACAAGCACGCGAACCAACCACAGCCCATGTCTGAATGCCAACTGAAAAGAGCAGGAGAAACCACATGTCACAAGAAAAGGCTAATCCACAGACGCCTCTCCCTCCTGGGTACATGACTTCCCCTGGATCCCACATCGCCTTGCTCATCTCCATGATGGGACATCTTCCGCATGGCGTAGTCGGTTCGTTATGTACGACTTTAGTGCTTTCCCTGGGGTCGCTGAGTACTCACATTGAACGATACTGACGAGGAAGAGAATCGTCCAGAATTATCTATCCCGCCGACCGCTCTACCGAAACATATTCCGAACTGCCAGGACAAGTTGTCCCGGCCTGGTCATTGGCGATCGATCGAATGGACACTACCAATGTTGTGTGCATGGATCGATTAGCTTGAACATGTCTTCGACGATCATCGCAACAATAGGTGTTGTTGCTCGGTTCTCTTGTGCGTTAGGAAAATGAGGTTGCCAGGACGGCGGAAGACCTTTGGGACCCGATTTCTGTCACGGGTATTCGTTTTTGACAAACATGGCTGCCCCGACGTCCGAGGAGGCGCAGAGCCGGGCTTCAGCATGACGCTGCAGGAGCCATTGACTTTCTCACTGAGGCAAGGGAAATCGCAGGCTAGGAACGCCAGGAAACCATCGCTGAGAGACAGACCACCTGAGGGTCCAACGTCAAGCAGATTCATTCTACCTGCCTGTATACCGTATGAGGTAACTGGGAAAAGACACCCTTCATCAAGGAAACGAAACTCAAGATATCATCAACAAGAGCTGGTCCGCCTAGGACTCTTTCCCGTTCTTTTTGTTTTTACTCCCTCATCATAACAGACGCAAACTCATCATCTGTTGTTATGAGGTCAGCTCACTTGCCAAACAAGAAGGTATCGTGCCAAGAGGGCAGACAAAAAGAAAGGGGGCAGGATCGGTGCGGTGCTCCTTACAGTCAATCGTTCCATCGCCGTTCTTGTCGGCCATCTGAATCATCTCGTCAATCTCGGCGGCGGTCATGTTCTCGCCCAGCGAGGTCAGGACGTGTCGCAGCTCCTCGGCCGATGGTACCGCTGCCGTCGCGGTCAAACACCTTGAACGCGTTCTTGAGCTCCTCCTCGGCATCGCCGACCTGCACCTTTACCGCCATCAAGTTGAGGAATTCTACACACATCGAGTTAGTGGTCCGCTCCCGAGACGCTTGATGGGTTATGCAACCCGAGCGACTCACCATTGAAGTCGATCGTGCCGTTGTTGTCCGCGTCGACCTCGTTCACCATATCCGTCAACTCCGTGTCGCTGGGGTTCAGACCCAGGGACCTCATGACCTCTCCCAGCTCCTGGGCGGTGATGTCACCTGCGGAAATAATGTCAGTTTGGGGTTGGGATGAGAAAGCAAAAAGGAAACTGCAGCAAATCCGAGATGAGATGGAACGGTCTAAGCCACGCCGTTCCCGAACGGATTTAAGAAAAAGTAAGGGTTCGCTGGAGGTTTAAAAAATAATTCCCGATTGTCTAGAAAAAGGGGCGCAGCAACTTCGCGCGGCTCGAAAAAGGGTGTTGTTACTGACCGGTCCCATCCTTGTCCTGATGTCGAAGTTAGCAAAAAGAAGAACTCCGGCGTCGTCGAAGGTTGACGTAGGCCAGCCCAAAAAAATCAGGCTCGGCCAGCCTGATGGAAGGAAGCGGGAGGGAGAAACTCACAAACAGGTCAAAGACCTCCTTGTATTGCGCCCTTTGCTCTTCAGTCAACCCAGCAGCAGCCTGGACATTGTGGTCAGCTTCATAAATCGGAGCATCTCGAGCGGCCGAAGCATAAGTTTCTCACCATTTTTTTTATGTTGGTTATGTGGTGGTGACGAGTTGTTTGTGAAGGAAGTTTTGGTGAGTGAGCGTCGGTGGTTTGAGACAGGGAAGACGGAGTGGGCGTGGGCACCGACAGCTGAAAGCGGGGATGTGACGATGACCCCGCACGGTGCTTAGTGCGAACAGCATCATCAATTCGTACGGCTGGGGGGGAAAGGCATTTGGATGGAGGGCTGCGTTTTAATTTGTCCCAGATTGCATCAGCGTTTCCTTGTTTAGACGGCCCAACAGTCGGGGGTGATCAAGTCAGCCTCATCACAAATCCCGCGGCCACCGGTTGTGTGATTGACGAATTGGCGTTATTCGCAAGGGCAGCGAGGCAGACTCCAACTGCCGGCGCAGCTGACATAATCCAGGCCTAGACCTTGTCTCAAAAGAATGTGACGTAACGTGGGCAGTTATCGCCGAAGAGTAGAATGAGTCTTCCGGCCATTATCAAAAACACCAGGAATCACCACCAGATGCGCAAAAAGGGGCCCAACCGGGGTTTGAACCCGGGACCTCGCCCAATTAAGCTACGCTTAAGAGTATTGCTACCCGAAGGGCGAATCCTACCACTAGACCATTGGGCCATGTTGAGTTGGAGCGAAGCACAAGTGCCTGTTGTAGGTTCGGTTTGGCTCCAGGCAGGCACGAGGTGAGGAAGTTGGAACGCAAAGAGAAGGAGCCACGCGGTGTTAGAAGGAGAACTGCAATAGGCATCGACTGGCAAGTTTAGCATTGAAGGCCTTTTCACTGCGAACAACTTGCACAAGGTACCGCAGGGGTGGGATTTGAAGAACCAACAACAACACCATGCCGTTGGATTTGAGTAACCCGAGCCGAGCACCACCGGATCCAGCTTCCGATTCCGAACTTTCACGTCGACCAGCACCCGACACCAAGATGCTGACGCCAAGCTTCAAAGGCGCGGAATCCAACGCGGACAATTTACCGCATAGCGAAACGATACACCTTACCCACCGCCCCGGCATCGAACCCTACATCCGTCCAACCTCCAAGTACGAATAGGCCAAGCGGCTGGGCCCTGGACCGTATGGAAAGCCAACACGTTCTGCGAATACGGCCCCCACCACCGGCATTGGGATCTCCAAAAAGTTCAGTCCCGGCCCCACGCCCGAAAGCCAGGGGACGCCAAGTTCCAACCCAGCCCGCCCGCAGTCGTGCTGCAAAAACTTACGATAGAAGAACGGTGTTCCCCGCGATAACGAGTAAGGCAAGCCGATAAACCACGACACCGCAAATTTCGACTCCGATATTGCGCCGGTCCGGGGTGATCCCCTTCAACGTTCTCCTCCCCCAACCACCGCCTCCCCTTTCCCCGTCTCTCCTCCTCTCCCACCGTGCCCTTTTAAAGTTACGCAGCAAATCTCTCCTTTTTCCAATTCGTCTGGTGTTGTCAGTTTGACATTTCGCAGAATCTTCCAATCGCGAACCGTGATCTACCTCCCACCTTGCGGTACCGTACCGAGTCGCACAATCGCAACCTGTACTGAGGTACCTCGCGTCGTACGAACACACAGGCACGCGACAATGGCAGACCCCGCCGAGCCCCCCTCCTCAATTCTCATCATCGGCTCCGGCGTCTTCGGCCTGACGACAGCCCACGAACTCGCCCTCCGCCCCCGCTACGCCTCCACCAAGATCACCGTTCTCGACCGCTCCCCCGTCCCCGGCCCCAGTGAAGACGCCGCCAGCGTTGACTCTTCTCGCATTATTCGCTCAGACTACGCCGATCCAGCCTACGCTCGCCTCGCCGCCGAAGCCCAGACGGAATGGCGCAAGACCACGAACCCTTCAGACCTTGGGGGTGAAGGCCGGTATCGGCAATCCGGCTTGTGTCTCGTCGCCGACCCCAAGTCCCCTTCTCCCGCAGCTCCAACAACATCATCACCACCAAAAAAGACCAGTCTGGAATATGTCCGCGAAAGCTACAATAATGTCGTCTCACTCGCAGGGCCCGATGGTGATAAGATCATCAAAGAGCTTCCCACCCCCGAGGCAATCCGCGAACACCTTGGCACCCCAATCGCCCCCGGAACATGGGGCTACATCAACCCTTTAGCTGGCTGGGCTGACGCTGGCGAGTCAATGAAGTACCTCGCCCGCCGAGTCGAGGCCCTTCGCCGGGTAAACTTCGTCTCTGGCACCGCTGTCCGCTTGAACTACTCTTCCTCCTCCACCGTCACCGGCGCAACGCTTACCGATGGCCGTGTCCTTTCCGCCGACCTCGTCATTGTCGCCGCCGGTGCTTGGACGGGCCAGCTTGTCGATCTCTCAGGCCAGGCCATCGCGACCGGCCAAGTGCTCGGATACATTGACATCACCCCCTCCGAGCTCGAGATCCTCTCCAAGATGCCTGTGACTCTCAACTTCAGCACAGGACTCTTCATGATCCCTCCGTCAGGACTGCAGGTCAAGGTCGCCCGCCACGCCTACGGCTACCTCAATCCGACACCGATCCCTCACCCATCACCCTCATCCTCCGCGAAGAAGAGCACCGTCTCCCTGCCCGCGACGCACATCACCGACCCAAACCTCCAGGTTCCGCAAGAGGGAGAGGATGCGCTGCGCACCGCCGTCCGCACCATCGTCCCGATCCCCGCGATCCACGACCGCCCGTTCGTGAAGACGCGGCTGTGTTGGTACACCGATACCCAGAGGCGACTTCTTGATCTGCCACACCCCGAGGCGAAGAACCTCTTCGTCGCCACAGGCGGCAGCGGTCACGGCTTCAAGTTCCTGCCTGTATTGGGCAGGGAGATTGTGAACGTGCTGGAAGGCAGAGTCGACAAGGTGTTCACTGAGAAGTGGAAGTGGAGGGCGATCAACAAGCCCGAAGACGTCACGAATCTATATGACAATATTTCATGCGACGACGGCAGCCGTGGAGGCGTACCTGGCATTTTGCTCAAGGGCGAGCAGCCCAAGCTGTAGCGATGATGTAGAAACGTAGAGACGTAGACGCAGGTTTTGTACAAACACAAAAGTTTTTGGTTTTATACGCGCCAACGGGATTGGGTCAAACATAAGCCAGCAGCATTTTTACACATGTCGCTCGTCGTCGTCCAGGATGTCACAGCGGCCAAGTCTTGTTCATGAAATCAGGTTTGGCATTGCACTCATACTAGTGCGTGCTAAGCTCGCATCAAACCCTAAACTAAAGCCAGAGTAAGAATGGAGTGATCAACCTGGCCACCCTGACCAGTTGATGTCGCAAACCTGTTTTCGCAGCTCAACACACGCCAAGCCCCTCCCGACCAACTGTCCAGGAGGCGACAAACGCATCCGTCCTCTCGCCTCCGTCTCAGACCCTCATGCATCTAAGTTGCTTCCATTAAAGAACGGCGAAGTCGACCTGCGCGTTGCCGTCGACCATGCCACGAGCAATCTATGTAGTGTCGCGGGATGAGAAAAATCTTATTCTTTTCGTCTGAATCAAACCACCCAGACTGAATGCCCCCAGTCCAGGATCCCTCCTGTGCCAACGCCAATGCAATGCAACGGAAAATCAAGGGATAACACAAACGAGCATCGAGGCGTCTTGGGCATGGCCAAGATGCCAGTTGACGGACGCTCGCTTTTTTTATGGTGTGCGTAAAAGGGCAGTCGTGGTATCGTGAAGAAGGGGTAGTGTCTAATCGTACAAGTCGGCAATATTTTTGGGTGATGGTGATGCATCAAGCAAGTTGATGATCCATCATTGACTGTGGTTTCTTCAGACCTTGCGGAAATCTGCGACGAGTTAGCACCTGTACGAGACGAATTGACGCAGATATACTGACCCTGGAGCACAGGATAGATCATCTCGAAGGCCTGGTAAATCTCCTCACGGACCTTGGCACCAGTGAGGACGATCTTTCCAGAGACGAAGATAAGGAGCACAATCTTCGGCTTAATCATGCGATAGATGAGACCAGGGAACAACTCGGGTTCGTAAGAACTGAAATTGTGATGACGAGAGGCGAGACCTTCGAGACGGATGGGGAACTTGATGTCGCAAGATCCGACAATGTTCTGGATCTTGAAGTCGGTGAACTTGGCGTTGAAACCAAGCTTCTGGATGATACGAGCGTACTTGCGGGACGCAAGCTTCGAGTCGTCCTCGGACTTGGCACCAGTGACAACCATCTTACCGGAGGCGAAGATCAGCGCTGTGGTCTTGGGCTCGCGAATACGCATGATGACGGCGGCGAAACGCTACATTGAATGTCAGCAATAGGAAGCAACTAGAGCCAGTTTGACTGCATACCTTGGGGTTGTACTCGGCGTTCCTCGCGTGCAGGGCAATCGTCTTCAGGTCCAAGCGGCAATCGAGGTTGACCGTGGCAACGATGTTCCTTTAAGCAGCGACATAAGCGTCATGGAGCAGAAAAAGATTCTCATGATATACATACTGCAGCGTGGGAGTCAAGCCACTTCCACCCTGGGTGGCAGCAGGAGTCGCAGCGGGGGTCGCGGGAGTCACCCCGGTACCGTTTGCGCCTTGTTGACCGTTGACGGCGGCGACCTGGCCGTTGACGGGAGCCTGGGCGCCATTCGCCGGGGGAGGGAGCTCGTGAGCACCGCCGGGAAAAGACAGCGAGCCAGGCGCAGTAAAGGCCTTGGCTTGCGCCGCACTGGTAGGATGGGTTTGAATCGCCTCCATGATTGCGGTTTGCTCGAGGAGTGGGCCGAAGATGGGGCAAAGAGCAGATCTGTGAGAGTCAGCAAATTGACCTAACCATTATGGCAAGCACACGCCATTACAGTATGATGCTGTAATTATTTATCGCGGCCAAGAAACGTAACTATGGGGAATGAAATGCGGCTGCGATTTGACTGGTGATGTTTTTTGCGAGATCGCGTAGGTGGCGGAAATATTTATAGAAGGGTGGTGGGTGGTCTGTGCGCGAGACTTCTGCACCACGATGACCTCGAGAGTCAGGAAGGTGCGAGCCAGGCAGAGGGAGGCAATCGCGCAGGCAGGTGCAATGGAAATAACGAAAGATGAAAGAAATGGAACACCATACCAGAAGTGGGAGAAAAACAAGTGAATGTCTCCCCTACAGCGACTGCTCAAGACAGATAGATAGGTAGGTAGGTATGCGCTGGTCTCGGCGACTTGGCGGTCAAGCAGATGGCGCGATATGGGATCTCAAGGTTGAGGTAGGTCGACGAGAAGGTCGTTGGTTTCGTAGGCGTCGCTTTGGATTTGTCGCGAAAGACCCAGATACCACCAATCAACTCGACGTCTCGGGATACCTCGTCACGGTTCAAAGCACTTGTGTCTCTATTCGTCGACGATGCGATGCGCACGGATTGTGTCTACAAGGCGCAGCGACTCGTTCTCGACCTGGTCGTCGTCGGAAGGGATCGCGCGAGTAACGTAACGAAGGGATGCCTCGAAAAGAACGTATTCCAGATCTTTTCTTTCTTTCGTGCAGGGTAGGATATGCGGGTACACTTTCAGTTAAGAGAGCGATACCACCTGGGCCCTGGCTGATGTTGACAGCTCCGTCGTTAGTCTTGGAGTGTTGGGTAGTGAGGTAGAGAGAGTATAGAGATCAGCCTCGATGGGATCCGAGGTGGTGATGTCTGTGTGTTTTTGTCGATCGACGTCGTCGTCGTTGATGACGGTGGTGAACGTGCGATGAGGCTGTGACGACGATGACGACGATGCAGGATCGTGTGCGGTGTCTGTTGGTTGGATTTTGAGTTTGGGGGTGGTTTGAGTGGGGGTGGAGAAGGAAAATTAGAAAGGCCGAACGTGAGTGGGTGTGACTACGTAAGGCCGTCGGTCGGAGCTTCCGCGCAAGAATTTCGAAACAAGCGGGTTGGAGGGAGGCCTGCCTCTTTATAATTTTGGCCATCGCCCGCCTGAGCAGTCGCCCCAACCACACCCCCCTGCAACACAGCCAAGGGGCCCCAGGCAGCCAGTGCGCCGTGGCGGTTGGTCCTGCTTGACATTGCCTGTGCTTAGCGGCCGCGCTAAGGCGATGCACCCAATCAAAACCGTGTATTCCTCACATTTTATCTCCTTCCCACCCTAATGTCCCCCCTGTTGTGACCACCCAGCCCCTGAAGTACCACGGCACCGCGTTTAAGGTCGCGGTACTTTCACAAGTCTTTTCTTTCTTTTTGCGACAATGCATTCTGGCCAGTGCTTACCTCTGACGGCTGGCTGGTAGGTGGTGACGATGCTCTGCCCTAATTGTGATGCCGGTTGCTCTTCGCTGCCCTCTGCCAGGCCTGCCAGTCCAGCCAGTTCAGGGCCACAGTGTCGTGTTCCAGTGAGAGGCCCTCCCTGATATGGGGCCATGTCATCATCCACAGCCGCTGTCCAGTCCCAGACCTGGCTATTCTTTTTTTTTCCTGCCCTGGAGCCTGCTTTGCGCTCGCAGCTTTTTCTTGCTTCTTCTTTTTTTTCCCTTCCACTTTTTTTTTTTTTTTTTTTTTTTTTTTTTCGCGACTCAACTCGGGTCTGTTTGACTGGCTCATCCCTGGGAGGCCCATCGGTCATCCCTCTCGCTCGCCATTTCGTCAGGGTTGACCGTCCACACACACTCCTTGATTCCCGCTGGGAAAAAATGGCAACACGCCTTTTTCCTTCCTCGCCTTCACTCCGGGCCAGACCGACTGGACCTTTGCGGATGCTTTGCCTCTTTTTTCAGCCAGCGACGATGCAACATCTCGTATCACTATCACTACCGACACTCGCTCGCCACGACAATGGCCCAGCAAACGAAACGACGCGTCGGGTCAGCATCATTTCCGACACCGTCGCGACACCAACGCAAACCGCCCGAGAATGACGACGGCCTGGCATAGCCCAGAGGCAACAAACAAATCAAACCCAGACGGCATGGCAATAGCGCCCGCGCACCAAGTATGAATGCTCTCGCTCACTCGCTCGCACTTGCCCGCACCCGCAACCGCACCTGCACCGCGACAGCTCTCAGCCCAACCCAAACCAACCAGACGCCCTTTCCCTGGCCTGCCAATGCCACCGACGACAGCCCGTGGGCCACTACTGCCTGGATGGACACCAGCCAAATGCAAATCCCACAGCAGCGCTACCTACCACGCTATCCGACTGGATGCCGCTACCTTACCGCTAACGCTACCTACCCACGACCTGCCGACCCCATTCCGCTCGGTTCTTCTTCCTTCTGCGGCATACCGCGATGCCTGCCACCCACTACCAAATTGCTTCCTGCGGCGTCCTACTCCAACAGCTCCAGCTGGAGCGCTCCCACGGCCAAATCCCACTGTCCGCGTCAGTCAGTCCCTTTTGGCAGCTGCACCACACCCACCACTCCAACCACTCCGTCGCAGGTCTGGACTGTCATTGACTGGGCCCCCCCTTCACCATTTTCTTCTTCTCCCCCCCTCCCCCCTTTTTTATGATTTTCGCATCCTCCCAGCAACCAAAGGGGCTTTTTCCCTTTTCCAACCCCCTCCTTCACTCTCCAACCACACACTAGCGCTCTGAAACGCCGAGCCTGCCCCCTACTTTGATGCCTCACTGACGATCAGCACCGACATGTTCCGTCAGTGCTGAGCAGCTGCAGTACACGAGAAAGCAGCAGCATCGCCATCACCCATCCTCTGGCGAACGGCCTCGCCGTCAAACCTGTCAGAAGAGTCAGTCACCAGACCAAGCCCGGACGCGACAACACGACGACGCGAAACAGCAAACAGTCATAGAACACCGCCACGGCCACGATGACAAACGAACACTGAAGCGAAGCGCGGTCAGGAATGCGCGAAAACGGCACCTTGGCGCTTGCGCTGCTTTCGGCCACTCGCGGTCCTTCTGCTAGGAATTCTATGGGCCACGGCAGCACACAGACGGCTTCCGACGTGTGAGTCATTGACTCCAGACCGGCTCCAATCGGCCACCACCAGCCATGGCAGGGGTATGTGAAAAAGCATTGTAAAGGCTGGGTTGGGCGTGTTTGTCGCCCGCCTCCCACTCAAAGCAGTGCCAACCAAGGGCTCCATCCCCCCGTCGTAAGACTGCCCCGTACTGTATACGCGAGCCTCGCCACGCCGCGGCCCATCACGGTCCATCTCTGGAACCCGAACTTTCGCCCGAGAAAACTCTGTCGACACCTTTCAGGACCCTCAGACTTCGTCAAATGCGCGATAAGTCCGATGTGAACGAGGAGGCCTTGGGCACTTCTAGACGTTCGTATCGACGTCTGCTTCTTTGGCGCAACCGTTTGCTTCCAATTTCGTGACGCTCTCGCGCTGCTTCATCGTCGTGGCAGAGATGGGCACTTGCAGCAGTCTTGCAGATGCAAATTTCACCGTAATCTTACTGCTAGGTATCGTGTACCAGGGCATGAGGGAGACTGGGGGCCTCTGGTCTGTGCGTCCAATGTACCTCTGGATCCGCCCCGAAGTCGAGGTACATCTCCAGGTTGTCGGCTTCGCCCTGCGCGACTCATGCATGTGCGAGCTTCTCCTGGACACACAGCAGCAAGGTAAGGCCAAGCCATGAGTTTTTTCATTTCTGGGACGCGCCGCGCAACGAGAGTTCCAGCATTTGGAGCAACTCGGCCTCGCGGGACCTGGCGAAGCTCCATCTGCACTGCTACGACTCATGCAACTTCAAACACCACCATCCGACAGCCTCGTTGAACAACTCTCACGACATTGCCTCCAGTGTCGCATCAAAACGACCGTTTAAATTGTCGAACTTTGATTCCGTCGCCCTTGGGCTTGGGCAGCGGTTGATGGAGAACCGACGTGCCCAACGACGTCTCACGAATCGCCCTCTATTCCCACCGTCAGCCGGTAACGTGTCCATACGCTGGCACGCAATGAGGCTTGTCGCGAGCGTGACATTCTGTGTCAGCCACTCTGACTCTCCCACAACCCACAAATCTAGCCATCTGTCCATTCCAGCCTTGCCCACCGCATGAAGTCCAAAAACTACTTGCGTCTCGCAAACCACCCCTCCTGTCTCCGATTTCGTCCCCATCTCCCCAAGCCGGGGTCTTCTCCGATCGGGGGCCGTTCAAGCCATAAGCCGACCAGGGGACCTTCTTACTCGCTTGGATTCACAGCATGTCCATCATCACAAGCCAGACGACGTTGTGTGGTGCCATTGCCTAGTCGGGTCTCCCATGGCTTTCGCGCTCTTCCAGAAGCCTTCGTCATGCACCGGCAAAGTTCCTCGTCTGATATGCCCGAATCGAAGAAAGAACCGGGAAAAAAAAGAACATGTCATTTACCACCATTCGATGTAAGGGTACCGCTACATTATCCGTACGCCATCTTACCACAAAGGAAGCTTTGGCAAACAGCAAGCCAACATATGAGCCCAATGAGAGAGAGAAGGGGAAAAAAGCTATTTTTTGCTTTCCGCGCCGCCTTCCCAACACGTGCTCTACTCCGAAGTACATGGATATGGTCATCGGGCCTCCGAATGTTCGAAGCATTTTCCCTACCTTTGCTTTTTATCTTGTCTACTTTGTCGGAACAAGTACAGCCACCCCATCTAGGCAACACAAGAAGAGATGACAGTCCTAAGTTTCTATTTCCTCCGCCTCGTCGTCGTCTCGAATCCCTCCTCTTTCTATGACATGTAGTACTTGGGGCCCTCTCCTCCCTGGGGAACCTGCCAGTTGATGTCCTGGTTGGGCGCCTTGATGTCGCACGTCTTGCAGTGGATGCAGCTACGGATCGGGACAGAGTCAGTCAACCATCCATCAGAGACTCCCTGAATCATTCTTCAGGCAGACAGGGACCTATCGCGACATCGGAAGGGGGAAAGGAAAAAACTCACTTTTGCGCGTTGATCTGGAATCGCACTCCGAGCTCCTTGGTATCGTCCTCAACATACTCATACACACCCGCCGGGCAGAAGCGGTTCTCGAGGCCCTTGAACTGGGGCCACGTCTCCCGCGTGTGCTTCTCCCAGTCCTTGACCTGCAGGTGCACGGGCTGGTCCTCCTCGTGGTTGGTGCCGGTGCGGCTGACGCTGGTGAGGATGTCGAAGCTGATCTTGCCGTCGGGCTTCTCGTACTCGATCTTCTGGAACTTATCCGCCGGCTTCGTCGCCGCGTGGTCCGGCGTCTTGTGCTTCAGCGTCCAGGGCACCCGGCCCTTGAGCACGTATGCCTCCAGGCCCGAGTACATAATGCCGCCGTAGAGGCCCAGCGGCGTGTGGAACGAGGGGCGGAAGTTGCGCACCTCCTTGAGCTCCTTCCAGATGGACGAGTTGCGCAGCTTGTCCTCGTAGTCGTACAGGAAGACCGTGCCTTCCTCCTCGGCGTCGCTGCTGGAGAGGGCGTCGAAGGCGGCCTCCGCGGCCAGCATGCCAGACTTCATCGCGTTGTGCGTGCCCTTGATCTTGGGCAGGTTGACGAAGCCGGCCGAGTCGCCGATCAGCGCGCCGCCCGGGAAGGCGCACTTTGGTATGCTCTGGAACCCGCCCTCGATCAGCGCGCGCGCGCCGTACGTCAGGCACTTGCCACCCTCGAGGACGTCCTTGTACATTGGGTGGTGCTTCATCTTCTGGAACTCCTGGTAGGGGGAGACCCAAGGGTTCTCGTAGTCGAGCGCGACGACCAGTCCGATGGAGACGAGGTTGTCGCCAAAGTGGTACATCCAGCCGCCGCCGTAGAGGTCCTTGGACAGCGGGTAGCCCATCGAGTGCGTGATGCTGCCCTTGTTGAACTTCTCCGGCTGCACCTCCCAGACCTCTTTGACGCCCAGGGCGTACGTCTGGTGCTGGCTGTCGCGGCGGAGGTCGAACTTGTTGATGACCTGCTTGCTCAAGCTGCCGTGGCAGCCCTCGGCGAAGAGGGTGCAGCGCGCGTGGAACTCCATGCCGCGCTCAAAGGCCTCCTTGGGCTTGCCGTCGCGGCCCATGCCGAGGTCGTTGGTGGCGACGCCCTTGACGCTGCCGTCAACCTCGTTGTAGAGGACCTCGGAGGCTGCGAAACCCGGGTAGACCTCGACGCCGAGCTCCTCTGCGCGGTCGCCGAGCCACTTTGTGAACTGGTTGAGGGAGACGATGTAGTTGCCGTCGTTGTGCATCTGGGGCGGGGTGGGGAGGGGGATGGAGGCGGTCTTTGTGAGGAAGCGCATGCGGTCGCCGCCGGCCGGGGTGGCGTACTCGAAGCGGTCGGGGTTGTCTTCGGAGAGCCAGTCGGGTATGAGCTCGTTGATGGCGGTGGGCTGGATGACGGCGCCCGAGAGGATGTGGGCGCCCATCTCGCCGGCCTTTTCGAGCAGGAGGACGCGGAAGTCTTCGTTGCCGGCCTCGTTGGCGAGCTGCTTCAGGCGGATCGCGGCGCTGAGTCCGGCGGGGCCTGTGGTGGTTGGTTTTCGTCAGCCATGTTCCCTTGTTAGTTTGTAGATTTCCGGGGTGAAGCATTACCGCCGCCCACGATACAGACGTCGACCTGGTCTGATTCGCGCTCAATGGACGCGGGGTCGAAGTCCTCCTCCTCATCGCTGCGTCGTGGTCTGCTTGTCGTGAATGTGCGGGCGCCCAGGGGGCGGAAGACGGTGACGGAGGAAGAAGCAGCCCGTGTTGAGGGTAACCTGCTGGTCGTCGTCCTCCTGGAGGTTGTGCTGGAGAGGTATGCTGCTTGCGCTTGTGCGGGGTGTGTAGGGCGGTAGCGGCATCTCGAGAGGTTGCGGGTGCTGCGCTGCAGGCTCCTCGCGAGGGGCGAGGCGCTGCTCATCTTGACTATTGTGTGGTCTGTCGAGCTCCGAGAGGAGGGGCAGTGGTGAAGTAGTAGATTTGCCCGAGTGTAAGGGAGGGGCAGCTCTCAAAGGCGGGAGACGAAGAGTCACGAGCAGCAGCTCCGAAGGCCTCGTCGTCGTGGGTCGTCTCCAAGGCCGGATTCGTCGTTAGGTCGTCGTCTGGGGATGGTCGAGCTGGCAACGGACCGCAAGCCGTCAGCGCAATTGAGTTTCTCGTTGGACTACGAAGGGGAGCTGTACCTCGGCAGACTGAGGGCACTAATTAGTCAATTGAGGGCAGTTGTGAACACTGGAAAGCGGCGGGACCTGCAGTTTTGCTCTTCGAGGGCAGCGCGGCGGGACACTTAAAAAACGGACTCGACCGGGGCCCTGCAGGATGAAAGAGCTTCTCAGGTTCCTCTAATACGTAATTGGGGCAGAGGCGTAAATGGGGGAGGGGACAAGATTGAATGACACTGCGATCCCACCCACCCTCCAAGGGCCAAAACCAAGCTCGGGCCCTGGTTTCCGGTTGCTGGTGATAGCCGAGAGAAACCGGTCCTGGGGATTCTGGACTCGGACGATACTTCCGCGATGCAGCCAGAGAGCGGCGAAACACCAGGTAGACGGCGAGTAAATCCTGCAAGCTCGTTTGGCAGCTGAAAGGTACCTCCGTACCAAGAGCAACCGTGGACCGGGAGAAGCCGAGTTACTTGGGAGTATTAACCGTCTGCAGCGCAGCGCAAAGAAAGGGCTTGGAGGGCTAAGGCTTTAGCTTTCTGGGGTCCCGGGACTGCCAACGTCCAATCAGGGAGCTCAAATTTCAAATTCCAAAGTGGGTTCCTCCGATGTCGTCTCGGTCACAGGGACAAAGACGCCGTCGGCGTAATCTTCATTTTTGCCGAGACTGACGTTTGCAGATGGAGATTTGTGTTCGGCATCATGGTTTTTTTTGCCGGTTTCTATTACTACGAATGAGCTGTTTCTATTGCTGTAGGGCTTTGCCTTGCGTTGTGCGCGCGATACCGACACCGACACCGACACCGCGTCTACTTGTCTCCCGTCTTCTTGCTCTGAGTGCGCGTCGGAGCGACCTTTTCTGGCGATGATGGGTAGCTTGGTGGTTCGTCTGACTGCTTGGTGCCCCAGTTGCTCTCTGTCGAGCCCACCGTGAACTCCAGGACCCCGCCGTGGTAGAAGAAGTCGTGAGTGATCCAGTTCTTCGTGTACGGCTCCCCGTCCAGCGTCGCGCTCTGGATGTATATGCCCTCGGCCAGCTCTTTGGCGTTCTCGGCTACCTTTCGGATAACGGCGGGCTTGGCACCCCGCGATTTGATCCGGACCTCAGGGAAGAAGGGCGGGATGAGCAGGTACACGTCCTGCCCCGCGACAGGGAAGAATCCCATCATGGCTAGACCGCTGAAGGCACCCATGGCGCAGTCGTCGTTGCCGGGGATCCCGTTGATGCTGGCGTTGAACTGGGACGGGATGTAGCTCCGGGCGGTGCGGGAGCTAAGCCCGGGCCGGCCGGCGTAGTGGAACTGGAAAACGGTCAGGAAGCCCTGTTCGTTTCCCATGTACACGATGTTCCCGCCGTGGTAATACTCGAGCCGGTCGACGAACGCGCCCCGACCGCCCATGAGCTCCATCAGCGTGTCGTGGTCCTGTGGCGCGAAGAACGAATACAGCCATGGGGAGCCCTCGTACGTTGATTGCCACGTGTCAAAATAGCAAAGGTGCTGCTCCGTATTCGGTGAGCAGATGCGGGTGTTTTGGTATTCGAACGAGCCGTTGATCAGCCGTGGCATGAGGAACCCCTTGTACTTCGTCCTGTCGATTGCCTTGCCGTCCTTGTTCTGGATAAGGTCCACCTGCTCGGGATTCCACAGGTTCTGCCAGTTGGCGCTGCGTTGCATGTACTTCGCATGGTCGTCATCGAAGCCGAGCCCCTTTGCCATCTCTGCTATGCAGAAGTCGTCGTATGCGTATTCAACCGTTCGCGAAATCGAGCGGCTGTTGGGTCCGCTGGAAATCTTGTCCATGTGATCCTTGGCGATGTACCCTAATCCAAACCAACTTTCGAGGTTTCCGCGGCCTTCAACACCAAAGTTTTGCGGTGCGACTATATGACTGCATCAGAGGAGCTCATTCCACCATCTTCTAGGCTACTTACTCTCAGCATCGGAGACCACCGCCTCGTACGCTGTCTTCCAGTCCACACCGTCACTGATATTCTTCAGATAGGCGTCAGCAATGACGATATCTGCGTTGGAGCCGCCCTGACTGTATCCTTTGCAGAATGACATTCTACAGTCGGGCAGCTTACCAACAAATCTGTAAATATCCACCAATGCTCTAACCATCTGCGTCTGCGCCTCCGGATCTATGATTGTGAGCAGGGGATGCTGAGCGCGAAATGAGTCCCATATGCAGTAGAAGGAGTCAAAGTAAGGTTCCTTCGACTCCCAGAGCGGGTTCTCCCCGGTGTAGTTCTGAGGAGACAGCAAGCTTCTGTAGAGTCCGGACCAGAACGTAATTTGCATGTCTTTACTGACGCCTGTGGAATCGACCTCGACGGCGGAGAGCTTCTCTGCCCAGATGGATCTGGCGGCCTTCACGGTTCCGTCAAAGTCGAACTTGGGGATCTCGGCTTCCGCGTTCTTGCAGGCCTTCTCCACGGAGATGAAGGACAGGCCGACGCGGGCGAGGATTTGCCTCTTCTTGGGACGCTCAAAATGCAGCCACGCGCCGGCGGCACCCGTCGGGTTGTAGAAGCCCCTGGTGAACTCTGAGAGGTGCTTCTGGTCTTCGTGGGCGTTCTCGCCTTCAAAAACCCCCGACTTTCGTATCGTGGCACCGCGGAAATCGGCACAGAAAAATGCCGAGTATGTGCCTTGCCCAAACGAAGGCCTGAACGTGCCGTCTCCTATGATGCGGCCGTCTTCATAGACCTGAATGCCGCCACTGGACCTGCTCTGGGCGATGTCGGTGAGATCAATCAGGATCAGCGGATTGCTCACGGCGGTGATGGTGTCCTTGTTGGCCACATCCTCGTACGACACGGTCTCATTTGGTGAGAAGGAGAACCGGAATAGGGTTGTGTGCTCGCTGGCTGTCATCTCGGCCCGAACACTGTTGGAGAGGTCGACGGAAAAGTAGCCGGGGCTGGCTCGGACAGAGTCGTTGACACGATAGAGACTTCTTTGCTCAGTGGTGTACTTACACATCGTGTAGTTGTCGTTTGGACACCCGGGATGGACGAATAATGGAAAGTTTCCGAGAGACGGTGACTACGAATGGTATCAGCCAGGTTGTCTTGAGTGAGATCATTCATGGCCAGATGTCTTACGCCTCCAGTTCCTGCTCAGAGAATTAGCTGATAGTCGTCATGGCCGCAATAAGTTTACTAACCCGAATCATGTAAATGGGAGAAACCCGTGATCTTCGAATTGTCGGAAACCCAACCCGCGGCGTTTTCAGCTCGTGAGTCGGTGTCCGCGCCGGCTTTGGCCATGCCTGTATTTCCTCTTAGTAACCATGAGCTCTACGTATCATCAGCATTATCACCGACATATGGGAGTGTAGCGCCGGGAAACACATGGCCGCCGTTCACAGTCCCGATCAAGGGATCTATGTATCTCAGAACGGGATGTTGAGTATGCAGATTTGACTTTGAAAAAATAAGTCCAGCCAGTCCGCCGGCGCCCGAGATAGGCCACCAAAACACGAGGCAGACGACGACGAAGGCGAACACCAGCAAACGGACAGGCCTTGAAAGACCGATGGCAGGGATGAGGACAGCCATGTTGAGTGGTGGGTCTCAGCGACAGCGGTAAGAGTCGCCGAGATTGAGACACGGAGGGTTCGGTAGAAGATGCTGCCCGTCAAGACGCCATGCGGTTGGAAGAACTTCTGCCACTCTCCTTGATTGGCGTAAGCTGCTTACTGTTGCCTCATCCAGATGCTGGCCCCTGCGGATATGTCAGTGCAAGACCACGAAGTCTGGCACAGAAAACAGAAACTGGTCAGCGAAATGCGCAGAAGCTGGGTCAGTGAAAGAGTTGTCCACTGCGGATAAGAAAAGAATGTAGGCGGCTAGAGAAGTATTGCTGGCTAAAAGATGGTTTTGTTTTTCCTTGGTCTTGACGTTGACGTAGTAAGGTTAGGATCATGGAGTGTTTTCTTGGCCAGGAGGCGTGGAATGATCAACTTCAGCCGAAGGTTAGGTAGGTCTCGCGTCTCGTAGTGGACGGCGTCCGCTAGTCTTGGCTCCGCCACGAATGAACAGGTATGTTTTGCGGCCGGTAAGGTTCGAGCATCCAGAGTCAAGACATCGATGAAGCTATGATTCGGGGGCAACAGGACACATGTGCTGCTATTTGAAGACAGGCGGACCCTGTCCAGAAACGAAGGACGCCCGAGTTTCCAGCACGATGGGATAGGAAGGAGAAGGGGAGGGGGGGGAGAACAAGGGCAGCTGTAGCAAGGGGTGGTCGTGTCTCGCGTCTCGTCGATGGAGCCACGCACCATTTTTGGGTCATTTCATTTTTGGAAAGCAGTAAGAAGATGCTGCTGAGTGGTTAGCTTTCTCTGGCTGACGGAGTAATCTGTCTGCTGCAACCATCCCGTCAGCTGGGCATGCACGCCAGACGCGCCGATTCAGATGGGGATGCGGAGGACGCGGGCTTGTCCGTCTTTGGTGTCTGAAGAAAGCTGAAAAGCAACGCCAGATACGCTGCAGAAGGTCTGCAGTGACAGCCACCTGAAGCACACTGCCTGCCAGGGGGGGCCGATTGCCTCGTAGCAGCGGGACCGTAATTAAGGTTAAATGTTAGTGCAACTCGTGCCGTTTTGCCTATCGTTCCTAACGTGGAATGCCTCCGGTAAATTGCCCGAGGCTACACTACCCAGGTCCTGCATCTTCTCCAATTTGTCGTGCTCCCCATCGTCCTTTTTCTCTTCTCAACCCCACTCTAGCTCTCTCCTCAGAGATTGATCCTGCGATGACAACCGCCTTGTTTTCCCACACATACCCGACACATCCCTACCGTCGAGCACGGTTCGAGACTCTGTAACGGCAACGTCGAATGATGGGCAAAGTCTCTTTTTCCAATCGTACTCACTCGTAGGTTCAGCTGTCCATGCCTTGGCAGAGCTCGTCCCGACTCTAGGTAGTCTTCCAGCAACACGTCCAAGCGGACCACCTTCATGAACATGAATTGAACACACGAAAAGCATCCGCGAACGCACCTACTCATGCACAGCGATCCCTCCGGAGACTGCCGCGTCAAACCCCGGAAGACAGCTTAGCTTCTGGAACAATCCTTTCCAACAGACTCCCGTCATACCAAGTGTCCAACCCGGTAGTGGAACGCCTCCACTCACCCATCCCAAGTTCCAACCACAGCATGCCTCATCGGGAGAACCACCAATCCAATGCGCCAAGCCGAGTGGCTGCCGTTGTCCGTCTCTTAGCATGGGGAGATCCAACTGCATGACGGCGGAGAACCCTGCTCGAATCCCCTCCAGCGAATCCCACTTCATTACTCAAGCCAAACCAACTTCTCCCCTCCCGCCGGCAACTCTGGTGGGAATGTGCCTGGTCCGGAGGAGACACCTGTCAAGCGGCTCAGTGTCCCATCCCGTCTGAGGACGCGGTCTGTCTCTACTCTGGGCGATGAAGCCCGCGGGAAACATTCAAAACGAATCGACTGGTCTGAGCTTTCGACCTGATGCCTGCCGCATCAACTCCTCTCTCAATGCTAAAACGTCGCGGAAGCCCACGACTTTCTTCTCCCAGTGACCTGCGGTTGTTGGTTCTCCCACCTGATCGTGTTGTCTCCCCATCACCTCCTCATCACCTCCTCATCCCCCACTTTGGTGCTTATGGTCTGGTGGGCACTAACACGCAGAGCGACATCATAATCCGCTGCAATACGACGACAAACTATACAACGTTTCCTTCCCCCGCACACTGATCGTCCCCGCCCAACACCATTCCAAGGTCACGCGAACCGGTTCATCTCGACCAGGACAAGCATGACCGGCAGCTAGTCTGACTACCGTCCTCTTCGGCCTTCATAAATATGCTCTGCCCGCCGACGGCCAGACAACGCGACGTCTTGCGGCCGTGACCGTGACCGTGACTGTGACCGCACTTTGTTCGAATACTCGTCCAGACTTGCCCGAGTTCTCCACGGCCAACCTTCGCCATGCCTCCCTTCTCCAGACTCATCCTCCTAGCTGGCCTGGCATCAGCAGGTCTTAGGCAAGACTGTCCGCACTATACCGACTATGCGGCAACTCCCCATGAACCCTTCTCAGACGGCGTTCACAAGCTCGCCTATCAGCGCCCTCCTCCAGAATGTCGCACGTCAAGCTTCCCAGAGGTTGAAAAGACCATCACCGAGATGAAGTCTCTCATCAAAGATCCGGATCTGTACCGTCTCTTCGAGAACACGTTCCCAAACACCCTCGATACAACAGTCGCCTGGCAAGGTACGGCCGCTTCCGACGCGAACGAGGAACTGTCGTTCGTCATCACCGGCGACATCAACGCCATGTGGCTTCGCGATTCCGCCAACCAGCTTCAAAGCTATCGCTCTCTGTTAACCCGCAACTCGTCCTCAAATTCTCTGGCGTCCCTCTACCGCGGCCTCATCAACCTACAAGCTCGTTACGTCTTCAATGCACCTCACTGCAACGCCTTCCAGCCCCCAGAAGAATCTCAAATCGCACCAACAACGAACGAAGCTGGCGGATCGGACCATGTCGTCCCCGCGTACCCTACCTACTCGTACTTTGAGTGTAAATATGAACTCGACAGCCTGGCCGCCTTCCTCCAGATCTCACACGACTACCACACCGCCACAGCAGACAAGGACTTCTTCGCAAAGTTCCAATGGCCCAAAGCCATGGCCGTGCTCCTCAACACCACCGACGCCCTGCTGACCGGGACCTACGCCGCGGACGGGACCCTGAACCCCTCCCCGGCCATCTTCGAACGCCGCACGACCTCCGCCTCGGAAACGCTCTCGAACAAGGGCAACGGCGCGCCCACGAACGGCGGCACCGGCCTCGTCCGCAGCTTCTTCCGCCCCAGCGACGACAGCTGCATCTACCAGCTCTTCGTGCCCGCCAACATGATGTTCTCGCGTTACCTCAACTCCTGCGCCGAGATGGACAGCATCGACAAGGGCATGGCCGAGCGCATGCGCGACGCCTCCTCCCGCGTCAAGGAGGGCATCGAGGCCCACGCCAAGACGACGCATCCCACCTTCGGCGAGATCTACTCGTACGAGATCGACGGCTTCGGCAGCCACAACCTCATGGACGACGCCAATATCCCCTCCCTCCTCTCCGCGCCGCACTACGGGTACCTCTCCTCCAAGGACCAGGTCTACCAGAACACGCGCAAGTTCATCCTCTCCCAGTCGAACCCGTACCAGATGCGCGGGCCGGTGCTCAACGCCACGGGCGGCCCGCACCTCGGGCCCGGCATGGCCTGGCCCATGGCGCTGATCGCCCAGCTCCTGACGTCCGACGACGACGACGAGATTTCCAGCGGGCTGAAGCAGCTGGTCAGCTCGACGAACCAGCTGGGCCTGATCCACGAGTCCGTCAACAGCCACGACGCTTCGCAGTGGTCTCGGTCATGGTAGGATTTCATCTCTGTGTTTATTCTAGAGACGAGGAGAATGCTAACCGTTCGTGTTGTAGGTTCGCATGGGCAAACGGTCTCTTCGGACAGATGATTCTGGACCTGCGTGAGAGGAAACCCCACCTGCTCGAGAAGAGCTACCAGTAAAAAGGCAATTTTCGAATACAATGCCGTCTTTGTGTACAATCCGGAGTGGAACGTTGCATTCAGAGAGGACATAGTCCCCTTTGACCTTGCGAGTCTACCTGCACATAGCGTCCTTGGACCTCTAATTATATAGATCAGATATGTAGATGACTTCAACGAAGCAAACTCAACAATCACCGCAAGGAATGAGGTATCATGCAACATCAACAGCACATCGTAAGGCAATATTGTCAATAATGGATTTACATTCCTATCTTCTCTAGCCTCGCTTCATAACATCATGCACTCGCCGTCCGCGCTTTTCTTCTTTCAGCTGAGGTCAAACCCGGCTCCGGAAGAAACGGCGTAGAGTAGCTTCTTCCTCAGCGTTTCCTCGTCTTTGTATCGCGGCAACTTGAGAAGATTTACACACGTGCTCGTGCTCGGTAACCTCTCCTGATCCTCGCCACCATCACGAATGCTGAATCGCGGACTCAGTTGTGAAAAACCCAGCAGCGGCGCTCGCGGCGTACTGGTGACGTACTTGAGCACATCCCGACGCTCCTTATCAGAGAACCCAGCCATGACCTTCCAGAAGAGTTGGACCGTTTGGTGCTCCAGACCGTCGTCTCCAACTTCGTACAGGCCCGAATAGATGGTGTTCTTATGCAAGTCATCAATGTCGATCTCGGAGCTGTCGCCGCCGACGAGACGCTGGATCTCGTTCTGGTTAAACATGGAGAGCCAAGATGGGGCTATGATGGAGCGCAGTCCGCGCAGGAAAGCGGCCGTCTGTTGCGCAGGCTGGGCAACAAGGCGGTGGCGCGCGATGTACGATATGTACAGCAGGCGATTGTCGTTCGTAACAGCGACGTTCTCGCCGTTGGGGATCAGATTTCTGGAAACAGTGCGCACAGGTTCTCCTGGTAATGAAACCTGGTCGGTGATGGTAAAGTCGAGCGACAAGTCTGCGACGTCGCTAGTAAGGTTCTTCAAGTGCAGCATTCCCTGGTAGAGCTCCTCGTCGAGGTCTCGTAAATCGTTGACGTTGCCGCGGTAGCTGTTTTCCCCGGTCTGACCAGAAGCCCACTTCAGCAGGAAGAACCCGGCAAATGCAATGTCAATGAGGATGCCCTCATACATGCATTTGCCCACGATCCGGCCGAGGAACTCAAACTGCCGCAACAGGTCCTGCACCTGGTCTTGCCAGTCTGCAGAATACTCTGGGTATCCGGCTCTTCTCATAACCTCTTTCAGCTCGTCCATTGCGGTTGGGTTGGGGTATAGGAGGCCTTGACTGTTGGCTGTGAATAATGAGATGCCTTCCATTTTGCTGAATGCTTCTGTTGTAACGCTTGTGAGGAATTCTTTTGTGACTCCACCTCCATCGATACCTGCTTCAATCGTGTCGAACTGGTCTACGAATTGGATTTGAATGGGTTCTTTGAGGCCCTCTCCCAGCTCATAGAACTGCTCAAAGGCATCGCGGAACACTTGACCTCTTCTGATTTTGCCGTGATGGCGGCCAGCTGGGCTTCTACCAGGGGATCTTAAGGGGTTGTGCATCATGTTCATCCTCCACTGATCGGGGTCCATGCCATCCCGACGCTTGTGCTTGTCGAGGTAGACAAACTGACGGAAGATTTGAACACGGGTATCGAAAGGGATGACAAAAGGCATGTGACGCAAAATTTCCAGCTTTGGTCCAATGACTGCTAGGAGGCGATCTCTTTGCGCCTTTCGCTGCTGAGATCGTAGCTTTTCGATTTGAGCATGACGCGAAACTCGCTGCCCGGCTACAGTATGTATGAAGCTCCCCCAATATTGGCGTCTTCGTCAATCTCCCCATCATCGTCGTCGCTGGAGTCAGACATTTCGTTCTGGCGTTCCTGTTCGGCGACCACGGCGCTTACGAAGCCCTCCATGTCGAATTTCGATGTCATCAGCCAATGATTCGGTGGTAAGAACGGCCGCCTTGAGTCTCGCTCATACAAAAGTCGTAACGCTGAAGTGACAATACTGCGGAGGCTGCCCAGATCAAGCCTTGTATCTGAGGAAGTGGATTTCGCATTCTGTGCTTTGGCGTCTTTCAATGTCTTTGAGGCACTGTTTCCAAAATAGGATTCAAGTTGGCTCATAGAAACCGGCTCTGAGTTTTGGATGCCCTGCTGGATGTCTTGGGCGTTGTAGTGGAGGGCAAAGGCGAGGTGCTTCAGAACGATGCTGAGGTCTTCTACTTCTTGCCGCGACAGGCCGCATGACCGCAGACGAGAGGGCTGCTTGCTACCCTGGAGTAATGATGGGGAAATGCCGCTGAAAAAGTCCTCATCGTCGCTCAAACGAAGAATGAAAGTGTAAAGTTCGAGAAACAGGAGCATCAACCTCCATTCCTGCTCGCGTGATACATCGGCAGACTTGGATTTTGAGAGGTAGTTTCGTACCAAGCCGACTACAGACGTCGAGTCCCGCAGGGCTTGTCTGTAAATACTGGTCTGGCTCATAGCTTGCCAGAGAAATTTGATGGTCGGCAAGACGCCCACGCTTGAAGGAACGTCGCCCAAGAACAGTCGCATGCGAATCTCATCGCCATTCTCGGGAAAGCATCGGAGCAGTGTGAGAATATACCCGGATAACAGGCTTGCGCTCTCGAATTCCTGTGACATGGATCTAGATCCAAAGTTGCTGCAGTACGTTAGCAGCGTTGAAGAAGACGGGGAAGGGTTCACTGACTTCGTGAGTTCAGCAAGAAGAATTGATATGCCGTCTCTGTCCACCAATGACGTGAGTCTTTTGGCAACGTATGGGGGTAGGGGCTGAATGAGTTGGTCATCAGCGCTGTTTGAGTCAATGGTTGACGAGTTGGGTTCCACGGGCTTCACAGATAGTCTGAGGCTGATGTCTGCAGACAAACTTGAGAGTTGTAGGTGCAGTGCATTTAAATGCTGTAGTCCTTGCGACTTGGCACCGCTCTCTTGGTGAAGTCCAATGAAATGTGCAAGGAGCCACAGTTGCTGGCCACGGCTAACACCGTTAATGCGTCCGTCCCTGTAAACTTCGGTGATTGATGTCGCAAGGCGGCCAAGATCAATATTGCGAGAGAATACCTCGGCGTGCTGCTCGACAAGTCTCAGATCATGTCGTGCGAGGAAAGACAGTGAAAAAGCTTCGTACGTAGCCAAGGAGTTGATTTCTGCGGAGCTGTCAGCATGCTAGCACATGTCAGAGGCCGACTGGACCACCGTACCGTTCCCGGAATTAGCTCCCAATGGCATTAGTACAGCCCGAGAGATCACCTCCAGAACAGACTCTTCAAGGTCTGGTGCGCTAGCTATGTCTGCAAGAACCGTATAGTATTGTCGAAGAGATTTAGAGATCGATTCGGGAGCAGTACCGACGATTTGCGTCAGGAGGTTCAAGAGCAGTTGGGCGTCGTCGTGTTGGCTACTCCTGGATTGGTCAGCTAAGCCTTGGAAAGGACCGGACATGAGCTGTCTCAGAGGCCCTGAATCTTGACCGACGTCACTTACTCTTTCTTTGTCTGGCCTTCCAAAGCCTCTACCAGTATGCGGACGTATCGTGCCAATCTTGAGGAAGGTAGTCGGTCGGATGCGAGGCATTCGAGGTTGGTCGAACTCAGTTCTCGCGAGAATCGAAAGAGACGCTGCAAATCGTCGGGTCGGGTAGGCTGGAAGGTTGTCAACAGCAGTGGCAAAGCCATCGAAAGTCTCTGCTGTGTACCCAAGTCTGAAGTTGTCGAATAGAGAGCGTCAAATGCTTCCCGGCGGAAGTCTCGAAGCCACCTCCTGGCTCTGTGGCCCCTCCATGTCTTTTGAATCTTTCCGGCTGCCTTGAGCTTATCACGGTCCTGTTGTCTCTGTGCTCGCTCGGCCTGGGCGTTGGATACTGTTTTGGAAGCTCCTGATCCTGCGGATGGTGTCCATGATGTGGCGGCGAAGGGGTTGAGGTTCTGGCCGCTGAGGTTCACGTTCCGAGGACGCCTGGAGTTTCCTGTGAAGGTGGGGAACATGTTGCCTCGTAGAACGAGCGTGGTTGGAATATAGTGACGATGTTTGCTATTATCTCATGTCGCAGCAAGGATGGGCGAGGGCGCGTTTGGGGAAAGCGAAAAGAGGGCGATGTCGAGGGATGTCGCGGACGCAGTTGCCTTCCAGAAGCTTCAGGTTCGGATGGGTGTATGTAATCGATATTGACCTTCGCAGTCGGCGATAACGCGGGACCTGGACAATCAGTGACGGCGCTGGAGGGGAAATGCCGTAATTCGCGGCAAGCCCCGGTGCCTAGGGTGCTAGGTAGGGTACCTTAGGTACCTCAGAGGGCTAGTGGGGTCTGAGGTAAGCTGGACTTTAGACGCTGGAGCTGGTCCGGGCTTGTGGAAGGTTCCGGCGCACAGGACAGGTGCTACCTTAGCCCCATTGCTGCACCGGGGAAAGCAGTACCACCGGTATCGATAAGAAAACAGGCCCCCGATAAGACACCTGGAGAAAGCTGTGAGGGCAGTTAACACGATGGGGAGAGACACAAGAAGCGACTGATTGACTCCAGGTGAAGGAAAATGATATCGCCAGGATTGGAAGAGAACGTTGACCCCCAGCAGGCTGACTAGGGCGTTTTAGTTGACTGTTGCTCTTGACCAGCCCAAACGAAACAAAATTCAACCTTTGCCAACGGCGTTTCGCCATCAAGGCTTGGCTGACTCGATATTGCACCTCTGCACTGCGCCTTTACTCGTGTAAGTGTCGGTGTAGAAACACAGCGAACCATCAGGCCGGTCAAGAGGGGGGGATGCTTTGCAGAAGAGAGGCCTAGAATCGATGCGATGTGCTCGCGATAAATCAGACTTAATTAAGGCACCAGGGCTGGTTCATGCTGAATGCTTGCTTTTGAACAAGTTCGTCACGGCTTGTTGTCTGGCGCTGAGCCGGCCATCGTCCAGTGAGGGACCAAGCATCATTCAGCTAAGCGGACAGGCCGGGCGTTGGCGGACAGCATGGCACATAGAACGGTTCAAGAGGCGCACATGGGTTCATCCCCATGTTATTCGTACCTGGAGTAACCTAACCGTCTCGCATGTCTTGCAGGTCTGCGTCCTACCGTCCTACCGACCCCTCAGACTTGAACGTCTGGGTCTAAGACGGCAGCTAACGAAGTGATGGAAATGTGAATGCCGGATCTGCATCTTGGGCGGCTCGGCACAGACAGGCGCCCATTTGTTTGGTATCGAAATTGCAACAACACAGCTGCGCAGATTTGGAAATGAGCAATGCCCCCTGACGTTGTTGTGTCGCAGAAGGCTGAGCCAGTCGTGCCTGCATCAGTACCTAAAGACTTCGAGCGAGGCAGGTTGTATGAGAACATCGCCGTGGCAGATCAAGCCACCACCCACTCCTCCTCCTCCTCGTCTACCTACATAGCACATAGTAGAGGCCTTGCTCTGTGCAACGACTCATCGTTTCCTCTCTTCCATCACAGGCAGGTCCACCAACCGTTTGGACCAATCCACAAGGGTCGAAACCCACCGCATAAAATTTTCATAAAATGATGGGAACCCCACATGGGACAGGCCGGTACCTGAGGGCTCTCAACCGTTTGTACCACAGCCACGGGGAAGCCTGTGCCCGCTAATCCTTATTGCAAGCCAGCCGTGAGTCGCTGCAGATAAAGATAGTGCTCACTGAATTACTTGCGCCTGGCGCGTGACAGTGACTTTCTGCGCGCCGTGGCCATGTACCCACGTCACTAGCACATGCCCTGGTCGCCCCTCCACACCCCTCTGCAGAGAAAAACTGGAAGGCACACTCGGTTTTGCACTTTCCTGTCACTGGTGGGCAAAGGTGGGAGAGAGCAGGAAGGCGCCGCCCACGGTTCTCACCAGCCAGGCGGGAGATCCAGAAAAAAAAAAAATCCATCTCCAAAAGCCACACCATAGAAATTTATTTCTCTCCGCTCCTCCTCTTCTTCTCTCTTCCAACAACTACACAAAACCCTATCAACAACCCCCTTCACATCCAAAGAGGGTCTGACAAGGAGTACGTCTTTCGTACTTGTTCTCTGTCTCGCTCACTTTCTTCATCAAGAAAAAAACTTCAAAAAAAACTTGAAAAACCCCCCTCAAAATTTCCCACCTCCATCTACGGATATCTCCTCCCCCTCCATTCGCAAGAAAATCCCAAGAGGCTCTTCTCCGCCCCTCGTCCTTCTCTTGCTTCACCACAGCCCTTCGCGCACCTGCCTGTCAATCTTGCATCAAGTGCGTCTCTTGTGTGTCGGTCAAACGTCACGCATCCGAATAACCTCGTTCGACAAGAAAGGCTTTTCGCTGCCTCTTCGACTACCCTTATCCTCCGCACCGTCCAGGTCCCGTCACACGACCCATCGTCAGATTCTTGACTTGGTAGGTGCTTTTTTTTCTTCATCCGTTCCCCTCTTCATACCCACATTCGCATATTTGGAGGGGTTGCGCCTTGGCCCTCTTCCTCATTCTTATTTGGATTTCTATTCATTTCACCGTCAAGATCGTCGCCTAATCAAGCCTTGCTGTCGCAGTATCCTTCCCCCGTGTCAATCTCAACACCGATACAATGGCTACTGCTACGAACAACGGCGCTGTCGACCAGCTCGCCAACGACTTGAGCAACGCCTCGCTCAACGGCGCTGACAAGAACGCCCCCGCCATCAACACCAACGTTGAGGCTCAGGGCGACAATGCCGACGCCGCTGGCCCTACCCCCACCACCGCTCCTCAACCCCAGGCCTCCGCCTCCCTCTACGTCGGCGAGCTCGACCCCTCCGTTACCGAGGCCATGCTCTTCGAGCTCTTCTCCCAGATCGGCTCCGTCGCTTCCATTCGTGTCTGCCGTGATGCGGTTACCCGCCGTTCTCTTGGCTATGCCTATGTGAACTACAACACCACCATTGACGGTGAGAAGGCTCTCGAGGAGCTCAACTACACCCTCATCAAGGGCCGTCCCTGCCGTATCATGTGGTCTCAGCGCGATCCTGCCCTCCGCAAGACTGGCCAGGGCAATGTCTTCATCAAGAACCTCGACGTCGCCATCGACAACAAGGCTCTTCACGACACCTTTGCTGCCTTCGGCAACATTTTGAGCTGCAAGGTTGCCCAGGACGAGAACGGCAACTCCAAGGGTTACGGATTTGTTCACTACGAGACCGACGAGGCTGCTTCTCAGGCCATCAAGCACGTTAACGGCATGCTCCTCAACGAGAAGAAGGTCTACGTCGGCCACCACATTCCCAAGAAGGACCGCCAGAGCAAGTTCGAGGAGATGAAGGCTAACTTCACCAACGTCTACGTCAAGAACATTGCCAACGAGGTCACTGACGACGAGTTCCGCGATCTCTTTGCTGCATTCGGTGATGTCACCTCTTCCTCGCTGGCCCGCGACCAGGAGGGCAAGAGCCGTGGTTTCGGTTTCGTCAACTTCACCACCCACGAGGCCGCCGCCAAGGCCGTTGACGACCTTAACAACAAGGACTTCCGCGGACAGGACCTGTACGTTGGCCGAGCCCAGAAGAAGCACGAGCGCGAGGAGGAATTGCGCAAGTCTTACGAAGCTGCTCGCCTGGAGAAGGCCAACAAGTACCAGGGTGTCAACCTGTACATCAAGAACCTTGACGACGAGGTCGATGATGAGAAGCTCCGCACTCTCTTCGCTGACTTCGGCCCCATCACCTCCGCCAAGGTCATGCGCGACACCCCTACCGACTCCAAGGAGGACGAGGAGGGCTCTTCTGAGGAGAAGGAGAAGGAGAACAAGCCTGAGGCCGAGGAGAAGGCTGAGGAGAAGGCCGAGGATAAGGCCGAGGAGAAGGAGGGCTCTGAGAAGAAGGAGAAGAAGTCGGACAAGAAGCTCCATGGTAAGAGCAAGGGCTTCGGTTTCGTCTGCTTCAGCAACCCCGACGATGCCACCAAGGCTGTCGCCGACATGAACCAACGCATGGTCCACGGCAAGCCTCTACGTCGCTCTCGCCCAGCGCAAGGATGTTCGCAAGAGCCAGCTTGAGGCTAGTATCCAGGCTCGCAACCAGCTCCGCATGCAGCAGGCCGCCGCCGCCGCTGGCCTTCCCCAGCAGTACATGCAGCCTCCTGTCTTCTACGCCGGCGGCCAGCAGCCCGTCTTCCCTCAGGGCGGCCGTGGCATGCCTTTCCCCCAGCCCGGCATGCCCATGCCCGCTGTTCAGGGTGGCCGTCCTGGCCAGTTCCCCGGTGGCTACCCTCAGCAGGGTGGACGCGGCGTTCCCCAGCAGATGCCCCCCGTCTACGGCATGCCTGGCCAGTTCCCCCCTGGCGCTCCTTACCCCAACACCGGCAACCCTCAGTTCCTTGCTGCTATCCAGCAGGTTCAGCAGGCTACCATGAACGCCGGCGGTCGCGGAGGTCCCCAGGGCGGCCGTGGCCCCGCTCCCATGGCTGGCATGCCCGGCCCCGGCATGCCCGGCTTCCCCCCCAACGCCCGCCAGGGTGGCAACCAGCCGGCGCCGGCCGCGGTGCCAACCCCAACGCTCCCCGCAACAACGCTCCCTTCCCCCAGGGTGGCCGCGGTGCTGCTCCTGCCCAGGATCTCAACAGCTCCAGCCTCATCCAGCAGCAGCTGTCCTCTGCTGCTGGCAACCCTGGCCAGCAGAAGCAGATCCTTGGTGAGGTTATCTTCCCCAAGATCCAGGCCATGCAGCCTGAGCTTGCTGGAAAGATCACCGGTATGCTTCTCGAGATGGAGAATGCCGAGCTTGTCAACCTGTGAGTACCACTTTAACCCGACGCAATGATTAACCACTAACAAGATGCAGCATCGAGGACGAGTCTGCCCTCAAGGCCAAGGTCGACGAGGCTCTCGGTGTCTACGAGGAGTACATTAAGAACCAGGGCGGTGAGGAAGGCGAGAAGAAGCCTGAGGAGACCAAGGCTTAAACTTGGTCCTTCGGATATCACGCAACGTCATGAGCATGATTTTTTATGTCAACATACCCTTGTTACCCGGCATCCTTTCTACCTCGACTACTGAGCAATCAACGACGCTCAGGGAGTCACTGCTCAACACGGATTGGGAAAAGTTATTTGGAATGAGGCGGCATTATCGACTGCATTTTTAACGGCAAAGGGATTTCGACGATATGCTAGTCACCTCGGCAGATGGTTGCTGGATTTGTGTTAGCATCGTCCCCTACGGCCGGCATGTATGCTTAGGCTTTGGTGGGCAGGAAGACTGGCGGTAACTCAGATGGGTGTCCGCCTCTCTTATCCCCAGGAAGGTCTCGTTGGGATGCGTCGTTTGCTACCCCGCACTATGGTTCCAGGAAGGCGTTTTACGGTTTATGTTTAGTTGCCTGGCTTCGCTCGCTGGCGATAGCACCAATACCCCCCACAGAACGGTACTCGTTTCTACAGGCAATCAGGCAGACACGGAGGTTATGAATGAGAAGTGAGTAGGAAGGGATCTCCTTAATAGAAAGTTCACAAACACTGGAGTTGTCCTTGCTGTGATGTCTACGCAGTGTGATGTGCAGCTCCTTTTTGGCGAGAACCTTTGCTGTGGTACCCCTTTCAAGGATTTGAAGGACGACTACTGTCTCCTATCACATACTGATAAAGGTCGTCCATTCTGTCCATATCCTTTGGCGAATGCACTTTCTCCAGCAGGCTGACTGAAGGGGCAGACCTCTTATCGTGCCTGGCGCAAGAGGGTGGTCATTTTACCAGCATGGCTATTTCAACATCAGCGGTTGCGTTGGATTCAAAGGAACACTCAGCTCTATGAGTGACCGCTCTCATAGTGACTCTGTCCAAGCATTAGACCTGAGAAGAAAGACTTCACTTTAATGCTCCTAGAGAAATTCCTACACAACGCATCCTGATGCAGAGTTTACTCCTGTTTACTGCAGTTGAGGTTGCCTATAAAGGGTGTTAATAGATAAATTACAATCAGGGCAAGTCGGTGGTTTTGATGCGTTTCCACCAACCAATCGGGGTCATCCCATAAAGAATTGTCAGGGGTTTGGCAGCTTCTCGACAGCCTGTTTGGACCAGCCTTCAGTGATGAGGAGACATTCGTGTGATGGTGGTCATTTACCAGACTACGTTGGTATGGCGTACCTTGAACCTGACGTCTACGTCGCCTATGTCTCAACCTTACACAACGAACTTCGGATGTTTTTCCAACCAAGAGAAACTTCTAAACGAAGCCGTGCTTCCCAGTCCCCAAGTAACTATCTTTTGTCTCTTTGGAGCAAAGATCACATCTCGACTCAACAGGTGAAACCTTTCTTCCCTTCTAACTTTTCTTCTTCGCAGTTTGCCGCCTGGAGGCGTACCTTGTTAACTACTATATAACTCTCACGGGGAAATATTCGAGGGCTAGGATAGCTTATAGAGATACTTCGATAGCTACTTATAGGGGTATATAAAGAGAACGCGAATTACTAAGAAGTAAGCTTCTCTCTTTTTATATTACTTTAACTAATTACTCCTTTAATATTAAGATATTATTACTATACTATATTAATATTATTAATAACTATTTTAAGAGTAGTAGTTTCCCTAAGATTACTTAGAAATATTCTAATAAAGTATATAGGTTTTTATGTATATAGTAAGTTTTCTAAGTAAAAAGCTTAAAGGAATATTAAATATATTAATATTCCTCCTCGTTTACTTTAATATATTAAAATATAGTTAAACTGAAGTATAGTAATATTTCTAGTAAATTAAGAAAAATATTAACTTAAATAAACTACTTAATTATCTATAAGTTAAGCGTCTCTAATTACTAAAGTATATAGCTTTATTAAAAGAACTTAACGATACGTATATAATTACTATAACCTAGTTATAGTTAATAGAAGCGGTTTACTAGATATATAGGGGGTGGTTAGAGTAATAGGGACCTGTTATATATCCCTAGTTATACAAATCTGCACTATGCAGTTCTTCACAAAATGTCAACAGGTGAAATTGTCGAGACGAAAGGCGTAGAGGCTGAGAGATGGATGAACGCCCGCCCGCACAGGCTTAAGACTTCTTCTGGGGCTTAGTTTTCTATCTGATACGGCGATGTTGAAGGGCTGCGTAGTAATTCCCTTGGAAGGTTATAGGCCCGGTTGGGAAACCATACGGTGGGCGTGCTTCCGCCCTCGGTACGGAGTTGGGATCTTGGCCGGGAGGCTTACTCTGAGATGTGCTGGGAAACCATATCGCATGTTGTTGTCAACTTAATAACGAAGGGATCCTTGAGCCATGTAAGCCACTACTGCCCGTCCGTTGTGATATTTGCGGCTTTACCGCAAGAGAAGACGTGAATACATATTGTTACGCTGGATTGATATTTCCCCGCCGGCGGAATCGTAAGGTCCAGAATACGATGTAGAGGTCATTCTGAAGTCTAGAAAGACGAGTTCTTCCGACACCTTGGGATTTTGAGCAGAGTCAGAGACACTGTTGTTGTACAGTACACCTATATTGCCTTGCAATGTCATAGAATGTATCGTCTGGAAGGGTTACTGAGTCTAGGCATGCTGTCTTGCATTGTCCCAAAAAACCAACCCACAAGTTACACAGACACAATCCTACGCAACAGGTGATGTTATGCCAAGAATACTATCACACAGTCTTACGTCGTTCTTGATTACACGCCTAGAGTTTGCAAGCATAGGAGAAAGAAATTACACCCGCCCAGACTAGCATAACAACATAGAGGAGAGGGCGTTATATATTATCCACGGAACAGTCCGAAGAGGACACGAAGTAGACGGAATCTCTAGAACCGTTATGACAGCTGTCTTTCACACGACAGTGATGACCAGAATCTGAAGCTGCACGCCTGAGATGGAAATATCTACTGCTTGACTCCGAGTCCTAGCACATACGACCATACCCATTGGAAAACTCGGGATCCCGTCCGCTCTCCCTTAGATAAGCCAATGAGGGCTGGAGTAGTAGTCGGGTCGGTGACGACCGGCGAATGCCCGGTGTTGTATGTTTTTGGAGTTTTTTTGAGCGTTAATCCTTTCGTATGCTGGTGATGATCTATGATTATTATGAGCAAGTAGCTTCGTATGCCCAGCTTTTGTGTATTTCTGTAGATGACCAGGTAGAATATGTGCCGTCTTCATCACAGATACGACATCATTAAAACATCTTGAGGTGGAAATGCTGCTGGCCCCATTCAGCCAGCATCGTGAGGTGGATGAATGTGAGGTTGTGGAGTTGTGGATGCCACAGCCACAGATGTACAGTGCGAAAATAACGGGCTGGTCCCCAATCCACGGTTCAAGCCACAACCGCTGCGAAGGTACCTTTAGCTTCTGCACCCAGGCGCATCACTTACAGCATCACAGCTCTCCAACTGCAAAGCATTTCACCGTTGTCGATCGCGATCGCGCACTTTCACCCCCACAGCGTTCCTTTCGGCTATGCGACGCGATCTCAAACGGTCGCTCCGGTAGATATGTCTTCGGCAAAGAACCTGGTCGAGTTTCCCGACGTGGAGGCGAAGCTCCAGAAGGCCCCCAAGCAATCTGCATTCGAGAAACAACGAGCCGAAGCCGAAGCAAAGAAGGCCCGCGAGGCCGCCGAAACGGCCGCAGTATACCAAGACTTTGTAAAAAGTTTCGATCACGATGACGACGACGACACAGGAAGCAGCCGCTTTGGCTCTTTCCCTCCCCAACGGCCACCGAAGGGCCCTGGTTTCGGCGGCGCGCCGCTGGGAGGAGTCGCTGCATCGAAACGACATTTTGGCGCGTCTGCGCTGAAGAGCGGTCCAGGAAGCTTGGGTCCCGTTTCCAGCATGAAGAGTGGCCCCGGAAGCTTGGGTCCTCCCGCAGGATCGTTCGGGAGAAAGAGAGGCTTTGACGCATACAGGCAAGAGAGGGATAGAGATGGCAGGCTGGGCTTTGACGATCGCGAAGAGCCAATGTCAGTCTCCAAAGTATTCCACAACAGCGATGATGAGGAGGAAGGCAAGTCGGATTCGAGGGAGGAGATGGCCGTGGCCAGGCCAACGTTGCGCCTGTCACAGCTGCCGCCAGGCACGTCCATGGCATTCATCAAGTCACTGATACCATCCAACCTGACCGTCGAGAACGTCAAGATTCTTCCACCCGTGGGTCCGTCTGGTACAGAGAGGAAGTGCGCGGTAGCCATCGTCACCTTGTCACAAGAAACACCTGCAACAGACATGGACGCCGCAGTGAGCTCATTGCAGAATCGCTACCTTGGATATGGATTCAACCTTTCATTGCACCGGCATCTCTCCTCAGCCGTTGCGATTTCCACAGCATCAACACTCAGCACCACTGCTGGATCGCAGCCTTTCGGGGCCAAGCCCGTTGCTCAACAGACGGCACCAGGCAACGCGGCAACACAGCAATCTTTCCATCGAGGCTTCGCGCCGCCCACCTCTTACGGGCCGAACGCCGCAGGCTCAGTCAACAGGAGTAACCTGCTCCATGTTCCTGTTAAGCCACCAAACGACATCAAGATGCTCCAGCTCATCAACAAGACGATCGAGTCGGTTCTAGAGCATGGCGTGGAATTCGAGGCCCTTCTTATGACACGTCCTGAGGTCCAGAGAGAAGAGAAGTGGGCATGGATCTGGGATGCTCGGAGCGAAGGAGGCATATGGTACCGTTGGCGACTTTGGGAGATCATCACTGGATCAGAATCACGCCGGAACAAAGGAAAGTATTTGCCGCTCTTCGATGGGAGCCACGCCTGGAAAGCACCAGAAAAGAACCCACCGTTTGAGTTTGTCACTGCGATCGACGAATTTGTGTCCGATTCCGAGTACAACTCGTCAGACGACGAGGACTTTGACGGAGAAAACCGCGAAGGCCAAGGGGCCGAGGCCGAGGTCACCTTCCTAAACCCGCTCGACAAAGCCAAGCTCACCCATCTACTGTCTCGTCTACCAACGACACTATCAAAGATACGAAAGGGAGATGTTGCTCGAGTCACGACTTTTGCCCTCACGCACGCAAGCCGAGGCGCCGAAGAGGTTGTCGACATGATCGTCTCAAATATTGAAAAGCCTTTCGCACGAACGGGGGCAAACCGGGAGTTTCAGTCGAACAGCAAGGAAAGAGGCAGACAAAGGGACGACTCCGAGCAGTCTGATCCCGAGCCGGAAGAGAAGGCCGAAAAGGAGGGTCCCGATACCAGCGCTGCAAGCCTCGTTGGGCTGTACGTGGTTAGCGATATCCTATCCGCCTCTTCAAACAGCGGCATCCAGCGGGCTTGGCGGTATCGACAACTGTTCGAGGGGGCACTCAAAGAGCGCAAGATTTTCGAGGGTCTCGGTCTGATGGCTGAGAAGCTAAAATGGGGCCGATTGCGGGCTGAGAAGTGGAAGCGCAGTGTCGGACTGGTACTTGGTCTCTGGGAAGGCTGGTGTGTCTTCCCGGCGGAGAGCCAGGAGATGTTTGCGAGCAGCTTTGACAGCCCACCATCTCTCAAGGTCCAGGAACAAACAGAAGACGATGAGGCCGCTAACAAGCGCAAATGGAAGTTGGTGGAGGCTTCGAACGCTGATGTCGACACCACTACCGCGGCCCCTAGGCTCAGGATATCGGACAAGATCACGCCCGAGAGGGAGGAGGATGTCGAAGGGGAACCGATGGACGAGGAGGACGTTGCTGGTGAGCCGATGGAGGACGATGTCATGGGCGAACCAATGAGCGAGGAGGACGTGGAGGGTGAGCCAATGGCAGAAGATGACGTCGAGGGCGAGCCGATGGAGGAAGACGATGGGGCCGAACAAGTGGAGGATCAGCCAGCACCGGTCGAACCTAGTAAGGTAGAGGAGGCAGCAGAGAGCGCGGATGTCGACAACGGCACACCACAGACGGTCGGACGGTTGCAGTTGTCGTCCAAGTCTGCGGGGCAATCCAGGAAACGAATGAGGGCGGTGGACATGTTTGCCGACTCCGGGGACTCGGATGAGGGAAACTAGCGGTTGCGCGTGTGGCGGAAGCAGGGCGTGTCTCCGAAGTTAGGCTCCAAAGGGGGAGGCCAGGGGCGGCGTCGGCGGCTTCATAATCTTGGTCACATAATGAAGAACTCAAGAGTATTGAAAGAGTAGCCCGGTGTCTAGCATTGCAAACACAGGTGTCTTGACTGGACCATGGGGGGCGCGGACACTGACAGGGTGCATGTGGAGGGGGGTTATGATTATCTCGTACATGTTACCGACATTGGGCCGCCAAGTTCTTCTCTTCAGGCAGGCCAGGCGGCGGTGGCATGGCATTGTACATTTAAGGCAATGCATGATCCCAGAGAGAGTCGAACGAGGAGTAGGCTTATGGTATTAGTAATGAGTCTGGGTCTGCCAGCCAAAGTTTGTTGGTGTGGTTTTTGGTTGTTGCGGCACTGGTGATGGCCAGCTATCCTTGCAGCAAGAGGCTCATCTCATATGCTCCAACAGACTTGCGGCGAATTGTGGACAGATACGGACCGCTCGAGCAGAAGCACTCAAGGCAAACGGACAAGCGCAATTGTACATGATGCCCGGGTAGGGAGGGAGAGAGAGAATTAAGGAAGAGGTGCGGCGCGGCGCGTGCAAGTGTCTTCCTAATTTACATCACAAGTGCCCACCTTTTTTCCCGTCTGTGAATATTTGACCAGCGCTATTCCTGCACAGCCATGGATACGCATTCTTCGTCCAAGTTAAACCCTTCTGAGAGGGGTGGTGGGAAAGAGCAGGGAAAGGGGGAAAGGAAGAGGAAAAAAAAAGACAGCGTCTGTTCGTTCGACAACCGTCTCGTTGAATTTTTGGTGTACCGGATCCGGCCAATCAAAACTTGCTCACTTCCCTTGCCTCTCGAGCCTCTGACGGTGGAGTATCGACAGCTCGCATCCCACCCTCCTCCACGCCTAATCCACGTCCATCTTTTTCTGCGTGTCTCTCTTCTTTCTTCGTTCGGTTTTTTGGTCCCCTGTGGTTTTCTCTCCTCTTTTCCCGACCCTTTGTCCACGCTTGAGTTGCCCGATGTAGAGGGCTCGGCCGTGGCCAGCTGCGGCGGGGGAATGCGTGTACTAACAAGCCGTAGAAAGAAGTGCTATATCCGTGTGTGTGTGGGGGGGGGGGGGGGGGGGGTGATCTTTTCATATGTACGGCGATAGTTGCTGTAGTCTTGTTAAAACGGGAGAGCATTGGCAGACGGGTTCGGATCATGCAAGGATGAAGACGGCTCAACAGGAATCACTAGACGAGTGAGAGCCGGTTCTGATCAATGCTGGGCCAGGCTGACCATGGACTCGGGGGCCCGCGAACCTCGCTGCTTGGTTTTCGTTGGAAACAAATGCGGGAATGGACAGCCTCTTTATGTTGCACCACGGCTCGGAGCTAGACCCTTGGATGGGTTACCTTTCATGATGGGGACCAGTTGGGAAGATGGGGGGGAGGGGGTGGTCCAGTGTGCCGGCGAAGATGGGGCTTTCGGGACATGTCAAAGATGCGAGAGGGACGTGAAGAAGAAATATGGCCGAAGGTACTTTTGAGGTATCGGCTGCAGGATGCTGTCAGTAGTCCTCGTGTATCTTGGTCGGCGTATCCCTGGCAGAGTGAAGTTGGATCCGTCTCGGGGGCGGATATGGTTGTCTAAGAGTGTCTAGGTAGGCACTTAGTCTTCTTTCCATCAGACTGGATGGAGGTTGGGAATCCGAAAGGGATCTAGACTTGGTCGTCGCCTCGTGGCGGTAGCACCACCATCGAGCTACGAGACGACCATGACGAGCCCGTACTTATCGACCCGATTGATTACCCCTCCCCTCTTCCCGCGGGACACGTCGGGTACGGTAGCGGCAGGGACCTTTCAGATGTGTAAGGTATATAAAGTGTAAGGCCACTTGGTTGTTGGTGGAGGGAGGACGGGTCGCATTGAAGGACGTCCAGGGACCCTGGGATGGGACGGGATGGGATGGGATTGGGACGGATGGATCGTGTTGATGTAGATGTCAGCGTTGGTCAGAGAGTTGCCCGTCTGAGCAAGGTGAGGTGAGGTGAGGCCGAGCGAGCAATCTCATGTTGGGCTGATGAGTCTTTAAGGCGCTTGCGTGAGGAGCGGACCAGCGAGATTGATAGATGGCCGGCTTTACATACATCTGTGCCATGTAGTGGGTGAGGTGGGTGAGGTCGGGTGGTGGTGCAGGGCATGGTGCATGGTGCAGGTGGTGCGGTGCGGGCTGGAGTGCGGTGCGGTGCCTGTGAAGACGCTACCTAATAAACCCCCGCACGTGGGGCTGTTTCGATGCGCTACCAGGATCCTTGGCGGCTTCCCATCGCCGCTTCGCTCTTGTCCCGCCGTAGATACCTGCTCTAGCGGGCTCTGCCTTAGCTGCTGGTAGTGTTGTTGTGAGGTGGTTTTTGGTGTTGGCTGGTGTTGGCTAATGTCTCTGTTCTTCTGTCTGGGCACTCTCTATCTCCCTCCCTGGCTCTCTCTACTGTGTTTGTTATGAACGTTACCTTACTTACCTTGAGGATTGGGAAAACCATCAGTCTCCTGTCGTCATTGCAAACACACAAAGAGACACCAAGTAAAAGCCCCAATGTTGGCCCAGGGTGCCAGGTGTGTGGACTGAGGTGGGCTTGCAGGCCGATCCCCGACGTCCGTCCACCTAAACGGTCCACCAGCCCGTTTCTGTTGCCTCCCTAGACTCCCGGTCTGCCTACTGGTAGAGTGACTCTCTCGTTAGCGACCGCCCCGGCCTTAACCACTGCTGCCATCCCTCCACAAACATTTCTGCCGCCGTGCCCGTGCCGCCGCCGCTGCGTCTGAGTCGTACCTTTGGCCTTACTCGCTTTCCCGTCCCGGACGCTGGTGCTTGTGCTTGTGCTTGTCCTTGTCAAGTGCACTTTGGCCATTCTTTACCTTCGCCGGCCCAGACTGCGGTTTACTCAACTCACCTCTTCCACATTCCTCAGCCGCCATTCTATTTTCTCGCCAATCTCCAATCTCCCGTCTCTCGTCCCGCCCTGCATCGTCGCTGGATTGACTGCGCTGAACACCACCTCGCCCACCTTCGCCGTCCTCAGCACTCAATCTCAATCACACCGGCTCATCGATCGCCGCCCTCAGCTCTCCGCCAAAATACAAATGCAATACATACAATCACCTCTGACTACACCCGTTGCTTGCTAGGCGGACACTGTACCCTTCGAACTGGCGCCCGCCTCCATGTTTCACCTCGCGGCTCACTTCAAGGGTCCAAGGTCTGCAGGAGTCAGAGCCAAAGCGAGAACCGTCGCTGCTCGATTTCTTTCTTGAGCTTCATCGTCCGCGTCTTCACTCCCACGAGCCGATAATCGCCAAAATTTATTCCTCCGTTACCTGCTTCAACAGACACCGACGTCTCCAAACCACCGCCCGCCATGCCGCTCATCAACGGCCAGAAGATGGCCTGGTAAGTCGCCGTTTATCCCTCCTGTTGCGCCCCTCCTCATCGACCTTCCCTCCTCACTGCCGCGCTCATTGCCTTGATTGAACATTGCCCTTCGTCTGCTCGTTTCTCCAACCCCGCATCGCCTGACGTTGAGACCCTGAAGACGCTGACCTGTGATCGCGCCCGTCGCTCAGCGAGCCATGCATCCGTGGTCATCGTTCCACAAAATGCACCCACGCGAATGAGCGTTTGATGGTCCCCGTACGAAAGCCCGGTCGCCCGCTCAGCACATGTCCTCACCGCCCGCCCGCGGTTGCGGCTGCGGCAGCGTCACCGCCGCCATCCCCAGGAAGCAAAAATGCGGCTGTGGTTCGAGTACCGCCGGCACGCCCACCGAGTCGTCGGCCACATCCAGCATCGTCAAGGCCGAGTCGCCCGCCAGCGATGCCCCGCCAATGTCCCCGACAAAGGCCCCCGCCGCTTCCTTCCGAGTCCAGAAACCGGCCGCCAAGGCCGCCAGTCGCAAACAGCCCTTCGACCCGGCCAACCTGGAGAGAATGGACGCTGCTCATGTCAACATCCTGCCGCCTTACGACATGGCGCAGGCGAACGCCTTACCTCACGCGAACGGAATGGCGGGCATGCAGGCGCCAAGGCCCGGGATGGAGTACGGCGCCATGTCCATGATGGGCGCTGTCAACGGAGGCTTCCACCAGCCCATCATGTACCCGATGTTTCCGCAAATGCCCGGCATGTTCCCGCCGGGTGCGATGATGACACAGAATGGTGCACTATCAACAGCGAGCACACCGAAAGTGGCGCCGCCACCAGCGCTTCCAAAGGCATCAAGTGGAGGATCTTGTTGTGGAGGAGGAGCTGCGAAGGCTCCCGCTGCGCCTGCCGCGCCTCCACCGACAGCCGCCAGCACAGGAGGCTCATGTTGCGGAGGAGCCAGCAAAAGCGAAGGCAACACGACGCAACCGTCCAGCGTCACATCGAGCCCAAAGACTCAATCGAAACCGAAGACGGGGGGCTGCTGCTCCAGCAAAGCAGCGCCGCCAATCAATACCAATGTGGTTACGAACGGCCACTTGAATGGCCATATGTCACCAAACGGAATGGCCATGTCCCCATTCCAGACACCAATTGCCATGCCGCAGGGCATGTACCAGTCTTACTTCCAACCTACCATATTCACCTACCCACCGCAGTACGGATCCTATATGTCGCCTCTGCAACCTGCCCAATGGAGGCAGACAATGGAAGCCCTGCAGTACGGACAACCTTCGCCACAGCCGGCAGGATTCAACATGCCCACACCTCTTGGCTTTGTGCCTGAAGGCACGAATCTTGCCATGGATGAATCCACATCGCACATGTGTAGCTGCGGCGACGGATGCCAGTGTGTTGGATGTGCTGCTCACCCTTACAACGACGCGACTCAGGATTACGTGCGATCTGCGTGGACCAGCATGATGGAGGATGGATATGCAGGGGCGAATGGCGGCACGAACGGTACCCACGGCGCCAACGGGCACTCGGAAGCGACAACCAACGGAGCTGGAGTCCGTGGAGTCGAAAAACACACAAACGGCGAAAGCGGCGGCTCGCCCCCCGCACCGCAGACACCATCCGATGCCGCATCAGGCTTGAGCGAGGAACAGGCGCTGTCGGCCAGCGACTTCTTCTTCGTCACGTATCCCTTTGACGGGGATGGCTGCGCCGGCGAGACTTCGTCGTGTCCCTGCGGCGACGACTGCCAGTGTCTCGGTTGCACGATACACAACAATCCCTTGCCCGAGTCATGAAGATGAGGAGGGGAAGTCCGTTGAGAGCTGTCGTAGGATGGAATTTTAGGTTTCGTTGTATATGTTTACGATGACATGGCTGGGATGATGGGAAACGGGAATGGTCTGGAAGGCCGGCATGTTTCTGCCGCGATAAGGTCTTTGCATCTTTCGGTGTTCATTTTTGCAATGTCGATACCCGCCATTGGCTGTCGAAGATTCCTGTATAGAGGTTTTATCGAGGTCTACTTCAGATCTCGGGTTCAGGCTACGCCCTGACGAATATACGTTGCTGTCTGTCACGTCCATTTTTGTTTTTGGGTCTCTTGCTTCTCTCCCTTGACAGTCATGCATGCCTGAGTTGCTGAACATTGAAACATTTGATTCTGACAGGGACGTCGCTGACAGACCCGGCGATATGGAACGACCGGGGTGAATGGCGTTCTCGGGGACCGTCGTCGACATTTCATGAGGGGAAGCCGGCACATTCAGGCCGGGGGAGGTGGTAAGTTCCGGGGCCGAATTTGGGGTACCCACGGCTCCGGGTGCCCAGCCACCCAGAGCCCCCCAGCCTTTTTCTCTGCCCGCTACGGTGGGCGTTTTCTTCCTTTCTGCAACTACAAACGCCGAACGACCAAAAAAAAGCAAAAGGGAACGCACAGCATCGGCTCATCCGAATTGCCCCAATTAACCTTCCATTGCCTGCAGCATCAACAAGATTAAACGGTTACATTCGTCAATCATTTCGCCAAATTCTTCAGACGGCGGCCAGCGCGAACGACGAACTCTCGGCTGATCGGCTGGCTTTCGCACTCTTTTTCGCGGGATTGTGGGTTCCAAACGCACTGAAACTGTAGTCAAACAAAACGACGGCGACCCCACCGACGCGGTAACGATTCGCGCGTATAGGGACATCCCTGTCAACATCGTCCGTCCATCCCCCAAGGAGTTGGGACTAAGGGGTGTGTTTTGACGTGTTGGTTGTGAGGGAAAGCTTGATTGTCCCAAGTCTGGACATCTGTTCGCCCCGCCCTTGACCTTCCATCGGCTTGCCTTGCCTCTTTTATTTTTCAATTTCCGTCTCATCTGCACCGAATATACCCAAAGAAGGTTTTTGCGGAAGTGTCGTCATGCTGGGAGATCGGAATCGGAATCGGTCGCGGTCGAGATCGCCGGAGCGGAGACGCGGGGATGTCAGACGGCGGTCGCCGGCCGATGAGGAGCATCGGGCGAAGAGGCCGAGGAGGTCCGACGAAGAGGAGAGGGATGAGGGACGGCGGCACCACCACCATCGGCACAGGAGCCACCGACATCACCACCGGGACAGTCCGCGGGAGAGCAGCGCACGCACCGGCAAAGACGTTTCCGCGGCGGCGGCAGCGCTGCCATACGACGCGCGCTTGCTTTCGAAGAACGATCTGGACGTCTTCAGGCCGCTGCTGGCATATTACCTGGACCTGCAAAAGCAGAAGGACATGCGCGATATGGACGAGCGCGAGGTTCGGGGCCGGTGGAAGAGTTTCATGGGGAAGTGGAACCGCGGGGAGTTGAGTTCCGGGTGGTATGATCCGGAGATGTTCATGGCTGCCAAAGAGAGGGTCCCGGAGGACGCGCTGCTGGGGAGGGTTCGGGACGATGCGCGTGAGGGTGGGGAAGAGGAGGAGGAGCGCGATGATGTTGACGATGATGATGACGACGACGATCTAGGGCCGATGCTGCCGCCTACCGCTCGGGAGGGCGGACGGCGCTCCGGGCCGGGAATCCCGAGTCTCGCGGACCTGTCGCTACAGCGGGAGAACCTCGCCGAGGATTCGCAGCGCGAGCGGGAGGCGGAGGTGGAGGATCTGCGGGCGCAGAGGAAGGACGACCGGAAGCAGCAGCGAGAGCGGCTCGACGAGCTGGTCCCGCGCGCGGACGCGGGGACGAGGGAGCGGAAGCTGGAGAAGCGGGCGCTGGTGAACGACAAGATGAAGGGGTTCGCGGACAAGGGCGGGGACGGGCAGGTTGAGGTCGGGGAGCAGGAGCTCATGGGGGGCGGGGACTCGGTGGCGGAGTACCGGGCGATGAAGGCGCGGGAGGAGAGGAAGAAGACGGAGAGAGAGATCCGGCGGGAGGAGGTTGCGAGGGCGAGGGCGGCGGAGAGGGAGGAGAGGGTGAGGGAGTATCGAGAGAGGGAAGAGGGGGTTATGAAGGGGTTGAAGGAGTTGGCGAAGCAGAGGTTTGGCTGAGTTGGGGGATGAAGGGACAACATAGGGAGCGAGTTTTAACATCATTGAGGAGGCGTGGCTACGCTTATCTGGCATGGATCCAATTCATTCACATTATTAGCATAACTAATCTACTAGTATTTCATGATATCCCGTGCTTCGTGCCACTTCTAAAGACTCAATCTTCGTTTGAAGTTGGTGGAGTGCGAGATGTAGCGGTCGCACAGTGAAGCCATGCATCCTGCGAACAGGAGGGGTGATGGAGGGGCAGCGCGCACTGTACCCACAACCACCTCATCGCAAAAAAAAAGTCTGGAAAATCCCGACTCATCTTCACACAACCACAGCCACGCACATTCAGGTGAGTCGCTGGCTAAACCTCACTCAGATCGCATCTAACATATCACCAGATTCTTTAAAGTCCCCAGACAAACTACTAGGCCTGCCCGAGCAGCCGAGGTCTCAAATCACTTCATCGCGGGGTTCACGAAATTTCTGCCCCTCCCCCGCCATCAACGACCCCTCCATCCAACTTCTCACCAACCCTCACCAAAGCCCCCCCAAAGATGAGCCCAGTCAGCGACGTCGCCGACGGCGACACGGGCGACCTCTTTCAGGACCCGGAGGACTACTACCCGCCCACGCCGCCGCCGACCACGCAGTCGCATACCCTCGCCTCGGGCCGCGTGCTCACTTTGCACCTGGTCGGCTACTCCCCGACGGAGGCGCACCACCTGTGGAACGGCAGCCGCGTGGTCTCGGACTACTTCGAGGCGGACCCCTCGCGCGTGCGGGGGCGCACGATGCTCGAGCTCGGCGCGGGCGCGGGGCTGCCCTCGCTGACGGCGGGCATCCTGGGCGCGAAGAGGGTCGTGGTGACGGACTTTCCCGACGTGGAGATCGTGCAGACGATGCAGAAGAACGTGGACGAGGCGGGGGATCTGGAGGGCGTGGTCGTGCCGGTTGGGTATGTTTGGGGCGCGGACGTGGTGCCGTTGTTTGAGGGCTGGGGGGAGGTGAGGGGGAGAGGTTTGATGTGTTGGTGCTGGCGGATCTGCTGTTTAGGCATGCGGAGCATGGGAAGCTTGTGGATACGATTGAGAGGGCGCTGGCGAGGAGGAGGGATGCGGTGGCGTATGTGTTTTTCACGAGTTACCGGCCGTGGTTGAGGCACAAGGATTTGGCGTTCTTTGATCTGTGCCGGGAGAGGGGGTTTGTGGTCGAGCAGGTTGTGGATAAGAGGATGGAGAAGCCGCTTTTTGAGAATGACCCCGGTGACTTGGAGGTGCAGAAGACGGTTGGCGGGTATGAGGTGAGGTGGCCTGAGGAGAAGTTGGAGGCGTAGAGCTGGGTATATGTTGGGTGTTCTTGGATGGGAAAAGTTTACGATTTGCGGATTTGCATCGATAGAATAGGAAGATCACGGCGAGAGATGGCTCAAGGGAATGGAGGGAACAGACTGCGAACTTTTTACAAAGGTCTCTAAGGTCTATGAGTCAGTTGACGCTACGCTCGCGAAGATGATTAAATCAAAGTGTTCAGACGTATGACAGCATAGCGACTGAAGCAAGGTGCTCTTCCATGTGTCTATCTACCCGCATGATTTTCAAATTCGATCTATCGACAATGTCCTGGAGGGGGCACCTTTGGGGATGTGCTTGATAGACTGACCGGTGGAAAGCCTGTCACTGAATGGCTTGTTAGTGAAGATCAATCTCATTGCAGCACCCAGTCCAGTCTCTTGGGCTGACAGGGACTTATTTCTTTTCCGTATTGCCGCCAAATAAGCAAGACTAGGAGACGCTGGACGATGGGGCAACACGAGAAAAGACTTGGCCGGGTGCCTCGCGCATACATGCAGTGAAAATGCTAATACCTTGGCTTCTTTAATGTGTACTGAAATACTGGCACACACCATCGAGGATAATTGTGGCGTTGGATCAAATGTACATGATGACTCCGCCATTTACATACAGCTCTTCGGCAGGTTTTAAAAGTGAATACAGACGATGCGTAAGTAACGACCTCGACCGTCCTACATAGCAGGCAATCAAGCTGTGGGGCCAATTTACCATGATTTACACACTAGATGCCCCGAACCAATACCTCGTGGTGAATATGGTAATCTATACTGACGTTTTCGTACATGTAGAACCGAGTCGATTGCTGATGAGCTCGCCAAGCATGACAGCTCCGGCCCCGAAAATAGTCATGATCACACTGTGAGGGCTGTTGGAAGATCTCTCTCTTCACCCACACACACCCCCCCCCCCCCCCCCCCGGGCTGATATCTGAAAGGCATGGCCAAGGGTGTATTCCGCCTGGATACCCCGATAGAGCTACCGGAAAGAGACTTGAGAAAAGAGAGAAGCTTGATAGAAGTAGCAATGACTGATGGGTTCAAGAAACCCGTGTCACTGTACGCAGCAGAGCAACGAGGACCATTTCACGCTCGCATTTCTGATTAGCTCATCCAATGCGACTACCATATTTGTTGAAATGTTTTCTGTCGCTCATGGGGTAAATCTATATACTTACGTTAAGTAAAGGTATTAAGAAACTTCGCAGTCTCTACCTCCTTGGGCCGTGGTATTTTTTGTTCTGACTGGAACTAGGCTTACATCGGCTGATGGGAATCACTCAAAAGTATTTTGAGATACATCACTGCAAAAGCGACGCCAGATCACATCTACTTGTGCTAAATGGCTCGATTCTGGCTTTTTGAGCCTTGCAAAACATCCCCACTGTCGAAAGGCGCATCCCCAGACTCTTGCTTTTGAGGAGAAGCGTAGTCAATCGATAACTATTGAATTTCAATTCATCCTTGCGTGGTATTTGGAGGCTTCCTCAGGCGTCAGAACCGGACAGCAGAGATATTAGGACTCTGTTGGATAAGTTACGAAGCAGTACGGAGCATCGATATAGTCTGTCATGGCTAGTGACTACTCTGCCGTGGAGATGGCTTATAAGCGAAGAGAAGAGAGAAAGTCCATACTTGCCTTGTCTTTGCACCAACTACGTCTGTTTCACGAAGATACTTATATTTGGTGTTCATAGAAGCTGAGACTATTCTGTCTTTCGATGTCGGCCTTCAACGCTAAAGCTATTCGGGAATGAATGAGTCAAGTTGTTTTCGACCTCCCGATGTTTCAATAACGTCTTTGGCGTCAGCAACAATCTTGGTAGCTTGATTCACAAGGTCAGCAGTATGATTCTGTCATGAATCATAGCATCAAGCCAGAAGTATGATCGGCTCAACCCAGATACAGGCGTTCTTCGCACGGGGATGATCCCTTCCTTCAAGCAAGTGAGCTATGCCTCCCCGTTCCTCGCAACGCGGGAGCATGGCGCTGGTATAAAATGCCGATGACCTCCGAAGCAAGCTTTATTTATATGCAAATCGTCAGTATCTGTCTCTAGAGGTTTAGTGTGTTGACGAACGCAATGCTGAGCCTGGATACCTCCGTACCTGCGGGCAGTGAAGCTGAGTAAGATGAAGAAGTACGATCAGGTAGCTCCTGGCTAACTTCTGATCTGTTCCTATTAGAAATGTATTCGGGGTAATATCATGAGAAAGAAAACGACACAGATGCAGAAGTACAGCTGAGAACAGGAGCCGGTGGCTTCGGCCTTCTTGACGGGCGTGTCGGGCATCTTCCGGTTTCGGTGTTCCTGTAGGAGGCCAAATTGGTTGCAACTTTGAATACAGATGATCCTTCAACTTGATTCTTGCCGTCAGTGAGAGACAGAGATGCCAACGCAAGATATACTTGATGTTCGGTTCGTGTCACGAGAAGACTCTGAGGAGGAAACCCCAAGTGGAAAATCTAACACGTTAGGGCTGTAGACCTTTAAGAGGGACGACAGGCTTCACGTATTCTCTATCGGCGTAGCCGGAAATAACTCATCCTCAAGTTTTCGTTGGGAGAGGACACCGTGCAACAAAATTCACAGCTCCGAGCTGCGAGGAACAAGTGTGTTGGTGATGGATTAGAGACTCGGAGTGATGCTGCAGTCTGTCACTGTCTTAGGCTTATTGAACACGACAGCAGTCATTGCACCAATAAATACATAAATAAAGCCATAAGATTCAATTGTGTACCATTACCGTAGGTGGTTCATGAATCCGTCGTCATAAAGCTTGGTTATCTTTCGACTTTGGTGGAAACGAAGTAATTTCACACAGCGGATCATCCTAAGCGGAATGGTCACCTGTCAAGAGACTGAGTATTTATTCTTCGATGTAAACGTTTTGTTAAAATTGAATCTCGTCTCCTTGCATGCAGAATTTGGGTCGTTTTCTGGTACGTATCTTGCATGCCATATTCGCCTCCATGACACCTTGATCGCGAGGGCAAAGGTATAAAAATCATTGAAACCCACATCGACAATTCTCATCGCAAATGCCGCTAGCAAGTGTCCATTGCTGTATCCAAGCTTATTGACCCTATCAGAGTCTTCCTCTAGTTTTGACATCTGCCTACAATGAGGGTTTTCGTCAAATGCTCAGTAGACTGATCGTTGACGAAAATGCCTAGGTTCCATAGATGATTCGATTATTATGGAATGATACCCTCGGGAGTATGAAGGGCTTTGATGATGAGCGGGAGGTAGCACCAAGTAAGAATAGAAGAGAAGTAGTCTTATGCAACGGCTCGTGAAAACACCGATCGCACTATAGCTTGTCAGCAGTTTTTTCAAGAAGTTAATCGGAAGATTAAGCAATGTGTCCGCAAGATTTTTGATCTCTCCAGAGGTTCTCGTGATCGTATGTGGCTTTCATCCAACTCGACGGGGCGTCCTCAGAGGCATTGCCTGGAACGACACTAATCCCCGATTGGGATGACTCCTCCTGCGCATAGAATCCTCAAGACCTGCCATACGTCTTGGCTGAGGTATTTAAAGAGACTTTGAAAACTGAACTTGCCATGCACGAACAATGCCATAGTGTGTGTGTGCGCGCGCGCGCGCTGTTCATCGTAGCCACTATCGCGGTAATTGTATTGAAACGTCGACTGGATTACTTGGAGCGCAAACCATTCATTTGTCAAAGTCTGAAAGCTGTTTTGAGCTACAGCTTGAGGTATACTAAGAAGATGATGTGTCACATAAGCGCAAGACGGACATCTCCAAGGACGAAACTCAACACTTCGTAGGACCCTTCGACGAAGCATGAGTGCCTTAGGGTCATGGTTCAGACCATCAAAGAGCCTAGGGTTTCTCTTACGACTGAAAACGAGTTTCTGGATCATCTGGTATGTTGTGTTTCGATCTCAAGCGGCATACGCGGCCCTGTATTTAAAGGGGTCAGGTGGTGGTGACAGGGAAGCCCTTCTGTGCATCGTGCTCTGAGACGATGTATAACATGAGGGCGTTACTTATCTCCGAGGATCACGGGACAAGAGCAATTATAAATAGCTAATCAGACGCGAAGACGGACTCGTTGACTTGTTTCTTGCTATGATCTCCCCACCTTGGCCAGTTCGACCTATATTTTTGTCGGATAAAGTGCCGCAAGCTTTGCAGGCAACTTGGAGGTATGCGGCAGGAATACTTCATAGAGCCTAGGGAACGACAGTAAGAGGGGACAGAGACAGCTGGAAGACCTAGCTTGATGATCGGAAGACAGATGGTGTACCTAGTTATCAAGTTACGGCAGATGATGCTTACGAAAGGAGCATACGTGAAGCTCAAGCCTTAGCAGCCCGGGTTGAAATGCAGAAATATCTTGCGTGGTCTCAAGGAGTTTAACTCCATCACACAGATCGACTCAATTTATAGGTATCCATCCACCGAAACATATGTGACATGACTCTCAACCCTAGTAACCTTAGGATATGTTGCAGAGGGTGGTAAAACGACAGCTACGTGCAGGCGTGTGGCAGCAAGACTTTCACAGACATCACAGTATAGAGGGCAACTGGCGCAGCTTAGGCTATTCCGGGACAGTGTAAGCGGGCCATACAGACAACTGCCCGTTACATTGCATGGCAGTCCCGTGTCCAGCTTGGCATTGGGGGGTTTCTTCATGCCGCGCCGGGAGGGCTGCCGTCATCGGCATTTGCCCTTTGGGCCGAGAAAGGTCGAACGGCGTGAAGTTACAACGACGAAGTGGTAACCATTTCTCACGGAATCAGCGGAAGATAAAAGGACAATATCTGCTCGTGAGCCCGAGCGAGTGGTTCAGCCAAGGAACCATGGAGTCTCTCCTCACGAGCCTTCCCACCCCACCGCGAGAACATTCTGCCGTAGGATTGCTGCGAGGCTGAAATATAATTGTGAGAATTTATTGGAAGAGGCTTACTGCCTCGACTTTAAGGGGCTGAAACTTTGCGTCAAAAGTTGACGTGGAACGATTCATGGCGTGACAGGTGGTCAAGGGCCCGGCTGACGTCTGTGTGGTTTGGGCGTCAGTCAGTCAACACGGGAGGAATGGCTTCAAATCTGAAGCCACCGAACGGTCAGCCACATCGCCGCAAGCCTCAAAGCCTCATTTGATCTCATCCTTCAAGCTCGCTGTAGTGGGCATCGGGGGAAGGATGCCGAGATGGCAGTTGAGTTATCGGGGCCACGATGAATTGGGACTGGAGTCGATGCGACACCGGGTGGAAGCTTGGCTGGTTTTGACATATTGGCGCCGAGGTCTTATCGTCCCTCATTTGTAAGGTGTGATGACCATCGGGAGCTTTGGGACACGTCGAAGGGGGGAAAATACCTGACAAGAGGATGCGGGGGAAGGGTGACGAGGATGTCTCCGATTCCAATGCGCCTGGTCCCGTCGTGGGCGTCCAGTCGAGGAGACTGCAAACGGGGAAAAATGGGTTAGGAAAATCCGGACACTGCAGTGTGTGGATCGGGCGGAGCACAGACCTTGTCACAGTGTGGGTCCAATTGGGTTACCCCACACTTTTGCGCACCTTGAGTGCTGGGCACCTGGGGCAGGAAGATGAAGCACTGGAAGCTCCTTCCTGCTGCAGCTTTGGCTGGTCTCGTCGTGGCTTACCTACCCTGTCCTGCGTCGGATGGACGCGTGCCTGCCTCCGCAAATCCTCCATTTTTACTGCAGCAGCAGCTATGCTTCTTCTGCCTGCTTCCGCTCTGAGATGCGCGTAGGGCCAGGAGCAGCCCAATAGCACCGACTGTCTTCGTGCCCGCCCGCTGCCGGCCGTTTCCATGCCTACACCTACCGCTGTACTACACACCACCGCACCACTCAGATGACGCAGCAAACGAAGACCTGCTCCAAGATAGAGTCCACTCGACCACCAGCTCAACGTGTCTAGTTGCAGGACCGCAGCCATCGGGAAATTTATTTGGTCTTGGTTTCTAGATGGGATGTCACGCTGGAGGGCGGTCGAGGTGGGAGGGGCCCAGCAGATTCGAATGCAATTTCCCGCCACCCAGAACGGCCCTGGAGATATGCAGGCTTCGCGACTGAGAAGAGCCTGAGGGATGGGCAGACGTTGAACCTGGCCAAGCGAGCCGGGCGCCCATCGTCCCGGATGCTTGCCGAAGAGAGAAACAAGAGTTTCACGCAGACGACGAGGGCCATTCAATCAGCCAAAAGCAAACACCGGGTACCTTTTGGTCGAGATGACAAGTGACGGGGTGGGCATCACGAAATGCTCAGACGCCCTCGCCTCGTGCTTGGGGTAATAAGGTACGGTGTCTGAGGGGAAGCTGACGATTCCAACTGACGAGGGCAGGGTATCCTCATTTCACCCTTTCCCTGCGCCCAAGTTGCACCGAGACACCCGACTGCGACTCTCGTGCCCGCTTCGTGTGAATCGAAATACCATGATACCTGGCCTGGGCCTTGACGAGGCAGACAAACCTACGTGTTAAGTCACACACCATGTAACAGTGGCATGGCTGTTTGTACAGCGAGTATCACTTTGAATTCGGTTTATCCTTCAGAGGTTGATGTTCGGTTTGGGCGGGCGTGCGGCAGGTTCCTCGGGAGATTTTACGTTTTGCGACCCCTCTCTGCTGCTGCCGTCGTTCAAGCTCCCGCACATTCCATTCCAGTACGTGTCTCGGACTCCGCAGTTGGAGACGTTGAGCTATTACATGGTGCAAGGGTGGTCGTCTAGTGTCTGGTGTGTGGTTGTCTGGGAGCACGAGCAAGCTCGATTCCTCTCTTGACACACAACAACGCGGGGCGTGGGGGAAGAGAGAGGATTGGGCGGATGGGGGCATCACATCACATCAACATCACATCCCGTCGGCATGCCTCGCTGCATATCCCGCCGACAGCCTCAAAGTGATCGGTATGCGATAGCATGGCCGGGACCTGGCTTAAGGGGACCAGCCAGTTCTGATGGACGGTGCTGGGCAATCTGCTTCATGTGGTTTCTCCAATTCTTGCTCCGAGGAGGACGAGGAGGGAGCGGTTCGTTCGTGATGGGGCTTATGGTGCGTGATCTGGGGTTCCCTGTCTGGGACGGCCGCTAATGGGGTGCTGCGATTGGCGCGTCTTGAGGGCTGTCGTCTCCCGGGTCGGTGCTCCGGTGCCCAATGGAGACTGATCCATGTTGCGTCTGCGGGAGAGGGGCAGACGGTTTAAAGATGAGGAGTACGGCAATGGCTTTTATCAATAAAAGTATAACGGGAGATGGGACGGTGGGAGGAGAGGGAGAACTTTGAGAAGGATTACTACTTTGCTTCATATGTGCGGAGTGGTGGTCATGGTCGAGATATCGGATCGGGTGTTGATGACCCTTGGGCGACGACAAATGATTTCATGGCTGGTTTCCCATTGGCACCAGGAGTGAAGCTCCCCGCTCAGCAGTGCCAGCTTCCCCCACCACATGCAACCCTTTTAGGGTGTTTGAGCAGGGCAGACCTTGAAGCTTTGGCCGGGGCGATACCTGGTTAGGTCAGCTGGAGAAGGTACCCTTCCCCATGGGCAGCGGGCGGGGGTGATACCTCACACATGTCAACTCCAAAAGTCCCCCGTCCTTCGTCTTGCAGTCCAGGACCACGACCCACGGGCGCGTTTCTCTCTGTCTCTCTCTTTAACTCACTGAACTGTGAGCGCCCATGTCTGCACAATGCTGCTGCTCCAACCCGCCCCCCCCCAGGCCACCACCATTTTCAGGTGCTTGGAGCTTGGCTTGGCTTGTCTTGGCCTTCCTCCCTTGCTCAGCCTGGGGAAGAGGGACTGCAGGACAGATGAGAAGGTATTTGTGTCTCAACCAAGGCAATGCGCAGCCAAAGTTCCTTGACAGCTCACCTAGCTATATGATGTATGTACGAACAAGGGCATCTGAGATCTTAGGTAGCTAGCTCCTCGTCGTGCCGCCGTTGCTGCCGCCATGCCATGCCCTGCCGCCGTGGTGCGCCGGGGATTCGAATCATTTGGTATTTGGTGCAAGGAAGAGGAAGGGGACAGGGTAAAAAAAAAAAAAAAAAAAAAAAAAAAGAGTGGGAAATGTAGCTTCTCCAATGCGGAGAGAGAGGAGACAACCCCAGACCCCAGATTCCTGCCTGGATTTCCCCCATTCAACGGAAGCCAATTCTTTCTCTCCTCATCACTCTCTCCACCTTTTCCCACCCACAGCACCAGCACCTCACACACAGCTGAGCTGCGTTGCGTCTGTCTGTTCGTCCCGGTCGCCATTACCACCACGCTTGAGCTTACCACTACCTCACCACCACCACCACCTCGTGCTCCTCCTCATCCGTCGCCTGCCGCCAACCACACGCACATTCCCGGCGCCGTTGCTTTACCTGCCACCGCGGATAGGCAGCCTCTTGTATCTCCTACGGCATCGCATCACTCGCTCGCCTCCGCGTCCGTTCCTCGCCTTACCCGCCTCCCCCCTCACAGCAGACGACCTTCTCCATCTCCGAGGTCGAGGTCGAAGCCGTAGTCTGCATTGGATGCTGCTCTGCCGCTGCCGTCTCGTCGTGACCTGAAGCAATAGCGTTACATTGCAACCTCAAGACCCCATTGATCTTCCGCGGCACATCATCAAACAGACTTCTGTCTCTCTGCCGCCACCTGTTGAACCGCCTGTTGAATCGCCGAGGCGCCGGCTCTTTGCACCCTTTCCCCTCACGCGACAACATTTGCTCTGCCCACATACGTCGACCTCTATCTACCTGGCGGATACGTACGCATACGCCCCTCTGAGCATAACATCACCGCCGCTGCGCAAACCATCAACGTCGATCTTCTCCTCTATCCGACCATCCCTCGTCGTCTGTCTGTCGCACGGCGCCGCAGACAACCGAGATCTCCGTGCTTTCCCCTCTTCAGCTCCAGCCAGCCAGCTCCAGCTCCAAGACCAAAGCACCACCACCACCTAGTAACTACCGGGATAAGGTATTGACTGTCCACAGTACCTGCCTACCTACCTATCTGCCTCCTCACTCTTGGGTAGGTTGCTGTCAACATCGGCTTGCACGCCGCGGTTCGCAGCAGCAGCAGGCGTTTCTCTTTGTCTCGCTCTGCACTCTCCGCTCCGCCTTTCCACCTCGCTGTGCTGGTCCGCCCTGGCCCTGTCGACCAGCCGGCTTGCCTTGCGCACCTTCGGATACCATACCGTAACTACCTGCCTTACCTGCCTGCGTACCTCGCTGGCTGTCCGCCGCCGCCACCACCACTCGCACCTCTTCTCCTCCTCATCATCCTCCTCCTCTCCCGAGGGACGTCTCCTCATCCGTCTCCATCATTTCCCGCCTTTTGCTCTCCCACCCCCTCCCTGCTGTTCATCTCGCGCTCGACTGCCACTTTATCCAAGGTTGTTTTGTTTGAGCCGAGTGCATCCACTTCATCCTCGCATGCATGCTTGTTTGTGTCTTCACCCCAACGCCCAAACATCCAGACACAATTGCCGCTGCCTCCCACCACACATCCTCCTCAAACTCCTGCTCACTCTGCCTGTATCTCTCGTGTCACTCAACGTGCCGTGACGCCAATTTCTCCTCCTCTTTCCCCGTTGCGTTGCGCTGCGCTGCGCTGCAACTGCCAGTGCCTGAGCAACAATTTGCCTACCCTGCCACCGGCGCATCCCTCTCCGAATCTCAACTCCACGCTCCCGTCGCGCGCCTCTCCCGCATGATTTGCGGCAACGGCTGGAATCGCTGCAAACAAGACGGCCGCCGCCATCCGTGGATGCTCACTTACCTCGACCAGCGCACAGCTGACTGAGACTTGCCAACGCGAGGCTTGCATTCGAGAGACGAGAGGGCGAGGGGTACCACCAAGAACGGCTATACCGACACGCTTCTCTCTTCTCGCCGTTTCTCCAACGAGACACTCTTGGTTGAACCCCGTCCTTCAACCATATCATCATATCGATACACGCTGCGCACCCCGCAAAGTATCTCCCTTCCGAACCCAACTCTGCTCCGCCTACCTCCTCCATTTCCCCCACTTTCTTGTGCTGTGTGACCTTGGAGGCCCTCGACCTCTATACCTATCCGAGCGCACCGTACCCTCCTTTCCTACCTACCTGCCCTTCCGAGGTAGCTTTTTCCCCAGAATGCTCCCTCTCCAGTCGATAGAGGGACAGCCTCCTCACGCTGCTGGCGAGAATGGGGAAACCCGGCAGCAAAAACCCAAGACCTTGCCATGCAAGTATTGCAGCAAGCGCTTCAGGTGAGTTAGCCCCCTCAGTCCAAGACCCCCAACCTGACCTTGCCCTACCTTGGCCCTCGCTCCTCATTATGTGCCTTATTAGCTTACATTGCTTTTGCATTTTAGGCGTGTGGAGCATGTCCAAAGGCACGAAAGAACGCACACCAAGGAGAAGCCCTTTGCCTGTGGTTGGGCTCGCTGTGGGAAAACGTTCGGACGACGGTGAGTCTCTTCTCAACCTTACCCCCCTAGTCTTTCGTCATTTTGCCATACCATTCTACCCAAGTACCCTCACTCACCACGTCGACGCCATATGCTACCGTTTTCCACATGCACCACCTTACCCAACCTGCTTTATCCCAAGCCTCTCCCCCATCTTGACCCCCGAACTTGCTCCAACACTTCCCTGTTATTGATACTCGCCCGCAACACGCCCATCATCCCTTCGACCTGACCAAGAAATATGCTTATATGGACATCAGTGATCTACTTGTCCGCCATGAGAAACTCGTTCACCTCAACGAGGGCAGCAAGGAAAATAACCGCCCTCGGAAGACCTCATCTAGCACCCACAACCCACCGTCTTCATCCGACAGCCATGTCGAACACGAGATGTTGGGCGTTCAGCGCCCACCCCCTCAACCGCAGTATCACCAGGAGACGATAACGGCCGTGGCATCGACAATGGCCCCAGATCCTCGCATGTCGGGGCCGGCCCGTGCCGCCGCTTGCAACCTTGACTTGCTTTCCGATGCAGCTTTGGCCAGCGAAGTTAATCCTATGCAACAACCCATGATGGCCGACATGGGGAGGCCGCCTTCAGAACATGCGAGGATCAAGTCCTATGACGAGCAAATGGGGTATGCCGATCGTCCTCGAGAGGACCCGAACGTGTTGGCTCCTGGGTTCGCTCCTCAGCCGCCCGTTGCACCTTACGACGACTATCATATCTTCCTCGACGACCTCGGGACTTCTTCCTATTTACCACCTCCATTCGAATCCGACCAGCAGATCGGCGGCCTTTGGCCGCGAGGTGATCTCCATCAGCGGGGGCCCTCTAAGCCTTCGTCGCAGTTTCCCTCGCGTTTCCCCTCGGTACAGCCGGATGGCCGAGAGATCATGGAAGGCGGTCCGCGGAGCCACGAGGAGTCGATGAGAGCGCCACTTCGAATCTCAGCTGCCGACCACACAGTTATTAAGAACAGGCTTGAGGAGTTCTCATCCGTCATTCCCAATGACTTCGTCTTCCCGTCACGCCATACCCTTACGCGGTTCTTGGAGGGATACATCAGCGGCTTTCACGAGTACCTCCCATTCCTCCACATCCCGACTTTGACGCCTGCGGAGATGGCACCTGAGCTTCTCTTGGCTATCCTTGCTGTAGGCGCGCAGTACCGCTTCGAGAGCCACAGGGGTCACGCGCTGTGGTACGCCGCCAAAGCCGTGGCTTTGGAGCAGATTCGACGAAGGCATAGTCATGAAGTGCACGCTCTGCTTCCGACCCCTGCAGCGTACAGTCCGCACTCGACGCGGCCGTCCCCGAGCTCTGGCTTCAGGCACACATTTGCCTCGGCGCAACAAGATCGTCCCATGACACAAGACACTCATCGTGAACCTTTGTAAGTGCAGAAGCAACGGAAGGTCATCACTAGGTACTAACATGAGATTGTAGTTCGCCGAATACCCCGCAAGCACGGCTTGAAACGATACAAGCAGTGCTTCTCCTCTTTGCTGTCGGGCTTTGGGGAGCGAAAGCGATTCTTCATGAAGCCCTCTCTCTTCAAAGCCAGCTTGCCATGCTAGTACGCGAAGAAGGTTTGGTTGCCGAGTCCAGCCCTGCCGTGGCGCCGGACTGGGAGACGTGGATTCGACTGGAGGGAGCGACTCGTACGAAGCTCATTGCCTACTGCTTCTTCAACCTTTGCAGCATAGCTTACAACATGCCGCCGCTCATCTTGACGTCGGAACTCAACCTGTTCCTCCCGTTCCCATCTCGGCTGTGGAGAGCAGAATCAGCATGGCAATGGCAAGAAGTTCGACAGGCCTACCCTTCTGTAGAGATTACCGTGCACGACGCCTTCGCTAGGCTCTTTGGTCGATCACCGCAGGGTCTACCCCCACACATGTCATCCCTTGGCAACTATGTTCTTATCCACGCTCTGCTCCAGCACGTCTATCTGCTCAAGCAGACTTCACTTGCGCTCAGCTCACCCTTCGAGCCCCAGAGAGGTCTGAAACCGGAGGACGTGGAGGAAGTTACTCAGGCCTTGCGAGTGTGGCAATCAAGTTTCGAACACCGACACCAACTGCGTGCAGCTGAATCTGGGCACATGGGCAGCAGCGAGTCTTTCCAAGGAGGGCAGGTGGCTTTCAACTCCACAGCTCTGTTGCGGCTGGCGTACATGCGGCTGTACACAGAGATCCCCCCAGGCAGATGCCTCGAAACCCGGGACCATATGTTGGTGGCCTCGTCCCTGAGCAACATGCCGCTCTTGTTCCGGACTGGGCGGTTGCACAGAGCAGTATTCCAGGCGATCCATGCCCTATCCATGCTTGTCAAGGCCGGTGTAAACTACGTTGCAAGGACGAAATCCTTGGAATGGAGTATACAGCACTCATGTAAGTTTTCTCTTTATGGATCGACGACGTGTGCTAATATGGCTGCTTGTAGTGTGTAACTTCGAATGCGCCATTCTTTTGTCCAAGTGGCTCCTCACCCTCGCATCGATCGGACCGAATGACCCCCCTGCGACAGCCGAAGAAAAGAACTTGCTGCAGTCGGTCAGGAGAATGCTGGACGAGACCGAGTTTGCCGTGCCAATTGATCCTTCCCTCGGTGGACCTACGGCTGGGCAGCCCGCGAGCACCGAGATCTCGGCGAATGACAGCACGCGGCTGCGACAATTGGCGGCTGCAGTCATCCGACTTTGGGCAGAAACTTTCAAGGGATCACACATATTCGAGATGGTCCGAGTGATGGGGTCGAGCTTGGATGGATACGCCGATTTGGTCGAGAAGCCACGCGACAGGACACCTCTTGGCAGGATTGCGCATGATCCTAGTCTGGCGTGAAAGCTTGAGGTATTTGGCTAGAACCATGAGGCGGAGATGTACGACTTCGACGCTAGGTGGACGAGGCCATTGTGGAATACGTCCCAAGAAAGGAGTCAGGGACATCGCTTGTCTGACCGTACGATGCCAAGACTGGGCCTCTTTTAACCAGTTTGAACCGACCACCTGCGGCACAGCTTGTGCTTTTCGGGGGGTAAGAGCTTCTCCAAGACGATGGAATTGTTACGGCGGCTGTACAAAAACTGCGTTTGTGTGACAGACTTTCTGCCAGCAGCCAGAAAGGTTTTGGGGTTCGAAGGACTGGTGCAGGGCGAGGCGTGTCGTTAGACAGCCGCGTCTACGGCGTTGTCGGGATTTCGGGGCGTCGAACCGGCGGAGTACCAACAGGCAGTGTACACTGGCGAACAGATTTGGGGAAGAGGGGAAATCTAGCCGGACACTCGCTGGGGGCCGTGGAGTTTATTGCGCTTTGCTTGTACAGTGATGGTGGGGCCGACGGCGCATCGCTGGGACTGTTTATTGCTTTTTTATGGTCATTTATGCTCCTGCCGGGTGGCGATGTGCATCGCCTGTAGCTTTTGTTCAAGAGAGGGACGAGTAATGATATGTTTGCAACCTCTGAAGCTGCCTAACCACATGCCGTTATGTCGTGTCGAATATCTGTTCAAGAAACTAACTAAATGGCATCATTAGGCGTACGTTTCGGTCTCTAAGTGCCGGACCACTGGTCGAATGTAAGTGGCCAGGCTGGATGTCAGCGACAGCTTGAATAATACGATGCTCCTGATGCACATGGGTCACTTCAGAGGCATCGAGTAAAGATGAGCAGTGTATTAAGGCGACGTTGCATTGGTCTTCGATCGCTTTACGAAAAGGCTTCTGTCTAACATGCAGGTACCGTCTGTTCTCGTTATTATCACTGTTCCCCCGTTATTCGCAGGGCGGAGGCATGGTTTCTAGACAGATATTCTAAGCTTGGCTTGATGAACGTCGCGTTATTGGAGCTTTGTCCATACTCCAAAGGGAATAAAACCAGGAGAATCATCGGCTCTTCCGTCACTCATCACGTTTATGGATTGTTGGGGGAAGCAGGTCTAGAACATGGCGAGGGATTTTATATAAGAGGTGGGAGTCTTCGCGTCTGCTAGGGGTGGAGATGAGCGTGGAGATGCGCTGTGAGGATTGGTTGTGTATAAAAGTGCTTGCTGAATGGTTGATGAGAAGGATCTGCAGCCAAATTCCTTCGTTGTTTCCATGGTTGGGAGAAATGTAGGGCATGGTTGCGAGAAATGTAGGGCAGGTTGCACGTGTGCCTCACGCGACGAATCTTTGATCAAGTGTGAATAATGAAGACAGTCTTGAGGATAGGTTTGTTTTAACATTGGCGTTACTCTTCATTGTTTCTTGGGTATTGGGCGTAGGAGGGAAGGACGGGCTACGTCTTCTTCTTGGCGGTGATCGTGGGTGACGGCAGCGCGCGGATGTAGAGTCAGTCTCATAGGTACCGCCTGACCAAAGGGCATAGACGTTGTAACGCAACAACCGACATTTATCAAGCAGTCCTAGTTCTAGGAAGCTTTGGCGGCTTTCATATGAGCATGATCTAGAGTAGCCGGGCCCTAGAGGGATGAGTTCACTATCTAAGAGAGCCCGGAGAAGGGTGTAGATGGAATCGGGGTCTCAGGTGAACGGTCATAGCATGATCTTGGTGGTGTTTCTGGTGGGTGGTTATAAAAGCCCTTCAGCCGACGGCGGTGGTTTGTCTTCTGGACAGGGCCAGAACAATGAGTCCCGTATACTGATTTCCTGACGCAGGGCCTCCTCTGAGCTAGAAAGTGCAAGCCCGTTAAGGGAGGACTTATGTCGTTGGGGGTTTTGGCTTGTTTGGCACCGTAGCTGGTGCCTACGACGGACTAAGATGGTATCAGACGCGGACGATGACGGGAGACGCTTGAGGGGTTGTCTGCTGGAGTGCGACGACCTGTGGTTGTTGAGTGCGAGAAGCAGCTCTGGAGAGACTTGGGAGGACTGCTTAGGAGACTTGGCGCCGGTATGGGGCTTGGAAATTGCAGTGTTGGTACAACCGATGTGCTGTGATATTGATATTCATAGGAGGGGGTGATGGTGCGGGCCTGGATTGTATGTCTGGTTGTCTATTAAAGATGCTGAGTGTGGGATGCATAATGTTTTCTCACGCAGGATTGAATGGATCGTCTTGTAGGTCTGATGCACGAAGGACAAGATCTCTCGGTTACTAACGGGGTATCGATGTTGAAGGGGAGGGTAGAGGGTAGTCCAGCGGTGACTTTGTATGATCTTGTGCCGCTTCTCGGAGTTGTCATCGAGGGCTTAGTAGGGTCGAATAAGCAGCCGGAAGATATTCGGTGGCAAGCGCGTATTCACTTCTGTTGCAATTCAGGAATGATGGGGAAGGGGAATCGTGAGCTGAAATTGCTTTGCTCAGTTTATGTGATGCGCGTATTTCTCTTTCGTGCAAGAATTCGTCCTGTTTTCTGGGCAGCGATGTTGTCTTCATCTTTCATATTAGGGGATAGACTTAAGTCACATTGCAATCATGGGCTCTGTAGGCAACATAAATTGGTAGTCTCTTACGGTAAAATTGTAAATAACACACACCAATGATGAGTATACTCAGGTATCGAAGTGGCTTCATTATGCGAGGTTGATCTGGGTGAAAGGGCCTGAGTGCGACGCCTTAGCAGAATCACTACTCCATATCCTGATGATCGCTTGGTAGGTTGAATAAGTGGCGCAGGACACTGGTGATGAATGGTTATTAGGAGGACTGGAGGCAGGATGGTTTTCTTAGTAGAGCGCAGCAAATCTGAGCGCAAACAGGAACTACAGGCCCGATTGGGCCGACCATCATGAGGAGCGAAAGACGGTTTCAATTTAAGGCATGTATTCTTCAGAGTTGAAGATCCAATTGCCGTGGATTTGCGTAAAGCGTGCGTCGGGGGTGGGATACTTGCCGCCCATACATTGATTGAACATTGTTCTAAGTATCACTGGACGACACAGACAGCAAGAAGTACAATACGTGCTCGAGTAGAATACTGCCATTGAATCATATTCTTCATATCCCGTTCGCTTGACATACACCTAGGACGGCAGCCCTCAATCCGAACCCGACTTATCTACTCGCTTTGCGAGCTTCCCGCGTGCTTCTCCATAGTTAATATATTATTGCTCCAGGATCTCGTAATTCTTTCAAAGCAAAATAGGCTGGAAATAACTGAGGCATGGGCATTTCGAAAAGCTCGCACGACAAGGAGGGTTTCTCGCCAAAGACCAAGTCGCTCGATGGACAAATTCTAGTTCACATGGGACTTGCCAACTCGTCCCTGTTCAAAGGTGTTGTCGAATGTGTAATCGAAACGGATAAGACGGAGTCTTTCTGATGCAGCGAGAGCAGCTTCGGTTCTGTCGCAGGCTCATACTGAGAGACATACGTGGGTCGCGACTTCGGAAACCCAGGTTCAACACCACCACTAACAACAACATTGAGAATCCGGATTTTGAAACACCAATGCCTCTGTTATCTTTAAACAAGCCATTTTAGCCTTTGATCATATCGCAATCAAGAGCTTTGAGGGGGATATAAGTTCAGGGGCTCTTGCGGTAAAAATGCGGGCGAAGCGCGCCAATACTGAAGTTGAGTGGCTTCACTTCGCGGAGTTGATCTGAGTGAGAGGCCGCGAGTGTGCTGCGCAAGCAGCTACACTTCCGCGCCGCTCGCATCTCGCGTGGGTTTCTAGAATAAACGCGGGACACTGGTAATGGACGATTATCGGGGCGAGCGATGGCAATCCCGGAGAAAACTTGCCAATGGGACGAGCGGTACAGCGGAACCAGCTCGACGAGGCTGATTGACAATAGAGCGCTACAAAGCTTTGGGACGCACTCATTTGCCCGTGATCAAAGGAAGCGAGGCCTGGATTTTCAATTTATCCCTTTGTGAAGTTGAAGATTACAGGTTGCCTTGACTTCGCACGCGTAGCGCATACCGAGGAGGTTGCGATGCCTGCCGGCCACACATTGATTGGAATTCTTAGGCTTTGAGATCCCCTCAGTAATAGACATCAAGCCTTCAGCTGTGGGAGTCGGGCTCAGGGCGCAGCGACTCGTTATTCGGGCTGACATGCGAACACCGTGGTCCGGATCGGGCGAATTGCAGAGGAGCCGGGGAGATGCATGGATGGACTGGGAGATACCAAAATGTCTGATGCACTATGGGGAAATTCTTTAGTACACTTTTCTCCGCCGAGGAATGTTCGAAGGTCTTCCGTCAATAAACCTCTGTCGATGAATGCCTTGTCAAGAGGAGCATGGGTTGGCTTCTGAGGGGAGAAGGACAAGGAGGAGTCACGTGTGCGGCCATGTGACCTCGCGTCAATCTCGTCGCGTCCTCTCCGCGCCCCTAAATCGCCTGAAACTATGACGACACCAATTTCCAGCCCAGCCGCGCAACCAACGCCGCCACGACCAATTGTGCGACAAAATCGACCCTTAGTCTTTGAGCCTGCAGAAATCCGAATCATCCGGGCCCTCAATTGCAATTGCTAACGGACAAAATGCCCGCCCGTAAACGTGCCGCGTCTCCTGTGGCGGATGAGCCCCGCCGACGGTCCGGCCGGATCTCGAGCACGCCCAAGAAGAGCAAGTACTTTGAGGATGACGACGACAGTGAAGCCGACTTCAATGGCGATGACGGATTTGATGAGAATGGTGAGGATGAGAGTGACATTGATGAACCAGAAGAGGAGGAAGAGAAGCCGAAGCGCGGGCGGGGACGGCCCAAGGGGGCTGTTGCGAAGCCCAAGCCCAAGGCTAAAGCTCAGACGAAAGCTGTGCCTGTAAAGAAGGGTGCCAAGAAGCAAAAGGTTGAAGAGACCGAGGATGACTACCAGGATGAGCAGGTTGAAGAGGATGATGAAGAGGAAGAGGAGGCCGAGGAGGACGACGATGAGAGGAAGCCGAGAGTGACGATTATCCCGCTGGAGAAGATGAGGGGTCTCGATGGAGTTGAGTATTCTGATGAGACGTTGCACAAGAACACATTACTGTTTTTGAAGGATTTGAAGGCGAACAATGTGAGATCGTGGCTCAAGAGTAAGCGACCGACTCTCAGGTATGCGCAAGGGCGTTGCTGACAGCTGAGGTAGGCCATGATGGCGAGTACAGACGTGCCTTGAAGGATTGGCAGTCTTTCGTCGAGACGATTACGGAGAAGATTACCGAAGTGGATTTCACGATCCCTGAGCTTCCTGTCAAGGATCTCATCTTCCGCATTCATCGGGACATCCGGTTTAGCAAGAACCCGACGCCCTACAAGGTACGTCGCATTCATTGCCCCCTGTTGATTTTTATCTAACTAAGAAATTCCTTTATAGCCGCACTTCTCTGCTGCTTGGTCAAGAACTGGCAAGAAGGGCCCTTATGCGTGCTACTACATCCACCTCGAACCAGGCTCGTGCTTCGTCGGCGGCGGGCTGTGGTGTCCTGAGGCGCGCAGCACCTGCAGGCGTTGAGGGCCAGCATTGACGAGCGGCCGAGACGGTGGAGGAGGGTTCTGAATGATGAGCGATTCAAGAGGACCTTCTTGCCCAAGGTGAAGAAGGCCGGCGAGGAGGCTGCGATTTTAGCATTCGCAGAGGTCAACAAGGGCAACGCGTTGAAGAAGAGGCCCATGGTGAGTGAAGATTGAGACACGACGGCGTGTGATGATGCTGACTTACGCAAAGAACTACTCTGCTGAACACCGCGATATCGAGCTTTTGAAGCTGCGCAACTTTACCATCAGCAAAAAGGTTGACGACCAGATCTTCACTCAGGAGGATGCTCAGGAGAAGGTTTGCGAGGTCATTGCTGCTATGGAACCCTTCGTGAGTCTGTCCCTTGTAAGGCCCTAGCTGAATTTTGCTGACGCCGAGGGCAGATTACCTTCTTGAACAGTATTGTCATGCCGGATCCCAACGCCGATGATGATGAAAGTGACAGTGATGAGGAGGATGGCAATGAGGATGAGAATGGTGATGCGCCGGTTGACGACCCCCCGGAGGAAAGTGGCGATGACGAGGAAGAGGAACAAGGCAAGGATTGGAGCACGCACAAGTTCTAAGTTTTATGAGTGCGATCTTGGATCGGACGTTTAGGTTTTCTCTGTCAATATTTGGTCCTTGGCTCGTGGACATTAGATATCCGAGTCGAGGATGTCAGCACTTTCGATATATGCGGTTGAGGACGCTGTTACATGTCTGTGAAAGTTGAGCCTGGTGGTCGGATGTTGTAGGATAAGATGCGAGCGAGTCCCCTTGCCGAGTTCTCTATTTATTGAGTCTTGTGCACTCGTGGGTTGAAATTTGCGTTTCTCAAATCTCGTCGGCAGTGCTAGTGTTATCCTGTCTCCTATGCCATGTGTTTTCCCTAGGATAGATGTGAACAGGCTAGCCCAGCCGTCTCTGTAGTGGAAGTCTCCGCCGGATGATGATCAATAGCTCCGACATGCCAGATAAGCCATGGAATGAATAAATATGAGAATACGTTGAAACAAGAGAAGATGACTGCTAGTAATGAGAAAAAGAGGCCAAGGCCGGACACCCTGGTTTCTTGCCATGGTGCAACACCGTCGGGCTATCAAGCTGTTCTCTCCCACAATAGGTAGCTTCTAGTACTCAACACCTCCGAACCGCCCCCAACCCCCCCATTGGTTTGCTAGGAAGAAAATGTAGACCAGCCTTTGCTCCTTTTATAAGACGGCGTTCATCGGACTTGAAGCAATGCACCTATAGATAGCCTCGGACAGATCAGGGCTTGTATATTAGGAAATATCGACGATGCGAACTTGCTAAAGAGGCCAAAATTGGGCATTATTGCAGTGGCCCCAATTTGCCATCTTCACCAAAGTAGGCATTATTGGATGGAAAGAAAGTGCGATTAGACCAAAGCCCATTGCATTGAGTGCTGATTCAAGAGACCAGCCCCTGGGCTCGCCGTGACAATGAATAATTGAACAAATCACGTGGAATCAACAGTTTGCGAGACATGTGACGGACCATAATCGTGAAATGCGACGCATTGCGTGACGGAGTCTTCTTCCTAAATACAACGATATCAGCGTAATCAATGTCTCGTTCAAGTACACGTACACAGGTGCGACGAGTCTTGTTTTCGGCAAATGATGCCCGGTTTTATGAATATTCAATAACGAATACTCCTTGGGAGATGAGCGTAGAAAGGGTTGATGGGCATATTATCCACCGTTTCTATGCTGGAAGCGATGATCAAGTTCCCAAGAAAGCTAATCGGGAGACGATTTTTCAGAGTGATCAGGATGGAAAAAGAGGAAGATTCTCCCTGACTTGATTGGTCATCCAGAAAGAGGTTCTCTAGCAGTTATTTTATACTGGACGCGGCGTGTTCTTTCCTTCCTCAGTCGTCGATGCGGCTGTTTCATAATGGCAAGAAGCTCATCAATATGTGCTGGAGACAGACCTTACGCGGCTGCCTGCCCACTCCCGTCAACATGGCTCATGGGTATGATGCCGCCCAGCCACGGAGTCCTGTGTCGCGTATCATCCCGGACATAAGATTCGTGTCAATTACACGAGTTCTTCACTTTGGTCACCACAGATTTCTCGTTGGAACAATGCTGGACAACATACTCAACAATTAACGCGTTACTGAGAATGTATAGTGTTGAATTCATTCGTTCAATTGAGACATTATGAATAGAAAGTATCATGTACAAAACGTGCATGCAGAAAGTTTCTGCAATTCCCTTCCACTTAAATCTCATTCAATCATTTCAGTCCGCTTACAACCAGGTGTAGCACTCATCAGCCACAGGCACCTCAACGCTGTAGAGCTCCTGCGACCACCACTGGGTAGCGAAGCCGACGACGCTAAAGAAAAAGTCGCTCTTGACGGCGAAGCCCTCGGCGCAGGCGGTGTTGTCGGAACCAATACCAGTGCCCTCGGTGCCGGCGCCCTGGCTCGCGGACAGGGTGAAGTCGTTGACGAGCTTGGAGTGGGAGGTGACGCCGGTGCTGAGATCGATGGCGCCGCCGAGGATGGTGAAGGCGAGCTGGACGCCGAGCTCGACGTAGGGGTTGACGCCGACGGCGGCCTTCTCGGAGATGTTGGCCTGGGCGGTCCAGACGGGGTCCCAGCCGGTGGCGGCGGTGGCGGAGGCGTTGACGAGGTCGAGGTGGAGCTTGGCGTCGGGGAAGGAGAGGCCGAGGTCGGTGGTGACGGTGGCCTTTGCGTCGGCCTCGAGCTCGACGCCGATGGCGAAGCCGAGGGCGGGGCCGAGCTTGATGATGCCCGGGATGTCGACGAAGTTGTAGGCGAGGTCCTCCGGGTCGTAGGTGAAGTTGCCGGCGTAGGGGGCGGTGGCGGCGACGGTGAGGCCGAGGCGGGCGTCGAAGACGGTGTCGATGTCGAGGGCGAGCTCGTCGACCTTGAGGGGGATGATGGAGTACTTCAGGACGCCGGAGAAGGTCATGGCGGAGGAGAGGGAGGCCTCGTCGGCGGTGATGGCGACGTAGGGGTCCGCGGTGAAGAGGGTCGTGGCGGCGGGGAGGGCGAGGGTGTTTGTGATGTGGACGCCCTCGTCGTCCCAGGAGATGTCACGCTTGGCGGGGTTGGTGACGGGGACGTTGGAGAAGAGGATTTGCGTGGAGACTGTGAGCGGATGTTAATTGTTACGGCTTGAAATGTGAAGCAGTGACAGAGAGAAGGGGAAGACTCACGGGCAGTGTTGGCAACGTCACTCTTGTGAGCGTTGGCGACGACCTTCAGGGTGGCGGCGTCAAAGGTGACGGTATCCACGACGAAGAAGCCGCGCTCGTTCTCGACGTCGCAGTTTCCGGCGTGGTTGGTGACCATGACGAAGTCGTCGAGGGCCTGCCAGTCGCTCGAGGTCTGCTCGAAGGCGGCCGTCTCGTTGAAGGTGACGGTGATACTCTCCGCGGCGCAGTCGACGGCAGCGACGGCGGCGACCTCCTCGAGGACAACGGAGGGGTACTTCATGGCCAGGGAGACGGAGACGAGCTTCTCGTTCTTGGCGCCATACTCGAGGGTGATGTTGCTGGCGGGCACCAGGTTGGCCGGGTCGGCCTTGTTGCAACCCTCGCGGAGGACGGGGACGAGGGTCGTGGTGGTGTTGGCGGCGTGAGCCGCGGCGGCCAGGGCAAGGGTGAGGAGGGCGAGCATCTTTGGCGGCTGCTTTTGGGGGGAATGAGGACCTAAGGAGAGACGAAGGCTGGCGAACCTAGACCCGTGATGGAGGCTGGGGGGAAGGGATGAGAGAGATCATATAGACGGGCGAGATGGAGGCACAGGAGACGGGCGTGTTGGTGCCATCTTGGCGGTAGGTGAGCATGCAGGTCTACCACAACGTTATCCACTGGTATTACATGCGTCCATGTAACCACGATGCCCTCACGGGGACTCTCACGGGTCAGCGCCGAATACCCTCATCTTATTTCGATATCACGTCCGATATCCGATGCCACCCCCTTGCGCGCGCGTCTTCAGCGGCCCCGCAGCGTCCAACGTGGTGCACGAGTCACGGAAAGGGACCCCAAGAGCAACTCAAGGTTATCGAAAGTTATCAATAAATCGCGCCCTGGGTGCAACCTCACAGACCTTGATTTAATGTCGCATCGAACCGCGGGGTTCAACTCTATGGGCATGTCTTCTATCGATGAAAAGGATGCGCTCTCGGCCGAGCAGGTGAGGCGGGTAAGATAATGGGCGCACAGAGCACTCGTGCCCCGCGTGGGAAGCTGCCATTGGAGGGAAGCTTGCCCCCGGCACGTGGGAGGATCTGGGAAACATATTATATTGACACATGCCGCCGAGGGTTATGGGCGGGATCGTAGCATCTCCGGCGGGGGTCATCGGGTGGGAGAGCCCGGAATGGTGTTCGGCGGGGACTCTGGGAGGCCGGGCGCTGATCCCAAAAGGGGTCTTGCGGCCGAGGCCGGGATCCACGGGCGGTATTTGCAGAGTCGGTGACCGATTTCGGAAGTTCGGGGATGCGACCTTCTCTCTTCTGCAGTGTTAGATAGGCGTCTACGGGGCACAGCGAGGATGAAAGAGGAATGTCATGTGGATTTGCTCGACTCGTTCATCATTAAACTATAGAGGCGCGCTCTGCTGGATTTCTGCTTCGTGTGTTCTGACCTGTGGCTGGGCAACATACAGCCGTACCATACTCTGTCAACCACTTACCCCACGGAGCGGGGTCACAAACCCTGACAGAAATGGCGAGCAAAAGAGAGAAAGGAAGGTGGGAGGTGTGACGGTCAGATATCACCATCTTGGCTCTCCTCGCTCCTGAGCGGGCGTCTCGAGCGCATTCTTGTCGGCGAATGGGTCGTCGTCGTCCTCTTCGTCAGAGTCCTGCTGGACAGGCTGGACGGGAGGTCTCGGGGGCTTGGGAGGAGCGGCGGGGACTGGAGGCGAGGGCCTCGACATCGGGGCCGGGCGTGGCGGGGCGGGAGGACGAGGGGATGGCGTGTGGCCGATGCTCAGACCAGAGACGTCCGGAGGGGGTGGGGACATGGAGTTCTTGGCCTTTTCGGTCACCACTATATAACGTCAGCAGGAGGTTCAGGTTTCGTGTGGCTGGGCTCATCGTACTTCGATAGATGTGAGCCTGCTCGGCCAGATCATCGTCCGAGTCACTGTCGGCGTCGATGGATCTATCGAGTTGCTCAAAAGTCATAAGGGCCGTGACGAGCTCGTCGTTGGCTCTTAGCAGACTGCCTAGCCACTCTTCAGACTCAACATGGTGAATCTAGGAGCTGTTAGTTAGAATGCCACGGACACTGGCAGAGCAATACTCACGTAGCGCAGAATCTTTCGCCTCAGTTGCTTGCAGCCCTCGAACCCTGCGACGGCCTGGGGGTTCTCAGAGATCCGCTCCCTTTCTCTGTTGATGCTCTGAAGAGTGTTGTTGAGGTTGGTGGTTGCGATGGAACTTTCAGCGATGGCGCTCTTCATCGCCTCCTTCTCAAGCTCGAGATTGAAGGGCTTCCGCTTGCCCTTCTTATCCTTATCCTTCTTCTTCTTATCCTTGGAACCACCGAAGAAGCCGCCTCCCGAGCCGGACGGGGACTTGGTGTGGCTGAAGGAAGAGACGGTGCTAGATGCACCGCCATGAGGTGTTTGATGAGACCTGGAAGACTCACCAGCCCGGTGCGTAGGGGAGGGGGGCTTGTCCTCTTCCTCCTCGCCGAACGGGTTCTCCGTCTCGCGAACAGCCTTAGATCTCTCCTGGGTAGCAGCGACCTTGCGTTTGGGGAGTTCCTGGCTTTGTTAGCGGCAAACTTTCCTTCGCATGAGTAGTTGTACCTGGTGAAGCTTGGCAATGCGTTCAAGGCCTGGGGTGCTCTTGTACTGAGACCAGCTGCGGAACAACTCGGTACACTTCCTCTTAACGTCAGGGTCAGACAAGTCAGATGTTCCGCAGACCCTCAGACGCTCCAGCAGAGTCTCATCGGCGAAGGCTCTTTGGAAGCGCGGGCCGGCATTCTGGATGAGACCGTCGAGGATGGTGAGGGCTCTGAGTTGGCGATGAACGTTGCCGTACTTGAGCTTCTTGCGAATGGCGCGGGCGGCTTCGGCGGGACCGGAAGCCTGCAGCTTGATGACCTCGACGAGATCGGGGATACCGCTGAGGTCATCCTCCTCGTACGTCTCGCTGGTGAGCGTCTCGATGTTTACGGTGACGGCCGAGTACGGCTTCTTCTGCGGCGGATGTTAGCGCTCACTCATAGGCTGCGGTTGTGAGAGCGGTCTCGTGGCGGGAAGGGAGTCCGGGTGAGCTTTTGTTGAGCGGCATCAGGTAAGCTCCGGAGTGGTGCCCAACGGTGATTCGTCCGGGCGCATCGGACTCTCTTCCCTGCCGTAGCGCGCGCCGAGGTGGCCGAGAGTGGAACTGCAGGGCGTCGTACCTGAGAAAACATGATGCTAGGTTGTCTCTTGCTCTATGTCCGCAAGTCTGCGTGAGGGGATGGAAGATTTCCGTGCAGATATCTTTGGGTCGTGGTGGCGCGGCCCAAATGAGTCGGCGCCGGACTGAGGTGGTGAGGGGTTTGGAGGCTGCCGCTAGGAAACGGGCAGCTCCAACGCGAGCGGTCGGTCGTCGGAGGGGTAAAAGGATACGGAGCGGCGCGGGCAAGATCGTCGCCGGCAGATACAGATACAGGAGATAGGAGGTCAAAGAAGGGCAGACTAGAGGAAGACGTTGAAGGGTCGGGGTTCCGGAGCGGGCATTTCGGGGAGGGCGATATGCATGAAAGATGAGCGACGGGAGCAGTGGTGGTGGTGAGGGACGGACGAAGCAGGCGGTGGTGGGGCAGGCAGGAGGGGAGCACATCCAGCGCAGCTCAGCTTAGCTCCGCGGGGTCGTCGCTGTTGCACTTGCAGGGCTGCGAGGGCGCGTGAGCTCTGTGTGAGGTGTGAGGTGTGAGCTGGCCCCGCTGACGTAGTGCGTCCAAGGTGAATCACAAGCCGCGATGGGTCTAATCCGCTGTTTCGTTGCACAAGACGGGGCACTTCAAACCACCAAAGACCTGTCCAAGCAGCATCTGTGAGTAGACGATATTCTGCGACAGAGCAGTCATTCTCACAAACAAACAAAGAAAAAAGAAAGTCTGAAAACTCTCAGCTCTGATCATTGAGTACGTACCACAACACAAGTTCGCCTATCAAAGTTTCGGTCCCTGAACGGCACGGGGCTGATGAGAGAAACCGAGTCAAGACCCAACCTGGAAAGCTTCCCAAAATCCAAAGAGCTCCAAGCTGTCGACATCTGACGAAACAAGCTCGCACAACAACACTGTGAAGCGCTTGGTGCACGGCCCATTCCACCGGCTTTCCCGTTTTCCGCCAGTGACTGACCTCAGCATTCAGTGTCATTGGCCAGTTTGGGTGTCCCTGAATGTGATGACTAAGGACATGCACAGGCACAATTTGCATTACATTTATGAACTTCGCATGTCTCCTTTCGAGGATGCCCTCAACAACCCATAGGATGGATGCATCATCACTCTATTACAGCCCAGCCCAATACAACTGTTCGCTGCTCCCCATGACGGCTACTACTCAACAAGCCACATTTCTGGTGAAGAAGAACAACTCCAATATCATGTTCGACTAGATCAGAATCACAGGTTGCCGGCTCTCCTCAAGTCTGGCCATCAACTCCGCCAGCTGTGTCGGTCTCTCAGACAGCTCAAGTGGCATTATAAACGACGCAAATCCAACGCGTTCGTAGTAATGATCTTGAGGCCGAACGACGAGACCAGCCATCGCGACCTCGGTCTGCTTCTCCGTCACAGATAGGAACAGCAACTTGGTAGGTCCGAATTCCTCTGGCACGAAACGTGTAGCGTCAAAGATCATTTCGGCTTCAGCACCCCACGACTCATCCATAAACTTGAAAGAATTCAAGCGGTAACCCAAGCGGTAAGGATCGTCAAGCTCTGCGCGCACTTCTGCCGGGCTAGTCTCCAGCAACGGCGCCTCCAACCGAAGGGATCGCTTCTCTGGAGTGCCAAAGTCCACGGCTGAGCCGGCTGACGGAAACACCTCCCCCTTGCCACCAACTCCGATCAAAGACTTGAACTCGTCATCCTGCTCGTGTTCAAAATAAACAGGGCCTGAAACGGTTGACGAAGCCCAGGACCAAGAGGGGAAATACGAGAGCTTCTTGGATGATTCCGAATCGCCCATCAGCCGCCAGAGAAGTCCTCGAGTGAGTTCCGAGCTAAACACACCAGCAAAGTACTCGACCCCGTGGATCTCGGCCAGACGGGTCCCCAAGCTCTCGATCGCTATCAGGCGGTCGGTGAGATATGTGAAGTCGGTGCGCATGTATGCGACCACCGCCCTCAGCCACGAACTCGACAAGGCGAACTCGGCGTCCTTCTGAAAAATCTGCGGCTCATCGCGGGCAAAAGCAGGATAGGCTCTCGGTAGTTCATCGTCCGGGTCTTGCTCCGAAGCCTCAGTCAGGCTCTGGCACTGCCAGTAAAGGCAGTTTGCTGACCAGTGGAGAGCACGAGGTGACAAGACACGTTCTTGGAAGCACCATCCTCTGGTAAGCAGGGGGCGGTAAGTAAACTCCTGGTGAAAAATCGGGTTGTCCACAGGGAGATAGAGAGTTTCGTTCTGGGCTTCGTCGAAACTTATGGGACTGGTTTTCTGGGGGTATTTTTGCGCGCGGCGCTCTGTAAAGATGCCTTGGCTGGAATCAGATGCCCAGAGAGCGGATACGAGGCAACGTGCGTTGCTGTAGTAGGATGCCATCATTGGGGCCTCCTTCGCCCAGTCTACAAGGTACTGGTCCTTATTACTGGGTTGTATGATGCATATGGCATCTACCCACAAGTATCTGATGCCCATGCGACGAGTGAGATGGATGGCGTCTCGAATGGTCTTTGGAAAGTTCTGTTCCTCGAGCCGTTGTTTCCTTGCCTGGAAATTCGCCCTCGTGGTCTTCGCCGGCTCATTGCTTTGACCCCAACAATAGCTTAGAGCCAAGTACTCTGGCTTTGGTTTTGTTAACAGCAAATCCTTCGTCTCGATGAGCTGGGTTGATTGATTGTTTCGGTTTCCGACATCAATCAAGCGCGTTGGCAGGTGGAAATTTTCTTGTCCACGGATTGATACTGGTTTGCAGTTTGTGTGCCGGCCACGTTGATGAAGACAGTCCTCTATCCAAGGGTCTATCCGCTCATTGATCAGCACATCCAAATCAGAGTCTTGCGTCTCTGGACCAAGACCTATTGCTGATATCAGTATTACGTACTCGTCAAGTTGGAGGTTTGACAATACGTTTGATGCTACCCACAGACTCATCTGGGATATCAAAACCATCTGCTCTTTCTACCCCAAACGCAACCCCATGTTCCTTTCTGTTTCCGATGGCGTACTTGAGTTCCAGTGGATCAATCTCCGAGTTCTCCGACTCGATTCGAAGTAGGCACGGAGCGGCCTTTGGTATGTCTGCGTCAATATGGTGAAGAGCAAGAACCCTCAGGCTGCGACAGAGGTCGCAACCAGAAGATGCTGCGTCCTCGAGAGCATCCCAAGATTCGTGATGCTCAATCTCGAAAGAAGATCTGTTTTCAAACCATTCGCTGTAACGCCATGGTATTTTGCGACAATTGGCGCATCTTTCCTCTGGGATCAATTCGTGGTACTTTTCGAAATTCATTTGGCAACACAGTCAATTTCTGATCCAAGACCTTCACTGTTGTGTTGTTGCTTGTCGGACCGTCAAGTAGAGAGAGACAGAGAGAGAGAGAGAGAGAGATAGTGATGTCAATGGTAAGATCAGCTTTGGACCGATACAAGGAGGACACTATCCATTCTCTAGGTGGTAGCCGCCCTGCAGATGCTGATTGGTTTGTCTGATTCCCACACAGCAGCGCAGCGCGAATCAAGAGGGCTTCGCTTACCGAACATCGTCAGGCTATGTATGGGCGACAACGTCCCCACGTGCTGGAGCCACTTCGTGTCATCTCAACCGGACCTGATTTCGATGTATTTCATTCCGCAGAGATTCTCATCCCCCAACTCTCAAGCAATGGCAAAGACATGATTGACTCAAGAAGTTCAAATACCGTCCGCTCACATTCGATGACCATCTACGAGACACAAATTTCCCGAGTGAATCAGCACCATCTATCCGTTCCTTGATCTGAAAGATCTAACATCAAGCAATCCCGTCCAAATACAGCAAGTCTTTCCCTTCGAAATTAGGTCCCTTTCACATCGACAAATGCGTCAATCAAGTTTCCGAAGACATGGACTCATCCTGCGCGCCATCGTCGGATCCCGGGTCTCTGGTAACAATCCGCAAAGCAAAGTGGACGTCGTCCCAGGTAGTCTCGGAGATGGACAGAATCTGCGCCGAACGCCCAATCGGCGACTTCTTGTCCTCTACAAGCTTGCATATACATCGGCACAGCTTGTCATTCCAGTCTCGTCCCACAAACGCTTGAGTCTGGCTATCAACAAGCCCGCCACTTTTCCATTCCTTGAGCGCCCCATAGAGAAACGGCTTACGATTGGTGAAGAGGTCCTTTAGCTCGAAATGCTGGGTCTTTGAAGTACTCTCCCGGCTCGAATTTCTGATTCTCGCAAACAGTTCCATCACAACGTCCTGCTTCTCTCGTGCGCATTTGGTGTGGGCGTTCAGCAACTCCCCGATCCTAAAGCAAGTTCGCAAGATGACCGTGGTTGAAAGACCAACGACGACGGATCGATCTCTCGTCTTTTTGGGAAAAGGAGGCCTGGTGATTGGCGTCATGCTCGACGAGGCGCTGGGAGTTGGACTGACAACACCGGAGTGCTGTGCTTCGGCAGGGGTCGTGGTGGCCTTTGTTGCGCATGCTGTCACAAGATCCCAGTCAACGTCCTCGTCCAGGAGATCAGGCTCCTCAAACGTGTTCTCGAGATTTGCATGTTGGCTTTTGGCGGGCGTGGAATGCTGCAACCGCGAATCGTAGCTTTTGGCCGATCTCGAATCACTGTCCGTTCTCTGCGTGACACTCGACGGTGGAACTTTTGAAGCGGTGTCGCGTGAAGACTCTACCAGCTGAATCATGTCCTCTTCGTCGGAATCGTTCAGGCCGTAGTCGTCTTCGAGAGGAGGGACATCTTCTACGGGAGCGGGTACAGGCTCACCGAATGCTTGCTCGGCGTGTTGGCTCGATAGCTCCTGAGACTCGTTATCGCGATGATCGTCGGGTGCCTCGATAGTAGCGTCAAGTTCTTGGACGCCGCCGTCCAGGTCGACGAACTCGTCCATCCAGGAATCATCCGAGGGTAGCTCCGTTGCCTGAACAGTTGGAAAAAAGGACGCCGGTGGTGTTTCGGGTATCTCGTATGGAGACAGGGGAGTTTGGGTTTGAAACGAATCTGGCGGACGGCTTGTATGTGTAGTCTCGGCGGGAATGCCATCCATTGTAGAGGACGAGGCAAGCACGGCGTAGGCATGGTTATCGTCTCCACTGAGCTCCGGCGCTTCCGCGGCAGAGTTAAGAGCGACGCGTTTGGCCGGAATCGCGTTTGTGGCAGCGGATGTAGGTGTCAACGGTCGTTTGGGACCGTTGATAGGGGTGAAGCCATGCTTCGTGACATTCAAATTGAGTTGACCACCCCTGTTGCGGCTAGAAAAATGTGAGAATCAAGCTGCAAGACATTGGAAGAGTACTGACACGCCCCTGTGGCTACCCATCGTGAGGATCAAGCCGTGCCAACTGCATCAGTGTCGACGTCGACGTGGCGATGTAGGGGCACACGAACGAGAGAAATGCTTGCAAGAATTCTTCAGATGGGCGAGACGAAAATTGTCTACCTGGCACAGAGCATATGGAAAGGGAAGGAACTTGTTCGGGGCTCCTTCCATCAGGCAAGAGCATCGTTGAGGAGTGCCTTCCATGGAAGGACCGTACCAACGCTCTTTCCCTTTGAGGAATCACCGCCAATACTCCTGCTTCCACAGTCTTCTTGGTCACTGCAGACTTCTCTCACCCATTGAAGTTCCCGTCTTCCTTTGCTTCTTCAAATTCTGTGACAGATCACGGCAATCACCCAGAGCATGGCACGTTAGTTGTCGATGAAGGTGTGCATATTGACTCTGACGATAACTTCCTCAGCATCTGGCAAACGCCGTCTCGAATACACAATGACGCGGCCAAAAAGCATTGAGCCAACATCTCTTCTCTCCCGGCGAAGATATCAAGAGTCATCTTACCTCTGAGAAAGATCACATGCGGCTGGGTCTCGGACCCTTATCAGCGGTAACTACGCCCGAGACTGGGTTCGTCCCACCGGGGACCAAGTAGAACACTGCAATCATAGTTTGGAACACATGAACTCGACTTGGCGGTTCGAAAGCTATAGGGGACGGGGCTCGTGATGCCTTCGTTGACGCTTCAGAGAGACAAAAGTTGGCTGGCCGCTGAGGGTCGTCTCCCCCACGCGAGCCTACTTACACTCGCACCGGGGTGGATCAGGGAGACATACAACGAAGAAGACCAAAAAAAAAAAAAAAAACATTCGGACTGACATCTGAAAGACACCATTACGCTGTATTCTCCGGTATCCCGGTAAACACATGGGTTGCTTCTCGAAAACGGGCGCCGAGGCCAAGTCACGAAGCTATTCGCAACCGCGTGGCCCGGACCGCAGAACGGAGGCACGGGAAGGAAGTGACATCAACGCGCAGCAACCCGTCAGACCCGTGGCCAAACGGCAACATGTTCAAATCTCTGCCCTCCCTTCCGTATCTCGATTCCGTTATCGAGACACGATGGCGCCGCATCGGTGTCGATGAAGGCATTCACAACGGGCTACGTCAGAACGAGAGCACATGCCCCATTAAGACCTCTTCGAATAAGCGGCCGTGGTGAACTGTCTCAGCGCCACGAGCCGCGCTCCGTCTGTCTCCCCAAAAGACAGCACAAACACCGCAGCGAGGGAGTCTCAGGTGAGGTGGGCTAAGCTAGGCGGGGAGGGAGACGCAGAGACTGGGAAAGACGTGTTGACACCTGGTGCCTCGGCGGCGCAAGTGTTGATGGGCACTGCCGACGGCCAAAGAAGAACGCCCAAGGCCGCTGCGGTGATGTCAGTTTCCAGTCAGGTGAGCGTGGAATACCTTGGGCACCAGGGGGGGTGCTCTTTGGTTGGCGTGTTTTGGCTAGCTCCGGGGATGTTGGGCCATGTGGTTCCGGGGGTTGGACAGCCTTCTTAGTACCCAGCTGAGGTCGCTGTGGAGGAAGGATGCAAAGTGTAAAAGCCGCACAGATAGAGGATCGCGTTAGTACCTGCTGAAAATAACACTTTGATTTTAATCCGGTGTTTTCAAATAATATTCTTTTTCGATTAGATTTATTAAAAACATTCCGAATAAACTGAAACCTAGAGAACAAACCAAGAATATCCCGAATACACGCCGTCTCCCCTCTTTCCCCGGATGGGCTGTGTTGAATTAGTCACTTCGATCGTGGGGGATGAGAATGAGATGACACATGCCCGAGTTGACGGGTAGATGACTAACCGATACTTTCTGTCTCCAGCTCTGCCCTGCCCAAAGTTACCGCCTGTAGCCGCGGTCTACAGCGGACGTCCATGCTAGACGCCCATTGAGGGTGCCCGAAGACCGCGCATTCCCACGGACCGGACGACGATGCGCACTTCGTTTTCCCGTACTCGCTCTCCGTCGCCCAATTGATGGCAGCTGAGCCACCAGGGACAACTTGCCCCGCTGGATTTACGAAAAGTTACTGGAGCCCTTCGGATATCACGGTCAGCCACTCCCTTGCGCTCCAGCAGGGGCTGGTGCTTGTATCAATGAATCCCTGAGGCGGTGCTTCCGGCTCCCTCTCCAATGAAATTCAAAGTTGCAAAGCGCTGAGGGCTGCGATTGAACGAACGAATACCACGACACAAGCACAGCCCAGTCATCACCATCATCGTTGTCGTCGACCATCATCAGCTGCAGTCACCCATCCATTCATAGATACCGAGGCGAATTGATCTACAACAGCGAATTTTTTTGAGTTTGGGGAAATACTGAGTCACACCTGGTCTGTCAACGTCCGACAGGGCCTCGAGTTGCAGTTGCAGCTTCGTCTAGAACCAAAAGAAACGCGCAGGACCAGTCACGGCAAGCTTTCGGGAAGCACATGGACTGTCGTGCATGGCAAGCGTGTGTCTGTTTTCCGCCCATCAAGTTTTGCGCCCACCTCTTTTATTCCCCTTTCTTTTACGAATTCCAATGAAAATGAGAGATTCCGAAAGCGCGATTGCAATTGGAGAATAATCCTGTCCGTTTATTCTTACTTCTTCGGCAGTGTATGGCCAACGTCGCGCGTTCCCGTCAGACTAGATCAGGTGTTGTGCAAACCACCGCCAAAGTGCGAGAGTTTGGCAGAGGCCCCCAAACAGTGATTGAAACCGAACTAAACGGTCTGAATTGAGAAAGGACGTTAGGTCTGACAGCCATGTTTGCTTGTTGCAGTAGTTGTTGTGTCCTCGGCCGCGAGAGAGAGACAGATGCCTCGCGCCTGGGGGAATTCTGCCCTCCCCCACGCGCGCAATACACCAAACGTTTGGTTTGCGCCGCCACTTGGGACGGACGAGGGCAATCAAGGGCCGAGAACGGGGGATGGCAGAGATGGGTTGCTGCAAGCGCCAGGTGCACGGCGCATCGTGTCCCAACATCTTGGGATTGTGAGATGTCTGCATCGGACCTGATTGACCCAAATCGGAGAGGCATGGGCATGGGCGTGGGGCGTGGGCATGGGGATTGGGATGGTGGTGTTGTTGATGAGGGAGGTGGGCAGGAACAGCCCAAAGAAATAAAAATAAGGAATCTGATATCTGGAGGGAAAAATAAGAATCGAATAAAATAATAATAATAATAATAATCAGAGCTGGGGAGGTATCTACTGCGGTATCTTAACGACGGTTACGGGACTGGACTGGCTGGGGGGCTTCAGTGTTCCTCCACGCCTTGCCTTGGGTGGCGGTCCAGCGGTAGCGCCAACGGTCCGCCACCGTCCGGTACCTAACGTAGTCCCCGCGGGCGCCTCCTCCCACGGCGTCCCCCCCAACTCAACTCCCGTTCCTCACCGCTCGGGAAGGCTGACTTGGACTTGCATAAACACCATGGTCACCAGGTCCCTTCTCTGATGAGTTGGCAACTCTCCCTACACCCAGTGTTGCAATCCAAGCCCTCACGAGCGACCGTCCTCGAGGCCGCCCGGCATCGTCGTCATCGAACCCGACAAAGGAAAACTGAAAATAAACCTTTGTCGAAGGCATCCATCCGAACAAGACCTTCCTGTGCCTGTGTCGTACTGCCTCCTTTCAACACATCGAGATGCCCCAAAACAAGAAGCGACCACCACATCTGCCACGACAACTGCCTGCCCAGCCTAGCCCGGTGATGCATCACCTCTCACTCGCAAACAGACAAGACAATGATGGTGGGCTGCCGTCGACGGTCGGGCAGGGCACTACACACCTCCAGCTTCCCGCTGCATCTACCGGCGAATCCTCTCCCTCGCCTTCCCGCCGCGCCGGTCTGCTGTCAGTCGAGCTTCCAAAGCTTATGGTGGGCACGCAACCACACAAACAGACTGACCGAGTCTCTCCCCCTATCTTCGGCCCTGGCGCGCCCTGCCTTCCACTCACACTTACATGCAGCGGCCTTGCTTCCGTCGCACTCCCCCGGGCCACTGGTATTCCCCCATCACCTCGATACGAAATGCGCGCCCACGCCAGATCGCTTTTTTTGTTTCACACCATCTACACAAAAACCCCATCTTCATCTCCCTCACCGGCCAGCCCGGTCCTTTTGAAAATAAGTATCGTTGCCGTTTTTCCCTCTCAAAGACGCCCGCGCGCTCTGATGTACCAACAAACCCCCCCACCGTCACGAACACATGTCGTCCGTCTAGGCCCTGTGGCGTCCTGTCGTGCTCCATGCACTTGGTGAAAACGTGCAACATTTCTCTCCGTGTCTTGGTCGCCCCGTTCCAGATGAACGCATAAGCTGCCCGCTGGTTTCGACCGGTGATACGGTGGTGAGAATGCTCCAGATGACCCCTCTCTCTCCCCCGCCACGAAAATCCCGGGAGTGCCCAACGGCCAGTCCTCCCCCCTCTTGTCGCCGCCCGGCCACTCGGCGCCTGCTACGCGCAACGGGAGATACGGGGTCCAGGTGAGGCGAGAGCACCAGACAGAGGGGGCCGTCGGTGCTGCGGCCGGATTGTCGGTGTGCCCTTCCTTAGAGGCAGATCGGCAGCTTCAAGCTTGTCACGTTCGCATATGCTGCAATGTACGCTGTGCAATCAAACCCGTGGTGCATGTAGCCTCCCTCGCGGGGGGTGCCTACAGAAGGGTAACAAACTCCCTTTGCCAACAATTAATGATCCTTTTCTTGGTGTTGTTGGGCAGCGACTGAGCAACCCTTGATTCGGTGACTTTTGCTTTACCCCGGATTTGCTTCACACCTCCCTCTCACCTAGGACATTTGCTGCGCTGGGCATCACGTTGTTGAGAGACACGCCAGCTCATACATCTTCCAGTCATGCGGATTGATGGCTCACTCGGATGTGAACTTGTTCCCACTCAGGAGGGATATTCTGCCCACGGCGCTGGCTTACGTTGGGCATACTTGAGATTGTGTTTTGTCGAGGAAACAATATCAATGGTCACGTTTACGTCACCTGGACGCGGCGACTGGTCCATGGCCGTTGGATGTGTCGAGGCTCCGGAAGCCCTGCCTTTGCATGGTACGGCATCAACGAGAAGCACACCAGATGAAAAGAATGAGTAAAATAATGAGAATGAGACATGAATTAATTGCAATATTGATTTTATTTTATTTCTCAATATTTCTGTCACCTATTCGCTCGGCTGATATCGCATCGTCTCACCCGCATGATGCCGCTTCAGTGGCGCATGCTTCACTCGCGGTGGCTTCGGCGACCAGGACCCCTGGGTCCATAGTGGCGTCCGGTACTTCTCTCACTACTACCAAAATGACCACCGTTTTTGCCAGGCATGCCTCACTCATTTGTTAAAAAATGAAGATGAGCCTGGAAGCTTAAGACTTGAGTGTACATTCACAACTACGCGGTGCGCCTCGAGTCCGACTTTTGACGCTGCGTGTGATTTAGTTAGTGTCGACGACTGCGGCCGATGCTTAGGATCTAGGCAAGGAAACTAGGCCTTTGTGACTCCACACGCTCTTTTGGAATGATGAATGACGCTTTGGTTGCAAACATCGTGAAACGGACAATTAGGTCGATGAGTGTTGGGTGGAATCCCTGCGCTCCCAACTTACAATAGACACAATGAATATCCAAACAACTCTGCGGACGCGGATTGGCCATGAGAGAGCAACAACACAGCTACTGGATTATCAAACCAAGTGAAGCTTCTTGAAGCATCAGTTCCAATCTCAAGTTGCTTGCCCGAATGGGACGATGAGTCAACCGGGATGGCGGCGCTAGTCCTGAGACCGATCAAACGAACCAGCCCACTAACATGCCGCCACTAAAAACCTGCAGGCGTCTGTTAAACGAGACGAACGACTGGCCCCACATTGACTCACGTCGACTCATCGTGTATCCCAAGCCCAAGCGCCGTTGCGGAGCTGCATCTCGGAGATTCCACGACATCCGGCCCGGATCAACAGTCGCCACACCATCAGATATAACGGCCCATCCACCGCCCTCATCCCAAGTTGAGAAGGCTTTTGTCCGACAGCATCCCGTCAAACCACCTGCTCGCCCCCGGCGACAAGCACTGCTCCAGCCCCGCAGTTCGTTCTTTGCATTTCGTCAGTTCAGCTCATCACCTCATTATCTTTGTTGAGCATTTTCCTTTCTCTCCTCCAACCTCCAAACCACCGGCCCATCATGATATCAATCAACCAGCAGGGCGGCAACAGCCATCAACAAGCCGTCCCCCGGCCCCGCAACGACCGCGTCGTCCCGAAACCCGTCCCGGCCGCCCAGTCCAAGGACCCCCGCGGCTACCAGCTCGGCCAGCTGCGCAAGCGCTTCTCGCCCCGCGAGTCCACCGTCGACGGCGGCGCTGCCACCTCCCTGGTCTTCAAGCTGAAGCCCTCGGATCCAGATTTCCCCTTTGAGCTGGAGCACCTCGACTGCGACCTGCGCGTGCCGGAGGACTACCCCGAAGCCGCCCCCGTGCTGCACGTGCGGAACAGCGACATTCCCAGGGGCTTCGGCGTCAACGTCGAGCGCGGATGGGACCGCCTCGTTCGCGAACGCCAGGGCGCCTCCCTGCTTGCGCTCACCTACGCCCTGGACAAGAATCTCGAGGTCTTCCTGTCCGAGCAGAAGGCCGACACCGTCAAACTGGTTTCGTTCAAAGACACCAAGGACACGCGCCATCTGGAAGCAGCAGCAGCTGCCGGAGCGTCTTCACCAGCAGCGAAAGCGCCCTCCCCCAAACCGGCACCCGTCAGACGCTATGAGCCCGAAGAGTACTTCACCCAGGAAGAGATGGCAGCCGCCAAAGCCCGCCGCGCGCAGGAGACGCGGCAGCTCGAGACCCGCATGGGTCGCCTGTCGCTGTACCGCCGCTCGCCAGACGGCATCGTGTACACCCTGCCCCTGGAGCCTCGCCGCCGCGGGGAGCTCCCCTCGGGCCTGCAGAGCGTCAAGACGGTGCATCTCATCGTGCCGCTGCTCTACCCCCTCCAACCTCTGCGCATCCAGATCAACGAGTGTGAATCCAACGACGCCGAGCCCCTTGAGGAGCTCTTCGTGCGCAAGGCGGCTGAGCAGAAGCAGATGACGCTCACGAGCCATCTGAATTACCTCGCGCAGAACATGCACGCCCTCGCGAAACAGGCACTAGCACCGCCCAAACCCGCCAAGACTGAGCCTGCCGTGGCCCCTGAAAAGGATGCCAAGGCAAAAGCACCGGAAGCCGGCGCGGACGAGGATCGGAGCCACATCAAGGTCATCCCCCGGCCGCCGGAGTGGGACCGTAGAGCCCGTCACGGAGCCGACGACGACGACGACGACTCGGACGATGACACCTCCGACAGCTACGACTCGGATGACTCCTCCAACGGAGGCGGTGCCAACCTCGACGCCGAAGCACCCACGCTCTCATCCGGCCTCACCCCGGAACGCGGCACCTCCATCTCCTTCCCCGACATCGAGCTGCACAGCATCGAGCTCTTCCAGGTCTCCATCCTCAACCTCAGCGTCAAGTGCACCCGCTGCAAGACCGCCAACGAAATCACCGGCCTCCGCCACGATTCCCCGCAGACGTCGAGCTGCCGCAAGTGCGCCACCGGCTTCGCCGCCCAGTTCCGCCAGCAGCTCGTCCACGCAAACTCCACCCGCGCCGGCTTCGTCGACCTCACGGGCTGCACCGTTGTCGACATGCTGCCGAGCACCTTCGTCCCCGTGTGCGCAAAGTGCTCCACGCAAAGCCAGGGCCTCGTCTCCGTCCGCGGCGACGCGACCACCAACGTCTGCCGGACCTGCCACGGCAAGTTCACCTTCAAGATCCCGACCGTCAAGTTCCTCGCCATCAGCGCCAGCAATCTGGCGGCGCCGTCCGCCGGGCCCGTCAAGAAGGCCGAGAAGCTCGGCCTGCACGCCGGCACGCCCCTCCCGGACCGCGGCGCGTGCGGGCACTACCGCAAGAGCTACCGCTGGTTCCGCTTCTCGTGCTGCAACCGCGTGCACCCGTGCGACCGGTGCCACGACGATGCCGAGGGCCACGTCAACGAGTGGGCGACCCGGATGGTTTGCGGGTGGTGCAGCCGCGAGCAGCGGTACTCGCCCGACGCGTGCGGGTTCTGCGGGCGGAGCGTCATCGGGCGCAAGGGGCGCGGGTTCTGGAGGGCGGCAAGGGCACGAGGGACCGCACGCTCATGAGCCGCAAGGATCCGAGGAAGCACAAGAGGGTCGGCGGCGGAGAGTCGTCGAAGAAGGACTGAAGATGTGGTTTATTTTTGGATGGTGAGGTGTGTGTGTGTCTGAGATGATGGATGGGTTTGCGTGTGGTACCGTATATTGGTATCATTCGCTTCCCCCTTGGCGTTTCTTGAGATACCACCAGCTCCGAATACACACTCTTCATGTCTCACTATCGTGTTATCATCCCGAGCAGAAACATCTCTTTGCCGCGAAGATTGGGCTTCCAAGCGGCTAGTGTACACCCTCATGACAAAAACGCAACGGTGATGACTGCCGCCGGTCCCTTCCCACCCCCGCGGAACAAGCGCCGGGCCCGTGGCGGCAGACAGCCGGACAAGATTCGTTGTGCATTGTCAGATTTTGTGCAACCCGTCCAGGCACAAAATGTGATGAGGAGCCGTGGACAGCGTGATTGGGTCAAAATGATGGTCATCTGCTCACGCAAAGAGTTGGCAGTCGAGACGTGATTGGGGTAAATTCAATGGGCTGGAGTGTGCATGTCGAGGGTGCCATTGGTCAGAAGTCGTTTAAGCGCTTTCCTTGTCACCGTCATCACCTCAGATTAGCAGGGAGTCTGATTTCTGACGAGGCCTGTGAGGATAGACACGTCGAGAGCGAATAAGATAATCGAAGAATATTCAGATATTCTTTTATTCTTTTTATTCTAAAGAAATACAATATTTTCAAATAAATCAACCGAATATTTCAGACGAATATTCCCCATACTCCCCTAGCTCTCCCCTTGTAACGCCACCGTTCACGCCGACATTATATTAAAAACCCCGTCTTTCTTATCTTTTAAAGTTTTCAACCGCAAAAAGTCCATCCTGCCACATGGGTAAAATTACTCCAGCGAAAAGAGCGGCACAGGGAAAACCTGTGAACCAACCCAGAGGAAACCGCGAGCATTAAGCACGAAATCCCACGAATCACACGCGGGAGGGTGTAAGCAAAAGAGTAGTTCTTGCGCCGGCGCGGTCGCCGGGGCCCCGGATGGATGCTTCCCCGGAAGACCCAGCCGGCTGGGTTTTGTGGGGGAGGGGGGAGAGAATCCAAGCTTCTTCTGGATGTCAGGTCCGTGCTTCTGCATCTTGGGGAGGTGGCTTTCATTCCCTTTTGGAGATATGTCGTGAGAGAACCCTGAGCGACGCGCTGCAGCCAGGGGGGCAGATGGGTGCGGGGAAATCGCGTGGTTTGGACAGAGTGTCTAGAGTGAGTATTTCTTCGCTGGTCGAGGGCCTGGAACGCGTGGGAGCGTTGAATGCATGTGAAAGGCGAGGAACGCGTACATGTTGGCTCGGGTGTATTTCACTGGATAGGATACCGGTGTGCAAGGGGCGGATATGACTACAGATTTCCATCAGTTCTCGGAACGGACACTTGTCATCGAAGCAATGTGTCCATGTCCGTCTGTACCTTGCATCAAATGTCAGGGGCGGATTCCCTCTTGCTAGCACGTTGTATGGACTGGCTGTCTTTAGTGCCAGACTTTCAGGTCCAATCTTTGCTTCGGGTCAAAGACGAAACCGCAGGTTAACCCAAGCGTAGGAATGTCTCTCCCTGAAGCTGACGGTTGCTTTTCAAGTGCTGTCGCTGCCGGGGTTTCTCAGCCTGTCGGCGTAGCTAGCTGCTCACCCGCGGACAATAGAGCTCCAGCTAGCTCGAGATAGCTCCACTCCAACGAGCTTCCTTAGCTTCCCCGGCTGCCCGTGATGATTTGGCATATGCTAGTCGTCGGCCATCAGCATCCACGACGTTGTTACAGCCAGAGTCGGGCTTATACCGCCACCTTGGATGTCAAAGGGCGGAGGGCACGTCGACGCCAGTAAATGAGACATTACATCAAGCCATCAGCACTATCTGTCTGCATCGGAAGTATTCCCCTAGGCCGTGAATCCCGCCCGCAAGGCCATATTGCGACCAGCGCCATCAAATCTCACAGGCCTCTTTGAGGAGAACCATGGGGGCGCTGCTGCGGGTAATTCGGACGCTGACGCGAAGTTTGGATGTGTTGACGACAAATTGCATCCTGCTTCTTAGTGAGTCGAATATGCTTTCCGGCGCACCGCTCAGACCTTTCCCCCCCCGACGCCGCCGCATTCCTACGCCGGTGCAACACCAAATCTCGGGGTCTGCGTTCCGGTGTGCGGGTATTGGTTCGGCAGGCTGCTCCGTGAGTACCTAGACTCGCGACCAATGCAACAACCACTCACACACCCACACTTCCTGTCCCGCGTCCCGGTACCACACTCGGTGGGTTCTTGGGTCGGCAGGATGATCAGACGGAGCGGTCTACCCGCCGTGCCGTGCGGCTCCGCTGCTTCTTCTGCCTTGCGCCGAAAGGAAAAAAAGGGCCCCCTCCTTCCTCATGGCTGGAAACATAGTCTTTTGCTGCTTATCTGGTTCCTGTTATTACATTCTGCGACGATATGACGATGCCGTTTAAGGTTCTTGCTCATATCTATTCTCACTCGACACGATAGGAGAAACGGTGTACCGGTCGTTACGGCGATATCCGTTTCTCATAATGGGCAGCCTATCTCCCCGTCCCGTCTCTTGGCCATTTTCCATGTCATGCCGCCTCGTATCAAATAACAGACGTGACTCAACGACGACTAATAGTTCTACACCCCAAGCAGTCGTTGCATGTGAAGGTCAAGGCCAGTCTTTACCCCGGGTTTCTGCCTCCATCTTTCTGTTCACAACTTTACCCCAGAATCTGATATCGTCCCCGCGCGGCGCGGGCGCCTGGGGGGAATTTACACTCCCGCTCGAGTCACTTCGGGCGATCCAACTGGTTCGCGATAATTGTGAAGCAGCGCCCTGCATTGTGCGCCCCCTCGCGACTGGACCAAGCTGCACCCGCACGTATCTTGTTCCGGAGCGCTCATGAGTCGAGTCGTGCAACCACCCTCGCGCCCGGAAAAGGTAACCAACCAGTCGGTTGAATGAATATCCCAAGCCTCGACCAACGAGAAGTTGCAGAATCCGACTTGACGTTCGTAATTGTGAACCGTGTCAGGGCCCTTGACATGTGAATATTTTCCCACCCACCCAAACCCCCCTCCTTTTCCCCCATTCATCGAGGGAACAACAGCGATTCGACGTCGTGATTGAGAGAGAGCGGGGTGCAAGACGAACGGCCTACCTACATCATCGTCGTCGAAAAAGCATGTGAAATGCCCCAAGCTCTCCCCTCTCTCCCACATCATGAATCAGCCGCAAGGACCCTTTCTTTTGTCACCCCTCCCATCGCGAAAAAAGTAAAAATAAGGTGAGGCAGCTTTTCGTCCGGTTTGGTCATCAACCCAGCAAGCTTGCGGAACGGGGATCTGGGGAAGGAACCCATGAAGGACCACCACCATAGTGTGATCTCCAGTATTCCCTTCAATCGTGGAGACACACACACATACACACATACACACATACACACAACCATCACCCAAGTTCAGGTACGGCCTCTTTCTCTTAACTTTTCGTCCCAAAGTGCATTACAAGCGAAGAGAAGACGACAACCAACAGGCCAATCAGAGACGACCAAGGGAAGCCCGGGAAGGGCACAGCACCAGATTGACTCGTCGTGCCGTGTTTCTGCCTTTCCTATTCTTCCCGTATGCCCGTGTCGCGGTCTTACGTACGCCAGCTACAACCAGAGCCTACCCGTGTGTGCCTCAACTTGGGACGAAAAAAAGAAAGGACACACAGACAGATCGGATAAGACAAGAGGAAGGGGAAAAGGGACATGACTCCACTTTCCCTTCCTCCGTCATGCGCATGCAGAAACGCGTTCGACGATGAGGAGGTGCTTCATGCGGCGAGGGGCAAGTGGTCTGGACCGGTGGCTCTCGCTTTCTCACACGTGATGGGCTTTAGGAGGAGGGGAGGGGGTTTCCTGTTCCTGCTCTTCCTGCCTACGCGGGAACGAATTCGAGATTCCCTTGGTGGATGGATGGATGGGCTTTGTAGTGCATCCTGATGAAAGGTATTTTACTGTGATTACAGAGCGTATGTCCAAGTGACCTCAATAGCAATTGCATGTATCGGCATCGACTCCGACGATTGGAATTGCTTTCCCAATCCGGCAATCTTAACCGCCTGGCTGGCAGCAGCAAGCAGAGCCGCGTGGTTACAACTGACCTGAAAAAGGGGACACTATTCCCGTCTGCTGAATTCGGACCGCAGGACGACGTCGAACCATGGGACATCCCAAGCGACCGGTAATTGTCCCGACAAATATCCCTCGGGAAGGTAACGCGGCTTCCACCCCACACCAAAAAGGACTTGCAGAGCCTCCAGCGCTCTTGTCTGCCCCTTCTCTCCCCGAAGGTTGGTGACAGGCCGGCTGGAACCCGGTGACTCGGGAAAGGGTATGGCAAGGTCCTGGTCCTGGGGCAACAAGTCCTCAAACTCTGGCAAACCCATTTTGCCTAAATTGCCAGCCGGACATGGAGATAGAGATCGTGATCAGATGCCAAAAGAGCACTACACAACCTAGAATCATCTCCCTCTCCCCGACCCGTCAAACCCATGAGGCTGACAAGTGCGCAACAAAAGCTGGTGCCGCGCCCCCAAGGATCATTGAAATCAAGAGAATCACACGCCCCCCCCTCTGGTCTCTCCGCCCTTTTGACGCCCAACGAACGGCATCCCCTGTCTTGGTTCGGGCGTTGGAAATTGTCAAAGGGGAGGAGCAAAGCTGAGAGGCAGGCCGGCCCTGGTAAAGCCACCCTCGCTGAAGAATCGGCCGAAATCCTTCACTGTGTTTTTTTTTTCCTTCAGGTCTCTTTACCCGCAAATCTCAATGTCCACACCCGCAACCGCAGCCGCCCAGGGGAGAGGGGGTCTCCCGACAGGGGCATATCCGTTACCTGGGAACCGCCTCCTTGGGAAGGGGGCCCAGAAGAAGCTGGGGGGGGGATTAGGGATGGGAAAACAGTCACAGGTTCACAGGCACTTTTTTTTCTTTCTTTTTGCCCATACCCGCAAAGGAGCCGCGGTGCAACCGACACTTTCTCCGGGAGCATAGGACTGAACATGCGAAGGGGTAAAAAAATGCTTGGTATTAGGCAAAATCTTGAGGGAGTGAAGGCAAGAAAATGCCACGCGGCGACGTAAAGTCTCTTTCAATGCGGACGTAATAGCTGCGAAAGTCTGTTCCAACTCATGTCGAAGGAACTCACCGCACTCCGCTGACTCGGTGGAGGGTGCTTGGCTTCGGTGACAAATTGGTGCACGATGTGTGGTCGATGTGTGGCCATCGGACTTGCTCCGAAAGAGACGAAAAAAAATATCAACAACGGCGGCTCCGCATATTCGAGAAGGGGTGAGAATGGGAAGGGGGAAAATGTCGTTTTCAGCGGAGGTCTCGGGAGGTGCCTAATTTTGCCGTTATAACGCCGTGAGACACATGCAAGAGATGCAAATGCAGGTACGGATGCGGTTTAGCAGTAACGGTTTGCCGACCTGTCAAACTCCAGAAATGCCGGCATCGTTGGGCTTCGGCTCCACGATGTCCACAATATCGCAGGGCCAAGGAAAGCTGGGAAGGGGGATGGATGGATGGAGGAGGAGGAAGTGCGCTCCCTCCCCATCCCCCATCCCCCATCCCGTATCACGAACTTCTCGTGTAATCAATCCCGCGGAGCCCACCTCTCTCGGTGAGACCTTACGCAATAGCCCACGGTTTGTGGTAGCGGACTGAGACTCCATCGTCTGGCCCTCGAGCCGCGGACGACGACAGACCAGGTGTGGTTGTCTCCGCAGCCCCTCCGATCGTCCCAAGAACTTGCCCTGGGAAGACCACAGCGGGCCGCTCGAATGCCCTCTCCCTTCCACCCCCAAAACGCCCCTGTAAGAGAGAAAGAGAAGGTGCTGTGGTGAAGAGAGTGTCATGTCATGTTCTGGGGGAGCAGTGCGCTGTGCACGTTCCCCCTCTTTCGGTGTGTTGGACCTTCAATCTTTTTGATACTGGCTGTTGTGAATCGCCTCACATGTGATGTCTGAATGTCCAGCAAGCGTGTGGCGACGGTTCAAGCACAGCCAGCTACGAAATACAGTCTGGTATGTATGTTTGACGTAGTCAATAGTCGACGCGACCTGTTTGACTCGCAACCTCACCCATCACGCGCATCCGTATATCCAAGCGCAACACCTCCAGCTGTGCAGCGGCAACCTCCAGAGACGAGACGCGTTGGCTAGCGGTCGCAGAAGACCGGTCTTGGTTTCCTCAAGCGGTACAGCCCAAAAAGAACCAACCCATGGTGGCATCGTGGACGGGTTTCTTCTGATCGCAGCTTTCGAAGGAAAGAAAGAAGGGCGGCCTGCGAGTCATGGGTTGGTCTGCTGGCCCTGGGATGGGCCTGGCTCCGGGACGCGGTTCCGCAGCCGGGTGGTCGTCGCTACCACTACGTTGGGGCCGTCAGGCCAGGGGGAGGGGAGGGGGGAAGTGCTGTTTGGGCTTGTCTGGTGCGCCTCCTGTCCTGAAGCGGAGATTCTCCGCTTGAGTCGAGAATTGAGAGAGGAGGGCAAAAAAACGTGGCAGGAAGATTGGTCTCTTTGCTGGGGAAAGGGGGGTGATTGTGTTTCTGTGACAGGCCTGCCCCTGGTTGTAATGAGAGAGGTCGTGCGCAGCATTCTAGAAGGCCTGCCAGAATATTATTATTTTTTGAGAGAGTTGGAGAATACGTACACACACCTCCTGAATATTTTTAATGGTTTGTTATTTTTTTTTAATCTTATCCGTTGGCGGAAACGGAACAGAGAGGTCTTACCGTCGCTTGACTCGACTCCTTCGCGTTCCGTTTCCGTGAGTTGCAGTCTCAATTGAATGATGGCAGCATTTTCTTAATGATCTTCTTCAACGGCTCGAGATAAAAAGAGGCTCCGCAGCGATATGCACCGGCATGCACCGCAAGAAAAAGAAAGAGCATACCGACGGAGAGGAACGTATGGAGAAGCAATGCGGCTTCGCCCAGTCACAGTCCAGCTGTGTGACGGTTACCCGCAACGGCTGCATTGGACTGTGACCAAACTACCGGGAACTGCTTGACGCGGATAACCGCAACAGAGAGTGTGATGATGGAAAATGGCAACGGTGTCAGTCAGCCCAAGAACAAACGGACGCAAAAACAACAGGGTTAAGAAAATAATAAAATCGAATAAATCAGATAGTCCCAGCGTAGGGTCAGAAAAACGCTACGGTGTCGAAATTGGCAAGACGGGGCAAGCAAGCAAGCAACATGGAAGAGGTCCCGCTGTTCCCCGGGTGCCCCAAGATCAGAGATCAGACCGAAAACCAAACGTTTCTGGCGGAGCGCGACGTCTGGAAAAGATGGACGTTGGGTGGACTACGGTTCGACCACGGGCATGCAAATCCGCGCCCATCGCACCAGTGTTCGGATTGTCATCCGGACAAGAGGACCACCAGACTTGGACATGAAGCGACGTTCTGCTTTGACAAGAGAAGGGTTCCGCAGTCCATCAAAGCATGCACGCCACACACTTGAAGAATCAAAGACGTAGGCCATTCCGCCCATCTCTTGCTGATCATACCTACCGAGAGATATCCCCTGATCCCGTCTTCCCCCGGTGTGCTCGTCCCGAGGTGAAAGCCGTGGTTCTTTGCCTATGCCTATTCCTTCTCCCCGTCTACCTCGTCTTGCCGCCTCCCCCAGATTCATCCTTGGCTCCGATGCTGGATGGTCCAGGTCTTTTTGTCGGCGCAAGGGAAAATCAGGTCAAGTGACGGGGGCCTGGTAAACTTTGTTTTGGCGAGGCTGCTGTCCCTTTAGGGGAACATGGGACGAAAGAGGGGAGGTTTCATGTGCCCAATGTCGGATATTACACCGTCGTGCAAGATGACGCGGAGCCGACGACGATTGCGAGCCCGTGGCAGCAGGCGGGGAACGGCTTGGAAGATACGAATAGCCCATCCCCCTTTCCATCACCGGCCGGCTGGACGAGGCATTGATGAACGGCTGGGGGTTGTTATGCGCCCAACTAACGGAGTTGCAAGTTCCCAAATTGCTCCCTCCCTCCCGTGATGTTCCCCTAAGGAATGCTACCCTTTGCTGGGCCGCGAACTCGGGAAATAGCAAACGTGCGGATCAACGTTTAGCAGTGGAACGGGAAGCCTGATGCGCACATGTCGCGTGGCTCCGATGTTTGCAGGGTGAAGGTCCCGCGGCTTCTGCTCAGCGCATTTCGTCAACCCCAAGTCCCTGCCTCCTTGCCTGGCGTCAACCCGTCACGAGGTGCTCCCCCCCGACGGATCGGCGGCCTGGACTCTGGCAGCTGGCACAGCACGTAGTCGCAGCTGCTGCCCCTGCCTGGCATCGCGTCAGGTGCCGAGGTGCATATTCGCGGAAGCTGGGCTGCAGAGCATCGGCAATGGCATTGGCATCGTTTGCTTGGTCAGTTTGTGGGAGAAGAAGGTTGTGACGTTTCTTTCTGTTGCCGGCAAAGCTTGGGAAATCTCGATGCGAAGACAAAAAGTAAACATGCCATGCTGTCCGCGTCGGCGGTTCGACTGCTCGATCAGTCTTGCAGGCTCGGCTGCTTAGCTGCAGGATGAAAGCCATTATGAATGTATTGCCGTTCCAGTAGGATTGCTGCAGCTGACTCCCTGAGATTTCCATCTCGCTCGCCGCCGTGCAGAACACACGCAGGCGCGCATCGACGGTCCGGCGACGGTGACGTAGAGGCTTGTGCCAGGCCCAAGCTCTTCGGCGTCGCCCAGGTTCATTCTGTTTTGAGACCATCACCTGGCCCTGCGATTTTGCCTAATGGGGACTTTCGGTGTGGCCGGCATTGAATTATTGTGGCAGAGCCCAACCTGAGATGCGCTGCCGAGATTGACCTGGACCTGGGCCGCTGCGCCCAATCTGTTGCGGGCATTCGCTGATTTGCGTGCCAATTGTTTAAATTGTAATCCATCGAGATCGTGGAGAAAGTGCTTGTTCATGACTGAGGAACGGGAAGGGGAATCGGAAATGCCATGGCAGCGTCAATTAAACTCGGCGGGGACCTGTGCTTAATGAAGCATCATCACATGGCCTATTTGCGCACTGCCACAATTGATGTGGCTGATGGGCTGTGGCTGTGGATAAGTAATGTTGAGATATCTCAAAGGGCTGGATGGCTTGAATAACAGTTAGACGGAATGAGTCTACTAGCAGATAGAATCAAAAAAAAAAAAAAAAAGAAGATAACTATGTATGGATCACTCCGGAGGCATTCAAACGCACGAACAGGCTCGTTCATATAACAATTTCGGGACCCCAACATCAAAACAAGGACGTGTTTGATATGGCTACAGCCAGGTGACTTCCTCAATCGAAGGGAGCACAAGAAGTAGAAAACACATTGATACCAAAAGCTCAGAGTCCTGCGACGCTCAAGAACCCTACATTATGTCACTGAGATGAACATTTGAAGAGAAGCGTACCTTACGTGAAAGATTCCCACGTACGCCCTGCGTCATTGAGTAATTGCGAGCACTTCGAACGACTGAACACTCCAACCCAAAGCCCGATGCCCAGATACGTTTACAATATAAGGATCTACCTATTTGAAGTCAAACCTCTAACGGTAAATCTCAGTATACTTTCCATAACTTCGCCTTGGCACGATGGATGTCTCGCGAAGCCTCCTTCGCCGGCCAGAATGTGACAGGCCCAACCTATCCAATATCTCATATTTGATCACCACGGCCTTGCAGAGACCTTTACCTACCCCACTACAATCTTTGGGGAGAAAAGGAAAACAAAATATGGGAGCGAGCTTTCTACTTGCGTGCCATGCCAATCTACTCATCGGGTCTACTCGCAAATATTTATGGAAGCCGCTCCAGGCATGTCATTCATGGTCACAAGTGAGGTTAGATAGCAACCTTCAGCCTTTTCGTAACAAGTGTACTAGCAACTCTTTGCTCTTATTTCATTCGGAAGAAATGAAGGAGATGTCGTTGATGCGGTTCTAAAGCCCCGGATCCGGCCCCGTACCGGTACGATGCCAATGAACACGGGACTATCGGCTCCGCACCGGGCCCGATCTGCTACGGAGTGGGCCTTTACTCCTAAAACGGCAACTGACAGCCCACCACAAGATCGGAATAAATCACCTCAAATCTGCAATCTTGTGCATTTGCTCCTAGTTACTATTGACAAGGTAGTACCGGCCGATGTCATGTACCCAGACCGCCCCACTATCTCAGGAACCATCCATCTCATATCGAAAGCAGGAAACGCTTCATCGGAACAAGAACTTACTTTGCCATTGGCATCCTTGGACATCGTTGGGTGGTAGAGCTGCTCGGAGATGGGCGAGGTACAGTGGCGTGAAAGTCCACTACTCGCGTGACCGCGCCCAAAACTCAGCTCTCGCCAACACTAACGTCATTGAACACAGCCAGTTTCCAAGAAACCGAAACCCTGGATTGCCGAACTCGAGAGCCTCACAAGACCCGAAGGGCCAAGGCATAAAACGGCCTTCATCTTAAAATCCAGGCTAGACACTTTCCTAGCTCGACCCCGTGTTCTTTGTGACATCTGGATTGCCGTCTCCCTTTGCCGGCAACCACCATCACAAACTGTCTCGGTCTGGAGTCCGCCTGTCTGGGGTAAAAAGCGGCGCGCTAGTCCGGGGTAAAAAAAAATCCCAACGTCGTCAAAGACAGTTTGTCGGGGAAAGGCGGGATGGCAGAGCTAGTTTCTTCAGGTATCTCCTCTGCCGAGCACTTCGGCTTCGCTAGGAGAGCCAAGTCTTTGAGTCGAATCTGAGAACACGAGATGGACTTTACACAAGTCCGATCCACGCTTGGCCTCGGAGAAACGCTAGATAAAAAATTGACCGTCAACTTGGGCCCCGGAAAACCAAACGGTCACGCATTCCGCACAAGAGACCGCCTCCGATGCCATGTTCCGTGGCGGGCGGCCGACGGCAACGTTGACCAAGAGAGAATGTCCTTGTTGTTCTTTTCGTCATCCCGTGCACACGGGACCTGTATCGCCAAGGACGGCGGAACGAGAGAGCGGAACGGTTTGGGTGGCCAAGGCTATCACTGACTCGACTTGGTTCCTAGTTTGAACGTTTTCCATCTCTCCCCGGCAATCAGCTGCACGCAGGAGCGGATCCGCACGGCAACCCGCGTCGGGAAATATCAGTAAACGCCCTGGATGCGAATTCCGGGGTAACGGAGAGGACTGGAGGGGGCCCCATCATGACCGGATGACGACGGGCGGCTGTTGTGTGTCTGCCGCACGGTTTCTGGCTCTGGGTTGCAGACGGAAGAAGCGACGGAGGGGACGGTTGACACGTGGATCACGCGGAGAGACGGCTCGTTCGTTGAGTAGATGTTGCCGTCGCTCGACATGGACACCCTTCATCAACCTCACCTAGCTGCGCGGTGCATTTCGTCTCATGGTGAACCAACATGTGTGCAAGCTTACAACACGCCCTCCCCGGCTGGCCAACTTGCCTGCCCTGTGATCTTGAAAGAAGAGAGATACTGACTCGTCCGGGATGCAATGCGGACTCAGTCTTGCCGCAACCACACACCCATTGCTTGCCATCCCGCAGTAGGTTTCCTCCGAGTTTTATCCCACCTCCCCCCTTCCGCTCGCCGCACACACCTTCGTGATCGTCTCCCTCGAGGGAAAATTAAACGCTGATGACGTGGTTCGCGTTTCTTGGGACGAATTCGCCCGTACACCTCCCCTCAGCCTGACATGGGGGACGGAAATGAAGGTTGCGGAAAGACAAGCACCGCAAAAAGAGACAGGAAAAGCCAGGTGGATACAGAGTTCGCGCTTGCGCTCCCCGTCTGCAATGAAACGGCATCTTTAGTCATGAACTCATTCTCTGTCCTTCCCGTATTCCCAGCCAACGGCAGGGCGCAGGGGAAATCGAATCACAATTCAGGCCATTGTGCGACTGACCCCCTCCAGGATTGGATGAACGACGACATCCTTCCCCGTTTGCGCTCGGTCGGGAACTCATTCACCGAACGACGAGAGTTGACCGAAGACCTCTGCTCCCTGCTGGTTAATGTTCTTCCGGCCTTGGACGATGTTGGCTTGTGCGTCTTTCACATGCGCTTCTCTGTCAAAAAAGAAAAAGTATCAAATAGTTTTACTGCTTGCAGCACTCGTTGCCGATGAGTTCTGCAACTTGCTCACGTTTGACGTTTTGCCCGGTCGCCCCCTCGGGCCGGTGTAGCTCTCGGTACGGCGACCCCGCGCCGACGATTGTAGAATGAGGGTGTTGTGTGTGTGTGTGTGTGTCTGTTTTCCATTCAAAGGCACATCTTAACAATAGGTGTAGCTGGAGGCCGTGTTGGTGGTTGCAGCGCAAGGGGGTGGTGTGACTTGGTGCGTCTTGGAGTGAGACATTGTGCCATCCTGACGGCCTTCTTTTGTTCTTTCGCCCCGACGACCAGTGCAGTGGGATTTCCTCGACCTGTCTAACCAAAGGTTGACCAACCACCCGGCATGGAAATGTCGAACCCGACGGCCTGGAAGGATAGATTGCAGCACGCCGAGGCTGCTACGGTATTCCTAACCTGCCACGGTGCTTCCATGTAAACCACAGCGTGTTGGAGATTAACCCTCCACCGAGGATGCAGAAGATGAAACCTTCATGATGGTCTATTGATTCCTGGCCCCCGTATCGGTGAACGTATCCGGATGCTATGCGCACGCTAGCCACGGTCCCTTGAGCAGTTTCCCACCCCAACCCGCTAAGCAGCTTCAATCTCCGAACGTCATGAGCGCTGCAGCAGCAGACCGGGCCAGGTTGTTAGCTCGCCAACACGTGTTGGTGTTGGCGTGGGCGACGATCTCCTTCGGTCGTGGAAGTGTTCTAGAAGGGTGGCCGGGGTGACCTTCCGCCCCGGGCAATCAGTCCCGGGAGCTACGAAGAGGGGCCGACAGAGAGAGGGGCCGGGGAAGGGAAGCCGGGCTTCGCTGCACAAGAGGGATTAGCAAAGTGCCTTGGAAAGGGTGGGGGTGCCACACCATCTTGTCCCCGGGGGGATAGATAGCGGGAGGGGGAGGGGGGATGACAGAGACAAGCTCTAGGGAAAACCATAAATAAAATAACAAATGATTAAAAAAAAAAAAAAAAAAACCAATCCGAATTTAGGAAGGTAGGTAGAAAAAAAAAGGGTGGTGGGAACATGGGTGACAAGATGGCGTAATGGAGGGTGTGGGAGCGATAGCGACGTATTTTGCAAACGCCTTGGCGCGAATCCGGGAACTGTAAAAGAAGCTTCGGACGCAAGCTACGCCGCGATGGGGAGAGAACACCGAGCTGCTACCGAGAATTTCAGAGAACATGGGCCGAACTTCCTCCATCCTCCAACACCTCCCACCCCCTTCCCCTCCGTGTGTGTTGTTGGTCTTTTCGACGAGATGGTGCCGTGGAAGGACCGACGCTGCAGGAAAAACGCAAAAGGCCTGGTGAGTTAGCAAGATGTCATTGATAGTTTTTTCCATCTCCCCTCTACGTGAGTTAGGACGACGCCTCCAGGTGAGGTTGGGGGAAGGGTCGCAATGATGAACAGGGAAGGCTGGACATGCGGGGAAAAAGGACAAAATGGGCGAGTATTGTTGCGAATGATGTTAGATCGAAGGGACGAATGAGAGCGAAGCACCGGTCGAGCAGTAAAACATCTCCAAAGCTCACAAGGTCAGAGAAGCGTTCGAACGTGGTCGCGTTGCCGACATGGCTTCCCTCATCTAGGAAAAGATGCGCCGCCAGGTGTGTGTTTGCCAATCACTCTGTTGGTGAAGCATGCATCTCAAATACCCGTCTTACATCATGTACTCCCATAAGACTGCCGGTGAATCTCTAGCTGGACATCCGTTGAGCGGGATGCGCCCGATTAATTACAGTCCCTGCAGCTAGGCCAGGTTGCACTGCGCCGAACTGCCACCGGCAATTAAGGTTGTTTCTCCCAACTTCAGCGTCCGTCTCATCCAGGCCTTGGTGACAGGTCGGCGCTTCGGATTTCCCAGCCTTCTGGTCACATTACCTCCTTCCTATTTGGCCCCCAGGGCAACTCAACTAGTCAGTCGACGTAGCTGTCAATTGAACGGCGCTGAAACCACGGCACGGGAAGAAGACCGATTTTCTTTTTTACTTCCCTGTATCTTTGGGCATTACGTAGCGGCCTCGTGGGTTGTTGTCAGAGATCAAACTCATGTACCTCCTACAAAACTGTCAGAAGTATCTTGTGTACCTGATGTACCATCAGTCTTGAATCGTTCACTTTTTTCTAGGAATACACCAGGTTCAAGACAGCCATCAGGATAAACATGGGTTGTCATAAAGAAGAAGAAAAAAGTATTAGCCGCGTCGTTGCGAGGAGTCTGGAACTGAGTCGGTCGGCAACGCGTAACAGGCGGGAAGAGCATCCGACCCTCCCCCACCGTTTTAGTGTGCTTGGATGTTGGCAGCGGGTAGAGACGCTCCAATAGCGATGGGTCTGTATGACATCAACTTCTCCATCGGCGATGACAGACAGTCGTCCGGCGTCCAGCCTTGGGATTGATCCTCGCCCTTTCTCGTTCCCGCAAAAAAGCCAATTCCCAACCTTTGGATTTATGGGCTTGTTGAGCAAAATAACAGGAGGAGGGGTGGAGTGGAAAATCACCAGATCATTAGATCGCAGGCTGGGGCGATCTGGGAGTACGGGGAAGACATGGTGATCGATGCCAGGGGAGACTTTTGACACGGTCACCACCATGCGATCAACACTGAAGTCACAGCTGGACGGGTCTCGAAAAGGGCGAGAACGTGAACCGTTTCTCCATCGATGATGTTTGTGGTGGAGAATAGGGGTCCAAGAAGGGGTTCAGCAGAAGCAAAACTCAGATCAGATCATGGTTGGATCCTGGGGGTGTTTGCTCGAACTCAATAGTCCGTCATTCGCCCCCCATGGGGACCCACGATGTCGTCAACGGGGTAAGTCAGAGCCTTATGGACGTGGGTTGAACGGTTACGAACGTTTCTAGTTGCAGGCCTTGTGGAACAGAGGCATGACCTGGGGTTACAGATGAACGAGTCAACAAAAGACCAAAAAGCAAGAAAAGAAACAAGAATCTTGAGAAAAAAAATCCATTGTTCGGTGCACACGACACACGGGTTCCGGGCGCCCACGGGACTTCCTGATCGGCGGGTGGTTGCTGGAGCCGATGGAGTACAGGTACTCGGATCCGGGGTAGACAATAACGTCATTGCCCCGTGGGTTCCTCGCCCCCGGGGAATGTTTGTTTCCCATGTCGTGCACTGGAGCGTCAATTTTACGGGAACGGGAATACATCTCAAACGATCTTGGCTCCGTTTTGACGTCTGTCGGACTCCAGATGTGTAAGGATGTATGTCCTTCTGTTGAATAACATGGAATAAAAAAACAAGATATTGGAAAAAAACAATCGACAATGAATAAAAATTTAAACAAAATATCAGCGCATCGAAATTCATGATACCCAATTTTTGGGGGTCCCCCCGTGAAACTCTCCGGGGCAACGCATCTACAACCTCAACCCCCAGAACCGACAGAGCTACACCCCTCCCTTCTGGAAGCCATGATATGCAGTACATGTTGCAGCTTTTCCAGGGGGGGAAAGCAAGACGGGTGGGGGGCAACTGAGCGGGAAGAAGGCGTACTTACTCCAAGATGCATGTCAAAAGTCGGTGAAGAGGCTATTCGCTCGGCTGGCTGGCTGCCACGACAGCACCAAACAGGGCCCTGAGGAAAGAGTGTGGTGGGTTTCCTCCCTCACGGTGTCTGTAGTCACCTTAGCTGGAGGGGCTCTCAGCAACCACCACGAGACGGAGGGGCGTCTTCTGCAGTGGCCTACGTAGAGGGAAAACAACAAGCTGGAGGTGTGTGTGTGAGGGTGCAGTCGTTCTGCAGCACCTGATAATTTATGCGTTGGTCTGTAGCTCGCCTTACTCCTTAGGCTTCTTCACCTTGCTCCAGATGAAGATTTGGCGTCCACGTCGCGGAATCCCCTCCCGAACCCGGAATGCGCCGGCGTTTCTCGGTAGGCGCTTTTTTCTTCAGCCAACGATCGCCAACCAAGTTGCAGCACGTTCGATGCAGTCGGACGGGGACTCGTTAACACGATGACTCCTTCAAAACCACGCGACGGCCTCGTTTCTTCAGGCCGGTCGGCCGCAGGCGTCCGAATAAAGACGAGACAAGCTCAATTGAGACTTGGAGAGGGGGGGGGGGGGGGGGGGGGGTTTCTCCGATATCTGTGGTTTCAAACGGTAGCAGCGGGCCCCAATTCGAATGCATACGCCAGCGTTGATGGACGGTTGTAATCGCATTCGGAGCTTCGCTGCAGAACCAATTCACCATGAGCGTGAAAGCTCAACTCCAACTCCCTCCAACTCCAACCCCTACTCCAGGCGGTCAACGACGCAACCAGGCCCGGGCCAGGCCAGCAGGACAACTCAACACCACCTCACGTTCCCATATCCCGCCGCTAAGGCGACATCGAGAGCGACGCAATGAGTGCCGCCCAAATAAACGAGTGTCACACACCACCAACGACAAAAACCCCTGCCTGGCAAGCTGAGCATTGGAGCTAACGCCTCGGAACCAGCCTTAACCGCCATCGACATCCTCGTCAGACCAAGGCGGTGAAGGCATCATGCTTCTCACCTCACCTTCTTTTCTTCAATTGTTTTGATGGAGCAGGGAGAAAAGCGCCTGAGGCTACCACTTTGAAAACGGTGCAACCGCCCTTGGTGTTTTTTCTCAAAACCGCTTTTTCGCGGTCGAATCCCGTGGCCTACTAACCCCGCAAACCAGCCTTGCCACCGCAGCCATTACGTGCAGTCTTAGACGCGCGGGGTCCCATTCTCATGCGCGTACTCTGGTCCTTCTCGAAAGAAGAGAAGAGTCATCGTGGCCAGCGCACCAATTACTAATCTCTCAAAGGCTCAAGGTATGGAGTATGGAGTACCTTACACTTTGCGTAGTGGGGCATCGTGAGCCGTTAGCCACGCGTGGTAAAAAAAAGCCCTATGTTTCCCGAATCTGGCCTCGCGCAGCACATATCCATTCTCCAGGGACAACAAGGCCAAAAATGCCTCGTGTCGTGAGGGGCGCAAAGGAGAAGCAAGCGCTTTGGGCATCAATGGAAAAAGCCTGGCCCCTCCTCGACCTGACTGATCTCTTGCAGAGGGGGGCCGTAATCCATAGCGAAGGAGGGAAAGGGAGAAATAATGCCTGGTACAGTCTGTATACTTGCACCCGTGCCAGCTTCTCAGGATGCCTATTACCCCGCCGCAGCCTTGGAGGGGTAACGAGGAAAGCTCAGCAGGACCGGCGTGCGGCGTCGACACTTCACTCGACGTATTCGTAGGCAGCTCTCGGGACAAATCGGTAGTGGATGAAGAAAAGGGACCCTGCAGGAACGGACGTCGATTGGACATTTGGTTTTGTTGCACACACACACGCCCAAATGATGCTGGCATTTCCGTCCCAAACGCTTCCAATTCAAAAATATCTTCGGCCATGTCCCGACAAACGGGCCTCCGACGCAACTTACAAGACGACAGCAGCCACCGGCTCTCCGCCGGGGGGCGTGAAGGGTAGGCGTTCGTCATCAGGTCACATGGCCTAAACACCACAGCAGCCAACGCCGCAAAGGCCGAAAGAGGCCTCGACACGCGGACGGCGGACACTTCCCCGCGCTCTTCATCCCGCTGGGGACTCGTTCGTGCCCACGGGCAGGTGACCTTGAGGTCCTTCCTTGGCAGGTACGAATCCAAAACCAGGGGACGAAAGACACCGGAGCCAAGCCACCCGCTCAAGCCTCACACGATCGGACCTCGGCCGGGCACGCCGGACCTCCACCATCGCAGTGTGGCTTATCCACCGGATACCTAAGGTACGCTGCCAGCCCCAGCTCCCTCCTTGCTTACGTACACAGACCCCAGTTTTCCCCCATTGAGCGCGATGCTAAAGCCACATCGTGCACGAGCCCCAGGAAAGTCCACGTGCAATCCACCGCCGTCCCCATCGGTCCAGGGACCAGGCCGTACCAATTGAGCCAATCACCGAAGCCCAATTGGAAGGCGTCTTGCTCCTCTCGATGTTCTGGCCCCCAAAAAGCGGAGATGGTTCACGGGGACAGCAGAGGGGATAAAAAAAAAAGTATACCCCAAAAATTGAAGAGGGAAAAAAAAAAAGAAATCGAATATTTTGAATGGCGGACGACGTGACTGACGCCCCTCTCTGCCTCTCCACCACGGCCTAATTGTGGAGTTGGCCACATCCAACATCCACTGTCCCAGACTTCACACTTTGGAGAGTGTGAGAGAGAGCAAGAAAAAAATAAAGGACAACAGGCACTGTGAGCCGTCAAGACGGAGACTGCCGTGCTCCAACTCTCCAATCTGCGGCTATTGCTCAGCTTTGTCAGTTTTCGGCACCGTGTCGACTGGGATGTAAGGGGTCTAGAAGCTCTAGACAACACCGAATTGGTACCGAGATATTTTCGTGCAAGACCTCCACATCTCCACGAAGAGCCTTTCCTTTTGCCCCCATCACATTTTGTGAATTAAGTTCTTTTTTATCATTATTTCACAATGCGATGCTGTCTAACGCGTCTCCGCAATGGAGGTCTTTCCGGGGGATCATTCAGCTTAGTCTCGGCCACACTCTCCGGCCTACTGCGATGAACTGCTGGCAATTGACATGGCTCTCTGGACCCAATAGCAGCCGCTCGCATTCCCGAGTCTAGTTGTAGCAGCACGTTATTCGCAGGCCCCCTGATGCGGCTCGGCCGGGGGGCGGCAGGTCGGCCTCACATGCGACGACGGCACAGGTTTAAAAAGAAATACACCGGACGAGATCTCCGGTGGGGGAATGTTGCAAAACCGATCTCGAGTAGAGAAACAGCTTGGCGTTTTTGGTGGTATTTTTACTCTCGCAATCGTGCCCTCCCGGCAACTAGATTTCTGCCCGCAGTCGGAAGCATTCACCAGTTTTGATATGCTCCCAGCAATCTCGACGACACCGCGAGGCCTTCGGCTGTAGTTTGGAAACTCAACTGTGTTCTTCTTGGCGGTCTCGCCTCTGACCAACAGCAGCACGGCCGCATGGTTCGGGGGGCAGCAGATCGTTAGAAGGTTATTCGGCTGATCGGTGAACTCCCTAAGATACCACCAACCTTGAATCCCACAGAAGAGAGACACACACACACTCACACTCACACTCACACGCAAAGACGACAGAAAGTGTTGCACTGCCATCGCATGACTTGCATGTGTCAAAAGAATAATGGAAAATCACCGACCCTTAATTGCCGTTCAAATGTTCGAAACTACCTCGGACATACTTCCCCTCCCTCCCACCCCCTCATCCTCCTCTTGTCTTGCGTGTGAATATTCAGCCCATCTCGGGCGTTCTAGATCCCGGGTCCCAGATTGAAAATTCAAAATTGGAGTAGCCATCTCCACGGTCCACGCATCCCTTCCCAACAACGTCTCCAACTTTTTTTTTTTTTTTCCAAGCAAAAAGAAATACCCACGCGTCAAAGGAAAAACCGGTCGGCACATCATGTCGTTGGATGAGCTGTCACCCTCCCCCCCCTTCCCGGCGGTCAATATCCCATTGCAGGATCCATCCCAATAACATGTTTTCCCAATCACCAGAGCTCATCATGACTTCATGCGCGCCCAGAAATCATTTCAAATCCCTTCCTCGACAAGATTTCCAACGAAACTCCTCCGCTTTCTCCTTACCCCCCAGGTTCTCCACAAAGACGCCGAAGTTCTTCACGGATGCAACGGGCAACAACACACGCCCCCCCCCCCCCCCTTCTCCAGCCTTTTTTCCTCACTCTCTCCACGTCTCTCCTTGTACGTGTGCCTCAGTAAGGTGAAAAAGGGCGGAACCACTCCCGTCCCAAGATCTAGGAACCCTCCGCCTCCGGCGCGACTGCGGCGCTGCTGCCAGCAAAGCCCGGCGCGGAACCCCGGTAGCGGCGCTGCGGGAGACACGCTCTTCTTTCGCGCGCGTGTGGTGCCTGTGAATAGAACGCGACAAAAAAACGCCCATCCCCACACGCGCATGTTGGAAGTGGCCTGAGATGCAAGTTGTTAGTCCGATCGAGTTCCAGCGAGATTCATCGCGCCAGTCATTCTAGACCACCTACATCAGAAACCTGCCTTATCTAACTACCTAGCTCATGAGCCGCAAAACCGCTAACGCGCCCTCTGCATCAAAGGGGCGTGTGTGCGTGTTGGGAGCAAATAATACCAGCCTGCTGGGTTTAAAACAGCTGCACTCTAAAGCCGCATTTCTCGATTACGAGAAACGCGTGTAGAGCTATCGGCCGGGCTCCCTTTGGGCAAATCGCCAGGTTCGTAGATGCATACAGGTGTAAGTCAGACAACGGGCGTAGGTCTCGACCCGACCGGCCGTCTTATCAAAGGGAAGTCCAGAATTCGCAAATTGGCCATTCTCCAATAGGATTCCCATTCATCGCATTTCCCAGTTCAAATTCCCACGCCATCCCACACACACACCCCGCAAAAACCCCCCAGAAATCGGGAACAAAATCCCCCGTAGTTTCCCATCGTCGTCGTCGACCGCCGCCGCCACAAAGATGCATCCTCCCTCCTTCCGCCGCAAAGCACACACACACACACATACACCGAACGCCCTGCCCGCCGCCATCAAACGCCACAAGACCATTCAGACAAAAGGGCAACGGGCTTTGCTCAGTCACACAAAAAGTCTTCGGCAGAGTGCCGTACGCTCAAGCTCACCCCCAAGAAACATCAAGGTGTAGTTCATCTCTAGCGTCTTCCCAATCCTTCCCATGCGCCGCCCCCCTTGTCCGAAAGGGCGTCGATGTCGTTGAGAGGCATCCCGAAAAAAGAAGAAGGACAAGCACACAGAAACTCCCGCTAGAATCTACGAACCAAGATCTGGTGGTCCCACGAGTGTACTTACCCCAGATACGCAGAGCCGCCTTCCGTCTTTCCGGGACAATGAAAATAGATTAGACCATCAATGTTGAATACTTTTAAACAATACTGTGGTTCAGCGCAAACGCTGCAGCGTAAGAGCTACTCACGAGAGAACCAACTAACACAAGCCACCACCAAACCTCCCCCCAGAGCGAAAAACCTCGGACACGGCAGTTGCGAAATATCGTGGTGCGCGAAGAAACATCGGACGTTCGAGTTTACCCAAACCATCGGCATTTCCATACGGGTGTCGAGCATCGAGAATCATCACAGCCCTTTCCCCATCACCCCCCAAAAGCTGGTCCATCCGATCTCTCCCGTCTTGATGCCTCTTCATCCGACGCATACACCAGGCGTTTACGCGTCCCCACCACTAAATACATACATGTCCCCTTCAGGCCTTCCCCTCAACTCCCCTCCTCACCTGACAGCCTCAAACCTTAAACCCCCCAATTGTCATTTTACACGGTAGTACTAGTAACCTTTTCATTTGAACAGACAACACACGATGTTCTACACCACCATACCGCACATGATCGGAAATACATCGAAAGTAAAATAAAAAAAAACAGACACCAGACGAACACAAAAGCTCCCTCGGTAGTGATTCTCGGTAACATTTTCTGGCATGAGGAAAAGAAAGCAAGTCAGCAGCAGCAGCCGCCAAACACAAAACGCATACAATGACTCTCTCTCGTGACTCCTCCCGCAAGCCGCTTCGCTCGATTCTCCATGACGCAAAACAACCATAATCACAAGCATTTTTTTTTGTCGTCGCCATCCTGCACGTACTCTCCAAGTGTAAACCGTCACAGGGGCAAAAAAAAGAGAAGAGGTCACAGCCAAAACCACCACAACCACACCCGATGCCGTAAGCCATACTGCAATGTACGTACGATACCGGACTTTCACATGTCCACGTCTTCCCTCACCCCAAGCAAAATGCCAAAGCGAAGCGCGTGTATGTGTGTGTGAGAGTGAGTGTGTGCCCCAACCCAAGGGGCTAGAACTACTCTCAGTGCAGCCCTAGCGCCGCACGCCGTTCCTCGCCCGCGTTCTGGTTGGAATCACCAATGTTCAGGGAACAATGCGGCCGATACTCTCGCTTGTGATTGTGAGCTACCGTACCTGTAGTGGGCAAAAATACATAGCTTGGCCCTGGCAGTGTAAAGCGGTGAGCGCATGGACGTGGCCTTGCTCCGTCAGATGGGTATGTCCGTCTGCACCTGCGTCAGTCAGCAGCAGTCATCGGGCTGGCGCCGGTACATTCAAGGGAACAGTCACAGGGACACCTTTTTGGGGGGAGACAGACACGGCAGTAGTTTTGATTCAATGGCCAACTTTTATTTTGTTTTTGATAAGCTCTTTGACGATTTTCCGATTTTTTTGTTCGTCGTAATGATTTCGCTTTTTGTGGCCCATCATCTGCGCCGACAGCTTTCGCGCGCAGGCACTTTTCTTCCCCGTCCTTTTTTCGCTTGTGGTACATCTCCACTTTTGGCTAGGTTTTTCCTCTGTCCGTTTTGCCCCTAATCAGTCGGCATCCCCAACAGTGTCTGACTGTTGTTGAGGTCGCCCTCGGGTATTGCCTTTTGTAGCTTTGTCTCCCCCTCAATCCCATAGAATACAATTCATCCTCCTCTCGAGTACGAAGCTTCCGGTAACCATGATGTAAATGTAAAAGACCCAACCCAATTGGTAAAACATGAAGGTGGTATGTTGCAAAACCAAAACAGACCATGGTATCATATGAAGAGACGCCGTGCAAATGTAAAAATTAGAATCAAGTCCAGGGGGCATCGCCGTGCCCATTGGACCAGTCCCACCCATGCGCGCCCAACATTAGGGTAACAATGATAGCAAGCAGAGCAGATGCGATGCCGTCGCGCGCAATGCAATGTAAAATAGCAACCAAATCATTTTTTGCTCGAGCAGGTGCACGCTGGTCGGATATCGTGTGAATATGTGCTGTAGTATGGTATGTGTGTGTGTTGTTGTGGTGGTGTGTAGATAGTTTACCAGCCCTTGGAGTGGTAACCGCCAAAGTTGTCCGTGTCCTTGGAGAAGTACTGAGGGGCAACGGGGACATCCTCGTTCTTGTTGATGTAGGCCTTCTCGGGGTACTGCTTCAGGTTCGCAACGTCGTGGGAGGTGTGACGGCGCTTGAGGACTGCATTGGCAGTAGACGACTTCTGCTGACGCTCCCAGAGGAGGTTGCGTCGGAGAGACTCGGTAAGCTCAGTCGCGAGCATGTTGCGTCGGGTGGTTCGGGGAGAGAGGGCGGCCTGCAGGTGGCTGTGGCTGGCGGTTGCGGTGATAGGCTGAGCAGCGGACCGAGGCACCTCGGTGATGGGCTTCAGAGGCGAGGATCGGTTACCACGCTTCATCATCAGAGGAGCGTCGTCGGAGTCGTTGGGGGAGACAGCTAGGGTAGGCGGGGCCGGGTGGCTAGTACGAGTCCAAGGGAGCGCCGAGGTAGACTGCGAGGCAATGTTGCCAACGCGGCCACGGTCGTTCTGCTGATCAATCATGAGGGTAATAAGCGAGCGACGCGAGGTCAGGTTGACCTTGGAGTCGACACGCTGGAAGAAGGTCTTCTCGTCAATGCTGGACTTGTTGCTGTCCTCGATCGAGTCTTCCCAGTCGGAAGAGTCGTCCTCGTCGTCAATGGCACTCTCGTCGACGTAATCGGTGTCCGAGTCGTCGGCAATGGCAGAGTTGTCGTTGATGGTGCGGGTGAGGACGTGGTCGGCAAAGGAAGTGGTCTTCTTCTGGCCGGTGAGCAGCGAGCTAGGGCCCGAAGCAAGAGCGCTCTTCAGGGAGCTGTCCTCCTCAGAGGAGCCGCCAACCTGGAACATCTTGCGCTTGGGGGCAGGTGCTGGGATGGGGCGCAGTTGCTCAATGCTCTGACCCTGCTCACTGGAGGAGCAAGAACCGCCAAGAGCGAACATGGGCTGCTTCTTTGACTGCACGCGCTTGGCGGCAGGCGAAGAGCTCGGCTCGGGAATGGCGGCAGGGGAGATGACCTTGGGAGAGGCCGGCACGGGGCGGGCGATTGGTACTTGGGAGGGAGAGAAGCCGCGGACGACGGTGGTGCGGGAGTTGATCTCGGGAGACGGAGGCTCTTGGGAGTGCTCCTCCTCTGAAGACTTGCAAGGAGATTCGGTGGTAGTAGATCCAGAGTGCTCGTAGGAAGGCGAGGCAGGAGCCAGGTCGGGGGTCTCCTTCTGAGGGGGCATGTATGGTGATGCGATCTGGGGGAGAGGGGCAGAGAGAGGCTCGTTCTCCTTGATGATGGAGACAACCATCTTCTCAAAGTCACCGGCGGTGATGTGACGCTCCTTGCCTCTGCTGCGGTTGCTCGCGCAGGAGTCCTGTCTTTGGATGCGGGGGCGGATTTCGAGAGGAGCGGAGGTGGATGTGAACTCGACGGCTTCGTCTTCGTTTTCGGAGTCGACGCTGCCAGACAATTGAGGAACGTCTTGTAACCTGCTGGTCTGGGGGATTTCTCTGGGTTGGCTGGTGGCGGTGATGGAGGCTTCTTGCTCGTCTTCGGCGCAGCAGAAGGTCTCGTGGTTCCACATGCGCCAGCTGAGGTTCTCTAACCTGCGGCCCTGCTCAACAGACTCTGCGCACTTTGCGAAGACTGAGAGGGATATGTTAGCGATTGAGTCCGGGCTGGCTCCGAATGGGCAGCCGGCGATGTTGCTTACCGGTCCACATGCTGTAGAGGTTCTGGGATTTGAGGTGTCGACCTTGTGGATAACGTTGGGGTCCACAGTAAGGACGTGAGTAGCGAGAGGATAAGGCATGTTGCCGAAGGAGTCTGCTCGGATGGAGCAGGTCGCGGCAGACAGTGCTGAATCTATGGTGACGGTTGATATGGCGGCGGCGCCTGGATACACGGCGCGGTGAGGTGGGCTTTTGTAGGGTGGATTCGGCACCTGGGGCGGGACGGAGTGGTGTCTCGTCGAGCAATGGATCGCTAGCGGTTGGTGGCGGACGATGATGTCGACGGTGGTGCTTTGAATGCTATGTGGTCGTCGTCGGCGGCGAGCTGTGACGGTGTCGAAGGGGCAGATGGGCGACGACAGGAATGCTGTAATATGAAATTGGTGTTCGGACGGTGAGACGGGGAGAAATGCTGCAGGTGTTGGATGCAGATGCGTCTCTCGGGTTGGTCGTCGACGGGATGGGTGTTGCTTGGTGGAGCAATGAAGTAAGAGGAGAGGACGGGTGGAAAGTCTGGGGGAAGGACTTCTTAATTATTATCGTCACCTCTGCAGTCCGGAGTGAGTTGGGAGATGTGGATTAGATGGCAGCGGAGTGGGATGCATGTAAGTAAGTAGTAGTAAGGTAGGTAGGTAGTAGGTATGTAATGTGTGCGATGGGAGAAGGGCCATGGGCCTTGGGGGGGGGAGAGAGACGGGGGGGGGCGTGGTGGGTGATGGGGATGGGAGGGGGGGTGTGTGGGCGTGGACGGCCTGGGTGTGAGGGGTGTGAGAAAGGTCTTGGTTGTGGGTGCTGGGTACCTTAGGGGAGGGGGGATGGGGGTGAGTCGCGGTGTATCCCAGGTACCTTGCACCAAATTGTATCTCCTCCTCATGAACATGGGGCATGGGACAAGCGAAAAAAGAAGACGAAGAAGAGAAGACAAGAGGGAGGGAGGATAGACAGGGGCCCTTACGGCGGTAGGGTGCTGTGAGGTGGGTGTGTGAGTCTGAGGGACCGCGGTATTCGTACTGCGTACCCAAGGTGCCTAGGGCAGGTTCGGGGAAGGTCGGTACACTGTCTTGACGGGGAAAGGCTCGGTGGCTCCCCCGGAGTCCAGTTCAGAGGATCAGGAACGTGTGTCTTCTGCTCGGGTGCGTCTTTTTTGTGGCCGGTCTAAGCCTGAAATGGCCCAGTCATGGGAGGGAGAACTCCCGCGCTGGTCTCCATGGGGTAGCCCAATGCGCTTTTGCACGGCGGATGACCAGAGATGCTGCCCAATGTAGCTTAGCTCATTTGGAGTCAAGTCTTGCCTATTTGGGTAGTACTTTGGGGCCCCGTTGAGGCAAACGTCGACGGTCATCTGCCCTCTGCTATTCTCCATGCTCCGTTCCAGCGGTACCTTACCAAGTACTGGTCCTGCATTTGCTGCTTGCTGAGAGGCTCGGAGGCTCAGCAGAGGGTTCCTGAACTGAACTGAGTGAACCTGGACCTGCCCTGGACCTGGACTGGGCCGTTCAGCTCTGAGGTGCTCCACGTTTAAGTGAAAGTGGCCTCTGCGTCGCCCACGGGACCGTTTTGCCTGGCCCGTCCCCATATGGCACGCGGTCATGTGACGGCCGACGGCTGCCTTTCCGCCGTCATGGAAGGACCGACTGGACTCTCTCAATTCCGCTGTTGCCCTCCCGTCGCCATCTCCGTCTCTGCCGTCCACTGTCACAGCCACGCCCTCTCCTCAACCAAGTCAATGCCTTCATACCGACGAATCTCCCTCCTACAGACCTTTGCTACCTTACCGTGTGCCGTACGTACACCGCGGAACTGAGTCCTCGACGGTTGCCTCAGCCCGTCTGGCCGAGTATGCGCCGCGCCTCATCTCCACGTTTTCCATCTCGTCCACCTCTCTCGACATGGCCTCGCCTCGCCTCGCCTCGTCCACCCCCTCCACCTCCGGTCCTCCGTCGCGCTTTTTCCGTCAACCGTCTCTCGGTACCTGACCGAACGCCCCCATACACTTCCCCAACAGGAAAAGACGCCCCGACTGCTGCCCCATCTGGCCTGGCGCCATCTCTGATCTACCGTCCTGCCGGCACTGTTCCCCTTCTGCCACTCTCGCAGACACGGCCTAGAACAGATGCGGCCTCGACACCTCGCTGCCCTTAACAGCGACTTCCGTCTGGTCACTGGTCACAAGCCGCCGTGCCTCTTGCCGCGAAACGGATCGCCCTTACTGAGGTGCGTACCCTACTACGCGGCGTGACCCGGACGCCATTCTCAGTTACCAGCACCCAACAGCCAACACCCAGCGCCCCGAAGCCTGTCCCTGTCGTCGGCCCTGTCGTCTGTCCACCTGCTCACCTGCCCTCTGGGCCTCTCCTCTCTCTGTGCTAAACTGAGAGCTCGACTGCCACGCCTACTACGGATACAGTTCAACTCGTCCTCCTCCCGTGACTTCGGACCAACCCAAACCGACAACAACGCTGTCCCAACCGTCGGGACGACCGCCAATCGCTTCCCCGGAATTCCCTTTTGCTGCGCCAAACGGAGCCCTGTCCCGACCTGCATTTCCCCATCCAAAGCCCTCCGTGGCCCGTACAGAGTACCTCCAGCCCGGATCACGAGTCCCCAAAATCGCTGCAAATACAGTGCCCCGTTGATTGGATTGCCATGGCATTGTCACCAGAGCGCATCTTCCCCAGGCCTCCAACGCGAGCCTCGGGACGACACGCAACCTCCTGAATGGAAGAAGAAAAGGGATTCCTACAGACTACAGGGGAGAGCACCTGGCGACTCGCAGAGCCCGTGTCCACGAGACTATCGCTCATGGCGGTTGCATAGCCCTCGATAGTGTGCTGCTTTCTTGATCAATCGCCCATCAGAAGTGCGTGCTTGGGCCCGCGCCCGCGATGGCGACGAACGAGGTCAATTCGTAGCCCCCAAATTTGCTTGCGGTCGAATCGGCGACGACCCGTCCTCCAGCGCTGACACGGCGATGTGACATGCTCTGACCCCCCCGGTTGCTTGCGACTGACTTGCTGCTTGACTGGTTGCGGCGCCTCTGCGCTCGCCCCAAAGAGTCCCCGTGATGCTGTCCATCACTTAGGTCATCAAGATCCTGCCGTCTGTCGCTGGTCGTCTGCCGCCCCGCTTACCGCTTGGGAGCTGAACTGTCGTCCCCGCGACAAGGGGACTGCAGTATCACGGTTTCGTTGACGCTGATCGCACAAAAATAAAAATAAGACGCCCTGTCTTTGGGCTTGCACTTTCATTCCACCAAGCAGCAGCCAGTGACGGGGGCTTCAACACGGCATTGCACCCGCAGTTCTTCGCATCGCCTCATTACCCCGCGGTTAGCAAATCGTCATGGGATCCAAACTCGAACAGGGGGCCGTGGCAGGCAGACACGCGCCTCGCGAAGCTTCTTGGATTTCCTCGCGCTGAACTGGGCATCTCTTATGCTCACGAGAGACAACTTGCCGTGCCAACTCAGAGGTTGACTGACGAGGTTGCGCAACAGCGTATGCAATCAGGGTCCGAAGGCAATGCTGGGACTGCCTGACTGGAGAGAGTGAGAGAGTGCAAGGCGCATGCGTGCGCAGCACCCAGCGTGCCAGGCCTCCATTGAACGAACCCTTGATGACTTCCAGGCTTTTGGTTCCTGGACTAGCAGAGACACACCCGTCCCCAACTCTCAAGCCTCCGACATGGCTTGATGGTCACCAGGCCCTCCTCCCCCCCAAAAAGAGAACCTCGTCAGAGGGTTCTCGGGGCAGGTTGCAATTGGGACCCTGGAAACGTCACATTCTCAATGCAGCAGGCTCGCTACTCAAGGGGCTGGCTGTCATCGCTGCTAGACTTTCCACTCACGTCAATAATGGCTGGCATTGGAGTTTGTTTTTGTTGATACTCCCTCACGCCAAATCGGTTTACTCTTCCACGCAACGACCACCGCTTGTTTGACGGGTCACTTGAACTCTCCAAAAAAGCAACGACGCCCCAATGTTGTCAATCGACGGCTCAGTGACACGCCTCTGATCAAACTTGATGGCCATCCCTTCGGCGCCAGCTCAGGCCGAACCTACAAGACACATCGCGCCTCAGCTGCCATGGGTGGCGAACATCACAGCCCAAGGCTGAAGCCACCGTTTAGCGATCCGTCGTCCGTCGTGATGCCACAGCCGGGTACGGATACGGCGACGCGGACAGCGCCCAACTTTCTCCCCGTTCGTCATCTATCACGTTAGCGTGGGTGACGACGGGAGGATTCTGGGCTCTCTCTCAGAGAAGCCAGGAGGACCGGATGCATGGCGTGTGTGATGAAACGGGTACCTGGAGTCGTCCACTCAAGATGGGCCAGTTGCGACCTCGTCACAAAAAGGTCCAATATTTGATTGTCGGGCTGAAATGAAGTCTGTCCAGGGGGGGCGGCCGATCACGAGAGAGGACCACCGGCGTGTTGGTGTTCGCTTCCGCCAGAGTTTTTTGGGTACTCCGGGGGACCACGATATGTGCTTCCGCGCGGCCTCTAGCCCAGTCCCGAGGACGCGGTAATCACACATCGTGGTGGAGCTAAAATGAAAGGGAAGGAAGCAAGCAAGCCCAGGTCTCTCCTGTTTGTGTGTTCGTGCCCTCCTCCGACTCCCCGGCATAGAGAACGGAGATGGAGCCCGAAAGTGTTGGCAGGATCGTGATTACCCCGTGAGGAGCGTGACGAAAATCATACGAGCCGAGTGACCTTGGGAGAGGGGGCGCTGCATCGTTGCAAATCCGTTGGAACTGGGTAGTATGTTCGCGAACAATCGGATTCATCATTCCAAAGCCCTGGGAACCGGTCTGCATGGGTTGAGAGTATGAGATGAAGAGTTGAAGCAAACAGCATCCATGAGGGGAAGAAAAGCTGATGGGGTAAAGAGAATTTCGTCAAGCATGCAGAGACGAAATGGCGCGATGGGCCAGGCATCGTGCATGCAGTCGAACTCCTCTCCTCGACTACGGATACACGGAGTTCCTCGTTTCCAACAACCCGGATTACAAGAGAAAAAAAAACTGACGATGCAGCAGCAACGGCGCGGCGGGTTGGTGGTGGTAGGGGAGGGAGTGCAGATAGCTGTTGGTCCTCCGTTGCGTTCTCTTCGCTGCTGTTGTGACCCAGCCAACGGCAGCAAGCGAAAGCCGCAATTTCTCATCGTTCTCTTTCACGGTTACTGTTAAATTGACCGTATCGTTTTGTTATTTTGCCCGCGCTAGCCTAATATAGAAGGCGCGCCACCGCCGCCACAGTTAATCCACCCTTCTAAGTACTGCCCTCCCAGGCTATAACCTCCTATTGTTAACCCTATTAACTCAGCTAAAAAAAACCCCTATATATATACCCCTATTTAGAAGTAAAATTAGGCTTACTAGAGGCTTCTATTATATTATTTATTTTCTAGGTATATTAAATTATTAATTTTCTTATATATTTTATATTTTTTAAAACTATTATAATATTTAATGCTTAGATCTAAGCTTCTATCTTTAAAGAGTACTAGCTATATATTTACGTTTAGTACTACTTTAAAGGTATTATATTATATAAAAAACGCCTAAATAATAGTAGTAATTAATATAATATTTACTATAATTATACTAGTAACTACGTATTAACTATAATAAAGCAAAAAATATATACTAAGTAGTATAACTACTACTTTAAAAGTAAGATTTAATATATTACTACTATAGAGATATAGGTATAAGAAGTTATTAATAGCTTTAAGTACTATAACTATAACTCTATTACTTAAGATTAGCTTAATATAGTTTCTACTTTCTAAAAACTTATTATTAATAAAGTTAAGTTTACTACTAAAACTTCTAGAGGGCTACTAAAAAAAACCCTTTATAAGTATATTAAAGAGCTTTTTAGTAGTAATAACTTAATATTATACGTTATAGCTAGACTTCTATAATAAGAGAGCTATAAAGTTAGCTTATAAGATATTTATAACTACTAGTACTACTTCTATAAGGATAAGTATAGCTTATTAATATTAATATAGCTCTTTTTAAGTAAACTAACTAAGGGAGATAATATAGTATACTAGTATTTAACGTAGCGATAATAGTAAGATTAATAGTGTTTTTTTAGATATATAAACTCTGCTTAGATATACTAAAGAGAAACCTAGAGTTATTAATAATAGATAATACTTATAAGGTAAGTAATATATTACTCTTATACTACTTACTTCTACTATTACTCTAGTTTATTATTATTTTAATTTTTACTAATAAATAATAAGTTAATTACTTCTAGATACTTTTCTTCTAAATAGTAAGCTTCTCTATTATTAATACTATATTTAATACTACTTTTTACTTTATTTTAGCTAAAACTACTGATTTTTTCTAATAAATACTTCTATAGCTATATAAGTTACTTATTAAGAACTATATCTCTAATCTAGATATTATTATTACTAATTTTAATATTAGATTAAAGTATACTACTAGGGAGGTTTTCCCTACTTAAAATAATAGCTCTATATATAGTATATACTTAAAAATATTAACTTTAATATAAAGAAAAAATAGGAAGGTTTATAAATATTTAAAGTAATAAGGAAGCTACTACTATACTTAATAATAAAGCTATTAAGGAGGTACTAATCTATACTTAGAGTTATAAGAACGCTATATATATTATTTATAAGGAAGCTATATATATAGAGGGTATAAATTTTCAACTTTATAACCTCTCTATTAAGAAGGATTATAACTATAACCTTAATAGCGTTATTAAGGTATAGTATACTTATATTTACTTATTAATATAAAAGTGTATAAGAAAGCTTAAAATATTTTAAATAGTAGTTTTATAATTAAAAAAGTATATATAGTCTTAAAATATATAAATTATACTAACTTTTTTAGTAATTATTTTATATTTTAGGATTATATATATCCTATACTTTAAAGAGTTTATTAACTACTTAATCTACTATTTTTAAAACTATAGCTATAAAATAATATTACTTACTAAGAGTAGCTATTATAAGTTAAAGTTCTATTTAACTTACTACTTACTAACTTCTATATTTTATACTTTAAGATCTTTAAGATAGTTATTAAAAAGCAGGAATACTATAAGACTTACTTTAGTAATAAAGTATATAAAAAACGCTCTACTAAAAAAGGGTGTGAGATTATTAATAGCTTTATTTTATATATTATTTAAAACTTTTAACCTTCTATACCTCTAGTTTAATATAGTAAATAATACCTTTTTATAGTAATATAGCTTACTAACTTATACTAGTATATTTATAAAGTAGTAAAGCTTACTTTACTACTATACTCTCCTTAAGTAATTATAACTTACTAATAGTAAGGTTCTATAGCTAGAAAATATTAATAGCTACTAGTGCTTTAATTAGGAAGATATAAGTAATTAAGTCTTTTTACTATTAACTTTTTACTAACTTTACTAGCTTAAATTAATTAGAATTAGATAACTTACTCTTAAGCTTAACCTAAATATTATCCTTTATAATATATACTGCTTCTATTATATCTCTATACCTAACTCCTCTAATAATAAAGCTCTTACTATTAACTTAAGTAATATATAACGTAAGCTTTCTATATAGAAGCAGTAAGAAGCTTTTAAGGTATATTTCTTAAGAATATACTTATTATAAGCTTTAGCTATACTAGTACTAAGTTAAATAAGTAGAAATAATAATAGAGATATATATTATAAATAATAACAGACTATAAGTAAGATTACTAAGCTATATAGTATAGTAGCTACTTTTACTACCTCTATTAAAGCTTTACTAGCTATTAAACCTTTAGTTAATAATAATAGCTTAAGGTTATATAAATATAGTAGTAAGAAGTAGTATTACTAGCTTAGTAAGTAGAGAATTTTTAGTATTAATAAGTATTTACTATATTATAGTAGTAATCTCTACTCTTCTAGCTAAGATTACTACTACTACTATAGTAGCCTGTCTTTTTAATACTATTAATATTATAGTTATTATTATTAGCCTAGCTATTAAATAGATATAGCTACTATTACTAGGATTATAAATTTAGAAGTAGCTATAAGTAGTTATTAATATACTTTTTTATACTTACTAGAGATTATATAATATAATAGCTTTTTAATTAAAATTAAAAAAACTAACTTACTAAGCTTTAAATTATTTAAATCTAAGGAGTTTTTAAACTATTTAATAACTTAGTAAAACTCTAGCTAATCTAAGCTAATTAGAAAGTAGGGATTTAACTAAGTAAGTTTTAAGGTCTTAAGTTTTTAATTAAAAACTAGTTATACTCTAAAATTAAGATATATAGTAGTTTAGTGGAGATTATATAGAGTAGCTATATTAACCTATTTACTTGCTTTTTTTAGCTAGCGCGGGCAAAATAACAAAACGATACGGTCAAAATAACAGCTACCCTCTTTCACGATACGGAGCCCCGGGGGGCTGCACTCGCTCACCTGAACCAACCCCGGGGACTAGGGGAGGGGGGAAAGGGGGGTCCGGTCACGGCAGCGCCCATCCATCCCAATCAAAGTTGACCTTCTTCTTTTACAACACCTGGTCACCGGTCGAAGAATTGGGAAGTTGGGTGACGGGAGGGCATCAAAAAGTTCCCAAGAACCGGGGACGCAACGACAGGCCCCCCGAGAATCTCTCCACTTTGATGGCTTTGGCGATGTCCACTGGCGCAACTTCGCAACGGGCTGTCTGCGTCGACCTTTTTTATTTTCTGTTTCTTACTTTCATTTTGTTTACCATCCTTGAGGTTTTGATTTCCAACCGTTCAGGGGACAGGAGAAAAGTCCCCAACAGCTCCCGATTGACGAGAAACAGTTATCTCAGGTGCCTGGACCAGAAAGTCACAGACGGACCCATGATGAGACTAGAAAAGACTCGCTCCGGGTCCCTGGGTTGGCCCTCCAAGTCCGATTATCTCTTTTGATATGTAGTGATTGTTTTGCCGCGCCGTCGGCTAACCGCGAACAAATGGCATGTCGCATCGGCCGAGAGAAAGAGAGACTAGACCCAGCCAGGGCCAAGCATGGCTTTGAACAGAATAAAGTTTTATGCTAGTCACGGAGAAAGATTGCAAGGCAGAACGATAGCGAGCGCGGCGGCACCAGCAGCCAGCAAAACCCGCAAGATGGTTCTCCTCACAGTGAACACCAAGTGATGTGATTCTTGGGTTCGAGGCAGGGGAGTAAGGAACTGCGCTCCAGAACAGGAAGATTGTGGGGGGGGGTAATGCGGACGGGGCCGCTTGCCGCTGCGCTGGGCCCCCGATGCGGTTCTGGAAATGGTCAACCGCGGCCGGCCGGTGCTCTTGCCAGGGGTCAGCTGGGTGGGCAGTGTGGCAGCAGTCGGTCACGCCAAAGAAGCAAAGATTGTGGCGGTTGGGCGGCAAGGCGGCTGTGTGGGAGAGCCATCCGCGGTGGTGCCGAGTCAGAGGATAGGATCAAATTCCATTAGTGACGGACGGGGAAGAACCAACGTTGCGGCGGTAAAGTGGTACATGTGACGCAGCGCAGAGCATCTCTGCATCTGGTCTGGAAACTGTCGTCGGACTGCTGGCATTTTGCAGCCCCGGAGAACGTGGAATAAGCAACTGCCGCGACGACCTGCGCTCCTCCTCAAGATGCTCGGGTCCCGTCTAGGCGGCGGCAGGGCAGGAAACACATCATCACGCCTCTGATGTTGCGCGATGGGGGAGGAAAGGGAGGCGCCGACGGCTGGGTCAGCTGGGCTGGCTGCGGCGGCGGCTTGCGGGCCGGACGTCTCTCCCGCTCCAGCGAGGCAGTTGAGGAGCAACAAGAAGAAGAAGAAGCAACCTGCGCCGAGACGGACGGACAGCGACGCACACCTGCGAGTGCGGTGAACCCCCACGTCGTCATCCCCCCCCTTCTTGAGTAAGGGAATACGGTAGGTGAGATACGTGCAGTACATATACAAACAATTCCATGGGAATAAGCAAACCCCCAAACCGCCGGCAACCTCCCCCCCGTTTTCCTGCACACCAACTTCTTTCGGGACCCCGGCTGGCGGTATTGTAACCACATGTTTCTTGCTACCCTCACAACGGCCGAAACGTAACGCTCCTTCTTTTTCCGGGGGGGAACCCTCCCCCCACACACGCCAATGTTCGGTGGTGGTTCGTCCGTTTGCGCGGGCTTGATTGTCGGTGAGGTTTGCTGCATACCGCTCTGATTGTTGAGGGTTTTTGGAGATTGCATGTATTCGTAGGGGTGGGATGGGGGCTTCCATCACGCCTTCGAGAAACGTCACACTACAATCTGGGGGTGGGTTTGTTTGTCGAGGATAGGGAAATGGGGCAGGTAGTAAGTGTCAGTTTGACCCGGCGATAGGGGAAGCGGGATGCCGGTAGTTTTTGACCGGATTGCACCGTAGGTACTCCGTATGGAGAGAACACTGGTCGGTGAACGGAATGGGAGGAGTATTTCGTCTGGCTGAGCAAACCGTCTATCCAGCACTTACATGGGGTAAGGAAAGGGGACTTTGTTCTCGAGAATGCGACATTGATGTCATCTCAGATGACCACGTCCCAATATCAGCGTGGGATTTTCTATGGCTGGTTGTGAACCTTTTGTTTCATGGTTCGTGTATCATCCATACTACAGACTAACCTTCTGTCTACTATGCTATACCGAGAAGGAAAAAAAAAGGCTCGAGAGCCTTTTTCAGGAGGTGTTTCGTGGTATGAGACTGACTTCTTAGACCCAGTCAAAAGGGGAGTTGCCGACCACGTGTTGCGCCGTTGCGGATTGCGGGGGGGGAGTGTTGTTTGTTGCGAGTCTTTGATTGCGCGGTTGCGTATCAGTCATTTCTTTCCCGGTCTTTGTCCATTTGCTTTTCAAGTCAGTTCCGGGGGGCGGTAAACGAAAGCAAAGAGGTCTGTCTCAATGTGTTGAATCGGTTTCGAGTAATATTCTTAGCGATATTTCGACGGTTGTGTGGAAATGGTCAAATGTGACGACACTGTAGTACAATGGCAGGCTCAGGGGCGTTGAATGCGTTTGTTTGATGGGCAAAAAGGTATCTAATTTACCAGAAGCGCGGGTACAATCATAAGATACTGATCGTGCAGCAGCAAACACAGCAGGTAAATGTGAGTACCGACGATCCGGGGTTGAACTGACAATGCAAACCTCGATCCCTCAGACACAGTCCAGGGCGGCGGGATCTTGCGCGGAATGCTGATTATCTGGGTAGCTAGTTGTGGATGCCGATTGACAGCAGTGACGGCGGCGGCGGCGGTGGAGGGGGTTTGTTGATTGCCAATTGACCGATGGATTGGGAAGGCGCGGCGCAAGGCAGGGCTTGTTTTAGGTGTGCTCAGCTGATTGAAATGGGTGGTTGTGAATCTCTGTCATTTGTGACGACGGACTGCGGGTTGCGTTCCCCGGACCAGGGTGGAGGGAGGGTGAGAGAGAGAGAGAGAGAGAGAGAGAGAGAAAATGTTGTTTGTTCCTTTTTGGAGAGAGGTTTTGGTTTTGTTACCCAGTTTTTTAGTGTTCTAGAAAGAGAATTTTTTTTTAATTTTTTCTTTTTACTAATAAGCTTCAAGGCGTGATAGATATCCTGCTATTTAGCCTTATCTCCTAAGGTTATAGAGAACCCTAAGGGAAAGGATTAGTATAGCTATAACTAGCTAAGCTAAGTAAAGATAATACTATAATTTTATCCTTATTATATATACTACTTTTAGTATAACTAAGATATTAATAAGCTTTAGTTTTAACTAGTATAATACTACTAATATATATAATAATATTACTAATAACTTTAATTATACTCTAGATTTCTATTATAATACTAGCTTCTAGCTAGACTTCTTTAACTACTACTTTAACTTTAAGAGAAATATTAATATCCTAATAGTAGATAACTTAACTAACTACTAGAATATCTAGATATATCTCCTAAGTATTTATATAGCTTTACTTAATATTATATAATATTAAAAAGTAATCTATTAAACTTAGTAAGACTTTAAAGCTATACTAACTACTATTAATAATAGTACTTTATATAAAATATTAGATATAATATAGTTAAATATACTAGAAATTATAATATAGTAGATAGCTTTATTAGCTAAGATTTAGTAATATTAAACGTAAAAGGATTTATAGTAAGGTAAGTAAGTAGCTACTATCTATAAGTACTTTATTAATTAGTCTCGAAAAGTCTCTTTTTTGAACAACGTAGCTTATATAACGCAGTTACCTGGGGCCGAGGCCCGCAGGCACTTTTTGGAGAGAGGGAGGAGGGGGGAGGAGTTTGGACGAGTTGGAGTTGTAAGTGTGGGTGGTGTGGAGAGTTGGGGTATTGGGATTTGTGACGTCGAGGCGTTGGGGTTTCCTCCCATGTCTGATGCGTTGTCTGGCAACTCTGAATTCGGCAAATGGTCTCTGACAATGAGTTGAAGCAATTGGTTGGATTCCGTCAGGGTTGTATCACAACATGTCTGAAGCCTTCCAGACAACGGCGAGCCACGAGGGGTTTCGGTGGTATAGCGACGTGACTTGGAATTGCCAGCGGTGAGTGGTCGCAGCAAGCCTATTTCTTGTTTGCTTTTTTTCCTCCCCTTCTCCCCCTCCTTCGATGCGGACCAAGGTGTAGGGGGACCGGGGAGGTGTGATCCGCGGACGGGCCGCTTGGTGGAAGGCAAAGCTGGCGATAATTAGGGGGGAAGGGGGAATAGCTGCGAGTCTATTGATAATCTAGCAGGTGGGAGAACGTATTGTTCAGGTGGAAGACGGGGAACAAGAAGAAAATTTTGCCATCGTCTTGAGAGTTGGGGTTGCATTATTACTCTTCAGATGACTTCATCAGCAGCTGTTTTTGATACGAATATTTACTGCGGGCGGCTGCTGTACGGACGTAATGTAGGCTGTTCTCGATGAGGCAATGGTACCTATTTCCATCAACAAACACCCGACCACCCATGGGACGAAACATCACTGCATTCTTCTCGAAGAAGATGGAGGAGGCGTCCGTCGATAACTTTTGTTGGGATTATTTTTGTTGTTTTTCTGTACAGAGATCATATCTGCAGGTCCTGCGTGCGTTGCGCAGAGCAGCTCATCGTCCTCTTCCCCCCCCTTCCCCCCCCCCCCCCGGACGATCGAGGCCGAAGACCCAAGCCAGGGCGCCATGCAATGCATGCACGCGGTTTGCAGGCGGCCTGCAGCGGGAAACCCGACGACATGTTGGTGGGCGGGGCCGGGACATGGGGCGGCCGGCCGGGCGGCCGTTTGGTTTTGCACGCCTGTTCCCGTGAGACGGCTTCGCATCTCTTGGGCGGTGTAAGTTGATTGTCTGAACTGGCGGCAGGCTCACACACACACGCAAATACACGGCTCAATAGCGGCGCGTTTGGGAATGGTAACATATGCGATGGCGCGCAGTTTGCGGCTCGCGACAGACCGTCACCTGGACAGGTTGAAAAGAAAGCAAGAAGAGAAGAATGATGCCGGTGTCTGGGAGAAACGGGCGCGGCAGGCAAAGGCAGGAAAGAAAGGCAGCGAGAGACATGGCAAAACCGACGTTTACCGAGCGGCGAATGAGGAGTTGGTGATGACCGGCCGGGCTGATGGATGAAAGACCTCAACGGGCGGGCTGGGGCTGGGTCTGGGTGCACTGTATCCAGCCCTCTGTCAGTATTAGGCAACCGTAGGTATATCGCGCAGCCAGCCTGGGGAGCCGAGTCCTGTCTTGTGTGACTATGCCTCAGACACAAGAAGGTGGTTGAGTTTCTACCGTCCCTGATTTCAAGTCTGGTTTTTGTTGCTTTTTCCTCGTTGATTCTGGGTGTCACGGTGTCTTCCGCGGTGGTAGGGATCTACGGCCCGGAGCAGTGTTCCGGGGTCTCATGCCTAAATGGCGTGCTTAGGAGTATGGGGTTCTATCAAGCCACCATCTCCAGCTGCTTAGGTGGGTAGGTATCTCGAGGTTGGCTATTGGATGTCCTGAAAAATGGTGTCTCCCTCGTAACGTTGAGGCTTTTTTTTTTGTGGTGTTTTGACACAGTTCTCAGGGGATAGTCAGAAACACCACAGCTTGGGCGAGGCACGGGAGGGTCACAGATGGTGGTGTCGTCGGTTTGGATGATGCGGGTATTTTCTGATTTACGGCTCGAGAAGTGATCGTATCCCGCTCTATCAGTTCTCACGGTCGAGGGGGCCGATTAGTGAGCCATCGGGCTGGTGGTGGCTTGCTACGCGACTTGTTTCTTCGGTTTGAGGCTCGTTGGGTATCAGCGCACTGCTCCGGTTCCCAAATGTACTCTCTCAAGTTGGGAATCGCCATCGATGATGACGGGCTTGGCTTGTGACTCGAGGTGGTTACACAGCCAAACAGCCATCCCATGACGCTGGTGCTGATGCGGGGAAGCGATTGTGGCTGAAGGTACACATTTTCGTTTTGCTGGTCTGGGCCCTCCCGCCCTTGGCTGTCATTTCCCAATTTCCAGCAATACCTTACTTTCAGCATTTTGCAGATTCTTCGTCGAAGATGGGCCTTCATCACATGCGAGGAACATTGAGTTCATTTGCTTGTGCCCTACGCTCAAGATGCACATGTCAAAATCAACGAAAGAGTCGAGGCCAGTGACGATGGTGAAGTTGTAAGGTGGCACGAGGTTGAGATTAGCGAGAACCCCCCCCCCCCCCTCCCCAAAGCAAACGGATCTTCAGGTGGCCACGGCGCCGCCAAGCTTAGGCCCGTGGCTAAATTTGGCAGAGGAGAGCCCGATGATCTGCGCAGCTGAGCTGCTGAGGTCGCGAGCTTAAAAGTCCTTTAAAGCTACATGCTCCTGTAAGGTACACACACGCGAGGCTTACGGGAAGGTCGCGTCGCATCGCATCAACGCGGAGTCTAGAGCCAAACTCTAGATCAATGATGGACCTGGGAAATGACCGTAATAGGAGGCCGAGAATGCCACATGTGTCACTGCCACTCTGGAAAAGACGTCAGTCAGGTAAATCATGGAATACGCGATGTTCCATGAGGGAGGCTCCGTTTGTAATATCCGATAAAAACTGGGGGGTGGGTGGTCGGTAGCAAGAAAAAAACATCAAGGATTATTTTGGCGCCTCTTGTTTTATTTGTCTGAATATTTTGAAAATAATAATATTAACACGAGACTGAGATATCTCGGGAATGTGGCCACAGAATAAGCATGAACACACAATCTCACATTTCAGACCCCCCTTCGGCCCCCCAGGGAAAGAGGGCGTGTAAGATTTTGAGAAATGAAAAATGAATAAAAATGCCGTATGGGAATATTCAAGGAAAAAACACGGGCTGGAGCGTTCCTTTCTTTTTTCCAATCCCTCGCGACACCACCCACCAAACCACGGAGGTCTTCCGGCATTCCCATCCACTCTCCCCCTCCATCCCATCTAGACCATCACCCGGAACCGCTCCCCGGACGGGAAGGCCTGCCAGGGCGTGGCAGGCACCCCTGTCGTGTGTCGGCGCAAGTGTGTGCAGCCCAGGCGAAAATGCTGGCTGTTCGAGCAGTTCGAGCAGTTCGTCTCGCCCGCGCCTGGCCCTTTCCGCGTGCCTGTCCTGAGACACAGCGCACAGCTGGGGGTCACATTCGGCCGGAAAGACATATTAAGGGTTCTCTGTCAGGCTCGATCTGGAGGGTAGTGTCAGGAACGCCTCTTGCGTCGTTGCGGGTGCCAGTGACCAGGGAGGATCATGGGCATGTGGTTGGTGATGGAGGGGTTGTCCTCTGGGTTTGCTTGACTGCTGACTGACACGCAAACAGGGCAGGCAAGCCAGGCACGCAGGCGGCCCGATTTGGAGGCTCTCGGGCCTGCGCTTGTCGTCGTCGTCGTCGTTGTCTGGTATTCCTGCTCTTGCAGGCGTTTCCTTTTTTTGCGCACGATTTCCCGCGATGCGCGAGGCTGTCGATGGGCGCCGCGGATCTGGTCAGCTGTCACTTGTCATAACTCCCGTGGGCGGCGGCGGCACAATCTTTTCGGTCTCGGCGGTGCGCCGGGCCTGTCTGTCATATTCTGGCCCGGCGCTGGAGGGGCAGCTACCGGGGAGACCATCGCCTGGACCGCGGGACCGGAACTTCAATACGCGATGCCCTATTATGTGTGTGTGTTGCGGTGTTTGCGCCTGATGAGAAGGATGGGGGTGGTTTGATACAGACCCAACACACGCTCCAGCCGCAGACGTTCACCAAAACGGACGGACATCTTCCGTAAGGCAGCACCTGTGTAAGGGATATCGCGAGAATGTCTAGTGCATCCCCTTATCGAGATCCCTTAGGGATCCCGATCGTAGCTCATGGAGATGTTGACATTGGATCTTCTGCCCTGGGGAAGAGGGGGGGGGGGGGGGGGGGGGAGAGGGGAGGGCATATTCACATGTATTCATGACGCCGCCCAATTCCCCCTCTATTTGCGCTCTCGCTTCTGCCCCCCAGTGCACCTTGACTGGCCACTGGCATGGCAGAGGGGTAAAGAATCAGCGAAATGTCACTGGCGTCGCCTTGTCTCGCAGTATCCAAAGACATTTCCTACGGTTCCCCGGCTTGGGAGTCCGGAGGGCTTCTTTCGGCGATGCAAAAGACGTGGTGGAGAGACAGCGACTCAGAGTCTCAGACGACGACTCAGTAGACCCCGGACAGTTGGAGTCGAGGGCTGACCACACCACCCAAACCGCGGCCGGGGGCACAGGTGGTGGATTGTCATTCGGATAGTGCTGTTATCGATTGCATTACGGCGAACGATGGGACAGATCGCCGCCAATCTCAGATTGCGCAAAACCCGTACCAAGCGCTGCTGGACGGACTCGTCGACTATCGAAACTATCGCATGTCGCGCGCATTGTTATTACGGCAGTTGGGTTCTTGGTCACGATGAACAGCTAGTACTGCTTTTCGTAGTCACTTGGACCGGAAAACTCTGCAACAGCCGCATGATGGAGCAAATGTTACAGATGACGAGCGAACGGTCTAGACAGCAACAAGGCAATATGTTGGAGTCCGAGCATTGTAGCGCACCAGTCACGAGAGCTGAAAAAGGACGGCGGGTTTTGTTCAGGCAGACAGGGTAGTTTGGTGTGGAGAGATAGGCAGTCGAGGCTCCCGTTCCCGTGCCTCGAAAGTTCCAAAGGTAAGGATAGATGGAAGGTCTCCGGCCACTAATGCCGGAGCACGGCCACTCGCCCTCCCGCCCTGTAACGCAGGGACGGACGGCGACGGCGGTGGTCGGTCGGTCGGCCGGTCGCGAGGGCCGAATGGGGCAACTGTGTAGAGAAACGTGCTCCTTGCGCGCTTGATGAAGGCGCAGGGCAGCAGCATTCGCCATGGGAAACGACATCTAGCCTCGTCTGGGGAGGACCTGGAAGTGGGAAACAAGGCCAGCATTCCTGCTCTGAACCCTGGAGTGCTGGAACCATCCATTGCGCCGCTTAATTGACCGTCAGCTCTGGTATGTATTCTGGTATTTCTCCGCCCTGGAGCGACGGAGTATCTCATTCAGAAGTCGCCTTTCCAGCACGGCGATACTCCCCAGTTCCCAGTCTGCAAATCCCGTTTTGATATCACGCCCCCTTATCCACTCCACAATCCATCCCTCAGTCTACAAAGACGAGCCCGGCACGGTACTTCAGGCGATAGACCATGCGGATCTCTTGGCCTGGCCCCGGTGGTCGAGGCATCAGTTGCGGGGGAATCTCGTCCAGCGTTTCCCCAGCTCCGCTTCCCCCCACGCAAAAACAGTTCGCCGCCTGTCGCAATGCCCCGCGTCTGCCTATCGCCCAATATCAATATCCGCTGCTCACCTGAAGAATCGGAGAGGCGCAATGGCATGGCTCTTTCGGGTCACGATCACGGAGGAAACACTCCAGAACCGGGGGGCACCGTTGTACTCCCGGACGGACGAGGATCGTCTTTTCTTACGATGGTGGCAAATCCAACTCCAAGTCTCTCCCCTCTACCCCCAGTCTGGCCCCCATCTCCCCCTCACCCCGCCGTAACTCGTGCTGCCTCACCTTCGAACGAGTCGCGAGGCTGTCGCTCAAGCACCGGTTCTGGATTGTCCATTGTCTGGATGGAGATGTCAATGTGACCTCCCGGCCCAAAGGGTATCTTTCCGGGCGCAACCAGATGAAACACCGTCGACGGGCAGACGACCTGGACATCCCGCACGAAGATCAACAACGTCGGAAACTTCCCCAAGTGCCCCTAAATCCCTGATCTTTCTCGGTGTACAAGACCTTCCTCAAATGCAAATGCCGCGGCTCGGTCAATCAACTCTCTCGTCCTCTCCTCCCGTAAGTAGAGAGAGCACCGAAAGCCTCGGGATACACCTGGCTGAAGAGGCGCAACCCAGGTGAGCTTCTGTTCGGCCCATTTGGCGCCGGCCGAGAGAGTGCGCGCCCCTCCCGGGCTTGGAGGCAGCGTGACATTCTGCAGCCCTGTCGCCCGTCACGCGGTAAAAAGGATCCTCCACCAGTCGGCACCGGTGGCTAAATTCGTCGGGTAAAATCTCCCAACTCTGCCTGCTGGGGCCACATGGTTCGCCAGCACCGCACAAGTCCCCTTTTTCTCACGTCTGTCATTGGGGAAGGTGGTTAGCTGTCACCCTAAGGGTATCATCTCCTTGCGCTAAATCGCACCACAGGCACTCTAGAACAGACGGTCTTGCTGCAAGAAGGGTCCTGGAAGGCCTGCCGTCAAAGTCTGCAATCTTTGCCTGTTCTCGTGTCGAGGTTTACCGGCAGGTGTAAGAGTTCCACAGGCTCTTCTGGACAGGCGTCGCGAGACATGTCCAACAACACGAACCTGCAAACCTCACGCCAAACCCCACACACCTTCGTGACCAGATCACAATCCTTCAGGCTTTACCATCAAGCCCCCCTGTCCTGAAATCTCAAGAACATGAGGACCGGACATGGGGAGTTTGACCGAGAGCCAAGAGGCGAAAGCATAATCAGAAGCACGCCTTTGGTCCAAAGTACTAGACATGTGCCGCAAGGAAAAAAGGCCGCAAAATGCGGAGATTGCCGCGCCGCAGCGCGGAGTGTACTTCACCTACAACTTTTTTTTTTTTTATTACCCCCGTGGCAGCCCAACGACGATGGAGCAACCTCACCTCGTCTGCTGCAGCCTGAAGGCTGATGAGAGGGCCAAAGTGTGACCTTTGAAGCGCCCGAGCAAACCCGAGTCTTGGTGGAGACTTCGGAGGGGGTCACGACAAGTGAAATTGGTCCAACCTGATGCTGGAAGAGGCAGGCGTAAGCCCACCCCTCGCGGGCAGTGGATGAGAGCAGTAACAAGCGCCCCTGCAGACCGAAGTTATCCCAGCCGTTGAGAGAGCTCTTATTACGCAAAACCCCTGGTCTTTTTCGGCTTTCCCTCTTTGTCACCGCGGCAGCTGGAGACGCCAGTCTGACATGGGCATTTCTGGTGGATTTGGAGCCTTGAAAGAGGGGACAAAAACTGCCTTCCGGCCTTGAAAATGCTAGAAGAGGAGAACCTGGAACTTTGTGTCTTTGGAGAGAGGGCTCCGCTACAGAGTCACCTCAACCACCGAAGTTGCACCGAAGCGCCATCGTGTCGAGGTTTTCTTGCTAGCGCGCCCCCGTCTTCTATCCACCATCGTTGGGTCCCGTCTGCATTTTGCTCCTCGCAAATGCACGTCGTCTGATGTGACGAGGAGAAATGCTCGGGGAAAACACAGCTTGGTGCAAGTGGGCAGAGAAAAAGAGGCTCGAAAATAAGAATTCCTGCATCACGATCCCGATCGCTAGGGAATTACCCACTCCTCCGTCCACTGCATGATGCGTCGCCGTGAGCCGAATCCGTCGGGTCGGATACATGGTGGTGGTGGTGGTGTGTTTCTGTTCGGAACGGGCCCCGTTACGGTCACAACGAATAGTCGCATTCGGTTTTGTTTTCTATGGCAGTGCAACTCCAACCCACGTTTTCAACCAGCTACACCCAAGGAAGAAACTGGAAATGCCATCTCTCCGACCGAGTCTTCCCTGGCCGCCATTTCCCAAATCCCGTTTCTTGCTTTGAGGGGGGTGGGTTCGAATTCCCGAACCAAGAAACTGGAACCGTCGCAACAGTTTGGGCGGTGCCTTGGTTTTTCCAATATCAAATCCCGTGATTTCCTGGATATCGCAGAAACGGGCCATCCTGGAAAACCACATCGTGTACCACACTCGCCACCTTCAACTTGGAATTTGCAAAATCAAAATGGCAAATCAGGGACTTGTAATATCAGGGTGCACACCCAACCATCGCTCCATCTTGGCACCAGAACGATTTCTTCAGGGTCTTGCCCGGTCCAGAGTCCACCGCCTTCCGGTTCTTCTTCTCATCTGATCTGCCTTGGTCTCCTCCTCCCACCAAGGACGACGAACGACAATGCGCCGGATGAACGTTTTACGCACTTTTCTTGTTTTCCTAATGGTCATTAATTCACACACCCACACACCACACACCATTTCTAGAAATCCTAAGATCCCAAATCGGGCCCGAATTCCCGAGCTAGCGGAGAGAATACCGAGGTTGGTCCACAAAGGCGAACCGCACACACACGTAGGTACCCTTCACCTTCAGTCTGAAGGGTGACCCCCTCGCCAAGACCCCGTCTCTCCGCATTTTTCGAATACCGTCAGCCCTGAAGATTGAGGGGAAGATGGCATAAACGTGGGCCTCCGCGAGGTTTCCCCGGAATCCCTTATTTTTCCATTTGGTCATTGCTCCAGATTATGTGGCGGTCACAGTCGGTCGGCTCGGCTTTTTTTTTTGGTTCCCCATTGCTGCAACTGCTTGCCTTCTCGGGCAACTTCCAGCGGCGAACTGATGGGTCTGATGACGACCCCCTATGTTGCATGTTGTTTAAAGTCTTTGGCATTTGATGGCCAACGGACTTGGAAGACTAGGACCGTGATCCCTGACTTGGGATGGGGGTTTGTAAGTTCCATGGAGAGAGGGAGGGGCGTGTAAACAAAATTTCGGGCCCCGTTTTGAAAATGCCTGACTGACTTCTCTCTGCCGTTCCGAAAGGCTAATTGCAGAGACACGAGCCGCCTGTTTGGTTTGTTCTCATGACTTCTCCCCCAGACGGGGCGGGAAACGAATCCGTTTGCGGACGGAAAAGGATTCCTTGCAACCTGGGGGTTTCGACGGTTGCAACCCCTCCCCCAGGTTTGTTGCAGCCTTTTCTTTTGTTCGAACGAACATTGTCAACCCCAGAGTGCCAACTCTGCATGCTCGCCTCGCTTCTGCTCGATTGTTTCGGCCTCACTTTTCTTCGACGAATGTTCGAAGAATCAATGTACCACCCACCTACCCACCCCCAAATAGACGCAGGGCTGGAGAGACTGCGTGGATGGATGGACGGGTGGGTGACATTGAGGGGGTAGAGATGAATCAGCCCGTCTTTTGTTGATTCTCTGTATTGCCATTGGACATGATCCGGCTGAGCCTCCTGATCGGCCCATTCGTTGTACCAGCTCCAGGCTTCAGCATCGCATTGCTGCAACTCAAGTGTCTCTCTTCGCTTCGTTGGACCTCTCTTTGCATGTACTCACTCACGTTGACCTTCAAGCGATCTGCTTGTCAGGTCGTCTCTTTTACGGCGGCGCCTAACCGTCCTGCCTTGCCGCGCTGCCACAGACTGTCACAAAATGGGCGAAGATGCGGGAAGGTTGCAAGCTACGTCTAGTGACGGTGCGCTGAACCAACCAACCCCACGTCCCAATTCCGTTTGTTCTCTGTTTTTCATTTGTTTTTTACTTTGGAATGGTCTATTCTGGGACTTCGACCCCAGGAACCATCAGCATTTACTTGTGTCAAGTGGCATCACGCGGGAAAAAGCTGGACGGTAAAGAGACATGGATGAGAACGGCGTTGGTACCTGAGACGGGGAAAATGGGAAGCATTTGTTCGAGTGTGGTGGTATCTTCCCATTCAGCCTTTCTTCCAGACACACGCGCCTTACTTTGTCTCTCGTACTGGTAGCACCCCGTCTACTTCGTCGTCCTCGCAGCTGCTGACCTGCGCCACGGCGGTCTCAAGGGCGATGGGAGATTTCCCCATGCACAAGGACCATGGGAATCAAAGAGAAGTGGGATCAGATGTGTCTGTTTTCGGCATCTTCAAAGACCCCGGGGTTTGTCTTTCTTTCACTCCCCCCCCCCCCAAAGGCATGTCTCCAACGGCTGGCCGGCAGGTATTAGAACAACCAGTCAAAAAAAGAAGCACGAGTATGTAATCCAGGTCCCGAGGAAAATTGGAGCCATTTTCTTCGCGCTAGGCGCATGACGAGTGACCATCTCTTCCTTTCACTTGGGGTTGAACCTCGGGCCAAAGAGAATTTTCCCGTCTGGCGTGTTGGCTTTGGTGTCGCCTGCCCTTCTCGCTGACGCGCGGATGCGGTGTGTGAGACCGCACTTGCGGAGAGACACCACACAGAGTCATGTGTTGGTTGGTCCCTTTTGTGTGTATCCGGCGGAATGCGGTCGCGCCGGATCTATAATCTGCGGAGAGCAGAGAGAGAGTCAGGGTCCAAAGCCGAAATGCGGTGAAGAATGTGCTATTGACCGCCGGAACCCCTCGATGCGTGGTCCTACTGCAGGAACTGCATCGCCCCCCGGGGGCAGCGCATGTGAAGTGGCGCCGCACGCGTTCTGCTAACATGAGGGTATCGTCACGAGTCGCGGTCAGAATCTCAATTGGCAGCGCTCCGTGCCGCCGTCTATCGCTGCACAGCGGCTGCGAAGGCTCGCATGCCTCGGCACTGCAGTCAGCCCTTCCCCCCCCCCCCCCCGCCTTCGTCGGCGGCAGAAGGGGGTCCTTTGGCTGAGTCACCAGCTTGCTGTTGGGTATTGATGACTTGTGCAAGCCGCATCATGTTGATCCTCGGCGGTAATCACGGGCGCTCTTCGCGCGGGGCAAGCGAGGAAGTGGTTTGGGCTTGGGACGGGCCGCGGCGGTGCGGTGAGGGAAGAATGGATGACTGTCAGCACAGCGTGACATCTGGTCCCCCAAATTTGGTGTTGTCTCGCGGAGGGGTGGTTTGGATGGGGGATTGGGTATGATTGATGCGTTGGCGAGCGCCGCGGCTGAGCAGACCGAGGTCTGCGGGGTGTTGGTGGTGGGTGGTGGTCAGGTGAGTGAGCGCGGGTACGGCGCGGGAGCCGGAAGGAGTTATTTGCGTGGGTGGAAGTGACCTGTTGTCATCCATCACCTTGCATTCGGAACTTTGGGTGGTTTTAGTAAAGCCTTGTTGGTTGGCTGGACTGAGAATCGCACGAGATGAGCGACATTCAGGCATACGACAGCAATCAGAAGGATGGATGCATTCCTCGCCCGTCTGTCTGTGCGGTCTTTTTGTCCTTGTCTGCGGTTCTTTATCCCCCCCCCCCCCACGTGCAATACATTCAGCTTGGCCAGCTCGGTTCTTATGATCGCCAATTCGGCCCCAAGGTAGGATTCTTCAACCTGCTCAACAGCGGGAGTGGCGCTGGCGTGCTTGCTGACGAGAAAACAGCCTGCGGGCCGAGAGATGGAGTGATCTCAGATGGTGGCGTGTCCCCAGGCGTGGGGGAATTCGGTGGGTGAAGCATCAGCAGACGGGCAATCTCTGTTGGAGCGCGAATGAGACGCTGACCGCTCGCCCGTTTGGTGGTCAGACGTTGGCCGACATCTTTAATTACCGGTGAGGTTGTGGGGAAGGGTGTTTGAAACACCGGTGAGGGAGGATGTCAGATGGCGGCGTCGCTTGTTGAAGACAAGAGATCGGAAGGAAGCGGTGATTTGCGCGGGTTGTGGTGCCGAAGGGTGACCCCGGAGACGGAGACCGGGCCCCACCCGGCGCTCCGTGCCGCATCCGCGTTGAAGAAGCCCGGCTGAATGACCCCGCGTCCTACAACAAACATCACGCTTGCCATGCTCGTGACTTGTAGCTAAAAATGCTCACATTGTTCTTTTCGACGTTCGTGACCAATCCCGGTCGATTTTCAACGAAGCAATGTTTGTTTTGCAACGTCACGCTCTACCGAGAGAGACATTTTCTCACGTCTCAGGCTTCGACATGATGTATGGACCAGATTGATTGACCATTTGCGACTCATGTCAGAGCACACCACCCACCTACTACTCGCTGGAACGAAGGCTTTCTGCGGACGGTATTGGATTCAATGTGCCACGGCCGCAGTGATTACATCTTTCTTGCGGAGATGGAAGAAAGGTCTGACATATCAGCAGGCATTCGAAGCTGAGATGCAACGTTGAGGGAGCTGGGTCAGCGTGTCACAGCAGTGCCAAGTTCGTCGGCCAGATACGATACCGTCGATCCCGGGTATGCTGTCATTGGCTTTCTTGCGAAATGAAAGTGCCAGTCTCAATGTGTCTAGGGGCTGGGCCCAGAGTCTGACCCTGAATGGGAAATGCAAGTAGCCGTTCGGTTGCGAAAGGGGCCGGTGTCTCTGTGCCACCGACTTCAACAGGGGCAAAGAAATGGTGGAAACTCTCGATCCAGCAATGAGCACCATATCCCACCGACACGAGGCCCTGGATCCAAAATTACATCAGCCTCGAGGATGCGAATTCAGCGCCGACCGTACGAGGGGACCTGACTGTCACAGACCTCGGAGACGGGTTTCACAGCCGGATTACATTGGCTACATGGTGCCTCCGCCGGAAGCATCCACTTGATCGACGTCTCGAGCGGGCGAATTAGCCATTGAGTTCGACATCTCACGATGCGCAAAAGTAAGTTCTTGAAGGTCATGTGGAAAACTTTGTGCAATGAAGTCAAATTTCACTTGTCTCGCGCGTGGTTCCAGAAAAACGCCTCTCCCTACGTGATCCTTCGCTTCTTCCTTCCTTTCGACCGTTTAACTGACGAGTCTCAGGAACGCATGATATCCAAGACAACACGCAGGTTGTGCTGTCAGTATGTAGTGGCTTTCAGAGTAATCAGGGAGGGGGGGCGCGCGGCGCATGGGAGCAAGCCACGGGAGGTTCAGAGGCTGGACAGGGTCTTGTGAGGACGGGGCTATACGAGGTCCAGGTTCCTCCGCGTGAAACGGCGCGAGCCAATGCCACAAGCTGGAAAGCGATCGCGCGGCCCGGCGCATCTCGCAGCTGGGGGGAAAGCCGCAACCCGAGCCGAGCGGGGGAGCGGGCAGGCGGCGGGCGCGGTGACACGGAGAGTCAGCCTCGGAGGGGGTGGGTGGTCCAGCAGGGCACTGCTTGTGTTGCGGTGTGTGGTAATGTGTGTTCCCCCAACGGCCTGGTCTGGTCTGGGGGAAACGCGGGATGGTGATACTCGTTTACCTGCACCCTCTCACGGCGCGGGGGGGCCTTGGAGTGGGACGAGTATCCCGTGGGGAAGAGAGGTGAGACGGGGGAAGAAGAAAAATTGGAACAAGTGCGGAGGGGGGTGGGTGTCACGACTGGGTCAGATCTTGGCCTATTCCTGGGTCTTTGTTGTACAGGAGGAATGATGCGCGAGGTCAGTCGGTCTTCCTTTTCCTCCCGTTGTGCGATGATCCAAAGCGCATCAGGTAGGCTTTTCCGCGACTGGGGTGAAAGGAGCCCGGAGAGATATCCGCGCGGGAACAGGTAGAATACACCGAGAATTGGTGTCGGGCTCTGTTCGAAACCCCTCGCAAACGACCTATATGTCTTGATAGGATCGAACCCCATGTCACCAGATGACACGACTATCGCTCATCTTGGAGCCTCCTTTCTTTCTCCCGCGACAGCTCGGGGCTTGATGGAGCGTGCGCTGCTTCACCTCATCCTGACATTCGGTCCGGCCCTTCGTGAAGGTCTGGCGCACCAACGGCGAGCGGGATGTGACTTCGTTAGGAAGTCTTCCCGGTGAAAGGGCTGGGGGTAAGGTGTGGCTCGAAGCTGACCGAGGTGGCCGGGGTTGCGCAGTCTCGGTGTAATACCAGGTGACCTCCAAATTACACGACCGGGACTTCGGGCCAGCTGCCTCTTATGATTTCCATTGAAAACATTTGGGTACGAATCTTCATTTCAACGGGCGCATCAACCACCTTTCAAACCGTTATGTTGTCCATATTGCTTTCTCAATTACATGGGTTGGTCCGCACTAACAGCGCAAGACTGCCTCCGTTGTGAACGGAAGGAACAGGTCCTCAAGTATTATTAGTATGGCCATCGTGCTCGCAGGCTGTCCAATCAATGACATCAGATATCTACATGTTTCAAGCTTTAATCAAAGATCCACCGTAAGCTTGTGTTCCGAGCAGTTCTCAGGGCTGAAAGCCCTTCATCATACATGGTCGTCGAGAAGGGGGGGGGGGGGGGGGGTCATGTACCCCAGATTACTCCAACATGTTGCACTGGGATGATCTGAGGGCGGCAACAAATTGATCGCCCTGCAAAACCGGATGGAAAATGTGATACCAAAATAAATAGATATTTAATCAGAAATATTGCTCAATTAATTGTATTGTAATTTTATTCTTTTCGCCGGCGACGATGTCCTCGCACACCCACCGCGCGGCGGAAACACCACGCGATGAGGGCCAAAAACGACGTCGTCGCTCACACGCCCCTCCCATGTTGACAATATTGCAGACTTATCCGTCCCGTTCCAATGAGCCGGTACTAGGAAAATTGCTGAGGCGTACCACGCTCAAACACGAAGGATTCTCTCATGACTTTCTCCAACACCATGCTGCCCGTGCAAGACATCTTCACCGGTAGGTCCTGTTCGGGAAGTCGCGCTGCTTAGGCTAAAGGCAGCGGATAAACGCGCCCGTCCTCACCGCTGTCGCATGGCAGAGAGAAAACAACAGCGTTGTTAGTGGTGTGCAAAGGTATGCTGCAGGCGGGCTGGTAGCGTGAGCATTTCATCCTCCAATGCTTGTAGCCAGGAGCCTCCTGCGGGTAGGCTATGAGCAAGCGGCGAAGCATGCAAAGATATGCCCTCGTTTGAAGACCCTATCACAGATTTTCCATACACTATACTCTGCAATGAGAGTCCATCAGAGGCGGTGAGGGTATCAAGCGAGAAGCGTTTCTTCAGTTTCTGCAAAGATCGGAGGTTGAACTTGCGAAGAGTCGCCATCCCTGCATACCGGCCCGTACAAGCCTAGTGGGAGCTCATGGTATGTTATGGCTTGAGAGCAGCGGATAAGTCGACTAGACAGCTTCCCAAGACAATCGCAATATCTTGCCCGAGCCGTTGAAGTTTTCCCGCGTGGATCGACGAAGTCTGCATCATATGGATCCCTCTGCCGTTGAGCGAGGCCTAAACCTGCGACCTGGGTGTGTTTGAAATGATCACACCACCAACGAGCAATTGCTTCTTTGGGCCGCAGCGGAGCCGACGTGCAGCCCGGGGAATCTGATGCAAGGGGTCTGGTGACGATGCCGCGCTGGGTTGTCTGGGGAAGAAACCGCTTTAGGAACACCTCCACTTGGGGTGCACACCTCTGCTCTCCCAATAGAAGATGTAATTGAGAAACGAAGTCGAGCCTACACGCTCAAACGGAGTGTCGGGACGCTGGGTGAGACATAGGGGTATGTCTCTCTCTGTCTCTCTGATAGACGTGTCGTATGGCTACTCCTCAGGTTGACGAGATGTATCTGGGCGCAGTTTTCAAATTCGATCTCGTGACGGATCTCAACGTCGCAGGCTGAAGTCCAATGCCACCTTCGCCACGCTGATGGCTGCGGTAAGCGAGCAGCCGTGCCTCGCGACCAACCAATGCTTTGGATCAGCCCCTGGCGATGAGGGCAAGCCAGCTTTGCTGTTGGGAATAGAAATCGGCGATGTCAAAATACACCCGGTGAGGGCGGCGATGATCATCTCTCATGCCCTCGGTTGCGTTGCGTGGGCTTGCTGATCTTCCAATCCTCCGCGGTGCCTCGGTTCTTCTCCCGGGAGGGCGAAGATCTAGATCGGCAGGCCTGGGGTAGCGAAGAGTTGCCTTGCCGATGAAAGCCCCCAATTGGTCGACAACTCGATTGATACGTGCGCAATCTGACATAGAGAAGCCGCCTGACTGCGGATGTTTGACTTTACTGGCTCTGCCACGTCAGTCAGGTCTGTTGGCGAGCTCGAAAATGACGCCCATGGTGTCCCCGTGAGCTCTCCTGGGAAGAAATCGAGATGATTCTGATGGAATACTGCCTGAAACCACAGGAATGAAGAAACCCGCTCACCGCAGCAGCGATACCCCGTGGTCGACCTTTGGATCTCGTATAGGCTATTGAGCGAGGTGGTGCCATAGGTGTCCAAAGTAGTTGGGACGATCTTGGATATTGAGTTGTGATTCAGTAGAAGCCTTTCACTGATATTTTCCATTAACGTTTAGTTGTAATTATGGTAGATTGATGGCTCAGACAAGTCTATTATCAGTTGATGGCTCCACGTTTCCAGGCAGACTTGGACGACGTGATCGGCGCCAGATAGGAATTATAGGTCATTGGCATAGTTGAAGCAGCAGTTGCTGCGAAATCACTTGCTGATTTCTCATCCCCATAAAACATCTATAGAGTGGCGAGAGTTATGCGCGATCCCGTTGGCGATACCGCTGAAATCCGGCTGCCTCATTCTTTGATGACGAGGCTGCATTACTTATCTCATTGAGTCGAGCCATCTTGAGATGCCGTCTGCCATTTTGCATTTATCCTTAGGTGCCAACAATTGCAAAGCCGAAACGCCACTCCTTCGTCAGTGAACATCTGTTAATCGAGAATTAGGTATCATCTTGCACATGCCGAAGTCGATTCATACTCTTTTTGTCTGCGCGCACGCTTCTTCGAAACCCCACATGCTCCACATCGTGTTGTGTATCCGGGTTCTCTCGATCTGAGGTCCGTCTTCATAATCAAAAGGGTGATAATGAACAGAAGTAACTCTTGCCCCTAATTCTCAAACCACATGCCATCCCCATCGCCGCCGCCGCCGCCCTTCAAGAACTCCATCCACGCATCGTCGCCCATGACCACGTCCGCCGCCTCCATAGGCGGCACATTGGGCCACATCATGGAGAAGACGCTGTTGATCTGCGTCTGGGGGCTCTCGTCGATGGGCTCGGGGGCGACCTCAAGGGCGTCGTAGCCCGGCGTCGAGCGTGCTGCTGCTGCTGCTTCGTGAGCGGCTGGCGGAGCAGCAGCAGCAGCGGGCGGGGCGTGGCCGGCGACGACGCTGCTGTCGAGGAAGCGGCCGCAGAGGTCGACGATGACTTGGTAGCAGCGCGAGGAGCTCGAGTTCACGGGCGCGAGGGCGGCGATGCAGCGTGTTGTGGTGGTGACTTGGTGGCGCCAGTCGGCGGCGTTGGGGGAGGTTGGGTCGTTGCGGAGGCAGATGCAGGGGATTAGGGCGGCTTGGAAGAGGAAGTATCTGCACGGGGGATTAGGATCATACAGAGAAGGGAACTTGGTTCGGGGTGGACGTACAGAGCGTACCACGCGCCCAGGCGGTTGTGCTCGTTGCGGTCCCAGAAGTCGCTGATGCTGGTGATCGTGGCCTTTGCGTCGGCGAGGCACTTTTCGTAGGCGCGGGTGTTGGAGGGGGAGTCGTCGGAGCGCCTGTCGCGGGCCTGGAGGGCGCGGCGGATGACGAAGGGGCGGTACATTATGATGCGCAGGTTCCGGTATCGCCAGTTCATCACGGCGTGGGCGAGGGCGTACTTTGGCGGCGGGGGAGGGTTCGTTGCTGCTTCGGAGAAGTATGGGGGGATGCTGGACAGCCAGGGCTCGAGGAGGTCCTGGTCGAGACGGAGCATTTCTTCTGCCGAGGGGAGGGGCTTGGAGATGACGCGGGTGTAGATTGGTGTCGTGGCGATGTGGAAGGATGCTTGGGTCCGGACTGCTGTGTATGGCGTGATAACTTCCGTCTCGGGCGGGTAGGATTTGGAGATTGCAGTTAGAGACTGTGGTCGTGGTTAGCTGTGCTCTCGAGATTGCTTAGGGGGCTTGCTTTGACCTTGTCATCAACATTAAGGGGGAGGGAGACGTCGACACCCTCGGATGGAAAGACAGAGGGCCGGCTGAATGTGATCGTTGCGCCGACGTCAAAGACACACAGCGACCACCACACCCGTCGGCGAATTTCCATGTTCAGGGGCGAGATGTTCCAGCCTTGGAACTCTTTATGTAGCCCGAGGCCCATGGCCATGCGCACGGCGAGGCCAAGGTAGTTATACCCTGAGTTGGGCTTGTCCCTCTTCTGCTGGTAGTTGGAGATGAGGGTGAGTGCCTGGACCAGCGTCAGGTTTCCGACCTCGAGGAAGTTGAAGGACAGGATCGAGCGGGCCTGCGCGAAGAGAGACATGTCGAGGTTGTCGAGGGTGGTGGCCGTCGTGTAGACGCCGATGGCGGCGACCGTGTACGCGAGGACGAGCCAGCAGTCGCCGCTGGGGCGGGGGATGACGCCGGCGTACTGCGCGCGGAAGGTGGCCTCGTGGATGATGGGGTAGCTGACGTGATAGAGCCTGAAGTAGGCGTCTATCATGGCGTCGGTGATGTGCCTGTTGGGATCTGGTTGCGGAGTGAGGGCGTATTGCATGTGGTTGACGGGGCCTGCGCGTGAGGACGAGGACTGGGTTCTGCGGCGCGGGGTCGAGGGTTCCAGGAGGCGGAGGAGGGCGGCGCCGGACGCGACGCCGAGGTAGCCGGACTCCTTCTCGCTGACGGCGAGGGTGGCCATGCCGTCTGCAATGGTGGCCTCGCCATTGGAGTCTGTCTCTTGGATCGCTTCCGGGGACGCGGAGTAGTTTGTCAGGGTCTCCTGCTCATCCCACTCGAAGTCATCTGTTGGGTGCGCCTCGAGGAGGTTGAGGTCTCGATGGGCGATGTCGTTTGCTGGATGATGATGATGTTGATTTTGTCGCGGAGGTCGGGCTACGTTGGTGTTTGTGTGTAGCCCCGGCGCCGAAGATGAAGTTGTATGTCGCGAGAGGGAAGCCCGGGCTGGCTGGAGTTGATGGGCCGGCTCAGGATCGCCGAGCGGAAGCGCGCCAAGACCCGCATCAACAGGAAGAGGCTGTGATGACGGGACATTGGCGCCGGCCGAAGCCGGTGAATCAAGCTTTGAGAAGTCAAACGGTTCATCGACATGCGGAGCCGGTGGCTCGGGTCTCCCGGGCGTGGCGAAGGCGGAGCCCGACCTGTTGTTTGTCGGAAGCAGAGTCCGCATATGTGTGATGAGGGCCTCGGCCCGCTCCAACCTTTCTTCAACCTCGGTGAGGTGCCTGCATAAAAGTGTAAGTCAAGTTTCTTGAGAAAAGCACAACTAGCCACACCACCAGCATCCCCTCCCCCCTGCAAGCTACTCATACTTTCTGGTCAGAGGCGTCCGGGCGTGCTTCTCGTAAAGACAGTGACGCCGGTACTTTACGCAGCTGTTCCCGATGTAAGTAAGGGCTGATACCTCTAGAAGCTCTTTACTGACAGGTTGCATGTCGGTATGGCCCTGTTGCACTTGGCCTTGCGTCGTCTGCACTCCTTGCATGCCTGATCGGCAGATGCAAAGGCCATGCTGAGTGAGCCCGGGTCCGGAGGGAGTGAGCCGGCCGGGTCGTCGCCGATGGGGCCCGATGATGACATTGTGTTTGATTCAAGGGCCGAGACAGGTTTAGCCCGAGACAGCTCGACAGCCTCTCACATTCAGGGGTGGTAAGTTTGGGGGATCGCGATCCAGGCTGATGTTTGGCACTTGGCGGTCCCGGAGTGACGTTGGCCGGGTTCGGAGGTAGGGCGGTTGTCGTCCGTTCTCTGGGTAGGTATGCGGCCGTCATAACATTCGAGCATGCAGCAAGGAGACACGGAAACGAGGAGGAGCGGACGTTTGTGGTGTGGGTTGATGGTGGTGGCTGCGGGTCGGACGAGGTCGGAGGGGAGGCTGCTTCTGTTGCTCCTCACGTTGGGTCGCGCGGCCCCCAGCCGGTCCTCTCCAACCTTCAACTCCAACGAGTCTCCAGGTGCATGAACCCCGCCATTTTCTCCACACGCTTGCGCTGTGGTGATCCACAATATGACTGATCGCGATCAGGGGGCCTAGGCAGACATCCTTGTAATCCGAGCTCCGCCGGTGTTAGTCGGGCACGACGGCCTGGGGAAGCGACTTGGCGGGATAAAAGGCTCAGGGAATGTCATCGGCTGTTGATTCTTATCGAGGGACAGCTGAAAGCTGCTTCTGCAGGCTTATCATGGGTTTTCAGACCGATATCAGGAAGTATTTGAGACGCCTTCAATGTTTGACTTGAGTCCCAAGAGCTAGGTGCAGATACAGATAATCGGGGATCAAGGCGAGGTGGACTTTTGATCTTGGTATATTTGCAGAATTCAAAACTTCAAACTTTCCTTTCATATCTGGGGTAAGGTAGTTTCACAAGACAGATCAACTAGACAACACACCCCTTACGCTTCCTCCTTGTGTACTGCAGTGCTTACACCACCATTAGCCAAAATCTTTTCCTCCTTGATGTCCGAGCTGCCCTCAAAGTTCTCAACAGCCTGTGGCCCATCAAAGATGACTGCGATTTCCTCCAAGCTATGTCCTTTTGTTTCCGGGAAGAGGTACCAAGTTATGAATAGGAAGACCGCCAAGAGACAACAGAACACAATGTAGTACTTCCATCCAATGTTCTCCATTCCGATGGGGTTGACAAATGCCTGGATGATGAGCGAACCGTAGATCGCAAGCAGCTCTACCGCAATACCCTTGGACCGCAGCGAGTACGAGAAGAGCTCGGTAGGATATCCCATGAGAAGCGGGGTGTACGCAATGTCGTAATGGAAGTAAAACGTGAACAAGCACACGACGACGGCGATGCCCGCGGGCTTGGAGCCCGTGTCCGTGTTGACGGCCGAGCAGGCAGTCCAGACGATGTAGGAGATGAACATGCCAACTCCTGACCAGAGGAAGAGGGTTCTCCGGCCAAGACGGTCCACGAGGAATGCCGCGCTGAGAGCGGCGCCAAAGTTGAATATTTGAAGGAGGCCGTTGATGAGTGTTTGGTCGAACGTGTCGGTGATGCCCACGGTGTTCAGCACCAACGTCAAGTAGTATGACACGACACCTATGCCATTCCACTGAGCCATTGCGCCGACCAATACGGCAATCAGGGTCCGTTTGCGGTTGCCCGGGGTGGAAACAAGGGCCGCCCAGCCCGTGGTCTCCGCCAGCTTTTCTTGTCGGATTGTCTGTACGATCTCGGCAATTTCACGGCGGACGAGGGGTGTGTGGGCTTCGGTTGGGTCTTGCGCACCGGAGTGGTATCGAGCGAGAATTGCAGCTGCTTCGGTTGTTCTCTCTTTTGCGATCAGCCATCTGGGAGACTCTGGAACCATGAAGTAGAAGCAGAGCTGTACGATGGGAAAGCCGGCCTGGAGGATGCTGGGAATGCGCCACGACCATTCGGTCTCGTAATCTTGGCAGCCGAAGGTAGTCCACGAAGCTAGAATAGCACCTAGATAGAACCCAGGTCAGAAACTTTGTCATTGAATCTTTGATGTCGGTCTTGAGACTCACCCAGGTAGTACATGGTCCAGTATGCGGAGGTGTACTTTCCGCGGTGTGTCGGATAAGCCAACTCTGCAATGAGCAGTGGACTTGGATGGACCACGAACATGCCTCCAAATCCGACAACGAGTCTAGAGACAATGAACATCGGCAGGTTGATTGAGGTCGATTGAATGATGGTGGCAACGATGATGAGGATGATTCCGGCGAGGAGGACAGGCTTTCGGCCGAAGCGGTCCGCGAGGTATCCGATGATGGGAAGAGCCAGAACGGAACCGATGGATTGCGCGGCGTTGACAACACCCAGTTTCACGCCGGTTGGGTGTCCGAAATACTCTCGCCATTGTTGAAGCGACTGCAGCCCGTTCATCAACGATCCTGTGAGTTACTGCTGTTAGATGTTGAAAGACACGCGCAGGAGACTTTGGTAACTTACCATCATACCCAGCAACCGATGATGACAAGAGAGGAATCAAGAGAAGCAGGTTCAACCTCAACAGGTGTGATTGCTGGAACCAGTACTTGTCCGTCTTGGGGAGGACCTCGGCCAAAGCGGCGCCGACAATCTGCTCGTCTTTCATGTTGGCTTAAATCCGAGGTCGCGTGCCTGGCATCGACTAACAAGCATATGAAGACATCCAAGTTGGGATGGACTTGATGAGAAACTGAAAAGCTCAAAGGGATTTGCCCGATGCGAGGTTCATGCGGGTCCCGCAGGAGATTTATATCTACATGGACGAGGAACGAGGTGATGATTCCTAGGTAGCGTGATGTTGCAGACGCACTCACCCAGACGGCTGGTAATTGGAACCTCCGCGCCCAGCTAGCCACTCCGCATGTTCCCTCTTACCCCACATTAACGTGGTTTGATGGGTCGGTGGAATACGAGGGGGAGTTGGCCCATGGGGTAGAGCGCGGTGCGACCTGTTGCATCATCGTACTTGCGGTGCTGCATCTGTTTGCCCACGAGTCATGTTTGCGGAGAGAACATTCCCAGAGCGGTTGTTTGGCAGTGCGGGGACGACGGACGACTGTCACCCTCACTAAAAACCTCACTAGACGGGGGCTGTTGATGCCTAGCCCATGCAGGCTCTGTCCGGCAATAAGACGCATGCGTGGAAGGCTGGGCAGGGGTGAACGACGGCCGGCTGCTGGGATCTTTCGATGATCGGGTGAGGACGAGGTTGAACCGGGACGGGTTTGCGACATCGTGATGTCTTCAAAGTTGGATTTTGGTGATGATGGCTATGATGATTGTTCTTTTTGATCGGAGACCGGCGTTTGGTCTCGGACATCGTCCATGCTCGCTTGGGATTCGGCCCACAACAGGCCGGGTGTTGTTGGGAATATGTGAAATGCACATGCAAGCCAGAACGAAAGTGGATTCCGCTGATTGTCGTCCCTGAAGAACGTAACGTGTAATTTCTAGTGGGCTGGGAAAAGGAAGAAAGTGAGCCATACGACTGCGCATGAGAGTGAAGGCATGAAGTAGTCGTGTTTGCTAAGAAGCTCCAGAGTTTGTTGTCTGGGTCAAAGACTAGTAATTCTTTGAAAGTGACACAGATGAAAACTACCAAGTTCTGGAACAGAGACACTTGGATAACAATGCGTTTAAATTATTGTCCATCAGATAGGCTCGTATGTAAAAGTGTGGTCCAGCTACTACCTCAAGCCTCCACAGCCAAATCATCTTTTACGAGCATAATGTTCGTTATTGACTCTATGCATCATTCGACATCCGAAATGCTGTTTGAATCTTTTTACACAAACCACAGCCATATACACGTTCAAACCCAGTCTTTCATATCAACTTCAATTGGTATGATATTTGAGAAAAGGCAGACTCGGTTCGCGCACTCGCGGTGTTCAGCTTCATTGATTTGAGACAAATTTACCGCAAAAGTTCTGTTATTACCGAGCATGAGATGTCTACCGAGCGGTGTAACCACCATCGATGATAAAGTCAGCTCCTGTAGTGTAAGAGCTAGCATCACTGGCGAGATACAGGTAAATGCCCTTCAACTCCCTTGGATCAGCATCCCTGCGCAGCGGCGTCAGGCTGAACCACTCCTCCTTCATCTCGAACGGGCAATCACCTGAGATGGCCGTGTCAATGTAACCGGGGGAGACGGAGTTGATACGGCCTCCCCACTTAGCCCACTCGACAGCCAGAGACTTGGCTAGGTGAATCTGCAAAAGCTCGGTATTAGTCCGGGCGGTGGCATGTCAAACGAACAAACAAAATCGAGCTTACGGTTCCGGCTTTGCATGCGTTGTAGCAGCTCTGCTCCTGTGGGACATTCGCGGCGTGGCCGCTCATCGACGCCGTGATGATTCCGACGCCACCCTTCTGCTCGCGGAAGACCAGCCCAGCCGCCCTCATGCAGTAGTACGCGCCGTCAAAGTCGACTGCGCGGACATGGTCCCAGTCCTCGACCTTGCCGTCGAGACCGCCCGCCTTGGATGGCACGCCGGCATTTGCGATCATGACATCCAGACGGCCAAAGTCCTTGACAGCGTCCGCCACAGCGGCTTCGACGGCCGCGTAGTTGCGGACATCAACCTGGTAGGACTTTGACTTCACGCCAAAGTCCTTGATGAGGCCCTCGGTGAGGGAGTTAGCTGCCTTTGAGGATGTGTGGTACCAGATAGCGATCTGCAGGGTTTTAGCCATGTGCGATGTTCAGGGGATACGGTAAGAATGGTCGTACGTTGGCGCCGGCTTCGGCGAGACCCTTGGCGATCTCGTGACCAATGCCGCCTGCTCCACCCGTGATGATGACGGTGCGTCCATCGAGGCGGAATTGCTTGAAGACGCTGTCTTGTACGGGAGGGTTGGGAGCCCGGATAGACTTTCTTGTGCCGTTTGTTGTGCCGTTGGTGGCCATGGTGATATGAGTTGGGATTATTTGGGTATCAAAGAAGGACTTGGGTTGCTGTGGCCACTTTGTTGATGTCGATACCGAGAAGATGAGTGGGATCACGGAGTGGGAGTTTTGTCTATTGAGACTCACCGACTAGGGTTCAAATAGAAGTCATGCGTGATTTCTGCTCGAGACCTGCATAGTACCCGGGAGAGCACGCCAAACTCTTCAAAACCATCCCCGGATGTTGGCTCGGGTGGCCCGCACCGTGAGCCGCGGGCATATTTCCCGGGCGGAGTGCTCTCACCCTCACCGACACACATTACGTGCCAAGCACTTATCATGCTAACCCAAACGAGTTGTTTCAAGGTGGATTGGTATTCTAGGTAGAGTGGCTAATTTGGCAACTCCTCGACACTGCCAATCAAGAGATCATATCTGCCCTCGCTCCGTTTAGCAACAAAGTCCCCGTTTACCATGTCATTAGTCTCCGCTCTATGCAATGCCTTTTCCATAGTGTCCTCAATACCGGCTGCAATGTGTCTTTTCGCAACTCGTGTCCGAGCCAGTGCAGATTCAACTCTGACCAGCCAACGATCATCCACCAGCGGAGCAATCTGGCTCCAAGGTTCCTCGTCGGCAAGCAAGTAGTTCCCTTCAACGATGCAGACCTCGACATCAGCATCGACCGTGAACCCGCCAACGACGGGGTCTTTGACTTTGTGGTCGAATGTAGGGGCCAACACCGGCCGTTGGCCTGCAGACGCCCGCAGTTCGCGGACGATCTGGACGACAGCTTGTCCGTCAAAGGTCCACGGTGCGCCGCGCCGGGCGATTGCTTCCGCGGCATTTGGGAGGGCGCGGAGGGTTGCCAGGGGTAGGTGGAAGCCGTCAGCGGACATGACGATGGATTTGGGGTGGGGTCCGGGGTAGTTGTTGATGGCGGAGACGACGCGCTGAGCGATGGTCGTTTTGCCGGAGCCCGGTGGCCCCGCCAGGGCGACGATCAGCCGGGGATGGGTATCCGTTGCGTTGGAAGACGAAACCTTCTTTTCCTCCCATTTGGAGAGGATGCGTTGGACCAGTGATTGGTAGGTGGATTCCATGGTGACGGTGTGGGCGCGGTCTGGACTTCGTCGGGCTGTTGATGGGCGCTCAGAGCGGTAACATTGACCCTAGCGAAGCCAACAATCATACACCAGTGAATCGAGTCCAAGAAATATCCTGCTGGGAAAGCGTGAGGACAAATGATGCTCGCGCGGAGGGCAGGGCATGCTGATTGGCGCACATCGGGCAACAGTCGCCCGACTCAGCTCGGCGTTTGGCGGCGGCCCTGCTCCGGCCGGCGCCGCAGTACCCCGCGTCGACGTCACGGCCGTCTCCCACCTGCACAAATAAGATGCTTCCAAGCTTGGTAGAGCTCAGGCAAATTGAAGATATCCCACCCAAGTCTCACTGCCATCAGGGTTCGAACCGAAATTAAGCTCATCGCCATCCACCATACCTCAAAGATGTCCGAAATCGTAAGCTGGATTGACAACACCCTGGCTTCGCAGCCAACGCTAATCTTCCGCAGAACCCTGCCTTCGTGCTCCACTCCATCAAGAACGTCTCGTTCGAGAATCGCGAGGTGCCCAAGCTCAGAGATGAGTACGATGTTCGCGTTCACATTGAGCAGACGGGCATCTGTGGCAGCGATGTCCACTACTGGCAGCGTGGCCGCATCGGCGACTTCATCCTCGAGTCGCCCATCGTTCTCGGCCATGAGAGTGCAGGAACCGTTGTTGAAGTCGGAAGTAAGGTGAAGAATGTCAAGGTCGGCGACCGCGTTGCCATTGAGCCCGGTGTGCCGTGCAGGCAGTGAGTTTCCGCCTTAATCTACGTTGAAGATAGGCATGTTCTAACTCATCAAAGCTGCGATCACTGCAGAGCCGGCGCATACAATCTCTGTGCGGACACCGTCTTCGCGGCGACACCTCCATGGGACGGTACCCTGCAGAAGTATTACATCGTCGCCGGTGACTACACCTATCCCATCCCGGAGCACATGACTTCCGAGGATGGCGCGCTGGTGGAGCCGGTTGCTGTTGCGGTGCAGATTTGCAAGGTTGCTGAGTTGAAGGGCGGCCAGACAGTGCTTGTCTTCGGCTGCGGGCCCATTGGTGTTCTTTGCCAGGCCGTGGCCAAGGCCTACGGCGCCAGCAAAGTCATCGGAGTGGATATTTCCGAGTCTCGGGCGGCGTTTGCCAAGGACTTTGCAGCTGATGATGTCTATGTGTCGAAGAAGCTCCCCGATGCTCCAGACGACCCTGTTGATGCTTCTCGCGCGATTGGCGAGAAGATTCTCAGGGACTACGGTCTCGGAGAGGGAGCCGATGTGGTCTTGGAGTGCACGGGTGCTGAGCCGTGCATTCAGACTGGTGTCTTTGCTACTAAGAAGGGCGGAACTTATGTGCAAGCCGGGATGGGCAAGGAGGTAAGCGCACTTCAGCCGGTATCTGCAGGCAGACCGCTAACTTTACCCAGAATGTTGTATTCCCCATCACTACTGCGTGTATTCGCGCACTAAACGTTAAGGGCTCGATCAGGTACACGACGGGGTGCTACCCTGAGGCCGTCAACTTGGTAGCGTCAGGAAAGGTCCATCCAAGAAAGTTGATCACTCATCGTTACAAGTTCGAACAGGCCGTTGAGGCTTTTGAGGTTGTAAGGCAGGCGAAGGAGGACACTTTGAAGGTCGTCATCCAAGGTGTACCAAAATAGAAGCTAGCATAGATGAGAAATAAAAAGACATCGTTGATAATAACACATTCGTCATTGTAGCAACAACATGTTGATCCATTTGGCATGACCCCTTGAATTCAGCCGATCTGCCTTGAGCCCCTGGCATTTGCAGCTACACCACGCCCTAGCAGATTGTCATTCAAATCGTAAAGCATTTGTGTCAACTGAAATGTCGAATTTATGACGCCAAGCCCATTCCCAAAGAAGAGCTTTTGTCGTGTTCAAAATCCAAGCTATGATCTTGCCGAAGATGACTGTGAACACATGTCACCCACTGCTTTCCTGAAGGAATTGATCCAAGTTGCTTGTCCCCTGTCAAGGAGCCCTCCGGTATCGATCTAGCTTAAGCCCGAGCAAAGATCAGGTGTGCAAGTGTCCCGGCATGCCCAACCTTCGGACAGGGGTGGCAGATGTCCGCTTCCCCAGTTTCCCCGCACCGAAGCAACCCCTTCCGCCCCGGACGACAGTCGACCGATTGCCTGATTCGCCGCCGAAAGCCATGACGGCAGCCGGACCCACCCCTCCCGCAAATGACCCGGTACAAAATCCCCCGGCACTTGCCTGGTGTCTCTGCCCTGGTCCATAGTCAGACCATTCGGCTTGAACAAGATCACCAAGTATCAAGGACTTACACTCAAAGCCGAATCTATACTCAAACGCAGCAGCAAATATGGTCCTCCCGAGCCACCCGAACCCCGCAGCGCCGGTTGCATCCCACTTCGACCTCGCCGGGAAGACGGCCATCGTCACGGGCGGCACCCGAGGCATCGGCCTCGAAGTCGCCCGCGGTCTCGCCGAGGCCGGCGCCAAGGTTGCCATCACGTACACCAGCACGCCTCCGGAGGAAGCCGATGCGACGGCCGCTGCCCTGTCCAAGTCTGGCAACGGCGTGCTGGTGAAGGCGTACAAGTGCAATGTCAAGGTGCGGTCCGAAGTCAAGGCCGTCATTGAGGCCGCGACGAAAGAGGTTGGTGGCGGCAAGCTGGACATCGTCGTGGCCAACGCCGGTATTGCGGACCACATCCCCGCGATCGAGTACCCGAGGACAGGTTCCGGGAGATGCTGGACGTCAACTTCCACGGTGCATTCTGGACTGTGCAGGCGGCGGCCAAGGTGTTTGAGAGGCAGCTGAAGGCGGGCAGCGACGGACGGGGCAGCATCATCTTCACCGCGTCGGTGTCGGCTATTTTGGTGAATGTGCCGCAGAGGCAGGCGGCTTACAACGCGAGCAAGGCTGCGGTGGTGCACCTTGCCAAGTCATTGTCGGTGGAGTGGGTGGACTTTGCACGGGTGAACTGCGTGTCTCCTGGGTTCATTGCGACGGATAGTGAGCCCTCCTGCTCGGACTTTGTTGAGCGTTTTGCTGACATATGAAAGTGCTTTCGGTGCACCCTGAAGAGTGGAGGAAGCAATGGTTCTCCATGATTCCCGGAGGCCGACTTTGCGAGCCTGCTGAGCTGAAGGGCTCGTATGTGTACCTCGCGAGCAACGCAAGCAGTTACATGACAGGTATGGTGTCTTGTTTGATGTTGGAGACTTAAGTACTAACGATGGTGTCAGGTGCTAACCTAGTGATTGATGGTGGATACACATTGCCTTAGATTAGGAGTCCATTGTTCAATCGAAAATTTAATGTAAAATACGTGCTCTGGGTTGATATGATCCTATCTTATTGCATGTTAGGCTGGATAATAGTGAGATTTTTAGGTTTTTAAATGCTTCTATGTTTTAAGCATTGAAGTTCCTCTTCTTACTCTGAGGCTTTCAATTTTTCAAGTCGACTCCAGTTCTATCACGGACGGGCCTCCTTGTTACTTACACAACACGGATTAACAAAATCCAAAAAAGCAAAAAAAAAAACTATCTCAACGCAAGGCGGATTTTAACCACTGTGACTCCCCGAGGTGGGCTCGAACCACCAACCTCCAGATTAACAGTCTGACGCGCTAGCCAATTGTGCCATCGGGGATTTGAGATCTGATTGGTTGATGACCTCGCCTCAGCAAGCTGCCCAAGTATTCACAGGATCCACCCGCTGCGCCTCCTCGCTTACTTAGTGGATACACCACGGGCAGCTTGCAAAAATATTTAGCACCGCCATTGACTTCAAGACAAATCAAAAGCTCTATTCGGCGGCAAACTTAAGCGCAAAAAGCTTTATTATAAGGCCCGGGCAGCTTTAACTTCTGCTCAGATTGTGACGGTGAAAATGCACACCTGAAATGAACTTCACAAAGTGCGTCTCCAAGCTGACACTAAGAACACTTCAGCCACGCGACTCTCTATTGGTTGCAGCGAAGTGTCAACATAGAAGCTTTCATCAACCCAACTTTAACATCTACAAAACTATCCATTCATCATTTTATATATCACCTTATCTACCTTATGTTATTGAAAGCTGGCAAGTCTATAGAAAATGAAACACGCAAGCGTTTTACAGTTCTCTTTAGGCAAAGGTTCTTAATGCAAAGGTGATCGCAATCCACTTACTTGATGTATCAGTTGTTCCAACCTTGAGGCATCCTCGCGTACAAGTGGACATCAGGCCTCACATCCACGAGACCGCAAGAGATGCGATTGAGCAGTGATTAATTCAACAGATAACATACACGTGTCACTGGTACTGCTCAGGAGTCGTCATACTGGCAGTCACATCGACAAACATCCTCAGACAGCCACAGGACGAGACTACATTTGCAAACGCACACTTACAAGGCTGCAGAACCATCTTCCCGCGAGAATGAACTATTCGTGTTCTTTGAAAGAGCGTCTCAAAGCCATTTTTCTCAAATGAATTGACATGAAGTTACACTAGTGACGCAGCTGCTGATGAGTTTCGTCATCATGAACTCAGTGGAGCAGGGTGCATACTTACCATCTCAGAAGTCAAGGTTATTCATCAACGTGACTTTTAGAGAATAACACCAACAACTTGTCGCTGGGTCGCATTTCCGCATCTTTCGGAAAAAAACACGTTGGCAAATTTTGGCGCGAACACCTTTATATCTGCCAAGACTCCTGGCGCAGCTGCCCTGGCAATTTTCCACCACTGGCATCAATCCCCCTCATCCCACGATTGACCCCGCGTAGGTCATCACGCATCACGCCCTCGGGTCAAATCCGCCCGCAAGCGATCATCGAAGTTGTTCTTGAACGCGACCATAGCCACCTTTCAGCCTACTACCCAATCCCCCCTCTACCTCACCTCAGTTATTCCCCAACATTACGAACGACACAATGTCCCTCGCCGACCACGCGCAAAAGCTCACCAGCACCCTGGAGCAAGCCAAGCTCGTCCCCGGGTCCGCGGCGGGGCTCATACCGGAGGGCTTCAAGCCGACGATCAAGCTCGGGGTGGCCTTTGCTGGCAAGGCCGTCGAGACGGGCAACTTCTTCCGCGCTGGGGAGTGCAAGCTCGCGCCGAGCGTCTCCTTCGAGGCCGAGGAGGGCGCGCCGTCGAACGCTTCCTACACGATGTTCTTGACCGACCCGGACGCGCCCACGCCGGACAACCCGCAGTTCGCCTTCTGGCGCCACTGGGTCCTCCCCGGACTGCAGCCGCTGAGCGGAGGAGCGGTCGTCGCACAGACGAAACCGGCGTTGACGGAGTTCCTCGGACCCGGGCCGAAGGATGAGTAAGTGTTCCGTCCTTGTCCTCGAGTAGGTTCCCGTTGGCTGGAATGAAGGCCGCTGACTACTCTGTTTGTGCGTAGTTCGAAGCCGCACCGATACCTGTTCTTGCTCTACCGTGAGCCTGAGGGTCTTGACCTGGAGAAGGACGATGTCGGCGGAGAGGAGTTTGTGCAGAGGCGGTCATGGAAGCCGGCTGAGTTTGCTGAGAAGCATGGGTTGAAGCTTGTTGGAGTTAACTGGATGACTTGCGCTGGAGACGGCTGGACTGAGTAATTTATAGACTTGCAGGATACAACAATTATAGATTATACATCAACCACTCAAGCAAAAGCCAAAGCCATCTGAGCGAGACCATAATGTTGGAAGCGGCCACTGGTGCAGAGGTGAACGAAGCAGAGTTGCTGTCGGCTAGGGATAGCTTCATCTGTCTGGAAGCTTCTCACCCTAGCACGGTCCTATAGTCTAGTTGGTTAGGACGTCGGATTCTGACTACCATCAGACCCTTCCGTAAGCCCAGGTTCGAATCCTGGTAGGACCTTTTTGATGTCGCCGTACGTCTGTGGACGCTTGTTTTTGCTACATTGCATGCCGTTTCGTTGTCATCTCGACTAATTGTTTGAGCACAGCATCGCGTGAGGTTATTACGACTTTCCTCAACCGGTTTGTTCGCAACTTGGGTTCTTTCGCAATGGTTGAATCTCAGCGATTATTAGACTCAAAAGTACAGCGAGCGACACAGCGCGACAAGGGTTCGAAGTCCCTGAGGCGATCCAAGTTCCAGCGGCCGATTGCTCGCATCGGCGCTAAAAGGAGCACCTACCACATCCTCACTCAGCGCGTCTCTCAACGACACCAAGAACTAAAGTGCTGCGACGCGTCTTGGTGTGACATTTTTTTTTTTGTAACACTGATGCCATTCTCTTGAACACAGAATCATGGAGCGTTTCGTCATTAGGCGACAAAGCTCGCTTGCGGCAGCCAAGAGAATCCTAGCCCAAGCAGACGACGAGCCTGATTTTGAACCAAAGAAAGCCGCGCCGAAGCCAAGAGCGCGCCAGGTCGCTTCCAAACCGCGGGCGTCACCAGCAGCACCGCGCAAGGACGCGTCCGAGGCGGACTTCGCTCCGGAGGACGCCGAGCAGGACGACGGCCACGAGGTCATTGAGCCGTTACCCAAGCGACGCAAGGTTGAACGGCCGAAGAAAGCGAGCAAATCTGACACGGCGAAGCTGTACGCGAAGCTGTTTGAGACGCGAGCAGCGTGCACGCCTCCGCACACGCAGACTCGTACCACCGCCCTCTGCTCCTCCACGGCCAAGCGGGCAGGCGGGGGCGGGATGCGCTGCTGTCGTGGTTCGACTCGACCAGCACGACCCGCGGCATGCCGTGGCGCAAGGCGTGGATCGATCCGGCGGCCGTCGCGGACCCGGGCGAGCTCCGCGCGGCGCTGGAGAAGCGCGCGTACGAGGTCTGGATCAGCGAGATCATGCTGCAGCAGACGCGCGTCGCGGTGGTGATCGACTACTGGAACCGGTGGATGGGGCGGTGGCCGACGATCCAGGACCTCGCGGCGGCGGAGCCGGAGGACGTGCTGGGCGCGTGGCGCGGGCTGGGGTACTACTCGCGCGACGCGGATCCACGAGGCGGCGAAGCTGGTCGTCGGGGACGCGGCGTGGGAGGGGCTGATGCCGGCGGACACGGCGGAGCTGGAGGCCAAGGTCCCGGGGGTCGGGAGGTACACGGCCGGCGCGATCTCGGCGATTGTGTTTGGGAGGGCGGCGCCGATGGTTGATGGGAATGTGCTGCGGGTGTTGAGTCGGCAGTTGGGTGTTTTTGGGAACGTGAAGACGGACAAGGCGACTATTGATCTTCTCTGGGCTGCCGCGGATGCACTCGTCAAAGCCGTGGCGAGGGATGCGGCTGGTGATGACGGGAGGGACGGAGAGGAGGCGCCGACGAGTGATCGGCCCGGACGATGGGGACAGGCGCTGATGGAGCTCGGGAGCACTGTTTGCACGCCGAAACCGAACTGCGGCGAGTGTCCCATCACGACGACGTGTCGAGCCTACGCAGAGGGTCTCCTGCTCGCTGCGAGGTCGAAGAAGCCGAAGGTGGAGGACATGGAGGACTTGTGCTCGATATGCGAGCCTTTTGAGGAAGACGGCGATGAGGGGTGCGTCTCTGGTGATGACTCTGATACTGCCACGAAGAAGCCAAAGAAGGGCGTCAAGGGGGCAAAACCTGCGGCGCCGGGGCCGAAGCAAGCCACCCTCGCCGCGTTCAAGTTCGTTTCCAAGAATGCCGAAAAGAACGACGCAATCCCGAGGCAGCAACCGGCCGTCGACGCGAAAGCTCTCGAGACCGTCGCCGAGCATGCCAGGAAGTTCCCGCTCAAGGTTGCCAAGAAGGCGGTCCGCGAAGAAGAGGCCCTCGTTTGCGCGATCCGCCGCGCCGACGACGGGCAGCTCCTGATCCACCGCCGTCCCGAGAAAGGCCTGCTTGCCGGACTGTGGGAGTTCCCCAGCCACACGCTCCCCGCTGCGACCAGCAACACGGCAGCGTCGCGGAAGAAGGATGCTCAGGGGTATGCGTCGGAGCTGATTGCCGGCGGTAAAAAGGCGAAATTACGGCATGCCGGGGAGCTGGGCAGCGTGCCGTGGTTGTTCTCCCATCTCAAGTTGACAATGCATGTCCACCTGTTTGAGGCGGACGGGCCTGGAGACTATGTGTCTTCGCATGCGCGGAGTAGATGGGCTTCTGTGCAAGAGATCGAGGACGAGTCGATGGGTACGGGGATGCGGAAGTGTTGGGCGCTGGTGCGGGAGAGGTTGGAGGAGTAGACAGACGGGCGGCTTGGACGAAGTAGAGGCTGATGTCCTGGATAATACCCGGCGTGTTTGTGTACTTATAAGTGTAACATTGTAATAAGACTCTGACACCGCGGCTGAAGTCGTGAGGCCAATGATCAAATCATTCACGGCTTATATCAATTGCTATTTATTGTTGAATGACTACATCCCATTTTACGCCCACTCAACACTCTCAAAGGCACGAAGCCGGCGGCTCATGAAGGGTTAGCGTCCATGGCAGTCACCGGCCCACTGTCCTTTCTCCGCTACTGGGCTTGATAGCCCCGGCCGCGCTTCCCGGAGTCTCCGGAAGGGCCCCATCTTCTCACGATGGGGCCGGGTTGGTGTTGACGGTGGATACGCTTGCAACGTGCCCTCGACCCGCCCACAACTCCCACCGAATTCTTCACCATCTTGCCCTCGCGATGTTCACAACCACAAATCAGTCTGCCCGGCTAGCTCAATCGGTAGAGCGTGAGACTCTTAATCTCAAGGTTGTGGGTTCGACCCGTAAGCGCCATCATCGCCTATCTCAGACCAGTAACATCATCACTAACACACCCCAGCCACGTCGGGCTCGATTCCCGTCAGCGATTGACTACAAATCATAACTTTTTTTTCCTTTGTGTTAATGTGACTCTCAGGGTGTTGACCCTTTTTGAAAGCTGACGAACATAAAGCACATCCCATAGTTTCTCGTGGGCGTGGCTAATAAAAAAGGAGTGGCGACACGATGATGAACCCATCTGATGACCTCGCTGCCTTTCCCTCCCCCAACCCAAGACCTGGCCAAGAAGACCTCGCCGTATTTCCATGGCCCCCAAACACCCCCTCCCTCAATTTGGGGAATCCCCTTGACCACCTGTTCACTTCATGATTTCCCCAAAAACCAAGCATCTTGGCAGGACTTGGCACTCGCGGCCTGCGAGCCTCCGTCTCCTGCACCACGGGATCCATCCCGCTTTTAGACGGCCGCGGGAACCGACCGATCGACCTTGCATTGCGGCTAAATGCGATGCTTATCTTTATCTTGATGTAGGGTGACGGCGGCAACCACACCGGTGGAAGGGGGGCCGGCTCGGCTTGCGTCAGGGGGGGGGGGGGGGGATGATAGAGTTGACTGGGCCGTGTCTGATCTGCGAGGTTGTCGGCGCGGTGTGTTTGAGACGCGTTATTTGAGGGGGGTTTGGGGGCCGGAAGAGCGCTGCGAGACACGGTGTTCAAGTTGAGGACTTTTCTTGTAATAATGATGCCATTTGGGTGATTGGCGGTTGGGGAAGGTAGTCGGTTCCTTCAAAAGAGGATGCCCCCGGGTATTCTGTAGATGTCTGGAACTAAAATAACGGTATTTGGTCTCTAGGAGTTTCTCTCTCTTGTTTACCCCGATGGCGTTGTCTGTTTCGTTCGTTCTGGTTCTGGGAGTCTGTCTGTCATGCGTATCGGCTCAACACTCAAGCCATGCTATCAAGACAAGCCGCCAGTGCGAATGGAATCCTGCGGGGCCGCTGCATCCTTCACTGCGTCAGACAACATGCCCCCTGCCATATGATCCAGAAAACGACCTCGACAGCTCGAGGCCGTCCCCGTGGACACAAAAACCGGTGTGCACCAGCCCAAAGACAAAGTCCAGATACTGCGCCTTCGTCAAGGACGACTTCCACGGCGACTCCGCAGTCCTCATCCTAACATCCCGGAGACGGCAGCTGGAGACTTCAGCTTGACCGAGGACTTTGACCCTCGATGGCTCAGCCCCGGCTCTTCTCCCGCGCCGCCGCAGATCCCGCCGTACGAGGTCCAGAAAATACCCGGCAAAGATCTGGGCGTCGTGGCCAACTCGACGATTCGCGCCGGGGAGGTCGTGATGCGCGACTACCCGACCATCTTGCAGACCGTGTCCGCGGACGTGTGGGGGCAGATCGACCCGCGAGAGGCGTTGTGGGTTCTCGAGGAGGGCTTTGTGCGGTTGCCGAGGGAGGTTCAGATCAGAGTCTTTGAGCTCGCGAGGAGCACGGGCGGGCATGTGCTCGAGGACGTGCTTCACACGAACACGTTTGCGGCCTCGTTCAATAATGTCAGCCACTACGGGCTGTTTGCGAACATCGCGGTGAGTGGGGGGGCATCTGTGTGGCTGGACGAAAGATGAAACGACTGACTGGAAACAATAGAGAATCAACCACGATTGCAAGCCAAAGTTGGTGGTCCCGCGGTAACGATGAGAGTGTAGACTTACATGATACAGCGCGGTGACTCGGTACTCTCCACGAACACTCGCCCTGGAGGTGGTGGCATATCGGGATATTCAGCCAGGGGAGGAGCTGAGTATCAGCTGTGAGACGCCACCCTCTGTCTCCATCACCGGCACTCGCCAAGCTAACACCAATAACCAGACTCACCGCTCAACATGCTCTACGCAGACCGTCAACGGACCCTGCAGGAGTGGGGGTTCAACTGCACATGTTCGCTCTGCAGCTCCGCCTCCGCGGTAGCCGTCTCGGACGCCCGGCGCGGACGGATGCAAGAGATCGTATCGGCGTTCAGCAACAACAGAGCCTTCCGCTCGTCGTCGTCGCCGGCGCTCATGGCGGAGCTCGCGGAGGAGCTGGAGGGCGTTCTGGAGGAAGAGGGGCTGTCGGCGCAGAAGGGCGACTTTTACGACATGGTCGCGCGGGCTTATGTAGACATGGGCGAGGTCGAAACGGGCAGGAGGTATGCGCGGTTGGCGGTGGAGAAGCTGGTGCATTTCGCGGGGTACGACGACGAGAGGACGGAGAGGGCGAGGGGTCTTTTGGGGGAGTTGGGGAAAGTTGGGGGAGCTTAGGAGCAGCTTACACGGGCATTGGGGAAACGGTGCGGTGTGTGACTGAGGATGAACAAGGGCATGTTCGGGTTAATACGTGACGGACGACTGTCACTCCCCCTTCCATCTTGCTGGTCTGCTGCGAGTGGTATTGGCCCGGAGTAAAGGAACCCCGGGGAGGGAAGACGGGGGTGAGGTTCCCTGATTCGGCGTGCCGTGCCGGCAGACGGGATATACATCTTTTTCAGGCAGTTCCAACACGGTGCCATGGCGTTGGGTTGGGGGAGTAAACCGTTTTTATTTCTTGGGGGCGCTTATTATTTTCCGACTCGCGCAAACCTGCCCACGGCTATGCGGCACACCGTTCCATGACCCAACATGCTGGGACCGCGATTAGGTTCCGCGGGAAGGGGGGGCGTGACGCCCGTTGATCCTCCCGCAACATGCTTTTCCTCTGGGTTGTCAAAAATAAGAACAACGTGTCTCTGCTATGCGTTTGTGAGGGTTGGGGGAGTTGAGGCTCTGGCTGGAGCCGCGTCCATGTGGCGCCAAGAGGCTTGGAAGGGCTTGGACGACCGCTGCCAAGGCTGCCTTGGCATGCTTCTCTGAACGTCGTGCGGATCACCAGAAGATTCAGAGACATTTGTGGTAGACACAGGGGCATTCTGTCTAGACAGTGATCAAAGGAAAATTATTCCAGGACACAGAAACTAGAATCATTTGACTGTGACACAATGTTGCTCTTTGCAAACGAGAACCTTGTTCTGTGTTCGATGCACGTCCCATCAACGCCACAGAAAGACATCGCCACCGAAACAATGTCTTTATCACGATGGCCAATACAACCTGCGCTGCAGTATTTGAATCGGCCCACGCCCGACGGCAAAATCCCCTGCCCTCACCAAAACCAGAACGCAACAACACGTCGCATCACATTTCTCGGCTAATAATACGACGGCATAAACGAACCCGCGCTATTACTCACACTACCACCACAGCACAGACTTCTTTCCCCAGAAACCCCAGAGATCTGATCTTCGCTGCCAATGTGCATCCAGTACATCATCTCCGCAATCTGCACCGCCGCAGCGTGCGGCGTGCCCCAGAAGGGCTGCCGGCGCGAGCACGTGGTGGTGTCGCGGCGCGAGGTGTGCGGCGGCGCGGTGCCGGAGCGGTGCATGTGCTTCTTCGGCTCGTGCGGGCGCATCGTCACGCACTTTGACGACAGCGACCTGGCCAACATCGCCGAGGCGCCGTGCGAGGCGTGCGACGAGCTGTTCGTCGCGGAGCCGGAGGAGGTGCTGCTGCTCAAGATCTTTGACGGCGAGTTTGCGCAGATCTGGGCCGAGTTCTTTGGCCCGAAGCACTTTGAGCGGTGCACCGAGGGCAAGTGGCTGGGCAAGTATGATGCTGAGCGGTTGCTGTTTTACCTGGAGGATGAGGAGGAGCCCACTGTGATTCATGACGACGGCAACATTGTTATGGAGTTCTGGGATGATGCGCCCGTCGCTGCTGAGGATGGTGAGGCCCATGCCATTGTGGGTGAGCCTGATGCGCCTGAGTTTGAGGGATACGGTCTGGATGAGCTGTTTGAGTCTGCAGAGGGTCACGCGGAGAAGATGCCCCTAACTCCATCGGACGACAGAGCAGTGATGTTGCCCTGCAATGGAGCGCAGCACGAGGACACCCATCAGATTGAGATTCAAGATGGCCAGGCTCAGGAAGGTGAGAACTAGCAGAGACCTGGGCAGGGGGGTGGAGGGCGCAACTAGGTGAGTGTACGCATGCATACTCCGCAAATTGATTGTGTCGGGCAAATTTGACTACGTAGACAGGACACGCAAAAAAAAAGATTGATGACCACGTAATACACACAAAACAGGATTCCAAAGGGGAGGAGGGGTGGGTTACACGCACCCCGAAGATCACTTGGCCTCGCGCTCTGGGGTGGAAAAAGCTCCGACGCCGGCAGGATTGTTAGAAAACGTTGACAGCGCGCAATGAGCGATCTTTTGCAGTTTTCAAATTTTCAAGTAAACCCCGTGACCAACATTGACTGGCAAAAGTCTTGGACATCGTATGAGGTCCCAGATTGCATGCGCTCATAATAAAAAACCTCCGCAACGTTGGTCGGTGGTAATTTACACTGGACCTCCAGTCTGGGCCCGGGGTGGCTGGGGTTGCCTGGTATGGGAAGTATGGAGCGCCCAATCCGTGCTCCTCTTTCCACCTTCGCCATGTGACGAGTGGATATCTCTTTGGCAGAAATTTCGCATCAATACCAAGGTGTGCGTGTGTGTGTGAAAGTGAAGTGCGGGTGGGAAAACACCGAGCTCGCGCTGCTAGTTGAGCGCTTAGATATCCCCAGTCCAGTTTTTTACCCCATAAAGTCCCCATAGAAGGAAGCGCTTCTCCGTGGGGACTTTGGGGTTGGGAAGCCAGGCGAGCAGGAAAAGGGGACCTGGGGAGTTACTTTGGGGGGGAGACGTGGGTTTGAGAGAAAGGGTGCAATGAGACGGGAAGGTCGGATATCCTGGCCATCTGGATGATGGATGGACGGATGGATCTCTCTCTTCTGGCCACCTACGAATCACCGTTCGTGCCACTGCGCAATCATCGATGTCCTGGTTGGCCGAGACGGCATGTAAGCTTAAACTACGGGGATTCATTCGCGTGAGATCCATCTTGCCTGGGAGGAGGATTGAGGGGAAGTTAGCAGACTGGAGTTCGTGGGGATGGGATGGACCTGTGGGAGGCGAATGGTCGGTCGAGGCCCGACGGGCCTGGCCTGGTCATCTGCAGTTCTCATGTAACAACAACCGGCGCGGGCATACAAGGGGCTACTGCCAGTATGACTCGATTCTGAAGGCTCCGCGGGCGTAAAAAACCGCAGGCGTCGGTGGTTGACAAGTTGACGAGCAGGTCGTCCTCACGGAAGATGGCCGAGCGGCAGTTGCACGCGCGGACAAACCCCGTCGACTTAGTCCCAAAGCAGCCCGAGCAGCGCCCCACCCGGCCGGCGGCGAGCTGCGGCATGCCGCCCGCCTGCGAACTTGTGAGGGAACCGGCCTTGGGATTGGCTGCTTTGGGGAAGTCTTTGGAGCAAAATCTGGCTGGAATTTGGGGGAGCATGGATCAACATGGATCATGGGACGACATGGGGCTTTTGCGAGGGCTTCGTTCGGCCTGGCGTTGCATCTCTCTCTGTCTTTTCCCACTCTTTTCCTTTTCCCAATGTTTGGTCAGCAGCAAAAACTGGAAACGTAGGGTACCCTCTCGACGAGTCAGAGCTCAGCTATTATTTCGTGTGAAATCTTTGGTATTGCGGGGGAGAACAAGACGGATGGTCGTCTCCAAACTTCCAAGGCGCGGAGAATGCGGAGCGATGCACCGCTCGCCCACCTAAGGACAGGGGGTTTGTTTGCTAAGGCAGGGCATCTACGGTGTAATGGTGGTCAAGCCAGATGACTATGACCGTCCGACTTGGCTTGCGCACTTGGCAAGCAAGCAAGCACCGTTCCCAAGGAACTTGGGAACATCACGTCACTTGGCACTGGGCGGGATCGTCCTTGGTCCAGCTCTTGGTCCAATCCAGCGCCGCGGGACACCATCCTGCCGGTGCAGACAAGCCTTGAGGCGGTTTTCCCCCCTTCTCTTCTCGCGTGCATCACACCCTCTCTGGGCAGATTTACCCCAACCTCACCTCACCTCACCTCCCACCCAGCGACCGCTGTCCCTGTACGTAAGCGGCCTTGCTTCTTCGGGCGATTCATTTCTTGTTGAGCTGAGAGACAGACGCACTACTGCATCCTGAGCCCGTGGAATTGTCTCTTGGTGTGTTGCATTACGGGAACTTGCGGGAGCTTCTTGATCCCAAACCGCTGGTTTGAGAACGCGAACTGTGAGAAATACGAGTCTATCGGCCTTTTGATGCGACGGGGTGATGGCCGTCCCTTCGACCTCGCGTGGCGCCTCATGGGCCATCCCAGAGTCGCCAACGGTCATCTGAAGATTGGGCGGAAGTCATCCCAGTTCTCCGCGGCGGGTGGTCAATTCTGACAATTTAGACTTTGATCAGAGCTTTTCCCGTTAAATCCAAGACCCGCCCGTTTTCCGTCTCTCTCTTCCTCTCTCTCTCTCGGGGCCAACTTTTGGGATACCAAGTTATTTCTGACCCCCGCCCCCCAGTATCAAGACAGATCTAGAGTCCGTTTTCCAGATCTAGTAAACCGAGGGGCCCCCAAAAAACCGTTGTCTCTGCATGGTGCATCACTGTGGATAATACCTTACAGCTGCGAGATACGGCAAATGTGCGCCGAGAAAAACAACGAGAGAGAGAGAGAGAGAGAGAGCTTACAGAACGGACGCGTCCGACAATACGGACAGCGGAGAACATGCCGGCCAGGCTGGTAGGCAATGGATGAATGGAATGGTTCAACCAACCCCCGACTCGAGTCCGTCGTACTGCGTACTCCTCCTCCTCTTCTTCTTCCTTGTCTTTTCCCCAACTACCCCAAACCAAAGCCGCCGGCGCGCGGTTGCTACAGCCGGATATGGGCAAGCTGCCGCCCACTTTACGCACCAAAAGGCATCGTCTCTCCTCCTCCCCACGCATCTCCATGTTCATCCCCATACCCTTCCCCATTCAAGTCATCAAGACATCCTTGTCTAGTTTCGTAACCAGGACACCATTCCACTCGTTCCTCCCCTCGCAATTTTTCACGATGGTGGAACGGAAGTTGAGCGATTGGTCGGTCGGCGGTCCACCCCCCCCCCCCCCCCCCCCCCCCCCGATGTCCCCCTACGATCCTTTTCCCACGGGGTCGCATTGACCGCCGGCTGTCATCTCGCAGAGCGAGGGCGGGGTGGGGAGGGATTCAAGTCGTGTGCGCGCGCGTGTGTGTGTGTGTGTGTTAGTAGTTTGCATTTGTGATCTGGGTTACTCATGTAAGCTGGTGTTCCCTCCGATCCCTTCCCTTTTCTTTCCTCCCCAGATCTTCTTGGGGTATTAATATCAACCCTCTCTCACCCATTCGACGGGCTCTCTCGTTCCTCAACCGTCGTGTTCAATACCTCAAACCTCACGCCCCCCTTCCTGTCTCTTTGCATAGCCCGCCGACGAATCATCCCGAGCGAGCAACCGAAACAGAAGAAGCAGCTTCCAAAATGGCTGGAGGTGGTGTCAAGAAACCCATCAACGTCTTCAAGCTCGGTGAGCTGGGCGAGCCCAAGGGCGTATTCAACTGGCGACTATGGTTCGCCGTCGTCTCCTTCGGCCTCATGGGCGCCGCCCGCGGTGTCGATGAGGGTCTCATCTCTGGCGCCTTCGGCTCCAAGGATTTCCAAAAGTTCATCCACTACGACCAGTACAGCGATGTTGAGAAGACCAACATCAAGGCCAACGTCTCCGCCATGGTCCAGCTCGGTTCCGTTGCTGGTGCTCTCTTGTAAGTTGGCGCTCCTCGGTGTGGCTTCCGCGCTTGACTCGTCTCCGACTAACACGACCGGTTCAGTGCTTTCGTCATCTGTGATAAGATCGGCCGTATCTGGGCTACCCGTCAGCTCTGCGTCATTTGGATCATTGGTATTGCCATCTTCATGGCCAACAACGGACACCTCGGCGCCGTCTACGCCGGCCGCTTCATCGCCGGTCTGGGTGTCGGCCAGACGCCCGTCGTCGGCCCCGTCTACCTTGCTGAGATCGCTCCGGCCTCCGTCCGCGGCCTGTGCACCTGCGTCTTCACCGGCTTCGTGTACCTGGGCATCGTCCTCGCCTACTTCACCAACTACGGCTGCCAGATTCACCTCGGCGACACCACCCACAACCGCTGGCTCGTGCCTACCTCGCTGCACATCATGTTCGCCGGCATCATCTTCATCTTGACCTTCTTCCAGTTCGAGTCCCCTCGTTTCCTGGTCAAGCAGGGCAAGATCGAGGAGGCCACCACGACCATGGCTCACCTGCGTCACCTCTCCGTCGACCACGAGTACGTCACCCGTGAGATCTACAACATCCAGGCTGCCCACCACGAGGAGCTCGAGGCCAGCAAGGGCGCCACCTGGTTCGGCAAGGTCAAGGAGCTCTTCCTCGTCCCCAGCAACCTGTACCGTCTCTAGCACCATGGTCCAGTTCCTCTCCCAGTGGTCCGGCGCCGGCTCCATCACCTTGTACGCCCCCGACCTGTTCAAGATCCTCGGCATCACCGGCCAGAACGAGTCGCTGCTCGTCACCGCCGTCTTCGGTGTCGTGAAGCTCACGGCCGCCATCCTCTGCGCGCTGTTCCTCGTCGACGTCATCGGCCGCAAGCGCGCCCTGCTCACGGGCATCACCCTGCAGGCCGTCGCCATGATCTACGTCGCCGGCTTCCTCACCCACGTGCCCCTCCTCGGCGTCGACGAGAGCTTCGTGCTGCCCGAGAACCTCCTCGGCGTCTCCCGCGGCGCCATCGCCATGATCTACATCTCCGGCTTCGGCTGGGCCCTCGGCTGGAACTCCATGCAGTACCTCCTGACCGCCGAGCTGTTCCCGCTCCGCGTCCGCGCCCTCGCCACCTCCTGGGCCATGACGCTGCACTTCGCCAACCAGTACGGCAACAGCCGCGCCGTGCCCAACATGCTGCTCTCCACCGACGCCGGCGGCATCTCGCCCATGGGCACCTTCTGGTCCTTCGCGGCCATCACCATCATCGGCGGCGTCTGGGTCTGGTTCTTCGTCCCCGAGACCGCCGGCCGCTCCCTCGAGAGCATGGACCGCCTGTTCGAGCTGCCCTGGTACAGGATCGGCCTTCACGGCAACGCCGACGCCGAGGAGCGCGACATTGTCCACAACGAGAAGCAGGAGGCCGCCGAGGGCGTGCAGGGTGCCGCGGTGCACGCGGAGAAGAGAGAGGTTTAGGATTTTTTTTGGTATAATGTGTACACGAGAGATGCTGGAAAAGCGTCTGATGGTTTTTGAAACAAACAAAAAAGGGGCGCATATAATGAATGCAATATGCACAACCCCAAAGAAGTAATGATACGAAATTTCAAGAAAGAATCATATTCAGAAGAAGTCTTCGTCTGAAAATTGTGATGTTTCGTTTGGCGTGAACTGAACCTCGCTTGATCTTGCTCAAACAGCAAAGTGAAAGCAGTGATCGGCTTGCATGGTGGTGCGCATGAAACCCTTGCAGGGAACTGAATCCCTACGTTATGTAGCTGACGCAACTCGACGTATTGGGAGAAGAACAGAGAGACATTTTCCATGTTACGGACAAAGGCCGCAGGGCAAACGAGACGGAGAAGACGCCGTCTGCGGTGTCATGGTGTGAACAGGGGTGACGGAGATGGCCCGCACCCCCTGTGTCTGTGGGGAAGGGGCGGAGAAGCGCCGCGAGATGGAGACTATCTACAGATGGGACGGGGAAAGCCCGCGTGTGAAAGATGACAGGGTTCGGCCGAGGACGGGCCATCGGCAAAGAGTTATATCAACACCGTCGGAACATCAAGGAAGGATGGTGCAGGATGCCCTCCTGGGATCAATCTGTTGAGGGACGGAAATGCAACCTGTCGGCGCGGCCGTGGGGATGCGGAACGAATTGGACGTCCTCGGCCACTGATATACGCACCGAACGAATACGGGGCGGCCGTGTTGTTCGCTGGCTCGGCAGTCAATGACTAGTCGACTGGCACAACCGAGAGACCGGATCCGGCCGCGCTCCCAACGACACGACCAAACGACCTCAGTGCGAACTTCGTGGAATGGATCATCGGCATATCTACGGCTCGTGAAAACGATCCCCCCCTGTGTTTGGAAGGCGACCATCTGTGGCGGGCGATCAAAACATTGGAGCCACCGCCCCTGGACCAGGAACGAGTGTCAAGCTACTGGTGTGAGGCTTGTGTCGAGGGGGTGACAGGTTGGATTTCGGTCCCGAGGCACATGGTAAAAGGGTTATCGAATTCAATGGTTCGAACTGACGATTTCCTGTGGCTCAGCCCGGCTTCCTTCAATGGGACCAGGATTCCGAGCAGCTCGCGTCTGTCCCTGTCCTCCCCGAGCAACGCGAAAAAAATGCCAACCATCAGCGCCCATCCAGATTCCAGACCCCGTCTCGATGAAGCTTAGGACGCCCAGGAACCTCTTCCCCGGGAGCGCCACGAACGCCAGCGGCACCCAATCGAACCCCCCCCATCTCCAAGACCACAGGACGCCCAAAGCTCCACGCCAGCAGCCGATGTCTCAGCCACGGCTCCGCCAATGGCACCATCTTCTTCAACGAAAGCAATGCATCTCTTTGAGAGGAACGAACGTTGGCTTGAAGCGGACAGCAGCAATGGCGGGCGGCGCTTCGCTTCCCCAGAGCGTCCGCGCGCTGCCAGCGGCCGTGCTGCCCTTTGAAGGCGCTTTTGCGCGCAAGCGTGGCCGATCTGCTGGGACTGGGCCGTCGCCCGCCCCCCTGACACGCATCGGCAGATTGAGAGTGGCCAAGAGCATCATAGAAGTTTGGGTACAAGCCTCGTTGGCCGTTTTCGTCGGGAAGGGGACGCACCGCTCTTAATAGACATTGCGCCCATCATGCACGCGTGTATTGATTGTGGTGATCCTGTTTGTTGTGTAACACTGTCTCTTCCATTGTCTTCGTGTGTGTCATCCCACCGGCATCAACCGTCCAAACCATGAGGGCCTCTCTGGTCTCGTTGCTCCTTGTGGGAGTCGTGAGGCTTGTGTCTGGATCAGCGTTCACCGACGCCTTGGGCGCGGCCCCTCAGTGTGCTGTTCGTGAACCTGTCCACGCTCTGCATACATGGACCTCCCTCGCTGATGCTTTGCTTTAGGTTACCTGCGCTCTCAAGGCCTTGCCTCAGTCACCCTGCACCATCGATAATACGACATGTCTGTGTACAAATCCTGTGTTCAACGGCTTCGTGGGAGACTGCGTAAAGACGGCGTGCACCGTCCAAGAGGCTCTGAGTATGTGTTGGATGGATGATATCGCTGGTATCGATTGCTGACCTGCTGGGTAGCCGTGACAAATCTGACATGGTCGGCATGCGGTTTCCCATTGACTGACACGACAAGCACGGCACGCTACACGTTGATATTCCTGCTCATACTACCGGTCTCGTTCTTCGCTGCCCGGATGTTTGCAAGAGGACTGCACCTGACGACTTGGGGGACCGAGGACACGACGATTGTACTGGCTTTTGTATGTTTAGTGTTCTTCGTCGATACGTGGAATAACACTGACTGTTGGGGGCAGATATTCTTCTTACCTTTTGTGCCGATAACATTCGTCCGTAAGTGCTGGCAAGATCTCTCGAAACCGAGAAATGGCGGGCTAACATCGAGGTCAGTGCTGAACTATGGCCTTGGCCAAGACATTTTCAAGCTGCAACCCTATCAAATCACAATGTTTCTAAAGGTGAGTCTGCAATCTTGAAGACTTCTGCAAGATCTTGTCACTAAGCAACCACAGCTGCTCTTTGTCCCCCAACTGTTCTATATCCTCGATCTTGCGGTGATCAAGGCCTCGATCATCTGCTTATACCTCCGAGTCTTCAGCATCAGATCGTTCAGAACGGTTTTGTGGTGCACACAGGGCTTCAACTTCCTCCTTGGGTTTTCATATGTTCTACTGAGCCTTGTTCAATGCCAGCCACTCGACCACTACTGGAACGGATGGGACGGCCGGCATCCCGGCAAGTGTGCCGATCTCAACCTGATTGGACTCACCCATGTCGGGCTGAACATTGGGCTGGACGTTTGGATGCTCATTTTGCCAGCATCCCAAGTGTACAAGCTAAACCTTCCTCTGAAGAAGAAGTTGGGAGTCATGGCAATGTTTGGCGTTGGCGTCTTGTAAGTCATTGTTTGCTCCATCCCGGGCTCATCCCTTACTAATGCGGCCCTTAGCCTCACAATCGTGAGCATCATCCGGATCAAAAGTTTACTTGTCTTTGCTACATCTTTTAATATCACTGGTAAGTTTATTATCACTCGATGCTGTCCAAAACCTCACGGAATCGTCGCTCATCACTGCCGCAGCTGAGACTCTCTGGGGTATCATTTGGTCCTACGTCGAGCTTTGCGTCGGAATTTCCGTCGCCTGCATGCCAGCCGCGAGGCAGCTTGCCGTCAAGTTCTTCCCGAAGCTCATCGACCTGACCCGCCAGAGTCTGACGAGGTCCACGAGGTCTGCTAGATCAACCCAAAACACAAACACCGAACTGCGACCCGTGTCCAATAGCCGAAGATCGATGAAGTCCGACAACACGGGCGCTTCTATCCTCCAACGGGACACCCGGTCGTTAACAGACACGACTACACCCAAAAGCGCTACTTTCACGATAGACGGCTCACGGCAGCGGGAATGAAGTCGAAGCAGCTCTTCTCTTCACAATACGAGAGTCGTAAGAGGTTTCTTGAGGGGGACATTGGACAAGGAATCGGCGCAACATGGATTTCTAGGAGTACACATACTATACCCGAAGTTTCAATAGGTTCTTAGACTTGGCAAATTTTGAGGCATACGAGAGATATACAAGACCATAAGCGAGGACAACAAAAGTCACAGGCATTTGGTAACGGCCAAAAGATTCGGGGTTCTGTCCGGATGTGAGAACGTCATGAGGATTGAAAGAAAGTAGCTATCGTGTCGCTATGATGTCATCAGAAATGTTCACGAACCGAGTGTCTCTTTCTTGTGGAGAATACTCTTTCCTCAGCTATTTTTCGTTTCAGGAGTGCCAGAGTCAGACGTTTCAATGAATTCGCATCATTCAATGACCCCAGAGATTCCGATACAGGGCAAGCACATGTTAAGAAGGATTAAATTGCGTGAAACTGCGCGTGTGTGAGAGAGTTCAGACGAGTCGTATCGTCTTCTTAGGCTAGGCTCTGTCTGCGTTAACGATCGAGGCGATTGAAGTTCAAACATTGCTTGTTTGTGGCGATTCGAATGTTTGGGGCATTGATGGAATATCCACAGTTGGTTTGGTGGCATTCAAGGCGGCTCGAGGATTGAGAAGGTACATCCAGAGTTTCGTGAGTGGAACTGGGCCCTGAATCGGTCATAGTTTTTGCCAAGACTTTTGTGATCTTATCTCGTACATCTCAATCCAATCTCAGGCCTCAAAGTGCAGCGCATTTCGTTTCGACCATCACTTAAGTTGTGGCGGAGCATCTGATTAGCAGGGCACGAAGCTCTCGTCCCAAGGCGGCTTCATACCGCCAAGACCGCTCAGCGGCTGTTGATTTAACAGCTTCAGCGCAATCCCAACCAACCTACGGGAAACTGACTTGTGTCGCGCTTTTCCGTCAAAAGTATCTGATTCATGGAGAGCGACGGAGAAGACGGATAAAGGGCACGGAAGGTTGCTTCTCACCCCGACTTTGGCCAAAGTCTACTCATCCAAACCTTCAGTCTCGAAACATTATTCTGAACAGAGTTGCGGGCGGCAATTGGCCTGTATTCCATGGAATATCGGACGATGGCGGTGAACATCGGCAATTGTTGCACGACCCGCTCGCGATGTCGTCTTCTCATTGCATGCCAAGAAGGACTACTCCGTCGCAACCCCAGACTCGGTTCGCGTTCGTTGACCCGCTTCGAACGCGCGATCGGCGGCGGAGCCGCGGAGCCGAACTTGCGAATGGCGACATTTCGGTAAGGACTCCGAGGGGCTTTGAACGAAGCCGGGGGCACGGGAGCGGGATGTGGGTTGTGGAAATAATAGAAGATACAGCCAACCGCGTGTTATTGTTTCGTCTGCACTGATGTTTGCCTATCACAGTACTCCATCAGATATTGACCGCCTGAAGAAGACCAAAGCAGAAAATGCCAATGAAGAGTCAAAATCCTCCAAAAAAGCAAAAGTATTGGGCCCTAACCAGGGATCGAACCTGGGACCTCTCCCAGACTGAATTGTCGAAAAACAACCCTAAGGGAGAAACATACCGCTAGACCATCAGGGCGTGTTGAAGGAGTGGAGAAACATGCTCCGATGGCAGGGGCGGAGGGCAAGCGAATTTCGTAGCATGCATCACTACACGATAGTTGTTGTTGTTGTTATATTTAACGCCGTGGCGGCAAGGGCGCGGCCGCCCTTACGGCCGACCTCCCGAGGGGTATATGGCGTGGAGGGCCGCCGGCTCAAGCTATATACTCTACAGTACACGCCTCTTCCTAACGTCCTCCAAATCTTGCCCGTGGGCTACTATGTGTTCTATTCGTCCCTAGTTCCCGCTGGTTCCCTAGTTCCGTTGTGGTCTTCCGGTCCTCTACGAGGAGGGGGTTGTTACTAAGGTCTAGGTCAAGACCTAGTCCCTAGTACCGCGGGCAGATCTTCTGGAAGAAGTCTGTCACGGAGAGAAAGGCCTGGAAGCCTTCATGATCAGTAATTAGCCCCTTATAGTACTGCTCAAGAGATCCTATAGGCCCTATAGGCTCCTGTGAACTAGAAGGGTGGAGGGTGGGCTACTGAAGCCGCCTCACTAAGGTCTTTCGGCAGTAGACTAGGTGGTCTACTGCCTTTGCCTCCCTGCAGGAGCAGGTAAGTAGTGCTTCTGTATGGTTGAAGCGTTGGTGATATTGCTCGAAGTCTCTATGCCCTGAACGGGCTGCTAGGAGATGGTGAAGGATCGCCTGTGGCAGGGTCAGTTCAGGAGGGCAGGCGAGGAAAGCCTTAAGCCCTAGTTAGGTGTAAAAGGGCGTTGCCTCTTGCTTCCACCATCTTCTATGCTGGCGGTATATTCGCTCTCTAGCAAGCCGTTTGATCCCTGATAGGGTAGCTAGTTAGCCCCTAGGGGCTGGTAGGGTTATGCCCTCCTTAGCTAGGATGTCTGCTTCCTCGTTTCCTTTGATACCCTGGTGCCCTGGGGACCAGTGGGTTTGTATGTTGTATATCCTAGCTGCCTCTTGGATCTCAAGGAAGGCAGCTTGTGAGGAGTCTGGGGCCATGCCTCGGATCCCCTGGATAACGCTGGTATTGTCGATACAGATATGTATAGGCTGGCCCTGGGAGGTAAGGAGGGCCCGTCGCACTACACGATAGTGTGGGCCCCGGAGTGGGACAAACCCTCGATCCGTTGAACAGCAGGGGCTACTTCACGTGTATGAGCGCGTGACAGCCATGGTAGGCTTGAACGAGTGGTCGTCAAGTTCAAGAGCTTTTATCTTTTAGCTGAACTAGAACATTGGCTTACTGTGTGTGAAAATCGTCTGCTTGAATAGAGGCCCCTGTTCCATGTTATGCTTCTCTCTTTTGAAGAGTCCTCTTGACAGCTCTGTGAGGTTTTTATCCAGCATGGGCGAGGCTATCGACCTAAGGTAGTATTAGAAACTTGTTGACATTTTCGTCTCATCACGAGGGGAAAATAACCTTATTATAACGAAGCTTTAGTTTAGACCCTTTGAAGCCCGTCTACTTCGCCTCTGTAGTAGCTGCTGGAATTTGCGTTCAAAAGGTGTAGAGAGAGCAGACGAACTCAGTGGAGATCAACTGCACAGCCAGGAAGTACTCAAGGAACATGCAGTGATATTCATGTAGTGTGAAGGCTTTCTTATTAATGAGTTGAATCTTGCTTGTCGTGCGGAACATCTTCTGGTTTTTCACAAATCAAATAAAGTCACACTTAAACTGGTTAATTAAATCCCACACATAAAGAATGGAGAAGTGAGAAGCTCTAACTTCTAGAAGGCATTTATAAACGCAATAGAGACTGTTTTGGCTTTTATAAAAACGTTCCAAGCTATGTTTATATCGACAAATATCTCATCTATGCATTTTGACTTCTCGTGGCCTGGTGGTGTTGCTCGTTAAGTGTCTTCACTGAGGTCTTCAACCTCAGCTTTCGAGGCTGTTATTGCATTCCGTTCAAGCTATCCTTACGTGAATAGAGAAGCACGTGCACAGCAGTCAGAGACATGCAATCATGTGTAATGAAATCGAGTGTGATTTGATCACGCAAACTTCACACAATTAATAGCAACATGACCTCGGTCACGAAACCACCCTAATGACCTGAACTTCTGCGTTTCTGATAGATACGCATTCCAAAAGTACTCTTGATAAATGAGTTAATCCTCTGAGCCGTCGGTCTTGGTAATGATGTCTTTTACGTTTAGCAGGTGGAATGGACCTTTACCTTTCAGACAACAAAGAGCCCAAGGAGAGCGTATGACATTTGACGAGTAAAAATTTCGTTTAAGATGCTAGCTGGGGATATCAATTGGTCATGATGGAAAATACTCGCCATCAGAAGTTGGCTGGCGGTGTGCTAAGTAAATATCAGCGATCAAAGCCATACCAACATCATGGCTACTGAGGCATCACTTCTCGTCGCTGTGTTGATCTTATTTTTATGCTACGTTGACTTTCCCAACCGCAGCTGTCATCTCTGCAATGCCCACCTTATCTACACATGTATTGACTTTCAGGTTGTTGTAGGTTAATAGAGTTTGAACAGTGTTCATGATATCCATGGCTAAATGAACTCCTGCTGACGCACGTTCCATTCACGCAAAACACGTCGATATTGCGCAGGGGCCAGGTGCGAAGAAACCGTCCCGGGACATCTGAATTCACCGACACGTGGTATTTGTTCTATTATTGCGACCGAGCTTCATTATAAGTCAAACTCAAATCCAACCCAGATGTCGCAGTTCGCGACGAGCAATCAACTCGAAATCATCAAAGTCAAAAACTTGTTTTGAACGAGACTTGGCTCATCGCTGAGAGACAACGGGTGATGCCCGACCGCGGGGCCACGAACTGTGCATCAACACAACACACAAATTTGTCGATAGTACATGCCGGTCCCCCCCTAAATGCATACGTATGGTACCGCCTGACATTATAATACAGTGCGAGAAGGAAGGGTCAATGGTGTGGGTTCATAAGGGCGAGGCAAGCTTCTCTCAAGAACTCTCCGTTTGGAAACTCAGATGCGCTTTGGCTTCATTACTGACCACCAAGGCACTGGCAAAGATTCACAAATCACAGCGCGTCTTAATGGAATTAGACTTCTTCCTGCTCAGCTCAATAATTGCAAACGGTAGCGGAGAGTGTTTGGCACCAATCTTTCATGCTCCCAGGCCGCAAGCATCAGGCCGGTAAGCGGTGTCATGTTGTCAATCTCGAGGTTTCCAAATATGCAAAGCGTAGCACAATCTCATCAGCACCATTGTTAAGGGCTTCTGCAGAAAGAGTCACCTGTCACTTCGAATACAAATGAGGGGAACTCAGCCAAGGCACAGCATGAAGCTTGGCCACTCGATGCCGGATGCGCCGGATCCAGAACGTCAACTATCTTTTGGGCACCGTAGGTCCGTAGCTATCGCAGAAGTGGATTTGCGAGTAAGCATTTCAAAAATAAAGAATCCTGAACTGTCACAGAAGCGGCTTTCACGCAGCCCAAAAGGCGCGTCCAGTAGGAAAGATGGTATCAAATGCATTCAACACCACGAAGAAGCGGTCAGCTTTGCTGGGCTAAGACGGTCGAAATTGACTCAAATTGACAGCGGTGTGAAGGCTCCAGCAGATGATGGCCAGCGCTGGGTCTGGCCAGAACTTGTTCGGGTCATTAGCGTTGGCATTGATGAGTTCATTAGGTGTGGACACAAAAGTGCAAAGGATGGAGTGTATCTCGGTCAAGAAGAGCCCCCTATCGTCTAGATTGCTTGTCCTCGGCCCCCGACAATCTCCTTAGATATCCCGAATATTCTAGCTGCATCGGTTGATTGTCCCGTGTTCCCGGCGGTCTAGACATACTTCGTCCGAACCACCAAGCAGGGCTTTATGTTGGGGCTGGGTCCATCTATGTCCCTGAGTCGGCGAGATCCGCAACGCCAGCATATCCCAAGAATCCAGCCAGTAAACTGAGCAAGTCTATCGTCTACTGAACCTGTAAAGAAGCAAGATACAAATTGAATAATGGAGAATGCCATCCCCCTGACGGCCGTACATGCGATTTGTACCCAGTCATGCGCCCGTAGTGGTTGCTTAGGGAGGACTGCCGTGTTTGAGGGGCGAGGCGCCCGCTTTGAGCACCCACTTTTGATGCCAGGCTGTGCCGTGGTGGATGTGTTTGCTTCCTGTAGGCGCGGAGTTGTTGGCTCGTGGAGAAGGTCTCAATCGTGCTTGGCGGTGGTTTTATCGAAATGATCGGATGATAGACTACAACCTTTGTAACATTCTCGGCGGCTACGTGTTGATAGGGAAGCTTTGTGCTGGAGCTACACGAGGCTGGGCCAGCTGTTCCCCGCCACGTTGAATGTCGGCGGCCGTCTCTTGCCATGCGGTGAAGATTTCTCACGGTAATGGTAATGAAAAAAAGACAAAAGGGCTATTTCCGAATGCCTTGGCAAGGATGTCAGTACGTCCAGCAAGGATAGTCGACCCAGGTGTGGTCCTGCTGCGCTGGCATTTGGCGGAATCGAGCTCCGACGTGCCTTGCGTCTCCATTGCGTTCTGCCCACGGCATTCTGCCCAACGTGGAGCATGCCGGCCCCCTTGTTCTAGAGAGAGACGTCGACGACATGTCATTTCTGGGGAATTACTTGCGGAGAAGTCTGATTCGGATACTTTGAATTTACGAACGCGAATGACTCTGTGAGAAAATCTTGTTTTTTCACAATCATGGCTTCATGTTGTGAGGCCGAACGGGAGTCGATGCTACCGAGGAGACGCACGAAATCCACGGAAGTGATTGTCCCTCCACTGAGAATTGATGATCGGGAATGGGTACTCCATCCGAACTATTGTTTAGACCATATCCCGTCGGCTGCTTCCAGCAGGTAACCCAACAAAAGTGGTTCGGGTTGTAATCGCAACGTCGATTGCGCTGCAAGGCAATCTGTACGATGCGTTCTCGGGGGGGGGGCTGAATATTCGTATCCGAGAGAGACCCCTATGCTTATCCAAAGATCCCTTGGCTTAAGATCTGATTGCCCGCAGGTAGGGTAGCAAGCAAGGCGTGAAGCTGGTCCTCACTTGCCTCACAATGTAAATCAGGGGTTGGCCAGGTGTGCTCACCTGAGGACATGGAATGCAGATAGATTAAACATGAGATGAGTCTGATTTTTTACGAGCTTTTTCGGACGAAACCAACTTTACTGGATTCTGTCTGGTGCGGTTGACAATTGTCTCCAGCATAGAGGTCTTCTTAGTATTTTCCAAGTGGGCATTGTTCAGCCGGAGAAATCAAGGATGAGCAGAGTACCAAAAACCCCGATTCCCGTTGTTGATCTTAATGTGAACCTGAAGCAGTCTCGTTGCCGCGGGCAAAATCATAGGCACGTTGGCGACCGAGTCCAATGTTTGGCTGAGAATAAGGCGCCCACTTGGCACATCAACCGATGCTTGCTCCCGTTTGGGGCGCAATCTCGGAGTGGACATGGCCCAAGGACGATACCCACTCGTGACCCTCTGTTGACATTTTCGCCAGCTCTAGCCGGGCGAATCCGACCCCCGTAAGCGGCGGATTCGGCCCCCTTTTTTTCGCCGGACGTGGTTCCAGACGGGGGAGGCGGGAGGCCTCTCGGAGCGTCCGGGGAAAAGCCGTTGAATCTCGAATTCGGCCGTCCGGTGGCCGTTGAAGCTGCAAAAAAAGAGCTTTTCAACGAAGCGCATCGAGCAGAATTTGGCAAACCCAAAAGACGTTCGTCATGGTCGCGCAGAGCTGAGCTGGTCAGTGGACCTCGGTTTCGTGTGTGAAAAGTGCGCAGATCGATGGGATGCTAAAAAGTCTTGGCAGAGGTTCCAGTCTTGGCATCATCTCCTTTCCAAAATGTCTTGGCATCACGTTTCTGGAGAAAGGCCGTGGGAATTCCTCGAGCTAAATGGAGACTGCGCATTGGTGGGAAAAGGGGGCGGCACACAGACAACGAACCACCCCCTTGCCAGGCTGCCGGGTTCATGTGTTGTGGCCCCATGGGCTTTGTTGTTAACGTTGATTGAGGCCATCCGATCTCCGCTCCATGTGCCTGTTGCCCAGTACCCGTACCCGCGCTGGATTCACACACCGCTAGAAGAGGCAATAGAGCGACGGAGACTGACTCTATTTTCCCTTCTCTACCTTGTTTCATTGCAACAGAAGTCGGGGTCACGGCCGATAATAGCCAGGTGACATTGAGGGATAACCCAAAATGCCCATCTTCGCTGCGCGAGCCCCCCCCGATGCACTGCAGTTTGCGACTCTGCCTACAGCGACTGTAACGTCCACCCACATTCCAGACGGCACAAGTTGGTGATATATTGCAGAAACTGGAGATCGTTTGACCAATCGCGCGGCGCATTGAAATCAGCGGGGTCGTAGGCATTTTACACTAGACATCAGCGACCGTACACTAATGATTCAATGCTTGATCCACAAATGACGGAAGACGACTCTTTCAGTAGCATGTTGAATCGGATTTAATCAACACTGTCTCAGAGTCAAAAAACCTGCTCCCGTAGCCGCTGTCGAGCTGGTCCGTTCTCACTCTCGGTCTCAGCGGTACCCCGGACAATCGATTAAGGTCACGAAAGTTCAACAGGGGACGGAAAGCATGATCTTTTAGCGGGCATTGCGGTGAAGGTTACGGGTAATGACTTGCGCAGCGCACCAACTGGCCAGTGAGCGACCAACAGTAATATCAGGCTCGCCACGGCTTAAGACTCTGTCAAGTCATGATCCCTGTGCCCCAGGCAATAAAGCGGTTCGGTTCAGTTGGCGCCGCGCTCCACCAATATCGAGTCTATCGATAGCATATGCGTATCCTCTTAACCTTTGTAAGGTTATTCGAGAAAAGCTCTAGCACCAAGGTCAGGGTTAGACGAGCGGTACCGATAGAACAAGTCGGCTTGCTGCCAGTTCGGCAAATGCCAGCCCAGAGGCGTCCGTCAAGGTGCCAAAGTCCCAGCGCATTTCCATTTCCGTGAGCTCGGGAATTACTCAGGACCAAGGTAACGGGTCTTATCTAAATGGAAGTTGGTTCCATCTGGAGCCCCAGTTCATCTCCCTTCGATATACAACCGAAACATGGGTGGCGGCGAATGGGAGCGCTTCCCGCGCGCTAGCGTTGCTTTCGAGTGCACGGAAACATTGCGGATTGTGGCCGATTCTTTTGCTCGTCAATTTTTTCTGCTCACTCCGAACGGCTGGCAATGTGACCTCACCGAACCTCAAACCACCCGACTTCTCCCCCAAAAAGAAGACTCTCCACCCATCTTTGACATGGGTTAATTCTTTTTCACCAGTCAGTCACCCCTGTGACAGCCCCTGGCATGTTTCATGGTCCAGAAAGCAGAAAGCGCCACTTTTTAGACAAATACGAAATGCGAACCATCTATGGAATGGTGCACTACAGTTACTAGGCTATGCCAACTGGCTCACAGGTCTGATGGGTTGGCACAATCATGCCCCCTGAGCCGATGGGCAAATTGGGGATCTAAGAGTCAAACGGCCCTGTCCTTGGCGCTGCATATGCCCTTGACTTCCTCTTGGGGGCAGTCATTCTGCCACTGTGATCAACCAAACATGTTGCTCATCCGCGAAGGTTGCGGCTCGCCGAATCGTCCGAACCATCTTCCGATATCAATGTGGATCATATCGACAGGGAAGAAAGGCTTTGCCCGAAATGAATCGATTGTTTTTGCGCTCAGCTTCTACCCGCAGTTGTGCCCGCGTGCCCCTAACCCCTGGTCAACTCAATGTGAAGCCTGATGCCATCACTTGCCGCGGCGCAGGCCACATCGCACTCAATCTCACTCCATCGTGGACCCGGCGGTAGGCTGGATGTTCTGGATGGGCCTCAATCATCCCAGCCCTGGGCGAAAGCTTGTGTCTGTGAGCTGGACCTAAAGTGAGGTCCCACTGGAAAAGTCTTGGCTGAGGGATAGGACTGCAGAATCAGGATCACTGCTTGCAGATGGAGGTGTGGACTTGGCACCATTTTGGGGGGGAGCATCTCGAGAGCAACTCTCGATATAAGAAGGCGCAGATTTCCTGCCCATCATCGTGTCTTTCTTTCCTCTCCATCCTCTCACCAGCATCTTCCGCTACCGTCTCTCCTTTACCAATCCAACTACTCACATTCTTTAACCCTGGTGGTTATTCATTCGTTGTCAACACTCATCCAACTATTCCAACTCTACGTGTTTTCTTAAACCAACCACCACTTTCAAAATGAAGTTCTCCGCTGTCCTCGCTGCCATCTCGGCCTCTGCCGTTCTCGCCGCCCCCGGTGGCCAGTCTGGCCCCAACGGCGCTGCCGCCATCGAGAAGCGCGCCTCCTTCCCCATCCCCGCCTCCAAGGGCACCGTCACCTACAAGGCTGCTCAGTCCGTCAAGGGTACCTTCGACGGTGGCATGAAGACCTACGGCCGTGGCGTCAAGTGCACTGGCCAGGCTGAGGGTGGCGACAAGGACGCCGTCTTCCTCCTCGAGAACGGCGCTACCCTCAAGAACGCCATCATCGGTGCCGACCAGATCGAGGGTGTCCACTGCAAGGGCTCCTGCACCATCAACAACGTCTGGTGGACTGCTGTCTGCGAGGATGCTCTCTCCCTGAAGGGTGACGGCAACGCCTCCGTCATTGGCGGGTAAGTCACATTCTGCTCAGTCAAATCATCACTTCAATCGCTAACAATACATCTACAGTGGTGCCCGCGGCGCTGCGGACAAGGTCATCCAGCACAACGGCCTCGGAACCGTCACCATTGACGGCTTCACCGTTGTCGACTTCGGCAAGCTCTACCGCTCTTGCGGCAACTGCAAGACCATGGGCAAGCGCTCCGTCGTCGTCAAGAACGTCAAGGCCTACAACGGCAAGATGCTCACCGGCATCAACTCCAACAAGGGTGACACCTCCACCATCACCGGCACCTGTGCCACCTCCGTCAAGGAGATCTGCACCGAGTTCCAGGGCACCACCCCCGGCAACGAGCCCAAGAAGATCGGCTCCGGCCCTTCCAGCGCTTGCAAGTACTCCACCCTCAAGGCTTGCTAAGCGTCTCGCTTCGCTCGGTCTTCGTCTTGGGTCTCTGGTCGCGACGGTGCATCTCTCATGCGCTCAGTCTCTGTGAGACGCGAGTGAACTTCGTTTTACTGGTTAAAGAACGGGGAAGGAAGACAACGAACCACGACTGTTTCTTTTCTGTGGTGTGTAAGCTGATGCGCACCACTGGGCCGCTTGGCCATTCTGTGTACATATGAACATGGGGACAGTGTATTTAAACAATATAATCCTCATGACTTGAGTCAACATACCTAGCAACCTACTTCGCAAGTGACACTTCCAACCAATTTGCCATGATGATCAAAATGCCTTCCCCGCAGAACGTCAAAATAAACTTGACGGTCGGATCTTTAAATGCATGTCACTGCAGACGCCTCCACTGGGATGAACTTGGCTACCCACAAACGCTAATGCTAAGACGTTTAACGACGGCTATCACGGCACTCTCAGCCTTCCCCGGACGGAAGAACGGCACCCACGGCAACGACGGCACACACAACCGAGCCAAGATCATGGAACGCGTCAACTTCCAGCCAAGTCTGCGTTGACCCTGGCCGGGTCTCCAGAATAAATAAGTAAGACTGCCTGCCCTCCCAAATTTCTTCTGCTCACTCTGGTGAAATGCTCGGCGAATTCTTGCGACAAACTTTTCAACCAACGCGACTTGTTGCACCAAGCAGCAATATTTCTGAAGACCTCAGCATTCAACCACGATGCGAAGCGTGCGCATCACAGTCATCGTTCAACATTCGAATCGACGTACGAAGCGAAATCAGCGGAACCAACGATTCCTTTAGCCCGAGACGCTTACGAACCCATCGATAATCGAATCCGACCACCCTCCTCCGATGACCGTTCCGCTTCATTCTCCGGACCATGCCTAGCGAGACTGGATTCGTTTTTGAAGCAGTTGAGATGAATATTGCGCTCAGTTGAATTGCGTTTCCAAGAGCAATCCCGCCACGATTGAAGAAAGACTTGAGATGGTGCAATGAACGGCCTTTCCTTGACAGTGTGCCCTTCTTTGGCCCAACAAAAAAACATCATGAAGTCTGGATCTTCAATCATGCCCACGGTGAAGGCTCTAGGTTGGTCGTCCGTCCGATGGAACCATCTCAGCCAGGCCTCCAGTCCAGCCATGTGGTTGTGGTTCATGGAGGCTCCTGAATACAGCTACTCCATGTCATCTAGAAGATATTCGAGTTCCCCATCAAGGAAACAGCCTCCGGCATGCTATTAATCCCAATTTGGAGCAAGACTCTTCGCCTCACATTCAACGGCAAGTCTTTCCCTAGAGAATGATGAGATGCAGGAGAGAGCAAAGGCGCGGGCGTTGGTGTTGTGGCCATGGCCCAGGCCATCTCCGAGTTCACTTGAAGCGTCCAGAAACTCTCAACCACCATTCATCATCATTAGGACGATATACCGCGGTCATGGACTACCGTGCGACTCTTGGTTTCACACGCGATATGACTAAAGCAACATCGTGTGTAGCCCGATGCTTACCGGTCATGAGCCGCCAGAATTCGTGTGTTCTCTCGGGGAGTCCGCATTCCGTTGTCCCAATTATACATCCGTACCTACCTTACATCACGACTCATCAACTGGGTAGCTCCTCAGATTATGAGCAAAAGAGGGAGGCAAAAGTAGACATTCTGTCGATGAGCCTTGGTGGGAGGGCGAATATTTGACTGCCTAGATCACATCCGAAACATGGAACATCAACATCAGGTTCATTACCCAGCCCTGTGACCCCGAGGTGGCCATCAATAGTGCTATTCAGATTGAGTTTTGCTATTTGGGCGGATACTTCTAGCTATCCGGGCGGATATCTACTGACCTACGTTAGGCTTAATAGTTTGTTCTGTTTAAATAATTTTAGTACTATTCCTACTATCTTTATCGTCTATATCTCCTTCGTCGTCTTTATTTCTTTCCCTACCCCTATCGTGGTCGTTGTCGTTCATCGTTACCGTCCATCTTCATTATAAGGTTTACTACTATTAAAGCTATAGGGTACACTGCCCGGCCAGTAAAGCACTTCGACAAAGGCTATGGTGCAACTGGCAGCTCATCCTTGGCTGTGTCCTCCTTCGGTCCTAGGAACATGAAGCCTGGATCTCCGATCACACCCACGGTGAAGACTCTAGATTGGTCCTCCGCCCGATAAAACCAACCGAGCCGGAATTCCAGGTCAGCCATACAGTCATAGAGCCTTTTGGAAGACAGCCGTTCCACGTCGTCTGGAAGATATACCCAGATATTCGAGCCCCTGAGCAAGGCAAACATCGCCGCCATACTATTGAAAGCATCTGGTGCAAGGCCTCTCACGTCCATGTCCAGTGGTAAACCTTTCCCCAGAAAATGACGTGATGCGGTAGAGAGCAACGCCCAGACATTAGCTAGAGTTACTAATGCCGTTATTGTGACAAGTGCCCAGGTCACCTCTGATTTCTGCCTGAGGCGACGTCTCTCGTTGTCGGTAACCGTTGCGTTGAGCTTTGAAAGACCGTTGGACGGAGGACTACGGTCTGCAGAACTCTGGGTCATGTTGAAGCGATTTTCGAGGTTGGCTAATTGGGCTGCAATGAGGGCGTAGTTGTGACCAAGTTTCTTGACGATGGCGTCTTCCTTTTCTGGGTCGCGAAGATCTTGGGCTGAGAACGGTCCGTCCATGCGGTTCAAAAAGGACGCCAAACTCATCATTGCTTAAACCGGCCAGTTCCCAGTCCAGTTCCACTGAGGGCTGCGCGGTACCCACGGATAGATCGTCAAACTCGTAGCCAACCGGCGGAATGTTGAAAGTAGGCTCCCACGGTCTCGTAGTTGAGTCATCCGGTCTTGGTGGCTTCGTTGTATCTAACACAAAGCCACTCCTCAAAACTTTGATGTTCACCTCGGTGGCAACTTCTTCCCAGGTGTAGTTGCATCTCCATATAGTGAGGTTGTCGAATTGATGAGTGGAAGCGTTGTAAACGCCCCAAGCGTACGTTTCTGTTCTCGAGAACGCATGAGAATGATCGTAATCGTTGAACTCGAGGCCAAGCGCGCAAAGCTCATTCATAGTGAAAAGGTTGTCCGCGGAGGTGAGCTGCTCAGCAAAATATATATCCCTTGGCCCTCCCATGATTTCTCCATCTTGTCTGACATTTCCAACATTAATTCCGTGCTTAAGCTCGACTTGTCGACCGCCCGGGCAAGTAATGAGCTCGGCCACATATATATCTCTGAAGAGACGCGGCGGACCTTGATGATTGACAACCGTGTAATCTTTAGGCTGCATGAATGAACAGACAGATCTCAATCTAGCAGCTGGTACTGTCATTTGAAGTGAAAGTCTTTCAGATAAATCCAAATGCTTCGCGTTTCCAAGAGTAGGAAATACAAGATCGGCATATGTGTCCCGTGGATAAACCAGTGTTGGATCATCTTGATACAGAACAAGGCTGCTGACTAGTCTTCGGTTGTTTGTAGATAAGTCGAGGTTTCTGGAGGTGTTCTCTATCCTGAAGGAACCCAGCCATGTGTCTTGTTCGAGCTGGACATTCCGGAAGTCTGGATCCACATCGGTGAAGAAAAGGCCAGAGGCTAAGGTCGTTAAGAAGCCACACATTAAGGTGATAATTTGTGAGGAGCTCACGGTCCAAGCCTGACGTCTGAGAGAGTCGAATAGAGCCCTTGATCCTAACATGTCAAGATGCGATGTATCAAGATCCTGCGCATCGCAGGGCTTGGAGGACAGCATGGAGATTGTTGAAAGGCTTCTATAAGCGGAACTGCAGCAATTCGCGTAAATCGAAATCATGAGTACGATCAGTGCTGGTATTGACGTCCAAAGCAAATGAAGGTAGCTGCTGTTCGCGCTCACAATGAGTCGGCCTTCTGTTTCCGAGAGTTTGTATGTGTACAGAAGGGCTGCGATGGTCGAGAGCGTAAACCCAACACCTAGCGCTCTTACCCATGTCTTCAGGACGAATGGGGTGAAGTTGCATTCACTCCAGGTGTCCGCTGGGAATTTTGAATGAGCCGCCGACTGTTTTGCGTCAGATGTAGCTTTTTGATCGCCTCTTAATAAGAGCATTTGTCCAAGGATAGTGCAGGGATCCCGATTGTCAGCCGCCTTGATTTTGTTATGTTGAAGCAGAATGAATGCTGTAATGAATGCTAGAATTCCATTTAATACCACAAGGCATACACATGCTGTAAGGTTCACGACGAGCTTGTCGACGCTTTTGTCTGTGGAACCTGTAGTGGTTCCCTCAGAATCGATAGTCTCTCGAAGGAAGTAGTGTTCGAGCAAGGGGAAAAGAGTTCGGGAAACGTTGAGAGTCGTTTCGTAAAGAAAATCGGTAGAGTAGGATGAGATTTCGCCGATCGTTCTGATCCCTAGTTCAGAGGCTGTGACTTCTTCACCCGCTTCCAGGAGCGTCATAAAGCAGACTGGGCCCGGGAATATGGTTTGCTGCATACACTCGCCGAGCGAATACATGCCTTGTTCAGCCATGGCCCAAAGATCCGCCGAGAGAGGTGATAGGTCTTTGTCTGGCACTAATATTGCTTCGGGCCTGGCCCCGTTGTCTACCACTTGCACTTTCGACTTCGAAGACGTCGATGTGCAGATAATGGCTGCGAAACTCAGAATGACTGGCAAAGATGTTTCTCCAGGCAAATTCAGCCTGGTCGAGTAAAACAATGTCTGATTGTTTTGCTGTGGTAGGTTCGGACATGGTCTAGAATTGGCTGGTCCGCTGTCGATATCTTGCACACCCCAAGAGCCTACCCAATCGTCGAACAACGTGGAGTTGAGAAGGACTTCGTGCCAGGGGAGCTGGGTTTCAACCCTTACGGGAGACCCGCAGCCTCGAAAACGGAGCTCCAACTCAACCGCATAGTAAAGAGATTCGTTGGTATCTGGTAGCTTTTGAGGTATGGGCTCAGTGGAAGTGAAGGACTCAAGCTTGAGGCAATGCATATCTGCAAAAATGCCATCAACCTCAACTGTCAAGGGTGCATCTATGCTTCCTCTGGCAGGTGCGTTCCGTGACCTGAATGTTTGGTATGCCATGTCCTCAGTAACTCCAAACGGGCGCTGCAACTGGAAGTCCTGCAATGCTTTGATGAAGTAATATGCTCGAGCATCCAAAACCTTCGTTTCATTGAAGCTGGATTCCATAGAGTCGAGAATTTGTACGTCAACTTCATGCGTGACTTTGACGCTATTGACGCTGAAAAAGCCTGGGGCGAGAACGACTTGTGTCTTGATGAGGAGCGATGCGAGCGTTGCGAAAAGGACAAGATAATGTCGCCTTTTGAACGACTCAAAAAGAATTACTGGCGGTAGCATTGCTGTGTAGTCGAGTGCATAATTATCCTTTCTCGATGGCAACTGTTGCCGCAGAGCAATCCAAGGCATATATCGAAGGGCTTGAAGCTCCACCCTCGACCAAAGTATTGAGATGACAGTGAGAACTGGAAACTCGAATGTAAGCATATATGATTGGGTCTTTGAGTTTCACGTAGAAGACCTACCGGCTACTGGGCCAAGGCGCCACCAGGATGCATAGTCCGATGGAGTCATCATAAGACCATTATGCTTCTGAGGATGAATGTATACACTGAGAAGACCGGCAGTGCTAACAACGAAGAAGCCCATGAAAATGAACAAAGGCGTAGGTCGGAGCCAAAGTGGACGCCAAGATACAACATGTCCGGATGATGGTCTCCAGCCATCCTCTTTCCCACCGCTGGTCCCAGTAGCTGCGACGCTTGAGTGGCTAGCATCCGGTGAAAGGAGGCGATACTGCGAAGTTCCTGGTCGTTCTGAAGTATCGCCGATAATAACCTTGTGGACTGTTACAGCTGGCTCGTCGTGGTTGCGTTGGGCTGGAGTGGTACCGCCTGTGAACCAAAGAGGGCTGCTCTCATTCTCTTGGGAAACAACATCGTCGGTCACATCATTTTCGCGGATCATAATGAATAGTACCTTGAAACTGACAGACCGACGTTATGCAGAGTCTGTGAATGAGTGTGCACGCTGGAGAATGAAGGCGTGTTGAAAGCTTAAACTGAACTGCGAGATAGGTTGTCGTCGAGCATGGTTGATGGGTCCAACAGTAGATGAAGAGGGAGAGATAGGCGAACGCAAGAAAAAAAAACTAGGCTGACGTCGTCTAATGTGGTACAAGATGCGGTCATGCTTCAGCTAACGTATAAGGCGACAGGGAAGGGCGAGACCTGCTTAGCCGAGCTTACTTCGCCTCTTCACACCAGCTGAAAAACACTTGAGAGCAAGGATGCATGAAAAGGAGGAGCGAATGGGCCATCGATGCCCTTTTGGGTAAAAAAATATACAGAAGACTGCGTCATAGAGGCTCGTCCAACCCTTCGACATTGGTTATCATGATCATAGCCAGTATCTCGCCCACACATCATGCTCTTCATTGGTGCCTCGGAAGGCAAACTCGATTTCTGTGATGTCCTGAAAACCTTCCTTGTCTTTGGGCTCCTTGAACCTCGACTTGAAGCCATTGAAGGCCATTTTGGGCAAGGCCACCCTGGATTCAGGATTGAGCTGCATTCAATTAGTACTCGTGCCATGGATAATATGAAGCAAGATGAACCTACGGATGCATTCATCGACCGCACGGCGTCATTGTGCTCACAGACATTCAATGGCGTCTTCAGCCATACACATCGAATGGGGACCTTTTGCTTCTCCGCTAGCTGAACCCATACAGCTCTTGTATCAGGATCGGCATTCGTATTGTCTGAGGTCCGTCAATAAAGACTCATAAATGCGGAGAACATGGATATTTACCTATTGCGACAGACTGGCCGGTACTCAAGAACTCCTTGGCCGCTTGAACACACTTGTCACGTCTAATGAGAATGTTAACTTCAGTCTCTCGCGCGGTTTGCTAGGGCCTAACGTACGTTTTGAGGATGTCTTGGTTGATCCGTTCGTAACCCAACGGCTTGAGGTGATTCCAGAAAAATGTGCTCTTGCCGGCTCCCGGTGGCCCACAGCAGATGACGATGTCCTGTTTATTCTTCTTCTCGAATAAGATGCCTGGTGAGCCAGACTTTGATTCTTCCGGGTAGGAGTAGTGGAGCACGTCAAATTCCCGAACGAAATCGCGCGGTTCCTCGCCAAGAAAGAATTCTTCTGGAGTCTTGTAGTCGATGCCAATATTGTGTGCCAGATTTCGATCCGAGCAGCTGAAGTCTTTCGCAGTGGCAGCGCCATTCTTACTGGCGGACTTCACCGTCGCTATCCGACCTCCTGCATCGCCAACAAACACGCTGTGCTCCAAGTCGACTTCGTCGCTGATGTCGTAGTCTTCACAAAGTTCTTTCCACATGCCCGGCCGAGGTTTCCTGTAGATGTCCTTCTCTGTCGCTGCGTATATCGTGGTTGGGATATCGAGTTGCGTGAGGACGGCGTTCGCCTTCTGCTTGAACGAGGAGACTCGGTCTTTTGTTGACTTGGGGCCTTTAGCTTTCGGATCTGGATGTAGTACAAGCCCTGCTTGGTTGGAGAGGACTACGACTCGATATCTAGTCATGTCAGCTGGTTTTCCTTCGTGAATTGCATACAATAATTACCCCTCATCTTTGTACAGCTCCCTCAGCCGTCCAGGAACGGAGGCATGCCACCACTTCCAGTCTGTTCCGTCTTCTGAATGCTTCTTGCCAGAAGCTGTAGTGATCAATGTAGAGTCCTGAGCGAAGTGCGTCAACACCAGACTTCTTTAGAAGCAAGGCCGTGTCAGATCTGCCATACCAGGTCGAATGCTGCAACTTTCGTTCTCTTCTTCGATTCGGCAGGGGGGTTCTCAGGTTCGTAACGACCAACCAAGAGGGTCGCTGGGGTGTCTTCGTTCGGGGCTCGTTCTGTCCATATCGTGCGATCTTTCGGCTTCTGTGAAGCGGGTTTGAAGAAGTTTGCGACCGCGCTCTCTTGGAAACGGTCAGTCGGATTCGGTGCAATCATGCGCATTTGCGGGATAGCTCACTGGTCGTCCCGCTCTGGACCTTTCGCTTGACTGGTGGTGGAGAGATTGAGTCTCTCTGCTTGCGTTTGGCCGCCGAAGAATTCGAAGACGACATCTTCAGAGTCGTGTGAAGTAGCCTGATTCCAATTGAGGAGAAGGTTGACTGGTTTGGCAGGTGAACCAGCGACAGGCGCATGTCGAGATAGGTAAGGAAGCCAGGAGACGCTCTGGGGAAGCTGCGACCTTTGGTGGGGCATGAGGGCCTGTGACGGCGGCAGTTGCACTGAACGCGCCCCGAGCGCGTCTTTGGAAAGAGCAAGCACGGACCAGTCGATTCCACGTGACCTTTAGTCGGCCAGAGACCAGATTCCCCGCGATTTTACCGACGCTCAACTCACTTCACCGAGCTTCACCACTGCGGCCTCTTCGTGCCCAGCGCACCCATCTCACTCCAGCGTCCCATTACTCATTCGCCATCATGTACGAGCTCTTCCTGACGACGCTCGTCGACGATGACGACATCCAGGCGGCGTGCGCAGTGCTAGGTGGCCTCTGCGCCATGCCAGCGTGGCAGAGTCTACATCGCGTTCTCTACTTCAAGGGCCCTGCTAAGCCCGGCGGCATCTCGAACCAGAACTCGATCGTCAAGACTCCCCGAAAGGACATCCTGACGCTGTGGAAGGATCTCCACCAACAACTCAGCCGTCAGTCGTACATCCTCCAAGCCCGCTACGAGGTCTTCAAGGACAAGGACTTCGGCCCGAATGCCCCGGAAGTTGACTTCAACACTCGCCCCGGCACCCTGCGGTGGACAGACTTTCCCGATCCGCCTCAGGGAGGTCGTTCGAATGTCACTCATACGCAGCGCAAGAAGACGGAGATCTGGGACCAGCGAAACCTGCCGGCTGTGATGAAGGACAACAACTACTTGTGCGTACGTTGCGACTAGGTGCGCGGACTACTCACTCACATTAAACAGGTTCAAGAGCGAGGCTATTGAGGAGACGTATCAATTTTTCAGGGACGAGGTCGAGTTCTGCCTTTCACGGCATTACATTCTTCAAATGAACGGAGGGGGTGCGCCCCTCACTCACCTCGCGCCGTGGGAGAATCTTTCACCGGCTGATCCCGGACGCCGCTGGATGTTCCTCATCAAGGTCCACGTTCACCAGGACAACAAGCCTGATGAGATCCTCAAAGCACACGAACACCTGGCCACCATCAGGCGGGAACTCGAGGGCGTTTTTGACTTCAAGCAGTTCGACAGACGCATTCACGACACCAGGGTTGCTGTCGAGATGCGAAATGCCCCCGCGCCTCTGCCACAAGTCATGACTGTCACTGATCAGCGGTGAGACTGAACCTGGGAGCAACTTAATGAAGGAGAGGTGGACAGAGTGGCACACGCGCTTGGAACGAGAACCTATCTGGTTGTCGGCGGTATCGTTCCTCCGATGCTCTACTGGGGTTTCCTCGCGAAGGGCCTCGCCTTTGCTCTGCCGTAGAAGTCACGGCAGTGCTCAGAGGGAAACATGCATAACAAACCGGGGAGTCTTCCACATTGTGAAAGGGACGATAGCCCTGAAACCCACCGACGACCAAGACTTTACACGTGTAGCCACTGATGCTTGAAGCTCCATGTGGATGCGTTCGCCACGAGCCCACCAGCATCGCAAATTACAACATTGAAGCCAAGCTTCTCGGTTCAGATTCTCCGTTGACATGGACAAGGGGAAAAATCGGAAACTATTGGCAATACAGAGGCGAAGCGCAATAAACAATTCTCGCATGAAGCAAGAATTTCACCAAGATAGCGGATAGTGGGCGAAGATGCCTTTATCAGCAATCCAGGGAGATGATGCTGGATGTGGAAGAGCCCACTGGTTCCAGAAGTTTTCTCAGGCCAAGTGGGTCAATGTGTCTCACCCAGAATGGTTTAGAATGAGGAGCTAAATTCACTTATCCTACTTCAAGCTTATTTTTTGCGTCCTGCGGTATGCCATGGTTCCTTCGGATTTTCGCCCAACTACGAGTGTGATTTTCATAATAAACCAAGACACTGGTTGGCGGTTGGGAGAGATATCTTGCCATTCATCGACGGATGCGACCAAGGATAAGACCGGGTAATAAGATGCAGGGGCTTTCGCCTACCCGAGAGGATCGCTTTCAGTCGATCCCCCGACAGCGGCTGGTCGTCCAATCTCCGTGCCATGATCGCCGTCGCCTGCGGCCTGGCTCGCTGCTCGCGAAAAAATAACTCGGCTCGACCTGCGATTCAGTGACAATTAACTGCAACATTCTGTTGCAAGTGTGAATGACGTATGGATAATAACGTCCCGCGCTTGCATAGAAACAATGATTGGTCTTATTTCTTTTTCGCTGCGGCATCAAGCCGCCCTGACTCTTGGTGTTCATACATCCCTTAGTAATGCTGCATCCTTCATCCATGCCCAGCCAGAGTTCGAGTTTCAAGCTGATTAAACTCAGGCAGCGGTCAGTCGTGCACAAGCCCTTGTCCCGCTGTGCCTGTTGTCCTTTTCCTTCGTGGCAATCGTGGATAAGCACAGAAAAAATTTAGTCGCCCAAGATCTCTAGGCTTGTTTCACTCGGAAATGATGCTGCCCACTCTCCACATATCTCAACTGAATGAGCCGAGGCGGCAGACGATTCCTCCTCGACAAACATCATGGGCTCGTGAAGTTCGGACGACAAGCGAGCAAGAAGAGTAGGCCAATGCGTCTTCAACGGCTGAATTCAGACGATTTACCGCTCAATCGAGGAGGGAAAGACACAACGGAGAAGCGCGAGAGCAAGCATATTGAGTCAAGAGCGGCTGTGGTGAGAACCTCAATGGGGCCTTTCCGACTCCTTTACTCGCAACGCACGTGTACGTACCACAGTGGCTCTCGCTCGTGGGCGGTTCAATCCCAGCAGGCAAGGCCCCTCGCGGGCCACTTTGGTTGACACAATCCATCGACCAGCATCCCTGTCGGCGAGGATGATCAGTGAGCGGCTCTGGCCCAATCGGATTCATTCAAGCCCAGTATTGACAGCCAAAACTGTCTAGGATGTGGAGACCTTGGCGAACTTCGCAAAGCTCGGGCGGGAAGATCTGGAGATTCTAAGGTTTGCACTTCTTAACAACGGGCCAAGGCAAATAGATTGCTCACCAGCGGACGACCCGAACCACCGCAGAAACCATCGCAAAATTCGCGTACTAACCCAAGAACTCTCTTTGGGAACGCCCACAGCACCACTAACACGCGTTGCTGACCTTATCTAACAGACTCAGTAGCGCCAGGGGTAAGATGCTGTTTGTGTTTCAGGTTCGGACGAGCAAGCCGTGAGCTGGAGGGGCCGCAGACTGGGGTTGCCGTTGGTGGTTGGCTCGGTTCAGCGCAAGCAGGTGGCCCGTCAAGGGGTCAAATTAAGCTTGGGGTCTTTTGGGGTCGAGTTGGGACGGCTTGCTTCCCAAAGAAGGGCCAGCCATAGGGATGAGAGGGAAAAAACCGCTGGGCCGTAGCTGGGCCCTTCGACCAAACCGAACTGAGCACATCACCCGCCTGCCAAGCTGCAAGGCACGTATCCCGCAATTTAGACACAACAACGGCTTCCCCACAACTTTAACCCCTTTCAAGATTATTGCTCCAATCGCGGTGCTGGCCGCGAGCCAGACTGCGGCCAGGTTGTTCGGAGGCGGCTGCGGTTCTCGCGAGAGTCTCGAGCTCAACAGAGATTAACGCCCATGGCGAGATCCTGGATCGTGACTGGGTAACATCGAACCGATGAGGCGGCATCGTGGATACTGGGACGGGATCACGCCTGCCCCTTTCCATAGTTTAGGCTTGGCAGGTCTGAACTGGCATGAGCCATCCGAAGGTGGGGTGACGGACGAGGGAGGAGAAGAGAAACGGCGTGTAAGAGGCACACATATATGAGTAGAGTTCTGTCTCACCACCAGGAACTTTATCCCGCTCTCTTCTCCAACAGAACAGTCATTCATCTGTCCACTCATTACTTTCAGTCATTCTCTACAGCTCGACGCCGGCGTCACTTCACTCATTTTCACCCTTGTGTGCACATTGCTTCTAACGCCCGGAATCACCGTCCTTCTTTTTACCAAACCCTCACAACCAACCGTCAAGATGAAGACCATCGCTGCTCTCGCCCTCACCGCCTCCATGGCCAACATGGTTGCCGGCCACGCCATCTTCCAGCAACTCTGGGTCAACGGCGAGGACAAGGAGTCCACCTGCGTCCGCATGCCCGCCTCCAACTCCCCCGTGACCGACGTCACCTCCAACGACATGCGCTGCAACGCCGGCTCCGCCGCCGCCTCCACCACCTGCGGCGTCAAGGCCGGTGACACCATCACCGTCGAGATGCACCAGCACAACACCCGTGCCTGCTCCGAGGAGGCCATCGGCGGCGCCCACCACGGCCCCGTCATGATCTACCCTCCTCCGTTGCCGACGCCGCCGCTGCCGACGGCTCCAGCTCCTTCTTCAAGGTCTTCGAGTCCGGCTACTTCGCCAACAACAACACCTGGGGCAACGACCTCATCAACGAGGGCTGCGGCAAGCAGAACTTCGTCATCCCCTCCGACATCGCCCCCGGTGACTACCTCCTCCGTGCCGAGACCGTCGCTCTCCACGCCGCCGGCTCTGAGGGTGGTGCTCAGTACTACATGTCTTGCTACCAGATCAAGGTCGAGGGTAGCGGTTCCGCTAAGCCTGAGGGTGTCTCTTTCCCTGGTGCCTACAAGGCCACCGACCCCGGTCTGTTGATCAACATCTACAACACCATCACCAACTAGTAAGTACATGAAGTTGCAATGTCTACTTGGATTAGCAACTAACCTTATCTCCAGCGTCATCCCCGGCCCTGCTGTCTACGGCTCTGGCTCTTCCGGCTCCGGTTCCGGCTCTGCCCCCGCTTCCTCTGCCGCCGCCGCCCCTGCTGCCACCAGCGCCGCTGCCTCTTCCGCCCCTGCCGCTGCTGCTCCCTCCAGCGCTGCCCCCACCACCCTCGTCACCTCCGCTGCCGCCGCTCCCTCCGCTGCTGCTCCTTCCACCACCTCTGCCGCTGCTGCCACCCCCACTGCCCCCAGCACCGGCTGCAAGCGCCGCCGTGCTGCCCGCAAGGCCCGCCGCGCCGCCCAGTACTAAGCAGCGTCGACTTCGGTCCGCTGTTGAGAGGAGAGAAGATATAGGACGTGTATCTTTCAGGTACATATTAGAAGTTCTTTGTACATAATATTCTCGCGTAATTCTTCGAACTACGCCCCATTGAGTGGCACAAACAAGACTATTACCTTGTGCAAACAAATAATGTCCCGTCCAGAATGTGATTAAACTGCTCATGGAAGACAAAAGTGTAAAGACGAACCGCCTTTTTGTCATGATCCACATAATCATTCGGAGACATGGGAGGAAGCAGAGATCCTGCCGGTTTGGTGGAGGTTGCCCCGTCTCGGCTCTGCGCGAAGCTCGGCAGCCATTTGTGCAGCCTCTTTGTGCTCGTCTCAGCAGCTACTCTTCAAAATGAACTTGAATTGTCAATCGAACATCGTTGTGGCATTGGTCAGCCACCGCCCTAAGTTTGGCAGGAGAAGAAAGACCGCTCCCGGCTTATTGGGCTCAGTGACGCGGCTACTGCTGCCAGCTATTCTCATTTTGATAGTCGATGGCCGGAGTGAAAAACAAACCCTATCCCGTACGCAGAGAGACTGCTTGCTGAATCCTATGCTCAAAGCCATACAGGGTATTGACGAGTCACTTATTATGTGTCGGCTTCTTTTTTCCCTCTAGTGTTGGAAGGGCATGTTTATCGAGAAGTCACAACCAAAAGGAAACACTTAGTCAAGACCGTCAATAGGCAACAGAAAGTAATATGTTTATATCCTTATATTCTGGTATGGCCTATGTACAAGTGCAGAGAAATGCTAACGAACTCCATGCAGGCCGGCCCGTGCTCGCTCAAATTCAATCATACACGTACAACTCGTTGAACCAAATCCGATCCCCTAATCTCGTGAGAGAAATATAAGAATTGAAAGTAAATGTAGAGATGAAGAACAATCCCGTCAACGCATCTTATGTGCTGTAAACGGCAACATACTTGACCTCCATCATAGACTTCTCGCCGCCGACAGTCTGCGCGTTCGGCGTCTTGGTACCGGCCTTGGCATCGGGGAACTCGCCGCCGATGGCAACGTTCAGCAAAATCATCTTGTTCGTGCGAGCCAGGTTGTTCCAGTACGTAGCATCGCCGATCTGCTGGCCGGTGACCGTCTGGGTCGGCTTGTCGTTGACGTACCACACCAGCTTCTCCTGCTGGAAGCTGCCGCCCGCGGATCGATCCACCTCGCAAGCAACCTTCACAAACTGTCCACGGGGAAATTCGGCGCTGGAGCTGATACCAGTCTTCTCGTTACACGGGCCGCCGTCGATGACACCGCAGTGGGCGGTCTGGAACACGGTGCCGACGCCGTTTGACACCTCGAGCATGTCGATCTCGCCAACGCTGGGCCAGGAGGTGACGTTCTCGCGGAAAGAGGATCCCATGGACCAGAAGGCGGGCCAGATGCCGGCTTGCGTCGCGGGGTCCGAGGCTGGAACCTTGATGCTCGCCTCCATGCGCAGTTTGCCGCCCTCAGGGCACTTGAAGTCCTGCGCGGCGGTGGTCTCGATGCGGGACGACGTCCAAGACTCGCCGCTTTTAATAGGCGTGATGGCCAGCGTGCCGCTGGAGGTGATGCCGATGTTCTTGGGGTCCTTGGTGTACGTCTGGATCTCCTGCGTGCCCCAGTTCGCAGCGCCGCCGGGGTAGCTGGTGCCAACATCGAACTTCCACTTTGCTGAATCAGGTAGGGCGCCGGCCTTTTGTGTCGAGAAGTCGTCCTGGAAGACGATCTTCTTGTAGCCGGCGGGGAGGGTGGGGCCGCCGCCGCCGCCGGTGCTGTTGCCCTTGCCCGGGGTGCCGCTCGCTGCCGGCTCGAGGGGGTTGGCGACGGGATCGGGAGTAACAGGATCGAGAGTACTTGTGGGTAGTGAAGGGACTGCACTGGAGGGTCGGAATCCGGAGCCCGGCTTGAAGCCTTCGGGGAAGTTGTGGTTTCCCCTGGCTGGGAAGGGGGCGGGGGTCGCCAGGCCGTAGCTGGTGAGAAGAGCAAGAATTGACAAAACCTGTTTTGTCGACATGTTGGCCAGCTTCGTCAAGAAGAAAGGGGGGGAAAGAAGGGAGAAGAGAAAGCAAAGGAAGTGAATGCGCTTGCGCTTGGTGACCTTGTGAGAATAAGATGGGTGGATGATCCAGACTTCTCTTTTCTAACGGGATTTTCAAAGACTTTATAATCTAGCTATGTCATCGTAAATCTGATGGAATCATATATCATGACCATTATTACCCATTTCCCCTCGGTTAGATGGTTCGTCTAGCTCGATCTCTACCTCTATTCCAAGTCTAAGTGAGTGAACCCTACCGGTGGGATCTGTGGATCGTCAACATGGAAGCCCGCTATTTTCAGCATCCAATTGCACCACTGTCATGAGGGTTCTCCTATCTTAGTCGTCACTGTTAAGCTTAGTCGCTTACCAAGTAGATGGCTTTTTCAAGGCTGCCATCCCATAAAAAGCTGCCGAAGCTGATGGCCGAGTGGGTCCCCGGGGTCACATCTTTGACGTGAACCATTCCGATATTCCGGTCTGTCGGCCGGGAATCAACCAAGAGGGCTGAGTTCCTGAGCGACCCCTGACTTTTTGGGCCACGAAACTGGGCCTGAATAGGCCTCGTTCTCGCGTGTCTGCGTGTCGGCTAAGGGATTGTTTATGATTACTGACTCGGCGATATCGCTGCTCTCCCGCTGTCGTTCATGCGCAAGCCACCAGACCCCGGATCGGCCAGCGATATGGAACTTATCAGACGGCGTTAAGGCGACGTCCGCCCCACAATCACTGTTAATCCCAGACAACCATATCTATTTCTAACCCACGGTCTCCCCAGACGGTTTGAATTTACCTCTCACAGGCACCACAGACCGCAAGACCCCAAAAATGGGTTGTTTCTGGGCTAATTTCTGGCCTCGTGCCTGGAATTGACTTGGCATCCCGCGCGCCAAGTTGACGTGCGCCAGGATGGGATCGGACGCAGAGGCCGACTTCTTTTGCAGTGCAGCCAGCTTTCGAGCACGCGGCGGGTGGTTCGCTGTCGGTCGTTTTGCCCGTTTCTTCAAAATCTCCGTGAGAGTTTTCGCCAGGGATGGGAGCTTCGGTTGGCGATTTTCGCAGGGTCTCAACTCGCCATGTGCTGCTGACATACAATCTATCCAAGACTACAGCTCGGCTTGACCTCATGCGACCAAGCTATTTGACAGCTGTTTTGCTCGCGGTTGTTGTTCTGTATTTATATCTTTGGTTTCCCCTCACTTCAATCCAATTCCGATGCCAGGCTCTTGGCAAATTCGGCAGTCGAACCGTTTCAATTCTATTTTAGCTCTCGGAGCCCAGTCACACGTCCGCGGGAATCAGAGTTGATATTACTATCAAATTCTCCTTCTCTTTCGCACCGACCTCTGAGCGTTTTGAAATTTGAATCATTCCAGAAATCGTGCACTGACATCTCGCTCTTCCTGTGCTATGTTATGGCTTACGAATGTATTGCGGGCATTGATTACCTTGATGATGTCGAGTGGGATGTGGCCGCCACGTGCCATTCACAAATTTCACAGACGGTCCTGCTGGTAGTTTCAACTGAGACGCTGAGCCTGTCTTCAACAGCTTGGCAGTTAACTAATGTTAAATTCAGTCTAGCATGATATCGCAGGAGCAAATCTAGGCGAGCTTCGTGTTCATATTCGACATTCTGAACTTGTTACATTGTATAATTTCTTGATCGGATGTTTGCTGCAGAAGAAATTACTCAATTACTAAATCAATGAGAAGCTGGTACTGCCAGTCCACGCCTGTAGCTTCGGGACTCTTCTTGACCGTGAGCGTCTCTAATGAGCTCTTCTGAACTTCGGTGTCTAATTTACTCTGCAAGGACCAAAGAGATGTGAGGCGTTCCTAAGACTCTATCCAAGGTCGCTTCTGAGGGTATGACGACTGTCGCTCCCACTGACCACCGAGCCCCATTATTTCCCAGTAGACGCCAAGATATCTGCAAGTGACGAGCATCCAATAAAACTCTGGGTCATCTGGAACCTCTTCATGTCCATTGGTTTCGTCGTCGTCTTCTTCTTCTTCTTCTTCTTCTTCTTCATCGTCCACGCTCTCATCTGCTTCCTCATCCGCATCATCGTCCTCGACTTCGGCGCCGCTGTGGGCACGTGGCTGTTCGGCGTTGATTGCTTTTATGAAAACAAGTCGGTGTGCCTTCCAATCATAACCAGTCTTTTCAAGTTCCTCATCATGGGCATGCAGTGATTTGAGGCACTCAGAGTCCACGTATAGAGGGTAACTGAAACGGATGGGATCTCGGTGATCTTCCGGGAGTATCCCTTGCTGCGGGTCTCCGCCAGGAGGGAGACTCGATACCCATGTCATAAATCTTTGTCGAACGTGTTCAGTAGATACGTTTGCGAGCGTTGGGTCCTCAATGACGGTGAGGCGAAAATGTCGTTTCAAGAGCTCTCTGTTAGACTCCGATTCAAATTTGAGCTGATTGTCGATGCATTGATGTATGTAGTTGAGATATCGCTCCCAAAGTTCCTGATCGTCGTACGTAGTTCGGTAGACGTAAAAGCCCCAGCAATAAGACCCAGAGCCCTGCTGCCAGAGTCGTAACTTTGCTTCTCTAAGAGAGGTGCAATAGGGAGGATATGGATTCTCGGACGACATGGTGTGTTTCGAAGGTGGAAAAATTGGGTTTTGGGCGACTAGGTTATGGTAGATTGGAAGAAAGTTGGGACATTTTTTGAAGAAATGGAATGAGGATGAAGGCTTTATAAGCAAGAGAACAAAAGTTTTCTGGGATACTTATGGAAAATGACGTATACACACGTCATTTTGCAGCTGTAGTACCTCTAGGGGTTCCGGCAAAGTCTATATAGGTTGAAAAGTGATGAACGGAGGTTGTCCTCTTAAGTAGCTCTACTGGGATACCTATCTGGCGCGCGTGGCGCACCACATTGACAGCACTCAAGCACCTTGTTGGTTGAAGGGATACCCGCAAATCGAGCGACAACGTTGGCGTGATGGCAAGATGTATATATAACTAGGTAGAATACCGTTTCGGTAGCCTGCTACACGAAAGTCAGGAAAAATGCTAGGAGGGAAGAAGGATAGACTGCCGTTTGAGCATCCTATAGAACATTCATGGCCAGATGTCAGTTTGCCGCCTGGAGGCGCACCTTGTTGACTGCCGTATGACTCTCACGGGAACATATTCGAGGGCCAGGATAGCCTGGGCTAGATAAACCTCTATGGCACTCATTTTGACCCAGACTTGGGTTATTACGATTGCTGGAATCTGCAAATAGGTGCTTCCCTTTCCACTAGGTAGCACCATGAAATGTAAAAGGCTTTGCCAGCCTTTTGCTAAAGATTTCTGACGTTTAATTCATGGATTGAAATTTGTTTGGCGCAGGAGATAAGGCTCCAAGTATGGTCGCGCATACATCCAAGTTGAGCCTGAACCATGTCGGGCGCTTGTCACTCGGCCTACCTTTTGTACCACAAGTCCCCATAAATGTATTTATCAATGTTCAACTGTATACGGCATGCCTGGATGGATAGTTGCCACTGGCTCATAAATTCCCAGTTCGACATGACGAGTTAGCAGGCATTCATTTTCACCTTTTGGAATCTCCTCTACATACAAAAGCGAGCTTTTCTGCAGATTACGCTGTTCGATTCTTTCCTACATTCACACCACTACCGCGTTCTCGTTGCCTTCATCATACGCCATGTCGCCACGCACAGTACTATCTCTTTCGACAATCAGCCTTTTGGCTGTTCAGATCGTAGTGGCAGATGATCGCCATGAAGGTCTGAATGTCAACAACCGCCTGGATTGCTTCAGAGAGTCACAGTGTCTGAATTTGAAAGAATACACATGCAAGGCTGGCTATACATATGTCGGCTTTGATCGGAATACTTGCAGAGGGGTAAGTGATATTTTGTTTCCCTTAGCCGTGGCGTCTACATAAGTGGAACGCCAAAACTAATCGATCACTGACTGTGTAAATAGCCTGACGAAGGTACACCGATGTGCTGTAACGCCCACACCGTGAGGCGCTTCGGTAAAGATGAACATGGAAAAGATCGCCGTTGCGAATGGAAAGGCGTTCCGGATAACTGCAGTGGTGCAGGTAAAGCCGGAGAGGTCGTTCTGTTCAAGTCAGGCATCGGAGGTTGGCCATCTGAATCGAACGGAGGAGAAGAGACAAAGCAATGCCGCTCCGGATACAAGTATTTCGCCTGTCCATTGCCGGAGTGGGAAGGTCTGTCGACTGGTTGTCGGTGGACAGATTGGTAAGTAGCTTCACTGGAAGCTTCTCCCTTCCACATGACAGTTCATTCGAGATAACACTCAAAAACGGTAGCAAAGGAACATGCGGACAAGATGAGACTGAAGTTGCTCATGCCAACGACGTGGACCTAAAGTGCCCCCATCAAGCGATCGCCAGAGGAGTCAAGTATTGCTGCAAAAAGGAAAAGCCGCCGCTATCAAATTGCCATTGGGTTGGTCAGGGTCACTGCGATGACATTACCTGTAATCCTGATGAGGTCACTGCAAAACGAAGTCTTGTGGGTGATGGCGTGAGCTGTCGTTGTAAGCGATAAACGCATTTCGTTTCCTCAGGATTGCAACTGACGTCTTTTAGTTAATCGTGAAAAGAGCCTCTGTTGTACGCCAGAGATGAACGCGCTCGAGTCTGATACCTGTAGTCTCAGCGCATGCAGCTACGAAGACAAGATTTGCGATCTCGATCCCTACGTTGATTACGACGAGGACGCGGAAAATAATCTTAAGCAACGCAACAATCGCCCTCCGTTCAAGATCCAGGGCGTTGAAATCCAACCCAAGGGATATCCAGGATCATCTCAGCTCCATAAGACGAAAAACGGTGCCCAAGCTTTAGCATCTGCTTTTAGGTAATTGAATATCCTGTCTGTCCAGTCTCATCTCTGTTACCTAACAATTACGCCTAGACTTTCAACTTCCAATTGCCTACATTCTTCGGTTGAAGTCGTGGATCCAAAAACCCTTACTGACAAGGAAAAGTCGGCGGATTGGGCCACCGAGCACGCCATTGAGGTAGGCCACCGAGGCATTGATAACAAAGCATTTCGCTAACAGTGATTAGCTTCAATTCATGAAACAATTGGTCTCAACGGCAATTGGAAGCAATCTTGCTTCTGGTCGTAAATCGAACGCCGGGACGATCAGTAAAGCCCGGATGGAAGCCTACTTCACTAAAGACACGCTACCAATGCCTGGTCTGAAAGTAACATCGACAAGCAGGTCCACTAGAAATCCATCCAAAGCCATGTTCGAGGCTATTGGATCTTACGCAAACCGCCGATCTATGTTTCTGGTCTCTAGAAGCTTGAACGGTAGAAAGGGTAAGATGTTCGGGGGCGTTAATCCCATGAGCGATGTCAGCATGGAAGAAGGCTTGAAGAAGGCAATCACGACTGGAAAGGACGAGAAGGTGATTTTGTAACCTATCCGTGAGGTAAGCATTATATTCTTCACTTTTTCAGCTTTAAAAATAACTAACGTTCCAACCGACAGGTAATCGCGACTTGGCGTTATCTTCATCATCAAGATGTGTTGCCACGAGTTCAAGAGGCCCGTAAGCTTTTGAATAAGACAGCCGTAGACATTGCCGCTTCTGTTCCACAACTGAGTTCACTGGACGAGATATTCACGGAAATGGAACAGGACTGGTGGGACAACATCGCTGCTAAGAATCTGAAGTGGGTGGGTGAAACTATCAGACTCATCGAGTCGGAATTCAATAAAAAGCTTGTCTCTCACAATCCAGGTAACTGGGGGGTCGTACAAAAGGCCCTGGGAATCTATAAAGACGATATGAAGTATATCAAAACCCTCCCGCCCATTTGACCAGACCGCGAATCTAGTCATCGGTGAAAAGGCTGAGGAGTTTGGAGTTCTGACTAGGCAATTCTCTCAGTGATTCAGTAGTCCGGCAGTGTTACCAGTAGCATAATATATACATATCCACAAACTCTTTTTTCAGTCTCTCAAACTTTCAGATTGAAATGATCAAGTACCTGATTGGGTTCTGTTTGGAATATTTTAGACAATATTTTGCAGGGTGTGAACCCAGGGAAACGCCATGGTGTGTTTGAAATAAAATGTAGAGGTGGAAGAATCCCCTCATTTCCGGATTAAAATGCAATGGAATAGGTAGAAAGTTGCAAACGCTGAATATAACATTCCATAGATGACATGTATGATCCGTATGTAGAGCACGCAAATACCTAGATGTGAAGTCATGGGTATGTTTAGATGACGGGACACTAGACGCAAAACCCATAACTTTAGGACAGGCTTTTGGGCGCGAGACGTAACGACCAGCCGGTTTCATTCCGTCCAAGATGATCAATGTACTGCGTGATGTTTTGTTCTGCAATGAAGGCCCAGGGCTTAATCCTCATATGCTTGCGTTTTACCTATCTATGTACGATTTGATGGAAAAACTGTAAACCGCAGGTGTGTTTGTTCGCAAAACGTTGGACCATACGTCTAGCAGCAGGGTTGACAGATTGGTTCAAATGGCATAGGACCGCTGTAATCTATCAGTCGTCTCTTTCTAACCAGGGAAGACAAGCCTCATGCAACTTGTCCAGCCCATCGGACAGCCTAATTATTCTCTGGTAGTGCTGAGGAGCATACTTCTTGACAAATTCAAGCAAGCCCACCAAGATGAAGTCGGCATATGATACTGGGATCTCATTTAAACCTCAGTCGAAGAGCAGAATGGAGTAACTTACCCTGGCTGCCCTGGAAGAAAGGCCCTTCCGTCTTGTTGAGGAGGGCAGATACCTCTTGGAGGGGCAGCTTGACCTTTTCCCAAGCCTTCTCGCCGCCGTGGTCTTTTTCGAATTCGTAGATCGTCATGCCACCTAAGTCCTTCTTTCTTGTATCCCAGAAGAAAGGCTTGCTGCCTTCGCCGAGTATCGCTCGGTAAACTTCGGGCATCAAGACGGGCTGAAGTGGGCCCCACACCTTGCGCTGGAATTGCGAGGCAGCTTGTGCTAGATCATTCTCAGGATCTAGGGGTTTCTCGGGATACTCTTCTTCGAGACGTTTGGCGATTTTTGCGCTGTCCATGACATAGGTCCCATCGGGAAACTGCACCGTAGGGCAGGTGTATGGTGTGTACTGTTCAGAATCTCCTTCAACCCCCGCAGCTTTCAGTCGGGGGCCGATTTCGGGATACTCAAGCCACTCGGTCTTGTAATCAACCCCTTTGTAGTTGAGAGCCAGGCGAGCTGTTTGGTGTCAGTACCTTTAAAGGTCGTCGTGTTGGGCGCATGCTTGACATACTCTTCCACGTGTTAAACGACCAAGCTCTGCCATTCTTGTCGGGAATATCAAAAAGAACAAATTGCAGAGGCATTTTGAATCGTTGATTTTCGGTTGACTGAGCTCGAAGGCTATGGATATCACGGTGTGTTACACCCAGCTGTAGGTGGGAAAAGTAGAAATTGAGGGGGTTGCGGCCAACATCGTGGAATGAGGGGGATTTTCGGTGGAGACACATATCAGTTCAAGTAAACAGTCAGCACTAATGCATGCAATGACCCCTGTAATGGCACCTATTGATACAGAAGAGTCAAAAGTTCCTGCCAAGATGCGTCGGATGAGAAATGATGGAACGACAGTGTACGACCAGGAATATTTGGATTCCAGACAACTACTAGGCTTATTTGAAAGCACGGGCGTTCCTTCGTGTCGAAAGCAAGTCCGACACTCGTCAAATAGCCACTTTTGTAATACTATACCATTATCATAGCCAAGCATTGCCAATAAAACCGGCGAATATCACGGTCAATTTCCTTGTCTTTTTCCAACACTACGTTATCCGTAACCCAGGCATGATTAATATTTGACAACAATCAATGACCTTGACTTGAGTCCAAGGGTATAATTACTATTCTCGGCGTGTAATAGTGAGCTGGAGCTATCAAATTTGAAGCTCGGCCGTTTTGCCAGCCCCAAGTGCACGTGGTAACATTAGGGGAACACGGCTAAGTTTCTTGAGATCAGGATTTGCTGCACTTCCATCAAGGTAGCCCCGACACAGCCCAAAGGTACCCCGTTGGTATCTTGTTGTGCATGCCTGAAGTATAGATCAAAAGCCAGGAAAAAAGGGGGGGAAGGACTGATACACTGTGGTACACCTGAATGTCTTCCCTACTCCATAATTTACAGAACTATCTCTCTGTCAATGGGACGCCTACTTTCGGGATGCAATAGAACCATGTCCGTCGAAAAAGCTATGTAATACGGGAACTTTTGACGGTGCGGCCATAGCGTCTTCAAGAAGACCGTCATCTGAACAAAGTCGACGGGTGCTACTTGTGCCCGTAATGATACGTCACACTGCTGAGCCAGCGTCTTTGAACAGCAATTGATCCAAGTGGTGGCATGGCATTGAAGTCAGCGTCCATTGAATAGAATCTCGTGAAGTGCTCGTGAACTATGCTTCTATATCGAGGCTAAATCTTGTCGAGCTCTGAGCTCCTGTCCTGGACAGTTACCGTCAAATATCTGGGGGGCAGAGAATGATCGGTGTAACCGTATCCAGCCTCTCGCACCCTCGCTTTCGCCGACGACTGCGGCGATGTGTAACCCCTGATACAACTGGGTACCTATGTTAATCAAGGCCGTTTACCTTAAGATTCTTGGCGCGGGGCACCCATAAGAAATGTGATGGTCACGATGGCATTGGGTGCAAGAGGGCAACAGATGTGTTTGGATCTCTCATTCGCGAGTTTTAGCATTTCTTGATTACTTTGTATAACTGTCCACTCTGAAAGAACCAAAATCTGCAATCTCCGGCAGTAGGAGATCTTGATCTCCGACGGCTGGCACGAAACTACCCTTGCTTTTTCTTCGGCTTGGCACTAGCCGTCGGTTTGGGTGCCCCCGATTTGCTCCCGCCATTCGAACCTGATGATCCTTCAACCACAAACTTGGTACAGTCGTCCTGTGCACCGCGCTGAGCCACCGGCATGGCGACAGGCTGGTGATTCTGGGCCGCGATCATGGTACACACACGGTACGTGCCTGCCGGAAGGCCACCTTCAACAGAAGCTTGAAGAAGGCCTTTGCCGTTTCCCGCATCGTCAATGCCTTTGAAAAATGTAAATTTGGAAGGATCTGGCGGAGTCTGAGACGTGAGAGAGCCGATGTCCTGAATGGTAACATGGCAATGACCAATGATGTCTCCGTTGCCGTCGAGATCCTGCGGCGCGGTATAGTAATTGGTTGTCGGGTTGACGAAATTGCCGGCCTTGAGATGCGTCGTCTGCACAGAGACGTTGAACGTTTGGCCAGCTTGAACTTTGGTACCGGGCTGCGGATTCGTAATAATGGCCGAAATCATGTTTTTCTGGGCGGGGATCTTGCCCATCGGAATGCCGTTGCAAGACCCTGCCGTGATCTGCTTGCCGTTGGTGATTTGTTGTCCCTCGCAGAAGTTGATGAAGTTGTCTTTATCTCTGTCATGAAAAGTCAGTTGACTCTTGAAGAAGGTTACGGAATTCGAACGTTACTTACGTTGCTGACTTTGCCTGCCCTGGCTTGATACCGTCTGTTCCCTTTTCTTGGCCGGTCAAAGCACTTGCACTTTGGATCAAGTTGCTCGTCAAACAGTTTGCCGACCCTGACTTCGATTGTCTTGCCACGACCCTGCCGATGTCGTCGCCCACTGAAGAACTAGGCAGACTGGCTGCATGGCGGACTGCACCGACGGCCAGTACAATAAGAAGTGAAAAATGCATCATGGAATAAAATAATCAATTTCAAACTAAGTGAATGGCAATAGTTTGGGGTGTCAATGATGTGCGCAGACAGGCCAGCTATCAACGAAAAGAAATGAACGACTGAAGGATTAAATGAAAGACGAATAGAGGCTTGGATCAGATGTCGTAAGTTGGAAAAGAAGCTACCAGCGGATTTATACATGCTTGAGGGCGGCGGACTGATTGGTCATCTTGCGAGAAATTCCAGCCTCCACACATCCTGTAGGTCAGGAAACCCATCGCAATACAGTAGTTTCAAGGTTACCTTTTAGCGGAGCTGTCGTCTGAACAGCCCAAAGTCAATGAAGCTAAGCCTTCTCATCCAATCTATTGGGAACCAAAGCTTGGGCGCGGGTTGAGCTGGTTTCAGATTTTCACGTCAGTGGTCAGAGGCGCCCAGAAGCAGAAATCCCGTTAGCATAATCAGTGAGAAGGGGCAGGGGATGCCGGGCACGGATGCCAGAGTAGATCCAGACGCTACCACACCAGGGTTTCACGTCGCCCGCTGCCAGCAACGTGTTGGCTGTGTAATCACAATTACCCCAAGAGGAATTTCTGATAACGCCATCTTTGTGTTTTGCCTCCTCGAGACGGATATCGGCATTTAAAGCTCAGCGCATAAAAACGCCTCTAATTTTGCTGGGTAGACAGATTACCCCAAGGATTGAACGTTTGCAACAATTCTCCCTTCATTTCCCGACGCTTGCATTCGTGTTGCGCCGGACACCTCCATCTACAACGCCACAGTCTTAGAACCGGCGTTTACCGTGAGCTGCCCCGAAAGAACTTGCCACAGGAGAAAGAATTGGCTCTACAGATCATTTGTATATCATCATAATTCTACCGAAATGAGTCAATTGAAAGTTAGTCATCGAAGAGAAGGTGGATTATTATAAAGATAGGAATAACGGGTGGTGTGGTTGCTCACCCTACCTTAGATACACGTGCCCGTTCATGTTCCGGCACTGTCAAGGCTGAAAGGGGCGCATTTGAGCTTTTAGGCTTACCGTATCCCCCAAAGTTCTGCAGCACCATAGGCTGACAAATGAAAATTTAAACCTACCTTTGGAGAGTTCCGAATTTTTGGTGGTGCCTTGTTTGCCTTGTCGCAAGTTTGTGGCAGCCACGAACAACTTAAACACGTATTTCTCTCATGACTTAAGCATCCTTATTGAAGACCTCGTCTTCGGCCGAACTCTCGAGGCCAGACATACATAGTCTGTGAATGTCGTTTTGCATGTCAATGGCTCGGGGATAAACATGACGTCTCGGAGCCGCAGGTTGAGATGCAGTGCTGGTATGAATGTGTTGATTCTTGCTCGTGAAGTGATAGCCCTAGTAAAAGTAGCTGTTACCAATGAGTGTCCGTCGCGGATCACATGTGAAAACTGGACGGCGCGGCTTTGTTCACTTAGGCAAGACGTGATTGCCTGAGACCAAAGTCCAAATGGCTACGAGAACCTGTTCCAAGAAGGCTGCCAAGGTCGCTTCTTGTACGACGAAACTGCCTGCCCCACTTGCAACCGGCCTCTGCTCCCAGTAACCACCCAGGTAAGTGCTCTTTAGGAGTATCTAGTATACTCCGGGTTATGCTGATTCTGCTTTTTTATTTTATTTCTACTGCCTTATGCGTCCTCATTTCAATTGTTTTTTTCCTCGTCCATATCTTCTTCCTCATCTTCGCTACCGGTTCCTTCCGTAGCCCCCTCGGTATTGATTACCTTCGCGAAGACCAGGTCGGAAGCGTCATTCTCATGTTGACCACCTTTAACCGCCATGTGGTAGGGCAATGAAGAATCAAGTCATACAGTGTCCACATATAGTGGGTAGCTGAAAAGGACGGTGTCACGATGCTCGACAGGAGGTACATCCTGCAGAACCACCGCGATTTGCGTCTGCATCCGAGTGTAGCTTGAGGGAAAGTGATGAAGGCTCATGCAACTCGAATAAAATTGGCGAGTGCGCACTATCTGAGGCACGAGAGACCTACAGCCCGCAGAAAACACTGGCTTTCAGCAACTAATCAAGCGAACAATTTGGTCAGGCTGTGCCTAAGCATGAAGAGATCGACAGTTGACTAGTGTCAAGGATTCTATCCTAATGTACAGGATGCACTGTGCCCCCCTTTATTCTTCTCAAGTTTCCACTATGCTTTCGTATGGCAGGTTACTGCCCGCGGGCATAACTTGTTGACTGCCTTACGACTCTGACGGAGACGTTGTCAACCACAGTCTTCTTGGCTTCAACCAAACTCATTGTATTATGTTCTTAGCAACTGAAAATGCGGCCTACCCAACTTTGTTTTGTTTGTTATGTGATAGATGTTGCCAGTCCAAGACGACTTGGCCTTTCTTGCGCTCGCTTCGGCGTAAGTCATACCAGCTGCCTGCCACTACGGTAGTGGTGTTACCTTCAACACCAAAGACGAATGTCTCTTTGGGGGATCTCCCAGCTGCGGCCAGTTAATAGGCTCCTGCGCTTCGGTATAAACAGAGATTCGCCTTCCATTTTCCCTCCGACTGACCCACTCATTCAACACGGATCGATAGTCGGACACGGGTCGATCGAGGCGCACATCTGGATGCTGGGGCCATTCGTCTAATCTTTGAATCTCGGCGGGATTCTGCTGATCATATGGCACACTGCTGAAATATGTGTCGAGGGTGATGATCTCGTACATTGTGAAGATAACACCCTTTACATCATCCCGCTCGCTGAAATACCCAACGTCTCCAATGCGACCCATGAAGTCGAAGTCAAACAAAAGAATGTTGTCTGTCCACGGATCAACGAGAAGATTCCTTGGAGCAATATCCTGATGCATTATGCCGTGCTTGAGGTTGAGGTCGTCAACAACTCGAGTCAGCTGCTTCAGCCACTCTAGCTTGAAAATGCGCCCCGGGTTTTCCTCAACTGTACCACCAGGGATGTAAATACTCGTGAACCCGACAACATGGCCGCTCAGTTCATCCAATACCAGTCGATCGAACGGAACCAAGTTTGGATGCTGAGGGAGGCGCATCCACAGGTTCATTTCGTTCCATATCCCTTGCAAGAACTGCACAAGAAAGTAGTATTTGAAGACAACCTTCTTTGCACAGTTGGATTCGGTGTCATGGTATGACACAAGATCAACGTTAAGAGACAGTCGATCCACTTCCTTCAGATCGGAGCGGGCGATAGTCTCGATGCTTGTCGGTGGCTGAAGTTTCTCCAAAGGCGGATAATACACGCTAGTGGTTTCATCGTCATCAGAATTTCGAGAGATGGAATTCAAGTTTCCGTCTGGAGTGATATGAATCGCGTAAGCATCAGGTGGAAGAGTATCGACATGTTTCTTCAGATGTTCAATCGCCAGGTCTTCGGTATCTTGCTCCTCATCCATAGTGGCCGCTATCAGTCGCCTCTGGTCCCAGTCAAGGACATGCCAAGTGCTGGGCCCTCCTGGTGTGAGGTCGCCAGCTGGAGCGGAAAACCTTGACTCTGGGTTGATCATATCTTGATCGCTGTACTCGCGGTGAGAGTCGGTGGTTGTGATGAAAGACACTGGAAGAGGCTGTGGAAAGTTTGGGTGGGCGAAAAGAAGGAGTTCTCATGGACGCAAGGAACATGTAGGCAATTGAGATGTATGTGGGATCTGCCGTGCTTCTGAGGAGGGGAGAATTTGTAGCTGTTGGCAGAAGATGCGCAAAGAAAGCACAGCCTGAAGAGTGTGGGGTAACCAACAGGTTTTGTTTTGCGTCCAAGGCATACGTGGATATCATTTGTGGCGGTAGTTCTTTCTATCCCATCACGTCATGTGTCTGCCCACCAACTGAAGTCTTCAGTGAAGAAATCGTCACCGCAAAAGCCCTTGTTATGGATAAAGACCTTAGTCCCAAAGTGTGAACCGCAGCAGATTATACCGCTCAAACCTCAAGTACAGAGATCTTTGTCAAGGAATGGTTGCCTAGTCGAAATCTGGACGAACAAGAGCCGTGTTTGAAATGCCTATCAGATCGACTAATCACCGACGGATTTTTTCTTTCCTTCTAACTTTTCTTCTTCGCAGTTTGCCGCCTGGAGGCGCACCTTGTTGACTGCCGTATGACTCTCACGGGGAAACATATCACCGACGGAATTCCTGTCATATGGGTAAAGTATAGCTATTATCAACGAGCTATATATGCAATCATGCAGGAACCGCGACTTGAGCTCGGGTTTGCCTTTTTATAAAAGCCTTGGGTTGCCAATTCAATTTCAGTCCTTCTTGAACAATCCCGGCCACCCAAATCTATCTCATTCAGCACCAACTTCTTTCCTTGAGACAACCTCGAATTACTTCAAGCCTCAAGCATCGTTTGGGAGCCCGGCTCTTTAACAATGGAAGACAGAACCATCGCAATTAAACTAGGCCAGATTAGAGAGATATGCCTACAGTGCTCGCTATTGATATCCGGACCAACTGTGCCTGCGGAATTTACGAGTTTAGAGGCACTTGCTATGACGTGGCACGATACCACAGATGGGTTTGCGGTGCAAAGGCGGCATCCAGGTCGAACATGACCAGTTTCTGCAACACACCTGCAAACCACATTCTAGTCGTGGGTTACAAACTCGATGTGAGTTGTGGCAAATGTTAAGTCAAAAGCCGTCTCTGTTGTGGTTGTCTTGGGTGTATCAGGCCTCTGCAGCAGCATTGTCGTTGTCCCGGGTAGGAGGCCTGCTGCGGCGTCATTCCACGATTACAGATTCTTCGGCAGGCCTTCGGCGTCCGCGTGCGCTTCGTGAAATGCTCGTATTGCAGCCGGGGCGTGTTTGAACACCTCTGCATCGTACCATTCAGGGTCCTTGTCATACATACGCAACCCAATCAACGCAGCACTTTAGTTTCCACCGGTGCATTCACGACTCAATAACTTTATCGACTTCAAACTCAGGTCCAGTGCTACTATACCCCTGTAGGTGGTCTCAAGACCCCTAAGCGAGCACAACTCTAAAAACGGGCCTGCGTTTTCTCTCCGTATCATTTCGTGAGACGTACCTGTTTCACGGAAAGCGAAACCGAGGCTGGAAAGTCCGCTACACTCCCAAGCGTGTTGGACCAGGCATATCAAATGCATGATATAAAGACGGCACCTTTTCGCACATCAACTATGACCGCACGATTGATTCGTACTGCTGAACATTGGCTGGTTTACCTTTGCATTTCATTTCAACTTCTTTCATACATTGTCTGTCGTTTATCATGCGTTCTGCGCTGTTAATCTTCCTCTTGGCTCCAGCCGCTATGGCTATCATATTCTGCAAGCCATGTACTGGTACTTGCGTGAGAGATTACACTCAATCATTACATTTACAAAGGGACCCGTGTGACTGACTGAGTTAGGCCCCATGCTCTCCTCGTCTCAATTGCGGCAGTGCGTGCCAAGTTTCCTGCCCTAATGCCACAACCGCACAGTGCTTCAGGTTAGTTGCAACTGACTATCTATCTGATACTGTGGTTCACCATATATTAGTTCTGGGGAGAGCAGCAATAGTGATAATAGAGATTGCTACTGTGTAAGTCTTACTATACATGAGATAGAATCTGTCTAACAGCATCAGTCTTAAATTATAGGTGTTTGAGGACGGAGTGTATATGGTAGAAATATATTTCAGGTTATGTCTTTCAGCCCTTATCTGTACTATGTGTTCCTAGTATCTACTAGTGCGCTGCAGTTGTAGAAGGGCAAAGGACTATGTGCTAATATCTCCATAGGCAGACTGAAGAGTTCAGAGCCTTAACCGGCAGTTCTTCATCAGCAAGGAGACCAAGCAGAGCCAAATCAATATGTGGCCTTTTTTGTTTTCTTACAAATTCATATTCTCCTCTTTTGAGATCTCAGGATGGCGCATGCTCGGGACGGGCATGAAATATGTCGTAAGTGGATCCAAATTTCACAGAGATGTTCATTTCAACCACTCTAGTGTGTTCACTCCTTCCCAAGGTAGCTTCTTGAATGACTTCCCGATTGGCCTCAGCCCAAAGGCCTTTAAATAAATACCATTCAATTTACCTGCATGATCTTTGAAATGCAATCGATGCTCCTCATCCCCGAGCAATATTTGTATTAGGCGAGGTAGTTAATAAACCGAACGCATTTGCTTAGAACGAGGTCAAACAGCCTCCCACTGTTTTCAACATTATCTTGCTGATGAGGCTTGATCAATTGAATTTACTTTTCAGTAAAAGCTTGTGGGAGCAATATCCTACGTTGAAGGTATGCCACACAGGTATTTTTACAGACCTCGTGTCATGGAACTATTGCATGCTGTAGCCTCAGTGTAAATTTTGACGAGCCACCTTGCTAGAGAGATTTTCCATGGTCGGGTATAGACCATTGGATACAGAGTAGTGGTACATAGATATGACGTAAGAATTGCTGTTTCAAGACTGAAGAGATGCCTTCTTGATCGGAGAACAGTGCCGGGGAATTGAAGGAAGAAGACAAAACACAAGATGCCAGATGGGATAATACAATACACGCAATACATCGAAAGAAATATCCAGATGAAGTGTGATGATGATGAGCTCCGAGCGAGCTAGGTTCTGATAAAAACGTTTGTGGTGTCGAGGATTGAGAGTTGAAAATAGTCACTGAACGCTGCAGCCGCTGAGATTAAATCAGTGACACCGAGTAGAGTTCAAAATGGTCATTGTAAACGCCGTCCGAAGAAATGAATCAAGAAGCCATGCGGTCGTTCGGATGAGACGACATCACCCGGTGTCAGTCAAGATTGGACGATCTATAAGAGTGCGGCTACCAGAGTGAACTCTGCGACGATGTTTCGCAGTACTGCAAAAGTAATGCACTAGTCATGGAAACAGAGTTAAGCTGAGGATTTTGAAGCAAACTTTCATGGACCTCTGTTCCCCGCTTCGTTCGCCTCGTTTGTGCAGTTCTCTTGAGTTGTTTATGAATCCGAGACGGTCGCTTCCTTGCAAAGGAAAATCTCATCATTCCTCATTCATTCCTGGATCACGGCTCGGTCATATGCCTTGGAAAGAGAATGAAAGATGCGTGTTCTGCTGCTTCTAGCATTGAGCACTGTAGCTGCTTTGGTTTCCTCGGCGCCTGGCGTCCCTGGGCTAGATTGGCCAGCAAATCGAGCATTGCCGCTGTTCCCGGATGCTGCGAAAGAAATCGAATACGCGAAGCTCACTGCATTGTCCGGTGAGGATCAGATCCTCCTCGTCTCTCTGCAGGGACTGGTGAATCGGCGCCAACCACGCTTGTACCTTTACTGGTCACCAGACTCCTCGAACTCTGACGATGCACTCAACGAAGCCTGGCTGCGGCAAATCGAAGGTCAAGGGTTCAGGAGTGCCGACGTCACAAGTGACCCCTTTCGACTGGTCGACAAGTACAAATCTGACATTCGCGGGGCCATTGTCTATGACACGAAACTACCAGACACGATCAATCTCGCTTCGACACTAGCTGGCCTCTACAGAGCCGTAATGGCAAGCGAAGAGCTGGCGCGCCGCTTCAACATATCCGTCATTGAGGATCTGAGAGGGCGCTTTAAGGATAAATATGAGTTGTACGAGTACGCAGCCCGGAGCGTATGGCCCAAGGTCACGGATCGTCTCATCACAGCGATCAAACCTATCTCGACTATACTGTACGCAAACAGGACCTGGGAAACTCTTCTGAAGGCCAATTCATCTGTTACGGATAGTTCTAATAACGGCACTTACACAACCGACCTGTCTCGATTCATCAACCGCAGTAATACTGTCTACGTCAACATCACGGATGCCTTTCCTGCCGATGGTTTTGGTCCTTCGGTCTACCGGGTTCAGGTTACAGCGGACAACCAGACCGTGGCCGACTTCCGACCTGGTGACGAGGCAGAAGACGCTTTCCTGTTTGACGACGGAGGCTCCCACTTGGCCGACTATCCCGGAGGCTGGCGTTTTGCAGACGGCTCAGCAGCCATGATTTACAAATTCGACTACCCTAGACGGGCCACTCAGTTGACACTCACCTTGTCGATGTGGAACCAGTACCTAGTCTCCGCGTCGGCAGAGAAGCCGGGGTACCAGAAAGCCAACTCGATATTTCGCGACTACATTGTCGGCACCGCGGCTCCGTGCATCTGGCTGGACAGCAACAGGCCGCGGGAGGCGGCCTTGTTGGACAAGCTTCTTCGTCAGTTCCAGCCCAACGCAGCTTACCTCGGATGGTTCCCCAACGGCGACGAGATGACTGGCGTTACGCAACTGGCAAAGAACGGGATATACGTGGGTGCGGCGGACTTTTACTTCAATCCGACACTGTTTAGTGGGTTTATATCGAAAGACCAAGCGGAACAGTCTACGCCAAAGGAACAGCCAAAAGATCAGCCAACAGAACCGTCGAAAGATCTGTCGAAAGATCCGTCGAAAAGTCCACCGAAACAGCCACCATGGGGCATCCCACCAAGAAAGCTTCCCAAAGTTTTCCTTTCCCTCATTTATCTTGAAGGCGACAACCTGCAATACGACCAACGAGCCATGTTCACCCACTGGAACGACCCAGAAAGGGGCTCCGTCCCTCTCGGCTGGACCATCAGCCCCCTCCTCCGCGACATCGGCCCCGGCATTCTCTCCTACTACCAAAGAACTGCCACCAAGAACGACTTGCTCATCGCCGGACCCGACGGCGCGGGGTACACCTACCCGGGCGTCTGGCCCAAGAGGGCTCTGTCCGACTTCCTCGCCCAAAGCGGCGAATATGTCAGGGAGACGCGGACAGATAGCGTCTTGTTCGTGTACGACCGCATCAACGCCACCGACAACCCGTTGACTCCCGAGCTGACGCTCGCTTTCCAGAATGCGGTGGGGAAGCAGAGGCTTCGCGGGATCTTGTACGGATCGTTCGTTTCTACGCTGGAGGCGCTGCAGGTAAACGTCACCGAGGCCTTTCCGGTGACGAATATGGTGAGTATTGGGAACGAAGATAGCGGCGCGGCGACGTTGAAGAATATCTCGGATAGTTATAAGGGACGTGGTCCTCTGTTTGTAGCCGGGGCTGTGAGTGCTTTTGACGTGACGCCGGCAAGTATCAGTAGCATGGTGAAGAAGCTTGGGGATGACTTTGCGGTGGTCAGACCTGATATGTGGTTTGATCTGCTGAGAAGGAGAGAAGGCCCTGGATGGCCCGGACCGGAATGGCCTGGGCCTTGGTGACGAGAGCAACTTACACGCATCTCAGTACGTTTCAGTAGCTGGCATTACCTGATTAGAACCTGTAAAATGGCAATCAAGATGAGCGTTATATGAGGCAACAAATGATGAGAATCAGATTCATTGGGCACGTCCGCTTCTGTCAATGATGTCCATTGTGCACATATGTATCTATCTAATGCCCAGCGCGATCAGACGGACTGCTCATCGAACCTTTTGAACAAAGTATCCAACTCCTTCATCCTCACCAACCCATCCTCAATCACAGGCCAGTTCTTTTCGCCTGCACGCTTCCCATTTTCAACCCAAGCCGCATACCTTTCATACACCTTCCCAACATTCCTCGCCCTCACAGGCAACTCCTCCTGCCAACCGTCCCACTCCCACTCAACCACCTCCACCACATCCCTCTCATGATCATGCATCCTAATCCTGATCGGTTCGTCGTATGAATCCGAGTGCAAGTACGGTCCAGCCGGGCTCTCGACCTCGACCTCCCCCTTCTCCCCCACAATCCTCCACATCATCCCCGGCCTGCCCTTGAATGGCGTCCCGTTCCAAAACCTCACAGCCAACGTCGCCCCTTCGACCGCATTTCTTCCTTTCAACGCCCCGTGCACCGCAATGAAGTCGGGAACGTCGGACCTTACCCACTCCTCCCCGTCCCCAATGACCTTCACCGCGGCTCGCTGGATCTGCATCCGACTCTCCCAACCCTCCTCAAACTCCCCGAGAACATGGTGCACATAGTCAACCATGTGCGCAAACGCAATCGTGACGGGATTCCCGCCGACCCTCCGCTCCGCGAAATACGCCAAGCCCGCGGGGAGTTCGTCCCGCACCAGCAGGTTCCCATACGCCTCAACATCGCTTCCCAACACCTTCCCAATCCTCCCAGACTCGACGATCTCCTTGATCTTCCGCACGACCTTCGCAACGCGCCCCTGAAGCCCGACGATAGTGCCTCCCCCAGCCTCCGCAGCCAACGCAGCGAGCTCCTCAGCGCCATGGAGATTCTCAGTCAGAGGCCACTCGACGTAGACCGCCTTACCCGCTCGAACTGAGGGGGCGGTGAGGGATGAGTGCGTATCGACGCGCGTGCAGCAGACCACGAGGTCGACATCCGGATCCTGGGCGAGGAGCTCCGGGTCGCCGTACGTCTTGACATTCTCAGAGAGACAGAAATGCGCGCGGGCTGCTTTGGCCGCGTTCACGCTGGAGTTGAGAAGCGCAGCGATGGCGCAGTGTTCACGTCCGCGTGGGGAGAGGAGGTACGTGAGGTGAGCTTCCGCGGCCCATGATGTTTTCGCGCTGGCGGATAGGCCGATGAGGGCGATGCGAATGGGCGCCATTGGATTCAGATATGGGGAAGTATTAGTGCACTTGTATTTTTTGAATGATTCAAATCCCCCAAATCATGATCGCAACAATGCTTCTCTTTAAACCTCCTCCTGAGCGGCTTTCATATTCCGCTCGAAAGCGACCAGACGGTGCCAAGCCGCGATTCATCGCGTTTGAGCACATTATAAATCAGACCTTTGTCCTCATCCCAAACCACCCCATTTGTCATCTCGACTACGATCGCGCGGTCTCTGGCGCTGACGTTCCGACTAGGGGGACATCATCATGCATTAAACCCGCCCGACCGGCCTCCAAGACCCACTCCTTGCCGTGCGCATCCCCACATCGGCCCCGATCCGTCACAGATCCCCGGAAGCCCAGCAGCCCCGGCCCGGCCCAGACGCAGTGCCCTCACCCGCATCTTGAGAAACCACCAAACCCCACCCACCATCTCCGATCATCTACGATAATCCCCATCCGAAACACTCCAAAGCCGGGAATAGAAACGCTGTCAAATGCACCCATCCCAAGCCCGCTTCGCTTCCCCCCTCGCAGCGGCGCCACCACGCCTAGCGTCTGCACCCTCCCGTCCCGTCGCATCCGATGGAGGAGGCCCCCTTCAGCAGGAACATCTTTGCTCACATCTCATTTCTCACAAAAAAACACCACATTTCATTCCCAGCATACACATCCGTCCCGAAAATGCAAGAAGCACAACCGCATCCAAAGAAAGAGACAGCCCGCATCCGCAAGGTCCGTCCCGAAGTCCGATACCCTTTCACTTCCTTCCTTCTCCCGCGGCAAAAGCCTCAGAAAAACGGCGGCGACCTGCATGACACCAAAGTCTCATCCAAATCGAAAAAAACCCCCCTTCTCCTCCTCTTCCTCCCAACCCCGAAATCCCCCGCGCTTCAGCTGCACTTCCCCGCCATCCGATAGCCATCCCCATCCCCCTCTCCGTCCCCAAAAAACGCCTCAGTCTCATCCCGCGCGCCGCCACATAATCCGCCCCCCCCTCACAAGGCTTCCAGACAACTCACAGATGCAGGTCAGAGAACGGGAAACCCGCATCGGCCTCAGCCTCACTCAACCCCATCCCCCATGCGGCCCCCTCCAGCGAAAATCACGGCGAGCCGCATCTGAAACAGACGTGGCGCCGAATGGAAAGAATCCACCTACACTCCAGGACCTACACACTCCCCGGCCCCTCATTCGGTCCAGTACACTCACGTTGCGGCTGCATATGGCACTTTAAACCCCGGCCTCCCGGGGGCGAAGCTTCACGGAATGGACAAAAAGAAAAAGAAATCTGCCGGCTGCAATGCGGGCGCAGCTCTGTCAGCGGCAGATGAGAACACAGGAAGGGCGAAGGCGTGCTTGAACCCCCTATTCCGGCAAGTAGATTCGCAAGCCGCCACATGGGTGATCGACAACGTTGCATTTTGTCGCGATCGCGACGCGTTGGAGGAGGTAGACAGGCAGGCAAGCAGGCAGTTCTGCCAGGTGAGGGGTTGGGGCAGAGACTGGGATGTCGTGTTTCCCCAACCGCGACGTGCTGACCATGACCAAGGCAGCGCCGCTCATCATACGAGAGGCGAAGAAGGTGGTGTGAAGAAGGGTCGATACGAAGAGATGATTCACATGAGAAGAGACAAGAGGCAGATGATTATCAAGTAGTTTTTGTTATTTCTGGGCCATTTTGCAGGCTCTTACTACAAACACTCTCGGCGCAAGGCCGGAGGCTGTGACCAAAGCGGGCACAGCTGAGCTCGACCAACTGTCAACGGCAGTCGAGCTCTTTCAAGAAAGAACAACTCTGTACAAGATAGCCGGGCTCGGTCCAACCGTAGCACCAAGCCTCGCTCCTGTGGTACGCCGAGTAAATCCACAAAACATCAGGCAGCCACTCTCCCGTGGGCCTGGACTGTAACTCCAGTTGGGTTTTCCCCCAAGTCTAAGATCGTTTTGCCTCCCTTTTTTTGAACACCTCCCAGTGGCTCCATATGTTCCTCCCAGTGACATGGAGAGTATCTACAGGCCTCAAGCGCCGCCAAGGGCGCTTTGCTGCTCTAGACAATATGGTTTTTAGACAATAGGTAAAAGACAATAAAATTTGGTGTGGTCCGACTGGGGACCTTTCTAGGTGAAGGAAAGATCGTAAAAGCAACGCGAGGATCGTAAGGTGTCGTAAGAAACGTAGCCTAGTCGAGGCGTGGTGGTCAAGGAGTGACGAAGGTGGGTATCTCGTAAAGAACAAGCGTTGAAAAGGAGTAGGGATCGCCGATGTCAGCGACCTGTGATCGTCATCGTTGTTTCGAGGGCATTAATCATAACAGCAGATCAGCGAGCCTCTGGGCTCACGTCTGAAGTGCCCAGCTTCAGGATCTGTAGTTGAGGAAGACCTGTGCTGGAGGTCGCCTCACTTTCGGAGGCCAACTTTTCCAGCCAGGCTGCGCCAGAATCGACTGCTCTTGCGCTCCTCACTTCCAGCGCGGATCATCTTTGTGTCGCGCTCCATGGGGCCGACAATGTCCTCGTCTCCGCGCTCTGGGAACTTGCCCTCGGCGTCGACAAGGCGAGGCATCGTGGTTGGCAGGCCGTCCTCCAAACGCCGCCATTGCTCACTAGCAAAGACGTCGTCGTTGGTGGGACGGCGCAGAATGGCGGAACCGCCGCTGCCCGCTCGACCGCGCCCACGGCTTCGGCTGCGGGGAGCTTCAGGTCGCTGAGCGCTGGCCTTGCTGCCTGCGACAATGCGCTCCATCGTCTGCTCGTGGAAAGCGCGCCAGCTCTTCTCAATCTCCGACCACTTTGCCTCAGTGAGGGCGTAGATCTTGGAGGTCTCGCCGTAGTTCTCGCCGGTTCGGACGAGATGCTTGGTGTAGTTAACACGAGCGGCTTCCCAGTCGGCGCGCAGAAGACGGAGTGACTCCATGTTGGCCTCTTCAGGTTCGTATGGTTGAGGTGCAATGCTGAAGTTTGCGTGACCAAGTCGGTCTGACCACTCGTCGTGGTCTTGCAGGATGGATGGGAAGCCAATGGGCAGTTCCTGACTCGACTGAGCGTGGCGGAAAGAGGAGACCGACGGCCTCGTGCTGAGAGAGGGTGTCACGACGTGGGCCAATGACTGAGTCGAGGGAACGTCCATGGACAGGATGGTTGGGGCGACTGTGGGGGATTGAAGAGGGCTAGGCTGAGGGGCTTCAGTCGGAGGCGTGTTGAGAAGAGGAGGGAGGAGAGGTGTCGAAGCCAGTGCGCGGTCGCGTTCAATGCTTTCCCTCTCGTTGGCTTTTTCGATATCAATAGGAGCGGGACCATCCACGCTCTCACTGCTTTCCCAAAACGAAGTCGCAGGGGTAGGAATCGAGGCCTCGTTCATGTGGCGGGAAGGGCCGGAGAGTGAAGACGATCGGCTCGACGCAGCCCTAGAGGTGACGGGGTGAGCAGTCTCAAATGTCAGCTCAGTCGTCGGCGAGGCAGTCAATTGCGACCGCTTCGTAGACTTCCACCGAGACAGTTGAGGAAAGCGCGTTCCAATGCGGGTAGCCAAGCCAGAGAATGGCGATTCGGTTCCGGTCCGCTTTCTCTCCATAGTCGAAGAATAGTCGGTGTCGCTTCCAAAGCCCAAGTCGTAGTCAATGTCAAAGTCGGTAGGGTAGACACTGTGGAGCGTCTCGGCGCTCTCGTAGCCGTGGTGGATGCATGGCTCGTCACCTATTTCGCGGTGTTAGCATCCGTCCGTTTGCTCACTAGGCATGGGCCAACAACTTACACAAACAATCGTAGAGGTCAAATTGCTCCGCTAGAATTGTGCTCTCGTCAAGCTCATCACGTTCCACAGGCTCCTCTTGCACATCCGGAAGAGGGCGCTTGGAAGACTTGGAGTGGGAGGTTGACGTTGGTGATGCCGGGCTGTCGTTGCAGCAGGTTGGCGGGAGGTCAATTGATGATGTAGAGCTTGAATAGCGGAGATGTCCGCGAGTCGAGAATGTTGGCGTGACGGGAGAGGCGACGTCGGAGGAGGACGAGTTCGTTGTGTAGTAAACATACTGGTGGTCCATTTCGGCTTCGGCAAGATCGGGGTGCTGTTCCTCGAACTTCCGGCGCTCTTCTACAAGCTGTGGGAGGAGTAAAGGCTTGAGTCTGGGCGACATTCTGTCTGCCGTGGCCTGGGGCTGCCCCGCCGAAGCAGAGAGAAGCGTTTGAGTAAGGTGTGCGGTGGTGGAGGTGCTTGCTGGTGATGTTGTTGTTGGAGCAATGGGTGGCAATGGTCAGGATTTGGGGTGGCGGTTGGGGAGACCCAGCGAGTATGACGATGCTGGAGCCGCTGTGTTGTTGTACCCTGGCAGACGTGGTGGGGTAGGCGGAGGATTAAAAAATAGACACTGCAGTGACTGTGAGATCGGGCAAAGATATGGTGCTAGGTTTTTAGTCTTCTGTCATTGCCAGGCACACATCCGTTCTGTAGTAGTTGGCGAAGTTGTGTAAGGTTGCCGTGGTTCTCGTGGGGGTGGTGTTGGAGTTGTGGCGGGATGTAAGTACTTTGTTGTTGCTGACGCCACTTTGGGTGTTTCCTGCGAACCGGTTCTCTACCTCCACATTCTCCGAGACGGTCTGGTTTCCAAATTTCCTCTCTTTTTCCACAGAACGTGTCGGTGTGATGTTTCAAGGTTAACCTCCGGGGTTGGTGATGGTCGTGACCGGTGACTGCGTAGGAAAGCTGGGAAAGGCAGCTGGGGTTCTCCAATGATGCGGTTCGAAGGTGCGAGTGACCGTTTGTGTATATGGCGGTGACTCGTCCCACGTGTACGATTTGGGTGCAGGGTACCTCGGCGGTTTGGGTCGTGGTGGTTGGGCGCGGATGTGCTGCTTGTACTGGGGGGGCGGGCAAGACTATGTATATGCGTGCGTTGTTGTTTCCTTCAGTGCAGAGTCCTCCTCTTCCAATCAAACGGGAGGGCGCGGGACCAAATGCGACAGTTCTGCTGGTAGCTCCGGGTCTTGCTGCAGGATAGACACGTGAGGGGAATGACAGCGGTTGACGGGGTGCGGAGAGGCAGTTCGCGACGGAGGCAGATTCCGGAAGCGGGAGGCGGTAGGTGGACGACGATATATGAGACGTGGGCGTGGTGGTTGCTGGGTTGGACGGCAGCAGCAAGGAAAAGAGGTCGGTCGACTGGCGGACTGGCGGTTGGCAACGTCTTGCTAGGAATGCTGCTGTAAGAGAAGAGACGACGGGAAAGACTGGACGGCGGGAAGAGGGTTCCCAGATGGTTTTGCAGCGCAAGGAGGGTGGGCGAGGAAAATGTCTGGACGAGCGTAGCCAAAAAAGCAGGAAGGGTAGACGGGGCAAGGGTGTGAGCAGTTGGACAGGGGGGGTGGGCGGCCGAGTTGAGCGTGGTGGATGTGGGCTCGTTGGTGGGAAGACACCGAGCGAAGTGCGGGCAGGGGGGTGGACGTGGTAGGAAGGAAACAACAGTGGGAGGGACCGGGGGGTGTGGTGGGCGCGGGTGTGGATGTGGATGATGCTGGTGCTGGGCCGCTGCTGCTGGTGGATTGGACTCTCTTGTGGATGAAGGCCGGGAGCTAGGATGGGGAGAAAAAAAAAGGCTTGGTGGGAAACCTTGCTGAAAACCGCAGCCTAACGAAGCTAGCCTTTGGGGGAAGGCAGAATGGAGACAGAGTGAGGTGCTTGCTGGGTGCTGGTGAAGATACCAATGGAAGTACATGCACTCACTTGGTTGACGATGGAATACGTAGTGTATTCGTAGTTGCCGTTTGGCAGCAGATTGGTAAGGAGGGAAGGAAGGCACGTTGTTGATGGAAGGCAGGCACCGCAGGGTCACGTACTTGCCTATGTAAAACTGGGAAGGCACATTGCGTTCGCCGTGCAGCGGCAGCAGCTTTCCATTTTGGAGTGGGCAGCGGCACATGCCCACATCCCCTTGGTCTTTCTTTCTTTTTCCTGCATCCTGCGATGATTTTTTTCTTTCCTTCTGGCCCGGTAATGGGACGCTGGAAGCTAAGGTTGGTAGGTACAACGGTACAAGCAGAGTGACGAGACCCATCATCCCAGTCTTTTCCAGTCCAGCCCAAGGTCCGCCGTAGGTTGCTTGAGGCGAAGTACCCAAGTATCCGTCCTCGAACTTCTTTCCGCGCCAAACTAGCCCGACGACACTACCGTCCCCAATGTTCCCTCAATCCCACGACATGACACACACTGAGAAAAGGCAAGATGAAGAGAACCCACCCTCGGCCGGCAGGATGAGGCGAGGGAGATGAAAGAAGGACAGCAGCCCAGCTTCAAGCCAAGCCGATGGACAGAGCGGCGGCGGGCGGGCGACGTCAACGGCAACGGGCGAGGAACAAGGGACGTGGAGTCATTTGCTTCAGCTTCCAACGCTCGTGGACAATGAAATGGCCACAGTTACAAGTCATGTCCGTTAAGTCAACTTCGGGGAGCTCGGAAACGAATGCAAAGTGCGAGAGAGGCTCCTGCTGCTGTTGCACTGGCGCAAGCCTCTTCTGTTTGTTATTTTTCTTTGTTTAGCTGAGAGTCAGTCGTCCCTCCCTCACCTCACGATCCGCCGCCGCCGCCGCCGCCGCCGCCGCCGCCATCGCCTCGGCTGTCTCAGACGCAAAGAAGAAAAGAAGCAGGCTCTTTATTTTGGCCCCCTCGTCCGTTAAGCTTGCCAGACAACCTTCTGCAACTTCCTAGGCCCAAGACAGCTTAAACCTCTTCCTGATGGTCCGTGTGCGCCGCCGACCAAGCGGTAGGCGCAGTGTGGAGGAGAGTGGAGGAGGCCCACGACGAGCGCTGGACCGCTGGAGTCTCTCCCCTCCCGGGCTCCTCCTCCCCCAAGCGTCCACGAACGAGAGCCATGTCTTTCTCTGTGACCGACAGTCTTCCCCCCCAGTGCCGCCGAGTCTCTCGCTGCCCTCTGGGTCTTTCCCGAGGAGACAAGAGGGGCCCAAGCCGTTCAGGGTCTGCGCGGTGCGTTGTGCCGCAGCCACGTTCCCTTGTCCGTGTCGAGCGTCTTTTTAGGGAACCCATGTGGGATGGGGACAGGCGCATTGTACGTACCGTATCCGTACCTCGTCCGTCTTTCCGTACCGTCATTCTCTCGGGGACGGGATTTTCAGAAGCCAACAGCAGACAGAGAGAGTCAGAGACTCAGACGGCACTCTGGGGCTGACTCCGGTTCCGACATTCAAGACACCACCGGAACGGATCAAGACAGTGTCAGCATCGGCGTCAGCATGACTTGAGTTGCGAAATGTCTCTGGCCCGCCGCGGGTGGGTTGGTTGTCGGCTCAACCTGCTTCGTGCTGTTTGAGCTTCTGGGCAATGGCTTCTCGTAGCTCTGCAACGAGGCGATTCTCGAGCCAGCTGGTGTGCGTCACTGCTCTGCCAACCGCACGGCAGAACGCGGTGCGCACAGCTAGGTTGACTCGCATCTGACTACTTTTTTCCCGGTTGTACAAAGTACAGCGAGGGGCATTGGGAAGCACCTATGTGAAGCACCGTCGAGTACGTATCGCCCATGCCCAGGTGGGCCATCCAATTGCCTTACACGATGACGCCGTCTGGAGAGCACAGAAGGCAGTCATCAAGATGCCGGACTTCATCTGGCACACGGCAAGCAGGAAGCAGGATGATGCCACTGGCAGGGCTTCTCAGACATTATCCTGCCGGGAGATTCATCCGTCAGTCAATTAGGACATTAGGTCCAGCACCCAACCGACCGTCTTTTCTGCAGGACAATCTTGGACGCGGCACACCTCAGATGCATGAGGTGCCGTCTGCTGCTGGGCGCGGCTTTCCAGCTTCCAGCTTCCAGCAACGGCAACGGCAACGGCAACGCTGCTGCAGCAGCAGGGCCCAACGTCCGCCATTGGTCGCGGAAGGTGCAACGTGCAGAATGCAGAAAGCAGCAGGCAGACCGCAGCAACAGCAACAGCAACAGCAACAGCAACACAGCGAACAAAAGAAAGGGCAGGTGCGTGCAAGGTGCAGCAGCAGCGGCAGAGGGAGCGTGGGCAGACGGCAACAGCGCAGGGTTCAGGGTTGCCCAATGCCTGGCCAGTTCTTTCCCCATCTTCTCTGGGGCCTGTTCCCAGCGTTGCGCAATTGGCAGCAGCGACCACCCAAAAAGGACGGAAGGCAGGAAAGAGAAAGAGGCAGGCAGGCAGGCAGGCAGGCTCGGTTTCGTCAGTCACTCCTGCCTCGTAAACTAGGCAGTTGCTCGTACAGATAGACACCTTGGGTATTCGAATTTCGGACGGGAGTCCGTCTTCGCAGGCGCTCGTTCGTTCGTCATTCTCACGTTGCCTAAGGCTTCTCCCGTCCACCGGCTCCTCCCTCCTCCCTCTTTTCTCACTGCCAGCAACGAACACAACTCCAAGCGCCATCTTCACCCGACCACCACGGCCGCCAACTCAACCTGCCTCGCGCATCTTACCTTGCCTTACATCTCTGCAAAACCCTCCAGCTGCACCCTCCCGTCTGCTCTACATCGCTGGCATCGCCATCGGCCCTCTCCGCCATTTGCTTTTGCTTGTCGCTATCGCACCGCCTCTCCGTCTCCGTGGACGCTAACCCAAAAACGTTCAACGTTTTTTTCCCTCTCTGGGTGCTTCGACCGGGGCCACCGGGGCCACAAAAGCGGCCAAGCGTCTTCCCCTCCCTTGTGTTTTTCCACCTCATCCCTGCTCGGATTTCCATCCCCGTCGACCGTCGACCGTGGGGGGCAGGGTTTTCGGGAGACGTTCGCGCGGTGCCAGCCACTGACAACCCAGCCGACAGCGACCTCTTCCAACGCCCCGGCTGTGTTGGGCGATGCGCCGTGCACCACCGTCGACCGTCGGGGATACGTATCCCAGCACCGCATCTTGTGCTGGGTCGCTCAGTGTTCTGGGCTGGTCTTCTCTCCACTTGAATGGGCCTCTCGCTCTGCCGGTTCTGGGACTAGCTCCAAGAGCCCGGTGGACATGGATATGGCAGCTGCTGATGGGTCTGCCCGCCGGACCGACGGAGCTGCACAACCTACCAAGACATGCATAACTTATGCATCGCCAATAAGCCGTTGAAGAGCTTACCCGATGACGGATTACAAACCTCGCTGCCAGCTTGCCTGGAGAATCCTTTCCACTAAACGGTGCGCCCCGTCCGAACGAACCGTCATTCGCTTGGAACTCCCTGCGGGACTCTTGGTGGTGGGCAAACCCAATGCCATGCCATCCGAAATCCTAACCTGCAGCAAAATAAGACGGACATCAGTTGTTTGCTCTACATAGTTCACTTCGCGCTGCCATCTTAAGTTCCCACGGTGCGGCGCATTGAATTGCCTCCAGCTCTGCAGTTTGCCAGCATCAGTATGTGGGTGTCGGTCAGTGAGCCCTGCCCTGGCTTTCTCTTTACTGAGAGACCCAAGTCTTCGGTCAGACTTTGGACCGTTTGCCTGGGTTCTGAACCCACAGGGAACAGGCCTCGGTTGGTTTCCCCGGCCAGTAGGAAGAGCTGACGAGTCGCCAATGAGGAGCTCCACAGCTCAGGAGCGGCCCATGCTGCTAGCGACAATGACAACAGAAACGGCATGCAGCCCAGCGTTAAACCAACGAGCAGCGAGTCTTTGCAAGTTCGTTATGGATGTCGCCAAACTTCAGCCTTCACTACGGTTGAGGCAGACAGCGGCAACTTACAAGATCCCATGACATCCGCTGTTGAGCCCTTAGTCTGGTTCCGGCGACGTCAGCCTTGGTAGCCCCACCGTCGAGAAAAGGAAGAGGTCGGCTTTGGAGGTCGCGTCCTGTCAGACTTTGATTCTGCTGGTTCGACCGCTAGCCACTGTGCCACTCGGTCTCCCGTGAGCTCCGTCGCAAGCGGAAAAGCCCCGGCGGCCCTCATTCCACTTTCGGCCATTGAGTTTCCCGGCCACTTTAGCCATCATCGGCCTTCTTCATTGTCGCCGTTGTCCTTGCGGTGTTGTTCTGTCCACGGGTTTGTTCCAGGTTGGTGGGCAACGCAACGCTGTGGCGTGGATGTCAAGGAAGATGGACGTCTCCTTCCTGCTGGGGGCTAGTTGCCCGTCCCAGTGGATGGGAGCCGATGGAATGTAATGGAACGATACGATGAAAATTTGGGGGCGGAATCTCTGGGCAACAGCAAGCGACAACTAACGCCGAGGCAAAAGACTGGCCTGTGGTCGGTCACAGTTGAGCTGCAGCATCAACCTTTTCGCATGTGCCACTGCGTGCCTTTGGTACTTACTGCGTAGACATGGGCATCTTCAACTGGGCTTGATTGGCCGTTCGGAGGTTTTATCTGGAGGATCTTTCGACAACTCCAAAACTGGCGAGCGTCATCCAAGCTTCTCTGCCACAAGAAGCCTGGGCCACCTGTTGAACAGGGCAGATCATCAAAGCCGGTTTACGCATATGGAGCTGATCGACATATGAGCCGAGCAAAACATTATGAGCGGAATCTCGATGAAAGCTGCGCGAGTGGTGGGTGCAATTCAGTCCATTCGGCCATGGAATGAAGCTTCACGCAGTCAATCAAGGCGAGCCTGGCTAGCCACAGGTAACCCCCAAATGATAACGTGTCGCTATCTGACCTGGGATCACAGCCCCCGGGCTGCAAGGGACACCCATCGTCAATGTTAACGAAGTTGCGTTCCTGGTTCCGCACCCTGCGACTGAAGCCCGGAGGTCCAAGCAGCGGCTGCTACCACGGCGGTTTCTTGCAACTTGCGATATCGCAGTGGTCTCTGCTAGGAAGCACTGCTTGCCACTAACGAGAAGTGGGGAGAGAGCGCCACCCCGCAGCAATTGTCAACTTTTACGAATAGGTCAATGCATCATAACAAACACCGTCACTGTCTAACCACTGTTTGTTTGGCAGTGGTTGTCATGACAGAGTTGCACAAGAAGCCTAGGGGCATCCCAGCGCACAATCTCGCACACACTGTGAGGAGAACTTGGCCGCTGATCGCGAGTGGGTTTTCTTCACAGCCTTCCCCGTATCACTCCACGATGTCGATGCTTGGGTTTTCAAATTCTTCCAGCTGGAACCACTGGGCCTCGCTTGCACCCTTCATCCGAATGACTAAGAGCCTCAGTTGCGTCATCTGAACCCACACTCTTCCACAACCCAACCCAACCCAGCAAATGCCTTGGTCAGGTTCTGACGTTCAGTACCTTTCCGTACGCCGTACAGCGAACACAGAATTTTCCTTTGCTCGCTCGGTCGTCGTGTCCACACATCCCCTACCAGTCGTCGCGGCTCCATTGTGTGCCGTCCCGAGTCAATTGAAAGGATTGAGTGGACGGGCTTGTCACGATTCCTTGCGGAAAAGAAACAATATTGGAGAATGGACTGATTTCGCCCCCTCCAATGGAACCGGCGAGTCGCTTCATAAGGCCGATGCGCCGATGGAGTGCCCACGCCCTGCAAATTCAGAATCTTCGGGAGGCTAGGCTGCTTTTACGGCGTACAGCGACATCAAAATGCTGCGGCTTCACTGCTGCCAGCGGGCTAGATACAAGCATCCCCGTGCGACAGCTCCTATTGAGCCGCCGCTGTGGTTCGCCGCCTCCGAGCGAGAGATGCGATGGCGCCAGATCCTTTGTACGAGCATCAGCGAAACGCCGGCAGCATTCGCCCTGATTACTATGCGCCGCTTCTGCTGGAGCAACTGACCAATTGGGCTGATGATAAGATAAATTCCCACTGACTCTGTCCCGGGCTGAGTAGCAACTTTGCTCAGCCTCGGTGGTTTGTATGCCACAAGTCGAGCAAAAGCTCGTCCTCGCCTGGATACTATCGTCCCCAGCGCATCGCTACGACTCAGTCTGCGCAAGTGACGGGTGCATGGCCAGGTCATCCTGAACATCCCCATTTTTCAACAGTTTTCTTTGTTTTCCCTCTGCCCAATTGGATGAGTTACAACCAAACCCAAAGTCGACTTTGACTCTGCCGATCATTTCCTGTTCCTGAATCAATGTCATTGCTTGAGTCTTGCAAACTCTGCAGACTCCTCGATGCCCTGGGACTTGCGACATGAGAGACTTGACTCGAAAGTCCAACCAACCACCATGACGGCATCAAGGTCACATCGTCTGTCTAGACCTGCCCTGTCCCGCGGCCAGGGTATGACAACATTGAAAGTTGAGCTGGCAATTTCACCTTTCCCCCTGATCGATGGGCATCATCAAAGAGCAATTCGAAACGCATGCTTTTCCCGGACCGGCAACCTGCCGCGTGGATGTATCCCGAATCGTTCGGCACAACCTTGGTACCCTCGTGGAATCGCGGAAGTCGGCGCCCACACTTTTCAGCACTTACAGGCGGTTTAAAATGACACAAAGCAAGTCTTGTCGCTGACTACTTCAGCCCCGAAATCGAAAGGCGGCTTTCTCGCACGTGGAGCTGGGATCACCTGCCTGAACGTGACCAGTTCTCTACGCTTTGAGCAACTCGAATCCCCCGCATCCATCTCCCCAGAATCGCAATCGCATGATATTTGCGCCATCCAGATGGTCGCACAGTATGTGACAAAGTTCATCTCACAAACTAGGCCTGCACTTCTGATCAACATCTCTTGAGGGAACACGAAGTGCGGGGGTTGCTCAGACTTCACCGATGCGGGGAGTTCGCCTTTGTCAAATTCGCTTCGGACCAAGTCCGGCAGCGGTACGGTTACGCCCCCGGGATGTTGGTTCGCCTTTCATTCCTGCATCCGTCTGGTCCTCGAGGCTGACAGAAGGCCCTGCCACACCGCGCGCGTGCAACCTCTAGAGGCAGGTCAGCGATGTAAACTGGTCAACTTTAACCGTCTCTATGTGCCCGAACCTGCCACTTACACAGGCATACAGACGGAGTCACCCGGTCTTCCTTGATCACCCGTTATGTATTGATGGATCAGCTTTGCGCCAGCAATCGCACAAGAGTCTGCTGAAGGTGCGTCTTCGGTCCAACAGATGCTAGTCAATATCAAGACATGGGTGTCTTCTTCGGAGTGCGTTCTGTTGCCGAAGATGTGTCCCAGGCGCTGCTCTGCACACGCAGGCCATGCGCGAGCCGACTAGTCATCAGTTGGCAACTCCCCCATTATCCGTCGGCCACTTCACCCAACGGCCTCTTGGTACGTGGTGACTTGGTCAAAATCTTGGGCCACATGTCTCAACATCATTGCATGTCAGCCATTTGTCTCGCTGACAAGATGCCTGGAGCTGCACGGCTTGCTTACCTATGCAGGCATGCTACTGAAAACCTGATTCTGCATCTGCGGCCGTTCATGAAATCCCCATCTGGCACATTTTGCGACCAAACCCTTGAAGCGACGAAAATTCTTGTTGCTGCGCCGTAGTACATCGAATGCTTTCTTACCCCGGATCACTTCATCTGGGCCGGGCGGTGGATTGCGGTGTGGGGACGAATCCTCCCTCCATGTTGTGGCGGAACAGGCATCTTGACATGCCGAGATTGAGTTCTCAGGCTCCTTCTCCCGTCGTCCGCCGGTCTTGGGTAAAACACGCCGATGAAGGGCAGGAGGGGTCAGCGAGATCGGGGCGCTTCTCATGACCCAGCCGGATCTGACGACATCCAGTGCCGACAAGATCTGTTGAGATGTGATCACATAATGATCATAACGAAGCTCACTTTTGCGGGTCAAATCCTCGCTCCACTTTCGGTGCCCGTTGGCTTGTGCCTGGATTTGAAAAATACGAGAGCAAATCATCTTGACGAAGTTGTCCAATACGGGTCATCATCGACTGGCGCGAATGTTTTCGTCAATAGAAGCAATAGTTTGCCAGGCTGTACCGAACCTTCCATCATTGGCACTTTTGTTCAGAAGAGCAGAAATTGCATTTGGGTGCCCTGGAATCCGACCGAGTTTGCAAGGATCGGTACACCCACTTTGGCTTCACGCGAACGATTGCGGTTCAAAGTTGCATCTGACTGGCGCAGGATCGCGCCTGGAAGATGGTGTGCAGCGTCAGAGGCGACTCACTTGTTGAGTCGATGTGCCCAGCCCGACGAATGGCCGGTAGTGAGGTTTTTTTTTCGTCTTGTGTCCCTTGCATTAGCCCTGCCCTGATGGAGGGTTACCATGGCAGGCCATTCGTCAGTCCTGCAAAACACCTGCAAAGAAGACGGAAGCGAAAGGGAAGAGACGGGTGACGGGGACTATCCGCAGTCTGGCCGCGCGTTAGAGCTTCAGCGGAAGGCCGGCGAAGTTATCCTGTGCAGGGCATACTTCCTATTACGGCGATTCCGTCGCATTGCAGCCCGTCGTTGACTGCCAGCAATGCTTACTCGCATGTGAAGTTGTTGCAAGCGCCTCCTCTCTCCGGTCTCCAAGACTGCGGTGGTCGAACGTAAGTTGCAGAGCCTCCGAGAGATGCTGAACGGGTTATGCCCCGGGATGATGTAGCCCTGTCATGAGGTACATCGCCTTCAGACCGGTCTCGACTCGGACAGAGACCCATTGGCATGCTGCCTTTGACAGTTGATCGTCGCCGGTGGAAAAGTCTGAGGCGGCAGCGTCCTTTCTCGAAGTTGTCGGTGGATGCAGCCACATAGCGATCAGTCCGTCGAGCGGCAAGCGGCAAGCCACGTCGGTGTTCCATTCTCAACACAAAATGTCAGAATTTTCTCCGGTGCCGATGGTGCCCGAAGTTAATGACCCTGTGGCGGCGAACTGATGCTATCTTTGGGCTAGGAAAATGGCCACCACGAGGTCGAAGCCGATGGTTGCAAGCCTCCCGTTGAAGCGGCACAGAGCAGTTTGAGATCTTGCTCTTTATTCGATCCCCGGATGAGGAAAGACTGTCCGCCCGTCCACGTACTCCATTACAATCTGTTACAGATGGCGGATACTGTGCTTCGAAAAAAAAAAGGCGTTTAACCTTTGTTCTGGCTTGAATTTTTGAGGTAACCTGAGGCCATTCATCGTACGGCCTCAGAAGACAATGGCGGCTATTCTGCAGTCCTTCAAAGTCTCTTGGCATAGAAGCGGTGGTTTCGGCTAGGTCAGACCGCTCCAAGTCCGGGACGGCGGGCTTCATCCTGCCGTCGATTCGGTCGTGCGCTTGTTGATATGGCCCGTTGCCATGGTCTGCCAGCCATCCGCGATGGTGCGGCGTGGCCATCTGGGGGAGAATTATTCTTCGCACGCCGCACGATGCCCTTAGGGGCTCGAGGCACCCGGCGCCCGTCTTCCATCACCATCGCAAGTGCACGGCGGTTCCAAATGCGGAAACAGGCTACCACATAGCCGCAAATAGATCGCGGCTTTCTCAGAGAATATTCCTGCGACACCAAAACAGTCTTGAACGCCCTGCATCAGGTTTCTCGTTTTCAAGGTTGCCTGAAAATTTTCTGGAAATTGAACCTCCTCCCTTCAAAGTCATCCAAGCTTGGTATTGCCGGCTTGCAGCCGCAAAGAGCTTCAATCAACGCCAGTGGAGACTGACTATTGCGCTGCAAGGACAAAGCCAATGCGGAACACGAAGAGCAGACAACTTACGCTTCTTTCCGCTCATTATCATGAGAGCAGACCTCTTGTACCCGCGAAGCCGCGAAGAGGCGAAGATGCACACGTACCTGCAAGGCTCTTCTTACCTTACACCCCCGCGAACCTCGTGGCAGCATGGACTGGCGCCAGGACCATTCGGTTCCGAGAACGACGGTTGTGATGCAAAGTCTCGGCGCCACAAAGGTCTTAGACCATGATCGCCCGTCAACCCGCGATAAGGACCATATCCAGTGTAGTCCGGCGATGATGCGCTGGCTGCGACACACCAGACCCCGGATCGATCAGCCCAATCTACCACCATCTCGGGGTACGGTGCACTGATGGAAAGCAGGGCTCACTCGATGGCCTTGGTCCATATGGGAGAACCATCGACTGGCGATGTTACTCCAGGTCGCGCCATATCAACTTTGAAATAAGGCTTCAACATCATACGGGGCTGGTCTCCCACTTATCGGTGACCGGTCGCATTCACGATGCATGGACACGCGCCGGTCTCGCATTCCGCGGACGGCATAGGATGCCCAACGTCATGTCAGGCGCGCAGCGTGCCGAGGTGACGAAGTCCTCCCGACGTCTTTCACGCGCTGCCTTGCCGCCCATCACACTTGTCCATTGGGCCACGTGTGCGGCCAGCGGTAAACCATGTTCCCCTCGTCACGGATGCAGCAGTGGCCTTTGGACGAAAAAGCAGAGCACGAGCAGACCCTGCAAAGTTGAGCCTTGACAGTTGCGCCCGCTTTACGGCGAAAGGATGTTAAGGTTTGATGTTTTCTCGCTGTTCGTTCTTTTCGGGGAGTTCATCTGGAGTATATTCCCCGTGGGGGCGTGCGGAAGGGTGGGAGGTTAGGCGCTTTGGTACGTCGCGGTTCGCGGAGGTGGGATTCCGGGGAAGACGGGCTGGTTTCACTTGTGAACCTTGCCCGACGCGGGGGAGGAATGCTGTTGGCTTTTTTTTCTTTGTTTACGAAGTTTTGCGACCGTGATGGTTTTCGCGGCGCGACGAGAGAGATTTGAAGCTGGCGATTGTGCAGGCTCAATTTGGCAGATGAAGCGAGGTTTCTCTTCTTTGCGGGGTTCACGTCTTGATTGTAGCTTGGGCGTTGCCAACGTCCTCTTGTGTGGCGTCATCTCATTCGCCGGCCATCGCGAAGCGGTCGCGGGAGGACCGGGGCGCGTCAGAGATCGCGGGCGGGAGAGCAATGGCGTCGCGCAAGACTTTTGACCATGTTCTTGACGCTGGCCCTTAAGAGGCATGGGGGCATGAGCGGGCGGGTGCGGTGCGGTGGTATTGGTTTGTGGGATAATTATCCCACGATGCACGGCGGTGATGAGGTGTGTGATATTGGGGGATATCCGGCCGGCCGTCACCTCGCGGATGCGGGATGCAGGTACCGCGGCGGTGGTAGCGGGATCAGCGCGCGTATGGTGTTGTGCTGCGTGTTGCGGGCGGATCGTCTGAAGGGGCCATGCCGGTTTGTTATGCGCAAGCGCGACGGCATGGTTAAGGCGGTGGCGAGGTGCAGTGCAGGGCTGCAAGAAGGCCAGACCCGGCCGAGCGTGAAGAGGGCAGACGGATTGACGGCGGCGTCATTTTGTGTTAGCAGGGCTGCAGGAAGGAGGGCTGATGAGGGAAGTTTCTTCTGTCCTTCTGGACCGGGTTGAAGAGACACATGCTCCGTCGTCCGCTGATGGCCGAGGCAGAGGCGTTGATGTCAAGGCTGGAGGCCTGCTCGGGGCACGTCTGCTTGGATCGAGTGATGCAAGAGGCTTTCTGGGTGTTTGCCTCTGCTCTTTTGGCTCATTGTTGATTTCGATTTTGAGTGTGAGAGCCGACTGGGCGACTCACTCGGGCGAGTGGAAAGTCGGGCGCGCTCGAAGGATATCGAGGATCCGGACGAGTGTTTACTCCCAGGCGAGCCGCACGTTTTTCGAGTCAGCCTAGTGGCAAGGCAGTGTCAACACGACCTGGCCTGGAATTACACGACTCGCAAGATGGGATGGATGCTGGTGCTGACAGGAATAGTGCTCTAGGATGCGAGGCTGAAAAAAAGTCGTCCGCAAGTGGCTTGAGTTAGGCATCGTAGGCAGCAGCGCGGAAAGCGGGGTTTCACTGGCTTCTAGTTGCAAACTAGCCCCTTCATCAAACAATTCACTCGTCTTCGGTCCCGGAATTCACGGCGGGGTGATCTTGCGTGCGTATTTGTGACTCATTTTGCGGCGCAGACTTTGGAGCATCTTGGTGGACATGAGTTGCGAAGGAATCGTATAAGTGTGTCTCTCATTTTGGCCGCCGGCGGACGTTTGACGTGCACCATCGACTCCCACCATGGCGCCCGCGAAGAAGAAAGCATGCGCCCATCAGACCGTCCTTCTCGACGCGTCAGAATACGGCCGCAAGACCGCAGGATTCGAACGCGTACCCGTTGACAAACGCATCGCTGCGACGACGCGTTCCGGGAGAGTCCCCGACGGCGGTACATCGTCGCCCGGCCCCGCCGCGCCGGACGCCTCCACTTTTCCGGGCCCGCTCGTCCTCCCCGACGACGAACTCGCGCTGCACCCGCGGTACCCCCCGCAGAGCCTGCGGTCGTGGATCAACGGCGGATATCGCAACCCGATCACGCCTGATCGCAAGACGCTGTATGTCGCGGAGGTCCCGCGCATCGAGGACAGCGCGGCGTTCATGAGGGACTGGGCGGATCCTGATGTCGAGGACATCGTTGACCCGGAGGAGTTCCCGCGGCTGGAGCATCCTGGCACGGGGGACTTGGTGGAGTACCTGGCGGCGTTCTATCACCCTCTCGAGGTGAAGCTGCTACCCGTCCCGATGAGGTTCGTTCGCTGGGAAGGCGCGCGGGAGGGAAAGGTTGCTGGGAGACCGAGCATGGTCGGGCTGGCGGCGGGCGAGACGACGGTCGTGGGGGTGCGGGCGCGGCCGAGCAAGGATGAGATTGCGCGGATGCAGCTGAACCTGAACGATTTGCTGGACGCGCTGATGGGGGTTCTGCCGGGGGACGCGTATGCTTCTGTGATGGTGGCGGCGCAGGATCTGTACGAGGACGAGGAGGACGACTTTTGTTGCGGGCGGGCGTTTGGGGGGAGTCGGATCTCGGTTGTGAGTAGTTTTCGGTACCGGCCTGTGTTGGATCTGGCTTTTGGGGTGGAGGTTGGGCATATGTGGCCGCTGGCGCATTGTGGGAGGTTTGTGGAGGGGTTTTGTGAGGAGTTTGAGAGGGAGAATGGGGGTGGAGTCGAGGTGAATGGAAATCAGAAAAGGAAGCGTGGGGGAAGGAAGGTTGGGAGTGTGGGTTCTGGTGAGGAGACGGTGCTGGATTTGAAGAAGAAGCCGCACACGGCACTTGGTGCTGCGATCAATGTTGCCAAGAAGGTTGTCGTGCCGAAGACGAAGGAGGATCAGAGGGGGCTGTGGTTCTCGAGGGTCGCGAGGACGGCGGCGCATGAGTTGGGGCACTGTTTTGGAATGGATCATTGCGTGTATTATGCTTGTGTCATGCAGGGCACTGCAGGATTAGGGGAGGACGCGAGGCAGCCGCCTTATTTGTGTCCTGTCTGCGAGGCGAGGGTTGTCTATGGGCTTGGGGAGATGGGTGTTGTCGAGGGGGGGAAGGGTGGTAGGTGGGTTGAGGGGAGGAAGACGGAGGTTGAGAGGGAGAGGATGGAGGCTATGAGGGCGTTTTGTGAAGGGTGGAAGGGGGTTGGGATGTTTGCTGGGTATTGGGGGTGGCTTGGGGAAAGGTTTAAAATTACATGATTCAACATAAGAGAGCTTATTTAAAGAACTCTACTACTACTATCGTCCCTATCGTCCTTATTACAACATGTTATTCCTACCGGTAGGTCTCGGTGCCCCCCCCCCCCCCCCCCTCTCTCTCTCTCCGTATTCCTATTGTCGTTGTCGTTGTTCCTATCGTCCTGTACACCTACTACACGCCTATACAGCTAAAAAAGTATTTGCCCGGATATGAACACTCATAATATAAGGTCAGAGGAGTTGTCTGGCAATTGAGATTCTTTGATATTTCTTCTGATTTACGAAAAAAAAAAAACAGCTATGAAGAACAGGAATTCGCGTCATGGGCGGGCTACTATCATCACCTCATTACTCGCAAACCAGGCAGATATTTATAGTAGAGAATTGATTAAACATGGTTGGGAAACCTTGACCCAGCGAGATGGAAAACAGACTGAAATGTAAGAAAGCTACGCTGGTGGATTCCACCGAAGATCATTCATCCTACGTCTCTTCAATCCAAACATCTTCCGAGGGCGGAGGGTTTAATCCATGGTTCTGGTCCGCCAGCCTTTGCAACTCAGCGCCACAATGCGGATACATCTGTGGAAGAATGTCTCTCAGAGACACAATACCACTCTCTTCAGTACGAGATGCCATGAAAATACCTATTTTACTTTCTGATCTGAACCAGGAGGGGGTTCTGTCCAATACGTTTGCCCCTGAGATAATGCTCAGGGCTTGGTCTGCGTCAGGCCACCAAATAGCAAATCTGTTCGAGTTGTATTGGAACCAGATGTTGCAATCCGCTCCGTACTGAAGAAACAGCCTAACAAATCCCTCAAAAATATTCTCGGGGTCTTGGCAGCTCAAAGAGTGCACTAACCATAAGTGCCAGCACAGGAATGATAATGACTCCATCACTGGACCGCCAGACAAAATTTGGATAGACTTCGTGTTTGCCGACAAACCGGCTTCAAATAATCTCGATAAATTTGCGAAAACGCTCGCACAATGACGATTTCTTATATGTTTGAAACCTGGCACAAAGTAAACATCGGCCACTCCGGTCAAATAATTGTCCAAAACAAAATCGCTGTAATGGACCATTCCATGCTCGGTGCATAGTTGACGGGAAAGTTCATCCCGGGGTATGCACGGAAGTCCTGTGCCCAAATCCAGTCTTGCGAGGAGGAGACACAATGCAGCATCAGCCGATAAGTACACCTTGCCGTGTGCAAGACTTGCGCTTTGGACTGACCAAGTGATAGGGCCGGTGAAAGACAATCCTGGGCTCAAGTGATGAGATTTGACGACCTGCAATATCTGCTGCAGAAGGGCTGCAAGGCGAGCTTCTTTCATGCTAGTCGAAGAACAACGTTCCACTGGCACTAGCCTGTCGCACAGAAATAAAAGCCTGTCTCTAGTGAAATGAACACTTGGCCGAAACACTTTCAGACATGCGATGAAAGCCTGGAGGTGAAAGTCCGATTCATCGAAGTTTCTGGCATCAAGACGGGCGAGTTCTTCGATTTTTGGTCTGGCGAGAAACTCATGCACTGACCGATGTATGCATCGAACTCTTGGTTGATGCATGAAACGGTGGTTGAACTTGCCGTCGTTGAATGGAAACTTTGCGCGCTCGTGCAAGTACTCGTCATCCACTTCGCCACGGATAATGCTGCTGGCGTATGACCCAATCGATGAGGATGGACTTTCGACGGCACCACTGAACCCATCTTCACTGCCGCTGCCAGCCTCCTTCGTGGTGGCTATAGTTGTCTGTTGGTTTGCGGCGGAAGCGGGAGGTATGGCATTTCGCTTCTCAGAGATGCTTGGCTCATAATGGCGAGGTCTGTCGTCCTCAGAGGGAACCGTGTATGTTTCCAAGAGACCCATGCATCTTTGGTAAATCATTCTGCGAGCCTTTTCTATCCGTTCTCTCTGTACTGATTCTTCCATTTCTCCGATTGGCAGATTGATGGCGAAGTCTTTGTCTCGTTCGTATTCGTCGATGAACGAGTAGTACATGAGTGGAACTTGAAACAGAGACGGCCAGAACAGCCACTTTTCCGTACCAATAGCGTAACGTGAAACTGTGAGAATCGTCCGCATGGCTCTCATTTTGTCGATTTGGCTCGTGTGACCGCTGTTTCTCATAGAGTCGAATATTGATTGATACAAGGCTTCCAGCTCGTTGGGTAATGCGCTGATTCTTCCCTCGAGCTCTCCCAGACTTTCCCCAGATAATAAACCCCACTTCAAACTCCGAAGAGTGATTTTCACCCACAAAAACACGCCCTCAGCCTTTTCTGTTATGGTGTCGGCGAGATTCAATATTTCGGGGCTTCGAAGGGATACTTGGGTAAACTCTTCATTTTCGGAGAGCTCCTCGTTGACGTAGGTTTGCATATCTCGGCGCGTGATTTCTTGGAGCTTGATCCTGGGGCAGTCGGCCAATCGCTGCGTGAAAATTTCCCATTCCCTGCTTGAGACGCAGATTTTGATATCATTATTATGTTCCTTGGTCCATTTGAGTATCGTCTTGAGCATTCCGTCGTGGTCTCCATCGTATTCATCCAGGCCATCGATAAAAAAGACCAGTCTGTGAGACGATAGGAAGCCTGTCTGTTCAAAGAGCGCTTCAAGAGCGTTATCGACGTCTTTAGTATGAATTGAAACCAGTTTGTCATCGAATACTGATTTCCAATGACGCGGAAAAACATCTTCTGTAAATCCTGGAAGCTCTTGGAGGATAGCGTAGAGCAAAGCCCGCCGAAGCCCGCCGAGGGACTTTTGAACATCGATGCCTAGTCTCCAGAAGAAGAAGTTTGTCATCATCAACGATTTATCTCCAGCCCAAGAGCTCAGATAATCCTGGGTCTTCGGACTTTGACAGAGATATTTCATGAGAGTCGACTTCCCGGCGCCTGGCTTCCCGGTGATGTGAAAAACGCCATCTCCATGGCAAAGCCAGTCAATAATTCCCTGACGCGCCTGAGATTCTTCTGCTGTTTCCGTTTCTGAAGCTGCTCCTGACTCTAATATCCAGCCGAAAGTATGCTCATGCGCTTCGTCGACTTCGTCAAATCTGTCTACCATCCCGTCGACTTTTAGTCTGTCCATAATCATTAAATAGGCCTTTCGGCCAAGCGCTGTTTTCGATTCGTAAACGATTAGACGAACTTGCTCTAGTAAACTGGGAATGTGCCCCCACGAGCTCATGCTGCTTTCGAGATTGGTAGTGCTTCTTCTGAGTTGCTTCAACTCTTCCATCTGCTTGTTCCCCTGGTCGCTTATCCTATCAAGGTGTGCTCCAAATTCATATCTACGTACATAACGTGGTCAACTTGATTCAAAGTCTCTCGTGAAGGGGGCATCTTACCTGGTTACTTGCATCAATTGCAGTTGTATTCTCATCAGGCAGTCTTTGAGGTCCCGTTGCAACCCTTCCTTCTCGTTCTTCTTGTACAAATTCTTGACCGACTTCCAGACGACGTGTCGTTTCTTGGTTGACTTCAACCTGCTCAGCAGAGCAAGCAGTTTGACCGTAAGGTCTTTGTACTCGTCCGCAAGATTCAACAATTGAACTTCGTGAGTGTCGCTAGCCGACCCCTTTGTGGTTTGGCGCACATTATCAACCTGCTTATGGAGCAGATTGATACGGTTCTCCAACTCAGCATTCTCCTTCGTTGCAGCAGCGCCAAACTGGCTAATTTGTTGAGCAATCGCGATGTTCTCGGCGGCGAAGTCGATGAATGTGATGACTGCGCTGACAAGCCCGATGATCTCCACGGGCGTCATCATGTTATCTGTGTACTTTGGGCGATTAAGGCAAAAGGCGATCCCGAAATGTTGCTGTCTCAAGACTGATGTAGGAGTCCAAGGTCGGGTAGACGAGCCACCAAGGCGGCGGCGGCAGCTGGGCTCAATATTGGTACAGTCTTCGTCGTGGCTTGACAGGTCGTAAACGTAGTATGACACCGCAAGAAATGGTGCCGGCGGAGGCCGCTGACCTGGGCAAGCTCCGAGCGATGGCGAGCAACTCAGGTGCTTTCCCTAGCAACCGTCGAAATCGGTGGTGAAGATGGCAGGAAGTCTATCGTGGTAGGGAGCCTTGCCTGGTCCGCATGACCCCACGTCTGCGGTATCTGGAAATGAGCTTGGCCAATGACAACTCCAGCATCAAGGCGGCACAGCAGACGCAGGTAATCAATAAACGGAAAAGATAAGCCAATCACCACTTCGCAGGTTCCAAGCGAAGTATGCTTTTCCCGCCAACCACCGAGTTATTCATAGCACTGTGATTGTTATCTTTTCAAACCATTTCATCCAGGCCGTTGCAAATGTTCGCGCTACCTCCAGAAGTGATAGAACCGGAAGATCAAAAGAGACTGATGACTAGCGGCGCATTCGGAAGCTCTTGATCATACAAAATATGACTTTTCATCAGTGATACATGTTCTTCTACGCAGAAAGTTGGAGGCCGTTCTGTGGCCGGGGGTTTTAAGCAATGAGCACCAGATTCCAGCATCATGAACCGACGAATAGAGAACATCAAAGCTATGCAGACCAGTGAGTTTCGTATTGAGAGGTCTCATTTCAAGATTCACATCTTCGCCCACGGCGCAGATAGCATACCTTAATATGTTTGAACAGTTTGATCGTCTGATATCTAAAGAATGGAGATAACTGATGTTTCTATATCATCAAACCAAGTTTCTAGGCTTTCTCCCTTTGGCGTTTGTTCCCCAAGCTTGGCTTTGCCCGTTTGCGTAAAGCTAGGGTCTCCCGGTTGCGGAATTGGGTCGAAATGCTTTTGTGGCTCGCGAATCCGCTGTTGGAGCAATGCCGCCATTCCCACTCGTTGAAATTGACCGGCATTCCCAATTGACCGAAGTAAAAGAATGATGTTGGGACTATAATGCAGCGATGGGTCCTGGGGGTATGTACAAGTAGCAAGCAGACAATGTACAGGGCCGTCTGCAATTGCGACGTCTAGATTCGCCGAGCCAATTGCAGATTTCTCATCGAACAACATTTGAATGGAAGTTCGGACTCCATCAATCTCCTGGCCCTCCTGCACTGTCTTCAGCATTGAAGCTTTGACATAGCCCCGTAAGGTCAATGAGCCAGCTTTCACTCGCCCAAAGGGATCGGTCGAGTCGAGATCAACATCGTGGCCGACGTATTCTATCTCATCGACCTCTCCTGGTCGGCGGCCAAAGAAATGAGTGGAAAGGAATGTTATTGGAGAGCCTTCGACAGCTGCCCAAGACCATGATGGGGCGCGGTACGTGTCTGGACGCCGTGCTGATTCTGGCACGTTGACATACCACAACAGTCCAGAAGCAATATCATCCAGCCAAACACCCGCTAGATAGAGGCTGGGTTTCTTGATGGAAAAGGCTCTTGCGATACCGGATAGAGCTGGCAACCTGTCGGCGTCTTTGGTGATATTTCTTTCCGTATAGTTTTGCAGCATCCGATACCAGTTGTCGTATGACACATTCGAGTCATTAATGGCAACCTTGGGATCGCCTCCAACTGACTTAGAGACCTCTTTATTCCCAGGTTTGATGTCCGGGACTATGTCTCTTGCCATCTTACCGAGCCAACCCCTGGCTGTAGAGTTTTCGGCTGATTCGCCCTGGCCATAACCGTAAGGAGAACTTCCGCTTTCGCTGATGATGGACTGTCTGCACTCCCAATGTACTTGATCCGCCGCATAATGAAGTGTTCGCGGCGATAGAACTCGCTCCTGAAGCGTCCATGCTCGACCGTTTAACGGTTCCCTGTCGATGCGCTGGAACTTGTGGAGTAACGGCCCGATTGAAACGCCACGATTCAAAGAGTCACTGTTGTGAAAATGAAGTGGTATGAACAGCTCATCGGGGGCTTTACGGATCAAACCATGAGTACCGTCAGGCGCAGATGTCGCAGCAATGGTAACGTAAGCCTGGGAGTAAACCTGGGCCATCCTGGCTGCCTCCCGGTCCCAGTCGTCCGCGTCGTCCTGTACAATACACAGAGAATCAATCCACAGATATCGCACCCCGAGTCTTCTGGTAACGTCCATAGCGTCATTGAAAGTTTTGTTTAGTGAAGACGGGTCGATCCTGGTCCTGAAGGCAAGCAAATTGGCCTTTACCGTTCTGACTACGGGAGCGGCTCCCCAGCAATGGCTCAATGCAACGTGCGGCGCATGGTTGCAACTGGAGCCGTCCACCAAAAGAACATCCGCATTTGTTGTTGTAGGCTGAAGGTCAAGAAGCCGGGTTGGGAAGGATGTTGCTGATGCGAAAAGTGTCTGGTACCGGGAGCAAACATCGTGGCTTTCAAGGCAGGTTTGAATCCATTTAAGAGGTCGTCGGCACTTCTTCACAGGCTCTGGCTTTTCGCCAACCACCGTGAGAGTTCTCTTTGCGCGAGAATCTTGGATCATGTCAGACGCAGGTAAGCCAGTAGCCTGAGCGATAACATACCATCGTCTGCATAAAGTCCAAGCTCGCACGTCCTGTACCCACAACTCACCTGAATACCGTAAAGCTGCTTCTGGTTAACACTCCAGCTGCTTCGGCTCAGCGCCCTGACATTGACCGGCTCAACGATCAGAGGGGGATATTGATCAGCCCAATCCGTGTGTCCCATGCTGATATAAGCACATCCGCTGGGGAGCTGTTCAGATTGTTCAAATTTGAGGCTTTTGAAGAACAAATGACAAAGTTTACATGTCTTTGCCGATTCTTGCAACGAAAAGAAGGACGGATAATGAGCCTGCGACGGGGCTGCCTCGAACTCATCAGGCCTTAGTGTGACCCCAGTGGCCGAGGGGAGATGCTGCACCTCAATACTTTTGCAAAACTGGCATAAGAACATGCTTTATTCTGCAAGGACAAGGGCGTGTAACGAGATAAACTTGTTGCGGGACATGTGTGGTTCTCGCCTATTGTACCAGTCCCAACGGGGAGGTAAGAAAGTGGACATGTTTCGAGCCAAGTTGCATCAAAACCTGAACTCGTGAAGACTTGAGAACTCCACGTGACTTGATACAAACCAATCACAAGAGCAACATCATTTGCATGCAGCCGCCGCATGCGAACTCCGCCCAGTGGAGAGCGAACCAATAGAGGATCAATGAACATATTCCCCCCTAGCAAAGTCCCAATGTATGTCCGCTCGAGCATCCTGCTACTTGGACCCGGCAGGTCGCTCATGATGTTATTACCCAGCATTTTAGACAATCGTGTTACAAGATTGCCATGCATGACCTCTGTTATTAATCTGAACAGATATCTTCAGAGTCCATGTCCTCATAATCATACGCTCCTGGCTGGTATTATTGTCGGTAAGCTGCACTCAGGTATCAAACTGTTTCAGAAGGAATGTGGTCTAGGAGACCTAGCTGGCACGCTTCATCACGGCAAATTCTGCTCTCTCAACCTCTGACCGTCCACAGCGACCGTCTCATGCTTTCGAAAAGCGAGGCTAACACAGGGACTTCTTGACATATGTTGATGGATAGTTGCCATTGTGATAGTACAACGCTGGGCTCAATCTCGCAGCGAGTAATCGCGAACGGCTGTAGTATCAACTGCAGTTTCTTACAGTACGCCATGTGCCAACGCATAGCTAATCACATGGACTACGTGAATTCGCTATTTGGATGGGAACGGCTCGTACCACGAGAAATGCGCCCCCTTGATTGATTTGACTGCAGACTCCACCTCATTATTGTCTTTCGTTGAGGTGCGGCTGGATCACCCGCCTCCCCGAGCGGGGTGAGCCAATCTTTCAGGGCAAATTTGGTTAGCGAATCTTCTTTCGACTTGTGGGTTGACATTTTTGGTATGTGCTATGTAGTACAGATTCCTTGAGTCCTCTATCCGCTTGCGGTTCATCCGTTCATTCATCCATACGACTATTCCTCCAACTGTCTACTTGTGTTCTGTGACACACAGATAAAGAAACTATGGAAGAAACCACAGCTAAGAGGGTATGTGTCTTACCCATTGGTGCATACGCAGGTTGTTCGTCGAGGTTTCTCATATCTCAGCAGATCGTGAACAGATACATCAGCTATTGAGCTCAATAGCCTCTCTTTCAATGAGAGTCACTTAAGGGCGTGTCTAGCAGTAGACAGCTAAACATACCTATATAAAGAGCGGAATGAACGTCTTGTCTGTCAAGTGAAATTGAAATTCAACACATCAAAAACACCAATCAGTAAGAAAAACACAACCTTTTTCAGTTATTCATTATTTGACCACTCATTGTCCAACATCTGAGAACATGACGCCTCGTGACGAGATGAAGTCCACCCCCGCGAAGTCGGCGACGCCGCTCAATCCCACTGACAACAAATAGTGCGGCAAGTGTGGTAAGAACTTCGCTGGAACCGTCAGGAACTGCACCTGCAACAAAGATAATTGAATTGTTGGTAAAAGACGTAAGTGGTAGAAGCCCCTCGACTCTAACCGGGTCTTCCAAAGCTTACCTTGGTCTAGGCTGCTTCCGTTCAGTCTGATGTCTGGTGTTACGCTTTAGTTGCCCATGAGACTTAGTACCAGGCTCAATTCATTATATCCATGTGGCATATGGCAGTCAGTAACGGGCATTGAGAGGCTTTGCGCCAGAGTTGGCAAAACCTGCATATGCGTTTTCGCAACTGTTTGCCAGTCATCAATACTATATAGTAACATGAATGCTGATTGTTGCGAAGCGTGAAATTGAGCATAAGTAGCAAGGTGCATATCAGGTGCCCTTTGACCAAGGCCCGTATTGTTGCAACATGCGTAGTTGGCCGTACATGTTTGCTTGTCTGTGAGCCGGCAGCTATCATTGACCGTTTGTTGGCGCTCGGGTTAACATTCCTCTAGCGCTCCATGAACGGATCGGAGGGCAAACAGCCTTCCATTGTAGCCGCTCATATCCCGGCCGCGCCGCCCAGCCTCCCTACTGTCCGTTTGACAAACACGTCCCTTGTCGCATATGCATCTAGGCGGTGAGGGGCAGGGCTGCCCAACTATTGATAACCACCCCATGGCCACCCTCGAATTCCCCATGAATCTCGCCCATCACTTTTCTTTCCCTTCTTCCACATACGGACACCACCAATTCATACATCATGGACCCTCGAGACCTCGCTCCTGATGAAGTCGTTCTCGATCATATTTTCCCCGATCAACCTCACGTCTCTACCTCCGTCATCCTCCAGGATTGGGACAAATGTGTGTTCAAGGCTAGCTTCCCAGATTCCTCCGAACCTCGGTGCCCCTACATCGTTCGTCTTGAGACTGTGGACGGGGATGAGGAGGCTACGCAGTTTGCCATCGTCTCAGCTATGCAGCATATTGCCTCGCTTGCCATCGACAGTATCGTCCCGAAAACATTCCAAACTGGCGTCGTCAATAGTGCACAAGGCAAACGACTGCAGTTCAGTGTCATGGAATTCATCCAGGGAGACACACTGGAAGAAGTTTGGGAGCAAATGAGTAGCGAGAATCAGCGATCCGTTGTGACTGCTTTGGTTCAAGCACTGGGAAAGCTGCACTCTATTCGAATTTCCGATGCCCGAGTACAAACCCTGCTACGTCAAGTTCTGGATAACTCGAATCGAGACTCCTTCCAGGAAGCAATCATGGGCGGGCCGAGCACGGGATTCCTCAAGGATGGACCAGCTCTTCTCGGTGCCATAACCAAGAGTTCGGAACTGGAAAAGCCTTTCTGCACCATATCGCCCACCACGCCTGCTGGTGATGTCGTTGTTCAGTCGCAATCCTCGGCTCTTTCAAAATCGAGCGGACCATCATGGAGCAGTGGGGGCATGAGTCTGTGTTTTGCCACAACGACCTCACCCCTCGCAACATCATCCTGAAACCTTGCAACTCTCCCGACGGAAGTTCCGACTACCAGCTTTCTGCTATCATTGATTGGGAGATCTCCGGATTCTACCCTGCTTCTTACGAGCTCAGCCTCCAAGACACCTACCTTAGTGGGGGCAACCGCCTGATTTCCTTCTACTCGCTCTTGAAGAGACAGATGAAGGATCTGGTGCCTGCTTCCTCGCCGCAAGTCTCCTTGCTACAAGTCATGGAGATCCTTTTCGAATCTAGACAGAGAAGACTGGTAGAAGGCTCCAACATTCCGGCAATCATCCGCCAAAGATTCATGCAGAGATTGCAATTGCGTCGGGATGAGGACCCTTACATTGGATGGATACCAAAGGATCAGGGAGCCGCGCAGCTCGTGCTCTCTCGTGCTGACGCCGAGCGTCTGGAAGACGATGTTGTTGCCGAGATAATCGGGGAGGAGTAGGCGAAAGTAGCTCGCTAGCAGAATGAAATCCAAAGCATTTCGTCAATAGATATGAGCAATTTCACGAAGAGAACTCTTGTGCATCTCTTTCCACTCTTTATCATTAAACTTATTGGACTAGCTGTGTACCGCAGCCTGATTATGGCCGAATTTCTCTGGGAGCTTGTCTCCCGCCGCACGCCCGGCATTCAGTCGGAGACTTGCTATCTCGGCCATGCACGCACAAGAAATCTCTTAAATCAAACTTTATTGATGGGGGAATTGATCAAGCGTCTTGGGACCACTCTCTAGGAGTTTCAGTTGAGGGAGAACCGCCGAAGAGGTGGCACATGCGGCTTGGCTTTGTGGAGATTTCAGGTCAGTATCGTCACACATACGGCATCAGTGATGAGCCTCCTAAAAAGTTGTCAGGACCCCCAAATTGGCAGATGATAAGCGTAGGACGTATGCCAGATGTGACATTCAATCGGAGCTCGGGAATGACGTTTCTCTCAAGATTGCTATGAGCAACCAAAAGTCGCATATATAGAGGAAGCTTGAGCCTGGCAAGTCTAAGGACACGCCGCTCTCTCACGACGACTAGAGTATCTTGGCCATTCACCATCGACAAAAACAAGACGGACGATCATCAAGAGGGTGGAGCAGGCATTTGATAGCGACATCTGAGGTGAAAGGGAAAGCCTCATATTCCAGTTCCATAATCGTACATGTATGGATCCCACCTTTACATGACAGTTTCGAGATCTTTTCAGAATATTAGGCGGATTTGGTAGTTCTGATAGATGCTGCGCTTTCTTCTCACACAGCCAACGGGCATCTACTCAGCTCCACAGCGACATGCCTTGGCTCACAAGACACGTCACGTCTGCTAAGTAGGATCCAAAGGAAAGGCTCATGAAGCAAACTTACCTTCTACAATCGATGCGATACTATCGTCCCCATCTGAGTGGGAGGGTTCATATTGCAGAAGTTCACTCGGTACACAAAGAATCCTTTCATATGGTCTGTTTATGTCTGGTACTGGAAACAATTTGAAATGGTCATTAAATCAAGTACAACCGCAATTCAATCGATCTTGTGCCTCATGTCCAGCGATAATCGTGTGAGGTGACTGGGAAGAGGTAGAATCTAATAATAGGACCAAGACCGTCAGCAAGCTGTACCCCTCTCTTGGCTGGACGGGCGAGAGCCAATCAAGCCATCTATCCGCTGCATTTTCACGGAATAGACCATTAGGCAGCCTGTTCTGAAAGACTGCAGAATAGTCCGTACCAATCTGCAGGGTTGTGCTTTGAGAGCTTCATGGGCATTGGTCCGAAAGCCCGGCAGGTGCAGGCGCGGTCCCATGACTTCCGGTGAGCCTTCGCAGCCTGATGCCCAACATCTCCCTCATTTTGAACAACTTATTTCGCGCGGCCGTGTGGTAAATGCCGCATTCCCATTTGTAAAGATTTGATAGCTGTTGGACACTTTGGCCACATTACTGCATGTCTCGACCCGAAAAGCATCACGCGCCTGAGACTAAAGTGGTTTAACAAATCGGAGCAGCGAGCAGCCAACCCGGAGTCGAGCGCGCTCAGCAAGGCTCCAGTGGCCTCTGCACGTCTCGAGTAGGAAGCACCAAATCTTGGAAAAGCTCCGTGGGTCTATCAATCCGGTCCCTTCAATCCATCACGATTCGTTTCCTGCGTCCTCATACAGCAACCATGCCGGGGTCGCCTTCTTACGACATCGTCTAGCCTTCAATCCCATCGAGTCAAAGTCGCAAGACATAACAGACCAGCGATCATGAGTGGGCTAGAAATCATCGGTCTAATCAGTGGCATCATCAGCTTCGTCGACTTTGCTGCCGAAGGTGTCGCTTTAGCTCAAGCCATCGCAGAAGATGGGTCGGCGTCGCTGGATGGAAACGCGGAATTGGAAGACCGCATCAAACGATGTGACGATCAAATGAACAGTATACGACGGGATTACTCAGACATCGAGAAGAATAGCCATGAGGCCGAGCTTGTCAAAGTCACCGATGAGTACAGAAGTCTGACACTTGAGTTGATGAGTCTCCTGGGAGGCCTCAAGGCGACTAGAAAGCGAGACATAGCGTTCAAATTGTTCAAAAGCTCCCGCCAGAAAGATAAGAAGGCAGAGCTCCAGAAGGATTTAGAGGCTTGTCGGCAGCGAGTACAGATACAACTAACACTTGCGACAAGGTAAGTGTTAAGTCCTCGATAGATTGCATCAACATCCTATGATCTAGCTAACTTTGTAATGAAGTGCAGACCTACAACAGCGCTTGGTGGAGATCCGTGATCAAGGAAAGGCGGAGTCGACTGAAATCAAGCTCATGACAAAGGGCATAAGTGAGCTTGAGAATCGAATGAGGGCTTGGAGGCATGTTCCCGAGTTCATGGAACAAGCTGCGAATATTCTAGCTCTGTCCAAAGGAGCAACCGAGCGTACCGCGCAGGCATTGATATTGGAGAAGCTCCATGTCGCCGATATGACTCGCAGGTTCGACGACGTCAAGCCTGCCCACGAGAAGACATTCTCTTGGATTCTGGAATCAGAAGCCAGGCCTGATGAGACACCTGTGGAGCTGAATGCCCGTCGAGACCTGACCACTTGGTTCTCCGAGGGAAGAGGCATCTTCCACATAACTGGCAAGCCAGGTGCAGGGAAGTCAACACTGATGAAATTACTTTGTCAAAGTGGCAACACAGAAGACCAATTGAAGATATGGACTGGAAGTAGATCACTGATCATGGCCAACTTCTTCTTCTACCAGCACGGGACATCCTTTCAAAAGTCTCTGGAGGGACTTAGGCAGGCACTGTTATGTTCGATACTTGAACAAGTCCCATGGCTTGTGGAGAAAGTGTTCCCACAACTATGGTCTTGCGCTATTCAGCAGATGCCGATTGAAGTACGGTCATCGCATGTTGAAGCTGCTTTTGCAAGCTTATTCAACTCTCCAGACTTCTTCGCTTCGAATGCAGTTGTGTTCTTCATCGACGGCTTAGACGAATTTGCTGGAGAACATCAGTCCATGGTGGACTTGCTGCTCAGCTGGGTCGGTCGCTATCCAAACAACATCAAGATTTGTGTATCGAGCCGCGAATGGGTTGTTTTCACGAGGGCGTTGGTTCATAGCCCGAAAATCAAGCTGCACGAGATCACCTTTCGCGACATTCAGAGCTTCGTTCGCCACAAGCTGGCCGATCTCATCTCTTCGACAGCAGATGAAATTGCAACAGAACAAGCCCAACGTTTGATTGATCAGATTATTGATAAGGCCGAGGGTGTCTTTCTTTGGGTACGTATCGTTGTTGAAGGACTCATCTCAAGTCATGCGGCTGGGGATGCCATTGAAGAACTTGAAGAAAGGGTCAATGATTTGCCCAAAGAACTGGAGAATCTGTACGAAAACATCTTCCAGTCCATGGCAAATGAAAGCTTCGCGACTTGGAAAGACAGGAGAAGGGCTATGCGGATGCTCTTGGCCACTATACCATGCCGCAGTCTTCGCGTGCAAATCCCCACGGTTCTTATTCGCCATTCGTTCCTCGAAGATTACGAGAAAAATCACAATTTCGCCCTCGATCTTCCTATTTCCACTCGACAGATGGATGCGGCGTCCCGAGATCAGACACTAGAGCACACTCACAAGGCCGTGTATCGCAGGTGCATGGGTCTTCTTGAGGTGTATACTGCTGAAATTGACGACATTCCAGTAGACTGCGGACCGAGACGCACAACGAAAGAGTCAGGCAGCACGAAAGATGCACCATTGAATCCAGACATCGTTCTCGATTTGGAAGATGAAGAATACTACCATACCCATGTCTCGTACAAGGACCCCTCCAGGATTAGTCAAAGTTACCCGTCTCGTCAACAAGTCCGCTGTATTCACAGGACAGTGCTTGAATTTTTGCAACAAGACAAGGTGGACCAAAAGATTCGTGCCGATGCGACGGATAACACGGAATTCAACGAAGGTGACTTCCATTGCCAGTCATTCCTTGCCGCAATAAAATACTTTCGCCCAAGTGTTTCCTACGTACAGGAGAAACTTAACCTCCAGCTTCGTGGTCTTCTTTCCCATTATCACTACTTTGAGAAGCGACTATCCGACGACCGTTGGATGTACCTATTCGAAGAACTCAGCAATGTCCTACAACACCACAACCTGCACGAGATGGCGATAAATCTACACTTCAATCTTCATTTACACCATACCTTTAATACCTCGAGTTTGTTCCTTCCACCCAAAGACGCTTTGCTCCTTCTTTCTATGAGAGCTGGGATATACAATGATTATGATTCCCCCGAAATTTGGAAAAAGATTCTCTGTGGCCAAGACACCGATGTATCTGAAGGCATCGTTCTCGACAACTTTCTCACCGGCATCTTCGCCTACGAATACGCCACGCAAGACGAAACGCAACAGTTCCAAGGCACTCCTGCGAAAGTTGTCAACGAAAGAATTCTAGCAGGAGTAGATGCCTATCTCAAATCTGGAGCGTCATCTAGCGCAAAGTCAGATATCGGCAGCTGCATACTACATGGTATACCTGTTACATGCTGGCACGCTTGGCTTATGGGCCTTCTCGTGGCATGTCCCCGGGATGAAGGAATGGAGAACCAAGCGGCCTTTGTAACTCTTTTCTTGACTTACGGCGCAGACACCGACATTTGGGTTAAGTTCACAGACGAAGATTTCATCATCTGGTGGCCGGGAACAGAGAGAGGGCACTTCCTTGTGTCTAACATCTCCAGATTCGAGGGTTCAGAGCCTGCCGTGAGAAAGGTTATGACCCCACAATGTCACGATGGAAACGTCTTACACCTCCGTGACCTCCTCCCGATAATCTTTCCGGAGGAACGCGCCCGCTTAGAAAGTCTCATGGCCCAGACTGAACGACGGACCCCCTGCCCACCTCCAGAGTTTGGCAGGGCTCCGGCATTTGGGGAAACGAGGACTATTGTTGCAAGCCCGGCGGAGACCATTCAGAAGATGGATCCGAGAAAGGTTCCGAGGGGAACCCTGAGGTTTAGCTCGGATGGGTTACTATCAACTGATCATGGAAGTGCTACTATGCATGGGCAGGTGGTTGGCTATGGATGAGTACGGCGTTGTCAGTGTTACTAGAGATGGGCTTGAGATTTTGCGGAACCAGTCAATCGTTATCTAACAGAACTTTGGGGCAATCTTGATCGACTGCTGTTTCCGTGGAAGCTCTCTGAAGTCTGGAGGTACCTTGTGAGATGGCTCACCGAGTTGCTCGTCCACCACTCGCCACTCGCCAACTTGAGGATGCCATTTAACAATCTTTGCCTGGATGTCCCCATTGACATCGAAGTGAACTTCCCTTCGGGAAAGTCGAGACCATTCTTCAAATTCATCATCCTCCAAAGCGATGTTGTCAGACTCGATAGCCTTATTTCTCATTGCAATGGTGTGAAACGTCCTGCTATCCCATAAGCCATCACGCCTGGGATGCTTTCCCAACAACTCCGTCGCTTCGTCTCTGACTTCAGCGTCGCGACATCGACATGCAACGACCAGTAGTGGCATGGTAGGTCCGTTGTCCATGCTGAACACCTCAGAACAGCCACCGCAGTTGGACTGTGTTTGGATGACGATCCGTGACAGATCCACAATCTCGCGGAAAGCTGGTGTGAGACTCTTGACTGTCCTAACATCTCTGTAACTGATGCTTACAACATCGGTCCACAACAAAAGATACTGTAAACGCAGGTTGCATGCGTCGACGTATGAGCTGAAGTCGCGATCTTGTCCAATCCTGGCATGGTCAAAGATCCCTTGAAAGCTGTCATGCCAGCGCTGGAGGTGGGCAAGAAACTGGGTAAGAACTGTCCTGAGATCGTCGGCGTCTTTGGGTTCATAAGTGTTTCTTATGTACCCTCCAGCAATGACCTCTTGCGGCATGTCATCCGCATACATGTCCGTATAGATCGGACAGCGATGGCAGATGTAGTGCTGGACCACTCTCCACCATCGTCGTGCACTGTGAAGGTCTGCGAATGCTGAAGGCATTTCTTCCACTGCAAAGGGTCTTGTACTTCCACGGCAGCACCAGCTTATATCGCTCGAGTTCTTCGAGTGAAGCACGTTGTGCGACCAAGACTGCATGGTCATGCCTTGAAAGATCCACGCAGCATCGTCACAAACGGAGCGGATTGAGTCGGTTTCCCGAGCGTCCTCGACCATAGAGCGCTGGTTGAAGTAGTGCTCCATCATCTTGTATGCGTGCATAACATGCTGCAACGCCGCATTGCGGTCCCCGTGGAGGCACTCGAAAGTGACAAAGAGGACGCAGCAGACGATGGCCCAAAGCATATTGTCACTCGACGGCGCCGACGTACGTACAAGCTTGATGGCACGACCGTAGTGCTTCAATGCGAGCTCATAGTGCGGCCCATTGCCGTGAAGCTCCCTTCGAGTTCGACGCTTGAGATTCGGTACCAGGGCGCGGGCCATTGCGGCCATGGCGAGGGCTGCGTGTTTGATTGCGGGCTCATGTCGGGCAAGCTGCGGCAGGATGCGGGACATGACATCGTTCGGGAAGAGATAGATATTGCCGACAAGAATGCGCCAGAAGTCGAAGTAGCCTCTCTCTTCCGGGTCTGTGAAGAAAACAGAGTCGTACCCTGGTTCGACGAGGATGTTCTGCACCCTCCATGTACCCTTTGCCACGATCCTACGCGGCGCAGCTTGGATTTGGCGGTGCCCTGCTTTGGCGCTGCGGTCGGAAGGGTACCCTTCGCATACTCCTGGGCCGCGAGGGGACTTGGTGCACTTCAGGCAAAATGGCCTGGTCTCGTCGCATTTGATGTGTCGCCGTCTTGCATCAATCGTCAGCACATGAGGAGACATGACCAGGACTTGGAGCCGATGCTTACTTGCATGTGATGCAACCCGTTCTCACTTTCTTTGAGCAAGCTCGCTTAGTCTGTAAGCGTTGATGTAGGGAGAAAGTGACCATTTGAGGGGACATTCCCGGCAATCTACAGCATCGTCAGATGGAGTTCCAGTGTTTGGGGGCCGGCCGCCACGATCGGAGGCGCACCGATGCTGACGTACCTGTTCTTCTTCCCCCGAGACCCGGTCGTCAGCGGGGCCATGACTCCCGCGGACGGGTCCGGGCTGGACGACTTGGATTTCGAGCTTGAGCTCGACGACTGTGGCTCCATCGTGTAAATGCCCAATGCTTGGATGACAAGACGGAAAATCAAGGACAAATGGATCTTGGGGGCGATGCGCAGTCCTTAAACAATGTCCTCCGGAGCAAAATGCTGAAGCCTGGCAGCTGCCAGCTACTAAACCGAGAATAGCGTAGGATTGAACCCGTTAGCGTGGTAGGGCAGGATCCTTCGCCCAAACGGCTCCAGCCTTTCCGCCCCTGAATAGCACGACCAGGGTCGGTTTCAATCCGACCTGTGAGGTCTATTTGCAGGCACTCAGTCCGAGGTCCCGCAGTCGCGAGATGAAGTGCTAGAAAGTTGTATAAAACGCGTGATGAGCTTCATGGATCCCCCATGGGTTAGTCCCTCATCATCGATCTGAGTCGTCCTCTACTCAATGTGAACAAAGAGCAGCCCAGAAATGGGCACGCTAGCACGCCCGGCAAATTGGCGCCGGTGCTGTGCTGCTCACAGCCACGAAGGATTGTTCTTCGTCAGAAGTCAGTCGCTATGATTGAGCGCCTGCTGTGAGCTTACTGATCCTTCACCAAGATATTACCAATTTTGAGACCAATCAAGCTTCTAAACATCTTGATTCGATATGCTTCAACGTAAGCCGCCGTTGAAAGACCAAGACTTCGGATGATACTTCGTCTGCATGTCCATGTAAAACTCACTAGTTAGGTGCGGTGCTTTTGTTTGGGTGTTGTACTACCTACCTTGCTGTTGATCGACCACATGGTCTACGACAGAGCTGCGTGATGTCTGCATTGGAGATACAGCAATCTCTGTCCATCATTCGTCTCACAGGGTTCAAAATGACTTATTCTACATACAACGCCCCCTCGGTTCTTCTGAGCGCCGAGAATCGCATTCGTCGTATGACGTGCAGATCACCGGCTGCTCGAGATTGCCAGCAGGTGTTAGCGCAGAGCAGTCGCTGTCGGGCCACTAATGTTCAATCACCCACGACCAATTCCAGTGCCATAAGCTGACAGGGGCCACCGGAGGAGAACCCAAGCATCGCTGTTTGGCAGCCGTGCAGCACGCAACACTACAATGCTGTTGATCTCAAGAATACAGAGGTTGTGGAACATTTACTGGGGAATCTGTAGTTCAAAAGACTGGGAGAAGTACTTCAAAGCCTGATCTTCAGTAACGCATCGTGAAAATTTAGAAAACCAATCACTGTGTTGCTGTGATGCTGTAAGTGCACGTAAGATGACGACACGGCAGCCGTCTGGAACTGATGTTTGGATTACGCTCTTACATCCATGTTCAGGTTTCTCATTGTGTTGCATGTCAAACGAAACGAATACCCAGCTTGAGGTCGAGCTCTGAGAAGTAATCTCATATGGGTTGATTCCTTTTTGTTAAGAAAAACACGGGCTCCTGGGCTTGTTCTCTGAAAAGTGTAAGACCTTGCCAGACGTTCAATAATAGTAGGGTTTTATTCAATCTCTGATCTGTGACCTACTCGCCCTGTTGGCGATTACCTGACAAAGAAAATAATAGTCTTGTGAACTCAGACTGAAGACTGGAGATGGATGTAGGAAAAAGAAAAAAGAAAAGAAAAAAGAAGGTCTCTGATGCATCCTTTCGTTGCATCCAAACTAAACACTCTCGTGGTCGTGGATGTGGCCGTGACTGTGGGTGTGACCGTGGTTGTGGCCGTGGGTATGGCTATGGCTGTGACCGTGGGAGTGGCTGTGGCTGTGGCCATGGCCAGCCTCACTGTTGCTGGTCATACCGTTACCACTCTTGGAAAAGTGTCTGACAACGGTCCGGCCACTGCTGGAACGGCGTCTCTCCTGCTCGTGCAGCTGCGTTCTCATCCTCTCCTCGAGCCTCTCCATCTCGCGGCACTTCTCCTCGTATCTGGCGACAGCCTCGTCACGCTCGCGGTCGGCGTTGTTGCGAGCGCTGATCGCCTTCTCCTTCTGCTCCCTCGACTCACGAAGCATGGTGCGCATGCTGCTGATCTCAAACTCGTAGCCCGAGCCGCCATCCTCGTACTCCGTGACGCTCTCGCAGACGTCATCATATCTGCCCTCCCAGTCACGGCACTTCTGCTTGAGAGAGCCGCACTCGGTCGTGAGACTCTCAACCTCGACCTTGAGAGTAGCGGCGAGAGACTTGTGGCTCTTGATCTCAATCTCGTAGTCCTTGATCTTGGTCTTGGCGGTGTTGAATTCAAGCTGCAGACGCTCGATGCGCTCGGTCTTGGAGTGGATCTCCTCCTGAGTCTTGGAGAGAGTGGACTCGGTGTGGCTGAGAGTCTCCTGGATAATGACCAGCTGGCGGTGGATGTCATCGGCGCGGCCGGAGTGGCGACCGCTCTCCTCCTCGACACGCTTCTTCTCAAGCTGAAGGACGCGGATCTCCTCGATCTTCTTAGTAATGGTCTCACGCAGCTCGGTCTGGATGATCTCGACGCGAGAGACGTCCTCGCGGAGAGAGACGATCTCACGCTCAGAGTGCTCCCACTTGAGCTTCCACTTGCTGCTGCGGTCCTCGGCCTCCTCCCAGCAGCCGTGCTCCTTGATGATGTCGCGCTTGAGTTTCTCAATGTGCTGCTCGAGCTCAGTCTTCTCGTGTCTGACCTTGGTGACGCGCTGTTCGGCCCTGGTGATGACCTCTTGGAACTCCTTGATCTCGAGCTGCTTCTTCTCGAGGCGGTCCTCGAGCTCCTTGTTCTTGCGTCTGATCTCTTCGTGCCTGTGCTCGTGCTTGCGCAGCCTCTCCTCCAGCTCGCTCTCGCGGTGGAGCCACTCATGTTTCTCCTTCTTGAGAACCGAGTTGAGCTGCTTGGAGTGAACAAGCTCCTTGTGGTGGGTGTCGTGCTTGGTCGTCAGCTCTTCGTAACGGGAGAGCAGCTCGGTGTACTTCAGGTCGAGAGCATCACGGTCGCCGCGAAGCTTGCCGCACCTGTCTTCGAGCTCGGCACGAGAACTCTCGGTCGTGATCAGAGTGTGCCTCGTGGTTTCCACAGTCTTCTTCGTCTCCTCGTGCTCGCGCCTGACGTGGCTAAGAGTATCCTTCACTTGCGCCATCTCATGGATAAGGTGGCGGCACTCGGTGTCGCGCTCAGCAAGCTTTGTCTTGAACTCAGCAGTGCTGTTTACAGCAGCCTTGAGGTCAATGTTGAACTTGAGAATCTGCTTCTGACGCTCTTCGTGCTCATGGTGGTTGTGAGAGTGCTCCCTTTCCTTGATCTCGATGATCTCGGCGAACTCCTCAATGCGCTGGTGCATCCTGTCCATCTCGGCATAGCAGGACTCCCGCTCAGAGATGATCTTGCTCCAGACCTCCCTCAGCGAAGTGCTGCGGCGAGACATGTTGGCCATCAGCTCTGTGAGAGCAAAGAACTCGCCCTCGGCTTGGGCGGTCAGCTCCTTGGCGACTTCGGAGCTGTATTGCTTCTGGTAGCTGCCGCCCCATGATGAAGTTCGGGTGCGGCTCAGGATGCGACGGGAGCTATGGCTGTGGCCGTTGGCGAAAGAGCGCGTGGAGCCGGTAGGGCTGGCGTCGCGAGAGAGAACGCCGTTGGGACGAGGCAGACGTCTAGTGCGGGACATCTCGAAGATGTGAGACGTGGCATCCGGAGAAGTGGACAGGTCCTCATCGAGGATGCTATCCATTCCGACGAAGTCCTTGGGCATGAAAATCCCATTGGTGTGGGTGTCGAGAGTCGCCATTTCGTTGAAGTAAGGAAGCTCGTGAGCAAGATTACGATTCAATGAAGTGTTGGATATCTCGGTCATGAGGGAGTAAGGATCGGATGAAGCGGGAAAGAGAAGATACGAAACAGAAGGATAACGACCCAGATATATAGTCGTGGATGCTGTGTGAAGAATGTTTCGTGAGAGGAATTCGAGGAAGAGACGCCGTCAGAATGATCAATAGCACAATGGCAGCCATTGAGGGGTTCCCCGTGTATCCAGCTGTTCAGGAGCTGATTTCCCGAAACGGTGTTGTCGGCTGCCACAAACGCGCTCGTCTCCACCAAAACGAGATAGGAGAGAGACAAAATCCCAGCTTTATCCCTTGGGTCTTAGACAAGATACTCTCTAGCTACCGTTGATCTCAACAATCGGCGTATCCTGAAGATTCATCGTCTACGTTACCGGTACCATCCTGTCTGCTAGCATTGGCCAAATTCAGTGATTCAAACAGTTGCCCAAGTGAATGTCTCATGGCAAAAGAGAGTGAGAATCCCATCTTAGAAAACCATTCTCAGAAAGCCCCCCATGAGGGACGGCACGAGCCATGCAGAGATTCAAGGAGAAATAACCAATAGCAAGGGTTGTACCCGCTAGGCCGTGAAAATTGTGTCTGTATCCAGGTGGATGGTTGCGGGACACGCCAGCCACATAACCACACATGTGAGACATCCCATGGACGGTCTCCCTTGTCCAACGCCCTAATAGGCTCGTTTATATCATGGTGAACCCAGAATGCCATAGTGACTTTTCGACATGCTCTTTCAGGACAAGATCTCAATCATCTGACGCAGACCGAACGAGGGGAGCTGTCTTACACGCGGCACTTGGCATTCGGAGGGGTCCTACGGTCATATCAAGCAATGGAGAAGCCTGAGATATCACTAACTATCCAGGAAATACTGATCTATAGGGCATGATTTCATAGCCGGATGTAGATGATCAGTTTTCCTTTTCGTTCGGCCAAGGTTAGAGATCAGAAGCTCGGTTGACGTTGGGGAAAACAATCATTCAAGCATCCTGATCAATGAGGGGGTTCAGCCTCGGTATGCCTCTCGGATCCGAAGAATGATCTTCACGGACAACTGCATTCCGGCATGCCAGCGAAATGGAGTCGCCGCATTCAGCTCGGTCACCCCGCACGAAACACATGCGCCGCCTTGCGCGAACGTTCAAGACACCCCATTTCCCAATCTGTGGCTCACTATGGCGACTATCCACAAAACGGGACATATTCTTCCGAGATCTACTCATTCCGCATGAGCATGCGACATTCCAATTTCACACCGTCGCAGATATCCAGCGACCATTGTGACTTCTTGCTCAATGTTGACGATTCAGGATAATTTCTCTCGTCCTTGCCAAGAGGCTCAACAAACCCGACTTATCATGTGCTCACGAGACTCGGGCCGGTCCAAGCATCTCTTCCGATGTGGCGCTCGTGTCTCCGATTCAAAGTTCCGTATGTGGGGATAGATGCTTCTTGTAACGGGGATTAGGTCTTGATTCAACAGAGGGTGAACCAAAACTGCGATTTGTTTTGAGACGCTTGACCGAAGCACATGTGATAGTTTCTCGTGAAAGTCACGCAACGGGGTGCTGACATCTCATACATTGTCTTCGGCGTCCGAGTCCGGTGTTGTTCTGGTAACCTGTCGAGCGCAAGTCCAGACTATGCCAATCTTGATATTTGAGGTCGTTACCAATGTGTGTTGTTGTAGATACACGGTCGAGTGTGTAGCCGTCTAGGTAAGGTGCTTACAATCACTAAGGAGCTGTAAAGCATGAGCCGCGAGGCCCGGACAACTATCCTTGGCAACAACATGTCATTTTATCGATGAATCGCGTTGCTCCATGGTCTACATCTTGGACATGGGCTCTTGTAGGAGAATTGCCAATCCTAGAGGCTGCCAAGCAACGTCTCAAAGAACCTCCTGAATGATCGTCTACTGATGAAACATAAAGTCAGAACAAAATGAGGACAGCATCTCATGTGCCCCAGCAATGATAAACATTTATTAGCCAGCATAACATGTATCAAATCTTCATTCATCGCTGACACACCTTCTGAACTGACAGGCCTTCCTCGTACTCTCATGTCAGGACACTCTACTGATTTGTCCGCCTGGTTTTATCAATACCGCACAAGGACAACAACGCCAAAAAGCTTTTGTAAACCACGAAAGGGCGGGAACTTTCCCGCCCATACCGCCAGATTATAGCGGCCTTTCCGCCACTCTTGATTTACTTTCCAGATAGCGTAACCCTCGCCTCTCCCCATGAGGCAGGCGTGAATTTTGATTGGCACCCCAGTACGTCAAATGTGGATTGAATTCGGGATTTGGGTCCCCATTGCCAGCTTCCATGCAAATACATCAAGTGTAATACATTATGCTCGACGGCCGGACCGGCCCGTCTACGGAGAAAGTTGCCCCAAGAAAAGCAAGCTCCACCGAGCTGTCGACGACGCCTTGCGGTGGCCAAATCCAGAAAAAGAATGACGTCCGTGGTTTTAATTTCACTGATATTTCCACGGAGTTGCGGAAACGAATCTCAATAATTAAAAGCCGCCTGCATGCAGAAACCTTGGCTAGAAGTCTACGAATTTTGGTTCACAACTCCATGACCGGCGACAATTACCTACGCGCATTAGGAGTTTCCCACGGCAAACTTGGATAACACCCACTTTCGCCGTGCGGTCAAGAAACGGGTCCCAACATGAAAGAAGATGTGCCGCAGCCAGCAGAGCGACCGCAAAGCTCAGACTCAGACGGTACACAGCAAACAATTATTCAGTGTCGTAAGCAAAGCTGACATAGTTCTCAGGCATAATGGCCCCCGCACAAAGTACTGAATCAATCGTGGACTATCCAGATGGCGGGCCGAGAGCTTGGCTAGTCGTGTTTGGTGCCTGGTGTGCCATGATACCTTCAATGGGTCTTTTGAACTCGCTCGCCGTCCTCCATGCTTGGCTCGGAGAACACGAACTTCAAGGGATGCCAGAGTCTTCCACGGGATGGATTTTCAGCGGCTATGCCTTCTTCCTGTTCTTTTGTGGCGCTCAAATAGGTACGACAAGCCGGGAAACGTCCATGCGAATTGTTGCGAAATTAACATACCTAGGGCCCGTGTTTGATGCCCATGACATGCGCTTCTTGATCATCCCTGGGGCTGTCGGCATCATACTTGCTCTCATTTTCATGAGCTTTTCATGTGGTAAGCTTCATTAGTTTCATATCAAGCTAGCATCATGATCATTCAATGCTGATTCTCAATTTCGTCCAGAATTCTATCAGTTCTTTCTCTCTTTCAGCGTCCTTGGCGGTATTTCGTCGTCATTACTGTACAATCCAGCCGTGTCAGCGATTGGGCATTGGTTTCACAAGAAGAGAGGACTGGCCACTGGCCTGGTCTGCACTGCAGGAGGTGTGGGCGGCGTCTGGATGCCCCTAGTCATCCTCTACTTGGCTCCTCGCATCGGCTTCGGCTGGTCTATCCGAGTGATTGCTCTCATATGTGCTATTCACGGATTAGCGGCATGCTGCCTACTGACCAAACGGCTGAAGCCTGAGAAGTCAAGAGGCTCTTCCATCGACCTCAAAGCCCTCAAAGACATTGATTACGCGGCTGTGGCCCTTAGCCTAGTCCTCGTTGAGTTTGCCGTCTTCATTCCTATCACATACATCTGCTCCTATGGCATTCACTCTGGGTTCGGATACCTGGACGCGTACATGCTCAACCCCCTCCTCAACGTTGGCGCAGTTCCGGGTAGATTCTTACCTAATTACGTCGCTGATCGATTCGGTGTCATGAACACAATGTGTACCATCACATTTTGCTGCATGGCTTCGATATTCGGCCTCTGGCTTACAGCAAACGGGAGTCGATCCATGACAACAGCGTTCGCCATCATCTACGGATTCTGGTCAGGAGCATCTTTGAGCCTTGCCCCGGTCGCCATTGGCTTGGTCTGTCGGACGGAAGACTATGGGAAACGCAACGGCACCGCATACACCCTTTGCAGCTTTGGTACTCTTATCGGAATTCCAATCGCCGGAGCGATTTTAGGAGCCGAGGTTGGCGGCTATCGAGGGTTGATAGTATTTGCTGCGCTAGCCTATGTGATATCCCTAGCCGCTTACATCTTTGGCCGTATAAGATTAGGCGGGTGGTCGCTGATTAAGACGTGTTGATAGGGCTTGGGTCTGAAGGGATCTCTGGGTTGGTTAGATAAAGTGGCTCACGTCGTTGTAGATAGTATGTAGGAATCGAGGCTGATGAGAATACACACCATGGGAAAATCTAGCCATCGGATTCTTCGGAAAGAATACGAAATCTCGGACCAGGGGCGGGTGTTTTACTTCGGAGCTGGCCACTTTGGGTACAAATAGTATGTGTACGAGCGTCTCTGAGCTAGAGCACAGATGAGCCAAGACTCAAGGAGAGGTTCTGAAGTCGCCATGCAGCATGCAGGTGAGTTGACTGGGCCAATCATCTTCAACTATTGCTGCACTACGTCTCTCTACATCTCTCATCGCAAAGTAATGAAACGCTCTCAATTAATAGAGCATGCTGCCAAGTCCGCCTAAGAGGGCTTGGGTGCAGTGTAGGACGTATCCTTCGTCATATTCGCCCACTCAAGGCTATCACGTTTGCTTCCGGTTTCTAGCCAAGCTAACACGTCAACAGCTGCTTCCTGAATCATCGTTGACAAATTGCCCATTCCGCACGCGAAAGATCAAAGGCTTTGCAAGTTTTTCTTGTCCACATGGCGCGGTATTGCCGGAAGGTTCGGTCTATGATGTAATAGTGTTTAGACAATCGAGAATGTCACCACACAGATCCGCTCCGACAGACCACTTCCGGCACACCACCCGAGCACCCTTCTCCACGGACATCCGTGTGATAAAACGGCGTCTATTCACTTGTCCGACGAACTGCTACGTCCTCAGACTCTCCAGGATTCGAATCCAAAAAGCTCTATAAACTGCCTATCCCTACCTGAGCTAGCTCATACACTTGTCGTCATCAACGCATTCCAGAACATCTACCAGCCTTCCAGAAACGCTCGAGTCATGTTCCTCTCCAACAGAGCACCAGCGAAACCGCTGCCCCGCTTCCAAACCAACACGCCTCTGGACTCGACTTTTGATAAGGACATCCGCGACGTGCACCTTATCTACGACTATGACGCCGAGGACGAGAATGGGAACCCGGAAAAGTGGCGCTATGAAATGTGGTTCTTCTCCGAGGACCGCGTGGTCTACGCCATCCACGGCGGGCCGATGGCGGGCCGCATAAACTACCAGGCCGCCACGTACCAGTGTATCCGGCCCGGCGAGCTGTGGCAGGTGAACTGGCTCGAAGAGACGGGTACGGTCTGCTCGCTGGTATACGACATTCCGAATCAGAAAATCTCGACGCTCATTTCATTTTCGCGGGGGCATTGGGAAAATCCCAAGGCGGCGCACGGTGACAAGCGCAACCCGGGCGATTTGGCGCGGTGGAGGGTGCTTGCGAGATTTGGGCATCAGAGCGACAGGCTCATGCTGTCCGAGCAAGCGGACATTGTGGAAAAGTTCAAGGGCAAGGGAGATTTGGTACCTATTTCTGAAGATGCTGTAACGTTTTGAAGGAGAAAGGAAGGAGCAAGGTTCGTAGCAAGGGCGTAAAGGTATTGATTCCAGCGAGGCTGATGGTATTTGGGAGAAAATGAGAAGCATGCGTTGTCACTTTACCCGAATCAGACACTGGTGATAGACATCGTGAAGTGTCAAGGCATGTTGGACTCCAACCGCTATCATACAGAGGTAACTGCTATTTAGGGCGCATTTTGTCCTGCCACGAGACGCAAACAAGTTCGCTTCAAAATGACGACTTGCCATGCTGCGGCTCACATCTTGCCTTGCGGCCTTTTGAAAGTCCAGCCTGTGAAATCTATTCATGTTCTATGTAATTGAAGATGAACATAGACTGTACCATACATTTGATGGCTCGCTCCTGTCCGCCTCAGTTGTTGCGAGCCTTTATCGGCAAATCTTGGTGCGGCCAATGACAGGATCGTTCTCAAGGTTGCACTTGAGTCCCTTACAACAATCATGAGGGAAAGGATCGTTGTCGTTACAGAATTCTACGACACACACATTAGCTGACTTTGAAACGATTCGAAGATCCACAGAACAGGTATTACCATCCGCTTTTCTGCAATTCTCCTGACGAGGGAACAGTTCCATGCCCGCAGTGTCACGCTAGTACACATGTAAGTTAGCTTTGGGCAGTTTCCATCAATGACCGGCGAGCAAGATTGGCGATCTTACTGAGTGAGGGACAGCAGCCGCAGCAACGGTAATGAAGGCGATGATAACTGCACTAAACTTCATATTCACAGATCTGAATCGGGCGAATTTGTAACAGGCTTAAAGAAAAAGTTGAAATACGTGGAAGTATCAGACTTCGAGGGTTTGAGTGAGGACTGAGCTGTCTGCTTGTGTGCTGATAAGCTGGGTCCGAATCGTATTTCAGCTGGCACTGGCTACGGTCTTTATACAGGCTCTTGATCTACAGATCTTCCTTGAGAACGTCTTGCTTGGCTAGGTACTATGTTGGTTTCCGAAATAGGAAACCTCCAAATCCGAATAATCTACAAATAATACCGGAATACCACAAGGATTAGGTAGACGAAAGCCGTTATAGAAAGTCGCCGTAACGATTTAAGGTTGCTGCCAAACACGCCTGGCAGGCAAAGCGGACACTAGGTGCATGGCACCATGTATCCCAGCAAGTGAAGAAAGATTCTTAGCATGATCTTCGAACACCCGTTCAGCCAGAAGATTGGCTGACAGCAAGTATCAACTGATGCCGGTATTTCCGAGTCGAACCAGACTGGCGGCGCTGAGCGGCCGTCGTCGAAGTTCTTCTGAAACGGCCGTCTGAAACTCGCCTCCAAGAACTTGTCTCTGTACTCCTGACTCAAGCTTTTGCATACGTGCTAATATGGCCTTGTGGCTGTGCAACTTGGGAAAGAGAGTAATCTCCAAGAGTAACATGGCGCCTGACTAGAGTAACAGAAAAGCTAATTCATCATAATCACTGATTACTATTCGTCATGTCTGGTTGCCGAGGCATCGAATTATTTAGCTGGAAACTTGTATGCGTGCTTAGCTCCGATACCGAGACCGAATTTAGCATCGACATGTTCTCAAGTTCTATTTGCCATTATTTGTGTTCAAAACATTCCAAAGAATGAAACTCTCCGCTGGTGCGGTTTCATCTCAGTTGCCCAAGCGATAAACCCAGGCTTTGTTTGGCGTCAGCGTTCCCTGAACGATGTTCTCCCAAGCCTTCTCGACCCCTGAGGAACCACCGATCCCAGTTCCCCAAACCAGCTCCATACCTCCTAGATAATCTTCTCCAACCGCCTTCTCAAATGCAGCTTCATTGTCTCTAAAGAAACTGTCCGCGCCTTCCGCTTCAACACCATCGTCAATGACCCAAGTCGTGTTCAGCTGAACGGGAACACCCCACTTCCCTCGCAAACCCATAAGTGCCTGGAACTCCTCCATAGATTGCATCTTTGGCTCGCCGCCAATCAAGACCAGAGTGAAGCTCGTACCTTCTGGCAGCTTGGCGGCCAGAGCCTCTCGCAGCTTCTCCGTAGCCTCCACGGGGCCCCCGTTGTCAAACACCACAACGCGCTTCGGCTGGACACCGGCAATCCAGTCAACCGTGGCTTTCGTAGCGAGTTCGTCGTACTTCACATTCTTGATCTCAAAGGGAGCCTCGGGGGAAGGACTCAAAGACTGAGGTGAAGAAGTGGTGTTCAGCCATGCCAGAGGCCCATTGGTGCCCGATTTGCGGTTCCGAGCAAAGGTCCAAGTGATGCTCCGCCCCGTCCGGCTTGATGCGGAGAGGTTGACGACGACGGCGGAGCTCAGATCCCCGTCCTTGTCGGTCCACTCGCCACCATACTGACCAGTTGGGTGGACTCCTTTAAACTCCGTCGGGAAGCTGAAACGGTTGAGTACGTAGCCCGCGTTCCAGATGGGATACGCGTTTGCGAAAATAGCCCTGAACTCTTCTGATTTGGCGGACTCATCGACGAGGTTGTACCGGTTGTAGATGCTTCCAAGCTCCTTCCTGTGGTCGCTGACCTCGCGGAAGTGGCCTTTGGGCTCGTGTGGCACGAGGTTAAGATCAACTTCGTGAGATGAGGTAGGCCAGTAGCCGTAGACAAGACTGCCGGAGGGAATGGCCTCGATGTTCGACTCGAGAACCCTGGCGAAACCCCACGCAGGGACGATACCCCATTCATCCCGGTTGTTGTACGGTGCGGGGCCGTCGAGAGGGACGGGCCAGGTGGACCACCAGTGGAGCATATCTCCGAGCTTAGCATATGAGAGGTTGTTGGATGTGATGCCGATAAGTGTTGAGCGCGCCCGGATGGATGAGGGGGCTAGGGGGGGAAGGGACAGGTTGACTGAGATTGTCTCATGCTTGGAGAGGTCCTTCTTGGAGATAACGTGGATTTCGGCCGCCATGTTGCTGGTTTCTCCCTGGTGAATTCGATGAGTGCAGGTGTGTAAGTGTAGCTTCGTTGGTGGTTGATTAACCAAGCGGAACACAGTGAGAGGGGTTGTGGTTTTAAGCCGAAGTTTAATTTGAGCTGCCGAAAATTGCCAAGGGTCAGCAGGAGGCCGAGCAGATGGGGCGGCATCAAAAGGGCATCTTACATCGAGTGTAAAGTAAGACCTAAACCGCATCAAGGCGTGGATTAAGCTTGTCAGTGGTCCCGTCGCACTGATCCGGCTAACCGGTTGGCGCCCGCACTTGATTTGATTCCGCTGGGCCACCGTCAGTCATCGGCAAAGAGTCATCCCTACAGGGATCCTAGTGGATGCAGTTTGAATCCTTCTCCGTGGTAAAATCCTTCGTAAGCTGATTTCGCTTCCGATCAATTGAGTGAATGGGCTACTGACGCGTTTTTGAGACTTTTCACTGATGGGTAACACGCTCTGTCATGCTTTGATATCCGAACGGGCCGGGCGTGGTGAGATGCGGAGCTTGGTGGATAATAAAACACCATGTTTGATCAGTTGGTAATGCGCAACGCAGGGAAAAGTACTGATTGATTCGGTATGAAGTTCTATTAAGTGTAATCAAGCGAATCTTTTTAAGCGGTACCAAACGCCTTTTGGTGCCCAACCAAGGTAAACCGGTAGTGGACCTTGTTCTCCTTGACCCTCTCAACGGCCTCCTTGCATCCCTCCTCGGAAATGTCAATAGTCTCAACCCATGGCTTGATGCCCTTTTCAGCAGCAAGCTTCAACAGCGCATCCATCTCCTGGTGGTTTCCAATGTGACTTCCGGACATTTTGGCCGAGTTGCTGGCGAAAAGACCCGCAGGAAACTGGGGAAGCGGCTTATCGGGAAGTCCCACCATGTGAAAGTGACCACCGACGCTGAGCGTCGACAGGTAGGTCTGCAGGTCAAACTCATTGGTCATATCGGAGCAGTTCAACATGAAGTCGAACTTGAATGCCCATGGCTTCGCCCAATCCTTTTCTGTCGTGTTGATGACCTCCTTCGCGCCCAGCTTCTTGCAGTCTTCGGCCTTGTCGGGCGAATGAGTGAGGGCGTAGACTTCGGCGCCGAGTGCCTTTGCCCACTGCACTCCGAGGTGACCCAAGCCGCCGATGCCGACAATCGCGACCACGGAGCCCTTCCCCACACCGCCCCGGACAAGCGGGGAGTAGGTCGTCAAGCCGGCGCACATGAGCGGGGCCGCATCCTCGGACTTGAGCTTCTCAGGGATTGAAGGTGAAGTACTCATGGGCGCGGATGTGACTTGCGAAGCCACCATGCGCCTGGCTTCCATCCTCGTACTTTGCGTTGTATGTGTCTTGTTCTTCAGTTAGTCTCAAATTCGGAAGCGGCCGAAGCATCCATGTCAACATACCGACGAGGTGAGGGCAGTAGTTCTCGTTCTAGTGCTGGAACAGGGCCTGAAGGGCACTTTAGGGAAATTTTCGGCGTTTATCGGCGTTAAGGCGGATAGGTTAAATAGTTTCACACACAGCACGCTTAAGGTTAGTTTTTTAGTATTATTATCTTCTTCACGCATAAAGGTAAGTATAATCGAAATAAAGTATAACTTACTTAATTTTCAAGCTTTTTTTAATATTCTTTAAGAATTTAGATCTGTAAATTATAGGCTAAGTTTATTTCTTTTATTTTCATAAATATAGGTTTTAAAACTATAAAGTTATATAACTTAAAAGCTTTATAGTTTTTATAGCTATAGATATTTTTATATATAGCTTTTAGCTTTTAAGCTTATAACTATTTTAATAATACCTAGAAGTAGATTTTTCTCTTTCTATTAAGCTTATATTATATAACTAGTAGAAGAGAGCTTATTTTTATACTAAGTAAATAGATAATAGATAATATATATATTATATAACTATTATCCTCACTAATTAAATAACTTTAAAAAGAAAAATATAATAAATAGTAAAAAGGTATTACTTTATAGACTTAGTATCTTAGGAATAAAAGAGTATAATAGCTAAATATAAACTTATTCTTAAGATATATAGGTATATAAAAAACCTTAAAAGTGCTATTATAGCTAATATAACTTAGTTTTATAAAAGTAGTATTAATATTTTATTTATTTTTGCTTATTCTTATCTTAAGTATAAAGTTATAAAAGCTAAGCTAGACTTACTAATTTAACTTAAAAATAAACTAATATAGATATAAAAATATTATAATAACTAAATAGAAAGATAGAATAGCTTATAGGGAACTAATAAGTTTCTATAGAAAATAGGTAAAATCTACTATAATATTATTAGTAGTCTATATAACTTAAAGAAAAGAGATAACTAGTAGAGGCTTAGACTTAGATTTAAACTGAATAAGTAGTCTAAGAAGCTATATATAACTAATACTATAGTAAGAAGGCTATAATACCTATAGTAGGGATATTAGATCTATAAATAATATTGGTTTAGTATTAAGCCCTACTATTAGGGTTTCTCTTTTTTTATTTCTCTTTTTCTTTTATATTAAGAATAATAAATACTAAGAAGAACGCACTAATTAAAGAATAATATAGTGATTAAGATAGTATTCTTTACTAGACTAATAAATATAAATAATAACCTTTACTATATATACCTCCTATTACTAACTACTATAATAGTAGAAGTATAACCTATTAATACTAAAACTAGCTTTATTTCTTTTAAAGTAGAAATCTTTAATACTATCTAGAACTAAGTAAAGGATAGGATTAGGTTTAATAATAGCTTTTCTAATAAACTTATTAGATTACAAACCTAATCTAAAGAAAAAGATAAAGAAGGATTACTAGTAGATATTAACTATATCTTAGGACCTACTTTAAATTATAGTGCTACTATAAAAAGTAAAAAATAAGTAGATAGTTCTATCTTATATAAAAACTATAATACTGCACTTTATAACCTTATAAAAAGGTAGGTATAACTATTATAGACCTATAGTCTGCTTAATATTAATATTATATTTACTAGTTAGGTTATAATATTTTTTGCTAAATTAGAACGTTCCTATAGCTAGCAACTTATACTTATTATAATAAACTCTTTTAAGAATAATAGTACTCTAAGGTTTACTAGTAATAATATTATAGACTTTGTTAAGAAGTATAAATCTTAGATATATATAGCTTACTAGACTAATATAAACTATTTTAAGATAGTCTATAAGTTCTGTGATAATAACTATAAGTAAGGTATTTAGTTCCTTATTAATAACCTTAATAAATAAGACTTTATAAAAGCTATTCTAATTAAGTAGTATAGTATTATAGATAAAAACTACTTTCTAAATCCTAACAAAGAGCTCTATATTATAGAGGATAAGCTTATTCTTAAAGAGAATAACTTAGTTAGTATTTTAGTGTTTTTTAATTAGATAGAAAGCCTCTACTATAAAGTAACTACTAGAAGACTTCCTAAATATAAGGACTATAATTTTATCTACTTTGCTATTAGATATATACTAAAAGCTGCTATTAAGTTTATAGTTAAAAACTTATTTTATAAGATTTTTAAGCTACTTAGTAAACTATAGCTAGGAGTTAAGTATATAATTATCTAGTAAGTAATAAGTAAAGCTATATATATATATATTAGTAAGTAGAAGCCTGCTTAACTATTAGCTTTATCTTTAAAGAAGCCTACTAGTAAGATATTTAACTAACTAAAGGAGATTCTCTAGCCTTTATATAAAAAGGCTACCTCTAAAGAGTTAAAGTCTAATAAAATAGAAGCTTTATAAGACTAGATAAAGCAATTAACCTTAAGTATCTAGCAGATATAAGCTAATTTTAGTTAGACTTGGGGTAGTATTATATAGTAAAAGTATTTTATAGATATAAACTAAGTTTCTACTATACTTAGCACCTATAGATAATATTATCTGCCTGCCTACTTTATAAATAGTATAATAATAAACTAGATGCTTTATAATATACCTTAAATTAAGAGGTGCTATTTTTATGGAATAAATAGCTACTAAGCTATTAAATACTCTATTATAGATAAGTCTAAATTAGCTAGAGTTACTTTCTACTCTAGAGGTTAGTATATTAGTATTTATAGGGATAGTAATATTATCTAAGATAGTATTATTAATAAAGGCTGTTTATAAAAGATCTCTAATTTAGTAACTATTTAGGTATATATTATATATAGCAGCTTATATCTTAAGCTTATGCTTTTAGTAAAGAAGCTTTTCTAATAATACTATTTTAAGAAGCTTATAAAGCTTAATAAGTTACTCTAGTACTAAGACTACTAGTTAGCTATAGATATCTAGTTTAAAGTATAAAAAGAGACTTACTAGTAGATAGTAGCTATAAGTATTAACTATATTATTGTTAGTACTATTTAAAGCTATATAGTTAATATTATATAGCTTAATAACTAGGATAAAGCTTAAGACTAAGCTATCTATATTAATATAGTTATTAGGTTAAAGTATTTTAATAACTATTATACTTTCTATACTAGCTATCCTATATAGTAAGTATACTTTATAGACTAGGATTTAATTTAGGATTTAATCTAAATAGCTATTCTATTTATTATAGTTAACTATTTACTTACTAAAGCTTAGAAAGATATAGCTATAGAAGAAGCCTTAACTTTAATATTAAATAGTAAAGTGGAACCTAACTAAACTACTACTAAACCTAGCTACTATCTAATCTTTATACTTATAGAGGGAATATAAGTATAAGCTACTACTCTTTATAGTAAGAAGTATATAAGTAATATTACTATTTTAGAGTAGTTCTTCTTTAATAACTAGCTAGAATATAGCTAACTTAAATATTAATATACTTCTACTTTTATTAAGTAGTATTAGGATTAGTAAGAAAGTTTAGAGAGTATTACTATAGACTTTATTACTACTACTAATTATATTTATATCTCTAATAAATAAGTTTCTATAAGAGCGCTTATTAATAAGTAGAATTAAGTCTATAGATAAGCTTAGGATAACTTTATACTTTAGATTAGGTTTATAAAGAACCTAATAAATATATCTATAAGATCTCTATTATAACTTATTAATTCTTTTATAGTTAATATTAATATAGCTAAAATACAGGTAGTATAGAGGCTTAGCTTTAGTAATATTAAAGTCTTTATAATAGCTAACTAAGCATAGTATATATAAAGGCTAATATGCTCTAGCTATAGCTATATAGTTACTTTAATGGATTTTGTTATACTTTACTTCTAAATAGCTATCTGAATTAGCAGGCTTTATACTTTTAAGCAAGCTAGTATTATTAATACTAGGTTAACTATTAATATTATCTTAGAGAAGTATATTAACCTGAATAGATTTAAAGGATATTTTACCTGTATTAGGGTTACTATTAAAAGCTTTATAGATATAAAAGTTAAATTAGCTTTTATTAGGATTATTATAAAGGATATTTATATAGAGGGGTATTATATCTCTAATATTAGCTTCTTTATTAGCTTTATAGGATAAATAATAAAAGCTTTAATATTTAGTAGCTTGTTTATTTACTATATATAGATAGGTTTTTTATATACTAATAAGTAGATTAATAGTAACTTTAGCTTTTATAATAGCTACTACTTACTTAAGTATACTTTAAGCTTCTTTATAAATTAGTTTACTACTCTACTACTTATAGTTATTTCTAACCTAAATAGGTTTAATAAAACCTAAAGCTACTAGTCTATTTCTAAAAAAGAAGAAAACTAGAAGCTACTACTACTAAGCTTAATATAGTAGCTAGCTTAATAAAATTAGGAATAAATAGTATTTTAAGTCTCTCTAATAAATAGCTATTTAAAGCTAAAGATATATAGATATTTAATATTAACTAAGTAATACTAAATAAATTAATATAGAATAAATTAGAAGAAAGAAATAAAATTAAAAAAGTTTTTAAAAAAAGAGATAAACTTTTCTAATAAATCCTAGAAGTCTTAATTTAGTAGGCTATTACTTCTAAAGTAGTATTAATAGTAGGGAAACTTATTAAACTTAGGAAATATAAGCTAGGTTATAGTTACTAAAAAGATAGTCTTCTTATACTAAATAATTATAGATTTAAACTAAGGTTAGAGCGAAGTAAACCTACTTAAAAAGCTAGAAATAGTCTCTATAAGAATAGCTTAGATATCTTAGTAATAACTAAATAAGTATTTAGCTCTAGGAAGTTAAAGAACCTATCTACTATCTTCTTTAATAGACCCAAGAAGGATTATAAGTAGCTTTCTAGCTACTAAAGGTTTAATTCTATTAATATCTTATTTTTTTAGAAAGGTATTACTATATAGTTCTAGATAATAGAATATATTATACTTTATTATAAAGTATTTTTATATAAAGACTTTTATATAGTAGATATAATTAATACTACTTAAATAGTATATAAAGCTTATTATACTACCTAGTACTTAGACTTATTTAACTAAGCTAAATAGGTTAAGTATTAGGAAAGGATTCTCTATAAAGTTATTCTTATAAAATTTAAGTCTAGCTTAGAGCTATTAGAGAAACTATTATTAACTAGGGTTTATAAACTAGTTACTATTTCTAAAAGAAATACTAAGTAAAGTATTAGACTTAATAGAGAAGAAGTATCTATTTTTTACTACTCTAGATAGGAGAAGAACTTTCTTAAGGAAGTCTTTATAAAAGTAAAATAACTCTACTTTATAATACTATAAATAATATATTAGATAGTAGTAAAGCTAAGTAGGTTAATACTATATATAAGACTAAAGATAAGAAGATTTATTTAGTAGATAATATCTCTTTAAATAGCTTAGTTCTAAAAAGTAACTTAGAATAGAAACTAAAAATATAAGCTAAGGTTTAAGATAACCTTAAGAGATATTTAGGTAATTACTTTATAGACCTAATTATACTTAAGTTTTCTAATCTACTAATAAGAGAATATCTTACTTAAAAATAGCTTAATAAGCTACTTATAATAGTATTATACTTAATAGATAAAGAGAAAGATCTCTTAACTTAAGTTTAGAGGAATAGAGAGATAGCTATAGTATAGAAATTTCCTTATTATAGATCTATTTATCTATTAGTAGTTTTACTATAGTTTATTTAAACTATCCTTTATAAAGCTTAGTAAGCTTAAAATATCTCTATTCCTAAAAGTTTTAAGGTTAAAGTTATTAAGATACTAAAAAACTGCTTTATAAAAGGGATTTTTAAAGAAAGTTATATATTTTATTAAAACTTTTTCTTTTTTATAAAAAAGAAGGATAAGAAGATACGCTTTATTAACTTAGCTATATAAGTTAATAGAGTTATACTTTAAGATACTACTTTACTACTACTAAGAGATAAGTTTTCTAAAGATTTTACTATATATTAATTTCTATCCCTACTTAATTTCTTTTCTAGCTATAACTAAGTTCTTCTTAATATTAAAAGTAGAGATCTTATAATATTTACTATTTCTATTAAGCTACTCTATATATATACTTTACTTTAAAGAGCTATTAATTTTATTATATAGTTTATAAAAGTTATAATTTATAGGAAACTGCTTAAAAAAGTTTATTAAAGCTTCTAAAGGTTTCTAGGAGCTTAATAACCTTATTACTCTTAGAAACAACTTTATAGACTATATTACTTATGCTTTTACGTCTCTTAGTGAGAATAATAATATACTTACTAATAAAGATATTAAAGACCTTATAATCTTAGGTGCTACTTACTATGCTAAAACCTAACTGCTTTAATTTAATATAGTAAGAGAAGAGAAGTATTTAGATATAGAAGATTTAAGTGTTAATAGTTTATAGATATAATTCCTTTTAGTTACTATTATTTTCTTTCTATTTAGTAATTTATTTTTAGTTTCTTCTTATACACTACCTTTTAAATTAATGTCTAAGGAGCTTATATAGTAATATTCCTTCTTTTTTCACTCTTCTTACTACTTTTCCTTCTGTTTATAATTATTTTATATGTTTTGTAGATGTAATATTGCTTTATTTTATATGTATTATTAAAAGAGAAAGACTTCTAGAAGAAAAACCCTTTTTCTACTAAAATGAACTATTTTTAACTACTTTTAGCTAGAATATAAGCTAGAATAACCTCTAGCTTGCTATAATTAATTTCTGATAGAAACTCTCTTATAAAGCTGTAATGTTTTTAGTGAAGTCTAGTATCTAAATAGATATATATCTTATAGTTTGCTGATTAATCTATAACTTAGTAATTTTAACCTTTATATATTTGCTGCTTTTTTGCTGCTTTTTTCTCTTATTAAACCTAAACTTTTAGTAGATATTTTTATTAGTATATAAGTATACCTTTAAAATATCTTTATAGTAGATATAATTAGTATAAGCCTTATTAAGTATAGAGATATATTTAAAGTATAGTTTATAGACCTAAGCTTTATTTATTTTATCTCTAAAGGAATAAGTATAAGCTTTATAGTAGTTATATAAGATAGCATTATAGCTTCTAAATACCTAAATAAAGAAACTATATACTACTACTAGGTAATAAGAGCTTAGAACTTTTACTACTTATAGCTTATATAGGGTTATAATTCTACTTATAATAAATACTTATTTATAGAAGAGATTAAGAGAAGTACCTAGATATTTAACTATACTTATTAAGTATTTTAAGCTTATTATACTCTACTAGAACTACTTTATAACCTGCTATATAGACCTATTTAGTATAAATAAATTAAAGTTAACTTTAGTATATATATTATTAGGATATAGAAGGTCTAACTTATATTAGATTAAGCTTATAAAGGATTATAAAGACTTTTATTAGCTATACTACTAAAAGAAGGAGTAGAGTAATAATATATATTTAGGGTTAAGTTATTAAGTATAATATAATAGGAGGAGTTATTATTAATTTCTATAGAATACTTCTTAATATTAGTTAGTAGCTAGAACTTATATATTTTAAGTAGGTATTATTTATAAAGCTAATTAGTATTTTTAACTATATTAATAACTAAAAAAGGAAAGTATAATAATAATAACTGCTTTTATAGATCTAATTTAATATTATTTATTTAGAAGATAGAATATAAAGATAATATAGATATAAGAATTAAAACTACTTTAATAGCTAACTAAAAAAGGATATATATAGGTAATAAATAGGTAAGTAGTTATAGCTACTAATTTAGTAGTAAACTATACCTACTCTCTTTATTTTATACTTTTATTATTTATTTTATAGACTACTTTTTTATTCTATCTATAGTAAGAGTAATTATAGCTACCTAATACTATCTATAAAATACTACTCTTTTACTATAAATAATAGCTTTATAAACTTTAAATAAATATATCTATAAATAATTATTTATATCTATAAAGTATATTACTATACTTATTACTACTTTTAAAGTTTTATTTTATTTATTTCACTTAATACTTATTATAACTACTTTAATATTTAATATCTAATAAGCTTTACTTTATATCTTAAATAGCTTTTCTATACTATTTCTCTTTACTTTATATCTATAAACCTATTTTTCTACTTTTTATACCTATTAATATATCTTCTACTACGCTTATAATTACTATCTAGGATCTTATTATTATAAAAGCTATTAGTAGTAAATATAAAGCTAGATACTATATAAAAGCTAACTAAACTTCTAGGACTATTTAGTAGTTATACTTTTAAGTAGATTATAATATAGATAAGTTAAATACTTAAGTTAATAAGCTTATTACTTAGCTTAAGCTTATATACTTTAAATATACTCTAACTTTAAACTAGAAAATAGATACTTTTACTCTTACTTAGGTTATTTCTAACTACTTTAACTTATAGAAGTAGATTCTAGCTAAATAGAGATAAGTAATAGTTATAATAAGATATCTATAGTTATTAAGAAAGTAGTTTAATAAGATTATAAGTGTTTATAACCTCTAAAGTATAGTTATTACTTAAGAATTACTAAACTTATATAGTATTAAAAGGGTTTTAAGTATAGTAATATATTATACTAAGAAGTAGATTAGGCTTATAATAGTAATAATATATGAGGATTTTATATCTAATAGCTACTAGGTTAAGTAGATTAAGAGATACTAATTTATTATCTTTATATATACTTTTTTATATATAAAAGATATATTAGATTATATATAGTTAGGAATTATAATAAACTAAGCTATAGAGTGTTCTTTTATTTATAATAATTACTAAGAAGATAGATATACTGAGAATTAGATTATTAAGATTCTTAATAATATAAAGTATTAGTATATAAGCTTAAAGCTAATATTAGCCTACTTTACCTAATAGATAACTATCCTTAATATTATATAAGCTATATATATATAGCAGTTAGAAATACTCTTTTTTAACTAGATAAAGTATTTTAATAACTTTAAAAACCTTAGTAAGCTATAAAGGATATTTAGAGATATATTAGTTAAGTAGATATAGTATATTATAGCTAAGTTCTATATTATACTAAAAGGAAGAGGAACTATAATACTATTCTTAAAAAGGTAATACTAAGAATAAAACTAGACTTCTAAGTAATAGATACTCTAGTTCTTAATATAGTTTAATACTTTAATATAATATATAATAAGTATATTACTAATTATAAGTATATTTTAAGTAAGCTTTAGAATAACTAACTACTCTTATTAATTAATATAACTAATATTAAGTTTATAAAGCTTTTAATAGTTAATATTTTAGTATTTAAAATACTACTCTAGAAAGGATAAACTATTTAAGATTAGAGTAAACTAAGTAAACTTATTATAGATTTATACTAATAATATAAATAGGAAACTTCTTACCTATATAATTAATACTTATATAGTAGAAAGTTTAAAACTACTTTAAAGTTTTTATATTTTATAGCTAACTTTAGTAGTAGTAGCTATTTTACTTTCCTAACTATTTCTTTCTAACTAGAAATATATTTCTTTATAACTTCTTAGCTAGGTAATATTAAGCTTTACCTAGCTCCTAAATATTATAATAAGAGAGATCTTATTTTAAAAAAAGCTTTATAAACTTAATTTACTACTAGTTTTAATAGATTTAGATAGTAGTTAACTTAGTATATAGATAAAGCTATAAATATCTTTATAAACCTCTATAATACTTAAAGTATTCTATATTTTAAAGACTATTTATAGCTTAAATATATCTAAGCTTTATTATATTTAACTATAAGAGATATAAACTGCAAAGTCTAGATTAACCTTATAATAAGTATTTTATAGTTATCTAACTAGAGAGATAATAGCTAAATTAAAGTATTATAATATTCTACTAAAAACTATAAAGTATTTAAAGAGGTTAATATAATAATACTAATTATTTATATTTATAAGAATTATTTTATTTATCTTACTGTTAACTAATCTACTAGTAATATCTACTTTATAGACTTAAACTTTACTTTTAAGTCTAATAATAACTTTATTTATATTATAAATAACTTTTATATATAGTATTAAGTATTTAGAGCTTTACTAGACTTTATAAGGCTTCTATACTAGTAAAAAAGAGTAATAAACTTAGATTAATAATAAAATAACTTTAGTTATAATTTATAATATATTAAATAAGTATAAAGCTTTATAATAGAAAGCTTTTTTAATATTTACTAATATAAAAGCTATAAAATAGATTATAAAATACTTTACTTTTTAGTTAACTAGTATAAATCTTAGATTATAATAGAGTTTTATAACTACTTAGAGGTTTATAATAACTTTCTATTATATCTTATTATATAGACTACTATATACTACCTTACTACTAAATATTTTACTATTTTAGAAGTAAAGATAGTAACTTAGAAGCTTCTTAGCTTTTAATAGCTCTTTACTTTAAAACCTAAGCCTATTACTCTACTACTAGGTTTTTAAAGTAAACTATCTATAGTATTACTCTATTTTCTAACTATTAGCCTATTTACTAGCTTAGAAAGCTTACTACTCTTAAGTTTATAAATTATACTTAAGATCTTAGATAGCTATAACTAACTTAGTAAGCTTCTATATATTAGCTAGCTTAAAGTCTCTATACTTATTAATCTAACTTCTTTACTACTTTTAAGTCTATAAATAATATTTAAAACTTCTACTAACTTTAGTAAAAATAGTAACTCTTAAAGTATTCCTACTTAACTAGAGAAGCTACTTAAGTAGTATATATTAAAACTTAAAAGTATTAGTTAAGCTATATATATTAACTAATATATTAATCTTTAGGCTTAGATAGAAGTATATATACTTTAAAGGAATTATATTTATAGGTTTTTAAAACCTTTTAGCTAGAAAAGCTAGGTATATTATAAGCTTAGACTTAAGTAAGATAAAGCTTATAATCTAAATAGGTTAGAAATAAGAAATAGAAAGAATAAGTATTATAGACTTTATAAATAAGAATAATTAGGGGAAGTATATATATAAGTAAAATAAATAAGTTAGAATTATCTTCTAATAAAGTTAGCTAGCTATAAAATAATTAAAGATAATTAGAATAGGGCTTAAAAAGTATTTTAGGGAAATTTTTAGTATTTATTAGTATTAAAGTAGATAAATTAAATAGTTTTATATATAGTATACTTAAGGTTAGTTTTTTAGTATTATTATCTTCTTTATATAAAAAGTAAATATAATTAAAATAAAGTATAACTTACTAAATTTTAAGCTTTTTTAATATTCTTTAAGAGTTTAGATCTATAAATTGTATACTAAGTTTATTTCTTTTGTTTTTATAGGCGTAGGTCTTAAAACTATAGAGTTATATAACTTAAAAGCTTTATAGCCTTCGTGGCTATAGATGCTTTCGTATGTGGCTCTCGGCCTTCAGGCCTACGACCATTTCAGTGCTTGCATTGCTCGCACTTCAGGCACGCCCACACCTGGGCTCCCACGCCGACCCTATCTCCAACCTTGATGTCCTTGACACTCTTACCAACGGCGATCGCCTTGCCGACGACCTTGATGGCTTTTAGATCTTGCACACCCGTCTTAGACGTTCTAGGATGGACTTACCTCGTGGCCGACACACAGGGGAGCCTCGTATTCACCCCAGCCGCCGGTGATTGTGTGCACGTCGGATCCGCAGACGCCGCAGCACTCGATCTGCACGTCAATGTCGTGATCTTCGAACGGTTTTGGTGTAAGGGTCTCCTTGTTAAACTTGTTCCATGTCTTCGGACCCTGGGTACAGAAGCCCTGGAACTTTTCGGGGTAGCTCATTTTGACTGGATTGGTGTTGGTGGTATCTAGAATATTTTCGTAAATATTTACCGATGTTCTTTGTCTTTACCACGCTTAAAAGTGCACTCTTCTTCTACTTATATACGGCCAGATTTCGCGATGACGCTGGAATTTCCTCAGACCTGCCCGCCTCTGGGCTGATCATACTGCAGGCTTCTCAGGTCCGGCAACGAAACAGCCACCAGCGCAGACCTCGGCCCTCTATCTGCCGCAAATTACCCATCGGAGAACACCCATCGAAAAGTGCCATCCGATGAATGACATCTATGAGTTTCCCAGTGTCTCGAGTGTGGCCCCACCGAAGCGGCGTCTCGGTCCATGCCGAGAAGGTCGCGCCAACACATCTCCGGGTGTAGCTCACGCCTTAGCTCCGAAGGGCTTGGCTTCCAGACCGCTGATAACGAGCTAGCTTCCCCTCGGGTGCCAATCTCCTTCCTGAACGGGACGTGTCTCGAAGCCTCATGACGCCAACCTTTTTTCATCGTCTTGGGGTTAACAGTGTCACAGCAGAATAACGCCGAAACTTGAGCCTCAGAGAAGTCGATCCGGAGTGAAAGTCCCGATTCCACGGCAGTACGCTTACCAATGCATACTTATATAGAGGAGTTCACTCCGTGTTATTAGACTAATCAAGTTCACAGTGTGCCTGGTCCCCGGACCAGCGGTGCGATCAGGTTACCCTAAGAAGAGGACTGACGTACTTGCAGAAGAACAATTGCCGGGCCCTTTGCTTAAACCTAGGAAATTAGAGGCTGCGAAAATTTCTAATCTATGCCACTCGGATTAGTTCACGTCGGGGATAAGCAGGGGAAAGGCAAGCGATGTATTGACCTATTGGGTGAACTCTGAGAAAATCCAGCCACCTCTTTTGAAACCGTGATGAGGCGTATGAGATGCTGAAAGTCGGAGGCAAGGGGCTCTCTGGTTAGTCTTGAAGACCCAGTATTCAACTCGTCTGGATACTTTGTGAACAGGCTTAGGCAGTCGGTCAATGATATGCATTCCAGATTGTTGCGACTTTTCTAGGAACAAATTCCTGAGTGAGAAGACTCGGGGTATTTGCAAGACAAGTACCCTGGCTCTACAGATCAAAACTGGTTTCCCGAAGCGTTTCCGGTCGCAGTTCTCAGTCACTTTCCGGGGATTATGCCCGCGGGGTTGTCTTCGTACACCGGAGACGGAGCAGAGACTGAGACACATTCAAGCTGGTTGCCTAGCATTATACAAGAGAGGGCGATGCTGTCTTCATACCCAAGCTAGACATCTAGACATTCCATCTGCTTTCAAGCCCACCAAGTCCTGCTCGCATTGTCCTTGGCGTTGTCCGGTGGTTCACCCAGCAAGCTATATTTGAAGCTGCGAAAAGCCCCGCCCAAGGATATCGCATGTGTCGACAAGGGAAGGTCGAACTCGTCCTCTGGTCTGGGGTAACCCCATGTCACAAACCCGCCAAAACAGCCTATGAAACTGCGTATCTCGTTCATCAACAAAAGCTGAAGTACTGGGGTTGAAGAGTCATCCTTGGCGTTGCCCAATTTGCCTAGGATTCACACTGATTACAAGTTTGAAGAGAAGTGTTGGATACTCATTCTATTTCAAGGATGTAATAACTCCGACTGCTGTATCGAGTTGCCAAGTAGACAGAGGTATGGTTCTATTGTCCAAAGCGTATACTTCACTCACGGGATGGCACGAAATATCAGTGTTCATTCAGAGGCAGGAGTCTATCTACCTCCAGTGGCTTGCCTGTCCATGTGAAGACTTGATTGTCGCTCTAATTTATACGCGAAGCATGCGCCTAGGGGAAGCAATAGCCGAAACGTAACTATGTAGTGACCAGAGCAGTATACACGAGCATGATTCCAGCTGATTTGAACATCAGCTAGTACTACTACTACTACTACTACTACTACTACTACTACTAGCTACTAGCTACACTAGGTACTATAGCTAATGAAGCAACCACAGCCACGATTCCAAAGTTTTCAATCTTCCTCGATCTACTTCATCCAAGTCCCAATTAGTTGCCCGCTGAATGATAGCCTGTAGGATGTTCTTAGACCTCTCCGCGGCTATAACCTTGCTCCCTCTTGCAACGCTGTAGATAAGGGGGGAAAGACTAACTCCGACTTTCACCACGGTTGGCAGTACGTTTCGGTCGAATACAGCAACGGAACCACTACGCATCGTGAAGCGTTGTCAGCCAGGGCTTCCTTTGAATCACAACACAATAGTGTACTTACATCAAAGATAGGCAGGAGAGAGGCGCCGAAATTCTGAGTGAAGATTGGAGCAGTTGCCTCGCTTCTTCGCTGTCCCGTTTGACGTAGTCACAGAGCACGTTGGACTGCGAAATGAGACGGTCCCGAACATTGATCAAACACCAGAAGTCTGGAGGAGGCTTGTTCGGCCCACTATCGACGATTTCTAGTTGGAAGTAATGAGTCACAAGCCGTTTCGACTCTCCATGCCAAAATAGAAGACATACCTAAGCCTTCGAGGAGGCGCTTGGGATCGAAGCCTGCGTCTCGAACTCTGCTAGAATATCTCAGATACTGTTCCATCTGGAAGTCCAGTGACCTGCGGCATGCTTCAAAGTGTATTTTGTGGCTGGTGGAATCGCAATCATAGATATTAAAGCTGCTCTCGGAGGTACCATGCGGGATCAGAGGCGTAATCTGATCATCTTGAGCAGCGCTGCCAGCTTCAAGGGACACCAGTCGCCCATTCTCTGGAGCTAGGCTGCCGTGCTTCTGAAAATGACTCTGGGATGGCATGTTTCCACTTGTGGTGGTGTGAACGCGGCGAGCGGCCTTTCTACCATGCACTGGAAACCTCTGGGGAATAGTAATAAGGTAGGTCCACGGAAAGGTAGTCACAGAGCCGGCGTAGATATCTGCCTGATTTGCTTCGTTTATCTATCGTCACGTTGCAGTTGGGCCGGAACAACGCTGCCAATCACATTGTCACACGTTCGAATTATCTTCTGCCCTCCTTGAGGGTGTGCCCATCGACGGCCAAGTGAGGCGAACGACCGTAGCTTCAGCTAATCATGTTGCATTTATTCCTTGATGATAATGCGCATTTTCGCACTTTCATGCACGACAACTGGTTGATCGACGGGCCTGGCTCATTAATCTTGGTCCAGGCGCTTGTTGGTTGCTCTTGGTATGCTTCCGGACCAACAGTTGGTTCCGTGGGAATGCGACTGTTGGCAGCCCCGAATTGAGGTGCTCTGCTTCGTTTGGACCTTTCCCACGCTCGCTTCAAAAGAACAGCCTCTTATCGTTCACCATTGATTCTTCATTCAATGTTTGGATTGAAAAAAGCATTCAACTCATCTTCTCGACAGAAATCCATGCCCGATTGAAATTTTGGCCATGGACGCAGAACAGCCACCATCCTATGAGGATCTCGGCGATACCAAGCCCGTGCCTTCTCCTCCACAACCGTTGAACCTTCGAATACAACTGTTTGGGAAGCACAGAGGTGGCGACAACCAGAACTATGAACGGTTCAGAGCTTTCGTTCGGAGAAGCTTAGGCAGACAGGCATCTCGATGGAAAATCTGCGTGCCTCCCAGTCGTCGTCCAGGAACAGAGGATGTTTTTTCAGTAGAGGTATTTCTTCATCAAATGTCTTCGCTAAGAGTCTTATCGAATCGCATTCCGCTGACGTTGAGCCAGGCAGTGGCGATATTCAACGTCCAAGGCCAGACCGCTGACAATAACGATGTCCAAAACCTCCTTGCCGAACTTCGGCGTGCCAGACCGTCCTCTTTCTTTCTAGAAAATCTGACATCTGCACTTTTGTTCCGCGTTTATCACGATGATGCGCGCAACAATGAAGTTGTTGCGGTAGATTATCTCGATCATTCCGTCTATCTCCGACCTAGGTTTGACATCTCAACTGGGGAGCCAAGTTGGTTTAATGCTGCTGCGGAAACGTGAGCTTTTTCTTTTGTTTCTTCCAGTTATAACAAGAGAATGAGTGTCGGACTGTCGACTCACCTTCCGGTGACAGACTGCAGTATCAGGAATGGCATGGCTGACGTATCTCATATATCCCTTGGGCAGTACGCTTTCCGTCGTTCCGCTCTGCCTGTTGGTTTACGTCTGCATCCGTCTATATGAGACCCACAAGAACCATCACGGAGGTCCTACCAGAGAAGAACAAGAAGATTTGAGGTTCATCACAAGAACTGTAAGAGTCCATGTTGCTGATGCTGAGTGGAAGCAAATGCCCCATATTCTTAAACTGACTACCCGCACACGAGTAAGGCCAGTTTCATCCATGGCTTATCAGATTTGCCATGGAGACGAGAAGAAATTCGGACGATTGCAGAAGGCAGACGCCAGCTGGCTGCCACATTGCCATCGTACACCGGTTTGTTGGCGCAGGCGCAAGTAAAGAGGCACAATCTGTCGTTTCAGAGCGACGAGGGTAGGTGAACAGATTCTCGACTGATTCTACACTTGAGAAGATATGTTTCTCATCTCCAGTTCCAGGTGGCCTCATCTCAGTTGAACAAGCATGCGAGACCTTCCAGACTATCTCTCACCTGTCCAACAACGTAGAACGCACAGCTGCCATTCTGGACGACATCGCCCCCCTCTTGGATGAAGAGTACAGCGATCCAAAGCTTAAGCTTACTCTGGGCGTGGCGGTCACCGGTTGCGTCGTTGCGGTTGGCGTGGCCGCGCTGTGGTTTTTCCCGGGTACCTGGGCTGCTGCCGGGACCTTAGTTGTGAATAACGGCGGTGTTTCAGCGTTCACAGCAGCGTGCGGAGTTGGCGTGGCTGGGGTTTCTGGTACCCGCAGCATGGTAATTCGTAATCAGAGGAACTTGATCACTTCAGGTGTGTTTTTACTCTCTTTTGAGACCAGATTGGCTGCTGATCTGCGATCGATAGTTCGTGCAAGTCTCATGAACTTCAACAACGCCAAGACGCGCCTGTTCACATTTCTCGTCCTGTGCTTATATCGGGTAGAAGGACGATCAATTTCGGAGAAGAATCTAACCGACATATGTAAAAGTCTGGGCCTTCAATCCGATCTCGTTCGGATGGAAACGTACCAAGTGGCCGCCTTCCAAACGGCCTGGGAGGAATTCACTCATTCGTTCCAAGAGTTTGAAGATGGAATTAGAAAATTGTCCCAAGTCATAGAATGAGACTCCTGAGAAAACAAGGTAAGCTGAAGAGTTTCTATCCGCTTCTGATTTGAAGTCATCTGATCATAGAGGCACGACGAAGACCATAGATACAATACGTGGTCAGGCAGCATCCTACTGAAGTTAAGACCAGGACGCTGGGGGGAGGTCTAAGCTTATATTTACCGACAGCAATCAGTATCCTTTGAATCTACCATATTTGAACGCATGTCGTGCTATTTCCTCAATTCTATCTACCTATACATCTATGGAAGCCGCTATCCCGCCGTTTCCATTAGACCTGTAGGCATATGACTCATTATGAGGCAAGACTTCTTGGCCACAAGATGGATGGTCTTCGGGATCACTCATCGAAGAACTTACGACCGAACGATAGTGTGCTCAACGTGGTCTAAAATTCAGATGGGTCAAACAACAGAAAGAAGTCAATTTCATCCTTAAAAAGAATGACGACGCTAGGATGTAGCACATTATGTTGGTCTCCGGATCAACACCAAGCCAACTTGTTACAAGTACTCTTCCCGAGGGCCCTTCTCATTGCTCCTGTAAATTGCCTCAAGCATCCGGTGCCTCAACAAAGCGTCCTGGAAATCAGGCACAGCACCATCACCCTCCCCAGCAAACGCGTCCCACGCTCTGCCCGTGTTAAACGAAAAGTCCTTTGCCTCCTCGACCTCGATCTTTTCCAAATTCGCCCCTGCTTCAGCCTTAACAAAGCTGATTGTGGGCTGGAACCCCTGAATATTTCCCATGGGCCCCTCCAGCACCAGCGTCCCCTTGGTCCCCGTGATTTCCCAGAAGAAGTTCTTGTCAATGGCGCTCATGCCTCCCTGGCACACGGCAGTAGCTACACCGCCACCCGCTAGTCTTCCCGTGACGGTGCAGTGATCATGGGACGTCTTCTTGATTGTCCCCTGCTTCTTCCCTTCGCCGTCGACGAGGGGGACAACGGGCCGGTTATTCGCGAGAATCCCCTGCACTCCACTAAGCTCCCCAAGAACAAAGCAGAGGGCATCCAACGCGTGTCCGACAGAAATAGACATCAGGTTCGCCCCGTTCTCAATGTCAGTTGCGAAAACAGCGTCGGCCGGGAACGTGGCCCCAAACCAGGGACTCGTAAACAGCATCGTGGTCTGGAGTATATCGCCCAGCTCGCCACCAACAACCATGTCCCTCGCCTTGAGAACCGAAGGATCATGACGTCCCTGCAGACCGACCAGCGTCCTGACGCCCTTCTCGGCCGCCAGGTTCGCGAGGTGCTCGGCCTCAGCGACGTTGCGCGCGAGAGGCCACTCGGAGAAGACGGCCTTGCCGGCTTTGAGGGCCGCTTCGATGATGGGCAGGTGCGCCGGGACCTTGAGGCAGACGGCGACGAGGTCGATGTCCGGGTCCGAGACGGTGGACTGGATGTCGCCGTAGGCCGCGACGTCTTCTCCGAGATTATGGATGCGCGCGGCTTTCTTGGCAGTCTCGGTGGAGGAGTTTTGCAGCGCTACGATCTTGTAGTTGGATGTCGTGGCGAAGTAGGGCAGGTGTGCGGCGACAGACCATGACCACGCTCTAGGAACAAGTCAGCAATCCTTCTTCCTTGTTGGGTATCATCCGGCGACTTACGGCTGGGATGATAGGCCTACGAAGCCGACTTTGGTTGGATCTTTAGACATCTTGGTGACTTTTTCTGAACGATGAGGTTGAAGAATGAGGAACTGGGCTGAATGACATGATCTCAATATTCCTGTGTGAACAGTCTCCTTTTATCTGTTCAGACAACTGAAGCCATCAGTGCTGCTGACAAAAAGGCTTCGCGACATTATCGTCAACCACACATTACAAATGCGGATGAACAGGTATGGCCCGTGTGTCAACGTTACTCGATTGCCTCACAAAGTTTAGAAGGTTATAAATGCGCCCGAGAAATCGCCCGTGTTTGATTCCGCCCACGGCTGTTCAGACGCATCGGATCAGCGGGGCGATACGTTTTCGTTTCTAAGCGCGCCTCTCTTTCCATGCGGTATACGAAATATATGAATTAGTGACATAGTAACCGATGCGATTGGAATCAAAATACACGGCTCATAGTTTACGAATGTGAAGGCAGTGAACGAGTGTATTACAGCTTGGCTAGCCTACGATTTCCTCATACTGCTCGGCCCGTCTACCAATCTATGTGCCCTAATCTTACCTTGAAAGAGCGTCATGAACACGCCGAACGAGTGACAGAAGCCCAAATCTCAGCCCATCCAGAGACGACAACTCCACTCAGAGCTCATTCTCCTTCTTGCGGGCGTCGATAACAGCCAACGCCTCCTCGGCGGCCTTGACACCAGACAGAGCCATGGCGCCAAAGGTAGGACCTTCAACCAACGTCAGCAACTTTTCACATAACTTCTACCGCGGCGGATAAGAACTCACCCATGCGGTTCGCCCCGTCAACCTCCGAGAGTTCCATGCCGCCCACAATCAACCCCTTCACAATCTCCCTCGTGCCCTTCACAATCGCGTCCTCGGCCTCCTGCATATCCAGCCCGCGCATCCCGCCCAGCTGCTCAATCTGCTTCATGCTCACGAGCCTCTTCACACAGAACGCGCCAAACGGCCCGTCGTGGCCCGTCGTCGAGATCACGAGCGGCGCGTTGATCGTGTTCGGGTCCATGCAGCTCTGGTCGTCGTGGTGCATGCTCACCAGCGTCCAGTTCGTCACCACGCCCGCGACCCTCAGGCTGCCGTCCGCCTCCTTGCGCGTGATCAAATCCTCGACCGCCGTCGCGTTGAAGAGCTTCACGTTTGGGAACTGCAGCACGCGGCTCAGCACCGTCGACGTGAACAGCGCGGCGTGCTTGACGACCACGAAGTCGCCCTCGTCGTCGTACGCGACGCCGAGCTCGTCGAGGAACACGTCCGCCGGCTTGCGCATGACCATGGCGCTGAAGAGCTGGCCGCCGAGCCACGCGCCGCCGCCGGGGGACACGCCGGCCTCGACGATGGCGATCTTGAGGTCCGGGCGCGCCTTGGCGAGGACGTAGGCCGTGGAGAGGCCGCAGGGAGCGCGACGATGGGTCCGACTCGTAGGTGTCGAGGTCGGCGAAGTAGCGCCGCGTCATGGCGCGCGAGACCTGCGACTCGCGGATGGGCGCGAAGGTGAAGGTGTCCCACTTGCCGAACATGTCCTCGACCTTGGTCTTGGCTGCGGTCGCGGCGGCGGGGACAGCGGGAGCGGCCTTGCCGGTGGAGTAGGTGACGGCGAAGTCGCGGACGGGGGAGATGGCGGTCGGAGGAGCCATTGTTGTTGTCTTCGGTTTACTTCGAGTGCGAAGCGTGTGTGTGTAATCTGCTTGTGTTAGGGTGCATGATCCTTTCGCTGGTATTACCCAGATCAAGTTCAAGGCCGTATGTTCTCAGCCCAGCCCCTTCACCCGCGCCGGTCGCTGGCGGCACCATGAGATGGCAGCGACATAGGCAGGGTAAGAGACTGGGCACCGGCTCATGCGTTTTGCGTTCCAGAGGTCACATACTCTAGATTGTATGGCTCGAGTGAAGCCTTCTCTGTGGGTATGTCAGCTGTACCGCATCATAGATCTTACCAGGAGGGGCATACTGATTGTGTATCTGTTGCGTGTAGTATTTCGAGAGAGCCTCAGATCAGAGACGGTTGAACTGGCCACCAGACGGTAACAAAAAGGAGATGATCTCCTGGTTAAATACACCTTCGATAAGCCCACGCGAAAACCTTGCCCTATCTCCTGCGGGGTAAAGAAAAATAGTCAACATCATGCTCACATCACGCCCAGCTTTCTCTCGCTGCCCATTGGGGAACAGGGGCGTGATCGGCTGCGTGAATATGCAACCCCAAGACCAAACAAAGTAGAACAAGCTACGTCTCGCCCGCTCGCGTCTTCGCGCTCGTGTAATTCAGCGGGCAAATACATCACAATAGTGGGGGGTTCCTTCGACCCGTCGCCCAACAAATGAGCCGGAAACCAACGGAGCCCCTCCCGAAAGCCGATGTCACCCGCTCCTACGCCGCAAACACGGCCGGGTGCATGCCGCGCGCGCCGACGATCCCCCGCGCGGCGCTGGGGGCGACCCTGTGATTTCCAGAGAAAAAAAGACCTCAAGTACTCTCGCGGTTCGTCACCGCGACATATGCCAACCTCTCATCGCGGAGCTGCCCCTTCAGGCCATATGGAAATTCCCCATCACATTGCCAGGAGGGAGACCTTCTGGCTTGGTTTACTGCACCTGTACCGACTCATCGGCGAAAGGAAGCTTCGCCGCCGAAATCCGGACGCACGCACGGTTCTACTTACCTGCTGCAGAAATAGCGTTCGTTCATATTACGTTTGAGCCAAAAAGGCATGCAGACGAAGGGGCAGAAAATTCGCGCATGTTGACTAACATGCCTGCTCTCCATTGAGTTCCCCAAGACTTTCGTGCCCCAAGGTTTGCTGCCAACTTGGCAGGAGGCAGTGATTGGAGGGGAAAAGGGTGACGTGCAATGGAACCACTTACGAATGCTATTTTTGTGAGTGGTGGGATTGACGAAACGGGCGCGAGGGGTTGTGGTTGACGTACGCGGGATTTAGGAGCATGTGCTTTGTCGCATGTTGGTGATGTTATTCAACGACGGAAAATGGCATTGTCGATTAATTACTGATGTTGTGGCATGTCATGTACAGATTATCGTGATGCTGACTTCACGACGGATGTCGCTCATGCTCATTAAACCATTTTGACATGCCTATCTCATGTACTTAAGACGGCGCGGCACACCCTACGCCATAGCTATGTTCCGTATGCCACGCAAGTAGAGTGACGTTCAAAGACGCCAATAGCCTGCTCAGGTCTGGTCGATCTATCGTGTAAGATCGTCGTATGCTCCTAATGCGTCCAAAAACCATGCATTACCGCGCCTTCGCAATCATCCCTGAATAATCACGGCAACTCGTCGTCACCGCGAACCCCTTCCCCTGACGATATTCCTCCCCGGTACTCAACATCAAGAAGCCGCCTCTGCGACAACCGACGTCTTCGCTCCTTACAGTCGAAGGCGTTGCTGGACCAGTGGTGCTTCCATCGGTCTCTGAGCCCGTGCAATCTGAAAGCCCGTCGTTGGACATGTCCGCCGCCATCGTCTCCCAGAACTTCTGTGCAGGGCTTTCCGCCAGCTGGCTCAATTCCTTCAACGCGCTGCCATGCCCGCGGTCGTACCACGCAATCAGGTACCATCTCCTCGGAGCCAGAAACATGACTTCACACCACAGCACGAAGATCATGAGAGCCACAGGCTCTTTAAACCGTAGGAGAGACAGGTACTGTTCTGAAACCAGCGATGGCCAAAGGATAAAGTGTTTCCATATCCGCGGCCGTCCGGGAAGCGAACTCATCCAAGACTTGAGCGCTACGAGAGCGCTTAGGTAGACCTTGGTGTCGTCTGCCGGTATCCCTGTTGCTTCTGACCCAAGTGACAGAAAGTCGACGAACCGGGAAATCTTTTGTAATGACGGCCGTAAAGCGATGTCGCTGCTATCGCGCCATTCTTTGATGTCGACTTGTGCTAGCTTGTCTCGTATTGGACTCTTGAAGACGTGCGGTGTTACCGTGTCGGAAAACTTCGCTGCTACCCGCATGACGTTTAAAGCTTTGGCCGGCTCGAACGTGTTAACCTGTCCCATGACTTTCTCGTCTGCGAAGGGCCTGTAGTACCCAAAGATTCCGTTGCACATTGCAAAGACGAATGTTGCGAGCCAGTTCTCTTCAGTGACCTCTGGGACGGCCAATCGAAAGTAGTTACTTGCTTGGATGGCATGCTGACAGGCCATGGAATAGTATCGCTTCATCTCGGGTGGCTCGAGGTGGCAGAGGTGAAGAGCTGCAATCGACAGCATGCTTTGATGTATGAAAACATTTCGAGATGCCAGCTGTGGCACCCATCGTGACCAGACGTCGCATTTCCTAGGGTCGCTCTGGAGGGAGAAGGTGAACCACGCTTGTGTCAGGAAGTGATGCTTGAGTTCAGCCTCATCGGCACGTAGCTTTTCGGCAGGTAATGAGGCGTTGAGAGCGTCTCTCGAAGAAGCATGAGCACAACCGTCGCGGCACGGCGGACCATACTCAAGGTATCGCTGGTCTTGTCTCCGCCATTTTCTCGGTTGAGGGCGTCTGCCAGAAGGCCCAAGTAGCTGCAGTGCTCTTGCCGACGACGACAGTTGGCGCAGACGGGTCCGACACAGTCGCACTATGTTACACGATGGTTAGCATCTTCAACAGGGTGATGGACATTATACGTTACAGAGGCTTTGGTATGATGAGATCATGTCCTGTTCGTGTGACCGTCCTCATGACTGGCTAAGACAAGATCGAACAACCCGGGATGTGTGCATACATGTAGCCCATTCTGTGCCGAGTACTTGAACAAGCTCCAGAGTACACCGCGGATTTGCAGATGAGGCCCGTAGGATTTTGAACTGGGATGCGGGTCATCCTCACCTTGACACGACGCTTCTTGCACTGTCGACACCCGTTCTTCGTCTTCCCGTGATATTGTCTTGAACCCTTCGGCATTCTATCGTTACATACGTTCGTTTTTGCGGCGCAACGCTCTAGAGTCTTTGTCTTCTTCCCTCGGTTGGGTCGGCAATCGTGAACGTAAGCGGTACCCGATGGATGGCGGGAGCGGGAGAGCGACACGTCTAGCAGCTTGGTGTGGGCTTACTCCCTGCTTTTAAACCGATCCATACAGTTTGATGTACGAAACATGAAAACTTGGGAGATGCTTGACGTTGTCAGGGATGTATCACCTTTCTGACGCAAACTCAACTGCGTTGGTGGCACGTCCCCCGCTGTGACAACTGGGTGACAGAAACCCGAGCAGCAGCGTGTGAGAGGCTGAGGCCGCAGACCAATTCCACATGAACATCTGGAGCCACAGGCCGTTAAGGCAGCTGAATCCCGATAGCGAGGTGCATCCTAGCCATGCGCAGCTGCCCAGTTCTGGCAAACCATCCGTGGGTAGACACCTGCCAGCTTGAGGTTTCTTTCAGTTCGTGGTGGCCAAAGTCAACGTCAGGCGATGATGGCACTTGTACAGTAGACCCTCTGCTGTTTCTGAACTTGTTCATCGTGTAGGGCGTAGATGTTATTTGATTTCGAACTTCACAAGTCGCCTCAAGCGACAACATGTCCACAAAAGATCAGCCAGATGCTTAAACGGGGCAATGTCGTAGAAAGTGAATGGCATTTGTGCAGTGTCCCTCCTGGCGAGGGATTTTCAATGACGGGATGCGGGTGTTGTGCAGGCTTGGCTCAGAGATGAACATTTCTCGAAGCGTCACCGATGTGCCGGTGATGGGATAGAGCAGAATTTCATGCCCACCCAACAATGCCAAACGGGGGCTGCTAGCGCTGCAAGGTTTGAAACAAATTGAACAACGTTTCGCACGGCGATGGTAAGCTAAGCCGATATGCATTGACGTGGAGTTAAGCATTCAGGTACCACGTTGACTCTGCAACGCAGATGTCGCAGCTGCAGATTGGCCAGGCCCTTGGCCCAAGGCTGGTGCGGGCAAAGCACATCGGCGGCCCTGGCTTTCGAGCCTTGAGCCGTAACGATTCTGCATGCTGATGTCCTCCCAAGAGCGTAGATTTGGAAAGGAACGGCCCAACTGTTCGCCTCTGAACGAGCGTTGACCATCTCCTTACCTGAGACGGTTGCATCGGTCTTCCTATTGCGTGCTTGTGGAAATGTTTGTGCGTTTCCCAGCAGCAGGACAACCGATCTGTGGCGTCAAGTGGCCGATGACTGGATGCTCGTGTCTCATTGGTGTTGGCCGTGGATGAATTCGCCGGAGTTCAGATGGCGTTTTAAACCACTACTGCCATCTGCACGCGATGTTTCCTTCCGCCTCGACTGCCCCGCAAGCTTTGTCGTAATGACACTGATGCTTGACAGTGGTTCAAGGTTTGTGCGCGGGAAGGCTAGATCGTTACGCGCCAGGCTAGAGCGTCCACAATGCTTCATTCAGTCCGTGTTAAGGGAGCTGTCATGTTTGAGGGACGTAGGTTTCCTGGATGCGGAGCAGGCCAAATGCAACTGATGACTGCAGATTGTCTGCTTGAAACACTCGCAGATCAGTGAGTTCGACGTCGCTGGTTCGCTCGGTTCTTCCTCACAACTCGCTTTTTTAGGTAGGGCTCCAGGACGTCGCCAAGCAGCAGTGTTAGAGACCCTGAATCTTGATATTTCAAAGTGGAAAAAAACTCTCAACACGCCGAGGAATGGCAAACGCGCCGAGGGACGACAAACGCGCCGAGAGACGATAAATGCGCCGAGAGACGTTGAAATTTGCAGATGACCTATCAAGCTCAGCAAAGCGCCTCCCTGGTTTATTGGTGCTTCCCTAAGAACGCCTGGATCCTTGCTAGAAGGACGACCATCCCTGAGCTCCGCGTGCCTATCTAGCGAATAAACTGTTGCGGAATACGGCTTTTGGCGGAATAGTCGGTTAGTGCTGACGACATCTTCAGCCACGTAGGAACTGGTAGCTGAGCGGCTGATATGGCGCCTAATGACAGGAAGACGGGGAATTCAGGTTGTTTGGTCTTCATAAGAGGAGCGATGACCTGTTCAATGGCGTCGTTGTTCTTCTTCACCCACGGAGATGCGGGACTAACCATCATTCCGCAGGTGTCTTGAGAGCAACATGGCGGATCTTGAGAGCCTCATTCATGATGCTGGCCAGAGTCGGTCGACAGTACTCCTGGCTGTAGCCACTTTCTTAATGGTTCCTCTGGCTGTCATTCTCAAAAAACTTCTTTTTCCAACATTTGACCCCCGGGAGCCACCGATCCTGCGACCAAAAGTGCCTTTCTTTGGCCACGTTGTGTCGCTTCTAAGAGAGGGAGCGAATTTCAACAACCGTCTCTAGTAGGTCCGAACAGAGGTAGAAGACCGTGGCCATCGTTGACTGTTCCTGCAGTAGAGAACGCAAGATGCCGGCCTGCACATTGCCTATGTTGCATGGCAAGATGTATCTCTTGAACTCCCCGGCTTTGATCGCAGCAGCGATGCGTACTAGCGACATTTCGTTCTTCCCTATCGAGATGGAGGCCACGGCTTCGATTCTCGATATGCCGCCTCATCACCTCGAAAAGCTCGACGAAAAGGTCATCCATCACTTCGGGAAGGCGATGGCCACAGCCCTCATGAAACAACCACTACATGCCATCAATAGTGCTTCACTGGGATACTGCAGTGAAGTTATGAACGCCATTGGCGCGGATCCGAAGAAATTCCCTGCTTGGGATTGGATCCAAGAGGTCATGGCCATGGCTGCTAGCAGGGCGCTGTACGGAAGGCATAACATGTGGGATATGGAGAAGTTTGAGGACCTCTGGTAAGTTGAAGCAAGTCCATGCATCCAAGGCTGAGTCTGACTTTGCTATAGGGCGTTCGACGGCAGCCTGGCCATCTTAGGGGCCAATATAGCACCGAAGCTACTTGCTCCCAAAGCAGTGGCAGCTCGTCAACGTATGAATGCCCTGCTGCGGCCGTTCTACGTTAGTCATCTGGAGGATAGCCCCGATGTTGCAAGCATAGTGAAGGAACGCGCAAGGTGCCTGCGGGACGTGGGTATCCCGTCTGAGGATCTCTCGAGTATGGAGTTCCTGCTCCCTTGGGCCGCTGTAACGAATACGATACCGATGACGTTCTGGTTTTTGATGAATATCTTCGCGGAACCAAAATATGTCGACCAGGCCCGCCAGGAGGTTCTAGAAATCACAGAGATTGTCAAACGGGAAGACGGTCGACGTGATGCGATTGTCAACACTAAAGATCTCGAGTCGCGGTGTCCCTTCCTGATGGCCTGCTATCGTGAACTCCTCCGATTATACGTCGCCCAGGTCTTCAATCGAAGAGCCATGCAGGATGTTACTCTCGAGGATAGCGATGGTCGTCAATACTTGCTGAAGAAGGGCACCAATATGCAATGGGCGACGAGTGTTACCCATCTCATGCCGGATATCTGGGGCGACGATGTTACGTCGTTCAAACCGGAGCGCTTCCTCAACGTGACGCCGGAGGACGAGAGACGGAGACGGGGGTTCATGCTGCCGTTCGGTGGAGGCAAGCACATGTGCCCCGGCCGGTTCTTTGCCCAGACCGAGATTGTGGGATTTGTCGGTGCTCTGGCACTCGGCTTCACTATCGGAGACGTCAAAGTTCCCCCGGCGGGTGCCCCGACCTTGGCGGGTGCGGCAAGACATCCAGAGCGGGGCCGCCGAAATGAAGAGATTGTAATCGCAAGACGCATAGGATGGGAGGACGTCAACTGGAAGTTTGCATGCTGATTCGCTCGAGATGTAGCAGCCAGCAGTTGGGATACCTGTCCGTCAACTGCCGTAAATATCGAAAGGCATCGTTGACAAAAGCTAGTGACGGGAGTATTACGCATGTCTCGGCTGACGAGCATCCATGTGAGACCCAGTGTGGCTCTCCAACGTTGACCATTGAAAGTCAAAGTGGTTGCAGCCAGCAAGTGGCACCCCTGTCAATCCCTGGCGTGATGCGTCGAGCTGTCAGTAAATAAGCTGCAGTGTAGGATGGCGATGTATGGCGATTGGTAGAGGGGCAGAGGCGATGGTGAGTGACGAGCCGGACGCAGTGCACCGACGCATATCAGACGTGATGCGCCAGCCAAACAACAGGTGGCTGGCGGTCCGGAATGGTCGATCCTGTCAGACGAGCCAGCCAACCAAGTCAGGTTAAGGTCACGTAGACGCGGTCCGTTGGTGATGCGACGCAAGGATGCAGAGGGGGGCCGGACAGTCTTGGAAAACATCGATAGAGGAGCCCGGGTTCTCATTGTCTGATTAGATTGATAGACGGGAACAGGCGGGCGGGCTGATCTCGAGCGGTTGGGGAGTCTCGATTCGACAGCTGGGCGGAACAGGGCAGCCGTGGGCCGGAGATGCAGGCGTCACGGTGGTGGTGCAGTTTGCTCGAAGTTTTTTCAGGCAGGCGTGGAGCAGAGTGGGCTCAAGACTCGGGGTTCTCTCAAGGATTGTTGCGAGGAAGTGATATCGGTGAAGAGATGGCGCAAATCCGCGAGCTTTTGCGCAGCTCACCGCCCTCTGGTGCTAGGGTGGTGATGACGTCCCCTGCAATTTGTTGCAGATGGTACCCGAAACATGCTGGGTCTGGTGTTTGCGCTGGCAATGGGCTGCAGCATTGGGTACGAACTGAGGGGGCCGACTGAGATGAAGTGCGGGTTGCAACTTGGTGACTGTCACTTTGTTGGTGGGTTGCTTGCAATCAGGGTGTTGTGTTGGCTGACTGTTTGTCTGTTCGGTGGTTGACGGACGACGATGCACCGAGAGCAGCGTCCGTTTGCCGGGCTACCTAGGTAGGTATTCGTAGAGCTGGCTCGTGTAGGTATCCGTAGTTCAGTGACAATAATAGTGGAAACCATGAGACGATAATTTTTCGAGAAGTGTTCTTTGCCCGGGTCTGTGGAATGAAGGCCGATTGTCGGCAGGAGCCCAAGTGGAGTGGGTTTTGCCGAGGAGCTTCTCAGCTACTTCCTTGGAAAAGTTGTGAGGTAAGAATTGGCAGGCAGGCGCAGAAGACTGGAGCTGTGTTCAGTCACAGCCAAAAGGGAAGAAGAAAAAAAAAGAAAAAAAAGTTCGCGGTGACCTGACCCTGCTGCTTCCTCCCGTCTGCGGTCCATGTCGGTTCTCATTGGGAAGGTCCCCACACAGACCCCCCTTCCCCTGGGTTGGTTCCTTCCCACCCCAGATGGCGCACCTTCAATCTGTCTGTACCTGTGACCCGCAGGAGGTTCCGCGAGAGGCAACTGCTCTACCTGCCGTCGCGTTCACTTTGTGCTGCTGTGTGTTGCTGCACCCCTCACCTCGTCAGGCAGGCCCAGGCCCAGGCCCCGTGAGTGGCCTTTGGGAAGGCAAGCACGCACGGGTGGCCCCGAGTTGGCGGCGGCGGCTACCTTCCCAAGCTTCCCTCGGGCGACACGCTTACATACTCGCATACAATGGATGACATGTCCTGCCCGCCAGCATCCGTCACAACTTCCGAGAAAGCAAAGGGCAACAGCAACAGGAGAACACCCCAAAGTCTGCGCGCTTGTGTTACGACCCCCGCTTCCTCAGCCCAGGGCCCAGCGGTCACCCATGAACGGGGAAGCAACTGGTCGGGTGGTTGGGGCCCTAAACCCTGTTTGGATGAGGGTGCCCCTGTCACTCTGACGCAGACCCGAATGGAACGGACGCCCAACATCTCTCTCATCACTCCAGTCTCTGATTCCCGAGGGTCCAGGACTCCAGAAAGGGGACCAGAGAAGCGTGAGCGTCCAGGGAACCAACCGCACGGGACTTGGGAGCCTTCGTCTTTTCACCTGGCCGCAACCCGAGTCGACTCTTTGCGACGCCGCCGTCTGCACCCTGCCTGGCCATGACCGCACGCTTCCCGGCCCGCCTGGGTGCACAGCTGCTGCAAAGGGCGAGTCTCCCAGGCACAAAAACACAAAATTGGCGATCCGGTCATTTGCTGCGTCATCATTGGCTGCGAAAGGCCTGGGGCAGACCAGGGTAGCAGTCTGAAGGGGGGAAGCTAACTGCTACCTCACGAGTCGGATACGTACCGCCACCGTCCTCGGCCTTGCGAGAGTGTCCTTCAGACCAGGATCATCTCGTCAGGCTAGCTGCCGCTGCTGTTTGCTATTGGCGATGGGCGAAGATCATTCAGCACCCCAAGGAAGCTGCCAGGTGAGCTGAACTCTACCTCTTGTGTCAGAAAAGTTGTTGATGCTGTCAACAAATAAATAACTTTTATGATACGCAACCTGTCTTGTGCTGTGCTGTGCTGATGGTACTCGACACGAACACGTGCATCTTCAAGCAAAAAAAAGTGACACGAAACATACTCGTGCAGCTGCGCGTCGGCCACGAGGAATCCCAAGCATGGCGGCCGCCAAAGCCTTCAAGTCTTCAAGCACGCCCTGGAAATGAGGCAGGCGCCGGCAAACATTGGCATTCATCCCGCAGACGGAACACCACAGAAGCCTCTGGCTGCAATTTAGTCTTTTTCGATGCGCATATCTTGCATCGGCACTGCCGCCGGCAAAAACAGACCTCCTCATCCACAAAACGATTCGATATCGCCAACACCGGTTGCTATCACCAATGTCGCCCACGGCTAACTAGGGGTTCGCATTCCATCCACCGCATCATGCTTGTGTCTGTCGGCAACACTTACCTTTCCGTCGATGGCCAACAGACGAGGAAATGACCTAACCGAATTCTACTTGCTTCTGAGTAGCCGAATGATAAATTACTGTTTGGACAGAGATGCGGACTCGTGCTCCGGCAGAAACAGAAACACTGGCACAGGCACAGACACTCGTCAAGACACGCCACCTTATTACCCCAACTCGTGCCTCCATTCCCCTTCCTGTCAGAGAGAAGCAGATCCGCACGAGCACATGAACCTTGGCTACCGAATGCCACACCAAAGGAGTCTCACACCACCTTCACAGCTCTCCTCGGCCCTCCACGCCATCAACACAAGAGACGAAAGACTAGAAAGCGGCGCGAATCAACAGTCAGCCAGCCAGAGACCAGCAGCGACAGGCCACAGCCCTTCCCGCGCCGCGCGACTCGCCCGAGGCCCCTCGCCCTGGAACCGGGATCGTCTTTCTTCACTGGATTAGCAGCATCAGCAGCAGCCGGGCTGCTTCACGTCAGGTCGCGCACCCATACACATACATCTCCATCTCTGTCATCCCGCCGTCGCGCTTGCCGTCGCCCATCACCGCTAGTTTCCTGCTTCACCTCTACGTACCTTTCCTACCACCTTTCCTCATCCTGCAGCTGCAGCTCCCGCATTCCCCATCCAACATTCTGCATCTGTTTGTGCCCCTCCTTCCTGTGACGCCCGTCGAGTCGTGCATCTTGCAGCAGCTATGCCACCACAATCGCGGTCACCGCAACACCACCATACTCATTCATCACCACTCGACTAACACCCATATTACTTACAGACAACTTACAAGACTTGTCTTGCAGAAAAGCGCATCAACAGCTGTCCCGGCCGCTACGACTCTAGTACTGCTTCTGTTTCCCCACCCGCATGAGGTACCTTAGACCTCAGATGCTTGATGCCAGCACCATTGCCCAACGGACAGGCACTAACAGCCTGCGGTCCGCCTCTTCCTGCATAAGCTTAGGGTCCTCGATCGTCTTGCACGCGTCTTTGTCCCTTGCGCAAGACGCTTGACGCTTGTTCTCCCCTCATCTGCTCCCTGCTGCTCCCCACGCCGTCTCGTTCCCTCTCGTCGTCGCCTCTTGTCAGTGGCCACCCACAAGCTCTGCGTTCGTCGCGAGACGCGCCACCTTTGCAGCTTCATCCACCCTGCAGAAGCAATTACCATCACGACTCGGGGATGAAATAAGCAAACGGAAGTTCGGCCAGGCCCATCTTAACCTTGTGAAAACCCAGAGTGTTGGATTTCGTTGGATTTTCATTTATTGATCTTGCTCTGGATAGTTCCTCACTATGTATGTGACATTTCCTAATCGTCGCAAACCGCATGGCCACAGACCTCGCGGCGAACCGGCTGGGCATGTGGAAGGTGGAAATCCGACTTCAGCACAAAACAACAACGCCGATTCCCTGACCGACACACCACACACACGACAGGGGCCCAGGGCAAGAAAAACAATCCACCCCGGGCGCGGCGCATCGACATCATCGTTTCCCATCAACGGGGGCCACCTGTCTCACTAGCGCGAACGAACCTCCCCGGTATCCCTGTCGCGTTCCGGCTGATTTACGCCCATTTGCCAGCAGCGGCCCCATGGTCACGCAGCCACCAAGTCACCAAGACACACACCACAGACAGGGTCCCTGTCCATCCCCGGCCGAGCGACCAGCAAGACAAGAGGGCCAAGAAGAAAAAAAAACGAAAAGTGAGGTGTGAGCACAAGCACAAGCTGCTCAATGCCAGTAGCCGGCCAGCCCAGCTCCACCGAAACAGGATCCGACCAGGGGAATCCAAAATAATTCTGCCGTCCGTGTAACAACAGTGTGTCGCGATCCTCTCGACCTTCTCGACCCTTTCTCCTCTTCCACCTTTCTCGCTACTCGCCATCCGCCCAGAGAGAGAGCCTCATCCCAGCTTCTTCCCATCCTCTCAAACCGACCATCGACGACTCCATCGCCGTCTTCTCCAAAGGTCGACTTTCACGATACTTGCGATCGCCTTCACCAAGTGCCTAGTCACCAGACGCATGTTTGCCTATGCAATCCACCCTGTGGGCTTTGAGCTAAAAACTTCGGCGCGATGGATCCAAGACAACCGCCACAACACCCCTTCTCGCGCAATGCTGCATCGCAATACAGTCGCTCTCCTTTCCCTCCGAACCAAAACCAACCAGCGACTTCAACACCAAACCAGGCTCCTTTCCCGACCGCACCGTCGCATCCGCCGCCTACTTCGAATCCTCCCTATGCCGAGCACCAGAGAAGAACCTCCGAAAACCCCTACTACGGTCAGGGCCCGAGGTCATATCCTCAAGAACAGGGCTCCGGCCCTCCTCAACCAGGCCACTCTCGACATGCGAGTGCATCATCGTTACCTCCCGGCCCACCGATGAACAGAAACATGCCGCCGCCAGGTTCTCCTCCCCAGCCGGGGAACCCACAGCCGCCATCGCATCAAATGGGCCACTATGGGCTACCAGCGCCGCGAGGTCCGCCTCTCAACGTTGGCCCTCCGACTTCGTTCCCCGGGGGCCGCGAGCTGCCGGCGTTAGCATCAATACAGAGGACGGGAAGCACCGGCAGCTCCATGTCAATATCTTCAATGCTTGGGGGCCCACCCCCGGTGCCCAGGGACTCTCAACCTCCCCCTTCGCACTACCCTCCTCCAGCGACCTCTGCCAGCGCCGGACCGACGTTTGCACCATCGATTCAGGCGTCACCTAGAATGCACTCTGCGTCCTCCGAGTACCAGCCCTTTCGGAGACCTCAAACACCTGAGCATGCTCGTCCTTACGACCCGAGAGGTAGTGCTGCAGCATCGCCGCAGGGTGCGTACTCTACGACACCGGAGATGCAGCGATACGGCACACCACAGGCATACCATCAGCGTGGACCCTCCGCACAAGATGGAAGAGACCCGAGTCGAATGCCCCGGGCCCTCCCCCGAGACCCACGAGCCAGCCCAAGTCTTTTGCCAGCATGCCTCCGAGGCCTGTTGACATGGGGCGCAACAACGGACCGGAAGAGATGTACCCTCGTCGCGAAGAAATGCCTCGAGGCGCAATGGAATACAATCCTGAGAGGCCTGGTCTGAAGCAAATGAATTTTGACGAACGCTTCCGCGCGGAACGCGAGCGCCGAGACGAGTTTGAGTTTAGGGAAAGAGAAAGCAGACAACGCGCGTACTCGGGTGGTGAGGGAGGACGGGGACCTCCACCACCGCAGGGCGAGTACCGTCCTCAGGAAATTCCGCGTGGGCAGCCTCCGCCGTTCAGTCGACCGCCGGAGCACCGAGAGCAAGGGCCGTGGCCACCGCGGCAGCCTCAGCCATTTGAGCAGCAAACACGCGTTCCGTACGACCCTGCTGGCCTTCATCCGCGACATCACGAATATCCTCCTACCTCAGCGCCAGGCTACCCGAATCAAGGTCATCCTGCGCCGGCTGCTCAGTACCCGCAACCGCCCCCGGGAGATCGTTATCCCCCACAGGGCCACCCCCAACAGCCTCCTCCCGGTCAACAACAAGCGCCTCCGCAGCAGCCTTTCGATTCCCCTGAACGGCAGCGACTCAGTCACCTCCCTCCCCAGGCGCAGCCGCCTCCGGCGCATCGTCGCCCCGTGGAGGAAGGCCCACCTCCTCCGTCGGTTGCATACAATGCCGCACACGGTACTCCGGCGTTTGCTGACTCGCCCCGCAACCGCCCGGCGGAGGAACATCCAAACAATGGACAGAGGCACTTGCTGGCGGTTCAGGAGATCAACCGCAAGGGCCGGGTATCCCCTCTGCCGCAGGCAGTGCAGGGGGTACAACCACAGCTGCCCGGCCCTGCAGGAGAGCCCGGCATCAAGAGCGAATTTGGACGCATGTTTTCTGGTATTGGCAGTGGTGTCACCGGGATTGGTGTGTCTAGTCCAGTCACCGCCGGGGCGCAGCTGCCATATACCAATGCAAGCCTTACTCGGCGAGACGAAACGGACGGTCTGGCACAAGACTCTGGGCCCGACGCAGCACCCAAACCACCAGCTAAGGGCAGGAGGAGGAAGCTCAAGGAGGAAGATGTGAAAGGTGATGAGGAGAGCACAGGGCGCCTCACACCAGTGGGTCGGGCTAAGCGGCCCAAGACTCACCAACACCACCATCACCAGTACGAAGTATCATTCTCCCAAGTAGAAGAGACCCGGTGTACTGACCATACTTACCCTACTAGCCATCATCATCACCATCACACCCATAACCATGGCACCGAACATGCCAACGTTCCTGCACCTATTGGTGTCACCCCTTTCAAGAACGTCAAGGGAACCACGCCGGTTCCATCGCCTACAGGGCTTGCTAAGGACTTGCCGACTGCGCACCACCACCACGTCCCTCGGCCAACAAACCAGCATACTCACCAGGTGAAGGAGGCGCCAGCCAAGCAGGCTGCGCAGAGTCCAACTGCAGTGATCCCTCCAAAACCGAAAACAGTTGTCAGCTCGAAGGCTGTACTAGAATCGGTCGCGCACCTCCCGCGAACTCACCTTGGCGATGTGCTCTACGAACCTAAACTGAAGCCGGCGCGACAAGTGCCAAACGTCCCCTCTTCCCGTGGCTTTTCGACAACACCCACGCCTCTGCCATGGGATATGATCAAGAACAAGGAGAACTGCACCTTGACGGTTAAGGTCCCCAAGGTACACTTGACTCCCTCCGCACGAGAGGAGATTACTTCACGGAGAGCAGTATGGGGAACAGAAGTGTATACTGACGACTCGGACATTATTGCTGCCTGCATTCATGGCGGTTGGATTCGGGGAGAATGGGCCGATGACATCGATTCGGACATGCTGGACCTGGATCGTGGCTTAGCTGCCCCCGAAAAGGAGTTTCCAGCGAATAAGAGACGCAAGGAGAAAGAGAAGGAAGAAAAGGCCAGACAGGAAGCAAACGCGGCCACGTTCCTGGACAAGCCACCCAAGACTGGGCCCGTCACAGTCCCTCTCGAACGCGATATGCACGTCAGTCTCTTGATCCTTCCACGACTAGAGAAGTACAGTAGCACCACTCGGTTCGGCATTCAGTCACGCGAGTTTGGTGGCCGCTACAATGGACGGAAGTCGATTCACGATGGCATCAGTTTCCAGATCTTGGGGATCCGCTGGGTGACCAACGGCGCCGGAACGCAGAGCCGACTACGAGGCAAAGGCCGTCGGGAACGCATGCGCAAGGCCATGGGTGAGATGAACGCCGCCAGCCGTGGCCTGAATGGTGCCGAGCTGGAAAAAGAGAAACAGCGACTCGATAGGATTCGAGACGAGATCGTTTCTGGTCACTGGTGGAAGCGAGATGAAGCACGCGAGAACGGAGCGGGCAAGGATGAGAGGACCCCTAGCGAGGGCGACAAGGAGAACAGGCCTGCCGGAGAGCAGCAAGGTGCTCGCGCAATTAACGGTGCGACGACCAACGGCGTGGCGTCGAACAAGACGGACAAAATGGATTTGGATGAGAGCACGAAGGAGGTGAAGGCACCGGCGTCATCATAGTCGGGAACCAGTCTTGGATAACAGCATACTCTTGAAAAGCAGGCGAAGCAGCGGATGATTAAAGCCAGAGGCATTGTAGGAGTAGTGATGATTATAATACCCAATTCCTTCGATTACACGATTGGGCTTTTTTCCCTACGCTATTGGTATCTCTTTGTACCTCTCTTGCCTTTGCATTGTTGTACAGCCGCCATCTTACAATGTCGTCTCGGTAAGACCTGACAACCCTCATGTCGTTGCCATTGACTATCCCAGCACCATTTCATTGTTCCACACCGGCTCAGAAATCCGTCACGCGACCGTTGTAGCTCCAATCGCCCCCGGACCCCCAGCGCAGCGGCTCCCTCTTGGGCCCGCCGACCTCGCCGGTGCGCGGGTTGACGTCGCCCTCGAACTCGGGCGGCGCGCCGCGGACGTAGGCGGGGTGCATGGTGTCCTCTTCCGAGGCGGAGATGGTCGGGTTGACGGGCTTTTCTTGGGGTTGTGCCTCTGCTGCTGCTGCTGCTGCTGCTGGTGTTGCGGAGGCCTCGGAGGATGTGGATGTGGATGCGTCGGTAGAGGTGGGAGGGGGGTTGGCGTATTCTTGGAAGGCGGATGATACGGAGGCTGCGCGTTGGAGGCGCTCGAATTCGGCTTGTTGGTCGGCGGGCAGGCGGGGCGGGGCTGGGCCGCGGGAGAAGGTTGAGGATGCGCGGGAGGGGAGGCGGAGGATTGGGGTGCGGAGGCGGAGGAGGCGGGACATTGTGTGTTTTGGTTGTGGTGCTTTGATGAGTTGTGTGTGTTGTTTGAGCGTCTGCTGAGGTGGAGGGTGGGTGGTGGGTGGTGGTGTTTTGAGGGTGGTGATGATGGTAGGAGTTGAAGGCGGGAGGTGAAAGTCGGGAAGATTTGGAGAGAATGGAAAATGTCATTGACCCGGCGGCTTTTCGAATTTAAAGTGGGGCGTCCTTCTCTTTTGCTGCAGAAGCTTGGGCGCTGCGCCGGTGGCGGAGGGCGGATGGGGCCGAGGGTGGCCGATGCACGGGCCGTGTGAGTTTCTGGGGCCGGGCTTGGGCATCGCGATGTAGCGGGTACAAACTGCGAAAGATCGTTTGGTTTCTTCGCAGCGTTCTGGGGACATTGATTTGGCGGAAATTTTCCCTGCATTTTCTTGTCGAATCGGGTATGCTTATTCCCTGGTCGGTGGAAGCGTTCCAGAGAGACGGACGCCGCGCAGCTGTGTGAGCGTCTTACACCTGGAATCGTGCCGTCGTCTCGGGTCTGAGCCAGCTCGGAGTTACCGCACAAGGGAGCCATTCCGAACACCCTTCGGCGCTCTAGGTGTCTATGGAAAACCCGTATTTTGCTCAAATTTGAGCGAGTCTGTTATAGTGATTGGATGAACTGCTCTACTTCAGTCGCGACGTTCTTAGTCTCGCTGCGGTGTTCGCCTCACCCAAGCGCATAGTTGTTGTATCATTTGTAGTGGAATCAACTCTCTATTTGGAAAGGCAAGCCAATGGGGGAACATCTCCCGGAAAGTTTCTATTTTTGCGAATCCATAGGCTGATCAGAGGGATAGCCGCCCCGCGGTGACTCCGTGAGGCTCCATGTGTTGTCTCCGCTCCGCGCATATGTTGCCTTTAATCGAAGTATTCAGTCCTCAAGGATTGAGAATACTTCATTGACTACAGTGGAAACGTCATCCAAATCACACGTACTTGTTCCGCAGCCATCATAGCCTTCTATTGAATCGGCAGCGTGCATACAGTACCACAATAAGACGAGGATCTTTGACGAAGACAGTGCTGGACGGGGGTGTTTACGCTCGACGGGCCAGACCTAAGTATCAGTGAGATTCAAAGACTGGGAGCTGTAGTATATGAAAGCAATCTCTTATGAACAAGTGCTGGAGTAGAAACGGGAATCAGAAGCGGTGAATTGATCAGAGTTTCAAGACATAGTGTCAGGAGTGTTCCAGGTGCGGTCTTCAGCCTGTAGGCCGACAGCACCTTGATATCTATATGATTCTCATTAAACGAGACCCCGAGACCTAAGAGTTCTGGCTGGCCTGCTCTAGTGTTGAAGGACTTAGTTTGATTTATAAATGGTTCCTGAATTTGACTGTAAAGGCCCTTCCCAAAATGTTCTCAGCTTTATACCTCCGTCACAGCTTATAAAATAAAGTAGAAAGACCATGTTATACTTCAAGCAAACAATGTGGCAAGCATAGCTCAGAGTGTTACTATTTCACTGTTAGGTCATCTTTGGACTTCAGAAGTCTCAAGAGTGATAAGTAGCACAAGTGCTTGTGGAACACACCACCCGTCTACTTGTGGAAAGTAATTGCTGTCACTAGTGTTTTGCATCTTTTTTAGATTATACGATGATGAATGAGATGATAATGGAGGGAGTGATAATAAATACACCTGGTAGTTTGAAGTTCGTGCAGACAGGAAGGGATCTTTCGCGAAACTACCTCCGTCTGAAGTAGCCTCAGGGTTAGATGCCTTTCGAGAAACCCGATTGCCAATACTTAGGAGGCTACTTGTTGTTCTTTGGAGTGCTTTTATAATAATTCAAAGAAATGTAGAACAATCATATCTTCTTATCAAACCCATAAGCGTAATAGTCAAGCTCTGAATGAATGATTGATGTTTCAGTAAGCCGCATCGAGGAGGGTGGGTGTTTGAAGAAAGCATACAATCCGAACAACGGCACCAGACTCTCCATCTTCTTAAAGTCATCTTCACTGAGCGCATCATGTTCTGTGTTAAGGGAATTCTGAGACTACTCGACACAAGAGTCGTAGCCATCACGCGTTGCATCCAGAGCATTGGATGGCTTAACAGCTTTACTGACCAATGCGGCTCTTCAAACTTATAATCAGCATGTAGCTGCGCTACTTCAAACGTGCCTAAATCCAAGCAAGATTCAAATACATAAAGTGGCTTTACAAGCGCATCACAGACACTCAGTAACGCAATGCAATCCAGGTAGTGAGCCCAGCGCCCACCGTAAGGCAAGTAAACTTGTCAACCTCAATCAATCAATCAATCAATTATGAAGCTATCGCCAGTCAATCATGTCAAGTTTGAGTCTCAAACTTGATTGATTGCCTTGGGGTGGGCGCTGAGTGAGCCTGGGTTGGGAAAGAAAAACGCTAGCTTACCCTTCGCGGGTTAAAACCCGCCACTGACCAGTCTACGAAGTTAACAGTTCCAACTACACTGTCTTCAAGGTATTCATACACGTAACACAATACCGAGAGATCCCAAGGATGATTTCCGCTCACTGTGGCTGAGTAAACAATCACCTGGAAGACAGTTATGCCCACGTCAAGGCTGGTGCGAACTATCGCTCCAACCATGAGACTTAGTATTTCTCACGTCTTGAATCTTCGTGGTACAAGAGTAAAATTGTGGTTGTTACACATCCGATCCCTCACTCTCGGCTTCTCTTTCATAGCTAGGGAGCCACGAAGCATCACAGACTAAGTGGTGTGTTCTTCAACTGAGGAGAACCTGCTGCATGCGTGAATCAGATAAAAGCCCACCGGCTGTCAAGAACCGTGTTTCAAGATGAAGGCGAGAGCTCTTGAAATCTAGAGATGAACTGGCGAGCAGTTATGGAGTTTGAACGTCCTGGAAAGCCGAGATCAGGCCATCCGTAAGGCTGTCCGCAAACGGAATGGGATCTAGTAGTGGTGTACGTGTCGCCGTTTCGACATATACGCAGAGAATGTATCAGAAATAATGCTGAATGACGAAGAAAACCATTCATATAGTTAAGAGCTCATGTCAACCTCACAATCGATGACCTTGTGGCTGTGCAGCCATGAAGTGAGATGTCAGTATTGATGAAGCCCGTAGAGCTATGTAAGCGAGATTCATCTTTGCGCGGTTTCCGAGAACAATCAGAAGACCGTTCCGACTTATAAATACATGAATCGTTCCCGTACAGCCACATACAAGTTCATCTGATCTTGGGAGCAGACAGCTGTAGTTTGCCTGGATTGGTTGGTGAAATGGGTCTTGTGAGATGAACGGGCAAACTTTACATTTAAACCATTCATGACGTGCCAGTAGAACCCACTGCAGCAGCAACTTTTGAACTGACAAGAGGAAAGATTTGATTCTCTTGTGTCGAAGCAGCTAGTTCGGGAGGTTCCAAACCACAACCGCTCCATCCCCAACGTATTCATACGACTCACCCAAGAGCACCAGATCTCGGGGACATCACACAGTCATTTGATAGAGAAGGTGAGCTGGTTACGCATATGAGAAGGCTCGCTCGGATAATGATATCAACTGCCAGACAGTAGAGTGTATTTAACACGGGTTACTTACCGACGCAATTACCCATGTGTCTCACAACTTCTTTGATTTCTTTACATTATATTAGTAGTCAAATCCAAATCAGGAAATATGCAGAGTCCTCTCGGGCGTCACGGACCATCGCTGGCCTGAAAGCTAGGGTTGCCTGGGAACTGCATTGCTTCATATTCAAGCGGCTACGACAACGAGTCTTTCGCCTCAACAATGAATGGTCACTCCCAACTTTGTCCTCAAGGGTTACGAGATTTGCGGGTATGAATCCAAGGTCTTGAGAGAGATCGACTGACGAGAAAAGGCACCACCTGGTTGTGCTCAGCTTTGCCTTCATGAGTCTCCAAGATACTGAATACGCGAGGGCAGATGACCGACGAAGAAGACATCGTTAATATGCTGAACATTGTGAATGCAGCTCACATTTGTCTATTCTGTGGCTCCTCCGTATTGGAGAGGTCGCACTCAGCGCTGGGCCCCATGAAAAAGAAAAGCTCAACTAAAGTTTGGACTTCATTGTGGCTCATCGAAAGAGAGTAGAAAAGAACTGAGTTATAAATATGTCCCCTATGTGCTCACGACCGACGGGCTCAATGGTGAACTTCATGAAAACCAGGCCAAGCCAGCAGGCCGTCGTTCTGGGGACGAATACAACTTTACCCCTTCGTTTCCTTTGTGAAAGACAGAAACCATATGTATGTATATGTATGTAGGTAAATACGTGTGAGCCAATCTATACAGCACCCTCCAGGCCCAAGACAAGGCTGAGGACATCACCGCAGAGCAACTCACATGTCAAACAATGTATATACAAGAAATCCCCTTCCCATCCAGCATCCTAACCTTACTTACTCGGCTCCCCATACACATAACTAAACGCCACCGGCGTCCCAAAGTTCGGACTGCCATTGCTATGCGTCCCCAGCATCTGCACCATCGTATACCGACTATCATCACACGCGCCCGCACTGTTCGCCGTCGCATGGTACGCAATCCACGTCTGGTCCCCCTTCGGGCTCTGGAAGAAGCTATTATGCCCCGTGCCATAGTGCCCATTGCCACTACTCAGCACGCACCCGTTCCCCTTACTCCACGCGCTCGCGCTCAGCGGGCTCGTCGTCCCGTCCCACGTCAATAACCCAAGGCAGTAGCTCGCGCTCCAGCAGTACGAGGCCGAGTAGGCGATGTAGGTTTTCCCGCCAAAGTAGAGCGCCGCGGGCCCTTCGTTGACGGGGTGCGAGACCTTCTCCCAGGACTGCGTGGGCTGCGAGATCAAAGACACGGAGCCCGAGGTGGAGACGTTGTCGTCGTTGAGCTTCTGGATGCAGATGGACTGGTAGGCGGCGCCGTGGAAGCAGGAGTACATGAGGAAGTTGCCGAAGGAGGCGGTGCGCAGGACGGAGGCGTCGATGGACCACTCGTCGGCGCCGATGCGGCCGACGTAGGCGTAGTCGTCCCAGGGGGTTGTTCCGCCTGTGGGTTTTCGTCGTGTTAGTCACAACGGCATCAGACATATCGGGCCTACTGTGAAGACTCACCTCTCAAAACATGCATCCGCTGATTATCCAGATTCGCGCTCCCTCCCGCCGTGAAGTAAATGTACCACCGGTTGCCGAGCCAGTGCACCTCGGGCGCCCACACGTTGCAGCAGCGCGAGGAATCCCCCGACGAGTAGACGACCTTCTTGGCGGCCGTCTTGAGCCCGTCGATGGTCGTCGACCGCGCGATCTCGACCGTCGACCAGGTCGTCGAGAGGAGGTAGTAGTAGCCGTCGCCCGAGTAGGTCAGGAACGGGTCGGAGCCGCCGGGGCGGCGGATCGGGTTGGTGAAGGCGGTGGTGGTGAAGGGCAGCAGGCCCAGGAGGGCGGTTAGGAGGGGGAGGAGTCTCATTGTGGAAGAGACGGATGGTTTGCCGAGGGTGGGAGAGGAGAGTGAAAAGCAGAGGGGAGGGAGGGATGGGGAGAGGGAGTTATATGGGCGCGAGGTTGTGGGTTGGGATGTCTATCATGGTGGTGGATTATGGACGTCGACTTACAGCAGGCGACTTCACCTCTCAAGTCCGAAGACTTCGCACATGCACGTACGGCGGGCACTGCATTGCGGGCTACACACCGGCAGCGGCCGGAGGACAAAGCCAGAAGAAGAGCGTACTCCAGGTCCGCAATATCGGAGTGGATGGGGGATTGGTGGGATTTCGCGGCGGAGGCTGGGCCCGGAGCGGGGTGGGTGTGGTGGTTGATGGATGCCGGTTGCTGCGATTAACACCAAGGCACACGCTCACGCAAGATGCCGCGTCTGCACAAACAGCTTACACTACTACGCAGTACATCATGGCAATCGACGAGTGGTCTCCAAAGATATGGGGGGGGTCCCGCATGTGCCGGCGTAGGCCGCCAGGCACAAAAACCTCTCCCCCGGACGGACGTCCAAAGCTTAAATTCTCCGGGGCGAGCGAGCAAATAAGCTTACACTTACAGATGGTTGTGGTTCGGTGTCCGGGAATCTGGTCGCGGTTGGTGTGAGATGATTGGAGCGCTTCGAACCCAAACATCCATCGAAGAAAGTAGCGTGGCGACAGGGTTGGATCGGGAACGGGCCAGAGGCCATGTGAGAGTCAGGGTGATGCATCTGGGAGGCTTGGCTAGAGGAAGAAATGGAGAAATTCCCATCAATTGATTGACGCTGAGCTGGAAGGAAGCTCTGTCATACGGTCGCTACTAAGAGACATATTGTTGCTAGGTAAAAGGGGCTTCTCATATCGGATGAACTTGACATAGTCTTCATTGACAGAGTGCCCCAAATAAGATCAACATAGAGCACGGACCATCATGTGATGAGCCTACCGCCTCCTGCAAGTGTTGGAAATAAACTTCTGCACTTTGGCATCTTTATCGTTGAAGTGTGTACCAAAGAGTTTCAACTACTACTTAGGGTTACAGCTAGAAAAAGTGGCAGAGGTCAATAAGATAAAAATCTTACCTCCGCTCGACTAGAAGCATTTTCACAAAAGACAGGCAACCCCATAGAAACAATAATCAAGGCGAGTAATCTCTTCAGCAAGTGAATACGGACAAATCGAGCGTTTGAATGGCACCTAATAGATATTCTTCAATTATCCTATTGTAGGCCCACAGCGTATGGCGGTGTTCCTTTTCCCGTATCATTACATCGCATTATGATGCATAGCCGGGGCTCTGTTCTCTATCTATATACCATGATTAACTCCCGTTGATCCTTTGTAGCCAAAGGTATCTTGTTTCCAAAACAATTACGCCATCGCTGGTGTTTGGTATCATTCGTTCCTTCATTGGCATTTCTGTTGCTCGCCGAATTCCTCGTCTTTCAGCTGCAGGGTATCGAAATAAAGCAGCGAGGGCTCCTCCTAGATGTGGCCTTTGCCAACAACCTCCCGCTGGACTTCGACCTCTCCGCTTTCGGCAGTAAAGCGTCGCTCCAACACCCATCTTGTTTCGCCTTCATCCTCCTCTTTTATGTAAGAAATGCTATCGGCGGATCCCTTGTGCTTGTGTCCCATGCCGGGCCTGCGCGGGGGCGTGGGGTCGGTCCGGGGCACCAGGTTGGGATGCATCGCGGTGTCGGGGCTCTTCATCCACAATCCTGAATGAGAGATGGAGTTTGAGATTGACAGCTCATCCACCTCTTCCGACTCCATCACCGGCTCGAACGAAGAACTGTGGGTGAAATGGGGCGAGTTCACCGCGACGGCCGGGCTCGCGGGGTTCAGGGAAGGCATCGGAGGTGTCGGGGAGCTGAGGGTGGGCATGGACATGGTGAGTGTGGGCGAGCCAGCACCGCTGCCCGCGTCCGAGTCCATATCGCGGCTCCTGATGGAAAAGGCCGAGTTCTTGCGGACATGGCCATTGTGGATGCCCAAGATATCGCGGCTTGGAGCCGGGCCCCACGGCGAGCTCGCGCCATCTCCTCTCTCAGATCTAGGAGAGCCCTCGCGGCTGGAGAGCAAGCTAGCCTGTGATCCACCCCAAGCCCTGGAACGCAACTTCATCAGGGCCGTTAGGCTCATGTTATCCTCGCCATCGGCCCATCATCACGAGCTGCGCCAGTCCCGGACTTTGCAGGCTGGAAGGCCCAGAGCCAATGCCTGGCGGGATGCCGAGACTCATAATCGAGTTGCGGTTGGAGTATTCGGATCTTTCAGTAATGGGCGTCAGGTTTGGCTCGCGCGAGATCATGCGGCCCGACTTGCTTCGAGAAACACCCGAAGGCCCAAAGAAGCCACCGTTCGCGTACTCAAACGGCTTCTCGTCCGATCCGGTCGAGTTGTCTCTGCTGGGGAACGTCCCTCAATCGGCGCTGAGTAGAACCCGAATTCTTGACCGTACCAGCCATCCTGATCGTTGGCAAGGGCACTAGCGTTTGCCTCTGCGATAAAGTCGTCGTAGTCAACGTCATAGTCGTCGAGGTCCTCGCGGAAGCCGTTGTCATCGTCGTCATCAAAGGGGTAGTCGTCTTGGGGAGGCAGGCTAGACGACTCTGCCCAGGCGACATGATCTCGCTGGGTGGCGGCGAGGAGTCTCGTCGAAACTTGCCATTGGCGGCAGCTTCGCATGCAGCTGCAGCAAGGGCGGCCTGATAAGCCTCCATCTTGCCCTGCTCCACATTTGAAAAGCTTGACGTCATGGCGGAGGACGACTCGTCTTGACCCAAGTTCTCGCTTTGTCTCTTCGACTCCTCGGTGGACGGAGCTGGTATGCCGACACTCAGAGACGTGTGAGCAGTCGACGCTGATGCGTTGGACTGGGCGGAAAGCCTGGAAGTGCTGTCCGACACTCTCTTGCTGCTTTGAGGAGCAGCACCTTCTTGACCGTTGGTGTCCTGGACGGCATCTTCTTGAGCAGCAGCATCTTGCGCGGCGGGATCCTGGTCTGCGCCTTCTTGAGCAGCCGTGGCGTTGGACGCAGCTCGAGCAGCCTGGAACTTTGCAAACACGCCGGGAAGAGGCCGGCCGTACTGATCTGTGTCGTCCAAGTCAAAAATCGACTCGTCGAATGTGGAGCCGTCGCCCTCGCCAGCGAAATCAAGCTCGTCCAGGAGACCATTATCAAAGTAAAGGTCATCCTTCTTGGGCAGCGGCGGCGGCGGCGGTGGGGGGGGCATCGCAGGTGCTAACCATTGATTGTTCTGCGGCGCTTCCTGTGGCTTCTGGTCCAGCTGCGCATCCTGCTGTTCTTCCTCATTCTGCTGCTCTTCTTGAGGCTGCTTGCTACTAATGTTCAGACCCTGGATAGCAAGTCCATCTGCCGGTTCTGACATCTGTGAGTCCATACTTTGGCCAGGATAGTAGCCGGGAGATAGCGACGGATTCAGGTCCGGCGTGTCCTTTGAAAGCGCGAAACCGATGACCCTCCCATCAGCGTCTCTTGGTGTCAAGGCCAAACCAGCACTGTGTGGGCTAGTCAGCGCAGATGCAGGGTTTGAACGCTGGAAGACGAAGCCAGCGAAATTCTCCTGGTCATTATCCGGGTCATTTTCGTCTTCCTCGTCCATCTCGACCTCGACCTCTGGCACGACATCAAGACCTAATGGATCAGTCCCGCCCGCATCAAAGTCCTCCTCGCCGTCAAGACCCAATGGATCTGTGCCACCAGCGTCAAAGTCCTCTTCGTAGTCATCGAAATCGTTGCTCATGGGTATCTCCTCCTCCATGCCATCGTCGTCCATCATGGCGTCGTAATCGAACTCGTCAAAATCGTCGAACCTGGAATCCCGGTTCGGGTTGGGAGTAGGATCGGACGTTTTCCTCTCCAGCTCTCGCTGGCGGTGGCGTTCCTCGAGCAACCTTTCCGCTTTTGCGGCACCGACCATATCGAAGCTGAACCTTGAAGACGTACTTTTCATGTGACGGGGCACGGAGGAGAGCACATCCTGACCGGACAGGGAGGCGCCTCTTGAGCGACCCGTCCTGGTGGAAGGCAATGTCTTGGACAAGATAGACGCAGCGCTGACCGACGGCTTCTTGGAGATGACAGAAGCAGACCGCGATGACGACGCCGTCGAGTCCTTGGGCGGGACATCGGGCAGAGGCTTGGAGTCGAGGTTCATGCTACTTCTTGCCTTTGTGGATGTGACGCTGTTTGATCCTGCGACTGTCTGGGAATTGACGCTGACGGAGCCAGACCGACCAGATTCAGAAGCACTGCTAATGTTCCTCCCGTGGAAGGAAGAGGGGGCCGCACTTTCCCTGGACGACGTCTTGCCCAAGTCCAGCTTCTCTTCGGGTATAGACGGCTGTGGTTTTGCGCCAGCACTCGACGAGTCGTTGTTCAGGACGCTTCTCCTCGTTCGCGGGGCGCTGAAGTCGTGAACTCGCGTGCCTCTGATGCGCGGGTCGTAGGACGGCTCTCCCAGCGTATTCCCTCCAAGAGGCAGGGGCGACAGGTCGGGTGCATTCTGGCTTGTTTTCCTCCTCATGAGCAATGTCGACATGGGGTTCTTCAGAAAGGGCAGGCCTTTCCTGCCCTTGGGGGCTTCAGCGGTGTCCTTGGCCATTCGAACGTTGGTAGGCTCGCTCGATAGTCTCGTTCCTGTGGGTCTTCGTCCTGTCGCAGCATAGTTCTGGGCGGGAGGCTGCGATTGACTCGGGCTGAGATGATGGTGGTGCAGGTCGGTGGGCGTCGCGAAGGAGCTGCTGTGTTTTGAAGACTTGATGGGCTGTGGTGGGGGTCTCGTTGGAGGGGCGGTATTTATCGGCGGGGGCGGTGCGGGCTTCGACTTTGAGAATTGAGTTTCGTGGCTGGCATAGTCGAAGGCAGAAGGAGAAGGGGCGGCCGGATCGGGCGAAAGCGCCGCCATTTGTTGTTGTAATTGTTGTTCGTGTTGTTGTTGCTGCTGCTGGAGCTTCTGGAGCTGCAGAAGCTGACGCTGGTCGAGCTGCTTGCGCAAGGCGACACCACCGACGAAGCCAGACTGGGAATTGTTCGGAGAGCGCACCGGCGGCGGCACAGGTTGCTGCTTCTGGGCATAAGTCTCTAACGTCAGCTTGGGGTCGACTGAAGGTCGGTCAAGAGGCGAGGGCGACTCGGAGCCGTCAGAGGTGACGCGGGTGATGGGCGGCAGTGTTGGAGGCAGCGAGGACTTTGTCGTGGCGGCAGGCGACCGGGCGTCTGGGCTTAAGGCGGCATCTTGAACGAAGGGAGACTTGTGGGGAAGCGAGGGGTCCCACGGGGCGGGCGCAGAAGACTGCTCAGGGTTGGGCGAGGTGGGATTCGATTGCCCCCGTCGATGGAATCGCAGATGGGAAAGCATGGCGGCGGAATTGGGTTCGGGGTGGATGGATGGACCAGAAGTGATCCAATCCACTGGGCGCAGGGGTGGCGGGAGGTCGCAGAACAGGAAGCAATACTAGAGAGACAAGAGGGAGAGGGAGAGAGAGAGAAGGTAGCTCGAAGGAGCACAGGGCGGAGAGTCGGAGTCGGAATCGAGGGATATCGCGGACCGGAAGCTACCTATGGTGGCAGCTCAGGTCGGTCGGTAGGTGGGTGGGTTGGGTTATTGGTGTCAGGCGTGCAGTCGACGTCAACGGGAAGATCAGTCTTCAGCCTCTCCTGTATGAGACGCGATCATCTCCTTGCAGGCCGGGGCGCAGTCATAGTTTTGCTCAGGGCAGTCTGTTCGGGATGAAAGAGAGTGTGTATGCGCTGGGTGGGTGAGAGTGTTGGTGCGGTGGTGTCAGATGGCAGAAGAAGTGCGGGCGACATTCGTCATGGGAGATTGTCGCAGTTGGAGGTGTTGGGTGTTGGCGGCTAAGGTAGGTAAGGCAAGGCAGGTAATTTGATGGTAAGAGAATGGAGGAAAAGAAAAAAAAGAAGGCAGCAGTCGGTTGCTTACCTCACTTAGTATTGGTGTTGGGTAAGGTGGTATTCCAGTCCACGTCTTTTTTGTCTGGCGGCAACCGGCTGCTGGGACCCCCAAACTGACTGGAACCCAGAAGCTGCACCTGCTAGCCGTGCGTGCAGTCCTCACTCACTCAGAAAAGAGACGTACCGGCGTTCCAAAGGACCAAGCCAAGGACCAAGGACCTGACCAATGCCCAAGGACAGGGACCAAGGACTCGATTCCGCCGCCCGGACTGGCGTCCTGCAGTCAGTGGATGTCAGTCGCGTCATCTTGGATCTTTGGGGTCCTGCTAGCGAGGCTTTCTGCCGGTTGGGCCTATCTCTGATGCTGACGAATAGGTACAGATATGGATGATTGCCTTGTGTTGGCCCCTGGCCCGGCTGCATCCTGTACGACTTCGGGGACTTTGCATCCTGAATGCCCAGTAGCCAAGGCCATTTCATCAAAGATAGGCAGATATGGACTGCTGACGGGGAGGGACAATGAGCGTCGCTTGCTTCGACAGTGCACCTCACCTTCATTCCCCCCTTCTGCCTGGCAACCCGGGTCACAATCACATCAGAAACGCTCCGATGCAGTCCAACTGGCGCCTGATTGGGCCGCGAACGGTGCATCCACCCGACATCCACATGTCCGTCCAGCGTCTCCATCCAAATCCATGGATCCATCAAGACCCATATCAGCGGCCCCCATCTTCAACCTCCCCGAACCGATGCATGCATCTGCTCCCGTCTCTCTCACTCTCTCTGCCACGTGAACGGCACCGTCTAACTTCCCGTCTCAAACCCGCAACGCTCACCGCGTGCTCACCGGCCGTGTCCCACAAACTTTGGATGCTTCCAGTTGCCCGGGACCGTTTTTTGGCATTTGACTTTTGGAACGCTCAAATGTCCGGACTCAGACTAAAGCAGAGACAGAGAGAGCCCGAGGGACAACACCCACGCATACAGTTCACATTGAAACCGCAAATACACCGAGCAACTGGGAAATGAAACGGGCAAAAGTAGAGAGACATCAGCATTCTTGGTCGTGGTTCCAGGCCGAAAACAGCACGTCTCATGACACCGCCTTCCTCCTCGCCTGCCATGCAAGATTTTCATTCGAGTTGAGGTCGGAGTATCACAGTATGTCCCAGCCACGAGCGAAGCTGCCTTGCTCTTATTTTTCCGGATCGTGGGGGTTGCAGACGGGGACACAACATTGCATGGATGAGGCACTCTTGGGGATGGAGATGCCTGTACAGTGTGCGTGACACAGCTTCCATGGGCCTGAACCGGGAAATTTCTCCGAGAACACTGTAGGCGGACTGTGGCTCTTCTCCCCATCCACCTTCACCCATCTGCCATCCATCCGTTACACGTCGCAGCAACGGGAGCTTGCAGATCATGCCATCATCCCAACATTCGCTTCCAATCATCCCCGATCCGCCTCGCTCCAGAAAGCAACGAATACGAACACTGAACCACAGCCCACATCCCTTGATCAACGCCGTCTGCCCCCAATGGCGAGACATCCGAGTCTCGCCATCCCCCCTCCGTCTCATCCATCGCATCAATCACCAAGCACCTCGAAATCGTCCCGCACTGACGAACCCGCGGCTGGCTCCTTCCGACGACACATCACCTCAAGCCGCCGGAACCATCCCGAGTGGGAAGCATCGAATCCTTTTGCAAGCATCCAACGGCGCCTCATCCCGTCCTCCTCCTCAATGCTGACCCCAGGTTACAGTCCAACGCAAGGGTTCATCAGGCTATCCTCCGACACCCCGCAAAAGAAGAAAAGACCCTTTTTTCCCTCGGGGACCTCTCCGCCAACGACGTGTCAGACAAGCATCCGTCACAGGACCCCTCAGCTGTAACGCCTCGTCTCGCTGCTAGATCCCAGTGGCGTCCACCGGCGGGCGCGCCGTTTGGCCCGGGTGCCACGGCCGTTCTTTGCTCTAACAATCTACCCGCGACGCGCCCGACCGTTTCCCACGACGCGGTGCGTAGGAGCTCTTTTCGGTACATGCCGACGTCAGCCTTTCGAGGCGTACGTAGCCTGGGATGAAGGGTCTCGGAGAGTTGATGGAGGCTATTCTTGTCACATTTCACGGCCGGTGGTTTGAGCTGTTGTGAGTGCAGAGCTAACAACAGCCAGATCGTCGGAAGGCTGGTGGGCGGCGGAGGGATATCCCCTGCGGTATCTTGGAGCTTCTCTTTCTCATAGCTCTTTTGTTGATGATGCATTCTCATCAGAAAGCTACAAGTGTGGCTTGCCGCAATGTGTTGTGTTCTACCAGCCGCTTCGGCGCAAACTGGATGTGGAACCATGGCCCTTGACGTCTTCTTGTTCGCCTCGACTGGCTGCGAATGCCCTCAAAGCCCCTTTGTGCCGCACAATCGACTTGTTAAGCCAACGACTAAGAGTTCTTAGTCGACTCTCGTTACTGTCCTCCTTGGTTGTTCACCATCTTGTGACATGTTCACTCGTGGCACAAATCCTCGACGTCTCGTCGAGGACATATATCACCCATGGCAGAGCTCACCATCAACACCATCCAGATCATCAAGCAATCACAACCATCAAACAGCAATAACCAACTCACCACCACAGACATCTCACGCAACAACCGCCAACCCAACTTACCAAACTCCAAAAAACCAAACAGTCAGTTCCACCCCCACCCCCCATCCTCAAAATGTGCATGCGAGTCTTCTCCCTCCAACGCTGCCTCCCCCAATCGAGGCGGCTGCGACGCCTACTGGGCGCACTACGAGCACCTCAAAGAGTGCGGCGGCTACTCCCTCAACGGCCTGCCGCAGCTCAACTGCCGCGCCGTCTGGGGCGGCTTCGAGTCCGAGACCTCCTCCAAGGTGAACCGCGAGGAGTTCTACGCCCGCCGCCCCATGCTCTGCCCGGCCTGCACCCACCGCGCCGACATCAAATACCTCCGCGACGAGGCCATCCGCGAGAAGCGCGGCGAGTACTCCGAGGCGATGCAGAAGCACGTCCGCGACCTCGAGTACCAGGCGAACTGCGCCCGCGGCGCGATGCTCGGGCGCGCGCACACGATCATGTGGGACGGCGTGCACACCGTCATCGCGGGGCTCGGGGTGAAGACGGACGTGGTGTGGAGCGCGATCGAGCAGGCGATTTACAGGCACCTCGGGCCGGAGGCGATGGGGCACGCGGGGGTGCAGGAGTTTGCCAAGTGCCTGTTGGAGGCGAAGAAGGAGATTGTGGACCACGTGCGCTCGACGACGCGGGAGTTGGCGATTGCGCTGGTCGGGGGCCAGGACGAGACGGATTATGATGCGGCGCATGAGAGGCATCTCAAGGAGGATGCGGAGAAGCGTGCGGAGAGGGAGCGGCGGGTTGTTGAGGTTGCTGAGAGTGCGGCGCGGGAGCGGGAGATGCGGGAGGAGGATGCTAGGGGCAGACAGCAGCGCAGCACATCGCGTTAGAGTGAGGTTGTTGTTGTTGTCTTGGGGTGGTTCTTCGGTAGGTTTTCTGTTTTTTTTTGTAGCTTTTGTTCCTGCTTGAATAGATCTTCTCATTTTTTGGCATTGTTGAACGAACTTGTTATGTTGTTTACTGCCTGGCTGGGGGCATCTGTCTAAGGTAGCATAGAGAATCTCAATTTCAAGCGTCAAGCGCCATGAGCACGGGGCTGCAATCCCGGGACCGGCGCCGTCATTGACACATCGTCAATCCGAGCCGGTCTCGTCCGTGTGCCCCCCAGAAGTTAAAAACTGACAACTGACATCGTGAGCTTTTGACATGGTCGTCGCCAAATCGGCGCAGCGTCGTCGTTCGACTGCCGCCCCACCACCAGCCCACCCTTGGCGTGACTCGCTTCGGCAAGGGCGCGCTACGCTACATGAGCCCATGATTCGCCCGACCCATCACGGAACTGGGATCTTCCAGCTTTCCACATCTGGCGTTGTGGCAGAGTGGTCTAATGCGCAAGACTAGAAATCTTGTTCCTTCGGGAGCGTCTGTTCGAATCAGGCCAACGTCGACTTTTTGCAATTTTATTCCATTTTCAAGGATATTAACGTTAAACGCAAGAGAACCTTTATTGTTATTTTTATTTAGCTTGTGTACGAAGTGTTGGTATTGAGTTTAATTGCGACACATCTATGCGCTCCAGCTTACTGCACTGAAGCAGCTGCAACATTTTGCCCATCACAACTTCGTTAACGTCGTGGGTATTTCGTGTGTATGTCTCCGCCAGCCACCTCTGGCGTTGCCCCAAGACCGACGATCTCGGCTGGGAATGCCAACAATGAATGCGAGATGTCTTTCTCTCTAAAGATTATCTGCCTCATGGGAGCAACAATAACATTGTTTTGCCAATATCGGGCTCCCCAAGGGAGTCGAAGCCTTTCTTTTCATAAGTCGAAAGACGACGTCAAGGGCCCAAGAAACTAAAATAACTACGTTGACTTTGAAATGCTACAAAAGGTTGTTCGTCAATGTCTTTGAAAGGAACCTGGTCGCGCCTTTATTGTCTTCAAAGTCAGCGCAATGAGGATTGACATTGAACGACTGCCTTGACAGGCAACCCTTCTTCCTCTTTGCCTGGACATAAACTTGGAGACGACAATGCCTGATCAAGTCGTTGTTCTCCCCGACTCTGAGAAAGGACAATGCCACACACCAACACAAAGCCCAAGGCTTCTTTCTCTTCCCTCGACTCGACTTCGGCATAAAAGTCCCTCGATCTCACCTTCGACTCGTTTCCCTTTCGTCATCAAACAGCTTCCGGTAGGCGACATCGCAACTTCAACTTCACTTCTACGATATCTTGACTTCTGGCTTCTATCTCAACTTCACTTACACTTGAGATTACCCTCAACGTCACCCTTTCACACTCCGACCTTTCCGTCTCCGAAGGAACCTACCAGACATCTCCGGGCAACCCTTCTCGTCTTAACTTCGACCTTATTCTGCTTAATAGCCTGCAATACCCTCCAGGCTCCATCTCTTCACCTTTCTCAGCACCCTCTTACTCTCAACTTCACCTCACCTCACCTCCGCAAACTCTTCACCACCTTCCTTCCCCCTCCTCCTCTCACACCCCACAACCCTCACGATGTGCTGGACACTTCTCCCCCAATCGCTCTGCATCAGCTGCGGCTTTCCCGTCCACTTCCCCCAGATCCAAGACCCCTGCAACGCCGTCGTCTCCAACGGGCTCCCCTTCGCCGCCTGCGGCGACAGCCCCTGGATGGCTATCGAAGGCCCGGAGGACGTCACCTGCTACGACTGCCTCGTCCTCCACTTCCCCCAGGAGCCGATCCCCGAAAACGTCCGCCGCCGCAGCGACCGCGTCTACCGCATCCCTCGCGCCTCCTTCCAGCCCCTTTACGACCCGTCGCCGGCCGTCCCTGGGTTCCCGGCATTGCTGGAGGCCCCCCCTCGGCCGAGTTCCTCAAACTTGCGACGTCCTCCTCCCGCCTTCGGGGCAGGAAACCCTCCCCGCGCTCTCAGCGTTAACAACTACCCTGCCGCCGCCAACCCGGCAGCTGTCTCGGGACGTCCATCTACGAACTCGGGAGGACGCTGGCCGTCTCGTCCGAGAGGTGGAAGAGGAGGACCCTCGCGGATGCGCTACGGACTGCAACCAAGCCCGCAACCCACCTTCCAAGCCGGCCAAGGAGCCATGGCGCTCGCAACAACTTCCTCCATGCCGGCTGCTGCCCCCATCGCCCCTCGAGGCCGCGGCCGCGTCACCTACGCTGCTCCCACACGTGGCACCCGCGCCCAGCAAGTCCCACCCCGAGCCGTACCCAGACCTCACACGCCCATGCCAGCCCTCGCCGCATCCCGCCCACGACCGCCCAAACCGATGACGACGAGGACTACGACGAAGAAGAGTACGACGACGAGGAATACGAAGACACCACCGCCGGCGGCGCTCACCTCCCCTCCTCCTCCTCCGCCTACTTCTCCGACTGGTCCTCCTCCAACCCGCACTCCGGCCCGCGCCTCACCCTCCCCGGCGCCGACTCCCCGTTCGGCTGGGGCCACACCGCCCCGCGCCGCAACCCCACCACCACGCCCGTCGTCGCCAACTTCCTCTCCGACTACCTCGCCTCGCCCACAACCTACGCCCCGCCGCCAGCGACCTCGCTCCTCCCGCCGCCGCCGCCGATCCCCAACGCGCAGCCCAACGACGCCGCGTGGATCCCGACCTCCTGGGGCGCGGCCGTCGAGATGCCCGCCGACCTCGCGCGCGACCTCAACGTCACGACGGCCGACTGCGTCTTCCGCCAGCACCGGGTGTACTTCGTGCCGGACCTCTGGGAGGAGGAGTACGGCGACGGCGACGGGGAGGGGGATACGGTGCTGGTGGTGACGCCGTGCGGGACCAAGGTGCGCGTGCTCTCGTACCAGCTGTACATCTCGACGAGCGCGGCGGTGAACGCGCGCGCGCGGCAGGCGGAGCTGCAGGCGCAGGAGGCGGAGAGGCAGAGGAGGAAGGAGGAGAAGAGGCGGAGGAAGATGGGGATGTGCATTTACCACCCGTGCCGTGTGGCGGGGTGCCCGTGTGACCACGAGGTGGGACAGCATCAGCCGCTTAATATCGGACACTTCTTCAAGGCGAACCGGAGGTTGAGCGAGGGGGAGAAGGCGGATCAGCAGCAGCAGCAGCAGCGGAGACGGTCTTCGATCAAGGGGAAGGGCAAGGGGAAGGAGAAGGAGGTGAGGTTTGACGATGAATATGTGGATGAGCAGCGTGGACGATCGCCTACGAGAAGAAGCTTGCCTCCCCCGGGAGTCTCACTGCAGCCGACTGAGGATGAGGACCTGGAGACACCGTCGACGCTGCACCTCAGCCCTGTCAAGACGAACGACTGCGCTCTAAAGAGATTGGTTGAGAAGGATGGAGAGGTGAAGAGCAGACCGTTCAAGGACCTTACGATGCACTCAGATGGTTCCCCTTCGCCTCCTCAGCAGCGACGACGCATCCAGGGCGCGCAGGATGAGGCCGCCTCAACCGAGAATGCAACTCATACAATCGCATCCGCCGAGGGCACATCTCAGGAGGCTTCAACAGGTGCTGCTGCTGCTAGCTCAAGCAGAGCGGGCCAGTCTGAGGCACACCACAGCAGCAAAGCGCGGGCTAAGTTTGGTGCAAAGTTTGACATGAGCGATTTGCGCATTGGAGAAGATGACGAGGAGATCTTTTGAATGGGATGTGTGGAGAAGAAAGGAAAAGGAACATTGGACATGGCGAAAATGAACTGGACATGGCGATAATCAACGAGACAAAGACTGAATGGGAGCGTGTGCATACTGATACTGGCCTTTGGAGTTCATTGAGAATAGCATCATAGCAGGCTGAGTTTGGCGTTAGCATATTGGCTTCTTACATTACCTCAAAAAGACATTAATCAATCTAAGCCTAAGGAGCCCTCAATCGCGGTGCATGAGCCGTCGGTGACAGACACCAAAAGCACAATGGTTGAACTTCATAGCCACGTGCAGCCCTTGTCCCGGCCGAAACACACATGAAGCTTGTTCTCACCCCGCTGTCATCTCACTTGAGACGAACACACGGGATGAACAGCACAACACCACTGACTGACAAACAACAGTTCATTTACATCACATCACATTATTGAGGAACAAGAGTTTTAAAGGTGAGTTTTTATGTCGCATTAAGAAGCAGACACTAGGTATATGTAGGGCTTAGTCCGAGAAAAGGGGGGAGGGAACTAAACATTCATGTAAGGCGTCCCTGTTGCTAGCCCCCCAGCTCGAGACCAATATTGATGTTGTCCAAGATATTTTCTCCCATATCCAGGATATCTGCCAAATGTCCAAAACAAAATCTGGCGGCGGGCTGTGTGGAATATAGATATTCAGAAAAGAGGGCCGCGCCGGACCAAAAAGAGCCCCGAGAGAAAAAAGTGAGGTATCCCGTTTGTTTCCCAATTGCGCCGTCAAGAAGCTGTTGCGTATATAAAAGCAGAAGATAGTTGTGGCCGAGAGGGCTTCCGTTTTATCGTGGCGGGTCAATTGAGAGAGATACCTCCGCCTCGTGTTCCCCGACGAAAAACCGCAACCCAATTGAAAGATCTTTTTCAAAAAAAACCTCGTCACGGAACCGCTAGAAACCCCATCAAAAATGCCACAGACATTTTTTTGTCATTTCTTAAGCGGTGAAGTTGTCGCCGAGGGTGACGTCGAGGTGGCCGGTGTAGTAGCCCTTGCAGCCGACACCGTCCTCGGCCTCCATGCCGGACATGTAGGCGCCCTCGTTGGTGCCGTCGGACTTGACCCACGAGCAGGTCTTGTCGTTGGCGGCGACCTTCATGCCGTAGTAGCTCATGCTGGAAGCAGCAGCGACGAGAACGGAGGCGTCGGCGCCGGAGTTGCCGCCGTTGGGGGTGGAGCCCCAGTCGAACTCGAGCCAGGTGCCGGCGAACTGGCCGATGAAGGTCTTGGGGACCTCGGAGCCGGGGCCGCAGGCGCAGGAGCCCTGGGAGTCGGCCTCGAAGGCGACGTGCTTGTCGGCGCCCTCCTTGACGGTGAAGGTGATGGCGGCGAACCAGGCGCCGTCGATCAGGCCCTTGGGGCCGATCTTGTTGAAGCAGGAGCAGGTGAAGCTGTCCTTGGAGGAGGTGAAGGTGGTGGTGTAGTTGTACAGGCTCAGGGCGTTCTCGTCGATGATCTGCATGTTGCAGCCCCAGTCGCCGTCGGCGCCGGTGTTGCCCGAGTAGGCGATCTGCTCGATGGTGGCGCGCTTGGTCTTGCCGGAGCAGAAGGGGGTGTAGACGCCGGTGCCGGAGGAGGAGCCGGAGGAGGTGGCGGCGGGGGCGGCGGAGGAGGTGGTGGACGACGCGGCGGGGGCGACGTTCTTGATGAAGGTCGCGTCGCGCTCCTGGACGGCCTCGACGGTGCGGCGCTCGTGGAAGTGCTGGTGGCCGTGGAGGGAGGGGTGGGCGGAGGCGGCGGCCGCGAGGAGGACGAGGTTGTTGATGAGCTGCATCTTGAAGGTTTTTTACCGTTGCGTGTTTCGGGAGGATGTCGTCGTGAGAAGGAGAGTCGTCAACTCGTGAACGCTAGATAGTATGTATTGGGAATGGTAAAAATGGCTTGATTTTTGCTTTTGATACCCGTCCGAAAAGAGTGACAGCGATTTGACTCGCGGAGTTGTGGACGATGGTGGTTGAAGGAGAGGGAGCGTGAAGCAAGGAGGGAGGAGGAAACCGGAATGGGGGCAGAGTGAAAAAGGGAGGGAGATGAGGCCCATTTTGAAGGGAAGGAAACAAATGTCATTAGATCGCAGCGCACTCTGGCTCTGGCTGTCTCTAGCGGCCCCCCGTCCATGTTCCTCCTTGGATGTGGGTGTTAACGAGCAACATGGGAGGACAGGGGTGGACAGGCGCATCGACAGGGGCGTCGTCACCAAGGAGGCGCGTCCAGCTCTATCGTGCGCCGTCCAACAGCCCATCACGGCTCGTCGATAACCCTGTCTAGTCAGGAACAGACTCCTAAAGAGGCAAGGCGGGCCCCAGGAAGTCATGACCGAGAGGAGGGCCAGCCGACGTGGTGGGCGTCTTTTTTGGTTCCAGGGCTTGAGAAGGTGAGGGCCACACACACACACACGCACCGCGGAACCAAGACAGCCAACCCACAGGGGGGGGGTGTGATGTGGAGATGTTACAATGGGCGGTCCAGCTCTCCTCCCACTGCTCCCAGTTGTTCCAGCCGAGAAGACTCTGGGATGGAGGAGGGAGAGGGGAGGGTGCACCGCCGGACGCCCAGGGCCAGGCGCAGGATTGGACGGTGTGTTGACGGTGATGCGGGAAAAGGGGGTGGGGAAGGTAATTTCACCGCACGCCAAAGCTTGGCCACGGATCGAGTCCAAGCTGCCCCCCGGGCATTTCCCAGCTGGGCGCCTCTGGGAAACAGATTACTGCAACGCTGTAATACCGCCTATTCGACAGTGGCCTGCCAATTGGCATCTTGAGGACTGGGAAGTTGGACACACAACCAGAACCTGGATGTACTATGCAGTAGGTACATGTCCATCTTGTGTGTGTGTGTGTGTGTGTGTGAGTGAGTGGGATGGATGGACTTCGGATGGAGAAGAGCAGCATGACGATCCGGGCGCCAACGAGGGACACACACGATGGAAGCAAAAAAAAAAAAAAAACACCACGCGTTGGCCCTGCGTCAGTCGTGCAGCACTGGAAAAAGGTACTTTGGCGGCGGTTGAAGTTTGTGCGCAATGTGTATCCGTACATAGTGTAGCTCTGGCCGCACATAATGGGAACAATGTACCTGGCATTAGTGCAGGTAAACACCGCGCTGGACGAATGGAACACAACACTGTCAACCCACCAAGGCCCGTCGGCTCCAATTGAGTCCAGTGAGAGTCCAGTCCGCCCCGTGGATCCCAAGCAAATGCCGGCAGCAAGCGCCGCCGCCAGGTACACCCGCTCGTTGGCGCGTGTTGTCGTGAGGGGGGAAAGCGTGGGAAGAGCAGCCACGGGGGGTCTGGAACCTTGGATTGGGGACATAGACCCGGAACTGGACCTGCAACGACGAACTCTTGTTGGACACCGCTCAGGAACAACTCATCCATACATAGTATGGATGGATACAGCACTAGCAGCAGCAGTGACACACTGACGCTCACCACTCACACAGCCTCTCAGGCTCTTGAAGCCACACAAACTCGACCCAACGTGAGGTAGGGCATCCACCATACCGTCAGTGGGTTGCGTTGGTGATCCCGTTCCGTTGCCGTACCGCAGTGACACACACACACCAACGAAAAGCAAAAAAGAGCTCGTCGACGATTCAGGTTTCTCGAAAAAGTCCCTTCACAGGAAGAAAAATTCTCTCAAAAAACACAACGCCCCTTCCAAGCTTACGGTGGAGATCCGGTGGAGGCACACACGTCCCGAGGTTGCATAAAGTTAAATCTCTCACCACGGAACCCGTCAAGCACAACCACAAACCACACACCCGGGCTCCTCAAAGTCCAAAGCGTCCGGGAGAATCGTCGTCACTCTTCGCCCTCCATGACGTTGTCTCACAAGCAGCCGTGATGGTGGGCTCGTCCTCGCCAGCTTGGACACCTCCTCACTGTCAAACGAAACCATCGACATGTTGTCAGCATGCATATTCTAGCCCCCGAAATACCCCTCTCTCGAGCCCCGCGAGGGGACTGTCCACGACGGAATACCGAAGCCATCCGACCAAGTTACTTGCGCTCATGCAAGCCAGCATGAACACAGTCAAATCGTCCGATGGGGAAACCGGATGACAGCCCAGTGACGGACGCCTTGTTGAGAAGCTGCTTGCTTGCTGCATTGGGTTCTGGAGATTAAGCCAATCCATCAATCAAGGCGGTCAACCATGGACAGTCCAGCTTTGCTGTCTAGGCATTGGACAGATGGGGTTGATGGGATACCCCATCTCGGTATTGCTCCTCGTTTACTTTATTATACCGCCAACATGCTGGACGAACATCACAGCAGCGCCTCGCCAGCTCATTTACTGAGCTTCGTACTCGCTGCGGTGTGCTCCGTTTTTCATGCCAGCTCCATCTGCGTCTCCCGACCGGCCCCCATGATCCGATCCAAGGTGCCGCTGCCGCTCAACGGCCCGTACGCGGCCGGGGGTGTGGTTCACTGGCAAACTGGGCTGGCGAAAGGGGGCGAGGCTTCTGGATCTGCCTCCCAGCTCTTCTTCCAGGGCAGAGGCGACGGGTACGGAGGACCGGTCCCACCCGGGTGTGGGAACACAATCACCACTTTTTTTTTTGTTCTCATGCCCTTTGCTGGTTCCCGGTCTTCCAATTCCCCCTTCTTTCCAAGCTGGTTAATTCAGCGATACGTCGGATTCCCCACTAGGCGGTGCAGGAGAAGGAGGAAGGAGGAGGAGGAAGAAGAAGCAGAGACCAGTGGCGATCCCCGAACGCGTCATAGGCCTCGTCAGGGCAAGGAAGCGGAGCTACTGCCGGTCTCAGGGAACGGTGGTTTTGCCATGTTTCTCCCTCGACGGAGGCCCTTGACTCCTTAAAACCGTCTGGTCTTTTTAGGCCTGTGAACGAACGCCTGGGGGGATTGTTTAGGGGGGCACACAAGCACAAGCTTATTGCTGTTTACCGCAAGAAACAAAACTTCAGACGGTCCTGACGAAAAAGAAGAATCTGGCAAACAAACATTCAGGCTGTGTCGTAGCAGGAAACACAAGAATTTTGAAAGGCCGCATCTGAGCTGTGGCGTACCGGTAGCTGCATGTGGGATGCACCCGGATAGCGGATGATAGGGCCTGGATGATTGATTGAATTGATTGATTGATTTGTTTGCCTCTAAGAATAGCGTTTCTGTTTTTATTGTGCTTTTCCATTTCGCCCATCCACCCGTGGACCCGTGGTGCATGTGCCAGGGAACGCCATGTTCAGCGCAGCATTGTGCTACTTTACCACTGGTCATCAATGGCATGCGGCCGGGCTTGTTGCCCCGGCAGGGCAGGAGGAACGCAAGCGCACTAAGGGTAGGAAATGCCCGTTCCTGAAGATCACTCCTTCGCTGCATTGAGCGATCACCCGCTGGATCGAGAGGCTCAGCAGCGTTGCTTGGATGGGGCGGGTTGTGCTTCTTTTGTTTTTTGATGGTTTAATTTGGGATGATTTGCGGGATCCAGAAACTATTGCTGGCCGGACGGGGGCCTAAGGAGGCGTTCTAGAATTGCTGATCTTGGCATTGGATGACTGGCGCAGAGCGCTCTGTGCAGCCGCTGCTGGGCGTCAATTTGCGCTATTGGGGGAGACGAGATGATCAGCGGGCGCGCTGGAGGTACGACTTGAACTGTCAAAACGAGGATCAGAACTGTGAGGGAAGCATGCAGAGGTCATAGTGAGTAAATCTGCGATTCGGGATATCAGTCAGTTATCTGGCTAGTCTGCCCTGATGGTCTAGCGGTATGATTCTCCCTTAGGGTTGACACTGGGAGAATCTGGAGTCATCACGTATGGGAGAGGTCCCAGGTTCGATCCCTGGTTAGGGCCCAACCTTTTTGTTTTGCTGAGTGCACCCATCCTTTAATCGTCTTTTAACGTCAAGCGCTCTCGACTTGTCTGGGTTCTAATCTGGTTGCAGGCAAGTCTAGGTTTTGCCGCAATGTTTTTACATAGGATGATGAGTATAAGTACTTATATCTCATCACCAGCTCCCTCACCTCATATAATACCCTGACTCTCAACGGGCAGTCATAGCGGCGGTTTGAAATGACTACGTGAGCATGTGTACAGTGTCCGTTCTCTTGATGAAAACTCGGACAAAATGTCATCTGCGTTTCATAGTTCCCTTAGATTCTGAGCTACCCAAGCAAATATTCCTCCCTTCTGCGCGCCAGGAGGACAATACCCAAGACCGTCGTTACAAGAATAGCTCCCAGATCCAGCATCACCTCCTACACAGCCACGAAAAGGATCATCTTCGTCAGGCTCAAAGACATAACCCACCATGCGCCTCACCAGACGCCAGAGCAGGTGATCCCTTCAGAGACTCTCCTGTATCAAAAACAGACAAGTTGATTCGGACTCTCTCGGCTGACGGCAATTATGGATCTGCATTCCGATTGCCGCCCATCCGTGTCTTAGACATTGGCGGTTGAAGACATTCTCATTTAGCTAGGGGGACGGTTTGGGTCTTGGCGAGAGGGGCAGCGCCGTTGACGTCTGCTTTGCGTGCAATTCTTCTATGTCGTCAACTTAAGTGGGATTTTTTTCACCGTAAATTCGTCATTAGCATAAACATGTCCCAATTCGTTGCGGCTGTTGCGGTTAGTGATCTAGTTCATTCGCTTCCAGGTTTCGTGGCTGCAAAAGTTGGAATTATCAATACATGTATCCAATTACAAATGAAATCAAGCTTATCCAAGGCAACAGGTCTGCTAGTCTATTGCACACATGAAATTATGTTAGTTAGCTATATGATGCTAGCATCAAGCTAGGATTGCACTTGGTACTCAAGGCTGAGGCGCTTTAATGTCACGCAGACAGCCTTTACTAAAGTAATTGCCCCATTCAAGCTAGGTAATAATCCAGTTGCTTTCCGAACCGTGATGAACTTGCCGGACAATGTGCATACTGACACTGACAATGCACTAGGTTGATGAGAATTTGCTATAGCTCCTAGCAATTACAATCCTGATGTGCACTTGACTGGTAGTATCTTATGAATGATTCTCTCCAAGTTGCTCATTCGTTCAAATTGACCAAAAATTTGTCAATATCATTTACTGATAAATTTTATCACAACAAGGTGTTCCAAAGATTGAAAAGAAGTATGAAAAAGGAAACACAAGAAACAGCGGTGTTCATGCAGCCCAGCACCAGCAAAGCAACCCCTTCTCTACCTATTTCCCAAAATCCGAGTCCATGAGCGTCCTTTTAGACCATCAAGTCCCAACGTCTCCAACGAGCCATAGTCTTCACATGACGAAATCTTTATCAATTGGTGATAACAGAAAACATCCGCCCATTTACGTGTGCGTTTGTAACCCCGCGAAAAAAGTTGTCGTTCCAATGGCGACTCCCGTGGAATTTTGTCCGCCACAAATTCTATAGGGGTTTTGCCATTTTTATCGCAGATTTTCGGATCTGATCCAGCTTCCAAAAGCACGGAAAAACAATCTGTGTTACCCATCTGTGCTGCAAGATGAAGCGGGGTGTGTCCATGTTGATCTTGTGCCAACAATGCCTTTTGCTTGCCTGGCCCGGGAAATGATTGTAATAGTCTCCGCAACCAAAAAAGAGACAAATTCATGGCTGCATAATGGAGAGCCGTTCTTCCCTTGACATCAGCAAAACTCAGAAACTGCAGCGACTTATCCAAGGCATCAAAGCCGTCGAGGTCCTGTGACTCTGCCGCGATGAGCATATGCAGAATCGTTCTACCATCAGAAGCTTGGTCCATGATGTCGGCACCCAATCGTATGAGAGACCCAATCTCGAAACCATGGTTGATTCTATGATGGATAGGAGCCATCCCGCGGGCATCCTTTGCGTTGATATAACCCCCATGCCGAAGAAGTAAGTGCAGTATCAACTGATTCGGTATACGTGAAGCAACATGGACTGCTGACTCTCCTGTCCTATCTTTCACATTGACGTCTGCACCGGAGGCAAGTAGCAGCCTCAAAACGGCGATCGACCTTTGTTTAGTGGCAAGGTGTAGTGCGGTTTCATGCGATGCATTTTGATCATTCACCACTTTCAACCCGCCCCTTGCCAAGAGGATCTCCACTGCAGTGGCATTGCCACGATAACTGGCAATGTGAAGCAGTGACTGGCCCTGATTATCTTTGGTTCCCAACCAAGATACGTCATATTTGATGAACAGACCTAGAAATCGTCGTGTCAAAGACTCTGCATTTGGGTCCATGGACCTTATCACCAGATGTCACGGTACTTCGCCCTTGTGATTTTGCAGGTCGACGTTGGCGTGGTTGTCTACCAGAAATTTGGCAACGTCCGCAGCTTCTCCAAGAGCTGCATGGTGCAATGCTGTATCACCATGGTTGTCTTGTGAGTTAATATCAAACTCGATGCCCAAGATGAACGAAATCGAACGGAACATTCCGTGATGAGCAAGTGAGTGAACGGGAGAAGAGCCGATTTTCTGAGGATCCTTTTGCCCCGTGCGAGTGTTCAAAGATGCGACGCGTAGCCACAAATTCCAGAATTTTCGATCCGGGTTTGAAAGTTCTCGGAGTACCTTCTCCGCAACCCGTTGGCCCGCGTGATCGACGTGTCTGGTGTGATAAAATATTCCCGAAGAAGCATATCTGAGAAATGGAAGATCCTGCAACTCCCCTTTCCCACTGAGGCTAGGAGTTTGCTTCATCAAGTGCTCGGATTGAAAGATACAACCCATGCAATATTCGGCCAGGGTCTCGTGTCTTTCAGGAACAGTCCTGTGTCGGTCATCAGGCCTTATGAGAGCGAATGCGTTGCCTCGCAGAAGAAATTCTCGGACAGATTCATGAATAAATTGAACCGACGACCAGTGCGTCTTTTCCTCTTCTTCTTGGGCCTTTTCTTTTTCTCCCTGGGAGAGCCTTGCGTGCCTCGTAAAAAAGGCCGTATCAGACCAGGGAAACGTTTCGTAGCCCCGTTCTTGAAATGCGAGGCGGCGGTCCTTCAGAATATCATTGCCCTCTGCGGTTTGGGCTTGTATTCGGGGTTGATACCTGAGAACATCCCCCGAAGTTGAAAACGTCAACGAAGTGGACGCCTGTGAGATCAGATTTTTTGTGTGAGTGAACAGACCGTGGGCTGTTGTATCGGTATGTTGTTCGGAGCAAGCAAGTCGTTGCCATGCAAGGCCTTCGAGGGTCAGAGGGGCTGATGAAGTGCCTATCGCGGCTTGCCCCACGGCCATTGCTGCGCGCCCTAGCATTCGCGCCGATGCATCTGGCGATGCCCTATTGATAGGCATTTGCGAAGCCTCTAGATATCCCGACGGTTTCGCTCCCGACAAGTCCATCGCTATCTCTGAGGACTTCGCAGCGCGGTACAGTTGTGAGTGCTCTGTGCGAGCGGCATACTCTGTTTTCGTCGTGTCACGAGGAACACCTGATCCTTCTTTAGGCTCTGGACTCTCCGAAGATGGTGGCGCTATGGAAGCAATTGAAGCGCCTGAAAATACGTCAGACAGCGAAGGCCATCTGGTGGATTGTACCGGATGGCTTCTGGATGAAGTATCTGCAGCCCTCGAAGCTTCGGTTGTCTCTAAAATATCTGCTGCTTTTGACATTTCTGCGGATTCGAAGGGTTCAAATGACTTTGGGGCTTTGGACTGCGCAGATACCTGGACAATTTCCACAAGACCTCCGGTATAATGCCGCAACGATTTCAGAAAGTTCTCGGGATCGCTATGCAAGCAATCATTGGACTCCGACCAATGCTTGACCGAAAAGATGGTCGCCTCCTCAGCGCCACGATCACAGTCAACTGTTAAGATATGTCGGAGTTCGTCCATTGTCAATGGTCTTTCGGCCATCAAAACCCACTGGAAGATCAGCTCAGCCTTTTTGACATTGCTTGACTTGATTATGTGGTTAAGCATGCCCTCAAAAAGCTTTTCCAGCTCTGAGGGTAAGTCTTCCAAGAGTTTTTCCATGTCCGCATCGGTCATCTGGTTGTCTAAACCAGAAATAAGACTGCCGACAAAGTAACCCATATGAAGACTCCATTGGCCTTATTTGCAATTTTACTTGCAAGCGTACTAGCTCTTCCACGATATCTAGCGTCGGAGAGCTTGCTGCGCACAAACGCCATGATATCGTTTTTGTTGGAATTTTCCATGACGATTTGATCACAGTCGGGGACTTCCACATTTGGATAATGACGGCTTGATAAACAGACCTTTAACTTGCCTGCCGCGGTTGTATCGCGGAAAAAATGAACAAGATCTCGAGCGACAGTGAAAGCCTGCGCATTGCTCTCAGAGCCGGTCTCATCAAGTGCATCAATCAACACCATCGCCTTCTTTATGCCAGGGTAATTTCCCGAATAGGCCGAATTAAAGAACTCCCGAAGTTCCGCTTCATGCCATTGAAAATTCCCTGCTGCAGTTGCTTTCTTCGTCATATACGTTGGGATGAATGCATAGAGAAGAGCCTTGTCTTGTTCGAGTAGACTGTGTAGCAATGCTCTGAACAGGCCTAATGCGGAGTTTTGCAGCCTGATGTTGCTCCTTGCAGTGAAGAAGAAGCTAGTAATTGAAATTGAGGATGGGAGACCAGTGCCTGCAAAATGGTCCAGAGTTGTTTCCATCAATGTCGACTTTCCAGAACCTGGTTTGCCTTTGATCCAGAGAAGGTTACGACGATTTGACTCGGAAGTCCACAGTTTCCACTGTAGAAAGTTTTCATGGTGAAGAAGCCAAGTGGCCGTATTGGGGGTGGCGGTAGTGACGGCGCCTTCTCGATCGTGTAGCTGATCAAAGTACAACGAGGCCAAGCAGTCCTCTCGTGATTGCAGACCCATAGCTTTGAGGTGGTCGATATTTGACTTCAAGATTTGAGAGAGTCGAGAATATCCATGGTCATGGGCGCTATCGAAACGGCAAAAGCCTTGAATATTTGTGCTGATTCTCTCCACCAATGAGTTGGACACTCTGAACGGCGTGGAGTCTCTCGTGCGGCTACCTCTTGAGGGTCGTATGAGTTCAGACTGTGATGTGCGTTCGATTTCGAGGAGATGAGTCGATTGTATTCCGTAGGTTTCTTGCAACACCTGGAACGATGCGAGCCCTAACGAAATTGTCGCATTTGATGAAGACGGTGACCATATGGAATCGTGTAGCCACTCAGAGGTATGTTTCCTTTCAGGGTCGAAAACTATGTCCTCCCGCCCCACACTGCGTTGTGAGACCAGGAATACGACAGCAGATGTGCAACTGATGATGTCTTTTTCGCTTTTGGAACACCCTTTTTCGGATAGTCGTAGCACTTCTTTCAGAAGCAACCCTGCTTCATCTTGTGCTACGAATATCAGACTCCGACCAAGCGGTCTTGCAGATGAGAGTTCTTTCAAAAGTCGTGGTGCCTGGTTTACAAAGTATTCAAGTTGGCATGTCCGATCAGACTTCAGTCCCCAAGTCAAAATGCGTGTGTCATTCAGGCTTCTCGGAAGATACGTCTGGGGCCAGAACTTTCCCAGAGTAGCAGGGCCAGTGGTGCTCCTCGGAGTACATGACCATGTGTCCCAAGGATCTCCGTTGAGGCCAGGGATAAGCACCACATCCGCAACGGCGAATTGTGGACTATGTAGAATAGTGATCCCATTAGAGCGCACGCTTGAAGCTTTGATCCAGTGATCCTTGCGCAAATCGAGGATTTTCTGTTCGCGGGACTGAATATAATCGACAACCCATTTGTAGGCGGGCGAGGATGTGGTCTTCAGGCGACCGATTGTAGATCTGTCCCCAGGAACTTTTTTGGCTCCCTCCAGACTGGAAATTATAGATGAATCGAGGCTGAAAAGTTCGGCAAATTTTGTTGACCAGAGTCTGCGACGTGACTCAACGTCTTTTCGCGAGAGGAGTGGAACTAGTTCAAGGACTTGGTTCGCTTGAGGATAGCCTTGGAATTCGGATAGATCGTCAGTCAAATTATCCATCATGTGATTAATCTCACGAATGAGATAATCGCTTGGACAGATATCTTCCTTTTTGACCATTCCTTGAACTTCGTCTATGATATCGCTTTTGCTAGGCACGGCGAAGAAGATCATGCCTTGAATACTCCCTGCGAGAGAAACAACCATTGGCCAGGATTCCTCGCAACTTGCAGCTCTGAGAAGTAGTTGTGCCGCAATGAGGCATCCAAAGCCATGTCCAATAAGAATTAGCGGTCGATGTATCTCTTCGGATGTTTGACGGACAGAATGCAGCCATCCTAAGAGCTCGTTGCAATACATCTGGACCGATTCCACGCCGTCCACGGAGAACTTCGGGATATATCCATAGACAAGCGTACGGTATTGAGGCAAATCTTTCTGAAAGAAGTCTTGTATCCACAACTTGGAATTGCTCTTAGCCTGCCATGACGAACAGGCGTGACTGTTCAAGTCCGGTATAGCAATAATGCTTTTTCAAGGTCAGTGAGATATTCATGACGAGAACAAGACGAGCTCAGTGTCCTTACTCCGCAATTATGATATCGCCAGGAGGATTTGCGTACATCTGCGTGAATCCTCTGAAATGTCGGTCGAAACACAGTCTGTCCCCGTTGATGTCGATGTGTTGGAAAGCTGTTGAATCATCTTTTAAGCCTTTTAGACAGGCCAGAGGATGATCACAACTAAGAAGTATTGTTTGAGTCGCATTGCTGTCATCACATGTCGGAACCAAATATGACTGTAAGTTGAAAGTGTCTTGTTCTTTGCCAGAGATCATGGACAAGATGATGCCTCTTGCGTCGTCCAAGCCGTAGGATTTGTCCAACCCTCGAGCTCTGTACCAAACTCGGTTTCCTGCGACCATGTCCTTCATCGTGAACGCCCTGAAAGGCGTGGATTCTGGAGGTTGAGTGAATTGATCTAAATTGAGGTTGGTTGCGCAACTGAGGCGAATCCAGGAAGGTTGAGCAGTAAAGTCTCCAGCCAAAATCCATCTTGTCTTTGAGGCTGGATCAGATGCATTTTCAAAGATGAATTTCCGGAGAAAATCCCTTTCTTTGATGCAATTATGTTCCTGGTCGATGAATAGGTATGTTGTCGGCATCATCGGGTCTCGTAGTATATTTGACAGAACCAAAGAAAGAAAATGGGTGTCTAAGACGTTGATCGAGAATGGCTTCCCGAACGAATTGTGATCCCTCAGGTATCGACCGAGTTGGCGATGAGCTTTGACCAGCATCCAAATCAGCGTTCTGAATATAGAAGCCGCAGTTGTATCACGTTTGCTTTCACAAACACAAACTGCCACTGGGTAGTTGCCATTCTTAATGACCGCTCTGGCCATTTCGGACATGAAAAGACCTTGCCCGATGCGAGTGCTGCCGGTAAGCCATAGCACCTTAAGACTTGGCTCGTTTCTCCACTCCTCATATCTTCTTTTAGGCAAAAGAACGCTCGTCTGGCGATCGTATTGCTCCCCCCATTTGTCTTCAATGCGGCGTAGCTGATCTTCCGGGTCCACCACGTACAACTCCTCCAAGCATCGAAGTACTGACCGATTGACTTTGACAGGTTAGAAATACCTCGCTTTGGCGGACGATAGACTTATCCATACCTCGTTCTTCAGCTGCACTAAGCATTTCCTCCAGCGCGCCTGCCACTAAAACGAAGTTCGCGTCTTGAGGGCTCGCGAACTTATTCAATCTGAAATGATCCAAATCCAGAGCTGTGCCACCATGTCCTTGAATGCAGGCCGAATCTCTTTCGACAAGCATCGTCTGGCGACAGTAGATCAGCATCACAAGTCCCTTCAACAATCAGGGAAAACACTGACTTCAGATTTGAAGAATTTGGACTTGCCAAGCATGTGTAGGGCTATGGGCGTAACGTTTGTCTCTCTCACTTCAAAGAAACAGCGGATACTGAGGCTCAGTTGGAGCGCCTTGATTGCGAAGTTGTCAACGGTCTCATTTAGTAGCTGCGAGTCTTTGTCAAGGGTCTGCAGAATAGGGGATCTGTGACCGCAGCGAATGGATGCAGCGATGGAAGCAACAATATTTGCGAGCCCAGCAGAGGCTGTGCCTCGATGCGGAGTACCAAGCAAGACCAGACCTGAGATCGAAGTTATCAAGTGCGAATCATGCTTTGTACCTCTTGTTCAAGCTTGAAGCAAGGCTTTTTCAAGTACGATACCAGCAATGTGCAATGAACATGATCTTCCTTTCAGCACAGGACTATAATTCAGAATGAGTCGTCAGTCTGTATTAAGACGGCAAGTAAGGGCCGCAGGAGATTGTAAGACATACTTTTCTCAGATCCTGAAGCAGATAGAGCAATCTGTCGGCAACGTCGCTGACACGAGTTGCAATGCTCCCCGGACCAAGCCAGTCAGATGCATATCCATAAGCCACGATGCGTGCTCGAGGAAAGTATTTCGGAAGCATAGTCTCCTCTTTGAGCCAGTTGACACCTCCAGTAACCCAGGTAAAGTCTCTGTTAGCTCCGATGCCATGGATGGCAATTATGCTAATGGATATGGTCAGCAACCGATATCTTTTCTTCGAGAAATCATCACCTTGGGAATGATCTTACTCTAAATCAGGCTCTGCAGCTTCGTACAGGGGGGGCCCAAATCCAGAGGGCTGCAAATCCTCATGGTCAGTCATTGAGAATGCGACAAACACCGCCTAAGTTGGACGTTAAAGCAGGCGAAGCCTTTCCAAGGGAAGCTTACCGGTTCCGATGTCCCCGCCATGATGCAACGGCTGCGCTTGTCAAAAGAACGTATGCTGCATTATCACCTCTAGCCTCCCCTTACGCTCGAAATCGTCGGTTACAATGTCAAAGAGTCGAAAGTAAGGACTTGTACATGCTATAGCGCCTCTGCCAAAAGACTGAATGTGTACTATCTGTTTTCCAATGTTTTGACAGTCTATTGCTTCATTGACCCATCGAGTAGAGGTCGAGCAGTCAAACATGAGACGTGACAACATTTAATTTGGGCGACAACATCAGCCCCAAGAAGTGAGGCAGCCACCCAATTATGTTGGAAACGGTATTGGGCAGCAATGAGGTCACGTGTGCTCAGCTAGAGGCACAAGGAGAACCTGAGCCTGCTAGCCGAGGATATATTGCATGTAAGCGAGACCACACAACGCTGGTATCGAGTCACTTATCCAGAAGGTGAGCGAAGCGCTAATATTTGTAAAATTACCAGGTGGTGGCTATGATAGCAATCTGTACAGCCATTGGTCTTGCCAAGCTGGCACTGCGCCACCACACTGCAGCAACTAGGCTTTGCCACGTCAACTAGAGACCTGAAATGTGCCCATCTCTCTCCCCATATGATGCCGGGTTGGAATTTGTATGCCGAGAAACTCGTATCAGTTGGAAAGGAGGTGGCTTAGCCTGTTCAAGGCGCTGAGCACTCCCAAAACTCGCGCAAACAATTGGATCGCTGAAGTGTTGTTTCAACGAACAAGGAATGCGAAGGTTTTCTTATTCTTGAGCGGTCAATGGATTATGGACTGAGGTTGCAACACTGACGTAGGCAGAATTACAAGCATGTCAAAATGCTGCAAATATATTGCCGAGTTAAGTCCACGCCGTTAGCCTGAGTCTGATGCTCGCGCAAGTATAAAGGATAACTCAACTGTTCTTTTCTACCCATTCATGCATCCATCATACGTCTTGCTCCCTCATTACACAGGACCGAGATAATTCAGGACAGGGGGGTATTCATTCACAAACTTACCATGGCGATGGTAACGAAGATTGCCCCATTTACTTTGAAAGATGAACTCTGGTCCGCAAGAACGAAAACACTACCTGGACAGCTGGACCTCGTACCAGGACAACCCGATCTCACCACAAGCGACTTGATGGCCGTGAATGAGTTCCTCCGCAGAGAGCTTTGCGTGGATCGGTTGAATCAACTGCACTTCATGCTATTTCTAGTCTCGAAAAGACGGAACATCAGCCCTCTGCACCATCAAGCCATTAAAGGCCGGCAGGTTATGATCACTGAGCGGCCAGACCTACATCTCATCTGGTACTACGATCGAATTTTCATCAAACCCATTCCACGGTGTATCCTTAACCACAACTTCTTCGAAACATTCTTGGGACCCACCTCTGAACAACGACTTGCTGCGTTTGGGTTTCTAAGGACCTATGCAAGCTTAGTGGTGCATGAGACAGACCTTAACATCGCGAAAACAACTGGGCTGATTCCTACCGATGTTACCTGGGAAGAGTGGTGTCATTTCATCAAAGGCATCGTCCATATCTCTGATGATTGTGTCGCTCCTCGATACCACTTTGGAGAGCTGCGGCTCACCCGCCTCAACTTTTACTCCAAATTGTTCTTGCGAGATTGGGACTATCTCGAAACCCACCACCAGTACCTGGACTACTTCTCAAGGTTTCTGGCACCGTACCTCTTTATATTCGGCGCCGTTACGGTGGTACTGGCTGCTTTACAAACGGCTTTGGCAGCTAACCCCAATAGGGTGTCTACATCTGCAACGTCTACCTTCTGTACTTTCTCAATTGTCTTGACTGCCTGTGGTATCCTCTTTTTCCCTGTTCTGTATCTTGTATTTCAGATTCGGGAGTTGGTGCTATTCCTATTCTACCGCCAGAATGTTAAGTAAGGACTCACTTGGGGCTGCAATGGAATGCCTCTCCAAGAAAAGATCTACTGCGTTACGCACAAGACGCCCACTTGGAGGCATTTGCGAATAGTACTTGACAAGATTGACCTGAAGACCACATCATAGTACCGATTCTTACCTATCCAGAAGCAGAGCAGACTCCAGTTCTGTAAGATTGAGGACTTGTTATTTCCATCGCATTTTTCCATTTTTCTTTGCGGTAGTCAGGGTAGCTGTTCGGCAAAGCTTGGATAAGCCTCGGGAGGCACAAGGCTATATTATTACAAGTAAATCTCTTCGGGCTATTTCTGCGAAGAATGGCAAAATTCTGCCAAGCGTCGAAGCATACTTCGATCCAAAGACAGGTTTCATCGTGCCGGCCAAGAGCCTCAACTGACATCATTGGCGCGAACTTACATATCCCCATGGATTTAGTGGATCGAATTCAGCAATCGTCGCCTCTTTGTTGACGTAGGCTTCCATCTTGGCCCCGAGCCTCCGAGTTATTGCCTTTTCCGTGATGTTGCTCGGTCTCGGTAACCTTCCCACTGGCAGCGCTGAGGAAGGTTTTGACGCGTCGCGACTCGTAACTATAGGGTTTCCGCTAAGCTTCACCTGCGTATAAACTCAATGCCGTTTAGTGGTGAATACGGCAATGCCGCGGGGAGCAGCTCGGTCGTTATTTCCAGATTTAAAGCATCAGGAACCCGCCTCCGCAAGACTGGCGTCGCGGCACGTTCCAATATCATAACGTTGGGACTGATCCTCAGTACACAGAGCCAACGTACGGTATTTGAACAACGCTTTCATTTTGAGAAACCTGTGAGTAGTGAATAACGCGTTCACACTAGCTATGATGGGCATGAAGTTCTCAACAGCGTTAATCGCTGTCTCGGCTATTGCAGTGGTAAGTGGTTTTCAGCGCAACTTTGCACTCCCGATCCCGCCGGCTGACAACTAGAATTTCTTTAGGCCTCATACTTCCTCGTGATATGCATCTATCGGCTCTTCTTTCATCCGCTGGCCAAATTTCCAGGACCAAGGCTGGCCGCGATTTCAGATGTGGGATCAAGTTCACGCAGAAAAAGTAGACCTCCGCTTACATGATCTATAGCTGTGGTATGGTTTATCATGGACGTCTGGCCGACATCCATTCATTATGGAGAAGGCTCACCTCAAATATGGTCAGTCACTGCTACAAATCATGAACCGTAGCCCGTGCTGAAGCAGTGATGTCTTGAAATCACAGGCGAAGTGGTCAGAATAGCACCAAACGAACTGTCTTTCGCGACGGTCCCAGCTTACCGCGACATTTACGGCCACACTATGAAGGGCAAGAGGCCTTTCTACAAGACGGCGTGGTATTCAACTACAGGCGATCAACCTGATATTGTCACAGTGCTGGACCCTCAAGAGCATACGAGACAGAGACGGTACCTAGCGCACGCTTTCAGCGCAAAGGCCTTGCATGACCAAGAAGTTGTCATCCATCGATACGTGGATCTCTTCCTCGCACAACTGGGGCGGATTGGCTGTGCAGAGGGGCCGGGAATTAACATGGAGGAAGCGTTCACTTGGTTAACCTTTGATATCATTGGTATGATACGTTTTTCTTGCCGCTGTTGATCTCAGATACGTCGGTCGTCCGGCTGGAATTTCCCTGCTAATGTGGTTCATCAATCTAGGCGACTTGACATTTGGCGAGTCCTTCGACGCAGTAGGTCAAGGAAAAACCAACGTCTGGGTCTCCATCATCATAGACGGCGGCTACTTCAACATGCTCAGCAGTCTCCGCAAGCGGCTTCCCCTCATGAACCTAATCCTCCCGTTCATGCTCCCCAAGGACTCCGCCGCCAAGTACGCAATGCATAACAGATTAACCGGGGAGAAGCTCGATAAGCGTCTTGAGATGGGCGACTCGGCACACCGCGACGATTTCTTCTCCTACATCCTGCGCAAAGGCGGAAACGAGGTGTCCAGAGCAGAGCTCGTGAACCAATCCAGCACGCTGATTGTGGGCGGCTCAGAGACGACGGCAACATGCTTGCTTGCTCTGGCTTACTACCTGCTCAAAGACAGAAAACGTCTTGATAAGTTGAACGAAGAGGTACGAGCTGCGTTTGGATCTATGGGGGAAATCACGGGCGAGTCTGCGTCCAGGTTGCCGTACCTCAACGCCGTCATCGAGGAGAGCTTGCGGATATTTTCGCCTGCCTCCTTCGGATTACCGCGCACATGTCCTGGAGCCGTTATCGATGGACACATGATCCCGGAGGGAGTTACGGTTAGCGTCGACCAGTGGGCTACATCGCATAGCCCACAGTATTGGAAGGATCCGTACTCGTTCATACCGGAGCGCTGGATCGACGATTCCTATGAAGATAACAAGGAGGCTAGTCAACCATTTTCGAAGGGACCGAGGGCCTGTTTGGGGTCCAATTTGGCATATCTCGAAATGAAGATCATTGTGGCCAAAATGGTATTCTCGTACGACTGGGAGCTGGTTAACAAGGAGATGGATTTGATGGGTGAGGCAAGGCTATTTCTTATGTGGAAGAAGCCGGCTTTGATGGTTCGTTTTCATCGCCGAGGGGATCTTCCAAAGACAGACTGATGAGACTGAAGTAACAATATTGGTGTATCGGGTTTTGTTGCACATGACAAGTGCAATATTGAGCTTGTATCTCAATATCAGACACAAGACTGGTTTCACAACTAATTCAGGTACCAAAAGAAAAACAGTATAGCTGCGATTGATCTTGGCTGGTCTATTGCATAGATACACCGCCGCGTGCGGACCTGATTTGTTGCGCAGGCCAGCTTATCAGCTCCAAATACTCCGGCGGCAGATGCTTCTCTATCACACCCAAAATAGCCTCCGGTACCGAGTCGCTTCTCAGCCAGTGCCTCTGATTCACACGGCTAAGCAGAACACACCAGAAAGCCATCATGACCAGAGCCTCAGGGCGCTTGCGTTCAGTCATGTCTTTCAAGAACTCGTCGGATGTCGCGCCTCCGAACATCATTGCTGAGACCTTACACGAAGCGTCACCGGCCTTACCAGCTATTTTGAAGCATTTTCTTAACAGCTGGAAGTCCTCTTCGTACAAAGGCCTGTGGTTTGTTCCAGGCGACAAAACTAATAGTTTTGCCTCCATTGACTGAAGTTCTGGCTCCCATTCAGGTCCCTCTGGAGATGGAGGGCTGACGGACCATGTATCCAAAGACGACTGCAGCACCGTCCACGATGTGCTAGCTTCTAAAGGGCCTCTCAGCTGGCGGACGAGCGTTGCGCAGCCGCGAACGGGGAAGATCCATTCGGGAGGTCCGGGAGGGTCGCTGTTGAATAGGAGTGAAGACGGGTCTTCGTATGAAGCGAAGTAGTAATTGGACATGAGGGCCGAGCAAGCGAAGAGGGCGTGCACTTGGTGTGCAGCCACTTCCGGTGACAAGGCGTCGCGAAATTGGGTGAAGGCTTTGGCTTGGTGACCCCATGCCACGCGCTGGTAGTTGATCGAGCTGCTGGGGTTGAGATGATGGAGATGGATGGCCGATACAGCTAGGACTTCGTGCAGGAGGTAAGGGAACTTGGGTGCCAGGTTTGGAAGGTCTGATTTCCATGACATAAGCAACGCCTCGTTCCTGAGAGCAAGACATGGTAGTGTCGTCGTCAGGAAGTGATTGAAAAGAGCGAAGTCAGAAGCTTCAAAGGAGTCGATGGGGGCTGAAGGGCTGCTGCTGTCGATGGGCTTTGAGGCTAGAGAGTGAAGCGGATGACTGCGTGACGTGGTAGACTCTGTTGACAGGCTGCAGGCGAGCGAGAACTTGTTGCAGCGACCACAAGGGACCTGTTCGTCGCACTTACATATGCGTATGTCAGAGTCATTGAGGTGAACTTTAGTTTGGGAGTGATGCCCAAAACCCGCTCACCTTGATCTTCTTGGTCTTACATTCCTTACACCCGTTTCGTGACTTGGTATGCGACCTGCGAGACTGGCCCATGCTTATGCCCAGTTTCCGAGAGAAACAACTATGACTCAACAACTATTGAGTATATCTGGATCAAGCCGTGCGTTGTCAAATGAAGTTGGCTCACTGGTCGTGATAATGTGCTTAGGGAAATTGCGTCAGCGGCGCTTACTTCAGAATAAGGCACCGTTTTATGATGCTTCGTGACCAATGAGAACAAAACTTGAGCAGCTAAATTTGGGTCTGCGTCTAACTTCTAGCCGTAGCTGAAAGAGGTAAAGTCTGGCAAGTGGAAATGGGTATCAAGAGTTGTCAGCAACCAAAGTCCCTTCCAATCCGCAGCTTCACCCCTTCAAAAAATACTCATACATCGTTATAACAATATGCGCCCCATTCTTACTTCCGCTCGTAGGCCTGTTGTTGCTCTGCATCCGCCGGCTGTGTTTCCCAGCCTCCGTTGACCACAGCCTCCTGATCAAGCTTCTTCACATTCCTGGCCAGAGTACCGTTGATCACCAGAATAAGCGTGGCGGCCAGCTCTTCAAAGAGGTACAACCACACCTTCACCATCACGGAACCGGTCGCGGCGCCAAGCGAGCTATTCTCCGATGCGACGTAGGCCAGCGTCGCTATGACTCTCACGCCCACAAACGGCAGGGCGAAGAGGGCCGCCGTGAGGAGCATGATGGCGGCCTTCTTCTGAGGGCGGCCGTCCCTGCGCATGTAGCCTTGGAAAACGGTGAAGGCGGCATCTACAGTGAGGGCGACCCAGCTGAGGAAGAGGATGACGGCGCCGGCCTTGGCGAGTGTCCAGCCTTTAGAGACGTCGTCGGGAGAGGCGTGCTTCATGAGGCGGGACATGCCGATCGCGATGAGGACGACACCGAGCATGGTGAACATGTGGAACATGAGGACGAAAATGAGGTCTCGCTTGTGGTTTGCGCTGCGCCTAGAGGGGCTGGTGTAGTAGAATCGACTGTAAAATGCAGCATTAGTTGTGCGCCGGGGCCTGGTGTGCCGAGATGGGATACTAACGCTTCATGTAAAACACCAGAAAGTGCGAGGAGGAGAGGTGACAAGCCGACGCTGGAGACGATGGTGGCGCCGCTGCTCTGAGAGTCGCCCAAGGCCATGCCGGATCCGATGATCTTCAAACTGCAAAAGATGAAGAGGTAACCCCATCCAAGAATTGCCCATCCTCGTACGCCATGTTTGAATGTGACGAACAGTGTGGGGATAGAAAGGGTGATGAAGATGATGAGAACGGCGAGGGAGTATTTGTCTGAGACGGTCATGTCGTCGACTTAGATTCGGAGCAGCGCGTGGATTAAAGGATGAATTTGCTGGGGAGAAAGTTGAAGCTAAGTATTGATGAGGTTAGGAAATTCGATGGTTGAATGTTGCCCAAGACTGAGATGGAATCTTTGGGAGGTGATGTGTGATTGAAAGCTTTCCGACATGAGGAAAGCCAAGACTCTTATATGTCTATAGTCGAATACAATAGCTAAGTAAATGGGCGACAAGGCTCTGACGCATAAGCTTCCTGCCGATCTGGATGCATTCTGATCCATCGTGTAAAGCAAGGCAACTGCCAACGGCCCCCATCACTGCCTCACGATATTTCCTACTCTGCATCAACTGGATGCCTGACGCGGGCAAGGTGGTGCCTTACGCGGAGAGACCAGGTCCATTTCAGCCCTAGCTGACGGCCGACGCAGTCCATTGCTGCGGCCAAAGTTGGGGTCGGATCTGCGCTGCGGAAAGGCAACAACGAAAGCAAAAGGGACTTTGGTGTTGAGAAGTGTCGATTCGCGAGAAAAGATGGGGCCTTGGCATGAGCTTAGCATTAGTCTACCCGTCTCCCCTAAGGGATCTGAAGCCGCATAAGCGGTTTCCTGCCTGAGACGGCCGTTTGGATGCCTTATGCGGTCGCAAAGCGAGCAAAGCGATGAGAGCGATAAGCAACGCACAATGTGACGCATGACGGCGCGCTAGCGCAGTCTGCACTGCCCAGTTGAGCAATCGCAGCGAACATTCGTTGGATGTGTGGTCATGACGTTTTCTTGGATTCCATGTTGCCTGTGAAGGTGACTCGGCTCAATTATTACCTAAGTGAGAGGAAAGTACTCAGTTCCATATGTCTCTCCACATCTCCTTGAACCCGTAATGAGGAGCTTTCGAGTCGTAGATCTTGGCCGTCTTGCCCTCCTTACTAAACCGATCGAAGATAGCCGCCGGTCCAGCGCCGGCCGAATCGAACATCGGCTTGACAGGCCTCGTCGCCCTCTCTCTGATGGTGCCGGCTACCTGTGGCGCGACGTCGGCGTAACAAGCATTAAGCTCGCGCTCTAGCGAAAAGTACGGTTTCTTCGCCAGCTCTGGTGCCATGAGGTTGTACGACCGCGTGATGGCGTTCATGTTCTCGATAGCGAGGGTCATATAGGAGTGCTCGCCCCGAAGCCAATCCGAGTCGCGAAACGGTGCTACTGCTGGGGACTCCTTCGTAGCCGTGACAGCTGCATCTTTGGCTGCCGCATCCTCCGCCGCCTGTTGCCGCATCTTGACCATGACGATGTCATCCGTCGAGTTTGTAGGCACTGATATGCTGTCGCTGTTCCTCTTGCGCGGGTTGTGCAACTCTTCAGCGCGTGCATACTCTTCAGCTTTCTGCATCTGCTCCTCGAGCTGCCGCCGCGAGAGGAAATCATCCTCGCGACGTGCCGCCGCCAGTCGTTCCTTAACCTCGCTCTGAAAGCGCCCGCAACCTTTGCGAGTTCCTGTTGCTTCTCAATCCAAGGTGGAACAATCTCCTGACGCTTAATCATTTTGTTCATGATGTACTCCGTTGTATCGATGAACGGGTTATCCGCCCTGGTATCTCGTTCGACGTCTTTACCGCGAGGGATGTTCTTAAACTGCCCCAGAGCAATTGCATTCTCTATCCTCTCGTTCGCCAGTGCAGCGAGCCCGGATATCGTATTCGGCATCGCTCTAGCGCCTGGCTCGAACCGCTCACGGAAGGTCTTCCTCATCTCCTCCCGTTCGGCATCGCTGAGCCCGTTCTTCTCCTTCATCCCCATACCGGTATATGTCGACGCTCGTTCGCGTGCGTTGGCCGCGCGCTGGCCGGCATTGACTTTCGGTTCTCGTCGTATCCGCATGTCGACTGGCGGGATCTGGTATTTCCCCCGCAGCTTGGGCCTGAGGGGCTTCCTCGCATCATTGAGCATGCGAAGTGCAGTGTCGGATTGCGATTCCTCGCCCGTCCAGGGCTGCGTTGTCGCCATGATTCGAGTTCCTTCAGCGGCGGAAGTGGGCATCTCAGCCTCGGCAAAGGCGGACGCAAAGTCGGATCTGAATTTGGCTGTTTGAACCTTGTCGAGAAGCTTCTCCTTGAGCTCTTGATCAAACCCCGCATCCTCGATTGCCCGTCGTCCGGCGCGGCCTCCCGTCAACAGAGCTTCCTCGGTAGCTTCTTCCAGCCTGCTGACATCGCGCCCTGTTCTTGAGAAGGCCCATCCTGCTTGTGCTGCGTCTCGGCAGCTTCGGTAGCTCGTTCGGAGGAGTAAAATCGCGGGGCAACTCGAATTTTAGGTTCGATTCGGTTGGTATTTCGAAGGCAGCGTCCGCAGACGAACGACGTTCTTGCAAATCTAGTCGCCATATTTCCAGTTCCACGCACCAATAGGCGTCAGCAGTATGCGCATGGCTGGTTGAGAGGTGAGATCGCGAGGGGGCGCGATGGTTATCGTGATGTCAATGAAAGGGAAGAAAGTGGCGATTGACGGAGTTAAGCACTGGCCAACCACCCCCCAGCCGAAAGACCCACACAAGCTCCGTTGGAGGCCGATGAACGCCGGCACCTTTTCTTGAACGTGCAGGTGCCAAAGCTGTCTCCCCTCCCATATTGAAACGAAAAGTAGATAGCCAAAATGAAAAGTTTCTCATTACAATTTTGAATACACTTATTCTGAAAACATATGCAAAAGAAGAAGGAAGCCACCCAACTCAATGTGTTGCATCCGCAAGCCAATTGTCCCAGTCCTGGAGTGCAGTCAGATCCATTTCTCCTCCAAAAGTGAACCAATTATCATCCTGAAAAGCTTCATTTGTGGCTCCAATACTCGGAAGATGCCGAAATGGAGGATCGATATCACCTCCAGAAACCATCTTCATCGTACGTTGCTAGTTTCTCGAAGATCTGGCGGTATGGGGACTCAGGATGCCAGTCTTCTGCGATGGCTAGAACCTTGAGGCACGCTTCCAATGTTGCCGAAATTTCCTTTTCTTTAGCTTTCTCACGCACCCTCCTTGACTTCCAAAGACACCCGAGGTAGGTGAGACCCGTTGAAAACAAAACATGCACCATGCTCCAAGTGATTTGGACGGCTGTCCCTTCGTGTACTTCTCTGAACAGAAAACAGAGCTTTGAGGAAACAATCGCACAAGTTTCCATAGAATCTTCAATCTCAAGGACTGAGGCGATAGCTGGCTGCGTATCGAGTCCTAGGGCAGACGAACGGTCTGGCGTGAGACAGTGGCGGTGTATAAGAAGTAGAGAGCGTAAATATTCAAGCTGAAACCACTTCCCAGAGGCATAAAGAGATTGCGAATGCGTGGCAGGGTCCTCTTCTTGGCAATGTACTTCAGCGTACCACTCCTCAAGCTCCAGTTGAATCTCTTGGATGAGGCCTTTCTTGTCCATGGTGCTCATTGTTCTGGTAAGAGGCTGGACCTGCGGGTAGAGACAATCGCTGATCTTACTCCAAAGACGACGTAGTTTGATTGAATGTATGAATCCAGTTGTAAGCGTTGGTGGCGACGTGCTGTCAGCCCGTGGAGGACGCAGAAAGCCGGTTGGCGTGATTGCTTCATCGTCAACGTCCATGGGAAGCTTAATCACGTGTCAACTTTCCAAGGTCCATAATCATTACCCGGCAGAACTTACGTCGACATCGATCGCATCATCCGAAATGCCCAGGGGCAGCCCCAGTGTGAGTGCGAGGGCGTGATCAAGGTTGTGCGCCACCCAAAAACACCGCTTCGACAGCTCTTGTTCCAAAGTATCGGCGTTTCTATAATGTCCCGTCGTGTGTTGATGCAGTCCCATTTCGATACAATGACGAAGAGCCATGCCTATAGTTTTCCTGTTTCCAGGATTGGTTAGTTGTGATCATGAGTCTACGGAAATGAAGTAATCGTACGTACCAGACACTGACGCCTACGGGAGAACGAATTGAAAAAATTGCACAGCAAAGGACGCATTGAATCGAGGTCAAATTATCCACACTTAGCAATGAATCCATGTATTCCATGGCACCGCTATAATAAGCCTATGATCCACACGCCGTTAGACGAGAACATTTCAAATTAGGGGGACAGACTCACCATAGCAACATCGTAGTGATTTTCAACTAGTGCTCCAATGGCATATACCTGCCGGGAGGAGGGTGATTGATTTAGCAATCTGATAAGAATAATGGGCAAGAAATACACTTACCATCAGGACAAAGAATATAGACGGCTCATCCAATAGAGTCTGGTCAACCTCCAGATTCGCTTTCACGTACTGGTCTTCCCATTTCTGGAATGTTGGCTTGTGCAAGATCGGATATTGCGGATGAATGTTCTCGAAATAGGTTTGGGATAGGTTGCCTGGAAGGCTCGGCGAGGGAAACCTCATTGAAGTATTATTTCCTGCAACGAAGAGGCCGCGATTCTTTACTCCAGGTAGCGATACCCATCACGGTGCTCACGCTACGTGAGAAGCAAACCGTAGACGAAGGCCCAAAATACCGTGATCTTCCAAAGGTATCCTTCATAGTTGTTGGTGCAGAATCAGATACGGCAGTATCAATAGTTAATCTATGGTCTGTTGTCTTCGTGAAAGGCGTTGAAGAGGACGAGAGGCTGTCAAATGGCCCAGTGACTTCCCCAAGCCCAGAGACTTCAGTAGTCGCTAGCGGACACATTGTATCAAGGCTAGCAACTTGGGCTTCGGGCTGATAAGACGTTCTGGTTTCGTTATCGACTATACCAAACCCCGATTCGGTGAGCAGTCCTTCGAGGTAGGCCACACGCGCTTCTAAAGACATGAGATAGTCCCTTGGTCGCTGCTGGCCAGTCTCTGGGTCAATAACAACGCAGTCTGTGGTGGCTTTTTAGCTTCTATGCCGAAGACGATTATGCGAAGGTTTCATCACTATCTTGTTTCAATTTTAGACAATGGCCGCATTTAGGGCTCTGGCCGTCGCACTTTACTGTCGTTAGCGTGCTGTATCAACAAGTCGGCAACTGTCTTCTGTGACCAAAAAGGACGAACCCGCAATCTCCTTTCTTTGCAAAACGTGCATGCGAGAGTCGTCCGCTTGCCAAAGCGAATACGTTTTGCCTTTCTGTTCAGATTTTGGGAGTTCATGTTGTTGGTGCGCACTTCTGACGCAGCCTCGGCTGTGGGGTCGCGGGGTCTTTGGGACGGTCGTGTACGAAGAGATTTGGAGTGGCCTTGACTTACTTAAATACCAAGTCGGGCAACTGTGGAGAAAATCTATGGTTCCTCATTGGCAGATTTAGAGTGTGCGACAACGATATTGGTGAGTGGCATAGTATCAAGCTCATTGCATGCCTCTAGCGGACACATTTTTGCGTCAAACATAAATAGTAAAACTCTTTCGGAATTTGTAAATTTGACTCAACATGCATGAATAAGCGTAGAGATCTTTAAGTATGAGCTAAATAATGCCTTATCGAATAGCCTCAATACGTGCTGTCCTTAACGTAGGTTGCCAAAAGAGTTCTCTTCAAAAATTGATCAAGTTGAAAGTTCATCTCTCAACTTTCATGATGACATTTTCTACCAAGATGACTCATTTCTTCCCTGTTTCAGAATCGAAATTGGCGTTCCTAATGATGGAGTCAGTTATCGCAAAGATCTACCGTCGAAGTGCAACGAGTGTCTTACCTTTGCTCACAAGATGTGCCGTCGGCAGAGGCTCGGAACCAACCAAACGGGGTTTTTCCAAGCTTGTAGGCATTAAACCACGGGCCCCTGAAGATGGCATCAATCTCTTCCACGCTGAGGCCCGAAACTTCAGGGATCATCAAGTACACGTAGATGAGTGCGATGAAACACCACCCAGCGAAGAAAATAAAGGCGCCCCAGTTGTCGGTGCTGGATAGGAGCGAAGGCAAGCTGAATTTTATGGCGTAGAGAAACAACCAATGAAAGGTCTGCCCAACAGCGCCGCCGAAGGATCGAATTCGGGTTGGCCAGAGCTCGCCACCGAAGACATATGGAAGGATGAAGAGACCTGGTCGTAATGAATCGTCAGATATTATTGCATTCTCAAACAAATTGGGGGAATTACTCACCAACAGCATATCCGAATGCATGGAAAAAGATGGCTGCAATTGCCGCCTCCGATGCGGACTGGCTGACTTGGCCCTCTTGGTGGGCCTTGACGAACGCGCCGATATAAACGTGTGAAAGCATTTGAAATGTGATCCCAATAAATAACGACTTCCTTCGACCTAGTAGATCGATAAAGAAGAAGGAAGATATCAGGCTGAACATCAGTTTCGAGAAACCATACATACCGCTCAAGAAGAGAATGTTTCTGACTCCGCCCTCGACGCCGATAATCTTCATGATGGGGATGAAGTATGACGTAACCGAGTTTGCACCCGACATCTGCGCCATCGCATACGATACAAGCGTCTGTTGCAGCCGTCGCAAATTGGCCGAAACGGTAAAAGTCTCTTTCGCCACCTCTTTCAGCGTTGGACGTAGATCGAGAGTCCCATCCTCGGTTCGATTCATCGCCGACAAAATCGACGTTCTCATTTCCTGAAACTCTGCATCCACTCGCGGGTGGTCAGCTGGCAACCCACGAACCTCCGCTAAAGTTGACAGAGCCTCTTCTGGGCGGTTGGCTACCAAAAGCCACCGAGGCGATTCGCAAGCAAAGAAACTGGCAGCTATTATGAGTGCCATGAAGATAGCTGGTGCAAACCACACAACCTGGTACTGCAACCGGACGGCGGGCAGATGAAGGTAAACACCATAGACGGAAAAGGTTGCCACAGTCAGTGAAATGCCCATGGTTACGGCATACCATGAGGTGAGTAAGCCGCGAATCTCGCTTGGGGCAATTTCGACGATGGACATGGGCCCAGTCACAGAGAGCGCGCCGATGCCACTTCCACAAATGATACGAGCCGCGTACAAAGCCGGCAATCCTGGTGCAAGGATAGCAACCAGCTGTCCGACGATCCATATGGAAGTGTAAAGGCGAAAAGACCAGAGGCGGCCGATACGATCGTTTGTGAAGTATGATGCTGCTGCGCCAAAGGCATAGCCGATGTACACGATAGAGACAAAGTTTTGGATCTCATCGGCGTTGGAGCCAGAGCTGATGTGAAAATGCTGCTGGAAGCCTGGGAGAGAAGGCAGAACAGAAGAGGAACCCTGGTCCCAAGCTTAATTTGTGAACATTTGTTTAGTACCGATGCACTGGTTCATGAAGAATCGGAAGAAGACTCACTTGGTGGAAGACCGCTCATGGCATAGACCGCGCACGAGAGTAGCAAATTGCGGTTCAAGATGACTTCCCTCGGAGCGCTATGCATAGCCTGCAAAAAGGCCCTTACTTGCGTCAAACGCTGAAGGTAATTCTTGATGCCCATTGTGTGTCCAGATAGAGCGTAGGCCGTTGTCTCATAAGCGTCTGTGTGATTTGATGGCCCGGAAGATATGTGAGCTGCAGCAGATACGGTACTTGAAGCGCGTTGCCACCTCCATTTGTAATTTGTATCAACAAAACATCAAGGCACCGTTCTTCACTTTTCAAGTCTATGAACTGCCAACATCCTCAAATATCCGAACTTGGCGGGACAAATGGAATCTAATCCATGTGGTACTAACTCCGGGGGAATACGGACAGCCAATGATGTTCAGGAATAGTTCAAGTATGCAGCTAGTTTGATCTTATCAGCACCCACACTCTGATCGGAAGAATACGAAGAGCCAATCACGACCGCATAAGGCAGTGGCTGAAGCTGCCTCGTCGGACCTTCCACCCGGCCTGGACCCAAACGACAAGCTTCTGCACCTCTGCGGAGCTTACTTTCTCGCAGAAGGATCAGAGATGCGAGATTACTACGCCGAAAGTCTGGAGTTGATGAGCCGCACCGCCCCGGACCATCGGAAAATGCTCTTTGTGAAAGTAAGTGCTTGAAAAATTCCTGTTGGTGACGTCGTGTGGACTGTGGCTAATTCAGCCATGCAGGGCGATGCCGATGATGAGGAGCGTCTCAGAAACATCGACCCCAAATGGGTTGAGAAGTACCATATAATTGACAAGATCAATGGCAGCAATACCAACGGCTTCATAGATATCAATGCTGGTATCACCATCGCAGACAAGGTGACTAATCCCATGCCCTTCCAAACGTCCTTTGACATCTGACTCTTGCCAGGCCTGTGTCTATGCTCGGGTTTTGTGCGAGAAGGAAGGTATCAAGTTCGTCCTTGGTGATCCCCAGGGCAAGCTTGAGAAGTTGATCATCGAGGAAAAGAGTGGTCACAAGAAGGTGACCGGTCTTCAAACCTGCGATGGCGTCAGCCATTACGGAGATCTTGTGATTGTTGCCGGTATGATATTGGCAAACGATATTCTGGATACAAGCGCTTATACACACCTACAGCTGGCAGTTGGACCGCGTCTATCATCCCCGAGGCTCATCGTACGGTTGAAGCCACCGCCGGAACCGTTATGTTCATCGACATCCCCAAGGAAAGAATGGATCTGAGGGAGAAGTTTCACCCGGACAACTATCCAGTGTGGTCTTACCGCAAGGGAGACGGTGACCAGTGAGTTCTGCACAGAATACATAGCTTTCGTCAGACTAATTGATTGCTTCTGTAGATACTACCAGGGCGGTGGTTTCCCCATCAGCAAAGAAGGCCGACTCAAGTTCGGCTTCCGCGGCCGCAAGGTTGGTAGTGTTTTGACGCAATTGCATAATACAGTCTGCTGACTGGGGCGCTTGCAAAGTTCACCAACTTTCAAGATCATCCTACGAAACCAAATCTGTAAGCTTTCTCCGGCATTGTTATTCCGACCCAAACTTATCCCATGTAGTCGCATTTCAACACCCCGTACCAAATACACCGAAAAGCCGATCGACACGGTGCCTCTCTACGGCCTGTGTCGTATGAAGGAAGTCATCGCTGAGGCCCCCCCTGAGTTGGTTGAGTTCGGCTTCACGGATAGCAGGGTAAGTGGTCTAAATTCTCTCAAATATTTGACCTGTGGCCAATGACAATTGAACAGCTATGCTGGTATACGGACAGCATTGACAATGACGTGAGTTAACCCATGCAGCGTGTAGTGAGTCTTTACTAACGTCCACAGTATGTCATTGACTACGTACCTGGGTACTCGAAGTCTCTTTTCATCTGTACTGGAGGATCGTAAGTCGTTGGCCATTCCAGTTATTCAAATGCTTCAAATCTGATATACAGTTTCCAGAGGTCATGCATTCAAATTCCTTCCCATACTGGGCAGAGTAAGTGTCTTTGTAGACAGAAGGGCTCCCCTCTCTATGATTCAAGCGATGTCACGAAATGTAAGCTAAAGAGGTTCGCAGCATGTCAAGAATCAGCTCGAAGGTATTCCGGACGAGTTTACTTCGTTTTGGAAGTGGCGAGTTGCCGAGGAAGGCCATGAAAACAATGGGTTGTCCGAAGGAGAGAATGGTCCCAGAGAGGTCTCCAAGGTGGAGATGGCAGACCATGCTGACTTCAAGTTGGAACCCACGAGATTTGCTTGACGCCTCAAGTGGACATCACTTTCCGGGAAACAAGCCCGGAAATTCAGGTGCCCTGCGTAGATGAAATAGGACCCGGTCATCTCTTTAATGAATTTTCTTGACCACGAATTCGACTTTTGGGAGTGCCGTTGAGAGGACATTTCTGATTGGTCCATGCGGCTTTCGCTCGGGTTTGAATCGGAATTTACAATGTGCCACAGAACGGTCTCTTTTCTAAACGCCGCGGCCTAGCATTTCGTGCCTAGCCTCTGGCTCCGTATCTTTAAAACGGCTCAGGTTCAGTGTATGGTGCATGTAACCTAAACGAACTTTCTACATTTGGCCTTCGAATGCAAGGCCGGACTCTGAGCCAGCTAGCAAACCACGTACTGAATCAACACGGCCCCCATCATGTCAACCGTCCAAAATAATACCTCGATACCCAACCCAAGTAAGACAACTATTCCAGCATCGAAACTACACCGCCAACCAGAGAACTCTGTTTTCAACGACAATAGCTCTCAGGAGGGCCAGACACAAGACCTCCCCCCCGACGGAGGTTACGGCTGGGTTTGCACAGTAGCAGCAGCAGTGGTCAATGGTCATTCATGGGGCTTCAACTCGGCATACGCCGTCTTCCTGGCATACTATCTGGAACACGATGTCTTCCCAGGGTCATCGCCACTGCAATACGCCTTTGTCACGAGTTTGAGCCTCACTTGTCTACTGCTTGTCTCACCCGTCGCAACAGAATGTGTTCAGAAGTATGGAATCAGACCTACGATGTTCTGCGGCGTTGTTCTTGAAACTGCCAGCCTCCTTTTGGCCAGCTTCTCATCAAAGATCTGGCATCTTTTCTTGACTCAAGGAGCTATTCGGCATGGGAGTTGGATTCCTTTTCATTCCGACGGCAGCTGTCGTTCCCCAGTGGTTCACCACCAAAAGATCACTCGCGAGCGGCATCTCGCTTTCAGGGGCTGGTCTCGGCGGAGGAGTATATGCCCTTGCTGCGGGTGCGATGATAAGAAGCATTGGACTCCAATGGACGTTTCGGATCCTGGGAATCATTGGCTTTTGCGTCAACACAGCCTGCACGATTTTGATGCGCGACCGTAACAAAGCGACTGGTTCGAAACAGTCTACTTTCGAACTTTCACTCTTCAAGAAGGCAGAGTATCTTCTGCTCCTCGGGTTCGGCGGTTTCACGATGCTTGGATACTTCGTCCTCATTTTCAGTCTCGCGAGTTATGCAACTGAGATTGGGTTGCCGGCCTCCGACGGCGCTCTCATCAGTGCGCTTGTCAACTTTGCGCAGGCTGTTGGCCGCCCTTTGATTGGATACTTCAGCGACAGCTTCGGGCGGATGAACATGGCCGCGTCGATGACGCTCCTTGCTGGGCTGCTCTCTCTCACAGTCTGGGTGAATGCAAAAGGCTTCGGGCTTCTAGTCTTCTTCGCCATCAGCGAGGGGCTGGTTGCAGGAAACTTCTGGGCCACTATTGCTCCGCTAATGGCCGAGGTCCTTGGTTTGACCCATGTTCCGTCTGGCTTGAACCTGATGTGGCTGAGTATGGTGGTACCTGCATGCAACGTTTAGCGAGCCAATTGCCTTGCAAATCTACTCTGGGACTGGGAGCTATCTTGGATCACAGCTATTCACGGGCTTTATGTACATCGCAGCAGGTTTCTGCCTGGTTCTTCTTCGAGGCTGGAAAGTAAGACGTGGAAAGGTCGATTCCTCTGCGAGCCCGCGCGAACATGGGATGACTGGAGCACCGATTGACCGGAGTAAAGGTGGTGAGAAACGGGCCTCGCAATTGGCTTCTTTGAAGTTTTTGATAGACTGCGCAGCATGGAGGAAGGTCTAGTCTATGCATCTCTCAAGCCCAATGAACTTAGGAGTTGATTCTTCAACGCAACTCTCAACTTAGCTCAAATAAATCACATGAACTAGAATTGCAGAGCCTACCTAGGCATCTGACTAAGATTGTGAACCGGTGCGTTTACATTGCCTGTCGCTAGTGGTATCTTTGGCACAACTGAAATTGTCGCATTTTCTCTATCCGCCTTCAATTCCTTCAAACTAACCATTCATCATCACTGTCAACTAAGCTGTTCATGCCGTGAAATCAACCAAAACCTCATCCATCTGAGCGTTGAAAGTGCCAAAGTACTCCTGGCGCTTGTTCTCAAAAGCGTCGAACATTGGCTTCGCGGTTCCAACAGGAATCTGCTCCTCTCCGCCGACCCATCTCTCGTGAACCTCATCCACGAATTCATTCACAGGCATGCCAATCTCATGCCCATTCTTCAAGTCCGGCTGGTTCTTAGCATCGTGGAGTTCAGTCTGGACTGCTGGAGGGTACACCTCGACGATCTTGATTTTGCTAGCGCTAGACTTCAGCTGGGCTCTGAGTGCGAGAATGAAGCCATGCATGGCAGCTTTCGAGCCGCTGTAGTTGGGGCAGTGCTTCATCGGGATGAGACCGAGTTGAGAGGTGGTGTACAACAAAGCCGTTTGTTTGTCTTGCTTTTGAAGGTGCGGCAGGAAGGCTTTGGTGAGGTGAACATGGGAAAGGTAATTTGCCAAGAGCTCGTCGTATACGATATCGAGGTTCACAGACTCGGGGGTCGTGAAGTCGATGCCTCGTTGGACTCCAGCGTTGAGGAAGACACAGTCTAGATCAGGGTGTTCCTTGATTATTGACTCTGCGAACTGTGGGATCTATAGAATGAGATTAGACCGAGAACAACGTGATTGAAGTCCAATTCAGTGTACCGAATCAAGCTTGAGGATGTCGAGAGGCACTCCTGCAGCCTTGTGGGTCCCATGTTTGACGACAAACTTGTCAAGGTTCTCCTTTCGCCTTCCTGCAGCAATATATTACAGTCAGCTATCCGACAGTAGGGTCTGCTAACAGAAGCTGGGGATTGATACGTAGAAACAGTACACTGGTCGTGGTCTAGGTTATAGGTTATAGGCTATATTATAGATTAGTAGTCAGAGGCTAAAATAATTAGTCTTAAGCTTAATAAGTATTTATAATAAAAATAAACTAAGAATATCTTAAAGATAAATATAAAGTTAATTACTAAAAAGCTATAGAAGTCTAACTATAAGTTAGACTCTAGTTATATTATATATAAGTCCTAAATAGTCTTTTTATCTTATTACTAATCACTAATTAGATATTAGTAAGTACTTAGTAATTATTAGTAAGCGTCTAGTAACTCTAACTAAGCGCTTAGTAATCTATACTACTTACTTAGTCTTATTTTATCACTATATAACTTATACTATAGTTCTTCTATCTCTGAGTAAGTCCTTATTATTCCTATGATCCTGTAGTATAAATACTCTATCCTGGCCGCCTAACGCCTGAGTAGGTCGTTCAGCTGTTATTCTTGTTTACAGGTCGTAACATAATAACAAAGACACCTTCCTCAACTAGTTTTTCTGCAAGAGCAGCACTAATTCCGGAAGTGGCTCCGATAAGGAGTATTTTGTTGTAGGGAAGGGTTATGGTTGCGATGTGGTGTAATTGGGTAGGTCTGTTAATAATGACTTGATAGGTAGGCTGACAAACTGTTGTCAAACTAAGCGAAAGAGGTATGAATGAAGTTTTAGAGAGTTTGCTCGCTGAATTTAGATTCAGATCTCGAATATCTACTAGGTAGATGGAAGCGATTTTGGACATGATATATACCTAAACCTTTCTTCCCTTCTAACTTTTCTTCTTTATAGTTTGCCGCCTGGAGGTGCATTTTATTGACTGCTATATAACTCTCACAGGGAAATATTCGAAGGCTAGGATAGCCTAGGTTATAGAGATATTTCTATAGTTACTTATAGAGGTATATAAAGAGAATGTGAATGTTACGACCTGTAAACAAGGATAACAGCTGAACGACCCACTCGGACGTCGGGCGGCTAAGACGGGATATTTATACTATAGGATCACAGGAATAACAGAGACTTACTTAGAGACAGAAGAACTATAGTATAAGTTATATAACGATAAGATAAGACTGAGTAAGTAGTATAGATTACTAAGTACTTACTTAGAGTTACTAAACGCTTACTAGTAACTACTAAGTACTTACTAGTACTTAGTAAGGAATTAGTAATAGATAAAAAGTACTATTTAGGACTTATATATAGTATAACCTAAGCCTAGCTTATAGTTAGACTTTTATAGCTCTTTAGTAATTAACTTTATATTTATTTTTAGATACTTTTAGCTTACTTTTACTATAAAATACTTATAGAGTCTAAGATTAATTATTTTAGCTTCTAACTATTAATCTATAATATAGCTTATAACTTATAACTTATAACTTAAATATACTATTTTAAAATATTAATCTCTAGCTTTTATTAGTAGACTTTACTATTAGATAGCTAATTATAATACTTTAATTACTTCTATTTAGTAAGTTAACTATTAATACCTACTAAATAGTATAGATAAAATATCTTTTTATATTTCTACTAAATTACTTACTCTAGAAAGCTCTACTTCGTCTAAGTAGCTAGTTAAAAATCTAGCTAAAGAACTTAAAAAGCTTTAATAATAATTAACTTAAATAATAAAATAACTTTTAAAAAAGAAATTTATAATAAATTTTAATACTAAGTTAAGAAGAGAGATAAAGATATTACTAAGATTTAAGAGATATATGATAGTACTACTATTAAATTCTAGAGCTTTAAAAGTATAATCTAGGAACTTAGTAATAGATCTTAATATATCCTAGACCTTAAAAATAAAATACTCTAGCTAGGAGAATAAAATAATACTTTCTAAGCTATTACTAATATTATTATTATACTTCTCTATAAAGAATAATAGAAACTTAAGCTTAGTATACTTATTACTTATAATAAGACCTTTAGAACTCTTAAAGGATTTTTAATCTAGGTTAAGAACTACTAAAACTTTTATTATAGAGATTTTACTAATAAAACTAAAAAAGTAATATATATAGCTATTTACTTTAAAGGAAAAGCTTTTAAATAGTTTAAACTAATCTAAGAAAATACTTAAAAAATAAAACCCTTAATAAATATATTATAAGAACCTAATATCTATACTAATTTCTAAGGATTTAAAGATATACTTTATTTACTTTTCTAGGACTTTAATAAGAAATAATAAGCTAAATAAAACTTCTTATAGCTTTAATAGACTAAGTCTACTAAAGACTACTCTGCTAATTTTAGATAACTTAGTATCTAACTTAACTTTACTAAAGAAACTAAGATCTTTATATTCTACTAAAAACTTAAAAATAAAGTTAAAAATAAATTATTAAAGTTAACTAACTTAATAACTTCTTTTAGTATACTAAACTTACTATTAAGATTAATAACTAACTTTTTAAATAATAAAAAGAGTAAGGTAATAAATAATAAAACTTAAACTTAGGATATAAATACTAATAGTAACTTTAGTAGAAATTTAATAGCTAGTAAAAAGATAATAAACCTTGCAATAACTAGAATAATACCTAGTAAAATACTTCCTATAGATAATATAGCAGACCTATAAACCTTAATATTGCTATTAAAAATAATAATAAGAAACTATAGAACCCTAAGTACTATAACTATAAAAAAATAGAATATATTACTAGAGACTGTAAATAACCTAAGAAACTTAGCTGGAAACCTATATCTAAGCAAACTAAGCAGGTTAGTATAGTAACTAAAATACCTTATATATTCTTATCATAAACTAGATATTATAATAATAAATGCTTTACTTATTATAGTAATAAAGAAGCTTTAGAATACTAGCCTAGCAATTTAAACTACAGAAGAATAAGATATAATATAACTATTCCTGAAATCAAAACTAAGACCTTTATAGTAGCTTCTTAAGCTAATAGTAAGCTAGTTAGAAAGACTACTAAACAGCTTAATAAGAGGCTTTAAATATAATAACTTAAACTACTAAGTTTACTAACCTTATATAATATATAAAGATAAGTTACTTATAATAACTTTATAGGTTATAATAAGGAAACCTAGTAAACAATTAGGGACTTTAAAATATAAATCTAGTATGAAACAGATTGAATTAAGAAGTTTAAAAATAATAAAGACTCAGACAAAGAACCTAAACATTAATATAACCTTTTAACTAAGCATTAAATCTTCAGTCTAACTAGTAACTAGACTTTAATAAAAAAGAAAGCTTACTTTATAACTTAGATAAACCTTATAATATTACCTACTAATATACTTAGGCAGAAATTACTTATAGATTTACTTCTAGTATAGATAATACTAGCTCTAAAAGGAATCTAATAATAAAGAAGAAACTAAATAATTCTTAAAATTCTAAGAAGTTAATATATTCTAAGATAAATAGTAATAACATTTCTATAGAATCCTTACAAACCAGTAAGATAAAGAATATACTTCTAAGCTCTATATAAAAGATTATCCTGCACTTAAATATAATTATTATACCTACTAAACTCTTTTCTAGCTATAATATATCTTTAATAATATAAAGAACACTTTAAAAATAAATATAAGTACTAATTCTACTCTAAAAGATATAATAATAGCTCTATCTAAGAGATTATCTTATTATAACTATAATCAGATAGATAATAGTTATATTTAAGAACAGTTTTATAATTTTTAGACTAAGCTTATAATACTTTATAAGATATTAATATAATAATACTATAAAATAAGAAGAATACTAAAAAGATAAGTACTTTATATATATAGCTTAGAAAATAAAAGCTTACAGACTTCTATAAAAAAGATTAAGCTTTCTAAGGCTCTAATTCTAGGAAAATCGCTTTATAAAAGTATAATAAGAAGGAAAATATATTACTTATTTAGGATAACTAAAGTAGTTAAAAAACTAGACTTATCTATTAATAAAAGACTAAGATAGGTAATAATAATAAGATCTATCTATCTAGTATCTTTAGACTAGAAAGTATATTTATAGTTAGTAGTTACTATTAATAATATTATAACTATTATACTTATTAATAGTAGAACTAAAATAAACTTTGTATTACTCTAAATAGTAAACAGATTATAATTATTATAGTAAAGAAAGGAATATATATACTAGCATAGTAATATAGAAAGAAAATAAGTTTAGTATAAAAGAAAAACTATTAAAAACAAGACTATACCTCTTAAGATAAATTACTTAGATTAAAATAAATAACTCTAATTTAATATTACTAAACTTAGTATATATAATATTATATTAAAAATACTATAGCTTAAGAAGAATAACTTATAAATAGATTAGAAAATAGGCTAACTCTATTAGGATAATAATAATCTAGTTTCTAAGTAGCTTTATAAAACCTAAGCTTTAAATAGATCTATTTATTATAGAGTAGTAAAATGATATATCTACTACTTTAAAGTAAAAGAAGCTATATTATAACTATTAAAAATAACAGATCTTAAATAAAAGAATAATTTACTTCTATCTATCTTAGAAAAATATAGAGTTTATAAGAAACTCTTTATAGCTAAATTAGAGACTAAACTACTTAAATATATAAATTTTAATTATAAAATCCTTATTAAAGAAGGAAAAAAGCTTAAATTTAATAAAATCTATAGATTTAACCTAATAAAAATAGAAGCCTTTAATAAATATCTTAATAAAAACCTTAAGAAAGGCTATATTAGAGAATTAATATTACTAGTAAGAAGTTTAATTCTATTTATACCTAAGAAAAACAGCAAACTATAACTATATATTAACTACTAAATACTTAATAAAATAATAATTAAGAACTAATACTTACTACTCTTAATTAATAAATTATAATAACTTCTCTATAAAGCTAACTATTTTATAATACTAGATCTTAAAGATATTTATAACTTTATTTAAATAAAGAAAAGAGAAGAATAGAAAACTACTTTTAGAATATAAAAAAGATATTTTAAATACTTTATTATACTTTTTAGTCTCACTAATATCCTAACTACTTTCTAGAATATAATTAACTAAGTTCTTAGGAAATTTATAGATATCTTTATAGTTATCTATCTTAATAATATCTTTATTTTCTCTATAATAATAAAGTAATATAAGGAATATATATACTTTATATTATAAGCTTTTTAAGATATTAAGCTTCTAGTTAAACTAGAGAAAAGTATATTCTATATATAGAAAGTAGAATACCTTAGATTTACTATTATTTCTAGATATATTAATATATTAGAAAAGAAAGTATAAGCTATTAAGAAGTAGCTTATACTAACTAATCTTAAAGAAGTATAAAGCTTCCTTAAACTTATTAACTTTTACTAAAAGTTTATTAAATATTATAGTAAAATTAATATACTTTTTATAGATTTTAGCTATAAAGACTAACTATTTAAATAGAAAGAAGCTTAGAATATAGCTTTCTAGAAAATTAAAGACTATATATCTAGTAAACTAGTCCTAATAATTCTAAACCTATAAGAATAGTTTAAACTTAAAATAAATATCTTAGACTGTACTCTTAAAATATAACTATTTGAGAGAGACTTAGAAAGATACTTATACTCTTATACTTTCTTTTTTTATAAACTCTATAAACTAGAACTTAACTATTAGATTTATAATAAGGAACTTATAGTAATTATTAAAGCTTTTAAAGAATAGAGACTTAAACTTTTAAGAACTATTTATAAAATACTTATATATATAGACTATAAAAACCTAGTATACTTTACTATATTAAAAGTACTTAATAAATAATAAATCAGATAGTTAGAATTCCTCTCAGAATTTAACCTCTAAATTATCTATTAGAAAGGATTAGAAAATAGCAGAGCTAACGCTTTTAGCTAATAGTTAGACTATAATATCTTAATATTTAAAGAAACCTAGGTGATTCTTAAATAGAATAATAACAGAGACCTAATACTTATAACTAGACTCTTAATAATAGCTAGATAATTTATAGCTAGCTTAACTAGTAAACTAGACACTAAAATATTATAGAGTTTTATATTTAACCTATATATAGTTACTAAGAAGTTATAAAAACTTAGAAATAATTATAGTAATAATATAGAGAAAAAGTTACTAAAGAATATATTATAATAGTAATTAAGGATTATAAGGTTTGCTTGAAAAGCAAACTAGCTTAATACTAGCTTTATAGATTATTATAACTTTTACCTATATTATAAACTGCCTAGTACTTTATATCTTTTAACTTTATTATTAAATTACTAAAGTCTTAAGAACTCCTTATAAAAGTCTATTATAATAGTATTCTTATTATTATTAATAGACTTATAAAGTATGCTTATTTCACTTTGTATAAAGAAGTAAGTAATACTAAAGAATTTACCTATATAATACTTAAGTATATTATTGCTAACTATAGCATATCTAAAGAAATTATATTAGACAGAGATAAGATTTTTACTTCTAAGTTTTAGAAATTAATTATATTATAACTTAGTATTAAGTAAGTAATATTTATTATTTTTCACTTACAGACTAACAAATAAATAGAATAAATTAACTAGATCTTTAAAACTTACTTTTATATCTATATTAATTATAACTAAGATAATTAAGTAGTATTACTATTAATAGCTTAATTTGCTTATAACAGCATAGTAAGAGAAAGTATTAAGGAATCCTCTTTCTACCTTAACTATAGATTTAAACTAACTACTTATAGAGAACCTTAAGCTAGCCTAGAAATACTGAAAGCTGTTACTATAGTTAGACAAATCAAGAATATCTAAGAAAACGCATGCAAAGAACTAGAATTTAGACGATAATATATAATATAATTTAGTAATAAATAGAGGATTAAAGGACTAACTTTAAAAGAGGGAGATAGTATCTATCTTATATAGTAAAATATTAAAACAAAATAACTAAATAATAAACTAGATTTTAAAAAACTTAGACCTTTTAAAATCTTTTAAAAAATCTTACTAGTTAATTATAAACTTAACCTACCTAATATAATGAAATATTTTCTAATATTCTATATCTTACTGTTTAAGCTAGTACTATAAGGATTATAAATAAATAACCTTATTATTATAGAAGATAATAAACCAGAGTATAAAGTTAAATAAATTATTAACTACTTAATACTAAATAAAGAAGAATTCTACTTCTTTGTTAAATAGAAAGGATATAGCTATAAAGAAAATATATAAAAACTATAGTCTAACTTGACTTATATGAATGAAAAACTTAATAAGTATTAGTATTAATACTAGGAATAAGCAGAGAAAACTTACTATTCTATACTATACTTAGTAATATTAACTGTAATAAATACTACTAGTTATTAGTATATTAGATACTTATATAAGTATATTAGACTACTAGTAGAAGTAAATAAACTATAATAAAGAAAACTATTTATTTACCTAGGAATACTAGAAACTAACTAAGACTTCTCTAATAAAAAGTTTAAAATACTTAGATTCTAATCACTAAAAATAATATCTAGGTTTATTATACTAAAAGTATTTATTAACTACGCTTTAAGAACTAAAGAAGATTTAATAGGAGAAGGCTTTACTATCTCCTCTTCTTTAGCTACTATTAAGGTCTCTTTATAACCTTTTTTAAATACTATTTACTTAGCTTTATAGATATAATCTAACTTTATAAGTATTTTATTTATTTTAGACTTTTTATAGTACTTCTATTCTCTTTCGAAATAATTCCTTAGTTTCTTTTTCTTTATTATCTAAATACTAAGATTTAACTATTAAACGTTCTTCTATATATAAAGTTAATATAAACAAAATATAATAAACCTAAAGCTATATAAATATTAGTAGATTATATTATTAGAAATATTATATAAATAATAAGTACTACTTATAGTAATATACTCTCTATAAACTAGAAAGCTAGGTAGTATTTTATAGTATAAACCTTTAGACTAATAATAATAATAAAATATAACTTTAAAACTATTCTCTATAATATTAAAGGAATAATAATAATAACGAAGAGTAGAAATCGTAGGATTTTCAGGAATATAACCTAATATAATATTAGTATTATAAGTAAATTAGGAAGTATAATTAATAGATCTCTAACCTAGGACTAATAACCTATTTATACTAAGTCTTAAGAATAAGACTTTTAGAGAGGGGACCTAATATTACAACCTATAAACAAAGATAATAGCTAAATAACTTACTTAGATATTAGGTAGCTAAGATAAGATATTTATATTATAAGATTATAGGAATAACAGAGACTTACTTAGAGATAGAAAAATTATAATATAAGTTATATAATAATAAGATAAGACTAAGTAAGTAGTATAGATTACTAAGTACTTATTTAGAGTTACTAAGTATTTAGTAGTAACTACTAAATACTTACTAGTACTTAGTAAGGAATTAGTAATAGACGAAAGGTACTATTTAGGACTTATATATAGTATAACCTAAGCTTAGCTTATAGTTAGACTTCTATAGCTCTTTAGTAATTAACTTTATATTTATCTTTAGATACTTTTAGCTTACTTTTATTGCGAAATACTTATAGAGTCTAAGATTAATCATTTTAGCTTCTAACTACTAATCTATAATATAGCCTATAACTTATAACTTATAACCTAAATATACTGTTTTAAGACGTTAATCTTTAGCTTCTGTTAGTAGACCTTACTGTTAGATAGCTGACTATAATAGTGAATTACTTTATAGGGAGTAAACTTCTCTCTTTTTATACTACTTTAACTAATTACTCTTTTAATATTAAAATATTATTATATTATTATATTAATACTACTTTTAACTACTTTACAAGTAGTAGTTTCTTTAAAATTATTTAAAATAAAGTATATTTTATATATGTTTTTTATATATAATGAGATTCTTTAAAGAAAAGTTTAATAAAGTATTTTATATACTAATATTTTCTTCTTATTTACTTAGATAAGTTTAAATATTATTAATATAAACTATAAATAAATTTTAATAAAATTAAAATAGAATTTATAATTAATAAGCTATTAATAATTTTAAAATTACGTTTATAATTACTAAATATAGTACTTTATTAAATAAACTTAATAATATATATATAATCGCTATAACGTAGTTATAGTTAATAGAGGTAGATAGATATATAGGGGGTGGTTAGAGTAATCAGGGCTTGTTATATATCCCTAGTCATACAAATCTGCATAATGCAGTTCTTCACAAAATGATATACCCAAACAATGAGCTATTGTCCAAGCAGAAGTTATTTCCACGGACATCGGGTCTACATTTGTAAGCGATACTCGCATTTATCAGCCATTGTGGTCCTATCTAGTTTTAGAAATATCTGGAGGTGCTTTTCCCGCCTCTACTGGCGTGATGTTGTACGCGGGGCGGTCCGCTTGTGGGTTGGGCTACTCCGTAGTCTCGCCACACCTCATCCAATGAAAATTTCACGATGAGCTCGGATTACCCCCACAACCAACATTAGAAGTTCGCCCCTTTCGACTAAACATTTTTCAGACAACAAATCAGACGTCACTCAAGACACGAATTTTCGAGAAACCTTTGTCATCATGTCATACTTGTCAAGCTCTCCGGTTGAACATCTCTGTAGCGACATCTAGTGGCAAAAGGGCAAAAAGGAGGAAGCATGCGCAGATTAGACCAAATGGTTAGGCAGTCTTTTTGAGCAAATAGCTTGCCAAGGCTCAAAAGCCCAGTCTACAGGTTTTTGCAATTGTACAAATGAATGAACCAAATGGGTTCTGGCAAATCAAAAGTTGAATCATTGAGCGTTATGAAGTGGGCAAGAGCCAAATTATAGCCAACCATGTCTGCTCAGGAATCAGACATAGCTACGTTGCTGAAAAACAGAATGAGCTCTTGGTCATTGGATACAATCAAACAGTTACGCGCGCCTTTCAAGAGGAGACCCGGGCTCTTACGGCCTCCAGCACTGAGACTGATTCCAGCAAGAGTAATTCCTCCACAACATGTTCCAGACTTGACCCAGCAAACCTGCCGCAACTGTTACTCTTCCAGCGTTTTCGGGATACCTTTAGTGAACTGAATCAATTGTCTGTACCGCTCTAATAAATGCTTTAGTTTCTAAGTCTATAAATGCGCGGGCAGATTGATTGACTCTTCCACTGGGCAGAATGCCTGTACACAATACCCAACCCTGCCTCATCGCAACACATCCAAATAGAGTTGTTTCCTCTACAACTTGGTTCGTATCGAGATGTACAGAACTTCTGCCTTGGCCAGAACTTCTCCGTTCTGATCTTCTATCTGTGCACTGACGAAGTTCTTCCGCCCCTCGATCTTGGAGATCTTGGACCTGACAAGAATCGTGCCCGGCGCAGGGACCGGCTTGAGAAACGTCGTGTTCAGATACGCCGTTCGGAAGTCTTTGTTAGGTTCCGCGCCTTCTGGTCTCTGTGCCACAATCGTCATGCCCGTGACTTCGTCCAGAATCAACGCAACGGCTCCCCCGTGAGCCGCCTCAGGAAAGCCGATCATGCCATCTTTCAGGGTAATGAGCGAACACAACTCGTCGACTTTCCAGTCTGGCGGTTGTGGACGCGGGTGCAGAACAAGCCAAGCGGTGATGGTGTTGGGTGTGTTGAGAGTCCCGCCGACGTATGAGTTCTCTTTTGTCGGCAAGATTGTCCTATTCGCCGATACTTGGACAACATGGGACGGCGAGTCGAAGTTGGCGAGGACTTTTGCGCACCACGGAATGGATGCGAAGTGTTGGTACTCCGGATGCGACTTGACGGCTTCGGACGTCATGGTGAAGGCGAGGGCACTGAGTGCGAACGTCAATCAAACATGGTAATTGCGGTGAACAAAATTTCGAATGATAGCCTAGGTGAGGGGCTGCTTGGATGGAGTTGCCTCGGTTTCGTTGCGGGGTCCTGGCTAGTTCCGAGGCTGGCGTGGACAGGGGGAGCTGCCAGCTCAACTGTCAACCACGTACCATAACGCGTAGGCGATCTCGAGGCGTATTTTAGACTTTGCCCTTGGAACGAACCTTCAGCTTGAGATTGGCCAAATCTCAAACGAATATCATTGTCACATTTTGAACAGCATATCGGACGACACGTGGATGTTTGGGTTCGAGTTGCCCAGGTCTTCGGAAGGCCAAGGCCTAGACACCCGTCAACTAATGACTCGCAATTCCTCCTCGAACCACTTTCGACGATTAAGGCCGAAGGTCCGAGACTGGCAACTAATTCATCACCGTGAGAGGAAAGAAAATGATTCAGGGCTACATAAACTCTCTTTAAGCTTGTTCGACGCAGACCTTCCACGCGCCTAGAGTTTTGCGCCCAGGCCTGAAGCCCGTTTGTGCTCTTCCCGCCATGCAAGATCGCTCAGGATCTCCTCGCTTCCGCCGCCAATGACTTTCAGACGCAGGTCGCGTGAGATTTGCTCAGTCATTGTCACGCCTTTCTCGAAACCCATTCCGCCGTGGATCTGCTGGCTTTCCCTGACGGCCTGTTCAACCATTCTACCGCCCTGGATCTTTGCCAGTGCAATCCTGCTGGCGAGGTCCTTGGTCTGCCAACCGTGAATCTTTACGTGGTATGCTATCTGCTCCAACCAAGCCCAATGCCCTTCAACCTCACGCGCTATGGTGGTGAGCTTATGGCGGATGATTTGATGGGAGGCAAGCGGCTTTCCGAACGTCTCGCGATCGTGCGCATGCTGCAGCGCTTCCGAAAGACAAATCCGGGCTTGCCTATTGCAGTCCACCGTCAAAATGAAGCGCTCTTTGTTGAAATTGCGCATGATGATGGGAAAAGCGCCGTTCTCTTTCCCCAGCAAATGATCGACCGGAACTTTCACGTTCTCCAGAATGACCCACGATGAGCCGCCCGCATTGTGGCCGGAGTTGTGGATCTTCCTGATCGTGATGCCTGGCGAGTTCAGAGGCACCACTAGAAGTGAGATACCGCTTCGGCCAGGCTCACCCATCCGTACAGCAGTGGTCATATGAGTCGCCCACGGCGCGCCGGTAACCCATTTCTTACGCCCGTTGACGACGTAAAATCTCCCATCGGCAGTCTTCTCAGCAGTAGCTCGTATTGCGCTCACATCACTGCCGGCAGTCGGCTCCGTGATGGCAAGACAGAAGCTCGTCTCCCACGTGAAAAGCCCCGGCAGCCACCGTCTCTTTTGCTCTTCGGTCCCCGCCGTCCACACGGGCGGGGCACCCACGTTCGACGCCCCCGCCAGCGCGAGGGGCACCCCGCTGGGGATGCGGGCCATCTCGTCCATCAGGATGAGCTCGTGAAAGACGTCGAGCTCGTCGAATGGGATCCCCGCGATCGTCATGAGCTCCCTCGGCCGGTACTCCCTGGGCACGTCCAGGAAAGCAAGACCGGACTTGGCGAACTGCAATCTGGCGGCCAAGGGGCACTCGCCGGCGGCCTCCCACTCCTGTGCGTACGGGAGCAGGTGGGTGTCGACAAAATCCCGCACGTATGCTTGGAACCTCCGATGAGAGTCATTGTAGTATGGGCTCTCAAGAGCGTTGAACCACGCCGGCTCGCCCCACCTATCTCGGGCTTGGATGTCAGCTTGGGAACGGAGGGAGAAAAGGGGGGAGGTTCGGGGCAGTACGGAGCGATGCTGCCTACCGCCGTGCGTCCCTTGTTTGGGAGCACTGGCTTCGGTGACCCGGTATGTTTGTCGGACATGCTGCGACGTTGCTGTGCTCGGTTTTACGAGATGGTGTTGGGTGCTACTGGATAGACGTGATCCACGGGAGGCGAAGGTGGCTGGGGGGCATGAACGGTCTGATACTCGGATTCTCTACTATCGGGATCACTTTGAAGAAATATGCAGGCGGGAAACGCCGCAGTAAAACTGGTTGCCAAAGCGTTGCGAGATTACTACACAGTAGAGTTTGTGGCCGCAGCAGCACTTTCATGTGAAGTCTGTATCAGAGTCGATGCGCCTTCAATGCGAGGGCGAGCAGGGCCCACGCGAGTCAAGCGCGTATCCACGACGGTCCCAATTTGGTCATCCCCGCAATTGAGTGACTACCGGCCGGTTCGTCCGGGGCTGGGAGCGACAGGGGAGCTCTTCCGCGCCAAAGAGACAACCAGCGGGGTCCTGATATGTCCCGGGCCACGATATCCGTCCTGGGCTTGGGCGCCTGTCGCGCGTGGGTTTACGGCCAATGCACCAGACTGAATAGTGTCAAGAGTGTCCCACCGGCTCTTGGCGAGAACGAAAGCTTATTTCATTGACATTCCCAAGCAGAAGGATGCCAAGACCGTTTAACGTGCTCATAATTCGTGTTGTATTGCGACCAGTCAAACAAACGTTATGGCTGGCTAAATGGACGTCTGATCACGCAATACTCTAAACTCTAGGTATCGTGGTGTGGGAGGTCCGTCAAGGTTGCACTGTAGTTGACCTAAGGTCAAGCACCTCGGCGGTCTTTCCACTCCTAGGATTGACAGCGAGTTCCTGCATGGTGACAAAGTTTACCCGCAGCTCGTTGACTAAATCCTTCTCGACGTGTTCCCGAAACATCGGCCGCACCACCCCGAGCTGTTCTCTCAGCCCTGCCTGCAACTGCGAACTCTCCTCATCTGTTGTCGGCTTGAATGCGACGTTCAAAGTGAGAAGGTCCTTCCTGTCTTTGCGCGTCACGACGGCTTGAATCTTGCCCACCGGTCTGTCTTTGAGAACCGTCGAGACGATGCGTCTCAGGTCCACAAAGTCGATGGAGACGGGGCCGAGGCGGATGGCCGTGCGGTCCCTGTCAAGAACGCGGAAAAGACCAAGCGCTGGATCAACCCACGCGGCTCGATCGCCGGACGGGTAGCGGATAATGGGCATCAGACGGCGCTCCACGTTCGTGACGACCAAGCTGCCCGCCTCGCCTGGGGTCGTCGTGACCTCGCCGTCGTCGTTGACGATCTCGACGATGATGTTGGGGCTGTTGACTTGGTGAAGACGGGGATCGCTCTGGTAGTCCTCGGGCTTTGGCGGCAGACCAATGATTCCGCAGTCCATGGAGCCGTAGACGACTGATCGGATAGTTGCGTTGGGAAAGGCGGCCTTCAGGAGTCCCGCTTGATCATCGTAAAATGCCTCGCCGGAGAACAAGAGCAGCCGCACGGAAGGGTGCGTCTTTCCGGCTTCGAGGACGCGTTCTGCCAATTGCGACATTGTGGTGACTGTGGCTAGAACGACTGTGGCCTCAAACTCGACAATGTGTCTCTCCATGGATGGAATACCGACATGCCCGGCCACTGGAAGCTGGATGGCGCCACACGGTAGGTGATACACCGACAAGATGTGTAGCAAGAAACTGCCGTAGAGGTCGCCGGCGTAAAACAGGTTGGCGACCATATCTCCTTCACGAACACCACATCGCGCCAGAGACTCTGCCAACTGCGTCGAAAGACCATGAAATTCCTTTTGGTCGTAAAATGAGACTTTGGGGTGGTTGGTTGTGCCTGAAGATCAGTGAGTCGGGAGCTTCATTTGTCTCACCCGAGGACTACGCACCTCCGGTTTTGAAGATGATACCATCTTTCTGCTTTGACGTTATGACTTGGCTGTTGAGGCAAGTATTGGATTCCCAAAAAGACTCATGATCAACTGTGGGCAAGTCTCTGAGTGAGACTGTTGCCTCTTTCTGGACTCCCCTGGACTCCCAAAATTTGGCATAGTATGATGAGTTCAACCTCACGAACTCCAGGAGTTCCGCGAGGTCTCTGTTGCCGGCTCCGTTCACTTTGGGGACTGTCATGTTGGTCTGTAGGCGGGTTGAGTCGAGTTACTTGGTTCCAGGGTTGTTGCGAAGTCGACATTCAGCTTCAACTGATAAATCACCGAAAACGACTCTGGTCCATGACAGCGGAAATGAGACAGGTGGTCAAGGTTCACTCCCTAATTATCAGATGGATGACCGTACCCGGCCTTTGTCGGAGGCTGAGTGATGCCCCGGTGTCCGTCATCGTTCATGGATATCCTCAGTTGTGTTCTGCGTTGCGCCAAATAGAGTTCAGAGCTGCAGGGACTTGTGACGGTTGTCAAAGAGGATCAACTCGCAAAATGGACTGATTTACGAAGACGACGGAAACAGGCGGGGAGATGAAAATACACAGTAGGTTTGCCCTAGGAATCTGCCTCTCGCAGCCTCATTTCTAGAAACCCACAAAGAAGCCGTTTAAGCTTTTTTTGATTGCGCCGGATCAATGATGGATGCTGGAAGCTCTCAGCGGCCGTGCACCGCATTCCCGTGCGCCGCCCTAACCTTGCGCCTGGACTTGATGGCGATGGGCAACTTGACATAACGACATGGGCGCAGATTGAGACGCCACGAAAGGGAGAGTTTGCGCAGATATATGAGTCCGAAGAGCCCATGGCATGTGGTGTCTCCTGTATTACCTTTCTATCCGTACCCGAGTTTCCCCCTCTTACCCGATCCTCCCCGAGTGGGTCGCGACGTTATCGCACGGTCCCTTGCACTTGGGGACACGCGGTTCGGTTTGGGGTCTTGGGGCGGTTGGAGAAAGATGGAGAGAGAGTGGCAAGAATTGACCAATGAAGTCTGCCCAAAAGAAACCCTCTGTCAACAGAGGGAGGGGTTCTCAGGGTCCAGTGGCCACCGCACACCCGCGTTGGAAGAGATGTTTAAACGAGGTTGAAGCTCAAACGCAAAGTGGGGGTCAATCTGTCCGTACGAAGTCGCAGAGAGCCAGGGGTAAAAGTGTTGGGGTTGAGGGTGCCTTCTTTGTGGGTTATCCAAGCCTCTTGTTATTCGCACGTGGAGCCGAACCCTTGCATATCTTCACCCGCTAGGCCTGATAGCGTTTAGTCGTGTTTAACCGAGGAAGCCTCTTCTTGGATATGCATGGATCGAAAGATTCAAAACCGCACGACAGATTCGCGGGTCTCAACAGAGTGAGAGAGCGTTGCTCACCGCCTGCGAAAGGCGGGCAAGTGTGGGTTGCCTCTCTCTGTCTCTGCGATATACGGTGTATGCATGTTGCAGTGTCGCAAGTTTTGGATCCTCAGGGACAGCGCATCAAGACACAAACGGAATGGGCAGGCGGTCGGCGCCGCACCACTACGCGGTTCAAGTTCTGCAGCGTTTCTCCTGAGTCCCTGACTGATACTAGCAGAGGACAAAGAAGAGGTGGCTTGAACTGGACCATTTTGAGTCATGAAGTGCACTGCGGAAGCCATCTGGCCCGAGGCTCTGCGAGGGTTCTTTTGAGGCTATCGGCCGGCGGCCACAAGGTAGGCCCTGGCCGCGAGTCACGTCTTTCGCTGACACTCGCACGATTCCAAACACTTGCCATTGGCACACTGGCCATCGTAATTTTTTTCTGCCGGCCCATGGCAATGCATGTGGGCAACAAAGTCCAGACTGTTTGGACCCCTATTCAGCAGATCGTCCACGTCCCTGACCATGGAACCGACGTTGACCCACTGCCGTCTAGGTTGGCGCTGGGTCCTTAACAGAAAAAGAACAAGGAGAAGACACGTCGTTGCATGTGCCGTGGCGGTGACAGCCAAGTCTCTTACGCAGTCCTTTTTTTTTTTTTTCCTCCATCCCCCCCTTCCCCAAAAGCGATAATCGCACCTACCCATTTTACCTCGGGCAAGCGAGAATTTTCACCTTTTCCCCGTCATCCCCCAGCTTCATCTGGTGCTTTTGCTCCGTCAAACATTCATACTCTCCCTCTGCCTTGAACCTGAGGAGACTTCTGTTCATCTCATAAACGCCAACCTATAGACAGAAGCATCTCAAACGTCCCAGGTTGCACCTGTCACACACAATGGCGGCTCGTCAACGTACCACGACCGCGGTGGTCGAGAAGCCCCAGCAGGTTAGTCGGGAGCCTCCTTCCGGACCGCGATCTCGATCGATGAACCGAACTGACCCTCATTCCAGAAGACTTCTGAGCCTGAGTACCCTGATATCCAGACCATCAAGAACACCATTCCCGCTCACTGCTTTGAGCCTTCGCTGTGGACGTCCTTCTACTATGTCTTCCGTGACTACTCCATGGTGGCCGCCCTCGTCTGGGCTGCTATCACCTACATCCCCGCCATCCAGGACCCCATCGTCCGCGGTGCCGTCTGGATGATTTACGGCTTTGTCCAGGGCCTCGTTTGCACTGGTGTTTGGATCTTGGGTCACGAGTGCGGCCACGGTGCCTTCTCCAAGAACCAGAAGCTGAACGACTGCGTCGGCTGGGTGCTCCACTCCTCCCTCATGGTCCCCTACTTCTCTTGGAAGTTCTCTCACCACCGTCACCACCGCTTCACCGGTCACATGCAAAAGGACATGGCCTTTGTCCCCGCCACTTCCCCCAAGGCCTCCAAGAAGCCCCTGTTTGGCGCCATCGACCTCCACGAGCTCTTCGAGGACACTCCCATTCTCCAGCTCATCAACCTCATCGGTCACCAGCTGTTCGGATGGCAGATGTACCTCTTCTTCAACGCCACTGCCGGCAAGGGCAGCAAGCAGCGCGAGGTCAGCACTCTTGGCCGCTGGATCAACGTCAGCCACTTCGACCCGTTCAGCGCCGTCTTCCGTCCCAATGAGGCCATCTTCATTGCCATTTCCGACCTTGGCCTGGCCATCACCCTCTCCATCCTTTACAAGGCCGCCCAGATCCTGGACGTCTCCACTGTTCTCCTCCTCTACCTCGTCCCGTACCTCTGGGTCCACCACTGGCTCGGTATGCACTAACCCCTTTCTCTTCCCTTCACCCCGAAACTCATTAGAGTTTCTGAGTATTTTGCGCGTTTGATAGAGTGCTAATCGATGCCTCTCAGTTGCTATCACCTACCTCCACCACAACCACCCTGACGTCTACCACTACAACGAGGACGGCTGGACTTTCGTCAAGGGTGCCCTTGCCACCATTGACCGCGACTTCGGATTCGTTGGCAAGCACCTCTTCCACGGTATCATTGAGAAGCACGTTGTTCACCACCTCTTCCCGTAAGATCACTGCCCCCTCACTTGAAACACTCACAAGTTCCCATTGCTAATATCGCTCAGTCGTATTCCCTTCTACAAGGCCGATGAGGCCACTGAGGCCATCAAGCCCCTGCTTGGTGACCTGTACCACTCCGATGAGCGCAGCTTCATGGGTCAGCTCTGGTCTGTTTTCGGCACTCTCAAGTACGTCGAGAACGACCCGACCTGCCCTGGCCGCATGAGATGGGCCAAATAGAGAGTTGCCACTATCAACTCAGAAAAACCCCCTCCTTTTGATTTTAGACGCAAATAGATGAAGTGATAGACATAGACTTTTTTTGGTTCAACTCCGCAAGAGTTAGAGTTCGCTAGAGAGTGGCAAGCATTAGAATTAGTTGCGGAGACAAAGAAAATCTAGACAAAATGGCTGGCCAAGGCTGGAATTTCACTTGAAACAATGGCTCAACTGTGAACACGCAATTTGTCGGCGACTATCTGAGAAGTTTTGCAGGCCGAGCCCGACGGTCGTTATCGAGTAACGTGCCCCGCGCCACAGGCTTCCGTCAATAATACCGTACGTGCCTTCAAAGCCGTTTTGGGAAACTTCCTAGACTAGGACACGATGAGAGACCGTACGGAGAACATGGGTCTCTCCGATCTTGAACAAAGTTTACAGCCAATACGTGAGATTTCAGAAATCGAATGCAACATAATCATCCTCCGTGTTGTCTCTCTTCGCATGACACGCAGGCGCTTAGTCAAGGGAAGCCCAGTAAGGTCAACCCGAATCTGGACCTCCCGATTCGCGCCGCCTCCTCGGGCTGGGGACTCCAGATGCACACCACCGTACATCCTCCCAGGAAGCATGGGTCAGCTACCCCGTCGTCCGGTTTAATTTAATAGAGTCCACACGGGTTGAAACAGCGCATCGCAGCAGCCTCACATAGGTGCGATACTGGATAGGGCCTGAGTCGTGCAAATCGCATCAGCTTCGAGACCCAGGGCCACGGCCGTATGCTCCGGCCTGGGTTGGCTTGTAAAGACATGCAAGACGGTATTGGAAGTAGTCCGGCGGGAGAAAATGATGAGTGTTCATCCTATATTGGCAATACCGAGTGGAAGGTCCGGCTGGACTATGCCACGAGTGATCGTCTGTCGGCTCTGGTACAAGTAGTGTCAGTGTCTCTCACATTGATCACTCGTTCTCACTTGGTCCAGTACTTCAAAACCCATCATCCCATATTGCCAGTCGTTCACTTCACTGAGATTGAAAGCATTGACTGGACATCTGTCTAAGTCTCAGACAACATGGCCTCGGCTTACATGATCGCGATCTACTTCGCGGTAGTCATCTTCGCCGGTATTCAGATCAAGCACAAGATCAACAACTACAAATCCCCTCTTAGAAAGGTGCCAGGTCCATGGTACGCCCCTTTGACCAACCTTCACCTCCAATATCTCTTCTCTACTGGAAATATCTGGAAGTTGGTGCAAACAAGTCACAAGAAGTATGGAGGCATTGTACGTCTTGGACCTCGTCAGGTCTGGATCTCGGACAAGGAGGCCATGAAGACGATTTTGGTCAAGACCGACCTTCCCAAGGTCGCTATGTACGCTGAGATTTCTCGCGATAAGTTCAGCCCTGGTCTCTTTGGTGAAATGTGAGTATTTGCGTGAAGCTACAACAGCATGGTCTAAGGCTAAGTCCTATCTCTACAGCCGCCCCGAGCCGCACAAGCGTCTCAAGCGTTTCTTGTCACCCGCCTTCACGGTCAACTACATCGACAATCTCGAGATGTTCTTCAAGACGACTGTTCGTGATCTGCTCAACAAGTACCAGACGCAGATCAACGCCGACCCCGTCTACTATGCCAAGAAGGGCATCGAAGTTGACTTGATGGACGATCTTCACAATGTTGCTCTTGACATGTAAGTTGAACAAGGAATCATCTGCCAAAGCTTCATTGCTAATTTAGACCAGTATGGGAGAATGTTCTTTCGGAAAGGGCTTTGGCCAGACCAACCCAGACAGTATGATCGAAGACGGTGTCGACGAGAGAATCTGGAAGTCCATTCCTCGCTCCATTTTCGATGGTCTTAGCAAGAGATACCAAGTAAGATCTACGCATTCAAGCCTTCTAAGCGATTCTCTTTTGCTGACTTGACATGCAGACCGTCTACGTCAAGAAGTTCTTCCGCTCGTTCGGCATCGACATCCAGTTTGACTGGCCCGCCGAGATGATTACTGCCATCGACGCCGTTGTCCAACGCCGCAAACGCACTCACGATATCGAACGCCGCGACCTACTCCAGCACCTGATCGAGGAAGGCAAGAAGCCCGACACCGGCACTACCATGAACGCCCGTGATATCGTCGATCAGATGGCAGAAATTCTCCTCGCCGGCTCCGAGACTACATCCGGCACTATCGGCTGCCTCTTCCTCGAGTTGGCGCGCAACCCCGACGTCCGTGCCAAGTTGTTCGCTTCGCTCCCCTCCAAGGGCTTCAACGACGAAATCGTCACTAGCAAAGCAGTTCGCAGCGAGCCCGAGTATGAGTACCTCGAGGCCTGCATCAAGGAGAACCTCCGCCTGCACCCCATCGCTTCGGAGATGGGCCGCCGCACCGGCAACCAGTGGGTCAATCTCTGCGGCTACGACCTTCCTCCTCACACCGTCGTCTCTGCCTCCTACCGCGACTTGCACCGCAACGAAGAGTTCTGGCCCCAGGCTGAGCGTTTCTGGCCTGAGAGATGGTTGGCCGACGACAAGCGCGAAGGTGCTCCCGCTCCCGAGTAAGTGGCCACGGCATTGGGTTCTATCCAGAATTTTCCAGAAAGCGACTAACAAATGCACTAGCATGGATGCTTACTACCCCTTCTCTGGAGGCAAGCACTCTTGCATCGGTATCAAGTAAGTTTTATGCTATCCCCTCTGCTGTCGATCTCTATTCTGACAGAACTCTAGCTTCGCATGGGCCGAGATGAGAATGGTCGCAGCCAACCTTCTTCAAAGATTCGACGTTCTCGAAGTCCCTGGACAGGACATTGACTTCCGCCAGTACATCACCATGCAATTTGCGACTGCTCACTGGAAGGTGGTGCTCAAGCCCAGAAACTGAGCTTGACAAAGGCCCACGCCCGAGTACCCGAAATGAACCATCACGTTGACGAAAGAGATTGGACCTAACTGTTTTGCGCATCTCCGCATTGCAAGCATCTAGAGAATTTGGATTGTATTTTACGGCCCACGGCACCGGAGTCGGAGTTTGGGAGACGGCATTTCACGGCATGCAGAGAGAATTACCCATGGAGCTCAAGACACCCCATATAGCATGGCCCAGGCATAGGCAGCCCTTGAAATTGAACAATGAAAAAGTTTCAGCAAATTCCGTTCCAATTCTCATCACGCCGCGGCGCATCTTTTTCATCCGTCGGGTTTCCGCCGACCTGGTCCTTACAAGCGCAGCTGAGCATGCCTCCTCAAAGTTTCGCCATTGGTTATTGAAACCTACAGATCGCATGGGACGAAGGGCTTACCGTTTCTGATTATCCAGAAAGAAAGTGCTCAGCTTTACGTTACAGTGGGTATCGCAGCTTTCACATGCAAACGGGAAGCTTATTGTCTGGCCAATTACGAGGCCCTCGTACTGGGCGACAGGATCTGGGGCATGGAATGACAGAACAGTCTCAGCGAACAACGGAGAACCTGGTCAACTACCCCGGGGCTGGGCAGAATCAAAAAGCTTAAACAGGCGGTCCCGGTGGAGACGGGGAGACTGCGCAGCGCATGGGTAACGACGAGCAAAAGGTCCACGGGGGGGTCCCCGGCGAGAAAGTCACCGGCATGGCGGTCCCGGTCGGCGGCGGCTTTTTTGACAAAGGGCCCGGGAAACGCGGATGTTGCGAAATATGCAGCGGTATTAGAGATGCCCAGCCGGCGGGGCATCTCGATGTAACTTGTTGATGGCAGTGGCAGGAACAAGAGGGGTTCCTGGGTTGGAGAGAGGTTACAATTTGCCGAGACCCGCCTTCAAAGAGGGTTGTTTGACCTGGAAAGTTGCTGGATGTTTCACAGAGACAAAGGTGCTCAGCCATTCATCTTGAAGCAAACCCAAGCCAGAATAACCGACAATCGCTTAAAGTGCCTTCATTAGCTTGACTTCGTCAAGGCATGTCAAGTTTACCAATCGTAAGATGCAACATGAGAATGCCGAGTTGAATCCGTCCATCACTCTTAATGAAAATACAGACCATGCATTTGCAACTCACTTCGAGATGTAGACTTGAATTATCAGACTATGGAGTAAGGGGAGATTTCCGAGCTGGTTGACGCCCCATTGAAGCCATAGACAAAAGTGTCAAGTGCCAGGACCCCACGATAGTGACACCATAGGCAGCCTCGGGGCGCACACTTCTATCAACTGCGAAAAAGCATGTGAAGAAAAGGTACTGATCTTCACAGAGCAAGTCGTTGAAGGCAATATGGCTCGAGTAGTTTAGCATGAGAGCACACGCATTCTCAATCTCATTCTTGCAGAGCGAAGCCTGCGATACGCCGATTAAGAAAGTCGTGCTTACTAACCAATCACGCATTGGCTTTCGGCACCATTCCCGATTAGTCAGATCGGGTTTGAAGGCTTTCATCGGCAATGAGCTCGGGTATCAATTACTTTCTGTTTTCAACTTCACCTCTATGACGACTCACCCCCAGTCATTCCCGAGATGCGAACCAGCGTTTCCTGTGAAGCTTGCCGGTAAAGAGATTTATCTTGATTTATGTTCTGAGCTCTGACGTAATGTTCTCAGCAAATCGAAACTTAGGTGCGTCCACAGTGGCAATCCGCCATGTGAACGGTGCGATAAGTTTGGATACCCAGATTGCCAGCTTTCGCGGCCTCGCGTCAAGCCGATCAGGCGCGCCGCTGCGCGTTCTCGAGTTACAGAAGCTGAGTCGTTTACAACACCGGGTAAGTCGCTCTTCGTATATGTCAAGACCGGGTTCTGCTAACGGAGACTCGAGGCCTTCGAGCCCCTAACACCCTAACGCTTGGAATATCACCGAGCAATGATGATGTAGACGGCCACTTAGGGATGCTTCCCATAAACACAATCATCAAGGCCTTGCACATCTTTAGGACAAACTTTCCCGAGATGAATATGCTACATCCCGATCTCTTTTCCCGCCTCTTCCTGTCAGAGCGCAAGGCCAGTAGCAAAGCCCTGCTAGCAGCATTGCTTGCAGCGATAAAGAAGGAAGAATGCTACATCGATGGGAATTGGATGAACCAGTTACTTCCAAGCGAAGAATATGCATCATTCTCTCGCAATGTTCTTTCAAACGCCATGCTCGGGCCCCCGGAAGTTGTTCTCGTTCAAGCCTACCTTATTCTGACGCTATATGAATGGGGCGTTAGAGATTTCCAAAAGGCTTGGGTGCACTGCGGTAAGCCACCAACATGAAAGAATTGTAACGAAGACTTCGAGTGCTCACGTCCAGTCCAGGCATCGGCATCAGAATCATGCAATCTCTGCATAGCACTCGAATAGCACCATTTTCTCTTGATGAGACTACCAACGTCGGAAAGCCCGATGAGCTGTCCCAAATCATTGAAACTGCGACCTACTGGGCTTGCTTCATATTAGACTGCACGATCAACTCAGGAACGTACAACCCTCGCATGCTATCCATGGCCGAGATGCTCAAGCTTCAAGTCCCTCGAGCTCCACCAGCCAGCGGGTTTCTGTTCGGGTTCAAGCAGAAGCCTCTGACTGAACGAAGTTTGCCCCTGGGTATAGAAGAGTGCTATGAAGTTCTTGTTGAAGGTTTTGCAATCTATGCAGACGTCATGACGTTCGTGTACAATGATGGACGGAAAGCACCCGGGATGTGTGCACCCGCAGAATGCCCCTGGATGCCAGATTCAAAATGGGCAAGGTGTCGGCAATCTCTGGAAACCTGGCGAAGTAACACGGATTCTTGTCTGTACTACCCAAAACACAGCGTCGCGTCGCATGCGAATACCGGCTGCCGAGCATTTGTCTACATCAACCTGCTCTATTATCATTGGTTGGCTGTATTTTCCATCCAACTTCATGTTGCTTCTGACTAACGTAACTTTCAGCATTCTCATGCTCAATAGGGAATACTTTCCGTTCCTGCCGAAGCCGCATGCAAAACCACAAGGTCCTACAGATCCCCCATTTCTCGAAGCTGAGGCACCACCGAATTACTGGGAAAACAGTGCCAAAGAGCTCTTCGAAGCAGCAGCACATGTGGCGACTATCCTGCGTGACGCTCTTCAGTGGGATATGACAATGATGACTCCGGTACCTGGCTTCTGTGGCTTCTCAGCCTGTTATCTGAACCTTTATGCTGTCCATTTTCCCCATATGACAGCGGGATATAGCCCAAAAGCCAAAGATCATCTGGAACTGGGCCTTGCATATCTCAAGGAGTTCCGAAAGGCTTGGGATCTCGGGGAGGGCTGGGTAAGCAATGTGTTTCAACCAGATCTTCCGCTCTGATCACTAAAGCTGTGCAGATCCAAACTATTCAAAATGCCTCGACATTGTTTGAGCAAGTGAACTCTAATGTTGATAGATATCGCCACAGATCACGCCTGGACTTTGAAGTCCTGCATCAATCGGCCCACGAGTTCAGGACGGTTGACAGATCAGAACAACACATGGCTATGATCCGTGGGGCAGAACAGGGAGATGGACAGTCCATCGGTGTTGGAGAAGACGACACCAACGCTCTTCATGACTCAGAAGACCTTGAAAACTTTGATCCTGTGGCTTTGTTGGGAGATCAAGCGCTGTGGCCTACTTGGTACTCTGCTCCTCTGGAGACAGAATATTTTGGAGGTGTTACAGTCCAGATTCCTTGAGAGGTACTTGAGGCATGTATCGTGTTCTAAGCAGATTGTTTAAGCCACGATTCGGAAGAAATAAAACAATCAAAATGAAGTTGTGGCTTTTATACTAAGCTCTATTGTCACTCACCTACGTCCCTAAATGCGCATCAGACGATACGTAGTCTGGCGGCGGGCGATAAGACTAGGAACTGGGCACCCAACAAAACAGATGACGGTGTCCTTGGTTTCGCTCTTCTCTTCTAAGGCATGGTCATTGTTGTAGTGATCTGATGTTTTGATTGGTCACAGAGTGGCATCTCAAGCAGTTCTTTTTCGGGTATGTCCAAACCCGATCTGAAACCCGACCTCACTACCTATGTTGTTGCAGGTCGCACCAGAAAGCTCGATGCGTCTTTTCGACGAAATTGATCGTTCTCATGTGACGAACATTTTCGATACCGAGTCAACTCTTTGGGCCGACAGACTGCATAAAACCTCCACGTATCTTTCCCAAGCAAGCCGACATTAGGTTCTCTGACTTTACACCCAGACCCTTTGACTAAGGTGTCTCAATTCACCATGGCGTTAGATCACGACAGCAAGGCGCCCGCCGATTGGGTGCTGACCGCGGACGCACTTAAAAGTGCTCTCCCCAACATGTCAATGGCTACACGTGCTGTGCATTCGGACGATTTCTTTACCCCTCACCGCGCCATCGCGCCAGGAATGCAGGTCGCGATGAACTATCGCTACGCTCGAGACGCAAAGGACCTAAAGCCGGGCGACAACACAGATGTGAGTCTCGAAATGAATCACTACTTACCTAGCATCAGTAGTTAACAAAACAGCCCAACGCTCCCGAAGACTCTCATGTCTACTCACGATACACGAACTCAAACACGAGCCGACTCGAGATGATCTTGCGGAACGTCTTCGGGGGGCATGTTGTCACTTATTCTAGTGGCCTCTCAGCATTCCATGCATTGATGGTCTGCATCAACCCCAAACGTGTTTTCATTGGTCAAGGCTACCACGGCGTCCATGGAGTTATTGAAATCATGTCCAAGTTGACTGGAGTCAAAAAGCTGACCTTGGAGGACCTCGATCAACTTCAAGCTGGTGATATCGTTCACGTTGAGACGCCACTCAACCCTACCGGCGAGGCAGCCAACCTTGCCTACTACAGCGAGAAGGCTCACGCTGCCGGGGCGTACCTCAGCGTTGATGCGACATTTGCGCCACCTCCTCTCCAAGATCCACTCCAACTCGGAGCTGATGTTGTAATGCACAGCGGCACAAAGTACATTGGTGGCCATTCCGACATGCTCTGCGGTATCCTTGTCATCGGTCAGGATCGTGTCAAAGAAGGTTGGGTCGACACTCTTTACAAGGAGCGCCAAATCATTGGCTCGGTGATGGGAAGCTTAGAAGGGTGGCTCGGTATCCGATCCGTACGCACTCTTCAACTTCGCGTGACCCGGCAGTCGCAGACCTGCACAAACCTGGTCACCTGGCTCAGCCAAGAGATGCATCGATCCGGATCGGTGGTAAACAAGGCTGTTGCCGAAATCCGACATGCTTCTTTGCAGACAGACGCTCTCAGTGATGGCTGGCTTCAAAGGCAGATGCCTGGTGGCTTTGGCGCTGTGTTTAGCCTGTCAATGAGGAGTCCTGAACATGCCAAGAGAATGCCGGGCCGAATGTATGTATTCCAACACGCGACAAGCTTAGGAGGCGTGGAGAGTTTGATGGAATGGCGGTCTATGAGCGATTCAGGATGCGATAAAAGACTGCTCCGAGTGAGTTGTGGTGTGGAGGATATGGAGGATCTGAAGGCGGATCTGGTTCAGGGTATGGAGGTTCTGTTGAAGGAGTTTCCACTGGATATGTGATTTGTCGTCGCTAATTAATATCTTTACTGCTTCTCCACCTCATTTCAAGACTACTACAATACTAGTCGGCCGTTTCAATATTTTATCTCATCAGGCTACTCGCAGTTTATTGACTGGCTTTGCAGAACCCGGGCGGGCAACTTTAACAAAAAATGATATCCCCCACCTCTTTCATTCCTCACATGCCTTCGGCTCTGATAGTTTGAACTCATTCAAAGTTGATGCGATTCGTGAAAAGCATCCTGCCCGTTAATTTCCCACTGTCTTTTTGACCTCGTGCATACCTCTTGCTGTGCTCTCACGCTTTTTCAACCATGGTGCTTGCCCACAGGTAAGTCGTGAGGTCCTAAGATCAGGTCCACCTCGCACATTCAACGGGCCGGCTCTACGTACCGGAGACATCGCGTTCTATTCCCAAATGCGGCCGAGAATTGAAATATCTTACCCAAAGCGTTTGAAATTTCTCAAAGCGACCCAAAGAGGGACGTTAAGCTTGTTCTGGAGCGGTTAGGCGAGCTGACATTCGTCTTGATTGGGGCTAGTCTAGCCTCTGTCTGGACACATTCAACGAGGACCGCACGTGGTTGGTGAGCCTTTGGGGCTAAATCAGTGTCGCAGTTACAACACATGGAACTGTACAAGCTCGCCATTGCAAACATAGGAAGTAGTTGCTTCGCCGAGACTCCCGGCAGCAAACCAGGGCGACTAACTCTGAGACATCCTCAAGAATATCCCCACCGCATGTTGGACAGACCGTCGGTTTCGTCCATCAGCCTTACGTAACGCAAGACACTGCTGGAAATACCGCACCATTTTCAGGTCATAGCAGGAGTTTGATTCCGGATGCGTTCCAACACTTTTGGAACCGCATATCCGGCGATCCGGTAGTCATGGAGTGGCTTAGTACATAAACCGGCCGTTAGCTCTAGATATTGATATGAGGTACCACTCAACGCAACCTTCAAATTCGTTCCTGCTCGAAGATCATCGCCCATTCTGCCGTAAATCAAGGGAGCTACGGAACTTTACTTTCCAGGAGAATATACAGACTCCTCGCTTTGCACTCACAATGGTCGCCTCTCGTCAAAAATCCGATGAAATTGATATCACTAAATACATCACCCCGTGGAAACCCTCGAGCCAGAAGACGTACCTGATTAAGAACGCCAAAATTGTTGACCCTGTCAGCGGCACCACCTCGGAAAACACCTCAATTGCGCTCGCAGATGGCAGAATCGATTTTGTTGAACCGGCTAGCTCTTCCCGCGAGGCGCAGCTGGATGTCAATCCCGAGAATGTAGTGGATATTCAAGGAAAATACGTCTGCCCTGGCCTCATCGACTGCCATGTCCATATTGCGGTGCCCCCTGGCGCAGCATCCCTATCCTCGTACCGCGACATGACCGAGACGAAAAGCCTAATCCGCCAGCCCAATGTTCTCAAGTCCATGCTGAACCGCGGCTTCACTACCGTCCGTGACTGCGGCGGCGCAAGCTTGGCCATGAAAGAAGCGATCGAAGAGGGCATCCACCCAGGACCTCGCCTATTCATCTCTGGGAAAGCACTTTCGCAAACGGGCGGGCACGGAGACATGCGGGGCCGCCACGAAACTATGCCCTGCTGCGGAGGTGATGTATCGGGCATCAGCCGTATTGTGGATGGAGTGCCCGACTGTCTCCGTGTTGCGAGGGATGAGCTACGCCAGGGGGCTGATTTCATCAAGATCATGGGTGGCGGCGGTGTTGCCAGCCCGACGGATCGGATCGACTCCCTGCAGTTCTCTGATGAAGAGATCAGAGCTATCGTTACTGCTGCAACAAATGCGCAGTCGTACGTCTCGAGCCATTGCTACACAACCGAGGCCGTCCGCCAGGCTATTGGGCAGGGTGTCAGGGGCATCGAACACGGCAACCTGATCGATCTGGAAACTGCCAAGCTGATGGCCGAGAAGGGAACATTCCTCACTCCGACGCTTGTTACGCATTTCATGTCCAAAGAATTACATTTTCTCGAACCAGAGTCGGAGGCCAAAGTTACGGAGGTGCTAGACCGCGGGCTTGCGACGCTAAAAATGGCGACGGATGTTGGTGTTACGGTGTGCTTTGGGACTGACCTGCTGGGGCCCACGCACTTTGCGCAGAGCAAGGAATTCTCCATCCGCAGCCGAGTCCAGAGCCCGGTAGAGGTCTTGAGGAGTGCGACTGTCAACGCGGCAAAGTTGCTCCGGCAGGAAGATATGTTGGGCCAGGTCAAAGAAGGATTCATGGCCGATCTTTTGATCATGGAGCGCAACCCATTGGATGACATCTCGATATTGGACAATCCTGAGGAAGCCATATCAGCTCTTTTCAAGGATGGTAGAGTAGTGCGGTCCAGGCTGAGCACGCTGCAGTAAAGGCCAAGCAGGGCCTAGTGGGCGGTGGCTGCCTAAGACAAGTATTCTACCATGACACGTCAATTAAAGTATTCACTCAAAATAAGGGTCTTGTATTGTTATTCAAGGCTAGAATTGGATCAGAATCACTGAAATTTACAAAAAATCAGGGATCATACGAATTTGTGGTAGAAACGATGGCATCATTTATGCCGAGCCACAAGGTCGTACTTACGGTGTACCATTTACTCCCAATTAGACGAACCGATTCTCTGACGTCGCCATGTGATTGAACAGGCGGATGGAACAGAACCAGCGAGGTCTATGCTGGAGAGCCTTCGGTGACCACACCGCCAAAAACTTCATCAGCAACGCCATCCGTTTCTTACAGGCCGAGTGTTTGACGAAGTGTTAAATGAGATGGAGGGAGGTCAGGATCTCAGCGCAAACTGGCTGTTAGCAGTTTCACTTCGAAGAAAGGATGTAGCCATTTCCAACCTCACATGGCATTGGCGGAAATGTGTGTTTGTAGTGCCATACTCGTGACGTTCTGTGGTCATTTTGAATCTAAACATAGACCAGAGCCATACCCGGTGCTGCATGGGTGAAGGTTTCTGGAACCCCCTATTTGAATCTTGCTCGTATTGGTGAGTCCATCCATGTGGAATCTGTGACCAAGGACAGGGCTCATCGTCGATGGGTCATGGCCAAGATACGGCCTCCCTTCCTTTTAGCAGGCGGAGAATTTTCCTAATTCGCACAATGAGACCTTCGTAGAGACATCGCCTAATGCTTTGGCACTCCATCAGGCTCAATCTAGAATACGAACTTGTTGTTCTCTCACGATTTGACTTTGTTGACGTATGAATGAATGGCGTATTTATATAGCAGACACTTTCGCTCAGTGGCAGGTTTTTAAACATCATTCACCAGCATTCAATCGTTCAAGCTCTTCATCGCTCGTTAATTGCAACATTTTCTGCGTCAGTCACTACCAACTTTCAAAATGCGCTACGCACCGATCTTCCTCGCAGCCCTTGCTGCTGCCGCTCCTGCTGAGGTCCCCGGCGTTGAGATCACCAACGTTTCCGCCAAGACTCTGGCCAACAATACGCTTACTTATGAATTTGACGTGCTTGATGGCATCAATGGGCAGACAGTCTATTGCAATGCCGAATGGTAAGAAGGATTTGGTGACTAAGCCTTACATGTACCGTCCTGCTGACAGTGTTATCCAGGGATGATGAGAGCCGGAACACAGCAGCCACCTGCTCTGTGCCCGAGTACGCCGCCAGCATCTACTTCCCTGCAGGCGTTTCCGGCATCCAGGATTGGGTTACCTTCATCGGAGTAGAGGGTCGCCCCACCCGCTATCTTGCTCAGGTCCAGACTGGCACCTCTGACTATGTCTGCGGACACTCTGGCACCGAAGGCGTTCTCAGCCAATGCTTCACTGCTCCTGAGGCGAAGATCCCGGCCGTCGAGGCCAACTGATACTTTCCAAATGCAATCTCTCCTGGCTCTCAACCCTCGCCGTGCCCAAATGCTTGGGCCACCTTCAAACTAAGCAACAAAGGGGGATACAAGTATCGGGGCACAGCTACATCGTACAGGGGAAGAGCATCGAGTCATTCTGGGCGGTTCAAGCTCAATACTGTCATCCTCCTGAGAGCCGTCCTACAGGGGCCCAAGTTTTGTTCTCTTATCCTACTTCTATAAATTACACTTGTTTTTGGTGATATTCCAAGCGCTGGGCCTGAAATATGCGTCTCTTTCTACCACATGTTTGTTCACCTGATACGCTCGTGAGAATAGGTGTGCTGTAATCACGCACTTACCAGCCCATAAATTCACTGAACACGGGCAAAATAGTGCCAAACTACGAATGGCAGGTGGGACGTGACGCTACGACTGGCTTACCCTTTTGAGAAGTTATATCCCGTAGGCAAACTCGCCTAAAGCAACCATCCCATACTGTGGGGGCCAAGTTCCAAGTTTAATTTTGCCCCAGCATCACCAGATTCTTGCCTGTGCATCGTGTACCCTTGACAAATCTAATACCATGGATGGAGACACCTCATACACCTATGGGATCAGCAGAGAATCCAATCTCAAGCGGCACTCCTCACGTACACTCATGACCACTTATAACGCTCTACTGTCCAATGATGTCCTCACACCTGAATCTAGCTACATGGGAGGGCCTAGGGAATTCATACAGGCTGTGTGACCCGCCCTAGCTTTCCCGCATACGGTAATGTAAGCGCCATAGTGTAAAGACGACGCACGTGCGCCTCGTATACGGCGGCCGCGGGGTCTAGTAAAGCTCGAACATATCGCCCAAACCAATGTTCAACTGACGTTAAAGCCGGATTCAGAGCTCGTGATTTGAAGTCTGGATTACGCCATCCAATGTCGTAATTTTACTTCCAGACGTGAAGTTTGTCTTGTTAAAGTCAAGCAATAAAGAAAAAGGAAATGATACTGCCAAGCCATACCAAGACGTTTACTCTCTGTTGCCAGACGTGACACTTAAATAACACTCTGAAATGCGAAGCTTTGTGGGAATAAATTTTATGACAGCGGTCGTTTGTATTTGCCTTGCAATCTCCCATTTTGGGTATAGAAGGCTTTCATCACAGCAGCCCGCTAGGGGAAACAGAACACATCATGGACTAACCGCCCGTCCTTGGTTTCGAGCCAGCACCTTGCACCGAGAGAGGTTATAAGGACAGTAGTAATGTGCGCGAGCTGGTACACAAGTATCTCAGACTTATGCCGCGCGGTGGAATCAAGTCTCCAAGAGCCACACAAACCAATTGCCGAGATCGAAAAGATCAGTAATCGAAAACAAACTCTCGGCAGAAGGCCCGAACATTACGCGCCCGCATGAAAGATTGGGCCACGACAGGGGTTGTCAAACTTCAAACATAGGTAGCCAAACAAAACAAGGGTTCATTCGTTGGTGACAAGTGGAAACTCCGCAAGAACTCTACGCTTATGGTCGTATCAAAGCTGCGGCTATGAGTAGTCATTGAAATGCATTGATGGTAATAATCGAGAGACGTCGGAGTGTTGGTCGGAGTCCGCCAACAGCGAGCTCAGAGGCTGACCGCTGGCTTTGGGGCTTGCCGCCCAGCAGAACACGGAAAATTGAACATCAGTATCTTAGATCTGGAAACACCCAGTAAAGTTCTTGCATAACCGGGAATGTTCGATTTCCGCGAATGAGCAAGAAAGAACAAAGATACCGTTATCGTTGTCCTTTCCCAGATATCGGCCGGAGTGGGATGGATTTGTTAGACCTGACTCTAGTAAAATTCCAGTCGTTGCCCACTGGCGGAAGGTGTGCCGAAGAGGGAGTGGATTATTCATTACCCAATACCGACAGGTCCAGCGGCGCTCCGATCGGACTGCGACGTCTAAGCTCCGAGTACCCGATGATGTACGGGTCCGCGCATCCTCAAACGGAAGCAAAGATAGGTTGAATGCCAAGCCAAGCATCGGGGACGGGGTAATCTCAGAAGTTGCCAGAGCTCCAACGGAACACCAAGAATATCTCAGCAGTCCGATTTACATCGGAACGGAGACCGCGGGCTAGCGACTTTCGGCAGGGTGCCCAATGCCAAGCAGCACTACATAGTAATGCACGCGCCCAGAGGATATTGGAATATTATTCTCCGATGGGTTTTGCCCGCAGGCACGTTGAGCTCATTCGGACTTCTCTGGACAGCATACTCCGATAGTGAAAGATATCAATATTTGAAGCGTGTTATATAAGACATGGCTAATGATTTTTGGAAAGTGTGAATCGTGCAAAAGAGCATCAAACTTTTCTTTTTGACAACCATACAACTGCTAAGAAAAACGCTTTCCTTGATTGCTGAACACCAAGCCCATCAAACCAGCTAATCAATATGACTGCACTGGAGACAACGATTCAGAAGTATGCCGAAGAACGGGATAAGCGTCTTGCTGCTGTGCGCGCTGAGGAATACGCAAGCTTCCGCGATGATCACGGGCTGCGCAACCTTGCGGAAGATCCCTTCATCGACTACGACAACTTAGACACGGGAAAGCCGCTCAAAGATGGAGACGAGGTCAAGTTTCTTGCTATTGGGGCCGGAATCAGCTGTTTGCTCTTCGCTCATCGGCTCATCAAGGCCGGCTTTCAAGCTCACGACTTTGTTGCGGTAGACACGGCGGGCGGCTTTGGCGGAACCTGGTGAGTATACAAAGCTGAAGTTCTGCTTTTGCTGGCATATTCGACAGCAGCTGACTGGGTTGATTTTAGGTACTGGAATCGATACCCTGGTGCCATGTGCGACGTTGAAGGCTACGTGTATCTTCCCCTGCTTGAGGAGACTGGCTACATTCCCAAGCACAAGTACTCATACGGCAGCGAGATCCGTCAACACCTGGAGAACGTCACTAGTACCCTGAAAATTCGAGGAATGTTTGGAACTACTGTTCAGAGCCAGCAGTGGGATGAGAAAGCCGGTCGTTGGGTCGTGTCGATGGTGCAGAACAGTGGACGCGACAGAGATCCCCTCCAGCTGACAGTGAGGACCCAGTTCCTCTTCTCTGCTGGAGGATTCCTCGTCTCTCCACATCTTCCAAAGCTTCCTGGACTCCAGGAATTCATTAGCAACAAGCGACTAATGCACACGGCGCGTTGGGATTACAACTACACCGGTGGTTCGCAAGACAAGCCGGAGTTGTCGAACCTCAAGGACAAGTGTGGTAACAAAAGCTACGATTGCGCTCCCGTAATCGTGGTTCTACTTTTATAATAGTTATAAGCCCGTTTTACTTTACTACCTCTATACTATAATAGTAAAAGTAAGTACTTCGTAGAACGTTAGTATACTAATTATAAGTTTAAATCCTACCTAAAGTAGCTATTTTTCCCTCTTTTAGTCAAGGTAGTATTGTTATGGTCAGCTATCCGACAGTAGGGTCTGCTAACAGAAGCTGGGGATTGATACGTAGTAACAGTACACTAGGGTTGTGATCTAGGTTGTAGGTTGTAGGCTGTGTCGTAGATCGGTAGTCAGAGGCTAAGGTGATTAATCTTAGACTTAACAAGTATTCGCAGTGAAGGTAAGCTGAAAGTATCCTGAGGATGAATATAAAGTTGATTGCTAAAGAGCTATAGAAGTCTAACTATAAGCTAGGCTCAGGTTATACTATATATAAGTCCTAAATAGTACCTTTTATCTAACTTAGGGGTGATTACCTAGGTGTATAAAGTGATCGCGATTAGTTAGTAAGACTAACTGATCACTGAGCGCTTCTTACTACGCTCTACTAATCGTTCTTATCTTATTATCATATGACTTATACTATAGTTCTTCTGTTTCTGAGTGAGTCCCTGTTATTCCTATGATCCTGTAGTATAAATATTCTGTCCTAGCCGCCTGACGCCTGAGTAGGTTATTCAGCTGTTATCCTTGTTTATAGGTTGTAATATTAGGTCCCCTCTCTAAAGGTCTTGTCCTTAAGACCTATTATAAGTAGGTTGTTAGTCCTAGGTTAGAGATCTGTTAATTATGCTTCCTGATTTTACTTACAATGCTGACACTATGTCAGGTTGCGTTTAAAAATTGAAATCGAATTCTGCGTCCACTCTTTATTATTATAATTATGTATTATATATTGCTGAGTTTAGATTTGTGTTACGACCTGTAAACAAGGATAACAGCTGAACAACCTACTCAGGTGTCAGGCAGCTAGAACAGGACATTTATACTGCAGGATTATAGGAACAACAGGGACTCGCCTAGAAATAGAAAAACTATAGTATAAGTCACGTGACGATAAGATAACGATCATCAGGGATCAGAATAATCTAATATAACTTAGGGGCTAAGCAATCATTCTAGATCAGAATAATCTAGCTTAACTTAAGGAATAAAGAGATATATTTAAGAATTAGACTTATATATAGTATAACCTAAGCCTAGCTTATAGTTAGACTTCTATAGCTCTTCAGTAATTAACTTTATATTTATCCTCAGGATACTTTCAGCTTACCTTCACTACGAATACTTATTAAGTCTAAGACTAATCACCTTAGCCTCTAACTACTAATCTATAACACAGCCTATAACTTATAACCTAGACTATAACCCTAGTATACTGTTACTATATATTAATCCCTAGCTTCTATTAGCAGACCCTACTATTAGATAGCTGACTATAACACTTTGATTGCTTCTGTTCAGTAAGTTAACTATTAAGACCTATTAATAGTACAGATAAGATATCCTCTTATACTTCTACTAAGTTACCTACTTTAGGAAGCTCTTCTTCTTCTAAATAGCTAGTCAGAAACCTAGCTAAGGAACTTAAGGGAGCCCTAATAACCATAGACTTAGATAATAAAGTTACCCTTAAAAAGGAAACCTATAATAAACTCTAAGCCTAAGTTAAGAAAGGAGACAATAATATAGCCAAGATATAAACTATATATAATAAGATAGCTAGTAAACTCTAAGGCCTTAAGAGTATAATCTAAGAACTTAGTAATAGACCCTAATAATTTCAGAACCTTGAAAATAAAATCGCACGCCTAGGAGGACAGGGCAACAACCCCCTCATATAAGAACTTCAGAACAAAGTTAATACTCTTCATACTACTGCTAATATTATTACTACCCCTATAGGAAGATAACAGAAACTTAAGCTTAGTATACTAGTTACTTATAATAGAACCTCTAGAACTCTCAAAGGATTTCTAATCTAGGTTAAGAACTACTAGAACTTCTACTATAGAGACTTTACTAATAAAACTAAGAAGGTAGTATATATAGCTACCTACCTTAGAAAGAGAGCCTTTAAATAGTTTGAACTAATCTAGGAAGAGTACCTTAAGTATAAGGCCCTCGACGAATGCTCTATAGAAACCTACGATATCTACGCTAATTTCCAAGGATTTAAAGACGTACTTAGATCACTCTTCTAGAACCTAGATAAGAAACGATAAGCTAAACATAACCTCGCTTAGCTTAGACAGACTAAATCTACTAAGGATTACTCTATTAACTTTAAATAACTCAGTATCTAACTTAATCTCACTAAAGAAACTAAGATCTTTATATTCTATTAAGGACTTAAAGACGAAGTTAAAGATAAGATTATTAAGATCGATTAACTAGAGGACTTTCTCTAATATATAGAACTTGCTATTAAGATTAATAACCGCCTCTATAAACGATAAAGAGAATAAGGAAATAAATAATAAAATCTAAACTTAGGATGTAAGTATTAGTAGTAGTCCTAGAGTAAGTTTAATAACCAGCAGAATAATAATAAACCCTGTAATAACTGGAATAATACCTAGCAAAGCACTTCTTATAGATAATATAGCAGACTTATAGACCTTAGCACTGCTATTAAAAACAACGACAAGAAACTATAGAACCCTAAGTACTATAACTGCGAAAGAATAGGATATATTGCTAGAGACTGTAGATAACCTAAGAAGCTTAACTGGAAACCTGTATTTAAATATACTAAGCAAGTTAGTATAGTAACTAAAACGCCCTATACATCCCTTTTATAGACTAGATGCTATAACAATAAATGCTTTACTTACTGCAGTAATAAGGAAGCTATAGGACACTAGCCTAGCAACCTAGACTGCAGAAGAACAGGTTATAATATAACTATCCTAGAAATTAAGACTAAGACCTTTATAATAGCTTCCTAAGCTAACAGCAAGCTAGTTAGAAAGACCACTGAACAACTCGACGAAATGCTTCACGTCTAACAACTTGACATAGTTAACTCTAACCCTATAGATTATAATATAGAAACCTGACAGATAAACTAAAAACAGCAGATTATAAGTAATAACGAATAATAAATCCTATACCTCGAAGTAGTACAGACACTTCAGCTATAACAAGCATGAGAAGAACTAGACAATATTATATAGTATCGCTAAATTAGTGTCCTGATAGCATACCTCGAATAACGAAGAAATATATAAGGAAAACCTACTAGAATCGAGCAAATTAACTAAGAACTTAAAAAATAAATTAAAGAAGAATCTAATAAAGAACCTGAACACTAACACAACCTCTTAACTAAATAACAGATCCTTAGTCTCACTAGTAATTAGACTTTCAGAGAAAGAGAGAGTTCCTTTTATAACTTAGATAAACCTCGTAACGTTGCCTACTAACATGCTCAGGCAGAAATCGCTTATAAGTTCACCTCTAGCATAGATACCACCAGCTCTAAAGAAGAATCTAATAATAAAAAAGAGACTTAGCAGCTTATTTAGCACTAGATAATTAATATAAGCTGTAATAACTAATAATAGTACTTCTATAGAATATCTACTAATATAAGAGACTAGGACTACATTTTGAAGCTATATACAGAAGATCACCCTACACTTAAATATAATTATTATAACTACTAAAACCTCTTCTAGCTATAATATATCTTTAATAAATACAAGGAACACCTTAGAGATAAATATAAGTACTAATTCTACTCTAGAAGATATAATAAGAACTCTATCTAGAATATTTACACTTAAACTACTATAGTTAGATAGACTATAACTATATTCAACAATAATATAGCAACTTTTAGCCTAAGCCTGCAATACTCTATAAGATATTAATATAACAATATAATAAAATAGGAAGAATACTGAAAAGATAAATACTTTATATATATAGTTCAGAAGGCTAAAGCTTACAGACTCCTATAAGAAGGATTAAGTCCTCTAAGACTCTGATTCCAGGAGAATCGCCTCACGAAGGCATAATAGGAAGGAAAACAAATCACCTACCCCAGACAGCCAGAGCAGTTAAAAAACTAGACTTACCTACTAATAAAGGATTAAGATAGGCAATAATAATAAGGTCTATATATCTAGCATCCCTAGACTAGAAAGTATACCTATAACTTGCAGTTATTATTAATAACACTATAACTATTACGCTTATTAATAGTAGAGCTGAAATAAACTTTATATTACCTTAAATAGTGAACAGATTATAACTACTATAGTAAAAGAAGAAATATATATACTAACTTAGTAATATAGAAAGAAAATAAGTCTAGTATAAAGGAAGAACTATTAAAAGTAAGACTACGCTCCTTAAGATAAGTTACTTAGATTGAAACGAATAACTCTAATTTAATATTACTGAACTTAGTGTATATAATATTATACTAGGAATACTATAGCTTAAGAAAAACAACTTATAGATAGATTAGAGAACAGGCTAACTCTATTAGGATAATAATAATCTAGTTTCTGAGCAGCTCTGTAGAACCCAGGCCTTAAATAGATCTACTTACTATAGAGCAGCAAAACGATATATCTACTACTTTAAAGCAAAAGAAGCTATGTTATAACTATTAAAGACTGTAGATCTTGAATAGAAAGATGATCTCCTTCTATCTATCCTAGAAGAATATAGAGTTTATAAGAAACTCTTCGTAGCTGAATTAGAAACTAGACTGCCTAAATATATGAATTTCGATTATGAAATCCCTATTAAGGAAGGGAAGAAGTCTAAATTCAATAAAATCTATAGACTTAACCTAATAGAGATAAAAGCCTTTAATAAATATCTTAATAAAAACCTTAAGAAAGGCTATATCAGAGAATTAATATCACTAGCAGGAAGCCTAATCCTGTTTATACTAAAAAAGAACAGCAAACTATAACTATATATTAACTACTGAATACTTAATAAAATAATAATTAAAAATCAGTACCTACTACCTTTAATTAATAAACTCTAATAACTACTTTATAAAGCTAACTACTTTATAGCACTAGACCTTAAAAATGCTTATAACCTTATTTGAATAAAGAAAAGAGAAGAATAGAAAACCACCTTTAGAATATATAAAGGATATTTCAAGTACCTTGTTATACCTTTCAGTCTTACTAACGCCTTAGCTACTTTCCAGAATATAATTAACTAGGTTCTTAGGAAATTTATAGATATCTTTATAGTTATCTACCTTAATAATATCTTTATCTTCTCTATAATAATAGAACAGTATAAAGAGTATATATACCTTGTATTATAAGCCTTCTAAGATACTAAGCTTCTAGTTAAACTAGAGAAAAGCATATTCTACACCTAGGAAGTAGAATACCTCAGATTTATAATTACCTCTAAATATATCAGTATATTAAAAAAGAAAGTTTAAGCTATATAGGAATAGCTAACACTAACTAACCTTAAAGAGGTCTAAAGATTCCTTAGATTTATTAACTTCTACTGAAAATTTATTAGACTCTATAGGAAAATCAACACACTTCTTACAGACCTTAGCTGCAAAGATTAACTATTTAAATAGAAAGAAGCCTAGAGCATAGCTTTCTAAACTATTAAGGACTGTATCACTAGTAAACTAGTCCTAATAATTCTAAATCTAAAAAAACAGTTCGAAGTTAAGACAGACGCTTCAAACTTCGCCCTCAGAGCGTAACTATCCTAGAGAGATTCAGAAGGACGTTTACATCCCTACGCCTTCTTCTCCCGCAAGCTCTGCAGACTATAACTTAACTATTAGATCCATAATCAGGAATTTATAGCAATCATTGAAGCCTTTAAGGAATAGAGACCTTTACTCCCAGGAACTATTCACTAAGTACTTATATACATTGATTATAAGAACCTAGCATATTTCACTACTTCGAAGGAACTCAATAAACAACAAATTAAATAGTTAGAATTCTTCTTAGAATTTAATTTCTAAATTATCTATTGAAAAGGATTGGAAAATAATAGAGCTAACGCTCTTAGCTAATAACTAGACTATAACATCCTAGTACTAAAAGAAACCTAAGTAATTCTCAAATATAATAATAACAGAGACTTTATACCTGCTACGAAAGCCTTTATAATAACTAGACAATCTATAGCTAGCCTGCTTAGTAAACTAGATAATAAAGCTATCAGAGAATTCCACAGCACACTAGTATATAGTTACTAAGGAATTATAAAGACTTAGAAGCAACTATAATAATAATATAGAGAAAAGATTACTAGAGAATATATTATAATAGTAATTAAAGATTATAAGGTTTGTCTGAAAAGCAAACTAGCCTGACACTAACCTTATAAATTGTTATAACCTTTACCTATACTACAAACCGCCTAGTACTCTATATCCCTTAACTTTATTATTAAACTACTGAAGTCTTAAGAACCTCTTACAGAAGTCCACTATAACAGTATTCTTATTATTATCAACAGACTTATAAAGTACGCCTACTTCATCTTATACAAAGAAGCAAGCAATACTGAAGAATTCGCCTATATATTTCTCAAATATATTATTGCTAATCATAGAACACCTAAGGAAATTATGTTAGACAGAGATAAGATCTTCACTTCTAAGTTTTAGAAATTAATTATATTATAACTTAGTATTAAGTAAGCAATATCTACTGCCTTTTACCTGCAGACTAATAGATAAATAGAATAAATCAACTAGATCCTTAAAACCTACCTCTACGCCTATATTAATTATAACTAAGATAATTAGGTAGTACTACTACTAATAGCTTAATTCGCCTATAACAGCGCAGTAAGAGAAAGTACTAAGGAATCCTCTTTCTACTTCAACTATAGATTCGAACTAACTACCTATAGAGAACTATAACCTAGCCTAGCAACACTAAAAGCTGTTGCTATAATCAGATAAATCAAAGATATCTAAGAGAATACGTGCAAAGAACTTGAATTTGTATAATAATGAATGATATACTTTAGTAATAAATAAAGGATTAAAGGACTAACCTTAAAAGAGAGAGATAACGCCTATTTTATACAGCAAAACATCAAAACAAAACAACTAAATAATAAACTAGATTTTAAAAAACTTAGACCTTTCAAAATCCTCTGAAAAATCTCACTAGTTAACTATAAACTTAATCTAGCTAACATAATAAAATGTTTTCTGATATTTCACATCTTACTACTTAAGCTAGTACTATAAGGATCACAGACAAACAACCTTATTATTATAGAAGACAATAAACCAGAATACAAAGTCGAACGAATTATTGACTACCTTGAAGAACTGGAAGGATATTAATACCTTATTAAGTAGAAAGGATATAGTCACAAAGACAATATATAGGAACCAGCTAAGAATATCACTAATGCAAAGGATAAACTTACGACCTACTAGCAATAACACTAAGAACGAAAAGTAACGCTAGCAGCACTAGCAGTACTACCCCTAATAAACACTACTAGCTACCTATATATCTAACACCTATATAGATATATCAGACTATCTATAGAAACAGACAGACTGTAATAAAGAAAACTATTTATTTGCCTAGAGATACTAAAAACTAACTAAGATACCTCTGAAGAATTAACTACAGCTAGAATACCTAAGTCTATAACACCTATACTTAAAGAAGACCAGTCTAACTTATTTAAAGCACTTTATAACAACAGATCTTTAAGCACCTAAGACTCCTAAGCCTCTAAAGACTGCTTTTCCACCTCCTATTTATTAATAGACTATATTCTATAATAGATTAAGTCTAAACTATATTCTCTTAGAAACTTCTTCTGTTTATAAAGATAAGATAAGTAACTAAGAGTTATTACTAACTATATCTAAAGAACCTCTAGTACCTTTTCAGCCTCTTACTCTTCTTGCTCTACTTTCTTTTACTCTCTAAAACAATAATTCACTATAACTAATTAACATCCACTCTAATCACCCAGGAAAACAACTTATAAGCATTCGCTATATTACTGCTATTATAGTCCGTCAAACTATACTTAACATACTTACTATAGCATTTTAAGTTAATAAGGTCTATCTTATATATATAATTATACTAGAAGTAAAAAGAATAAGTATTATATTATAACTATAGTGATTAACTAAAGCAGTAAAGGCCTGCTGATTATAATAAATCTAAGCATAATAAGTTTCATAAGAATCAGATTTTTAAATGCAACCTGATATAATATTAGTATTATAAGTAAATCAGAAAGTATAATTAACAGATCCCTAACCTAGAACTAATAACCTACTTATATTAAGTCTTAAAAACAAGACCTTTAAAGAGAGGACCTAATATTACAACCTATAAATAAGGATAACAGCTGAACAACCTACTCAGGCGTCAGGCAGCTAGAACAGGATATTTATACTACAAGATCACAGGAATAACAAGGACTCGCCTAGAAACAGAAAAACTATAGTATAAGTTATATAACGATAAGATAACAATTATTAGAGATTAGAATAATCCAATATAACTTAGAGGCTAAGCGATTATTCCGGATTAGAATAATCTAGCTCGACTTAAGGAATAAAGAGATATATTTAAGAATTAGACTTATATATAGTATAACCTAAGCCTAGCTTATAGTCAGACTTCTATAGCTCTTTAGCAATTAACTTTATATTTATTCTTAGGATACTTTCAGTTTACTTTCACTGTGAATACTTATTAAGTCTAAGACTGATTACCTTAGCCTCTAACTACTGATCTATAACACAGCCTATAACTTATAACCTAGACTACGACCCTAGTATACTGTTACTATATATCAATCCCCAGCTTTTGTTAGCAGACCCTACTGTTGGATAGCTAACCGTAACAATTTGCTGTTGATATGCTTTGTTTATATTATTATTCTTTAGAGAAGCATTATAAGCTGCTTTCTAGAGGTGAAGTTTATAGCAAGTATACTTATTTAGAGCAGTCTTATAATACAGCGGTAGATGCTGTTTATACTTATAAGTTCCCTTATACCTATGCTAGTATAGCTTGCTAAGCTTGTTATAGTTAATTATTTGCTTAATAAGGCTGCTTGTCTAGAGGATATAGAGGTGGCTGAAGAGGAAGTTTTAAGAAAGAAGGCTGCTACTTTGTATACTATATAGGCTGAGTTAGATAAGTCTATAGTGTAGTTAGATTGTTTATATAAGTAGAAGAGGATAGTGTTTTAGAAAGGTTAAGAGGTTACTGAGGGGGAGCTAGTAATATCTCTAGTGTCAGAGGTTTAGTTAATAGGTAGCTTTAGTATAATAGATTTAGATACTGTTTTTAGTAATTAAAATCTAGATACTTTAAACTTTCTATTAGGGGAGTCTTAGTTAGTTTCTAGTGTTTCTAGGCGAATAAATAGTTTTCTTTGTTATAGTCTGTCTATTTCTACTAGTAATCTGATATACTTATATAGATATCTAATATATTAGTAACTAGTTATATTTGTTAGGAGTAGTATTGCTAGCGCTGTTAGCATTATTTCTTATTCTTAGTATTATTGCTAGTAAGCTGCGAGTTTGTTCTTTATATTAGTGATATTCTTAGCTGGTTTCTATATATTGTCTTTATAACTATAACTTTTCTATTTAATAAGGTATTAGTATTCTTCTAGTTCTTCTAAGTAGTTAATAATCTGTTCGACCTTATACTCTAGTTTGTTATCTTCTATGATAATAAGGTTATTTATCTGTGATCTTTATAGTGTTGGTTTAAGTAGTAAAATATAAAATATTAGAAAACATTTTATTATATCAGGTAGATCGAGTTTATAGTTAACTAGTGAGATTTTTCAGAGGATTTTAAAAGGTCTAAGTTTTTTAAAATCTAGTTTGTTATTTAGTTATTTTATTTTAATGTTTTGCTGTATAAGATAGGCGCTATCTCCCTCTTTTAAAGTTAGTCCCTCAATCCTTTATTTATTGCTGAAATATATTATTTATTATTATATAAATTCAAGTTCTTTATATATATTATCTTAGATATCTTTAATTTGTCTGATTATAGTAACAGCTTTTAATGCTGCTAGGTCAGCTTAAGGTTCTCTATAAGCAGTTAGTTCGAATCTATAGTCAAGATAGAAAGAGGATTCCTTAGTGCTTTCTCTTACTACATTATTAGGCGAATTAAGCTATTAGTAGTAGTACTACCTAATTATTTTAGTTATAGTTAATATAGGCGCAGAGATAGGTTTTAAGGATCTAGTTAATTTGTTCTGTTTATCTGTCAGTCTATAAGTGAAAAGCAGTAGATATTGCTTGTTTAATGCTGAGTTATAATATAATTAACTTCTAGAATTTAGAAGTGAAGATCTTATCTCTGTCTAATATAATTTCTTTAGGTGTTCTGTGGCTAGCAATAATATACTTAAGGAATATATAGGCGAATTCTTCAGTATTGCTTACTTCCTTATATAGGATGAAGTAGGTATACTTCGTGAGTCTGTTAATAATAATAAGAATGCTGTTATAGTAGACTTCTGTAAGAAGTTCTTAAGACTTCAGTAGTTTGATAATAAAGTTAAGTGATATAGAGTGCTAGGCAGTTTGCAGTACTAGTAAAGGTTATAGCAATCTATAAGGTTAGTATTAGGCTGGTTTGCTTTTTAAGCAAACCTTGTAATCTTTAATTACTACTACAACACGTTCTCTAGTAACCTTTTCTCTATATTATTATCGTAGTTATTTCTAGGTCTTTATAATTCCTTAGTAACTATATACTAGTATGCTGTGGAATTCTCTGATAGTTTTATTATCTAGTTTACTAGATAGGCTAGCTATAGATTATCTAGTTATTATAAGAGCTTTTATAGCAGGTACTAAGTCTCTGTTATTATTATATTTAAGAATCACCTAGATTTCTTTTAGTACTAAGATATTATAGTCTAGTTATCAGCTAAGAATATTAGCTCTGCTATTTTCTAATCCTTTTTAATAGATAATTTAGAAATTAAATTCTAAAAAGAATTCTAACTATCTGATTTATTATTTATTAAGTTCCTTTAAAGTAGTGAAGTATACTAGGTTCTTATAATTAGTGTATATAAATACTTAGTGAATAGTTCCTAAGAGTAGAGGTCTCTATTCTTTCAAGGCTTTAATGATTACTATGAGTTCTTTGTTATAGATCTAGTAGTTAAGTTCTAGTCTATAGAGCTTATGTGAGAAGAAGGCGTAGAGATATAGATATCCTTCTAAGTCTCTCTAGAATAGTTATACTCTAAGGGCGAAGTCTAAGGTATCTGTTTTAACTTCGAACTATTCTTCTGGGTTTAGGATTATTAGGACTGGTTTACTAGTAATATAGTCTTTAATAGTTTAGAAAGCTATATTCTAGGCTTCTTTCTATTTAAATAGTTAATCTTTACAGCTGAGGTTTATAAGAGGTGTGTTGATTTTTCTATAGAGTCTGATAAATTTTTAGTAGAAGTTAATAAATCTGAGAAATCCTTAGACTTCTTTGAGGTTAGTTAGTGTTAGCTATTCTTATATAGCTTAGACTTTCTTTTTTAATATGCTGATATATCTAGAGGTGATTATAAATCTGAGGTATTCTACTTCCTAAGCATAGAATATACTTTTCTCTAGTTTAACTAAGAGCTTAGTATCTTAGAAAGCTTAGAGTATAAAGTATATATTCTTTATATTATTCTATTCTTATAGAGAAGATAAGAATATTATTAAGGTAGATAACTATAAAGATATCTATAAATTTCCTAAGAACCTAGTTAATTATATTCTAGAAAGTAGCTAAGGTGTTAGTAAGACTGAAAGGTATAATAAGGTACTTAAAATATTCTTTATATATTCTAAAGGCAGTCTTTTATTCTTCTCCTTTCTTTATTTAGATAAGGTTACAAGCACTTTTAAGGTCTAGTGCTATAAAGTAGTTAGCTTTATAGAGGAGTTATTATAGTTTATTAACCAGAGGTAATAAGTACTAGTTTTTAATCGTTATTTCGTTAAGCATTCAGTAGTCGATATATAGTTATAGCTTACTGTTCTTCTTAGGTATGAACAGGATTAAGCTTTTTGCTAGTGATATTAATTCTCTGATATAGCCTTTCTTAAGGTTTTTATTAAGGTATTTATTAAAGGCTTCTATCTCTGTTAGGTTAAGTCTGTAGATTTTATTAAACTTAGGTTCCTTCCCTTTTTTAATAGGGATTTTATAATTAAAATTTATGTGTTTAGGCAGTCTGGTTTCTAATTTAGCTACGAAGAGTTTCTTATAAACTCTGTATTCTTCTCGGATAGATAGAAAGAGATTATCTTTTTATTTAAGATCTACAGTCTTTAGTAGTTATAATATAGCTTCTTTTACTTTGAGGTAGTAGATATATTGTTTTGCTGCTCCTTAGTAAGTAGATCTATTTAAAGCCTAGGTTTTATAGGGCTGCTTAGAGACTAGATTATTATTATCCTAATAGAGTTAGCCTATTCTTTAATCTATCTATAGGTTATTCTTTTCAAGCTATAGCATTCTTAACATAATATTATATATACTAAGTTTAGTAATATTAAATTAGAGTTGTTTGTTTTGATCTAGGTAACTTATCTTAAAAGGTATAGTCTTGTTTTTGATAGTTCCTCTTTTATACTAGATTTGTTCTCCTTCTATATTACTGAGCTGGTATATATATTTCTTTCTTTGCTATAGTAGTTATAATCTGTTTATTACTTAGAGTGATATAAAGTTTATTTTAGCTCTGCTGTTAATAAGCGCGATAGTTATAGTGTTGTTAATAGTAACTGTAAGTTATAGGTGTATTTTCTGGTCTAGAGATACTAGATATATAGATCTTATTATTATTACCTATCTTAGTCTTTTATTAGTAGGTAAGTCTAGTTTTTTAACTGCTTTTATTATCTAGGGTAAGTGATTTGCTTTCTTTCCTGTTATGCCTTCGTGAGGCAGCTTTCCTGGAATCGAAGTCTTAGGGGGCTTGATCCTTCTTACAGGAGTCTATAGGCCTTAGCTTTCTAAGTTATATATATAAAGCATTCGTCTCTTCAGCATTCCTCCTATTTTATTGCGTTGTTATATTAGTATCTTATAGGGTATTATAGGCTTAGGCTGAAGGTTGCTATATTGTTGTTGAACGTGGTTATAGTCTATCTAACTATAGTAGTTTAGGTGTAAACGTTCTGGATAGAGTTCTTATTATGTCTTCTAGGGTAGAACTAATACTTATATTTGTCTCTGAGGTATTCCTTGTATTTGTTGAAGAAGTATTATAGCTAGAAGAGGTTTTAGTGGTTATAATAGTTATACTTAAGTGTAGGGTAATCTTCTATATAAAGCTTTAGAGTGTAGTCTTTATTTCTCTGATTTACTAGGATACTATAGAAGTATTGCTATTAGTTATTATAGCTTATATTAACTGTCTAGTGCTGGATAAGTTGCTGAGTTTCTTCTTTATTATTAGATTCTTCCTCGGAACTAGTGTTGTCTATGCTAGAGGTGAACCTATAAGTGATTCCTGCCTGAGCATATTAGTAGGCAATATTATAAGGTTTATCTAGGTCGTAAAGGGAACTCTCTCCTTCTCTGAAAGTCTAATTACTAGTGAGACTAAGGATCTGTTATTTAGTTAAGAGGTTATATTAGTGTTTAGGTTCTTCGTTAGATTCTTTTTTAACCTGTTCTTCGAGTTCTTAGTTAATTTACTCGATTCTAGTAGGGTTTCTATATATATTTCTTTATTATTCGAGGTATGCTGTTAGGGCACTAGTTTAGCGATACTATATAATATTATCTAGTTCCTCTTATGCCTATTATAGCTGAAGTGTTTATACTACTTCGAGGTGTAGGATCTGTTATTTATTATTACTTATGATCTGCTGTCTTGTTTCATACTAACAGATTCAGTTCGTTTCCTGTTAGACTTAGGCTTCTAACTCTTAGATTATTTGTCAGGTTTCTGTGTTATAACCTATAGGGTTAGGGTTAACTATGTTAAGTTATTAGACGCGAAGTATTTTGTTAAGTTGTTTAGTAGTCTTTCTAACTAGCTTGCTGTTAGCTTAGGAAGCTATTATAAGGGTCTTTATCTTAGTTTCTAGGATAGTTATATTATAACCTGTTCTTCTGTAGTCTAGGTTGCTAGGCTAGTGCCCTATAGCTTCCTTATCGCTATAGTGGGTGAAGCATTCGTTGTTATAGTATCTAGTCTATAATAAGGATATATAAGGTGTTTTAGTTGCTATGCTGACTTGCTTAGTCTGTTTAGGTATAGGTTTCTAGTTAAGCTTCTTAGGTTGTCTGCAGTCTCTAGCGATATATCCTATTTTTTCGTAGTTATAGCATTTAAGGTTCTATAGTTTCTTGTTGTTGTTTTTAGTAGCAGTACTAAGGTTTATAGGTCTGCTATATTATCTATAAGAAGTGCTTTGCTAGGTATTATTCTAGTTATTACAAGGTCTGTTGTTATTCCGCTGGTTATTAAACTTACTCTAGGGCTACTACTAGTACTTACATCCTAAGTTTGGATTTTGTTGTTTATCTCTTTGTTCCTTTTGTTACTTATAGAGGCAGTTATTGATTTTAATAGCAAGTTCAGCATATTAGAGGAAGTCTTCTAGTTAATCGATCTTAACGATCTCATCTTTAACTTCATCCTTAAGTCCTTAATAGAATATAAAGATCTTAGTTTCTTTAGTGAGATCAAGCTAGATACTAAGTTGTCTGAAGTTAGCAGAGTAGTCTTTAGTAGACTTAGTCTATCTAAGCTAGACAAGGTTATACTCAGCTTATTATTTTTTATTAAGGTCCTAGAAAAGTAACCTAAATATATCCTTAAATCCTTGGAAATTAGTGTAGATATTGCAGGTTTCTATAGAGTACTTATTAAGGGTTTTATACTTAAGGTATTCTTTCTAGATTAGTTCGAACTATTTAAAAGCTCTCCCTCTGAGATAAGTAGCTATATATACTACCTTCTTAGTTTTATTAGTAAAATCTCTATAGTAGAAGTTTTAGTAGTTCTTAACTTAGATTAGAAATCCCTTGAGAGTTTCTAGGGTTTTATTATATATAACTAAGGTATTAAGCTTAAGCTTCTGTTATCTTCTTATAGAGGTAGTAATAATATTAGCAGTAGCCTAGAGAGTGTTAACTTCGTTCTAGAGTTTCTATATAAAGGGGTTATTACTTTGTCCTCCTAGGCGTGCAATTTCGTTTTCAAGATTCTGAAATTATTAAGGTCTATTACTAAGTTCTTAGATTATATTTTTAAAGCTTTAGAGTTTATTAGCTATTTCGTTATATATAGTTTATATCTTAGCTATATTATTATCTTTTTTCTTAACTTAGGCTTAGAGCTTATTATAAGTTTCTTTTTTAAGGGTAACCTTATTATTTAAGTCTATAGCTATTAAGGCTTCCTTAAGTTCCTCAGCCAGGTTTCTAACTAGCTATTTAGAAGAAAAAGAGCTTCCTAGAGTAGGTAACTTAGCAGAAGCATAAGAGGATATCTTATCTATACTATTAGTAGGTTTTAATAGTTAACTTACTAAATAGGAGTAATTAAAGTGTTATAGTCAGCTATCTAATAGTAGGGTCTGCTAATAGAAGCTAGGGATTAATATATAGTAATAGTATACTAAGGTTATAATCTAGGTTATAGGTTATAAGCTATATTATAGATTAGTAGTTAGAGGCTAAAGTGATTAATCTTACTTAGACTTAATAAATATTTATAGTAAAAGTAAGCTGAAAGTATTCTGAGGATAAATATAAAGTTAATTACTAAAGAGCTATAGAAGTCTAACTATAAGCTAGGCTCAGGTTATACTATATATAAGTCCTGAACAGTACCCTTTGTCTAACCTAGAGGTGATCACCTAGGTGTATAAAGTGATTGCGATCAGTTGGTAAGACCAACTGATCACTGAGCGCTTCTCGCTGCGCTCTACTGATCGTTCTTATCTTATCGTTATATGACTTATACCATAGTTCTTCCGTTTCCAAGTGAGTCCCTGTTGTTCCCGTGATCCTGTAGTATAAATGTCCTGTCCTAGCTGCCTGACGCCTGAGTGGGTCGTTCAGCTGTTATCCTTGTTTACGGGTCGTAACTGTAAGGGGCTGGCCCCTAGGCTTGTTCAACGTAGAGGTGCCGTCGATTGACTATTCTAAGCTGAAGAAGGAGGAAAGGACTTTACAGGGATAGGCGCCTAGCAGCAGTGATGCAGACCGGGGCTAGGCGGTGTGCTACAGCAGAATAGTGGATCCGGCGGAGCCGGATCTCGGTAGCTGCTCCGGCAAAGCTGGAGATCTCGGCTGGGCTCTAGCCTGTGATATTACCTCCCCGCTCCCCTCCAGGGGCGCGTCCGCGGCGCTAAAGCTGGGTCTCTGTTATGCTTTATCGCAGGGCTGTAACGTCGTTCGTAAGCCTCTATCGCTTCCGTCCCCTGGAGCGTCTTAATAGGTTCCCAGGTTCTCTCTGCGTATCCTTCCCACTTAACCAGCACTTCACGGCGTCTCCCACGCCCTTGACGCTTCCAGGCAGCGGCGTTGATACTCTCTATATTCCAGGTCTCCTCGCTTTTGTCGTCTATAATTAGGGGTGGCTGCTTGTTGTCTAGTGTTTGCCCAGGTAAAGGGTTGTTACCTGCATGCTTCAGGGTATCCACGTGGAAGCGTGGGTATATAGCTGTTGGCATGTTAAGCTCTACCATGTATAGTGAGATAACCTTTGTAATGGTATATTTATAGTGCAACTAATCCAGTTTCTTGCATGGCCTAGGGGACTTATAGTGGCCTATGTGAAGCCAGACTTTGTCGCCTGCTTCTAGTCTCTCTGTAGGCTGGCGCTTCCTGTTAGCCAGCTCCTCATAGCATTGCTGCGTTGAGGCAAGGGTCGACCATGCTATATCTATTATATCTTAGAGCCTTGTTACTAACTTGCGTGCCAGGTCCTTGCGAGGGCCTTTATAGTCTTTTAGGTCTGCCTCTTAAACCTGGACAGGCTCTAGGTAGTATCTGTGTTCTAAGAAGAAGCTGCTTATGCCTATAGCGCTGCTATCGCAGCTACAGAGCACTAGTTAAGCTGCTGGGAAGTTATTCGCCTAATCCTTCTACAAGTAGGTAATATAATTGCATAGGTAGGCCTAGATCTCTTAGTTCATCCTTTCTAGGCTGCTATCAGTCTGTGGGTGATAGGTAGTACTAAGCTGCTGTTCTATTCCTAAAAGCTTGCAGAATTGCTGCTAGAAGCAGCTTGTCTAGTTGCTTCCTCTGTTGCTTATAATTGAAGTAGGGATGCTATAGAAGCAGAAGTAGCAGCTTAGGAATTATTCAGCGCAGGCTTCAGCTTCTATACTTTCTATAGCTTCAAAGGTTACGCCTTTTCCTAGCTAGTTAATAATTACTTAAAAGTATCCTTCACTCTTATCTGTAAAGAGAAGGTTAGTAATAAAATCTATAGCAAGGTTGCTTTATATATGCTGCGGTATTAGTAGAGGTTTTAAAAGTCTTTTTTAATACTCTCTCTAGATATAGCTTTATTTGCAGCTATTATAATTACAGCAGAAGCGTTATACTAGCTATAACTAGCCAGGCTAGTAGAAGCGCCTACTAACTAATGCGAAGGTATTATCTCTACTAAGATGTCTACTAAGTACTGAGTTGTAGCTGCTTTGAATAATATAGGTATATAATATATTCGTCTTACTATTTAGGTCTTTACTACTTAATACTTAGATCTAGTCTCTGAATAGTAGTTAGTTACTATTATTAATCTTATACTCAGCAATCTAGACCTTTAGCTTGAAGCTAGAAAGGAAGCTTCTTTCTTATTATTTCACAGCATTATATGCCTGCTAGTAGACTTAGTCTTGCCCTTAGGTCTGGTCCCAGAGTTGCTATAGTTCCTTATTATTAGTGAACATAAGCACTGATAGGGCTGCCTCTATACGTCGTGTACGCGTTAAGATAAGAGCTACTTCAAGAAGAAGCTGGAGAATCCAGCCTTGTTCGCGCTCGTCCTCTAGAGATGTAGGTACCTCTTGTTCGCGTCTAGAGAGTGCGTCTGGCACTACTGCTTCACTTCCTGGCTGGTACTGTATCTTGAAGTTGTACTGAGATAGTTCCTCTGCCTATCAGCTTTGCTGTTCTGTAAGCTTCTGCTTCGTTATAAAGTACTTTAGGTTCTTATAGTCTGATAGGATCCTAAAGTGGCTGACACTCTATAGCTCTGCTCTCTATTCTTATAGACAGCTTATAATAGCTAGCATCTCCTTATTATATATTAGATAGTTAAACTGGGCAGCGTTAAGCTGCTGCGAGTAGTAGGCTACTGCGTGACGTCTGCTATGCTTATCTTCCTGTGAGAGTATACCTCTAAGAGCAAAGCTGGAGCAATCAGCCTCAATATAGGTTGTGCGCTCAGGGTCTAGTTAATGTAAAACAGGCTTAGCAGCAAAGATCTTCTTAAGCTCCTGGAATGCTGCTTCTTATTCCTTACTCCAGCAGAAGAGGACACCTTTCTTTATAAGAGCTATCAGGGGTCCAGCAATCTCTAAGTATGCTGGGATGAAAATCTAGTAGTAGTTTGCAAATCTAAGGAAGCTTCAGACTCCTTTAACTGTCTTTAGAGCTGCCTATTCCTTAATCGCCTTCAGTTTCTCAGGGTTGCAAGAGATACTAACTCCAGCTGTAATAATAAACCCTAGGTACTTTACTGTCTTCACAGAGAACACACACTTATGAAGGTCTAAACATAGCCCTGCTGCAGCAAGCTTATGCAGTACTAGCTTAACCTTTGCTTTGTGGTCTTGTTATAAGCTGTTTAAGTAGATCAGGATGTTATCTATATATGCTGTTATAAAGTTGTCTAGATACTCTCGAAGTATGCTGTTAATATATCGTTAGAATATAGCAGGGGCTCTTGTGAGCCTAAAAAGGATAACTAGCTATTTAAATAGCTTATATCTTATCTAGAAAGCTGTCTTATACTTCTCTCTCTGAGCGATCTAGATCTTATAGAACACTGCTATTATATCTAGCTTAGTGAACTACTTAGCAGCGCTGACAGTCTATAGCATCTCTTAAATCAAGGAAAAAAGGTATCAGTTACGCTTAGTAAGCTTGTTAAGAGCGCAGTAGTTAACATAGAAATATATTCCTCTGTTCAGTTTATATGCAAATAGTACTAAGGCTGATGCTTCTGAGCTACTAGTGTAGATAAAGCCTTTATTAAGTAGGTCTTATAAAGTCTTATAGAGGATGAGGAGTTCTTCTTATAATATGCTATAGAGCAGACCTTATAGTAGTATAGCTTTGTTACTACTACTATCCTGTTTAATAGGGATCCTGTGGTTAACTTTAGGGCAATATAATAGAAGGTTAGCAGCTTCGTCAGATTAGAATAGCTCTCAGAACTTAGCTAGTATAGCTGGTAAGAGGAGGGCTTTTAAGTCTGCTTTCTCAGTCTTCTTTATAAGAGCCTTCTATATATCTGCTAGGCTGATCGCTCAAACTTTATATCCTGCAGTTCTTTTAGTGTGTTGTTATGCCCTCTTATAAAGCGTTACGAAAGAGGCTCCTGAGAAGAGGCGGGCAGCTCTGATCTAGTGCACTCATCCTGGCTCTTCCTCGCCTTTTAGACGTAGGTCTACGCTGCCCCTCCTATGTCGTATCTGTTGCGCAGCAGCATTATACAGGATGCAGTTCCTCTCTATCCAGGGCTTCCCTAAGAACAGATTGTTGCTGAGGCTACGTATAGTATACACAAAGATCTTCTTATTATAACTGCACAGCTTGAGGTTAAAGATAACTACACCTGTTGCTTTTATAGCCCCTGTAGCGTTGCTGAAGCTGCCTAGTACTTGCTTGGAGCGGTCTACTACTGGCAGGCGGAGCTTGCAGGCTAGGTTATAGTCGACAAAGGCATATAAGTCGCACTCTATATCTATCAAGGCGTCTGCTTAAGTGCTTTTATATATGCAGGTAGTGATCACTGCTGACTTGCTGCTTATGCGATGCTTAAACTGCTTCTATTCTGTAATATTACTAGGCTTTGCCTCTAACACCTGACTTTGCGTTAGAGTTACTCTTTTCCTAAGCTTTCTTCTGTCTTAGAACTTCCTAGCTTCTCTATAGTACTGCTGCTGCTCTCTTTAGGTCTTGCAGCCTTCTTAACCTTCTTAACTTTCTTAGCCTTTGCAGAATAGAAACGCTTCAGCCTAGAGCATTATATAGCAATATAGCTAATCTAGTTACAGTTGAAGCATTTATAGTTATCTTTTATAGGTTATAGCAGGTCTTTAGATGAGAAGGAGCTGCTATATCAGTGATATAACCTTGCCTTCTCCTTGCCCTTAGTACAGCTAATGCCAGACATCACTATATCTCCTTCCGCATCTCGTTGGCTAGCCTGTAGTACTCTTGGGCGAGACAGGGTGTGTTCAGACGCTTGTTGAGGTAGGCGCTCTAGCCTAGAAGCAACGCCTTGGACCTGCAAGAGCTATTAGTAGTAGTTGTCCAGGGGAAGTTCGACAGTAACTAGGGCCTTCCTAAGCTTCACGCTCAGGGCTCCCTCAAGGAGCGTTATCTTCGCTCGACTAGGCTAGTCAGCCCCTCCAGCTTCTGCTAATATCTGTTCGAACTGGGGTAGGAAGGAAGCTAGGGCTTGGTCCTCTCGCTGACGAAGGGTTCGTAAGGTTGAGGCAGCTTGGTCGTATGTGTTTGAGTCCTTATACGTTCGGTCTAGGTAGTTCAAGAACTCTTGCGGGTTGTATAGGCCCCCTGGACCTCCTGCTGCATAGAAGGTGGCCATAACTTGCTGGGGCCCATGGTCGAGGCAGGCGTTGATGTAGTACCAGATATCCTCATCGCCACTGATAAATCTCTTATCCAGCCTTATCTTATTCTGCATCTGCTGGGACTATCCTGCGTATTCCTTACGCTTTCCTGTAAACTTTGGGGGGTCTGGCAGGGGTTTCCTTCGCCCTTTAACTGCTATTATTCGATTGTTGCTTGTTGCCTGTATAGTCGTATCAGCGGTAGACGGGGTTGGTATGCTGCTCGCAAGCGGTGTAGGGGTTGCTCTATCTGTTGACATAAGCCTGTTCAGAGCTGTTAAGAGCTGCGTTATCTAGTCCTAAAAAGGATATATGCTTGCATTAACCGCTTCGTTAACCTGGCAGTCAATCTCAGCGTTCATCGCATCGTTTATGCTACCCTCTAGCAAATCCATCATGTCGCTCTCATGAGGTTTTGCATAGCGTCTTTTGTTATTAAGCTTAGAATATGTAAGGGGCTGGCCCCTAGGCTTGTTCAACATAGAGGTGCCGTCGATTGACTATTCTAAGCTGAAGAAGGAGGAAAGGACTTTACAGGGATAGGCGCCTAGCAGCAGTGATGCAGACCGGGGCTAGGCGGTGTGCTACAGCAGAATAGTGGATCCGGCGGAGCCGGATCTCGGTAGCTGCTCCGGCAAAGCCGGAGATCTCGGCCGGGCTCTAGCCCGTGACAGTAACAAGTATATACCTTTAAAGTAAAGTATGTAGCGTTTTTCTAGCTTATAAGCCGCTCTATAGATATACTCTATAGCCTAGGGGGGTGTGTGGTAATAAAAGCTATAATTGCGCTCCTGTAATCGTGGTTCCACTTTTGCGACAACAAGGTTGTCGGTATTATCAGCACTGGGGCGACTGCCATCCAAGTCGTTCCGGAAGTCGCGAAATGGGCAAGGAAACTATACGTTTTCCAGCGCACTCCTACGTATGTCTCCGAGCGCGGACAGAAAGAGACGGACCCAGCGACACGGGCATCAGATGTTGCGAACAAGAAGGGTTGGCAATACGAACGGATGGACAACCTCAATCGCTCTCTGACGAATGACCCTCCCGAAAGGGATCTTTGCAACGATGGCTGGAGCGAATGCCACGCCTTTGCTGGTATCATTGGGTCTCCAAAGCCCTATGGCGGATCTGAAGAGGAGTCGTTTGCTTCGCTCATCGAGACTGATCGACCTCGCGCGGAGCGAGTTCGCAAACATATTGAAAATCAAGTCATCGATAAGTCTGTTGCCGAGAAGCTGAAGCCCTGGTATGGAGTGTGGTGCAAACGACCTGCCTTCCATGAGGAGTACCTCGCTTCTTTCAATCGACCTAATGTCGAGCTGGTCGATACAGACGGTCAGGGCATTGAGGGCTACACCTCCGAGGGAGTTCTTGCCAACGGAGGTCAGACATACCCGCTGGACGTTTTGATTCTAGCCACTGGCTTCCAAAGCGTAACATCTGGAGACGGGTCGCCATCCGGACAGACGGGTTCCAACTTCACTGGTCGCAATGGACGAGACATCACCGAAAAATGGAATGGAGAAGAAGCTGGCTCTTTGTTTGGTGTCGCAACTCATGGGTTTCCCAACTTGTTCTTCGCCGCTTTCTCCAACTTGGGCACCTCGCCAAACATTACGTCGGTTTATGTGAATGCAGCGGACGTTGTTGCGAACATCATTTCCACGGCCACTAAGAAAGCCTCCATCCCCGGAAAAACGGTCATTGAAGTTACCAGAGAGGCCGAGGAGAGCTATATCCAGCTAATGATTGAACGTGTAGGCTGGACAGCTCTCTCGAACGCATGCACTCCCGGGTGGTTCACTGGCAATGCTAAGCTTTTGAGAGAAGGGATGGGTGTATCGAATTTGGTCTGGGGAACTGGAATCATTGACTATCGTAGGATGCTGGATGCCTGGATGGAAAAAGGCAATCTTAATGGGCTGACAGTCACATCAGCATCGGAGTAGTTGTGTTCCTGATATTTGGAGAGCCCATGTTGCAACTCATAGAATCAAAGATTATTTGCATCATCTCACGGCTCTCTCAGGATAGCAAAGATGGTAGACTTTCTCATAATAATGGACTGAATGACTGTCGGATAAGTTTAAGCTTTCGTTCGGATTCGTTTCGATTTCAAGATACCCCATTCAACGGCCGCCGACTGCTAGTTCCGCGATTCTGTCCGCAGCCACGTCTTTTCCCGGCCGGGTAATGGACTTCGCCAGACGCTTGGCATTGGTCCGCATCTCTACGCAGGAGGGGCCACCATCAAGCATCGCCAAGAATGCCTCGATCAGCTCATCTTGAGAAACACCGGGAGCAGCCTTATAATTCCCCCTAACGCCAAGTTTGAAGCTCTCTGCAAGAGCTGCATAGTTGTAACAATCCAGCCAAGCAGGCACAACAAGGTGCGGTACTCCGGCTCTGCGTGGAATGGTCAATAACCTTTCATCTGGAAGCAAATTCGAGCGGAAAACCTACGACACGGCCTCATGATAGGAGCTCGCTCCCCCATGATGCACAGAGAGGATGACATGGCCAGTCTCCAGTAGACTCAAGGGATCAGCAGAAAGCCATTTCTCGACTCTCAGCCTACCGGATTTCACGTAATTCTCGACCAATGGCATCCAGACACTGTCTTCGAGAACGGGCTCGGTGTTTGGCATGATCTTCCACAGAACCTGTACTTCAGTCCGCTCCAAAACAACCTTCAACGAACCAGCCATCGCCCTAGCTCGTTCCTCGTCATACCGGAAGAAACTTCCAAGGTTGATTAGTACTGTCGGCGCTTTCTTCAACCAATTCGCAAGTTCTGGGTCTTGTTCTTCTGCTGTGGCGACTGATATGGCAATCGGTCCTGTCGTCGTTACGTTGGGAGGGGTGCGGATCAGAGGAATAGAGGCGTTAGGGGTATCTTGACAAATGAGATGGCCTAGAGGGGGGTCATGAAAATTGAAGTAAGAGATGGGATCGAGTAGCCCATTATCGTTCAAATACTTTTGCTTCGACGCCTGATTTGGGCAAAATGTCATAGAATAGAGGAAGCAGGCTGCTTGGTAGACATTGGAAGGTATAGAACTCCAGGGGATGGGAAACGTATGAGCGGAACCCATGCTGTTTGGTTTGTTCATCAGTTTACACGTCGCTTGCAAGAATCAAGATGATGGAAAACCTTACGCTGGGAACTTCCAAAGACCACTGCACCATGGTTGTGTTGATCCAAATATGTCTGCGAGCACATTCGGAGCGAGAACGACATGTAGCCTCCGTTCGCTCCTGGCCGCATCCATTGCGGGCCTCAGGAAGATGTCGAGAACAACGACACCGGGATCCAAGTCCCGGATGAGGTCTTTCATAAAGCCATGCATCCGTAAATGATCCTCTCCGGTCCAGGGCGCGAGATATACCTGTACTGCTTTCATCACAGTGTCGATGCTACGAATGCCAGGCGGCCTGATGATCATCTCAGATGGCAGCATCGTCGCAGGGCCGAACTCAGGGCCGGGTAGCTCATGAAAAACCACATCACTCGACGAGGAGTTCTGTCTGCCTGCGTACGTGCGAATTCGATCGACTTTGGAGGCGAAGCTCGGGAATGAAGCGATGTGGATCTTGAGATTAGGGTGGTTCTTTAGCAGCGAGAATATTGTCGCGAGATGGACATTCGAGAGGCCATATTCAGTGTTGACTGCGAAGAGAATCGTGTCCGTCTGCCTTTGACTGCGGTGGGGGGCTTGCGCTTGGAGGTCTTGAGGTAGATGGAAACGAGGCCCCCTAGAAAGCCCACAAAGGCCGCCGCGCAAATTTGCTTCCAGTCAGCCATGTTTCTGAGGAACTTGTTGCTTGTCTTAAATGGCCGACATGATGGATCACTACGGGAGGAAGAGATGTTGGGAGATGGTCTACATGTACTCGCCAGGCGCGACGGCAATGCTCGTTATCGACTGGAAGTACTGCCCATATTTTGACGAACTGCGACGTAGCATGCTGTAATCATCAGGGGTAAAATGTGCGCGTTTTGAACTCAGCCTAGGCACCCGGCCACGGGCGTGGGCTTTGTCAGGCATCAACATTGATGTGGAAGCTCGTTACTGCGCCGCAGGGAGCTTTCCCGGATTGTTCAGGCTGACGTGAGATTCGTCAATGTCGCCGATTTGTTGGTTGGTGGGCTATTCGTCGTAAAAGTTGGTACTCGTACGACTGCTCGCTTTGGAACTTATGTGCGGCATCTTGCACGAAGGATTTCGGTTAAAACCTCGCCTACCCGAATGGGAAAAGAGGCGGAGAGGCGGTAGACCCCAGGGAAAGTCGTGTGCATCTCAAATATGAACATTTCTATACCTCCAAATCGTGGAAGATACTTTCATGGAAATTCCCACATCTGCTTTCATACGTAGGCAGCTTCGTGTACACCGAATTGAAGTAGACATCTGATTACGACCAGAAAAGTAGCAACCCAAAGGCATATAACAAGCGCGACCTTGGTAGTTGGATGGTATTACTTGTTTCTATTGATGTTTCTTAGACACTAGGGGATCTCAAATAGGATTTTTCGGCTAGGTAGTCTCCGCTACCCACCGAGATTGACGGAGGCTTCCGTGCCGGCCTCTCCAGTGGGGCCGTTGTCCATCGGGATCCGGCCGGTCCTGATTGCGGCATTGAAGATGTTTTAGTCGGAACTCGGAGCCATCTCTACCTACCAGCAAGTTGAAGACTTAGAGAAGAACAATGTGCAGCACATCTCAAGCATTCAGCGGCTTCTAAGGGCGAGTTGCGTGTCGTCATGTCGTCGTGCTGCAAAACGAACGGCTCTCTGCAGCGTTGGAATCGACGCTTCAAGTTCTTCTCAATGAATAAGGCGCAACTGCATACCAGACGGTTTTATTGACTTTCCTGCATTCAGCGCCATGTTTCCTTCGATCGCGGGGAATGGCGCGGTCGTTCGGCAAAATGCAATGGACCCTTGACTTTGCCGCGGCGAGGTGGGAGGGACACCGTAAGCCGTGGGAAACCACTGTGAATGCCCGCAATGCCCCTGACTCGCCGCTCCTGAACCCTCCAAAACCAGTGTTATCAACTGCCACTTACGGCGATAACGCTGCCCAAAGCCTCGATTGAGTGTTGTATATCATGAAGCTTTAGGTTTGCAGTGCCGATTTATCCTGCTGTGAGCTTCATCTTACTCGATTTTCTCGGTATTTCCGAATCGGGCAGAAAATGTCGAAAAGAACGGATAGCCCAAGTTGGCAATGGAGTCTGGGCCTTCCCCTGGCCGCAGCCGGCGTGTTGGCCTACTTCTGGTCTGGACAGCCAGGGGGCTTGATTGCTAGTCAATCAACGAAGTCTAAGTACAGTCCGGCGGCGTCGGTCACAATCAACCAGGGCACTATTCTTGGCAGGCTGGTCACGGACGGTACGTTTCCCGAGCCTCTGGAAGGCTTCATGGGAATACCGTATGCCCTCCCACCGGTCGGACAGTTGAGGTTCCGTCATGCCGTCCCTGTAGCCTCTGGAAACGGCACGCTCGAGGCATTTGAGTTGGGTCCAAGGTGGGTTTGAGCCAAGAAACAAAATCAGTTATCAGTTGATGACCTAAACATGCGAATAGATGCCCTGGAAAGCAGCTCGTTCCCTTCACCGATGACGAATGGCTGGGCCCCGACTGGGAGAGTGAAGATTGCCTGACTATCAATGTGTTTCGTCCGAAAGGCTATACGGCCAGCGATAAGAAGCTTCCTGTCGCAGTGATGATCCCTGGGGGTGCATTCAACCGCGGAGCAGCTCGGATGCACAACACACCATCGATGCTGGCTTGGTCTGAAGAGCCTTGGATTGGTGTCTCGATGCAGTATCGCATTGGTGTTGCGGGCGGCATGAACACCGCTTTAACCAAGAAAGAAGGTCTCCTAAATCTGGGCCTCAAGGACATGTATGTGGCCTTGGAGTGGGTTCAAAAGAATATCGCTGCTTTTGGCGGTGACCCTAATGATGTAACTATCATGGGGCTGTCTGCTGCTGCTCACGGTGTAAGCCGCCTTAGTTATGGGAAAGGTTTCCTAGTTTTGCTAATCGGTGCGTAGATTGGCCATTTGGTTATGGACATCAACCAGAAGAAGAAGCTTTTCCACAAGGCCATCATGGACTCCGGCGGTCATACTGCCCGAGTAGTCCACCCACCCGAGTCGAAGCTCAACGAGGCTCATTTTCAGGAGTTTCTGGAGCTCACTGGCTGCAACAACCGCCCCGAGCACGAGATCCTTCCGTGTCTTCGCGCGCTGCCCTCATCAACAATCATTGAGTCGGGCCAGAAGGTCTACGAGGAATCCAACCCGTCTGTTCGATGGGCTTGGCAACCGGTACTCGACGGTGACATCATCTCTCGACGTCCTATTGATGCCTGGAAGTCTGGAAAGTGGAATAAGGTCCCAATCTTCACTGGATCAGCTCACAACGAGGGCGCGATGTACGTCCCTAAGGCAGCATCTTCGCCTGATGATTTCACAGACTTCTTCCGCACTCTCCTCCCGCAGCTTTCGGACAAGGAGCTGGCTGAGCTGAACAAACTCTACCCTGATCCTTCCAAGTACCCAGACTCAGAGTATGTCGAGACTCGTCCGCTTGATATCGGTGCACAATACAAGCGTGCCGAAGCTGCATACGGACACTATGCATATACCTGCCCTGTCCGGCAGACTGCGATTTGGGGAAGCAAATCACCTCAGGATCCCCCGGTTTACCTCTACCACTGGGCTCTCAACAAGACTGCTCTTTATGGGGCCAACCACGGTGATCAGATGCGGTATCAGACTTACAACGCCGAAGTGCGGTCTATCTCGCCCAAGCAAGACGAGATTGCCGGCTTGATGCATGCATATGCTACCTCATTTATTGTGCATGGGGACCCCAACAAGATCAAGGGCAAATTCGAGGAGCGTCCTGAATGGTTGCCTTTTGCTGGCAACAAGGGAAAGGAGGCTGGAAAGACGATGATCTTTGGCGAGGGTAACGATGAGCGTGCTGGTGGCTCCAGTTTGGGAATCTCCGCTCAGTTCGTGGATTACAAATGGGCGGAGAAGGAGTGCAACTTCTGGTGGAAGCAGACGGAGAACTTTGAAGATTGAGTGCAAGAAACATGTCGCGAACTTTTCTGATGTCAGCTCCGTGCGTTCGAGACAGACAATTTATTACATAGCCACAGCTTGACAAAAGTTTCAACTGTCAAGTAGGCCTTTTTCTGCACATGATCTCTTGCCACTCGCTATCGATATACCCTCCCAGTTTACAAGGCTCCTCCTCTTCTGACAACCTTAAGTAATAGGGAATCACAGGTCATTATTCATATTCTAATTGTACATGAAACGTATCTTCGTTCTCAAAGCGCATCAAAACATATCCCACAAGTTTGGGAAGAGCTCATCAATAATCGGAACCTCTGACGACATCATCAACTGCTGAAACTCCGGCACAGTCGCAGAGGGACTGTCCGCCGTCATCAACTTCTCGACAACCTCGGCATACTGCGCCAAGCAGAGATCTCCAAGGTCCCAACCCGACTTCTGCTGATGCGACTGCAACGAATCAATCAGATTATTCGCCAGCCTCAACGACGCACTTTGAGCCAGGCCAGCTGCCGTGTTTCTGTTTCTAGCGCGCATCGCAGTAAGAACGTGATCGCCGAGGTGAACGCGAACGCGCTGACGGGCAACCAAAAGTCGCTGAGATGGATCTCTTCCAACTCCTGGACGAGAAGAACGATCTCCTCGGCAGCCCGGCGAACTTGGATGTACCGGTTCGTCAGTGCGTCACCGAGGGCTGCGTCCTCTTGCTTCTCAATATCGAGCTCAATCCGTCTGCGGAGAAGCTTGGTCGACAGATAAGCTAGCCGGAGGTTTGCCGCGCCGGGGATGTGCAGGTTGTTGCCGCGGGTAATGATCCTTCTCACGTCGTCGCTCAAAGAATCTTCCCATTGGCCAAGACTGAGTTCTAGCCCGAGAGAGGTCTGGCCGTTATCTTGGTCACGGTCCTGGTTGAGGTCGTAAACAAACTCGAGATACTTGTCGAGGACACCTGTCAGGGTAACGAGAGCTATGAATACCGAGGCAGCTCCGTTCTGCGCGTCGCTTGCATCTTTGCTTGTGAGGAAGTCCAGAGTGGGATCTGGAACATCGTATTGGAAGCGTTTGATTTGAGGTGGTGTACCGTAAGCCAGACTCAACCTGGAAAGCATCTTGTCAGCCACGCATCATTCGTAGTTGAGAGGAAGCCTCACCATTTATCGTGAACCACCAATGCCCACCATATCTTCATTCTCAAACACTTCTCCGGGATAGAGATATTCCAGTCAGTTGGGTCGCGATTGAGACCTAAAGATTGTGCTAATGAAACTGCAGCACCAAGTTGGATCTCGTTCATGATCATGGATGTCGTTGGCCTGCCGCCAACGTTGAGAATGATGGCAATAATGGTAGAGATCCCAGGGGAAATATGCAGCTCAGAAAAGAGCGTCTCGGTGGCTTGGTTCCATATGAACCGGGAATCAGGGCAATACTCCGATGGCAATTCTGGACAATTCTTCCAAAAGATCATCGAGTGAGCATAGAGAACTGACAACAAGGCTGGTGATATCCTGTCTCTAGCGGTTTGGAACTGGTGCTTGAAGGATACTTCGTCCAAAAGCGGAAAGCATATGTTGACCTTTTGGAAGTATCTGCGCCCCAGTCGTTAGCATTGGTGCTTCACCCAGACATGTCTTGCCAAGAGTCTTTCAATGTGGGGGCTAGCTTCCATCTTCCAGCCCCCAACATCAACATGGGTTGCTCTCCTGACACGGGAAAAAGAAACTTCTTTGACTTACAGATCGATGAGGGTTGATGTCCACGGCTCTAGCATCTTCTCTACAATCTGATACTTCTGCAACGGCGCCGTTTGCCGGGGTGAGAGACCGAAAGGCCGCTTCCGGACTGCCGTGAAGATAACAGGTTTCCGGATCCCACCGGACAAGTCCATTGATGAACGCGGCGTCTGTCCCACTTGCGATCCCGGCCTTGGCTTGACCACCCTGATCATCCTTTCATGAATGCTAGGTTCCGAACTCAGGTAGTCTGCCAGCACCTGTGTGTCGTTTGTAACCGCCGGACCAATGATGTGCGAGTTGTCTTCATCTTCGGGACTGTCCAAGGCCAACATCAAGTGCGGATTATGCGGACTCAGCACAGCTTTGGGACCCGGTGCTGATGTCGTGCTCGTCGGTGGAGACGTAGAGGTGGTCCTCACATGTATGTTGCTCTGGGGTGCCTTAGCTGCTGCGACAGCGAGAGGTTCCCGTCGACATGGCGTGTTGGACTGGGGGGTCCGGTACGATTTCTGGACTTTCCCGGGTTCAACGGCGCGCGCCCAGCGCTTCGAGGCGAGGGCGGAAATTCGCAGTCAGTGCCGTAGACATGGCACATTTGACACGTCGAAGAGCTAATCCCCTCCTGCTGCTGGCATCGCGACTTGCGGCGCCGGCACTGCAAGCATGCTGGGCGCAGATGGGACCGGTACGGCCGGGGCGTCGGTTGGTCTCCTGATGCTGTAGACATTCTGCCCTTCAGTGTCTGAGTTGTCCGTGTCTGAGCTCTGTTCTGTGGTTGCGGAGTCCGGATATCGGCTGATGACTCAGGCAAAGGTCGAGTGGGAGTTGCGTTGTTGATATTTCCCCGCGGAAAGCTCCACAACCATTATCATGGCTTAATCCCGATCAAAGACGCTAGTGCTCATATCTCTGTTAGTCAACGCGCAAGCTGATAAGGCGGAGGTTCACCGAGAAGACTCCACTTTGTCGTTTCCAGCAACAGATTCAGCACTTCGGCGGTCAAATCTGGACTCCGGGGCCATTCGGTTTACCGATGCCGCACAGTGCCCACGGTAACTCCACCCGCTCTCCACGTTAATGAACCCAGCGGCAATGTAGGCCCCATCCCGACGCGGGGAAGCGTCTTGCAGTCCTCGGTTCCTTATCAAGTTATGGATCCTGTAACTGGGATAGAGCGCTGGCTTGGCTGGGAGTTATCGCCTGACATGTTATCTGCAGCCTATGCCATCAGGGACCGGAGTCTTCAGTAGTCAGCGCCTATCGGCATGTATCTTATCGAGTTGGTCAGCGAGTCGTAGGCGCTATCAGAGCCCGCCGGGTATCATTTGCCCCTTAATGACAATGAATAAAAAGACCACTGCAACCTGGCAGTTTTCCGCTGCGGAAAAGTGTCGACAACTCGCCCTTGTCCGAGAGCTCAACAACTCCAACAACATTGCTGCATCTTGCCATTTGCAACCAACACTAGCAATAATAGCAACTCCCTTTTACTAGGCTGAGTTGCATCCACTTCGCTCAATCGCGTGCTCGAGCACATCATCTCTAGAAGTAAGGAACGACCCGCCAGGCTGGTCAGACTTCCCCGGACTTCACAATGGCCATCGAATCGTCTATAAACGAAGGGCAGCCGAAGCCCAAGGACCCTGAAATTGCGGAGAAGGCACCATCCATCGCGGCTAGTGTCGGAGAGGAACTCAAGACTGGTCAAGTCGAGCTTCTCGACGAGGCCGAGGTTTTCCTGCAGCAAAATGGCATCCCCCACTCACGGCTCAAGGAGCTGCTCGAGGATGAGACCGCACAGAAGAAGCTCGTTCGGCAAATTGATCTGACCCTTCTTCCCTTGCTTATGGGAACAGTGAGTTCAACTCATTACGTACTGCTTTCCTCAGTCAACTAACAGTCTTTAAGTACTTCTTGCAATACATCGACAAACAGGCACTAAGCTACGGCGCCGTATTCGACCTTTTCGAGACAACGAACACTTCTCAGAGTCAATACTCATGGCTTGCTAGCATCTTCTATTTCGCGTACCTTCTCGCAGAATGGCCGGCCAGCTACCTCGCTCAGCACTTCCCTACTGGCACCGTCGTCAGCATCTTCGTCACTTGCTGGGGCATTGTTCTGACATGCACCGCCGCATCTCACAGCTTTGCCGGCCTCGCGGTCTGCCGATTCCTGTTGGGCATGTTTGAGGCTGTCATCACACCGGCATTCATGCTCGTCACTAGCATGTGGTACACCCGAAAGGAGGCACCTGTGCGAGCCGGAGCATTTTACTGCTTCAACGGCATCGGCTCAATGGTCGGCGGCATCTTGTTCTACGGAGTTGGTCAGGCCGACGGATGGGATGTCTGGAGAATCATTTTCATCATTTGCGGTGGTATGACCGTCATCTGGGGTGTTGTCCTGTTCTTCTACCTCCCCAACAACATTCTCACCGCCAAGCGCTACACGGTGGAGCAAAAGGCTCTTCTGATTGCCCGCAGCCAGAGCAACAAGACTGGTGTCTTCAGCAGCAAGATAAAGCCAGCACAGATCAAGGAGGCCTTCAAGGATGTCCAGATCTGGTTGTTGTTCTTCTACACCCTACTCAACGAAATTGTCAATGGAGGTATTGCCAACTTCGGAAAATTGATTGTCAAGGGCTTTACGAAGGATGCTCTCCTGACTACTGCCTACGGTATTCCGTACGGCGCTTGGGTCGCCTTCTTCATTTTCACCGGACCATTCTGTGCATCTAAGTTCAAGAACTTCCGCACAATTGTCATGATGACCTGGGTGTTGCCCACACTCATTGCTGTTTCCCTATTCTTGAAGCTGGATAGAGGCAACAAGAACGGCCTGTTGATGGCCTACTACATCGTAAGTTAATCCAAGATTTTGATACGAAACTATTGGCTGACCCGTCGAAACAGAGCCCTTCCTTCGTCGGTGCCCTCGTCGTCGCCCTGCAAATGCCTGCTGCCAACGTTGCAGGATACACAAAGCGTGTCACGTCCACCGCTTTCGTCTTCCTGGCGTACTGCGTAGGAAACATCATCGGTCCCCAAGCCTTCCTTGCGTCAGAAGCCCCCATCTATGGCACTGGCTGCAAGGTAATCATGGGGTGCACTGCCGGTCAGGTTGTTATCGCTATTGCGATTCGCATCCTGTTGAAGCGCCGCAACGCAAAGCGGGATGCCGAGGCCGCGGCTAGTGGGCACAATGCCACCGAGGAAGTTGACGAGGTCTTGATGGATTTGACGGACTTCGAGAACAGGAAGTTCAGGTACTCCTACTAGAGACTTGGCGACTTGACTTTGATAGCAAGCGACTTTGATACTTGAGAATAACCAATACCGTGGGCAAGCAATTGTTCCAACATTTTTGCCAAATTCAGCGTTCAAGCATTTGCTTAGGGGCACCGCTGTGACCGAATGTTCCCCGACCTCGCAAGAAAAACCCGACTGTATCGTATACCAGATCAACAAAACCACTCACATTCGGTTTGGGATGACATGAGCCAATTCATTTAACAATAGCCAGCTTAGCCGAGCTTGACCCAGAAATCACTAATGAGACCCGCAACTTCCGGGACTCTTTCTCTAACTACACCGTGTCCAACCTGGGGAACAACAGAAACGTTCGTGAACCCAAGCTCTCTCAGCTGGCTTTCGCTGCATAGATCATCCAGTCCGCCCAACACCGCAAGCGATGGGATGTTCGTCTCGACTGCCTTGCCGAACGCAACGTCGTTGTCCAACACATGGCCATCTCTGAAGATCGCAGTTACGGAAGCGGTGTGACCGGGATGCTCACGCATCTGCCACTCTCTCACTGCCTCAGCAACAACTTCTCCCTTGGCCACCCTGTCCTTCCAGTCTGCAGGTACAACCAGCTCGCCACCTTCTAGGAATTCCAAGATGAATTTCCGCGCACTAGCCTCATCGGAATTGTCCTTGTGCAAATATTGTTGTTCCATCGCCGTGAAGTTGGTGGCATGAAGGAGACCAGCCGGCGCAACGAGGGTGAAACTCTGCACGCGTGCCGCTCTTGATGCAGTATATCCAGTCGTCAATGAGGCGCCGAAGGAGAAGCCCACAATGTGTGCGGAAGGCCAGCTCAAATGGTCCAGCAGGTCGTCAATGAGTTGGTGGAACAGGCTGGCTTCATGAGGGACAACAGGCGTATCGCTCAGTCCGTGACCCCAGAGGTCAACCAGTACGAAATGCGAACGCGGGAACGATCCATGAAGACTGCGAGCGAGGGGGAGCATGCCAAGAGCCGGGGTTTGCACGCCGTGGATGAAGATGACTCGCTCGGGCGTAGAGAAGCCCTCGCCATCTGGTGAAGGTGGCATCTCATAGTAGGCGGCTTTCCCAGTGGCTGTCTCCAAGAACTTGGCCGGTGGAAGGAGCGCACCGAAAGTCTCCGTGAAGGCCGACTCGGAGGGACCCTGTATCGGGGCTGTCGAGGTGACGGGTTCCCCACCTGGGCGGGGAAGAACGAGCAATTCGGAGCTGTTGGACATGTTGAGTTGAAGGTGTGTGATGGATGACAATGTGGCTCCGGTCGTGATGCGGCTTTTCTGGTGTTGAAAACAAAGACTGAATGTCAGCGCTAGGGCGTAGAGGTGGAGACGCTTGGACCCTTATCGATTTGATCCACACATTCATTGAGGCAGACATTGTCACTGAAGCATCCATGATCAAGTCAGAATTGTCCCCAGCTAACACGGTCTGAAGCCAGGAGTAATTCAATTCGGTATATAAATAAAGAATACATTAGAAAATCAGCCCCTTGTTTCCAACAAATTATCAGAAACAATCTTCATGGTTGCTATCCAAGCGTTTGCGCCAGGCCGAGAACGAGAGTGAAAACCCCTAGCACAATAGTCGCAGGTACAAAAGCGTTCTGTAAGTCAGTTTTGCTGATGCAGGCCAGCCAGATGACCACGAAGATAGATGTGGAAACGAAACAAAAAAATAAGCCACCAGAGTATTGTCTTCAAAGCCCAACCCATCTCTGCATACATTCCCCACCCACAAGCTCCAATTCTCTTTTGGGAATCCGGCGGTGTGGTCTTCTTGGGTATGATTCTGAGCATGTCTTTCTTTCCACGGACAGACTTTGGGTTTCTTAATCCATTGACAATTTGGATAGCTGCCCATCTTCAGGCTCTAGGTTGCGTTCCGCAGACAATGGATGAGAGACGAGAGTGAGAGCTGTGTGTTGTCTGGTCAAAACCTCGTTCAAGGACGAGCACTGGAAACATCCCCTTTATATAACACTTCGGTGCTTGCAATCGGCGTCATGAAAAACCATCACATCTTCAGTGTTGTTGACACGAGGTTCAAAATTCTTTTCGACCAACATTGCCACTAGCCTCTTCTTCCGACACCTCGGCCTCAATTATCACGACACTCAATACCTCCAGAGTAGTAACATGCGCAGGCCAGAGAAATGCAGAAGCGAAATTAGAGTTGACCATAAAGTTCCCCAGACTAGCCCCTATCAGGAAGACAACTTGGGGTAGCGGGGCCAGCTGAGAACTGGTGGTCAGTCGCTCATCGCCAGGGGCCCCGTGAGAACTCATGCTAGAAGGGGCGAGCCCTCACTTCCAACAGACTCACTCGATGCATGAGACCAACCTGGCATTTTTATCACACAGGGAGGAAGTTGTGCGCTGCAAGATTCGTGACCAGGTACCAATGTACATGCCCATCTTGGGGTCGCTTGCCCTCCAACCAGACGACATTGCCCTTTGAGGATTTCCATCGCAACCGAGTTAACCGTCGCCAAGTCGAAGCAACCCTGGCTACGTGGGTCGCCTTCTTTGCCGCAGGTAGGTATAATTACACAAGTCTCGGCCGTCAGTTGGCCACGGCCACACTCAACCCTCAATTCTCACAACTTTGTATCTTGGTCTCCTGCAAGGCCGGGGCGGGTCCGAATCGATTAACAATGCGTACGGCTCAACCCACACACGTCGGCTCGGCTCTGATTCTGCTGTCACATCTCCTGACCACTTGCGCCGCTTCGCCGGCGGATGTCGAGATCGATTTGGTGTCCCTGGTGGCCAACGAGACGTACAAGCACATTTGGCCTTTTCTGATCATCTTCGCGGCCAGGAACGCTTCCCAGCTGTGGCAGGAAAACGACGAGATCGCGCCCTTCCAAATTGATTGGTCTTTGAGTGGATACCTGGATGAAAGCGACTTTATAACCGGCGGCCGGAGGTTTGGATCAGGGAGGTGGTGGAGCCTCACGGAGCCTGGTCCTCGCCCAGATGACGGCGTTCGTATGGTCTTCGGAAGCCCCAACAGCAAAATGATCAACGGCACGGAGCGGGTTTTCTTACTGGATTACAATACAATGTTGATCAACGCCTGCCCTCCAAACAGTTCCGTGCGTTCGAGGCCGGTCTATGCCTCGGACCAGATCACATTTTATTTAGACCCCGATTCTACTCGGCTGCCCGACTTCACCGACACGGCATCTTCCTGCCCCGTTTCCATCACCAACTTCGAATTCGACGGCCTTGGAAACTCCTTAGGAGAGCGATGCATGAAGATGGCCCCAACACGCGAGGCGGATCCTTGCGGGCTGCAGCAGAACGAAGAAGACCTGGCGAACCGCACAAGGACGGCTGTGCTTGAGTTCGCGAGCTGCCCAAACGGGACATGGCCTGACCTTGAAGGCATTTTGAGCCCTCGGTTCTGCAATGCTCCCAGAAGTTCGTCTACTGCCAGGGATTTCAACGGCAAGCTGTTGGCCTCGTCAGTTCTCGCCTCTATCATTACCATGGAGAGCATGTATTAGTAAAGGGATCTTAGTCATATGATCTTTTCGCGTCAGTAGAATATGGCCCGAGTTGAACGCGCTGGGGTCCTATACCGACATGCGATGAGGGAAAGGCTCGGAATAACTGGGGTTTGAAGGCAAACCAGCGCTGGTATTCTTGGCCATGCAACAATTTAGGCACTTGTGATGTCGTCTGGGTGCAAGAATGACTGGATGGCAGAAGCTATCATGACTATTAAGTCGGGCAGATGCTCGCATTGCGAAGGTTCTTGAAGTTGGTTCAAGATCTGATGTATGACTACTCTTGTCGACGAGGCTTCCTTTCTCGATTCTCTTTCATCATTTCATTGCATATTCGTCTACTATAAGATGGTAACAGATGTCCACCCCATTCCGATTCAATTCATTGCTGTCTTTAAGATCTTGTGCAAAATCATCTTTTGGTACAACAGACAATGGACGATGTTGCGATAAACCGGCCAACGAATAAGCAAGTGGTATTAGGCTCAAGCAAACCCTTCACGAAACTTTCGACTCTAACTAGGTTAATAATGAATGTTTCTCTTATATCGAAGTTTCGGATCCTGATCAGTGGGGAATCGGGGCAACATGGAGGATTCACGTTCAGTCAGCCCGGCTCGGATGACCTGGACATGGACTTCGGACTCTCATGTTGAGTTCTGTCAGTGTTTTCATTTCTAAGTGGAAACAGATATGACTCTTACTTTGCATATCCACTAGAATGATTCATGCTCCCCGGACTTACGGGTTTATCTGCAAGCTAATCCCACCAAAGGAGTATGTGCTTCAGAGCAACCCCACAACACTTGCAATCAGAGCATGGAGATGAGCTGAGGCAACAAAAGGATTACAGTAGTTGCAGGGTGTGTTTAGTAATTGCGGAAAATCTTGTATCGCGAGCGGGTCTCGAGACATCCCGTGGTGGTAGAATGCCGTCTGGATTATTAACATGAGCCCGAAAACTATTCCGCCGAGACACATCCTCCCCATGATCAAGGCCTTAAATCTCGAACGATCCGGTCCCGATTTCGAGAGACTGGTCATCTGATATCAACTTCGCCCGCACATTATATCGATTACCAAACTCTCCAACACGTTACCGGCTGCTCTCCCGGCACTCGCTATTTTCATCTTTGAACATGACTTCTTCCTTCGCCACCAAAACCGACCCTTCAATCGGGCCTAATCAATCTGGATCTCACGAAAGCGGGGAAACCATACACTGCAACGATCTCAGATGGCTACCTCTAGCGCCCAAGGTCTGGATCAAGCTGGTGAAACTTTCCCCCGGGACAGGCTCTTATACTGTCATCGTCCGCGCAGAGAAGGGGGGAGTCCTCCCTCGGCATCGACACATTGAGAGCGCAGAGATCTATGTCATTCGAGGCAACGGCAAGCACCCTCAAACGGGACACTTTGCAAAAGGAGACTATGTATCCGAGAGGAAGGGTGCGGTCCATGACCCGCTTGTGTTCGAAGATGAGGTGGAGATGTTGATGACGTGCAATGGTCCTTCAGCTTTCATTGATGATGAGGGTCGTGACTTGTTTTTGATGGATGTTCCCATGCTTCAACACCTGGCGGATTCGACTTCCGAAGCATTGTAACCGGGTGGAGACTTGGTCATTTAGTAAATGAGTCTTCGGTGGGCAGTAATTAGAACTCAGCTTGGACATTAGGGTAAGACCTCCTTCTAAGCATGTAATTGAACGCGACTGAACACCGTCTGCAACAGGAAAGCGGGCATCTGGTATGTGCTGGTGAGATTGGGAATACAACTCTAAGTCTATTTTCGGAAGCATGGCGGGCCAAGGTGCCCATGCCTCACGTCTATGGTCGAGAAAAAAATCCCAAAACTCCAAATAGTCTATCGCTAGATCGCTGAATGCAAGATAACGGTCATCATTTAAAGCTTCGCAATTCCAAATCCATCTCTCTTTGAGCGTCCGAGCAATCCTCTGTGAAGCTCCTTCAGGCTGGCGGTGCCCATCAGCGCCATAGTTCTGTGAAGCTCTCGCTCGAGGATGTGGAGCACTCCCTCGACTCCTTTCTGGCCGTCCCACGCCAAGCCCCAAAGCGCAGTGCGTCCGATCAGACACAAATCGGCTCCTAGAGCAAGCGCCTTGAAGACGTCGCTTCCTCGAGTGATGCCTCCGTCGAAGATGACGGGTATCCTGCCTCTCACCGCATCAACAACCTCGGGCAGAGCCTCAAGTGTTGCTGGGACGTCATCCAGCTGGCGACCACCATGGTTCGATACGACAACAGCATCGCAACCAGCCTCCACGGCCCGTTGAGCATCCTCGGCCGTGATGATGCCCTTAACAAGGATCTTCATCTTCGTTTGCGACCTGAGCCAAGGGATGACCTCGTTCCACTCCAAGCTAGCATCGACAAGCGAGCCGTGGTAATCCTCCACAATCTTGTTGTACTCCGCCGCCGTCTCCGCGCGCAGGAGCATGTTGGCTCTGGGAATGGCGCCGACCTTTCGTGACTCCATGTTCGCCATTGACAGACCAGCCGGGAAGGTCAAGGGCGTCTTGCGCTCCTGCAGACGGTTTCCGAGGACAACGGTGTCGACGGTAAGGACAAGCGCTTCGTAGCCGGCGTTTTCGGCGCGCTTGATCAGGCCCGAGGTGAGCTCACGGTTGCCTAGGAAATAGAGCTGGAACCACGGCTTCGGGTACTCGGGACCGCGGTCGGGGAGAATTTTCGCAACATCTTCGAGGGAGGTGGTGGCGTTGCTGGACAGGGTAAGGTTGGTTCCGAGATTTGAGGCGGCGCGCGCGACGTCGAGCTCGCCTTCGCCGCCGACGAGTCTTTGGTATGCGCTCGGCGCGATCGCGATCGGGATGTCGTAGCGCTTGCCGAAGATCGTTGTCGAGGTGTCGATCTTTGAGACGTTTCGGAGTGTTTGGGGGCGGAGGAGGAGCCTGCAAGACAGATCAGTCAGTTGAATGAGATGGATGGAGGTGAGGCATTCTTACTCTCTGTACACAGCTTGATTGCGCTCACGGGTGTGCTCGTCGTCGGCGCCGGTGGTGTAGTAATCCCATACTGGCTTCGGTAGACGCGTCTTGGCGATCTCGTACGCGTCGGCGACGGTCACTACCTTCGGAGGAACTTCTTTGATAGTCATATTGAATGCGTTGTGATGAAAGAAAGTGAGTGGTAAATTAAATCGGGTGGATTGTGGCGGGGACCTAGTATTTGTTTATCGGGCCAGGGGTAAGCACTTGTTGTAAGCACTGGCAGAATTGACGATGTTGGTTCCCACGATGTTCCGAAATTCGGCGTCGCAAGATACGGACCACCCTGACTTTCTATGGCATCATCATCGTGAACGAGCGGACCTCCGACTCGCCGGGCCGTGTCAGCTCGGCGGTTCGGTGTCAACGTTGCCGATGTCGGAGCCGTGCACCTGTTTTGGTAGGCGCCTCTCTTGTGTACCGTGGTACGCCGTACATAATCGCCGGTAATTACTCAAACAGGCATTCCCAGCATTTCCTCCCGCGTCCAGTATTTCCTCATATTCTCCGCGCCCAACATCTCGACTTCCTGGTCCAGATGCAGTAAAAGGACATGGCCCCAATGCTCCATTTTACTCCTCAGTATCGCAAGGTCCAGCTTGGTTTTTCGCGATCGACATTTTTCTAGATATTGCTGCAAGTCTTCGAGACCATGATGTATCTCTCGGTGCTGTTCCAGCAGAACGGCATTATCACCTCTGAATTCAGGCATCTTCTGCGCCAGCATAGGAAATAGAGACCTCTCTTCGATATTATGGTGGTTCGTCAGACGGTAACAGAAAAACAGTCCTTCCCTGACGATCTGGTCATCCGTCAGTTTTGGCGGGCCGTCGACAGGGGGTGTTGTGGAATCTTGAAGACGCTTCCAGGTTCGACGAAAGTGGTTGTGCTGTATACAATACGTCAGAATTACTTGAGAGGCTCGCTGAGGACCAGGGATCGCTGATATCCAGTCTCCCCAACAAAGAAAAGAACTCACGAAAGTCTGCATCATATTGGACAAGCGGTTGTAAACGTCGAACTCCGTTGGCTCCAGTGGCTCGTTAGCGGGCTCCATTTCTCCAGAGTCAGTGCGTGTTGCGGTGAGTGCTCCCACGGGGCCCCGTGATTCTGGTGTAAGCTGCTGATGGGGTCGGGTTGAAGAAGCTGCGAATAATGGGTTGAGCCTGACCTGCCAACTGCTTGCTTGTGAGACTGGCAACATACATATCGGTTCTCATTGCACTTCTCCCCTGAAAAGATTGCAACATCTCTTGCTCAATCACGAATACTGTCAAAGAACAAGTGGTAGGAAGGGGTGCTAGAGTGAAGTAATGTGGCTGGAGTATCCCCGCAACGCAACGGGGCTTTTTGCTAGGTAATCAGCACCAATTGGTGGGTAATCAAATCCCCAGAACATTCCTAATTCACTGTCATCAACCATCCATACGACATGGACGCTTATTTTCAACATCTCAGCATGCAAAATTGGCTGTGTTCGAATCGTCAGGTACACACTGTTGTAATAGCGGCATGACTAAAAGAATTTGATGCTTTATTTCATCACGCAACGTATCGGTGATTAGCTGACTGCTGACACAGCTAGGGATGTCTAACTGGACCCAGCAAGCACATTGCCGAATGCACACAAGTAGGCCGTGATCGATGCCTCAGAAGTTTCAACCGGCAAAACAGCTCCTTCAAAGTCACATTTTTTTTTTCTTTTTTTTTTTTTTTTGTAGGATACGGCATTCTGAGTGAAAGACTGGTTCTACGACTGTCCGCTGATAATTCAAAGTCAGACTAGACTATTGAAATTACCTTACTCAACCTAAAATACAACGCGTCTATGACCTCTATTTCCTTGCACTGCCTCTGAACTACAACACAAATAACAAAAGAAAGTGAGTTTAGGTCTGGTTTTGAGTTGCCTAGGATCAAGAGGGAACATTTATACTGACGACATGCTCATTCCGCCTGAGGGTCCTGGACAGAAAGATCAATCTCCTCCTTGCGTCTGCGAACAGAAACCTTGACGGTCGAGTCCGATTCACAAGTAAACCCATACTCCATATACTTCGGCGTCTGATTCTCGGCAAACTCGAAGTCATATTTGAGAAGAAAGTGAGCCAAAATAACCTTGGCTTCGTTTCCGGCAAAGAAGCGGCCAGGGCAAGAGTGCATGCCGTGTCCGAAGCCCATGTGGCTTGTGCTCGTGCTCACCAGCTGGCTCACAGCATCGTTGGGACCACCGCGCTCCTTGAAGTATCTGTAACCGTCAAATTCGAGGGGGTTGGCATAGACCTTAGGATCCCACATGCGTTCAGCGGAGACGACGATGGAAGCTCCGCGGGCGAGGAAAGTTCCGTCGGGAAGCTTGATGTCTTCGACTGTCTTGCGGTTCATCCCCACTATTCGAAAGTCAGTCAATGCTCTTCCAACATACAAACTCGTGATTTTATGACTTTAGGAGACTTACCGATTTGGTTGGGCTTCAGGCGCTGGCTTTCCTTCAGAACACTGTCCATCAACTTCATGTTGTGCAGAGACGTCTTCTTCCAACCACCTTCGCCAATGACCCGGATAACCTCTTCTCTCAAGGGCTGAATCAGCTCGGGGTGCTGCAAGATGTCGTACATCGCTTGACAAACAAGATCGGCAGTGGTATGGACGGCAACGCTGGCTAGCATCAGCTGACCAACGGCCGGATTGTACTTCTGTCCCTTCGCCATCTCCTCAAACCATGTAATACCATCGAGGTACTCGACAGCTGGTGATTCTTCCTTGCGTCTCTTGATCTCAGCAAACACATGCTTCTCAGCGTCTCTGATGTAGGCACGGAGGAGTCGAGTTCTGGGGAGAAACCAGGCTACAATAGGTCGGAGGAATTCAGGCCACTTGCGCATATCCTGCATGGCGAAGACGCTCGTCTCGACGTAGTTGATGACAGTATGAAGCCACTCATCGTTTCGACCAAGGCGTTCGCCAACGAAGATGCGACCAGAGCCTGGAGACCACATCAAGGACGACTTCCTTGGGAACCACATCGTGGGAGTCTAGGAGGATTGGTCAGGGTATTTGCAACAAAAAGCTGATTGGAGGCTGAAATTTACCTTTAGAGTCGGTGAGAGTGTTCTTGATGACCATGTCCGCTTCCTGGGAGAGAATGCTGGTGATTTTGCCTGTTGCAAACGTTATGTGTTAGTCTGAGTTTCTAGTGCAATGTCTGAGTTACAGGAAGGAATAGTACCCAATGTCTTTGTCAGCCTCAGTTTCACCACACCCTGGAGTCTCTCAGCCGGGTCGCAGGCTTCCTTGTAAGGCTCAAAGCCGGAGTAATGAGCTTGGAAGTCCTGTGAATTCCATGTAAGCTAGCCGCCATAGAGTGCTAAAAGGGGATTCAAATCAACTTACATCGGCAAGACCTTGAGTGAAGCTGAAGCGCTTGTCGTTGCGGATCTCCTGGCCAACATCGGGAGGTAGGATGATAACATCACCAACGTCACCCAACACGCGAAAGGGCTTTCCCAAAAGGCTGTTGGCCGAAAGGTACATCAAGTTTCGGGCATTGAGGATGATCTCCTGCGCAGCTCTAGCCGAAGACCATTCGAATGGCTTCTTGGGGTTGAGGTACGGAAGCTTGGTGGTGCGATCCCTCATAAGAAACAGCGACAAAATGGCAACAGTCGCACATGATGCCACCACGTACCATGGTGACGTGGAAGGGTCCTGGCGGTCGGTGACTGCGTTTTCGAAAGATGTCGTGTTGAAGACGTCCATGCTGAAATCAGGTGGATTTGCGGTGGAGTTAAGCTGATTTTGTAATCTGAATGATTGGAATGTTCGTCTGTTGATACAAAATCCCAACGGGAAATTTCACATATACCCGTCTTCTTTCGGCGGACGGCGGACTTTGGTTGTCCGTGGCCCGCGGTCAGCTCCGTCACCGCCTCACCGGGGCAGTGATGTTCGGCCGATGTCCATACTGAAACGGCCCGGCAGTCGTGTCAACTGAATAATCCGACCGGCGGCTGTCTGAGGGATGAACCAATGAGCTTGACGCGAATAGTTCAACCGGAGTTTGCGGAAGGCGCCGCGAGGGGGAACCGTTCCATCCCACCGGGCCATCATGCAGATCACCCTTGTTGCCAAGTGCCGGAACCTTAATTGTGACCGTGTATTTGTTCTATAAATCAATTACTGCCAAGCTCATTGGGCGAATTATCTCGCTTTCGTATCAATCTTGAAAGTGGGGGTTCATCTCTTGCCGCCGGCGGGATAGCGTACCCGCGTCGTGATACTCAGGAGGAGTCGTTCACGTCAAAGCCTTGGCAATGTCCGCTGGGTGGTGAATTCATAGAATTACGGAATCGAATTAAATCACAAACACTCGAATTCGAAGATCACGGAGTTTTGCCGCATGTACGTCCGCTCGCCGAACGCAACGCCGATTCATCAAGGTTCGCGCCAGTGCAAGCCGGAAGTCCACCAGGAAAATGTCGCAGGACAGGAATCTATATTACTAATGAGGTGGACTTATACCAACTACTTAGCTCTGAAATGAAGTCGACGAGGTCAATAGGCACCAATCTGAAGAGGATCACAATGCTATTAGATCTTAATCCGCAGTTGCAGGTGCAGCACTGGCCAATCAGGCAGCACGAGTGCATCTAACCCCTTTCTGGTACAATTAACGTTGGAATCCGATCAACCATTGGCTGTATTTTCTTGTATGTCAGCAAGTAGCCAATGTGAAGCTGTTTCCGTTTTTTAGGAGTCTCCCGAGCAACAATCAGCCTTCTATCTGAATATAATCTCAGCACTAAGTGCAGCTGAACAGCCACAGGCGAGATTGACGTCAGCGGCTATGAGCTAGGCATTGAGCAACCCCGCTCCCGAATGCTCAACACCCAAGTCTCCATTCACACTGCCCTACAGAAATTTGTAAGTCTGGTGTGAATTGGTGGGATAGAGATGTTCAGGGCAACATGAAAGTCTCACACCTCAATCAGCTACATCACTCACCTGGCTGATTGGAAATTTCTCGACAGCGGTGAGTCACGAACAGCCAAGAAACCTCACCAATCTGAAGGGCGTCAGAGTTGCAAGTCTATGTTCCATTTCAAGCGAGGAACGCCACAAGTCTGTTGCTAGGCACCTTTCGGCCTCAGATCATGCCGCTTCGCTTCGTGCTGACTGGCGATGCCTGCCTTTCCATGCAAGGGGCTTCAGAACGCGGGGTAATTATGCTTCGAAGCCTGCCATATAACTTGCAACCTGCAACCTTCATCTCTATTAATCATCCGCGAACAATCCTTTCATGACCGTAATCTTCTAGTTTCCCTCTAAGACTCTCATTGCATTGAACAGATCGAGTACAGCTACCAAGTCAGCCTGCCCAACATGGTCACGACACGAAGCAAGAAGGCGGAGGATGTGCAGCAGCAAGAGCCGGAGAAAGGTGCAGCTCAGCAGCAGCCGAGTCTGCGTCTCTATCGAGGCAATTGTCATTGTGGAGCCTTTGTCTACGAAGCCGAGCTACCAGAGATCAAGTCGGCGATGGAATGCAACTGCAGCATCTGTTACAAGAAAGGGTATCTCTGGGTCTTCCCCACGGAAGGCAGCAAGTTTTGATATCGTCAAAGGCAACAAGGAGGCTCTTTCGCAATACACCTTCGGCGCGAAGAAGCTTGCTCACAAGGTACAAATTTGATGACGAACATGAGAAGACATTACATCTAGCGTCTCGTCGCTGACATTGATTTCACAGTTCTGCCCCACTTGTGCCACGCCTGTTATGGGGGAGTTCATTGGAGGGAACGGCAGAGCCTTCAACGTGAGTGACCTCCTCGCCTCAAAACTCCAGCTGTACACGATGAAGTTCTGACCCGGGTTTCGTTTGCAGATTCGTGCTATTCAAGGTATTGACGTGTTCGAGTTGGAGAAGCAACCGTGAGCCTTTGCCGAGATACATATCTCTTCGGAAGATATGTCCTAGGAGGACTCCATTTGGCTAATCAGCTTTATTTTAGATACGATGGTGCCGCCCTCGGAGACAAATATATGTCCCCCGAACACAACGGGTCGCTGCCTCCTGCCATTGACGGCAGCAAGCTCTACACCGGCTCTTGCCATTGTGGCGCAGTCACACTGGCTTTCATGAGTGAGCCGCTGGACGAAACAAACGACAATGAAACCGCTGAGTGTAACTGCAGTATTTGCGTGAGGGTCAGTCGAAGATTTGCTTTGGCGTCACTGACTTAAATGCTGACGGAAACGAAACAGAATGCCTACCGATGGATCTACCCGAAGAAGGAACGAGTCGTTCTTCACGCGTCCGAGCCCTCCAACATTGGCCGCTACAGCTTTTCGCGTCACGTCCTCAACAAGACATTCTGCAAGATATGCGGTGTGTGCATGACGAACGAGTACAATCATCTCTCGGATGAGGAGCGAAAGGCTATCGGAGCAGTGCCAGCCGATGGATTTGGCGAGCGTGTAAAGGCTGGACATCCGGTGAATCTGCATGTCCTGCCCGACGTGGACCTGGCGAAGATGAAGCCCCCGGTATTGAAGGACGGGGCCGAAAAGATCTCACCGCCTTACAAGAACCCTTGAGTGAGGGACTTGGCATCCTGATGTTCAAGCTTGACTCTCCATCATATTGATTTAATCGGGAAATGAAACAGATGTTCTAACTTGAGACTTATCGTATTTGATATGAAACAAGCTGATTGACTTCTCTCGGTGCATTATCTAACTATGACCTGAATTCGACCCAAATTGCTTACCCGAGCAAATTGAGAAGACGAGTTTCCTTCACGTTGAGCAGTAACCTTGACCACACACAAATACGTGCCGGGATTCTCATACGCGTACGAAACAGTCATATCGACAATCCTATTAGGTTCGCCGAAAGGCATGCTTCCGAACATCTTCTCCCCCAAAAAGTCCCACTCGACGGCAATGATCTTGCCAGCGCCATTAGGTACCCCGCTCGCATGGTGAAATTTACCTCGGTTCCCCTTCCCATATTTCCAGTGACCGATGAATTCATGGAAAGCTCAACGGTGGGCTGGATCCCATGCCGCTCGGAGGCGTTGCCAGAAACAATGATTTGGCTGTCCTGGATTCGATAGCTCGTCAGTGCCGGAGGTCGAATTCCTTCTTCAACCCAGGCACTCAGACTGCGCATCGCATGCTCGTACATTCCAGTGTAATCCACAATGAAGTCTTTCAGGTTATCCGCCACAGACTCAAAGAAGTGATCGGCGCGCTCGTTGTACCACAACCGGAAGTTGTCATCGAAGCTGGAACCGAGAGTCTTTTGCACCTGCGACTTGTACCAATCCGCATGCCATGGGAAGGCGTCGCTGTCAAGCAGGTTGTCCACTATGACCATCTTCCCAGTGATATTGCCGCTATGGGTGCAACCACCACACGCGCCCTTTGCTACTTCGGCAGCGGCTTGTACAGCTCGCTGGGGATACAAAGGGGCTCCGTCGGGTCCCATGAATTGGTCGAATCCGTAGAACCCGGATCGAGTGGGGATTTGATGGCGATGGTATGTATGCATTGCAATGAACCAACTATTGTCGACGCGGATTTGACGACCCTGGGTCAGATTGCCCAAGATGATGGCCGAATTTGCGTTGGCCGCCATGATGGTTTTGGTTGCGGGGTCCCAGGTTCCCGCCACGATGCCAATCTCGGACGAACAGGTTGTATCTAAGAGAGCGAATTCCAGACCATCGATGTCGCCAATTACGTCAGGGAGTCCCCCGAGTGTGATGTTGAAAATCGAGTCGTCATCATCGCTGACTGCGATGACCTCTTGAATTGTTGCTGTAAAATTGACAAAGTTGCGATGAATCACGTCGGATAGAGCAGATCTCTCAGTCCCCAAGTATCCCGGTTTGCTTCAGTAGTCATCCGCATAAGAAGGATCGATGCTTTTGACCGAGCTCAACAGAATCCTCAGCATGCGGCTGCTCGCAAGCCCGCTGTAGTTTTCCCATGCTTCCATCGGAACGCCCAAAAGCGCCGCTTCCCTGAACACAGCTGCTTCGACCTGGGTCAGATTCGACATGATTCTGCCCACATCTCCGCTTCTGATCGAATCAACGATGTGGGATGACTGATTTTTGAGCACTACAGAGGCCAGGTTGCGCACCGCATGGTTCAACGGAATAGAAACCGGCGTGGCCACCACGATAGGCACTGCCCCATCCCAAACACCGACAGTGTTCTCCATCGCACCTATTGTCATGTATGAGCCTCCGCTGCCGCCGTATATGTAACCGTAGACGTGTTCTGGAACCGAGCGATAGTAGTTGGCCAAGATGGACCGAGAGAATTTCGCAGCGGCGGCGTCAGCGCGATATCCCGAAGTGCCAGAGACTTGGATGAGATAGGCACCACTGTCCAGTGCGAAGCCAATCCGCCGGTCTGTGGCCGTAGAGTTCTGGTCTGGGTAGACGTAGCTGAAGAAACGACCCTGCCACTGTGACTCTGGAGGAAGATAGATGTTGAAATCGGTGTCGGTGTCTTTGAAATGCCCAGAGATCCGCCGGTGGCGAGAGGGTAGGGTCATGTTCTCATCTTTGTCGATGACTGCCGTGGCGTACATCGGATCGAAGCAGTCTGGGGTAACCAAGCATGGCCCGGTGGTATTCGCTCCGATGCACTCCACGCTATTTTGTTGGGAAGACTGTGCTGCGATGGCGACGAACAGCAGTGCCCTGGAAGATCGCGTCAGCTACCATAATACATCTGCTTTTGTGGAAGAAGCGCGTCAGAACTGATGGCGGGAACGTTGATTTACCAGGAAAGCATCCATGCAAGGTCGAGGGAGCTTCTGACGGAAGAGCGCCGGGACTTCATGTTTGCATGAATAGATAGAAAGTTTGCTGTCCTTCTTCTCCTATAGGCAACGAATTTGATGTACAATCAACTATGGGACTCTCGAAAGGTTCGAGCTGGACGTGATATATATACAATAGTATTGCCAAGCATACCCGCCGGGGCATAAGGTCCTGCGTGGGCTTCTTTTTGAGGACGAGGCAGATCGTCATATCAACAATATCTGCTGTGCGAGTAAGTTATGCGTCAATTTGATTCTCCTTTCTTAGTGTGTCAAGTTTGTGGAACAGTATGTGTTGTTGCTTGTGGCACTATTCACGGTCGGGTCCATTTCTCGCATTGGATACGAAAAAGGGGTGGGGAGCACGCTTCGCAGGATGTCTATCCCCATGGCTGTTTGGAGAAAACTTCCTTTTTGAAAACAATTTGATCAAGATCCCGTCATCGTCAAATGAATCTTGCACAACATACGTAGCCAGTGTTGAGTACTGGTCTCAATGAACGGGGTGTGTTGATACGTTGATTTGCCGGCATGAGTCGCCATGTTCAACTCTTAATCCGCATATATGTAAAGTTTTGCTATCCGGGCGGGTAGTAGACCTACGTAGAGGATAATAGGGGTAGTAGCAGCGGCGATAACGACGATGACGACGACGACGATAACAACGGGGTCAATGATAGGGACGACGACGGGGACGATAGGGACGATAGGGATAATAGAATTATCAAAAGAAAATAAAATATTAGGCATAATGTAAGTAGTTATCCGCCCGGATAGCAAAACTCCACGTATAATGATCAATCACTCGCAGTACTGGTATGTTTCTAAGTCTTAATACAAAACACTCCGAGGCGACTCATAGAGTCCTCGTCTTGAAACCTCACCAGTTTTGATCGGTTGGCAGTTCATGTCTCGTATCTCTCTGATCTGAGCTACCAAGCTCATAGCGGTTATGACTCTGGCCATGGACCTCGTGCAGCGACTTTTCATTCTGGCCAGCCAACGCCTGCTTCCTGTTCCATAACTTCTTCCAGACCATCCATCCCACCAGACAGCACACGGCAAGAGTCCCTAGGGTCGCCCCAATCGCGATACCCGCTATAGCCCCACCAGACAGCCCCTTCCCCTCGTCTTTGTTGGGAGCCGATGTCGAGGCCGATGTCGAGGCCGATGCCGATGTAGATGATGCAGTCGGCGATTGGACCACGGAGGATGACGTAGTGGTTGCTGAAACGGCAGCCTCAGTAATGTTGAAGTAATGGGATGTTGTACCGCCCCCAGTGGTCCCAGTGAGTACCATTCGGAGAAAGTAGACGGGGCTCAGCGTCGGATCGTAGAAGTCGGGGAATGGGAGACTGTCGAGACTGACGTTCCACACATAGCCTCCAGCGCTCGTTGCGTCTGCAGCCAAATCTCTTGTCAGCATCGGGCAGGCCAGACGTCAAATGTCAATGGCGCAGGGTAACGAGGTGAACTCACTCAGAAGGTAGACAGATGGGTCCTCTCCAGGTGATGACTGGGTCGGGATCAAGTCGATCACATCATACTCCTTCTGCCACGATAGATCGACTTCTTGCCCCAAGGAATAGACGGGATTATGCGTGTAGTCACCCGCGGCACCGGGGCCTGGGGGCCGGAAGAAGGCGCCCATGACGTTGAACAGCCCAACGACGCAAAGAAGAAAGACGGGATGTGGGACAATAAATGGGCGTAAAGCAGCTCTCGATAGTTATGAAAATACTGGGTTGTTATTCAAGACTCATGGTTACGAAAATGCAGCAGAGTGAAGCGGGTCGCCATGAAGGGAAGAAGGAAGAAGGTAGGGACAGGGCGGGGGGTATGATCGCTGAACTTTGAATCTTTCTTCCAGGCTCAGCCTCAATTGTGTACGGATGATATTGTCCTTGGGCCAGGTTGAACTTTCTAGATCAACTTACATGCACCACGGATCCGCGGCAATCAGGCTGTATAGAGTTCGGCGACTTTTGACAACCGAGCTACGGCTGACCAGGCTGCATCAAGTAGGCTGTGTGGCCACACGACTGCCTTCCAATCCTAGCGCTCGAATCCCGCTATTCTGAGCTGTAAATATCTATTTCTAAGCTCGCGAGTCTGGGGGCTGCATGTCTGCCTGGCTTCTGTTGGAACAGCTGGGTGTACTGTATTTATCGATCGTCCAGAGCGGGTTGACTTTGCTCCACTTTGTGCACATTTGTCCTTGGAATGTCCCCTGTTTCTCTACACCCTCTTGGCACTAGAAGTGATGATGAGACAAATACACATGCACCCGTCCGTGTCTTCAAGAAGTATCGCCAACTGTTATTGCACCTATCTCTCTAGACAGACTCCTGAACAATTCCTAAATTGCATCCCGAGTGACTTGATGAGGGCGCAATCGCTATGCCTTACTTTCCTACTCTAATAAACCACCATCAGTCTGTCCTTCGGCTCAGGTGTGCGTAGCGTTCCAGACAATTGGTGACTCGGGTACTCCGCACATGTAACATCCAGCTTGGTTCTGTTGTATATGTATTACTCACTCGATCTTGTATTATTATTTGTGTTTCTTCTGGTGCTTGTCCTTCATGAGTTTTCGGCTTCGTGTTCGTTATTCCTCTATTCATTATCGGAAGAACTTTCGCACTTGGAAGCCTCCTCGCGGCGGGGTTCTCAACAAAAGAAAACTTCCAGACGCCGTACACACTTTCCAGCAGTTCCGGTTTCATCTTCCCTTCCAGTTCTTTTTTCATTCGCTTGTCTAATAGCCTGGTAGTAGCAATCTCAAGGCCGAAACCGTTTACAGCCGCGGACTATACGCAACTAAAATCGGCGCCCTCCTTTCTGTAAGGCGCGAAATAGCTTCCGGCATCATGGACACTTTCGCTTGACTTCCTGCCTAATACAACAATTTGACGGCTGTGTACCATTTGACGGGGGAGCGTTATGTTTACCGCCATTTCTCTTCAGATTACCCGCCTAGTTACCTCCGCTCACCCTGATCATCTTTAGCTCACCTCAGACGTCATTTTACCTCTGAAAAGCAGCAAGTTTAGGGTGAGTAAATTGGCATTTCAATTCTACTTCTTCTCATGTTGTCTTCGGTAGACATATTCTTTGAAAACTGTCGTTGAAATATCCTTCACATATGTCCATGCCTCACCTTTCCCATTGCATGGAAGGCTTGACGCTGAGGTTCGGATGACAGCCTCAGAAGTAAACACATCGCAACATATGGTTTGGAAGCTTCCAAGGTTCGGGCCGTGGTGCATGCTTTGAATCGCAATCTCACATGACTCCGAAGCCTTGTGATAACTTCTCCTGTGGCGGCGCCAGCGCGTCGCCTTTCCCTAGGTAGTCTCGTAGACATACGCAACCAATCATTTATGGGGCTGTAATGCCAGCCAGTTTCTTTCTTCCCTTCTAACTTTTCTTCTTCGCAGTTTACCGCCTGGAGGCGCACCTTATTAACTGCTGTATAACTCTCACAGGGAAATATTCGAGGGCTAGGATAGCAGAGACACCTCTATAGCTACCTATAGGGGTATATAAAGAGAACGCAAATCGCCTTACAGGGGGTAAGCATCTCCCTCTTCACACTACCTCAACTGATCACTCCTTCGATATTAAGATACTATTATAATACCACATTAATACTATCGAGAACCGCCTCAAGAGCAGTAGCCTCCTTAAGATCGCCTAGGATAAAGCACGTTTTGTGTGCAGTTTTTTGCGCACACAGCAAGATCTCCTAAGCAAAGGCCCAACGGGGTATCTCATACACCGATACCTTCTTCTCGCCTACATGATCGCCATAACGTGGTTGTAGTTGATGGAGGTGGATTACTAGACATGTGGGGGTGGTTGGAGTAAGGGGGGTCCTCTCATGTATCCCTAGTCATACAAATCTGCACTATGCAGTTCTTCACAAAATGTGCCAGCCAGTTTCCACCATCATTACACTTTCGCCATCAATTAACCCCTGTCCTTTTATCTGTCCCAAATAAGCATGAGCAGTCAAATACAGAAGGCCTTTGTAAATCCAGAATACTATATATCTGAACTAATAGGAAGAAGTATAAAGTCCACAGCTGAGAATTTCCATTTGAGATCCGTGATATGATAATGCTTCCGAGCTAGAAATAGCCTGGCAAGCTTCCGGATACTCTCGATTGGTCATTTCTTTCGGCTATTTGAGATGTACTCTGGCAACATGCCATTAACTAAATGTGAAGGAAGAATGCAGAAAGAACTTTACGCTGTCACAAGTGCCCAGGCTACTGCTTTGGAGCGTGAACCACGAAACAGTAATTTGGTCCCTGTGGGCGATCCCACATGCCCCACGAAGTCGACGTCGCACTCCATGGTCGATTCCCTTCGATTAGATCTGCGCCTCCATCTGTCCCTTCGTTTCTCTTCTCTGACAGCTTCCTGGGCCAGACACGATAGCTGCCGAGGCCCAAGTAAGCCACCGAGCGTTAGTCGATGTACCTTAGCATCCAACTTGGCTCGCAAGATAACCATGTTGTGAATTCGTCGATGATAAACACGATGATAAGCCTGGAGATCTAGCGAGGGGAAGAGGAGAGAAAGTAGACAAATCAGCTGACACGGTACACACCTGCTGCTTCGGCTTATGTCGTCTTTGGCAGGGTTTTGAATGCTACTAAAGAAGGCATGAGTCCTCATAAGCTGGCCTTCGTGGAGATAGAAAACTGATCTAGTCGGGATGATGGAAGGGAACACCGCGGGTGGTTGGCATTGCGACTCAGAAGTAAGCACGAGACGAAGATGACGATGCACCAAGGGAGGCAGACAAAATGGCGATGACCTCAACAGGTGTTACAGTGGCAATGCCAACGACTCAATCCTTCAAAGCTCTGTCTTGCCGTCTTCCGTGATATAAATCAGCTTCTAGAGATCCACGGGTGGAAAGGGCGGCACGTGAACGCTTTGAAGTCAACCACCGTTGAAAGGGGATCTGAAAAGCCAATCCGAGCCACCGTAACACCAAACGAGCTTATCTGGAACACACACATCACAGTCAACCAATGGGCTATATCCTGTTTGTCAAATCAGGCGACTGCCGCCGCCCTCGATTCACATTGCCTTATCGGAGCGCCAGAGAAATCCTGTTGCGCGCGCTCCAAAACTCCAATACCCCCTACTGGACAGGGCTCGTGTACAATCTGTACCAGATCCTTCCTGTAATCCATCAAGAAGAGGATCCCCGCACATGCAACGCAGCGCAACTCATCCGCAGTCTTGCCCCCTCTCGCTCGGCGCCGCTCCGCCCTACGGAGCCGCCCGGCCGTCGACCGATCCTCAGTCGCCCCTCTCTGTTGGTCTCGAATGCATCAAACCCCACCGTCTACCCCACAGACGCCGTCTGGATTCTGGGATTGCATCCATGCACCTCTTCATGCCGTTCTAGACTCTCTCTTTCGAACACCGCGTAATTTTTTCGCCCATATCGAAACACCCAAAATCTCAATGCTGACCAAAATATATCTCCTCGCAATGAAAGACTGTGCTGAAACGCCTTTGAAAACGCGCTGTGTTTGTCGCAAAAGCACCCTTCTCTTCTGTCTGACCATGCTGTATCGCTAAACCAAACCTCCGCTGTATGATTTATATCCCGGTGATGTTTCCGTCTAGATCGCCCAACTGCCTCGTCTCTCACGCACGCCCCAAGCGAGAGGATCGAGGCTGTCCAAGTCGGGATGTTGTCGTGCCCACTCAAAGATGTACGCCTTCAGCGCCTTCCATCGGGGGCACCTCTTTTCCTCTGCCATCTCGGCCTCAGCTGGCTCCATCAAGTGGCCGGATGCCATCTGCTTGGCATCTTCCATCTCCAACTCATCGATGCTCATGTGTGAAATCTTGGCAAGCTCCTCGTCGAAAGACCGGGCCATGGCTGGATATCCTAGAGACAGGTAGTTGTAGACCTGTGTAATGAAAGTGTCGTCAAACTCAGAGGCAATTTTCTCCTCCAGAGCCTTCTCTCGCTTCAGACGTTCTTCCAAGCCATGAAGCATGTGAAGACCCTTGAACTCGCCCGACCGTACGCGGTGTTCGGCGGTACTTGGGGTGAGAGTGGCGGATGCATAGTGGGAACCAGGCTCGTCGGTGAGAGAGCTCTTGCCAAAAGCTGCAGCGAATGGATCCCCGGGAGTGGAGGAGGCAGCGGTGTATGCAGCATTCTGGGTCCCTGAAGAGATGCAGGCACTATGGCCTGATCGCTCTCGCTCTTTCGGAAACAGTAGCCCCTCCACAATCCGGCTTCTCCCGTGGCATCCCTGTTCCTCTCTTCAGCGGTAGGAAGCTCTGAGAATGGGTGGTCCGGCTCGAGCTTCGTTTGCTTCGGTGAGGGGCACTTGCGGAAGACGATGTCCTTGCCCAACATTGGCGGCGAGGCGGCCTTGCGCATCCTCCTAAATTCGCTAGTTTCGGCGGGCAACCCAAAGTTTCCAAAGGGTCTGCCGAATCCGCCGCCGCCAGCATTGCGGAAGCCAGTCTCGGGGACGACCTGGGCAGGTTTGGCAATGGGCACAGCAGCAGGTTGAGTGGCAGGAGTGGAAGGGACATATGGCATTCCAGTCTCGCCAATGGGCTTGGTCGCCGGTCCAGGTGGGGGAAGCGCTGGCTGCGCCGTATCTTTGGCTGAGACAGGATCGGAGGTTATCAGCGGCATCAAGACCTCGCCAATTGGACCCTTGGAGCCAGCATCGGCGGTCTGATTCCTGGTGTTGGTCAACCACAGAGGATCAGGGGGGCTGTCGAGCTCCATCCTGTCAATGGCCGAGTCATCCTCGTCCTCCTCGTCAAAGACGGGGACATGCTCGCCCCTCTCCACTGCCAGCTTCTCTGCATGCTCCTGCATGTGCTTATGCCAGTAGCCCAAGTCTGAAGATTTCCGCCGGGTACATTGGCGTGACGGGCACGGGTTTTGGAGGCCGTCCCCGTTGGCTGGGGCGAGATGCTCTCTGGAGTGCTGTCGTCCCCGGAGCTCTCTCTGAAGTAGAAGTGGGCAGCGCCACCCTCACGGGGGCGACTGTTGGGGAAGGCAGCAAGAGCAGCCTCCTGCATCTGTCTCTCGGCCTCCATGGCGGCCCACTCCAGCATGTAGGTGCCGGCATTCTCGTCTTCTGACTCTCGCCTTGCGCCCTTGGGCTGTCGCTGAATGATTTGGGAGGCGGGGGAAGAGGTGCCGTCGGCGATCTTCTTCCGTGACTTGGTCCGCTGTAGGTAGATGTGGTTCGTGTAGGGAGTGATGTCGGTCTTGTCGGTGGGTCGAGTGGCAGGGCCGGTGTCTCCCACTCTTCGGGCTCGTCTCGAGGTCTCGATCAGCTGGGGAGCGAAGCGGCGCTTCGGCTTCTGGTGGTCGTCATGGTGCTGGGGCGGAGGCTGGCGAAGCTGTTGCTCGAATGGATTTGGAGACGGGGTTCGCGGGGTGTGTTCGGGAGTAGGCTCTGGTGCGGGACCGGGCTGATGTTGTTGTTGCTGCTGTCCCTGCTGCTGCTGGGAGCTCTTTCGAACAGACTCGAAAGTGGTTTCGATGGGGACGGGAGCGAACCGCCTCCGCGGCTCGGTTGACTGAGCCATGGCGGAGGACGGCAAAAGGTATGGTGTTGTAGTGGTAGTTACTCGTTGAGGCGCGGGTGGGATCCGAACGAAAACGAAGGGATCAGGAACGGGTGGGAGGGTTGAAGTCAGACGGACGGCGCTGAGTTTGCAGGGCTGGAGAACAGGACCCTTTGTAGTGCAAGGAGGGGCAGTGATCGGACGAAGATGACGCTCGTCCTTCCGGCGGGAGTTTATGTGGTGTGTGTGCGTATTGGGGTGGTCGTGTGAGAGAGGTTGGTCCGTGGTTGGGGGCTGTTGGTGCCGGTGATGCTGTTGCTGCCCGTGCAGACGCGCAGTTGGAGAGAAGAGGAAGAAAGCAAGGTAAGGTAAGGTAAGGCGGAGGACGGATCGTGAGTATTTGTCGAAGAGTCAGACAGATGAGGTAGGGTAGGTACTTGTTGCGACTATGGAGCAGCTCCAGCAGAGAAAGTCGAGGCGCGGAAAGAATGGAATGGGTGCTAGTAAGGGGTGAGCGGTCACAAGGCGCCTGGAAGCAGCAAGCGATTGACGGCAAAGTAATGCAGTGAGTAACAGCAACTGGAGCAGCATCAGCAGCGAGAGCGGGAGCGGCAAGCCAAGTGCAGGGAAGAGGGGCGATGGGAGTGTGCGGTCGTAATAATAACACAGTGGGCGCATTGTCCGCGGTACGTATCCGAGTACTTGGTGCGCCATGTACGGATACGTTCCAGGCCAGGTCCTTTTTCATTTTTTTCTCAGTCTTCCAGAACAACACACACCGGTGACCGCACTTCAGACTGAGATGGAAATCCAAGGGCAAGCAGCACAGCGGGCATGCGAGGGTGTAGTGGGGTTCGCCCGGGCTGGCCAAGGTACGCGGCTTGTCTAGGAAGGGTAGGTACGGGAGAAGGTACTTTTCCCAGCAAGAAGAGACACTGCCCTGGGGAGAGTGGGAGTGGGATGACGCCCAGGTATCCCGACTGTGTGCCTTCTCGCAGACACTGTGCTGATGGAGGGTGGCCGCGGGGCAGGAACGCTGCAGTGGAATGGATGATGCCATTGGGCCCCATTGGAACCCCCAAGATGCACCTGTCCGCCTTCCCATCGTTACTCGACATGAGCGTTATCATCCAGTCATTTTGTCTCAGAGACAGCCCGCGACAAGTCCAGGTCGAAGCAATTAAAAAAAGAATCACTCTGATAATCACTCTGAACAGACACAGCCACACTCAGGTCAGCACGGCCAGACCTCTTCGTCACCTCAACCGGTGCCCCGATGTCGCACAACACCTGCTGCCCCGCCTTCTCCTCTCCTCTCCGCCGCCTGCCACTATCTCTCTGTCAGTTGACAGTGCCAATCTGTGTCTCTGTCAGAAGAAGGACCAGCCGAGCACCGGCAGCTGCCCCCAAAACACAGTCGCATTTTCAGAGGGTCACACCTTGCAGGTACATTGCCGCTCCCGCTCCCACAACCTCCGATTGACCAATTCCACGTCCATGATCTCCCAATGCCCACTCCAACTCCTCCACTGCTTGTACCTCGACCGTCTCGGCGGCTCAAGCAGGACAACGCCGACACGGCCCTTCCTCGTCTCGTCTCCCTCTCCTCCTTCTGTCTGTCTCTCTCTCCAGACGCTCCAGTCTATCTCCAGTCAACCCAGCTAACCCATTCACTTTCTCCAGTCCCTCCGTTCCAGTTTTGCAACCCAAATCCAGTCTTTGTTTCATTCGAGCCCGCCTTTTCTCGTACTATTCTGAGCCTCCCAGGGACAAGCTGGTACTCCAAAAATACCACCGTTGCAGCCGTGGGTACCGGAACCCTTCCCACAGGTCAGATGCCCATCGCGGATATTATGAGCAGGGCAGGGCCAGGGCACTGCGCAGACCAAAACTAGAAGACCTCTCTCCTCTTCCTCCTTTTCCTCCTCAAGACGCCAGGGCCCGGGGTAGCCCAACTACGGAGCATGTCAAATTGCACACCTGCTGGTTCCAGCTTCACTGCTTCGACGCTGCCCAAAATGCCAATAATCTCGCCCTCCCCGTTCGACCCATGTGCCTTCTTTCCGATGCCACAGTCTGCTATTTGACATCATCGCCTCAAGCGACTTTCTTGGTCCCGCCCAAAGGGTGCAACACCCAGGGCCAGATGCCCCGACACGGAACCAGACCTCAGCGATCATGCATCCTACCCTTGTCTGGGCCCGGCTGGTACCTCCGCCGTACCCTCCGTACCTGACTGCACTACCCGGCCGCACATAGTGTACCGTACGGATACACGTTCCAGGCAAGCCGAGCCGTGTTGGCGCTGCGCTCTTAGTGTCCAGCACACCAGACGAGACCGGCACCAGACCACTCCAGCCGACGTTCATGAGGAATGCTTGGCCTGCGTTGAGAAAGAAAGAGAACACCACCGACGACAGCAGACGTTGCTAAGTAGCGCCTACCGTCGCCTCTGTCTCATGGCCTCGACCTCAACAGACTGGAACTTCAATCTTGACCACCGCTACTGCTCACGTTATGCATGGAGATGGAGAGAAGAGGAGCCTCTAGAGACAACAACCCGTCAGCACCTGACGGAAATGGCGTCTGTTCGCCCCGGAAGCGTCTCCATATCATGCCGGCCGCACCACGTCCCTCCCCAGCGGTGCCTTCGACCACCCTGCAGTCCGCTAACGCCTCTGCCACCCGAACTCTGCTGGCCAACCTTCCACCCCAACCGATGGATTCAAGAGCTCTGTCACAAGGCATATCAGCAAAGGCCAGCTGCCCCTCCGACTTTGCTGATTCTCTTCACCGATTGCCCACCCCTGCCCCGACGCTAAAGTCCCCGGACTGCCAACTGACAGATTGCCCGGATTCCCGCTCTGGCCGCCAAAACTTCCTTTCCAGGCACCCAGACCAGATTGCCGCTTGGCCGTCCCCAGGTTGCTGGACTCTTCGGGAATGTTGCTTCCCCAGGAATCAGCATTCTTGGGTCGTAATTTCTGTCGAATTTCAGGAAACCGTATCGTTAAGATGAACAGCGAGGCTTCGGTGTGGCTGTGCTGCCGCTTACGAGTCAAGCCCCGAAATTGTTTTACGAGCCCCGGCCGACAAAACTTGAATTGACCTCTTCCAACATTTCCAAGGCCAACAACGCAGCAAACCCGGGCCAGCTTGCGTTCGTTCTTGCTTTGGACACTTCCGCCCGGGGCAGTCTCCCGAAGTGCTTCGTTCGTTCATGCGCCGCGCCGCGGTATCTGACGCTACTTGACACCTCAACTGACGCAAAGATCGGATGACTGCCGCTTTGGGATCAGTCAGTTGAGCCAACTGGGAAGTGTGCCAAAACCATTCATTGACTGGACAGGTCGCCCCAAATCCCCAGCCTTGCCAACACATCAAGCAAAGACGAGGAACATTCCACATTCCACACAAGCAAGACCACCCCGTCGCTAGAGAAGTCGACTGTGGGAGCCGGGCAACGGCGACATCCCCCGCGTCACATCACATTCCAGCTGTCCGTTTCCCGCACGGCGCACGGGGGTCATCCAGTCACCTCCTTTGCTCGGCCGGCACGGTGTTAATACGCCACACCAGGATCAATCACCAAAAAGTGCGCCATGGTCAGATCCCAAATCAAGCTCACCGACGATCACCGACACCCGTTGAACCCCCACTTCATCGCCGCCCTTTACTTCGGCGTCTTATCATTCAAGTGCGGCACGCCACATTTTGCCCAAAGCTTGACGGCCGTCGAGAGACATGTCCCTTGCTTCTATAGCAAGTTTACTTTAGAGAGATGTGAGACTTTCAGACGGCACTTCACCTTACCGATACCGGCATCAAACCACCGCTCTGTGCCGCCCTAAAACACGCTTGATTAAACATGACTCTCTCATTACCAAACAACGCATTCAAGCTCCAGTTGCCTCTGCATAAGCCCCGTCGCCCCGTCGTTCTGCAGAAAACCATGAGCCGGGGAACTGCTTAAGCTTCGAACTCACTTCCAGCTTAACTAACCCAAGCAGTGAACCCGCCCAGCTCGGTCGGTGAGAGTTCACGACAACCTCACCGTCTCCAGCCTCTGTCAGCTTCCTTGGTCTTTGCGTCCGAGCACCCACGACAGCACAACCGCACACGTGCCCAGTTTCTGCTTTTTCCTGCCACGCGCGCTCCCTGCGATGCTACCCCTCGTCTGCAAGCCACCTGCAGAGCGAGCAGTTCTCGTGATAATCAGCAACTAGGGGCCATTGTCATTGGTCGGTGAATGATTGACCTGCGGCCGCTAAACCGCCCTAGATGCATCTGACACACACCGCCCAGCGGGACTTTTTGTTGAGACCACTTAAAGATGGTTTTCACCGGGCGGGATGGTGCTGCCAGCCATCTCGGTGCCTGTCTCGCCCTCAAATCAGTCTTCCGGGAACTGCTCGTATCGTCCGGGGCCAACCGCCCCTGCCAGTGCCCGAAAGCCCTGAAATAGTGCGGCAAGAATATAGCGGGATGCCCTGCCGGGCACACCCGCGGCCGGCCGGCGAAGCAGGGATGGGCGACCCTTCCCAGCGTTTCTAGCTCCACTTTTGTCCGCTCCTCGCCGGGCTCAGTCGGCTTCAATCGTTTATCTGGCGGACCTCTCGCCCGTCGCTTGACATAGTCGCCGGGTGGCGCCGTGGATCTTGGCTCCAGATCTGGTTGCTGATGTACCTCGTGTTTTGGGGATCCTTTCGAAAGAATACCAGACGCGGCGGCAATCGCGGACACTGTGCCGCTGATCCCCTGTTTGAGACCACTCGCCCCAGGACCCTTTGACCATCTCTCAAAACAAAGAGATCTACCATCTGATTTTTACGGGCGAGGTACACGTCAGTGGCGTTGAAAGTTTAGACGAGACGAAGATCTTGGTGTCCGATCCGAACAGCCGACTTCATACTCGCGTTTGCATCATGGAGAACTGACTGGATGTATGCCCGCGAGGTTCGCGTGGGATTCCTCTGCAGGTGATGATACCATTCTCGACCTCTCTCAAGCTTGGTGGTGAACATCGACGCCATCTTCGCTGTTGCTAACCGCAGATTCGTTTGCTGTTGATTGATGGCAAACACTGGCGCTTTGCTGAACGAGCATTGGTCTTTGTGGCGAGGCTGATGGACATAACACGACACAACAGAGGCCTGCCGGAAGTCGCTTAAGAGTAGCATCTGGAATGTCGAAGATGTACGTTTCTGATATGATGACAATCATCTCTGCCAATATTGCGACATTTACGTGGTGTCACGCTAAGTAGACTTTCGAAATCCAGCGAAGTCTGGGTTGGCGATGATATCAAGAGAATGCTTGTCTACTCGGTCACAGCATAGAAGGTGCCTTTAAAAGTACATCTTATTTGACCATGTTGCTGCCGTGAGACCGTAACCTGACGATTTCACCATCATCAATGCGACTTCTCCATACCAATTCGAGAGAGCCAACCCTCCGCTCTGGCCAGGGGCTAAGCTAGACGTCAATGGAGGACGACTATCAAATGCCGCCGTTAGTATGAAGGATATGGATATTCATGAAGAGGGGTCGTTGCACATTGTCGCACAGAAGCGCTGACAGCTCATCAGGTTACACGTCTCGCGGTACAACTCCAGCCTTGTGTCCAACTTGGCTCCTCAGTGCGCGGTGTCCCTCGAGACACCGTTGACAGCAGCGCGGGCTTATTCCCCGCCACGGCGTGCTACGAGGCACGACTGAAAATGAAATGTTGTGCCTCGCACCCCTTTTGACTGGACATAGACTGGGCAAGATGACGGGGACAAAGACTTGAGATAATACGGCCTGTACCACGGGGGAAAGGAACCCCTTTTCTTGAGTATGGAACGTCCTGCTGAGAGTTGACGGCAAAATTGTCGTCACTGTGTCATTCAACACATGCTTTCTGGTACGGCCCAGGGCTTGAGCAAGGAGACGAGCAAGTGCCACAGACTGCTGTGAAGCCAGCTTCATCAACTGACGACATCATGGGCATGTTCATGATCTCAAGGCGGATTGCATGTTGAGTGGAAGTTGATCTTCTGAGCCAGCACGGCTGCTACCAAACCAGGGCGTATTCGGGCAATATGTCCATTGTCACCATACGAGGCTACCACCCGAGGTTTCACTGGACAGGGCTGCGGACGACACGGATTGCAACCGCAGCATTCCCTAAAGATAAGCATCCTAGCGAACATCGTCTATTGACTCTCGGGATATGAGGCAAGATTTAACGTGGCTTCAAGAATCTGCTACGGCTGGGCTTCGACATGCAGCGGACAAGCCTTGCTGCAAAAGCAAGCAATCCTCGCGACGCACAAAGACGCCCGCCGCGCGCGCCTTGCAGTATCTTATCTAGAATGTCACCCTCATTTGAGACAGCATGAGCAACAACATCATGCAGCACCGTTGGAAATTGCGCGTCTGCAGCAATCGGCGCGTTTGACAATGCGCCGACACACGCATGTGGGATGCAAAAAAGGAAATTCTACGAACCTTTTCCGGCGGCTGCTTATCGCCACACAACGCGTCAAGCCTCATCTCGGGAAGACATGAAGTGGGTGTCCCCCGCGCCGCCGCATCGGCGCGTGGTGAGAGATTATCAACTGTGACCCGACGGCGTACGGGAAATGAAGCTCGTCGCTCACATCGTGCAGCGAAAAACCGTTATCAACGCCGAAATGAGCCACTGGCCAAGGGTCCCTTCCGGATTTCTTCTGTTTTTGCCAGCGCGCGGGATGTGTGTGATATTGGCTGGAGCAACGCAACCCTGGTATTATCAAAGTCCTCGCTAGGGTCTGGGTTCGGTGTGGCTTATTTCCCGTGCGATTCTGCAGGTGTTCGCCCAGGTTTGTCTCCAGCTTGGGCCCAGCCCCCAACCCCAAGCCAGGAGCCGTGAATCTCGTCGCTTATCTCTGGGTGGCTTGTTCGAGGCTGGATTATCTGCGAGCACGGGCTTTTGCGCGACGTGGCTGTCGGTGTATTTGCTGGTCCTGCAGCCTGCCTCCCGCTGTTAACGGCCACGCGATAAAACGTGTGGCAGAAATCTACGGAAAAAGTCTGGGGGTGAGATGAACGCAAACCTGCGGTTAGGCTTGCACTTTGCGGTCTGGTTGGCGAGTCAGTTTTCCCGAATTACGCAGTACATGAACACATGGGGAAGGGGAATTTAACTCAGAAAGCCTGAACAGGAAAATGTCATCAACTTTAAAATCGCAGCCACGGCAGGCTGGTTGCTGGGTTCGACACGACTCGGATCCGTGAGATTTGCGATCCACTCGTACCCGGGATCAAGACAGCAGCACTTCCGAAGGGGTTTGGATCTTCTGAAGGACGAAGCCCGCGGATAGGGAAAGGAGGATCAGCAATCACCAAGAAGAGGCGCCGAGGGCACGGACAGCGACTAGACGCGGCCCTTCTTTGCACAGACTGCCAGCGGTGTAGAATGTGATGAAGGCTGTGGTGGCTCTCACGGGCGACAACACGGCGAGACAACACGGCGAGGTTAGCGATAGAGCGCCTGTCCCGGCCTCTTAGCCCCGGAGCACCTCCGAGGAGGAGGAACTCGCATGTCGTCATTTTGCGTCTGTCTGGGGGTCTGCTTCCAAACGCGCTGGCCTGATTAGGAAGACGCGAGAAGTTTAGCGAAGGGCTGATGGAGATTTGCGGTTTGACAGGAGGTGCCAATGCTTGAGGAGCGTGCCGTTGCCGAAGACGCATGGCTAACAACGCCGCTTGGCTGCTGGCGAATCGAGATGTTGGTAATTGGGACCAGCAGGGATATCGGATCGTGATTGGAGCAGAGCAGAGCGAGCAGAAAAGGGCCGGCGGCGGCTTTTCTGTCAGAGCCAATGGGTCTCCGAAGACCGGCCTAGAATTGCGCTGGGGCGGTTTGTTCAAAAACTTGTTTTTCTGAGATGATGGTTTCCTTGGGAGGGTCGGGAGGGGGGGCATCGTAAAGTGCCGTGTGCTCCGAACGAACACGGCCCGGGGAAGTGAGTTCACCGCGCTGGATGATGCGCCACTGTTCTGTGGCTCTTCATCTGTTCCTTGGGCGCTTATTGGGTTGTGTTTCTTGGGGGCTGCGGCGTCGTCGTGGAGAGGGGAGGCGCAGAAGCCACGCGGCGGTCGACTGCGACGTGGTGTTGGCTGGCCCAGAGGGGGTGGTTCGGGCCAGGCGGCGGTGTTGGCTTTTTTGCTTGCCATTTTGTTTTGCTGGTTGGCTGCAGCTTGTCCGGATCGTCCACTGCGTTGGGGCGATTTGGATTCCGAGGTGGTATTGGATTCTTTTCGACGATGAGCTTTGACTGTGGACATGGGGGCGAGGGGTTGTGTTTTCTCTGGGCCCTGACTGACTGACTGACTCCAGGCGTGGTCCGCATCGAGATTCATCGTCACTTGGAATTACTCAAATGGCTCTTCCTCACGGGGAAACCGGCGCAGCGGTGTGAGGTGAGAGAGCTTTCGGGATTTTTCACTTCCTCGGTGGAGGCACGAGGACCGAGCGAGAGACGATTCAAGCTTAAGGTAATTGGGACGGGGAGGGTTTCCCTTTGCGCGCCCCGGTTTAATCGGTGGGGATTTGATGACAGGAACACCGAGTTTCGCGGATTTGCTGCGGTATGACGATGGTTTGGAGATTCTATTGAAACTTTTCCATCCACTTTTATGTTGGACAGCGGTTGTTTCTTCTTCGTTGGCATGGTTCGGGTTGAGAGGTGGGTTTTGGTGCATGTTAGATGGGATGGACGGGCACTAACGATGTAGCCACTAACTAGACGATTGGGAATTTTGGGGAACTGGACATCCGGACGGGATTGGCGTCGTCACTTTTGGCAGCATCTTCAGGATGGGACCACTGATACACACATATACATCTGGCGCTAGGATGGGAAAGAAGAACCGGGCCTTGGTGTGTCGCGTGAGGCTCGGGCGAGTTGGAGGAGCCGGGTTCTGCGGAGAAAGGTGAGACGGGGAGTTTATTTGGTCCAGAGGCGCCGCATGGTTGGATGATGGGTGATGGATGATGATGATGATGTGTGTGAGAGAGATATGGAGATGGAGGATGAGTGAGACACGGCGCTGACGGCCCCACGGCCACATGTCTCTTGTGTGTGGAGTGCCCTTTCTTTCTTGTGCCGTTGCCGGCTGTATCTCTCAAAGCTTTTTTTTTTCTGGTGTAAGCCAAGGCCCGCCGAGATGGGGATAGACTGCACGGACGAACCGACTTGGCTTTGGGGGATGGCGTGTGAGTGGTTGCATGCGTTTGGCTCCGTTGTCGACCGAGTCTTGGAGTGAGCCGGTTCGAGCGTGAGATGGAGGGTGGTCGGTGAGAGCCAGAGCATAGGACTTGCACTTGGTGGAGGCGGGCTGGAGGCGGGAGGGCTAGAATCTTGGGAGCGTCACCGTGGGTTTGGGTTTGTGTAAGGTTGTTGGCGTCTGGGGTCCAATGCGGTTCTGACGGGTAAATGGGCGGGCGGCATGGCTCTGGCTTGCGTTTGGCTCTCTGCCGCTCTCTGACTGGTGAGGTGTGAGTTGGGATGGCGTCTCTCTCTCTCTCTCTCTCTTCGATGGTGGTGGTGGGCTGGGGTAGTGCAGGATTTGCGGGAGTTCGGTCTTGTGATCTCTCGGGGGGATTCTGATAAGACAGACAGTTGTCTGTCGTGATATTAGGCGCAACCTTTTCGCTCTGCTGGGCTAAACGACGACGAAGCGAATCTCGTCAAATCCCCCGCGATACCTAAACGTGAGAAACATCTCTTGCGTGTCTCTGTCTCTTTCATTTGAATAGCCTTTCTACCTGACTCTTACAACTCCGTTCAATCTCCGCCCGCACCACGCGACACACACACAACGGAGGCAGACCCGGAGCACGGCAACCGGGCCAAAACGGAAAACGTCACTGTCGCATACGATACGGATCCTGCTCTTATTTTTTTTTATTTTCTTTTCTCGAGTCTTTGCCGTTCTGCTACAAACCCCTGAATTAATTTCTGGGGCCCGGACGAGCTACATCATCCTTACGGATCCTTACGGTGCCTTACGGGGCCGCAGTCACACTCTGAACCCAGTTTTTCGGACGCTGTGTTTTTGCTTTTTGGTGGTTTTTTCCCCCCTACCCCTGCGGCAGGACAGCACGCCGAGCAAACAAGCCGGCGGCCCCTGACGATACCGGGACAGACGCTGGGGGTTTCCTTTCCTCAAGAGAGTTTTTGTGTGTATTTTCTTTTTCTGCGGCGGTGGCTTTTGGGGGGAGATTGTGTGTTGATGTTGGATGATACCAAAACATCCGTTGCTATCTTGTCGAGATATCTACTGCTGCTGCTTGCGAGGAACTGGGACCCTGGGAGATGGACCTTGCAGCGAGAGAATTGTAGACCCGTCGTCCAGAGTAGCTTACATACTAGACGATACCTAGACCAAGTGGAGGGAAGAGAGGGGGGACTGACTGATCACGATCCGAGGTTTCCTTGCGCCGAAGGAGGCAACTTACGGAGGCATTTGTTGTTATTACTCGACGGCATCCTCCTCCTCCTCCTCTTGGATCGGTCCACATCCCAGGAACTGCGGTCGACCACACCCCCGACTCCGACATCATCTCCAGACGACACGCGCACACGCACACGTTTCCCGGGTGCGCCCCATCGTCTATCTGCCCTCCCCCCACGACGAACGTCCAGGGGACAGGCTTGTCGCCGCGCACCTGTCAACGTCTCGAGTTCCGTTTTAGTTTGGCTGGCCTTTCATCTATCTGGCATATTTGCCATCTTTTCCCCTTTCATCGTTCCCTCCTCGATATTTGGGAAAAGGCCCATTCTGCACTCTTACTTCCTTTCCTCGATCTCTCCGTCCCATCCCATCTCATCTCATCCACCCTCTCTCTCTCTCTCTCTCTCTCTCTCTCTCTCTCTCTCCACAAAGCCCGGCCGGGTGCGCTTACATACTAGTCGGCCGCTACTCGCCCGCGCAGAAAGAAGGAGGAACAAGGAACAAGGAACGGCACACACACGCACACGACCGGATCCACCACCGACTGACCGACCGACGGACGACCCAAAGGGGACTCGTATTTGAAAGGAAAGCTGGCCCGTCGCACGTCTATCGAGTCTAGCTCTTGCGGCACTGAGCAGCAGCAGCATCTGGGGCTTGTTTACTTTTGACGGCTCTTTGTTGCTTCGAGTGCGCCCAGAGGAGTGGCAGTTACATCGACACAGCAGCAACTGGGCTTTCTGTCTATCAGTGAGGTACGTATCTCTCTCTCTCTCTCTATCTCTCTGTTTCCCTATTCTGTGTTTTGCGTGTCAGGTCCCTTGTCTTTTCGGGGGTGGTGGTGGCACGTCTACCTATCTCCTTTGATCGAGGTGGTAGTGACATTACATCCATATATGCCCCCATGCTCACCTCTTTTCCTTTTCGTTTCCTACCCTGGCGGGATCGTCCCAAGTTTAGCCCGTTCTCTGTATCTTGCGCTGCGACCTTGCGAGGAGCTTATCTCTGGCGGCGGGACAGAGCACACGCCTACCTGGTCAGTGCCGGTGGGCTTTTGCGTTGCGAGTAAGACGGATACAGAGCAGACGACGACGACGACGACGTGGTGTCTGTTGATTCCACGTCCAGCTGTCTCTGCTCTGGCTGGGGGGGTCTGCAGATGGGTGTTGCTGCAAAGAGGGCGTCGTCCCCACGATCTGCATCCGACCTGACCTGGCGCCGCAGCGTGGTGTTCGAAGCTGGCCCAGGCCTTGTTGGATGGCTTCTGCTCAACCCGCATGCGCTATCTCCATTCACAACCTTGTCCCTCATCACCCGCTGTCCGATGTCTGTCCAGCCTAATATCTGCACACCCATCCACCAACCCACTGCGCTACCACACGCCCCCCGTTTAGTTGTGCTTTTTCTTGCTTTCGGATATATCACGACTCAACCTCCAATCTTTCTCCCCCTCTGACACTTCCTTCCAAGAGGCGCAGGCGTTGCAGAAGTAGCATTTTTCGACTGAGCTTTTGTTTCGTGGTTACATTTTTTGTTTTATTCTCCCGCTCCTTCGTCTGTTGTTCGGAGGAAAAAGATAGTCGAAACGCAGAAGCATTGCTCACTCACACCCCGCCCTGAGGTACAGCTTACACACCGCGCGGATGCTACCACGAGGCCCTCGCCGGCAATCCTACCTGTTTCGCGGCCTACGTCACAGCTCCCGACCCTGCAGCTGAAGAACAGCGGTGCACCGACCGACCGACCGACAGCGTCAAGGGGGCAGAAGGAGAAAAGAAGAAGAAGAGAAGAGGTACGGAAGTGTCCACCGCCCATTTCGGACACGAGGGGAAAGCAAAGCAAATGCGAATTTGCCAAACGGGTGGACGGGACGACAGCAGCCACGGAAGAAGAAAAAAATAGGAGCAAACGGAATACGAGAATAGCAAACCCAGTTATTGTCCAGCGCACCGAGTACCACGGCAACAACACCACCAACACGACGAACAAGGTGTGAGCTCGAGCACAGCACAGCGCAGCACCATACCCCATCCATCGCACGCAGGGACCGCAAGTCAGAAACGCCGTCTGAACTTGCACCCATCCCCAGAGTCGCAAACCGCAGAGCGCAAACCCCCCAGGAAACAAAATCATCCTTCTCGAACCCTTGTAGCAACAATCCGAACAACCGCCACCACACACACTCACACACACACACACACACCCAGGCCGCTTGATTGCACCGACCGGACGGTCCCTCGAGGGGCGCTTTTGCGACACAAAGCAAACCCACCCCCGAAGGAAACACACAATCTTCAGATGGCGACTTACACGTCGGTCCGCAGGTCCTCGACCTCTTCCGCAGGATCGGACACGGCCGCAGCAGGATCAGGAGTGGCAGCTGCCAGCAGAGATGACACAAACACAAAAGAGACGACGACGGCATCCTTGTTCGCGGCCATGTCCGTGTCGGCGTCTTCGTCCTCGCGGCCGAGTATATCTCCCGTCACCGCGACCCCGAGCCCCCTCAACTTCTTGTCGCTTGCCGAGACGAGTTTTACGCCTCTGTCCATGGACAGCGACCTGTTTCCCGACCGAGATTTCAGCGGTGACATCAATACGACGGATTGGAAGAGCGCGAGTCCGAGTCCCGATAAGCAGCATCAGCAGCAGCAGTCGACAACAATATCGCAGCAGCCCACTTCTGGAAAGGGGCCGTCATCGTCGCCGTCCCACGCGACGAGGGAATCAGGCGTGAGTTTGCGCGACGACGGGGCGGAAACCATGCGAGCACCACATGCGCCTGCGTCGGCATCGTCAGCAGCGGATGCTGTTGCGGCGCTGGCAATGTCGCCAGAGAAGGAAGAACATGTCTCGGGTGCACGCGAGCTGGATGCAACGATGCAAAGTCCCCGCCAACCCGGCCAGGGACGGTTCCAGGGACGGTTCCAGGAACAGGCACAGGAACAGGAACAGGAAGTCGCCAGGAATGCGGCAGTGCTGGGCAGGGGAGCAGCAGACTCAGCAGAGGGAGAGAAACAGGAAAAGGGAGAAACAGAGTTGGACGACCAACAGGAGGCAATCTCGCGTATGAACCCGCGCCAGCGCTATGCCGGGTCGACGCCGCTGTCCCTCGATCCGCTGCAGGTGGCCAGGGGCAGCAGTGCCGCTACAGACACCAGTACCGCCGCTACAACCAACACGAACTCTAGCACCAGCAGCCCCAGCGCCTCCTTCTCCCCTAAATCCCAGTCCCAGTCCCAGCAGGCCCAACCCCAGTCGCACTCACCACGGTCCCTCCGCCAGTCCAATTCTTCTTCCATTTCTTCTCCTCCCGTCCAGCACATCGCCCCCCTGGCCCTGCGAACAAAAAATATCGGCGACCATAATAACAACAACATCAACACGACCGCCCCGAATACGAGTTCCATCATCACGAGCCCGCTTTCAGCTGCCTCCGCTGCTTCGGCTCTCTCCGCCCCGCCTGCCTTTACCCGCCAGATCTCCACCTCGTCCCTGCGATCCAACAGCAGCCTCATCTCCCAGATCCAGGACAGCTTGCAGCAGCAGCAGCAACAGCAGCAACAACACCAGTCAACGAGCCGCTACCGTCACCACCGCTCCTCCTCCTCCTCGGGTTCCAACATCGTCCAACCCGTTCCCAAACCAATCGTCCGTACGACCTCCGACTCCAACACTTTCATCCTCAAACACCCCGTCCCCGATCTCAACTGCCGCTCCGGCGCCTACGTCGGCAACGTCGCCGCCCTCGAGAAGACGGCCGAGCGCCTGTCCATGACCAGCTCCATCGAGGACGCCATCCGCGACCTGCATGGGGAACTGAAACGCTCCGACTCCCGCCGCTCCTCCATCCTCGCCGCCTCCGTCGCCGCATCCCAGTCCCCGATCGACGACGCCGCAGCCCAGCCCGGCCCCCTGCGCGTCATCCCTCCCGTCGCCTCCATCGTCGAGCTCAACAACGCCGCCCGCCACGGCGGCTACTCCCCCAGCGGCTACGTCATGTCACCAAACCACTCCCTCACCGGCCGCCTGCGCTCCGGGTCCAAGAACTCGGCGAGCGGGAGGCCAGAGATTGACGTCGACGCCGTCATGTCGCGTCACGGCCCCGGCAAGAGCTCCACGCGGAGCGCGAGATCGGGCATGTCTGGGAAGCCCTCCCTGGCTGAGATTGCAGAGTCAGAGCCTGTTGCTTTGACGCAGCGAGCGCTTGATGATGCTGATCGGGCGCCGTTGGCCGACGATGATGCCACTCCGACGGCCGAACACGCATTACGAAGAGAACGGCGGCAGCAGCTTGTATAACGTTGGCGGACACCTGGATCAGGAGCAGTCCGGCTTGGGACTGGACTTTGGGGGTGATAACGGAAGACAGTCTGAGGACAGGCCAGCGACACCGAGATCGACAGCCACCTTTGATCACAAGAACGCCTTCGACGACTTTGACGGCGTGCACTGCCAGCCTGACCAGTACTCCGAGCGTGGCGGTTGGGATTCTCGCGAGCAGAGCGATGGCGAGTACAACGACATGCCGCCACCGCATCCCAAGACCATGACGATGCCCGACATCACTGAGCCGCCGTTTGAGCCCCAACCGCGGCCCATGCCCCGTCCTCCCAAGGCTACCCAGGTCAGGCCGCAGTCGTACTTTGACGAGCTCACCGGACAGGAGATGCTGTACTACCCCGCCCGCGTGCCGGCGATGCTCAACTTGCCCCCTAAGCTGTCTAGAAAGCCCAAGACCAATGTCCGGAACGCGAGACACTCCAAGGTCTTGCAGGCTATGGGACACCCTGGCTTTGGCAAGGCCGAGTACCTGCCTCAAGATCCCGAGGCCCCTGCCGTGAGAGAGTCCAAGATGTGGCTACCTGACCCTCTTGCTGGGCATGGCGCGACGACACTTGGAGAGGACATTGACGGCCAGAGATCTGGTGGCACGTCGATCAAGGAGTCTACTGCTGGCGTCGACTCTCACGTGCCTGCCGATCAGAGAGATGGACTGTTGGCTGGTGAGCCGGAGGAGATGCCCATGGCGCCTCCACCCACGCAACGCCGCAAGTCAAAGATGCCCAGGGCAGCAGATCTGCCACCGCAGCTGCGTGCCAGCGCCTACTTTGACCTTCCGTCTACGACACCGCAGATTGAGATGAAGGATGGCTCGGCCATGGCTACTCTGGACAGCATTCTCGACGCCTCTGCGAATGCTCCTGTCAGCGCCTTCACGGATCATGCTATCGCCGGCAAGCTCGGCTCTGAGGTGTACGGCCCTGATGGCAAGAAGAAACGCCGCAAGTCTGTCGCGCCCGGCGCTCTGCTGCCCGAAGAGCACATTGCAGCGTCGCAGAAGAAGAAGGGCCTCTTGCCTTTTGGCAAGAAGTCTGCTGATACGTCTAGGGCCAACTCCATGGCTCAAAACGACGAAACCAAGGCTTTGTCTGAAAACGTGGACGCCGAGTCGAAGAAGTCTGACGAAGAGTCTGAGGAGGAAGAAGAGGACGAGTTTGCTCATGTTCTCGACGGACCCCCGACGACGCTGCTCGCCGAGCTGCAGTTGCGAAAGTACAACCAAAAGTTGCGCACGCAGATGCCGAACGGCGCGCTGGCCGGCGGCGGCGGCATGCACTCCACACTCCTCGAACTCGACGCTGTCGCCGAGGCCCAGAAGAGGCATCGTGAGAAGAAGAAGATTGCGCTTGCCTGGGAAGATGGCGCCAACGACGAAAAGGAGGACTCCGACGATGACGAGGTGCCTCTGGGTGTCTTGTATGCCAACCAGGGTGTCGTCGCAGACGTCAATCGTCCTCTGGGTCTGCTGGAGCAGCGTGAGAAGGAGGAGAACGAGCCTCTGAGCTCTCGTCGCGCTCGTCTTACGGGACAGCCTGAACCACCAAGAACCCTCAGGCCACAGAGGAGTGCCATGACTCTGAATGCTGGTTTGAGCCAACTTCGCCTCAACCACATGCCCTCTTCTGAGCGGGTAAGGCCCCAGGAGGAGTCGGAAGATGACGAGCCTGGCGAGACTCTGGGCGAACGCATGCGTCGTCTCCGGGCCAAGGATGAGGCCGATCACAACAACCTGCCCAAGGCCCGCCCTGTTAGTCGCGCTTTCTCTGCCGAGATCCTCACCCAGTTCGGCGAGCCTGAGGAGAAGAAGGACGAAGACAAGGGCAAGGAGAAGGAGGTGCCTCCCGAAGAAGAAACTCTCGGTCAGCGACGCAAGAGGCTACAGGCTGAGCGGGAGGCGCGTGAGCGAGAGATGACCCTCGGTGGCGGACTCGGTGGCGGGCTCGGCATCAACCAGCCTGAAGCGCCGCCGCTGCGCAAGCAACATAGTCTTGCAGACGTCCTCGGTAGCCATCCTGTCCACGAGAACCCCGCCTTGAAGGAGCAGGCGCGGCTCCAAGAAGAGGAGCGCAAGGTTCGGGCGGCGGAGGCCAAGATGGCTGCCGTGCGAGCGCAGATGCCGACCAGTCTCGACAAACCCAAGGCTCTGGCGCCAACTGGCGGGTACATGAACGGCCGGTTCAACGATGGCAACGGAGGTACCGCCGGCAGTAGGCGCGTCAGTGGTCTCATCGACAACGTCCAGTCCTCCAACGCCGGCGCCGGCGTCAACATGGCACCCGGCTGGAACCGGTCTAGCATGGCTTTCAGCAGTTACGGTGCGCCTATGCAGATGCCGCAACAGCAACAGCAGCAGCAGCCTGCATATGGCGGCTTGATCGGCCAGGCTGGCATGACCCAGATGGCTAACAAGCCGGCGGTCGCCTCTGGCTACGGCAGTTACACCGCTGGAGGCATGGGCGGTGCGGGTGCCATGGGCGGGATGAACAATATGAACGGCATGGGCATGAACATGAACAACATGCAGATGAACCCGTACGGCGGCGGAATGGGCATGCCGATGCAGCAGCCCATGGCGATGAACATGGGCATGCAGCAGCAGCATATGACACCGATGCAGATGCAGCAGATGCAAATGCAAATGCAGCCCGGACAGCCGCAGTCCATTGAGCGCTGGCGGCAGAGTATCATGTACTAGCCGCCAGGCCGTGGACAGCATTACAAAAAGGCCAACCAAGTCTCCGACTTCACTTATCCATACACTATTATCCGGTGGTCTTGGATGGTCTGTACATAGAAGACACACACAATGGCATTGCGAGGGGCGTTGGAATTGTTTCTTTTGTATTCGGGGACTTGTAAAGCAAGCATTGGAGATGGGAAAGGGAAGGGAGGGGGGTCCTGGGTAACATCCATTGCATATATCAGTTTTAATGATTGCATTGGGCGGGGATGCAGCCAGCGATGGTGGTTTTCTTGGGTGTTTAGATATATACAGAGCCCTTGCGAGGGTTGACTTTCTCGTTAAGAATGCTGTTTCAGTGGTGAGAACGTGATGTTGAAATCGCGTATGGAGAGTCACATTGCGATCATCGTGAGGGCGGCGGTCCGGGTGGGAAAGCCGAGATCACTTTGCACCCCTGAACATCGGCCCGCTGTGATAATAATAGCAGCTCTGTGCTATTACCTACCTCAGCTTGGCGAGAGGAAGCTCCTGCGAGTTCTTTTGGTTCAACGGGACGATAAGGGTGACACTGGGTTGTTCAGGAGGTAAATCCGCACGTGTCTTTTTTGGCTTGATGTAAAATGTTTCTTGGGTCCCGTCAGCCCTACGCTGCTTCTCGGCTTCCCGTTCGTCAAGGGGGTGGTTGTTGGTGCCGGGTAATTGCGATGTGCTTGAAACGGCGCGACGGGCTGGGACATGTGTCCCGATCTTTTCTTGGAGGCAGCCAGCTACGGTACCTAGCTAGCTTTGTGGTTTTTGGGGCTCTGGGCATGCGCTGTGTCGTAATGTACCGTTGAGTTCTGGAGATGGCACTGTAGATTGGGTGCGGATAACATAGACATGGACAGTGCGAAATTAATCAGACACTGTAGTGCAGCCCTGAGCTACGCAGCAACACCCTTCTGGGGAAGGGAGCCTTTATCTTTTTTTTATCGGACCGCGTGAGGTATCGTAGATAGCTTGCTGGCGCGTCCGGACCGAACACTGTTCACCAGCAGTCAACCTCTGCTCCTTTTCTGTGCCTTTCAATCTTTTCGTCTAATGCAATTGTAATCTTTCTATTTCCCTGGACTCCCGCGATAACGAATACCCGCGCCGAACGGAATTGTAAAAGTGAAGCGGACTTTGGAAAAGAGGAACAGGGTGTGCGCTGCGCGGGAATGGAAGCATCACCGCTGACGAGGCAGCCTCCGCCCGAGGTGTTTAAGCCCAAGATTGTCGAGCTGTACGAGGGATTGTTCAAGGTTCGTGGTTTGATACTCAAGACTGCCCTGGAGAGGGAAAGGGCGCATTTGCAATTGGGGATTTGCGGCTAACGGGTGCGGGCGTGGATAGGTGCGTTTTTCTCTTTTTTTGGTCTTCCTTTGCCCGGCTGGGGGAGGGTTCTGCGATCCGGAGCTTCCACCTTGGGCGAGTTTGAAGTTCGCGATGCTGGCGTTGGAGGTCGACCTCCTTCTCTTGCGATTTGACATAACCCGCCCCGATCCGACGTCTCCCTTCCCATTCAACAACCCTTTCCCGACAAAGCCGAAACCTCGAGGCGGGCTAACATGGCGAGCTTTTCAAGGACGACGAGGACGATGACCGGACCGAAGGTTTCTGGCGCGAGTTCTTCCTGCTGAGGCCGGACCGCGCGGCGCTGCGGCGGATACTGGACGGCCTCGGGCCCGCGGACATGCTTGCGCTCGAGGAGCAGACGAGGGAGCTGTTCTCGAGGGCGGTGGGTGCTGTGAAGAGCGGGCAAGGGGTTGCGGATCTGCATGCGCTTGATGTGAGTCTCTTTCCTTTGGTTCTCGCCCGGTGTTTAAGCGTCAGACTGGCGGTGGGAGTTGGGGAGTAGAGGGGCTAACGACGGCAGACATTGAGCATCTTCCTGTGCTCGGCGCTTTCGAAAAAGTATGCGCATCCCAGTTCGGACATCATCAACGTGCTGGCGGGGATTGATCACGTTGATACCATCTTTACGGACTTTGTCGGGGCGCTGGATCTGATTATACGGAGCGGGAAGAGCTTGGAGCTGAGGCAGAAGGCGGTCGAGGTGGTGCTGGCTGTCACTGCCGGGGCGTACCAGACGAGTCTGTTGACGTATTTCATCCAGAGGGATCTGTTTCCCGCGGTCATGAAGGTAAACCTTCTGTTTACACGAGAGTCTAGAGGAGTGGCAAGACTGACGTGAGACCCAGTTCATCCAAGACGCGGACTCGACACAACGCATCCTCTACCCCTTTACCCTCCTCGGCCTGCTCGCCAACTACAACAAGTTCGAGTTCCAGAACCCGTACCAGATGCGCCTCAACGATTTTGTCAACGAAACGACGATACGGAAGATCATCAGGTGCGTGGGCGAGACGTGCCAGAGCTTGACGACGCAGTACGTGGACGTCCAGGAAGACCTCCCCGAGGGGTGGACTCTGAACGGGACGTTGCGGATGATGGGACTGGGGGTCGTCGCCAGGGGGCCAAAGCCGGAGAAGAAGCCCGTCTACGACGCGGAGACGATGAAGACCATGTTCACGAACCTGTGAGTACATGCAACATCAGACGCAAAGTCACGCTTACTGACGGGCGATCACAGACCAGGGGAGGAAGCCGCCGTTCTACTAGCCACATACGACTTCACGCACGCCAACAAGCTCTTCTGCTTCAACCTCGCCACGCTCCCCGCCGAAAAGGGCGCCGAACAGCCCCTCGCCGCCTTCACCTCGCTCACCTCCTACCTCCTCCAGCACGCGCACCTCTCGGAGCGGACGACGCACTACTCGCACCTCAACCTCATGGTGTTCCGCCTGCTGATCGAGGACCCGGTGCTCTGCAAGCGCATCTGCAGCGACGAGAGCAAGACAGCCGTGCGCCTGTGCCGCCAGCGCCAGCCGTACCTGCCCCTGGTCCGCGGCGATCGCATCCTCGCGACGGCGGTGCTGGACACCATGGTCGACGGCATCACGCACAACCTGCGCCGCCGGCTCGACGTCGGGCTGTACACGCTGTGCGTGGGCATCATGCTGCGCGTCGTCTCGTACCTGAGCCGCAGCCGCACGCGGCTCGCGTACCACTGGGCGGACCTTTTCCGCGCACTGCTGAATCTGGTCAGGTTCCTGACGACGTACGTCGCGGACCTGAAGGACCTGGCGCAGGTGGACCTGCTGGTGGACAACGTGGTCAACCTGCTCGCGCTGTCGCTGTCGGCGGGCGAGGCGTTTTTACCCGGTGCCGCGGCGTACGACGACCTGTTCTACAAGGTGGTCGAGACGGGGGACGTGCTGGGCAAGTTCAAGGAGAGCTACGCGCTGGGGAAGAGGCAGAGCAACTCGATCGACACGCTGATTAGCGTGAGCACGCATTACAAGGAGCTGTTGGAGGGCGGGCGCAAGAAGGCGAATCTGACGAGCGTGGAGGTGACGGAGGTGATTAAGCAGGGGTACGAGACGCTGAGCATACAGGCGAAGGAGGGGTTGGATACGTGGGAGAGGTATCGGGAGGCGGACGAGAGGAGTTTGCTGAAGAAGATGGCGAGGGCGGCGGTGGGGGATGTGAGGGGGATGGTTGAGCGGTCATGATGCGCGGGTTGGAGGGGGCGGGTAGATTGTATGAATTTGCAATGATGATTGATATGATGGATAGTCTAATCGATGGTGTTCCATCCCATCTTGCTCGTGCGATTGATATTAATGGGTGGTCATTGTTAATTTGTGAAGCCATAAGATCCGAGCAAATATTTGTTGGTCCATGCTCATGGCATCTTCGATGTTAGCCAATGCTCACGACATCCTCGAGGAAGAGGTGATCTCAGATGGCGGCTGATGTCTCTCGCGGTTCATCGACCCCCACGTCTTTCTGCTCGGTTGCTGCCGAGAATGTTGCCGAAGCGACTTTTGACTTTCCGGGCAAACCTAATGCCAATGGTCTCATTCCAAAACATCATTCGATTTATTGCAGCATGGACGGAATCCATGAATAATGCACTTGGTGTATTGGTAGCAAGTGGCGTAAGCCAAAAGTTACACACAATTCTACATACACGATCAGAGTACCTATCTTATACTCGACACTTTATAAGTTTTCCTTTACGCAAAACTAACACAGAGATAAAAAGGTATTGATGCTATCCAGGTCTTCATCAAGACACCTTGCGAGATAGATAGGCTGCTTGAATGCATAATGCACCTCAAGCCCTCAAGGTGTCAACTGACCGTCAACCCTTCATCGCATATCCTTGCTGTGTCGTCTTACCTAAGAGAGAGGTAACGCCACAGCGAGGGAAGATGGGCAAAGAGTCATCCAACACGCTGTGAGGCTTGCTTTGTCATATCCGCCCGCCGTTGACAAATTACCGCTCTCTGATTGGCTGAGAGCTCGAGAATTCCCGGCTGCGTAGTGGCCATGTCATAGCCGCGCCACGGGGACACAGCCAAATCCTGTCAAATGACCCCTTCCCAGGCCCCAGCTTCTGGCTGCTCTGCTCCGAGTGCAGCCACACTTTTGATCCGCAAACTCATTGAGGTAGTCGAGTGCCCCCAACCCGCCCGACCAACCGAGCGAAAAACCTCCGACCTTACAAACAAACCACCAACTCTCCGTCGCCGTCGGACTATTCCTCCCAACCTCACTAATCTTACTACCCTCCGACGTCTCTCCACGACTCTCCACGAGCACTTCTCAATTGCTGGGACCGCCGAGAAGAAAGCAGACCGCCAGAACCGGTTATTTGCGCAAACAAACCAACCAACCCACCCACCCAACCTCAAATCTAGATCACCCACGATGAACGCCCCGAGGATACTCACCCGCCTGGCGTTCCGCCGCTCCTGCACCGCGATGCAATGCGCCTACTCGCCTTGCGTCGCCGGCCGCCGAGCCTACGGCAGCCCGTCCTTCCAGTCCTACCCTCTCTACCCCAACACCACGCCCCCGCCACCGCGTGCCGACGGCGCAGAGGGCTCGATCGCGCAGCCGGATCCCCTCCCGAAGGTCAACGAGACGAGGCCGCCCAAGATCTCGCAGCTCGCCACACCTCAGCAGCAGCAGCAATCTGCCACCCCCTCAACGACACCCACAAAGCCCTCCACAGCCGAGCCAACACCAACAGCAGCAGCCGCCAAGACCACGACCTCAACGACGCCCGCGCCGAAGCCGACCCGCCCCGCGGTCCAAGCTGCGCGCGCGCAAGGCGGCGATGAAGCTGACGCCCGCGGCGGTCGAGCAGCTGCGCGCGCTGCTGGACCAGCCGGAGCCGAAGCTGATCAAGGTCGGCGTCCGGAACCGCGGGTGCTCGGGGCTGGCGTACCACCTCGAGTTCGTGGAGAAGCCGGGCAGCTTCGACGAGGAGGTGGTGCAGGACGGCGTGAAGGTGCTGATTGACAGCAAGGCGCTGTTCAGCATCATCGGGAGCGAGATGGACTGGGTCGAGGACAAGTTGAGCCAGAGGTTTGTGTTTAAGAACCCGAACATCAGTGAGTACCACCCGTCTTTCCTAGGAATCATTCCTTGAGCTTCGGCCGGGGAACAGAGGCGAGTGAGCATTGGCTGACTTGGATTCACAGAGGAGCAATGCGGCTGCGGCGAGTCGTTCATGGTATGATGAGCTTAATGGCCAGGGGGGCAATATAGAGTTGCTGCATGGGATACACAATTCATTCAGCGCCGCGGTCTTTTTCCATAGACAGAGACGAGTCGGTGGACGGCATTGGTATTGTACATATGCTGCAGCGTCGTGTACATCACGCTCGATCAGATACCGTTCGATCAGAGCATCAAATTGGGACTTTAGGTCACTGGACGGCATTGGGAGGCGTTTACTAGGTGTAATGATACCTATGAGAAAGACCTGGACCGCGAGTCTGGGCGAGAATCAACTATTATCTCTCAATATCTTCGCCGGCAGGCAATTGTAAAGACTGTAGTAGCGGTGTATCGGTTCCGTCTCTTGTCGATGAGATCATTGCCGGGGCGTTCGTCCCATCGGGGGGCGGGCAGACGGATGGCACAGTGTATCTCCGAATCCGAGTGCCGGCACCGATCCATCCTCCCCCCACACCTTCCAAAAGAACAGCCGGCTCTGAGCGACAAGGCACCTGGCACCTGCCCAGGGTCCCGGCGGGTCACAGTCGGCTGTTGCGGAGCGAGGCGTGCCGGCCCCACTAGAATTTGCGAGAGAGCTCCCACAGCTGCAACTCAATTAAGGCGCGTCATCGGGAAAATTCCCCCAGAGCGCGTCGTCCACTTCCACTCGTTTGGCCATCTGCACCTTCAAAGAAAAATCGACCACATTCGTTGCCGCGACACCACGCTCACTTCACCAATCACGAATCCAATTGCTTTCCCGTCTTCGCATGCGTCGAACCGCAGTAGCTCCATCAAAATGGCAGCCGTAGACTGCCCCATCTGCAACAAGCCAGTCAAGGAGACCCTCATCAACTCTCACATCGACTCCGGCTGCGTCTCCCACATCTTGAACCCCGACCGCACCACCTCCCCGCCGGCAGCGACACAAGCCCCCAACGGCACGCAGACGACCCTCCCCTCCGCCTCGCAGGCCAAACGCCCCGCGTCAAGCTTCTTCTCAACCCCAGCCGCCAAACGCCATGCTCCCCCGACAAAAGTCCTCACCACCCCCGCCAACGCGAACGGCGGCATCACACGCACCGCAGGCGTGAAGCGCAGCTTCGATGACGGCCCCGGCGCCGTGCCTTCCCCCTCCTTTGGCGGCAGCACGGTGGTCGCGGAGCAGGACGACAAGGAAATGGCGCCCCCCGAGACGGGCCCGGCCACGAAGCGCACCAAGACGGCGCGAGCAGCGCCCCTGGCGGAACGCATGCGGCCCAAGACGCTGGACGAAGTCTGCGGCCAGGACTTGGTCGGCCCGAACGGCGTGCTGCGCAGCCTCATCGAGTCGGACCGCGTGCCGAGCATGATTCTCTGGGGCGGGTCCGGGACGGGCAAGACGACGATTGCGCGGTGCATCGCGCACAGCGTTGGGTCGCGCTTCATCGAGCTCAACGCGACGAGCTCCGGCGTGGGCGAGTGCAAGAAGTACTTCGCCGAGGCGGGCAACGAGCGCGCGCTCACGGGGCGCAAGACCATCATCTTCTGCGACGAGATCCACCGCTTCTCCAAGGCGCAGCAGGACGTGTTCCTGCACCCAGTCGAGTCCGGCACCATCACGCTCATCGGCGCCACGACGGAGAACCCGAGTTTCAGGGTGCAGGCGGCGCTGCTCTCGCGGTGCCGGACGTTCACGCTGAGCAAGCTGACGAGGGAAGACGTGGCGGGAATCCTGATGCGGGCGATCGAGGAGGAGAATGCGAAGGGGGCAGGAGGGGTGCCGAGCCCGCTGATCGACGCGGAGCTGGTGACATACCTCGCGGCCTTCGCGGACGGCGACGCGCGGACGGCGCTGAATCTGCTGGAGCTCGCGCTGTCGATATGCAACCGGCCGGGGATGACGAAGGAGGACATCAAGGCGTCGCTGACCAAGACGCTGGTGTACGACCGCGCGGGCGACCAGCACTACGACACCATCTCGGCGTTCCACAAGGCAGTCCGCGGCAACGACCCGGACGCGGCGCTGTACTACCTCGCGCGGATGCTGCAGTCGGGCGAGGACCCGCTGTTCGTGGCGCGGCGGATGGTCGTGATCGCGTCGGAGGACGTCGGGCTGGCTGACAACACGCTGCTCCCGCTCGCGACGGCGGCGTACACTGCTGCGCAGCAGATTGGCATGCCCGAGGCGAGGATACCGCTGGCGCACTGCGCGGTTGCGCTGAGTCTGGCGCCGAAGAGCACGAGGGCGTACCGCGGGTTGAATAATGCGTATGCGGCGCTGAGAGAGCCTGGGGTGGCGGCGTTGCCTGTGCCGCTGCATCTGAGGAACGCGCCGACGAGGTTGATGAGGGAGATGGGCTACGGGGCCGAGTACAAGTATCCTCCCAACTACAGGGGAGGACGGGTGAGGCAGGAGTATCTGCCCGAGGAGCTGCTGGGGAGACGGTTTTTGGAGGATAGGGATTTGGGGACTGAGGTTGATCCGGACTTGGAGATGGAGACGGAGATTTGAGAGAGAGAGCAGGGAAGGAGGGTGAAAAGAAAGGTGTGAAAGTTGAACTGCGTTAAGCATGGCATTGCGGGCTTTGGGTTTACTGGCCTTCTTGGGATGGAGGCAACTGGATTTGGTTGCGATGCATAGCGCTGAGGACTGGACTGGTCCGACTGGATGGGCTGTCCTTGGACATGATGATGAATACACTTGTATTAATATGTAAGATGGTTGCTGGCTGCTGCGTGATATGATGCTTGTCTAGTGATCAAGTATACCATGCTTGTGATGTGGTTGGTGAGCCTGACCCCTGAATGAGGACCAAAAGAGATTCTGTCAAGGAAGTCCCCAGCTCACTCAATAGGAGGGAAATCAGTAGAGTAAACGCCTTACGGGCAATCCGACCAACCTATGAGGACATTACCGGAGAAGGAAACGGTTCTTATCAGCGCCCCCGCAAGGCATTCAATCAGTTTTGAGGCCCGAACATGACTTGATTGCCACGTCGCGATCCCTTACTTGCTTGATTGGTTGATTGATTGCACTTGGCAAGTTTACTTGCCTTAAGGGGGGGGCGCTGGTTCTTAAAATCAAGTAGTCTCGTTCTCGTTCTGTTGGTGCTCTTCCCCTTGTATCTTGTCCTCGTCTCCGTTCCCATTCCCGAAACACATCTTTGTCACCAGATGAAGTTCCAATCTCATTTGAGGGAACTTGTTTCTCATAGTCGGTGGCCTGAGAGCATAGGTGCAACAAATTGCCAGGTTGTTGAACAAACCCTCCGTCGACATGGGGCATTCACAAAGAGTTTTGCTATTAACGAGGATAGGGGTAGGGATAGGGATAATAATAAAGACAACGATAGGGATAACGACGGAGACGACAACGGGGATAACGAGGGTGATACAAACAATAGAATTATTAGAATAAAATTGAATAATAGGTATAATATAAGTAGTTATCCGCCCGGTTAATCAGATATATCCGCCCGGATAGCAAAACTCTTCACAAAAGGCTCCCTGCAAATCATTGTCTCGTTATCACGAATATTCGTGCAGACAGTATCAAGATCGACTAAATGCACACGGAGAGACCTCTGCTGAATCTCTCATTGTATATGATTGGTTTTCGGAAGTAGCCGGGAACTTGCATGAGCTGAATGCTCTCGTTATATATCACACGGCGCTCGCCTCACAATTTCAGAGCCTCGTCTGGTTACCCCGCTTCATCATCAATTCTCTCGGTCAAGTCATCATGGAAGCTGTAGGCGCCACTCTTGGGGTGTTTGCAATAATAGTGGAGACTGCAAAAGTTTATGAGACAATTTTGGGACCGGTTCTCCCGCAGGTTGCCTACAACATTGTCACCACCGCCATCAGGGAAGCCCGATCCTCTACGATCGACGAATGGACTCGTATTTTCAAGAAGGATCAGCGTGCCTTCATTCGGGCTTGGGACAGTCCATTCAATGAGTCGGACCTGGATGGAATGAATAATCACATAAACAGGGGGGGTGACTGCAGTCCTTCAGGAGGGCAATTCTCAGAGCACGACGATCTTCCAACGCAACAGGGTGTAAGCAGTCGAGTCTGTGTGTTGGAGACTCGGGACGACATCGCCACCGGTAACGACATCCGTGAAAATGACATCGACGGCGAGACAATCGGCGTCAGCCCCACCACTTATTCTATACCTTTGTTGCTCGACCTCCATTGTTATACCGGAAGTCTCATGTCTTTGCTCTCTGGGAGAAGACGTGAGTATCCTTTCTGGTGTCGACTAGTCTCCTATGTCCATCTTTCATCAATCTCGGCGCCGCGTGAATATCACCCTTTTAACTCTTTGCCGCGGGTTGATGTTCCGTTTGCTCGGGTGGAACGAAACATACAAATCTTGAGTGATGGCCGGCAATGTCAAGGTGCGATCTGTCCTCAGAATACTAAGTGAGGGATTTTATTGATCTGAATTTAGTGTCGGTTCGCTGCAGAACATACGTACCTCGTGTATGTATCTTAGCCTCGCCCCAGGAGGAAGATATGATTCACCAAATACCAGAGTCGCATTCCTATGTGCCACCGGGGGTTGGCTCATCTTTCCAAGAGACGGCTTCATTTTCCGAGCAGCTGTACCAACTTGACGCTTCATATCGAAAATTCAAGCACGTATCAAATTGGGTGGTACTTTTCCTGCTGCAATACTACCATGCGAACTTGGTGTTGTACGCTAGATTCATCATCGATTACGAGGAGACGTACATGCTAGAGAAGCAGCCTATGTTCGATCCCCGTCTCTCTGATTTCAAACCAGGACATCTGAAGGAAATCACCAAGTATTCGTGCCGAATCAACGAATTTGAAAGAGCCGGACAGCGAATTGTGGAAGGAATCGAGCACTTGTTAGCTATCGCACGAGAGGCTGTAGCGTGCGAGAATGCAACGGCATCGGAAAGACCCAATTTTGCGGATCTGGAACTCGAAATTCACGGATACTGCAAGGAAACCAAAGGTTGCCTTGCCAGGCTGAGTGGAAGTCTGGACCATCACATCAAGTTCCTAGGACTTCGCCGAGAGATGAAGCAGACGAGCAAAGTGCAGCAACTAACCGTCCTCGCAACTATTTTCCTACCTCTTTCTTTGTCGGCCGGTGTTCTCAGTATGCAGACTCGATTCAAGGACCTGGGAACTTTGCTGTACGATTTCTTTGGTGTTACAATAATTCTTGGAGTATTTGTGGCACCGTTTTTGCTGTTTCTCAAATTTCTTGTCCTTGCTAGGGACCATGTCTTGGTAAATCTAGACTTCGAAATAAGTAAGGAGAACAAGCGAAGGTGGCCAAGGAATTCATACCTAGCCATGCGTCAGTATTTGAGTGTTGGCCTGTGGATTTCATTGTCGATCTTGGCTATATTGATTCTTATTTCTTTCATCCTCGGAATGTTCAAAGATGTTCATTTGGGCGCAAAGGTGCTTGGAATTGGAATAGCCGTGTACAGCTCTCCGGGAGTACTTATGATTGTGCTTTTCTGGTTCTTTTTATTTGTTCGGTGGCTGTGGAGGTTACGGCGGAGTAGAAAGAAAGCAAAGAAAATGAGAGAGACTGGTCAGAGAAGAACAGATGAAGAAACTCAGATAGCTTCCGACACGCCAAGCTCCTTCACCGGAAGAAACGAACCCATCGAGTTGACTGAAGGCCTTTCGATCGGTCAGCAGACAGTCAATTCTTTGACGAACCAAGCTCATAATGAGCCCGGGGGTACGGACACTGAGATATGACAGAGAGCTGGATGATCATCTGTCACTTTGGCACCCACGTGTTACCGAATGCTGGTATTTCTTCTGTCGCAGACATACGGGGCAATCTCCACACCTCCGAAGCATTTCTTTGTCCTCTTGTTTTCTCATGATTGCAACAAGACACCAGACCAGTTTGTTCCCCACCTATTTGATTTTACCTCGTTTGAATGAAGGCTCACACCAAACACTATTATTCCCCCTCAATAAGACGCCGAAACGATTTGCCTGACTACATGTGCATCAATAATTTCTCCGTAATGATCCTCCCCAAGTCGGTCGACCCGTCTGGCAGGATGTTTGCGGGATAGTCGAACGTCTTTTCCATCTCCCTTTTGAATTCAAAGTGGTGCAAGTAGTTACTCTCCTTAAAGATATGCCCGAGCCGATAGTGCATCTCGAGAAACTCGGGACGTGGTAGTGGCAAGTTCGAATCGCTTGATATAAGCCTCATCTTTTCATCTTTGCAATTGAAGCGTCTTTCTGCGCGGCATCTGAAGGGTGACATCTACTCAAGATGGTATACGTTTGGCTGGTGAAAATGTGAGCATTAAAGATGCCAGCTTTGCGGCAACTTGGAATACTCAAGGAAACAAAGTCACATACCTGTTCCGTAGGCCGAAAGACTACATCAAATGTCACAAAGTAATGGTGCAAATGGAGATCTAGCGTCAGCCCGTTGTCGACCCGGTTCATCATTTTGAGAGTCTCTGCCTTGTCTTTGACGAACGAAAGAAAGTAACGTTGTAGAGTCGACCAAATGACCCTCTTGTTATGTCTTCCGGTGGCTGTATCCTCTTAGTCGTCATCACCCAGCTCCCCGAGGGCAAATGGAAGGATGCGAGCGCATTTTGACCAGACCACTAATTCGTTATCATTATCAGCACCTACGCTGACTATGCTGTCCTCTCCGCTCTCCAAGTCAGGCCAGTTCGTGTAGGTGCATTGGTACCCGTCCCGTCGGAGACACTCCTGTTTCACCGAGTATTGTTGTTCATACGCGTACCACATAGAATCAAGCTTGGAGGGCTTGAGTGGTGGTTTTTTGGGTTGCTTGCCGCTGGCGAGTCTCACTATGGCCCTGAAATGTCAGATGAGAGGTCCAATGGATAGTGGATCGCGTCTATCAAGACTCACTCGGTTTCAAAACAGCGTTCCGTAGATATTTGGCTAGTTCTCGGAGCTTGTCATCGTCTGGGCCGATGGTGATCGCGTCTTTCATCAAGACTACTTCCCATCTTCCGGAAGATGTTTGTGGAATACGCGAAGAAGCCCGACCGTCTTTTCTCGGTCTCTCTCAGATATTTGCCTGAAGCTGTTCAAAATTTCTTCCCAGCGTTTGACGGCATCTTCCCCAACCGCCAAAGTTTGTGTTGTGTCGATTTCTGCAAGGGGATGGGGCGACAAAGAGCCGAGAGAGTGCAGAGGACTCCTCCAAAACGGAAGCTCGTCAAGCAACCATGACATCGTGGCTTCGTGCTGCCAGTATTGGTAATGCTCGGGGTAATTGATTGTTGCTGGGCAGAAACTTTCGCAACAAAGATTTTCATACAACTCTAGAGGTTCCCAGCACCTTTGTAGCCGGCGGGTCATCCTTTAGACAAGCGCCTTCAACCCTGCTGCCCCAGTTTCATGACGGTGTGTTCGAGGGTAGCTTTGGAGTCTTGGTAACAGACGAGTTTCTAGGGGGCACGTTTCCTGGATCACTAATGGTCAGCCGTGAAATCGACGGAGAACAGGTGCCCAGCAGAAGAAATACCTAAGACTAGTCTCGACCAGATCGAAGAGTGAAGACGGCTGTGGTGGATTATACACCCCTTTGGCTTTGACATTGCTGGTTTCAAAAAGTATAGTTCTCTAACACCTTGAGAGCCTGAAGCGTGCAACCTCTAAGACAAATGTCTTTGAGTTACTTTCCATCCAGTCATTACGAAAGGTCTACTAGGCTTGTCATATCTAGGATACAACGAGGCTAATCCGTAGTCGTCGTAAACCCAGTCTCGTCCATCAGTCGCTTCCGCTTCTGTGCCATCCGCCCCAACCGTTCCTCCCAATATTTATCTCTATCGTGCCCGTTTCCACTTTCATTCGGACCCTGTTGAGTCAAAGTCACGTACCCACTCGCCGCGCACCCGTCGATCCAGAACGTTGTGTCTCGCGGTATGAACGGCGGCCATTGCTGACCCCACGCATCCCCAAACGTCGCCGACTCGGCGAGAATGATATCGTCGTGAAGTGTATGAAGCCATTCGTGAACGGCCACTACCACCTCACCCAACGTGACGAACGGTCCCTGCTTGGCTTCGACATGTAGCTTTGGCGGATTTTGATAATATCGCCAGGGGTGGTCTTGACATTCTTCATCGGTGCAGTATTCGCTGACCTCGTTTCCGTCGTCGTCTAGCTCGAACTCGTGCTGTTCGGAGATTCTGTGGCACACAGACTCAAACTCTTTCAGGTGATCAACCTCGACAGTGAGGCGAGAAACGAGGGGGTAGCAGGCGGGCAATGAGGCGATTAGGTGAAAGGTTTGCGAGGCTCCATCGGCGCCGGGAACGACAAATGATTGCCTCTTCGCGTAGGTCTCCTTAGGAGATGCCGTAGGATCCAAGACTCGTATGTCGCTCAGTGGCCCAGGGAAGGGCCAGACGAGAAGCTCATTTTCGGGGCACCCGTGGGGCTTCCGCAATTCAAATTCCTCAGACCGGGGGAGAGTTGTATTTTCAGTGATGTGAGAAGCGTCATATATGATGTCGGTGGCAGGCGGCGCTGCGATGGGTATCTTCGTTGAATCCATGTATGAAAAATCCACGTGGGAGTCTGGCGCTACTTATGTGACAACGACGACGACGAGAATGAGGATGGGATGGGTGGTTTAAATACCAATCACGGGTCCGGCCATTCACTTGCCTATTTGAGACCCATGTCTCAATGCCCAATTTTGGTGTCATGCACCCTGTCAACCGCATCCAGTCTATGTTAGGGAACTGGATACAGCGAATTCCTCATGCCTAACACCTTACGTTAAACACCCCCACAGCCTCTTCGAATAACCAAGGAGACATGCTAGTTGACCGTTGATAAGCATAGCCGTTCATCACTGCAGGGTAAATCTAGTTACAAATCTCGTTTTAAGTAGTACTCATTCTGGGTACAGCCACGGTTCAACAGACATTGAACTAGTCTCATTGTGCACATGCACCTCTCTAACGCTGACCGATGGTTTTGCCAGAAGCTCATCGACAGTCATGCTTTTCGCCCAATTCAGGAATTCGAAGATGTCCCTGCCTGATGCCTCTGAACGCCGTTTTTGGGGTACATTTTGCTGATAAGTGACGCTCTCGGAAGTGCCATCGTTGATGATGATACGGGCCGCGGGATCCAAGAAGCCCCCGTTGGACAACCTGAAGAAGAAAACGGAAATCTTTGCATTTAATTCAGTAGCCTCGTCGATTTGATTAGTGGCAATGAGGTGCCTGCGGAGTTGTCCGTGAGCTGTTCCTTGCCAGGTCTGCTCGGCATCGTTTTACTAGATTAAAAGCAGCCACATTGAGGTGGGCAGCTGGGTGAGGCGATTGCGCTTGAGCAACAGAGTTGGGTGCCACTGTTTGCATAACCTCCAACCTGAATATCTTGGAGGACGTGTTTGTTGTGACATCTTATCTAAGACATTCTGCACGACTTATGGGTTTATCTTAGACTACATCGTTCGATGATGTGATTGATGAAGTGATAGGGCATCGACCTATCAACATAAAGGCATGCAACACAGTATGTAAAATGAGGTGGTCAATCTGTGCCAGACCTTCCTGAAACCTCTGGTACATCTATACTCAATCGTTGAAGACCTCGTAGAGACAACTCTTGGGTCCAAGACCCAGCAGAATCCGTCCAACTAGTCGTGAGTGAAGGACCGGCCGTTGAGTCCTTGGATATCGGCCTCCGGATGATTCCCAATCTGGTTTCGAGGTCGCGGGCAGTTGTTTGCTCAAGATGTCGACTAAACTCCCAAAGAAGTGCCTTGTGCTTCTTTCGCACAGCAGAAGAGCATGGGGCAGGAAGCCACGTCGGGTAGAGTTTCTGATGGCTTGCCGATACGCCGATTGTAAGCGGATGGCGAGACATAAACTCGTGGCACAAGTAGCATGCTTTCTTGCTCGTGCCCATGAAGAGCAGTCGTGGCGTAAGATTGGGATGATGATCGTAGAAGCTGAGAAGCTGCATTTCAGCATGCACGGTCGGAGTCATACGGCATGCATCTCGTAGTCGTTTCTCGGGATCAGCTGTGAACCAAGTTTGGCCCAACTTGTCCCTGAGTTCTACTGGGTCAGCGGTCGTGATCTTTTTCAACACCACCAGAAGAGGATCTCGTTGGTTTCCCAGCGTAAACTTGACTTGTTCAGGTGCATCCACGGGCTCGACGTGGATAGCCGTGAACACGTCTGGCTGTTTCGAGGCCAATTTAAGCATCGCCTTCGTTGCTGCGTAGTATCGCCCCAACTTGTATATGTGCTGGAGCCAAGCGGGCAACTCTTCGTCTTCGGTCCCAAGAAAAGTTTCAAGCTGTTCTGAGTAGGTCCATCTGGCCTTCGATGCCCACTTCACATGCGTGACAAGCTGCTCCGAATCCAAGTTGGGGTCGAGAGTCGTTAGTAGACGCAGTTTGAGTACCCATTGCCTGAAGCCTGTTTCCTCGGCGTCATCTGATTCCAAGTCGTCTAAATCCATCTTGCCGACGGACCGTTCCACGGATTCTTGAACTTCCTTTTTAGTGAGCTTTTCGAGAAGTGACCAGATTTTATCTCGGGTTAGGTTGATGACTTTTAACAAGATCTCAGTCTCTACTTCTTTTGCTCTCTTTTCTGGCAATGGATCGAAGTCAGTATCGAGTTTTTCACCTGAACAGGACGTTGGCGACAGTACCTTTCAGCGCCACAGCAGTTAGATCATGCAGAATCTCCTGCAGGTGGATGACAAGATCTTTGGGAACACCAAGATTTCGGGCAAGTCGCAAGACAGTCCCGGTCGGATGGCCCTGCTCCAAACAAACAGCTGCTGCAGTCTCGCCCCCAATCCTGGAGGTTGATGAAACCAACGCAAAAGAATCAAGAAACTTCTTCTGAAGCTTCTCGTGCTTCCAGGTATCGTCGTGTGGATGCCGATCGAGGCTGTGGGTTGTCGGCTCACCGCGCACCGGGTCAATCAGTGAGAGTAGCGTCGTTACAACCACGAAACGATTGTGAGCCGCACCCAAGACATTGGCTTGTCCGCCGGCATTAGACTGCGTCGTCGACGTATCGGCCGTCTCCGTCGAAGTTGCGTTGGATGTACCCTCATTGGAGGATCTGGCAAATGGTGAACGCATTATTCCCAGCAAGAACGGAGATTGAAGGAGACAGGAGGCGGTGAGGTCAACCAAGACGAACTCGATAGATTCTCAACGGTCTGGTTTTAGTGATTGACATTCCTTCTGCTCGTTTCGCGGAACCATCCCTTTCAGCGGCTCCATCCAGTCATGTGCCTGAGCTTCCTGTTGGAGGCCAGGCACATCTTATTGGCCCAAACGATGGAAGATAATTCGCAAATCAGGCCCCTTCAACCTTAACAGATAGGGTTCCCCTCATCAGGCGCTAATAATATGCTCAGGTATTTGTGCATTTCCCGAATGACGTTATCGGTGTCCAATTGCCAGGACCACCGCATCAGAATGGCATGCAGCCGAGAGCGACAAGCTCGTTTGCACGCCTACCATTCTCGAGCACATGCATACACGGGGAACAAGCTATCACTGTTGGCCTCCACATAAATTCGAAGAGCTCCCCGTCACGGCGCTTGCTCTCCGCCTCTCAACATCATCTTCCTATACCACTTTCTCAGGCGACAACAGACGCACTGCTTTGTTTGATATTTGGGTAGAAGGCAATTCGTTCCAACCGGCGTTGATCTCAGATGGTCTGCCATTTCGGTCATGGGAAACGAACCGATACGGGCATTCCGTCTCGGGGCTGAAGATCCGTTACTTTCAGAGCATCATGACTCCAGCTTGTGGGAAGACTCCTTCCACAGTCGCGACCCTCACGCACCTTTGACAACACCACACGTCCCGGAGTCGAACGATGTGGATACCATAGGAGGTGTATCTGTTTCCAATACCACCATCTCTTGTCTCTCCCCATCCGACCTCTTTTCCAAACTCTTACCTCCCTCCCAATGCTCTTGAGGCGTTGACGAGTCGCCACCGCTTCACCGGGAAACAAATCCCATTTGTGAGAAAGCGGAGCAGACGGAGCTGAAGAGCGGCACAATGGAGACAGTAGTGCATCGACCAGAACCCAACCCACTCGGGGAAATTCGGCCGACATATGTCGACCTGACTTACACATCTATCGCCCCTATCCCTTCTACCATGGCTACTGCCGATTTTCCTAAGTCAAGGACCCGCGTTCGATGCTATTGGAAAGGGTGCTCGTTCGGGGGTAGAGGCCAGGAGAGTGCCCAGTGAGTCTTGCCCTTTCGAGACAATACCCCTTTACTACTTTGATTGCGAGCTGACGTCTTCGTGGGGTCAGAGAGCATATGGAATATCACAGGAAATGCCCGAAAAGTGACTGCGAGTCACACTTTGATGAGGAAAAGAAAAAGAGGAGACATGTATGGACGAAGCATGTCAACTGGGCGATCAGTGTTGACTATCCTAAAATCATTGGCCAGTGTGATCTTTGTGGGAAGGTTTACAAACGGGGAGACTATGTTGTTCGTCATAAGAGAGAAGAACACGAGGGAAAGAAGAGAGGCGAGAAGTAGTTTGAGGTGTTTGAGCTTTCGAACCCATATTTCTGTCCACCCACACTATCTTCCTTATCATGCGCAACTAGTGTCTCTCCCGTGTTCAAGATATACTCGAGGCTTGTAGAGTCGTTTCAAGTAGTAAAAACCTTATTGACAACCTATAGTAGAGGCGGCAATGGCAGAGACGGGAAGACCGTCGGCGACGCTTTTGTAGACAATGACAATGACAGGAGTAGAGACGGCAACGATGACAGATAGAGGAAACACAGTCGCACGTGGTCTCAAAATACTATGGCAACAGAATGAACACGGAGAGTCTTGCCGAAATACTACAAGGCGACCATGTGTTAATAAGAGATCACTAAGGAGAACATCCTAGCCCACATGAACCACTCCGGCTGACAGATGCCAGGCTTTGGAATGATTCACAAAGGTAACGGAAATCATACCGGCCGCACCCCTGCAATAGCACTAAACCAAGCGGCTAGACATTTCCGACAAGTTGGCCTAATTCGTCCCAAGTCTATTACCATTCGACTCAGATCATCGACAACACCTTCCGAAAAAAGAGCGAAAAAGGCATTCTCGTATAATTCGAGACGAGGGGGCACTCGGTAACGGCCTAAAACTCCAAGGCAGACCAGGGCCATTCTCACGAACCCCTTTCCTCGGTCCTCGGATCGCTGGTTCGATGCGCAAATCTGGCCCATCTCCCGCTCCTGCCAACCAATCTTTTGATACTCTGAACTCCGCGCGACCCGACATTACATAAGTTGACAGCCTTAATGCGGCTCCCTGACGCCGATGATGAAACCGTGACTTTGGAGGGGTGTTCCCCAGATTCGGAGGCGCAACCCTGTAACCAACCGACCTTGAGACGTTTCAGCGAATCGTCGTGGTGGGGGCGCCACCCAACTTGGGCGCAATGAGCTTAAAAAAATACGCTCGAGCACCCCTGTCCGCCGGTTAAGCGACGAAGAAAAAGCTGACACAGGTCACAGAAGTTCGGCCATCTCCTGGACTCCTGTTTGGACTAGGGCCGCCTGCACCTCACCTGGCTCAATGAACATTAGCAGTCACCGCTTAAGGTCGCAAGTTTGTGTGGGGAGTTTGGGAAGATGAGCGGCGCCTCATGTCGCATCAAGCTTAATCTTCTCTCTTTCGCGAAAGCGACCCATCCCTCCCATCTTTGACGGGATGGATTTAAAGAGCGCCTCGACGCCTCCCTCAACCCGAGACGTTCGTTTTGAGACTCATCCCATTCGCTCACTCTACTTCCAACTTTGACAACCTTCTCTTCGTTTTGGCTGGTCCTTCTTTCTTGTTTCAACTTTAAACGACTATATTCGATTCTTCGATTTTTCCATCTTCAGCCGCAAACATGAAGTTCTCCGCCGTTCTGTCTATCGCCCTCGCTACCGCCGTCGCGGCTATGCCCACTGAGGACCTGTCCAAGCGCCAGACCGTCCAGAAGGGCAAGCAGACCCTCGTCTTCAAGGAGCAGGGTGGTGTTCCCGGAAACGAGTGCCTCACCTTCCGCAACAACGGTAAGTTAATAAAGACTCAATTGAACTCTTGGCAAGTGGACTGTCTCTAACACGTCACTCAGGCGAGATCGTCAACGCTGCCTGCGTCAACACTGCCGCCGACAGACAGATTACCCCCTCCACCAGGAACGGCAACAACGTCCTGCTCGTCCAGCGCTCTTTCACCGCCGGCTTCCGTCCTGACCTCGTTAACAAGGAGGTCTGCGTCGGCTTCAACGGCACTGCCATTCGCGCTGAGGACTGCGCTGGCAAGAACATTCAGTTTGTCTCTCAGTCGGGTAACACCCTCGTTGCCTCTGGCGGTGCGTGCTTGAATGGCCACGACAACGCGGCTCAGGTCACTGTCTCTGCCCAGGGCCAGGGCTGTGCTTCTTTCACCACCACCTCTGTCAAGGCCACTGCCCCGTAAAGGGATGTCTGATTGGCGGATGAGGATTATGGCGACGAAAGAGGGAGGGAAGGGTAGAGTGTAGTGCTGGAGATGGGACTTCGACTTAATTATTAGGAATGGAAAAGAGTTGCTACAAACCATGCTGCTGATGCTTTTCTTGCTTCGTTGAACAAAAGGCCTTCATATTACTGACGATCACCCGTATGTTTCCGCTCGTGATCGCTCTGGCAGCCTGATGTGCTTTGCAGCACAAGATATAACTTTGTCATACCCTATCACATCCAATGGGAAACCTGCCCGCTTCAGTCCAAAGGCTGCGTAATCAAACACGTTCTGACATCCTCCAACATTCATTATCCAACTCAATAAGAGCGGCCTTCCAACCTCACAAAGTCCACAAACCATCTTGTTGTTGGAGATTGTGTCATTCCACCATGTCTCGGTGGCACGATGCGGGCTGTCTGGATCCCCAGATCGATGTCAGGAATGGGTTGCCAGAATGTCTCAACTGCAACCGATCACCTGATCTGGCTAGCCTCATGCCTACGGATACATCATCGGCACCTTCTATGCCCGCCGACGAACCTCCAGGCTCGATGAACCTATGGTGGCCACACTCTGTGCCTTATTGCGACGATGCCGAGAGTTCCAACAAAGGAGACACACAAGTGGGTAGTAATCCCGAGGTCCATGTCGCCACGGCTAGCAGTCAAAGCGACTCAGACGTGATAACAACAACCGCGATTGCCATGTCAGCACCATCGATCATCTACCCCCAATCTCTCAAGCCCACAGAGATTCGACTGGCTGTTCTTTCTCCTGCTCGGAGCCATGACTTTCCGGTTCACTTGGAACTAGAAATTTACGAATTACATAACTGCCCCGACTACGAAGCTGTTTCGTATCTTTGGGGCGGTGAGACCGACGATAATACTTTACGCTGTCCAATATACATTGGTACTTTCTGGGACATTCTCTTTCAGACCGAGAACTGCCACGACATGCTAAGATTCATGCGGCCGTGGCGGGGGATTCGCATGGCGTGGGTTGATGCTGTTTGTATCAACCAAAGAGATATTTCTGAGAGAGGCGAACAAGTCGCAAACATGACCCGGATCTATTCTGGAGGCACTCGTGTTGTTGCATATCTCGGCTCCGATCTAGCCATCCCACTAGGAAGAAAACACCCACGTCGACATTCGTTGCTTGACCTCGCGAACGACACTGTGGTCCCGGAATTCCCCGGACGTCAATCATCATTTCAAGTAACGATGAGTAGTCTACTTAAAAGACGTTACTTCTCGCGCGTGTGGATCGTTCAAGAAATCCTCCTTTCCCGCACCATATCCATGCGAGTAGGGGACGTGGACTTCTGGACCAGTGCTGGGACATCGACTGGCTTTGGCTGGAGCGATACTGCTGCGCCTTGGTTCTAACATCTATCAAAAGGCGTCCATCACGGGAAAAGACTTCTTGAACTCATGTCCATGACCTCAGAAGTTGGAGCGACGGACCCAAGAGATGGCGTTTTCGGCTTGTTGGGCATTCTCGGGCCAGGGGCAACACAGCTGACTGCGAATTACTCCTTGTCCTACAAACATGTCTTCATAGGGCTACTATCTCATTGCCTCCTCAATCTAGGGGAGGACCACGTTGTTCTTCGAGCCTGTGGGACCGAATCTCAATACGGATATCCATCATGGGTACCGGATTGGAGGTCTCGGGAAACATGGAGCCGCATCCTCTATGGACATTTTCCAAAGAAGCCGGTATCCGGTTTGCCCAGGCTAGATGATTTGATTTTGACGGATGATCATCCTCATTTTCATGAGTACGAGCTGAAGGGGCGACACATATCGATACGCCCACAAAGGAGAGCCTATATCTGCAGTCGCACCGGGGCCCTGCATGTCTGCCTCACGCAGTATATGTCTATCAGAAGCCAGCCAAAGCGGGTCGCCTCGGACCCAGGATCCTACGAAATTTTCAGCTTCAATACCTCCGGCATTTATACTGCTTTTATATTTTCTGGGGACGCGCTCGATAAAATTACGTTCGTTGGGAATGAACAGATCTACATTCACACAGGGATCCCAAATTGTCAGCTCACCAGCTCAAGTCAGGGTCAGCTCAAATATCTCATTCTACGCCCGGTAGAAGGAACGAAGGGCTCTTTCAGACTGATTGCTACGTCCGAAAAGATCATTATTGGTGTGCGTTGCCCCTGGGGAAGTACGAAAGATTGTGCGTCCGAGCCACTGTCGTATGGCGGAAGATTTGATTCAGGTGACGGGACTTTTCTGCTATCAGACTTGCAACAACTTGAAGATGGAAGTCTAAGCAAATTTACGTACGCCTCTTGTGATCGCAATCCAATAAGTTTCGATGGCTCCCCACAAGGGAATTGGCTGATTCAGTCATTCTTCCCAGAGGAGACCACTCTTCACCACGTGTTCTGGTCTTTACGAGACATTTTTCTCACCAAAAGCTCATGGGAAGGCGTATCTGATATAGAACTTCGAGACAGATATGCCAATTTGATGTGTATGACAGACGGTGTCTCCAGAATCGAAGCGGGCTTCGTTGTCGTCCGAAAAACGCGCCAGGCTTGGAGGGATCGGCAAGAGTGGCAGCGGTACATTCATCCTGAGAATGCAGCCAAGAGCTGGGAGTTTCGTACCAAAGACACCGATTGGGCAGTCATTTCACGCTCAAGTGCAATGTCAAGCAACGAAGACAGCCCAACGATATCAAGCAACGACTGGGTTGAGGTTCGGTCTCCGATTTCCAACCTAATCAATAATCTCGCAGACGCTACTTCGCAGACCAAAGCCGTCTGAGACGGTTTTGAAGCGCTACAACGTATTGCAACTGAGATAGGTCTGTCTGTGGGGAATTTGAGTTCATTGTTACTCGAGGATCGATGCCCAGCCAGCGATTTTAGGACTTTGAAGTGGACGCCTTATATCTTCAATGACTGGGCACTTCTCCAAAACTATGGTATAACTGGACTCACTCGTATGATTAGAATAGTATAGATCATGAGATTGTGTTTCTTCCAAGCAGTACTAGGCACAGGCAGTGAACGCTAAGAAGTCCGTTCCATTGACAATGACTAAACCTCCCAAGCGTGGCGGGTTTTCTTATTAACACAAATAAGACATAAATCGCCGATATAGGAGCTTGAAATAATAAAGGAAGGAAAATCTTCACCTGGAAGCTATCAAAGTAGCACTGCAGCAACCTCCGGTCACCGAAGTTCACCATCAGGTTCTTTAAAGCAATTAAGAAGTTCAGAGTGACAAATGATTTTCATTTTGTGTATGCTCACTCACTTGTGAGAGTAAGACTCGTAATTCATCTTACAGGTAACCTAATGACAATCAGGCATGTTAGAGTCTCTTGAATGAGCAAATTTCATATAGTTTGTTCCAGAGAATGATTGATATTCGGTACGGACCATGGCCCGTTGCGTAAACGATCCCATCGAGTGATGAACGACGCCAGCGCAGTGAGGAGCTACAATTTCTCCGTCTGACTTTACTTGATTTTGTGGTTCGCTGAAAAAAAGTACCGATTAACTAAAATAGTATTTAATTCGCTGTACCCCATCTACTCTTGTAATGGCGTCATTCAGCACTTGATGGGATAGTCAGGCATCTCAATGTATTGCCGTCATTCAAAGGGAAGATAGTTCATTAGCTCACAGGGCGTTTTGCTCCTGTGTCTGCGCGGCTATATTTCCTGTGTCCCTAATGACTTTTACCAATACCGATAGTAGGGACGACGATAACAACGACGACGACGATAATAATAGCAATAATAATAGTAACAGCGACGATAGAAATAACGACGGTGACGATAGAAGTAACTACGGCGACGACGACGACGACGGTAACGTAGAGTATAACCACAGGAAAAGTAGTCGCTCTAACACAGGAAGAATAGGCGGCCTCCTGAATATAGCTAGCTCACTTCACAAGTAGGGGTTAGGTAGCTAGTTGTTATGCGACGTTCCATTTTCATGCGTGGGAGTGGCCCATTAGTCTTCATTCCGCCCACACCACTGAGAACGTCTATGGCCTACATGCCCACCTAGTAGCTTGGTGACAAGCATCTATGCTAAAAATGATGTACACAATACAGGGCTTTAAAAACGGAAAACGAAGCTTCCTGAAACTCGTCGTAACCGATCTTATGTGTCACTGACTGCGTCATTGTGTTCGCAGTTAACCCTCCCTTTAGACCATCGTCTAATCATTTATCTTCTCCGAATATCCCGCCTCTTCTTACATGCCCCAGGCACCGGCAAGCTCTTCCTCGAAAAGCATCCCTCACCAACACAGTCCAGATCAAAGAACCGAATAACCTCATCAGGCTGATCCGGGATGTTATGGTCAACCCCATGCGCCAGGAACGACTCAAACAGCCCCCTCGTTCCATAAACACTCTTCGTCCAGTTTGCAGCAGGATTATTCTCAACAACCTCCGTCGGCGTCTGACTAACCCCTAACACCGTAGTCCACATCTTGATCTCCTCATAAAAGTTCGTGACATTCAGCACATTATCCACATCCCCATGCAACACCTGCATCTTCGGCCTTGGGCCCTCATAACCCGGATACGCCGCCCTCACAATCTCCGCCCACTCCTCCCCAGTATGCGTAATCCGCCCGCTCGCACAGTCATCAGACCACACATCGTACCCGTCCGCGGCATAACACCCAAACGGCACCCCCGCAAACGCCGCGCCGGCCGCAAAGACATCAGGGTACGCCCCAATCAGCACGTTCGTCATCATGGCCCGGAGCTCGTGCCCAGCGCGAAGACGCGGTCCGGTCGACGTCGTAGTTGGCGAGGGTCCAGTGGATCATGCTTACGATGCCGAGGGAGTCGCCGCCGCCGTCGTGGGAGAGCGTCTGCGGGGAGGAGACGTCCCAGCAGTAGTCGGCGGTCCAGGGGTGGACGGGTAGATCGTGACGAAGCCGAGGGTGTCGGCGAGGGAGCGCCAGGGCTTGTTGTTGAAGGCGTCCTGGGCGGTGCCGTGGCACCAGTGCGGGAAGACGAGGAGGGGCGCGCTGGGGATGAGGGAGTCGGGGACGTAGAGGTAGAAGGAGACGTTTGTGGGGTTGGGGCCGAAGGAAGTTATTTGTTGGAGGGATGCTGCGGTTGCGAGGGGGGGGCGGCGGCCCAGGTTAGGGATGAGCGCATCTTGTGGTATTTGAGAGGGGCACTTTGAAGGAGTTCTGAAGACAAAGTAAGGAGGCCAGGAGAACACCGGGTGAAGGTGCGAATACGGGGGCTGAAGACGCATTTTTATGTCCGTTGAGAGCTACCCCGGCCGCGCTAAAGTGCCGACAAGCTTCTCCAAGATCATGATTTCCGGTTCCCCTCACTGGCCAGGAGGCTAACTGAGTTGAATTGAGGTTGCGTTTTGCGTGCGTGGTTGGCGGGAACGTGGTTGTAGAGGGGATCGCTGGTGGATCTAGACCATGGAGGTTGGTGCTTCCGTGTCCCAAAACGGGAATGTGGAGACTATTTGGATCCGGTGAGCCGGCATACCGGCGTGGCAGACCGGAAACACGGCGGGCTTGCAGGCGCAGAAGTCAACATCGGATATAGGACATCATGAGGAGCCGTTAGGAAGATAGTTGTCGAGGACCCAATCGAGGGTTACACGAGGTAAGAAGGCGTCTTTGGTTCCCAAGGCACGAAGCGCAAACAGTCACGACACACAGCACTCGAAACTCATTGTTCACAAACAGTTCACCAGATAACCAATTGATTTACCGAAACTCCTACAACCAGCTTTTTCGCCCTATTGCACATATTATGTCAATTGTCGACCGAGCCAAGTCTATGTGCCGTTCTACCCCCTTCCTCTATGCATCGCGACAAGTCCCCCTTCTCATTTTCTCTTCGCGAAAGAAGAAGCAGTTTTCTTCTGAACCTTGGCCGGCGGCGCGGCATCCGCATCGCTGTCGTCGTCGTCCTCGGACTCCTCAACATCGTCGTAGTCAACCTCCTCGTCGTCATCCACCTCCTCGGCATCGCTCATGTCGTCCTCCACCGCGAGCTCCTCATCATCGTCATCGTCATCCGAGTCGCCAATGAAGCCGTTCGTTGTGGGGACCTCGTCATCGTCCTCGTCTCCCAGCAGCGCCATCTCCGTCCCGTTGGTCTCGGCGCCCGTGGTCTCGCCCTCGATGTAGATGGCGGCCTCCTTCTCCTTCAGGTCCTCCTCATCCTCATCGTCATCATCCTCGTCGTCGTCGTCGTGACGTGCGTGGCGGCTCCTGCGCGTCCGCTCCTTGCGGATGCTCATCTGCGCCTCCAGCATGTCGAGCTTGCCCTTGAGCGCCAGCAAACTAGGCAGGCCGCGCGAGCGCTCGTTGAGAACCTTTTGCAGCGCGAGTAAACGCTCGAGAACCTTGGGCTGCACGGCCAGGGCGCCGCCGTGCGAGACGAGCGTCCACTTCACCCAGACCATGAGGCTGCCCGCGCGGCCGGGCCGCCTGTGGAAGCGCGCTGCGAGCTTGGTGAGGAGGACGCCGGCGAGGCTGCTGTCGAGGCGCTCGATCGTCTGCTGGATGGTCGCGACCTGGTTGACTTGCAGGCACGACTCGAGCAGGTCGTTGTCTTCGGTCTTGAGGGCTTGGGTGAGGACGGTGCTCAGGGATGATAGGGACGGCGCGGCGAGGTTCTTTCTTGAGGAGCTGGGGACGACTTCCTTGGAAGCTTCTTGTTGGGCGAGGATGGCGGGGACGTCGATCGTGCCGCGCAGGAGCTCGCCAAAGCTGGGCGATCCGGCCTCGTCGTCCGACTCTGCGGCAGCGGCGTCCGTCTTTTGTGCTTGCTTCTCGGCGGTCTCTTCTTCAGTTCCGTTCACGGGTTCCTTCGCTTTGGCCTCGGCGTCGGGCGACTCCATCTCCTCGTCGGAGACATCCTCCTCGCTGTCCTCGTCGGAAGAGATTTCGATTGGTTCGGCGTCGCCCTTGACGGCGGCTTGTAGAGAGTCTGTCGCGGAAACGGCAGCTCTGCTCTCGTCGATTGTCGTCTTGGGAGCTCGGATCGAGGGCTTGACGACTGGCGGCGCAAATTTGCCGGACGACCTTCTCTTCGCAGACATTATGGCGATTGTTCGGTCGGAAGGAGGGGGGGTATCTTGAATTGGTGGAGGAAGGTAGGAAATTTGTTGATTTTTGGGGGGGACCCTCACGCCTCCAGCAACGACAGCGACGAACCAGAACTTTTTTCTGCCGGTCGCCAATTTTTTTTTCGTCTGGCGCTGATGACCGCCCGCGGGGGATGCTGACGTAAGGGACTTGGACGATTATATGAAGGCATGCTTAGGTAAGACAAGCTCGAGTTCCGTCCACTGGTCCAGTCCTTGTCGCGTCGGAGTAGGAGAAGGATTTGACCGATTCTCAGGGTCCAGGCAGATGCACGGATAGAAGAGTCACACGTGGCGGAACCAGACCTGCACATGTCATCCTCCCTCCGACTCGCCATTCACACCTTCATGACTTCCCATCAAGCTCCATACTACGCGCTCATTCTGCCCCGTTCATCCAAAACAATTCCCCTCATGCCAATGGTGTACTGCTACATGGCGGTCATCCCTTACTCCTGAGTTTTCCATCAAGTGGCCAACCCGTTTGGTCTTCATTGCGGCAAGTTGCAAACCTGTTGAGCCTCAAACGCGGGTTGAAATGAGACGCGGTGGCTGTGCGCAGAGCCTAAAAATCTGCTGAAAGCCATTCGCGAGAACGCGGAAGTCTTCAAGCCTCAGGCCGGACAGAGCACGCCGGTCCTGAGAAGGACCTCAACCAAACGAAGGTATGATTGGCTCAAAGGGTACAACTACCCACAATCAGAACCACGGAAGCATGTCATTGGACGACGCGCTGCTCAGGCAGGCGTGAAGCCGTCTCTAGGTGCTATGCCGTATTTGTCTCATCAAGCCCCGCTTTAGCGTCATCCGACACGGTGATTGGGTCAAAACGGTGCTTTCATCATCCTGTCCATTACCCTTGCCAGGGTAGACCGTCAAGCTCCCGCAGGGGTCAGCGCGACTTGGCGGGTTCCTACAAATAAGAAGTGGCCCCGATTCCTAAAATTCGCGCCTTTTGATGCGAAAAAGTCCTGGAAAAATTCCACGAAGCTCGCAGTCATCTGATCTGTCACGAGACCGCCGAACGCCAGCCACTCACAGTCCTCGACTGCGCTCCGTTCCAGACTCGCTGCCAACCAGCTGCTTCCTCATCCTTCCGGTACGTACCGATTTTTGTTTCTGTCGCATCCGTTGCGTTGCGCAATGCAGCAGCAGCCGTGTCGCGTCACTCCTTCCTCGCGTTTGCATCTGCGGCATCGCTGCATCGGCGCAGCATCGCGGCCAGTCTCCTTCTTCTCTTTCCTTGCGACGGACAGTGTTGGTGTTGGCTTTACCGCCAATCTTAGCCTGTACCTTACACAGAACATTCTATCATTATGTACACTCAGAAAATGACAAACATGCCGTGGACTTCTCGTCTCCTGTTTTCTCTGGCCGCTGATTGATGTCGCTTGCTGGCTGGAATCTGGCGCGTTGGCATTCGTTGCGCTGGCTGGTCCACTTCATGTTCACCTCTCACCGCACCGCGCAGCACCAGCACCAGCACCAGCCTCACCGCACTTACACCTTCATCATCAGCCACATCCCGCAACTGGCCTGTTTACTGACTGTATCTTTGGCTGTGCATCTAGGTACTATTTTCCAAGACTTCGACGAAGCAGCAGTTCCATTGCTCTCAACTCAAACCAGCCCGATTCACTTCGAGGTGAGTGCGGTTTTCTACTCTTTTCTTCTTTTTCCTCTCACTCCGTTTCGGCTTCCCGCTTCGCATCACACATTCATATCCATCTCGTTCCACGCCCCCATCCCCGTCGCATTTCCCAGCCTCGCGCCTTTAGTCCTGATGCGGGCTGCAGGATGCCTCCTCATTGGCTAGTGCCTCCACTCTGTGCATAAATATGCATTTTTATGTCACCCTCCGGGCCCCCTCCCCCCGGTCACCCGCGTCCCATTCAACTTGCTCTTCCAACCATTTTCTCGCAAAACTGCGATTTCTTCCCTCTTTTTTTTCTTCCCTCGGACCTCCTGCTCTCTTCCTCCCCTCCCCCCTAGTCGTCGATCACCCATACGCACTGACCACCTCACCTCTCTGACCCCCTTCCCGCCTCCTGCTTCTCATTGCACAGGTCCTTCCTGCCCAACGCTACGCCACTGTTTTTTATTTCTGCCACTATTTTCAGGCCGCACCCCTTCTGAAGACTGAAGCACTGCGTGATTGCGCTGCCCCCCGATAAGGCCAGATAACCGGCTGTCCGGGGACCACCCCCAATTCTCTCTTTCTCATAAATAGCACGCGCCGCCATCTCGGCCAAAAACCACTGACGTGCACGCGATTTCCTCCGCCCAGGTCCCTCCACCCTCCCGAACCGTATCGCATCGCCAAAAAAAAACCTACGGACACTGCACCTTCCGTTTACACTGGGCGCGTCGCAAATCGGCCGGATTAACCAATCCACCACCACCACCTCGTCACCGCATTCAAGCATCATCGATCTGCACAGCCGCATAATTAGCTGCGCATTTGCAATCATCCCCGGCGCATTCGCGAATCTTCTTCCCGAGGTTGTCGCGACTTCCACGCTAGCCGCATCCCGGTCATTCCTGCCTCAGTTGCATGCGCGATCCAGGTCGCGACGCTCCTTCCCAAGCTTCCATCCTTTGCGACGGTAGCTTCCCCGCGATTGCGCTTTCGCCGCACCTTCGCCTTCCTCATCAAGAGAACCCGCGACCGCACCTTCCATCCGATTGAGGAGAGTCGCTGTCTTCCTCTTTCATACCCGATCGCGTCTTCAATCAACGACATTCGAACCACGGCCGCCGTCATCGTCAGCCCGGCGCATCGCATTCATCCACCTTTGCGCGCGCCGCCATTGATGTCGCGTCGCGCACAGTAATTCTATCATCGCAAACACCACATGGCAGTCATGGCGTCACCTCAGTCAGAACGCGCCACCTCGGATCAGAAACCAGTCGAGTCCACGCCCACAAAGGAGGAGAGCAAGCCTGAGACCAACGGGTAAGTGTTGCTTAGATCTACGTCCTGGCGCGGTGCACTCGATACGAGTCCCGCGCGTCATGGCGCAAAGCTGCCTGTCCCCAATAATGGAACTGATGTCTTTCGCAGCCATGCCTCACCATCCGAGAAAGCCGCCGAGTCTGAGAAGCCCACGGTCAATGGCAACGGCAAGCACGATGACGAGAAGAAGGAAACCGCTGAAGCCGATGTGAGCCCCGCCAAGGACGCCGACGCTGCACCCAAGGAGGGCTCTGCAAAGCCGGATGAGTCACCCGAGGAGCCCAAGACCGATAAGTCCGACGACGCGCCGAAAGATGATGCGAAGAAGGATGAATCAAAGGATGACTCGAAGGACGAGAAGAAGGATGACGAGAAGGAGAAGACCAAGTCCGACAGTCCGGCAGCTGCGGAGCCGGCAAAGGATGTTGACATGACCGACACGCCTGAACCCAAGTCCGAGGAGAAGTCGGAGAAGAAGCCAGAGGAGAAGGTGGCTGAGGCATCTGAACCCGCCAAGAGCGCGTCAGACGCCAAGGAAGACGTTGAGATGAGCCAGGACGACAAGGTCAACGGGGCGAAGAAGGAGGCGTCGTCACCTGCGCCGGCTGCTGCAGTACAAGAGGTAGATCTTCACCCTGCAAGCATGTCACAACTTGCAATTGACCATGACAAGGCAAAGTCTCCAGCTCCCAAGGACAACGACGTTCCCATGACCGAGGCGCCCCCAGCAAGCAAGGTTTCTCGCGAGCGAGAAGAAGATGCCGCTGATGAGCCTGCACCGAAGCGAGCCAAGACCGAGTCGAACGCCGATTCTCAAGAGGCCCGTGCCGCTGAGTCCACTGTCGAAGTCAAGCCGCAGGGCGACTTGGCTATGGGCGAGTCTGCTCTCGACACCCTCCCCATGTGGAACGATCCCGAGCGTGATCCCAAACCATTGACTTCACACCAAATACGCGAGTTCCGTAAGGTCTTGGCCGGCGTTAAGAAGACGAAGCATGGTGGTCACTTCAAGGATGCCGTTGTTAAGATGTGGCCTAGTCTGGCGGACAGCTACATCCTGCGAGTTAAGAACCCCATGGATATCGGCGAGCTTGAGCGCAACTTGCGCGACAACAAGTACAGCTCCCTGCGCAAGTTCAAGGACGACCTCGGCTTGATTTACAAGAACTCCTGCACGTTCAACGGCGTTAACAACGAGATAACGTCAGCGGCTCTTAATGTTGTTAGGTTGGCATGGACGCGTGTGATGGAGATCCCGTCAGATGAACCAGCAAAGTCGAAGCCGGTCCCCAAGCCTTCTCGTCACTCCGAGACTCGAGCGCCTGCGCCTGCGCCGCCAGTTCGCAGACAGCCAAGCGTGACTGCTGCAAGCCCTCCGGCGAAAGCCGAGACCGAAGCCTACGCGGTCCCGCCCGGTGGTGTGCCTCAGGTTCGACGTGCATCGACACAGAATGACCTCGACCGACCTAAGCGCGCCATTCAACCCACTAAGAACAGAGACCCTGATTACACGGCCAAGAACTTTAACAAGAAAAAGCTCTCCATTGAGCTTCAGTTCTGCTACGAGGTCTTGAGCGAATTGATGGACCAGAAGCACGCGCAGATCAACTTCGCTTTCCTGAACCCTGTCGATCCTGTTGCCCTGGCTATTCCGACGTACTTCACCATCATCAAGCGTCCCATGGACCTTGGAACGATCATGGGCAAGTTGAAGAACTTTGATTATCAGTCAGCAAAGGAATTCCAGGGCGATGTCAAGCAGGTGTTTAAGAACTGCTTCAAGTTCAATCAGCCCGGTCAGCCTGTCTACGAGAGTGGACAGGAACTGGAGAGCATCTTCAGGAATCTCTGGTCAAAGAAGGAACAGTGGATCGCCAAGCACACGCCTGCGAAGCCTGTTTCCGATGGATCGGCTCGCGATAGTGAAGATGAGGCTGAAGAAGAGGAGGAAGAGGCGCCTGCTGCCGCTGCTGAGCCGGCGACCAACAAGACAATCCAAATGCTTGAGAAGCGCCTCAAGGAAGAGACGGAACAGCTAACTCAGCTGTACACAACGGCAGACGCATCGAGCGACGCGATGATTGATCTCCAGCAGTCTGTGATTGCGACTATTAGGCAAAGAATTCTGCAGGAGAAGCAAAATCTACCGGCTCAGAAGCCTGTCAAGGGAACGAAGGCGAAGCCGCCTAAGCCCAGCAAGCCAAAGGCCAGCGGCGCTCCCAGCAAGAAGGCTGCTCCGGCCGCTCCACAAAAGAAGAGTGGTGGTGGCGCGCCCAAGAAGACGAAGCAACGCTCGATGACCCAGCCCGAGAAGGATGCAATTGCCAACGCTATTAACGACCTCGAGAGTCCTCACATCGAGAGAGCTATTGACATCATCAAGAAGGACACGGGGCAATCCGTATGTGGCCTTTTCCTGTGCACTTGAACACGTTTGCTAACAGACTGAGCAGGAGAACAGCAGCGGCGAGCTCGAGTTGGAAATAGATCAGCTGACGAACGAGGCATTGCACAAGCTTTGGGATCTTTGCAAGAAGGCTTTGCCATCATTTGCTTCCGGCCTGGCCCCGGCGGCAGCAGCTGCTCGTGAGGTCTCGCCAGTAACAGCGCACCTGCCAAAGGCGCATCCAAGTCGAGCAAGCCCAAAAAGAATAAGCCGATGAACGCCCAGGAGCAAGAGGCGCGCATTGCAGAGCTTGAAAGGCTGCGCAACATGTACGGCAGCAAGGGCGGCTCTGACGACGGTCACGAGCGACCAGGTAGTGCCGGTCGTGCGGACGAGGCGCCGATTCATGGCGACAGCGAGTCCTCGGACTCTGAAGAGGAGTAATTGCTTGCGCGTCATCAGCAACGCGTTTTATGTTGAATTCACAGGAGGGAAGGGAGAGAGGATGGCGACGCCAGCATAACCTGCCTGGAATGTCTGGCGTCCTACATGGCTCATGTCAACCACGCCGCGGGGCTCATCCGCCCAAAAGGGTGGCAAGAGAGGCTGGTCCCGTGTTTTGGACACGGCCTCTGTAACTTATGACCTCGTGGGTACCGCATTTGAAGCCGATTGTCTGCGCCTGAGGAGTGGCTGCGGAGACAAATGAAAAAGGCGTTGATTTGCGGTGTTACTGGATGCCGCGTTTTGAGAGCATCCACATTATTTGCTAGCAGCATGATTCGGCGAGCTAGCGGTTTGAGTTGTAGAATAAGATGTATAATAATACTCTTCATCCCATTGTCGTGGTGAGGTTGTGATACCGTCGCTCATGTTGGACGGACGACTCGCGGGTGCTCGATGGAACGGCACCGTCGATGCCATCTGCGTCTTGGGTCTGCAGCTGAGTCAGCGCTTGCAGAAACTTCCGTTCTGCGACGGGGTGATCCCGGGTCGACATCGAGAGCGGAAGGTTGGATCGACTGATGTGACATCGGATTGATGCTGCTTTAGTCGCGTGAGATGTGGTGAGTTGGACTTCGGATATGAGCGCGTTGCGCCCAGGCCGAGACTATCTTGAGTCGGTCGGGTGTCTCTCGGATGAAGCTTGATGAAGCTTCCGTCTGGATTTTGGTATGGATTCTTTCCGGACGATCAGGGCTGGTGTAGGGTTGTGAAAGAGAAATCAAGCCGAAATGTTTGCTTTGGTCGAGCAGAAAAAATTGCAATTGCTGCCTGCAGGTTGATTGGGTTTCTGGTGTCCAGGTGGTGGGGAGTGGCAGAGGGCTCCTCGGCTCCGGGGGTTTTGGTGCGAAGCTTTGATTGGTGTTGTGGGGCGAGGCGGCGGGCGCGGTGACGGGGTCCGGCCGGAGACGGAGGTAGAGACCCCGAGGGAGGTGATTGATGTTATACGAGACAACGGCTTCTTCACTTACGTAGCACCCATACTGTAGCAAAGCACAATTCTGCATAAATTGAGGAACCATGGAAAACCCCACACAGACACGGAAGAATGGAGAGGCCCCGTGAAGAATGTAGCTGTATTATACAGAGCGAACTGGGGACTTTGAAGCTAGGTCTATGTATATCCAAGGTGGTAAGTTTATTTGTGCAACTGCTTTTAATTCTGATGTCTTTTTTCAGTGAAGCTCTTGAGCTCGCTCTCTCCTGAGAATGTTTTCGGCCTTCAATGTTGCAGCGCTTTACTTTCAACGATTCGGATCGCTTTCTCTCTCCAAATTCTCTTTAGTTTGAGACCCGCAGATGCCTCAAGCTGTCATCGACATCAAGATGGAGACGAATCCCATAGCCAGCCCCCATCTTATCGGCGGAGGATGGACCGAGCCGTCTGACCCACGAGCCGAGCTGCCGCCCTGCACGATCGCCGTCACCGTCGTGCTCTCCGTCACAGTCACCGTAGCCTCGAGAACTTCACCGCGTCAGACATATTCCAGCTGTGTGCGAAATCGAAACTCACGAGGAAACGTCACGCGATACCATGTCATCGGCAGGACGTACTGGTCCGACTTGGCGATGCAGAAGATGATCCTCCTTGCGTCGTCGCTTCCCTTGGTCTGGAGCATGGTGATTGTGTCGCAGGTCTTCGTCGGTCCACTACCACAAGCTCACATTAGCAGTAAGCACAAAGGTTTGGCAAGCCTTGCAACATACAAGTCAGCCTGTCCGCTCGGCCCCACGGCGAAATTGTTATTCGCGCCTCCACAGACCGTCGCCAGGTCGCAGTACGGCGTTTTTCGCGGGCAGCAGACCCCGTACGTCTCGTCGGCGGCGAAGTAGTCGTCCGAGGGACACGTCGCGGAGACCCAGGCGTCGGAGAAGGTGTACCAGCCTATGAAGCCCGTCTTCCCATCTGACGGGCGTGGAGGGCCTTGGCGGGCTTTGAGGAGGTGGAGGCGGCGGGAGACGTGGGAAGGGTCCGGGGCCGGGGTGATTTGCAGTAAGGGGGCGGAGAAGGCCGGGGATGGGGAGGTGCTGTCACGGACAACGGATGCGAACACGGATCTTGGAGATAGGAAGACGGCGAGGCAGACGAGGAAGAGGAGTTGGGGTGTGCATCGTGGCACGAGGCCGGCGCGGCCTCATTGGGCTGGCGGCGGAATGGGCACGGGCGCGAGCTGCAGGTTGGCGGATGTGGGATTTGAGATGGACGGGAGGGAGGCAGGTATTATGTGAGAGGGTTATATTCGAGTGTTGATGCTATGGCGGGAGAGGAAGACCTTTTGATTGCACGCAGCCGCCGAGGGGGTCTTCACGAGGGTGGGAGGCTAGGCTGTAAACGGCGAGACGTGGGTGCGATGATCCGGGGCTTTACAGGGCTAGAAAGGATCAGCTGGGGGACCGCGTATGTGTGGGGATGAGGCTTTGATGACGGTGTTGTGTGTTCTAGGCGTTCAGTCACTGGGGCAGGTAGGTGAGATGGTGTAAGAGGGTGAGACCTTGCTGTAGGCCGTGAGCCTGTGAGTATGGGGCTGAGAAGTCGACACGGCGGACGGCTTGCCGAAGAAACTAAGACTATTTTGGAAACCTCCAGCGAGTTGAAGGCTCGCGATGGATGCTTCCGTATTCAGCATCTATATGAATCTGAATAGGGGGCGTTCAGGAAATGAGCCATGGATCGAGGTTGATGCATGGCTCAAGCTAGGGATGAGGTTGACACTAAGAGATTTGGCTGTTGGCACTATCGTGTGTGCAACGTCTTATGGTGGATATGCTAGTATATGTCCATGGTATAGAAAGAAAGATGCTTGAGAATGTGATTTGAAATGATACCGCGGTCTTTGCTGGGGTCTCGGTCATAAGCTGCGCTAATGCACTTGTGCACCCGTGTCAAGTCCAAGACTTAGAACATGAGCCGAACTAGCTTGCATATTCTCCGGCACGATAATGCAAGATTAGAAATGGACTGGTTCCGTGTTTCCATACAATGGCTGGAAAATCCGATGTTTGTAGTTTTTGACTTTCCGGGAAGCCCCAACACCGGATATGGCATTGCGGGTTGAACGACCGGGGCCGAGATGAGCCCATAGGGTCATAAGATTCCACGCTAGCTGATAGTCACCGAGGAGAAGAGCCAGATTGTGTTGCATCCTAGATCTTTGACTGTTCTGATGAGAGATTGAGTTGTGGTCGCTGCCGAATCGGCGTCGTTGCCTGAGCACGCCCCCGTCTGAAGTCGGCATCCAAATTGAAGATAGACCTGGCCTTCTGGAGATTGAACATGCTCCTCCTCAAAATCCGGCCTCCGAAGACGATCGTTAGATTTGGATCAGATATTGTTATGTTATTCTTCCCTGTAATGAGCACGGCTATCCATCTTCGGTTGTCCCCGTCAATGTTGTCGTTGCCTAGCATCACTCATTTCGCTGCGGTTGCGCCTTCTCATCGATGTGGATGTGTCCGGAAGCCAGACAATGGAAAAAGTCCTCAGTATGAAAGAGTTGAAAGACGATTCCGGGTTTGGACGGGTTTGTTCTCTGTGAAGATGTCTGAAGACGCGCGTTGACTGTCTCGCCCAGTCATGAGACAAACGACAGGTCATAGCCACCGAACTGATTGAAACCACCTCACGGTCATAGCACTCTGAAGCACACACCCAGCGATGCCACCAGTCGTAGAATTGGCGGAGCTTGAACGTCCTTTGCAGGGTCACTCTGAGTTCTCCTGTGCGAAAACAACTGCTGACAAGACTTAAGCATTGCACCAGTTCAAAAGCATTTCTATTAGAAAGGTATCCACTAAAAGAAAAATGCAACTGATAAAGACACAGAATGGTTGCGGTTATCGCTCGCCAGTCTTGACTAGTCTCATCGTACGCAAAATACAGTTGGCCCAAACTGCAGTATTTTACCAGCTTCACGATAAGACTATACTCAAGACCGTAGAATAGCGACTTCCAGACTCGTCGCCATGGCTTTCATGAACCCCTGAATCAATGGCCATGTTCTTCAATAACGTTCCCAGGGGTGGCGGTCTCGTCCCGGGCCAAGGGCCGTCTTGGCCCCGACATCGGCACTTAGTGGCCGGAAAGTGGGTCCCGAATCGGAATCATGGAGGGGCCAGCTGGCGGCGATGCTCGCGTCATTTGAGGCATGTCTTTTTGGAACAAACATCAGCAGTTTCAATTCCAGAGTCCGACAAATACCATATCGGTGCTTCTACTAGCCATCATAAGCCATAATGAGTCTACCTTCGTTCATCCGACCCTTCGTTAAATCTGAGATCCGCACCGTCGAGATGCACACCTCGGGTGAGCCGGCGCGGATCGTTTACGCCGGCTACCCAGACATCCCGTACGTGAGACACCAGGCATAACGCCCAAATTCCTGCTGATGCAACGACAGAGGCACACTACTTGAGCAAAGGCATGAGGCCCAATTGAAGCATGACCACATACGTCGCAGTCTCGTCTACGAGCCTCGCGGCCACCAAGACATGTACAGCGCCGTGTTAAGACCACGCACTGAGCTAGTGGACTCTGGAGAGGCACATATGGGCGCGCTGTTTCTCACTCACGAAGGGTACGGAATGATGTGCGGACATGCCACGATCGCGCTCGGCAGATTCCTTGTCGACTGCACCGACGAGACCATTTTCCCGCGACGCAAAGATCTGAAGTTTGATAAGCAGTCGAATGAGGTAAAAGTCCGGCTCCATGTGCCGGCAGGGATTGTTGAGATGAAGGTCCCGGCACTGAGGGTAGACGGTAGCTGGAGGACGGACACAAGCAGGCCGGTTACCTTCCTCTCGATTCCTACTTTCGCCATCGCTACCGACCTCACGTTCCACATTCCCGAGAGTCTCCGGTGGGTTGGGATGAATGGCAGAGACAACGTGACTGTCGACGTTGGTTATGGTGGTGCATTTTACATCATCGTCACGGCATCGGCCTTGGGGTTTTCGCCATCGCTCGCGAAGCCAGATTTTCCTGGTCTCAAAAACGCCGCAGATAAGTTGAAGGAAGCATTCAACTCGAACCAACTTCTGCGAACTCGCCTCACACTACCAGATGACAAGCGCCCCCAGTCCATATATGGCGTCATGGTTACAGATACGGAGAGTGACGACGGCTTGCCTGTTGCTCCAGGATGCAAGGGCGCAGAAACAGGATTATACTTCTTCTCGGACCAGATTGACCGCAGTCCCACCGGCTCAGTTGTCCAAGCGCGAGTTGCGGTGGCAGTTGCAAAGGGAGAGAGGCAACTGGGAGAGAGTTGGACATATCACAGTCTTGTGTCGAGGGCTCAAGGAGACTACAAGAGTGCTTTTGTCGGCAAGCCGGTCGAAAAGATTGACTTTGGCAAGATGGAGGGGATTAGAGTGGAGGTGAGCGGGAGGGCGCACTACGTTGGTGCAAGTACGTTTGTCGCCGAGGAAGAGGATGATGTGGGTCGAGGCTTTTCCTTCCAGGCACTTGGGAAGTAAGAATTAGGGACGACGAAGAAGCAGCTCACGCAAGGGCTCAAGGGTTTCGGCTATTGTTCAGAAGCAAAAGAAATGGCTGCTCTACCCTTTATGATGGTAAATGCAAAATGATGTCAAAAAGTATGCATCGACGTTGGCCTGATTCGAACAGACGCTCCCGAAGGAACAAGATTTCTAGTCTTGCGCATTAGACCACTCTGCCACAACGCCGTGGAGATAAACCCGCTTCGAGACGGGGATGGTGTGGGTGCGAAGGCGAGTTGTTCATGACGCTAGCAGAAATCACCGACCGGGGTCTGGGATGAGATGGGTGGGTTCTGTTGGCCCCGACAAATGTCTCGGAGATGTTTTCTTAAGAGTTCTTCAGAGTATCAAGACTTAAGCATATGATTATACTCATGTTCCAATGTCCGTATCAGGTTAACAGTAGGCCCACCAGGTGAGCCCTGTGACAATCCCGATGATTTCTACTCATTCTCGCCTACCTACCGGTCGCACTCTTGAAAAGTCAGAGATATCTATTTGGACGTCGAAAGCCTTCTTAGACCCCTTAATCTTTGATTGCTTATCTCTTCTTGCCTCTACGTGAAGAACTCCACAATAGCCTTGGCAACATCATCAGGTGCCTGCTCAGGAATATAGTGCCCAGACTCAATATTATATCCCTTCACCGTCACATCTTTGCTGGTAACATCCTGCCACTCTTTCACCGCATCGTAGCACTTCTCAATCACCCCGTACTTGCCCCAAAGTATCATCAAGGGAGACTGAATCAACCTTCCAGCCTTCAGGTCCGCCTCTGCCTCCTCCAAGTCCAGCGTTGCACTAGCGCGGTAGTCGTTGCACATGGAATGCACCGCCGCTGGGTCCTCCAAGACGCTTGCGTAGTATTCGAAATTCTCTTTTTCAAAGATCTCCAGTCCCTTCGGTTGTCTGCCCCCCATGAACATTTCCGCGTACTGCCTTGGCGCGGCTGAGATCAATGTCTCTGGCAGAGGTTCCTGCTGAATCAAGAAGAACCAGTGAAAGTACGCCTTTGCAAATTCGAAATTTGTCGTCTTGTACATGACCAGCGTCGGGGCAATGTCGAGGAAGATGGCCTTCTTAACGCGATCGGGAAAGTCAACAGCCATTTTGTGCGCGACACGCGCGCCGCGATCATGTGCGCAGACGAAGAAGGGCTTTCCCTCATAACCGAGGCGGTCCATCACGCTGATGCAGTCGCGCGCCATTGCGCTCTTGGCGTAAGATGCCACATCACCGGGCTTCGAGGATGCGCCGTAGCCGCGGATGTCAATGGCGATTACCGTATACTTGTCGACAACCCGTTCTGCCACGCGATGCCAGATGTGGTGGCTTTGAGGGAAGCCGTGAATGAGGAGTAAGGGTGGGAGGGGCGATGCTGCATCCCCGCTCTTAATGCCGTGAATCGTGATCGGTGGGGAGGTTTGGGTGGTGATTGTGAATGGTTGGAAGCCGTCGAACATCTTGGGCGATTGTAGTTTGATGTATGGATGAGAATGAGACAGAAAGTGAACCGTTCTACTTTTGCACGCGTCTAATTTGTTTTGTTAATAATTGAAGTGTGACGCCGAGCTGGTTTTAAGGTGACGTTACGCCCTTGGATGTCTACTTTCGGCGAATGTTTGACGCGGATAGTGACGCAACTCCAGTCTCAAAGCGGCATCGGGGCGTCAACTCGGAGGGCGTCCGTCTGCACGCCGACGGTTAGCCCCGTTTGATCCACCATCCCTTCTAAAATTGCCGGACGAAAGCTAATATTTCGGCCCCGTGCTGTTTGATACACCGAGCGAGTTGGGGCCAATCTCGGCCAGTTGTCAGCTCGCCGTATGTCGCGAAAGCAGCGGCGGAATGATCAGCCGCGGGATATTTCGAGCCGAAAGTATTCAAGATAGACAGGCAATGTTGATAAGGTTAGGTCTTAAATGGATTACTCATGCAATGTTCTAAGGCGAGGAAAAACGCGACGAACAGTATGATTTGGAGGCTTTTCAAGTCGACAAGCCCTGGGCTGGATCAGATACAACATTTGGTTGTGGGCGAATGCCAATGACATGGAAGGAACCAGACAAAAACTGCCACAGGTTGTGCTGTGCCTTTTTGTTATCTTTTAGACCCCCAATGTCCTTGCATACCTGATGTTATATATGTATGCGCTGCTGATTCAGCTCGGACTTGAATGCTCGAAAGAATCGTTTCGATGTAAGAACTAACACAATTCGTATTCCTGTCCAGGCAGTGATCGCCGGCTGCTGCGACGCCCACAACCAACATCAATCCTGACACGATCAAGGGTATCAAGGGTATCAATCCCGCATGTAGCACGTCTTCATGGACCTTCCCAAAACAGGTATGGGAAGCTTGCTATACCCGCTTTATCATTAGCGAGTGCTGTTCATGGATTGAACAAGGGCTTGATACAAAAGGTTTATTGAGCTGGTCGAGAACGGGAAATCGTGGGATGGTGGGGAAGTAGAGGTGTCGCGATCATTCAGGCTTCCAATTGTAGTGGTCGCTTACAAGCGAACCTCGTTGAACTAGCCAAATGCAACCCCCTGGTAATACCCCTGCGGACATATTTGATTGGACTCGAAAGAGGGCAGCGAGGGAAAAGCGGATAATCTCAGGGTTTATACCGGATCATGATAAGCAGAACCCCTACCGGATCCATTTGGTTAGTTCGACAAGCTGACAGATTATCTTGTTTCCATGGCAGAAGATAATGACGTGTTCAAAATGCGGGAGAGGGGCAGAGTTGTGAATGATGAATGTGAAATATAAAGGAAGAACATTGCCAGCCTGTATTGGCAGAAGCGTGGTATACAGATCTCTGGTCTCTCTACTAGGTACTCGTCGAAAGCACTTCAAGGATGATTTTCGAGTACTCGAAAGAAGTCGAGGAAGGCACCTATGACACCCATGGACTCGACTGCGGCATTACCCTCCGCCAACATAAGCAGCAGTTCAGAGAAATTGATGGTGCTCTTCGTGCCCAACGAGAATGGAACAAGCTAGTCAGCGATGTGGAAGGTTACCAAGGTGGACTCGCGGATGACTTCTGCTTCATCTCTGTCACCGTCCCAGAGTGCCTTCCAGATCGTCTCGAAATCATGTCTTACGCTAACGAATATGCGTTTCTTTATGACGGTATTTCGATTTGGAGCTCAATCTGAGGTATTTTGCTAATAATGGTTTATCAGATGCAATGGAGAAGCTCAATTTGAAGAACGATAAGGACGAACATGCGAATGATTTCTTGTCGACGTTTGGTAATGGGGCGCTGAATCCAACTATGACTGCCACTGCCAGGCCAGAGAAGCAATTACAAGCAAAGCTTCTCTTCGACATGATGAAAATCGACCGACAGCGAGCGATTACGTCCATGACTGCCTGGGCACGGTTTGTTCAGTTGGCCGCAGACACGAGAAAGGCCCCGCCCAAGACTTTGGAAGAGTACATGCCCTCACGTGCTATTGACGCTGGCGAGCTGTGAATATTCCCGTTATATGCAAGGGCTGAGAGGTGTTCCTAACAGCGACTTAGATTCTGGTTTGGCACCGTGACTTTCGGTATGGGCATAACAATTGCTGATCACGAATACGAGCTGTGTATGGAGCTGGCTCGACCATTATATATCGCCCTCGGACTTGTCAACGACCTCTACTCTTGGGAAAAGGAGCGCGATGCTGCTGCTGAAGAAGGACAAGACTATGTGTTCAATGCCATCTGGGTTATCATGAATGAGCGGGGGATTGGCGTCGACGACGCCAAGAGCATTTGTCGCGAGGAGACCATGAAAGTTATGTCGACTTATCGGAATAACGTCAAGGTCGCGCGGAACAACAAAAGCCTCTCTGATGACTTGCGACGGTATCTCGAAGCACTACTTCTGAGTTACAGCGGAAACCTTGTGTGGAGTATCTATTGTTCCCGCTATCGGTCGTGACCTAGCCTGTGGCTAGTAAAAAGAATGACACGGTGTAGATTTATTCATAAGAAGTACGTTTGCCAAGATTGTTTCTCAGACTATTCTTTAGGGCTGACGCTTTGCGGTAGAAGCAAAGCCTTAGCTAGGAGGTTTGTTAACATAAGAACAGTGGGAAGTCACATAATTAAGATAGAAGTCTGTACTCATATGTAGAAATGAGAAACCCGATGGTAACGGACATACGACAACAAGAATGAGCAATGTCACATAGTGAGTGTTACCGTTCGAGGTGACCAGGGTAGCAGGTAGAACAGATGCAGATAGCCATATGAGCAATGAACTAGACAATGTAACTCACAGAACTTCTGTATAACTCTTGAGTTTCGAAGACGAAATAAGATGAGACAATACAACCAGAAACATTTGAAACCATCAGCTGCTATTTTTGACTATTTCAGAGAGGTCCTATAGCAGTACGGCTTTAGACTCCCACGTCTACCATTGCCTTGCGCTACCTATTGAAAAGGCGCCAAATGGGCTGCGATGGGGGGATTTCAGTGTTGCGTAGGCTATAACTGAATGTAAATCGAACTCCGATCTCAGAAAACCTATCTGTCATTGAGTCCATGTCACATACGCGCGTGGGACAGATTCCAAGATCGGGGAACGTGTAATATGACACCGTTTCAACTTTATGAAGAATCGGAAACATAGCTGGAGCCTTTCGCGCCAACGCTTGGAGTACTTCCATCATGACAGGCCAACATATGACTGCTGTGACACGTAGTACCTTCAAGCTCGTCGGTAAGTTTGACAGAATAGTCATTGGGTCGTACGTGTCCGAGACATAGAGCCAGTCGTCAATGTTCCCAGAGATGGGACCATCCAGAAGCATTTGGTCTATCTCAAGTGATTCGAGAACAGAGTAGTCGCGAAAGGCCAGATGTGCTGTGCTATGCTCTCCGCGTTGTATGTGGTACATCCTCGGGTCCCAAATAAGTGCCTTGCCATGCCCAGGACGTCCACGGGTATACAATGAGTCATTTTCAGAGCCGAGCACTAGGCTACGCAGCGTCTGCCTCTGCGGAAGAGGTGTTGGTTGAGGACCCGGTACGTTCATTGTAAGGTAATAATCGGACACCCTAAGTCTTTCCAAATTGCATGCGCGCATCAACAGCCCGTCTGTACTGCTAAGAGCACAACGACGAATTTGATCGACGACAGGAGTTGGCAACACTGCCAGACACTTTAAGTTTGGCAAAGACTGCGATGACTCTTGCAGAAATCGATATTCCTCTTGTTGCCGTCTCCTAACAAGAAGATGACGCACGGAGGGCAAGAGACCTATCGCCAGCTCCTGCAGCCAAAAAAAGCTTGTCATATTCGAATAAAAGAAATCATCGTCTCCAAGGCCGATGCGGAAGGCTGCGAGCTGAAGATGTCGGAGTGTCCTTTTGGGAACATTGCAAAGGGTCGTGGAATAGTAAGGTAAATGGGCAACCAACGCTAGCACTCTGACTGATTTTGCCAGATGAGGTCGGCGAACAACGCTGTGCAGGAAGGATATCATGCTCCCGTTTTCAACGTGCGTGGCCTTTTTGATATGCTCGGCCTTGCCGTATGAATCGGTGTAATACACCAAATAATCAAAGTCGGCCTGGACACTGCCCAGGGCGTTGCCGCTGTAGTAGTAATGGAACAGAATCGGCTGTGCAATATCTCTCAAGTGTCTGCAGGTACTAGAAAGACTGACGAGACTACCCTTTCCGATGCGTCCCTCTTCCCATGTTGTGTGCGGGAGATCAATGAAGTGTTGGAGTTGACAATGCAGACAAAGGTATCCACAGATTTCGAGAAGGATTTCGTTTGGAATCGCTGTCAATGACGGCCCTTTGTCGTATTCTGGAAAGCGGCCATGCTGGCTCTTGTCACTGATTTGGTCGTTCCGGGCCGTCATCATTCCCCCGGTCGACTGGCTGGCTGCAGCGGTGCAGGCTCAATTGTACGATGTAAGGTTTTTGAACGACTCGAGATGTTGGATCGGGCAACTCGCTAGGAGAAGAACACTTCTGTCGAAAAGGCTTGGACGAAGAGCAAATGGAGTGTTTTGTAGATATGAAAGCTTGCCCATCCAGGTAGTAGTGGCCCTTCAGTCTTGCCGTCACCACCGGAAAACACCAACTTCGGATTGGCCAGCCCTTTGTGGCAAGACAGATCAGGATGCAGCCACAAAACTCTCAACTTCGGGATAGTTTTCACCTACATCGAACAGAATTTGTACCAAAAATTGCTGCAGAGTACTATGTGTGTACATAGTATGTTTTCAGACGCTTCAGTCAGAAGTTGAGTAGTCACACAGACTCATCCGATATTCTCCATCAAGCCTCATTCAATAACTTGAGGTAGTATCTTGGACAACATGACACTTTGTAAATACTTACTACGGGCAGAAAGCCGCCGCTGCAGCCAGAAAAGCAAGTTCCACTGCCCTTTTCCCCAGAACACAGCAGAGCGGAGCCATGTTAAACTCGGCATCGGCGCCATCCCTGCAACCACCAGAGCATGCGGTTCGTCGCAGCAGTAGCTACGGTCAAATACCTTTTTGGGTTTTAGGAGGGATGCCGCCGGGTACCGCTGCGCCTGGACCATGTCGTGAGGTGCAAACCCCCAGTTGAACTACGGATACAACGCTTGTTTCAGCAAGCCTAGTAGCCAGGGGTTGCGGGGTGTGACATGTATCGTTCCATCGCATATGCCATCCCATAATTTTGGCCCCGCGTTTGAGTCAAGCGACATGCCTACCGGATTAAGACAGACGAGTTGCACGCCTAGTAGTATTCGTCCAAAAAGCTGAGCAGCAGCTGAGAAGTCTGTAGTGATCCACCCTTAAGCGTGTTAGTGGATTTCGAAGATTTCGGTTGGCCCGCTAATCGCAGTTCATCCGATTGGGGCAGAATAGCTAAGATGGAGGACGGGTCATATCATTGCTGCTGGAGTTGCCTACACTAGAAGACATCGACAGCCCGCGCAATATTGTTGCTTCTCGCAAGTCCTAAACCCGCGTCTGGTCTTTGAAGTGTGAGACCCCAAAATCCCACCGGTACCAGAGTCATATGGCAGTAAAAAAGGTGTGCCCACAGGCGGCAAACCGTGAAAACTAGTTAGAAGTGAAAAAGGATCCCACCGGTCCATTCAGACTTCCAACCTGTTACTTCCTTCAACATCCCGTCTTGAATCGCTTCTTTTTTGGCTACAGAATCTTAACCAGCGCTTTCCTGTCCTGTACAATGTTGCCCCTCATGCTGATTTGAACAATCCTGGTGCCTTGAAACCCCAGCGGAGGCGTACCGAAGGGCTTTCCCCATTGGGACTAGCCTCATGATCGGGATGGTTTCAGGCATCGAGGGTGACATGAAGCGATACCCTGGAACAGCCCAAACCCCTCTGACAATCCAAGCCACCCTGAATGCAGCTCCCCTAAAAACAGCTTCCGCGATCTGAAAAGTCACCGGGCCCGACTCGGTTCAGAAATAACGAAGTATATATGGCCTGGTGCATCACTCCGTCATATGATCTTTCCCCGTTCTTACCAGCCATCCAATTGTTCATCATCCGATCTTTCGTTTCAATCTTTAGTTCTATTCTATTATTCCATTCTTTCGTTCGCTCAGGAGCTTACGCTACTTCGGCTGGCCCATACATCTCGTTCACGCCCAGACCTCCCGTTCATTTGACACCTGCCTCTTCCACTCACAGATCAAGATGCATTTCACCAATACCGCCGTTCTGCTGCTTTCTGCCGCCGTTTCTCTGACCGTGGCGCTGCCCACGACGCCCCAAGTTGGTGCAGCACTAAACAAGAGGGCTTTGGTGGATCGTACGTACGCCGAGATCCAGATCTCTGATGGTGTAGCCGGCAACGCTGCCGCCGAGGCCAAGGCCAAGTTCCCTGTACGTTTCATCCGTAGCTTCCCTGCCCCCCGATGACCCAAGCTATGATCATTTGCTAACTAAAGGGCGTAGGTTGACCCAGCGACGGCCTCCGCAGCAGACCTCCAAGTTGTCAAGAAAGCAGCGCAGCTGGTTGGCGACGCTGAGAATCTAGCATTCGTCCCGGCAAACGACAAGTCACAGGAGGCCTCCAACGGGTTCATCAAGAACAAGGTTTTGAAGAACTACCTGGGCTTGGTGTCCCTGCAGATTCAAAAGGCTCAAGGCGCGAACGTAGCCAACATTGATACCCGCATCGCAGGGGAGCAGACGAAGCTTGACAAGAACACCAACACTGACAAGCAACATGCGGGCCAGGCGAGCAAGGGTGTTCAGTTCAACGGTTAATATGGGACACCTGGGCTCTCAACCCGACGAAAGGTAATGGCCCGCTCTCTTGAGGCTTAATTGGGCAGGGCGGGAGGTTGATGGCCCTACTGAACTCCCATGGACGACGTACATTTTATTTATGTTCGCATAACGTTTAAATCATAGATGAAGATAAATAAACAGTACGACGTTGATGAATTATGATATTTTGAATGCTCTTAACCTGCGAAGGGCTACTCATAGGTATAGAGATTACCCGTTAGGAGTTACACCCCGAGTCAAGTCCACCGTCATGTATGTGTGATCACTGAACTGTTGTAAGGGGACCAACGTGCGAGTTCCGGGAGCAGCAGGCTTGCAGAGACCGTTGACTGATTTTTAAACTATAGAACTGAATTTCGTGGTAGCGCTTCCTGAAGACGTAACGCGTTCAATGACAAAGGTAGTATATGTTGCAAGAGGCAGAGGGGTGGAATTGAAAGCATTGAAGTTCCACTTGCTAAAACTACATGCAGCAAACTTTACTATCTGGGATACTTCCAGCTAACCGGGCGGCCTATTAGCTATCAAAATAGCATTATCAGTATTATCCCTTTTATTATTGTCTCTAACAATGTAACATTGACGTCGTCATCGTCTCTTTTGTCGTCTTCGTCATCATTGTTGCTGTTGTCCTGTTACCACTGTCCGCCCGGATACCTAGAGGTTTGGGCTTGGATAGCAAAGTTCTGTAGCGGCGGGTGATCTGGCTGCACCTTAACTGTGTATTGGCGGGCTGGAATGTCAGAAACATAGGAGACGAAAGAGGATCATCACGCACTCTTCCAAGGAATGTAATGAAGGCATCAACAGACCAAATGGGATGATTCGCCCACTGGGGTAGGAAATTTCCACCCTCTCAATCACAGTTGGGCACCAAAGCTTTGAAGACACCGAGTTCCGTGATATGTAGGATATGGAAATGAAATGAAGACAACTTCCGCCCGTTCAATTTGCCTACTTGTAAAGTGCGACGGGATTTCGTGTCAAATCGCCAACGATCCCGATGTTACTGCTTCTATGAGGAAGACCAGGTGTTGAAAACCATGAAGGATAGAAAAAACAGTCATGAGGTCAGGGTCGCCTTCTTGCCGTCTCCTGGTAGAACGCGCACGAATTGAAGTCAGACCAAGCCCTAACTCGAGACGTCAGTGATCGGATGAAGCGCGTACAAGGCTTTTGATTCTTTTAAATATGAATTATGCCACAAGTCAAATAATAGCAACAGCTGAGGCTACACGAGGGCCGTGCAGAAGGGGGTTGGATCCATCGTGGATCGCACTACGAGCTCTAGAAACGTTAGTCTAGGACCCATCGAGCTACCGGAAACGCCACGATCAACCCTTCCCCTTTCGAGTCAAATTCTCCGTCAGGCCTTGTCATTCAATATCCTCTGGGTACTAATGACTGTCTGCGGCTTCAAATGAAGTTAGACGAGACGGTCAGAAGATACTACAGGGATGATCATGACACAGAAAAACTGATGATCCTCATTCGATTTGCGGATACATGCAGCCTTTTGAGTCAGCAGTCAGAAGTGTCTTCGCAGGAAGCTCGGGTCAAGATCGATTAGGGGTAGTAAACTGCTCAGGAAAGAGCCGTTTTTATTGATGGATCATAATGTACATAGAAGGTAAGCCATACAATCGAAATAAGGAATGTCCCAGACTTCCAATCCAGTCGTGTATCCGCGCCGCAGAACCAGCAGCTTCCTCTATAATCCTTCAAAGGATTCCTGTTTGCATGGCATTGAAAAACTGCCGAGGGCTTTCATTTAAGCAACTGCAGTCTTGATGAAGGCAGCAGCAGCCTTCGTGTCAGAGCCGTAGCCAATGTGCCCGCTAGCACTAGTGCTGGTGCATCCTCCGGAGCTAGCGCAACCGCCAGCGGAGCAGACGGAGTCGCCAGTAGCGCAGAAGCTCTTGAACTTGCCAGTGGCAACGCCGGTAACAGCCTGACCCTTGAAAGGGTCTCCGAAGGTCACAGCAGCAACGATGGGCTTGCCGCTGAGCTTCTTGGCGGCGTTGTGGACGACCATGCCGCCCTGGCTGTAGCCGGTGAGGATAAGCTTGGTGCTGGGGCACTTCTGGATCCAAGAGTTGGCCTGGTTGCCATGGCGACGCTGCCGGGGCCGGAACCGGTGGACTCGGACATGATTCCGCCCATGTCGGCGGCGTAGGCGACACCCTCGACAGTGACTTGGTCGGCACCGAGAGCGGACTGTGTGTTGGTCTGGAGACTGGGGCCGACGACGGATCCGAGAGTGCCCATTTCAGTAGTGCCACGGGCAAACAGGAGGGTGAAGGCCTTGCAGCCAGACGCCTGGCGGACCTCGATAGGGTTGGCCGCAGCGAGAAGAGCGAGAAGAGTGGTGGTGATGGCGGCGGTCTTCATTTTGATGGTCTTGGTGATGTTTGATATGGTATCGAAGCGAAAGTCTTGTCAAAAGAGCGTGATTGTTTGAAGTCGAAGTGAACTTTGTGATCAAAGGCAGAGAGCGAGTGGAAAATTGGAAACGAAGGATTGTGCAAACACCGAAGTGTAAATGATTGAATGGTTGGAAGCCTGGGTGGTTGGTGGTGATCTCTCCGGATAGCTACATGAAGCGGCGTTATGTCCATCTCTTATACCTCAAAACACCCTTCCCTTGAGGTGTCTCTGTGAGCCATCCTGGCCCTCGGATATTTCCCCGTGAGAGTCATACGGCAGTCAACAAGGTGCGCCTCCAGGCGGCAAACTGCGACACCCTTCCCTCGACCGAGGCTTAACAGTCGAAATATCCCTGAAGAAAACAGGATCCATCTCCACGCCCACCACGAACGCCATCCCATGTTTGGGGCGATGAGCTTAGTTCATCCAAAAACGTTGTTTCTTGCGACCTGCCGTTTCATGATGATTGGTGGCTTCGTCTTGTAGACACGAATGTCTTGTCCTGGAGCTTGGATCTAATCAAAGAAAAGTCTTGCGACATCTGTGCGGATTGACACGGCTGTCCCGTGTGCATTGCTCTCTCTGTGACATATCACATTGGCAAGACCGTGCATAGACGGACGTATGTACATTCCCGGTGACACGGCGCTTGGACGTTGGCCGCCACCTAACGTCGGACATGATGATTGGCTGGATGTGGTGCTCACCGTCGCACCATCTCTTGGATTTCAGGAGTACCCTCCATATGCAGGTTGTTTCTTATGGTGATCACCCATGACCTCAGAAACGACCCATTCATCATAGAAGACTCACCAGGTCTGGCGAGACATGGGGATGGCCACCCTGGCAACCTGGGAAGGTCTTCGTTGTAGGGGGGACGTCCGAGTTAACCGAATGATCAACAAAAATACTGGGGAATGTGCCGGCCGTCTAGATTAGATTGGCCTGGACCGTGGTGATGGGCCCTCCCGGCGCCGTTGTGTCGGTACCTTGTAGGGAGGATGCCGGGAAGGATCATTCCTTAGGATTCGGTGGGCACCAATCGCATCTAATAATTTTCGACATGTCTCCTGAACTGAGCATCTACACAAGGATCTTGACCCTTGGTGGCGGCCTCTCGAACTACTATGGTCACCTAGAAGTCATCTGGACAGACCAGAAAAGCCTCAGTCAATCAATCGGCCGTTTCATTAACGATGCTTGTGGAATTCTCGTGAAGGATATCGAACTATCGTCATGGTTCCTGCATCAGTATCGACAAAACGGGGTAGCTTCGGAATTTTACCTCGGTCGGCATAAACAAGTCGTCAATCTACGGCCCGGCAGATAAGCATACCACCCTCCGTGACTTAATGATCATCTTAATCCCAGGGGTAGATCATGCTATTTACAGTAGCCTCGGTATGGTGTCAAGACAAGAATCATTACCGACAAACCCTGCCGGCCCTATTGGGATGTCGAATTTGGCACCAGGCATCCACGACGCTCATGATGCTAGGTTGAATCGATCACATTCCCCGCTGATGACCAAGCTGACGCTCTCTTGGCGCTAGATTTTGACCTACCTCGGTATGATGAGCAAGGCATTTCCATTTCTCTAAATCATTGGTTAGGCTTTTGTGGTGATGTCAAATGGCCGGCCTGATTGTCAGCGCTAGCAATCCATTTTCTTTTCCCGGGTCTCAGAGCAATGTGTTTTCCTTATCAGCCAAGCTGCCCAGGTCCTTCTACGATGTTCTATCTAATTTCCATCCTCCGAGGGCATCTGATGCCGGTGGGATCGATGGCTGAGAATTTATCTCCATCGTCAGGCATGAACTTCCTCGTTCGGGCGGATATTGTGCTCTAACTGTGCGGGTCAGTAAGGACGACATAAACGAGTATTTATTGGGACAACAGAATTGACCACAAAACCGACAGTTCGAATCGCAGGAATAGCATAAATGGATCATCGAAATCATCGAATGTAACAAAAATTTGATGTAAACATCAGCCCGCCCGCTTACCTAGGCGTATTCGTCTAGGTAGCAAATGATCATGTTGGCACCCTCTTGACCTTCATCCCAAAGACTGAATACGAATATTACGAGAATTGCTTGGAATTACCGATTAGTGAGACATTCAAGAACCACCGTAGGTGAGTGACAGGCAGACACTGTAGGTCACCAAGAAGAATTGAGAGCCAACTATTTAATGCTAGCCATCTTCATGTCGTACAGCATACGCCAGCCATCATCGCAAATGACACTTCCCAACTTTTGGGCGAAGGTTGCGCGAGACAATGGAAGAATTTCAGGGGAATCAGGTGATCGAAAGCCAAGACAGGTGATGTGGTGGAATGTCTCGGAGACTCCTGGTCAACCAACGTTTCATAACGTTCTTCAATGACAGGCCACATATAACTACAAACGCCCGAACTGTGAAGTTTTGCTTTTTCTAACCGGTTTAAGTGGAATACATGCAGGAGATAGTGAAAGAAAATAAGAGGGGCTGGTGGCTATGTATGTGGCCGGATACGCGGCCAAGGGAACACGTGCGTATGTGTACACTAGGTCTAGGACGCTCCCTCGACTTCTCGAGGTCCCCTCCCCCCAGGCCTAACCGGGGATGGGTGCCCATTCATTGGCGATGCGATGAACCCCATTTCCCCTTGGTCAGGCCGGCTCCTGGCAACCGTCCCATTCGTACTTCCATATCACAGCGAGATGCAGCCGTTCGCACTGTTTTCAACGAAAATGCCGCCCAAAATTTGTCCCTCGTTGAGATTGCTTTCCTGAAACCCGTCGTTTACGACCGTCTCCGTCTCGGTCGGCTTCTTCAACATGCCAATTTGCAGTGCACCACCGCCAGCATTGTTGTTCGGGAGGACCTTAGTGACAGCCTTCAACGGCTCGTTCCCCTCGGAGAAAAAGACTTGCATAGTGCTACAAGACAGTAAGTAATGCCGTCCATCACGTCCACAAGATAGTGTGTACTTACTTCTGTGGCACATCAAGCGTAACCGCCCAATTTTGCCATGTATCAAACTTCAACGGCGTCGTAAACACGACGCTATTGTTCCGATCCAACATCTTCTAGTTCTCCTTCGGCGGTTCCGTCCCATTCTGGCCCAACGGCAATCCAACCTGCAGTGCAAACTGGGCACCGCCGGAGTCATTTGTTTCGTGGAAGGAGGTGAGATACTCGTGCGTCAGGTTCAGCTTGCGTGCAGAGTCTTGCATGGCAGACCAGTGAAACGTCATGACGCGACGGCATCGTGGGCGACGATTCGGTCGAGCCTACTCCCAGTGAATAGAGCGAATTCTTGGCACTCGGCGTGGATGCTAAGACGGATAGCATGTCTGACTGGCTCGCAAAACAGACTGAAATCTTCAGCAATGGGGGCTAGGTCGCACAGGCGTCCCCAGCTAACAAATTCCTCCTTTTCAGGAGGTCGTGGAATGCGAAGTGTGACCTCGAAGTCGTCGCCACCAAGAGGACAGGTAAACGCATAGTGACCGACGTTACAAAGCCAGAACGTAGGGGCCCATGGAAGGTCATGAATCTCCTTTGCGTCTTTTTGAGAAATCGTCATACGATAGGTGAAATGCCCATTGTATCCGAGGTGGTGCGAAGGCGACACCACAGATCTCACCACCTTGATTGAGTTAGTGTTGTTCTGACGAAGAATCGTGTTGGCATACTGATCTAATCCCGTCTGCCCCGACGAGAAGATCAACTTCATCGACGAAGCCATCCTTGAACGTCAACCTGCATCTGCCGCTGGCCGCAAAACTGACGGATTCCAAACACTTAGACGTCATTATCTTCGATTTGTCAACTTCTTTTAGCAGCGCCGCTTGTAATTTACTCCGCATCATACGACAGGTTCGGTGCCGAGGAATTGTGTTTTCGGCATGGCTAATTACACCCATCAACTCTCCATTGCGGCCATTTCTGGAGTTTACCAGCGCTGTTAGCCACGAAAGTCACTTGCAGAGATTTTGAAGGACTTCAAACGAACCGAATGTGTTTGTTGGACCCATCATGGCATCTGAAGAAATCTTCTTTGGACAGATGCTTAGCAACACCGTTAAACTCCAAGAGTCTCCAGGTATTCCGCTGAAGGCTCACGCCGGCTCCCGTTTCGCTGATGGCAGGCTTCTTCTCGTAAAGCGTCCAGCGCACGAAGCTCAATTTTTGAAATTCAATCGCCGCACTTAGGCCGCCTGGCCCGCCGCTAATGATGGCAACCTTGAGCGGGCGCTGGGGATATACATGATCCAACGGGTCCATTCTGGAACACTCCTAGTCTGAAGAATCGTGACTGGGACTGAGTATGATTCACTTCTCGCGACTACAACAGATGTCGTGTATGATCGAAGGATTGGGGGCGAAGATAACTCCTGAGAACATAAGAACACATCGATTGCGTATCTTCCTTCTTATCAAACTTTCCATACTCAAACCTACCTTATCTTGCCCAACAATGTCGACTAGAAGTTTGTTCTAAGCGTTTTGAAACAATTCCGTCGCCGGGCTGCCACGTTGACTTTGGGGTGATACCAATCCATCCGATTTTAACCTTTGCTGTGCATGCGGGCACTTCCAGCTGATCGGACGACATGAGGCTTATATTACTGGTTGTTTAGCTCTACATTTATCAATGACGCTGTAATCTTCGATGTTCCCGTCGTCGTCTTTTCCATCCTTACCCTCGTCATTACCGTGCTTATCCTTCCAGATAAGACGTTTCCCGTACCTAAACTATTGCAAGAATACTAAAAACAGCTGCCCTTCAAGTTTGCAGATCAACTGCGCATCCTATTTCTCGAGCTGTGGTCGTTCCAACATGTGTGAGCACCGCTAGCGCTCACAACGCGGTTTGGACTGGCAAATACGTAAGGTATGGAGATAGCAGCCTAGTATTAAATGCACAGTTGGTTGACTGCTGCAATTCTAGAAGTGCCGAATCAACCCAAAACTGTAAAGGGGGGACGTAATTGAATGAAATCGGCACCCGCGATCGGCGAGCCCGAGACCCCAATTTCCGCTAATTAGCCATATCATGCCCACTCTAGTCCAATGCGTCGTGCGCTCGTCTATTCTTCAAACTCTATTTTGTGTTGTTCAACTGTCACAACCTTTGCCTAATAATTGATCAAAGGATAGGTAGTGATAAGTCCAAAATATAAATACGATCAATCTCCCAGAGATGCCAAGAACATAACCCTTGCAAACCAAACGCTTAAGAAGGTAGAAACCTAACGAGATAGACGACTCAGGCCTCAACGACAAGTACTACACCCAGCAACCCCACTTCTCTTTCAATTCCAACTGCGACATCACCATGCAGCCCTCCTACATCATCACCTTGTTGTGCGCCACTTTCTCTACCGTCGTCGCGGAGAGATTCCAAGCGTTTGCATCTACCGATTGCACCGGCGTGGCAAAGACCGACGTTACCATCAGCGCCTTCGACTGTCGCGTCCTGTCACAGCCGGGATCCTTCTTCGCACAGGCCCTCCCTGGAAACTGTGGTTGGTTTGCCTTCTCGGGTACCGATTGTGGAAAAGGAGAAGGTTTTGGTTCCTTCAAGGAGGGTGTCTGCTCCACCGAGACAACATCAGGAGGCGCGGCCAGCAACGTGCAGAGTGTCATGATGAAGTGCACTTGAGGATGTGAGATGCTTGAATTGGGAGAATCATCTAAGATACGAGGCTAACCTGGTAACAGGGAAGCAATGAAATTGGGAGAGAGAAATGGTTGGTAACTACGTGGGCAACAAGCGAATCATTGGCCATTGCTTTGGTCCTTTCGGTGTTGGGGCTAGCTTGTGCCTTGCAAGACAGAATAGAACTTTTTAGCGACACTCAATAGAAAGATACAATACTCAGACGGCACAGTGCTTTGTACTGTTCTCCTTTCAATTGATATTATTGAATTTAAGGCTGCCATTATCGTCTGTGTCACTGCCTCTGTCTGGGTACTAAAGTGTCATTTGCGCGATACTGACTTCCTTTTGTGGTTCCCCCATCCCTCTGGATGATAGGTCTACCATCCGTGTCTTCACCGACTCCGAGGAAGCGGATCACCTTAAACCCATGCTCTTCATCCGTTGGTCGCAAGTGACGAGAAGCATCGGGTGTATGGCCATTCCTGCTTCAACGACAGATGGAAGGTGGCGCATGCGGCGCAGCCAATTATTATCTTTTGCAGATCTTCTCTTTTATTTTGTATCAGGTGATTTCTCGTTTTACTCACGCTGAGGCGCCAACCTCGCCGCTTCCTACTTCCTTGTTACAACCCGTAAACAAGGATAACAGCTGAACGACCCACTCGGGCGTCGGGCGGTTGTGACAGGACATTTGTACTGCAGGAACACGGGAACAACAGGAACTCACTCGGAAACAGAAGAACTATAGCACAAGTCACGTGACGATAAGATAAGGAACGATCAGTGGGGCGCGTCAGGAAGCGCTCAGTAATCAGTTAGCAATACTAACTGATTGCAATCACCTCATATATCTAGGTGATCACCTGTAACTAGATAAAGGGTACTGTTTGGACTTATATATAATATAACCTGAGCCTAGCTTATAGTCAGACTTCTATAGCTTTTTAGCAATTAAACTTATAATTATCTTTAGAATACTTTTAGTCTATTTTTATTATAAATACTTATTAAGTCTAAGACTAATTATTTTAGTTTCTAACTTCTAATTTATAATATAGCTTATAATTTATAACTTAGACTATAACTTTAGTATATTATTACTATATATTAATCTCTAGCTTTTATTAGCAGACCTTATTATTAGACAGCTGACTATAATACTTTAATTGCTTTTATTTAATAAGTTAACTATTAAGACTTATTAATAATATAGATAAGATATCTTTTTATACCTCTGCTAAGTTATCTATTTTAAGAAGCTTTTCTTTTTTTAAACAGCTAGTTAGAAACCTAGCTAAAGAACTTAAGAGAGCTTTAATAACTATAGACTTAGATAATAAAGTTACCTTTAAAAAGGAGACTTATAATAAGCTCTAAGCCTAAGTTAAGAAAAGAGATAATAATATAGCTAAAATATAAACTATATATAATAAGACAGCTAATAAACTCTAAAGCTTTAAGAATATAATCTAAGAACTTAGTAATAGATCCTAATAATTTTAAAACCTTAAAAATAAAATCGCATACCTAGAAAGACAAAATAATAACCTCCTTATACAGAAACTTCAGAACGAAGTTAACACTTTTCAGGCTGCTGCTAATATTATTACTACTTCTATAAAAGGATAACAGAAGCTTAAGCTCAGTGCCTTAGTTATATATAATAGAACCCTAGAAACTCTTAAAGGATTCTTAATCTAGGTTAAGAACTACTAGAATTTTTATTACAGAGACTTCACTAATAAAACTAAAAAAGTAGTATATACAGCTACCTATCTCTAAGGAAAAGCCTTTAAATAGTTTGAACTGATCTAGGAAGAATACCTTAAATATAAAACTCTTAATAAATATATTATAGAGACCTGTAATATCTATGCTAATTTCTAGGGATTTGAGGATGCACTTCAGTCTCTCTTCTAAGACTCTAATAAGAAATAATAAGCTGAGCATAACCTTGCTCAGCTCAGACAGACTAAGTCTACTAAAAACTACTCTGCTAACTTCAAATAACTTAGTATCTAACTTAATCTTACTAAAGAAAGTAAGATCTTTATATTCTATTAAAGACTTAAAGATAAAGTTAAAGATAAGATTATTAAGATTAATTAACCAGAAGACTTCTTCTAATATGCAGAACTCGCTATTAAGATAGATAACTGCCTCTATAAGTAATAAAGAGAACGAGGAGACAGGTAATAAAACTTAAACTCTAGATATAAATATCAGTAGCAGCTGCAGTATAAGTTTAATAACCAGCAAAATAATAATAAACCCTGTAATAACTAGAATAATACTTAGCAAAATACTTTCTATAGATAACACAGCAGACTTATAAACCTTAGCACTGCCACAAAAAACAATAGCAAGAAACTATAGAACTCTAAATATTATAACTGCAAAAAAATAGGATATATTGCTAAAGACTGCAGATAACCTAAGAAGCTCAGCTAGAAACCTATATCTAAACAAACTAAGCAAGCTAGTATAGCAACTAAAATACCTTATATATCCCTGTTATAGACTAGATACTATAATAATAAATACCTCACTTATTATAATAATAAGAAAGCTATAAAACACTAGTATTATAGTCAGCTGTCTAATAATAAGGTCTGCTAATAAAAGCTAGAGATTAATATATAGTAACAGTATACTAAAGTCGTAGTCTAAGTTATAAGTTATAAGCTGTATTATAGATCAGTAGTTAGAAGCTAAAATAATCAGTCTTAAACTTAATAAGTATTCGCAGTAAAAGTAAGCTGAAAATATCCTGAGGATAAATATAAAGATATTTATAAGTTAATTACCGAAAAGCTATAGAAGTCTAACTATAAGCTAGGCTCAGGTCATGTTATATATAAGTCTGAACAGCACCCTTTATCTAGTTACAAGTGATCACCTAGGTGCATGAGGTGATCGCAATCAGTTGGCATTGCTAACTAATCACTGAGCGCTTCCTGATGCGCCCCACTGATCGTTCCTTATCTTATCGTTATGTGACTTGTTACTATAGTTCTTCTGTTTCCAAGTGAGTTCCTGTTGTTCCTGTGTTCCTGCAGTATAAATGTCCTGTCACAGCCGCCTGACGCCTGAGTGGGTTGTTCAGCTGTTATCCTTGTTTACAGGTTGTAATAACTAGCCTAGCAACCCAGACTGCAGAAGAACAGGCTATAATATAACTATCCTAGAAATTAAGACTAAGACCTTTATAATAGCTTTCTAAGCTAATAGCAAGCTAGTTAGAAAGACTACTAAATAATTTAATAAAATGCTTTGTATCTAATAACTTAATATAGTTAACTTTAACTTTATAAGTTATAATATAAAAACCTAATAAATAATCTAAGAATCAGAAGCTTAAATATAATAGGAAATAAACTGAATTTATTAGTATAAAGCAAAACAATAAATTATATATAACAATAAATAATAAATCTTATACCTCGAAGTAGCATAAATACTTCAGCTATAACAAGCATAAGAAGAACCAGATAATATTATATAGTATTACTAAACTAGTGCCCTAATAGTATACCTCAAATAACAAAGAAATATATAAAGAAACCCTACTAGAATCAAGCAATTTAACTAAGAACTTAAAGAACAGGTTAAAGAAGAATCTGATAAAGAACCTAAACACTAACACAACCCTCTAGAAGAACAGTAATTACTCAGTCTCACTAGCAACTAGAACTTCAGCAAACTTAAATCCAGATTTAATTCAGATAGGATCCCTTATAATTCTAACTTGCTTGCTGATATTACAAAATGAAACGCAAGACACTACAGCAAACTAACCTTAGGAATAGATAACACTAGTTCTAAAGAAGAATCTAATAATAAAGAAGAGACTTAACAGCTTCTTTAGTACTAAATAGTTAATATAAGCTGTAATAACTAATAATAATACTTCTATAGAACACCTGCTAACGCGAGAAACTAAGACTACACTTTAAAGCTTTATATAGAAGATCACCCTGCACTTAAGTATAACTATTATAACTACTGAAACCTCTTCTAGCTATAATACTTCTTTAATAAATAAAAGGAACATCTTAGAGATAAATATAAATACTAATTCTACTCTAAAAAATATAATAAAAACCTTATCTAGAATATTTATACCTAAACTACTATAGTTAGATAGGCTATAACTATATTTAATAATAATATAGCAACTTTCAGTCTAAGCCTGTAATACCTTATAAGATATTAATATAACAATATAATAAAATAGAAAGAATACTAAAAAGATAAATACCTTATATATATAGTTCAGAAGGCTAAAGCCTACAAACTCCTGCAAGAAGAATCAAGCTCTCTAAAGCTTTAATTCCAGAAGAATCGCCTTATAAAGGTATAATAAGAAGGAAAATAAATCACCTACTCTAGATAACTAGAGCAGTTAAAAAACTAGACTTACCTACTAATAAAGACTAAGACAGGCAATAATAATAAGGTCTATATATCTAGCATCCCTAGACTAGAAAGTATACCTGCAACTTATAGTTACTATTAACAACATTATAACTATTACACTTATTAACAGCAGAGCTGAAATAAACTTTATATCACTTTAAGCAGTAAACTAACTATAACTACTATAGCAGAAGAAGAAATATATATACTAACTTAACAATATAAAAGGAGAATAAGTCTAGTATAAAGGAGGAACTATTAGTAATAAGACTGCACCCTTTAAGATAAGTTACCTAGATTAAAACAAATAACTCTAATTTAATATTGCTAAACCTAGTATATATAATATTATGTTAGGAATACTATAGCTTGAGAAGAACAACTTATAGATAGATTAGAGAACAGGCTAACTCTATTAAGATAATAATAATCTAGTCTCTGAACAGCTCTGTAAAACCTAGGCTTTAAACAGATCTACTTACTAAGGAGCAGCAAAATGATATATCTGCTATCTTAAGGCAAAAGAAGCTGTATTATAACTATTAAAGACAACAGATCTCAAACAGAAGAATGATCTACTTCTGTCTATCCTAGAAAAGTATAGAGTTTATAAGAAACTCTTCACAGCTAAACTGGAAACCAGACTACCTAAACATATAAATTTTAATTATGAAATCCCTATTAAAGAGGAGAAGAAGCTTAAATTTAATAAAATCTATAAACTTAACCTAATAAAAATAGAAGCCTTTAATAAGTACCTTAATAAAAACCTTAGAAAAAGCTATATTGAGGAATTAATATCACTAATAAGAAGCTTAATCCTATTTATACTAAAAAAGAATAGCAAACTATAACTATATATTAATTACTAAATACTTAATAAAATAATAATTAAAAACTAGTACCTATTACTTTTAATTAACAAACTGCAACAACTTCTCTATGGAGCTAACTACTTTATAGTACTAGACCTTAAAAATATCTATAACCTTATCTAAATAAAGAAAGGAGAAGAATAGAAGACTGCCTTCAGAATATGCAAAGGATATTTCAAATACCTTATTATACCTTTCAGTCTTACTTACACTCTAGCCACTTTCCAGAATATAATTAACTAAGTTCTCAGGAAATTCATAGATATCTTTATAGTTATCTATCTTAATAATATCCTTATCTTCTCTATAATAATAGAACAGTATAAAGAGTATATACACTTTATACTATAAGCCTTCTAAGATGCTAAACTCCTAGTTAAACCAGAGAAAAATATATTCTATACCTAAGAAGTAGAATACCTTAGATTTATAATCACTTTTAAATATATCAGCATATTAAAAAAGAAAGTTTAAGCTATATAGAAATAGCTAATACTAACTAATTTTAAAGAGGTCTAAGGATTTCTCAGATTTATTAACTTCTACTAAAAATTTATCAGACTCTATAGAAAAATTAATATATTTCTTATAGATCTTAGTTATAAAGATTAACTATTTAAATAGAAAGAAGTCTAAAATATAGCTTTCTAGACTATTAAGAACTATATCACTAGCAAACTAGTCTTAATAATCCTAAATCTAGAAAAACAGTTTAAAGTTGAAACATATGCCTCAGACTTCACCTTCAGAGCGCAACTCTTCTAGAGAGATTTAAAAGAATATCTGCATCTCTATACCTTCTTCTCCTACAAGCTCTGCAGACTAGAACTCAACTATCAGATCTATAATAAGGAACTCATAGCAATTATCAAAGCTTTTAAGGAATAGAGACCCCTACTTTTAGGAACTATTTACTAAGTACTTATATACACTGATTATAAGAACCTAGCATACTTCACTACTTCAAAAGAACTTAATAAATAACAAATCAGATAGTTAGAATTCCTCTCAGAGTTTAATTTCTAAATTATCTATTAGAAAGGATCAGAAAACAGCAGAGCTGATATTTTTAGCTGATAACTAGACTATAACATCCTAGTACTAAAAGAAACCTAGGTGATTCTCAGACATAATAATAATAGAAACCTTATACCTACTATAAAAGCTTTAATAATAACTACATAATCTATAGCTAGCCTGCTTAGCAAACTAGATAACAAAGCTATTAAGAAGTTCTATAGCATACTAATATATAGTTACTAAGGAATTATAAAAACCTAGAAATAACTATAATAATAATATAGAGAAAAAGTTACTAGAGAATATATTATAATAGCAATTAAGGATTGCAAGGTTTGCCTGAAAAGCAAACCAGCCTAATACTAACCTTATAAATTATTACAACCTTTGCTTATACTGCAAACTGCTTAGCACTCTATATCCCTTAACTTTATTATTAAACTACTGAAGTTTTGAGAACTTTTTATAGGAGTTTATTATAACAGCATTATTATTATTATTAACAGACTTATAAAATATACCTACTTCATCCTATATAAAGAAGCAAGCAATACTAAAGAATTTACCTATATATTCCTTAAGTATATTATTGCTAATTATAGAATACCTAAAGAAATTATATCAGACAGAGATAAGATCTTCACTTTGAAGTTCTAGAAGTTAATTATATTATAACTCGGTATTAAGCAAGCAATATCTACTACTTTTCACCTGCAGACTAACAAATAAACAGAACAAATTAACTAGATCCTTAAAACCTACCTCTACACCTATATTAATTACAATCAGAATAATTAGGTAATACTACTACTAATAGCCTAATTTGCCTACAACAGCGTAATAAGAGAAAGCACTAAGGAATCCTCTTTCTACCTTAATTACAGATTCAAACTAACTACTTATAGAGAGCTTTAAGCTAGCTTAGCAGCACTAAAAGCTATAGCTATAATCAGACAAATTAAAGATATCTAGGAAAACATATATAAAAAACTTAAATTTATATAATAATATATAATATAGTTCAGCAATAAACAAAGGATTAAGAGACTAACCTTAAAAGAGAGAGATAGTGCCTACCTTATACAGCAAAACATCAAAACAAAACAACTAAATAATAAACTAGATTTTAAAAAACTTAGACTTTTTAGAATCCTCTAAAAAATCTCACTAGTTAACTATAAACTCAATCTACCTAATATAATGAAATATTTTCTAATATTCTATATCTTGCTACTTAAACCAGCACTATAAGGATCACAGACAAACAACCTTATTATTATAGAAAATAATAAACCAGAGTATAAAGTTAAACAGATTATTAACCACCTCAAAGAACTAGAAAGATACTAATACTTTATTAAGTAGAAAAAGTATAGCTATAAAAACAATATATAAGAACTAGCTAAGAATATTACTAATATAAAGGATAAACTTGCAACCTACTAGCAGCAATATTAAAAACGAGAAATAACACTAATAACACTAGCAGCTCTACCTCTAATAAATATTATAAGCTATCTATATATTAGATACCTCTATAAGTATATCAGACTACTAATAAAAGCAGACAGACTGTAATAAGAGAAGCTGTTTATTTGCTTAGGAATACTAGAAACTAACTAAGACTCCTCTAAAAAGAAGTTCAGAATACTAAGGTTTTAACTGCTTAGAATAATATCTAAGTCTATCATACTAAAACTACCTATAAACTGAACCTCTAACACAGGAAATATTACTAGCTTTTCTTTAATAACTTTGCAACTCTTATAAAACACTATCCTTTTCTATTTCCTTAAACAATCTAACTATATTATAGACTTATCTAACTCAACCTATGCAGTATACAAAGCAGCAGCCTTCTTTCTCAACACCTTCTCTTCAGCCACCTCAGCATCTTCAAGACAAGCCACCTCGTCTAACAAGCGATCTACTATATATAGTCAGCTAAAACCTAGACACTAACTAAATATTAAAACCTATAAGTATATATAGCATCCTCAGCTGCATTATAAGGCTGCCTTAAATAAGTATACTCACTATAAACTTCACTTCTTAGAAGCAGTTTATAATATTTCCTTAATAAATAATAATATAAATAAAGTATATTAATAATAAACTTAAACTTAGTAATATAAAGCATATAATTATAATAATAAAGAGTAGATATAGAATTTAATTTTAATTTCTAAATATAACCTAATATATCAGTATTATAAGTAAAACAGAAAGCATATTTAACAGATCTCTAACCTAAGACTAATAACCTACTTATAATAAATCTTAAAGATAAAACCTTTAGAGAGGGAACCTAATATTACAACCTATAAATAAAAATAACAGCTGAATAACTTACTCAGATATTAAGCAGTTATAACAGAATATTTATACTATAGAAACATAGAAATAATAGGAACTCACTTAGAAACAGAAGAACTATAGCATAAGTCATATAATAATAAGATAAGGAACAATCAGTAAAACATATCAGGAAGCACTCAGTGATCAGTTAGCAATGCTAACTGATCGCAATCACCTTATACACCTAGATAATCACCTATAACTAGATAAAGAGTACTATTCAGACTTATATATAACACAACCTGAGCCTAGCTTATAGTCAGACTTCTATAGCTCTTTAGCAATCAAACTTATGATTATCCTCAGGATACTTTCAGCCTACCTTCACTGCGAATACTTGTTAAGTCTAAGACTGATCACCTTAGCCTCTGACTCCCGATCTACGACACAGCCTACGACCTACAACCCAGACCACAACCCCAGTATACTGTTACTACGTATCAATCCCCAGCTTCTGTTAGCAGACCCTACTGTCGGACAGCTGACCGTAACATTCCTCCAAGAGAACACCTAAGCACTTAAGTGCATATATAGACGAGTGAAGTGTGAAACCCGAACGATTTCAGGTTGTTCCGATCACCGGGACGTCTGAAAAAGATCCCTTGTTCCTGCTCTAGATGTTTGACGTCGTTTGATTCTTTCTTTTGGTCTCCAAGTATGCACTACGTGCAGTAGTCGAGACGAGTTGTTCGTGTGCACCAATTGGACCTGGCGTGGTGGAGTCAAATCGACTGTGTCTCTTTAGCCGCCAGGCCGCCTGCAGGGATGAATACTAATGTTCGCTAGTCCAAGTCTAATTACTAATGTTTGGGTTTTATCCTTCCAGGTTTTTTTTTTTCCTAGTTGGTTTATTTTCTTCGTCATTGACCGTTGTTAAGACCTTCGGGCAAGACCTACATTTGCATCCTGGGCTTGCTTCTATCTCCTCACTGCATTCCAACATTGTTGCGTGTGCCACGCCTCGGCAGCGGATAAATGGCGTATTGGATACCAGATATCATATCTGCCGTTGGTATTTTCACCATCAGCATTCTCGTCATTAAGGCTATCAATCTGATCACCATCTACACTTTCCCATCAAGATTGAGCCGTTATGCGCATACATCGTCGAGCGGCGATGCGCCCTGGGCGCTGGTGACGGGCGCTTCAGATGGCATAGGCCAGGCTCTCGCACACGAGCTTGCAATTCAAGGATTCAACGTGGTACTTCATGGACGGAACCACACCAAGCTCTCTGCCGCCCTATCTTGATTGCGAGCAAAACATCCCGAACAGTCTTTCCGTCTATTGATAGCAGACGCAAGCACTGTGCCATGCACGAACTGCATCGGGTCTGAGCAAATAAGTACAACAACAGCCGATTCGTCACAAATCCCCCCCGACTTCGAAACCATCCAAGCAGATCTTAGTGATTTGAACCTCACTATACTCATCAACAATGCAGGGGGTGGCGCGGTCAATCCGATTTGCTTGCCTCTCAGTGAATCCTCTGCTACCAGGATCACCAGTAACGTCAGCTTAAACGCACTCTTCCCGCTCCACCTAACGCGGGTGCTTCTGCCCATCCTCCGGCGGAACGCGCCAGCCCTGGTGATGAATATCAGCTCGATGGCAGACCAGGGATTTCCTCTGCTGGCGTCTTATAGCGCCAGCAAGCAATTCCTCATGAATATGACACGTGCTGTGGGCCTCGAGTCAAGACTCGATGATGGCGACAAGACGGTTGAACTGTTGGGCGTTAGAATAGGCAGGGTCACGGATGTTTCACATTGCAAAGAGCCCCCATCGCTGTTTACGCCGGACTCTCAGACTATGGCCCGGGCAGCTTTGGCACGATCCGGCCGTGGTAATGGCATAGTTGTTGGGTACTGGGCCCACGCACTGCAACAACTTGGTACCAACCTCTTACCTACGTGGGCACAAGACCGAGTCATTATGGACGTTATGCGACAGGAACGAGAAAGGGAACTGAGGACAAGGTAAAACTTGTGGGATCAGCGATAGGCAACTCGCGTCATTAGCAACTGCGTCAGCTTATGCGGACTACATAACGTGAGGAATGGGTAAAAATGTACATAGGGATGGAACTTAGGTTCGAGAGAAAATGGCATCAGTTCGGGAAGGCCAGTGTGTTTAGAAGCTACGATTGAACTCCCATTATTGCGTTTGTTTGTAAGCAAGCAACAGAGAGATCCAGCACCGAGTCAATTTGTCTCCAGTGCAGGATATCTAATTTGGAGGAAGAGGATATGGGTAAGACAAATAATCTTCACTCGTGACAATTCATCTTGTTCGTGGCAGTGTCGAATGAAATAAGCATTCAACAGGACGTTCGCTCTTTATTCAGGCCCTAGTATACCTTCCTGCCGGAGCATGTTGCTAAAAGTCGAAAGCTTAATCTTTCAGAGGAATTGGGACATCTTTAAATGGTAATACCAGAGCCGAAGGCTGAGCCGTGCTGGTCGACTTGCTGAGTACAGCAAACATCTTTTGGGATCGTCTCAAACCCCTTGGGTTACATGCGGCAACCTTACAATCAAAACAAATGAAGACCTTTCATAGAATCTCATGGCTTCCTCATCAGCGGCTTGAATGCCTTCGCCGTATCCAACACGGATTGATCATATGGAACGTAGTCCCCACCAACCGCCCTCAGCGCTTTGGATCCATCAACGTCAGTTTCCCGCGGTGTCTTCCATCCTGGCAAATAACCCTCGCCTGGACGACCCTGCTTTATGGGAAGAGTAGGATACGCCGGCCGCAGGATGTCGGCCGTCGCTTGAGGTGGTGCCCATGTCGTCTTTGCGATGTACCTCTCGCCGTCCGCCTCGTCAGCATGGTCAAATGCCCAGGCAACCAGCTTCGCCACGTCGCGGACATCAACCCAGTAGTCCCAATCCGGCATCGGTCCTACAAGCTCTTCACCGTTCAAGTATCTCCAGATGAACATGCATGAGCTTGAGATGTTGCTCGGGGACTCCGGCGTCGTCAGGGGTGGACCGCTTACGAAACTGTCATCCGGTTAGCAGACGGCCTCAACTGTATACTTAGTAATGATATCTCAAAGCACTCACAAAGGGTTGATAGCAGTCATGGAGAACAACGGCTCCCTCTCATCCCGGAACTTCCAGAAGGCCCTCTCGCCCACTACCTTGCTCGCCAGATATGGTAGCCCCGGAGGCGATTCAGTCCCCATCTGTTTCACAATCTCCACCCAAGAGTCACTCCAGTCCTTTTCGGTGTAGATGTACGGGTGATCTTTTGGGGAGAATACAGCGACGGCAGACGACATCAGGACTACCGTCTTGACGGATCTAGCCTTGCTAGCCGACTCCAGAAGACCCGTCGTGGCGTCTCTGACCTGGCTAATAACGCGACGCGGGTCGCTTCCAAAGTTGTCGGTGACGGGCTGAGCCAGATGGGCAATGCCCTCAACACCTTTGGCAACCTCATCAAAAGCGCCGGCGACCGATGTATCTGGGACCTCAACAATCTCCAGCTTTTGCTGGTATTCGGCCAATGCTTCGACAGTCGCTTGGGCTGAAGTTCTTGATCGGACGGTACCACGAATGCGATATCCTGCTTTCAACAGAGCCTCCACAGTTCGACCGGCAATGTAGCCGTTGATACCGGTGACAAGAACGATACCTTTGCTCGACATATTGATCTAGATTGGCAAGTATGGAAAGAGGGGAAGTTTTGTGAATATCCTTCACGATGCTTGCTGACCGGCAGTTTAAGTAGATGAGTGCGCTGGCCTTCCAGCTGACGTGAGTTCGGACTCCGCTTACGGGGCCACAGTCACGCATCACAAACTATATGTATCCACATCATGGTCTCTTGAGTGGAAGATTCCAGACAGAGGCCTTCCTGTCAGGGCGGGTCAAGACGATGTGGTTCCGTCGATTTGATGGTTGTATACCGCGAGCAAGGACGACCTCCGGGTGTGGCTTAGTTGGATCTTCATTGCCCAAACATGAAGGAACCAAGGGAACTACAAGAGCGAAGGATTGACGTAGACGGAAGAAATGGAAAGCATTTCAAGTGTCCGCTGACGTCACGATTTGGATGGGTTCCTAGCGCGAAGAAAGCCGGCGATGGCTGTCTAACGAGTGTATTTGGCTGCTGGCATGACTCTTGTAAGCGTTATACCTAAGAGACTGCCTGCCTTTCATGTGTCTACGCGGCTGGGATTCTTGTATACTCAACAAATTTGAACTTTACTTTGAATGACGATAATAAAATTGGTGCAAGATACCCAGACACAGCGGCAGCGACGGCGGTAGGGAGCACCCAGCCAAGGTGTTGTGTCTGGCATTGGGAAGAAATCCATACGTAAGCATCGATGCGATCGCCAAAGCCTTTCCAGATGCTAATACGCGCCTCGCGGGCAGAGCCATTGCGTAGGTCCTATAGCGTTGCATTCGATATTCCCATTTGCCAACTTGACGAATCCCTTTCTTGTAACTAAAAGCACCCATTAGAGAAATAGTCCACACAGTTCCCGCAAACGATACCAATGCACAAAAGTTGGGGGATTGTTGACGCAAAAGTGTGGTGTAACTGGTGTGGGAAATGCTATCACGTCAACAGCGAACGGGAACACTTACTGGTGGGTGTGACAATGACCGCAATCTCATGAGACTTGTTCTCAAGATCGGTGCAAGTGTGAAGCTTGTACGGGAAGGCGGTGCCCCCAGGCACGCCGAGTTCAGTGACGCGATTCTTAATAGCCCACTCGAGGTCTCCCCTCTTGATATTGTCAGGGACACTAGTGCCCCAGCACACAAGGTTGAAGTCGGCCAGAGCGGCACTCATGAGAGACATGACGGTAGTGACAGAGGCGAAGGATTTCATGTTGTCGATGTAGCGATTTTGTAAGGTTTGAAAGCGAAGGACTGTTGATGAACCGGTATTGGTGTTGGGCAACTGGGCAACATGCTGCTGTTTAAATGGTTCTGTTGATCCTTAGTAGTGTACGTGATACAAGAGAGAGGACTCAGTGATGGAAAGGGACTTGGCACCGGGTCATCATTCGCCTTGCAATTTAGAAAAAACCAAATTCTTCGAGTCATGATTGCGACTCGGCGACTTCTCACCGCGTTTGACATTCTACACTTGGGCCAGTGAACTCTGTTTAAACGTACATTAGGTAGCTATCAGTGGCCCGAGCATAAGGGGAATTTACTAACGTGTGTTAAGGATTGTCCACTGATGCATTGGATCACTTATGTCCTACATATGCAACTTCAGCAGCTGACAGGAACAGCTGGCAACTGAATTCATCCGAGCACAGACAATGTAGCTGCCTCGAAATGTACATCGACTTAATCTTAATATCGATGGACTGCTGTTAAGGCGTAAGCTGAACCAGCCAAGAGAGCGGTGTAAGTTCATTCCCGAAGAGGCTCAAACTGTAGGTGTTCAAATTAGTTAATCAAGCTTTCTTGGCAACATTTTTCCTGTCGTATTGATAGGGGATGCTAGCTCATTTCGGACCAATCTTAACAAAAGGTCGTTTAGATGAGCGTGCCCTCGGCTTTCTAGTTCCCGTTTCGAACATCAATTTCCGAGCTTAAGTCGAGTATTCCCAAGTCAATACCTCCCATTAACCCAGGATGACTAACCCACATTAAACTAAATACAGCCAAGGACTAGGTATGCTAGAGTGCCAACAAGTGATAAGCAAGGTATTGGTCAACGTGGGAAAAGTAAGGCTGCAATATTGCACTTTGGTCGGGAATAACAGGAAACATTAGGTCTTGTGATATGTTAGCTATCTTCTGGGAGATGAGGTTCCGGGTTATCCAGCCAGAGACGCATGCAGCCATTCGTGGCGGGCTTCATTACTGGTGGCCGTGGTCAATATAAAGCTGTACCACCACACCTTGCCAGACGTCTCCGTGAGCGACATGCAGCAATACGTATTCGTCTGTACTAGACTGTGCAATTTCTATTGAAGGATAGAATACTTCGTCTTTCTCTGCCTGACGAATGCGAAAGGTCAAAGAGACATCCGTCTATTGCTTATTTGTGCATGGCTTCTACGAACATTTGGCTCACATACACGCTGAAGGGACTAGTGGCAATCCGGAACCCATTTCATGGCGCACAAAACGGAAGACTTGTGTTAAAAAGAGTGAATTTGAGACCTATGAAGGTCTAAAACGAATGTCTTCAGATTCAAATACAAGTTATCCTTCTCTCCTCGCTGTCTCTACTAGACATAGTTACCAAAAGACTGCCAGCGCAACCTTCATGCTGACCCAGCCCTCAATCTCTAGATACAAGAGCTCATTTCTTCCTTCCAGTGTATGGGGCGAGGGGGGAAGCTTCATGGGTCGTATCGTTCCGCTCCGTCATGTCTACGCTCCTGTCGGCATCGTCACGAACGGTCTGGCCCTGATACCCCTTCTGTGGGATAAGCATAGTTCCACAGGGGCATAACGGAGCAGCGGGAAGGGGACGGGAAAGAATTACCTGATTGCCATCACCAGACTTTTTCTGGCTTTCCGATTGGTCCTTGCTTTTCGGCATGGCTTCTGGATACTTAACAAGTAGTTGGAGAATATAAGCGTTCAATATGGTGATCAAATGTAAGTGCTTCCTAAAGTCGTGAATAAAACGATGAAAGAAGAGAGGAAAAGGGAGGGTCATCGTCGACTATTAAGTACACGAGATACAAGGCTACGGCTGTTTGTGATACCATTACAGCGAAAACGCCAAGACCAGCCAAAGATGACGGCGGAAGACCTCGGAGCGGGTTTGATTGTTTTTAGCCAATATGAAGACCGCGAGGTCGTAAAATTGCACATTGTCGAAGTGTGATAAGGAGCATCACGCAAGGAGATACGGAAAGGGCAAATGATGGCCAAACTGGCGAGAACATCTGGAGTTGTGCAACCACACGTCGCTGGAGGTGTGTATCGGCGGATGAATTCTCGCGGCAGGCTGAGCTGACGATCAGTCTGGTTGGAGTGAGGGTGTTTTCATTCGTGCCGTTGCGTGTCCACAAGGGCATTGTCTCGTGATTGCAAAATTACCTTTTGAGGCAATCAGAGGTAGCCTTCTGTCGTCGTAGAATCATCACGGCAACGGTGTCAGGGAATCGAAGATCAGTGTCGATCCCCGCGAGGAAGAAATCTCGTGATATTGGAGTCCTCATTTCTAGACTTTACTGTCTCGCCACACTATGTCTACATGTATCCAGACGTGCTTCCGTATGGGTTAGAGCAAATATATCTATTGAGAAGAGAGGAGGCCACGAAGGGGACACCAGAAAACAAAGGAAATGTGGAGGGTGGCCCCAGTACAGATGGAGAAGTATCTTTTAGCCGTAGATATCGAGTACCTTACTCTATCAGCTTTCAGCTAGCAGATGAAGCCTACTAACAGGATCCTGATATCAGACTTCACAAATCCCGAGGCAAGTTGGAGACCGGTCCCTTGGAGACAAGAAGAGAAATTGCATCTGTCCGAAACTCTGTAGCTTGACCACTTCAGCACAGACAGTGATGGTCTCGGCGATGGAAATCCTCGGAGTGGGGTGGACCCCAGCCATGCCGAGCCGGACGGCGCCATGACCGGCACACGGTCAAGATGCCGTTGACTGTAGCATCCCAAGTGACGTCGAATCGGCCGGCACGGATGAGTTCATTGAGTGTAATCATTTTGGAGCTGACAAATATCACCCCCAAGAATCATGTGCTAGGGTGACAAACCGTCTGATGAATAGACTTCGCAGTCCCGCGCGCTACGCGACGCTCGGGTTTCCGAACCGCGCGGGAACTGCGGGGAAGTCGACTTTCCACGGAGATTTACGTCACCAAATGCTGCAACAGTCTGCACACTGATTCTGGCGTGCTTGTTGCACCTGTACCCTTTAGCGATACATGACTAATTGAGCATCCCGTCGGCCTCGAATGCCGACTTCATAATTCAATCAATTCTTATTGTGTCTATCCCACTTCACTCATCAGTTCAACCGAACCTATAGGCCCTTGTAAACTCATCAACATATCTGTCCGATCGAAGCTTCAGCAGACACCTGGGCGTTGTCTATCATCAACATGGGCGAAGAGGCATGTCCGAGTTGCCCCTTCAATGCGCAATTGGCTGACGATCCAACAGAAGGACCCAATCAGATACCAGCCCGGTAAAGGCGGGGGTTTCGAGCGAACTGAGGCTCAATTCCGCAACTTCATCAGCAAAGACCCAAACTCCAAGTTTCCTGCCGAAAAGGGTCGCTATGCGCTCTACGTTAGCCCAGGATGCCCTTGGGTAAGCTACCTCCTCTCGCAGACACACTGGCGCTGACCACATTCCAGTGCCACAGAGTCATGATCGTTCGCGCTCTCAAGCGCCTGGAGGACTACGTCGACCTGTACATCGCCGACATGGGCATGGGCAAAGAGGGCTGGCACTTCACCGACAGTCCCGAGGCCGCCAAGTACGGCGTTCTCCCCGAGGATCCGGTGTACGGCTTCAAGACAATCAAGGAGCTGTACCTCAAAGCCAGTCCGGGTTATGAAGGTCGCGTGACGGTGCCTGTGCTCTGGGACAAGAAGGCGCACACGATGGTCAGCAACCAGTCGAGTGAGATTATCCGTATGCTGTACACTGAATTCGACCATCTCCTTCCTGAGGCGGACCGCGAAGACAACAGGCCTGGCGGCGGGCTGTATCCTCAGAAGCTGCAGAAGGAGATTGGTGAGATCAATGAGTGGGTGTACCACACCGTCAACAACGGCGTTTACAAGTGCGGTTTTGCCTTCACACAGGCGGCGTACGAGGATAACGTCGACCACTTATTCCAGTCGTTGGATCGCTTGGAGAGCATCTTGAAAAACAGGCCCTTCCTGTTGGGAGACACCATCACCGAGGCCGATGTGCGGTTGTTTCCCACTATTGCGAGGTTCGACGTGGCCTATGTGCCCATCTTTCAGTGCAATCTGGCCACCGTTCGGAACGACTATCCCAACCTGCATCTTTGGTATCGGAGACTGTACTGGGACCAGAGTGAGAGGACTCATGGTGCATTCTTCAATACCACGGACACCTGGATTTCGAGGTTTAAGGAGGGGTATGGTAATGCGAGAACCAGGGTTTTGGGCATCCAGGGACCGCTCATCATTCCCAAGGGACCTCGCGTCTTGATACATGAGTTGAAGGATGACGAGAAACTGTAATTTAAGAGGAGTGAGGAAACTCGATGAGATGATGTGAGAGTGTCAAAGGAATCCCGAATTTAATCCAGGTCCACAGTATGTGAACAGATTTCAGAATACAGATTACAGATTTCGTCAGGCCATCGCTCTGGGTTCGGCCATGCGAAGCAAGCAGCGTCTGGGTCAACCGTCGGTTGGAAGATCCGGGGAGGACTTCGCAACCCCGTCTTCTGCAGGATCAATTGCGCAATTGCCCGACACTCAATCGGACATCATGCCTTCGAGAATGATGAATCTCATTCTAGCCAATTCCGGCAGTCGCCAAAGGGCCGACGACGGCGATAAGAGCTTTTCTCGCCAAGGATGCTAACATCGGAGAGGCGCCGACAGAATCCACCGCGTCGGGGCCCGCCCGCCAGCACGCAATTGCGCCGCCCGACGAGACTCCGACCAACGCCTCCGTGGGTCATTCACAGCGCAAAGCGGCCGTGAGCCGTCGGCATCAATTACCGCAGGGCAATGCTTGACGGTGTATGCCTCGGTGAGATTGTGTTATTTATGGGCATAATACCTTCAAATCGCCAAGGGCGTTGACTCACAGGGGTTTGTGTTCATTCAGAAGTTTTCGCGATCTCAGCGTTGTCTCACTGAACAGCGCCGAATCTTACCCCCAGCTCACGCGCTGAAACGTCCAAAACACTGAAAGCTCACTGAAAATTCATCACCCTCAGTGAGCCTCGAAATGACGGCCGACATCCGGGTCGCCATCGACCGCGGCGGCACCTTCTGCGACGTCATTGCGGACATTGATGGCCACGATCCCATCATCTTCAAACTCCTCTCCGAAGACCCGGCGAACTATCCAGATGCACCGACAGAAGCAATCCGCCGCATCCTCTCAGCCGTCGAGAACAAGACCATCCCCGTCGGTGAGAAGCTCGACGGCTCCCGCATTGGTAATCCCGCTCACCTCAACCCCTGAATCCGGCTCGTCTGAATGCCCTCACTAACCTCGCTTACCAGCTTCTTGCCGCATCGGCACAACCGTAGCCACAAATGCCCTCCTGGAGCACAAGGGCGAGCGCTTCGCCTTCCTCACCACAAAAGGCTTCAAGGACGTCTGCGTAATCGGCGATCAGTCCCGCCCAAAACTCTTCGACCTCAACATCCGCAAGCCCAAGGCCCTTCACGAGACCGTCGTCGAGGTTGACGAGCGCATCGTCCCCGCAGACTACGACCTCAACCCGGAGCCCTTCTCCAAAGACGCACTGGCATCCCAAGATGGCCTCATTCGCACTCCGAGCGGCGAGTTCGTCCGCATTCTCCGCGCCCCCGACCTCGATGCCGTCCGGCCTCAGCTCCTCGCCCTTCGCGACCAGGGCTACACCAACCTCGCCATCTGCTTCATGCACGCCTACCTCTACCCGGCCCACGAAGACCTCGTCGCAGACCTCGCCCGCTCGCTTGGCTTCGCCTTCGTGACAACCTCCGCCCAGACCTCCCCGACCATCAAGTTCCTCAACCGCAGCACCTCCACCTGCTCCGAGGCCTACCTCTACCCCGTCATCCAGCGCTATGTCTCCTCTTTCACCTCAGGCTTCCGTATTCCCCCGCAGCGCGTCGACTTCATGTGCTCCGACGGTGGCCTCAAAGCAGCCACCCGCTTCCGCGGCAACGAGGCCCTCCTCTCCGGCCCTGCAGGCGGCGTCGTCGGCATCGCCCGCTCTTGCTACGATCCGGCCGACGGCACCCCCGTCATCGGATTCGATATGGGCGGCACCAGCACCGATGTCTCCCGCTATGACGGCAGGTATGACTACCTCACTGAGACCTCCATCGCCGGCCGCACAATTACCGTGCCATGCTCAACATCGCCACCGTAGCCGCGGGCGGGGGCTCCATCCTCTTCGCCCGCAACGGTCTCCTCGCCGTCGGCCCCGAGTCCGCCGGCGCGCATCCCGGCCCCGCCTGCTACCGCAAGAACGGGCCCCTGACCGTCACCGACGCGAACCTCTTCCTCGGCCGCCTCGTGCTCTCCTCGTTCCCCTCCATATTCGGCGCCAACGCCGACGAGCCTCTGGATGCTGCCGTCGTGGCGGAGAAGTTCGCCACATCGCCGCTGACTTCAACGCGCAAACGAACCAGTCCCTGACGCCGCACGATGTTGCCCTCGGCTTCCTCAACGTCGCAAATGAGACAATGTCCCGCCCGATCCGCAACGCCACCGAGGCCCGCGGCTTCGCGCCCGAGAACCACCACCTCGTCTCCTTTGGCGGCGCCGGTGGCCAGCACGCTTGTGACATTGCCGACCGCCTCGGCATCCGCCGCATTCTCATCCACAAGTTCTCGTCACTGTTGTCTGCGTACGGCATCGCGCAAGCGGAGCTGCAGCACGAGGCCCTTGAGCCTTATGGCAGCAAGCTCGATGCATCTGCGGAAGCTCATGTTTCGGACCGTCTGGCGGTGCTCAAGACTAAGGTATCAGACGAACTCCTCGCCCAGGGTGCCGATGCAGAGTCCTTGGTCTTTGACGAGAGCCTCGTTCTACGCTACTTCGGCACCGACACGAACCTAACAATCTCCAAACCCGAGGATGGTGACTACGCCGCCAAATTTGAGGCAACACACCTTCGCGAGTTCGCCTTCTCCATGAACCGGGACATCGTCATTGAGTCTGTCAAGGTCCGCGGAACAGGAAGCGCCGGCTCCCAGGCTTCAGAGTCTTCCGCCCTCAAGGAGCTTTCTTCCACAACGCCGCTGTCTCCCCCCGAGCCGCAAGAAACGCAACAGGTCTACGTCGACGGCGCCTGGCATGCCACCAACATCTATCACCTCCCCCAGATTGCCAAGTCCACCGCTATCCCTGGGCCGGCTCTCATCATCGACCAGACGCAAACAATCTTCGTCTCCCCCACCTTCACCGCACACATCCTCACCTCCCACGTCCTCCTCCAGAAACAAGCCCTCGACACGCCTGTTCTCTCGTCCCTCCAAGATCCCTCCTCCTCGACCGTCGACCCGATCCAGCTCTCCGTCTTTGCCCACCGCTTCATGGCCATCGCCGAACAAATGGGCACAACCCTCCAGCGCACATCCATCTCCACCTCCATCAAGGAACGCCTCGACTTCTCCTGCGCAATCTTCTCCCCCTCCGGCAAACTCGTCGCCAACGCCCCTCACATTCCCATCCACCTCGGCTCCATGCAGTTCGCAATCCAAGCCCAACACCGCCTCTGGGCCGGCAAGCTCTCCCCAGGTGACGTCCTCCTCACGAACCACCCCCAATGGGGCGGCACCCACCTGCCCGACCTCACCGTCGTCACTCCCGTCTTCATCCCCTCCCCCGCCACAGGCAAGGAAGAAATCGCCTTCTACGTCGCCAGCAGAGGCCACCACACCGACATCGGCGGCAAAGGCATCACCTCCATGATGCCCGAGTCCCGCGAGCTCTGGGAGGAAGGCCTCAACGTGCCCTCGCTCAAGATCGTCGCCGCCGGCACCTTCCTCGAGGCCGAGGTCCGCGAGGCCTTTGAGCGCGCGGGGTCTTTCCCGGGCTGCTCCACCTCCCGCCGACTGGCCGACAACATCTCCGACCTCAAGGCGCAGACCTCCGCCAACCAGCGCGGCATCACCCTCCTCCGCAAGCTCTGCGCCGAGGCATCGCTGCCCGTGGTGCACAAGTACATGGGCGCGATTCAGCACAACGCCGAGCTGGCGGTGCGGTCCTTCTTCAAAGCCGTCGCGGAAAGGAATGGCGGGCGTCCGCTTGAGGCGACGGATCATCTGGATGATGGCACGCCCATGCGCGTCAAGATCAGCATCGACCCCAACACGGGCTCTGCCGTGTATGATTTTGAGGGCAGTGGCCCGCAGATGTGGGGGAACTATAACTGCCCCATCTCCATCTGCCACTCGGCCATCATCTACACCGTCCGCTGTCTCGTTGATGTCGATATACCCCTGAACGAGGGCTGTCTCGCCCCCGTGGAGATCCGCGTGCCGCCTGGCTCGGTACTCAACCCGGGCCCGAGGGCGGCTATCTGCGGGAGCACACTTGCCTCGCAGCGTGTGATTGATGTGATCCTCCGCGCGTTTGGGCGGTGCGCGGCGTCTCAGGGCTGCGCGAATAGTTTCGGCTGGGGCATGGGTGGGAAGGACCCTGCCACGGGGGTTGTTACGAAGGGATGGAACTACGGCGAGAGCATTGGCGGAGGTGTGGGTGCTGGAGATGGGTATGAGGGGGAGCATTCGACGCATGTGCATTCTACGAACACGAAGCAGACGGACGCGGAGGTGGTTGAGAAGCGGACAGCGGTGCTGGTGCGCAAGTACGAGATCCGTCGTGGCAGTGGTGGACTAGGCAGATGGAATGGCGGAGACGGAATCACGAGGGAGGTGGAGGCGCGGGTGCCGTTGAAGTTCAGTATCTTGAGTGATCGGCGTGTGTATAGGCCATATGGCATGGGTGGCGGCGAGCCGGGTATGAGAGGAGAGAATTTTGCGTTTCTGAAGGGTGAGGATGGTGGTGAGATGGAGAGAATTAACTTGGGCGGCAAGGCGATTGTGAATTTGGGTGTTGGGGAGTATGTGCAGGTGAACACACCTGGTGGTGGAGGTTTCGGAGGAGATGAAGTGGAGGATAGGCATCGGGGATATGTTTAGATGATAGATGCACTCATCGCCGAATATGATTTCATTCAAGTTTGAGCTCTACTGCGGGACTATCTATTTCATCTCTGGCTTGCGAATCGGTACACGCGAGGTTCGTTTTCCACTGACAAACTCTCCAAGACTGCCATTACTTCCATCAAGTGACTGCGACGGAACGGCCAATATTCCTCATTGCAACGATTTCCTAACAGCGGCTGTCTGGTGTTTGTGGATAGGGGGAAATGCTTTGGTTGGCGGCAACTAGGCGTGGAGAACGTTTGTCGTTGTGCTGGGTGTTCCTGGGGGAGCCTTTGGTCTCTCAAGACTGTATTGAGGTTCAACCCTGGAATCTGGTCACTTTGGGCATGGAGTAGCTTCTCCTTACACATGAAATCAAAGAAGTGGTACACGTCTTGTCCTCTTGATCTTGTTTCAGACTCCTGCTGCTTGGATGTAGGATCTGGCTGAACAAAGGTTGGGTGGGTGACCATAAACAATACAAATAATTTCAGTCTTGAAGTTTTGCTGAAGCTTCATTGTTCTCACAAGGCAGGTACCTACCTAGGTACCTAAGGAAGCACAAACAGGTCTGCTCCATATTCAGACAAAGATGGAAGGAAGGTGAGGCAAGAACATCTCGCAGCCGCCCCTTCCTTATCTTCTTGATATTCATGCCTGAGGAAGGTACTAGACGGCTGCATCTGCCCGGATCCCACCCACCTCCTGCCCTCGACAGGCGCGTTTGTCCACGCAGTCACTTATCCCCCCAACAAAGAAAGCACCAGGCTTTGTTGTCTTTCTCCCTTCGTCAACCTCATACAAATCTCGCCCGATTACTTTCACCTACTTCTCGCTGTTGTCCTTCCTGTATCGCTAACAGAAGTTTGACTTCGGCGGAGGACGTCGAGAAATCCTAGTGATTAGAGACGACGACAACAACGACGACGATAACCGACAACGACAAACAACGACAGACGACGTCGATGATAACTAAAGATGGCGCTTTTATCCGACCTGCCTCCCGAAATCATTCTTCAAATCTGCTCCTTCGTTCGGCCTCGTCTCAACGGCAAGAGCCTCATTGATGGGCGAGAACCCGACCAAGCCTACGAAGGGGGCTACCAGGACAACCGCAATCTGAACACGCTGAAAAGTTTCTGCCGCACTTGTAAGAAGTACAACGGCCTTCGAGATTCCATACTCTTCACCTCCATCGTCGAAAACCACCACCTCAAGGAAAGGGCCGTCGAGAGTGTAGCTACCCTACTCCACGTACTACTTGCCAACCCTGGAGGACGCACCCACGTGCGTAGCCTCCGCATGTTCCTGTACGCGCGGGATGACATATACGAACATATAGTGGAGATGCCCCGGCCGCGTTCACCCTCCCAGATCAGGGTTCTGGAGAACGTCGCTGCCTCGGTGGGCATCAATACGACTAGGAAGATCCGCGACCTCGACACGAGTGGCCTCATCACTCTCAGAGACATCGCCAGGAACACCAACTACCTCCGCCCAGACTGTCTGTTAGGCTATGAGATGCTGCTCCTACTACTTCTCGTTCCTGGAGTGCAAGATCTAACTTTCGTGATCAACTCGGGCACCCTCAACTGGATGCGTCATATCTGGGCAACAGCACGACTTGATGGTGTTTGCCACTCGCCGATTCTCCGCCTCAAGTCTCTTGCTATCAGTGACGGCTGTTCCCTCTTCACACTCGACATATGCTTCGGTAGCCTTTTCGGCATGCGTCCGTCTTCCGAACTTTACTGCGAGCTTGTCGAATTCGAGCACGCCACGTGCCTTTCTCCAATATAACCTCGCTGGCTCTCGGCCGACTGCCCTGGGCGACCACCGAGCTATGTCAAGTCATTCAGAAGTTTACGACGCTGAACAGCTTGTTTCTCCTCGCTTCTTCATCCGAGTCCAATCCGGTTGAAGCCGCAGCCGTCGTTGACGCGCTCAAGAAACACGCTCGCACTCTACACACACTCTGCTTCCAGCGCCATGACTGGACCGACGACAAGCAGGACGAGTACGCCGTCGCTGACCTCAGTGAGTTCGTCGCCATGGAAAAGCTCTGGATTACCGCCACACTGCTGCGCTCAGTCGACGACTCCGGCCACAAGGTTGATAATGTCCTCCTGAAGCTTCCCCCTTCCCTCAAGAAGCTTCATCTGCACAGTATATACGGCATCTCGTCGAGGACCTTCGCAACGTCTCTGAAGGGGCCAAGCGTGGAGACTACTCCGTCAACTTCGTCTTGTCTCTGGACGATACCTCAAAGCGTGGCAAGAAAGTGGCCAAGATGTTTCGCAAACGGAATCTCCAGGTCGTGGTGGGCGATACCCGCCCTGTGTTGTGGTAGTATGATTGGGCGGGCAGGTTGGGCGGGCGGTGAGCATGAATGACAAGTTATGCTAACGAGAATGACGACGAAGACGGCGGCAGCCGCTGACAACGAAGACCGAAGACAACGAAGACAACGAAGGCCGAAGAGGAAGATGAAGAAGACAACGGCGGCGGCGGAGATAATAGCGACGACGAAGGGATTGATGGAGAGTATATGGCGGTCACTTCGTGGCTTGGACTGTGGCGTGGGAAGCCCAGCCTGACATGGTCCATGGTTCAGACTGACTCCGAGGTGGATTTGGTCGACATGCTTCAGGAAATAACATAGTGTGGATCGGGACGAAGAAGGCGAAAGATACTTCTGCAGCTATGACATTCAGTCACGTCATGAGCATAGTGAGGGCCCAGTAATGAAACCAGAGATCACATGCCATAAACTTATACATGCCCGTCCCTGTGGCCTTGGGTGTTGATCCTCAAATGTCCTTGGACGTACCAGCCCACTAAACATTGTGCCAAACCTATCTTTCGCAAACAACTTACCATGTGTAATTCACTTCCAAGCCCGTTTAGAACGGACGGTTCTTCACGTCATCGCGAGTCTAAGACCTAGATCAGGACATGGCGTTGAGTGGAACAGACTTTTGCGAGACACAAAGACAATGAACATCCAAGGCTGAAGTTGGCGAGTGCCGAACATGGCTCTCATGCATGTCGAATGGCAAGCCTGGCGAGTACGCAATGATCACAAAGGCCTGGCAACATTATATCAAGTGTGTATTATTTAGTAAATACGACCACATAGTGGCGAGGTATCCTCATCTCTCATCAACATAACATCTCTCCAAAGCACCCCGGGATATCATTTCCAGCACCCATGACAAACATCCAAACACCAATTATACATCCCCGTTACATTTCATCAGATATCAGATCAAATAATTAGGCAACCTCCTTCTCGGGCTTGGGCTCAATCGTGCCTGGCGCAACGACGTCCTCGACGGTCTCGTCGGTGAACTTGAGGTCGTCCTCGAGCGCGACGGTGTCCTTGATCTTCCAGAAGATGATGGGAGCGCCGATGATGAGCGCGGCGGCGAGGCAGCCCCAGGTGGCGCCGAACATGGTGTCGTACGGCTCCTTGTTGGAGTCGAGGGCCCAGAAGATGGCAGCGCCGGCGGATTGGATTCCTAGCGATTTGTTAGTCTCTGGCGTCAATGAAGCGGAATGGTTGAAACTCACCCTTGTAGAAACCAGCCAGGTTGGCAGCCTTGCGCGAAGAGTTGGACAGAGCACCCATGTACCAGTAAATGCAGGTCTGCCAGACGGCGTCGAAGAAACCGTAGAAGATGTAGAGGAACATGGGGCCAAGGTAGGTAGAGCCGCCGTCGGTCCAGTCGATCTTAACAAAGTCCTCCGCGCCGGCAGCCTCACGAGTGGGCTGCTTCTTCTGCCAAGCCCAGCCACCACCCCAGATAACCATGGTGAGCACAGTAAGAGCGATATAAGAGCCCTTAGCGCGGACGCTGCGACGGACCGAGTGCATGTCGAGGGCGTAGCCGAAGATGAGGGCACCGAAGATCTGGAAGAGCCAGTAGAGCAGGTTGTTGAGGGCGCGGGTACGGACGTTGAACTGGCCGGCGTTCATGTTGTTGGTCTGGTAGGTGTAGAAGATGTTGGAGGTGAAGAAGAGGGGGAACAGGAGCAGGATCCAGGGCTCGTTGTAGAGCGTCTCCCAGAGACCCTTGAACTCGGACTGCCAGGTGGGGTTCTTCATCATGATGACCTTGGAGCCGTCCTCGCGGTAGACCTTGGGGACATCGCACATGAACAGGGCAATGACGGCGCCGAGGAACATGAGTACGATGAAGGCGGCGTAGGTGCCGTCGGACACGGGGCCGGAGATGGTGTGGATGTTTTGCGCGAGGGGGATGAGAGAGCCGATGACCGCGCCGAGGTTGAAGATCATCCAGAACCATGAGATGTAGCGACCCTTCTCCTTCTCGGTGGGGTAGGACATCATGATGGCGCCCTGTCCGGTCCACAGAAGACCGGCGCAGACACCGAGGAAGGCGCCGGAGAAGATGACGAAGCCGCGGTTCTGGGTGTGGGAGTAGCACAGGAAAGACGCAGCGTAGATGCAGTATCCCAAGCCTCCGAGGGCAAGAGTGAGACGCAGACCGAGACGGTTGGCGACCGTACCGGCGAAGAAAGCGACGACGGCGAAGGTGGAGTTGAGAGCGGTGTTGGCGTCGGTCTGGGCCTTTGTGTCGACTTGACCACCGCCGCCGAGACCGGTCAGGGCGTTAAACATGCCGGGGCACAGGAAGCAGATGAAGGACACCATGAAGAGCTGGATGCGCGGGGAAGCGTACCACAGCTCGTGGCCACGGACGCGGAATCCCCTATACATCCAGCCGGCCGGGCGCGGGGCGGGGCCGTCGACATCGGGGGTTGAGGAGGGCACGGTGTCGCCGGAGTGGTGGCGGACTCGGGTTGGAGTTCTCTTCTGTAGACATGGTTGCGGCTTGGTGATGTCTGAGGATGAGGGGAGTGAGACGAGGTCAATTGAGGTGAGGTGAGGTTCGTTCGTCAAGCGCGTCGCGCCTCGGCAGTTGAAATGCGGTCGGCAGTGGTGTGAGCCGGGGCGCTTGATGTGACTGAGAATTGTCGGAGGTTGCAAACTCAATCGTGACCGGACGATGACGGTTCGGCTGGGCGCTGGGCGCAGATTAGGCGCACAATTGGGGGTGAGAAGGGGAAGGGAGGAGAATGAGACCACGAGGTTGAAAGAAGGGGTCCGGGGACGGATGCGGTGCTTCTTTATGGGACGGTTTATCGGGCTGCAGGTTGCAGTTGCACTGGGCGATGATCGTGAGTGGAGTCGGTGGTCTGGAGGAAGAGCCGGGGTGGTTGATGGAGTGTGGGCGTTTGGTGGTGGTGGTTTTGGTGCGTGGCGTGTGGTAAGGTAGGGTAGCGAGGGGCAGGGAAGTGAAGGGAGGAGGAGTAGGTATGAGACCGGGGGGACGGTGGTGGTGATTGGAGATTTGGGGAAAGGGATGCTTTGGGGACGTTTGTTCGGGATGCAAAGACGTTAGTCTCAGCTGGGAAAGAGATCACCAGAGACCGCACGGGTCCTGCTTCCCTCTGATTCATAAAATCCGATACGAATTTCACTTTGGCGGCGCAATAGGCAGCGGGAAGGCACGAAGGGCATCGAGAGGCAGGAAGGCACGACTACGGAAACTGCGACTGGCCGAGGAAAGATGTGCAGAGCTAGCCGTGGAGGATGAGGAAGGCAGCGCCGACCGAATGGACGGTCAGAACTGGGCCGGAGCTACCCCGGTCTGTAGGTATCTGTGAGGCAAGGCAAGGCAAGGTAGCAGCGTGGAGGAGCTGCCTGCGGAAGTCGCTGCTGCGCGTGTGCCCGTCTGACGTGTGGTAGGAATCGTCCATTGGAAGGACAGAGAGGCATTGCAACTGCTGTCCATGATGCTGAAGGATTCTTGATATTCGCGTCTCCAAACAAGCCCCAGTGACACAACCAAACGGACGGCGAAAAGGTGTGGTAGAGTCCATGTCTTGGACCTGGTGCCTATTAGCTGGAAGGGAAGGCTGGGCAACTCAGACGGGAGGCAATCTGGGCTGAGATTCGAGGTGGTGAAGGATGGTGGCAGGCGTTTGGATAGGTATGTGGCAGGCTACGGCTACGGTTACAGCGAAGGCGAAGGGCACATGCACCAACGACACGAAACGAAACGGACTAGAACACCCATCACAACCATCAGCACCATTTCCAATTGAGACGGAAGTGCACGCTAGCACCAGTCATCCTGTGCCCGTCTCCCCCACCTTTTAGAGCCCGGGCGGACGCCGACTCGGCCACTTGGAAGGTGACAATGGCAATCTTTGCAGGTGAACAATGGCTCAGCAAGTTGAGTGTTGGGTCGTGATGCTGGCCCGCGCAGACTGGAAAAAAAGAACAAAAAAAAAAGAAAAGCACATGGTGGTGTGGTGCTGGGCAACGGGGGAGCAGCCGATGGGCGGGAGGAGCCCAGGCCAGTTCCAGGGTTCATCAGCAAGCACAGCATCCTTGAGGCTCCTCACCTCCGTTCCTGGGTGTGTGTTCCACTGATATGGATGGAGACCCGGGACGTCGCCGTTTGATAAGAAAGGACGGTTCCCGGTCTTGTTTGGCCGGAGATATGGTCGAATCCTGTCGCATCGCCTGATAATCCGTAGATAGACTCGGTTCCATGACGAAAGGCTCGACTTGTTCTTTGCATCAGGCCAGGCAGGCAAATCATCACCTCATCTCGTCTCGGCAGACACACGAAAAAAGGTCGCCAGGCATGAAAGATCCGGTTGCCGCAGCCCGTCAGCCAATTTTAGACACAAACTTCAACGGTCCCGGACGGCACGCCGCGGCGATCCCAAGCCATGGCGATGGGGGGCGGGCGGCTTCTGTTTGCGGCGCCCGGCAGCCTGCGTGAGTGACTGGCTCGGGAAGTCATCGCACCACATTTGCAGATGCAGCTGGCCTTGATCAACTCGAGAATTGCCAGGTATCGCGTACAAACTTTTAATCTTATTTCGAGTACGTTTGTTTGCCGCCTTTGCGTGAAACGTGAGGATTGCTGGCGATCACTGGGCTGTTGGTTTGTGGTCGTGTGCTGTGGCTCGGGAGTCGGCGAGGCGAGATTGGGGGGACCTCGAAAACAGTGAAAACCAGGGCCCCATAGACCCCACTTTACCCCATTCGATAACAGTCGAACAAAGGGCCGAGATCACGAGGTGGCGGCGCGACCTCCTTATTTCCTCAGGCTTCGGCTGGTGATTGGCCCATGCGACTCAGACCTCGGCCGATTGGGGAAGGCACGAACCGCACCACAGTCCACCACGGGAGACTCAGTTCAGTCAAGCTTGGTGGCTTCAACTTTGTAGACGTGGGAAACCCAGGTAAGGATCGCACTGTGCCATTCCAATGCCGAACGATAACCGCGTGCCGCACTGCAGATGCCACCGCCATCACATGAATCCCATTAAATGCTGACACGAGATCTGGGATAGAAGAACACTATGCCATTGGCCCTCCGCTGTGGACTCGCTGTGCGGCGCAGACGACGGGCGAGACACAACACAACGTGCGGCTGACTCTTCTTCTGTCTGCGACAGTGGCGCAACTGCTGGGAAAATACGAAGCGCCCTGCTGATGGACATACCGACGGGTTCCAGTGCCGTGTAAGACGCCTGATTCAGCTGGGGCTTTCGATGCCTCAGACATGCCAATTGCAATGCCGTGTCGTGTCGTGCCTTCCCTTCTCTTCCATCCTTCGCTCCTCCTGTCACTATCCGTCTGATTTGACAACAGGCAAGTGCGAGACAGTGGCTGCATGCCTGCCGTCAGTTCAGTGCGTGCTCCGCTCCTCCCCGTGCGGAGAAATAAAAGTGGCACACCCCCAAAAAGCCAAGATAGAGACAAGCGTTCAGCCAATGGGCGCTAGCTGACGGCGTGGCCCGTGCTGCCATGTAACGTTTCTCTCGATTCCAGACGACCAGGAAGGAGCGTCGCAACTACTCTTCACCTTACCTACTATCTTTTCAATCTGCAGCACGAGACTCTTTATCAAAGTTGAGTTTGGTTATCACAAGTAGGAGGACCTGATCAAGGTGCGACGAAGGTTTTCTGCAGCGGGAGGTCAGTTGCATTGTCCACCTCCGACGTCGTGGGCTCGTTACACTGATAAGGCCCTGCTGCAGTGCGTCCCTGTCGTCTTCACTGCCTGACAGCTACTGGCAGGTCGCACCGGGTCAAGGTACACTGCTCCGGGCCGTCTGTCAATGTCAGCATCCAACCGTGCCGGCCGTTCGCGGCCCGGCATCAAGCTCCGCCATGCTCGGGCGCCGTCTGACTGCCTTACACTCCGGTCATGCGCATCTTGTTATCGGCCCTTCCGAACCATGAAGCCATCACTTTACAGAAGTAGGTCCCGTTGAGACTGACAGCAATATCTTGATACCATCGTTGCACCCTCCAAACCCCCGCGTATCTTAACCGTAACATGCCTTACCCCACACTTCAACGTCCAAATGCAACGACCATCAAAGGTTACATGTCCCTAATCGGACCCGTTTACTTTCCCCCAGATCAAACACGTGGGGCTTTCCTAGCGTCCGAGGAACCTTCGCTTTGCTTTTCAAACGTTTCCCGGTCCGTGGCACTGGGTCTTGCGTCCAAAAATTGGACGTATCGGCCGAAATATGTCCTTGCTCACGGATCGTTGCTATTGAGATGCTACGTGGAGTAGCTTTGGCTAGCTACTGGCTGACCCGAAGCTTCACGGCTTCTAGTTGGCCCAGCTTTGTTTCGTATAACCAACTGGCCCAGCATATCGGGCTGGATCTCAGTTGCGTTGTCCACAATTTCTTGCCTTCGTTTGCCATTCTTCTTCTTTTTCTTTTTCCTCCTCTTAGTTGTGAGTTGTGCCAGCAAGCGAAGGATCTCCTCATTCCCCGTTTGCTCTGCCAACTTGACGGCACTTATGTCTTCGTCGTCTCCCCCAACAGATGCGACATATGCACCATGTTCAAGGAGCATACGTACATGATTGACTGAGCCTCTGATAATAGAGTAGTGCAACGGGTTGAAAGGGGTGGAACTGCCTAGCCCATTGGGATCTGCCCCTCTTCGTATAAGCAGTCGCACAACTTCCTCAAAGTCTTCTTCCAGGGCAAGGCGAAGAGCTGTTTTTTCCGAACCACGGCGAGAGGTCCTCGCATTTGGGTCTGCGCCGAACCTGAGGAGTTCCGCCGCGATCTTTGGCTGAGATTCGCACAGAGATTCCATGAGAAGGCTATGGTTGTGCATGTCGGAGGCGTAAAATAATATGTCCGGGTCGACCCCCTCGCTCAACAGAAGCCTGATATGCTTTAAATTCCCACTTCTAACAGCAAGCCGCAGCGCAGTCCGACTGAACTCGTCATCAGACTGTGGCAAGACTGCCCCAGCTTTGAGAAGGCTCGTCAACATACCTTCAGTTTTGACGTTCCAATTCAGAACTCTTCTCATGAAAATTTGAAGAGTATTTCCCAAGCCTGGAGTAGTGATGTTGGGGTTAGCTCCCTTGGAAAGGAGATAATTCACTGTTTCTGGGAGCTCGCGCACACACGCAACAGTCAGGGCACTTCCGTAAGGGCCACCCTGTTCGTTGATATGCGCCCCTCTTTCCACCAGGACCTCGACTAGGCCTTCGGACCCTTCTGAAGCAGCTGCATAAAGAGCGTTCCCGAAGGTGCCACCCTGAGCATTAATATGTGCTCCATTGTCTAGCAGAAGCTTGACCATTTTTTGATGGCCTGCTTTGGCGGCAGCCTGCAGGGCGTGGCCATAGGGACCGCCCTCGGCATTTGCTTTCGCTCCTTTTTCTAGCAAAAGCTTGACCATGTTTCTGTGGCCTGCTTCGGCAGCCGCATGGAGAGCATACCCATAAAGACCACTCTTAGCATTGAGTTTTGCGCCTTCGTCCAGAAGCAGCCTGACGATTCTTTTGTGGCCCGCTTTAGCTGCAGCCTGTAGGGCGTCGTTGAAACCGTAAGTGTCGCGCTCAGCGTTGATCTCTGCTCCCTTTGCTAGCAAAAGCTTGACTATATTTCCGTGGCCTTCTTCAGCAGCAGCTTGAAGGGCATACCCATAAAGGCTATCCTTAGCATTGATAATCACGCCTTCATCTAGAAGAAGCCTAACCATCTTTTTATGGCCCAGTTTAGCGGCAGTCTGTAGAGAGTGGCAATAATCCACGTCATCAATACCTGTTCCTCTGGCCAAAAGTAACTTGACGATATCGTTTTGTCGTAATTGAACAGCCGTTTGGAGAGCGTCTCCATAACTGGCACTGCTTGGGGCAATTACATCTGCACCCTTGTCGAGTAAAAGCTGCACGATATCCCCGCGGCCTCTTCTAACAGCTGCTTGGAGAGCGTTGCCATAGAACCTGTTGTTGAGGGCATTTGTATCTGCACTGTAATCCAGAAGGAGCTCCAGCGTGCCTTTGTGGCCTTCTTCGGCGGCGGCTGGAAGAGCGTACCCAAGGGCTTTGCCCTTGGCCGTCGGATTGGATCCATGCCGCAAAAGTATTGAAACACTCTTGGTATGCCCTGCCCAAGATGCATCATGTAGAGCGAAACCAAACTCTCCGCAATCTGCATCAAAATCCACACCCTCGTCAAGTAGCAGCTGCACGAGACTTTCGTCCATGTTCGCAATGGCGATCTGAAGAGGACTTTGTCTTCTGTAATCGTTTCCTTCTAGCCTGTTGAGGACTGCCCCCTTTCTTGCTAGTAGCCTCGTGATCTCATGATGGCCCTTCTCACAAGAAATGCGCAAGGCACTCCCATGGTGTGAGACACCAGTTCCAGCAGTGTCAGGACTGGCCCCAGCGTCCAGTAGAACTTCTAAGCTGTGAAGTCGATTCATGAAAGAAGCAATTTCGACGGGCGCCATAGCTTTCTTCTCGTTTTCTGGGCCGTCGACAATGGCGCCGCGCGCGATTAAAACTTTGGTCGTCGGTCCAAGGCCTAAGAAACACGCAAAATGCAGACAACTCCTCGTCAGATCGTGGAAATAACCCGTGAGGAATTGCTTACTTCTGGGAACCAGCCAACGGTGCTTAGCTTCAAGCCCCAGTTCTAAGTGGTCGGCTATTGCACCGACAGCTTCTGGTGATAGTTCCGCAGGAGCAGCTTGTTCAGTCCATGCGTTCACTGCGAGCGACGCAAAGGGAAACGACTGTGTTCGCGGGCTGATGGACGCCGAGTCATGGGTGACGATCCATTCCAGTTCGGCAATGCCCATCCATTTCTCACCGACCAGCCATTTTTCATTGACCATCCATTGGTCGTTGCCCATCCATTCTTTAATGCTTGCCCCTGTTTCGAAGGGACCTCCTGAAATAACACCATGGAGATATGATAGACAGGTCCGCACAATACCAACACGGGCACTTAGGCCAGTGAATGTGAGTTCAGGGGCATCGTACTGAGTCAGATACTCTTTGACAGATAGGTGGGCTAGATGAAGCTCGTAGTGCTTATCCTGCTGAGACCCATCGAATGTATCGGAGCTTTTGACTTCCACAACTGACAAAAGGTTCGGGCATAGTCGAGTAATATCCTCGGGGCATATTCGGTCGATAGAGCTGAATCTTCGAAAGTCGGAGCGTACAGATACGATGTCGACAGCTGCCGCCAGTGCCAGTGGCTGATCCAGATTCACAAGAAACTGGAGAATGCGAATTGCCTTTTGATAATATCTTGGTGGTATTCTTTCGATGCTTCGTTCGTATGTTTCTTGGATTGTCTCTGGCAAAGAATCCAGAGCGTACTCGATATCTTCAGGACCGAGGCAGCTGACGAGGTCATCGATCTGGCAGGCAGCATATCGGAACCTATGGACTCGTCAGTCCTAACTTCATTCAATAATCGAGTATTTGGACACTTACATTCCGTCGGCCCTTTCGATGAGTCTGTCAGGAATCTGTTTCACCATAGGATGTTCTGGTGCTCGGGTGTGAAACCCCGGTCTCTTTCCCAAACATCCTTTAACGTAGACCTCGATATCGGCCTTTATTGATTCCTTATCGAGTTCAACACAATTTGCACCTGCTAATTCTGGACCTAGCCAGGCTTTGAAATCAGCCTCCGGTCTTGCGGTGGTGATAATCTTGACACGTTTGAGATTAGGTGCAGATCCAATCCCAAGTATCCATTCTATCAACTTTTGCTTTTCGTTGCATTCATCTAGCGCATCCAAAAGAATGACAGCATCTTCAAGTGTTGCAAGAACATCCTGAAGGCAATGCACAATGTCGGCAGTGCTCAGGGACCTTTTGCCATCCTGGTGAGATTTTCGCAGAGCGTCGACATTCTTGGTGCTGCCCTCTTCTGCTGCATACAGCTGAAAAAGTAGAGAGCGTACTACACCATCCAAAGTCCGCTTCTGAGAATTGCTGAAGTCGAAAAAGAAGTACAATATCGCTCCACGGCGATATTCTCTGAGATGTTCAAGAATAGTGGAACTGAGGACTGTTTTCCCGCAGCCACTGGCCCCATAGAGACAAATATGTCGGTGGTGACCCTTATTCCAGTCTTTGAAAGCGGGAGAATTTAGAAACCATGAGCCCGTTTTCCCATATCGCAAATCCTTGGCATGGTTTGCGTTGTCCGACGGGTCGGCAGGCCGAAGCCATTCTTTGACATTCTTTACACGCTGTTGAGATCCTATCCCATTAACTGTGTTTCTCGTATCATGCAAAATCTTGTGTTGTTCTCTCTGCATAGATACCACTAGACAATGGTCAGATATAACCAACTCTATGGGATGCGAGATTTAAAGCACACTTACCTGAAACAATGAGTTCCGCAAGCTTTGTTTCTACCCCAACTGCAACAGGATTAATCAATTCTATCAAGTCTTTTGCATAAGCTGCTGCCACCATCGATGCATAAGGCTGCCAGATTGAATTCTTGTGGGTGTCGGCGTAGTCGCAGATGCCTCGAACAACCAGGCATGGAAAGTGATTCATGAGGCCTGCTGCTTCCATCTCAAAACAGAGGACTCCTCGCTTATTCAACTTGTCGCGCTTGGAGGCGTCCTTCATGACTTGATTAGATGATGCAATCAAGCCATAGTGAACACTTGGGATGTCATCGTCGTCGCTACGCGGAGGTCGATCCACCAAGGTGTCTGATTTAACACCGCATACGGCGGCACATTCGCCGGATCTCCCTTCCGGATGGGTGAACTCAGACCGATACAGCCTGTCGGTATCATCCGATGGACGACAGTATTTCTTTTGAAAAGCCTTGCGTTGTTTCTCCAGCGCGCGGTTGACCTTACTATTCAATTGAGGACCTTCAATAACGTCCCACACCCACTTCTCGGCCACCCCCACATTTCGGCCACCCTAAAATGCCTCATCGAAAATGCTCACCGCCATTTTCAAACTTGAATAACTTCACCAATCCTTACTCAATCATCGTCATTCTTTCTGTGAAGCATAATAACTACTGAATGCGTCAGTATACGGAGGAAGAAGTTTCTCAGGCACTTGAGGCTATCGCAGCCGGTGCTAGCCTACGAAAAGCTTCATCACAGTATGGTGTTCCTAGAACAACACTCCAATCTCGAATCCATGGCACCCAGGCAAGAGATATTGCCTTTTCTGATCTGCAAAGGCTTTCTCCAACCCAGGAAAGCCACCTAGCTGAATGGGTTCGGATTCAGGCTGCCCTAGGCCTGCCTCCAACTCATCAACAACTCAAGGACTTTGCTGAACGCATCCTACAGGTCCATAGAGACTCCCAGCCTCTTGGAAAGAACTGGGTGCAGTCTTTTATTAAGAGAAACCCATCTGTAAGGGTCCAAAGAAGCAGAGCAATCGATTCCCAGCGTATCAATAGAGCTTCAACTAATGTAATCAGGCAATAGTTCAAGCACCTCGCCATACCTGAGATCATGGCCATCAAGGCCTCCAATCGATATAATATAGATGAGACTGGTATTCTAGAAGGCAGAGGATCAAATAGGCTTGTTCTTGGATCATCAGAAACTCGTTCTATCCGCAAGAAACAGCCTGGATCGCGTGCTTGGACATCTCTGATCGAGTGTATCTCTGCAACTGGCAAGGCACTGCCTCCACTTGTTATATACAAGGGCAAGAATGTCCAGCAGCAGTGGTTCCCTCTAGATCTGACGCCATATGAATCCTGGAAGTTCACAGCTACAGAAAATAGGTGGACTTCAGACTCTACAGCTGTTAAGTGGTTAACAGAGGTCTTCATCCCTTCAACCCAGCCAGAGGACCCCTCAGAGGTCAGATTATTAATCTTAGATGGTTATGGAAGCTATGAGACTACTGCTTTCATGTATACATGCTTCAAGAACAAGATACACTTGCTGTTCTTGCCAGCACATACGTCACACGTCCTTCAGCCACTTGATCAGTCAGTTTTTAGGCCCCTCAAGGCAGCATATAAGAAGGAGCTTGGATTACTGGCTGAATAGGATGCTGGTACAGTTGTGGGCAAGAGAAATTTCGTTATATGCTATGGCAAGGCGCGTAAGGCAGCCCTGACAAGCAAGAACATCATCAGTGGCTGGAAATGGACTGGTTTGTGGCCTGTTAGTATGGCTAGACCCCTCATGAGCCCTCTGCTGCTTGAGAATACTTCAACCCCTGCCAAACCAGCTGGTCAGGTCTGCAAAGGGCTCTCTGATGGCAGGAAAAGCGAAAAATGGGCGGCAGATACATCAGCAGTCCCTTGGTCAACCCCCAAGAAGAGGGATGAGCTTCAGGATCAGTTCAACCTATTCAGCAAGCTGGATAACGATGAGCATACGCAGCGCCTGCTTTTTCGGAAGGTTCAGAAGGGCTTTGATGAGAAGGCATACCAATTGGCAGTAGCTCAGCGAAAGATTGAGGTATTGCAGGCAGAGGTTGATGCCAGTAGGGCCAGGAAACGGAAGAAGGTCAAAATGAGCCCAAATTCGAAGTTTGCAGATATTGAGGCTATTCGGAGGGCTCAAATTGAGGCGGGCGAACTTAAAAGTAGCACAGATGAATCCAGCGAGTCTGAAAACCCTAGTGACAGCGAAAGTTGCATCGTCGTAGCATCATAATACATATAAATATTGGTTGAAGTTGATGTGTATGAATGTGAGGGCATCAAAAGTGGGTGGCCGAAATGTGGGGGTGGCCGAGAAGTGGGTGTGGGACGTTATCGTACTGCGCGTCAAGTGCAGCCGCTGCTGTCAACAGCGAAGTAGGTGGTCGATCGAGGTAACCCGTTTCCTTGAAGTCTTGACCTTGTATCGTCTTTCCGTAATCGAACTGGATGACGCCACCAGTGCCTTGACCGCGACTGCTAACCACAACATCGCCCAGTCGGATGTCGTGCTCTTGGCTTGGAGCCCCTCCACCAACACCAACCATCAGGCCAAGTCGTACTTGTGGGAAGCTGCGCACCATGTCCTTAGCTGTCGTAGCAGCAGTGGTAGTACCGTACTCATTTTGAGGCATGACGGCAATAACCACATTGTGCTTCCCTATTCTGCCTGCGACATAACTGTTACTATCCGAAGTTTCGCTCGGTACTACATGCCGCTCGTCAAGGAAGGCCTGCGCTGCGGCAGACTCCACGGGCAGAGCGCATATCCAGCCAATCGTGTAGGCATTGCGGTCCAGAACTTTGGTTGACATCGCTTTCCATGAGTCAAACCATTGACAGACAACTGGCGCATCGGCCTGAACCGAAAGAAGAGGTGCAACGGGACGTCGGTCAACATCAGCCTGGCAGGCTCGAAAGACGGGCACGGATCACCGCGATGGGTTCATCGTATGAGGCTTTTGTTGAAAGAAGTCGAATGAGTAACGACTTTGTAGCGGAAGAGCGGGGTAATACAATTTGTGGTGCTGGGTCGTCCTCTCAGGATCTGACTGCATGAGATAGCCTCGCTTACTGATTGCGTCGTTGGCTCGCTATGCACGCATGCCAAGATAACGAGCCACAAGACTACCTCTCTGCAAGTCTGGCAGACATAGCAACATGCCACCACTGCGCACTGCCCACAGCCATCACTTCCCGGTAAGTGAACCACTAAGCTTTCGCGATCATACCCTTGGTCCCACTATTGGCCGCATGTAATGATTCGGGATGGTCAAACATGGTGCTTAAGAAAATGATCGAATGACACTTTTGTTCTATGCGCTAAATGTTCTTTTTTCCAGAAGATCGCACTTTGAGAGCGTTCTCTATGAGGCCTTTTTCTGCACCCCGAAAGCAGCAGCGTTCAGTCTAGACACCATCTATTGGTAGACCTCGTCGCAGCTGAACCAAACGTTCTGGTATTGCTGGCAGCCGGAACCAGTAGGACCGCTAATCTGCTTCCAGTAGCCACAACGTCCGTTGTCTCCTCTATCCCAGGTGACGGAGCAGACGCTGCCCTGGCCCGCACCTCCTGTGGCTTTCATGGTGCCTTGGGTTACTCCAGTGCCGTACGGGAAGTCTCCAGACAGGTATTGGCGAGGATCAGCCGCGGTCTTTCCAGGGACCCACCTGTAAAGAGATTTGGTCAGTATGAAAGACTCGACTGAAAGACAGCAGACGTTGGTGATGGAGGGAACGTACATCTTGCAATTGCAATGGTCAAGGATGGGACCACCGCCGCAGCGCTTATCGACTGTGCCGTCTGCGGCCTTTTTGCAGAGGTCCAATGGGTTGGCGCATGCTGATGACGCAGCGACGAGAAGAAGGAAAGCCGACTTGAAGTTCATTTTCGAAGAAATTAGTCCAACAGCGTTGGTTTGATGAGACTAAACGAGTGTGGGGATGAGCGGGTTGGTCCTGAAAGTGGGTTGGCAGAGGGGAACGGAATGCTCCTTTCTTTATGCTCTTTTATGTCAGGGAACCGCGGAAATGGCCGAGAATATACTTTCTTGAACACATTGCTTTCTGTATAGCTTATCAGCAGCAATTTATGTGGCACGCACACTTGCACGTTGATGCTGACTCGTGACAACCCCTACCTCAGTAACCACCAACTAACGGCTCACATCCTATGAGCATTCAGGACAATATTTCCATCGCAAGGCAACTTATCAAAGTCTAGCCACATTCTCTCATGATCCAAACCACTTGAAAATATTCACAAACACCCGCAGTGTTTAAAAGTAGCAGCCTTACCATGCCGTACGTCGTAGGCCAATTCGTCACAGAAGAGTCTGCTGCTTGAGTCGAACCCGCCCCTCTCAAATTATGTGCGACTGCCTTCAGAACAGAAAAGGCCTTATCCCCGTGAATGAAAGAGCGCAGAGTTTTCAACCTCATTAGAGAAGGTTATCGAAGTTGAAGCCACAATTAATTAAGCAATTCCATCGACAGAGGCATTCCACGACCACAGAAAGTAGGTGGAATGTGCTGTTCAGCCTGATTCCGAAACTCGGTCATTCGTGCAGCAAAGTTTTTCTCGAGATGTAAAAGACTCACATCAAATCACCGATGAAGGTTAATAGATACCAGAGTTCGTAGAATAGATACCTATTAGAGATTCGCGATACCGAAGCGAGGCAATCGCCGGCTGTTCAGGGCTTTCGTCAAATACCCCATTCTATTTAGACTGTCGTTTCGTCTGTTACAAGTCGTCCTGATCTCATATTCACAACCATCTGCTTTGAGTCATCCATTTACAGCTACAAACATGAACAAGTCCTTTCTTCTCGCATTTCGAGTGCTCTTCCTGGCTCTCTTCTGGCAACTTGCTGCTGCGGAAGCGACTTGCGCAGACGCACCTGTTGAAATCACCCCTCTCTTCAGTTCTTGGACCTCATTGATCCGCCAACCCAGTGGAGTCTACCACGGAACACTGCAAGTCGGCGCCGCTCAGGGCCAACCCCCCAGGGCGGAATGCACATACAGTCAGCCGAGCTCGGCCAGCAAAGGCGTCGTTCAGTTCATCAGCCGCGCCAACTTCCGCCAAATCATGTGCGTTGCTGAGGATAAGACTGATCACACTACAGCCAAATGTTTTTGGCTGAATGCCGGTGATACCTGCAAGACAAATATTCTACTACGTGGTTACTTCTTCATTGTAAGTGAATCATGGGTATACAGTAACTGCAACGGTGCTGACTGCATAGGCTGGGCCAAAACCTTGATAAGACAATGCAACCGCAACTACATCGAAGATTGCAGTGGCATTTCTTATGCCAATTGAGCAGGGCCTCTGGGGCGAGTGGGTACTATGATCTGCTTATTTCAGTATCACTGTTCGCGTGGGACAGATGGTACCATGTTGCAAGCGCTGGAAGATGGTCTGCTTCCACGTGGTTCTCCTGGGGGAAATCCACAGATGTGCTTTGGCTCGCGGGGTCAGATCTATTTGATAGCATAATCAACCTTTTGAGCTTTCTTTGATATTCATGAGGCGGTTGATCCTGACTGCAATGTTATTTTCTTGCTGCGGCACGGGCTTGTTGTCCTTTTGCGCGGGCAATCAAATCGCCGGGGTTGGAGAGGCAGCAATAGCAACGCCGACCGTTTTAGGATGAATTCGGCGAAGAGAAGTTGCATCCGCAGCCCTATGTATTCGCGATGATTAATGAGTCGTCAGGTAAGCTGCAGGTTTCAATAGTGATATTTTCGTTCCTGAACAGCCATGCGAACATGATCTTCCGAGCCGCTCGGGGAAACAAGCTTTCAAAAGGGGACACATCATCGGACCATTTCAGCAAGGGGCACCCACGTTTTCGCAATCAACTTTAGAGGCTTGACAGCTTGTTTACCCCACCCTAGAAAGCTTACAACAGTGCGTCCCATCATATTCGGGCTGAGCGTTCAGGGGGCGCTTTAACTGCAATACGAGCCCAAATTGTTTTCGGCGAATCCCTCATTATTCCCCAGTGAATAGCAGGAGGTGGCTGCGGGATGGCCGTAGAACTTAATGATAATAATAGCCTTCATCATCACACAACGGGTGGGAGATCAACGCGAAGACGACTCTGGCTCCCCGCTAGTTTGCCGCTCATCCGATCTCAGACAACGATCATCATGGTTCCTCAACATTAAGAATCCTTTAGGATTCCAGCAGATCCGAAGATCTGCAAGGTGAAGAGCAATATAAATATTGCCGTCTTGGCTCCCAATCTGGACCACTCTTGGTAGCACCTTCATCTCCAATTACAAAATAACGGGATTTAATCAAACTTGAACTTTACACTCGTTAAACTATCACAAAAATGCGCATTTCCATCATTTCAGTACTCGTTGGCTTCGCAGCCCTTGCAGCTGCTAGCCCAATGCCCGAGCCTACCGCACCACCGGCTGTGAGCGACTGCACGATTACAGTTACACACTTCGACCCTGGGTTCACTGGCGACTTCAAGCCCACGACTACCATCACACAGTACAACAGCACAGTCACTGTACCAAGCCCCGTCGACTGCCATGGCTGTGCCCATGTTACAACTGCCAACGCGCAAGCTCCTAATTGGGGTGGTCACGGACCTGTCGTTGAGAAGGTCATTTACGTCCAGGCCATAGTACCGACGACGGTGACGTCGCCGGTTTGCGCCACACCAACGGCTTTCTAGAGCATGAAATTCTGGATTGGGTTAATGAATGGTTGAAATGCAATGGGATTAAGGAAACAGACCACATCTAGGATGACATGAGATCTGTTTGTTAGCAACTGGAGTCAAAGGTTTATTTGCAAGCTTGTTACATCCAAGGAAAGGCGAAAGGGGAATTGAAGATAACAATAATAGCGGTTGACGCGTTACCGTGCCTCGCACATGTCACTTGAGTCTTTGATGATATCACGCAGCCTATGAATTATAAAATATGTTCGAAGAGAGCTAGTCATCAGTATTCGGACGGAAACCTCTCGTTGGCATAAAGTGTTCACACTTCTTTCCCAACCATCGCAATCACTGTAAAAGAACGTTCGGCATAATAGTGCCGGGCGGCCTATGCTGACAACGGCCGAAGCAAGTAGGCCCGCGCCGATGTCTAAGACAGTAACGCTCGCGTCGAGGCTCATGTTGATCTGCACACCGGATGTCAGCAATTAGACGCAACCAAGCCAAGTAAACAGAAAATAATTATCACAGTGCGTGCTCCTTGAAGGCTCAATACTTAGTAACGTGTGGATCAATGTAACTAACGGACTACTCGTGAGTTCAATGCTTCAATGCCCCCGCTTTGCAGCCTCTCGTCAGCTGTCTCTTGCTTACACGAGCCCGTAAAGATCCCGCTCTGCCTCCGCCTCAAGTCCTCCTCGATCTCATCAAGCGGAAAGAAATTCGGATCCTCGGCAAACATGGCGTTGAACTTCCGCTTGATGTCTTCGGGCAGCTTGGGCGAGTGCTCGCTATCGCTTAGCCAGATGCGGATGAGATGTCTGGGATTCGTGATATCCTCGGTAAAGCCGCGGCGTGCATGTTGAAGGTGAAGATTATTCACCCTAAATGGGTCTTAGTTAGAGAGAGAAGGGGGGGCCGGGGAACAATTGAAAGCAATGTACCATTCAATATCACCTACTTCGAGGTCTGTCTTGAGACTATACTCATCGGCCACCCACTGCCAGCCCGCAAACGCCTCCCGCTCTTCGAAGGTCAGCGCTGGGTAATCGGCATCACGATCGGGCATCTATCAATCATCAGTCACTTTGCTACACTTGTGTCACACTCGTGACTCACCTCCCCATAACCAATAAAGGTTCGTGTCGAGAAGTTGAGAAATAGGCGACCCTCTTTGTGGTGAATCAGATGCACTCCATCGTCAGGGATGCCGTTCCTAAATAAACATCGTGAGAAACTCCCGGTCTGTGTGAAGACTAGACTTACGCTCTCCAGCGAAATTTCTTCCCGGCCAGAAGCCGGACAATGTCAGGTCGATGTATGGCAAGATGGTTGTACACCTGTCCAGCGCTGACGACAGTCGATGCACCTCCGTGACCCGAAAGGCTCACAGCCATGAGTCCAACTACGTCACTACCAGCATCGCTGTGGAAGAATTGCGCATTGGTATCTTGCGCACAGACTGGAGAATCGCATCTGGGTCGCACTCATCATTACCTCCTTGAACTTTGTCACGTGTGTTGTCTTGGCCGTGGTCCCGTCGAAAGCGGGCGCGTTCTTCGGATATCTCGTCAACCCGGCCACCCTTGCCTATGGGCCTGTGATCATCGTATGCAGATTCTCATTTTTCCTCTTCATGCAAATATGCTGACTCATAGACAAGTCTTACCTTGGTGAAACCTTTGGCTCTCTAGCGGATGAGAGAGCTCTTATTCTTGGTATTGCTCAAGCGTTTGGTGCGACGTTCAACGCCTGGGTTCCTCTTCTCATCTTCAATACGGGGACGCAGACGCCCTACTTTCGAGTAGGCTGGATAACCTCGTCCGTTTGCGCCGTTGCCCAGCTCATAGGTATACTGCTATTGGCCCATTTCGGTCGAAAGGTTCAGAAGGCGACTATCGATACCTAATTTGAATGCATTGATTCACCGCAGCTGCAATGGAAGTTATAATATCCGGGTCCATTGGATTTATGACGGAGCATTTCATGATGCGAAATGCCGGACAAAAGCTTCCGAGAAGACATAGAGGCTTTCGAAATGATAGAAATTCTAGAAGTCTATGTCTAACGCTTAAGTCTGACAGTTTAACTCCTCGGTCTGATGCTGTTTTCACAGCAACTTCTCCTCCTCACTTAAGCCAGCCTTCCATGCCTTGTAATCAAAACCCAGTTGCTCCAAAGTCGTGACCTCGTGTCTCTTCTCGCCCAGCTTCCTCGATGCGATCTTGATGAGCGGGAAGCGTTCTCTCGTCCACCTCTTCTCATCATCCCAGAATGGTGGAATCTTGCCAACACCATCATTTTCGAGTCCCTCTCGCTTCGCAGCCTCAAGACTCCGAGCGTGGAGCATGTTGATGTAATCCAGGTCTTTTGGAAAAGCCAGGTTGTGCAGCATCTTGCTTTCTCCCTTGTCCTTCAGCATCTGCGCTTCCCATTCCCTCATCACAGAGGTGCTGGGCAGAGGCAACCTGTCTGCCCACGCGCGCGCAACGAACGCCGCTTGACCTTCAGCCACAGGGAACGGGACGATTCGTTGCGGGATACCTGCGAACGCCAATGTCGGATCATCAATGTAGAGAAGATGCTCATACAAGTTGCGAGCGTAGGCGCCGTCTGTGACGACTGGCGGTGAGAGGTCGCGAAGGAAAGGGAAGCTGTAGAAGTAGCCCGTGCAGAAGACCACACCATCAACGTCAGACTCGACTTCGCCGTTGGCGAAGCGCACCTTGCGGCCTTCGGGAATGAACTCAAGGATCTCCGGCACCATCTTGGCCCATGATGAGCGGTCTTCCGCTGGAGTATTCGGAGTGGTCTTTTCGGACACAATGATGGGTAGTTTGCAGACTGTAGAAATCTGGGCACTCAAGTCGATACCGGAGGCTGAGTTGCCGACGACGATGACTTTCTGCATTGTCGAGTCAGCCCAGTTCGCAAGACTGCATTTTGAGTGCGGCTTACCTTGCCCTCATACTGGGAAGGGTTCCTGTAGAACTTGGAGTGAGAAATAGTGCCCGGGTGCGTCTTGTCAAGTCGGCGAGGCCTGGAATATCGGGAATGAATGGGTCGTTGTAGTGGCCGCTGGCGACCATGACGGCATCAAATTGCGATTTCGTCGTCTCATTCGTCTTGAGGTCTTGTGTCTCGATCTCCCAGCACATTTGGCTGCCACTTTGTATCTTCTTCAAGCCCAGAACCTGCGTCGATAGTGAGATGATAGGCTTCAGCTCCTCGGCGTAATCTTCCAAATACTTCTTCACGGCCTGGTGAGGGGGGAATAGCGAGGCAGTGGGGGGAAATTTCGTGTCCGAGTAGTTCATGAGCGTGTGCGGGATGTTGGTTTCAAGAAAGTCATAGACTGGCGACACGAACTGCTTGGCTTCGTTACCTTCAACAGCAATGGCCGTGTCTGGGTTTCTTGTGGGCCGTGTTCTCGGGATACTGAAGTCATTGTCAATGACGCTCAGAGAGCTGTACGTCCAAACGCCGCCAACGGTGTCTCTTTGCTCAAAGATTTGGACCTTGGAGAACTTTTTCTCGGCCAAAAAGTATCTAAGAGCTGGTCGTTAACATTGAAATACTCCGGAGGTGGCTCGGACGGACGACAGCTTACTTCGCGGCGGCGAGACCGCACGGTCCGGCGCCGATCACGGCGACCCGGTCGACATTGAGCTTATCCTCCGTGTACATGGGCGACATGGCTGCGGGGTTTAACCGGATCGGTGTGGGACGGATTGCGGAAGAGCAGAGTTGGACAAATGATGAGGGGTATCGTAGCGCCGATGAGCACCTCGGAGAAAGCCTGTGAAGAGAGGAGATGACGGACTTAAATGAGTAAACACCCGTGAAGAGTTGTCTACGATGATGAGCGAACATCAGGCGATTGCATTCCCATATCTTCAGATTTCGGCAATAGGCACAAACCACTCATCCAGCTGGTGCAATCATGCTTTGCAATCGGACGAAAGGCCCGCTGGGATAGCGAGGCGAGCGCGATGGCCGACACTAATCGGCCTTGGCCCGACTGGTGCTGTTGTACGAGTCGCGCGAACACAGAACTGTGTGGTGGGACTATTACATACACGCATCCATCAGCCGGAGAGGTGCGGTCTTGGGACGAACAGCAGTCTCATGCAAGTCATATACTTCCCCGTCTTACGATTCTCTTGGCAGAGACTCTATCAATCTCACAGAGACATGAAGCTTCTGTTTTCCCACGTTCGCCAGTGATCGCAGCACGCACTTGTCTCCCACAAAGTCGCAATCCGGCCACCTAACCAGAAAAGAAAATTCTTCAGCAGTATTAAGTCCGAACGACAGATCCCCGACAGCGGGGCCAAACATGGGCCATCTACTGGACAATTGTCCCTGAAGAAAGAGTTCTCATTCGTCCACCCCCTCAGCCGATAGAGATTGCGTGCTCTGCGCCCGTTCGAGTCGTGCTTCTGTTGATTGCTATCAAACTGACTGCCGAAATGCCTGGGTCGTGCTAGCTGCCGGCGCAAGGCTTGAGGAAAAAAAATGCTATCGGATCTGCGCGGACTGGACAGCCTGGCTGGAGTGCAACGCTGAAAGGGGGGAGAGAGGAAAGATTCGCACTCTGCAATGATGGTGCGCTACGTCGACATACATGATAGAGATAGAAACGGACATATTGTTGCAGCATTACCACCACGTCGAAAGGGCCTGGTATCCATCCATGGCCTGAAGAGCAGCTCAGCATAATAGCGGAGAGAGCCCCGACTCCGACACAGATCGCCCCCACGACTCCTGGATTCCAAGCAATCCAATCCCCCCTATCATCTATGCGCCTGCGACGCGCCCGCGCACAGTGACCGACCGACCGATCGTCCCCCTTCCGACTCGAGACGGGCGTTGCGTCGGCGTCTCGCCGTCTTCACTGGCAAAGCCGTCGCAATGTCTCCCGAACAGATCAAATCCAACATCCACCCGCTTCCGCGTCCGACGAACATCCCATCGTCTCCATCCACACTCCGCCGCTCGGCTTCTCCGCCCGTGCTGCCTCGCGCATCTTTGCCGCCACCGCAGACATCACCAGTGCCAGCTGGAGGAGCCCCGGATATCACTCCCGATGTCTCATCTTCAGAAGTCGTCTCGGCAGCTGTAGGGACGACGTCTCTGCCGCCCCCAACGCCGTCGATACTGCCAAGCCCTATTGCTGCTGCCCCTGGACTTCCATCGGGCGGCCCTGTTCCCAATGTCGCCAACGCCACCGCCTCCGCGAACACGGGAGTGGCGGCGTCCTCGCCTAAGGCGCCCCGCGATATTCCCGCTTGCGACCGGTGCCGTGCTTTCAAGAAAATGTTCACGCACGTTTCCTATCTGCACGTTGTGTGCCAATGCTGGACACAAGTGTTCTTTCTCCACACCGGCTGCGTCGACGGCAGCCCAGACGCATCATCTGAGGGCGAGGATTGAGTGGTTAACACGATACATCAACGAAAGCCATCCCGTCCCCGGAGGCGGAGTTTGAGCATCTCGATACCGGAACGGACCTGTTTCGCTCCTAGGGTCTTCACCGGGTGCTCTTTCCCAGCACCCGAGCCAGCAATTGGATATCAACCCATCAACACCTGCGAATGGAGCCACACCTGGGTCCGCGAGTGTGGGGAGCAACCGAGGGGATGGGTTCCCGATACACGGCAACCCCGGGTCGGTTGTCTTTGACCAGCGAAGCTTGGCCGTGAACGTTGACTCGGAATCACCTTCTTCGAGAGGGAACGATCATATGCGTGCTCTTCTTCAGCCGGCACCAGAGCCAGGCAGGATACTTGGCATCGAGGCTATCCGGGATGGGGGCTTCTCGTCATCGAGTTTGCCGCGAGATGCCATTGCTCGTCGATTTGTAGACGCCTACTTCCGAAATGTGAACCGAGCATATCCGTTCGTGAATAGGTCCAAGGTTCTCAGAGATCTAGAGAACTTGGGCGAGTCTTCGAAACGGCGGCGAGATTCAGATACGACTTTACTGTATCTCACCATGGCAATTGGGTGCACCACCCTGCAGAGAGCTGGTCAAATACCCAACGACACGACATCCAAGTTCGACGTGGCTTACGCCGACATTATCCAAGAATGTTTAGCTCGTGAAGACCTCGAGTCGATCCAGATTCTGGTCTTGGTGGCATTGTACTCTCTCTTTGACCCCAAGGGTATTTCGACATGGTCAATAGCTGGCATAGTCTCCCGCCAGGCGATGCTACTAGGCCTAAGTCGCAGATCTTCCGAGGACAAGACGCTCTCCGCCATGGATATCGAGTTGCGGCACCGTCTCTTCTGGAGCATCTACGTCCTAGATCGGATGATGGCTATTTCATTGGGCTTGCCGGTGGCGCTCATTGACGAGAACATGGATGTCCCGTTACCCGGGCTGACGATTGAAGAATTCGCCTCGCCAGATCGGCAACACTTTGCCTCTATCCTCCAGACAAACCGTCATGTCATTCAGTTGAGACAATTAGAAGATCGAATCCTCCGTCAGATCCACACACGAAAGCAGTCAGACGTCGCTGCTCTCTCCCAGGCTGACCGCCGGGCCATTGTTCAGGACATCAGATCGGAGATTGAGAACTGGTATAGCAACGGCTGTCTTGTGTCTCCCTTGGAACCGGACAACGTGCCGATCCATAATTCAGTTACGTGGCTGAGTGCACGGTACTACCATCTTTTACTGCTGCTTCACTATCCCTGCCACTTCAACTCTTGCGGCTCTATCGTGTCCGCGGTCGAGCTCTTGCGCTTCGCGCAGAAGCATCTTCAGTCTACCTCGGTCCTTCTCCAACAACGCCAGCTGCCGCTGAACCGCGTCACTCTGTGCCGTTTGTTCCCTGTCGGGTTGGTCCTTATCCACAGCTTCATCGCCTGTGCCGCAGAATGCACGTCGTTCTCGGCCAGGGACGAGGTCGCCGTCATTGTCAGCATCCTCGAAGCCTTCCCCGAGGGCTGGACTCACGCGCGACAAGCAGCACACGTCTTTCGCCAGTTCATGAGTCTAATCTCAGGCGTGCCCAACAACGGCTACACCACTCTTCACTTCCCGGGCAGCAGTAACAACATGTACGGCAACAACGGCCAGATGACCTCGTCGAGAGAGTCTTACCAGGCCATGGTCCGTCCAATGATCACAAGCCTAGTCACCTTGATGCAGGAAGTACTAGGAAGGTCTACTTGTTACGCTTTCCACGAATGGCCCGATGATTGTGCTGGACAGCCCCCTACTACGACGGGCTTTAGGGGACAAGCTGCGTTCTCGCCGACAGGAACACGACACTCTGCCGTCGCGGGAAACGAGGACTCTGCCATGGACTATGGATGGGGATCATTGGAATTGGGATTTCTTTGAATGCTTATAGCTATCATCGTCCTTTAGCGTTGCGCCCCTGTTTTCAGATACCATGCGTCTTATTAAATTGAACAAAACAGTCATTTCTGAGATGTGTCGGAGTAGCAACCATAAAAGCAAATGGCGTGCCGCGTTCCCAGATTCAAATATTCAAATGGCTTCGGATCTTGGGGAGCACCACTTCCGGCTTCTCCGCATGCACTCCGTGATTTGCGTTCTCAACCATGAATAGCTCAGCCCCAGGAATTTTTTCGGCAATCAACTTCGAATTTTCTGCGTTTGATGTCAGCTTATGACTTACTCTGAATGCCTGTGACAAAGCTCCCAGTAAAGCTCACCTGGAGGGCAAATCCAGTCCTTGTCACCGACAACCACCAGAGTCTTGGCGGTAATCTGTGATAAGCGGTCTGTATAGTCGAAATACTTCTCCTTCTCCGAGTACAGATCATCTTAAAACATAATCAGTTTATAAGAAACATCCTCGGCGCTCGTGATCAACTTACTGTGCGATTCAGCAACATACACGCCATCCAGGTTGCTCTTCAGCGCCGCATCCGAGTCAAAGACCTCCCGGTAGAGTGGCATCATGGCGAAATAGATCAATTGGAACTCACGATCGCTCTCATAAGCTCCAAAGACCTTATTTATCAGCATGTCAACAGAGAAGCTGGGAACTTTATGTATCCTCTCCTCCAAAGTCTTGATCGCCCCAGCCTCATCTGTATGAGAGTCAGTGGCTGATAGTAGTGAGAACGTATGGCAAAGGAGCTCACGGTGATGAGATGCAGCTGTGCCTCTGAGAATCAAGTGCGAAACTTTGGGGGCGTATTTAATCGCATAGTGCTGAGCCAGAAAGCCGCCGAAGCTTCCTCCGCAAATGATGACTTGCTTGTCACCTATAAAGTGCTGCCTCACGCCCTCGATGTCGTCCACGATCTGCTCGAATGTATACGGCTTGGTCAAAGAGCTCTGGCCATGTCCACGGTAGTCGAATGACAAGACTCGGATCTTGTCACTTAGCTGGCTGTAGACTTTGAAGTCCGACCTATGATCACCTGAACAGCTGTTCAGCTGTGCAAAGTTACCGACAGTAGATAAGGCTCATGCTCACCCATTCCTCGGCCTCCGTGAAGAGTGATCATGAGAGGCGCGTCCTCCGGACCAGCAACGCGATAGGCCAGTCGGGCACCGTTGATATCTACGAAGTCAACCATAGCGGCACTGGGGACACAATCCGGCAGAGGCGAGTTGGGTCAAAAGTCGGTGAGTTCAGATCAATCCTCTGTTTTCAACTGAGTTGATGCAATCGTTGTGCAAACCTGGGAACCGGTCAATATCATGCCACACAGCCTGGCCATTCAATCACGCCTTAGAAGTAACATCTGAACCAACTAACCTATCGCACTGAAAGCTGAAGCAGCGGGGTTCGAGCTTTCAGAAGGCGAATGGGGGATAAGGCGGGGACTGCTGCGCATACGAGTAAGGGTCTGACGACCGGGCCAGAAACCGGACAGCGTCCGACACAAACTACCCAAACGGGTAAAGAGGCAGGCCCCTCCCCGATACCAATCAAAGGGACAAATCCACCGCGCGGCACCGGGGTAAAATTGTTGTTTTGGCGTTCCAAGCACCCGGCCTTTTGCTGAATGTCACTGAGCGGACTGCCGATGTCGTGCTCGGCCCAGAAAAATCGTTATCCAATCATTGTCGGGCTATCGGCCGCCTTGAGAACGGTTCAGGAGAGCGGTTGCTATGATAAAGATCTGCTGCCCAGTCACCCCCAAACCTTCACCTTCTATTAAGGGCCTCACCGAGCAGCATTCTTGGGTCCGACGCGTGCGTTGTGCGAAGCGGTGCTTCTCCTTGTCTCCGAACACCCGAGTCATTCGCCTGTCACGCAGCCGAGTCAACCATGGCGCACCTCGACAACAACGCGTCAAACGCGATCAAGGCTGTCGACCGGTCGACCGGGCCCACGACAAGGACGGCATTTCGACGACGTCCGCCGTCGCCGCTGCCGATACCAAGCCGGAGCCCCCACAAGAGCCAGAGCAGGCCGGGTGGTCCACTGGCATGAGCCGGGCACATCTCCCGAAGAAAAGAAGCTCATCTTCAAGCTCGATTGGTTTCTCCTGAGCTTTGGTTGCTTGACGTATTTCATCAAACAGGTATGATGCCTCCGCTGGGAATTTTCAGGCTCACCGCTAATTTCACATGGGCAGCTCGACCAAAACAACATTTCAAATGCCTATGTGTCTGGCATGAGCGATGAGCTCGGCTTCGGCCCTGGCAACGAGCTTTCTTGGATGAACACGTATTTCAACATTGGCACCATCATCGGCGGATCTTTCGCGAACCTGATCATCACCATTGTCCGCCCTCGCTACTGGTTGCCAGGTTGCCTCTTTGTGTGGTCGCTCTTCGTACTGTTTCTTTTCAAGTGCAACAGCGCGCACCAGTTCTACGTCCTCCGCTTCTTTATTGGCTTGTTCGAGTCTAGTGCCTGGCCGGGTGTGATGTTTACCCTCGGCTCTTGGTACCGTAAGAGCGAACTTGCTCGTCGTTCTGGTCTGTTTGTCATGAGCGGCGTCTTGGGTCAGATGTTCTCTGGATACTTGCAGTCCGCCCTTTACTCCGGAATGGGCGGCAAGGGAGGCCTGTCGGCGTGGAGATGGCTCTTCATCTTTGACTTCATCCTCGCCATTCCTGTTGTCATCTACGGCGTTGTAAGTGACCGAGCCCTACCGCGCCTGAGTATTCTCATACTGATATTTCTGTCAGATTTGCTTCCCTGACACCCCCCACACCACCCAAGCCTTCTATCTCAGCGACTGGGAAAAGGAGCGTGCCCGTCAGCGCATCGAAGAAGAGGGCCGCAAGCCCGTGGGCAAGATGAACTGGTCCGTCATTAGCCGCGTATTTGGTTCATGGCAGGTCTACGCCTTCACCGCCGCCTACTGCTTCTGGACTCTCACCTGCGGCTCGTACATCATCCAGTACTTCACGCTCTACCTCAAATCCACCAAGATGTACACGGTGCCTGAGATCAACAACATCCCCACCTGTCGGCGCAATCAACTTCGTCTTCATGGTCTCGACGGGCTACATTGCCGACAAGATGCGCAGTCGTGGTCCGATCTGTTTCGCTGTCGGCTGTCTGTTGACCTTCGTCTACGCCGTGCTTACCGCTTGGACGGTTCCTCACATGCTTCGTATGGCTGTCTTCATCCTCGCCGGATGCTACGGCTGCTACACGCCTCTGCTGGCGGGTTGGGCCAACGAGGCATGTGGTGGCGACCAGCAGAAGCGTGCGTTTATCTTGGGCTTCATGGTATCTGTTGGACAGGCTGTCGTCATCCCGTTTCAGCAGCTGCAGATGCCCAGCGGACAGGCTCCAGCTTTCGCGAAGACGCATGGGTGGGGCAGTGCTCTTGCTTTCGTCGTGGCATTGACTATTTGGACGGGTGTTGGACTTCCCTTGTTGCAGAAGTGGAGGGAGTCGAGAGTAAAGGTCAGCACTCATGAGAGTGACACCGACGAGGCTTGAGCTGGGCGTATTGTGCGATATGCGCGACGTAGAACTATAAACTCGCAACGCAAATAGGGATATATCTAGTGTGTAATACAATGTCTAGAATGATAAAATGTTTAGTCTGTCTTCATTCTATGCTCAATGGACACTTGTGCGCTTCTTTCAAATGCTATGCCAGCGAACACCAGTCCGGATGTGTTCCGCTACCAACAAACGCCCGACTGGGTATGCCCGAAACTCGCGATGTCGGTCCACCCTGGCGCCGTCTTTGTAATGTTCATAATGACGCTAGCACAACGCCCAGCATGCTCCCACGCATGCACTACCATATCTGCCTTGGTCCCAAGGTTCAAAGCTGCGGCTGCCTGAAAAAGTGTTGTAAACTAACTGTAACGCATGTATAGCATCTATGTGAATAAAACGGCTTATATTACTCTAAATTAGAGTCTAATATAAAGGGTTTTTTATAGATTAGAGACCGACGTACTAGAGTATTATTAGTTTAGAAAAGTAAATTAAAGAATAAATTATATTATATTTTTTTCTAAATATAAAGTTTGTTTTAGATATTAAAGTATTATAATATTTTTCTAAATTTAAAGAATTTATAAACTTTAATTTTATATAACTAATATTATATATTTTATATATAAGTTTTAAATTATATAAATAATATAAAAAAAGTAATTAATAAAAAGACTAATAAAAAAGATTATTTTATAGTTTTATTATTGAATTATAAAAAGAATAAGTACTTTCTTTTATATACTTTCTATTATAATTAAAATTAAAATACTAAAATAGTAATTAATATTACTTTACTTAGTATAAATAAAAGTTTCTTATTAATTTAAAGTAAAAAGTTAAAATAGTTATTAAAATAGTAAAGTAGTAATAATAATAATAATTTTTATATTATTTTTATTTCTTAATTTTCTTTTCTTATCTATAATATTATAAATATATATATTACTTATTTTATATTTATATATATATATATATAGTTATATAATAATTATAATATTTAGTTTTTATTTATAATAATATTTTTAATATTAACTATATTATTTTAATTAACTAAAGAAACTAATGCTAAATATATAACTATAATAGCTAAAAAAAGCTATTTTTATTAAGAAAAAGTAAAAAAAAAAAGAATAAAAAAAGAAAGTAATAGTATTTTTCTTATTTTTCTAAAACTTAAGAGCTTTATACTTAAGAGTAAGTTATTTTATTTCTATTCTATTATTTTAAAGTTTTCTTATTATTATAAATTCTTTATTTTACTTTACTATTTTTATAGTTAAATTACTAACTTAGGTTATTTTATAGAGAAAAAAAACTAATAAACTTAATAAAAGTAAAACTTTATAGAAAATAAAAATACTAAAAGAAGTATAATTTAAAATCTATTATTCCTATACTTTTATTTTTTTATAAGCTATAGTAAGGTTATAAATAGAATATTTTTAAATCTTTATTTTTAATTAAGTTATTATATTATTTACTAACTATTAAATAGAAGTAAAAGTCTTAAAAGTCTAAAATTAAGAAGAGAAATAACTACTACTACTAAGTAATACTATATATTTACTATACTTATATAGTACTATCTTAAGTATATTACTTAGTATATATATATTTAGTTTAGAGTAAAGAAGTAAATATACTTTTTATAAAGAGAAGAGAAAACTATATATCTTTATATTAGTCTCTATTTCTAGACTAGAGCTCTAATTCTTAGGAAGTATATAAGAAAATCTTACTAAGAATATATACTTTACTATATAACCTTTTACTTTATTAATTACTTACTAATTTATATACTATAAGTTCTTACTTATTAAAGAACTATACTCTATAAAGCTTTTAATACCTATAATAAAACTTAGAAAAAAACTAAAATTAAAAATAAAAGTAATAATAAAGTAGCTATAAAGTCTATAGTTTTTCTTTTTATATTAGCTATTACCCTATTAGTTAAAGTTACTATAGAAGATATACTAGTTTCTAATAGTTTATATGCTAGTCTATCTTCTAAAGTAACTCTTTCTATTTCTAAAGTAGCTAGTATTTATATTATTATTAATAGCTTTATTAGTAGTTATTTTCTAGAAAAGATAATACTTATATATAATATCTTTATAAATAACTATATATCTACTCTCTAGAAATATAAATAAAGCGTAATATTATTTTACTAAGTGCTTTATAAAGTATAAATATTTTAAGCTCTTAAGAAAGCTATATACTTCCTAGCTATTAAGCTATTTTTAATTAAAAATACCTAGCTTATAAGCTTTATTACTACTTAACCTTTCTCCTTTAATTTATATAACTATTTATAATATATTTTAGAAATTTAGAAATATTCTAAACTATTTAAACTTCACTTTAAAAAGAAGTTTTATAAAGCTATTATTAGTATTTTATTAATAAAGAGATATATAACTTAGAATAATTATTTAGTATATTCTTAGTAGAGCTATATATTCTAGATATCTATATAGTAAAAATAAGTTAAGATATACTCCTTTTTGCTTATTATAAGTTAAATTATCTACTAATTATTATAATAAATCTTCTATATATCTCTGAAACTAAGTTTAAAGTTAGTGAAAAGTTATTTAAAAGCTATTATTTCTTTTACTATATATTCTAAGCTAAAAAGCTTAGCCTCTATTATTAATATAATTACTATACTTTAATATATAGCTTTTTATTAGATTAAACTTCTAAAGAGAGATATTATAAAGCTTTAAAACAACCTTTATATTTCTTTATTATTAGTAAACATATTACTTATAATTAATAATACTTATATAATCTTACCTTTTAAAATACTAAAGTATATTATAAGGTATTATATATAGTATAAATATTAAATAACTTAATTTATAGCTTAGTAATACTTTAGAGATAGGTTTATTAGAAACTATAATAATAAAGTATAAGTAAATATTATATCTAGTTATATTATAATTATAGTATAGAAGATTAAGCTAATCTTCTCTTAATATAAAAGACTTCTTAGTAAAATACTTCTTTATTAAACTTCTTAAGTAAAATAAAGAATAAAGGTATTATTAGTACTCTAGAGTTAATAAAGTTAAATTTCTTTATAACTTATTTAATATACTAATTATAAAAAAAGTAGATCTTTTATATTACTTAGTTATAAGTAATTCTAATTTCTAGGTATTATTTAGCTAGTCCTTAGTTTTTTAGTTTATACTTTACTTTAATACTATTTATAACTATTTCTATATCCTTTATATAGTCTTTATAATATAGAATAAAGATATTATTAATATAGAAAAATATAAATACTTTCTTATTATAAAATTAAAAGAAGTATAAGTTTTTACTTATTAAATAGAGTCTAAAGTAGAAAAGAATACTTAAGAACTCTTTATACTAAGATAGAAGTATATTATAAAAACTATATAATATATATTAAAGTTCTATAACTTTTCTTTCTTTTTTAAACTATCTAGTAAGTAATAAATGAGAAATTTTTAGTCTATATATAGTATTTAGAATATATTAATAATATTAATTAGTAGATTTTAAAGTTAAATTATATATAAGCTATTATAACTTTAAAAGTTTTTATATAAGGTTATAATATATCTATTTTAAGAGATATTTCTCTTAAAAGTTATTTATATATATATCTTAGTTTTATAATAGTTAAAATCTATATTAATTAAGCTTATAAGTAAATACTTACTTAAAAGGGATAAGTTTATTCTTTTTTTTTATCTAGTCTATAACTTCTTAAATACTTATTTCTTTAAGTTTATTAATTTTAATATTATATTTTTAATAAATAAGAATAAGTAGTTCTAGTATATATTAGATATCTCTTTAAGTCTTAAAAAACTTAATAAGCTAATTAATATTAATCTTTCTACTTAGTACTATAAATATATATTCTAGCTTTATTTAGTAGATAGAAATAAAATAATAATAATAAATAATAACTCTAGTTTACTTCTTTAAATACTTTTACTACTCTCTAATATATATATTTTAAAAAAATATCTTAGTTTTATTCTATTTAGAAGAATATAAAATATATTCTAAAAAAAGAAAATTTATCTTAGTTTTATATTTTTAAGTTAGTTTAAGTTAGTATAGTTATATACTTGCTCTAACTTTTCTTTAATAATACTCTTTTCTCTAGGTCTTAAATAGCTATACTAACTAAATAAAAGAAATACTTTATAAAAGTAATTATATATTATTTTCTTTTATATCTAGATCTTATAGAAAAATAAGTTTAAATAGATCTTATCTAAATTATATCTTTAGTAAAACTTATAGTATAGCTAGTATTCTAAGTTTCTTCTATTACTTTATTAACTTAAATAAAGATTAATAGTAATATTATATTTAAAATCCTATATATTTTAGTAAGGTTTATATTTAACTTAGAGATAAGTATTTATATCTTTTAACTATTTTTAACTAGTTATAGTTCTCTTAATAAAGAAAAGTATAATAGTAGTATTTTATTATTAGTTATTAATATAATACTAGCTTTATCCTATATTTTTAAAAGTTATAGTTTAAAAAGTATAAAAAAGCTAGTTCTTATATTTTTTTAGTACTAAAGTTTCTTATTTTAAATTACTATCTTTATATTATTCTTTAAATAGAATATTCTTTTAAAATATATTTTTATATAATAATAACTTCTTAAAATAAAAATACTTAGATCTTATAGAGATTATATAAGTTTATTATATACTTTATAAAGTATCTAATATACTTTTATATTATAACTTTAAAGTTATATTTATTCTTATTTACTTTATATTTTTTCTTAAGAAAGTATACTCTATAGCTATATATATATATTTTTCCCTATTAAAAGTATAAGTTAACTAGAAGATTTACTTTATAAATAGGTTTATAATACTTAATAAAGTCTCTTAGCTAATTCTCTTTAATTTAAATTAGTAAAAGCTAGTTATAGTATTAATAAGAGCTTATATTATAAAAGAATATAGTAACTTATACTACTTTAACTTAAAATATAAGTAGAAGACTAGCAGTTTAAAGTATTATAATAGCTTTTATAATTAGCTTCTAACTTACTCTCTCTATACTTCTATTTAGTTCTTTTATATATAAAAAAGCCTACTTAATCTTAATCTTTAAATCTAAAGCCTAGATTTAGAACTCTAATATTATAGTTAGCTATCTAATAATAGGGTTTGCTAACAGAAGTTAGAGATTAATATTAAAACAGTATACTTAGGTTATAAGTTATAAGTTATAGGCTATATTATAAATTAGTAGTTAGAAGCTAAAGTAATTAATCTTAGACTTAATAAATTATTTATAGTAAAAGTAAGCTAAAAGTATCCTAAGGATAAATATAAAGTTAATTACTAAAAAGCTATTAAAGTCTAACTATAAGCTAAGCTTAGGTTATACTATATATAAGTTCTAAATAGTACTTGTTATCTATTATTAATTCTTTACTAAGTACTAGTAAGTACTTAGTAATTATTAGTAAACGCTTAGTAACTCTAACTAAATACTTAGTAATCTATATTACTCTTATTTTTATTTTATTATTATATAACTATTATATTCTTCTTCTATCTCTAAGTAAGTCTTTATTATTCTTATAATTTTATAGTATAAATATTTTATTCTAGCTACTTAATACCTAAGTAGGTTATTTAGCTTTTATTTTTATTTATAAGTTATAATATTAAGTCTTCTCTCTAAAAGTCTTATTCTTAAGACCTAGTATAAGTAAGTTATTAGTCCTAGGTTAAAGATCTATTAATTATACTTCTTAATTTACTTATAATACTAATATTATATTAGGTTATATTCCTGAAAATCCTATAATTTCCGCTCTTTATTATTATTATTATTCTTTTAATATTATAGAGAATAGGTTTAAAGTTATACTTTATTATTATTATTACTCTAAGGAGTTATACTATAAAATATTACCTAGCTCTTTAGTTTATAGAGAGTATATTACTATAAGTAGTATTTATTATTTATATAACGCTTCTAATAATATAATCTACTAATATTTATATAGTTTTAGGTTTATTATATTTTTTATTAACCTATATATAGTAGAATATTTAATAGTTAAATCTTAGTATTTAGATAATAAAGAAGAAGAAACTAAAGAATTATTTTAAAAGAGAATAGAGGTATTATAAAAGTATAAACTAAAGTAAATAAAATACTTATAAAACTAAATTATATTTATAAAACTAAGTAAATAGTATTTAAAGACTTATAAAGAGATCTTAGTAGTAGCTAAAGAAGAAAAAATAGTAAAGCTTTTCCCTACTAAATCTTCTTTAGTTCTTAAAGTATAGTTAGTAAGTATTTTTAATATAGTAAACTTAGATTTTATTTTTAGTAATTAGAATCTAAGTATTCTAAACTTTTTATTAGAGAAGTTTTAGTTAGTTTCTAGTATTCCTAAGTAAATAAATAGTTTTTTTTATTATAGTCTATTTACTTTTACTAGTAGTTTAATATATTTATATAAGTATTTAATATATAAGTAGCTAGTAATATTTATTAGGAGTAGTATTACTAATACTACTAGTATTATTTCTTATTCTTAGTATTATTATTAGTAAGTTATAAGTTTATCTTTTATATTAGTAATATTCTTAGCTAGTTCCTATATATTATTTTTATAGCTATATCTTTTCTACTTAATAAAGTATTAATATCTCTCTAGTTTTTTAAAGTAATTAATAATTTATTTAACTTTATACTCTAGTTTATTATCTTCTATAATAATAAAGTTATTTATTTATAATCTTTATAATACTAGTTTAAGTAGTAAGATATAGAATATTAAGAAATATTTTATTATATTAAGTAGGTTAAGTTTATAATTAATTAGTAAGACTTTTTAGAGGATTTTAAAAGGTCTAAGTTTTTTAAAGTTTAGTTTATTATTTAGTTATTTTGTTTTAATATTCTGCTATATAAAGTAAGTACTATCTCCCTCTTTTAAAATTAATCTCTTAATTTATTATTTATTACTACATTATACTATTTATTATTATATAAATTTAAGTTCTTTATATATATTATCCTAGATATCTTTAATTTATCTAATAGTAGTAACTACTTTTAGTACTACTAAGCTGGTATAAAGTTCTCTATAAGTAGTTAGTTTAAATTTATAATTAAGATAGAAAGAGGATTTCTTAGTACTTTCTCTAATTATACTATTATAAGCAAATTAAGCTATTAGTAGTAATACTATTTAATTATTCTAATTATAATTAATATAAGTATAGAAGTAAGTTTTAAAGATCTAGTTAATTCTTTCTATTTATCTATTAGTCTATAAGTGAAATATAATATAGCTTACTTAATACTAAGTTATAATATAATTAACTTCTAAAATTTTAAAGTAAAGATTTTATTTCTATTTAATATAATTTCTTTAAGTATTCTATAATTAGTAATAATATATTTAAAGAATATATAAGTAAATTCTTTAGTATTACTTACTTTTTTATATAGAATAAAGTAGGTATATTTTATAAGTTTATTAATAATAATAAGAATACTATTAAAATAGACTTCTATAAGAAGTTTTTAAGATTTTAGTAGCTTAATAATAAAGTTAAGTAATATAGAATACTAGGTAGTTTATAGTATAAGTAAAAGTTATAATAATTTATAAAGTTAGTATTAAGCTAGTTTACTTTTTAAATAAACCTTATAATTCTTAATTACTATTATAATATATTCTCTAGTAACCTTTTCTCTATATTATTATTATAATTATTTCTAGGTTTTTATAATTTTTTAGTAACTATATACTAATAAGCTATAGAACTTTATAATAGCTTTATTATTTAGTTTACTAGTTAAGCTAGCTATAGATTATCTAGTTATTATTAGAAGTCTTATAGTAAGTACTAGGTCTCTATTCTTATTATATTTAAGAATTACTTAGGTTTTATTTAGTACTAAGATATTATAGTTTAGTTATTAGTTAAAAGTATTAGCTTTACTATTTTCTACTTCTTTTTAGTAGATAATTTAGAAATTAAATTCTAAAAAGAATTCTAACTATCTAATTTATTATTTATTAAGTTCTTTTAAAGTAGTAAAATATACTAAGTTTTTATAATTAGTATATATAAGTATTTAGTAAATAGTTCCTAAGAATAAAAGTTACTATTCTTTAAAAGCTTTAATAATTACTATAAGTTCTTTATTATATATTTAGTAGTTAAGTTCTAGTTTATAGAGTTTATAAGAGAAAATGTATAAAGATATAAGTATTTTTCTAAATCTCTCTAAGATAATTATACTCTAAGGGTGAAATCTAAAATATCTATCTTAACTTTAAACTGTTTTTCTAAGTTAGAGATTATAAGGACTAATTTACTTATAATATAGTTTTTAATTATCTAGAAAGCTATATTTTAAGCTTCTTTCTATTTAAATAGTTAATTTTTATAGCTAAGGTTTTTAAGAAGTATATTGGTTTTTCTATAAAGTTTAATAAATTTTTAGTAGAAGTTAATAAATCTAAAGAATCCTTAGACTTCTTTAAAGTTTATTAGTATAAGCTATTCCTTAATAGCTTAGATTTTTTCTTTAATATATTAATATATCTAGAGGTAATAGTAAATCTAAAGTATTCTACTTTTTATATATAGAATATACTTTTCTCTAGTTTAATTAGAAGTTTAGTGTTCTAAAAAGTTTATAGTATAAAATATATATATTCTTATATTATTTTATTATAAGTGAGAAGATAAAGATATTATTAAAATAGATAACTATAAAGATATCTATAAACTTCTTAAGAACTTAGTTAATTATATTCTAGAAAGTAGCTAAGGTATTAGTAAGACTAAAAAATATAATAAAATACTTAAAATATCTTCTATATATTCTACAAGCAGTTTTCTATTTTTTTCCTTTTTTTATTCTACTAAGGTTATAAGTATTTTTAAGGTTTAATATTATAAAATACTTAGCTTTATAAAGAAGTTATTATAATTTATTAATTAAGAGTAATAAGTATTAGTTTTTAATTATTATTTTGTTAAGTATTTAGTAGTTAATATATAGTTATAGTTTGCTGGTTTTCTTAGATATAAATAGAATTAGACTTCCTACTAGTAATATTAATTCTCTAATATAGCTTTTCTTAAGGTTTTTATTAAAGTATTTATTAAAAGCTTCTATCTCTATTAAGTTAAATCTGTAAATTTCATTAAATTTAAGCTTTTTTTCCTCTTTAATAAGGATTTTATAATTAAAATTTATATATAGGAGTAGTTTAGTTTCTAGTTTAGCTATAAAGAGTTTTTTATAAACTTTATATTCTTTTAAAATAGATAGAAATAAGTTATTCTTTTATTTAAAAGGCTGCTAGCCTATTATTATAAGATTTAACTAGTATTAGCTGCAAAAGCTAGGCTAGTCTTCCTACTTACTACTAACAACCTTTAGGTCACATGACTACTCAGACTTCTTCTTCGCCTCTACGCTCTTCTGTTAGACTTCGACTATTATAATAAGCCTTAACTGCTTTTCTCTAGCTACTTCTATCTTTATTAGTCTCCTCTATCTCCTAAGGCTCCTCTAAGCTACACCTGCCCTTTATACTATATTCAGTTTATGCCTATCTTTCGTTAAAGTCTCTTCTACTATTCGGAAGTCTATGTCGCTCCGCTAAGCGCGGAAGCCCTGAGGCCTCTATACTGTCGCGCTGTTCAGATAATATCTTCTACCCTACTATGTAGTCTTAACGAAGAGCCTTACTACTGTTAGCTATACTCTTAATACTAGATTTACTTTTCCCGACTTACTAATATTCTTTTCAAGCTGCTTTAGCTATCTCGAGAAAGCTTATAAGGTAATTATAGGTATTAGGATTACTATTGCTAGCCTCAACTATATTTATATTAATCTTAAAGCTTTATAGCTACTATTTATTATTTTCTTTAGTTATAGCTTTAACTAAGTATAGCTAGGTAAACTTAAGAAAGGTTATTTTATTAGTATAAATAAGGTTAATATATTTAGAGCCTTTAATATCCTTAACTTTAGTTTTATAGATTAAGTTATCTAGGTTAGCTTTACTTAGCTTATATATATATTTAAAGAGAGGGAAATATATTATAAAGTATTACTATATTTAGGAAGATATAAGGAATAAGCTTAAGGCTTTAAGGCTTTATTTAAAGTAGTAGTTAAGTTTTTATACTTATAGCTATAATAACCCTTTTAGCTATAATAACCTTTCTAGCTATAGTAGTAAAAAGTTATACTATTAAGTTTACGCCCTCGAGTATAAGTTCAAGCTATTGCTAGGTAGCTACGTTATAGATAACGCCTTTACGAACGATAGCATTATAGATAATACTCTTACTAGTATATTTTGCTGTTTGCTTACTTACCCTCTTCTGCTAAGGCTAGAAATAAGTTAAGCTAAGCGTTAATAACTAGTTATAATATAGGATTTTATTTATTTACTTTATTAAGATTAGGTATAAGTTAAAGTACTACTATTAGGTCTAGAGTATTATAATATACTATATAAGGTGAACTGTAATACCTACTTATATAGGTTAAGCACTCTATAAAAGATTCTTTTATATAAGATCTGTTATTTTTAGTAGTTATAATATAGCTTCTTTTACTTTAAAGTCGTAGATATATTATATTACTACTTTATATTTTATAAATCTATTGAAAACTTAAGTTTTATAAAGCTACTTAGAAATTAGATTATTATTATTCTAATAGAGTTAGCCTATTTCTAATCTATTTATAGGTTATTTTTTAAACTATAGTATTCTTAATATAATATTATAGTTACTAAGTTTAGTAATATTAAATTAGAGTTATTTATTTCAATCTAAGTAACTTATTTTAAGGGGTATAGTTTTATTTTTAATAGTTCTTCCTTTATACCAGACTTATTCTCTTTCTATATTACTAAGTTAGTATATATATTTTTTTTACTATAGTAATTATAGTTAGTTTACTATTTATAGTAATATAAAGTTTTTTTCTACTTTATTATTAATTATAATAATAGTAATATTATTAATAGTAATTATAAGTTATAAATATATTTTCTAATCTAGAGATACTAGATATATAGACTTTATTATTATTACTTATTATAGTCTTTTGTTAGTTTTTTAACTATTCTAACTATCTAGAGTAAGTAATCTATTTTCCTTCTTATTAAGCTTTAGTTAGACTATTTTCTCTGATTTTAGTATAGAGGATATTAAGTCTATCTTTTAAGGTTTTCTATATTTAAGCTTTATCTTAGTAGTAGATTTAGTAAGTATCTTATTTATATTTATCTTATTATATAGTATTATTATATTAATATTTTATAGGGAATTAGAGATTTAATCTAAAGATAGTAAAGTTATTTTTAAATAGTATTATTATCTATCTAATTATTATTAAAATAAAATAGATTTCTTAGATAGAGTTATTATTATATTTTCTAGGGTAGAACTAATACTTATACTTATCTCCTATATATTCTTTATATTTATTAAAGATATATTATAGCTAAAAAAAGGTCTAGTAATATTAGTATTAAGTATAAAAAGCTAAGTAGTCTTTTATATAGAGTTATAAAGTATAGTTCTTATTTTATAAATCTCTTAAAGTACTATAGAAATATTATTACTACTTATTACTAAGTATATTAATTTCTTAATATTAGATAAGTTATTTAGTTTTTCTTTTATTATTAGATTTTTCTTCAGAACTAATATTATTTATACTAAAAGTAAACTTATAAATAATCTCTACTTAAATATAATATTAAGTAATATTATAAGGTTTATCTAAGTTATAAAGAGATTTTTCTCTTCACTAAAAGTCTAGCTGTTAGTAAAGTTAAATAGTTACTACTTAGTTATAAAGTTATATTAATATTTAGGTTTTATTAGATTTTCTTTTAATTTATTCTTTAAGTTCTTAGTTAATCTATTTAATCTTAGTAGGGTTTCTATATATATTCTAGTGTTATTTAAAATATATTATTAGGATACTAATCTAGTAATACTATATAATATTATTTAGCTTTTCTTAGGCTTATTATAGTTAAAGCGTTTAAGCTATTTTAAGTTATAGAATATTTTATTTATTATTAGTTTCTAGCTTTTATTTTTAAGTAGAGTAATTTAAGGTGTTATAGAGGATTTATCTTTATATATTAATAATTTATAGTAATAGTATACTAATAAGTTTAAGTTATTATATTTAAAGTATTTTATTAAGTTATTTAGTAGTTTTTCTAACTATTTTATTATAAGATTATAAAGCTATTATAAAGGTTTTAGTTTTAGCTTTAGAGATAGTTATATTATAACTTATTCTTCTATAGTTAGAGTTATTAAGCTAGTATTCTAAGGCTTCTTTATTACTATAGTATATAAAGTATTTATTATTATAGTATTCTATTTATATAAGAGATATATAAGAGGTCTTAGTTATTATACTAATTTACTTAGTTTGCTTAGATATTAGTTTCTAGTTAAGCTTCTTAGGTTATCTATAGTTTTTAGTAATATACTCTATTTTTTATAGTTATAATATTTAGAGTTCTAAAGCTTCTTACTAGTATTTTTAGTAGCTAGGCTAAAGTTTATAGGTTTACTATATTGTTTATAAGTAGTGCTCTATTAGTTATTATTCTAGTTATTATAAGGTTTATTATTGTTTTACTAGTTATTAAACTTATACTAAAGCTACTACTAATATTTGCATTCTAAGTTTAGGTTTTATTATTTATTACCTTATTTCTTTATTATTTAAAAAGTTAATTATTAATCTTAATAATAAGTTTAGTATACTAGAGAAAGTTATTAGGTTAGTTAACTTTAATAATCTTATTCTTAACTTTATTTTTAAGCTTTTAGTAGAATATAAAGATCTTAGTTTTTTTAGTAAGGTTAAGTTAGATACTAAGTTATTAGAAATTAATAGAGTAGTTCTTAGTAGACTTAGTTTATTATAGCTATAAAAGGTTTTGCTTAGCTTATTATTTTTTATTAAGGTTCTAAAAGAGTAAATAGAGCATATTTTTAAATCTTTAAAAACTAGTATAGATATTATATGTTTCTGTAGTATACTTCTTAAAGGTTTTATACTAAACGTACTTTTTTTAAATTAGTTTAAACTATTTAAAAGCTTTTCCTTAAAAATAAATAGCTATATATATTACTTTCTTAGTCTAGTTAGTGAAATCCCTATAATAGAAGTTCTAGTAGTTTTTAACTTAGATTAAAAATCTTTTAAAGGTTTTAAGGGTTCTATTATAAGTAATAGGTATACTAAGCTTTAGTTTCTATTATCCTCTAATAGGTATAGTAATAATATTAGTAGTAGCTTAGAAGGTTTAATTCTTACTTTCTAGCTTAACTACTTACTAAGTAACTTATTAGAAAGCTTTTTAAAGCTTATTAATAGCTTAAATACTTTTATTAAATATACTTTATATTTTCTTAATATTACTATTAGCCTTTACTAATTATTATTTAAGTTCTTTATTATTATTATTTTTTTCTAAGTCTTCTTTTATCTTATAGTTACTAATTTCCTAGGCTAGGTTATAAGCTATTTATTTAGTAGAAGAACTTAAAGTAAGTAACTTAATAGAAGCATAAAAAGATATCTTATCTATACTATTTAGTGGGTATTAATAGTTAATTTACTGAATAGGAGTAATTAAAGTATTATAGTTAGCTATCTAATAGTAAGGTCTACTAATAGAAGTTAGAGATTAATATTAAAATAGTATACTTAAGTTATAAGTTATAAGTTATAGGCTATATTATACATTAGTAGTTAGAAGCTAAAGTAATTAATCTTAGACTTAATAAGTTATTTCTAGTAAATATAAGCTAAAAATATCTTAAGGATAAATATAAAGTTAATTACTAAAAAGCGATTAAAGTTTAACTATAAGCTAGACTTAGGTTATATTATATATAAGTCTTAAATAATACTTTTTATTTATTACTAATTCTTTATTAGGTACTAGTAAGTACTTAGTAGTTATTAGTAAACGTTGAGTAATTTTAACTAAGTACTTAGTAATCTATACTACTTACTTAGTTTTATTTTATTATTCTATAACTTATACTATAGTTTTTCTATCTCTAAGTAAGTCTCTATTATTTCTATAATTCTATAGTATAAATATCCTATCCTAGCTACTTAACGCCTAAGTAGGTTGTTCAGCTGTTATTCTTATTTATAGGTTATAATATCTAAAAGCCTATTTATTATAATTATAGTATACTTATTATCTTACCTTATTTTATATAAAATAAAGCTATACTATCTCTATACCTAGTATTTAAACGTTCAGATTACTATAAAAACTAAATATTAAAACTTATTTATATATAAGAAAATAAAAAGTTAACTTATATACTTATCTTTAATAATAAGTATCTACTTATTTATATTAAAACTTACTAAGTAGTTAAATAAGTCTTATAAGATCCTATAAAAAAGGTAAGTTACTCTTCTTTCTAATATATATTACAAAATAACCTGCTTTATATATATTATTAAATAGTATTAGTAATTAAAATATATAATACCTTAGATCTTTACTCTCTAAGTATTAAGAATAAGTTTCTCTAATACTCTTAGTCCTAGATATCTAGAGCAAAAATACTATATTTTAATAGTATCTATATAAGTAAGTTATTATTCTTTAAAATATTACTTTATATAAGTTATTATAAAAATAAGTAGATTTAATATTAAAATATTACTAGAGAAGATATATCTAGAATAGAAATAAGAAAAATAAAGTTAGTAATCTATAAAAGTAATATTACTCTTTTTTAAAAGCTTTTTTACTTCTATACTATTCTTATAATTTCTAATATAAAGAGTACTATTAAAACCTAAGTACTAGATATCTATTTTTATAGTAAATATTCTAAAATAATATTAATATAGAAGTTATCTATAAGTATAATATTATATAATATAATATCTTAAAGTCTATTTACTCTATTAAAAATATTCTAAAAGATCTTTATATTTTATATTATAATAAGGTATAAAGTAGTACTTATTTTAACTTATTTTTTTACTTTATAAATAATTAAGCTTTCTTTAAAAAGAGAGATATTATTAATAAAAGAAAGTATTATAGTTATTTAATACTATACTACTAAAGAAAACTTCTAAGCTTTAAGTATAAGTTATATAAATACTATTAAGTTTAAGTTCTAATATAATCTCTACTTTTTTAGTAGTAATTAAAGTAATAATATTTTTAGTAATTATATAAGTTATTAGCTAGAAAGTTTATCTTAGAAATAGAGAAATTAGTTAACTTCTTTACTCTATTAGAATTACTCTTAAGAAGCCCATTTCTATTCTAAATATTATTATTACTAGAGTAAAGAGAACTAGAGTTCTTTATAATAAGCTATCTTTTATATACTATTTTAATATAAAGCTTAAAATAATCTAATCTATTAATTCTAGAGTAAACTTATTTTACTTTATTTAGATATATATAAACCCTTTATTTATAAATATAAACTTAAGTTAGTTATAAATAAAAACTATTATTTATAATCTTTTCTATATATAAATAAATAGCTAACTTATTTTATAAAAACTTTTCTAAAGTAGAGTTTATAGAAATTATATTATCTAATTATCTAACTAGTATTATAAAACTCTAATTATATAATCTTTTAATTAAGTTTTTATTAAGTCTTTATAAAAGAGATTTTTAAATATTTTAGTATACTAACTTATACTTAAGATCTTAATACTTAAATACTCTTATTTAATAATATTAATAAGTTTTAAATTAGCTTAAAATAGAGTAAAATAATATTATATTACTTAGAAGAAAGGTTTTAATATAAAAGTTTTTTAAATCTCTAGTAACTTATATTAAAAAACTTTAAAAAGTATATTTTAAAAGTTCTTAATCTAAATATTTAAATTAATAATAAAAGATATTAAATTTAAAACTAAGATATATTTTTTATAAATTATAATAAGCTTACTTAATTTATTTAAAATATAATATTACTTTAGAATATAATTAAAATATAAAAAGTATAATCTTTTTTTTAAAAACTTTATTTAAATTAAAATAAAGATTTATTTAGAAACTATATCCTTTATTTATTTATTAAAAACTTTAAATATTTATTCTTTCTATATATTTTATTTTATATATAATATATATAATAAATATAAATATAAAATTTAAAAACTTTTATAAATTTCTTAATAAGAAAAATAAAAATAACTAATATAAATAGTAATAAATTATTAATAACTTTTTTAATTTTTTCTTTCTAATATTTTTATTTTTAGTTTTTTTTATTTCTTATAAGTTCTTGTTATATTTATTATAATAAAAATATATAAAATAATTACTTTATTATAGTTTCTATTCTATTTTATAATTTTATATTATTTTTTATTCTTGTTTTAAATCTAGTTATTAAATAAAAATATTTTTTTAATTTTATTTAAATTAAAGAAATACTAAAAGTATTTTTAAACTAATATATTTCTTAATATTTTTACTTTTATTTTTACTTAAAAATAATATATTAAATAGAAAATTAAAATAAAATATAAGTTTATATAAAATATTTAAATTAGGAATTATTATTATATTAGAAATAAATTATAATTAAAGTTAATATTAAAATATAATTAAGAATAAAAATAGAATATAATAAATATAAAATAAATTAAATAAAGTTATAATTTATTTTATAATAGTAATTGAGAAGTTGCTGCTTTCCTCTCTAGGTTTGCTAGCACACCTGTTCAGGTATAGCGCGCTTGCTACTCTACACCTATACCTCTGTTCACCCCGCCAAACTGCGCCTATAAATATGTTGCTACGTATAGCTCGTAGCAAAGCTTCGTCGTATACTCTACTTTTCCTCTTATTATATGCTTAACACCGCCCCTCCTTAGCCTCCCTATTCGCTTTCTACCTACAACGTTTTCCTGAGCATCAGAAATCAGTTGCTTCTACTCTCTGCTCTATTTTCACTGCTCTTTATTTCCTCTTCTACCACTCGTATTTTCGGGAGCAGGCCTGAAATAAGTAACACTTTTTGCACTGATTTCCTTATTTTTATTAATATATACATAAGATTACTAAGAAGCAGACTAATATATACAGATATAAAGAGCAATCTTTTATTATAGATATAATAAAGATAGAAGTACCTTAACATTCTAAGTGAAGGCAAAAGTACTAATATCAGCCCTAATACCTGATATAACAACACAGAAGATTAAATATAATACCTCTTAATACTTTTTAGGCAGCCTCTGTTTACTGCCCTTTTTTTGCTACTAGCATACCTTACTTGCTTTATACTAACTACTTTCAAGTCCTCTCCTATTTAGTCTGATTTGCAAAAAGAGGTCTAAGATATCACTTAACTACTGCATATTCTACGCAGGCAGAGCTTCGACGCCTTAGGCTTCTAGGTGAGTATAACTTATACTACACTTCAGATATTATACCTATTAAGTATCACCTGAGCCAAAGAAGTTAGATTAATTAAAGATACCTTCTTTTAGATCCTTATAATAGTTTCTCTTTCCAGGTAGGAGATATAATACTACAGCGCTAGTTAGTAACTCTGAACACTATACTAGGCTATATCAATAAGCTTGAACACTAGGCCACACTATCACTCTCAGTAATCTTAATAAGTAGGCTTAGAAATAATAAGGTAAATCCTAAGAAGGGCTAAAGAAGTAGTAAGTATAATTCTAAGTTATATGAAAGCAGATAGAATTATTAGCAGCCTAGCAGAGATGCTGAGTTTAGTATTATATAGTAATCTTATATATTAGTTAGTATATATCTATATAATATAAGGAGAAGACGCCTTTATTTTTACTTAAGCATATAATTCTTTATATCTTATTAACTTAATTATCTCTAGTTATATTAATTAGCTTAGATTAAATTATTTTCTATTAACTACTAATATTAGAGGGCTATTAACTAGTATCCTAAGGAAGAGGATAACAAAGCAGTAGCATATATTCCTCTATCACAGAGAAAGTTGCTATATACTCTGCAATTAGATCCTATATATATTATAGACCTGCAAACTTAAGCATTAATACTGCTAGCCTTCTTTCTAGGGTTTATATAGAAATAGTTAGCAATATATTTATCTAGAAGGATAGTATTTCTAGCTGTATTAATAGTAATGCTAGTTTTAAGAAAATACCTTCTATTCTAATAGAAAAGCCTATAACACTAGGCACTACTGTTAAGAAGAAGATAGCTAGAGCACTAGCAACCTAGTTATTAATAACAGCCTAAAAATTAATAACTTTCTAACTATTTACGCCTACTAAAGCTCTAACTAATTCCTTATTAAAGTTATGCTATAAGGGCGAAAGACAAGCAAATATAACTGCTTCCTAATTTACTGATAATCATACTAAAGTTTCACCACAGACAACCCCTGAGATGCATAGTAGGGAAGCTATTCTGCCTCCTAGACAAGAGAAACAAACTGTTACGTTAAGCAGCTTATTAACAAGCACCTTTCTAGCTAAGCTGAAAGGCTTCTAATTATAGTTTGCTAGTAATAAGCAAATCAAAGAAGGCTTTGAACTAGTTACAACTATGCTTAGAATGTCTGATACTACTTTGCAGTCGACTAAAGATAACCTGATATATCTAGCATTACTATTATCTATAATTATATCACTAAGAGAGACTAAATATAGCATAATAACTACTAATATCTATTAAACTGTCTAGTTATAAAATATTTCTGAAGTAATAACAGTTACTAGCTCTAAATAATAGCTAGGTAACTTAGAAGAGAAAGCTAAGCCTGAAGTCACTGCTAAACCCCTTTCAACTAGTGTTATATTATCACTAACACCTTATCAGATCGTTAGTTTTAATAATGCAGCTTATATCTCTTTAATAGCTCTTCTATCTCTAGCTCTTTTAACTTCAGCGCTTCTATCTCTAGCTCCTCTAACCCTAGATCTTTACTAGTTTTATAAGGCTAAAATATCTACTAGTAGCTATACTGAGGTTAACTCTAACATAGAAAGCAATACTAATAGAGATATAATAATATCTTCAGATAATAACAAACTATTTAGCAGGAGGTAGACTCTATTAGGGTTGCTCAGCTAACATAGTAATAAATAGTAAAATCTGTCTATCCATAGTGAATATGCTAGGGAAAGCAGTACCTCTAAAAGATTTCGCAGATCACAGCAAATATTAACTAATATATCAGACATTATAAGAAGGTTATACTAGATTGCAGAGCATACTATAGAAATAGGTATAAGAAGCCTCCTATAATTAGAGAGCATATCAGGCGACGAGCAAAGCACTAATTATAGTCTTGCTATGTTCGATAAATTCCTCCTACCTTTTGCCCCTTTAAATAACTTTATTTTGAAGCGAACTATTATTAGTTATATAATAATATTTATATTAGAATAGCAGCAGGTGAACGCCTACTCTTATTATTAAGACCTATCCGAAGTAGACTAGCGCTATAATCCTTTGTTGCCTAAGCTAGCCTCTATATCAGTTCTAATAGGAAGCAGACAGATATTTTCAAAAAAGGAGAATTAACTTCTATACAATTTAAAGCAGTAAGGTATTCTATAGAAGGAAATCCACAAGCAATTTTCAGAGAAGTACCTAGGTTGAAGTGTTAGAACACTATAAGTTTATTATAGTACTAAGTTAAAAAATCAGTTAAATTAAAATTATTCTGCTCCTTATAATTATTACTTTATTTAATCTGAAGCCTTTATAAAGTCCGCGCGCATTATTTCTATCTAACTAGTTATAAGTGATAGAAATAATCTGTATATAAGCGTTATATATAAATAATAATTAAGTGTAATTTAGGACTTATTAGTATATATCTCAGGGCTACGCTTCTAACTGATCTAGATAGAGAGTTATTATTTACAGAAGGCTAGTAATAGAGAGGAGATAAGATTGCAGTTTAAGCATATTACCTGTCTAAAATAGCTTAGTCTCTGTTAGTATATTTAACTGCCTTCCTTAACTTTACTAAGTAGTATTAGCATAAGTACTTATTATACTACCTGTTATAAGGATTAAGTACCTGTCTTTACTCTAAAAGCTCTAACTATATAGTATAGAGTAAACAATATAAAATAAAGAAGAATATAAAAAAGCTCTGACTGAACTGAGTATAGAGCATTTCTTTTTAGCATACTAAGTCTCTTCTTCACCTTAATCTAGTTAATATTACATAGTTAGAAAGCATATTAAGTGAGGAGCTAAACATAGATTATATTTTCATAACCTTTAATAAGTTTCTCTTATATTTCGCTCCTCTAACAAACTTCGTTCTTAAGCATACTATCATCAGTTATTTAATAATATTCATAATTAAATAGTAATAAGTAAACCTTTATTACAAATGCTAAGCCTAGCTAAAAGAGATCTATCCTCTACCTAGTCTTTTACAGTCTAGATCAGACCTTATATAAGTCTTACGACATAGGTAAGTCTTTTAAAAGGAAGAAGATATACTTTATTTATTATCAGTTCTCTATATAATTTCCAGGACAAACTATTAGAACATTATAAGTTTATTATAATACTAAATTAAAGTATTGAATTTGCTTTTATATTTAAATATTTCTCTTGTAATTATTACTTCAGCTATTATAAATTACTAGTATAATTAAGCAGATTAATATATGAAATATTATAGTGACTAGTAGAAGGAGTATACTACACTTATATTATTTTATAGTCTGAGCTAGACTTCTTAGAAAATAATAGCTACCTCTCTACTAGTGAGAGAAAAATAGATAACCTTTATATAAATATTATACACTAATAATAATTAAGTATAACTTAACAGTTATATATAGCTTTAATAAGACTATGCTTATAAGTGATTGCAATTAAAAAATAATATTCCTATAAAGGTAATAGTAATATATTAAGAGAGAAGATAGCTCCTAAGCTATACTGCCTATCTAAAAGGTCTGCCTCTACTATACCCTGCACTGCCTTCCTAGGCTTAGGTTGCTTAGTATATAAGCTAGCAATATACTGCTTGCCTAAATAGCTGCAGTAGTAGCAGTATTCAGCTTATATATATTATACTGCCTTCCTTTTAAAGTTAATAAGGTCTTATTACTACTTCTGATTACAGAAGCATATCAGCTTAAAGCTTTAACTGCCTTTAAATACTGCCTATATAATATAATAATTATTCTCTAAGCCTTCAACGCTTTATTAACCACCTGCTTAACAGACTGCCTGATAAATCTTACAGGCTTCACTGCATAAGGTTTACCAACCACTTTTTCTACTGCTTACCTATCTAGCCTGAGATATTATTACACTGCCTACTTAATTACATTATATCTCTTGCTACTTTACGCTCCCTAGTTTGGCTGCTCGACTGCTTACCTGTTCACCTACACAGGCCTGCTGATCGCCTCTCTAAAACAAAATATATTATCTGCTATAATTTAGAAGTTTAAACTTATTAGCTCTATTACAAAGTGTAGAATATAGATTTATTATTTCTATTATTGCTCTGTAGCATACTAGACCAGAGTTTGCATGCTTATAATCCTAGTATTCTTTATATCTGTAATTATCTGTCTCTTTACTATAATTATAAACCAGATAATTCACCTTCAGCGCTGCGTATTATAGAGCCCTCAATATAATTAATTAGATAGAACCCTATATAATAGTTACTAAAGATTACCTCTCTCTAGTATAGCTTCTAAAGATATTAATTAGAAGGTTAGAAAGATAATAGATATTACCTTTTTAATAGATGCTTCCAGCTGCCTAAGTTATAACACTGAGGAGGCGCCTGCAGACACTATCTTAGTACTTATACTATAACCTATAATAGCTGTTCACTGCCTTCCCTTCTTCTTAATAAAGCTAATAGTATACTGCCTGCCTGAAAGTGCTAGGTATACTGCTCTGAAGACTAGTAATACTGCTTTTCTAAATAATCTGACCAGGCCTCAGCACTACTAATAACCACTTTAAGGTATAGTAGCTTATAGCTAGCATTATTCACTGCCTACCTTATTTAACTATATTTCTCACTGCTTGCTATAAGACTTAGACAGCAGAGATATAATTAAATCCTGATCTAGGCTGAGTATTACTGCTTGCTATATCAGTAAGCTGCTGTTTATAAAGCTTAACCGCCTAAAAAGCCTGCCTTCCTTTTTCTGTTATATCTTATCAAGGCTTTTTCTTAGTGGGACAGACTAGCAGATCTACTGATTACTAGAAAACAGAGCATATAATATCTGCTACACTCTATTGCCTTATTCTTATAACTGCCTAGCATAGTATAGCATATAGGCTTAGTGTTTTAAGTCACTCCTACCTAGCATATGCAACTTAGGTTAGCTCTAATATTCTTAACATTCTTAACTTCTAGGATCGCAGAAGTATTAAATAAATATAGTTATTCTCTAGGATTATATCTGAACACTAAATATAGAGCGAAGAGTTAGACAGAGATTACGTTTATAAGTAGTATAATGCTGCAAATCAGAAGAGCCTATAGTATAATGCTCTTAATATTACTCTTATGCAGTTTAGATATTATAATTCTCTATCTCTCACTTCTTATAGAGGTGCTATTTAAAAGTTTCTGCCTGAAATACTAAGACCTTTATACCTGAAATACCCTGTTAATATTATTAATACTTAGATATACAGGGATCTGGAATAACATCGATTTATCGCCCTTATAGAACTACCTATATATAAGCCTTTATTCTATTAGATTATATAATATATATATCTCCTAGGGCCCCTTTTCTTAGTTACTGCTATAAGCAGCACGCTCTCTATCTAGTTTTTTGCGCTATATCTTATACTATATCCAGACTATATCCTACTATTACTTATTCACCTAATAAAGCGCTATAAGATCCTTATAAATTCTAGAGAACAGTTTAAAGAGTTATTCTGAATTGCTGATGCAATTTATGCGCTGGCACTGCATTCGCACATACTATATATAAATATATTAGGTGCATTATATTTAGCAGAGGTATTTTAACCTAGACCTGCTATATCTGTTTAAGAGAACTTAATTATAAGCGAAAGAAGCTTTAAAGTATAAGCAGAATATAGCAGGAAAGACTATTAGAAGGTAAAAAGAGAGGTCTCTATATATTATCTTATATCTGATAAAGGCTTTTAGAACTTTGAATTCAGATGCAAGTGTTATAGTCAGCTATCTAATAGTAAGGTCTGCTAATAGAAGTTAGAGATTAACACTAATAAACAGATTATTATATTATAAGTCTAGGTTATAAGTTGTAGGTTATATTATAGATTAGAGGTCAGAGGCTAAAGTGATTAATCTTAGACTTAATAAGTATTTACTATAAGAGTAAGCTGAAAGTATTCTGAGGATAAATATAAAGTTGATTACTGAAAAGCTATTAGAGTCTGACTATAAGCTAGGCTCAGGTTATATTATATATAAGTCTGAATAATACCTTTTATCCTTGCTACTATTCCTGATCCTAACTAGATCTGTTTCTTAATTATATAGAACCTATATATGCACAGCAAGCCTGACACTTAATAATAGCATTTAAAGCAAATCCTAGACCTAATTAGTCTGTCCTAGCTGCTACTTATGCTGCATAGTATAATAATATTATAATTATACTCTGAGCTGTTTAGAAAACAAATAATCTTATATCTAGCTTAAACTATATTTTGCTCTTAATAAGCTGGGGTCTAGACTAAGGCTAGAATCGCTAGAACAAGCAAATAGTTTGTAGAGTAGCCTACTAGGGTGCTAGGTCCAGACTATTAGAATAAGACTACAGATAAAAGAGGTTAGTAATAGCTTATTACAGCTTTAATTCTAATTAGTAATATAACTAGAAAGCGCTAAAACTAACAGGCTTTAAACTTATAGAGTTGCAAAAATAGACACTGATTTTATAAGCTTCTGTTTAGAAGTACTATACTAAACCTGCTCTCTATAGTTATAAGTCTATTCTAGGCTTACTTATATTACTACTACTAGTCCTATAAAAGGCTTTTTTCTGCAGAGGTATCTGTATATATTAACTTTCTCCTTGCTATATACTAACTATAAGAAAAGAAAGAGGCCTGAGAGATAGATACCTTGCAGTAGGCTATAGAATTTATTTGATAGTTAATAAAAAGCAATAAACTGAGAGTGATCTCTCTGACTGTACTATATTTTAGAAGGCGCTTTAAAGCAATAAATACAGTAATAAACGTTTTATATATTAACTAGAGTCCTCTTTATCTGACTATAAACAAAGATATATTAGACAGATTGCGAAACACTAAGTTTTCTACTATGCTTTTATAAATCTATCTGGTATTCTAAGCATATAATCAGGTCTAGTTATCAGCAGTTTTCACAGACTTATTACTCTTAAATATATAAGGTTAGCTTATTAGCCTAGAGCTAAGCTCTCTATAGATTAACTATATATAGGAAGTTGTAAATTATCTACAACATATTTACAATATATAGCTATATTTTGCTGGAGGTATTAAGTCTGATCTAAGAAAGATTGATTTGTTTACTGTCTAGTCTCTGGAATACAAATGCCCTGGATTTTCAATATAAGATGAATGAGCACTTAAAAACATTATTTTGGACAGTATTAACTTTAGTTCCTTTAATTAAACAGAGCGACTTGCAACTTAAGAAACTTTTAAGTCTTTTAACTTCACGATATTAACACTATCTATATTTTGCAGAGATTTCAAATATCTAGAGCTGTGTATAAAGCTGATAAAGCAGTTAATTAATATACTATATAAGGGCAACACTATACAGATTGCATTCTTAAAGGCTTTCTAATAATCAGCAAAGGAACAAAAATAATACCTAGTTAAAAACTTAGATATAAACTTTTCTTACCAGCTTCTTAAGATAGAAACTTATTTCTAAGTTAGACTACAGCAACTATAGCTTTTTATAATAAGAAACTTCAGAAATATAGAGAATAGTCTAGCTTTTCTTCCTAGGTTCGCAAAGTTAGCATTAACTTTAAGGTTTAATATAAGCAGCATCTGTTCTCTTATATCTATATCTGCAGATATAGAGATAGCATAACAGGTATTAATATTAGCCTGACTAGTATAAGTCTATAACTATAATATTATTAATATGCAACCTGTAATTAGGAAAATCGCTAATAACTGTCCTGATTTAAATAGTATTAGTTCTGTTTAAGACTCTGTTATTATAAATTTTACTAATAATTAAAACCTAGGATAAAACTACCAGCCTTAGTTAAATTAGATAATATATATAGATGCTACTGTATAGTTTTTTATTAATACTATTAATAAGCTACTAAGCATTAGAAGTGAAAGAATTACTAGCTTGTTTGTTCTCAGATCTATATATTTAGCTTTCTTTTGCTGTTCTCATTAGAATAATCAGCAGCTTTAAGTTGCTTTATCCTAGAGCATTATAAGCAATAGCCAACCCTTATTTATTAGATAATATAGCACTTCAGAGCTTTAATCTCTAAAAAACAACTATAGAGAGCTATAGAGAAAGTCTGACTATATAAGACAGAACTATAGATATAAAGAAGTTGTCAGCATATAAAGTTACTCTTATATTTATTATAAAGAAACTTAGGAAAAAAGAAGACCTCTTTCTTAATAGTAGTAACCTAAACGAAGCTGTTTGTTTTTAACTGCTTCTATAGGATTTTATAATAAAAGAGAAGTTACTGCCTGTTTCTATAGAAAAGCAACTTTTACTTATTATAGACTGTTATAGTAAGGTAGTAAAGAGAGGCTAAGACTGTATTTTATTAATTAGAGTGGATTAGATAGATATAAACTATATAAATTAGTGTTTTATACTAGAATTAGAACTAGTATGCTAGAACCAGAGTGCTGGAACCAGCATGCTAGAACTAGCGTGTTAGAACCAGATTGCTGGAACCAGAGTGCTGGAACTAGCATATTAGAACTAGTGTGTTAGAACCAGAGTGCTGGAACCAGTATATTAGAACCAGAGTGCTAGGACCAGTGTGCTAGAACTAGTGTGCTAGAACCAGTGTGCCAGAACCAGCATGCCAGAACTAGAGTACTAGAACCAGCATATTAGAACTAGCGTGTTAGAACTAGCGTGCTAGAACTAGCGTGTTAGAACCAGAGTGCTGGAACCAGCATACTAGAACCAGCATGCTAGAACCAGTGTGTTAGAACCAGCATGCTAGAACCAGCATACTAGAACCAGCATGTTAGAACCAGAGTGCTAGAACTAGAGTGCTAGAACTAGAAGTATGCTGGTGCTACTGTCGCAATAGAAATCAGTTTCCAGTTTTCAATCTTATAAGTTTATAAAACAACAGCTGTTAATAGCATACTTATATTACTAATAAAGCAGAAACTATCTTAGCAGCAGATACCTGTTACCTAGATCTATAATACTTAGCTGCAAGATCTAGAAACAGCTACAGTTATAGTTCAGCAGATTATTCTAGGTAATACACTGTCTATATTCCTTTATAAAAGGATATAATAGCCTTAAAGCAGACCTATAGTGAGGACCTGCTTCTGCTGCTTCGCTTTATAGCTCACAGTAATAAATATATTAATTATTTACCTTCGGCTGCTTTTAGCTTCTGATTACTGTTAATAAGCTGGCAGCTAAATTAGTTCTTAGGCAATCTTTAGCCTTCCTAAGCTTTAAATATGCCTTCTCAGACAGCAAGTTCTAAAGCTTAGATTAATATACCTCTGTTAAATACTATGCACCTTGTTATATAGCCTTAGAAATTGCAAAATAGACACTAGTTTTGCAATCCTCTGGAATAAAGTACTATACAGTCTATATTTTTATATATACTATATATTGCTTCTTTTTACACAAATATTTTTAATTCTTAAGAAGCTGGAAATTGCTTAGTTAAGCTTTTGCAGACCTCTGAAATAGCTATAGCAGCTAATTTGCAAAAACAAATATAGGGCTAGTGTAGTGTTCAACACGACAGCACGTATATATAGTTGCTGATTAACCTAAAAAATAAAAGATAATAAGACAGAGTTAGTAGATTCTAAATAATCCTATGTTAACGCTATATACAGCTCTTAAACGCTCCTTAAAGCTGTATATAGCAGTGTGAATATATATATATACAGAAGAGAAGTAGAAATAAAGAGGTCTAACAAGCAAACACTTATAGAGCATGTCTTTATAATAGCAGATAATTCTTTTGCTATTAATCTAGTATTTATAGAGAGCAACACTTTCTTTAAGATACTGCAACGAAGAAAGAATTATTAAACCTATCAGGTTTATTATTTGAAAGACCTGTTATCTCTTAATCAGAAGAGGAGCGTGAAACAGATTGCTAAGCACTTGCAGTTCTGTTGCATATTTGAGAAATTAGCACGTATACCAGGTATTCAGCTAGGTATATTAATAAGCAGTCTTTATAAATTTAATAGTCTTTACTGTAATAAGGTCTATATTCTTAACATCTTTTTAACTAGACCTAACTAATAATATATACAGGAAATTATTAATTATCTAGAGCTGATCTATAATATTTAGCTATATATTATTAGGGAATAGAGTCTAACCTCGTTAAAGTTAACGAAGATACAGTGCAACTCCTGGAGCTTAAGTGTCCTAGCTTCTCTACTAGAGATAAACAAGATCTCCACAACATTGTTTGCAGCAGCTAGGCGTTTAAAAACATTAACCAAATTAAACAACTTTTATTCTAGCAAAGTCTTTGCAGCTTAGATATCGTGGTACTTTCGTTGCTAACGTTCTTTAAATATTTCAGATACCTTGAGGAATATGCAAACTATATAAAGTCCCTTATATTGCTTCCTCGATATAATAGCCTTAAAGATGCCTTCTAAGCTAGTTTCAGATAATATATAACAGCGGACAATCACTATCCTATGTAAACTTCTGATTTAATACTCAAAGCCTGTATTATTAACCTAGAGGTTTAATTTAATACTAGCTGGTGCTAAATATAGCTTTTTATAATGCAAAACTTCTAGAGTATAATAACAGATCCTAGAATACTCCCCTGATTTGCAATTCTACCATCTTATTTACACTTTAAGACAGATAAAATTCAATCCTTCAAATTATTCTGCCTAGAACAGAACATAGTTTTGTATGCAAAAACAATTTCTAATATTAAATATCAGTCTTCTTAGTCTGTTTAGAAAGCAGAGCCTCCTTTGAAACTCAGTACGCTGGAACTATTTATTACTAATAACAAAATGCCTAAACTTAATATATATCTATAGTCTACTTAAGAGGTTTATAAGAGAAATAAGCAGTTCCTCTTTTTTAAGACTATAAATCAGCAACTAATTTTCAAGAGAGATTTAAATATTAGTATATATCTGCTGAGAACTATTTATAAGGCTTTCTTCTATAAGCAGCCTTTTAGTTAGATATAGGACTTAATACTATTAGTATTATCTCTATATTACACCTATAAAAAAACATATATAGGCGTGGATATCTTCCTAGATACTATGCACCTGAAAATAATATAAAAGTTAGCAAAAAGATTTAAAGGTGCTATAAACTCAGATAATAGCAGTAGAGAGCATAGTTTTAGCAGCAAATTAAGAAAGAAATCAATACTAAGTAAATCTTAAGGTCTTGAAAATAGTAATATTGCAGTATAGAAAGAATTTAGTTTTTAATATAACTATCTAATAGACAGATAAGTTAAATAAAAACTTTATACAAGGTTTAATAATATTATTATTAAATTATACAATCCTCATCTAAAAAAACATGCACTCTTAGTTAATAAATAGTCTGATATAGTTATTTAAAAAAAGATTATAATAGAATTAGATCTGTTAAAAGCAGCTAAAGCAGCAGCAGAGGAAAGTATAAAGCTAAGCAAGATACTGCAGAAGAAAGCTACTAGAGCTTACCTAACTATATTTAAGATTGCTTTACGAATTATACTGCAGACATATAGAGCTTTGCTTGATAATATAAGAGCATATTTAAATAAGATTGATCTGGCTTTGCTAGGAAAGCATATATATAAGCTATATAATAGGCTCTATTAGAAAGAAGCTAGTATCCTAGCGTAATTATACACTAGCATAATAAGACTGAATTAGTACCTGCACCAGATTAGTACAGCTGCTTTAGCGTAATATACTTACAGATAAGCAGTAGAAACAGTAGAGCACTTCCTCTTCCTAAATATACAGTAGACAGCACAGCAGACTTAGTTACTTCAGCAGATAGAATTGTGTTAAGAGAAACTGTTATACTTTCTCAGAAGAAAATACGCGTCCGATCCTAATAATTAGTCGCTATACATAGATGTTATTAAAGAGACAATCAAGTTTGCTATAAGTATAAAGAGGCTTAATCTATAGATCAGCCAGCAGCAAAACCACACACTACTTATATCAACATACTAACTAATAATAACTCCACACACCCTCATACTATCAACAGCAGAATTAGCTTCAGCTGCTAATAATAAAATACTAAATACTTTAGGAAATAACCTTAAGATAGACTGCTACTAACCCCACAAGCAATTATAGTAGTAATAAGCAGTAATAATAATAGTATATAGAGATTAGTAATACTTATATAGGCTTTAAGAGGCAGAGATATAAGCAAGAGTGAAGATTATATAGATAATTATATAAGCTATAAGGCTTGCGCTAGTCGTTTATTAAGAAGATAATTACCTTGCCTGTTGTTAACTAGCTATACTTAAGCCCGCCTTTAATTATATAGTAATAGGTCTGTGTAATAGCAGCAGCTGTAAGTCTCTCTGCATAATACTGAAATTATATATCTAGGTAGACTGACGTAGAGATAGTTTTCCAGTTAACTACCTCTTTATATATATTTATCAGGTAGAAACCAAGGCGAAGATACAGTGCAGTAAGTTTATACAGAGGCTTATATTCAGAAAAGATAAGCATTATACGACTTTCTAAGCCACCAGTTTCAAAGCAGTAGATATAAATCTAATTAGCATATAGCTGTTTAAAGCTGACCTTGCTATTATACAGTATAGAGAGAGAGTGTTAATAAGACGTTGCAGTTGACAACCTCCTCAGCTGTGTCACTGATCGCATGCAGGTGGTTCTCTATCAGTGATTTTGCGCCTCATAATTCTATTTCCTAAACCAGACAGAAATAATTAGCTCTCAAAACAGCATCAATTAGAAGGGAAAGTGTTGTTATAAAGGGTGCTAAAAATAATACGCTGTTGCTATAAGAAGTCAGGCTATAGCTAGAGATTAGTCAGACACTACTTATAATATAGGTTTATAATAGAATCTTTATAAGTCAGTTAACAGTTAGTTTTAATAGTAAATATGCTGTGAACGAGGGAATAACAGGTAGCGATATATTCGTTAAGCAAGGTAGGATAGGTTTGCTGCTCTACCTCATCAGTGCGCTGTCGTTCTGCTTCAGTACCCTGTTATTCTTGCTGTTGCTAATATTCTGCCGCCTTAGCCTGATCTTCTGCTTATTACAGATTCCTCTACACTTCTGGATTCGCCCATAATACCTGCAGCTAACATCCTTATAACAGCTGTTTTCTAATAATACCTTTTAATAACAGTACCTAGAGACAAAGCATAGGTTTTAAATATAGCTAAGCTGTTTAAATAGGTCCTCTTAAGAGCATTACTATAAGCTATACTATCTTTGCAAGCATAAGCCACCTAGCTTATATATAGTAGCCTTAATCATGCTTGCTATTTGCTTATCCTATATCAATCACTATCATAAGAGCCAGCCAAGTTAGCAGGCTATAACTAAGACTTGCAAAGGCTGCAAGTATAATTAACTTAGAATTAATACGTCACAGCATCCTAATAATAATAATAAGCACTATTAAGAATAGATGCTGTATATCTTATTATTAGAGTAGTGTATCAGATAATACAAGAAAGTGTTAATATTAACAGAGCATGCAATACCTAAGGAAATATTACTTCTAAAACTGAGAGCACTAGAGTAATTCTATATCGCAAAGTCACAGATAATAACAAGCATAATAGTGAAAGGATATAAGTTCTAAGTGCAATCCTTATTGCATATAAGTATATTAACGCTTACTAATATTCCTAGTCTTGCCCCTTCTTTAATATTATCTTTTTGCAGTATTAACTCAGCAGATATATCGCTTAGAATACTAACAGATAGAGAGCAGAAAGCTTATAAAGTTTCTCTAATAATTACTAAGAGACTTACTACTTACAGATAAAGATTTAATATCTTTATATTAAGTGTATAATATATCTATATTATTTTAGCAACTCTTTCTGTTTAAAAGTGTTAACAGCACTAATAGAAGGAGAGTAATAGCAGGAAGTAGATAAATATAGAGCGTAAAATGCTATCAGATTAGATGCTAGGAAGAGAAAGAAAGTAGCAAGCAATTAAAGCAGTGAATCTTAGCCTGCAATCAATTATAAGACGAACAACTCAGAAGCATTATAAGGTCAGTCATAAGAACAAAGAAAACATATTAATTCGCACTGCTTTAAATATTTTATCTACTTATTTTGCTAAATAGATAATAATAATATATAGATATAAAGGAGAGAGATACTAGAGGTAGATATTAATTTTAGCAGCAGCTTTGCAAGCAGTGCTAATATAATCTGAAGTACTAGTTATCCACTCTATAAGTTTATTGCTGCTAAATATTAATCACCTAGATAGATCTTTCACTTTGCTCTGATATTCTTTCTCTTGAAAGTCTATTAATAACTTTACTACTAAGATTAAATAGACCTCTTTCTTTACAACTTTAGCATTAAAGACTATAATATAGTTAAACTTACTAACTCAGCTCTTAATTTAAGAAAACCCTCGTTATTTAATAATAAGTACTTATAATACCTGCTCTTATAGCAGACCTAGATATATACGTCAGCTCTATGCTAGTATTATATCTACTTATAACGCTATATAATGTTCTTAGCAGCCTTATCATAGTTTTCATTAGTTCTATCTCTCTTTAGTAGTTTCTAACAAGATAGCATCTTAGTATTTTAGTTATTAATTGCATAAAACGCTGACTGAGCTCTACACACGCAAGAACACTAGGTTTCTGCTATACTATAAACAGAGAACTAAGGTTTAATAAGAGCATTTAACTAGATATAATCTATACATATTATTATCTTTCTCTTCCTAAAAAATCAGGTTTTAGGCAGATATTATCAACTATATATCTGTTATATAGTAATAACTTTCTGAGTACTCAGTCTTAAATAAATATTATAACTTGAATATCTTCTGTTAAATATAACCCTACACCACCCTGAAAAACAGAGTGCGCTATAATATCTAACGAAGTATATTCCTCTTACTATTGCATATAGTATATAAAGATAGACCTAGCAGTAAGATTTAGCTGTATATACTTTTAGATATAGATAAGTCTAGCTAAGATAAAGCAGTTTAACAGCTACTTAACAGACAGACTATAAAATAAAACCTTTTAGCTCAGCTAGAGATACCTTCTTAAGCTACTTATATATACTATTATATTACTCTGGCAAACTTTGCTCAGAAAGAGATAATTACTAATAATACTAATATAAATACTATTATTACTTTAGACGTATATATAGTATATTATAAGACTTATATATAAGATAATCAGCTATTAAGAAGCTATAGTTCAGTAGTTATAATCTATATAATAATAGTTTCTATAGTCTGTAGTACTAGCTACTAAGATTTAAGCAGAGTAATACCTAGTATCCTCTCTATAATAATATATATATAGCAACTCCAGGCTTATTATAAGAACGCTTAGTTTTTCCTATATAAACTTCGCCTAGCTTTTATCTTACTTTTCACAGATCACTTAAATAACTACTATAGAGTGATATAAGGATAAGGCTAAATATATTTATATAGTGGGCGAGTCTAGTCTAGAGATACTAAACTTAGTTAAATATATATTATAGCTGCTTTTATTCCAGTTAAATAATTATATAATTATATAGCTATTACTGCTAGCTGTTCTCAGATAGAGCGACCTATTTATAGAGGCTCTTATATAAATATATATAACTTTAAGTAAAAGTGTTGCTTTGCTTTTCTCACTTAGTTAATAGTGTTAAGCAGCTGCAGAGCAAGCAGTCTTAATTTTAGTTGCGAGATCTAAGGATGCTATGCTATATATAGAGCTTGTTTCCTGACTTTAATGCTCTCTCTTAGATACTTTTACCTGCTTAGTACTGTCGCCTTCTTTATTAGAGTTGCAGAAGAGGAATATTATACTATAGTCCTATAGAAACTTCTGCTCAGAAAGCGTCTTATCTAATAGTATAAACTGTAAAAGCAAGAATATAGAATGAAGCCTTAAGAGTATAATACTAGTAGATAGGTTCACTATATAGTACTAAATACCTTTAAAATATTTAAAGCTCTAATCTAAAGATATATATTGCTTCTAATCTAAATATATATATCTAGTATAAGAATCTACTTTGCGTTATATACTACTAGTGTTAAATATAGCTGCTTTATTTCTGCTCCTTTTTAACCTTAATAGGTATAAGCTAATAAGCAGAGAAAAGAAGGAAATTACTATATATATATATCTATTTAGCTCTTTTTAGTCAGGTTAAATACTGTTTTTAAGTAGTATAGCTTAGTATATAGAGTAAATAAGTAGCTGTAAGAGCCTGTTTAGAAATTAAAAGAGCTTCTACTGTTATAAGACTCTCAGCTTATATAGGTTTTTCAAAAGAACTTCTGTTAGATATTTTAAGAAGAGCGCTAGCAACAGCCTGAATAGGCACCTGTCTTTAAGTTATAACAACTCTATCACAGCAGCTAAAGAAAGCTCTTTATAGCATAGTTAGCAATATTACCCTAAAACAAGTTGCTGCAAGAAGCTGGAAATAGATTTAACAGGGTTAAGGCAATTTATAGGGAATAAATTAAGTCTAGCAGACAGAGTAGTTACTAAACTAAGGTATACTATGCTATATACAGTATGTTTAGCTTAGAAGTATAGCTGTAATAAGCTTTAAATAAGTGCTAGAAATTAAAAATAAAAGGCTAGTTACTTTATAAATAGCATCTTTAGTTCAGCTGCTAGGATAACTAGCAAAACTAAGTTATAATAATATTTAATACTAATTTCTGCTCCTAAACCTCTAAATATAAAAATAAGACTAGAAAAAGATTTCGCTAAAAAAAGGATATCTTAATAAGCAGGTGAAGCTTAGAAGCTGTTTCTAACTTTTCTTATTAAAGAATATAACCTATAAAACAATATATAATACGCCTGAAGTTTATTATTACTAAGCAAGCACTATATACCTAGCTTATAAAACTAAATCTTTCTCTTTATAACAGCGCTAACTACGAACTTAAAATAGAATATAATAGTTATTTTCAACGTAAAATGCTATCTACTAGTTAATATCTCTATTCTCAGATTAGATATAAAGCTAGTAAATATAACTATATTATAATATATTCTTATTACTATGCTTCTATTATAAACAACACCACTTTATATAGTGAGAAGGCATACTATTCAATATAAAGCTAATATCTCTAGATATAGCATAATATATCTTTAACTATAGTAAACCCTATGTTCAGTCTCAGTTTATATAGTGCTTATATAACTAGCACTTATTCTTTAACTCTAAGCTTTACTAATAAGATGTTATAACAGAGCAGTACTCTGCTATATTCAAGACAATTTCAAATTGCATAGATATATATATAGCCTTTGCTATGCTTAAGTATACTTATTAAGCTAGTGCTAACTATAATAAACTAGTGATTATATTTATTATAGAAGCCTAGTAACTAAGCCTTTTTCTAGTCACACTCTTATATATTACTGCTTTAAAAAGCTATCCTAATATAGTGTTATTCCTCTTTAATTATAAGGCAGATATTAATAAAATCCCTGACTACTAGCTATAGACTCTTCTTTTTATATCTCTTCTTAGCTAAGATATAAAGACGTCTATAGTTCTCTTCTACTATAGTATATATCTTAAGTCTCTTAAGTTTAGAATTAATATACTCTACTAAGCAGTAGTAGCTAGACTGACTAAGGTTATAATATATCTAATTAAAGAAAAAGAACTAGTAATAAATAAGGTTAATACTAACAGGAATATACTGCTGATTCACTCTCTATTATTACTATTACTAGAAACAGCTATACATTATCTAGCGCAGTTTAATATAGATATTAATTAGTCTATAATAATAAATATATAGTATATAATAGCGCTAAGTATAGCCTGCGAAGACAGTATATTCTCTGCTGCCTTAGCTTTTTTATAAGCTGGAGCAGATATTATAAATAAGTTAGACAGCTTAATAGAAAGAGCTAACCTAGTGCTTCTTTTTTTAAGTAAAAGCTACTTAAGCTAGCGCTCTTAGCCTAAGCTAAGCAAATAGATAGAAGGATAGCAATAGTAAAACAGCAACTTATTAACTACTTTCTTAAGTTAGATATTAACCTAAATATAGTTGTCTGCATATTAGTATACTATAACTAGACTAAGCCTCTGTTATTAAAGCTTATTTAAATAAGATACTATTAAGAAGCTGAGATATTACTTTCTTTAAGCATTCTAGATATTAATAAATATAACTTAAATAGTATAATAAGCTTTAATTAAATGCTTTTAATATATTATAAGAATCTATTAATAGTATTAATCTTACTATAACGCAGTACTAAAACGAATAATATAGTGTTATATAGCATTTTTAGCAAGCTAGAGCAGCTTATAAACGCGTGAGATAACTAAAGTGTTATTAGTCTATTAATATATAACCCTAAGCTACTAAAGATCTTCTATATAATATACTTATACTATTTCTAGATAGCATCTTATTGCAGTAATATAGTAATATTACGTTTCCTATAGAACTCTTTATAGATAGTTATATATCTTATTATAAAGATGCTGAAGAATAGGATTAGCCTAATAAAGATAGGCGTCTTAAGTATATTATAGAATAAAAAGAAAGCGAGGCTAGGACTAGTAATCGCAGTAATTCCTTATTTAGAATAGAATAAAGCTTTATAGAGATAGTATTAGCTAGTATAATAGACTAGTATTTTATATAAGCAGGTTTAAAAAGTATTATTATAGTAGGAGAATCTATAATAAAACTTTAAAATAACTAATTATAATATTATTTCTATTAAGTCTATTAGTTATATAGATAGATATATAAGGCTTAATAAGAGGAATAATAACTACTTATTATATATTATATATATATCTAGCAAAAGCTATAATTAAATTACTAATAACAGAAGTTATTTTATTAAATTATCTTCTTTCTCTAGAAAAAACATAGTTATTAATTATATAGAAGTATAAATATAAAGCATTACACTTATAACTAAAATATAGAATAAAGCTTTTCCTATAAATATTCAGAGTCTGTCTTATAGATTTCATAGTAATATAATCACTAACTTTTATAGTATAAGATATAGAACTTATATCTAATTACTTTCTTCTAAATAACTTAACAGCACAGCTTTTTAGTGCTTTATTTCTTAAATAAGATAAGCTTAATAAACAGGAAACAGCTTTAATAGTTATAAGCAGAAGCAGCTAGAAAAAGGCATATATTATTAGCTATAAGTACTATCACTATATATATATATATCTATATTATTAATAGTATTTACTAATCTTAAGAAGCTAATCTTAGTCTTGCTATACCTGAAGATATATCTAATAATAACTATATAGCACTAAACACTCTAGATATACACAGAAGATAAAACAATCTATAGATGAAAAGCAATAGTAAGTTCAAAGCTACTAAGTTCAGCATAGCTGTATCTATTACTATTATAGTTGCACTGATATAAAATACTTTATATTATTAATAGCTTGTAACTATTTATATTAAGGTTAATAGCAGCAATAGCAATAATAAATTTATATTAAAAGTGCTAGTATTACTATAAAACAGATATATCTTAAAAGAAATAGCTTGCATAGTTAAGGAATATTATCAAGCTATTAAAAGAATATAAAGGCTATAGATAAGAAATACTAGCTAGTCTTAAGGGTAGTATTTATAAGAAAATATATTATAATAGTATAAACTTACTAAATCTTTTATTATATCTATCTATATTTCCCAGATCTATATATATATATTATATACTTAATCTAATTATCTCTAGATTATAAGTAAATAGTTACCTAAACTTAAGACTTATAATATAGCATCTAGCAACAAAAAAATACAGCAACGAGGAAAACAGTTACTATTAGCTTTAAAAAAAAGTAGTATATGCAAATAGCTTTGCTATATTAGTAAGTAGATTTCCTACCTACCTATCTATTAATAATTAATATTGCTTAATAATATCTAACACTAGTATAAGATATATACTATACTTTCTTATTATTTCTCAAAGGCTTCTTATATCTTTAAATAAATAGTATGCTTTCATTATATTGCCTTTCTTAAAGCAGAAACATAAAACTAATATATATTAAAATAGTAATATAATAAAGTTTAACAGTCTAGGCAGCTTAATCCTTATATGTTAAAGTTACTAAAATTATTTGCACTGCTATAAATAGCAGTTATATATTCTACAGTATAGTTATAGAGATCTATAACCTTCTTATATAAGATTAGCTAGATACTTATTAGTTTTTATAGGTATTTAAAGATAAGAACTATATTAAAGTATAATAGAAGTCTGTCGAGTAACTATAACTAAGCTATACAGCTTAGACGTCCTATCTTCAGTGTATTATAAGGTGCTATAAGACTGATAAAAGCACTACCCTATATACTGTTAAGTAGGACAGCTATATATATCTAATATAGAAAGCAGAAGAAGATTTTACAAGTTATAGCTAGCTATTAGTTAATTACTATCAGATCTATAAATATATACCTAGCTATAAAAGTTACTGCTAAAACAGCAAATAAGAGTAGTAAAATCGCTAGAAGATAAGAGAGCCTATATATCTTATTAATTAGTAATAAGCAATATCAACTTAATAGTAAGGATTTAAGTTTAGTCTAAGCATAAAAAGAAAAATAGTTCAGGCTCTGCTACCTCTATCTAATTAATACTAGAATACTTTCCCTGCCTTCTTCAGAGCAAAAGGTGTAATATAAATATAACTGTTATTAAATCAAGCTCTAATAATATAGAGATAGCTGATCTAGATCTAGTATAATAAGAATAATAAGCAGTATATTATATATAACAAGCCTAGGAAATAAACTATTATATATATACCTTGGATTAAGAAGCTACTTCTAAAGCATAGAAAGATCTATTAGTTAACAGCAGCTCTACTGCATGCTCTGCTTTAGCTAAGAACTATAATCCTGTTTCTAAATAATTACTATCTAATTAAATTTATATAAACAATCCTGGAAGCTAGGAATATTATAGATAACTAGCAATATAAATCAATTATATCTAGAGCTGCCTCTCTAATATATTGCATATTACACCTCTCAAAGAGATAAACAGTCAAACATAGCACTATATCACCTATACTACTGGTTATATAGATCTATAATGCTATGTCTAGGGAGTTTTATAACAGAAAATAACTAGAAAAATATCTTATAAAGCCTACTAATATAGAAACCAACAGAGCTCAGAATATCAAGTTATTATCTTAATATAAATACTATTATTAATCCAGAAGAGATATTAGAATATACTATAGAAGCTGATAAGATAAATATTAAACATCTTAAGTTTACCTACTATATAGAATAAAACAGCACAGCAGCCAGTCTCTTTTTAATCTTAGCTATATTAAGATATTATAATATATAGAACATAAAAACATACTTTAGATATATAACATAGAAAAAGACGATTTAAACTAATACTAGTTAGAAGTATCTTAGTGTTATTATATATTTATCTAGAAGCTATAATAACTTTCACTTTATTAACCTTATTAATACGTCTTTTTATCTGATCTTATACTGATTAAAAAGCAGCGTCTTGCTTTATAGCTGCTTTTAATTATACTAAGCCTGATATATATCACACTACACTATAATCAAATTATTAGCCTATAGTGTAATAACAGAAAGCACTAATAATAAAGCGCTAGATTATTTAATAGGTTTATCTAGCTAGCAAAAGTTTATACTATATACTAGCTACGCCCTAATAGTTGCTATTTTCAAGCATAAGGTTCTACTGCAGTATAAGCTGTGTACTAAAAGTATATATTTATAACTAGAGCAGCTTAACTAGTATAGTATAGATTAAGCTAGGAGAAGCTACTAGAGATCTATTAGTATATCTATCTTTAATATATATACTCTCAAAATAACAGCTGCTTAATATACTGCTTTCTAGTAGATTTCTAGTGCTACTTTCGCAGTATAGATTCTATCTATATATTAGGTATAAAAATATTATCTTATTGTTTGCTAGGTCTAAAGACTTAAAAAGCTGTTCGTCTAAAAGAAAACTGTAACTTATTAGTAATAGTCTGCCTCTTTATAATATGCAGGGTTTTACTTATATAGTGTTTATATTTTCCGAAAAAAAGGAATATATCTTAATTAGATAGCTGACTATATTTAAATTGCTACAGTCCTTAAATATAGCATTCTAGATAGTTATACTTATTAATATAATATTATAAGACTGCGGCTTATAGGCTGAGACTATATTATTAAAGGTGTATTTCCTAGAAAAACTTAGAATTACAGCTAGTAATAATAAGCATAAGTTAATATCTTCTTAGTGCTCTAGATAGTAATACTAAAGAGTTATTAATAATAAATTATATGCTGACAAGGTTTATAGTGTGAATATATTTTTAAAATAAGCCTTAGTATTATTTAGAACTATAGGAGTAATAGAATTAGATATTACTAGATTTAGTATAGAAATTTAATATATTATTACTACTATTAAGTTTGTTATATATATTGCTAAGTATAAGATAGTATGAGTATAAGAGGTGAAGCTAGTAATTAAAGGGATAATAATACTATATATATTATTATTTAAGAAGGATATTTAGTAGTCTTTATCAGATAATATAAACTATACTTATGCAGGTTTTAATAAGCCGTAGTAATTATAATTATAAAGAAGCTACTTATATTTTATATAAGCTTGCGCAATTTAATATAATAAGCTGATGCATAGCTAGTAAATATAGTTAGCTTAGTATATAAAGTGTTACTTATAAGTGCTAGGTTATATTCAGGTTTGCAATATATATAGTGTTTAATATAAATATTATTGCTTCACAGCTACTTTTAGTTAAGCAAGTTAATATAGTGAAATATTATTAGGTAGTAAACTTTATAGTCTCTATATAATATAGAACAATAAATAAGCATCTTTGCTAGAGCTTTTAATACTGAGTATAAAGCAATTAATAGATTCTAAGTTCTGATTAGACTAGAAATATTAATTAGGTATACCTAACTAGTAGCTTTAAGCTGCTGTATAGTTTATCTAAAGTATTATATCTCTAGTATCTTGTCTATCTTATCTATTTTATCTAACTATAACTTTATAATAATATTAGACACTTTATATAGTAATAGAGAGATCTATATAGATATACTAGCTGCTGCTATTTCTGCTTCTCTGTAAAATAGTATAGATAGAGTTATAAAGGATATACAGTCTATAATTATCTTTATTAAGTTTAATAGTAGTAGAGATACTATTATTATAATATATATCTTATCTCTTACTAGCTATCTACTTTATATATTGCTAATTCTAATATAGCTAAGAGTAGAGAGCTAGACTAACTAGGCTAGTCTAGAATAAACTCTGCTTTATATATAACTTAGACTGTCTATAATAGAGTTAGTCTATTCTAAGCTATAGAAAGATCTACTAACCTAGTAATAGCTTTACTATATAACTAAACTTAGACCTCTCTATATCAAAAAGAATTAGTGTCTTAGTATTTTATAATAATAGTAAGAATAATATTACTAGTCTTCTAATAACTAATTAGTATATTACAGCAGTCTTTGAAATATTTTAATATTATTAGCAAATAGATATCTTTAATATTACCTTAAGAGAAACCTTAACTTACACTTTTAGTCCCTAGCTTTTAAGAGATATTTAACGCTATAATCCGCTCTATAGGACTACCTAGGTATACTCAGTCTCACACTACTAAGATCAACTAATATATACTTTGTTAGTCTATAGCAGGAACTTAGCAAACCTCTCTACGCACTGCTTTCTATAATATAAGAGATTATATAAAGCATATAATAAATCCTATAATAAAGGAAAGCAAGTATAAAGCTTCTAGTTATAAGAAGTATGCTATTATTAATATAAATAAGATAATAGAATAAGAGAACTATATAGAAGCTAGCGCGCCAGCTTTAAAGCATCTTTAATTTATCTAGCAGAAGGACTTAAATAGTATAGCAGCTAGTTGCTCTTTAATTGCAACTATGCTAGATAAGTTGCGATTTTACATAGATAGGAAAACGGCTATAAGTATAAAGTAGACATAGTTAATAGTTATATAGTTACTAGTAGTTCTGCGATTTTTTAATAGAGTTAAATATTAATAAATATATTTCATTCGCGCTATTAGCTTAATTAGAAGAGTTCCTAGCTATGCTCTTAATAACAGACTCTGTCTATAAAAGCAATACTTTTATATCTTCTATTCAGCGCGCATAGATTTTACTATTTATTAGATATATCCTAGAAGTAAATACTAAATACTATATAATGCAGTGCATTACTTCCTAATATATTAGAAACCTGAAAACAAGCTAAGTGAAATAAGCTAATACTCTAAAAAAGTTATCTAACTAGAATATAATAACAGGAAAAAAGTAATAGACCTAAATATCTCGTTTGCTAGCTCCTAATCATTGCTATCTGCAAGGAAAATATCCTGATTCTAAGTAGGCTGAGAGATAGAGCGGCATGTCTAATAATAAAGGCCTTTAATTAACGTAGCAAAGCTAAGAGAGCACTATTAAGAGTACTGCCCAGCTGCGCATCAGTGAATTCTGCTTTAAGATCTGCAGCTATACCTATATAAGTATTTAAGATACTGTTAACTATTAGTAATATCTACTTTTTATTTTTATAAGCTATATACTATCTGTAATAGCAACTATTTATAGGATAGAGCTAAGCAGATCCTAATATGCCTATATAAATAGTATTAAAGAGCTGCTAGTTATATGAAAATCTAAGACACTAAAAGCTTTTCAGAGTTAGCAGTAGTTTGCCTTATAATAGAATACATAGTCTGCTTACTATATAAAAGCATTATAAGAACATACTAAACACCTCTATATTAAGTAAGTATAAGGCTTAGAACTACTATTACTGTTAAGCATTTATTCTTAAGGAGCTATACTTATATATATACTGCTTTTAAAAGTAAGTTCCTAAGAGAGAGTTAGCCTCGCAAGTAATAATAGCAGGTATACCTCTATAATATAACTTATTATATTAAGGCATACTATAGCAATAGTTTGTTAGTCTGCTAAATAGTACTAGATATCTATTAATAACTATAATAACAGTAATAATATATAGTCTATTTCTAAGCTTTTCTATACAGATATATCTTTAAAAAAAAGGCTAATATTATATAGAACTAGCTATATAACCGACTAAGTCAGGCGCTAGTAAGACTAGTATTAATATCTGATTAGTTAAGACCTGAGATATTATAGTTACAGATATTAAGGTCTAGAAAGCTATAGTAGTTATAAATTCAGCAAGTTATTAAGTGTTTAAAAGAAAGGAAATAAGTTATTAAAAGACTAGAGAAGTTATTATACTATATATATTAGAGGTTTAACTTAAAAATCTAGCAGCAACTTCTAAATTATGCTATTTATACTAGCATAGTTAATGCTTGCTCTTATACTGCTTCTAGTTATAATAAATATAGATATATATATTATTACTCTATATTATAGTAATGTTAGCTTATATAGGTCAGACTAATAAATAATTATCTGAGATAATAAGCAGAAGTGCTCTAGATAATAACAGTAGAACTATATAATAATAAGCAGCAAATAACTAAGCTGTGTTATAGAAGGCAATAAATATAAAGGTTAAGAGATTAGCTAGTATTTGCGCATAAAATAGTGTTAATATATAACGTCTTATTATAATAATAATAATATAATAATATTCTACTTACTTAAATATTCTATATAAAATAAACAAATAGACTTTTATATATATAACCTTATATAAAAATGTTTAGTTTATTAACCTATAACTTTATAAATGCTTACGTAATCCCTTATTATGTAATCCTACTTATATAATTAAGAGCTTTACAGCTTATGTTTCAGGTTATCTTTCCCCTCCTTTTTCCCTACCTTAGGATGTAACCTGCCAACTACATCAACCAGAATCATTATAATATATTCCTTCTCTATCAATTATCTATAAAATTAAATACCTATAAATACTAAGGATTATCACTTTGTATTATAATATATCTCTATCTATAACCCTATACTATATAGGCGTATATACTACACCCCTGAATACCTTTATACCTATGCTAACAAATAGCGCCTGCAGTAACTAGAGAGATATTATTAGGTTTAAAATCAGACGTAAAGCTTTATATTTATATTACTGCATTATATCTATTTATAGATTAACAGGCTGGTTAGGTGGAATAAGATGCAGTATAAGCAGGTATAATATTTATATACTCAGGCTACCTAGGCTAAAGTATTATATAATAGTATAATATACCTTCTTAGTAATCAGAAGATTATAGTACTAGATAATATTATAGAGAAATAGTATACTATAGTTCAGTTTCTATTCTTAACCTTATTAAAACTAGCTACTACTATATAAAATAACTATTAATTTACTATTAGAAGATAAAACTATATAATAGAAAGCCTAGCTAAGAATAAAATAATATGCTTTTTAATAATATACTCTTAACTACTATTTTTATTAAACTTAGGCAGATAGAAAGCGCAGGCTTTATTCTAGCAGATAAAGTGAAGTCTTCTAAATAAGCTGCACTTATAACTTATAACCTATATTTTGCTTAGTTGCCTATATATATATTTCAGATTATATAGGTTGCAACTACAGACGTCAGCAAAACATTGAAATTTATTATAAGAAAGGTTTTTAAAGTATAGTTACCTAGTATTCCCTTTATAGTTAGATGAATATATTATATACTAGCTAGTAATTACGGAATAAGACTAATAATAGAGAGATAAGATATTATTAAGTGCAGGTGAAGAGACTAAGTAAAGGACTAATATATTAACTCTTAAAGCTAGTATGCTTAATAATCAGCCTTATTATATTAAGATCTGTATGATTTATATTATACTAACCTTTATAAGTAATAATATATAAGATCTATAAGTATTACTAGTTTAGAACACTTACTAACTATAGTATAATAGGAAATGCTAAGCTTAAGTACTTTATAAAGATAAGAGAGATATACTGCTAGATTTCCTGTAATTTAAGATATAAAATATAAATAATATATAGTTCTCAGGATAAGTTTGTAAACTAACTTAACTTTAATATAAGTCTATTTATTTAGCTTCTCTAATTAAAGTTTTATTAGAAACTAGCTTAAGCTTTTGAAGAGCAGTATATATATATAACTATAGCAGTTATATAGTAGCTAATTAATTTATATATAAAGCAAGACTAATGCTTTAATTATAAAGCAGTAGCTAGCTATAAAAAGGCAAATAATATAGGTTTAATATATAGGAAGATACTATACACTTTGAGCAGGAGGATAGGAAAGCAACGTTTTAATATTACCTTTTTTGTTTTTATTTGCTAAACTATAAATAGTTGCTATACTTCTAATAAAGCATATATATTATAAGTTTCTACTTAATACAGATATAGTAAGCTTTAGACTAAGATAATATATATTATAAAGCTTTATAGCTTATATTTAAACTTTTCAGCTTATTTAGTAATAATATTAGAACTATAGAAACTTATTCAGTAAATATTTATTATTAAGTCTAATTATCTATACTAAGCAGCTATACTTATATATAATTAGATAGTATATATATAGATAATTATATATCTTAATTACTTAAATTTAATACTTAGTAATAATAATAAAGCGGCTGATAGATTATAAGTTCTAGTTTAGCCTATAAAGTATACTAGACAGAGTTTATTACTGTTCTCAAGCTTATCTATAAGGTAGAGTTAGCATCTAGATATTACTTAGAGTATTTTTAACTTTATAACTTAAAGTATTATAGACTTGAAGTATTATGCTACTTCTACTAGAAATTATATACCTTTACTAGGTATAAGGTTATCTGCTCTAATAGCTATAATATTAAAGTTTAAGGATATAATAGCAAAAGATATAATTAGCTATTATTAAAATAAGAATCTATCTTAGATAATAATAGGATTTACAGAAGCTAATACTTAATATTTATAGATTATTAGAAAGAAGTTTATTATCTAACTACTTTATTTGCTTATATATACTACTCTCTAGTAAAATTATACTACTATTATTACTATATATAGGGTTGCTTCTCACAAAAGACTTAAGTGCTAGTTAGTACTGCGCACTACTCTATTTCAAACGTAGTCCTTATATCTTTAATAATAACCTATTTAAATAGCTTTAAGTTATATATTAATAAATAGTATAGCAAAGGTATTCTATAGAAAGCTTTCTAAGGTAATTAGTAACCTATAATATAGAACTTCTGTAGAAGCCTTCGACCTTTATTATAGTAAAGCATACAAGTTATCAGTTCATCCTTTTCCTAGTTAAACAGACTGCTAAAACTTCTAACTCTTATTTCAACGTTTATATTATTGCTATCTTCTTAGATATTCAAAGTAAACTATAGATAAGAGCCTTAGATATGCGAAAGAACTCTGCTGTTAAGTCTAGGACTTTTCAGTAAATCAGCTAACTTAGCTTTATACTAAAGATCTTCTGTCCACTCTATAGATATAGCTACTAAATAAAGGTTCTAGCAATTTTCACTATTAGCAAGTTGCTTAAAAGCAGACCTAAAGAAGATAGAATTAGCTCTAAGTTTAATAGCTGCTTTATACTATTTATTATTCATGAAAAATATGTTTATAATATAATTAAGTACTTCTTTTGCTGACCTAGTTATCTAGGGCAAAGCGTTAAAATTATCTAGTTAAAGGATAGAGACTTAAAGCTATCTATATTAAGTAGCGCTTATATACTATATAGATTTACTATTTAACCTTTTCTCTATGCAGCTATATAGTATAAAAAGCGTTTTTAATAGTAGTAGTGAACGACTATATTAATAATACTCTCTAAAAGAGGCTATTAATAGCTAGTTACTAAGTATTCTACTTAGGATTTCTATATTAATTATAGTCTCTTATAATAGATTAAGATAAAGCTAATATTAGAGTAGTTAAAGTTATCTATAAAAGAACCTTAAGATTAGTAAAAGCGCTCTTAGTATCTGCGAAACTCTGTATACTATATATACTATATATATAGTCTATATACTAAAAGTATAAGTCTTAAGAAGCTAATAAATACTTCTAAAAAATAATAACAACTTGCTATTAATAAGGACTTCTGTAGATTAGTTGCTTGCAGCAACTTAAATCAGCGATTTTAAGTAGGCTAGAATACTTTCTTAGTAATAGCAATAGTATCTCTAGAGTTTCTAACTAGAGAAGCCTATACTAGTTACTATAATCTTAAAGCAAGTGTGCGCGCATGCTTAGTTTAAGGTTTCTCTAAATCATATAATATTAAAGGATAACCTGATCTATTTCTATAACCTAATTAACCTTTATATTATAGCTAACTACTAGGGTTAGATACTATATACTTATATGCTATTATTAGATTAAGAGCCTTAAAGTTATAATCTGTTTAGTTTTATCTAATAGAAGCTAAAAGTATATTAAGGCTATCTTATAGTACTAGTAAGTCTTGCTTATCTTTTATCTATTTCTCTGCGCTTTTATTTAAACCTAATCTAGATAAATATATCTATTTTATACTGTTCTCTAAGCCTAAGGTATTTAACTTATCTATAACACTTAAAAATCTGCTAAAAACGTTTTAAAGCTATATTATAGCTTTGTTAATATTAGCTATAAAGGTAGTACCTATGAAAGCTATACCTTTCTAGTAGTCTAGTTTTTATCTAAAGCAGCTAGAGTTTCTAATAAGTTCCTCTAGATGTTTCTCCTTGCTGATTAGTACTTTTTAAGACTGTATAGTATTATTAGCAAGATTAATTGCATAGGTTTTCCTACTTAAGGCTGCAACTATATTGTCTATATCTGTTAAGAGAAGTAACCTGTTTAAACAGCAAAGATATTTAAAAAGTCTAGCTACTATACTAGGCTTTTATTTAACTAGGCTAAAATATAAAGAACAGCACTAAAGTAAGTATATATTGCAGATATCTTTATTTAATATTAATGTAAATACAGCTATAAAGTTTATAGAAGAAGCTAGATATTAATCTAAAATAAGCCTGGTAAGAATAAGCAGGCTATACCTTCTATATAAATATATACCATATAGCAGACCTTTAAAAGGATAATTCTCAGCTGTTAAGGCTATTATAGAAACAGCTTTTAATATAAAGTGCTAACTTTATAATAGCTTCTACTAAGCTAGCTGCATAGGTTTAATATTAATATCAGCATCTATATAAAGAGTGCTACTATATATACTTTTAAATCAGCAGATATTTAGTTTAGAGCTGCATTATATACTATATAAAAGCTGTCACTAGTAAATATAATAAGAAATACTAAGCCTCTATAAACTTAACTATAAATATTATAAATTTAATATAGTAGGAAATATAAGATTATAGTACTGCGTAAGTATCCTACTAATAAGATATAAGACTAACCTGCTTAAATAAGATAAGCAGTACTGTCTTACTATCTACCTAGCAGTTAACTACTCCTACAGCAGACTAACTAACAATATATAATACCTGCTGTTTAAACAAGTTAGAGAAGACATTAATAGAACCTCAGGAAAACAATTTATTAACTTTGTTATAAGCAGTCTCTATAGACTGCTCTAAGGAAAAAAGTTTGTTATTAAGGTAGCTATATTTCTAGTATACCTGAAAGTCTTTAAAGCTCTTAATCAGCCAGATAACTATTTAGCAAACAGCAAAACAAATCTGTTATTTAAGTTTAATAAAGTGCTAGACTTTAACTTTTGCTATATATCTATTATTATTAAAGTGCTAGAGCAAGTCCTGATATTCTCTGCGCAGATTTAAGATATCTATACGCTAGAAGATACTATATACTCTGGAGTATTACTAGCAACTCTCTATTTATACGACGAGTTAGTGTCTAGAAAAATGTTATATATATACTACTGTGTTTAAATTCTATTCCCTGATACCTATAAGTTAACTATACACTATATATAGGCTGTTTTTCAGTTAAATACTACAGATATATCTAAGTCACTTTTTAATATACTTAGTAATAATAAGGTGGAGTTTACAAGCTATTTAATATATAATATAGATAAAGATCTATTTAATAACGAAAAAGATAGAAGTTCTCTAGCTGAATTTGATTTTATTACAGGCTCAGACTTATTAAATAAAGAACTATCTGATAATAACTATTAAAAAATATCAAATATAGACTTTAAGTTCCTTAAAGACTTAGAACTATTAGAAGAAAGCTCTAGGTTTAATATTAAGGAATAGTAAGATAATATATATTAAGTGATTCTTAATATATATATATAGCTGCGCAATAGAATATATTATAACTTGCTTATTTAATAGAGCTTTTTATATTATTTTAGCTCTTAAGTAATATCTATACTTATAAATAAGCTAGTAGGTATCAGCTTCTACTAAAGACAGCCTTTAAGAATTATTAGTATAGATATAATATACTGCTAGAGCATTATAAATTAGATAATAGTCTCTTCTTTATATAAGAGCGCAGTATATAACTATTAGAGATAATATGCTATAAACAGCCTTATAACGTTCTAAGTATTATATTCTAGATAAAGCTATAGAAAATAAGTTATTTAATACTAAGTTTATTATTATTATAAAGCTTATTAAGAACAGAAGAAGATATAAAGCTAGGTATTAATCTGTAAGCTGCTCCTTAGCACTAGAAGTAATTTCAGCTTATTCTCCTATATAAGCAGATAAGCAGATTTAATCTGTTATATTTAGTATAAACTACTTATTATAATAATATCGCGCACTTAATAAAGCTCTTAACTTAGTCTCAACTTATAGTATATAGTTAAGGCTAGCATTAAAACCTAGTAATATAAATATCTCTTGTCTACCTCAGTCTTTCTATGCTTACTAATAACTCTATAATAGCTTATTAATTACTAGCTTTCGTTTTATTACTATTCCAGCTTATTATATTAACTATAACAGCAAAGTTAGCTATAGATATCTTTTTATAGGTGCTAATATATATTATAAGTATTTATAGTGTTATCTAGGCTTATATTACACTGAAAGTTATTAATATAGTCTGAGTATATCTGTATAATATTAGCTATATCTGCCTGCAATCTAGAAGATATAGCTACTTATATCTGTTTAAATATTACTGTCTAATCTGAACTATTACTATATATTTAAATAAGCTGCTTGTTTAGCAACTAACTAAGTAAGATCTATTATTCCTATTTATCACCTATCTAACTTATTAAAGCTGCAGTAACTATAGAGAGAGCTTTATACAAAGTATATCCTAAAGTATTACAGAGAACAGAAGTCTAATAGATACTTATTATTAGCTGCAGTGTTATATTTCTAACTATAACACTCTATCTTTTCACTTATATATTATATACTAGAAGCCTAAGAAAGGATAATTGTATAACTATCTTTGCAGTAGTAATTAGTACTAAACTCTTAAGTAAGCCTTTCTGATATTATCTTTCAAGCTCTACTTATTACCCTCACTATAATCTACCTTCATATTATAAGCATCAGCTTCAGTATATAGTATTAGATAATACTTATTAGGAATAGTGTTATTATTTAAAAGGTCTAAAGATATAAACCTTCTAACTAGTTATAGTGTATTGCTCTAACACTGAAGCAGATGCTCTATATCAGAAATCTAATCTATACTATTCTGTAAGCTGCTGTAAAGCTATTAATCATGCTTTTCCTCTGCTATATCTTCCTGTTAGAAACTTTCTAGAGGATTGCACAGGGTATCTAGGTCGTTCTGCTACTACACAGCATACTCTTTACTATTCTGTTTGCAGTATAATATATATCTATTTAATCGATCTAGGACTGTATAATAACTAACTGCTAGTGTCTAAACCTATGAATAGTAAGATATAGCAGTAGCAGACTTACTATAGCTGAAAATATTGCTATCTTGCTTCTGCTGATCTTATATATATAATAGCTGAAGGTTTCTCTTTAGTAGTATCTAGTAGTTATTACACTCTTTAGTATTAGTTCTTTATAAGTCTGATACCTCTTATCTAGCTTAAGAAATAAATAGGAAGGCTTATACAGCATATAGCGCCTGCATAACCTCAGCTATCTAAGTTAAGTATCTAGTGAAATACAATATAATATTTAATAAGACGTAGGATTATATAGATATTATAGTGTAGTTATTTATTAAGCAGTCTATAGTAATGCTATATATAAGTCTGCCTAGCCTATATCTGCTGATTATTAGAGTCTAGTCTTAATATCGACTTATACTGTTGAAAAGCATCTTCAGCTGGGATAGTTTAAAACGCAGGTTAAATCTCTCTCTTAATTAACTGAAGTGAAACTGAACATAAGTATAGAGAGATAGTAGCTATAGACTGCAGTATATAGGTAACAGAGTCCTTATAATAAGAACTATAGAAGTTAATCAGCAGTTCTTCCTAGCTATAGATATACTTCCCTTTCTACTACCTGCCTACTTTAAGCTAAGTAAAGCTATATAAAGGCAAACCTTATAAAAGGATTATTAGAGTGTTATTTTTAATAGAGAGCTTATTTAGTAGCATTTTAAGATAAGCAATTAAGAAGAACTAAAGTAATAGTATATAATATAGAATCTTTCCTGTTATACTGTAAAATACTAGCATATCACTAGTCTCTTCTTTAGAAGGCAGTATAATAAGTTATAAGGCAGATCACTTAGTTATAATTTCAAGATATAATTAAAGTAGAAGTTTCTTAGTAATTATCTAACCTATAATATCTAGTCTAGCAATTTTATTATAAAGGCTATTACTACTACTTTTTAGAACTATACCTATAAAACTTTAGTTTATAATAGCATAGTAGTAGTAATTTCTACAAAATACTATATATAACGTTCAACTAATAAAGCTTATACTTAGTAATAGCGCCTAGCTAAGCAACAGCTCCAGCTATATAAAGCAAAAGCCTCAGCAATTAAGCTAGAGAAGAAGAGAGAACACTAACAGCAATCTTACACAGGAATAATTAGCGCTTACCTAAAGCACTTAACTAGAATTATCTCTTGCCTGCTATATAATAAATTAAGTAGTAATCGATAAACACCTTTTCTAGTTATTTTTATATAATGCAGATAGAAAACCTTATAAGCTTATCCTATCAGAGCTATAGCTATTTTTCGTTATCTGCTAAGCTCTTCTTTTTAGCCTGCTGCACCCTGCTAGCGCAATATAGCAGAAAGCAAGGCTATATAAGCATAATCTTAGTAAATAATATATAAAAACAATAAACAGCTCCTAGTATATAAACTCTAAACAAATATATCTATATCTAGCTTTCCAGGCTTTATATAAGAAGCTTATAACCTTGTACTATTTAACTTAACAGTCTTATAAGCAAGTAGTATAAACTGCTAACAGAGCAGAATATTACTCTCAGTACTTATATACTAGAGTAATAAGATAGTATATAATATAGATATTATAGAAGGTATAGCTATCTTTAGAAGTTTTAAGTGCTGGCTGCTATACTACTAATAATTCTATAAAAGTGCAGACAGGCAAAAAGCTAGGCTATAATCTGAGAATAAAATTATTAGCCTAATATAGCTGTCTTTACTAAGTTAACTAGTCTCTATAAATATAGATAGAAAGCCTAGATATTAATCTAGCTGCAGGATATATATATACTTATATAACAGCTTAAATCTATAGATCTTATTTATATATCGCTTATTTCTGCTAGAATTTATTCTCCTTCACTTCCTTAAAAACCTCACTAACTTATATCTTATAGAGGTATAAATATACTAGCCTAAAACAGTATACTACTAACTGCTAGCACTAAAATAGATAATAATAAGCAGATAATATATATAGAGCTTATCTATATTATATTCCTTAGCAAGGAAATAAAGCAGATAAACCTATACAAACTATATAACTAGTTTAAGCAAAACACTAAGAGAGCTAACAGAGCATATAAAGGATAGAAAAACAGTATCTGCTTAAACCTCTGCTTAAACTAGGTTTATAGAGATCTACAAAGAAAGTAAGAGAAGCCCCTGCTAACTTTTAGTATATAGGCTTTCTAGCGAGTAGATAGTAAGAGCTCTCTTTAGAGGCTAGTAAAAGCATGCAAACCCTGTATAAATTGCAGGAAAAAGATAAAAATATTAACTATTAGAACTGCTAAGCAAAGCAGCATAGCACTGCCCTCTACACTATATATATCTCATTCGCGCAATATTTTACTAGAGAATATATCTGAAACAGTTTATAACTATAGTAGCTTTAGAGCTAGCAACAGCTATATATCCTCTAAGAGAAGCTAGCTAGAAAAAGAATGCTCTACTAACTACTTAATACTAAGTCTAATTATATTAACGCAGAATAGCTTAGACCTTGTATATAATCCTTTATAAGTATAGAATCTAGACAGTAGATACTATATTAACTAGCTCTACTATAATTGCTCTTATAACTAGCACTAGCTTAGTTAGATAAGTGTTAGTAATATATTACCTCTATATACCACTATAATATATCTTCTGATATAAGTGAACGCCTATATAAGTTTAAGTAGTCTCTTAGAAACGTCTGTCTAATAGAAGAAAACCTAATAGTTAAAATTATAAGGCTTAAATATTATATTTAGTGTTATAATAAACTATTAGCAGGTATCTATTAAAAAGTATACAGCTTAGTACTATACTATACTATATATATATATATATAGTAGAGATAAAAGACAGAAATAATACCTACTCACACTATAAAAAGCGCAAATTCTATCTACTTAAAGTCTTACTATGCTCTTCAGTTTATATGCTAAATTAGCTGTGCTAGAGCCTAGCAATATACCTATAAGCAACTGCTGTTAATATAACTAAAATTCAGCTGTATTAGCAGATTTAGTTATTTTATTCACTGCAAAGCTAGATTAGCACTGCACCTAGCTTAAAATAAATACTTAAGTAGAAGTACCTCTAAAGCGTTAATAAAAAGTTTTTAACGATAACTATCTATTTATGCTGTATATTACTAGGTTTAAGTCTAGCTGCTCAGCTTATTCTAGCTCTTTAACTGCTTTCTGCTGCTGCTATAAAACAGACCTATCTCTTATCTGCTCTGTAATAGCTAGTAAATTTAACTTAGTATATATAATAACCTGTTATAAATATATAAGCTAGCTGCATACTATAACTAAGAACTAAATATATATTATAGAGACTATAAACTATACTTAGAGACTGCTAAACAGCCTGCTATATCTAGATAGCTAGTATCTAAATATACTTATACTAATAAGAAACATAACAAAGCAGGTTATTATAGAAAGACTTAGCATAGACATTACTATACCTAATATAACCTAAGGCTATAATAAGATCTATCTTTCCCTAGCTCTAGTTAGCATGTCCAGCATAAAGCCTACACTTATTACTAACACTAATATCTTACCTTATAAGCAGCTTAAACAGCTAAAAAAATCTACTTTCTACTATAAACTTATAATAAGACTGCTGTTAACCTCTTATAGTAAAGCTACCCTGTTTATAATATTAAAGTTTGCTAACTATATCTATAGTTATATGCTCTTCTTATTTGCTAATACTGTCTGCTTTTTTACTAATAATATTAGTAGTATAGAGACTATTACTTAGCAGCTAATATTATAGCTAGAGATAGACATACTATTTATATTATTAGTATAGCTATAGCTAGTAGTTATTATAAACAGCAGAGAAGAAAACTCTATATATAGTTAGTTATTATAAGCTGTCTATAAAAAGACAGATACTTATATATCTAAACGCTTCCATAGTATCTATATAATTAGCCTAGCTAAAATAGCATCTAAGTCCTTATAACACTGTTTGCATTCCCTTTAATAGGATATACTAAGTAATAAGCTTTCTTATATAGCTGAGATAAAATAGATTAAATATATACTTATAAGCTGTCTCTTCTCAGCTACCTACCTCACTAGCCTTCTTTGCTATACTATAAAGTATATTAGTAATATTATTATGCTGCTCTTTAACTTTCTTACTATATCTCAGCTGGACAGCTTAGTAGCAGCAGATCTGCTTATATATCTCGCATGCTTTTTAATATATTATAACTCTGTTAATAACTTAAAAAGATTTGCTATACCTATTATCACCTCCAGCTTTATACTAAACTATTACTCTCTAAGTATACACTATATATTTACGACATCCACAAGCATTTATTAGTGCTAAGCTCTACTAATAAAATACAGTCTTTAATCTGCATAATATCTTCTAGATATTTTATAAGAATATATATTATAATATATACAGCACTGCCGTCCTTACGCATAAAAAGTCTATTAACTTCGTCTTACTATCTTAGTTCTCTAAAATAATTAAAGCTTAGATAGCCTATATATTCTAGCAGCTGATAATAAGCTAAAGCTTAGTATTACTCTACTAACAGCTTATTACTACATTTATAAAAGACTAGACCTAGCTACAGTCTAATAATATATATTACTATTACCTATAGGGCTATCTATAGTTCTTTTCTAAGTGCAGTCACAGCTAATATATAAATTATATTAAAGTATTTAGTATTAAGAGCGCAGCTAATCTATAGCTTATTAAGGTTAATAATTATATCCTCTGCAGATAAAACATTAGTATATAGGTATATATAAAGCTAGACACTGCATTAGTCTAGGTCCTATATATTAATAGCAATAAAATACAAAAGAAATACCTTCTGAAGCTACTAAAGCAGCTTAAAAATAATATCAGCCTACCTAGCTACCTAGTACAGCAAAACTTTAACGTTGTCTTTAGCATAAGCTTAAGTTGATTATAGAATACTACTGCTGCAGATATATATACAGGCGATATCTAAGCTGATAGATTATCCTAGGTGCTATTAGTATAAATGCTCTCTATATCAACAGCTAGACAATAGATAAGTGCATCAGCTAATTTAAGTCTTTCTCACAGCATACCTTCACGCTTTACAAGGTTCTATCTATTCTAATTATAAGCTCTTTTATATAACTAATAATACAGATCCCTGTTTTTGCTATAATTATCTAGGCTGCAGCTATACTTCTTTTTAATAGTAAGTATTTATTATATTATATTAAACAGGCCTTGTAAGATATATTTAGCTCTAATAAAAACATTATTAACTACTTAGCTGCTAATAAGATAGGTATAATAGTTAGCATAACAGTTGCTACTATTTAAAATATAAATACCTGCATCTTTACTAACTATAATAGTACAGGCTAGCAAAGCAGAGATTGCAGCAGTTTACTCTGTTTTTATTAAAGCAATCTGATACTATAAAAGTTAACTAATACTAACAAGCTAACCAGACTATAAACTACTTAAAACAAACGTTAAAAGAAGCTAGGTAGCTTTATAAGAGATATATATAATCCCTATAAGTTCCTATACTAAGCCTGCCTATATATATTAATTACTAACTACTATACTAATATATTTTGCAGCCTCTAATATACTTCTACTGCACTATAGTTAGTACTAGGTATATAACTTACAGCTATAGTTAATTGCCTGCTAGAGAACTAATTAATACTAATAAGTATATAGCTATTTTATACCTTAGTCTATTAATAGCCTTAAAACGTTCTAAGACAGCAGCTTAGTAGCTAATAACCTATCTATTATTACTTTATAAGAAGTAGGTTCGATATTCTCTAAGGCATCTAACTTAAGCTTTCTAGTCTTAGTAGGCACTAGCTCTTCAGCTTATATATCTGAAAGTAGTAAGTAGCAGAACTGCTTCTCTCTCTAGCTTATATAAGCATTTCTAAACTGTAAAAAGAATACTTAGCAGCAGGTTATTATATAAAAGAATATCAGTTAATTAAGTAAGTTCTTCTGCTTTAATATTAAATTCAACAGCTTTAAACTGCTGTTAGACAGTCTATCTAGCTTTAATAACTCTAATTATAATAATAAGTGTACTTTTAAAGGCCTGCTAATACTGAGGTGTCTAGTACTATATATAAGAGTGAAGCTATTTCTCTTTAAGCTATATACTTTGCAACTATATATATTTTCTGATAAGAGATATAAATGCTATAAATATATCTATTACTAGCTGCTTACTAGCTCTAAAAACCTAAAGAAGTTTATATAGCAGCTTATAAGAAGCAAAGCTTGTTTCTATATTAGTAGCTATAAAGTAGAAAGCAAGTTTGCGTTATACTTAACAGCTTATCTAAATAGTTATTTCTTTCTAGAGGTGAGGTTTTATATAGCTAGTCTATAAGAGTTGCTTAGTATCTGTCTGTAGGAAATATATAGCAAAGGTTATAGTATTAACAGCTTGCTTTTTATAGTGCAGCAGCTAGTATAGAGCTAAAAGCTAGACTAATGCTTTAGTATCTTAGACTACTATAAGAAACAAAGTTAGAATAATAATAATAAAGATACTAGCTATAAGCGAATAAGGTTAAAGAAGTAGATAGATAGATTTAATAAGAGCAGACTATACTAGTAATATAAGTTTAAAAAGAAAGCTATTAAGTTAGTAATATAGATACTACTATAATATAAAGGCTGATTACTATTATATATAAAGCTTAGCATTTAAGAAGTATAGCTTAGCTAGTGTAAGGGGCTGGCCCCTAGGCTTATTCAACATAGAGGTGCTGTCGATTGACTATTCTAAGCTGAAGAAGGAAGAAAGGACTTTACAGGGATAGGCACCTAACAGCGGTGAAGCAGGCCGGGTTAGGCGGCGTACTGCGGCAGAATAGTGGGTCCAACGGAGCCGGATCTCGGTAACTCCGGCGAAGCCGGAGATATCAATCCGGGCTCTAGCCTGTGACATCACCCCCCCGCTCCCCTCCGGCGGCGCGCCCGCGGCGCTAAGGCTGGGTCTCCATCGTGCTCCATCGCAGAGCCATAACGGCGTTCGTAAGCCTCCATTGCTTCTGTCCCCTGGAGCGTCTCGACAGGCTCCCAGGTCCTCTCTGTATATCCTTCCCACTTAACCAGAACTTTGCGGCGTCGCCTGCGCCCTTGACGCTTCCAGGTAGCAGCGTCGATACTCTCTACACTCCAGGTCTCTTCGCTTTTATTGTCTATAATTGGTGGCGGCTGCTTGTCATCTAACGTTTGACCAGGTAAGGGGTCGTTACCTGCGCGCTTCAGGATATCCACATGGAAGCGTGGGTATATAGCTGCTGGTACATCAAGCTCTACCACGTATAGTGAGATGACTTTTATAACTGTGTACTTGTGGTGTAACTAATCCAGTTTCTTGCAAGGCCTAGGGGATCTGTAATGCTCTATATAAAGCTAGACTTTGTCGCCTACTTCTAGTCTCTCTATAGGCTGGCGCTTCCTATTAGCCAGCTCCTCATAGCGTTACTGTGTTGAGGCGAGAGTTGATTGGGCTATATCTATCACATCTTGAAGCCTTGTTACTAACTTGCAGGCTTAGCCTTCACAGGTGCCTTCAGAGCTTGCTGGGTCTGCTTCCTTGACCTTAATAGGCTCTAGGTTATATCTATGCTCTAGGAAGAAGCTACTCATCCTAATAGCGCTATTATCGCGGCTATAAAGCGCTAGCTGAGCTGCTGGAAAGTTATATGCCCAGTCCTTCTATGAGTAGGTGACGTAGTTATATAGGTAGGCCTAGATCTCCTGGTTCATCCTCTCTAGGCCTCTATCAGTCTGCAGGTAGTAGGCAGTGCTAAGCTGCTGCTCTATTCCTAACAGCTTACAGAACTGCCGCCAAAAGCAGCTTATCCAGTTACTTCCCCTATCGCTCACAATTGATATAGGGACGCCGTGGAAGCAGAAGTGGCAGCTCAGGAATCGTTCAGCGCAGGCTTCGGCTTCCATACTTTGCATAGCTTCGAGGGTTACGCCTTTACCTAGCCAGTTGATAATTACCTAAAGGAACCTCTCGTTCTTATCTGTAGGGGGTAGATCTATAATGAAATCTATAGCAAGATCGCTCTGTATATGCTGTGGTATCAGCAGTAGCTTTAGGAGTCCCTTGCAGCGTTCTCTCTAGATATAACTTCGCCCATAACTATTGCAGTTACAGCAGAAACGCTGTACTAACTGCGACTGGCCAGGCTAGTAGAAGCGTCTGCTGACTAGTGCGAGGGTATTATCTCTACCAGGGTGGCCACTAAGCACTAAGTCGTGGATACTTTGGACGATATGAGTATGTAGCATGTTCGCCTCCCTATCTAGGTCTTTGCTACCTGGTACCTAGATCTGATCTCTGAATAGCAGTTAGTTACTGTTATTAATCTCGCACTCAGCAATCTGAACCTTTAGCTTGAGGCTAAGTAGGAAGCTTCTTTCTCGTTGTTTCACAGCAGTATAGGCCTGCTGGTAGACTTCGTCTCCTGCTTAGGTCTGATCCCAGAGCTGCTGTAGTTCTTTATCGTCGGTAAATACAAGCATTGCTGGTGCTACCTCTACATGTTGTGTACGCGTTGAGGGAAGGGCTACTTCGGGAAGAAGCTGGAGAATCCAGCCTTGTTTGCGCTTGTCTTCTAGGGATGTAGGTATGTCTTGTTCACGTCTAGAGAGTGTGTCTGGCACTACTGCTTTGCTTCCTGGGCGGTACTATATCTCAAAGTTATACTGAGATAGCTCCTCTGCCTATCGGCTTTGTTGTTCCGTGAGCTTCTGTTTCTGCATAAAGTACTTAAGGTTCCTATAGTTGGATAGGATCTTAAAGCTCTCAATGCTCTGTAGCTCTGCCCTCTATTCTCGCAGGCAGCTTATAATAGCTAACATCTCCTTATTATAGATTAAGTAGTTAAACTAAGCAGCATTCAGCTGCTGCGAGTGGTATGCTACTGCGTGACGTCTTCTATGCTTATCTTCTTGCGATAGTACTTCTCTAAGAGCAAAGCCTGAGCAGTCAGCCTTAACGTAGGTTGTAAGCTCAGGGTCTAGTTAGTGTAAGACAGGCTTTGCTGCAAAGATCCTTTTTAGCTCTTGGAATGCTGCTTCTTATTCCTCACCCCAGCAGAATAGGGCACCCTTCTTTGTAAGGGCTATAAGGGGCCCAGCGATGTTTGAGTATGCTGGGATAAAGATCTGGTAGTAGTTTGCAAATCCTAAAAAGCTCTGGACTCCTTTAACTGTCTTTGGCGCAGCCTATTTCTTAATTGCTCTTAATTTCTCAGGGTCGCAGGAGATGCTTATACCAGCTGTAACAATAAACCCAAGATATTTAACAGTCTTCACAGAAAACGCGCACTTATATAGGTCTAGCTAGAGGCCAGCATCAGCTAACTTGCAGAGGACTAGCCGGACCTTCGCTTTGTGGTCCTTTTGTGACCTATTTAAGTAGATCAGTATGTCGTCTATATATACCGTCGCAAAGTCGTCAAGGTATTCTCAAAGTACGCTATTAATATACTGCTGGAACGTGGCAGGGGCTCCTGTAAGGCTAAAGAGGACAACTAGCCACTTGAATAGTTTATATCTAGTTTGAAATACTGTCTTATGCTCCTCTCCTTCTGCAATTCTAATCTTATAGAACGCTGCTACTACATCCAGTTTTATAAACCACCTTGCAGCGCTAATAGTCTGTAGTGTTTCCCGAATCAAGGGGAGGGAGTATCGGTCGCGCTTAGTGAGTTCGTTGAGGGCGTAGTAGTCAACACAAAAGCATATCCCTCCTCCTGGTTTCTATACGAACAGTACTAGGGCTGATGCTTCAGAGCTGCTAGTGCAAATAAAGCCTTTATCTAGTAGGTCTTGCAGGGTCTTCTGGAGAACGAGGAGCTCTTCTCGTGACATCCTATAGAGCGGGCCCTATAGTAGTACAGCCTTGTTACCCTTACTATCCTGCTTAATAAGGATCTTATAGTCAACCCTAGGGTGATATAGTGAGAGGTTAGCAGCCTTATCAGGTTAGAATAGCTTGCAAAATTCAGCTAGAACAGCTGGCGAAAAGAGAGCCTTAAGGTCTGCTTTCTCTGTCTTCTTTGCGAGGGCTTTCTATATGTCTGCCAGGCTAATAGCCTGCACTTTATATGCTGCAGTTTCTCTAGTTTGTTGTTGCGCCCTCTTATAGAGCGTTATAAAGGGGGCTCCTAGGAGGAGTTGAGCAGTTCTAATCTGGCGTATTCGTTCTAGCTCTTCCTCACCTTTCAGTTGTAAGTCTATACTACCTCTCCTATAACATATCTGTTGCGCAGAAGCATTATATACAACGCAGTTCCGTTCCATCCACGGTTTCCTAAGGAAGAGGTCATTCCTAAGACTGCAGACAGTATACGCAAAGATCTTCTCATTATAGCTATATAGCTCTAGGTTAAAGATAACTACACCTGTTGCTTTTGTAGCGTTTATAGTATTGCTAAAGCTGCCTAGTATCTGCTCTGAGCAGTCTATTATTAGTAGGCGCAGCCTGCAGGCGAGGTTATAGTTAATAAGGGTATATAGGTCGCACCTAGTATCTACTAGGGCGTCTGCTTAAGTGCCCTTATGTATGCAGGCAGTGATCACTGCTGATTTGCTGCTTATGCGATGCTTGAACTGCTTCCATTCGATGATATTACTAGGCTTTGCTTCTAACGCCCGACTTTGCGTTGGAGTTACTCTTTTCCCGAGCTCTCTTCAGCCTCAGAGCTTTCCAGCTCCTCTGTAGCACTATTATTACTGCTCTCTTCTGACTTCTTAGCTTTCTTAACCTTCTTGATCTTCTTTAGCCCTGGACGCTTTGGCTTAGTGCACTGTGTAGCGATATGGCTGATGTTGTTACAGTTATAGCAATGCTGACTATCCTTCTGCAGTTGTTCACTACTCTCGGACTTAGACGAGGAGGAGTAGTGTCTGCGGCGCTGCGGTTCCAGAGCTTCCTTCTTGTTCCTTGCGCGGCTTATGCTAGTTATCACTATATCACTATCGTTGTTATGGTGTCTACTTGCTTCGGGGGCTCTAGGGTAGTACAAGCTGCTTCTGCGTGTTGTAGCTGGAAGCCTCTCTAGCCTTGCAGCTATGTCTTGTACCTGTATAAGCTATCTATAGTAGTTATCGACTGGAAGGTTGACAGTAACGAGGGCTTGTTGGAGCTGCGTACTAAGTGCTCCCTCGAGGAGGGTTATCTTCGCCTGGTCTGCCTAACTAGCCTCCCCAGCTTCTGATAATACTCTCTTGTATTAGGGAAGAAAGGAGGCGAGGGATTGGTCGTCCTGCTGACGGATCGTTCGCAGCGTAGCAGCTGCGCGGGAGGCAGCACTTGGGTCTTTGTATGTACGGTCCAAGTACCTTATAAACTTAGAGGGGTCTCGCTCGCCTCCAGGGCCTCCGGCAGCGTAGAAAGTAGCAACAACTTGCTGAGGGTCAATGTCGAGTTGTGAGTTGATATAGTACCAAACCTCGGCGTTACCCCCTATAAGTCCTGCATCTAGGGTTGTCTTATTGTGTATTTGCTGAGACTATGCTGGGTAGTCTTTGCGCCTTCCTGTGAACTTCAGGGGATTTGGTAGAGGCTTTCTCTACCCTTCAGCTACTATTACTGTATCATCACTTAGAGCCTATATAGTTATATCAGCTGTGGACGGGGTTAGTATGCTACTTATAAGCAGCGTAGGGGTTGCTCTATCTGGTGATATAAGCCTATTCAGAGCTGTCAAAAGCTGCGTTATCTAGGCTGTCTGCTGGGCTATTTAGTCGTTAACTGCTTCGTTGATCTGGCGGTCAATCTCGGCGTTCATCGCGTCGTTTGCGCTACCCTCTGGCGAATCCATCGTGTTGCTTTCGTAAGGTTTCGCGTAGCGTCTTCTGTTGTTAAGCTTAGAATATGTAAGGGGCTGGCCTCTAGGCTTGTTCAATGTAGAAGTGCCGTCGATTGACTATTCTAAGCTGAAGAAGGAAGAAAGGACTTTATAGAGATAGGCACCTAACAGCAGTGAAGCAGGCCGGGTTAGGCGGCGTACTGCGGCAGAATAGTGGGTCTAACGGAGCCGGATCTTGGTAACTGCTCTGGCGAAGCCGGAGATATCAATCCGGGCTCTAGCCTGTGACAGCTAGTATATAAAAAGCGCTTAATACTTAAAAACTAATATAAATACTAAGCTAGTAAGAAGCCTGCTTAATACTTGAAGTATATATAGAGTATATAGTGACTAGATCAGTATAAAGTCTAGCAAAGTATACCTGCACTATAATCTTACTTGCATTAATTAGTATAGTTATAAACTAGTAAAAAGGCTTAAACCTAAGCTTTTAAATAGTTTATAGATATAAAAGCAAGCTAGTGTTATATTTATAAGTCTACAGATAAACCTATAGATATATATTACTATATTTCTCTTATATATTATTAAAAGCAATAATAATAACAGCACTAATTATAAGTTATAATAGTAATAATAATATAATATTTATAGCCTCTATAACTAGCCTAGGTTGCATATTATTATATAATATAACTTTATTAACAGCTACTATACTAATAATAAGGATAAAAATATTATTACTTCTTAACTATACTAATAATAATATAATCTACCTAGGCTTAAAAAGAGGTCTATAGAGCGCACTTAATATAACCTAATACTAAGAGATCTATAGTTATATAGACACTATATTAATTAAAGGAGCGTTATTATTCTTAATATTTTGCGAACGAAAAACAACTGCTATAGCAACTATCTATAAAGAAGAAATCGAAGTTAAAACTACTGCGCGAAAGATTAAATTAAAAAGCATTATCAGCAGAATATATATATATTAGCTAGATATAATCTGCAGCAAATAAGTAATATGCTGTATATATAGCACCTAAAAATATAGGCAGCTGAGCTACTAGTCTATCTTAAGTAGTAATAATAAGGAAATAATTAGATATAAAGATATTTGCTTCTATTTAATATTCTAAGGTCTAAGATCTAATAAAATATATAAGAAATTACAGGGGAAAATATAGAAAGCGAGAAAAAAGATATTCTAGGATAATAAGTGATATAATTGCTTATTAGCAGTCTGTCTAAGACTTTATAACTACAGCTACTCTATATATAGCTTAATCAGCTTATATTAACCTGAATACTTTTACTGCCTTTCTTAGATATTACTAGGGTAAGATCGAAGTTATATATAATATTAATATCTGTTATATTAAACAGCTTTATATTATCTATAACTCTTAAAATCAGCGCTGTAATAGCAATATATAGTTTGCAATATATAAGCCTATTAATAGTTCTATAGTCAGCTAGATATCTAGACAGAGCAACTATAGATAAATAGGCAAAGATATACTATATACTGAGATATTATTAGCTGCCTTTTAAAAAAGTGAGGAGATACTACTTAAGATATCTATTTTTCTTTCTGTCTCTAAGAAGCTATTACTTAGGAGCAAACTTAGCTAGGTCTAGAAATAGATATTTATTTATATAAACTAGATAGACTAATATATCTATAGTATACTCTTAAGGAATTATATATCTAATGCTTACTACTTATATTATTACTAGAGAAGTCTATATACCTTAGTATATTATATCCTTATTAAGAGCAATTCTAGGCAATCTTAATAATAGTTTATATATTAGTTAGAATATCTCTTTAATAATAGCAGTTAGATATAGTAGCTGTTTAAGAACGAACTAGTTAAGCAGCGCTTCTAGATCTTTTACTAACACTAACAGCTTAGCTTTTATTCTTGCTATAATACTTAGATTCTTTAGGAGATAGTATATATAGAGACTGAGAACTGTTGCTGTTATTTTAGTTCTAGCAGTAAAGAAAACATTTGCTTTGCTAGACAGCTGCTCTATTATTTTCTCTTCAGCTAGCAAATTTAATAATAATAATAAGAAGAGCATAATATTTTAGCTTATCTGTACACTAGCGTTATATACAGCCTTAGCTTATTAAACTAATATTAGTAATTATACTTATTACTAGCATTAGCTAAATCTAGCTAATTATAGGTTTAATATACTTTTAAGTAGTATACTAAAGCTCTAGTATTCTTAGAAACTGTATTTATTATACTCCTATTTATAGTTAGACTATTTTATAATATATAAAAGTCTATAATATATATTAAGATATAGTCTATAAGCTAGGCTATAAATAGAAAATGCCTTATAATATATATAAGGTAGAATATAGTATAGATTACTTCTCTAAAGTTAGAATCTTAGCTAGGTTAGTAGAAAAAGTTGACAAGTTCTCTGAAGCAGTATTTGCTAATAATATTAGCTGTGTAGTAATTATATACTGCAGTAATATTAAATAGACTATGTCTGTAGTAAGCGAGAAACTTATTATAAAGCTTTTATGCAGTAGTATAAACTATTTATTCAAGCCTCTATATCTATCCTTGTGAGAAATACCTGCTAGCTATAGATTTGCAAAAGCAGTAGTAATTATAGTTAAGCATACTAAAGCCTCTCTATTAATATAGTTAATATTAGTCTTATATATGCTATATATATTTTGCTTACTAGTTAGAGACTATATATAATAAGACTATTAGCTAGTTATATAGGAAATAATATAGATTAGAAGTATATACTTAGAAGGGAAGCTAATAATAAATAGGCTTAATTTATTTCAGCTCTTCTTACTACTAGTGTACAAAGTATTAATAAAATTAAAGTTACTATAATATATCTTATTAGAGTTAATCTAGATAATAAAGGTTCTAATAATTAGCCTGAGATATTTTATAAGTGTAACTACCTGCTATTATTAATGCTATTCACTATATAACTTATATATCTGCTTAATTTTATAAGTATAATATCTCTATTATATAATGTCGAACTAGATCTTATATTAAAAGGTTACTGCTATAAGTTTCAGGCTAGGAATAGCTGCAAATAGATAGCAAGTAATGCGATATATTACTAAGGCAGTCCTATATAGCAAACATAATATAATAACTAACTGTAATATATATATTACTGATAGCTAGGCAACTACTGCTAGGAATAGCATATATATACTAATAACACCAGACTATATTCTGTCTAGCTGTAATATACCTGTTCTCAGCCTTATAAAGGCTTAGTCTATATTAGGCTGGCAGTATTAGCGCTAGAGAAGATATTTATATTTAGTTATATTACTATAAGCTATCTAACTGCAATAGCTTCGTGTTAGAATATATATAGTATAGTATATATATAGTGCCAGAATAATACTAGATTTAAAAGGTTCAGCAAGCTTGATATAGCAGCAGAGAGATATAATATATTACTTAGCTCTAACTCTTCTAGTACTCAGACTAAATATCTAGAGATAGGAATAATTCCAGCCCTAATAACTATATTAGTTTATCTAAGCTATATTTTGCTCTTATTAGCAGTATATAAATATATAACTTAAGCAGATTGCAGATCTTTATAGCCTTTACTATACTATATTATTAAAGGCTGACTAGTTATACAGCTGCTCCTGTAAAATGCATTTCTAGCAGTAATAATAAAAGCTACTTTTGCTCTATATTTAAGAAATAAGCAGCATAAAAGAGGATCCTGCTAATATATTAACAGCCTCTGCTGAGATTATTAGTATACAGTATATTAGGAAACTAAGAGGAACGAAGCAAGGCTGACTAACTATCACTAAAACTATATGTTTGAGGCTAGCGCTTCTGTTAATACTATAGGCCTTAAGGCTAGAGAAGCTAGCTAACTATTATTTAGATAGCTGCTACTACTTACTAAATATAAGGTTTAGTGAATTACAGCTCTAATATATTACAGACAGCTTTTTACCTTACATAATAACTAACTAATAGAAGACTGCTAAAAATCTCTTGCTAGGCAATGCAACTTACGCTATTTATTAATCAGCATTATATATCCCTAAAACATAGACTTAATAGTATATGCAGACGTTAACGCATACTTCCTCGAATATTAGCTATTTCTAAATAAGAAAGCTAAACTTAGGTTTGCTAAAAGGCTTCCTACTTAATACTGCTGCTAATATCTCTCGTCCTTGCTTAACTATATCACAGCTGCTTATTAGTTATTAGTTATACTCTTTCTTCTAGATAGTATATAGTAGTCCTAATATTACTGTTTATAATCTTATAGTATAATTACTAACACCTAAGCACTAAAGACTTATTAGAGCATATATCTCTAGAAGAAAGCATATCCTATAACAAGAAACTAATATCTATAGTTATTAGAGATATAGAAGCAAACATTAAATCACTTATTAAAATAATTATTAGTAATATCTAGAAAGAAATAAGTATTCTTAATACTTATTTAGCAGACAGCTTAGTAGAACTTATATTTAACTTCTAGTGCTTACAGACAGATAATAAATACTTAGCAAAGAAAGGAATTGCTAGCTATTTATAGTATAGAAAACGCGATCTAGCTGCCTAGTAAGCACTAACTTATCCTAGAAACCTAAAACATACTAATTAAACTTATTATAAGCTACTGCTAGCTTTGCAATAGTTCTCTCAAAGTATTCATCTCAGTAAAGATAAACTTAAATCGACAGCTACTATTAAAGTCCTCTTTTCTTACTATATATTAGTTATAAACAATATAACTAGCTAGGATAAAGAGCAGCATACTAAGAGAGAGATTAATATTCAGAGTTCAGTTATCTTAAATATTATTTAAGTATTATTAGATAATTGCAGCTTTTCACCTAAGAATATAAAGTCTATCCTCTAGGCAATATATAAGGAATAGTCTAAAATAGTAAATATATTTATTACTAAGCAAGTAAAAGAGAGTTATTTTAACTCTCTTAGAAAGTATCTAGATAGGCTAAAGATATAAATATATAGTAATAAGCTATAGAGTCAGACTATACTGCAATATAATTCCTCTAGCCTAGTATAATCTAAGAATTAGGAAGATATTATATTTATGTTAAATAATCAGGCTAAGTATCTTACTACTAGCTAGGATATTAGTAATAATAGTAACCTTTTACTACGCAGTATAAGTTATTTATAGTCACTATAATAATAAGTAATTACACTAAATTAACAGGCTTAAAAATATTTATTAAGCTTTTAAGATTATATAGATAGATATATAGAATAGGAAATATAGATATATACTCTTTATTTATACTAATATATATACTGCTATTAGATTGTTAGCTCTAACTAAAAGTCTTAGAAACCTAGTATATATATACTTAGATTATTACAGATAACTTATTTATCTTCTAGGAATAAAGTGCTAAAGTTAAGCTTTTATAGGTCTCCGCCTATATATATACTATTAATAGCAAGACTAAAAATAAAAACTCAGCCTAAATATAAAAAAGAAGGCAAGCAAGATACTACATACTATCAATTCTATTATAAGTATATTATTTGCTATTTTAATAATCTACTAAGTTCTTTTAATAGCTGCTTATAATCTCGTCTTATAGTGATATATTATTAATTAAGATACTAGATTTCTTTGTTTATTTCCCTTATACTTAGGTTATATTAATCTCCTAATACCAGGCTTTATTCTAGTTCCTCAACCTCTTACTATCTCCTCAACTTTTTTCAATAATATATACCTAGCCTGCTCTTATAAATATACCTATTCTCAGAGTCTTCTTACTGCTTAGTAAGCTGAATCTGCTTGAAAATTAAGTAAAAGAACTAGTTAATCCTCTGTGTACTCTTTATAGTATAACATATATATGCAGTAGTTAGTAGCATCTCTAGGAATTTCCTCTCTTACTCTGAAGCTACTTTGCTAGTCTCTACTTTCTCTCTCTTTATCTTATTATCTTTAGTTCTATCTATCTACAGCTTTTTCTAATTAGATATAATTCTATTTAGCTATCTCTCTAGCTTATCTAGCTTATAATTATTAATTAGACCTATAGTAGGTATATATTTGCTAATAGCTTCTATTTTAAATAGGTTATATAAGCTACTCTTAAATAGACTGATAAAGGAATCCTATTTATCTGTATTAGTCCTAGTGCTGCCTATAATAAAGTCCTCTATACTGCAGATATCTTAGCTGAAATATACTGCCTCTATAAGTAACCTCTATCCTGCTAAGCTAAAGAAGTCTTCTCTTAAAATAGTCTTATCTTGCTAAGTATCTGATACTATATCCTTAAAAGTAGCAAGGTATTACTTATCAGCCTTAATCTTATAAGGAGTGTCTATATCTCTATTTGCAGATTTATCTGCTATTATATCTTTAGCACTAATAGAATTAAGATCCTCCTTTATGCTACTTATAACTTCCCCTGTTCTATTATCACTAGTATTTTCTAATAGTTAACTAGGTTTAGCATTAGTGTTCTTCTGTTAATAGCATATACGTTAGTATTAGCTTATAATTTTATATATGCTATTAATAAGTTTTACTAGCTAGTTTAAATATATATCAGTCTATATAATATTATAATAATCTGCTGCTATAGCTTATAAACTAGTTTATATTAGGCATACTCTAGCCTTCAGAGATATAAACAGCTCTATCTAATTACTTATAAGTTTAGATATCATAAAGATTTAGATAGTTTATTACTTAACGGCCTATACTGCTGATATATAATGAAAGTGATAAAGATATAAGGCCTTATCAGCATAGATACTAAGCAATCCAAATACTTCAACTGCGTTTCGCTCTGTCAGTTCAGTTCTATATACTAGAAGATCACTTATATCTAAAACATATACAGCTCCTTTCCCTGCTCTTATTAACTCCTTTTAACTTTACTTATTAAAGTCTTTCAAGTTATCAGTCTAACTTAGATATTCGCTATAATTTACTAAAGATTTAGAATTTACTTACTTCTTATTATAGCTTATAACTATACTAAGACTCACTAGTTCTAGCTAATTATAATATTAAAGCTAGACTAACTAACTTAATATTAACTAAATATAGTTCCTTTATAAGCATTACAGCTATAAAATAGATTCCTATTATTATTACTAACCACTCTATCTAGAAAAGGTTAGTTATAAGTAATTGTACGGTTTATTAATCGCTTTACTAAGATCTATCCTATAATTAATATAGTATCTAGTATTTTTATTAACTTCTGTGCTGTATTAATAGTTAGCCTATAATATTATTATATTATTAGATATATATGGAGCAGCAGACTTAAAAAAGTACCTTCTAGATATAATTAGTACTCTATAGCAGTCTATATAAAATGCTCTTATTTATCTTATACTATCAGATTACTATAGTTATTTAGTAAATAATAGTTTAGATTAAAGACTGACTAGGTCTAGTTACCTGTTATAGTTCTATAATATGCAGCTATCTTATTTCTTTTGTTAAAAACAGTACCCTAATTAACACAGAATAACAGGAAGCCACACAGTTTAAAAAGAGACTCCTTTTTAGCAAGCTAATCTATATATTCTTCACCTGATATATAACTAGGAACACTGCATAAGACTGCTAAATAGCCTAAGACTTTAATAACTAAGAAGTATATAGTATATAACTAATAGAAGTGTAAAAAAGTTCTGCTAGCTTTATTAATTATAGTTCCTCAATATATAGCAGAAAATAAAGCCTTAGTCTTCACTCTGATCAGAGCTAGAACTTGCTTTATACTAGTAAACTATAATCCTAAGTATTTGCTCTATTCAAATCCAGATGCCTCAGCTGATTTCAACTCTAATAGTTTAGATTTCTATAAGCTAGAAGCATAAATAAATAGATTTCTGCGAAGCTGAATTCTCTTTTAGCTGTATAGATTTGCTGATGCTGCCTTGATCTACTGTACCACTATAATAATTTAAAGCTATATATATATCAGTACTCTAGTAAAATGCCTTCCTATCCCTGCAGAAACTATCTAGCTTACTGTTATTAAGAACTACACTCTCTATAATCTAAGCGCAATAACACTAGTTAAACTAGGAATTATTAGAAGGCTTAGCAGTATATTATTCCTCATAGTTATACTGTTATATAGTGTATGCAGCATTAGAAGAGATCAGAAATATAGTTACTTAATAAGTTATACAGTAAGTCCCCAGAATACCATATTTATTACTATATTTCCCTGAGGTTCATTAGATACTATAATGCCTGCATTTATAAGTGTTCAGACTTTAGAAAGCTTAGAAATATAGCGTCAATATATTAAGACAATGATTAAGGCATATTATTATTACTATAGCTTGCTATGCTTACTGCGCGCGTTATCTGTATATTCTACTATATAAATCAGTATATCGAAGTAAATATCTGAGACTATATAGACATACTTACTACTGCAAATTAAATGAAGTTAGCTAACCTTTATATATACCTTGAGTCGGATTTATACATTTAAGAGTGATATCTAACCTTTAATAGCCCTGTTATTAACTATATATCTCGGATTCTAGCACACTAAAGATAGACTTCTAAAGACTATAAACAGAAACACACTATCAGTTAAAAGCTGCAAATAATCGCTTTAAGGTTTTACAACATAAACCTATATATCCTATAATAGACTGCCAGACCTATTCACAAAAGCCTTTAGCTTTCTGATCGCTAAAAGCGTCTGTTATAGAGAAAGAAACATATATATATAACTGTTAGTGCAGAAATACACTCTGCATTATAGTATTTATCGCCCAGTCACTGTTCTGGTGCTATAGGTCTCTACTAAGCCTCCAGAAAAAGCTGCTCTATATAGCAATCGAATTAACTTCACTGCTTTTAACTCTAGGCTTTAAAGGGGCAGACTTTCAGCTTTAAATGCCACAAGCTGCTGATATATAATTAACTAAGCCTTTAGTCAATAGGACCTACCTAGTTTTCAGGTATATAAGCTTATTATTATAAGCTTCTAGCTAGCAACTATACAGGTTTCAAATGCCATGCCTATCAGACAATATATCCTACTAATAAGAAAAACGAATTTTCGACTAAAAAATATAAGAATTCACCTAAAAAACGACTGAAATACTAGAAGCTGACAGGCTGTAGCTACTACTACTCTACAGCAACTAAAGAACTTATATCTTAAAGTTCTCCTTATATACATTGTTTTTAGCATAACTGCTATAGCTATATTATCTAATATTCCTCTAATAAGCATATTAGTAATAGCTATATTTATAAACCTATTACTAGCTATCTCTGTAATTATAACGTCTTTTATTATAATCATTATAATTATACTATTATTTATATTTCATAACTTTAGGATTCTTCTCTATAGTAGTTAAGTTATTATATAGATCCCAGTCTATCTCTTAGACTATATATTTATCTAGTTAATTATCAGACTAGTACTATAGTTTCTAAATATATATATATAGCAATTTGCAGCTGTTATTGCCTTCTGGTCTGGCTTGTTATTTTTAATAATATTAGGCATAGTAGGGTGGATTGCTGTTAGGACCGACTCATTCATGTTTTCAGGCATACAATAGGGGGGGAACTGCCCGAATGCAAATATACTCGCATCACGCAAACCCTCGACTGCGTGAAACGTTTTGTGTGACCTTTCGCGTGAATGGGTTGCTTACGAACTCACCCAAAAGGGTTTCACGATCATGGAGACAAGAGTACTCAACTTGCTTCGGGGGGGGAACTACAGCCTGGTTGTCACATTCTTCCATACCCGGCGAGATTTCAGCCACATCTTCCACCCTGCTGATACCTGCAGTAAAACAAAAGAAAAGAAGAAAAACGGAGGCGGAGCTGAATTACCCGATCTTCGAGACTCACGCCAGATAGATAGAGGGCTCCCTGCTCCACCGTCGCCTCGACGTGTACGCTTTTCCCGACTTGTCAGCATCCCTACATGCTGTGTGGAAAATCTCCAAGACGACTGTACAACATTCGCAGACATTGTGATCTTTTTGCTCAGCCTGGGCCATCTTTGTGCTGATATTTAGACCCTAAAGTGGCGGTTCATAGTCTTGTATAGCTGTGATTTACTGGTGAAGTGGACCATAGACACAGATCGAAGGGATAGCCACAAATTGATTTTATTCTGCTCGACTGTGATGCGCTATTTGAAAAGCTGTTTGCATATGACCGTTTGATAAGTCAGCCAACCTTTGACTCCAAATGACCTCATACCTATGACGTATTATAAAGCCATTGCTCACTATTTCTGAACCCACCTTGGTCTCCCTGTCACCAATCGCCATCTGAGTAGTCCTGCGATCTAATGAAAAGAGGTTTAAGGAAAGCAGGATCATCCTTCACGCGATTCATGAAAGCAGCAGATTCCTGAAATCCGGGAACGGTACTAGCGAGTGTTTTGAGCGAGGCGACTACACTCTTCTGGCGAATATTCAGCAAGATAAGATATGATACGCCTTTGATGTCTTCTTCCTTATGTCCCGTGAGCTCGGTGTGGTCGACTGACTGAATAATGTCAGTAGCTAGAATAGAATGACTGGGCAATGCTCACCTACCCAGGCTAGCTTGGAGGTATCATGCTCGGATCTCAGCTTCCTCATCACAACCAAAGACAGGAGATATGAAGCAGCTGCAATGTCACTCGGCCTGATTCCAATGAATCTTTCGTCAAGTACGCTGCCTGCTGCTAAGTATTGTGCTAGGTGCAGTATGTTGTTACTCGGTTTGTCAACAACTGCTATGCGACGCAAGAAATAGAAAGGAGTCGGTAATAGGATACGATAGTTTGAAAGTCTTAAGATTTGCGCTTTTATGTACGGAATGTCGTCTTCGTCATAGTAGTAGTCGTACAATGCGTGGAGATCGGCTACCCGAGGAATCTTTTCTTTCCCAAGCTGGAGTTGCATTGCTAGTACAAAGGCGACTGCCCCTAGGATTTGCAGATGATTGATTCCGCTCTTCTTGCAGAGGAATCGGTCTATCCAGTTGGCCGTCAGGAAGACTGTTTCGAAGGACGCTTTGAGTCGTTTGCAGTATAGGATATGACGCTTAATAAGCTTTCTACGATCGTCCCATTCGACGTAAGGCTGGATGGCCTTCCATTGTCCAAACGGAAGCATAGTGCCCTATCTAATCCTTTAGCCGCATATAAACCGTGAACAATCAGGTTCTTACCTCTATTTCGACCAATTCAGAATAGCTTTTGTCATGATAGCAGCTCCAAGGACTTGAATCTCCGTTCTCCCTCAAAATAACAGGTGTTTCAGAAGTATGCATGTTGAAACACCGGAGATATGAGCTAGTATATGCTATTGTGTCCCATGATTCTATTGTTCTTTTATAAAATAACATGTAGATAGCATAGAAAGGGCTCCCCTAGTTGCTCTTCCACAATTAGATTGAGGATCGACTTGTGGCTGAGGCAATGCGCTGACTTCACAAAGCGCGAACTTCGTGCCTAAAGTTGATGTGCTCATGTGCATGAAATCCAGCTGCATCTTGTCCAGCCGTTGTGATAGCCGAAGTCTGCTCGGTAGAAATTGAGTATTGTGTCGATGCGATACTCTGTGTACATAGCATCTGATCCGTCCGTGTTCCGATGTACCCATTGCAGAACACTTTCAGACTTATTTACTGGATGAGCTAGTTCCAGCGTTTTCATGCAAGTATAAATCTCTGTAAGCGCTCGTATCTATATGTATCCTCACGGTAAAAATTGAGATTTCGTTCAAAGTATTTCAATCTTTAGCTATTAATGGCTTCACAGAAATTTGGTCACACACAACAGACAGTCTTGAAAGACTTCATATCGGTCCTGTTTTCATGCCCGGAAGCAAAGGATGATGGTTTTGCATTGCTCGGAAATGATCTCAATGGCCTGGTTAACGATGGCACAGCCCCGGCATACGTAGCACTGAGACCTTTGGATTTCTTAGACATCCATTCAGATCACTATCTCTACGAATGCCTGGCACTATCGAATCAAGGTTCTGACTGCCGTAGTAGAGAGTTCTACATCGGCGTTACTACTGTCAACGTATCGGGATGCTTCACGAGACAGAGTGCTACACAGTTTGCCAGCTTCTGTCGGCTTTTTGATCTCAGCGGCTCAACATTATCAACAACGGCCATTGTCTGCAGGGGAGAGAACATTCTTATCGAGCGGTTGGAAATCAGAAATCACGACTCTTCTTGGAAACCGACTTACAGAGTACCATTGCCGAGTTGTTCACTGTCGACAGGACAACCCCAGATATTATGGGAGGTCGCTTTGATCAAGACCGACAAGAGTGTGGCTGCCGATGGTCAAGGGCTTGAGGACATGAAACGTGTCATGGAAACACGTGACCTAGACCCAGGCGTGCAAAGCCTTTATGAGGATATCTACGACCAGTGCATGAAGTGCGACAGAATGCGCGACGGGCTTGGCGAGGACGCGGGCTCTCGGTTGAACGGACAGCGGAGGGCATTTCGTGATAGAGAATAGCTGTATCAGTTGCACCGACTTCACTCTGTATTGCACAGCAATACCTCAATGGTGCTCCTGTTTACAAAAGTGCTTTGCATATATTACGATCGTCTTCGTTCTACAATCCTGCTTTATGAACTTTAAAGACGTCAAAGGTGTATATTTATATTTCCGTTTGCCTCGTATAGTGACATTGCTTTTCATCTTTAGAACACACTCTCCCGCGTAATCATAGGTTTATATAGTTGCTCCCTGTTCGTAATACACTTGGGTTTTTCTAAATGTCCCATACAGGCTAATTTTATCTATATACGTACTTAAGAAGAAAGTCTGTCAATCCAAAGCGGAAATGAATCCTTCTGAGTAGACCCAGGGTGTGCCGCTGCTCACGCTGTTGAATCCTATTGCTGACCCTGTATTTTATTTGTATTTATGCCGGCGCAGCAACTACTAGGTGTTTGAAAAAGCCTATCACAGCGGTTTTTGACCTTCCACATATGGAAATATGTAGTTCGATAGCAACAATCTCGTTGCACAACTTGCAATCACTTCACACATCTCGTAGGGGAGTACAAAGATACAACATTGTCTTTGAACAAATACACAAACGTACATCAGAAAAAAAAAGAGGAAACCTGGCCACAGCGCCAAAGATCATCGCGGACGGGGAAGAGACCGCAAGCATCAAATAGCGTATTTGTTATCCTTTCTTGGTGTCAACTTGTGTGAGGTCATTACTTAGTACGTAGCCCCATGGTTCATAGAATTGGAAAGACACTGTATTCTTTGCAGCGAAAGTGCTCTTTCAACGAATTCTGAGGAGACACTAGGCTGATTACCCACTACCTCATATCGTAGATCATCATGTGCAAAGCCTCTTCCGTTCTACGCTGATGTTGGCTGGAACTCACACGCTGATCAACGTAGGCATTCTGCTCAGCAGACAAGCTCATGAGAATCATGTTGATCAACTCCAGGCTGTCTTCTGCCTTGGCCACTTGGGCCTGATATGCTGGCGTTTGAAGTTTCAGTCTACTGTTCCGCGCCTCCAGCGATGATTTTCTCGTGTCGCGAAAACTTTTGATTCCGCATCGCCTTGGTGAGGCGTCAGGCATTTTGCGATGCATTGAGTAGAACTTTCATTTGTACATATGACCGAGTACCAAAGTAGACAACGAAGTTGGTTCCCGGGTTCTTGTTCAGAAACATGTATGTCTATTGGCATACAGCCATTTCTGTCCCGACTTTATATGATCAGAACAAGCAACCATCATTTCTCGAAGCCGATGCTGCTCCTTCGTTGAAGTAACGAGTCCTCTTGAAATGTCCTGGCTATTTACCGAGTTCCCTATACCAACAGCTGTTTGTTGCTTATTAGGTCACGCATACAGTCAGCCATTTTAGATCGTGTTTGTTTTAGCCATTCAATACGATTCATCCCAAGAACCGCGAGCGGAATACATCCATAGTTTACATCTCAGATCGTTAAGAAACAAGAGCCTACTTCGGTTGTAGCCGTGTGTTCTGGCGTAGATTAGTAAAGTACGGTATAAATCAGTGAGACTGAAAGCAGTATGTCGGTCCATCAGGAGCTGTTTTAGAATCAAGCTAGAGTTTACTATACACTTCCAGGAGCCGCCTTTAAGTCCTATACATCGCTATTAACGCCTAGTTATTGCTCCTATCTCCATGCTATCAGTAAAAAGCTACTTTTATATTAAAAATTAATTAGCACTCTAATTATAGCCAGCAAAGTATTTAAGCCTGGAAATATCTGACCTGTTCTGCTGTTAATTTCTATAAGTCAGCAACTTATAATAGCACTATCTATATATTCCTAGACGTCTAAAGCTTCTGTCACTAAAAGCAAAGCAACTAAGGCCTTTGTCTTAGTAAATAAAATTACTATTGAAGCCTATATAAAGAAAGCAAAGTTTATAGCTACTACTTTTAAAGATAAGTTTAATAAAAGCTCTCCTAGTATACAGCAAGCTATCTTAATATTAAAGCAGTATATAAATAAGCTAGAGGCTGAACTAAAAGCAAAGAAAGAGCTAGACAAAGATAATAGCATATTAATAGATAAAGATATCTAGTTAGAAAAGGATGTCTAGAATAAAAAAGAAGATAAGGCTCTTTTCATCCTTTAAAAGAGTTTGCCTGTTATTATTACAGATAATTCCCTTGAAAATCTATATAATCTAGTAATATCTAACTCGTTCAGATATTATATTACAGTTAATAAGTATAAAAATATTACTAAGTATAGCTGTCTCTACACAGCAGGTTTCAATTAATACTATAATATTATAGGCTGTAAGCTGCTTAATACTGAGAAGCTAGAACTAATCTCTATTTATAAGACCTCTAACTAAGACTATCTTAATAATAAGAAGTATAAACTAACTCAGATTTATATAGATTAACAAGGCAAAAAACTTAAAATTACTATTTAAAATATTATATAAGTTATCCTAGAAAGCTATAAAAACCTAATTAGTTTAATAGATCTAAGATATTAAGAAGTATATATAAAAGAAGAGATATACTCTGATTAAAATAATATCAAGAAAAGGAAATAATAAATAAAGAAGTTTCTATATACTATAATTAAAGTGAAATAGTTAAATAGAGATAACTAAAAAACCTTTAAGTTGCAGTTTATAATTAGATTAGTTTTTAGAGTAAAGCTTATAACTACTACTTAAGACTATATAATCAGGGATCGAGTTATCCTCTCGAAAAGAACGATTATACCTACTGCTAATCTGGCTATTTTTGCGGCAGCTATTATTTCGTGGAACTAATATAAAGAGTAGAAAGAAAGTAATTATAAAAGAGAAGAGAAAAGCTTTATACTATATAATATACTAGAAATAAAGCAGAATAAGCGTCTTAGGAAAGGAGTAGCAAAGTAATAGAAGAGCTAGCTAAGTATAGCAGATATTTATAAGGAAGCTTAATTCCTTATTATATATATTAATATATAGTTATCTAGTATTTTCTACTCTAGCTTCTTTATCTAGATAGAGTAATAGTACTCTGGATAGCTTTATTATATTTTATATATCCTGTTCCTTATATTTAGATTTTATAAAGCACTAACTAGAGACTAATTAAATAATAGAGCAGTGTCTAGATTATTATTTCACTGTTTTATTACAGCTATATAAACCTATAATAAGATCTGCTTTCTAGTGTATTGCGAACTAATACTAGTATATATTATAACTTTTTAAAACGAGGCTTCTATCTCTGTTCTTAACTATCTATAAATAGGCTGTAGGCTGTCTATTAGCCTATATTTATCATGTAAATATAATTATGCAAATATAGCTAGCTTAAACGCTAGATATAAAACTTTATATATTTAAAATTAACTCTAAAAAGACTGCTACTATCTATTATTAAACTGATTAGCACCTGAAAATAAGCCTGAACTTGTCTGGCTGACTGCGGTTTTTAATTATTAAGCTGTCTTTATTTTCTTCTTTATTAGCTCTATAAATAATTTCTTTCTACTATACCTCTTTCCTTTAATATCTATATTCTGATAAGGTTAGAATAGATACCTTCAGAGAGCTCTGTAATGAACAAATTAATGGAATCCTCTATCTCAGTTTCCGAAGGATTATTTGAGGACGAGTATATAAATACTAAGTTATCTATAAGCCTTGAAACATTATATGTTAATAGAAAGCTTAACTCTAGGAATACCTTATTCTCTGAGATAAAAACCTTCGAATAAACACTTATATACCTTTCTTTAGAACTAGGATAGAAAAGGCTATAGAGATATAAATAAAGGTTAACTATGCCTATTCTAATCTTAAGCAGAGATTTCACCTCGTTAATCTAGTTGCTATTCTTAAGCAAGGCTTTCAATAAGGATATAAGCTTGTTATTAACTACAGAAAGGTCTAAGAACTGCTTAGCAATCTTTTCCTGCTTATAACTAAGTGTAAAAAGTAAATAAAGATCTCAGGTCTTCTTTTTCTCTAGGATATTGCGCAGGTTATTACTGATAACCAGTAGAAACAGATTCTTATTAGAGAGGCTTTTAAGATAGGTATTATTATTAAAGATAAGCTGCTTTAGCTTTTCTTAGTTATTACTAAAGCTAGTTATAGTTGAGGTAGCTATTACTATAAAAGAGTTATTTATTAATAAGTCTTAAGATAAAAGCTGTCTAACTAACAGTTTATAACTATCTAATAAGGACTGAAGAAGCTGAACTACTTTTATAAAGAATATTTAACTTTTAAACTCTATTTCTATAGTAAAACTATGTTAGAACTAATAACAGAAGGATTAACTAGAGCTGTCTAACAAAAAAGCGCGCTAGTACTTAATATATCACAGTCTCAAACCTATATTACTGTTATAGATCTGCTATTTATAGTTGATTTTAGCTTAAAGCTAAGATATAGCTCTATTAGTTTGTAGGTAATGCTCTATATTACTATAGCTAGAAATATACTCAATCTTTTTAGAATAATAGCATGCTATTAAAACAAAGTCTAGACCTAGAGATATATATCTTTAAGATAAACTGATCTATAAATATATATTAGTGTATAGTTATAAGATATAATTTACTGACTTTAGATCTATATTAAAGTCTGTTATATATCTTGCACCTGAATTAGATTTAGTAAAAGATAATATCTCCTTATAATAAAAACAGCAAGTGCGATAATTATTTCAACTTATATTAACTACTTATAACACCTCTAGTCAGTAACTATAGCATATACTTAGGATGAGTCCTATACTATTACTGCAGCTAGTTCTTACTTTTACCTTATTACCCTCCCTATACTACCTTCTGACTACCTTTGCTATTAGGGATATACTAATAATAGCAATTAAATAGATATCTGCTTAGAAACTCTTGCTTAATACTATATTAACTGCTTTTCCTGAGAAGTCTATAGATAGGTTAAAATAGTAGTTATTAACAGCTTACTAGCAAAGAGATAAAAATACTAAGTTAGCCTGCAATAGCATCCTTAGTACAGAGCAGAAATAGCTTATACAGCAGTTTGATAAGGTTTTACTTACTGCAAGCTTCTACTATATAGGCAGAGTTAAGCTTTTTAAAGGCTTCTTACTTACTAATATATACAGAATAAGCCTCTAGAAAAGTTCTCTGTAATATTTAGAGATGCAAAATAATAGTCTGGAGCTTATATATATTAACTTTAATAATAGTTTTATATTAAATGAAACTATATAGTATTATATAAATATAGCGCAGGAACTTCTTTTCTAATAGCTTTAGCGCTTTATAACAGGCACTATCTAATATATCTAGTCAGTATATATATTTTTCAGACTATAGTTATTAGCAATATAAGCTAATATCTTCTATATTCTCAGTATAAACAGTTTGTCTAGTAGGGAAGAAAAGTTATAAAAACTAATTAATTAAATCTTACCTACCTTCTAAGAGTAATATATCTACACTTATTACTATTTATAATATATACTTATATCTAGTATTTCTAAGGTTAAAAACCTATCTATTAAAATAGAAAGCTTTAATAAGATAATTAAATTAGCAGGAGTAATTATTATGCCAGAAGCCTTAGATATAAATAGTGTAGATTTAAGAGATATATCTAATCTTTTCTAGGCAGGAGATATGCTTTATTAATACTATAGAAGTAGGGATATCTACTGCGCAGTTATATAATAAGCGCATTCTGATAAAGCTTAATAAGTTCTATAAATATATATTAGCTAATTATTTATAGGTATCTAAATAGTTCTAAGTCTTAAAACAGAGAAATAGCAGTAGTAAAGATATTAGCAGTAGATCTCAGAATAACAGCAGAGTATAATAGCCTGCTAATGCTCAGCAGCTACTTAGCAGAAGTTCTATAAATATTAATATTTAAAACTTAGAAATATATATACTAGGCAGTTCTGCCTTATACTTCTTTTTATAGCCTTGCAGCTAGAGCTTTATATATATATTCTATACTAGTTAAGATATATAAGAAAGTTATTAACTACTATTACTATTATCTCAACCTTACTTTATATACTTCCTTCTCTATTCGCCCTATAAAACCTATTAAATCCAGATAGTTATACTAGAAAAGCTGCTAACTAAGCTTATTTATAATATATTTAATGCTTATAATAACTGCTAAATACTAGTCAACCTCTTATAGTACTCTTAGAAGCTTCAGCTTATTTTTAAACTATTTATCTACTAGCATAATATTTATTCAGAAGACTGCTTAGCTACTTAATAAGCAGTTCTCTACTATAAAAAACAAAATATAGCACTATATATTATTAAGGTATTAGTATACGCAGGAATAAATATATAAACCCTCTAATTCAACATTATAGCAAGTAATATCTTTACTTAACAGTATATAAAGAGATTACTATTAAGTTTATATATATTAACTTTTATGCTTTTACTATTTACTTTATTAGTTCTTAAATAGAGGAAGAATATTACTATTTCTCTCTTAAATATATAAAATAGCATAATATCCTACTAAGAAAAGCTGCTTATTTTAAAGCTTATAATATATCTAAAAAGACTGATAAAAAATAAGTTAACTATAAAGTATTAAGTAACACTTCTTTATATCACCTTAGCCTCTAGTCTTAATATTATTATTAAGCAGATACTTAAAGATATACTAGTAGCTATAAAAGTAATAGATATATATAGCTACACTCTTTTTTACTATATAATAAAATATCTACTTACAGCTATTTCAGCTATTTAGTTACTTCTTTAATATCAAGCAAAAGTTAATAATTTAATCTTTTAGAATAGTTATAAAATATCTCTTCTAGAATACTATTATAAGAGAGGCCTTTTTAGTTTTACTATATATCTCCTTAAATATAAGGCTAGAAACAACTTATAATACCTCTTTTAGTTAACTTTCTTAGCTTTATTATTAATACTTCCTCAGAATATTAGAAAGAAGAGAGCAATACTAATTAAAATACTAATTAAATAAGGTGCTAATCTGAACAGTATAATATAGGTATCTAGTATTAGCAAACAGCTACTTCTCTTAGACTTAGTATTAATATCACCCTCTATAACAAAACATCTCCTAGACTTACTAGATATAGATATCAACATCTAGAACTCTTTCAGTTAGACACCCTTAAGTCGATTATTATTGCAGCACCACCCAAACTGCAAGACAGTAGCATTGCTCCTGAGGCGCAGGCGGCAGCAGAGCGAAATTACAACCCTCATTTATCTCACTAATCTTCGCCACTTTTTTTAGCCGCAGTCCTAAGCAGTCGCTGTTTTAAACTAAGTTAAGCCTGAGCATATAACTAAGTACCTGAGCTTATGCTCGAAGTACCTGAGCAAGCCCTGCTGCATTGCACTAAGTAGCTATAATATAAGCCCTGCTAGAAACTATGCATGCATAATTTATAGCAGCCTTTAATATAACTTAGAATATATCTGCACAGGCTATATATATAACTATATATTCTAGTAAAGCCTTATTTGCATTTAACTGGCAATTATATAGATATTATAAAATTACAATATCATAATTACACTAGTTTTCTAAGTGATACTTAGGGTATAAATAGTTTAGAATAATTCTCTAGTCCTTAGAAGTCTCAAAATCTTATAGAATATCTTCTATTTATAAGGTTAACCTAGATAAAAAACTATCTGCTATATATACCTTTCCTTAATCAGATAGTACAATCCTAAAATATTTATCTATGCCTATTATTCTGCTTTACGCGTTAAATATATTCAGTTCTATTTTCAGGTTTAAGTTTCAAATACTCTGTATCTCTTCAATAACTTCTACTTCCAGACATTCTTTAGCAAGTACCTATTAACCTTCACAGGGCGTTAAAAGCTGGATTCTTAGCTCTGAAATCTATGTTAGTTGCTTTTTAGAGGGTGAGCTATTAATTAATTAGTTATTAGAAGCAACTCTCTTTACTGCTGAAACAGCTATACTATTACTTGCTACTTCTGCTTGTCTTATGCTAAAAGTTAGTATAATACTAGTCTTGCTGACTCTGATCAAGGCCCTAGATTCCAGGGGTTGACTTAGTGTACTAAGTAGCTTGCTGTCTTATAAGAGCAACTGTTCAGCCTTATTATAAGACTGGGAAATGCTGTCTGCTATTTATATATCTTTGGCTTGTTATGCTGCAAGTATAAGCTGCGCCTGGGAAGTGTTATCTGCTGATTTAACTTCTGTGCCCAGGTGCATACTATCTGCCTCGTCACACTCTTTTTCTATCCTTACTCTGCTAGCATCTAAACTAATAAGATTCTCCTGCAGAAAATTCCAGCTTATATCAAGGTTCTCCTGTGGAACATTCCAGCTTATGTTGAAATTATATCTGCGAAATTATTCTAGGTTGTCTATACTGAAAAACGCTCTGATAACGGATTAATGCATAAATAAAGATGTGATATTATTGTTTTTCTGAGGCAAACTTTAAATAATAGACAGCTGCAGATACTAGCTGTCTAAATCATAAGATATAGAGAACTGCCTACTACAGCAACATGCTAGAAGCTCACCTAAGCTAGATATTATTATTATAAGACTTAAGATTGAATAATAATATAGTCGTGCAGATCTATATATCTGCTTCAAAGTCTGCATAAAAGTATTAAACTCTTGAGGGTTGTATATAAAATAGGAAGAGTTCCTGGCTAATAATAAAGAGTGATGCATATACTCTTTATTAGGATCTGATTATAGAATGGCTTCTATTTGCAAGGAAGTGAACCCTATAGCTTGCGCCTTAATTACAAGCTTATCCTATTTTCTTAGATTTTTAAGCTTTAGCTATATCTAGCAGTAGCTTAGCTCGACTAATAGTATATCTTCAGAGAGTTCAAAGATATTTTTCATAATATATAAGTATAACTGCAAAAACTGCTGAGCGAATAATCTGTAAGGTATATTATTTCGCTCTTTAAAGGTATAATATGCAGCTTATTAGATAGTACTAAATAGTTAGGAAGGTATAAAGAGTCTCTTTATTATAAATGCATAAAGATATAGATATTTGAAGTTAAGATAAAAGGTGTAAAGCGATAGGATAAGCTGATTAACCTGTCTTAAATTATCTAGTAGCTGTAGCTTTTCATTTTTAGGGAATTAACTAAATATAAGACCTTGCTAGAGAGCACTAGTAATAAAGTTATTATTTTGTTAAGATAGCTTTAGAATTTATAGTTTGATGTGTTTAATAGTGGCATGATCTATGAATTTGAGTAGGGACTGAGATCTGATAATAGCAAGATATATTTCAGCAATATTGCTTAAGTAGTAAACTAGTTCCTAAGATTATATATAAGTATCTGGAAGATATATATATAACTTTACACACCTCATCACTCATAATTATAAGCATCTTATGCAGCACTCCTATATTAAACCTATTACTATCTTCCTAAAGGCTTGGAATGTTATGAAGCGTGTAGAGCGCTTGGCTTATAGAGGTGCGCTTTAGAACACAACTAAGTATTGCATGCTTACTTAAAGTAAGCCTCGAGAGCCAACATCTCTTGCTAGTGTTATCTCCTATTACTACCTGTTTCTAGATCTCCTTGAAGATATAGCTGTCTGAAAAGCATAACATATTTTCAAACTTATTTCTCAGAGCGTGGCAAGCTGCTGCTGATATATCTTACTAAATCAGCATCTGAGATTAGTCCTAGTAGTAAGTAGGCTTACTATTATTATATAATTCAACTAACTACTAAGTGGAACTTCTGGACTGCTTTGCAGCCTCAACTTAATACAGACCCTGAAGAGCTAAAACCCTAACATTTATTAGTAGATATAAAAGTGGCAGCTCCCTTGCATTTTAAGATGAATTGCTTAGTGTGATCGAAGAAGTTCCTGTGAAATGTTTGAGATCCTTCCTGGATACTTTTGCTGGAAGAAAATTCCGATGCTCCAGTAGCTAGCACCCCTCTAGCCTGTAAATTTCCTGTATTTGTTCTACTTTCTTTTTAATTAGTAGTTGCTCATAGAAGGCTTTCATATTAGTGAAGTCATCTTATTCTAGAAAAACTAAGTTTTCAACAGGAATATAAGCAGTCCTAATAAAGCTAGAAAATACCCTAAGTTCTATAATAATTCGGCAGAGTGCTCAGTATTCACATTATATAGAGCTTCTTATGCAGGTAGCTGTAGGAGCTGCTTTTAGGATTGCTGTAGAGGCTAATTTTAGACTAATGCTAGCTAAAACTAGCCTGCTTCCATAATATATATATATTATAGCACTAGTTGCTTAATAGCATATTACTAGTCTTTATGCTTTATTATTATTAAAATAATAAGATATAACTGATATATACTTTTTATTAATAAGGTTGAGATAGATATAGTGTTTATGCAGCTTAATAGCAGCAATTCGCCCCTAGATGCAAACCTTATTAGATACAGCCCTGTCTCTAGGCTAGTATAAATCTCTATGCACTAGGACTCCAAAGATAACAAAATTGTTTGCATATCCTCTGGCTCTCTATGGAAGCATTACGAATATAAATTTTCTGTTATATTAAGCAGTAAAAGGCAGATTATGAAATGCAGAACTTCTAGCAAAAGTTTTATAATAAGGACTGTTAATAGGCAATCCGCTGAGAGGAACGTTCTGTACCTCCGCAGCTGTTATAGTCAGCTATCTGATAGTAGGGTCTGCTAACAGAAGCTGGGGATTGATATGTAGTAACAGTACACTGGGGTCGTGGTCTGGGTCGTAGGTTGTAGGCTGTGTCGTAGATTAGTAGTTAGAGGCGAAGATGATCAGTCTTAGACTTAACAAGTTATTCGCAGTGAAGGTAAGCTGAAAGTATCCTGAGGATGAATATAAAGTTGATTGCTGAAGAGCTATAGAAGTCTGACTATAAGCCAGGCTTCTGGTTATACTATATATAAGTCTAATTCTGAATATATTCCTTTGTATCTTAAGTCGAGCTGGATTATTCTGACCTAGAATGATTATTATCTTATCATTATATAACTTATACTATAGTTCTTCCGTTTCTAAGTAAGTCCCTGTTATTTCTATATTCCTGCAGTATAAATATCCTGTTCTAGCTGCCTAACGCCTGAGTAGGTTGTTCAGCTGTTATCCTTATTTACAAGTTATAATATCAGGTCTTCTCTCTAAAGGTCTTGTCCTCAAGACCTAACATAAGTAGGTTGCTAGTCCCAGGTTAGAGATCTGTTAATTATACTTCCTAATTTACTTATAATACTGACACTATATCAGGTTATGTTTAAAAATCTGATTCTTGCGAAACTTATTACGCTCAGATTTGTCGCAATCAGCAGGCCCTTAATGCTTTAGTCGATCACTATAGTTATAACGCAATACCTTATTCTCCTTGCTTCCAGTATAATTGCATATATAAGATAGACCTTACTAACTTAAAACGCTATAGTAAGTGCGTTGAGTATAGTTTGACAGACTGTAACAGTAGTGACGTAGCAAATGCTTATAAGTTGTTTTCCTGGGTGATTAGAGTGGATGCTGATTAGTTATAATAAATTATTATTTCAGAGAGCAAAAGAAAGTGGAGCAGAAAGAGCAAGAGGCTGAAGAGATGTTAGAGGTTCTTCAGACATAGTTAGCAACAGCCTTTAGTTGCTTATCTTATCTTCACAAACAGAAGAAGTTTCTGAGAGAACATAGTTTAGACTTGATCTGTTATAAGATACAGTCTATTAATAAATAAGAGGCAGAAAAGCAGTCCTTAAAAGCTTAAAAGTCTCAGGTGCTTAAAGATTTGTTGTTATAGAGTGCTTCGAATAAGTTAGACTGGTCTTCTTTAGGTATAAGTGTTATAGACTTAGGTATTCTAGCTGTAGTTAATTCTTTAGAGGTTTCTTAGTTAGTTTCTAGCATTTCTAGGCAAATAAACAGTTTTCCTTGTTATAGTCTGTCTGCCTCTGTTAGTAGTCTGATATATCTATATAGGTGCTTAATATATTAGTAACTATTAGTGTTTGTCGGAGGTGTTGCTGCTGGTGTTATTAGCATTGTTTTTCGTTCTTAATATTGCTGCTAATAAGTTATAAGTTTGTCCTTCGCATTAGTAATATTCTTAGTTAGTTCCTATATATTGTCTTTATAACTATACCTTTTCCACTTAATAAGGTACTAGTATCCTTCTAGTTCTTCGAGGTAGTTAATAATCCGTTCAACTTCATACTCTGGTTCGTTGTTTTCTATAATAATAAGGTTGTTTATCTGTGATCCTTATAGTGCTGGTTTAAGTAGCAAGATATGAAATGTTAGGAAACATTTTATTATATTAGGTAGGTCAAGTTTATAATTAACTAGTAAGATTTTTCAGAGGATTTTAAAAGGTCTAAGTTTTTTAAAATCTAGCTTGTTGTTTAGTCGTTTTATTCTAATGTTTTGCTGTATAAGATAGGCGCTATCTCCCTCTTTCAAGGTTAGTCTCTCAATCCTTTATTTATTACTAAAACATATCATTCGTTGTCATATAAATTTAAGTTCTTTGCATGCATTCTCTTAGATATCCTTGATTTGTCTGATTATAGCAACAGCTTTTAGTACTGCTAGACTAAGTTATAGTTCTCTATAAGCAGTTAGTTCGAATCTATAGTTAAGGTAGAAAGGGGATTCCTTAGTGCTTTCTCTTACTGCACTGTTATAGGCGAATTAAGCTATTAGTAGTAATACCACCTAATTATCTTAGTTGTAATTAATATAGGCATAGAGGTAGGTTTCGAGGATCTAGTTGATTCGTTCTGTTTATCTGTTAGTCTGCAGGTGAAATATAGTAGATATTACTTATTTAATGCCGAGTTATGCTGTGGTTAACTTCCAGAACTTAGAAGTGAAGATCTTATCTCTGTCTGATATAATTTCCTTAGGTGTTCTATAATTAGCAATAATATACTTAAGGAATATATAGGTGAATTCTTTAGTATTGCTTGCTTCCTTATGCAGGATAAAATAGGCGTACTTTATAAGTCTGTTAATAATAATAAGAATACTATTAAAGTAGACTCCTATAAAGGGTTCTTAAGACTTTAGTAGTTTGACGATAAAGTTGAGTGATATAGAGTGCTAGGCAGTTTGCAGCACAGGCAAAGGTTATAACAATCTATAAGGTTAGTGTCAGGCTGGTTTGCTTTTCAGGCAAACCTTATAATCCTTAATCGCTATTGCAACACGTTCTCTAGTAACCTTTTCTCTATATTATCATTATAGTTATTTCTAGGTCTTTATAATTCCTTAGTAACTATATACTAGTAAGCTGTAGAACTCCCTAATAGCTTCGTTATTCAGTTTGCTAGGCAGGCTAGCTATAGATCGTCCAGTTATTATAAGAGCTTTTATAGCAGGCATAAGGTCTCTGTTATTATTATATTTAAGAATTATTTAGGTTTCTTTTAGTACCAGGATATTATAGTCCAGTCGTCAGCTGAGAGCATTAGCTCTGCTATTTTCTGATCCTTTCTAATAAATAATTCAAAAGTTAAATTCTGAGAGAAATTCTAACTATCTGATTTATTGTTTATTAAGTTCCTTTAATATAGTGAAGTATGCTAGGTTCTTATGATCAGTATATATAAATACTTAGTGAATAGTTCCTAAGAATAAAAGTCTCTATTCTTTAAAGGCTTTAATAATAGCTATAAGTTCTTTGTTATAGATCTAGTAGTTAAGCTCTGATCTGCAGAGTTTGTATAAGTAGAAGGCGCAGAAGTATAAGCGTCCTTTTGAATCTCTCTAAGATAGTTATGCTCCAAGAGCAAAGTCTGAGGCATCTGTCTCAACTTCAAATTGTTCTTATAGATTTAGGATTATTAAGACTGGTTTGCTAGTAATATAATCTTTAATAGTTTGGAAGGCTGTGTTCTAGGCTTCTTTCTATTCAAATAGTTAATCTTTGCAACTGAGATCTATGAAGGGTGCGTTAATTTTTCTATAGAGTCTAATAAATTTTCAGTAGAAGTTAATAAATCTAAGAAATCCTTAGACCTCTTTAAGGTTAGTTAGTGTTAGCTATTCCTATATAGCTTAGACTTTCTTTTTTAATATATTAATATATCTAGGAGTGATTATAAATCTGAGGTATTCTATTTCTAAGGTGTAGAATATGCTTTTCTCTAGTTTAACTAGAAGTTTAGCATCCTAGAAGGCTTGCAGTATAAAGTATATATATTCTTTATATTATTCTATTATAGCAGAGAAGATAAGGATATTATTAAGGTAGACGACTATAAAGATATCTATAAACTTTCTAAAGACTTAGTTAATTATATTCTAGAAGGTTGCTAGTATGTTACTGAGACTAAAGAGTATAATAAGATACTTGAAATATTTTTTATATGTTCTAAAAGTAGTCTTCTATTCTTCTCTTTTCTTTATTCAGATAAAGTTATAAATATCTTTAAGGTCTAGTGCTATGAAGTAGTTAGCTCTATAGAGTAGTCGTTAAAGTTCGTTAATTAAAGGTAGCAGGTACTGATTTTTTATAATTATCTTATTAAGTATTTAGTAGTTAATATATAGTTATAGTTTGCTGTTCTTTTTTGGTATAAGCAGAATTAGGCTTCTTGCTAGTAATATTAATTCTCTAATATAGCCTTTTTTGAGGTTTTTATTAAGGTATTTATTAAGAGCTTCTATCTCTATTAGGTTAAGTCTGTAAATTTTATTGAATTTAAGCTTCTTCCCTTCCTTAATAGAGATTTTATAATTGAAATTTATGTATTTAAGCAGTCTAGTTTCTAATTCAGCTATAAAGAGTTTCTTATAACCTCTATACTTTTCTAGGATAGATAGAAAGAGATTATCCTTTTATTTAAGATCTGCTGTTTTTAATAGTTATAACACAGCTTTTTTTGCTTTAAAGTAGCAGATATATTATTTTGCTGCTTCTTAGTAAGTAGATCTATTTAAAGCCTAGGTTTTATAGAGCTACTTAGAGACTAGATTATTATTATTCTAATAATATTAGCCTGTTCTCTAATCTATCTATAAGTTATTCTTCTTAAGCTATAGTATTCCTAGTATAATATTATATATACTAAGTTTAGTAATATTAAATTAGAGTTATTTATTTCAATCTAAGTAACTTATCTTAAAAGGTATAGTCTTGTTTTTAATAGTTCCTCTTTTATACTAAACTTATTCTCTTTCTATATTACTAAGCTAGTATATATATTTCTTTCTTTATTATAGTAGTTATAATTTATTTACTGCTTAGGGTGATATAAAGTTTATTTTAGCTCTGCTGTTAATAAGTGCAATAGTTATAGTGTTATTAATAGTAACTATAAGTTATAAGTATACTTTCTAGTCTAGAAATACTAGATATATAGACCTTATTATTATTACCTGTCTTAGTCCTTTATTAGTAAGTAAGTCTAGTTTTTTAACTGCTCTAGTTACCTAGAATAGGTGATTTATTTCCTTTCTTATTATGCCTTTATAAAGCGGTTCTCCTGGAATTAGAGCCTTAGAAGGCTTAATCTTTCTTATAGAAGTCTGTAAGCTTTAGCTTTCTAAACTATATATATAAAGCATTTATCTTTTCAGCATTCTTCCTATTTTATTATATTGTTATATTAACATCTTGTAGGGTTTTACAGGCTTAGGCTGAAAGTTGCTATATTATTATTAAATATAGTTATAGTCTATCTAACTATAGTAGTTTAAGTATAAATATTCTAGATAGAGTTCTTATTATATCTTCTAGAGTAGAATTAGTATTTATATTTATCTCTAAAGTGTTCTTTGCATTTGTTGAAAAAGCATCATAGCTAGAAGAGGTTTTAGTAGTTATAGTAGTTATATTTAAGTACGGAGTGATCTTCTATATAAAGCTTTAAAGTGTAGTCCTAGTTTCTTATATTAGCAGGTATTCTATAGAAGTATTATTATTAGTTATTATAGCTTATATCGATTGCTTAGTACTAGATAAGCTGCTAAGTCTCTTCTTTATTATTAGATTCTTCTTTAGAACTAGTATTATCTATTCCTAGGATTAGTCTGCTATAGTGTTTTATATTTCAATTTATAATGTTAGTAGGAGAGTTAGAATTATAAGAGATTCTATTGAAATTAAATCTAGACTTAAGTTTGCTAAAGTTCTAATTACTAGTTAGACTGAGTAGTTACTATTCTTCTAGGAGGTTATATTAGTGTTCAAATTCTTTGTCAGATTCTTCCTTAACCTATTCTTTAAGTTCTTAGTTAATTTGCTTAATCTTAGTAAGGTTTCTATATCTATTTCTTTATTATTTAAGGTATGCTATTAAGATACTAATTTAGTAATACTATATAATATTGTCTGGTTCTTCTTATGCCTGTTATAGCTGAAGTGTTTATGCTACTTTAAGGTGTAAGATCTGTTGTTCGTTATTATGTATAACCTGCTGTCTTGCTTTATGCTGATAGATCTAGTCTATTTCTTGCTAGGCTTAGGCTTCTAATTCTTAGATTATTCATCAGGTTTCTTTGTTATAACCTATAAGGTTAGGGTTAACTGTGTTAAGTTATTAGATATAAAGCATTTTGTTAAGTTGTTTAGTAGTCTTTCTGACCAGCTTGCTGTTAGCTTAGGAAGCTATTATAAAGGTCTTAGTTTTGATTTCTAGAATAGTTATATTATAGCCTGTTCTTCTGCAGCCTAGGTTGCTAAGCTAGTATTCTATAGCTTCTTTATTACTATAGTAAGTAAAGCATTTATTATTATAATATCTAGTTTATAACAGGGATATATAGGGTATTTTAGTTGCTATACTAACTTATTTAGTTTATTTAGGTATAGGTTTCCAGCTAAGTTTCTTAGGTTATCTGCAGTCTTTAGCAATATATCCTCTTTTTTTATAGTTATAGCATTTAGAGTTCTATAGTTTCTTGCTGTCGCTTTTAGTAGCAGTACTGAGGTTTATAGGTCTGCTATATTATCTATAGGAAATACTTTATTAAGTATTATTCTAGTTATTACAGGGTCTGTTATTATTCTACTAGTTATTAAACTTATTTTAAGGTTGCTATTAGTATTTATATCCTAAGTTTAGATTTTAGTATTTGTCTCTTCGTTCTTTTTATTGTTTGAAAAGTTAGTTATCAATCTTAATAGCACGTTTAGCATACTAGAAGAAGTCTTCTAGTTAGTTGATCTTAATAATTTTATCTTTAACCTCATCTTTAAGTCTTTAGTAGAATATAAAGATCTTAGTTTATTTAGTGAGATTAAGTTAGATGCTAAGTTGTCTGAAGTTAGTAGAGTAGTCCTTAGTAGACTTAGTCTGTTAAAGCTGTAAGAGGTTTTGCTCAGTTTATTATTTCTTATCTAGTGTTACAACCTATAAATAAGGATAACAGCTGAACAACCTACTTAGGCATCAGGCAGCTATAACAGGATATTTATACTGCAGAAACATAGAAACAACAGGAACTTACTTAGAAACGGAAGAACTATAGTATAAGTCATATAACAATAAGATAAGGAACGATTAGTAAGGCGCGTTAGGAAGCGCTTAGTGATTAGTTAGCAATACTAACTAATTATAATCACCTTATACACTTAAGTAATCACTTATAACTAGATAAAAGGTACTATTCAGACTTATATATAATATAACTAGAGTCTAGCTTATAGTCAGACTTCTATAGCTCTTTAGTAATTAACTTTATATTTATCCTCAGGATATTTTCAGCTTACCTTCACTACAAATAACTTATTAAGTCTAAGATTAATCACTTTAGCCTCTGACTACTAATCTATAATACAGCCTACAGCCTACTACCCAGACTATAACCCTAGTATACTATTACTATATATCAATCCCCAGCTTCTATTAGCAGACTCTACTATTAAATAGCTGATTATAATACTTTAATTGCTCTTATTCAGTAAGTTAACTATTAATACTTACTAATAGTATAGAATATCTTCTTATACCTCTACTAAGTCACCTACCCTAGAAAGCTCTATCTCTTCTAAATAACTAGTTAAGAACCTAGCTAAAGAACTTAAAAGAGCCCTAATAACAGTTAACTTAGATAATAAGGTTACCCTTAAAAAGGAAACCTATAATAAACTCTAGAACTAAGTTAAGAAAAAAGATAAAGATATCACTAAAATCTAGGAAATATATAATAATACTACTACTAAACTCTAAGAACTTAAAGGAATAATCTAAGAACTCAGTAACAAACCTTAATATATCCTAGATCTTAAAAATAAAGTTGTCTAGCTAGAAGAACAGAATAACACTCTCCAGGCTACTGCTAACATTATTACTATATCCCTCTATAAAAGACAATAGAAACTTAAGCTTAGTATACCTGTTATATATAATAGAACCCTTAGAACCCTCAAAAGATTCTTAATCTAAGTTAAAAACTACTAAAACTTCTACTACAGAGATTTCACTAACAAAACTGAGAAAGTAGTGTATACAGCTACCTATTTTTAAAGAAAAGCCTTCTAATAGTTCAAACTAATTTAAGAAGAGTATCTTAAATATAAAACCTTTAATAAATATACTATAGAGACCTATAATATCTATGCTAGTTTCTAGGGATTTAAAGATATATTTTATTTACTTTTCTAAGACCTAGATAAGAAATAATAAGCTGAGTAAGACCTCTCACAGCTTTAATAAACTAAGTCTGCTAAGAACTACACTACTAACTTCAGATAACTTAGCATCTAACTTAATCTTACCAAAGAAACTAAGATCTTCATATTCTATTAAAGACTTAAGAACGAGGTTAAAGATAAGATTATTAAGATCAACTAACTAGAAGACTTCCTCTAGTATACTAAACTTACTATTAAGATTAATAACTAACTCTTTAAACGACAAAAAGAACAAAGCGATAAACAACAGAACCTAAACTCAGAACGCAAATACTAATAATAACCCCAGAACAAATTCAATACTTAGCAGAATAATAACAAACCCTGTAATAATAACTAGAACAACACCTAGCAAAGCCTTTCTTATAGATAACACAGCAGACCTATAAACCTTAGCACTACTACTAAAAACAACAACAAGAAACTATAGAACCCTAAATACTATAACTATAAAACAATAGGATAGATCGCTAGAAACTACAGATAACCTAAGAAGCTTAACTAGAAACCTATACTTAAAACAGACTAAACAAGTCAGCATAGCAACTAAAACACCTTATATATCCCTATTATAGACTAGATACTATAATAATAAATATTTTACTTATTACAGTAATAAGAAAGCTATAAAGCACTAGCTTAGTAACCTAACCTACAGAAGAACAGGCTATAATATAACTATTCCAGAAATCAAGACTAAAACCCTTATAATAACTTCCTAAGCCAATAGTAAGCTAGTTAGAAAGACTACTAAACAACTCAACAAAATGCTTTATATCTAATAACTTAATATAGTTAACCCTAACCCTATAAGTTATAATATAGAAACCTGATAAACAATCTAAAAGTCAGAAGCCTAAGTCTAGCAAGAAATAGACTAGATATATCAGCATAAAGCAAAATAGCAGGTTATATATAATAACAAACAACAGATCCTATGCTTTAAAGTAGCATAAACACTCTAGCTATAATAGGTATAAGAGGAACTAGATAATATTATATAATATCGCTAAATTAGTATCCTAATAATATACTTTAAATAACAAAGGAATATATATAGAAACCTTACTAAGATTAAGCAAATTAACTAAGAACTTAAAGAATAGGTTAAGGAAGAATCTGACAAAGAATTTAAACACTAATATAACCTCCTAGAAGAATAGTAACTACTCAGTCTAACTAGTAATTAGAACTTTAGCAAACTTAAGTCTAGATTTAATTTCAATAGAATCTTATAATTCTAACTCTCCTACTAACATTATAAATTGAAATATAAAACACTATAGCAGACTAATCCTAGGAATAGATAATACTAGTTCTAAAGAAGAATCTAATAATAAAGAAGACTTAGCAGCTTATCTAGTACTAAGCAATCGATATAAGCTATAATAACTAATAATAATACTTCTATAGAATACCTGCTAATATAAGAAACTAGGACTACACTTTAAAGCTTTATATAGAAGATCACTCCGTACTTAAATATAACTACTATAACTACTAAAACCTCTTCTAGCTATGATGCTTTTTCAACAAATGCAAAGAACACTTTAGAGATAAATATAAATACTAATTCTCTCTAGAAGATATAATAAGAACTCTATCTAGAATATTTATACTTAAACTACTATAGTTAGATAGACTATAACTATATTAATAATAATATAGCAACTTTCAGCCTAAGCCTGTAAAACCCTATAAGATGTTAATATAACAATATAATAAAATAGGAAGAATGCTGAAAAGATAAATGCTTTATATATATAGTTTAGAAAGCTAAAGCTTACAGACTTCTATAAGAAAGATTAAGCCTTCTAAGGCTCTAATTCCAGGAGAACCGCTTTATAAAGGCATAATAAGAAAGGAAATAAATCACCTATTCTAGGTAACTAGAGCAGTTAAAAAACTAGACTTACCTACTAATAAAAGACTAAGATAAGTAATAATAATAATGTCTATATATCTAGCATCTTTAGACTAGAAAGTATACCTATAACTTGCAGTTACTATTAATAACACTATAACTATTACGCTTATTAACAGCAGAGCTGAAATAAACTTTATATTACTTTAAGCAGTAAACAGATTATAACTACTATAGCAAAGAAAGGAATATATATACTAGCTTAGTAATATAGAAAGAGAATAAGTTTAATATAAAAGAGGAACTATTAAAAACAAGACTATACCTTTTAAGATAAGTTACTTAGATTCAAACGAATAACTCTAATTTAATATTGCCGAACTTAGTGTATATAATATTATATTAGGAATGCTATAGCTTGAGAAGAATAACCTATAAATAGATTAGAGAACAGGCTAACTCTATTAGAATAATAATAATCTAGTCTCTGAGTAGCTCTGCAGAACCTAAGCTTTAAATAGACCTACCTACTAAAGAGCAGCAAAATAATATATTTGCTATCTTAAAGCAAAAGAAGCTGTATTATAACTATTAAAAACAGCAGATCTTAAATAAAAGGATAATGTTTTTCTATTTATCTTAGAAGAATATAGAGTTTATAAGAAACTCTTTATAGCTAAACTAGAAACTAGACTGCTTAAGTATATAAATTTTAATTATAAAATCCTTATTAAAGAGGGAAAGAAACCTAAGTTTAGTAAAATTTGTAGATTTAACCTAACTAAGATAGAAGCCCTTAATAAATATCTTAATAAAAACTTTAAAAAAGGCTATATCAGAGAATTAATATCACTAGCAAGAAGCTTAATCCTGTTTATACTGAAGAAGAACAGCAAAGTATAACTATGCATTAATTACTAAATACTTAATAAAAATAATTAAAAACTAGTACTTATTACTTTTAATGAACAAACTATAAAACTTTTCTATAGAGTTAACTACTTTATAATACTAGACCTTAAAAGTACTTATAACCTTATCTAAATAAAGAAAAGAGAAGAATAGAAGACTACTTTTAGAATATATAAAAGATATTTTAAGTACCTTGTTATATCTTTCAGTCTTACTAATATCCTAGCTATTTTCTAGAATATAATTAACTAGGTTCTTAGGAAATTTATAGATATCTTTATAGTTATCTACCTTAATAATATCCTTATCTTTTCTATAATAATAGAATAGCATAAGGAGTATATATACCTCGTACTTAAAGCCTTCTAAGATACTAAACTCCTAGTTAAACCAGAGAAAAATATATTCTACACCTAAGAGGTAGAATACCTTAGATTTATAATTACCTCTAGATATATTAGTATATTAGAAAAGAAAGTCTAAGCTATATAAGAATAGCTAATACTAACTAACCTTAAGGAAGTCTAAGAATTTCTTAAATTTATTAACTTCTACTGAAAATTTATCAGACTCTATAGAAAGATTAATATACTTCTTATAGATCTTAGTTATAAAAACTAACTATTTGAATAGAAAGAAGCCTAGAGCACAGCTTTCTAGACTATTAAAGACTGTATTACTAGTAAACTAGTCCTAATAATCCTAAACCTAGAAGAATAGTTCAAACTTAAAATAGATACCTTAGACTTCGCTTTTAGAGTATAACTATCCTAGAAAGACTTAGAAAGACGTCTATATCCTTATACTTTCTTCTCCTATAAGCTCTATAGACTAGAACTTAACTATCAGATCTATAATAAAGAACTTATAGCTATTATTAAAGCCTTCAAAGAATAGAAACCTTTACTCTCAGGAACTATTTACTAAATACTTATATACACTAACTATAAAAACCTAGCATACTTCACTATATCAAAGGAACTTAATAAATAATAAATCAGATAGTTAGAATTCCTCTCAGAATTCAACTTCTGAATTATCTATTAAAAAAGATTAGAAAATAGCAGAGCTGACGCTTTCAGCTAATAACTAGACTATAACGTCCTAGTACTAAAAGAAACCTAAGTAATCCTCAAGCATAATAATAAGAGAGACTTTATACCTGCTATAAAAGCCCTAATAATAACTAGACAATCTATAACTAGCCTGACTAGTAAACTAGACACTAAAGCAATTATAGAGTTTTATGCTTAACCTGTATATAGTTACTAAGGAATCATAAAGACCTGGAAACAACTATAATAATAATATAGAAAAAAGGTTACTAGAGAATATATTATAATAGCAATTAAAGATTATAAGGTTTGCTTAAAAAGCAAACTAGCTTGATACTAACTTTATAGATTGTTATAACCTTTACCTGTGCTGTAAACTGCTTAGCACTCTATATCCTTCAACTTTATTATCAAACTACTAAAGTCTTAAGAACCTCTTATAGAAGTCTATTATAATAATATTCTTATTATTATTAACAGACTTATAAAGTACGCCTACTTTATCCTATATAAGGAAGCAAGCAACGCTGAAGAATTCGCCTATATATTCCTTAAGTATATTATCACTAACTATAGAACACTAAAAGAAATTATATCAGATAGAGATAAGATCTTTACTTCTAAGTTTTAGAAGTTAATTATATTATAAATTAGTATTAAGCAAGCTATATCTACTGCGTTTCACCTGCAGACTAATAGATAAACAGAAAGAATTAACTAGATCTTTAAAACCTACCTCTGCATCTATGTTAATTATAATCAGAACAATTAGGTAGTACTACTACTAATAGCCTAATTTCCCTATAACAGCGTAATCAGAAAAAGCACTAAGGAATCTCTCTTCTACCTTAACTATAGATTTAAACTAACTGCCTATAGAGAACCTTAAGCTAGCTTAGTAGCACTAAAAGCTATTACTATAATCAGACAAATTAAAGATATCTAAGAAAACGCATATAAAGAACTCGAATTTATACGACAACGCATAGCATAATTCAGTAATAAACAAAGGATTGAGGGACTAACTTTAAAAGAGGGAGATAGCACCTATTTTATACAGCAAAACATCAAAACAAAATAACTAAATAATAAACTAGATTTCAAAAAACTCAGACCTTTTAAAATCCTCTGAAAAATCTCACTAGTTAACTATGAACTCAATCTACCTAATATAATGAAATGTTTTCTAATATTTCACATCTTACTACTTAAACTAGCACTATAAGGATTATAGACAAACAACCTTATTATTATAGAAGATAATAAACTAGAGTATGAAGTTAAATAGATTATTAACTACCTTAAAGAACTAGAAAGATACTAATATCTTATTAAGTGGACAGAGTATAATTATAAAGATAATATATAGAAACTAGCTAAGAATATCACTAATACGAAAGATAAACTTATAACTTACTAGCAGTAATATTAAGAACGAGAAATAATATTAATAATACTAGCAGCTCTACCTCTGATAAATATTATAAGCTACTTATATATTAGACACCCCTATAAATATATCAGACTACTAATAAAAATAGACAGACTATATTAAGGAAAACTATTTATTTGCTTAGAGATATTAGAAACTAACTAAGACTTCTCTAAAAAGAAGTTTAAAGTACTAGGGTTCTAACTACTTAGAACAGCATCTAAGTTTATTATGCTAAAACTATTTATAGACTGAACCTCTAATATAGAAGATATTACTAGCTTTTCTTCAGTAACCTTATAACCCTTGCAAAACACTATCCTTTTCTATTTCTTTAAACAATCTAACTACGCTATAAACTTATCTAACTTAGCCTATATAGTATGCAAAGCAGTAGCTTTCCTCTTTAATACCTCCTCTTTAGCTACCTTAGTATCTTTAAGACAAGCTGCTTTATCTAATAAGCAATTTACTATATATAGTCAGCTAAACCTAGACACTAACTAAGTATTAAAACTTATAAGCATATATAGCATCTTCAGCCGCGTTATAAAGCTGCCCTAAGTAAGTGCACTTGCTGCAAACTTTACCTCCTAGAAGCAGCTTATAATATTTCTCTGACAAATAATAATATAAACAAGGTATATTAACAATAAACCTAAACTCAGTAATATAGAGCATATAATTATAATAATAAAGAGTAGATATAGAATTTGATTTTGATTTCTAAATATAACCTGATATAGTGTTAGTATTATAGGTAAATTAGGAAGTATAATTAACAGATCTCTAACCTAGGACTAATAACCTACTTATAATAAGTCTTAAGAATAAAACTTTTAAAGAGAGGACCTGATATTATAACCTATAAATAAAGATAACAGCTGAATAACCTACTTAGGCGTTAGGCAGCTGTAACATAACATTTATACTATAGGAACATAGGAACAACATGAACTCACTTAGAAACAGAAGAACTATAGTATAAGTCATATAATAATAAGATAAGGAATAATCAGTAGAGCGCATTAGGAAGCACTTAGTAATTAGTTAGCAATACTAACTAATTACAATCACCTTATACATCTAGGTAATCACTTATAACTAGATAAAAGGTACTGTTCAGACTTATATATAGTATAACTAGAGCCTAGCTTATAGTCAGACTTCTATAGCTCTTTAGTAATTAACTTTGTATTTATCTTCAGGATATTTTCAGCTTACCTTTACTGCGAATAACTTATTAAGTCTAAGATTAATTATCTTAGCTTCTAACTACTAATCTATAATATAGCCTACAGCCTACTACTTAGACTACAACCCTAGTATACTATTACTATATATTAATACCTAGCTTTTATTAGCAGACCTTACTATCAGATAGCTAACTATAATATCTAGGTCCTAGAAGAGTGAACAAAGTACATCCTTAAATCCCTAGAAACTAGTATAGATGTTATAAGTCTCTATAGTATATTTATTAAGAGTTTTATATTTAAAGTACTTTTCTTAGATTAGTTTGAACTATTAGAAGGTGTAAGAGGCTGGCCCCTAGGCTTGTTCAACGTAGAGGTGCCGTCGATTGACTATTCTAAGCTGAAGAAGGAAGAAAGGACTTTACAGGGATAGGCGCCTAGCGGCGGTGAAGCACACCAGGGCTAGGCGGTATGCTACGGCAGAATAGTGGACCCGGCGGAGCCGGGTCTCGGTAGCTGCTCCGGCAAAGCCGGAGATCTCAGCCAGGCTCTAGCCCGTGACATCACCCCCCCGCTCCCCTCCGCCGGCGCGCCCGCAGCGCTAAGGCTGGGTCCCCATCATGCTCCATCGCAGAGCCGTAACGGCGTTCGTAAGCCTCCATTGCTTCCGTCCCCTGGAGCGTCTCAACAGGCTCCCAGGTTCTCTCTGCATATCCTTCCCACTTAACCAGAACCTCGCAGCGTCTCCCACGCCCTCAACGCTTCCAAGTAGCAGCGTTAATACTCTCTACATTCCAGGTTTCCTCGCCTTCGTTGTCTATGATTGGTGGCGGCTGCTCGTTGTCTAACGCTTGCCCAGGTAAGGGGTCGTTGCCTGCACGCTTCAAGGTATCGACATAGAAGCGTGGGTATATAGCCCTTAGTATGTCGAGCTCTACCACGTAAGGTGAGATAACCTTCGTAATGGTATACTTGTGGTGCAACTAATCCAGTTTCTTGCATGGCCTAGGGGACCTGTAGTGGCCTATATAAAGCCAGACTTTGTCGCCTACCTCTAGTCTCTCTGTAGGCTGGCGCTTCCTATTAGCTAGCTCCTCATAGCGTTGCTGCGTTGACGCAAGGGTTGATTAGGCTATATCCATCATATCCTGAAGCCTTGTTACCAACTTACATGCTTGGCCCTCACGAGGGCTCTCAGGGCTTGCTAGGTCTGTTTCCTTAACCCTAATAGGCTCTGGATGGTATCTATGTTCCAGAAAGAAGCTACTCATCCTAATAGCGCTATTATTGCGGCTAGAGAGCGCTAGTTGAGCTGTTGGGAGGTTGTACGCCTAGTCCTTCTGCGAGTATGTGATGTAGTTGCGTAGGTAGGCCTGGATCTCTTGGTTTATCCTCTCTGGGCCTCCGTCAGTCTGCGGGTGGTAGGTAGTACTGAGCTGCTGTTCTATTCTTAACAGCTTATAGAATTGTCGCTAGAAGTGGCTTGTCCAGTTACTTCCCCTGTCGCTCACAATTAACGTAGGGATGCTGTGGAAGCGGAAGTGGCAGCTCAGGAATTGTTCAGCGCAGGCTTCTGCTTCCATGCTTTCCATAGCCTTGAGGGTTACACCTTTTCCTAGCCGGTTGATAATTACCTAAAGATATCTCTCCCCTTTATCTGTTAGGGGAAGGTCGGTAATGAAATCCATAGCGAGGTCGCTTTGTATATGCTGTGGTATTAGTAGTAGTTTCAGAAGTCCCTTACAGCGTTCTCTCCAGATATGACTTCGCCCACAGCTATCGCAGTTACAGCAGAAACGCCGTACTAGGTGCGACTAGCCAGGCTAGTAGAACCGTCTACTGACCAGCACAAGGGTGTTATCTCTTCCTGGATGACCACTGAGCACTGAGTCGTAGATGCCTTGAACGATACAAGTACGTAGCGTGTTCGCCTCGCTATCGGGGTCTTCGCTACCTGGTACCCAGATCTGGTCTCTGAACAGCAGTCGGTTGCTATTATCAATCTCACACTTAGCAATCTGGACCTTCAGCTTGAGGCTAGGGGGGAAGCTTCTTTCTCGTTGTTTCACAGCAGCATAGGCCTGCTGGTAGACTTCGTCTTATCCTTAGGTCTGATCCCAGAGTTGCTATAGTTCTTCGTCGTCAGTAAATACAAGCATTGATGGTGCTGCCTCTATACGTTGTATACGCGCTGAGGGTAGGGTTGCTTCTGGGAGGAGCTGTAGGATTCGACCTTGTTTATGCTCATCCTCTAGAGACGTAGGTACGTCTTGTTCGCGTCTTGAGAGTGCGTCTGGTACCACTGCTTTGCTTCCTGGCTGGTACTATATCTTAAAGTTGTACTGTGACAGCTCCTCTGCCCATCAGCTTTGCCGTTCTGTAAGCTTCTGCTTTGTTATGAAGTACTTAAGGTTCTTATAGTCAGATAGGACCTTGAACTTATCAATGCTCTGTAGTTCCGCTCTCCATGCTTATAGACAGCTCATAATAGCTAGCATCTCCTTGTTATGTATCAGATAGTTGAACTGGGCAGCGTTAAGCTGCTGCGAGTGGTAGGCTACTGCATGACGTCTGCCGTGCTCATCTTCCTGTGAAAGTACACCTCCAAGGGCAAAGCCGGAGCAATCAGCCTCAACATAGGTTGTGCGCTCAAGGTCCAGTTGATATAGAACAGGCTTAGCAGCAAAGATCCTCTTAAGCTCCTGGAATGCTGCTTCTTGTTCCTTACCCCAGCAGAAGGGGACACCCTTCTTAGTAAGAGCTATCAGGGGTCCAGCAATCTCTGAGTATACTGGGATGAAGATCCAGTAGTAGTTTGCAAATCCAAGGAAGCTTCGGACTCCTTTAACTGTCTTTAGAGCTGCCCATTCCTTAATCGCCTTCAGTTTCTCAGGGTCGCAAGAGATACCAACTCCAGCTGTAATAATAAACCCTAGGTACTTAACTGTCTTCACAGAGAACGCGCACTTATAAGGGTCTAAACATAGCCCTGCCACAGCAAGCTTATGCAGTACTAGCTTAACCTTTGCTTCATAGTCTTATTGTAAGCTGTTCAAGTAGATCAGGACGTTATCTATATATACTGTTGCAAAGTCATCTAGATACTCTCGAAGAACGCTGTTAATATATCATTAGAATGTGGCGGGGGCTCCTGTAAGCCCAAAAGGGACAACTAGCCATTCAAATAGCCCATACCTCGTCCAGAAGGCTGTCTTATACTCCTCTCCCTTAGCAATCCTGATCTTATGGAACGCTGCTACTACGTCTAGCTTAGTGAACCACTTGGCAGCGCTGACAGTCTGTAGCGTCTCTCGAATCAAGGGAAGAAGGTATCAGTCGCGCTTAGTAAGCTCGTTAAGAGCGCAGTAGTCGACACAAAAACATATCCCTCCACCTGGTTTGCGTACAAACAGTACTGGGGCTGATGCTTCTGAGCTACTAGCGCAGATAAAGCCCTTATCTAGTAGGTCTCGCAGGGTCTTCCAGAGGATGAGGAGTTCTTCTCGTGACATGCTATAGAGCGGACCCTATAGTAGTACGGCTTCGTTACTATTACTGTCCTGTTTGATAGGGATTCTGTGGTCAACCCCAGAGCGATGCAGTGGAAGGTTAGCAGCTTCGTCAGGTTGGAATAGCTTACGGAACTCAGCTAGTATAGCTGGCGGAAGAAGGGCCTTTAGGTCTACCTTCTCAGTCTTCCTCATAAGAGCCTTCTGTATATCTGCTAGGCTGATCGCTCGAACTTCATGTCCGGTAGTGCCTTTAGTGCGTTAACATGCCCTCTTATAGAGCGTTGTAAAAGGGGCTCCTGGGAGCAAGCGGGCAGTCCTGATCTGGCGTACTCGTTCTGGTTCTTCCTCGCCTTTCAGACGTAGGTCTACACCACCCCTCCTATGCCGTATACGCTGTGCCGCAGCATCGTATAGGATACGGTTCCTCTCCATCCATGGCTTCCCTAGGAATAGGTCGTCGCCAAGGCCACGTACGGTATACGCAAAGATCTTCTCGTCATAACCGCATAGCTCAAGGTTAAAGACAACTACGCCTGTTGCTTTCATAGCACCTGTACTATCGCTAAAGCTGCCTAGCACCTGCTCAGAGCAGTCCACTATAGGCAGGCGGAGCTTACAGGCTAGGTCGTAGTTAATAAGGGCGTATAAGTCGCACCTAGTATCTACTAGAGCGTCCGCCTGAGTGCTCCTATATATGCGGGTAGTGATCACTGCTGACTTGCTGCTCATGCGATGCTTAAACTGCTTCCATTCTGTGATATCACTAGGCTTTGCCTCTAACGCCCGACTTTGCGTTAGAGTTACTCTTTTTCCGAGCTCTCTTCAGCCTCAGAGCTTTCTTGCTCCTCTGTAGCACTATCGTTGCTGCTCTCCTCAGGCTTAGGGTTCTTCTTAACCTTCTTAACCTTCTTAGCCTTCCTAGGGCTGAGATGCTTCCACCTAGGGCACCGCACAGCGATATGGCCGGTCTGGTTACAGTTATAACAACGGCAGCTGTCCTTCTGTAGTTGTTTGCTACCCTCAGACTCAGATAAGGAGGAGTAGCATCTGCGGCGCTGCGGTTCCGGAGCTCCCTTCTTGTTCCTCGCGCAGCTTACGCCGGTCATCACCACGTCACCTTCTGCATCTCGTTGGCTAGCCTGTGGCGCTCTCGAGCGAGATAGGGCGTCTTCAGACGCCTGTTGAGGTAGGCATTCTAGCCTAGAAGCAACGCCTTGGACCCGCAAGAGCCATTAGTAGTAGTCATCAAAAGGAAGTTTGACTGTAACTAGGGCCCTTCTAAGCCTTACACTCAGAGCTCCCTCAAGGAGAGTTATCTTTGCTCAACTAGGCCAGTCAGCCCCTCCAGCTTCTGCTATCATCCGTTCGAACCAGGGCAGAAAAGAGGCTAAGGCTTAGTCCTCTCGCTGACGAAGGGTTCGTAGGGTTGAGGCAGCTTAGTCGTATATATTTAAGTCCTTGTACGTTCGATCTAGATAGCTTAAGAACTCCTGAAGGTTATATAGACCCCCTAGACCTCCCGCCGCATAGAAGGTAGCCACAACCTGCTGAGGTCCATGATCGAGGCGGGCGTTGATATAGTACCAGATATCCTCGTTACCACCAAAAAATCTCTTATCCAGCCATATCTTATTCCGCATTTGCTAGGACCAAGCTGCATATTCCTTACGCTTTCCTGTAAACTTCGGGGGGTCTGGCAGAAGCTTCCTTCGCCCTTCAGCTGCCATCGTTATACCATCGCTCGTTGCCTGTATAGTCATATCAGCAGTGGACGGGGTCGGTACGCTGCTCGCAAGCGGCATAGGGGTTGCTCTATCCGGTGACATAAGCCCGTTCAGAGCTGTCAAGAGCTGCGTCATCTGGTCCTGAAGAGGACGTATGCTTGCGTTAACCGCTTCGTTAACCCTGCAGTCAATCTCTGCAGTCATCGCATCGTTTGCGCTACCCTCTGGCGAATCCATCATGTCGCACTCGTGAGGTTTCATATAGCATCTTCTCGTTACGCTACCCTCTCGCAAATCGTCATGTCGCTCTCATGAGGTTTCCTATAGCATCTTTTGTTGTTGAGCTTAGAATATGTAAGGGGCTGGCCCCTAGGCTTGTTCAACGTAGAGGTGCCGTTGATTAACTATTCTAAGCTGAAGAAGGAAGAAAGGACTTTACAGGGATAGGCGCCTAGCGGCAGTGAAGCACACCGGGGCTAGGCGGTATGCTACGGCAGAATAGTGGACCCGGCAGAGCCGGGTCTCGGTAGCTGCTCCGGCAAAGCCGGAGATCTCGGCCGGGCTCTAGCCCGTGACAGAAGGCTTTTCCTCGAAGGTAGGTAGCTGCGTATACTACTTTCTCAGTCTTATTAGTAAAATCTCTATAGTGGAAGTTCTAGTAGTTCTTAACCTAGATTAAGAATCCTTTAAAAGTTCTAGAGGTTCTATTATAGGTAATAGGTATGCTAAGCTTAAGTTTCTGTTGTTTTCTATAGAGGGATATAGTGATAATATTAGCAGTAGCTTAGAGGGTGTTATTCTGTTCTCCTAGCTAGAAAACTTCGTTTTTAAGATCTAGGATATATTAAGGTCTATTACTAAGTTCTTAGATTATTCCTCTAAGTCCTTAGAGTTTAGCAGTAATATTATTATATATTTCCTAGATTTTAGTAATGTTTTTATCTCTTTTCTTAACTTAGTTCTAGAGTTTGTTATAGGTTTCCTTTTTAAGGGTAACCTTATCGTCTGAGTTAACTATTATTAGGGCTTTTTTAAGTTCTTTAGCTAGGTTCTTAACTAGTTATTTAGAAGAGGTGGAACTTCCTAAGGTAGGTAACTTAGCAGAGGTATAAAAAGATATTCTGTACTATTAATAGGTATTAATAGTTAACTTACTGAACAGAAGCAATCAAAGTATTATAGTTAGCTATCTAATAGTAGGGTCTGCTAATAGAAGCTAGGGATTAATATATAGTAATAGTATATAGGGGTTATAGTCTGGGTTATAGGTTATAGGCTTGTTTTATAGATTAGTAGTTAGAGGCTAAGGTGATCAATCTTAGACTTAACAAGTATTTGCAGTGAAAGTAAGCTGAAAGTATCTTGAGGATGAATATAAAGATATTTATAAGTTGATTGCTAAAGAGCTATAAGAGTCTGATTATAAGCTAGGCTCTAGTTATATTATATATAAGTCTGAATAATACCTCTTATCTAGCTACAGGTGATCACCTAGGTGTATAAGGTGATTGTAATTAGTTAGTATTACTAACTGATTACTGAGCGCTTCCTAACGCGTCCCACTGATCGTTCCTTATCTTATTGTCACATGACTTATACTATAGTTCTTCCGTTCCTGAGCGAGTCCCTGTTGTTTTCCGTGTTCCTGCAGTACAAATGCCCCGTTCTGGCCGCCCGACGCCCGAGTGGGTCGTTCAGCTGTTATCCTTGTTTACAGGTCGTAACACCACACTGTTAAGCAATTTAAATATACCAAAAGTCCTAGCACTGCTATTTGATACGTACAGATAGAATGAAAGAATCATATCATTTTGTTTTGAGTGCCTATTTTAACTATATGAAGATCTAATCCTTATACTAGGTTTCAGGCTGACTGAAGGCGGACATAAATCCAATAATGTATTGTGAGCTGTTGCGGGAGCCTCGAAGATCGACCAACTGAAGTTACCTAGGAGTTCTAAGATGCCTGATAGAGGTATCTGTCTGATATTCCACAGGTTATTAACCGTCTTTATAACGTAGCGATAATAGTAATAATGATAATAGTAGTGAATATAAATCATTAGTATAGAAGCTAAACACCTATAATATATATTTTAGAAGTTACTATGTTTTATTTTACAATCTAGTCTCTTTAAGTAAATATGATGCTATCTCTCTCTATAAACAGCATAGTTATATATATACTTAAAAGATATAATGAGTTGCTAGATTTAACTTATTGAGATAACTAGAGCTTTTAACATTATATATAAATATAAAAAGCGTGTCTTAAAGAAACTATATTCTAAATATAGAGTTAAGCTATTTTAATTAATTTAGTCCAGAACTAGCTATCATAAGGTTATTAAATGCAACTTCTGACAAGATGAATAACGCAAATTCGAAGTTAATATTATATACTACAAAGAAGAAATCATAAACACCTGTTCATATTAGATATAGCTGTCTGAAGTATTATATTCTTTCATACTATCTTGTTCCTTATAACTAGAGATATTGCTAAATATTAAGCCTGCCCTGCAGCAGTGCTTAAGTCTTGTAGTTGTTATAGGCTGTTGCAAAATATTCGCCCAGTATAACCAGACCTTCAGCTTCTCTCTGCCCCTCAATAACAAGTTACTCCTAAGCTACACATCATTACACCTAAGGAAGGTGAAAGATCTATGCTTAAGACTATAATATATATCAGTTAATCGAAAGACGTTCGACATCTATTATATATATCAAGCTGTAGAATCTAATATATATAGGCAGGTAATCTACTTTTTTGCAGATATCTTCTGCTTTTTCTTGTATTATTTTAAGGATATCACCTCTATTATGACTAGATTAGTTGAATAGATTCAAAATAGAGCCTTCAAGCTGTTACTAGTACTTCCTTATCTATTAGTTATCTTTGAATTTTCTATTAATTCTATGTTAATTCAAAATTACATCAACGCAGAGATAGACAAGAGAGCCACACTTTGTCTATATTATTTCTTCTCTGCAGTTATAATCTAAAAAGCCTTAGAGGCCAGACCAGAGAGAAAGCTTAAAACTATCCTCACTAAAAGCATGCAGAATATATAATCAAAAAAAAAGCAACTATGCTATGCCTTCTCAGTAAAGCATTTCCTACACCTATTTAATATTAATTTTAGTTCTACTAAGCATCAGAATAATATTTTTAATTCTGTCAAAGCATTAAGGAAGGACTTCCCTGTGAGCATGCATCTATCCTAATATCTTAAAGATTTCTTGAGTTTGATCACAGATGCTAAAGACCTTATCTCCTTTGCAGGATTAACAATTGCAGCATATCTAATACTCGATCACTATATACCTGAAATACACTTGTTCAGCCTGAAGGATATTTTCAACACACTATACAGAGATATATGCATGCATGCGGCACAGGCTGCATTTCAAGTTGGTTGCAAAGGCAGCATGCTACTGCTAAGCTCCCTCGTAGACAAGGTTTACAGCTCCTTTACAGAGCTTTTTATACTACTCTTAACTAGAACCTCAGCTGTTGACGTTCACTGATAAGTCTTCAGAAGTTTCACATATCACTGGATAGCTATCAAAAGCAGTACTGTATGCCTTACTTGCCTTTCAAAAGTCCCAGAGCATCTTCTTTTTTATAGGCATAATATATGTGTTGAGTGTTTGAGAAACCTTGCTGCTTCTACCCCAGAGGATGGTCTGCTGCTTTATTATTAAGTTTGTTTACTTTGCTATCAGGATATTAATTTTAGGCTTTGCCTATCTCTAGATATAGCTGGTATTAAGTTTCTAAGCATTGATAGAGGTGGCATCAGGGGCGCTTTGTCTCTAGAGATATTAAGGCTGCTAGAAGAAAAGATAGACCTACTAATCCTAATCCAGGAACATTTCAACTTTGCATATAGCATCAGCATAGGTAAGTATAGTCTTTTAATATGTTTCAGGCTTTTTCTTATATATTACTAGGAAGTGTTATTATTAGTGCCTTTTTTATTAATAGTTGGTCAGTTGCAAAATATGCTATATCTTTTGAAGCTTTCGCCTAAGTAGCCTTCAAGCCATGCAAATAGGCTCTCATACCCTTTGATATATTTGGAAAATTAGTCTTAATTTTACTTTTTGATGCTATGTATTCTCCCTAGAACATTGAAACAGCTTTGCAGGAAGTGTTTGGAGATTAAAAGCTGCAGAATGCTTTATATGCGCAGGCTATAGGTGCAAAAATTAGCATTCTAGCAGTATCTACAAGTAATGATGAGGTTTATTTGTTCACTAATTATAGAAATCATGACAAACCAGGACTTTCAGGTAATCATATTATTGATAAGTATAGAAGAAGTCAGACTGCTGATGTTCTTAGGATGCCTGATTCCTCTTGATTATGAAGATGTTTGTGCGTAGGAAGTGTAAGTGTCTCCGCTAATTAAAGTATCCCACTAAACATGCGCAGGATGCGCAGCAGCACAGCAGCACCCTGGTAAGTCGCAATATACTTACTTACTAACGCGCACGTTTATTAACTTCATAGCTATTTTCCTCTATACACCATAGAGGGTGTGGGAACATTTCAAGATCTGGGTGTCTTTACAAATAATCCTATTTTATTTTATGTTTCTGAGATATAAAGGCTATATCTAAATCTAGAAGTGCCTGATCTTATTCTTAATATTAGCAGTGGATCTTTTGAAAAGAAGCTGCTGAAAGGAATTTGCTCCTCTCTGATAGGCAGATGCATACCGCGCTTAGCCAGGGCTTACTTAAGTCTCATCAGCAGTTACAGAGCATGGACTGACTTTATTTTGTTGGGTTCTTGGCGTTTGAATGCTAAATGTTGTTGCCTTGACCTGCGCTTCAGAGATACAGAAGCAGCCTTCGATGACGTGGGAAAGATCCCTCTTCTCAGGACTGCAGTCTATACCGATGAAAACATTGCTATTGAAATCGAAGAGACAGCGCAGAAACTGCGCGCGGGCTTGTTTTACTTTGAATTATGCTCTACACCTGGAGTTGGAGGCACTATCGAAGGGAATATACTGTGCACGAGGAAATATATAGATATATCCTTGTCTTCTATCATCCAAAAATTGCTGAGATCACGAGCATCGTTTCTCTTGAATAACAAACGGATTTGGTTCAGAAAGGAGTTTGGAGTAGATGCTACAGGTAACTTCAGGTTGCACGTGGAAATTCCTGCGACTCGCGAGATTGCGATCCAACTATAAGAAGCTGGCTCTGAGCCACAACAAATAAGTGGCTCACCATTCAATTTGGGTCACCTTGCTCGCAGGCAGGGTTTAAGAGCAGCTTTTGGGACTGGCAGTCATAAAAGGGGTTTGCAGGCGGGGCTAGACACTTCACGCTCGTCCAAAAGGAGGAGATTCTACAATGGGCATGTGACAGTAGATTGATGGTTTCGCATATGGAGACTCACTTAATTGTGGTCTTCTTGTGGCTCAAATTCTTTCTGCTAGCCGCTCAAGTATCATTCGATTGTTGTATTTCCTTTGCAGCTGCATCTCGTGGAAAACATGTTTGTATGCAAGAGGAAGTCATGCTCAGGTGAGGAGGGACGAAGGGGTATAGTAGGTGCGTGCAACATTACACACCGATTGCGTCGCGTGCTATTGGACCAGTCTAGAGGTGCGTGACAGAACTCCCATAAGGGGAAGATCTACTGGGATAGACTGGCTTGGCCAGCCCGGCTATGTACTGGGGGCGGAGCGGGCGTACTATGCCCTGAGCTGGAAATCCCGGCTCGCAAGAGGCAAAGGGCTGTACCACGTACCGCATCCCGCAACATCGGCATTGTACTCGGCTTATGTCATCACTTATTTCTATTCTACGCTACAACCCATGGGCCTACAAAAAGCAGTGCTTGCGTCCGGAAAACTGTGGCCAGCTCGCAGCCAAATGGACATCCAACCTACACCTTTCAATCAAACAATGAACATGACATCGCCAAGTGTTTCCTCGCGTATAACGAACCAGATCAGTCCAGGAAACCTTCCTTTAGGACGCACCTACCTACAATTTTGGCCCCCTTCTAGCCCTTCTTTCAGTTGGACGGACTATCTCCACCTGGTAGCTTTGCGCGACAACGAAATCAAGCACTTATTGATCGAATGTACCGTGGCATGCGGTGTCTTGGATAGAGAGCAACAACAGCGAAAGGGTCGGCTACCGAAGTCCAGACATCAACTTTTCAAAGCCTTTCAAAACATCAAAGAGAGACCGCTTCAGCCAGCGACCACAAAACCATCAGTGAAAGACCACCAAACCAATTGGCTGCTCGCGCGACTTATTGGCCATGTGTTCCCCTGGGAGAACGTTGATCGCTTACATTACTTCGATCGGGCAGGCATGGTTCAGCTTGGCCTCAGCTTGGCCGGTTACCCTATCGTCGATGGGAAATATCCACCAAGTACTCTTCTCCCTGCCAACACCACTCAGTGGGGACCCCTTGACAAACAGAACAAATCGCAACTTCTACCGATGAACGACTTCCCTCCTATAGCTGAGGATGCAGTATCTTTGGTTTACTTCGCTAGAAACAACATCCCTGAGTGGTTTCTCTCAACAGAGAATATTTCATGGTCCACAACAGGCAAAGTGGACGTCTGGAATTTGGAGATAGGTTCCTCTTTTGCAGCTCTCAGGCAATCGCGCTGCTTCATTCAGACAACAGAGAACAACCGCGTGACATACTCCGTTTGCGCAGCTCTTGCTCGGAAATTCAACATGTTGTCAAACAGGGATCGTCAGAGCCGGTCTTTACTATCTCTGAAACACATCTGTTTAATCTTTCCCAAAGATAGCGAGATGGAACCGCTTGCATACGAACAAAGTCTCACGCTAGTAGTACTTGGCTAACTTCGTTCCAGCTACACAAAAGGATATGCGCTCATACCAATCCTACATAATCTAATTCAGCATCTCTGGACCACCGAAGACTTTTTAGGCGACTCGACATTTATGCAGGTAGCATTCGAAGCACTCCTCTCGGCAACACAGTTCGGGGATCTTAAATGGAAATTGCAGGCTCTCCGAGCCGCCGAGGAGCTGGCTCTCTTGACGCTTGACTACGTCAATCTAGCAAGAATAACATTCCGCCTTTGGACCCTGAAAAGGCTGCATCCCGCTCCATGTTCAGCAAACAGAGGACCGCCGTTGTCGCTTCCACCTGTTGACCGCATAGCTGCCACCAACCAGCGTGCAAATGCGTTTCTGGGACAAAAGGCCTTGGTAGAAGCTCAGAATCTGATCGACATGTCTGCGAGTCCCACAGACGTCCGTTAAGCAATCTCCAGCTTTCATGCTTACAAGCCAAGAGAAATCTCCTTCCAGGAACAGCTCACTCTTTTAGAAGGCCACTTTCTATACGCAAAGAGTCTCCAATATAGTGGTCAATTTGATGCAGCATCCGAGAGTCTCTGGGAGGTTCTGACCTAGGCTGGACTATTGAAGTCTCGCCTCACCCTCAAAATCGTGCTACACTTCGCCGAGGTGGAGTGCGAGAGGGGTAATCACACAACAGCGCTCAAAGAACTAGAGGATGACAAGAAATACATCGGCTCATTGCAACAACTGGAGATGGGTTCCAGAAGGCGGGTGACCTTAGCCCTCGTAAATGTGCGGCTTTTGTATACTGTTGAAATTCTGGACAAGACATAACGTCTAGACCGCCAAGGAGTGCTAGAAGCTGAGAAACTATTCACATGGCTTCGGGATACTTATGCGGGCCTGGGCCAGGTTGGACTGCTTATGAAGCAAAGTGCTTTTCAAGCTTGCTGTGGACTTGCTATGATTCATCATATCCGCGGAGAGTTCACAGTTGCATACGACTTGTGGGACAAGGTCAAAGCTGCTGCAGAGAGCTGTTGGCCTGAGCCAGGATTTGCTTTCATGATAGCGACGTACTCACAAAGTCAGTTGGCTTTCCAACTGGGGCGATCCGACGCCAACATCCTGCTTGAGCAAGCCAGGCAAATTTGGGTTAGCATCAAAAAGCGCCGTTGTTATTATTTTGTTGGTTTGGGAACACAATGGTTGAATTTGATGGAGAGATGGATGGCTCCAGACGGGCTTCTATCATGAACATGGCTGATTCAAGTTTCTCAATACGTGCGCAACCAGAAATAGACTTCCAGTCACTAGCACATCTGTTCCCAGCTGACATGCTGTTTCCATCGCCAGATCGCGCCCTGAGATCAGAACTTGAGCATTTGGAAATCGTTGCAGCCATATGTCAGAATAACGCTTCAGACGATATTCGTCCAATACCCCAGTGTCAGAGGTCAAGATGACGGAAGAAACAGAGTGGCCTAGGGTATCTCTGAAGCATTTGATCGTGTTGTCCAGGTCATGTCGGTCTGAGTCGATGCCAAACATGATGACATTCCTAAATCTTTGCAGTAACGTCCCACACCCACTTCTCGGCCACCCCCACATTTCGGCCACCCACTTTTGATGCCCTCACATTTATACACATCAACTTCAACCAATATTTATATGTATTATGATGCCACGACGATGCAACTTTCGGTGTCACTAGGGTTTTCAGACTCGCTGGATTCATCTGTGCTACTTTCAAGTTCGCCCGCCTCGATTTGAGCTCTCCGAATAGCCTCAATATCGGCAAACTTCGAATTTGGGCTCATTTTGACCTTCTTCCGTTTCCTAGCCCTACTGGCATCAACCTCTGCCTGTAGTACCTCAATCTTTCGTTAGGCTACTGCCAGTTGGTATGCCTTCTCATCAAAGCCCTTTTGAACCTTCCGAAAAAGCAGGCGCTGCGTATGCTCATCGTTATCCAGCTTGCTGAACAGGCTGAACTGATTCTGAAGCTCATCCCTCTTCTTAGGGGTTGACCAAAGGACTGCTGATATATCTGCCGCCCATTTTTCGCTTGCTTTACCATCAGAGAGCCCTTTGCAGACCTGACCAGCTGGTTTGGCAGGGGTTGAAGTGTTCTCAAGCAGCAGAGGGCTCATGAGGGGTCTAGCCATACTAACAGGCCACAAACCAGTCCATTTCCAGCCACTAATGATATTCTTGCTTATCAGGGCTGCCTTACACGCCTTGCCATAGCATATAACGAAATTTCTCTTGCCCACAACTATACCAGCATCCCATTCAGCCAGTAATCCAAGCTCCTTCTTATATACTGCCTTAAGGAGCCTAAAAACCAACTAATCAAGTGGCTGAAGGATGTATAACATATATGCTAGCAAGAACAGCAAGTGTATCTTATTCCTGAAGCATATATACATAAAAGCAGTAGTCCCATAGCTTCCATAACCATCCAAGATCAATAATCTGACCTCTGAAAGGTCCCCTGGCTGGGTTAAAAGGATAAAGACCTCTGTTAACCACTTAACAGCTATAGAGTCTGAAGTCCACCCGTTTTCTGTAGCTGTGAACTTCCAGGATTCATATAGCATCAGATCTAAAGGAAACCACTGCTGCTGGACATTCTTACCCTTATATATAACAAGTAGAAGCAGTACCTTACCAGTTGCAGAGATATACTCGATCAGAGATATCCAAGCACGCAATCCAGGCTGTTTCTTGCAGATAGAACAAGTTTCCAATGATCCAAGAACAAGCCTATTTGATCCTCTGCCTTCTAGAATACCAGTCTCATCTATATTATATCAATTAGAGGCCTTGATAGCCATGATTTCAGGTATGGCGAGGTGCTTGAACCATTGCCTGATTACATTAGTTGAAGCTCCATTGATGCGCTGGGAATTGATTGCTCTGCTTCTTTGGACCCTTACTGATGGGTTTCTCTTGATAAAAGACTGCACCCAGTTCCTTCCAAGAGGCTGGGAGTCCCTATGGACCTGTAGGATGCGTTCAGCAAAGTCCTTGAGTTGTTGATAGGTTGGAGGTAGGCCTAGGGCAGCCTGAATTCGAACCCATTCAGCCAGGTGGCTTTCCTGGGTTGGAGAAAGCCTTTGCAGATCAGAAAAGGCAATATCTCTTGCCTGGGTGCCATGGATTCGAGATTAGAGAGTTGTTCTAGGAACACCATACTGTAATGAAGCTTTTCGTAGACTGGCACCGGCTGCGATAGCATCAAGTGCCCGAGAAACTTCATCTTCCGTATACTGACGCATTTGATAGTTATTATGCTTCACAGAAAGAATGATGATGATTGAGTAAAAATTGGTGAAGTTATTCAAGTTTGAAAATGGCGGTGAGCATTTTCGTTGAGGCATTTTAAGGTGGCCGAAATGTGGGGGTGGCCGAGAAGTGGGTGTGGGACGTTATTAGCGAGATGATCGGAATTAAGTATGAGACCTACGAACCCTTCTTGCCTCGAAAGATTATTGAACCACGCAGCAAATATAACGGCGCTCATGGGATTATGAGCCCCATCCAAGCACCATGACACTCCATTCTCTTGGACCACTTGGAATCGACCAGGCAGCCTAAACCCTTGTACCCCGTGCTCGATGTCCTCCCGTGCCAAACAATCGCCATGTTTGTGTTTGCGAAGGAGAAACGCGTCACAAGCCTTTCGAGCTAAACAGGCATTGAGTCTCTGTGTTTCATGTTCAAAATACCCGGGCATGTGTTCGCCAGCATCAATGATTTCAAGGTTACGCTCAGATCATGTGCTCGGCTTCGGAGCACTTTCTCAGCAGCTGGTAACTGAGGCACAGACAGCGCGCGAGCACCGCCCTTGAAGATCCCAGCCTTGTGCCAGGCAATGTTCTCAATGCTTCCGCCTAGTTCTGCCTGGTGATCTAGCCCGATGCTCGTGATTGCAGTAACAATGGGTCGCTCCACAATGTTAGTTACGTCAAATTGTCCACCATGATGTGTCTCGTATATTGCAACGTCGACTCCTTCTGTCAGGAAAACATGAAAAGAGAGAATAGCCAGTATTTGCAGCTGTCTTAGAGTGTTGTTGTCATCACGACGAAGACAGAGGCCATCCCAGACTTCAAAGAAGGCCTCGGCGAAACAAGCGTCGGATAGAGGCACCGAGTCAATGCGTATCATCTTGTTGTGCTTGTCCAGAAACGGCGACAAGTATAGCCCCCTCTTTTTCGGATAGCCGGTTCTCTCACTGTGGCTTCGAAGGAAGCTATCCACATATGCGTAAGTACTGCCTTTGCCTTTCGTCCTGGCGACATGAATAATGTTGAGGCGGTCCAGATGCTCCTCCTGCGGAAATCAGTTTATACTCTTAGGTAGTCAAAGATCATATCTATACCGTGTGACCTAATCTTCGAAGCCATTCCTTCATGCCGTGGATATAAGGAGTGCCCCTGAAGTTCGGAGAGCCATTGGGAAGGCTGACTCTGGGCAGCGACAATTCAGCAGGGGGTTTTGCAGATCGCTGTACTCTTCTTGAGCGTAGGAGCTCGATAGCAAGCTATATAGTTGGTTTTAATTCGAAGACTATTCACTAGTCGATGCGCTCACCTGGTATGACCTATCCTCCCGCATCTTCTGTCGTGGTTTGCCATGTAGCTTCGGTCTGAACTTGCTATGCTAGCAATTAGGTCGCGAAATCTCGACCGGTCAGGTGGACATCCACAACTGGCTGAATCGGCCTATCTAAATTCCGCCCGCACCAGGCGCTTACGTAATACCTTTGGCGGTGATTGCAGTTGGATTTGGCGATTAGCCTATGAGGCTCAATATATATTTATACGGGTTGAGGCAAGATTGGCTGCCATGGCCATCACGGATGTACTCGCCAGTTATCCTTCTTAACGCATGTGACGGCTGTTCAAATGCTGTTGTTCTGATATGAGTATTCAGTCAAGCTATCGAAACTTGCACAAACTTGAAGCGCACCCGGAGCGCAGCATGAATCTCATATAACAGACCAGCGCAATCGTTAACGCCATGCGTTAAGGTTCGCATCGTCCCTTGCGCTTTTACAACCCAAAACATACTGCTCGACGTCCACTCACTTGTCTTGCGATCTGTCCGAAGCCCGAAGCTCAATGCCGCATCGCGACCAGTCTAGGGGCGTTGAACAATGCCGCCCAACGCCTCTGCACCCTTTCCCATTTTCCCGAGACCACAACTAAGTTCCTCAGCGACATGAACACTGCGCATCCCTTTCCAAAACCGAATCATTCACCCTTTGGCGGTCCTGTGTGCCCTTTCGTTTCTGGCAGCATCTGGGAACAGCGAGTACCCTCTTTCCAGTATATTCCAATGCATTGACCGAGAATGGCAAGTATGCGTTCGCATACTCAGCACCGTCATTGTCCATCTCAATGATATTGATTTGTAGCACTTCCGGATCGACGTCGTCAACGGGAACTAGATGGTCGAATGTCACACCATAGTAGTCAATGTCCCTATTCGGAAAAAAGTCTGTCAGTGGCAAGTGAACCAATCCAAGGATAGGCTCTTACTCCAGTATTCTGTCATCCACTTTTACCCATCCCATGTACTCGTCCCGCATAACCATATCGCCGCGGACATGAGGGCGAACGTCTGTCCCAAAGATATGCCGAAACATCACTGCTGCAAGCGCTGCACCAGCTGCCTGAGGAAACGATCGTGAGGCTAAACTAGTATCCCACTCTATAGACGGTAGAAGCTTTCGAATCGATTCTAGCGGACCTTCAATCTGAACTCTGAGGGGTGAGTTGATATGCGGCAGATGCAGATAGCTAGCAGGAGTCCTGATGCAGGGTGGGATATAGAGCTCATAAGCCATGACAAAGGTTTTATATCGATTGACTGTTTGAAAAATGGTGGCATAAGGCGGCTGAGAGAGGGTGCTGATATAAAGGCTTAGAGGAAGGTCTTATATTTAAATCTTGGGCTGTGCGACCTGCATAAACAGTGAAGAGCTAATCAAAACTCTGCTAGTGTGCTATGATGTAATCGCATGTTTGCCTTAGCTGCTGGGGCTGCTAGGTGAAGGTTACTTGAGGATCAGCTGGATGTAGGCCGCCCCCTGCCTAGCAGTATGCGGAAATTTGGATGGCTGGGATGGTTATGTGGAAACGGGTTTTCCAATGTTGTGCTTAGCTGTGTGGATAACGACGCGTCACGTGGCTGTCGGAGGTTGGAAATCTATCGCAGCCTCCCATTGCGGATTTCCACGTCTTTTGCATCCATCACACCGCCAATATAACTAAGACAACCTTACTTTGAATTATCTCATTACGCACTTTTGCGATCACCTATGCTAGGAGGTTTGAAGCAGAACAATACCAGACGGGGTGAAATATTACGCACTTTATATATATCGCGACGTGATAAATATAATAGCAACCTGTGCCTTTACCTCCGCCTCTCTGTACAGCGCAGGCATCTTGCCGTATCCACAATATAAGTTCAATTCGCCACTTCCTTCTGTTGCACCTCCAAACATACAAACCTAAGCCGCTTCAATTTGGAGACTACAACGATGACGGGGGAGTGTTGCATGCAGTAGCTCCACAGTTCGAGGTGCTTATATCTCCGTCGACGTAATTTTTGACGCAAGTGGCCGGACTCTGGCATACAGAGGTGGTATTGGAGCTACGGACATAACCGCAGCTGAAGTAATTCGTGGTGACGGTACACATTGTCTATGCCCTTTGTTAGATCAGAAGAGCGTAGTTTGGTCGCACTGAGCGGTGTGGACATAGCTACAAAGAGGCACTTACAATCTGTGTAGTCTTGGGTAAATTATGGTCTCAGTGGTTGGTGTTTGTGTGAAGAATAAGGGGAAGTATTAAAGACGTAGCCTTCTGCTCTGAACAGGAGGGGCCTGATTATAATTTATACTGGGCGTGAGCGCTTTCTAGGTTAAACAGTAGACTTACTAAACACCAGAGGATGATTGCAAAAGTATATAGCATATGATTTCTCAGTTGATTTGCTCGTCTGTTGGTAAGTTGCGCAGTGTCTCCCTACTTCTCAGCAACAACCATATCTCCAAGCGTATCAGGCATCTCCTGAGATTACGCTATACCTAAAAGAACTTTTTCTCGCGCGGGTCGCGCACAGAATGCAAGCAGCCCCTCAAGGCACGCTTACCTAAAGGAACTACATCCTCGCGCAGGTCGCGCACAAAATGCAAGCAACCCCTCAAGGCATGCTATACCTAAAAGAACTGCATCCTTGCGCAGGTTGCGCACAGAATACAAGCAGCCCCTCAAGGCATGCTATACCTAAAGGAACTGCATCCTCGCGTGGGTCGCGCACAGAATGCAAGCAACTCCTCAAGGCATGCTATACCTAAAAGAACTGCATCCTCGCGCGGGTTGCGCACAGAATGCAAGCAACCTCTCAAGGCACGCTATACCTAAAGGAACTGCATCCTCGCGTAGGTTGCGCATGAAACGTAATTATTCCTGATAGCACCTATACCTGACACAATGTTAATATTTTCCTAGAGACCAGCTGATATAGATACTTAGATGAGGAGGTATAGGATGGTGCTTAGAAGCTTAATTGAAATGCCTTAGTATTATTGATATATAAGAAGGGAATAATGGATTTGGCGTAAAATTAACAGATAAAGAAGTATTCGACAGACTGTGAGCTCTCTGCAAGAAGCCTTAGCCAGAGCTACTAACACCTGGGTAAGATTTCAAATGTAAACACTTCTGCTTCTTACTCATCCTCGCAAGCTGTCCTATAGCAAGGCTACCTCTAAGTGATCCTCACTATCTGCCAGCTTTAGTGTTATTATAGCAGTTGTGAACAACTTAGTGCCTCCTCTATCTTCTGATTTGCTGCTAAACCCCTGTTGGATATACTTAGATCTTACTGCTAGGACAGAGAGCAGACACTATAGTGTTACAGGCACTAGCATCAAACCTGCAGCAGAAAGTGCCAGGATAACTGCTGAAGAGAAGAACGTAAAAGTGCAGGTCTATAGCAGCTACTAGATTTGCTATTTATTGCGCTTTTTCTTTCTGTTATTTGCGTTTAATAGTGCCCTTGATATAAAGATGAATACTTAAGCAAAGGCTAAAAGTATGAATAGGTGCAGGCTAATAAGTAATATAGGTATTAAGTCACAGCCTGACTTATACTAAAGCTATATGCCTATGCTAAAGAGCCTGCATAGGAAGAGGAGGATAATATAATAAGTATATTATGTCGAGTGATAGTTAGTGGGAGAGTTATATATTTTGCGTAAGATGACTGCAAATTTGAAGAACTATATTAATATCAGAGTTAGTACTTTTTACAAATAATAACATGCTACCTCCACAGAGTTAATAATAATAACAGATATACCTTTTGATATATATATAAAAGCTGGAGAGATCATCTGGGCGACAACTATGTAAGTGCTAGTGGTCAGGAGTATAAAACTAAGCAAAGCTAATTTTATAGGTAAGTTTCAGAGTATTAAAAGAAAGGAGGGCTATTTAGGATTCGTTTTAGCATAGAATATATAAAGAGTAAAAACTATCAGATTAGTTATTCCTAAGGCTAGCTAACTATTAATATTAGAAATAGTTATAAGATATATTATTAATGCAGCTTGGACAGAAGCAAATCCTCAACTATATAAGGCAACTGTAGTATGCCTTGAGGGCAGCGCTATATCTAAGTATATAAGACGCCTATGTCCTAGCTAGGAAATCTGCTGAGTTTGTTAATAGTTGCTGATTCTTTCAGCTGTGACAGGCTGGCTATGCTATATATAAGGATATAAATTAACTATAGTGCAGGCAGACTTTAGAGCTGCTATGAACTCTGAGGCTGAGCGTCTGCCAGATCATCTTTATAAGTGTACTATCAGAAGTTAAAATGTCTAGAGATATAGGTGGAAAGGTATAAGTTGGTATAGATAGCATATATTATCTCTGTCTAATCTAATTATAGGTAGCACTATAGATAAAATGATACTTTGGTGGAGCACCTTTCCCCACGCCTAAGATAGCTATACTAACCCCTAAGAGTTAAGTACTGCAGCTGCCTCGCCTGATAGCTTCTACGGAGGTATTTATACGGCGGGATCCTAGCCTCTACCCCTACCCTCTTGCGTTAGCATGCCTGCAGCCTTTAAGCCTACAGCGACCTTAATCTGATGCTTTTTCAACATCACTAATATTAAGCACTATAGAAACACCACTAGATGCTGCTGCTAGTTTAAGATCTGAGATATCATAATTAGAGAGCTCTACTACTCCTAAGATAGCAGCCATATCATGATAAGTAGGGCATTTCCAGCCCCCAGCAAATACAGAACTAGTCTGGTAATTATAGCAGTTCTTATAGATGTTACTTAGTATGGTTTCTGCTGAACCTACCTGCAGTTAGCATGATAGTATTATAGGTGTGGAATCTATACCTATATAACCTCTGTTCTTAGTTATATCCCTAGATTAATGCAAAGTCTGATTTTTGAAAAGGCGACTAGAAGACTTGCTTAGTTTGCATGGTTTATATCGCAAAATTACACTTTCCCTCTCCTTGCAATCACTATAGCCACCTCTCAGCCAATAAACCTAACTTCTTATATAACTAGAGACTAGATATATACCTCTGGCCTGGGTCTAGCACAGCCTAAGCTAAAGAAAATGAGGAAATATAAGCTACTTGCCTTTAAATGTAGTAAATTTAAAAACAATGTCTATTACGCCTTGGATATATATAGCGAGGTGCTAATAGTACATAAAAATGATACTATGTTTATATATACCTCCCTGATAATAAAACTCTCTATTAAGGACTTCGAGAAGATTATAATTAATAGGGGTATCTAAAGGAGTGAATCTATACTCTCTTCTCCTTCTTAATAACTGCTTGTATATAGGAAGGAAATCGATATAATTAGGAAGAAAAGAGTGTGTGAATGCAGGTCATTGAAGCTGGGCAGAAGCTTATAGAGGTGGCTATAGCCTGGTTCTAAGATTTACAAACACTAAAACGTTCTCGAGAAGTGAGAGTTAGACTACTGCGCCTAGTATTTATTTTTACATAACTACAGATAATCGAAAAAGCAGGCTTCTAAGATTTTAAGACCTTTATAATAAAATCAATGTTTTGCTATGCAAATATCTTAGCAACTGCTTACTTATAATATGCTGCAAGATGAACCACTGCCTTCTATATTTTCAACTACTCAGGTTAGAACTAATGCATTACCAGGAAATTCAGCTTAAAACTTACTATGCATTCTTCTGTTGCAATAATGTTTTCACAATCTTAGAGTATAAGATATAGATCTTCATTTTTAGCAGAGATTTTAGGTTGATGAATAACTTTCCACTGCTAGATTGGACAGAGCAGATCTTTAATGTTGTGTTTTTGTGATAAGCTACAGACCAGGTTTCCAATCTTCTTTATAGAGGCCCTTTAAGATATTTAAGCTAGAATCAGATTAATCAGCTTGTCTTTTTCTGAGTTATTATTTAGCTCAGAGATGTTGCATTTGTCTAGAACTGCCTATAAGAGCTTAACAACCTACTAAGCTAAATACTCCTGAAAACAGTCTTCGCTTAATAGATCATTGCAATGCTCGTTCGAAGGTTTATAGTGATCCTCGCTCAATAGTTCATCACAATCCTCAGTAGATGATCTGCAGTATTCCTAATTCAATGGTTCATTATAACTACTGTTCAATGCTCTATATATAGTAGCTAGTTTAGCGCGAGAGACACCTATATCATTTGTCGAGGTATGTATATAGGTGATGGGTGTGAGATGCAGGAGCTTATGCAGGATAGTAACTGAAGTGAGTGGGGGAAGCAAAGGCTCTTTATCTTAAGATAATACTAGAGCAGGTCTTAACAGCATTATATATACAGCTTCTACAGAGCTGACTACAGGTGACAGGTCAACTAAGGAGGCCTGGCTGAACATGCTGCTTTTAATGAGGATCGTTCGGCTTAACACTAACCTAGTTATTGCCCTTAGCTACTAGGCTAGGCCCTGGCTGAACTGAGTCAGGGCACTATTTAAACTCCAGCAGCTGTCTACTGCATAGCAGCTGATACCTAAGACCTACTACTACTGCATTTAATATAACTACTTAGGGCCTGTTAATCTGGCATAAATTTGAGCTCCTCTGTCACAGAGTGACCAGGCTAAAGAAAGGCGACTTCCTAACTAGCAGCTAGGATCTTATGCTCTGTCTAGTAATATACTTTGCTTTGCTATTCGCATCTCTTTTTCAGCTACCTCTATAGCTTCTACTATTTATTTCTAACTTTAGGAGCTTAGCTATATCTTAGTATAAGAGTCTTCGCCTAGGGATTTGCAGATTCCTCACACTCTTGCCTTTGTTCATCGTTGCACTCTTTGTATATTTGATGAAATAGGGGGCTCTTGAGGATGCATATTTCCCAGGATTATTAATCAACAATCTTTAGAAACTTTTATTACCACTTCAATCGAAGAAAATAAAGCAGAATATGCAGAAATTGATAAGGAAAGCAGCAAAAGCTATTAATTACATCCTCAAGCTACCCTGTCGCTAAACAACAAGTTAACATCTCAACTTCTACAAGGAAGGCTGCGCACAGTGCAAGCCCTGTACCTTATCCAGCCAGCTGCGAACCTGAAGTAAGACCTATATATAGAGATATAGTGCTGCTTCAGTCGATAGGAAATAGAGAGTACCAAGAGGTTGCAAATCAGGCATATATAGAAGTGCTTCAGCTTAGTACAATAAGTATATAGATACAATTTGCCAGTATATAGGCAAAAACAGTTGTTACCTGGATGAACGGATAGTTTTAAGCATAGTCGCAGACACACTCCTTTCAGAATATCATTTATTTCACTACAAAACTTTTAAAACTATTAAGCATAGCATTTCATATTTCTGCCTACTTGTTAGTAGGTGGGTGCACTGCACTAACTAGGGCTAGTAGGTATAAGCAAGGGCTGAGATGCATCCTTATTTGCTGATGAAACACTGACTAGGGATTAAAGGATCCTAGTTGATATTATACCTTGATTTGATCTGATCTGGAGCCAGCTTAAGAGGATATATTTAGTCAGGCTAGTTCCTAAAATACATATTCAAGACTCCTCCTTCAAAAGCAGCAGAGTTTTACAATACTTCGCTAAGATATTAACTATAATTCCCTTTCCTTTCTATATGCTAAACAGCTTCAGCAGCTAAGGTGAGGCTTCCTATAGCACACTTTCTCAAATTTGTTTAGCAGACTACCTCATCTACCACCAGGAAACCAGACTCTTCAGGCACTCACTAGATAGAGAACCCAGAAGTTTTCCATATAAAGGTATTCCCAGAACTGATTTAGAAAACTTTGAACAGCTTCATATAAGCCTACTGGCTCAAAGCATAGCTCTTGGCGGGGTGAGCACCAAGACCGTTCAATTTCCACCATTTCCAACCTAAATTTTCCTGCTATAGATACACAGAGCACCTTTTTACAAGTGATTCAGCTGATATTAAAGCAGCTTTATGCGTGTGTGGTCTATTATCCTACTACATCAGGGCAGCTTCATAGACTTAGACCTGAGACTGCTGAAAACCCTGTCTGACGAGGTGAATAACAACATCCTGCATATATTTAGACTGGATCCTTCCAAGCTCCACTAAGCACCTATATACCAGTTATCTTATCAGCAGTATAGTAAGTCAAGCACTAGCAACTACCTTAAATAGGAACAGGATATATTAGAGCATACTACTGCAGCAATAGCAATGTGCAGCCTGTCGAGCGCAAGTAAGGAGAAAGCAGAGTTATACCCTTATTACCTTCTCTAAGACAGCTTAGAACTGCGAAGTGAGCTCAGTAGCATAACAGCTTGCGCCTCAGCTGTATCCTCTGCTAAGACATAACTACTCAGCCCTAATTATGATCTTGCACTATCGATATATTTGTTTAGAATGATTAAGTACAGGGGATATCCAGATTACAAGCCATGCCTCGATCAGCATGGAAACTGCTACTGTCTATAGCGCTCTGAGTCTGATTACAAGCACTAGTCAGTATTAATAGAGAGGGAATACCAGTAAAGGCAGATGTGACACCTCTCCTAAGTAGTCTATTTACTAATTTATTAGATCTAAAGATAGTGTATTGACGTGCATCTGAAGCGTTTCTTATATAAATATTGCAGGAGAAGATATATGCGGCTATATTCAGTAGTAGACCACCTCAAAAGGGAACCCTGGTGCAATAATCTATTGAGGTTGAACCTGCCCTCAGCACTGGATATGTATAAGCAGGTTACTAGGTACTAATAGAACCAGCTTCTTCTTGCCTCGGGGGCAACGTCATAATAGCTTCATGAACAGCATGCGTATGAATGTTCCTCCGCTACTGCGGACAAATCTGAATACAAATAGCTTGCTTTTCCCTCTCAAATATTCTCAGCTTCCACAGAATCCCCCACACCTTCATACACCCACAATCATCATCTAAGAACCACTGCAATAGACTGCTATCCCTGCGTCAACAGATATAAGCATAGCGTTAACTGCCCCAGCTAGGTCAACATGCATGGCGCTCGCTGCGAGGATTACGTCGTGGTATGTGAACAGCCGACCAACAAAGCAGCTGACACTGACGTGACTAGTATAACTGATAAGTAGGGGCGCAAGCATCTGGGATTAGAGCGGAAGGCAGGAGATAGAACGCACTTAAGCACCATACAACTCCACTCATTCATCTGTTCCAACGCAACATAGTGATATCCCCTATTAGTTACAAGGTATAACAGCCAGATCTAAGGCCCAGACCTGATGCGTTAGAACAGGCTGCTAGCTGAACATCAGCGTTCTAACAGACCGTGCATCAGATATCACCTCGACAGGGGCAGTTATGGAGGGCTGCAGGCTTGCTCAGGCACATAAGTACCCAGAACGCGCAGGCGTTAGGATCCTCGCACAGCCAGCAGCATGCTAGCAAGTTCCCTGGCGCTGCTGGGGTGGGGATACAGCGGTCAAGGGTTATAGGAGGGTCTTGCTTGGCGGACATGCCTAGGGGTGGGGTGCGAAAATCATGGACGACGACTCCAGCTGACTTGTAGGTTTGTTGCTTCTTAGCTGACTTCAAGGTAAGTCCTGTACTGAAGCAGTGTTGCTTTGTGGGATGTTGTTGTGGTTGAGTGTATGTATAGGCTAGGTTAATCGATTGCAGGCACGTCTGCAAAGGTTGCTTCATTGCGTGGCGATATGGGGATGGCGCAGGTTAGTGCAGCTGTTCACTGATATAGGAAGCGAACTTAGGGCGAGCCTAAGATCAGGCTCTGAATACCTATATATCCATAGCGACTATGCTTGAAAGTGCATGAATTGTTTAGGCTTCCTGTGTGTATTAGCTAGGGCTTGGTTGGCCCTTGGCTAGGTATATGCTGTCTCTGGACTGCGATGCCAGTGGTGTTACCTATTCTTGAATATGCAAGTTAACCAGCTCTCTATTCAAGATCAACTGTCGCTCTTCAGGTATAAATAAATGGCTTTCCTAAGCATATTAGACTCAAGATACTCTACCTATTAGCTTCTCATCATTCGCTCCTATCTTTTAAGAAATACCTCGTGATAGACTCGCCTTCTATACAAAACTTCTTCTTTTCCTTCCCAGATACCATCCGCTAAGTCTTGAACTCAAACCCTAACAACGAGGCTAACGAAGGCTACAGTCGCTTCATCATCGCAGCCCAGGTTATAGAAGACTTAGAAAACTTGAAGCTGTTAGACGCAACGTCGCTCACAGCGCTGAAAAGGCATCGAATTGAGTCTTGTGAGTGAACCATCAGACGTTCCGTAGTTCTTGCCTAACACCGTGACATGAAGACACCCCTCTGACTAGGGCGTGTGAGGTTTCAGGGCCAGTTTATGCTCTGTACGACTATGCAGTTTTCCCAATCAAAGATGCTCCCTTAGGATTCATTTATGGGACGATTCTATCAGCATGGATTAACCATAAATTGGACTGGGGCCTTGGTCTATCAGCAGGTGTAGGGTACAGCATCCCTTTGATAGGGCTTGTTGTGTACTGGTTTGTGGACAAACTTGGGAAACGGCTGCTAGGCAAGCCTGAGGGAGGGAATCGCACTTAGGATTCTCAGTTTGAAGAGGTCTGCTGGCAGGGTTCTGCGGTTCGATAGTTCTCCCAGAACATACTGGGCCATGGCGTGTGAAAGAAAAATGCAGCACTAGTTGAAATACATCTCTGCACTTTTTCTTAAGGCTGTGGCTGTTGTATTGATAATATGCTCAAGCAAACGCGCGCACGCTTCATGTAGTTGAATGTAGCGACAGCACATTCTTGTGTGCGAACAGCATCAATTGGTCAAAAGGACGACTCAATCCTTTAAAGATGTTGTTGCTGAATGTTATCCCCACAGCATATCGTCGTCAAGGGAAGTGGCATCCGCCATCACAATTAGGATATATGTAATATTCCTTGGTTTGACTGACACGAAACACAAGAACAGGCTTCAGATACCCGTCCATAGTGATTGCCGCGGCCCATATAACACCAAAGGTCAGGGGCCAGCGCCTTGCAGTCATGCGTATTAGCCAGGCCTTCGTTTTTAAGATGAGGACCACAAACTAAATCAAGGAAGGGTGAAAGGACCATGCAGGCCAGCTCATTCTTAGCTGCAGCTGACGTGGTCTTTCTCTGATACAACCTATACCCATGCCGCACTTCCACTAGGAGCCTCTCGCAGGAGGGCGACTCAGGGGAGTGCATGTCATGAATTGACAAGACTTAGTACCTCGCAGCCCTGGACATGCCCCTACTGTACGCCTGCTGCCCATCCTAGAGGCGAAGCTCTCTCCTCATCAGGTCAAAGCAGTAGCAGGGGTCTCTAACGCAGCATCCATCAGTTAGCTCTCGTAGGCTGCTGGGTGGTGTATATAAGGGTGAAAATATCACATTAGTCGACCAGCGCAAGCCAGCAAAGCTCGGAATTTATCTGCCTTACAAGCGAACCAATACTTCCCATTCTGTGAGTAAAGCCCGAACCCTTTTACTTTTTATATACATAAATCCCCATCATCCGTTTCCTGCCACCAAGCCTTTCTTTCGCACAGCATAATCACTATATCACCTAACAAGATTCTCAACTATACACATCTATCCAGTTCAATCCTAGCTGCTTTAACCTCACTTATAACGCCATGGATATCAGAACGCAGAGTATCGCCACTGCAAGGCTTCATCTAGGTATTTCGCTTGCAAATAGTCAGCCTGTGGAGCAACGCGCTATACACCTGGACATTATCCATCACACAACGAGATCCCAATCTGGTTCCAGTCTGGTGCGCCATTTTATTCGCTACTATAACAACTTTTCAGACAGGCAGGCTTTATAATGAGTCGGAACGCCTCTGCACGCTTTACAAGTAGGCATGGTGCCTGGGGTCCCTCAAGGAAGCCATCGTCATTGTACAGGCTATGACCACACAGGAGTCCAACGTATAGCAGCTACTGAGCCTATTCATTGCTCTTTCGATATTCTTACTCTACGCACTCCTAGTATCCTGCATCATCTTTGGCGAAAAATACGGATACAGACGTCTACCCTAGGATGAGAACGCTGCGTCTGAACCTGATGAAACCTACCTCGAGGTTATGCATAAGACAGCTATAAACGTATGAAAGTGGACACACCAGTTTTGGCTCTTCCGGAGGTTTATCTGGCCCAGCAGAAGTCTTATGATGCAAGCACGCCTGCTTCTAAAGTTACTGCTGACACTAGGCCTGACAGGACTTGACATATTAATCCCACAAGCTTTAAGCCAAATCATTGATGGACTTATATTCAGGCATATATGGCCGTCCATCCAAAAGCTTGTTATTGCTTGGGTCATCCCTCAAGTTTGTCATATTTTGTTCCGCGCGTTGAAGTATTAGATGTCGGCCTGTCTCGACTCTTACCGCGGAGAGGAGCTGGACAAAACTATTTACGCCAAGATCATGACTGCGGATCCCTCTTTCCATGCGAACAAAAACCCTACAAACCTTCTTACTGCTGTTGATAATGCAGTTAACATCCCAAAGTCCTTTGACAGTCTCTTGGATAACTCTTTCAACTTTTTAATAGCAATCTGCATCACTATACCGATCATAGCGCTCCAGTTTGGTCAACACATTATGATTGTGATAGTGATACGTCTGGTTGTGGAATACTTCAACTTCGAACGAGGGAAGGTGAAGTCCTGACATACGACTGGCGATTATTTAAGAGTTTATAAGACACACAGGCATTCCCGGGCGGACACCATGAGGGGCTGGGAAGCCAGGGCTGTTTTTAGCTAAATTACTCACCAAATTGCTGAGAATAACATATCCCTTAGAGAAGTCTATATCGCAAAATTTCAGGCACATCTTGAAGCTGTTATTACGTGGATTCTCGGATTCGTGGTTAGTGACATTAGCTGCTTAACCAGCGCATACCTCGTTTGTTCGCAAATCTACATTAGAACCTCGACCCCCGGAAATTTAAGCCTTTTCATCTCATATTAGGGTCAGACAGTTAATCCTAAAATTTCGATACGCAAAGCTTCTAATAATATCATGAAACAGTTCCAGTATGCTGCTGAAGCTAGGGAAATCCTGGATACTATCCCCAAAGAACGAGGCAAACAGCTCAGATTCGAACAGGGGGCAATCAAGTTTCGGAACGTCACGCTCAGCCGCGGTGGCACAGTGGTTCTTAATAACTTCAACCTCGACATTGCTCCTAAGAAGAAGATCGCTTTTGTTGGACGTTCGGGGGCAGGAAAAACGTCGATCCTCGATTTAGTAATCGGTCATATTGAGCCTGACAGTGGTAATGTCCTGGTGGACAGCCAGGACATCACAAAAATCAACTTTGACTTGTGAGCAACCCTATCTCAGCATCTTCGCTTTTTGCTGACCTCATAGCAGTCTTTCAAGCCATATAGGTATCCTTCAGCAGAACCCTCACATCTACAACACCACTATAAGGGAAAACCTTCTTATTAGGAAACAGAACGCCATAATGGTAGAGATTCGAGAGGCCTGTGTGAAGGCTCAAATTCATGATGATATCAAGAGGCGTCAGGGTGGTTACAAAACCCTATACAGGGTGGACGGAAAGTAAGAACGTACATGTCACTAGTTTGTTGCAAGCTAACATATCAAGGAATTTCTCTGGCAGGCAGATCCAGCAGATAGCAATCAGACAACTACTTCTTAAGAAGCTAGAGATTGCACTGATCAATAAAGGGACCAGTGCTTTAGACGCAGCAACAGAAGGTTTTATCAAGAAAAGTTTCTCGGAAGTCTTTAAAAACTCCACTATGATCACTGTAGCGTAAGTCGTCTTGCTATTACTCGTTCTCAGGCGCTGATACGTCCAGACACCAGCTGTCATCGATCAGGCAAGCAGATGAGATAATTGTACTTGGCGAGAAAGGTATCATTGTCGAGCAAGGAAGTTATGATGAGCTTGTAAAGCGGAGGGGGAAGTACTGGAAATACTGGCAGGAGCATCTAGGAAAAGAGATTGCGTCAAATGACTGAGAAATAAGGGGCGCTCTAGGGATGTCCTTCTAAGGGATATTTACATTGAAATGCGAGTATCACTTCACTCTTGACAGACTATGTGACTTCTAGGTTTGATATGCTATCCTCGAGATAGAGGCTTAAACTAAGTCTCGACGGACCCTTATTAGCTTATATGTTGTTTTTGCATGAATGAAAAGGCTGCCTGGCTTAAAGGGGTACTGTATCCTCTGTGAGTTGGTATTTAAGACCCCTCTTATCCCCACCCAGAGTAGGCTATAACTATAGAGTGTTTATACTGGAATCCCAGACACTAGTACCACCTCGATTTTGATACGAACTTTCCACCACAACGTTATGTGATAATGTCTCTACGGTAGGCTATTGTTGTTGCCCTGTTGTACTGTTTCAAAGTTACTCACCTTAGCTCCAGACAAGATTTTCAACACCTGCGGCCCAGCTATGGTTGGGAAGATGAGCTGGGGAAGCACAAGGCTTCCTACTCAGGACCTTCTCAACCCCCAGATTGTGAGGAGCACCTCTATGATGATGGCAGTAGCCCGCCATCTGCCCCTCAGATGATCTCTCGAAACCGAGACATTCACTATCTCAGTCCACTAGCACTCTAAGCGCATGCAAGCTATTCTGTTGAGCTCCCACATCTAGGCGATATCCCAGAGTAAGTGCGCGGCCTTTTGCTATCGAGCAGTGGCTAATAAATATTCAGTCATATTCTGCTTATAGCAGAGCATTTGCCTCCCTACAGCTTAACTCTTTTGCACTATAACGGTCCCCTGATCACTGAAACCAGCTATGACGTGCAGCAGATGCCTCAGTAGGCCGGTGTTCCTGCACCTGTTTGGGAGTTGAATATATTAGGATAGCCTATGTTAACCCCCTTGAACACCCCCTATCCTAATATAGCTTATTATGTTGTCTTCTACTCCTTTTGTGGAGATAAACTAGTGTATAACGGGCTCTAAGAGCAAACCTGTGTCGCGCTTGGCTGAGAAGGCTTATTTACAGAGCTTCTCCGTCAAATTCTGAAACCTCTTATCTCTGACGAGATGGGGTATGATATAGAATGGTTCTGGTGTTTCTGTGTTATCTCTGAAAACTGGTTTGTGTGAGTTATTTTGTGTCTATATGTTACGACCCGTAAACAAGGATAACAGCCGAACGACCCACTCGGGCGTCGGGCGGCTGTGACAGGACATTTGTACTGCAGGATCACGGGAACAACAGGAACTCGCTCGGAAACGGAAGAACTATAGTACAAGTCACGTGACAATAAGATGAGAGATTAGATCCATACGCCAACAATACAGAGGTCGTCCTTAGCATATACAGGTTCTATATAATCAAGGAACAGACCTTATTAAGATCAGGAACAGTAATAAGACAGAGGGTATTATTCAGGACTTATATATAGTATAACCTGAGCCTGGCTTATAGTCAGACTTCTATAGCTCTTCAGCAATCAACTTATAAATATCTCTAAAGATACTTTCAGCCTACCTTCACTGCAAATACTTATTAAGTCTAAGATTAATCACCTTAGCCTCTGACCACCAATCTACAATACAGCCTACAACCTACAACCCAGACTACAACTCCAGTATACTGTTACTACATATCAATCCCCAGCTTCTATTAGCAGACCCTACTATCAAATAGCTAACTATAACACTTTAATTGCTCCTGTTCAGTAAGTTAACTATTAAGACCTACTAACAATACAGACAAGATATCCTCTTACACCTCTGCCAAGTCACCCACCCTGGAAAGCTCTTCTTCCTCTAAACAGCTAGTCAGAAACCTGGCTAAAGAACTCGAGAGAGCCCCAATAACTATAGACTCAGACGACAAGGTCACCCTCAAAAAGGAGACCTACAACAAGCTCCAAGCCCAAGTCAAGAAAGGAGACAACAACATAGCTAAGATACAAACCATATACAACGAAACAGCCAGCAAACTCCAAGGCCTCAAAAACATGATCCAAGAACTTAGTAATAGACCCTAACAATTTCAGAACCTTGAAAACGAAATCGCACGCCTAAGAAGACAAGGCAGCAACCTCCTCATACAGGAACTTCAGAACAAAGTCAACACCCTTCAGGCCGCCGCCAACATCATCACTACCCCCACAAGAGGACAGCAGAAGCTCAAACTCAGTGCCCCAGTTACTTATGACGGGACCCCTGGAACTCTCAAAGGATTCCTAATCCAGGTCAAAAACTACCAGAACTTCCACCATAAGGACTTCACCAACAAAACTGAGAAGGTAGTGCACGCAGCTACCTACCTCAGAGGAAGAGCCCTTAAATAGTTCGAACCAATCCAAGAAGAATACCTCAAGTATAAAACCCTCGACAAGTGCTCCACAGAAACCCGCGACATCTACACCAATTTCCAAGGATTCAAGGACACACTCAGGTCACTTTTCCAGGACCCTAACAAAAACACAAACTAAGCATAACCTCGCCCAGCTCAGACAAACCAAATCTTCTAAAGACTACTCCACTAACTTCAAACAACTCAGCATCTAACTTAACCTCACTAAAGAAACTAAGATCTTTATATTCTACTAAAGACTTAAGGACAAAGTTAAAGACAAGATTATTAAGATCGATTAACTAGAAAACTTCCTTCAGTATACTAAACTTGCTATTAAGATTAATAACTAACTCTACAAACAGCAAAAAGAACGAGGAGACAAATAACAAAACCTAAACTCAGGACGCAAGTACTAGTAGCAACCCCAGAATAAGTTTAACACCCAGCAAAATAACAACAGACCCTGCAATAACTAGAATAACACCTAACAAAGCACTTCTTACAGATAACATAGCAGACCTATAGACCTTAGCACTACTACCAGGAACAACAACAAAAAACCATAGAACCTAAAATGCTATAACTGCGAAAAAATAAGATATATTGCTAAAGACTGCAGACAACCTAAGAAGTTCAACTGGAAACCTATATCTAAACAGACTAAGCAAGTCAGCATAGCAACCAAAACACCCCACACATCCTTATCATAAACCGGATGCTACAACGACGAATGCTTCACCTACTGCAGCAACAAGGAAGCCACAGGACACTGGCCCAGCAACCCAGACTGCGGAAGAACAGGTTATAACATAACCATTCCAGAAATTAAGACTAAGACCCTTGCAATAGCTTCCCAAGCTAACAGCAAGCTAGTCAGAAAGACTACTGAACAGCTCAACGAAATGCTTCGCATCCAACAATTCAACACAGTCAACCCTAACCCTATAAGTTACAACACAAAAACCTAACGAACGATCCAGGAATCTAAAGCCTAAGTCCAGCAAGGCATAGACCGGATCCATCAACACGAAGCAACAACAGGTCATACATAACAACGAACAACAAAGTAGCATAAACACTTCAACTGCAACAGGCTCAGAAGGAACCAAACAACGCTATATAGCATCGCTAAATTAGCGCCCTCACAGCCCACCTCAAACAACACAGACACACATGCAGAAACCCCACTAGAATCAAGCAAATCAACTAAGAACTTGAAGAACAGGTTAAGGAAGAATCTAACGAAGAACCTGAACACCAACACAACCCCTTAACAGAACAACAGATTCTCAGTCTCACTATTAATTAGACTTTTAGAGAAGAGGAAAGTTCCCCTTATAACTCAGACAAACCTTATGACGTTGCCCGCTAACATGCTCAGGCAGAAATTACCTATAGGTTCACCCCCAGCATAGACAACACTAGCTCTAAAGAGGAATCTAATAACAAGGAAGAAACCTAACAGCTCTTCTAATACCAAACAATTAATATAACTCATAATAACTAGCAGTAACACTTCTATAGTATCCTAGCAAACCAGAGAAACAAGGACTACACTCTAAAGCTCCACACAGAAGACTACCTTACACTTAAATATAACTACTATAACTACTGAAACCTCTTCTAGCTATAATACTTCTTCAATAAATATAAGAAATATCTTAGAGACAAACATAAGTACTAATTCTACCCTAGAAGACATAACAAAAATCCTATCAGGAACATTTACACCTAAACTACTATAGTAAGATAGACTATAACCACATTCAACAACAACATAGCAACCTTCAGCCCAAGCCTACAATACCCTATAAAATATCAACATAATAACACTATAAAATAGGAGGAATGCCAGAAAAACGAATGCCTTATATATGCAGTTCAGAAAGCAAAGGCTCTCAGACTCCTACAAAAAGGACCAAACCCCCCAAAGCTCCAGATCCAAGAAAACCATCTCACGAAGGCACAACAAGAAGGAAAGCAGATCGCCTACCCCAGACAACAAAAGCAGTCAAAAAACTAGACTTACCTACTAACAAAGGACTAAGACAGGCAATAACAACAAGGTCTATATATCTAGCATCACTAGACTAGAAAGTGCACCTGCAACTAGCAGTCACTATTAACAACACTATAACTATTACGCTTATCAACAGTAGAGCTGAAATAAACTTTATATCACCCTAAGCAGTAAACAGATTACAACTACCATAGCAAAAAAAGGAACACACATACTAACTCAGCAATATAGAAAGAAAACAAGTCTAATACAAAGGAGGAACTATTAAAAATAAGACTGCACCCCTCAAGATAAGTTACCTAGATCGAAACAAACAACTCTAATTCAATATTGCCAAACTTAGTGCATACAATATTATGTTAGGAATGCTATAGCTTGAGAAAAACAACCTATAAATAGATTAGAGAACAGGCTAACTCTATTAGAACAACAATAATCTAGTCCTTAAGAAGCTCTGCAGAACCTAGGCTTCAAACAGATTCATCTACTACAGAGCAGCAAAACGATATATCTGCTACCTTAAAGCAAAAGAAGCTGTGTTATAACTACTGAAGACAGCAGATCTCAAATAAAAAGACAATCTCTTTCTGTCTATCCCAGAAGAGTATAAAGTTTATAAGAAACTCTTCGCAGCTAAACTAGAAACCAAACTGCCTAAACATATAAATTTCAATCATAAAATCCCTATTAAGGAGAGGAAGAAACCTAAGTTTAACAAAATTTATAGACTTAACCTAACAGAAATAGAAGCCTTCGATAAGTACCTCAACAAAAACCTCAAGAAAAGTTATATCAGAGAATTAATATCACCTGCAGGAAGCTTAATCCTATTCATACTAAAGAAGAACAGCAAGCTATAACTATATATTAACTACTAAATACTTAACAAAATAATAATTAAAAACTAATACCTATTACTATTAATCAACAAACTATAATAACTCTTCTATAGAGCTAACTACTTCACAGCATTAGACCTTAAAAGTATCTATAACCTTATCTGAATAAAAAAAAGAGAAGAATAGAAGACCGCCTTCAGAACATACAAAGGATATTTCAAGTACCTTGTTATACCTTTTAGTCTCACTAACACCCCAGCCACTTTCCAGAACATAATTAACTAAGTTCTTAGGAAATTTATAGATATCTTTATAGTCATCTACCTTAACAACATCCTTATCTTCTCTGCTATAATAGAACAACACAGAGAATATATACACTTCGTACTATAAGCCCTCTAAAACGCTAAGCTCTTAGTCAAACCAGAGAAAAGCATATTCTATACCTAGAAAGTAGAATATCTTAGATTTATAATCACCCCCAGACATATCAGCATATCAAAAAAGAAAGTCCAAGCTATACAAGAATAGCCAACACTAACCAACCTTAAGAAGGTCTAAGGATTTCTCAGATTCATTAACTTCTACTAAAAATTCATCGGACTCTACGGAAAAATCAACGCACCCCTTATAAATCTCAGCCGCAAAGACTAACTATTCGAATAGAAAGAAGCCTAGAGCACAGCTTTCCAAACTATCAAGGACTGCATCACTAGTAAACCAGTCCTAATGATCCTAAACCCAGAAGAACAGTTTGAAGTCAAAACAGATGCCTCAAACTTCGCCCTCGGAGCATAACTATCCTAAAGAGATTCAGAAGAACACCTACACCCCTGCGCCTTCTTCTCCTGCAAGCTCCGCAGACCAGAACTCAACTATCAGATCCATAACAAGGAACTTATAGCAATTATTAAAGCCTTCAAAGAATAGAGACCCTTACTCTCTAGAACTATTCACTAAGTACTTATATACACCAACCACAAGAACCTAGCATAATTCACTATATTAAAAGAACTTAACAAACGATAAATCAGATAGTTAGAATTCCTCTCAGAATTTAACTTCTGAATTATTTACTGGAAAGGATCAGAAAACGGCAGAGCTGACGCTCTCAGCTAATAACCAGACTATAACATCCTAGTACTAGCTAAAACCCAGGTAATTCTCAAACACAACAATAACAGAGACCTTATACCTGCTATAAAAGCTCTCATAATAACTAGATAATCCATAACTAGCCTGCCTAGCAAACTAGATAACAAAGTTATCAGAAGATTCTATAATACACCAGTATATAGTTACTAAGGAATTATAAAGACCTAGAAATAACTATAATAATAATATAGAGAAAAGGTTACTAGAGAACATATTATAATAGCAATTAAGGATTGCAAGGTTTGCCTGAAAAGCAAACTAGCCTGACACCAACCTTATAGATTGTTATAACCTTTGCCTGTGCTGCAAACCGCCTAGCACTCCATATCACTCAACTTCATCATTAAACTACCAAAGTCTTAAGAACCCCTTATAAGAGTCTACTATAACAGCGTTCTCGTTATTATCAACAGACTTATAAAGTACACCTACTTTATCCTATATAAAGAAGCAAGCAATACCAAAGAATTCGCCTATATATTCCTCAAATATATTATCTCTAATCACAGAACACCTAAGGAAATTATGTCAGACAGAGATAAGATCTTCACTTCTAAGTTCTAGAAGTCAATCACAGCATAACTTAGCATCAAGCAAGCAATATCCACTGCCTTTCACCCACAAACCAACAGACAAACAGAAAGAATCAACCAGATCCTCGAAACCTACCTCCACGCCTACATCAACTACAACCAGAACAATTAGGTAGTACTACTACTAATAGCTTAATTCGCCTATAACAGCGCAGTAAGAGAAAGCACTAAGGAATCCCCTTTCTACCTTAACTACAGATTCGAACTAACTGCCTATAGAGAACCCTAAGCTAGCCCAGCAGCACTAAAAGCTATAGCTACAATCAGACAAATCAAGGATATCCAGGAAAACGCATACAAAGAACTTAAATTCATACAACAACGCATAATATAACTCAGTAATAAACAAAGGATTGAGGGACCAACCTTGAAAGAGGGAGATAGCGCCTACCTTATACAGCGAAACATTAAAACGAAACGACTAAACAATAAACTGGATTTTAAAAAACTCAGACCTTTCAAAATCCTCCAAAAAATCTCACCAGTCAACTACAAACTTAATCTACCAGACATAATAAAATGTTTTCCAATATTTCATATCTCACTACTCAAACCAGCGCCACAAAGATCACAGACAAACAACCTTATTATTATAGAAAACAACAAACCAGAGTATAAAGTCGAACAGATTATCAACCACTTCGAAGAATCAGAAGGATACTAATACCTCGTTAAGTGGAAAGGATATAGTCACAAAGACAACATATAGGAACCAGCCAATATCACTAATACGAAGGATGAACTTGCGACCTACTAGCAATAACACTAAGAACGAGAAGCAACACTAGCAGAACCAGCAACGCTAACCACAACAAACACTACAAGTTATTAACATATCAGACACCCATATAGACACATCAGACCACCAACAAAAGCAGACAGACTGCAACAAGGAAAACTATTTATTCGCCTAGGAACACTAGAAACTAACTAAGACTCCCTGGACAGGAAGTTTGGAGTGCCAGGGTTCCAACCACTCAGAACAGCATCTAAGTCTAGCACACCAAAACCACCTATAAACTGGACCTCCAACACAGAGGATGCCACCAGCTCCTCTTCAGTAACCTCGCAACCTTTGCGAAACACCATCCTTTTCTGTTTCCTTAAACGATCCAACCGCACTATAGACTCATCCAACTCAGCCTGCGCAGCACGCAGAGCAGCAGCCTTTTTCCTCAACACCTCCTCCTCAGCCACCTCAGCATCCTCAAGACAGGCCGCCTCGTCCAACAAACGATCCACTATACGCAGTCAGCCAGACCCTGACCCCAACCAAAACAAGAAGACCTACAAGCACACACAGCATCCTCAGCCGCATTATAAGACTGCCCTAAATAAGTACACTCGCCACAAACTTCACTTCCCAGAAACAGCTTACAACGTTTCCCTAATAAGCAACAGTACAAACAAGGCATATTAATAACAAAACCAAATTCAGCAATATGAAGTGCATGATTACAATAACAAAGAATAGATACAGAATTTAATTTCAACTTTTAAACGCAACCTGACATAGTATCAGCATCATAGGTAAATCAGAACGCACGATTAACAGATCCCCAACCTAGGACCAACAACCTACTTATATTAAGTCTTGAGAACAAGACCTTTAGAGAGAAGACCTGATATTACGACCTATAAACAAAGATAACAGCTGAACGACCTACTCAGGCGTTAGGCAGCTATAACAGGATATTTATACCACAGGAACACAGGAACAACAGGAACTCACTTAGGAACAGAAGAACTATAGTACAAGTCACGTGATGATAAGATAAGGAACAATCAGTAGGGCGCGTCAGGAAGCGCTCAGTGATCAGTTAGCAATACTAACTAATCATAATCACCTCATGCACCTAGGTGATCACCCGTAACTGAACAAAGGATACTGTTCAGGACTTATATATAGTATGACCTGAGCCTGGCTTATAGTCAGACTTCCATAGCTCTTCAGCAATCAACTTATGAATATCTCTAAAGATACTTTCAGCCTACCTTCACTGCAAATACTTATTAAGTCTAAGATTGATCACCTTAGCCTCTGACCACCGATCTACAATACAGCCTACAACCTACAACCCAGACCACAACCCCAGTATACTGTTACTACGTATCAATCCCCAGCTTCTGTTAGCAGACCCTACTGTCGGATAGCTGACCGTAACAGGATAGGCTTCTAGTAGGTAGGCAGATCGACTACTTGCAGTGAGGGTGCTAGATGGTCTATAGGTGGGTCTGAGTGTTTATCTGGTATAACAGACGGTAGTGGGGAAGAAAGTTCTGAGCTTAGCAATACAGCATTAACAGGTAAAATCTCTTAGGCAGGCTGCTTAGATATTTGCGAAACCTCTTGCTGTATTTTCTATAGTTCAGCATAAAATCTGGTGAGAAGGTCTTTCAGCTTATTAAGATCTGATATTAGCTTAGTGGTCTGACGAGGATTATTACGTTAGGTCCTCCTTCCAGCATATAGAGTGGACAGCTAGAGCATAGAGATAATCCTAGTGATATACTAGAGCTTTATCTCTAGAGCGTGGAGCTTGGACGTAATATCTATTATACCAGTTCGGTTCGTCTGAACAGCGCAACTGCTGCCTTCTGTTTCCCTCCCATGCACAGGCAGAGGCAGGTACTAAATACCTAGTCTACCCCTGCAAAGCACACTGTCCCTGAGAGTGTTAGCTTTGAATATTTGCTGCCTGCGCCCTGGTTGACGAGTAGTAGGGGACACCCTCACCCTTGCAGTTGCATTAACATGGATATGCTGGGTGCAAACCTGGGGGGACGCCTGACCAGGGTTTGTTGGACCACAAGTTACACCCCGCTCTAACCACTGAGTGAGGGTCGGCTTCAGCATATGCTTGTTGGCGCTGCCCACATGCAACTCGAACTAAAAGCGCAGGAGCATCAAGTCTGTTGTCCTCTATGAAGTTGGTATTAGAGGTAATTAGTAAGCTGTCTTCTTTATTAATAGCTATAAAGGGGCAGATGAGGGTCTCAGCTAATCACTGATATTAGTATGTTGGTCTAGAAACAGCCTGGCTAGTTATGACATAACAGCTATTTTAGGACTTCTTCTAATAATAACCTGACTGCACTATATAACAGCTGGCGAAGCTCCTATATTCACCTCTACTTCATCAAACAAATATAAAATATATCTACTGAACAGCCTAAACCTTTAGCGCTTCTGCCTGCCCCTTATATAGAGTTAGAGGATAATTTGGGCAATTCTACCCCTTGGGCTATAAAGCCTCTAGCACTCCTAGAACCAGCTAATCAAATAATTGCTATATCTACTGATCATGCCCTTTCCACTATAGAATTGTTTCTAACCAGGCCAAATCCTTAAGCTGTTACCTCAAGCTATATAGAGGTCTCTGCTGCTCTGCTGACAGCTACCTCCAGAGACTAGTACCTGCCTCCTGAGGAGGAACTAGATAAGCCTAAGCCCTAAGTCAGGCCCAGCTAGCCAGCTATCACAGTTAAATTTGCAGATCTATTTATCAGGAAAGTTCTGGATATAGAGGCTGCAAATTTTATTAACTTCCTGAAAAAGCGCCTTGCTGATATAAAAGGCGAGGACTATAAAGCTAAGAAGGCTGCAATAGCAAATAACTATAAGGATAACTTTATGTGTGATTAGCCACAAAAGTTAAAAAGTCTGAGGCTGTTTCTGAGCTGGATGTCCGCGCTGCAGAGATTAACAGGTTCATTGCAGACAAAAAAGAGGACCTCTTCAACATCATTTTTAATACTGCTGTGAATCGCCTTATAGAGGAAGAGATATCCAGGGCTAATATGTCCCAGCTCAACAACCAAAACTGATGAGCTGCCGTCATGAAGATGTTGCAGCTAATAAACAACAAAGCCACTTATTACAACATTCTCAAGGTTCCTAGTATAGCTAGCTATAATCAGATCAAGACTGCTGCATAAAAAATAGCAAGGCTTATATATACTAACTAAAATAAAGATAAAATAGCAAACCTCTGTATGCAAAGTAAGTATAATCAACATATAGTAGTAGGGTATAGTCTAATAATATATCTATAAAAGTAAAGGAGGCGAAGTTTATGCTCACAGATTCATAAAAAAAAGAAGACTATAACTGCTAGCTGAGGGGATCTAGCCAGCAGAACAAGATTCCAAATACTACTGCTGAGGTTAATAAAGAGTTTGATAATAGCACCTTCAGCAGGACTAGGGATAATAACCTGAGTTCTGACGAAGATCTTGATATTAATGAAGATGTGATACTGAAAAAAGATAATAATATAGCAAAACTCTGCAGCAAATATATAAAAGGTATTATAGTATACCTTACGGATGAAGCTGACTCTAAGGATATTAAGAAAATGAATAAAAAGATTAAGGAGGTTAATAAGAAGAAAAGATAATAAGAGTAACTTTACTAGGTGAGCGAGGGAATTGCGACCTTGATAAGAGATAAGTTAAGCTCTCTCTAAGCTAAAATAAAGCCTGAAGAAGCTAAATAGAAGGCAGAAAGCGTAAAGACTACTTTTTGCTGATAATATTTAAACAAATATAACTAATAGCCTCTGGCATAGGCAGAAGCTTTCAGCAACATTACCAACCAAAAGCTGGTTGCACTAACTGCATATAAACCTAGCAGGCCTAAAGAAAACACCAGAAAACATAAAGGCGAGCAGGTCAATATAAATAGCAACTACATAGAGCAAGACGTCAATATGCAAGATGCTCCTGGTGGTTTTGCATCTAGCACCGCGCATGATGCAAGCGTGAAACAACCCTTGGATGGAGACGAAGAGCATATCTCTCCCAACAGGCCCAACAAGGATGCTGACTATGATATAGACCAGAACGACATGGACTAAGACGACATGGACCACGACAACATGGACCAGGATGACATGGACCGCGACGACATGGACCGCGACGACATGAACCAGGGAATACACCCCCCAAGAGAGACGCAAGTGCAGCAAGTAGGCAGAACACTATTAGGGGACAGAATCCTGGACTACTAGTTTTCTGAGCGCAAATGCAGAGTCACAGGGCAGAAATCACCTATGGGGTGGCGATTCGTTGTTGAGGTCCCTGAGGCTAATCCTATTAAACTGGTTCAGGGCAGCAAGCTTGGATATAATGCAATCCGCCTCTACTACGAACTTCCAGAAGAGCAGAAGAATAATATTTGCTACATGGAAAAAGTATACAAAGACGTCACATATAATCTTTTCGTGGGCATACGTGGTGTTGCTTCCTACACACTAGGAACCAGCAGCATTTGCTATGTTTGGGTTGATCAACAAGATGACCTGAACCTGCAGAAAGCCCACATCTTGTCCTGAACAGCACTTCAAGCCTGGATTAGCTATAAGCTTGCTAATAAGAAGATTGATGAATTCCTCGTGAAAACAGGAGTGAGGCTAAGCTGGGCGCTGATGTATAAACAGTTGACATATCTGTTATACAACTGGAATTATCTGACACTTGCGTATCCGCATGCCATCCAGACCCTAAGTTGTCTAAGAAGTAGTGCTGCCTATAACATAGACCAGCAAGTAGCCCTCACCCTACAAAAGCTAGTGGAAATAGCAATTAAGGATAGAAAGGAGAGATAAGAGGATAGGGCACAGAATAGGAAGATCATGAAAAGCCTTCTGACGAGGTAGAGCCAGCTCTTCATTATTTCATAGGTCTTTAAATCATTTTCTCTCAAATCATTTTCTCTCAAATCATTTTCTCTCAAATCATTTTCTCTCAAATCATTTTCTCTCAAATCATTTTCTCTCAAATCATTTTCTCTCGTTCATAGTTCACTTAAAAGACTGATACTATTGACCCTTCCCGCTTCAGCTATTGTTATTCATAACATGCTACCACTGACTACAGTTTGATGGCTCCTGCAACTCTCCCTGTTCTTGACTGTTCCTCGGGTCTTCTTAGGGTTTCATCATCTTATTATGGCCTGGAGAGGTCAGACCTTAGCAAGATGCCAGCGGTCGGGAATTCTCGCACTTGCTTGCCGAAGGACCAGGCAGCTGGTTCAAATGGTCCGGACAAGACCAGGCTGTGGAAGGATCGGACACAACAATGATATCTTCCGCAATGAAATCATTGTCTATGAACCAAGTCAGCCGATGTGGATGCTTTCAAAAGAGGCCATACCAGTACCTCGCCTCTTCTGGCTCTCTCGCGTTCCCTTGTATACGCAATATCCATCGGCCATGGCAGACAAGAATTATAGCAGACCCTCCGCAGCAACCCTTCCGACGTCTCAAGCACGTTGTCTCCCACGTCCAGCTGGAGATGTTGCAGGCATTCCATCTTTTGGATAAGAGTCATAACGGACCGGGTATCCTATTGTTCCTCGTCAGGAGCGGTGCTGTTGCTATTTGTAATCTTGAGCGTCCGGAGATGGACGAGGTCTCTGAGGCTGTGCGACAAGATCTGGGCACCTGCGTGGCGAGAGCAACTGGCGTCCATGTGAAGGTATGTCAGGTTGGAGATACGCCTAACTTCTTCAATCGCTGCTGCATCAGCCAGCTTGATCTCCAAACGCTCCAGGCGGGGAAAGTACAGCATTCTATTAACCTTATTGTGGGTCCTTGCTGCTCGAATTCGTTACCCTAAGATGATGTCTTTTAGCACAACTTCTCGCAAATCCTGTGAGCGTGCCAGCGCTTATAATGCAGCTTTTGATGTCAGGCCTTAGCTCTGGCAGTTCTTTGCAAATATAAGATTGGTATATTAGAGCGTTAGGATCCCTCGCACTAGGCTAGTACTGCTGTTAATATTGCTATTCCTATTGCTATCTCTCTCTATATTGCTGTTGCTCTTGTCTTAGGTCAGCCTGCTTTTTATACTTATGTTAAGGTATATAAGGTTTCCTGCTGCACTATAGAAGCAGAAGATCTTGTTTGCAGGATATATCTATTGTTTAATTGACAGCATCTTTAGGTTAGGGTATTAGTTAATAAACTGCTGAACGTAGTTTATAGCTGTGTTCTGCAGTTGTGTGTGGATATGCTTAATGCGTGGGAAATCTAGCTTGAGTAATGCTTTGAACTGGCTTAAGAGCGCAGGCCTACTATAAATAAGTTATAAGTTAACGATCTCTATTGAATATTCCTATGCATGCCTGTTGTTTATAATCAGGTGTTGAAAATCTGCTGTCTCTTAGATAATTGCCTTTCTACTAGCCTAAAATAACTAGTTTATCCTTATCAGCAGTACTAGGCTGCTCTGCTTATAGACTTTATAGAATATTATCTAGATATTTTGCGCAGCCAGCTGCGTCAGATCGCTAAATAGCTTGTTAAGCGAGGTCTGTCTAATTTCAGTATGCTTTAGCAGCTGTTAGTTCGAGGTAAACTTACTCTAGCATTGCTTATAATAGCAGGTAATACTATCCTAGCTGGAAGTGGTAGCATTATTAAGAAAAGGAACTAGACTGCAATATAAATAGAAGGGGTTCTTTTAGGGGAGATTATAGTGCGTATAATTATAGGTCTCTGTTTAGTTGCTGGCGTGAAAATCTTGCTTCTGTTTTCAGTTTGAGGAAGGCAGGAACTGCTAACTGTTTTGCACGCGCCTGCGATTTCAGCTGTTATGCTCTTTTTATAACTCAGGTCAAGGCCTCTTCTGGCGAAAATACAGCTTTAAAATAGATGCGGAAAAGATTGCTGCTTGAAGTGTACCTTTCTGTGGTGTGAAAAATGAAATAAAGTTTCTCTTAATCTGTTTGCTGATATTAATGCTTGCTGGCTATCTAAGGCGTTGAGAAGGAGCAATAAGACTAGATCAGCAACTTCGTCAGGGCCTAATTATTATGTTTTTAAGTATCCAGTCGAATTATTAGAGATGTTAAACTTAGAAAACACGAATTAATCCTGAAATGCTACTGCGATCAAATTGCACTTCACTTAGTCGCTAGCAATAATCCTAGTTATTAAGTGAAGAATGTTTCCAGCAAGGCGTAACACTAAGGCTTATGGTCTGATTACTTAAGATCTTCCCTTCTATTTCTTATTAGTTCGCGTCCACCTAACCTCGCGCGATCTTTCTGTTCTTCTTACTAACTTTAGCAAGTTAATATTCCTAGTCTTCAGATTGCTATTAGCACCTATTCTAACCAGCACTGTTTTTCTGTAGTATACTGATTTTTACAAAGTCTCTCTAAACAACAAACAAGCCCGCCTTTATCTAACGACTTTTCAGCCCTCTTTTTAACTCTTCTCGACTCTTTTTAATACTCCTTCTGACTATTATTTCTATCCTCCTCTTAAACTGCCTAAGTTCTCTCCCAGCCTTCTCTCTCTAACCTTCATCCTTTCTCTAACTTTTCAGCCCTCTTCTTAACCTCTTTTTAACTCTCTTCTAACTCTCTTCCTAACTTTTACTTTTTAACTCTCTTAACACTTCTCTCTATTCTCTCTTCAACCTTCCTTCTTATACTTCTCTTTAAAACTCTTAACCCTGCTAAGTTTCCTCCTAGCCACCTTTTCCTAACCTTTATCCTGCTTTACCTACTTAACCTCCTACTCTGAAGACAGCTATAGCCTACTTACCTTCTAAGATATAGTATATAATTAGCAAGCATCTTCAGCCTGCTGAACTGAACACTATAAGCAGGACCTCTATATACTACTGCGCGCTTTTCAAGCCTATTCTTTATACTTATAATACTACCTGCAGACTTTCTATCTTTTAGGCTGCTGCTTAAAGCAACCAGGCTGCCCTGCGAAAAGTAATTAGATATAGCGTTACTATTAATACTAAGTAGCCTAGAAAGTAGAGAAGCTTCTGGAAAACTACCTGCTACCCTAAGTAGCGCTTTAATAAGAAGCTGAAAGGCTATATAGCGCTGTATATAGCAGCTGTGTTTGGGAGGATAGATGCGGCTGCTGTACTCCTTAGTGCTAGCGCTAGCACTAATGAACTTGCTTCTGTCTGCTGGCGGTGCAATCTCAAGGAGGAGACTGATGCTTTGTATAACGTCATGCTATAAACTGTGATAAGAACCCTGCTGCATTTTGCAGTCTGTTACACAAACTATAATATTGCTAAAGAGCTTCTTCGACATAGCATGAGGATTGAGGTAGATAGGCCTAATATTTGCTACTAGTCTGTCCTCTATAATTTAAGCTATATTTGCCTGTCCAGCTATATAATAATTAATTTTGCTGACTAGATTATAAATAAATGCTACACTGACTTTAAGCTTATTAATAGCTGTAATAAAACGCCCCTTATAACTGTTTATAAGGCTGGCTAGTTTAGGCTAGCTTGTAAGCTTCTCTCTCTCAGCGCTAACCTATATACAGCTTTACTAGGAACAATGCTTGCCTACTTCGCGCTGCAAACCTACAGCGATATAGGCATAAGACTTCTCACCTATAACGAGGGCAAACTAAAGATATACTTATAGTATATTATTAGCTAGGAGCTTGACATAGATATAATTACAGACCTTACTAGCAACTTCTTTTACTAAGGTATTAGCATAGATGCTGCTGACGCCTTAGGAAGAACGCTTCTGTATATCGCAGCTGTATATAATATTACGTGTGCTGTAGATATTCTTCTGTGGAACGGTGCTACTGCTGATGCGTGAGACGCTGACAGCCTGCTGCCTCTTAACCTTGCTAAGAGGCACTATCCCCTCCTTGCAGCCAGCAGATAGTTAGCAAACGCTAGGCAGGGACTAACGGCAAACATAAGTAGTGGTGCCCTTAGCTATATATTGCTGGCATACTAGACTCTTCTCAATACAACCTTATTAAGCACTGCGTTCAATGTTGGCGACGTCTGGTACACAGATAATGCTGACAGAACTTCCTTTAAGCTCAGGCATCTGAAGACGCCTGCAAAGGAGTGCAAGCTCTTAATCTAATAATAGGTCGTCTCAGGCGAAGAAAACCCTGTTCTGTACTATCTAGCTGGTCCTAGTTACTGCCTAGACCTTCAGCTTAGTATCTCTATTAATGCAATCTCAGCTGTTCTCTAGGCTGCTTGCGGACAGCCTAGAGCTATACTTAAGTTGAGAAGTTATAATTATTATAACTCTGCCCTCTGCAAAGAGGTTATCCAGGTGGAGTTTCAAGATAATATATATAAGACGCAATTCTTACATTATATATTGCTATTAGTTATAATAATAATAGAGGAGTTGCTATAAGATATTACTATCTGTTTTGTTGAATAAGATGCTAACTGTTTCTTAGGGGATAGATCTGGTATGTATAGGTTGAAGGCATAGTGTGAGGGATGATGTTTGCTAGATATGGATTTTACTTGCTCTGAACTTGCTCTAAAAGAATGGTATAGCGAATATTTAGGATTACTGTGTTAGGGACTAGCTCTAGCCCCTGGGTTGACAGGCGAGTTAAGGAAACAGTCTTATTTTTAGAAGATTATGCGTATAATATATAGATATAGTTGTTTAGTATCACAGTATTATATTTAATGCGAGGGAATATATAGGGCATTATATAACCTACTATTATTAATAAATACTAGAGGAACTGAGATTATATTATAATTATGCCTGACTGTGTAATAAAGAAGGTATGACTTATAGTTTCCAGCTGGTCTATAGTTAGGAGGGCTAATAGCTGCAGGTAATTTAAGATTAAGTGCTTTGGTTTTGCAGCAGCCTTTTGCAGCCTGAGAGGTTAGCTACCTAGAATATTGCATGCTTTATTCCTTTAGTGTTTCTGTTTTTGTTGTTTTTAGCAGGGTTAGCTTTAGTCTGGGCTGGCATTCTTCTGTTTATTTATAGTGTTGTCCTTCAGACCCTCTTTTTCTTTTTTAGTCTATCTTTTTTTCTGACTTCCTCTACTTTTGTTTTTTCGGCACTGGTCTCCTCTCTATATTATTGCCTCTTTCTACTCCTAACTTATGCTGCTATAGATTGCCTATCAAACTTTCAGCTATTAAAAGGCTCTATCTCCAGGCAAGTTAATTTCTATACCCTTTGTTAAACCTCTTATACTGACCTAAACTATAGTTGCGATGTCTGGAGAGAACAGTAATATTACTGCTGATAATACTAATACCTAGGATATATCTGTCTGCCTTGTTAACTTTGCTGAGCTAGACTATTATTGCATTACTCCTGCTAAGCTATATATCTTTGTTCTGGAAGAAAATAACCCTCCTAGCTATATCTCCTCTATTAACTAGCTCACTATATCTATTATTTTTAATAACCTGCTCTATAGCTGAGATATATATATCTGAGCCTAGGAGCGTTTCCTAGTTGCAAACTAGCTATACTAACCTAGCATCTTTCTTATTCCTATATATAACCTTTAATTCGCTGCTATAGTTTCTAACTACTTTGTTAACTTTAGCTTTCCTAGTTATATTAAGATTTATATCTAGTAGTCAGCAGATAACAGTAATACTAACTTCAGAGTATATCTCAGTAAAGTATTCTATAACAGCAAGACTACCTTATATATAATCTTTACTATATCTTCTAACTGCAATCTTAAGCAGCATTATCAAGGGCTTGATCTTAAGGACCCTGAGGTAGGTTATCTTTTAAAGCCTGGTGCCTATAGCTGCTCCTCTCCTTATAGACTTATGCTGACATATTTCCCTTTTAGATAGCTGACACCTTGTTTCTTGTAATGCCTTGGGCTATTGCTGAGTGTGCAACTCTTAGCCTGCTGCTTAGTAATTAAGCTAGAGCTATTATTAATCAGGATAATAAGGACTAGCTAGCTATGTCTGGTAGCGAGGGATAAACTGTTGCTAACAGCTCTGTGCACTGTTAGTAGGAGGATAGTCTTAAGTTTAGATTCTAGATATAAGATGTTAATTCTAGGCTTATAGATAGGTATAGGTGATTAATAGTGACTGTTTTTAATAACTTAAGCATAGTCTGTTATATTAAAATTAGCTGTGGAGGGAGATAGATTCTAGCTATTACAGTCTTAATAAAACAACTGAGCTAATAATTATTAGTCTGTATCTGTTTCTAGAAATTAATCTCTTCTTAATAGTCTACTGAAAAATAAACTGTCTTTATAACAAAGTAGTTAATTTGATCTGGAACTTAAATATATCTTCTGATTTAATATTTCTAGCGATATTAAAGCTTAATATAATGCACCTAGAGAGGCTATTCATAGATTAGCAATTTCTGTTAGTATATTTAATATTTCTTCTAGCAATATATATACTTATCTTATTCAGATAATATTTCATCTAATATTCAGATTTATAGCCTAGATAGTATTTTTAATGAATTCTAAAAACTGCGCGGAATATATTATTGCGCAGAGACCTCTTTACTTCTCTCAGTGCCTAGGCTTCGAATTCTATTTGCTGCATAGTGCTATAGTTAATATCTTTATTATAATAAGGATGAAAGCTACTGACTATAATAGAAATAATTAGAAATAATGCATTATATTATCACCTCTTATACTACTGCTAAATTAGACAAAGACTTAGTTATATTAAATCTTGCTATTCTGCTTTAGTATCCTAGTGTTCAGAGTGAGGATAATATAACGCGGACTTTGAGCATTCTAGTGTAACTGCTTAATAGCTTAGGCGTGCAATTCAGTATAATGGTTTAGATTATCTTATTCTGTTTATCTTAATAACTAAGACTGTAATATATATCTCTCAGAGTTATATACTACTATAGATCCTCTCTAGTGTTTTATAATATTATTGAATAGAGGCTTCTAAAGAATCTTTAGTTCTTACTGTTATTAATATAGAAGCTATTACTGAAATCAAAATTATTTATAATGAACTGGACTTATTTGAGCAGAGGAACGAACTTAGCTAGGATATACCCTTGACTTTGCTAGCCCTGGTCAGAAAATTGCATTAGGGTATAGGAGCGAGTAAGACGAAAGAGAGGGCTGTGAAAACGCTTTATAATATCGAGGGTAGTTAATTAACTATTATCTTTAATAGAGATATTAGTATTTACTGACTTCTGCTCTGAGGGCTGAGCTTGCAGCTGCAGCTGAAAGTAGTTATATTACTGATCCTATTACCCTAAGTAAGGCCGGACTTTTAGCATTATATATATATTCAAATGATTTATCCTAGATTAATAGTACAGTTAACACTCTATTAGATTTCACTAATAATACAGCTTTAAGCTCTAAGCAGCCTATTAAACTATCAGGTAATAATAAAGCTAGCGTAGATAGCATAAGTGCAGGCAAAAGGTCGATATAATTGCAGAAGAAGCAGTGATATATATTTGTATTTCTCTAGGGAGATATAATTTGTTATAATGAATGCTATTATGTTGATTGCTGCAAGCTATATCTAATCTAAAGCTGAGCTAATGTTTCTATCTAGTTGCTACTACTAAATCTTGCCAGGGTACTTTTCCTGTCTTTAATATTTCTAGCTAGCTATCTAACCTAAGGTGCTATTACTGCTAAAAAGCTTTGCTTGCCTGTTCTATAATGCTATTATTATCTTCTCTATAGGGTGGTTGGGTGATTTGAATATGAGGATGATAGGGGGAAGCTTCTAGCTAAGCTAGTTAATCTGAGCAGTAGCTTGCGCTAAGGTACTATAGTTTTGAATGATAGTGAACTTAACTATCTAATATATAACCTTCAGTCTATTTAATCCTATAGAGTATAATTAATAGGTTGAAAAGAGGATGCAGGTCTTCTTTTAAAAGTTCTCTTTATTATTATAAAAGTTACTAAACTAGTCTATAGCTTTTTGCTTTTCAACTTTTAATATACTGCTATAGATCTATATACTTTCAAACCTATTCAGGTCTAACTCTTTTTCCGCGAAGATTTTCAACTATTTAGCTTTATAGAGGCAGTCTGCTAATATAAGAAGACTCTTCAAGCTGTTATATTCTGAGTTATATATCTGATTATTATAATATGCTTTTTCAGCTGTATTCTTCAGCTTTGTGAGGCGAGATATTTTGTTAATAATAATCTGAATGTATTTCTCTTACTTTTCTGGGAAACACTTATTATACTAGCAAGGCTCTGGTGTCTTTACTGAGTATATATATGCTTTGAATGTTTTCTAATTAATAGGAAGCTTGAAGCTATTGTTTTTAGCTTTTTCTATTATGTATGCTAATCTAGGGAACTGTATTGCTAGAGAAAGGTTATAGATATCTAGCCTGTTATAAATTGCGTTTTGAATTGTCTTAGCAGAAAGCTTCTCCTTTTTATTCAGCTGGACTGTTATGTCTTTAATAGTTGTTTTTTGTATTCTTATTATTAATCTTAAGAGTGCTGCTTTGTACTTATCTCTAATTAGATATTTAATTAGAATAGACTTTGCTTTAGGTTTATCTATTAAAGGGATATTAAGGAAAGTTAAGTTGCTGCTTTATTATATAAAACTAATGAGCTTAGTGGAAACTTAAGCTGAATTATCTTTATCTATCTCTGAATTTATAATGCTATTAAGTTTTTTAAAGCTGGCAGTAAGATTGTTAATATTCTTGCAGTTATTAAAACCTTTAAGTAATAAGAAGGCAAAAGTGAGGTTGACTAGGCTGGTTAATACTAGTGTTCTGCTAAGAATAGTAATTTATAGCTTCTTCAGCTGTTGTTGAAGTATATAGAAGATGCAGAGCGTTTAGCTTATATCTACTCTCTTCTACTTATAGATCTTATTAATAACGAGGTAGCTAAAGCAGCAGCTACTGTTGAGGAGAATTTAGTACTATTTATTGTTTCTAATAAGTACTTTTATAAGTATACTCTATATATTTTCAAAGCTAGCAGGCTTTTGCAGCATATTTCTAGAGATAACTATAAATAAAATATATAGCAAATACCTGCTAATATTATTTAGTGGCTCTACTATTGCTGTAATACTGAGGTCCTGAAATAGCTGATTAGGATTGCTTTTGAACTCTGCTGGCTTTAGTTTTAGTCTCTGTGTGTTGCTGAACAGCTGTGCGTAGTTGAAATTCCACTTTGCGCATGCAAGCTGCATCGTCTCCGAGAACTTGTTCCCTCTTTTTTCCTGTTCCTAAGTGGTAATCGCTATACCGCGGAATCTTTGTTGCTTGCTGGGGAACTGGATAGAAAAGTTAGGCCTGAAGAATTTGTTGGCCTTCTTAACAGTCTGCGTGACTAAGCTTGCAGGGATAATAGCTAATATGCTACTGTTGTTGCTTTTATGAATGATATTATAAGATATTAACGTATGATTATAGGGATATTGTGGATTGCTGGGCTGTTGAATCAGGTAATAAGGATGATTATTTGTTTGGTGAAGATATGCTGTATTAGTGTTAGTGGTGTAGTCTTAGAGGCTGAAGCAAAACTAGTGTATAGCTGTAATAGCTATAAATATCTAAGTCTTGCTGAGACCTATCTTATAGGTAAAGACTGCGCTATACTGCTGCTTGTCTGGATCAGGGTTAGTGACTAAGCAAAGGTAGTTATAGATGTTTGTGAGTTAGAATAGAAGGAGTGTCTGCTGTGCGCTAGTTAACTTAAACCCCTCCTTCAGCTTAGTTATAGTTAGAATTAGGTTGTGATGAAAATAACAGTATGCATCCTTCTAGTTTGCTTTATTATAGTTGTTTGTTATAAGGCTGGCTATATAAGATCTGAGTTTGTTAACTTTGTTGTTATCTTTATCTTGGCTGTTATTATCTGGAGAGCTGCTGAGGGATCTATCAGATTCCAAATTGGAGTTATTATCTTTGTGTTGGGCTGGTGAACTGGGAATTGAAATTATATCTGCATCTCTAGGGTTTGAAGTAGTAGGCTTGTTGGAAGTGTTAGGCGGAATGCTGGGTTCTTTTGGTAACTCTTGCATAGGGGCTGCAGTGTTGATAACTGATGTTGACTGCTGATCTGAAGGGAGAGTTAATGCATTGGTTTCTGGATGCGATAGCTCTTGAGAAGTTGAGTTAGGTGTTATTGAAGGAACTATTTCTGGAACTAATGTCGCAGACTTGTCTAGTAATGGTGTCGAATTATCTATGTATTCGATCACTTGCGAGTGTATCAGATCATACTTTTCTTTGTTATTCTATAAGAGGTGCTGATCGACTTTAAGAACGATATTGGGTTTGAGGGTGCATCTATAGGCTGTCAGCTCTGAGGTAGGTGCAGCAGTCATCTATATACAGCGGCAGGTGTAGAAGTGGGTTATGGAATCCTATAACTTTGACTCTTGTTAATTGATGAGAAGCTATCTTCTTGGCTACTTGAACGGCCTAGATTATGCTATTTGTTGGAAAGTCTAGAATATGCCTGGTTTGTTCTAAGAATAAAAGCGAAGATAGATACTTAGATAGTGTTTGATATAGTAAGTTATAGGTGTTTGCTAAGAGGTCCTGTGGTGGCATTAGCATAAAGAGCTAACAGTAGCAGTCAGACGGCATATTTTTTGGGTGCTGATCAGTGTAATGCTTATCAGTTATTATGAAGCCTGATAATATGCTGTATTTAAAACAAATCAAGTGAAAAGACAGGCAATCTTTGTATTGCTTATGTCTGTTCTATAGAAGGCTTATACTAGCCTTGCTTTATAGGACAGCCAGGCAATGCACTGGTTAGCTAATAAGTATTAAGATTTTTGGTGACCTTTGTTCTAATATGCAGGAGGTCCTGCAGGTGCTCTGCGTTATATGATAGTATTTATAACGACTGAAAACGCTGTCCTTGTAATATTAATTGCTTTACAGGGCAGACCTGGAGGCCTTTGATGTGAGATTTATTAGTGTGCTGTTCAGAAATAAGTGTCCTTGCAGAACTAGTTCTAACTTCTCAAGCCCCTGAATGCTATCTTGAGACTTATGTCCGCCACTATAACTGCGCTTGATATTTGCAAATATTAGGCAGGGCCCTGAAATGCCTATAGAGAATTGAAGTGATTGTTTGATTATATAAGTGTTGAGCGTTTGAGATTGTTGTGCTGGCTAAAAGGCAGCTTTTATCATGTATACAGCAGTGCGTATAACAAGCCTCCAGGCGCTTTTCGGTGACATCCAGAGTAAGATGAGTAAAAGGACAAGACTTCACAAAGATACGCAGTCATTGTGCTCAGTGGTGCACCCTTGACTAGCCCGCCTCGCGGCCCACAGTCGGAATTCATTTCGACTTCAAACGCATCGCCGGCAATACGACATACGGTTCCGCGTGATTGCTGTACACCTCCAGATCCCTTGGAGAGGTGAGGAATTCTCGTGGCCGAGATCGGACGCATATCACAATCGTAAATGCCGCATACCTACAACAGAAAGGATGGCAGTCTCAGAACGATGCACCATGTTCGTCTTGCCTCCACGGCAAACTTCTTATGACATCCCGACCTACTTCTGATCTCTTTGATCAAGGCTTTTCATCAGCTGGACTGTCGCTATCGTTCTTCAGCCGTCGACCGCAAAGCTTGCAACTGGCACCGGCCCAGCCCTTTCGTGTGCAGGGCGTGTATCTCGCTGCCCGCGTCTTCGCCCGCGAGACCAGACCATGTATCCCCGATGGATTCATACGGATCGGGGAAAGGTGCCCTGTTAGCCATGATGCCTCCTCCGATTGGGGCGGTTGGCTCTCAGCGGCATCGTTCTGCGGCCCCTGAAATGGGCAGCAGAGTTACCATGATTGCTCCGCACCACGATCATTAGTGAACACGGACACTCCCCTGAAGACTCTGTCTCGTTCCCATACAGGCCACTCAAGCGTGCCCACCCTAATTTGCTTGATTTAGAGAGTAAGGTAGCCAACACAATGAACATCTTAGTCCATCTGCGCGAAAGGCATCACTCTCTGTGGCCTCCAGGGTACAGGCAATAGGTCTCTGCGCCGTTGCTGGCATTCGCAATACTACGTCCGATGACTGCTTTACTGTATTCAGGCTGCATGTGGCATCCCTTGTGCGAGTGCAGTAGTGTCACGGGGATCTTGCAGCGAGACGACGGCATGGAGGGAACAATGATCTTGCTGTACTGGTCCTGCAGCAGCATGACTGGACTGGCGGCACTGGCTAGTTATTACTTCGCGTCGAGAACCGCAGCGCTCCGCGGTCCTGATCGGCCAACGTCCGCCTGCCGAGGCCAGTCGGCTACCCAGGCCAGCGGACTGTCAGTCTGCAAGCGTCGACCACCTCTTGAGCTGCCCCTGACGCTGCAGTTACCCCTCCCCGACATCCACCGGCCTGTCCCAGCAGCGTCAGCCCAGCCCAGGAGGCACGTCGCCACCAGTCGGCGTCCAGCAGCCCCGCGCGAGCCCCTTTCCAACCACACCAGACCATCCGCGCGTCTCCCATCGGCAGGTGCGAGCTGCTCGTAGACTGACTCGGCGCGAGGGGCCTCAGCCAAGCCTGGTGCCGGGTTGCGCGGAACGCCCTCAGTCCTCTTCCTGGAAGGTGTGCCAGCGGCGATCGAGGGCTCAGGGGACCCATTGGTCACGATACGCTGGGTGTCAGTGGCCTTGGGTCGGCCGCCCCTTTGCCGACGCGTTGTGCCGATGTAGAGCTGCGGTTGCCGATGAAAGGGCTTCAACCACGGCAGACCCCGCCAACGCCGGCCACAGCAGCTGGACAAGCGTCTGGATGCGACCAGAAGACCTCCACAGGGCCGGCGCACACTCATTCGGGGCGGTCACGCTCCCACCAACAAGCGTCTTGGGGAGATGGCTTTTCATGTTTGATTGACTCTATGATCAAAAGGTTCTACTGCGAACAGAGCAGTAAGCATTCTACTCTGCATGCCTCGCATTGCAGCCCTGACAAACGCACTCTAAGAATATGTACGAAATCGTCGGAATCACAGAATGCCGCAGTGGCACAGCACCGCACCCTGCTCCATGACCCCTGAATGCCAGCCTGTTCATCACTCGCCGCACACCTCAGCCTGACGACACCAAGACCACCAACAGGAGGCAACACCGGCAAAAGACAACCCAGAACCTAAATTCATCATACGCGACAAAGCCACTGATCAGCAGGCCACGAGGCTGGCCTGCATATGTGCGCAGTTGCGGGATTTGCGTCTCGTCACCGACCCGCCTGCGTACGTCGCACCGCTGCTGCTTCGACCAACAAGGCGCTGTCTTCTCTTTCCTGGACGATAAGAACACGACGGTCTTCAATGTCCTACAGGCGTGTTGTTCCTGCGTCTTTTGTCAGTTGTCAGACTTGGTCAACGGACAAGAAGCCATCACCGTCTGATCATGTTTTCCCAGGGGATCGGCACGGACGGCTTGCATTCGCTGCAGAGCTCGTCGCCCCGGTACTCAAAGTGCGTGACGCACGGCTGGCAGCGCTGCTGGGTCCTGATGTAGACGATGCACCAACGGGACACAATATATCTTTTGTGCGAGCAGCGAAACTCGCGCTGTGTGTAGTCGCACATTTTGACTCGTCTGAACGGCAGAAATCTGGCTGCTAAATTGCAGTGAAAGGAAGTTGCTTACTGTTAATAGGTATTTTAAGTATGTTGGTGTTTCGGTCGATTTACATCCGACGCAGGGAGACAACGCGTGCCGATCGATTCGCGCCGTCCAGCCCCCGCCTCCCAATAGATGGACGAGTTTGAGACCAAGTGAGGTGGGCCAAGCACAAAAAGGAAGAAAAAGCGCGATGCAACTCAAGAGGGTTTCCAGACCTCCGCTGAAGCCTCGGAAAGATCTAATGTCAACAAGCAAAATGCATGAGACTGGACATTCCATCCAACGCCAGAGCTGCCCAATTCGGCAGGCGATATGCGCGCATGGCGGCAGGTATGATGTGGGAACCCCGTACTCCATTTGATTGCATAGGGAGAGTGTTCCGCTGTTGGGCCACTGCTGTTGCTGTGGTTGCCATTTTCAACGCAGTGGAGGCATATCCTCATACGGCGTAGTAATCGAAGACTATGGAGTTGCATGGTTGGTGCAGAGCGAACCAAGTGTGAAGCGGAGAAATGAGGGTGGGGTCACGTACTTTCCCCTGGCTTTTTGTCCGGATCAGACAGCACCGTCATCTCACTTTCTTCCTCGCACGCCGGTGCAGTGCGGTGGAGATGTGGATCCGCTGCGTCGACAAGCCCCATTTGTATCAGTGCTTACGCTATACCTAAGTCGTACTGAGGACGTGTCCTCAGCAACGATTCAGGCTAGATCGAACAATGGCACACACCCGTCTGCAATACAGCGAATATAGAGGGAGGGCAGGTTCTCCGTCTCTGGTTGAGACTGCAGGATACTCTACGTACACACCACGCACCCCATCACCGCCCTGACCCTACCCCTTCCCCTTCTCTCTCATTGCCGCCTAACCTTTTCAAGACTGAGGACACGTCCTCAGTATCCGTACAGAAGCAGCATAGCGTCCAGGACCAGCCATCGACACCGCTTCCCCGGCTCACACCACCAGATTCTCGCCATCCGCGGCAGGGATCGGGCAGCTTACTGTTCTTGGTCACTGAGGACGTGTCCTCAGTCCTAAGGTGACCTAGCGCATCGCCCTCCTAGCGATCCCAAGCGACCTAGGCGATCCTGCGCGCTGCCGACTCGCTTTGCGTCCTAGCGACTGGTTGCCGCGTGCTGCCTCTGTTTTTTCCTCTTTACCCCCAGAAGCTGACCAAGACAGTCTCCCCGTTCCTCGATGCATCGCTCTTTCCACCCTAACCATGCCGCACCTGCCTACCGCGACCGACTCGTCTCATGCCTCGTCATTTCCTTCTCGATGGGGGCCGCAAGCCCATGAAGCAACATCAGCCCACGCGAGCCCTTCCAGCTTTACAATGCTCCAGTTCAGACTATCGGTGCCAGGACACGCGGTGCCGGAACATATAGTGCCAGACAGGTCGGCGAAGCGAAGACCAGACAGTAAAGGCCCGAGGGACAACCTCTCAATATTCTGCAAAAACCTACCGCAGACCTTCGAGGCTTGGCAAACATGCAGCGAGGCTCTCGGTCTCACTACTGCGGATGGCATACGGACAGCACTCCGCACGCTTGTGTCATCGGATCCCCCAGCATCTACGTCAGAAACATCTTTTGACCTGACGACCTTCGAGAAGTATTTGACGGAAAAGAGAAAGCGTATCATTGGCGGGGATGAATATCGATCGGCTTGTCTATCTTCATTTACGGACCTCATCTTCCTCGGCGAGTGTAGTGTCGCAGCTGAGTTTGGCGTCAGCACAAAACTGCTCGATCGCGCCGTGAGCGGGTATCTGTCTACAACCGGCAGCATTTCAAGAAACGTGTCACAGCATTATCGGAAGTGCCGCGAAAGATATCGGAATGGATGGACAAGTTGTATATGACTGGCGGGCGTGTCGCCTTCGAGCTCTTTCTACACGGTAAGCATCACTGACAAAGAAGGATGGGGTCAACGCTAACTAGGTCTTCAGCCAGAAGGTCCATCTCTAGCTACGACGCTTTAGCACGGTCTACCGACATCGACACAGCCTTCTTCGACCAGATACATAAGATGATACCAGACGAGTTGCACAAGAGACACATTACGGATCGTGCACTCTATCTTCCTTTTCTAGTCTGGGCCAGCATCCTTGTCAACGTGAAGAAAGACTGCTTTCACGAACTCTGCCGCACCTTCCCACTCGCCAACGTCACCTACAACGACTTCAAGCGATGCCTCTCGTTCCTCAACGAAGGTCAACCTGAGATATCTCTCACTCTAGCACAGTCGGCGCGCAACGCCCGGTCGGGTACGGTCGACACTACCGGCTCCAATACTGCGCGTCTCAAACGCGCCGCGCCCAGTGGTCTGCGAAGGACTCGAAAGCGGCTTCAGGCTGGCCCTCCACACGGCCCGGTCGGACCGCAGCACACAGCAAAGGGAGAAACGACGGCCACCACAGAAAGAAGCGCGTCCGACGACCAGAACGCACGGAATGTGAGCCACCAGCGTCCCAGCACTGCAAATGTCTCACACGACGCAGCCCAGCAGTTTTCAGTACGACACGACAACGCCGTCCACTTATCCTTCCCCCAAACTGCTATCTTCGGCAGTGCCATGCATTGCGATCTCACACCCCTCGCGATCGGTCATGAGCTACCAGGTTGTGCGCCGCCAGAACAGTTGTCATACCCTCCAGGACCACCTCCACAGGGGCGTGTCTGTCGCAGCCGGCATCAACGTCCCCATGGCTTCTTGCAACATAGGCCAGCCGGGCAATGCTTCAGCCGGCATCGTGGGCGCCCCAGAGGCCTGGGCTTCGGAGGGCCATTGCGGCCCGTCCGCGGGCGCGCTAGGTTGTGGTGCGGCCGGGGTGGGTTCGGTTGTCGGCTCAGTTGTCGGTTCGGCCACGACCAACACTGGATCGGGACAGATAGACGGCGTTGAGCTATGCGTTACACTGTGAGCCTGGGCGGCTGCTTGAACCTCTGGCCATATCGTGATTATGATCATAGTAATATTATGCGTTATAGCGCGTATTGAGACGCCCTCGCGCACTTGGTACCCAAGCGGCAAACCCCATGCTTCCCGTCCCGCCGCGTCTTGGTTGTTCCCGGGTGCGAGTTCAACGGTGGCTTGAAGACCGCCGATTGGGATGAAAATTTCTGTGCTGCCCGGCCGACCTGTGATAGCGTAGCCGGCCTCGAGCATGACCGCTCGTCGCCTCGATCGTATGTAGCCACATCGTAGTAGCGACTTCAACGTCTCCCTCTCTCGTTCGTCCGGTTAGCGTGGCGTCTCGACGGAGATTGCATCTACCTACGCGTTGATCTATTACCATTGCACACACGTCGCCAAGCGGCGAACACCACTGATAAACTTGGCCTCTTGCGGCTGCTAAAACTCCATGCTCGTCGACCCCCAGTGGGAGGGGCTTTTCGATGATCAGAACCTTTTCTGAGTCTCTCGCGAGTCGGCATACTTCGTCCGTAAGTGTGAAAGCTTCGAAATTCTTGTTGTCCATTTTCGGCATGCGTAATCAGGGTGATACGACCTCCGCAGCCCCTACGTCGGGCGAGAGACAGATTCCCATCCTTTTGGCGGTGTCGACGGCTTGGGCACCGAGGGGTTTGGGACGATCGGCCCCACGGGGAGGGGGAGGGGTGGGGGGTCGGGGTCGGGTGGGGAAGAACCATGTTCCGCGCGCGACGTCTGACGCGGAAATCCAAAGCACGTCAAGCCTTGTAAACCAAAAGCGATTGACACCCCAAATCAAACGACCAACCGCGCCACCCGCCCGACCGCTCCCCGGGAGCCGCCCACGAGAAACGAGCCAAAGACGAAGCGCCGAGCAGCCAGCTATCGATAAGCTACCGACCGTCTCTGCGATTTGCGATTGCCTGTCGGCATGCCCTCTAGTGATGGAAACCTACCCCGCGGATCGGACGACAGACTAGGGCTGATGGCAACAGAGATGGGTTGATTTAGGCTGCCAATCCCGAGGCACATCAGCATTGATGTCGAAGACAGGAGCGGTCGTTGTTATCACGCGGCAAGGCATGCGCCGGTTTCACGAACGCCTTTGTCGCACAGCGGGGCGGCTCTTCGTTGCTACAGTTCTGCTTACAGCACGGCGCGTCGGCGGATCGCTTTGCTGGAAAGGTCGAGTCGCGCCGTCGCAAGTGCGAATTCGATACGGAATAAGGTTGAGCTTCGTCCAGCGCGGGTTGGGCGACCGCTGGCATGAGATGCTGCTACCAATTGCGCGACGGGACCGCCAGTGCAGAAGCCCAGTGTAAGGCTGACATGACGATGCGGGGGAGGGACGGGACGTAGAGCTCAGCCCAATATGGAATACGTATGCAGACGACTACAGCTCAGCTATGGTATGGTATGAGGTTATGAAAGGGCTTATATGTAAAGTCTGTCGATAGCTGACCGTTGCCAATGCTCAAGCTACGGGTAAAAACAAGAAGCATCATCACGTCGCCAATCAGTCGTTCAACCCCGCGGTCCCGATAAATCGCTTTGGTCACATTGCGTTACAGAACGAGTCGCGGCACACCGTGTAAGTCGGCGTTCGATCGCGTGTACAATATGACCTGTAGAGCCCTCTGCAGTTCCCCCAACCACCATCGCAGATTCTGAGACGAAGGCCTGGCGAGAGTGAGCAGTGGCGCAGTGAGTTCAGATTCACAGACCAACCTTTGCCCTTCCATCTCACAGTTTGGTAACTACTTCGTCGCCGGGAATACTGTCAGATGACGTGCTCGTGGACGGGTCTGCGCCGGACATGTTGAAGACTCTGAGGATTGTAGCAAAAGCTGAGTGACAAGATATCTTGCGTATGTAGGTCTCGGTGTGAGATTGAGGAGCGGAGAGTATGGCTATGGGATGTCCATCGACACAACTGGACGACCACCCAGTCTTTTATATCTTCATCTGGTTATTGAGAAACAGGACACAGCTTGATGCGATGGGCGGCCGCTGGACATGGCCGCAGCATCTGCATACGCAGCTTTGCGTTGCGCAGAAAATCATAGTGAGTAAACACAGCGCTCAGCGCAATCATGGACAAAGCCTCACCATGCCGAGTCTGGCTGGCATGGAAGGTGTTTCGGCGCCAACTTCTTCTCATTCGGTCGACGAACTTTCCCGTGAAGTCGGGTTCTCGGAATAACTGATTTCCCGAGGCTGTGTGGAGAGCCCGCACTCCGATAGGCATCTTAATATCGGTATGGTGAGCTGGCAGGGCATGTTCGGCCACGATGTGGTCGATATCCTGGCCAGCGAAGCCCGTATTTCACATTCGCAAGTGTCTTTAAAGACGCCCTGGATCCCCGTCAACGCATGGATGATGGTTTGCCCGACTAAATCATGCAGGCACTTATCTTGAGAAAACCGCGTATTTGTTAATACAAGCAACAAATTCATGTAGCTACTTCGTATCATCAATGGCAAAATGTGTATGCATCGATCAGATGGTGCAATGGAGCCATGATGACGCAGCCAGCTTGGAATTCGCTACAGAGTACATCATTTGAGGTGGCGTCAAACCCTGCTAATCTTCTGGGTTAACAAATTAGTCAGTGGTCCAACAGAAAGACATGGACGGGTCTCTAGAGGTATCCGAGGTCAACCTATCGGTTTGAATAAGGCCAGTTGGCGGCATATAACCTAGCACAATTTGAGTGATGCTAATTAGCGACTGATACCATTTGCTTTGTTGGATGACTAAGAGCATCATGCTGTCATGACTCCCTTATGTAATCAGGCAGACGCACTACAAAGTCTTCTCTGCGGTGTGTTTTTCACAGAATTAATGTTTCGACGAATTGTGTCTGCACAGCGTAATCCTAAAAGAATCGGTTCGACTGTATGCCTTGCCGAACAAGCAAAGCCGATTACAAGATTAATAGTGGGACAGACCTTACAAACCACTTATTAATCTTGGGGTTTGGATTGTCTCGCGCAGTTCAGATGGGCAGGTGGCGAAATCCAGCCCCTGCGATCAGCTGGCTGTGCGCATGTCGATGCACATGGCGAAACAATCTCGCTGCCGCTTATGCAATAAATCCATAAGATATGTTGCCGTTGACACCTCACTAAAGCTCTTAACTAGATATCCCAAAATCCACATTGCTCCGCATGACTGCAAAAAAGAACGGCCAGCCCCGAAGTGTTACGGTCAGCTATCCGACAGCAGGGTCTGCTAACAGAAGTTGGGGATTGACGCTAGTAAACAGGTTGTCGAATCGTAAGTCTGGTTGTAGGTCGTAGGCTAAGGTGATCAGTCTTAGGCTCAACAAGTTATTCGCAGTGAAGGTAAGCTGAAAGTATCCTGAGGATGAATACAAAGTTGATTACTGAAGAGCTCTGGGAGTCTGACCATGAGCCAGGCTCAGGTCATACTATATACAAGTCTGAGTAGTACCCTTTATCTAGTTACCGTTCCTGATCCTGACGGGGTCCATTCCTTGATTATATGGAACCTGTATATACTAAGGACGGACTCCGTATTCTTAGCGTACAGATCTAATCTCTTATCTGATAGTCATATGACTTATACTATAGTTCTTCCGTTCCCGAGCAAGTCCCTGTTGTTCCTGTGATCCTGCAGTATAAATGTCCCGTCATAGCCGCCCGACGCCCAAGTGGGTCGTTCAGCTGTTATCCTTGTTCATGGGTCGTAACACGAAGCTTGAACCACATCCTTTTACAGGTCACATACATCCATTTGCAGATCAACAAAGCCACCTCACAGAACTGATCCCACAAAAAGTTGCGTGGCAGTCAAATCAGACATACCATGAATCTCGCGAAATCACCACCTTGCGCGATTATCGTCGATTTAGCTGACGTTGAAAAGGCGCCCCATGAAGTACAGGCGTTTTCCGCATGTCTTCAATGCCGAAGCCTGGCTCGAGAACAACCTAAATCTCATCGGCAGGCTAGCGAATGCGACGTGATTTCTACCACCCGGGAGTCCTTACACGATGAAGGTTCGCGGCTGGACAATTTGAGGCAGGAAGTTGTCTGTTTTCAGCAGATCATCCGGGAGAGGCTTTCTAGGTTACTGAGGCAAATACGGCTAGCTAAGGCGCAGTCATTCCCGCAGACGACGACTGAGACGCATCTGTGGGAGGCGGATGTGTTCGACAACCTCTCAAAAATTACTTCGGCCCTGGAGACGGAGATTAACCGGTCAGCCGCACCCGCTGATCAAACGTGTGGCGATGGCATCATGCCTGATCTTGAATACTCGAAAACACCATTTCAACCAAGAGCATTGAAGAGGTTTGCAGGGGACGAGTCCCGTGAACAGACAAGGAAGAAACAGAAGCAACAACGATCTCCCGAGGATCTTGCAAATACCCTCTTAGGCGAGAATGCCGCGTCTTGTTTCGAGAGGCACGTCACAGCTTACGCTCAAATGTTATGTTCCGGGCATGCCATCAAGCAAATCGCGAAGGACTTCACTATTGTTAGAAGTGATAATTCCGAAGCAGGTCGACTGACCGAGGCAATCCAGTATCTTACGATAGGTGTCCAGCTAGATGCTGATTCGGACCTTTACAGGATGCTTTCTTGGGTGGCTCTGATCACTGCTGTCCGAAAGCTGGACCGAGCAGCGACTGAGGGAGGATATCAACATCTACCACAGGCTTGGATCACCCGGCTACACCAAAGGGTTGCCTCGAACACCACCAGATCCGTACTGAAAAATAAGTTGACGTCGGCGCGACGGTTCATTGACATGTTCGGAGACTTCGAAGGCCTAATTGCTTTCGTTGAGCGCTTCACCGAGTACGAGAAATCCAACGAGGACAAAGCCAAGAAAGTAAATTCCTTTCTTCGCAGAAACATCTCTTTAGCCCGCCAACTGCACGTCAAAGGGCAAAGGTTTATTGACTGCGTGATCGCCGGCAAGAAATATGACCTCGTGTCGGATACCCGTGTCGCCGGGCCCCAGCTCCAGCTAGTAATGCAATGGACAGTACCGGACACGGCTCAGTCAATTGCGTATGCAATGGAGGGAAACATTGCAGGTCTGACACGTCTGTTCAAAGAAGGGCTTGCATCGCCAAATGATGTGAGTAGTTCGCGACAATACAGCTTGATCAGGGTATGTGTTGCGTCTACTTCCCGCCTCTCCCTACGGCAAGTCGCTAACATTCATGGTCAGTGGGCGCTCTACGGCGGAATGCATCAACACCCAACTGTCCAGTTTCTGATGAGTATGGGGGCGGTCGTGGACGAAGAGTAAGTTTGAATACGATGCTAAACAATGCCAAGGATGGGGCTCCTGATAACCAGCGCAAATCCAGATCTTACAAGCATGTGTGGGATTTTTCTTTTCGCCTGAAATGCGATGAATCAGAACATTTCGCTCTGGGCCGCATCAGAAGTAGACCGGACTGGGACTGGATAGACGACCAGAACTTTCCATCAATCCACAAGATTATCTTAGGCATAGAGCGACAGTCACTCATGGCCGAGCTAGTCCAAAATCCAGGCGCCGTCAATCTGAAGGACGCCGAAGGGCGCACGGCTCTCGACTGGGCGACTGCTCGTGCCCAGCTAGATGACATGAGGGTCCTGATTGATCGTAGCTCGGCAGTGGACACAATTGATGCTAGCGGCCGCAGTACCGTCCTACACGCGGTCGACAGCCACAACATCGCAGCCCTCCAAATCATCTTGGAAGCTGGCGCAAACGCAAACCCGGACTTGCCAGGTGGTGTAGGGCGCAGTAGTCCGCTTACGTCTGCTACCTTTGGTGGTCTCGACGACATGACCTCTTTACTGCTTCAATTTGGCGCTAAAATCGACACTTGCAATCCTGAGGGCCGGACACCACTAGCTACGTCGATAATTCACAACGAACACAAGATACTGGGCTTTTCGCTGGAGCGTGCAAAAAGTACACACACCTTGAGGGGCCGCCGCTGCTGCCCATCATAGCTGCACATGCAAACGCGGACACCATAGCGGCTCTCGCGTCGTGTTCTGCGTTTTTAAGAATGCTCGACCTGCACTGCACCGACCGCAGCCGCGAGATTTTGGGCCGGCGGCGAGACAATGACGAACTCAGACCCGCTTTTGAGGGGCTTTTGACCGCTGCGCACAGTGAACGCCGGGGGGTATGAGATTTGTAGGGCACACCGGGCGAAACATACTTGTATTCGATTACATGGAGCGGTGATTGAGCGGCAGGCCTCGCCTCGTTCTGGGGACGGAACGAGACAAATATGCATTATAGGCACGTGAAGTGATCGGCGGACAATCAAGATCTCCATGGGCCAAGCTATGGTGTCGGCGGACATATGCTCCTCACGAATTACAGTACCAAAAGCAAAACACTTCCGACCGTCTCAAGCCCTTGGAGGCAATGGCAAACCGATGTGACAATTCGGACTCTCTATGTCGCCTGCGTGATAGCTATTGGGGAGAGTTAGCTTCAAGTGATGAATTCAATATCCTTCAGTTGATGTACCTCATGACAGCCAAACCAGCCGGGGCTAGTGTTATCTTAATGGGGTGGTCAACCTCCAGATTGAGCCAGCGTTTCCAAAAGCACCGTAGAAAGAGACCATGCGAGACCTATACTCTGTGAGCTAAGCCCCCGCGAAGGTAGGACTCCCAGTAGCCTGACATGCGTGATTTGCAAATGGGCTCCAGAAAGGTGTGACGTACCAGTAGCACGTCAGCGGGCTGCTCGCCTTCCATGCAAGGCTTCTGAATGTCTCGAATCTCACGAATGGTTCTGTCCACCCGCTCGGTGATTTGCTGCCTCGACCTGTGGTTGGAGGACATTTGTGTTAGCGGTAGCCCAGTCAGATCCTAAGTACGGGATAGCTTACTCCCCACCTGGGCACCCATCTCTCCAGATATTGTACACCCCCAATCCAGCTTGTTTCCGTTTGACTCTGATTTCTTGGTCTTTCATTCCTTCATATTCGCCATAATCCCACTCCCTCACATCCTCGGTGACCACATGAGCGGCATCGGGCAAAAACAAGGACAAAGTGTCTTTTGCCCTTCTCCTTGGGCTGACCAGGATTCGCGCGAGGCGGGTTGGGTCGATTAGTTTGCCGGCGCCTACAAAGGCTGATCTCATTTCGGATACTTGCGCGCGACCATCTGTTGTAAGATCGACCTCTGAGGTGCCCGTGAAGTAGCCCAACTTGGCCCACGTCGTCTCGCCTGTTGCCATGAGCGTCAACCAATAGCAACCAAAGAATCATCAGTGAGAACTTACCATGTCGCAAGAGGAACACGCGAGGCGTTATGGCGTCTCGGTCTGACATCATGGGAATGGCGTGTTGTTGTAACAGAATACGTTGGGTATCCGAATGATTGGGCACAGATAATCCATCGACTTCGGTAAAGGGTAGGCCCGTTCCGGGTTGCAGCCTCGCGCTTACCGCCTAGCACCCAGAGCCACACAATAGTGACAGGACGGAAGTCGGCCCCTAGCCCGAGCCTGGTCCTCTCGTAGATATGGTGAGAATATGGCCGACGAAGCAGATTGTTCTAGCATGGCGTCGTATTAACCTTCAAGCAGACTCAATCAGGGCGCGGCGTGAATCGCCTGTTCTCCTAAAGAGGCACAACGGCGAGAAAGGATTTTGGCCATATTATCGAGTGCGTGATGATATCGATACAGGCATATGTGGAATGGTAGCAGAATATGTCTTAATCCGACGCATTCCCCTTTATTTCCGCGAATCAAAATACCCAAAGGAGGCAGATTTGAAGGAAACGTGAAACATGCCTGTACCGATTTCATCTCGCCGCACTCGATAGGGATGACTGGAGCCGGGGTCATTCGGTTGTCTGCTGCCGGAACAAGGTTCTCCCATAGACATGGGTGGTCATAGCGCAACGACTTCCTTTGCGGCGCGACGCGGCTAGTCATGTGACGGCTGGATCCACGCATCACGCATCCCATCAAGGAGAGTCCCATGGGGGCGGTCTGTTTTCTCTCTTGGATGCGTTGAGATCGACCTGCAAGGACTTTACTTGCAAGCAGCAAGTAGTGAACCAGCTCGAGCTGGATGGTAGGAAAGAAGACGCTACTGCCAGTTGTCCACCGACTGACCATATTTGCCAGGTCTCCAGACCCTCAGTCCCAGTCTTTTTTCGGCACTGCAAACCCTTCTGGCTGCGCATTTACTGCCCGCCAAGACATGAACGGCACCATTCGCTGTGACTTACTCCAATTACAACTCAAACTATGAGACGATCCTCACCTCGACCACATTGAACCTCTCCTGAAAGCAGCCCTCTCCGACGAACCTGACGATGAGCTGACTTGGCGTGAGGTCGGCAAGCTCGTATCCGAAACCATACCACCTCCCCTACCGAGAGCTCTTCCCCTTCAACAAACACACTAGCAGCACCGCAGAAGCAGTGTTTACAACTCATCCGAAAAACTCCGATATGATAACGACATACTAATGGAGGAGCTCGGCACTGTATGTCGGGCTCCCCGGCTTTCGAGACGGATATTTTGGAAGCGTGGCTGGACTTGAGGCAGCGTCCAAGGAGTTTTTTGATCAGTGCCTCAACGGGAGCCATCTTGCCTTCCGAAACGGTTGGCAGGAATGGCCCCAGGATGCGAACGAGACAAGCGTGCTGGTGTGGCTTGCAAATTTCGTCAAGAGGCCAGTGCTGTTTGCAAACACCCAGAAGCCAAATGCGACACTTCAGCAAGACCTCCCAGCACAGTCCAACACGCCGGTGCCGGGTTCCACTGCAGATCGCAAACTGGACGTTGGGTTCAAGCCTGGCCAGGGATCTCGATACAATTGGAAACAGACACTGGTACCTAGAGAATCTAGGAGGAATTCATCTGCCGACACAGCCTCCAGCGCGTGATTCGACCTCGGGAGTTATGCGAGGGAAGTGCTCGCTGCACAGGACTCGACGCTTTGTCCTGGGCTTCACAGTCTGCGGACCCCTCATGAAGGTGTGGGCGTTTGGCCGGCTTGGAGCCATTGTGCCTGAGCGGTTCAACTTCAACATCAATGAGTTTGGTAGCAATTCGTCTTCATGCTACTCGGGTTTCCTTGGATGGACGAAGAAGTGTTGGGGTTTGATCCCACCATCATGACACTGAACGGCGAACGCTTCATTGAGATTCAGAGAAATGGGTTTCAAAAGAGGAGTGTTCTTGGTGAGACAATCTGCGAGCACGCTGTGTAACTGGTCGCGCCAGCACGGGTTGGAAAGCCCATCCCGAAGGGCAACCGGAAACGCTGCTTGTCGTCAAAGTTCCGTGGCAATACCCTGAACGTGACGAGGAGGGTGACCTCTTGTGCGAGGTGAGAGACAACACGGTCGTCAACGTGAATCGGTATTATTATCACGAAATAGCTCAGCTTAAAAATCCGAATGATGATATCTGGAACAATGTTCGACATGGTCTAGACGTCACGACAACAACCAACTACAGGCCAGGACAATGTGTGCAACGAAGAAACACGACAAAAGATACCACAAGGAAGGGCGGCAGCAGCGCCGGCAGGAAGCGTCCGTCCTGCCCAACTGATTCCACTTTGTCCCCAAGCAAGCGATCCTGCTCTGTGTCTCCAGTAAAGGCTCCCAGTAAACCACCAACCCAGGTTCACCGGCGCATCAGTCCCGGACTACGGCCAGCCTATTTACAAGGCAAGCTCCCGACCAGCATTGCTTGCTGCGCTGGTAGACTATATTGAGGGCCACCAGTCTCCGCACAACGCCGGTAAGTCTTATGATCTATTAGAGCAGTGACAACCCGTCCTGGCTGGCGTTTTTGATCGACCTTGACCTTGCCATTCGGGAGGAGCGGAAGCATGCTTCAGGCGCCGAGGGAAAGACCGGCACAGGGGTATTTATGGCAATTGGAGAACTGCTCAGCGAGCAGCACTCGTTCTTATGAAAGCGACAACAAGCTGGTGCGGTCTGAAAAGGGTGAGATTAATGATGAAGATTTTCTCCGAGATGGAGGTGAGAATTTTACTCCATACTTCCAGCCATTGATGCCGTGGGTCAATAAGCTGCTCAGAGAAGTGTTTCCGAGTGGCGAGAGGTGGAAGAGACAAGTGATTGGACTATACTCGTCGATCAAGAGGATTCTCCAAGATGCACAGCGGGAGATGAAAGTCAGAGCGGTGAAATAGTGTGATAGTATAGCTGCTAATCAAACCAGAAGGAGAGTTATCTTGTGATCCAGAGTCAGCTGTCCGAGTTTTCTTTTCCTCTTCCCTCCTGCCCTCCGATTTCACCCGCATCTCAGCATGCAAACCACTACTCGTGCCGCCGTTGACCATGAGGGACACGTTGTCCAGTCGTGAACACTGCGCAAAAGCAGAAAACCCTCAGGGATCGATACTTCGGCCTAAGACTCAGCTATCAAGGGCATCCAACGAAGGGATGTCCGGCAAATGCAGGGAGATGGTTCGCTTTCAGCTTTGATCTGACGTAACTGCATTTGATGCTTGTCCAGGGACGATGTCTTGGGCCGCGATGCTAGACTCTGCCCGTGAGTGCGACTAGGGAGTTTTGTGGTTCTTAGCTGAGCTGACATCAGGACTGACGCCACACACAGCAAAACAGCAAGTCGACCTCCCCAACACATTATATGTTCGGCTTCTAAAGCTTTTATCAGTATACCTCTCAGCTATCTACAGGGCTGAAGAATATAGCTAGGCTTATGATAGCATAAAACCTGAGCAGCAAAGCATCTTCTAGATAGTTAGACCAGCTATCTTTCATAACAACAGCTGCAGCTAATATAGCAAAGATATAGGCGATGGTTGGTACAGGCTTAAACTGCAGGGTCATGGATTTGTGGAATAAAGCCTATGCAAGGATGACAAGGCAAGGGGCGATGAGAAACCTGGTCTCTGTGATAGAGTTGAGGATGATGTCTATTGCAAGATCTATTCTGTTATGTACAGCTTTTCTAACTGCGGCAGAAGCTTTTGCCGCATTGATAGTAATAGGAACAAGTATAAAACTAATGAAGTCTGGCCCTAGATATGTGACCTCAGCGAATAGGTTAATGCTTCTGACCAGGTTATTAGCGCAGATAACTGCGAGGGCAACTGTGATAGTGAGAACAGCAGTTGCAGTAATAATACTGATAATAGAGTCCTTGGTCTTGTCAGGCTGAGTCTTGTTATAGAAAAGATTAGAGTGTGTGCAGGACTTGAACTAGTGATATATGAGGTATAGAAGTAGGAAGATAATTGCAGTATCTTGAGAAAATATGAGGATGCTCTGGTCCCTCTTTGCAGGGTGCTTATTACTAAACTGTGAAGAGAGCTGGCATTTAGTGTCAGATGAAGGTTAAAGCGTTTAATCACCAGGGAACTTATAATAGCAGATATAATAACTAGTGTTATCAGCATAGCTATTATAGTGTATATAGTCTGTGCTATGCCTTGTAGGAAGTATTATTCAGAGTTTAAACCTATAACTCTGTTATACATATTAGTAATACTGCCTAAGAAGAAGCATAAGCCTATATTAAGAAGCAAGCTGAATAGGATAGAGCTGAGGATTATTAACCAGGCCAAAGTGAAAAGGTTATGCTTTATAGCGAGAATGCTTATAACGAACTTGATAGCATTGCCTGAAGTGGCTTTCAGCAGCTTCTTTGGTTGTGCGCCCAAGTTCATCGAGATGTGGTCAGTTGCAAATGGCAACACGGCACTGAGGGGCATGATGGCAAAGAAGTTTGTGGCGAAGGCTGTGGCCGGGCTCCAGCTGCGGTTGGGCACAGCGATCGCGAAAGGGACGATGACGAGGAGCTAGTGAAGACGGTCTAAGTGCGCCCGCCCTATGTCAGCAACTTGGTGAGATGACGGAGGGGCGTGGGACGTACTTATTGTGCCAAGCCAGAATTCTGGCCGGTGGTCTGAGTGCAGCTCTGGATGCTATGTTGAAAGACTTGCAGCCTAGCACTGCCAACTGACGGGGTTGGTCGCGCTAGGACCACCTATTCTTGTCCAGGGATGACTTTTGAAGGCTTGGGACGATATGAAGTGATGGACAGGGTGTGCAACCACCTTTTTACTGTAATTGAGCACCATTAGTGGACATATGAGATAAACAGGACCGCCTGGGTTCATCTTGATGTTTGGTTCCACAGGGAGTAAAGGGACGGGTTCGCTTGATGCTTCGCTATTTCTGCCACTTGCTGGCCAACGCTTCTTGCTGGGGCGGATTCTGCACTATCCTAGCCGTGTAGGGGTCATTTCTGCACTGTTTAGCCCTCCATGTCTCGCTCCTTGATGCCTGCAAAGTCGGCCATCATCACCCAGGGGTCGCAGGGCCAGGCAGCACTTGTTGCTGCGGTGTTCGCTGGCGTTGTTGCCGGGCCTGGCGCGGTCGCCTCGCAGACGTTGCGCCGCCCTGCGGATGGCATGGAGCGGCGTACCGGAGCAGGGGCCGACGAGTACCTGGATGTAGCGAGCGCCGCGCCGGTGCGTCGCTGCGTGGCGCTAGCGCGAGGGGCGTGCGCATGAAGAGCAGGGGCCTGGAATGGTGGTGCAGGGGTATGCCAAGATGACAACAGAGGCCTGGAGTCGCCTCGCACGCCAACACGCCCCCCTGGCCAGCCCGCACAGGGAGGAGGCAGGGTCGCTCTCGCAGCCGGTGTTGGTCTATCAGCGCTCCGCTCCCATGTCAGTGGGTCCAACGTGCAGCGTCGAATCACCCCCAGATGGCGCCAATCTCTGGCACGCCGATCATTGGCCAATTCAACGACGAACGTCGGCAGGCTCATCGTGGTGTTGACCGTCCATTATTGCTTTTCGCCCTGCGTCGAGCTCCCCTGAGCACGAAGCGCCGCAGAGAAGACGGGGAATGTCTTAGGATGCCGCACGGCCTGATTGGCGTCAACGATACGCTCACCGCCTGCAGACGGCCAATTGCTCGACGATGCTGCTCCCAACAGCGACGGAACATGCCACCATATATTTCTGCCGTCGGTCTCATCGTTTGTTGACAGGAGTCAGTGACGAATAATCAGTGCAACGCAAGCGAACTGCGGTGTCTTATCACAACTGACAATTAATCTTCAGCAAATTCCAATGCCGCTATCAATTTCCACACTGAACCTTCTCTCCCTTGATCATTTGGAACTCGTCAACCCGAGACCTTTCGAGCTCGCCCCAAAACGACAAGTACCACGGTGGCAATGCGTAAGTCGTTTGTGCTAGTAAAAGCTTCGAATCATTGTTCTGACCTGCTGCGCTGCATTAGTGCGTATGCGGCGAAGCGGGCTTCGCAATTAGCGTGGCTGCATGTCCCTATTGTCAAACGCTTAGATGCGCTTACTGTCTGGTGACTAAGATAAAAATCAGGTCTTAAGTCGGGGCATCTTGGGCGACCAAGGGAACTCATCTTATGTTCGCGGCAACTATAGCAGTTGGTTTATAGTGTAATTGCTATTGCTGAATCTGAGATGCTAGTATTTCCTCAGGGGAACTTATTAATAAGGAGAATCTATGCAGCACTTATAGACTCTAGAACTAGTGTAATAACTGTTTGTTTTGAATAGTGCTTTAGCTATTCTGTTTATAATAAGAGCTTGAATATTTTATATATTTTATCTTTATTAAGCTAACGGCAGATAGTTGAAACTACCTAGGTTATATATATATTAAGAGATCTTCAGGTAAAAAGAAATGATTTTGCCTTAGTAGGCTGTAAGTTATTGAATAAATCTGATACAGCCTTTTTATAGAAGGTGTCCTGCTTAGCAACTTTTAGGGAATGCCTGGATAAATAGCTATTAAGCTGCATCACTTATATAAGCTGGCCTGTCTGCTAGTTAAGCTGAAACATATAGACACTAAGTAATAAGAAAATAGCATAGAGCAAAGAGAAGATAGAGAATGCTTTAGGGTGCTGCATGCTCTGATTAGCATTAATAATATGCTTACTGCCTGCAGACAGCTAATTACCTGATGATGCCGCTCTAACAGATAGCTAGGAACTGATATAGTTCTCCTACTTATATATTACTGCCCCTATCTAGATGTTTAATATTTGATAGACTGATCTGCTGGTTGCGCAAAGGGTCTAATAAACACTGTGTCTATATCTGTCACTATTATAGCTATATATATCTCAGCTATCGCACTTATGCTTGCCTTTCTATTCCTAGTTATATTTATCTGCCCTAATATAAGATATAAAGGCATCCCTAGTATGCTTTACCTCTCTCTAGCTTACTAGTATTTATAATATGCTGATTTATTCACGTCCTCAGGGTTTAAAAGGGCTCTCTATGCTGCCTGCATTATTGCTACCAGAAGCGTGATGCTGGGGCTGGCTATATACCTGGCCGCCTGATACCTTCTGCACGCGCGCCTCGTCTGTGCCTTTGTCCTCAGCATCAGCATCCTTAATCTCTCCTTCCTCCCAGCCTATTCAGTATCACCTCTGCACGCAGGACTCAGCTCGGAGCACGGTCAACTCACACTTATGATGGCACTGTACATCGGCGCGCCCATGTTGTCCTCCATCCTGGATATCACGCATAAACCAACAGCAAGTGCTCCGTCGTCCTCCTGAACACATGCTAATGATATATAGGTTATGCTCTTTAGCATCGAAATCCTCTCGATTATGTACTGCCACGTGTGCCTGCCCCAGCGAATGGAACAAGTCGACACAGGAGACGAGGCCACAGCGTCTGTGGATGGCGCCTGCCAAGTCGACAACCATACCAGTGGCTTCAGCATCACTTGGGTCGACTTCTGTCTCGCGTGGGCACAGGCCAGGATTGCACCAAAGTTAGACGCCATTAGCACCGCCTTCGACCTGCCACCTGATCGATTAGCATTTTGCTTGGAACTCCTGCATCGCACTTGATAGGACGGGGACGACGCCTGCCGAGATTGGCCGTTATTCACTGAAGAGTTGGGACGATCTTCTGGCATAGGGACCAAGTCGCACATAGCAGCATCTGGGGACTTGACATGCCTGGTCATGTAATCAGTCTTGCATGCTTATAATACCTAGGGCATTATTAGTTCCCAGTCTGATTTAAGTCGTAGTATTCATCAGGAACTGAGCCTAGTACTAAAAACAATCCTGTGTAGTTATTGCGTCTTCTAAGGCCTTGGTGAACTAATCTTTATCTGTGGTCCTTGAAAGTAGACTTAGAGATGGAATCTAGAGTCTTTATGAACGAGTTCAGGAATTCTTAGATTCTCGACCAATAAGATTCGAGTGACTGCTCGTTCGACTGCATTATCATGCTTTGCTGCAACAGCTTCCTCTGGATTTAATAGAAACAGCCAGCTTCAGCTCACGATATGATATCCTGACTGATATTCTGAGCAATAGTCTAGAAAGTGATGGCTTGCTTAGAGTTGAACAATGTAAAGTCTTTCCTACGCATTAGTTTGAGAGGTACATGATACACACTTCCACGTCACTGGTTCACGAGATATCAGAGGACTATGCTGATAACAGCCGGTTCGACTGGAATTGAGGCTGGCCCGAACAGTCAACGGGCATCGGAAGGATCCCGATGCCACCATCTTCTTTATCACCAGTGGAGTTCGTGAGTCACACTGAAATGGCGGCGCTTCCTAGGATTCAACGGCAGAAGATTGAGATCTGAATAGAGAAAGCCGAGTGACATAAAATATCTCCTCTTGGTTCATCAGTGCTTCTGATTGTTAAGTCAGATATCTCACACAGCTATATATTAGAAGGCAACTGACTTTGCAGTCGTAGTATGATTGAATTGCCTCTGACGGGGGCTGGTACGATCTATGGGCGAAAAGCTCCACAACTCCTCCCTGCGCACTATACGAACCGTCTACCACTTCGTCTGCAAGAGGTGTGCAGGCTGCTTGTCTGCCCGCAGGAAACAGCGCATCACACCGGTCATGAATGAATTTTCGAGTGTTGGGGAACCGCTCAAATAGGCTTTACTTCCTGGCTGCATTATCTACTGAACACTGGCTGCAGGGCGTCTTAGACTCTGCAAAAGAGGTTCAGATATGCCATGCAAAGGGGTGTGTATACATAGGTGGGTGATATACCTGCAGGTGGTCCAGATTCATATTCACACTCCTTAGCTGCATATTCTAAGTGACCAAGGAAAAGCTATAGTCCTATAAATAGCAGCTGATAGAAGCTGAAAAAGTTGCCTGCTGGTTAAGCATCTAACTGATCTGTCGGCTTTAATTGCTCCGTGGAACCACAGAGCAGAACTAGTGGGGATAACAGTCTCTAATTGCTGTTATACTGCAGCCTAGCTATATAACTGCTATTAAAATATGCAGTCTGCTTACTTTGGAAACTAATGATTCTAACTACTTGCAACCTGCAGATGTCTCTCTAGAAATCGCGCTATCAGATCCCTGCAAATATTGCATTTAACGGCTTTCCGAGTGCTTGTGTTTAGGCATACACTTGTGGACTGCTGGCTAGTCAGTGTATCTGTGCACTTGAAGTGGCTGCGAACTAATGGCAAGTTTTATAGTAGTGCCAGTGTACTAAGGCATGTTACTGATAAAGAGACAGCATCAAAAGATAACTTGAGAAGTGTATTTAAGGCTATAGAATCCTCTTGTTAAATGAAAATCTTTCTCTTCTACACTTAATCAGATTATTTATTATTATCTACTCTGAAATATTTACTTCACTTTATTACTATAGCTACTGCTGATATTATTACCTCTTTACCTTCTATTAATAAATACTCTCACTAGTGTTTTTAAGACCTTCTAACTCTTAAGTATACTAGGGCTAAGTTTCTTAGTAAGGTTAAGAATAAAGAAGTGATTATAATAATAATTAAGAACTTCTTTATTAAGTCTAGCATAGATTAAACATTTAGTATAGCTATGCTCTATTATTATTTTGATCTTAATCTTAATAAGAAGTTAGTAGACTACTGTAGAACTTCTACTCCTTAGGCTGTAATAGTTCTAGGAATAGAGAGCCTGCAAGGCTCTGTATAAGCATTTAATAAAGACAGCCTCCTCTAACCCACTGAGTTCTACTACTCTAGAAGTAAGGATATATACCTCTCTCAAGCAGCTATAAAGTTTATAGAGAAGTTTAAAAACCTGCTTAAGAACCTCAGCTTAATTAACTTTCTCAGGCTAGCTTATTACTCTAGAGACGATTTTCAGGGCTTTTATAAGATCACTAATAGCTGAGCTAATATAAATCTTAAGCCTTAAGATATATATTATAATTAATAACTTCAGATTAAACATCTAGTTAGGAATAAGTATCTAACTTATTTAACTAGTATCTAAAAGACTTGATTTATATCCCTACTATCTGGTATTTTTCTACTGAGCTATAGTAATGCAGATGCTGTTGCACTTGCAATAGCAATAGCGAGGATCATAGCTATAGCGTCCACATCATCACCATATCTAGCTAAAAGTAATCGTCGCAGAGCCCCAGCAATGTCCTCATTAGGTCGTTCCCTGATTAGTGTTCATCTCGTTATTTAGCCCTCCTACTTTTCAGGAAGCTCTGAGACAAACACGAATAGAGAGCATAGAGGTATCCCTGTCATTACCTTAGATCCTAAGGTCTGTAATTAGCACGCCTTAAATACATTCATTTGGCTTATGTTACTCCAGCTGTCTTTTTGCTTGCCTCCGTCGAAAGTGTTAGTATTATTTCATAGTGCTATACAGGAGAATTTGTCAGTAAATCTTAGTTTAATGAAAAATGACTAAGACTGCAGGAAGTGGGGAGGCTAGTGCTGGTGTTACGCCTGTAGTATGCATATAAACGCTTCTATGCAGGGAAGGATAGATGTTAGAAAGCGCACTATAAAGCGCAGCTCCCTAATATATAAGACGTCTTAGTAAGCCCTCGATTTTGCCTCTATCCCTAGTTTTAGACTTTGTAGGTCTTCTGACTGATAGGTTAGTTACCTTAGGAAAGCGAGGCATACTAATACACAGTCCACTATATATATTATCCTGTCTAACTAGTATAACTAGGCATCTTTATCTTCCTTCTACGCACTACACTGCATCTAAACACTAATTATACTTCTAAATAATAAACTAAGATTAGATAAAGAAAGTATTCTAGCTGCTATACGCTAACTAAATCTTAGAAGAATATTTCTATCTGTAGATTACTAGTTTTATAGAGGATAGTATAGTATATATAAGCTTAGCTGCCTCTCTTAAAGAGATACCTAAGATTAGAAAAGCATAGCTGTCTATATACTACTTTATATAACTAGTTGTAATAGTATCATCTCTGCTCTTTATATAGAATAGCGAACACTAAACAAACTTAAGGAGAAAGACTTTAGCTAGTCTCTAGAGCTTCTTAGGTTCAGTCTGACTTTTAATAATCTGATTAAGCATTTATTCCTTGTTTTGTTCTGGGGAGAGGGTTTATAAATATATTAGAATAATTTTCACCTGCTCTGTCCTCTTTAAAATAAATTTCTTAAAGAACTAGTAATAATATAAACCTAGTTAATTAAATGCTTAATAGAATATAGTATATAGTACTACTCTCTCTTATATATAACCTATGCTGAGTGCAGTCTAGGCAAGATGATATAGCAGGGATTTTTCGAAAGAATTATCTAAAATAAACAGAGTTAAGTTATAAACAGCATGCTTTCTAGTTTATTTGAGAAGGACTATAATAAATAGCAAGCCTAGTTCTATAAAGTTCTTAGTATTAAAGGTTAAGCAGACTATAACAGCAGGTTATTTGCTATAAATTATAGAGATCTTAAACTAGATAATATTATTATAAATAAATATTATAATATTAAATAGTAATTATTATATTGCGATTACAGCTAGTTGAATTATAGTTAACAGATTAATAGTATTATTAACTAGGCTTTTGCTGATACTATCCTACTTCTAAAAGCTGCTGCTTTTCTCTGCTTTTTATAAAGAAAGTTACTCTTACTTATAGCTCAGCAAGATAAATATTTATATTTAGTATCTATTTATACCTAGTACTACTTATAAGCAACTCTTCAGCAGTTTTAACTTGAAGGAAATTTAGACTTCCAAGCTATATTTCTAGAATTACTCTTCAGTAAGAATATATATTTAATATTAGCAAGAAATAAGTAGCAGATCTATAAATAATATAAGAAGATATAGAATTCAGAGATATATTTATTAACTCTATTTGAAGCACTAAAAAAGATGTTATATAATGTTTGCAATTCACTATACTTATTTGAATCTGATTCTATTTAAAAGAGTAATATAAATTATTATATAATCTCTAAACAGCTTTTTGCTGATAGTATCTAGAAAGCTGGACTTATAGCTAATAACTATTTCGACTTCTTAAAGTTAACTCCTTTAAAGCATATATTTTGTTTCCCTTTTTCTACTGTCTACCTGCTATATAGAAACCTGCTATACAAGGCTGTGTATCGCTTTCTTAGCTATGACGTCCTTGCTGTCAGTAGTGCGGAACTGGACAGTTATGCAGGTCTTAGCAAGGAACTTAGATAAGCCACGCAACTTTATATAAGCAGTGTTATATGCGTTGATGTTTCTAGTGCTGAACTTGTTGACGCCAGACTACCTGCAAAGGTTGCTGACAAGGATATTAGTCTTGAAGATGCTGTGGGTGATATTAATGTTTAGCAAGGTCCTGCTGGTGGTAAGCTGGACACTCTGGCAAAATCCCCTGATAGCTGTGAAGGGACCCTGCTGGCTGAGCTGTGCTAAGGTGGCCCTGGGACTGCTTAGGAAGAAGCAGCCCTTGCTGACAGCAGCAACCTTATTATTCGCGCGTAGGCTATAGCTAAGAACTATATTAAGGGCGTTAACGCAGGTTTTAAAGCGAGGGAAGTATATATTATCAGGATTGCTAGGGTTAACTATATCTTAGAAGTATTAAGCTATAGCAGCTAACAAAGCTTCAGTCTTGCTAATAATCTTAATATTATAAAGCTTCTTACGCATAATACTTTTATTCTTAAGCCTGATAATAATAAGGTTCTTTTTAAGCTGCAGCTTATTAAGCAAGATAAGCTGGAACTTAAACTTAGTTGCTAAGACGGCCTTTAGTTTAAGATGTTGAAGCTCTGTAAGAGCATGCTGCAGGATAAACTTAAGCTTGCGCTTTAGAACATAGGTTGGGGGTCTGTTGCTGCTGCTAACGCCTCCGCCTCTAGCCTGCGCTTTGCCCTTTAGCTTGCTCTTAGGGTCAGCTGCTAGGGCGTCTGCATTCTCATTTTTGCAGACCTTGAGGTTATATTAGTAAAAGACTAAGGGCTTGACAAATATATAGAAGTAGTTAACCTAGATAATAATCTGCTTCTCTTTAGTGCTGTATACTAAGCGACAGAGTATAAAAGAGGTAGTTAAGTCTGTCAGCTTTATACTGCCTATCTTCTTAGCAAAGGCTTAGTAGTCTAGGATAATAGTGTTCTTAAGATTAGTAACCTTAGTATTAGGTTGAGGTATAACTAAGTCCTGCTTATATAGTATTAATTCCTTAGATAGACTTTATATAGTATAGTAACACTTATTTATAGAAAGTGTGAGCTTTGCTTTTAAATGCGTTATAGCGAGGAGTGAAAGTGCTGCAGGCTTCTTATTTATAACTATAGTTGCTGCTTCTGCTAAAGCTGGCCCTGCGTCTACTATAGTTGCTGCTTCTTCTGCTAAAGCTGCTGCTATGCCTACTGCAGTCTCTTTTGAAGCTGCTGCGATCCTTATAAGAGCTACTTCTACAGCTTCTCTAGTTGCTGCCTCTGCTTCTAGAGAAGCTGCTGCAACTATAGTTACTATTATAACTACTACTGCTATAGCTTTCTTAAGCCTAGCTATATTCTCTATATATATTAGCTATATTAAAATCGAATTACTAGGATAGTTACTTGTGAACTATATTTCAGAGTCTGTTATAGACCTGTGAGATAGATTATAGCCTGCTGCTTTATGCTTAAGAATAATATCTCTATCTAACCTTGCCTTCCTTCTAGCTAGATCCTAGCTCCTGCTGAAATATAGCAGGCAGAATAAATTACTATTATAAAGCTGCAAATAATACTGTTAGTGCGAGAGCATAAGCCCTAGCTACTAGACTATATTAAGCTGTAAGCTATTACTACTTTAATAATAGGTCTTACTCTAGTTCTACCTTCCTATACCTGTTTTAACTATCCTTCCATCCTATATAATATAGGTCTGCTGCTGATAATAAGGCTACTCTGCAGCTAATAATATACAGCTATAAGTCTAAAAGCTGCTACTTATAAGAGTGGCTTCTTATGAAGCAGTAAGCACTACTCTGCAACCCTTGCTGCTGCGCATGCCTAAAGCGACATTATACTATGCTCTAGCAAGCCAGGACAGCACAGATTAAGTAGCCTGTATTACACTAGAGCAGGCAGCTGGTATGCTAAAGGTATCTAGTACCTTGACAGAGGTAGTATAATATATTGCTTAATAGCAGCTGACAGGCTGTCTTCTGCCTGTCTTTTCTATATATATATAACCTCTGTTATAGTTACAGAGCAGAGCGCATATTAATAACATGCTCTGACTAGTATACTAATAATATCTAGGTAAGCTTTCTAAGTGATAAGACTTATTATAATTAATGCTAACCTCTGTCTATGCTTAAAAAAGCGCCTGATATTATTATAGACCTAAGTAATAAGTTGCGTTCAGAGTAGCTAGCTATATAGCAGTAATAAGAAACTCTACTAGTTATATATATTAATATCTCTATCTATACTTTGATAAATATAATGTTAACCTCTTAAGGCGAAAATATAAGGCTAGAGATATAGTATAGATCACTGCTAATCTGAGATAAAGGACTTTTATCTGCTGGTTTTAAGAGTTTAATCTATACTAAGGTAGATAGCTTAATAGCTAAATATATACAAGGTATTAACTTAAATCTGCTAAGCAAGTTAAAGAGTAAGATATACTATATTATATAGAAAAGAAGAGAATATAAGATGTTTATAAGCTGGTCTCAGTGTATAGCGCAAATGTTAGGGTTTCTAGGTGCTTAATATAGGTCTAGCAGATATAACCAGCACTCAGAGATATTCTGCTGACATATATCCATAAAGATAAAAGCATAAAGATGTTCTGAGAAGCTGTAAGTCACCTACTCTAGAGAGTGCTCAGCTAATATATATCAAGTAGATATACTTCAAGACAAGTTAATCAGAGATCTGCGACTGAAAGTCTCACAGGGCTATAGATTAACAGCAGAAACCAGCGATGTTCTGCGAGCGGTGGCTTCTTCACTAGCCTTCCCCTATAGCAGCACTCCAGAAACCCACTGTCCCGCAATAGTACGAAGCCACCCGCGCCCCAGTCCCGCGCTTGACACTATCACCGTCGACAGCCTGACGGACGACGGCGGGGCAGCATGCGCTCAGGGCTAAGAAAGACCACCCCTACCCATGCCTAGAGACCCTCCTCTCTGCCCAGAACAGCAAAACGCCATCAACCTTGCTATGCAGGGCTACAACCTGTTTATCACGGGGTATGCTCTGATAAGTTGCCCTAACTACCTCACTGGCTGACTGCATGAATGAAGGTCCGGCGGGTGCAGCAAATCTGTTCTAGTCAGAGCCCTCTATAGAACGCTCGCTGCCTGCTACTAAGCAACAAACAAGATAGTACACTTCCTCGCGCCTACCAGCTAGGCCTCTATTAATATCAGCAGCAGGACTACTTATAACTACGCTAGGTGGACACTTAAGGACGCGAAGAAGCCCCTAGATAGTTATAGTAGCGTTATCAAAAAGGTATATAGTTAATATATCTTCAAGCGATACTAGAACACAGCAGTCCTTATTATTAACGAAATCAGTATAGTTAAGAACTAGTTCTTTAAGCGACTCGGCCGTGTCATAAGCGCTATCCAAGGAAACTCAAGCCTCTTTAGCAGCGTTCAGATTATTATAGTTAGTGACTTTTACTAGTTGCTGCCTGTGAAGCCCTTTAAGTACTATCTTCACTGCAGTAAGAGAATGAATAATATTAATAACTAGTAGACTTGCTCTAGAGACTATAATAATATATTTAAAGCTTATAACAAATAGGTATTCAAGGCTTCTGAATAAGAAAGATATAACTTTAAATATATACAGCTGACGAAAATCTACTATTAGTTAGATAAGGTGTTTATTAAAGTCCTCTAGAAATGCTAGCTTAGCTAGTATCTTGATAATGCTGACGCAAACCTTCTCTTCGCCTACTATGCTGAAGCTGAGAATAAGACTGAGCTTAAGTCTACCTAGGAGCAGGTTAACCAGTGCAACCTCAAAGAGTTTATTAAGATCCCTGGTGATATTTATAATTATAAAGCTGTTAATACTTGTACTTACGCTAAAGGAGAGATATTGCAGCCTCTCAAATACTTTAATAAGTATTACTACCTTTGAGAACTGCAGCTGAAGGTTAACACTTCTGTTATACTGCTTGCTAATATATATTTTATAGCATAGCTTTAACTTTTTAGCTATAGACTGATGCTATCCTAGGTTGATCTAGACTGCAGTCTTTATAATAGGCAGCAAAGTGTTATTATAGGATTTATACCTAGCAACACGATCTAAGAGCTATAACTACTGTTGCTGAAGAACTATAAAGATAACTATAACAGCTATTATGCTGTGATAGAGAGATATAACTATATTATAGATTATTTTAAAGGTATATAGAGCAATAAAGATATATATAAGTAATATATCTCTCTACAGCAGATGCTATGCTTAATACTTTTGCTGATATATATTAGTTCCTGAAGTTAAGTTTATAAATAGTGAGAAAAAGGTTATTAGACCTGACTATGCTGTTATTAGGTATAGCAACTAGTTGCTTTACAGCTATCTATTGCGAATACAGGTTCCTCTGATATAAGGCTGGGCTATAACTATCTATAAAAGCCAGAGCCTTAGTCTTAACTATATTATTGTTAATCTCTTATATATTTTTAAGCATAGATGGGTATATATTATGCTGAGCTGAGCATAGAGTCTCTGCAGTCTGAAGGTGGAAAGGGCTAACATACTAAGGCTGAGATCTATCTTTCAGGTAGATGATATAGTGAGGGTGTTTATAACGAGTATTGAAATAAGTGAAATAGAAGATAAGCCTGCAGATATAGGAGCTTAAAACTGCGTCCTATAGAGAGGTAATAACTTTATCTCCAGCGTTTATGCATCTAGGCTAATTAGTTTTAAGTGTTAAAGAGATAGATAGAGCGATCTAGAAGGTTAAAATAAAGGCAGCTGCTTAGCCTACTTAATTAATTTATAACTCAGGCTTTGCTTCTATTATATAGTTAATCAGATGCTTTCTATAGCAAAGTCTTAGTAGATATAGTTCTCAGCTATTATAATGCTCGGGAAAACTAATAACATAAATATTTCTATATATACTTAAGATTTCTTTATTACAGTCGTTTAACTAGGTGAAATTCTTATATATATACTACTATATAAATAAAGTTAGGCTCTGTATAACCTGCTCTAATTTTAATTTATTCTCTCAGACTACTTAGTTTATCTAATAATTATATTTGCTAGAGCAGCTATATACTGCTAAAAAGATAGATAGATATATAGCTCTGAGAAGGATATAGCTATCTCACCGCCTTTGCTTAGTTATTAGGAGACCTAGTGCTGCTTATAAAGTCTCTAACTTAAGTCCTCTAAATAGCTTTTCTTTAATCCTAGCAATTAGAGAATTAAGAAAGGCAGACAGTATATATAGAGGTTTCCTATTTCCAGTCTTATATTCACTGTACTCTAGTAATGAAAAAGCGTGTGCAGATGCTGCTAGGGATATAAAGCTGTGACCTGAAAGGTTTCTATTAAGTTATATATCTAGGATGCTTAGATAGTATATATATACTGTGAAAGTATCTAAGAAAGTACTAGAATATTCCTTAGAATATCTAGAGCGCTTACTCAGAAAACTCTGAAGGTTATAGAAGAGTTCTAGTATTATTACTATATACTAGCGCTTATAGAGTTTAATTTTATCTGCAAATTTTATTAGTCTTGCAGTTTTATACAAAAGTGCTATAAATAGCCTGCTTATAGATAAGAGACTGTGAGATCAGAAGACCTAAAGGTTGCAATAAAGACTTATAAAACACTACAGCCGTTTTCATAACAGCTGAGAAAATTTCACGTTCTGAGAATATTCTGCTTGCTACTATCTAGAGCACTAGATCTCAATAATAGATCTGTAGGAATTATTTTATATTAGCAAAATACCTTGCTGATATATATTTAAATATTTTATAACAGCCTAGAAAGTCTATAAGGATAATAGTTTTAGCAAGAAGTTCTAAACTTATATTTATAGGAACCTTATCAGATTAACTATAAATAACCTTTATTATAATTAAGGTCGCCTTAATATCCTAATCTTTAATAAGTATCCTTAGCTTGATATTATAATCTTTAGTTTATATCTTCTCCTGCTCAGGTTCTTAGAATCTAGCTCTGAAATGCGAACTTGCTAGCTCTAACTATTCTGATAAGAGGCGAAATAATAGACTTAGAGGCTTTCTTAGAAGCAGCAGGCTACTGTATAGAGTCTGGGAAGATAAGGCTGATACCTTTGCTAACTCTCTTTTAATAGAGACAACTTCAGGCTAGGAAACTATTCTAATTAATAGCTAAGCCTTAGCATTACCTAGTCTAACTTTAGAGTCTAGTATAAGCAGAAGCTGCAACTATAAGGCTGGATTGTTTTTAATAAATTCTAGAAAGAAAGGCGAATTTTGCGCTGCGCAATATTATAATAAATTATAACTACTATCTAGGAATTTAAAGACTAGGCAGCTTCTATTCTTTATATTACTTAGCTATTAGTTAATATGCTAGTTATATCTAAGCCGGCCTAGCTAAGTATATAATAGTTTTCTTAATAATTAGATAATTAATTCTAGCTTACTTAACAGACTGAATTAGTTAGATTAGCTATAGGTTTAGTTTTATAGCTAGGTTAAATAGTATTGCTAGTATATCTTCTTTATATCTAGCACTTCTATAGCTTTAATACTAGGCTTCTTATAAGGCATCCCTTAATATTGCTAACTTTCAGGTCTTTTCCTGCTTATCTAGTATATACTTAGATATATTAAATATAAAGTGCTCTTTATTAAACTTAGGGTTAGCTGCTATAACCTTCTAATAAGCTTCCTCTTCAGCCTTTCGAACTTCTTTCTTATAGCGAACCTTAGTCTCCTTAAAGAGAGGGTAGTTTCCCTTCTTTCCTCTTCTAGAAAGGTTGTTAAAGTGACTGTATTCGCAGGACTTTAAGCATACATAGCACTGTATATTTCTATACTCTAGCCTAGTATAAGTCATTTTATTACACCTTGTTTCTTTAATAAAAAGGGTTTAACCTGTATAAATCAGTAATAAGCTCTTGCAGATATATCTCTAGGGAAACCTATATTTGTTATATTTTCAGATCAGAGCAGAAGATATAGCTTCCTTAATATTTTGCTGTGCTGATATTCTGTTTTCAGCTGCAGCTTCCTTATATATCTAAGGAATATATATTTCTTATCTATATAGGCAGCAGCTAATAATCTTATATTTAGGATTAATATATTTAAACTCTTTATCCTCTTTAATAGGAGGGCAGTTAGCAGTATATAGACAGAATAAATATATTAAGAGATTCTCAAAACCTTAAGCTTATAGAACTGCTTTAAATTTAATATAGTTAAAAGCTGCTTAAAGTTTTTAGTCTAGGAAGATTGCTTGCTAGGAATAAGAGAAATTAAAGCTGCAGCTATCTATCAACATATAGTTAAGCTTGAATTTCATGAGTCTGATAGCTGTCTCAGCAGACTTTCGCGCGTAATTAACATAGAAATACTAATACAAAGTTAGGTTTGCAAGCTTCCACACAATATATATAATATCTACTTATATACTCAGCATCTAGGTTATTGCAGTGAACTATATAGTTCAGCAGATATTCATCAAAGCAGCAACTATATTTAGTAATTACTCCTGCTTCTTATACTTACTTAAAATAGTTCTCTTTATTAAGAACTTTAGCCTCTGCTAACTTGCGCCTAGACTGTAATACTTTGCATACTTATTAAGCAGCTCGCAATTCCTCGAGAGCTCTATTCCTATTAAGAAGTGGCAAGTTGCAAATAGTTCTATCTAAATTCTCTAGCTTAAGCTGCAGATCAAACTGTGTTCTGGTTTTTTTGAATTCGAAACCTGCTTCAGTTTTGCCGACTTTCCAGTTGTAATTAATCTTATCTAAAGCAAGATATACCTGCATTAAATAATTATTATGCTGTTCTAGGAGTTTGGCAATGCTTTTCACAGTAGCTTGTAGGAAGTCTTAGCAGAGCCTCCTCTTTCTGTACTAAGTATTAGTACTAAGTCTTCCTAAAGATTAAACAGTATAAATATTATAATTTAGGTCTACTAAATAGGATTTTAAGGGGAAAGATATAAAAACTTATAATATACTAATATAGACTTTTATTATCTCTGCAGAATAATTAGCAAAGTTATAATATTACTTTACCTTAGAGATATTATCCTCTATTTCTAAAGACTTACGTTTATACTTAAGGCTTTTTAAGCAGGCTTTCTTAAAATATAAAGAAGAGCTTAGAATCTCCTTAATAATCTTTTTAATATTATAAAGAAGGTTTATAGCTGTCTTCTCGAAATATTTAGGGTAAATATCAGGAAAAACAGAAAGGATATAAGCTGCGCAGTTGCTCCTTATGCTCACCTCAGCATCTGCTATCTTGTTTAATGCGTGGCTTTAGGTTGTTTGTTTCTACACGCCTATTAGCTTTTAGTAAGAGTTGTCTTGTCTGTGTGGAGGATGTTCACTAGCAGTTAGATTTGTAAGTACTAGACCCTGATGACTTGGTACAGCAGGTCTGGCAGCATGGTGGCAGCATGGTGGTAGCATAATGGTTGCGTCGAAGGGTAGGCAAGCGATAGAGGGTACGCGGAGAGTTGATATCAGCGACATAAGAGCGCAAGCGCGGAACAGGGTCGAATAAGCAGTCTTCTCCTGAGCGATCTGGACAAACCGGCGGTGACCGTAATGGGGAATGCGGGTGAACTTGGCCCAAGGTCTTCTCTGTGGAAGGTTAGCGTCGGCCTTGCCCTTCAAGGGTCGGCTTGACCTCAGTCCTGCAGCGGTGATGATGAGCTGCAGCATTCAAGGTATTGATGCTGGAGATAGGCTCACACAGGTAGCAAACGTATGGAGATGTTGAATGTTCTCTAGTGAAGGGACTGTCGCCGATCCATGATGAAGGCAGGAATAGGACTTCCACGTTCGGAAAGGAATAATAGTGATATGGAAGAGTATCACCTACTTACCTGAAGGTAGGAATTGTCGAGAAGGCAGGCAAGCGAGAATCTGACTGAAGGTTGGGAGAGAAGCTGTAGGCAATAAAAGTCTGGATATAGATGCAGGAGGTCGAAAGTCGCGGTGGTGAGATGGTCGGCGAGACCGAAACGCGCCTCAGTCCATCAAATAAGGGCTTGCGCAACGACACCACTAGCCAAGCCCCTTTTCAATCAGGCGGAGGCTAGAAATTTCGCATAGTGATTATCCTAGCTGGCTGCTGCGTTCTCATGTGGGTATTGAACCAGGATCGAGTCACCCTGCAAGACGAGTAACATAGCCCTCAGACGGCCCTCAGGCAACGGACGTCCGCCAACGTTGTTGCGCCGCGGCCGTGAAGTGGCATTCGAGGCAAGTCGTCTTGAATGAAGCTGGTCAATCACGCAATCATGCCTTCAGGACGTGGTGTTTTCGTCAAAATATCTGCGACCGCAAGCACAAATCAACCGGTTGTTGTAACACGAAAATCCCAGGCTGACGGTGTGGATTGGATTGTTGAAGACCGGCAGCTGTCGAGCCCATACGGTGTCGGCGAACCCATAGTGCCGAATGCTACGATCAATCCTATTTCGACCTCATAGCAGTACTTCTCTGAGACGGAAATATTCATATCTGTTCGTCTCATGCTCCATGGCAATTCACATGCAGCCAACTGTAAGATCCTGCATCGCGCTGAGCCGAGGACGAAGTCTCCGCGGACTGTAGGTGAGGGTAGCCGACGTATCCAGGTTGAGATTCATCTCTCGGGTAGATGATGCGGTGAAGGCTTTTGTGAGGAGTCTCGATTCAAGTGCTACGGAACATCAGCCCGCAAATGCGAGGGAGGCCTCGAGATCGCACCACGTTGAGGGGCAGACTCGCAAGGCTCTGGACTTTTGTACGATGTTTGCTTCCTGATACAGATAACTTGAGTATATTCAGTTCACACCAGCTCATCGATACAATCGAAACATCGGAGAAAGGGTAGAGACTCGCGCAGCTTGCTGCGGTAGGTACTTGAAGCGAACGAGTTCGACCGCTTCCCGGCCCGGCCACATCATAGCGAAAGCAGCCTACATCAGAGATGCCAAGGACCTAGCCGGCAGCATTCTGTTTTTTGCAGCTCGCATGGTATTTAGGCCGAAAGTGCATTAAGCCAAGGCGATTGTTCACGCCGTCACAATTTCTGTCTGAAAACAAAGCGGTTCCTTATCTCCGCTTGACTCTGACTCGGTGATGGTGGTCGACAAATTCGGGGATTGCTCATGTCCCCGTAGCCAACCAGTCGGATCTCTGGTGATTACCCGGGATACATTCCGGTGGCCCCCTCGCTTCCGTATGTCGCGATGCTTTGCCGCAGCGTGAACGCCGGTGTATCTTTCAGGGGTTGACTCCGTCATGAGCATCATGCCTGGCACAGTGACTGGTGCGAGGAGTGCAAAATTCAGGGGTGCCAGGCAAGCAACGTTCAAGTTGACAAATCCATAAAGCTCATCCTTGGTTATCTGTGCTGCTGAGCACCGAGAAAATCTACGTCCTGCATTTCCAAGATCATGTGGGCATAGACATAGCGTCAACAGGCCAACATGTCGAGGCAGATTTCAAGACAACTCTACTCGCTCTGCTCAAAGGATTACCCAACCTCACCGCTGTTAAGTTTCAACCAATCAATCATTCTCGCGTTGCATCTCTCGGAGAAAGAGCTGCCTGCATCACCAGGGCTGCGATCTTAGCTGCCAACACACCTGCATCGGCGGCCGAGCCTAATGACGGCTTATTCGAGACCATATTCCATTGATGGAGGTGCCAGTCACCAGCCTGAAGTGGACTGAAGGCGTGCCCCAAGGCGGAACACATCCTCTGCAGAAGATTCCCTTTAATGCGTTTGGGAACTTATCCAGCATCCACCTGCTTCTCGATACTTCGCCGCTCCCAAAAGCTTTATCAACCCGTCTAGCCACATGCATCCATGCTGCTGATAAGATTCGGGATTTATTAATCAGTTGGTCAGCGTATCGATCGGACCAGAACGGCTTCTTCTCACGGCTGTGCCGTCTACTACGCTTGTTGCGATGGAAGTATATCAGATGCTTCCGAGCCAAAAGGCTTGTGGTTCATGATGAAGACGTGCGCGAGTTTATAACGCTACATGGATCGCTTCAGACATTCTCAATTGACGACGTTCTCCGTAAACCTTTCAGCGAGAAGCAAGTTGAGTACGAGTCCGAGTCCGAGTCAGACTTCTCTGACTTCCACGACGACGACGACGACGACGACGACGACGACAGAGAAGAAGAAAAAGAAGACGAAGAAGAATGGGAAAAGGTTCAAGAGAAAGAAGACCGTGAGTTTCAGGCCACAGATGGAGATGACTAGAGTACAAATTCTAGTCAAGACGATGACATGTCGGAGGCTAGTGATGATATCGACCTCCTACTGGATTCTGCATTCTGAGGTACAGGATAAAAATAGGGATATCCCGGCGACGGCATTGCGCAGAATTGTATTTAACGATTTCATCTCCTTTTTTCGTCAATTTAGTAGTAAATAACTTTGTAACTTTCGGGAAGCCCTGCCTGACATGACTAAACTCCTGGTAGAGCCCATTTCAAGGCCCAGAAGCCAGCTATGTTCGAGATTTGTGCTAGCTGATCAACGTGTGCGAAAATCATGTCTCCGCATAGCACTGCCGACATCAAGGACATGTCTCTTTGACAAATTCAAGCTACCAATCTATGCAATTATGATGGGTAGAGAAAAAAAAATGACGTTGGCATCCCAGTTGCTTGTCTTCAGCTGTTTCATCCACCCTGTTACGGTCAGCTATCCGACGGTAGGGTCTGCTAACAGAAGCTGGGGATTGACACGTAGTAACAGTACACTGGGGTCGTGGTCTGGGTCGTGGGTCGTAGGCTGTATCATAGATCAGTAGTCAGAGGCTAAGGTGATCAGTCTTAGGCTCAATAAGTATTCGCAGTGAAGGTAAGCTGAAAGTATCTTAGAGATATTCACAAGTTGATTGCTGGAGAACTATAGGAGTCTGACCATGAGGCAGGCTCAGGTCATACTATATACAAGTCCGAACGGTACCCTTTATCTTATTACCGTTCCTGATCCTGACGGGGTCCGTCCCTTGATCATATGGAACCCGTATATACTAAGGACGGCCTCTGTATTCTTAGCGTACAGATCTAATCTCTTATCTTATCGTCACGTGACTTATACTATAGTTCTTCCGTTTCCGAGCGAGTCCCTGTTGTTCCCGTGATCCTACAGTACAAATGCCTTATCACAGCCGCCCGACGCCCAAGTGGGTCGTTCAGCTGTTATCCTTGTTTACGGGTCGTAACACACCCATCCCAGGCATTGACACAATCGGAGTCCTCGATGACGATCTCGATATCAACCAGGAGAGAGTTGGCCCGCAGTGGAATAAAGAGTTCTTGGGAAGGATTCTGTTCTGGCGGCGTGACAAAGCAAAGAAAGACGGGGAACAAGTAGTCTGATGGCTGGAGTTGGCGGCCTATCGCTGATAACTATAATTGGCTAGTCTTTTGAATGAAAGCCGATGGGCTCTATTTCATTCGCAGGTACTGGTGGTGTGTGCCTGCATAGACATAAAGATGGAGAATTGGATCGTTCGAACGACGTCCTAACTATGTTAATCGCATCCTGGGATTGGTTACATGTGCTGCCATTAAGGCGCAACGTAGTCGAGGCACTGGCTGAACGCCACCTGGCTGGATCAGTAAACGCCATGCTCTGCGCAGCAGCACCAGCCATATCAGCCACACCAGACATGCTAAACTCAGAGTAGTCAGTGGTCACCGGGCCAATCTCTCAACTCTCCACGACAAGCAACGACGACAATGCTAACTACCACAAAACAGCAACAACAACGAAGAATTCGATAATCAGCAGCCATTCTACCAATGCTGGAGAACTGCATCATTCTCGACTGGCTGTCCACACTACTGCCGACTCCCCAACGGCAGCCCGACCTCAACGAGAGGAAGAGTTGCAAACGCAAGCGTAACTCCGACTCCTTTCCGCCGTATCGTCTTCCCTCGCCGCCTTTCGATCAGGATACCATGAATCCTCGCGAATTCGCCACTGCTCCAGATACCCCCCTTCGAAAGAACGCGCCACGGTTATCATCGAATGAAGATACTGCTGAAGTGGATGTCGAGACTCCAAGGGGGGCTGCGTGTAGATCCCTCTCAGGCAGCGCAGCAGACGGCTCAATCGGATGCTAGCAGTATTGCCTCTTCAATATCAGAGCAAGTATTGATGTTGGAACAGACATCGTCGACATATAAGAAGCAGAAATGACCATCTAGTCTTCGGAGGCAATCGAATTTGATCACCATCAAAAATGCCATGAACCATACGAGCTTCGACGGGGAAATAACGCCCTCCCCTGCGCTCAGCCAACTCCTCGACGCCATTGAGACTCTACCTAGGGGTATTGGAATTGTTTCACGTGCAACAGAGGAATCTGTTCGGGCCGAACCCGAAGCCTCGAGGAGTTGTCAGTTTCGCTGGGTCCGAGACGAGACGTTTGCCCCGGTCATTCCAACCTCGACATTACTGTTTCCCCTCTAACCGTGACGAATTGGGCCCGACACCCTCAGTTAAGACAGCCTGAAGAGTTTGCTTATCTGCTTTTGAGGCGGATAGGGACAACTATGAAGAAGGTCAGTGGAACAGAGTTATACATAGAAAGCTGCTCGACATCGCTCTAGAGGACGACAGCTTCAAATGCATCGGCGTGCAGAACTGGTGAGCCCGCCCCAACTCCAAACCGCCATCAGCATTGCTGACGGCATGCAGTACGACAGCGCAAATCCTTCCTAAGTACATGAGATACGGCAAACCCGCCCACTGTAATGAGAAGGTAGATTCTGTGTCTACGTCAAGGAACAGTCTGAGGAGCTTGATGCAGCGATTACTTGTTCAGTCACTGATTGGGCTCTTTATCGAAACGAATACCACCGGCCACGATTAGGTCAACGCAGTCAATCAGACTACATTCGGCTCATCGTTCAGTGAGATTCGTTGGACGACTTCGTGTCTGGTGGTCAGCCTGTGCGTTTGGGATTTTCTCCAGCAGCAGCAGCTGGACTGTCTCTTCTGCCTGGCATAATCTCTCAAGGTTACAAATAGAGGACTATCGCCGTCGCTATGAAGGTATCAACTTGAGAAACAAATTATATGAGTGATATCAGCTACCATCCCTTCACTAATCCGACCATTCACTATCAAAGTTGAACTCTTCTTCCTCTGTTGTCGCCTCCTCTGCGTCTGTAATTACTTCTACAGGAGGGGCATCTCCAATAGGCTATTTATCCAGGCTTTGTCGCTGCTTGCAAGATATTGTATTTTGCGATAGGAGACCACAAACATAGCTGCATTAAAGGCTGTGTTCTGATTGTGCGACTCAGGCAACCTAAGGATAAATATGTATAGCAACCGGAACGCCGAGTCGCGCGCCACATTCTTTATCCCCGCAATAATACGTCGTTTATCTGGATCCCAGTCCTCTTTTCCCTGTCTTATATCTCTTATAATGTTGCGCAAAGTTTGTCCGCTAAGGACGTCAGTCTCGCAGGACTGAAGAGTTTCGCACAGCAAGTGATAGTCAGGCAGAGAGGTTGGTATAAAGCGAATAATCTTTTGCAAACTATCGCATAACCTGTATTTAATAATATTGGAATAAGGTGCTATATCTTTAGTGCTTATAGAAGGTAGAGAGCCTGACGCTTATTATGCTAAGTTGTTGTCTGAATTATAATTGCTCTGTTTTATAGTTAATATAGGTAATAATACTATCAGCTTAATATTAAGTAGCTTGCTGTAATTATTTATAACTCTGTTTTAACTCTGCTTTTAATTATCTTATAAAGAGTAAAGATCTTCTAGAAATGCTTAACTCTATATATTACTAATAAGCTGGACTACTAGCTTTCTGTTATATTTTACTACTATATACTAACTATTATATTTCTCTACTACTTATCAGATTAGACTGATGAGATATATAAGTTTTCTTAGTATTATCTAATTAGTTGCTTTCTAATTATATATCTCCTGCTTTATATTATAGAGCTTTATATCTTAGAAATAGTTCTAGTAATAATAGGTAACTATAAGAAGCAGAGTTTATAATAACTAGAGTTAAAGAATAATATCTTCTATTACAAGCTTCTTACTAGCAGCTCTAGTCTTAATTTCAAGAGTCGACTCTAAATAAATAGGTTTATTACTTTTAGTAACTATAGTTATCCAGCTGCTTATTAGATTATATACCTGTGAAACAGACATTAAACCTAGTAGATTAAATAAATTATTAATACCTAATCGCTCTCTAGTAATACTTAAGTTGATTTCATCAGCAATATATCTATCTATCTTATACTGTATAAGAAAATTTATTCTACTAAAATAATAAGATATTATTCTATAATGCCTAGTGCTTCTAGCAAGCCCTTTTATATATATTCTTTCGAAATTATAACTGAAGCCTTTAAAGGTCTAAATATTCTCTGTAGGTTGTTTTTCAATATATATAAGTAATAATATCTTCTTACTAGCAACCTCCGCCTTAATCTTAAAGCCTTCAAATAAGAATGCTTATATAAAACGCAGCAACTTCCAGATATTATTTCTATCGCTTATAATATTAATATCGCTTAGTTTGAAACTAGGCTTATAAGCACGAAAGGCATAAAACAAGGGCTCTAAAGGATGATCTGGGCATTGCGCAGCGTTTTAGTCAATGTATACAGTCCCTATATCAGGCGTTATTCGCAGAGGTATAGTAGGTGAAGCCCAGCAAAGTAGACTGCCTGTCAACAGATAAGAACTACTTCTCACTAGAGCATAATACGACCATCTTACCTAGAACTGCAATAGTCAGCACTTTGCTAGTGATCTAGTTACAGGAAGCTATATACTATAGGCATATAATTGAAGCATTGCATGCTTAGAATGCGTGGAGGTTAGAACGAGCTATGTCAGCTATAGTGAAAGGTATGTTCGACGTGAAAGGTATGTTTAATGTGGAAGGCATGTTCGACTAGAATCTAGACTAGGTCTGTTAATTTAGTGTAAGAGGCAGCTGAGGTAATTATAAGTATAAAAAGGAAGAAAGATGCTATAAAGATACTATAAAGATGTGACACTTCAGAGCAAAGACGCATAATATTATATTCTCTAACTATTTATCTTTAACCTCAGGTTAAGTTATCAGTATAACGAAAGGGCCAGACTTTTGCAAGTACTATATAAAACTTTAACAGTTAAAACCTTAATAATTCCAGGACTATTATAGACTATTAATAATTTATACCTAGTAACCTTAGTTATAATATAAGACTATAAGCTTATCCTATTCAGTATTTCTAGTGAATCTTTTATCTGAAAAGCTGTATATATATATAAGATTTCGTCTTCAACCTTAAGGAGCTATTTCCACAGCCTTAAGTAGTCTACCAGCCTTCCAGCTGAAAATAACTTTCTAAGACCTCTCACTAATATACTGCTAATATGCTCTGTATACTTCAGCCTGGACTATATAACTTTCTGATAATAGGAAGCTGCAGTTTAAGTAAGTTCTTTTAGTACGTTCATCACCTTAATACTATGCCTCGAAGTTCCTGACATAATAGCCTCAGCATGCCCTGTCTTATATATTTATTAAGGTTTAAATATTAACTAGCATATATAATATATTTTATATAGCACAAAACATAACGATATTGCGACACTAGCACCTGTTATAATAATAAGCTAATTATGTAGTAAGCTGGTTAGAAGTAAATACAGTATATCTTAATTAGTATAGCCTAGGCAGCGCAGTTAATTCTATACTGATAAAGTCTAGCTAATACTATAAGTTTAATATCTTTAGCTTGCTGAAACTATACCTAAGTTTTAATATTTATATATAATTTATAAAAATATAAGCTGCGAGTATTTACTATAAAACTCACTAAAGCGCTAATTAATATTAATAGGTATATATAGTTAGCAATTAAGAAAGTTCGCGCATACAACCTATTATTATCTTCAGAGCTTACAACGTTTTCACTATACTAGCTATAGCTAATACAGAGCTCGACAGAGAAGCCTCCCCCCCTTATTAGCAGACTTTCAACCTTAACATATTCGTTTCAATATCAGTTAAGTAGCAACATCGCCTGCACTAAAGTGCTGAAGTTAAAAGCAGTGGCAGAAGAATCAGCGAACCTTTGCAGAACTTACTCTGCTGTTATATACTGCCAGACTTCATAAATACTAAGTATAGTGCAGCTAAAGTATTAGTAAGCTTTATTATGATGACCTATATATATAAGTTAACTTCAGTATATAGAAATAATATTATGCAGCATCACTCTTTAAATATAAGTTGACTTTAGTAATTAGAAATAATAGTATATCTCTCTTTAAGATATTAGATACCTACCTAATATAATACTAATTATTAAAAACTTAAGAGAGACTTTCTAATATCTATATTAAGATATATACTAATACTAGGATAAAGATATAGCCTAAATTAACTAAGTAATTCTAGACTTTTTTGATAAGGTCTGGCTATTATTATGCATAAAAGGTCCTGTTCAGACATAGGATAATCTGCTCTGCTCACTAATAGAGTCCTTGATGCACTATCTAGGTAAGAGTCTGACAGGGCTATCTAGACGCTAATTACTTATTCTGCTTGTTAGGCAAAGATGTCATCCTAAACACACGCCTGCTCTCTATGCTGACAGCTAAGAAATAGTTGCTAAAGCATTTAGGCTGTCTTTCAGCGCTGCAATAAATTGCAGATGATGCTATTAAAAATGCTTGCTCCGCACTTATACACAGATGCAGTAACTCTATCCCAGCGTATCGCAGGCTTCTAGTGGCAGTAAGTATTAGTTAGGTATTAGATATGCTGCCTGGCAGGCTGCAGCTGTTGCTAGAGCGCAGCGCAGCATTATATAATAGGACTGAAAAGATATATCTATACTATCTATATAATGCAGACAGGTTTTCTAGTATATATATCTATAGCAGTATACCTTAACAGTACTAGGAAGGACTTATAAGTAGCTTGAGAGCTTTATATTACACTCTAGAGCTGTATTACTATCTAGTTATAGCTTAAAAAGGTATACTACTGCTATAGATAGCAAGTAGTGCATAAGGAACCACTCTGGTATATAGAAAGTCTATATACCTCAACTGAAACAAGTCTCTTTCTACTGCCTCCTAAGGCATATTACTTCCTAGTAAACACTGCGGCACCTGATACGCCTTAGTATGCTATACTTTTTGCTGTAATATAGAGAAAAGAAACAGAAGATTAACGTTTATCTAGTCTAACAGTAATCCCTAGGCAAGTTATTTAAGAGCAAGGTGTTAACTAAAATGATATATAGGTTAGAAGAAGTAATTTAGTTGCAGCAGCAAGGGCGCAGCTTGCTGCGAAGCAGGGAATACTATATTATCACTAAAAGCAGCCTCTGCTGCAGCATAGTCTGCGCTAGAGCCACCAAGTTGCTATGCTGTTTATTGCACTTTTAGCTGCTTATTAAGCCCTGTTATATTTGTAATCTCTAGATATAGACAGCATATCTAATATAGCAGCGCTTAATTACTTCCACCTACTAGCAGCTACTAATGCAGACTCTTTTCAGCACTTTATTATCACAGAGAACTACTAGTATAAAGCAGGTTATATATTAGCTAAGGTTAGGAAGAGAGGTGTAGTATTGCAGTATAGAGTTGTTAAGATCTAGGCAGGCTTTATTCTATTAAAGCTGCTAACCTACTAATGTTCTAGGTGATAATTCACTTCTAAAACTACTTCACTATAGGTTTAGACAGCGTTCCCTATATAATGCAGTTCTGCTAACACTAAATAGTACAGACTTAGCTAGAGCTGAACTAACACTAGCTAGTCAGCAACTAATATAACTTTTAATTATAACTGCAGCAATATTATAATCCTTATTAGAAATAAAAAATCCTCTGAATATAATACTCTCTCTATCTCTTCAGATGTAATATAATAAGTGTCTACTATATAAAATGCTTTGCTGTTAGGCCTATTTATAGAAGGGTAAGGAAAGGCTACTATACTAGACTATATAGAAGATGCTACTAAGGTAGTGTTAGTTATTATAGATATTATTCACCTGCGCTTCGACTGCATGCCCTTAATAATAAGCCTTAGAGAACTAAAAGACTTAGCTATATTCACAGATAAGTTTGATCTCACTTATATTATTATACTATAGCTGCTGCTTTAGTTAGACTTATATACTATAAAAATCAATGAAAAGAGAAGTGAAAATAATTAGTTATAGATTGCCTGGGAATATAGTTTACTCAGTGTTTTTAACTATATTAGAAAGAACTTTATATTTAGTAGCTCTGATATAGTGCAAAGTCAGACTCAGGATATATTCGAATATAATAATATAACTAATAATATAATGCTTCTGCTAGGCATAGAAAGTGAGCGTTGTTTGTTATAACTAACAGACTATTAACTGACATACTATGTAAGATAGTATACTCTAAGCTAGAAAGGATATAACTAATACCTTGCTTATGCTTATATACGACTATCTTAATATACTACTAGCTAGCTTAGATCGTCTGCAAACTAAAGCCAGCCTATTTAATAATAAGTCAAAGTGCAGAAATTCGAGATATAACTGCATTAGCCTGCAACTTAGATTGCTGATTTTTGCCCTCTAATTAATTAGCATATATCTGAAAAAGTTGACAGATAAAGTCGATATACTTCTAAGCCAGCTGCAAGACAAACTTCTGAAAATCAGGCTTTCAAATTATTTGTATAATAAGTTAGGCAGAGTTAATAATAATCTATTCAGCAGTTTTTTATAAAAGACTTATAGAGACTTTAACTATATTTAGATAGTGATTAATAAGTTAATATCTGAGACTATATCTTCTGCTATAAAAAAAGTACTGAAATATATAGAAAGACAGAATATTAAGACTAAGTTAGTTAAACGCCTTAATATTAGATTTACTAGAAATATAATACTTTTAGTAAGAACTATAGAATATAAGCCAGGCTTTAGTGAACTCGTTTAGATATCAGTACTTAGTTATAAGAAATAAGCGCTTTTCTAAGCATGCTTCTTAATCTCCTCACTATATTATAATATAGAAAAGAAATATAGTACTTATTAGTATATATTGAAATAATCTGCAAAGTTAGCTATTTATTATTATAACTAAATAGTTAGAAACTGCTAATTTAAACAGGTTATTTGCACTATAAGGAGATAATTATTACTATATTAGACTAATATTAAGACAGCAGAATCAGTCGTAAGAATAATAAAGAATATATTATTCTGCAATGCTCTAATTATTTTGCTTGCTAGTCTTGCTAAAAGAGAAGATAAGAGTATCTAGACCTGAGAAGAGGGAATTATCTGAAGTTAGCATCAAAGTAGGATATGCAAACGTCCTTATAAATACTTTTAAGATAGAACCTTATTAAGAAATACTAACTATAGCTATTAAGGAGTCTAAGATAGCCTCAGCTCTATAGAAATCTTATAGCTGATTTAGTCAGAGTTATTTATAGTTGCAAGACCTCTAGATACTATATACTTCGCAAGAAGTAGAAGCAATACTAAACTTCAGGCTTTATTATATTTCCTAACTATTTAATATTTTATTCCAGTATATATACAGACCTTATATTCGCTATATACAGGAGTATATACTTATCACTTATATTTCCTGCTTACTCACCTTTTAATTACTTTGTGAACGCCTGGTTTGCTCTTTCCCTATCCTCTTTTCAGTCGTCACACCTGCCTAAAATCCTGCAGCAAAGATATAAAAAGCCTCCCACCTTTCTTAGCTTCCTCTTTATCTATCTAATAGTTATTCTAAAATATATAATTATAAAATATATTGAAATCTTGCCAGACTATAACTGCTAAATGCATCTGCTGCATATTAATAAGGTCTATAATATTAATAAGCATGCTTTTTAAGCTCTTCTTATACTTATTAATAGAGTTGCCTAGGAATAAGCTAATCTTACAGCATAGATCTTAATAGCTCTCCAGCTACTGCTCCTTAATAAGTCGTTCTATCTGCTTGTTATTATTAGTGATAAGTAGTGTTAAGAGAAAGTATTATAATGTTAACTCTTTATATATAGCAATAGTGCGTTGCTTAGTATACTATAGCAAGCTGGGAAACTATTCTTAAGATAATGCTAGGCATATAAACTTATAGTTAAAGGATATATTATTATCAGAAGTAAAGTTGTTAAATTTAGCAAAGTGTGATTATAATGCTAGAAGTAGGGCTTAAGATAAAGGCAGAGAGAGAGTTTTATTCTTTTTTAAGGTTGCTATTTCAGAGTAAGATATTATAGAAGAGATCTTCTAAGTATAATTAATCTAATAATTATAAGGCTATAGTATAATATAATGTTAGTTATAACGCGCGATAGAGCCTGTGTTTACAGTATTAAGAGGCCGACTTATTACTAGTAAGAAACAGCTATCCTAATTAGGTAATCTTGCTATAACTAACAGCTGTAAAAGAGTACCTATATACAGCCCTTGCTAACTACCCTCTAATCTAAGCGCCAAGATATATATATATTAAAAGTTAGTGTGTTCTACTTAGAAACTAATATTAGTTATCTAGCTTCTATACTATATACAGCTAAAACAAGCTAGAGATCAGTCGTTTAATAGCAGGTACTAGGAATCTTTTCAGTGATATGAAACAGCAAGATAATACTATATACTATAATCTCTGAGATAGTTTGATAGATATACAACCTAGCTTTCTTTGTTATACTTCTATATAGTGCTATAAAGGTCTAGCTATATAGAATAAAGTTATAGCTGCTTATATAAAACTGCAGCCTTTATCTAATAGTATACTATAGAGAACTATTAAGCAGCCTATATTATAATGCTCTGCATTATATATTAATATTAATACTTAATACCTGCTTCTAGTTAGTAGGTTCTATAATAGCAAGGACTACTAGACTCTGTCTATCTGCTGTTAGTATATCAACCTTCCAGACTAAGCTATCAAGGTTCCTAATAATAGTTCCTGTTTCCAAGCGCATGGCCGGCGTACGCCGCAATAAGAATAACTCGTTAAGTATGGTGCACATAGGCGTGTTCGCATTAATTACCTGCCTATTAAGATCTATACCATCTTAGCACAGGCATTAACTCAATCCTAACTATAGTGTGTATAGGAAGGGTCGCAGGGCGCGAAAAGCCAACCTTTCGCTTCTTCCAACAGTTTTTTAACTAGTACCACTAACTCCTGTTTGACAGCTTGCATTCCCTGTGCCACTAAATCTATCTCCTGCAGTGCAGGCCTTGATTAAGCCTGCCTAGGAGTCATCTTAACAGCGATAGGTGAGGATGGCGGTGGGTGGCGGTCGCAAATCAGACGGGTGATTGGGGATGTCACGGTTCAGGGAGGACCGCATATATACCCGGCCGCCTGCTGTTCGCTATGAATGAGGGCACTGAAGGGTCCAGGATCTCGCCGATTCCATCGGATACGTCTCCAATAACGTCCCACACCCACTTCTGGGCACCCCCCACATTTAGGCACCCCAAAAATGCCTCACCGCCATGAATACCCGCCACCTTCAAACCTACACAACTTTATCAATCTTTACCCAATTAACTTCATTTTTAGTATATAGCTTTATAAGCATCAGATGCCCTCATATTCCGAAGATGACGTCCTACGGGCGCTTGCTGCTATCGCAAACTGTACATCTGTCAAAAAAGCTGCATTTGAGTATGGTGTGCCGCGTTCAACTCTACAGAATCGGATCAGAGGTGTGCAGACGCGAGATATAGCGTTTTCTGATCTGCAAAGGCTTTCTCCAACCCAGGAAAGTCATCTGGCTGAATAGGTTCGAATCCAGGCTGCCCTAGGCCTTCCTCCAACCTATCAGCAACTCAAGGATTTTGCTGAACGTATCTTACAGATCTATAGAGACTCCTAGCCTCTTAGAAAGAACTAGGTGCAGTCTTTTATTAAGAGAAACCTATCTATAAAAGTCTAAAGAAGCAGAGTAATTAATTCCCAGCATATTAATAGAGCTTTAACTAATATAATCAGGTAATAGTTTAAGCACCTCGCTATACCTGAGATTATAGCTATCAAGGCCTCTAATTGATATAATATGGATGAGACTGGTATTCTAGAAGGCAGAGGATTAAATGGGCTTGTCCTTGGATCATCAGAAACTTGTTCTATCTGTAAGAAACAGCCTGGATCGCATGCTTAGATATCTCTGATCAAGTGTATCTCTGCAACTAGCAAGGCACTGCCTCCACTTATTATATACAAGGGTAAGAGTGTCCAGCAGCAGTAGTTCCCTCTAGATCTGACGCCATATGAATCCTGGAAGTTCACAGCTACAGAAAATAGGTGGACTTCAGACTCTACAGCTGTCAAGTGGTTAACAGAGGTCTTTATTCCTTCAACCCAGCCAGGGGACCCTTCAGAGGTCAGATTATTGATTTTAGATGGTTATGGAAGCTATGAGACTACTGCTTTTATATATACATGCTTCAGGAACAAGATACACTTGCTGTTCTTGCCAGCATATACGTCACACGTCCTTCAGCCACTTGATCAGTTGGTTTTTAGGCTCCTCAAGGCAGCATATAAGAAGGAGCTTGGATTACTGGCTGAATGGGATGCTGGTATAGTTATAGGCAAGAGAAACTTCGTTATATGCTATGGCAAGGCGTGTAAGGCAGCCCTGACAAGCAAGAATATTATCAGTGGCTGGAAATAGACTGGTTTGTGGCCTGTCAGTATAGCTAGACCCTTCATGAGCCTTCTGCTGCTTGAGAACATATCAACCCCTGCCAAACCAGCTGGTCAGGTCTGCAAAGGGCTCTCTGATAGCAAAGCAAGCGAAAAATAGGCGGCAGATATATCAGCAGTCTCTTGGTCAACCCCTAAGAAGAGGGATGAGCTTCAGGATCAGTTCAGCCTGTTCAGCAAGCTAGATAACGATGAGCATACGCAGCGCCTGCTTTTCTGGAAGGTTCAGAAGGGCTTTGATGAGAAGGCATACTAATTAGCAGTAGCCTAGCGAAAGATTGAGGTACTGCAGGCGAAGGTTGATGCTAGTAGGGCCAGGAAACGGAAGAAGGTCAAAATGAGCCCAAATTCGAAGTTTGCTGATATTGAGGCTGTTTGGAGGGCTTAAATCGAGGCGGGCGAACTTGAAAGTAGCACAGATAAATCCAGCGAGTCAGAAAACCCTAGTGATAGCGAAAGCTGTATTGTTGTCGTATTATAATATATATAAATATTAGTTGAAGTTGATATGTATAAAGGTGAGGGCATCAAAAATAGGGTGCCTAAATATAGGGGGTGCCTAGAAGTGGGTGTGGGATGTTAGTGTGAATAAACCGGCAACTATTTTGATTGGCTGTGCCGCAAACCTGTAGTACACTTATTTAATACTACCTTTAGGATTATAGAAGGTCTCAGTAGGCGTGCACCTCATCACTTGCTATAGATAGTACTAGGGCTACGGGGTTATGATATGTATGCTGCTTTAGGCCTCATAATACTAGTAATATTCACAGCCTATAATGGCGGCATCAGCTATCAGGCGGGCTCTTGATAACGCCTGCAGTGCTGAATATCCAGCCTAGTGTGGCAGAAGTACTACAGAGAAGTCCACTTCAGGTGGAGCAATAGGAGCAATTCAGGAGGTACTTCATTGCTTTTCAGCTGCACACTAGTTATTAGCTGCATAACTCTGTTCTATTATAGCGTAGTTTAGTGCTTATCTCTAGCTGAGCAGTAAGCCTGCCCTGATCTCTTGCAGCTAGCTTACTAGTGCTAAGAATAACTTTGCAGTGTATTAGCTTAAATATAGTATATACTACTTTATATGACTAGTATTTAGTCTAGCTATCTAAATAAAAGCAGTAATATAAAAATAACTTCCTTTTTTCTAATATTTAGAAGGTTTACTCCTGCTATTTTAAGCTTTTATAAATATATAGCTATAGCTGTAATAATATGCTTTTATATAATTAGTTAGATGCTTAGTATATAGATAATAGTAATTATACTAGATTAGTAAGAGGTAGTAAATATAGCAGCTTAGTTATATAAAATAATATCCTTAGACTTTACTAATAAAGTAAAGAGAAAAGCCTGCTAATATTACTTACTAACTTCTAAACTTATCTTAATAGCTTTCTAACACTAGATATACCTATTTGCAACAGCTAGAACAATCCTCTTATCTTCTATTTAAAATATAGTTAGTAATATAATAATATAATCTTTTTAATTTCTTAGCTTTCCTTAGTATAATTCCCTATTTATTATTAATGCACTCTATTATAAAAGCTGATTCTATCTATAAACTTACCTCAGGCATTATAATATTAATACCTTTCTTCTTCTTCTTCTTTAATTTCCTGATTAGTTTCTACTCAGCTTCTACTTCCTCTGTAATTAGTTTATATATCTTATATAATATATTAACTATATTAACTTGCTTAATTATTAATATATAAGAAGTATTGCTGTCTAGCTAGGGTCTTGGATCTGCAGTAGTCTCTGCATTTAATCCTAGATCCGCCTGTTCTACCTGAGCATTAGATATAATTATAGACTTCTAGATGCTCAGCATAAGTTCCAGCATGCATTCTATACAGCCTATTAGTATAGACAAAGTATATACTAAGTTTAAGTTATTGCACTATAGTTATAGCAGTCCTTTCACTAGCATTCTTTAGTATAGCATAGTATTTGCAAAGTATCTTAGAAAGCCTACTCGAATAGGAAAAGTTAATCCCTCTAGGAATCGCTTTAAGTATAGTTCAGTGAATAACAAAAGCCACACATCGTTGTTATCTAAAAGGCAGCTGGCGTTAGCAGTTAATATAATAATGTTAGAAGCGTGCAGGTTAGCTGTATACTCTAACAGCTTTTCTTAGGCTGTTGCAACTAAACCTAAAATACTATATTTTCGCGCTGCCCTATAGATATAAATACTGATTTCATAACAGGCGTATACTGCAGACCTTTTACTAACCTCTTTCTAGCGAATTATCTGCTACTAGCGCGTGTAGAGGAAATAGACGATAGCATGAACTGCTTTATATAGTATATCAGTGAGATGAAACTTTTTGCTTTAACTGCAAAGCTTGCTGAGACTAGCACTCTCCTGTAATAGATTGCAATAGACTGTCAGCAACTCTCTGCTATTGCAGTAAATCTTATAAACTAGGCTGGTATATAGGCTTTATAGATATAAGCTTAAGTTCTTAACTATAGAATAGCCTACTTACCTAGGCTCTAGTTCAGTGCAAAGACTCTCACACTCAAGTGATAAATATTAGAATGCTATACTAGGCTGAGTGTTTGTGAACAAACTAGTAATAGCTGTCTATACTTAACAGTATCACTAACTTCATAAAGAGCTTGCTAGCCCTAAATATATTCTTTGCCTCAAATTCTAACTATTATATAAAGACACTAGTTGCATGCAGTATATATTACTTCCACTAAATGCAGGCTGATCAGCCTCAGTATTCATCAGCCTAGAATAACTCCTAGCAATATATGCAAACACAAGGTTTCATAATAACTAAGGCTGAAACTAATGCATAACCTTTAATTCTAGATATCTATCTATTCTTACTTAAGATATCTCTAGGCTATTAGGAATTTAGGACTTTTATATAGTTAGCTCTTCAGCAGCCTTTATAATTAACTGCTTAGATATTAAAAGCGCTGTTTATTATAATATTAATATTTAACTACGCAAATAGTACTAACATACTAATGCTTTTAGTGGCAGGCATTATAGCAGGCATCTTAATAATAATATATATATATAGAAAGCTGAAAACTAGAATTGCAGAGTCTGTATTTCTCTATTATATTTCAAGCAAGATAGAGACTCAGCCTTAATACGCCTGTCTAAAAAGATATTAAGCTACTTAATAATTAAGACTAACAGTTATATAAGTTCTAGTGAGCAGTAACTATAAAGGCAGTGTTAAAGCTAACAGGTTAAGATTAGTATGCAGCAGTCTTTATATGCTATATACTATCCTAGAGAGAAGAGAAGTTATTATTATAGACTTACTAGAGTTCTTATTTAAAAATATAATCCTATTAAATACTAATATATATAATAGAGTTAAGATTTCATTCACTCTAGTTATATATTAATTAACTAAAGTATTACTATATATAGGTAGTACTATACTTGCCTTTATTATATATAACTATATAAGCATCTTACTGCAGATTAAAATAGTTAAAGCTACTTACTTACAAGTGCATGCCTTCAGTCCTATGTTTCGTATTAGTTAGTGTTAGGTAGTTAGGCTAATTATATACTTATAGCGTCTTTAAAGTAGACAGCCTCCTGCAGCAGGCTAGGTGCAGAGTAATTATACTAAGGATATATAACTACGCTAGTCAGCCTGAAATTATAATTCCTCTATATAGTTCTCTAAGAGCGCAACCTAGATTATATATCTACCCCCTTAAGACGAGAAATATACTGTTAGTTTGTTTAGTTACAGATACTTTTTCTTATATTCTCTAGCTTCTAATCAAGGTTAAGCTGAACTATAGAATTTTCGCGTTGTTAAAAGTTAGGAAGATTGTTGGCTAAAAATGCTGACAACCTATTTATATGTACTAGCATTAAAGAGAATCGTTAACTTCTTCCTTTTTTCTTAATAATAAAATCTTTAAATCTAATATAATAAAGTATTATTCGACGGCTGGAATAACTTAGGCGTGTTGTTCTGGCTTTTTTATATTAATATCAGTAGTGTTTAGGACTTGCAGCTAATAGAGCTTGCGATCTATAACTTTGATTAGAGGCTTTTATGCAGGTTAATAAAATATATTAAAGAGAATGTATAGCTTTCTATAGAAGAGTTAAAGAAATAGAGCTAGGTTAAAGACTAAAGGCAGAAGCTGTTCTTATTAAAGCTAAGAAGAGGTTATAGAATACTTAGCTAACAGCTACTATTAAATGCTGTCTTAGCTTACTATATTTAAGATTTATAATATCTGCCCTATCTCTAGCATATATATAACAAGAAGCTTACCTTATCCTAGAAAGTAAAAAAGGTCTAGGTATTAAGAGAAAGGGTACTAGAGTTGCAGATTATACTATATAGCAGAAAAAGTTGTTATAAAGCTTTCGCTCTAAAGAGATAGGCAGCCTGAGACCTTCCAGTATATTTCCTGTAATTGCAACCTTATATAAAGGTCAGCATAAGCCTGTAGAGATAAGCCAGCATATATAGTAGTTCATAGGAGCTTATATAGAAACTAACACTAAAATATATAGCAGTGCGTTAATATAAGTATATTTCTGCTTCTTTTCTTAAAGGTATTATTATAACTCTGTGAGAATAAGTTAATAGCCTGTAGTTATGCTGAAGTATAGTTATAGCAGTTAATATAAGATATATAAAAAGCCTTAAATCTATTAAAGATCTTATTACTATCAGCTGCTAGAGGCTGACTAAAGGTTTGCTCGAAGTTTTAAGCGTGAAAGAGGATATTATAGCTAATAAGATAATTTAAATCCGTCCTGCTTCTTAAAAGCGCTATAAACTTTTCTCTCCTTATAAGCTGATCACTAAATTCCTTGAACTTTTATATAAAGACAGCTTGCCTTGCTAGTAATTATTAATTTGCTAATCACTGCTATCTTTACTATATCTTTCAAATGCAGCAGCTGCATAGAAGCTTTCAACTTGCAAATAAAACGCAATTAATATATAAAGGAAACACGCTATATAACCCTAGAGTTTAAGTGCTCTATTTGCAGCTGTCCTTGCTTATTATAAGTAGCCTTATATTAACACTAAAAGGATACTAGCTATTAAGCACTCTAATAAAGTGCTATTAATATTATTGCTGTCTAGAAAACTGCTGTAGCTAGAAAGTCTAAGATATTAGCTGCTATAAAGCTAGAGATACTGCGCGATGAACTGCAAATATATAATCTTATTAACTTGAATAGCTAGGTTGCTACTCTCTATATACAGTTTCTCAGCTTTTCTTCTAGCTAAGAGCAGAATAAGATTAATTTAAGCTTCTTTCTCTTTATACTATTGCTTTATAAGTTGCTCTATTTATAATATAGCTTTCTAGGCAGAATACTATTAGAAGACAGCCTGCTGTTAAAAAAGTTATGCGTCTTTTATAATATTAGCTGTCTATCTAGTATCTTTATCTGCAGGAGTCAAGGTTCAGAGAAGAGCAATACTTTAGTATGCCTTCTCAAAAATTGCCTGATTCCTAGCAATCTAAGAAGACTGCCTTATCTACTCGCTAGTATTATCTTTCACTATAATATATTTGCGTCTGATGATAGTAGTTTTCTATATAAGGCAGCTTTCTTTACTTCTATTGCTAAAGCATTAGTTCGCGTTCTCTGCATGCTAATAAGCTTCTATACTCTAAAAGTAATAACAGCATCTCACTATATAGCTATATCTAATAGTTAGCAGCTGTTATAGATATTCTCTATAGCTAACTTCGTGTGGCTTTTAGAAGGTTTACAGCAGTATTTCTTAAGTTGATATTAAATCTCTTAGAATTAATAGTTTAGATCTTAATACTAGCAGAATGCTAGACTTTATAGTATTTCAGGAAGATGCTAAACCGCTTTACCTCTATGTTATACAGCGTATACTTTGAGATATACGACTAGAGCAGCAGGAAAAAGGCTTGCTATTTAACTATACTAAGTTTAAAAAAGCATTCGCGCAAGAGAAGTTCTTATAGAGGTAGTAAAGTCTTTTATAATAGCATCTTAAGACACTAGAAAGCTTTATAGTTAAAAGAAAGGTATAATCTGATAAAGAGATCTCTTAGGTGTTAAAAGTATAGTAATATTATCTAGATGCTGTCTTTATAGTTGCTAATATACCTCTAAGACTAAGCAGCTCACTATTATTAATCTCTCCTATCTCTATATTATAGCAGAAATAGTATGCCTGCTCTTCAACATCTATCTTTCTCTCTTTTTAGAGCAGAAATTAGATATTAGTTAGGTTATAGCACTAGATAAGGCGTATAAATATCTAGAGCAGTTAAGAGAAAGCTAGATATTTACAAAGTCTCTGCTGCAAACAGTCTACCTTTAGCAATATCTCAAGGTTTAGATATTTATATTAACGCAGAAACCTATGATTTTGCCGAGGCTTTTAGACTTATACACTATAACAATCATCTACTAGTTTATATCGCCTAATTAGCTGCAGGCTCTACACTGCTATCTTATAAATAAGGATAACTTCTTAGCAGATAAAGCAAGCCTAATTATATTATTCCCTAGGATCTTAGCGTTATGCATAAGACAGAGTCTTATATTTATACTTAGTACACTAATTAGAAGGTTGCAGGATATAGAGAAATCTATTAATAGCTTTTGCTAGAATATAAGTAAGCTAACTACTATTAAAATATATTCTCAGCTTATATAAGACAGAGAAAAGATAGTAATAGCTAGGCAGAATATATAGGTGCAGCTTGCATATCTGCACAGCAGTCAGGCCTGCTATAAGATCTGTTGCAAAATAGAAGAATATTAAGCATATTTATTACAGTTAATAAGGATAGATATATAGGCTATATATATAATATACACCCTGAAAGAGCGCAGGCAGTACTTTGCCTAAGTAAATATATATTACTATCTAAGGTATAGCAGCAAATAGAGAATCTATAGTAAGTAGTTCTGCTGAGGTTTATTATTCACTAGCTTGAATAGGTGATTGCAGCACTTCTCCAGCCTTGCCCTGCCCTTGTAGTAGAGTAGTCCTGCACTTAGGAACCTGAAGCAATAGGATGCCTATGCAGATTCAGCTGGCTGAAGAGCAGCCTGCTGTCTCTTGCTATATAGACAGAGCTTTACAGCTAGAGTATAAATTCCAGCCAGCTAGGGATTCTATTATATATTTAAAGCGCAGAGCAAATCGCACTTAGTTCTATATAGGTATAAAGCTTTACAGCTGTCTATAGCCTGCTGTTAATAAAGTGCTTTAAGAGATAGGTTTATCTTAGCAAGATATAAGAACTTAGCTAGTCCTAGCTAAATCTAGTATCTTGCGCGGCTAGTTTATTCAGGCTATATATATCAACAGACTAAGTTATTATAAGCAGCTATTTAATATTATTAACAGCATTCTGCTTAGTATTTAAGGCTAAAGTTATTAATATACCTATAACTTATAGCTAGCTAGCAGCTAAATGCTTAGCTAAAGTATGCATCTAAGTATAGTACTAGCTAGTACTAATAACAGAGTTTATTTAAACCTCTCAGAAGTATAACTATCTTATTTATTAAAGAAAAAGTAGTGGGTTTAGGCAGTGTGGCTAGTGAAGGAAATTAAGTATATATATTTCTAGCTGTTCACTGCTGCAAATTATAGCAGATATATCTTAATTTGCCTATACTTCACTTAAAACCTCTCACTTATCTATCACCTTATAAACAGGCTTTTTTCTGTTTTCTTTATCTTTTTTATAATATTAATTAACCTCTTTTTAGGCAGTTATATAAGGTATAGCATATATATATAAATAATATAAGATACTTCTCTAATTAGTAACTATAAAAAGATGCTTAATATAAAATATTTACTAATATACTTAGAACTATATTATTAAAGAAGATATAGTTTAGTTTTATTTGCTATATAGTATAAATAACTTAATATATAACTTAGAGACTAACCCTAGATATAATTTCTACTGCCTTTAAGCATATTAAGCTTATGCCTGTATTATGCATACTCCTAACTCCGCCACACAAACTTCATCACACCTCAAACATAAGCCTCTAGAAACAGAGAGCTCTGTTAGTATATTATTTCTATGGCCTCCCAGGGAATCTATATCAGTTGCTGACCAGCAAGAGCTAGCTTAAGCAGCTCTATGAACTATATGTTCACTTTAGTTTATAACAAATAATGTCTTCGTTTGCTACTATGCCTAGGCTGCTTACACTTAAATTTCCCTGCCTGACATGCCTAGGCAGCAAATCGCCCCAACTTCATCAGCGCCAGAAACGAGACATCAACTGTCTGATGCCATCTCAAGGACCTCAGCCTTGAACATGGGCTAATACGTGTCTTCCGCCCACTGAGTAAGATGGTTGAGTGCAAGAAGCGTGATAATGATTCCAAACTCGGTTGACGTGTTCCCAAACTCGACACTGCTGTAGAAAATAGACTTCTCACCTTGCATCACGCTAGCAACGAAAGTCTACCTATGGCCTCTGATAATGACGCCGGTAAGAACTGGATCGCCGGCATTTTGTGGCGGCGATGCTGCAGACCCCTCCATTGCGACGTGTGCCATGAACCCATCTGCATCATCGCCTTCTCCTCATCCTCCCCGGGACGCTTGGTCTCGAATGACACGACGATCGGGCTCTTGCACAGAATTCCGTGTTCCGTGTGATTGATGGTCACATCCGGGCGATTTTTACGAACCGCATTGATCCGGTCGGCCTCGGGACTTCCTTCCGGGGGACGAATAACCATGCAGAAGTCAACCACGTTGGATATCAACGATTTGGCCTTGTAAGCCTTAGTGACCTTTGCACCAGGACAATACGTGTAATCGACAAGGCTGTGCTGGCGGTTCGGCCGCAACGCCCACTCCATCATTGGAAGGTGCAACTCCGTGTTCCAACTCGGTTCGCCGTGGAAGTTCAGCTCGCAGTCTTCACCCTGATCTCGCAGCCATTTGACGAGATCACAGGGCGGAAATCGGAGACAAGGTGATATGGGATGGTCCTCGGAAAGGAAGGCGTGGTCTGGTATTTCAAAATTTTCGTACTAGCATTTGAGGAGCAAAGAGTTAGTCTACCCAAGAATCTCCAGGGGCAAGAGACGGGATGCGGAACAGCGCGCCCGTAGTAGGGAGCAAAAAAGGGAAGTACCTACCTCGGTACGCATGTGATGCGTCAGTATGTTAACACCATATCTTATGCTCTCCAGCTCTTTAACGAGTTTGTCAAGCGACGAGGGTAACTCGGCACGGCGCTTGGTCGCGAACTTGCGATGAACAAAGCCATCGGCCTCGAGGGCAAGTCTCTTGAGCTGTTTCGTAGGTGAGGACGTCCGCGACTGCGATGACGAAACGCTTTCCGCCGATGAAAGACTGGGCGTTGCCGTCCGTAAGCTCTGTTGATTGTTAAGCTCTGATGCTCGCGGTGTCGCTTGAATATCGTGGGTGTTTAGGGGATTGTTCGTGCTTCTTTCGTAGTTGCTGTCCTCGTCGTCCTGTTGGATGTCGTCATGCTTTCGTTTTGTTCTCGCCTGCGTGGAATCCATGAGATGATCCGCGGAACGTGGTGAGTGCGACGAGGGGGGCGATAATGGGAGCCTCGCCTCGTTGCTGGGATCGATACGGCGACGTTTTCGCCGGTGTCTGAGCGGCGGTTGATCGTCGTGTTGTTCGGCAATTTGCACGGTGGCCAACCAAGCATAAATCGCAGTGCAGAAGTCCAGCGAATCTGACATTGAGGCCGCAGTTCAGCGCCGATGGTGAAAACGAGTACTCATGGTCACAGGTACGATGGACAAAATGAGTATGAGTAGGTTTAAATGCTGCTAGTTTAATTTGCGATGCAATTCGGCTATGTTGGCTAGGCTACGACCAATGAAATGCCCGAACATTATCGCTGACTCAGCCGGTCGTAGCGGCGGTCTCGGTCCTCTGCCGCTGCAACCTTATATAGTCTGCAGATGTCAGCTCTTGCCTCGGACCTGATGCCTGAACCCCGACCTGAGCCCCAGCCTTATGTTGAGGTGGCTAGGCGTGCTCTCATACTGAAACTCTACTTACTTCGTTTAATATTTATCTCTTCCTTATCACTAGGACAGACCTTTAACTGTGATGAGCATAAGTTATTAATTATAACTTACTACTAGATATATCCTACTTTGAGAAGAGAATAAGTGATTTAGGAAAATAATCTGATCTAAATCCTAGAAGCATATTTAATAATATATGCTAGCTAATAATTAGATAAAAATTATTCTTCTGTATAAACTTACTAGTATATAAGACTCTAATAAGGCTTATAATAGAAGGAAATAGATAGATAACTCTTTAGTTCTTATAGCATCTAATTAACTTAGGTTTGCTGCTTTAGCAGGCAAATAAAAGTCTCTATAGCATAGGTTATATAGCCTAGCACTATATATATAAGCTGTACAGAGCACTCACTATTGCAGCGCCTAGTAATAATATAGCAAAGCTTGGCTGCTGTATATAGCTTGCTGCTGGCAATATATTTATGCTGTGATATCTTCTGACTTAGTGTTTTAGAGATTCCAGCTGTTATAGAAGAGTTAGTACTCTCTGCTAGCACTAGCATGCGCTGCCTTAACTCTTGCTAATTAAGGTAGCTAACCTTGCTAGTAGTATTAATACTGCCAGCCCTAAATTTGCTCTTACCTCTGCTTTCTATACTAACAAGGTCTTATAAAGTAATAATCTAGCTAGTCTTAGAGGAAATAAATTAAGTGTAGTATTTATAATATAATAATACTATATTAGATCAAGACTATATTATCTACTGGTTAATATGCTGTGAAAACAGTTACTAATACTTATAGCTTAAGTTATTAAAAGACTGCTTAAAAAAGATCTAATTTTTAGAAAGGCTATTATAAAGAGGACAGCTTACAGACTAGGCAATAGTATAGTGTAGTAGAGTCTATATATACTGTTAGCGCAGAACCTAGCAAGTTAAGCTGGAGTTTCTAGGGCGTTCTAATATATAACTTATAGCTAGCTGCTGCTAGTACTGTTTAATATAAGCTAGTTACTAATAAGATAATAGTATAAACTAATATTAGCAAAGCAAGCTGTAAAGCAGATATTCTTAAAAGACTTATAATCTTTTCTATATTCTATAGTCTCTTATGCTTCTGCTACTTAACAGCCTGTTTCAGAACAGGAAAGTATATAACAGCTATATTTTCGTTTAAGCAAAGCTAGGTCTCTAAGTCTAAGAGGTATATAAAGAGATTATATAAGATTCCTTCGTCTGAGCAGAGTTCTATATTATATTCACTAGTTCTTATATATAATTCAGTATATATCAGCGCAGCTTTATTATATATTATATCGCGTATATATCTCTATTAGATAGCTATAGCAGTAATATACTTGCCTGGCATTTCTATAATACTCTTTACTAGCAGTATAGCTAGGTATAGCACTATATATCTACTATAGCAAGCATTAAGATAACCTAGCAAATAGAACGCTATAAAATATATTCCTTCTATAAACTATTTATAAGCTTCTATTGCTATGCTATTATCTGAGAAATTAAAGTGGATTGCAGAACAGCTGACATATTAATAAATCCCTGAAGATATCAGATAACAGCAGCAAACACCTCTTAACAGATAACTATAAATAAGTATAATTTATATATATCACTCTTATAATTAAGCAATATAAAGGCTGCGAGCAAATTTATTAATAACTAGTATTTATTTTTAACACCTCTGAGCAGGAATAATTATAACCTCCTTACTGCTGCTATTAGCTGCAGCTGCACTCTCAGAGAAAGAAGTAACTTTAAGAGGGCTGAAGCCGTTCAAAAGAAGGTAGTTACTAGCTATACACACTTTAATACAGAGCAGCATAATAATGCCCTGTTAGCGAAGATTAATCTTGCTTTAATACTTAGAGATCTAAAGAAGCAAATTAACTATACTTATAATACTAAGCAAGATATTCTTAACAAGCTGTTAGTAACTACTAAAAAAGCCAGACAAAGCTTAAGAAATAAATTATAGTCTTATAGATATAAGAATAGCAAAAAGGTTATTATATAGAACGTTCTTATTAAGATTACTAAATAGGTAGACTATTTTAAGGGCGTCTTTAATATTACTGTGTTATATAATCTAGTTTATACTGCGCTGCTCTAGGCTAGTGTCTAATTCCTGTTAGATATAAGTAATATAACGTATTTATAATAACCTAGCTAATACTTAAAGGCTGCTATAAAGGATTTAACTATATATAATAAGCTTCTTAATAATACAGCTGATATTGCTGAGGTTATTTGTTATAATATGCTTATCAAGCGTATTATTCAGAACGCTCAGTCAGAAACTACAGATAAGCTCTGCCTCGCATTAACGAAGCTATATACAAGTATTATAGTATACCTAGCTAAGATAGTAGTATACTATAAACAAAATACTTTCAGTAAGTTAAATTGCTGTTACTTAGCACCTAGTCGCTCACCAGGCTAAAATAAATACTATAAAATAGGTTGCTGTTCTCTTCTAACCTAGATATAGTATCTAATACTATTAAGTAAGCATAGAACGATATAACTTAGTTATCTAATACCTTTAGCCTATTATATCAGTTATCTATTTAAATAGCATAAGAAGAAGCTGATACATTCAAGCTTAACTCTAAATACAAGCTAACCTACAAAAAATACTAGAGCGTTTCAACGCTCTAGTCTGCCAGTAAAATGAAACACTTCATCAGATAACTAACCAGATCAACTATAAGCCCTCTTTCCCAAGCACTCTAACTCTGCTAACATGCACAGGAGCGAAGAGAACAGCAATCTTAAGCTAGATCTCTGATAAACTCTATAAGATTTATTATAAGCTTATGTACAGTGAGGTACTCAAGGGCACAAAGCAATAGATCCTCTGCAACCTAACATTTTTGCACTAGGCAAATAAGAGTGCTTTGTCTGTTTTATAGCTCTATAGCATCCTAGGCTCTAGTAAGAGCAAATTAATATAAGTATTAGATATTGCTATAATCTTAAGTCTGACCTAGTTATAGGTCTGTTGTTATTAGCTAGGCTCTCTAGGCTTTTAGAGAGAAGCTAGCCTCAGCCTCTATATATTTCTACTGCTCCTGCAATCTAGCTAAGCCCGGCTGCTCTGATCCTTCCTGCATATTAGCCAGCATTGCACGACAACTTTCGACTTCCTCTTCCTTATTATTAGTTCTTAAACCTGCGGTAGCTGTATTCACGCAGCAGGAAGAAATAGTATTTACCTCCAGGCTACTTTATATTGATAAAACTAAAGGCTTAATACTTCAGCTGCTTAAAAAATATAAAGATGCTATAGTAACTATAGTGATTAATGCTCTTAATAAGTGCAATCCTGCTACTTAGGATATTTTGCTAGATATGCTTAAATATCTTCTAAATATATCTATATATTTGCTGAAGAACTTCATTTCAAGCTGTAATAACTAGGATATTATTTATAACCTGCAGAAATACTCTAATCTTACCCTGTTATCTAATTCTAACACTGCAGATATCAAGCTGTTTATAAGATTAGAAATAATATACCTTATTGCAAAAAGTTCTTTGCTGTGTTATAGTGAGAGAAAAGAAGAACTATATAATAAGATTATCTATAAACTGACTTACAGCGCATATAGTATATAAGTGCTTGCTGAGATTATTATAGGTTTCTGCAGCTTATAAGACTAGGTTCTGCTAGGCTGCCCTGCAACTACAAGCACTCTAGAGATATTACTCTGATATAGCAGTTTAAGCAAGACTCAGACGTTTGCTAAAGATGCTCAGGGACCTTTACTAAGAGATATTCACAAACATTAAAGAGTTCGAGGCTAAGTTAGATAGGCAAGTTACTTAAAATGCCTTGAGCTAGCTACTTTATAAGAAGGAATAACTGAAATTAGTAGTTTTCTTTAAAATAGTAACTACTACTAAGAATAGGCAGATATAATCTATATTAAGAGATTACTTGCTGTAATTATATAGGAATCTTGTCTTTTTTAATTTAATTTTTAATATATTTCAGTTTTTCTACTTATTAGTTTAAGAGTTTATAGAGAAGTTAGCAGCTTATATAACACTATATATAAACGCTCTCATTATAGAAGTATATCTTATTTATATTTGTTATATAAAACAGGAGCATTTGCAGTAGATACTATTTAATAAGTATTCTATTTAGTTCTAGCTAGACTATACCTAAGCAGCTGCTATCTAAAGAGGGATTAAATTAAAGACTAGGTTTTATAGATTCTTTTAAGATAACTAGTTAAGTAGATTTCTATATTAGCATGAATTAATAGGAAGCCTTATTATTATTTATTAACTTACTTATCAGCAGCTTTTATCTTTGCAGCTTATAATCTAACTAGTACTATAATAACAGGCTAATAGAAAGATCTTAAATATAAAGGATCTAGAAATAAGAACAGCTAGAGTTATGAAGAAGTTATAGCTAGATACAGAGAAGGTGGCATAATTTAATAGACATTTAATAGTTAAGTATACTTTGCAATATTAGAAGTAGTTCTTAAGGCTGCAGCAGCTAATAAGAAAAGTAGTAATAAAATTATAGCACTGCTTCTTAATAAGTATAGCAATAATATTAAGATCACTAAGCAAGTTATTAAAGCTGCAGCTGTGAATAAGTAGAGTAGTAATAAGATTATAGCACTGCTTCTTAATAAGCGCAGCAATAATATCTAAATCACTAAGGAAGTTATTAAAGCTGCAGCTGCGAATTTTAATATTTTAGAGTTAATACTTAAGACCTGCAGTAGAGAGACTATTACAGTAATTACATGCAATATATATTTAGTAGCTGCAGCTTATAGATATTTAGATTCTCTTTAGACGCTTTCAGATTATCTTTTACTAGAGCTGGTTAACTCTATATAAGAGTTAATAAAGTTAATAAGCATCTTTTACTAGTCTGCTAAAAATAGCAATATAAATCAGATCAAGCATCTTCTGAGCATTAATACTCAGTGTTTAACTAAAGATATCTTTAGTTAAACACTGCTATAAGTTGCTGCAAATTACAGGCAAGAAGAAGTAGTTCAGCTGCTAATATTATAACCAGAAGTTAATGCAAAGAAATTCAATGCATACCTTTCTAGAGCGCTTATAGAGGATTGCAAAACTAGTGTCTAATTTGCAGGTCTATTATATTTATTGAGCAGACTTTCTAAGGCTAAAATGCATAGCATTTTAACAGGGGTACTTTGATTCAGACCTATTATAGTTCTCAAAAAAGCTTGAAACAGCTTGTTATAGCGTTAAGCGCAAGAGAGATAAGCTTCAAAGCATAATTTGAGTTGGACAAGAGTGCTTGCTCGATGATTCACAAAAAAAAAAAAAAAAAAAAAAAAAAGATCGCATTTTAACCTGTATTTCTCTCAGTCTTTCGGGAGTTTTAATTGAGATATAAGCTTGACAGGCAACCTTAATATTTAGAATCAGGTCTTAGAAGCATTAGATATAAGAAGCAAGACAAGCGCTAAAAGGATCGCAGTGTTATAAGCTGCTTATTACGTAATTATGCAGATGGAATAGCAGCTTATTTAGACGGATTTATCTATAACATTGAATAGGAGTGAGAGGCAGCTGTTTATTGCTTATGCTAGTGAAAATAACTGTTGCTAATAGTTACTCTGAGCTTTTGTTATATTAGCTAACTATTAAAATATAAGGATAAGCTGTTAGCAATCTGGTTAATAATAAGCTATTCTAGGCCTATTAATAGGGTTATATAGTATCTAGCAAAGTATCTCTGCCTTATAAAATATATCTAATCTATAGAGAAGCTATACTTAACAGATAAATAATACTTGCAAAGCAGACACTAGTTTTATAATCTTCTGTATAGTAATATTTATATATCGCTTCCTCTCCTATAAATATTCTTAATATTTGAGAAGCTGAAAAGTGTTATGATAGGTTTCTGCCAACCTTAAGTATTAGCTGTATTAGCTGGTTTACAAACTAAAGAGTAGGTTAGGATAGTATAAGATAGTATAAGGGCAGCATATAATCAAGAGATACTTCGAAATATTTAAAACCAGCTCTATTAGCAGCTATTCTTATATTGCTAATTATGCTTATATATATACAGTAGAAATAACTTTAAGCCTAGCTTATATAGGTTAAGTTCAGAAAGATAAAGTGTGTTGCAAAAGGAAAGCAATATATAATTAATACTATATTTAATATAAGTATAATTAAACGAATAAATATAACTAAAAAATAGCTCTTATCTTAAGGATTACTTAGTCATCTATCTAGAATACTTCGTTAGACAGTATTAAGGTTATTAAGGCTGAAGAAGCTCTTAAGTATAACTAGTATACACTTTTTTTTCTCTGCCTAGTTACAGGCGCCTAGTTAGACTGTATAGTATAGAAAGCTGCAAACTGTACAAGGCTTAGCATCTCAAACTATAGGACTAAAAAGTTGCAAAGGCTGCACTATACTGTATAAACAACAGACTGAACAAGCTCTAGAAAATATAATAGAAATAGTAAGCTATCTCTAGTATATCTGCTTTAACTCTTATTATAAGAGCCCTGTCTCTATCTAATATCAGATATAACTACACTCTAAAAGATATCTATAAGAGATTATCTTAGATAACTCCTGCAGCTGAAGGCAAGGGTCCTGTTAGTATTATGCTGAGTAGGCCCTAGTTTATACTTCTGGCTCACAGCTTCTATATATATTATATCAGCTTTATCTGGACAGTAATATGCCTAAGTAACTAGTAGAAACAGCCTGGTAGTTAGGATGCACTACAGTATTATTATCTAATATAATTACTAGGATAACCTTGCTATAGCACTAAGGGTAGGAGATAAAGCAACTGTTCCTACTAAGTGCGGCAGCTTGCTAAGTATGCATAGCTGCTAGATGCTAGAACTTAACTGCTCTAGCTGTCTGCAGCCTGTTATTTCTAGAGTAGCTACCTTAGAGTGTTACTAGCTTTCTGCTAAATATTTATTAGAACAGACTGAGGTGCTGAAGCATTAGGTGTGGTAGCTGGAATATTATAAGCTGCCTTTGCTAAGGTTGCAGCTGAGGCTAATCTTTAAGCTACTCTGGAAAACAGGGCAGGGATTTGCCTAAAGCCTGGCATATAACCTGCTCCCTCAATTTGCAGGCTTAGTGATATCCTATATAATATATCTAGTATGTTTTATGAAGTGCTATCTATAGTTGCTCTTATAGGTGCTTAATACCAGCTTTATAATGCTACTTAGCAGGCAGCTTAGGTTGCTAGGTATCTCTACCTTTCTTTTATAGGACTATTGCAGGTGTACTCTGAATTACAGTCCTGTATAGTATTGCTTTTGCAGGTCTGCCTGAAGATAATATCTAGAATAAAAGACTGAAGGTTGCTTTAGCTCCTTATTCTATTCCTAAATCTTTTTTCTAGTTAGTACTATTAAAACTAATAAAAAGGCTCTTAATATGCTGAACTATATAAAGGATATTATTCAGTATATCTTTTATTAATTATTACTAGCTATTAACCTTCTATATAAGCTAGATATACTTATTAATATATTATAGTTATCCTTATATATTTTTGAGGCTGACGCAGAGACTAGTAATATAAGAGACATTTTAATATATTGTTCTATTACTCTTCTGCTTATAAGCTTGAGACTTTTCAAGCATAGTATTATCTGCTTCTGCTGCTGTCTATAATAATAGACACCTAAAAAGAGCTTTCTGTAGAGAAGTATTACCTTAGTACTAGACAGTATAAATTTAGAGATATAGTTATTATCTAAGATACTGTCTTTCTCAGGGGCTATAATAACCTTTATAGACTATCGCCCACTCTCTTCAATATATATATCTCTAGCTAGCAGCTTTTCGAGAAAGGTGAATTCAGAGTTCTCAAAAGAAATTAAAAAGTTAAGATCTATCTGGAATAATATCTATATACGCCAGCGCTGCAAGCAATTAGATGCAGCAAATCTATCTGCTATCTATGTAATCTGTTTATTTATAAGCATAGCAGCTATATAGTATCTCAAACCTATAGTTAGCTCTATAAGAAATAGACTCTGCTTAATACTGAGTAGATAACTGCAATACAGATAGACAGGTTTCAGTGTTTAGTCTAAAGCATGATAAAGGATATGCAGGAGGTGATCAAAAGGCTTAAATAAGGAGGGCGAACTATCTACTGCTATCTGCTTAAGAGCTAGATATGTCTGCCTCTGTTAAGCAGAGCTAACTTAAGTCTAGAGGAAGGATGTAAGGATATTGAGGAGGAAGTATATCTAGCGTAGCATAGCAATACTATTAATCTATAGCTATCTAGGCGTTATTTATAGCCTGCTTATCTGTTATTATTTGTTATAATTACTGAGCTAGATCTGCTATAGAATTGCTATATATAAGTAGGATAAAAGCTATTATATATTCAGATTAACAGGCTTTCTCTCTATATTAACTTTGCGTTAATAGTAACCAGACTGCTTTTAATCTAGTTACAGCTATATAGTTTTCTTGCTAAGAGTAAGATCTTAAAAGCCTTTAATATTCCTACAGACTTAGATCTTTCTGTCTGCAGCTTGCAAGGTTTATATTAAGTAGTATTTAGTGTCTCTCTTAGCACTATAAAGATTACTTAGGTTAAGTTTATTTAGAAGATATCTTTGCACTAACTATGCTTCGAAGGTTAATAAGTGCAGTATCTTATTTATATTATAGCAGCCTATACAGTAAAGATCCTAGTTAAGCAGTCTTATAGCATAATAAGAACTGCGTCCTGCTTTCTAGATTGCTGCCAGCTATTTATATTATCCTAGCTATAAGATAAGACTACTGCTCATCCTTAAGAAGCAGTCTCTAGCTGCTGCTGATAAAAATCTCTTTTTGTTCTGGAGTCTGGAATATATTTCATATCTAGACTACAGACTACTTATAGACTGATACAGACTACTTACAGAGACAGAGCTTAAAAAGCAGTTAGTGTAGCATAGTAATAAGTTATAGCTGAAGACCTAAGTTAGATACTTTATTATATATAGGCTTGCTAACTAAAAGTGCTTCGCATATATAGTAAGCCTCTGCTGTTTATATTACTAGTATAAGGCCTGTTGCAGCTGCTAGGTAGTATAGAGCTATCCTTTTAAATACTTTCTGCTTATAGAGTTCTCTGCTGAAGTGAGGGCTACCTATCAACAGTTTAACTACATACTAATAAGAGTAGGCTTATATTTAGTAGATCTATAACTAAAGACTTATCACCTAGAAAACTAAGCAAGTCTTAAGAGTCCTAGCCTGTTAAGTTTCCTAGTTTTATTCTATCCAGCAAGAGGCTTTAGTAACTAAAGGACCTTGCTATTTGCTAAACATAACTGCGCACTTTACTGCTCTCTCTTATAGCAGATTGCAGTATATACTGTCTGAGGAGGTGATATAAACCTAACAGCAACTAATAGCAGCCTGCTAGCATTTACAGGCAAACGCTCTAAAAACAGTAAGAATATTATAACTAGTAATAATAACTCTAAGCTATAGCAGTTGAAATATATAAGAGCACTAGCTCTGAGAACGAATAGCAACCTCTGAGAAGTAACAGACCTGCTGCAGGATGTTGTCTAAGATCTTAAATATAGCTTAGGCTTAGAAAATATTAAGATACTAACTGCTATTTAAAATCTGGCTGCTATGCACCTGGATCTAGGCGATACTAATGTTGCAGCTATCTTATTCCAGAGCATACTGTCTACAGCAGGCTAGGCTTTTAGAGAGGAGCATGCTTTTATAAGATGGTTGATAGCAAACCTTGCTAGTATGTGTGTCAGGCAGGGAAAACTTAATAAAGCTGAGGAATTGCAGCAAGATATACTTAAGAAGACGTAAGAAGCTATCTATAAGATATATTTAAACGCCTTTCCTGATATATATCTTAATATCTTTAAAGCGAAAGCCAGCCTTGCTAACACCTTGTGATATAAAGAAGAAAGCACTGAATCTAGTATATTGCTTGAGGATATATATAAAACAACAGTGGAAGCTTTTAATGCAGGCGTCTTAGAGATAATTAGTGCTATAAATAATTATGCTAACTAGCTTCAGGACTAAGACTAGTCAGATAAAGCAGAACCTCTGTTCGAAAAAGTGTTAATATAGAATCAGGATAAGTTTAGTAAAAGGCACTTTTATATAGCTATGCTGAGGCTTAACCTTGCAGCTGTATACTAAAGTAAAAGCAGGTTAGAAGATATAAAAGCACTGCTTAGACAGTTATATAATATTCTTAGTTAGTTAGAAGATAGCTACAGACTAGAGAAGATTATTATAGGCAACTATTTAACTATTATCTTCTTCTCTATAAGCTTAGACAGAAGAGAATATAAGAGGCTGGAAGAAGCTATCTATCTGCATAAAACTCTAGTAGCAGCAGCTTATTTAACTCTAAGCTAAAAGTATCTGCTTATAGAGAATATAATAATAAAACTTAGTTATATAGCAGAGATCCTACAGAAGGTTACAGAATAAAGGCATGAAATTATGCGCACTGCTAGCCTCTTCAAATATATATGCTGTACGTCTGCTTACAGCTGCTTATATCTAATCTTTAATACTACTTACTAATACTATAATTAATTAACATAGTTAATAAGCGAAGCAATCAGACAAGCGAAGCGATCACCCAACCCCAACCACAGCACATTTCTAACTCGTACACAACACCCACAGAATCAATTGAGTTCAAACTACTCAGAAACCTCTTCATTAGATGTTTCTTCAATAAACTGACATGTTCGCGCATTATGACCAGTGTTCCCACAGACACCACATCGCCGTTGACCTGTTTCCGTCCTCAGCCGACAGCCACTACTCCAGCGCGTTTCCTCCTCAATCTGAGCTGTCGCCTCTCTCTGCGACTGAAGGTCCTCAGCCTCAGCTACAGTAAGACTTCCTCCTTGTCTGAGACGTGTTTTCTTAGCCCTTCTACGTCGGCTAAGTAGGTTATTCTCTTCCTGAAGGATCTGGACCTCAGACCTTAGTAAGGCAATCTGGTGCATAAATCCCTGCGCTCCCTTTGATAGATGCTCTACAGCTTCAATAATTGAAGTTGGGGAGCTATTCTGATGGCGAGAGATCCTCTTTTTAATGAGTTCAGACTGAGAAGACGCCTTAGTTAGGTTGTTTGGCGTCTGAGAAGTCTACGCAGGAGGTGTTGTTGGAAGGGACCCTGGAGGCGTTAGAGTGTGTAACTTGATATCAAGCTTTGAAAGCATACTTTCAGCACTTAGAGGGACAAGCCCAGCCCTTCTGAAACCTCCCTGGATGTTTTTAACTGTGAGGGCTTGTGTAAATGCCTCGCGAAACGCAGGGAAGAAGTCTTCCTTTGTAATATACGTATTACCCCGGCGCATCTTATCCTCAATTTGTCGACCATAAGCCTTCTTTAGTGGCCCAAAACACCCAACATCTAAGGGCTGAAGCAGATGAGACGAATAGGCTGGCATACAGAGTGTGACGATATTATTTTCCTTATAATATATCTCAAAGTTAGCAGCATGGTGACTTTCATGCCTATCGATAACGAGGAGGCGATAACTGCCACTTGCACGCGGTTTTGTATGCCGATCAAAGTGCTGGAGCTAATCTAGGCCTCTTTCGTTTGTTGTCCATCCGTTTTCAGATGTTGCGATAACCCAGTTGCGTGGGAGACTAGTTTCTGTATACCACGTGGAGAGGTGATATTAGCCTGCAACAATAATATACAGCGGAACGCTATAGCCTGACGAGTTAATAGCCTGAATAACTGTAACCTATTAACAGTCACCAGGCTGCATTATTTTCGTGTTTGAACGCCTTTCAGAACTTATAACAACTATCCCAGATGCAATCTAGCCTATTATAAACCCAGTCTCATCAAAATTATAGATATCAGAGTCCACAATACCATATTTCGCAATTATATTCGCTATAAAACGAAACCATGCATTTATCGCGTCTAGATCTTCGTATTAGGCCCTCTTATAGTTATACTTGCGAAAAAAGCGCGTCTGGAGCTGCAGTTATCGCTTGATGAAGTTCGAAGCCCAGCGCTTCCCAACTGGGGGCGCGTCGCGGTCGGCAAGCAGTCGATTAGCCATATCTTCCACACCACTGATGCGAGGAGGAAACGATCGGGAATCCAGGTCGAGGATATACTCAACTAGCTTCTCCTCTTCAAGCTCCGTTAGTTTGCGTGAGTTAGGTATAGTATCACGTCGTGATAGCTTTCCCTTCATTCGGTCGCGTAGCGTTGAGTAAGGCACTGAGTAGATCTGGGATGCAGCTCTTAAGCTAAGATTATTGCTTCGTTTGATTGCTTAGGTAGCTAAGTTTAATTAAGCTTCTTTATTTGCTGATGACATGGTTGTGTGTAGCGTAATATAAATGTAAAGGTAGGAGATAGGTATGTTGCGGTCGGGTGATCGCTTCGCTTGTCTGATCGCTTCGCTTATCAACCATGTTATAGGGTTAGTAATAAGCTATCTTAAGGATTATTATTAAAGTTTATACTAAGCTTTTATTAGCAGCTGAAATTAGTCTTGCTGCTAATAGTATAAAGGTGTATAGAAGTGTTGTTAGCTAGTATGTTTATATAGGTTAAGTGTGATTTAGCTGCTGGTTAATCTGTGCGTCTAGCTTCTCTATATATATATCAAACTTAACTATCTTTTTAATAACGCTTATGTATAGCAACCAGTCCTTTAGATTAGATATGCTCTTTTCTCTAAGACAGTATAATAAGCTCCCACTCTATAATTCCGCCTGTAGATGCAATTAAATCCTTTATGCTGTCTACTGTATGCAGCAGGACAGGATGTTTTCTATTGTTCCTGCTGCGCGCTGATCTAATTACTATTATTACGCTGAAAAGGTTTCTTCTGTATATCTAGACAGTATTAATGTTATAAATTGCCTATTTAAGTTGCAGAGCAGCATAGCTATTATAATATCTTTAGATTTTTCTGTTATACTGTAATATTATAAGTCTATATTATGCGTTTATTTGTTATTATTAATAATAATCTCTATTACTGTGATGTTGTCTGTTGTTTAGTGTATTTGTTATCTGGATGCTTTAGTTAGAGAGCAGACCTTATTAGGATTAGGAATAGTAATAGAATAGCAAAGCTATTCAGGACTTATATATAGTATAACTTAAGCTTCACTTAAGGTCAGACTTCTATAGCTCTTCAGCAATTAACTTTATATTAATTCTTATAAATACTTCAGCTTACTTTTACTGCAAATTATTTATTAAGTCTAAGACTAATCACTTTAGCTATAACTATAACTATTATTATTAGTATTAATCTCTAACTTCTATTAGCAGACCTTACTATTAGATAGCTAACTATAATAATAAGTTAAGCTAATAGCTATATATAAATAGCTGTATCTTAATACGTTCTAGCATAGAATTACTAAGTAGGCGCTCTGCCTAAGCTTTAGAAGACTAGAATTAAGTATTCTTAATTATAAACCTAATATTTAATATACTTAAAGCCTGATCTTTATTAAACTTAAACCTCTTCGCTAGGCCTAGCTTATCTGCCTTATTCTTAGGCTGCACTATCCCCTATACTACTACCTCTATAATCTCCTTCACACCTAGTATATCTTTATATTAAATCAATATCTACGCTGTTGCTGCGCTGTGTATGCTCTCTAAGATAGCATCCCCCTCCTATATACCTATCTTAAATATTACACGATTATTCTACCCAGGTATACGCTTATACCCTGCCTATATTAGTGTCTGGAGCATAATAAAGTATGTCGGCCAGTATATAATATATATGCAGAAGATAACTTTAAGGCTTTTAAGGTTAACTTTCTTTGCCTGGCAGCCTATAAGCTACTAGAAGAAGGTAAGGTTAGAGAGTATATCTATGTCTAGGATATTGCTGCAGCTAGATTTCTCTACAGCATATTTAGAGGATATATTTATATTGAAAATAAGCGTGCTAGCAGCAGGGTTAATAATATTGCTGTATATAGCTTAAGACAGCTGAGAGAAGTTAGTATAGATTTTGCTTTAAAAGATAGGCTCTAACTCTAGGAGCAAAAATATAAGAAGCTTTGCAAGCTGTTTACTTACTTTCTCTATCTCTCTGTTTGCCTGCTTAAACTTATATTTATAAAAATAAATAGATAATACTTCTGTTTTCTTATTAATAAGGAACACCTAGTTACTAAGCACCTTGCTTAGAAACTTTAGATTTTCTAGTATTATCTTATTATTATTATTATAGGGATACTACTATATATACTAGCTCTATCCTTACTATGCTGCAGCAGCAGGGTCCTGGAATAGGCTGACTATAGATATGCTGCTGTTTACTGCTTTTGCGCCTGTGTTATCTACTAGTATGAGGGTCTGGAGGTACTCACCCTTCTTGACGCAGCCTTTGTAGTTGGCGGCGAAGTTAGGGAATGCGTGCGCATGCTTAGAGAGCGTGGGCGGGGGTGTGGGTGATATGGTGAAGAGGATAGTATAGAGGAGTAGGAGGATCAGTAGCAACAGGCTCTGCAGCCTAGAAAAGAATGTTTTGCTGGATATTGTGAAAAGAGCAGTACTTGTTATAGCAGGTTTATTAATAATAATAGTACTAGAGCGGCAGTCAGGCTTGATCCTGAGTATATAGGCTCTCTGTCTCTTTATTAATAATTTGCAGGATATAAAAGAATTGAATTATCTATTTCTGTGTAGGGAAAAGAGGGCGAGAGAGGCTAATATCAGAATAACTAACTTTTAATTAAAGATTATTTCTCTAGAAGGGTGGAGGGGTAGTAAGGTTATATTAGAACTTATATTTATTATATAGCTAATATATTTATAGGATATACTATATATAGATCAGTAGTATAAAATATAATTAAAAACCTCTTTTCTTGCCTTATAAAATAGCCTTTCAAACTTCAAGATATTCGTTTGCAAATAAGGGGAATAACTTAATTAATATAAATATAGAGCCTGTATAGAAGGGCTGTCTCTAAGGCTGGGAGGAATATAGTTTAGGCTGGAAAAGCTATATAGCTTAGTATTTTAAACAACCTTTTAAGCCTAGCTATATCTAATTTATAGAGGTTTATACTATACTATAAAAATTCTGTTTATACTTTAATAAATACCTACTAAGTATTATAATAGCTGAAAGGTATTAAAACCTAGCTCTAAAAGCCCTGGAAACCTAGGCCTACTAAGTAAGACCTCTTTTCCAGGCTTCTCTAAGAGCTTCCTCTCTAGAGACCTCTTTCCCAGGCCTTCCCTTCTAGAGCCCTCCTTTATATATAGAGATATTTACTAATTACTTGCAATAAATTAGCAAGTATAGCATTGCGATATAGTAATTAAGTTAATTTTAAGCTTTAAACTTAATTAATTACCTTGCAAAAAGCGCTATTCCCTCTAAGCCCTATTAATTCATAATAAGTAGCTTTCACTTATAAGCGAGGGAAATTCCCAAACTCTCAAGGTATCTGAAGTCTAATATAAGATAAGTTATCTTTAGCTTATAATCAGGCCCTAGTAAGCCCCCCCAACACTCCACTTCACCTCAAGGTCTACGATAGAGCCGCCGCACCTAAGGCCTGAGCGCCAGCCTAGATCTCATCTTTGTCAGCCATGCCCAAGTTATGCCAGTTGCACCAGTTGCGCCAGTTGCGCCAGGCGCTCAAAAGCAGATCAATTGAAACACCACGCTAAGCTTGCGACCAGTGCAATCAAATTATCTTAAGCTCTTCTTTAGTAACTATTTTTGCTATATATATAGCAAAGACTCTAATTTAGTAGCATAGCTTTCATGTTATAAAATAGTACAACTCAATCATAGTATATAGTGACAGATCTGGGGCTGGAATATGCTGCTCGCCTGCCACTTAATAAAGGCTGCTATAGTGTTGCTAGCTTAGTTATTAATGCCAGATAAATAACAAATTGCGCCCTCTTTATACAGTCTATCTATTAGCTATAGAGGTTTTTCTGTGAAGCCCAGTTCATCCTGGCCCTCATGCATGCCTTTGTCATATTTACCCAGCAGTCCAGAAGGTGTACCCGCAGGCAAAAGCCTCACATACGAAAGCATAAAAGAAAGGTTCAAACTGGAAAGAAAAATGAAGCAAGAATCAGTGTCAATTTGTGCATGATCTAAAGTATAGCACGAAGACAATTGACTTAACCAGTATTACATACATCTGACTAAACCTGTTTATAGACTTCGTCAAACACGGGTACCCAAGAAGCAGTTGCACGACGGAGTCAGCAAGACACTCGACATGAAACACCCTATCAAGCACGATTGCCGGTGTTTTGCTTCTCAGGGCGTTGTCGATGAGGATCTCAAGCATGTCCAAGCTCTTGAGACCACACGCCAGCGCGAGTGATTCCGTTGCTTCGGCTCCCTCGGCCAGCAGATCCTCGACGATCTCGATGTGGCCATTGCGAATAGCTTCCTCCAAAGCCGGTTCATCGTTGGCTCGCGCCCCGGCAGAAAGCAGCCGACGCACCGCCCAAGAGTTCCCTTTTGAGGCTGCTACACGAAGGGGAGTGCTGTTTTTGATATTGATGTTGATGTCCACGCCGCTGGAGATGAGAAATTCGATCATTTCCGTGTGCCCTCCTGCAATAGCCTCGTGTATCGGACTTGCGCAATCTTGGGAGGGTTCACTCTTTTGAATGTACCCCAACGCACCGGCTTTGATTAAATCTGTCGCAATTTTGACGTCTCCATTTCTTGCCGTGAGGACTAAAGCGCTCTGCAACTCTCCTTTAATGTCTGGTAGAATCGTAGATTTAGCCAGAACAATTCTGACAATGGCCAAGCTGGAAGTCTGGACTGCTGCCTGCAGTATTCCTCTCATGTCGCTTTCCAAGGTTCCCGCGCCATGATCAAGCAGAATTTGCACAATCTTTTCGTGACCATCAACTAATGCTGCCCTCAAAGCCGTCTTCCATAGTCCTCCGGTGATACGAACCTGCGCCCCGGCGTTCAGAAGTTTTTGCGTCATCGCATCGTGACCGCATCGGGCAGAAGCTTGCAAGGCAGTGCCGTAGTAGTATCCGGTGCTGTTGACATTGGTCCCCCGCGACAAGAGCAGGTCAACAAAGCTGTTCTGGTCGAGGAAAGCAGCCATTTGCAAAACTAAACCCCATTTCGTGTCTGTCGTTCTGGCCTCTGGCATTTGGCGCAAGAGGAATTCAAGAACTGCTCCAGATCCCTCCGTGAAGACGTACTCCAGAGAAGGGGCGAAGCGGAAGCTCCCATCGGAGTGAATGAGGTTATTATGGAAATCGGTTCTGAAAATGTCTCCTTCGAAGAAACGCAGAGCCCTGGCGATCAGGTGATCTTGAGCTTTAGAGTCTTTTGGAAGGAGTGCTCCCGCCGAGACAAGTCTGCGCACTATTGGCAACGCTGACATTTCTCTCCCAGCTGCTTCTAGTAGAGCGCTCCTGGTAGAGTTGAAATACAGATGACGCCAATCTTGGTCACTTAGATCATGGCATTGCTTCAGGGTGGGTGGGACACGCCCTGTGACTTCCAGGTCCGCACCTACTGCGATCATACGGGCCACAATGCTTTCTGAGCAGTATTTCGCAGCCATATGGATCGGGTACATTCTTTGCCCGCCCAGGTCATTGACGCTACTACCGGTTTTCAGAAGCAGGGCTATTGTCCGCCCTTGTTGGTGTTGCGTAGCCTTCCTGGATTGGGTTATATCTCTTGACATCAACAAGGTTGGGTAGAAATCGCTGAGTTTGGGGTCAAATCTTCTGGCGAATCCTTGGAGTGCCGCTTGAAGTGGCGTTATGATCAAGCCTGGACTTTCATCATCCCCAAGCACTTGTGAAGTGAGCGGCGCTTCGTGTTTGTCCTGGTAAAACGGATGGCGTCCAACTGCCTGCAGCGAGCATGTATAACGACTCAGTCTGAACTTGAGCTTCAGTCCGTTATCCACCACGTGCGCGTTGACATCAGCGCCTAGGTCGGCAATCAGATATTGGACAGCGTCGATATGGCCGCTCTCACTCGATACTAATAACGCGCAATCGAAAGTAGTCTTGCTCAGTGGCCGCAGCATGTCCGAAGAATCAGCGAAGAGTAGCTTCATCATTTCCACATGTCCGCTTGCAGCAGCTGCAAGAAATGCGTCTTCTTCTGACTTCGGGATTCGATCTGGGAGAGAGGGTGACTTTAAAATCAGTCTAGCGACGGCTTCTCTCCCATACCACGCACAGAGCTGGATCCCTCCCTCTATCTCTCCAGAGAGTAGTTTGTGGTGTTCGGTACGAAAGATTGCGGTCGCAAGCCCGATATCTCCAGTCTTACAGCTCAACGCGAAGTCTAGCAGCACTGTTTCTTTGCCTACTTCTTCCTCGTGATATTTGTCCGTGGTGTTGTTCAGCCTGCTTCGCAAGCTCGTGTACTGGTTCTCAGAGAGGTGGTCTGACACCCATTCGAGGACCTCATTTGTACCGAATTTATGGGGTTCAATCTTGGTTTTGGGCTGCACCTTTGGTTTTGGCCGACTCACATCAAAGTCGACAAGCATGCGAATGATAGCAAAGTGTCCATTCTCTGCCGCAGCCTCAATAGCTTTTCTGATATGGTGTTCTGCAACGACCCATGGGTCTCGTTGCCTGAGAAGTAAGTTAATCACATCCTCGCGGCCTGAACATGCAGCATGCTCAAGAGGAGATCTAGAGCTTTGAACAGCATATGAACTTCCAAAGCCAGCAGTTGACGGTTTTTTGGTTTCGTGTTTGCTGTTGTGCGCTGCGATCCCAGCGATTTGGAAGATAATCTCCATGTCGGCAATCGGCCATTCCTCTTGTCTGGGTTGAACGCCAGGATGTATGAGTTGTGGCTTTGAATTCGTCTTACTTTGACCTTTGACTTTATGTCGACCTGGAGAAGCATCTCTAAGGAGAGATTTGTAGGGTGATGGGTCTGGTTTCGGATTGTAGCAGGATACGGCCCCCATGGGAAAGCTAGGCTTGTAGCCTCTCCGCCGCAGTAGCTCCACGATCTCTTCATGGCCTCCTCGAGAAGCGGCATCGAAGACATCTTGACAATATCCAACTTGATGGACTTTCGCCTGAGCATCTAGCAGCACTTCAACAGCTTCAGCTCGACCATGGTAAGCCGCAGCTTGCAGAGCTGATCCGTAGAATCCTGTTTTCTGATTGACCCGAGCCCCTTCTTGGATGAGGAGCCTCAGGATGGTAGTATGTCCGTTCAGCACAGCAGCCTGAAGTGAATCGCCGAACGGACCGCAAGCATCAATACGTGCCCCTTTGCCCAACAGTAGTCGGACAATAGACTGGTAATTGAGTAATGAGGCCACCCTGAGTGGTGACCCTAGTGTACCACCGATCTCCATGTCCATTCCCTGATCCAGGAGGAACTCGACCATGGACTTGTGGTTGAATAAGGTCGCAAGCGCAACAGCGTCTGAAGGGATGAGATCTCGGTTGGCGGATCTTTGGCTTAGAAATTGACGTACAATTCCGGTCTGCCCACCCTGTACGGCCTTTCTGAATTTCGTTTCGAATCTCGTCGTCTCGGTCTTTTCCATGCGAAGAACAGAATATCGAGGCAGTTGAAGTTGCTGAATTACCTTGACAAACCCGACAAGGGCAGCGTCTTGGAGAGCCTCCTCGTAATCGTCTTCAGTCTGGACTGCGGAATCTACTTTCAACAGGTAGAGAGCCACGTCTTCTCGCCCACCCCGGCAAGCAGCCTCAAACGCAGTTTTGAACACAGAACCGCACGAGACCTTGGCCCCAGACTGGTGAAGTATTTTTACCACTTCCAAATGACCCAAAAAGCATGCTGCGTGTAGCGGACTGCCATATTTTCCACATTCGACATCGATGAGAGCGCCATGCTCCATCAGCAACAACATTGCCGATGACTGTCCGAGAGCCGCCGCCAGGTATACAGCGGTGTGACCCGACTCGTTCTGCAGGTTTACATCCAAGTCATCGATATTTGCCAAAACATCGCTCAGAATGCAGTCCAGTCCGAATATGCTTAGAGTGAATATGAAACCAAAGTCGGATGCGGAAATTGCATTCAAGGATGGTTTCAGAGCGTGGTCTCTCGGCAGCAATGGGGCGATATCTTGTGCATTCCTAGTCCAGGTCTCGAAACAGAGCGTGGTATCCCAATCCTCGTCGAAGATGAACGTCGTTATGTCCTTTACGAGAATATTGGTCGTGGGCGTATCTTCGCTCAACTTTAACGCTAGGTTTGAGTGAACCGGCCAGTACATAGCTGCATAGACGGTCGGGCTCTTCGGGCGCGCGCTCTCTGTAGCTACCGTGACTGTCTCCTCCGACGCCTGGATAGCTATTCAGTGAAGCCTCCTCTGGCTCTTCTCCGTCGGGGACCTGCTCCGGCTCGGTCGCTTCTCCTGGGAATGGTCTGGTTTTAATGACGACCGCGTCGTTCGTCTTTAGCCGGATCCCGGCTTAGATTCCCGACGCCGGCCGGCTGCAGGGTCGCCCGTTCGGAGTGGCACCTCGGCTGTTCGTCATAGGTGGACCTGATCTTACTTATAATCTCCTCACGGATCGTGGTGGGGTACGTGCCGTTCCGCTAGCCCTGTGCGTGGAGTGGCTTGATTAATCTAGCTACGAGCGCTGCGGGCGCGCCTGCAAAGGGGTATGGCCGACGCCTTACGTAAAGACGGGATTCGGGCCGGCATTTGGGCCTCGGGCCCGGGCCCGGCCGACTTCCGTCTTGCACCCTGCGAGGGACAAGGCGCCATGGCAGCAATTTATATCACTTGCTTGCGCGGATGTGGCTGTGTTGGCTCGTGGTCCTGTGATGGAGTGCTGACAAAGGCAAATGTATCACCTCTGGATCGTCCTCTTCCAGGGTGATTTCTGACGGCTGCTCCGATCGCAAAGCGTGGCCTTCGTCGAAGTGAGGTCCTATCAAAAAAGCGACATATGTTGATGCTGCGACAAGGATCTCGGGATGAGCCAAGTATCTATGGAGGGCTCTGTGTGGCCACGACGAAGTATCAGGGCCATGTCGGCGTGCGAACGAAACTCATTAGGAGCACTTTCGTCACCGCGTCCAAATACGTTGTGCTCTTTTGCCATTGATCATGTAGTTCGACCTGATACAGAAGGCCATGTAGTGAGTGACGCTTGACATGGGCTATTGCAGAACCCTCTCAGGGTTCATCCCTTTATCAAGCGGAAGATTGGATCGTACACTCATCCACAAGCGAAAGTTGTTTGCACATCCTCGGCGACTTCTGGCGAACCGACCGTGAGTTCGCGCATGGAACTCGGAGCATGCTTGCCGGACATTTCCGGCTGTTCTCAGTAAAATACCAACGCAGCCCTCCTTGTCTACATGCAGGTGTATCTGCAGCAAAACCCGCGAGGCCTGTCGCCACCAGTTAGAAGACTTTTACGGGTCGAAGAACTTCGAAGCAGCTGCTCTCTCAATATAACACCGATCTCACATCGAAATCAGCTCTTCAGTGCTGAAAGACCCCAGACGCTATTCATCGCACGCCGTAAGTATGGCCAAGATGAAATACGATGAGTATGTTTCGCTATCGACGCCTATAACCTTCTCTGACTTTGTCTGGAATTCTGGCTTCCGACTTTTTCAAGTTTCTCGTGGGCGCCGAGCGTCGGACCTTCCATCTTCATAGCACGTTGGTCGCTCGGCAATCCAAGGCACTCCATAAGCTCTTGTACGACAGTATGAAAGAGGCCCAGGAACGCAGCGTATAGTGGTTGGACGTTGACGTACCGACCTTCGTTCGACTCGGAGAGTTCATATATACGGGCGATTACCACGCTGCGCCGTACACGAACCGCATCGTTCCAGACCCGGTCGTCAGCGATGCCTTACCTGCGGAACCGGTTGCCGAGATCGTCCGGGGTCCCAGTCTCACTAAGAGCAAAAATGGTGCGACGTGGAATTCCAAGCCATCAGCTTATCTACGTCCTGCAAGTGGATTGCTCTGGACCGAGTTCAGCCAGCTTTACGCGGACTTAGTCCAACCAATATGCGCGAGAACGGGCCAAGCGACGACTACACCGATGTATTTCCCGGTCACGCTAATGTCTACGTGTTCGCAGATTGCTGCTGGATCGCTACCCTCTGGGCTCTGTCGCTTGGAAAGCTGCGAAAATTCCTGGAGATTTTCGGTCTGTACCAGACAGGTGTCCAGGATGTCATCAGGCTGATTCGATACTGCTACCAGAAAACCGCGGACAAAGTGAATGAGGAAGACGAGCTGAGAACACTTGTGAACATGTACACGGCCTGCAAGGTAGAGACGCTGTGGGAAGACGGAGAGTTCGCTGGCTTGGTCGAAACGAACGGCGAATACGCGAAAGGCTTGGTCAATTTCAATGTGCAACGCATGAGCTGAAGACGTGCTGAATGTGCTGTCAAAGTGAATCAGCCATCGCATCATCAATTAACTACATAGGATGAAGGATGATTCGAAAAACCCAGTTCGATGAGGCGAAGTCGGCCGCAATCAAGGCCAAGCTACCGAGGCGGGGGATGACGAAGACCAACCAACGGCGGCCGCAATCTCAAACGATCGTTAGGCAAAAGTGCCGCCAGGACCATCTTGGGTCCTTACTGCGCTATTGGGCCAGAGTTTTGCCCCCTGTGCTGGTATCTGTGGCTCAAGCAGACCAAGTGCAGTACATCAATCGCGGGCGAAAGACCAGCCATTCAGCTTATTCCAGAGCTTCCTGCAGGACCACCAATCACCACAATACGTAGCTGTGGGGTAACACTTACCTATAACACCATAAGTCGGCTACACTCCAAACAACGCCCACCTTGTGGTACTCAGGCACAGGGCAGCTGAAGGCTGCTGCTACACTTACTTCAGGGTGTCATCGGCGTCGGCAATGCGACTGGCGACAGGGTTCGGAACGGTCTTGGAGAAATATGTTCACAGGGGGGCAGCTTGCCCTCCCTGGTTGGAGGTCCCTGGGCAAACCTGGGCGGGCAAGGCGCTTTTGACTTCTCGGAGACGTTGATTGTCAAAGCCAGAGCTCATGGTATGGCAACGCCTTACAGGCTGCATGTGCCGAAGGTCAAGAAAGCATCGCTCAAATGTTGCTAGACAACGGTGCCAAAGTTAACGCGACCGGCGGACACTACAACACTGCACTCCAAGCTGCATGCGCCGAAGGATATTCAATCTTGGCACGCAAGCTCCTTGACCAAGGAGCTGAACTCAACGCAACTGGCGGGCATTATGGAAGCGCCCTTCAAGCCGCTTCTCTCACTGGGCGGCGGGAAATCGTACAACTTCTGTTGGACAGGAATGCCAATCCGAATGCGGGAGGCGGTTCCTACGGTAGTCCCCTCGCAGCTGCGTCATTTGGAGGACACGTAAAGATCGTCAACATGTTGTTGGAGGCGGGAGCCGAGATCAACGCCCAACGCAATTCCCGCAGTGCCCTTCAAGTCGCGTGCTGGGAAGGTCATGGAGACATCGCGAAAATCCTCGTGGGCAAAGGGGCAGACATCCATGCTCACCACGAATATTGTGGCGATGCCCTTCAAGCAGCGTCTTACAAAGGTTACACCGAAGTGGTACGAATGTTGCTCGATGAGGGGGCCAACCTACGCGCGCCGGGCGGGTGGTTTGGCGACGCTGTGCATGCTGCAATGGCCGGCTTCAACGCAGAGACTAGACAAGTCCTGCTCACCCATGCTATGAGTAAACCTTAGTTCAGACTGCTACTAAGTAAGCCCAAGAAATACCAAGCACCCCCACCTCCGACTTGCTCACATTCTCTCCATGATGGTTGTGAGCCGAGACTGTTGTTCTACAGCATATCGTTCTGCCAAGGCGTCCTCACTGTCGTGCCTTCCAGCACCCCGCGTTCTATCTGTCTCCGATTCCCGATGGTGCCCCGGCGTCACTCGTGCCTGCGCCGCCCTTGCTGACGGGCTGTCTGGTGGTTGGTACTTGCGTCTACATATTGACGTGCCAATATCGCCGGCAGACTGAGTTTCGGCGGCTTCAGACAGTCCAGCAGAGTACCCAAGTGAAGCCCAAGTGGCATAAGACGTCCCACGGAAGAGAGGACGATGATTTCTTACATACCTGTAACGACTATGGATAGCAACGTTTGCGTCCTCACGCCAGCACACACGGCCTTGTTGCAAGATGGACGATCTCGAGTGAACCGGGGCGCATCGGGAGTCTATCATGGCCTCTCCGTGATCAAATATACGCCCTGCCTCCCATGCAGAGCGGGCCGTCCGTTGACGAAAGGAGTTGCACGGACCCATCCCGTAGAATGGTATTCGAGATTGTGGCCGATGCTAATCGGGTCAGTTGAAATGACCTGTTCGTGCCAAAGGCACCATGCGCATGGTATCCCTCGATGGCTCGAACGACACCGGCATCCGTGAGAGTGCCAGAGACACAGACGCTGCGACTGCTCAGGGTGCACTGGCGTACATGGATTGGTTGTTGGGACGATAAAAAAACGATGGTGGAGCTATGAACGTAGATGTTGTAGAACTGGTTCCGCATCAGGAAATGGCCGCCAGGCTCGACTTAATCAATGTTATGTATAGCTGGAAGATAAAAGCTGCGTCGTTCCGTCGTTTATCGATTGCGTTCTCTCATCTCGTGGTGTGGCTATTGGCGAGTGGCTTCACTGATTTCTGATGATTTGAAGCCCATGTAAACAAGCTGTCCGCTTGCAAGAGAAGAACAGGAAAGCACGAGGCAAAAAGGGACAAAAAACAACAGGATGATAAACAAACCTGCTGTGGACTGACTCGAGGTTGTATCTGAGGCATGTGGGGAACCGTGTTGCGTACGTGAGAGCTCGTGACTGGCATGCGCGGAGCATGACCCCTCCCTACCCCGCGATCCGCCCCACCTTCTCTCGTTGTTTGTCACAGAGCCCGCTGACGCACCCGTTGAACGGGCAAAGAGCGGATGATTCATACCCAATTGACGCAAATGCGGAACCATGGAGTCAACAGGAACTTTTCTTTCTCATTTGTCTGATCACATTTGTCTGCACCGATACATAGCCTAAAATGCACACTTTCCAGCTGAAGTCCAATTGCGCTTTCCAATGCCCACGCGACCGGAGCCTTCAAGCCCATCGAAGTTGTGCCTGTATGTGCCCATGCCGAGGATGCCCGACTATTCCACCAGCAAATCTTCAAAGCACCTGCACCATAACCTGCGCAGAGGAGTCTATTTGTAGATTGGTTCCGTCAACTGATGATGAGTCCACGCGTGTTGCTGACCGACAAGAGCCAGCTCGATCTGGTCAAAGCTGCCACGCAGCGCCAGAGATCCTTGAATTTCGGCTGCCGATTCCCAAATGCTAAAAAGAACGCGTTTGTCCTGCATCTGCCAGACGAACACAGCTTTCTCGCATGGTTTGCAAAAAAAAAAAAAAAAAAAAAAAATCCATTTGTGTTCATGACGGGACCATGATGGTGACGCGGGTTGAAGTCGATAAATGCCGTAAAGGACGGCAACATGAAATAGCCGTGGGTCTTACCATTTTTCGACGGCGTAAGTAAACGTATCCCGACTTCATCAGCACGAAGTCTTCCGTAAAGCCCCATATTGTCCCTGGTTTTTCGCGGCTGTGTTTCCACCTCCATTTCCCTTCCTTCATATCCCACAACGAGAAGTCCTGTACAGCCTGTCCCACGGTATCGCCTCCGCCGTTTTGGGACTGGTGGGACGTTACGATTACAACATCGTCGCCATCGCCGTCGACCTGATGAATGACCGCACCAGTGATCGTCACCATCCCGGAAGATGCTGTCTCGACCTTGAGCGGCCCCAACTGGTCTTCCCTGGGTTTTGAAGGTGGCCGATTTGGGTTTTCGTTGATGCCTGTCTGCTCGTAGACTCAAGTCGTGCGTCAGCCGTATCAAACGCACCTGGCGATGAGGATCTGACAGTAGCCTTCCCGCAGTGCTCGACAAATCGCATGTCCACTCGGTGTCTTGGAAGGCCACTTTTATCTCACGAGCGCCTTTTTTGATGATGAACCCATGTCTTTCATATCGCTCGCTCTTCTCGTCCTCGGGCATACGCACCCAGTGGAGTTTTCCATCGCTGCGCAGTCGCAGTTGCGGTCCTGTCACGCCGATGTTGCACGCCAGGTTCCAACATCCGTCGGGCAGATCGGGCAACGCTCTACTTTCTTCGCCTGCCGGTCGAGACGGCTTTTCTGCGATGACGGCTGCCGGGTCCGGGATGTGTGGGAGGTGGCGGCGACCTATCTGGTAGGACGACCTATCTGGTAGGACGGATTAGTCTCTGCTGACGAGCCTGCCCAACGTACTCACGGGTGTCGAAGTTCATCATGAGCAACACGATGCGGTCGCGCCAGTGAGCTTCTTCGTGGCGACGTCGGTCTTGTGGACGGCTGTTACAGAGCCTTTTCGAAAGAGAATGGGATCATAGAGGAACGGAAGCATTCTACATGCTTTTCATTGCGATTCGTCGTTGTTTGGATCAGACGGTGTTTGGCGTAATGACAAGACCAGGCAGCTCAGAAGGCAAGGGTTTCGTTGGCAGCCAGACCATCTCGTCGTGGATACCTCGGCGTCTCCAACGACAAGGCTTGACTGACAACCCTGCTTTGCACTCGTTGCGCTCACCGCCTGGTGTGGCGGTTCAGTCCACCAGACGCGCAAATCATCAGCTTGTCCCCAGCGCGATACGCCCAGCCGGCCGGCAGGAACAGCATGGTAAGCCACCCTCCCGCTGGACCGCTGCGCTGCACTTGCAGGCGCTGCGGAGGCCCTGTCCTCCTCAGTAACGATCACTAGCCGCCAGATGCTGGCACGTCATGGTCGGGCCCTTCCTTGCCGCCGCGGGCTACGGCGCCAAGGTATGGTGTCCCACCACCGGGGCCTTCTCTGTCAAAAGGGCACCGGACGCGACAGCCGGCCGGCCGCCGCGTGCTGCTTCGTTCCTTTGGCAAAAGCGCGCTGGGCCCGGCCTCCATCTACCTTAGTTCAGGCGGCCGGCTCCCACCATCGGACGGGGGCAGGGCTGTTTCATTGGCGGTCACGCTGGAAATTGCGCGACGCCGTGGCCAGTCAGGGTTTCCCTGCAAGCGGCCCCCGGCGCGAGGCACGATACCCCTGGCCACTTGACAGAGTCATGCAGAAGAATTGGTTCAACGCGGGAAGACCAGTCCAAACGCCGGACGTGATGGAGGCGGAGCGATCGAGGCACGGCGCAAGCATGCAACTCACTCGCTTGGAATTCACTGCAGTGCCCCACAGGACGTGTCCAGCACAAGATACATCGGAGTAGGTGCAGTGAAGTATCTCGACACGCCCGGCCGGTCCATGGTCTCTCCTGCGGCTGCCCAGTCTTTCTACCCCCTTCCCACAGGTCCCCTCCGCCGCAGCTCCGCCTGTGAGCCCGCTTCTGCAAGTCATCTGGAGTAGGGTCGCCAGGTTTGGCGACAACGTGGGCGGCGGGGGAGAAGACCTGGAGCAAAGTTCAACCGTTCTACCGGAGCACATTCCATGTACTGTATGGCAGCGCGAGCCGGAAACTTGATTGCTACGAGGAGTTTAGTGTCAGGTCGATTGGTCCTGCTATGGACGGTGATGTTGAACACCTGTTCCAGTTCCAAGATTGAAGCGCTGATGTGGGCCAGGTCGCACGCGCGGCTGAGTCTTGGACAAGCTCCCCCACCCCAACTTCTGCCAAAAGTCAGGTATGATTCATCTAGACAGCTGAAGTTTACAGTTTCCTGTAGCACATGGCGAGCCGCTGTTTTAACATATCCTCAGCCGAGAGCCTTTGGTCTCGATCTGTTGAGACCTGCGCTTTAGGCCCGAAGTCGAAGAATGCAAATGCCGCTTCAGTGATGGCGACGCCATCTGTGGATGCGATCAGAAGCTGACCTTCTTCGGCAGTCCACGTCTCTGATTCGGGTAGAGGTGGCGCTCCGACGAGTATCGACAATCTGCAGATGGCCTCGTGAGAGACCTTGTTCTGCCCGACGAATTTCTTCCACGCGGCGGGAAAGTCCTTGCCGGCCCCCTCCCAGTTCCACGAGCCCCCACCGACGTGACAGACGACTGCAATCTGCGCGTCGATCCCAGCCAGCCGCCTGGTGTGCTGTCCGCTGTCTGTTGGGGAAATGTTGACGTTCAGTGCCCATGTGTTGCGCCTGATGGGCGCGTTTCCCACACAGAACTGCCATTGTCCGCTTGCGCTGGTGGGTACCAAACAAATCGCGCCGCAATGTTGCCGGATCCGGTGCTGGCACGTGGTTGCTCCTGCCGCATAATTGTGAATAATGGCAAAACAGCCTGCGCAGCGTGGGGGAGCTACCTTTGGGCTCTTCATGGTCTGCGAGCAATTCTGGAATCTGGTTGGAATTATCGTTCCGAGCAGCTTTGTTGTGAGCCATCGCTTTGGTCTTCGTTGACATGGATCGAAAAACAAAGTACGTGGCGCATGTTGGGCGATCCTCATACTTCTAAGCAAGGAGAAACTTCAGATGGTCTAAGCGGTTCCATAGGCAGACTTCGTCGGATGAGCTGTGCGACAGTGACAGCTGTCGACTTGGCTGCGCAGGTGGGCCCGTGCGAGACGCGTGAGGCAGTCAGTGCTAGCTGCGTAGCGCTGCAGGAAACCACAGACCGAAAGAAAGAAGAGACTTCACGGCATTCTCATTCGATGTGCTGGCCACGTCGCGTGGGGCACAGATGAGCGTGGGTCGAGAGATTTACTCACTTGCGCCGTACCCTGAGCGACGCGCCGAACAGCTTGGGACGTGTTACACCACTTAAGTTGGCCTTGTTGGCCATCGCGGGCGCGTAGGCACCGCTAAACGTTGGCACGGTTCTGTATGAGGGCGTATATACAAAGTCTCTTTCTCTGGAGATTTTCTGGGCCTAGGTCTGAAACCGATAAGTCGCCCTCACCTAGATTTCTATGAGAGCAACATACTCTAGTGCTTTTAGCCAGTAGGCGTTTCTACCAAGGCAGAAGTAACAGGCTAACATTTAGAATCCCTGGGGAGGTATAACTTAGTAGCCAGTTAGCGACAAGCATTTACTTTTAACGGCTTACCTGCTAGAGATAAAATTAAACTGTAGGTATCTTTTCCTTGTAAGGCTTATTCGAGCTTCTTAATAAGCTATATCAGATGTCTCGTGTTTTACAGTAAAAATACCGTCCGAGCCATTTTCTGCTTCTAAAGGGACACTCGGGCCATGATGGAGTGGCTTCATTGTTGTATGCCCCATAGCTCTGGCCTTAGCCAGCCCAGCTATATACGGGGGTCGGAGCGGGCGTACTATGCCCCGAGCTAAGATCCCGGCTCCCACAAGGCCAACCTGGCTCGCGGGCCGCGCGCGATCCCGGCCAGATAGGCGTGCTCGACCAATCAGCTGCGGTCGTCCGAGGACCATTCTAGCTGTGTCAATCCACGGGGGCTAAGGCTGGCTATATAAAGCGCGCTTATGAGGGGCGTCATGCTTAGCCACCGCTAGTCGCGTAGCTTCGGGCTTCCCGGCGTGGGAGGAGAAAAAGGCTTCAGTGACGTAGCGGAGTAGGAATGGACATTGGCGTCTATGGCGCTGGTTTCGCCGAAAGCTACGGCTGGCACTAACGTGGCCACTCAGCAACAGAACCACAGGCGATTTGCGCCTCGCACAAGGCAGCAACGAATAGGGTCTCTGTATGAAAAGAATGCAAAATGAACCAAACCTTGCTCCGAGCTCCCGACATCTCCGTTCTCGGCCGCAATAACCAGCGCGGGCACTGTCAGCGGTAGTAATTTGAGTTTTAATTTGGGTTTGGCCGTCTTCGTGTGCCTTCACATCTGATGATTACGGCGTAGTTGACTGATGCGAGACGGAACGCCCATAAGGGGAAGATCTACGGATATTAGGGATGGGCTGGCCAAGGCCAGCCAGGCTATACGGGGGGCACAGCGGCCATACGATGCCCCGAGAGGGCCAGGGATCCCGGCTCGTCTCGAGCCCAGCTGAGATCTCTGGCCACGCCGGAGCAACTGCCCGACACCCGGCGTCTGTGAACCCGCTCTCTGCCGCAGCACACCGCCTAGCCCTCGCATGCATCCCCGCAACCAGGCGCCTAACCTTCCAAAGTCCGCACCTTCTTTAGTTCAGAACGATCGGTGGCACCTCTACATTTAACAAGCCAAAGGGCCAGCCCTCTACAACACCTTGAAGATAGCATAGACTATTCTCGATGCTGGTGTAGGGCCAGCACGCTAAGACGATAACTATTTCGCGCGGAGTGGCCACTCCAATCAGATTCGGTCACGTGGTGCGGAAGGTAACGCAGGCCGACAACATACTCCAACCCGATCGGTCACTCACAATCATCGCCAGCCGTAGGTTATCGAAAAGAAATCAACCAAGTTCAAAATCCCACTAACCAATAATTGTGTATTCGTAGGAAAGGCGACCATGGATTTCGCACCACAGCCGGCACCTAAAGGTTACAGCTATATCGAGGATGCTCCCCGCAAGTTTCAGGACAAACAAATTGAGCTCGACCCTCCAAGTAGTATCGATTTTCTCACACCGCTGTGGGAGGTGGGCATGCAACAAGTTCTAAAGGGAAAAAACGCGCGACAAGCCACACTATTTGTCCAGAAAGGGCTATCTCGTGTCTACGCTACTCCGGCCGGGAAACGTTTGGTCGACAGAGTCGCCAGTGTTTCCCTTAACAAGTCAGTTCAAGGAGCCGCCGCTGTAAGCCACGTTTCCAAGATTTTGCGTACCCATGGCATCACAAGTTTCGGTGCCATGGCGTTCAATGATGGCAAGCTATTCGTGGAATACTGTCAGGGAAATATCGATGGGAGTGAGCTTAGGAAGGGGTTGTTCAAGGAGTCGATTGGTCAGGGAGGGGACATGCTAGGATGGGTCATCGGAGCTTCCGTTGCTGGGACGTTGTTATGCGGGCCCGTCGGAGCTGCTGTAATTTCATTTGCCGGCTCGACGATAGGTCGTTCAGTTGGGAACATGGCTGCTGGATTACTCTTTGCATAGCAAATGGGATTGCAGGCAAGATACGAGAGTGTTATGTCACTGCCGTTTGCTGCTTTGATTTGAACTGTTCGATCGCCGTTGGTCACAAGCGCTTGCGGATTCGTATGAAGTTCTAACGAGATCGGCCTCTGAGCTACTGCTGTATGGAACAGCGCCCGACATTATGACCTTCTGCAACATCGCGGAGTCGACTTTGGCGCCTTTTGAGAGTTGGAAATTGTTGCCAGCGGGGGGCGACAACCGCATGGCTTGCGGAGAGGTACGGAAGGACGCGAGTGTCTGAAGAACTCCTATGTTCGCGCTTGTTGCGAAGGCTAGTGTCGCCAGCCATATCATCAACTTAAACTTGCTAACTCCTGGTATGACATCTCGGTGAAGATCGATCCAGTTCCTGGCAATAAATCCAGATAATTCCAGCAGCAGACCAGAGTCATAGGCAATCTCAGTGATGACAGATATGCCACTCCAGTAGGAAACCTCTGAGGTCTGTTTCAAATAGTCCCGGAGATAGCTTCCAAAGCTCGGCGGGAGAGACTGGAACAGTGCAGGTTGGTTGGAGAAAACCATGCGCGCTACAGAGTGAGACCTTGAGTTCGAGGAGGTGACAGATCGATCTCGAGGTTCATAGTCTTTGTCTTTCGTTATGCAACGTCGTTCCACCCCAAAGCCAGAGATCCGAAACGTGGATGATCGAACATTGTCCCTATCAAGAAGATGTGCGTTAGCGTGGTCCAAGGCTGGAGGTTTGACATATCAGTCCAGATATAAGAAGTCTAATCTGGATGCATGATCGAAAATTAAGCGCACACGGTCAAGGAAGAGGCTGTGCTGTGACAGGAAACTCAGCCCCTTTTCCTAATGTACAGTCTGCATGACACGCTCATGGGCGGGATAGTAGGACCTCCCAGGCGTCAACCTGGCAATGAAAGAGAGAAGCCGCACATTCTCGTGGCTTAGACAATCAAACAATTTCGCAGAAGCCGAACCGAGAATGGTTAAAGCTTCCTCAGTCCCAGTTTTCCCCGTGAGCAGATCCAGCAGACAGAACGAAGTCAGAGCATGGAGATAAGCGAGAAAAAGCTTGCTCTGCAGGCTCCGTTGCTCACTAATCGGCCAAGCCTCTCATCAACGTCATAGGTGTGTACTTTGCGGTAGGAGTCTTTTGCGATGTGGACTTGAACATGGTCTGCCAGGGCATCTGTGATGTTCTAGATCCCCAGCAGAACGTCAGCATAGGTATCAATTTGACGGATGAGAAGACGAACTAAGGGCTGGGGTAGCCACCAACGCGGATGAATGGAGGTCCTTCGTGAGGGGCTTCTTGGCCTTCTCAAGCTTGAGGAGTGTGTGGCTGTAAGGGAGACGGTACTGCTGGGTAAAGTGACCCGTACAAGGTGGCAGTTCCTGCCTGCGGGCGAGGGCTGACGTCTGTGGGCACAGCAGGCGGTGCCATCTGGTGTGTCGTAAGCAGGGCGAGTGCCTTGTAGCCCACCTGTTTCGATACAGCACCAAGCCATTGCTTGCCGACGTAATCAAACTTGACGCGCATCTCCATCTTCGCGATGTCTTCGGTGTATGTGCGAGCCTTGTTCGTCAGCATGGTTTCGATGGCTTGCGCCACAGCGTATAGATCGGAGTTGCCGTTGACGACATAGGACTTGACGTCTTGGTGAAAGGTCTTCGTAGGCGAGTTGGTCCTCACGCCGAAGTTCTCATAGGCAGTGATGAAGCAGCCTGCCCACTGATGGTGTAGAGGTAGATAGGTCGTGGTGACGTAGGCGCGAGAGCCTCTTGGTCGCTGAACTCTTTCATGAGCCTAGCCCAGGCAAGGTCGAAAGCAGGCTCGCTTTTGGCGTAGATCACACGCTGCCACAGCTGGTACAAGCCGTCAGGTGTATACTCAACTGCATCGTCAGGAACAAAACGAGGCTGGGCCACAGCCACGCTAGCCACCGCATCCTCTGCCTCGGCAGGTTCATCTTCATCAGCGTTGACACCCTCCTCTAGCTGGTGACCCCTCCACTTCTTCTTGGCGTTGAGGGTGGTGTTGGCGTTGATGTGGAAGACGCACAGCTGCGACTGCGTATCGTGCCAGATGCTGATGATGGATGCACGCAAGGCATCCTCGAAGTCTGTGATAGCAACCTAGGGTCTCAGCATTAATCTCGCTTCAAATTGACTCAATGGAGGCCATCAGGAAGTCCTTCACGTCTTTCGGTTGAGCCGATGCCCAGGGTACAGTTGTAGAGGGAGCCAAAATCTATGGTGCCGGTGACCTGAAACAGAGGCATCCAGAGGCGTCTTGAAGGGGTTGACCTTGTAGGTGTTATCGAGGCCGATGACCTCGTGGAACTGCTTCCACATCTTCTCGCACCATGGGTCGGTCCATACGAAGGCGTCAGGGAGGGTGGGATCTTCGGCACTCCATTGGATGCGATGCTTGTGCCCCATAGACTGCAGAATGTGAATGAACTGCTGTACAGCAGTGCGACCGTCGAGCTCTTGAAGTCGGAGGCGTTGCCGGGCGTTATCGACGTCCTTCTGCTTGACAAGCGAGCCAGGGACGGCCTCGCGAACGATGGAGGCGACCTCACATGAGTTGACGGCCTTATGCTTGGAAACGCTGGCGATGAGGCTCTTCTGGGCGTCGGTAAGCTTGCGATGAACTCGGTTCGCAGAATGGTCGAGAGAAGGAGGGTGGTTGTGCGGAAGGCTCTGGACCTCGAAGATCCAGCCTCAGTTATTGGCTTTGCGAGCAGAAGCAACGTCATACTAGGAGCAGTCGTTCTTGTTGGTCCCGGTCTTTCGGTTGCCGAAGCCCTCCGACGCGCGCAAGGCGTCGCGATCGCAGAGAATTCTGTAGTAGGTAGGCTTCTCGGTGCCGTCGGGCTGGAAGCGGGCGTTGGACGCGTTGCGGCGAACGATCGCGTAGCCGTTAGCGTCGGCGTGGGCTTGGAGACGTTCTTGAAGGATATCGATCGGTGCCGCGGCCTGGCCATCAATGCCACCGTTTTGGGGGTGTCGATGCTGTTTTCAGCGGACGCGTCTTAAAAGCGTCGCGAGAGGCCTCTATCATGTAGAGCGCGCGCGCGCGCTCAAATTGACAGTAAAAACGTGGCTGTAGAAGAAAGTCTCGTCGCGGTGTTGTGGAAGGTTGAAGTTGACGTCGAGGTAGGTGGGCTGCGCACGTGGGACGCAAAGAAAACGACGGGATTGCCAGAGAAGCGGGGGCTCTGTCCGGCTAGCAAAACTCTTTCTTTTTTTGTTGTAGAAAGGGAATTGTTTTAACACCTACTAAGCTACGAGGTAGTGGCAGATATCCTATCTGCATCCTGGGGTGACCACATCCCATCCGCACACGCCTGAACGTTATGGGGATAACGCCAACTTACATTCCCTATCCACGGACTTGATGAAGCAAACCCAGTCACTCTCGTCCTGATCAGCGGGTCGTTCTCCTGTCTACTTCGCAATCACAAGACCAGTTTGACAGACTTGTGATATTTACAATCATCTCAATGCTCCCTCGGTGTGAGAATATGTCTTACCAAGAAAAGGTTGTCTAATTGCTCCTTAATCCCAAGATTGTTGATGTCCTGATTTGCGAGCCGAATCTACTTTGCCACTGGAGTCGACTTCGATCATGGCGCAGCTGCCATAGATTCCCGACGTGACAACATCTTTCGAAGTCAGGTGCGCCGTGTCCAAAGTACACCAAGAATCGCTCTTATTTTGGAGACTTTCAAAAGCAGAGATACGGCCGGCGACACCTACACCGGAGTTCTGTTGCATCGGAGCAGCGGATCCTTCTACGCAGTACGCAGTAGGCCTACACATCCGTAGCGTAGCCAACAGATAACGCGAAGGGTCTTGAAAACCTACGTGGCTCACAAGGACGCGACTGTCAAATCCGCTACCACCGCCTCTTCGATACAACATCATAGTGGCGATTGCGGATGCTTGGTTGTGTAGCGCAATGACTGTGAGAACGCAGCTGTAGACTATATCTGACAAGGCAGTCTCGATCAGCAACTGTCGACACGGGTCAGGCCCGGACCAGATTCTACTGCGTAGTATGGGCTTTCCGCCGACAAAATGCCGGTTTATCGCGCCAGATCCTTATCATTCTGACCAGCCAATACAGTGGCAGAGCACACCGTGCCGTCAGGCAACGGGGGTTTCACTCAGCGTGGTCGGCTGCCTTGTGTGACTGGGGTGAGTTGTAGGCAGGGGTGCCTTGCGAGATACCACACAACACCTGTTCATGGAAGCCTAGAGTGGCTTATTGACCAGATTGCTCACAGCTTATCCCCACATTTCAATAGCCAGCCAACGTGACAGGAGCTCAGAGTGACTTTTGGCGGAGGTTGATTGTCATCGGTATAAGCAACAAACAGCTGCCTCTCACTCCCATTCAACGTTGTGGGCAAATCCGTCTACCTGAGCCGCCATTCCCGCTGCGCAATCAGAAGCTTATGGCACCGCGACCCTTTTGGCGCTTGCCTCGCTTCTTGCGTCCACTGCCTCCAAGACCTGCTCCTGAATGTCGCTGTTGCCCGTCGAGCTCACATCCCAATCCAAAGTCCAGAAAGACCGAGATAAATTCAGATCAAAATGCGATATTTTTTTTTAATGGTCAAGCAAGTGTTCTTGTTCAACTCATACCGTGCTTTGAAGCTTATCTCTCTTGCGCCCAACGCTGCATCAAGCCGTTTGGAGCTCCTTTGAAAATGTACCCCCCTTCCAAATGCCATGTACCTTAGCCTTGGATAATCTGTGCTTAATCAACATAATAGAACTGCGAAGTGGCTATGTAGGCGATCTGCAAGCGTATGATTTTTCGCGCAGCGCGGCGCGCAGCGGCGGTATTTGATAGCGCCTGGAAGGCCGAAGTAAAAGACTTTGAATATTTCGGGAGAACGCCGTGGATGATAAATCGCCGTATATGTGTCTGGATGAAGGAAGTGCGGGCTACTCTGACGGTGGCCTTTGTACTTCTCTTTCCTGCTCGACCTCAGGTGAAATCTCGCGCTCGTGCTCTTCCCGAAAGTGGCCGAATCCTCTTCGAGACTGTCAAACTCAACCTGACTGAGGGGTTCAGTGTTCGAGCCAGCCTTATGTCAACCGTCTGGTGCAGTTCATCTCAATGTTAGAGAAACTAGTGTGATATGGCTGTAGAAGTTGGTGAGACGGAGTAATCTTTGCAAGAAAGTTCGCGTGGTCAATGGCGCGACCGTTATGTGAGGGGGTCCAATATTCGCCGCCCGATTATACTGTTTCTGTATGCTCAACGTGGACCACTGAAGACGAGGCAAACCGTCGGGCAAACCGCGAGGCATCCAATGACTTGATGAACGTCCCTAACAGCTCGGGCAAGATTTGTCAGCGGCGGACACTGGTTCTTGCCTTTGTGGAAATACTGTCGCAGTACGATTTACGCAAACGGGCGGAGAGAGAGAGAGAAAGGACGTGTTTGTTTTGTCTGGGCGCGCACCGCGCAGGTCTGGGCGTCTGAGACGACCTGCAAAGACATAAAACTGCACCCACTCCCACCTACTGTTCCTCCGAAGCCTGGCTTTCTTTTTGAGCTTTCTATAATAATCCCTCTCCGCAGTTATCTTCTTGCTATTGTGAGTCACGTCGCGTGGAGTTAGAACGGCCCACCCATTAACTACACTACTTTTGGTCCAACATCGCATCCCAACAGTCAGCGGGCAGTCCACCAAGTAAACCAAAACCAGCGTAAACACCGTTACAACCGGAAATGAAAGTCAATCCCATAATCATCACGCTGACGCTGCTCGCGCCTGTATAGACCGCAGCCCTCGAACCCAGCCCGCATGCCTCGGACGTTTCCTTCCTCGCAATAGTAGAAGAGCGCAACAGTAACGCGAATGAGGATGAGAAGCTCTGGAAGTGTAAAGGCGGCGGAGGCGGCGGCGGAGGCGGCGTAGGCGGCGTAGGCAGCGGCGGCAGAGGAGGCTCTTTAAGTGTGTCTATCAAGAGAAAGTTCTAGCAGTAACAGTGGCAGTCGCTCTGGAGGTAGTAGTTCTGGCGGCAGTTGTTCAGGCCCTGGCTCTGGCTCCAGCTCTAGCACTTCAAGTTCAGGTGGCTCATCAAATTCTTGTATAGGTTATTCTAGTAGCAGAGGCAGAAGTAGTAGAGCCAGTAGCATTAGAGGTACTGCTAGAGGTAGTAGTTATAATAACTCCAGCAGGTCCACAAAGACCAGCAGCAGCCCTACGCTAGCCTATAGCAGTTTATATAGTAATAGCACTAAGGTTCCTTATACTACCAGCGCATTAAGAAGGCCTAGTAGTATTACCCTTTTCTTGCTAATTAGTAGAGGTCTCACTTTCTAGCCTAGTCTCTAGCTTACAGGCGCCTATATATACTCTTACTCCTACCTATATCACTTCTATAACTAGTTAGTATATAAGAACTAGACAAAGCTAGTTATATATAGCTATGCTGATCACTAGCCCTGCATATGCGACGAGAACAACAGCACCGAGTATATAAGTGCCCTCCTCAGTAACAGCAGCTACCAGGGCCTGAACCAGTCCGTTATTACTAAGGGCATCTATAACGACACCGACACTATTCTTATTAATGGTACCCTCCCCAACAGCACGACCGCCTCAGGCGGTACTGATAATGTCGGCACCACCTCAGCCGCTTTCCGGGCCGTTTCTGAGGCTCTAGGCCTCTGGACCTTGTTGGTTGTGGTCCTGACCACCGTCTTCGCCGCATAATATATGGAGAAACGTCTGCATGATCCAGATTGGCGGCTGTTATCTTTTGCTTGTTCCCCAAAGGGGTCTTGGGCGCTCAACACTAATCGCGGAGGCTTTTTAGACTGGCCAGGACAACTAGACCAGGCACTGGCAACACAAACGTTGAGTTTGGAGGTGAATACTGTACTCGTCATCAATCGTCAGCTCATAGTCAAACACATCATCATCGATGTCACTGAACTATCTGTCCTAAAGTCATCCTCAAAAGGTTGCTCTATGGCGAGAATTTTTCAACCACGACTTGCCATGATACTACTGACGCACATGCTCAGGCCGTTCTCATGAAACTCTAGCACAATCTGCATAACAGATCGCATGATTTGGAAGTGATCATCAATCATAGATAGTGCCTGTTTGACCACCTGTAGGTTATCCTGGTCGTTAAACGTTAGTTCCCCAGCGTTTGTGCTGGCCAGAAATGTTGTCAGCGTGCTTAAGTTGATGCGGCTTTTGAGAATGGCCATCAGAACAGTAGCGGCGCGGTTGTCTTCGAGCGTTGACTGCGGTGGGCTCCAGAGAGAAACATCGGGAAACCGAATCAGTATGTTCGTTCGGGCCAAGACCATTGGTCGACGGGCTGCTCCACCAATGATACAGTACGAGCTCGTATATGTTATTTCGAAGTTCGCCAGCAAGATCGAGGATGTCAATAGCTGTTTTGGCGGGCAAAAGCTACAATTGACTCGTTAGGCACGAAGCTCAGGGTGGGCCTGTGGGATGGAGAGGTGCATGAGACACTGCAACTGGAAGTCCTAGTGAAGCTTGGACTTGGAGAGCCCATCACATACAATGGTCACGACCATGTGTTGTTACGTGTCGAAGGTGATGCAGCCGTAGAAATATGGACAGGTTTTCCGGTCAGTACAATTGTGTCAAATAGGGTCGTACACGGATGTTATGGGCCCGAGTGACCGGGCCGTGCCGGCCTCTGTCCCATGCTTCCTGGCGCAGGTAGCCCTTTGAGCTTTCGTGGGGAATCAGTTGTCTTTCGGCGGCTTTATCGATGTGTGGTACTGATGCAATCGACCAGGGTTCGTCAGGCCAGGTCAGCTGATGACACCAACCTCCAGTGCTTTCATCTGTTGCGATTTACGCGGCATCCACCTTGGGACATATCGAATATCCATCGTTGATTGCATACCGTCATCGTCTCCAAAGAAGATTCAGATGACGATGGATAGCGTTGTCGAGGCAGAAATCCAGTCTCCGCTATGCTATGTCCCAGCCAAATAAGAGCGTCAATTCCTGACTCCTGAGTGAAGTTGGAGGACGCTGCCATGGACCCTCTTTGGATGCGCTGGTCGGCCTTTCCTAACCGGCTTTCGAGTCGCGTGATGATCAGGATTTGATTCTTGATGACTTTCCTCAAGAAATCCCTGTGAGGCATTGCGTCAGTCGTCCCAAGCACGCAGGTGAGGTTGCATAGTGCTCACGTGTCTTTCTGCAGTCTTGTATTCTCCTATTATGCTTTGCGAACATGACTATCAGTCGCAGAAGTATAGGCTTCTAACTGAATCGCAGACACCAGCAACTGTAAGCATGTCTGAACAAGTTCCATCTGTGGAAACAGCATCAGGATTGACTCTCTATGCTGAAATCACTTGAAAAATCTGACGATTATAAGTGGGCTACTTGCAACGTCGCCTGGGCAATCGATAGCTGCGAAAAGATCACACTTGATGAACGTTGCCTCTATCTCTATTCCCTCCAGGACATGATTTCAATATGCAATCAAGCGTTCGGGAGCAACAGCACTTCTCACCATGACGTCTGAGTGAGAGCTGGGCCGTTCCAATGGAATTCCATAACATATTAGTCTGGTTTGCCAGCCGTTCCAGCTGCTCATTCAGGGCTCCAGCATATTTCGAAAACCTGCACAGCTTGCGCGCGAATTTCTTCCCATACCCGACTAGCTGACAGATAGCAATGCAACTTGCGAATATTCCAATGACCTCGGCCATCCTGGTTCGACACAGAGTCCGGTGTATAATCGAGGAAGCAAGGTCTGTGTTCAGTTCTAGACTGCTCTGTCTCTTGGTGGACGTCCGCAGTGTCCCATATATTAATGGTCTCATGCCAGTGATGCACAAGTAAGGCGTACGTCCCATGACGAGGCTTTTATACTCTAGAGCAGGCCTTTGCAGGATGAACTTGAGAAGAAAAGTACAGTGAAAAACGGGACTGTATTATGCCGCGCAGGCAAGCGATATGAGGCGCACCGAACCGATACATAAGGCGGGCTAGCAGGCAGACAAGCAAATGTGCATTACATGGAACAAAGAACCAATCGCAACGGCGATCCAATGCCCTTCCTCCACACGCCAGCGTCTTCATTTCATCATGAAAATGCCTAAAACCCGATCCGGGTGACCTTGCGCTTCCTTTTGTATCACTGTCGACAACCCTTATTGCATGCAACGGTACGTATTCGCAGCACTCCCGCGCTGCTTGTCTGAAAAGCGCATCAACCTCCAAACTTGACACATTAAGTTTGACGATCTACTTAGAGGCGGAGCAGTCCAAGTTCGCTGAGCGTGAAACCTGTCTTGACTTGGTTCAGCCCTGCCTCAAGGAGACCGACACACATGCCCGAAAGCTCGCAATTGCCTGAGCCCGATCTATGACGGGTGTATGTATCCCACCGAGGCGTTTGGAAACCCGTGACGACTTTCTCAAGCGCATTGATTCCATAACCTAAGAAGGGTGCGCAGGGGACCGGACCCGTGAGGTTATGCTTTGCCTTGTTCTTCACCAGTGCGCCAAGGAGGGCGGAAGAACAATCGAAATCGCATCCAGTGAGCCCACAACTCAGAAAGGAGCTTAATACGTCCAGTGTTCCCAAGATACCTGCCACACCATCCTGCCTTCGAAAGTCGATTTTATCTGCCAAGGTCAGAAAGCGCATATAGAGCTGACATTCAGCGTACAAACCTATCAATCTTTCTGAAATAGGTAGTCCCAAAACCAGGAGCAGACCTTTGCTCTCTGTGACAGCTGTCTTAGTGATAGCCTGGAAGATGTCGTCTCGACGAAAAACGACTGACATAAACAACCAGAGTACCAGCTTGCAGTTACACTACAACAGCAGTTGTTCCTAGAGGCTGTCGATCTAAAAGGTTGTGAAGAATTTGACGGTGTCATAGTATTCATAGTAATCAATAAGTACAGCAATCTTAGCAAGCTGTTCTAAGTTAACACTGCAGAGGCTGTCTTGCGTTCTAGCATAGAAAATCTGCATCAGAATAAGGAGAGCGTCAGCATCCCAGTCCTTTGCCTGTATATGCTAACAGCTGTCCTCGGAATATATCAAGGTCTCTGCCTACAGCCTGCTGTGTTAAGCTCTGAAGTAGTGCAATAAAAGAGTGAGATGCTGCGAGGAAATGATGAATTTGATGGTTAGGATTGAAGAGGCTGGTTTGTTAACCTAGGTTGCATCGCAGGTGAAAACTAGAGAGCGTGTGCTGGCTTCTGATGTTTGCGCACTTTCCAAGCTGTTTCCAAAGATAGATAGGTTAGCTACAACAGGCGTTCAGCTGGCTTCAACCCCTATGAGCGGGGACTCACCTATTTCAAGCCTGTTAGTGGTTGCAACTGTTGGGTTTTCTGACGACTCAAGTCCCTCTGATAGCAAAAGTCCTTTCTGCTTCTTTTTCTTCTTCTTCTCTTTCTTGCTCTTCTTTATACCTATCTCTTCTATTATTTCTATATCCAACATCAAAACCAACCTCTATAAGACTGTCATGCGTTTTATAAGCCTGCTGCCAAGGCTCTGTTCAGGATACATCTGATTATCAGGCTTGCTATACCTGACAGTCAGCTCTAACCTTCAGCCTTGCCTTAGGGTATAGGTTAGGCGAACCACAAGTCTAGCCCCTGGAGCCTAGCATCCACATAATCATCCTATAGGGCAAATGCTAGGTTTAGGTTTTCTAGGATGAGCAGCACATCTCTATCAGGATTAAGCATATGGCGGCGCGCCCTAGAGCCGCATTATCTATGAACGGTGTTGCTGAGCGTGGTGCGAAAAGGCGTTGTTATGGTGTATGCCAGGTATAATATGGCGTTTCAAACGACTATGCGTCAAGTCTGGTAGAGGGCTGGAAGGTCTTTTAAGCTGTCGCTGGTCTCTGGAGGAGCCTGTTCCGCTGCTGCTATACAGTATGAGCAGGCTCAGTGGCATGTATTGATATGTGAGTCTACCCACTACCCTCAACCTCCACTCCACCACATCGCACGCAGGCGCTAATACCCAAGTTCCTCTGGGAAACAGCGGTGCTTGACAGCAAACAGCCCTACTAGTGCGATGAAACCTGGCAATGCCTGCAGGACTTGGCGCTCTCTATCTACGCAGTAGACGGATAGGTACCATTAGGGTCCACAAGGTGGCACATGCCTGATGAGCTGGCAAGATCCAGGGACATCGGTTACACAAACCTACACCCATGAAGCCGCAGTTGTCGGCACGCCCAAGGCGCCCGCTGCCAGCGCCATTCGCCCAGACCTCGCACGAACAGCCTGAAAAGCCCTGCTGCACCACCAGTTCGGGGGCCCGTGGTCAAACTCGTCTTCACGTCTAGGCATTTCGCCGCGTCGAGGCGGAGCAGGAGGTTCGGAAGCACGGCAAAAGTTGGCAGCCCTTTACAACCGCAAGAGACCAGTGGTTTTCCATTCAACATGCCACGTAGTCGCCGAAAGTTTGTTGAGGAAGAACGCCATACAGTAGTACGCAGGCGACTGATCAACCTCTTATTTATGTTGTTACAACCTATGCCCCCAATAATAAGCTGGCAAATTATATGCTCCATATATGCTGCTGTCAGGTGCCAGCCCTGTGGAGGTGAGCTCGCTCTGGATCTCATAGAGTACACAACCAGTGCAACAGGCACAACACATAATGCAGGCTACAACTGATGGCTGGCCAAGAAGGTGCTGCTCCCACAACCTACACACAATGCTATATTAAAAGTTTATGCAAAAAGAGGAAGCAACATTTGCTATATATTGCATATTAAATAATAGCACAATCATAAGAAATGAAACGCTGCCAGGCCTTGAGATAATTCCCAGTTCAACCAGCATCAATACACAGATACTACAGTATAAAGAGGATGCTTTCCATATCCAATCCCTCTTTGCAGTCCACCTCATCTGTCACCTTAACCTACAGATACACTAAGGGTTTATACCAGAGAACTAATCAATATATAGCTTCAAATCATATGCCTATCCATGCTCCTGGCCACGCTTCGAGGTTCAGGATGGACAGCGCAACAAGCCCAAAACAGCTGAGGAAGCTGACTTCAAGTAGAGCCAACCATTACTGAAATAGAGCTAGTTCCCACACAACATGTCCAAAGGGTCAAGACCAACACATAGATCCCAGAAGTATATAATAAAACCACAGCAGCTGAAGTTAAGGACATACTCTATCAAGCATATACTATAATCTCTCTGGTCGTCAAAGTCCTCAGCCACTTGGCTGTTTTGAGCAGTATGCTAGGTCACATGTCAGCAGAGCAACGCGCAAAGCAGTTTGTTAAAAGAGAGAATAGTTCTCTGCAGCTGCACAACTTCCTGTCATCCTGTGATATTTAGGGTATACTTAGGAACAAAAAGAATAAGATGGCTGCACGTTACAGGTCCAAAACAGGCAGCTGGACCTAATCAGTTCTCAATTTGAATCATTATATCATGTTCATATACAAAGCTGAAAAAGACAAAATATTTATAGCATAAAACAAGTAGATTCACCTTCAAAAAAGAAAAAGAAAATATAACAGAACACTGATCGCTTCTAGGGGAAACTTCTTCAACTCTGCTCAACCCTGTTAGTCAGATAACTCGACAACATCCTAGGCTACTTACATATGCAGACCAAAGGCTGAACATATCAGCAATAGATAAGATATTTGGTTTGGAATAGACTTGAGTAAGCAGGGCTTTCTGCTGTGTTATCGCTTATTGCTGACATTTCTCAGATAATCTGGTGGGTAACAACAACAGCACCCTATTCTGTGGCCGACAAGCCTTCAAGGGGAGTGTGCTGAGCTAACAGCAAGTCAGCTGGTCCAGGGATAGTATTAAGGTCAGCCAGAGCCAGTAAGTATTACTATCAGCATGATCCTTGGTGGGACCGGTCCTTTCTTCACCACAGGGGCTACCAGGAAGTTTCCAAGAATATCACACCAGCAGATTCAAGGGCTCGAAGGAACGAGATTGAATATAGTCAGCTGGAGCAGGCGATAGAATCATAGGCATGAGAAGATTAGGCGATCATGTTTACTACCAGGTAGAATCAAACCAAACAAGACATAGATCAGATGCTCTGCATTCATTGTGAAGAGGAAGGGTAGCATTTGCCGTGAGTTCAGGTCCTATGCTTCTGTGGCCTTGCTACTTTTCAGTTCTTTCGCATCACTACATATTCTAAACATACTTTATTATGCAGCTGATTATAGGTTCCAGAACAAACCATCATCTGGACTGAAACTCTAAAGGCCAGCAATCGCAGAATTTCACAGACAGGACATCTTCATGATAGGACTCGGATAGCGTAGGGATCTGAGGTTTTTGTCAAAGGATGATGGCTTCATTTTGATATGTCACATCAAAAATTATCACATAAATAGCGGCCGTACTTCATTTGTATTAATGAGCAAGGAAAGTGAAACTGCAACTCTGAGCTGATAATCACTCCGCGCCCTATTGCCTCCCAACCAGCAAGGGCACAAGAACCAGCCCGGCCGCGCAGTGGGCAACATAATGTACAATTCCCATCGCCGAATTGTGTTCTGGGCAATAACACACCACAGCATGGGGCCAGCGCAATTGCCAAACGCCCATACCGCCTGGCTGAAGATAGATCGTGTCAGTGGATGAATCAGCGACTTCGAGAAGGGCTTCTCACGCGCAGCAAGAGAGATGGCCAGACGAGAAAAGAGTAAGCTTTCCAGCGAACATCGGACGCAAAGTTTAAACTGCAGGGAAAGAATTGAGGGTGATTGTCCTTGCTCTTCCCACACTGCAACGACCTCGCGAAGAACAGGGAAGGCAAGGCACGACGGAGAGTATTCACGCAGATGCTGACAGCGACAGTCTTACTTTACATCAACACAGTCTCATGAGATCCTTATGTTCTTGCGAGGGAAGGAGAATTCATGAAATTCTTCTCCTCCCTTCTTAGTGCCATGTCTTGGACTCGGTATGCACCAGCGAGCTGCATGCCAAGCCGCAGCGTGAGGTGCCAGATATAGCCGAGGCCAAGAGGTTCTTGTAGGCACCAGCCAGTCCTTGCCCGAACACACCTATCGCGAAGCACCTTGTCGATAGTCAGCTACAAACGGCCCCAGCCGGAAATGGGGGTGGTTCTCCCCGTTTGCGCGGTGGCATACATACGCTAGTAAGAGTGTTTGTCGTTTCGAAAGAGCCACAACAACATCTTCAGCAAGGCCAGTGTGGACATGACTGAGGGTCTGGCAGGCCGCAGCAGGCTGTCTCCTGCCTGGAATTTATTTAGGCCGATTAGGCGATGAGATCGGAAGGACCAACACCATAAACAGACATCAGCTGCAACGCCACTCGTAAGGTGCATTGATTTTTCAACGTACGTCTATATGTGTGCTTTTACATACGGCACAGTATGTACAGTACTCTCCCTTAAACAACAGGGCCTTTTCGATTCTAAGTTAGATCGAGACCCCACCAAGTCCAAGACGAAGAGCTCAAAATAGCTTCCCCAGCATATATGCGATATGCAACCCCAATGTCCCCACGGAAGCAACTGCCTGGCGGCTGCAAGTCCACTCTCCTCCTGGCGCCAGAAAGATCCCGGACGACTACCCCAGGGCCATAAGGTGGCTAAATCAGCTTCAGCACAGGTAGAAATAGAGTGACACCGTCATCCCATTTGGCTCGGGCTACCATATAGGACACATCCTAAATAAGCTGAAAGACGCTTGCACCAAACAGCCAGCAACTCATATCAGCGTACAAATTACTCCCATGCCCTCCCCTTATCCATTTTCATAATTATCGTTACTATGAGTGCGTTTGGCGTTGTTGTAGTTTGTCTGTGTGCTCTGAAACTGTCAAGCACAGTGTCTGCGCACACATAGGTAGAGCAGCTGAACAGAATATCGCCAAACAGCACCATGCTTTCTCCACCTGGTTTTCCACCCCGATAGTCTGGTCGAAATAGGAATTTCAGTGACAGCTTGTTCACCAATCTTCTGGAGGCTAGCAACTATTCCTTGTGCGCTAAACAGCCACTTAGGCAGCAGATGCCTGGATTTAACATGCTCAAAGCAGCGCCTGGCGATTTTATAGGCCTGCGTTACCAGGAAAACGGTCATGTCACCCTTCCAGATAGCCCGATCAACAAACCCTCCAACAGAGGCACCATATATATCTACAGCACACTATTTCCAAGGGCAGAAGATTCTCTGTTCGACATGTTCAAGAGGTGGACAGCAGACGGGAAGGGCGGAGATAGAAGAGGCCGGCTTCTCGCAACCAGACACTACAATGACAGGCAGTGCTACCAAGTTAACAGCAGACCGATCTCGCTGCAGAGACAACAGCAGTTCAGGAAAGCCGCAATAGACCCCCAAGGCGCTGACCTGTGGTGTCAAGCAGTCATCAGGCTCCCCAAAGACCTGCCGGAAGGGGCATTGTACAGCATATACTTTGTCTGGACCTGGCCAACTCTTAAGCCGTCATCAGTGTCCGAATCATAGTCGGGGAAGTACGGAGACTTTCCTGAACAGGGATCTCCACCTGAGGTAGCATACCTGACTTCGAAAGATGTTGTGAAGTCGGAAATCTATGGCAGCTGCGCTATGATCGAAGTCGACTCCAACACTAGAGTGGATTCGGCCACAACTGAAACGTACATCGCAGACCAGGACGTCAATAATCTTAGGATTAAAAAGCAATTAGACAATCTCTTCCTGGTATGAGGCATGTTCAGGTAGCATTAAGGTGATTATACATATCTCGAGTCGAACTAGCCTCATAATCACGAAATTGACACAAGGACAGGCTGCTAATCAGAACGAGAGTGACTGGGTGTGCTACTACAGAATACGCAGATAGGCGATAGAAGCTAGTGTTATCACCATTAAATGCCCAAGAACACAACCCAGATACAGCCGCAATTAGAACCACTTTCCGGAGGCATGGACGATCTCATCCACTGGCCTTCAGCTTCAGCCGGGTTTGCATGTCTGGTTGCGATCGATTCTGCATCGTCAGTTGTCGACTAACGAAGGATCCGCATCAGCAACTGCCTTCACGGTTCGCGGCACGAAGAGGTGTGCAGATGAACGACATATAGCACCCGCTTGCCAGGCATTGCGATACTGAATGTGTTCTGGGTCCGGTAAGCTTAGCACGCATATAGCAGATGTCGTGGTCTCTGATGAATTGGACGTGCCTACTTAGTTGCGGGACCAGATAACCCGAATCTGTACGAATTTGTTGGCACTGTGACGTCACTGAGCAAGTGTCGTAAGGCTCGCACCGTCGGAGGCTCGAGCAAATGACTGTTGTTCCCTGCTGCCCACTTGAATCGCCGGCTGTCAAACTGCATTGCATTGGGTCCGGGGCAGGGGATGTCCCGCCGCGACCGTCGCTGAGCTAGGTGTCAGTGCAGACCCCGATGCCTGAACGACAGACGCCTCGGAACATGCCTACCATGCCTGACCTTGCCAGGTGGTGCCAACGGCCCCCATAACGGGCGCTATCAGTCTAAGGCTGGCACTGCAGTGGAGAGCGAGTTGAGCGGCGACGACCCTGCAACTCGACCACGACAAGGAGCAGCCGCCAGGGGCATGCCACCACTCGCCTGCCTCTGCTGGTCGACTCCTCGTCTGAAGAGCGCGCTACTTCCGCTACCCTGCGCCCGACGTACCGCCTGGTGGGTGTCATCCGGGGCTCTCTGTCTGCATTGACTGCGTCCGAATGTGCCAGCCCACAAACCAGCGTTTGGGCACCGTTGTGGAGGGCCGTCTGGCTGCAAGCGATCCGTGTTGCCATCCACGCTTGGGGCGGTCAGGGTAGCTATACGCGGTCACGATGCGTCCTATGCGTAGCTCTCCAACGCGTCCCTCATTTAGTCAGCACATTCGCAGAGAGAAACGCGGCTGATACCACCCGGGACTCCAAGGAGGCGGTCGTGTCACCAAAGCAAGCAGCAGACAATCTCTAGCGGTCCTCGATGTAAGAGCAACCTATTGCTGATCATTTGCACACGGAGACACAGTGCTGCTGTTGACTGCACCCAACGTCGTTCACCGGCGGTCGACGCTTGGGTTGATCCCTTCGTGCACTTTCTGCAAGCAAGCAAAATGGATGTTGCAGTTGCTGACGCATGGTACGGTGACGTTGCTGTCCATGTGTGCTAGCGCGCCCACCAACCGCGGAGAGAGCGTACTACATACAGCTTTAATTGGGCCTTGTGCTATGTAAAGCGGAACCCTCTTCTTGAGGGTGACGCAGTCCAAAAGCCTCGTCCATCGGGAGATGGCTTGACACTTGTCCGCCTGAATGAACATTGTTCAGTTCAGGCGCTTCTACTGAAATACTGAAGAGATAGAACCGCTATAGATTAGCGGCCAGACCGGGGACTGGTCATGCTTCCCGGGCCCTACAAGCTGGGCCAAACGCTCGACGGTGTGACAAAAACTGGGTAGCCGAGCTTGGATCGCCTCTTTCTCTATGCCGGAGAGGGTCGAGTATGCGATGCCCCGATGCTGCAGGCATTCCGGAGTTTGCATTACGGAAGGCCCGCTACCAATGGTGGTTGTCATATTCACGTGGCCTGTCGCGCGAGCGTGCTGATCCAACGTCGGGGTGTTGAAGCGTCTGCTACAGCCTGTGCAGGGATTGTTCTTAACTACTGCCCTGTGTACGGGGCAACGTCACTCATCACCGTTTGTCAAGCTCTTCGTCCAAGTTGTTGAAACGTGCCGCGGAGCACAGGGAAAGAGATATTGGGAGGAGAATGACTACTTCCTAGGCCGTAGCCGGCGAACGTGGTAGGCACGACGGGGCCGTGACCATATTTCAAGGAGCCCGGTTGAGGCTTGATTGCGACCAACACCGGACTCGGGGTGAACTGCCAGTTGCTGTCATCGGGTACACTTTCCCGCCGCATCAGTGTGCGACGCACCCTGACGCATTGCAGCGATAGCGGACGGTTCTCATCCTCTGACGCGACCACGTCAGTGACAAGCTGCCTTCAGAATTGTTGGGCGATTCAACGCAGACTTCAACGAGCACTCGGAGCTTGGGTACCAAAAAGTCGCGTTTTGAGGTTTTTCCAGTGAATCGCTTGGAGGAAAAGCAAGTCTTGAGGCCAAGACACAACGAATTCGATCGTCGAATTTGATCGTCGAAGTGCTGATCATACCGCATATTTGGTCGTGCTTGCATCGCAATCCCGAGTCATCTCCGCTTCTTCATATTCTGGACGTTACTGATGCCTCCCTGGAGGCGAGTGTTCTCATCCTTGCAGTAGATTACGAGCTTGCCAAGGGGGGGTCAAAATTCAGCGCAGTGTCCAGCTTTCCAGCCTCTACTCACAGTTAGCTACCCACGACTGAGAACGCTTAACTATTTAGAAATTATATTTATCAGATTCCTTGAGCTTTAGGCTATTTATGGAATATTATTTTGCGATTATTCAGGCGTATTCAGTAGCGTAGCTGACGTTGAAGTGGTGGCATTGATTACAGAGTGTCCGCTCTTTTTTGGCCGGCGCATGCTTGCACAGCGATGGTCACGCGGACAAACCACGGCTACAGGCTCTCACCGCCTGCTTTACCGGTCGCGGGGAATGAAACGCCATCATGTCTCACAGAATTTTTCAACAAAAAGTCGATTCAGGATGCATCTACTATACACCGCTCGACCTGGCACTGACTTGAGGGCTGTGGTCGGTGATTTGTTTGGCAAAGCCCACGGGTAACCTAGTCGCTTACCTCTTCCCCGAACACTACACTTCCGCGAGCTCGCATCATGCAAGGCGCATCAGCTGCATCTCAGGAGGGTCGTCTCAGTGGTGCTCAATTCCACGCTATTCCCGACCTCATTACAGCCAGTCAACTAAGAGAGAAGTTCGAGTCCTTTAAACGCGCTTTACTATCGGTCAATTCGGACGGTGAATTAGTCAGCGCCCTAGACCGCTGCAAAGACCTGGAAAGAGCTGTCGACAGATGTCTTAAAGATGTTATGAGTTGGGAACGAGATTCAGCCGCTCGAATATTGCCAAAGAGGTCGTACAACCCGAATGGCCATGCCGAGGATATGCCGGCGCAGTCATCCGCAAAGCCAACATGACAAGCAACACCATTTGGTGCGCTGAGGGGTTGGTGAGACAGCTGCAATGGGAACAACACATCGAACGGGCTTAGAAAGCGGGGAACAACGCATGAGTCAAGGTGCGGCACAGTGAGGCAGAGTAATCGTGACAAAAACTTCTTTTGGCTAGAGCGGCGCCTTTCTTGGAATGAAAGTATCCTACGGATGTACCATCATTCTAGAACGACGTCATTTTTAAGAAAGTAGAAATATATCACTATTCTCGAACTTGTAATGAAGTAACTTGAGGGAAGTACTTTCATTCTGGAATAGCCAATGTGGAAAAACAGAGATTTGTTATTGTACGGGGCCATTCTGGAACGACTGCATCATAGAGAAAATTGGAAGCTGTTGCTGTTCTGGAACGGAGACAGATAGTGGAAACGTGAAATCTAGGGACATATGTCCTTCCCATGCTTAGGGAACAATTTCACAGGCATGTATCTACAGGGAGGGGGGGTGGCACAGGGGACGGAATGCTGAGGCATATCAAGTAGCTACATTCAGATTGACGTAGTTGTATGTAGTTAGCCTCCCGCTGTTCATAGATTTTGCAAATGCAGAAATATTCACATAAACTCCAAAAATAGATATGGTCATATGCTTGGTCTTTCTTGCAGTGGCCCCTTGACTTTGGGCGATGTCAGAGTTTTCCAAGCCAAGGCCGCCGCCTTCCCATCAAGTTCTTCCCTCCAATAAGTAAGGGGAGCGGTAGTGTTTAAGCTCACATCTGTCTAGAGAGCAAGCATGCAAACCAAATGTGACTGATGCGGATCCACGTTTGTCGCACCTGAGGTTATTAATTAGTTAACATAGCAGAAACAATCGCCATGAATAGGAGTGAAGTATGTGATATATATAAAGCTGGCTAAAGTGGCCTGCCAGGCCAGAGACCAGAAGAAGGGCCTGGGCGGCGCTGGGCGCATAGAGTGCCTCTGGTCAGTTACTGCCACAGTTACTATTATATAATATAAACCTCTCTCGAACTGTTATATGCAATTTTGTTACTAATTCTGGTTTCTCTGTTATCTAGATTGACAGCAAATGTCATCTTAAGTATAATTCCAGTCTGTGGAAGCTTATCAACCTTGTTAAAGCAAGGCTATAGACGCATCCTGTCATGTATCAGTTATATAAGAGCTTGGTATTTGGTCTTCCGACTAGTTATTATACCTTTAAGCCCGCTAGCTCAACAGTAGTCACCCCAAACACTGTCCTTTTGCCACAAATACTATATTCCAGACATAATCAAAAAGATTAAGGCGTCGTCCGACTAGAGACATTATGAATAAGATGAGAGTAAAAGCGGTTAACTAAGAGAAATAATACTGGGCTGGACTGCAGCAGCAGTCTCTCTTCGTCGCAGGTAGCATGTCTACGTAGGGTCATCTTGGGATAATGAAACTGACAGGCAAAGGGTGCACAGCAAAAGAAACCAGGAACATGGACGGGGAGTATTTGATAGAGTGTCTAGTATCGAAAACATACCCACAAAAGCTGCTGCGTTGAGAGAAAAGACAAACAGGGTAGGCGGTGGGTAGTAGGAAAAGTAAGGAGAGGGACGAGAGGCCATAAGTAAGTAAGGCAGACAGCTGGAACACAGGAGAAAAGACCAGGGATGAGGAACGAAGGGAGAGGATTAAAGTACAGGAGAGACGTAAGTAAGGAACTGTGAAGAGACGCGCCAGACAGACCAGTAATAAGGTGCGCTCGAATGTCTGCTATTGAAGGAAAGGACGAAAAGAGCAAACAGCGGTGACGAAGTAAAGGATGAAGCGCAGAACAGCAACAGGGTGCGCTCAAATGGACTGGGGGTGTCTGTTGCTGGTACGCTTGAAAAAAGGGAAACGAAGAGAGGTGGAGTGGAGAGCGTAGAGGACAGGAGAGGCGAACAGAGGCGAGCCAACCAACCTTTAACATAACCACTGCAGAAGCTGGTGAGGCTGCAGGATGAGGAAACTTTCCATGGCTTCTGTGTCATTGATGGAGAGCAAACAGAGCAACCCGACCAGTGGATCGATAGCAGGCACATCATACACTTAGAAATATGGAAAGTTTGTAGGTTGTATAATACATCGTCTTGGTTGAGCTGCCCGTTCACCCGCAAATGAAAATCGCCGCTTGCGCGTCGCAGGAATAAGGTGTGCAGATTTCAGCACGAATCGTGGTGGAAATGAGAACTGAGAACCATCCGTTTTAACCAAGAGAAACTGATCAGACACCGCCTCTGATGTATAGATCTGAACTACACATTCCACGGCATACACAGTCCGGTGTTGGGGTCGGGGACTAGTTTGGGCCCGTGGATGCAGTCCACATCCTTCCTCCCCCAACATGTCGCGCCCTTAAAATTGTCCCATGCCACGAATGTCCCCTTGTACTTTGTTTGGACGTTGTTCCACGCGCGCCATACTCTTAAGTCTCCTCTGTATAGTTGTAGGCCAGCAGGGCACGATGTGTCGCCATCAACCACCGAAGGGCTTCCCTCGGCCCACCCCGCGCAATCCGGTCCCAGAATGAGACTCACACCCTGAGAGGCTACGGCAAGGGCATCGTTTGGGTCCTTGGCGCACACTGATGTGTCACAGCCGACTTGAAGACACTCGGCGCTACCAGAGTCGTCATGGTAGGCGTCTCGAGCTATCAGCTTCGTTGGATCGATAGCGGTCGCATTGCAAATATGCAAGAAAGCCAGAAAGGCTAATGTAATTCTGGTGACTCTTTGTTAGTACAGAGTTTTTTGCTAATGGAACATCAAATAGTCTGCGGGGGCTTTACGACTGGACCGTAGACAACACGATCATGGTGAGACTTTTCCCGCCGGTGTTTGTCAAGCAATAGATGGCATAGTCACAGGTGACAAGAACGAAACGGGAACGTCCGTCATTTCACTCATTTTGATGCAAGGTTTGTTGACGTAGCGTGTCAGTCGGTTTTCTTGCTTTTTGTCGGCAAAGCCGGGCATTTGCGCGAAATTCTCACTCACAATTTCTCAGAGTTTTCGGGGTACAAGATCAACACGCCGTTCTTGTCTTAATTCATTTGCAGACTGGAGTATTGTTAGGAGAAGACCCACAGAGGCCAAGATTTACTGTATTTCCATGACCTGAGCACCCTGATGGTCGATGCCCAGGAGCTGAGTCGCTTCTGCAGCGCATTGACTCTACGGATTTCCCCGAGAGATGTTGTTGTGAGCGACAGCGAATAATAATGTAATCCTACCCCGTAAAAAGTTTGAAAAACTCTGTCTACCATAAGTACGTGTGAATAGATGTTTGTTGCGGAGCCGCAATCGAACGATTGGCTGATATTTACGCTGGGGATGTGAAGATCTGATAATCTAATCTCACCTGATTGAGTCTTCGGATTAGTCCGATGCTAATTTATGTTTAACGGAGTTTCTTACGCGAGAAAACCGAAGTCGCCGGACTTGAATGGTTTGGTAGTATTTTCCCTAAAGATCGACAGCAACGAAGAGGGCAACTCCTTGTTACAATGGACCCTGGAGTGGCTTTTAGCGACCTAATCTCCGTCCAGACACAACGCTGGCTTTAAATCATGTAGTCAGCCCGTCATTACACCCGAAGGTCTCTCAACCAATTTCGGTTTGGCTAGCTCTTTCTCTCTTTCACTCGTCAATTTTCTCCTCATCATGCAGTTGACGCGCCTCATCGTCTGGTGCGCCTCAGCTGCAGCTGTTGCTGCGGCAGTGGATTGGAGGAATGCCACTTGCACGGGCACCACCGTCGATGCAAAAGCTCTTCCCAATGAAAGGTGGGCATCAGCAGGTGCCACTGAGGCTCTACGTGAGGTTCTTGACGAGTGGAAGAAGTACAACTCTGGCCCAAACGAGGTCAAATTCGAGTTCAGCCAATTTGTGTCCTGGTATTTTGGCGGTCCGGAGATGTGGAGATGCTCCAAGTTGCTGGATGTGCCTTGTTCTACGTCGTTGACTTGCGAGGCAACTAAGTATCCAGCTGGGCATCTAATTCTCAATTCCTTCTCCAAACTTCATCAAGTACGCCGAGCTATCTTCCAACTCTTTCCAAACTGAGGGATGCCAAATAAATAGTTGCTGACCAGAAGCGCAAGTTTCATCGAAGATACTATGAGGGTCTCGATCAAGCACAGCTTGACATACAGTCTGAGATGGATCTCTTCGCTGAGAAATTCTCAGTTCCTCCCAAGGAGAGCGAGAGGTCGGCGAGAATGCAAAGAATCATGCTCAATCGTACTTTATGGAGTCGTCGGCATCGCCCAGTCCTACACAAATAATATCTGTGAGTAGTCTTCCTTCAATCTCAATAAACCTCTTTCAGTTGCTTCGAGCATTCTGACTAACCTTGGGCCAGTCGTCTACTCGACGATGTTTCAAGGCTTCCTCACACAAACCATGCGTTCCCAGATTACTACCACTAGTAGTTACGCCATCTTCACGGGCTGGGCAGTTGGCAAAGATTATCTTCTTCCGTAAGTGGTTCAACAACCCCCAACCCCCAACCCCCAACCCCCCTAGAAAAAAAAAAGGAATACTCTTTCTCCGAGATTGACGCTGACCAGATCCAAAACAGTGGCGGCCAGGCCACACCTGCTTACGGCACATTGTCTGCCACGATGGGTGACGTTTTCGAAGCCTGGAAGGCGGCCGAGACAGAGTACCTCAAAACCATCTTCACACCGCAAGATAATGACACCACGGACTATATCATCGCGGCGCTTGACAATGGATTGATGTCTGCCGCGCCCGATGACATTGATTTCAGAGAAATGTCGAAAGTGATTAAGAAGCTGTTTTACCCCAACCTGATGCTCGCCGCATGGCAAAGTACACCTTCAGCTCGCAGGCCCTTTATTTTGTGGGTCGCACACTTTTGCTCCCTGCGCCTCTTGTTTATTGACGAAAGTGACAGGAAAACAAACCTCCCCTGCAAGATGGGCAAGAGTGAGAGAGACGACGCACTCTGGCCATTCCTACCCGCAGACTCCCATGAGAGGGCTGCTGCATGCTACAATGGCGCGCTATTCTACCTGCTCGATATTAGGAACGAGGGCGTTGAGTTGAGCATAGGTCAACCCTCCATCAGGCCCAGCGAGAACAACCCTCTCACGGCATTGTTCGGTACTGATACCATGGACGGAAAACAATGGGGAGGGGTGACCAAGGAGGACATTGTGGCTGCAGTCTACGGTGGATGGCTAGAGGGTGGCCGAATGAACAACAACTTCAGTCCTGACTACACTAACATCCAGCCGAGCGAGGGGTCATCGTTATGGTTTGGCAACGGCATCAGGGTTCCAGGATATGTAAAGATGCCTTTATGCAACAACCTCTACACCATTATGGCCAATGTCGCTGTTGGTAAGCCGGAGAGCGACCCATCGTGGCCTTGCGCCGCGCTACCTGTCATCAAGCCGTCATAGAGATTATTGAAGAAGAGCCTTCGGTGGCTGTTGTGTAACATTGGCAGCATCGTCATACCCACCGCGAAGTCTTTGTCTTACCTACAAATAATCAATAGTGAATATTGCGATTCCGCCTGTACAACGGTCAACGCAAAGAAAACGAACGGCAGTATTAACGGGCGGTATAGAGGAGCCGCCATCAAACACGCGAATAATACAGATGAGCTCCTTAGAAGATGGGTCTGTCCCAAAGGGTATCTACCGTTTTCTCTCCGCTTGAAAGCAGCACTTGGGCAACCCCTTTCTCCGTAAGTGCCGACCCTCAGCTTTGCAGCATCGTCCTCTAACTCAGAAGTATGCTCGACTGACAAGGGGGTGAACTTGGGGCAAACCACAGTCTTCGGAGTGAGAGTGTAGCAAGGATGACGCAGAGAGAAAAAACGGTCGAGAAGCGGGCAGTCCCAAAGTGCCTCTCATACCAATCGCAGAGAGAAGTTTGTGAGGATTGAGTCAGGGACGAGGTAGAAGGAGAGAGCTGGGGTAGGGTTGACAAGGGTGGCACTCCTGAGGAACCCCTTCTCCCGGAGCGCCACCCCTGTTGAGGGCACAGGAAGGAAGAAAGTGTCGAATGGAGGTGGTTGCCTCTGAGTGCCTGTCTTGTGGAGGGGAGAGTAAGAAAGATGAGGGGAAGAGGAAGGAAGACAACGTATGGGGGGGTATTCGAGACGAACCTCAGGTCAGAGGGAAAGAGTCTACAGGGGTGGCACTTAGAGAGAAGGGGCTCTCTAAGTGCCATCCCTGGCGAGGGCAGAGGGAAGAAAGAAAGCCCGGCCTTACCTTGAGCGAAGAGAAAGAATCAAGGGAAGGGAAGGAGTTGAGACAGCTGGCACTCAGAAGCAGGTGGTTGCTTCTAAGTGCCGTCCTTGAAAGAGGGAAAGAATCGAAGGAGGGGGGAGGGGGAGTCCAGAGAGAGAAAGTGGGAAAAGCGCTTCCAAACAGACCCCTCGCCCCTGCTGTCAATAGAAGAGGGAGAGAAGGAATGGTGAGAGGGCTCAAGAGCAGAGCCGCTTAGACAGGTGGCAGAGACGAGACGGAGAAGGAACAGCCGCAAGATAAACGCGCTTGCCCACAAACTATTCTTCCCCTAAGCGAAAAATTAAGCAGAAAGTATCAAAAGACTGACTCACAGACATAGGTATACCTCAGGAAGGAGAGGGTTTCACTTGCCATTCGCAAGTTAGTAGATGATTGACAGGGAAAGCATCAGAGGTTGTCATGAGGTAATATTCCTATGAATTTGAGGACAGCTTAGTTGATGTACCTTGCTTATCGCATCCAAATATAGGGTTGCTATCAGCACAAGCCGATGCCGTTCACAATAACTAGATTGGATCGTGCTGCGAGAAACACGATATCTCAATTGCCGCAAGTGTTTGTCGCACTGCAGAAAGGAGTGGCCGCTTTGGATATGTTGGCATGTGATGAATGTCGGCTTGCTCAAATGACCCCTATCGAGATGGCGCCAACTCACCATGCGTTGTTTGAGGTTGAAGCATAGTTGCTGCAGATAACAACGCCATTGGAGTCTAGCTCAGGCTCCAGGACAGATCCAGCCCGCCATGAGGGGCGCAGAGACGGCGTGGAAAATTGTTATTGCGTAACAGTCAATGTGATTGAACTCCCAGTTACTCGTATCCGTCGCAATCGTTTGCTCTTCAATGGCGGGTTGGACTTGGTCGGAAACCCTGTAGGGGCGGAACGGAGCGATAGGCTGGGCCATCTCGCTTTCTTCTAATCTCGATATGCTCCTGGCCGGTTTCGATGAGACAGTGGTCTTTCGCGTTTTGACGATGATGGTCGATATGTGCAATGAAATCGAAGGGTATCCCAGTCGTGAAATCCTCTAATTAAGCATAACCTGAAGGTATAAACGTGGGAGATCGATCCTGTGATATGCAGTCAGCATGTGTAGCTACGGTGTCCTGCGACCACATTTTCTTACTTACGCAACGAGGCTTCGAGGGCTTGTGCGGACCTATGATAAGCTATCATCGTTGTCGAGGCACCATGTCAAGAGCCAGTGATACACTCCGTGTTGCTGTTCACATTCCCAGCATCTAAGAATGCTCTCGTTGCCGCTGATTACGCGACAGTATGCCGACGTACGATTGGCTGTGGCCCGGCAATAGGAGACAGAATATCGCCTACCGTTTCGTTCAGTCGTTCTTCCGACGAAGCCAATTCCGAATGTGCGGGGGGATGTGTTCCTTCAGGCAGCTCTGAGCGTCCGTTGTTCACCACGAACGCCCACGCGACATATCAAGTGCCTGTATTCAAATCGGTGGTGCTGTGTGATGGGTTTCAATAAAGTGTCGTCTGAAAGAAGTTATGCTTGCGCGACGACACAGTCGAGACAGTATGGCTGGGGACAGGGAGAGACGAGCAGAGATGGAAAGACGGGGCGGGGGTTGAGATGGCAGGCACTCAGGGACAGGTGGTTGTCCCTGAGTGCCGTCCTTGTCAAGCGAAGAGGGAAAGATGAGGGAGAAACGAGAAGGGAGGGGAAAATGAGACGAGAAGGAAAAACTAGAGGGGGGAAGAAACCGAGGGGGGAGAGAGAGGGGAGAAAAGGGGGTGGGACAGGAGATTGGATGGAGGGCACTTAGGGACAAGTGGCTGTCTCCTAGTGCCGTCCTTGTCGAAGCGGAATTAGCGCGGCTGTGAGCGTGGAGGATTGATAGCTCTCCATTCTCGCTCGAGAACAGTCGTTTGTGGGAAGAAGCGCCCGCTGGGTCATGCATAGGTATGTGTAAGAGAATGGCCTGTTCCAACATTTCAACGTAAAACTGTGTTGGTAGGTCTGGATGTTGTCAACATCGTCATATCACGAACGATCTGATTGGTGGTGTTGGGTCGTGTGCGCTTAGCAGTGACGAGTATAGGATCCACCCAGAGCAGTGCGCCTTCCATGGTGATTGGCTGTAGAGTTTCTCACCCTTTCCCCACTATGCCTCCCGTCTATTTTTGGCAACATTAGTGGCTAGGGTCCTGAAAGTTTAGGGGCTGACGTACTGCATAGATGCTGGCAGGCTCCAGAAGGAAGTCGAGTCTTCCGCGTCGGAGCGCTTCCCCGGTTGCACCCACTTGCTTACCTGTTGCTTTTGAATTGCCTGGGATTTCCACTGATTTTAGACTTCAAATCTGGCTTTGCTAATGATGGCTCCACTGATGGCTTACGCTCGCCGGGTGGCGTGATCAGTTCCTGCAGCGACCCACATCACCCCCGGCAAAGGCGTGAAGTTGACTGACATCTGGCGGGGCCTGTTCCAACTTGCGCTGCCCTCTCGGCCGCATGTTCATACTTGTCCCCCCGAGCGTGATGCCCAGATTGATAAGCTTGCGGGCCCTCTTCGCGCAGCAATGCGATGGCCTCAAATCGCTTACAGATAGGCTCCAATTGCCTAATGCGGCGAGGCAGCAGCAGCTGAGTGCGAGGCCCTAGCATTGAAATCAATAGTAAAAGCGAGAGTTTTATTATGGGCAAGACGGGCAGAGATGAGAGGTGTAACCTTCGCAGGTTCGGGATGTGTGGAACCATTGCTGACAGGCGCACCAGGGATAGGGATGCCTCGTCAATCAACTAAACAATATAGCCTGGTTCTCGTCTGGAGTGCGTTAGTTCTGCTGCTATGCTGGTAAGCATTGAGCATAAGCCTCTTAGGATGTCAGACCTGGTCTTGTTGTTGTTCTTGGTTGGTATGCCCTGCTGTGGGCCTCTTGTTTCTTCCCTGTTGCCTAGTCAAATTTCACAAGACCCCGTCTCAAGTTGCGCTTGCCATAAGCAGGCCGTTTGGCTTTGGTGGAAGCTATCATCGTGATTGTTGCTTGTTCGTAAGATATCACACTCCGACCAGGAGCTGTAAGACCGGCAATCAATTGTTTAGCTATATACAGAAGATCGCAAAACCGTTGTCTGCTTCGCAAGTGTTGTTTGGCTGTTGAACGCAGCCCCTCAAGGAATAGGTGAGTTGCATTAGACAGAGGTACGTTACCAGATATCACATACAGTAACACCTGTTTATAGGAGCCCAGAATAGCTAAGTAACCAGATTACTGCCAGCTTATCCCTATATTTCACTAGCCAGCCAACATGATAGGAGCTTAGAATGACTTTTAGCAGAGGTTGATTATCACCAGTATAAGCAACAAACAGCTGCCTCTCACTTCTATTCAACATTTTAAGTAAATCCGTCTACCTGAGTCGCTATTCCATCTGCGCAATAAGCAGCTTATAGCACTGCAACCCTTCTAGCGCTTGCTTCGCTTCTTACGTCCACTGCCTCTAAGACCTGCTTCTAAATATTACTATTACCTGCTCAGATCCTGATTTAAAGTCCTGAAAGACTGAGGCAAAAATAGGGTTAAATATAATCTGTTTCTTTTTTTTTCTTTAAATCATCAAGCAAGCATTCTTATTCCACTCTACAGTCTATACCTTGAAGCTCTATAGTGCTGGTTGCCTCTGCCTAAGTAATTATAAACCTGGAGCAGTAAGCCTATAAAGGACAGTTTTAGTTGCATTTCCTCTTATTCTGCTGTAAGCCTCTTCTTATAGGACAAGCCAAAGCAAGCATAATAATTAGATAGCCACGGTCTTATAGCACCTAAGCGCTAAATCTTTATCTATGCGAAAGGTTTCTCTGGAATAATTATTATTTCTTCCAGGCATATACTAATCATCACGCTTTGCCACCCTATCTTATCGCCTATATATTAGAGTCTAATTAACAGCTTATACTATATACTATATCAGTGCTTATATATATATTCTCTTGAAACTAGTGTCTATAATTGCGATCTTGCAGGATTATGCTACTATATTCAGCTGCCTTACCTATGCATTAGATACCTTAGTCACTAGGCGTCCTTTTGCTGATCTATGCTCTTTAGCAACTATCTCTCTATATAGAGAGGTAAACATTATTATTAATTAATAATATACTATAAAGGAATTTGATGCCCTCTTCTTTAGCCTGCTGTTCAGCCTCCTTATATATATATATAGCTCTGGCTAACCAGTCAGCTTTAAACTGACTTGCGTTAGCTTCAGCTTGCTTTATGCATTACTATCCTTCTAGGCTATCCTGCATTTGCTGAAAGAGAGATAAAGAAGCAAATATATCTAAGACCTTCTGCTAGGTCTCTAGCGACAAAGCCTCAAACTGCTTATTATTAGTGAATAAGAGAGATCAAATTATCTCCTGCTCTATCTTATATAGCAGAGCATTATATAACGTGCAGTCAGATTGCTGCTTATATTAGCAACATATGCAAGAAAAGGTATGTGTTAGGGTCAGCTATCTGATAGTAAGGTCTGCTAACAGAAGCTGAGGATTAATATATAGTAACAGTACACTAAGGTTATAGTCTGGGTTATAGGTTGTAGGCTGTGTTATAGATTAGTAGTTAGAAGCTAAGGTGATCAGTCTTAGACTTAATAAGTATTTGCAGTGAAGGTAAGCTGAAAGTATCCTGAGGATGAATATAAAGTTGATTGCTGAAGAGCTATAGAAGTCTGACTATGAGCCAGGCTCAGGTTATACTATATATAAGTCTGAACAGTACTTTTTATCTAGTTACAGGTGATCACCTAGGTGTATGAGGTGATTGCGATTAGTTGGCATTGCTAACTGATCACTGAGCGCTTTCTGACGCGCCCTACTGATCATTCCTTATCTTATTATTATATAACTTATACCATAGTTCTTCTATCTCTAAGTGAGTTCCTATTGTTCCTATGTTCCTGCAGTATAAATATCCTGTAACAACCGCCTGACGTCTAAGTGGGTTGTTCAGCTGTTATCCTTGTTTACAGGTTATAACATCAGGTTGTTACGACCTGTGAACAAGGATAACAGCTGAACGACCTACTCAGGCGTCGGGCGGCTAGAACAGGACATTTGTACTGCAGGATCATAGGAATAACAGGGACTCGCTTGGAAACGGAAGAACTATAGTATAAGTCACGTGACGATAAGATAACAATCATTAGGGATCAGAATGATCTAATACGACTTAGGGCTGAGCAATCATTCTGGATCAGAATAATCTAACTCGACTCAAGGTATAAAGGAATATGTTTAGAATTAGACTTATATATAGTATGACCTGAGCCTGGCTTATAGTCAGACTTCCATAGCTCTTCAGCAATTAACTTTATATTCATCCTCTGGATACTTTCAGCTTACCTTCACTGCGAATAACTTGTTGAGTCTAAGACTGATCACCTTAGCCTCTGACTACCGATCTACGACACAGCCTACAACCTATGACCCAGACCACGACCCCAGTGTACTGTTACTATGTATCAATCCCTAGCTTCTGTTAGCAGACCCTACTGTTGGACAGCTGACTGTAACACAGGTCTCCTCTCTAAAGGTCTTATCCTTAAGACCTAACATAAGTAGGTTATTAGTCCCAGGTTAGAGATCTGTTAATTATGCTTCTTAATTTACTTATAGTGCTGACACTATGTCAGGTTGCGTTTAGAAATCGAAACTAAATTCTGCGTCCACTCTTTATTATTATAATTATGCGCTTTATATTACTAAGTTTGGTTTTGTTATTAATATACCTTGTTTATACTGTTGTTCGTCAGGGAAATATTGTAAGCTGCTTCTGGGAGGTGAAGTTTATAGCAAGTGTACTTGTTTAGGGCGGTCTTATAATGCAGCTGAGGATGCTGTGTATGTTTATAGGTTTTGATGTTTGGTTAGTGTCTAGGTTTAGCTGACTGTATATAGTAGATTGCTTGTTAGATAAGGCAGCTCGTCTTAAGGATGCTAAAGTAGCTGAGGAGGAGGTGTTGAAGAAGAAGGCTGCTGCTTTGTATGCTGCGCAGGCTAAGTTAGATAAGTCTATAGCATAATTAGATCGTTTGAGGAAACAGAAAAGGATAGTGTTTTATAAAAGTTGCGAGGTTACTAAAGAAGAGCTAGTAGTGTCTCTTATATTAGAGGTTTAATCTATAAGTAGTTTTAGTGTGATAGACTTAGATGCTGTTCTAAGTAGCTGGAACCCTAGTACTCTAAACTTCTTTTCAAGAGAGCTTTAGTTAGTTTTTAGTATCTCTAAGCAGATAAATAGTTTTCCTTATTATAGTCTGTCTGCCTCTGTTAGTAGTCTGATATACCTATATAAATGTCTGATATATAAGTAGCTAGTAGTGTTTGTTAGAGGTGTTGCTGCTAGTATTATTAGCATTATTTCTCGTTCTTAATATTGCTGCTAATAGGTTGCAAGTTCATCCTTTGCATTAGTGATATTCTTAGCTAGTTCCTATATATTATCTTTATAACTATACCTTTTCCACTTAATAAGGTATTAGTATCCTTCCAGTTCTTTGAAGTAGTTAATAATCTGTTCGACTTTATACTCTGGTTTATTATCTTCTATAATAATAAGGTTATTTGTCTGTGATCTTTATAATACTAGTTTAAGTAGCGAGATATAAAATGTCGGGAAACATTTTATTATATCAGGTAGGTTAAGTTTATAATTAACTAGTGAGATTTTTCAGCAGATTTTAAAAGGTCTAAGTTTTTTGAAATCTAGTTTATTATTTAGTCGTTTTGTTTTAATATTTCGCTGTATAAGATAGGTGCTATCTCCCTCTTTCAAGGTTAGTCCCTCAATCCTTCGTTTGTTACTAAAGCATGTTATTTATTATTATATAAATTCAAGTTCTTTATATATATTTTCTTAGATATCCTTAATTTGTCTGATTATAGCAACAGCTTTTAGTGCTGCTAAGCTAGGTTATAGTTCTCTATAAGCAGTTAGTTTAAGTCTATAGTTAAGGTAGAAAGAGGATTCCTTAGTGCTTTCTCTTACTGCGCTGTTATAAGCGAATTAGGCTATTAGTAATAGTACTACCTAATTATCTTAATTATAGTTAACATAAGTATGGAGGTAGGTTTTAAGGATCTAGTTAATTTGTTCTGTTTATCTGTCAGTCTGCAGGTGAAAGGCAGTAGATATTGCTTGCTTAATACTAAGTTATAATATAATTAATTTCTAGAACTTAGAGGTGAAGATCTTATCTCTGTCTAACATAATTTCCTTAGGTGTTCTATAGTTAGCAATAATATACTTAAGAAATATATAGGCGAATTCTTTAGCATTGCTTACTTCTTTATATAGGATAAAGTAGGCATACTTCGTGAGTCTGTTAATAATAATAAGAATGCTGTTATAGTAGACTCCTGTAAAAGGTTCTTAAGACTTTAGTAGTTTGATAATAAAGTTGAGGGATATAGAGTGCTAGGCAGTTTGCAGCACAGGCAAAAGTTGTAATAATTTATAAGGTTAGTGTCAGGCTGGTTTGATTTTCACGCAAACCTTGCAATCCTTAATCGCTATTGCAATATATTCTCTAGTAACCTTTTCTCTATATTATTATTATAGTCGTTTCTAGGTTTTTATAATTCTTTAGTAATTATATGCTAGTATGCTATAGAACTCCCTAATAGCTTTATTATCTAGTTTGCTAAGCAGACTAGCTATAGATTATTTAGTTATTATTAAGGCTTTTATAGCAGGCACTAGGTCTCTATTATTATTATACTTAAGAATTACCTAGGTTTCCTTTAGTACTAAGATATTATAGTCTAGTTATCAGCTGAGAGCATCAGCTCTGCTATTCTCTAATCCTTTCTAATAGATAATTCAGAAGTTGAATTCTGAGAGGAATTCTAACTATCTGATTTATTATTTGTTAAGTTCTTTTGAAGTGGTGAAATGAGCCAGGTTCTTATAATTAGTATATATAAGTACTTAGTGAATAGTTCCTGAGAATAAAGGTCTCTATTCTTTAAAGGCTTTAATAATAGCTATAAGTTCTTTGTTATAGATCTAGTAGTTAAGTTCTGGTCTGCAGAGCTTGCAGGAGAAGAAGGTATAGAGATGCAGACGTCCTTCTGAATCTCTCTAGGATAGTTATGCTCTAAGGGCGAAGTCTGAGGCATCTGTTTCAACTTCAAACTATTCTTCTAGGTTCAGGATTATCAGGACTAGTTTGCTAGTGATATAGTTCTTAATAATCTAGAAAGCTATATTTTAGGCTTCTTTCTATTTAAATAGTTGATCTTTGCAACTGAGATTTATAAGGAGTGCATTAATCTTTCTGTAGAGTCTGATGAATTTTCAGTAGAAGTTAACGAGTCTGAGAAATCCTTAGACTTTTTTGACATGCTGATATATCTGGAGGTGATTATGAATCCGTGGTATTCTACCTCCTAGGTGTGGAATATGCTTTTCTCTGGTTTAACCAGAAGTTTAGCATCTTAGAAAGCTTAGAGTACAAAATATATATATTCCTTATATTGTTTTATTATTACAGAGAAGATAAGGATATTATTAAGGTAGATAACTATAAAGATGTCTATAAATTTCCTAAGAACCTAGTTAATTATATTCTGGAAAGTAGCTGGGGTGTTAGTAAGACTGAAAGGCATAACAAGGTATTTGAAATATCCTTTGTATATTCTGAAGGCAGTCTTCTATTCTTCTCCTTTCTTTATTCAGATAAGGTTATAAGCACTTTTAAGGTCTAGTGCTGTAAAGTAGTTAGCTCTATAGAGGAGTTATTATAGTTTGTTAATTAAAAGTAATAGGTACTAGTTTTTAATTATTATTTTGTTAAGTATTTAGTAATTAATATATAGTTGTAGTTTGCTGTTCTTCTTTAGTATAAATAGGATTAAGCTTCTTACTAGTGATATTAATTCCTTGATATAGCCTTTTCTAAGGTTCTTATTAAGGTATTTATTAAGGGCTTCTATCTCTGTTAGGTTAAGTCTGTAAATTTTATTGAATTTAGGCTCCTTCCCCTCCTTAATAGGGATTTTATAATCGAAATTCATGTGTTCAGGCAGTCTAGTTTCCAGTTCAGCTGTAAAGAGTTTCTTATAAACTTTATATTCTTCTAGAATAGACAGAAGGAGATCGTTCTTCTATTTGAGATCTACTGTCTTTAATAATTATAATACAGCTTCTTTTGCCTTAAGGTAGCAGATATATCGTTTTGCTGCTCCTTAGTAGGTAGATCTGTTTGAGGCCTAGGTTCTATATAGCTGCTCAGGGACTAGATTATTATTATCCTAATAGAGTTAGCCTGTTTTCTAATCTATCTATAGGTTGTTCTTTTCAAGCTATAGTATTCCTAACATAATGTTATATATACTAAGTTCAGTAATATCAAATTAGAGTTGTTTATTTCGATATAAGTAACTTATCTTAAGAGGTGCAGTCTTATTTTTAATAGTTTCTCTTTTATACTGGACTTATTCTCCTTTTATATTGCTGAGCTAGTATGTATATTCTTTTCTTTGCTATAGTAGTTATAATCTGTTTACTGCTTAGAGTGATATAAAGTTTATTTCAGCTCTGATGTTAATAAGCGTAATAGTTATAGTATTATTAATAGTAACTATAAGTTGCAGGTATACTTTCTAGTCTAGAGATGCTAGATATATAGATCTTGTTATTATTGCTTGTCTTAGTCCTTTGTTAGTAGGTGAGTCTAGTTTTTTAACTGCTCTGGTTGTCTGGGGTAGGTGACTTGTTTTCCTTCTTGTTATGCCTTTATAAGGCGATTCTCCTGGAATTAGAGCTTTAGGAGGCTTGATCCTTCTTACAGAAGTCTGTAGGCTTTAGCCTCCTGAACTGCATATATGAGGCATTCATCTTTTCAGCATTCTTCCTATTTCATTATGTCGTTATATTGACATCTTATAGGGTATTGCAGGCTTAGGCTGAAAGTTGCCACGTTGTTATTAAACATAGTTATAGTCTATCCACTTATAGTGGTTTAAGTGTAAATATTCCAGATAGGTCTTTTATTATGTCTTCTAGAGTAGAATTAGTACTTATATTTATCTCTGAGATGTTCCTTGCATTTGTTAAAGAAGCATTATAGCTAGAAGAGGTTTTAGTAGTTATAGTAGTTATACTTAAGTGCGGGGTAATCTTCTGTATAAAGCTTCAGAGTGTAGTCCCAGTTTCTCATATTAGCAAGTATCTTATAGAAGTATTATTATTAGTTGTTACAGCTTATATTAACTGTCTAGTACTAGATAAGCTGCTAAGTCTCTTCTTTATTATCAGGTTCTCTTTTAGAACTAGTATTATCTATTCCTAGGATTAGTTTGCTGTAGTGTCTTGCGTTTTAATTAGTAATATCAGTATGAGAGTTAGAATTATAGGGGATCCTATCTAAATTAAATCTAGATTTAGGTTTGCTGAAGTTCTAGTTGCTAGTGAGACTGAGTAGTTGCTGTTCCTCTAGAAGGTTGTATTAGTGTTCAGGTTCTTTGTTAGATTCTTCTTTAACTTATTCTTTAAGTTCTTAGTTAATTTGCTTGATTCTAGTAAGGTTTCCTTATGCATTTTTTTGTTATTTAAAGTATGCTGTTAGGACACTAATTTAGCAATGCTATATAATATTGTCTGGTTCTTCTTATGCTTATTATAGCTGAAGTGTCTGTGCTACTTCGAGGTGTAAGATCTGTTGCTTATTATTACGCATAACCTGCTGTCTTATTTTATGCTGATAGATCTAGTCTACTTCTTGCTAGACTTAGGCTTCTGATTCTTAGATTGTTCGTTAGGTTTCCATGTTGTAACCTATAAGGTTAGGGTTAACTATGTCGAGTTATTAGATGCGAAGCATTTCATCGAGTTGTTCAGTGGTTTTTCTGACTAGCTTGCTATTAGCTTGGGAAGCTATTATAAGGGTCTTAGTCTTAATTTCTAGAATAGTTATATCGTAGCCTGTTCTTCTGCAGTCTGGGTTGCTAGGCCAGTGTCCTGTAGCTTCCTTGTTGCTGCAGTAGGTGAAGCATTTGTTATTATAGCATCCAGTCTATAACAGGGATGTGTAGAGTATTTTAGTTGCTATACTGACTTGTTTAGTTCGTTTAGGTATAGGTTTCCAGCTAAGTTTCTTAGGTTGTCTGCAGTCTTTAGCAATATATCCTATTTTTTTGCAGTTATAGCACTTAGGGTTCTATGTTTTCTTGTTGTTGTTTTTGGTGGCGGTGCTAAGGTCTATAGGTCTGCTGTGTTATTTATAAGAAGTGCTTTGCTAGGTGTTATTCTAGTTATTACAAGGTCTGTTATTATTCTGCTGGTTATTAAACTTGCTCTAGGGCTGCCACTAGTACTTATATCCTGAGTTTAGGTTTTATTATTTATCTCTTTATTCTCTTTATTACTTATAGAGGCAGTTGTCGATCTTAATAGCAAGTTCTGCATATTAGAAGAAGTCTTCTAGTTAGTCGATCTTAATAATCTTATCCTTAACTTCGTCTTTAAGTCCTTAATAGAATATAAAGATCTTAGTCTCTTTAGTAAGATTAAGTTAGATGCTGAGTTGTCTGAAGTTAGTAGAGTAGTCTTTAGCAGACTTAGTCTGTCTAAGCTAGGCGAGGTTGCACTCAGCTTGTCGTTTCTTGTTAGGGTCCTAGAAGAGAGACTAAAGTATGTCCTCGAATCCTTAGAAATTAGTATAGATGTTGCAGGTCTCCGTAGTGCATTTATCGAGGGTTTCACACTTAAGGTACTCTTCCTGGATTAGTTCAAACTATTTAAAGGCTTTTCCTTAGAGATAGGTAGCTATATACACCACCTTTTCAGTTTTATTAGTGAAGTCTCTGTAATAAAAATTCTAGTAGTTCTTAACCTGGATTAGGAATCCCTTAAGAGTTCCTAGGGTTCTGTTATATATAACTAAGGCACTGAGCTTAAGCTTCTGTTATCCTCCTGTAGAGGTAGTAATAATATTAGCAGCAGTCTGAAGAGTGTTAACTTCGTTCTGAAGTTCCTGTATAAAGAGGTTATTACCCTGTCATCTTAGGCATGCAATTTCGTTTTCAAGGTTCTGAAATCATTAAAGTCTATTACTAAGTTCTTAGATTATATTCTTAAAGCCTTAGAGTTTGCTAGCTGTCTTGTTATATATAGTTTATATCTTAGCTATATTATTATCTCCTTTCTTAACTTAGGCTTAGAGCTTGTTATAAGTCTCCTTTTTAAGGGTAACCTCGTTATCTAAGTCTATAGTTATCAGGGCTTTCTTAAGTTTCTCAGCTAGGTTTTTAACTAGCTGTTTAGAGGAAGAAGAGCTTCCCAGGGTTAGTAACTTAGCAGAGGCGCGAGAGGATATCTTGTCTGTACTATTAGTAGGTTTCAATAGTCAACTTACTGAACAGAAGCAATCAAAGTGTTACAGTCAGCTATCTAATAGTAGGGTCTGCTAACAGAAGCTAGAGATTAATATATAGTAATAGTACACTAGAGTTATAGTCTGGGTTATAGGTTATAGACTGTGTTATAAATTAGTAGTTAGAAGCTAAAGTGATCAGTCTTAGACTTAATAAATATTTACAGTGAAAGTAAGCTGAAAATATCCTGAGGATAAATATAAAGTTGATTGCTGAAGAGCTATAGAAGTCTGACTATAAGCCAGGCTCAGGTTATACTATATACAAGTCCGAACAGCACCCTTTGTCCAGTTACAGGTGATCACCTAGGTATATGAGGTGATCGCAATCAGTTAGCATTGCTAACTAATCACTGAGCGCTTCCTGACGCGCCCCACTGATCGTTCCTTATCTTATCGTCACGTGACTTATACTATAGTTCTTCTGTCCCTGAGTGAGTTCCTGTTGTTCCTGTGTTCCTGCAGTACAAATGTCCTGTAACAACCGCCTGACGTCTAAGTGGGTTGTTCAGCTGTTATCCTTGTTTACAGGTTGTAACACTCACCTTATATACTTCCTTCTCTATTTGCTCTATAAAACCTATTAAATCCAGATAGTTATGCTAGAGAAGCTGGTAACTAAGCTTATTTGCAATATATTTAATGCTTATAGTGACTGCTAAACACTAGTTAACCTCTTGTAATGTTTCTAGAAGCTTCAGCTTATCTTCAGACTACTTATCTACTAGTGTAACGTTTATTCAGAAGACTGCTTAGCTGCTTAATAGGCAGTTCTCTACTATAAGAAACAGGATATAGCGCTATATATTATCAAGGCATTAGTGTGTACAGGGATAGATATATAGGCCTCCTAATTTGATATCACAGCAAATAATATCTTTACTTAATAGTATATAAAGAGATTACTATTAAGCCTGTGCATATTAACTTTTATGCTTTTACTGTTTGCCTTGTTAGTTCTTAAACAGAAGAAGAATATTACTGCTTCTCTCCTGAATATATAAAGTAGCATAGTATCCTACTAGGAAAGGCTGCTTGCTTTAGAGCTTATAATATATCTGAAAAGACTGATAAAAGACAGGTTAACTATGAAGTATTAAGTAACACCTCTTTATATCGCCTCAGCCTCTGGTCTTAATATTATTATTAAGTAGATATTTAAAGATATACTAGCAGCTATAGAAGCAACAGACGTATATAGCTGCACTCCTCTTTACTATATAATAAGGTGTCTGCTTACAGCTGTTTCAGCTATTCAGTTACTTCTCTAATATTAAGTAAAAGTTAATAATTTAATCCTTTAGAACAGTTGCAAGGTATCTCTTCTGGAATACTGTTGCAAGAGGGGCCTTTTCAGTTTCACTGTGTATCTCTTTGAATATAGGGCTAGAGGCGACTTATAACACCTCTTTTAGTTAACTCTCTTGGCTTCGTTAATGATGCTTCCTCAGAGCACTGGAAAGAAGAGAGCAATACTGATTGAGATACTGATTAAACGAGGTGCTAATCTAAACGGCATAGTGCGGGCATCTAGCATTAGCGAACAGCCACTTCTCTTGGACCTGGCGTTAGCGTCGCCCTCTGCAACAGAACATCTCCTAGACTTACTAGATGTAGATATTAATATCTGGGACTCTTTTGGTTGGACACCCTTAAGTTAATTATTGTTACAGCACTACTTAAACTGCAAGACAGTAGCGTTGCTCCTGAGGCGCGGGCGGCGGCGGGGCGAAATTACAACTATACTCATTGACGGAATCCTAAAACTCCTAACTTTCTGGTCTCTTCAAGAGCTTATGACGATGCTTTCACGCTACGCAAATACCGTCGATTTGTTCCAGCTGCTTTATTATCACTGCGAGTCGCACACAGCAAAGGACGCTACGATGGAATGTTTCCTGGCTTCAGCTGCTCCTCAGTCTAGAGTGCTAGCACGAATCTCTGACAGCAACCTAAACAATATTCAAAGAGGAAACGTTTTCATCTTGATGCACTATTTTTAGTTTGGCCTTATGCTGATGGACGCTCCTTCTTCAGATGATAGAGAGGGAGAGTTATGTTAGCTATGAGACTGTCGTCTTTGGTCTATGATGAAGTCAGCGTCAAGCTTGCTAACAGCGGCTAAATTCTCCTGGATGGGATGAGAACAGCAGAGGACTTTTTGTTATATTATTTGTGCAGAAGAATAGAAATGAAAGAAAGAACAGAAAAGAAAAAGAGATGAAAGTATAACGTATCGAAAGATTTGGAACAGAATATATAATTCTAGATCAGGGTGTATTGTATCAGTTGCCTCCCTCTGAATGTGTCATACTAAGTAGCATATGAGTTTGACTACCAGGTCATGAGGAGAAAGATTCCATTCTCATCATTTCAGCCAAGCTGCTAGCTATTGCGTTTGTCCTTGATAGCCTAATAGCTCTCGACGATTGCTTGTGTGACAGGAAGGATATAGGTCTTAAGCTCTGATGACTGCCTAATAGACCCAATCCAGGCGATGTATCTAATGCTTTTGGACGCTATCTTATGCTTCTCAACTTCAAGGACGTGCCAGGCATGTTTGTCACCTATAGATCCTGCGTGTCTGCCACGCATGCCATCCCAGTAGGAGAAAAGATAGCAGCCAGTGACGTTTTCGTTCCGGTTTCCCTTGATTTAGCACCCCAATTCAAAACTGAACAAAGAAGACAGGCATTGACAATGGCGTTGCTTTATTGCTAAACATCTCTGTAACAGTGGTCTTGATGAACGGCAGAAGACCGACTAGCGAGGTATGCGTGGACTGCTGGTGCATTATTACATGCCCTCCAGATCTCATAATTGCAGGGTTGGTGTTGTTGTGTGCAGCGTTAGAAAAGGCGGCAGTCTGGATATTCCCTGCTATCATCTAAGTTCATCTCTAGAGACCTATGATAGATAAGGCTGCAACAACCCCTGCATTATAATTGTTTTCTTAAAGCATATGCCTTGATCTAGAATTAAGACTGCAGGAATCTCCTGTAATTCGATGATTTCTATAGGATTGTCGGCTTATATAGAACTAGATTATACCTCTGCAGCAGCTGCTTTAAGCGTCAGTATATCCTCTGTATAAGAGCTGCTTGCACTAGACAGTGACAGGAATATATCTTAACAAAGACTTTTTACAGTTCTATTATCGCTATGTTCCTCCCCAGGCATTTCTATCTACTATGCCTAAATATAATTTCAAGCGTTTCATTTATCAGCCTCAATCTTTCTATATCTACCTCAAGCTATCTTTCTAGTTAGAACTTATCTGTATCCTGTCCCTAGACTTCAGCTTGGCGGAAAAGCCCCCACACCCTATACCTAACATAAGTCCTCTCTGGCAGATGCATGCCTTTGAAGGTGTTGCTGCTTTTAGGGACTTTTTTGGATATCTGGCCTGCAACTAGTGGATGGATATGCAAGCCTTTCTTGATAACAGCCTGCAAATAACTTATCTTTTACGCCTCTGCCTTTTTCAAGATAGGCTAAGACAGCTTAGAGCCTGTAATCTCAGCATGGAGCGCTGCAAGTATATGCAGGTTTGTGATAAGATAGAGCAGTATAGCTTGGATTGCAGTGGCTGTTGTATTAGATCTTATAAGTCTGCTAGTTGAGGTTAGCAGAGGTCTTGAAGGGGAATATAGAAGAAGGGTTGATAAGCTGTATATCTGCATAAGGATTTCTAAAGACGCCTCTTCCTCTGTGAGGCTGTGCTTCACAAAAGAACTAAGCATATCCTTCTCTAGCTTCTTGTTCAGCCTGAAGCATTCGCTAGCGATTTCTTTCGCTATCCTGCTAAATTTGATCAGCAAGGCAGTTACTTAACATATATATAAACTACTAGATAGCAACAGCTAGCAACTAGGTCTTAGTTAGGCACAGCTATTAAAGACATACTATATAAGCTTGCTAAGGCTAGTAGCATTACTTTCCGAAGGTAACAGCTGCCTAAGCCCTGGCTATAACAGCATAGTGAGTAACGACGGAAGGATAGTCGCAATAATAATGCTTGGCATCTTTTGCTTGATTATATGAATATACCTATAGATGTCTAAGTTGGACGCTAGATTGCTGAATAGGTTGCTGAATGCAATATCAGAGATAATATCGAGGGTGAAGTACTGCGCCTTTAACCTAAAATCGAACTATTTGTTCTTGGAAATATACTTATCTATGAGTTCTATGAGGCGGCGGATGCTGCTGTCTATTCTATCTTTAAGACTAATGACCTCTTTGCTAGAATACTTTGCCCTATATAACTATCTGTCAGTCGCAGAAGAGAATATAATTATAGGATGGGATGTAACCTACTCCTCTCACTATTTGAGACCGAAGCTTGCTATGTATTGCGTTGTCCCTGCTGGACAGCACGTTATTATGCGCAGGGTCCAGTCGCATTGTATTATACTAGTCTGAACATGTGTACTTTGTGCGCACGCTGAGCATATGCTTCATAAGGTCCAGGTTGCTTATGATAATATCTTTCAGACTGATATGAACAAGAGATCCTATGCGAGCAGTCAGAGAACTTCATAAAAAGTTATCTAGGTAGCTGCACCTACTATACTTCTAGTTTGTTTTATAGAGCTTAAGATGCATACTACTGCTGCATGCTGCTTGCAGAAGCTATAACAGAGAAATGCCAGCAAGGAAAGGGCTGAGGATATGTCTTAGCTGTATATACTGGCGAATTATGAGTATGACAGTGCATAATAACAGGATCTAGATGAAAGGACTAGGAAAGATAGTGCTTTGCTATATAGTGGAACTGAACTAGTTACTCCGACTGCATATGTTCGACGAAGGATGAGTAATTAAGGCGAAGCTTTTACTGCTGAAAGATAGGAAGAAGTCGATATAGTTAAATGATAGGTGTTTTTTGCTATCTATTATATACTGCTAACTTCGCGCGTGCGTATAGTATATATATATATACTATACTATATATATCAGTTTATCTGCAGATGCGCTGTTTTCTGTTATCACTGCAACTATCTATAGAACTGAGGCTGGTCTTAGCTTCGCCTGATATGATCTGCAAGCTGTTTATAGATATAAGTATTGCTACTAACACTTTTCCAATGCAAACCCCTGATTTGTGCTCGTGAGGTGGATACTATCAGACACTTTGCAATATTACAGAATCTAGCTGTTTATAAGCAAGCGCTCTAGACCTTATATATGCCTGTACTATAGAAAAAGAGATAATATTATCGATAGTTATTTCTGTTAGTCGTTGCTTTTATGCTCTCTTTGTCGTTGTATATATATATATAAGTTTGCAAAGACATCTTATCAGAACGTGTCTGCTAGCTATTAATACAGTTCTAAACCTAGCCTCACTATAATAATAGGTTGCACTTCCTCAAGGCTACTAGGCAGCTTGCAGACAGATATAGATCAAGGCCTATTTATTCACTACCTGCTAACCACCTTTCGTCCGCCTCAGTATGCATACAACGAACATAATGAGGCGTGCTGTGTGCTATAACTTTAGAATGATCAAGGCGGGAAGTCCCGCAACTTCACATTTGTCATCCATATTATAAACAATAACATACTTAATAGCTTGCAAAGGCTTGCCCAGGCTAAGCTGCTGAGCTATATACAACAGCTAGCGTCTGTCTATAGGCTTTGAATTCTTGTTAAGTGTCTTAATTACCTCTCTGAGATAGAAGAAGACCTAGATACAGCTGAAGAGAGACAGCTGTACCTAGATATGCTGGCAGCTATATCTAAATCAGACATTATCTATCTGTAGGATAGCAGACCTACAGTGGCTGATAAGCAGTATGTTAAAGAGCTTAAGACTGCTGAATATTGAGTGAATGCTGTTATTAAGAAGATCTGATGGAACAGGGATCTAGGCGATGTAGATATTAAGAACTAGGTTAAGCTAGAGATTGTTGCTGCCCTTGCTCGATTTGCTAAGACCTGGGACTTAGACGAGTTTGTGGAGATGCATGAAAAGATCATGAGCAAGCTGCTGATGTTGAACGTGAGCGGCATATTGAAGTTGCAGGCCCAGTTTATCCTATAAGCTCACGTTGCCTAGACAAGCCTTGCTAGTGACAACAGAGCGATGCTGACTATCTCTATCAGCTTTATTCCAGATGAAATCCCTAATATAACTCTTATTAATATTAAAAAGCAGTATAGGGTGCTGTTTGCTCTGTTAGCGAAATATGTCAAAGAGTCTGAAAAGTTACTGTATTAAGATCTCTATATGATGCAGCTTATCTCTCTCAGCACCCTCTATAGCAATAGTATATAGCAGTGGAAAGAATTAGACGACCTTGGACAGGCTGGCATGGATATTATAGGCTATCTCTACCTAGATATAGGCCTGATACTGCTGCGCAGCCCAGGCCTGCTCCTTGGCTAGAAGATGTTATTAGGGTTTGTTAGCCTTACTGCTAACTAAGCTAGGGCAAAACAGGAGTTAGAGGCAGGTTTGTATGGCGTAGGAGGTTTCTAGGTAACCTGCGAGGACATGGATGTATATATTTGCTAGAAATCAGGCATTGCTCTTAGCGTAGAATATGTTTAACTGAGCTAAGATAGGTAGATAAGAAGCAGCTGTTAATGCGCAAGACTTGTTGTCTTGTTAGTCATGCTGCTTTCTAGGTGAATATAGTGTGTTTTCATGTGGATGACTTAGTAGGAGGATGGAATATGACAGCTTCTTAGCCTCCAGATTGCAACAGCATTCTGTAAAGCCACGCAAAGGCTCTAAAATATGTATTATTTCATTCCGATTGATATTTATTGATTGTTCTTGTACAGCCCTGCAGCAATATACCTTTTCTTTATATAAGGTCTGATGATATCTAGAATGCTTGCTTGCGATCTTACTGCTTATAATACCTTGCAAGTGAACGCAGATATGTATTTGCAGGCTAAGTTTACACTATATTAGCATAGGAAGTAGGGAAAGAGCGATTAATCGCCCTCCTTAAGAAAGGTTTCTGGCGTTGCTTGCCGGTCGATTATAGTATCACTGGTTATTTCTATGTATAAGGAAAAATCGTCTCTAGCGTCTCTACTTCCCTGATGCTATCGATAGAGGTCTGGATTCGACCTTGTATATATAGAGTCTATTATCCTTCGAAAACATTTATGTAGTTGTAAGGGTTATGCTGTAGCTGGCGTTATCTTGGCTGAGTCTAAAACTGCCTTGAGGCGAACTGTTTCTTATCCTCGCTGCGCGGTTGACAATGACTGGGTGGAGTATATCTTGGCATGACAACCTAGGAATGAGCGTGGGATTTGACTGCTGAAATTGCGGCCCTAATAATGAAGAAAGCTAGATACTGCGATCAGGACTGTTTTGACACAGCTGACAGGTAAGGTCTTGCTCCTTTAGTATTCGTTGCCTCTAGGATTCCCTGTGGATAAGATAGCCTCAATGAAGAATGCTAATTGTTGGTCTCCATTGCCTATATATAGGTTGGTATCATTAAATTACAAGTCTTGAACTATTATACGACAGAGCATCTAAAGCCTCCCACAGTATATATAAATAAGAGTATCACCTAATCCACACTAGGCAACAAAAGCTAACAAGACTCACCAAAAAAAGCATATCTCTTTATCTTTCTTAGCCTAATGCGACAATGCGCGCCGTCGTTTATCATGGCACCCCTTTCGAGATGACGGTTCAAGATGTTGCCAGACTAACTATTGTTAATGAGACTGATATTATTATGCGAGTAACCACCTCAGCTGTATGCAGATCCGACCTGTATATCTATCGCAGCTATATAGGTGGTGCTGTTCTATGGACGATAGGCTATGAGGCCGTCGGCTATGTATCAGAGATTAGTGACGCTATGTCTTCTGTTTCTATTAGGGACTATGTAATTATTCCTAATACTATATCCTCAGACTACTTGCAGATAGAGCTAACATTACAGGAATATTTCAGCTTCAGTAATAGTGTGATAGGTCTTAGTAGGCTCTAAGGTATGAGAAGTCCTGCTGAGCATATCTCAGACTGCGCTAGGGCTGAGAGTGCAGTAAGCTGATAATAAGATGAACAGCTGAATATATGCAGGTCCCTTTCGCTGACACTAACCTGATCCTAATCCTCTTAACCTGCGAAACTGCTAACTTGATGATTGAGCATAACTATCTTATAGTGTCAGATATTTTCGCCACAGGCTGGGCTAGCATTGATTATACCGGCTTCTAAGCTGGCGATTCTATCGCTATCTTCAGCACTAGTCCTGTCAGTCTACTTTCAGCATACTCAGCCATCTTGCATAGGGCTTCCAAGGTCTATGTCATCAACTATATTATGAAACGCCTTAAGTTTGCAGCATCTATCAGAGCTATCCCTATTAACTTTAAATATGAAGACCTTATTGCCTAAATCCTAGTATGTGAGCTAAGCAGAGTAATGCGTATTGTTGACTATATTAGTATAGAGGCTCTGAATTCTAACCTAGAAATAGATAAGAGCGTTGTTATGTAACAGATAATTAATATAGCTTATTTCAGAGGAGGTATTAGCTAGTTAGGTGTGTATAAGTCTCAGGACAGCTTGCTAGGAGCATTATATAGCAGTGTTATATCGCCTATAATTCCTTTTCCTGTCTTAACTTTCTTCAGCAAGGGCCTCAGTTTTCAAACTAGAGCTGTAGACCTGAAGGAGTATGCTCCCCAGTTAATTAATCTTATTAATAGCAGCAAAGCCTATCCTAGCTTTATGATCAGCGCAGTTATTAGCATTAAGGATGCACTAGAGTACTACAGCTGTTTTAATAGGAAGAAGGAGGCGAAGGTTGCTATCTACTTTCTGGAATAGACCTGTGTAGAAAGTTGAAGTTCCGGGTAGTCATGTATTCAGGGAGACCTAAGGCTTCTCATATAATTCATACGGATCACTTCGGATGCCCAGGGTCTCTACTATAGGAATGAAGTCCCGAGTATTCTTCCTTGAAACATGCTTCGGATTCCATCTCAACTAAAACTCGGTTTCAGGTCAGCTGTTGAATGTATTCCTGTGAAGTGCACCTATTGAGGCCCTGTTCGTTGCTGAGAGCGTTCCCTGCACAGAGCCCTGATTATCATCTTGGAGAACCCCTCAAACTAGACAGGAGCATGAGATAGTATAGAGCAGCGCATCGGGCGACTCTCTTAGTGATGCATTGAACCATGCTGCCGCTATTAACTGAGTCTAGTTAGTAGTTGTTCGTGACACAATATCTAGCAGCCAGTCTTCATCATCAAGAGGTTGTTGCAAGCGAAGCAAGCGAAGCAAGCCAAACATGCCACATCGTCGGAGACAAAGCCAGCAAGCTTACATCACTAGGACAAGCCGTCCACACTACTGCATTGCCACCACGCACCTCTATCACGAGCACAGTGAAATATTTTATTCGTGTTCGATAAAGACGCGTCAATTGATAGCGTGGCAAACGACGTTGACTATGCTTTTCTGACTCAAAGTCTCGGCTTTGGCGGCTGCTTTGCTAGAATGTCATCTCTACTAGCGCTAAACGCGGGCAACGCCTTGATGAAAGTCTCTATGGATGTCTTGTTGATCAGTGGGGCGGTGATATATGCTTCTGCATTTGCTCTGTCCACTAAAGAGGGCAAAAGGGGCAGAAGATTGCTATATGCCTGTTTCTCATTGTCCTAAAACACAGAATGGGTGCTGTAGCTGTGCTCGATAAACCAGCTGGGGTCTTCCTGGATACAAGACGCCTTAAACAAGTCGAGCACTTCAGTAAGAACATTGCCTTGCGCTTGTGCGGCCTTATATGCCATGCGCTGTCCGATGGCCTCTATAACCGCTCTACACCAGGGGAGAACGCTATTATTGTAGGACGCGCCCCTGATGCTGCTGGACAGGTTCGATGTAAGGGCTAGTTAGCTCACAGCCTCCTTAAGTATTCCGTTCTCATACAGCGCAAGAAGTCTTCCTGGGTCGACTAACTGTGGAAGGCGATATCTTTTCATTAGGATCTCAGAAGCTAGGCCTGTTGGATGTCAGTATTAAAGCGCAGGTGCGCGCTGATAGAACCTATGGATGCTAATGACCAGAGTATCGCCTTCGGCCACGGAGTTTCCTTGGAATGTCGACGCGAGTTCGCTTATCTGGTTATGCGCGTATAGTCCTTGCCAGCTGTATCGCTCTGCTAACTTGAAAAGCAGACGAGACGACTGGACCACTAGGACCTTGAACGCAGTAGCGATCCCTCTGCGGATGTCGGCGCTATGCTTCAGGTTCATGAATTCGCTAACGCTCCACTTTGCATAGGCATGCAAGACTTCTCTATATGCTAGTGCTTTCAGGATTGGTTGCTGTTGCATGCTGAACTGCATAATAGGCAGCCTTTTTGCGTCTCTAACCAGATAACGCTAGCTATATATAGCAGTAATACAGCCTGCAACCCTGATGGCAGACACCTCTATGATGGAGAGAGAGAGCATGCTGACAGACACTCTCTAGATCTGGGCAAGGAAGCCCTCTCACTTGTTATCAGCTTGCAACGGCGATCCAAGTAGTGCTTCAGGTTGAAGGTGCACGTTCTGGAACATTGTGATGGAGTGGTCCAGCAGTTTGGTCCCAGGTCTGACAGGGAGCATATGCAACATAACACCATCGCATATACCCCCAGCATTATTGATCCGCACGACGAAAGGCTTCACCTCTCAGTCATCGCCTCTCATGATCAGCTGAGCAAAAATAATAGCAACGCGGGCTATGCCAGCCAACGGCGATATAGGAGGCATTGCTTTAGCAGCGCCCAAGGTCGGTGTGTTCAGGATGAAGGACTTATCTGTCTCTATTATTGCAGTGGTCTCCAGATTTCGCGCATCAAGGCTATAGTTAACCTCTGTTAATATGAACTCTTTATAGGCGCTGAAATTCAGGAGCTTGTCCAGTATAGTAATAAGATCAGGCTGCTCCTGAGAGAACTGAGAAATCATCCTAATGCATAAGTTGAGATAGATTGTTGTGATGATGAATGCTGTTATATCCTGGGAAGATACTGCTAGTTTGAACTTAATTATCTTAATTAACCCTATATATAAAGGGAAATCTTATAGTTAAAGTGGAAGTCCTAAAATCTTAGAGATAACTTAGCGATGTTACTGATTATGAGACCTGGTTAATGCTTAGTACTAAGGTATTTGAGACCTTAAGATAAGCGTATATATCCTCCCTACTTTAGCTTAAGTATATTACCCTGGCATGCTTATAGTGCAGCGGGATGTTAGAGGTAGATAACTGGTGGCAACCCTCCTGTGTGACATCCCAGATTATGTTGAGGAAGAGTGACGTGTTGAAGTCTATGAAGGCTAAATAAGACTGAAGGAGCTGCATAATAGAAAGATATGCTAAGAGGAGAGAAGAGTCCAGACAATGATTATAAGGGTCAAAGCATGAGTTCCACGGTTTCCTCCGCAGTAACATGAGGGTAGAATTCATTCTTAAAGGTGTCTAGTTGCTTTTTAGCTGATATGAAACCTTGGTATACTGCAGCTCAGCAAAATGCAGCTATATTTTAAGAGGCTGTATCTAACCTGGGCTATTTCCAGACTGATATCTATCTCGCAAGATCAGCCTGCATATCTTGAGCGCAGAGCTTCTAATAGCGTTTAACGTGAACAAGAAACCAAAGGGTCAGATTCCGGCTGTTTCTAGCTTCATCCATGTTTACAGTAGCCTATCTATGTTATAAAATAGTGATTATAAAAATACATACATGTTCGAGATAGCTTCAAGTTCATTATATAGAAACATCTTACAGCAGTTACTGTACTGCATATATCTTCTCGAATATTTCTTAACCCTTTGCTATTCATAGTTAGTATCTTTCCTGCTATCTTAGTCTATAACGCTGAGAATGAGTGCCAGGTCTGTTGATAACTGCCATATTCTTCGACAGTTAGCAGCGAATTTGATGCGAACTATCATAGAATACACGCTTCGAGGCATAATGGATCCTGGTTAGCAATCTGCCTTGGAGTTTGATATCTCAAGAATGGCCAGCGATATATAGTATATAATGCTGTTCCCAAATAACTATGAGTGGCAGAGGTGTTATAACTCTACTACAGAGGTGCTATCTATCTTCCAGCCTTAGGGTTGAAATTCCATCGCGACTTAGTTCACACTCTTCAGCAGTGTCAAATTTAAGGAGCGTTTATAGTAACTATAACCCTATATAGATAGATAAATATCTTACTTATATAGATAGGATGTAATGTTATTAGCGTCATCGAAATGATAGGACAGGATTATTAACCGGCATTCTGTGAAATTTAGAGCTAAAGCAAATTTACTGTCATAAGATGAGGCATCACAGACATCTGCTCTTCAGCCTAGCTATAGGATACAGACAGCAGAGGAAGTAGTTCGAAAGTGAAATTCACAGCTATCAACTATATATATAAGCTAACGTGAGACTTCGTCACAGATACATAATGATTGTTCTCATATTTAGAAGCGGGATCTCTGCTTCAGCTTCACGAGACTTATTTGCTGAGAACCTTCCGTCTGATTTTCCTAATAAGCATCTGCTTGTGATTTATATAACCTTCTGATTAAGTCTTATAGCATAATAGTTACTACTGATACTGTTTTCAAACGCCTCAGGGATCTTATAAAGTTAGGTCTATTATAAATACTTAAACTAGCATTAAATACAGACAGACTAGCTTATATTTCTAGCGAAATGTTTAATTATAGTCTGCATATATCAGAAGCTATAGAAAATAATACAATTCTCACGCCGTTAAATATTTCCTTTTGTTGACAAACTATTGTTCGCAGCCTATCATTACTATTAGAATACGCCTCTATAAACAAAACAACGGGAGGCTTATTTATTGGTGTATAGCTATATAGCATAACTCACAGCTGCTTTAAATAGCTTAGCTAGTAAGGAAAAGTATTAGAGCGGCCGTAGCCTAGTTGTATTCGATATAACGATTCCGCTTCCTTATCTCTAGCCCCTCCAACTTATCATACCCGCTGGCAAATAATCTATTAGTGAACGAAGTCCCTGTAATAATTAGTTATGAAGGCTGCAGAAAGCGACAGTCAGCTCTTGATATGATGTAAGTCTATTAAAAAAGCAATAGTAGACTTATAACTTCGTCTCTAACGGACACGCATCAAAAAGCGCAGGCTCAGCCTTATATACAACATAATATATGGAAGAACAGCTAGTTTTGGCTGCAGCTATTGCTATTAAATATGCTAAATACCTGTCTGCAGGTTATAAGTGCAGAAGCTGCTGACTATAATTATGAGCGCCCTGCTTGAACAGGTGGGGTGGCAGGTTGTATTTAAACATGCCCCCTTGCGTATATGCTCCGCCAGATGCTCCGCTAGGTATAGCTATGCTGTGCCTAAGATAAAACCCTATATAGAGTCTAGAGCTATTTTCGCCTCTATATTTACTACTAACTGTTATTATTTTCAGTCTCGTTCTAATAGTCTGGACCTAGCACCCTAGTTAGTAATTCGTTGCTTATTCCAGCTTTTTAAACCTTAATCTAGCTAGACCTCTGCCTATTAAAAGCGAAATATAGATGCTTACTTATTTAGACCTTATAAGTCTAGTTTTATCTTCTTACCTTAATATAGCACTTATTCTTAAATTAAGCTAGATTTAATATTATTTGTTTCTCTAATAGCTAAGAGCAGGTATATAATATTATTATATATAGAATAGCTTTGCTTCTTTGATTTTGCAGGTTTTAGGTTAGAGAAGAAAGAAGTAGATAGAAATATAAGTAGGGCGCTTTCTTTCTAGTTAGAATAAGGAATTTCTTAGTAGGCTAGGTTTCCTGCTCTTATTACTAAGTTGCTGTTAACTTTATCTTAATATTGCTATATAGTAATATTATTAAATATTTCTAATAATACTAGGCATAATATACTTTCTTTTATTTTCTATTAGATAACTATTCCTAGTATTACTAGGCATAGTATGTATTTCTATTAGATAATTATTCCTAGTATTACTAGGTATAGTATGCTTTCTATTAGATAAATATTTCTAGTATTACTAAGCATAGTATGCTTTCTATTAGATAATTATTCCTAGTATTGCTAGGCATAGTATGCTTTCTATTAGATAACTATTCCTAGCGTTGCTAGGTATAATATGCAGGCAGTGAAATTTAGACTCTGCAACCTCCTTATAGTGCTGCCTAGGAACCTGTTACTTAGGTGATAGAACTAGTGCAGAGATATAATAGTGTAAGTGCAAGCAGTAGTAATAGCTGCGCGCTGAAGTTAGTTAGTTTATCTAACTGCAACAACCTATTAATTACTCTTATAGTTAACAACAGAGTGCTTCTTATATCTAATAAAGTTACCTCTCTTAAGCTCTAAATTTAACTATAACTAACTATTCATACACTTTCATCATAATTATATATTTTGCTGGTATATAGGTATTATATTAATAGCATACCCTTATAATACTCTTTCTATAGATATATAGGAGTAAGTCTCTCTATACAAAGTGCAAGGTTTATAATATTAGTTAGATAGCGACGTGGGAGCGTGATATTAAGCTTGCACTGCAGTGATCTAGTAGTTATACTTCTTAAGTATTAAGTAATAGCTAGATTATGCTATAGAGAGGTATACAGATAAAGCAATGTAATGATATCAGTTGCTGTGCTGTATACTAGTCAGCCTTTTCCTTAAATATTATAACAGGTTACTAGGAGCTATTAATGCTATCTCTGCAACTTAGTAGCTTTTATAATAACAGCAGTATATATCTCCTACTGCAGCTAGGCTCAGGCTAATAAGTAGGGCTGGAAATTAATATTGCTAAGTCTAATCTTCTCCTTTCCTAGCCGTTCTTATTATAAAGAACAGCTACTTTTAAAGGTAAGAACTATTATAGCTATATTAGAAGTTTTCAGATATAAGCTATACTTATATTTAGCTAGCAAAGCAGCTTATATAAAATAGACACTTTCTTTTATATTTATATTCTTCCTTTGTTTCTCGTTTTAGTTCTTATATTATATTATGCGCTAACTAGTATAGTAGAAAGCACCTCACCTGAAATATCTATATATACTAGCTTCTGTTATAGATATACTGATAATTAGTAAGATCTGCTATATATACTGTTGCAGGGAGGCTGAGTATATTCTAACTGATAATCCTGAAGATATATATATAGTTAGAATTAGAATTAACCTGTTTTATTATATTTAATATACTTATTAAACAGGGTACCTAGCTGTTCAGCTGCCTGTGTAGTTGCATAACTGCTAAAGTATATCAGCTGAGAAGCAGGCTGCTAGCTCTCTATTTATAGTGAGTGTGTTAGAGACTTCAGAAAGAGAGGAATAAGAAAGTAGGTAACTTTTAATTATTACTAAATAAGCCTAATACTTCTTATATTATAGATGCTCTATTTTAGTGAAGCTGTATATTAGAGAAGAAGAAGGAGAGCTTTAAGTTAGATAGCATAGCAGATATAACTCTAGAAGAAATAAAGGTTGGTTTCTAAGGCTATAATTATGCTGTTTTAGATAAACCTCTTCTCTTTTAAAAAGCATACTTATTTTTAAACTAATCTAGCAGAAGTAAAGTATAAGTAATAGAAAGAGTTTAAATATCTAGGAAATATAGCTATAGAGCTAGAGATCTTATATAGATCTTACTTTTAATAATAGCAAATATATATATATCTGCTATATAACTATAGTAGCTAACCTTAGACAGATAGATTCTAAAAGTTTTATTGCCTGTAGTTCTACTATAACAAAGCCTGCTATCTGTCTAGACAAGCTATTTAGTATAGTAGCAGCTGTTTCTAGCAGGATATAAGCTATATATATAGAGACACCTACTATAGAAACTATTGCACTTTAGCTACTTATATCCTAGAGAAGCTAGTATATATCTCTCTTACTACTAGAGCTCCTATATCTTATATATTAACTATCTCCTATTTAGAGACGTCTCTAGATCGCTTGCTCTCTACTTTATACCTAGCCCCTACTATTTCAGAAATGCTATACACCCTAATACTAAATATACTAACTAATACAGCTGCCTGATAGTTGCTGATAGCACTATTAAGTATCTCTTACTTAATAGCATATACTACAGCATTCTAAAGGGCTGAGTTATCAGCTATATACTAGTTAACTTAGGACTAGTCTTCAGTTCTCCTCTCCCTACGCCTGGCTATATATAGTGTCCTAATATAGCTGATTACTGCCTTGCTAGCTAAACTAGTGCTGTTGATGCTGATACTGTTATTATAGGCCTGGGATATAACTATGTCTGTATAAGCTGATTCCTCCATAGCTACGCCAACCCTATTACTGCTAGTCTGCATATCGCCTTCGATATATATAGTGGCCCTGGACAGCTGGCGCAGCTGACACTTTGTTCAGGCCTGCTGTAGGCTGTGCCTTAGCCCCTTGTCATATAATTCTTTTAGCAGCTTAACTAACTTAAGGTGTTATGCTGCATTAGTCAGCTGTCTTCTGAGGTGGCTCTGTATTACAACTTATAAATCTATTCATATCTGGTATATATTAGCCCTTAGGGATATATACAGCTTTCTCTAGCTGCTTATATATTAGGTTGAAGTAGATGACAGCTGAAAACACCTGGGATATTTCGCCTAACTGGATGATTTTCCCCTTAGCGCTTATGCTGGATTTGCGGACCTTGTCTTTGGCCTTTTTTTCTTTAGTGCTGACTTTTCCTCTTAGTGGTGGGCTGGTCATAGTTGCAACGGTCTTATGCTGCCTCTTAGTAATTGTGTGCTAAGGGACTTGCAACTTTGATCAGGCCTGTTTAGGATAGCAGTGCAGTAACATTCTTATATATTATTCTTATATATACCTTAGAGCTAGAGTGAGGTTAGGCTTAGGTTTCATAATATCTGTATTTTAACTATTGTATGCTTTGTACGGCTTTATATAGGCAGGTTTCTGCTCTGAAGTCAGATTTAGCTCCTACTGCATAGCAGTAGAGTGCAGATCCAGCTGAAAGTAGCTTGTTGTATTATAACCTGCTCTAGGTATAACCTCTCTTAAAGATAGATAACCTTGCTATAATCTTAACCCTTAACTATAGTCTAGACTGAGTTGCTCTTAAGCTGAGACTACAGTCTATTATTATCTATATAGACTACAGTCTAGACTAGGGCTAATTATAGACTATATATAGTTGAAAGTATTGTTAGCCTAGAAGTGGCTACGCAGCAAGGTATATTATAGCTATAGTATACCCTGGCTATAGCTGGGTAGCTAACTATACTATAACTGTCCTAGCTACTATGTTTCGCGATGACTACTTAGTTATCTTTTCTACTGTCTAACTTGTCTCTGCAGCTTTCACCTGACTTCTCACACTGATATATCTGCAGTATAAGCAGTATTATTTAACTGTTTGCCTTGTATAAATATCTGTATATTGTCTGTAGCGCTGCTAATCTTCTGAATTTCATTATATATATATTTTAGAATAGTATAATATCCTTAGTAGCATCTATACAGGTAATATAGCTATGCTAGATAATATATTTAAACACTAAAGCTTCTTAATATAGCTAGCTTTCTATTATAGAGGTGTTATTTTTCTAGACTTAGCTATATATAAAGGGAGTCTAGTAATAGCATATATTATAATTAATGTTCAAATATACTATATACTTTATATTAACTGTTTCTTCTGAATTAGTAACCTTTAGTATATATCTATTAGTGTTATAATAATACTAGGAATATTGCTGACGCTAGTATTATTACTATTAACTACTAGGATCTAATAGTTTCTATTCTTTATATTTATAATAAAAAACTTAGAATATAATGCAAAGTGTTGTTTTATAATATATAGGGTGTGTATTAGAATAGGTTTACGTTTATTAGTTAGTAGTAATCTTATTTAATTAGCTAGTAGCTTTTGAAATAAAATAAAGTTGTTTATATATATCTTAATATAGCAGGCAGAAGGGTTTCTATTCTAGGGTGGTTAGGATAACTAATAGTATTTAGAGTTAGTCTAGAATTGCTCTTACTCCTATATTAATAGGATGATGAACGATTTTAATAGATCTTTTTATTAGTTATTAAGGAGAAAATAAGACTGGGAAACAGTGTGCTGTAGGAATATATTATGATGTGCGCTTTTATTGTTAAAAGATATAGCTGTAAGCATCTGAGAGCTATTCCTTATAAGTTATATAGTAGAGCAAACTAACGAATAAGTTAGTTATATAGTAGTATCTAATAAGATATTACTGCTAGTCTTAGTAAAGCTAACTAAACAGACTTTCTGCTTATATATTAAAGACTGTTAGTATCTATTACAAGCAGATATCTTCCTATATAAGCAAAACTGTCCGAAGCTAGGAGGTATTTATAGGTTGTTGTTTCTGTATAGTTTGAATTTTAGCTTTTAACACGGCTTGAATATGCTGTATATAATTCCAGACTTGACATAGGCTTTTAGCACTCTTTGCCTTAATTATAATAGAGATAAAAGTCATTTAGAAAGACTTCTCTTAGTGTGGCTAGCTTAACTAAGATGCTGTTAAAACAGATATAGTTAATATAAGTAGATTATATATAATATCCAGCGCTTGCAGGGCTCTAGACAGGCTAGTATACTAGTTGCCTGCTAGTTCTACTTGCTGCTATAGAATATTTAGAACTTAGTTATAAAGTACTGATATAATAACAGCTTATATTATTAATTAGCTTTAGCGTTATATGCGTCGGTATTTCTGTAAAGCAAAGATACTGAGACTAATAATATCTAACTACTTATACACTATGGGAATAGATTATACCTGGAAATCATGCCTAAAAAGTAGCTTAAACTGTTCCTAGCCTTATAAGGCTTATAGCCTTAGTTAGAAGCTGTTAGCTGGACAGATATACCTGGCTTCTAGTATACGTAGGAATCCTAGCTAGCGAACAGCAGACCTGCCTACTATTATTCTGATAATTATAATTAGATCCTATAAGACTTAAGATTACTGTAGTATCTCCTCAGTCTATATAAAGCTCTAACCCTTAGTCTGACCTGACAGTATAGTAATAGCGCAGAACCTTACTCCCTATATATTCTAGGGTTTTGTATATATAAGTTATTAAGAATACTTCAGGGTAATAAAAAGCAAGATAGTTGTTAAGCTTGCATTTCTCAGGGTTACACTCTTTAAGTTGAAATTCTCAGGCCTGATATTCTCAGGCTTGTAATCTTTATTTATAAGCCTGGTCTCTTTAGGCTTATATAGCTTAACTATTAGACTAGTACTTATTAGCTTTTTATTAGAGAAGTTAGAGAATATATATAAAGTTTAGTATGCGCTTAATATAATTCTTATATATAGATGCCTTCTAGATTAGACTATATATAATAAAGATCTAACCTAATTACTTAGTATTATTATATACTTGCTTTTACTGCAACTATTATACTTATCTAGCTATGCTATTCTAGCCTGTTAATAAGGCTGCAGTGTTTTTAACTGAAATTAAAAACTGATTTACTTTATACTCTAACTATTTAAGGCTTTGCAGCATATCAGCTAATATCTTCCTAAAAGATATAATTAATATAATTATAGCTAAAAAGTAGTTTTGAAATATTTATTGTTTTCGTCTTGTATCTTAGGAATAGCAGTCTCTATTGCTTAGATCAGGCAGGCTAACTGATTTTGAAGCTCTCAAACTGCTATATTATTAACGTTAGGCTAGAGGTGTCAGCATGCTATTAGCTGTGGCTCAGACTGGAGTTCCTGTGAACGTTATATACTTAAGGTTTTATACTTCGTGGCAGCTCCAGCTGTCCTAGCTACTGAAACAGTTAAAGTCTGCTAATATTATGGGTATCTATATATTAGAGGTGATGCTCTTGCGCCAGCCTGCCGCTTTGTTAGATAAAGATCCTCTATACTATTGCTGACCTCAGACTGCATAGGCCTGGTTTTAGGACCTTTAGAGCTGACGCTATAATTAGCTAAGCTGCCTGAGGTGTTAGCAAAGTAGATCTATAAAGTCGCTTTAAGCTGCAAGACAGATTAATAGCGTCAAGGAGGATGAACGAAAGTTAGGCGTAAATAACAACGAAAATTAGTATGCATGCTATAAGCATTCTTCACACTGTTAAGGTGATGCTATTATCTTTAATATGCTGCAGTCAGATAGTATAATGCTGTTTCTTGATTTAAAAGGAGAGTCTAATCTAAAGTGAGCTAGTAGTATTTATTACTAGTTTGTTAAGATAATATAATTATTTGCTTGCTTAAGAAGAGATGAAATGCTGTGACTTCTTGAATAACTGTTGTTATTAGAGCGAAACAGAGCATCCTGCTTCTCTCTAGCAGCTCCCTAGCATTTTGCATGTCACTCTGAGCTACTAATAATATTTATAGATAGCTGACTTGCAGTTAGAGGTGTGGTTAGCTGACTAATAGATAGTTGAAGATAGTGTTAGTGTGTGTATGCTGCAGGGCTAGTCTGTGCACCTTGGTTGCTATATGCTAGTTATTTCTATTAATATAGTAGAGAGATAGAAGATATTGCAGACTGAGTTAGGAAGGCTTCCTAGCAGGTTTAGTATTAGCAGTGCTTATAACAGAAGCGTAAATTATACTGCTGATCTTTTCTATAGATATCTGCAGTTACCTAGAACTTGTAATTTGGTTTTAACAGAGCTTTGTTATGCGGAAGTTGCAGAGTTTATATATTATTAGTTTTCTGTCTTGGTTAAATATTGGTTTATTGGCGTAGTAGGCTACTTAGCGCCTGTAGAGCGACTGCTGTACTTAATAGTTCTAACAGTCTTATTATTCTATTAGTATTAGTATAACTCCTCAGAAGATATAAAGGAGGACTGCTAGTGCTATGCTGCTAGAGGAACTGCCTTAAGTATAATAAGTAGAGCAAGTGCTTTTGTTTGCTATTATGTTGCTTTCTTTATATTTAGAGGATTTATTATGCTGGTTATGAACTTCTAGTCCTAGTAATACCTAGCTAGACTAGGATAATCCTGCTTATAGCAAGGAATAGCAGACTGAAGCTGAGCAGACTTATTAATCACTCAGAGAACTTATTTAGAATATAGCTAGGTTTCTAGGCATAAGATATCTAGGTTTAAGTGATAATAATTATAATTATATCTTTTGTATTAGATATATATAATAAGTAACCTTGTTAAATATATAAGAAAAGTAGTATCTATAGTAAGGTGCGATTTTATATAAAGGCTTTCGCACTATTACTTATAATTAAGTAAAACCTATATATACTTCTTAGCTTGCTCAGAATATAAAGCTAGTAGACTGTTTAATAAGGTAGTCTGTCTATTCTGCCTAGAGAGATATAGGCTTATACTGCTATTAAATTTGAAGAAATTATAGTTATTTTTTATTAGGATGTGCTTGTCTTAGCAGTAATAGATATCTTAGAGGCTGGAAGTATTATAGCTATAGCTTTATTTATTATTCTCAGAAAAGATAGCAGTAAATATTGCTTTAACAGCTTTCTATAACAGGCTGAGATTATAGCAGAAATATGCTCTATAATATACTTTATATTATAATAAGGCTGATTCCTAAAGTAGCTAGATTAATATAGCGCTACTTTCCTAGGCTGAAGTTATCTAGGATACTATAAGGTTACTATTAGGAAGAGAGAGTTATTTTAGTAGCTATAAACTATTAGTAATATAGACTTATAAATAAAGAAGAGGATAGCTATAGATCTAGGAAAGGTTCTAGGAAACTTAGTAAGATAAGACTTCTAAATAGTTAATATTAATAATATAGCTTGCAGAGGAATATCTAATTTATATAAGCGTGGGAAAGTAACTTAATAGTTCTAATATAAGTAGGAGAGAGGGTATAGGAATGTTTATAGACTGGGGTCTAGATATATAAGTTTCTAGTTATCTCCTATTAGTAAAAGGAATACTCTCTTACTTTATAGCCAGCTTATAATGTTTTCCTTAATATAGAATAGAGTAGATTTTATTATTATCTTGTTTATTAAATGCAGCTGTTTGTTGTATCTTGCTTATTATTATATATAGTGTATAATACTAGCTAGAGCACTATTAGAAAGATATAAGAACTAATATTAGAATAAATAAGTTTAGACAATATAATGCTTTGTATTATAGAGTGTTTTTTGTTGATATATAACATTCGAGTGAATTAAAGTTAGCAGCTAAGCAGGGTTTATTATAGTATTAATAGTAAGTATACTGGAAACTATTTCTTTTCAGTACTAACAGCAGCTATAAGTAGCCTCTATTATTTATATCTATTCAGTAGATTGCTTTTAAGGTTAGTAATAGCTTTCTTATTAGTCTTCTTTAATATTAATAAGTATTAGCTAATCTATAAGGAAAATATTAGTAATCTTCTTTCTAAGTAAGGACCTTTAGAATTAGAATTTGCTAATAAGGTTTAGTATAGGGAGCTTGCCTATAAAAGCTTTACAGGTAAGCTGCTATCACCTTACTTCTAAGTTACAAACTAACGGATAATCTTTGCAGTAACTACAGACTAGTTATTCTGTTCTAGGTACTAGGATCCTTAGAGTATTGCTTTTAGTCTAGACTATCTGAGATTATGTAATGTTATTAGTGTATAGAGCTATTGAAAATAGATCTTAATATATTTTAAACCTGATTATATATAGCTAGCGCTAGTTTAGACAGCCTCTAGTCTATAAGGTATAGCATTAGTAATTGCTAAGGTTTATACCTATGTAATGTAAGTTGTAAATATCTCTTCACAGTAAGATCGCTGCTAAAGAAAATTGTCTTAGGTTATAAGCTGGGAGATAGAGACTAAGTGTTGCTAGGAAAGGCTGTTAGAGCTGTAGAGAAGCCTTTTAGTTATATTATCTTACTTAAGCTGTCTTTAAACGTGAACTATAAGAATACAGACTAATTCTACCTTAATAGTTATAAAATCTCTTTATACTATATAATATAAAGCTAATCATCTTTATATATAATATTATATTATTATTTATAAGATCTCTCTTTATATTTACAGCATATAATTCTAAATTAAAATATCCTAGTATCTGCCTCTCCTAGCATATATATATATAAGCTATTTGCTATATTAATAACTTATTTATATACAGTCTCTTTCTAACTAACTATTTTAATATTCTGAGGTTTTTTTAGTCTTTGAAAACTGATGTCTATATCTTACTAACACTCTGATAACTATATATCTTAAATTTAATACCTTGTATGCAGAGCAGCTTTTCTTATTATCTAGTTTAGTTAATATAGACAGTTTATTAGCTTGTTTTAAGGAATAAGTAAGGGGCTTTTTAAGGTAAGTTTATATTAAGAAAGCATCCAGCTTTATTTAACAACTGATATAAAGATAGCATTAGTCTGGATATTAAGATACCTAGTGCAAACCTGATTATGCTTATATAAGTAGAATTATATATAACGCTAAAATATACTAATTAATAATAGGAGTGCTTGCACTGAAACACTAGGCTAGCTTGTCGCCTGACTGCAGCAAATCTAAGGTATTTAAAAAGAACGTAATATTCGCTAGAATACCTAGTAAGTTACCTTGACTATATAGGTACTTAGATGTATTCTAAACTTAACAGAATTAAACGCATTATAACTAGCCTAACGAATACTGAAGCAGTTATAGATTTATAGATAAACTTCATTCTAAGCAGTAGAAGTAATAATAAAACAGCAGTTTCAGACAGATAGTATAGTAGTTTGTATTCTATAATTATATTTAATACTAGGTTTATTATATTGCTACTCCTTAGAACCTATATTAATTATACTATCTTAAGAGTAACTAAAAGCTATTTAGCATCTTTCTAAGCAGTATATAACCTTAAAAACAGAGAGTAAGATATTACTTTAAATCTTCTACTAACTAATATATATAATCTATTCCTCTTCTTATATATCTTAAAATCTCTCTAGTTCTACACCTTAGTACTAAGTTCCCTACTTTCTCCTTTTATTAGCAATGTAATATTATCTTTATTTAAGGTGTAGCTACTCTATTTTGCTTTTGCTGTCTCTTGCTTAGGTTTTGCTTTAAAGAAAGTTCTTAGACCTAACAAACTTTTTTACTATCTTCTTATACCTATCTTAAGACTCCTAATAATATCTTATAAAGTTACTGTTAGTATCCTATATAATTACTTCTTCCTCTTATAAGTATTTAAGAGATCTAACCTAGGTAACTTAGAAGTAAGTAATATTGCTATTAAGCTCTGTTTTATAGGAAATAATACAGAAGATATATTATAACCTTAGGTCTTTTATAACGCTTTTCTGCCTGCCCTCTATAAATTTCTAATAAGTAAATAAAGTCAGTGTATAATTTTTATAGAGATAGATCTTAGGCTTCTAGCTTTTAGTTCCTCTCTCTTAGCAGATATATATATAGAAACGAGTGTTATTATTAAGATTATATTGATGCGTAAGGATGCTGTTGATTTTTACGCTATTCTTCGACTTACAGGTGTAAGTTATTATTATAATATCAGGTGTATACTTATATATCGCCTGGCTTGCTAGTTTGGCTGCTAGGGGATTTAGTGTAGCGTCTGTGATAATTATTAACAGGTGAGTACCAGGTACTAGGCTGTATTTCATATACTATACCTAGTAATATATCTCCCTGGAAAGAAGCAGAATCCCTAGAAGGAGGGTATTCTGTCGCTTCAAATGTTAAGTAGTGTATCTCAGCTATTAGCGTTATAAATGCAAGTAGTAATATAGCTAGTTATATAGCTAAGGAAGATATAGCGTCTGCTTCTCAAAAAAGACCTATAGTTAGCATAGTAAAGTGTTAGAGATGCTTATAAACGCAGAGCGTTAAATATAATTAAAGAATATAAGCAGCAAGGCAGACTATTTATATATATTCGCTGCGTTCCTACAAGGCCTTTACCTACAGAGGTCTTATACACACCTGAAATCAACCTGCTTCTTTAAGCAAAGCTGCAAATCTGTGAATCTAATAGCTAATCAGAAGGAACAAGTTATAATCACTACTAAGTATTAGCCTTATATAAGGAATTATTACTGAACCTGAATAAATACTATATACTGCTAAAAGGAAAACAAACTTATAACTCCTTAGTATGAAATAAAGTAGCTATAGAGTGAGCAGAAGTTATATATAAGTTTAGAGTATAATTTTCAGCTATAGTTAGCTTCTATCCTTTTAACCCTAAGATATATAATTTAGCGTGGTTTTCTTCTCTAGTTTTCCTTAGTTTCCTGTATAGATAAGCGAAGGACTATATATAGTGTTTGATTTGCTTAGATCCCTAGTGTCTAGATAATTTAATTAGATATCTGAGATAGCGCTAAATTATATATCTCAGGGTTAAAAGGATAGGATTTAGATAGCCTGGAGTTTAGCATCTAAGCTATCTCTCTAGCAACTAAGCTGGAATCTGTAAAATAGCAAAGCAAGACCTAGCTACAGAGGCTTTCCACACTATATATTACTAATAAGCCTTCCGACATACTGTTTGTTTTATAACTATCTGCATTATATAATTAATAAATACAGTATATATTGTTAGAGAAAATAACAGTGATAAATAGAATAGCGCAAAGTTGCAATTTCAAGACTGCTAAGTAATATGCAGCAGTTATAATTAGTATTGCTATAAAGGCTTATATAGCGTTAATAGACATACCTTCGCTCGTTTATACTTATCTATTATAAGACTGAGAAGACTCTATAAGACCTATATAATATTAATTATATATCACTTCTTCTTAGCAACACACTTTATCTTCTTGAACTTAACCTATATAAGTTAGGCTTAAAATCAACCTTACTATATATATATAATTATAATTAGCAGTGCGAGAATAGCTGCTGATAAAGCTGGTTTTAGATATTTTAGAAGTATCTCCTGATTATATGCTGCCCTTGCATTGTTATATACTATCCTAACCTACTCTTTAGTTTATAAACTAGCTGATATAGCTAATACTAGAGGTCTATAGAGACCTATTATAGCAAGTTTTAACTTCTTAAATATTAAGTAGCGTTAGGTCTTAACTATTGTCGTAGTAAGATTCAGTCTCCTGTTCTTACGTTTGATTTTAAGCTTTTTTGCTGTAGCTACTTCTTAGAATTGCTCAGTTATAACTAAGTAAAGAATAAAGATAAGCTCTTGCTATATTGATATTATATAGCTATAGCTGGAATTAGTTTCTAGTCTTATACTCAGAGGCTATAGATATATTTAAGCTGCTTCTATTTCTTTATATAAGCAAGATAGTAGAAGTAAAACACCTTTACTATATAGCTAGCTATATATATTATTAGAGATTAAGAATCAGCTTAAGATATAGTTAATATAGTAATCAAGATAACTCTAGAGCCTTTATAGGATTTTCCTTACTAGCAGGAGTTATAGCAAAACATATAGCTATCTACTCTATAAAAAACAGAAAGTCTTTCAAAGCAATAAGTACCTCTCAATATTTTAATTATTAGCTGATCTTAGCATTCGCAAAGTAATAATATCTAGCTATACCTTTGCATTATACTATATATTCTAGTAATAACCTGTAATTAATCTGTTAGTAAAACTATGTAAAATAGGAAAAGAAATTCTAGAATGCCTTATTCATAAACATATAGTACTAATTATTACTATATATATATAAAGACAGCTATAATGCTTTCAGACTGTATTAATAATATATAGTTCACTTTTCTATCCTTATATTATATCTAGCATCTAATATATACTATCTACCTCTAATATACTAATAACTAGCTCTAGCCTTAGAAAGACCTTTTAGATAGAAATATAACTAGTTTACTATACTAATAACAAAGGCGAGGCCTCGACAATAGAATAGCAAGTGAGAAGAATTCAGGGACACTGCGAAATTCATAGTATGATTCACTATAACATAGTTTGGAAACTAACTTAGGAACCTAGCTATAGACTTCAGTATATAGCTAAAGAAATCATCGCTTAGAACAAACAATATAACAATTCAGATTATAAAAGACAGTCGTTTTATTAATTTGATTCTATTCTTAAGTATTAGTTAGGTAAGATTATCAGGTAAGATAAGAGAGACAGCCAGACATACTATAAGATTAAGTAGCAAATCACTATAGAACTAGAAGCTAATTTAGAAAATATTAATAGTCTCTTAAGTAAGTATTAGAAGAGGCGTTATATAGAGTTTACTATAAGTAGGAAGAGTAGAAATAGGATAAGCTTATAATATAGCGAGGTTTTAATATATTTAGATTAAAGCCTATATATATAGAGGAGGTAATCTTTATCTATACTAGAAGAGGACTCTTTATAATAGTTCTATAATCTTAGTTACTTATAATAGAATATAAGCTAGTTAGTTCTAATTATATTCTAATGCTTAACTTAATAGTAATGTCTGGTTAGCTTATGAGTAAATATAAGCTTCTAAAGGTCTCAGATATAAGCTCAGATTGATTCTTTTTTCGATGTAACTTCGGGTTATTAAATATATATATTGCTGTGTAACTGCGTGTTCTCTAAACGCTGTTATAGACAGCTTATATAGTATGCTTTAGGATTTATTCTTCTGCTCTGATAGTGTTATTTAGCATGCTAGCATATTAATTACATATATAAGCACTTTCATCCCGTCTTTTTTTGTGATATTATAGGCTGTCAGATATAATACTTAATTATCTACTATATATTACTACTGAAAGCGCCAAGGTTTTGAGATGAACTATAGCTGCTTTGCAATTCTAAATTTATATATAACGTCTTTATTTCAAAAGAATGTCTTCTTTTTTTATATCTTTCTTCCTTAGACTTTATATCTTAGCCTATATGCTCTTCTGTGTATTAGGACTCTGCTTATTAATATCTTCTGCTGCTGTTATTGCTAGTGCTATTAACAGAGCAAAAGCATCCTCCTCTATATCTATATTATTATTATCTAGCGATTTACTATATATCTTCTGTAGAAAATCTTCTAGTATCTTGCCTATAAAGCTTAAGTATAGGTTAGTAATAGAATTTAATATCTTTAAACCTTAGAGCGTTATAGAGAAGGCTGCTAGCAATATAATACTATAAGACAGCTTTATAAGAGATATTTCTATCTCTAAATAGTTAATATGCTTAGCTTATATATAAATAGTTTGATTTTAGGCTTTAATATATACTTTATATTACTGATTATCTTTGTAAAGTTGCTGAAGCTGCGCGTTTTTAGAGGTAGTATACTCGCGCTAGCGCGAGATATATATTGTTATCTTATATATAATAATAGTAATAAGCCTTATAGTAAGGTTATTAGGCTTGCTAGTTATAGCAAGCTGAGGTATTTCTATCTTAGTTTATACTGTTATTAATACTGTCGCACTGAACAATTATTTAATTTCACTATAAATAGTATTCTTTTAAAGGAAAGCAGTGCTATTAGAGCAAGTATATATAATTATTATAGACAGCTTAAATTAGATGCACTGTTGCAGTTATTATGCGAGTGTGAAGCAGAATTTAAGATATTTCTGCTATTAGATAGCTAGAATCAGCCTCTAGCGTTCAGAGCCTGCCTTATCTTCTATTTCTCTCCTCTTTAGCAGCCTATAGAGTACCTTAAGTCGTAAGATTAAGACTTCAAAGAGAGAGCCAGGTTAATTATATTTACTGCTAGAATGATTTTTTAATAACTCTTTCTATAGCTAAAAGCTTATATAAGCATGAAATTGCTTATAACCTAGCTTTATTAGAGTGCAAATCAATATATAGAATATAAGATTTAATAGCTCTAGCTAGCAAGGCTATGCAATTAAAACCTATTCCTCTACCTTAGATACGACAAAGTTTGCCTAGTTATTAAGAGACTAGCTGCATAACTCTCTCTATTATTGCACCCCACCTAAAAAGACGAGCAGCTTAATTTTCTTATGTAGGATGTTTGCGCTAGTCTACCACGCAGTGCTTTCACAGAAAATAGTCGACTTGAAGGCGTCTATTATAAGACCTTTCCATAACTAACAAGACTTATTCGCCAGTTCGACTGAATATATATTGTCTTTGTGCATATGCCCTAGGAGGCTTACTACCTAATCAACCTGAAGCTCGATGAAAGGCAGCGCATTCGTTTGCGTCGTTAGCCCTTGCAGCCTGTATAATATAAACGCATTAGGTATATTTAGTATTATTATTCTAAGGTAGGTGCTAATACTACTCTTCTACGCCTCACTTAATTAAATGCTGTTCTTATTATAGATATTTATGTTGAGCAGGTTCCTTGTGACGCAGTTATACCTAGTAGCTATAATAACGACGTCTAAGTTATAGTGCGCAGCAGCATCTAGTATGCTAGTGAGAATTCCTTGTGCGTTAAAGGCTTTGATTAGCATCTTCTTAAGATCTACTATTTAGATATTTAGTTAGTCTAGCACTTTATACTATTTTATCTTAAGGTTAATATATGTCGATCTAAACTATTTGAACTGTTCTATAGGTATAATAATGTCTATCTTTTTAGGGTCTGTTATATAGCTTCTTGTTTTGCAGACCTAAAAGTTGTATAAGTATGCGTTGGCCGTCTTATTGAATGCGATATTGCGATAGTTTAATTGTGTGAGACTGAGGCTGCCTTTGTTCTATAACTGATTAAACAGGCGGTTCTGTTTTGCCTTAGTTATATAGCGTAAAAGCTTAGGGTTCTGATTATATAGGAAGGCTGAGGATGAGTTAAGCTTAGCTTGAGCAAATATAGCGTTATAGTAGTATTTTATTTCCTTGGACTCTTAGTATAACAGCTGTCTCTAGTATATCAGGACTGCGATATAAGGGTTCTAGATAAAAACTATCAGCTTATATTCTAACTTTATAAGCTCCTAGATAATCTATAAACTGGAAGCTTCTTAGCTGATAATACTAATCCTCTTACTTGCTAGCTTGAAGTTACTAAGCTATATAGATAGATATATAATTTGCCTGCTAAATGCGTTCTGGTTTAGAAAAGGGGGTATATATAGCTTATTTATTAAGCTGTATATAAATACAGTGTATTTAGAGACAGTAAACAGCTTCTTAGCTGTTTGAAAACACTAATATCTGCTTTTAAGGTTATATTTCACTTTGTTTACTTAGGTGTTAAAGATTATATCTTTTTAGAGACTTAGTGTTATATTAATATAGTGGAAGTATTTGCGAATTTCCTTATAACTAGGAAACTGCTTAGTGAAATAGAAATCTATCTAGACTTTAAATAGGCTGAACTAATAAGCAGATATATTAGAATTAACTCTAGCTCTAAAGTATTAGTTAAAATACTAAATACTGCTAAAGTTATCTCTATACTTAAGGATTTTAGTAGAGAATCCTATTTCTCGAATCTTATATAAGGAATAGCAACTGCTAAACCTTATGCTAATAATAATAATATCTGTCTTAAGTATATTTACTGTAGTTCTAATTATTATAATAAGAGAGTAAAATATATAGCTATAGATATAATTACAGATTTATAAAATAGAGGTGAAGTTATATAGATATAAGCAAGTAGTTCAGAATAATAGTAGGATTATACTATTAACTTTAGTATTTAACTTTATTTATCTGTTAGCTTAATATAGTCTCTGTTATAAGAACAGAAGCTATGCTATATACTATTATCTAGAGCTGTTTCTAGCTTTATTATATAGTATATTCTCAGAAATATTATCTTTAGAGTGTGTGAGAAAGGTGTAAAAGTAGATCTTATAGAAAGTAGATAGATATTATTTAGGATTATTATAAGGCTATATCTACTATACTTATTTATATTTACTCTTATTAAAACCCTTATAAGTAAGAGATATTCAGGTTTTCTTATATATATTTTTTCAATATTAATTAATAACGTTTTTATAAATAATACAGTGCGTGCAGTATACGCCCGAATAAAAAAGATACTGCTGATATTAGTAAGTTTAGAGCAATCAAATAGTATTCTTTTTATTTATATATATTAACTTTTTATTTTCAATTATTTTTAATAAGGTTGCTTAGCTAAGTATAAAAGAATCAGTTGAAAATTATCTGTTTTTATAAACTTCGCAAAAATAGGATATTTCTACCTGATTACCTTGGCAAAAACGACAAAAAATGAAAGGTTAATATATATAAATAAAAAAGATACTGATTAATAGCTCTGATTTCACTAATTATAGCGGTATCTTTTTTATTTAGGCGTATACTGTATGCACTGCGTTATTCGCGTTAGAAGTAGGCAAACATATATTTTCCTTTCTGAGCGATAGGGGAAAAAGGGGTGCGAGTAGCCTTAGGTTACAGAGGTTTCAGCAAGAGTAAATACAAATAAGTGCGCTATAAAAAGTCTCTACTAGACTAGATATAGAAGGCAGGGTTCTAAGCAGACTATTTTAAGGTTAATTAGCTATTAGACTATTATAAACTTGTAGTAACTAGCGAAACTAGCGCTTAAAAAAGGGCTTTAGTAGACTGCTTTACTGCTTCTCAGCAAGTAATAATAGTATTAATCTTAGCGTAAGAGGATAATAGACCTAGCTGAAAACTGCTGAATAGTAGAAACTTACTACTTTATTATACTGTACAGACTGACTAGTTGAATTAGTAGTAGTAAGTCTGTGATGTTCTACAACCTTCTATTAAAATAGAACTCTGAGAATAGTTGCAGTTATTACTAATATATATTTATAGTATATATCTGAAAACTAACTATATATATTCTGTGCGCGCGGAACGTCTCTGTTATATGAAGATAATATTAGCGAAATATATACTTATTACTATTATTAGCTATAAATAATTAAGATTAGTCTGTGTAGCCTGCTATAATATATTATAATAAATATCTATATAGGGTTTTATAAAATTCTATAAGTAGAGAGCTTAGCTGCTATTAAAGGCGGGTGCTATAAGCTATCAGCAGCTAAACTGCTTCCTTGCTCTTATTCTGATTAGCAAAGAATAGTAGACTTTGTTTCCACTCTCTGGGAATATTTAGATTAGCCTCTTGTTGAAGTAAGAGCTCTGTGCAGGCTAGGTTATTATATAATATTATAATACTAAGAGGTGTATATATGAATAGTTTAGTGTAGACTCTGTTAGGCATAGAATACCTTTTGTTTTACTAATTAATTATAGATAGATAGCAATCTCTTATTAACTGGCTGAAACTATCTAGCCTAAGATTAAAAAGCTATTATAAAATATTATAACTCTTAGTTTCTGCTAATAAATTTAGCAGTTTAAAGTTACTTGCTAAGATATATAAGATTATATCTCTGATTAAGTTATATAGGAAGAGGTTTGTAGTAAGCGTGAGTATATAGTGCAATGCTTAAGTTTTCTACTTATAATCAAGCTGATATTAATACTAAGTATTTATTGAAATCTCTCGGCTGAACAGGTGTTCTAGTATATATATAAGAACATAGAAAATAATGTTATGCTGTTAAGTATATCAGAGCATGTCTAGTTATAGTCTACAGAGGTGCCTTTCAAAAGTTTTGACCAAGGCGCCAAGAACGCCACCTGGCAGAGGCAGGGGTGGCGGCAGGGGTCGAGGCCAGGGGCCCCAAGGGCAGTTTCGGCACCACATTAACGGCGAGGAAGATGTGAATTTTAGCCACAATATTTGCTAGCGTTGCGGCCCTCTTTGTATTCGTTGCCACCCTCTAGCCTAATGATCTCTTGAATATGCCGTGGGATCCTCTCGATCCAAGCCTGAAAACGTTCCGGCTTGAGCTCCTTCCAGCATGCCTCCCAGGCCTGTATAGCTTTGGCGCGGCTCTTAGGAGCGCCTAGCTGGGTTGTGTATCGCTTCATCCAGGGCCAGCAAGGCTCTATAGGGTTAAGGTCGGGAGAGTTGCCCGGCCAGAGAAGTCTGTTGATGTCGTTGACCTTAAAAGTCTCTTGATTGAACCAGTGGTCGTGGGACGGCGCCTTGTCTTCTTGTACGATAGCATCCCGGCCGCAGCGGCGGGCGTGAGGGAACAGCTTAGGCAGCAGGATCTCCTTCCGGTATCGATACCAGTCAATACCGCCCTTAGACTTGCGCACCAGCTTGCCGTTCTTTTCGTTCCATCGCCAGGCTGGGCGAGGCCCAGGTTTGTTGCGTAATCCTAGGCGTGTGAAGGGGGTGATGAACTCCCACTCGGCTCTTTTGATGGGCTCCAGCTCGGCGTTCAGGGCAGCGACCTCCTCGGTGGCCAGTTTGAGGTCTTTTGCCGACTCTGGCATCCAGCAGTGGCAAGGACCCCTCAATTCGTAGGAAAAACACCCCCAAAACATGAACTCAGAGTAGCCCTTCCACTGCTCGCGAATGCAGGAGCGGGTATAGGCCTCGTCAGGATGACGCCAGAGATGGTACCCTCCCTGACGGTGAAGCAGGATGACACTAGTCTCGTCCGACCAGATGACCTTCTTCCAGTCCTCCAATGTCCAGTCCTTGTAGCGAAGGCACCAGGCAAGCCTCTCGGCCTTCATCCTGGCCGTTAGGCTGGGCTTGCGGGTGGGCTTAGTCTTCTGATACCTAGCTGTCTGAAGGATCCTCTATACCGTAGTTGCTGAGACCCTGATGCCCTCTCTAGTGAGATCGCCAGCGATATCAGCGCAGTTCTTTTCACGACTATAGCGGTCTCGGGATACCTTCGAGGCAACAGCGTCGATAGCAGCTGCGGTTTGCTTCTTAGGTTGACCAGAGCAGGGTTTATTGATAACGTGGTTGGGTAGGATAACGAGGGCTTTCTCGTTCGGCTTGAAACCAGCCTCCACGGCGCGCGCGTAGATGCGGTTGATCGACCGAACGGGTAGGCCAGTAATCTGTGAGATCTCCTTAGTAGTTTTACCGCCATGAGGGGATCGTAAAGCAACAACAACCGCCCTCTGAATAGGATCTGAGTTAGGCGGCATTGTTAGTAGGGTAAAAAAAAGAGGTCGAAAAAGCGGTGATATCGATATAATGCGTTTTTGTTGATGTGATCGAGAAGGTTTGCCAGGGCCCTAGTAGGCCCCCAGAAAAAAGCAATGAGCTGGCATACTAGCTGTTTTTGGTATAGTGAGGGTGACTGACAGCTGGCGCCAGGCGTATGTGGGGCTAGAGGTGGCACGGGCCTTGGTCAAAACTTTTGAAAGGCACCTCTGTAGTGTTAGCAGTATTATATTAGTGCTGTGAGCCTCTTAGTGTTCTTAATCTCTGATAACTTAATTCCTTAATAATACTAGTGTCGAACTAGCAGTCTTATTATTGCTATCAGCAGTTCTCTAAGCTGAGGTAGTCTTATATTAATCCTGATACTTATACTTGAGGTAAGGAGGCTTATCTGTTAGTATGTGCTGCTGTATTAGTGTGCTACCTGGCTGTGCAGGATTATTATTGCTAGAAGTTAGTGTATATATGCTAGAAGACTATGAATCAGAAGAAGCAGAGGTTTCTTCGAAGTCTATAGAATATAGATCAGTACTAGAGAAAGGTTCTAATAAGTCTCAGGCTGGTCGCTCTATTGCATTAGTTAAAGCTTATATTAGTAAGTGCTGCGACAAGAAAATACCTCTATATAGATATTATAGTATCAGAGGCCACTTGATTAAGGTTAAGATATTTATACTTGTCAGCTTACTAGTGTTCAGAAGCTTAGCTAGAAAAGCATGAACTATTGTTTATATATATAATATTTTATAAGCGACTTCTCGATCTATTAACTGCTCTGATAACATAGGTTGTGCGACGCTTTTAGCGTCTAAGAGAATACCTAACTACTTTTTTAGAACAGCTCTTAAATTAGCTATATACTAAAGCTTTTCTTACTATGTCTATTGCATTAAATCAGTTAAGTTCCTGCGCAGTTATGCAGTAAGAACGATTGAAATTGCTATTTCTGGAAGGAAAATTAGTGCGCTGATTCTACTGGAAAAATCTGCTTTAGCTAGCTATATATAATAGTATTTCACGCGTTTTAAGGCAGAAGACCTCTGAAAAAAAGTTTAGCATTCTTATGCAATTAATTCGCAGGCACTGAAATCTACTATATAAAAAGCAAGTTATATAGAGATAAAGAGGTCTTTCCTAAAGAGTAAGTTTTAAATACAGTCTAACTTCTCTAAATTATTTATTAATAGTACCTCACTAAGCTATAACAGGAATAAACAGTTAGCTGTTAAATTAAAAGCTGTTTGCTTCTGCCTAAAGCAAAGAAGTGAAGCCTTCTATTATCTGTGATTTATAGTATGCCTTATACTTTATAGCTTAATGCATGCTAGAAAGCTGACAGTTAGCTAGCCTAAAGAGCGCAAAAAAAGGTTAGCTAGGTAATGCTATTCAGTTTATGCTAATTATACTTTAAGCTATATCTAGCTAGGTAGTAGATAGCAGACTTATTATAGAGCTTGTTAATAGCAGGATAGCGTATTATTTTGCAGCTAATAATAGTTATGTAATAGGTATCTATCTTAGTGTTTAGAGTTTTCTGCCTATGTTTTAGTAGTTGTTATTTTAAAGGTATCAAGCTGCTAGTTTTAGCTATATTCGTATAGATAGATATTATGCTGTGACTTATATATTTAGTTTTATTGCTTTTAATTTATAATATACTATAGCATTTTTAGAGGTGAGTATAGCTATAGAAAATATAAGACTTAATATAAACTATCTTTATATTCCTATTAAGTAATATTATTAGAAGGTATATTTATATGCAAAATCTTCTTTAATTCTTATATTCTGCTATAATATATATAGGACTTCCTAGCTATAAATATATCTTAGCTTTAATTAGACAGACTTAGTAGTTATACTTTCTCTTTAGTATAGCGTAATATATTAGAAGTGTTATTATTTACTATATTAGTTGTGAGTTTATGCTATACTTTATTAGCTTCTTTTTATTCCTCTGTATTGCGAGTTTAAAGATAAGGCTAGATCTTTCAGGCAATTCTAAGTCTCTAAGATATACTATCTAGTCTGATAAAAATAGCTTTTTTAATAGATAAAACTTACTGTCTAGTTGAAATAGTAATAACGACTTATTAGTAATATTACTTATTAGGATTCTCTTTGCTTTTTCTAGCTATAGCTAGGATAGAGGTCTGTTAAGTGAGGTTTATAGATATATTTATAATATAAAATAAGGTGTTATAGGATTAGGAAAGAGTAAAAGATCTTAATAAGTATTAGCTACTGTTCGCTTAAATATTTTAGAAAAGAGGTTACTAGATATAGTAATATTATCTTAAGATGTTATAAGTTTAAAGTAATAAGGTTTCTAGCTCTTACTATATTAAGGCTACTTATAAGAGTATTTAGTATAAGCTATATTTAACACTAACCTTATCAGCTTCAGCTGCCTAGATATATTAATATATGCACTGTACTATTATTATATTTATAGCTAGTTTTAACTTTAATTTAAAAATGCTATAAAAGGTAAGATAGTATATAGATAGCTTTAGAACTCTTTTTACTATATATTAAATTAAATTATAGAAATAACTATAGAGATATAAGTGTTTACTAATATATATATAGCTGCTAGTATATCTAGCTTAGTCTAGTTATCTTTAACTATATTAATAACGCTATCTTAAGTATATATTTAGCCTCTGAGAGAGAATCTGCTGATTATAACAGCAGCTGATACTACTTTACTGCCAGACATACTAACTTATACTTATTAATTCTAGAATGCTACTTTCGCTTAAAATATACTAAACATCAGCATTATAATCAGCGTAATAACTATAATATTTAGTAGCAATTTTAAACTATTTTAGATATATTAAAAACTAATAATATATATATCTATAGTAGTACTTATTAGTGTAACTGTCTCTTACTGCGCCTGCTGTAACTATATTGCAGCCTTGTTTATTTCTCTTGTTATTATATCTCTCTAGAGGTATTTTAGTTAGAAAGGCTATAGGTCTCCTAATAAGACTGATCTGTAAATACCTTATAGCAAAAGGAAAAGCAGCTAATACTATTATAGGAAAGTATATATTCACAGTCTATCTAGGCTGAGTATATTAGCACTATGCTTCTATATTTAGTAAGATTTTGCAAGATTTTAAATTATATATATAGTGTATTATTAGATAAGCTAAAAGTTAAGCTTACTTTAATATAATTAGAGGAATTTTTAGCTCAGAGACTTTAAGTTTTAAATTTGCTGTAAACACAGCTATAGATATTTGTGATAGAGTTATTATTTCTTAACTATTAAACTCAGAGTTCTTTGTTTTATTGCTTCTTATTCTGCTAGGACTAGGAGAAAAAAGGCTTAATAGTAAGAAGGATAGTAATACTTCCCACAGCTATAGGTAAATGAAAAGTGTTAAAAGCAGGATACTGAATAGCATTTTAATATTTCCCTGTAACTTATATAAGTTAATTAATAATATAAGTAGATAATAATATTATAAGCCTAATAATAAATATAAACAACCTTCAGAGTAATATCCTCTTTATAGCTTAGTTAACTCTTAGATAGTTTAACGCTATTATTAGCAATTCTATATAGATCTTAATGCTTTAAATATTAACTGCTATTATACTGCTTATATTAGCTATATAAAGCTATTATAGATATAGATTTTAGTGTGGAAAGGCTGCTTTATTTTGTTATAGATATTAATAATATATTACTAAGGTTTTTGCTGAGCAGTTTAAGAGCTTTATATATAGCTTACTTTACTTTTTACTACTTAGTTAGTACTAGTATTTAATTCTGGAAAGAGTATAATGCGCTAGTGTTTAAACCTCTATATCTACTTTTATTTAATCTGCTTATAAATAACTTTAACTCTAGTGTTTTCTCGTCTAGCTAGCTACTTTAAGTTCTAGCCTTTCTTTTTAACTAGCTACTTTCTTTTAATATAGTTTATTATAAATTATAAGCATATCTTATACTATATATTAACACTATAATAAGGTTAAAGTTATAATTCTCAGATAGAGACCTCAGTCTGTAGCATTATACAGATATAATAAGAGTAATAAATATATCTTAAATACTTCTCACTCTAAAGATATATATCTTAATAATTTAGAAATATATAGCAAATAGAATAGATAGAAGAACTTGTTAGCAGTAGTTAGCCTTATAATCTATATCCTATTACTGAATTCTTTAGATTATTCGATATATTTATTGCTTGCGTTTTAAGAGCTAACTAAGTTTAAAGCTGAAATTATTAATATAAATAAGACTTTCAGCCTACTAAATAGCTCTAGGTCTGTGATATTTCAGGTTATATAGATAATTAATTTTAGTATTTGCTTAATATATAAGCTGACTGTTAGATATATTAAGGTTCTAAGCTTTTAAGGCTGGTTAATAGCGCTATAATACTAGCTAAGATCTTATAAGCTGCCTTATTCGCTTTGAAATAAGAAAGCGTTTTTATTTAGATTTAGTTATACTAAGCCTAATAATTTCAGATCCTTTCAAAATCTATCCTTAGCATTAAATTTATATAATAATATAATAACTCTAAGTATACTTTGTTGCCTATTCAAGGTGCTCTCTGTAGTATACTAAGTACTAAAGCTAAGTCTGTAATAAGTAGTATAGTAAAATAAAATATAATAATATATACTAAGATATTAAGGGCAGTAATCTATAGCAATATAGTAGTTAGTAAAATCAGCTCTAGACTGTTAATTTACTAATATACTGAAGTTATAAACAGCTCTTAAGCTATTATACTATCTTATTATTAAAGTATAGCTGCCTTTAAAATTAGTTTCTAGTTTTATACTTCTAGAACTTTATAGTATCTAAGCTACTTATAAATCTTTAGATAAGCAGAGTAGTAAGAATATAAACACTACTATTATATATCTATAAACGCATGTCGTTGGGAAAGTAATTATTAGCTGTTAGTATAATTAAATTAGTTACTAGGATAACTTAAGAGCTATTATTTACTTCTATATAGGAATAGCCTCAGCTTTAAGTAAACGCCTGTATGCTTAGGCTTACTTATCAAGCTACTAAGTGCAGCTAAAATCAGCTCGGCTTTCGACGAAACACTTATTTAAATATCTTGAGACTGGAAGCTACTTATAGGTGCGACTGCAAAAACCCATAAGGCGTTGCGGTCTGCTGTATTAACGAGCTGCAAGAGGATGAAGAAGTGATGAGGAATCAAAATGGCCTATACTAAGGCTTATAACAAAGCCTGTGATGGCTTCTGTCGAACAGAAGCTGTATTTGAGGAAGATGCAGTCACATCCTAATAGCCAGTGTTGGTCATTATGTTGTTGTCGATTATACTCAAACTTGGAGGCTCCTCAGATCACTTGATTCAAGAAAACATGGCTCCTGTGATGCTGGGCAGCGAGGTCGTCTTCATATATGATAAAAAGGCTAAAGAGAAGGTCTGGAAATGCAGGATAAGTGCAAAGCGAAAGGCTTTACAGCTGGGCAAGGGTGCTTAAGTGTTCTCAGCTGTCATCTACTTTAATCTGACCTACGAACAATTGGATGGGGCTGTCTATATCTCTGAGGGCTAGAGTATGCCTGACGTGAACCAGTTTATAAGCTATAGCAGCAGATTATTATGATGTTATATAGACTGACATGTATTTGAACCAGCTGGTGAAACTTGCTAATAGCATGCATGAAATTGTAGGCTAACGCTGACGCATATGCTGTCGACAGAAGAAAACTAATGCTAAACCTAGTTAACTATTAGAAAATACTAGTGATGATAGAACAGGGGAAGTTATAAGCAGCGTGAAGGAGGATCCTGATTCTGTTAGTGCTAAAGATATAATAGCAGATAAATCTATAAATAGAGATATAGACACTCCCTATAAGATCGAGGCTGATAAGCATTCTCTTGCTACCTTTAAGGATATAGTATTAGATACTTAGCAATGCGAGACTATTTCAGGAGAAGACCTCTTTAGCTTAGCAGGACAGGGGTTACCTATAGAGGCAGCATATTTTAGCTAAGATATCTATAATATAGAGAACTCTGTTATAAGCAGCACTAGGACTAATATAGATAAACAGGATTCCTTTGTCAGTCTACTTAAAGGTAGCTTATACAACCTACTTAAAATAGAAGCTATTAGCAAATATATGCTTATTATAGGTCTAATTAATAATTATAAGCTAGATAAGCTGGAGGGGTAGCTAAATAGAATTATGTCTGATTAGAAAAGGCTGTAGATAAATAGGACTGAAGATAATAAGATAAAGAGAGAGAGAGTAGAGACTAGTAAAATAGCCTTAGAATAAGAGAGGAAATTCCTAGAGATGCTACTAACTACTGCGCGTATATATTATACTATAAGGAGTATACAGAGGATTAACTAGTTCTTTTACCTAATTTTCAAATAGATTCAGCTTACTAAGCAGTAAGAAGACTCTGAGAATAAGTATACTTATAAGAGCAAGCTAGGTATATATTATTGAAAAAAGTTAAGGAGATAGTAAGAGGTTGAAGAACTAGAATAAGGCTTAGTATTAGGAGATTAATATAACCTAAGTATAAGAGAAATAAACAAAGAAATCTAGTATTTTAATTAATAATATATAATTATAAGATAAGATTATAAGTAGCTGTTGAGAAAACTTAGTAGATTATTAAAGTAGTAAATAATATACCTGTAATATGTCACGGGCTAGAGCCCGGATTGATATCTCCGGCTTCGCCGGAGCAGTTACCAAGATCCGGCTCCGTTGGACCCACTATTCTGCCGCAGTACGCCGCCTAACCCGGCCTGCTTCACCGCTGTTAGGTGCCTATCCCTGTAAAGTCCTTTCTTCCTTCTTCAGCTTAGAATAGTCAATCGACGGCACCTCTACGTTGAACAAGCCTAGGGGCCAGCCCCTTACATATTCTAAGCTCAACAACAGAAGACGCTACGCGAAACCTCACGAGAGCGACACGATGGATTCGCCAGAGGGTAGCGCAAACGACGCGATGAACGCCGAGATTGACCGCCGGATCAACGAAGCGGTTAACGCAAGCATACGTCCTCTTCAGGACCAAATAGCCCAGCAGACAGCCCAGATGACGCAGCTCTTGACAGCTCTGAATGGGCTTATGTCACCGGATAGAGCAACCCCTACGCCGCTTACGAGTAGCATACCAACCCCGTCCACAGCCGATACAACTATACAGGCTCCAAGTGACAATACAGTAATAGTAGCCGAAGGGCGGAGAAAGCCCCTACCAAATCCCCCGAAGTTCACAGGAAGGCGCAAAGACTACCCAGCATAGTCTCAGCAAATACGCAATAAGACAACCCTAGATACAGGACTTATAGAGGGTAACACCAAGGTTTAGTACTATATCAACTCACAACTCAATGTTGACCCTCAGCAAGTTATTGCTACTTTCTACGCTGCCGGAGGCCCTGGGGGCGAGCGAGACCCCTCTGAGTTCATGAGGTACTTAGACCGTACATACAAGGACCCAAGTGCTGCCTCCCGCGCAGCTGCTACACTGCAAACGATCCGTCAGCAGGACGACCAATCCCTCGCCTCCTTTCTTCCCCAATACGAGAGAGTATTATCAGAAGCTAGGGAGGCTAGTTAGGCAGACCAGGCGAAGATAACCCTCCTCGAGGGAGCACTTAGTACGCAGCTCTAATAAGCCCTCGTTACTGTCAACCTTCCAGTCGATAACTACCATAGATAGCTCATGCAAGTACAAGACGTAGCCGCAAGGCTAGAGAGGCTTCCAGCTACAACACACAGAAGCAGCTCATACTACCCTAGAGCCCCCAAAGCAAGCAGGCACCATAATAACAATAGTGATATAGTGATAACTAGCGTAAGCCGCGCGAGGAACAAGAAGGAAGCTCTAGAACTGCAGCGCTGCAGATGCTACTCCTCCTCATCTGAGTCCGAGAGTAGTGAACAACTGCAGAAGGATAGTCAGCATTGTTATAACTGTAACAACATCAGCCATATCGCTACACAGTGCACTAAGCCAAAGCGTCCAGGGCCAAAAAAGATCAAGAAGGTTAAGAAAGCTAAGAAGTCAGAAGAGAGCAGCAATAATAGTGCCACAGAGGAGCTGGGAAGCTCTGAAGCTGAAGAGAGCTCGGGAAAAGAGTAACTCCAACGCAAAGTCAGGCGTTAGAGGCAAAGCCTAGTGATATCATCAAATAGAAGCAGTTCAAGCATCACATAAGCAGCAAATCAGCAGTAATCACTGCCCGCATACATAAGGGCACTCAAGCAGACGCCCTGGTAAACACTAGGTGCGACCTATATGCCTTTGTCGACCATAACCTCGCCTGCAGGCTGCGCCTACTAATAGTAGACCGCTCAGAGCAGATACTAAGCAGCTTCAGCAATGCTACAGACGCTATAAAAGCAACAGGTGTAGTTGTCTTTAACCTAGAGCTATGTGGCTATGATGAGAAGATCTTTGCATATACTGTCCGCAGTCTTAGGGATAACCTCTTCCTTAGGAAACCGTGGATAGAACGGAACTGCGTTATATATAACGCTTCTGCGCAACAGATACGTTATAGGAGAGGTAGTATAGACTTATAACTGAAAGGCGAGGAAAAGCTAGAACGAATACGCCAGATTAGAACTGCTCGACTCCTCTCAGGAGCCCTCTTTACAACGCTCTATAAGAGGGCGTAATAATAAACTGGAGAAACTGCAGCATATAAAGTGCAGGCTATTAGCCTGGCAGATATATAGAAAGCTCTTGTAAAGAAGACAGAGAAAGCAGACTTTAAGGCTCTCCTTCCGCCAGCTGTTCTAGCTGAATTTCGCGAGCTATTCCAACCTGATGAGGCTGCTAACCTCCCACTATATCGCCCCAGGGTTAACCACGAGATCCCTATTAAACAGAACAGTAAAGGCAACGAGGCTGTACTACTATAGAGCCTGCTCTATAGGATGTTATAAGAAGAGCTCCTTATCCTCTAGAAAACCCTGCAAAACCTACTAGACAAAGGCTTCATCCGCGCTAGCAGCTCTGAAGCATCAGCCCTAGTACTGTTTATATGGAAACTAAGAAGAGGGATATGCTTTTATATTAACTACTATGCCCTCAACGAACTTACTAAGCGCGACTGATACCCCCTCCCCTTAATTCAGGAAACACTACAAACTATTAGCACTGCAAGGTGGTTTACAAAACTAGACATAGTAGCAGCATTCTATAAAATTAGAATTGCAGAAGGAGAGGAGTATAAGACAGCATTTCAGACTAGATATAGACTATTCAAGTAGCTAGTCATCCTCTTTAGCCTCACAAAAGCCTCTGCTATATTCCAGCAGTATATTAATAGCATACTTCGAGAATACCTTAACGACTTTATGATAGCGTATATAGATAATATACTGATCTACTTAAATAGGTTATAAAAGGACTATAAAGCGAAGGTCTAGCTAGTCCTCTGCAAGTTAGCTGATGCTAGCCTCTAGCTAGACCTGTATAAGTGTGCGTTTTCTATGAAAACTATTAAATATCTTAGGTTTATTATTACAGCTAGTATAAGCATCTCCTGTAACCTTGAGAAATTAAAAGCAATTAAGGAATAAGCTGCACTAAAGACAGTTAAAAAAGTCTAGAGCTTTTTAGGATTTGCAAACTACTACTAGATCTTTATCCCAGCGTACTTAAATATTGCTAGGCCTCTTATAGCCCTTACGAAGAAGGGTGCCCTATTCTGCTAGGGTGAGGAATAAGAAGCAGCATTCTAAGAGCTAAAAAGGATCTTTGCAGTAAAGCCTGTCTTATACTAACTAGACCTTAAGCTTATAACCTATATTAAGGCTGACTGCTCAGGCTTTGCTCTTAGAAAAGTACTATTGCAAGAAGACGAGTATAGGAGATGTTATGCAGTAGTATACCACTTGCAGCAGCTGAATACTGCTCAGTTCAACTACTTAATTTATAATAAGGAGATATTAGCTATTATAAGCTGCCTGCGAGAATGGAGGGCAGAGCTATAGAGCGTTGAGAGCTTTAAGATCCTATCTGACTATAGGAACCTTAAGTACTTTATGCAGAAACAGAAGCTTATAGAACGACAAAGCTGATAGGCAGAGGAGCTATCTTAGTATAACTTTGAGATATAGTACTGCCTAGGAAGCGAAGCAGTAGTGCCAGATACACTCTCTAGACGTGAATAAGATATACCTACATCCCTAGAAGACGAGCGCAAACAAGGCCGGATTCTCTAGCTTCTTCCCGAAGTAGCCCTTCCCTCAACGCGTACACGACGTGTAGAGGTAGCACTAGCAATGCTTATATTTACCGACGATAAAGAACTACAGCAGCTCTAGGATCAAACCTAAGCAGGAGACGAAGTCTACCAGCAGGCCTATACTGCTGTGAAATAATAAGAAAGAAGCTTCCTACCTAGCCTCAAGCTAAAGGTTCAGATTGCTGAGTGCAAGATTAATAACAGTAACTAACTGCTATTTAGAGATCAGATCTAGGTACTAGGTAGCAAAGACCTAGATAGAGAGGCGAATATGCTATATACTTATATTATCTAAAGTATCTATAACTTAGTGCTTAGTAGCTACCCTAGTAGAGATAATACCCTCGCGCTAGTCAGCAGATGCTTCTACTAGCCTGGCCAGTCGCAGTTAGTACAGCATTTCTGCTGTAACTGCAATAGTTATAGGCGAAGTTATATCTAGAGAGAATACTACAAGGGACTCCTAAAGCTACTGCTGATACTACAGCATATACAGAGCAATCTTGCTATAGATTTCATCACAGATCTACCTCCTACAGATAAGAACGAGAGGTTCCTTTAGGTAATTATCAACTGGCTAGGTAAAAGCGTAACCTTTAAAGCTATGCAAAGTATAGAAGCTGAAGCCTGCGCTGAACGATTCCTAAGCTGCCACTTCTGCTTCCACGGCGTCCTTATATTAATTGTGAGCGATAGGGGAAGTAACTAGATAAGCTGCTTTTAGCAGCAGTTCTATAAGCTGTTAGGAATAGAGCAGCAGCTTAGCACTGCCTACTACCTGCAGACTAATAGAGGCTTAGAGAGGATGAACTAGGAGATCTAGGCCTACCTATATAACTATGTCACCTACTCACAGAAAGACTGGGTATATAACCTTCCAGCAGTTCAGCTAGCGCTTTATAGCTGCGATAATAGTGCTATTAGGATAAGTAGCTTCTTCCTAGAGCATAGATATAACCTAGAGCTTATTAAGGTTAAAGAAGCAGACCTAGCAAGCTCTAAAAGCACCTGTGAAAGCTAAGCCTGCAAGTTAGTAACAAGGCTTCAAGATATAATAGATATAGCCTAATCAACCCTCACCTCAACACAGCAACATTATAAGGAGCTGGCTAATAAGAAGCACCAGCCTATAGAGAGACTAGAAGTAGGCGATAAAGTCTGGCTTTATATAGAGCATTACAGATCCCCTAGGCCTTGCAAGAAACTAGATTAGTTACACCACAAGTACACAGTTACGAAAGTCATCTCACTATATATAGTAGAGCTTGATATACCAGCAGCCATATACCCACGCTTCTATATAGATATCCTGAAGCGCGCAGGTAACAACCCCTTACCTGGTCAAACATTAGATGACAAGCAGCCGCCACTAATTATAGACGATGAAGGCGAAGAGACCTGGAGTGTAGAGAGTATCAACGCTGCTATCTGGAAGCGTCAAGGGCGCAGGCGACGCCGCAAAGTTCTGGTTAAGTGGGAAGGATATACAGAGAGGACCTGGGAGCCTGTCGAGACACTCCAGGGGACAGAAGCAATGGAGGCTTACGAACGCCGTTATGGCTCTGCGATGGAGCACGATGGAGACCCAGCCTTAGCGCCGCAGGCGCGCCGCCGGAGGGGAGCGGGGGGGTGATGTCACGGGCTAGAGCCCGGATTGATATCTCCGGCTTCGCCGGAGCAGTTACCGAGATCCGGCTCCGTTGGACCCACTATTCTGCCGCAGTACGCCGCCTAACCCGGCCTGCTTCACTGCTGTTAGGTGCCTATCCCTGTAAAGTCTTTTCTTCCTTCTTCAGCTTAGAATAGTTAATCGACAGCACTTCTATATTGAATAAGCCTAGGGGCTAGCTCCTTATATAATAGAAGTGATAGTATATAGTATCTCGCTTGCTTTCTTTTTTATATTCAGGCTAAGTTTCTATTTTTAGTCCTGCTATTAATAGTGTATATATAGGCGGAGACCTATAAAAGCTTAACCTTAGTACTCTGTCTCTAGAAGATAAGTAAGTTGTCTGTAATAATCTAAGTATATATATACTAGGTTTCTGAGACTCTTAGTTAGAGCTGATAATCTGATAGTGGTATATATATCAGTGTGAATGAAGAGTATATATCTATGTTTCCTACTCTGTATATCTATCTGTATAATCTTAAGAGCTTAATAAATACCTTTAAGCCTGTTAATCTAATGCGATTACTTATTATTACAGTAACTATAAATAACTTATACTGCGTAGTAAAAAGTTGCTATTATTACTAATATCTCAGCTAGTAGCAAGATGCTTAGCCTGATTATTTAATATAAATATAATATCTTTCTAACTCTTAGATTATACTAAGCTAGAGGAATTATATTGCAGTATAGTCTAACTCTACAGCTTATTACTATATATTTATATCTTCAGCCTATCTAGATACTTTCTAAGTAAGTTAGAATAACCTTCTTCTACCTACTTAGCAATAAATATATCTACTATCTTAGACTATTCCTTATATATCGCCTAGAGGACAGACTTTGCATTCTCAGGCGAAAAGCTGCAATTATCTAATAATACTTAAATAATGTTTGAGATAACTAAACTCTGAGCGTTAATCTCTCTCTTAGCATGCTGCTCTTTATCCCAGCTAGTTATATTGTTCACAACTGATATATAGTAAGAAAAGAGGACTTTAATAGCAGCTGTCGATTTAAGTTCATCCTTGCTAAGATGAATACCTTGAGAGAACTATTGCAAAGCTAGCAATAGTCTATAATAAGTCTGATCAGCGCGTTTCAAGTTCCTAGGATAAGTTAGTGCTCACTAGGCAGCTATATCGCGTTTTCTATACTGTATGTAGCTGGTAATTCCTTTCTTCGCTAAGCATTTATTGTCTGTCTGCGAGCGCTAGAAGTCGAACATAGGTTCTACTAGGTTATCTGCCAGACAAGCATTAAGAATACCTATTTCTTTCCAGACGTCGCTAATAATTATCTCAACAAGTGATTCAATGTTTGCTTCTATATCTCTAGTAACTATAGACATCAGTTTCTTGTTGTAGGATACGCCTTCCTCTAGAGATATATGCTTTAACAGGTCTTTAGTGCTTAGGCGTCAGCGACTGCACTATGAGATTACGAACAGCGATGTTAGGACTACTGCATACTATCCAGAAGAAAGAGCATAACTGACAACTGACAGGCAGCTGTGATATAGTTGGGCAAGGACGAGGGATATTAGCAGCAGTGCTAAGTAGGAAGCCCTTCAGCAAACCTAAGTTTGGCTCCCTCGTTTGGGAATGGCTAATGTTCGAGGAAGTACGCGTTAACGTCTGCACACACTGTTAAGTCTGTGTTTTAGGGATGCGCGATGCTGATTAATAAATAGTATGAGTTGCGTCGCCTAGCGAGAGATTTTTAGCAGTCCTCTATTAGTTAGTTATTATGCAAGGCAAAAGGCTGTCTGTGATATGTTAGGGCTGTAATTCATTAAACCTTGTATTTAGTGAGTGGCAGCAGCTATCTAAATAATAGTTAGCTAGCTTCTCTAGCCTTAAGGTCTATAGCACTGATAGAAGCGCCAGCCTCAAACATATAGTTTTAGCAATAGTTAGTCAGCCTTGCTTTATTCCTCCTAGTTTCTTAATATACTATATACTGATGATCTTAGTAGAGGCTGTTAATATATCAGCAGGGTCCTTTTTTATACTGCTTGTTTCCTAAATATAGAGCAAAAGTAGCTCTTGCTATTACTGCTAGAAATGTATTTTGCGGGAGCAGCTGTATAACTAGTCAGCCTTTGACAATATAGTATAGTAAAGGCTATAAGGATCTGCAATCTACTTAAGTTATATACCTATATACTGCTAATAAGAGCAAAATATAGCTTGGACAAACTAATATGGTTATTAGGGCTGGAACTATTCCTATCTCTAGATGTTTAGCCTGAGTATTAGAGGAGTTAGGGCTAAGCAATATGTTATGTCTCTCTGTTGCTGTGTTAGGCCTGCTGAACCCTTTAAATCCAGTGTTATTCTAGCACTATATATATGCTGTACTATATATATTCTAACATGAAGCTATTATAGTTGGACGGCCTGTGGTAACACGACTAAACACAAACATCTTCTCTGGTGCTAATACTGCCAGCCTAATATAGACTAAGTTTTTACAGGGCTGAGAATAGCTATATTGCAGCTAGATAGAATATAGTCTGGTGTTGCTGGTATATATATGCTGTTCCTAGCAGCAGTTGTCTGGCTATTAGTAATATATATATTATAGTTAGTTATTGTATTATGTTTACTGTATAGGACTGCCCTAGTAATATATCGTATTACTTGCTATTTACTTGCAGCTATTTCTAGCCTGAAGCTTATAGCAGCAACTTTCTAGTATAAGATCTAGTTTAATATTATGCGATAGAGACGCTATACCTATAAAATTAAGCGGATATATAAGCTATATAGTGAGCAGCATCGACAGCAGTAGGTGGTTATACCTATAAAATATCTCAGGCTAACTATTAGAAGCCTTATTATCCAGATTAACTCTGATAAAGTATACTGCAGTAACCCTGATTTTATTAATACTCTGTATGCTAGCAGTAGGAAGAAGTGAAATAAATGAAGCCTATTTATTACTAGCTTCCCTTCTAAGTATATACTTCTGATCTGTATTATCTTCTGTGCAACTAGCTAATAGTTTTATTATATATAGTCTCTAACTAGTAAGTAAGATATATATAGTATATATAAGACTAGTATTAACTATATTAATAAAGAGGCTTCAGCATGCTTAACTATAACTATTACTACTCTTGTAAATCTGCAGCTAGTAAGTATTTCTCACAGGTGTAGATATAGAGGCTTAAATAAATAGTCTATACTGCTGCGCAAAGGCTTTGTGATAAGTTCCTCGCTTACTGCAGATATAGCCTGTTTAATATTACTGCAGTATATAGTTGCTATGCAGCTGATATTATTAGTAAGTACTGCTTTAGAGAACTCTTCAGCTTCTTCTACTGACCTAGCTAGGATCCTAACTTTAGAGAAGCAATCTATGCTATATTCCACCTTATATATATTATAAGGTATTTCCTGTTTATAGCCTGGCTTATAGACTATATCTTAATATATATTACAGACTTTTATATATTATAAACTGGTCTGACTATGAATAGGAGTGTGATAAATATAGTCTCTGAGAATACTAGAGCCTTAGTATACTATTTAAAAGTATACTAAACCTGTGATCAGCTGGATTTAGCTGATGCTAGTAGTAGGTATAATTGCTAATATTAGTTTGATAAGCTAAGGCTGTATATAATGCTGGTATATAGATAAGCTGAAACATTATGCTTTTCTCACTATTATTATTAAATTTGCTGGCTGAAGAGAAAATAATAGAGCAGCTGTCTAGTAAGGCAAACGTTTTCCTTGCTATTAGAACTGAAATAATAGCAACAGTCTTCAGTCTCTGTATATACTATCTCCTGAAGAATCTAGGTATTATAGCAAGGATGAGAGCTGAGCTGTTAGCATTAGTGAAAGATCTGGAAGTGCTGCCTGACTGGTTTGTTCTCAAACAGCTGCTATATCTGACTGCTGTTATTAAGGAGACGTTCTAACTGATATATAGACTGTTATTAAGGTTGCCTAGAATTACTCCTAATAAGGATGTGATATACTAGGGTATATAGACTCTTTTAGCAATAACATAGGTAGTAAGCATTAGATATATAATTCTCTGAAGGTATGCTATAGATATGTTGGCCTATCTGGTCTATATAGATAAATATCTGTTTCTAGACCTAGCTAAGTTCACTTTTAAGTAATAGCTTCTCAGAGACAGAAGGAAAGACAGGTACCTTAAGTAGTATCTCCTTACTTTTTCGAAGGGCAGCTGACAGTGTCTTAGTATGTAATATATCTTTGCCTACTCGTCTGTAGTTATCCTGTCCAGACATCCAGCTGACTGCAGGACTATTAACAGGCTTATATATTGCGAACTATATATTGCTGTTGCAGCGCTGATTTTGAGAGTTATAGATAATATAAGGCTGTTCGACACAACAGATGCTGACATTATATATGACTTCGATCTTGCCCTAGCAATGCCTAAGAAGGGTGGTAAGAGTATTCAGGTCAATATAAGCTGATCAAGCTATGTGTGGAGTAGCTGCAGTCACAAAGTCCTGGACAGACTGCTAATAAGCGATCATATCACTTATTATCCTAGAGTATCTTTTTTCTCGCCCTCTGCATTTTCCCCTGCAATTTCTTATATATTTCGTCAGATCTCAGACCCTAGAATATCAGATAGAAGTAAATATCTTCATGTCTAATCATTTCCTTATTATTACTACCTGAGACAGACTAGTAGCTCAGCTGCCTGTATTTTTAGGTGCTGCATATATAGCATGTTGCTTATTCGCTGCAGATCATATCCAGCTGACATATGCGCATTCTGCTGATAATGCTTTTCGACCTGATCTTTCGTGCAGTAGTTTTGACTTCGATTTCTTATTCGTGGATGGTTGCTATAGCGGTTGTTTTTCGTTCGCAAAACGTTGAGAATAATTATGCTCCTTTAATTGACGTGGTGTCTGTGTGACTGTGGATCTCTTAGCATTAGGTTGCATTGAGCGCGCTCTATAGACCTCTTCTTAAGCCTAGGTAGATCATATCATCGTTAGTATAGTTGAGAGGTAATGGCGTCCTCGTCCTTATCATCAGTGCGGTGGCTGTTAGCAAAGTTATGTTATATGATAGTGTGCAACCTAGGCTAGTTGTAGAGCCTATGAATATCATATTATTGTCGCTACTACGACTTGTAATCAGTGCTGTCGTTATTATTGCCTTCGATAACGTGTGAGAGAAGTATAGTGATGCATGTCTGCAGGTTTGTCTGTAGACTTGCAAATATAACACTAGCCTGCCTTTATATCTATAAACTGTTTAAAAGCTTAGGCCTAGGCCCTCTTACCAGTCTATAACTACACTAATTAATGCGAGCAGGACTGTAATGCAGGTGTGCCTTGCTGGACTTTATGCTGATCCAGTCACTGTATACTCTGTATACGCCTCAGGTATTAAGCAGGCTCCTTACCAGCTTAGTGTTTATATTAGTTCTTAAGTATTAGGCGCTCCTTATATGCTAGCTAGGCTATGCTTCTCAAGCGCTAAGCTCTGTATATAATAGTAATCAGCCTTTATATTATAGCGGCATTTATACTACTGACTTAATAGCTTTCTTCTCAAATCTATACTACTAGCATAGTCTGCTCCTATTGAATCTATCTGTCTACTTCTTTAACCTTATTTGCTTATAGCTAGCATCTTCGTTATTATTATTCTAACTTCGTTTCTTATAGTAGTTTAAGGTGCTGAAGCATTAGTCTAGCTTTTAGCTCTGCACTAGCTGCTGTACTATAAAAGGCGAGCTGCTGATATTATAACTTTTGCTGTGCGTCTCTTATAGGCAGATGCTGAGCAACTTTTATAGACTGGCTATATAAAACCTTACTTCTAGGAGGAAATAACTATCTGGACGAGCTGTTAGGTATAATGCGAACTTATTCTCTACTTTGTAGCTACTAATGTGGAAATAAGCTTTGCTTTTCGCAAGCTGCTGTATAAACTCCTTCAGGCTTTCAGAGCTGGCAGGTAGCTGGCAATAGATATATCTGCAGCACTTATATTTTCTATTGGAAAATATGTATAGTTGTGAGGTATACAGCTTAAAGAGAAACAGCTCTGCCCTCGTATATAGTATTAGACGCCTTAGCGCTAGCAGGCTTTTAAAGGTGTACTTATTATTATAATTAGGGTTATTAAAGCTGGACAGGCTGTCTAACAGCAGTTTGGGGCTGTCGAACTTAATATCGAAGCAGAAGAACTCACCTAATTAACTAACATTCTTTTATATAACAACCTGCTACTAGGTATTCTTTTTATAGTTTAGGAATGCTTGCGCGAGCTAGAGGGAGAAGCAGTCTTACTATTTACTACCTTTAGATATGCAGGCTGAAGAGCTGGTGCTTACTAAGACTAGAAGGCTTAGGTTAGGTGCTTCAGGGAAAATTAAACCTACTTCCTATAAAGCAATAGCAGATAGGTTGTTAGCTATTAAGCTGCTGTCCTGGAACGTCCTAAGGCTGTTAATAGACTAAGGTATGAAATAGCTGTATGCTTATTAGTATTAATTAGTTCTCTAGCAGGTAATTACCTGCAGCTGTAAGTTGCATGCCTAGTACTAACTATAGTATAGCAGTAATATATTAGAGGCTGAAAAATATATCAGTATAATAGTTAGTAATTAATATATATAGGCAAGCGTAGTATAAGAACTTATAGAGACTATATATATCTCCTATAAAGCTATCTAGCCTCTTTTAACGTTTGTTTTAAGTAGTTTATAGTCTGGTCAGCTTGTTAGCATTAGTTAACCTTTGTAATATTAGATTGCTTTAATAAAAACAGAGTAAACTACTGCGATCTCCGCCCTGCTAGCCTGTACTGTTATAGTTAGTAAAGATATAAGCACTTGCGTTTTAAATAGTAGCAATTATTATACTAACTATTATACTTATCTTATTAGCAGCTAAGTAGTTAATAATGCTCTTATTAGAGCTAAATATATCTTATAGGGCTTATTTGATATAATATAATAGATATCTGCTATTAAAAAGAAGTATAGCTGCAGTCTAGATAACTATAGCAAAAACAGGGACTTATATTATTAGTTGCATAAAAGAGCTTATAATCAGAATAGATAGAACCTTGTAAGGTGTAAAGGTATGCTATAAGAAATACTTAAATCAGCTGATATATTTATCTACTATCTAGTTATTAATATAGAGAGCACTTGCGCTAATAGCGCCTAGGATGATCTGTTAGCTTAGATATCACCTGTATATATATCTGCAGCAGTAGCATTCTATAATAGACCTGAGCTTATACTAAAGATAACATCAAAGTTTTGCTGCACTAGGTAGCTAGGTAGGCTGATATTATCTTTAAGCTGCTTCAGCAGCTTCAGGAGGTATTTCCCCTGCGTTCTACTGCTGTTAATACACAGAACCTAGACTGATATAATATCCAGCTTTATATATACCTGCATACTAATATTTCGTCTGCAGAGGATATAATTATTAACCTTAACAAGCTATAGATCAGCTGTGCTCTTAATGCTAAATACCTTAATATAATTTATATACTAGCTGTGACTATACTTAGGAAAGAACTGCAGATAGTGCTGCAGGTAATAGTAATATATACTATCAGACTATAGCTAGGTCCAGTCCTCTGTAAAGGTGGCGATAAGCTGTTAGTAGAGCAACACTAAGCTTTAGCCTATTATCAGCTGCTGGAATATACAGGCTATCTAGGCCTCAATTATCTTAGAGAACTAGGACGGCAAGATGAAGTTAGTGGACCTTTCGTGCGTAAGGACGGCGGTGCTGCATATGTTATAGCACACGTCTTTATAGAATATCTAGAAGATATTACGCAGATTAAAGACTGCATTTCATTAGTAGAGCCTAATACTAATGAATGCTTGTGGACGTTATGAACGTATAGTGTATGCCTAGAGAGTAATAGTTTAGTATAAAGCTAGAGGTAATAACAGGCATAGCAAATCTTTTCAGGTTGTTAATAGAGTTACAGTGCGTTAAAAAGCGTGCAAGATGCGCAGGCAGATCTGCTGCTACTAAGCTGTCCAGCTGAGACATAGCAAGAAAGTTAAAGGGCAGCGCAACAACATCGCTAACATGCTCTATAGCATAGCAAAGAAGGCTAGCGAGGTAGGTAGCTGAGAAGAGGCAGCTCACAAGCATACGTTCAACCCGTTTTGTCTCAGCTATATAAGAAAGCTTATTGCTTAGTATATCCTACTGAAGGGAATGCAGATAGCATTGCAAAGACTTAGGCGCTGTTTTAGCTAGGCTGATTATGCGGATGCTGTGGTAGCGTTCAGATATATAGGTATCTGTCCTCCTGCAGACAGCCTGCAATAACTGACTATATATAGAGTCTTCTTCCCTGCTATTTATAATAACCACTAGCTACAGCTGCACTGATGATATAGATAGTATGTCTATCTCCAGCTATAACGCTAGCTGCTGGGCGATAGTTTCTATACTGCTAATATTATCAGCAAAAAAACAGACAGTATTAGTAAATAGGAGGAGTATATAACTATAGATATAGTTAGTGAACTCTGATATTATAGATAGAGTAGCTTCACTATGAGGGGTTGACAGCAGTCTTATTATAAGTTTATAGCAGAGGGTAGATTTTCTTAGCTATCTAAGCTGCTTATAGAGTGGGGTGTTAGCGTTAGTAATAAGTGTAGGCTTTGCGCTGGACATACTAACTAGGGCTAGGGAAAGATAGATCTTGCTATAGCTTTAGGTTATGTTAGGTGTGGTGATATCTATGCTAAGTCTTTCTATGATAACCTGCTTTGTTATGTTTCTTATTAGTATGAGTGTACTTAGGTACTAGCTGTCTAGATATAGCAGGCTGTCCAGCAGTCTGTAAGTATAGTTTGTAGTCTTTATAATATATGTCTGGTCTTTAGTTATAGTGTGCAGCTAGCCTGTGTGTTTATAATAGGTTATTATATGTACTGAGTTAAATCTACTAGCTATTATAGGGTAGATGAGAGATAGGTCTGTTTTATAGCAGCAGCAGAAGGTAGTTAAGGAGCTAGAATAAGCTGAGCAGCTGGACTTAAACCTAGTAATATGCAGTATGAATAGATAGTTATCGTTGAAAACCTTTTGTTAATGCTCTAGAGGCATTTCTACCTGAGCATTCGTTCCAAGCTAAGCGTAGTGCTAATCCAGCTTTATAGTGAACAAAATAACTGAATCTACTGACGCAGCTGAATCTTAGTTATATTAACAGCAGTTGCTTATAGGCATATTGCTGGGCTCTAGTACAGCTAATTTAGTATATAAACTAAAGAGTATAGCAAGACTTTAGATAGATAGAATTTATGCTTTTTATAGTGTGAGTAGGTGTTATCTCTGTCTTTTATCTCTACTATATATATATATATATAGTATAGTATAGTACTAAGCTGTACACCTTTTAATAGATGCCTGCTAATAGTTTACTGTAATACTAAATATAATATCTAGGCCTTACGATCTTAATTATTAGGTCTTCCTCTATTAGACAGGTGTTTCCAGGAGACTACTCGAACCTATATAGGCGTTCACCTATATCAGAAGATATGCTGTAGTAGTATATAGAGGCGACATATTACTAACGCCTACCTAACTAAGCTAGTGCTAGTTATAAGAGCAATTACAGTAGGGCTAGTTAATATAGCATCTACTGTCCAGATTCTATGCTTATAGGGGATTATATACAGGGTCTAAGCTATCTTACATCAATATAATCAGACTTAGTATTAAGTAGTTAGTAGAGTGTTCTTTTTCTAGCTAGCTTCTCTCAGGGGATATATAGCTGTTACTAGCTCTAGAGCTACTATAGTTATAAACTGTTTTAGATATATCTTCTAGCAAAATATCGCGCGAATTAGATGTATATAGTGTAGAAGGTAGTGCTATACTGCTTTGCCTAGCAGTCTTAGTAGTTAATACTTTTATCTTTTTCCTGCGATTTATACAGGGTTTGCGTATTAGTTAGAGTTCTATATATACTGCTTTTACTAGCCTCTAAAGAGAGCTTTTGCTATCTATTTACTAGAAAGCCTATATACTAAAAGTTAGCAGAAGCCTCCCTCACTTTCTTTATAGATCTCTATAAACCTAGTTCAGGCAGAAGTTTAAGCAGACGCTGTTTTTCTATCCTTTATATACTCTGTTAGCTCTCTTAGTGTTTTGCTTAAACTAGTTATATAGTTTGCACAGGCTTATCTGCTTTATTTCCCTGCTAAGAAATGTAATATAGATGAGCTCTGTATATGTTATCTGCCTACTATCATCTACTTTAGTGCTAGCAGTCAGCAGTATACTGTTTTAGGCTAGTATATCTACACCTCTATAAAATATAGGTTAGTAAGGTTTTCAAGGAAATGAGGGAGAATAAACTCCAGCAGAAATAAGTGATATATGAATAAGATCTATAGATTTAAGCTGTTGCGCAAGTATATATATATCCTGCAGCTAGATTAATATCTAGGCTTTCTACTTATACTTATAGAGGCTAGTTAACTCAGCAAAGACAGCTGTATTAAGCTAATAATCTTATTCTCAGATTATAGCCTAGCTTTTTACTTGTTTGCACTTTTATAGAATTGTTAGTAGTATAGCAGCTAGCGCTTGAAACTTCTAAAAATAGCTATACCTTCTGCAGCATCTATATTATATATTATCTTATTACTCTAGTATATAAATACTAAGAGCAATATTCTGCTTTATTAGCAGTTTATACTACTTGCTTATAAAACTGTTAAGTTAAATAGTATAAGGTTGAAAGCTTCTTATGCAAAGCTTAGAAAGCTAGATATAAATATATTTATCTAGAGTTTATATACTAAAGGCTGTTTATTACTCTTATATATTATTCACTAAGATTATATCTATATAGCTCTGCCTTTTACTATATTACGCTGGCAGGGTGCAGTAGGCTAAAAAGAAGAGCTTAGTAGATAACTAAAAATAGCTATAGCTCTGATAGAATAAGCCTATAAGGTCTTCTGTCTGTATTGCGCGAAAATAACTAGAAAAAGTGTTTATTAATCACTACTTAATTTATTATATAGCAGGTAAGAGATAATTCTAGTTAAGCGCTTTAGGTAAGTGTTAATTATTTCTGCATAAGATTGCTGTTAGTGTTCTCTCTTCTTCTCTAGCTTAATTGCTGAGGCTTTTGCTTTATATAGCTAGAGCTGTTGCTTAGCTAGGCGCTATTACTAAGCATAAGCTTTATTAGTTAAATGTTATATATAGCACCTTATAGAAATTACTACTACTATACTATTATAAACTAAAGTTTCGCAGGTATAGTTCTAAAAAGCAGTAGTAGTAGCCTTTATAATAAAATTGCTAGACTGGATATTATAGGTTAGATAATTACTAAGAAACTTCTACTTTAATTATATCTTGAAATTATAACTAAGTAATCTGCTTTATAACTTATTATGCTGCCTTCTAAAGAAGAGACTAATAATATGCTAGTATTTTATAGTATAACAGGAAAGATTCTATATTATATACTATTACTTTAGTTCTTCTTAATTGCTTATTCTAAAATGCTACTAAATAAGCTCTCTATTAAAAATAACACTCTGATAATCCTTCTATAGAGTTTGCTCTTATATAGCTTTGCTTAGCCTAGGGTAAGCAGGTAGTAGAAAGAAAGGTATATCTATAGCTATAAAGGACTGCTAATTAACTTCTATAGTTCTTATTATAAAGACTCTGTTACTTATATGCTGCAGTCTGTAGCTACTATCTCTCTATACCTATATTTAGTTTCACTTCAGTTAATTAAGAGAGAGATTTAACTTGCATTTCAGACTGTTTCTGCTGAAGATACTTTTTAATAATATAAGTTAATATTAAGACTAGACTCTAATAATCAGCAGATACAAGCTAGACAGACTTATACACAGCATTACTACAGACTGCTTAATAAATAACTATACTATAACATCTATATAATCTTATATCTTATTAAACATTATGCTATATTCTACTAAATACTTAACTTAGACAGCTGAGGTTATATAGATGCTATCTGCTGTATAAGCCTTCTTATTTATTCCTTAAGCTAGATAAGAGATATTAAACTTATAAAGAACTAATACTAAAAAGCATAATAACTACTAGATACTACTAGAGAGAAACCTTTAGCTGTTATATATACAGGATTAGTAGGAGCAAGATAGCGATATCTTTAGCTATAGCAAGTCTGCTACTGCTATACTTTACTGCCTATAGATTCAAACACTAGTAGTTAGTTATTATGCAGTCTTAGATTGATTAGATAGGTATGTATTGCACTGTAAATAGGATAGTGAAGAGCGTGCTGTGTAATAGCAGAATAACTTAGACACTCTGTGCGATCCTCTAGAAGGTCTCTGATAGGAAGATATAGCAGAGGAAAAGCATAATGAACAGCTTCACAGCAGCTTATAAGACAGTATAGATCAGATTTCTAATGTAGAGCATCTGCTTTAGTGTTAGAGTAATATACTATAACTAGTTAGAAGGTCTGTATTTTCAGACTTTTTAAATAATAATACTATTCCTAACAGGTATTGTCTAATAATATATGCTGAAGCTGATGCTTGTGATATAAAGGTAGATTATAGTGAGGGTAATAAGTAAGGCTTAGAAGATAATATTAGAAAGGCTTGCTTGAGAGTTTAGTATTAGTTACTGCTGTAAAGATAGTTATATAATTGTCCTTCTTTAGGCCTCCGGCGTATAATATACGAGTGAAAAGATAGAGTGCTATAGTTAGGAACATGAGACTGCAGCTGATAATAAGCGTCTGTTAGACCTCTGTTCTCTGCAATGCCTTGGGATATGCTTTGTATAAGGCTCCCTCTATAGTTGCTGCAGCTTTAATAAGTTAGATAGGTAATAAACAGGAATAGTGGACCTTACTTAGTTGGTTGCTAAACAGGCAGCTCATTTGAATATATGTTGATAGTTTGGATTGGACAGTAATATTTAGACAGATGCAAGTAGCTATGTCTTCTGGATTGCAGGCGGATATAGCTAATGTTGTGCAGATATACTCAGACTATATTGATAACTTTTAGTGCGATACAGGCCTAGACGACACTATAAATACTTATGGTATATATTGGCACTTGCGAAAGGATGTCTGTAGCTGACTTTGCTGTCATAGTTGATATAATAAGCTGGAACAGCAATAAAATGAAAGCTAGTGATTAATGAGCTATTATAGAGTTGCTGGTGAGTGTAGGAAGACTGAGGCAGATGGGAGACACTTATATTACTAGGTTTCAGCGCCAGCCTTAACTGTATACTATAAGTTAAGACTAGGTTAAAAGCTTTGTTAAGTGCGCGATACTATTGTAATAGGTGGTCTATACTGACTATAACAGATTAAACCTGCTTGTCTGCTTGCGCGGGAGAATAAGCTGAAGTTACTTCTAGTGCTGGGGAGCAGCTTGCAGATCAGTGCCTAGCTCTGCATCTTCTTCCGTTCTTAACAAGCTTTATAATAACAACAAACTTAGTGTTAAATAACTTGTTTTCTGCAGCTTTATCTAGAATGTAATACCTAGAACGTTATAGGGCTGTTCGCAGCATATTGTCTCTAACAGTTATATGCTGCGCTCTTATATAGGGAAGAGACTGTTATCTAATTCATAGTGCTCTAGTAGTATGCTGTGTCTGTACTAATAATTCTCGAGGGCTGTCTTTAGTAGAGGCTAACACCTATTAGCTCGTTTATAAGTATAGATATTGTCACGGGCTAGAGCCCGGATTGATATCTCCGGCTTCGCCGGAGCAGTTACCGAGATCCGGCTCCGTTGGACCCACTATTCTGCCGCAGTACGCCGCCTAACCCGGCCTGCTTCACCGCTGTTAGGTGCCTATCCCTATAAAGTCCTTTCTTCCTTCTTCAGCTTAGAATAGTCAATCGACGGCACCTCTACGTTGAACAAGCCTAGGGGCCAGCCCCTTACATATTCTAAGCTCAACAACAAAAGACGCTATAGGAAACCTCACGAGAGCGACACAACAATTCGCGAGAGGGTAGCGCAACGAGAAGACGCTATACAAAACCTCACGAGTGCGACATGATGGATTCGCCAGAGGGTAGCGCAAACGATGCGATGACTGCAGAGATTGACCGCAGGGTTAATGAAGCGGTTAACGCAAGCATACGTCCTCTTCAGGACCAGATGACGCAGCTCTTGACAGCTCTGAACGGGCTTATGTCACTGGATAGAGCAACCCCTATGCTGCTTGCGAGCAGCGTACTGACCCTGTCTACTGCTGATATGACTATACAGGTAACGAGCGATGGTATAACGATGGCAGCTGAAGGGCGAAGGAAGCCCCTGCCAGACCCCCCGAAGTTTACAGGAAAGCGTAAGGAATACGCAGCTTAGTCCCAGCAAATGCGGAATAAGATACGGCTGGATAAGAGATTTTTTGGTGGTAACGAGGATATCTGGTACTACATCAACGCCCGCCTCGATCATGGACCTCAGCAGGTTGTGGCTACCTTCTATGCGGCGGGAGGTCCAGGGGGTCTATATAACCCTCAGGAGTTCTTAAGCTATCTAGATCGAACGTACAAGGACTCAAACACGTACGACCAAGCTGCCTCAACCCTACGAACCCTTCGTCAGCGAGAGGACTAAGCCTTAGCCTCTTTTCTGCCCCGGTTCGAACGGACGATAGCAGAAGCTGGAGGGGCTGACTGGCCTAGTCGAGCAAAGATAACTCTCCTTGAGGGAGCCCTGAGTGTAAGGCTTAGAAGGGCCCTAGTTACAGTCGAACTTCCTTTTGACGACTACTACTAATAGCTCTTGCGGGTCCAAGGCGTTGCTTCTAGGCTAGAACGCCTACCTCAACAGGCGTCTGAAGACGCCCTATCTTGCTTGAGAGCGCCACAGGCTAGCCAACGAGATGCAGAAGGTGACGTGGTGATGACCGGCGTAAGCCGCGCGAGGAACAAGAAGGGAGCTCCGGAACCGCAGCGCCGCAGACGCTACTCCTCCTCATCTGAGTCTGAGGGTAGCAAACAACCACAGAAGGACAGCCGCCATTGTTACAACTGTAACCAGACCGGCCATATCGCTGTGTGGTGCCCTAGGCGGAAGCATCTCAGCCCTAGGAAGGCTAAGAAGGTTAAGAAGGTTAAGAAGAACCCTAAGCCTGAGGAGAGCAGCAATGATAGTGCTATAGAGGAGCGAGAAAGCTCTGAGGCTGAAGAGAGCTTGGGAAAAGAGTAACTCCAACGCAAAGTCAGGTGTTAGAGGCAAAGCCTAGTGATATCATCAAATAGAAGCAGTTCAAGCATCGCATGAGCAGCAAATCAGCAGTGATCACTGCCTGCATATATAAGGGCACTCAAGCAGACGCCCTAGTAGACACTAGGTGCGACCTATACACCTTTGTCGACTATAACCTCGCCTGCAGGCTGCGCCTACTAATAATAGACTGCTCAGAGCAGATACTAGGCAGCTTCAGCAACGCTACAGGCGCCACAAAAGCAACAAGTATAGTTATCTTTAACCTAGAGCTATATAGCTATGATGAGAAGATCTTTATATATACTATCTGCAGTCTTAGAGATAACCTTTTCCTTAGGAAACTGTAGATAGAATAGAACTGCGTTATATATGATGCTTCTGCGCAACAGATATATTATAGGAGAGGTGGTGTAGACTTACGACTGAAAGGCGAGGAAGAGCTAGAATGAATACGCCAGATTAGAACTGCTCGACTCCTCCCAGGAGCCCCCTTTACAACGCTCTATAAGAGGGCGCAACAACAAACTGGAGAAACTGCAGCATATGAAGTGCAGGCTATTAGCCTGGCAGATATATAGAAAGCCTTCGCGAAGAAGACAGAGAAAGCAGACCTTAAGGCTCTCCTTCCGCCAGCTGTTCTAGCTGAATTTCGCGAGCTATTCCAACCTGATGAGGCTGCTAACCTCCCACTATATCGCTCTGGGGTTGACTATAAGATCTCTATCAAGCAGGATAGTAAGGGCAACAAGGCTGTACTACTATAGGGCCTGCTCTATAGGATGTCATGAGAAGAGCTCCTCGTCCTCTAGAAGACCTTGCGAGACCTACTAGACAAAGGCTTTATCCGCGCTAGCAGCTCTGAAGCATCAGCCCTAGTACTGTTCGTATAGAAACTAGGAGGAGGGATATGCTTTTGTGTTAACTACTGCGCTCTTAACGAACTTACTAAGCGTGACTGATACTTCCTCTCCTTGATTTAGGAAATACTACGGACTATTAGCGCTGCAAGGTGGTTTACAAAACTGGACGTAGTAGCAGCGTTCTATAAGATTAGAATTACAGAAGGGGAGGAGTATAAGACAGCATTTCAGACCAGATATAGACTATTTAAGTAGCTAGTCGTCCTCTTTAGCCTCACAGGAGCCTTCGCTACGTTCTAGCGGTATATTAATAGCGTACTTCGAGAATACCTTGACGACTTTGCAACGGCGTATATAGATGACGTACTGATCTACTTAAATAGGTTATAAAAGGACTATAAAGCAAAGGTCTAGCTAGTCCTCTGCAAGTTAGCTGATGCTGGCCTCTAGCTGGACCTATATAAGTGTGCGTTTTCTGTGAAGACTGTTAAGTATCTTAGGTTTATTATTACAGCTAGTATAGATATCTCCTGCAACCTTGAGAAATTAAGAGCAATTAAGGAATAAGCTGTGCTAAAGACAGTTAAAAGAGTCCGGAGTTTTTTAGGATTTGCAAACTACTACCAGATCTTTATCCCAGCATACTTAAACATTGCTGGGCCCCTTATAGCCCTTACGAAGAAGGGTGCCCTATTCTGCTGGAGTAAGGAATAAAAAGCAGCATTCTAAGAGCTAAAAAGGATCTTTGCAGCAAAGCCTGTCTCACACTAACTAGACCCTGAGCTTATAACCTATATTAAGGCTGACTGCTCAGGCTTCGCTCTTAGGAGAGTACTATCGTAAGAAGACGAGCATAGAAGACGTCACGCAGTAGTATACCACTTACAGCGGCTGAATGCCGCCCAGTTTAACTACCTAATCCACGATAAGGAGATGTTAGCTATTATGAGCTGCCTGCGAGAATGGAGGGCAGAGCTACAGAGCGTTGAGAGCTTTAAGATCCTATCCGACCATAGGAACCTTAAGTACTTTATGCAGAAACAGAAGCTTACGGAACGACAAAGCTGATAGGCAGAGGAGCTATCTCAGTATAACTTTGAGATATAGTACTGCCTAGGAAGCGAAGCGGTAGTGCCAGACGCACTCTCTAGACGTGAACAAGATATACCTACGTCCCTAGAAGACGAGCGCGAACAAGGCTGGATTCTCCAGCTTCTTCCCGAAGTAGCCCTTCCCTCAATACGTACATGATGTGTAGAGGTAGCACTAGCGATGCTTGTATTTACTGATGATAAAGAATTACAGCAGCTCTAGGATCAGACCTAAGCAGGAGACGAAGTCTACTAGCAGGCCTATATTGCTGTGAAACAACAAGAAAGAAGCTTCCCACCTAGCCTCAAGCTAAAGGTTCAGATTGCTGAGTGCAAGATCAATAATAGTAACTAACTGCTATTCAGAGATCAGATCTGGGTACCAGGTAGCAAAGACTTAAATAGGGAGGCAAACATGCTATATACTTATATCGTCCAAAGTATCCACGACTCAGTGCTTAGTAGCTACTCTGGTAGAGATAATACCCTTGTGCTAGTCAGCAGACGCTTCTACTGGCCTGGCCAGTCGCAGTTAGTACGGCGTTTCTGCCGTAACTGCGATAGTTGTAGGCGAAGTTATATCTGGAGAGAATGCTGCAAGGAACTCCTAAAGCCACTGCCGATACCACAGCATATACAGAGCGATCTTGCTATAGATTTCATCACAGATCTACCTCCTACAGATAAGAACGAGAGGTTCCTTTGGGTAATTATCGACCGGCTAAGTAAAGGCGTAACCCTCGAAGCTATGCAAAGTATGGAAGCTGAAGCCTGCGCTGAACGATTCCTGAGCTGCCACTTCTGCTTCCACGGCGTCCCTATATTAATTGTGAGCGATAGGGGAAGTAACTGGACAAGCTGCTTTTGGCGGCAGTTCTGTAAGCTGTTAGGAATAGAGCAGCGGCTTAGTACTGCCTACCACCTGCAGACTGATGGAGGCCTAGAGAGGATGAACCAGGAGATCCAGGCCTATCTATGTAACTATGTCACCTACTCACAGAAGGACTGGGCATATAACCTTCCAGCAGCTCAGCTAGCGCTTTGTAGCCGCGATAATAGCGCTATTAGGATGAGTAGCTTCTTCCTAGAGCATGGATATAACCTAGAGCCTATTAAGGTCAAGGAAGCAGACCCAGCAAGCTCTGAAGGCACCCGTGAGGGCCAAGCCCGCAAGTTAGTAACAAGGCTTCAAGATGTGATAGATATAGCCTAATCAACCCTCGCCTCAACACAGCAACGCTATAAGGAGCTGGCTAATAGGAAGCGCCAGCTTACAGAGAGACTAGAAGTAGGCGACAAAGTCTGGCTTTATATAGGGCATTACAGATCCCCTAGGCCTTGCAAGAAACTGGATTAGTTACACCATAAGTACACAGTTACAAAAGTCATCTCACTATACATGGTAGAGCTTGATATACCAGCAGCTATATACCCACGCTTCTATATAGATATCCTGAAGCATGCAGGTAACAACCCCTTACCTGGTCAAACATTAGATAATAAGCAGCCGCCACCAATTATAGACGATGAAGGCGAAGAGACCTGGAGTGTAGAGAGTATCGACGCTGCTACCTGGAAGCGTCGAGGGTGCGGGCGACGCTGCGAAGTTCTGGTTAAGTGGGAAGGATATACAGAGAGGACCTGGGAGCCTGTCGAGACGCTCCAGGGGACAGAAGCAATGGAGGCTTACGAACGCCGTTATGGCTCTGCGATGGAGCACGATGGAGACCCAGCCTTAGCGCTGCGGGCGCGCCGCCGGAGGGGAGCGGGGGGGTGATGTCACGGGCTAGAGCCCGGATTGATATCTCCGGCTTCGCCGGAGCAGTTACCGAGATCCGGCTCCGTTGGACCCACTATTCTGCTGCAGTACGCCGCCTAACCCGGCCTGCTTCACCGCTGTTAGGTGCCTATCCCTGTAAAGTCCTTTCTTCCTTCTTCAGCTTAGAATAGTCAATCGACGGCACCTCTACGTTGAACAAGCCTAGGGGCCAGCCCCTTACAGATATCACCTGGGAGCTAAAACGATATAAGAGGCTCTATTAAATAAGCAGGTTATAATGCATTCTATTGCGCAGCTACGCGCACGTATTGAGAATCACTTAGTATATATTATCTTCCTGTTCCTTAACGTCAGACCCAGAGCTTTCTTCTGACAGTTCCAAGTCTTCAAGGAACTCAGAGTCTATATTAGACGTTTTTTAATAGTTATCGTCAGACAGTTCTTCATTTAATGAGTCTGAGCCTGTAATAAAATCAGATTCAGCTAGAGAACTTCCATCTTCCTCATTGTTAAATAGGTCTTTATCTATGTCATATATTGAATAGCCTGTAAACCCCACCTTATTATCGCTAAGCATATTGAAAAGTGACTTAGACGCGTCTGTGGTATTTAACTGAAAAACAGCCTGTGTGCAGTACATAGTCGACTTATAGGTATTAGGGAACAGAATTCGAACACAGTAGTATATATATAACATCTTTCTAGACACTGACTTATTGTATAAATAGAGAGTTGCTGGTAATACTCCAGGGTGTACAGCATCCTCCAGCATATAGATATCCTAAATCTACACAGAGAATATCAGGACTTGCTCTAGCATCCTGATAATAACAGGTGTATAGCGAAAGTTGAAGTCTAGCGCCCTATTAAACTTGAATAACAGATTTGTCCTGCTGTCTGCTGGACAGTTGTCTGGCTGATCAGAAGCCTTGAGGACTTTCAGGTATACTAGAAGTGTGGCTATCTTAATAACAAACTCTTTTCCTTGGAGCAGCCTATAGAGACTGCTTATGATGAAGTCAATGAATCGTTTTCCTGAGGTCCTATTGATGTCTTCTCTAACTTGTTCAAACGGCGGGTACTATATGTTGTTAGTCAGTCTGCTGTGGGGGTAGTTGACTGCTAGGCAGATAGCAAGGCAGTACTGCTTATCTTATCTGAGCAGGTTAGTCCTATGTCTCGTTAGCAGGATACTTACGCAGTACTATGATCCTATGTTTCCCACCACATTAAATTTATGATGTTCGTAGTTAAGTTTATAGAGGCTTAGTACTTCTTATTATGTTTACTAGTGACAGCTTTTATATAGTATATAACGCAGCTCTAAACTAAATGTCTGCTGATTTAAAAGCATATATAGTAGCATTCTTTGCATAGGCGCTGATGTTAACATCGAACCTGCGCAGCCAGTTTAGTGGAAGCTATTATAAGGTCAGCACTTTATGTTAAAAGCTGTTTCTGTAATAGCTCTAACAGCTGAGAATCATCCTTTTGAGGGTCTGCTGTATAGTATATATTTATGTAGAAGGCATAGTCTGCCTATTCTTACCAGGCTTATTCCAGATTAATATCTAGCTTCCTCTACGAACTTTGTTGCTATATTTGCATTAATATTAAATAAAGGTATCTGCGACACATACTTATTTCAGCACTGTTCCTTATGTTTTAGCCCAGTTAAATGAAAGCCTGGCATAGTAGCTAGACCTTTCAAATGTCCTTGCTGTTTAAGCAGCCTGCCTCTCTTAACAGATATAGATAACACAGTTGCAGCCTTAGGTGGGAGAACCCATGCAATTGACCTCGCCAACAATACTATACAGTCTTAAAAGGTACTAATCAGCAAGGAGAAGCGTCTAGAGGAACTCGTCAGAAACTCTAGCCGCCTCAGATAAGAACTAGACTACTGGAAAGGCGTGGCCCTCACAGGCATTACCTTCATGGCCAACGTCGACGAAGCTGTGACGCAGCTTCAAGACGTTCTTGGCAGATTTTCGAGCGTCATGGATAAGTCAAATGCCTTGGGCTCAGAGAACGGCATAGGACAGACATATTCATCTAGATCAGGTTTGAATGAAGGCGCAGAGAAACGGACAAGGGATAAGCAAGACTTGCTGGTACCACAAGATAGCCTTAACATACTTTTAGCTCCTGTCAGACAGGGCCGAAGAGATTGTGACTTTGAGGCTCTTGATCTGATAATAGCATATAAGCGCACAGTATCTAACCCCGGCGGTTGGCTGTAATATGAAGGTTAATTAGGTTGCAGAAATAGATCGGGTCATCTTTCAATGTTGTGTGATTTAGAGAAACCTCAAACTACAGTAGCTAACACAAAGGGCTTCATCCTCAATTCAACACTCTTCTATGTTTCCGCACAGACCCACCTGCTCTTAGCGCTTATACTGTGCGATCTCATACAGCTGGACCTGTCTCTGTTCTGATGCAGCTTATAGCTCTAATACAGAAGCCACTTCTTAATTATTATAGTCCTTAACATAGGTCATTATGCATGCATAAGTAGAAGCAGAATTCAGCTCTGATATTATATAAATTTTATCCTAGCTTATCCACCTAGTCATAATCAGGCAACTACAACATTATATATACACCAGAGACATTTTAAGATTATCTCATCACTAGTACTATACCTAGCTTGTTGTCTCTGAAGCTGAATCTATTGCTAAGATAATCTAGAAGCCGCGATTACGCATACAGATCGAAATGTATCTGCTCCTATATCACTAAATAGCGTTTCTCAACTTCTGCAGCTATTATTATGCAATAAAAAGGTTATCAGCTGGCTTATTTTCCAATATTATATATAAATCCCACTGCAGTCTTTGAATATATTAGCCTTCAACACAACAGTCCTGCCTATAGCCATCATTATATCCTAGCCTTCTGATTTAATAGTTAACAATAGCTTTAAAGGCTAATACACCGCGCAGTCAACTTGAAATCTCTCGTCGTTCAACTTTAACAAAACCAAAGCAACAGACAGTGACAACAATTTAGGTCAACAAACACTTACAAACAACTATAACTTCCCTTCGCCTAGACTTTATAGCACTAACCATAACAAGTTATAAAAAGCTCACATACCCTACATTATTAAGTAGAAGTTGTCAGCTAATAACAGAATAATTACTAAAGACTCAGAGCATAACATCACTATTACCCCACAATCATTCTGGGAGAGGCAGTTAAAGGAATAAGTCTAGGAGGTTCTGAGAAGAAAGCTACCACTATATAAAACCTTCAGACTGGTCAACTCAGATATAGTTATATCTATAGCTAAACAATCTTAATATAATCTCATCAAGCGATTTAACAAACTTAATATTAACTAGATAATAGTTAAAAGTCAACTGCAAGAATAGAGCTATTTAACTTAAGCTGGGAAGAAGCTGAGGATTAATATATCCTTTAATTTTATTATCTTGCACTAAGAAACCATATCAGCTAGTCATACTAAGCGCAGACGCAGGTCTGTTACTAACCAGATGCTCTCTAATAAAGCCTTACAAATTAACACTGAAGAGTCAAGCACCAGTCTTACGCTGGTTTAGCCAAGCATATACAACCTCATACGTTGCACAGGCCCGCCTTATCATGTTAGGCTGTACTGCTAGCAAGACAGAGCAACTCAGAAACATTATCGACTCAAAACGCATCATCTGCGAAGTCTCATTAAGTATACTGAAAGTGAGGGTGTATTAGAGACGCATAATAACATACCTAATTTTCTGCAAAATCAGCTATATACAGAAGAAGAGAGCTATAGTCGCAGACGACAACAACTTAACTCAACAAAAAGCCAGCAGCATATTAATATAGACAACCCAGTCAGCTTAGCTATATTAGATCCTGCCGCTCTTCTATCAGCTACAACACCTGCCATCAACCTACTCAAATACCACTACAACATTCTTAACATCCTAAGACTACGAAATAATGCTATAAAGTTATATACTGCGTGGCAATGCTCCAAAGTCCATAATAAAAGCCTCAAGCTTAACTTTCGCAGGACTTACAACATAGCTCTAAAAGATAGCCTCAACCTGGAGCTAATACATCAAGGTGAAGATGCAGCATTCTTTATTAAGAGAGGTGTAAAAAGAAGTATTACTCTCCAGTTCATTCAAGATATTAAGAAGTAGGCGCAGCAACAAGCAAGTAAATCAAGTTACTAAAGACACTAAACTAATAAAAAATCCATCCATCCTATAACAGTTTTCATGGCTCCTTAATAACATGTCTAGCATTGCAAAAGTATCCCTCTGCGCTAGACTTTCGCCCACTAACTATATCCACACACTATTCCAAAAACGCTCTATAGTCTTGCTCAGGAAGATCCTTATATTCTACTTAAACTCTCTTTATAAACATCTTAAGCTCTGCAAAAAACTCCTCAATCAGGTTGAAGTCAGGTAAGTACAGTAAGAAGTAAACAAGCTTCACTCCAGCTTCTACACACATCTGCTCCAGCTTTTACAAATAATAGATAGACACGTTATCCATCACCAGAACCAACTTCAGCTCAGGCTATTTGCCGCAATAGCATAGCAACTGCGCAATAAAATCCTCAAACAAAGCGCAGTCAGTCAATCCTTAGTATATATATAAGAGCATAACACTATCCTAGGCATATACTAGTAAGATGTGACGTTAGCGCTCATAACTATACCATAACTTCTGCATAAGAGCCAGCTTCTTAAGCAACCAGCCTATGCATCAATAGCCAGCCTGCTTATTATATCCAGACTTATTAATATACACTAGATAGTATGATCAGAAGTCAGAGAGGTTATAGAGGTAGAAATTATATAAGTTATTATTATACTGCTTAGCCACTCAGCAAATTATCTTCTTTATCCAGCCTGCTAACGCTAACACCCTGCTTATGCATAATATTATAACAAGCACTTCAAACTCCTTCTAAATAAAGCTGGCTATCTCATCCTGATATATATATAGTTTTTCAGTTAGTTATACAAGCAATGCTTAGAGAATAAGAGCTGTAATTATTTACAGCCTGCTAACAGCATTAGACAGAGCTTTTATTATACTAAAGCATTAGAAGTTAGACCTGATATAGCTAATAAAGCAGATGCTGCAGCTGACAAAGCAGGCTATCTAGGCATTTGTCAGTGATTTGCTGACAATCATATCATAGATAAAAATATACTACAAAACTGCAAAATTAGGTGCTATTACAAGGTTAGAGGTTTATTACTAATGCTGAGCAACTAGAAAGATAAGTGTTATAATAGGAGCAATTGCTGAGAATAGGTCTAGAAAGCAGATTATAAATAGAGTTCTAGAATGTTCCACAATCTTAGAGCTGTTAAAAGCTCTTTTATAGAGAATACAAATACTGTTCTTAAGTGCTGTTCTGGTGTAATTAAAAGGATAGATTGAAGTAGAGTTTATTATAACTAGGAGGTATACTGTTTTAAGCCTGCAAAATCCATATCTATACTAAGGCATAATAATTCATAGTTTTAAGTAATTAACAACAACCCAGCCCTTCACAGCCTACTAATTACTATAATAGTTTCTCATCAACTAAGCAATAGAGTAGAGTACATTATTACAAAGCTGTCCAGAAATACATACTAACAGCTGCAAGACTTAGCAGTTTCTTCCATTATAATTCGCCTGCAGCGCAGCACTCAGCTGCATAAGGCTGGCAGCAAGAAGGATTTCCCCTCTCGCAATCAATGAATGACCTGCCTAAGCAACAATATTGAACATCAAGCTTTATCCCTGCCGCTTCTGACACTCCAGACGATCTATACTACTGCAACCTACTCTCATCCAACCAATCTAAAACTCCAGGCGACTAACTAAAGATATCGCAGAAACAGAGCCGCAACAACTATAAGGTGGCATAGATCTGTCTGCTAGAGGTTAAGCAGATCACAGCAATAGAGATGCTGGACGAGGAACATCCCACACTTCTAAAGCCCCCAGCAGACCACAATATATATAGCCTTAAGACTATCAACAGCTATAATATTATTATCACAGGTCTGCACCAGCCTAGCAACTACTCTGCAGCTATAGTTATAGCACAGATAAGGATAATATTTCCCAGCTTGCGCTTTAGTCTTTTGGTTAGCATTAGCAGTAGAGTCCCTGTTAACACAGATAACATGATGATATAGCTAAGTTATATAGTTATGAGCAAGCCTGCAGGTAGACACTCCAGCACTCTGCAGTATAATCATAGAAAAGCAAGAGATAGCCAGTTTAAGAGAACAGGTGCACTGGCGCCACTGCTAGCAGTTCTTCTCAATGCTGTGCAGGCACTAGCAGTGCAGCAGGCAAGGCTGGATATCGATCTAGTGCAGCACAACATCCATCAAATCAACATAACACATTATAAGCTTCAATAATTCTAATATCCTAGCAAGCAAAACAATTATCTTTTCCCACCACATTACAAACACTATCATTAAAAAGCATGCAACACTAAGTGCGACCTATCAAAGCATATACTTTAAGCAAGCAATAATAACAACATATTTATTATTATACACCAGGGCAATATTACATCTAGAGAGCTGGTAGTAAAAGATATATTACTGAAGGATATACTAGCCCAGCAAGATAGGCTGTTATACTTTAAAATAGAGGCTGCTAAAGCAATTGCTAACTTTCTCTGCCTTATTATCTGCAGCATCTCAGACTACTGCAACTTACATAAGAACGATATATAGCATATATATATAGCAGCTATAGCAGCAGCATATGCTCAGCAGCTCTTCTTCTACTTACCAGTAAATAAGATGCAGCAGTAAGAGGATATCAGATATAACAAAAAGGTTATCAGTCTTAGTAGCTAATACATCTAACTAGATGCTCTAGTAATACAACATTAACAGCTTCTTTATTTATACTCCCCTTTAAGCTGCCAGAAGTTCACAGCATAAGCCACTTTATAGCCAGATAAAAAGAACTCAAGCATCTCTATAACAAACTAAAATAGACTAGAGACTATTAAACAGTTATTCTGCATAGCCTAGGTAGCATAGGCAAAACTCAGACAATAATTGCATTTGTAAAGAAACATCGCAATGATTACTCAGCAGTTTTTTAGCTTGATATAAGAGACAAAACAGTGCTCAAGCTGAGCTACTAAAGCCTAGCCCAGCAAATTGCAACAGAGATATCATCTATAATATATATTAATAACACCTTTTCTAGTCAAGACCTTAATAAGACAGTTAGTACAGTCAAGCAATAGTTAGATAAACCAAAGAACAATTATGAGCTGATGATCTTTAACAACTATAATGACGTCAAACTTTACAATTATAGTGGTCCTAGTGAGAATAAGACTGGTTTGCAAGTAGGGAACGAGAATAATACTAGCAAGACAGGCTTAAAAGCCTATAACATACACTCTTTTTTCCCTAATACAGAACACAGCACTATCCTCATCACAACACACTCATTATCTGTGATGCTTAGACAGCATGTCCAGCTCAAGAAGCTAGCCAACCTCAAGGACAGTCTAGCAATCCTAGTATCTATATCTAGCTGCACTAATCTTAGCAAAAGTAAATATAGTACACCTTTTATAAGCAATTAGCTAATGCTGTATAGATCCTAATACTGCAGTCCTTGCAAAGAAGCTTAATAGCTTTCCACTCGCCCTTGTAATAACTAGAGCTTACCTAAACTAAGTAGCAACTAGCTGCAAGGAATATCTAGAGATATATAAAAAAGCATAGTTACACCTATAAAAAGAGAGTCTAGGATTAATAGCATATAATTATACCTTATACTCTATATAGAATGTCGCACTCTGTTATATCCAGCTGCAAAACCAGAATACTACTGACTTGCTCAGACTTTAAATATATTTCAATAACTATAATATATAATATAAACTGCTGCAGGCAGGGAAGTTAGAGAAGCCGCTTTAGCTACATAAGATAATAAAGGACAGACTAAACTTTAATAATATAATTAGACTACTCTATAACTATAGGCTGGTAGAACCAAACGCCACTATAAGTGAATTAGGATCAGAATCATAAAGATACAGCATGCATAGTTATATTTATATATAGACAATCTATATACTTAATACCAAGCAAAGTCAAGAGCTAGCCTAGATCGCAATACAATATATAGCCTCTCATATACCCAGTTAATAACAAAGCAATTATCAGGTAGTGCAATATCAACTCTTATAATATATAGATTAATATATTAAGATGTTTAATACTAATGCTAACTTAGAAGATAATACGTAGATGTTCCACGCACTAGGCAACCTCTACTCAGACCAAAGCCAACTCAAAGAAGCTGAGGGCATATATAAACAAGCTCTTCAAGGCAAAGAGAAGGCACTAGAGCCAGACCACCCATCAACACTCTCAACAGTCAACAATCTAGACATCCTCTACAAGAAACAGGGCTGACTTAAAGAGGCTGAAGGTATATACAAGCAGGCTTTTCAAGGCAGCAAGAAGGCATTAAAGCCAGCCCACACATTAACACTCAACACAGTTAATAATCTAGGTCTCCTATACTCAGACCAGGGCTAACTCAAAGAAGCTGAGGCTATATATAAACAAGCTCTTCAAGGCAAGGAGAAGGCACTAGGGCCAGACCCCATCAACACTCTCAACAGTCAACAATCTAGGCATCCTCTATAAGAACCAGAGCTGACTTAAAGAGGGTGAGGCTGTATATAAACAGGCTCTTCAAGGCAAAGAGAAGGCACTAGGGCTAGACCACACATCAACACTCAACATGGTCAACAATCTAGGCAACCTCTACTCAGACCAGAGCTAACTTAAAGAGGCTAAAGGTATATACTAACAAGCTCTTCAAGGCTACAAAAAGGCACTAAGGCCAGACCACACATTAACACTTAACACAGTTAAGAATTTAGGCAACCTCTACTCAGACCAGGGCTGACTTAAAGAAGCTAAGAGCATATACTAACAGGCTCTTCAAGGCAAAGAGAAAGCACTAAGGCTAGACCACCTATCAACACTCTTAACAGTTAATAATCTAAGCATCCTCTATAAGAACTAGAGCTGACTTAAAGAGGCTGAGGCTATATACAAACAGGCTCTTCAAGGCAAGGAAGGCACTAGAGCTAGACCACATATCAACACTCAACATAGTTAGCAATCTAGGCAACCTTTATAAGAACCAGAGCTGACTCAAAGAGGCTGAAAGCATGTACTAACAGGCTCTTCAAGGCAGGGAGAAGGCACTAGGGCTAGACCACACATCAACACTCGACACAGTCAACAATCTAGGCAACCTCTACTCAGACCAGGGCTAACTCAAAGAGGCTGAAGGCATGTACGAACGAGCTCTTCAAGGCTACGAGAAGGTATTGCACCCAGATTCGCTGAGAACATATATTCCTGCCCTTAATACCCTGGAAAATCTTAGCTGTCTATTTAAGCAACTAGGTGCTACAGATAGAGCCCTCAAGCACTATGATTGCACTAGAACAGGTATTACTGATGTATTTAGTTCTAAAAGTGAACGATATACTCACTTATCTGATCAGATTCACAGATTACAGCGCCTAAAGCAAGAGTCAGTTCTGCTGCCTTGCATAGCTACTAATCATAGCCTGAGATATAAGTGGAAGAATTAGAAAGAAAAGCTGAAAGGTGTGTAGCTAAATATTAGGAGCTGAGGCTTAAGATGCTTTTAGGACATAACTATAGTAATATAGGCAGTAGTAGTTATATTTATAGTATAATTTGCGTTTATAATTTGCTTTATGCTTAGAATAATGAGATCTATTGTAATATATATCGGCCTGCATAACCTGATCCACAGAAAACCCTATGCTTGTTATAATCTGGGTAGCTTATTATGGAGCTTATAGGTTGTAGCGGGGTTGATAAGATAAGAATGCCTACTGTGCTAAGCGCCAAGAAGCCAAAATGTCCGTGCGGAAAGAGACGAGAGAGTTGCTGAGGATGAAGCCCTTTTCGTTAGCTACTGTAAGCATGCGCGCACACTTGCTTCGAGATTGCGGTAACCACTATAGGCTTCTCTGGTTGGAAACTCTGGAGATGCCACCGCTGTTGCCGAGAAAGTGTTCCAGCCCACCTGAAATCGCTGATTTGAGTCGCTGCAAGCAACCGATCTACAGAAGTCCTCGTTAATAGCAAGCTGTTATCGTTTTTTGGAAGCATTCACTAGCTTCTCAAGACTTGTACTTTTGGCACATAGACTGTACATATAGTATATATAGTATACAGAGTTTCGCAGACACTAAGGGCGCCTTCACTAATCTTAGGGTTCTCTTATAGACAACTTTAGCTACTCTGATGTTAGCTTTATCTCAATCTATTATAAGAGACTATAATTAATATAGAAATCCTGAGTAGGATACTTAGTAACTAGCTGTTAATAGCTCCTTTTAGGGAGTATTATCAGCGCAGTTGTTCACTGCTGCTATTGAAAACGCCTTTTGTACTACACAGCTGCGCAGAGAAAGGGTTGAATAGCAAATCTGCGCGGTATATAAGCGCTACCTAATGTAGATAGCCTTAGGTCCCTGTCCTTCAGCTAGATAACTTCAATACTTTGCCCTAGATAACCAGGTTAGCAAAGGAAGTGCTTAATTATGTTATGGACATATTTTTTGTTAATAATAAATAGTATAAAGCAGCTGTTAAACTTAGAGCTAATCCTATTTTCTTTAGGTCTACTCTTAAGCGACTTACTGATAGTGAAAATTACTAGGACCTTTACTTAGTAGCTGCATCTATAGAGTAGATAGGAGATCTTCAATATGAAGCTAAGTTAGCTGATTCACTGAAAAGTCCTAGACTTAACAGCAGAGTTCTTTTGCGTATCTAGGGCTCTTATCTGCAGTTTACCTTGAATATCTAAGAAGATAGCAACGATATAGATATTGAAACAAAAGTTAGAAGTTTTAGCAGTCTGTTTAACTAGGAAAGGGATGAACTGATAACTTATATGCTTTATTATAATAAGGGTTGGGGGCTTCTGCAGGAGTTCTATATTACAGGTTACTAATTGCCTTGGAAAGCTCTCTATAGAATACCTTTGCTGTACTGTCTATTAATATATAACTTAAGGCTACTTAAATAGGTTATTGTTGAAGATATGGGGACTATGTTTGAAACAGAGCAGTGTGCAGCGCTAGCTGGCACCTAAGTCTTTTCTGAGAAGCAACTTTATATATAGTGATAACAGTAGTATAGTATTTACTGGAGGGTGGTATATATAGGCGAATAAGGTGGTTGGATGACGAACTTCTTTCTAATAATCTATAAATATTAAGTATTAGCTTCTGTAAATCCTATTATTATCTAAGATAGATTCTTATTTTAATAATAGCTAATTATATCTTTTGCTATTATATCCTTAAACTTCGATACTATAGCTATCAGAGCAGATAACTTTATGCCTAGTAAAGGTATATAATTTCTAGCGGAAGCGGCATAATGCTTTAAGTCTATAGTGTTTTAAGTTATAAAGTTAAAAATACCTTAAGCAATATCTAGATGCTGACTCTACCTCATAGATAGGCCTGAGAACAGTGACAAACTCTGTCTAGTATACCTTGTAAGCTAAGCTAGAACTTATAATCTATCAGCCGCTTCGTTATTATTACTAAGCGTTAAATTTAGGCAATCAGGATATATAATTATCTATATATATACTATCTAATCATACATAAGTATAGCTGCTTAGTATAGATAATCAGACTTAACAATAAATATTTACTAAGTAAGTTTCTGTAGTTCTAATATTATTACTAAATAAGCTGAAAAGTTTAAATACAGGCTGCAGAGCCTTATAACATGTATTATCTTAGTCTAGAGCTTACTACGTCTGTATTAAGTAGAAATTTATAATATATATACTCTATCAGAAGCGTGGCAACTATCTATAGTTTGGCAAATAAAAACGAAAAAGGCAATATTAAAACGTTGCTTTCTTATCCTCCCGCTCAAAGTGTATAGTGTTTTTCCACGCATCGAACCTGTATTATTTGCCTCTTTATAGCCAGCTGCTGCCTTATAATCAAAGCATTAGTCTCGCTTTATGTATAAACTGATTAGCTACTATATAACTGCTATAGTTATGTATATATACTGCTCCTCAAAAGCTTAAGCTAGTTTCTAACAAAACTTTAATTAGAGAAGCTAAATAAGTAGACTTATATCACAGTTAAGTTGGTTTATAAACTCACTCTGAGAACTGCATACTATTTATATCCTGTATCTTGAATTGCAGGAAATCTAGCAGCATATCTCTCTTATCCTTGTAAAATACTTAAGCCTGGCGTTTCCCACCACACCACAGTTAGCAAGTGTCCCAAACCAGTAGTACTCATAGATCTCATACATCATCACTTATAAAGGTCAGTGTAACATGAATAATGCAGATCCTGATGCAATAAGGCTGATTATTAAGCATACTAGCCTTAAGAGTCAATATGTTGGTCCTTCACCTGGTCTCTTCGCCCGCGCTTAACAACATCCTGTCTCCCTGCTGTCGGTCTTATTGCGCGATTACTAGCTAGTATATAATGCGTTCGTCTAACTGCAAAGGGAACGCCAGGCGACTATACTTTAAATGCCCTTCTTGTAACAAATTTCAATGTTTTGCTGATGTCTGTAGTTGCGACCTACGCAATCTGAAATGCATATATAGGCAACTGAGCAGGATGTAGGTTGCAGGTTGTGAGCGCAGCCTGTCTAGAAGACTTCACTTCGTCTGCTAGAACGGGGCCTGCGCCTTCTATCTGCCTAAGTTTGATGAAAATAGCAGTTAAGAGTGCGTTGTTGAAGAGTATATTATCTCACTCTTAGCTAGGCTCTCTATTATATAGTTTCATCTTCTGATAGTAAATTGATAGTTATCTTGCGTAGCAGTAGCTAGTCTCAGCAAGGTTGAGAATATAAACTGAACTGTAGTATACTATTTCCCTATAGTATTATCCAGTACTACAATCTTCTGATCACTAAGAAGGTATATTATACTATTGTGCAATGCTTTAGCCTAGGTAGCCTGAGCGTGCGTGCATCACACCTGCTTATACTGCGTCTTATTCCGCCTAACCAGCCTATTAATCTATGAATAGATGCAGTACAGTAATATAAATATAAAGCCCTGCATCTGATTTCAAACCTAACAATACCTCTCTAGTCACTGCAGGCGCTATTTTGTGCGCAAATATTAGCTAATCTCTCGACCTTTATATTTATTGCTTTCTGTAACACAGCCTAGTTATTTGCTGCTTATTATTATATAGTCCTGCTGTTATTATCTAGGGCATTTCTGCTTATTATCTCAGATAATTATCTACTAGCCTGACCTGTATAAGCTAATATTGCTATAATATAGAGCAATAATATATATATCTATGTTTGCTATAACTAGAAGCAGTATAAGAGCAAGCATTAACTATGCTAGTATAGATAGCATAATTTAGAAATATAATATAAATTAACTTTATAATTATTATGAACTAATTATAATATATATATAGTATTTATATAAATAGAATAACTTATATTACTCTAAATTAGAGTTTAATATAAAAGGTTTTTTTATAGATTAGAGACTAATATACTAGAATATTATTAGTTTAGAAAAGTAAGTTAGAGAGTAGGTTACGTTATACTTTCCTCTAGATACGAGGCTACCTCGGATACTTAAGGGCATTATAATAAGAAGCAAGTACATACAATGCGTCATATGATGCCTGGTAGTTGTCCACGCTGGTGTCAAGATATCCAGCCCATTCAGTTCATCCTCAGATATCTTTGCCCCTGGCTTGCCGTCCTCATCTCTGTAGAAGACGAACTCTGGAACATCGCCGTCCAGGGCCTTAAAGACAGCCTCCTTCGCCGGTTCGAAGTCAGCCGCGCAGTGTGGCGACATCCATCTGTTGTGAAGTTTGTTGAACGTGCATCCCCTGTTCTTGGCTTCAGCTGTTGTTGGGCCACACCAGTAGTGTCCATCGGCCACTTCCGCCTCTTTCATCCATTTAAGAACATTGTCTGTGCCTTCGTCTGGTTGCGGATATCGTGGGGGCGGCTTCGATGGGAACAGAAACCAGGTAATCAACAACACTACCATCAAGAATCCGGAAAAGCATTGCCATCTTCGTATCGTGATTTCTTTTCTCCGGAGCTTCAGGGCAAGTGCAGATGCGTCTTCGGGATGCTCGTCTACGTCTTGCACGGGTGTGTAATTGGAGTTTTTCAGGAATGAAATGGGGTTCCAATATCGTAAACTCCTCTGCCTGTCGCCATTTGAGGGCCCATTCAATGCGTTATACATCTCGGAAGGTTTCGAGTCATCGTCTTCGTCGTATGTACCCATTGGAAAAATGAGTAATCCGGAATCGATTCGACGGGTGTGAAGTCAAGGCCTAGTTGGCGGTCTAGTAAGTTACTCTTAGTATTCTGCTGCCAGGATTCATACCTCGGATCTGTACAGAAGAAACAGCCTGCTGGGTTGGACTTACGTTGGTCTCTAGATGAATTCAACTACTGCCAAGTTATCAGCAGGAGGGAAGGAGTCGCCTCCAAAAGTTCTTTGGCAAGAATGGCCAATGACGCAGCGGCTTTCAGACTTATTAACAGCCCATCGTATCACTGAGACGAGTGCTGCTATCCAGTAGGACCCTGGTCGGTTTCTCGTTGTGACATTTCGGACCGAGACTTTGAGGGTTCGGACCGCCCATGCAATCTATCGAACCCACAGAAACCTTGATCGCCATCTCTAGTTAATAAGGTCGCCCTTCAAGGCGAGACACACGTCTTATTCTCCGGGCTTACGCTTGTGCAATTGACTCGTCTTTCAACGCGAAATTGTTGCTGGGCATCAATTGAGACATTCGCGGTTCTGAAATCAGAAGTCGCGGGGGAAATGGAATCAATGAACAGTTACTGCAATCGCGATGGACATGTTCTACCTCTTCTCTTAAGTCTAGAAGATGCCGCTACTGCCTTTTCTACCATTGGATGGATCACAGTGTAATCATGGGTGCACAAGTAGGCATCACCCAGAAGCTCATGACCCGCCGTCTCGGCGAGACTGTCAGGGCGCGAGTGGCACCGCGGACGGTTATTTAACTACTAAACAGTAGTTGCGGATGTCTTGCGCCCCAGCCATGAACCTCAAATTTTGATTGCGGGTTTTCAAACTCCGACGCAAAACGGACCTCTAGATGCATCAGGCTCTTAACCCAAGCCCCGATCTTCGGATGCTGAACAGGTTGACATTTGGTGCGGGGTGAGGGGCTCATAGTAGGTTGGGAACTTGGGGGACGCATCCCTGCTGACCTCAACTCAGTGTGGTTCTCTCATTTTCATTACCGCTTTGGGAAAGGCTCCTGGCCACAAAAGAACCCCACCCGCATCACTCGAGGGATCGAGTCAGAGTGATCTTCGGATTGGCCATCGTGATCTGGACTCTCATTTTCACCCCCAAAAATGGCAGTGAGCTGTTGTGGGCCCTGTTCAAAAAAACTGTGAGAGCTTATGTGGCATGGATTGGTTTCGGCTGATCAAGGTGCCGTCTAGTGCTGCCGCAAGCTACCTCCCTTGGTGTAGTACGGATCATGATATTGCGGTACCTGGGATGTTTGGCAGTTTGCAAAATCCAATAAAGAGAGGGGCCCAAGGGAGCTTTTGATTCAGTTTTATCGTATTTCTAAGGCATCTCGCTCGCTTCCACCATAGCTGACTATCCCACTCCGAGACCGCAATTCCTACAGCTTCCTCAGACCAGCTCATCAGCAAAGACCAACATGTTCGACGTCGTTGTTGTTGGTGCCGGCCTGAGTGGTCTCCAGGCTGCTTACTCTGCGCAGCAGGCAGGCTTATCTATCGTCGTTGTCGAGGCGAGAAATCGCGTTGGCGGCAAGACATGGAGCGTGCCCTTGGCATCTGGCCGAGGATATGCGGATCTTGGAGCTGCCTGGGTAAATGAAAATACCCAACCGCGGATCACCAAGTACATCCGGAAGTTCAATCTTCCTATGGTCGCTCAGCGACTAGTCGGGACAGCGGTCATGCAAGTGTCCGAGAACGAGAGGATCGAGTTTCCATTTGGCATCACGCCCGAAGTGAGTAGAAGACTGACATACCATCATACAATTATTTGAGGCACGGCTGATTGGGCGATTACAGTTCTCTCCCGAAGCAAAGAAGAATCTTGAATTCATCCGAGACCACATCCAAGCCGAGTCGCTGAAGAGGGAGACTCCCAAGAAAGAAGATGACAGCGTATCTTTGGATCAATACGTGAGAAGTCTGGGCGCGCTTCCCAAGACTATTGCCATGATCAATCTTTGGGCGAAAGTCATGCATGGCGTGGAGTCTACGGAGGAGTCTGCTGCTTGGTTCATCGACTACTGTCGTCGGAACAGAGGCCTCTTCTCGATTCGTGCAGATGACAGGACTGGTGGAAACTATCAGCGCTTGCATAAAGGTACGTGACCATCCTGCATGGGGCATGGAATTGGACTGATCATGAGCGATAGGCACGCAGCAAATCGCAAATGGCATCGCCGACCTGATAGGACGCAGCAACATCCATCTCTCTGCACCCGTTGCGTCGATCGAAAATACATCAGCTCATGTCACCGTGATCACTACCAGCGGCCAACGTTTTGTGGGGAGAAAGGCTATTATCTCCCTCCCGAGCACCATGATGCGTGACCTCAACATCTCTCCGCCCCTGCCTTCCAGACTGCGTGAAGTCAACGATTCTTCCAGGCTTGGGCACTACAACAAAGCTATTTTATGCTACGACAAGCCATGGTGGAGGGACCTTGGATACAATGGCTTCTTCATGAGTTACACTGGCCCAATCACTTTGGCTCGCGACACCAGTGTTGATGAGACAGGATTCTACTCGCTGACTTGCTTCGTCAACGGCAAGTTTGGTGAAGAGTGGTCTAAGCTTCATCCCCACGAGCGTCGCAGCGTGGTCCTCAATCAAGTTTCGAAGGCTTTCAATGTTGGGCAAGATTCGGAAGCCTTCCGTCCAATTGAAATTTTTGACCAGATCTGGAAGCATGAGCAATACAGCAAGGGGGCGCTGGCCCCGATTCAGGAGATTGGACACTACACGGAGTATGCAGACGTCTACGGCAAGCCTGTGGGCAACCTTCACTTCGTCGGTACGGAATACTCTACAGAATGGAAGGGGTACATGGAGGGGGCGCTGTGTTCTGGGGAGCAGGGTGCGAAGGAGGTCATTGACGCCGTTCAACGTACTACGCGGGCGAATCTGTAATAAGTACATTTCTAACGATTCTACGGAGGATAGGACGTGCGTGAATTTTTGTCAGAGAACAAAAGAATTTACAATTTGCATTTTGTAAAATCCAAGTGCTGTCAGTTAAGCCATGTTACAGCACTATAAGTATTTACATGATGAAAACTCGCATACTCGGAATCAACGCCGGCCAATTCGTCTCGCTCCCACTTTCAGTCTGGTCCCAGACAGTTCCCAATAGCTCCAAGGCCTTCAAAATATTCAAAAATTGGTTACGATGATATTGCCGCAGCAAGAAACGTTCAAAGAATGACTGTTGCTCGCGATCGCGGCATTCCAGAGCGGCGATGAAGGTCGGCCAGACAAGACAGTGCTCGCCAACAGATCCCTCAGGTAACGATTCTAGACTTTTCTGGTAGACGTTGATTAGTTCTGATGACGATGACCCCAGGGTACTCAATCCCAAAACACGGTTCAGGTAGATATTGAACGCCTGCTGGCGAAGGTCCGCCAGATGGTCGAAGGTAGAACAGTAATCAGGGTATAAGCTGTGGTAGTAGTACAGACAATCGAAGCTTTCCTTCCCATGGTACATGATGGCGTCCACCCCAGCCTCCTGGCTGAGTAGCGGTGCAGCATATACTCTCATCCTGTGGACATGTGTCAGTAAAATGTTCAGTGGAGTAGGTCACGACGGGGAGGCTTACTTATGGATTTGTCGCAAGAGAAACCCACCCATTTCTGCACCATCCTTCAGCACATCCTCTCCACCGACCACATGGATGGCCGATTCTAACATTTGAAAAACGATAGGGAAATCTGATAACCCGTTGACCATTACAGAAACAAGAAGGACCATGATTGCGAGAACGACAAACTGTCTCGTTTCCTTGTCCCAGTCCACCAGATCCTTTCGATTCAACAGCTGATTGATTGCCCGCGTATAAAGCCGATACGGGTCAAATTCAGATTGAATAGCAGCCTTTCCGGCAATATGGAAGGCTGACACAGCCAGCACAGAGTCCATTATCATTTCGTTGGTCCATGCAAGAGGAAGGACCATATGCCGCCAACCGTTGAAGGAGTCATCAATGACAACCATCTCTGGCGCGATGGATTCAGAGACTTTTGATCGTGTTAGTATCCTTACGGGTCCATTGTAATAGAGTCTTACAGTGCGCGATCAGGAACTCTTTCCATGGCTCGAGTATGCCTAAGCCTACCAACATAGCCGGTGTGCGGGGTCTGACAACCAGCCCAGCTTCCATCATTGTCGAGGACGATGTATTTTCGGCAACATCCTTTCCTCCAATAGCTCCATCGTTTGAGATGTCGCAATCGGAGCCGTCATCGTCAATCCGTGGGCTTGTCTGTAAGCAAGCATCTATCAATGCGTCTTGCTGGGCAGTGTCATGGAGGTCCAGTGTAGAACTCTCCCAATAGATGCCTTCCCAAGAATCGTGAGGCTTCTGTTTTCCCGAGATAGCAACTTGATAGTCATGATATCGAAATCTTGGTGATATGCGAGTTGACGATTGAGCGAGTGCGTCTTTCAGCACCGCACACCGGTTACCGAGAGATTGAGACTTCCCCCTGCGAGAGAAGCCATCAAGAAACTTGTATTGCAAGCCAAAACCGCTGCACTGAATTCCTCGTGTTGTACATTTGACGCAACTAGGCTTTGTCCCATCACAGTCGATGCGGCGTTGGGAACATTCGTAACACCCTGTCTTGTATCAGCCATCCAGTTATCATCATGACCTGTAATATCTCTTTCGAAACTCACCTTTGACTTTGGGCACGTATTTCCTTTTTCTTCGAGCCATGAGATCTCTCATAACATCCACATTGATTTCATCTCAAGATACTCTCCAAGCTGAGGAGCCTATGACCTTGCAAAGGTGATGTCTGATGACAAGCGAAGAAGCGGGGTTGCTGAGACCCATCGAGCCACCTGACGGGGAAGGGAGCTTATCTCGCTTCCCCGCACTGTTGGCAGCTGGCCTGCATCTCATGCACCACCAGGGTTTGCGGCACTGTTAGTGCATCTAACGCGGCCCTTTCTCCGGAGATCGGCATGCTCTGCGTTATCTTGTACTATGCTCGAAAAGGCAATCCAAATGAGAGCCCCAAACCCGAACACAGTTTAAAGATACGGCCAACTGAATGAAATGGTTGGATGTTGCGGTTTTCACCAATGACTGAGCGGTCAGTTCATCTATCAGACAGTCATGATATATCATTAATATCTCATTGACACAGGACACAAGACTCCGAGGTTCGGCCATCTCCTTTCGCAGTGCTACACAACATGTTCGAGCACACGACATCAAGTGCGTCACGCTACATCTTGCATCCGAAGCAATTCCCCCTCTACGATGATAGGCTATCTTGAGGATAAAAATTCCACAGTAAATGCAAAGTGCCAATAATTGATTGACTGTGATTTGGCTGCGTACAATTTACCTAATCCTACACCTGATACTAATTAACTCAAGCCCTGGCTGGCTGATTTGCCTTGGGCATGTTGCCAGTCTTCTAAGCCACACGCGGCCCGGGGTTTGGAAGAAGTTCCCTGTAATCTTCTGTTATTCCAATTCCGCAATAGTAGCCTCCAAAAACTGCTTCTGGAGAGTCAAGAACTCTTTGGCTGCATCCACGTCGAAATCACGGCCAGCGCGCTCCCGCCCTCGGAGCTTCTTCGCCCCGTCACGGAAGCGCTCTTCGAGCACATCCAAACGGTAGTGACTCCACTGATAGTAGAGATCAGATCGAGTACTGATAGGACGAGAGCCTGTCAAGACAGTTTCGTCGCTGACCAAGGGATTCTTGGGCCGAAAGGCAGTGACCATGCTGATCCGCTCCCGGCCACCCTTGGCCTTGAGGGCCTGGTGCTCAATGTAGCGGCCCTGCATGACAACACCAGTGCCCTGAAGATAACGACTTGTCAAACGTCTGTATGCATACTATATGAAGGACAACAACTTACCATCGCTGGTCCGCGAACTTTCATGACCTCCCCTGTGCCCGTCCGCATAGCCGTCTCACCTCCAATCATGCCGCTGCAATCGGAGAGCATTGTCACGCAGACGAAGGCGTAGCTATCCAGATGCCAGGCAAAAGCGGAAGAGTCGTCGGTATTTTCGATCGCAGTGAGTTCGGTCGTGACATCGTTGATGGAAATGTTGACGTGTCCAACCTCGTACTCTATGGCTGGGACAAGCTCCACACCGGCGACCCTCGAGACCGCGTTGAGGACTTCGGGGCTATTCCATGATCGAATATGAAGGGACAGAGTCTGAAATTGGGGCGTTAGCACGGTAGCATACTGGCCAGGTACCATTTCCTTCAACTCACCTAGGTCCATATCCACGGATCATATTCTTAGCAAAGTCAGAAGTAAACTGGCAGCTCTGAAGAACGGGCTCGCTGAAGATCTCTGCTCTCATCTGCGCCACGGCCTCTGGAGTGAAGATGGAGAACGGCGAAGAAGCTGCAACCGGGGATATACCCTTTCCGCCGAGTCCGATTTCTTGCATGGTGAAAACGCGCTCTGGATCGACGATGTTCAGGTGTTTCTTTGGGTCAAAAGCGACCTTCTCAACATTTTTCACTCCGTCGATGAGAAAGTCAGGCAATCGGTTCGTGGGGCGCGTAGGTTCCTTGAGTTTTGGTCCCAGCACGGCTGGTGGAGCTGTAGGCATCAAGACTTCAGCGGGCATTGTGACCGAATCCTGTCTTTTGGATGTAATATCGTAGAAGATGGACGTAAGATTGTTCAAAGAGCTATTTTGATAGAGGATCACCAGTCTGTCTCTCAGAGTAAAAGTATTGATCTGAGTTTGGTTTGATGAATTTGAGCATATATCTGTTCACTAAATTTGTGGCAGGTTAAATATCTCCCGGCTGTATCAGAATCACTGTCACATCTCTACTTGAACAGTATTGGGCTTCCCGCAGAGTCTCACGTGGAGATAGTGCGTTTACGTTATGAGCGGGGTTGGGTTCACGCGGGGCAAACCCCAGCTGGTAGGAAAGACTTCCTGGAAAGTCTAGAAGATGCCCGCACTAGCTGTTTCGGGGAATTATAATGAGACAACTTGAATATGAGTGGCTGTAACTTATCGTCATGAAGCTAAAAGGCTGCTGTGTGTGTCATCCCACCTCGGGGCCGTCATGACGGGCTTGGCTACCGTACACCCCCAAACTCATTTATCAGTGACATACTTTGCTGTTGCCGCTGATTGTTTTCCCCCTGGCCGTTGGTTTTATTAGCACTATCATCTATGCAACCCTACTATCTGCATTGTGATATCCTCATGATACTTGGCAACGTTCACAGGCCTCGTAATGCGCGTTTTAAGACGGTACTTCTCGCCCCAGACATGTAATCCTTCGGTGTAAAGCAAGAGATACATTCTTAGCTAAGCTAAGTAACGAAAGGCGAAATCAAGAAATCGACGTGTGTGATCTAGACTCTGTTCTCTCAAATTCTATTGCGTTCGGTACCATAGTCTCTGCCATTGTGATCGATGGTTGCAAGCAAAGAGCGAGAAGTGACAGCCGCCTGGCTGTTTTAATTCGACCGACCAAGTCTATGCTTTAGCGTCCGGGGTTTACCCTCACGGCCCATACTAGCAGCCAGTTGAGAATAACCAAGGCGCCGAGGCCCCAGAAAGGAATACCGATGGCATTGGTCTGCAGGCCCCAACTGAGGACCAGGCCGCCGATCACCGGACCCAGCATACGAGCGCCTGCTGATGTGCTTGCAGCGATTCCATGCACCGTCCCCAGAGCAGCCGGTGGAGCAGCCTCGTTGACAAGCAAGATGGTGGCCGGTCCAACAAACGTTCGGGACAGCACCTGCGAGCTCAGCACGGCTGCCAAACATACCCAAAAGATGTCACCCTTGCCGGGTAAAAGAGACAGAAACGGGATGGCGGTGTATGCAAGTAGACTGAACGGAAGGAAGAGTCGGTAGGACGACGTAGCTCCGAGCTTTCCACTCACTGGCGGGAAAAGCAGGATCTGAAGAGGAAGACCAACGATTCCAATGATGGTGTTTGCGAAACCAACTTGTTGTGATGTGAGACCAAGACCACCGGTGAATCGAAATGGTAGGTGCTTCTCGACGTTCTTCGACCTCGCCAATGGCAAGATAATGAAAAGCATCGCGTTGTATGCCGACGTGTGGAGTGTGCATAGGAAGTTTTGCGCGAGAGTGAGAAGAACTTGGTGAGTGAAGATCGAGCGAGGGGCTTCGCTAGAAGCTTCGGTATGCGCGGGGCCAGCAACTCGGCCAACGGGGCGATCCGACACGAGATCCTGCTCAAGACGGGTGTATTCCACCCCCTCTTTGGTCTTCAGACAACTAGAAAGGTACCGACCGATGTCCCGGCCACGATCTCTGCTGTCCCGAAGGGCCACATGTGTTTCATCCAACCCGAGGATCACTCCCATCGCAGCGAGAACAGGAAGACGCCGACATGAGATAAGGAAGAGCATAAGGGTACTCCATCATCCATTGAACGCCGTCCGGGCCGCCGATCCGGGAACCGGGGCCGAAAAGATCTGGATGTGAAGTGACGGGGTCCGCAAGGAAGCCGCCGAGGAGAGGACCGACGATAACTCCCACGTTGAAACACATTGGCAACAGAAGAAATGCTCTTGATCGTAACCTAAGTCAAAATTAATAACGGGTTCGATTCTCGACGACTTTTAGCCGTCTGCATACCTTTTGTCGTCTACTACTTCCGATATCATCGTCCGCAGGACGCCAACATTGCCATTTAAGGCACCGGCGAGGACTCGGAAGAAGAGCGCGGCTAGAAAAGATCTAGAAAAAGCCAAACCCAGAGAGGACAGGCAAGTGCCCAGTAAACCCATGATGAGGACGTTCTTCCGGCCGCATCGGGGGCTATCGGCGATGTAGCCCCACCACATCCCGGTCGCGCACTGGGCGGCGGCGAAAGCGGATGTGAGAACGCCGGCCTGAGTTGCTATGTGGCTTCCGAGAGGGTGTGGTCAAACCATTGCAGCTGAAAAAATAAGAAAGAAGCCAGGGATCTTTCGGCCAACGGTTCCGCCAATCGTGCAAAGACGATCATGGCAAGCTGCCCTTTGTGAGGTAAGGCAGCCCATGACACTGGCTTCTCCGGAGAAGGGGTCCGGGCCCTGGGATGGGGGGAGCAGGAGCCATATCCTCGGGTCCTGGAGCGCGATCTTTCCAGCGATTTGGACATTCTTTTGAGATTGTCAAGTTGAGATCCAAACGCGATCTGTTTGGAAAGGGTCTCGTGCGCCAGAGATAATCGCGGGAGACAAGACCATCATAATAAACAATACCTCAGTCCACTTCCGATATCGACATGGCCAGCCAGCCCCGCCGGCGTTTCTCAGGGTAAACGTGAAGAACCATGCAGAATAACATTTATTAGTCAAGGACCCTGAAAGTTCAACCTCCCGCCAAGACGCGCAATTCGATCGTCTGTCGAGAACTCTGCACGCGCGCATCTAGCGCCTACAGATGTCCGACATTTCGGCGAACCACGAACGACCGAGACAGTTGGCCTCGTATCGCCGGACTCCCACCAACGGAATACCCACTTAATGACTGGGGTCCGTCGATCAGATATCCTCTCACAGTGAGAGACTCTGCGGTTCTTCAACGCCTTGCCTTGAATGCTACTTCATGACAGACCGAATTCGTACCCCTTGATCGAATTTTCTCGCCACCGAATTGTTAATCGTGAAGACTTGCAGGAAGAGACGAATGTTTGGCGGCAGACAGAATACATGTGATCCGTTGGGCACGTGAAAGCCTCGAAGTTGTAAGAGCTTAGACGCTTCCTCGTCTTTTTCCCTGGGAATTTCCGCGGGTTCTAAGGCATTTGGTTCCTTAATGACAATGTCAGCAACCTTTGAAGTTGCACTCTCCCACGTCTGACGTTCTTGCGAATCATGTCACTTGAGTCATTACCCGATGAGGCAGCATTCTTCCGGCCACCCACTTCATCCGGGATGGCGCGGTGTAACGTGCTTCTAGACCGACGGCCTAGCCTGGTGACACTATCCGGGATCCAGCTTCCAACTGCCTTGGTCAGTCCACTGAGTAAATTTTGGTCAACCACGTGTGGTCAGGGATGTTCGGGCCTTCGGTTTAATTATCTTATCAGATGAAAGGATCTGATATGAACAATCTGGAGGGGCACGGCAACGAAGCTGAGCCAAGCTGAAAACCGAGGGTTGCATGTTAAATAGTGTTCCGTCGCATCAGCTCTCCCGCCTCAAATCCCGTTCTTCACAGACTTCAATCTTGCGTCGCGGGTGCTACTCCCAACGTCTTTCATTCACGTCGCTGTGCGCGGTCGGAGCCCAACCCTTTCGTTCAGCCAACATGGCCACCACCGCTCCCCTGGACCGCGATGCTGAGACAGCACGCCCATCCTCCCTCCCGTCCAACGACGCAAACGAAAAGTCGGGTGTCGCGATCAGCGCATCACCCGCTGATCAAAGCGATGACGAAGACCCCAGCAAAACTCAGGTCCCCTGGACTTGGAAGTTTGCGTCCATAGCCTTGGTTACGGCGATCGGTTTCGGGTCCCAATGGAGTTCTGGCATCTCAGGAGCCATGAAGAGCACCATCAAAAAGGAACTGAGCATCAGCAACACCCAATTTTCTCTGCTCGAAGCCAGCGAAGACTTCATGGTTACAGCCCTGATGCTTCTCAGTGGAATCGTGACGGATAGGATCGGCGGTGCTGGTAGGATTTTCCCTTGGCGCTGCTATGAACGGACGCGCTAACTCTCAACAGGCGCCATGTTGTATGGCAACTTCATCTACTCTGCCGGTTCGATTCTCGTCGCAGCGGCCGCCCAAACACGATCCTACAAGTTCATGGTCGCCGGTCGAGTCGTTCGCGCCCTGGGAGACATCGCCACGCAGGTCGCACAGTACAAGGTCTTCTCATCCTGGTTTGCCCCGAGTAACGGTTTCGCCTCCACGCTTGGCTTTGAGCTGGGCATCGGCAAGATCGGTGCATTTGCCGGAAAGTCGTCGGCGAATATTATCGCGAAGAAAACAGGGAACTTTGCATGGGTTTTCTGGGTGGCAGTGTTCATGAACCTGTTTACGAACGTCGTAACTGTGTTCTTCTACTGGTTCACGAAAGTGGCCCATAAGAAGTTCCAGGGCGTCCGCGATCCAGCCACTGGAGAGCAGCTTACTGAAAAGTCCAAGAAGTTCCAGCTGCGCAAGGTTTTGGAGCTGCCTTGGTCGTTCTGGGCTGTTATGGCCTTCTCTCTGTTCGAAACCAGCACTGCCATTGTGTTCTTGCAGAATGCCACCGAGATGGCTGAGCAGCGATTCGGCACCAGCTCCATCACTGCTGGATGGTATAGCGCGACGCTTCAATATGCTGGTAAGCATTAGCTTTCTCAAAGGTTTCAGGAGGACACAAGGCTAACCGAACCAGGTTTCTTCGTTGTTCCCCTTCTCGGTGTGTTCTTGGACGTCTTCGGCCAGCGCATCTCTATCCGTATGTCACCAACTCACCACCCAACTTGATATGTTTTGCAAGACTGACATGAGTTTCTAGTGGCTTTCTGTGGCGTTGGCATGTTCACCTCCATGTTGTTGGTATGCTTTGCCAACAACACAACAGGTACCGCAGCTAGTTTCGGTGTCTTTGCGTTTGCCTACTGCTTCGGCCCGGCCACTATCATTGACAGCACACGTACTGCGGTGTGGGACTCATCAGTCTTTGGGTCGGCTTATTCTCTGAAGATCACCATGAACAATGCGTACGTACCATCAACCTCCAAAATTCAATTCCCCGTCGGCGCAATATACTCACCAAGCTTTAGCATGAACATCATAGTCCGTATCGTGACCGGAGCTATTCAAGACGCCGACAACAACTCCTATGACAAGGTTACCATTGTCTATGTCATCTTGGCCGGAATTTCAGTCGTCGTATCTATCGGCTTGTTCTTGCTGGCTCTCAAGTACAAGGATCTTGGACATCTTCAATGGTCGCGCAAGGTCCGCATTGCTCGGGGAGAAATCTTGAACGAGCAGAAGCGGAAGTTCCACGAAGAAGATGGCCCCAAGAATAGAGTGATCTCCATGGCTTGTTTCGGTGCGCTGATCGCCCTGATCCTGGGTAGTTGGTGCGGGTACTTCTGGGGTGTTGCTACTGGAAACAACGACTAAAGAGGGAACAAGACCACGTGCTCTCTCTTAGCTGCCAACGCGTCGTCTTGGACGGGCAAAAGATTAGAAGATAGCCCCGTGATTACGCAACATCTAAATCAAATCACATGATACTTCATGAACACTGTTGAACTCAAATTCATAAGTGCAAGTGCCGAGGCTACGGACTAGACAATTGTGTTGTGTCTGGCTCAAATTCCCGGGCCCCATTTGACTTCAAGGTATCATGTCGAGTCAAATGCACTGTTTAATTCAAGTGATCTTGCGTCCTCTTTGGACCCTTCGCCAAGGACATCATTTATGTTCACAATCAGATAACCCACAGCAACCCGTGCGGTGTCTCATAGGTTTTCATTGATAACCACACCTTGTTCTAATACTGCAGGGCTTATACTTGATTGAGACCGATCCCTATTCTAGATGCGTGCCCTCATTAATGTTTTATGACGTGAAACCGTTCTACACTCGCGCTCGCGATGGTCTCACTGCTGCCCGTCTTGCTCCATTGCTAATCTCAAACAACCAATGACCAGTTAAAGGCAACAAAGCTATTGTGGGGCTCTATCGTACATGATCGAAGGTTTAAGCAGGCTCTATTCTATTTAATGAAGAGAGAATCAACAACCACGCCGACTCTGGAGATAACGGGGTGGACTTATGGAAACCTCTTTGGATTTACTCAGCCTGGTCAGTGATGTTGGTTTGCAAATACAGCTGTTCCGAAAACAGTGAAAACTTGCGAATGGCCTCATTGCTCACAGCAAACCGAAGGGGCTGAGCATGAGTGACGCGGCCTTCACAACCTAATTCTTTCCAAACCATCGGAACCATGTGATGACATTGAACTCTGATAAGACAACATCGTGAGAAGTTTATGGGCCATGTGGTAAATACGAAAAACCTACAAAGCCTAAAAAGCTTAACCGGTCAATGCCACGCAATACGCCGTGCCGTTATATGGCGGGTGCGCTCAAATCACCTGCCCGCTTCATGGAGGCCGCGCGATCCAGCGGGCGGGGTGAGGTGCAAAGCACGAAACTTGCGCAAGATTTGAGACAGCAAAGGGGGATACTGCCCGTTTTATTCTCTCGTATCGCTAGGGTGACTGGATAAGCGACTCGGTAGTGCGGCAGCTCACCACCAACTCCACCATCAGCCACCGTTCGTCGCATGTCCAAAAAAGGGTCAGTCGAAACTGTTCCCGTCTCAGACGATTCCTTGATGGAACACCACTTCACACGATCAGACGGGCCTGCCGATCATGCTCTGGCAGCCATGCCTCCACACAAAGTACCCGGCTCAACATTCCGATTTCAGATTTATTAGTTGGCTCGCTCCCGTAGTCTTGGCCAGAAGGTGTCAATCCATTCTGTTTGTTCATTCTACTCTTGGCAGGCCCAAAGCTGCGACTCCACTTTCTTCTGTCAAAATAACTCTATTTTCAACCGTATTCAATCATTAAATCAAAACAACCCAATATGCTAGTGTCTACTTTCGCCGCAAGCCTGTTGGCCCTTTCTGGCCTCGCCATGGCCGTCCCCGCTCCTACTCTCAACGATGTCGCTCTGGAGATTCGCGCCAACAAAGATGTCAACCCTGCTGCCGTCAAGGACACCACTTGCACCGACAAGGCCGCGTGAGTACATCTTATTTGACAACCTGAGCAGGGACTTGTCAGACTAACGCGACGTTGCAGCAAAATTGATACCCACGACATGAACGTTGCCACGCTCGCCATCTGCGGTGGCATCCAGGGTTCCATCCAGAAGTGCGGCGGTGCCCCGAAGAGCACAACCGGCGTGTCCGGTACAGCCAAGTTCACCTTGAACCCGACCAGCTCTGGCGCTACCCTCAATGTTTCTAAGGGCCGTTGGGAGGGTTGCATTCGGGCGGCCCGCGCTACTTGCCCGACTGGCAGCTTCAAGTCGACCTGTGTTGGTGGCGCAAGCAGGCGACATCGCGTTCACTCCACCAACCCTTAAATGACAAATGGACATGTTTCGTTGTAAATACTTTAGCAATTAAAGAAATTAGACTCTTTGGCTTGTACAACTTTGTGCGACTCGCGATTTCGTCTGTTCTCGATGTCAACGGTTCGTCTCATGTGCAATTGAATCTTACCTTTTGAGATTACGAGAAGAAACTACTGTGCTTCCTTCATTTGGGAATATTGGACCATTTGTATGGATCATATGAAGTCTTCTCAATTGTGGACTTTTGTTTTCGGGGAGGATGGATGATCCCACTCGTCGCGCTGTTGAAGCCAACAATTCAGCATAGTTAGAAACCTTGAAAGGCATTCCACTAAGTTATGTCATCTGTGCTTTCCTGGCATACTGTACATGCAGACTTTGGTCTTCATTAAATATTTCAGCGCACGAAAGCCGGGCAATCGGGCGGTGCAGGTCTCGGTGTGCGGTCGTACTTGGCGGTGGCTGAGTGGGGGGAAGGAGCCCAGGCCAGTCGCCCGACTGACCGTCTGGGCCCCATGCTGACTTTTGCACTTTGAAGTAGCCTACTGGGTATCATAATCAAAGCCCTCGTGACACAATTGTGATGAATCCTTCGGGGCACGAAAGGTCTTAAAGCGCCGCTAGTCTGGCCCTTGCCCGTGTGTTGGAATTCTCTGTGAGCCTGAACGAGGCAGTGATCGTAGGGCTTAGACAACTTTTGGAATCCTTCAGGAAGCAACAACCAATGAGTCGGCCCTGCTTCTACCAATTACTTCCTGGAACATATATGTCTCCATCGATTGCCACCAACCACCAGTGACTACAAAGACTTGCATGCGAGTTTAATCTATTGCGAATCGGTTCTATCACATCCAGTCTTGCGTTTTCAAGTTGCCATTTGCTACTTTCTTCGTTTCAAAGTCCAGCACGAATACCACATCTACACATTCGCGGCCGCGACGCCTTTAAATCCACGCCAAGATGCCCGCCATCTGGTCGGCGGATATCAACTCCGCAGCCGATCTTCTGAAACTACGACAATCATCTTTTTCTATTAAACGCGAGTTCAACGACACAAGTCCGAGCTCCGGTCCACCCGCTGCGTTCCCTGCGATCATCTTCGCCTGCGTTGCGGTTTCCATGGCAGTTGTCTTTGCGACTTGCATATTCTGCGCGAGGAAACGAATGAAGAAGAGACAGACCGAATACATGAAGATGTATATGAGGATAGCCACCTCCAATGAAGGTCCGGCACAGAGCAACAAGCTTAGGAAGACCGGTATGGGCCAAGGAACATTCCCGGGTCCTCAATACGGCACATCAGAGGGAGGATACAAGTATACCTCTGGCTACAACGGCAGTAACTCTTCCGCTTATGATGGGCCGCCTCCGGCCTACTCGAGCCATCAATCAGGGGATTCCAGCATGGGTTCCAGCAGTGGCGGTGGCGGCGGCGGCGTTCCGTCAAACACAAGTTCAAGTTGATTTTAAGGGCACTGGAGCTATGGTATTAAAGGCGTTGTTATTTTGGACTCTTCAAATGGAGCGATTCAGTAATTGTGGCGATTTATAGAGTAATCTTGATACCCAAGGAGTAGTCATATTCACCTTTTCTTTGTACAATATACATACTTAGTGCCTAGTACCTCAACAACATGGACAGAAACAACTCTAAAATGGACTTTGGCATTGCATCATAATGTTTGGCTTTTAGTATCCATGGATGTGGGTGTAACCATTTGTGACTAAGTGCTATCACAGCTTGGCACGAACTTCACTTTTTTCTACCTCCAAAGTCTCCCTGGCCTCAGCATTCAGCCTCCTCCACATCTCTTTGCGTCGCTCATGGCCGGCCATAAATCGTTCAAACCAGAACTTATTGAATGGAGGGAGTTCTCTGCCCCGGCCTTTTGCAGGTCCAGCCAGCTTTCTGACAGTCTCAAAGTACTCTTCAAAATCAGGGAACACGAGAGCGAACTTGGCTCCGCCCCCACGCTTTTCCAGGCGATCCTCTTCCCATCGTTTCTGCTCTTCGACTGGTGGCAACTTGCTAGTCCAGCGAGTATTCTGGCTGCAAATACAGCTTGCCACTCAAAGATTTTGAAGGTCAGGCCGGCGTTGACGGCCCCAACAAAGAGAAGAGTCGGGTCTGGCCGATAGACGACATGCAGGTATAAGTCCGGCACTCGGTTGTTCTTCGGCGTTGGAGTCGGTCCATTGCTGCTGGACGAATCGAAGAAAGGTAGGGTCCAGGTGTAGCCAGTTCCAAAAATGATGCTGTCAACATCAGCAACGGAAGTGCCATCGACAAAGTGTATGGTGCGGGTTCTGGGATCGATATGAGACACAGAGGGGACCTTCGCGATCTTCGGGTGATCGAATGCCTCTCCACCAAAGTAGCCATTAAAGTTGTGACCGACAGTTACGGCGTACACTGGAGCTTGAGCGGTCGAGGTCAAGTCGAAGGCAATGTCTGCTGCGGAAACAGAAGCGCCTACAACGACAACTCTCTACCACAAGATTTAGCCCCATTTCCTCATGGTCATCAAATGGTCGGTCGTATCTCACCTTGTCCTTGTAGGCATCACGGCCGCGGAAGTGCTTGCTGTGAATCACGCTTCCAGGTATGCTTTTTGCAAAGTCCCCGAGACCCGGGATCAATGGAATGTAGGGCACGCTGTAATGCCCTGATGCCACAATGACAGCATCGAACCTCTCCTCCCACCAGTAGTCTGTCTTCTCGCCGTCTTTGCGTAGAATCAGCCTCCACTCCCCGCTCTTTTGATCCTTTTCGGCTTTCTCGACAGTGGTGTTGTACTCCACAAAGTCTTGATAGCCTCTTCTCTCAACAAGAGATCGTACATAATCTTGCACAAGCGACCAGTGCCGGAAGGGCGTGTCCGCTCCGTGCACAGAAACAGACCACTCTGACTGCTTTTGTGGGAACGGTTCTTGGGTGAACTGCATCGGCAAGAAGTCGACATTGGTTTCGAGATACGGATACACTGCAGATTCTGCATACCGAGGATTCGGAAGATTGGGGGTCTGAGCTGGTAGTGTGGAAGGAATAGAAGGGTAAGCGGGGTCTGCTGTGCGTGTGCCGAGGATATTGAGTTCATCGGGCTGGAGAATGGGCGGTGGCTTTGTCTCCCCAAGCCTGTAAGGTAATTGATGAGTTCTGCTTCGTTGATAAGTATCTTAGTTGGACTCACCAGCATCCTCCAGGACCTTCTCGCCGCTCAAAGACTCTTATCACATCAAATGCTTTCTCCCGCGCAAGAGCATCAATCGTGATGGCACCTGCAGGGCCAGCTCCAATGACGGCCACACGCTTTGCGATTCCCATTTTGAGTAGCCTAGGCTGGAGAAAGGCAAATATTTCGAGGATCTCAGTTCGGGTTTTACGACGGAATGGCTGGGTCAAGGTGTATATCGCAAGTAAAAATGCTAGCTTCCCGGTGTTTGAGCCTTCAACAAGCCGATTCGAGGCTTCGCGGGTTCCCGACTGGATCTCCCTTAGAATCCCGGGGACGCGGAGCCGGGTTCGAACGAGAAGGTTTTCAATGTTGAAGTAAATGAGCTCATGGGTTTCAAATCCCGATATCATCAGATAAGAGACCGGCGTTCGTCTTGGCGCGATGATGAAAGATGGCGTGCTCGGTAGGATTGTCACTCACATCCGGAGAAATGTGGAGAATCTTCAACGAGGTGGCAGTATCTAGCCCGATACCCCATGTTCGGCCGGCATGGCACACTGCTGAATGGACGTTGGGGGCTATTGCGTGATGGTCTCAAGAGCGCGGCACCGCTACTAAGAGGATCGAAGACACAGGGTTTCGGTCAAAGTTGTTCGATGTGTCGTCCAATTGGTCACAAATGGATATGACACCTGCCGAGATATGATGCAAGAGACTGAGCTTCTAGAGGGCAAATGCCGAACAGAGATGAGTCCAGCCTCCCGTTGTTCCGCCCAGTAGTTAACCTCACCCCATCCTATCAAAACTGACACCGACATTGCAAGCTAGAAGCCCAAACTACAAGCCTCGAAAGTTCACCTTGCACGATGGCGGAAACAAAGCAGGAGCTGCAAATGGCTGATTCGCCCGGCTTTGCAACGCCAGTATCCGAACAGGATTGGACGAACCATGAGGAAACCCAAGCTAGGAGGAAGTACGCTTTGCCATGCGAGGAGGCCAGGAACATCATCTAAGATCGCTGACTTGCTCGCAGAATTGACAGCTCAGTGCTGCCATTGCTGTATTTGGGGTTGCTTGTCTTTCAGCTGGATCGCATGAATCTGGCGAGTGCTCTAACTGGTGGTTTCGCGAAGGATATCGGAGTGAACCAGGATACGGTCAATCTCGGAAATCAGTTGATGTTTCTGGGTATTGTGATCTTGGAAATCCCATCGAACATGCTGCTTCAAAAGGTGAGTGTGGCATGCCTATTAGAATCAGATTTAATGGCTACAATCGTTAACTTCATATCATATAGGTTGGCCCCCGTAAGTACATATCAGCTCAAGTCATGCTGTTGCTATTTGGCTTGGTTGCGACTCTTCAGATATTTCTACGCGATAGAAAGGGCTTTCTGGCATCGCGAATGTTTCTCGGGCTGGCAGAGGCCGGCTGTATACCGGGAGCCTGCTACACCCTCTCAACGTGGTATAAGAAGAAGGAGCTCGCGAAGCGCGTTGCTGTTTTCTTCTTTGGCATGTTCAGCGGCAATGCTTTGAGTCCGCTTCTGGCATCTGGTATTCTCAAGCTTGAGGGCGCACGGGGGTTGAGAGGTTGGCAGTGGCTCTTTCTCAGTAAGTTCAACCAGATTGAGCTTCTTTCAGGCGTTTGGCGTGAAGAGACCCATCTTTCCAGGTGCGCTACTACTTCTGAACTAACATGACTTCAGTTGAGGGAGTGTTTACGATCTTCGTGGGACTCTCCTTATTGTTCCTCCTTCCTGGATCTCCCGATACTCCCGATCCCCTTTTGAGCCAGGGCCTCATCCGCTTCAAAGGTTCGGAACGAGCTATCATCCAACGCCGTCTCGAAGTAGATGACAAGGAGAAACGACATGGGGCGCAGGGAATGCACATCCCGCCAAAGCTTGTGCTCAAGACGATCTTGCATTGGCAGCGATGGCCCCATTTTTTGAGCAGCTTTGCGGTCTTCTCCACCTGGAGTCCGTTAACAACTTACACGCCAACCATCATCATGCAAGTGGCATAGCATTTGAGGCGAAAACGTTGTGCTAATCAGAAGTCTCGCAGGAACCTCGGCTTCAACCGCATACAAGCCAACGCCCTTGCCGCTGTCGGCGCCTCTCTTGCCCTTGTCGTCGTTTTCATAGTCGCCTGGATCAGTGACAAGACTAACAAGCGCGGTCTCTCGGTAATCGGTGCACACAGTTGCTATCTTATCGTCATGATTGTGGCGAGGACTGCACATCCTCATGTGGGCAAGTGGTCCCGTTGGGGTCTTTGGACGGCCGTGAATAGCTTCGCTGTGGGGTACCATCCAGCCAATAACTCATGGGTGCAACTCAACTGCCGTGAGCCGGGAGAGAGAAGCATCAGCATCGCGTAGGTCGATACCTTCTCTGGCACAAGTCAACGATACTGACATTCACCACAGCATGTGGGTGATGCTCTCCATCAGTGGCCTGATGGTTGGAACGCAATACTACCGAGGCAACGATACACCATTGTGAGTTTACAGCACATGTTCAGGAGAATACGACTTACATTGTTGCAGTTATCAGACCGGTTTAAGAACTCAAATCATTATGGTTTCGATTGGAATGGGGTTTGCCATACTACAGGTCGTTATCTACACCCTGCACAACAAACGTGTCGCTGAGGGAAAGTACAAGCCAGCTAAGGGGGAGGTGCCTCGAATCTATGTGCCCTGATTGACAGCCGCAAAAGACTTGGTAAGAAACATTTTACGAAGCTCAATACGCTCGGGATCAATATCCAGTTTTATTATGAAGCTACTGTAAGGTCCCCTGACTCTATAACGCCAGATGTGACATATCAAAATATATGTCCTATCTATTCCGCTGTGCAATCATGCGTGTCCCAGAAAGTCACACCTTGATCAGCACCACGCCCAATCCCTCAAGTCTCTGCTATAAGTAGCTGCTATATAAAGAAGCCATGACACCCTTCCAGAAGTAGCCACATCAACAATGTCTCGAGCGGTTGACGTAGTGCTTCGATTCTCCTATTGGATCAGTGGCGCAGGATACGGCTTCCTGAAGTACTGCTTCACAACAACAGGCATCCCGCTTTGCTCATTTCCAAGCCTTTGTACGTTCGTAATACGTCGGCCACGACGACAAGAAGCTTATACTGAGATGATTGTTTGCACACGACTTCCGCTCAAGACGTTTCTCTGTCTGCAAAATGAAGCTGCTCACATAATGACGCCTTCGACTGGCCCCAGCTGCTCCCTGCGCCTTGAAAGCGGCGACTTGATTGTCACGTGGCACATTATAGCGGCCTGAGTAGCCCAATCCATACCATCATTCGTGGTCATGGTTCTGCTACTACGACTGCAAGCTTAAATTGGATGCTTAAATCGAATCTTTCTCTCGGGGCAGGAAATGCATCCATGGCTCAGCGCCCTACCTTAAATAGCGTTAAGTGATTTCATCTGAGCCTGGCCAGCATTGACTGGTTTTGACAGCTCTGGTATCCGTTCAGTAACACCAGTCATAACTCAGCAAGCCGTCCCTCAGTTGGTGTCTATTCACCCCTGAATACTTAAGGTAGGTTTCCAAAGATGATGGGCGACACTGCAACAATCCAGAACCTGGCGGCCGGATTTAGGATCTATCCTTTGCGGTGCCACGTTTTTAGTAAGTAGGTTTGGGTAGTTAAATCTCGCGCCTTCACGTTGCAGCCGATTCGCAGAATCAATTATTGATGGTTCTCTTCGCTGCGGACTGTATGACGCATCTCAAATGACCGTCTTTCTCTCATTTTATGCTCATCTCGCTCGTCTCAGTTCCGATGCTTTCTTGCGCTAACCCTGCTGTCCCAGGGGTACTCTGTGATTTTTCTGCTCTCAGGATGTTTAAAAGCAAGTAGGCTGTTGTTTGACTGATGTCTGATGAACACACAATAAAACAGGAAGCGATCAGTGTAGCGAAGCCCCTGTTGAACACTACACCTCGATTTGAGTGTGAGGTTTCCTGTTTCAAGCAGTGCCGGTTCCATTCAACTCGACGACTCAGCATCAGCTTCCATCGTCCTCGTCCGTGTAGTCATCTCAAATACAGAAACAACAGCAGAAATTCCAGCTTCTAGGTAGACACGTCAGCACACAACAACTAAGCTGACCATCCGCATAGTATCTTCCCTTGATCTGGTTTTATAGCATGTGTAGCATGTCGTTGACTTCTCCACCTGGCACAAAGAAACGCTATTGTCCCATTGTTGTATGAGAATATCACATTGCGAAAGGATTTCTTTTTATGCTACATTCATAGCCATCCCCTTTGGTACCGAATTCTCTTTAGAAGGAGACGTCCCGTTCGTAGTAGACATTCATCAGGTATGCTCCATTAAAAGCTTCAGTGGGCAGCATCATCTAGAAGCAAATCTCAAAACGAAATTGAACAGCCCTCGTCAATCTTTGGTTTGTGTCCCGCGTCAGCATGTCATATGGGCCTCTGTCTCCATTCCCAAAACTTCCAAGACAAGACTTGCATTAGCATAATTTGCTTTCTTCTCGGTCGTCCTTGGATTATCTCTTCGAATACACCCGCAGCAGATTTTACTAATAGCAGAAACTGCACCCACATTGCAGAACGTCAGGAGAACTACATCACTCTTCTCGTAGTTGTCTTGGTGATCTGCACCTATGCCAATGACCGTTCACAACGTAGTTTACATTGCAAACGAGGCTTTCGAACACCCATTGCGCGCTCAAAGGCACATGAACTACTGCCATTCACTCACTTAAATAGATGAACCGAGGGCAGCATGATGAATGACCCTGCCCAGCATCTCAAGGAGTCATATTTAAGAAACTAATCGATCTGAGATAGCTTCTCCCCAACAAGCAATCAGGGGGAGAGACGCGCACGCGCTCTTGCCGTTTCTCAACCATTTCATCAATGCAGCTAGTCTCTAACCTCATGCTTAACAATGGAAGTCAAGCAATGTCATCAGGTAAGGTGCGTCGTCCAGCATGCTCTTATTCTCCCGGCAACATACGCAGATGACAGTGATGCCCAGCGATATCAACAAACCATCCCTCCCAAGTCCTACCAAACCCTCCAACACCATACTTTAACACAGTGAACACTGTAAGCCAACATTATTTCACCGCCAAAATCACACATTCAGCCTAAAACTTGATCCTGCTGGCCATCGCATCCTTCAGACCCATATGTACTAATATATACTCCAGAGCAACCTTTCAAACAGGCCATTGTCATGACGCAAGTTGGAGGCAAATCGACGGCCACCACCAACAGCCCTCCAACGTAGCGTTCATTCGGGATTGCACTTTCACAGGCAGCATATAAAACTAGCAACACTGCCTTAGCCAGCTGTTCTCCACACCAAATAATCTTGAACCGTGTCTGCGCTGCTTGAAAGCAAGGCCAGCACCATCCAGTCCCAACGCCAACTTCACACCCACCAAAACCCCTCCACAACCTCCCCCCTTCTCAAATCCCTACCATCCATCATCCCTCACTTATCCCATTTATCCCATAGTAATACTATCCCAACACCACCATTCGGGGGCACTCGAAACCATCACATCTCACCTCCCGCCTCATAAACACCAGCAGGGCACCACCCATCCCCATCCCCACAGCCCATGTCCCAAAACACCGGTCCTTGGGAGACACTCCGGATATTGGTTAGTTGTCTCACTCTGGTGGTAAACTCGCAGGCCTTTGTATGAGGAGCGGGCCCCCGGACCCCTACGATTTGATCCCTCGTCCATCACATTAACCTCCGAGGAAACAAAACAGGTGGGGTTGTTAATATTAAAAAGAAACGGCGCCGTGATCCTTCTAGAAGAATCGCTCAAACCTTAGTTTAATAACAAAACCGCTGCCGAAATTTGGGTCTGCATGCCGAGATTGGCATGTCTCACAATCACTTCGTGGCAAGTGGGAAGATGCATAATTATTGATCATCAGGATTCTGAGTCCTATTCATGGTATCTACCTCCGCCCGCCACTCCAAAATCTGTATACAGAATTATCCTACATATACAGTGTACACTTTTGGTCTTTTTGGACGCCTTCCGTGCTCAAAGAGCCTACAACGACGCCGGTGTCCAAGATGGGGCTCGAAGGCCTCGATTGGTATGCCTCCAACTCCTGTCCAGTCCAATCCATGCCCGTAGCCCATCGGCCGTAATCCAAAGTCTTCAAAGTAGGGTACATAGGAAACAGGAATACTACCCGACAGACGCGCGAGCGAATGTGAGTGTTCCAACAGTGTGATGGAGAGACCCTCTCAGCCACCTCCAATAATACAGGATGACCACGCTCATCCCAACGGACATCCAAGCAATGCAATAAGCCAGCGCGCATGTATTCATCCATGGCGAATGAAGCCCCGGGCCGAGCCAAGAAACAGGGCACGAAGCAAATTAACGCCGAATGTAGTGCGATGATGAGGATAGAAGTCGTTCATGACATAAAGCCTCTGACGTGAGGTGAGAAAAATGGGGTATCAAAAGTGAAGCAGAAAAAGGGGATATGTATGTCGTGGGAAATGTGGAAATGATGTTGTCCGTTGGGGATTGTCGGCAAGACAAGGGCGTCTTGGACCGAGACCTTACATCGGCGTGGGTGTCGGCGCACCCCGGTCTCCTCGGCTCATCCAGCCAAAGAGGTCGCCGCTACGCTGGCTAGTGGTTGTGCTGGTTTGAGGCTCGGCGGGAGCGCGCATCGCCAACTCGCGGGGCTCCAGCAGCAGGCTCTTGCGGTAATAGCTGACCTGGACATTTTGGCCCTGGTCGCTCTCCCGTACGCGCACGATCTGCGCCGTCATCCAATCTTGCATCTCAGGAAGCTCGTTGAGTCGGTAGGGGATCTGGAATCGCTGGAGCTCGCCAATGATCTTGGCCGTACGGGTGTGCTTGTCGAAGTTGACGACGGTAAGGCCGCCGCCGTTTTCTTCGCAGCCATCACCTCCAAGTGTGGGAATCTGCTTGGTGGCGGGGTTGCCGATGTCGACGAAGGTAAGATCGGTTAGGTACATGCCGAGGAAAGGCAGGCAGGGCGGAACGTGGTCGTGGAGACGAGTTCGTAGGACCTTGTTGTTCTGCGATGGCTCAACAATGGCCTGCAGATGGCGGAGCATATCGCGCCGCTTGGGAGAGACGGCATCCCAGGTCTTGCGGAGACGGCTGATGGTGCTGCTGTTGAGACTGCAAATGATGGCCATGAGTCCATCGTAGTTGTGAAGCTCGAGGCACTGGTGAGCAACCTTGATCCACTGCTTGATAACAGCGGCGCGCTTCTTGACCTCGGAGTACTGGAGAATGGTCTCGGCGACGAGGTTGGAAAGATCGGTTGAAAGAGCCGACATGGCCTTGACATTAGGAGCATGAACGCCGCCCTTCTTCATCCACTGCGATGCGAGGAGCTCCTCGGGCATGATCGAGCAGAAAATGTTCATCTGCTTGATGGTGAGTTGACGGGCAATCTCGAGGGGATCGAAGTCGAGGATGGTAGGGTTGCTGCCGCCGTTCTTCCACGTCATGAGGTGGGAGAAACTGGCTCTTGGTGATGGCCAAAGGCGGGTGGGGAGTGTCCGCCGGGACGTATTGAGCAATTGAAGTATTAGTCTTTCCCATGGAAGACACCAGGCGAGGGACCAGGACGTCGTTGGAGACGCGCTGGGCCAATTCCAGGAGGCGACGACCAGCCGAAGGCAGTACGCCGCCAAGTTCGTACTCGGCAAATGGCTCAATCAAGCCGAGGGCTTCGCGATCGGTCTCGTCGCGCCAGTGAGACTCGAGCCAACCCTTGAAGGCGTTGTAGGCGTAGTCTGACCGGGCCAGCCATGTGAGGGGCCTCGGCGACGTAGTGGAATCGCTCGATGAGAGTCTCGGCCAGCTTGAGAGGACTGCAGAAGAGTCGGAAAGTGAGGTAAAATGTAGACACGAAGGTCGCATCGGGAGTGGACTCGTGAGTTGTGAGACGCTCAACAAGTGCAGGGAGAGATCCGCCAGTCACCTGGCCCTCCTTGTTGAACATGAGCTCGTGAGCGTACGTCTTCTCCAACATCCTCGACTCGACTTCGTCCACCTCGTCATGGTTGTGGGCGCTTCCGTTGTTGCTCAGCTCTGACATAGACGGCTTGCTTCTAGGGGCCAGCATGTGGTCGGGGGTTGTTGCGCGGGTAGATGTTTGGGAAACGAGGCTGGCCTCCGAGTCCCGGCTAAGGTAGGTGCTGCTGCTGCCCGCGCTGGATGCGGTCATGCTGTCAACACGGGAGGAATTGTGGTAGTCGCCATCCTGTCCAATGTTTTCGATGGGGCCATACTCATCTCCCGGGAGCAGGGATGTAGAGAGTTTGGGAAGAGGAGGCAAAGTCGGACGAATCGACGAGATGGAAGATGCCACGCTGGAAGTAGTATCATCGGTAAGTGACGACGGTCGTGAATTACGTCCGTTGGAATTTTGCGACGAAGGTCGGACTCGGCGGGACTCTTCGTCAGGTGAATCGGTCTGAGGAAGTTGAGGCAGTGGCTTGTCGTTGGCGACAATGCTCGGTCGGTGGGGCGTTGGCGGCACAACAGAATGGACAGAGTCAGTACTCCTCGAAGATTCTGCTACGCTAGTCGCCTCGGTCGTTGTCGTCTCTGCAATTGACGGAGCGATGGATGGTCGTCGATAGTGAGGTTCCGGTGCGAGTTCCAAAACGCTCAGGTCAATACCAAGCTCGCCAGCCTGGAATTCGCATTCAAAGTCGCCGACACGCTCGATAACCCACTTGGTTTTGGCAACACATTCGCCAGCAGCCTTCACACAGCCAGTTGCGGCCACCAACAGCATGCTGTTGTCTTGCGGCATGATGACATCCGCGTCCTGCATTACCGCATGGCGGATGATCTGGCCAGCTGCCGAGACCAACTCGCGAATGCGCTCAAACATCATCTCCCTCGCTCGGACCAGCATGTCCGAGCTGGTGCTGTGCCCGCAGACGACATCTACGACAGCCAACAGCTCCACCAGATGTCGCTGACAGCTTGATGGCAAAAGCCAACTCCGGCCGAGACTGGGATTGTAAGTGCAGACGACCGATGAAGGAGCCCAGGTGGGACAGGAAAGTGTCGTGGCTCTTGTTGAGGCGTTCCGAGACAAGATGACCAGGTCTTGACAGCGGCGAAGGTCCAGCCAATGAAACGCGATGGGAGATGTTGGATGAAAGCCGTTTGACATTCTGAGACAATCGGTGCGAGTTGGGGGCTGGCAGGCGAGTAGAGCGTTGACAGCCGCCTGCTAGCAGGCGATGACTGTGCCGCTTCGGTCGGTTGCGATGGTGCACCCCTGCCAGGTGCACCGTTCGTCATTCGGGAACCTGCATGAGTCTCGTCGAACTTGGTCTGATCTGCGGGTGGCGTCGGGGGAATGTAAGATTCCTCGATGACGGTCGCCATGACGGTCGCAGGGGCTCGTTGCCGTCGTCGTCTTCCCAGGATGTCGAAAAACCTAACACCTTTGGTCACGATCTTGAAGGCCTTGAGGATCATCTCGTCGATGATGTCGTTGACGTCTTCGCGTGGTTGCAGGATACCCTTTTGCGCCTCCTGCAACTTCTTTGCCGTCTTCACCAGCGCTGACAGCTCAGAGAGCAGCGTCTTCCTCGCGCGCCTCAGGTTCTCGTTGCGGGTGATGATGGCCGATTCTCTTGTCAAGCAGTGAGTGCGTTCCTGGTGACCGATTAGTCCACTCAAATCCATGGTCTTTGTCTACGAGCATGACTTACCAGAAGATATCGCACCCAGCAATGATACCCTTCATGAACTCCTGGTTTCCGAAGATCTCGCTGTCGTTGACGGAAGTGCTTCGGAGCAAGTCCCAGAAGTTCAGAAGAGCCTTCAACAGATTCCTCATCTCTTCTGGGTCGTAGGCCTCGCAGTAGTTGGTGGGAAGCCATCCTCTTGCGCCCGATACCAGCAGAGTTCCGTCGGCCCATCCGTTGGTGTGAATTGAGTGCACTAGAATAATGTCGCCTTCGTTCAATGGTAATGTCACGCTCGAGTCGGTCATGGCGTAGCTCGGGTGGAAGGGGTAAAAGGCTCGCAGGAAGTTGTGGAATACTGGCGGCGGCATCTGCGCAGCCAGATCTTCCTGCGAGCCATTGGGTGTTGCGGGCGGTGTCATGTGTGTTGTTGAATATGACTTGGAGCTGTACTGTTCCTGCTTCGACGACAGCGCATCGCAGGATTGTGATTTGTGAAGCTTGAGAGGTGCCACTTGGAGACTGGCACGCATGGAATGGTCACTCAGCATTACCATGGCTGCTGCTGGTTGCTCTCGTGCAGAAGCATGGGCGACAACGATGTAAGTAGGCTGGGCGTGATGTCAAGTCGTTGATGTTGAGGTTGTCTCGCGCTCGATTAGATGCAGTAAAAGAAGGTCCAGTTGAGTCCAGACTCCCCTTCAGATACGAATTGATCCTCCTGCTGCGCCTCTCCTGCGGCCCTGAACGGATATCGGATAGGTCAATGGGTTGCAACTGCGTCGTTCGCAAAACTCGAGTCGATCGATGCGCCTCTAGCGTGTTATCCTTCACTTCGAACAGAAATCGTAAGTCGTAAGCCCCAACGTCGAGTAGGTGGCAATGCGGTCGGGTCTCCTCTTCGGACTGTCAAGGTGTTGTGATGACAGTCAGTTGACGGCGGAAAGAGTGAACAGAGAAACAGGACGCTTGGCCTGTGTGTAGGTGGTTTTGATGGGAAGAGGCAGAGGATATGGAATGTAGGGAGGAGATGCGGGCATTGATGTGGGAGGGGAATAGGGAACAACAGGAATGTCATAGCCCTGGGACGGACGTGTTGGAGGGATCCTTGCCTGTACTAATGGTGGATAGATGCATACCAGGGACCAGGGCTTGACTCAAGGTTTCGGGAGCCCAAGAAGAGGCCCCCATGTGAGTGCCCAAAGCGAGGGACGATCACGTAGTAGGGAAGTGGAGGGGAGGAGACAAGCCAGGCCAGGCCAAGCGTCCGGGAACTTTGGGAGGGTGGTGTGTGTGTACCAGTGTGTGTAATGGGCGTTGGGAGTGGGCGACTAGGGGGGTGTGGGAGTATGTTCCGTGAAATGAAGCCCCGGTAGTCTGTAGCGTGCGTACCTTGCTGCTGCTCGTAGGCGGACGGCGTGGGATTTGTTTTTTTTTCTTCCTTATTTCTTGTTCGTTTTGGGGCGAGGATTTGTCGACGTTGAAGATCAACTAGGCCCGCCCAGTTGGCTTGGTTGGTTTAGCGTGGAGCTCTTGGGCCAGTTTGGTTTTGCGACGGAGGCGAGCTTGTTGTATCGTGCGTCAGTCTGGCGTCTTTTGTCTCCCGAGGGACGGGCACACGCGACCCCAGAGAACAAAGGAAGAGTGCGTGGAGCTACGCGTTGAGTTGGCGATGATGGATGGGACGGACGCGCGAGGGAAGCATTTGACCATCCATCCATCCTATACAGTAAGAGTGGGAATCAACTCCAAAGGCGAGTGTGATTGCGCTCGTCTTTCCCTTTGCAGTCCCTTTGCAGGGGGGGAAAGAGAGAATGCGAAGAAGAATTACAGAAGGCGCGAGGAATGCACTCTTGTGGTGTGCTGCTCGTGTCTTGTGCATATGCACATGCAGTGAAGGCCGAGCGAGTGCGACTCTGTGTGTGTGACAAGCAGCGACAGGTACGGCACAGCGGGCAGGAAGACAAGACAGACAGATGCCGGCCGCGGCCGCGGCGGCGCGGACGCAGGTGCAGGACCCGTCCCGTATCGTACCTTGCTCGCAGCTCGACTGTCCGCGCCGTATCTGTATCTTGTATCCGCCATCCATCTGCATCTATCTGCACCTGAGGTATCCGTAGGCAGGCCTTGAAAGTCGGCAATGCAGAGGCGAGGCGAGGTGAGGTGAGGTGCATACAATAGCTTGGTTTCTAACAATAATTGCGATGTGACTGACGGCTCGCATTGCCTGCGCTCGCCGCAATGTATTGGGTGCCCAACAATGAGCTGGACCGTGGTGGGAAAGAAGGGCGAGGTCTCAATTTTCATCATTAGTCAGTTTTCTGATGGGGTTAGGCGGCCGACGCATCTGTGTGTGCGCCTGCCTGCCTGTTCATCTGCATCTTGGACGGCCTCGGACGGTGCTGTGACCGAACAAGTTTGGAGGCGCAACGCGAGCGCACTGATGCCACGATATGATGATGATGGGAGACGGCCGACAGGAGCGCCGTGCGCCGTGCGCCGTTTCCTTTTCCTGACAATGGGGAATGGCCAGGCCCATTGTGTGTATGAGAAGAGGAAAGCGCAAGTCGAGGCGAGGTCGTCGAGGCCGTGGTTGTGTGCAACAATGCAGCGGCGGCCAGGGCGAAAGAGGCATCTGTGTGCCAATGTAAGGAGAAACGTGGAGTAGGAGTACGTGAGGGAAGCCATCGTATCCGTAAATCGGACGACAGACGCCCACACCGAATCCTGCAAGGCGAAGCTCATGCTGGTGCTGAGGTGATGCCGACACTGGTTTCCATCGGCTTCCGGTGCGTGCTTGCTTGCTTGCTTCCCATTGTTCGGCTTGCTCCGAAAAGATGGATGCGTGCTTCGTCGTGTTGGTCTTGGCTTGGGAATGGGCTGGGCTGAGCTGGAGAAAGAGCCGTGATCCCATATGGCAGTCTCTCCTGCCGGCTTCCGATCATCAGATTGTAAGTAAGGCGCCGTCCGACGTTTGGCTGGCAAGATCGGTGCAAGAACTCCCCTCTCCTTCTTTCTAAACTCTAGACTCCAGAGTCCGCAGTCTAGCGTCGATGGCCACCTCCCTGCCTAGGTGCCCAAACATCAGCAGCAGCCACTTCAATCAGTCTCCAGGAGCTCTTAGAGCAACAGCCACTTCCATCGAATCGCCAATCCCAGATCTCCAATTGCTGAGGTGCCTCTCGGGCCAGGACCGATGCCGCTCCTCCCATCAACCGTAAGGTAGCTTTCCCTTCCCTTCCAGTCGGAGGGAGCTCCCCACCTCTTGCTCAAGCCACGTACCGCGCCTCGCTGTAAGGTACCTTATCCTTACTGCAAGTCGTCAGCCATCGTAAGCCATCAGCTGTGGTACGTACACCTGCTGCGTCAGTGGTCTGGGTTGCGACTTGCGAGTGCCCAGGAAACCTCCTCTTCCCTGCGACGGTCGAGGTCAATTGGGACCTTTCCCCGACCAGCAGCCCGCCCGTCCCCAGCGGCCAGTCCCTGGCATGCCTCCCACCTTAACGGTGCCATGGGTGCTCTCGCTCTGGCCCGTTCGTCACCCGCTTCGAGGCCAGCTTCCTTTCTTTTTCGTCTTCTTCTTTTGCCCTCTCCCTCCGGGCCTGTCAGTCAGTTGGCCGTCCCCTCCCCCGGTAATGAGCTCTTTCTCTTTCTCTTCCACTTCTCCTTCCCGCCGCACGCCCCTCCTGAGGCGTGCAGCAAAGGGCGGCCACAATTGCAAAAACCAAAATGCGCCAGTGGACCTTTAGCGGATGCCCTGCAAGCCAGTGTGATTTAACAAGGGGTCTCTTAGTGAGCAATGGGGTCCCTCCCGGACTCTAGTCCAGGGCCAGGGTAACCAATTGGTTGCCCCCTGGTTTGCGCCCACTTCATTACTTCGAAGTCCTCTCTTCCCTCTTTCAGGGCCTCTCAGACTTCATCACCGTGAATACTGTATGCATGTGCCTGTGCGTTCTCTCGCTGCTGCTGGTCAGTGGCCTGAGGGATTTGACGGACTGCGCGCCGCGACAAGATAGCTGAAGGCTGCCAGCAATCCATCGCCTCAACCCCAATCCCCTCGACAGGCTCACAGACGTTTGGCTGAGTTGCTGATACTTGAGTCCCGGACAGAGTTTGTGGCTTTCCCCTCTCCTTTCCCTTTCCCTTGCTGCCTGCAGGCAAGCGATATCCCAGAACCAGGGAAGCCGAACCCTGCTGCTTGCGACGACGCCCTGATCCCCCCTCTCCCTCTCCCCTCTTTCGACATCGAGGTCTGGCCTCGATCTCTCAGCCCTTGAGCCCTGTGCTCAGTGTCTATCGCCATGCCCCAAACTGCTGGGTCCAACGAATCGAGTTCCGGTCTGTGTGGGCTGGTTCATATGGCGGTGGATGCTCCAGGCTCTCGGGAGCGACGCCGGGCGCAACGGCCGCATCAAGGTAAAATGCCGTCAATCAGCGCCCTGCTAATTGATTGCTGCTCCAACGACATGATATGATGGCAGCACCTCAAACGGGCTCTTTCCATCTTGTCCCGCCTGGTTCCTCATCCGTGGGAACCGTGACCCCGTATCACAAGCAACCGTGCCGTTTTCTGTTGGTAAAAAAAAAAAAAGCCGGGAAGGCCGTCGATTGCTAACCGAGTAAGAGCTCAAAGCCGACCGCCCCAAGTCACTGGCGGTGTGAGGCAAAAGACTTCGCTTTCGTACCGCAGCGCCAACCTGCACTGCGTAGCGGTCGTCGGCGCTCTGCCTTCTGGAACCTGCTGGACCATAAACTTTGCGTCCATGGATGATGTTTGCACTGCATTCAAGTCTTCGGGTTTGGTAACCGGGCTATTTTTGCGCGCACTGCCAATGCCGGCGGGCAAGTAAGGTGCCAAACTGGGGCGCTGTAGCATGTATGCGTCTTCTGAATCGCGGCACCAGGTCTTTGCGCCTTGCTTTCCGTAAGGCCTGGGACCTGTGTCATGATGCTGGTACCGGGCCTCGAAGCCGGGTGGGTATGCCATAACCTTCTATCCAGGCAATATTCGAAATTCCATGTCTTTCCTGGCTGGCCATGGCCGGCCGACGCCCGGGGCGAAGTGAGAACCAGTGCGCCAATGCACTTACACCGTCGCGCCTCTGCCGTCTTACCTACCTGCGTTCCGGTTAATGTAGCGCTTGATGGGACTGTTCCAACAACACGATCCGGCTGCCAGACAAACCTTGGTGCCTTGACGAGTCGCGCTGGCATGCTGACTTTTCATTGAACACCCAGATTTGTAAACTTGTTAGTCGTGCCGCCCGATTTGCCATGGCAACAATACGGCCAAAATTCATACCTGCTAAAGCCAAACAGCATGACAGTCTGAGAAGTAAAACGAAGCATTCAGACCGAGACTAGAACTCCCCAATACGTCCGGACACGACCGCGAACAAATGACCATTGTTCTTCCTCGTGTATGCTTCCTTTTAGTGTCTTGACGGTCGACAAAATTCGTAGACATGGTCTTGGACGGGTGCTTTGCCTGATGTGCCACAAGGAGTACTCGCTTCTCAGTCGGAGCGCAGGGCGGCCCTGACGGCTGCCCCATGTCTAAGAGGCAGTGACGACAGCATTTGTGCGGCGCGCGGGCGGCAGTGGCACAGCGGGAGGTCAGTGTGGCTGTCGTTTGGTGCCGCAGCACATGCCATCCTCTGGGACCGATTCCTACGGAGCATAGGTCCGAGAGACGGCGCCGACAATCTCGCTGGATAATGAGGTACATTCCGTTGTAATTGGACAAGACGCCAAAAGGTCCCGCATCAGTTCGTGGTGCCGTTGTTTGGAGGGCGGCTCGGCAGCAGTCGGGGCGTCCATCGGGGAGGCAGGCAAACGCAGATGATTTCTTGTTTCTCCTGAGCTGCTCGGTGGCCGTCATGCGGGGGAGGGGGCGGTTGGGATTCTCTGCTTGTCGGTTTTCTGGACTAGAAGACGGTCCGCCGGCTATGGCCTGATCTGACATGGTGATCAGAGCAGAGACATGAGCTGACCGTGCTCGCCAGGGCGAAGGCTGACAGAGACAGTCTTGGTGATGATGTCTGGGACATTATGCCACCTGGATCAGAGCTGTCAGGCTAGCGGCAGGGACAAGGCGAAGCTTGGAGCTTTGGAGGCCTGGAGTCTTGCGAGAATCGGAGCAGTCTGGCCGAAGCTTCCTGCGGCGTGCACGGTGTGATTTGGCGCACGATATGCGTGATGACAGAGTGATTCGCGGTGTGAAGAAGACGGATATGCATGTATCTGTCAGGGACAGCGTCGATAGTGCCAAAGTGTTATGCAGTGCCGTCACGGCGGTTGGAGTGGACGGTACCTTACCGTACCGTTCCCCGGTTTGTATGCGATGCGACGTCGGCAGGGTGTAAGTGTGGTTGAGGGCAACGCTCCACGGCGTAATCTTCCATCGAATGGCAGCGAATGGTTCGAGGAATTGCGATTATCGGTGCCTGACGTTTCTCTGGATTGGCAGCCCGCCGCTTTCCTTGCTTTTTGCTCGACATGTCAGTTCATGCTGGGCGGGTGAGCGCTTCAATTTCCGAGATGCTGCCGTAGCTGCCAAAGATGATCACCGCCGACGAAGAAGCAATGGAAGGCACAGGAGGCGGTGGAGGCGCATTGGGGTGGCCATGGCCTGGTCTGGTGGACGGTGGTGATGTTGATGGTGATGGACATTTGGAAAGTCCATGGTGGTCTCATCTAATCAAAGGCACAGGTGCCTAACTGCGGCGAGTTTGCATAGCAGGAAGGTGCGACCTTCGTTGCTCCTGCTTGTTCGGTGTTGTAAGTCCTGAGGCGTCCGCGTCTTGGAAAATCAGTACAGCGGCCTTCAGCAGACAATGCCCCCCAGAGTGCGCTGAATTGCTGAACACTCACCCAACGCCCACGACGGGAGTCTGTATTATGTAATCGGGTCCAAGACACAACCATGGACGTGATGCTTCACTTTTCGGCCTTTGCACACGACCACCAACGACATGCACTATCCTAATCCAGCAGGTTCAGCTGCACCTTGTGGCGTCGGGCATCTTCACCGTCATCCCCTGCGTCTACAAACCCACCGCTCGTATCGATGCAGCCCTGGGAAATGGAAATAACGTTGCCGTCGCCTCTCCGGTCTGCCAAGCACGCAGCTTCTCCAACCTGGTCAGCGGTGCCTGCGGCTCAGCCAGCCCTGTTCCAACGACAGACAATGCAGCAGTCCTGTCACATACGAATACACCATCCGCTTCTCGTCACACTGCTCCAACAACGTCCCGTCGACCCGTCATCCCGTTGATCTCTCTCCGGTTCTTCGCCCCTCATGTCATGCCCCTTCTCAAAAAGGGAACCCCATCAAGCACCCTGGTCGTCTGAAGTTTGACATGTTCGCACACCACCGAGACCATCCCGTCCTCCAGGCTTCGAGACGGGGCGAGGCAAGGCGGCGGCACGGCTGGAGCACAAGGCAAGAAGAGGAAGGATAGCCATGCAGGGGCTTGGCCGCTTCGTCAATCTCGCCGGCCGACCCGTCCTCCGTCGACCAACTTGCTCTTGTCGACCATGACGATCCGGTTCCCCGTGCTTGGCCTCGCCTTGCCACTTCCCCTGGAGCTTCGGGACGATATCAATCCGTATGGGTTTGGCACTAGGAGACGATGTTGATACTTCCAGCACCATCCAAGGTCACCAGCGAATTCGCTAGTCTGGATAGCCTCTGCATCCCGGTTTCTAGCTCGTCGCGATCAGCGCTTGGCAGACGCTACTGCAACTCTTCCCGTCCAGCATCGACGACATTACGAATACAGAGCTTCTTCGCCACGGCACTTCACTTGTGTCGTTGCTCTCAACTTACGCCTGCATAATGCAAGCAGCGGTTTCCAAAACTCGTGTCGTGTTGCCATTCCTTCAGGGGACTACACCTTTTGGGAACACACCAGACCAGAACTGAATATGCCCCTGTCCGCAAGTCGCATCCAACAGGCACGTGCATATTACCAGCCAGCCCACCAACTTCAATCTTCGTGCCAAGGAGCAGGCCTCACAATGGGTCTTCATCCGGCTGGCCTCCGGATGGCCAGCCATGATCATGTCCCGACACGTTCACGAGGTGGGCTGGTGGATATGCCACGCTAAGGGATCTATTGTCAATGTTCGCACGCACCACGCAGCAGTCTTCGGGTGATAACAAGCCACATACACATACGTGCGCACGCGGGCATAACGTGGCGACTCCAACTTTAGTCAGTGCACGCATCTTCCATTGCTTTATTGCACCTTGACTTGCAACTGCGACGGCGCAAGTACTCTGTACGGTACGAAAACAACATTCTGCAGCATGCCAACGATTTCTGGACTGAGTCGAGTCCATGCACGCCCCGGAAATCACCGTGGCCTCGAGGGGTTTCGTCCCCAGTTTGACAGCGGTGGTCGGGCGTGTTCAATCCGTTCTCACCGGCGCCTCGGATCGCCCAACGGTAACCAGGGTCCGATGGCCTGCCTTTTCCTCGCGACTCCCTGGACCTCACGCAAATTCTGCCCTTGGCCGACCTGAGCGACCCGCACTGCGACCCGTATTTTCCAATGTTCAACGCTCCCTTCCCATGTCACTGGGTTCGCGACGACATCTTCGGCGTCAGGTATGCGGTCTTCGGATTCGACATTCAGTCCGCAGGGCGGCTTGGCGATGAAGAACAGGGACAGAAGAGTGCAAATGGCGATTCGACTCCGATCCGCCCGTCGCCAACTTGGCTGCTGAAAATACTCGTCCATTCTCTCGCCGTTTGAGCCACTCTAAAATTCAAGCATGATCCTGATGATGTCCTTCGATACAGCTGGGGGACGCTTCTGTTGCGAATAGTGTGTGCAGCAAGCGCATGGGTCTAAATGCCGCTGTGGTGAAAGAAAGCGTCACATCCACCTCACGTCAAAGTCAGCTGAGACCTTGCAACTGGTTGTCAACAGTGCAGAAGCATTCGAACTCATAGTTTAGTTCACCCACAAAGTATTGATGGACCTGATAGTCCACGTTGCAGCGTGAGTTGTCCCTGTCGTCCAATGTCGCCTTGGGAATGCAGGTGGAGAGGAACTTTTTGAACACTCAATGTCGGCAGCGTCACACCTTTTACAAGGTATTGGACAGGGATCCCGGCATCAGATCTGACCTCGTTCTAGCCTCCCTCCGTCGCAGGTGAAAGCAAAGTTCTCACCTTCTCCTCTATCACTAACCATCGAGTTCGGGCCAGCTTCGATCCACTCTGTGTCTATGTCCATTACTCATTCCTCCAGCACAACGTCCCGTTTAACGGTAACCTCCGTTATCCGCGTACCCTCTCACTACCAACACCGGGGTAGATGACTAGATTCGGCGAGAAGTCAATTTCCATCCCCCATCGTTGGGCGAGCATATCCAGGTACTGGTTACCAACGCCCCCGTCTTCACCTGCAATGGAACAACATCTTCACCAACAAGTGCCTGCACGGGGAAGTAGTCCGGACCATGGGAGCTTCAGGAACTTCAACCCCGCTAGCTTGTGGCAGGGGCCAGAAAAAGGCCTAGCGTCAAAAACGGACACCGCGTCAGAGAATTAATACCAACCGGATCACCGGTTCTATAGTCTGCAGTACTTGCAAGTCGTAACTCGACTTGTCGAGGACATCTGTCTCAAATCGCGGCATCCCACGGTTTGCACCTCGGTCTATGGGTAGAGGAGTCGGCCGAAGACACAGAGTTCGCCCGAGTACAAACGTCTGAACCCCGGATCTGTGCCAGAGCACATGGCAGTTCCGACGAAATCGAAACGCCTTTCTCAAACAGTTGCACTCTGTCTCGCCGAGGAGTACCAAATTGGCAGCGCAGAGCATGAGTTTATCCACTTCAATCTGCCCTTGCTGACCCCTCGCACATCAGATGCCTAGCCGAAGAAACGGACCCGGAGGTCGAGCCCGTCTCCGCGATATCTCGGGAAGCTGACCCACATGCTCAGATAGGGTTCCGTGATTGTGCGATCAGCGCCTCGACAATGCCTGGCTTGCTCTTTCTATTTCTCTAGTCTCAGTGTGATGGAAGACCACTGATTGAGGGCGGGGCCAAAGGCGTTTTTGGTCAGATCTCATTGTCTCGCAGCAGTTCCGCCAGCTCTTTGCGAGATTATGAGCTTCTGTTGTGTCCACCTCGTCATTCTGGAGGACGAGTACATCCTGCATACGCCCCGCAGTCTACTACTGTGAAGCATCTCAAGCTTGAAGGACTGGGTTGCCTGTTGGTTCTCTCAGCTGAGGCGGGCGTACCGGGTTGCATGCTCCCAGAAACCCGGAGAAGCGTATGTTCATTGGGTGGTAGCCCTTTCATCGACCCCAGCAAATATGACAAACAACTCCAGAGGAAGCAAACATGAACTCCTGGGAGGCTTTTGCTCCACCACAAGATCACTGATCAGTGCAATTGTGGCGCCGGGGATCAGGAACAGGACCCGATCTTCACCGGTGGCAGCCTTGGCTTTATCTCTCCTGGCTGGCTTTGGCGCCTGGTTCTTGGGCATGTTGCCGTCTTGACGCAGGATTTGGCTGCAGGCCGGAGCCCGTCCGGCGTTCTGGCCGATCCGCGGCCTTCATCCTGGCTTCCGCTCATGGTTGCATACGCGGCTACATGAGAGGGATCAACCTAAACCCAGGCACCGCGGGATGTCGTCGGTCCGCTGGTCATAATGCCTCATATATGCAATCATCTGAGAGAAGATCCAACAGGCAACGGACACCCGGGTTTTCTCCTCGCAAGGCGCAGCAGTCATGACGTCCTGATTGTGCCACTCCCAAATTAAAAGAGCTGTTGTCTTCCAGCATCCACAGCTGGAACAAGATCTCCACTCTGGGCAATTGACGAGACTTTGAGAAACCAGGCCGCAGGCAAGCAAACTGCATGTTCGAGGTCCGTCGCGCACGTAGCGCACGACCACTGCTCAACGTGCTTCCCCGGGAGCGGTAGGACCCTGAGGCGGGCAAACAATTCCGACTCTCTCCACTCCACCATCCAATCTCGGCCAATCACTCACTCATTTCACGCCGTTCATGTTAGTGGCTCTTCGCGTCGACCTCGACGAGGTGGCTGAACACTTTTTTTTTTCTACTCGACAAACTTGGCCCTATGCCACCAGAATAGCTGAGGAAGACTTGTGCCAGGGCTTGTTTCCAATTCAGGGAACCAGCAACAATGCCCCTGTTTCCTGCGCGCGCGTCACGGAGCGCATCTTCAATCGATGAGGTAATCGGCATGCAAAGCAGGTTGTTGTTCAATCTCCAAACTAAGCAGCCACATTCTTCGTTATGTGTTAATGTGGCTGTTAAGGCATAGCTGAGGGCTGGTGTCTCATTAACAATTTCCTGGGAATGCGCAATGACGTTTATTTGATGGGAAAGGGCCGCAGGCGAAGTATTATCAATCATGATCTTCAGTCTCGTGCACTTACGATCTGCTCGGACATAGTGGGTTCTTTCTGAGGTCTCCACGAACTACACCTACCATCTCGTACGGCATATACGCTGTGCCACGAGGATGAATGCAATTGACTTGGAGGTGTGTCACACAGGCCGCGTGAGGACGTCGTCAAACTATCGGTCGACCAAGCTGGCCACCTGCAACAATCATCAGACTGCTTGTTCTGACGCCCGCGAATGCCGCCGCTCCGAGGAAGCCAGGCTGCTTACGACGCTGTCGTGAGACCAAGATGCGCCGCGATACTGAAAAGAGCCGGATGATTTCCCAGTCGGCGACCACTAGAGACGCCCAGATCTTCGGAGCATGGTGTCCAGCTTAATTCAGGATCAGACCTAGCAGTCTCGGCCGTGCGGCCATTCTCTTCGAATGCTGGGGGAGCAGAGCAATTACAGCTTATCCGCTAGGACATTCTTCAGTCTTAGCCTGTGAGCTGAAGAAAACAATTGGCCCGGAGGCGACGCCGATTTGTGGCAGCTTACTGCCCTATCGACGCCGGCGAGGGTTGGCTCAGGGTCCTGTAGCCATTCTCTGTGTGTGGCTTGTTCTCATCAAGAGAGAAAGAGTTCGTGCTGTTTTTAGCTTGGCACGAACGGCTGTAACAGCGTTTCGGGGGCGAAAATGCGGCCGTCGCATGGAATTGAGACATTCCCTCTAAGCAGCTAGGAGCTGGGGGGGGGGAGGATGGACATGCGATTGTTGGCCAAAAGGTGGGCGGCCAGAGCGCTTCTTAGCTCCGAAGCACCGAAGCAGGTCCCTGACGATCTTGCTCTCGTCTTGGACGGTCAACCAAAGAGGAAACTTCGGCATTCCTCATTGGGTGAGGAGATGGCCCGATGAACGAGTGATCTGCCACGGAAGGTCGGCGAGCAAATGAAGTTTTGTTCATGATACGGTGATTTCAATTGGTATCTTAATTTCGCTGCTAAGTACATGTCTCAGAGTTCGTCGTTTCGCATCATTAATAGACTAGCTCGGAACTCCCATCCCCCTCAACGGTTTGCAAAAACAAAAACCGCTAAAGAATATATACGAGAAAGGTAAGATCGACGAGAAGAGAACAAAGGCTCAAGGCCCTTCGAGACTAACTGGAGTCTCCTTTGAGAAGAAAAAAGTCCGTTTCCTGTCCTGGTGTACCTTTTGATTCAGACACCAGACGAAGAAAAGGACCCTGATTCATGAATCATGCTGCTGCTGGGGTGACTGGTCCATTTCGGACTCGCACCCGACCTGGCTCTCCGGCCCACGGCGGCCTTGGAGATACAATGCCGATCGTTAAAGGAACTGCCATCGCCTCGGGTTGGCAGCATACCGAAAATAAAACCAGCATGGATCTGCAGAGAAAGGATCACGAGCTGGCTGCATGAACGACACTGCTCGGCACATGATAACACCCCCGCCCTGACACTTGGTCGCCACCGCGTACTTGCCACCCATCATCTACTGCGGCGCATAGACGAACGCCAGTCTGTCCATCTCGTCACCGTCCCGTCCCAGGAAGCCGACAATCTGCCATCCCGAGGGGGCCGTGTGCGTCGCGCAGTCTGACGTGGACGAGCCGGCCTCGAGCGTCTTGCCGGCGCTGGTGGTGGCCTGGATGTAAAAGTTGCGCGTCTGGCCGTCCTTCTGGCCCCAGCACAGCTTCGCGGCGGTCCAGAACTCGGAGGCGCCCAGGGTCAGCGTGGCGGCGGTGCCGCCGGTGCCGCCGTGCGTGAAGACGGTGCCGTCGGCGAGGGTGAGGCCGACGGAGTCGAGGCGGTTGGCGCCGTGGAAGGTGAGCACGGAGGCCTTGGGCTTGGTCTTGGCCGCGAGGGCGGGCAGGTCGGAGAACCAGTTGCCGTGGGGCCCGCCGGAGAAGTCGGACTGGCGGAGGGTGGAGGACAGGGACCAGGTGAAGTTGCCGGTGACGGGGTTGTGGTCGGTCAGGATGCTGCCGTTGGACTGCAGGAACTTGGAGCTCTCGTAGGCGAAGTGGGTGGCCTTGACGTCGAGGACGGAGTTACCGCGGTAGAAGATCTTGTCGACGGTCTCGCAGTAGTTGGTGGTGCTGGGGTTGGCGCAGATGGTCTCCTCGGTGGGGACGACGCCGTTGCGCTCGAGCTGCAGCCAGACGTCCGTCATGCCGTTCTGCGAGGCGAAGACGCCGATGTTGTCCGAGGTGCGGGTGTAGCGCGAGTTGGTGTCGCCGAAGATGAGGACGGCGTTGCCGGAGGAGTTGGCGTCGATGTAGTCGGCGACCTGGTGCAGGTTGCTGTTGCGCGCCGTGAGGTCGTCGGCCTCGGTGCCGGCGTCGGTGTGCAGGTTGTAGATGTCGACGTAGACGCCCTCGGCGATGCGGGCGCGGATGAAGGTAAAGCCCTTGGGGGTCAGGCAGTCGGAGCCGGAGGCGTTGGAGCACGTGTTCCACTTGATGCGCTCGAAGTCGATCCAGTCAAAGTTGGCGAGGGTGTTGAGGCCGGAGCCGAAGGGGACGCCGCCCGAGGTTGCGGTGCGGTACGCATGGTTGTCCGTCTCGTAGATGTAGGCGTGGTAGTTGAAGTCCTAAATTTGGGTGCAATTATATTAGGTAGGTTCGTGATGCTTATTGCGTATTTTTGTCTTTTTGGGCAGGTTTGCAAGGCGCAATCACTTATTCTGAAACAGTGACATCGTGGGGTGTGGGTTTGGTGTTGAGAGGCCTCTTGGGGGAGAGTCATGTTTGGGGGGGATGGTCCCTGGTGCATTGATGGGATCGGAGCAACTGTTGGCTCATGCGCAAAACCTTTTTTCTTATTTCTCACGTGTCGCTTCTCAGGGATAAGGGGTTGATGAAGCAAAGAGAATAGCATTATCGCTTGGAGGATGGGAAAGAGAGTATTTGTGGTTTTTTTTTTTTTTGTTATTGCTTACCTCTTGGACGTTGATGAAGTCATAGCCGTACTTTGCAAAGTAGGATCCGATGGTCCTGGAGTTTGTCGTCTTGTCGCCGGGGACCTCGTTGTTCTGGAGGATCTCGGGGAGACCAGCGACGTTCATCGCGAGGACGGTGAAGTCGCCGGATGTCGCCTGGGCGGAGGCGACGCCTGACATCGAGGAGATGGCGCCTCCGGCGAGGAGCATCTTGATGCTGGAGGACTTCATGGCTGCTAGTTTTCTTTCAACGAATGTGGTGGTGAGGCCTCTTCTGCGTGATGGAATAAATGCGAAAAATTATACGACGGACGGGAGAGCAGCAGATATACACTTTCGGCCGATTTGGAGCAGAGGGAAGCAAACGAGAAAACGAGGGAAGGCACTGCAATAGCGACGATAATAGAACCAAGTGGCGGAGCTGGGACCAAGTGTTGAATTTATTAAAGCTGAAGATCATTCGCATGGAGATGAACCGGTTTCCTAGGCGAGGTGAACCCCGCAATATTGGGATGGTTTTAGCTTCACTCGTTTACACTATCAATAATAGGCATGTTGTTTTTTTTACTGCTCATGACAGGCCGAATGAATCGAGAAGGTGACAGTGACAGCACCACAACCACCACCGCTGCGGTGGGTTGGCATGGGGCTCTACCACGGCTCGTGATGGTCATTTTGGGATATTCTGCCCAGTATCTCGCGAGCCCCCTCACCGACACATTGTAGGACTCAAATTGCACCGCGGCAATTGTGACCGCTTTGGGGGTTAGCATGGAGAGCGCCCCTGGTCTTATCGGGTTGGCGATGTGACGCTGTCAGCAGCGTGTTCAGGCACATGGCGGAGTTCGTTGGTCAATGGGTGATGGGACGAAAGAACGAGCAGGGGGGCTTGAGGCTTTCAAAGCCTGAGAGGTGGGATTTATTAGGGCGCTATGTGACTGTTGTCGGGGTGGGAGGCCGATAATGGGGGTTGATGGAGGGCTCGTGATGGATGGGATGACGAATTTTGGGTGGTAGTATGTCCTGGGCGATGGTAGTCTCTGGGAGATTGGAGATCTCGGCGGGTGCTGCCGTTTGCCGAGGCCTTTAGGAAGCTGGTCACGAAGGCATGTTGAGGATGTGATTGGGCAGCAATGAGAGTCTTTGGAGCTTTTTCACCTACACGTGGATGGGTACGCTCGCTCTAGAGTTCCATTACTTTAATCTTGTTTGCCTTTCTCGCCTTTACTCATTTTGAATACCGAAGGGGTCTTTTATCGGTTCACGTGGATCCACGTGGAGACGTTGGATTATGAGATTCGTTCAAGCGGGCATATCCCGTGTTATGTGGACTTGCCCAATATTTTCCTTTCTTTTTGGTCACTTATTCTTCAGCGGTAACGGTGAGAAAGAAGGACCCGCGCTGGGCAGAAATATATGGATGTGACCCCCCAAAATCGGGCGGTACGCGGAAATCTGGCGAAAGGGAGCCGGCGACCGGACCACGATGCGGTCATAGAGCCTATCTATCGACCCGAGCCCCTCGTGTCCCTCGGCCGAGTTTGCCGGATCAACGAAATGAGGATCCCCACTGCCCTTAAACGGATGGGGAGGGTGGCATTTTCAGGAACGGTCGCAAGTCACGTCTCGAGATATGTCCGAACGAACCTGAACTGTAGTACGAACTTGCGGAAAGGAGATGGGATGAATTGTCTCCGCTGCCGGATGACGGCGCGGCCTCGGATGAGTTTGGGATGGAGGTTGACGTGAACGACAACACAACGAACACTCTCTCTCCAGCAAACAGCAGTCTCTCGTTCGGAAACCGCTGGCCGAAGGCGCGATTCAGCTTCGATTGTGCGGGCATCCGTTGACTATATCTGCGACAGGGCGCGAAGGATGTTGACTTGGCGGCAATGCAGCCTTCTGGAAGACGTTATCCAAGGCAGGACAGGGAACTGGCAGGGCTTCGCCGGCGAGCGATTTGTCGTTTCGGCGGTGGTCTAGGGTGGCCGGCCCTCCGAGCAGTGTCTGCCTACCTCTCGCCCCCGATCCCCGACCCGGCGACGTTTGCGAACGGAGCCTCCCGGTTTTTGGGGGTAGGCCGCGGTTCGCGCTCGTCGTCCGGAGGCTTGTTTCCTGTGAGGCTTGATGATTACGTGCTGTTTTTAGGGTGCCGAAGCCAAACTTGTGTCCGCCAAACTGCAAACCATTACGGGGCTGTATGCTTTCTTTTGCTGCATGTACTGCTTTCCCGATGACCTGGAACAGCCCCCTGCTGCTGCACTTAGCCGAAGCTCCCATTTTTAGAGTCAGTTCCTCAGGTCAGGCAGAGAGTCTTTTTTGCATGGCGTCCTTCATTCATTTGGGAAGGTTTCCAGGGAAGATTGAGAGGGGCCCGGCGGAACGATCAAGCCACTGTGGAGATGAACGCCATCTTTGTCGAACGACTGCGGACAAGGAAACTCAAATCAAGAGAGATTGATCGGGGGAGAAGAGGTAGTGAGAGATTGTGATACCAGCGGTTCCAGGCCTTTGTTCCTGGCGGTGTTTCGGGCTAAGGAAGTCTGCCGCCACGCAGCGTGGCGGCTGGGTCGGCGTGTGTTTTCTTGGCTTAGGGCCATTTTAAGAAATTCCATTTCTGAGATCGCGCGCGCGCGCTTATTCAGTGTTGAATAGGCTTTGATATGCTGCTATCTATGGCGGTTGATGGCGGCAGATAGATGAAGGCAAGGAAGACGTCATGACTCGGAATGGTTGTCGCGTGGCTGCAGTCACCCATCTACGTGCGACTTGATGGACGTCACGACTCACTGTGGGCGACTGAGCTGACTTGCCATTGCCGCAGTGGACACAGGGAGGCGAAGTATGCGGTAAGAGGAATAATAGCAGTGTGATAGATGACAGGCAGATAGCATCACGGCCTTGGTTGAACGGCAAGACTCGGTCACTTTCGCATCCCATCTGACTCGATTGCTGTTTGGAAATGTCTGCGCACGGCCCCGGCGGTGATCAGGGACCGCCGTCGAGGTCTGGCCGGGAGGGTTGAGCTCCGGGTCTCAGAGTGTGTCGAGGGGACTCCATGCGGAGGAGGGGGGAAGGGTGGGTAGACGGCCAAGGGTTCCGCATGGCCATGTGATGGTGATGAGCGGGAATTATTCAGATTTCCGTATCTTCTGCATGCAAGTACTGTGGGAACGGGAGGCTGCCGTATGGGCAGAGGCAAGCCTGGTGGCATTCGATATCATGGCTGTGCTATTGAGACTTGATCAGGGTCATGGACGATACTTTGGAAGCTGGCCCTACTGCCCTACCGGCGATACCGCCGACAAGATAGAGTTGGGAAGTTAAGAGTACGCCGTACGTGATTCAGGTGCTTTACCTCGTATGCCTTATCACCCAAGGCCCCTGGATTTCACGTTTGGGACCCTTCAAGTGATGGGTTGGCTGGCTTACCATCACCACTAACAGACGAAATGTCCCCGAGACGGCAATTTCAGGCGGTTGACGGGTTCCCAAGAGCGGGCTTCATTCGCGATAAAGACATATCTTGGCAAGCTCCCGGCAATGACACTCGTTGAATCCATGCTTCCGGTTCATCCGGGCACACATAACTCTGTCGCGGTTTACCTCGCGAATTACCACAAACGAGGTTCGTCTGCCCTGCCAAGACCTCGTGATGTCTGGTCCGTGGCCAACAACCTCTTGGCCGTTTAGTCAGCCGGCGAGCCGGCGAAGGGGCCTAGACCCGAGTTACCATTCGGCGAATTTCATGTGGGGGCCCGTCGTTGACAGCGGGATGCCGGCATGGGATTCTTGTTCCTCTCGTCCTGCTCCAGCGGCCGTCCCAGGGCCTCCAGGGGACCTGATCTTGGACGAAAGACACAGTGCCTCGCCGTACCGTCCTGGGCAGACAGAGGGTCGGTTCCATTGGGGAAGATGGTGAAACTGGGCCACCGTGGTATTCTAACGTCTGAGTGATATTAAGCATGATAACGTTACGGGCGTCCGGATTGTTTTAGACGGTATATCTCATGACTACGACTTCCCCCCCCCACTGGGTTTGGACCCTGATGGGCGATGGTGTTGAGGAGAGATGATGCCTGTCCCTTGCTTGACGTGATTACGTGCTTCAAGATGGACTCTTCTCCCGAACCGCGCCCGTTCATTCGGTGTCTGTTCCGTGAAAGTATGGGCCCCGTCCTCTGAAATTCAATCCGGAGGGAGAGAAAGCAAATCCAGGAAACTGGGCTCCCGGTGGACATGGACGGAAGGGATTCGTAGTCCAAGAAGGCTTGGATTTGCATCCCCACGCTCAACTCGTCATCGAGACTTTGCCGGGGGAATGTGGGAAGACGAGACCATCGGGTCGCAGGGAATGGAGCACCGGACAGGTCGCTGGGGAATCGGCACGGTGTTGAGGGAGGCTCTTGCGTCCGGAGCTGCATACGTGGATTGTGGAATCCGTAAGTGGAGAGGAAGGCATTTGCAAGTATCGAGGTGCCAGCCTGCTGGGAAGAGGGCCTTTTCTCAGAGCCACCTTCAAGGATGCGCCCTTGTGAGAGTCATGAAAAGGATGTCTTGCCAAGACAGCTTGGGAGCGATCAAAGCTCCCTCCCACCATCCGAGGCATACGGAAACTTGCGATAAAGAGGATGATCCCATCTGTAACCACGTTTTTCTTCTTATTGCCCTTGGGTGCGTGGCCCTCCAGGAAGTCGTTCATGCGATCGAAATCAGGGAAATCCGCAATAACTTGATGTTTCTAATGTTTGGTCTTCTTCCTCGCAACCAGAGACAAACGCAGCCGTTTAGGGTCACAGGCCGGAACAGGCCGTGAGAGGGACGGTTCTCCGGATGGGCGCTTGTGTCTTGGGTTCTGTCGTTCAGGTTGTATCAACGGTGCATACTGACTGTCTCGCGAGCGTCGAGAAAACGTGGAGCTGCAACGGAAGATGATGGGATGGATTAAGACACACTTTCCCTTCGCTATCGGTCGCGTCGGATTGGAACGCGGCCAATGCTGTGAGCGTCTGAACTCTCAGGTGTTTGACCAAAGAGAAAGGGGGAAAGGGGAGCAGGAAAAGTTGGGTTGACTTTTCGTTCCCCTTTTCGAGAACATTTCTCTTCCGGGCAATGTCGTACTCGCACGGGATGTGAACGGAGTTGTTGAAAACCAGTCGCCCGATGATATTGGCGATAGTTGCACACGGAGTCGGCGCCGGTGCGGTACGGCGTGGCGCTCGTTTCTCCTCCGTGAAAGGTCGCCGCTTCGCCGCCCGGGTTCCCGAGCCAAGGGAGCAACCCAGTCAATAGTGTTACGCTCATCAACGAGCAAACAGCCGAGTGCATGACAAGTGGCGGTCATTTCATCATCTTGATTGAACGTCATTTCTTTTCCCTCTCTCTGAGATGACTGAGTTCCCCTCTTCCTCTCCTCCATGTCCTGCACGCCCGGGCCCCCGGTGTCCACCACAACGTCTGATATCACACTCATCCCACGAGAAGCGTTTCACGGACCACACCAGGCCCTGTGGGATTTTCCGCGAGGGCTTCGCTGTCCCCTCCCTCCCTCCCTCGCTTGTCTCTTTCCGCGTCCGTGCGTGCCAGGATCACAGGATTTACCCAACTGACAGTCCCGCCGAGAACGACATGCGGGACATCCTCGGCCTGTGGCTGTCTTCCCCTCTCTTACGGCTCTTTGGGACCATCGTTCCGGTGTCATTCATCACATCATCACAGCTCTGTGCCGCCATCGGGCATGCCATCCGCGGGCGAACAGACGCGCCCTTTTTGTGATATCCGGCAGTCTGAAGTTGATATCGACCAGGTGTCGTACTTGCGCGCGAGTTAGAAGGGAACACTCTCTGCCGCCTCGGTAAACGGCCCTACATGCCTCCCTTGCATCGCTTGACAGACTGCGGGGCTCCCAAGAAGCAAGCAAGGCCACCGACAGGCCTTTAGACAGCTGAATGTGGACGCGCGGGGGTTAGCCACTAGGTATTTCGCACATAAACCACCCAAGCTCCAGCTGCCAATGCGGGCAGAAAGCGCGGTTTCGCAGCCCATGTTGCGCAGTGAACAGCAACGCTGTGGTGGCTGTCTTTTCTTTCCTTCTTCCTTCCCGCACTGACCCTCCACCCTCCAGAATAGGCCAATACGGCTCTCCCTCCCCCTGGTTCCCTGGCGGGCCTGGTCTGGTCCTTGTCGATATCCCTTTTCGTGTTAATAACTGGCATCGTGGCCTCCAGGGTTCTGAAGCTGTCTGGGCTGAGAAGAGAGGGGTGGGCGTGGGACATAGAATTCAACACAAGCAAGTGATGGGAGGGACCACCTGCAGGTCGAGACAAGCAAGAAAAGATTCAATTATCCGTAAAAGAAGGTGAGCAACGTGCTTCGTGCCATTGACGGGGGTTCAATTGACGCTGGTGAAAAAGTCCTGCTGCAGGGCAATGACACGACACCCCACTGTGATGTCCACCGTTTGACATTGAGATCGGCCCTGCACATTCCCTCCAACGGTGCGAACGCATGGGGGACTCTGCCTGTGGCATGCTCAAGACGGCATATTAGCTAGGCATGGTGGCATGCTATCACAGGGCACGTGGAGACCGAGTCTGCAACTTCATGTGTGCACTATGTCGTGGCAAGATGAGATTGCACGTTTTGGCATCTCCAAGCAGTGTGTGTTTGCCGAAGCATATCGCCGCGTATCGATCTAATCTCTGCAGTTGCGGCTGCAGAACATGCGGTGCATGCTGCGCCTTTCGGCGAGAGATCGGGACGTGTGTAGGTGTTCCCAGTCGCTGCGCAGCGGCTCGCAAGTATTCTTCTAAGAGAGCTTCACCGGCAAGTTCATCATGTGATACTCTCCGTCCGTATCCATTCCGCTCCAAGGGCCAAGCTGGCCTGGAAACCTAAATGCAAAAGGCTTCGCCGCTTGCCGAACATCAGACGGAGACCAAGAGCCAGACCAGGCCCCAAAAAGTGCGCCCGCCTTCTTCACCTGCCTGCCGATGACACAACTCGGTAGGGATGACCACATGGAAAACTCATCAGCCGAAAGAGGAGGGCTTCGGGGTTGAGGGGGGGAGGAGAGAACTCCACAGATCGCAGATGGTCAAGGGAAGGAACATCAGGCTCACGTTTCACATCTCGCCGGTAACAGCAGGGCCCCGCGTCGACGTGCTTTTGGGGAAATTTGATCATTATGCAGTTAGACGCAACGGAGGGTTGTGCCTATTGACCGCTGGCGTGAAACGGCAATTGAAGATGACGATTTGCCTTTATTGGCCATGTGGTTTTGGTGGGCGTTTCGACTCGTCCACTTGATGGACGTTTTGGAACGGGTTGTGATTTCAGGGCCCGTGGCGTTTTGGAGGGTATAGCGGCTGTCAGTAAAGAGTGTTTAACGTATGATGTCGGGCTGGAAATAGTATGGCGTCCTTCAATGTGCATGATATAGTGACGTGCTTATTGCCTTAACATATTGATAACGAGCTATAGAGTTTCGGGAGTTGGGGGTATTTTCGTTCTGAGCGCGGAAGGTTTCGGGGGGGTATTGACAACTCGTTCTAAGTGCTGAGATCCATAATAGCATAGTTTTTGTCTAATGGCTGACGTGAAGGCCGGCTAAGAGAGATAGGCATAGTGACAGCTTTTAATGGCCGAGGTCGCATATGTTTTCATTTGCGACATGGCCAATCGCGGTTGTGGGATGTCTGTCGTTGATATCGTGATGCGTTTGTCATCCTCTAGCCTCGAGGCGGGAAGCTCCGCAAGTAGGCAGTTGCCGCGAGTTTCAGTTCTCGTGGCCATTCCCTAAGAGGCTAACGTCCGTTCTGTAAAGAATTGCTGCAGACGACGATTTGAAAAAATGACAGAAACAGAAACGGCAGGGAGGCCTTGGAGTAAAAGGGCTTACCATAATCATCACAAAGCTTATGACGACGATCATATTGACAGGTGTACGCTGACCTTGGCATGACTTCAAACACTATAGTAACAGTCTTCTAGAAGAGAGGTCTTACACGACGATCATGTTTCGTGAGTCAAATCCCATGTTGAAATCATCAAGTTCTTGGAAATGGATTGAAAGGTGTGGCTCTTTCCCGGAGTTTCCAGCTTCGAGATGCAATGCCACCACGACGGTGCTATATTCAAAACGAAGTGCAACGCTATTAATAGGATTATACGGTAATAAGGACTCTCTCGCGTATGAACTTACTCAGAGATGTTGCTTGTGATACGTGCGCATGGCTTGTACCTGATGATGATATTGATTGCATACACGCATCTGGTGATGGTGGCCAGCCAACGCGCATTATACAGTAAAGCCCTTGAGTGAATCATCTGGGACATTTCAGGCTATGAGGAGAAACGTGGTCAAATTGGTGCAGCGTTTCCTACTAAGCTGACACATCGTTTCGTTCTCGTTCAAATAGTCTATTCTCTGCTATGTCTGTCCTTGACAGCCAGAGTTGCTAGGTCCATTGTCATCCTAGGTTACAATATTAAGTTAGAACTGTTTGCAGTGTTGAGGTAAGGGTATAGAAGCCCTTTGTAAACAGTAGAATAATTGAAGTCGGGTTGTTTTATTTTGGCCCTGCAAACGAACACCTGTTGGGCACGCGTCTGATGAAGCTCTAGCCTCGCTAGGTTCGAAGGCAAGCTGTAAACGTTAGTTTGACATTAACTAAAATTCTCCGTCAATAAGCATGATTAAATCATAAGTAAGTACATGTTCTTTCAGCGCAGCTGCTTGAGCCGTCCGAAAGACCTGAGTTGCCTCTACGTAACGTCCCACACCCACTTTCCGCCCACCCCCCCATTCCGCCCACCCACTTTTAATGCCCTCACATTAATACACATCAACTTCAACTATTATTTATATATATCATGATGCCACGACGATGCAACTTTCGCTGTCACTAGGGTTTTCAGACTCGCTGGATTCGTCTGTGCTATTTTCAAGTTCGCCAGCCTCGATTTGAGCCCTCCAAATAGCCTCAATATTAGCAAACTTCGAATTTGGGCTCATTTTAACCTTCTTGCGTTTCCTAGCCCTGCTAGCATCAACCTCTGCTTGTAGTGCCTCAATCTTTCGCTAGGCTACTGCCAGTTAGTAATCCTTCTCATCAAAGCCCTTCTGAACCTTCCAAAAAAGCAGGCGTTGCATATATTTATCGTTATCTAGCTTGCTGAATAGGCTGAACTGATCCTAAAGCTCATCCCTCTTCTTAGGGGTTGACCAAGGGACTGCTGATGTATCTGCCGCCCATTTTTCGCTTACCTTGCCATCAGAGAGCCCTTTGCAGACCTGACCAGCCTGTTTAGCAGGGGTTAAGGTGTTCTCAAGCAGTAGAGGGCTGAGGAGGGGTCTTGCCATACTGACAGGCCACAAACCAGTCTATTGCCAGCCACTAATAATATTCTTGCTTATCAAGGCTGCCTTGCATGCTTTGCTATAGCATAGAATGAAATTTCTCTTGCCCACAACTGTACCAGCATCGCATTCAGCCAGTAATCCAAGCTCCTTCTTATATGCTGCCTTGAGGGGTCCAAAAACCAACTGATCAAGTGGCTGAAGGACATGTAACATGTATGCTAGCAAGAACAGCAAGTGTATCTTGTTTCTGAAGCAGGTATACATAAAAGAAGTAGTCTCATAGCTTCCATAACCATCCAAGATCAATAATCTGACCTCTGAGGGGTCCCCTGGCTGGGTTGAAGGAATAAAGACCTCTGTCAACCACTTAACAACTGTAGAGTCTGAAGTCCACCCGTTTTCTGTGGCTGTGAACTTCCAGGACTTATATAGCGTCAGATCCAGAGGGAACCACTGCTGCTAGATATTCTTGCTCTTATATATAATAAGTAGAGGCAGTGCCTTGCCAGTTGCAGAGATACACTCGATCAGAGATGTCTAAGCATATGATCTAGGCTGTTTCTTGCGGATAGAACAAGTTTCTGATGATCCAAGAACAAGCCCATTTAATCCTCTCCCTTCTAGGATACCAGTCTCATCCATATTATATCGATTAGAGGCTTTGATAGCCATAATCTCAGGTATGGCGAGGTGTTTGAACCATTGCCTGATTACATTAGTTGAGGCTCCATTGATACGCTGGGAATCGATTGCTCTGCTTTTTTGGACCCTTACAGATGGGTTCCTCTTGACAAAAGACTGAACCCAGTTCTTTCCAAGAGGCTGGGAGTCTCCATGGATCTGTAGGATACGCTCAGCAAACTCCTTGAGTTGTTGATGGGTTGGAGGCAGGCCTAGGGCAGCCTGGATTCGAACCCATTCAGCCAGATTGCTTTCCTGTAGTGGAGAAAGCCTCTGCTGGTCGGAAAAGGCAGTATCTCTTGACTGAGTGCCTGAAAGTCGATCTCGGAGAGTAGACCTTGGAACACCATACTGCACTGAGGCTTGCCGATGACTAAGCCCAGCAGCTATAGCCTCAAGGGCCTGATGCACATTATTTTCAGTATACTGAGGCATCTGATAATGATGATGATATTTGCAAAGTATGGTGACGATTGAGTGAAATTTGGTGAAGTTGTTCAAGTTTGAAAGTGGCGGTGAGCATTTTCCATGAGGTATTTTTAGGTGGGCGGAATGGGGGGGTGGGCGGAAAGTGGGTGTGGGACGTTATTGCCAGCTGATTGTTCCGCTTTTTCTCTGAGAACAGAAAGAGGCCAAAAGGTCAAGCACATGCTGAACATGATTAACTCTCAACCGGAATGTGATATGTTTAGTGGCGGAAACGAAAATCTCTCCGAGGAAAATTGATTTCGAAGTAGACTTTCTCATGCCGATATACTAATCTTGATCAATCCTCCTCCCATCCGTTCCCTGGTCGAACGAGTCACAGCAGCCCAACTTCGAAGGATAACAAATAAGTTCAGAACAGAAGCAGCATTCAATAGTCAAAAGCAAATGATTCGTCTGAGTGTCTATGTTGACGAGCCAAGATGCAGGGCGCCGACCCCAAGTTTGCACCACACGAAGCTCCGCCTGCCAGAGCTAAGGCTCCGCAACCTCGCATGCCTTCAACAACCAATCCGATATGGTGTAGTGGCCAACATGATGCCCTCTCATCTTCGAGAGGCAGGCATAGCCCCGAGTTCGGTTCTCGGTTTCGGAAATCATCCGCAACGCATGTTGGAATATGTCTTTTTTTGCTCCAATCCACGACATTCTCACACCAGCGCCTCTTTGGGTTCGTGATCCGCCTACTGCCTCACTCTTTTAATGAACTCGTCTGCTTGAACGTGATATGACTTAACGATGATGATGTATCGCTATGTATCGCTCGACTTCTGGGAAAGGAAAACCGCTGTATTCGCCCCAAACACAACTCCCACACTGCATGTAATGCATGCAACCCCGAGTCCGAAATTACGCGCCCAGCTCTCTGCCCCATGTTCCAACTCGCATCAAAACATGCCCAAGACAAGAGCATTGAAGAGCAAGTTACTAAACGACAACAGCTCATTGGCCCGAATCGCACACTCGTTGGTCTTGCAGGACAGGTCGTGCAATGTTACTCGCTGCTGACGGCTGATCCCGCCTAGATCCGGATCCCGAGGCCAACCTGCATATGGAATGCTTGCTCATGCATTGGTGCTGACGGCCCGCATATCTTTGATCTGATAGTTGCAGCTCTCGTGTAGGATCTCCTTGGCTCGCCAGTGTTGTGGGCTCCACGGCAGCCTACACGGCAGTCGCAATCGCAACTCGCAGCCTACCTCAGGTTACAGTGCCGGGCAACTCTTGTGGAGGGCAAAAGCGACGCGGTCCACTGAGAGGATCCAGTTGAAGACACTGCGCGACGTACGCAATTTGCGTAAAACTGCCTAGATCGGTAGGTTTTCAGGTTACACGACGTTGGTTGCTGTTACAGTTGTTGATGCCAAGTGATAGCAATGATGGCAGCCCAGAGGCTAGATGATCTTCATCGGTGAGGAGACTCAGACATAAGAAGGCGCAGGAGGAGTTGGTTTCCGGACACTTTCCCAGCTCTCAAGTCGCTTCCGCGCCTCTTCTCTGCCGTTCTCCAAGAAAGCCGTAGCGCCCAACCATACCGACATCATGAGCTTGATTTCATCCGCCTTCCACCCAGCCGCCTTGGCATTCATCCTGCTCCCGTTCATCTATCTCATCGGAGGCTGGGCCCTCGCAGCCAGACGTCCCAAAAACTTTCCCCCGGGGCCTTCCCCCATTCTGGCCTGGGCAACATCCTCCAGATCCCACCCGAGAAGTCCTTCCTCAAATTCACAGAATGGAAGCAAACATACGGCGACATGCTCGGTCTCAAGATGGGCGGCCAGAGCCTGGTCGTCCTCCAGACCGCCGAGCTCGTCCGCGAGCTCATCGAGAAGCGCGGCGCAATCTACTCGGACCGGCCCACGCCCTACATCCCCTCCCAGATCATCAACCCGGGCACCGTCATCTTCCAGCCCAACGACCACACCATCAAGAAGACGCGCACGGCGATGCAGTACATGTTCCGCCCCGCGGAGCTGAAGCGCGTGTTCGCGGTGCAGACGGCGCAGTCTGCGATCCTGATGCGCAAGATCCTGGACGACCCGAGGGAGTTCGCGACGCATATGAAGTACTGGGCGCTCGCGACGCCGCTGTCGATCCTCTGCGGGAGGAAGATCCAAGAAGAGGGCCCGAGTTCGACGGAGGAGTATTTCAGCACGCAGGCGAGGTGGCTGAGGTTTCTGAAGCCCGCGCAGGCGCCTCCGGTTGATTTGTTTCCGTTCATGAAGCACCTGCCCGACTTTCTTGCCAAGTGGCGGAAGGAGGCGCTGGTGTTGAGGAAGGATATGTGGAGGATGATTTACTACATGCTCGACGGCGCGAAGCTTCAGCATGGTACTATCGCCAAGGGGCTACGGAGCCACGATAATGAGTCCGTCATGTCGAGGATCATCATGGAAGCTGAGACGAATGAAGACATGCGGATGGGTGATCACGAGCTTGCGGTTTTCGGTGGCGGTACGCTGGATGCGGCGGTCGACACCGTCATTGCTACGACCTCCAGTGTCGTCATGGCCTTTGCTGCATTCCCGGAGGTTCAAAAGAGGGTTCAGGCCGAGGTTGACTCTATCTGGGGGGACGCTCCGCCTACAGAAGAACGGCTTTCAGAGGCCAAGTTCTTGAGGGCAGTCATGATGGAGGTAAGCTGCACATCCATCCAGGTGATGGTGAGAGAAGCTGACCATGATACAGGCCATGCGCTGGCGCGGTGCCGCGCCTCAAGCTGTCCCCCGAGTCTTGGCTCGTGATGACACCTACCGCGGGTATAATTTCACCAAAGGCACCGTCTTCATCATGAACGTCTGGGCCATCCACAGGGACGAGAAATGGTACGAAAACCCCGAGGAGTTCAACCCAGATCGGTACATGGACAACCAGTGGGGCGTCAGGCCCGAGATGAAGACCGCAGCCGAGAAGGAGAACCGCCGGCCCACGTACAACTTTGGGGCGGGCCGCCGGATGTGTCCGGGTCTTGACTACGCCGAGAACCAGGTGCTGATCGTCTTGGCTAAGCTGGCCTGGGACTTTGATGTCGTTGCGAGGAAGCCGCTGGATCTTGACATCAACACTGGCTTTCACTCTAACCTAGTCTTGGAGCCTGAGTCGTTTGATGTGGACTTTGTCGCTAGAGGAGATTTCAAGAGGAGCAAGATTGTTGAGGATGGCGAGAAGGCGAAGGAGGTTGTGTCTGCTTGGGTGGACTAGTGGCATCAGACAGATTAAAATTTTGTCTTCTCTTTACTTCTGGTCCCCTTGACAATTTGTAAGTCCTGGAGTACTTTGACAGGGGTTGCGGGTTAATTTCTTGCACTGATACAAGTAAAGTATCATTTACACTACGCACGATTGTACAGTTGAGCTCTGATAACAAAAGGCGAGCGCACATACATGGAGAGGTCTTGCAGAGTTTCTGAAGGATGATCGTAGTTCGTCGAATAAACCAAATACCTTTGAGACAAGATCAAATTGGGGTGGAATGTGGCTGATAACTAGCAGCGTCGCGGGGCTGCCTGATGCCCGTAACCCATCCAATCAGCCACATCATTCTAAGACAGAGAGCGGTAAGAACTTGAGAACTGTCAACACGACGCAGGGGCTGGCTGAAGTTGTATGTAGGTGGCAGAAGCAGCTCTGGTGCATAAATATTCAGTTCACGCTCCACCCCGAGAACCGATTGCGACCTTCACTTGTTCTTTGCACATAGATTACACAGCTCGCCTCAATTCACAAACATTCAAGCAATCGAACACAGACAGCACAACTTGGTCGAGATGGGTGAACGCAAGACAATTCATGAAGTCTACAACGAGGCCATGGAGGTATGGGGCTGAGGGTACGCGTTCTACGACACCGCCCCGGCTAGTAAAGTCCGGCCGGGTATGTGCGGTTACATTGATGACATGGGGCTTTGGAACGACATCATCGATTTGACGGACCAAGATGCCTTAGCTGCAGGTGGATATACTGTTCCGGCTCATCTGGATGCGTATGAGCCTGATCTTTTCATCTGGGGCCACATTAAATCTAGCGGCGTGAAGTCGAAACAGATTATCGTCGAAGCAGGCGCTGATGGGGGTGGCGGCGTCGGAGCAAAGGTCCAGCTTGATTTCAGCTCCAAAAACGAGTCTGGAGCAGTGCTGGTGTGTAACACGCCAGTCGTATTGGAGCGCTTGCAGAGTGCCAACGCTCTCAAGAAATGGGCAAAAAGCAACAGTCGGAGGATCCTGAAGAATTACCCCATGGTTTCACAGTTCGGGTTTACTATCGCTCAGGCAACATGGTCGTCGGAGGATGTATACATCAGCGCTTGCGTAGGTAAGCAAAAGAAGCTTTCCATCGGCGGAACAGTCATGGCCGCCAACACGGCCAGCGGCAGTGCATCTGTATCATACAAGCACGACACTTCCGCTGGCGGCTGGACCCATCCTGTCTCAACTACGGTATTCAACGCCCAGAATCTTCATGTTTTGATTACGATCTATATCTGACACATATTCCAGAAAGATGGAAAACCAGAGATGAGAGTTCTGTTCATGGCAGGATTTCATTGCACATACTGGCTTCATTTTCTAACGAGTGTAAGTTTCATCCATACCGTATATAAGTCCAGGTACAACCTCAGAACTCTTTGGAATAACAATGAAAACAGGTGACTTCTGCAGCGAGAAGTTTCATGCTGGAAATCGGGGATCTTGAATCCCAGGGCTATGAGATAGATATAACAAATGTGGGCGGCGATGAGATGGGTGACGAGGAAGAGGAACGGGCCATTGAGCAAATTCGTCAACAAATGAAAACGGAGCTCAAACGGTAAGGTAGTTGTCAAGTGGTGAGGATTTTACTCGAAAGCGATTAATGGCTGCTGGGAGCTGCTCTGTCAGGCTGCGAGCGATGTCACAACTCTGACTTTCTCAATTTCTTGTACGGTTGGCACCGTGATATTTATTCTTCAGATGTCTTGCTGGCTCTGTTTGCTTCTCAAATCACAATCACCCAGAAAAGAACTGTATTCAGTGTGATATTCTCAAACCCGGCCGTGCCTTCAATCAAAATTGGTGTCTAATGCGTCGAATGAAGGAGTTCCTGGATTGTTACCATCTTGGCTCTGCGATGGCTTACCTTGGCTCGTGGAGAGTTCGGAGAGTTTAGGCGGTTATCCTAAAGTTGGACATTAATTGAGGCATCCAAATAAGCTTTTGCTCCGCCCGTCAGAAGCAAGTTTGCCCCAGCCGAGGAAGCTAGGAGTTTAGAGGATCTAGATCGCCTTTGGAAAATGTTATCAGAGTTTGTGATCCGAACTATTGCATTGCACTTGAGCCCAACAACATGCGCCATGCTTCGATTTTGCAGGTGGCTCAATATATTCAATGCCCCGTAACACAGTGTGGCGGATACCTCGGCGCCTCGCAAAGTACAGTCCTTGGCTGATGTAACCAGCTGCAGGTTCTCCTCATCCCAGAAACATGCATTCGCACACAGCAAAAGAAGTTGGGAGAAACGTGTTCCTTTGTCCCGGGAGCAAGACTGACTTCAGGAGTGTTCATGAACACCGTCTAAAAGCCAACTGAAGAAGTAAACGCAGGTGTACGGCGTGGAGCCGGCCATCCGCCAAGCATGACTCGAGGTGTATGCGTTGGTGCTGCAAGTGATTGACTGACAGTCCCAATAAATGACGAATCACCTGCTGCGCATCACAGCACGATCGGAAAACAGCATTGGAACGCAAAGACCACTGCCCATTGCGAAAGCGATTCCGTGCGACGAGAAGCGGCAAGAAATAAGAAGAAAAAAAGCCGTTCCACAGCCCATCGATCGCACCCCGGAGAAGCCGCAATCCGCCCTCCTTTCCGCTTCGGTAGCGTCTCCGGTCGTCGGCAGGCTCAAGATCGAACTCCATTGGCTGAATCGGCCGTTCCGTCCCTTGTTTTTAATTACCCATCAATGCGGCGGTGCGCGCCTGCGCCTCACGTGGTCCACTCAAAGCAAGGCGCCAGCGCACCCAGCAAGCAAGCACTCGCTCAGCAGGCAATATTTTGTGTTGCCGCCGCCCTGCGTTTGCGGAAGCCACACCAAAAAACGCGTAAGACGGCGCCAGCAGCCGCTCGCTCCATTTTTTCCTCCCTTCTTTCCCTTCCAAACATTTCATTTTTAGAGTGCCTGCCACCGGGAGTTGAGTCGTCGTTCCAAAAGAGTTGAGGCCCGTACCGGCGTGCTCCGTCCGTTTCCCCATTCCTCTCAACCACCCCTCCTCCTCCTCCGAGATTTGCGTGAGCCGCCGCCCTTGAAATCGCCATGTCCACGACCGTGTCAACGACCGGCTCCGACGAGGAAGCGAAGAGGAAGCGGGATAAAGTGGGAGAGTTCCTGTAGGCGCGACTTTTTTTCCCCTTGCCGTCCCCTGCCAATACCGGGCCTGGCGCACACCGCTTTTGCGCACCCTGGCAGCCCGTTCACTACGTCATCGCGATCCATTCGCGATGGTGAAGGAGGCCGCTTGAGATCGATCTCACTGACACGGCGAACAGGCAGAAGAACCTCACAAAGGGTGAGCTCGCTCTCAAACATGCGATCGGCCTCGGCCACAAACCAAATGTCGTGCCCGTCACGCAGCCCATCCTCAACGGCCCGCCCCGGCCGGTCGAGGTCGGATGGCACCCTGTCGGCGGCCTCGCCGGAAAGTGGTTCGCGGAGGACACCGGCCTGGGGAAGATGATCACGGAGAGGATCAGGTACTACCCGGACCCGACGCAGCATTGGGCCGTCCTCGTTGGCGAGTATGCGCACCAGCTTTGGATGGTAAGTTTTTTTTCACGTTCGTTCGGGATCGTCGGAATGAGTTCAATGTGGATCCCGCGCATGGATGGTGAACGCTGACTGAGAGGGCGTCGCGCAGGATGAGCAGTTCCATGTCATCTACACCAACGAGAAGGTCAAGCGCGAGGAGTGGCGCACCTTCCCGGTGGGCGAAACGCGATTTAATGATGACGCGCTGCGGCGGGCTGGTGAGTTTATGCGTTCGACTTCACTCTCAAGACTCGGTTGGCTTACTTTACGCAGGTGAATCTGTGATTCAGAGCATCAGAGAAAGGCAGCCTACCTACAATCTCATCACGAACAACTGCCAGACGTACGCCTTGGAGCTACTCGACGCCATTAAAGTTGACGGCCACAAGGACTTCGGTACGACCCTTGCCGTCTACGAAAGACTCACGGGTCATGGCAAGGTCATGGACCTCTTCGCTACCCCAGAGCAACAGCAACAACAGCAGCTCGCCGCGATCCAAGGCCCGCCAGCACAACTCGCGCTCCCCGCGCCACCAAGTCAACCGACGACACCGCAATATGGCACGCCGCCACCACTATCCCCTCCATACGGAACACCACCCCCAGGTGCAATGTACCCACCTCCGGGACCGCCGCCTCCAGGACATCCTCATGGACCTCCTCCCGGCCCCCCGCCTCCCGGTCCCTACCCCTACGGATATGCCTCACCGCCCCCGGGTCATTCCCCGTATGGCACCCCGACTCACTCCTGGGGACCAGGAACCCCGCCTCCAGGTCCGCCGCCCGGCATGCACAACCACCCGGCATACGGGCCCATCACACCGCCCCCGGGCTCTCATCCATACATCCCCGGCTCGCCGCCACCAAGCATCTCATACACGCCGGGTGCTACCAATGCGGGCACCGTCTCGTACGCCCAGCAGCTTATGCATGACAACACGACGCAGCTTAACACGGAGGAGCAAGCGAAGAAGCACGAGGGTGAGAGGGGGATGAAGGGTGACAAGAAGAGGAAGAGTTTCTTCTCGCTTTCGCGGTTTACGAAGAGCTGAGTGAAGACATTCGACAAGGGAGGCTGACGTCTAGGCATGCGTGGTTCCAACCTGCCCTTCTAGTGTCGCACGGGCTTACCTTTTCGGTCCTTGTTGTCCTACAGCCCCTTCTTACGGCCTAAAGCTTGCGCTTACAAAATTTCCTCGACATGATATCCATAGAAGAGAGCATGGAGGCGCCCTGCGGTTCAACACTTTGTTGGCCAAGGCGGGTAACCTACATGAGATAATGAATTAATGATACGGCATAAATTATACTTGCTGGAGTATTCTGTGAGCACGTCTGTTCATCTGAAGGTGTTGGCACGCACAGTTATTGATCGCAAGGAAATCTGCTGTGGCTAGACTGGCGGTCGCACGTTGCGATACTCTGACCAAATCAACGCAGGCGGCTCCTCGTCCTCCCAGGCCCAGATTCTAGCCCGCTCCAGATCATCATAGTCTCCAACATCTTCTACCCAACTCCCGGGGATTGCCATTTCAGGCTCCTCTGTCATGTGCCAGAATTCCCCTGCATAATCTTCAAACTCATGAGTCCACCAGACTGTCCACTGTTCTGGGCGAGAACCGTACGTAATACCAATCAGAGAGACTCGGACGACCCTTTCGCGTCGACGAGCGTACCCATTGTAACATTGGATGACCTTTCGTTGTTTGAATCGGGATTGGCCTTGTCTGTGAAGAACTTTCTCTCCGCGACCGTACTTGAGTAGATTGATGTCACATGAAGATACTGCGGAGACCCAAAGCTGGACTGCTTGCGGCAGGTCAAAATGAGGCCGGCCCGGCGAAGGGCCCCACCATCGTGGGTCGAGAATCCCGTTTACCAGAGTGGAGAACGGGGTTTGCCATCCTTCGCTGCGGAGTTGTCGGTCCCACGATTTATCGAGGTGGCTTAAGCCCTCCGGGTCTGCCGCAATGTAAGTGCGGACGATTTCGTACCATGGGTTGAGGATGAGAGGCGTTTGTTCGTGGTTGAAGTGCACAATATCGAAGTCTCGCGCGACGTAAAACGCAATGGTATGAACCAGCGAACAAACACCAGGCTCTCGGGACTTTTGCAGGAGTTCGCGTGGGTTTTGCTTTGCTTCAGGCAGCCCACACACGAAATCCTCGTCAGACGCGGCCAGGTGGCATCGCAGGTGTTGAAGCCTTGCCTCGAGTGGAAAGGTGAAGTACCTATGTCCAAACAAGGCAATCAGCGCGTATAGTTCATGGGGAGATGCGTTGAATGTTTCCAGTCCTCCTAAGACCTCTTCCTTGAGGTTGTGGTTGGCAAACAGCTGGATGATTTCTTGAGGCTGCCATTGCCGCTCGTTACTGAGCACGGAGACGGACAGGTGACTTGCCGCTAGCTCATAATATAGCCATGAGTCACTGTTCTCTGTCAGTCAGCTGTTTTAACGACGCTCTCAAGGGATGCAATACCGATGACTGTGGTCTATAGGCTCCAGAGCAGAGAAGCCTAGACCATTCTCCAGCAGCAAGGATGCTACATTGGGTGATGCATGATGGCAGGCCAACTTCCCGTGTTGTCCTTTAGTAATTGTTTCTCATAATAAAGATCAACTAAAACAGACTTACTCGTAGTAACGTGTGGCCCCTCCTATCGCGCACGAAGGGGCTAATTCTATGCTCGCTCAGGTACTTGAACAAGCCGCCGGCATCGTCCATCGCCACATACTTGGTCAACTCATGACCAGGGAAATTCTCCACAACTTCGTACGCTCTGAAGCTGAATTGCCATCCTATGGTGCTGCTTTGCAACATAATTGAATAGACTGACGGCGAAAGCCAGTCCGGTGTCCTTAATGAGCATTCCAAGCGATCGCTGAAGTTAAAAGCGAAGCATAGCTTGCCAAAAAGGGTTCGCTCGTGAGACATGTTAAAGACATCCACGACAGAGCTTTTGGAGTAAATGCTTTTGTGACTGGCAGTCCCACCAAAAGCGTTTGGCGCCGATTTCGAAGAGGAGACAAATTTGGGGTGTACGGTTGCATCAGAGGGCAATGAGTCTCTTCTAAAATCGGATATTTGCGTGGAGGACATCATGGCTCTGTTTACTCCTGATTAGTAGTTCAGTATTCAGCGATTTGATCCTTCCGCCGATTGGGTCAAAGTGAACCTACATCATATACTGGCCTTGTGCCATCTTGAACAAATTCAAGGCCTGGTCCAGCTTGGCGTCCAATGCTTTGATATCGTCCTTCTTGAGCACTGCTTTCGTTGATCCCAATTTGCGTCTATACGTAGAGCCACTGGTTGCCTGCTCGAGGAGATCGTCGATTATTCGCTGGAGCTCCGCTAGGGCGACGAGAGCTTTGATGATATACTTGTGGAGGAGCGTGCTGTTCCAAGACGTCGTCGGCAATAGACTGGTGGATATCTGGATTTCAGCGTCGATAAGGAACTCTTCCAAATCCTGAAGTTGTTCTGCCTTGTGAAAGAGCATCTTTGGGGTTTCTTTGACCTCGTTCCAGAGCTTCTTGAGCTTTACAGTGGCGACCCCAATCTTGGTGGCCACGTCCACGACAGCGAAAACGCTCGACGCGATACCCAGAGGTTCAGCCATTTTTCATAAATCACGAGAAGTGATATTCATTTGACCCTCGAAACAAAGTGTCGTAAGATGTGACTCGGAGAACACAGGAAGAAATTCGACATTGACGAGGACGCCTTGCAATATACGAGAGTGAGATTAAGGCTGTGTCCCTGTGCGCTGTGCGAGTGGAGGGTTGTCTCACAAGACGGGGTCTTTATTGGCAAACCCGCATGCAGTTTCTCGCACCTATGCACGATATGTCATCTTTTCCGCAGCACTCCCCGCAAGGAAATGATTTAATACTCGTCAATCCAAACCGATAATAATTCAAAAGTCAAAGAGCTATTACAGTCGTGGGGAATGCGGGCACTCATAATCTCATCGGGCTGTATTGGAACGAGAATGCAGGCAATCTGAACGCCCTTTTGGACGAACATTTCTATCATCCACGTCCGTGTGAAGTTGACGGCGGTGCGAGTGATGACTAGGCTTAAGGTCAATTTAAGACCCTTGGCCACTGGTTTTCCATGATACTCTTCATCAATTGTCCACCAGAAGATAACGAGCGGGACTCAAGTGACCTCTTGTCAGCAGCATCGTCAATCAACCATGACTTGAACTCAGGAACAGCCATGATAGTGTATGGATTCGTTTTTCGCTTTCACGGTTCACCAAAGTTTGAGTGTAGAGGCTCGATACAAGTTCGCACCTTCACAGAGTTTCCGAAGTTCACTAAGTTTGATGCCCATTAATGAGAACACATACGCATATAGCATCGCGGCCGACATTTGCTGACACCGGCGAAAAGTCCATAAGACGTGATAAATTAATGATCATTTCTACCCAAGACAGATGATTTCTTCTATGGTCTAGTTAGCGTTGTTAATGTTCTGAGGAGGTCCGGACTCGAGCGCTAAACAATCCAATCATCCAGAGCTATCTGCCTTCTTATCTCTAGGAGTCTCTACCCTACTCTTCAGCTGCCAGGAGATTTTGCATTCTCAGGTCGGGGGCCGAATCTTGCGGTACTCGGACCAGATCAATGGGGGTCGCTCCTCCCGATACCATTCGTCAACTCGGTCATTCTCTACATCCATAGGATTTACATCCTCCTCTATCCAGCTACCGGGAATCGCCAACTCAGGTTCTTCGGTGCCAGATTGCTCTATCAAGTGCCAGAAATCTCCAGCGAAGTCTTCGTATTCAAAAGCCCACCAAACCCTCCAGTGTTCTGGTCGAGAGCCATATGTGATAGCGATGACGGATATTCTGCTTGACGGTTGGCCACTTCTAGTTGCGTAATTGCTTATCCGCCGACCGTATTTCACCACCTGTTGTTGATGGAGTAGTTTTTCATTTCGACCGTATCTCAGGAGGTCAACGCCGCACGAGAATAACGCGAGAACCCAAAGCTGGACCGGCCACTGGATTTGTGGCAGCCATTGGGTTGAACCTCTCAGTAGACCAAATATGGCATTGAAGGGGGTTCGTCCTTTAGCACCATACGGGAAAAAGCCGTAGTCATCAATGTGATTAGCACCCTCAATGTCTAAAGCGACGTATTTTCGAACGGGTTCGAACCATCGATGCTGGGAAATTGGCACACTTCGGTCGAATCGTCGTTGTGCGAGATGTACTGCCATTTGGCGGACAATGGTGTGTATAAAAGAGCATACCCCTGGCTGGCGAGATGCTTTCAGAAGAGTGTATGGATCACGCCTTGCTTCTGGTAGCCAAGTCAAAAGAAGTTCGAAATCGTCGATGGGCTTGATAGACGTCGCCTGACGTGCGTGTCGCAATCTATCCCTCACGGGCAACAAGAAGTACTCGTTCCCCATCAGGTTACTTATGACGTTATGCGGAATATGTTGACCACTCGCAAGGAACTCTTTGGGGCCGTCAAAAGCCTCTTCGTCCACGCCATGATCTCTGGGCATCTGAAGAATCTTTCGCGCAGGATAAGGACCATTCCGGGCAAGTCTTACATGTGACTGGAAACCCGGTAAGAGCATAGACCATAGCCAAGTAGGACTTCATCCAGTCAGTTAAGCATTGCGTTTCTGATCCCAGGAGAGCTCACCCAGAGAATACACCTGTGTTCTGCTGAGACATGGGAAGCTTAATCCCCATTTCAAGCAATAAACTTATGAAATTCACACTGCCGTGGCGACAAGCCATCTGTTCCAATCACAAGTCAGTGAAATTCGGCATATAAATCGCATATTACTTGCATGCAGCAAAGTCATTCCGTCAACCGTACGTACGAACGGGGACATTCTGTGTTCGTCTAGAAATTTCAAGATAGCTACACCGTTGTCGTCCCGGAAGTGCTTAATTAAACCGATTTCGTAAAAAGTCGGAATCACTTCGTAGGCTCGCAAATGAAACCTCCATCCTGTGATACTTTTGGAGGCTATTAAGGAGTATACTGACGAAGAAAGCCAGTCTGGTGTCCTCAAGGAAAACTGGAATCTCTCACGTGAGCCGAGTACAAAACGGAGCCTGCCAAACACTGTGGAGCTGGGCGAGATGGTGAAGATGTCTGGGAGGTCGGTGATAGTGTGAATGAGTGTACGATTGGCGACCTCGTCATCGGCATCTGAGCAAGCTTCAGGGGAGTCGTTGGTATTCTGTTCGTCGTCTGATTTTTCAATGTCTTCATGTTGGCCGTTATCTGGACTTTTGACGTTTTCCTCCTGTCTTTCAATAGCCAGGATTGGGTTGGTCATTATTGTTGCTCTGTTCACAAGGCGCGTGATATTAGCAACGAAATGTGTAAATGAAGCAGCGACAATTGTTGAACATACGCTGTGTATAGAGACAATGCTAGTTGAAACTGCGCTAAGGCCTCATCCAACTTTGCATCGAGAGCTTTGATATCGTCCTTCCGAAGGACGGCCTTTGCTGCTCCTATCTTGCGTTTGTATCGCCGACCAGTCGTGGATTGATCAAGCAGCTTATCGATCATGACTTGAATTTCGGTCGAGATCGCGCGGAATTTGCTGGCAAACTTCGTGAGGAGGGCGCGATTTCGGGCCAGCGCAGGCGGGGCATCAGGTGGGATTTGCCGTTCGGCTTCATCAAACAACTCGTTCCATTCTTGTATTTGCTCCGCCTTCCGGAGTAGCGTGTCGGGCATGTCATTGCATTCATCCAATACTCTCTTCAGACTGATGCCAACCCCGCCAATTTTCGTGGTGAAATCCACGACGGCGAGAGCACCAGATACTATACCTAGGACCTCCGCCATGGTGGAAGATCAGGCTGATCAGCGATTGCCTAATGTTGATTCCTACTAAGGTAGGTAGGTAGGTTTGGTCGGGGAGGTGCTCGTCGGAGTTCACCAGTCAAGGTTTGTAATCAAATTAGCAACAAAAACACAGAGAAACTGCCTAAATCATCCGCTGTATCCCGGAAAGCGGCGCGGGGTTGTAGAATACTAGCCTGAGCTTTTCAAGGCTTTTCTGCATGAGGCTGTGCCGCAATGTCACGAGACTGTCGGTTATCCTGCCAAATCAGCAAATCAGTACCCATATTTTCATGCATCTTCGCATGTCAGTTTGTCATTGGCCAAGCACATCCGACGTGTGAAATGCCAGATACAGTGCCACCACCCCCTCCCAGTCTGGGATGCGCTGACAAACAAAGCTCCGCCAGTAGTTAAAACAGTTTCCCACTGACGAGCGTGCGGAGCCGGAATGGGAACTTATTAACATGCTAACCAAGTGATACATAAGCGAATACCAGGAATGATTACTTGGATTTTGGAAACGAAACCATGGAAGAAATGGCTCTCAGTACAAAGTGTCGACATCATTCATCGCATACAGCCGCAGTAAAGAGAAGTCTAGCGCTGAGGTGCATCTGGAATTCTCTTGGACAAGTAATATGCCTATTGTGAATACTCAAGATTGAGATAGTTCGTTCGTTCACCCGCACTAATACTTAATTGGAATCATGAACTGCCGTCACCGCGAACGGGTTGGCCGTGAAAGTCCCGTTCGGGTCAGCCTTCGCCCTCGCCCTACCAAGCCTCTCATACTTCTGCTCATCCTCATAGTAACACCGCCAAACCCTCTCATCCCCAAGGTTCCAATCTCCATGAGAACCCCAAAGAAAGCGTCGGTCCTGTTTACTGAACGAGCTGTCCGGCCCATTCATCACAGCATCATTCTTCGCCTGCCACGCGTCGGCATACTTCTTGGACTCGGCGTCCGCCTCATGGAAGCAGTCCAGCACCTGAACAACGGTCGTGTCTCTCCAGCTGTACGAGGTGCCGTTGTTTCTGTTGGCATAAAACCGCGACTTCTCCCCGCCAAAGCACTGAATCTGCACCGCCAACTTGCACCGCAGGTACCGCTCGTAGTTCTTCTCACCAGGCTGGCCATCGAGGTACTGCTTCGGGTTGTAGATGAGGTCAATCCGGTCCACGACGTCTTTGACCCACCCGTCCTTGAGGAGATTGGTCGAGTTGGTTGAATAGGCACGCTTGACGTACGGCAGATCGAACTCGCGCTCCTTGGGGAAGAGCCACTGGCCCGTCATATCCGACATTTCCATGTCAAACTCCCCAAACTGCAGCATCTCATTCTCCAAGCGGCTCTTGAGCTGGCGGTAGTTGTCGAACCAGGCGTCCACTTTAGCGTCGTACTTGTCGTCCTTGCTGGTGGGACACCACTGCGCATAGAGGATGATCGACGCAGGGAATTTGCCGTTCAGGAACTCCAAGAACTTATCTTCGAGAACCTTCCTGATGTGCTCTTGCACGCGCTCCCAGACCGTTGCGTCATTCAGCTCCTGGAAGAGCGTGGTGATGGGGAACTCTGTGCTCAGGACGCTCACGCAGATGTCGAAGCCGCGGGGGAAGGTAGGGTCGGCAGCCATCTTGGCGACAGCTGTAAGCAGCTTCTCAAGGACTTCGCGGGAGTAGATCCAGAGCGCCTTGATACCATGTGGACCCTTGAAGTTGTTGGGGCCAGCCACTGTGCCTAGGTAACTCTTGGACTTGTACACCTCGAGGATGTAGTGCGTGATGATGCCAAAGTTTCCTGGGCTTCCGCCCAGAATAGCATAGAACAGGTCCGGGTCGTTGTTCTTGGTCACGTCGCGGATGACGCCATCATGTTGGACAATGCGAATGGTTCTGATGTTGTCGCCGAAGAGACCAAAGCTGCGACCGAGTTGGCCGTAGCCTCCAGTCTGACCATGCCCGCCGACATTGACAAAAGAGCATTGGCCCGTCGGGACGAAGAGCTTATTATGCTTGAGGTAGTGGTTGAGTTCTAACATGGTGGTACTCACGCCCACGTAGACCAGAGTGCGGTCCTCGGCGATGGGATCCTTGGGTTTGAGGACCATGAGATCTTTGTAAGTGTTGGAGAGGTCGATCTGGATATTGTTTCCGGAAGTAGAGGATGCACCAGAGTATTGGTGACCGCCACTCTTGACTGCGACGGCAACTTTATTGTCGCGCGCCCAGTTGACCGCCCTGATTACGTCGTCATCATGTTTGGGACGGACGATGAGACTGGGGTTCATGTCGTGTTCCTTTTGGTAGGTTGAAGATGCGTATTGTTGGTTGAAGAAGGCATAGTCCTGTTGTTCGGACTCATCGCCGGTACGGGAGTATTGCATACCCTCGAAGTCTTGCATGCGAGCCATGATGTTTGAACGTGACGAGACTTGAAATGATAGAGGATGGAGTGGTTGGTAGAAGATGCGTCAAAGATGAAGATGCGAAAGGCTTATATACCAATTCGTGCGGAACGGACCACCGACGAAGAGCGCAGGCCGCACATGTTAAACTGAGCCACTGTGGTATGAGTCTTCACTCTTGTGTTACTGTGATATGTGGAAGTTTCGTATGAGTGGCCAGTTTACACGAGATGCCGGTGACAAGGTGGTCAGCGGAACACGCAGCCTCGCCGTGCCGCGTTGCAGTCAGCCGTCTGCTGCGGACATTGACTGCCAGAGACGAATATGGCAAGTGTATGTACGATTGCCCGATACAACGGAGTGACCGTCCTCTTCCAGGCAGCCTCGGGGCACGGAATTGCTTACAGGTGAGACAGGCCAATCGAGTGGCTGCCTGGTCACAGTGATAGCCTTCCGATTGCTTACTTGCAACCCATTCCGCAGGCCGCAGCTGTTGCAGCTGAATCTCAGGTGGAGTCTTCAATAATACGACCCAAGCAAGGCCATAGGCGGGCTGCCCGGACAATGCACTCAATAGTGAGCCAATGGGCTCTCGATGCACGCTCGTTTGGCGAGGTTGAAGATGCATTCACATGTTTTTGTTTTTGTCTTCCCAATGAATTGGGTTGAATTGATGAGCACACAAAAAGATGTGCAGAGCTGAGTCCATATGTTCACTATATTCTCACCCGCATCCAAATAGTCGTTGTCTTGTGCGGTCTGCTCTCCACTTTCGGAGATGGACCACTCTCCGCGAGTTGACTCGCACGACCAGACTTTCAAGTAGCATGCTTCCGAAAGAACCAACTCGGGTTGATACTTTGAAATAACTGGTCGCTTTGGCTACGGAATTCCATCTCCCGAGGCCCCAAAGTGGCTTGAAAATGTTAGAATCGTGGAAGATTACGAGAGTGGGATGATCCGCTAGCATCCATAGACATCTTTTGCTTCCACCCCGCCACAACAAGTTGTCTTCGTGGCTCAGTCGGTAGAGCGTTGGTCTCATATTATCTAATCAATATGACCCTGCCCCAGGTAGAGACATCCAAAGGTCGAGAGTTCGAGCCTCTCCGAGGACATTGTTTTTGCTCTTTGTTTCTTTTTTCTCTCGCATCTTGATGATCCTGGCTTGAATGACACTCGCTGTGACTTTTGGAGTCGATCAAGAGAGTTTATCCCATGTTCCATGACCTTGACTTCTGCAGGCGTGAGCTTGGAAAGAGCGTTTGGCTGCATGGACCGTGCTTCTCCTCCACGTGACGCCGGCGAACCCCCAATGGCGAGTCGGGATATTTTCGGGACGTATCCGCCAAGACAAGGACCAGGGCGCCCCGGATGCCTCCCGCCCCCGCTGGTGCTTTGCTTCGTCCAACTGCCAGCCCCAATCCACCGCCCCCTTGCCCCTCCATCTTTCCTACGCCTCCGACACACCTTCGCCTGCAGCAGATCTGCCCATCGTCATCGACCGGTCACCCTGCAGGCGAGTCACACGGGTCCTTGGTCCTTGGAGGGGCATATTTCAGCCAAGACGCGCTGCGACCAATTCACCACCGGCTACCAGGCCATCTGATGGTTGTCCTGTCACAGCTCGCCCTAAACCATGTCACGGGCGCCTCCCACACAGACGATGCAGCCAAACGAGCTAGCTCTGACATAATGCATCCGATCGACTGGACTTGCCCTGCGACCCAGCCGTGCCTTTCTGGGGCAGGCGTTGGGGCAGATGTTTGGTCGCGCCGCCGGTACGAATACAGCTGCCCCGGCTGAGGGCTGAGACACGACACCTACTTGGGAGCGCCATTTCCCGTACAGCCTGCCTCCATCATCTCGTCCATCCTTCCTCGAGTCTCCATTCAACCAGGAACGCCTGCTTCTCGACACACACGGTCTTCCTTTGAGCCCTGAACCGTCAGCCTACCAACCACTTCGCCGCCAAGGCACCAATAACACCGAAATCTAGTCACACTTCCAACTGTTGATCCGAGTGACCTCTGAGAGGCAAACGAGAGACGAGAAAAGGCAGACCCGAGAATACCAGCACTTAAATACCGATCATCGCAGCAGTCGCAATCATGGGTGGGCAAGACGAATCCAAGAGCCCCCCGCATCCTACGCAGACGAAATGCAGAAACAAACCCGCCGAGAGCGTCGCTTCGACGACGTGGAAGCCGAGCTTCCCAACCCCACTGTCCCGACCTTGCAGTCGGCCTTCTTCACCGCCAGCGGCCTGCTGTCGCATCTGGGGAGCTACAACCCGTGGGGCAGACCCGTGACCGAGGATGACATCGTCTGGTTGATGGACAACACCGCATACAAGCCCTCACGGCTGGGCAGCTGGCAAGCTGAGTTCATCGCTGCCGTGTTCGAGAAGGAGCCCAAGTGCAAGGTGGTCGACATCGTGCAGGGTGTCGCAACAAAGTTGGGACTCGCTGATGATGCGGAGGAGTTGAAGACGATCGAGGAGAGGATACTGCCGTTCTTGTGGGACGTCCAGCCGTCGCGGCACCTGCGGGTGATCAACCACAAGAAGGAACTGAAGCTGGGCCCGTCGGCGTCAAACGGCATTAGCACCGACACGTTGAAGATTCACGAGCAGCCGGCGGGAGCGATGGTTTCGTCGAGTGCCATGGTGCCGCAGGGGACGTCGGGTTTGCTGAAGATGCACACCTTCTTTGCGGAGCCTGAGGGGTGGTCCATCATTTCAGGTATGTATTTTGAATGCTTCATGGCGTGGACATTGGCTAAGAGCTGCAGACATCGATGACACCATTAAGCTAACCCAGACGAGCGATCCCATTGGCATCCTGCGCGAGACCTTTGTCAATGAGCCAACACCAATCGAGGGCATGCCGGAGCTGTACAAGAATGTTCAGGCGATGCTGCCCCAGGGCTCTCCATGGTTCTACCTCTCCGCGTCTCCGTACAACCTCTATCCGTTCCTGAGGGAGTTCCGAGACCAGTACTACCCCCCTGGAACCATCATTCTCCGCGACTCCAGCTGGAAGACCGTCGCAGGCTTGCTGTCGGCGTTGACGCTGGCGACGGAGCAGTATAAGGTGGAGCGCATCAGAAAGGTGCATGAATGGCTTCCCAAGCGGAAGATGATTCTCATTGGCGACTCGACGCAATCGGATCCCGAGGCTTATGGCGACATGTGAGTGCGCACTGTCTCGAACATCTAGCACTTGACTAACATTACACAGCTACCGCCAGTTCAAGGGTTGGGTCAAGCTCATCCTGATCCGCAAGGTGACAGACATCGCAGCCGTAGGTCTCGCCGCCAAGAACGAGCCGGAGCGCTTCGAGAAGGCGTTCAAGAACGTTCCCCGCGATGACTGGTTCGTTTTCGAGAATCCGGTCGACTGCAACAAGATTATCCGCGACGTCATTGCACAGGGCTAAGCATCATTGCCGGAAAATGTGGGCATTGTCGGTTTAAGGAGTCTGGCGCTGCATGATGTTTTTCCAATTTGAACAGACACGACAGTAACGACCTCAAGTCTCAACAGAAGTTACGTAGCGAGCCTAATTGAATCCATATCTGCAGAAGGACACGCTCCCCAAGCCAATTCGCTGCGTCGCGTGTGTGAGATGGAGAATGCTGCAGCCCAAGCCGTGAGATTGCGGAGAAGCCCCCTCGTCCGCAGCAAACCAGCCGGCGGCGCCGTTGTCAGCACCGCCTCACTGAGCCTCCCTCCCGAGCTAGTTCACCAACCGGCTTTCTCCAAATGGCGTTCTACCTGCAATCCGTCGCCAATTGGCCGCATTTTGGTGCTATCAATGCGCTTCAGGCAGACTGCCAGGCAACATTGGCCTCACCCATCCTTAGTCTTCGGCGCCGTGACTCATCCGGCGGCTGCCTCCGTGCTCATGCTGTCCACTGGATGAGTGAAGCGGCCTGCATTGCGGCTCACGGCTGCCTGCCTTTAAGACATTGATAACCCCGAGCTGCATTTATCAGGCTGTTTGCTGTTTTTGTAATTAGATACAACAAGTTTCAAGAGCGAATCAACCAATTCAATCGATCGTCAGCCATCCGGTCGCGACAGACCAGGCAGCGACACCACGCATCCAGACGAAGCCATCACCATCACCAACATCATCAACAACATCACCAAAATGGCTAATCTAACCCTTACAATCCCCCTCGCGCCCAACCAGATCCACTCCTCCTCCAAGACCCTCCTCGGCCTGCCCCTCGAGCTTCGCACACAAATCTGGCGCGCCGCCCTCGTGTCCCCGCCAAAGCACTCCCTCGACCACCACGCAGACTGCCACTTCCGCCAGAACCACACGCGCACCTCCATCGAGCCGCCCGCGCACCTCGTCCTCGAGCCCGCGGTCGAGCTCGTCGAGCCGCGGCTGTACCCTTGGGACTCCCCCTCGCAGTGCCGCTGCGCGAAGCGCCGGGGTTTGAACCTGCTGCTCGCGAGCCGGCAGGTGCACGCCGAGGCGGCGCCGCTGTTCTGGGGCGAGAACACGTTCGTGTTTGAGAGCTCGGACGAGTTCACCGTCGCGGTGGGCAGCAAGCTGCGCGAGGCGTACCGGCGGTTGCTGCGGAGCGTGTACGTGGGCGGGTTCCAGGAGGCGGACAAGAGTCTGAAGACGAGCTTGAATGTGTTTACGGGGGAGTACCTCGAGCAGCCGATCCAGCGGTGGTGCCAGTTCTGGGGGTGCTGAACCAGTGCCGCGGGCTGCGGGAGCTGGCGATCCGGCCCGAGGTGGTGCGGAAGCACGCGGTGTACCTGGCGAAGCTGGGCGAGCGGCTGCCGGAGCTGCGGAGGCTGGAGATGACGTACGTGGGGAAGCACAAGGACCGCAGCTGTCTGTACCGGCGGGACTGGGGCAGCTTCCGGGGGTGGGATCGGGATGTGCAGCGGGGGGTCGTGTTTGTGAGGGCGGCGGAGGAGGTTGAGCTGGAGAGGCTGAGGGGGATCGACGCGAAGGGGTGCAAGGAGATGTTCCGGGGGTTCACGACGAACTTTTGCGTGTATGTGGATCGGATTGTGCGGGAGAGCTTTTTGGGGTGCGAGGATGAGGAGGGGCAGCTGGATTTGTTTGAGGGCGGGGTCAAGGTGAATGATGCGCAGAGGGAGTTTGTTGTCGGGCTGCCGAACGGGACGGAGACGAGGATCGTGTTTATGGGGGTGCCGTTGAGCAAGGAGACGAGGGTGAGGTTGGCGATGGGGCGGATGGAGAGGGATCGGAGGTTGAGGGCGGAGGGGAAGAGGACGCCTGCGGAGGAGAAGTTGTATGAGGAGGGGAGGAGGAGGAGGGAGTTGTGGAAGGAGATGGAGGCTGATGAGGAGACGCGCGCGAGGCAACGAGTTTTGGATGGGAGGAGGTGGCGGGATGAGGATAGGGCCGAGGAGGAGAGGCGGGCGCGGGAGGCTGAGAGGGCTGAAGTGATGAGGGCTGCTGATGTTGCGAGGGATGAGAGGAAGATTGAGAGGAAGAGGGGCGGGAAGTTGGGGGTGGTTGAGGTGAAGGATGTGGTTGAAGAGGAGCCCGTGGAGGTAGTGGGGAAGACGAGAGTCACCAAGGCTGGGGTGAAGGAGGAGAAGAAGACCGGCAGGAAGAAGAAGGGGATGGGTAGGAAGAAGGGAGGCGTGAGTGAGATTGAGGAGGGTTTGGGAGACTTGGACTGGGACTCCTGGGACCCTTCTGGAGATGGGTGGTGAGAAGGACAATGACTATTGTGATAATGATACCCATATGATTGTACGATTTGGACAGAAGGTTTTCTCAAAAAAGAAATATAAACTTGAGTGTGTTCCAACGATGCAATACTAATCTACATCAAAAGATAGTGAGCTCAGTATCTGCAATTTGTTTTAACCAGGCTTTGTTCGCCCGGCCTTCCAAGCCCTGGATTTTGCCCGTTGCCCAACCTATTCTTCTGTACGCATTCTCCGAGTTAGAATGTGGTTGTAAGATCATGGCTTTGTAGTAGGTCGAAAGCGAAAACTCCGAACTGATCGCGAACAGCAAAAGTGTAATGCGACCCTCATCCGCAAGCTCATATTCCGTCGCATCCGCTTGAACACGCGCGTTTAGTCCCACCCCGAAGTCGCCATCGGGTCGAATCGAAAACATTTCAACAATGTAGAAATCACTGGCTTTCTTCTCGTATGAACATCGGAAACATTTGCCTCGCACTTTTAACCATCCATCGCTCGCATCAGCCATTCCTCCAAATGAGTTAGCATTTACACCAACGCCCAGGATTTCGAAGAAAGTAGGATCTTTGGTGAAACGATCCGGTCCTATTGAATCAACATAGTCTGCCAGAACTGAGCTGTCCACAGATGCCCATGACCAGGAAGGCGCCCGATACCGGCTGGGTAGCTTTGTCAAAGGGCCTGAGGTATACCGTCCCAGCTGTCTATAGAGTTGAGATTTCCAAACGCCTGCCAGATATGTGTCGCCAGTAAGCTCTTGGAAGACCTTGGCCACACCCACAAAAGCGAGAAGCTTGTCCTCGGATTTCGTAAGCTTGCATTGTGAGTACAGTGTCACCACTTTTGACCAGAGATCTATTGTGGCTTGCGTCATTTGTCCGTGAGGAGCTTCGGCGCCCTGTTGAGTAGAATCTAACAATTCTTCCATGATGCTGATGGATTCTCTGAATCCTGGAAAGGTCCCCTCCCATTTACGGCCTTCGCAGCATTCCCAGCTGACACGCTGACCATGGAAGGAGAGTAACCGTGGAGCCAGAAATCTTTCCTGAAACACCCATCCTCGGTCCGTCAGAGATTTTGAAGTATTGTGCTGCCTGTCATGAAATTCACCATCGCGAACAACGTATCTCTGGAGTTGTCCTGATGATAGACTTGTTTCCACCAGACCAGATAGGACATCATTTGGATTTCTATATCGGAACAGCCCCCCTCCGGGATCCGACGAGTCGCAGGCCAAAATATTGCAACGGAATTCGCGTAGACATCTCTCATGTTAGGTGCCTCCTGGTTCCAATCCTGGCTGCAGTCTTGCACGATGCAGAGGCAATCAATCCATACGTACTTGAAGCCAAGTTTCCGGGATACCACGATGAAGTCCTTGAATGTCTGGGGTAGTTCGGCGATCGGGTTTCCGCCAAGAAAGCCCCCCAACGTCGAAGTATTTAGCATCAAGGCTTGCGGCTTTAATCCCCATCTGTAACTGAGTGTTGCGTACCGAACATCTAGTAGCTTGCTAGCATTGTCCGCAGTGATAATGAGCTTCCAACTGTCATCTTCGGCCTGGCCAATATCTATCAGCCGCGAGGGCAGCCACCCGGGCCTACGAGTCGGTAGACTCGGACATTTGCCGTGGGTTAATCGACAAGACTGGTACCAGTCCACAGCTCTTTGTAGTGTTTCGGGAGATCCTGTATTGTGATCAACGGGAGCGATCGCCAGTCCATTGCTGAAGAAGTCCCCTTTTTTCGTCAGTGCATCAGCTCCAAAGGTTCGAAGGCTTGGGCTTACATTCTACACTAGATAAGTAGAATATAGCTGGGTCATTTGGGTCGCAGAGTACCGCTACAGGACTCTGCTGATATACACTTATCGAGAAGACCACTGCACCCCTCTTCATGAGTTGAACACGCCAACAGTATGTCAAAGGACACCAAGTGTCCGTACCAAAGCATTCCCACGCCTTGGCGCGTCTTTGGTCGTAGTTCCATACTCGATAACATATGAGGCATTCATCCTTAATGGCTTTGAGGAATCGCTCAAAGGTTTGACCTTCTGGCGTGGAGATGCAGTCTGTTTGAATTGTCTGGGGCGTAGACTCGTGCCATGCTGTTATTTGTCCAAGAACAAAACGGCAAACTGAACACAGGGGCGACAATGGTCGGGAGTAACATGCGAGTCTCTCCTTCGTCTGAGTGTCCGAAGCAGGCGAAACGTCGGACGACATGTTGAGTTGTCCACGAATTTATCGACAAGATGACAGAGGACCAACTTCTGACCCATTGCGGGGGGCCTCAGCCTCTATCTATCGGCTGCATACCAACAAACCCACCCGTACCTGGCGTCATCTTCATAAGCGACCCAATCAAATGGAGGGGAGAAGAACTGTGCATAGCCGATGGGCGTATTCATTCCAAGAGGCGCATTTTCAGAGTTTGAGAGAGGCTGTGTTTGGAAAGTTCAGTATCACGATACAATAGCAGCCTGATGAAAGACACAGGAAAAAACAACTCGTCGTATCAATGTTTGCAATCTTTGTTCATAAGTCCATAAGCCTTGTTCAGCTTTCTGATGCCCCTCTCATTCCCCATTGTTCATTGTGCACCCTCTGTTCTATTGTGCGCCAGATAATATAAAGGCAGGCTAGTAACAAGCAACCAGACTCCTAGGGTAAGGCTTGTAAAACGCCACAGCGCGAGGAATTCAATACTACAAACTCATACGCTCACAAATTCTGAAAATCTTTGCGCAACACCATCGACACTCCCTGCTTCCGTCGAGTTTAGCCGATATGCCTGTCCAACAAACCCTCAAGTCCGAGACACAAGTACTTGTCCCCAACGATATCCTCTTACTAATTTTCGATATTCTGATTGATGAAGCAATTGAATCTCAGGAACCTATTACCTGGCTACTGCTCTACGGCGACGTAGAAACGTGGACTGGAAGACTTTCCCTCGGAGTTGCCAGCGAGGAGGACGCGCAACACAAACAAATGGAGCCTAGGTATCGAAACCAGGTTCTTAGACAACGATTTCAAGCCACCGGCCTGCTTCGTCAGGTAAGCAAAGCAACCTGCCACTTGATTCACCGGAAATTTCGCCCGGCCACAGCATTCTATCTCCTGGATGACAAGCCCGTCACAGCGCTGGTCCTCCCAGATATCGACCTTTTCGCAACAACACACCTACCTTATGCGTGGAACACTTTCAAATCTCTGGAGCCAGAGGTGACGGCCGACGATAAGCGTCTCATACTCACCTTGCACAACCCGAGAAGTGGAGCGCAGGCAGTTCTAGACTACATTCAGCACTATCATGTGCCTCTCCTGGACTGTACCGATCCAGCCCGCCATGACCGTCTAGCAATAACGTTGAAAATGCCTAATCTCAAGGAGGTATGGATAGAGTGTGGCTGGATGTGGTCGCAACGTTATACCCGGAAAACTCGACACGTAGGCATCCGACGGATCAGCTCTGTGATATTTTCCCATTTGCACAAGCTGCAGCCTGTGTACCGAGAGGCATACCCCGTCTTTCGGCAGCTGCAAAAGCGTGGTGTCAAACTGTACTGCATCGGCAATTGGCTCGTGAAGCTCAAGGTAATTCAGATCTTCGTCACGAAAGATGACACTCAAATGCAGTGGGTAGAGCCGAACTGCCGCGAGTGTTTGACGACAGGAAGCCCGTGTGATGCAGGGCAAGATGTGGACGCAGAATCGGAGCCAGACTCGGGCCCAGATTGGGACTCAGACTGGGATCTTTATTATCAGTCACCTGTAAGTGATGATGCAAGCTGGGATGCACAAGAATTATTTTAGTCCCCCGCAGATGGATCCAAGGGTGGAGCGGCGGCGTTGTCGAATTCAGGAGACATGGAAATGTATGGGCATGGTCCGAGTAAGTCGAAAGGCTTTCAAGTTGGTGTCAGCTATGAACAGTCAAATTGTTTTGCTGCGTGTTCTTTCCAAATTTGGCCAATACCTCTTCTTATACCCCTATCATAGCGACTGAGGGCACGGAGGACCCAGCAACATACTGATTCAATAAAGCTTCCCGGAATGAGATTGATTTCTGCTGTCACAGACGGGTAGATCGACTCTCAGCGTGGCACCGACAGCCCGCACGGTCTACATTTGCTAGTAGTAATTCGTAGTAACAGCATCTGTTCATGGCGTTGTTCGGTTGGATCCATGTGGCTAGTTTCTTCAACTGGCCACTGAATGTAAGCCTTCCACTGATCATCGAGACGTTCGCTTATGGAATGGATGAGTCGCGTTCCGTGCCCCTTCAGAAACCAACGTGTTTCGGAGCGATGAACTAGAACACAGAAATGATTCAGCACGATTAGAGCCCAAGGCTCTTCCTGTTGAAGTAGGACGATATAATGATTATGTAAAGCACCAGCCTAATGGTTAATTGCATTTCGTAAGGGGGTGTTGTGATGCCGCATGGAGGCTAATGCCGAGAGCACATCAGGCGTAACAGCCTCGCAAGTCGGAGAAAGCACTATAGAGATGTAGAAATTGTAAATTCAATTCAAATGTTTGATAGCCAGCCATAATGCTAGATAATTTGGTGTTATCGCCAAGGGGTGTAGGCAGCGCGTGTATGCCTAGCAGACAGGTAGAAACATCCTGTGGCATGCCTGGTGCAGCTGGAGTATATGGCATGACCTCACCACATTTTAATTCTGAACTTAGCTTATAGCATGACTTCATTGCGAGAAGAATGACGTCCCCTTCTGTCTGCAGGTTTTGCGTGTGTTGCAATATGTTTTCGCTTTGCGGTGTGCCTCGTCTGTCGCGTGGGCCTGAATCTTCCAATGACGGTGGCTAGCTCACTTCTTATTGATATGCGTCGATCATTTCTCATGAGCTTCTGGACGCTTGAAATACGGTATACATAGTACCTGGTATATTTCATATGCACCAATTCTTCCTAAGTACTAGCTCATCTTGGCTCAGGGTGGGCTGACAGTCTTCTTTTTGTGTAGCACTCCCTCAAAGATGCTAGGAGACAACCGCCTTCAGCCCAGAAAAGGAGAACAGCGTTTTCCCGAACTCGGTAGGTACGGGGATATCATGTGAGTGACACCCAAGTTGCGAGGTCTACGAATGCTCCATCGCTGGAATGTGTCCAGGGATAATTGATAGAAGTTAAGTATTCGGACCAAGTAATGAAATGTGATGCCCCCTCCACAATTCCTCTCCTCGTCAAAATATACACGCAAATCTCACGGGATTATCTGTACACGCTAAATTCTCATGGGACTTGGATTAGGCGGAAGGACACAGATGCACATGTATCGTAACTCAAAGTCGAAAGTACTTCACTCGCTGATCCAGTGAACGAATATGTGGTATAAAGAAAGTGAAATAGGCGCCTATGAATTAAGTGGACCGCCTTGCTTGAATCCATCTCTGCCAAGTCCCTCAACTTAGTTCCTGATATACACAGTTAGAAACGACGACCGCTTATCTTTGTTTTTGGTTAAAGTATCACAGCTTGCCCCCTACCTGAGCTGGTCAAATGTATCAGAGCAGAGGCTGGCCGGGATCTCTTGGTGATGCCTGGCCTTGCCTTCACATTTTTCAAGCTTTCAAATAATGATTATGAGTAGGATGAGCAATTCACTTGATGAAACAATCAATATTCTGATGCCGAGAACAGAGGGTAGCATTGTGACCAAGCTTCGCAGGTTCTCGACCGAGTGGTCCACTCAGACGAGACCCTGTTGCAGCCACCCTGGGTCCTCTTGAATCGCGCATTGCAGACCAGAGTACTGTGATCTCGGTGTTGGAACGAATTGAGGCGACGGCCCGAACCCCCCCCCCTCCCCTTTCTCTGCCACCCTCCAGCTTGATTTTCCTTGCCACGGTGTGATTTTTCAACGGCCGGAGCTCAACTTGTTCATATCTCTTTTCTTTATCCTAAACGCGACGGCAGGCCTAATCGCGAAACAGCTAAAGATCTGCGTCAGAATCAGAGCTTAGGAGCTTGATGAGAAATGGCTGTTTGGGAAAGAGCCAGCCCCGAGGTCCAGACTTTCATGAATTATGTCCACCAGCTCTGGCAACCAACGCCCATTCAATTAGAGCGTGTTTTAAACGCCCCCTGCATATGAGATGTGACGAATGGCGTCTGCCCCAGGGTCTTTTTGCTCGCCAAAACCAACGGGGCATCTGCGTGCGTGGGTACGTACTCCCACCCCTACCTAAAATTCCCACTCTCCTTTTTGCTTAAGTAGACAGGAAGGCTCGTCTCCTGACAGTACCGATCCCAAATCACCCACGCAGTCCAGCGGAGGTTTTTCCAACGTCGATACCTTTAAGCTCTTCATTATCATGACAGCAACTATCATGGACCACTCGGCTCTAGAGGAGCTGTACCACGCCGAGACAAGAATGCTCTTCGACACGGTTAATGGGCTCTCATCTCTTGGTGTTGTCAAAATGATCCACCCACCGCGAATCATCGTCGCGGGAGGTCCATCGTCCGGGAAGTCATCTATATTGAAAGCCATTTCCAATGTTCATTTCCCGACTCAAACGGGCCTTCGTGCTCGCTTTCCAACCGAGCTAATTCTTCTCCACGATGAAAAAACACACGTCTGCGCGTTGGTTCGATTCGCTGATAGGTTCAAATCACCCAAGTTCCTCGCAGCATCCAACCTGGACGAAAAAGCAGTCGATCAAATATTTTTCGACGCAAGAAAACAGATGGGTGTCGCAGGAGCAGATCGCGATTCCAACATTTTTGAGGACACCCTGCAAATCAGCGTTAAGGGCCCCCACCTATATCCTCTCACTCTCGTCGACCTGCCAGGCATTTTCCGCCTAGGTAAGGAGCAACACCCCTTCGAGGAAAAAATGGTCATGGATATAGTAGAACGCTATGCCAAGCAGCCCAACAGCATCATTCTTGCTGTAGTCGCTGCCGACAACTTACATGTTAGCCAAGGTGCTATGCGTGCAGTCGTGAAGCACGACCCTGCTCAGACCCGTACGCTCAGGGTTGTTACAAAGCCAGATCTCTTTTGGGGTGGCCTAAGAGAACTCACGCAGCTAAAAATTGTTCAAGAACGCGAGGATGTTCACAACTTAGCACTAGGCTGGCACGTATTACGCAATCGACCGGAAGACGAGCAGGAACTTAGTCCTCGAGACAGCGATGAGGAGCAGTTCTTCAAGTCAGGGGCCTGGTCTTCAGTTCCGACTGTTGATCGCGGGGCAGCAGCCCTCCGATCCAAGTTGAGTAACATACTACTCAATCACGTCAAGAAAAGCCTGCCGCCAATCATCATCGATATCCAAACTCAATTATCCAAGCGAGAAGATGAACTGAAACGACTTGGACAGCCGAGACTCACGCCGCAACATCAGAGGGCCTACCTTGTTGACATCGCTCAAAACTTTCAACGACTGATGTTCGATGGTATCCGTGGCCATTACAATGATCCGTTCTTCGGAGGTCTCAAGAAGACGCATAGAAAATTACGCTCTGAACTCCGCAATTTCAACCGTGCCCTCCAACACGTTCTCCGTGTTTCGGGCCGCGCAGTGCTAGTGCCTTCGCACATCTCTAATGAGCGACAGCAGCTTCCAGCTCCGGATTCCCTCCAGAAATATGTTGGCATTTACACTGGTAGAATATCTTCCAAGACCACCTACGGGTTCGACATATTTCCTGAAATGGAGCGATGTGCGGCTGCAAACCAAGGCATTGAGTTTCCTGGATTCACAAACATGGACCTGATTATACAACTGTTCCAGAAGCAAGCCGAGCCATGGCAGAGTATCGCCGAAACTCATCTGCGGGTGATCATGGATCTTGTCAAGGTCTTCATAGAGGAAGCACTTGAGTATGTTGTGGGAAGTCCAAGCTCAAGCAATATTGCAGGCGGTATTCTCTCAGCTTATGTGGACATATTCTTGGAAGCGAAGGAGCAACTTCTATTCGAAAAGCTTGGCGAACTCCTGCGTCCTTTCAAAGAAGGCTACGTGTTGCCTTTGGACAATGAACTCAATGATGTTACAGAGAAGACCCCAGATAGATTGGCTACGGGTCCCGGGTTGACGCAGAAAACTCAAAACACCCCTTCGCTTCCCGTTCACAGCGGCTTTGGGACAGACCGCGTCATGGAAATGGTGCAAACGTTTCACGATGTAAGCCGCAATCTTCGAAACACGGCATACAATGTACATGACTGATCCTTTCTCTGCAGATGGCGTTGAGAACATTCACTGACAATCTCATCAATCTTGGGGTTGAAAGCTGCCTGATTCAATATCTACCTGCGATCTTCACACCAAAAATGGTGGCTGGCATGGACAATGAGAAGCTGGCCGAGCTTGCAGCGGAATCCGAAGAAGTTTGCATTCGCAGGGTCAAGCTAAGGAGTGACGTCGAGCTGCTCATGCAGGGGCTTGAGCGATGCCGCCGACATGCGCCTAGAGCAAAGACAAGCGGTGAGTTTTACCTCTCACTAACAAACTGATGTCAGAGATGTTTCCATCCGGGTCTTAAGTTTGTTCCATAAAGATCCTGCAAACAGGACACGGCCAAAACATGTGTGCAGATTCATGGCCCAGTTGCAGGGAGCCAAGATACTTGAGATGACTGGACAAGGGCTAACGAAGCACCTAGTGCCAATAAACGAAAACAGACATGGAAATGGAAACGTCAACAAAGGCGCAGAAGCAAAGGCTTTCGACAGCGATTTCGATGATGTTAGTCACCAGGCAAAGAGACCAGCTTTCGTGTTCGGAAAGTCTATTTCCCCGACGATTGAGCCTCCACCTTTCAGCACAAGAGTGGCTCCCGAAGATCAAGGCGCGATCAATGGCGGTCACTCGGGTCCTGTCTTTTCCTTCATTAATCTGCCCCCCTCAACAGAGTCCGACACACGAGCATTCACGAGACAAATAAGTGATACTGTGGGGCCTCCCGCGGCAGCACCACCCTCAGCCGTTGATACCGGGCGAACGCAATCTCCAAGTTTTGATGAGTTGGACTCTTTGTTAGCGTCGCTAAACACGTCGCTAAACACGTCGCTAAACACGTCGCTAAACACGTCGCTAGAAACGTCGCTAGAAACGTCGCTAGAATAGCCTGTCGCTGCGAAGGCACCACCTCAGATGGGCAATCTGTTCGACAACTCCTCTCCGTTTCCTAGCGGAGGGAAATTCGGTGGCAGGTTGGCGCCTTCAAAGCCAACATAAGATGACTCGGCTGGGCTGCGAGTCAGTAGTCCAGGGTCATCCACATCAATTCCTTCTAGTCAGAAGTCTCTTTGATATTGTCTAGACAGGAACATCGACAAAATGTAAAACTACCTTCTATGTTCTGTTCATTGTGGAGGGGTTCACCACCACTTTGCTGTTTATTGCCTTAAAATACTGGAACTTTTGCGTGACTGTCCAATTGTTGATACTAATAAGGAGATACTATCAGATACTATCAATGCGACCGCCAACCGTGGTCAAAAGCCTAAGAATTCCCTCCCACTTGGCCAACATACACTCCGAAGAGAAGACTGAGTCGGATCCCCATTGTTCTGGCAGTGGTGGAGAAGGCACTAACTTGCTCTACACGTAAGTGAAGCTTAACAGCAATTGGGCTGCTCTCTTATCACCTTGCTGACTCTTTCAAAACTTTCAGAGGCCTGCCACGGTGCCGTCCGCTAGCTCTTGCTGAACGCTTGGATCCCGTGCTTGTCAAAGAAACTGTACGCAACGATGCAATCGAGCTTGTTCAACCTGACTACAACGTATGCCGTACATAGTCTTCTGTGTCACCTCTCAGCCTACCTACAAGGCCATCTCACGCCGGAGAGCCGCACCTATAGTCATCGGATTAGGGCCAGTGATTGCCAAAAAGACGCGAGAAAAGGGCTTCCAATGGCATATCACCGGCATAGAAACGGGGATCAGAGCTTTGACGAATCCTCTAGTTGTCCATCGTCTTGGAGGCACAGAAAAAATTCCTTTCTTCTTGATTTCTTTTCATCCTGCATTTTGGCACGCTCAGAGCTCATGGATCTCGTCCTTTCAGACTTGGTCCAGCTTTTCCGCACGGAAACTCCAAGAGCTCAACAAGTATTCAACTCTGGCCCCAGATCCTGTTTGCAATCTGTACAGTATATGATAGGCCATGATGTCAAAAATCAAGGTCACTATGGAAGGCTTCTTGTAACTCAATACCGCCATTCCGATAGTGCGGGTAATTGTGCTGATACTGTTTCAGGGCTATGAAGAGTTGGTCGACGGCAGAAAGGGTGAGCCGTTGGATTCGGTCCCCTCTGGCAATACTTAGCTACAGCAGCAAAGGCGTTTTCTAGCATTCTGTCGTGTTGGGCCTTTACAGGCTTCGAGATTTGTTGAAACGGAGAGTAAGATGAAGAGCGAGATGATGGGGCTGCATCAAAGTCGGCACATGCACGCAGAAGAAGTGGAAGCACAAAGCAATGGATTTCAGCAGTATCTCTGCACGTACCTAACAATTCAAAGTTGCCGCCCTCCGTAAGAATCCTCCGTAAGAACCCAGCAGCTGTACATGAATGATATAGAGTACCGACACATGTTTGTAAGCCTGGTTGTAGCCAGAAGTCAAGTGGTCCCGCGGACCTGTCCAGTTTTCTCTGTCTAGGTCCGCACATTGCTCGATCATCTGAACACATCTCACTCGATGGGCTTCTCGAGATTTGACAAAGATTGTTGACTTACACATGAAGTCTCGAGACGGGTACACAAGAGCATTGCTACTCGCAGTTGACAGAGGCGCCGTTGGCTGAGTGCATGTCATTTGGAACCTTTGTCTCCGGACTATTGGTGCAGCGGGTAGGTACAAAGCTATGTTTACATTATCATTTGACAGCGATCATCATTCTCAAGCTCTGTATCTTATTTCTTTGCGTCGCAATACGCTCATGTATGTTCTCTTGGCCTTCCGATAGGGAGTTGCTGTACCCAAAAATGACCGCCGACTTGAAGGCCACTGTTCGTAGTCGTAATGATATATTCTCTTCAACAACGTAGACGATGTGGTAGTCGGTGCGGGTAGGGGATGGGGTCCGGTAAGTCACTCGCGACAGTCATATTTCCATGACGTCGTGTCTAGTGTACTATGCAGAGATGAACCGCTGTATGTACACTTTTCGAAGATAGATTACAACATAAATGACGCGGATGGCTGTAAATGTGGCCTGCTTGGTGAAGCCACCATGAGCCGTAGTAGTCGGGTTCTGGATCACCAAATTCGGAGTTTGATGGTTGCGGCAACGATACACCCATACGCTGACTCGGGACTACGTGGGCGTCAACCGCCTGCAGGACTCCAGCTGTATGTGAGGGTACTTTGCGACGGGTTGAGTTGCAATAATACAGTAAACTCCGAGCACTTGGCAGAGATACCCTAGCCCATCGGAGAGCGTGAGGGAAAAGGTGCATATATAGATGTGTGTATGTGTGAAAGTAGGAGTCTCCTCCTAAATGCGCGCAGTGTTACTCTCAACATTCAAGTCAAACATACACGATTCTTTGAGAGTTCGTCACTGGTCTATCCTCGGGGCCGCCACCTCGTAACCCCCCACTGATCCAACAACCACGTCACTGCAAGACCAATTTGAGCGGCCGATACGAGTCTAGGTTGGGTAGAAAATGGCAAAACTCGAGATCCTCATTTGTGGCGGAGGGATATCTGGCAACGCCATCATCTTTTTGCTCTCAAGGCAGGATTATGACGTTACAGTTGTCGAACGGTTCTCCGGCCTCCGGGCCACCGGGTTGCAGGTGGACATCCGTGGGTTCGGTATCAACATTCCGAAGTGCCTAGGACTCGACAAAGAGTTTCGCGCCAGGGCGGTGCGAGAAGAAGGTCCTCAGGTGTTCAATAGAGCTGGTAAGTTCATCGCGTACTTTTCAGCCAACAGGACCGGGAAAGGGTTGCAGAGCTTCAATACCGACCATCAGATTATGAGGGGGGATCTGTGCCGTCTGCTGTACGATGCTGCAAAGGACCGCATCAAGTATCTGTTTGGGGTCTCTGTCAACAGCCTCACCCAGCGAGATGGCTTTGTTGACGTTTCTTTCTCGGACGGCGATGAGGGTCGATATAATCTCATAGTCGGCGCCGACGGACAAGGATCGCGTACCCGAAGAATGATGCTTGGACCTGAGCACGACGACCCCACCGAACCCCTGGGAGTACACATCGGTTCAATGTTATTTTACTGTCCCTGAGCAGGTGAAAACAGTGGCGTCTTGCAACTCCTTCATGAATCTTTCCATAGGACTCATTCCATGACTGTTTCTAGCCACCTTTTGTGCTACCTCGGACTCCAACGTGAGCCCCAATGACTCAAGACTGCGTACGAGAGCCTGTCCAACCTGTTCCTGATCTTCTTCGATACCAGCGATGTCCGGGGCATTATTCTCAGCATGTCGGTGAATTATTGTGCGATAGCCCTGGCGGTTGTTCTTGCTTATGCCCGTTGGGAAGGGAGCTATTGCCATCGTGTCGTTGGGTCGAGCACCCGTGCGCGCCAATGGTATCGGGCCTTCGGCTCGAGAAGGTCAGCACAATCTGGGAAGAGAGGGCTACTTGAAACCAAATTTTTGATCGTACCCGGAAACGGCATGCAATGGTCTTGACGCGCCTGCACGTGATGCCATATCGACCGCACTGGAAAGGTCGCTGAGTAAGTCGACAGGAAATTGAACTAGTACTATCGCACTTCGAAATTTCAAGCGAAGATGAGTGGCCGGAGAAAGGATTGTTCTTGAAGTCTTCAATAGGTTTACTCTTTCAAGGCAATCTATGCTTGGACTCACGTTGATCCTTATATACACAAGGGACTGGGAGAGGACCCAGCATGATCAATGTCATAATCTTTGACCATCTTTTGCTCGCGGCTGATAATCTGGAATGATCCGTTCAGATATGCAAGAATATTCCCAGGCAGAGAAACTGCAGAAACACTACCAGGGGTGGAAATATGCAGGGCTCTCAATGGCTCTCGATGATGCGAAGTCAATGCTACGGGTGGTTTTCCGAACCAAACTTGCAAAAAAGGCTCAGGCCCCATGTAGCTCGTCATCCCCGCACTATACAACGTGAACCGTGGAATTGGTTGCTATCCTAAGCCGGAAAGGCGTGAAGTGCTGCATCGGTCTCTGAGGATGGGCGGTCCGCAAGCCTGGTTGCAATGCTCAGGGGACGCCTTGGAATCGAAGCGGTCAATGCATGTATGGTCGAGTGGCCAGGCCGGCCGATGATTGAACAACACAGACCAAGCCCGAATGTGAAGACGACATAATCTGCAATATGATTGCTCATATATCTAAATCACGGAACGCAAGTTTAGCAACTGTCAGATAGACATGGGTAAAAGCCTGCGACGCCTGCTGTGTTTTTGCAGATGTGAAATTGCAAACCAGCTCCGAATGTGCAAAATGCAAATTTTCCCCAGTCTAGGCAGTGCCAGACAATGACTCCACCAGGGAGGCAATGAGATGCAATGGGATGTCCAATCAAGTTAAATTTGCACTTTGATGTCGTATTGTGTTGCAGTGATGGGCCAACTAGACTTGCAGGAGCTGCATATCTTGCGTATTTATCATTTATGATGGCGGCTCAGCTGCATATGCAGGTTGGAAATTGGCCCAGACCCGGCTTCGCCTGTCAGCCTGAGGCGCTTCATCATGGCCACCAAGTAGATAAAGCATCTGCTCCAGGTTAAGCGACGGCTGTCGAACCTCAACCGCAGATGTTGAGATGGTGCTTGTCACGACTACACACCTACAACAAGGACTTCGTATCCACTTCTGACTCCTCCCTGCTCGAGCCATTTCGCAGAAACCTAAGATGACCAAAGACTGGCGAAGTCTTCGAGCAGATGTCCATCAACTTTACTGCGAAGAGAACCGAAAACTCAGAGATGTGATGAAGATAATCGAGGCTCGTCATGGCTTTAAAGCGTCGTAAGTTGCATCGAATTATTGATACCTGCTCATTGCGTTGACCTTCTCTTTAGGGAGCGGTCATATCACAACCAGCTACGTAAATGGGGCTATATGAAGTACAAGCTCCATGATGGTCAACGGTCAAGTGACAAAGCTCGCTCCCCTTCACTCGCCCGTTCTTCTACCGCCACTGGAGACGAAGCTCTAGGAGGTCTCCTTCCAGCTGTGTCGAGTTCAGCAATGGAAACAAGGTGAGCTGCAAATATCCACTATGTTACGGTCAAGACTGACGCCAAATAAGTTTCAGCTCCACGACCAGCGCTCCGACGCTTTCCTGTCCAGCAACCCTTTCGAGCGACGTATACTCCAATGGACGTACGGGCCTGCCCGCACCATCTAGCGTTATTTCTTTTCCCGAAGTGGTTGCTCGACAGCTATCCCCAAGCACCGCTGATACTCTCCCCAGTCCTTATCGTGCGGATGGGAAAACGGATCTTCATCTGGCTGTCCTCTCAGAGGTAGCACAGGACAACATGAAAGTTAAGGTGGAACAAGTCTTGCGCAAAGATTCCTCACGAGTGAACGTCAAAGATGCTCAGGGCAATGGGGCACTTCACTATGCCACAGAGAGAAGCTTTGCGGAGATTGTCGCCCTCCTGCTTGACCACGGAGCCACGGTGGATGCCAAGGGAGGATTCGGAAAGACCCCGCTGCACCTAGCTGCATCCCATGATGTTTCCCTTGTACTTCTCCTCTTGAGACGTTGTGCAGATGCAACGGCAAAAGATGCTGACGGTAACACACCAGCTCACATTGCGGTACAACATTCCAAGCCTGAGATGGGAGAGAGTAACACTCTTCACGCCCTCATCGACCACGAACGTAGCACTCTGAATACGCCTAATCGATGGGGATTCACCCCTTTACACTACATCTTGAAGCAACATAGACTTGCCCTCGATTTCTTTCTCTCCCGAGGTGCAAGTGCCACAATGCCGTTCCCGAATGGTCAAATGCCCCTCGAGATGCTTCTGAAGAATTTAGGGCAGCTCAAGGATTGGGTAGCTTGCCGCGGCTGGACAGACATTATCTGCCTCATGATCGAGCTAGGGGCTAATCCAGACACCTTGCTTCCCTCGGGAAAATCGTTGACAGTGGAATATTTTGAGATTCTGCCTAGCATGGGGCAAGAAGCCTGTTTTGACATTGCCTTAGGACAAACCCTATGCAATTTCGCCGACTTGATAGCCCCATCATCAAATGATGGACCAGGGGCCTCCCTCTTACATGTTTTATCAAAGAACTGTATCAAAGACACCGCACCCACACTCTCACTCTACAATCTATTCCAAACTGTTCTGGACAGAGGAGGAGATCCAAACATGAAAGACGAGAAAGGAAGAACGCCATTGTTACTGTTGCTGTCAAATGAACAGAACAGCAAGGATGCAGTTCTTTCACACTTGGAACAACTAGTCTTATACGGGGCGAATCCCTGGATATCGGACAAAGACGGGAAGAATGCGATACTGGCAGCTGCAAACTCTCCTGAGTACTCCGAAGCGTGTCTGAATTACCTGTTGAGAAATTCATTGGAGGCACAGAAGAGCATGCACCAGAGGCTTTATAGGCGAAGTGTCTTTCAACACTGCAGATTGCAGGAGTGGCTTTCAGCAGTGGATGCAGATGGGTGGTCTGAAGCCAAAAGGTGGCTTCATGACCTACGAGCTCCAGAAAAGTTGAAAATGTGCGCATTCAATATCATCGCAGAGTGGTATTTGGAGAACTCCAAAAGTTGGTTTGAAGACGCAATAGACAGGAAAGAGAGGCGGCGCCGATACAACGCCAGGATTATCCGGGACTGCCACCACCAGGACATCAGACTTGGGCCCGAGTATTACGACAATCTTGTGAGACTCTGTCTTTGATCTGAGCTGTCGAGGCATTATTTAGTCATTTACGCTCTATTCCGCATATGCTTTCCTTGATGAAGATGCGTGGCGGTGGAAGCAAAACGTCTGCATTAGTAGCTACAGGTGAAATATTCCAATGCAAAGCGAAAAGGACTAGCTTTCCTCATGGTCTTGCGTCTTGTCTAGCTCCTCTTTCAGCCTCCCCAGAAACGGCGCAGCATCCCACTCCGGATCCAACAAAATCTCAAATTCATCTTCAAGAAGCTCACCCGTGTCCATGTTTGAAACGTCCAGATTCATCCAGTCACTCTTCCACTGCGCCCCAGCCTCCCTTCCCCACACGATACCGCGCTCGAGTGCGAGATCCATAAGATCCTCTGCATACCCAGGCATCGCCATCCAACTTTCAGCAGTCATCTCTATCCTGTTGTCTCTCGCCAACTTCGAAATCTGCTCGCTCGCCTTCCTCGAGGTGCAGAGCGCGTACCATGCCCGGTCGACCAAGATGGTGCCCCCTTCCTCGACGCTCTTGCGGTCGGCGAAGAAACCATAAAATTCCGACTCGGGCCCTTCTTCCTCTTTGATCTTTTTGTAATATTGGAGGAGATCCGTGTCGGTGGTGCCGTCTGTATCAGACGTCCATGGCACCAGTTTGGGGTGGACCCAGGACCCTTCTTCATTGCCGACCGTTCCGTCGATGGACTTCAGGTACTTCTGTTCCTCTTCCTCGGTGAGCTTTGTCATCATGTAGATTTTGATATATTCAGGATCGATATCATCGTCATTGGCGATATTGGAGAGCTGTGTATTTCCCTTCTGCCGACATGATGGTTGGGAAGGACTGTCGATGGGTGAGAAGTGATGCGCTATTCGGCGAGATTGACTTGAGTTCATTCGATTGCGACGATGGCGTGATGGCTGTAATCAGACACAGCAACAAAATGAGTACATCCATGATCGTTTGTAAAAAGGCCGGCCTGTTTATAGGTATATGGCAAATGACGAGGTAAGCGAACCGCAGGTGCCGAAATGCGAGTTTTAGTTCGCGATAAGAAAGCACCGCGCTGACCACCCTTGGCAATCAGATACCTCATGCTACGGTCGAATCGATTGCTACAGGACTGCTGCCTGGCCAGCGACAGACAGGCGAATCCTTCGTGGTGGAGATGCGGATCAACGGCAAAGCACCGTGATTTAATAAGCAGGAGGTTCAAAAGATCTTTTACAAAATACTAGCAAAAAAGCCTCTGGGTGTCTCATCATGTACATTATTCTTCATACCCCCAAAACGTCCCACTGGTATTAAAAGGGCATAGCAAGCGCAACACCAGCCAGCGCCGCAAAAGTCCACACCGTAGCCAAGATCCCAACACCACCTCCGGCGGTGGTCATCCTCATGCCGCGAGCTGCACTAGCCCCCGTCCCCGAAGGAGCTGCAGTGCCGCTCCCACTGCCGCTGGCACCGCCAGTCTCTCCGGCCTCGCCCTTGTTCACCAAGGTGACGGCCGGCTTGTACGCGACAGGGTACATACTCTCGGTGAATCCGGAGGCTGTATACGTCTGTACGCGAGTGCTGTACGTATAGGGCCCCGAGGCGGTGTACGACAGAAATTGACCCGTGATGACGGTATTGTTGTACGTGATGGCGGCCGTGATCTTGGTGTAGACACCGTTTGGGATGTACCTCCCGCAGGCTACCCGTTCACCGTACACGGATTCCGGGACCTGCGAGAAGCAGCCGCCGTTGATGCCGACAGTGTATTTTCTATTCCGCTGTTCAATAATGTGGGATGAACTAAAGATCTGGGGAACTTACTCGGGACAACAGACAACAGCCGTCTCGTCCTCGTCAAGGACCTCCATCAACACGTTCAGCGGCGGGTTGTACCCAATCAGGCCGCCGTCGCGCAAACCGCTCGTCACAACCGGCGGCACGAAGATGCCGGACGACGTGACGTTGCCGTCGCTGCCCCTGTGGGCCGAGCCCGCGGTCGTGTATGAGTCTGGGCATTGGCTGGCGGGAGAGAAGTATGCGATTGTCGCGCGGTCGGTGTTTGCCTCGGTGCTCGCCGCGGAGTATGCGTCGTCGAGCTCCTTGCCGGAGGGGAAGCATTCGCCGAGCGGTGCCTGGTCACATTTTTGCTTGTAGAAAGCGGCGACACGGTCGGTGCCCCTTCCCCACGCGCCGCTGATTGCGAGATACAGGTCTGGCGATGCGGTCGCGCAGGCGGTCGGTGTTGTGAAGACCGTTGTCAGTGGGCCGACATTGGTGATGGCGTATTGGGAGGTTGCGGTTGCGGTGGGCATTTTGGCGGATTTGATGAGATTGGTTAGATGCTAGTGTACTTCGTCAGCACGAGACGAGTGAATATCTCTTTCCATATCGCAGAGAGACGGAGGGTCCTTTTAATAACGGCTGGCACTATCGTGAGAACCACGAGGGCGGTGCCACCCGCAAGGGGGAAGCAATTAAGCTTGCTTACCCCAGACCGCAGATCAACGACTCCAGATGCTTAGCGCTGAGTGACAAACACAAGTCGGGCGTAGAGACTCCCTGTCGCTTCGCGTCCTTGGCGAATTCACGACGGGAGTAGAGTCGTTGGGCAGCCAAGGAACCGTGGGGCTGGAACAGTCGGTGACCAGCGACAAAAGTCCCAATGGCAGGCGGTTGAAGGATTTCAACCCGCGGAAGCCTTTGCAGCAAGGTCGCTTGTGCTAAGTGCTGATGCGGCGCAGTCGGGCGGGAATGACATCAGAGTATTGGGCGCTGGTCAAGAGTGGTCGAATTATCGTAACGCATGGCTCCGCCCGCTCTGCCCTACAGTCTTGGCAAAGAGCTGTTTGCTAGATTACTCCGCAGAAGCGATGGGCGACAATTGGTGTCTTGAGGCTGTGAGATGGCAATTCAGCCGATCTTCACTAGAAGGCAGACCGTGAGGCTTCACGAACTTCACACTCCAGGCACCGACCGCAAAGAATCGTGTTCAAGATGTGCGAGAAACGTTCAGTTTGATTAAGAATTCATCCCAGTCTTCCACGGACTGTCTGAGATACGATCAACGCCAAGATAAGTCCGAAGCTGCCATGTCCTCATTAGCTTACATACCGTTTTTCTCATTCTTCCACCCACTGCTCTCCTTCAACCAAGTCTCAAAGTCCTGCAATCTAGGCTCCTCCTTTCTCAACATCTGGATGTCCGCTCCATAGCCTTCCCTCTTAAAGAACTCAAACATCCTTCCCACGTCGTTAATCGCCCACATCATGCCCTGGCCGAAGAAGGCATACGTCTGCGGCATCTCGCTGCCAACAACTCTCCTGAATACCTCCCGGGCCTTGGCGTAGGTAATGTCCTCGCCGGCAAGCGACAGCGCCCGGCGGTCCCTTCTCCGGCTCCGCGATCGCACGCGCGGCAAACAGGCCGATATCCCTCACGGAGACAAACTGCAGGGACCGGTCGGCCGGGAGCGTGGACCACATTGACGCAAACACCTTGCCGAACATGCCCGGGTTGGTGTTATCCAGGAACGCCGTGGGGCGGAGGATGGTCCACCGCAGCCTGCGCCCGCTCTTCTCGAGCTCGTCGGCGCGGTCGCGCAGGTGCACCTCGATCTCGTGCTTCTGGTAGAAGTGCGGGACGTCGGTGGGGTTGGTCCAGGACTTGTCCTCGCCGCCGCGGTCGACGGAGGTGAGCACGATCTGCGTCGCGCCGGCGTCGATGGAGGCGTCGACCCAGGCCTTGCCGACGACGTGCTCGTTGCCCGGGGTCGTGACGATGAAGGAGGTGTCGATGCGCGGGTGGGCGCGGAAGACGGGATGGGCGACTTGAGGTCGCCTTCGACGGGGACGAGGGAGATGCCCTTGGGTTTGGCGGTCTCGGAGAGAGATCTGAGCTTGGCCGAGGCAGGGTTTCGTGTGAGTGCGAGGAGTTCGAGGGAAGGGCTGGCGCGCGGGAGGTTGAGGAGGCCGTCGATGACGGCGGAGCCTTGTTTTCCGGTCGCGCCGAGGATGAGCACTTTCCTTGTGGCCATTGTGATCTTTCTGGAATGCTTTAGAGGTGAGGTGATGTGAATGGTGCAGATCTTAGTGAGAGAGGAGATGCTACGAGGGTTGAGAGGTCAAAAGAAGCTCAACAATTAGATGCTGGGAGCTTGAGCCTTGTTGTAGGGATGAGCTTCCCGGCTGCCGATGTTTGATGTTTTGATGGCGTCATGACCTTGCGGCCGCACGACCACTTCCCCAACCCATGTCCGAGAGTGCGTCTTGCAGATATGAGTTGGTCTTTTTCTCTCCAGGAACCGATTGCACTAAGCTATTATTCCGGCTTGAGATATTGGACCACCGCAGATATGTACTTTGTTCAAACCAGCTGTTGAGATGACTATGATTTGACGCCCCTGAGAGGATTCTTGGAAGAAACGTTGAGAATGTTTGTGATCAAGAAGTTCAGCAAAGCTCGCGGCCCCAAACTAGTCCGATCGCAAGGGTGAAACACTGCAAGGCGTCGGACGTCTTTGACAGTACATATGCAACTCTGCTCAAATTTTCCTGCTGCAAAAGTCTGGATATAGTGTCAATCCTGCTCCGTAGCTTGCTCTGGCAGGATCCGATTCCTGGGCCGGAGCGGAGCCCATTGCGGCGCCGCTCCTACCGGCGAAATCTGTTCCGTACCGGAGCCGAGGCCTACGATACGGGGCGGGACAGACTCAGCAGCTCCGCAAACCAATCAAAAGCATTTCAATGAGATCATGATCTCTTTGAGCTGCTGGCTGGAAAGATCTTGGAACGGAACAATCCAGATAGACGGAGCGGTCCGGCCAGAATGACCAATCCAGTTCCATAGGTGAACAATAGCGTAGCATTTTCCATGATTTAGTAGGTAGTCTCGGTCCCGTTCGTGGTCCTTGGCCGGTTGAATTGGATCCTTTCGCGACTTCGACATCAAGAAAAACACCGAAGAATATATAAGCCAGGTCACCCGCAGAACATCAGGCTGGTCTTCTCCATTGAAAACTCGCTTCATCCGAACCGAATATCTCGGTGATCGAGCGATGGCACTCTTTCCAACAAATTACCACCCGCGCAGTTGCCGTATTCGCCAACAGCGTATTTGTAAACAACCCATCGCCATCCGAAGTCGTCCCGGCTCCGAAGCGTGACACCCAATGCCTCATCGGGACCGGGCCCGGAACTACCGGAGATCCCCAAAGTCCGGCGGCATTGAGGGGCCAACAAGAACGCGCTCGCGCCATTAGGAAAGGCGACTCAGGCGGCCGTCGTCGGAGCGCGAACTCTGCGCGCGGAAAAAAAGAACAAGTGTCTGGCTTAGCAGCTTCTCCTGCAAGACATGTTTCTGCTCTGTCAAAGATCGGACGCCTTCTGCAGATGACGTTGGCGGGGTTGGCCGTTTAAAGAGAGCATGCAGCCCCCCCTCTGCCCATCCAGACGCCGTTATTGAGGCTGGGTAGACTTTTCCGCAACTCAATTGGTGCTTGGCAGTTCAAGGCTGCAGAAGTAAAACGGCGCTCAACTTACGTGAGAAAATACAACTTACACGGCACATACAATACCTGCAGGATGTTTGGCCGCGTCCTGCTTACCCTCGACGGCATCCTGCTGCTCTTCGGCGCGTACCTTGCCGATTGGAATGAGACGCACATTCACAACCCGCGATGGCCTCCGCACGCCAAGTAAGCCCAGCCGTTGTCTCGCTTTTGCCCCTCTCGTAGACCGCACAGCTACGAACACTAAATTGCTGTTTGACAGATTCCACAACGCCCAGACCATGACGCTCTCCCTGATCCTCGGGATCGCCACGCTCTTCTTCACCTGGCGGCCCGCCACGTCGCCCGAAATGGCCAAGGAGTCGTTCCGCATCGCGGGGTTCCTCGGGTCCATCTACTGGGTGGCCGGGTGGGCGTCGCTGTTGTATCCGGGGACGGACGGCCTCGATCCCGAGTTCGGCGGGCCCGGCTTCCCGAAGTACCCCTTCACGACGGCCCTGGGGCTCGCCGTGTCCGGGATGTATCTGGAGGGGGCGCTCTAGGCTTGTCTTTCCCTTCTCTTTGTTCTAAAAATGGAACTACGGGATTGCAACCGCGAAAGAAACAACGCGATTATGAAAAAAGGGCTGCCAGCAGCGGAGAATTGGGTTACTGTTGAATTGACGGGGTCGTTTTGTTATATTGCCCGCGCTAGCCTAATCTGGCAGCCGCGCCACCGCCGCCACGATTAATCTACCGCTCTAAGTACTACCTTCTTAGGCTATAACCTCCTATCGTTAACTCTGTTAACTTAGCTAAAAAACCCCTACTTACCTACGCTATAAGCGAAATTAAGTTTATAAGAGGCTTCTATTACTTTATTCATTTTCTAAGTATATTAAATCATTAATTTCTCTATATATTTTATATTTTTTTAAAATTATTATAATATTTAATATTTAGATCTAAGCTTCTATTTTTAAAAAGTACTAGCTATATACCTATATTATTCTCTATACTAAAAGCTTTATTTTATATAAAAAAAGGACTTCTAATAGTAGTAACTAATATAATATTTATTATAATTATAAAAGTAAATATATTTTAACTATATTAAAGTAAAAAACTTATACTAAGTAATATAACTACTAGTTTAAAACTAAAATCTAATATATTATTACTATAAATATCTAGGTATAAGAAGTTCTTAATAGCTTTAAATATTATAACTACTTTCTTACTATTTAAAATTAGTTTATTTTAGTTCTAGTTTTCTAAAAACTTAGTATTAATAAGGTTAAGTAGGCTATAAAATATTTTAGTAGCTTTCTAAAAAAACCTCTCTCTAATTATATTAAGAAGCTTTCTATAGCTAATAACTTATTATTATATATAATTATAAACTTTTTTAAGTAGGAAAGCTATAATATTAGTCTATAAGATATTTATAACTAGTAATACTACTTTTAGTAAGAAAAGTATAGCTTATTAATATTAACCTAGCTTTTTCTTAATAAACTTATTTAGAAAGCTAATATATCTTACTATATAGTTTAATATAGTAAAAATAGTATTATTAATAGTGTTTTTTAGATATATTAGCTTTATTTAGATATACTAAAGAGAAACCTAGAATTTTTAATAATAGATAATATATATAAAATAAATAATATATATTTCTACTACCTCTCCTATTTATTATTATTTTAATTTTTTACTAATAGAAATATAAGATAAGTTAACTAATTTTAAATACCTCTCTTCTAAGTTATTAATCTCTCTACTATTAATACTACTTTTAATACCTACTTTTATTTTATTTCTACTAAAACTACTAAATTTTTTAGATAATATTATTATAACTTTATAAGTTACTCTTTAAGAACTTTATATCTAATCTAAGTATTATTATTACTAATTTTGATACTAGTTTAAAGTAGGCTATTAGGGATATATTTCCTCTCTTAAAGTAATAGCTCTATATATAATATATACTTAAAAATATCACTTTAAATACTAAGAAAAAATAAATAAGTTTATAAGCTCTTAAAAATAATAAAGAGGCTGCTATTACTTTTAATACTGATAATAATACTATTAAGCTTTAATTTGCAGTTTAGAGTTAACGTGGTTGATAAGCAAGTGAGCCAGACAAGCGAGTGAGCCACCCAACCGCGACTAACCTATCTTCCACCTCCCAACTCTCACAACACCACAATAAAACAATGCCATCAAAAAGTAGTGAAGCACAATTGAACCTAGCCCTCCAGGCTATCCAAACACGACCTGGACTTAGCGTCCGAGCAGCTGCAAAGATCCATGAAGTCAGCCGCGCTACCTTAGCCCGCCGTTTGAAGGGCAAACTGCCACGACGCGACGTTATACCCAACTCGCGAAAGTTGACCGCGCTTGAAGAGGAGAAGCTAGTTGAGTACATTCTCGACCTAGATTCCCGATCGTTTCCTCCCCGGATGAGTGGTGTTGAAGATATGGCCAATCGACTGCTTGCCGACCGCGACGCGCCCCCAGTTGGGAAGCGCTGGGCTTCGAACTTCGTCAAGCGACAACCACAGCTCCGGACGCGCTTTTTTCGCAAGTACGACTATAAGAGGGCCCAATGCGAAGATCCAGACGCGATAAACGCATGGTTTCGTCTTATAGCGAACATAATCGCAAAATACAGCATTGTGGACTCTGACATCTACAACTTCAACGAGACTGGGTTTATGATGGGCCAGATTGCATCCGGGATGGTCGTCACGAGTGCCGAAAGGCGTTCAAACACGAAATTGATGCAGCCTAGCAATCGTGAATAGGTCACAGTCATTCAGGCCATCAGCTCATCAGGCTATAGCATCCCGCCATATATCATTGTTGCAGGCCAATATCACCTCTCCACCTGGTATACAGAATCCGGTCTCCCACACAATTAGGTTATTGCAACGTCTGAAAACGGATGGACAATAAATGAAAGAGGCCTAGATTGGCTCCAGCACTTTGACCGGCATACAAAACCGCGTGCAAGTGGCAGTTATCGCCTCCTTATCATCGATGGGCATGAAAGTCACCACGCTGCTAACTTTGAGATATATTGCAAGGAAAACAATATCATCACACTCTGTATGCCAGCCTATTCGTCTTATCTGCTTCAGCCCTTAGATGTTGGGTGTTTTAGGCCACTAAAGAAAGCTTATGGTCGACAAATTGAGGATAAGATGCGCCGGGGTAATACGCATATTACGAAGGAAGACTTCTTCCCCGCATTTCGCAACGCCTTCACGCAAGCCCTTACAGTCAAAAACATCCAGGGAGGTTTTAGAGGGGCTGGGCTTGTCCCTCTAAGTGCTGAAAATGTGCTTTCGAAGCTCGATATCAAGTTACACACTCCAACGCCTCCAGGGTCCCTTCCAACAACACCCCCCACGTGGACTTCTCAGACGCCAAACAACCCAACCAAGGCGTCTTCTCAGTCAGAACTCATTAAAAGGAGGATCTCCTGCCATCAGAATAGCTCCCCAACTTCAATTATTGAAGCTGTTAAGCATCTATCAAAGGGGGCGCGTGGATTTATGCACCAGATTGCCTTATTAAGGTCTGAGAACAGGATCCTTCGAGAGGAGAATAACATACTTAGCCGACGCCGGAGGGCAAAGAAAACCCGGCTTAGACAAGGAGGGAGTCTTACTGTAGGTGAGGCTGAGGACCTTCAATCGCAAAGGGAGGCTACAGCCCAGATTGAGGAGGAAACGCGTCGGAGTAGTGGTCGAAGACCGAGGACTGAGACGGGCCAACGGCGATGTGGCGTCTGCGGGAACACTGGGCATAATGCGCGAACATGTCAATTTGCTGAAGAAATGGCTGAGGAAGAGGACCTTAACTAGTTTGAATTTAATTGATTTTGTTAGCGTTATGTATTAGTTAGAAACGTGATGTGGTTGCGGTTGGGTGGCTCACTCGCTTGTCTGGCTCACTCGCTTATCAACCACGTTATAAGATTACTATTTAATTTATTATAGAGGTAGCTATATACTTAGAAAGTATTAGTAAAGCTTCTGTTAAGAAGGATTATAATTATAACCTTAATAGCTTTATTAAGGCGTAAAGTACTTATATTTATATTAACTTACAAAGTATATAAAAAAGTATAGTAATATATTAAGTAGTAGTTTTATAATTAACTAGGTATATATAGTTTTATAATACTTAGATTAATACTAACTTCTTAGATATTCTATAGTATTTCTAGATAATATATATCTTATACTTTAAAAAGTTTATTAACTACTCTATCTATTAACTTTAAAACTATAGCTATAAAATATTTACTTACTAAAAATAGCTATTATAAATTAAAATCCTATTTTACTAACTACTTCTCTAATCTATATATTCTATATATAAAAATTCTCAAAATAGTTATTAAAAAGTAAAAGTGATATTAAATAAAGTTTAGTAATAAAGTCTATAAATAATATACTACCTAAAAGAGGTATAAGTTAATTAATAGCCTTATCTATAATATTTTCTTCTAAGCTTTTAAACTTCTTTATAATTAATATAATACTACTAAAGATATATTTATATAGTAAAAAAGCCTGCTTACTATCTATACTAGTACGTTTTTAAAGTAGTAAGGTTTTTCTTACTATTATAACCTATTAAATTAACTATATAATAGTAACAGCAAAGTTCTTTATATTGAAGATATTAATAACTATTAGCATCTCAATCAGAGTAATATAAATACTTTAGTCTATTAGTTATTAACTTTTTACTAATATTTACAGCTTAAATTAATTAGAATTAAATAGCTTATTTTTAAGTCTAACCTGAATATTATTCTAAGAAATACCTAGTGCTAATACTATAATCTTAACTTCTTTAGTAATAAAGCCTCTCTTCTTACTATTAACTTAAGTAATATATAATATATACTTTCTATATAAGAGGCTTATAAAGCTTTTTAGAGGTTTATACCTACTTTATAGACTTTAGTAATACTAGTACTAGCTATAAGTTAGGTAGGTAGAGATAGTAGCAGAGATATATATTAGTAGTAAAAATAAATAGTAAGTAAGATTATTAAGCTATATAGTATAATAACTATTTTTACTGCTTTTATTAAAGCTCTTACTAACTATTAAACTTTCTATTAATAATAATAAATCGATCTTAAGAAATTATAATAGTAATAAGAAGCTATATTACTAGCCTAATAAGAAGAGAATTTTTAATATTAGTAAGTATTTACTATATTATAGCAGTAAAGTTAGCTTATATAGCTAAAATTACTACTACTACTATAATAGCTTATCTTTTTAATATTATTATTATAGTTACTATTATTATTATAGTTACTATTATTATTATAGTTACTATTATTAGTATAGTTACTATTATTAGTATAGCTACTAAAATAGATATAGCTATTACTACTAGAATTATAAGTATAGAAGTAGCTATAAATAGTTATTAATATACTCTTTTATACTTATTAAAAGTTATATAATATAATAAGTTTTTAATTAAAATCGAAAAAACTAACTACTAAGCTTTAAATTATTTAAATTTAAGGAATTTTTAAACTATTTAATAACTTAGTAAAACTCTAGCTAATCTAAGCTAATTAGAAGGTAGAGATTTAACTAAGTAGGTCTTAAGGTCTTAAGCCTTTAACTAAAAGCTAGTTATACTCTAAAATCGAGGTATATAGTAGTTTAGTAGGATTACTATAGCGTAGCTATATTAACCTATTTATATGCTTAATTTAGTTAGATCGGGCAATATAACAAAACGACCCTGTCAATTTAACAGCTACTGAGAATTAAGGCAAAGATCTATAGTTTGTGGAGTTTGGCATATTGCAGCAGGAACGGGAATCCTAAGGTTGGGGATCAGGGGGACGATAGGCAGGATATTTTTTTTTTAGGGTTTCTCCTTTAGATTGAGGGCGACGTGGACGGCAGGCTGAGCTTCTTGTTTTATAGGAAGAGGACGAGAAGCGCAGTGCAGGTAATCAGAGGTACTACCCCTCCTACTTAGTTAGGGTTCACCGCTATAACCTCGACTTCCCTCCCTTACCTAAGGTTTAACCCTAACCTCCTACTACCTTATAAAAGTAGACCGTTATATTAGTATGTTTATTCTCTAGTATATAAATTAATTCTAAATTACTCCTTATACTTCTACTTATTTTTATTATATTATTTTAATTATATATTATATTACTTATTAAATATATATTTTACTACATTATTATAATATTTATTATATTACTATTATACTATTATCTAACTATTTATTAATTTATACTTTTTAAAAAAATAAAATAATATTAAATTATTTTTAATTATTAACTACTTTTAAATATTTTTATAAGTTTTAGAAAATATTTAAATTAATATATATAACTATATATTAAAATAAATATTATAATATACTTAATATTATAAGTATAAATAAGTATTTATATAGATATATAATATAATATTAATTTATAAATAATATTAAAGATATAAAAAGAACATTTCTAGATTATTCCTAGTTCTTTTTCTGCTTTATTATTATTACTCTTTCTTCTTAAACTGCTCCCCCCTATACTAGTCTAAAAATAGAAGCATATAAGCTATCTATGCCTACCTACCTACTTTATTTCTTCTCTAAGCTTAATCTAAGAACGCTCCTCTTCTTATTACTACTTTAACTACTTACTTTTTAAAGAAGTAAAATTAATCTATATTTATATTTTTATTTTTATACTAGATTAATCTCTTTATACCTCTCTATTATAAGTTAAAATTAATCTTTCTTCTTTATTATTAACTTAAATTAATCTATTATTACTTTTCTTATTTAATCTTAAATACTATCTCTCACTTTCTTTAGTAATAAAAGTTTAAGATTAACCTAATATAAATTATAAATATCCTCTCTAACCTTATACTATACTTAAAGCTTAAGCTATAACTATATAATATCTCTAAATAAGATATTAATATAAGTTAATATAAACTACTTTTAGATTAATCTAACTAACTTCTTTAGGATATTAAATAATTTATTATTCCTAGAAGTAAGATATAATACTAAAGTTATACTATAGTTAATAGTTAGAAAGAATATTATAATAACAGAATAAGTCTATATTTAACCTTAGATTAATCTAAATATTAATAAATAACAGATAAAATAGTCTAATAAAAATATAAACCTCTATAAGTATAATAAAGCAGTATATAGAGATATAATTAAAACTATTAGACAGCCTAACTATAAGTACTACTTAGAGCTTAATAGTTTATTTATATTTCTAATTATAGATCAATCTATATTAATTATTTTAGCTTACTTAAGCTACTATATTTAAGCTATCTAAGAAGAAAAGTAAGCAGATACTTAATAGGTTATAACTATACTAGTAGATACTTCTAAGCATCTTATAAATAAATAGCGCCTTACTATTAAGCAGGCTATATAAGTAGCAAAATAAGCTAAGAAACAAACTAATAACAGTACTCTCTTACTATTATTAAGATTAATCTTAAATTCTAGTGCTCTTACTAGCCCTTCTATAGTAACTCTAAAATTAATCTAAGAACTTATTTCTACTTACCTTACTACTAGAAGAAAGCTTATTATAAAGTTTATAAATAGTAGCTTTAAAATTATAAATATTATTAAAGATAAAACTACTTACTAAAGTAATATTATAATTAATTCTAGCTTTAATAAAGATATTAAATTTCAAATTAATCTTATATCTAATCAGAAAGAAGCAATATAATCTAAGTTAGAAAAACTATTATTAGAGATCAATCTAAAGCTAATAGTAAACCTAGTTATTAACTTAGATTAATTAAAAAAGAATAAGTAGAAGTAGACTTAAAAAGAGCTTATTCTTACTATAAAAAAGAAATAAAGAATAACTATTATTCTTACTTCTACTCCTATTTAAAGTAGCTGCTTATTCTGTTTATCTATAAAATATAGATTAATCTAAAACCTTTCTTTCTCTAAAGATACTAAAGAAGATATTATTTAGTTCTATTTGTTAGCTATATTTATAACTTAAGCTAAAAAAAGACTATCTATCTAAGATAAGTTAGAACTATTTCTAGATTAATTTATATATTTTACTAATTTATTTATAAGTCTTATTAGAAGCTATAAAAAAGTATCTTAATATTAAATATTACTTTGCTTATACTTAGGTAAGTAGTAAGTCTATCTATTTTGCTTTATAGATTAATTTGCTAATTATTAATTAAATTATTTAATTCTCTTTTAATTATTAAGAAATTACTTTATATAAGCTTATTTTAAGCTATTTACTACTAAACTAGATTTTAACTAAAACTTCTTCTAAAATATTAGATTAATCTAAGAGAATAAAAACTTAGACTAAGTAGCTAAAGAAGTAAAGTAAGAAAAAGCTTTTAAGTTTTTTAAGATCTAAGTTATTAAGACTAACTTAGATTAATCTAGAAATAGGCTAAAAAGAGCTTTTAAGTATAAGATTAGTTATATATAAACTAAGGATAATTTAAATTTAAGTTAAGAATAAGATTAGTATTTATAAATTAATTAAAGATTAATCTTTAGCTTAAGTAATAGGTTTTCTATACTTAGTAATATAAATATAATATAAAGTAGTAGCTAGTATTATTCTTTTTAGTAGAAATATTACTAATATATTAATAGGCTTATATAAAGATTAATCTAAGTCTAAAAATACTAACTAATCTCTATATCTCTTTAAACTTTACTTAAACTAAATATCTATTAGTTTACTTCTAAAGTAGATATACTAGATATTATTAATACTTTTTATAGATTAATCTTAGAATAAAACTAACTTTTATTTATCTTATAAACTTTATTATATACTAAGCTAAGTCTTACTAGAACTTTTATCTCTTATTTTTTAGAGTAAGAGAGATTACTTCTCTATATAATTAATATTAAGACTAGTAATAGAGATACTTCTTTAGTATCTTAAAGTTAAGTTACTTCTTTTCTCTAGCTAAGAATAATTTCTAGAGAAAGCTGAAGATCTAAGATTAATCTATATATAAAAACTTATTATTATAAAGGTAAGTCTAATTATATATCTGAAATAGATAGAGATAAAAATAATAATTATTTCTAATATTATTTTATTTTAAATAATTACTAAGCATAAGATATTATCTAGCAGATTAATCTAAAATAATCTTAGAGATATTATTATCCTCAATAAGAGGTTACTATAATATTACCTCTTTAAGAAGCTACTAAAACATTTTTAGGATTAATTTAGAATTACTCTAGAATAATACTTTATTTCCTAGAGTTAGCTTATAAGTTTCCTTATAAGCTTTACTAAAACAAACTACTTAAACCTACTCCTAAATACTTATAATATATTAATTATAATAATAATATAAAAAGAGAACTAAACTTATATTAAGCTTAAAAATAACCTTAAGCACTAAAGTTATTAATACTCTTTGAAATGCTTATATTATAAACCTAGATAATATACTTCTAAAGGTTAGAAATATAGCGCTTATAAGGATCTTAATACTACTAACACCTAAAAGTAAGCATAAATTAATCTAAAAATAAACCTTAGACCTAACTTATAATATCTAAGTATAATATCTATATCCTATTACTTTTAATTATTATATAATAAAATACTTTCCTAAGTAGTATAATAATAATACTATTATAGTTTTTAAATAGTAAGGCTTTCTCTAGTTAGGTAGAACTATTAGAATACTACTTATATATCTTATAATTATAATAATTAAGAGAGTTAATAACAGGTATATTTATAGATTAATCTAGGACTAATTTAGTCTGTAATTAATATAAGAGATAAAAAAGTAGGGAGAGTAGTTTATAAGGAATAATCTAAATAAAAATAAAAGTAAGATTTATTTAGTCTGCAACCTTAATAACGCTATATATGCTAAGCCTTATATTTAGTAAATAACTAATAATTTCCTTTAATATAGATTAATTTAAAATATAAGTAATCTTATCTTTATAGCTTACTTAATTATAGCTTAATCTATTTTTAAATAGCTTAATAATTTTAAGCTCTAGCTTATATTTTAATTAATACTAGGTAATAGGTATAATTAATTAAAGAGGTAGTTTATATATAGATTAATCTTAGTTTAATCTTATATTATTTTCTCTACTTAAGTCTTAATATTATTTTCTAAAACTAGAACTTTAAAAAACTTCTAGATTTTATATTTTAATATTTAGTTTAGTTAAGAGTAGTCTAGTAGTATTAATAAATTAATCTCTAACTAACTTATAGAAAAATATATAAAGCTTCTAAGTACAGAATAAATAGAAAGAGATATTAGCTATCTCTTTTATTTTTATAAAGTTTAGCTACTAATAAATTAGTAAATAATAAACCTAGATTAATCTAATATATATATAGGTAGAGTTATACTTCTTTAATCTTATTATAAGAATATTAAAGCTTATTTTATTAGAGAAGACTTTAACTTATAAGTCTTTAAAAATAATAAAATTATCTTAGATCGATCTAAATAATAATAAAGATATTCTCTAGATTTAAATAGTATACTTTAATAGTTTAGTAAAAGTTTAAGTTTGTTATTTTTAATAAACCTTTATTATAGATTAATCTTTATTATTAGTATTAATCTCTAATAATACTACTTTCTTTGTTTTGTAATAATAGTATTTAGGCTTTAATATAGCTTAAATAGTAGGAACTAGAGAGGTTAGTTTCTATTTAGAAGCTTCTAGAGTTTAAAATAAAAGTAATAAACCTAGATTAACTCTAAATTAAACTGTAAATAGCAGTATAATTAGATAAAAGATTATAATAGTAATAGAAGCAAATTTAGTTATATATAATATATATAAACAGCTTCTTAGTAGCTTAAATAAAAATTAAAGATTAATTTATATTCTAAATATTAGAATATATACTATGAAAGCTTATTAGCTTTCTAGTCTTAGTATAGATAATAATATAAAGTATTATATTACTATAGGTAGTAATATTATGCTTTTTTAAGCTAGCTACTTATTTTATCTATTATAAAAGTGTGAGATTTAACTTTAATTAATCCAAGAAAAAGATATCTTATTATATTTATATAAACTATAAGCTAGCTATTTATAATATTATATTTATAATAAAACTGTTCTCTAGGTATAACTTAGAATATCCTGTCTCTCTAATATAAAATATTAAATTGATTTATAAATAAAGAAGAAAGTTATATATATCTTTATTTTATAAAGGAAAGCTATAAGTAATTATTATTAATATACTAGATAAATCTAAGGCTTTTTTATAGAATTAAGCTTAAATTAATCTTAGATTACTAGCTATATTTAGTAGTATTACTTAAATATTAGGTTAGAGATATTAAAGAAGATAGAAAATAATTTTAAATATATAAATAATTACTTGAGAATTAACTGTTTTTTTCTCTATATTCCTAGTATATATATTAAAACTAGAAAATTCTATATTTAAAGCTTACTTTCTATATAGCTAAATAATTTTCTCTTCTCTTCTTAAATATAACTTCTTAAATAGATCAATCTTATAGTATAATAATAAGTATAGAATTAATCTATCTTTACTATATACTAAGTATAAGATTAATCTATCTCTATTATATATTAAGTATAAAATTAATCTGTTTTCACTACTTATTAGATATAAGATTAATCTATTTTTACTACCTATTAAGTATAAAATTAATTTACTTCTATAATAAGTACTTAACTAATCTATCTTTAATTAATCTAGAATACCTAAATATTATCTTTATATACCTAGAAATATTATTAATAGCTATATTAGTAGCTTCTTCTTTTATTATACTAGTATTTACTATAATAATTAGTACTAAGTTAATCTAAGAGACTAGCTTTATATTAACTTTAAATATTAAGCTACTATTAAAGTTATCTAGTATAAAAGTAGCTTAAGCTTTATACTTCTTAAGTAGTTTCTAGATTAGAATATTACTCTTCTAAAAATACTTATTAAGTAACTTATCTTTTTTAAAAATAGAAAAGTATATTCTTTTACTCTATTCTTAGATTAATCTTAGTCTAATACTTATTATAGCTTAATCTTATTATAATAAAGAACTAAGTTTTTATATTATTACTCTTCTTTAAAAGTAATAAGTATTAAAGTATTTATACTTCTATTATTAGTATATTAATCTAGAATTAATCTATATTACTATGACTAACTATTTTCTAGCTTGCTCTTTTCTTAAATATAATAACTACTATATTATTTAGGCTACTTATACTAAAATACTTAGTAAGCTAGAGACTAAGTCTTACTATTACTTAGTTAGCTATATCTATACTAGCAGTTAAAATCTTATTAAAATTAATCTTGAAGCTATAATAGCTTTACTTAATAATAAGACTTAAGAGCTTATTAAGTAAAATAAAAGTAAGATACTCTAGTTTATTAAAAAAGAGGTAAAGTAAGAAGTGAAGTAAAAAGTAAAGTAAGAAGTAAAGTAAGAAGTAAAATAAGAGAATTATAAAGTTATAGTTATAGATTAATCTACTAAAAGATAAAGTTCTTAGATAATAAGTAAAATAAGGTATATCTAGGATTAATTCTCTAGAGAAAAGATATTATAAAATAATAAGTTAGATATTAGATTAGTTTAAGATTAATTTAAAAGAGAATAGTATTCTAATTCTAACTTTATAATAAGGAGATTTAAAATTAATATATATAATAGAATAGCTTCTTAACTTTTTCTTTATATCTCTCTTAATAATCCCTCTTATAAATTAATAATCTTTTTTTTTAGCTATTCTAACTCCTTAAGTTTCTATATCTTTTCTAGCTTCTTCTTTAACTCTTTATTTTCTTAGTCTAAATTATTATTAATAAACCTAGATTGATTTAAGTATATTAGAAGACTTAATTAATAATATAATATACTTTTCTTCTATTATTATAGATAGTTATTTTTAGCTACTTATTTATAAAGAAGGCTGTAAACTTATTAGCTATATAGAATAAGCTAGGATTAATCTAAGTTTATACCTAGATTAAGCTATAATTTACAATCTCTTTCAAGGAACCTTACTTAATATAAACAAGTTAACTAACTCTAAATTATTATTATAATTATTATTTTATAGTAGTAGTAAGCTAGATAGAAATAGTACTAGCAATAAACTAGCAAATTATATAAGTAAAAATAGAGTAAGAGATCTATAAAGTAAAAAGCTTTTAATAGAAAGCTTAACTTTCTATTAATACTATTTATCTTATTAATCTTATTAATAGCATTTATATTATTTTAAGAAGAATATTAGAAATTGAAACTATATATATATAGAGAGATATTATATATTATATTTTAATAACTTCTAGCTTTTATAAATATAAGCAGATACTTAGCAGTATATATACTAAATATATATACTACTAGCTGTAATTTAGTTAAGTATAAGCTTATTATAATATTATAAACTAGAGTATATATAAGTAAGTATAAATTAATCTTAATTTAATCTATATATATACTTACTATATAATATATATATTCTGCTTTTAACTACTAAATATATAAAATAAATAATAAAGCGCCTTAATATAATTTAAATATAAATTAAGTTTAGCTTATTATAAGTAGACTATTTAAGACTAATAAAGATTAATCTTTAAGTAAATATTATAATAAACCTTATAAATAGCCTAGGAAATAACTTTTAGGTTAAAAAACTCTAAGATTAATTTATAATTAGACTAGGATTATATTTAAGTTATATCTTAACTTATTTAAAATTTATTAATAATTCCCTAATAATTTCCTTAAGATTTATATTTTAAGAAAGATATTATAAGTCTAAAAAGGCTCTCTAGCTATTAAGAATATAATATCCTAAGAATTTGCTGAATTTTTAATTAGAAATAGATTTTATAGTAGTAAATAGCATAATAAGTAAAATACTATTATTTAAGTCTTAAGTATTATAAAAATTAGTTAAATCTTTAATAGTTAGCTCTCAGATTAATTTAAATTTATATAAATCTTACCTATATAAACCTTTATATCTATATCTATTATAAAGCCTAAAAAATAAATAATATATTTCAACCTATTTAGGTTAGATAGAGATACACTTTTCTAATGTTTTTCTATATAGAAAAGAGAGATATTTAGTATATACTGCTATTAAAACTATATATCTAAGAAGTATAAATATAATATCTAAAAGAGATATTAGAAAAAGTAATAATAAGTTAAAAAGTATTCCTTGTTAATATATCTATAAGCTAAAATAATATTTATAGAGATTAATCTTAAATCGATCTAGGATTACTCTTAAATAATATTTATAATACTAAAGCTCTTAAATATATATACTAATAATAATCTTATAATAATCTTTACTAATATATATTATAGTTTATATTAATCTAGAAAGTTTTAACTTTCTTCTAAAGATCAGCTTAGCTTTATTAGAAGTTTATTCTAATAAAAGTTCTATTATTATTAATATTATTAGCTTAAAACTATAGGTATTAAAAAGTATTACTAATAAACTAAACTATAATTAATCTAAGATATATTTACTTAGAATTCTCTTTTATATAGATTCTATTTATTCTATATGTACTAAAGTATAAATTATCTAGTTCTATAAAGATAATAGAGATATTTTTTTTTATAAATAACTATTTATTAGACTTATATTAGCTAGTAATAGGTATACCTTAGATAGAAAACTTACTTTATATTTCTAATAGAATACTATACTAAATATTAAACTAAGATATTAACTTATAGTATATTAGTGAATTGATTATAGTTTAATTATAAATTAAAAATAGATTATACTAAGTATAATTCCTAGTAAACTCTCTTATACTGCTCTAAAAAATACTACTAAAGCCTTTTTAACTTACCTTAGTATCTTCTTTATTAGTAAAGATAGATATATATATACTTTTTTATAAATAAGTAGAATCTAGTTAAAATTATATCTTTAGTTTAGAATAAAGTAGTAGAACTTTATAGAGTAATTATACTTTATAAAGTTTTTCTACTCTTAGAAGTAATCTATTCCTATAAAGTAATTTAGAAGTTAAATATAGATTAATCTAAATAATAACTTATTATATTTAATTTACTTTCTCTTATTTAAATCCTAAATAGAATAACTTTTAAGGTTATTTAAATAAGTAAACCTAAGCTTATTAATAATTCTTTTTATAATTATAAAATATTAAGAGAACTCTAAGAAGATAGGAGCTAGGACGTACTATATTATTTTTAGTTACTATTAAGAATACTAGATATAATATTAATTAGAAATACTAGGAATCTAGAAACCTATTAATACTAGGTTTAATTTTTATCTACTCTAAGATTAATCTAGATATTTACTAGGTTTACTATTTCTATTTATTATAACTTATAACTTAAGCTCTAATCCTTATATATATTCTTCTTTTAGCAGGTAAAGTAGTCTTAAGTAGTATATATTTAAATAACTGCTTTACTTTTAAATAAAAAAGTATAAGTTAGCTTTTTTACTTCTCTTATAAAAAGCTATATATAGTTAGAAACTTTACTATATAGCTTTAGAAACTATAAACTAAGATACTTACAGGTATATAAACTAATATAGCATTTTATTATTCTATAATAGTTAGAGATCTATAAGAATTTATATTAGATATTTTTTAAGTTATAGAGCTTTATTAATAAGAACTATACTTATAGTAATATTAATATAAATTAATTTTAGATTAATTAAAGTTATAATATACTTTATTTTATAGTTTTATAATATATTTTTTATTTACTCTTTCTATATTAATAATATATATAATGCTATTAAAGCTTAACTTTAAGTAATTTAGAAGTATCTATTTAAAAAAGATCTTATAAATAAAAAGAGCTATTTAGTAGAGAACAGTATTTAGATAAGTTACTTATAAAAATTAATTTAAGTTTAATTTTAGATAATATAAAGTTATTATTTTTCTTTTTAAAACTAGTAACTTAAGTAATATTAATAGATAGATAAAAATTTCTAGCTTCTCTCTATTCTACTCTTTTTTATATATATAATTCTTATTAAATAGTTTTATAAGTAGAGTAAATTATCTAAAATCTAGAATATTAAATACTTTCTAATATTTATTTTTAGTTTACTCTTTAGCTTTCTCTTTATCTATAATAAAATTAATCCTATTTATAAAAAAAGACTTAGAATAGTAATAGCTAGATTAATCTTACTTATAGAGAATAAACTTAAAATAATATTAGCTAAATTAATTCTATTTATAGAGAATAGACTTAGAATAGTAATAGCTAGATTAATCTTACTTATAGAGAATAAACTTAAAATAATAATAGCTAAATTAATCTTACTTATAGAGAATAGACTTAGAATAGTAATAGTTAAATTAATCCTATTTAAAATAAATTAACTAAACTCTATTAAAATAGAATTAATATTTAATTAATTATAACTCTATTAGTAATAACCGACTTAATAATAATTATTATTAAGATAACTACTAGCTACTTAAGAAGTAAAGTTTATAGCTTACTTATAAGCTTTTAAAATCTATAATAATTTACTTACTATACTAAAAAGAGAAGATTAATCTAGGATTAAACTATAAATATCTTTTAATTAGTTTAATATATTATTAGTAAGTTTATATTAAGACGAAATATCTAAATAAAATTAATTATATTCTTAACCTACTTTCTACCTTACTATAGGAAGCTAGGAAGAGGTTAGCCCTGAACCTCGGATAAGCGGCTTAGCTATAGTAGTAGCAGTAAACCCTAACTAAGCAGGGGGGGGTGTACCTCCAGCCAGGTGTATACCGGACCAGAAGTACATAGCTTCGAACAGCATGTTTATGTTGGTGGACGCATCACGGACTAAAACAAAACATTAAGCTGAGCCTCTTCATCTTGGACGCCCGCCGTGACAATGCAATGTCACGGAGATAAACTGAAGGGGGAAAGAAACCCTCTTGGATCGGCGGAGACAGACTGACGACGACGCCGGAGGATTACACGACAACAGAAGCCACTAAATTGACGCCGGAAAGTGGGCGGACCACGACAGCGGCGCATGACCGAGCGGGCGGCGTTCCTCAATGGCCAAGACCCTTTTTCCTCCGGACGGGGACGACGACCGATTGGGAAACATAACCTCGGAGGGAGGCAAGGCGAGAAAGCAGAAGCAGAAGCAGCGGGAAGACGAAAGATTGGAAAGATGGATGGAAGGGTGAAGCTGACGTGGAAAAGGGCTGGTTCTTGAAGCAGCGCTCCAATCTGTCTCGCTCAACGTTTGTTTCAAAGAAGAACCGTTGTGGGACACGACCCGACATCCTGTTGCATCAGACGAGGAATTTTGCCTGGGTCGCTAAATGTCTTGGTGCTTCTGAGGTGCGTTAGCGAATTCGCATGTTTCCCGACTCCCCCGGTTCTGTCTGAGTGAGTTTTCTGGTTGGGCGGGCGGCGGACAATTTTTCGTGCTTGGGTGAGAGTGAGAGAATGACGTGTGCTGAGACTCTTGGACGAGCAGGGGTCCAGGGGTTCGTGCTGAACAAGTGGTTGTTCTTGTTGCTGCTGTGGGATGTGGAGGTCGAGGCGAGGAGGAAGAGGCGTTTGGTTCTTTGGTTGCCCGGCTCGGGTTCGCCCCATGGCTTTAGCCCCGGCAAACGGCACAGGCACAGGGCGCGATGGCGCAACACTTGTTTGGTAGGGGGCAGCATGGCATGTACGGTGACGGTGAGCTGGACTGGCCCTTGGCTGGTATTCCTGGGTTGGGCTTGGGTTGGTATCTATACCGTTCCTGGGAGGGGGATTGTCAATTGATGGGAGGGAATGAGGACGGCACACGGCCTGTAAGGCGTCAAGCCATTTCGCGATCCAGCCGCACAGAAGGGCAGGCAGGCTGGCTTTTTGGGCAGTTGACTCTGGAGATGGTGGACGCAGGTCTCGGCGGCGGCTATCCGGTTAGCTCGGGATGAGACGTTGGCCGCTGATCTATTACTGCATACACAACATTCCCAAGGAGCCAGCCAAGCTTGTCAAGACTCAAGAGCCAGCCCAAGACTGGTGCAGAGTAAGAGTAGCCGTGTTCTTTGGGGAAGCACACGAGCGCCACAGACCGAAGCTCAATTTTAAACTGCGAATTTGGGTTTGGCAAAGAACCCTGGAGGTGCGTCGGCAACATCTCGCGCTGACATGCTCCTTTCTTTTCGTTGATAGGGTCTTGACTCAACAGTGAAGGTAGGTACTCGCGTGACGTGTTACCGTACACCGAAGTGATGGGCAGTGGCAGTGAGTTGGAGTCCCATCCATTTGGGCGGGAAATGGAGTCGCCGCCGCGCAGCGGACGTGGGGAACCTTCGGGATGTGGACCTTGGCAAGTCATGACCCGTCGATGCGTATTTTGCAGCATGATGATGATGGGCCTCTGCCTTCTCTCCTCTTGTCTTGTTGATGTTGCGCGTTGTCTAAACGGCAATAATACGTGCTCTTCATTCCCGGCAATCGGCAGCCGTTCAAGCCCGGAAGCAGACTAGACTCCAGCCACGCCGACTTCTTTAGAAGGAAAAAAAGGGTACGCGCTACTGTCCAAGACAAGCGCCTCTTCAGGGCCGGCGGAACGCCCAGGAAGTGGTAACACGGATACAACGGAATCGAAACACAGCACACGCACACGCACACACAAGAGTACATCCATCCATCCATCCATCCATACAGCAACCACAGCCTCTCTGACGGATGTACGTCGTGTTCCCGTCGTCTGCAAAACCCCCTGATTCTCATTCTCCTCCTCATGTCCGCCGTTGCATACGGTTCTCCCGCCCGCCTGCCGCCCCCGTCGCAGGGCCCTGGGCACCTGGGAAAGCAAAGCCGCAGCCACACAGACGTTCACCCTCACCCCCGTTCAGATGACGGTCCCCACTGAGCTTACGACGACTGCACATCAAAGCAAGGATGTTCAGCAACGTCCACACAACCGCAGCAACTGGAGCTCGCTCCCCGGTTCATCCCAGGTTTAGGGATTGTCGACGTTCGGAGGCACCAAGCCATCCCATCAGACGCCTGGCCGAAAGCCTCTCCCGCCCTCTCTCCCTCCCCCCCGTCCAATCACTGTCTGTATGCGGTCGGGATGACGGTGAATGTCTCCTTGCGGCTTCGCCTCCAAATAGCAATGAGCGCTAAATGGGCTAGTACTTGGTATTATCTTGCCCGTAGCCGTACCGTAGCCTGCCGACGCAGCGAGACGGGGTTGTACACACCAATGTACGTGTACCCGTAGCTAATACTGCGCCCAGGATAAAAACGCAGCTGGGCCACATCCCGCTTCGTAAGAGGGACGGGGAAGTAAGAGGAAGAAAAAGACTGGAGAAGGGAACCACACCATACCTATGCCATGCCACCCCTCCCCCTCCCCTGATCTGATGCGGCGCCGAGTGAGGGTCTGAGGGCCCTTTTTGAAGTCACCATCTTCCCCGTCTTTGTCGGTTCTCTCTGCCTTGTTCCCGTTGCTGCCAATCCTTCTGAACAAAACCCTTATTCCTGCATACCCGCCCAGCAAGTGACGATCACTTCTTTCTCGTTCCTGGCATCTCTCTTCCTTTTTTTTTCTTTGTTTGTGTTTTCTTTCCATTCTAGAAAGTACCCCAGACCAAGAGATCATCTGGCCGCCAGCCCAAACATTCCCGCCTTTCCCGCCCGGCACGCTTTTCTTGGCAGCAATTGACTTTTTGTTGTCTCTCGACTGCCGGCTTGGCACGGTACCACCATAAACGTTGTAACGTCAGCACACGACAGGCTTCCCATTCGGGCAGCTGAGGTGTTACCGCGCGGTATAGAGAGGGATACAGAAGAAACATCGACGACTAAGCATCGACGACTCAGCAAAGGCATCAAAGCAGATTGATTTATTGGGAGAAAGAAAGAGAAGGAACAATTGAAGAAGAAGAACATCGCCGGACAACGCCTTCTTTGGACAGTCGATACTCATCACCTCATCAAAAACCGACGAAAACCCGCATATCAAGAGCATCATTACAATCACCAAACCGACATATCGACACCACAAAAATCATGTCGAAAGAACTCCCCCGCCACGAGCGGCGGTCGTCCTCCCCGTCCGGTCTCGGCGGCGGAAGCCCGTTCGACTGTAACCTGAGCCTCAAGACGCTGCTTGGCTTCGTCTCAACACGGGTGCTGCGCGGCGGACCGCGCTTCGTCATCCAAGTCATCCTCGCCCTCTTCGCCCTCATCGTCTTGGGCAGATTCTTCACCTCATCATCATCAGACCTTATCAACGCACCAAAGTGGTCGTGGTCTCCTTTCGGCGGCAGTTCCGCGGATGCTAACCTGGCTGGCGGCGTGAGAGTCGTCGCCTTTGGATCTCCCGACATTGCGACGCCCGCCAACGGCAAGGGCAAGGGATGGACCGAGATGTTCTGCGAGGAGGTAAGCTGTTTCGACGGGATTTGGAAAATGAATGTGTAACTAACATGGCGCCAGCTCGCGTGCTCCGCTCACCACTCCTTCGTCCCCAAGATGAACCTCCCCGCCCAGGCTCTCACCGCACACGAGCACTACAAACGAGACCTCCAGAAGGTCCTCCGCGAGCTCGAGCAGGAGAAGGCCCCGGCTACGACTACGACTTCATCCTCGAGCAGTTCCCCCTCGCCGGCGCCATCGCCGACCTCGCCGCCCAGGTTGACCAGTTCCTCGCCCAGCCCCAGGAGCGCTACCTCCCCAAGGAGACCATCTGGGTCTTCAGCTTCGGCACCTGGGACGTCTGGACGCTCCGCCCTGCCCCGCGACCTCGGCCAGGGCATCGTCGACCTCGCCGAGCGCGCCCCTCTTCGCGCAGGTCGAGCGCGTCTACCAGGCCTCCCTCGACACCAACTCGGTCGCCTTCTCCGACTTCTGGGCCTACCAGGGCGCCGAGCTCATCGACAAGCTGAACGCGATGGACACGCAGGGCGGCGAGGTCGACGACCGCGAGGTGGAGAATTTCAGAGTCGTCATCCCCGAGATCTTTGACGTCTCTCTCACGCCCGGATGGCACGCGCAGCGCCAGAGCCCGCCGGGCCCGCACACCAAGGCCGAACAGATGACCAACGCCGCGCACCTCACCTCGCGCTGGAACTCCGAGATCCGCGGCCGGCTTAGCGAGTGGATGCGCACCGCCGACCCGCAGCCCAAGGAGGGCGAGGAGCGCGGCCAGTTCGGGTACATCCCCGCGTCCCAGCGCCGCTCGCCCAAGCTCCGCCGCGGGGTCAAGGGCATGGAGCCCCCCGCCGCCGAAGGTGACGCTCTGCGCGTGCCCTTCCCGCGCCGCGTGGGCGCGCAGGTCAACCACGCCGAGTTCGTCAGGGAGGCCATCGTCGAGCGCCAGATGAGGCAGCACGGGCTGACGGACTCCGTCGGCCGCGGGAACCGGACCGAGCAGGACAGGGGTGTGTACTTCGCCGAGACGTGGACGCCGTGCATCTGGGCCAAGACGAGCGAGACGCCCGAGGTCGACGGCGGGTTCTCTGCCTGCGACACGCCCGGGGAGTACCTCTTCCACTCGCCTTTACGCTCAGCGAGCGCGCGATCCAGGAGGCTGCGAAGATTGCGGCTGCGGACGCGCGGGAGAAGCTTGCGTTCGTGGATGCTGTTGTGGAGAAGGAGAGGGAGCAGCTGCAGGGCGGTGGGGAGCAGACGGCGAAGGTGAAGAGGAGCGAGAAGAGGGGCGCGAGTACCTTCCAGCGCATGGTGAAGCCGAATCACGCGTTGAGGATTGTGGAGTCGGCATGTCCTACGTTGGATGTCTGCTGAATGGGGAGAAACATGGGGATTCTGTTGGATAAATGATGGATTATTGGCATTTCACGGCATTGGCGTTGGGGATGGGGGGTTGGCACTCGACATGGCATGACGCCCTCAACGAAAGGGCTGGACGGAGTTCAGGGTTTCCTTTTTCTTTAAGACAGATACCGGGGATCATTATCCCGATGGTCATTGGCAATGACATTTCTTTATGTTCAACCATTGAAATCTTTCGTCGCGTGAAAGTCGAGTGATGCGGTGGGAAGATGGTGTGTGCCCGGTGGTATTTATATCGGTCAACGGTGGCACACTGTCACTCCCCTTCCGCAGATGTTTAGGTAACTGTTCGTCTGTGGTCTGGGGGGTTACTGAGGCTATGGGATTGACACTTCTGTGTGTGAGGCTAGGGCCATTGGTTCGAATCTCCATCTTGGATTCTCTTTATGCCACTCGGGTTGCTCTTGTTTTGCTTTTCTATTTCACCTTTTTGTTCTTGTGATCAGGGCCGGCACCAACCAGCGGATCCGGACTCGGATCCACAATGCGGGCCGTGCACGGAGTGTCCGTCCGATCTCTATCTAAGTGCCACCACGCAGGTGACTGACGTGCAGCATGCAGAAAAAGCCGAGACAATTGAACTTCATCATTTTGCGGGTGCTAATTAGGTGCGGAACTCCCTCTTTAGAATTACAATAGTTGCTATCCGGCAAGGCGAACCTTCATCTCATGCGGCACGTCGCTGATAACCCGCTCTCATAAGATCGCAGGGAGTTCTCTCTAAAGCGGAAGTTCCAAATGGACGCTCCAAGTAGGCATATGAGATTGACTTAGTTAACTGTGCTGAAGATGATAAGGCTATCCTCTGCCTCCGCCGTTAGTATACAGACTTACTAAGCCGAGATAGGCATGCGCGCCAGAAGCACACAGTATCCAGGCCAAGAGACAACAGCCAAATTCTAAGCCTAAGACTGTTGGTAAGCTCCAGAGCTTGTTGGGAAAAGGTCTGACGATACCAATACAAGCCTGAAACAGGGATTAGTGCTATTATCGAAAATCGTAAACTTTTAACTATAGGTACAATGACTTGGGTTAAGTTCTCTTCTTTCGTGCTGATCGGTTTCTTGCAGGAATTCGTCTTGAGCTAGTATAAACCAGCAAGACAAATGAAGCTAAATGACGCGTTTTAGTGCTGTATTTCGGCCTTAATGTCAAAGAGATGCTATCTATTTCGCATAATGAATATGTAATGCAACCTTTAGGAAGTAGGTGTTTAAAAGGTGCGTTCTCACGGATGAGAAATTACTGCATAATGAACGCTGTGTAATCGATTGATTAGATAATGCGAGATAAGATAACGTACAGTGGCACTCTTTGAGCACCCCGCGCGCGGGGCTTCTTGTGTGACCTGGAGGTTCCACTGTTGTCCGGGGCCGGGAAAGCAGTATTACCGACGCCCTCAGCAATGGAACCAAATAATTTAGGTACCTCCACGCTCAAGCTACCCAAAGTCTTGATCGCGAACTTTCACGACACCAAGCATCACGACATCAACGTTCCTTCTTTCGCACGACATCCAAACGCAACAACGCCAGTTGCACGTACATATAGACAAAATGAGTGTCGATCATACGCGGGACCCATGCCCATGGGTCATTCTCAACGATTTTGGCGGCGCCTTCGCCATGGGGGTAGGGCATTACCCACGATCGTTCACGGCTTGGAGAACTCACATCTGTTCAGGGCATCGGTGGAACAGTCTGGCACGGAATCAAGGGCTTCCGCCATAGTCCTTACGGCGAAAGACGAATCGGCGCCCTAACTGCGATCAAGATGCGTGCCCCTGTGCTAGCAGGTAACTTCGGCGTCTGGGGTGGCATGTTCAGCACATACGATTGCGCGATCAAGGGGATACGTCAAAAAGAAGATGCATGGAACGCCATTGGGGCAGGGTTCATGACGGGAGGCTCCCTGGCAATCCGTGGCGGCTATCGCGCAGCCAGGAATGGCGCTCTGGGGTGCGCCCTCTTGCTTGCGGTGATTGAAGGCGTTGGAATCGGATTCCAAAAAATGATGGCGGGTAGCACGAAGTTGGAGGTTGGTTCGTCACCTATGCCATGATTCCTTTTGCTAACAATCGCTTACTAGGCGCCTACCTCTCTATCGAACAACGAACTGGCAATGGCCTGAACCTGCTTTCTCATCTTCGCGAGCTTCTACTCCGTGTACTATACCATTTAAGATACCCAATCTCTTTTCTTTCAAGATGATACCGCGCTCGCTATGCTATTTTGGGGGAATAGCCTGAGATAACGTGATCAGTTGAACAAATACTCAAAAGTCTGATACCTCCGATCTTTGCGTCAGAAGTGCTACGCACAACCCGACTCGATGCATTGATCAGGTGGTGCTACGAAGCTGATATGGGGGCGAACGGCTACATGAAAGATGACCAGCTGCCGGAATTCCGCTTTGCTCCATGCAGACGCAAAGCAAAGTATGAGGGGGACATGAGGAGTGGAAAGGGTTGGGGCAACGGACAACCATAGCGATTTGCTGTGCAAATGTCTCACAAGCTGGTCATTGGTCGACAACAACGTCAGTAGAAGCGTCGATATGATTGGGCTGCATGGGATTGTGTTCCTGCCGATCTTTCCGCAGAAGCTGACAACTGCAACAACAACACCATCGTGGAAGCCCCCACGACAGCGTCTCACGAACAAGACAGATCCTGCGATCCCTCTTGCGGCAGCAATCTCTGTTCGACGTTTAGAAAACTGAATGGTGCAGCCTATCTCAGCCACTCGTAGGCTGCGATATGAGTCGAAAGCACTGCCCTAGAAAGCGAAGCACAGTGGACGTTATCCCAGGTTTTCGACCGCGAAACACTGTTCGCCAGCTCGCAGTCAGTATCCGCATGCATGCACAAGGGTCAGCGCCACAGTTGCCTGTCTAGGCAGTAAGTACGACCAGTCAACTGCGCCCGACTAAATTTACATGACGTGTCTTCGTCCTGGGTGAGATAGAATGCTACCCCACGCTGCAGCCCAAGGCCAAGTGATCCTGCCGATGAGGGCTTACGGCCATCTTCAATCAGTAGCCAACAGCGACCGGTAAAGAAGCGACCTCACGGCTTGATCTAGCCGAGGGGTGTCCAGCCATGACTTCCATCAGACGGGAAGTCCTTCCCTGCAAACTCGACCTGACTGCAGCGGTTCGTCCCATTGGGGCAACTTCATGTCCATCTATTTCGGGTCGAACCGACATCTGGTCGGCCAACACAGCCGCCCCCGCGAGTCCACCTTCGCGATGTCGGCGAGCTTCTTCCGCGCCCGTCCCATTTTGCTACTATTGACGCAGAAACGCGGCGTTCGACGGTCAGCTCCAAGCGACCGCATCCCTCCGTGCAACCTTGTCTTCCCGCGCACGCGATCCTTCCAAAGTACGGGGAATCAGGTGTGTAGAAAGGACGCCGCAGCGGCGGAGATGAATGAAGCTCCACTGCGAACCCTATTCATGCAGAAGAAGCCAGAGATGCAATGCAGCTGACCAGCCACGAACCCCCCGCTTTCCCACGCGTTTGAGATAACACGACTTGCTGTTCCCGTCTGTAGGGCTGATGCGGTGAGACTTGAAGGATGGCGTTGTGTGCTACCGTGGGCAGTGCCTGTTCGCCAGCACTGCCTTCATGTCAACCTGTGGCGGGAGTACAGACTCAAAGGTGAGGATTTGAGGCTATTATCGTGATTCTTGTCCCAGGTGGTTGTTGCGATGTATAAAGTGAGACGGACGCTCCCGGTAAAATGCACGTTCTCATCTCACAGAGCATCAAGCACTTCTCATCATTCCAGTTTACTTTTCCTATCTCATTTCCTATTTCTCCTTTGTCTCTTCTCGGGGTTTATTGCTTTTGCATCTTCTTCCATCTAATCACAAATCTTCAGCCACGATTTCCATTCTGATTTTGAGTTGTGTCAATTCTCATTCTTCGACCCAATCACAGTCATCTCTTATTTCCCTTCACATATACACACCATGCCTTCCAGAACTTCCATCCGAAGCCTGTCCAGCTCCTCTGGATCTTCCCCCTCTTTCCCCAGCCCCGCCCTTTCCAGAAGAACATCCTTCCCGTTCCCCTACAGACCTCGACAACATCCACTTCCCCCGCGCATGGGAGGCTGCATGGGAGGCGGCAGGCCAGTCAAGTTTCGAGCGAGCCCAGGCCTTCCTTTTCTTCTACCGCGGCGATGATGTCGCCATCAACACCGAGCTCAGATGCATTGCCTCTAACCCTAAGCACCGAGATGTCGCATCTCTGGCTGCTGCGGTGCAACAGCGCGTTTTCAGTAACCGCCATGCCAGCTTCAACACAAGTCCGCTCCTGCAATGGGTGCGCTTCATGCTCATCAAGAGCCAAGCACTCATCTCATCCAAGACCAACCCTGTTCGCGACTTCTTTTTCGACCCTTCAGTCGCTCGCAACCTCCCTCAACTCCCCGAAGATTCTGTTGAGTACCCATATCCAGCCGCCCCTCTCAAGGTCATGATCGTTGGCGGTGGTCCTACCGGTCTTGCATCGGCAATCGCACTGGCAGAGAAAGCCGGCACCAAGGTCGAAGTCCACGTCTACGAGGGTCGATGGGTCCAGCAGCCCGGCAGCTCATTCGTCAACTACCCACCAGGCGCTCGCCGCCGCGGCCAAGTTGTCACCCTCCAGGACTCCGTCACCGACCTTATGAGCGAACGAACTAGACTCGCCGTATTTGGCGGCTGTCCCGAGCGAGTTTGGCCAGGGTCGAGCAACCTCCAAATCCGCAAGCTTGAAGACGGTCTCCTCCGTCGCGCCCAAGACAGCCAGTTCCGCGATCTCATCTTTCTGCACGCAAGCCAGGTACGCAGGGAGAACCTCGTACAGTATGGCGACTTCCACATCATGCTTGGTGCGGATGGCGCCGGATCCTGGCTTCGCGGTTCCTACTTCGAGGGACAAGAGTCGGTGGTCGGCAAGAGCTATGCCCTCGGGGTGGCCTTTGACAGACCCCGAGGTCTCCCCCGCTCTCAGCCTATCAATGTCTTTCTGACAATGGGCCAGACGCGTTATCTGCTTAACGCAAGCGACTTCGATGGCACAGGGTATCTCAACATGCAGCTTACTGAAGCTGAGTGGGACCAGATGGTCTCTGTTGACGGCCACCCATGCACCTTTGGTCAGCCCAGCTGCCTGGAGGTGGGCGGTCGTCTGCCCGAGGGGTTCCAAGAGAACCAAGTCTTCGCCCCGTCCCGCGACCCGAACAGCCCCCTCTGGAAGGCCATCCTCGACGGCCTTGAGCTTTATGGTTTCAAGGAATGCGAAGTCACCAACATTGTCCGCATCCCTATCGTCGTCCGCAGGATCAACAAGGCCGTCGAGCAGCTACCCCAATGCGACTCATCAGCCCTCCACCGTCCCCATGGGCTTGTTGCTCTAGCCGGTGACGCTGCCATGACAGTCCACTTCTGGCCCGGTCGCGGTGCCAACTCAGGCATGAAGGCCGGTATCGCATGGGCCGACGAGGTTGCCCAAGCTCTGAACCGGGGCCACCTCGTCGGCCTGCAAGTCGGATCTCTGGGGATGTACGACGACTTCCTCCAGAAGCTGCAGCAGCGCGAGCACGGAGGCCGCAGCCTACCCATCGTCAAGCAGTCTGGTGATCCAAACATGATGGCCTGGCTGATGGAGAACGCTCGCCTCATTCCACAGCATGTCGCTATGGAGTGGCTCGTCGGCACAATGCGCCGCGATGCCGCTCGCATCCAGCAGCGTCCCGACTGGGCTTTCGAGCAGGAGACGAACCTCGAGTACCAGCTCCGTGATATCCTGGAGAAGATGGATCCCATCAGTCTTCAGGAGATGGCCGCTACCTTCCCCTGGCCCACCAGGGAGATGGCCGGAGCAGAGGTCATGCCAATGCGGTCGGTCGTCGACGCCTGTCTCAGACAAGATGGCACCAAGCAGAAAGAGATTCTCAAATTGGAGAAGGAAGCCAAGGCGAAGAGGCAGGAGCGGAAGAAGAAGTCCAAGAGCGCGGATATCACAATGGCGGGAGCTGATCTGTCTCCTGCCTTCTTGGCTACGATGGCTGGAGCCACGAAACCGGCGCCGCGGCAACGATCTTGGAGGCCGTTCAGCTTTAACAGAACACCGCAGAGTGTCCAGGGATGATTTGACGGTTGTCATGAATAATGAACTAGCGGGTTAAGGTTGCATTCAGCATTGGGTAGCGTTGTCTGGATTTTGGGGAGAGTCGTTTGAGGTTCTTGGATGGATTGTCTCCGGAGGTTGCATCAAAACATGTCTTTCAGTCGCTCCTTGGTAGCTTTCACAATTGGACAATCAATCAAAATCCATAAAGTATGCAAGTGACTAGAGTAGTGTTGGTAAATCTGTTTCCAGGCAGCCTGGATACGAACTTCCGTTCCGTGTAGGTCCCTTTGTCCCTGTGACTGCAGTGCAAATGTCCAGTCCTAGCCGCCCGACGCCCGGGCTGGTCAACTGTTATCCATGTATAATGCGTACTTCAGGTCGTGACACGTTGTTGGCCGTGGGGCTTTTGCAACAGCGACCCTTACCTCCCTCCGTAATACGGTCTCCCTACAGGGACGCGGTTCATGTTCTCCGCGCATAGATTCAATGCCCCATCAGGTCTTCTGTTTCGTAATCGTTCTCTGTTGCTCCATGATCCTAGTGCTGATGTTCTCATCTAGCCGCCGAACACGCGACTAGATCGATGAGATTTTGTCGCTGTACACAAGCAGTAAAACCTAGGCTTTATAACAATAAACGCTTTTGGGTAGAAAGGCGGGGAAGTTGGTCTTGCATTCATCGCCATTGTTGATCCAAAACGCGTTGTTGCGGACAGGAGAATCGCTTCCTTGAATGGGGCCGTTAACCGTGACAATGTACCTAGACCCGTAACCATCTGAGGTGACGCGCAATACCCCAGACGTGGAGCCGGCGGAGGGAGGAGCATAGTAGACGTATATATGATCGTCGCATACAGCCTCATATCTTGGGCCAACTTTGGTGGTGAAAAGAGCTGTGCCAGATGGTTCTCTGTTTGGTTCGGTAGCTTGAGCGCAGGTAGCCTGTGCCCAAGCATGTGCTACAAGAGATGAAAAGAGAATAAGTTGTATCATTTTCAATATTCCGTGTGATTTGGATAAACTGAACAGTAAAACACCCAAACAAGAACAAAAAGGAGGGTAAGCAAATCCAAGTTGAGTCAAGCAGCTTTCGCGACACTTATAGTCCTCCCTCAACTGTTATAAGCGAGCAAGAACAACGTCTAGAGTCCAGTGATGACTACAAGCACATCTATCGCGGTCCGTTTCTTAGTATCCGTATAAATGGATAGTATCTTCACTAGAATAGGAAATTACAACCCGAAGTTCAAATGAGGAAGCTAGAACAGGTTAGGCCGTGCCTTCATACTTGCCTAGACCGCGAATTAATATCAAGTCTGAGCAGTCCATTAGTTGCGAGTCAGGCCCCCAATCCCGTGAGATCCGGCTTGCCAGTTTGACAACAGTCTAAGATAATGCACCACAGGGACTTATGGTTAAGCTTGAATCGCCGCCTGCGTTGTCGGCTTTTCGATGCACCCGATAGGGAAAGAAGTTACCGACTTCACGCGCGAGCTATCCGCAATTCTGTAGCATATAATTTGGTCTCGTACAAAAGCAAGATCTGATGTTTTAAGGTTTTATTACAACGAGTGGAATAAAGCAGATCCCCCCTGGACATTTCTGAAGTTGTTCGTGCCGTGTGAACACCAGAACTTAACGATGCAAAAGACTTCGGATGGGCCGAAGCCGACTGGGGCTGTAAATGAGTTCTCTAACAGCGCGACACTTTTAGAGTGACAAGCTTTCTACTTTCAGGTGGAAAGCACTCTAACGTATCACAAGGGCCTTTGCTTTGGGTCTCTGCGTAAGTTTAAACATTCGGCCTTGCCCTGGCTGTAATCTACGTCTACTAAATTGGGGATGTTCTGAGTTGTCGCAAATGGTTGAAAACAATACAGCCTTCGCATTGTGCGTCTTTTGACTGTCTAGAAAGACGGGCGTGTAATCCTGTATCTAACTTAAGTAGCCCATTCCGCCATAACGGTAGGCCTTGATTTCTTCCATCCATCCACCGCACGGCGCTTATTCTCTATCTCTGTCTCTCTTTCTCTCCTACGCAGCTCGCAACATACCGTGTTACGCCGTTGAAAAAATGCGTCCATGCGCGATATCCGCTATTTTTGCCGCCATGATCTCCATGGTGGCTGCCGGTGATTTCCTGATCACCTGTGGCAACCTCGAATACCATTCTTCCACCGTGAAAGCCACCTGCGATGATCCCTCTGGCAGCTTCGTCGATACGAGCATCAATCTGGCATCGTGTTTGGCTAATGTCAACGGAAAGCTTGAGGTCAGTACTGTCGCATCCGGCCTGTCTTAGCTAGCCTTCGCCGTCTCAGACGTGACTAACATGAGAATCTCTAGTGCCAACCACAAAGGTTTGTGCGCCACTTTTACAAACTGTATTCCAGTCAGCTAAACAAATTTCATATAGCCCGTCCTTCAAAGGCTGCGACTGTGGTCTTGCCGGTAGTGACAAGAGCATATTGAACTGCCAGTGCTCTGACTTAAGGGGCTCGAAGCGGCCAACCACATACGATCTCAGTGAGTAGTGTTCCCGTCAATTCTCTTGAGCTTTCTGACCTAGAGAAGACCAGTGCTTGACAAACCACGGAGGCAAACTTCAATGCCCTTAGCTGAATGGCCTTAGGTTTGTTTACTTGGCTTCTATTCACCTGCGGTTGGTTGGTAGGCCCTGATGCCAACATTAATTCAGTCTTTGGGAGCCCTGTTGGGAGTACGGTTTCTATGTTTCAAACAGCATTGATGTGCCATATCTTCATAGACACTTCTTATCAATGGATGGCGTGTAAGGTGCATATAGAATGAATAAACGTAGATCCATGGATGGTCACACCTTGACCTTGAATTTCAGTTCTGTCTTCAAAAGTCTTGACACAACGAGGATAAGGCCACCCGATATCAACAAAGGCCCGCCACACATCTGCGAGTCGAGGAATTCGACATCAAGTGCTCGAATAAGGGCGCCCGCAACGGGAGGTCCCATCAACCAGGTAAACGATACAATCGTTAAAGCCATTCCTATTCTAGTATCAGCTCCTTGGATCAGGGGAGAGACTCGAAATTATGACAGGGAGTGTGCTTTGTAAGGAGGCGGATGATATGCCATATAGAACGGTGAAAACGAGGAGACTTTTGTGGGTGACCACGCCTTTCCACGCGAACATCATGATGTCGCTTGTGAAGATGGCGGGAATGATGGCGTTGAGCGTCCCGAATCTCTTGTCGGCTAGGTAATTGGGAAGCATGCGACCAACGATAGCAGGTAGAAAGTTGGATCTGGAGCACTTTCTCCATGGATAAAGATATTGAATCATAATCACTCACCCCGCACCATTCATTATGAGAAGAACGGAATAGCTAGCTCGTGGGATATCCAGTGTCGACATCAATCTAACTTCCTCGACCATCGCATATCTGCAAGGTCTTATATGCATGCACAAATTCGATTGGTCGACTCTATGCAGTGTGACCATCATGATCATCGGAAAAGTCCGCGGCAGCAAACTCGGAAGGGGGGAGGAAGGACAGGGGGATAAGCTGACCAATTCTCATTTAACACGTCATGCGAAGCACCGCCGATGATTATTAAGGCTATTGATGTCCCCTTCGTTCAAGCCCCGGAAACTTCCCCGCCATCTTTGTCAATAACAAATGTCTCCATGGTTGCGCGATATCTTTGGCATGGCCCTTGTCTGCGTCGTGTCACTTTTCGACCGGCGTTTGCCGCGAAGCCATATTGTCGACCATTCTCAAACAGCCCTTTCCAATTCAAGCGCTACATCGCACCAATCAATTGGCGAGAGCTGCGAGGCCACGGTTTGAAGCTCAGCAAACAATGGATTGCGACCAGAATACCAGATCCCGGCTATCAATCAAGGAAAATCAATATTATCGAATATGTCGCCAATGGGCTCATGTTCCTCGGGGGTGTTGGCAGTATGGTTTTTGCAGCCTCATTCTCCAGTACAGAAAGCCCCGAAGTAGCCTTGTACAATCCGACAATACCAACTATATGGACTAACCCATTATGGGTTTTCCATGAACAGACGAAAGAGAGGCGAGACGACATTGAGGTTGAAGAGGGTTTACAGTATGCGCCTCTCGATGAGCCATTCCAAACCCGTGTTCTTATCTTACATCCTGGAGATGAGGACCAGCCAATTGAGTGCAGCTTGAAAAGAGCGACGTTGCATAGAGAGCCTATCCATTCAGAATATCCCGGGAGCTTCTCTGGAGTCAGAATTGAGGGGGATTCCAAGTCTCAGTTTTGGCTGCCCACTTGGAAAAGCCACCATGATATAACAACCTACGAGGCTGTTTCGTATGCTTGGGGTGATCTGACAGTCCCACAGCTGATTCAGTGCGATGGAAAACCAAGGGTAATTTCGCTGAATCTATACCAGGCCCTACATTCAATTCGTCATGTTTACGAGCCTCGAATTCTCTGGGTGGATGCTCTGCGTATCAACCAAAATGACAATTTGGAGAAAGCGCATCAAGTGAGCATTATGGGAGAAATATATGCGGGTGCGCGCCGAGTACTGATATGGCTTGGCTGTGGCACTGACCTAGAAAAAGCCTTTGGGCTATTGATGAGAGGTCAGGTATCTCAACTGAACTTGATCCAACACCTGATGTCTGCGCCATGGTCCAGTCGGGCTTGGTGTGTTCAGGAGTTGGCGCGCGCAGCCGACCCTGTTGTGACGGTGGGCAAACGAAAGGCTCCTTGGGACCTATACGTACGCCAAAGCCGATTAGCATTGAAAGAGATCAGGAAAATCCCCCATGCAAATCAGGACGATCCTCTCGATCATGCAGAAATCTTGGACGATATTCGTAGTCGCTACGAGAATGTCCAAAAAAGGCGATTCAGGCAGCCTGGACGAAGACAAAGTTACTCGAGTGCCTGGAAGGCCGGTGGAGCGAGCTTGGTGGAGCTTCTCTTTCTCACTAGAGACTTCAAAGCCACTGATCCCAGAGATAAGATATTTGCACTCGTTGGTATAGCAAGCGACGTTCAGGAGCAGGACCTAGAAGTCTTCCCGCGGTACGATCTGCCCACAGACGTTGTTGTGTACCGTCAGCTTGCCCTCTGGTACCTCATTCGGAAACGAAATTTTGGCATTTTCTCTTTCGGAGGAGATCGCACTCCACTGAGAGAATTCCACATGGATGACCTCCCCAGCTGGGTTCCCGATCTTACACGACCAAATGCATTCACGCCTTTTCAAAAGCTGCCCCATGGTTACAACTACAGCAAGGACAACTTCTATAATGTTTTCAACTACTTGGAGGAATGGCTTCCAATGCTGCAAGCCAACGAGGACGGCCGTATTGAAAAGCTACAGTTCTTCCACGCTGACGTTCACAACCCTGTATGTGCGGGGTGGGCAGACTGGCGAGACCGGTCTCCGCTGGCCAGACTACCACCGATCAAAGTCTCACATGCGGGACATGTACTTCACTTGAAAGGGAAGCATATTGGCACAGTTTCCCGTTTGACTGACAGGTCGTCTGGTCAGCCTATCGCGGACATAACAACCTTGCCGAAAGACACACTCGAGCCCTCTCAGAAATGGCTACGCGATTGTTGGGAGATTGTGTTTAGCGTGATGCTTGAAAGTCAAACAGACAGGCAACTCGCGCCTGGAGAGCAATTATCTGTGATACCACAATTGCTGTCGAGCGAGATTTGGGCTTTGTTGCAGGGGATGAAGTTGGAAATGGGTTTCGAGCATCATTCAACAAATTCCTTCATATGAAGCTTAAGAAGTATGATGAGGACTTCCGAAGGAACTCGAATCTTAACCGAATTCGGGAGAGGGCGCACGACACGACTACTCAGGCTGATGCTAATCTATCTCACCGCCAAATGGTAGAATCCTTGCCATATCATGCCGACTTCTGGCGTCGGTTTATTGAACCCAAGACAAGGCGGCCACAACGCAACACCGTCGATAGTATGCCTGAGTTAGGTACCCATCCTCCAAATGCCTCGTCTGTCAGAACATCAGACATTCATAGAACGCTGCTGAGAGCTGCAAAGGAGGGCATCAACAAAACCTTCACATACGACGCTGCGAAGATACCGGAGAGTGCATCAGCTGTAGTTTCAAGCTACAGGTTTTGGCATCGAGGGCGGCGCTTCGGGATTGCAGATAATGGTGGTTGCATTTGTACCCCCGAATCGGCACGCGAAGGAGACGTCATTTGCATGTTCGACGGAGGTCGCGTACCTTTTGTACTGCGGGCTCACGAAGACGGTCTGTATTCTTTGGTCGGAGAATGCTACGTGCATGGACTTATGCATGGCGAGTGGAAGCGGCCGAATGGGAAGTTAAAGTTCCAGACGACATCCTTTGCCCTCAAATAAATACCTCCGCTATGAGATTTCCGGTAAACTAGGGCGGCGCAATGGATTCTGTTTCTAGGTAGCTTGAACGCAGGAGGCAGCCTCACCGCTCGATACAGAAACCAGCTGCTGATCTCAATGCTATGACTCTGTTTCTTTCCACTTGATAGTAGCTCTCGGAGCCTCAAAGATTCTTTTGGCCCAAATTGGACCCATAAAACCTCATTGTTACGTTCCCAAGACTGTTCCACCGGGAACAAACCATCCAAGGCCCGTCCGGGCAACTCTCAACTGCCAATCTTTGAAAAATGGACTGATGACAGCGTGACATGCCGAGAAAATTCTTCTATCAAATGCGCAGTGTCGGTATGATCTTGGGAAATTAATTTGTGGGAGCAACGCTGGTGCTAGGAATGGCGGCCCGCTTGGATGCCGCCAGAATACTAATGGAATTGATACCGGCTTGCTTCTGAGCACCCTGCTCCCACTACTATCCGGGACTTTTGTATAGGTCTCAGATGGGCCGATAAAAACGCGTCAAATCTTGTGACTGGTCCGAATTCTGTCGTTGTCATCGAGCAATCCGGCGGAGCTGGGCTTGCGGCTGGCACAATCCTGTTGACGCGAGATTAGTTAGGGGCGGCAGTAAAAGGCCAATTGCTGATCTGCCCATGCTCTACAACAAGAATAACCTTGTTTCCTCTACTCAATGGGATCGGCAGCCTTGGACGCGGGCGTACAATGAGATGGCATGGATGTACGTTTTTGAGGGCCAAGAAGAAGAAGGCCGAGACCCTTATAGTGCACAAGCACACACCAACGATGTGGAAAACTTGTCGGCAGCATATATCGATGTGAGCTTAGCCGGAAGACGAGTGTGTAGCGTTTGCTTCTCACCGTCTACAGTCTGGGAACATGCCTGGGCTTCATGTCTGGCCTGAAGCATTCCACTGTTTTGATGCGTACGTCCCCGCAGCTTTAGTCTCAGTCAGCAAAATCGTCCTACATTGAATGGTTACGGAGGTTAATTCACCTGTATTGATGTCTCATATAATTTCAATAATGCTAAATACGCTTGTAGCCAGACCGCAATTTTCGTTTTCTGGGAAGCTTTGTCAATGGAGGTATAGAGGGTGAGCATGGTACTCAGCTAGCATTCCCTGTCAAAATATTTCTTGTCACCGCGCTGTAGCTCAAAGAAATCAACTCATTGCCTACTATGATGTTGATGAAGAGAGAAACAGTAGGCCGATTCTGAAAGGAGAATGACCATGATGGACGCTTCGTTATGGCGGCACAGAGCTAATCTCATCGAAGTGTTCCGTACTCCTGCAAACAAGCCGTGAGAGTTTGGTTGGAGGTTGTTGATTGGATGACTGCGTCGCTCATCTGCAACCCTGTGACCTAGGTCCCATGGGCAGCACAGGCTGTCTCCAGGCAAAGTGCTAGGTTCCCCCTTTTGTAAAAGCGCCGGAAGGAGACCAAATCGACCAACTGGCGACAACGAAAAGAACCCTGGACAGTGGACTTGGCCCAGCAAGCCCAAAGTTGATTGCTTATGCCGAGCATTTCAACTGACTTTGGAATTCCTGACATAGCTATCAATCATTGACCTGTTTTCACCGCTTCCCTCGGTTCTCCCTCATCGCCCCTGAAGCTTGGCGCTCATATAGTATTCACCTGTGATTCTGGTCGACCCGATATATGTCGAGACCTTTTCACCCTCAGGAACTCTTGTCGGGATGTAATCATGATATGAATGCCCAATTTCTTGCGCCAGCACCACTGTCACGGATTCCTGGCCAAGGTATTCCTCCCCCATCAGTTTACGCTCAGAATGTCAAATCATAGGACGCAAAAAACTTCTGCAGGCAGCCTGCGACCGCGCGACGCACATAGCTGCATCGTGGCGGCAACTTTCATACAGAAGGTGCCTGGGAGACTGTTGCTATTGGACGTGATATGTTCAATAAGATACGGTGGGGGGGACATACGGCCAACTCCCCCATCCGCCATCGCCGTTATTATTGGATCAATTAATCCCTGTCATCCCTACATGCAGTAGATCAAATTAATCCCTGCCATCCCTGCAGCCCGCTAGGGATGTGAGTGGGATTAAACATATGCAGGTCGCCGCAACTCACACTGGAGGCAACTTAAGAGTTTCCCGCGCCGACATCACCAAGCACTCGAATCCTTCTTGTTAATGACTTGTTTTTCAAGGCCGGTCTATGTATGGTATCTGAAGCACCCGATGGTCCGCATTCGGTTCGCATTTGACTGCGTTGTATCTGTCTTCTCGCCTTCTGTCACAACTATTTAATGTCTCTCCCCCTCCATTACCAGTACGATGTAGAGCATGATACTCAGCAAGGCTTTGTGTCATATTCCATCATTTCTTCTCTTTAAGCCTTCATAGCCCTGGCCCCTAATCTTCTTGGCGGTTTACGACGTGGGTGTACTCGGGCGCTTCATATCCCATCTCTTGCCATCTACTGTGTGAATGATCAACATCTTCAGCCAGGAGACGAAGATGTCCTCCACCAGGTGCGTTTGAGAAGATTAAATCAATTCTTCATCCCTTTCAATGGTTATTTAATTAGAATGAACTTTCTCCACCTTGCCCAGGTGTTTCACCAGGAGGTCGCAGCGTATCTGACTGGTAACATTAGCAGCACACCCCAGACTGCGATGAGACTGACGTCTGGCTCAATTCGCGCTCACGATGAATCAATCAGCGCCCACCCCAAGGCAATCAATCAAGTTTGAGGCTCAAACTTGACTTGATTGCCACATCGCGATGCCATACTTGATTGATTGCCAATTAATTGCAAGTAATTGCCAAGTGAAGCTATTCAGACCCACTAAGCAGTGAGATTGCACCCCTCTTATGCCATTGCCTCATATATTGCAGTATTTCTAGCTTTTCTACCTTCATCGCCAGCCTCTGTGAGGTCTGGGCAAGAGATGCAGCACTGAATGCCCTCTTACAGTCAGATAACTGTGAGGGTATCGCCAGTATGCTTAATGCCAGCTTACTCAGGCGAGGATATTCTTCTTCATAGGCAAACCACTAATTAACAGGATTGCAGTTAGCCTGCCTCTGTAGACCTAAGTACTTCTCTAACTTATCCAGCTCCTCGTCATCCTCGTCTTCCTCAAGTACAGTAGCTTCTGCTTGAACCCACTGCTCAAAGTCATCTGGATTATAAGGTTCTAAGTGTTAGCTTGTATTTCTTATACCTTCTCCTTTTTTAGAAGGATATTATTAGTTGAAATATCTCTTCAGAGCTAACTTGGCATTGGATACCTATTCCTGCTGGCGAGAGGATTGCTAGTTCTTTTCTATATATTTTATATTAAAACCAGGGTGGAGGAGTAATATAGCAGTATATAGAGGTGACTCCTCTGTCAGGGCAGAGTACTTATCTAGCTTCTTCTATCTATTATTAATAGAAGTCCTTAAGTATTGCTGGCTACTGCTGCCTATCTCTTCTAGGTTAGAGATGCTGTTGATATACTCTTGGCGAGTATGGGCAGGTAAAAGGCTTTTATTAAGCTGTCTCTGAGATGGTTGTGATGCTTGAGCATATGATGGGACTTGCTGATATGCTGATCGAGTGAATCTTTGAGATGTTTCCTGTGAGAAGGCTTGTGACTCTTCTGATTTAAGATCTTGAGAATTCCTACTGCTGGTATTATTATAGAAGGTCTTCTACCCCTCAAAGTGACTCAGAAGATACTCTATGGCAGTGATTACCTCCTAAAGTCTATTATGTGAGCTATCTTGTCTAAAACCTTGCGTTCGAAGTATGATCTTCTAGATAGGCCTTAAGATTGTTATGATCTCTGTTAACTGCAGCTAGTTATCAGAAGTTAAGATATCTTAGGCTGGTATAGGATCTTTGACATTCTGAGAAGAATAGAAGCTATCTATTTGTTACGATCCGTAAACAAGGATAACAGCTGAACGACCCACTTAGGCGTCGGGCGGCTAGGACAAGACATTTGTACTGCAGGATCACGGGAACAACAGGAACTCGCTCGGAAACGGAAGAACTATGGAACAAGTCACGTGACGATAAGATAACGATCATTCGGGATCAATATGATCTAACACGACTTGGGGGCCAAGCGATCATTCCAGATCAGATTGATCCAGCTCGACCCAAGGTATAAGGGAACATTTTTAAGGATTAGACTTATATATAGTATAACCTGAGCCTGGCTCATAGTCAGACTTCTATAGCTCTTCAGCAATCAACTTTGTATTCATCCTCAGGATACTTTCAGCTTACCTTCACTGCAAATAACTTATTAAGTCTAAGACTAATCACCTTAGCCTCTAAAGACCAATCTACAACAAAGCCTACAACTACAACCCTAGTATACTATTACTACATATCAATCCCCAGCTTCTGTTAGCAGACCCTACTATCAGATAGCTAACCATAACACTTTAATTGCTCCTGTTCAGTAAGTTAACTATTAAGACCTACTAACAGTACAGACAAGATATCCTCTCGCGCCTCCGCCAAGTCACCTACCCCAGGAAGCTCTTCTTCCTCTAAACAGCCGGTCAGAAACCTAGCTAAAGAACTCAAGGGAGCCCTAATAACTATAGACTCAGACGACAAGGTCACCCTCAAGAAAGAGACCTATAACAAGCTCTAAGCCCAAGTCAAGAAAAGAGACAACAATATAGCCAAGGTACAAACCATATATAACAAAACAGCCAGCAAACTCCAAGGCCTCAAGAACATGATCCAAGAACTTAGTAATAGACCTTAACGATTTCAGAACCTTGAAAACGAAATCGCACGCCTAGGAGGACAAGGCAGCAACCCCCTCATACAGGAACTTCAGAACGAAGTTAACACCTTTCAGGCCGCTGCTAACATTATCACTACCTCCACAGGAGGACAGCAGAAGCTCAAACTCAGTGCCCTGGTTACTTATAACAGGACCTCTAGAACTCTTAAAAGATTCCTAATCTAAGTTAAAAACTACTAGAACTTCTACTATAAGGACTTCACTAACAAAACTAAGAAGGTAGTGCACGCAGCTACCTACCTCAGAGGAAGAGCCCTTAAATAGTTTAAACTAATCTAGGAAGAATACCTCAAGTATAAAACCCTCAATAAATGCTCCACAGAAACCCATAATATCTATACTAATTTCTAAGAATTCAAGGACACACTCAGGTCACTCTTCTAGAACCCTAACAAAAAACAACAAGCTGAGCATAACCTCGCCCAGCTCAGACAAACCAAATCTGCTAAAAACTACTCTGCTAACTTCAGACAACTCAACATCTAACTTAACCTCACCAAAGAAACTAAGATCTTTATATTCTACTAAAGACTCAAGGACAAAGTTAAAGACAAGATCATTAAGATCGATCAACCAGAGAACTTCCTCCAGTATACTAAACTCGCCATCAAGATTAATAACTAACTCTATAAACAGCAAAAGGAACAAGGAGACAAACAACAAAACCTAAACTCAGGATGCAAGTACTAGTAGCAACCCCAGAATAAGTTCAACACCCAGCAGAATAATAACAAACCCTGCAATAACTAGAACAACACCTGATAAAGCACTTCTTACAGACAACACAGCAGACCTATGGACCTTAGCACTGCTACCAGGAATAACAACAAAAAACCATAGAACCTAAAATGCTATAACTGCAAAAAAATAGGATATATCACTAAAGACTGCAGACAACCTAAGAAGCTTAACTAGAAACCTATACCTAAACAGACTAAGCAAGTCAGCATAGCAACCAAAACACCCCACATATCTCTATTATAGACCAGATACTACAACAATAAATGCTTCACCTACTGCAGTAATAAGGAAGCTATAGGACACTGGCCCAGCAACCTAGACTGCAGAAGAACAGGTTATAACATAACTATTCCAGAAATCAAGACTAAGACCCTTGTAATAGCTTCCTAAGCCAACAGTAAGCTAGTCAGAAAGACTACTAAACAGCTTAACAAAATGCTTCGCGTCTAACAATTCAACACAGTTAACTCTAACCCTATAGGTTACAACATAAAAACCTAACAAACAATCTAGGAATCCAAAGCCTAAGTCTAGCAAAACATAGACCAGATCCATCAAAACGAAGCAAGACAGCAAGTTATACATAACAATAAACAACAAATCCTACACCTCAAAATAGCATAAACACTTTAACTATAACAAGCTTAAAAAGAACTAAATAACATTATATAGCATCACCAAATCAGCACTCTCACAGCCCACCTCAAACAACACAGATATATACATAGAGATCCCATAAGAATCAAACAAATCAACTAAGAACTCAAAGAACAGATTAAGGAAGAATCTAACAAAGAACTTAAACATCAACATAACCTTCTAGAAGAATAGCAACTACTCAGTCTCACTAATAGTTAGACTTTTAGAAAAGGAGAAAGCTCCCCTTACAACTTAGACGAACCTCATAACATTGCCTGCTAATATGCTCAGGCAGAGATCGCCTACAGGTTCACCCCTAGCATAGATAACACTAGCTCTGAAAAAGATTCTAATAACAAGGAAGAAACTCAACAGCTCCTCCAGTACTAAACAATCAACTTAAATTGCAATGACCAGCAGCAACACTTCTATAGTATCCCAGCAAACCAGAGAAACAAGGATTACACTCTAAAGCTTCACACAGAAGATTACCCTGCACTTAAGTACAACCACTATGACCACTAAAACCTCTTCTAGCTATAATGCTTCTTCGACAAATGCAAGGAATATCTCAGAAATAAATATAAGTACTAATTCTACCCCAGAAGATATAACAAAAACCCTATCCAGAACATTTACACCCAAACTACTATAGTAGGATAGACTATAACCACGTTTAACAATAACGTAGCAACCTTCAGCCTAAGCCCACAATACCCTATAAGATGTCAACATAATAACACTATGAAATAGGAAGAATGCTAGAAAGACGAATACCTTATATATACTACCTAGAAAGCAAAAGCTCTCAGACTTCTATAGGAAGGACTAAACCCTCTAAGGCTCCAGATCTAAGAAAACTATCTCATAAAGGCATAATAAGAAGGAAAGCAGATCACCTACCCTGGAAAACAAAAGCAGTCAAAAAACTAAACTCACCTACTAACAAAGGACTAAAACAGGCAATAATAATAAGATCTATATATCTAGCATCTCTAGACCAGAAAATACACTTATAACTAGCAGTCACTATTAATAACACTATAACTATCACACTTATTAACAGCAGAGCTGAAATAAACTTTATATCACCCTAAGCAGTAAATAGATTATAACTACCATAGCAAAGAAAGGAACACACATACCAACTCAGCAACATAGAAAGAGAACAAATTTAGTACAAAGGAGATACCATCAAAAACAAGACTGCACCCCTTAAGATAAGTTACCTAGATCAAAACGAACAACTCCAATTCAACATTACCAAACTTAGTATATACAACATTATATTAGGAATGCTATAGCTCAAAAAGAACAACCTACAGATAGATTAGAGAACAGGCTAACTCCATTAAGATAACAACAATCTAGCCCCTAAGCAGCCTTATAAGACCTAGGCCTCAAGCAGATTCACCTACTAAGGAGCAGCAAAACAATATATCTGCTACCTCAAAGCAAAGGAAGCTATGTCACAACCATTAAAAACAGCAGATCTCAAACGAAAAGATGATCCCCTTCTGTCTATCCCAGAAAAATATAAAATCTATAAAAAACTCTTTACAGCTAAATTAGAAACCAGACTGCCTAAACATATAAATTTCAATCATAAAATCCCTATTAAAGAGGGGAAGGAACCTAAGTTCAATAAAATTTACAGACTCAACCTAACAGAAATAGAAGCCCTCGATAAATACCTCAACAAAAACCTCAAGAAAGGTTATATCAGAGAATTAACATCACTTACAGAAAGCCTAATTCTATTTATACTAAAGAAGAACAGTAAGCTATAACTATATATCAACTACTAAATACTTAACAAAATAACAATTAAAAACTAGTACCTCTTACTATTAATCAACAAACTATAACAACTCCTCTATAAAGCTAACTACTTCACAGCACTAAACCTTAAAAATACCTATAACCTTATCTAAATAAAAAAAGGAGAAGAATAGAAAACCGCCTTCAGAACATATAAAGGACATTTCAAGTACCTCGTTATACCTTTTAGTCTCACTAACGCACTAGCTACTTTCCAGAATATAATTAACCAGGTTCTTAGGAAATTTATAGACATCTTCATAATTATCTACCTTAATAATATCCTCATCTTCTCTGCAACAATAGAATAACATAAAGAGTATATATATCTTATACTATAAGCCCTCTAAGATACTAAACTCCTAGTTAAACCAGAGAAAAGCATATTCCACACCTAGGAAGTAGAATACCTCAGATTCACAATCACCCCCAGATATATCAGCATATCAAAAAAGAAAGTCCAAGCTATATAAGAATAGCTAACACCAACCAACCTCAAAGAGGTCCAAAGATTTCTCAGATTCATCAACTTCTACCAAAAATTCATCAGACTCTACAGAAAAATCAACACACCCCTTATAGATCTCAGTCACAAAGACCAACTATTCAAATAGAAAGAAGCCCAGAGCACAGCTTTCCAAACTATCAAGGACTGCATCACCAGTGAACCAGTCCTAATGATCCTGAACCCAGAAGAACAGTTCAAAGTTAAAACAAATGCCTCAAACTTCGCCCTCGGAGCATAACTATCCCAAAGAGATTCAGAAAGACGTCTACACTCCTACACCTTCTTCTCCTGCAAGCTCCACAGACTAGAACTTAACTATCAGATCTATAACAAGGAACTTATAGCAATCATTAAAACCTTCAAAAAATAGAAACCCTTACTCTTAAGAACTATTCACTAAATACTTATATACACTAATCATAAGAACCTAGCACAGTTCACTACATCAAAAAAACTTAACAAACAATAAATCAGATAGTTAGAATTCCTCTCAGAATTCAACTTCTGAATTATTTATTAGAAAGGATCAGAAAACAGCAGAGCTGATGCTCTCAGCTAACAACCAGACTATGACGTCCTAGTACCAGCCGAAACCCAGGTGATTCTCAAACACAATGATAACAGAGACCTTATGCCCGCCACAAAAGCTCTTATAATAACCAGACGATCCACAGCTAGCCTGCCTAGCAAACTGAATAACAAAGCTATCAGAGAATTCTACAGCACACCAGCACATAATCACTAAGGAATCATAAAAACCTAGAAACAACTATAATAACAATATAAAGAAAAGGTTACTAGAGAACATATCGCAATAGCAATTAAGGATTGCAAGGTCTGCCTGAAAAGCAAACCAGCCTAACACCAACCTTATAAATTATTACAACCTTTGCCTATACTGCAAACCGCCTAGCACTCTATATCACTCAACTTTATTATCAAACTACCAAAGTCTTAAGAACCTCTTATAGGAATCTACTATGACAGCATTCTCGTTATTATCAACAGACTTACGAAATATACCTACTTCATCCTATATAAAGAAGCAAGCAATACTAAAGAATTCGCCTATATATTCCTTAAGCATATCATCGCTAACTATAGAACACCTAAAGAAATTATATCAGACAGAGATAAGATCTTCACTTCTAAGTTTTAGAAGTTAATTATATCATAACTTAGTATTAAGCAAGCAATATCTACTACTTTCTACCTGCAGACTAACAAACAAACAGAACAAATTAACCAGATCCTTAAAACCTACCTCCGCACCTATATTAACTATAATTAGAATAATTAGATAATACTACTACTAATAGCCTAATTCGCCTATAACAGCGCAGTAAGAGAAAACACTAAGGAATTCCCTTTCTACCTTAACTACAGATTTAAACTAACTACTTATAGAGAACTATAACCTAGCCTAGCAGCACTAAAAGCTGTTGCTATAGTCAGATAAATCAAAGATATCCAAGAAAACGCACACAAGGAACTCGAATTTATGCAGCAACGCATAACATAATTCAGCAATAAACAAAAGATTAAAAGACTAACCTTAAAAGAAAGAGATAACACCTACCTTATACAGCAAAACATCAAAACAAAACAACTAAATAACAAACTAGATTTTAAAAAACTTAGACCTTTCAAAGTCCTCTAAAAAATCTCACTAGTTAACTACAAACTCAATCTACCTAACATAATGAAATATTTTCTAATATTTCATATCTTATTACTTAAACTAGCACTACAAGGATCACAGATAAACAACCTTATCATTATAAAAGATAACAAACCAGAGTACAAAATCGAACAGATTATCAACCACCTAAAAAAACTAGAAAAGTACCAGTACCTTATCAAGTAGAAAAGATATAATCATAAAGACAACATATAAGAACCAGCCAAGAACATCACCAATACAAAGGACAAACTCACAACCTACTAGCAACAACACCAAGAACAAGAAATAACGCTAACAGCACTAGCAACACCACCCCTAACAAACACAACCAGTTACCAGCGCATTAGACACCCACACAAGCATATCAGACCACCAGTAGAAACAGACAGACCATAACAAGGAAAGCTATTTATTCGCCTAGGAACACCAGAAAACAACTAAGACACTTCCAAAAAACCAATCACAGCAGAAACACCCAAATCTACAACACCTATACCTAAAGAAGACCAGTCCAGCTTATTCAGAGCACCCCATAACAACAAATCCTCAAGTACCCAAGACTCCTAAGCCTCTAAAGCCTGCTCTTCTGCCTCCTATTCATCAATAGACTGCATTCCACAACAGATCAAGTCCAAACCACATTCTCTCAGAAACCTTTTTTGCTTACAAAAACAAGACAAGCAACTAAGAGCCGTCGCTAACTATATCTGAAGGACCTCTAACACTTCTTCAGCCTCTTGCTCTTCCTGCTCCACTTTCTTTTGCTCCCTAAAACAATAATTCACTACAACTAATCAGCATCCACCCTAGTTACCCTGAAACAAGAAAACAACTTACAGGCGTTCGCCATATCACCACCATCATAATCTGTCAAACCACACTTAACACACTCACCACAACACTTCAAGTTAGTAAGGTCTATCTTGCACATATAATTATGCTGGAAGCAAAGAGAACAAGGCATTACATTATAACTATAATAATCAACCAAAACACTAAAGGCCTGCCAATTACAACAAATTTAAGCGTAATAAGTTTCATAAGAATCAGACTTTTAAATACAACCTAATATAATATCAGCATCATAGGTAAATCAGGAAGCACAATTAACAGCTCCCTAACCTGGGACTAACAACCTACTTATATTAGGTCTTAAGGACAAGACCTTTAGAGAGGGGACCTGATATTACAATCTGTAAACAAGGATAACAGCTGAACAACCTACTTAGGCGTCAGGCAGCTAGGACAAGATATTTACTGCAGGATCACAGGAACAACAGGAACTCGCTCAGAAACAGAAGAACTATAGAACAAATCACGTAACAATAAGATAACAATCATTCAGGATCAATATAATCTAACACAACTTAGAGGCCAAGCAATCATTCCAGATCAGATTAATCCAGCTCAACCTAAGGTATAAGGGAACATATTTAAGGATTAGACTTATATATAGTATAACCTAAGCCTAGCTTATAGTCAGACTTCCATAGCTCTTCAGCAATTAACTTTATATTCATCCTCAGGATACTTTCAGCTTACCTTTACTGCAAATAACTTATTAAGTCTAAAACTGATCACTTTAGCCTCTGAAGACCGATCTACGACAAAGCCTACAACTACAACCCCAGTATACTGTTACTACATGTCAATCCCCAGCTTCTGTTAGCAGACCCTACTGTCGGATAGCTGACCGTAACACTATTTCATCCTTAAGGTGAATTGCATGCTTAATTATAAGGTATATAGAGTTCTATTTTATAGTATTATCTTAGATTAGTTTAACTTCTTTAAATATTTGCCGAGAAAGAAGAATATCACTAAATTACCTAGATCTCTCTAATATCTTATAGGATAGATTTTTAAACCTCTGTATATATTATAGCGAAGCTCTCACAAACTTTATAATATTATGAAGCTTGCTAATAAGGCTAGTCTTTTGCTAATGCTTAAGGTTAGCCTTATCTTGCTGTAGAAGAATATATATATCTAACTGTCTCTTAAAGCTTTTAGAGTCCTTGCTAAATAAGAAGGCTTTTGATATAAGGTTGAGGATATATCTAAAGCAATAAATCTTTCTAGCCTAGGTATCTTGCCTCTTCTTTGCAGAGGGGTTAAGTTAAAGGATCAGACTTGCTATATAAATATTATTTAAGCTTATATTATTAGAGATCAAAGTTCTTACTTAGTTTATAATACCCCAGTCTTAAATAACCTCTTTAAGAGTATTTGCAAGGTTAACACTATTATAAGCCCTAAGTTGCTTCTTTATAGCAATTAAATATACTTAGGGACCTTTCTCTCTAGTAATAAAGTATGCAGTGATACTTATAATAGCTTGCCAGCCTGGAGAAGTCTATAGATCAAAAGCTAGATAGATTTCAGAGTCAGCATACAGAAGTTCTTACTGTATAACCTCTTTCTGATGCTTCCAAATACTATCAAGTTCAGAAACTATCAACATAGCAGACCATAGCAACATTTCCAGCTTTATACTGATACTAGAGATCATACTCTGAAAAGCAGGGTTCTCATAGATAGTGAAGGGAAGGTTAGCATCTATAATAAGGCAGATAGCAGCCTTCTAGACACTCTTTGTATGATCTTTTGTCAAACTAGTGAAATCTAAATGCTGTCTCTTGTATGGAATATTATCAGGTCTTTCAGAGCCTTCTAAGCTAACAGGTGATGCTTCAATCTCTCTGGCATAGTTCTTTTTGAGGTGCTCTGAAGCAGATGAAGTTGCTTTGATATTAAGAATGATCTGCTTGCCCTTGAGATCACAGTAACAGCAGGCCCAGCAACTGGCCCCTAGTTAACCATCTGGCTGGCAGAGAACAAAATACCAGCCATGGCTTCCTATCCAGCTTGTCCTCTCCCTTGCACCCTTTCTCCAAAGTTCCGACTCTTATACATATGCCTTATTGTTTATCATGACCTTGAAGAGGTCTTCGAACGAAGGATAGTCAGGTAGGGGGTGGTTTTTGCCTTGCTTAAGCTGTGATATGATAGATCTAAGCCTTGAGAGTTGGTTGAAGGTATTTGGAGGAGGGGTAGGGGTTGAATGGAGGACTGCTGGTGTGGTAGACATCTGGCACAGGATGAGCAAGGCAGAAGAGAGGGTGGCACTGGTGATGCCCTCACCTTCACAGTATATTCAAGGGATGCTAACAGACAACAGGGATAGAGGATAACAGCAGTGAAACAACAGATTTGATGTAGATCTCCGGAAGATCTTGAAGGGCAGATTTCAAGCTCTCTAAGGGGATTACCTGGTACCCAAGCCAAGGCAAGAGGTTGGAGAATATCACACCAAGTTCGTCATAACAACATTGGCTTAGGGGAAAAAAAGAAGAAGCCAGATAGGCAAAAGGGGGCAATTTATACCCTGCCAGGGGGGGTCCCATCAGAAGTGGAGGGCAGATGAGGAAGGGCAGGGAAGGGCAGGGATATTCGGCAGTGGAATATTCATTTAATCCGTATCGTGATCCCTGTCAAAAGAGTCAAGGCAATCAATCAAGTTTGAGGCTCAAACTTGACTTGATTGACTGGCGATGGCTTCATACTTGATTGATTGATTGATTGAACTTGACAAGTTTACTTGCCTTGCGGGGAGCGCTGGAATCAATGAAGCAAAGCACAGATTGCAAGAACATTGTTCAGGAGAGGAGTGGGGCTGCACTTCTCCAAGAACTTGATCGACTGGGGGTAACATTGAGTGATGACGTCGCCAAGAAGGTTGCCTCTAATCACCAGGGCATGTCTCCTCTGGAGAGATTTATCGAAGAGATTCCTGATAATGGAAACATCATCTCCTCCGTGGAACAGAGCATTGGAGATGCTTGGAATGGCTGCAATGGGGAAAAGGCCTCGTCCAGTGGGCATCCGCAGCCCAATGCTCGAGCTGCCTAGCCCGAAGATATCGCAGAGTTGGTACTGCATTGTGCAAGTCATTGAGCAGAATTGAGAATATCTACGTATGATACACTGGCTTCGTAGCTCTGCCACAGTCAAAAATCAATGACCATCGGCTAGAAAGCTTAGTCTCTATCCACGTGGGGTGCTAAATTATATTTCGCCACCAGCCGCATACTTCAAGGCAAGGCCACCACCGAACAACAGGACATTCCCAGCCACTGGCCCCATCATACTGAGAATACTGAACGGCACCAGCCACTTGACATCCACAGGCTGCCGAACAGCATGATACAGATACCATGGCGAGGTGACGGTAAGCCACGTTGAAACCCAAATGTAGCCTACGATCTTGTGGCACAGTGGGACGTTCTTAGTATCCTCTACGCCCGCAATGCGACGCCACACTTCCTGAACCCCATCTTCAATGAAGATAGCCACAGCAAAAGAGCCAAAGAAGGCCAATGTTGGTGCCTTGAGGGATGGGTGCCAGCAGAACATGTCGAGCATGACATGGACTAGACCCGAACCCATAAACACTAGAGCGATGTTGAGATAGCGCTCTAGACGAGAGGGCCGAGGAAGACGCAAGAGGTCTCGACAAATGTAGTTGCTGACTGACGTGAGAAACCAACGACAGTGTTGGTGCCAAAAGACGCTATGCATGTTTTTAGTCACAAGACTTCTACGCAAAGACTGTGTGGGGTCTACTCACCTCCAAAACGCTCGCATAGTGTATGCATTCCAGATGCTTCCAAAGAGAGGCGGCCAGTCCTCCGGAGACGCCCCACCGCTCAGGACAGAAACTACTGATAGAACTCGATAGACGATGTCCATTGTCACCCGAGCCGGGGCTAGCCAGGAGATTAACCCAACTGCCACACGGGCTCCCCACTGCTCCGCGTTGGCGTTGATATACAGGAACTCTTTCCCAGGACCAAAGAGCTTCTCCGCGTCTTCCGGTGACGTATCCAAGGAAGAAAGGTACGTGAAGTCGAGAAAGAGGTACTGCCAGCAGATGATCTGCAACTGTCGCACCACCCAGGGCCCTTTGCGCAATTTTCCGTTCTCGGTGTGCTTGTCGAGGCTCTGTGGAGCCGCGTTAATACGTGAGATTTGCCACGGCGTGCCGATGCCTCGCAAGTTAAACATCAACCCAATGACGCTCTGGAGTTTGCGAACAAGCCCATCCGACGGCTGGTAAACATTTCCCTTTACGAAATCGGTGGTGTCGAGACGCGTGAGGACGAGGAAATTGCAGCTTTGCAGAAGGACGAGAGATGGCAACGGTGTTGAGGACGAAACTTGTTGTTATACCAGACAACTGCACGAGTAGATGCCTAGCGATGAAGGGGACGACGGCGATCCAGGCGTATCTTATCACGGAGCTGGGGCCAGATTTAGGCGTTGAGATGAGGATTACCGCCGAAGGGACGCAAACGCCGAGAAGGAGGAGTGCCGCCTTCGCGCAGCTGACGGCGGGGGGTTCTCGGTTGAGAGGCGCCATCATTGTTTCCGATATGGCATTTCGAGTCGATTTCGTATCGTGGGCGGTGAGATGCGCACGAGCAAAGTTTGAAAACTGCTGGACAGCGCGTGTCGTCTTTTTATGGTGAAGACCCTGTTCCCCTGACTAGGTAGTGTGGGTACAGGGACAGGGAACATTGCAAACGGCGGTTCCACGTTGGCTGTCACTGTTTCTTCTGAACCCTTTCAGTGTTCGAAGGAAGACGCGCTATGGGACTTTTGATCCATGGGATCCTCGCGCGCTTTTCCGGAACGGCCCTAGTTTGGGTTTGCAAGTGCTTATCCCAGCGGCTTTCTGGAGCTGTGTTTGCTGGGTTTTTGGTAAACGCCAAGACCCCACATTAGTAAATTGCCATTGTCCCATCCAGGCCAAGGCCATTGTCGTCTTCCCAGAGAAGACTCAAGATCAGATCTTCCCCGCCAAAGTCCAATGTGCCTAGATCGAGCTGAGAAGTGAGTAAGTTCTCGGTTACAGCTGCAGCTCCTGCATTCATGTTGTAGTTGTTTTCTCTGGCTGGCATCCGCGTTCCGCCGTCGTGCCGGCTGCTTTCTGGGCTGCTGGACGTGTTGATCGAGAGCAGGCGTTCGACGTACGGAGCGGCGGATTTGTCGCGCCCATGTGCAGAATGGTTCCGATAAGTCTCCAAAGCATGGGAGAAGCTCGTTAGGACGCGGTGATACTGTCCGGCCTGCGGACTCAGACGTCCAAGAAATTCCAGTACGCGCAGTGTGTTGCGGAATGCGGCTCGGTTGTTTGGTCCTGTGTCTTGGTCAAGAAGTGAGAATCCAAGAATGAGACCTGCGGCAAATAGCCACGCTCTGGTGATTTATGGTGATTAGCATGAAGCGAGTTCGAGATATGAATGGTAGGGCCTACTTGAGAATGCACATATTTCCCATGATCACACCGGTGTCCAATGCATCGGAACACATCTCAGCCATGTATGCGGCGGCATCGACGCAGACTTTGGCCAGCTCCGCCATTTTTTCGTTGTCTTCGCCCACTAGACAACTGTCGACCATCATCCCCGCCTCGGCTCGACCAGCAAGCTGAGGCATAATGTACTGGATGAGAAACTCGCGCGTCGTCGTAATGATCCCAAAGTAATATGTGCAAGCGACGTGGATATTGCCGATTGTCGTCTCTCGGTCCGATGACGGCCGGGATCTGGCGGATGCATGTCTCAGCCCTTGCCGCAGTGCCAAGGGTAGATTGCTGCTCCAATCGCGGATCTCCTCTAGAAAGTCTTCAGCTACCTCGAGACCGAGTGGCCTTTGTCCGTGAGCTTTTCTATTATTCGATTCATGATGGGGGAGAACTGGCAGGCTGCTGCGACCGACTGGCTTCGATGATTGGCGGCGACAAGACCATTTGGAGAGCCTCCGTTATTGCGCCGCGGCAGGCTGCTAGTCGGTCGTCCGAGAATTGAGCTGCAGACCACGTCGAAGAGCCGGATGCTGCGGTCTATGCGAGATCTGTGATGGATCGTCTGGGCCAAGAAGGCAAAGTAGGGATTGGACACAACTCACCTCAAGCTTCGCTCCGCTTCCGACAGGGACTGGAACTGGTCAGACATGTGCAGACCCAACACTGAGGCCGCCTTGGTCGCGACGCCGAGATACATGAACGCCGCATTGCGACGGCAGGCGCCAAACATGTAGAACGCCATCAACACGAACCCCCGCGCCATATTCAGCGTGAGATCTGTGAGGAAGCCCTGGAACGAGAGCTTGCGCGCTTGGGAAAAGTATCGGAATGCTTTCGGCATGTCTTCAGGCCTACCTCGGCATTGCGCGCCGATGGCAATCATCATGTACAGACACACCGGCCCTCGACGTCTGTGGCGAAGCCGGTGCTGGAACTCCTGACGCTCTTCTCTCTCGGGTGAGTTACGTCCACGAGCGTGTCAATCTCGGATTTGTCGAAGAGGTCCAAAAGACCGCTCGACTGTAGATTTTAGCTATTGCGGTGAACACATGTATGATTGGCAGATACTCACGGCATCTGAGAAAAGTTGGATGAGTTCTAGTTTCTCTTCATCGCTCATGTCGTCTTGAAAGCTGTCTGGTTGCTGAAGTGGCACCTGCGCCTCAAACATGCGGTGGCCGTTATGGCTGATGGTGAAGCCATTGGACCCAAGGATGTTACTCAAACTACCCCTGAGAAACTGAAGAAACGAGATGGCTGAGGCGTTGCCGACAAACACTGATAGACAGAGCGACTGTTAGCTGCCATCAATTGAACGAAAAGCAGCGCAAAGAAGTTGGGTTCTCGACCATACCCTTCTCTCCGCTGCATGTGTGCATCATGACCGGCCGAGGACCTGGCGGTGCACTCGCCTTGTTCGAATCCCTTGCATGCAATCCGGCATCACGGTTTCGCGATGTCGGCTTTGCGCGGCGCTGTCTTGGTGAACTCGGCCCATCGCTACGACTCTCCAAACTGCCTGGCGTAGGCTGTCGCTGATCCGTCCTGTGACGCGTTCTCGCGCGCTCAGAGTATTCGCACGATGCCCCGTTGCCCCGATTCACGCAGGGCAAACACGGCGATCCTCCGTCGCATCGCTTCTTGGTGGAGCGGCACGCGATGCATGCTTTAGCCGACCGTTTCCGGTCCTCCGGCCGTACCGGTGGGCGGCCCATAATGTGCTGGAGGCAGTGGCGGGTCCGTCCAGGCGGAGCGGGTACGGGAAATATGGGGCCGGGCGCTGGCACTGGGGCATTCGATGTTTTGGAGAAGTTCTGTGCGGTGGTGGTGCAATTGCCGCTTGACGATTTCCAACCGAAAAGACGTATGATGTTGCAATTATTCGGATGGGAGAATTGCACCACCACCCTCCAGAAATCATTCTAGGAGCAGGAGGACCCCGTAAAACCGCAACACCGTAAATCCGTATGTCAGCGGCGGAAAGAGATAACTTGGGAAGCGCCATTGGAAGATGGCTTATCTGAGGATATTGGGAGGGTCGTTGACCGGGATGTTTGCACTTTGTGGGTGCTCGGCCCGCGCACCAACCTCCCCCATCCACGGATTTGTTTGTAATGCGGCACGTACGAATGGAGCTGGTTTACTAGCGGGTATGTTAGCTAGGAGTTGGCATTGTTCATCGCTATTTAGTGTAGATCGAGAATGTCATTTCGCAACCTAAACCACGATTTCGGCCGGCGCTCGGTCCGGAATCCAGCAGTAATACCGGGCAACAAGTCGGGGAGGCTTATCGCCACATGGGACGATCATGCGTGCTTAACTTGATGTCAATTCCGGGGAATACTTATTGCACTCGACATCCATGTTGACTTGAGGCGCGCCTCGGCTTCGAACATTATCCTCAAATACCACAGCATATCGGAATCCAGCCTTCTCAATCATGCCTTACGCCGACATCACCAAGCCTCCCAAGCCTCTGCCTCAGAATCAGCTAGAGTCTGTGGCAGAGGGAACTTCCCTGCTTCTACCACTGTCTCGGCGAGGGGTTGGACCTGGCCTTATCCTCCTTGTGCCCTCTCTTGACAAAGCACTCGCTATAGAGGAAGGGGTACCTTCATTGCCAGTGAAATGGGCCGAAGAAGGATACACCGTCGTAGCCATCGAGCAAGGGTCGTTAAAAGGAAATGCGCTGGACGCTTTGCAGGCGGCAACAAAGGCTCTCAAAGCCTGCGATGAATGCGAACCCAAAGACGTAGTGGGTCTTGCTGGTAAGTCAATCAGTGCTTCGTCGTTGAGTTGTAGGGTCTGACATAGCTGCAGCGTATGATCCAGAAATGTGGAACTCGATTGCAACATCAATCTCAGAGTTCCCCGAGATCGTTAGTGCTGTGGTTTACGCAAACAGCTCCGACAAGAAGTCTCTGGCTCCATCGCCAGTACCAGCAGTTTTTCACTTTGCTGGGAAGTCCGAAGGCGACGCCGAGAGATCAAGCACCCGCATGGAGTACTTCTACCCAGCGGCAAAGTCTCACAAGTTCGCGACGCCGTTCCAGGAGCGTTTCCATTACAATACCGAGGCCCTCTCCCATACCCGCAATCTCACACTTCTCAAGGGTCAGATGAAGAGCCCGGTATTCGATTTGGAGGCCATCTGGGATGAGCATACGTGGTATGAGTTTGCGGACAGATCGGTGGAGCACACCATGAGCACAATGGTCCAAGAACCATACGTGAACCACGTTCCCACAGTGGGTGTCCTTGACATGTACCGTCGGAACGTTGATGACTGACTGTTCCTCTCAGCTCACTGGTGGAGTCGGCCGCGGCCCGCTCACCAATTTCTACCGTCACAACTTCATCTTCAACAACTCAGCAGACACCGAGCTTGAGCTCATCAGCCGGACGATTGGTATTGACCGCGTGGTGGACGAGTTCATCTTCAAGTTCACCCACGAGCAGGAGATTGACTGGCTGTAAGATGGGCTGTCCGCAACACTTGGGCGACTTGGCTGACCTCCTCCCCAGACTGCCCGGAGTCCCTCCGACGGGTCGCTCAGCAGAAATACCATTCGCGGCGGTCGTCAACATCCGCGGCGATCGGCTGTATCACGAACACATCAGCTGGGATCAAGGAACGGCGCTGACGCAGCTTGGGCTGCTGCCAGAGTATCTTCCGTTCCCTGGCGGAGAGTTGGAGTACCGGGTTCCCGTCGCAGGGCTGGAGACGGCGATGAAATTGAGATCTCGCCACTCGGTGCAGTCAAACGAGATGTTCAACTTTAAGGCGAGGACCCTGAAGGACTCTGCACAGTCGTAGTCCATATCTATTCAATAGCACGCGAAAGTTGATAAGCCATCAGTCCCGCCGAGATATCGGGGGCTACCAAGGCTCCTGGCTTGTGTGCGCCTCCCTCCGTCCTGCTTGAAGTTCTGTCGGGGAAAGGGCATCTGAAAAGCTCAATTGGGTCCGGCGTATGAGGTACCTACTAGGTAGGAACCTCATGATCATGCAGTAGCGGTCGGTGTTGTGGCTCGGAAAGCACGAAGGGTTCTTCCTTCACTTTCGATATCCATTGGCAACTGCCGAGCGACCACCTCGACCAGGGCAACCAGAGGGAGGATCTGGCTGGTCAAGCGTTGGCAACTGAGACCTGCCCGCCTCTTGGCATTCGTTTCCCATACCATCCGACTTCAACAATCCAAGACCTCGAGAACCAAAATCTTCTACTTTTCTTGCAGTGCTACAGATTCGAAAGCTCTACTCCGCCGCCCGAACATACGTCAAATTGCTCTCGAAATGGATCGAAATAAAGTGCATCGACAGCCATGCATCCTTATATTCGAACGGGAGGCTGTCTCCTATGGAGGCCAACAATTCGATCGCCCCGCAGAAATCGAAACGGAATTCGTCTACCGGAAACCAGATCAAGGTGACGCATATATCGGGTTTTCCCTGCGTTTCCCAATCAAGCAGGCTGCAGGACGTTCCCTCCCCCCAAGAGTTCGAATGGAGGGTGGCAAGCCCATGCATGACATTCAACTTTTGTTTCGTGGTCAAGACATTACCTACCACCATTTAGTTCATCACCGCCGGTTAACTTCACATCTCAGCCAATTTGCACCTGTGGGACCCTGGACAGCCATCAAATTTACCGCCCGCCCGACTCCCATAGGATTCCCTATGCCATACTATGGAGATGCTCCGTTTGACGGATACATCAATCGGAATGAGCCAATCAAAGGTTCGATCACCCTCCGCGGCCTGTGCTCTGCGAGCCGAGAGTTCCTCTGTCTGGTTCCTCACGAGAGTGTTTCCGATAGCACACTCCAGGACATCAGGACACACAGCTTTTCCTATCTTCCCGTCAGCAACAAGTAAGTGAAGTGCCTGTTTTCAACGTCACTTTCTCGGCTAACGTCTAGCGATCTTTTGTGCAGGACAGACTGGGATCTGGATCGTTTGCGTGACGAGCACAAAGCGATGACGCTGTCACCCCAGTCACAACCCCCTTACCAAGACTCGCTTTGGCGTGCGCCGTGCCAGCAGCTGGATTTTGCCTCTTTTGCGACCTGCCTGGTCCAGGGCATATCTCAAGACGTCGTCGATATGGCTGAGGACATGGAAGCCATTCGGAGCATCCCCATGCGCATGAAATTCGTCAGAGCCGTGAAGGATGAGGATTCGCCTGGACAAGAACTTTACGCGGTTGTAAACTTCCCCTCTCAGCTCGTAGGTTACCCTGTCACTTCGATGGTACCTCCATGGCATATCCTTTGACTGACGCGTTCCACCAAATGCAGGAAGCTCGTTTTGGTACCACCCTGCGCCGCGTGGCTCGTGAGAACGACAGCATCGGAGTTGCATTCGGACCCAAGCCTCCCGAAGCCGACATCCCTCAAAATGAACCGCTACAAACTGGCAGCTGGCAGGGCGTCGTTGTCAATGCCTCTGAAGAAGGACTTGCCTCTGCAGGTGATCTGGTGGTACTGGTTCGGCGCCCTTCGTCAGATGTGGAGCCATTCGACTCGTGCAACAATTGGGACGACCCCAGTTCCAGGTACCTCTCGGCCTACTTGGTACTGGATCACCAGTTGAACGCGGCAAAGCGCCTAGTTTCTGCCGTGGACCGCTTTGCGTCCCCCGAGGCGCTGAAAAAGGAGATTGACGAGTCGAAATTGACTGGACTTGGAGACGACTATACGGTGCCTTCGGACCCTCACGAGGTACAACAGCGAATCATCAATGCCCGTCATCTTGAGCAAACGTTTCAACAGGAGTTTCTTCTTGGCAACAGCATGCTATCTGCTCTTTCCAGAACCCCAAAGCGTATTGAGGTGGACAACCGCGGCTCTGATGTTCTGCCATTGAGAAACTTGCTGGGTACTCAAAGTGGCATATTCAGAGACGCTGTGCTATCGCATCTGAGCTCAAACACCCGGCGCAATCTGGAGGCATCCCTTCAGCAGATTCCTCTGAGCGTACTCGCCATCACGGGCCCTCCAGGATCAGGCAAGACGGATTGCCTGGCGAGCATCATCAATCTCTGTCTGGATCAAGAACACCTTGCCAGTGTCTTGGTCCATTGCGCGGACAGCCAGGCGACTGCCCGACTTTGCAGACGCGCAGATAAGCTCAACAAGTCTGCTACCGATTCTTGCAACAGAAACATACCTCTGGACCACCGGCGGAGGTACGCCTTGGTCGTCAACGGTCATAGTAACATTATGGATCTCCACCATGTGCTTGATTATGTCCGCCTTGGACTTTCAGAACCGGTGCCTACCCGCCGAAAGCTTACGAATTTCACCATGCACCTGTCACTCTGTGAATGGGTTCTCAAACTCGTCGGATATCAACAATACAGTCTCGATCCTTTGGATTCAAAGATGCTGCACGCGAGCCGGGAAGACTATCTCATTTATCTCCACCTCAGACCCCTCCGTGAGTTTTTCTGCAGGGAAAGGACCTGGAAAGAGATCGTACAAGACTGGAAGACTGCGGGACAGACGCAAGACAAGCACCCGACCTGCCTACTCCTAAAGTTGATACGTTGGGTTTTGTTAGCAGCAGATGTCCTGGGCACAACTACAGAGGCCTGCGATGACGAACTCTACGTTCCATTTATCAAGGCCACGGCCAAGGTAAATATCGTCGACAACGCCGAGACATTGAACATTCCTGGACTTCTCATGGGCTGGCAGCGATTCAACGCTCTCATCATCGCAGGCGATGAGCGCGAAGTGAAATACTACCCTCCCGCTGAAAACACAACAGATGGAGGACGCTGGATCAACTTTTTCTGGCGGCATAAGAGTATTTCTATCATCAACCATCTCCGCTGGCACGGATGGCCTTTCTTGGTTTTAAGAGAACAGATGCGCACAGTTGTCGGAGGCCTTGATCCAGTACTCGATGTTTTCTACGACCGCATCAAGGACTTAACCCACGGCGAGCGCTGCAAGCTTACAAGCCATCCCAAAGCGGTTGCGGTCGAGCGTTGGGTCCAGGGAAACTTCCCCTGTTTGAACAACGGGACCGGCATTGCCACTGTACAACCGATCTTCGTAGACTGCATCGGTAACTGCAAAACCGACCCGTCTGGACTTTCCTGGCATAACGAGGATCAGGCCGAGGTGACGATTCATCTCATATCTCGAATCACCACTGAAATCAACGAGATCCTTCCCGGAGATATTGGCATCGTCACAACACACATTGGGATGAAACGACTTCTCTTGCAGCGTCTGGGCCAGGAGGAAAAACTCGACGACCTCGTTGATGTCAACACGACTGATTCTCTACCAGGCTATGAGAAGCCTATTATTTTTTATGTTTTGGCCACTAACAATGCGAAAGGCCCTCCTTACCTCGACATAAATCGATACATTGCTGGATTCACTCGGCATACCGACGGACTTTTCGTGGTTGGGGACATTCGCACTTGGCCAAGGGCTGCGAAAGATACACACAACCTCAGTGAAGGTAGTGGTGAAGGGCTTGTCACCATACCAGGCTGGTGGAACGACTTGACGAAATGGTTCAAGAGTCGCTCACGTGTGGTGAATGCGGAAAGCGTGCACCGTATTTCGAACGGTGAGGGACACGGAGAAAACTCAGGCAAAGAGTAGCCAAAGGCTCTGAGCTTTGAGCGAGTTTTCAAGAAGCAGCGTAAAGCTTTCAAGGCACGGTTTGGAGTTGGAAGGCAAGTAATAGTGTTCTAGAAGCTTTCATAAGGGGGATTCATTGGCACAAGGCGTATTCAGAGACACGGAAGATGGGCACAATTCTTAGCATGCGTCTCGGGCTGCCCATGAGGCCTGTAGAAATAATGGAAGAAAGTTCTTTACTCTCTTTAGGACTGGAGATTCAGACTGTTTGACTAGGACCCAACAAAATGTGTCCAGAAGCCTAAAATGGCTGCTGTGATGGCGATGCCCTTGAGGAAAACACGCACAGGGTAGCCGATGTTATTGTAATTTCTATGGTTCTCTAGGTTTTCCTGCGGGACCTCACCTCAAGGCCCAGGGACGTTTATGATCTACGTCATTGATACAAGCAAAAACGCGCATGCTGATTGTGTCCGTCGTTTGGACCGTTGTAGACGTAAGCATCCATGGGTGTGGCTACCACCGTCATGTCAGCCCCGGTCAATCACGACGACGTCTAGTCATTTGAGATTCCGGGAGACGTGTCTGTGCCAATCAACCTGTTTGATCTCGAGACAAGACGTATCCGCAGACAATCGGACCGTGGGGAGTGTTAATCAATACGTTGTGTGTCGTCTTTGTTTGTGATGGTCCCCCGGAGAAACTGATTTGTTTCGATACACCTTTTCTTTTGACGTCTTTGGTGTCAAAGGCCTCTGAACTCAATTGAAATTCCTGGGGGTTATTCCGTACATCATCTTTGTCCTGTCTTGTGCAATACACATCGCCTTGGCGGTTTCTGGGATACGTGAATATTATATTTCGAGCTTCATTCGCCGGACAAGTGCTTTTTTACCAACACTATTAAGCATCTCAGAGTATCAAAACAGTCTTGTTTGGTCGCTTTGCTGGTTGTTCGTCAGTCTCCATCTCTTGGATATATTTCACGAGCCAGACCCTCGAATAGATTTTGTAACCCCCATTTGGTTTGCGTCAGGTCTGCAATGTCCAAATCCGACGGACTCGTCAACGGTGTGAACCCGGAAACAGAGGGCACCTCGACCAAGGAAGAGCTGATGGCTGTTTATGAGCAGCTGAAGAATGAGCCTGGCCTGAAGTCCATCGTCTCTGCGGACGATCATGACCTTTTGGCCAAGATGTTCATTGGTAGGAGAGCCTGTCGCAAGAGGAGGGGGAAAAGGCAGCGGAGGATGCTAAGGTAAGTTCCGAAGCCCCCTATTATTTTCTGGCCTCCTGGGCTCAGGTGCTACTTTTATGAGAATGGCATCTGCTGACAGATGTTTCAGAAACTTTGGCCTGCTTTGGTGACGCTTGGCATGGGTCACGTTCTCACGGGAAGAGTTATGCGTATTATCTCGGAGGTTGCTGCCAAGTTGCCTGAGGATTGGATATTCGAAAACGACGCGATGGGGTTGTGGTTGTTTCTTATGGTGCGCGAGGCTAAGAAGCATGAGGGGACCAGACTATGACCGTTGAGTGAATTGACGGAAAATTGGATTGTAACTTGTTGTTGTGTTGGGAAAGTTGGCTCAGCCACGTTGTAGGGATATTTTCGAAGGAAGTGTTTGGATGTAGACCGCGGCGAGGCTGCTGATTCATTTGTTGGTGGCAGTTCGATGGGACAATCAGATCACAGTGCTTTCACAATGTCAAAGCTTCACGGCCGCAATCCAGTCTCGGCAGGGGCGGAACCAGAGTGTCTTGGTTGTTGGTCTGATCCCCAGAGACCGATCATCATGGAATAGGGTTGTTGTTTTATTACACCATACGATTCATACGGTCCATGCGATCCATCCGGCCCATCTCGTAACTTTCGTTATAGTCACTTCTCGTGTCGTACTGCACCACCACCTCGTTCGTCTTGACGATCTTGCCAAACTCCACCTCTTCCTCGTCCCCGAGGATGCTCTTGTCGCTTCGGTCGTCTGCGAGCTTGTCTTTCCTCCTGACCGACGGCTTTCGTGTCGACGTCGTTACTGTGACGGTGTTCGTGCGGGTGATGCCACCGCCGCCGATCTGAGACCTGCCTGTTCGGGTGCCGGTGGATCCGCCGTAGTATTTGCGGGCGGTGCTGGCGACGTCGCGGACGAGGACGCGGAGGACGGGGATGGAGGCGGCGGCGATGGTTACGCCGGACTCGCAGGTTCCCCAAATGACGAGGTCACTGCCGTCATCTGTGATATTGATCAGTCCAAGTCATCAAGTCATGATACAAAAAAACCACTTACACGTGAAGTCACCCGAGAGGAGAGTGGGGATGGTCGTGCACTTGACGATCGCAGTCGCACCGGCACTGGAGATCGATCTTAGCTGGAAGTCTGGAGGAATGGAGCGATAGTACCCACAAGAGACCCATACTCATGGCAACGGCAACGCCGATCTTCTCTTTCAATTTCATTTGGAGTCCCCAAACCAACTTCCAGGGCAGCAGTGCGAGGAGGATATCCATCAGCGCGGAGTATCCTAGACTTCCGTTAGACCATTTCCACAACATACTTCCACGGGTAGCATACCGGCAGCGAAGACACCGTAGTACGCGGCAACCTTTGGATCCCAGCACTTTCCCGGGAGATCGGGGTGCCAGTTCTTCTCGATCGGGGCACACTGAACCCAGCCGGCCATGGCGTTGAGCGCCATCAGCAGGTTCATGCTGACGATGGCGAACCAAATCAGATGCCGCGTCCAACCCTTGCCTTCGATCCTGAGAAGCGTCATCGCGAACGAGGTCTTACTCCACACCGCCGAAATCGATACCGTGCTGGAAACCTGGCCGTTGAGGCCGATCGCCGGGAAGTTGACGGGGTTAATCTCGAAGACATGCTTGCCGAAGCCGAGGGAAACGTTGACCGAACTCAATATCGCTGTGATTATGAGGGCGACCTGCTCGATGTCAGGCTCGGCTCACGATCAGCCACGTCACCAATCGAACTCACAAATGATGCTATCAGCACATGATCATCCCACCAGAGACCTCGATGCTTGATGAACTTGCAATACACCCTCAGAGAGAGGAAGAACGCCGCAAGCGCAACCTGAGACCAGACCACCGCATTGATCGTCGGGCCGTAGTCTGCTGGCCGCCCCATTTGACCAGCCAAAGGGGGTGTGAAAGTCGTGATAGGCCCACGCACGTACCAGACGTCAAAAGAGGGTTGATGGAGGAAACAGACCAGCCGTTGAACGAAGGACGCGACGCAGAAAGCGGGAAAAGGGAACGTCAAGAATGGCAACGCAACGAGCGATGGGGTATCAAAAGGTAAAATAGATACAAAAGAAGGCAAAAGTGGGAAAGAAGGGAACGTAAGACGGTCGCATCCACCGGGCGTGTGGGGGACGGCTCTCGAGATATGCACCATCGGTTGACTTGGCTATCCAGTGTAGACCCGTTCAGCCTGGCCGCCAGACCCTGCAAGCCCGACATAACCATTCCACTGGGCTGCAGATTGGTCCTTACCTAGTCTCGCTCCCGGTATGGAACACAGATGCCGGTGATCGACTTGTAAGGATGAGACGATGATCACGCAAAGGTGCTGACTGGATGTAGGGTTGGCCCCGGTTTCACATAAGGAAACCGGGGAAAAAGAAGGATGGGCATTCTAGAAGAAAAGAAGCACAGTCATTCACTCGTCTCAGCGTCTGCGCTGGTGGCCTCTTCCATGTGGCGTGTCAGGGAGGCGGAGTCCAGCAGTTGGGCATGACAGAACGCCAGACGCCTTTCATAAAGGGGGAACTGGTGTCTCTGCGTGGTGGTGTATGTACGTGCTGTCATGGATATCCTGTTCCGTATTGTGGGGGACGAACGACGAGACACTAACAGAGGCTCATGACTCGACGTGCAAAGAAAGTTGGCTGTGTTCTGTCACTGCTGCGGGCACGAAGTCTCTTGGCGGGAATAGGGAAGTTTGGCGGAGAACCTGTGGTCTGTCTGTCTGTCTCTACCTATGTCATGTCCTTTGCTCGGGTTCGGTGTCGAGAAACATTCGCCGTCAAGATTTACTTGCCGAGAGTGGAAGGGGCCCCGGATTGGGAAGTTCGTCGTTTTGGATAGACTGCGCCGCGCCTCGCGTCTCTGTTAAACTGGCCGCGGGAGCAGCCCCGGCAGGGGGGTCGGGTAGGCGATGAATCCGCCCTAGCGCAGTAGTCAAAATACATGGCTAATTGATGAGGAAGGTTACATTGACGTCCATCTAAGCTGCGCACGTCGCATTCTGGATGCTGGATGCTGCCCCTTAAAGTTAGGCAGACCAGATGGCAACCACAAGGCGTGCATGCGGCCAAGTCCCTCTCTCATTCCCTCCCCTCCCCCCTCTCTGAAAGATCACCGCGGGATCGTATCACGAAATTCAGAAGAATCCCATAATCTCGCGTGGGCGAACGCAAAATGTGCCGGACGTGAGCTGCTTTGCCGTCTTTGCCAGAAAAACCTGGCATTTGCGCGATCTGTGCAGGGATGTTGCCCGAGTCAGAGGCTTTCGGGCTGCAGGACGGGAATCGTCCGCCGCCCCGAGACCGGGTCATCTGGCAGGCGCATGAGCGGACGTCGTCTCAGAGTGTCAATGCGGACAGGGAATTAACCTTCATCGCTCATCGGTCATCGAACGAAAAAATGAGAGTGGGAGAGCCCCGGCCACGATTTCTGCCAAGACGTTGCACCGCTGGACCAATCGTATGGTAGGGCTGGGGTGACGGGGGAACGGTGTTTCGACCGATGTTATTTCGTCACCAGGTTGCTATTTAGGGGTAAACAGGTGGGTTCCAGTTTTTCGGTGTGGCCGTTCTTGTTAAATACAAGCACATTGCCTGCTGCTTCAAATTCCAATTCCTGATGTGAATCTGGCGTCTTGACCAACTGCCACGAGCTTTTTGCCGTCGGTCGGATGATCTTGCGTGCTGAAACGCGACGTCTTCGCTCTGCTTGGAACCGTTAATAGCGACGTATGGACGGGCTACTCCGCCGCAGCCTTTGGAAATAATGCACAATTCATTCAGTTTTTGGAGATCTCTTTTTCTCCCCTGCGCCTCCGTTACGGATGCATCACTCCTGCCTTGAACCTAAAAGATTGACTACACGGTTTGACCTGTTCACAATGACACGCACGAAAGACATGACTCTATCGATCTCAACGTTGACAATCGGTTCTTCTTGCACCACATAATCATGCCATTGACAATGTGAATTCTTGACAATTTGTAGGTCATGGCCGGCTATGACCCCAATTTCAAGTATTTCTGACACACCGTCTCTTCATGCGCCATAGTCCTCACAGTAGCCCTGATTAGGATCCGCCCTTGGTGGAGGGAGGCTATTAGTACGGGACCACGGGCGAACTGTTCGAAGAATGGCAAAGACTTACATGTACTCCCAGTTCCAGTAGCCCGTTTGCCCGCCGTGCTTGCAACCGTATGCCTCTTTTCCCATGCCGTCCATACACTCTTTGGCTTTGATGGTATTTGTCCCCCAGTTGATGTACTGAAATGCGTCAGTAATGATACTCGGGTTTATTTGGACATTGATTCGATGTGAGATTAGACAAGCTGAATCATCTAGGCCAGGTTCCATCGGCGCCAGCTTACCTTGAGCATAAAGTCCCATTTGAGCCCATCCTTTTCTTGCATGCAAAACTGACGGCTCTCGTGCTTGTGCCACTTCATTTTGCCGTTGCCTGCAAGAGCATTGCAAACAATCTCCATAGGAGTGATCTTGTTGAATTCTTTAATCTCCTCCTTGAGCCACTTGCCCTTGTTAGCTGTCATCCCCCCGCCGAAGCACATCGCGGCCACGGTGGAAGCGGCTAGGATCATGAAGACTGCGATTGATTTCATCTCGGCAATATGATGATGCTGGGAAAGTATTTGCTGAAGTTTGAGGCAATGTTGAATGAACTTTGAGTTCGAATGTCTGGTTGATGTGTATGACAGTGACGAGAACGTCCTACATAAATACAGATACACGAAGCTGCCTGATATTGAGTTGCCCGGCAGTCCATAAGACACTACTGCATTCTCTAGAATCACATGAGACGTCGCAAAACTAGCCGAGTTGCACTATACGTGGACTTTGCATCACGGGCTTAGGCTGAGTAACCCGACCAACAAAGACGCATATTCGTGAATGTTTCTTCTCACTTTACATACACTGGAGACTTGAATACTTTTTAGGTGGCTGGTAAATCTGCGTAATTTCCTGTAGTTCATTCGGGTTCCCTATTTTTGTTAGATTGTGTCGTCTTCCGTCACGTTACAACCACAATACACGAGGGGATGGATTCAAGGATTACTCGCCTAGAATATGAAAAAGAAGCTGTCGATATGGCGGTAAATCAAGGGTGGATTTGATGTCAAGGTGATACCACATTTCACTACCTAGTCTCACGGCATTAAAATGTCTGGGAATCTCTGCACATGATGTTCTTACAAAGAACCATCAGCTAAGGAAAGCCGATGATTCTTACTAACTTTGAGTGACCATGTGTTACAGTAAGATAACACGAGGAGGCAGACTGTTACACTGAAACTGTGTGGTAAATGATCAGTTGAACGATAGATTGAAGAACCCATTCTTTGTTGGTTGATGATGTGTATGGCTACCAAGAGCAGTTCAATAGAATACGATTCCCAAGCCCTGGCGTGTATGCATGAACCCATTCCAGATTCTTTGCTACGATGTAGCCAATCCTCTCATGGCTCCCACTATGAAATCTATCATGCGTAAGACAACAAAAGATCATTCCTTGCTGGTGTCCACACCCATATCCATACTCGCAGTGGTAATACTGATTGCAATTATGGACCATAGGAAGTAGGACAATGGGGTTGCCTATGAGGCACATGACAGTGGATTTGGTAGCTTCGTGGCGTTGTTAAGATCCCCCAAAAGCACCACAGCCAAAATACTTAAGGAAGAGCTGCTCTAGACCAAAGGCCCGCTGGATTTTGTCCACAGACGATCTGAACCTCAAGCAAATGCTCTGACGTCAATCTGCTTGTCTTGTTTTGTGACAAATTCAGCATGTATCTGTCTCGACAAATTCTTATCGCCGCATTGATTTCCACCACAATGGCTGGAGTCATTCCCGCGAGCGACAGCCCTCACTCCATCGAAACAACGGAACTCAGTACAACAAGTCAGCAGGAGCTCGTCACTCAGGGAGCAGCACCGACAAACGAGGAAGGCACCAAGCTAGCCGTGACTACGGCCCGCGTGGAACGACCAATGTAAGTCATCATCGATCAATCAAATCGTTCTACCGATTTTAGTCATATCAAGGATGGACTTCTGATCGTTGTTGAAGCGTTGCTCCGACAGAGGTATCCTTGAGAGACGTGAATGAGAAGGGCCACGGCAGCATTCCAGTCATTCGTGTGGCGAAGAAAAGCCTGGAATCAATGAATGACCACCAGTCCTAGTAAGGTTTGATTCTGAATTATCCCATCTTCTACAGGATCTTGCCGTGCAGATGAACTGATTACGTCTGCCCAAATAGCGACGTTATCGTTCGAGACCCTTTTGGTGGCGGTGTTCCTACCATGGAGTTGCTTGACAAGAGAATATGGGATATCTCAGGGCTAAGCTACCAGATGATACTTTGCGTGAGCACACTCCTCCTTTTCGATTTCCAGAGAGTACAGTCGAGTACGGCGGACTAATCAAAATTTGGACTAGATTGCTTGCATAGCTTGGTGCAGATTTCTCCCCATTCACGGGATTATCGGCAGGACTGCCCCGGCACAAATAAAGGTATTGTGAGTAGCTTGAGACCTCCGCAGCGCTTCGACTAATAAAAAACGAATAGCTGCGTTTATAACAGATGCGTTGCGACTGGGGCTTGTTCAGTTGCTGATGCTGTTGAATACGGTGAAAAGATGTGGCCTGGTGACGATCAATTTGCGGCAGCAGATTGCGAAGGTGCTTGTCTTATCGCGGTTTATCCTAATTATTCTCCTGCGCCAAATGGACGTCGCGACACAGGTGGGTGCAAGAAATGTTGCAGGTGACGGTGGCTACTTACTAGCCGAAGCCGGTGGGGTTTTATGATGCCGCGAGCTTTTTCCTGACGGGTGTCAATGAGGAGAAGCCATGAGGTATGGCGGATACATACAAGTACTTGACTGATGGGTCGATTTATGGCGAGCAGCATCGCATTTCACATCAAAGAGTGCATATTATCCCTTGAAATCATCCACACTTACAGAATGTGACTTAGTCAATCTATTGAATCCAATCCTTCGGACTGCTCAGCCCCAGTTCTTGACTCATTTCCGCTGTTTCTTTCGCTTTCTTGTTGACGCCTTCCATCTCGAAACCGGCGACCTGCTTGTACACTTTGCCGATACTCTCCAATTCTTCCCTCGGCACTACGTCGTAAACGTTCTCGAAACCATCTGGAGCTCTTTCTTCGCATAATTGAAGAACGTGGTCGGGGCCATTGGCGCGGTTCGCCATGATAATTCTAGCCGTGGCCGGGAGCCTCTCTGATTCGTAGGCTTTCAGAGCTGCCTCAATATCACCGACACTCTCCGTAAGAGTTCTTGCCAAAGTCTCTGCGTCGATGATGGCCTGAGATGCACCGTTCGACCCAATGGGATACATAGCGTGAGCAGCATCTCCAAGAAGAGTGAGTCTGCCGAAACTCCATCGCTCGACCGGGTCCCGATCACTCATTGGGAACTCAAACACCTTCTCTGTCTCATCAATGAGACTCTTCATATCGAGACCTCCGCATTTCCATCCGTGGAAAGGCCGCTCAAAGACGGACTTGTCCACAGCCTTGGTCCAATCCGTCCTGGGTGGTGTCAGGTCTTCATCGTCCTTGTCTCTGATTCTGAGTTCCGCAATCCAGTTCACCAAGCTCTTGCCCTTGTCAGCCGACCGTTGGCTAATTGGGTACGCGATGAACTTCTGATCGGCATGGCCGGCCCACACCATTGATGCTCCGGTTAGATAAGGATCGCGCTCCAAGCAGCCGCGCCAGAGCATACGGCCAGAGAAACGCGGCGGTCCTTCGTTCGGGTAGAGGATTCTCCTCGCGGTCGAGTTGATGCCGTCGGCAGCGATGAGAAGATCGCCCGTCACTTTGGACTGGTCTGCCGGCGCACCATCCCTTCGTTGTGAGAACTCGGCCGTGATACTTTCGTCATCTTGAGAGAAGCCGGTCAGGGCGTGGTTGAGTGTGACGGCGCCCTCACCCAGCCGCTCTTTGACTGCGCTTAAGAGAAGCATCTGGATCTCTCCACGGTGAATGCTAAGCTGCGGAACAGCATAGCCAGCTTTAATTCCTCTCGGCTCACTAAGAATTGGGTGACCATGGCGGTTGTAGAAGTTCAGTTCCTGGGTTTTGATGCCTGTCTTTTCCAGGGCTTCAATCAAGCCGAGGTTGCGAAGAATCAGCACGGCCGATGGCTGGACATTGATGCCAACACCAAGCGTTGTGAGTTGCGACGAAGCCTCAAAAATATGGATGTCGGTGAATCCGGCGGCGTGGAGCGACAGGGCCGCGGCAAGACCACCAATGCCGGCGCCGGCGATGATGATCTTGGGCTGGGGTTGCCGATGGGATGGCATGGTGTCGAATGCGAGACTGCGATATACGCCAATTGTTGCAGTGACAATTGTGCTTAGATGCAGTGGCAGAACTCAATTGAAAAGCTGCTTTAAAGCTCGAAGTGACGTCGATCCCGAGTTCCGAACTTCGGAGACGGTGGAGTCTGTCGACTGCCGAGAGTTGATGCCGTGATCTGGAGCAGAATTTTCCCTGGGTCCACTACTCCATTCAGCCGGCACCCCGCTAACCCCGGATCGTGCGATCTTGCGGCGGCGGGTGATCCCGTCTTAAAGATTGAGCTCAAGGCTGCCGTCCATCGTCTGATTCGCAGACATGTCGTTCACACTCGAGAGCTTATTACTACAACATATGCATGGGTGATCAAGGACTAGCCGTCTAGCGTAGGGTACGCCCTACTGAGCGATGCTAGCCAATGATAAATCAATAGAAACGCGTTTAGTCGATGCCGTGGATGATGGAGCCTGAGCTTAGTAACAATTGTTCATATGCAACCACTGCTGTCGCTGAGCATCCATCATCTGGGAAGTTGGCCACCGCAGCAGATGCAAAGCGAACTTTGACAAGGCAGCGACGGGAATGTCGCTCTAGCAAAGGACATGGGTGTGAGGAGAATCCTGCCCTCGGAATGTGGCAGTCATCAGCCACGTGTGGCGCGCAGCGCAACCCGAAGAGACATCGGCGGCCCCGAGTTCCATGGTCTTATGTACCTCCAGCTCTCACGAACGTCCTGCTGAATTATATTGGTCTTCCGTTCATTTTTGTGGACAAGAATACTTGCAAAACTAAGTCTTCATTAACACAATGCCCACGCCATCGATCGAGCGGATAGTGGGGCACAACACAGATCGCTAGGCACCGCTGATGCCGTCACGGAACTAAATTGTGTGTCTCACGGACAACTGACTTTGTAAGTTTGTCCGAAAGGCCCGATGTCATCTCAAATAGCGCTTCTGCCTACACTTTGTGCATACTTTAGTAGACGAACCAACGATATATGGACCATGCCCCCAAAATTATCTTGGCATCAAATGTCTTCGAATACCCTTTTCGCTGTAGTACCCTTTTACACCGTCAAACCCCAGTTCTATCGTGCCGTTTACCAATCATCGCTATCTTTCCGAGCTTTTGGAGTCATGCGGACCAGATCGGCTGCCAAAAGTCATGTTGACGACGACGACGCAAAGGCGAAGAGGAAGCTGCAAGACCTCAAGGATCCCGACGTCCGGAAAGACCGAGACAACAGCATGTCCGGCGGAAATCCCAAAAGACGGAAGGAGGCCAATAAATCATCACCCAGTTCGTCTCCCGCTGAAGAAGAGACTCCGAAGGCGGAGCGAAAAGCCCTTTCCCCTGCTCAAAAACTCTCGACAAAGAAATGGGAAGCATGGTCACAACATGCACACGCATCACCTTACCCGGAGTTTCGGCGCCCTACCCCCGAAGAATGTCAAACCACGTTTGAAATTCTCGAAAACCTCCACGGAGATGTGGTCCGTCAAAACTTTGCCGACCCAGACGCCCCGGCCCAGGAATTCCCCTACGTCATGGACGCTTTGGTAGTGGCCGCACTCGGCCAGGCGACGAGCTGGGCGAACGCGAAACGCGCAATGAAGAACATGAAGGTCGTCTATGGCTCCACCTTCAACTACGACGCAATCGTCAAGGGAGGCATGGAAAAGCTTATTGACGCCCTCCGTCCCGGGGGGATGCAGAATCGGAAGGCCAAGATCCTGATGCAGTTGTTGAACGACGTCAAAGCCCGTCACGGCAAATGGGACCTTCAACATCTGTTTAACGCGAGCGACGATGATGTGGTCAAAGAGGTCGTTAGCTACTGGGGAATCGGTCCAAAATGCGCCTTTTGTCTCCTGAGCATCTGCCTCAAGAGGGACGCATTCGCGGTGGATACACACATCTATCGCATTACAGGGCTTTGGGGCTGGCGACCAGCCGATGCTTCAAGGGAGTTGGCCCAGGCTCATTTGGACGCGCGTATCCCCAATGAGCTCAAGTTTGCGTTGCATTATCAGTTCATAGTGCATGGCCGAGAGTGTCCTGCATGTCGTGGGAATGGTGATAAGACGGCGGCGTGTGAATACAAGACCGCGCTTGCACAGAGAAACGCAGAAAGAACAGGGTAGAGTTGCACAAAATAGTCGGTTTAAACCATCTAATACAATCATTGAAACATTGTTCATCACGACGCTCTTTCCCATGTGGTCTTCTACACATTATTCGTATGTCGTGCTACCTGATTATAGCAAGTTCATGCAGCCCCGTATGTGCACTTGGCTGGTGCTACGTCGACTCAACTTGAGACACCAAACCCACCAATTCCAAGTTGAAAATTCTCTCAAAATCCCATCTCATATCGTTTCTGTCAACCCAACGCACGACGCGGACTTCGGGGCAGACCGCCACTCCGTGATAGTCCCGGCGTGAAGCAAGGTCGAGCAGCCATTCTGGTCAACGACTGGGTGAAATAGGGGCCGCCCCACATAATTGTCCAATAGCACTGTGAGGGCCGTGAATGGCTTCGTGGCTTGGCCCGGCGTCAAAAATGCACCTTCGCCGCTCTACCACTGGCCCGAAACGGACATCTGTGGATCCTTACAGGCCGCGTTTGAGCTGCTCCACACCGGTCAATTTCACATCTTGTCCGATTTTGTGAGGCCGGGTCCGGTCCGGAAAGAATTCGCACTGTACCGGCGTGCAGACTCGAAAAGTCGATGACGGAGCGTCGTAGTGGGAGCCGGAATTCCAAAAAAGGGGAGGGCTAATACCACACACGGTGCTTGTCAATATGGCTTGGTGATCACTAGGGCGCTCGATAGAGACTGGAGGAGCAAATGATAAATAGCATGATATCTTCTAACCTCTGAATAAATCTTCACTAACATCTCAAACCATTTCTTCTTCATTCCTCAACATAACCCGTTTACTCCCTACATCATGAGCTCCTCAGCTTCTCATCTCCGCCAGATTGGCATTCACCGTAACCTTCCAACCTTTGACGATTCTGTTGAAGGACTTACGGCCATCATCACCGGCGCCAATGGCATCTCTGGCTTCAACACCATGAGGGCTCTCCTCGACAGCCCCAAGCGCTGGAAAACCATCTACTGCCTCTCTCGCAAGCCGCCCCCGGAGGAGATGATGGCTCTTCTGTCTCCCGAAGCCCAGTCCCGCATCGAAGTTGTCACCTGTGACTTCCTACAGGACCCCGCCTCGATCGCCAAGAGCATGACCCAAGCTGGTGTTCGGGCCGACCACATCTTCTTCTACTCCTACATCCACAAGGATTGGTCTGAAGCAGAGGCCCTTGTTGAAAGCAATGTCAAGCTCCTCAAGAACTTTCTCGAGGCCCTGGAGCTCGCCAAGATCAAGCCTGGCCGGTTTGTTCTGCAGACCGGCGGCAAGAACTACGGTGTGCACATTGGTCGTGTGCGGACCCCGCTCCTGGAGTCTGACCCCCAGCCGCGGCACCTGCAGCCCAACTTCTACTACCCTCAAGAAGACATGTTGAAGGAGTTCTGCGGAAAGCATGGCACTTCGTGGAACATAATAATGCCCACTGCTGTCATTGGCACTTCGTCCAACGCATCGATGAACACCTTTTGGTCTTTCGCAGTCTACGCTGCCATCCAAGCACGCAAGGGAGAGCCTCTTGCATTTGGAGGAGACTGGGAGCAGTGGCAGTATGAGTACTACCACTGCTCTGCCCGCATGACTGGCTACCTCAGCGAGTGGGCGGCCCTCGAACAGGGTTGCGCGAACCAGGCGTTCAACACTCAGGATGGCGGTCCCTTCACCTGGGAGCGTTTCTTCGCTGAGCTGGCCCGCTGGTTTGGAGCGAAGGGCGTGGTCCCGCCCCCTGATGACGAGTCAGGACTCAAGACAGTCGAAGGCAGGTCTGGTAAGAAGACACCTCTAGGCTATGGACCTCCACTGTCGTACAAGTCCAGCTTCACTCTTCGTGACTGGGCTGCCGACAAGAAGAATTCGGAGACCTGGCATGAGATCATGAAGGAATCTGGAGGCAAGATCACTCATGACCCCTTCAAAGACCCTGATACGTTCTTCATGGGAGACTTTGCCTACCTCAGGTTCGGAAGCGTGTCCTTGAATAAGGCCAGAAGATTCGGAAGGACCGGGTTCCTTGACACCATGGAGAGCATCTTTGAATCTTATCAGGAGATGGAAAAGCTGGGCATGTTGCCAAGCATGCAGGTCGATGCTGCCCAGCCACTGGGCTGCTAGGCATGTCATTGCCGGAGAACAGGCACCAGATAAGATGGATAAAGTAGAAATCAGGGCAGTGAACACAATCCATCTAGATTTGGCCTCGTCATTGTAAACCTAATAAAGGATGAAATCTCAAATGCTCATGTAGATTAAAGTAGGCTTCAGAGAAGCATACTCTCCGCCTGGCTACCTCTGAACTGGGGTCAGTTTGACGTGCATCTTGGGTTTGGCCCAAAACACGACGGAGGTGAATGTCGGCTTCACGTCCCAATCACGATCTTCTGGCTTAAGCTCGATATCGAAGTGCCATATCAGCTTCGCCAGGAACATGCGCATCATTCCATAAGCAAAGCTGTTTTACTGGCTGTTAGTCGTGATCTCACTGGATGAACGGTGGAATGACTTACCCTTTTCCCAAGCAATTTCTGGGCCCCTTGGCAAACGGTTGACAGGCTCCCTTCTGGTCTGCGGCAAAGCGGGGGTCGTCGGCAGAAGACTTCAACCACCGTTCCGGCAAGTAGGAGTCGGCCTCATAGAAGTTGGAGTCCATGTGATGAGTTGCCCATTGCGGAACGCCCACAGTAGTCTGATCATGTTGATTAGCTTGGCGGTATAGATAGAACCGCAGACCACTTACCCCCTCAGGAATGTAGCACCCATCCACCATGCCTCCACCAGGTGGACCAACTCTCGGGATGACAGCTGCAACAACAGGGCGCATTCGCATGCCTTCATCGATGCAGGCTGTCAAATACTCCATTGTCGCGAGTCTAGAAATGGTGATCTCTTCGTCACTCTCGATGGTTCGAAGCTCGTCAGTCAACTTCTTGTAGGCATGCGGAGTAGTAAGAAGGTGGAAGGAACATGACCACGGACAAAGTCGTAGCTGAAGTCTCGCTTCCGGCGAAGAAAAGAAGCTGAGCAAAATTGATGATCTTATCCCTGGTCCAAGACTCTCGATCGCCATTCTCCGCCCAGATCATCGTCATGAAGTCGGGCCGATCGTTGCCCATCTTCTCCCGCTTTTCGGCTTTCTGCGCAACAATGTCCACTGTCTCAAGCCACGTCTTCAGGCCCTTCTGGCTTGACACCATCTTGTACAGGAGCCTTGTCAAGGGTAGCCTGTTGAACAGCTGTAGAAGGCCAATGAAGGGGGAGACATTCAAGATCATGTCGACAAAGGGATCCATCTCACCCTTCTCCACACAGTACAGCGACTCGCCGGTGGACAGGTCAGCCATCACGTCGGCAGTAGCGAACGTGACCCAGTCAACAATGTCGACGTCTTCCTGGATCCTATCACGGAGCTCCGAGATCATCATGTCGGCGTATCTCTGGATGATGGGTTCTTGGGCCTTGAGGGCCTTTTCTGAGAAAGCGGGTGCGACTTGGCGCCGCAGCGCGCGATGTGTGGGCTGGTCGGCCGAGATCATCGAGTAGTTTAGGGGCGTGCCACGGACGTCATAGAAGACTGCATCTTTGGGAAACTCAGGCTTGCCTTTGGTCTTGACGCCGTAGATATCATCCAGGGCCTGGGCCGACGAGAACGAAAGCTCGTTGGGCCCGACCCTCACGACCGGGCCATATTTCTCGTGAATGGCTTTGGCATGCCTCCAATAGTCAGCCTTGTAGACTTGACGGTAGAACTTTGGCAGCCATGAGACCGCGTAATGTGACGGGCCGGGGAAAGATCTCAAGGGATGGATGAAAAGATTGTAAAGAACAATGGAGAGTCGATATGCAACAAACTATTCCTGATTAGTTAAAACCACTGAAAAGGATCGTAACTTACGGCGCAGATGGCCAGTTGCCACATAGAACCCATTGCAAAATAGGCGTCTCGACACCTAGCAAGCGATTTGATCTGCGCCGAGTTTGCCTTCGCTGTCCGATCGTCTATATGTACACAGCTTTTTGCTATCCTGCGGAATCATTGATATTGAAGGGCTAGGTTCCAATGCCCAGAAGACTTCTTGGCCGTGGAAAAGCGGCATTTGATATTGCGCTAGGTTCCCATGAGTTGTGAAACAATCTTTAGGCCTGCGGTATCCCACTTATCGAGACCGTTAGATGTGGCCAACCCATTCGGGCAGAAACGTGTCGATCAGGCGTAGCCGGGCAAGGTTGATGAATCGAGAAACTGCCGTCTATAGAGCGCAAGTCTTTTGGTATATCCCACGTGGTGAACTGCCGGCGAACGACGCCCGTTCTTGGATGTGGTCGAGCGTTAAAGGCGGTAAAATAAGTGGACACAAACATTCGGGGTCGCCGTGTGGTTCGCTCCTCGCGTGTAGGATGACCAATTGGTAACATCGGCCCTACACACTCACTGAAGGCCAAGAGGAGGTTAGCACAAGCTTTGATTGAGCATGAACTTAATCGTGCGTTCTGTAAGGCGGAGTATTTTCTGGGGAATCTGTCTCTACGTGCGACTGCTATCAACCCCAGATTGGGAATGTTCGCCAGCTGGGTCTCTTCAATGACAAGGGACAACTCAGGGGCTTAAGTACTTGATCCATAAATACTCTAGATTCTCCAGTTGTAGTCGCGATAATTCTCAAAAAGGACCCCTGGTGTCGAAGTTGAGACTCGTGAACGGACTCTAGCAGGGCAGAATTTCAGCGAGTAATCTTTCCGCTAAAGGTCAACGTGTGGTACGCGAGTCATTACGAAGCCCCTCTACAAGTGCTTTGATCCCCTGCCGTGGATATCCTGTTCACGGTGCTCGAGTCATATATCAATTGTCCCGGTTCATCGGCAAATGCCGTGATATTTGATCGACTTCCAGCCTTTACAAGCCCAGACGGGGGAGACGGCAGATACGTGCCCCATAATACCGGATGTCTAGACATTCAAGGGTCGCTACTCGTAAATACGAGAGTGACATTAGGAGATTGGAACATGGAAATACAAAGGCCTTGCATTGCACTGTAGCAAACGACCAGCTTCTGAAGCCCGTCCCCATCCCTTGATTACACCGATTCTTTCTCTTCCCGAACACATTGAACGATGGCTGAAGAAATGTGGAAGTATTCGACTTCTATCGACCCGGAGACGGTAAAAAAGACCGGGTGCTTTACAACTTTGCCAGTCAGAATCAACAACCGTGACGACCTTGCAAACGCTGCGTCCTCTCGCGTCCTCAAGGACTGAGCAGAGCACACCGGCAACCAAAACATCGACCGGAACAGAGTGTCATTTTCCCCAGTGGGAAGCTTCTGTTCTCTGATCTACTGCGAAACAATCCCCGAACGCTTGGACTCTATATCATATCTTACGGACCTTTTCTTCTTGATCGACGGTATGTCACCTTTGGTACCATAGTATTTCGGAAGGGTTTACTAACTTCAGAAATCAGATGCAACCGAAGAGGTTGAGAATGACAAAGTCGCTCAAGAGCAATGGGCCGGCTTCTCAGGAGCCATGACCGATTCACTTGCAGAGGCACCCCAACGCGATAATGATTTGGATACTATGAAAAAGAAGAAGCTGGTGGCTCGTGTAATGCTCGACTTCATGAGGTTAGACTCAGCCCTCGGCTTGGACCTTGTCAAGAGCTGCAAAGCTGGCTGGACTCCTCTAGCAGCTGGCGTGGAGTGGGAAACGATGGAGGACTACCTTCACTTCAGACGACTTAGTACCGGCCTTGAGTAAGTCTTCTTCCCATGAGGTGGGGGTTATTTCTCTAACGTGAGTAGCATCTACTGGACGAAAACTGTCTTCGGTCTTGGAGAGAAGCTTTCAGATGATGAGGAGAAGCTCATCCGGCCCCTTGTTTGGGCTGCTGAGAAGGCCGCCATGCTCAACAACGACTACTGGAGTTGGGACATTGAGTATTTCCAGGCGAACCAAAAGATCGACATGCTCACCAATGCCGTCGCGGTCTTGATGAGGAAAGAGGGCATCACAGCCGAGGAAGGCAAGGATCGCATCAGAAGCCTCATTCTGGGATACGAGGCTGAGTACTCTCGGTTGAGAGCGCAGTTCTACGAAAGCCACCCTTCAGCACGACTTTACCTACGCAAGCGAGTTGAACTCGCAGGCTCGATGGCGGCTGGTGTGAGTTTCTGGAGTGCCAACTCTCCACGATATCACCTACCAACGGAGAAGCCCAGACCATCCGCTGTTCCTGTAGAGATTAAGCTCGATGAGATCACCCACACAAGCTCTGCCGCGAGTGTTGCCAGCACCGAAAGCGAGGATTTTATGGACGCAACATCGGGAAGTGGCACCGAGCTCACAAGCCAAAGCTCGCATTCCGACGATGCTACAAAGCGATCTTACTTCGACGTACCAAAGTTAGGCCCGACGGCAATCAACGAACCCATAGACTATGTCAGCGGCATGCCGTCAAAAGGAGTGCGATCATCGCTGATCGACGCCATGAACCAATGGTGCCAGGTACCATCCACACAGCTGGCGGTAGTCAAGCGTGTCATCGATCTTCTACACAACTCGTCGTTGATACTTGACGACATCCAAGACGATTCGCCTATGCGGCGCGGCAAGACAGCGACACATTTGATCTTCGGCGAAGCCCAGTCCATCAACAGTGCCACCTTCTTGTACGTGCGTGTCGTGCAAGAGGTCCATGCTACTGGCAACGCAGCATTGATGAAGGTGCTTCTCGAGGAGCTAGACGACCTGCATGTCGGCCAAAGCTGGGATCTGTACTGGAAGTACAATCTGAAGTGGCCGACGGAAGATGAGTACTTTAGCATGATTGACCTCAAGACCGGCGGGCTCTTCCGGATGTTGGTGAGGATGATGCAGGCCCTTAGCCCTGGATCAAGTACAGACTTCGTCTGTGATGCCTTGGTATCCATGGTGAGCCGCTTTTTTCAGGTCCGAGACGACTACCTCAACCTCAATTCTCGCGAATACAGCAACCAGAAGGGATGGTGTGAGGATCTGGACGAGGGCAAGTTCTCGTACCTCATCATCCACTGCCTTGAGAACAGCCCCAAGTATCGCGACCGGATCATGGGTCTCTTCAGGCAGAGGACTGGGTGTTCAGGTCCGATGCCCAGCGTTGGAAAGGTTCAGATTATCGAATACCTGCAAGAAGCAGGAAGCTTTGATGCCTGCTGGGAGCTCCTGAACAAGTTGGAAGACGAGATCGAGGGTGAGATCAGGAGGTTGGAGGCAGTTACAGGGGAGGGAAACCCCCAGATGCACCTTCTGTTGAAGCTTCTCAGCGTGAAGAACGAGAAGCCAAACAAAGAAGCGGTGATTGTACCATTAGGAGCGTAGTCTCTTTTTTTATTGGAATATACCTTGCTGAGTTGCTTTTCTTTTGGGCATGACTTGGAAATTTCAAAGCATTTGCACTGTTTCCCAAGCTGATGAGGGCAACATAGGCTTCAGTGATGAAACATCAGACACTTGCCAGTAGACGGTTGTGATGCCTTCTTGGGAATTCCCCCTCTTTGCCGTCAAATCCCTTGCATGCTTCTTCTATCATGTCATCGCCAATCTCATGTCCACCACCGCATCATCGCCCATCATCCCATCACAACTCCACGCTTGGCTACTTTACCTTTCCCAGGCATCTCAATCTCGATGGTGACACCCGAATCAGTTTTCATTGTTTGTCTTATGGAAATGTTTTTATGTGTGTCTATCTCAATTCAATTTTCCATATACTTACTTGCCGCATCATCATCCTCGCCATTACCGCCACCACAGCACGTCTGCGAACCCTACATCATTCAAGGAACTGTCTGGGCCGGCTCACCGCAATGTCACTCACCAGCGGCTATGCTTATTTCTGCAGTGATGGGGCACCGCCCGCATACGAAGTTGAGTTCGTCTCATAATTAGGTGATGTTGGCTGACCTTCAGACCAACCCGTTGGGTAAGAAGAACAAAGTTCGGCCAAGCTGCTTGTTGCACAACGTCGCCAAGAACAGTCTCGTGGGTTCGCTAATTAGCCTGCCGTCCCATCTCTAACCTTTATTGGTCGTCGGCAGTTTAAATCGCCGGCGAATTGGCTCCTCGTCCCGATGAACCCTGGTTTTCGGCCGTGCCTCGGTCTTACTTTCCCCGGATTTCGGTTTCGGGGGTCCCCCTCCCGGCGTGGGTTGCAACCCCGCACGCCACGGTAGTATTCCCCGCCAGGCTGGGCGAGCTGCAAAGATGACTCCAATGTCGGTTCTTGATCATGATTTGATGGTCTGATGTCTGACCACGTTCGTGGGTTTGGCGTTTGGAGGAACCTTGAACTCACATCCGGGGCGGATAACCAGGGTCGCTGAAGATCCTGCACGGTGGTCGGTATTTGAACCTCGATGTTCCCCATCAAACAAACTGGCGCCTAGTTCTCATCCATGCTCCTCATCCTTTTTTGAACTCACTGGCAGGATATCATGGCCATCGTCGGTGCGAAAGAAGAACACGTCGATCCGCAATTGACGCGGATCGCGGAGAACGACAAGAAGCCATGGTACAAGAAGCCGAATCTGAGGTTCTTGTACCTCATTCTCATCCCCACCGGTCTCGGTGTGGAGTGGACCTCCGGATTCGACTCTTCAATGATGAACAGTCTTCAAGCCGTGGAATCATGGTTTGAATGTATGTCGCCGTCTTGTCTCAAGACCATGCTCTGTGATGAAGCAGCTGACATTTCTATCCAGACTTTGGCCGCCCAAATTCTTCTCGACTCGGCCTTCTCAACGCCATGTACTCCCTCGGCGCTCTCATGGCCATTCCCTTCGTCCCTATTGCTAGTAACTACCTCGGCCGTCGTCGCACAATCCTTCTTGGCTCATGGATCATGGTCTTGGGAGCGGGTCTTCAGGCCGGTTCGCGAAACCAGGACATGTTCTTGGCCTCACGATGGGTTCTTGGTTTTGGCATTCCCTTCGCGATCATCAATGCTTCTTCTCTGCTGGGAGAACTCTCATATGCCAAGGAGCGATCCATCATGACGAGTCTTTTCAACGCTTCTTGGTTCGTGGGTAAGTGATTAGAAAGACAAGAAGTCAGCAAAGCCTGGACGGACTGACGCGTCATTCTTCAGGAGCGATTATCGCCGCAGGTGTGACATATGGTATGTGCTTCTGATTCACTGTTGAGATACCCCAGTGGAGTAGTACCCAGTGCTGACGTGAAACCTGAAGGCACTTTTCAGATGACGAGTACTTGGGCATGGAGAATCCCCAGCCTTCTTCAGCTAGTGCCCAGCGCGTGCCAGATCTGCTTCATGCCCTTCTGCCCCGAGTCGCCTCGATGGCTTATCTCGAAAGATCGAGGGGATGAAGCATTTGCGATCCTGCAGAAGTATCACAGTGAAGGCGAAAACGGTGACGAGTTCGTGCGTCTTGAATACGCCCAAATCCAGTCCACTATTCAACAAGAAAAGGCGGTGGCCAGCAAGTTCGCCTGGGGCGATGTCTTTAGAGATGCTGCCATGCGCAGACGATTCATGATTGCAGGCATTGTCGGCTTCTTCACACAGTGGAGTGGAAACGGTATGATCAAGATAATCCCACATCTGGAGTCTGTACTAATGTTTACGCAGGCCTCCTGTCTTTCTACATGAAGAAGATTCTTAATCTTGTCGGAATTACTGACAACCGAACTGTCCAGAAGATCATCCTTAGTAACACCTGCTGGGGTATGTTTCCCTTCCCCAAGATGAGCATGAAACGCTTGAATTACTTCATCTTTGATAATGCGTTTGTGATTGACCCTTTTGCAAGATTGAGGCTGACTGGATAGGTTTGATAAACGCCACACCGATCGCTCTTATTGCGCCACGCTTCCCCCGTCGACGGATGTTCCTCATTTGCACTATCGGTAAGGAGCCATACTCAAGACTTCTCCCAAGTTTCCGCACAGTTCGCGGTCAAGTAAAAGTTTGATGCATACAATATCGTCTCGAGTGATATCAAAGAAGCTCTTCAAAGGCCAGTCAGAATTGATATTGATCATCGTGCTAATGGGTTCGAACAGGCACCGCATGCGTCTATACCGTCTGGACTATTGCATCTGCCAGGTTCGCAATCGACGGATCTAAAGCAGCCGCGATCCCCGTTCTGGTCTTCATCTATCTTTACTCGCCGTGAGTCAACCTTGCATACTCAAACATCTCGCGAAAGTGTCAGCCAACTAACGCTTGCTCAAAGATTCTATAACATCGGATGGAATGCTCTCACGTATGTAAAACCGTTCCCCAAATACTGCGCAGACTTCTCTAACCACCAGCAGGTATACCTACATGGTCGAGATGTTCCCATACACCGTCCGGTCTCAGGGCATCGCCGTTGAGCAACTCACTGTCAGATTCGCTGTCTTTTTCAACACCTACGTCAATCCAATTGCCCTAGACAGCATCGGCTGGAAGTACTACTGCGTATACTGCGTTTGGATCCTCGTTGAGATCGCGACCGTCTACTTCGTCTTCCCCGAGACATACGGCCGAACGCTTGAGGAGCTTAGCTTCATGTTTGAGGGCAAGGAAGTGCAGGATAAGGTGCAGAAGAACACTCAGAAGGTGCTCCAAGTTGAACTCGAAGATGTGGGCACTCGTGGTGGATCCCGAGAGGAAGCGCGGGACACGAAGGTGTAGCGGCGATCAGTCTTCGGAAGTCCGGGGTTTGGCGGAAGTATGTGTGATGCGGTAATCGAGTGGTCACGATGTTTTCTTTGGGTCCTTTCATTGAAACTCACGTAAAAACACCAAAATCGCTCGGCAATCTTATCGTGTTGACCGCGCGTGATCCAGAGTGACGTCAACTTCTGGTCTTGAATTTGCCATCGGTCCTGCGGGGGACCGCGGAGACGGGCCGAGTGGACCCACATTACACGGAGCTTAGCTCCGCGCGAAAGGGTCCCCAGCAAACAATTCTTACAAATTTCCATGTTCAAAACTGTATGAGTTTGGATGGTAAAACGCAATTGCAAGTCCATCTCTCCCGAGAATGGGCTTTCAGGGATGACTGCAACAGTCCAACAGTAATGGCTCAGGGGTACAAACACGTAGACACGCGAACTAGGGGTGTGGTGGAGCTGGCGGTCGCTCAAATGAGACGCAATCAGAGGGTTGGGCCATCTATTAACACCCAGGAAGGGCCGCCTGGGAAAGGGACCCGATTTGCTCTCCATCAAATCGTTGATCATTAGTAAATCCTACATATACGAAAGAGGCAAACTGTTGAACGATCTTCCTCTGATCCCGCCAAGTCAACCTGTCAACGAGGTTTGTATGCGACCTTGCCGTGCTCCTGGTCCTCGCATTACCTCCTCAGGGCAACGCCAATGATCGACGGAGGGTAGCATGGTACCTGTGGCTTGGTATCTGCACCTTTCCTCGCCTCTGGTGTCAGCCGCGTCATCTTCAGGGATTCCCATCGTGGCTGAACCGCATTTCCGACGCCCTGCCAACTTGCGCAAGATGATCTTCGGCCCCGTGCTCGTCCTTCCTATCGTGCAGCGAACCAACAGGCCGGAGATGCTGCTCCTTTACTTATTCTGGCCCCCTGGTACAGCATCCACCTGACCACGGCGTGGCACGGCGTGGGATGTTTGCCAACAGTAGCAGGCCTGTCACACAACAACATGGCTGGAGCTGTTGTTCCCGTCACACAACTGTTGGGTTCCGGCGATTCGGGATGACGACAGCCGCACGTCAATTCGAATATCGGCTCGCGTTTGGGCAGTTTGAAGTCAAACAGACGGCACTGAACTGTTTCAAACTGAATACCGGTTTTTTCCCCCCCAGCTTGGCGGTGAAGTCTCTCCACAAATTTAAAGGCCGAGCAGTATTTAGAATGCACACAATCACACTCTCATTACGCTCACGATGCTCCTTACCTGAATTTAATGTCGTCCTTATCAACCACAGCTTGCTACGATACAATATCTCAGCAACTTCGGTTTACTACAATCTGATGCAAGAGATCATACCATTATCTATTCCCATATAATTGCGAAGCAACATGTCCTTGATAGCAAGAGCCGTTCGCGGCGCCGGCATAACGGCCCATGCCCATGCCCACGCGGGGCCGTCTCCGTCACTGCTTGCTCCGACAGCAATCCGGAAGTTCTCCGCACCGCAACCTCCGCATCCGCATCCGCGCCGACCGTTCCACAGCACGCAATCCCGGACTCACGCTAAGCCCAAGAACCCCAAGCCGACCGACCACCCCGCGACCGAGATCAAGCCGCCCAGAAGTACCAACTTTGGCAGCGGCCGCTTTTCCGACTTCGATCTCAAAGGTCGGACGTTTATCGTGACTGGTGGGGCGCAGGGTCTTGGCTTGAGCCTGGCAGAGGCGCTAGTAGAAGCTGGCGGCAAGGGTAAGTCCGGTGATGTCAGCATGACTTTGCAGCGATGAAGGTCTGACGATGTCTCAGTTTACTGTCTGGATCAGCAAGAAAAGCCCCACGAGGACTACGCAGAAGCATTGAAACGTGTCGTTCCGGAATGGGGCGGTTCACTGCACTACAGACAAGCCGATGTTGTGGATACCGAGGGGCTTGATAAGGTCATCACCGAGATCGCCGACAAGAACCAGAGACTGGATGGCGTAATAGCAGCTGCTGGAATTATGCAAATCACCCCGGCGATGGACTATACTGTCCCGGATATTGAGAAGATGCTTGCGGTCAATTACACCGGCGTCTTTATGACTGCGCAGTCCGCGGCCCGGAACATGTTCAAGTACAAGAACCACGGCAGCATCTGCCTGATTGCAAGCATGTCAGGACTCGTCGCAAATATCGGCATGCTGTCTCCCGCGTACAACTCTTCGAAAGCGGCAGTAATACAGCTTGCACGGAATTTGGCAATGGAATGGAGTCCGATGAGAAAGGACGGCTCTGGAGGCATCCGGGTCAATTGCATTTCCCCCGGCCACATCTTAACACCGATGGTGGAGCAGAACTTCAGAGAAGTACCGGGCTTGAAGGAAGAGTGGGAGGGACACAATATGTTCGGTCGACTCGCCGACACAACTGAGTTCAAGGGTGCTGGTCTGTTCCTGATGAGCAATGCGAGCACTTTCATGACGGGAAGCCAGCTTGTCATCGATGGTGGTCATACTGCGTGGTGATAGGTTATCACAATTTCCGTATTCAAGACCACAGACCTAAATATAATGGAATTTAACCAGTGCTGTGTTGCGAAAGAGATTTTGGAGCACGCGAACTATTTTTCGGAGGATCTTCATACCAAATACTTTCCCACATACAAGAAAACGATGCAGTCTCAATTTCAGACTCTCAGACCTGGGACAAAGTGCCAGATATTTGATTCCTGTAGATTTAAGCTTTGGAACAGCCAGATGTTCGTTCATTCAAGAAAAAGTAGAATCCTCTGCAACATCGTGTGATTTGCCGTGGTGTCGACACTGATGTACGTTCGACCCATACAGCAGCCTGGGCAGAGAAATGAAAATGACTCAGTGAAAACTATTGACTACGCTATCAATTAACAACTCTTGGCGATCCTCAACCCTTCCGATCTCCAGACAGAAAACCAATGCATTCCGACGTGTCTTGCTAGATCTTCCAAACTGAGCCTTATTGCCCACGTACTAGCCAATATCAGTGCGGGTTCTTTCCAAGATAGCGAGTCCCCAAACCTGCGATCAGAACCATGAGAACCTGATATTTGCAATATCCATATCCTCCTCTTGTGGATCATTTCCCGTCCGCACGTCTATACTGATTTTCACTTGTACTTGGCTGCTGTTTGCTGCCCTAGCGATTTCCATACGGATAAACTTTGCAAACTTCGTCTTCATCTCCTCGAACTTTTCTGCTTGTCCCATTTCCACGACACCCTCCACCTCAGCATTCGAGGTCTCCATGAAGAAATGAAGTGACTCCACATCAGACAGCTGTACCCATGCTGGAAACTCAGTTAGAAGTTCAGAAAGCGTCTTTTCCCCGAAACCCCCTTTTGGTTTCCAGTGCCGCTCTCTGTATTTCGGATAGTGTGTCACGACTGTGTATGTGAATTTGGGCTGTGCAATAACAGTCTTCGGACCGACGCTGTTCGATTTAGCGTTGTTGCGGGCATTTGACCCGCCTTTGGCGACTGTTTCTTCAGCGACAACAGGCTCGGATGTGAAAGTCCCCGTAGAAGGATTCACGCTCAGAATCCCCGATGCAGCCTCAGGTTTCTCGGCGGCTTCTGCTCCCATAGTCGCGATCGGAGTCATTGCGCGATGCATGGGCAAATCTGCGGTCGTTGAGATGACCTCTGTTTCGGCATCCTGTTGCATGGTCCACTCATCGATGAAATCGTTGACGGGGTCTTCTCGCGGTGCATCTTCAACAGTGGGCCGAACCGAAGACATTGCTTTTGCAACAGTAGCACCATCTGACACAGCCAGGTTGTTGCCAGTAGAGCCCAGGCTTGATGTGCGCTCCGGAGACTCTCCGGCTGCCCAGTACTGCTCCGGAGTAGCCCATTCCTGCTCTCTTCGCGCCTTTCGCTGTCTAGTCGATGAGCGGCTGGCAACTTGCGTCGAGGATGTGCGACCTCGCTTTGCAGACGACTCAGAGCGCGCGGACGACGAGTCAACTTCTCTTGCTCTTTTGGATGACGGTGCCATATCTGCAAATGGCGCGAACTGCTTCGTGTTGTTTCAATAATCAGCCGCCTTGTGCTTTCTGGGCTCCATGGTCTGAATATGTCATTCGCAAGTTGCAGTTATGAACTTACAGTCGAAGCCTGAGCACCGAGATCAGGGCTCTGTGGTACCAGGTACGGATCTCTTGAGATAACCGAATAACCAGAGGCATCGTCGGCAAGCTCTGACTCGGGCGGGCCCTGATCAACTGTATCTTCTCTCAAGGTGCAACTTCGCTCTCTCGCCGATCTATGAGTTCCATGTAAGCTTCATACCACAACGAGATTTTACTATTCAACGCCTACCTCAGACCGGGCAGCTTTTCGTCTTCGACGCTCTCCGGATCTATGGAATCATCTTGATGAAGTCTGCTTTCAGATCCCTTTTCTGCATCATTCTCCTTACTCAAGGACTTCCGGAATTTATTGTTGCGAAAGTGGTCTTGAAGATTGAGTCGCCAGAAGAGTTGTTGCAAAATTTCCTTGATTCTGAGTACTGGTTAACATAAAGCCCCCTCTCCCGAGAGCGTTCATTTCACTCACCTGTTCTGGTCCGTTGAATACTTGAGTTTCATGGCATGAGGTGCACCATCATCTGGCCAAAATCTCTGTGTATTCCCGTCACGGTCTAGGAAGGCTTGAACCATCTTCGACAAGGCGGTCTGTTGGTCACGAGATTTCCAGTCAATGAGATCTTTACCGTGAAGTCCTCCATCAGTCACAAAGACGTCTCGGGAGGATAGCATGGCGTTTTTCAAGTCGCGGAACATCTGTTTCTTTCCGTCGCTGTAGCCAAGCTGTTGGCGCAAGGTAGTGATGTTAGGGATAGCCGTTGAATTCGTAGGTGTTGGCATGATGAGAAGGTGCGGGTTGGAAGCAAATATGAGGATAAACGCAGAAGTAACAGAGGCTTGCTACCCCAGTCCATAAAAAGGTGATACGATACAGTCAATTGTCTTCCGTTTTTGAGGGTTCTGGATCGGCCCATTCTTAACGTTCGTAAGCTGTGCTTAGGCTGGCTTCCGGGGATCGAAAGTTAACCAAATAAATAGATATTAAGAAATTGTGGGAGGCTGTCCAGTTGGTCAAATCACGCAGTCCATCAATGAATCGCTCATGCTAGTTGGTACGGCCGTCGTGGAAGGCCGAACGACTCGGCTATTGCTGCAGCACAGCCATTGCAGCCTGGCAGGGGCCGTCTTGAGTGGTTGCAGGCCGAGGGGACCGTCAGGTTCGAGCTGCCTCCCCTGCAGCTGCAGCCGCAAAATCAGCCTATTATACGAAAGGATAAAATATTGATCGATTCGCTTTTCCAACAAGATAATCTCGATGTTTTGCCGAAGAGCATGTCATTGCTAGGTAGGTTGTGGTCAAGATGGCAGCTGCCCATTGACCGCTGGGCGGTCTCGATGAAATCGCTTTTAATCAGTCCCCAGCGACTCATTCCATTACTCCTTCCACAGGTCAGTGTACTTGTTTGTGTGAAGAATGTCCATGTCCATGTGCCGACGACACAGATTCCCGTTTCAGGCTGCCCGCATATTCGAATTTGATAGGACCTCGTTCCAAGAAAATAGTCGGCCAGGGCATTATGATGCACAGAATTCAGCCTTGCTGCCTACCGTTGACATGCAGGGGGGCGCAGCGGTGTCAAATAGATCGCGAGTTCCGTGACGTCGATGCCTTTTTTGCAAGCCCATGATTCTTAAAGTTTGGATTTCGAAACATTTAGGGGTGTTGTTCCTTTTGTAGTAGCGTCTCCGAGTGATAGTGACCCATGAGTGGCTGCTGTGCCGCGAGCTTGCAGCGGAAATCGTTCAGGCCGTACATACAAGGCCCAGCTCGTAGGCGTTGGTCCTGAATACGACATTCTTTTGTCTCAGAAGCAGTTCTCATCTTCAGCGGCTAATGCTCAACCGACGCTTTCTGGCGTAAAGGTTTGGCTAGCCGCTTTGTATGCAGCGGCGGCCTCCTACTGGGGCAGTGTACTGCAGTGACCTCGCAAGGCTTTTTGCTTGACTGGGTGTGGTATCTAGGCTCTCGTCGATTCGGTGGGCTTATCTGCATTTTTACCCGCGAGACTTCGGGCACTTTTAGGAATACGTGCCAGCGATGGTAAGAATGTGACGCGGTTCCCTCATGGGCAACATCAAGAAACTGGAAACGTGCCGCCCGGTTGACCATGAGCTTCCTGAACATACAACACATCTACCACAGTGAATTTACAACACCCATCAAAACACACAACCACAGACCAATGCTAGCATAACAACATCCATCGGTAGGGTTCCGAGCTGGTGCAGTTGAAGAGATCTGATAACTGGTCTGTATCGTCGAGCAGGGAATTTCGCTGGTTCCTGACGCCGTGGTCAAGGAGCTTGAAGCACCACACATGTCAGTCGAAGGTCAATTCTGCATGGCCAGTAGTAGCTGAGCCTCGGCCCTCCGCCACTGGTAGGAATTGTGGTGAAGGACATTGAGTGGCACAACTTGAAATGCCGAGGCCCGGGACGAGTGTTGCTTCTACAGGTCCTGATTATATGTCATTGAAGAGCATCGAGGATAAGGGCTAAGGCGTATCCTTAGTAGCGGGGGCTTGGCTTACATATATGCTCTGATCTGTGGTTGACATCCCAAAAGCGGTGCCATGTTGATGAAGTGCCAACAAGGGGAGGAGCAATAAGAACAATAATAACTTCGGTCAGTACACCAAGCAGCAAAGGGATGGCAATAGGCATACCAAGATAGGTATGTTCCAAAGCTTTAGCTCCTTAGCAGGGCCGACATGCTGGTGCTGACTTAGGCTCTCGTCTCAAATAAGACGCCGTCTTCTCTTCAAATAACTCGACAACGCTCCCTGTTTTATTGGTGGGTGGTCCAATTCGGTTGTCTTGCGTGACATCTTGGCCAAACCGCCCGATAATTCGTGTGCAAATTTCCCATAAAGCCCACTAAGCAGTGACAGATGATTCGCCGGCGAAAGGCAAACCACCTCAAGAAGTGTGGTGCGCAGATACCGGGAGTTTGCAATAACTGATTGGTCACGACTAATTTCGGTAGGCAGGTAAGGCACCCAGTGGACTTGGCGCTTACGGCACATCGATTGAAGGTGTGCTGTCTTGCGCACCGGAACCAACAAATGAAGCCCACGTGCTGAGCAGCTGTAGCCTGATATTTACCCCTCACAAGAGTGTTGGAGTTTCTCCGTTTTCTTTGCCCTTTCATACCTCACGCTCGTGAGTTTTCACCTCCTCGGCTAGGGATATTCTTCCCATTCGACTACGTTAAGAAATCTGGGGCTGGCGTCAGCTTTGCTATCCACCCAGCAACGAACGTACTACCAACCTCAAATCTAAACCTAGCGAGCTAATTACGGGCAGCGCTGACGCCCGGACATGGATCCCTTCTCAGCAGCCACCGGTGTCGCCGGGCTCATCTCCCTGGGCATCGAACTTGGCAAAGGCCTGAAGAATTACTATGAAGACTTCCAGTCGATGGATGATGATATCATGCTACACAATCAACATGCAGAGAGATTAGGCACCTTTGTCGAGATGCTCAACAGTCGAATTGAGGGGCGAGACCAGGTTGATCCAGAGCTTTCCACATCTCTACAGGAATGCTATGAGGCCTGCAACGTTTGCTTACAGGACTTCGGAAATCTAAGCAAAAAGTACTCTCAAAATCCAGGAACCAAAACCAAAGGCGTGCGAGAGCGGTGGGAGGCTGCCTTAGCCCACTTCCACTACCCGCTGCAAAAGAAAAGATTTGAAGCTCTCAAAGCTCAAGCAGAAAACTTCAGGTCTCAAATATCAGAACGACTGCAGCTTCTAAACTAGTAGGTCTTCATAAGGAATTCGGAGTTTCATGCCCTGACCAAACCACAGCGTGGGAACCGTCGACTTGCGCGGAAGAATGACCGCTGAAACTGAAAAGGTCTTGTCCGCAGTCCAGCTTTTGCCCCAGATACAACAGGCCATCGATCAGCTACCTGAGGTTCTTCTCGCTCAATTCATCCAAGCTTTCAAGAGTGATATGGCACTGGCTGTGGAATCGCCACAGACACCTTGCGAAGCTGCCAAAGAACCAGTGTTGCTTGACTTCAATCTTGGCAACCAACAAGCAGCATCACAAAACGGCAAGCATTTCTCCTTGATTCCAAGACATGGACGTGTTGAGAAAATCTCAAAAGAAGACCCTCTCATTTCAGCTTGGACCAATTTTGAAACCTCGCGGGCAATATCTCCCTCGTGCACGACGATAATGCCGGCGTCATTTAATAAGGGCCAAACGCGACTCAGCCGTTTCGAAGTTTCAGGATTTCGAAGTTTCTCATGCACCTGCAAGTCCATCAGGCCCCGTCATCGAGTAAACTCTCAGCGATCCAATGGCCACAATCACAAGGATGACTGTCCAGTCTCATTTCTCAACAGGAGAAATCGAGCTTTGGCAATCGGGCAAGCTTCTATCAAGACACTTTTCCAATGGCTGGCCCTGGTCACCCCTTACAAACTTGACTACAGTCTCACAGCTCGGGCAATTGTTTCGGAAGATAGCCCTGCGTTTATGGTCATCAATAAACTAGACAGTATAGAGTTCGGGCAGATACAAAACGAGAAACAGCTGGAAAGTAGATTATTGGGGATCTTGACAAGCTTGAAGCAGCTTTTTAGGGAACAAAAAGCCTGGCCAACGGACACCTTGTATACTGATCTTAATATTCTTCATGTAAGTCAAACCCGCTGCAACCAAAAAAATAGTCCCTTACAATTTTTGACTGTGATTCATCTACTAGATAGCCTGTTCCTTGCTTGACGACAACTGGTCCGAGCCAATGGCACATATCTTTTGCCAGTTCATTGAAGCTCTTGTTAACATGGGTGTGCCTATCAATGGAAATGGATATTTCGGGCAAGTTGAACATAGCTCACATCTCTTCTAAAGGCACTAATTAATGTTCACTAGTACACCGCTGCGATGGTTGCTACAGCATAGCCACCACCGTCAACTCACCTTTCCACACCTCCTCAATTGCTTTGACTCCATTGAATCACTTCCATATGTAGCTAAGAGTCTAATAGGATTGGGCAAATTCTACTCAGAGAATCCGAATGATTGGGCATACGAACCGCCTTCTTTGAGCAGTGTGCGAATATTCCCATCAATTTACAGAAGCCTTTCCAATTCACTCGAGGGTATGTGAACTGGTTTTCTGTATCTTAATTACGACATAAACTAACATTCTCTATTACGAAGCTTTTGAATATGGCAAGCTATCTTGCGCGTTGTTTCGAAAGTCAGAGACATCTGTTCGTCAGATCCTGAGCGTATCATTAGACCCCATCTTCGAAAGAGGACACCACGATCAAACGCCACTTCACGTATCTGCTTACTGGCCACACGGATTAAGATTGCTCTTTGAGTTAGCAGAAGAAGCATGCAAGGCTATAATTGACGACGTGGACAAAACGGGATTGACCCCAATTCGATGCGCCATTGCCTGGCAACAGGCTGAATCCGTTGAGCTACTACTCAAGAATCATGCCACTGTTGATTTGGAGGACACGGACAACTTTTTCGTGAACGATGCCCATTTTCCTATGGGCCTCCAGACCACGAGAGTCTGCGAGACACTGGCTGAAGAGCTCGCAAAGCGAAGAAGAGCCATGCGGGATTATGCGTTTGACCGACTTTTCGACGACGATGTAGAACGCTTTCAGTTACGTCACAAAACCATGCTACAAGGAGATGCCTTCGACGTCATTGAATGTTTGGAGAGTCAAGGAGTTTCTGTTCCGAGGGAATACAAGCTTGTGAAGCCAGGATCAATATATCACGGGCCATCAATGACTGATACTTTAGCCGAAGCCCTGTTTCAGTCCGGGTTCAACGAGGTCGACTTCATGAAGTACGGATATACTCCCCTAACTATTCTGCCGTGTCAGGATGTGGCAGACACAATAAGACTAATCGTGTGGCTTGACGAACATCAAGCGAGCCTCTACGCCACCATCCCCCAACCAAGAGCGGGTGACGGCACCACAGGGCTGAGCACAAATGGGAGGGATTTCAAAGCTATTCATCGTCTAGCATACCTTATTGGGTCTTTGGTTGGAGAAACGGCTTTCTTGAGTTTACCGATTCCGTCATTCCCTCGACGAATATTTTCCAACTCCCCAAGGGATCCCTGCCAGTGTTATTGTGCAACCAACGGCTGCAACCCTGCATCATTGTTCACAAAGGGATGGTTGAGCTCTAGAGGATTTAGAGCTATGGGTGAGAGACTTCCCCCTGGTTCGGATGATGGTCTCTCTCCAGGAAACCTTTTGTCTATCCTTTTCGAGGAAGATCAGGACGTCCTATATGATGTTTTTCGACTCATGACCTTTGAACGACTTGGCATGCATCATACGTGTTGCAGATACAATCACCGAAACTCATGGCTGCATCGCTTGCACCTTTCAGACTACGCAAGTGGCGCATTTCATCCTATCTCGGTAATGGATCCTTCTGAAGTGATCGAAATACATGGAGATGATGATGAGGATGGCAAGGGAGGTGAGGACAGATATTTGGCGAAGACTCTGAACAGGCTTATGGAGGGTTTCTTGTCTGCCCTTAAACTTAAAGCCTTTGGTCATTTTCCAGACTTTTTGGAATTCTGGTTGAACCAAATGGACGAATTTGACCGGAAGACGACAATAGCATCACGGGAGAATATGGACGCTATTCTAGATCTCGGTGTTCGGTTGGAGAGAGTGTGTGAGATCGAAAGAGACAGGCAAACGTCTTCTGCCGCTGTCTCTAAGGTTGTGATGTCTTGAGGTGGGGAGAAACAAGTTTGTATGGCTGATGATGTACAAGTCAAGGAAGAAAGATGCGCCAAGTGTGGCAATGGCTTCAAATCTAGAATTAGCTCGGCAGCGCCTTGAGAAACAAACTTCGAAGCATGTGTTGCACCCTCAATTGGGTATGAAGACTTGAATGGTGGAAACCTCTTCGAGGCCGTCACAAATGTCACCTTTTCTCTCTACGAGAGTTGATGCTCTTGTGCAAAAGGGCATGACCTTTTTCAAATTTCTGTTACCCGAGTAATACGGCCTCAGACCGGCTCTTAAGTGTCATGGGGTGATTATGGGAAATTTGGGGCGCTGGCGGCAAGGTTGATGCCGCTTTGCCTACGGCGACATTGCTTACGCCCTCGTATTCACAAGAAGTTAGCCCCGCGAGCGCGCCTCCATATGGCAACGCTTCTAACATGGCGACATCTAGAGAAATCTTTCACTTGTCGCTGGATGCTAGTACTCTGTTTAGTCTGCACGTATCAATCACAACGACGGACGCCTCTTTAGCCCCGGCCATGTCGTCGTCATCGTCAAACTCAAGTTCAGTCATAAAACCATCAATAGCAAAGACCACGTCGTTGTCGTTGTCTATATTTCCAATCATGTCAAATCCAACCCCAGCCACATCAGCCTGCACCCACGGCTTACAATGGGTCTACTATGAACTTCAACGAGCTACCAGCCACACCGCCAGCAGCGCAGGCCGGTTTTACCTATCACCAAAGCAACCAAGACGACAGGGTAAAGTGGAAGACGAAATGCGTTCACGAATAATCAGCCGGTATTTGGCTGTCTTGACGCTGCGGCTGTCGATTCTTTTAAGTTTTGATATGGGCAATTCAACTAAGGGCCCGCGCGTGAAAGTAATATGGTGTTCTTTTGCACAGCCTGTCACATACCCAGTTCATTCGCAGGCTACTTAATACACGATACGTTGTCCTGTCCGGTTTCGTCTCGCCTCAGCTGACGTCCGATATCTGTATCAGCCCTGCCCTGAGGAGCTCAATCCAGATGAACTCTAATTAAGGTTCTCAAGCTGAAAGCGATTCCAGATTCTTCAATCCATCAGTCTTACTCGCAAAGTTGGGGACTTTTCTTTGCCGCATGGTAGCCCTAGGATGACAATAATACCTGAAACAGCATGAAGGCCGGGGCCGCCGGTTGCAACTCTCCTTATCCCACCGGCTTCCACATGACGCCAGGAAGGCCTCCCAATATGATGACCCAGTTTTACGGCAGCCGATGGGATAAGTTAGGAGACAGTTTCACTTGGTTAGAATCCAGCTTATCACAAATCTCCAATCATAGGTGTGTGCTATCGCTGTGTTAATAATTCAATAGTTTAACAAGAGAAAACACTGACTTCCACAATCGGTTATAAAAGCAAGCTGTCGGGCTTGAAAGCCTTACACTTGAAAACCACATACTCAACTCAGCTCACTCAGTCATCAGTCATCAGTCAATTGCCTACCCCAATCCTCAACGTTCTCTCGAGACGCCAAAACGCAACTCTTCATGTAAGCGTTCAGTGACATGAACTTAGCCTGTGTTGATCACTCACATCTTTCTAGATTTTCCTACGAAGACCAAAATGAAGTTCTACGCCTCTATTATCGGTCTCCTACTCTTGCAAACTGCAAGCTTAGTGACGGGTGCTTGCACCTGTCTTTCTGTGACCCCGGGGAAAAGGGATGACAATACCCCGGCTGCGCAGAGATGCTGCGTTAAACTGGGGGCCAAGATGTCAGGCGACCTATGCAATGCTTCACAACAACAGATGAGTGACTGCTGTTCGACGGAGGCCGAAGGTCCAGGCGTAAAGTCTGCAGGTGTTAGGTGTGTTGGGTAGGGCTAGGGCCCAGGCGGAATGCGCATCTGTTCTACAACGCAGCACAACTAGCCACCTGCAGCGTTGTTCACAGTCATTGATTCGGGGGGTGAATAGCCACTTTGAGTGAGGGGTGGTGGTGTCACATAGATTCTATCTGGTATAGCAATGACAAAATATTCTACGCGTAGTATGAGATCAGCAGTAATGATAGCAATGAATCGTCGAGAAGACTCAGGCATCTCTATTTCAATAGCTCATTGAATCACGATACTTTTCCGCACAGTCAGCCTCTGCCCATCCCAAGGTCGTTGCCGTTCTTGAGCGGGCGTGGATGAGGCCCAGAAACAACAGAGTCGCAAGCGCCAGCTACAGAAGTCGACACCAGAGCCTCCACTGCCAGTCAAGCCCCAGTGATCATCCATAGCCACATCGCAGACTATATGACAGCTTTGGACAGGATGTTGCCAGATTTTAGTAGCCCAGGAATCTCACCCTCCTGTTCGCTTACCTCTACGTGAATGGGCTGATGGAGAATGCTGTCGAGGCAAACGGTCTGTCTGAATCGAGAACAAGGCGTTGTAGTAGCGCAATATTGAGTCTAATCTACTGCCTCGGTCTAATGGCCAGATAGAATAGTTATGGATACGGTTCCTAGCATTCGACTTTCGCTGGTCAACAACAGTCACAAATTCCTCTAGAAGCGATTGAAAATCGGCCCGTATGAAGCCTTGACATTCCCGATAAAGCGTTTTAACAAACTCGCCTTAACTTCGTGTTTGCTAGAGTTGCTATTTATGACTGCCGTGGCCGTCTGATTTGATTATCTACAGTGCATACACGGGCTATCATAGTCCAGGGAAAGTTGTTAGTGAGTGCGTCGATTGCACAGAGACTGGGAGCCATGCCTGCTTTCCGCTGTTGTGGCACTATAGAGCATGTGTTCTGTATCATACACTGAGCTTCGCTATCTGCTGCTATTCGTATCTCCTCATAGCTCGGTCACTGTGAGCGTATGGTGCTGGTGATGTTCTCACATCCGTCTGCAATGTATAGCGGACACAGGTCAACATGCATCATCATGCGCCTTCCTTTTGCGCCTTCCTTTTGCGCCTTTCAGATTAATATCCAGGCCTTCTCTGATATTAATGTCCATTAGTTTCATTGCAGGACACAGTGTTTCTCGCCTCAGCAGAGGTGTCATTTCTGGCTTACAAGGTTTTGGTGGCGGATCGTGAACCTGGATAGTTATTACCCTTCGCACCCTCCCATGAAAATTCTGCAATGCCCGCATTCATCACTTAGTATCATCACCTCCATGGGGTGGAAAGCACATCGTCAAAATGAAGGTTGAGGGCAACGGGTGCAACCCGAAAGCGGCATACCATGCGCGGGCACAAGCGCATCCACACCCAGTCGCCAAACGATTATTCGAGATCGCCGAATCCAAGAAGTCGAATTTGATCATTTCCGCCGACTTTCGAACCACGGCAGAGATGCTAAAATGTGCCTATGGTAGGCTACCCATACGCAACCTTGAGCCCTCAACCGCCCTGCTAAGACGACATGTTCCAGACATAGGACCGTATATCGCCGTCTTCAAGACACACATCGACATGATATCAGACTTTTCCGACCTCACGATCAACGGGCTCAGAGCCATTGCGCGGACACATAAATTCCTCATTTTCGAGGACCGAAAGTTCGTTGACATCGGGCATACCGTCATCGGGCAGTACCACGGCGGCGCGCTGCGCATCTCTGAATGGGCGGATATTGTCAACCTCTCTATCCTCGGCGGGGAGGGCATTGTGGACGCGCTCGATCAAACCATCAAGCACCCCAATTTCCCGTTTCAGGGGCAGAGGGCGCTGCTGCTGCTGGCGGAGATGACCTCTCAAGGTAGCCTGGCCGGCGGCGAGTACACAGAGAGGTGCGTAGAGCTGGCCGCAAGGTACCCAGAGTCTGTTATTGGGTTCATCGCCACCAAGGCGTTGACGGTGGTTGGAGAGGGCGTGGATTTTGTGACCTTCACGACGGGGGTGAACAGGTCTGCGGAGGGGGGTGAGCTTGGTCAGCAGTACCAGACGTCAAGGTCTGCGGTCCTTGGGGGCTCGGACTTCATCATTGCTGGAAGGGGTATTCTTGGTGCAACCTCTCCGGTCGCTGAGGCTATTCGGTACCGGAGGGAAGGTTGGGAAGCGTACCTGGACCGTACTGGGCAACGGTGAAGAAGTTTCGGGACTATGGAGTTATGAGGCAAGAGTCGTTTCGTTGTGTTCTGCTTTGTTCAACAGAGCTTGTCGTATGTTGCCACTGATTACTTGAGGCTGCGATGGACCTGCAGTTGTGAGTCTCTTGGGTAGATCTTGAGCTAAAGTCAGTGGAAGAGACCTTAACGTGTCAGGGTCTGAGGTACGGATTCCTGAGCGGACATAGTTGGACTTAACTTTCCCAACCAGGCTTGGTAATGTGAAGAGAGTTTAGTTAATTGAGTAAAGCACTTAGTCATTCTGGTCTAGAAGGAGCTTTCCATCTCTGCTTGGTAATGGTAGTCTCTTTGGTCCCTCCCATAATCACCGTTGTGCCTCGCTGTCTCCACTGTGGTCTCTTGCATTCATCTCTATCGTCCCTGGCTGTCTTCTCTGTAGTCATTCAGCTCCGGTCTCTCTCTCTCTGGTGTTCCTGAGATGCCTCACAATGATCTATCGTCCATCGCTGTCATGTCTGTAGTCCCTCGATGCTGTCTCTAGCATTCCCAGCGTTTTCTTAGCAGCATATTCTATCACTGCTCTCGTCTGTGCCGTTTTTGCTGCACAAACTTCAACGTTGCCCATGCCATCCCTTGAGGGTTATTTCGCCACCTCCATCCATACATGGCGTCTTTTCAGTTCCCAGTCTACTGCCACTTTTCGTATTTGTCATGATCGTTGAAAACTTTGAAGAGTTTAATAGACTTCTATTAGTGTTTATGACTCTTTGACCTAGATAGATGGTGACAAATCCACTGAGCAGGAATAGTACTTAAGCTGAGAATTCCTCCCCTACTGTGTTTCTCTCCTTTCCTTCCTTCCTCAGCTTCTCGAGACATCTCACAAATCCTTGGCTTTTTTACATCGCGACTCTTCACTTATTACTTCACTCACTATCTTCACTTATTCCTTCACTCACTACCTTCGCTTATTGCTTCATACATCTTCAACTTTACACGCTCCATTTTCCCCACCTACTTTACAATGGATTCCATTTCTTGGTCCAAAAAACGCCGGCCACCTGGCTCGCGGCATAGACAAGGCCATCATGGATCTTGGTGTCAGTGTCCGTGTTAAGAAAATGCGTAGCCTCACTTCTAGATGCAGTGAGGACAACCGAGTGAAGAAGAACGTTCGATCGCGCCGTTCACCCCTTTCTTTCCGTCTCGATGACCTGGATTTGTATTACGACCTCGACAACCTCGACAGCCTCCTGGCCAGGCCCAAGCCTGTACCCCGACACAAGCGCTCTCGCCTTCTCGAGCCAGAGAGCTGCTACGAGGACCTGAAGATCTACGAGGACGCCACAGCACAGCAAAGCTCGAACAAGCCCGCTTCCGATATCGAGCCCGAGATCCTCCGGCGCCTTACCCCTGAGACGCTCGCCAGCCGCTACACCGATTTCGACTTTTGGGACGAGTGTTACGGACACCTTGACCCCGCCGCCATGGAAAACGAAGATTTCCCCACCGGGCAAGAATTCTACAAGTCCATCGACCTCAGTCTTGCCGCCCTCAGCCTTCCATTCAGGTATCGAGACAGAAAGGTGTTGTTGTTCCTCCTTCGCATAATGTGCTGCCACTACGAGCGTGTCCGAGACAGCGGTGAAGGAGTGCGAGACTTCAAGCCGGTCGCCTTGACTATTGAGGACAAATTAGGGGCCTCGTCGGTCGTGAACGCGGCCATCGGCTCCAAGGATCTCAACTTTGTCAAGTGTGTCTACAAGGCCATCGGCTCCAGAGTCACCACGGACTGGGGTCTATATGACGACGACGTCGAAAATTACGGGCGCAACTTCAGCGATGACTTTATCTGGTACATGTCAGACTAGACATTACCGCGACTGACCGCGCCTCGCCCGCCCTCACCATCATATCTGTCTCTGTCTCTGTCGCCGTCCGCCCCCGTCTCTCGCCCCCGTCTCCCACCCCCGTCAACAACAAAAAACAAAAAACAAAAAAAGCAACCAGTGCTTGGAGCATCTTTAAAACGGCCTACGGATACCACTTTGAGTAACAGACAACAAAAAACAAACAAAAAAACAGAACAGTGGCTAGGACACTTTGCAGCGGCAAGCGGATACCACATCGAGGAACGCCCAACAACATACAAACAGCCCGAAAAAAAGCATCAGTGGCCGAAACGTCTTTGCAGCAGCTCCAGGGAAACAATCTCTGGAGGTCTCGTAGTCTGCCGAGCCCGTGTCTCGTGATGTCTCGGCGTGAGTGAATCAGTGGACTTTGAGGATGGAGCTGGGACGTCTTCGCAGCGACCTGTTGAGCAAAAGGACTCCAGGTCCCGTTGTCTGCCGAGCCCGTGTCTCGTGACGTCCCAGGATGATGGATTAGGGATGATGGATGATGGATGATTATTGATAATGGATGATGATGATGATGATGATGATGATGATGATGGAGATGATGAAGTTAATGACTTATGAATGATTGATGACTTATGGTTATGATGAGGTTAATGATGGATAATTAATGATGTTTAGATGGGATGAATGGAGATTAATGGGACATGGAGGAAATGGTTTGGACAACTTGGAGCTTCAAGTCACAACTTACAACTTACAACTTCAACTCGCAACTTGCTCCGCATTGCTTACCTGACATAAACTGTTCCTATACATTTGTCCAAAACCAATGTTTGACTCTTCCGTACCTAGCATGTCATTGTTGTCGCTGGCTTTCATGTGAGATGTATGATACGATGTCCTAGTATGGATGGTCAAATTGTAAGAGTCGCCGTTATCAACGGAGACACCTAGACAGGGGAGTTTGTTCCATCTAATCTTCCAGAATCTCCAAGGCAGAGGAATTCAGCAGTTGTGCCTTTGTCTCGGCCGCCGTTCCCGCCAAACACAAACGGTCCTCCCCTGGCGGGTTAGCGCGAGCCCACGGACCCCAGGGGTCGCAGTGCTTATCCCCCTGACGGGACCCCGCACTAGTCCTGTTCGGGCAAGGATCGCATGTCAAGCCAAATTGAGAGGACTTCTGTTTGCTGAAGGGAACTTCACGAACCCCGCCAAGCGGGTTGCAGAGCTGCTCAGTGGTGTGCCGACCACACACGGGCCTTGGGCTTCGTCCGTCTTCATCCCAGTTTCTGTTTGCCCTTTCCACGATTGATACCCATTGCGCCGCGGCAGAGCTGAACAGGTCCAGTTTGTTACAAGTACTTCAAGTCCGACGGTTCGTCTCCCCCAACCAACTCCCCTTTTTCTTCAATCCGGCGAGCCCCTTACCGTGTTTATTGCCCCGCCTCGACCCTTTCTGACCGCCTCCAGCACGCAAACACCATCGCAACAATGGCCGACACCAAGGTCTACCGCGCCAGCACCACGGCGCCCGTCAACATCGCCGTCGTCAAGTATGCACATCTCCAGCCTCATACTCTCTCTGACATTCGCTAATCGCCAACAGGTACTGGGGCAAGCGCGACGCCAAGCTCAACCTCCCCACCAACAGCTCCCTCTCCGTGACCCTCTCCCAGGCCGACCTGCGAACCCTGACGACCGCCTCCTGCTCCGCCGCCTACACCGACGGCGACTCCCTCATCCTCAACGGCGAATCCTCCGATGTCTCGGGCGCCCGCACCCAGGCCTGCTTCCGCGAGCTGCGCGCCCGCCGCGCCGCCCTCGAGGCCCAGAACCCTCTCTCCCCAAGCTCTCGAGCTACCCCCTGAAGATCGTCACCGAGAACAACTTCCCCACGGCCGCCGGCCTGGCCTCCTCCGCCGCCGGTTTCGCCGCCCTCGTCCGCGCCATCGCCGACCTCTACGAGCTGCCCGACTCCCCTCCGAGCTGTCCCTCGTCGCCCGCCAGGGCTCCGGCTCCGCCTGCCGCAGTCTGTTCGGCGGCTACGTTGCGTGGCGCATGGGTGAGCAGGCCGACGGTTCCGACTCCAAGGCTGACCTCGTCGCCGAGGCGTCCCACTGGCCCGAGATGCGCGCCCTCATCCTCGTCGTCAGCGCCGCCAAGAAGGGCGTCTCGTCCACCTCGGGCATGCAGCAGACCGTCGCCACGTCGGGCCTGTTTAAGCAGCGCGTCGCCGAGGTCGTGCCCAAGCACATGGCCGAGATGGAGGACGCCATCGCCAAGCGCGACTTTGCCCAGTTCGCCGAGGTCACCATGAAGGACTCCAACTCGTTCCACTCCTCGTGCTCCGACACTTACCCGCCCATCTTCTACATGAACGACGTCTCCCGCGCGGCCATCCGCGCCGTCGAGCAGATCAACGCCGCCGCCGGAAAGACGGTCGCCGCGTACACCTTCGACGCCGGCCCGAACGCCGTCATTTACTACCTCGAGGAGAACGCCGCCACGGTTGTCGGCGCGTTCACCCCCGTCCTGAGTGCCGTGACCGGCTGGAAGGAGGGCGCCAGCAGCCTGCAGTCGCCCGTCACTCTGGATGAGACCGTCGCTGGCATCATCAAGGGCGGCGTCAGCCGTGTCATCCAGACCGGCGTTGGCGAGGGTCCCATCAAGTCGGACATTTACCTTGTTGGTGAGGATGGCCAGCCCGCTAAGCGGTAGGCGCGACCAAAGTTGAAATTTCAATTGAGTAATAGTCACTGCAAAAAGCCAGGCATATAGAACAATTCGTATAATAAAACCACTTGTCGAGTTTCGTGCATCAATTCTCTTGTTTTCTTTCGTAATGTGCCGCTTGAGTCGTAGCTGCCTTGTTGAGTCTGCAGTCGCACGTTCTCTCCCTGGCCTTCACCCGTCGATCGACCCCACCTCACCTTCTGCCTTCTTCTCCAAATCACATCTCACTCTCCATCACCACAACACAGCCGCCTCGCGACACCCGCAAAATCGAGGGCGACGAGAAAGATGGCATCTTCCAAAGAGCCAAAGGCGGTCGTGATTGACGAGCGAGACTCCTCCGGCCTCGTTCGTCGTCGCTGGCTTCACGGCTCCGACGGTCGCATCACGGAGGTAAATCTGGCCCTGCCCAAACTCACCTTCACATCCTAACAAGCCACCCAGATGCCAACCGAGAATGCTCCCACCACAATCTCGCGTCTCTTGACAATGAACATTCGCCAAGTCTTCTCCGACGCCTTCTTCCCCATCGGCTACCCCGATTCCGTCTCCAAAGACTACTTGGGCTACCAGCTCTACGACTCCCTCCAGGCCTTCTTCTCCACCATCACCTCGCTGCTCGCCAACCGCGCGATCCTCCAGGGCCTCGGCGTCGGCGACGCAGACTCCTCCGCCACCTACGCCCTCCTCCTGACCATCCTCAAGGACGGCATCTCCCGCCTCGCCACCATCGGCTTCGCCTACCGCTTCGGCCTCGTCATCGAGCCCGAGTGCAAGAAGTACCGCTTTCTCGCTGATATCTTCAACGACAGCGCCTTCTTCCTCGACTTCTCTCCGCTCTTCGGATCGTGGACCAAGGTCGCTGCGCTCGTTGTTGCGGAGGCCCTGCGCGCCATGTGCGGCGTCGCCGCTGGCGCGAGCAAGGCCGCGCTGTCGAAGCACTTTGCGCTCCGCGGCAATCTCAGCGAGCTCAACGCCAAGGAGTCGTCGCAGGAGACGGCTGTCGGCCTTGTCGGACTGATCGTTGGCAGCTTCGTCGTGCGCCATGTGGAGAGCAGAGAGGCCGTCTTCGCGCTGATGATCATCCTCGTCTTCGTCCATCTCGGCATGAATTACCTCGGCGTTCGCTGCGTTCAGCTTAACAACTTCAACCAGCAGCGTGCCACGATCTTCTTCGAGGAGTACATGAAGACTATGGGTCAAATTAGGCTGACCCCTGCTGAGGTGGCGAAGAGAGAGAACATCATCTTCTGGAAGCCCATCATCTACCACAGCGGCCGGCCCTTCGCCAAGATTGTCTTCGCCAAGAGCTACGCTGATGCCATGGCCCCCGGAGCCGTGGTCCTCGCTGAGACTGAGCAGTATAAGCTCTGCCAGTGTAACACCTCAGGCCTGATAGTCATCAAGATCCTCCTCTTTGGAGACCCTTTGTCAGAGGGCATCAACACCGCAACCCTTTATGCCTGGTTTTCAGCGGTGTCTCTGGTCCACTCCATGATGCCTGACAACGAGTCGGAAAGGGACTACGTTGAGAAGCTTTTCGCCGACCCTTCGCATCTGGCTCGTGCGGGCTGGGTTCAGGGCGATGTCAGCCTCGATACTTCTGCCGCGTGGATGTTGCCCCCCAATGAAGACGTTGACGGCAAGAAGGATCTGTAGACACAGCTCACATTGCACGGAGTGTATCCTACGGGGTGAGAATCATTCAAAGAATCAGGGATCTGGCGTTCAGGACTGGCATGAGGACGAAAGGAAATGTTTGCTCAATCACTTGCACTATGAGATACCAATAAATTCTGAGAAGCATTGTTCGCTATTTCTCATTGCCCTTTGATGATATGTCATGATGCTAAGAAGCAAGCATCAACTGGTCTACTGATAAAGCCTATGAGATGGGTCTTTCACACATGTTGTAGGTAGACGGAGGCTTACCTCCCAGGCTGCTCCTTCCCTGAGTAAGAGGTACACAGGGGTCACTTCCAGGAAGGAGCATCTAGGACCTCCACTCTTGCCGTGTTTGATCACTCAGATGGGAAGAAATATAAAAAGACCAAAAAAGAGTGGCTAAAGCGCGGGTCGAACGGTGCGTACAGCGACGAGCGGCGGATACGTCACGCGACACACAAGTCATTGCACAACCACCCCTCGACCACCTACCCGGAATTGTTGGAGAGGAAGGAACTCCAAGTTCTTGATAAAGGTAGTTCTCAGTCTGGAGGCAGGTGTCTCTCCACCTCCTCCTTTCAATCTCTGATAGTGATGCAGGAATATGCAGGCCTGCTAGCCACACCTTTGCGAGGTTGACGTCTTCGTGATCCTCAGCATGCCGCCTCTCGTGATATCCTCCCATCCCGGGAATGTTTTGTACAATGTCTGAGTGGGAAGACCATGCCCCCAAAGGCATCTACGTCTATTACAAGTACAATATCAGCACAACCACGCCCCGCTATGATACATCCCCACCATGCTAACATCCCCTCGATGCCAAAACATCCCTCTCTCACGCCAATCCGGCCCCTCTCAGAGCCCTCATCTTCACACCCTCCCAGCTATTCAGCTTCGGCCGCACGTCCAGGTAAAAGCTCGGCTTGCCCTGCGCGTCGGGCCGACCCGCGTAGAAATCAATCACGTAGTCAACCTGCACGCCGCACCGGTCAATCACCCAGTCGTGCCGGTCAAACGGCGCCTGGTAGCCCAGCAGCGTGTTGAGCCGCGCCTTGGGGGACATGTTTGTGCTCAGGCCGGCGAAGGAGTGCAGGCGCGGGCCGTCGCATCTGTTTCCCGTCAGTGGCGCCGTTCCCGAGGTATGTGGTCTTTTTCTCGTCAAACCCGGCAGAGAGAGGTTTTACTTACGCGGTCCCCTGCGTATACGGCGCCTCCCACTCTTTAATCTCCTTCCACGCCCTCTCGTTGACGGCGTTGTGGATCGGCACGACGGTGCGCATGTCCGCCGCGCGCGTGTCGTGCCCCTTGCGCTTCATCGCGTCGAAGAACATCTTTTCGGAAGGGTATACCCAGTTCCCCGTCGCCGCGTCCGCGCCTGTTTCCTGCTCGTTGTTCGACGGGGGCGCGCCGTGGCTGCTTTGTAATGTCGGCGGCGGCGCGGAGGCCGGGGAGGGGGCGTCGTAGGGGTAGCTCGAGGTCGAGGTGCGCGGGATCGTGGAGACTTCGCGGTAGGTGTCGAGGGGGGATTTCCCTGTCGGCGGCCGGGCGGGCGGAGGAGGTGGTGGTGGTGAGGAGGTGAAGGGGACGTAGGAGCGGAGTGTCTGTGTCCAGGAGGTCGTGGCTTGGGGGGAGGTTTGCGGTTGAGGGGGGAGGGCGTGCGGCGGCTGTTCGTGGGGGTGAGGAGCGGCGGCGGCGGCGTTGGCGTTGGCGGCGCGGGCTTGTTCGAGCCAGGCTTCGCGGGATTTATGGTCCACGGGGCACGCGTCTGCTCCGGCTCCCGCCGTCCGTGGTGATGATGTGCCGGAGAAGGGCGTGTAGGAGAGGAGGGACTGCGTCCACGACTGTGACGGCGGGGCCTGGTTCGGGATCGGATGCGGCGGGGCGGGAGGGGCAGCGGCCGCGGCGTCGTTCGGGGCCGCGGCGCGGGCGTGTTGGAGCCAGGCTTCGCGGGCCTTGTGGTCGACCGGACACGTCTCGCCGTCCTTTGGGTCTGCCATTTTGGCGGGCGGCGGCTGTGTGGGTTGCGTTAGGAGGATGAGGTCTGGTAGGTCTGTGGTTGCGGTGGACATGGTTGAGGATGGAGGGTGGGGGGGGACAATGCTTACCTGGAGAAGAGGGGAGGAGATCGGTGGCGGGAGGATGCTGTCTACTTAAAGATGACCCGGTCGGTGGCCTTCAATCGTTTCGTGGCGTGGTTTGTTTGTTTGTTTGCGGGGTGGTTATGCCGCATTGAATGCGCTGGCGCAACGGAGCCGGGAGCTTGGGGTGCGATGACAGTTGGATTTTGCTTCAACTTTTTTGGTGGGTCCCTTTTTTTCTTGGGATGATGTGATTGAGCTCGTGTGATTGGTCAAGAATTCGCAAGCCCTGTCGGGCGTCACTTCGCCAGCACCGATGACGAGATAAACCATGTGATTTTGAGTAATTGAAAATAGTGGAATTATTCCCTAAAATGTAAAATTTACAAACGCATCTCAAAGCTGACCTTTGAACAATCTTTGACATTTCGGCTAAGCTAAGTTACGAACAGAAATGACGGCTGTATTATGTAAGCACATTTCATTTGATTCTTGAGTCGGAGCCGGTCCAATCGTCTCGAGCTCCGGAACCTGGAGACCGTTAGGTTCGGCCGTCAGCCTCATTGCTTGATCTCACGTCTGCTCTTTTGAGCTTTTGATTCTGATCTCTTCACCGACTTGTTCTCACTTTCCAGAAGCCTTAGTCTCCGCTGTTTAGCGATATCAGGTCACTGCCAAAGTCAACTCTGTGATCTACTTCAAAAACAGTTCCTATGACGAATTAGCGTTGGTCGTTAATGTGATGTGACGGCCACCAACTGGATGTTGTTGCAATTATGTTCAATGCTAGTGCAACGCAAATATCCGGGCTGCTCCGCTGGCGAGCGTTTCTAGGGACACAAATGTTTGAATGGCGTGCCCTCGTCCAGTGGTAATGGGGCCCAACAGCCTCAGTGGACATGATGTTCACAGCGCGTTGCTTAGTTTGATTCACAACGGCAGCCGAAGGTATACTAGTGGCCTTGGAACTGGTACGGTTTCGCCAATTGTTGCGATCAAAAACGGCTCGCGCAGTCGTCGTTCAGAGTTGGCGCCTAACTACATCTTCAGTTTTCGAGTTCATGGGCCCATGGAAAGAGTAATCGCCCATTATGAAGGGCTGTAATTCTTCACCACTGGTCATAAGCACAAGTTACACACTTCTGATAGTGATGCGAGCACGGAGGCACATGGTGTCGAATGACAAGATGGCTCAATGTCAAGAGGATGAGAGCCAGGTGAGACAGCACACTGGACAACAGACTGCGGGCATACTATATGAGAGCCACAAAGGTTTCGTAGGAGCATATGAGGATTTATATAAAAGCTCATAATTGTATGTGTTCTTGACATAGAATTCCTTGAGATCTGAGATAGAACAACGAGTTCCAATGATGGAGGATAGGATCCTAGATGCAACGCCTATGTCTTAGCATGTAATTCTCATCTTTGGGGAAAACATGAGATGGCCTTTTGTCTACGCACCATTGGAGCTGTAGAATTCATGAAACTTGAAAAAAGAGAAAAGCCCATGAATTTTGGAATCACCATAGGTTTCCCCTTACTCTATGCAGACAAGGAGAAAGCCTTGTAACCACAGGTCATGACGTTCATGCGTCGTGGTGACTTTAATTCAAAGAAAAAGCCATCAATACTTGACTATGTCTCTAAACATGCTGAAATGAATTGAAGACAGACTTTGCAACCAACTTCAGCCCCTTCTCTGGGGTTCGTGCCGCTACTAGTATAATCCTAGAATGAGCGAATGCAAGCGGGACACAGCTCCGAAGCAGTCGCTTACACTATTAATAACACCACATCTTGCATACTTGCCAAAACCTAGCTCCCGCCGTCAATGCCCCGCCTCGAGTGGGACTCCGTCACAAGCATGAGGCATGTTGTTTATTTAAACTGGTCGTGAATTAGCGAGACCTCAGCAGAGAGAGAGAGCGGCGACTCGTAAAGAAGGCCACGCCCGCCAAGAACAAATAACACGGTTCAGCATGTGGTCCTCCCCAAAAGCCGACCTTTCAAAGTTTTTCACAACCAATTTCAACGCTAACTGGCTTGCCCCAAACTCGTGGAATTGTGGATAAACTGCAAGCTGCAATACGAAGAGTGTAACCGGGGAAAGGCGATGGAACATGACTGGAGAAAAGACTTTTTAGCTTTCTTTCCTCTCGTGCGATCGATCATGCCGACGCTAAAGGGGCCTGGCGATGCCGAACTATGGGGAAATGAGGCTTGGGAGAGCTCCGTCTGGAGACTGAAGATCTTTGCAGCATAGTAAACATAAAGGAAAGCCCACATCACGATGAAGAAACCTTTCCCACCTCGCTCTACCCTCGATATCCAATCCCCTTGAGCCGTCACTCTCTACCTATTCCCCTCACCCATCGTCGCTCTTTTCAACTTTTTCCATAATGCATCTCACCCCCCTCCTCGCCGCCCTCCTCGCGGCCACAACCTCCGTCTCCGCCGCCGCCGTCCTCCCCCGCGCCGGACCCTGCACAACCCCCGCCGTCCGCAAAGAATGGCGCGAACTCGCCCCGGCCGAGAAGACCGACTACCTCCGCGCGGCCGTCTGCCTCCGCTCCCTCCCGCACCAGAAATACGCCCCCTACGAAGCCGTCGTCACCCGCATGGACGACCTCACCTTCACCCACTGGGCGCTGCAATCGCGCATCCACTTCGTCGCAAACTTCCTCCCCTGGCACCGCTGGTTCGTCCAGCTGCACGAGGACCTGCTGCGCAACGAGTGCAACTACACCGGCGTGCAGCCCTACTGGGACTGGACCATCGACGCGGACGCGCGCGCGGTGCCGAGCTCGCCGCTCTTCGACGCGGAGACGGGCTTCGGCGGGAACGGGCAGTTCACGGGGAGCGACGTGCCGGGGTTCCAGCGGTGCGTGGTCGACGGCCCGTTTGCGAACACGAACCTGACGCTGAGCATGGGCTGGCCGGATGTCGGGGAGCCCGGGGATAGGTTGCACTGCCTGACGCGCGAGTTCAACGCCGGCGAGGGGGCGGACGAGAACGGGGTGACGATCGTCGGGGACATGCAGGCGGGCGCGTTTGATTCGAAGGTCATGAACACGATTTATGCGTTTGAGGGGTTTGGGGATATGGTGACTATGCTGGAGGGCCTGCCGCACGCGCAGGGTGAGTCTACCCCTATCGTTTTAGCACAGTGAAAGATGAATGCTAAGAATTCGTGCAGTTCACAGCATCATCTATGGCGACATGGGCCCGCCCACCTCGCCCAACGAGCCGCTCTTCTTCCTGCACCACGCCAACGTCGACCGCGTCTGGGCAAAGGTTCGTTCTCTCGTCCAAACCTTCAATTCAAGTATGAATGAGTAGCTGACACTCAATGAACAGTGGCAAGGCCGAAATGATACCCGCCTGGCCGACTACACCGGCTTCCAGGACACGGACAAGATCTACCCGGCCGCCATCACCGACAGCATGCCTGTGCTGGAGCTCGCCGAGACGGACCTCCTCGTGCGGGACTACATGGACACACTATCTGGTCCTCTGTGCTACACCTACTCATCCATGTAAACATGAAAAAAAGGGGGGGAGTGAAGAAAAGAAAATGAAAAAAAGCGAGAGGAAAGAAAAAAAGCTGACCATGGGCCCGAAGTGGGCGTAACTTTTATACCATAATAGCTAAAATAAAACAAAAGATATTAATCAAGCTAGAATTCGCAGCCGATGCAAATGCTGAGATCGGTAAATGGGTTGAACCTGCGATGTACGTAGCCTATTAATCGTATTTTGTCTCCCATTCAACATGTTCAGTTCGGATGCAGTCGTGCAATGTGTGTAATCTCATTGGACGGCGAAACCTGCACCCCAGGGACCGCCTCAGAGACCTATCTGAAAAAGGGGGAAAAGACGTCAACGACATACCAAAAGTAAACTCCAGCACTCCCGCCATGAACCCCCTTTCACAAAAGTCCACGAACTACATCTGACTTTTTGCAGTCCAACTTACATAGATGAGGCGATCCTCCCCCATGGTTCATTCGAAATGGGAACACTGTAACCTCTCATGCTCCAAAAAACGCTAAATTCCCGGTCACGCCGGGACCCTCGCACCTTTCCCCCCTCTCCTCTGCCCCCCTGCTGATCAACCATGTGGCTCGCATTTGTGGCTAGTGAGCCCGCACAGACCACCGCTTATCGCAATCAGCATTTCGTGGCTGGTGCAAAAAAAGCTCGGCTTCCTCCAAGTCGGCTACGTCGGGAAATGACGGAAGGGATTTGGAGGTGGGCGGGGAGCAAGCTGCAAAGCACATGGCACGATCGGATGAAATAGGCGTTTTAGCAGCTTAGCATGAGCAGTCGCGCGTCCGCTTGACCAGACCACGCAGTCCCGGAGCTACGGACGGTAACGTCTAGCTGCAGCCAGGTTGCGAATCATCACATGCGCGCTCTGGGGAAAGGGGGGGGGGGAGGGACATCATTCGGAGCTTTGGCATTGGTTCGCTGTTCCGGAGGTTGCATTGGGACTTGAACCTCCGAGATATCCACGAGCGCTGAGAGGCAGACACATGCAGCCGACGTGTGTTATATTCTGCACGCAAATCACTTATGATAATGCCGAAAGGTTGAGGTTGAACTTTTCAGTTGTTTTTGGGGGTGCTATGTACGCAGAGTTTGCGACGAGCTAGACTTATCGGTAGAGGGCGTGCTCTGCCCAAGTAGAAGACGTTGAAGGAAAATAGTAGGCCAACTTCTGCCGAGGAGACAGTGCTCTTGTCTCTCCCGTGTGTAGGTATCAAATAACTCCCGGAGTCCGCACCAGGCGTCTTGGTGGGTTCCCGCCAACGCAACACTCTTGGTGTATTGCAACCAGTCGCGGCGGGTGTGTGCAATCCACAGCGCCGCTGCCATCCATTTTGTCGTCCCTGAGCCCCGATTGGCGTCGTCACATTACATGACTTCCGAGGCTTCCCTACCCAGCCGAGGGCATCCCCCGTTTCCAAGGGACAAACAGCTTTGGGACCATGTAGTCTTTCCCCCGTCTTTCGTACACGCGTGCCGCCTGAAATTTTCGAGTTCTCGTCCTTGGTATCGCCCCGTCTGTCGCTCATATCCATAAAAAGCACACACAATTTTTGTTTCGGTTTTTTCTTGTTTCTTTTTACGTTTTCAAGCGATAGTCCTTAGTGGTATCTCAACCAAAGAGGGCAGCGCCGCCGGACTCGACGGCCTCGATCTCGGCCATGTCGAGAGGCTGGCGGCGGAAGCGGGCGGGGAGCTCGGAGCGGTCGAAGAAGATGCCGGAGGCGGGCATGACGGAGCCCATCTCGTGACCGGAGGTGCCGCCGATGCCGGACTCGCCGTTGTGGATGGAGCGCTGGAGGGGGCCGTGCTGCTGGGCGTGGTCGCGGTAGGAGCTGAAGGAGGTGTGCCTGGCCGGGGCTGAGCCATTGCCGAAGTTGGGGGGAAGGGTGCCGGTGGGCGAGGCCGGGTGAGGGGCGGGGGTGTGGTCGACGGAAGCTGTTTGGTGATTTGTTAGTTTTTCCATCTTGTGAGGAGAGGTATCGAAGGGGGGTTGGACGTACAGGGAATGGTGCGGCGACCGAGGAAGCGAATGCTGGGGGTGCGCTCGGCGTGGGCGGCAGCCTGGCGGAGGACTCTGGTCGCGAACATGTTTGCGGTGGTATGAAGGTGTGTGTGGTGAAGAATAAAAGGTCCGAAGCTGGTCGGTGGTTGCGTGTATATGTACGTGGAAAAGTAGATGTGGTCCGTCGACTCTCCTCCTTGGTGATAAAGCTGTGCGTGGCGCCGGGCGACTTGTGCTGGGAAGCTTGGTGGGATTGTGTTGTTTTGTGATTGGTGCCTGTGACTTGTGGGTGAATGCGCAAGGGAGGCTTCGTCGCTTTATCAGCAGGGAGGAGAGCGGGTTGGAGGATTATCTCGGGAATGGGGTGAACGGTGGTGGTTGAGGGAGGAGAGGAGAGGAAGGCGCGGGCGAGGTCGGGACGGCGGGCTGTTCTTATTTAAATTTTTTTTTTTCTTTCCCGCTTTCTCAGAAGCAAGGTGTGTCGAGCCGAGAGACCGTGTGCCTGCCTTGGGTCCTGGGTCCATGGGCCGGCCCATGTGCGTGTGCTGTGCCTGCGGTGGTGTGGTACCGTGCCGGCGGCCACCTTTCCCTCTTTCCCCCTCTCCTCTCCTCTCCTCCCCCTCTGATTTTTGTTCCTTGGTCCGAAATTCGTCAATTGCAACGGCGTGGTGGGTTGGGTGCCGAAGGTTTTGCATGGTGGTGCGGCGCCTGGCGCGTGTGTCGACCGCTAAACCGGAGTGGACGGTGGACATTGCGCACGTTTAGTGGGCTGTCGCACGGGCTGGTGGCAGGGTGGCAGGGGGCACCTGCCCGGGCGGGTTTTGGCAGGCTGCACCGCTGCTGCCAGGAGGGGAGCTACAGTGGACTGTGGAGGGACCGGGGGCATTTCCATGTCGCTGATGTGCTTGCAGCCTGCAGGTGTGCGAGTGCCACGTCCAAGCCAGTCCCTGCTGCTCGAGATGCTTGCTGGCCTTTCCCGAGTGTCACTGTCAAGTCTTAGCACTGAAGCCTGCTCTGCTCGCTGTAGGCAAGGTACCTAGGTAGAAGGCAGAGCCAAACAAATCACAAAAGTGACCGAAACCCGAACCTCGGGCGTCGAATCCGTGGTGCACACACAACAGCAGGAACATGATTCCCGTCATCTTGGCTGCCCTCAATCCCAAGCCCCGAGAACCACCCGAGGGCCACAGGCTTCGGCTCGGTTGCAGATGGGCATCCGGGGTTGCGGGTGAGAGATGACGACGTGGTGCTCCAACACGCAGCAACACAATGGTCATCTTGTTGCATCCTGATGCTCCTCTTCCATCGGCACAGCCAAAACAGGCAAACGTCGAGTTCCCGACATTCGGCCTCAGATACTCTCGTGGAATGTCTTACAAACCATCCATTTCCAACAAGGCAGGTCCGCTGTCAAACTCCTCTCCTCCGGTCGGCTTGATCATCCCAGTTCCAGGGGTCCCCCACCACCACCACATTCAAAACTCCAGAAACGGCTGCCGTGGCCTATGTGCTCCCCTCCAAGGAAAGGAAAACCGCGCCATTCTCAGACACGATATCCAAAAGCTTGCACGGGCAGATTTCGCGGGTGGCCGACAGGGAGTCAAGCTGCTGCTACTGCAGTGCCCCCCGAAGAGCCCACAGCCCTAACACTGCAGCCGCCGGGGGCTGGGGGGGGGGGGGACCTGGATATCCCACGCGTTCGGTCACCACCAGCAGCACCACTTGTGAACCAGTCCACAACATTGAATGATACCTACACATCCAATCGTCGTCCACAATTCGTCGCCTCTCTCAAAACCTCTAGTGGTGCCCCTCCGCCGCTGGCCCATGTCCCTTCGTCTCCGTGCGTGTGCTCCTCCGCAGGCTCCCCTCCACGTCCAGCAAAAAGCTCCGCTCTCTCACAGACATCCATGCAGCACCGCGAGGAAGAAGGGGAAAAAAAGAAAAAGTGACCAGTAACAACGCAGCTCCCCAATGGCGGGACAAATAACTATTTTACACGTGAATTACGCCTTATCTCTCCCCTCCCACGTCATGGCTCCGAATCGTTCGATTTCCTGAACCCCAAAACGCTAATTTGCACCTTTCTCCATCCCGGTCTCTCCCCTCCACGTCCTCCGCCGCTCCAGTCATCTCGCATCCAAACCGAGAGAACGTGAGAGCCACTCCTCAGAGAGTCTCCCAGATTATTTGTAAGTTGCAACAATAGGAAAGACGAACCACACACGCCCGTCTCAACTCGTTTTGTCCTTGGCTGTTGGCGGTTCTTCCCCTCGGTCCGCGCCTTTCAACATGCTTTCCCTCTCCCGCTACACCTCCTCAACAGCTCAACAGAGCCCGTGTAGCAAGCACCAGCACCCGAACAGACTTCTGTTGCACCAAAGCATCCAACACCCCTGGTCCCGTCCAACCAAACGACTCCAGTTGCACTCACAATTCGAAGCCAAGAGATTCCATCCAACCTTTTCCCCTCGCACGAGCGTTCCGTACAAACCTTGCCTGTGCATCCCACCCCTTCACCCGCGCCCATGGTTTCCCCAGACTTTTTGTGCCTTGATACGCGCTTTTTGTGATATGTCAGCCGGATTAGCTTTCGTCTGCCACGGCGTCCGGCGGTCTACAACGGGCGCGACCACCACCATCTTTCCCTTCAGGAACCTGAGGAGCGACCAATTGGAGCGGCGCGTAGCCTGCCATGTAAAGCACGTCGGTGGTTCGGGGATACTCCATCAGGGAAGAAAAGCAGAAAGACACGCCAACGGCAACCACAGGCAGCACACCAAAAGGAGAAACAAGCCTTTCCGCGCGGTCTTCACGGCGTTGGCGCCCCGATCCCTGTCCATCTTTCATCTTTTTCCCTCCGAGACACAGAAAAACTCGACTGAGATGTGCAGCCTGCATCGAACGATTCTGCGGGCTACCGGAGACCGGAGTCGTCCATTGGCGCCTGAACCTTCTACGCAGCCGCGCCCAAGGAAGCAACTATGCTGCTACTGTGCCACTCAACCCGCGGCAGCACATCGAACGTCCCGGGGGGCAAGAGAGGGTGTGGTCGTCAATGGGCTCGATTTCTCTTCGCAGCCCTTGACCAATTGGACGGACCTTGGTGAATTGATAGCGTATGCAGCAGAGGGCAAGCTGCAAACTGCATGCTGGGGGAGCAGAACGCCAACGCAGCGGAGACCCGGATCTCGCGAGGCCAAGAAAAGGCGTCGTATCCCTCTAACGACATGTCCGTTTCCCGCCCGAACCATACCCAACGCCCCCCCCCACGGAGGAGGAAAGGGCAAGGCAACATGGGTTTCGGCGGTCGTGCATCGCATTGCATCAGATGCGCCAGGGGTGTCCCAACTACGTCCTGGACCAGCCCCAGCTTTACCTGGCCATACAAGGTAACTGCACGCCGGGGAGGAACGTCTTGGTCTGCCCTCGACTCGACTCTTCCCCCCAGGCAGTAATAGTATTGACTTTGCGGGGGGAGAAACAATCGTCAAATTCCTCGGTCTCGGCTTCAGCTTTCTCTGCCCAACAACACGGCGGCGCAGATGTGAAATGATTAATTCTGTGTTTCCTGTTCATCACCCGGAGCTCTGTGATACATCGTGAAGGAGACCGACCGTTCGTCCCGCCGTCGACGGCAGTGCGGGCGGGAGCGCGCTTCGCGCTCCTCCGACGCTCACTGTCCCCCCTCGTCGTCTCCTTCCGGTTGTAGACGGCCGCCGCCGGTCGGTGGGATATGCGGCCGATAGCGGCGCGCAAGGCGAAAAAAAACTGGGTGGGAAACCGCCTGAATGCCCGCCCGCCTTCTACTCCACACATCCATCGGTGCTTCCAACACATTTCCAGCGTGTCCAGCGTTGTGCCGTGGAGCTCCACCGCGCTCCGACTCAGCAGTTTGCATTGTCGAGCTTGTTAATTGCGTCTTCTTGGCGCGCCTCCCGCCTCCGTTGTCGGGACTCGGGAACCCAGGGAACTGCTCAGAGGGGTGGTCGGCTCTGAACCGTTTCTGGGCACTACTCGTCCGATGTTGCTGGCTGCATTCCCGACGCGGCGCGGCTGGGCGGGATCGCCGCTCGCGCGGGTGCGGGTTTGGGTTTGGGTTTGGGTTTGATTGAGGACCTGACCCGGCTGAGTTATCCGGTCCTCTAGCAAGGGGAGTTTAAAAAAAACTAAAAAAAAAAAAAAAACTCTGAAAGGCAAAATATCCCGAGGCGCGGCACTGAGTGCACCGTTTGAGGTAAAACCCGCTCCCCCCGCATGAACCGCCCGGTCCGGTCGGGGGAGGGGGACGTGAATTATTAATCTGGTTTGACGACATGCGATCTGAAGCGCCGTGGGGTGTCGGAAACTGATCTGGCGAATTGCCACTTTTCCTTCTCAACCACACTTGCACACGTGTTTCTTCCCTTCATACGTTCATGGGGTTGACGAGGCTTGTTTTCCTCACGACATCCCGTCTGCCCCCAGCCTTTGCAGCGTTCAGTCTGCGGCAGCCGCTTCTGACCGCATCCACGCCGCTCTCGTAAACATTGGTCGCCAGCCGTCAGTTTATTCAACATGCCTCACAGAGGCCTTATGCCTTCTGATCGATGTCTCTTAGATTATAGCTCAAGCCTATCACGTAGGGTAAAGCACTACTTCCCAAATTCTTAATGGTTTCTTTTCTTCGCAAGTCTCGGGGCTCTCGAAAGGCTCTATTACGACGGCGCCAGGGTTACTCGTCGCCTTCAGGGCGCCAGTAACGACCCGTGCTGAGACACTCAAAAGTCCTAGCAGCTGCGACTGGTATCAACGAGAAGACCAAAGCGAAAAAAAAATAAGCGAAAGCAATAGCTCAGGACTCGGCTACGTTTCCTCGCAAAAGCAGAAATCATCCAAGATGGTCACCTCAGGAGGGAAAGCTCCGCAAGCTTCATCAGGTTGCGGCAGTGATGGGCCATCACAAGGCGAGGCTCGGGAATCTCCAGTTACTGCTTTCTCTCCATTCCCTTTCTCCTGCAATAATACATGAGGGAGCAGTTGCCCTGGTTCGCTTCTGCAGTAAAGGGAGGTCTCGAAGGGGCTGAAAATAATAGCACAGGCCTTCTTCTGAATCCCAGCTGCGACCCTTGGCTATGCCATCCGTAGCCACAGGAGTCCACCCTTCCTGAACTACCTCAATTCTCTAGTAGCAGTTGCTGCTGGGGATGTTGCAGGTGCTCGTGCAGTTGATACTCTCGGCGCGTCCCTCATTGCCATCGGATCTGCCGGTGACGACGATGGTGCGGCAGCCTGACTCTGTACCACGAACATGTGCTCTCAAGGATACAACTTGAAGGATTACGCAGAACGATTTGAGAGAGAAAATAAGCTAGGCCTCCCTCGGTCGCAACGCAATTTCGGCGGCGACTGAGAGGGCTGTGAGGTTCATTTTGATTATTTTCAGATGACTAGCAAGTCATGTATTCAAGAAGAGGAGTTGATGTTTTCCGTTAGCCTGATTAAAATGTAAAACAATTGCGATGTAGACTGCCATCAAGCGCAGAGTTGGCCCCTGTTTAAACACCGGTTTAGTCTCCGGGATTACGTCCCGCCATCACCATCACCGTCTACCTGCCTTGTTTCTTCCTCATTTGATTCATACATGGTCATCTCAGACATTTGAGCCTCAAAGAGCATGATAGCTGAATATCAGAAACCAGAGAATAGGGAAGTGTACAGTCCTACATCAGTCTAGTCGCCTTCGCTAATCTCCCTGACTGACTTGGACGAATTTCCCTCTGGATTGATACCAGTTTTGTTTTCGCCGTGTTTGACCGGCTGTCTTTCTCGAGCTTGAAAAGCCTTCAGCAACAAGCCACCAGTTGATTTTGGGTACGGTATCCTTGACCAAGGGGTGTATGCTTCACATCGAATGTTGGAGAAGTCATACTTGCGAAGAAGGCAGAGAAAGGGTCAAAATAAAAAGGAGCATAAAGCGCCAGATCAACTATCAAGTACATGTCAACAGGGAGTCTCTTCATGATGCCGTGGACGGGCCCCTAGATCATTCCTTCTTCATGGCAGAGAAGATGATTTCTGCTGCCTGTTCTGCCAAGGCGTAAGTGGCCACTTGCAAGTTCGCCGAGAAAGAGACCGGGAAAACTGAAGTGTCAATGACGCGGAGGCCAGAAACGCCAATGACACGCAGGTCCGTATCCACGACTGTGCCCATCGACGCCGTCCCGGCCGGATGGTAACATCCACTAGTAAGCAATCAGCATACGAGTCATAAGTTAGATAATCACCAAAGGGGTTTAGAACATACCCTGCCATCTCCCGCACTCGGGCATCAATCTCCTCGTCCGTGGAGTCCGCCGTCAACGGGCTGGCAGCCAGCTCGCCGGCGACGATCTCCCGGCCGAGCACCGTGTCGTCCGAGGTCAGCAGCCTGATGTTGCGGCGGATGGTCTCCCGCGCGGCGTAGCGGTCGACGGCCGTGCCCAGGAAGTTGGGGTCGATGAGCGGCGCGTCGGTGATGTCCGCGGACTGGATCGTGACGGAGCCGCGGGCGGAGTTGATGAAGACGACGGAGATCATCAGCACGGCGGACCCGTCGGCCGAGACCCCGGAGTACTGCAGCAAGTGCGAAGAGTGCGCTCTGTCCTGGTTCAGCAGCGGGTGCGCGGCGGGGTCGGCGATCGGGCCCTCGTCCTGCTCGATCGCTGCCTTGAGGCCGTCCTTGGGGAGCGAGACGACGGTCATGAAGTCGATGAAGGCGCCCTGGGTGTACTGCGACTGGTTGAATACGGGTTGCCGGATTCCTTGGCGTAGCCCGCGGAGGCGTTCTTCAGCTGCCAGACGGTCGGGATCAGGACGTGGTCGTGGAAGTTCTTGCCGACTGCCGGCTGATCGAGGACAACCGGGATCTCAAACTTGTCCAATGTTTCGGCGGGGCCGATGCCGGATAACATCAGGATCTGCGGCGTGCGATAGGCGCCGGCGGCCAAGATGGTCTCGCGACCGAGAATCTGTGTTCCGTTTTCAAGTTGGACGCCGCGGGCGACCTCGTCGCCCGCGGCCGATTTCTCGACCAAGACCTTGGCGACAAGGCTGTCGGTTAGTACTGTAACCCCTTCAAGAGAGTACCTCAGAGAAGCTAGCTGCCTCTTTCCTCTGTCGCGGTTCTCTTGCAGGTCTGCAACTCCCAAGTTGTTTCCCGCGTTGTTGTCAAACTGAGAGAGCGCATCGACGCCTAGTTCTTTCCAGGATTCGAGCAGAGCATCACGCAGGGGAAACACCCTATCGGTCGAACCGGGAGACTGAATCTTGATAGGGCCACGGTGGCCATGTGCCAGGAGGGTTTGTCGAGTTGTCAAAGAGCGTCTCGGTCTTGCGCATGTACGGCAGCTGGCCCTCGTAGCTCCATCTCTCATCGCCAACCCGCTCAGCCCAGATGTCGTAGTCAACCTTGTGACCGCGAGCCCAAGCAGCTGGAGAAAAGTCAGCACTCCGAGCCAACAGCGAGTATCTTCCACTTATGTTCACCTCCATTGATGATCGTGCCTCCCCCAAGGCCTTTTCCCACGGGCGAGACGATCTCTCGGTTGTCGAGGTTTACCTGCGGTACCGACGAAAAGCCCCAGTCATATTCGCCGCCGATCGCGCTGCTCATATCGATCCATTCAATGTTCTCGACTGCATGTGTGTTGGGACCAGCCTCGATGAGCAAGATCTTGAGGGCTGGGTCCTGCTGGAGGAGGCGGTTTGAGACGACGGACCCGGCGATGCCCCCGCCCACGACGATGCAGTCCCAGATTTGCATGGTATCAGGTCTCGGTGCAGACATGAAGACAAATGAAGAGATCAAAGACCTGAAATAACGGTAGAGCACGTGCAATACAAGACGAGTGTCGGTATCAGGTTAAAAGTCTGAGATTCATGGGGCCACTAGGATGTTTTACCAACAAAACCCGAAAGTCATCCGGCCACATGGCTTCGTGGCAGCAATGAACAAATGCGTACTTCATTTCCGCGTGATCCGCTTGTCACCTCGACCCTTGGAAGAGATGCAGTAGCTCCAAGTAAGCTATTTTCTGCATGTTACCCGGCATGCAGAAACGCATTTCCTTGATGCAACTTAGCGACATGAAAACCCAGCTACCTGGACCTTTCTTGCCGAGAAAAGACCTGGCTTAGTGCGCGACTACATCGGCTTACCTAGATTATACGACACATGGCCTGATTCCCTCAGGGGCCCTGACTTCATAGAAAGTCTCTGCACACATTTCCATTGATGATGGTCTGGATCTTGAGACATCGAGACTCAATATCTGTTGGACCAGGCCGCATCGGCGCACATCGCCTCTTGGGTCAGTGACGCGGTTTTTTGTCAAAATTTCATTGGACGACTGGCAGAACCCACGTCTGTCGGTATGTCTATCCCCAGCTCCCCGGCTCGATTGAAGCGTATAGGGCGCGACTTAATCTCTGTTGGTTCTTCGCCAAGCCCCGGGTAGGTTCCGCGATCTAGTTCATGATCCCACGCAGAGTCGGTTGCTGAACTGTGCCTCTTCCTGGACAATTTCTCCTGCATGCAGACCGGGGGAATATGCGGTCTTCAAACCAAATGACTTCCTCAAGAGGGCTAGCACAGAGGGTCGTACTTGGTTCCGTTGGTTCGATGTTGCAGCGAAGACAGGCAAATGTGGAACCGCGGGCTTGGAGTTGACAGGGGCTTGTTGCTTCAACCGACGACTTCAAGGAGCCTGCTTGATGGGAAACCGGGAAAAAAGATTTGGGCGTGATATGACGGACCCCAAAAGAGTTTCTACTGTTGGACCTTGGTCCAGGACGGTCTTCATCGGGAGAACGTCCGTCTTGGCTCGGTAAAGAGCAAGTATTGAGGACGAGAAGAATTTTGGCCGGTCGCCGGCGGAGCCTTTAAGCAATCGCTGTGCCATCTTGTCGCGTCTGGCATCAGCTACCCAGAATGACAACTACTGGTCGTGAAGGTGGTGCGTTCTCCATCGAAATATCGTATGTCTTTGATTTAGGTTGTTGGCAGATCGAGACAAGGCGACATGGAGGCAATCACATCTCTTCTATTCGATGTCAGACAGGAGTCTTCGACCACCATCACCGACAAATATCCGCATATCACCCAGGATGGGGCATCACTTGTGGTCACAGCTGGTATTATGATGGTGCTGACCACCCTATGGACGGTAATGCGCCTTATTGCCCGTCAGATCACCGGAAATTCGTTTCAACTGGAGGATTATTTCTATTTCTCAGGGCAGGTATGTACTCCCTTGAGCCAAGTCCCCATGCTCTGAGGTTTGGAACTGTCTAACACATCTTTCCGACCAGGTACTTTACTACGGCGTCGCGACCTGTTTCATACTGGGTAAGACACCCCGTGCCGACTTCCGCCATCGACGATATGAACACAAAGAAGAATCGAATGCTGACTTGCCTATTCTCTAGGAGTTGTACTGGGCGGTGCAGAGCATGACGTTAAGGTTCTGGATCCTGACTTGCACGTCTCCCACTTTGTCAAGATATTCCTTGCCGCACAAGTCATGTACGCGAGTGAGCTGCTGGCAATCAAGCTGAGCATTATTGTTCTGATGCAGCGGATTTTCTCGCGTAGTAGTACGTGGTTTCGATACACCAGCTGGGTTGCTATCTTCCTGTCCTCTGTCTGGGCGTTGTACACAGCGTTGCTGGGTTTCGTCATCTGCCAGCCAATCCAGAGTGCTTGGGACATCCACATCACCAAAACTGAATGTGGCAATTATACAGTCGCATTCAGCGCCGTCGCCATATTCGACATTATCACCGACGCTGTCATTGTGGTCCTTCCCATCAAGGTTGTCAGCGGCCTCCAGATGGCGAGAGCACACAAAATTGCAACTTGCGTCGTCTTCGGTGCTGGATACATGTGAGTAGTAGATGTCAACATTTTCGAGAGGCCAAAAGGGGGGCTTACTGGGGACTTATCTAACGACACTGCAGCACCATCATCTTCTCGGGTGTTCGCCTGTATTACACCCTGACGGCGGATTTCGTCAACATCACCAAAGGCTTCGCGTCCGCGTCCGTCAGTGGCGTGCTTCAGTCAGGCATCGCCGTCATGGTGACATCCAGCCCTGTGCTGCGTCCTGTGTTCGACCGCACGGTGGTGCGTTGGTTCAGCCTGTCAATTGGCAGTGGTTCAAGAACGACCGGCACTGGGCCGTCGAAGTCACAAGGCCCTGCAAAGATTGGAAGCCGGCCCGGTCAACTTGCGCCTCATGTCCGAAGCGATGGGTTTAAGCAAATGTCGGACAGTGACGAGAACCTATCTTGGGAAATGCAGGGTCTAGGAGACCTGAAACGGAAGAAGGGCACACCTCAGAGCCGTGCTTTTGTGGAGGTTGAGACTTTCAGAAACTCTGGTCCCGGGTCTCTGAATGATGTTGGCATCGAGGTCACACGGACGGTTGCGATAGAGAGAGAGTATGCCATACACGAAGAGCATGAGACAGTAGAAGCCTAGACCATCACGGCTCTCGGTAGAAGTGGAGTGGAAGTAACTGTTACAATATTTTGATGTATTTGCAACCGGTAAGGCTAATATTTATAGTCTTGAACGCAAGAAAGACGCTATTTACAACCTCATGTTCATCGTAGAGTTGATCTCGCCATAGCGGATGTTGCTGAAAGTCACCTCGGGGTTGGCCTCAACTTTGACAATGGAGTCGGGGAATCCCTCAGTGGCGTTGCAAGGGCCAGCAGTCTTAGTATCGAGCCACTCCATCGCAGTCGCGTCGTCCCACCAGATGCTCAGGGCCAGGACCATGCCACGGGACATGGACTCGCCCATACCGGTCATGCCACCCAGAGTCATGAACTGGTCGGCACCGGTAGCCTTGCAGTAGTCGTCGTTCATGAAGTTGATCTTCGGGGGACCCGCAATGTTGACGACCTGGCTGTTGACGACCTTGCCGTCCTGGATGTACAAGCGGTGGAGCGCCTTGAGCTGTCCGTCCTGGGCGGGGAACTGGGTGACGACTGTGAACTTTCTGGTCGTGTCGACCTTGAAGTTGGCGCCCCTGCCGTAGAAGGTGGTGTCGTTGCCGCCGACCTTGTACGGGTTCCACGAGCAGCCGGACTTGTCGCAGACGCCGGCCTTCTCGCACTCGTCGCCGGTGCACTGGTACAGACCGGGCTTGTTGCAAGTGTGAGGCGCAATGTGAGTGGCGCGAGAGTTGGCCTCCCAGATGTCGAGCTCATTGCAGCATGAACCCTTGCCATCAATGTTACCCTGCAAATTTGTGTTAGTAAAGATCTATAACCCTGCTGCGCAGTAGTCAAAGTACTTACGACTCCGTTGATGAAGGATGTCTTGAAACATTGAGCATCGCAGTATCCAGTGCCGTAAGCGGGGCCGGCCTTGTTCAGCGTGCTGGTGTTCTTGCCGCCGTCAGGCAACATTTCAGAGAGGTACAGAGCGCTGTTCATGCCGCAAGGCAGCTTCACCATGTCGACATCGAAAGTGAACTCGTTGCCGGTAAGATGCAGCATCTCGTAGCGCTGCTTGTTCTCCTCGAGCAGATACACACGGGGAGAGACCTTGTTGCCATCCTTAAGGATCTGCATGCGGAGGTCAGTGCCCGAGGTCGTGACACCCTTGTCGGCATAGTCGGTGATGCCCTGGATGATGCAGTTCTTCGCACAATCCTCAGCGTTGGGGCAGGCGGTAACGTTGGGCGGGTTGTTGCCAGTGAGGCAGCTGACGCCCTCCTTGGTGTTGATTTGATGCTGACTGGAGTCGGCGACAATGAAGTTGGTCTTCTTCACGCATCCGTCCTTGACGGTGCAGCGAAACGTTTCAAGTTTGGGGTGGTTATCGGTTGCATTACCAGGCGTCTGACCGGCGACGATGCTGGCGAGCAGAAGAGAAGCGGAAAGAATGGATAGAGCCATTGTTGGCGAAATATTTCAAGAATGCAGATGCTGAGTTGGTCAACAGGTTGCAAGAAGTGAAGGAACGAATGACAAGAAGATGCTTGAACAGATGAGGAGCTCGGCAACTAAAGCCATCTGATATGGCGGGACGACCTGGCTATATACTTTTGATGAACTGCATGATGATCAGATGCCGATTCGTAAGTCCTCCCATCATCAAACGAGTTTCAGTCACAACGCGGAGAACTCCAGAGACAACGTCCATGACAAGCTTTCGGGCCAAGGTGGCATAGCTCAGGGGTAATGGGGGGCCACTCTAAATCCTTCAGTAAGGGCTCTTGGCCCGAATACCTCCACGGTAGCTGTAATCTAAAGTCTATACTGGAGGCTCAAGTAGTAAAAAGGCTGCGCAGGAAGGGATTTGCTGCCCGGACTATGGAGGACGAGCGAAAGTCCGGACGGTTCGTTGGTGTGCGTTGGCCACTCAGGGGTCCCGAGCCGGAGTTGGGGGCCAGGGAGCAACCTTGCTCTCGGCCGGCACGGATGCCATTTACCACTCTTTCTCACGGCTATGTCCGCCCCAAAATCTCTCCCCAATCCCAAAACGGCCTACGCCTCCCGCATCTTTACGAATAAGCGCAGTTTAAAGTTCTCTCCTGTAACGAAGAAATTGTTTTCGCCCTACATCCCACCGGCCGGGACATGATTCGCGGCTTAAATGATCCCTTACATATCAGCCGAAGGAGAAAACAGCCCCACGAAGCCGTTAGCCTCAAATCTCTCATGTGAACATCCTGAGCCATTTACAGCCCAATGTCCGTCCCATGTTGCAAGTTAATTATTTTCAGACAGTAGATCACGTTGCGGCGGCGCAGACGTGTTCGTCAAAGGTCGGACAAACCGTGGATTCGGTGTCCCGCGGGGAAGGTTAATAAAAACTGACAGGTCCGGCTGCTTCGGATGCTTACGATGCCAACACTAGCTGTATCTTCATCGGTCGTCTTGAAGTCGCTGCGTCGGCATTGTAGGTTTTCGAAAGTGAGTGTACGGAGATGGTTAGGCATAACTGGGCCAACCGTCGACATCAGCACCCGACGTAATGTAAGCACAATCTTCTACGGATACTAAAACGCGAGTCAACTTCACGGTATGCAACCAGCTGAGCCTCACTGATTTTGTCAACCTGATGGAGCTCCGCTCAAGATCGGTAGAGGTCCCTGTTCATCCCACTCGGATCTTTCCATGGACCATTTCGCTTGTGGGTTGACAACTTGAAGACTCTTGGAATCAGCTGTCGGCCTGCGCTAACTCCCCGGCTTGGCACCTTTACTCACTGAAAAGCATTGGCGTAATTATTCTCATGGGCCCCTTTGCGCAGGCACGTTCGCATGTATATGATTTATTGCATGGATAAGCTGGTCATAAGCTATCGCCGAGCCGAGTATTCGGGTAGCACCCAAATCGCTATCGGGTACCTACAAGGGCACCCCGACTTGGTCCTTAAAGAGAGCTTTTGTGGTTTGAAACATGATCTCCGTAGCGGAGTATCGTCACGAGTGTGATTCGTGCCCGCTTGCGCCTGGAAACAGTCTCAGATCCTGACATTAGTTTCGTTTCCTGACTCTGATGCAGGCAGGTATTTCATGCTCGCTCGACAGTACCTTCGTCGGACTACCGACGATAATAGAATCCTTAAGAGCCAAAGACTCGACTCATGAGATAAAGGATGGCTCCGAAGAAACCTTATAAGACTTGAAAACGCCAAGAAATCGAAGAATCGCCTGCACAGCGGTGAGGAGATACGGGCACATATTGCTGGTAGGGTCATGGCCAGCAATCCACAAACGAGAGACTCGGAGCGCTTTACGAGCATTGAGATGCAAATCGGTATATGCCGGGAGCATAAAGCAGGAGCTGCTCGTGCGGTGTACGAAATTTGCAGCTCTATCATAATCACATCCGAATTGGGGCAACCTGCGCATCTGTACTCAAACCCAAGCCATATGTCGGGCTGGAAAGGAATCAGACTTCAGCTTTTCTGCGGTAGCGGGGATTACTGAAGCTGGGGCAGAGTCTTTGCAGCGAGGCTTCAGTGTGGGGATTGTAAGATTAAACCGAATAAATCAGCTACTAGGAATATTCCGGTCGCTCTCATCACAGACTTCGCGGAGTTATAAAGGGGATTGTCCTGCCAATGGCTAACGAAATTAGAGCTCTCTCTGTCGATCTTGAGAGTCCGCCGCCACGAGCAACTCCAATAATTGTGGCGCCGAATCCTCCACGGCACTTCCCAGAACGGACAAAAACCACAGCGCATCAAAAATATGCTTGGTTTCTTCTAGGAAATGGGCCTGTTTCTGCTGTGATGTGGTGATGTGAGGGGTGCAACATCGCCATCGCGGGGATCGTTGCATTGGACTAACTTTTCCTGGCCGTCCGGCCGATAGCCGACAGGACGAACGGACACGATGGATGATGTTGAATGACAACAATCATCCAATTTTGTACGGGTGGCAGGAATGACAACAGCCGATTCCCGGCGAGATCCTGCGAGATCAACACCGAATGTCTAAATAGACAACGATGAGACCAAACGGCCTACCTCACTTTCCGCCCGTCTGTAATCAGGTGTCTCAAAACCTTCAAACCTACCCTTGATCACTACATCCGTGACTCAGCGCCATGCAGATATCTCGCTTTTTCTGTGTCATCCTGGCGACAGGACTGGTGTCTTCGACATCAGTTAGGCCGAAAAAGCCCAACATCGTTTTCATCATGACAGATGATCAGGACCGTCGGCTTGGTTCCACTGATTTTCAAAGCATTCTGCACCGTGAGCTGATTTCAAAAGGAACCGAGTTCACCAACCACTGGACCACCACAGCGCAGTGCTGTCCCAGCCGTGCAGGTCTGTTGCGTGGTCAGCAGAGCCACAACACCAACATCACACATGTTAGCGGTGCAGGGTAAGTTCCAGGACCCCTGCAGATTGGTTCATGCCGATACTAAGTTTCCATGAAGAGGGAGTTACGATAAATGGACTCTAGCCGGCGAAGACAACGACTACTTGCCGCATTGGCTGAAGAAGGCAGGCTACAGAGTTGAATGTGAGAAACGCGGCACAAGCAACTCTGCACCGAGGAGGATGGCTAATTTGAAGAGATAGACATAGGGAAACTTCTCAACGGATACAATACAGTCAACTATAACAGTCCAGCGCCGAAGGGCTGGGACTTCATCAACAGTTTAGTGTGTTGCGCAGACTGGTCACCTGTCTGACGATGGCTAATTTGGTTACAAGACGGACCCCTACACAATGGACTTCAATAACATCGTGATGTCCGAGAATGGTGAGCGACCACGGCATTACCCGGGCTTTCACCAAACAGACATTGTGCGGGCACAGTCGTGAGTTCTTCAAATATTCGACAACTTCACTTTGGCTAATGAATCTGTAGTTTGGACAGGCTTGAGTACCTCGCATCTCAAGAAAAGCCGTTCTTCTTGACGATAGCTCCCACTGTTCCACATGAGAACTACAACTTCTACGCCCCAGTCCCACTTCTCCGACATAAGGGCCTCTTTCCCAACGTCACTTCTCCAAAGCCTCCCAACTGGAACCCCCCAGATAAACTTCAAAATCAAAAGTCAAATTGGATGAAGAAGTTACGCCAGTTAAACGAGACAGAAGTAGCGCAAGGTGACTGGCTCTTCCGCCAGAGAATCGAGTCACTCCAGGGAGTGGACGAGATCATTGAAGATGTTGTGCAGTTGCTGGAAGAGAAACAAATTATTGAAAATACCTACAGTAAGTTACCCACCAATGCTGGTAGGAAAGCGTTTAACCGAAATGACAGTCATCTACACTACAGACAACGGCTGGACAATCGGAGCCAATCGTGTTGCAGCCGGCAAAGCTACCCCGTACGCAGACGACACCAACCTCCCCTTTGTCGTCCGCGGCCCTGGTGTGCCCAGCGGCGTCAAATCATCTCTCCCTGGCTCGCATGTTGATCTCGCTCCGACATTCCTCGAAATCGCTGGAGTCAACCTCGAAGACATTCCTTCTTTCCTCGATGGTCGCAGTCTCTTTGACCAATGGCTTCAGCCTGACTCAGGCTACGAGAACCAGAATGAAGGAGTAGGCAGGGAGTTGTTGAACGTGGAGTTCTGGGGCTCTAGAATCATTGAGGCACCCGCTGCGTCTGAAGTTGGAACAATTCTGAACAACAGCTACAAGACTCTACGGTTGGTTGGGAATGAGTTCTCTTGGTTATTTGTGAAGTGGTGCACCAACGAGATGGAGCTTTATAACACCCAGGTAGGTAACAACTCTATCAAGATCAAGCTTTTTCAGGAGTTGACTCGAAATAGGATGACCCTTACGAACTCGTCAATCTGATAAACTCCACTGACACCTCACACCAACGACTGCTAACCCGCCTCAATGCGATACTCCTGGTCACAAAATCCTGTACCCAGGGAACATGTCGCGACCCCTGGGCTGTCCTGCAACCACCCAACTCTTCCCAAATCACGACGCTCACCGAAGCCCTATCTTCTCATCACGACGCCTTCTTCAATTCTTTACCGCAAGTTCACTTCAATGAGTGCATGCAGTATCAGTATGTTCCCAACGAAGGCCCCTTCTACCCTTCGGGTGCGGAGAAAGGATTGTCGAGCGAGTTCCGGCAACCAACAGACAACTTTGTGGAGACTAGCGCAGTCAAGGTCATTAAGCCGGATCTTACCAAATTTTACGGCGGACCTGAGCAGAGGAATGTCAAATGGGCAGAGATACTGGCCGCTTCGAGACCGCTGACGGACGAGGAGCTTGGATCAAGCGTGGATTCGAGAACTTTGGAAGAGCGCGATATCCTAGAGTGGTACAACTAGCATTTAAATGATGTGAGGACAGTTTGACTACGGTGCAACATTGGCGCAGTGTTTTCAACCGAATTACATTGCGGCTTAGGACAAAGCAAGCATCCCTAGGGACCTTGTCCTCCTCTTTTCTCCTCTTGGCCATTTCATCGGGCTGCTTCATCAAAGACTATTCAGTGATAAAATGAGAGACGGTATGAAAGACAGAGTAGATAAGACGCGCAGAAAACGAAGGAGAGTACACATATCCCGTCTTTCTCCACGCATAAACAACATCAAAGCAACATGTCCATGAAGCTGGAAATGACGAGGTTCTCAAAAGCGATAGTTTGCTGGATCTTATCCATCTCACGGAAGTCGATCTCCTCGCCAAATCCGCTTGGGCTATCGAGAACCGTCAAACAACGGACAACAAGCTCAGCAAAGTCGAGACCCATCTGAGAATGAAGCTTCTCCTGTGCCAGGGTGAGCAAAATCTTCCGAATAGCTTCGGGTTTCTTCAACAGGACTTTCAAGCTGCCTTCTGGGTCTGGGGTAGCTTCGACTCCCGCCGCAGATCGAAAGAGATCGGACGCGCGCGGTTTGCCATTGTGCGTGTCCACAAACACATTCCATAAGCCAACCTCCAATAAGCAAACACCCAGGCTGTACACATCATGGCCGATATTGTATCTCTCTTCGATCCACTGTGATCCTTGACGACCTGGATGACGATAAATGTCCTTGGCCCAACTGTCGATGTCACTTGCGTTCCGTTGAATGGAGACATCACTGTGTCGTCGGAGTAGATGCAAGTCCATCAGAAAAACAGATCCCCCCCCCAGATTTGAGCCTCATCTGGCTTTGCATAGTCGTGTGGTTTTCTTGTTGTGCAATGAGAACGGAGTCGGTCCTGATATTCTTGTGGACGAGTCCAACGGAATTCACTGCAAGGACTGCTTCTGCAAGTTGCCGGCCAATGCGGAAACGAAAGTCCAGGGGAATTCCAGTGCCACTTTGACCGCCCACGATTATGGAGCGAAGGGTTTGCAACTTGATTTTTCCCTCTGGTAGCTCAAAAACAAGCTCAGGGTGGACTTCCTCGCGGTATCCAAGACATCTCAATATCCCACTCTTGGAATGGTTGTTCTTGAATCGATAATGGAGAATTGAAGAGATATCTGCAAGATTTCCCGGCTGTCTCTCGACGAGAACTTGAACTTGCTGAATAGCGTTGTCGCAGATGTCTTCCTTGAACTCTGCTTGCGCCATGAATAGATTAGACGTACCGGGGCACGCTGATCATCCCATGCTCTCGAATTCCAAAGCGTTGTGAACTTAGAAGAACCGAATCCGGCAAATTCCTATTCTCGATGTCCTTGATAAGAAGTAACTGAGTCAATTCGTGTTGGTGACTCTGCAGTTGTTTTATGACGGCCTTGCATTTGCGTTCTCCCGAGAACGCAAATCCGAGGCGACTGCCGATGTCATCTGCACTGTACTTTTCCAAGATTCTCATAGCCTTGCCGGATTCAGCATGCAAAAGACCTATGATGGCCTCTAGCTTCTTCTTCGTGGCATCGTCGCAATCCTCCTTATACCATGTAACTTTCGCCAAGCGAAGTTGGGTTTGGAGGACGCCGTTGGCCAGGCTGTCCCCAAAGGTTGAAAGCTCCATCCATACAGGCTCCGGGTTTCTAAATGTTTCGAACCGTTGATGGATCCATTCACCATACTTGATGAGGAGGTCGACGATTCCGGGTACAGCGAGTGCCAGGCCCGCTGCCGTGGCCGCTTCTGCCATTTTCGAAAAAAGCAGGAAGTTCCTCCTACTAGCAAGATATCAGGAAAGCACAGGAATGAGGGGTGAGAGTGGATTGCTCGGAAGCTGGAAACAACAGCTGATGAGTACTGCAAGCTGACATTCGTCTACTCGTGTGGCGCAAAGAGCTGACACGCCGCCCAATAGCAGCAAGGGACCAAAACGCCACCTGCATCAGCTTCAACAATCCATCTAAATCAGCTGACGTGTTTTGTGCTACCAACCCCGCTCTGGATAGTAGGAAAAGGTTTCTGTTCTCTTCGCTTTGATCATCTATGAACATCAAGTGGTGATTTCTGGCTTGGTGGGACAAGATGACTGGCGAACGAACAGCTGAAGTGTACGAGACCGTTGAGGGCCCGACGCTTGGTCGAGGCGCGTTCGGTTCCGTTCGATTGGTGCGCAGACAAAGAGATGGCAAGAGCCTTGCCTGCAAGTCAATCAAGTTCGAAAAGCAAACCAGAGACGAGATCGAGAGAGAAATTGGTCTCCTAGGGCGACTCGACCATCCGAATATCTTACGGTACTTCGATGCACAGTGGAAACCTGACGAAGCGTTAATCTACACTGAGTTTTGTAATGGCCAAGATCTTGAGAGTTATGCAAAAAGCAAACGATTGTAAGCCCTCTGTGCCGGATTATATGACATTCCGTTGACGATAACACCCAGGAAATCCCCCGAATGGCCAACCGAGGCAGAAGTTTGGAGCATTATCTATCAATTGAGTGCTGCACTGGCCTACTGCCACCATGGAATCATCCGTTGGCATACCGGTCGACTTCTTCAAGAGCTTCAAGACATAACAGGACAGATATGGAAGCCAGTCCTGCATCGAGACATCAAACCGCTCAACGGTAAGTAATCTGGTGCCCCTGCAATAAAGTGATTTATTTAACGCGTATTTGACTAGTTCTTGCTCAACAATGTCCCTCCGGACGTCTGGTTGTGAAACTTGCAGACTTTGGTCTGGCATGAACGGTTCAGCCCGACGCCAACGAACAAGGATATTCCTTTGTGGGGACCCGACCATATATTGCTCCGGTAGGTGTCCAACGGATTGCGCAGAAAACCTTGTTGTGGCACTTGTTTGACAACCAATACACAGGAGGTTACACGAGATCATCCGAATTGGAGTACGAAAGCAGACATCTTTGCTCTCGGGTGTAAGCTCACCAGCCCCCCTCACATTAATAATCAACGCATGTATTGAACCAGAGACTAATGAAGCGACCAGGTACTTTCCATCATTTTGTCATGGGACAACCTCCATTCATGGATCAACTTGGTAGTTCATTCAGGCCACAACCTCGAAACCTACCAGGACAGTACCACAAGGACCTGCAACATGTCATTAGCAATTGCCTTCAGTACGAACCCGAGGGCCGAGACAGTGCCGAAAAGATCTTCCGTCAGGCTGTTTTGAAGGTCGAGTCTGAGATTGCCATGCTGACGTGCATTGGTTCGTCCGAAGCGAACAGGGACTCACCATCTCAAGTGGAAAGTACTACACAGATGTCCATTATGCAGTCGAATACGACGGGCACGACAGAGCATTCCCTATCTAAAGCAACGACAGCTGTATCGCCCTCAAACCTAGATATCCCGTTGCCCGAACCCACCACGAGTCGAGTAATCCCAGGCCAGGAAGCTACAGGAACGTCATATCGATCCGCCCCAAGTAGGACGACTAATTACGAAATCATCGCAAACATCGGTCGATTTGTTGTAAACTATAGTCAACACCCTCCGCGCGATGTCTTTCACAGGGTACCGGCTCCATTTACTCGGAAGAACACAAGCAGTTTGCGTACAGATGGAGTCAGACTGACTTTTGAAGATTTGCACGAGTCAAACAACCGAGTAGCTGCAAAGCAGTCTACAGTGATGGAAGCCAGCCTGGGCGAGGAGATTTTCCTTCTTGACCAAGAGGATTACTTCGAAGAGTGCCTGGAATGTCGTAATGGTGAACTACGAACGTGGATAGACAAAATGAGGTCAAGGGGCCGCAAAGTCTATCTTATCGTTGGACACATTGCTTACTTAGACGCTCGGGTTCAAAGAGCCGAGGAGTCGATGAATTCGGGAGTTTCGATCGGTGCAGGTGTGAGTGTTGGATCAAGTGTCGGCTCAAGTTCCAGCCGATCGAAAAGTAAGTAGTTGGGTTACACTTTTGCGGATGAAGTTGAATAACACGTGACCAGGTCGAGAATTTGAGAAGCCTGGTCTCTGTGTTCAAGCCGCTGAGCTGAGGGAAGTGGTCAAACGATCAAGGTTTAGCAGTGAGCTTATTCTTGGAAGCTCCTCCACAACCTACTTCTGGGGACCGAAGGCTAGGCCTGACTTTGGCGAATAGGGATGCGGGTGATTTAGCAAAGACACCAAGCTTCACCGGTGCTTTTCCCTACTGGGGCGATTGAAGTTCTCCTGCCAGCCCAGTGTTTCTTGGACCCCCAACGATGGATTATGTCATTTCAAGCGATTGTGCCTCTTTACATTCATTGTACTGTCCGGCTGTGCTCTCTGTAAAGACGTTGCAATTTACTTCTTCCTGATGATAGATTGACAAGACGTTCTAAATAGTGATGATGATAAGATTGCACGGTTTCAGCCGGGTGATGTGCTTCGTTAATTAAAAAGCACTGTGGTCCCACGTGGGCTTACCACTGCTCTTATCAGTCGGTGATCGGTTCGACAACTACTCCCGTCACACCCGAGACTATGATGCATGAGAATCCATTTATTAAGGGGACCTACGCCCCGAATAGCCATATTTTAGACGTCAATTAATATCGAGTCATTCGTACCCCTACTAAGGGATGCCGCGCAATTTAAAGCCAGCACAGGTGATGGTGATGCTGACTCGCACTCGGATGCCGTCTTCCAGAAGTCCGCAGTCCATATTTAACGCCAATGCACCTGCCAGATGGTAATGGATGAGCCGTCCAACGAACTCAAACGTCCGTCACTCAAATCCATCATCATGAAGCTCTCAGCCCTTTTTGCCGTTGCAGCGCTCGCAGTCGCCTCAACAGAAGCTTGCGCCAAGTACAAAGAATGCTGGTAAATTTCGACCCATCACTAATTGGTCAATGCGCATGACTTACTTCGCGACATAGGTGTGAGAGAAGCAACTTCGAGTACCAAGGAAAGATCCAGAACAACGTTCCCTGGGATGACGACACCACCAAGGCGTGCGCAGACAACTCCGGAGAGGTCGGGTACTATGGTCAAAATTTCAAGGAGTGCTACCGGTACAAGAAAAACTTCATCGCCTTCATCCCATCGAAGGCTATCAACAACTGCGACTGGACAAAGGTGAGCCGGTTTTGATGGAATGGATGTGATTCTGAAAACAAAGACTAACCGAAGCGTAGTCATGCGTCGCTGCTGGTGCGACCACAGGTTACTGCCGCGATAAGATTTGAGCAAGGAATGGAGAGCATTGTCTAAAGATACCCGGTTTTAGCATAGCATTAATATCACAATACCCAGCGTTGGTATTTTCTTGGCACAGATTCCTGAGAAACATCATTGATCAAAACGAATGTACAAAATGTCTTTCGTCAATTTTGAGAACTTGGTATTGTTCCTAGCACACCTCGCAAGGAAATACGTTCAGATATGGCAACTGCTGGATGAGCTGCTTAATGGTGTCACTCAGTGCTTCAAAGATTGTGCAGGACAACTCTGGTCCAAGAAGTCGTGTCTGATCATGGCTGTGGGCTAGACAAAATTCAAGCGCATTTGAGCGTGGGAGGACAAACCTTCGCACCTTGTCGGGTTACTTGTGTTCGAATGTGGTACAACTCACGCATGACTTTCTATTGGTATCTTCAACCTTATTAGAAGAAGTCTTTCTCTTCATGGCACCAAAAGGTGAGACAGCTCAACCGTGAGAAAAGGAAGGAAGGCAGGCATATCTGTGGTTTTCCGCAAAGATTGAAAAGGCCGGGGGTAAAGGAAAAACAAATAGACGGCTCAATAGGCAGACGAAGATTACAAGAAGTGAAGTGAGTCTCAGACGACCCGAGTGTTACAGCTGATTACAAATACCAACTATCATTAAATATGTTGAGGAAGCTTGTAGCTTAACTAGCAAAGTATTGAGCGAGGGGCGTACCAGACATGAATCGCAAGGTCTATCATCACATATAAGGCCACGCTTGACATATCACCATAGACTTCAGAAACATCAACGCATACATACCCAGGTTTTTACATTTTACACGACGGTGTCGTCGCATTCATGCGCAACAAGTCTTTAACTATGCGGGCATGGGCAAAGATCCCACCCGATCGCTTCGAAGAGCAATAACAACGAACCATGAGCACCCTGGCCTTGGTGCGAGGAACACAGCTCAGTCCACGTCGGATATCAAACCAATTAGCGAAGTTAACTTTCCTTTCAAGGATTCAGGGATGATGGGGGTGGATGTTTGTCAGAGGCAGCTGCAGAGGGACTTTTCAAGTTGGCTGTGTCTGAAGGAGTGCGGAACATGGGAGGTACGCAGCATTGGATCAGGTATTCTGGTTTCTCTTGTTATTGTCTAGTATGGGAGGTCATGGGGCTCACAGCAGGTGATGGTAGAGGATCACAGGATCGATCGCGTATTGTCAATGCAGGCATTGGGATAAAGGGAACGAACCTCAAGATATATAACTTCGAGAGAGAGGCTTGACTGGTTCTGTGATGAAAACGCCCTGGAGTCCTGGTAGTGGCTGTGATGTCTGCCAAGGCGTCATGTGTTCTGCAGAAGAGAATCGAGTACAGGCATCAGATTATTCTGGTCACTTGGCACATTCCAGCAAAGACACTCGGGGCATTCGCCAACTTCACATTGCAAAACACTAAACTTTTGATTTCCCTCTCGCTATGCAACCCAACTCCATGAATGCAGAATCACTTGTGTGCAAACTTGCTCCGCCCTCTCAACCAGGCGCCATACCGTACCAACATCGGCGGTACGATGCAAAGAGCCGTAGCCAATGCGGCAAACAAAGATGATGCTCTGTTGAAGTCGAGGGCATCAAACAAAATCCGGCCAAAGAGCGGGAATGATGCGCAGAACAGAGAGCGAGTAAGCGCCAACGCTGCAAAGCTACTAGCCGTGTACGTTTCGTAACAGTCGGATAGATACCCAGCCAAGACGTGGTCAAACTCGTTGACCGCATACCCAACAGGCACAAGGGTCAGGGTGGGGACTATCCAGTGAATAGATGCGTACGGAGGGATCGTCCATGCGAACCACCACAGTCCAATGGCTAGCGCTGGGGCTCCGATGAGATACCCGGTAAACTTTGACTCGGGGGACACTGGTAGTCGAGCGTTGGCCAGCACGTGGCGGTCGTAGAACCTGGTAAGTACGCTGAGAAGCATACCGACTACTAGAGCAAGGAAGGGTAAGTTCTTCCAGCCATCGGTGAAGCCCAATGATTCGTAGACCATTGGCAATACCTCTGTGAAAAGGTAGATGAGGCCGAAGGCGATGGCGCTGATGAAGGCCACCAAGAACACGATCGGCTCGGTGAACAGCAGGCGGAGCGGCCGGACAATGTCGAACTTTTCGTAGCTTAGCGGGATGTGCCACTTGCTGCCCTTGCTTTCGGCATCATCCTTAGCCGTTGCATGGCCCAGCACAACCGACGGGCGTGACTCTTTGATGGTGAGGAACAGAATTGCCACGATAGCTGTCACGATTGCCGCAGCATAGAACACCCATTGCCTAATGATTGTCAGCCAAGGCACCGAAAGTCTAGAGAAAACGGCAACTTACCAAGCAGCCTGCGCCGTGATCAACTCTCCAAAGACAGGTCCCGCCAGGATACCCAGGTTGGCCAGTAACGCCCACCAAAACATCCACCACACTCGCGCGTGTGTGTCCCACAGGTCCTCGATACTTCCAGTCGCAATCACCGTCGGGATGGCAGAAGGAAACCGCTGCCGAAACGGGACAACGATGCCGGCAATGGTAGGAACCTTTCCGATCAGATGCAGAACAAGCTGTAGAAGACGGTGCTGATGACATAGAGCTTCTTCCGACCGAAAGACTCGGAGAAGGGGGGAAAGACAGCCCCGCCGATGGTTTGGCCGATGAGATATCTTTTCTTTTCTCTTAGTACATCTGCCTGTGGGCACTCCGAGAGTTGACACTTACGTTGAGACAAACATGCAAGTTGCTACAACAGGACTAACACCAAGCTCATGATGCAGATGCGCAGCGACAGGCGTCTGTTCAGCAGGTTAGCATTAATTTTGCCACGCGCTCTAATATCAACAAGACCTACTCCTGCGGTGCTGACCATTGTCCTAATGAAGTTAGCACCAGCAGGTTGAGGAGAGAGAAAGGTCTCTTACGTGAAGAACTCAAGGAACACAATCAAGCTCGTATCCCACGTCTTTCGAGCACGTCCCCACGATCGAGGATGGACGCCTTTGGGCGCAAGCGTCTCTTCCGAGCTAGCGTGCGGCCCAAGGCCCAGCTCGACGCCATTCTGGCGGTCGTGAAGTGTCGAAGATGATCGCGACATGTTGGACAGCGGATGGACTTGCAAAAAGTCACAGTTCGACGCGACTAGTCATGGACGCAGACGAAAGTGGTTTTCGATGGTTGCTGCGTTGTTCCCTGGTTTGCGAAGACTGGACAAGTTTTATACAAACAAACAAACATAACATGATTTCTACAAAGTCGCGGAAGAGGACTTAAAGTCTGTTGCTATTCAATTCCCTCAATCACACAATCGACAGACTTGCAAATGCGGTAGTCTTGGCGCGCGCAAATTTGTAAAACTCAACTTCATTGATTGCCAAAGTCTACTCTGCACCGGGCGATCCGCACAAGGATCGACGACTACTACTCATTGGTTAAGGCGGTGATCGCGAGCAACAGGCCTGAGTAGCTGTGCTAGATCCCCTGAAAAAAGGAGAAAATGCGCGTAGCACGTCGCGGCGTGTAGGGTTTCCATGGGTGAGTCAGGGCAAGCATTTGCATCGCAAAGCACACGCTTCGGCAATAACGAGCTATCATGATCCCTGTTACACCCTGCAAAGCTATACCTCACATCGACCAACTGCGTTTGCTGTAACTCACGCACAGGTCTTGGCACTTACTGACTTGCGGTGGTTCTGGGTGAACGAGTGCATCTTCAAATGACAAGATGCTCAATACCGAAACCGATTTCACTGAGAGTCTTACTCAGAACGAAATTCCGCACACCAATTAGATCGAGAAAATGGAGAGAAAAGACCCCATTGCCGCCGGCACGCAAAGCTCCTTGTTTCAAAGCCTTGTTCAGAACGCTGATCCCTAATATGATGTGTACGATTCGCAAGTAGGGGCTAATTCGAAATGCCTTGCGCTGCTTGGCTAAAATAAGACCCGTTCACTCCGCAGTTGCTACGGGAGGCAAAGTTTAAAGTTCCACTCCCGGTACGGGGATCCCGCTCGCGGGGTCGGCGACTCCGAACACAGCCGCGGAGGCCGTGGCCCGTCTTTCGGGCCGTTTGTTATTTTTCCCGAAGTCTACGAGCATCTCGGGTTTTTCTTTCTACCTCTTCAATTTTGATTCTAAGAAGGTAGAGTTCTTCAACTGAATTAGTTGCTGTCTCTCTCTTGATGGGAGGCTTGAGAGAGCTGGTAAAGCATGATTTTGAAAACAACACATCAACTACTTGCTATTCATTCGTCTCACCGAAATGCGAAGAATTACAAAATAGCCAAGGACTTGGAAAGTTCTTAAGACTCTTCGGATACAAAGTAGTCATCAACGATTGTGCGAAGTGCTCGCAGTCCACCAAAGCATAAACGAACTTCTTCGTTGCGGACTTTTATTCAAAAACTCAAAGCCTCTGCTATATGGCTTGAATTGTCTTTCTTGCGGCATTTCCTTAGTCATAGTCAGATGATCCTCGATGAGTTGGCAAAACTTCCGTTGCGTCCGAGAGGAATGCAACCCCCGCCTTTCCCCGTCCGTCCGTGAGTCCCACTAACACCACAACATTAAAGCATTCTTGCATCAGTTATTGGCTTTTGAACGATACAGATTCGAAGAGACGCCATGTGGTTCTATGTAGCTTACCAACGGAACCCAACATGCAAATGAAAAATTGCTGATTCACAAGAAACATTGAACCCCACCAAAAGGCCCCAAGCATTTCTGCGCCCAAAACTCTCACTAAGGGTTCCATTTCTCTACATCCAACGGTTCCTCCGTTACTTGTCCTTCATTCAACGAGAGGCTCTATTCTTCGCTGTTATATCATCACTGAGACATCCGAGGAAACAAGAAAGAAAAATTAAGATGAAAACAAGCAGGCAACATCAGCTTTTCCCAATGCTCCTCCAGCCACGCCCGCCTCGCCACCAACAAGCCAGCCCTTCCACTCCCTTAGCCGACCCTCCCATCCTGTGTAGCCTCCTTCAAACATCAGTCTTTCCCAAAATCAAAACTCAACGTCAACCGCAGACCAGGCAACGTGCAACGTCCCGATCTAGAACGACTACAAACTCGTGCACACAAGCTCTCTTCCCGAGCATTCAACCTCATCTCCTCTTACGGCAAACCAAAAGCCTTTTAACGGTGAGAGCTGAACTAAACCATTGTGGACTTCAAGCTCCCAACCACCGCTGCCTGAGTCCAAAATCAGGAATCTCTCATCCTCCCATCAGGCAGGCCGGCCTACATAGACCGGAGCCATGCCTTATCAGATCACTTCTGCCCACATAACGCAACCAATAATCCTCCACATCGGCGCCCAGACAGTCTGTCTACCATCTTCTCAATGCTCATCGTGCGGTGGCGGACGACAAGACAATCCGGTGACAACTCGTCCAACGCCCGCTTTCTTGCCCATCATCATCTTCTTTCCTCAACTTACATCACACAGCCGGCAAAAACCACAAGTTCCATAAACCAAACAGCCCGGATTCTGTCATCTAGCGGTGTCCATTCCACATCAGCCAAAGAAATACGGCTGTATCGTTAAGCAGTTGTCGTTGAACGGCTAAGCAGAGGAATTCAGGCTCTATCCAAATCACAAGAACAAAACATAGAGCAAGCAAGTTCGGTCTTTTCCTCGACACATCGCCACGAATTCCACCCACAATTGAAACGGCAGCGTGGGGGTTAAGGTGGCGGAGGGGCGGGAAACTGGTGCGGCGTCATCCCCGGGACCGACATCCCTGGACGAATGATGTGGCATCTGCACACCCATCCCCTCCCTCCGGATATGCAGCCCTCTCGGAAAACGATGATGGGGTGGACCCTGTTCCGGGAACCTGGGAGGAAAGCTTCGCTCTTAGCTTGATGGAGCTTGGGTGATGTGACTTGCAGCTCCTACGAAGCTGGAGCTAGAATTTTATGGTCATGGTGCTTTTGCTTATACACTCATGAACCCCTGATTCAGGCTTAAACTCCGGTCGCTGAGTGGAAGTTACAATTTCACCGAGCACAAATCTTCGAAGTTTCAGAAGAATTGAAATCAACTTTTATCTACTCTATGAAATGCCTCAACGCCGTCCTAATGCGTGTATTATGTATCTTCAATGCAGCCCGCTCTCGCCAGTCTCGGCCATGTACTTTTGGCAGTTGAGCATGATTCTGAGCTGATCGCTGACTTCCTCGAGTCTACCCAAAACCTTCTTGTTTCCATCAACAAAGCTCAAAATAGAGTAGGGAATGCCGGTATCCGCGCAGAACTCGCGGACAAAGACCTGGGCCTTGCGCAAGTTGTGACGGGGCACGCGGGGGAAGAGGTGGTGGACGGCCTGGAACTGGAGTCCGCCGTGAATGAAGTCCAACCAGGCAGGGCAGTCGACGTCCATGGTGGTACGCAGCTGGCGCTGGGGGAAAGACTCGCTCTCGCCAAGGTCCGAGGTCGACATGCCCCAGTGGCTGAGGGTGATCTGAACGTGGAGCGGCATGGTGATGATGTGAGAGACGAGGACGAAGGCGACACGAATGGGCCAGGTAGGCAGCGTGCAGAGGACAAGGCGCCAGCCGAACATGTACCAGAAGCAGGCCATGAAGGCGATCTCGGTCGGGCGAATCCACCAGGCCTTGCTGTTACCAAGAGCAGAGGACTTGGTGGACAGGACGTGAAGCCACGACAGGAGGTACAGGTTGAAGCGCGCGATACCCATGACAGGGTAGTAAGTGAAGCGCTGGTACTGGACCAGGAAGTCGGCGGCGGCGTCCCATACGAAGGTGAAGTCGTAGTAAGAGGAGCGAATGGACTTGAAGAAAGAAGGGCAGGTCGCGAAGAGGGGGACGTTCTGAATATCGGGATCGTGTTCCTGAGCGTGTTAGTGAAATCCCTCGGCAGATTCAAGCTCGTTTACTCACAGGCTGGTTGGTGATGAGGTGGTGGACGTTGTGGCTGCTCTTCCACCATCCCATTGACAGACCGCAACAGAAGTCGGCAATGAACAAACCAACGAGGGTGTCGAAGGAGAAGTTGTGCGTGATGGCACCGTGGCCAGCGTCGTGGGCGGTGAACATGATTTGGTGCTGTTTCGTGTTAGTCCTGGTCCATCAAACTGAACATGTGATGACTTACCCAGAAGAGACCCAAGAAGCAAGCCGAGGTCATGTACCACTCGTAGTGGAGGAAGATGAGGAAAGACACGAACAGGGTCGTGTAACGGGCCATCTCCTTGCCATAGTCGAGGTAAGGGCAGTCGTAGAGACCGGCGTCCTGGATGCGGTCGTGCAAGGCGCGGTACTTGGCCTGGATATCTTGCTGGACGGCAGGGTCGAGAGACGGGTACTCGTCGAGGTCCTTCTCGATGCCCTGCTGCATGGCCCAGTCGGTGAACTCAGCGGCGGTCTTGGGGGCCTGGCTGCGGCTGGACAGCTTGAGGCCGTCGTCGGTCAAGTCTTGGAGATCGCCATGGGCGGCGAGTCGTCTCCGGATGCCGGTATCAACCTTGGCCTGGACCTTGACGTCCTCCTCGGCAGAGCTGCAGTCGGATGTCAGGGATGTGCGGAGGTCCCATCGGAGACTTCGCTGACGGCATCGTCTGTGGAATCCTCGTCGAGATCTGACGAGGGCAATCGACGATGTCGGCAGGGGCATCGGAGACATCTGCGGCAGCATCTGCAGGCGTGGTGTCTTGCTTGGTGTAGACGCCGCCCCTAATTGGTGGTGTCATGTTAACCCAAGGACCCGCAGGCTTCCGGCCTATCCGGAAGGCCTTCATGGTCTTCAGTGTGGCCGCCGAATGATACCTAAAAGAAGCGATATGTCAGCACACTAATTCCACTTTGCACATCAACAACGGAGTCTTGACAAGTCCGAATGCGAAATATTAATGGCCCGTTCCCATCCCTCACCCTCATCTTCGCTTTCTCCAACCTGAGGGGGGCCACTTGCAAAAATAAGCTTAACCAGACTTCTGGTCCATCGATGCTATCTCATTCTGCCAGCCTAGCCTCCTGAACCCTTTTTCCGAATTCGGAAATGGACCAGGGGGGTCCCACCCAGATCTCTTGTGGCGCATAGCGAAGCAGAGTGGTGGTGGAGGGACGCCAGAAGGAAAAGAAAAACGTGCGAGGTAAGTTGAGAGTCATTTACACTTTGATTTCGTCGGTCGCGTCTCTTCCCACCATGTGCAGGATTGCCAAGCGGCCACCGGGGTGCTTCTGGAGCCAGCTGTCGAGGCGAAGCACCATCTCGTCGAGGATGACGATGACCTTGCCGTCGGCGATGAGGCCCTCGACCTCGCGCGGGGTGATTATTCTGCTGTCGCGGTCCATTGTGGCTGTATTATGCGGTACGTTCGGTACTCGGTTCGGTGGTCGACAAGCGTCGATCTCAAGAAAAGCGGCGGAAGGAGGTTCTCGAGGGGAAAGAGCTCGAGAAGTAAGGGTGAGCCTGGCGATGGGCTCCGGGAGGCTTGTTGGTCCGCGAAGGAAGCCAACAGAACGCAACAACCTTGATGAGAAAGAAGGCGCTCAACGAATTGTGGCGGCCGAAGAAAAGTCGAGGTCGAGGTCGAATTCACCTTCCGGGTCGCGGTCGCAATCCGATGATTGGGAGGGGCGGGTGTGCGGGTGGCAGGAGCGAAAAATCGACAAAGTTCGACAGAAGGAGAAGGAGCGTTTGCGCCCAGATGCAAGAGCCGTCGGTGGAAGGAGCTGAGCTATTTTCTACTACCGGATCGCCCTCGACAGAAGCTTGCTTGCTTGCTTGATTGCCTGACTGGATGGACCTGGAAAAAGGCTGAAGAGTCAAGACCGGTCGAGCTTCAGATGATTGAATCCCTGTTTGGCCACCTTCACAATGGCAAAAGAGATGTGTTGGAGGAGAGTCGCGCCATCATCAGACGAGAGAAAGTCGACACAATTCCGGGCGGATGGGGGTAGGATAAAGGACAACGACGGCAGGCAAGGCCAGGTACGGGAAGACCAGGCCAGGCAGTACCTCTGCATGGGATAGGACAGGACAGGACGGGGATGGAGATGGGGATGGGGATGGGTATGGGGCTGGATAGGGAGACCCGACGGCGACCAAGACTCGTCGTACCCCGTACGAGTGACGCCCGTGGTGGTGTGGATCACTTTTCTTGTCGTCCATCCCGCGCTGCACACCCCAAGTCCAGAAAAAAAAGACTGGGAACTGGGAACATGGTGGTGCTGGTGAATGGGAATGGCAATGGGGGAATTGAGAGTGACTGGGAACCGGGAAGGAACAAGACGAGAGCAGGAGTCAGGCACACTGCAAGCTCGCAGGCACCACACCGCGGGTCAAAAAGGACAGAAAACAGCTTGTTCCCAGCAAGGCAGGTCGGAATCGAAACAGTGTGCGTGGTGGGTTCAAGGGCCCACGTTGCCGTTGAGAGCGAGCGAGACAGAGAGAAATTGAGTGCGGGCAATTCCATCCATCCATCTGGGCCCCCAAACCAAACGGGAAAAGGGAAAATCTCCTCGTCTCCTACGACCTGTTCGTACCAAGCCGCGCCGTACGCCGCCAAGCGCAGAATGACAAGCAACCAGCTAACGGCAACCCGCGGACGCTCACACACCCCTCTTTTCTTTCCCAATCTTGTTTCCCCCTGCTCCAATCCAGTAATTTGGCCGCTGGTGCTTTTCGCTAGCCCCCGGGGCGCAGCGTAGGTATTGTCTTTCACTGTGCATTTGTGCAGCTTCGCGTCTGTCTTGGGAAGCTTAGGGGGGAGATGGGGAAAACGGGGAACCGAGCACACAGCAGACCCGACTCGCAAAGAACTTGAGGTGCGGCCAAGGACAGCAGTCGGGACGCTGGAGCCATGGGCCGGTAGCAGCTTATCTGGTTGACCGAGGGCCTTGACAGGACCCTGAAAGGCTGAAACGATGAATTTCGGGGTTCTGTTGAATCATGCTGTGCGCGTATTGGACCATACGCGGGTGCACCGTGATTCGGGGCCCCCATCCAATTCTCCAGACTTCTTTTTATGGCACCTTCATCGAGGCACCAGTACCCGTACCCGTACCCGTACCGTACGCAGAGGAATCTCAGTGCGAACACACACACGCTGAAAAGTTGGCAGAGTCAAGAACACGCGTCAGAAGCGAGAAAGAATGGAGAACGAGTGGGACGGGACCCAGGACCCTTGAAACTCAATTCCGTGCACGGCTCTGGACGTGGCAACTGTGAGCGCCAGCCAGCCAGCGTCGGCCGTGGTCCAGAGGCAGAGGTACTCAGATGCTGCAACGCAGGCGGTGGGAGAATGTTTCTCGAAAAAAGGCAGACGCCGGCCTAGTCTTTCTTCGGCTTGGTCTTGCGCAGGCTGGGCTGGGAGGGGTGTGCGCCTCTCCGAGACTCGTCTTGGGTTGGAACTTGGGACCAACGGCCGACGGCTGGGCAGTTGGAACAGCTGGAAGTTTGCCGAAGTTGGAAAAGGCTCGACGGGAATACGCGCCTGATTGGAGAAAAAGGAGGTTGGGCATGAAATTTCGACTCGAGTTTCGCCTGTTAATTCCCTGTTTCCAAGTCGTTTTTCGGCTCTTCTTTTCAGTCTCGTTCTCTTTTTCCCGGGCCTCCAACAAACTGGCGGGTAGCAAGACGAGCAGGAAAAAGGTTCATTTGGCGAGCCGAGCTGCTGGAGCAAATTGGCCCGAGAGAAATTGGCGCTTGTCAAGCACAGGAGCGGAGACCGTTTCCCATCAACGACAATGACGACCAGGGGTCGATCCAGGCTCTTGGCCACGGAAATTCTCCTTGGCGGCACCCGCTGCGCCTCAAAGTGAACCCATACAAACCTTGCAACCGAGTGAGGAGACGCGACATGGATGGTGGCTTCTTCCGTTGGGGATTTGGTCAAAAGCCCGCCTCCTCACACTGCAATCAATACCAGGCGAACCTGTCAGTTTGCTAGCGAGCGCCAGTGGCACAGATAGTGGCTTTCTTCCCGACGGCTGACGATTTGGACTCGTTAGGGGAGGCGGGAAGCGTCGTGGATGCTGGAGAATGCTTGGCGTCCGCCCTCAGGACGGTGACGGGTCCAGACGCACCAAACACAGCGAACGGACATCCCATCTCATCTGATGTTTCTGGCGCGGTACATCACGATTTTTAATATAGCGCGCTTCCTCGGCAAGTGTCCTGGAAGGCCTGCAGCAGTCAGCCCGTGGTCAGTGTTCTGCAGATGATGTTCGAAGGCCTACAGATACAGAGAAGCAGAAGAAAAGTTCAGCTCACCTCAGCTGGAAGCCCCAACCGACGGCAGCAGCAGCACGCTGCACAGCAGTAGCGACGCCACAGAAGACGAATCAGGACCCCCGACAATAGTGAACGGCTGATATGCTTGTCAATCTTGAACACCCCACTTAACAGCCACGACTAAGGTTAGATACATTGCCATTGTCGACAGTACGTACTGAGACGTCGCATTCGCAGCGTACGTAATATCCCGTATCCATATTGGAGTAGCTCCAATCGGTCCAATGATGGCTGTTTGTGTGCGTGGGTGGTGGAAAGTGATAGGCAAGGGGAAACCCCAAGAATAGTGTAGGTGAGTTCGAAGGCGAATGGAAAAAGTGGTTCGGCACCACTTTGCGAGCATCGTCTGCCCTCTCCTCTCTGCTGAGCGGAGGGGCGAAAAGGGGGTTGGTGGGAATTGGATTGCGATGCCACGATGCGAAAAGAAAGATGAGGAGAATCTTGGTTGAGATGGGCAGAGGGTGTGATTGCATGCGCATCAATGACCAAATGGCTCAATCCTATTCCTTGGAGCGTGTTGGAGATGGAACGGCGAAAAGTGGAGGGCCTGCGCAGGAACACCACCACGCGAAGTCGATCCGAATGGGCGACATGCAGGCTCAGCGTCGGTCGTGGTTCTTTGGATGCGCGCATCCAATACGCGTGACGCTGGGCGAGGACGACAAGGACGACAAGAATGAATACGTCGTTTGTGGAGCCTGAAGAAAGGGGTATGGCGGTTTGCCCTTTCCCTTGGAGACTTTTTGGAGACGGCGTCGGCTCGCCTCTGGGCCTCTGGCATCATTGGTGCCGTCGGTGATGTCGAAGTGAGGGGCAGCTCGTCTCGTCGATGGTCCTGCGCCATTCAGACGGGTGGGGAGGGGGGCAGTCGCAGTCGCAGTCGTACCTCGTACGCTAGGCACTTGGTAGTGCGTCCCTTTCCAAGCTTGTCCCAAGCTACTTGCAGAGGTGAATGGCCCGGTCGCACCTTCCCCCAGGGGGATTTTGCTGGGTCTGGGCCCGTCGTCGACCCGCGTTGGACCCAGGGCGATTGTGATTCGACACCAGAGGCACGCAGATCACCGACCGTTGTGAAGCACGTGTCGGCTTTCACCCCGACCCAAGACGAGAAGCTCGGATCAGCTCGGAAAATCTCGAAGCTGCCTCGGATGAATCCACCACGGGTCCTAAGTCCCCGGCAGGTTCCCCCGTCCCCGACGGACCTGCCTCGCCTGCTTCCCGTCAGCGATTCTCTCTTCCAGATATGGACGGCACGGGCTGCTCCTCCTTCCAGATCTTCCAGAAATCCACTCGCTAGCGCTTCGCAGACCGCTGACTAAGGTTTCATCCTGTTTCGGTCGCCACTGCCATTCGCTTGTGACGGCTTCCATCTCAAAATTCGCCCTTATGTGGCAAGAAGTAGCGCAAAACATTGATATGTTCCAGACCACCTTCTCCTCAGTTCCAAGCAGTGAAGAAAAAGTCTTCAGCGACCTTCAAAGACAGAAGATATTGTGAAACCAGAGCTGACTCGACGCACAAACATCGGCATTCGTCCGGATCACGTGGAGACATGTCATCGCAACCGTGTTGGACGAAGAGGCGAAGCGCTCTGCCAAGACAAGGCTGCAGATGCACTTTGGGCAGAGTTCAAACCCAGCGGAAGACCTTTTTCCCTCATGACTACTATTCCTGTGGCTATACTCTACCTTACCGTCGTCGCCGTTGCTGTTATCGTTGCTGTTATCATTGCTGTTATCATTGCTGTTGTCGTTGCTATCATCGTCTTCTATCGTCGTCGTCCACCGTCGTCGTCCACCGTCGTCGTCCACCGTCGTCGTCCACCGTCGTCGTCCACCGTCGTCGTCCACCGTCGTCGTCCACCGTCGTCGTCCATCGCCATCATCTTAGGCGGTCTCTTTGCAAACTTCAAGTCGTACAACCCAGTTGCACACGCGCGCACTCAGGCAAAGTCGGACAGTCGGAGCGAGCTTTACGCGGACGCGGGAAACATCAGCAAACTTCGGGGGTGCATTGCCACTTTCGGTCGAAATTACCTTAGTGCCAGACCATCGGAACCGGGCTCTTCACAGTGAGCCGCATCGGTCCGACACCACGGTCCACCACCGCGCGCGGGAAGAACAAGAACCCGCCAACCATCCGCTGCGGGTAACGAGGTCGGCGGAACCATGACCGCGTATCAGTACGAGCCGCTCTTGTCCCCGGGCTCTTTCCGGCTGCTGGTCCTCCAACCCTCCGCTTCCCACGATGCCGAACTCAGGGGATCCCTACTTCACACCACTCTGTCGGAGTGTAATTACGACTTGATCGACAATTACACAGCCCTGTCGTACGTTTGGGGAAGCAACGAAAGGCCATGTCTGATTTTTCTCGATGGCAAAGAGTTCCCCATCACGCAGTCCTTGAACGATGCGATACGCGATATGCGCGACGCCACACGTGACCGGAGGATTTGGGCCGATGCGCTTTGTATCAACCAGAGTGACATACTTGAGCGCAATAACCAAGTTAGGCTGATGGGGAAAATCTACGGAGTGGCATCCAATACTATCATCTACCTTGGACATCTCACTGAAGACGCGGCTGAAGTCCTTGCTGCTATGACATGGAGAGCCGAAGAGGTCGACTATGGAATGGATGATGATAGCACAGGAGCTACAGATGTCGCAGAAGTCAGCAACAAGCATGCCCTCGTCGAGGCCTCCTGTCGTGGTATTCTCTCACGACCATGGTTCAAGCGCGTGTGGGTGCTGCAGGAGCTAGTTCTTTCCAAAAGTCCTTGGATACAGTGCGGTCATCAACGGGTTCGGTGGGAGGACTGTTGCCGCTTTCTGCTCTGCAACACGACAAATCCACCCAACAAACATGGGGCATTGCTAAGCGTCCTGGGAAATATGAACGAAACTCGCAATCTTCGAGCCGGGGGTGGCGGAAAACCTCTCTGGGATGTTCTCAAGACACGTCGAGGGTTCGGTGCTACTGATCCACGGGATCGCGCGTTTGCAAATTTTGGCATCATCAATGACTTGCAACAGGTTCGCAGATATCTTAACGTTGACTACGGGGTGTCGTTGCAGGTCATGCTCACGAAACTCGCCGAATACATCATCAGCACAAAAGGCGCCGCATATTTACTGACACAAGTTCAGGATTTGCGTTTCAAGGACTACGTTGAGGGCTTGCCATCTTGGGTTCCTTAATAGCATTACTCTTGTCCTGAGATGACAAACTTTGTGTCGTGATGCCCTCAAGCATCCGAGGCAGCCTCACATCTAGAGGAAAGTATAATATAACCTACTCTCTAACCTATTTTTCTAGACTAATAATATTCTAGTATATTAGTTTTTAATTTATAAAAAACTTTTTATATTAAACTCTAATTTAGAGTAATATAAGTTATTTTATTTATATAATATTATATATATATTATAGTTAGTTTATAATAGTTATAAATTTAGTTTATATTATATTTCTAAACTACTATTTATAAAATAAATTATAATTTTATTTAATTTATTCTATATTTATTATATTTTATTTTAATTTTTAGTTATATTTTTTAAAATTAATTTTAATTTATAATTTATTTCTAATATAATAATAACTACTAATTTAAATATTTTATATAAATTTACTTCTTATTATAATTTCTTTATTTAGTATATTACTTTTTAAATAAAAATAAAAATAAAGAATATTAAAATATATTAATTTAAATAATATTTCTAATATTGTTTCTAATTTAAATAAAGTTAAAAATATATTTTTATTTAATAATTAAATTTAAAAAAGAATATTATAAATATTATAAAATAGAATAAGAAACTTATAATAAAGTAATTATTTATATATTTCTATTATAATAAATATATAAAAAGAACTTATAAAAAATAAAGAAATTAAAAATAAAACTCTAGAAAAGAATTTTAAAAAACTACTAATAACTTATTACTACTTATATTAGTTATTCTTATTTTTTTTACTAAAAAATCTATAAAAATTCTTAAACTTTATATTTTATACTTTACTATATATACTATATAAAATAAAATATATATATATATAAAATTTTAATAAATAGATAAAAAATAGTTTCTAAAGAAATCTTTATTTTAAGTTAAATAAAACTTTTTAAAAAGAGAAATTATATTCTTTATATTTAATTTATATTTTAAAGTAATATTATACCCTAAATAAGTTAAATAATCTTATTATAATTTTAAAAAGTATATCTTAATTCTAGATTAGATATCTTTTACTATTAATTTAAATACTTAGATTAGAGATTTCTAAAATATATTTTTTAAAACTTTTTAATATAAATTACTAGAAATCTAAAGAACTTTTATATTAAAAACCTTTGTCTAAGTAATATAATGTTATTTTATTCTATTTTAAACTAATTTAGAACTTATTAATATTATTAAATAAAAAATTAAATATTAAAATTTTAAATATAAATTAGTATACTAAAATATTTATAAATCTCTTTTATAAAAACTTAATAAAAACCTAATTAAAAGTTATATAAGTAGAGTTTTATAATACTAGCTAAATAATTAGATAATATAATCTCTAGAAACTTTATTTTAGAAAAGCTTTTATAAAATAAGTTAGTTACTTACTATATATAGAAAAAACTATAAATAAATACTTTCTATTTATAACTAATTTAAGTTTATATTTATAAGTAAAAAGTTTTATATATATCTAGATAAAGTAAAATAAATCTACTTTAGAATTAATAGACTAGATTACTCTAAGCTTTATACTAAAATAATGTAAAAAATAGTTTATTATAAAAAACTTTAGTTCTCTTTACTTTAGTAATAATAATACTTAGAATAAAAAGGAGCTTCTTAAAAGTAACTCTAATAAAATAAAAAAGTTAATTAATTTCTCTATTTCTAAAATAAACCTTCTAACTAATATAGTAGTTTATATAATTACTAAAAATATTATTATTTTAATTACTGCTAAAGAAGTAAGAACTATTATAATAGAATCTAAACTTAATAATATTTATATAACTTATATTTAAAGCTTAACATTCCTCTCTAATAGTATAATATTAGATAACTATAATACTTTCTACTTTATTAATAATATCTCTCTTTTTAAAGAAAACTTAATTATCTATAAAATAAAAAGATAAATTAAAATAGATACTATTTTATACTTTATTATAATATAAATATAAAGATCTTTTAGAATATTCTTAATAAAATAAATAAACTTTAAGATATTATATATATAATATACTTATAGATAACTTCTATATTAATATTATCTTAGAATATTTATTATAAAAATAGATATTTAGTATTTAGGTTTTAATAGTACTTTTATATTAGAGATTATAAAAATAATATAGAAATAAAGAAGTCTTTTAAAAAAAAAGTAATATTACTTTTATAAATTACTAATTTTATTTCTCTTATTTCTATTCTAAATATATTCTCTTTAATAATATTTTAATACTAAACCTATTTACTTTTATAATAACTTATATAAAGTAATATTCTAAAGAATAATAACTTATTTATATAGATATTATTAAAATATAATATTTTTATTCTAGATACCTAGGACTAAAAATATTAGAGAAACTTATTTTTAATACTTAGAAAGTAAAGATCTAAAATATTATACGCTTTAATTATTAATATTATATAATAATATATATAAATAGGTTATTTTATAGTATATATTAGAAAAAAAGAATAACTTACTTTTTTTATAGGATCTTATAAAACTTATTTAATTACTTAGTAAGTTTTAATATAAATAAATAGATGTTTATTATTAAAAATAAATATATAAGTTAATGTTTTATTTTCTTATATAAATAAGTCTTAATATTTAGTTTTTATAGTAATCTAAATATTTAAATATTAAGTATAGAGATAGTATAGTTTTACTTTATATAAAATAAAATAAAATAGTAAGTATATTATAATTATAATAAATAAGTTCTTAGAGTTTTAAATCTAAGTTTTAAATTTAAAATTAAGATTAAATAAACTTCTTTATATAAAAGAACTAAATAGAAATATAAAAAGATTAGGTTAGAAGCTAATTATAAAAGCTATTATAATACTTTAAGTTACTAGTTTTCTACTTATATTTTAGGTTAAAGTAATAAAAATTATGATATTTCTTTATAATATAAGCTTTTATTAATACTATAGCTAGCTTTTACTAATCTAAGTTAAAGAGGATTAGCTAAGAGACTTTATTAAATATTATAAACTTACTTATAAAGTAAATCTCTTAGTTAACTTATACTTTTAATAAAGAGGAGTATATATATAGCTATAAAGTATACTTTAAAAAAGAATATAAAGTAAATAAAAATAGATATAACTTTAAAGTTATAATATAAAGGTATATTAGATACTTTATAGAGTATATAGTAAACTTATATAATTTTTATAAGATCTAAATATTTTTATTTTAAGAAGTTATTATTATATAAAATATAATATTTAATAAAAAGATATTCTATTTAAAAAATAATATAAAGATAGTAATTTAAAGTAAAAAAGCTTACTTAGTTACTAAAGAGATATAAAAACTAGCTTTTTTATACTTTTTAAATTATAACTTTTAGGAGTATAAAATAAAGTTAATATTATATTAATAACTAATAATAAAATACTATTATTATATTTTTCTTATTAAGAGAACTATAACTAGTTAAAAATAATTAAAAAAATATAAATACTTACCTCTAAGTTAAATATAAACCCTACTAAAATATAAAATTCTATAATACTACTATTAACTTTTATTTAGGTTAATAAAAAAAGAAAACTTAAAATACTAACTATACTAAGTTCTATTAAAAATAATCTTAGATAGAATCTATATTTAAACTAATATCCCTCCTCTATAAATCTAGATAGAAAAAAATAATATAACTACTTTTATAAAATACTTCTTTATTTTAGCTAGTATAGCTATTTAAGAACTAAAGAAAAGAGTATTATTAAAAAGAAGTTAGAGTAAATATATAACTATACTAACTTAAACTAACTTAAAAATATAAAACTAAAATAATCTTCTTATTTTAGAATATATTTTATATTCCTCTAAATAGAATAAAACTAAGATACTTTCTTTAAGATATATATACTAAAATAGTAAAAAGTATTTAAAGAAGTAGATTAAAGTTATTACTTATTCTACTATTTTATTTTTACTTCTATCTACTAAGTAAAACTAGAATATATATCTATAATACTAAGTAGAAAGATCTATATTAATTAGCTTATTAAGTTTCTTAAGACTTAGAGAAATATTTAATATATATTAGAACTATTTTACTTTTACTTTATTAAAATATATAATATTAAGATTAATAAACTTAAGGAAATAGATATCTAAGAAGTTATAAACTAAATAAAAGTAAAGAATAAGCTTATCTTTTTTAAGTAAGTATTTACTTATAAGCTTAATTAATATAGATATCTTAACTACTATAAAGCTAAGATATATATATATAAAGTAACTTCTAAGAGAAATATCTCTTAGAATAGATATATACTATAACCTTTACTATAAAAACTTTTAAAGTTATAATAGTTCTTATAGTATAATTTAACTTTAAAATCTACTAATTTAATATTATTAATATACTTTTATAAGGGATCAGACACCTAGCCTAGAAAAGCTGGGGATAGCCTAGCTAGTAGAAGCTAAAAAGATAGAGAGGTTTATAGGTCTAGAGTATAAAACCTTCTATAGCGAGGACTTAGTAAGTACTTACTAAAGACTAAAAATAAAGATCTTAGAAAAAGTAAGTAAAAATAACATAGTAATATTAAACCTACTTTTTAGGTACTTCTCCTATTAGTTTAACCTAACTATAGCTTATAGCTCCTAATACTTTTATAATTCTTTTACTTCTACTTTACTTTAAAAAAGCTAGTAATAATAATAATACTATATACTTAAATAATACCTACTAATTAAGCTAATAAAGTTATAACTAGTATTTACTAAATACTAAGTAAAATAACTTATATAAACCTATATAGAGAAAATAACTCTAGTAAATAATTAGAAGATAATATAAGTTAACTAAAATAAGTAAAAAGCTATATTTTAAATAAAGCTAGAAGCTCTAAAGAAAATAAGCTACTTATACTAAATACTTACTATTTAGATAATAAATATATATAAGAAAATAGGGAATATAAACCTCCTTCTTATAGATAGGATAAGCTATAGAGCTAAATATCTATAAATATAGCTAATAAGCTAGCCTAAGCTAATAAGCTATAAAAAGTAAATAACTAGCTATTAATATAGTAGATACTAACTATAATAGCTAACTAATATAAGCTTATTATAGCTATATTAAATAACTAAGTACTTACTAAATATCTATTTAAAGTTTATAAAAAACTTCTAAACTATAATATAATATACTTTATTAGTAAAGCTATAAATATAATAAAAGAAGATTAGCTTATTATAATAGAAAAGACTTATAAATATTACTCTAACTACTTTAATAGCTAGTATATCTAGTAAGTACTAAGCGCTATAAAGTATACCTTATAGATAGAATAGTAAACTTATTAGAAAATACTTATAAACTTCTTAGAGAAAGAAATAAACCTAAAATAGAAAGATTTCTAAATTTCTATTAAAGGATAATATATTATACTTAAGCTATAGGAATAAAACTACTATAATACTTTAAAATAATACTATTAGAAAGATAATAAAAAACCTATTATATACTAAGCTTACTAGAAATCTATTAACTAAGTACTTAGTAAGCTAAATATAAGTAATATAAAGGTATATACTTTTTTCTAAAGCTTTATTAGAACCTTAAAAGATAAGCTATTTAAATAAGATATTAACTATACTAATATCTATATTATTACCCTATATATCTAGAAGCTATAAGAAATTATAAATAGGAGATATATAGGGAGATCTACTAGCTATTCTAAGTTATATAAGTAACTATACTTAGGTTCCCTAGACTACCTTTATAAAAGTAGTTTATAACCTCTTTAGTTAGTAAACTATAAAGAATACTATCTAGAAACTCTATTCTAGAATAACTACTTAGTAAACCTTTATATAACCTCTAGCTCTAATAGTAAGCTATCTAACTTTTAAGGCTTTTAATACTATACTTATAAAAAGTATAGCTATATTATAATATACTATACTAAGAACTATATACTACTAATAAGTAAGAACTAAAACTTAAACCTAAGATAGAGTAATATAAATATAATTATAATACTTTATATAACTAATACTAAAGACTTAGGAAATAAATAAGTATAAAAGTAATTCTAAGGAGCTTTATATTAGAAATTACTTTAGTTCTAATTAGAAAAACTATTAAGAGATAAGTATTTATATTCTAAATATCTAGTAAAGTTAAGCTAGAAGTTAATATAAATATTTATATAGTAATAAATATTATTAGAGAGAATTTTATAGAGAAGCTTTAACTAAAAGAAGCTATAAATATTATAGTACTAAAACTAGTAGACTTTTAGAAAAAGCTTATACTTATAAATAAGGTTTACTAGCTTATATTTTTCTTACTATATAGTAAAAGTTACTTATAGAAGATCTGCTAAGTATTTATTATAAGCTTATACTTAGAAAGAATAAGAGATATCTTTCTATCTAATAACTTTATATAAGAGACTGGACACCCTGCCTAGAGAAGCTAGAGATAGTTTAGCTAATAGAAGCTAAAGGAATAAAGAAGCTTATAGAGCTAGGGTATAGAACTCTCTATAGTAAGGACTTAGTAAGTACTTACTAAAGGCTAAAAATAAGAATCTTAGAAAAAGTAAGTAAAAGTAGTATAGTAATATTAGACCTACCTTTTAGGTACTTTTATTATTAGTTTAACTTAATTATAGTTTATAGCTCTTAATATTTTTATAATTCTTTTATTTCTACTCTATTTTAGAAAGATTAATAATAATAATAATACTATATATCTAAGTAATACTTACTAATTAAAATAATAAATTTATAACTAGTATTTACTAAGTATTAAGTAAGATAACCTATATAAACCTATATAGAGAAGATAACCTTAGTAAATAATTAGAAGATAATATAAGTTAACTAGAAGAAGTAAGAAGCTATACTTTAAATAAAGCTAGAAGCTTTAAAAAGAATAGACTATTTATACTAAATACTTACTACTTAGATAATAAATATATATAAGAAAATAGGAAATATAAAACTTTTTCTTATATATAAAATAAGCTATAGAGCTAGATATCTATAGCTATAGCTAATAAGCTAGCTTAAGCTAGTAAGCTATAAAAAGTAGATAGCTAGCTATTAATATAGTAAATATTAGCTATAATAGCTAACTAATATAAGCTTATTATAGCTATATTAAGTAACTAAACGTTTACTAAACATTTACTTAAGGTTTTTAAAAAACCCTCTAACTATAATATAATATATCTTACTAGTAAAACTATAAGTATAATAAAAGAAAATTAGCTTATTATAATAGAAAAAGCTTATAAGTATTACTCTAACTATTCTAATAGCTAGTATATTTAGTAGGTATTAAGTATTATAAAGTATACTATATAGATAGAATAGTAAACCTATTAGAGAATACTTATAGACTTTTTAAGAAAAGAAGTTAATTTAAAGTAAGAAAACTTCTAAATCTTTATTAAAAAGTAATATATTATACCTAAGCTATAGAAATAGAATTACTATAATACTTTTAAATAGTATTATTAGAAAGATAATAAAAAACTTATTATATACTAAGCTTACTAAGAAGCTATTAACTAAGTATTTAGTAAGCTAAATATAAGTAATATAAAGATATATACTTTCTTTTAGAGCTTTATTAGAACTTTAAAAGATAAATTATTTAAATAAGATATTAATTATACTAATACTTATATTATTATACTATATATTTAAAAGCTATAAGAAATTATAGATAGGAGATATATAGAGAGACTTACTAGCTATTCTAAGTTATATAAGTAACTATACTTAAGTTCTCTAGACTACTTTTATAAGAATAGCTTATAACTTTTATAGTTAGTAGATTATAAAAATACTATTTAGAGACTCTATTCTAGAGTAACTACTTAGTAAACCCTTATATAACTTCTAATTCTAATAGTAAACTACTTAACTTTTAGAGCTTTTAATATTATATCTATAAGAAGTATAGCTATATTATAACTTACTATACTAAGAACTATATATAGCTAATAAGTAATAACTAGAACTTAAACTTAAAATAGAGTAGTATAAGTATAATTATAATACTTTATATAACTAATACTAAAGATTTAAGAAATAAATAAGTATAGAAATAACTCTAAAAAGCTTTATACTAGAAATTACTTTAGTTCTAATTAAGAAGACTATTAAAAGATAAATATTTATATTCTAAATATCTAGTAAAGTTAAGCTTAAAGTTAATATAAATATCTATATAGTAGTAGATATTATTAGAGAGAATTTTATAAAGAAACTTTAATTAAAAAAAGCTATAAATATTATAGCTTTAGAACTAATAAATTTCTAAAGAAAGCTTATATTTATAAGTAAAGTTTACTAGCTTACTTTTTTCTTATTAGATAGTAAAAGCTATTTATAAAAGATCTACTAAATATTTATTATAAGTTTATGCTCTAAAAAAGTAGAAGATATCTTTTTATCTAATAACTCTATAAGTTAAGAAAGTATCTATATAGATACTTATATATATACTTAGTTATATAAATATATCTTACTTACTAAGCTAGAAGTAATTATCTAAGAAGTTATAGAGAATAGCTAATAAGCTTATATTATATACTTAATAAGTATTTTAGCTTTTAATAAAAAGAATATTAATACTTTAAATAAGTAATTACTAGATAATAAGTAGAAAATCTTTAAAGAATTTTAAATATTTACTAATATTTTTAATAATAAAAATATAAAGAAGTTCTTAAACTAAAAAGAGTAATATATTATATTAAACTAAAGCTTAATAAGAAACTCTTTTATAAACTTATATATTTATATTAGTAGAATAACTATAAACTCTTATAGAATATATTTAAAAGATAGAAGCTATAAGTTAAATCTACTATTCTATAAGCTTTATAGAAGTATCTATTCTATTTATACTAAAAAAGATAGTAGCTTATAATTATATATAGACTATAAAAAGTTAAATAAAATTATAATAAAAAACTAATACTTTCTATTACTAATTAGTAAGCTTTTAGATAGGCTTACTAGAATAAAGTTTATTTTAAAGATTAACCTAAGTAAAGTATATTATTATATTATAATTAATAAAGTAAACTAGTAGAAAACTATATTTATAATATAATATAAGTATTTTAAGTATATAGTAATGCTATTTAAGCTTATTAACGCTCTAGTAATATTCTAGGTATATATTTATAGAATGTTTACTAACTTCTTAGATATATACTATATTATATACCTAGATAATATTTTAATTTATTTAGATACTAAGAAATAATATATTAAAAACCTTTATATTATTCTATACTATTTAAAAGCTATTAAACTATTTATAAAACTTAAGAAGTATAACTTTTATTAGATAGAAATAAACTTTCTAAAGTTTTATATTACTTAGAATAGTATTAAAATAAACCTAAAATATATCTAAATAGTTATTAAATAGCTAGTATTAAAGTCTTTTAGAGATATATAAGTTTTCCTAGGATTTTATAATTTCTATTATAAGTTTATAATAAAATATTTCTATATTATAGCTTCTATAAGAAACTAAAATAGTATAAAGTTAGAAGTTTTTATTTAAATAAGAGAGATATAAACTATATTTAAAACGCTTTATAGAGTATTTACTAAAATACTAATACTAAGATATTATAACTTTATACTAGAAATAAAAGTTAAAATAGATATATCTACTTAGGTAGTATTTAGTATACTTTTATAGAAGTATAGAACTATTTAGTATTTAGTAGCTTTTTAGTTAAGAAAACTATTAATATAGAATAATACTAGGCTATAGAATAATAAAAGCTTATTATTATTATTATTAAAAGCTTAGATTACTAAGTATAATATTTTTAAGAGCCTTAAAAATTTCTAGTTCTTATAAACTATATTATACTAAAAGGAATACTTACTATACCTATATAGGATATTTATAGAAAACTTATATAATAAGTTTACTAATTATTAGCTTTTAACTTTAAAATCTAATATAGATTAAAGATTACTAACTTAGTAGATAGGCTATTCTAATATCTTAATTATATAGTAGAAAATACTAAAATAGATAATATATTTTTTACTTTAAAAAGAAAGCTTAGGCTTATTCGCTAGTTTTTAATAATAGACTACTAATATATTACTAAGCTTAAAAAATAAATAGCTATTATAAAAACTTATATTTAAGCTATTTAGTAAAGTATATAAAAACTTTACTAGAAAGCTAGCTCTAAAGTTAAAAGATCTTTATTTTTATATTAGAACTATTTTATAAAAACTACTTCTATAGAGATATTATAGCTAAGGTTTACTAAGATACTAAGAGATATTAAAGATATTAACTTAATAAGAATAATATCTTTTAGTTTAAAAGAAAACTTATTATTCTAGAAAAGAGATCTCTCTACTATAAAATCTTAAAAAACTATTATAATATACTTAGATTAAACTATATAAAAGTAAATAAAACTATAGAACTTATTCTATAGAAGTTTTACTAGCTATACTTAATAGAAAATATATAGTAATATATTACTAAGTATTTATACTACTAAGAAGTATATATACTATAATATAAACTATATAAGTTATTATAAATATTAGAACTACTAGTATATCCTTTTTAGTAGATTTTATTAGACTTCTTAATTAGCTTATTAGAAAGCTACTAAGATAATAAAGTTATATATAATATAATTCTAGTAATTATATACTAAATAACTAAGATAGCTTAATTCCTAGTAATAACTAAGTAGTTAGATATTATAAGCTTAGTAAGGATCTTATATTAAGAGATTAAATACTAGTATAATATATCTAAAGCTATTATTAGTAATTAAAATAAGTTAATTACTAGCTAATTTTAGTAGGATTAGATAAAAGCTTAAAATATTTAAAAGTATCTCTCTATAGCCTAATATCTATAAATAGATAGCTAAATAGAAAGTATATATTAAATATTAACTATATATCTTACTAAGTTTAGTAAAGGTTTATAGGACTAATAAGCTATATAATTAGTTAAAACTAAATATTTCTATAATAATAGTAAGTATATTACTATTAGTATCTCTCTATTTAAGGTATTTATAGGCTACTATTCTAGAATAATAGATTTCTACTTACTAAATATTAAAATTTAAACCTAAGAAGTTAAAGAAAGACTTAAGAAATTAATAGAGATTTACTAAAAAATAGCTAAGAATTAGTAGTATATTACTAAAATATAAGCTAAAAATACTAATACTAAAAAGAAAATATAATTATATAATATAAGAGATATTATAGAACTCTTTATAAAAAACTTTTACTTTATAAAAGGTTAGTAGAAGTTTATTTTATAATTTATTTTTATATTAATTATAGAAGTTATAAGCCTAAATATTTATAAGTCTAACTTCTAGAAAAATATAATAAAGTATGTAATATTTTCTCTATTACTTTACTTAAACTATAATATAGCTAAAAGTTTACTAAAGAATAGCTTCTAAACTTTAAAGAAAATCTAAAAGAATAAGAAGTTAAAAATATTATATTATAAAGAGAAACGCTAGAAAGCTTCTTATATTTAGTTAAGTAAAAAGGCTAGTTAGTAGAATATAATACTTAGAAGCTTAAAAATTACTTAGTAAATATCTTATAAATCTTTATTAGATTTAAGAAATAATAGTATAAGTTATATTATAAATAGGATAATAAGTAGTATAGAGTAAAAAGAAGTTAATTAACTATAAAAATATAATAGAAGCTTTAAAAAAGTAATAAGAAAACTCTAAGTATCTAACTATTTATATATATAGAAAAACTACTATTATTAAAGACTTCCTAAAAACCTTATTACTTCTTATTATTATTTTTATTACTAGAACTAATATTATTACTATTTAGTTTAGTATTTATTACTATTATCTTTATTACTACTCTTTTCTAAAAAATTATTTTTATTATTAGTATTTATAGCTTTCTAGTAGATATTTATAGAAGCTATACTAACCTTTTTATAAGTGTTTAGTTAAGAAGTAAGATTATTACTAATATATTTAAGCTTAGTAAGAGGAGTATATTTATAAGCATTATAGAGTATTTAGGAGCTTTATACTTTTAAAAAGTCTTAAATAGGTAAGCCTAATATATAAGGGTTTTTACTTATAAAATAGCTTTCTAGGACCTTTTTAAGCTTATTAAGAAACTAAGCTTATTTATAAATATAGTTTATATCTTTAAGATACTAAGATAAAGCTATATTTAGCTAAGTTTAAGTTACTTAGATAAAAGCTTTATCTTTCTTATAGTAAGTATCTTATAAAGTATTATTAGTACTAATATAAGAAGATTAATAAAGAAAGAAACTTATCTTAAACTAAAGTTATAGGTATATTTAGGCGTAGTTAGTAGTATTTTCTTTAGTATTTATTTATAGAAACTAGCTATAGTATTATTTAAAGCTTAGAGTAAAACTAGTAGAGTTTATTAACTACTTATAAAGCTCTAAGAAAAAGCTCTAACTCTTATAAATAGTAGTATAGATATAATAAATTTTATACTAATAGTAGTTACTAGCTTTAATCTTAGCTATATAATATTTAACTTAGTTCTAGTAGATATAAATACTATTACTAAGAGAGTTAAGAATCTAGAGTTATAAAGTTAGTTTAATCTTTTTATAATAAGTTATTAAAGACTTATTTTATAGTACTTAATATTATAAGAATAGTATATTTAGTAGGTTATATTACTTAACTATATATAGGTATAAATTACTTTAGTAGACTAATAAAGCTATAAAGTATAAGTAATATAAGGTTTATTTCTATCTAATTAGTTATACTAGTAAGTATTATTACCTTTCTCTAAAGCCTTAGGTTTAAAGTATAAGAAGATATAAGTAATAAGAAAGTTAGTAGTTATAATATTAAATATAGAAGTTTAGAAGAATAATAAAAGATTAGTAAAAGCTTAAAGAAAGGCTTATAAAATATAAAAGTTATTATTATTAAATATAATATATTAAAAAAAAAACCTAACTTTAGAATAGGAAAAAGCTATTACTTTATAAATAACTAAGAAGCTTTATTAAATAGTTATAAAGATAGCTATAATTTCAGATAGTAGAAATAATAGTTTTTTATTATAGTAGTTACTATCTATAAAGAGGTAAGTATAATAAATTAATAATAGTAGTTACTATCTAACTTATTTTATAGCTTTATAATATATTTATTTAGAAAGAAGATAATAAGATAGAAAATAAAGCTATTATAAAGATACTATTTAAAAAAAAGCTTACTAGATAAAGAGTAAATTACTTAAAGATATTATAAAGATATTATTTAAGTAAAAGCTTACTAAATAAAAAGTAAACTATTAAGAATAAAACTACTACTAAAAGAGTAACTATTCTTATTAATAAATAATAATAAAACTTTTTTAGAGTAGCTTAAGAAGAACTATAAAAAGGAGCTAAAATAAAAAAGATTATAAAAAATAGAATTATAAGCTTCTATTATAATATTAATAGCTCTATTATTCTTTAGTAAATAAATAGTAAATAGCTATTATACTAAATAATAGAGATAATAGTAATAAAGCTAGATATTTTATCTAGATAATAGGGAAAGATAATAGCTAAAAGCTAACCTCTATACTTAACTTTATAGTAGGAATTATTATAATTAGAAAGAGGATAATTATAAAGGACTAGATATTTTATTTAGAGAAACTAAGAATAATTTAGCTAATAGAAGCTAAAAGAATAAAGAGGTTTATAAAGCTAAGGTATAAAACCCTCTATAGTAAGGACTTAGTAAGTGCTTACTAAAGGCTAAAAATAAAGATCTTAGAAAAAGTAAGCAAAAGTAATATAGTAATACTAGACTTACTTTTTAAGTGCTTTTATTATTAGTTTAACCTAACTATAGCTTATAGCTCTTAATACTTTTATACTTTATAGGTTAAAAAGGTATCTATATAGATACTTATATATATATTTAGTTATATAAATATATCTTACTTACTAAGCTAGAAGTAATTATCTAAGAAGTTATAGAAAACAGCTAATAAGCTTATATTATATACTTTATAAATATTTTAGCTTCTAATAAGAAAGATATTAATACTTTAAGCAAATAATTACTAAATAAAGAGTAAGAGAAGAAGATCTCTAAAGAATTTTAAGTATTTATTAATATATTTAATAAGGAAAATATAAAAAAAGTCTCTATACTAAAAAGAGTAGTATACTATATTAAACTAAAGCTTAGTAAAAAGCCTTTATATAAACTTATATACTTTATATTAGTAGAATAACTATAAACCTTTACTAAGTATATTAGAGAGATAGAAGTTATAAACTAAATCTAATACTTTATAAATATTATAGAGGTATCTATTTTATTTATACTAAAAAAGAATAGTAGCTTATAGTTATATATAAACTACTAAGAGTTAAATAAAATTATAATAAAAAACTAATACTTTCTACTACTAATTAGTAAGTTACTAAATAGGCTTATTAGAGTAAAGTTTATTTCTAAAATTAATCTAAGTAAAATATACTACTATATTATAATTAATAAAGTAGATAAGTAGAAAACTATATTTAGAATATAATATAAGTATTTTAAGTATATAATAATACTATTTAAGCTTACTAATACTTTAATAATATTTTAGGTATATATTTATAAAATACTTACTAACTTTCTAGATATATATTATATTATATACTTAGATAATATTCTAATTTATTTAGATATTAGAGAATAATATATAAAAAACTTTTATACTATTTTATACTACTTAAAAGCTACTAAGTTATTTATAAAACTTAAGAAATATAATTTCTATTAAATAGAAATAGATTTTCTAGGATTTTATATTACTTAGAATAATATTAAAATAAACTCTAATTATATCTAAATAATTACTAAATAACTAGTATTAAAATCTTTTAGAGATATATAGATCTTTCTAGGATTTTATAACTTCTATTATAAGTTTATAATAAAATATTTCTATATTATAGCCTCTATAAATAGTATACTTAAAGAAAGCTAGAATAGTATAAAATTAGAAGCTTTTATTTAGATAAGAGAAATATAAACTATATTTAAGATATTTTAGAGAATATTTACTAAAATACTAATACTAAGATATTATAACTTTATACTAGAAATAAAAGTTAAAATAGATATATTACTTAAGTAATATCTAGTATATTCTTATAGAAATATAAAACTATCTAGTATTTAGTAGCTTTTTAGTTAAGAAAACTATTAGATATAGAAAATAAAAGCTTTTTATTATTATTAAAAGCTTAGATTACTAAGTATAATACTTCTAGAAGTTTCTAAAAAAGTTCTTTATTCTTATAGACTATACTATACTAAAAAGAGTACTTATTATACTTATATAAGATATTTATAGAAAGCTTATATAATAAGTATATTAATTATTAGCTTTTAAGTTTAGAATCTAATATAAATTAGAAATTACTAACCTAGTAAATAGGTTATTTAAATGCTCTAATTATATAATAGAAAATATAAAAGTAAATAATATAATTCTTATTCTTAGAAAGAAGCTTAAGCTTATTAGCTAGCTTTTAATAACTAATTACTAATATATTACTAAGCTTAAACAATAAATAGCTATTATAAAAACTTATATCTAAGCTATCTAGTAAAATATATAAAAACTTTATTAGAAAGCTAGCTTTAAAGTTAAAAGATCTTTACTTTTAAGTTAGAATTACTTTATAAAAGATATTAATAATATATATATATTACTATATATATTAGTATTATTAATTACTCTAAAATATATATAAGTACTATATTAACTACTTTATAAAAAGAAAATAATATACTAGAAAACTTAGAAAAAACTAGAGTTATTATACTAGAATAGTATCTCTTATATACTATAATAAAGAAGGTTATCTAGAATAAAATAGTTTATATACTATATCCTAATATAAATCTTAAATAGATAGTTAGTAGATTATAGACTAAAACCTATTTCTATAGAGATATTATAACTAAGGTTTACTATAATATTAGAGAATATTAAAAATATTAACTTAATAAGAATAATATTTTTTAGTTTAAAAAAAGACTTATTATCCTAGAAAAGAGATTTCTTTACTATAAAATCTTAAAAAACTATTATAATATACTAAGATTGGAATATATAGAGGTAAATAAGACTATAAAACTAATCCTATAAAAGTTTTACTAACTATACTTAATAGAGGATATATAGTAATATATTACTAAGTATTTATACTACTAAAAGGTATATATACTATAGTATAAGCTATATAAACTACTATAAATTAGAACTATTAGTATACTTATTCTAGTAAATCTTACTAGACTTCTTAATTAGTTTATTAGAGAGTTATTAAAATAATAAGATTATCTATAATATAATCCTAGTAATTATATATTAAATAATAAAGATAACTTGATTTTTAGTAATAACTAAGTAATTAGATACTATAGATTTAGTAAAAATCTTATACTAAGAAATTAAGTATAGATATAATATACTTAAAGCTATTATTAGTAACTAAAATAAACTAATTACTAGCTAATTTTAGTAAGATTAAATAAAAGCTTAAGATATTTAAAAGCATTTCTCTATAATATAGTATCCTTAAATAGACAGCTAGATAGAGAGGATATATTAAATACTAACTATATACCTTATAAAGTTTAGTAAAGGTTTATAAAACTAATAAGTAATATAATTAGTTAAAGCTAAGTTCTTTTATAATAATAATAAATATACTATTATTAGTATATCTCTATTTAAAATATTTATAGGATATTACTCTAAAATAGTAGATTTCTACTTACTAAATATTAAAATTAAAACCTAAGAAGTTAAGAAAAATCTTAAAAAGCTAATAAAAGTTTGCTGAAAAATAGCTAAAAACTAGTAATATACTACTAAAGTATAAGCTAAAAATACGAATACTAAAAAAGAAGTATAATTATATAATATTAGAAATACTATAAAACTCTCTATAAAGAACTTTTATTTATAAAAGGTTAATAAAAGCTTATTCTATAATTTATCTTTATATTAGTTATAGAAATTATAAGCTTAAATATTTATAAAGTCTAATTTCTAGAGAAATATAATAAGATATATAATATTTTCTCTATTACTTTATTTAAGCTATAGTATAGCTAAAAGCTTACTAAGAAATAGCTTTTAAACTTTAAAGAAGACTTAGAAGAATAAAAAGTTAAAGATATTATATTATAGAGGGAAACGCTAGAGAGCTCCCTATATTTAGTTAAATAGAAAAGCTAGTTAGTAGAGTATAACACTTAGAAGCCTGAAGAATACATAATAAATACTTTATAAATCCTTGCTAGATTTAAAAAAGAATAGTATAAATTATATTATAAATAGGATAATAAGTAATATAGAGAAATAAAAAAGTTAATTAACTATAAAGTAACTAAAAAATACTAGAAAAAAACCCCCCTATAAAAGTAATATGAAAAACTATAAATATCTAACTTTATACCTATATAGTAAATCTATTATACTCTTATTAAAGTTTACTTAGTATTACTACTCCTTATTACTATTACTCTTACTTTTATAGCTACTACTACTATCTTTACTCTTATTATCTCTATTATTACTACCTTTACTATTACTATTACTCTCTAAGTTTTTACTAGTAATATTATTATTTCTATTCTAACTACTATTTCTAGTAGAACTATTAAGGTTACTATCCTCTCTACTAAAAGACTTATCTTTATTATTAGTAGTAACTTAATACTAGTAAGCTATTACTAACTCTTTATTAACTTTTTTATAAGTATTAGACTAGAGTATAAAACTACTACTAATAACCTTAAAGATAGAAATAGAAGTATAATAGTAGGTATTATAAAGTATATAAAAACCCTGAATCTTTAAAGGCTTCTATATAGGAAACTTAGATATATATTTATTATTATTAAAGAGCTAAGTTATAGGAACCTTACTGAAGTAATTAAGAAAGGTAGCCTAATTAAAAATATAAGACTTATTATATAAGTAAGTAAAAAGAATATTATTAATCTATAGTATAATCTCTTAAATTAATACCTTATTCTTAGATTAGTAAGCTGCTTATAAATAAATATTAGATAAATAAAAAAAACTAACTATAAAGTAAAACTTATATTAAGTAAAACCTAAAATATACCTAAGTATATAAAGTAGAAGTCTTTTCTATATTTATAGCTAATAGCTAGTTATTATAGTTCTTAGAACTAAGCTTAAGACTAGTAAGGTTTACTAACTAGTTATAAAAATATTAGAAAAAGTTTTAACCTTGCTCTATAGCTATAAAAATATAAAAGATTTTACGCTAGTAATACTACTTAGTAGTAACTATATAGGCATAGTACTTAACTTAGTTTTAATAGAAATAAATAGTAGGAATAAGATAGAAAGAGATCTAAAAGAGAGAAATATTAGCTTATACTTTCTCTAAATAATTACTAAACTCACTTTATAGTATTTAATACTATAAACTTAGTATAACTTATAAGTATAGTTACTATTACTTTAGTGAGTATAAATCACTTAAGTACTTTTAAGTAGTTATAGTATATAAATAATATAAAGCTTATTACTATTTAGTTATACTAATAATTATTATTACTAAGCTTATTCTTATTAGAGCTATACTTTTTAAATAGTTAGTAAATAAAGCTCTTAATACTTATAATATTAGTTATAGAAATATTAAAAGGTAAGAAAAAGTCTATAAATATTCTATAAAAGTTTAGTAAAAGGTCTATAAAAATATAACAGTTATTATTAAAAGATATAATATTAAAAAAAAGAGAACTAATTTTAAAGTAGAGAGAAACTATTATTTTATAGGTAGTTAAAAAGCTTTATTAAATAATTATAGAGGTAGCTATAACTTTAAATAGTATAAATAGTAGTTATTTACTATAGTAAATACTATTTATAGAAAGGTAAATATAATAAATTATAATAGTAGTTACTATTTAATCTATTTAATAGCTTTATAATATGTTTATTTAGAAAGGAGATAATAAAAATAAAGCTAATATAAAGATATTATTTAAAAAAAAGCTTACTAAATAAAAGTAAATATAAAGAATAAAACTACTATTATAAAGATAATTATTTTCTTTTAAAGATAATAATAAGATTTCTTTAGAGTAGCCCTAAGAAAAGCTATAAAGAGGCTTAAAAAGAAGAAAACTATAAAAAATAGAACTAAAGCTTTATTATTACTACTAAACTTAATAGCTCTATTATTTCTTAGTAAATAAGTAGTAAATAGTTATTATACTAGATAATAGAGATAATAGTAATAATACTAAACTTTTTACCTAAATAATAGGAAAAGATAATAATAGAGGATAAGCTTTAATACCTAACTTTATAATAAGAACTATTATAATTAAAAGGAGGATAATTATAAAGGACTAGATATCTAGCTTAGAGAAGCTAGGGATAGCCTAGCTAGTAAAGGTTAAAAAGATTGAGAAGCCTATAAATCTAAGGTATAGAACTCTCTATAGCAAGAACTTAGTAAATACTTACTAAAGACTGAAAATAAAGATCTTAGAAGAAGTAAGTAAAAGTAGTATAGTATACTAGACCTATTTTTTAATGCTTCTACTATCAGTTTAACCTAACTATAGTCTATAGCTTTTAATACCTTTATAATTTTTAAATATAATATATAGACTAAATAACTTCTTTATTATTTATTACTTATTAGATAGCTTTAAAAAAGAAGAGAAAGTTATAGAACTCTAATATACATTATATAGCCTTTATAACATACTTTTATTCTAGTATAAGGAGTTCTTAAATACCTTTGTTTACTTTAAATTTTATTTAATAAATAAAAACCTATACTTCTTTTAATTCTATAATAAGAAACTATTTATACTTTTTTATATTAATAATATTCTTATTCTATATTATGAAAACTATATAAAGGATATAGAAATAATTATAAATAGTATTAAAATAAAGTATAAATTAAAAATTAAGGACTAGCTAAATAGTACCTAAGGATTAGGATTACTTATAACTAAATAATATAAAAGATCTACTTTTCTTATAATTAGTATATTAAATAAGTTATAAAGAAATTTAACTTTATAGACTCTAAAGTATTAATAATACTTCTACTCTTTATTTTACTTAAGAAGTCTAATAGAGAAGTATCTCTCTAAGAAGTCTTTTTATATTAAAAGAAATTAAGTTAATCTTCTATACTATAATTATAATATAACTAGATATAGCTTTTATTTATACCTTATTATTATAATTTCTAATAAATCTATCTCTAAAATACTATTAAGCTATAAATTAAGTTATTTAAATTTATATATATAATACCTTATAATCACTTTAATATCTTAGAGAGTAAGATAGTATAGATATTATTAATTATAAGTATCTTTTACTAAAATAAAGAGATATAAAGGTTATTTTAAGGTTTTATAATATTCTTTTTTAGAGGTCTAATTTAATAGAAAGCTATATATTAAAGTATAATAACTATATTAACAATAAAAACTAAACTTCTTAGTTTAGAATATATAATAGAAGAGATAAAAACTCTTAAATAACTTTTTACTAACTTTAAACTTAGCCTTAGAAATATATAAAAGATCTATTATAATAATTAATAGATAATTTAACTTATAATAAGTAAAAAAGAGTATATCTTAACTTATTTTTACTATATAGATATCTAGAATATATAGCTTTACTAGGAATATATTAAATAATTATTCTAAGTTATATATCTCCCTATTAATAAGATATTAGTTAATAGCTTTATAAAACCTCTCTTTTAAATAAAGTTTAAATAGTTTAAATTATTTCTAAACCTCTAGGATATATTATAAATAGTAATATAAATTAAAGAGGAAAAGTTAAGTAGTAAGTAAAGCTTATAAACTAAGTATTTTTAATTAAAAATAGCTTAATAGCTAGGAAGTATATAGCTTTCTTAAGAGCTTAAAATATTTATACTTTATAGAGTATTTAGTAATATAATATTATACTTTCTATTTATATCTTTAGAGAGTAGCTATATAGTTATCTATTAGGATATAATATATAAGTAGTAATATTTTAGGAATAATACTACTAAAGAAACTATTAATAGTAATATAAATACTAGCTACTTTAGTAATAAAAAGATTTATTTTAGAGAATAGATTAATATATAAACTATTAAAAATTAATACTTCCTCTATAGTAACTTTAACTTATAAAACTAAAGCTAGTATAAAAAGAAAAGCTATAAACTTTATAGCTACCTCTTTATTACTTTTACCTTTAATTTTAGCCTTTTTTTAAGCTTTATTATAAATATTAAGAGCTTTATAAAGTATAATTCTCTAATAAATAAGGATTTATAGTTTATAAGTTAGTAAGTAACTGTTAACATATAACGTCTTAATATAATAATAATAATAATATAAGAATAATCTACTTACTTAAATATTCTATATAAAATAAACAAATAGACTTTTATATATATAACCTTATATAAAAGTGTTTAGTTTATTATAACCTATAACTATATAAATGCTTACGTAATCCCTTATATTATGTAATCCTACTTATGTAATTAAGAGCTTTACAGCTTATGTTTCAGGTTATCTTTCCCCTCCTTTTTCCCTACCTTAGGATGTAACCTGCCAACAACATCAACCAGAATCATCACAATACATTCCTTCTCTATCAATTATCTATACAAATAAATGCCTATAAATGCTGAGGATTATCACTTTTTATCATAATATATCTCTATCTATAACCCTATACTATATAGGCGTATATACTACGCCCCTGAATACTCTTATACCTGTGCTAACAGTAACTAATAAAATAAAGGTTATATAGTAAATATATATTCTTAGTAAGATTTCTTTATATATTCCTTAGGAATTAAAGCTCTAGTTTAAATATGAAGATTAATATAAAGATATATAGCTTTCTTTTCTTTTTATAAAAAGTATATTTATTTCTTTATATTAAACTAAATATATATATATTAAGTAATATACTTAAAATAGTATTATATAAATATAATAAATATAATATTACTTAGTAGTAGTAGCTACTCCTCTTTTTAGCTTTAAGTTTTAAAACTTCTATTTCTATTTAGAAGTTAGTAAATAATATAAAGATTTAATAAGTAATAAAGTTTTAAAATATATTAGAAGGAGGTAAGGTTTTAAAATTTCTAGTATTTTAACTTTAAAGTAATAGATTATATAGAAGTTTTATAAGTATTAGGTGTTATTATAAAGAGAAATAGTTTATATAAATAGATAGAAGCTTAGTTAGCTTTTAATGAAAAAGACTAAGTAAATAAGTAAGAAATATACTTATTTTTATAAAATTCTTATTTTTCTTAATAACTTTAGTAATTAGTTTTCTAAAGAAGTTATTGAAATCCTTTAGCTTAACTTGTAGTAAAAGTTTACTAAGTTCTACTCTTTAAAAACTAAATAAAAATAAGCGTTTTTAGGTTTTTTTAGTTTTAGTTAGGTTTACTTTTTATCTTTCTTTTTAATCTTTATTATATTTCTTTATTATATTTCTTAAGTTATTTAAAGCTAAAAAGAAGTAGAATACTATAGAGATAATACTACTAAATTTCTTCTTAGTAGTTTATTTCTCTTAAGAAGTTATATAACCTAAGAAATAATAAGAATAGAAGTTATAGATAAAGTATAATTTAATTAAACTTATATTTATACTTTTTATATTTTATAGTTAGCAAAAGAATTAATATATAAAGTATTTAGGGGTTTTTAGGTTTTCTTTTCTAAAGTAAGGTATTTAGTATAATTAATAAGTTTTCTCTTTCACTCTATTATAAAATTAGTAATTAGTATAGGAAAGTAAGTAAAACTACTAAAAAAGAATCCCCTCTATAGTTATTTTATACTATTTTACTAAATTAAAATAGAAAAAAGCTTAAAAGAAGAAGTAATTTAAGTAATACTATATTAGAAGAAATTTAGCTAATACTTTTTTTAACTTCTATTTTCTTAAAATAAAAAAAGACTATTTAGGTATTTAAAATCTAAGATTAACTAAGTTTATAGGAGTTTAAAAAACCTTTAAAAAAGAGTATTTAGTTCAGTAGAAAAGAGTAAGTAAGGTTCTAATAAATCTAAATAATCCTCTTTATTAACCTACTATTTACTTATTTAAAAAGTATTATATATTATATTTTTATTAGCTTTTATAATAATAATCTAAGGTTAACTAAAATAAGTTAAACTTATTCTCTTTTTATTTCTAAAGCTAAAAATATAAAAGTAACTAGATTTAGCTTATTTATTTTATAAACTTTAAAAAGAGTAAAACTAATTAATCTATTCTAAGAAATTTCCTTTTAATTAAACTTATTAGAAGGTTTCTAATAATATATTAACTGGTAAAAAGGATATTAAAAAAGCCTGAAAACTTAGGATTTAAGTTATACTTATATATAGAAATATTAGAAACTAAGTTTTTTAAATTAGAAGCTACTATAAATATAAAAATATAAAAAGCTAAAAAGGAAAAATATTATAACTATACTAGCTTTTTAAAAGAAGAATAAAGGGAATATTTTATAAGCTTAACTAAGAATATTTCTCTTTTCTAAGAATAATTCTATACTAACTCTATAGAAAAGAAAATATATATATCTCTTTTATTATTTCTCTTTTTTACTTACTTATATAGTAAATAAGTAGCTAATATAAAGTATATCTTTTAAAGTTTATAGTTAATATTATAGTTTTACTAAGTTTTCTATTAAATTCTAAGTTTAATTTATAAAAGAGAAGTATTATAAAGTAAAGTTATAGAGGATACTACTAATAATAGCTAGTTTTCCTATAAAAAGAGAAGAAAAAGAAGTTAAAAATATAAAATAACTATACTATTAGGATAGTAAAAAAGAAGAAAAATAATAAATATAGATATATTTACTAAATAAAAGAGATAGATAAAAGTAGAAATAATAGTAGAATTCTCTTTTCTTTTCTTTATTTTTACTCTTACTTTCTATTATTTTTCTAAGCTTATATTATAAAAAGTCTTCTTTTATTCTTTTTATTAATAAATTATCTATTTTATTTAAGTTTTATTCTATCTTTTTATAAAGTATTTCTTTTTAGAAAAGCTTTCTTTTATTACTTTTTCTATTAATTTAGTAATATCTCCTTTAGAATAGTATTATTAAAATCTAAAGTTCTAAAACCTTTAACTTAAATTTAAGATAAAGGTTTTAGATATAAATTAATAGATAGTAAGCTTAACTTAAACTTTAGTAATATATTAATAAGTCTTTTTATAGGTTTTTTATTTTATTAACTCTAATAAAAAAAGCTTCTTTTAATTTCTAATTCTAACTAAAATTTTAAAATAATTACTAAAACTAAAATCTTTAAAGCTATAGCTTCTAAAAGTAGTACTATAAATATAAATAAAATACTTAGAGAGGATTCCTCTAAAATAAAAGTAATATAAAGCTATCTAAAGCTTATTAAATTATATTAGAAGATATTAAAGCTTTATAAGTATAGACTCTAAAGATTTAAAATACTAAAGCTTAGTATAGCTAGAGTATTATTCTTTTCTAGAAATAATATTCTAGACTTTATTAAAAACTATAAAGCTACTACTAAAGTAGTAAGTATTATTAATACTTCTAAAGTACTAAATATTATATTCTATATAGATCTTTTTTTAAACTAATAATTAAACTTAACTTTCTAGTAAAATCTAGTAATAAATAAAAAAGTATTTAATTTACTATAGAGCTATAGATAAAAACTATTAAAACTTTCTAGATAACTAGATTAGCTAGATTATCTCTTTAATATTAATAATTAATAATCTTAACTATAAAGCTACTATAAAGTTTCTTTAATAAATTAATAATATTTAAACTAAAGCTATAAAATATAACTTTAATATTATAAATAGCTTCTAAATAATCTATATAACTATATTAAGATTTAATTAGTTAGTTTTAGATAAACTACTTTATTAATAAGATTAAATATTTATAAGTTATTTAAGAAAAGAGACTTTAATAAGTTTAAAATAAACTTAATAAATTAGCTTAGCTCTAAAGCTATTTAGAAATAGATTTTTTATATTATAACTTCTATGTATATTCTATTTCTTCTATTCCTAAAAGTCTTATAAAAAGATACTCTCTCCTCTCTGTAAGTAAAAAGGAGTAAACTTAAGCCTAATTAAAGTGTAAAGAGTATTTAGAGCTAGCTTTTAAACTAATAACTTTCTAACTTAGTAAAGATAGTAAATAACTAGAAAATATTCTCTAGGAGGGTTATTTAAGCTTCTCTAGCTATAAAAGATAACTAATTATTTTTAGTCTATTCTATAAAGATTAATAAAGAGAACTCTAAGCTATTTCCTTATAAATTATATAGTTAGTATTAATATATAAGCTATATAGATTATAACTTTAAAGAAAGCTATTATCTATAAAAGATAGCTAATAAATAAAATAGCTTAATCTAATATTTCTAAAAGTAGTATTTTTATAGTCCTTAGAATAATAAGTTCTCTATCTTTTAAATAATTATTATATTATCTAGATAAGAAAGTAAACTTAACTAAAAAACTATTATTATATACCTAAAGAATTAAGATAGCTATAAAGCTATAAAAGCTTAAGCTATTAAGATCTTTAAATAGAATATTAGTAAACCTTAGTTTATACTTATAAGAGTCTTCTAAGATTAAAATAACTTTAACTTAATTAAAATATTTTATAAGTTTATAGAAAAAAGTAGTATAATATCTAATAAAAAAGTAAGTAGTTAAGCTTCTATATTCTAGGTTTTAGTAGTTAATAAAAATAAATAGAGAAAACGCTTATATAACCTATTATAACTTAATAGTATAATAAAAGAGGATTTACTTAATTTTATAGCTTCTAAGCTTATAATTACTTATTTAAAAATATATAGAGTTAATCTATTTCTATAGAAGAAGTTAAAACTTTTAGATTTAAGTAAAATTAAAAAAGAATACTAAAATCTCTTTCTAAGAAGGTTTACTGTACTATTTAGAATATTAAGAATATTTCTACTATTTTGAGAAAGCTTTAAACTATAGAAACTTACTCTAAAAAGTCTTTAGTTTTACTAAAAAAAGCTATAAGAAATAGAAAGGTTTCTTATAGCTTAGAAAAATAAGAAAGAGATTTAAATATTAAAATAGGGGAAGAGTTATTTCTTAATTAAGCTTCTACTCTTTTTAATACCTTAGAACTAGAAAAAGTAGATAATTTAGAAAGAGAAATAATAATTAGTAATATAATTAAAGTTTCTCTTCTAAAGTTTATTTTAAAAATATTTTACTTAAAAGATAACTTCTAGCTAGTTACTTTTCTTAATAGCTAAAATAGAAAAACTATTAAAAATAAGAAACTAATTAATAAACTTATCTTACATAAGTTTTATAGCTTAGTTAGTTTTCTAGTTAAAGAAGTATATAAAATCTAGTCTAAGTATAAAGAAGAGTTTATTAGAAAGATATATACTTTTATAGATAACTTAGAAAGTGTTATTTATATACTTATTATTAATATATAACATCTTAATATAATAATAATAATAATAATATAAAAATAATCTACTTACTTAAATATTCTATATAAAATAAATAAATAGACTTTTATATATATAACCTTATATAAAAGTGTTTAGTTTATTATAACCTATAACTTTATAAATACTTATATAATCCTTTATATTATATAATCCTACTTATATAATTAAAAGCTTTACAGCTTATATTTCAAGTTATCTTTCCTCTCTTTTCTTTCTACTTTAAGATATAACCTGCTAACTATATTAACCAGAATCATTATAATATATTCCTTCTCTATTAATTATCTATATAAATAAATACTTATAAATGCTAAGGATTATTACTTTTTATTATAATATATCTCTATCTATAACTTTATACTATATAGGCATATATACTACGCCTCTAAATACTTTTATACTTATACTAACACTTATTCCTATTAATTTCACTAATTTTACTAAAACTTCTAAAAAAAGGGCTTAATAAACTAATTAGATAATTAAATATAATAATATAGTTTAAATATAAGACTATCTAAAGATCTTTATAGTTAAAGCTATAGTTCTTATAACTATAAACTAAATAGTATTTATAATTATTATACTATAGCTTATTTTAAAAGTTATTATTAGTAGAGAATATTCTAATAACTACTCTCTTATATAAAGTATTATTAATACTAGAGCTAAGTCTAGTTTTATTAGCTATAAATATATTTTAAACTATAATATCTCTATTTTAATAATAACTCTAACTATAAGAATAATAGCTAAAAGTAACTTAAAACTATATTTTATTAGAGCTTATTATATACTTATCTAGATTAATAACTATAAAGTTATAATAACTATAATAGTTATAAACCTTAAAATAGTTAATTATAACTTACTCTTTAAACTTCTTTACTATTTCTACTAAGTTTACTTTTAAGTACTCTAAATACTTTATTATTATAGTAATAAAAACTAAAGAGTATAAAAATAAAAGGCTTAAAAGAATTAATATTCTAGTTAGTTTTATATAGTTAGATTCTTTTTACTAAATTTAATATTATTTTCTAAAATAGGAAGACTATATATAAAATATTTATAATATATCTAAATTTATTAGTAACTAAGATAAGCTTAACTAAGATATAAATAATATATATAATGAGGTCTAAACTTACTATACTAACGTTATAATAGACTATAAAAAAGAATACCTCTTTACTTAAAAAAAGAAAGAAAACTTTCTTAAATAAAAAAGAGAGATTTCTTAGAATAGGTAGTACTTTACTCTAATTTTATTTTTAACTATACTTAATATTCTTAGTATAATATAAAAACAGTAGTTATTCTAATAATAGAAATTATTAAAGCTTATTTCTTTAAGAAGACTAAAAGTTAATAATATCTTAATAGTATTCTAAAAGACTAGAAGCTTTTTAATTTATACTAAGAAGATTATAAGACTAACTAAAGTTTTATAAAGATCTATATATTATATAAGTAAAAGGATAAGAAAATATATCTAGTTAATAATTTACTTTTAGATAACTTAGCTTTAGATAGTTAAAAAGACTAGAAAAAGATTTTAACTTAAGAAGTTAAAAGCTATTTTTAGCTTTCTAACTTCCTTTCTACTAGCTATATATTTATAATTTATAAAGTTTAACTAAGATATTTAGCTTATATTAGAGAGGTTTTTAAAGCTTAAAGTTACTTAGCTATATTTTTTACTAAGAGATATTAAAATACTAGAATATATTCTTATTAATAGAGAGGAAGCATTTATATAGGATTTCACTAAATATAGCTATATTAATCTATAAGTAGTTCTACTATAGAAGATTAAAACTATCTAATATATTACTTAGTAAAAGAAAGAAATTCTTATCCTAAAAGTTTTATAAAGTAAAGTTATTAATATATTTAGATTATAAGTTATATAGAGAGTATTTAAAGAGTTTTATAAGTTATATAGAAATACTTAGTTTCTTATTACTAAGCAAAATAGTAATATAAAGCTAATTAACTTATATATAAAACTTAATAAAATTAGTATTAGGGATTTTTTATTCCTTTAAGAGCTAATAAATTCTCTAAAGATTTTACTAATTATAAAATTATAAGTTTTTTAGACTTATTCTCTAGATATAACTAAGTTTCTTTTAATAAAAAAAGCTAAAACCTAACTATATTTACTACTCTTCTTAAGCTATTTAAAATATATACTTTACTATAAAATATAATAAATTCAGTTATTTAGTTTATAAAGGTTATTATAAAGATTTTTTATAACTTTATTTTAAATATTTACTAGCTTTTCTTAATAATATCTTTATTAGAAAGCTGAAAATAATATATAATAATAACTAGTTTATTAAGCTACTAGAGATATATTTATATATTTTTAAGTATTTTATAAACCTTAATATAATATTTTAGAATTTTAAACTTATTAGTATTACTATCTCTCTTAAGAAATCTTAAATTTACTAGCTTATTATTAACTTTCTTAGATATATAGTAAGTAATAAGAAATATAAGCTTAACTAGAATAAAGTTATTAAGATTCTTAAATAGGAAAAGTATAATAATATTATAGCTATTAAAAGTTTATTTAAGATTATTAGATTCTACTATATATAAATTAAAAACTATAGTACTATTTTAGGCTTATTTATAAGGCTTCTTTAAAAAGATATACTTTTTAAATAGGGTTTTAAGTAGTAATTAGCTATAAAAACTCTTAAGCTTTACTTAGTTAGCTTTCTATTATTTTAGCCTATTAATTATAATAAAAAAGTAAGTAAAATTTACTTTTTTACTAATATAAGCTCTAAGAAATAGAATACTATTCTTAAGTAATACTATTAGAATAAAAGATATATTACTAAGTATAAAAGTAGAATCTAGATAAATATAGCTCTTAACTATAATATAAGTAAACTAGAGCTTTAGTTAGTTTTACTTATTTTTAAGAAGCTTTAGAATTATTTTTATAAAGTATAGTTTATTTTAGAGACTAATATAAAAGTTTTTATAGACTAGATTAATAGTACTATTTTAGATTTACTAAGTACTATTTTTATATAATAGATTATTTAGATTAAGATATTTAACTTTAATATTTAATATATACTTAGTATAAAAATAGTACTATAGATAGCTTTTTATAAAAACTAGCTAGAAAATCTAATATCTATAAAGCTAAATAGAAAGAAGATTTAAATAAAATAATTAATAACTCTATTTATATTATAAAGCTAGATAAAAACCTATACTTAAGAGAAAGAGACTTATTAAGCTCTAAATAAACTTAGTTTTAAAGATCTTAGTAGATTACTAAATATTTAGCTTTTTTAAGCTAACTAAAGATAGTAGCTTAGTATAATTTTAGTAAGTTTAAATAATATATAGTATAATATATTTTTTAAGATAGCTTTCTTTTTAAAAGAATATAAAAATAAATCTTATACTAAGAAAAGTAGTAAATAATAAAAAAAAGTAAAAGAAACTTATTTAGTATATATATAAAAAGAAATTATTATAGAAAAGATATTATATATAAAGCTTAGAGAATAGTATATTTAGGAAAATATATACTAAATAATAAGTAACTAGATAAAAAGCTACTTTTTATATACTTAAACTTAATTATATTAATTTAAAGATCTCTATACTTTTTCTATACTCTTAAGTATTCTTTTTTAGTATATTTATATAGATATCTAGAAAATTAGTAACTATTCTTTAGCTAAAGCTTATAATATATTAACTAGCTATATTAAAGCTTATTAGCTACTAAAGAATATTAACTCTAAGATAATAGCTAAGTTTATTTAAAAAGATATTATTTACTAGTATAGGATTTATAAGCTTCTTATTATTAATAAAAGTTCTAAAAATAAAAGGTTTATTAAAAAGCTTAATTAAATCTATAAGAGATAATATCTTATTATTTTAGTATATAACTTAAAAGTAAATAGACTTATTAAAAAAGGTTATTAGCTTTTTATTTATATTTTAATAACTTAGTTAGACTTTAGTACTAAGAATTAGACTTCTATTCTTTATATAGCTCTTTTTACTAATTAAATATTAGTTAGGTTTTTCTATTAATTATTCCTCTTTTTATTTTATTTATAAATATAATTTAGTTATTCTAATTAAGATAAAAAGTATTACTTAGTAAGTATTAGACTAGTTAAAGATTATAGATATAGAAACTAAGCTTCTTTTATATATATAAATGTTTAAATAACTTAATTCTAATTACTATATTACTCTTAAATATATTATAAAGTAGTATTATTAAGTAGCTAAGAACTATAATTAAAGAAATAAATATAAAATATAATACTAAGAACTATAAATAGGAGATATTATTCTTATATATAACATAAAAGTATCTATTAATAAAAGCTCCTCTAGTAAGCTTAGTGTTTATTAGCTTAGCCTTTTTTATATTTAGAGAATTTCTCTTTATATATTTTCTTATTTTCTAGAGATATTTACTAAGCTACTTAGTAAAAGAACTATTACTAGTAACTACTTAAAGAAATTTATAGTAAATAAAAATAGCTATCTAGATAATATTTCTAAAATAGAAGTCTAACTAAACCTTAATAAAGCTATAACTAAGGTTTTCCTTATTATAAACTGTTAGCATAGGTATAAAGGTATTCAGGGGTGTAGTATATGCGCCTATATAGTATAGGGTTATAGATGGAGATATGTTATGATAAAAAGTGATAATCCTCAGCATTTATAGGCATTTATTTGTATAGATAATTGATAGAGAAGGAATGTATTGTGATGATTCTGGTTGATGTTGTTGGCAGGTTACATTCTAAGGTAGGGAAAAAGGAGGGGAAAGATAACCTGAAACATAAGCTGTAAAGCTCTTAATTATATAAGTAGGATTACATAATATAAGGGATTACGTAAGCATTTATATAGTTATAGGTTATAATAAACTAAACACTTTTATATAAGGTTATATATATAAAAGTCTATTTGTTTATTTTATATAGAATTTAAGTAAGTAGATTATTCTTATATTATTATTATTATTATATTAAGACGTTATATGTTATAAAACTAACTAAACTTTAATATACTAAGCTTAGTAGAGATTTCTAACCTTAATAAACTTTCTATACTAAAAAGAAGTAGAGATAAATAATTAAAGCTATAAAAATATAATTAAGTAATTATAAAATAAAATTAAACTTTATAAATTAAGATTAATAAATAGTAAAAAAAGAATAAGTTAGTAGTAAGTATTTCTATAAAAAATAAAGAATTTAATAACTAATATAAGAATATAGAAGACTAAAAGATAGCTAAGTTTATATATTTATAAGTTTTTATCTATTTTAAGTAAATAACTTTATATTTAATATATTTTATTATTATTTTATATTATTTTTATAATAATATTACTTATATTATTTCTTTTACTTAAGATATACTTATTATAAAAAAAAGAGAGATATAAAAATAATAAAAACTAATTATATATAAAAACTAAAAACACTAAAAACCTAAAAAAAACTAATACTAATCTCTAAAAACTTTAAACTAAAGATAAACTAAATACTTTATTATATAGCTTTATTATTAGAACTACTATTATAACTTTCTTTATTTATCTTTTTACTTATAATACTCCCTTAACTCCTACTTTAAATAACTTTTCTATTTTTACTTTTATAATAGTATAATATAATATAAAAAGCTAAAGTTTTATTATATTTATATTATACTTTTAAGATATTAAGTTTATTAAAAAATAAACTATATAAAAAGAAAGGCTTATTTTTAGAGAGAACTTCTTTTTTTAAGAAATAAAATAACTTTACTACTCTATCTAAGGAGTATTATTAAGAATATTCTTTTAAAGATTACTTTTTTTAATATATCTAACTTAGTTTATCTCTTTCTAGTTATAGTTAAGCTTATATAAATAAAATAATCTCTTTTTATAGTAAATATAATTTAAATAAAACTTATTCTATTTAGTTTAATAAGAAATATACTCCTAGAATAGAGAAGTAATAATAATAATATTTCTAGTATTAGTTTTCTTAAATATTATTTTTCTCTATTATTTAAAATATTTATTATAAAGCTAGAAGTTATAAGTATTATAATAAATTAATAAAGCTTTAATAGTTTAGACTTTTAAGCTTCTAGTATATTAACTTTAAAGTTTAGTATAGCTATTAATAATATATATTTCTTAAGTAAAGAATAGCTAATTAGGAAATACTTTTTTATTTTAAGTTAGAGCTATATATATTAAAGTAAACTTTATAAGTAAATATTAAAACTATATAGTAATACTTTCTTTATATTTATTTAGTTTTAGCTTATCTATAAAGTTAACTTATATTAGACTATTAATAAGACTTAAAATAAGTATCTATTTAAGAAACAAGCTTATTTATAGGTTAGTAAAAACCTAGTTAAAGCGAAAGGAATATATAACTAAAGTAGTTATAATAGCTTAATACTAATAATATTTCCTATTCTTATTCTTATAAAAAGCAGTAACTAAGATAAATAAGAAAAGAAAAGGTTTAAATAATATATTAAGAGTAGTTTTAAAAGAGTTACTAAGGTTAATCTTAATATCTATATTATAATAATTAGAAGGTTAAAGTTATAGTTATAAAGGGTTAGTTAAGCTAGGGTTTATAAAGATAGATATATTATATAAAAGAAAGAAAAAATATAGCTAAGTAGAAAAGAAATATCTTTTTATATCTAAAAAGAGAGGTAGTTAATAATAATAAACAGTAGTTATAATAATTAAAAAGTATATTTACTATAGTAATCTATTAATAAAATAAAAACTAATAACTTAAAAGACTTTTTACTATTAATTTAAAGTTAACTAAGCTAAAAAGAATATATTTATTTAAGTATAAATAGTAAGAGTAATAGAGAATATATTATTTAAAAAGTACTACTACTTATAAAAAAGAGGCTTACTATTCTAAATATTTTATAATTAATCTTTAAAAGTTTACTTCACTTTAAGTAGTTTACTACTATAAATATTAGCTTTCTCTTCTTAAATTTATAAGCTTAATACTCTATAATAAGAAACTATTCTAAAAATACGACTAACTATTATAATTAATAAATTTATCCCCTTCTTAACTTCCTTTTTTTAACCTAACTTCACTTAAAAATATTAATATCTATAATTAAACTAATAACTATAAACTAACTTTACTTTTAGTAAACTATTTTATAAGCTTAACTAGCTCTTTCTATACCTAAAAAGTATAAAATTAGAAAGTATATTAACTACTAGCGCTAAAAACCTCTTTATTACTATCTATAAAAAGAAGTATTTTAACTTAAATAACTTATAATAAACTACTTTATATATAATAAACTTTCTTTTTATAATAACTACTTTTATATTTTATTTGAATATTTTAATTAAGCCTAATTATTACTTTATTAACTTATTCTTTCCTTTTTAACTTTTAAAATATTTCTACTAATATATAGTAATTGTTTTATAATAATTTATTACTAAGTTATTTTATATTTTAACTCTAATTTCTTTTCTACTTACTAGAGAATTTCCTATTTACTTAATATATATAAAACTAACTAAATCTCTCTATTTAATAAAACTTTTTCTTTATTTTTAATAATAACTTTATTATATCTTATTAATTTTCCTTAATCTTTTCTTTTCTTTAATCCTTTTTTAATATAACTTCTAGAATAATTTATAGGATATTAAAAAGATTAAAAGTATATATAAAGATCTTTAGATTTATATTTTATAGTTATAAAAAGTAGTTAGTTAAGCTTTAAATAACTAAATAAACTTAAGAACTTATAAGAAAACCTTTAAAAAGCTAGAAATATCTTATTATAGATATTTATTTAAACTAAAAAAGAGAACTTAATAGTAGTTAGAAAAGTCTTATTATCTTTTTATTATTAATAATAGTTTTTTTAATACTTAGTTTAATATAATAGAACTAATTAAAATACTAATTAACCTTTATAGCCTAAGAAATACTTCTAAGCTAGGAGTTACTAAAGATTTCTCTACGTTTTAGTAAATATAGAGAACTTATAATATAATAAATATAAAGCTAATTAAGTAATAGAGTAAAGGTTTCTAATACTTTAATAAGATTTAGTACTAGAATAACTAGAATTAAGCTATATAGAAATAAATATTTCTAGACTTTTATAACTTATTAAGATATTTTTAGAGAAGTAAAAAGCTAGAATTAGATTATATTAAGTTAGTATATAAACTTATAATAAGAGATATTAAAAGTAATAGATATACTAAGATTTTTATTATATAAACTTCTTAGTTTAGTTAGAACTTAGTATTCTTTTATAAAAAAAATAATAATTTCTTTATAAGCTAGGATTTTATTATCTTTATTAAATATACTAAAGTATAAAGTTAAGCTATAGTTATAGTTATTAACTAGAAAAATAGCTTCTATTTTTATTTAAATAGTATTTAGGATAAATATACTTAAGCTATAAAAGTAGGAACTTCTAAGATAATTTTTTAAGATATAGTAAAGATAATTAAAAACTAGTATAAAGTTTATAAAGTACTAATAGAGACTTAAGATCTTATTAATTATACTTTATTTATTATTCCTTAACTTTAACTTAAAAATAAGCTTAGAAAATCCTAGAATTTATAGAAATATAGCTTTATATTATTAATTTTATTTATTATATTCTATAGGAAGGAAATTCTAATATTAAGAGGTTTTAGTTATAATAAGCTTTAGACTATTAGATTACTAAGCTAAACTACTATAAATTACTCTATAATTATTAAGTTAAGCTTCTAATTAATAAATTTAGCTTTTATAATAGCTTAATTAAGAGATTTTAAGCTAAGCTTAACTAATTACTAAAGAAGTTTTTAGAAACTAAAAAAGCTATAATAAAGAATTTAAAGTTTTATAGAACTTAAGAAGTATAAAAATAGAGAGAAGAAAGATTATTTCTAGTATAGCTTAGTTAGCTTTTAGTTATAAAAAGATTAGTATTAATTATAGAGGAAGATATAAAACTAGCTTTAAATACTTATAACCTAGATATTTACTTATAATAAGAGGATTTAGTATATTTAACTTTTTTAAAGATATACGAGAAGATTACCTTTTTAAATACTAAAAATAAGAGATAGATTAGTAAATATATATAGAAAATATATAGTAAAAGCTTTATTATACTAAACTTAAGTAATATATTTAAAACTCAACTTTCTTTAAAATTAGAGATTTAATAAATATATTTTAGAGGAATTCTTTATTTACTAAAATAACTTTATAAAAGATATTATATAAGTAATATAGTTTTAAGACTTTTATTTATTTCTAATTATACTAGATAGATAGTTTAAACCTAGTATATAATATACTAAAAAGCTATAAGAAAAAGATATAGATAATACTTAAGTTAAATAAGAATTTACTAAAAAGCTTATAAGAAGTAAAGCTTCTAATAATAAGGTTTTTAAAGTATAAAAGAATATGATATATAAAGTAAAGCTAATTAAGTCTTCCTCTTTTTATCTAAAGAAAGACTTAAGATATATAGAAAAAAGTAAGGTTTTAAAATTTCTAGTATTTTAATTTTAAAGTAATAAATTATATAAAAGGTTTTATAAGTATTAAGTATTATTATAAAAGGAAATAGCTTATATAAATAGATAGAGGTTTAGTTAGTTTTTAATAAAAAAGACTAAGTAAATAAATAAAAAATATATTTATTTTTATAAAATTCTTATTTTTCTTAATAATTTTAGTAACTAGTTTTTTAAAAGAACTACTAAAATCTTTTAGTTTAACTTATAGTAAAAATCTACTAAGTTCTACTTTTTAAAAACTAAATAAAAATAGGCGTTTTTAGGCTTTTTTAGCTTTAGTTAAGCTTATTTTTTATCTTTCTTTCTAATCTTTACTATACTTCTTAGGTTATTTAAAGCTAAAAAGAAGTAGAATACTATAGAAATAACGCTACTAAACTTCTTTTTAGTAGCTTATTTTCTCCTAAGAAGTTATATAACTTAAGGGATAATAAAGATAGAAGTTATAGATAAAGTATAATTTAGTTAAGTTTATATTTATATACTTATTTTTGTATCTTTTATAGTTAGCTAGAGAATTAATATATAAAGTATTTAGGTATTTTTAGGGGGTTTTCCCCTAAAGTGGGGTGCTTAGTATAATTAATAAGTTTTCTCCTTTACCTTATTACAAAATACTACTTATAGCTTTATTATAGTTTATAAGAGAATAGAATAAAAAATAGATTTTAAATTATATTTCTTTTTAACTTCTCTACTCTTTATAACCTTTTTACTTTTATTAAGTTTAGTAATTTTAATTCTTATAAAATAACTTAAATTAGTAACTTAATTATTAAAATAGTAAAATAAAATAAAAAGTTTATAATAATAAAAGAATTTTAAAATAATAGAATAGAGATAAAAAACTTACTCTTAAATATAAAGCTTTTAAGTTTTAAAAAAGCTAGAGAAGTATTACTACTCTTTTTTTTTCTTTTTTCTTTTTCTATTTTGTCTTAATAAAAGTAGTTTTTATTTTAGTTTATTATAACTATATATTTAGTTTTAGTTTTTTTTAACTATTTAAACATAATATAATTAGTATTAAAAATATTATTATAAATAAAAACTAAATATTAAATTACTATATATTATATATATATATAATTAAAATAAGTAATATATATATTTATAGTATTATAAATAGAAAAAGAAAATTAAGAAGTAGAAATAATATAAAAGATATTATTATTACTATTTTACTATTTTAATAACTATTTTAATATTTATAATTTTAATTATAATAGAAAATATATAAAAAGAGGTATTTCTTTTTATAATTTAATAATAAAACTATAAAATAATCTTTTTATTAGTTTTTTTTATTAATTACTTCTCTTTATATCTATTTATATAACTTAAACTTATATAAAATAATATAATATTAGTTATATAAAATTAAAGTTTATAAGTTTTTTTAAACTTAGAGAAATATATTAATATTTCTTAAATATTTAAAATAGTTTTATATCTAGAAAAAAATATATATAACCTATTTTCTAATTTACTTTTCTAAACTAATAATATTTTAATATATTAATTTCTAATCTATAAAAAACCTTATATTAGACTCTAATTTAGAGTAATATAAGCTATTTTATTCACACAGATACTATACGTACGTTATAGTTAGTTTACGACACTTTGGTAATGCCGCGTTAAGGTTCTCGGGAAGCTATCAGGTTCTGAACATTGATGGGATGCCATCCATCTTAGCGCACAGCGGATATGATGTTGGAATAGTGGCAAGTGTCAGTGCTGTCTTGCCTATAGACCGCGATGTTGCTAATGCTCTGGTGGCCACGAAAAAATATCTCCACTGCTGAACGAAGCTGTTGGAGATTTATAACTTTTTTGTCAAGGCGACGAAACCAGTCGAAACGCTCAGCGATATGGTGAATGATCATGTTCACAACGGGCAACCCCTTCCTATGGAAGAGCAAGAATCTCAGCACAAAAGCCTGTGTAAGAGTCTTGGTCACAAATGGGTCCGATTCTTTGAGACCTTGGATGAGCAGTCGAACGCAGAATCTTCAGCGGATGACGACTTCAGTGCTCTCTTTTCTCGATGGGTACGCCGTGAAGCGAGAAAGCAGCGAGCATTTCTGAACGTCAGATATACATGTACTTTCCGTCGGACCGAGGAATCCATTTGTTACGGCGTTCCGTATCTTCTTCAAAGATACCTAGAATCCGAGACTGATGAACATCTTTCCGGAAGGCGAATAGCTATCACAGATAGCGGAGAATGTGCGGTCGTCCCAGGACAAGCTCGCGAGGGCGATACTATAATTTCTATAACGGATCCTGTTTTTAATGTACGTTCCTGCCCACTTCTCATCGTTCGGCAGAAGGAGGAAGAAGGATCCCAAGAAATCGATGCCAGAATCATGGACGCAATACACTACCACAAGTCACAGCCAAGCGACCGAACCCCGATTCTCTATGAACGGCAAAAGTGGTCGGCTTTCATGGCCCGGAAAGCTGATTGTGTCGAGCACTATGGGGTGATTGGACAAGGCTATGTTGATAGGCCCTTGGAAAATTGGTACTACCCAATGGAGGAACAGATGCATGTGTTTGCGCTGCATTGAAATGTATCAGACAAGACAAGAGAAGAGAGGAGGGTTACGCGCGGGGAGAGACATTTCTACATATCTCAGCACATAACAGCGCCCATAGCATGGTTTATGTCTAGAGACTGCCCAATTCTCCTGTGTCTGAGCGACTGCATCTCCTGCATACCAGGTGACTGATGAGGACGAGGACGAGGACGAGGACGACAGACGATAGTAACAGGTAATAACAATAGTAGTAATTAGAGTAGTAATGATAGCAATAACGATAGTGATAACGGCAATAGCGACTTCACCAGAAACGACGATAGCGAGCACACGAAAAATAGGGGGTCTGTATTTCTATATCTCTCTGGTGGTATAACGGTCTATTATCAGGGCTGTAACATGTGCTCCAAAAGAGTTAACAAGAGTAGGCCTCATCATCTATATCTTCAGACATAGGCCATGTGAGCCTTCGATAATTGTTACACCCGATCTCCCTCCCATCTCGGAGCATTCAATATCAACGCCATCAAAGACCCAGACAGCAACGCCGTGACAGGCACAGTAATAAACCACCCAAAATAAATCCACGCCACCAGCCTGGGGTTAATACACCTCCAATCCCCATTCGCAAGTCCAACCCCCACCGTCGCGCCCGCGATACACTGCGTCGTCGACACAGGCAACGCCAGCCGCGTCGCCATCAGCACCGTAATCGCGCTCGCCAGCTCCATCACGAACCCGCGGCTCGGCGAGATCAGCGTCAGCCTATGGCCCAGGTTGCGCATCACATGGTACCCGTACGTCCAGCCCCAGCGATTGCGCCGCCGCCAAAACACAGAATCCACAGCGGCACGCCGACGGCAGTCTCTACTTTCCCCGAGCGCCAGATATCGTAGGCCGTCGCGAAGGGCCCGATGGAGTTTGGCCACGTCGTTGGCGCCGTGGATGAAGGACGCCGTGGACGCGGTGAGGATCTGCAGCGCGCTGTACATGTACTCGGCGCGGTTGTCGTAGTGCGGCGCGCGCGCGTGCATGTCCTCGATGTCCCAGCTGAGGAGGGCGTTGCGCTTCTGCAGGCTGACAACGTCCTTCTCGAGGCCGCGGAGGACGAGACGGTTGAGGCGCCAGAGGAGGACTGGCAGGCTGTTCCAGGGCCCGGCGGGGCGCGGGGGGATGATGTCCTCTGAGGAGCGGCGGCTGGATGAGGAAGAAGGGGTTTGCGGGAGGGCGAGCGCCGGGGAGGGGAGGAGGACGGCGGGCGGCTCGTCTTTGAAGAGGTCGGAGGGCGTCTGACTTGTCTGGATCGATTCGAGGAGGGTCTCGGAGGCGCGAACGTAGGCGAGCTCGTCGGCGGTGAGGTGGCCGCGGTAGTAGTCTTTGATGTTGATCTTGTTGATGCCCGGCGGGGGCGGAGGGGGCGGCGGACGGTTGAGGAGCCAGGGGCCTTTCCACATCATTGTCCACTCGAGCTGCCAGTCCTCGTTGACGATTTTGCGCCAGAGGTAGGGGAGGACGAAGAATGCCTGGAGAGAAGTTGCGCCGGTTGCGACGGAGAAGACGGCGATGAGGATCTGGGCGGGGGTGAGTTCGACCTCGGTCTGGACTCCTTTCCACGCCATGAGCACTGGCAACCGTATTAGTGATAGGCGTATCCAAATAGCTGATGGCTTTGTTTACTTGTCAACGCTCCAAAGGTCAGGAACGTGTAGAACGGTATTGAGTAGAACGCCTTTCGCACCGCGTTCGTCTTCGTCAGGACGAACTTCTTGGTCACAGAGAAGAGCACCGCTCCCAGGACGCCCGACAGCCCCGGCGCGATGACCCACGCCGCAAGACCTGCGACACGCCGTCCCAGCCCCACGAGATCTTGTCGATGCCAACGGACGCGGTCGCGGCGCCGACGATGCCGCCGATGATGGAGTGCGTCGAGATGGGCAGGCCGTTGCGCGTCGCGACGCTGAGAGGGGACCCGAAGATGGCGCACATCATGACGAGCAGCAGCACGCTCGGGCGGTCGTCGTAGAGGTGCGGGTCGATGATGCGGTTGCGGATCGTGTCGGCGACGCGGGAGCCGATGGAGACGGAGCCCCGAACTCGGCGAAGGTGGCGATGACCATGGCCTGCTTCATGGTCAGGGAGCGGGAGGAGACGGAGGTCGCGAAGGAGTTGGCGACGTCGTTTGCGCCTGGGCTGCGTCAGTGGGTGCTGGTCCGGGGCCGATTTGAGCGCTTTGCGGAGGGAGAGGCTCGAGATGGGATGACTTACCAATGTTCCAGGCATCGAGAAAGGAGAATGGTGGCTATCGCAAAGATGTAGTCATATTGATGGAGGACTGCGGCCATGACGGCTCGCCTGGCGCACGGCGGCCCGGAGGTGCGGCGTTGGAAAGTGGAAGAAGCTCGTCCCGGCTCTGGGTACGTTCGGCGGGGCCAGTCCGGCGGACACGGCGCGGCCGCGTTAATGGGGACTCATGTCGCGAGTCAAGCCCTCAAAACATTCTCTTTGTGGTGATTCTGTTTTTGATGCAACTCAGCGGTACGCGATGAGGAACGAGCACGACAGATGATCCGCGTTGGAGATTGCGGGAGTGGATGCTGCGAGCGTCCGGGGGGGCCAGGGAACGGTTATATGGATTGCGCATTCCGGATTGCCGTAAGCCGAAAGCTCCAAATCAGGGCGGGCTTCTCCCAAAGGATTGGCAACGATGTGGTATCAGGGATCTTGGTGTGCCTGGATGGGTTGCGTGGGCGAGATGACAGGCGCATGCTTCTGGGCTGCCTTGTCCGCCCGGCTGGCCTCGCGTTAGTGACATGGCTGCTGAGAGACCAAGACACGGGACGTCGATGACAGGCTAGATAAGCTGTCTTGGAAGCTTCATATTGCTGACCGACGGGGGCGGAGCCGGCGGACGCGAAATGGCGAAATACTGCACACTTTGGGTGCTCGGTATGCCATTTCCACTCGGGAGGCTCGGTCGCCATGCAACAATGGTGGCATGATCAACCTGCAATGGCTGGAGCAGCAGCTCTGGCAAAGTCATTGTGACACGAAAGATGTGCGAGAGCTGAAGAGCTTGGCGGACGTTGAAAAAGGAGCCAATCGATTGCCGGGATTCGAGCACGCTTCGCAACGATGTGGATGCGAGCTCGTCAAGACCCACAACCCACGCGGGCGCCGGGATAGAGGAGGACATGGGCTGTTCCTGTTTGGGGCTGCTGTTGGTGTTCTCCTGCATTCTGATCTCCTGAAACTCGGGCAAAGATGATCTTGGAGGGCTTTTTATTTTCAACGTGTTAAGTAAGATGGAACTTATTCGCGATGAGTCCGTCATGTTCGGCGTCCTTGCCGGCGCTTCAAACGACTTGCAACCTGCGTCACCAACTCTTCTGTGCGTACTAGATGAGCAATCCATGGTTGCTGACCGAGAAAACTATTCACGCCGTGGTCTTCAAAGTACCCAAAACCACTGCAGAAGTCCTCGTGGTATCATGAAATACGCCACATCACTGCCAAGTTCCTCACCATTGGCACCAAGGCATTCAAAGTACGGTCTTGCTGCAGGCTTCTCATGACAATCCCCCGGCACGCGGCAGGCTGTATGCCTACATGTGGGTCTTGCATGCACAAAGCCTTCGGTGACGGTTCAGGGCGGCAGCGGCGAGTCTTCTTCCTCCTCACGGAGCCCAGTTACATCGAGGCTCTTGAAACCTTTCATCGAAATTGAAAGACACACTCTTGAAGTTATCTGAAGTGCATGTTTGAACCTAACACCAGAAGAACCGAAGCATTAAAAAAGAATTGTTCATCTCTCATTGATTACCCGACCCGTTACGCTATGCATGTTCTCTTCGCTACTCAAATTCCAATGGCTAGACTTTTGCCAGCCCCCAACCTCCTTTTGCAATACGGCAAGCAATTAAGAATGATGTTCCCAAGAACAAGCAGAGACCACCGAATATGAAGGCGTAAGTGTACTCGCCACCGCCGATTTTGATCAACGCGCCGGCGAGAGGGGGACCAGTTAGGTTGGCAAAGCTGACGATGGAGTACACCATACCCATCCGTGTGCCTGCCTTACGAAGGTCGGTTGTCAAAGACGAAAGGGCGGCTGGAAAGAGACCTTGAACCGTGGCTCCAAAGATGCCTATCAGTCGAAAACGCGTTAGTCATGTTCATAACTAAGCTCGATTACGGCAAGCTGGGAAGTTGCTCGATATTGACGTACCGTATATCACAGCCCAGGCGTACAATCCAGCGGCACTTTTGATTGCCATCCAAGAAAACAAAAGAACAGTGCAGACTGCAGCAGCAGGCGTGACGACGTTGAGAGGTCCCAGGAACAGATCTGCGAGAAAGCCGGGTATGACGCGGCCAATCGCTCCAACTCCGTTCATTATCATCAGGATATCGATCGACGTATCATAGGAGAACGACAGCTTGTCTCGACTGAAGGGGCCGATGCTACTTCGTGTCAGTGTCTGATGCTAAAGGGGTTATTAGTGTTGTGGCTTACTAGTAAAAGGCGAAATACACACCCCAGAAGTTCTGAACAGCGGTCAGCATCCCCCGGGTGACAGTCGAGTCCTTCAAAGGGAACATACAAAGAACATGCCAATCGTGAACAAGAGATAGGGCTTCTCCTTGAAAGCCGACAACTCGACAAGCGAGCCGGCACGTCTCGGTCGAAGCCGAGCCCTCATGAAGATGTTGGCAACCAGCAAAGTCACAAGCTGCACCAGCGCCATCACCCGCATCGTCCACCCGAAACCAATCTTGGGCAGGAGCTGGCGCGCCATGACCGGATATATCATGCCTCCCGTAGCCGAGCCGCTGATGGCAATCCCAATAGCCAAGTTCCGCCGGCGCTTGAAGTACGTCGACAGGACAGCCATGACCGGGCAAAACAGCCCGCCCATGCCGAGCCCGATGCAGAGCCCCTGAGACAGGAACAGCTGCCAGTATTCGGTCGCGAAAGACGCGGTCAAGCTCCCGACACAACAAGCGCCGACCCGATGCCGAAGACGGTGCGGAAGTATCCCGCGTCCGTGAGTCGTCCGGTGAAGACGCCGACGACGAAGAGGAAGAAGACCTGCATCGAGCCGATCCAACTGATGTCCGATGCCGGCCGGGAGAGGTAGTCGCGGTAGAAGGTCTGAAGATGCCGAAGGAGTTGATGGTGCCCCATGTATTCACAACGACGAGGTGTGCCATGAGAGCTTGCGTCCAGGCTTGCAGACCACCGTCTGGTGGTGGTTCGTCGGCGTCGGCGGGGGAGGTCTTGGAGGCTTCTTTCGTTGGGGCATTTTGTTCGATGTCTTCGTCTGATGTGTCGAATATTACGGATGTTGAAGGTGATGGGTGGGAGCTGGAGGTGTTGTCGGGTTGAGTTTTATCTTTTGAGTATTGCCCTGCTCGGGGCTGCGTGGTGTCTTCCATGATAACGGGGATAATTGTCCGAATGCCACAATATGCACAACAAAGGATGTCGTCGAAGCAAAGAAACTTCAGTTGTTGATTCACATAATACACACCAAGAGAGTAAATATGTAACCAAGCTAGACATTAGTTTATATCCTCAGCAGCCGCCGAGGGCACACAACTAGCCAACATCCCATTTCCAGCGTCGCTATCGTCGTGGCACTTACACCTCCCATGTCTGCCGCCGCAAGCCGAAGCGCTCAGCCCAAGCGACGACCCGATAACTTTTCGAGAATATCAAAAGGAACACTCTTAAAGCCCCGTGCTCTGACTCAGGATGCCCAAGTTTTCCGGACGAGGGGTTTCCCGCACCAATCCCCTTACACCACGAGTTTCCCGGCATTTCCCCGGTGAGTTTTCCGGCGACCGGCGAACTTTCCCGCGGGGAAGATAGCGAACAGGGGCATGAGTTGCACTCAACGCCGTCAGAGCTTCGGAAAGCGACGCAAAATTTGTTTTCGGCGGAGATATCGTTGCTTCAGATTTCCACTTCGGGATGTTAGTCGCTCGGTTTACGTCGGCGTGCGGACTGGTGTCCTGGTCTCAGTCTGCCTCCTGACTTGACAGAACATCTTGGCCCTATTCTCGGGTGTAAGTGGCCGATAGCTGGTTTCGATTTCTTAAATACTTAGAACATGTACCCATCTATTCCTTGAGTGCTACTAGAACATGAATTTCCCCAGCTTTGGCTAGCCCTTCTGCAGTTTTTGTTGACTATCAATATCCTGTCGGTGAGAAAAAGCGCCGGTTGTTGCTGGTTTGTGGCAATCCCACACATCTTGAACAGGACACAGTAAGGTAGCCCAGCTGTACTCAGTGGGATGTACGGCGGCACTGTGCACTTATTAAGCCGGTCATAGCTGCATTTCAAACGATAACTCAAGTCCATGGAGGGCCGCTGGTAATCTTTAGACGAACGTTTGAAGGAAGCATCCGAAGTTCTGAGGCGCAATCATTCGTAGGTTTGACGGTCAGAAGAATCAAAGTTAAATGACAACAGAATGAAAGCAGCTACATGCTTACGACTCATCTCCGTTCAAAGTAGCAAAGTACTCCACCACCGCCGTTGCCTCCTGACTTTCTGCCCAATCTATTGCCGTGTAGCCATCCACTTTCTGATGTATCGACGCACCCGCCTCCACAATCCGCCTCACCACAGCAATATTATCTTCGTATGCCGCCTGATGCAACGCATTATGTAGGTATCTTGAAGACCTGTCCACATGCGCACCATGCTCGATGAGCGCGAGGGCTATGTCTCGATGCTCATAAGCCCACGCGTGCTCCCACAGCGTGACGTCGCTATAGGGCGACTTCTCCATATCTACTCCGTGGTCTAACAAGATCTTCAGACAGTCTATATGGCCAAACTCAATGGCCATACAGATGGGTGTGCGGTTGAAGGAGGTGGTCATCTCAATATCGGCGCCCGCCTCGAGGAGCATCTTGACCACGTCCGCACGGCCGTATCTACACGCCTCGTGGAGCGGTGTACCGGTAAATGCAGAAGACGTGTTGATCTCTTCTAAGCTGACATTTGCGATTCTCGCCTGCAAAATCTCGGACGGGTCTGCGACGACAGCCTCCCTGAGGGACTTTTTGATCCGAACGCCGACTGTGTTGCTGTACCCCTCGGCCTTCTTGAGCAACTCCAAAATATCTGGTCGCCTTTTTAACGTGGCGATGTCCACGGGAGTTCGGTCTTCGTTGTCCTTGATGTCACACCGAGCGCCCGCAGCCACGAGGATACCGACCCCATGGGATCGAGAATTTTGCAACTGTCATGAAGGGGGTCTCTCCTGAGTCCCCTTGTGCATTGATCTCAACATCGGGGACGTCCTTGAGGAAGTACTCCATGGTGCGCCATGAGCGGTTCACGGCGGCCGAGTGAAGGACCGTCCGGCCAAGGAAATCTCGACGCTCGATGTCCATGCCTCGCTCAATTAGCAACTCAACGGCCTCTTGTACATCCTCGTCCACGGCACGCATCAAAGCATTACCCTGGTATGAATCTTGATAATTGAGGTCGGCGCCACGATCGAGAAGCATCTCCATGCAATCCGTGTACCCATAGTGCGCACCAAAATAGAGAGGCGTCCAGCCTTGCCCTGGCTCCGTACCGTCGACCTCTATATCCTTGCGTCCGAGAAGGTGCTTGATTGCCGGAATGTTTCGCCAAACGACGGCAATATGTAGGCGTGAGACCCCCTAACTTGCCGTCATCCGGGAGGTTGACATCTACATCTTTCCGCGCAACAAGCTTCTTGATGATAGAAGGATTGGCTGACTTGATCGAGGTTATGAGCGCCGAAGAGGTGGAGCCGTCAGACGGAATTGCGTTTATGTTGACATCGTTTTCTCGCAGCAACCGGGTTACAAGTGACTCGGCGTCCAAGCCTACTGCACGAATCAGAGCTGTCGATCCATTATCGCAGGCGAGCGAAGCATCCGCTCCGGCCTCGAGTAGACTTTTCAACTCTGGCAGCGCCACGTTGCCCCGATCAGCGGCATACATCAGTGGCGTGGCGCCGAAGAAATCCCGAGTGTCAATTTCCTCCCCTTCATCGATGAGAATAGATACGACATCGGCAAGACCCAGATAAACGGCGACGTGCAGAGCCGAAACATCCGCCTCGATGCTCCACTCCGGATCCAGATAGTACATTGCCTGGACGAAGGAGTTCCGGGCATCCGACAGCAGAAATCCCGCAGCCCGATTATCGTCGTCCTTCGCGCGGCTCCTGGCAACGTGCTTGAAGGATTGTAGCACCGCGTATTCAATCAGGGGATAAGCTTTACGAATCAGAAATAGAGCCCTCTGGTCGGGCCCCGAGAGTTCTCTGAGAACCTTCATGTTCAGATAATGAAGGCAGTCGTGAGCAATGACTCCATCGCCCTTGGGATACAGCTTATCCCTTCGCTCCACGAAGAACCTGCTTGTCGTCGGATGAATGACTTTCACAAAGTCGCCGCTGTCGATGAAAAGGAGCCCTGCGCTCCAGGTGGTAATTTCACGCACGGGGAGGATGTCATCCTCGTCGATTTCCTCAATGCCTGGATGAATGGCGAGGGCATGGCCGAGCTCGGCAATGCTCAGCGGCCTTTGTCCCCATGCAATCCAGAGCAGGAGCTTCTTCAGGATATCGCGATGCTTTGGACGTAGAGCTCGCTCCATGCGTTCGGACTCTTAGAGTACATCTGGTCCAGATCGCCAGTAAGGCCTTTCAGCGCCCGTTTCAACGCTCCCACCGTCAGACAGTCGGCCAAAGAGTCGACATGCAGGCGAGCCAGCAGGAAGCTTCAAAATCAATGTGTTAGCCCAGGACATTAAAAGACCAGTGCCTTGATACCCATGTTGAAAACACAGGCAACCCATATAAAATTCATCAGGGGTAACCCACATTTTCTCCGACTTTTCCGTGACAGTGTCAATTGCAGATCTCCTCAGAGTCTCCTGGCCTGAGTCTGGTCCCAAGAGCTTCTTCAGCTCTGTATCTGAGTCCAGTCTCGTCGCCACGTAATTGCTGATATCGCTCTCCCTCGGCTGATACCAAACGCCCTCCCACTCAAGCTCTCTCAGTGTTTGGTGTTTGTTTTCACCTTTAGATACGGTAGCAGAGTGGCACTTCTCACAAACGACATGTGATGGACAATTTCTGCACCGCCAGTAGACCTCCGCATCTTTCGTTTGACACTCCTTACAGATTTGTGTTTGCTGGAGGGCCTCGGTGATGTCTTCAGAGTGTCGAGACGTGATGATGACCTTAACTCCAGCCCCAATATTATGGAATGCCTTAACCACTGCGGCCCTCTCCGCAAGATTGCTCACCTCGTCAAGGGCATCGAGTATAACATAGGCCGCATCATACGTTTTGAGCTCCTCTCTTAGAAACTGCGTTAAAGATTCTAGATTCAGCGGCTGGCCGTCTTTGCTTGTCGCTGCTTTTGAATGGTGCTCTTTCAGCTTGGGAGGGACCTTGCTACTGCCTTGAGCTTGTAGTATTTGCTTCAACAAGCTGGCGACCAGGTTTCGAGGCGACTGAGAATCTTCGTCGTCGAAACTGCAGAAAGCAATCATGACAGCGACATTTTCTTCTCTGTGCTGCTCGATGAGGTCGGCATAGACCGAAGCGGCAACAACAGACTTGCCGGCCCCCGGAGCACCAAAACACCACAGGGACCTCAAATCATCTTCGTGCCATGACCGAAAGCTGTCCGATCCCAAGAGACAGCAGCTATACGGATCCGCGTTGCCGAGGATGTCTCGCTGCTTTCGGACGAAGTTGAGTGGCGTCAGCCAGGCCAGAAGCTTTTCATAAAAGGTATCATCGACAACCGTCCTGACGCGGCACAGGTCCTCTTGCATCTCGCGGTTCATTCGGTGGCTGGACTGTTGTATTACCAGCATCGTGGTCTGCTTCAGCTCCTGCAGCCGGGAAACTATACGCGTGACTTCCTTTTCTTGGAAGGGCCACCGTAGAGTAGACATAGCCTCACCAAACCGGCCCTTAGTTGTCGTCAGCTGCAACTCGAGTTCATTCAGCTGTTCGCGGATCTGTGCGGCAATGCCGCGGGGGCCGTCCAAAATCTTGAGGGGTTCGACCCAAGGTTCATCGGCTAGCTTCCCTTTGGGCAGGTCTATCTCCTCCTTGAGACGCTGAAATACCAGCCATATCAGCGTCACCTGCTCCAGGAGAAGGCGTCGGGACTTGCCGCCATGCTTGATGCCTTCGAGGTAGCCGACGACCTTCCAGGATGTTTCAACGATGGTGATGATGCTCGCGGCGAGCCCAAATGCTTCCATTGTAGCTGTAGGAGGATGTAAACCCGCCTGAATTGAAGCTCTTCCCCTAGAAATAAGACGAAAAAAAGTCAAAAGGAAGTACTTAACTCAGTCTACCCCTCTCAGATGGGGGCTACCCCTGATATTGTATGGGTTCTAGGTGGGGGCCATGCATGCAGCCTTGCGATTAGAGTAGCATCGGCTTTGATCGTTTTGGGAAGTCGCGTAAGCAGCAGTCATGGTGTGATAAGCCCTTTGCCGCAGACATGCATATGCAGTCAGCAGCAGCTGAGCCTATGTATGTTGCACTGAGCTGACAGAGGTCGCGCATGACGAGGCTCGGAACTGTGCAGCGGGTTTGAACATATCGATGTCTTAGCCTCCCTTGATAATTGGATAATGGACACCTAAGCAATGAAGGCTTGTGGTGAATATAAATCAGAGCACATCAATCAAGATAATTGCCAGCTGTGTCTGTTGACTTCTCTCACTTCCCAATGCACATTAACCCCGCGAGCACAACTGTTAGCACCATGCGGGCACCCACACCCAACTGGTAACATTGAGACAGACCTCAACATCAAAGTCGACTGCCTCGCAGCCGCCGTGCAGCCGCGAATTAAAGCTACGATCGCCAGCCTTGTCGTAGCCTTCGCAAGATTCGCAGCAGAAGTCTTGGGACTCATTGCTTCATTGGCCGAAGTTATTCCTAGGTTGCTTTCGCCCATGTCTGCGTCGCTAAACCCGTTCAACCCCGGAACTAGATGGAGAATAAGTGGTATATCCTATCAAACTGCTGCTCATACATGTGGGCGATTCCTGGCCGAACATTTCCAATTATACGCCCTTTCCAAATATCTCCAAGTTGACATGAGACGTCTCTCCGACTGCCTTCTTAGTCACCATCACGAGATCATCGACTGCGCCAAGAAAGCGTGTGAAGGCGTTGATAGCCCCAATCAACTGCCTACCCTCGTGGCCTTCAAGCTGCTCTCGGACATTCAAGTCATCCTGCTTGGCCCCTTGAACTTCTCTAGCCCTGAGAGCTCTGCTTATCAGAGGCGTTGGCAACAGGGCAGGCAACGGCTCGCCCGAATCTAGGGATTGTTGAACCAGCGACAATGTAGACATCAGATCCACGACGAGGTTCTCGTCACCAATACTCATGGAAGACATGAGCCGAGTCCGAAGTGGAAGAGGAAGTTCAGTCATGTAGAGGCCGAGCTCTGCCAAACCTGTGTTGATGTTCCTGCAGAGGTACGTCGCTCGTTGAAGCGTCTCAGTGTCGATATTGGAAGTAGAGAACTCGAACTTTGTCAGTTCTATAGGCCGACCAATGGCGTCCAAGATCCCATCACACATGGCTGTCTCCTTCTCGATGAATTGGACTAGATCCTCGGGGGGCATGCGCCAAGTCGATATCAGCAGAGCATAGCGGTCTTTTACCCCCAGTAAAGACGTGGACAGAATGTGTCGATACTGCCGACTTCCAGTCATCGGCCGAGGGAATAGTCCAATAAGCATTGCGCTGGCATTTCCGACGAGAACAAGAAGAACTCTCCGCCAGAAGATCTGATACCCAACACCGGGGTTGCCATAGGTCGGCACGTGCGAGTCGATCCAGCTGTACGCAACAACCATGTACGCAGTGGCGGCAAGCATGATGCCCGCGGCTAAGTGCTCTTGTGGTGTGAAAAGCCTCCACCACATGAGAGGGATGATCAGCACGGCCATCACAGCAGCGAGCCCGTATGGGTTGCCTGGGCCAGACCCGGCACCGATATACCAACAGACCAAGCCGATTATGCCACCCGCCACTGTGCTAAGCGTTCGGATAATGATTCCAGACAGCAGGTCCGACATGTACGGCTCAATAGCAAGTTGGCCCATAACCATGGCCCAGAATCCCTTTTCGCGGTAGTAAAAGCCGGCAGATGATGGGATGACGGCCGGCAGCGCCAAAGCGATGGTCACCACCAGTGTGCGCAAAGCGTGAATGCCTTCAACGTCAGTGAACCAATGGATCAGGCCCAGAAAGATCATGCTTGGCTTGCTCCTCGTTCGGCTCGTAGGGTTTCTCATGCTCTTAATGAGTGCGACCGCCGTGTTGGGGTCGTCGGTCTTTTCTTTGGTCTTCTTCTTTCTGCTAAAAAACCGAGACTTCTTCTCCGGTCGTGAGACAGTGGACATAGTTCGAGCCAAGTCCACTGCTCCCTGGGTTGTGCTCGGAGTTTCAGTTTGGGATAGACCCAGGCCAAAAAGGCGTTGCAATCCCTTGGGAAACCAAAAGCTTTTGCGGGGTCGAGATTGGTCGATTTTGATTACAGTTTCGAGCATCGTCGCTGTCTTCCGGGATAGGCTGATGAGTCTCTCTTGTACTAAGAGTCCTACCATCAGACCGTACGGCGGAGGTACTTGACCATTCTGATCATAAATGACTCTACCATCGGCGTCAAATAGATGGGAATGCAGTGCTGTTAGCTGCTGAGTGGATGCTTCGAAGTCGATAAGTGCCTCGTTCAGCAAATCTAGTATTTGCTGGCGTTCCAAGTCGGAGGGTGATGTAGACGTTCCTTGAAGTGCAGACAGGATCGCATCCAGAGCTTGACCCAGCGCGCCCAATAGGGGCTGAGCTGTTGACGATACCACATCCAGTGTCTTTTCCAGCATTTTCTCCGTGTCTGGATGTTTGAAGCTATCGCGGAGATCGATTGCTCGGGCGATGTGATAAGCGAGCGGGCGCTGGATGCTACCAGAGTCCTTTTGGTCCTCCAGGGCCATGGCAGCTTCGGTGAGAGCACTGGCTTTGAGGCTCTTTTCCTCCATAGTAATAAAAAGCTGCAAAAGTCCGTTGAAGGCTACAGAAATCTGTCGCAGAGGGTCCTGTAGAGATGTAACATCCTCAGGACTCCATTTGCGGAAAGAAAAGTCCAGGGCCAGGAATCCGACGGACGACCCAAGAGTCTTGTGCGCCATTGCGAGTTGACTCTTCAACTTCAATAGTCGATCCAAACTAAACCTGCTCTGGCGGTTTGCGAGCTGCCAAGTCAGAGCTTTGACAAAACCCTTCATGGGGCTCACCAAGTCCGCCATACCGTCCAGCACGATTTCTGACGTAGACTGCGGGAAAATGGCAATATTGCAGAATGCACCAATACCCACGGCAATACCGACCGGGATAAGCATGCTCTTAGGGATCGTTCCTTGGAATGTCGGGATCGTGGGAGCACTTGTGAGGTAGATATCGGCGGTGATGAGAGCGAAGATGCCGACCAGCGTCATATTTGGCGCGGCGACTCGGATACGAGCCTGATTCTCAGTCAGCCTGCCCTTACATCAACTGAAATGCTATCGCCACACTCACCATCAGATAGACAAACAACCCCATCATGCAGAAGTATGTTGCCGTGACTCTCACGTCAAGCAGACGCCCCTCGAATATGGCAATTTGCAAAAAGTCGGGTTGTCCTGCGTTCGGCGATTGTTGCAATTCCTGAAACTGCCTCATCAAGTCTGCTTGAGGCCTCGTGGCTAATGCAGCTTTCATAGTGATGGTACCCCAAGCCCACCCGATTCCCAGCCCGACGCAAATCATCAGGCCGCTCAGGATGTGAATGAGTACAACGCCGGATGGCGGCATCATGAAGAGAACGATACTACGACATCGGTCAGCATCCCGGACGAGGAAAGAAAAAACTACATGAACCCCACCATCCGAAGAAGACAGCCTGCCCAATAACAGCCAGAGTAGCTTTGATGAAGATGAAGAGAGTGAGAATCCAAACAGCCAAGGAGCATTTGAATAGGACTTTGAGGTCTTTCGCGTTGAAATGGTCGAGCCAGGCGGGCAGTCGTTTGGGCTGGTTGAAAGCATTGAAATGTTGCTCAGCATCAGCGTCATCCTGAACGCGACTTTCCTCGTCGCATTTCGGATTGGGCTGTGCCATCCTGATTCTGGTGCAGCAGTATTGGGATCGTCGTCCAGGCGTTGGATGCTTGTTATTGTTGTCGTCGATATTGTTGATGATGTTGAGTAGACGACGAAGCGCAGGAGAAGGAAAACAATCAAGGAGAAAACCTTGCGAATTTTGGACAAACTCTAGAAAAGTATCAGCTCTCCATTCCGACTTCTGCGCATCGGGCAATGATCAGTTCCTATCCCCAGATGTTAGAGGCTTGACGGGGTTAAGAAGCAAGATCCCGAGATTAACGTGGCGTACGAAAGCGAACGCGAGAGCGACCCACTCGAACAACGGAAGTCGACGCCTTGGCGAGCTTTAAAGTGTGCGAGCCCATGAAGAACGCCTCGCCTTATCACAGCCCAAGCCTGCATATACTATGCCAACTTCTTGTTCAGAATGCGATTCTTTGATTCCCATAAGTTGATGTATGGGCTTTGCACTGAAGAAGAGGTGAATTGGAGGTTCGTCCCAAATCTCACGGCACGGCATGGGTGCCCTGTTACGAATGCGAACGCGACAGCCGGCCCCGCTGCTGCGGTAGACCAGGATCACGGGTCGCGCGAACAACCCGACAGCGCACAACGTTCAGCTCGATCAGCAGTACGGAAGGTAGTACGGAAGGTAGTACGGAAGGTAACAGTGCTTTGATAGGGCAACAAGTGTGATTGGGTACCTAACCTTAAGGTGCACACGCTCATAGGTCAAAGGAGCATGTCTAGTGTACGAGAAACAGTATTGATTCAGGTACACATGTATATTTGACAAGCGTGAACTTCGTGATGTCACGTGTAGCCCTTACTTCCTGCGCGGCCTGCGCTTTTCGCACACCTTCTGCTAGCTACTTCCCAGTTGCGAGCTCGCGGTAACCTTCCTACTCGGGCTGAAATGTAAGCATTTGGGTGTTGTCAAACAACTAGGGTCCATACTGGAGTCAGGGCGACTTTAGAATAGGGGCGAAATTCTCTACCGAGTGCTGAAGGCCTATTGAAAGGCGCCCATCGTGGTCTTGTTCTCCACAATGATTTCCATTTGTTGACTGGTTCGCAAATTTAATCTCGCTGTCTTTACATGTTAAGTGGACACGCTACGATTACTGACATGAAGCCGGACTACAGCACAAAACATCTTATAACATTTATTCGTCTCTGTGAGACTATTTTGCCATCAGAGCTACTCTGAAATATGGTTCGCCTGAAGATGTCACCAAAATTTATCATCTAAGCCAATATCCTGCAGTTGATGTAGATCGGGATTCAGAACAACGCACTTTTAACTTAGCGGGCTTCGAACTGAAGCATAGGTGGCTTTTCTCGACAAACATCAGCGCAAGACATACTTCGTTGAGTTTTGTTCTTTCTGGATGTCTTTAATAATAAACCACATTCATACCACATAAGCATCCTGAAGTTAGTTCCCGATAATACTGCGTAAATCAAAGTCTTCAGAGAACTCAAATTATTATGTGACCGTTCGCCGAAAATATGTATCATAGAGTCCTGCGGTGGTCTGTTCCAATTTCTGTAGGCTATGAAATTAGTACCAGAATTACCGCCTCGAAGTTGTGAAGAAAGGTTGCCACTTTGGATGAGGAATCACGGCCAACACTAACTAACCCTACGTTGATGATGTCCATGTTCAAGTTTTCATCTCCATCCGTCATTTTTCTTGGCTATTTCCTCTAGATCAGCCAAGTCTGACCCAACACTGAGGTAAAACGAACATTGGCTAGATCGTATTTCAACAGACGCATTGATGCAAGTCCAACCTATTTGGTATTGTATCTTCCATTAGTTGCATATATAACTTTTGATTGCAAGAAGTGCCATAAGCGCTTCGTAATCCGTGAACAGAGTCCTAACTACTAATTACAACTACAAACACCCAGCGGACATAAGCTAACTGATGACAGTGATAGTGCGTTGAGCACACGGAATGCCGAGCACATCGTTCGCGCCCTTGATCTACGTTCAAAATTGCGACGCCCTGATGTGACCGACGGTGATCAATGGATAGACATTTGGCGATACGGACATAAATCTGAGACTTCTGTCAAGAACACGAGGGCAATATCACACGCGTGGGGCGGGAGAGAGGGAGGGCAAGCTCACATTGAGCAAAACATCGTCAAGAAGCTGCGTAATAATAAGCAGATTGTGGAAAGTATATGTCTGAAAACGGTGTCTGATAAATATTGAACTTGATTGGGTGGCTTGGGCTGCAATCTGGTTATGAGATAAAAGAGGATCGTCAAGGAAAGGTCTGTGTCTATTGATGGCATCGGAGCTAACGAAGGCTTAGTGGCCCGTCTACGCGTGTTAAACCGTCTGGAAAGAGCAGCTTTCAAACTTGGTAGTTTTCGGGTTCTGAACGGTTTACTAGTGTTCTTACTACTTAAGATACATAGGATAAGATGATAAGGCAAGTCCCAAGGCGAGCGACGATTCACTTCTTTCGATCTAGCAAACTGTAATTAGAGAGTTGCTGAAACAGTGTACTGTATTGAGTTCAGATCAAGTAAAAGTCTTGCAGCCCGCATTCCTTGAACAACAATGACTGTGAACCTCTACTCGTCGTGGAAACGCGTGCCTGCTCATCTAGCACAGCTTTTGATTCAAAGCCCAGTCTGAAGTATCCAGTCCGGCGGAATGCCGCTTCACCCTCTAACTTTAACCCTTTTTGTTGGCTCTTCCAGCCTTTAAGCTCAGCCTTCGAGACTTGTTGCAATATGAGGCCACACAGTCCCCTGTCATCCGTTTTCGAAAGTAATAGGGCGTGAGTTGATTCATTCCGACGCCATCGCTGACCCTCAGGCAGGTTTTCACGCAGCGCGGGAACCATTTCCGTGATATCGTAACGAACGATCTTGGTGATGTGCGTTTTCGAACGCTCTATCTTCACAAGAAAGTCAAGCGGCAGTGTTCTCAATGGCCCCCGAATCGCGAGGCCGCATACAGCAGATCCTTCCGATAGAGGTGACTGTAGATCGGACATAAAGCCCTGATTGCGAGACAGCACCTTGAAAGATATCCAGCTCATCTTGTCCGCTGACACTTCAGAACTACATATGAGGTGGCCATAGTTTCTGAGTTTTGTGTCTAACGATGCCCAGGACCAAGATGGTGCTGGTTGGGAATCCGGAATGCTTTCGATCTTATCGTCATAGATCCAAGCAAGTGAACGAACCATGTCTCTCTCCCAAAACCCGGCAACGAGATTGTCATCCAAGAGATCGCCCACTACACGAGCCACACCAGCCATAGCAGGGAAGCGATCCGTTTTGTTGGTGATAGCAGTGCCGGCGTAAACACTGGTGAATCCTCTCCAGAATGCGTACGCAGTTTTTGTCGTTTTTCTTCAATTTTCGGATCATAGACATCTGTCCCAAGCCGTACCATTGCTTGTAGTCGCCCGATGGCAACGCTTCATTGGCTACTAGCTCGCTGCACTCCCACCAAATCTTTTCGGGGGTGTAATGGATGATGCGCGGCGATAGCACTCGCTCCTGGGCTACCCAGCCTCGGGTATTCAGTATTCCGGAGTTAATAGTCTTGCTGAAGTCCGTTTCGTCAAGTCTGATGTAGATCCCATTGACATCGGTTTGCTCAATTGTGAATCCTTTGTCGTTGACAACACGAAGTGTGCAATTAACTTCCAATGGATAGTAACTGAAAGGCACCTTGCTTCGTTCTCCGAACAAACCCGTTTTACCGTTCCGGTAGCCAGTCGCCGCAATGTTGCAGATTGCAAACCGATAAACATCGCCCATCGTCTTGGATTCGTGTGCCCAATCGTCTTCTGAGTCCTGTATAATGCAGAGGCTATCAATCCAGATGTAATGAACGCCAAGTTCAATTGCCATACGCATTGCATCTTTGAATGTATTTGAAAGTTTGTCGAAGTCAATTCCTTCACGTTGAAGTTTGTCGCAGTTGCTCTCTTCCAACTTCAAGAACGTGTTTGGGGGCTCCCCCCAACAATGGCTCAGCGTCACGTAAGTGGTATCGACGGGCAAACCGCTTGTGAGACAGACTTTCGCCGAGATGCTAGAAAGATTGGTTTGCCTCTCCAGTTGAACTAGGCGGTTTGGTAAAAGCCTTGGTCCATGATCCTGGCCCCGACAAGTCGTATGTCTTCCCAAGCACCGATGGAACCAGCGACAGACGAGTTCGATACTCGTATCGGAGTTCGCCGCAGTCATCACTTTGGGGTCTAACTTCGGTCAGCTCAAATGGTAACAGAGTTTAAACCCACGGCTAGGATTACCTGTGAAATATTCTGGTCCAAGCGCGTAGTCAAGATCGTCGGCAAGAAGGAACTGAGCCCACAGAAAAGCATCAATTTACTGCGGCTGCCTTCGCCGTAGTCGAATTCTATGTTGACAATGTTGCCCTCGTTGTCAAAAAGAAAGAATCGGAGAACAATTTCCCCTTTTGCCCTAGACAAATCGTGAACGACTATGTCACACTTGATGGTGTAACGGTCAGTATTGTCCATCTTGAGCTTCGTGAAGAATTTGCTCGTGCACCGATTGATATCTTTACAAAGATAGCAACCGGCATGAACGGAATCTCGCAGTGACGACATAGACTCATGATACGATCGGAGGCCTGTCGATATTCCCCATCCTTGACGTTTCTTGAGAACAATAGTCCCCCGGATAAAAGTACGACAGATAGAGCATAGGCTTTTCACCACTTGACGTAAGTTATCCAACGAGGCTTTTGGGTCTCTTTTGGACACCGCATCGACGAAGTCAATGTCTTCGAGAGTTGCGTTGCTGGTCCCCTTAGCCAGGTCCTGGCGCACTCCAAGGATGGGACGCTTTTGGTCATGCAGTCTTTCGTCGGTGTCGTCATCGTCGCCTGTTCGGGGGTCAATACCTGCGATTCGGCCTCTTTTAACCCCTAGGCGGGGAGCCGGATCCACGTGCTTGCGGTCTTGCATTCTGAAGGAAAAGGCCAAGAAATCGGAGCGGTGCCGTACCTGCGCATATTTGGGGTGGTGAATGACGAGGATCAGGGAAACAATCGGCGAATTTGACTGTAAGTGCGTCGAGACAAGCAGATATGTGGGGGTTTCGCTGGAAAGGGTCGAAGTGTAAGCTCGCGTTCTTAAATGTTTGCCGGGCCTGACGTGGTGCTGGCTTAAAACCCCCCCTAAAAAAACGGAAAGAAAAAAAAAAAAAAAACCAGAAAAAGAGGGGAGGGGGAACGAATTGCATGGCCATTGGGCGGTCAGAGAATGCGAATCAGCCTGCCTGTACGCCTGCCTGCACGCCTGCCAGGCAGGATGTGGCTAATGCTGTGCTGCGGCGCAGCAAGGCACAATCATGCACAAACGATGCCCAAACTTGAATGATGTCTAACTAATTTGGCATTATCGCGTTATCTGCGTTGTTGAGCGGGAAAGCGCGCCAGTAAATTTATCTAATGGCAAATGGTGATATCCTGAACTGAAGTTTGAATCCCTTGCCAGCTGTGGCCGTGATAATAGTGGTAGTACCGTACGATCTTTCGCAACTAATCAGGGGTTGCGAGCTCCTCGCGATATTCGGGGCCTAATTACCTTGCTATCTGCATGCACATCATCACTCAATGTCTTACTGTCCCTTGGCGCCCGCACTGTTGTTAGCACCATAGGCCTAGATGTGGGTTGAAATTTGACGGAGCGAACCAAACTAGTCGCTTGCGCAACGCAGTTTACGGGGAAGATTAAGGGAGGCACTAATCAATAATGTGAGAACTGATTGAGAATTGGATGACATCTTGAGGAGAATGGGAAGCCCGAATCGTCCCTTCAAAAGAAGCCTTAATTGACGCCATTTTGACAATCTCAAGCCTGTACTCTGCTTCTCCTTCTCTAACTACTTTTAATAGACCGCGTTTATTATCAACAATGAGAGGCTCCCTCGCTTTCTTTCTTCTCATCGGCCTTGTTTGTGGTTGGCGACATAGTGACCAGCCATGGCGCCATCCCAACCGGCCAGGCAATGGTGATGGCCCATGGAAACCATCACGGAATCCTGCTGCAGGCACATCAGTTGATTTCTCAACGGTGCCGGCGAGCACGTCTCTGAATGCCGTCTCCATCAACCCAAGCGTAACGCCTTCCCCATTACCACTTGAGACTGAGCCGTCTTCCAGTAAGCCTTTCTCAAGTGGTAACGCTGCAGACGAGAGGTCCAGTACAACATCGCTCGAAAACAAGCAGGCAACTGTATCTGCACCTTCCGGTACCCCGGCCGTCTTCCTTGCTGAACCCACCGCAAGCGATCCCGTTCTGGCACCAGCTTCCTTCAAACATCCGGGCCTCCTCCACACCGATGACGACTTTTCTCGCATCCGAGCCAAGGTCAATGCTGGGAAGGAACCCTGGAACACGGCTTGAAAAAAAATGCTTCAAAGCTCATACGCTTCCTCTTCCTACCAGCCCATCCCAGTCGAGATTGTGTATCGTGGATCCGACGGAACGCATGCAGAAAACTACGGCCAGCTCTATCGAGACGTAGCTGCCGCCTATGTGCTTGCTGTGCTATGGGCTATTAGCCAAGACGCAGAGTACGGCAACGCAGCCGTCCGCATCATGGACGCCTGGTCCTCGAACCTGACGACTGTCTCCGGGAAAATGGATCTCTATCTTGCCGCCGGCATCTACGGCTATGAATTCGCCCAGGCAGGCGAGATCATGCGCAATTTCGAGGGCTGGTCGACGGAAGGCTTTCAAAGGTTCAAGAACATGATGACCACGGCCTTCTACAAGCCCATCAACGGATGGTTCGAGGGCCATGCCGACTGGGCATCCTACGGGAGGGGAGTTTATCCCAACTGGGACCTGTGTCTTATAGCCGCGGCCATGTCCATAGGCGTCCTTGCCGACGACTCGGCTATCTACAACCAAGGAATTAGCTGGTTTTACAATGGCACAGGGAATGGTCAAATCAACGAGGCGGTTCCTTACACCTTCTGGTACGATAATCAGGTCCTCGGTCAAACCATGGAGTCTGGAAGGGATCAAGGCCACAACACGCTCAACATCGCCCTTCTTGGTGTCATTGCTCAAATTGCGTACAACCAAGGGAATGACTTGTTCTCTTACAATGGAAGCATCATTCTTGCTGCGTAAGTTCTTTTGCAAACCATCACTTATTGATGAAGCCATTGTAGTTCACAAAGCTAACCGATTCATCAAAGATCCGAATATGTGGCTCGATACAATTTGGGATTCGACGTCCCTTATACGCCATACGACAACGGGGTAATCAACCTGCCAACCATCAGCAATTCAAGCAGAGGTAGCCTTCGCCCAAACTGGGAACTATTGTACAATCACTATGGCATTCTGAAAGGCCAAAATGCGACGTGGACGAAACGGTTCCGGGACCTCGTCGTGTCAGACAATGGTGGTGCTGAAGGAGGTTCGGGCGATTATGGCCCAAACAGTGGCGGCTACGACCAACTGGGCTGGGGTACTCTTTTGTATTCCTTAGAGAAGGAGGGATCGAGCTAAGAAGCTATATAGAGACCCATTGGCGCAGTTAGATTTCGTGCTAGTACAGTTTATCATTCTTAGCCGGCTTGGACAATAATCTTTAAAACAATTTAAAACAAGCCAAGTCTTGATCGGTTGCGATGCATCATGCGATTCAGCTTAACTACTTGTATAATTTTCTTCTTGCTGTATCGTAATTTCGGTCAATGTCATGACCTGATCAGTTGGCTTTCCAGCCAACGCAACTGCACAGTCCAAACTAGACCAAAACTCCAGCAGATTCGCTCAACTATCTGACAGTAAAGTCTGCTAACACAGGTTAGGGATTTACACCACATACCAGTATTTGCATGCTGCGAGTACGCTGAACAGACCAGGCTCAGGCTCCCAGGGGCGGAGGTGGTGCTCTTGTTGGAGTCGAATTCACTGTTTAAAGAAATGTGGCACCTCTTCTTGAGTCCATCACATCTAAAATGTGGGGGCATACACCACATCGTGAAGAATTTTGTACATGCTTCGATAAAGCCCTACCAAGCATTGGATCGCAATGCTGTTCATGATAACCAGGAAACCTTCTACCCAGATTCAGCACCGAAATTGTTCGCACGAAACAGCTCCTCAGAAACTGAAGGCATCGCGTGCAGTCATTGCCATTTGATGGGCGCAGTTTCAAAACTCCGACGGACATTCAACCAAAACCCCGATTGACAGTTGATCCAACGTTGTTGGTTCGTTGACTCACTACACGTCGGGCACGCCCTGTGCGCCCTTGACGTATGCTTAAAAGCCGTGACACCCTGATGGATCCGCAAACTATTAAGTAGTTTTTCCTCATTAGAAACTGAATGGTTCCATTTTTACACATCCGAACATGGGGCTCTTCCGGGGCTCCACGCTCGGCCGATCTCGGGCACATCGGTCGAAATTTTGCACATTGAAGTATTTCTACGCCGGGTGACCGGTTCACGGGGTCTCTGGGAGTATGATACTGGAGGAGTAGCAGTTTCTGAGCGATCGTCTTGTCAGTTGAAGAAGGCAGCTCACCAGGCCGCGAGCTAGCGCAACGTTGTGAAGCGAGTCAGCATTGACAATGTCGACAACTACAGTTGAGGTTATCAACGCTTCAGCGTCGCCTCTGGCAGAGCTCTCGGCTTCGTCGTCAATTACATCGAGACCTAACCAGCCTGTGTTTCCCGCAGAAGACGCCCAGCATGAAGACATCTCCAAGGGCAAGACGGTGGTAGTCATCTCATCGGTGACGGTTATTACCGGCATCAACTCCCTCTTGGCTGGCGTGGTCACCGTCTGCATCCCTGCAATGGCGAAGGATGTCAACCTCGAAGGCAAATTGCTACTTTGGTACGAGCGTTAGATGCGGCATGTTGGTGAATCATCGCTAACATCTACCAAAGGCCTGCCTCGGTGTATGCCCTGACGTGTGGTTGCACTCTGCTCCTGTCAGGTGCCATGGCCGATCTCTTCGGAGCTCGGCAACTCTATCTCTTGGGATGCTTCCTCCAATCGGCCTTCACCCTCGCCTGTGGCCTGGCCAAAACCGGAATCCAGCTGATCATGTTCCGCGCCTTCGCCGGCATCGCGATCTCCATGTGTCTGCCATCTGCCGTCAGTATCATCACAAACGCCTTCCCCTCAGGCAAGCGACGCAACATCGCCTTTGCCTCCATGGGCGGCGGCCAGCCCATCGGGTTCTCCGTCGGCCTCAGCGTCGGCGGCGTCTTCACAGACACCATCGGCTGGCGATGGGGATTCCACATCGCGGCCATCATCAACACCGTCATCCTCCTCATCGCTCTCAAGTGGCTGCCGAGTATCGGAAAGCGTGAACCGGTGACCTGGAACCGCTTCCTGACCGAGGTGGATTGGGTCGGGGCGTTCCTGGCGAGCTTCCTGGCGATGGTGTCCTATGTTCTTGCGTAAGTCCCGCCCTGCGGCAATCGGTTAAACCCAAAGATGAGACGAGGAGAAAAAACTAACCCAACCCTCCAGCGTCATGACCGAGAGCGTCAGTGACATCAAGAAACCGGTCAACATTGCTCTTCTGGTCGTCTCGGGTGTCTTGATTGGCAGCTTCATCGGATGGGTCGAGCGGCAAGAGCGCCTCGGCAAGCCGGCCATCATCCCGAACTCTCTATGGAAGAACCGCAGCTTCACCAGCATCTGCATCAGCGTCTTCATGGTCTGGGGCGCCTTCAACGCGACGGAGCAGCTGAGCTCCTTCTACCTGCAGTACGTGCAACGGCTCTCGGCGATCGATACCCGGTCCGCTTCCTCCCGGCCCGGTGGGCGGCGTGCTCGCCAACGTCGTCGCCGGACTCATGGTGCACCGCGTCCGGGCCGACCTCGCGATCCTCATCGCCGTGGCCCTCGCGGCGCTGTCCCCGATCCTGATGGCCGTCGCGGACCCGGCGTGGAACTACTGGTACTGCATCTTCTGGGCCATGTTCATGAACGCCATCGGCGCCGACACGCTCTTCACTATTTCGAACCTGCTGATTACCTCGTTGTTCCCGGCGAGGACGCAGGGTGTCGCTGGCGGTGTGTACAACACCATCGCCCAGATCGGCAAAAGCGTGGGGTTGGCATCGTCGGGCGCCATTGCGAGTGCCGTGACGGCCAAGTCAGCCGTGGCGGACAAGGAGAGCCCAACGGCGCTGCTGGAGGGCTATCGGGCGTCGTTCTGGTACTGCTTCGCGCTGTACGGCGCAACCCTGCTTGTGACCATTTGGGGACTCAGAAAGATCGGCAAAGTGGGTGTCAAGAAGGAGTGAGAGGGTTGCTGGCGGGAACCCGGAGCATTGGGTCGAGGGACACCTCTATTCCTTCTCATCATCGCCCAATTCAGGGGAGGGCCGTTCAGTACGGAATCCGGACGAATTGGCCAAAGTTTTAGTGACGCAGCGCAAACTCAAACTCTACTCTACTCGATGCGCGGAGTTGTGTGCTTGCCAAGACGACGGTCTGAATGCTTACCAAAATTCTGAGAGCAAAGAGAGAAAAAACCACGTCAACAGGCTGTTCTGGAATCAAGTCCTAAGAAAGCTTGGGAATCGGGCCGGGGCCAACCCAGCAGATCTTTCTCAGAGTTCGGCGTGTCGGTGCGGGGAGGATCCGCGTGCTACTGGCGGCGAAAGCGGTCGAAGGTGGACGGACTGACTCAGCGGCCCAAGTTTTCACCAGCCGGTCGCATGCCTTCGAGAGCCCGAAGGTGTGGGAAGGGGGCTACAGACGGGACGGGGCTAGAGATAAGAGGGGGGGGATAGATCTAGAATGATGAACCGTCTCATGAACTGCACGTGGAAACACGTAGTGATACTGAAGAGTTGTTTCCGCTAGCTAGCTGTTAGTCTCGTAAATATGGATCTGGCCGTTCAACATTATGCATCGTGCTACGGCTGCGGACTGGCGTCATTGTGAGAGATCGGACTCTCGATAGTGATCACGGAGCCCGACATGTTGAACTCCGACTTTACTGACTAATAAAGCCAGCCTGCAGAAAGGGGGGCAAAGAGAGGAGCCCTTTCAGTGGGAAATTATACGGAGGTAGCGGTCAAAAGTATTCATATATCAGGGGTCCCCTGCTAACATGCAATTTTTAAGGGTTTTTATAGTTCTAACTGTAGATAATCTTTTACCTGATTTAGTACTAACTTTAGTTAGTTAAAACAAAAATACCCTAACTAAAAATTAACTTATACTATTATTTTTAGCTATATTATTATTAGTACTATACCTTAAAAAGAATGCTACTAATACTATAATACTAGTTAAGAAGAAGGAATAAGATAATAGTATATATAAGGATTTTAACTCTATAGAAGTTAAATAAAATATCTATTACTAAAATATATAAGACTTTAAAATATCTATTTTATATTTAACTTAATATAGTAAATAGCTTATAATTAAAATAGATTATAAAAGAAGCTATCTTTAAAGTATATATTACTAACTCCCCTTAATATAAACGCTTTCTAAAAATTATAAAAAACCTAGAAGTTTAAATTATTAATATTCTAATAAAAAACTTATTAATAAAGTAATACTTAACGCAGTGGTTAGCTAATATAATCTAGTATATATTTATTAAAAGTAATATAATTATTTTAAGGTCTACTATATATTAATATCTAAAAAGTTAAAAATTTTAAAGTATTAAACTAATAACTAAGCTAGGCTTAAATAATAAATAAAAGAGATAATACCTTTAATAAGCTTTCTATTATAGCTTTTAGACACTTAAAAACTAGAAAATAGTTATATAGAATAATAAAACTACTATAGTATTAGAGTAGGTCTATAAGAAGTAGAAAATATAGTATAAGCTTAATAAAATATTTATTAGCTATTATATATAGTACTAGTAAAAAGGTAAATATAAATTAATATTTTAAGCTTATTTTACTAGTATAAAATTAAGCTTTATTATATTTAGCCTATAAAATCTAAAATAATAAAAAAGTAGTATAAATATTAGCTAGATTAATATAATAAACATAATAAAGCTATAAATTAAGTAAAATAAGAAGCTACTAAGGTTAAAAGAATATTACGCTTAAAAAGGAAGCTATTAAAGCCTAAAAAGTAGTAATATATAGTAGAAACTAGTACTATAATATAAAGCTTAAAAAAAGTAATATTAACTAGTATTAGTATTAGTATAAGGTTCTAAAGCTACTTTTTATAGCTTTTATTAAGTAATAGCAATATACCTACCTATAAAAAGTTAAAATAAAGAGGTAAAAAAATAATATTACTTTTTATACTTAATATTAGAACTAAAAGCTCTAGGTAGTATTAGATATAGAGTTATTAATATAGCTAGCTAAGTCTCTAGATCTTTTAGTAATTAAACTACTATAAGTATATCTTAAATATAAGAAATACTTTATAGATATTATAAGCTATATAAAGCTAAGCTATATATAGAAAGAGAGATAGAAGAACTTCTCTATTAAGAAGTTATAATACTTTATAAAGTATATCTAATAAAATATCTAATAAGTAATTAAGCTAAAAAGAGGTAATAAATATAAAGAGAATATATAACTACTACTATTAATAAGTAATAAAAGAAAAAAATTAAAAATAGAGATTATAATCTTTCTAGCAGAAGAAGAGGAAAAATAGTTAGTTACTATTAATACTAATAACTTATAGTAAGAGGTTATTAATAAACTTAATAATCTTAACTTAAATTAAAAAAATAGTATAAAATAGTACTACTACGCTATAGAAGTAGAATAGTCTAAAATTAATAATAATAGTAATTTTAATAAAGAAAATTCTAATTCTAAGTAAAAGAAAGTAGAAAAGTTTAAATATAGCGTTAAATTAATAATATATTATTATATTAAGTAGTTATAGTAATATAGTAAAAATTCAGTATTTTTTTATAATAGTAGGAGTAGTAAAATTAACTACTTTAGTTAAGATAGGGTAGAGGGGTAGTTAGAGGCGCTAGGGGCTAGCACCGAGGTTTAGCTAGCCTCTAGTTAGCCGTACTGTGATTAAAAGTAGGTATATGTGAATACTTTTGACCGCTACCTCCGTACAGATACATAGCAAAAGTGATCTGGCTTGTTTACATATTGCAACCCCTATCTCCCCCAAAGTCCGACGGATCCACTGCAAAAACTAGTCAAAAATCCGCAGTCGGGGAGATTCAACTGTCTGTTTGTAAGCCTCATCACATCGGTGCGTATTTGACAGCCGCAGCAGCAGCCCTGCCGAGAACGCGAATCTCCCGAAAGAGGGTCCGCCAGCGGAGAGTGGAAATCAGTGCAACTCAAGATTTACGAGCAGTGCAGGGCAGAGAGATATACGGACTTACGGACCAAAGAGAGAAAAAAGGGGAACAACCACAACCCACATAACCAGTCATATTTACGAGTGCCGTGGACTAATGCCTAATGAGGGGCCACCATGATGCAATCGCAACACGGTTCAGGACACCTCGGCCGAATTCCAGCAGATCGCACCGCCGCAACAGGCCTAGCCAGCGACCCTGACTCGTCTCTGGGGCCGCGGCGCGGCTCCTGCGTGGCTTACGGTAAGCACATCTCGGGGCCTTGGAGCTCCCCGACGACGGGTTGCGGACTCGCAGCTTTGCCCTTCAACACCCCGCCCGGACCGTAATCCATGGTGCTGGGAACGCGGGAGCGGCCAGCCTGCAGACCGTGCCACAGGAGAAGACGGGACCACCCACGCATAGATACGGATGCACACACACACATCAAACGGACGGGCTGACATATCCAGCCCTCGCCGCAAGTGGAACAGTTTCGGGGTGCTGAAGAAAGGGTCGTCGGGCGGGAACTACTATGTACAGGGGCATGACCTCATTGCCACTTCACCGGGGCCGGCGGTCGGGCGGGTGCTCTGCGAACTCCGCACACACACACAACAGCTTGAGTCGACTGTTGACTCGGCCGCGCGCCAAACAACAAACTTCAGCGCTGGGGGGAAAGATGGGCTGGGCTTGGCGGGCTTGCGGCGCCTTATTCGGTGGTCCCGGTGTTGGTTCATGTCCGCAAACGCACGCTTCTCTCTCGTCTGGCTTCTTTGATATAATAACACAGTCATCCCGTTCCTGTTATCGTTCTTGCTACTTCCCCAGATCTCATCAACAACTATCGAGTGTAACCGTCTGTGAACGTTTCAACTTACACGATACATCAACATCAAACACACAGATCACCAATCACACTGTTCGGAGATCAAATACTGCTTAATAATACCAAGCTCACTTGAGCTTAGCCATTGGCACCACATCACCAACCATGGCGCAACAACGAACCGACACACAGACTCAACAGGCTCCTCAATCACAATGAACGGCAGAGCCTCATCAGAACAATGGGAGGCCGGCTTCGCCCCCATCAGCACCGGCAAGAACAATGGCGACTCGTCAGACGACAACGCCACCCTGTCCAGCCCTACGAGAGATACCCACCGCGACACGATGATGATTGAGGAGGAGGACCGGAGAGAGCTTCAGAGAATCGCAACCACGCTTTCACGGCGCCAGAGCGGCGTCAGCTTCGGCGAGCCTCAGCTTTCAAACATCGCAACCAACGACCCCTCCCTCGACCCCACAAGCAAGTCCTTCGACCTCTCAAAATGGCTCCAGAGAATCATGCAGCAGATGTCCAACGAGGGCATCAGCATCAAGAAGGCCGGCGTCGCCTACAAGGATCTCAACGTCTCCGGAACAGGAGCCGCCCTGCAGCTCCAGCAGACCGTGGGCTCTTTTCTCGCGGCGCCCCTGAGGATCGGCGAGCACTTGAGCTTCGGCAAGAAGGAGCCGAAGAGGATCCTCCACAACTTTGATGGTCTCCTCAACAGCGGAGAGCTTCTGATCGTTCTGGGCCGTCCCGGATCCGGATGCAGTACCCTGCTCAAGACCATGACCGGTGAGCTTCACGGTCTGAGCCTGGGACACGACTCTGTCATCCACTACAACGGTATCCCTCAGAAGAGGATGGTCAAGGAGTTCAAGGGCGAGACTGTCTACAACCAAGAGGTTCGTCACTTCATCCACTATCTCATTTTCTTTTATCCAGCTAACACATCTTTCACAGGTTGACAAGCACTTCCCCCATCTCACTGTCGGCCAAACCCTCGAGTTCGCCGCTGCCGTCCGCACACCTTCCAAGAGACTCCAGGGCATGACCCGCGATGAGATGTCCAAGAAGGCCGCCCAGATCGTCATGGCCGTCTGCGGTCTCAGCCACACCTACAACACCAAGGTCGGCAACGACTTCGTCCGCGGGCTCTGGCGGTGAGCGCAAGCGCGTCAGCATCGCCGAGATGATGCTCGCCGGCTCCCCCATGTGCGCGTGGGACAACAGCACCCGCGGCTTGGACTCCGCGACCGCCCTGAAGTTCGTCCAGGCTCTGCGCCTCGCCTCCGACTTCACCGGCAGCGCCAACGCCGTCGCCATCTACCAGGCCTCCCAGGCCATCTACGATCTCTTCGACAAGACCGTCGTCCTCTACGAGGGTCGCCAGATCTACTTCGGCCCCGCCAGCGGAGCCAAGGCTTACTTCGAGCGCATGGGATGGGAGTGCCCTCAGCGCCAGACCACCGGTGACTTCCTCACCTCCGTCACCAACCCCCAGGAGCGCCGTGCCCGCCCAGGCATGGAGAACCAGGTCCCCCGCACCCCCGAGGACTTTGAGATGTACTGGCGTCAATCCCCTGAATACGCCGCTCTCCGCCAGGAGATTGAGCTGCACCAGGAGGCCTACCCCATGGACTCCAACAGCCAGGCTCTCACCGAGATGCGGCAGATGAAGAACGAGAGGCAGGCGAAGCACGTCCGCCCCAAGTCCCCGTACACTATTTCCATGACGATGCAGGTTGGCCTGACCACCAAGCGCGCCTACCAGAGGATATGGAACGACATGTCAGCAACAGCAACATCGGCAGTCATCAATCTCATGATGGCTCTCATCATCGGCTCGGTCTTCTACGGCACCCCAGACTCTACTTCCGGTTTCTACGCCAAGGGCTCTGTTCTCTTCCAGGCTATCCTCATAAACGCGCTCACTGCCATCTCAGAGATCAACAGTCTCTACGACCAACGCCCAATCGTCGAAAAGCACGCCTCCTACGCCTTCTACCACCCTGCCGCCGAAGCCATCGCCGGAATCACCGCAGATATCCCGATCAAGTTCATCACGGCAACAACCTTCAACCTCGTGCTCTACTTCCTCGCCGGACTGCGACGCGAGCCTGGCCAGTTCTTCCTGTACTTCCTCATCACCTACATCTCCACCTTCGTCATGAGCGCCGTCTTCAGAACAATGGCCGCCATCACCAAGACCGTGTCGCAGGCCATGATGCTTGCTGGTGTCTTGGTTCTGGCGCTCGTCATCTACACCGGCTTCGTCGTCCGCGTTCCCCAGATGGTCGACTGGTTTGGCTGGATCCGATGGATCAACCCCATCTTCTACGCCTTCGAGATCCTCATCGCCAACGAGTTCCACGGTCGCGAGTTCACCTGCTCGGAAATCATCCCCTCGTACACCCCACTCAACGGCGACTCCTGGATCTGCTCTGCCGTCGGCGCCATCGCTGGCCAGCGCACCGTCAGCGGCGACGCGTTCATCAACACCAACTACCAGTACTACTACTCCCACGTCTGGAGGAACTTCGGCATCCTTCTCGCGTTCCTGTTCTTCTTCATGATCATCTATTTCGTCGCCACCGAGCTCAACTCCGCCACCACCAGCTCCGCCGAGGTTCTCGTTTTCCAGCGCGGCCACGTCCCTGCCTACCTCCAGGATGGCGTCAACCGCAGCGTTTCTAACGAGGAGATGGCCGTCCCGGTCAAGAGCAAAAACAGCGAGCCCGATGCCAACGTCAGCTCCATCCCGCCCCAGAAGGACATCTTCACCTGGAGGGACGTCGTCTACGACATTGAGATCAAGGGAGAGCCCCGCCGGTTGCTTGACCACGTTGACGGCTGGGTCAAGCCTGGAACCCTCACCGCTCTTATGGGTGTCAGTGGCGCCGGCAAGACCACTCTTCTCGATGTGCTCGCTCAGCGCACCACTATGGGTATCATCACTGGTGACATGTTCGTCAACGGCAAGCCTCTCGACGCCAGCTTCCAGCGCAAGACTGGCTACGTTCAGCAGCAGGGTAAGCATCCTCACTCCCACTCAGACATAATTGCTAACATCTCCCAGATCTTCACTTGGCTACCGCAACCGTCCGCGAGAGCTTGCGCTTCAGCGCCATGCTCCGCCAGCCCAAGTCCGTCAGCAAGGAGGAGAAGTACGCCTTCGTCGAGGAGGTCATCGACATGCTCAACATGCGCGACTTCGCCGACGCCGTCGTCGGTGTCCCCGGTGAAGGCCTCAACGTCGAGCAGCGCAAGCTCCTCACCATCGGCGTCGAACTCGCAGCTAAGCCCAAGCTTCTTCTGTTCCTCGATGAGCCTACGAGTGGTCTCGACTCCCAGAGCTCCTGGGCCATCTGCGCCTTCCTCCGCAAGCTTGCCGACGCCGGCCAAGCCGTCCTCTGCACCGTCCACCAGCCCAGCGCCATCCTCTTCCAGCAATTCGACCGTCTCCTCTTCCTCGCCCGTGGCGGCAAGACTGTGTACTTTGGCGATATCGGCGACAACTCGCGCACTCTTCTGAACTACTTCGAGTCCCACGGCGCTCGCAAGTGTGACGACGATGAGAACCCCGCCGAGTACATGCTTGAGATTGTCAACAACGGCACCAACTCGCGGGGAGAGGACTGGCACAGCGTCTGGAAGTCGAGCGAAGAGCGCACTGGCGTCTCAGCCGAACTCGAGCGCATCCACCTCGAGAAGGCCAACGAGCAGGTCGCCGGCACCGAGGAGGCCGGCGCTCATTCCGAGTTCGCCATGCCCTTCACCACCCAGCTCACCGAGGTCACCGTCCGCGTCTTCCAGCAATACTGGCGCATGCCCAACTACGTCTTTGCCAAGTTCGTCCTCGGCATCGCCGCCGGTCTCTTCGTCGGCTTCTCCTTCTACAAGGCGAACGGCACCATGGCCGGCATGCAGAACGTCGTCTTCGCGGTCTTCATGATCATCACCATCTTCTCCACCATCGTCCAGCAGATCCAGCCTCACTTCGTCACCCAGCGATCCCTCTACGAGGTCCGCGAGCGCCCCAGCAAGGCCTACTCCTGGAAGGCCTTCATGTTCGCCAACATCATCGTCGAGATCCCCTACCAGATCGTCACCGGCATCCTCATCTTCGCCTGCTTCTACTACCCGGTCATCGGCATCCAGAGCTCCGTCAGACAGGTCACCGTCCTCCTCTTCGCCATCCAGCTCCTCGTCTACGCCTCCTCCTTCGCCCACATGACCATCGCCGCCTTCCCCGACGCCCTCACCGCCTCCGGCGTCGTCACCCTCCTCGTCCTCATGAGCCTGACCTTCTGCGGCGTCCTGCAATCCCCCACCGCCCTGCCCGGTTTCTGGATCTTCATGTACCGCGTCTCCCCCTTCACCTACTGGGTCGCCGGCATCGTCTCCACCCAGCTGCACGGCCGCCCTCACCTGCTCCGCGGACGAGACCTCCGTCTTCAACCCGCCCGCCAACCAGACCTGCGGCGAGTACCTCGCCGACTACCTCAAGACGGCCCCCGGCCAGCTGCAGAACCCCGACGCCACCGAGTCGTGCCGGTACTGCTCCCTCAGCAACGCCGACCAGTACCTCTCCGGCAGCAACATCTTCTACGACGAGCGCTGGCGCAACTTTGGCATCATGTGGGCCTTCATCTTCTTCAACATCTTCGTTGCTGTTGTGTCTTACTACCTTGTCCGCGTCAAGAAGTGGAACTCTGGCGCGTCCAAGGCGAAGAAGGAGTCCAAGGGAAAGGGCCCCGCCACTCAATGAGTGCGACCTTGGAATGAATACAGATCAATGAGGACATAAAAAGTGTCCAGATATAAACTCTAATAGTCTTTTTCCAAATTCATGTAGCGAGCGTTGCTTTTTTACGGAGGTATCCCATCATTAGTATAGAATAAACAAGATTTTGAATCATATTCTGCCTCCATTCATGTGCCCTATGTTCTGCTATATGATGGTTATCCTTTCTCTACTCCAGGTCGAAAAGAAGCCTGGCGAAAGGAAGCTTGGCAATGATTGACTGCCCAACTTGAGAATCATCAGGCCAACTCTCTCAAACACGCTCGGTTGGCAAACCGATCTCCCGAGCACTAGCACGTAAGCATACCTGTCTTCGCGCCCAAGATATCCCGTGGTCAAAAGGAAGCACCAGACGGGATACTCAACCTCTTCTCGTCGATGGTGCGCACTGGAAGGCGTGCCTCGGACAGCGGTGCTGACGACCTCGCCATCCAGTGCAACATCGGCAGTCCCCAGAAAGGAGTCTGCGAAGAGCTGTCCAGCAGGCCATTCGTTCAAAAAGTAGTGCCGGCCCTCGTGCGACGGCGGTGGATCGTGGAGGTATTTCGCCGTCGCCTTGATCAGAAGGCCTTCCAAAATGACATGTCCTGTTTCAACAGACCCGAAGGGATTGATCTCAGAGGCCGGAGTGCATTCTGCTTCGATGACTTGGCACGGTTCCTCGTGGTTCAGTAACCCAACGAGGGATCCCCAGGAAACGGGCCGTCGAGGGAAGCCAACTCCATGACGGCGCACCAAGAAGCCCCTAGACTCTACACGAGATCTGTTCCAGCTTAGATCATGAACAAGTTCCTTTTTCCACAACCCTGCGAGGAACTGGTCGTCCATCCGCTCGTGAAAGAATCGGGAGATTGCCGACAAGGCAACCAGTTTGTCTTCTTGGAAGGTGAGCTTGCGCCCTGAATAGGGTGTAACAACGGATTTCCTCCATTGACGATAGAAGTCCTGCGCCGACATTCGAGGGACTTGGCATATATCCCGACAGACTCCCTAAGCCTCCAGCTGTTGTCCCCTTCTGTACCTTCTTGGGATCTCCTGAGGTCGAACTCGTCGCATTCGCAATCTTCAAGCGAGCGACAGGCCCACTGGAGCTCAAACTCGCCAAACGAAACGAAGCGCTTGGCCAGAGCCCTCTCTTGGAACGCCCACCCCCGCTCTGACAATGGACCGTCAAAGTTTGCAGAGAACAACGCCTTCCTGAGGTTCAACATGGACGATAGTGGATTTTGCTGAATTTACGTGGGCTCGCTGAGCAGGGAACCGCCACGCTGCCGCCGGGATAACGGCGGCGGCCCAGGAAGCCCTTTGTACTGTCAGATGCAGACGATGCACCAAAAACCAGGTAGGCGAAGCCATACATCAGCAATCTTGGCGGCTTCGTACTCCCAGTCTAGGACGTCGTCTTGCACGATGCAGAGAGAGTCGATCCAGATGTATCGCATGCCCAGATATCGAGTCACAGCGACGGCGTCTTTGAAGGTTTCTGGCATGCTGCTGAGATCGATCCCGTCCTGGTGCACCCCGATGTTCGTCTTCAGAGTTCTGAGCGGCTGAGATGGCCCCAGCAGTGACTTAATGCGATGTAACTTTCGTCTCGTTGCGGCAGATTTGCCGTGATGACAAGCTTTGGGGGGTTGGCGATGACATCGAGGACTCTCGTCGGCAGAGGGTGATCGGAAGGCGGGCAATCGGTGTGTGCAGCCTGACATCTTTCTATCCAATGTTTCAAAAGAAGGAGGCATGTCTCTGAGCCGGCAATGGGCGAGATATCACGATCAAAAGGGATGCCTTCCCATGGAAACTGAGAATCTGCTTCATAAGTAAGACAAGCATTTATGATGAGTCCAGTCGTAGAAAGACCTTCAAATAATATTGTAACGTACCGGCAGGGTTGTAAAAGACAATTGTCTCCCGCTCAACCGGAGGCGTGTTCATATGTGGCATGTTGGGGCCCAGATAAAAACGTTTGCAACCGTTGCGACCGTTGCGACTGTACACGGCAATTTTGCCTTTGTCAAGGTCTGCAAACTCGATCGCGTGCTTTGTCCTGAGCTCATCATGCAGAGCGACGATGAGATGACAGAAATTGCAGTACAGGGAAGCATCGGTCCAGGTCCTGAGGCCGTGCTCACGACGTAGATCTGAGGGGCTTTCTGGCTTGAATCCGCAGGTATCACACCCGTTAGACCTGCGGCCGTAGAATGGATTCACATGGCGTCTGATGTGGTCAGGAAGCTGGAAGGATGCGTGTGGGTTCGGCTGGGAAGACGACATGTCGCGAGTGGTGAACAGGGCCACCGGTAGATAAAGTTTGAATCGAATGGTTTTCAACAGATTCCAACATTATTTGCTTCCTTTCATCCAGCTGACCACATGGTATAGAATGATGTAATCCGTGGGGCTCCTTGTATTGACCGGGGGTTGGCAGCCGAGTAAATGGTTGGACTTCTTGGTGCTCAATTTTAGCATCAACGGCATTGGGGATTTGCAAGATGTGGTTCTCATCCACGAATTATGGAGACTTCATTATGAACAATTTTATGTGTACGCAATGACGATATTGTGTAGGGATATCTATTTGGAACATACCTTAGTTCATGTTGATCAAGGCCACCGCGTCTGCAGGATACATGAACGGCTGGCTAAGATGCCCGGATGCTCAGGCAACTGGCTCGAGGGATCGGGGGACTGGCAGTAGCGTGGGAATATGGTGCACAAGCACAACACACGATAACCGTATCCGTAAATGATACGGGATTATTTGAAAGGGATTTCAGTAAAATTGTTGAATTCGCTCGAATCATATATGCTAGTACAAGTTTATCGTTTCTCTGTTCATCATAAGTCATTCGCGTACGACTACCACGCCTCCCACATCTGAGCGCCCATTGCAACCAGCCGATTGAACAACTCATCCCTAGTGACGATCGCAGTGAGATGGTGCTCCTTTCCCATAGTATCAGTGATAATGAGACCATCGGCAATCTCACGATCCGTTGCCCACCCCACAAAGATCTTGGACTTCCACCCGAGACCTCCAACCTTGCGAATTTCCTGTGAAACAACGTTAGAACATGACGCGGAGAGCTTTACGGAGCAAGGTCTTACTTGAATATCCCCAATAGCGACAGACCACACAGGCTTCACATCATCCGCCTCAGTTGTCCAACTCAGCGCAGGAGTCGTAGCGGTGGCTGTGATGAATGCATGGCCTCGCTTACCCTTGTATCTCGCCGGGAAGCTAATCGGGCCCTTCTCGGGATCGGGCTGCTTCTTGACAACGCCGAGGCGGTCCTTAGCATGCTTGGCTCCGACCTTGGCCTTGACCTTGTCCGCGGCGAGTGTGGTGTTGATTCCTCCCTTGGCGGTGCTCTTGATGAAGTTCAAAATCCGGTGGCCCTTCTTCTGCTTGTGCTCTTCGGTCTCCGACTCCGCCGGGGCGAGGGCAGCCTCGTCGGGCTGGATGGCTTCGTCTATCTCGTCTTGGTCGACGCCTTGTAAGTTCGTGAGTCGTTGAGTTTGCGATGGACGCCGTTGAAACTTACCAAGGTGCTCTAGACCTTGCCCCGCAGTGGCGTGAGGCTCATCAGGAGGGGGCGTCGAAGAAACGGGCGGCGGCGGGAGGGGCGCCTTGTTTCTCTCACCGATACGGAGCAGCGTGATCGTAAGCTGGGCATTTGTGGGAATGCCCTTGAGAATGGTGTTTCGCAATTCAACATACTTTTTCCAATGAGGGTAGGTGCTGGACATTGACATACTTTAGACACGCGAGCAATCAGAGTTGACAGGAAGACTGACCGGTTGACGAGCACCAGGCCTCTTTGGATAATCGGGTCGCCGAAGAAGGTAAAGCCGACGATGAATCCGGTTCCCTTGATAAGCATGTAGGAGGTTGTGAAGAGCGATCCGAGGAGCATGGGGAGCAGGACGCTGGCCAGGATGAGACGGGGCCGTTGTTGGGGGAATGGTGGCGTCGGGCTGAGGGCGTTTCCAAATCGTTCGTATGTATCAACCAACTTTAAAGGAGTCAGACATGCCTCCGCCAAAGCTGGCCTATTCGTGTACTCACATCCGCAATTGCATGCATCACAGGCCTCGCCTGGGTCCAGACCGTTTCAGAGACCGGCCTCTTGGTCTTGTCGTGGTGAGTACCCGGCTGAGCCCCACCGGTCTTGTCCTTGGCGTTGACGACATCTTCAGTGATATTAGTAGGGTCCGGCGCAGCAGTGTCGGTGTGGGGATCGCCTTGAGGATGTTTGCCCGCCGCGGTGCTGATGACCAGCGATGAGATGCTTGTCACGAAGCTGTGCGCTTCCTGTTCCACGGCTTCGCCTGCATGCTTCTCGGGGGCTCCCGTGATGGAGTCGTCGGAAGCGAGGACGCCTGACGCGGGCTTCTTGACGCCGCCAGTCTTGCTGTCGATGAGGGATGCGGGTGCGGGAGGGAAGCAGAAAGTGCGGGCCTCGGGAACTAGGACAAGCACAATGAGGAAGCTGACGAGAACGGGGATAACAAAGTCAAGCAGCCATGCTACGGTGTAGACGGATAGGAAGGTCGAGGTGCGCTTCCACTCGCGCCAAGATCGGATGCGAACGATGTGCTTCCAGAATGAGAACGCGCCCACGATAACCGTCATGTACAAGCGTTCAATGTGGGCGCGAAGTTTGTCAGGCGAAAACTCCTCCTCGTCTGCAATGTTAAGGTCGAGAGACGCCAGCTGCAGAGTGTCAGAACCCTAAACCGGGGAGGGTTGGATGGGATCATTGGACGAAGCTTACCGGTGGTTCTGGGATTGATTTGACGTGGAATACTTGCTAGGGAAACATTAGTATCGGCCACCAATGGCATAGCATTCTGTCGCAGCGTATATCCAGGCCCTACCTTGTCGAAACGTCGGACGAGGATCCAAAGTTCCTCGTTCGACAAACCACCGACCATCGGCTGCGCAACCTCTTTGGCGTGGGTGTTCCAGCCCAGGTTCTTGACCTCAACCTCATTGTGGTCCATCTGCGCGTGTCCCTCCTCTTCGATTGGCGTCTCCTTGGTGGCCATGTCTGCAAGGTGGTGGCTGTCCGTGGGCCTCTCCTCCTCGTGTGCCTCCACGATCTCCGGTTCCTGTCCCATCGTGGATTGGCTCGAGTAGCTAAAGTCGGATTGAGTTGGCGTGTTTGAGGAGTCTACGATTGGTTGGAGTGCTGCTGCTGCTGCAGTTGCTGGCGGCGGCTGTGGTTGTTGCGCCGCCAGCTGCTCGTCGTCTTCTGTCGAGTGTCCCTTGAACATGGTGTCTGCAGGATGTCGGGGATGGAGACCAAAGGGTGATGCTTGAACCAGGTTCCAGGGAGCCCCTCGTATTTTGAAGCTGCAACGAGCTCCAAAAGCATGGTTTGGAGCCCAGGTCTAGATCCAGCCGCCGCCGACGTCAAGCGCGTAGCTGGCAACAGCTTTCCGCTTTGGGCGACGGACTCATGACGTCACGAGACGCGCATGCACTGATTGGTGCTTCGCCAGGGAGATCGCGATGATCACACGCGGAAGATCTCCACATGGATGGGCTACGCGGGAAGGAATGACACCTGTTTACCGAATCATTGGATCCTCTCGACTGTCTGTTTGACGGCTGCTGTTGCAGCTGCAGCAGCTGCATTCCTGATGCAGAAGGGAGGGACTGCAGCGCACGTTCGATCACTGAATGTTGTTCAGCATCAACCGAGCTCGATGAAGGCGATCATTGGCTGGGCCTGTTCGTGTTTGTCGCGATAGACTAGGGCCAAGCTACTGCATTCGGAAGTCATATTTCGGAAGTCATATCATCAACAGACAGCACCATCGTGGGGATGTCGTGGACCGCACTCTTGATGGAGTGGAGGCCATGCAAGTTTCTTGAGCGCAAGGCGAACTCTCCGTACGTGTACGTGTTTCCTGCATCAATCAATGCGCAGTCGTTTCCAGTTCAAGTACAGATAATTACAGCAATTTACTTGCTATCTTGCGTTTTAATGTCTTAATCCCTTACATACTCAGAAAGATATTCAAGACTAGCCCAGCCTCACCAGCGGGGTTGGAAACCAGCCTCTCGCCTAGACCAGCAGATCCAACACCTCACCAAGCTAATCCTGCCAAAACAACCTGTTTTCCTAAGAAACGACAATCATAATGCCTCCCTCCCACACTCAGCTGCTGGATTAGCGGCAACGGCTGCCGCCATCGTGGTTCCACTCGGACATTTTCCTCCAGGCCTACCTAAGGTATGAACTCCTCCACGCTAACTACAGCTCAGACGCAGCTTTGCGTGGCTCCACTCTAGGGCTTATGACGATCTTGCCGTCGCACCAAACCAACACCGGATCACCAAGATCACCGCACGGAAGGGTGGCCGAGTTGGTTATGGCGCCAGGTTAAGGTCAGCTTAACATCTGTTTCCTGGTGGGGCAACCCGCGCGAGTTCGAGTCTCGTCCCTTTCATTTTTCTTTTTTGTCGGACCTGATTATTGGATTTTCGTTCCATTGCCTTTCTTCACAAGAACACTGTGAAGCAAATGTCAAGCCAGTCAGTCGTGCGACATGAAGGGAAGCACTACTCCACTCCCAGCGCCGCATTTCCTGAGAACCACTCACTACCTTGGATGACCATGAATTTTAGTCCATCATAATTCACCTTCATTATCACAAACATTATGTTCAGAATATTGTGTCAAGTACTTGTATTCAAGTTATGTTGAGGAAGTTTCGAGCCTACCTAGTAGGGGTTTTCACAGTAAGGTAAAAAGCAGTAAAAGCACCTCGGTCAGTGCCTAGTCCAGTAGCTTCGCAGTATATATACCTAGGGGTCCGGAATAACTGCCTGCGCCGACCTTGACTATAGCTACTTTGTTATGGTCAGCTATCCGACAGTAGGGTCTGCTAACAGAAGCTGGGGATTGATATATAGTAATAGTATATGGAGGTCGTGGTCTAGGTTATAGGTTGTAGGCTTGTTTCGTAGATTAGTAGTCAGAGGCTAAGGTAATCAATCTTAGACTTAATAAGTATCCGTAGTGAAAGTAAGCTGAAAGTATCCTGAGGATAAATATAAAGATATTTATAAGTTAATTACTAAAGAGCTATAGAAGTCTGACTTTAAACTAGGCTTAGGTTATACTATATATAAGTCTAATTCTAAATATATCTTTTTATACTTTAAGTTAAGCTAGATTATTCTAATCTAGAATAATTACTTAGCTTCTAAGTTATATTAGATTATTCTAATCCCTAATAATTATTATCTTATTATTATATAACTTATACTATAGTTTTTCTATTTCTAAGTAAGTTCCTGTTATTCCTATGTTCCTGTAGTATAAATATCTTATTATAGCTGCCTAACGCCTAAATAGGTTGTTTAGCTATTATCTTTGTTTATAAGTTATAATATTAGGTCTCTTCTCTAAAGGTCTTATCCTTAAGACCTAATATAAGTAGGTTATTAGTCTTAGGTTAGAGATCTGTTAACTATATTTCCTGATTTACCTATAATACTGACATTATATTAGGTTATATTTAGAAATCTGATCTTTGCGAAACTTATTACGCTTAGATTCGTTGTAATTAGTAGGCCTTTAGTACTCTAGTTAATTATTATAGTTATAATGTAATACCTTGTTCTCCTTGCTTTTAGTATAACTATATATATAAGATAGACCTTACTAACTCAAAGCGCTGTAGTAAGTGTGTTAAGTATAGCCTGATAGACTGTGATAGTAGTAATATAGCGAATACTTATAAGTTATCTTCCTAGGTAATTAGAGTAGATACTAATTAGTTATAGTGAATTATTATTTCTAAGAGTAAAAGAAAGTAGAATAGGAAGAGTAAGAGGCTAAAGAGGTACTAGAAATTCTTTAGATATAGTTAGTAATAGCTTTTAGTTACTTATCTTATCTTTATAAACAGAAGAAGTTTCTAAGAGAATATAGTTCAGACTTAATCTATTAAGGAATATAGTCTATTAATAAATAAGAGGCAGAAGAGCAGTCTTTAGAGGCTTAGAAGTCTTAAGTACTTAAAAATTTATTATTATAGGATATTTTAAATAAGTTAGATTAGTTTTCTTTAAGTATAGGTATTATAGACTTAGGTACTCTAGCTATAGTTAATTTTTTAGAGGTGTTTTAGTTAGTTTCTAGTATCTTTAGGCAAATAAACAGTTTTCTTTATTATAGCTTATCTACTTCTATTAGTAGTCTAATACATTTATAGGAGTGTCTAATATATAGGTAGCTTATAGTGTTTGTTAGAGGTAGAGCTACTAATATTATTAGTGTTATTTCTTGTTCTTAATATTACTGCTAATAAGTTATAAGTTTATTCTTTGTATTAGTGATGTTTTTAGCTAGCTTCTATATATTGTCTTTATAACTATATCTTTTCTATTTAATAAGGTATTAATATCTTTCTAGTTCTTCAAAGTAGTTAATAATTTGTTCGATTTTATACTCTGGTTTATTATCTTCTATAATAATAAGGTTGTTTGTCTGTGATCCTTATAATGCTAGTTTAAGTAGTAAGATATAAAATATTAGAAAATATTTTATTATATTAAGTAGATTAAGTTTATAGTTAACTAGTGAAACTTTTTAGAGGATTTTAAAAGGTCTGAGTTTTTTGAAATCTAGTTTATTATTTAGTTGTTTTGTTTTAATATTTTGCTATATAAGATAGATGCTATCTCTCTCTTTCAAAGTTAGTCCTTTAATCCTTTATTTATTACTAAAGCATATTATTCTTTATTATATAAATTTGAGTTCTTTGTATATATTCTCTTAGATATCTTTGATTTGTCTGATTATAGCAATAGCTTTTAGTGCTACTAGGCTAGGTTATAGTTCTCTATAAGTAGTTAGTTTGAATCTATAGTTAAAGTAGAAGGAGGATTCCTTAGTACTTTCTCCTACTATGCTATTATAGGCGAATTAGGCTATTAGTAGTAGTACTACCTAATTATCTTAGTTATAATTAATATAAGTATAGAGGTAGGTTTTAAGGATCTAGTTAATTTATTCTGTTTATCTATTAGTCTATAAGTAAAAGGCAGTAGATATTACTTACTTAATACTAAGTTATAATATAATTAACTTCTAGAACTTAGAAGTGAAGATTTTATTTCTATCTAATATAATTTCTTTAGGTATTCTATAATTAGCAATAATATACTTAAGGAATATATAAGCGAATTCTTTAGCATTGCTTACTTCTTTATATAGGATAAAGTAAGTATACTTTATAAGTCTGTTAATAATAATAAGAACGCTATTATAATAGACTTCTATAAGAGGTTCTCAAGACTTTAGTAGTTTGATAATAAAGTTAAGTAATATAAAGTACTAAGCAGTTTACAGTATAGATAAAGGTTATAACAATCTATAAGGTTAGTATTAAGCTAGTTTGCTTTTCAGGCAAACCTCGCAATCCTTAATTACTATTGCGATATATTCTCTAGTAACTTTTTCTCTATAGTGTTATTATAGTTATTTCTAGGTCTTTATGATTCCTTAGTAACTATATACTAGTATACTGTGGAATTCTCTAATAGTTTCGTTATCTAGTTTACTAGATAGGCTAGCTATAGATCGTCTAGTTATTATAAGAGCTTTTATAGTAGATATAAAGTCTCTATTATTATTGTATTTAAAAATCACTTAGGTTTCTTTTAATACTAGGATATTATAGTCTAGTTATTAGCTAAGAGTATTAGCTCTACTATTTTCTAATTCTTTTTAATAGATAATTTAGAAATTAAATTCTAAAAAGAATTCTAACTATTTAATTTATTATTTATTAAGTTCCTTTAAAGTAGTGAAATATACTAGATTCTTATAATTAGTATATATAAGTATTTAGTAGATAGTTCCTAAAAGTAGGGGTCTCTATTCTTTAAAAGCTTTAATAATTACTATAAGTTCTTTATTATAAATCTAATAGTTAAGTTCTAGTCTATAGAGCTTATAACAGAAGAAAGCGTAAAGATATAGATATCTTTCTAAGTCTCTCTAGAATAGTTATACTCTAAGAGTAAGTCTAAGGTATCTATTTTAACTTTAAACTATTCTTCTAGGTTTAGGATTATTAGGACTAGTTTACTAATAATATAGTTTTTAATAGTCTAGAAAGCTATATTCTAAGCTTTTTTCTATTTAAATAGTTAGTCTTTATAACTAAGATCTATAAGAAGTATATTAATCTTTTTATAGAGTCTAATAAATTTTTAGTAGAAGTTAATAAATCTGAGAAATCCTTAGACCTCCTTGAGGTTAGTTAATATTAGCTATTTTTATATAGCTTAGACTTTTTTTTTGATATGCTAATATATCTAGAAGTAATTATAAATCTAAAGTATTCTACTTCCTAGGTATAGAATATACTTTTCTCTAGTTCGACTAAGAGCTTAGTATCTTAGAAAACTTAGAGTATAAGATATATATACTCTTTATACTGTTCTATTATTATAGAGAAGATAAGGATATTATTAAGGTAGATAACTATAAAGATATCTATAAATTTCCTAAGAACCTAGTTAATTATATTCTAGAAAGTAGCTAAAGTGTTAGTAAGACTGAAAGGTATAACGAAGTACTTAAAATATCCTTTATATATTCTGAAAGTAGTCTTCTATTCTTTTCCTTTCTTTATTCAGATAAGGTTATAAGTATTTTTAAAGTCTAGTACTATAAAGTAGTTAGCTTTATAGAGTAGTTATTAGAGTTTATTAATTAGAAGTAGTAAATACTAATTCTTAATTATTATTTTGTTAAGTATTTAGTAGTTAATATATAATTATAGTTTACTATTCTTTTTTAATATAAACAGGATTAAGCTTCTTACTAGTGATATTAATTCTCTAATATAGCTTTTCTTAAGGTTTTTATTAAAGTATTTATTAAAGGCTTCTATCTCTATTAGGTTAAGTCTATAAATTTTATTAAATTTAAGCTCCTTCTTCTCTTTAATATGGATTTTATAATTAAAATTTATATATTTAGGCAGTCTAGTTTCTAATTTAGCTATAAAGAGTTTCTTATAAACTCTATATTCTTCTAGGATAGATAGAAAGAGATTATCCTTTCGTTTAAGATCTACTATCTTTAATAGTTATAATATAGCTTCTTTTACTTTAAAGTAGTAGATATATTATTTTACTACTCCTTAGTAAGTGAATCTGTTTAAGGCCTAAGTTCTATAGAGCTATTCAGAGACTAGATTATTATTATTCTAATAGAGTTAGCTTATTCTTTAATCTATCTTTAAGTTATTCTTCTCAAGCTATAGTATTCCTAATACAATATTATATATACTAAGTTTAGTAATATTAAATTAGAGTTATTTATTTTAATCTAAATAACTTATCTTAAAGAGTATAGTCTTATTTTTAATAGTTCCTCTTTTATACTAGACTTATTCTCTTTTTATATTACTAAGCTAGTATATATATTTCTTTCTTTACTATAGTAGTTATAATTTGTTTACTATTTAAGGTAATATAAAGTTTATTTCAGCTCTACTATTAATAAGTATAATAGTTATAGTGTTATTAATAGTAACTATAAGCTGTAAGTGTACTTTCTAGTCTAGAGATACTAGATATATAGACCTTATTATTATTACTTATCTTAGTCCTTTGTTAGTAGGTAAGTCTAGTTTTTCAACTACTCTAGTTACCTAGAGTAGGTGATTTGTTTCCCTTCTTATTATGCTTTTACGAGGAAGTTCTCTTAGAATTAGAGCCTTAGAGAGCTTGATCCTTCTTATAAGAGTCTATAGGCTTTAGCTTTCTGAACTGTATATATAAAGCATTCATTTTTTTAGTATTCTTTCTATTTCATTATATTATCCTATTAATATCTTATAAAGTATTATAAGCTTAGGCTGAAAGTTATTATATTATTATTAAATATAGTTATAATCTATCTAACTATAGTAGGTTAGGTATAAATATTCTAGATAAGGTTCTTATTATATCTTCTAGGGTAGAATTAGTGCTTATATTTATCTCTGAGGTGTTCTTTGTATTTATTGAAGAAGTATTATCGCTAGAAGAGGTTTTAGTAGTTATAGTAGTTATATTTAAGTGTAGGGTAATCTTCTATATAAAGCTTTAGAGTGTAGTCCTAGTCTCTTATATTAGTAGGTGTTTTATAGAAGTACTATTATTAGTTATTATAGCTTATATTAATTATCTAGTACTAGATAAGCTACTAAGTCTCTTCTTTATTATTAGATTCTTCTTTAGAACTAGTGTTATCTATTCCTAGGATTAGTCTGCTATAATATCTTATATTTCAATTTATAATATTAGTAGGAGAGTTAGAATTATAGGGGATCCTATTTAAATTATATCTAGACTCAGGTTTACTAAAGTTCTAATTACTAGTTAGACTGAGTAGTTACTATTCTTCTAGGAGGTTATATTAGTATTCAGGTTCTTTGTTAGATTCTTCCTTGATCTATTCTTTGAGTTCTTAGTTAATTTGCTTAATCTTAGTAGGGTTTCTGTATATATATCTGCGTTATTCGAGGTAGGCTATAAGGGCGCTAATTTAGCAATATTATATAATATTATTTAGTTCCTCTTAAGCTTATTATAGTTAAAGTGTTTATACTACTTTAAGGCATAGGATTTGTTGTTTATTATTGCTTATAATCTACTATTTTACTTTATATTAATAGATTCAGTCTATTTCTTATTATACTTAGGCTTTTAATTCTTAGATTATCTATTAAGTTTTCTCATTATAGCTTATAGAGTTATTATTAGTAGTTCGTTCTTATATATTAATAGGTTTGAATTGCTATACTTAGAGCATTTCATCTAGTTATTCAGTAGTCTTTTAAGCTACTTTATTGTTTGCTTATAAGGCTATTATAAGGGTCTTAGTTTTAATTTCTGGAATAGTTATATTATAACCTGTTCTTCTGCAGTCTAGGTTACTAGGCTAGTGTTCTATAGCCTCCTTATTACTATGGTAGGTAAAGTATTTATTGTTATAGTATCCAGTCTATAATAGGGATATATAGAGTGTTTTAGTTACTATACTAACCTGCTTAGTCTGCTTAAGTACAGGTTTCTAGTTAAGCTTCTTAGGTTATCTATAGTCTCTAGTAATATATCTTATTCTTTTATAGTTATAGTACTTATGGTTTTATAGTTTCTTATTATTACTCTTAGTAGTTGTAAGGGGCTGGCCCCTAGGCTTGTTCAACGTAGAGGTGCCGTCGATTGACTATTCTAAGCTGAAGAAGGAAGAAAGGACTTTACAGGGATAGGCGCCTAGCGGCGGTGAAGCACACCGGGGCTAGGCGGTATGCTACGGCAGAATAGTGGACCCGGCGGAGCCGGGTCTCGGTAGCTGCTCCGGCAAAGCCGGAGATCTCGGCCGGGCTCTAGCCCGTGACAGTAGTAGCACTAAGATCTATAGGTCTGCTATATTATCTATAGGAAGTGCTTTATTAAGTATTATTCCAGTTATTATAGGGTTTATTATTATTCTACTAGTTATTAAACTTGTTTTAAAGTTGCTACTAATACTTATATCCAGAGTTAGGTCCTTATCGCCTTTCGCCTTTCTCCTTTTATTATTTAAAGAGTTAGTTATTAATCTTAATAGTAAGATTAGTATACTAGAGAAAGTCTTTAGAGTAATTAATCTTAATAATCTTATCTTTTACTTTATCTTTAAATCCTTAGTAGAATATAAAGATCTTAGTTTCTTTAGTAAGATTAAGTTAGACACTAAGTTATCTAAAATTAGTAGAATAGTTTTTAGTAGACTTAGTTTATCTAAGCTATATAAGGTTATATTCAGCTTATTATTTCTTATTAAGGTCCTAGAAGAGAGACTAGAGTATATCTTTAAATCCCTAGAAATTAGTATAGATATTACAGGTCTCTGTAGTATACTTATTAAGAGTTTTATACTTAAGATATTCTTTCTAGATTAGTTTAAACTATTTAAGAGCTTTTCCTTAGAGATAAGTAGCTATATATACTACTTTTTCAGTTTTATTAGTAAAATCTCTGTGATAAAAATTCTAGTAGTTCTTAACCTAGATTAAAAAACTTTTGAGGGTTCTAGAGGTTCTATTATAAGTAACTAGAGTGCTGAGCTTAAGTTTCTATTATCCTCCTATAAAGGTAGTAATAATATTAGCAGTAGTCTAAAGAGTATTAACTTCGTTCTGAAGTTCCTATATAAAGGGGTTATTACCTTATCCTCTTAAGCATACGATTTCATTCTCAAGGTTCTGAAATTGTTAGGGTTTATTATTAAGTTCTTAGATTATACTCTTAAAGCCTTAGAGTTTATTAGCTATCTTATTATATATAGTTTATATCTTAGCTATATTATTATCTCCTTTCTTAACTTAGGCTTAGAGCTTATTATAGGTCTCTTTTTTAAAGGTAACCTTATTATCTAAGTCTATAGTTATCAGGGCTCCTTTAAGTTCTTTAGCTAGGTTTCTAACTAGCTATTTAGAAGAAGAAGAGCTTCTTAAGGTAAGTGACTTAGCAGAGGCATAAGAAGATATCTTGTCTATATTATTAATAGGTCTTAATAGTTAACTTACTGAACAAGAGTAATCAAAGTATTATAGTTAGCCATCTAATAGTAGGGTCTACTAATAGAAGCTAGGGATTAATATATAGTAACAGTATACAGAGGTTATAGTCTAAGTTATAGGTTATAGGCTTATTTTATAGATTAGTAGTTAGAAGCTAAGGTGATTAATCTTAGACTTAATAAGTATTTACAGTAAAGGTAAGCTAAAAGTATCCTGAGGATAAATATAAAGATATTTATAAGTTAATTACTAAAGAGCTATAGAAGTCTGACTATAAGCTAGGCTTAGGTTATACTATATATAAGTCTAATTCTAAATATATCTTTTTATACCTTAAGTTAAGCTAGATCTTTCTAATCTAGAATGATTGCTTAGCCCCTAAGTTATATTAGATTATTCTAATCCCTAATGATTATTATCTTATTATTACGTGACTTATACTATAGTTCTTCTGTTTCTAAGTGAGTTCCTGTTATTCCCGTGTTCCTGCAGTATAAATGTCCTGTTATAGCCGCCCGACGCCTAAGTAGGTCGTTCAGCTGTTATCCTTATTTACAGGTCGTAATATACTTATTGCAGCTATTAGCCTTATTAACGATAGCTTTATTACTAGTAAGGTTAATAGCTTTGCTTATATGACTTATATAGAGATAGCTTTATAAGGTCTTCAGCTATAGAAAAGCTTGTCTTAGCTATATATTTAAGATGCTGCTACTTATACTAAGCTTTAAGTTTATTCTTTATTTTTAATCTTAAGTTAACTAAAGAAAACCACCTAGATTTTTATAACTTCATAATATGTTCTATCCTGCTTGATCTATAGAGCTTTATGCTATAGGGCTTTGCCTGAGGTATACTCTAAGATATTAAGATTGATACTAACTACAGGGCTAGGCTTACTATAATTAGCAAGATAACACCTTTCAACCTATAGAGCTTTGAGGACTAGTTAGCTATAGCTAGGTTATACTTCACAGTCTTAAAGGCTAACGTTAGTAGTAAGGCTATAAGAAGCGCCTATATATCTTAGCTAAGCAATATAGCTATGTTTACTGCTAATCCTAGCTATTACGCCTACTTTAATAATATCTTTAGTAGGGCGGTATAGCTAGTAAGCTGACCTAGCTGAATAATATAGTAGGCGTTACTAATAACTATAGAACTGCAAGAACGTTAGCCTAATTAATAGAAAGCTTAGATAGTAATAGCATAATAGCCTCCGAAGATATTATGCTAGACGTTAGCGTCAGAGGGCGTCTATGATTCTAGGTAGGTAGCAGAGAAGATAGCTAAGTCAATAGAAGGTGTGAGTAAGGGTTAGAAGATAGGTTGAAAAGTAGAAGAAAGTCTACTATAGTAATTAAACCTAGTCAAAGTTGTGAAGTTATTATCGAAGTGACGTTATAAGTGATGAGATTGTTAATGATGGCGCACGTTAACGCGCGCGGGGGGGGATGGGGCCGAAGCTGAGATCACGTGACCAGTAGGCCGTTAGCTGAAGGGGCAAGTCGGAGGTCGTTGCAGTACAGGTTCCAGGTAAAAATCACAGTAGCTGGCCAGAGGCCCTTCTATTCAAGTTATAAAGATTACTTTTACGTCTAAATCATGCATTAAATCATGCCTGGCATTTCCCCAGGATGCATCACTAGTATCCCGCCCACCACGTGTAGTTGTTCGTCTGCTCCGCCGTATCCCACACCAACGGCACGCTGGTATCCTCCGGCCTCTCAGGCCACGCCTGCGCCAGGCCCTTCCAGACCTTGACATCCGTCCAGCTCGCCTTCGCACCGCTCGGCTGCTCCGCGTCGCCCGCGAAGAAGCTGAGGCCGGTGCTGTCGTTGCGCGAGGGGTAGATGCGCGCCGTCAGCGCGAAGCGCTCGTTGACCCAGATCTCAAGCAGCGAGTTGTCCAGCACGACGTGGAAGGTGAGGTCCTCGGTGGCGGTGGTGTTGCTGCCCTTCTCGTGGATCTCGTAGGGCTGGAAGTGGCCGACGAAGGTGGCGTTGTTGAAGTTGGGGAGGAGCGAGCTACGGTCGCGGAGCACGCGGATCTCGGAGGCGGACGGGTCGAAGAGGATGGTGGTGCGCTCGGCGTCGTCGGGGCTCTGGGCGACGACGATGCCCGCGGGCCCGGAGAGGAGGTCCGCGCCGGAGAGGGTGGCGGTGAGCTCGTACGAGGCGCCGAGGTCGGCGGCGACGGATTTCGTGGCGTCGGTGAGCTCGCCGACCTCGATGTCCTGCTCGGCGGCGCCCTCGCGGAGGAGGGAGATGACGTCGGGCAGGGGGCGCATGCCGAGGGTCTGCGCGGTGTAGCCGTTGTAGCTCTCGATGCAGTGGGAGCCGTCCTGCTGCTCGCCGCAGTTGAGGACGCCGGCGGTCTCCTTGAGGAAGACCTCGACGGGCAGGTTCATGGCGCCCTGGTAGCCGAGCTGCTTGGAGGTGTTGAAGGCGTAGTCGCCGGCGATGTCCTCGTTGGCCCAGCCCCACATGACGCGGCGGGCGTTGGGGTCGCGGGTGTCCTTCCAGGTGGCCTGGGCGTAGGAGATGCCCCAGTCGAGGGCGCCGCCGGAGGTGGGCGTGAACTCGACGGAGCCGTTGTCGCGGCGGGCGACGTCACCGCGGTTCCAGAGGGCCCACTGCTCCTTCCAGTGGCTGGTGGTGTTGCCGCCCTCGGCGCCCATGGAGACGAACCAGGCCTTGTCGGAGGAGTTGCCGATGGCGAGGTCGAAGAAGCTGCTGACCTCGAAGTTGTAGCCGTACGAGCCGGTGATGTCGGGGGCGCCGAGGGAGGAGTTGGCGGCGGGCTCCCAGAGGGCGCCGAGGAAGGTCCACTCGGTCAGGTTGGAGGCCGGCGCGGAGTAGAGGGGGATGCGGGGGCCGATGAAGCCGGGGCGGGCGGCGCCGGGGAGTGTGGCGGGGACGTCGCGGTCTTGAGGCCGGAGCCGAGGACCATGTAGTAGTGGGGCTCGGCGACCTGGAGGAGGGCGTCGAGGTCGGTGGAGGGGAAGTAGCTGGGGTCTCTGAAGCCGGTGACGTTCCAGCCCTCGGGGGGCCCGTAGATGACGGTGCCGACCTCCTGCCAGGTCTCGCCGTGGTCGTCGGAGGTGAACATGGCCTGGACCTCGGTGCCGGTGATGTACGGCTGCTTCCAGTTCGTGGGCAGGGCGTGGATGCCGGTGCCGAACGTCAGGAGGGTTCCGTCGTTCTGGCCCTCGGTGTTGACCACCTGCGTGGTGCCGGTGAACTGGGAGAGGGGGCCGGAGGGGTATCTGCCGGCGGCGAGGGACACGGACGAGTCGTTGTTCCAGTCGCGGACGTCAGTCCAGTGGAAGAGGTCCTTGGAGACGGCGTGGCCCCAGGAGACGTTTCCCCAGTTGACGTGGTTGGGATGGAACTGGTAGTGGAGGTGGTACGTCTCCGTGGCTGGGTCGTAGACTGCGCCGCAGGGGTCGTTCATCCAGCTGTGAGGGCCGAGGAAGTGCGAGCGCGGCCTCCAGCGCGTGAAGAGGGTGTTGTTGCCCGCCGTCGCGAGGTACTCGGGCGTGATGGTCGTCGGCACAGTCGCCGCCGCCGGGACCGCAATGGCCCCGAGAGACGCGAGGGCCGTGAAGACGGCGCTACCCTTGAGAATCGCCATGCTGTGCTGTAGAGACTGGTAAATCCGCCGCTTGACGTCCCAAACATTCTGGACGGTGAACCGTGAGCGGTTCATCTTATATACCAACCAACCAACCTGGCGGGCGGCGCGCAGACGATCCGACCCCCATCCATTTCCCATTCCACCCGGGGAAGAGGCTGTCAGCCAGGCCGTCGAATTCGATACGACGTCAGCCAGGGCAGAGCCAAGATTGAGTCTCCGCCGTCAGACGCAAGGATACGGAGTCATGATCCCGGGCTACTGCGGCTCGGCGAAGCTGGTCATGACGAGTTGACGATGGCTAGTCGAAGATTGCCTACTATGGTACACGAGCCAAGGGGAAGGTCGTCCCTTGGACTGAAGTTGCGGGCCGAAAGGAACTGCACCACGCGGTCGGGAAGTCGCTGGTATGGGGATGGGAATCGCGGGGCGGCCAAGCCGGACTGGAGACGCGCTACCCCGCCGGCGGTGGGTAGTGGCACTGTTGGTGGTGTTGAAGGAGGGAGAAATTGCGGGAGATGCGGAGTCGCGGGGGGGGGGGTCGGTCGGGACATAGTTCGCTGAAACTCCTCGTGCGGATGGACTGGGGGAGGAAAAAGCAAACGGGCTGGCCTGGGCGTTTGTTTCTTGGCCTCATATCGTGCTCTCTGCTATGCATGCATGATAAGCAACCTGGCACGCAGCATAGCTGCACGTCTTTCGTTCCCCCGAAAGTCTCTGTCCCAGCTAGGGCTCGTCGTCCGAGTGGCTAGCCACTGCTGCGATGCAAGAAGAAGCAGACCGGTAACCCAAAAGGCGTGTAGCCAGACCAAATCACCAACGACAACATGGGCGCATGACTTCGTGGGGATTTGCAATTTCCAGCGGTGCTTTGCTCGCTGTTACCACACATGGGGGGACGCAAGGTTAAATGGCCGAAGAATCGCCAGTCCAGCCCCGCCGCTAGATGGATCTCGTTGGATCTGGAGCGAATTTTGGGGGCTGTCACGCGCCATTCCATGCCATGCCATGCCATTCCGACCTTGGTACAAGTGCCAGCACCCTGTTCTTAACTGGTTATTGTTTGTGTCGTTCGTACCAGTCAATCGGGTGTGTTGTTTCTGGCCCAAGCTCGCCCTCCTCCTCGTTCGGACGACTTCCACTGGGGCAATAAAGTTCTGCGGAGGCATTAAAATGAGTTTGCGGAGGCTAGTGTGGTGAGCTGATGGCGCATCGCGAGCTGTCAAATTCTCGCTATATTTACGCATCAGTTTCGCCGGCCAGCCTCAGCAGATTTGTCGCTAATACGAAGCGGACGGGATGGCTCTACAATCGGTCTGTCGGCATTCAACAATGATGAGGAATCACGCGGGACAGGGAGAGGGGGCGAGAACCTCCGGGTTTGCCGACGGAAGAACGCATCTCCGCAATCTTTTGATTTTTCCTTCTCTCGTCAAGAGCGGAACTCTAAGTAAGTGAAAAGGTGTTCTTCGCCCGCAGAGTGTGCGAAACCGAAAGCTACAATCTCTGAGCTTTCGGTCATTTCCGCGCGCTAGAAGCGGAATCCCGGTCCTCGATCGGTCGGCTCTCAGTAAGTGAAAAGGTGTTCTTCGCCCGCAGAGTGTGCGAAACCGAAAGCTACAATCTCTGAGCTTTCGGTCATTTCCGCGCGGAAGCGGAATCCCGGTCCTCGATCGCGGGCGGGGCCGATGTCCCGCAATTTCACACGGGCCGCATCCCCGGGGCCGAACACCGAGTCTTCCGCTTGACAAGCCGCAAGCCTCCCCCGAATGACCATTTCTTATTCCGGTGTATTTCCGTTTATTTGCAGTCCATGGGGCCTCTTTCATCGTCGAAGAGTTGTCCACTGGGCCAAGCAACTCGTTTTTTGAACTTGACCTTGGATAAGCAGGCTTGAGTGAACAAAATTTCCGATTAACCAGCATCATTCAAAGGCGAAGTCCCATACTTCAAACCGTCATGGTCGCCGTACCCAGATATCTTGGATACCATGGTTCCTTCTTCGACATTGCAACTCAGAATTCACCAAAACTCCCCGGAGGACCCTGAGGGCCAGAGAGACGTGACAAGACGACAGTTCTCTGCAGCAACCACCCTGAATCGGGGCATCAGACCGCCACAGCCCCAATTTGTCGCAGTCTACAGAGTGAAGCAAACTTATCTATATGGACCCGGTGAAAGACTTAGAGCCTCATCCTGCTGAGTTGCACTCAATGACACTCGGCCATGCAAGCTGACGATCATGACGGAGGAATGCTGCACTACCCCGCTTGCTCGTGCCAGCGGATCTCACCTGCGGCGACGTGTAGCTAGCATGTGATGTCCCGCAATCCCTTGGGCACGTCCGACTTCCAAGATACGTTCAACGTCTATCGTGACGCCTCGAAAATAACCTTTGGAGAATCACGGAAGGTTGACTGGGCCATGGCTTCCCGGGAGCCCGAGAATATTTCGTTAAGGACCGTCGCTGAGGGAGTACCTGACGCAGCACAAGAACCAGCTTTAAACGCAGTTTCTCAGTTTCCCAACTCTCCAAATGGAGGCAGAGCTTGGCTCAAAGTGGGTGGCTCTTGGCTCATTTTTATGAACACTTACGGCATCGCCGCGACGTACGGGGCCTACCAGGCGTACTATCAGACCGATAAACTCGCCTCAAGCTCGCCCTCGGCGATCTCATGGATCGGCACCACTCAAGTCTTTCTACTGGGCTTCACCGGCATTCTCGCAGGTCCTCTATATGACAGCGGATACATAAGAAGTCTTCTCGCCGTCGGTGGCTTCCTCGTCGTATTTGGCTTCTTCATGCTCAGCTTGGCAGCGGAGTACTTTCACATAGTCCTCTCGCAAGGTGTTTGCATCGGCATCGGCAAGTAGTGGATAACTCTTGGTATCTGATCTCCATGGAGCTAACGCAATTGTTAGGAAGTGGCTTGCTCTATGTACCTGGCGTCTCGATCGTTTCCAATGCCTTCACCACCAAGCGCCCCATCGCCACCGGCATCGCAGCCACCGGATCAGCCGTGGGCGGGGTCCTATTCCCCATTCTCTTCCGAGCTCTTGAACCGCGCATGGGATTCTCCGGGGTCAACCGCGTTTTCGGCATCTTGGTCCTTGTCACGTCCCTCTTCGCCCTCATCCTCCTCCGTCCTGACCCCATCCAAAATCCTCCCCGCAGGCGAGGCGGCGAGCTGCTAGACTCCTCAGCCCTGAAAGACATACCCTACCTCTTCTTCTGCCTCGGGCTCTTCTTCGTCGAGCTCGGCTACTGGATCCCACCCTTCATCGTAGCCCCTACGCCCAGCTCTCTCTCGGCACAAGCGCCGACTTCGCCTTCTACCTCTTGGCATACATGAACGCCGGCTCGCTAGCCGGACGGATCCTCCCCGCGTGGATCGCGCAAGTCCGCACCATCGGGCCCGTGTGGGTCCTGATCGTCGGGTGCTTGAGTCTCGGAGCGCTCATCCTGGGGTGGATTGGCATCCGCGATGTGACCGGCATAACCGTCTGGGGCGTCTCAGTCGGGTTCATGTCTGGGATTGCGGTCGCATTGCCCAACGCCATTGTGCCGAGGCTCGCACCGTATGCCAACGTCGTCGGAGCCAGGACGGGGATGATGTGGTGTTTCGTTGCGTTTGCGGCGTTGATAGGGGCGCCGATTGCGGGAGTTCTTGTCGATGCCGCGACGAATGATTACAGTCGCGGCCAGCTTTTCAGCGGGTTGAGCATATGCTTGGGAGCTGCGCTGCTCTGTGTGCCAGCTGTCCATGTTGCTAGGACAAAGGAGGAGTAAGAAATCAAGCAGTATGGCATCACCTGGAAGCCTAGGTGCTTTCGCTGTCACTTGATGAAGCTCGACTCTTTTGCTCCCGGCGGTAGTATGCTCCTAACTGGAGCCTCAGACTCTCATTATACTAGGCAGTAATAACTTCACTCAACTTGGCGATATATGGGGTTTACTTCGAAAAGAGTCTATTTTGTTTCCATCTACTAAGTTTTGTTTGCTGTTTGTGGGTAGTCAGCTCTACGCTTCGCCTAATATGAGGACGTGCCAACGACTAACACATACCACCAACACTACCACGTGCTCTTGCTTGTATCGTGATCACTCGTTGGCATTAAGCTCGGAACTTCTCCGCGACGGTGTTAAAGGCAAGTGGGGGTGGAGACCAGGACACCGGGGATGCGTTTCAAGATGAACAGGGTTGTTGACAAACCAACCTCAAATCAAACAACATAGCAAGCAATCCGTATTTTCTGTCTTTCAGTGGAGTGACGAAATTCGTGCAGTTTTGTTAGTTCTATGCTGTGATAGATGTAAGTAGATATCGTCATTGGCCTGAGGTCTTGGAAAACACCAGTCGGCATTCAATTCTAAGGTAGCAAGGAACAATAACACAATATCAAAACTGAGTTGATCATGTTCAACTACTTCATGAACTTCTCAGCGTACCTTATTCTGGGTGAATGCTTTACCTCGAATCCCTCACCGCTCGACCGAGATTTTCTCGCCCATCACCCCAGCCACCGAGCCAGGAATGGGATCGAACTGTCCAATCCTAACGACACTCAGCTCCAACAACCCCGCCATCGCCAGGCCCTTCTCCAATTGCCACGCCGTTTCCTCGCCAGCTTCCCTGCCCCCCTCGGGTCAGATCGGCCCCATTGGTGCAACTCTGCCTTGGAAATTCGTCGGTGTCGGGTTAATGAGGGCGACGTGCGCGGCCATACGAACCCCGGCCATCTCCAAGACCAGAGTGCCAGACTCGCGAGGCAGGCGCGCCATTCCCCAGATTTCCCCCGCACCCATGGACTGAGTGTGGGACGGGGGGGGGGGGAAGGGTGATCGTCTGCGGGGATAAGTAACGGAAATCGAGGATGAACCTCGTCTGCCTCGGAACCTTCTCCTGCTTTTGCTCACCTTTTTTGTTTCTTTCCTGCATTGCGCGCGTGATTGTATGCAAGCTGGCCAAGGTCTCAAAAGCTTAAAACAGACTCGCACACAGCTTTGAAGCTTGTCGCAAGGTTTCGAGCCAGACAGCCTCTTAGGGCTCGCCAATAGCAACGCAGGATGGGCGGCTTTCGCGCGGTCGAGGATCGGCCCACGCCGAAGGAGGTGTACAATTGGCGCCTCTACATTGAGTCTGCGATCATTGCGACGGGTTCCCTGCTGTATGTTCCCAAGCTTCCTGGTCCAAGTTCTTTCGCGGAGAAGACTCAAGGCAACGGGCCCTCACTGATGATGCTGTGTGCATAGGTTTGGATACGACTCGGCATTCATCGGAACAACGATCTCGCGAGCTAGTTTCGTGAGAGACTTCGGCATCACCTCGGCTACGTCAAAGGAGATATCCTCCAACATCACCTCTGCATTTCAGGCCGGCGCGCTCGGCGGCGCGCTCATGTGCTTCTTTAGTATGAAGCCGTAGCTATCTTATCTCGATGCAGCTGAGCTAATTGTCAAAGTCACCGAGTATGTCGGCCGTAAATGGGCCCTCATCATCAGCAATCTGGTCTTCCTCGCAGGCGCGATTCCCATGGTCGCCGCCACAAATGATTTGGCATCCATGTATGCCGGCCGAGCTCTGACCGGCTGGGGCTGCGGCGTCATCACCGCGACTGTGCCGTCCTACATCGCCGAACTATCGATTCCCTCAATCCGTGGTATTCTCACCGGCCTGTTTGAAGTCACATACCAGACGGGCTCTCTCATTGGTTTCTGGATCAACTACGGCATCAACCAAAATATGAACCCGAACAGCTCCGCGTCCTGGCGCCTGCCTATGGCTGTCCAGCTCATCCCTGCAGGTGGCTTGCTCATCGGAGGCTTCTTCCTGCACGAGTCGCCGCTGTGGCTTTACAGAAAGGGACGGGAGGAAGAGGGAGCAAAGGTTCTCGTAGCGCTCCGACATCTCCCGGAAGACCACCAGTACATGCAAGAAGAGGTGGAAATGATTCGCGCCAGACTTGCTGAGGAAGCAGCCGTTGCGAAGGTTTATGGCACCGGGTTCTATGCGTACATCCGTGGCTCTCTGTCTGAGCTGTCGCGGAAGGGCATGCGGAACCGCCTTTTGCTTGTGTTCGCTGCCTTCACTTTACAGAACATGTCTGGTGCTGCGGGTAAGTTTGAAGCACTCCTAGCCTCAGATGTTCTCAAAATCCGTCTTGTTTCATGCCAAAATCGACAGTCTCTGACAAGCTTTCAGCTATTAACTACTACTCCCCAACACTCTTCGGTTCTATTGGTATCTCCGATGTGGCTTTGTACACGGGCATCTATGGCTTGGTCAAGGCCGTAGCCTCCATCATCTTCTATGGAGCTCTAATCGACGTTTGGGGTCGCCGTCGACCAACGATCATATCATCACTGGCGTGTTCACTTTGTCTGTGGTTTGTCGGTGCTTATGTAAAGGCAAGTACTAGAAGAACACGCAATCCCGCCTTAGACTCTAACAGCTTCAGGTCGGAAACCCGGCGCCAATCATTGCTGCTGGTGGCGAACTCTCGTCGTCCACTAAATCAGGTGGTCAAGCTGCTACTGCGGCTATTATGATTTATTCCGTCTTGTGAGTTTATTTCGTCCCTAAAGCGTAACTTCAGCCCTCAGAAGTGCAAAAGAGAATAACATTAAGCTAACACGTGCTCCCCTAGTTGGTCTTTCGGTCTCAATGGTATTCCGTAAGTCGCGACTAAACGCAATTGCGTGACGGCAATACTAACTCCTCCTAGATGGATTGTTTCGGCTGAGATCTTCCCCGGAGCTCTTCGAAATCTTACGGGAACCTTCGCGGCCTTCACTCAGTGGCTCATTCAGTTCATCATCACGAAAGCACTGCCGTACATTTTCAGCAGTCTCAGTTACGGCGTATGGTTCTTCTTTGCCTGCTGGATGCTGACGGCCACCATCTGGGCATTCTTCTTCCTTCCCGAGACCAAGGGCGTTACGATTGACCAGATGGACACACTGTTGTATGTTCTTACCTGCTTCCTCCAAAGACTATACTCATCTCGATGCATCTAACTGACTTTTCGATCAAGTGGCTATGAGGGTGATCGTCAAGTTCACAATCAACAGCCAAAGGCGGACGATGGAAAGAGTCTGGACCACAATATTCGTGAGGTTGACCGTGTTGACGAGGCGTAAGGTGCCTCGAATTAGGATTTATGCAGCGCTACACACCCTTAAGGACATATCCGGAACTTATCTAAATGCCGCCGGCATATAACCACAAAAGCATATAATTGGGATGGCCTGGCGCTAGTGGGATTCAGCTTGCCGTATTTCCGACCACGCGTCACGCCGAAAGAGGCATGGTGAATCTGCCGCCTGCACGTACGCCTCAAATTATAATTCTGCCCGCATCGCCGCTTTGTGCGCCTTGAGAATGTTGCGCATGAGACAGGCACGGGAAGTTGCAGTCCCGTTGTCCTGAGACTCAACGCTCGTTAATAAGCTCCGACTAGCGCCGGGGTGGCCCTCAACCTTGAACGCGCGCGCGCTTGAAACGGGGGGCAAGTGATGAGACGGTACGCCTTACTTACGGCTGGACCTGCGGTTGACGCGCAATGAACACAGGCCAGATCGGACTACCGAGTAAGGGCGCTTTAGTCATGGCTTGTAATGAGGGAATAATGCGAAGGAAAATGTTTGACTCGTTAACGGAGCCGAGCGCTCGGAGAGGGATCGACGGTGCAGTGAACGGCACATCATGGCATCTCTTGGCGACGGACTTTCTTGGCGGAGTTGTTTGGACGGACGGAGATCATGTGGTAACATTGTCGTGAGCACAATCTTCAGACGACGATCGGTAGATCACCCAGGACACACCCTGGTCAAAGACAGCGAGGACTCAACGTTGGACTCTAATCCCCTTGCCTCCAGCAGAGTAATTACCCCTTCCTACGTTGCATGTCATAAGGCGTTAGTGGGCGTTAAGCTTAATCCTCCAACATGGCTAAAACAACGATGAAAAAGAAGCTTAGGGCTTTCGGCACTAGTCAGGAGTTTATGTCACGAGAATTATGTCAAGTCCCGATAGCTTAAACCTTCTTGTCACTCCACCTGCCGCGGGGAAGGCGGCAACGCGGAGAAAAGGTGGAGGCCGGCCGCACGCCTCGCTGGGCGGCGGGAGCCGCCAGTAGCGTGTTTACAGTCTGCCAGACTCCGGATGAGCATCCGCTACTCACTTTCTCCTGGTACGGATGTGGAGCCTCGTTTTCGGGGGACCCAAGTGGAGGGTGCCCTGTTATCCGTTTGGAGAAGCCCGACGTAGGCCTCACGTTACGAATGCGGTCTGACGGACCATGCAAGAGGCATCTTTTGCCCTGATATGATCGCCCTGATCTGCAGAGTTCGTCCCAGTGGACCGGCGACTTTGTGGCGCCACGGTCTCGGTAACCGGAATGAATTGATTCTGCCCTCGTGACATCCTTCTCTATGAGCAGGCTCTGACTCTCACAACCTGCCGCAGATCATCGTGGTTACTCGACGGGTTGTAGATAGACCTCGGCTTGTGCGAGGTGATCGGATTCAGATTGCTTTTTACTATGGCATCGGGATGAAGCGTGTTATGTTCAGTTTACTTTCAGCCTTAGCAGAGAGTTCGATATCACCAACTTGACCCTAGTGTGGCTTCCGTCTTTAATTCCAGCCCTGAGCCAAGTTTGTTTTCTCCTTGCCTGCCCGCGCCATATGGACGGACAGGTTCGCGTCTAACAGCACAATCGCGGCCGAGCGACAGAGCCACGTATCTTGGCATCTAAAGTGGAATTTTGTCCCGAAAGCTTAGAAAGGGAAACCGCCTTGGCATCTAGGTTCAGCTCAAAACACTTGTGCGGCTAAACTTTCATCGTCTCGACTCCACCCAAAAGCTTGTCGCTTGTCAATACTCCCCGACTTCGGACGAGAGAGCGGGCGCAATCGCCGTTTGGGTTTGCGACGCTACAGGGGCTTCAATCACGGAATGTCGAAACGATCTCGAAAGCATCGCGGCTGAAGGATTCGGAACCATCCCGTGTTGCGTGATGTCCAGATTGCTCGATGTGACATGTCCCTCGGGCAGCAGCGCATGTGCTCATCCATCAGAACTGATGACTCGCAAATGGCGATCGCGGGACAGTCAACAGATTCTCTATATAAGCAGACCGGAAACTGCCCATCTCCTCGGAAATGGTGTCGTTCCTCATCAGACTATCACGTCTTGCATCCGTCTCCTGCATCCATCTCTTGCATTCATCGGCTGGTCCCTCATTCATCTAATCTTATTAGTCTATTACTAATACCCTTCGATTCGTTCCAAATATTCAAAATGCGCTTCACTCAACTCATTCTTTCCATCTTCCTCTTCTTCTCCTTCGTCGCTGCCTTGCCAGTGCCGGCTCAGGCTGACGGAGAAGCTCTCGAGGCACTTGAGGCGCGGGCCAACAACGGTGGTAAGAAGGGTGGCGGCGGCGGCAACAAGGGCAGCTCCAAGTCAACCGCAAAGGAGGTCAAGGGGATCGACAAGAACATCAACATTCAGAAGAACGAGTCCAAGGACGTCAAGAAGGTGCAGAAGGCCGAGGGAACCAAGAACTTCCCCAAGGAGAAGGCCAACCTCCAAAAGGACATCAAGGCTGGACAGACGCAACGCGCCAAAAACCAGAAGAATGCCGACCCCAAGAACAAGCAGTTGAACGATGGCTTGAAGAAGGTGAGATAACTCGGGAAATGTAAACGTTTGGTCCTTGGTACTAAACTTGAATTTTTAGGTCCAAGGTGCTCAAGCCAAGGAATCGAAGCAAGCCAACGGCCTGACCGGCAACCCTAAGAAGGATAATGGGACCCTTAACAAGCTTAGCGGCGAGTTTAAGGACGGTCGCAAGCAGAACGAGAAGAACAAGCAGGCTGTAAGTCTCCAATGCCACACTGTCACCTATCCGACCCAAGCTAACGCAACTATAGGCCAAGAAGGGTGGCAGATAGATGCACTGTTACCGAGAAGTGATGAACTCTACGTGTGGAGACCTATGAACAGCCTCAGGCGGGACAATTTATGCCGGGACGGCTATGACGGAGTTCAAAAGATGTAATTCAAGATAGCCCAGCGTCGAAGACTTCAAAAATGAGACCGCGCGGTGCGCTAGCCCTCACACGATGCTGTACTTTCTGGTGAGCTGATGACGCTTTGACTTTGTCTCGCACGCTCTCACGGCAGTGAGAATGCGGACAACAGTATCTCATCGAGAAGATTGTTCTCGACAGACGGCGGAAGAGACAGAACCTATCGGACCTTCACTAGTAGAACAGCATCCTCAGATGAATCCCCTTGCTGTTAATGTGCGCCACCCATGTGGTCTGGAGACGGATATGTGAAGGCCAGTGACAGTTATGACAGGAAGAGCGAGTCTTTGTTTTAATTGCACATCTGCAACAACAGTAAAACACTTCAAAGTAGTAAAGCGTGCGGGATTTCGTGAAAACGGAAATATCCTCAGCTCGGTGTAAGTTGAATGGGGCTGACCACGCAGGGGTACCTTAGACTCTAAACTTCCGATGACCTCATCCCTTGATGCTTGCAGATCATCTTCTCCCTAGTTCCTTGCCAGCGCCACAAAACGCGTCCACGTCTGTATCCCTGAACCGTTCCTCCAGCACACCGAAGGCTCCATTACCCGCCTCTTGCACTTGACGGTAAGAAACTGAGCCCAAACTGTTCTGAAAACGCTTGCATTTCATCTCTTACTGTAAGATGCCTCGGCGCGGCACTTCGTCACGCGGCGGTCGCGGAGGAAAGGCCGCCGGCGGGGCCGCTAAGCGGAAACGGGACGCGTCCGATGCGGGGAACATGGACGGCATCCAGAAGCGGAGGGCCGACGAGGACAGCAAGGAGGAAGGGCGTGAGTGGACGAAGCAATACTACCAAGGCAAAAGCGTCCTGGACGAGGATATGAAAGGCATGGGATGCGGCTGGTGTCGCCTCATCACGCCAGAGGTGCCGTTTCAGTCGCCATTCACCTGTGCGGGAAACATCGAGGTCAGCTCTGGTACTGAGGGCCCCGGGGGTGGAAGTATTCGACTTTGCGGCCCCAAGAATTACTTTGGTATCAACAAGGACGGGATATTCGATGCGATTTTCTTGATTCCGTTTCGGCATATCGGTAGGCATTCCCCTTCTCTCCAGAAGTGAGTTACCCCTGACCAAATCATAGAGCAAATCTTCATACTCCCAAATGTGTCAAAGACATTCGGTAAGGAGCAAGCGTGCGAAGTCATCATCGTGCCCACTGGAGCCACGGGATCATCGTCGATCAAACGAGAGTATCCGCAGATAATATCCTTCGCTTGGCCCGAAAAGCAAGCGGATAAAGAATTGGGCGGCACAGTCGGTGAAGCTGCAGATGGCAAGAAGGACACCTACAGCACCGTGCTCAAGCAGGTCCTGAACGACCAGCTAAAGGCTTTCGACAAGGAAGTCGTCGAACTCTGCGAGGACCCTCATGCGAACCTGATGGTAGGCAAGGAGGTGACTCTCTCGCCACCATCAGACGCAAAATTCAAATCCGATGTTGACGGTAAGCGCGCCTTGATTTGCACTATTTGGCTGCCAGACTGACGGCCCCAGGACATATCCACTTCTTGAATGAAGGCATTCTTTTCACTGCGGGGAGGCAGAGGATGTCCCTGCCCTTCAATTCCTTGGAGAACGTCATGCTCATTGAAGCCCGCGATGGTAAGGGGAAGAATGTTGGATTGAGTCTGGTCTGCAGTGCCACTGAGCCGTTCTACAAAGACGAGGAGGGAGGTGGTAGCAAGACCATGATGAAGTTCCGTTGCATTGATTGTGCACTGATGGATGGCCTCAAGGAGTATATGGAAGCACACGATATCCAGGTCATGCTTTGCGAGCAGTCCTTCTATGATTACAAGAAGGATAAGCCAATGACTGGATTCATGCCGCTAATGAAATGAGATTTAGATATTTCTTCATTCATAGAACTGTTGATACTTTGAACGGCTCAATGGTACTGGATTAGTTGCAATGAAGTCAAGAATGCAGGGATGAATTTTAACCTTCTGGTGGCCTTACTCCAAGATGCTTGCAGGGTTGACCGCCTTCTACCTTATCCTTGACAGCGCCACAAAACGCGAACGCGTCCCCGCCCATTCCATCAATCCGACGTTCACGATCGAAACGGACACCACCACCTCGTTCAGACCCCCGACTTCCTAAGCTGGCACCAAACAGAACAAACGCTTCCTCATATTGTTAAAGTCAGATCTCAGTTTGCATTATGTCGGCACGCGGATCCTTGAGCGAGCCACAAGAAGTCGCCGCCGCCAAGCGCAAGCTGGACCCGGCCAACGCGGGAAACCTGGACGGCATTCACAAGCGGAGAACCAACACAAGCAGAGCGGCGGGCCGCACATGGACGGATCAGTACTACCAAGGCATCAATTCGTCCAAATTCCGTGGATTGGGGTGTGGTTTGCATGCCTTCGGGACCCCGCGAGTGCCCTTCCAAGCGCCCTTCACCTGCGACGGCAGATTCGAAATCAGCTCAGGACTCGGGGGACCGCGAAGCGGCTCGATACGTCTTTGCGGGCCAAAGGACTATTGGGGCCTTAGTAAAGATCCCATGCTTGGGCTTGACGCAATCTTCATGTTGCCATTCAAGCATGTTGGTGAGTCCATCTTGCATCCTTCCTGTTTCCATGTCGCAACCCTCACGCGGTCGGTTTTCTTACTTTGGCACAGATCAGGTCATCGTCCTACCAAACCTGTCCATTTCAGTGACTAAAGATGAGGCGTATCAAATCATCATCGTTCCCACTGGCGCAGTAGGGGCGTCTGCTGTGAAGAGAGAATACCCTCAGATCATTTCCTTCAGCTGGCCAGACAAGATGGCGGATAAGGATCTGCATAGCCACGAGGCTGCAAACCCTGAGCAAGACACTTATCTTTCCGTACTCGTGAAGGCTATGAATGATCATCTTGAGCCCTTCAACAAGGCTGTGATTGACGTCACCTCTGATACAGGAAGAAAGTCTGTGATTGAGCAGATCGCAGTCTTGTCGCCACCGACCGATTCGAGGGTCAAATCCAAGACCAGAGGTAACAACCCGAAACCCCATGATTTGCAGATGAGCAATGCTGACCCCACCAAGGCCAGCTGTACCTCATGAATCAAGGCGTCTTCTTCAACTCCCAATCGCACAGAGTTTACCTATCTTTCGATTCGGTGGAGAAAGCAATGACCATTCTTGCTCACGACACGAAAGACCAGGGCAAGGTCGCCGGCCTCAATTTGATTTTCAGTGCGACAGAGCCATTCTATAACGCTGAAGAGGATGAAGAGACAAACAGTCAGACTCTGATCAAGTTTGTTCAAGTCGACCATTCGCTTCTGGACGATATCAAGAGTTACATGAAGCAGCACAGAATCGAGTTGATGTTGTGTGAGCAGTCATTCTATGATTATGAGAATGATAAGCCGGCAACTGGGTTCATGCCGATGAGATGAAATTAAATCCACATACCGTTTTACTATGTAAAACCGCCCGTGGTTTTACCAGTTCAATGTCCCAAATTCGGAACAGTGCCCATAGCAATGTGCTCAACATTTTCTTCTCATGCTTGTTTGAAATGATCCTCCAATATTCTACCCTGCTGTGAACAACCCCCCGCCCCCTCGACTGGGTGCGTTCGTCGTCCTCTTACGTTCTTTCGGATGAAGCGATTCTCGTGCAGCTCTGACGCTGGCGCTCTCGAGTCGGAGTTACTAGCCATGTTCAGACGAGCAATGTTGGCGATCTACTAAGCGATAGTTTCATAAGCCTTCGAAAACAGTCTTTGTTACTGGTCGTGGTCCTTGGCGGTACCTGGCAGCATTGGATGCAGGACGAGAGCTAATGGGCTTCTTATTTCTTCCAGTCTCCATCTGCATTCTTTCCTCTCCTCGCCGGGAGTCCGCCTTCAAACGGTAACCCCCCCGCTCGATCGAGAACACGGTCGGCATTCCCCCGAACACATAGAGACACTGAGTGACTGTGGATTGAGTACCCGTCCCCGCTACTACCGGTTTTGTGAGACTATGCAGGATGCTAAGTTGCAGCCAGTACCACGATGCCCACCCGCGCCATTTACTTCCCCGTCTGCCAGCAGAACGACGAGGCATACAAGCAGTACTGCACCTACGTTGCCATCGACTTCAACGCGCGCGACATCATAAACTGCTTCAATACCGCAGGAGAGCCGCGCACCTACCCGTCTACGTGCGAAGCAGGTCTCAGCCTGGACAAGAACTGGACGTGGCTCTTCAAGGTCCCTTACCTATCACCTACCTGGCCACTCACAAGCTTCGCAGTCCAGAGTACGATGTCTATAACTCATCAACGAGGACCGACGAATTGTTCCTTGTCGGGCACGCGGGGCGCACCTGGACAGCGAGCAATTTTGTGTACATGGATGCTTCCTTTATCTTGGATCTTGTCACGTACGCGGTCCAGTTTGGGCTCGGGTTCATTCCCGGGGCTGGACCCCTCTTGTTGGCAGCCTTTGGGAATGGGCTGCAACTTCTCAACGACCATGATACGCTCAAGGCAGACAATTTCTTGGACATTAGCGCCGCAGTCTTGTTGACGTTGATCGGCTCGGCTGGGAAGTCGAAGAAGTATGTTGATCTGGGCTTCTTAACAGGTGCGACCACATCCACGAGGATGGCGAGTATGCCGATGGCCCCCATGGCCTTGACAACGGCTTCTGAGGCTGATGATATGCTGGCTGATGATGTGGAGAGCATCGATGAGGGGGGCGTTGCCGAGAAAAAAAGAAGCCTGGAGAGGAGGAGAATGCGCGGATTACGGCGATTATCTAGGCACAGGGGCAACTTGCAAGTCCTTGAGTTGAAGCTGAACGAGGCATTCCGGAGAGAAGGGTACTGAGACTCATCTAGTTATCATTGCTGGTATCATTTTACAGGTGTGTGTTCTAAGTGTGTGACCTAAACAGTCTGGCTGGAAATCAGGGGAATGGACTGAACAGTAGTCATGAGATAAGATGAGTAATGCGAGCTACAAGCTAGTCAATATTTGCCATATGGCCAGTCTCAAAGACTAGCAGTGTGAAAAATGACAATCTCTTCGATGCCATAGGGACTCTAAACATGGGGGGAGAGCACGCATAAAAGGAAAACAGGAAACCAGTGTAGAAGAACAAAATAAGACTAGGCTGACTGGTTCCATGAAAGGCAAATAGAAACAGTCTTTTAGACGGAAGGCTTAGTCAAAGGGGTCGATATCTCTTGAGAATCCCATAGTACAGAGCTCTCCAGAGGGGCCAGTCCAAGCAACAACAAAATCGCCAGCAGCAACCTGGTATCGCAAATCAACGTCATCCCAGCGAGGGTAATTCAAATTCGAGGAAGGATTGATATCCGCCGGCAAGAATATGATATTGACACCGTTCCAAGTAATCCACTTGCCGCTGACATCGATTCCATAGCCCTGCCAACGTGGCCTTCGACGGATGACAGACGTGTTTTCAAGTTCGTCATCTTCCAAGGCAGGACTAATTGCTTGAGAAGTGTGGACAGACTTTTCGATGGCAATATCCCCAAAGGAAGTCCTCAATTGCAGATCGTCGGGAGAGAAAGACAGGCTGATGAGACTACGTCCTACGTCCAGGACTTGTGTGCATTGCCCCGAAAATGTCGACCAAATTCGTACATTTTGAGCCTTGTCCGCTGATGCTAGTGATTCCGAATTTGATGAAAAAGCGATCGCCGTAATGCGAGACCCGGGCCTGCAGAGGGCTTGGCATGAGCATTCACTTGCTAGCCATAAAGTGAGCTCTTCACCACGTTCTGGCACGGAGGCTATCCATTTCGAGTCTGGTGATAATGCAAGGAAGCTGAGGGTGTCCACTTTCCCGGGCATGTCGACGTGTTTGCCTGTGTCGATGCTTAAGTACCTAATCCTGCGCAACGGCTCATCTGCAATAGACTCTCCGTCCTCGTTTGGTAGGCGTGGTACCTCCACCGTGTAGGCTGCGGATTTCCAATCAGGCGTAACTGTGATGAGGGTTCCCGCGCAGGCAGAGTCTTGGAAACTTAACCCTCCATCTACTGACCAGAGACTGAATTCATGATATGAGCCAGACGCGAAGGAATTCGAATCTGCCGAAAACAGGACTGAGTCGTGCCCAAGAGTCCAAGAATTAGGGTACCCAAAACTCCAAGAATTAGGAGCAAGAGGACGCTTTAGGACACATACGACCGTACCGTCCTCGATATTATGGATTGCCTGCTTGCAAGGAAGGAATATGCGCTTTGAATCAGGCGACAAGGTCGCATCTGTCGAATCCAATATCTCTCCATCGTTTCTGAGTTTCTGGCATAGTTCACCGGTGCCAGCCGACCAAATGTTAACCTCGTCGGAAGTATCGCTTTTGTCCATAGAAATGATCCAGGCCGATTTTCCGGAAGCTCTCCGGTGTATGAAACAGCTTTTGGTCAGCGCAGACAGTGGTTGCGTTGGTTGAGTTAATACTCCACTGTCCAGCGTTCTGGGTTTCCGAATCATGGACAAGGACCAAATAGCAACTTCATTGCCTTCAACATAAACAAGAAACTTGCCATCCGGTGAGAATGCGGCTGCCCCACGCCTATGGTCGTGCGATGTTATGCCCCGTGGTTTGCTGCCGGAAATGACGTTGAGATTGAGTGATTGATAGTATTCGCCGGTATCGAACGACGAAATTAAAATAGTCTTGCTATCGGCGGGACTTTCGTGCGCAATTAACCTTGCGTCGTGTGAAATAGCTTTAAGTTCATGTGTGATTTCTCTCCCTGAGGCTCGAGATGACCAACGACCGGTGTCGATGTTCAAGGTTCGTATTTCTCCACTAGACTCCTGAACGATTAAGAGATTGGTGTCTGATACGAAGGCGAGCTGGCGCTCCACGGGTCCATTTGTGTCAAATGTGCGGAGGCAGTTACCTGTCGACACTTCCCAAAGATAGACACCTGCACGTTTCGATGAGGTCACTACAATCTCGGAATTTGGAGAGAAGCAGACAAATGAGTCCCCTGAGATTGAGTCCCATGAGATTCTGCCCGCGCCTGCATATGATTTGCCCATCGGCAGCAGCTTGAGACTACGGCCCGTTGAGACTGTCCATATTGCAGCGGTGAGATCAACATAAGCAACTGCAATCTTCTCTGACGTGTGGGAAACATCAACATGTTTTACTTCGCGTCGATTAGGGCAAGGGAATGAATGCATATGGTCGCCCGTTTCCGCAGAGTAGACGTAAATTGAGCCTTGAAATGCCGATACAATCCGCTTCGAGTCCTTGAAAAAGGTGACTGGGACGTATTCATCTAATGAGTGAAAGGCGGGCATGGTGATGGTGAGCGGGGGAAAACCCAGGGACAGCGACCTAATTGAGATGACTCCGTTGTGCGAGGTGAGCGCAATAAGTCTGGAGTCAGGAGAGACAGCAACCGAGTAATAATCGGTATCCTCAAATTCAGGAACTGTGTTCTGGACCATGGGTGTCCACTCGGACTTTTGTGGTTGTTGGAAAGTGATACACTTCGGAATATCTCTTATGGAACCGTGTCGGATAGAGCTTGTCGTGGGGGAAAAAGCCAACGCTGACCAATATAGTTGCAGGGGATGCTCGATGATAACATCAATGTAGTTGGAAATAAAGTTCTGTGCGTCCTCCAAAAGATCGTAAAGCCTGCTTTCCGGTTGCTGAGAGCTTTATTAGCAAAGAGGGCACGATGAAAATATTGATCCATTCTTTGCTACCTAGCCTGTATAGCCATTCGCCTAGGTAGTCCTAGTATGGACCGAAAGATTTTGAAGCTCACCGTAACGAGGGGAATGAGTGTCTCTGTCATTTTGACAGCATAATTGCCGTCTCCGAGAACACAGAGAGCCTCGACCCAATGAAGGAATCGATCTTGAAGGAATTTGTGGACTTGACCGTGGTCCTCAAGAGGTTGACCTGCTTGTTCTAGGTGATGAAACCAGAAACGGCAAGCATATCGTGTGTGCGGGGGCAGTTGTTGCTTCAAGATGCCTTTCGTAATTGTCGACTGTCGATCAGCTGGTTTGAGGCTGCAAATGTTGTAATGCAGGGAATTCGAGAGAAGATCGAGGCAGGCAAGCGCCAATCTCCAATGTGTCTCCGTACAGTTTATGGAGAAATCTCCAGCCGCTGGGCTCAGTAGAAAGTCGCGGAATGATGAGTGGAAGACTTTCACTCCCATGTCTTCCTCCCTGGAAAGATCAAGAACTGATCTGAAAGGGATCAAGATACCACTAATTTGTGAAGCCTTGAGACTTAACAAGCCGGCAATTGAGTTGATAGACAGAGGCTGTTCGAGGAGTATGATTGCGCCGATGACCTTCCTGAATCTTTCAAGCAGGACCATTTGTTCTGCTTGAGTTCTTTGGCCTCGGAATTGTCTGAGTACTGGTTGAAATGTCTCTTGAAGTTTGTCGCTGACGCCTCCTCTTTGAACGCTCTGGATAAGCTTCAAAAGCTGTTCCTCCGGACTGCCAAATATTTCGTCTCTGATAAAGCGGCATGCTATTGCTGCAAAAAGAAACAGGGGTATCGCGATATCGACAAGAGCGTTGATCTTCTCCAGTCCAGGCCAATTCGACTGTAGTTTCTGACTGTCGATGCATCTTGTGTTCCACCAGACTCTGATCTCTGTCAACTGATGCTGAAGATACAAGGAGATGTCTCTGGAGACAATTTCATTTGGCGTGTCATGTAGTCGAAATTCCAGGTAGCATCCATTGTTGACAGAACCCAACGCATCGCGCATTGTCACCTCTGGCCTGCTTGTAATAAGCAGTTTCAGGCCACAAACGTCGGAACATGCAGCCTTGATCAGTAAACGCAGCAGAACTTCAATATCCTTCTCATCCGAACACTCGTCCAATGCGTCAAGTACTAGAACCAAGGTTTTGGCTGCCCCTGAATTTGAAGCTGCGTGTTTGAGCGGGTTGAAAATGAGCTTGGTGAATTGCTCCTCCATGCTCTTGGAGTAGATGTTGTCCGTCTGCTTGATCGCCTCTACTATGTACGGGCTTAACTCAGGTCGGCGCTGTGCTAGTTGACGGGCCAATGTGCCGAAAAGCAACGACGCACTGCCTCGATCAATTTCTCCTCTTTTGAAGAAAAACGTGGAGCCAAGTAACTTTGCCTGGTTGAGGTCCTGGGCTATGGTCCGAGCTATGATCGACTTCCCCGTCCCAGCCAATCCACTGAGTCAATAGACCCTCTGACTAGCAGCTTCACGAGCCCAGCTATCTATGTCGCGAAGAATATCAACTCTGGTGCTTGGATGGCATCTCGGTTCATGTTGATCCTGAAAGCTGTCGAATTCGGCACCCTGAGCCGTTCGCAGTTTGTCCAGAGTATCATGATCGATAGTATCTTTGATTGTGAAGACGTCTTCCCTGACTGAATTGACCGAAGTATGTTGATCAGAAATTGTGAAATTCCAAGCTATGCTTTGTGACGAGACTCGATGAGAGCTACTTACTGGAAAATAGCGCTGCTGTTACAGACTGCTCGTTCTCAAGGTTCTGACGCGGAATACAGCAGACCAATGATTTGGCGAAAGAAGCTGCCGCCATGGCAGCGTATCCCTGCCATTGTTTGTTTTTATGGGAGCCGGAGTAGTCACAAATTCCACGTATAACTAAACAGGGGAACTGGTTCATCAAACCAGCAGCTTCCATTTCGAAGCATAGCACGTTCTTTTCCTTTGCTAGTGCATCCCGCTTCTGAGCATCTTTCATGACTTGGTTCGCAGAGGCAATTAGTCCGCAATGAACGACGGGAACTGAACCCACGTCTCGTTCCGAGCGTTCCGCGAAGTCGCCGGCGCAATACTCAGCCGTGGTCTTGTTTGCGTCAAACACGACGTCGCTGCGGAAAAGTCTGTCGGACTCGGAACTTGGCCTGCCATACTTCTTCTTCAAGTTGTCGCTCTTAAGACGCTCTTGGATGTGATCTTCGAGCCAGTTGCCCTCTATTTCGAAGTCGGCCATCAGGATACTGAGGGCGGTTCTGAGAGCAACTGGCGGTTGATTCAGGAACCCAGTCATTTCGAATTTTCTAACCCTCGATGGATTTGCCAAAGTCGTATTGAAGCACGCCGCCATAACCTCCTACCGGAGAGCTGACAACGATATCGCCTAGACGAACGTCGTTTTTGGGACTGGGAGCTCCGCCGCCAATGCCCACCATTAACCCGACCCGGATATTTTCAAACGTGCGGATCATATCCCGAGCGACGACTGCCGCTGAACTTTCGCCGTATTCGCCATGGGGGAGGACCGCGATCACCACGTTGTGTTTGCCCATACGCCCGAGCTTATACGAGTTGTTATCGTTCTTGGACTGCGATCTAGGCTCGTCGTGAACCTCATCGAGGAAGAGTCGGGCTGCGACGAACTCAGGAACGATAGCGCAGATCCATCCAATCGTATAAATCGATGGATCAGACATATTGATCAATAGAGTGGATTCTGACTGTCTGATGATGGCAGCTGAGCTGGCTTCATGGAATATCAGACGTCGCACGGTCGCTAATAGGCACGAACGGGCTTTCCTCCCGGCGGAAGATGCTGCGAGCAAGAAAGAATCGAAAAGACGGATAGATAAGTGCGGGGAAGAGGCCGACTGCATATGCTGCCGCTAGCCCTGGTATCCATAATATAGATACCTCAGGATGTGTGGTATGGCGAGCTGGTTGCAGCTGATGCAGTCCAATCAATACGGTAGGTAGCCTGACGCATTTCAAGTTGCAGCAGTTCACTGGCTAAGAGTCTCTGGTGGCTTGGCTTTTATGGCAACTCACACTAAGTTACCTAATAAGACTTACTAATAAAGACGGAAATTCAGTCTGTGGCTCTTACGTCGTTCTATTCATGTACATCGTCATCATTAGTTATACTTGTCTGCTTCTTCAAGTTTCCCCGGTGTACCTTAAGTGACAACGTTGAAAGATGCGGCGTATGGCTAGTAGCTAGGTTACCCGCCCCACTGATACGCAACTGAGTCAGTGACTTTTATCAAGGGGCGGACGTCAAGCTTGGCTTCAATCACCACGATCAACGAAGGTTTCGTTAGGTCTGTGATTTACTCAGCGCTCTCGGTAAATAAGGATTGCCGTCTTGCAGCGGGAGACGTGCAGAATATATCAACAGTCTCCACCAGCCGTATATTGGTCGATCGTACTAATTTGCCGGGGAGTCAAGACCCAACTTGGTCGCCGGGAGAGGTTCAAACGCCGTCGGCGAAGATGATACTCTCCGATGTCGAGCCGCAATTCGTGTTGTCGTTGATGTCTATCGAACACTGGAGCTAAGCGTAAGACTTGGCCTGACAACTAGAAGGATAAATAGCTTGGTAGACGACGTTTACTTACGTCCTTTCTTCAACACCATTACCAGACTTCGACATCAAAAGTATCTTACTACACTCGTTAAGTTCGCGTTGGTATTGCAATTCTAAAAGGTTTATAAAAATGCGATCAACCACGTTCGCTCTCGTCATTTTCAACGTCCCGGCAATCTTCGCCGCTTGCAGGACCGTTGTGCAGCCATGCGTAAGCGCTCCTGGAGAGACCATGGATGTTGCCCAACTTCGAAGTTATCTTGACTGACAATGTCCCAGACAAACTTTCAGACTTGATACGCATTGGAAATGCAAACCACCTGCGCTTCTAACGAGCACGTCGGATCTGGAAGCTGCCAGTCCACAACTTCTGCTGCTAACAGCTACGTCACGGTAAGCCATCTCTCTTTTAGCAGGCAAAGAACGTTTGGCTGACGAGGATGCCCAGTGCGAATGCTGTACTTAGAGGGAAATGGTCTCTTCGGGGGTACTGGGGCGAAAGACCAGACCTTTGAGCTTGAAGGCGGCAATGCAATCTCGTCTCACAGGAACGAGTGTATCACTTAGGAGATGCCCACGCAACATGTCTGTTGGCTCTCAACCGCGAATAAATATCATACATTCTGAGCTGCTCGGCTTTTTCATTCCCTTGGAATTTTTCAAACACTCATATACACCAACTATTTCCCCGGCGTAGCCTTTTCCGCAAGCTTGTCCAACTCCCCTGGCGTCGTCGTGCCCTTTGGCTTGCCCTTCAGATGAACCAAGTAGGCCCCGACGCCAACTCCCACAGCCGCGATGGCTGCCAAAGTAGGCCTGATTGTAGTCAGTGACATACCAAAGAACCGGCGTAAGTTGAGAATAGCCTACCAACTCTGCGACGCGCCGCTTGTGGGCGGCACAGGCTCCTGGCCACCCGGCCCGCCGAGGTCTCCGTCATCCGGCTTGGAGCTATCCCACCTGACTTGCCTAGCTGCTGCGATGGGTATGGATGCCCGTGGGATACTCCGTGGGATGGCTGCGCGACGGATCGTGAGGGCTCGTGTGAAGGACATTGTAGCCAAATGTTAATGTCTAACGTTGCTAATTGGGGTTGTGTTCCGAAAGGGCTGTCTTCCTGGATAGATTGGCTGTGATGCTATCTCAAGTGGTGCTATCAACAGAATTGAGTAAACCCAATCACGTCCAAATTAATTTAAGCACAAGTTGAGAATCGCAATCCTCTCAATGGTGGTGACGACAAATTTCACAGGGGGTTGCCGTGAGCCGCGAAGTGCGTCATAGATACATCATCTCCAAACCGTCCCCCTCTCTTCTCCCTTGCGACTCCAAAGGCAGGGTTTCCCCAAAATGCCACCGTACTTAGATCAAAACTCCCAATCAAAAACCGTTGCGCTAATGAAAAGAATGACATGGGATGGAAACTATACGGCTGAAATGTTTCCGTGCAGCGTTCTAGAACCCCGAATGTTGCGGCATTGGCCTGAGAAGGGTCGTTCAGGCGCGGCTCTTGCAGGGCCCCCTTTCCTGTAACGACACACACCCATGGATTGAAGCTAAGGCTGTATAATTTGAATGAAGATATTCATTAGGCGTCATCCAGCCTACAAAAAAAAGACGTTTTTTTAATGAACCGCAAACAGACTCTCAAGCAAGAAGTATCCATGCAGGCCAACCGTGACAGTCCACAATCACCTCAAAACCGCATCCGCAAGCAGCCTCCAGCACCCGAAATACGGACAGAGGTCTCACCTAACCCATCCCAAAAGCTGGATAAACATTTTCCACAACCAATCCAACGCCAAGATTTCATGTCCCGCTATTCAACGCAAACCAACAACCAACACTCACTCGCCCGACAGACAAAATCCGACGCCCGACCGCCCGTTCGTATTCCCGAGCACCAGCCACCCGTTCGGAGATGATAACACATACACGATTGATATCTCGGAAACGGCCCGACATATGAGACAGAAAAAGCCTCCGGAGTCGGATTCGCCAAGAGGTCGTTGCGGGACGGGGTTGTTGGTCTGACATCGTTCAGCTCGTGGGGTCACGCACCTGCGGGCGGCTTTTGGAGAGAGTGGATGCCAAGCTTGGAGAGGGATGGCTACGGCGGTTGTAGAAAGAGGGGACAGGGGCTCTTACCTGTTAAGAAAAGTGTAAACCAAGGATGGAATCGTCGATATGAGACTGGAGTGACTGCTTTTCTTGTGTACTCGCTATCGTCGTCGTCGTCTTCTTTGTTGATGTTGCTGTTGCTACTAATCGCCTCTATCGTCATTAGTTTCGCCATGATCGTCGATTCTGCTATCCATGATTATGATTCTCGTTATCCTCTCTATTAACTGTGATCTTCTGTCGTCCTTAATCGAAATAAAGCTTACAAATCTATTGAGTGCATAGGAGACATATCCGCGTGGACATGGGAAATTTAGGCGATCTCATTGATGTATCACGGATTCAAGGGAGGAACTCGTGTCACACACAATGCTTGCTCATTGCGCTAGAAAAGAAACTGAGAGGTGCTTTTTTGTGGTGGTATCTAACACGCCGCCCATGATGCATCCCAAAAGAAATCCCGGAATGCTGATGCTACCTTCGACGCCATTGCCATGCCGTGAACATAAGAAACATATCCCTACAAAACGCAAAGCTTCTGTTTGCAAGTCAGGTCTCCCCTGAATTGTCTGTTGTCTTTTGTCGTCTCCCGCCGTCGTCGCCTTCCTCTGCCGTCGGCTTTCTCATCATCGTCTTTCCCGTCATCGTCTTTCCCGTCGTCGTCCCCCTTCGTCGTCTTCCAATGTCGTTGTCTCCCCTCATGCCATGGGAGGAAACGGTGACCAGCCGTGACTCAAAGCGATCTGGTCCAGTCCTACGAAAGCCACAACAATCACGTAACAAGAATGGGCACCATGAGGCTCGTTGGCATCCTAAACAATCGGGCGCGGGGTGCCCGTCTTGCCACCAGTCCAATAGTCAGTCTTCCGGACGACTCTCACCTCGGGTGGCGTCCACTGGGGCAAGGATTCCTTCGCCTGTCCGATTGCCTCCACGACCCAGGATTTGATCCCGCAGAGAGCGCGGCGACGCTGGATCCGCTCTTGCTGCTTGACTTCGGAGGCGAACTCGCCATTTTCGAGACTGCCGAAGGCGTGAACGTGAAACGTGACGAGGAGAGTGAGCGTCTTGAGAGAGGAAAACTGCCGTAAACTGGACGCCAACATGGCAGTGTCCCTGGATCCAACACGGACGGAGACCCCAGTCCATGGCGAGGTGCTGGATGTTGGCAAAGTTTGCAGCGTCCGGCATGGTGGCGCGAGGAGGTGCTGATTTTTATTAGCAACAACCCTCAAAATCCAGAAAATGTGAAAATCTTACCTCTGTAAATGTAGAGCGTATCCTTCTCGCAATTGACATACGCCCCCCTCCCACTTGTACCTGTCGAGTGCACCAGCTCAAATTGCTCCTGCGTTCCACCCCGGCGGTGCTCCCTCTCATAGAGCAGCTCCGCGCGAGATTCCCTGCAGACTTGCAAAACCGCGGGTACCGGCGCGTGGCGGCGGAGAGTGTGCTCCATGAGCCCGTAGTTCATGGCGCGTTCGATCACGGCAGGCCGGGGCACCGCCAGACGCCAGATGCGAAGGCGGATTTCAGGCGGGAGCTCGTTGAATCTGTGGAAGGAGCGGGTGAATGGACAACTGAGATCTATGCTCGCCAGACTCATGGCCTCTGGATCGAGCTGTGAGGGGGCAGGTGCGGCTGTTGTTGAGAGTGGCATCTTGAAGGTGGCGATGGGCGTGGTGTGAAAGTGGCGTGTTGGTGAGATTTATGGTGTAAGCGCGGGTTGTGGTCGTATGTCGACTCTTGCAGTCTCATCAGGAAGGAACAGTCCCGATCGAAGTGAGTAGCAAAAGTGAAAAAAAAGAAGATGAAAAAAGTTGCGAGAAAGTTTTACTGGGTGAAAGTCGAGCCTCTAATAAGAGAAAAGAGGAAGGGACGGTTCAAAGTATCAAATCCGAACGGGTCGCCTCTTATCGCGATGGCAGGAAGTCGTGCTCGGTCGTCCGGTCGGGTTCGGACTGGCTGGCTGCGGTGAAGGGAGCGTCTTCCAGGGTGAGGTGGATTGGATTTTGGGCAGGGGCGGGAAGATGCAGCAGATTCAGTCCAGGGTCGTAGGTCGGGTCCACGTCTGATACCGCTGTTGCTCTCGGGTTGCTCTTTCCGTCTGATGCGAAGTCTAGAACGTAAGTCGGCTTGGCGGTAACGGTCTTCGTTGCAGTTGGGACGTTTCGCTGCGCGTGTAAGGCGATTCTAGAAAAAACGGTCCGAAGACGTTTAATATGGGAGAGAGTAAACAATGGCGGCGGCGGCAGGCAGACAGTCTGAGTCTTGATGGTCTCAGAAGATGAACCGGAACGGGAGCCCTTTGATGGTTTTTATCAATGGGTAAAAAAAAGACTATCTATCCTAAGGCTACCTGAGGTATTGCATGACTCCTATTTGATAGTACCAAGAAAAAACCATCAAAAAATGAGGCAATGAAAATTTCTCGGGTCCGGTTCCTTGCCGCCTTCTCCTGCCATTTCTCGCCGTTGACTGGCTGCTAACGCCTCACTAAACCGTCCCGTCCCCTAAGAGCATGACACAAGTCGCCAAGCGGTCAGTGCCAGGCCCTTCGCTGGCTCGATCTTGAGCCCATCTTTGACTGAATTCCCGGGTGCCTCCCTGAAAATCTGGCCATGATTGGACGGAAACCGCAACTTCTCGTTTCCAAGGAAAAACAAAGCACCCATTGACTGATATCAAGTCAAACGAATAGGGGACAGGAGCGGCCCGTGGATGGCATGTCAGTGAGCTGTTTCCCCATCAGGCCAGAAACGATTAAAAGCGGGTCCCCAAAGCCACTGCACCGTGACCATCGGGAACAACGGGCGCCAGCGAGGAAACAGCGCAGGCCAGAGGCAAAACACGGGCACATTCTGACGTCGGAACAGCCTCATTTCGATTACCTAGTAACCTCTCGGGAGAGCCCTTGCCTTGGCCCCCTTGGCTTGCAACCTAACCCCCCATGGCACTGCGATGAATGGGCCGTGGGGTCCATTGAGACATTCATGCGCGACACTCACCACACGCAGCAGCAGCACATTGGTGGTTCATGTGCTCTGACTGGACCGCCTACTTCGCACAGCCGCCGGTAATGAAATGCCCGATTTCTTGGTTCACCTACTTGCCGCCAGACACAAACACGCACGTCGTCCAATGCTCCGCTGAGCCTCGTCAATCTTTCCACCGCCTGGACCATCTCATTGTCGCGCATCTCGTCACATCGTACCAGATTGTTTGATCTGGTAGCATCTCAAGACCAAGACCAAAGTCTCCCAAGCCCCGATTCGCACACCATTTCGAGTCACCAGTCTAGTCCCCTTGGACCACCACCACGACTCACGATGCCATTGACGAAATGAGCCTGAGCATCCTCCTTGATACGTGAATAAGTCTGCGGTGCAGATACCGTTCCATCTGTGACCGCCTACCTTCATGTGCTAGATAGGTTTCTTTCCCCATTGGACTTACATCTACACTATCGCTATCGTCGTCGTCGTCGTCGTAGTCGTCTCTATCATTATTATTGCCCCTGCCATCGTTGTTTTCCCTATCGTTATTTCTACCACTGTTGTCCTCGACCCGACATAATTAAGTACACCCAAACTATAGCTGTGCAGACACAGGAGCATCGGGTCTCTAACCAATGCCACTGTCGTGACCAACACCTAGAAGACGGTGGGCATTCGCTCGCATAGGCCGCCCTAGAAAATTCTCGAGGAGAGAGGGAAACCTCAGTCTAAACGCCGTCCATAAACGCACACATACCTTGCTTCACTTCATCCGAAAGTGAGGAATATCTAAACATTTAATAATAGTGACCATGGACTAACTCACATCTCTAACCCACCTTAATCTTCCGACACCAATCCCGCCCCCTACTAACCTGCCACTCACACAACCTCACCTCCATCAAAATCCCCAAAAACCCAGCAATGCAGATCCCCCCGCTATCGCTCACACTCGTCGCCGCCAGGCTAAACTCGCGGTCCTCCGCCGGCACCTTCTCCATAATCTCCGCAAACGTATTCACATACACCGCGCCGCCCAGCAACCCCTCCCAGAACACAATGATAAACACAACCCACACCCCGGGCAGAAAGTCAAACATGGCCTGCGCCGTTAGCAACCCCAGATTGCCCACCTGCAGGAACGAGGGCAGGTACAGCCGGTGGATCCGGAAGAACGGCGTCGAGGAGCGTGAGATGAAGACGCCCAGCTGGTACAGAAACCCATACATCGGGTAGAACTCGCGGAACTCCTTGAAGGGCGACGACTCCAGCGGGAACAGCAGCGTCGGGGCCACGCCCTGGTTGATCGTGTACTCGGCGACGTAGACCAGCAGCAGCGGCAGCATGTACGGGAAGAACAGCCTCTTGGCCCTCGCCAGGTTCGCGTCGAAGGAGTGCGTCGTCGCGTCATGGTGCTTGTTGGCCGAGTACGCCGTGCTCGTCACCCCAGGCCCGGGCGCCAGCAGCGCCGACGACGCCGCATCCCGCGGCATCTCCTCCACGTCGTCCTCCTCGAGGTCGTCCGCCTCCGGCACGGCGGTGTACTCCTCCTCCTCCTTCCTCCCGGCCCTCAACGGGCCCTTGGGCAGCACCAGAAAGAAGCTCACAAACATCACAGACGGCAGGCTTGCGGAGAAGAGCAAACTATTCCTGACGGAAAAGCCCCACCAGTCCGTGAGCGCAACATACAGCCCCCGCGCCAACCAGCCCCGCGGCGCCGGTCCCACTCCCCAGCCCGCGAGGCTCATGGGGTAGTAGTGCGTCAGCCCCAAGAAGCTGAGCTCGCCGCCGCCGGAGGAGAGGCTGGCGATGCCGACGCCGACCATCTTCACGGCGACGGACTTCTCGGGCGGGGTGAGCGCGACGAGGAGCATGCCGCTGACGGAGAGGGCGATGAGGACGCAGACGCGCGCGGCGTAGGGGACGCGGTGGATGAAGTATGGCGCGACGAGTTTCGTGAAGAAGGAGGGGAGCACGTCGGCGAGGAGGACGACGCCCTTGGGCACGGCGGAGCCGACGAGGTCCTGCGCGGCGGAGAGGATGATTACGTAGAGGACGTTGTTGATCAGGCCTGTTTTCCGTGAAGGTTAGCATCAGCGCGGTGGGAAGGTGACGAATGCAAGGGCGAGCGAGCGACCGCCGAGAAGCCAAAAGGCCACGACGACCTGCGTGTCGGCGTGGCGGAACATGGCGGACAGGCGGGCGCGGTAGAGCGCCCACGACGAGGACGGCGAGCCGGGCATGGGGAGGAAGCCGGAGGACGAGGGCGAGCGGCCTGTCATGTCTGGCGCGGCGAGGTCATTGAGAGGGTGTAGTTCGGGGTTTCGTGCTGTCGGGGTGGTGGAAGTCTTATCGCGAGCTTGGAGGGTTTGGGCGGTGCGGCTGTCGGTCACAAGATAACGGCTGTGTCTCAGCGGAGGCCCAGTCCCGTTTAGGCTGGGCGACCCCCCTAGGGGTGTACACCTCGCAGGGGGGTCTAAAAAGCAGGCAGAGGGCTGTGGCAGTGCTGGAAGAATAGATCTTCCAGGTTATACAAGCATAATTATCTCCTCACAGTCTACTCTACTATATCTTAGCTATCCCTAAGCCCTGCTTATATCTAGATAAAATAAATACTATATTATAGTAAAATATAATTATAATAGGTATTAATAATAGAGTTATATTATTCCCTATATATACTATATATATACTATAATAATTAATTAAGAATATACCTATTTCTTCTTCCTTTTAGTAAGAGAAAGATATACTATATATATATAGAACTTATTATCTAAGTATACTATTCTTAAGCTAAATATCTATAATATCTTAACTCTATCTTTTTAAAGCTTCTATATAAAATAGACTCTTTTTTAACTCTAATTAACTTTACTAGCCTTTCTATTATATTTATAGATAATAATCTATTCTTTAACCTTAATATTTTCTCTATATTAGATAATACTAAGAAATAAAAAGAAGAATAGAAATAATTTAAAGATAATAATCTTATTATAAGCTTAACTTATTATATTACTTACTAGCTTAATACCTAAACTTATTAGTATAATAATATATCTAGAGATAATATAGAATAAAGGAGGTATACTCTATAAAATAAGCTTAACTAAAGTAGGTTTCTTCTTAATATATACTTAATATACTTCTTATATATACTAAATATACTTTTAGAATTTAGTTAGTATATAAAGTATTCTTATTATAAAAAGTAGAGGCTACTAAGTTATAATATATATTATATATAACTATTTAATAACTTTAGTATATCCTAAGACCTATCTTAATAAAGTTCTTTATTATATTTCCTATAAAGTCTAAGAAGTAAATCTTTTATATAATTAAGTATAGAAACTTATCTTAGATATTACTTAAACTATTCAGTATTTAAACTATAGAAACTCTAAGATATTAAAAAGTTTATACCTAATCCTAGAGTAAATATAGTTCTTATATATACTATAAATATACTTATATTATTTTAGACTAAAAAAAGACTTAAATTAAGTTTAGCACTAGTCCTACTAATATAGTAGTATTAAGTATTATAAGTTTATATACTTTCTAGTTATAACTCTAAATATAGTATAAGATAAAAGTAACTTTATAAAGGCTTTATAGGAACTATATATAGTAAAGAGTGCTTATAAAGCCTTTGAATTGATTATAGATAAATTAATTAAATATATATAAAAGTTAGTGTTTATACTTTATATATACTACTTATATACTAAGTAGATACATAGCTTCTATATAGCTTTTTAGTATAAATAGAAGAAGTATCTTAATAGCTCCTATATTTAGAAGCTATAGTTTTAGTTTTAGTAATATAAAAAGACTTACCTTAACTAGAGATTTATAATCTTTTCTTAATATAATATAAGTATTCTCTCTATTACTTTTTAGTATAAACTAAATATATATAATTTATAGGTCTATTATATTAGCTACTTAAAGCTAAGCTTTTCAGAGCTATAGTATTTTACTTATAATATACTTATAGGGTAGAGTAGAGTTAATATTAAGTATCTTTAAGGTATAGTTAATATTAGTAAGCAGTATAAGGTTAGGATAGATTATATATATATTAGGAATATAGAAGCAAGCTATTAAAGCTATAGTAAGTAATTACTAACTAATATATATCTTATATATATACTAACTATATACTAGGCTTCTCTTACTTTTAAGGTAATAATAGGATAAATATATTACTATATAGAGTGAAGCTTAACTTCTATATCCTACTAAACCTTATAAAGTTTCTATTTATCTTTCTCTTTATATAAGGTTTATATATATATCTTATCTCTACCTTTATAGCTACCTTTATATTTTATAAATAAAATAGTTTTCAGCCTCTTAAATAAGCTTAATATTACTACTATTACTATATATATACTTTCTATATCCTGCTTATATACTTAGTATATACTAATATTAAGTAAAGGCAAGCTTTTTCTTTATCTAGAGATATACTAGATCTATAGCTAATTTAGAGTTAATTTATTATAAGTAATAAGTATAATATTTAATAATAAAGATAAAGTAGCTATATTTTTATAGCAAGCTTATTTTCTATAGTTTCTAGCTAGAAACTTATATATAAGTATATATATATACTATATATACTAAGGATATACTTACTTTACCTAGAAGTTCTATATAAGTTTACTTTTAATAAAGTATAGCCTATATAACAGTAATAGATTTATAAAGTTTAGCAGCTTCTAAATAGAGACTTCTATATTATTTATATAGTATAAGTATATATATAAGTATTTCAGAAAGCAAGATATCTAGAAGTTAATATATTATTTAAGATAGTATAAGGAGATATAAACCTATTTAAGGTTTATAGATAGTAAGAAGGATTATAATATAAGTTTAATATAGTACTTATATATATAAAGTATATACTAATATAAGTTTTAGTAGATCTTAAGTTATATACTTATGTTTAGATAAATATTAACTTATAAGAAGGCTATGCTATTCTCTTTAAGTATATATTTACTTAAATCGAAGTAGTTTCTAGCGTTCTAGTTTAGTAGGCTTATATATACCCTGTGATATATAATATAGTCTATATAGTTATAACTAATATAGATATAAAGCAGGCTTATAGTAAGTTGATGCTCTATATATACTAGGTTAATACTAATATTATAGTTATTTTAGGCTTTAGTAATTACTTATATAAGTAAGATCTATTATAGACTGCTAAAGAGTATTTATAGTATCTATTTATATTTTACAAAGTATATATTTTATATAACTAGTAGAAGAAGTATCTAGACTATCTTACTACTCTATAGCTTTTTAGGCTTTAGGAAGCAAAGGATAAAGAAGAATATCTTTAGTATATATATTATATATACTAGACTTAGCTAGGTATTAAGTCCTAGTTTACTAGGAAAAAAAAGGGATAGATTATAGCTACTCTTATTTAATCCCTTAGTAAGATTCTAGCTTAGTAGTAGATATTTACACAGAAGTATACTAATCTTATAGAGTTAAGCTATACTTAGAATAACTTTACTACTAGTTAAAGTTAGCTTCTATTTTAAGCTATGTTAAGGTAAGAATATCTTTTGCAGATATACTATATATACTAACCTTAGTTTAGAACTAAGTATACTATATTCTACACTATTTCTTAGCAGTAGCTCTACTTAGGCTAAAGCTTATATATATAGAGGGATAACTTAAGATTAGCTTAAATTAAGAAGAGTTTCTAGTAAATATATTAATATTAATAACAGTATATATAATGCTATAAAAAACATCTATATATCCTTTATAATCTATTTAACTTTCTAGACTCCCTAATACTAAGTTTAGTATTTAAGTTAAGTATATAGAATATAATCTTAGTTTAAGAATTACCTGAGCAGCTTATAAAGCAGGTATATACTAGGCATAAGTATAGTATACCCTTCTTATTATTACTACTTACTCTCTATTTATACTAATATAGTATTAGAGATATATAGTAATTAAGTATAGAAGAAAGTGATTAAAAGCTTCTTTAACTAGAGTAGAGAGCATATAAACTTTAAGTATAAAAGTATAAATATAAGCTTTAAAAAGAGATTACTTAACTTAAGTAGAAGCTAGGTAAAAGAGAAGATAAGCTAAATATAACAGAGATATAGATCTAGTATATAGTATATATATATAATATATACTAGAGAAGATATAAGTATATTTTTTATTTTTTATAGGTATAAGCTCTGTATATAGAAGGTAATATAGAAGAACCTTCTTATTACTAAGTCTATATATTAGTATATATACTATATATATACTAGCTAACTAATAGTTCTATATAAAGAGTGTAAAAAGCAATATATCTATCTAAAGTATATACTAGGTATATACTAGGCATATACTGAGGCAAGTATCTCTAAGACTACTAGTTCTATCTATAGTATAATACGTACTTTAAGTATATACTAGATATATACTCAGGCTTCTATCTTATTCTCCTCTTTATTCTCCTCCTTATCCTCTTAGTACTGCTTCTTAATAATAGGGCTATCTTATATATTATTAGTATATATATAATATAGATCTAAACCTAGCAAAATATATACTATAACAAGAATAGCTAGAAATAGTAGTCTAGATAGCAGTAGCTATAATATAGTTAGTATATACTTAGTATAAATATAGTAGGAAATATACTAGTTAAAGCCTTTTTAGTAAGGCTAATATAAGCCTCTAGAATAAAGTTAGTATCTAGTAAATATATACTAAGTATATACTAAATATACTCTTAGAAAGGGTTCTCTTAGAAAGAGAAAGAAGTATAATAAGCTAAGTAAAAAGTATATTATACTATATATATTATTAGTATATATAGAGTTATAGCTTAATTCAGATAAAGTATATATCTTATACTTACTACTATAAGAGGTACTAGTAGTAGTATCTTCTTATATAGCTACCTATAAAATTATTAGTATATCTTCTATATATACCTACTCTAGTCCTATTCTAATTAATATTATACTATAATTATAGTTTATATTACATATTATATTAAATAAGAGTAAATATAATCTATACTAAGTATATACTCCCTCTATGCTCTGAAGTACCTTAGAACTTATAGAGTTAGTATATAAGTTTAAAGATACTTCTAATAAGATAGAGAGTAATATACTAACTTAGATAGTTCTCTTCTTCTACCTATAAGATAGATTAGTTATTATAAGCTATAAAATAGTAGTTAGTTTATATAATATATATAGCAAATAAATAGTAAATATATAGCATCTTCTAGCTATATATATATATAACTTATATAGTAGAAAGTAGTATTAAAACGCTAGTAGAAAGTAGGATTAACTAATCTATGTTTAATATTAGCTATATATATATAGAGGGTATATAGGATTAAACTTATACTAACGCCTCTATCTTAAAAGCAATTTTACTAATAAGGCTAGCATAGGGACCTATACTAAAACAGAGATTAGTAGAGTATATACTAAAGGTATATAAAGCTTATACCTAGGCTTAAATATAAAGCAGGCGTTCTTCTAGCTACTACTTCTAACCTAGCTATAGAAAGCACTATATATAGTTAGTATATACCTTAAGTATATACTAAAGATATACTATATACTCTATACTAATAATACTCTTAATAAGACCTAAGTTATACTTATTAGAATTTATAACTATATATTATTAGTATATATATAGAAGATATGAAAAATAGGTAAACAAAATATACTAACACTAGAGTACTACTAGTAGCTATAGTAGCAAATCTATATAATTTAAGTTAATATTATCTAGATATATATAGAAGATATATAATATATATAGTTAGCTATAAGTTATAGATCTAGCTATATATAACACTAAGGCTAACCTTAACTATATAACTAGTATAGTATTAGTATATACTGAAATGATATAGAGAAAATAATAAACTTATATAAAGGTGTTAATCTTAGATAGCTTCTCTACTATATTAGGAGTATCTATTATCTATACTCAGTATATACACAGTTTATACTAAATAACTTATAATATACCTTTATTTATTTTAAGAGTAATATCCTTAGAGTTAACTAGAAAAAACATATTAAGTACTATCTATATATATATCTAGGATATATAGAAACTTATTACTAAGGTTATAGTTAGAGTTATTATTAGAGATAAAACCTAGAATATATTAGTTTCATAATAGTTTTAGTATATACTATATATATATTTAATATATTATAGAAGTAGTTATATCTTAAGTAAAAGTTAATAATATTATTAACCTTAGTATTTATAAACTCTTAGATAAATATAATCTATATATAGTTAGTATATACTAGGTTAATATATAATTAATACTAGAACAGGTAGTTATATATATGTTACATAGTTTATAATTTATATAGGTAAGGGAAGAAGAAGAAAAATTTCAACTAGACTAGGATAGAGAGATATAAGGCATATGCTACGCATAGCCTATACATAGCTAGGGCAGGGGCTAGGGTAGTAGCGGTCCCTAGGGCAACGCCTGCTTAGTTAGGTGTATGCCCCACCTACACACACGCACAGGCATTAAAAAAATTTACTATGTAGGTAGGCATAAAGTGTGCATAACGCAGAGGATCTATTAATCTAGCACAGCCACACCCCTGTGGCTAGATTTTAGACCCCCCTGCAAGTAGCACTCCGCCCCCGGAGCTGGGTGAATTGTCACTAGACCCACCCTTTTGCGCTGGGAGTCCCTGTCAGGCCCACGCGACCCAGCAGGTGTGACTGCACCGTGACGTCGTGGCTGGAGGCCGTTGATCGTCGAAGCTCGTCCCGAGTCAGTTTTGCGACAGCATCGCATTTGATAATTGCGATGCTACGGGTGAAGGCGCATGGGGACCACGAGAAGCAAGCACTTTTTAAGGCAGCTGATTGCTGGGGAATCAGGTATTTCGTGTCCCGCGTATGTATATATAAAGGTAAATAAACATCTCTACGCTCGCTGTATCTCATGTCGCAAACCCACTGCCGCTGCAAAATGTCATATAGCTGCCACCTTTTCTTGAATATCAATAGCACCGTAACGAAAACATCACAACGCCGGCCCGTCCCATGCGTCTCTGTTCATCCGCATAAAGTACGACTGCTTGTGGGGAAAGGCAATTTCGCGCTCCTTGGCAAAGCCCGCACTCTGGAGTAGTTGGAGGAACCTGTCGTCCGTTAGCATCAACACCACGCATCCAGCACCAAAGGTGCGTCTCACCTTGTGTTATCTATCCGCGGCTCCAAGCAAACATTCATCGTACGGTAGTCGTCCGTGAGACACCAGTGAACCAAGCTGGACAGCCACGCCGGCACCCGGCCGCGGGCCCACTCCTCGCCGATGAAGAGGTGGATGCCGCGGTCCCAGTTGTCGGCATCGTTGCCCAGCTTCTGGCCCAGGATATCCTCCTTGACCCAGTATATCTCAAAGTAGCCAAACGGGATGCCGTCCCACATGCCAATGACGGGGAACGAGTGCTTCGAGCTGAGGGCGTTTTCGAGGAAGTTTGGCGTGTAGTCGCCCCAGAACTCTTGCACTCGTGGGTTCGCGAGCCACTTTTGAAGGAGCGCTGTATCGGAAAGGCTCATCAGGTGCAGGTTCTCCGCCGGTTTTGGGCCCACTGGTCCGAGGTAGGGCACGGCGTTCGGGGCGAGGGAGGCGACGCGGAAGGATAGGTACTGGCCGGCGCTCGGGATGTAGCGGGAGTAGAACACTTCGCCCATACGGCCTGGCTTCGGGCGGATGGGGTGCCGCACGCCGTCTGTAACTGTATACATTAGTGGCGCTGGGGGGTAGTACGTCGGCAGGTGCGAGCTCGAGTAGAACGGGCCGATGGGGAAGCTGGGCGTAATGACCGCTGACATGGGCGGCGGTCCTCCGGGGAGGTCGACGTCGAAGCGGCTGCCGGTCGACTGGTGCGGAGTGTGGATGGGCGTGTGGTGGCGGGAATGGGTCGAGTCGGCGCGGACAGGCGATGTCGGTCTGCTGCCTGTCGGCGAGTCTGAGGGCCCTCCACCCCCCGTCTTCTGCAGCGTGAACAGGAACAAGCGACCGGGTATCTGCCAGAACATCTTTCGCGAGACAAACATCTGCGACCACTCCTCCCCGTTGTCCTCCAACCTCGTCCCGACGGCAGAGTCCAGCGAGGCAATCAACCCCATGCGTTCCAACTTGGGTATCAGGTTCCTCCCGCGCAAGACGCCGTCACGCTTGATGTTGATGCGCCACTCCCCCTTGGGGCGGGCTGCCTCTGGGTGAGCCGCGAGGCCTCGGTGACGAGGTAGGGAGAGGGTCGGGGCTGGTGGAAGTACCAGTACAGGGTTACCCAAAGCATCATGGCAATCTGGCGGGTGGGGCTCGCGGCGGGCTTGAACTCGGTGCTCGAGGGCTGAGAGATGGACGAGATGAAGAGGTTATCGTTCTGCAGCGTCGGCTGCTTGAAGCTGTGGATGTGCCGGCGGGCAACGCGGGCGGGCTCATCGTCGCTCTGGTCGCCATTGAGGGCGGCATCTCCGAAGGGCTCGGGTCGTTGTCCTCGGTGTTTAGGACGATGGTCCAGCCGATGGGGAAAGGGTTGTTGTGGGTGTTGAGGTCGTGGGACTTGAAGAAGAGGCCGGCGAAGACGGGGGTGACTGTGAACTTTTGGCCGTCGGGCAGGTGGATGATTTGGGGAGACATGGTGGTGGTGGGCTGGCGTACTGGCGTGCTCTGGGCAGTGGAGCGGAGCTACGACCCTTAGGGCAGTCGCCGTGGGAAGCTGGTGGAGGGCGGGAGAGGGGCCAAGGAGGGGTCAGGTCCAGGTCGCCTTGGGCGCGTGCGCTGAGTCGGTGTGGTGGCACGAGCGAGAGGGAGGTGTACGCTGAGGTGTTTCTCGATGTGGCCGTCTTCAAGATGCCGTCGCCGGGGATTGTCGATGTGCTCGGAGCAAAGGGAGAAACGCTGGGAGAGGAGAGACACTGCCGAGAAGGGAGATGGCGGGGTTGACAAGAGCAGCTCCTTTAGCGACAATAAGTACTTCCAGACGCGACAACGCGAACAACAGACGTCGTGAGATGTCCCCAGGCACATGCGGCTATCGTCAGATCCGGGGAGGCCTTCTAGAACCCCTCCTTCGGTCGGAGATGGCCATTCATCGCCGTCGCATATCGAGGGTAGGGAGATTCTGACAAACAGGGGCCTGTTGGTTGGGTGGTGGCATGATGATGCGTCAATCATGTGGGGTGAAGCTCTCCCGCTGGCGGCCGCGGCGGGGTGCCACCAACCGATAAGGGCATGGTACAGGCCTCCACTGAACTTTCTTGCAGCGCACGTGTTAGCGCCTTGAGTGTGCTGGCTACAGAATGCTGTGCAGGCTGATGCCAGCACGGCTCGGTGAGGCCGACCCGTCCAGTCTTCACCGGCACACACCGTAACAAGTGGGCTGTTTGCCAAGGTGACGGGGATCCCAAGTGAAGAGGTTGGTTGCATTGGGGGCCCCGGGAGCTGAAATTTCAATCCAGCATCCTTCTCAGCCTGACTTTCAGCACTCAACACACCATACCTCCTAGGTACACACCAAACATGCAACCATCCCGCAAACCTCATGATGGAACAATCGGACGCTTATTACTATCGCTGTCTATCATGCTCAGGATGCAACTGGAAATAACATCATACACTGTGTAGGGGTATCGCACTGGAAAGAGGCAAAGGCTCTACGACGCCTTCTTGCTGTCGTCTCCCTCTGTCGATTCCTTGTCTTGCTTCTTCTGGTCTTTGCGCTCACGCGCACGATCGTCTTCGTCTCCCTCCATGTCGTCCTCGTCGTTCTTCCGTCGCCGGTCCTTGCGCTCCTTGTCGAGCACCTCTTGCACCTCCTCGCCGCCAAGGTCCTTCGTCTCGTCCCAGTCAACGTCGTACTCGGTCGCCACCATCTTGATCTCCCGTCGCAGCGAGTTGGCCTCGTGCACGAGCTGCTCCCATGTCTGCGGGTCGAACCCGCGCGCCTGGTAGAGCGCCTGCTGGCGTTTCGACACCGTCACGTTGAGCGCCGCCTTGTAGCTAAGCTCTCGACTGATGTACAGAAACCAGAGGTAGCCCCCCATGATGGTGGTCAAGCCCACCAGATACGTCACCGGTTCGACCAGATCCCAGCCAAAGTCGGTATGGAAGGTCACATAGTAGACCACTCCCCACCAGCCTAGCAGTACTCCGAATCCGCCTTGTGCAATGCGATGGGCGCCCCGGTGGGCGAGGGTGTCGCACTCTTGCTTCAGCTTCGCGGAATGCTCGACCCTGTGCGACAACTTGCGCAAGCGGATTCGCATGTAGTACGTTCGGTCATTGAAGCTGGGCACTGCCACGCGAAGCTCCTGGTCGTAGCCCTCGATTCCAATGGAGAACTCCCGTCCGCGCGCAGCGTCTCGAATAAAGTCACCAACCTCGGTGCTGCTGCTCCAACGAACCCAGTTGGTATCATCCTGCTTCTTCTTCGGGCCCTCACGTCCTAGCCCGGAGTACGAGGCAACATTGCCTTCTTGCTTCTTCGTCGCAGCCTTGTGCTGGTCATTTCCCTTGTGGTCTGCCTCGGCTCGGAAGTATATCCTGGGAATTCGCTCCCGACGCCCGTCGTCAATTGGTGGGATCTCGGCCTGTAGCAGCCTCTCGAGGTAGGACAATGGCTGCTGAGGGTGGACGAGGAGTGCAAGTGGAGCAATCTCCTCCTGTTCTTCATCTTTCTCGCCATCCTTCCTGGGGGCTTGTGTGATCCTCTTTTGCTCGGCATGGAATGGAAGCGGCAGGATGAGCTTCAATAACCGGGTTGGGGTTGTGAGTAGGCGTCCTAACGCAGAGTCAGCATGCAAGGCACAGCAGAGTCCAAGCGATTCACTCGGGTTGGGAAGTCAGGGCGTACCGCGGGTCTTATCGCCGTTTGTCGGATCTTTGGACGACTCCCGCTGCTCGATCTCGTTGCCAGCGCGGTGCCATGGCCTCTCCTCCTGCTTCCTCAGGGCAAACAGCTCGGCCCGTTCGTCCTTCTCCTTCTGCTCCTCCTTGTGCATGTCCTCCCTGTTGGTCTTCTTGGCCTTGGCATTCTCGACCTCATCCCGGCGGTTTGCAGAGTGACTGGCCGCGCGTCCGAAAGCTGGGATGCTTCTGCCGATGCCGACTCCGGCTGGGCGTAAAGCTTGACACAGCGAGCCATGCTTGGTACCGATGCTCGCAGGCAATTGAAGGCATACGCGACGGAACGCGTAGCTCATTTCGATATGTGTTGGTCTGGGGTGGTGGGTTGGGGGGGCTGAAGTGTTCGCTTTTTGAGTTTTTGTCTATTTAATCACAGTGACATTTTCGTTTCCAAGAGGAGGACAAGAAATGCAGCAGCAACCCAAGCGCGAAACAAGTCTCCCGTCGCTCCTGCTTCCAGCTTTCATTGCTTGCTGCTGGCAACGCCGCCATGACGTCAATGTTGGTGGCTGTCACGTGTGGCTGTGGCCGAGCCACCCCAGAGGAGCTTCAGCTCCAGCTCCAGCTCCAGCATCCAGCTCCGATGAGCTCGCTGCAGCTGCAGGTCCCACGTCTTGGTCTTGGCCTTGACAGCTCCACCCTGGTCTCGTTCTGTGGGCTTCAAGCTTGATTCCCGGCACTTTCAGCATCATCACTCACCACCGCCCAATCTCCGTCAGACCTCAGCTGCAGCAACACGTCGCCATGTCGGTCGCTCTGCCACATTCCGAATTTCGGACGTCAACGACCGCCGATCAGAGGCTTGCGACACGCGACTAGCCCCTCTACGACTGGAGCCAGTGAGAGCCGCCTGTCATCATCACCAACGTCAGTCGTACAGCTGCATCATCATGCTTGGGTGCCAAGAGGAGCTCATCTCCGAACAGATCAGAATCAATTGGCAAAATGAATGATTACTGCGCCTCGACGACCTAGTACCCCCACACCACTCAGCTGGTGTATTGCCATTTGACACTCTCCCACCCCTCCCGTCTCGCGACACGGGCACCGAAACCCTCGCCGTTGTTAATCGGCCGGGCTGCCGCAGCCGTCATCGGACATCGGTCCATCTTCGGGGCCGCAGTCGTCGCCTTCATATTCTCGTCCAGCGTGGTCACGTCGAAGCCCAACACCAGCGAAGCCACGAATCCAAGGTTTTCGGCAAACGCAAAGTTGCGTCCTGGGCACAAGTGCCTTCCACCACCAAAGGGGATGAACGCAGCCTTCTTGACCTTCTCCATCATCATGTCTCCCTCCGTAGCCTTCTTCTCTACGAACCTGTCCGCCACGAATTTGTCGTAGTCTTTTCCCCAGACCCTCTCCAGGCTATGCGAGACCTCGTGGGACAGCTGAATGTTGCAGCCTTCCTTCAAGAGGTACGTGTTACCCCTGCCGTCGGAGATGGTTGTGTCCTTCATGACACGACGATGCCCCATGCCCTTGTTCGACAACCGGATGGATTCGCGGTAGCAACTCACAAGCAACGGGCACTTTTCATCAATCGCACCGATATCGATGGTCACCTCGCCGTTGGATCCGTGTGTGGCAATCACTGCCACTTCTGTTCGGAGCTTGGCTACCAGTTCGGCGTTGGTGAAGACATGAGCAACAAACCAAAACAGAGTCGGGATCGTGTTGGACGTGCCCACGTGGAGGAGAGCGATTTCGAACGTGCCGACTTCCCTGTCTGAGATGCCGTATTTTCGCAGAACATTTGCTCGGTTCTTCACGATTTGCGCCGCCTCCTCATGGTCGTCCTCTCTGGCTCCGTAGTAATCGCCCAGCACCGCCTGGAGTTTGGCGCGGGCCTGGTAACATTTCTTCGCAATGATGGACGGGAAGACGCCCAGCATGAGCAGGCCCAAGCCGGCATCAAAGGCCCTACGTGCTGTCAGTTGAGACAAGTGAGACACGTCTGCAGGCGAACTTACCAAACCTCTTCCATCAAACTAGCATCCTTCGCAAGCGGGTTCGCAGGCCCATACAGCGCCTCAGCGGTTGCCAGCGTCATCAAATCCCTAACCCACAAGAAAAAGTTGGTGGTCTCAAACGCCTTCCCAGCCGGAATCTCTTCCAGCACCTTGGCCACGTATCTCAACGCATTCGCATTCATGCGTCGCACATTCGTCGGCGTCATCCCCGCGTGGATCCCGTCAAAGAACTCCGGCATCAGCGTTGAATCCCTCAAAATCTTGAGCGTATCGTTATCAAACCCCAGCTCCCGCTGCGCAAACTCAAGAGCAAATGGCTCGAATGAAAGGTCCTTGTTGCGATGCACAGCCTGTCCCAGCATAGGACACCACACGCCATACACCTTTCCGCCCAGTATAGGCAGCGTCGCGATCCGGAAGCCCTTAGGTCTACATCACACACACAACATCAGCTCCAGGTTTCTCAACCGCGTCCAGCGCACTCCCCCATTCGCCATGGAAACTTACTCGAGAAACTTGAAATAATGACTCTCGTGCTTAATCATCCCAATCAAATGCCCAATCACGGGGATCGTGGGCTTCATCAGCGGCGGCTCCCGTTCCTCCACCGCAGGCGACGACAACCTGTTCACCAGCACCAGAAGCGCCAGGACCGCGGCGAATGTCGAGTACAGCACCGGCGACCTCTTCACGTCCTCTGCGAGAAACGCGAGGAAGCTGCCCGCCTTGGCCGTCCCGTTCCCCGCCAGCTCTCCAATCACGGCGGGAGCTGCGCTGGCCATTTTTCAAAGTCCGTCTCGACGTGTTCGACTCGTATACGTTCGTGAACTGGGGCGAATTTCAGAGATGGAATGACTGAACCTTATCGGAAACCCCAAGATTGTGAATGCTATCTTATAGAAGAGGGGGTTGGTTGCGGACGGCTGCATGACATATACCAGACGAACAGCAGATTCCCCACTCTTTAGTCGTCCCGCCCAGAGACTTGGATTTCTCATCCAAAAAAGAAAACTAAACCCATATCTGCGGGCGTCGTACGTCAGAATTTAGCGCTGAATCCTTCTTTTTTGACGGCTGGAGATTTTGGTTTGGGTTTAGACTCACAAGTTACGCGCCGTCTGCCCCTTGTCCCAAAATGTCAAAGGGGTCAAGCGTAGCGCGGCATCTCTGCTTGGAGGGCTTTCGGGCCCACAATCCTACAGAAAGGGGACCTGGCCAATTGGGTTTGTCTCATTAAGAGGTGCTTGATTGGGGATGGTGTTTCTTGAGACAGCCGTTTGAGTTGTGGCTGTTCGTGTAATGGGTGCCTGGCCTGCCGTGCGGTAGGTTCAGGGACTTTGGTAGAGGGAGGGTCTTTTGGCGGCATGGTACCAGGGGTAGGTTCCGGCAATATGGGCCGCCCAGGAGCTCGGTGCACTACTCCTCTCCGGGCCTTTCACATCGTGGGACGGGAGTCGGGTCTGGGCCGGCGTGGGTTCTGCCCCGTGCGTCTCGGTGTGGCCCCGTGCTTTCCTCCGTGCTTCCACGACTTCCACATCAAGGGTTGTGGTTCACAATATCTCCATGTCGAATTTCAAACTGAAAGTTGTTTTAAAACCGGTGATTTTCCTCGTCCCTTGAGGAAAGAATCAAGCAATGCGGCTGGCCGTGTGCTCGGACTACACGACTCGAATGCGAGCGAGCCAATGATAACGAGCCGGGGGGCAACATCCTCTGGAAGTTGCGGTCCACTTGGCTGAATTCCGCCTATGCTCGAGGCTATTTGGCTAAAGTTTGATAGCTCCTACGTTGGTTTGTTGAATACGGAAGTTGTCCCGCTCTCTCTGTACAGGACGGAGGCAATTCAACAAGCACACCTCAGAGAAGGTACGTGTACAGCGGAGCGGAGTATTTGACCCATTATAATTACTTTCTCCCAGATGCTTGATAAAGATCTGCAGCATCATTGACTTTGGGCGTTGGTATTGGGGCTGCGGATGGCGTAAGCAGTGGAGACAGACGTGCCTGTCTCGTGTAACCGTGGCCAAAATTTCAATATTAACGCAGAACTTCAACCAAATCATCACCTCCCACCACCCACCACCCACCATGGCCACCAGCCTCGTAATTTTCGATTTCGACGGCACGCTCTTCGACACGCACGCCTCCATAGAAGAAACAATCAAGCTCACCTTCGCCTCCTTACTCCCATCCGCCCCGCCTCCCGCCCCCGCCGATGTCCGCAAACTGATATCCACCGGCGCCGGCCTCGCAGACACGTTCCGCGCGCTGCATCCCTCACTCGCCGCCCTCGACCAAGACCACTGGATCGCCGAGTACCGCCGGCTGTACGCCCTGGAACACAGCCAATCGCTCATCCGGGCCTTCCCCGGCGCGGATCAAGTCTTGGCGCACCTGCGACAACGTAAGATCCCCGTCGCTATCATCAGCAACAAGGGCGTGCAGGCCGTCCACGCGGCGCTGCGGACTAATGGCCTTGCTGAGTATGTGCGCGAGGACCTGATTGTGGGTGATAAGACGCCTGGCGCGACGAGGAAGCCTGACGTGGGGAGTTTTACGGACGTGCTGGTGCCGAAGATGCGCGGGGCTGGGTCGGTTGAGGAGGTTGTGGATGCGTCTGAGGTGCTTGTGGTGGGGGATACGGTTGCTGATATCCAGTTCGCTCGTAATATCGGTGCTAAGGCGTGCTGGGCGCGGTATGGGTATGGTGAGCGAGTCGAGTGTGAGGAGCTGAGGCCGGATTTCACTATTGAGGCACTCGTGGATGTGATTGCACTCTTAGGGGATGGCGGTTGTTGTAGGTAAGTACACACCACCCGGTGCGCATGATCAGAAACCTAATGGGAACAAGATGAGATGCGGGACTCGTTAACTTTGTAGCCAGCGCGGGACGGGTACTTCGGGCAGCCTGTAGTAATGCTATAGATGGTGATAAGAAATATTGGATGCCGTGAAGCAAGAAGAGCCCGGAACCCAGGTTGCTCCCATGTCAATTGGACTGTGCTCATCGTGTTTTCAACAACACAGTAGCACCAGAGGCAGATGGAGGAGCGGACTTGTTCCTCCACCTCGCAACCTCCATTCCCCAATGCCGAACACCAATCAAGTATCCAGAGACCACATATGCAACGCTTCAGGTTCAGTGCGCAATTGTTCACGAACCTGCGGATCTTTCCCTTGACTGTCGTCAATCAAGGCCGATAGGGATTGGACGGTGGCCAGGACACAAAATTTGATTTGATGCGGCCCAATCAGTCCAGTGGCGCTTCAAGATGGCCAGCACCCAAGGGCGGCTGTGATACTTGATGGCTAGGACAGGTGGGATGTTGGGAGTGTCTTGCTTACGGCGGGGCGGCTGTTGTTGGGTAACCGAAAGCCAAGTTCTTGTATGAAAAGAATTGCTGTACAAGAAACACAACTGCTTGCAAGTCTTTTTCTTACCCTCGACGCCGCGCTCAGAGTAAGTGGTTTTGATCCTCTGCTACTCTCAAACAGCTGGTAGCTAGTTCTAATTGTGCCACCTAGGCATGTTTAAGGCTACTGAGCGGAAAGAACTCCAAGTCTGATTGCTCTGGTCTACTTTCCCGCGTTTGACTCGGATCAAGGAGACTGATGAATATCGTTGTATTGGTCGTCGTTTATCTTCCATACAATATAAAGAGTGAAGGAAAAGAAAGAAGAAGAAGGAAACCAAGAGTCCCGGCCTTGCATGTTGCTTTGCCTTCAGCGCCGCCCCTCGTCTCGTGCTAGCTTATCATCACTCTGTCCACGTACCGTCTTCAGATACTTGTTGAAAGCCGCCGAAGTCTTCATTACTTGATCCAAGTGAACCCATTCCAACCGTTCTTTCCGGTGCTTGGCCAATTGTCTTGCTGTGAGCAAAGCATTGCGAATTTGCCTGCCGTTCATCTCCTCCGAGGCCAGCTGATCTAAATGTTCTTCGAGCTCGGCGATGTTTGCATCTTCATCTTCTGATTCCTGAATCATATCCAGAAAGTTTTGCCAGATGGCTTTGCGTGACCTCCTGGAAAGGTTTTCGTAATGAATTGCCACCTGGATGCGTGACTTGAATGCTTCGTCGAAGTGACCGACGCGGTTCGACGTCAGGATAAGGATACCCTCGTAGTATTCCAAGGTTCGCAGAAAAACTATTGTCGCACGATTAGACGCCATACGGTGATTAGCATGTGTTTACGCTTACCTGACACCAAGCTATTTCTTTGCAAGTCGGCAAAAGTTCTTTCTTCCAAGAAGACATCGGCTTCGTCGAGAAGAAGGACTGTGAAGCATCAGACATCATTCATCGATACAGTTGCCATAGTATACGCACCGCAGTCCCATAGCTTTCCCAGGTATAGAACCGTAGCGAGGTACTTTTCAACATCTTGAGCCTCAGTGCCGATGTCGCCGCAGGTAACGCGGTACAGAGGCTTCTCTGCAATTTCTGCAACACTGAGAGAGCTTCAGTAAGAATGAAACCCTTTTTCCAAACGTGTATATCTCACCTCTCGGCTGTCAGGGTTTTCCCTGTACCCGGGCTGCCATGAAGAAGGACTATGAGACCGTTACCCTTCCCAGTTATGATGTCATACATCTTTTTCGTTGCTGTTTGGATATCCACGAGAGCATGTATCATCTCCTTTGTCTTTTCTTCAAGAACCAGACGCTTGAACGCGTCTCTATTCCATGTGACTGAGTGGAATTTATCCACGTCTAGGTCCACTATGCATTCGTCAGCATTCAAGTCAACTCGAACTCTTGAGTATTTCTCGAGGGCCGCCATACCCCATTTCTTTTCTTGAAGATTGAATCCGTACACGGTCGAAGGAAGAAGAAAAGTCATTTCGGGGGTCATCTCGTCTTCCCACTTGAGGTTCTTCGGCCAGTTGTTGTTGTTTGGACGCTGGTTGTTTTGGAAGTACAAATTGGGGGTTTTCGGGTGCATGAGCCGATGAGTAGCCAAATCTACCATGAATCTGGCTGAGCTCTGGATTTACTCATTAGCAAACCCCATATAGACCACCGGGGAAGATAAGCCAAGTAAGAATAGGGAACCTACGTAGTAGTGATCGTGTCGATGATCCCAGCCGGTATAGCATGTGTATTGTTGCCCCTTCATTCCCCATAATGTTTGGCCTCTTCTAGTCAACTTCTCAACGTCTTCCGCTCTCCCGAATCTAACAGGGTGGACCTCGAGATCTGATATTTTGACTTCTTCATCGCCAACAGAATTCTGGATAGTAGTGTACCATGTCTTCTGTCGCAAGTCGACTTCATCATAGAAATACGACCATCCTGCGAAAGAGACATGTTCCTTCGAAATATGCGGAGCCCTGTCCAACGCATAGACCCTGAAGTTGTCGGTGTTCTTAAAAATGACCAAGTGATTTGGCTGGAAAAGCTTTTGCAGGTGGCGAGCGTTGACGACACCCTGATCGAACATACCCGCTGCTTCTTCCCACTCGTCTCCATAATTTTCATTCAAAAAAGCCAATAACGGCGACAGAACGGAACGGTATGTATCGTCATGGACAAGCTCCGCAAGCTTTGCTTGATGGTGAAAAAAGAAAACGTAAGGAGCGTCAATACCTATCCCACTTTCGACGATATTATGGCTGCTCTCAAGAGCATATTGAGAAATTTGGGAAAGTCCCTTCCGTAGTAACGGTGAAAGAATTACCAATCGCTCAGATCTCTTTGATGGCATGCTTCTTTTCGGAAATTGCTCTCGAGGACCAGATACGTCCTGATCCGAATACCTAACACAAGTATGTTCTTTGATGACGATGAAACAGAACTCTGGATGTCGGAGTACGTAGGACCACAAGTCCTTTATCTCGTTACTGCCTTCAATCACATTTGATCCGGACTTTCTCCTAGCCACCGGCTCGTCTTCAAAAGTTTTTTTGTCATGTTTGTGGGATGAATTACCACAATAGATCCGATGAATAGTTTGAAAAAGTGGGGTGGAGGAAACGCCTGGAACACTTCCTTCGTCATAATCACTCTCAGTGACACTGCCCTCAGAACTAGCATCTTTGTAGTTGATTTCCGCTTCTAGCATCTGAATTGTGTCGATCAGATAGGATATAAAGCTTGAAACGTCTCTGGACTGGTCCAGAACATCGAGTTTGAGATGCTTTTCCGCTAGGGTACTCAGCGATTCTGCAAGAGAATCTACTTTGGCTCCTTTCCGATGAGTGGTAAGTGAGAAATTCCCTGCACCGTCCCCATCTCCTGGGTCATTGTCAACCTCATTGGAAATCGGTGGAAGCCGGTGTACTGAGCTTGAATATGGGCGCTTGTGGCTAGGAATCGACTCCCGTTTCCCATGTAACTTTGTTCGCCATTTAGAGCTTTTTGATGATTTGACAGTTGAGTAATAGGTGCCGCGTGACCTATTTCTTCGGCGAGACGGCGGCACCCACGGTCTTCTGCGTCGGCCCGAAACGGACCTTCCGTTTGGAATCTGTGGTCTCCCTGGAGGTGGTGGCGATGGAGTAGATCGTGATGAAGATCGTGATGAAGATAGGAATGAAGATCGTGATGAAGTTCGTGTCAGAATCCGCTTCGAAGGGTGCATGGTTCCTGAAGGCATCCCGGGTATGGGGGTAGGCCCGAGAGTTGCGAGCGGCGGCTGAGGTCCCCTCGGCACGGCTTCTGGATAATCTCCTCCTGGATGAGGAGCAAACTCTTGCGGCAATCCGACCGGACTCCACGGTCTTCGTTCATGGCTTTGGGGTCCCAGCTGACTTGGTTCACGCGAGTTGTTCAATAGCAGAGCTTCTTTCTTCGTTAGCAGAGGGACAATAGCATGTGTCACATAATTTTCGGTTATGCTCACTTGAGGAATCATATTTTGAATTAAGACTGGAAAGTAAACCTTCCTCTGGCTTTGATACCTCGACATCGCGCGAAATGGTCGAGTTCATGAACAATTTGTTGCTGATCTCCCCTCCTGGAACGGTGTTGCCAGCAACTACGCTGGAACCCTCAGGCCTGACAGTATAACGCGTGCTCATGGTGAATGATGCTAATCATAACGCGCCTCAATAGTTCTGGTCAGCTGGCGTCGACATAGGCAACGCTACCATGATGAGGAGAGGATGATGATTTTCCAGCCTGTCAATAAGTGCGGGGTTTATTGCTTTTGTAGAGAGGTTGGACAAAAGATAACGGAAGAATATGATGCGTAGGAGAGAAGTTTCCAGGCCCCTTGTGAATCCGCCTTATATCTCAGAAGGTTTGGGTCACAGACGTTGTTTCTCAGACCAGGCGGAAGAGGGAAGACTAGAAGGATAGCTTGTCGTGCTGACACCATGAGTAGATGAGGAACACACATGCCTCGCTCACCAACGTTGCCATCGGTCGATCTTACGCACGTGACATAATACAACCGAGGTCACTGATGTGCCAACATTGAATGGTTGGGTAAGGGCCTTCCACGTCGCTTTCAACCTGACATGGCGCAGCAAGGCTTACATTTCGTGCTTTCGACGCCTTTCAGAAGCAACGGGTGTATTCTTGCATTCTGCGCCCCATTTCTGGGTGTGCTTGAAATGTGTTTTGGATTTGCCGTATTCGCATTATTTGTGTAAGAGCCCAAGTTGAAGACATTTGATATCTCAGCGTTCATTTCGACTTCTCAGGCTACACTAGATCTTAACATCGCTGCAGTCTGTCGCTGTGTCCCTCTGTCTACCCCTCGAAATCTGGGTCGTTTCATCATCATTTCAACGCGACGCCCTCTATCAGTCCAAATGTGGTTCTCACTGAAAGTTTCCTCGGAATCTAGAGAAGTAACAATGATCTTAAGGCCCCCGGTTACCTTTCGTGAAAGTACACCCACCATCTGCTCAATAAACTCGTCCTTACCAAAGGACGGCGTCTCCGGGTCATCATGTCGCGACGCCATCTCAATGATACTCATATCAATGACAACGAATAAGCGTGCAGCGCTCATAATACATCGATCAAAGACATTAAACCACTCTCTTGTATTCATAGCACTTTGGAAATGCCGAGCTGTAAGGGGGTTAACACCCTCAACCGTAAGGTCTGGGTTGACCGTCAAGATCTGGGATATGAGCGATCTAAGAATTCCAGATAATGACACTGGTTGCGTCATTTCGCTAGAATCGGCGATTATTGATGGAAGAGCCCATATTACCGGGTAGTCGTGATCAATGACGATGTCGATAAAGTCTGCGGCAAAATCGAGCGCACTTGTAGTGACACCTCTACCCTGTGCGACTAACAAAGATGAAGTTGAGTTGGAGACCCAGAGCTTCAGCTTGTATAACGCCGATACAGGCAATTGAGTAAAAGACCTTTGCCGGCGACGGGTTCGCATAGACCGGCACCAGTCCAGGCTATCGGCTGCTACTGGGGTGTCCGCAACTAGTATAGCTGATCGTATGGCGTCTATCTGCGCAGTTTGAAACATTTGTTTGTGCTGTGTTTGAAATGATAGGATTGATTGGCTTTGCACTGGGCCAGTATCAGCAGTTGTCGAAACCTAATGACCTTGGGTTGATTGTGCTGCAACTCACAAGCCACCATTTCAGTTAGTTGTGCTACCGACTGGCTGAGCCCATGAACCTTCACGTGAAGGTCTCTGATCTCGGCCTTAGAAAGCGCACTAGCAAGCTCGTCCACTCGTGTTGAACTCTCCCTGATTTCTTCGATGATTGGCTTGAAGCTCAAGCTAAAGGGCTTGACAATGGAGACAATAGAATGTGACAATTTTCCTCTCTTATAGAACCTGATAGCCATGATCGAGAACTCTATGATTTTTGCATAGAGCTGAGCTACGGTCTCCTGCATTCGTGGTGTAGAATAGAGTAGCGAATGGAGCTCGGTGCGAGGTAGCACGTCAGCTATTCGAGAAACGGCTTTGGAAACTTCCACAACCAGCTCCTCGTAGTTGAGAACCGCCTTGTTCAATCAGTCAAGAGCTGTTACAGATCGAAGAACTCGGATAACTCACAATAAATATAAACTTGAAGGCACCCCAAGCCAGGGATACGTATTCGGGATGGTGTTGCGAGAACGTGTCGAATACAGCTGTCTCGTCATGAGCCTCATTCCTGAAGAAATCGGTACAAAGTAACTTCAGCTAACCTCCATAGTACATTACTCGAGACGAGCATTTTGCCAGCCAGTCTCGAACCTTCGAAGCCTTTGATTTCTTCTGGTATTCCTCTAAAGCTTTGTCAAGAGCCGATCTGACATCCTGAATTGAGTTTTGCTTTTGTAGCCATATTAACTCGGCTGCCGGAAGTTCCTTCCGCAGGAATTCGATCGCTGTATCGTACGCGGTCTTTGCTGGATCGAATGACCTGGGTTTTAGATGGTTAGCCTTCAGGCGGCATGTATACAGGCTTGTAGGGAACGAACTGTTGTTGGACACTATTGATATACCAGTGAGAGTAGGGGTTGCTGTCCCCGCCCAATGCTAGAGTGGTAGACAGACTAGATAAATTGCTGGGACTTGGAAAAGGTTGGATCGCGAGGACTCCTGACCCGGTATGGAAACGCGGGTTCAGAAGTAGAGCGTGTTCATTTGGCTCAGATGTACCCCGATGCTGGAGCTGATCCATCGTTCACTGCCTATGTAGGCCTGAAGAAGGTCGATCAAAGACGCCAGATGCGAATTCCGATGCTGTTTGTCAAGGTTTAAATCTTGCGATGCTGCCTGATCCGGCCCCCAACCGGGAAACGGGCGCTTGTGCAACCGCATCCGCGGCCAGATGTTAACCCGACCTGCATACAGGTCACCTGTGAGATTGGTCGACGTGCCTGGCCGACAGATCAGCAGTCAATGCCTGTCAGCAGGACTTTGGGTGTGAGGTATCTTATTGGCCGTTCCTTCTGTGTTACATCTTCACAGTCCATTCTGATGCTCGTAGTTGCATAGGTAAATCCAAGATCGCGCCTTATCTACTTACCTTTCGCCCATAGCACGATAAATGGGTTGAAAAGTTTTTCTTACAGTTGAGTTGAAAGTCGAGACTCGAAGAAAGATTTTAATAAGGACTTAATGAGACATTAAGAATACAACAATATATTCCAGCCTCTACCAGTTCCTAAAGTGGATTGGTATCTGCAAGTATGGATGCTTGTTCGACACACTGGCGGCGGACATATCCTTACTCTGCTCCAGCCACGTCATGTTGGTAACAATAAACATATGTAAAGACTATAAGCAGAGCTACCACAGCATTTTAACTGCGTATGCGAGCTTTGGACCTTTACATGATGAATGAAAAGAATAGCATTTGAATACTAGCGGCAAACTGGAAAGTTCGGATGCACGTTTCGCAACAGTTGTCAACTACCTCTGATTGGCGGGACATCTAATGCTACAGCAGATAAGTAGCTCACCCTAAGCTTGTAGTTAACAAGTTTGAGCAATGGCCATTTACGATTGTTCCCTTCTTCGCTGGCCCCTTGTCTTTCCCTTTCTCCAGACATGTGGAGCCTTTGTTGCATAGGTACAAGCCTTGCCATGGTGTAGGTGATGTTGGGAAGTTTCTGTCCAATCCTTGGCGTCTGTCTGTCTTCAATTCATGTTCTCATGTATACTTGGAACGCTTAGGCTTCCCGGCGAAGCTGGTCTTCACGCCGTCCGATCATGCTGCTCTGACAGGTTGCAAGTAGGGACGTCATTTGAGCTCTAGGACGGGATCCTCAAGAGATGGTATACACAACTTTCTCGGCGCTAACGGGCCGTTCACCCCCGGCACCGGTCAACAGAGCAAAGCCCTCCGAGGCGATTCTTTCCAAGCCACCCGGCATCAGACGCACAGGGTTCGGCTGCACCCTGGCAACCCCAGAAGAGGCTTCAGAGCCCATGTAGTTATAGAATTCGGCCGTGAATCGTCGCGCCTCGGGGTTCGCGGGGAGAGTAGCGCCTACAATCAGGGTTCCGAAATTAGCCACAATGTCTCACGTCGATCGTTAACCAAAGAACCCGACGTTAACTTACCTTGGTACAATATCTCAACCCCCAAACCCTCCCAGACAGCGCCGATCAAGGGCTTGACCCTCATTTTTGGAAATGTCAAATCCGCCCAGGGCAGGGCTCCGAAATGCTGCGAAACGGCCATCCTCCACCAGCGTTCGTTCAACCTGCTCAACAGATGGGCTTTTGGATATGGCGTCAATGGCGTATTGCACACCTCCGCGGGCCGCACCACGCACTTGCTCAACCCAGTCGGCGTCATGGTAGTCGACTAGCGCATCGTAGCCGTACGGTTCCTGCTTCAGCATAGCATGCTTCGACGCGCCGGCCGCGCCGATGAGCCGTATCCTGCGACCAGAGGTCTTTTCGGACGCGCGGACGAGTTGTGCGGCGTATAGGCCGAGGGAGGAGGTCGCGCCGTATGTGAAGACGTTGACGTGGCTGTCGTCAGCGAGGCCGAGGCCGGAGAAGCCTCTGGTGTTGGAGAACGGACACGGGAGTTGCAGGCGGGCGAAGACGCCTTGGGCAGCCGTCAGACCGCAGAGGCTGATTGTCGCCGCGCTTTCGAAGGACATTGGTGTCGGGATGTGCCATGTTAGGTCGTACTCGACGGCGAGGTATTCTGCAAAGGCTCCCGGGCGGAGATTGACGGAGCAGGCTGTTTGGTGCTGCTGTTAGCTGGTGTAGGACACGCATCGGGTTACATGATGATGACGACGAGGTTGAGCGAAGTATTGCGAGGGGGGTGCAGAAGCTCTTGAGATGCTACAGCCACGGGCGATATAGTTGCAGCGTGTGCTTCGTGGATAGGAAAGGAGACGATGAGGTTTGGACTGGGACAGCGTACATGACGCGACGGGGTTACGAAAGCTCACCTCCTTGGACAAACCCGGCTACGCGGGCTCCAATCTTTGTCCGCGCATCGTCAACTACGTCGAGGCCGTCGCCGACTTGTGCAACCTGTCCTGAGAAGTCGCTACCGGTGATGCGGTCGTCTTGGGCAGCGATGGGGTTGTTGACGTAGAGCGCGTCGACGTGGTTCAGGGCGACGGCGCAGATTTTGATGAGGATTTCTCGGGGCCCGGGGGACGGTATTGGGGTTTCATTGATAGAGACGGAGCGTTCGGAGGGCGAGAGGACGAGGGCTTTCATGGTGTCGGTTGGAGGTGTTGTCATCGGTGTGGAACGGTGTTATGTTGAGAAGGGGGTTGGTTCTCTGGCTGTGACTATTGTGTCCGATGTAGTTAGAGGTCAAGTTGCCGTGAACAACTCTTTGCGAAGTTCTTTGGACGCGTCGTAACCTTTTAATGATGCCATTGTTGCCGAATTTGCTCAGGAATCAACCCAACAGAGTCTTCCTTGATGCTCCGTGGAGCGAGATGATGGACTTAGCCGGAGTTAGACCAACTCTCGGCCGGTCGAGGAAGGGATCATGGACGTAGCATCTTGCCCAACAAGGTATTTTGAAGCCGATGGAATAGCTTCCCGCGAGAAAGCAACTGAATCGTATGGTGTTGATGGCTGTGGGTCATCTGCACTCCGGAACGCTTACCACTTGTGGTCACGACAAGGGGCCGCACGTGACGGAAGCTTCGGGGGCGGCCAGCAGAGAAAGTTGGATCGGGTGCAAACAACGCGAGTATGGGGATTCGGGGGTCCGGATTCGGGCGCGGCGGTAGTATTTGGGCCCTGTTATTGAATGCTGGCAGTGAGGAGGAGGAGGGATAAGGTCTGCCTACTGCGGAGTTTGTTGGGCTGGGTCTCGTGGAAGGGGGGGATCGTGTCGGACACAACACAGGCTTCATGCTTCAACCACAGAAGATGATCGAGCTTTCCGCACATTAGATGCGCCTGGCGTAGTCTGCAGTGCCTCTCAGCAGCTATGGACATTTGTTCCTGCCTCAATAGTCAAGCATATCCTCAAGAAGTTCTTCCCGGCGGCCCTCAGACGTGCGAAGATCAACTGTCTTTGCGAAGGACACACACAGTGGACTCCACCCACGCTTGATGGAAGACTTTCCCCTCGTTCTCCCGATGGCACAACAATCACGATATCAAGTTTATCTACAACCACCCGAGATCGTGAACATGGCAGATGATCTTGCAAATACCGTTCATATACTGTGGTACCGAAGGGGATTGTACCTGTGTTACTGTTGAGGTTCGTTCCACCGGTCGTCTGCCGCGCCACACGCCCGCCGCGGCAAGCCGCAACACGCACACACACCCCCTTTTCTCGCCACCGCGCCAACCGCAGATAACTGAATATGGGCGTCTTGCCGGGTATATTCAAGATGCCTCCATCCTTTGAGATCTTACTCCCATAACTCCCCAAACAATTCCTCACGCCGCGTCAAACACACAATGATTATCTCCCGTGAAAAGGCGCTTCGCTCGAAGACAGACGTCCGTGACAGAAACACACAAACTACGGTCGAGAAAAACCCAGGTCACAACAACTATTTTCACGACGATTCATCCTGCCGGGAGTGCCTGTTCATACTGGAAGAACCAGGCATGGTCAAATCATCCAGGTTCTGCTGCCTCTTGGCGTATATCAACCCGCACACGTTGCACAATGTCATGGGTCCGTCTGGGCCGAGCCGCCACTGAGGGGTATCGACGCGGTGGCACTTGTGGCAGTAGAACTCGGAGGCGGCCTCGCCTCCCTTGCTGCGCATCACGCTCGCGTGCCCGGGCTTGATGCTCTCTGAAAAGTGATGCCGTCGGCTGTCTGCGCCGACGCCGTCTTGTCGTCGGTGCTGGCTGGCGAGGTCTTCGTTCCTCAAGGCGAAGATGTCGAAGATGTCGTTGGCGATGGTGTGGGACAGCTGTGCCATGTGGCGCAGGTCGCTGTCGCTGGGGAGGGCTTGATCGTGGGCGGAGTGGAAGCCGCCCCCTCCAGCTTGGCCGTGGTAGCCGGGGAAGTTTTCTGAGAGACGCAACAGTTCTGATGCTCCATGGCGAATCTGTTGTTGATGTTGTGTTAGCTTGACTGCTGCAGTAGTATTGGTTTGTGCACCCTTCATCGTTGCTTTTCCTACTGTTTTTTTCAACTTGGTGTAGTGTGTGACACCCTGTTATTTGGCAGCGTACCATTCTGACTGTACAACACACCTTAAATTAAAACAGGGGACACAGAAGCCAAGCAGCGCTTAAACACCCGCAAAGTAAACCCAAAAAAACAGACAGAGGTGCGCAAAAAACACATACCCTTTGATGGCCTTCGCCCTGCTTCAAACGTCTCAAGGACAATCGGGATTGAGTGGTATTCTCGCCATCAGCAGTGTCGTCCTGCTGGGCAAGATTACCGGCAGAAGCGCCGGGGGCCCCGACGGGCTTCGCCTTGGGAGAGGATCTTCGGCGTCTGCGCGAAAGCGAAGATTCATGAGTCGGGAATGAAGGGCGAATGGGGCTGGAGTGGCTTGAGGCCATCAGGCGAACAGTCCGCCGGTGAGGGCGGCCGGAGGCCAGTTGAGGTTGACGCGGTTGCTGCTGTTGTGGGGATGGGGATTTGGGAAAGCCGATGGTGTCAGAAAGGCCGATCTCAAGAATGGGATGCATCAAAAGATGGGCAAAGGAGCCTTGATCGAAATGTCAGAGAAAGTCTGATGGGAAGTGGGGATGCGAATTGTGCTGGGCGGCGTTCTGGGTTTTTTTTTTCGATCGATCCACGATGATGTATGATGGGCAATCGGGATCGAGAAGACGCATGGGAAACCGGTTTACCACACACGGGCAGAGTCTTCTTTTATTTAGGTCAATCGCCACACACACAGACTATCAGACAGACAAGGAAGCAAGCAGGCAAGCAAACACACACATTAGCAACAGCAGATACGGAGTGACAACGGGAGGAGGGGGCACAGCAACACAACCAGCCCAAGACCAAGAGGAAAAGAGCAGATTGGCTGGTTTTGGCGCATTGCACCCATTTCACACGTAAAAAATGAGCAGCAGAGCAGCAGAGCAGCAGCAGACTGGAGAAATGAGGAGGAAGGGAAGGGACTTGCGCAGGGTACCCAACATTGGAACGGGGAGTGGGGCAGGGTGGGACAGGGCGGGGCAGGGGTCTTTGCCCGCTTGGCGCCAGTGGGGCCAGGGTCCCCCCAACACGTGAACTGGCCATTCACATCCCGTGTCATTGGCGTCGCCGGAGTGGCCTGTGATTGGCGGGCACATGTTCCGACTCTGGTGGCTGCTGCTGATTGGCCATGCACCAATTGATGGGTACACCGGAGCTTCTCAGGCGTCTCCGACACAATGATGTAAGTTGGTTCGTCTCCTCCTTTTTTGACCAAGTATTTACTGTATTTACTAGCAGCAGCTGGTCTTTCGAGTGTCTTCCGAGGCGAAGGGAGACGCTCGAGGGGGGGTTGGGTTAGCGGAGTAAACTCCGCAAAGCACCAGATTCGTCGAAACAAATTCACCATCCATCTGCAGGCAGGCATCCACACGGTACACCCCAGTGGTGGGCACTTGCCGCGTCTCTCTCTTCGTCCTGCCACGCTGCTGTTTTCAGACCAACGGATCAAAGCCTCTCCTTGTCTGACCACCAGGACAGGTTCCCATCATGCCACAGCGTCTCGTATGGGGACGAGGTACATTTTACAGAATTTTCTGCATGCTTGGACTCTCGGGCTTGATCTGATGGGGTTTTGAGAATCCCATAGGCCCCGGCCGTCGTTACGCTGTCATATCTCCAAAATGACGGTTCCAACAGACGTTAAATATCGACAAATGATATATATATATATATTTTTTCAAGTCGCGAAGGATAGATTTATAAGATGATCAGCAACATGCACTGCCTCTTGAATGGCGGACAAACGCAGCCAGGGCGCTTAGTCCTCAGTACGTAGAACATTGCGACAATATCCAAGACCGACGGTTTGGGAGACGTTTGTGACAAATACCTACCTACGACCGGCAGGCCTAACACGGCCCGAAAAAAGGCAGGGCTGGCTGCATAGTTCCCGAATAAGTAAGGTTCAGCCAATGTACCTATGCGAAAGTCGGCAAATCCCTTGGACGCAACGGATTTCTCCCTTTTTGAGGTGCTTCTCTTGGACACGCTCACCACGTCGATTTGCGTGATGCGTGACATGCTGTCGTCTCTGCAAATCGTCGCCAAATCATCGAATCAGGCGACCGGATGTCTATGAGTACTCCCTCTGTGTCACTCTCTACCTTATCCGTTTGAAGTCCACAAGTCGACTTTTAGCGTCTGAGGATCTCGAATGATGATTGGCTACCCGATTTGTTAACTGGACTTCCACTGAGCAGGCCTGTCGCAGGCGCAGTCGTGGACTTCAAATGGATGCATCTCCTAGACCCATTAGACTCTGTGGAATGCCTTACCAAAAGAACATCGCCACCAATGTGCGCTCAAAAACTACTCTTCCTGTTCCGCGTGTCTGCTCCCCTATCAGTCGTACAAGCCACTCCGCCTCCGACCCCGCCACCTTGACCACCTTACCTTACTTGGGAGCAACGGGGCTAACGTGCAGGTGAGGCAGCATCGAACGGTCTAGGCCTGGCTGGGCTGGACTAGACTACCCCCCGTCCAAGCGAGCACGCCGTGCCTCTGCAGTTCCCTTTCGCACAATTGTCATTGCCCCCTTGCACCGGGATTCCAGATCTCCCCAGCACAGCAACACTGGCCGCAGCTTTCCTCGACCACGTTCCTTGAGGCTGGTGCACTGCGCGTGGAGGAGCTTCACACATTCTCCCGTCATGGCCAGCTTCTACACTGCTCGTGAAGTCTCTGAGAGCCGCCGCGAAAGGGAGACATTCAGGTCAGTAGTTGTTCTCTATTCGTAATTGCGCTCGACGAGAGCGGCCATTCTGTATCAGTGGCCATCCATACCGCCTCCCAGGGGCGGGGGTGGTCCTTCTCTGTTCCACAGCGCAAGCGCCTGGTCTCCGGTTCGTCGCCCAACAGTGCTGAATGCCCTCACAGATACGACCCCTCCCTTATCGCCCAGGCCGTCCACAACGATGTCAACAACATCATTCCACCGTCGGAACTTCGATCCTCCCCCGACGCAGCTCTGACTGCCTTTGCCGAGCTTGGCGTCTTGCGTCTGAACGGTACCCGCGCCTTGATATCTCTATTCGACAGCAAGTATCAGTACATCGTCGCTGAAGCGACCCCCTCGCTGGCCCTGATTCCAAACGCCAAGCTAGATGCGTCTGACGAGGAGCAACTCTTCCTGTCCGGCACCGCCGTTCCCCGATCTGCTGGCATATGCGAAATTGCCCTCGCCGTCCCTCTGTCGCCCGTCGCAGAAGATGTTCTAAACGAAAGGGAGTTGCCAGTGACGGTGATTCCGGACATGGCGGCGGATCCCCGAGCGGCTCAGCGGCCGTTTTGCCGCCATGCGCCGCAAAATCGTTTCTATGCCGGCGTGCCTATTCGGACGCATAGGGGCATCAACATTGGCGTCTTTTGCGTCTTTGGGGACACGCCTCGCGAGTCGCTTGACGATGTATCGTTGCGCGTTTTGCGGGACCTCTCCCAAATCACCATGGACTACCTGGACATCAAGAGAAATAAGGACAATCACCGTCGCTCCGACAGAATGGTTCGCGGCATGGGCAGCTTTGTCGAGGGAAAGACCACCATGTCTGGCTGGAGGCTGAACCCCAACGCAGATTCATTCGACGACAATCCGTCTCTCGAGGGCGGTCTGAACCGGAATCAGCAGCAGATACAGAAAGAGGAGGAAGAGCTTGCGCAGGAGGAGACCACGGGCTTCGACGCTCCTTCACCACCAATGCGCCCGCAAGTTTCGCCGCTACCCAGGAAGCGATCTTCGCCATCACAACCAGCCACCGCAAAAGAGACAATCGCACCGTCGGTTTCGGAGATATCAGTGAAGACTGTAACATCCGGGGCAAGCGGCGAGAACATTCACCATGTGCAGATCCAGCACGTCTTCTCAAAGGCAGCAAACGTGATCCGCGAAGCCATTGAAGTCGAGAGCGTGCTTTTCTTGGATGCTACCATAGGTTCTTTTGGAGGTCTGGCCGTCACCGCTCCTTCTTCCAGCGGGCACAGGTCTTTGGGGTCAACCAAGTCAAATTCGTCTTCCAGCGACGAAAAAGGCAGTCCCCGAAGGGCTACAAGCAGTGACGTTGGCCTGGAAGACACGCAATGTCGGGTCCGCTTTTCCACCTCGTCATCCTCGAGCATCGACGGGAGGCTTCCGTCCCAAAGTCACGCGTCGATATCGGAAAGGTTCCTCGTCATATTGCTGCGACGATACCCCGAAGGCAAGATCTTCAACTTTGACGAGAACGGCTCCATTCAATCGAGTGACTTCTCGGGCGACGATACGAAGACGCCGACCCCTGGCCACGAGTTGAACGAAACTGTGGTCTCGTCCGCACACGCACGAGAGAGCGCCCACAAATCCCGCCGAAAGGTTCGCAACCCATTCTCACGCAAGAACGAAGGGAACATGCTTACTTCAATATTTTCGGGAGCTCGAAGCATAGCCGTTGTTCCTCTGTGGGACGTAAAGAAGCAGCGCTGGTTTGCTGGCGGGTTCGCTTGCACAAAGACCGCGACGCGCGTCCTGACTATCGAAGGCGAACTCAGCTACCTCCGTGCTTTCGGCGCGGTCGTCATGTCTGAGGTTGATCGCATAAACACCAGACTAGTCGACAAGGCGAAGACGGACCTATTAAGCTCCCTGTCCCACGAACTCCGATCACCGCTACACGGCATCATCCTCGGCACGGAACTGCTCCGCGATACTCCCCTCGATGCCTTCCAGAGCGAGACGTTGGTTTCGGTGGAAAATTGCGGCCGCACCCTCCTGGAGACGATCGACCATCTTTTGGACTGGAGTAAGATTAACAACTTCATTGGCTCCCAATCCAAACGACGGCGAAGCAGCGTTGGCGATCGTGGTCTGAGAGGTCGGAATGAGAAGGCAACCATAGAGGCGGGTATGATGAGCATATCCTCCAATGTGGAAATCGACGTGCTTGCTGAGGAGGTCGTCGACAGCGTCTGCGCCGGCTTCAGCTATCAACGCATGTCTGTCGCCCAACTTGTCAACAGTTGCGCTGCTGATAACATCGAACCTAACGGGATGGCGAGACTGGACAGCATGCAGGCGATGGAGGACATGGCTTCGGGCGGCGGCAGGCATGGAGATGTGCATTTGGTCCTCGGGGACGTGTCGGTCACTTTCGACATCAGCCCGGCCGTCTCGTGGACCTTCCACACACAGCCAGGCGCGGTACGGCGCATCATCATGAACGTGCTGGGTAACTCGCTCAAATACACAAGCAGCGGCTTTGTCAACATCAGCGTGGAACAGATCGCTGCAAAGGGTGACATCGCTGCAAAAGGCGGTCATGTCGAGATTGCCGTCACCGACTCAGGAAAGGGCATTTCGGAAGACTACCTTCAGAATCACTTGTTCACGCCTTTCGCCCAGGAGGATAACCTTTCTGCGGGGACAGGACTCGGGTTAAGTTTGGTGCACCAGATTGTTCTCAATCTAGGCGGGAGCATTCACCTCTGGAGCAAGGTGAACCGCGGCACCAGAGTCATCGTTCGGCTTCCGCTACATGGTGCCATTCAATCTGCGGCAACATCTGGTCCCCTCAAGTCTGCGGGCTTCAACGAATTCCAGGCTCAAGTGGCCGAGCTGAGAGGCCTTCGAGTCCGACTCTTGGGATTTCCAACCGACTACGGAACCGAAATCCTTGAGCGTTTATCCGGCACCATTGCCAGCGAAAGTGCCCTACTCGAACACCTCTGTAGGGAATGGCTGAAAATGCACCCTATCGAAGAGCTGTCCGCCGAATCGGTCTTGCCCGATATCATCCTCTCCACTGACCGTCACCTGGACCAACTTTTGTACGACCGACGCCATGGCACTTTAAACACTCCAATCGTGGTCATTTGCCGGAATGCCCTTGCCGCGCGCCAACGGGCCCTCTCGCCGAGGTTCTCAAACAGAAACTTTGTCTTCGAGTTTATCTCACAGCCGTAAGTCCCCATCTATCTCTCCTCGTATCAACTGTCAACATAATGCTGATGACACTGTGCATTCAGTATCGGCCCGAGAAAACTTGCAAAGATCCTTCTGTTGAGCTTCAGGAGGTGGACGAAGCTACAAGCCGGCGCAATTCCTACACCCACCGCCATGTCTCTAGCTACCGATCAACCTACCCCCGCAGAGGCCAGCGACCACGGACTGACGGGGCTGGGTTTGGTTACGATGGCCCGCAGCCCCGGCGCCAGCAGCATCGAGGCGTTTGCGGACGTGAACACTCCCTACGACGTGCTCTCCCCCGATTCGCAGATCAGCGAGCCGCAGTTCCCTCCGATCGAGGCCCAACTGCATCAAACCCCGCCGCTCTCAGCGACGGAGATCGGGAACCCCATAGACGGCATCGCCCTGCCCGACCGGTCCAAGGACGTCTCCCCGTCGACGCCGAGCCCAGCGACGCCGGCTGCTGCTGCTGCCGCCGCTCCCCACCCCGGCGCGGCGACACCGACGACGCCCAAGCCGGGCAAGCCGCGGTTCATCATCGTCGACGACAACCCGCTGAACCTCAAGATCCTGGCCTCGTACGTGAAGAAGCTGGGCCACATCTTCGACAGCGCGACGGACGGCAGACAGGCCGTCGAGTGCTTCCAGAAGAACGCCGGCGGCGTCAGCTGCATCCTCATGGACATCTCCATGCCCGTCATGGACGGCTTCGAGGCGACGCGGCGCATCCGCGCGCACGAAAAGGCGCAGGGGCTGCCCAGGTGTAACATTTTTGCGCTCACGGGGCTGGCGTCCGCGGGCGCGCAGCAGGAGGCGTTCGCGAGCGGGATCGACTTGTTTTTGACGAAGCCTGTCAGGCTGAAGGAGTTGAGTAAGATATTAGAGACGAGGGGTGTTTCATGATTATGTTTAATGGGTTATGTGTAATGCATCTAGGGATGATGACTTGGAGGCGTGGGGCTTTTGGATGGTCCGGAAGGGGAAAAAAGTAAAAGAAGGGGGGTAAAGGGAAGGGAAAGGGCAAAAGGACTGGGATGCGCTACGAGAAGGGGGGCGGCAGATTTAAGCGTTTTGGTTCACGTATACGAATGATACCCATCGCCACGGCTAGAGGGTTGTTAGACTTTTGAAGATACCCATCCTTATGATGTAGAAACGGATGATGACTATTAGTCGGATGTCGACATTGGCAATAGCGGGAACGAATGAGATACTTGCCTGTTTACCTTGATCATATGGCGGGATAGGTGTAGTATATAACCCGATGAACACACAAGAACCTAATGTTAGTTAACCCAGATGCATGGGATGATCTAACCGATTGCTCCATAGACGCTGGCTGATAAGTAACCAACCCAGCATATCACTACAGCAGCCCTGCATCGGGAGGAATGCCCGTAACAAGTATCCATGCGCAAAGATCGACGATGTCCCCGTGATTCCCTTGGGCAGCGCGCGGCACGCATGTCTCCTTGCGGGGAGTTGTTTATTGAATCTGGCAAGTGATGTCTTTGCTGGGGAATATCAGTGTTGCTTTCATCAAGCAGCAAGATCGCGGGAAATCCATGTGTGGAGACCTGGGTGCGTCTGCTTTGGCGAAGGTATGAGCAGCTTGCGGCTCCGCTGAGAGCATCTCACCAAGCGGGGCTTCAGCCCCGCCTACTCCCCTTGGTGTAGTTGGTTCATCACGTTCGACTGTAATGGTATCTCATCCACATTCATCGAAAGGTCTCTAGTTCGATTCTGGAAGGGGAGAACCACATTTTCTTTTTGCATTCATTCCTCATAGCTGATACCCAGTTGTACGCTCTCAAACGACTCAAATACGGCGTTGACGATATAGTGGGGCGGGTCATGATTGAACGCGCTGCAGTGTGGTTATTTCATTCATATATTGCGCATCAATCGAGATATTCGTGATGGATGCTCGGTTCACTCTTCTGATACCTTGGTTAAGAGGTGATGTGAAATTGCTTTTAATGGTTATTATTCACAAGGTCAAATCTCAACCACTATTCCTAACGGCAGCTTTTACTCGTTAAATATATAGCAGTCTACAGAGATGCTTCAGCAATTGAGATACAGGAAGAATTCATATGCCGTAGTTTTGTGCAATGTTGCAAAGTCACTGCAACAATAATCGGGGTAATGATAGTCTTTTGCTGGCAGCTCTCCTCAGTACTGCTTCAAATGGCAGGGGCCTAGAACTTGCCGCTAATGTACCAATAGCACGCTGCGCTGATCCCTGTCAGGAGCGCATGTCTGCATGGTAATATCGAGGTTGAGGAAGGCGATTCTCGCATTCATGTCCCTGGTTCTCACGTAAGATGCACGTTGGAAACCAGCTGGGCCACAGTCAACCCACTCAGGACATTCAAGCGACAGCTGGTAAGGCTTACAGGGAATCTCTGTCTGTCCGAGGAACCAATGAGACTATTCTACCCGACAAGCATCCCGTCTTGGCGTTCATTTGGTAAGACTACGTGCCTGGCGCTAAATATACACCGACGAATAGCTTGAATCGGCCACGACCTAAATACAGAAGCCCTTGCAGCAATGACGAAGATCTTCTCCGTCAGGAGGCATTCATATATGTCTCCCGACACCTGAGCTTCCAAATCAAATTGCTCTTTGCACTTTCCTAGCATCCGTCCCTCTCTCTCACGGCACGGGGAAGGCAAACATGCGACATCTTTTCGGCCAAACCCTCAGCGGCTGGCGTGTGTCAGCCCTGATCTTTGTCTGCGCAATATGGACGCTGACAATCATCCTCTGGATTCTCCTCGCCGTCACCCGCTCCCGCGGGTCTACAGACTCGCTCGTCTTCAACATCTCAAAGATCTTTGAGGGCGACTGCGACTCGGCGCGTGTGCGCCTGATGGCCCTCAAAGCATTTGTCAACGCCTTCTCCACCTTGATTCTCGTATCATCGAACTATTTCATGCAGATGCTGGCTGCCCCGACACGGACGGACATCGACGCCGCGCACCGCCGCTCGCGGTGGATGGATGTGGGCATCCCCTCCATGCGCAACCTGCGCTTTGTGTCGCCGTGGCGCGGGTTGTTGTGGAGTCTGTTTGCATTGAGCTCCGTGCCGTTTCATCTCCTCTTCAACGCTTGCGTCTTCGGTTCGACTACGAGCACGGAGTGGGTGACGGCTGTTGCGTCGGAGGGGTTCCTCGAGGGCCGGGAATACTACCTTCCTGGGATCGGTCTGGGCCCTGACCCTGGACCAGCTGACGAGGCGTACAGCGATGTTGTCCCGGATGAGGTGCAGTACATGGCAGCCAACGCGAAGTCCTGGGAGCGTCTTACTGGAAAGGAGTGCCTGGAGGCGTACAGCGTGTGGATTAACGTGCGCAGCAGGAGACACATGGTGGCGGTGGTGGAAGCGGACCACAACGACAGAGGATGGACTACGGCAGAGAAGTCTCAGGCCTGGGAGGCTGGTTTGCTGAACGATACGGTGTACAGTCTCTGGTACGCCGGCTTCTACGGCTTCCACTCTGGCAACAATAGATTCACAGGCTCGGGCCTGGCTACGGGCATGACCATCAAATGGGAAAACGATCACGGCCCATACGAGAATGTCTCCGTCCTCTCGTCAAAGGGCAGATTCTGGGGTCTTCTCGACCTGAAAACCGGCACGTGGATGGATGAGCTGCTCGATCACAACAACAACTGGGTCATCTCGTGGGACGCTGTGGGCGCACCGGGCAACGTCCCACTACTCAACGAGACGCTGACGGTCAAGTACTGCCTCTCGGAGCCCATCGTCGGCACCTGCAGGGTGCGCGTCAACAACGACCTGTTCCTGGCGGTTTGCATCGTTGCGCTGTTCAAGAGCTGTCTCTGCGTCGTTGTGATAAGCTCCTTGTGGAAGAAGAAGCCGCTGGCGACTATCGGGGATGCTGTCGACTCCTTCATCCGCCTGCCCGACGCCACCACCAGAGGCATGTGCACACTTGGGTGGCGGGACTTTTCGAGGAGGAGCCGCTGGAGACCCCGCAAGCGGCCGGAGGAATACGGCTGGCTCGCCGAGCCACGAAGGTGGGAGAGACGGACGCAGCGCTGGGGCGGCTCGGTCCATCTCTCGGACTGGATCAAGACATATTCCATTGGCGTTGTGGGTTTAATTCTGGGATTCCTGGCGTTGACCTCTTTTGTCGGCGAAGTGTAAGAAGCCTGCGTCCATCTTGTCTTGCTAATTTGCTTTGCTAACGTGGAAATCACAGCGGGGGATGGAATCGCGCCTACACATGGGGAACCTTCGGGCAGGACCCCGAGAACCCCGTCTTCGCAATGAAGTACCCCTCCAAAGCCCTCGAGAACTTCGTGGGGAGCTTAGCCATAAATCCCGTCGGCTCAAGCCTCCTATCCAACCTCCCACAGCTCGGGCTATCTATCACCTGCCTCCTCCTGAACGTCATCTATACCCGCATGTTTATGGCCAGGGAATGGACGTCCTACAGCCTGAACCTCAAACCACTTCGCGTCAGCGTACCAAAGGGACAGCAGCAGTCCGAACCGTTTCTGGAGATTCCCCTGCCATATGCCATTGTCATGCAAGTAGCGGGTCTGTTGGTGCACTGGCTGTGTGCCAACTCCGTATACGCCGTTATAGTAGAACGTGAGTTTCTTTGAGATTTACGTTGGTGAAATGCACTGACGCAGCAAAGCACTCGAGGCCATTCCGCCAGATCAGATTGTGTCGAGCAGTTACGGACAAATCACCATGTACATCAACATCCTCTTATCCTTCAAAGCTGCCATCGCGACCATGGTTGTCCTCTTCGTAATGCTGCTCGTCCCAATCATCGCCTCACGATTCCGTCTTTCGGGGGAGACAGTAATGGTCGGGAGCTGCTCGGCTGCTATCTCGGCTGCCTGCCACGTTCTCCAGCCGAATCGCGAGCTATGTAAAACGAGTACCCCCGAGCCGGTCTCGTCGTGGGGACTCTCAGACTCTGAATCACTTCCCCTGAATCAAACTGACCAAAAGGGGTGTCAAATTCATCCGTCAGAATGCGATGGTGGTGATTGGCGAGATGGCATGGCTGAGAGTAGATTGATGTGGGGGGCTGTTTCCGGGAAGGGTGTGCCGGCTATGGAGTATAGTGACTCGACCGATGATACACTTTTGCATCTGGCATTTGGTACGGCAGAGAATGACGTGACAGGTATCACCGTGGGAGCGACTTATGCTGGCGTTAGAAACTGAGACAACTGACGGTCTGGGACGGTGTCGTAGAAAATGGGCATTTAGCGCGGCGTCAATAGTCAATTTTCTCGAAAGGTGCTATCAGATGGTCAACTGCTATGATATGTGCGTTTTTAATCTGAAGGTTTCATAGAAAGTGAGACGAAGAAGAAAGATAATAAATTTATCAAAAAATGAACGCGCATGTATTCCTGTTCCAAGCTGTAGGGGTTCGGGGGTATACAATCTAGTGGCTGGCTGATCAGTCTCAGAGTCAGTTGGGTCTTCTTCATAACATGCATAGACTCAGTGAATCAAAATCACTGGTTCATCTGATTGTTCCACAAGTTTACGCTGCGGGGCTTTGCCATGCATGATTCCACATTCAGCATCACGATGAAGTCAAATGTGGAGCCTAAATCGCACTGGCTCTATGGGCCGCTTGTGGCTCCAGCAAGTTCATCTCACCAAGCGGGGCTTCAGCCCCGTCACTCCCCTTGGTGTAGTTGGTTCATCACGTTCGACTGTAATGGTTACATTGTCATCGAAAGGTCTCTAGTTCGATTCTGGAAGGGGAGAACCAATTCCTTTTTGCCGTCCTCCCCGTGGAAGTTGCCCTGACCTTTGGTCTTGTTAACGGCGTATTTTGACCCCGCCAGCATACTACTCCGCTAAAATTCTACTGCCCAGTCTTCAACTTACTATAAAAGTTTTACAGATCAGCCCACAGGTCTCCTGGTCTGACGGGAAACGGCAGGGCTTCTTGAGTGTGCAGAAACTGACTCTTAAGGAGTTATTTTCAAATCTACTGAGTTGATGCTGACCTTGCCAATACCTCTTTTTTCTCCATACCTTATCTTTGCCTTCAAAACTTTCCGTCTGGAAGACCATCAACTAAGAACAACCTTCTTCATGAAGCTCACGATCTCATTCTCTTTCCAGTCAAACGAGTCAAAAAACGGAGCTACTCTCATTAGCTCCTCGACTTCCTCATTGTCAGGGATTCTCTGCCTCTCGTATGTCTTGGACACCCCTTCAATCGAGTGCGGGATAAAAACGGACGTGTTGGTCGTGACTGGCGTCCGGTCTTCACGAATGCCCATGCCTGCGGGATCACCGTCGATGAACCATAACCCAATTACGGGGTAATGCGTGTTCCCCTGCGCGTCCCTGAACTCTGGAAGCAGCGCAAGCTCTTGCACAACAAATCCTTCTGCGCCATAATATCCCGTCGATGAATCCTGTATGATTTTGCCATCATGCTGCAGAACAACATCGGCACCCTCTCGCGCAAAGATTGGTTTCCGTGCAAAACTCGTCATTGAAGAGGGTGCCTCGTTGACATACGTTGGGAGAAGCCACTTCCCCCTCGGGTCGTCTTTGAACAGTTTCCATAGGATGGCGAAAATTGACTTGTTGCTCCATAACATCTTGTACGGCGGCTCAATCCAAATGGTTCCTCCAACATAGTCTCCTGCTTCGTCATGCAAGCCGATCTTCTCCATATCCTGGAAGCAAGACTGTGCAAATTTCTCCTGCACCATAAATTCCCACGGGTAGAGCTTGAAGATGACGTCGAGATGGTCGCCGTGTGCATCGTAAAATCGTCCATCCTTCTTCGAGATAGAGATCTCCTCGATTGTAAGCGCCTTCGTCTGCCAACCCGCCTGCTGGCAAGTATCCATCAAGAACATAACGTTGAAGGCATCCTCCCCTGAACACTCTCCCTCACCTACCGCAAAATGAACCACAGGCTTGTGTCCCAATGTCTGCTGGATAACGGTGAGATTACGTTGCCAAGCCGTGATAAGCTTTTCTGTGATGCTGTTGTATTGATCGCTTCCATTTCCAGTCTGTTCCAGCCATAGCCACTGGATTGAACCAGTTTCGAGTAACGAGGTAGGAGTGTCCGCGTTGAACTCATAAAACTTGGGCTGCCGCAGTCGAGGGTCCGGGTGGTCTAAGCCACCGAAGCACACATCGAAGCGTCCGTAGATACTGCCCATGCAGGCTCTCGGTCCCATGACTTTTTAATCTCATTCAAGGCAAAAGCGGGCACCGCCATGTCTTTGGTGATGATATTTGGGTTTTCTGTCAGGTAATCTGCGGCCTCGCAGCACATCGCAAAAACGTCTTTTGCGGCGCCTTCGAGGAGGTGTATCTCTTCTTCGGTGAATGAGTAGTACCGGTCGTCCGGCCAATACGGCTCCGAGGCACCGGGAGCTACAAGGTCTGCGAAAACTAGACCCTGGCTTTGGACTAGGCGCGTATGGTTCGGCCGCTTCTGAACTGGAATACGACGCATTTTGTTGAGCAGTGTCTGGCAGGAAGTGTGATGGAATGCTTCGAGGGTCAACACTGAGCGCAAGATTGAGAGGAAAGGAGTCTTGTTCTTAAATGGGACATGGGCTTTGATCAACGTATCACATAACTCATGCGAAGCTTCTATGAAATCGAAAATGTGCGGAAAGGATTTTACAATGTACGGTTGCATAGTTGCCAGTTGCAGATCCCCCTTGTACGAAGTCGTATATCTCATTCAGGTGAGTTTCGGTTTCAATCCGACAAGCGACGGAAATCTTGATACTCTCGCACCATCTGGCGACTCTTGGCTAGACTCCAATAGAGTTGAAGGCTTAAGATATTCCATACGGTTTCATATTTCCTCAAGTCCACAGGGGCGCCTCGTTGAAGCAATTGTACTGGGGCACACGCGTCCAACACACGATCTAGATCTAAGTGCGTCTAAGTTGATCATCTGCGGAAGCTCAACGCTTAGCCCCGCACCATTTGCATAATTTCAAGGTTCATGGCAGTTACAATGCCTTCTGGATGAACGATAGACGTTGGTTTAGGTGTTCGCTCCCTCGTACCGAGTTGTCAGGCGAGGGCATCGCACCGTCAACATTTCCGAGGATAGTCTTGGTGATGTGGAGATATCTGTGTAGAATGTTTTGTGAAGTTCCATCGCCGAAGTCAATTCCCGATCTTACGAGCAATACGCAACTGTGCTTCATTCCTGCCCTAAGCTATGACAGAAAAGTATTTGTGTCCTCCAAGTCTTTATCCGCCGGTCGTGGAAATCCGAAGCACTCGTACCCTTTACTAGCGAGGTTCGTCCCTGGTCAAATTGACACCCGGAAAGCTTCACGAACAGCCCAGCAATGGAGTATGAATAGCCTTTTTTCCTTTCTTTCTATTCAATCTTCCATGTAAGGTTCTGCCAACTGTTATAAAACGACGATCTTCGTCTGGTCTGAAAGGTCTTCTTAGCTTGTCATCTCAAGCAATCAACGTCTGCGACTTTACTACTATCATCTCAACTGAAGAGAATCTTAGCCACGCAAACATGAAGTCCATCTCCTTTTCGGGCCTCCAGCAGGTCGCAGTCGCCGCCTTCTTTGCGGCTGCTGCCGACGCTAGGCCTTACTGCACCGACCAAAATGGCCAAGTTGTGGCCTTTTCCAATTGCGACGCTGCTACCCAAGCAACGGAGAAATTTGTCCTCACCGAGCATGACGGCGGAGACGTTCAAATTGGCGACAGCATCCTTAACGATAAGGTTGGCGAATCTGCCGTGGTTGCCCGGGATGCCGAGGGCCCTGATCCTGACCGGATCAGCGGCGGCTTCGGACGAAGGGCGTGCGACCCGTCTATCGGGCACTGCGTTGTGGGTGGAGTTCGGATCGGGTCAGGAAGCTTCGGCGGCAGCGTCGGCGGTTAAGAGCTGTCAATTCTGCAGTTGCGTAGAGATTGCGGCCTTCATCAACCTGGATTGGCACGAACGCCGCCTCGGTCGGGATAAATGGAATACTTGTCGGCTACTATGTCTAACTAAGTGGGTTCAACAAGATGTTATCCAGACGGAACCATCGTACAACAATCCAGAAGTTGAAAATTAGACAGGTTTTAGCCTGCGCCGCATTGACGTCCTTACATTCGTTGTCTAATTTGGAGTTGATGATGCGGTCGAACATCAAGAAGCCTACGGAGACACCGTTGTAGTGATGCCTGGCACGTGGTTTTCGGCGATGGGTTGATTCTCGACCTACCAAAGGAGTTTAAAATGCCAACTGGCAGTTGTAAACTCTCAAGATGAGGCTGTGCTACATCATCAAAACGTCTACCCAAGTACTATATTTTCACTCAGGCATCAATAAATGATATAACTTAAGGAGGGGTTCATGAAGCAGAAAGGGAATAACGATTTTGTTGCAATTCTTGTTCAGGTATATGCAGGCTGACTGAATTGATGGAAAGGAAACGTGCATGACACAGCTTCTTTTACTCCGATTTGGCCTCTGCTACTGACCACAGTATAGGAAAGTCTTCAATGAATCAATGTCCAAAGGGATACAGGGAACTTTAGATGCTCTTAATGGGTATTATATACTCAGATCGGCTCGGCCCGCCCGGGTGCAAGAATTGCCATAACAATATGCCGTGTTAGAGATGAAACCAATCATCCCACCGGTAAACGCATTTTATTCTAATCCCTCAAGTACTAGGGCCAATGACCCGAGGAGCTCGTACATTATAGTTCACAACTGTAGGTGTATGAAACCTTCCCCGTGTCAAGGGCCTCGGCCGCTCGGTCATCGAGCTCCCCGATCTAGCTCGAATCCCAATAAATCATTGGGATCCCCATACCAGATTACGCAACGGTGAGTATCGCCGCTAATTATTTCTTAATTCAACTACAATCAAATATGTTGGATACTTCGGCCACATTAACCCAAGTCACGCCGATTCCATCGAGCATATCTCGCGAGAAAGCTCTCGCACTTGTTCAAGATGCGGAGCACCACATACGGTCCGACTCTGATATGAAGTCATTTTCGCCTTGCGACCTTCAAATTCCGGTCAAACTCCCCAGCGATATACACCCAACAGAGGCAACGAAGGCGTACATGGTGACCGACAGTGTACCAGCATTATTTGGTCACCGCGATGCTGTAAGCTACAATGAGTACACTCGCACGAATGACGGTGTATTCATTCACACCGTTGCGCCCATGGGTGTGGTGTTGGACACGCGATGGCGGGTTCGAGAAGCACAGGATGGAGGGTTGGAGATGATCGCTGTTGTGGAGATTAGGTGTTCTAAGCTGATGGTTGGTATGGTGAAGAAGACTTGTGCGAAGAATGCAAAGCCCTTCCATGAGAGGCTGCTTAGTGGACATGGGGCGTACAATTGAGATCCGAGTTATATTCGATAACGCAAGACCTGAAAACTTCAGATGGGTCATCCACTACGACACTGAAGATCAAGTCAGTGGTCTTGGATTCTAATGCATGGAGGTATCCGTCGTGAAGCATGATTTAAAAGAATGACCTTGTTGGCTAAATACACAGCTCTAGCCTGTATGTCATTCGGTCTGTTATACCTCAAATTGAGGGCTCTGAGAGAGGATGCGCTCAAGTAGTCAAAAGGTCAAATTCCATCCATTTCTACAATCTTGATCCTATCCTTTGCTCCATGCCTTCCAGCTCGTGTCCAACTCTGTCCCAACACATCTACGCATATCAAAACTCAGGTCCACGCCACGCACGCTGAAGTCTTGCTCGAATCCCGTGTGCACTTCGTGGACGATCACGCTGTCCAATTATCTGCAAGATATCCAGCCGGTCGTTTTGGGACTCCGGGTAATGATGAGAAGGGCCCCGGAAGTTCTCCTCAAATCCATGGGATGATAGATCCTGGGGAAGGGTTTCAGCGCGGCGAGCTGGGGGAGGCTGGAATCGAACCCTAGTTGACTGAGGTGATGGTTCTCGCACGTATACTTGAGGCTGAGTTCGGTTGCGGCGGGGCGGGCTGTACTGTGGTGGAGGCTGGGAGATGCGCTGCGAAGTTGCTGTGTTATGATAAGCGGGAGGGGGAGATGGTAACCGGTTGACATGTCGAGCGATGGTTTGTCGGGGTGGAGAAACTTCTGCGGGAAATCTGAGGGACCGCCTATGAGGCGGAGTTAGTGGTATGTCCTCCTCTTCATCGAGCTCATCTTCGTACTCGTAGTCATCCGCGTATGGATAAGAGTGCGGGTGGCATCTATGGCAAGACTGAACGTACGCCTCCTCAATGTGTCGGTAGAGTGTGCCTCTGCACCATCGCACTGGGGCGCCACATGATCTACTGAACTGTTGCACTCTCACACATGGTTCAAAATTGTCTCTGTAGAGTATCGTTCTCCCGCAGCTGATGCAGTATTCAACATCCTGTGTGATTTTACACATGACTGTTGTTGCTGTATTGAATTTAGACGGTGCTCACTTACGGATTTGAGAAGTGGGCTTGAAGTTGACGTTGAAGTTTGTTGATGAGATCTCTGGGTAGGTTTGTTGTGGTTCTAGTAGCTCCAGAAACCACCGTCAACTGAGTGACCTTTTCAAGTGATCATTTATAAGCTGGGTGATGGATTCATCAAGAACGCTCCTTGGTAGTCTAAACAATATCACTGTCTTAAGTCAATGTTCCAGTTCATCTCTCAACACAATTCTTAATTTCAATGATTCTGTGAGCCCTCTACAGGAGGTCTTTGACTTTGAACAAAGCATAGGAGGCTGTATTTTGATGTTTGGTTCAAGTTTCATGAGACAAAGAGCATTCTCAATCAAAGCAGTGTTGTTCATGATGGTCAAAGGCCCCGTCGGCGCAGATTCCCGCCTGGAAGAGAGCCAAAGACATAATTGGGTACTTCAATTGGCTGCCATTATGGGACACTGTTGCCAAGGGCCCCCAGATTATGTAGGGTCAGAATCCAAGTTCTTCAACGGGGCAATTCAGCAAAACAATGATGATTTTTCGATTGCGCGTGATATCAACCCCGGAGGAGGTTGATTGGATATTTGAATGCGACTTCTCATACGTTGTATATTCTTATTACGGGAAGACAGATAAGATGAGCTGAAGTCAGTCGCCCCCGTTGTTTCTGAGTAAGTCTAGAACATGTTGCTCCACGCTTCTGCACGCTCAGCTAATCTACTGAACATTTCTCGCTTGATTTGCGCTATGGCGAGCATCTTGTATCATTTTAGTGACGAGATCACTGCTGTGTCTTGAAGAACGATTGCCGGCAAGTTCAGCCAAAAAAGAGTTTGGGAACATCTTCCTGGCCAAGACAATCGTAACCTAGCCAATCACCCTCTTATATTTCAGACCCGTAAAGACTACTAGGTAGGGACTCAATCTCAATTGGCCGGGGTCTGAGATAGGATGCAACGTGGAAGGGGAAGGTTCCTTCCTTATTCCATTCCTTCAAGAAATCCTCGTCACATGCGGACAACTCACGTGCTCAGGCTGTCTCAGACGCTCGGTGCCTTCCAGCCCTACAGGCTCCAGTGTTCAACCTGGCTGTTTCTAGATAATTGCCGTTAGCCGACACAGCCCATAAAAACATTGGGGCAGAAACACGATTCAAGACTATCCAAACATGAGCTAGCCTCTTAACTCCAAAGGCGGGGCCCGCGGGGCTTCTAGATGAACGTTGTCCCGCGTCCGTGCTAGGATCGTGATCCTTCGAACCGCAGGAGCTATCCGTACGGATAGGGGGTCTGAATTGGGCTCTCCCTCGTGGGCGTATCGCTGCCCCTTTTAGGGGATACTCCGCCGTACAGTCGCCTTCGGCCTCTGGGCATCGTCGAGTGACAGTCAGATTATACCCAAGAAACTAGGCATCCTGCCGGGCCGACTCTGTTGATAATAGCAATCATGAACGCCTCAGGAGGAATTTGATCCATGCTCTTTTACATTCGGGCAAGTTCGGGCCCACTCATGACACGGACATTCGGTTTCCCGTGAGAAATTGATGGGTGGCTTTCGGGGAGCTTCGAACCCAGATCCCAGCATTTACTGCAGCCTTAGGAGGGAGTTGCGTCTCGCTAACCCGAGAAGATGCTGTACATCGCAGGCAACAACGTTGCGGGAGCCTGCAGAAGAAGCTAGACAGGGACTGAGACATTGTAGCCTTCAGGCGGCCACTGAAGGCACTTTCCTGCAAGGGTTTCTTGGATGGACGGACCGGATTCTTTCCCAAGATGTGCGTCTTCCCAAGCGAAGGATCACGCCAACACCCATTCATCATCAGTTGAGCATGGCGTGTCTGCGTCAAGCAGGCGGACCTTCCGCCTGTATTGGATAGGGGTAAGAGTATCAAAATATGACTGCGCCTCGGTGGCCATCTTGGTACATGCCTAGGGGTAGCAGCGAGGGATTCGGATCGATGTCAACCATAGCATGCGGTAGAGCAGAGAAGCCGGATGTCTTTGAGCATGGGAGTTCAGCGGACCACTGTAAGGACCAACGAGGCACTGCTCAGCAGCCGGCCTCTCGCTGAAGATCACTGTTGGAGATCGTTCCTCTTCAAGGACCTTCGGGCTGAGATTAGGCGGGCCGGCCCTGCTCGGGCTGTGTTGCAATTCCCAAGGAGGGTTACCAAGGAGCCAGAGCCAACTAGCGGGGCAGCATCAGCTTCGTCCTGCCGGCTTTCATTTCCATTCTCCCTCGCCTGCACTTGCTACTCACTTGTCCATCAATGTAACAAGAACTGATGGATAGGAATAGAATGCTGGAGCCGGTTCATAGCTACGACGGACTTCTTTCGGCAGGTCGCAGGCAAAAGAATGCACCTTCACTAACCAAATTTTTCAGGCCTGCCACGCTGGCGGTGCAGGGACGACTCACCGCGACAGATGAATTCTAAGGTATGTCAGCTTACTGACTGACAGCTTAAGCAGCACTTTGGATCTCGCTTTCTCGTGCCACTTTCTTGTATGCTTCAGGTCAGCTAGAGGTGAATCACAACATGTCGTGCCTGATTCTTTGGGGGCAATGCTAGTGACTGACCTCGGTGCTTTTTACCACGATGATTCAGGCTCGAGATTCGTGCAGCCATCAGGATCCGGTCAAATTTACAGACGCAAGTTCCGTGATCAGTAAATAGTTACAGCTGCAAAAGCTGAGTCGTTTTATGTCCAAACAGCTATTCCATTGCTTGTCTCAGAGATTCACTTTTACAAGAAGTTTGATTCACTTTATGATTGTGCGCATAGACTTAGAATAGCAGCTTCAACGCCAGACCTATTTATGCATTGTTGCCCATCTCGCAGGAAAATGCCCCCTCCCTGTCACGCAATTCCGAACCCCGCTCCCTACACCTCGACTCCGATCCCCCCTCCAACTAGAGCCGATCCCTAAACCCCTCATACCGACCTCTCTTCTCACTCGACATAAAGATCAGAGTCATAGCCTGGAAGTACTCCTGTCCGGTTTCCAGTTGCGGAAACCTGGTTGATGTTCAGCTGCAGACGCTGTATCCCCCTGGCAGCTCATCAAGCGACCCCCTCGGCTCTCTTTCCGGGGAGAAATCATTCTCGAGCACTACGACATCCCCCACAGAGGGGAGTGCACAATGTGCAATCTGCGCATGGAGAACGCTGAGCTGCGCGGCGAGGGTTGGACGTTGGTGGATGACGCAGACTTGAATTGAAGACCCAGAAGTTGTTTCTCTGAGCCATTCGATGACTTCGCCAAACAGCTTTCAAGTACAATCGATGCCAGGGAAACAGTAATAGTCAAAACAAGCACATGCGCTGCAAGTCAGAGCAGACGTTGAGAAGTCAAAACTGGGAACCCGGGGAAATATTAGCCGAACAAAGATCATACTTTTCACAACGTAAACAATCCGAAATGCTAAGATAGACTTATTCGTGCTATTTACTCCCATACCAAGACATGGCACAGGTCTGCAGTCTCAATTTATTTACGAAAGGTTTAAGTCTCTTCACACCCACGATCTCCATACAATCTGCCAAGCACCTTACATGTTCCGACAATTTTCCGACTTCGCTGCAGGAATCAGAGTTGCCAAGGCACGCGCACTAATATGCTGGCCCAATATATCTTCCCCCTTACTTCTGGGCAGCCAGGAGTCCGAGACCCATGTGCAAGTCCCTCATCTTGATCTTGTGGGGAGCGGCCTCGGCGCCACCGGTGATGAGGCTGGTCGCCTCACCAATCATCTTCGTGACGCTGAGGATGTTATCGAGGGTAACGGCCTCGGCCTTCTTGGTCCATCCAAGCTCACTGGGCAGACGCTCGTTTTCTGAGATGCACTGTTAGGCATTTGCCACTCTGATTGGCAACCTTGGGTTTGACTTACGGAAAAAATATTCGACAAAATCCTTCTGGACGGTGCCGGCGACCATGTCGCCGAAAACAATAATAGGGGCAGCAACCTCTCCAAGACTGAAGTTCTCAACGCTGGCGGTGAAAGTGTAGTTGGGGTTGAACGCCCTGGAGGTGACCTGGCGCGCAATCTTGCTGTTGGCCAACTGCTTGGGGTCGAGGATGGCGTTGGTCCAGTAGGATCTGGACTCGTCGAAGACGCTCTGGTTGAAAATATGGTTGTTGCCAAAGAAGGCGTCGGTGCGACTGTTACAAATCTTGTCAGCCATCTATAAGAGTGTCTTGATATTACAGTGTTACCAACCTCAGACTGGCATCGTGCTCGAGGACGTTGTGGCGGTTGAGGTGGTCCCTGTTGTCATAGTCAGCATGCAAGGGTTCCGGGGTGTGATCTGCGTCTGGCTCTTACAAGGTAAAGAACGTGGCATTAGGCTCCGGGTTAGCGACAGTAGCCTGTTGAAACATGATGGCTCCAAGGGTCTGGTTGAAGTTGATGCCGTCTTTCAAAGCATTTACAACTGTGTCCTGCGTGAGGTTTCTGCCGTCACGAGGCAGGAAACCGTGGTTCGCCAAGGTGTTCATCATGGGGCAAGGACCACGGACTGCAACATATCAGTAATCAAGTCCAGTAGAGCATTCCTCTTACAACGTACAGTCATCAGGTCCAGCAGGGGCCCACTCGCCGCGCTCGGCCCGCTTGAAATGAGGGCTGTTCATCATGTTGGTGTTCATCAGCTCAGGCAAGGCCGAGAGTCGCAGAGGTAATAGAGAACTTCATTTTGGGTTCGTTGGAAGGTGTCAAGTTAAGCAAAGCCTAGAAAACGAGTGAAAGATGAGATGATTGCGATGCTTGTGGTGTTTCTTCCGATGAACAGGACATGAATCTTGTCTTTATACTCAACAATGCCGAGAACACCGTTTGTGCCTCAACCCCCTTTTTTTCTTCCAACCACCACGTCTAGTTTCACCTTGAGGTCACCACAGCCGCGACTGCTCCCCCCCTCGTGGCCAATGCCAAATGACAAAATGTCGATGTCCGCAGATCATCACGTCCAGAATCTCGCTCTCGCTCTGCGATGAACCCTTAAAACCCCACGAGTATAACACACAGCCAATTGGAGATCAGATGATTACCATTGCGCATGGTTGGCATTGCGGGGACGATGGATGGTTGCAGGTATTCGCGTAGCTATTCCCAGTGAAACGCGTACCGGACTGGCCGCTGGGCGGACTTTTATATGCGGAAACATTTTTATGCTACGTCATACCATCACGAAACACAGCATATACGCGGATTGAATATGTTTGCTTTTCTTCAACGAATACGTGTATTAAGAAACATCAGCTTCATTGGCGACTTACAATTTTGGCTGCCGCCTCCGTACGTTAGTAAATAGACATTTACTGTGAGGTCAACCACGCACCGATAGGTATGGGCTTCGAATGTCACCATCTAAAAGTGTGCCTCCCTCCTGCCTAAGCGACCAATATGTTGCACATAATCTATAATTGAGCCAATCATGTCTAGTAAGTTTCAAATCCACAATCCTTGGGGTCAAGGGATCATGTAAATAACCTTCTGTCACTTTGAATTCTCCGAACTCCGCTCATGAGGCGTTTTGATGATGAGCTGTCCCATCTGCATATCATTCCATTGGCGGGCAATCATCAACAAACCCGCTACTCGAATCAAGCATAGAATACCCCCTACCCTTTCGCGCTTTCATTAGGACCGCGACCCCGGCTGGCAAGAAGGCGTCGTCAACCTGTGACTTCATCCAGCCACTCACATCGCCTTGTGGTCCCCTCGACTCGTTGTTCTTTGTGCTAAGCCGAGTACTAGCGTCCGCCAAGCTTAACTGCCGCTGCCGGTAGTAGCACACCGGTAACGCATTAGCAAGGCTCGCCACAGCGATCTGCTGACTTCATGCAGTTAGAGAGCTGGTTGAGGCTGGTATTGGGCTGAGGCTAAGGCTGTTGGGGCTGGTTTGTTTCGCAATTCGCATGTCGCTTTCGGGCTCGCTTTCGGTGCCTCCAGCTTACCGGTGCCGGCCCTCTTGGCGGAGGCCGAGACACACTACGGAGGGCTCCGCTCCGACTACATACTAATTGCGCCGCTCCGCCCCCCGGGTAGTTCATTTCGCTGCCCGACTTCGTGCGATGACACCAAAGGGACGGAGCAACGCGTGCGCTGGTTACTGGAATTCTCGCTGACATCCACTTGTTTGTTCCACGGACGTATTATTCGGATTTAAGAGGAAAGATGACAGGACTCCACGTGTGTCACGGATCACGCGGGAACTGAGCCCCTCACTTCGCCTACATTTTTATGCCGCATCAGACGGAACTTGTCGAATAATAAAGACATGAACGGCTGCTCCGGATCGATCAAGTGGGAATAAGTTTGTCATCTGAGTAACTATGAAGATTATTGAAGACGTTCCGTACACGCAGACTCTACATCCACGTTGACTAACGACCTGGGTTGCAAATGTCACAGGCAAGTTGGCGCTGACGCTGGTCGCGAGATACACGCATATTACGAATTAGGAACGGCGACCGTCCTCAACATTGTGTGCCAACAAACTGCCAAAATTTCTGCGGACATTTGGGTCAGCCATGAACATCTTGGTGGTTACAATGAGGACAAAATGCCCATGTGCCTACGCATGCCGCCTAAGCTTTTCACGATAGACTGTCATTGAGGCCAGCAATTTCTGTCCTCTATATGGCTTGGCAATACTCAGGAGAATTATACAGTTTGCCCGAAACCGAGACGGGCTAGGCGTTCAACTCGTTGAATTGAAAACCTGGAGTGGACTTCGCTAAGGACCCCTTTTGGGCCTCACTTGACGAGAACCACGGTTTTGTTTTGATACTTGATCCCAACTGCTGACGAGAGCAGAGCACGAGTTCATGTGAAGCTGCGGCAAATCGATCTGGGAAAGGGCCAAGAGCTAAGCCCGTTTGTGCCGATGGAGCGCAAGAACAGATGCAAGGACCTCCGGGGATTTAGGGATGAACAACATGGAAGCGAATCCTTCCAGCCAATACGGAGCGTCATGGAATTCCAATCCACTCCGCTCAACTGGCCGAAATTTCTCCCGCCGAGGGTGAAGTGGTCACAACAGTAACATCAAAACAACAACAACATCTCCAGTCCACGGAAACCGCGCGTTGCACCTCAGCCACCGTAATCGTCACAGCCGGCGTGACTCAGTAACTACGAATGATGATCCAGAAACGATACTTGGATCTAAAGGCGCAATGGGATGCGCAGAGTGAGGGAATGACCGGGTGATCTTTCCGCAACCACGTCGACTACACAAGCAACCCACGATCCACCACGTGAACCTCGATCTCGTTTCCAGTCAGCTGGGTAAGCAACATACTCTCCGGGCCTCGAACTCGTGATGCCCAAGAACGACAGCTGACTGAGCGCCTATCGTAGATCGGACGATGCTCCCCAGAACAGAGCACCATTGGCTCTCCAGGCCAGGTCTCAGCTTACTGTGCACCTTGTGTCTCGGGTTGACATTGACATACCCGACAACAGCGGACGCCATCTGAAGCCAAGGGCATTATGATCGAGATTACAACAGCTTACATCCCCGGTTAGCCTATACCGCGTAAGCCTTGCTCATGAGACAACAGTAAGCAACACGACCGCATCACCGGAATTCCACCGCTCGAACAATATCGATTCCAAACGAAGATGAGGATCACTGAGACTGGGGAGGAGGACAGAGGGTCAGAAACAACATGAAAGAGTGGATATTGGTACTAGGAACATATGTCAATGGCCCGCCGACATTTATCTTGGACGGGCTTTGGCTGACGGGCTTTGCTTGAAGCTCTAGAGGATTGGACGAAACCACTGGCACAGGATGAGATATTGCGTATCTGTGGCAGCGGCAGCGACGTAGAAGACCCCGGATCTGGGTCAAGAGCATTGTGGTATGTACAAAAGGTTGAGGCTGGCCGGAACTGCCTTTCTTGCATGTCCAACTCCCAAATGGGATTGGCAACTATACGGTCTTCCGGTCTCGTGAGAGGCATCAGAAGGACGCTTGACATCCTTATTCCAGCTTCAACTTCATAACATGTCCCTCGTAGCAAGTTGACACATCACGAACGAGACCCGTACCCACTCCGGCCCGGCAAGACTCCTCCCCTTCGCCTCATCACCACCCTCACCCACGTTCGAAGCGGCCCGAACGGACGGAATTCCACCTCCCCAAAACACCGGAACCGTCCCCCACAAGCCAACCAACCCACACTCCTCCCCCAAAGGAACATTAAACAACACCCGCAAGCCCCAGACTCGCTCGCCACGCCGGATGTTTCCTCCCACTCACCCGGGGCCTTAAGGCTACCCAGATGAAAATTCTCCCCGAAAACAAGCTCCTTGTGTAAACCAACCAAAAAGCAACCAAAAACGAAAGAGAAGGAAAAAAAAAACCGCCCCCAAGGCGCAATGCCGCCCATCGCCCGGGGCCGCCCACACACGGCCCCCCGCGGCCCCATGAAGTGACCAGGCCCGTCAAAAAGGCTGACGACGACGCCATCTCCCGCCGTCATCGTCATCCATGCCACACACAATCTCTCTTGACAATTCACAACTCCTCAACTCGGTGATAAGTATGAACCCGAAAAGTCCCGGCGCAAATCAAGCAACAAAACAGTGGAGACCCTTCATCTATCTCTCTACAACCGTCCATCCCCTCGGGCCTCCTTCTGCGCCCGGAAAAGTCACCAAGAAATTGAACACAAAGTACTCTCTCCAAGGAAACCCCCTTCTGCGCGCCCCCCTTCTCATCGGAGATTATTGCACAAATCCCAGCCTGGGCAGCAAATATCGAAAATCTCTTGGTAAGGCGCAGCAAGGGTGGGGAGGGGCGTGTTGTGTCTCTCTCGTGCCAAACCGTTGTCATGATTCAATCACGAGCCCGTTCCCGTCCCATATTGATATCCCGCGCCCAAAACATAACCCGCGCCTCTTAAGGCCCGGGATCAAGCACTTTCCGCGGTATCAAGAGCGTGTGTGGGAAAAAACACAACAACCCATGGACCATGTCCCATCCCACCCGTCCGTCCAGCGTCACAAACAAGAAGAATGCCAAGACCAAACCGTCTCAAGCAGTCCCGTGTCAAAGGTGCTGCAAGGTCCAGCAAAAGCTACCCCTACCTCCCTCTCCCTCTCTCTCTCTCTCTCTCTATGCGCAGTACAGTCAGTTCTGTCTCCCTCCCTTGGAGAAGGATACCCCAAACCCCCCGAGAAGGGAAAAACCCAAAACCACAACTGGTCTCCAAAAATCCAAACCTCCAACTCGTACCCCAGCCCTGCCCAGCCCAGCCTAGTAGCTGGCAAACCCAGCCTAACCCTTCCCTCGTCCCCTCCCAAACCCTTTACACTAACAGACATGCAATCCGCACTACTGCTTCACACTACACTACATCCGCGACAACCTCCGTCCCCTAATCCAAATAACCACCATGCATGCCACGCACTCTCTCTACCGGCATGCTCTCCCCCTCAGACTTGGCCTCGCGCTCTCTCTCTCCCCCCCCCCACCGGAGACGCCTCCGTGATCCCAAACCACCAAGGGAAACCCCGTCTGTACACATTCTAATCTCCCAATCGAAGAAATAAACCCCAGATAACCCAATCAATTGAAATCTAGATAACGCACCACGACCACGACATCTCGAATCAACAACATGCATCCATGCACCCCCAGGCCAAAACAGAGATCTACCTACACGCCAAAGTCACTGGACATCAGATGCCCAAGAGAATGGCAGAACATCTCCTCGTGCTGCCGGATCAAACCCAAAAAAAACCCCAAGAGCTGAGAGAGCTCATGAATCCAATTCGCGTGCGTTCCCACGACTCAAGCTAAACAAAACCCGCCCTGCCGCTTCAAGTAGCGCGCGCCGGCGCGGCTAGCACAACCGAACCTTCCTAGTTCATCGAGGCGCACCCACTGCAAGGATGAACAGACAGTGCACCTTTACTCCATCCCGCAACAGAGGTTGTTACAAGCACGAACACGAGCGTCATCCGACGACCTCGTTCTTCTCGCCTTTTCTGTGGACACACACCGCACGTACACACCGGGGGCCGGGCAAGTCCATCAACCGGTGAACCTAAGCCTCGTGGCAAGATGAGACGAAAGCATCGTCTCTCTTTCTCTCGTGGGGCCCGGCAATCACGCAACAACATGTGGTTCCTCCCCTCCACCACCACTTTGACCAAACTACTGCCCTCTCTCCCGAAAATGCTTCCATCCAAAGGCCGTAAAACAAAACCATGGGATGGAGAACCGGGGTTCTAGCCCAGCAAGGCACACTGAGAGTCCTGACTAAGTCAAACTACAGACCGCAGCAGCACACAACGTCAAAGTCTGTGTTACGAACACTTGACAAAGCAATAGACCCGTCCCTTTTTTTTTTTTTCGTATTTTTTATAGCAACAGTTCCCAAATAGGAGAAGGAAACAACAAGTATCCGTAAACGCAGTGACCAAAAGGAAGCAATTGCCCCTCCTCTCGTGCTGGAACCCTCCCATCCCCCCCCATTCGAACACCGCCGCCGTCGCCGGCCGGTGTCCCGAGTGCCCAATAATGCAACTCTCCATGTCGTGCAGGTAGCAACGGGACCGCCAAAAAAACTTACTCATTCACACATATTGGAACAGCTTGCTGACTTGGGCGCGGCTCCGGGACGGGGGGGACGGGGGGGGCCCTCTCATATCTCTCGGTTAATGCCGAAGTATTGCATATCAAAAAACAAGAAAAACCAAGAATCACAAGGCAGTTCTTCTTCTTTATTCCGCTTAGCAGACACCTCCCCCATCCGTCGCTGCCCAGGGCTGGCTTTCTGTCTCTGCTTCCCCCCCACTCCCCCTTTAACAACGATTCGCGCTGTTTTCCCGAGCCGATCGCAATGACGACACTTTCTCTTCCATCCTGTGATGGGCGGGTTCCACCACAACCACAAAAACGCAGCAAAAGGTAGCAACCCCCATTCGGCGCGTGCTGTACCGTGTTAGCGCCCTGTCCCCCTCCCCGGTTCCCCTCCTTCCAACCCCCAAATTTCACCTTAACCACCTTGCCGCATATCAGATATATATGGGAGGGAGGAGGAGGAGAGTGCCCGAAACAACCAAAACAACAGCGATCTTACGGAATTCTTTCCGACTTGAGACTTCTTGCAATGAGGCGTAGTCCATCGTCGTTCCCTGCTGCTGCTGCCGGGCCAGGTTTCTTTAAGATTGCCAGCCCTGCTGCCCTGCCGGGCTGCCCAGACCCAGCCTTATTGTCTGGGGATCATCTTTTTCCCACTTTCCCACCAAGCCATGTTCATTTTTCACCCACTTAGAGGCTGGGAAGGGGCGGATGAGAGGGAACCGGACGGCACTGATTCACTCTCGCCTACGGGCGAAGAAGCGGGACCCCCCCCCCCCCCCCCCAGAACCAAGTAGGTATCCCAGCTTTTTCTTGACGAACATGAACCGCAAAAAAGCAACGTTGCTTGGCGAGCTCCGTGAAGGGAACGAACCCGTGCTGGGAAGATAAGTGAAGAAGCACGACGCGAAAGTTATCTGCACACCCTGCGATTCATGTTTCTCGGAGCGGTCTTTGAGTCCGACGGCTTTTGATGTTGGGGCAGAATTGGCTTGCTTCTCTATGGCACGCACACCACGGGTCCCGTGTCGTCAGCCCGGAAAATCCGCCAAATATTGGATAAAATAAATAAGTTTTGCCGGCCATTGCCGTCGGCAACGGCGATATCAGGTCACTGTTAAGGTGATTCACCCGTAGCGTACGGACTACCGCCGAACCGCTGGAGAGAGATCGTGGATGCCGCGTGGTATTTCATCAGGCCAACAAGAGCCACCAGGGGCCAGGGAACAACGAAGAAGCTCTACTAGCAACCAGTGGGCGAGCCTTTTCTGCGTCGATTCATTCGCGGGGCCGGGCGGGCGCAAAGGACTGCTTAATCTGGGAACCTTCGTTACCGTCTCGTGGCCCTGATCTTTGGGCCAATGCTGCACTGCTGGTCTGGTTTACCTACCACCACCCCGGCCACCGCGGTTTAGCAGTGTTACCACGCGATGCGATGCCGTGCGATCGCCAGGGCCACAAGACGGCAGGGCTGGTTAGCGCCCTTTCCTCTCCTCCTTTTGCCAGCGCGTGCTGCGTGTCAGGAGTGTGTGTGGTGTGCTGTGTGTGCTGTGTGCAGGCATTTGTGTCTCCAGTCCAGTGGTCGGTAGGGGGTCAGGCTTGGGCGAGGGAAGCGCTGCCCCTTCACCGCACTTCGCAGCTCTGCCGTCTCTGGCGACGTCGGGCGGCATCGCGAAACCAGGGAAGACCCTCGCATCCGTGACAGGTACAGCGCCGGTAGCGATCTCCACGACGATGGGGCCGGCCCAGTCAGCCAAGTACATACCTGTCGCCGCCAGTGCTGACGGGAAGAGTAGAAAGAGGAAAAAACCTTCAGGGAAGATGACTTGAAGCCTGGCAAAGGTGACAGGCTGACTTGCTGCTGGTGCACACACACCGAGGCATCAATTCTTCGCGGTGGTGTACGGATATAGTATAAGTCGTCCGTTGTTCGACGTTCGCTTGATGACGGCCATACACCACACCCCTGGTTCCTGGGCGGCGGTGCAGGCAGGTCCAAGAGGGAACGAACGAAACAGTTGCTGAAGAATGTGGGGCACCTTCTCGAAAAACCATCAAAGTCAGAAGAGAATAGGGCCGAGATTGGGGGAAGGCATTCTCTCCCTCATCCTTGAGATGACCGAAAGAGGGGACAACTACTGCACCGTAAGCCGCTGATCGCGTGGGAAATGGGTAAACCAGACGGGGATGAAACGCCCTTTTGCGGATAAGCTGCTACCTTTTCTTCGCCCTACCACCGACGTGAGAGCAGCATCAGCAGAGGGAGGATGAAGCAGGCCGTGGTGGTTCCTCGTGTAAATCCTCGTAAGCCATAAAACGGGCCCCCGTTGGCCCCCAAAACTGCGCGTGCAATGTCCAGCAGCCCAGGGCGTAAACTCTAACAGAGTGCAAGACCCCTTGATGATCCATCCATATTCCGGCGTGGAAGGGGTGGTTTGTTAATTGGGGGTTCTCGGAGCGAAGAAGCAGAAGCATGCCGCCTAGGAAGGGGACAGGACAGGACAGGACATGGTAACAACGCAAAATGGCGCGGCACACGCTTAAAGCCCCAGTCAAGATTTCACCGATTGATTACCTGTGGCCCCTCCCTCCCCTCCCTCTCTCTCACCTTGAGCGGGTTCTTCCTAAGTTCCATTCTCGCTGAGTGAACGCCCCCTCACCCCAGCAGGAACCCTTAGCAGAGCCGGCCCTGACAATATTTCGCAGGGCAGGGTAGATGCGCGGGTGGCTGACGTGCCAGTGACGTTGGGCAAGAAGGCAGATTTGACAGCGGACGAGACGGCACGTATGGGGAATAGTTCGCGATGCGATCCCGTCAAGCTTCGAGGTTGCATGAGGAGAGGCAATGGAATGGTGGAAAGAACCCCGCGCGTAACGCTGCGGTGGCTCGGCATCTGTGTTTGTTAGGGGCTCGAGACGCGGTTTCGATCGCGGTAGTGCAGCTAGCTCTGTAGCTCAATCGTTTCGTCGTTTCCGTAGTTTGTTACCAAGCAGTATGTAATACTGCTGAATACTAATCAACAATCGAGCGCTGCGTCTGCGTGAGGGAGGTCGACGGTCTCAAGAGCAGCTAGCGGGCGGACTATTGTAAGCCACGGTCCGAGATAGAACCCCGACGACGACCACAGCGCAAGAAAGTGGTCGGCGATTACTGTTGCTTTTCTGCGCTTCGCGTGTCCTTCGAGAAGGTGTGCTAGTTTGGTTTTAGTATGAAGCATCAGCAGACGACCGGTTCCCGCTGACCCGAACGCTGGCGCCGGCGCATGTCCCTCCTCCCTCTCAACCACCACCGCACTGTCAGATGAGCCCTAACAAGCAAGTCTGAAAGAGGCTGCTGAGGTATAATATATAGCAAGGTATAGAAATAGTAAAGGACTAAGTAACCCTAATAGATATAACCTAATAAGTGAATATAAGAGTACTATACTTAGTACTAAAAGATATAGAGGTCTCTAAAAGATAAAAAAGTTAATAAAGTATAAATAACTTTTCTTTATAATAAACTATAGCTACTAAAGTTATAAGAACTTTACTTTATATAAAGAAAGTAATAATAAAATAAATAGTTAGTACTTTCTATTTATTATATAGATTATTACTCTATAATATAGATTTATACTTAAAATACTTTTTATTTACTTTAAATATAATATTAATTCTTTAGTTTACTTAGAAATTTATTTTAAAAAGTATATCTCCTTTATTAAAAACTATAACTTATACTATTTATAGGGATTCTTTATAAATTTAATACTATTAAACTATAATTAAGAAATTAGTTTATAGTAACTAAGTATTAAGATATATAAGAATACTATAAGTAACTTCTTACTTTAATATTAATAGCGCTTACTTTATATTAGTTTAAGTAGAGACTACTATTTTATTTAGTAGTTTTAATAACTAGTTCTTACTAAGTATAAAGCTACTTTACTATAAACTTTATTAATAGTTTAGATTATATAAAAAGGGTAAAATAAAGAGTTAAAGGATAAAGTAGTATACTAAGACTAATATAAGAAAAGTTCAAACAAATTATAAGCTACTCACACTCTAAGGTAGGGGGAGGGTCTGAAAGAGGCTGCTTTGCCTCTTCCGCCCTACGGGCCTGTGACATTCCCAGCTGGAGGGATAGCTGGTTGTACTAGCGGCAAACGGACCCTTGGCGTCGCGTTCCCAAAGCCCCCCCCCCCAAAGCTAAAACCACCACCTGTGGCTGGTAGGGCGGAAAGTGCGGGATCATGATCAGCGTGGTTTCGGCCATGGTTCGAACGCGCTCTACCAAAAAGAGAGGCTATCCCCGTCCTCGACCTCGGCATGTCGGGGGCCTGGCCTGGGCAGAGCCAGTGGAGGTTGATACGGGGGAAGACTGGGAAAGCACTAGCGTGTAAGAAGGAACCACGGACTGGAGTCCAAGGAGATAATTAGGGGAGTTTGTCGATTAGCGCAGTTCAAAGGGCCGACCCCTGGTCCCTTTCGAAGCTCCAGCGATCAATCGCCCCAGGTCAGTGACATCGTCGGGCTTGGTTGGAGGTTTGCGTGTCGGATGGAGAGTACTCTACATAGTAGACTCCGTATGTACGTAGGTAGGTATTCGTATGTACGGGTGTGTGTATCATGATGGGGTCCCCCTCGCCTGTAGGGACGGCACGGTAATTGAACGCTATCGTAGCTTCGTCCAAATCGATACAGGTATGAACCATTGAACACAAATTGCCCTGGTCTATCGTCCCGTCTTTGTCCCAGGTGGGAATCCTGCCGAGATTGAACTCAAAAACAAGCACATGAAACCCCGCCGTGCCAGCTTTTTCGTCCGTCGAGCTAGGAAGAAAGGAAGGGCAACAACGGCTTCTGTCGCCCAACAGCACACAAAAGTAGATATGACTCGTCGATTGGCCCTCGTAACCTCCTGGACATTGCTTCTTGCACTGCCACACTCGCCGGTCGAGCAAAGTATCCACAAACAGGGCCGGTCGGTGGTAGGGGAGATGGGGAGGGAGGGATATGGAGGGGGGCGGTCTCTCTCGATGCCAATCTCCCTAAAACGGGGGCGCCGCGGGATTTTGTCCAGTAGGAAGGGGGGAGTTAGAATGCGTTAGGGCTCCGGCAGTCGAGACACCGGAGACGGGATTCCAAGACAGCAATTCCTCCGGCCGGGGCACCGCGGGCATTGGCTGCCGCCGCCGAACGCGTGCGTAACCAGGAACCTTCGGAGTCAAGGGTGACACGCTTTTTGTTGTTTTTTTCGCCGTCCACCAGCCCATTGAGCCGTAGGCCTAGGGCCTAGGTGCCGTGCTGCAAACCCATACCGAACCCAGTGCCGTGCGGGTGGGAATGGCAGGCTGGGAGCACAGCCTTTCTGCTTGGAATGCGTCCCGAATCTCTGTCAGGAGCCGCTATGGGGAACAACAATGCCCTTTGATGCTTTGACGGCTGCCTCACAGGGAGAGATAGAGTCGCAACAACTCGAGCTGAGCTCCGTTCCTCATCCCCGCCGCCACCCTCCGATGACCGCGTAAGCACCGAGAATAAATGTCACTTGGTCAGTCAAGCTTCTGCCGGTGAGAAACAGAAAGCAAGGCATGTAGCAAGTTGATCCCGACTTGCCTGCGTCGTTGCATTCGCGCCGATGAAAGGGTTCTGGGCGCAGCTTGTTTGGGGCAGGAGATCTCAGGGGCCGGCACTCTTGGAGGTCATCTCCCAAGGTCATCCAGAGCCGTTCATTCGCGGCGTCAGAGAAGCCAGCCACCCGTGCGACATGAAGATCTCGGTTGACCGGAGACACCTAGGTGTCGAGAACACCGGCGCCAAAGCCCAGCCAAAGCCCAGCCCTCGGCGGCTGAAGCAACAGCAGCCGCAGCCAAGGCAAACATGGTCCGCACCGCACCCGTGGCCGGTTCGGCGCAATTGCAAACTTCAACACCTGAAGCGAGGCCTTGCACACGCCCACTGGCACCAGTAGCATGGCATTGAGGCGTTGCGAGACCTTGTTCCTCAGCCGGTGCTACCGCGGGGCTGCTGTGGCCGGGGCGGTAGATCATCGCCGTCCACCCAACCAAAAGCCTCCTTTCAGGAACATTAGGCGCGGCGGCGACTTTTTCCGCCCAGCAGGGCTCCAGCCAGGCGAGTCAACTGCGTCCTGTATCCCGTGTCATGCAACGTCGTAAACACTCATACGGCTAGTCATTGAACAAATGCAACCCGACACATCGGTAGCATGACGTCTTGCAGAACATTCGTCGACAGACTTTGCGCGTGTCTTGCAAATTTTCGCAATCCAAAGGCCGCTGACCAAAAGGAATCACCGGCATAAGCTGACAGCGAAGATACTAAACAGTCAGGCTTCCAAAGTTCCAGAAGCCTTCTGGACCAATTCCATGCGCTTGCCGAAAGTGGCAGTTCCCCCGACTCCTAGTCTTTCAGCCCTCTAGGCGAATGTCCTTCTGTGTCGTTGTCAAGCTGTTGGATCGTATAGTGCGGAAAGTCGATCTCGTGATGGATGCTTGCTGTCCTGTCAAATTTAGATGCAGCATCTTGCCTGACCGTTTCGAGTCAGCTCCAATAGACACCCCCCGTGTTGATGGAGCATCATCCCAGAGGCGATGTGAAAAGTGCCCTTGTCTGGAACATCATGAACTCCAGTTCTCCCGTGTATTTGCGGGGTCTAGAGCGAGCCAAAATGTCAGCGTAGCTTTCTGTAGTTCGCGATCCAGCATAACCACGTCCTTGACAAGTCGGTCTTTGTAACTCTGCGAGTGGGCTCTTCGTCGGATTTTGAGTAGTGCACTGACACCTCCGTCGTCCAAGAGGGACTGAGCGTCTGTCGTTCGTCACCCGGAGATTGACTCGTCCAGGTCAGGGAGGTGGCGATGCTGCCGCGATGGATCCGTATCCGTAGAACGGGAGACCGCGTAGATCTGCTTTGGGTACATTGCGAACCCAAAACATACAGACAGCATCAGCCTTGTCTGGAACAATCTTCTCCCGCGCACTTTGATATCCACGCACCTGCCCGGTGCATCGGTTCGGCCTCTATGCACCGTCTCCACCGAACGGACACCCGACTGATCCGGAAGCTATGCCGGCATGAGTCCCGCTTCAGCCCCGAACGGGCCTCGGCAACGCGTCGTCATCCAGGGCTGTTAAATGGAGGACGCGTAAATATCCTCAATAGCTTCAAAGAAACGATATGAGTTGTAATGCGCATTCTTTGTATGGCCCCAGCTTGTTTACCCTAGCCCAACGCCCCCTTGGGGACATGCTACATGATCTCAAGGATTGCGGCTTACAACACGGCCCGGAGACGTCGTCGAGAGGCAATTTGACGTGACCTCGGATGCAGCAACTAGGGCGCGGTAAGGCCCGGGTGCATAAGCGTCAACTGACTGCAGACAGAAACGAGCAGGAGGAAGTCCGAGGTGCGCATGGAAGCTCATGCAGGCTGGGACGTCGCACCTTTAGACGCCCTCCAACAGATCTGTCTGCTGTCATTGAGCCGAAAGCAATGTCTCTAATCGCACAACACCAAAAATAGGTAGGGAAAGGCGCTCAATGGCAGACAATAAGCTTGTCACTTCATTCAAAGTCCTTTTGTCATAAGGTTCTTACCTCCATGTGCCAGGCCGCAGCGTTGCAGCCCGCGACTGCCTCAATCCTGAACGAGGACATGTCCTCGCGGATTTGGTGCTTGAGCCGTCATTTCAAAAGCGCACTAGCCCCTTGGTGCAAACGTACGTAGCGCGACCACTCACAGCGTTCGCGTGGACGCTGGTTTACGGCGGCGTCAGGCTTGCAGATAGAATCCAGGCTTCTCGTTGGTCAGTATACGGCTTGACAGGATCGTAGGATCGTGTGTATGTTGCGAGGATGCCAAGATCGATGCTGCAAGTTAAAGGCACAGTGGCTGCTGACAGGCGATAAAGGCCGTGGAGATCTGCCGTTGCGCCCCCAAAGTACATGCGCCATGGGAAGAAAGGCAAGAAATATGGCAAGCTCGCCGCGGGGGGCAGCCGGTTTCCCTATCTGGTTCGTAGCCTCCTCCGTTGCATATGGAGCCGAACGCCGGGCTTCAATGCCAACGTGTAGGATGGCAGCACGGTCCGGGCACTTGCATCCAAGAAAAGCGGTGTCGTATCGGGTGGTGAAGACGAGCGCGAACCCGCATCTGTCTCGTGATGTCTAGAGCGATTGCAGGGCTGGACTTCTCGTTCTCGTCTCCCTGCCATGGAGGCACAACTTGAAACGGAGATACTGGCCCATCTTGGTGTTTTTCCATCACCGACACCTAAGATGCAGTTGTGTCCCCTCTTGGCGTTGCAGTTCTGCATGCCTGGCAAGGCTGAGTTGTGTAAGTGGCTGGTCTGGTTGATAGAGACCTTTCCCAAAAGAGTGCCATCACCAAAAGAATGCAGCATCGCTGAGTCACAAGACTAAAGAGGGGGGAAGGTCGAGACCGCCGAGGAGACACTGTCTTCCCCATTCCAGCGGGCGCTCATGAGCTGACAAGCACTTCCGCTGAAAATTGCGCGAAGTTTTCAATCGGCATTGTGGGTGTTGGTATGTCCGAGACACCAGTACAAGCCACGCCCCCATGATCTTCTCAGTCAGTAATGACATGCCACTTTTGACGTTCAGGCCCTGCCACGTCGGGCGAAACAACTATGGTCCATTGCGCCTTTGGTGAGCTAGCTGGCTGGCACCAAACCACTATGGTGGTGTCTCGTCAGCCCATGCATGCAGGTCGCCGAAACGGGCAAGGAACTCATTGCCATGCTCCGACGCGGGCGTTGAGGTCTCTCAGCCCTGTGGTTCCGATTGACTGTTGGAGAGGCATGCAGTCCGGGTGCTTGCGTTCAGACCCAAGAGACGTCTGGCCTGCCTTCGTTGGTGGTAGCTCTGGGAATGAAGCAAGCAGACCGACAGGGGTGTCTGGGAGACCGGCCTGGAATCCCGGTGATTGATTGCACGTTACCAAAGACTTCTCTTGGAGTAGCTTGCCCGTCTCGTGCATTCTGTCGAGGCCATTTGCTCAGAAGAATACAGACTTGGCCTGGTTGGTGTTCCATCCGACGCGAGACACGCATGATGCTGCTCCAAAGCTGCTGCAGTTGGAAAGTCGGCTGTCAGCTTAGGGACCAGACAGTTGGCACCATGTTTGTAACATGAACATGAGTCTGGAAGGGACGTTGCGATTAGCGCTAAGCAGCAAGGGTACCGTGACAAGACCCATTCCGATGGAAAACCGCGATACGAAGGAGTCTACGACCTTCTAAGCCTGACTCTGTAGAGTTGCCCAATTGTTCCAGCCATGCTCTGAAGTGTTCATGACGTTGGAACGTCGCATGCTCGAAAAAGCTTGGACGACTCAGTCGGTGGCGATTGCAGTTCGCTTCCGATTGCCGTGTCTAAACTGAGGCTTTCGTTCAACTCTCCTCGTAGGGCTTGGTCTGCGTCTGTGGCGTGCCATTCTGCCTTTCCAGGCTTGAATTCGCAATTCCAGCCTTTTGCTTCCGGCATGCACTTGTAAGTGCTGATTAAAGCCAGCATTGAAACATGTTTCCATGGTATTTGATTGGTTCGTGTGTTGCGCTTGTCTCCCAAGAACCAGGCCAGGGGCCCCAGCCTTTCCAAACCCCAACATTGCCAGGCGAGACAATTCCAGAGACTTTACTCAGCCACAAAGGGCCAAGTCAGGTCGTTGCAAAGCCAATGTCGTTGCCGCTGTGGGCGTGTCATTCATCGAACGAAACTGACGTGCGTCCAGATGGTTGCAAGTGAAACTTGATGGGCATGTATCGACCACCCAGCCCGAACTCGAGATTTTGGGTGACACCTTTGACCAATTTCAGGTTGACGGCACTGGGGATTGAGCAATCCAGTCCAGGTCGTTGATTGATGGCGCAAGAAAGCTTGTGCGGCGTCATCCAGACTCCAATTACCACCGGATATGTCCTTGTCGGACAGTTCCTGTTTCGATGCGGTTGCATCGTTGTCATGAATATTTAGTTCCATGGAATGAAGATGCCGGCTTCGCCTTCTGCTCTGGTCTTCCGAGCCGGGGAGTGCATCTTGAGCGCATCAAAATCATGCCAAGCCCCGACTGGTTTTTTTTTTTTTTTTTTTTTTTTTGGGTTCAATTGCAGGTCTCAAAGAGGCATGCCAGCTAAGGTGTCATGAGGGCGATTGGCCGGGATCTTAGTACGACTTCTATCCACGAGAGTCAACATATGATACATGTGCGAGTCAGCCAGCAAACATTCCATAGCGATGGCCTGTTGGATGAGATTTGTTGCGCGCGCACCGGCGTCATTGTGTTCCTTGGGATGATCTCGGATGCCGGTGGTGCTCTGCGGTGATACGGAGTATCATCCTGTTGATGGACTAAGGCGCCATGTTTCTCGTCTGCGAGACTGTCGCTGAATAGTGAGTCAGTATTGGGGGTTGCCCTTCACCGCCCGATGTGCAATTGGGCTGTCGCACGAACTGTGTGCTCTCCACCGCCAGAGAGGCGAGAAACCAAGAATGCCAAAGCCGGTATTCGACAATACTTTGTCAGAATAATAAGCGCCGTTAGCCAAAGATATTCAGTCGCGGCCACACTTGCGGGCATGCGCCACAGCTACGACCTTGGTCATCGCGTAACGCCTAAGCCTTGCAAGGTGGTGTCGTTGCAACAGACTTGTCTTCAACAGCCAGATACATCTGGAGAACATTGTTGCTGGACCCTGATGATTTTTCTGCCACCCTCGCCTCTTGTCATGCCTCGACCCTGCTGTTGTCCCCGCCGATACGAGGCCAGACCCCGACGACTCGAAGGGACAGAAACAATGACATCCAGTCCTTTGTCAGTCGCTTGCATGATGGGCCGCGCTGCCTTGGAAGACGACCTGCAATGATACCCATTCGGACTAGGTTGCGCTCTCTCCTTTCCAAGAATGAGGAGGCCACCTGCAAGAAGGTTTTTTTTCTCTCTCTCTCTGTCCCTTGTGAATGCCGATGCCAATCACGGCGAAGCGCGCCGCCGTCGCTGGAGACTTTAGGTCCGGCCCCCGGACACCTCGGTTGCCTCCAGCACCGAGATTTAGTCAGCTTGTAGGAGTGCAGATTCCAAATTGCATGCAAGTATCGAACTGATATTTCGCAGCTACCAAGCGCAAAAACACGAATGTTGGGCGTTCAGTAATCATCATTGTCTGTTCCAAGCCTGAGCGTCTGTCCGGTACGATGAACGTTGCCCAAGATCTTCGACGGACTGGACTAGAGTCCCTCCTCGACTGAGCCATTTTGCGTCTAGGTCGGAGATGAAGGCTGGGCGACCCACCGTCTAATGATGAGAGACTAAACTAGTCGTGGGAGAGACAGACGTTCCTGAGTCGAAATAGTGCCCTGCAACTTGCTTACGCGTAGGTTGTGGTCAGCTACGGCAAACAGGCCTGGAAAATTTGCTGCCACTGAGGGCGGGACAGTGACATGCTGCAAGGAACAACGCCTCGTCTGATACGCTCTGAGGTGCTGTATCATAGCACGGCACCCGGCCACCCGACGACCTTGCCATTCCGCATATTGGTTCCCGATTGATGTTAGCTGGAACATGGCTTTCGCGCCCAAGGTTTGATGAATTCGAGATGGCCCCCACGACCCACCGCGAATCCGTACCGACCCAGATAAAAAAGAATTGACCCCCGGGCAGGCTTGGTTCATGTGCGTTCCGGGCCTCGCTGCCAGGTGTTTGTCATACTGCACAGCAGCCGACATTAGATGCGCGTTCTCCGGAGCTGGTGTCACCGACAATGTGACAGCATCTGAAGCTGTCTGGTCAAAATCGCAGAATCTGGGCGCGTCTTCCGCGGTACTTCAACTTTGAAATGTTGCTAAAAACAGCACCCGTGCGGCCTTTCTTGATCAGCAGCACCGTCCCAAACTCGCCCTCGCCATCATTGGATCGCTTACCATGGAAAATAGGGGTGTGCGACACAAGGCTGGAGTCGTGGTCGTGGCCGTGTAAGTGAGCACGAAGTTACTCGAAGTTCGAATGGACATGTAACGCACGCGCTGCAACGGGGTCTGGGCGTTGCCTGCTAGGGTGGAAGATCTCGTCCGGCAGGGGACTAAGATCTACGGGGGGTCTGAACAGGAGCCGGATTGACTGCATTGAACTGCACCACAGGCCTGAATTGGTGGTCACACCTCTCTGCAAACTGTGCTGCTGTTATCGGTGGAAAGGATGCCAAATGTTGATGTCAACTCGCGCGCTGACGGGGGGCCATTGAGGTCTTCGAGCCGAGACTAGAAGATGTGATCAACACAAACGAAATTTGACTTCCTGCGAGCAGGTCGTGATCCGCGCTGCGGAGATACCTCGCTGCGGAATGCGAGTGCGATGGTGATCTCCGGGGGCGTGATCGGTTCAGGCCTTGCTGGTAGAGGACGCCAGTGACGCTTAGACGGCAGTCAACTCTCACCGAAGACTTTTGACAGCTTCAAATCTCCGCCCAGCCACGATATCACTTTCTGTCAGACAACCGGAAAAGAAGCTTGGGGGCGGCTGCAAATGACAGCTTATCCTTATGAGTCAGCTTGTCGCGTGGCTCGTGACTCGTCCAGGTCCAAGCGATCGACGGTGCAAACCGCAAGCCCTAAGGGCACCGCGGCCATGTACGTTCACTGCTTGCACACCCGTGAACTGTGCCTCAAGCTGCCCGCTTGAGATCAAGACACCCGCATGGTTGATCAAGCAAGTCGACAACCGCTATTAGCTGCTTCGTTCAAAACTAAAGTCGATCGTTGCAAAATCTTTCCCAAGCAGCGAGCGATTTGACGTGCCTCTCTCCTGCCAAGCCGGTGAACACCCTCGGCAGTTGGAGGTGGGAAACCAGGGGGCCAAAACCCCTATGTGACCTGCATACCAAGGGTTGTGGGTGTGAGCAAATTCGGTATGCGCTGTGATGGCTGCGGTTAATGAAAATCGAGGTACATCGTAAGCAGCCCTTTGGCATGTTCTCGTACTGCGTATGCACCGTCTCGCCCCCCGCGGCTGTCCGGGTCATGATTCAGCAATAATAGGGATGAAGAGCTTGGAGCTTGGATCGTTGGGTCGCATATGCGCAATGTAGTACTGCGGTATGGAAGGTCGAAGCTTTGGCTTTCGGACAAGTGGTGATGTTTCATGCCGTTCTTGTTCTCGGCGGCCTATTGGGCGACGAGACTCGGAGCGATGTCAAATACGGAAGGCATCGCCCATTCGCCCATCGGAGCGACTCCATCGAACTCCATCGCACTCCGCTGCACAGCCTCCAGCGTCTAGGGTGATCTCTGGGTCTCCATGTGCCGAGGCATGGGACCCGGGATGTGGCCGTTGTCCTATCGATAGTGATGCCTCATGTTACATGGTGGTGAACCGGCTAATGTGGCTCGCCCTACGAGGACAAGTGATTGAAGGTGTGCGTGGCATCGTCTCTTTTCAGAGAACTTTCCATTCAACCCCCTTGTTGATCAGGTTGTCTGCCAAGCTCTGCCACCGGACGCTAGCCTCGCGTAGAGTGGCAACCCCCAATCCTGGGACACCGCGCACGTTTGAATGATTCCATCCGTCTCGTCTCCGCTCACAACCGCTAAGGTAGAGGCGCCTTGTTTCGGGCCCTCGGTGAAAATGTGGGGGATACTCAAGATGAGTCGTGGACTTCGTTGACGTGCAGTCCAGGAGGGGTCATCAAGCAGTCGTGTCCATTCGAGCGGCGGTGGTTTGAGGTTCAGTGGCAAGCCCCTGGGCTCCGCAAGACCGTTGGTCCGGGGTCCTCTCGCCGTCAGGGAGCTACCAACGGACCCGGGGACTGTTCCGGATCGCCTTTGCTGTATCCGTTCAATTCACCACTCCGGTTGCGACTGAGACATTTGAGTGGTTGACATCCTTGGTTATGTGAAGCTGCCATGGCAGAGCCGGCGTTGGATTGCTCGATGTGGCTGCGTACCCAACTGCTCCTGAGTCCGGCGACAGTCATTTGCTCATCGCCTTGCCATTTCAATGTTGGGAATGTGCTTGTCATCCAGTATGACGTTACTTAGCTAACGCCCCCCCAAGCTACTACCGTTCATTGTCCGTCAGCGTTTGTGTGCTTATCTCGGCCGAGTTTCGTCCTGCGAGAACCGCTAACTTCTCTAGCGAAGTAGGAGACATGTCCGTGATAACCCCATAATGCGGAGGCCCGGACTGGTGGCGGAGGCGCAATCGACCTCAACCATGACGGCGGGTTTCCTCTTTGCCCTATGAGCGCCAGGCTTCGCAACAAGCACTGGATCCTGCCTAGACTCGCCTGCTAGGGCAAGACGTGTGGATTTGGCTTCAAAATTGGCGCCGCTGCCAGATTCGACCATCATGTTAATGGTTGATGCCGTCGATTGAAATCTTGAAGTCCTGCAACCAGTCACCCTGAAAAGATCGCCCGCAGCAACTACGGCCGGGAGTTGGACCTGAAGAGGAATGATTATTAGAATGGTTGGGGATCTTGCCGCTGTGTGACACATTCGGGGCGCGTGCTGAATACAACCTTTCATCTGCCTTCGAAACACAGGAGGGCCGATGGGATTGGGCCAAGGACCATTCCCACTGGTGAGTAAGATGCACAAGAACTAGGGTCTTTGGGACAATGAGACGCTGTGCCCCCGAACCGCTAGCAACGATTTCAATCGCTGTCTCAGCCTCTAAAAGTTGCAAATCCATTCTGCATGGTTATGGTCGCTGGCATGATAGAATTGCAACCTCAAGTGAAGGCCTCGTTATCGTGGTAATGAATCCGGTGTTCGCCCGTTCCCCGCATAAGGGAGAATGTTTCGATTGCGCGCAATGTGCACGAGTGGTTCGCACCGGTAAGATCTTCGCCCTGTCTCCGCCCGAAGCCCTGAGGGAACATCCCTGCATCGATATTGACGCCAAGTTGGTGGCAGGAAGCTAATCAGAGGCCTAAACGGTGTAGGGCTGAGAGGGGCAGGCTTGGACTACGGCCTCGAATCGTCCTAGTGCGACGCCGCCTCAGAACCCCTCCAGCACAATCCTGTCGACTGGCTTCCAGTTTCCCATATTCCGCGGATGTGGTTGGAGATGCAAGTCACTCACTACCTACGGCCTCGCCACATGAATTCGTTCGGGATTTTTGCTTCTTCAATTTGATATGAGTCTTCGGATGACTCGCGCAACGATGATTGTCCACCAGTAATCAGTCGTGAGACAAGGAATGTTGACTTTGACATTCGATCATGGGAACATGGCGCGGCGCTAGAGACTGAAGCCTTGCATGCAGGGCAAACCTCATCGGAGCCGATGAACACCGCTGCTCTCCACCTTCCGGCGCTGTTTTGGTGTCTTGTACCACTGCAGGAGGCTGGGCGTATTTGTCGAATCGTACCGAAACGGGCAGCGGCAAGTGAACTGAACAAAGGCAGGCCTGACGTGCGAAGTCCCGACCCCAAAGACCATGATAACTTGCCATTCGATTGGACAGGTTTTGCCATGCTTGCCATGCAAGCACTGTTCCACGTCAACGACTCGTGGCTGTGGCTGTGAGTCGTCGTCTCTGACGTGTGAGGGCAAGACAAGCCGCTGTCGGAATGAGCTCCGTAGCGTGCAGAGCTGAGCACAGGTGTCTGTGGCTGACTGAGCACAGGTTGTTCAGGGGCCCCTTGGCAACAACAGCGGAGAATCTTGAGAGTGTGATTGAATGGTTTGATCACGGCGTTGACTGAGACCAAGCTCTGTACACCATGCATTATTGACGAGTCTGCGGTGCATCCCGTCATGTTCTGGAAAGGAACGCATTGAATCGTGGTTAATGGACTTCCGACGACAAAAATGACAGTAAGACTTGGCATTTCCTTGTAGGCCAGCTATGGTAGTTGCCCCACCGATGGAAGGGATGACTTCGGCGTGGCTAGATCTTCATGTGAAAGTTGGGATGAGCGAGCTGTGCCGCAATCAAGGCCTGGTTTGCTCGTGGCAATTGGGCGTTGCTGAGTGGTTCGATGCACCGAAAAGTAACGACGATGCACGCTGTAAACCTCGCTCAAAGTTCATGCTGCAGCATGACCAAGCATAAGCATGTCTGTGTCTCACAAGCGCCGATGTCCCGAGCAAGAGACACTAGGCCTGGCTGTTCCATACCAAGTCATGTGCAACAATGTCTTGTCTAATAATCTGTCACCTTTCTGGGACAGTTTGAACTGGTTGGTTGATAGCGCTTTCGACCAAACAACAGCTAAGCCAGGTTGCTCATGAGAGACCGAGTGAAGTGAAGTGGCATGTAAGTTTCTGGGCAAGGTAGGTAAGCAGGTAAGCGGACTAGGGCCTCCGTCCCTGTAAGGCGAGAGCAGGAATAAATTCGAGAAGGCTGGCTAGAAGTCGACTGGGGTGAGAGGCCAAAAAAGGCATCACTACAATGGCAGGACATTGCGGTGTCAGCCCTAAATGACGAAATGGCATCTGCGGCGCTTGGAGACAGGGTAAAGTCATTCCCATACGGACAGCTGTTCCCATGAAGACTTCGGAGAGTCGTGGGCGCTTGGTCAGAAGTTGGAAGTTGGTCCGAGGAGACTGATGCCCTCGGTGCTTCAACATTGTCGGCGAGGGCAACTGGCGTCTCATCAAACCCGGGAGTTCTGTGCCCAGCTATGCGGCAAGCGGATAGAGACCTGATTGGGGTTTGGTGCGTCGGGCATGAGCTGGGGGTGCCTTGACAAAGGGCGTTCGGGCAGTTGATGCTAGATCAGACGGGGGTTTTCGCGAAGGCTTCAAAATTGTTGTCAAATAAGCTGCGCGGCGATGAAGCCGAGTTGACGGAAACGCGTACGGACCGAGGCTGATGGTCCGTCGAGCATTTGTCCTTGTTTAGTGGGACGGAAACTTGCTCCATTGGGAATACAGTCCGTAAGGGGCGTCATAAGTTTGGTGCTAAGTCATAATGGCCAGCCGGAGATTGATATGCAAAGAGGCATAATGCGCGGTTGAGCGACAACTTGGGCGTCTTTAGGGGCAGAATCCAGACCGGAGCCGCGGAAAGAGGTGGATGACGATGAAAAGGGGACGTGTGCTGGTGCGCAAACAAACGTTGAAGTTTGGGCTCCGCCGTCCCTACTGACTGTGGTGGTGGTGGTAAGCAGCATCGTGTGGGTAGGAGATACCTCACGAGTGTGCTTCTTGCATGTCGAGGCCGAAAGGGGGAGTGCCTGGTCGGGCGGCAGGCGGACCTGACTGACAGCAGATATGCAAACGGTGGGCCCCAGGGATGGACGTTCTGACGGCGTAATCCCCGAGAGGTTTACGATGGCTGATTGGCTGAAGAGACGAAGTGCCGGCATGCACAGCCCCGTGAAGACGGGCGGACTGGCAGGCTGATCCCGTCCGTGTACGTTCCGAGACGGTTCTGCGCCAAAGTGGGAGAGAGATATTGGACATGTCGTATCCAGATGGTAGCCTCTTGGCACCATGGAATACTGACTTGGACTGGGCAATGGTTCCAGGCTCCGATGCAGAGGAGCCGCAGACGGTCCAGGCTCGACATTGAATGGTGCTAGTCGTCAAGTGTGTCTCATTGGCATCGGTCGGCTCAGCAGTTCGGATGCACGTTGCCTCGGAACATCTCAAACATGCAGCATTTGGACGGAGACTGCCGTGGCCCTGGCGGCTCCGCGATTCTCTACTGCGTACAAAGGCTTGCATGGCCGCAGATTCAGATGCTCCGAAGCAACAACCGCTAAGGCATGGAAGCAGGCACCTATCCTCGTGTCCATGCCGGCCCCGCTGGGTCCAGGCACCGGGCATCAGGCAGTCGGTAGTGCTCTTGTCCAAAAGGTCCATGCCGGGCAACATGCCATCCTGAATAGTCTGTGTCGTTGAGGGCAGAATCCAGCCAAAGTCTAGTTGGGGGGGATGGAGTCGTCCAGGCCGTCACGATGTATGCGATGTTTCTGCCATCGACGCCCGGCATAGCCCAGGCAGACGGTGAGTCTTGTCTTGGTTGTAGAAACGGGACGAGGTTGACGTGCGTGGCATCGACCCCACTGCACCGTGTTACTGTAATTTGCGAGGCAAAACACTGCCCTGGTACGGGAGACCTTGAATCGAGAGCGAAAACGACGTTGACGGTTGACGACGACGACGACGACGACGAAGCCGACTGCAACAATTGGTGGTCGGGATTGATGCCAAGACTCCACCGTATGGCCGAGCAGACGGCTGGGAAAATGCAGTGAAAGAGGTGTGGAGGTCGGAGGTCTGGCGTCGACAAGTCTCAGGTACCTAGGGCGCAGGGAGATGTCGGCGCGTTCCGAGGTACGGGTACTCAAGTACAACTTGTACCTCGACTTGGAGATGGCTCCAGCTCCATCTCCATCTCCATGCCTCCTCGATGGAGAGTGCCCGAGTTGCCCCAGCGCGAAGGGAGTGAGGCAGAAAATGTCGGCAAGGTGCCATCGTGATTTCCGTTGGCAAGGCCATGGTCATGGACATGGGTGATGAGTGATGCTGATGGCGTTGATGACGATGATGACTCTTGGTGTTTGCCTTGTGAGGAGCTTAGAAGATGTGGGGAGAGGAGGGGGGCCGAAAAGAGGATCATGTTGACAAGACTTGAGGCTGGCTGCCAAAGGAATCGCGAGAGAGGTAGGTAGTGTAGTTCCGTGGCCCGTCGTACGCCTTGGATGCCGTGAAGGATTTGATTTGACATGGCGGACAGCAGCAGCAGCAGCTCTGCGTTGCTCTCTCTACCTTACCCGGCCTTGCCTGCCCTGCTTGGCTGCCACCTGCCTGCTGTGTGCGAGGTGCCTTTCAGCCTACTGTGCGGTGAACGCAGGTTCGACTGGTGGTAGTGTAATCGAGGTATGCACATTGTAAGGCAGGTGCAACTTGGGGAAGCAGGAAGGCAAGGACGTGGAAGGAGCACCTACTCTGTACGGATACCCTCTCAAGTGACCTGTACTCAGAGAAAGTGCTACTTCAGCGCAAGTACTGGTCCCAGGTGCTCCTACCCCCTCTGGCAGCGACGGTCCAATGACAGTTCGACATTGGGTACCCATCCCTCCAGCGTCGTTCTGTTCTTCCCGTGCGAGAGACAGCCAGGGCCAGCAGGGCCAGCAGGGCTAGAAAACACCCCACCCTCTCAACGTCCTTCACCCCTTCCCAGGGCAACGTTCATTGGAACGGGGGGCGTGGTTTTAATTCTGTCCGCCCCAGTGCTTGGTTCAGCAGAGCGTGTGTGCGCTGGTAATCCACACCCTGTTTTTCTTTTCCCATGCCCACGCCTCCCCCCCTTTCACTCCCGCGCTACCTACGATGGGCGAATGTGGAGTTGTGTGCTTCCAGTCGTCTTCTGCGTTTCCCTCCTTGCCTTACCGAGCAGTAGGTTACAATCACTGCTCGCTCTACGGTGACAGGAGCGAAGTAGAAAGGAAGAGGGAGAGGGCGAGACACAGAGACATAGGTACTGCATGGTACGCGCAGAGGGGCCGATGAATGAGTAAGATCATCCAGGGTGTCTGTCGCAACACAACAGCAGCAGCAACATTTACTCATATTACTCCAACTAGGCAGTGTTTCTGAGTCGGGTAAGAAAGAGAATAACCAGAGGGTACCCAGACATAAGCAGGATTATAGAGTCAAAGTCTCGTTCATGGCGTCCCAACCGAGAAAGAAAGCACCGAGACGGCAAGGAAGCGGCAGGTAATTATCTATCTGTCGTCGAAGCTACATCCATCGGTTTGCTCACCTCACCTCTGACTGAGATGGAGATGGGTAGAACACTCTGCAGTGTACCTAGGTACCATCAGGTACGGATAGAGAGAGAGGGAAACGCCCAAGTGTACCGAAAATAAGGTCCACTCCATTGGCTGCCTGACCCACCATGCCACTGCCCAGTCTTGTCCTGTCTTCTGAGTGCTTTCCTGGGCCATGTCCTTCCTTCTTCCCTGCCTGTCAGCCCCTGCTCTTTCCTTCTCTCCCCTCTCCCACCCGGTCTCTGCATGGCGCGCTAAGCCCGATAGGGCCCCCTGGAGCTACCTGCCGCAAGGTAAGGTGCCTCGAGGAAAGTGAGGTGCTTTCTGCCCTGCCCGAAAGACTGTCTCTCGGTGCCATCCCAGGCCCAGCTAAGGTATTCGTACACAACGCATTCATTCTCCTGCTTGTCGTCGTGTCGTCGACAAAGGCTTTTGGCCATGAATACCAGATACCAGAGAGCGGAGACCTGGTCAAGATGATGCATCATGTGCCCGACGTGCCCCAATACCATGTAGACAGGCAAGCAGCGGTAAGCAACGTCGATTTGCCGTGGTTGTAGCGGCTGCAGGTTGATGATGCGGTGAAGAAGATGATTCTCTTCTGCCTCGCCTTGTCCTTCCTAGACCGTGGGGCCCCATCTCCATCTGTACGTGATCTGCCTGCCTTACCGTACTTAGAGGTAAGGTAGCTCACGGGTAAGGTAGGTAGGCAAGGTATCTGTAGCTCTTGCTTCCATCTCACCGTTCTTGACCGTGTGGTGTTTGTGGCGGCTTCCCCCATCTTGTTTCGTCATCGCAGCAAACCAAGAAGGAAGGAAGCACTTGCAAAAGGCAGCAACGAACAATACCACGAAAAGCTCTCAAACGCCTTCCAATTCTCAGTGCTGCCTGCCTCCGTCAGAAAGTACCTTGCACGGTATCCGTCCCATTGCGCCTGCCTCGCGCAGATTCTCCTCATCCGTGCCGCAGGACCAACCCCCAAAGGTCCCTTTTTTCGTTCTCGTGGAAGGAAAGGAACGCGCATGGAAGCAACAGATGGCCGATCAGCTGAACTAAGCTCGTCTGCTATCAATCTCTTCTCGTCTGCCTGGGCCGCCGCTTCAAACATACGACGAGTTTGTTGGTTGCTGGGTCAATAAAGCACAAGTACTCGCCGCCTCTCCAACACGCTGGCGAATACATTGGATTCCTACTCTCCTCACTGCAATATCGACGCCTGCCAACCTTTTGAACCGCTTCCTTTCCTTTCCTGCCTGCCTTGGACCTCCATCCCGCAGACAGACATGCAGAACTAGGTTGTCTGCCTACCTACATTAGACAGGCACACTCTCAGATCCACGCTCGCATACCCACGCTTCGGACACACATACACATCCTCGCTGCCACGCACACACACACGCACACACACACACTCACATATACAATACACTTCGTTCACGCGCGCGCACACTCATCACCGCTCACTCACACCTGCCTCTACCTGCGGCGTCTGCCTGAGCTCCTCCTGTACGCTTGCTTGTGTGCCCTGCCTGCCGCCCGCAAAGCAAAAAAGCAACATTACCGGCGGCAAAAGCAGCAGCACGGAAACACAGCACACAGCACGATGCCGCGTGGGCTTCATCACATCGCAGCGTCAGCAGCATAACAAGAATAATATCAAACACACAACCCCCTCTCTCAAACTCTCTCGAACTCGATCCGAGCAAACCCCCCGCCACCCCCCCGCCCCCCGTCTCTCTTCCGTCCCTCGTCCTGACCTCCTCGACGCCGTCCCCCGTCCTCATCCTCGTCAGCCGCGACGACATCGACACTGGATCCTGTCCCAAGTCGTCCGTCCGTCCCAAAATCCCAAATGCTGTCTGGATAGAGAACCCCGTCGTCCACCACGCACCCCCGAACCCGACCCCGACCCCCCCGACCCAAAATTGACAGACAGGGCTGCATCGCTGCTCTGTGCTTGCATCCCACTAGACGGCCATAAGAAACAGCCACACGCCAACCGTCGGGCTCCCTGGCGTGCTACTAGTCAGTCCTTCCGCATCCTATTCCTCTTAGGGCTGCCCGCCGACACCGTTCCCGCTACCCTACCCGTGTAACTTGTCCCTCCCCCATCCACTCACTACTCTCTCTGGTCCTATCCGTCCTGGCCTATCCCCTCTCCTGCCCGCTGTACGTGAGTGTGGTGTGCGTGTGGGCGTGTCCTGTCTTTTGCGTCTCCTCATTCCCAAAACCAAAACTGCCTACCCAGCGATCCATCTCTACCTCTGTCTCTACCGAGCACTCCTTCTCCTTCTTCTACATATCACGGCGTAGACAAACTCTCAGTCCTCCTGTCTTGTCTTGACCTTGTCTTGACCTGACTTGGGCCCTGCACTGGTCCGACCTGGCTATCGGCCTGTCTCCTTGAGGAAAGGAAGGGGAAGGAAAAGCGGTACTTTGTCCCCTGTGCTCTCATCTGCCCTGGCTGGCCCCCCCTCCTTCTCCTGCTCCTGCTCCTCGACCGAACGACAGCAGAGGGTACCTGCCTACTACGCAGTACGGCACACCTCACACCTTTCAGTGCGAGAGACGGACGGGAGAGAGAGAGAGAGAGAGAGACGGGAGCGCGGAAGACAGAGAGAAGAGGTGGAGGTACCTAGTGCACACCCCCTCTCACCCTTACCGCTCACTGGGCGCTCTGCTTGCCGCTGCCGACGCCAGCGCCAACACCAGCACCAGCAGCTTCCTCTTCTCCTTCTCCTCCTCTTCCATCTCCACCTGCCCTACCACGCCAGCCCTCTCCACGCCCACCGTACGCTTCTCTTGTTCCTTCACCTGTCACCCTTGACACCACTGACTGACTGCAGGCTGGCTACCTTACCCTTACCCTCCCCTAGCCGTACCCGACCTGGTCCTGGACCTGGGAGCAAGTACCTTACCTTGCCCTGCCCTCGCACATCCTGGGTGGTACCTGGCTCAAGTACCTTACCCAGAATACAACCCACTGCTAAGGTCTAAGGTAGGGTGCTCTCGACAAGGATTGCAGAAGCAGTACCCGCCCATACCTTGTCGACCTTGTCGCCTCTCTTTTGCCTTAAAGCCCCCCGGGGTTCAGCAGCGTCGTCACACATCGCCTCTTATTTCAGCTGTCGACTCCCCACGACATCGACCCGAACTCTGCCCACCCCAGCACCGGCCACTCCTCTTCCTCCGACGACATTTGCACTTCGCATTCCTCGACGCCGTCCGGTCCTCTGCTGTTTCTACCTGTCTGCGATAGATCGCCAGACTCGCCCTGTCCCGTGTACAATTCCGACCCTTTTCGTCGACTTCGTTTTCGAATTCCCATTCCAGTACCGGTCGGCTTTCCTGCTTCCCGTTCCCTGTCTTGTCTTTTCTTCTCCAACTCGCCCGCCCCGTCCGCTCGCTGTGAGGGAGACTGTCCACCAACAACAACACAGAGACAGGCTCTTTTTTTTTTTTTTCTCTCTCGACCTGCATTGGATTGGCATTGGCCCCCGGCCCCAACCAACGGCGAACCCGACCCTCATCGCCACCCACGGCCTGCACCGCATCCTCCTTGGCCTCGGACACATCTCGTATCCAGTCGCGATCTCAATTCTTTTCCCCCTGGCGCATCACCCATGACGCCCGTGCTGCCGTCACTATAAACCTTAGTGGCCTCCGCTTCAGCTGTGATTGTCACAAAGCCTCAGCTGTCATTGCACAGATATTCCCCGACATCATGGAGGCGCCATCACGATACAGGGAGCCTGCCGGCCTTCCCAGCATCCTTATAGATTCGAACCCCAGATCCTCCGACCGATCGGACCCGTTCAGCATGTACTCGTCTTCTGTTGCTGTATCCATTCCTGGTTCAGACAGAGGAATCAACGCGCCGCCTCCGTTACCTCCTCCACGAATGCCTTTTGAAAGCCCTATGCATCCTCAACAAGAGCCCAGGCAATACCACCGCGACCCATCATCCTACAGCCCTAGGGAACACGGTGGCTACGATAGCTTGAGCAGCTTCGATGACAGGCCTCACTACAAGAGAGCAGGCTACAGGCACGAAAGAGATGAGGGTTATGCCAGCATGGGCTCGGCCTCATCTAGGTAAGTCGGCCTCCACAACCTCTGCAGCCAATGTCTCTTCTCGGTGTTGAACTCAACGTGCTAACGAGTCAATGTTTTGCAGGTCCGAATGCTCATTGCCAAGCATTAGTGCTGGTTTCGGACTGCACCACAACAAGTTCCAGTTCCAGTCCGGCGCTGATGCCTTCACCGACATGAAGAAGAAGCTCGACCCCTTAAAGACCTTTGACAACAGACCGAGCGTGTCTCTGTTGAGTGCCTCTAGCGCTTCTTCCACAGACCCCTTCTCGAGAAGATTGTCCGGTGACCTAAGATCTCCGCTTTCCCTGCCTTCAGCGACCCTGCCGTACCATCTCAAGACAAACGTGCTGGACTCGCCCGACAGCTACATCAACACTCCTCCCCATTCTGCCGTTACGCCCTCGCCGAGAAGCCAGCCTTTCCACTTGGGCCAAGACTACTCGCCGCCCACAAGGTCAAGAAGGAACAATAGTGACGATGCATCTGCGCACAGCTATGAGGTGGAGGAGATGGAGATGGAGGAGACCAACTCAATGAAGAGACTACGTATCGAGGACCCATTGCGAGCGCACTACGACGGTGCAGGAGTCAAGCGCCGCGCATCGGCCGACCCCGACGACAGTGTCCCGATTGGCTTCACGACCCAGGGCGATTTGATGCGTCGTCGCGATGGTAACTCGAGAGGCTCCCCCACGCCCCGGTTGAGCGTCATACCGCAAGGATCTGTATCCTCGGTGTCTTCCAGCGGCGTGCCGGTTCCTACAGCTCCAACCTGTCGCTGCTCACCGGCAGCATCGCCAGTATGGGTGCGTCGTCGTATGGACGCGTATCTCCCGGTGGTATCTCACCCGGCGGTATTTCACCAAACGGCACCGACCCTAGCTGCAGCTCCCCATACAGTGCGTCCATGTCGCTGAACCCCTCACCCCGTGGCTCGTTGTCCCGTGCACCGCACCAGCGAACCATCAGCGAGAATAGGCCACTCGCTTCCCCGCGTAAGCTCGCCGAGGTTGGCAAGCCTGGTAGCGCCAAGATCTCGGGCTTCTTCATGTGCGACTGCTGTCCCAAGAAGCCAAAGAAGTTCGAGACAGCCGAAGAGCTACAGTAAGTTCTGATTTCCAAACAGGCACGGAATAATCCACTAACAGAGATAGCGCACACGAGGCAGAAAAGCAATACGAGTGCTCATTCTGCGGCAACCGATTCAAGAACAAGAACGAAGCGGAACGCCACCAGAACAGTCTCCACGTACGCAGACATAGCTGGAGTTGCTCAGTTCTGCACAGTTACGATCGCGCTTTCCATGACAGCACCAACCGACCTGGCGAAGCTGACACCTGCGGCTACTGTGGAGAGGAGTTTCCGCGCAATGGTCGGGGACCTGGTGCAACGGCACCCCGTCATGCTACGGACCAGGATTGGGAGGAGCGTATCCGCCACCTGCAAGAGGTTCACAAGTTCCGGGAGTGCAATGCCAGCAAGAAGTTCTTCCGCGCAGACCACTTCCGACAGCACCTTAAGCACAGCCACGCTGGAACCAGCGGAAAGTGGACCAACATGTTGGAGAACGCCTGCATGCTGGATGAGGATCCTACCCCCAGGTAGATGATCAACCGGAGCAATCTCGACAAGTCACTGAAAGACCCGACATGCTGGAATGAGGCGATGGGTGTCGAGTAAGGAGGTTGTCGAGCTTAAAGCAAGCCCCGCGAACACGAGTCATTCCGCAGGGATGCGGTGGATGGCATTATTTGCGGCAAAGGACGAGTGAGAGGGGCGGCATTTGCGACTTGGATACCCGACGAGGAATCGTTTCCCAGCGCAAAGCGATAATTTGGCGGCGGCAACCAGGGATTTGGATTGCATTGATGATGGCCACACATCTCGTTTTCGTTCGCTTGTCCAGAGTTGAAGGATTGGAAAATACCCGCTCTTGGCTGTGGACGAGACGGCTCGCTGACCGCTGGAGCAAATCAAAAAAATCAAAAGTAGTCGATTCAAGCATGTGGCTTGGTGTCCACAGGTGGAGGCCTGCCACTTCGGAGCTTTTGGAGTACTGGTGATTGCAGCAGGGGGCTTTCAGGCACCGGGTATATATATACTGATGGAAGTTGTCTAGTTGCACATGTTTTCATATTTGTTGGAGGAAATACCAGGCATCGTTGGGCCAGACCAGGGGAGCGACATGATGATATGAAGGCACTAGAAAGAGCGGCGAGTCCGCGTTGTATTTTGTACGGGCTCGGAAAAAAAACAAGTTGGTCAGTAGCGAATAAGAATAGTAAGACAACAAGAAGATTCAAAACATATTCTGGGTGCCGCTGGTGACTGAAATCTGGTTCCGTGTCTATGATGATCTGCCCGAGGACAAGGGCCGATGGCAATTCTGCGGATGAGTATTTCGCTAAATGCATCCTTCACAGTGATGTACGGATAGTGATGCTTCCCTCGGCACAACGGCCATCTTGTCAGCGTCGGACATGTTCCCTCGCCTGGGTATCCATATGGATCTCAACACCATCATGATTATCGTGATGGACGAGAGGCCGCCAAACGTCACATGACTTCAGCCCTACAAGCCACTCGGAGGTGTGGCGATCACTAGTGTGGCGAAGGGGGCGGTGTTGGGAGAAAGCAGGAGGGACAAATAAACGATCGGCTTCTTCTTTTGGAAGGGTCACGTTTTAGTGGGGGTCGGGTGGCCGGGTTGCTGTGAGAAAATGTCTTGGTGAGGGGCAACTCGGGCTGCTGTGGTGGTACCTTCGCCGTATGTTGTGTGAGGTGGGTGAGAACACTGTGAAAGTGAGGGGAGGGTGCCTGGTGCCACGAGGTCATCCGAACCTTTACCGCGGGTGCCTGCCGCAAGCGAATTGGTGGTGGTGAAGGGGAAGAGCAGGAAGAAGAAGCACAGCAGCACGCACCTGCTGCCATCGCTGACTGCAGTACCTACCTACCTACCTACCGTACCTCAGGTACGGATACACGAAAAGTGGAGACGTTGACTCTTTTCGGCGCAAGCCTTACTCAACTTCTCCCAAGCGCTGCGTCAACTGCGTCATTCTCATATCGCAGCACCTTATACACCGGCAACACGAAATTTCTTTTACGATTTGCACCGTTCAATTCCTTGCTTTTTCCCGGCGGCTTATCACACTTCGGAGAGTGCCTTCCGGTCAGCAGGAGGCACAGAGACGGACGGAACCCCGCCTTGGACGAAGGAAAAGTGCGTGTGTGTGTGTGTGTGTGTGTGTGTGTGTGTGTTCATGGGCTCTGGCGCAAACGCGGAGGATAGTGAGACAGCGACGACGCGGCAGACACGAGGCGCCAGCGACGAAGGGATTTCGTTTGAGGACCTCGACGGACGAGAGCAGGCTGCGGCGCTACACCAGCTCATCAGGAAAAGCTGCGTTGAGATGGCGATGAACCGTGTGGATGGGAACGACGAGCTCTACGTCGGCGGGTGAGTTTTCTCCATTCTCTCCAGTCTGCCCCTCCACAACCCCGCCATCCTAACGCGCATCGTCCAGCATCTGGGCCCTCCGCCGCCCGTCGGCGCTCAAGGAGCGCAACATCACGCACATCCTCTCCGTCGTGCGTTTCGATCCTGCGGGGCTGAAGAGCGAGACGGACACGTGGGAGAACTACGGCAAGAGCTACAAGCACATGGTCATTGACGTGGACGACGTCGAGGACTCGGATCTGCTGGTGCATCTGCCTGCTGCGGTGCGCTTCATCGAGGAGGGGCTGCATCCCGGGTCGGCGGCGGTCGAGGGCAAGAAGGACGCCGAAGATGCGGACAGCTTCGAGGAGAAGAAGAAGAAGTTGAAGGCGGCTGTGAAGCAGGACTTGGCCGAAGATGCGGACGCCATCACGCCTGCTGCTGACGATGCCGCACCAGCCCCCCGCAAGGAGTTTTGACGAGCTGAAGCTGGAGACGGACGAGAGCAAGCCGCCGGCCGTGTACGTCCACTGCGCGATGGGCAAGTCGCGGTCCGTCTCGGTCGTCGTGGCGTACCTCCTCTGGAAACACCCGGGCCGCTTCGGGCGGTCCAAGGCGTCCACCGAGGCGGCGCAGAAGGCCTCCTTCTCCAAGATGGACGAGAAGACCGCCGCGGAGGTGAAGCAGCGCGCCAAGGCTGCCGTCGAGGCGGCGGTGAAGTGGTGCGCAACACGCGGGAGATTGCGGAGCCGAACCCCGGGTTCATTGCGCAGCTGGAGATGTGGTGGGCGATGGGGTGCCCGGCGGACGTGGAGAGGCACCCGATCTACCAGCGGTGGGCGTTCCAGCGGGAAATTGACGAGAGCGTCGCGGCAGGACAGGCGCCTTCGAGGTTGCGGTTCGAGGACGAGGAGGTCAAGGAGGACGGGGAGGGGGAGGGGAAGGAGCTGCGGTGCAAGAAGTGTCGGCGGACGCTGGCCACGCCGCGGTTTGTGCTCGAGCATGAGCCGCAGGGACAGGCGCAGGGAGAGTGCGGGCACGCCTTCGTCGAGCCGTTGAGCTGGATGAGGGAGGAGCTCGAGAAGGGAGCCCTCGAGGGCCGGCTGTGTTGCCCCAACGGCAAGTGCGGCGCGGCGGTGGGGAGGTATAGCTGGAGGGGGTTCAGGTGCAGCTGCGGCGGATGGGTCACGCCGGGGTTCAGTCTACAGAGGGCCCGGGTTGACGAAGTGAAGAAGGTCGGGACGGGCGCGAAGGGAATGGCTAGTCTGGGGATCCGGATGCCGCCTGGGACGGGACGGCTTTAGGGTCGCGGGGAACGGGGTGTTTGGAGTTTGGGGATGCGCTGTTTGGGATGCATAGGAGGGGTGTGGGGAGGCTATAGGCTAACGTGCATCAGGAAAGACATAGAAACATGAAGGTTGTAGACAATACGGTCCACTGTTGTAGTGTTTGTGTTTCCCTCGTGTTCGACTCGCGATGAATTAGGTGACCCGACACCACGGTCACCGTCAACGTCTTGCGAGTGAGCTCTCCAAGAAGTTACCGCCATGCGAAAGAACCACAATACAGCACCGGGACTTTGTCAAAGAGATGCAGAACAAGTCAGTGTCCGTGAACAATAAGAGAACCTGCTTTTCCTCGAAAATAGTCTTTCATCGGTTTGTCCCACGACAATCTTCAACTCCCCAAACAGCAGCCTTATTGAACGACACAAAGACTGTTCCCGCTCCCAAATTCACCATCTCGACCACCTCTTCAGCGAGCCTATTTAAGAATGCCTCCGATGCCTCTCACCAACCTACCTGGTACTAAACCTCAGACACACAACCCCTCCAAACGAAACCAACTTCACCAACACCACCTCCATCACAACCACCGCCGCCGCCGCCGTCACCGCCACCAGCTCATACCCTCCCTCCCCCGGAAAAGGACAGAAAAACAGGGGAAAAGATGTGCCGCACCCTCAAGGTAACCCACAAATGCCACTTCTGCTGGGCCGTGATGGGCGGCTACACCTCCGTCGTCCACAAGTGCCCGCAGCGCATCCTCCTGCCCGTCCGCGGCGCCGACGGCCTGATGGGTACGCGCCCGTACTGCCCCGTCGCCCGCGTCGACCGCCTCGAGGGCTTTTTGCCGTACTGCGACGAGTGTAGGCACGATTTGGACGAGGGGTTTCTGGCTCGGCCTGGGTATATGTCTTTTAACCGCTGATTTGGGTTGGGAAGAAGGTAGGTGTTGAGATATTAGAGAATCTTGCTTTGAACTATGAATACTACGAGGTTTTAGAAGAGTGAGACAAAGAACGGGGAGTTCCGGTTGACTATATTTTGTTGCTTCGCGTTTTTGGGATTTGGATTGAGATTGCATCGTTTGGTTTGGAAAAGGGGGCGTTTAGAGGAGATGGTTCTGGTTTAGGTTTTTCTGACCGACATATCAAATCGGACTCGCGCTGTATTTTTTTTTTTTTTTTTGAGTAGTATTAAGATACACAAGACTTTTTTTTTTTCTATCCAAAACTTAGAAGGCGCACATGGCGCTTCCCTTGCCCTTGCAACAGCTCGCGAGCGCGTCGAGGCCGTTATCTGGAATCCAGCATTCCGTCTACCAAGAGTTAGAAATGCCAACATGGGGGTTGCTTGTATTAAAATGAATTAGTTCGTTTAATGACAACTTACTCCGTCGAAACGTCCGCTGCAGCAGGCCTGCGTCTGGTCGTCGTGCGGGACGACCTGCTGCTTGTCGTTGCTGGTGCAGCAGTAGCCCGAGGTCTCGGCAAGGGCGCTTTTTTCCGAAGTGAGTCAGCTTTTATGTCGTGGGCACTGGTAACGAATTCACCTTGGGGGGAATGCTCTCTTACCAAATGGCGAACAGACCGCCGGACAGGAGTGTGGACAAACGCATGATGGGGTATCTTTGAATGAGGGCGGAAATGAATCGGCTGGATATGGAAAGGGGAGGTGTCAACTCAAGCCTTTTGCTCTAGCGGGCCAAAGGATACAACTTATATGAACATGAGCAGAAACCTAACAGCTATCTGGCCGGGATGGTTAGGTACTCCGGGGTCCCTGGCGGTGAATTGGGCACCCCGCGAAGTCCGGCGGTGGTTGGGATTCTTTTTTACCGACTGCCTGGGTGCTGGACATCATGCGATGAACTCGGCTTGAGCCCCGTAAGGCTGCCTGACTCGTGGGGAGGATGGGACGGAGCAGCCCGTCGGAGGATGCTTAAATGCGACATTGTCCTACCACGTTGCGATGCTTTGGGTGTAAATCATACTTTGGTCAAAGAATCCGAGAGTTTCCGTCTTACTCGAAATCAGCTTCTTTGATGATGTTGTCACTGAAAGGGAGACATTCTGCTTTGGTTGATTGAGGGAGAGGTCAACTTCGCGGTGGGGACGCGGGTTGAGGATGTAATCTATTTGGGTTTTTGTATGAGTCGCGGGCGCGTGACAGTTGCTAGCCGATTACTATTTCCTACCGCTGATCAAAATCCTCAGGCCATTCCAACCTAAAGTAACTCGCTTGTTACTTGATAACTCACTCAGCTTGTAAACCAAATTCAATGAAACACAATGTGACAAGTACCAACAAACGCCTCATTCACACACTCTTAGGTGGGTTCCGTGCTACATCTAGCTGCAAGACAGCTAGGACTGTAGCAGCAACGCCGAAACCGAGTGTGAAGAAGAAAATCAAGAGCCCAAGCCAAAAGGTCCAGAATTGCATGGGGTTTCTTCTATCCTTCCAGATCGTCGTCCAACTCTTGGGTGGATTCAAGAATTCGTAGGCAACGTCAACCATGCGTGGCTTATAGTACTTGAAGTCTCTAAAACGTGGCCGATCTGGGATCGGACGTTGAAAGTTGTGCATCTCGACACCTTCCCGCTCTAGCAGCTTCCAAGTTGCCTTGTCCCAGGGATACAAATAGTTGAGTGTATCGATCGTTTCTTGAATAATCTCTTTGGGAACAGGGAAGTCTCTAGCCTGGCTGTCAGGTCTGGGTGTATCAGGGAGAAAGAACCAATACATACACCATCTTCACCGCGTCCAAAAGCCATCGCATGTCTCGGAACACCCAAAGGGTTGTGAACTCATACGTTTCATACAGCTTGAGGTGGAAGGGCAGGAATTGAGTTTCTTTGATCTTGATTCTGGTGTATTTTTCAATGTTCACCGCAGTCAGTCTGTGTGTCAGGCGCGATTGAATACCCGCAACTTCAGAGCTATCAGGTTCCGGGACAGAAGTAGATGATGAAGCGGTTGAAGTTGTCCCTGCATTGAAGACAATTGCAGCATATTGTGACGCCGTCTTGTCGTCGGGCCAGTCAGGCGATACTTGCGCAGTGTTATACTTGCTGGTCGTGTCGATTCTGAAAGCTAAACGGGCCGCGAGTTTTATGGCAGTGTCCAAATTCGTATCCGGGGGCTTTCCAACCCCCAGGGCCGTACGAATTTCGGCCCTCGTTCTGAGTCTCGTCGTACCTCCCCCGCCAGCTATCCTCTCTAATGCCAAGGTGACAGCCTCCGATGCCAACTGGAGAATACCTAGAAGAGTTTGACTGTTTTTCGTTTCACCTTCGTTCTCAAGATGCCATTGAACAAAGTCGAAATATGTCTTGCGCTGATCCTCTTCATCGGTGCCCTGCGCTACCTTAAACCAGTCAAGTACAATCTTTCTGTGTTCGGCATTCATGTCGGCGAGATCTAAAATGATTGGGTCTTAGTAGCCACGGTGTAAATGATATTGGTTCCCAAATCGATGGTACTAACCCTATAAACTGCTGTGTTGGAGACGTGAGTAAGCCTTGTTGAGAAAGCCCGGTTTGGGAGCAGAGGCGGCTGCTCGCTCGATATAGATTTTCTACGTATGGGACTAGGTTACTTCGATAGCGGAGGCGTTGAACCTCGTATTCCATGTGGTCACTTCCGATGCAGATGCCTCGTTTGTCGACCAATGACAGCAGTCGCTGTGATTATGGCTGAGAGGACTCGTCCGATGTGTGTTTGCTAGAACTATCAATATCCAGTTTGGCTTGCATTTATCGACCTCCAACGGGTCAAACACGTTCGGTTTTATGCATGTAAGCTTGGAATCGGCTGGTGAGTGGCCAGTTGAGCTAAGACAACATGTCAGCTGCGTTGTTTGTGTGAAACCACACAGAACAGCAAAACGCCAGGCTCGGGATATTTGGCTCATGCGAGGACCAGCCCTGCCCTTCTATTCGAAGGCGCACGACGCACTTAACTTCGTACGTCATCTCATCACAGGCCACACTCATGCTCTCCGAAGTCCTCCCCTATCTTTAATTGTTGTGACAAACAATCCACCTTCTTTCCATACGTTTCCCCATTGAGCAACGCTTTTGCACCACGTCTGCTCACAGAATGTCCCTAGTGCGTCATCAACGAATATTGATGAGAGGACGCGCAGCCTTTGATGCAATGCTCGACTATTTCAGAACAGATTTTGACAACCTAGCGACAACGGCTCCCCCTTTACCCCCCGAAACCGCAACAAAGTCATTGGAGAAGATATGGCCCCTGTTGGAGAAAGAAATTCAAGAGATAATGCAAAGCCCATCACTCCATGAAAGAGGCGACGTTGGGTATCATCCTGAGCTGAGGATGGTCGAAGATCCCCGAGGGTCCTGGGAACCTAGGCTCGTAATTGGATGTCGAAGCTTCGAGCTGTTATCCTGTCTCAAAACTAAGCTGCGGATGAAGTCTCCCGCACTGCGCCGACTTGGCCTCGGACTACCAATCTTTGAACTGATCCAGTTCACGGCGGCCCAAGGGGCTGATTCCTTGGCTCGCAACTCAGAACCGGGAGATCACGACAGCATTCTTGGTTCCATTCTGTGCATACCAGATAGGTCATCTCCAATACGCAGAGGGTGGACTGTAACTGTTGGGGGTGTTGTTATGATTGATGGCATACCGCATGGCCTGACCGTTGGTCATTACCGAATGCTCGCCTCAGAGCGCCTGTTTGATGAAGAGGAGCATTGGGGTTCGTCGAATGAGGATGATCCCCCTCTTACCGAGGATGGCCCTTCGCCGAATGAAGAAGGCATCCCTCAAAATCAGGACGGTCCATCGTCGAATCGAGAGCAGTCTTCTTCAAACCACCCGAAAAACCTCCATGGGGAGGTTTTATCAGAAATGTTTGCATCGAACGACAACTTCGGCAATGGTTCTGATTGGGCGCTCATAAAACTGCTCCGGCCCGCGTCTATCAGCAATAGACTGAGCATCCCGTCCTCCGAGACTCAGCAGCCTGGAGATGACCGCTGTCTTGTGGATGGAATTATCAACATTGCGCGTTTCATTTCTTTTGCTGGCAACGGCAGGAGAATGCAGTGTCTAGTTGCCACTTACTCCGGGCTTATTCCGGCACTTACTGACGTCGAGACCTCTCTAATGTTCCTGCATGAAGGATCTTTTGAGGTTTTGAGAATTTGCCTACACAAACCATTACGTATGTTCCATTTTTTATTTGTACCATGATTTTGTTTTCAATTTTTCTAACTTTCGACTCCAGCTCTGGGTTCCTCGGGCTCATGGGTCATCTTCCAGAATCAGTTGTTGGGTACCATCATTACCACGCAGGAAGACAGAAAGTTTGCCTATGCCGTTCCAATTGAAGCCACCTTCCGCAGCATCCGGAAAGAAACAAATGCTACTGAAATACGTCTACCTTCTGAAGTGGAGACCCGTATTTTTGACATCGAGAAGCTGTCACCAACTTCAAGATGGTCAAGTCCAGCGGTCTTTGAACTCGATCTTCTCTATGCGATCAGAGATTCAGAAGAGGATCTCCGCAACAATAAGTTGAATTCTGGAGGGGTGTCTCCTGGTACTGGTTGGATAGGGATGAGAAGGTCTGAGATCTTCGGGCCCGAGCTAGGGACTACCCGCTTCATTACCGGCGCCACGCTGAAGAATCGAGCATACGGAAGTCTCACGAGCCTGAAGATGGATACTATCAGGTCACTCATAAGAATCGGCCATGTTTTCCCAGTGCATAATATGTTCCGGATCGGACTTAGAGAGTGGGTGGCTGACCACAAAGTCTCTCGCATCCACCACATTACTCGAGCTGCTGCTATTCGAGCCATCCTCAACGAATGCCTTGGCACCGAAGCTGGTGAGAACTTGCTTGGGCTTGTCTTCACGCTGAAGGTTTTGCTCCGCTTAGAGAGTTCTTCTGCTCACGAGAACGACACTCAGGAGCGATTGGCGGCTTGGATTGGAACGCTTTTCATGGCAATATTCAACGCTTTGGAAGTACCATCAACACGAATTCCCAGCGAGCCCCAGGCACAAGCCTTTGCATTGCATTGTTTAATGGGCTTCAAAGAAATACCACAGCTAGAACTCAGCGAGCGGCTCAGTTTATCAAGACAAGCACTTGATGTAGCCGGAATCAAAGAAACTCCTGCCGAACCACTACAATATGAGACGCCATACCCACCGGATCATCGTCCGACAACAGAAGATAATTTACAGCACAGGCAACTGCTTGAACTGCCTGTAAGGGAGTTTGCACAGATGCTACTTCAGCTGAGTGACGTTGCCCATAGCAATGACCGGAAAGTCTTTATTTGTGCCGGTAATCCTTGGGCAAAGTGCGCGCGAGGGGTTGCGCCGCTACTCGGGCTCTCAGTTCATACCAGGTCCCGCAACAATGGTGGATTGTTTGAAAGTGAAACTATGACAGATCTAGCTTCAAGTGTTGTGGCCTTTGTTGACGTCGAAGATGTTGTCTTGGAAGTTATGGACAAACACGTCCTGCCGTCATTTCAAGGCATTTCAGATGTACAACGGACCAGCCCCAGGGCTGCAGTCAACCCTTGGATATTAGAACAAAGAGGTAAATGGGGCCCAAGTGTTTTACGCTGGACATTGCGAAGGTCAAGTTCTGACAATGAGGTTGAGGTATGACATGGATTGTAGCAAGAGGCTGGTGAAATAGAGGCGAGTCAAGGATGGATGTCGGTCTTTTCCCTTTGAAAGTTAAGTGAATACTAGTAGTGCTTGAAATGCGGCTGTGCAAATACTTCTCTAGATTGCATGTGCGCACTCGGCACAACCCAAATCCATTCCATGGAAAAATTATGAAAGAACCGCGCATTCGCAATGATGTGGTCCTTTACGAGTGACCGCAGATCCCAACAGCTAGACAACTTCCATGCCAGCAAAGTGCATCATACAAATTTCACGTAGGTTTGGTTCTGGAAACTCTCCTCAACTTAAATCTCAACGCAGAAAGACTTCACGAGTCTCTGAAGAGCAGTCAGATATTTTTGACTGTTTCAAGGCCAAAGAAGCTCCTTCTCCCATGTGCCTGCCTCTGAACCAATGCTGTAAGCCAATCTCTGATGGAGGCGACTCTGAGCACCCTGCCAGAACTCAACAGTCGTCGGGTCAACAGTGTATACCGTCCATCCCGGAAGAACAAGATTGGGATCCTCTTCCACGGTCCGACGTGCCGCATCCAAAGCCTGAAGGAGCTGGTTCTCATCCTGGAGCACCTGGCTCTGCTTAGAAGCTAGCGCAGACACCTTTGAAGACGAAGGACGATCAGCAAAGTCACGCCGGCTCTCATCCACAGGAAGCGGGTACGCCTTCCCACGAACGCGTATCTGGCGACCTTGATCGGGCCAGTAGAAAGTCAGGGCAGCGTGGCCGTTACTTGGCAGTTGATGGCCCTTGGGGCTGTCCGCCTTGATTGCGAAATGCCAGCCACGATGGTCGACGTTCTTGAGGATCAGGACTCGAGCATCTGGACACCCTTGCGCGTCAACCGTGGAGAGAGTCATTGCGTGAGGCTCCTTGACGCCAGCTTCTACGGCCTCCTGAAGCCAGCGGGTGAAGGCTTCCTGGGGCGAAGCGGGAAAGGTGGTGAAGTCGCACTTCTCGAGACATCCTTGGAGGACCTTGAGATTGCGCAGCTGCGTGCGGATGACATTACCATCATTGTCGGCCATTTTCGTTGATTGGGCTTGATAGAGTCAACTTGGCGCCTGGAGCAGCGTGTTGTACTTACCAATGAAGACAGCGTAAGGTGATGGACAAAAATTGGACTTTTCTTGCACGGGCAAAATATGAAACTGGATAGCGTGTTGGCCAGCTCCGGCTCTAAGTAGTAAGTTGGCTTGAGTGACTCACATCAAGTCTATGCAAGGGCGTGGTGTTGGCCCATTTGAAGACCTACGACGGACGTTAGCGTGTTCTGAGAACTGAGTTCTATCGGCTAGATCGGCTCAGCGGTTCCGATTGTTTTCAAAACCGCATGTCAACGTACCTAACTAACTCTCAATGACCCAAATCATTGTAGAATGAACGTGTTAGGACTGGTTCTTAGATGTTTCGTAAAATGGGACAATGCGTCGTCAATGACATTACGAGCTGCGAGTGACTGGCTGATAATGTTGCGACATAGATTGCCTCTTCTATGACAATGTTAGAATAACCACCAAGTTCCGGCATAGCCGCTATGTTTATAGAGGAATGGTTTCGGAGTTTGAGTTCACTCCGAAATCCTCATCCGGCTGTTCAAGATACTGAGTAAGCAGCATTTTAACCAAGCTTTGGACAAGGAATGCCCCTTCAACCCCAACATCTGAATGACACGGTTCCTAACGGCTCGACACTTTGAATGACACGCAGGCGTACCCCTGATTCCAACGAAGAAAATGAATAGGGGTCGGAGAAGGTGAGACGAAAAAATTTCCCGCGAATGACTCTCGGAAATGCATCATCGCATTTCGTCCCGGCCACGGTGGACTTCCCCGTTCGTTCGCTCGTTCACTCATTCATCTATCCTCTCCCCCACACTCTCTCTTTGGCCCCTCAGAGAGTGCAACTTCAGCCTTACACGCAAACTTCATCATATTTGATGCTGTGTTATAGCTGATTGATATCCTCTTCCATACTCCGTCCGGCGATATCTCGGAAGTTCACCGACATGGCACACGCAAGCAAGTCTCAACCCGCACTCCTCATCACGACCTCATCATAACTAACCTCTCACCAGACATGTCTTCAGCACCCTCAGAAAAGGTTCCGGCTCTCTTCGGCTGCCCATCTGGAGCCACGTCCCCCTCTACGGCGCCGCCAAACGTCGTCTCCCGTATCACCATGCCCCCGCGAAACCCGGAGCACCCGGCCTCACCCGCCGCCTGCCCTCGGAGATCATCCTCTGCATCGTCGACGCCCTCTTCGACCTCCACGCCAAGGAAGTCTCCCTCGGCTACGAAAAGTACTGGGAATCCTCCTGTCTGCCTTACGAGACCGAGACCTTCTGCCCCTTCTGCATGCTCCCGCGCTTCGAAGTCTGGCGCGACGTGGCCAACCTCGCCGCAACGTGCCGCGCACTTTATGACCTCGTCACGCCAGTGCTGTACCGGAAAGACGCGAGGCACAACCACGCCTCCGCGCTGCTGATCGCGACCAAGCGGGGCAACGCGCGCGCCGTGAGGCTGGCACTGGAGAACGGCGCGGACGTCGACGAGGACGACCACACCATGCCCCTGCAGTGGACGAACGAGTGCTTCCGGTACTGCGAGAAGTGCGAGTACCAGGTCTGGTGGCGGGAGCCGCGGAGGCTCGACATGGGCGCGCTGCATTGGGCTGCGATGTGCGGCAGGGGGGAGATTCTAGCGCAACTGCTGGCCCGCGGGGCGGATGCGAACAAGAGGGCAACGGTGCAGCCTTTGCTCGATGCGGGCAACTACGGGTCGTTGAGATATGTGGAGGACTTCTGCGACGAGTACAACGCGAATTTCCCGTGCGAGTCGCTCCAGACGAATTTCGACATCCGGCCGGAGTTGAGCACCGGCGGGGCGAACCCCTTGTACTTCCTGCTTGGTACGAGCGGGATGAGAGCCAGGGGAAAGACGGCATTCATGGCGAGGGCGCTGATCGAGGCCGGTTCGTCGCTTTTCACGCATCAAGGGACGGGCCTTCATGCATTTCACCAAGCTGCGGCGTCTGAGAACATTGAAGTGATGGAGTATCTCGCCGCAGAGCACAAGGTTGATCCCAACGTGGCGGACGCGACTGCGAACACAGCGCTGCATCATCACCTTCTATCGCGGTTCAGGTCATCTAGACCAAAGGATGAGAAGATTCTTGAAAAGCTCATCAGCCTGGGTGCATACGTGAATGCCAGGAACATGCGGGGATTCTCGGCATTGGATCTCTGCTTGGAAACGGCTACTGTTACAGCAGATAAGTTGAAGGTTGCGGCCCTGTTGTGCAGCCACGGGGCGACGATTCGGGAGCAAGACTTGAATCGTTATCGGGTCAGGTTGAACGAAGGACAACGAGATCAACTCAACCTGGCAATGGAAGTGGCAAGAGCTTGCGGCCGGAGCGACTGGCGTGAAGTCATTTAGACATTTTTCAGGGCGTTACAGGTGTTGTATAGAAAATTCGGTATATATGGGGAAATGGCATGGGACTGTGTTCGGCGTGTAGACTCAGAGTTGAGCCAAAGTTGTTAGACTTGCATGATCAAGATATTAGAGAGACTAGATATAAATACTGGTGTTAGAGTTAAATGAGACTCAAGTAGTACAACTCCAAACCCTGAGATTGAATGAGAGATTAAACTCATAATGTGATCCCCCCCTGAGGTATCCAGTCCCTTTAAAACTAGTACACTCACTTACTCAGAAGTTTCAAGCAATCATGCCTTACCTAAAATAAAAGATCATCGACACAACCACCCAAAACCTCGACTCAGAAAACCCCTAAAGTCTCTTCCCGGCTATCACACGAGCTACGCAAAGTGGGTATTCAGGTCAATATGGAAACATCCTTGGTGGGCACCTCTCAACCTCAAAATCTCAAAGTTCCTCATCATAGGTACGCGTCTATCATCAAATCAGATAAGACCGCTCCAACTCCTGTAGGTCTCCAGTCGAACAACATGGCATCGGAATCATCTCGTCACCGGGGAACTGACTACCGGCATAATCACAACCGCACTAGGCGCGGGATCACCAATCTCCACGTAATCGCCGACATCCTCAACAACCCAGCAAATCAGAACCTTCGCTAAAGTCATCAGCACAAAGCCACATCCAATCCCTCATCACAATCACATCACGCAAGTCCCAAAAATGTTGAAATCGAGTAAATGAGAAAGTCTGCTGATCCCATCGCCCCGTCCACAAATAGCTCACATGCTCCGCCGCCGCCGCCGCCGCCGCCGCCAAGCCAGCGCGCCGGAGAACACCAAACAAACTTCTCACGTAAGATCACCAAAACCCACCATCAAATCTTGGTAGGCACGCTGCAAAGCGCAAGGTTGACAGCCCTCCTTCCAAGATCCTGATAGTTTCAGAAGTGGGAAACAGTCGATCTGCCCAGCATCAGACCGCGTAACCCCCCCTCATGGACTGAAACAGACCAAGGAACGAACTCATATCTGACGCCAAACAATGACATCCGCCAAAGCCTCAATCTTCCCCCAATGGGTCCAACCTCAATTGCTTAAGTGGTGCTGACACTCGTCAAATCTGACAGGAAACCCAGTCACCATAGGCTCTGCCCCCAAAACTGCCTTGTTTCATCCTTTGCCAAAACAATATGATCACCACCGCTCTGCTTACACCGACATTCTCACCACCCGGGAACCCAACAAAAGCGGCTCAGTAATCATCTGATAAACAAAGTCCGCCCCGAGGATATAAGCCACATCAACAGCAGCCAGCCAGCCTAGGCCCCAAGCCGGGGACCCGCCATGCGTCCCGGCTTTCCCAAGACCCCCCGCCAAGGTCCGAGGCATCCAATCTCCGTCTTCCCACCCCCGCGCGTGTGCGCCCCCGGCACTTCACTCCGCTCCGTCAGCACCTCACATCAAGGAAACAAGAAACCGAAAAGGCCTGACTCATACACGGCACCATGAAGCATTGACGACGCAATGACGTCTCCCCGTGCCGAGAAGAAGGAACCTTTCTCATCTTTGCATGATTTTGAGCTCAGTCTCTTCTCGAGATCGTCTGTTGTTCGGAGAAAAGGAAAGAAAACAACACCAGACGGCATTGTAAAACGTCTGCGCCGCAAGAGCTGTCATCACGCTTCTCAGCATTTAGACGGGACCGTGCCCCCGAGCTCCGTGACATCAACGGATGCCTTCATAAGCAGGACAAAATCAGGAAACTACTTAGCCCTGCCGTCGTGACGTCGAAGGCAGTTCGGATGAGATGACCAGGCCCGAGCGAGGGGGTTCCTTATCCGACTCGGGAGTTGAAAGGGCTCCATCGCGTCGGTTTGCCCACAATTCCGCGGATGTGCCTTGGAAAGTCTAACAACCGCTAGCCATCTTCAAGTTCGTTGGTTGGATGTGTGCGTGGGCCGGCAGGCAAGGATGGAGGGCGGGATAAGAAGAAGAATTTTTCAATATGCAGCGGCAGTCCAAAAAGATCGGTAAGATTGAGCTACGTCAAGCCACGCGCATGCCACGCCCCCTCCCCCTCCCCCCCATGCCATGCCGCCTTGACGATAGCCTCACGCCCACGGCGCGAACTCGCCGAAGTTGACAATACCCCAGTGGCGTGAGGTAGAGATGCCGCTAAGACGCTGACAACCCCCCCTCATTTTCCCTCGTTTGCTTTGGGTACTTCCACCAGGAGCTGGACAAGTACCTCTTTTCGAAGATACTTTGGCATTTTAGCCCCCTTCCAAGCGGTGCTCTGGGTACGGGGAGGGGAGGGGGAAAGCACGGTTGTCCCCCCTTCATGACAAGACCCTGGGGGCGGAATCGAGTTCTGCTCATTGATCGATGATCGTCATCTGGGGCAAAGAGTGGAGACCGAAGGAGGGGGCCGTATGGTGAGATGTATGCGTGTGGCGCCCCGATCGCCTCTTCGCCTCGCCGTGGCAGACTCTTGTTGGAAACTTGGCGGTGCTGGATGCGAGAGGAAGTATGCCATTGGAGTGTAAAGAAAGCCATATTGTTGGGTTTCCAAAGCTTACACATCCAACATTCCAGCGCTCAAGATGGTGACACAAGCCACAGCAAACACCATCCTCGAATCGAAACCATACCTGGACCACCATCAAACCATAAGGCTGTCAGTGTCTAATTGGTCTTGAAAGTCGGAACGTCAACATTTTCCGTTGTGATCACGTCTCTTTGGGGAGACATGTCTCGGCCGTCGACGCTTTCAAGGAAGTGCGGTATTGCTGACATTGAAGACAGGCAGCTGCTCTCACACTGTTGTCATGTAGCCTTGAGTCGGGCGCGCTGATGAGAGCCTCGTGCCGAATGTGGTAGCGCGTAATTCTGACGTGATAATGGTAGTGATACCAAAGGCCCAAAGTTGGGTGGTTAGCGTGAGGCTAATCAACGTAGTGTCCGCTGTCCAAATGCCTCCAGGTACGACGTTGATATGCGGTGCCTGCTGAACCTGACCACACCTAGTTGCTCGTGGCTCAGCCAGCCACCGTTTCGGAGGGGCTGCTGAAAAGAGACAGTAACTCGGCTAGCGGCTAGAAATAGGAAGAACCCCAAATCGCTCTTCTTTGCCGACGGAAGTTTCTTTTTCTCCATTACAAGGGTAGCTGGGGCGTAAGCATGCGCCGCAGCTCTGCGGCGGCCGCCCGAGGCACTGTAACCGGGGCCAGAACTAAGGCACATCCTCGTTTCTAGTGGGGGTTTGTCCAAACAGAGTGCTTGGTCGAAAAGAACTTCTCAAGTGGTTTGTTGTCAGATGCGGTATTTGCCGCAATGGAGGCTCTGCGACGGTCAAACTCTCGACGGACTTGTCGTTGAAAACGGCATGCGATCTGCTGTGGGGTCAGAAAGACCCTTGGCTTGCCCCGACATGAGTCACCTGATGCCCAAAGACCTCGTCTGACAAGTGAACCCTGCCAGTCTTACTGGCGTGGAACTGGGTCGAAATGCAATGAGATAGTCGTATTCGCGTTCTTATCGTTGTTGAATTAACCGGTTGGACGGGTGGCGCGGCTGGTAATCAAGCTGCGGACAGATCCAGTGGACTTTCTGGCGTAGTGTTCATCCTCAGTCGCGCCTTGGAAGGCTGATGACTTGCGTCAAACTACAAGTCGAAGCTGGTCTTGTATTACTCAAAGCCTGCTGTACCTCAAGTGTAATACTCTAGCAGCTGTGGAACAATCTTCTTGCCATACTTGAGTCTCTGCAGTGGAGGACCCGATACGGACACACGCTACATGTTCTAGACCAGATGCTAATAATGGACTGTTTCGGTGCCATGATTCTTGAGGCGTGTCGATTGATCGCCATCCGATTAACGCAAGGTAGCACGCGGATCCAGTAGCTGGTGTCAGCCCTAAGCTTCTCTGGGTGACGGTCGCAGCATGTTGGCCCTGTCGCAACCCTGTGGTGTGAGTGCGTTTACCGAAGTCCCAGGGGCCACTTGAAACCGACCTGGCAATGTTCACTTTGTGTGGCGTCAACTTCATCGTCTCGCTGAAAACGACTCAGCTTGGCTGCGTACGTGAACCCTCCGGTTGGTTCCAAGGGACGTTGGTGCGGGCCGGTGATAGGACCTCTTCAGGTGATCTAAAAGCCGACGATGCCGCTCGGGTCATGTCCGCGTGAGGTGGCAGAAGACAGGGTGGCATCCGCTGCATACCTCACGCAAAACGTGACGGCCTCATGTAAGTTGCTGGGGGACTTTCAGAGTGCGAGCACCCCGCTTCACGATGTTCTTCCGTGGTTCGCTCTTGGCAATCTCTCAATGTAGTGCACTCCGCGAGTCGATACAGGTTTCTGATTTGTGGGACAGGGGCACATGCAGATGTTGCCCGGCAGCGTAAGCAGTGTCAGCACTAGGCCCGACGCGGGACTTGGGTGACATGAAGCAGGACGGCTGGAGATCGTTGGGAAGGCACAGATGGAGGGTCAGGTTTCTCCAATTCCCTGCGAATCTAATAGTTGTGGATCAATCGTGGTCCAATGTCGTGCTTGATGAGATGAGTCGAACAAGGGCGTACGGAACGGCTAGGAGGCGTCGATAACCGAGACCAAGACCTCGACAGGCCACTCTATGGGTTGGAGTCATACAGCAGAAGGCCGATATTGATGGAGGACTCGGGCCGTGATGTCGTCTAGAATCTTGGACGTGGTCGGTCCGGAAAGTCAGGGAAGCACTGTGGCACTCCGAAAGGAGGAAATGAGGTGATGCAAAGAGATAAGATGCTTCCAAGATGAATGCGAGGCAGCAACGAAACAAGTTAATCTCTGCAACGGAGGTTGGAAAACCCCTCATTAGTGTTTTGCCGCTGTTGACGGCAGGTATCCGGGGTATTGCTTCGAATTCCGTGAATGTCACAATTATCTGCATGAGATGGACTCCTGGGTCTGTCGAAGAATTTCCCGCCAGAGACTTCCAAGTTGCCCGAGTGTCATAGCTACACCCCCCATTGATCTTCGCAGGGATAATAACGGAACTGCACCTTGAACGGCAGCTCGTGCTCCCGCACCGCTCCAACAGCCCATTAGGGCTACTGCAGGTCGTCTCATGCTGCATGGAAGCAATGCCAGTAGAAAACCAGCACACCGTAGGCACTCGTAACTGAGCCAACCAAAGGGGCTCCTTCGGACAGCGGATCCCACGGTTGTCGAACCCGAGGTCAAAGCGTTGCTCGAGCTGACGGATGATAGCCGGCGCGGTTCAAGTTAAAAGCACACGATGCAGCCGGCCTGATTAGGATGCAACTTCCCTGTACATGGCTTGGCGCAGGTGTGATCCAGATATCAAGAGCATTTGATGTGAGGGGGTGGGACCACAGCAGCCGTGACGAGCTGCTGGGAACTGGGATGCGGCGGTTGAAGTCGATGACCAGGCAGGCTGACGTTGGTGGATGTGACATCGCGAGACGCTTGCTGTGGAGCGTACAAGCCGCCAGCCTTGATGGAATGTGAAGGTGCCTTTTAGTTACCTGGGGCGCCTTTGGGAACCGAGGGAAAGAAGTTGGGCTGTTGGAGGCGCTCCCGATTCCTCTTGGCAATCTCCATTTGGCGCTTTTTTTCGAGCCTCATCCCATAGAAGTTCCTGACGGCAGATGGTTAGCGTCGCATCGGCATATGCAGGACCAAGAGAACATCTACTTGTGGAGTGCGAATACTCGGGGCTCTTCTTCCGAGGATGGAGTTTCTGTGCCGGCACCGTCCTGGACAACTGTTAGCCGAAGCTCGGGGGAACAAGGACGATGCCCCGGAGTATAGTCCGATACCCACGGCAAGGCTGGGGCTTTTACCTTTTCAGCAGCCTTGCTGTCGTCAACCTTCTTCTCGTCGTCAGCCTTCTTGTCGTCATTGTCTTTCTCTTTCTCCTTCTCCTTGTCTTTCTCCTTGTCCTTGTTTGTCCTTTCGTCCGTCTCCTTCTTCTTCTTCTGCTTCTCTTCGTACTCTTTCTTGACCCGCTCAACTTCTTCTTCCATCTCCTTCTTCTTCTTTGCTTCGACCGCCTCTTTGTCAATGATCGGGGAGCAGAAGTTCTTGTCCTTCAAATGGCTTGGGCAGACGTAGAAGAAGTCCTGAGACAGAGTCAGACGTTGTCATCATTGGGCATCGCAGCAAGCGTGTCGCCTACCTTCTTCTCGTCGGCAACAAGAACGCTACTCGTAGCTCGATAGCAGACGTCGCATCCCTTGGCGGCATTCTCAGCTACCTTTCGGTGGGTGTAGACATTAGCGAACGACATGGTGACGGCAAACAGCTTCGGGCGCTGCGAATGCGGCCGGGGAATTGGTCGTGGGAGACGTGAACAAGCGCGGAGACAGTATCAGCACAGTGTCCAGCCACGCGGCTGAGTGTGGTCAAACGAAGAGGGGCTGGCGCGTAACCGTCGCGTTTAGGAGGCAGAGGTGAAGGTGAAGGCGTGACGTCGGAGGTGACGATGACAGGAGGTGAGGTTCTTGTGCTGGTGGGGGCGAGGAAGGAGCCGGCATTGGGCACTGGAAACCGCGGGGTGGCTGCTTCTCAGTAGGTACCGACTGTAGGCGGTTCGGGCTTTCAGGGGAAAACTGAACCCTTCGGATGGTCAAAGCTCCCCTTAGCTCACGAGAAGGTCTCAGATAAGACAAGGCTGAGCTTCTGCGTCTCCGACAACAGCTCCGATAATCAAAATTTTGCGGGTACAGATGACTCAAGAACCTTGCAACTCTCCAGTGTCTCCCCCTCCCCCTCGCTGGACAATTGAAAGACTGCACTTGATCTAAAAGTCAATTGAGTCACTGGCTTTGAATTTCTCTTCCTCAAGCTGCTGCCAGTTTCTCGTTCTCCACGAATACCAATTGGATCCCCCACGACCGAATAAACCTCCACACAACTGCCACGATGGCTTCAGGCTCAAAACCGGCGGAGAACAAGCTGTGGGGAGGTCGCTTTACTGGTTCGTTATCGCTTTTGCCCCTCCAATGGCTGCGAGCGAGGGCATTCGCCCCTCATCGCATTGACAACTGCTCGATACCAACATGAAACTGACGACACACAGGCGGCCTCGATCCCCTCATGGAGCAGTATAACGAGAGTATTCACTTCGACAAGCACCTTCACAAGCAGGATATCTACGGCAGCATTGCCTTCGCCCGCGCAAACTTCACCAACGGCATTCTCACCCAACACGAATTCGAGGAGATCGAGAGGGGCCTGCTGGAAGTTGAGAAGGAATGGGAGGCTGGCAACTTCAAGATCGTCCAGGGCGACGAGGGTACGCATGCTGCCGCTACTGCAAGAAAGTCAATGAGGATACTGACGCTGGAAAGACATTCACACTGCCAACGAGCGCAGGCTTGGCGAGATCATTGGCAAGGACATTGCCGGAAAGCTTCACACCGGCCGAAGCCGTAACGAGCAGGTCGTCTGCGACATGCGCCTGTGGCTCCGTGACGAGCTCCGTAAGCTCGAGGAGCACCTTATCAGCTTCTTGAGGGTCACCGTCGACCGAGCAGAGAAGGAGATCGACTTCATCATGCCCGGTTACACCCATCTGCAGCGCGCTCAGCCCGTCCGCTGGAGCCACTGGATGCTTTCCTACGCCGTGGCTTTTGCCGACGACCTTGAGCGCCTCCGCGAGGTCATCAAGCGTGTGAACAGGAACCCATTGGGCTGTGGTGCGCTGGCTGGCAACCCCTTCAACATTGACCGTGAGGCCATGTCCAAGGAGCTCGGCTTCGAGCGCCTGCTGTGGAACTCCATGGCCGGTGTTGCCGACCGTGACTTCGTCACTGAGAGCCTCCAATGGGGCTCCATCTTGATGCAGCACATCTCTCGCTGGTCCGAAGACCTGATCATTTACTCCTCCGGCGAGTTTGGCTTCGTTCGCCTCGCCGATGCCTACTCAACGGGAAGTTCCCTCATGCCGCAGAAGAAGAACCCGGACAGCTTGGAGTTGTTGCGCGGTAAGAGTGGCCGTGTCTTTGGCCAAATGGCCGGCCTCATGATGACCCAGAAGGGTCTCCCCAGCACCTACAACAAGGACCTTCAGGAGTCCTGGGAGCCCATGCTCGGCCACATTAAGACCGTCAGCGACAGCATCCAGATCGCCGAGGGCGTCCTCGCCACCCTCGACACCCAGCCCGAGAAGATGAAGGCGGCCCTCGACCCCTTCATGCTCGCCACCGATCTGGCTGACTACCTTGTCCGTAAGGGCGTCCCCTTCCGCGAGACCCACCACATTTCCGGCCGCTGCGTCGCCCTGTCGGAGAAGACGGGCATCCCGATGAACGAGCTCTCCTACGAGCAGCTCAAGGGTGTTGACGCCCGTTTCGAGGAGGACATTGCAGAGATCTTCAACTACGAGAAGAGCGTTGAGATGAGGGCTGCGAAGGGCGGAACCAGCAGGTCCAGCGTCCTCGAGCAGATTGCTGTCCTGCGTGCCTCTCTGCAGTAGACAGGCGGTTTGTTTTTCACCATCGAAAATGATTTGCGGCGTCCTAGGTTCAATGGCAGCGAGTACTAAGTAGGCCATGGGTTGGACGTGTGGGAATTGGCTACGACAAAAAGAAAACGGGAATCAAGAACTCTACAAACTTGGGATGAAAAGTTGGGAAGGACCTACGTGTGTTGATAGAAGAAGCCCCAAGACATTTTCCGAGTATTGATGAACAATGCCCATTGTCCCATTGGATGTTTGACGTGACGATTCAGTACCAAATGAGCCAGCAGCTTGGAGAAAAAAAGGGGGCGCCAGGTGAGCCAAACTGGAGAGGCACTTTAACCGAGTTAAATCCGCCAGCGGCAGGCAGTTTGCAGCACAGCTCAGTGCAAGGTTGTGCGCCGCCCATGCAGCAGCTCCAACACGTCACAACCCAAAAATTCAGATCGACGTCGCGTCAAAAAAACACCATCAAATCCGCCCAGTAAAAACACCACCGAATTTCCCGCTATCGTCCACTCACCCGAAATTCCATCTAAATCGTCAGGTCAACTCCCAGTACGCACTCTGGACGGAAAACACCTCAAAATTCCCACACCATGTCCGGCCTTGATAGCCAACGGCTGGGAGCCGTCTTCCACTCCCGGCCAGATATTCTGAAAGGGATTGCAAAGGCAGCTGGTACGTTTGGCAGTCCCAATTGCCCATATCCTGGCTTCCGAAGCACTCGAACTTACCGTGGCTGTCACCAGATACCCCCGACCGAGTAGCACTCTTCAATAACATCGCCAGCTTCGTACACGAACAAATTCACGGACCAGAGCCCGCCTCGAAGCGCAGGCGGGTAGACGAGGGCCCGGCAAATGGCTTCAAGTCCACAAATGCGAACGGAAAAGCTGCAGCCAGCGCACCGAAGGCTGCGTCCAGTCCTGGCAACGCCGCCGACGAAGATGTTCTCCTCGAGATCAAGGAGATTTCCGTCTCAGTACCCCAGCGCAAGAAATACGAGCTCTGCTTGACCGCAAACTACCTCTATGCGCGCGCTCCAGGCACCAGTGCGCCCGTGGAGGGCATCATCTACGCCTGGGAGGACATCGGTACGTTCCTCTTTCACCCGGAAAGACAGGCACCCGCAAACCAAAGCTTACCAATCGTACAGAATACGCCTTCTACCTCCCCGTGCCCGAAAAGACCCAGGTACAACACAACTACGTCCTCTTCCCCAGAGGAACCTGCCTGCCAACGAAAACGGCGCCCGAAAAGGAGGCTCTTGTCTTCACCGTTCCCTCGACGCCCCCGAAGCAAGGCACCATCGCAGGACCAAAAGCCAATGCCGCCGCCGCCGTCTCGGACACCTACCGCACCCTCTTCGACTGGGCCCTGACCACACATCTCAGCTCCGCAGGCAACAAAGCCGAGATCGTCGCCGCGGACCCGTCGAAATTCCACAGCCTCGTCCGCCAGCCGCACCGCCCCAACGAGAAGGCCGTGCACGTCAAGGCCTTCCGCGGATCCAAGGACGGATACCTCTTCTTCCTGCCCAATGGCATCCTGTACGGGTTCAAGAAGCCGCTGGTCTTCCTGCCCACGGACCGCATCGTGGCGGTGAGCTACACCAACGTGCTGCAGCGGACGTTCAACATGGTCGTCGAGGTGTTTGGCGAGGGCGACGCGACGGAGGAGATTGAGTTTGGGATGCTGGACCAAGAGGACTACGCAGGCATCGACGAGTCCTACGTCAAGCGCCACGGGCTGCAGGACCGCAGTATGGCGGAGCAGAGGAAAGCCAAGATGGAGCTCACGGAGAATCTGAAGGCGAAGAAGGGCGAGGACGCGGAGGCGGAGGCGAATGGGGACGCCGGGACAGGCCTGTCTGAGCTCGCGAAGGCGCACCTGGAGGCGGAACAGAATCTTCAAGATGACGAGGATGAGGATGAAGAGGATTACGACCCTGGCAGCGAGGGGGACAGCGAGGGGTCTGGGTCCGATAGTGACGATGACGATGACGATGACGACGATGATGAGGGCGATGACGATGATGAGGAGATGGATGATGGCGAGGGCGAGGAGTAAGATGCTTGTTGCTTGCGATGGCGCGGAGCTAGCTGTGAAGACATTTGGTTGCGGTAGACTGCCGCGAGATTTGCGAAGTGTATGATATCACGCCGTCGAACAGTGACGGACACCGACGTCTCTGCAAACTGGCATGTAGAGAGAAAAGCGCATTAGGTAGCCCGGGATGAATACAGGGGTTGGTCACGGAGCAACATTACGTATCTAGCCGTTGTGGTCGGTCCCTGACATGGCTGCCACCGCCGTTCGTGCAAAGACCTCGATGCCCTCACTCCACTTGGTCTTCTCAAGAAGGCAGTGTTCTGTGAGAATCAATCGGTAAGAGCACCCTCCAATACCGTGCAAGCGTCTATCTCAGGGCGGCGAGAGATGGATGGTGCGTTTTCTCCCTCTCTCTGCCCTCTGCCCCCTTTTCTTTTTCTCGGGGAAGCGGTGGGGATGGGGGGCCAAATCTCGTTCTACGGGGCCATCTGCCACTCCAGAGACGCCGATTTTGTCATCACGCAATACCCGAGGCTCGTGACAATATGCCATCTTAGGATATTGTTGAGGCATGGTCGGCCTTGATAAGGTGCTTGTCGGTATCATGTTCGGTCGTCTGGAATACATACAAAGCTGGAAACGTCAAATTATGGTCTATGATGATGGGCCAGGCTGTTGTCTGCGATACTGGGCGCATTACTTTGGGACGCCGATTTGCCGTCTGAGGAAACCCGTCCCGAGACCCGGGCCCTTTCAGCATGTGGAAGGGGCGTTCGGAGTCCGGATGGCCGTTGATGGAGTTCCCCCATTATCCACACTATTACAAACAGAACCCGGCCCCTTTGGTATTGCCTGAGAACATTCAGTTATGCTACTATGTCCCTCAGCCTGGCGAGTTGAATAGTCCCGCTGCTCCTAGTCTTTTAAAATTCATTGAGGTTGTGATGGATGAGGCATACGCAAGCAGAAAATCTGCTGCCACTGAGAAGTCTGCTGGAAAGAGTCTTGTCGTCTGTTGATAGATTACTGTGCCCGCCATCAGATGTATGAATGCCTCTCAGTTTCTCTGCAAAGCAAATAGTGCCATGGGTGGACCGTCCTAAGGAGGTTTGACCAAGAAGTCAATGATGAGGCTAAGTGCTCAGCGGCCACCACGATTATGTTAGCTTGCCCTGGTCGATCTGACTTCCCTTAACTCCTCTGCAACTCCGGAGGCTCTCAACCTGATGGCCATCTCCGCGAACCTTGAGATGCTCCAAGTGTTCATCGTGGAATTACTTCATTCCGCTACAGATCAGTAAGCGCCATTACCATTATAAGTCGGTCCGACGGTGCAGCAAAATATCTGAAAGCCGCCATCACCATATGCCAGGTCGCTTACTGAAGCCAGGGCCCATTGGCCCACACCACGATGGCGGCTCACCTGAGCGCCAAGTAGCCGCATATTGCAAAATTGGGGATTTTAGCCACACATCGCGATTGCTTGAGCCTGCTTTCAATGTCGTTCGCGAAGTCTTGTCCCATTCAAGACAGACGTCCGAGGATTTGACGACGTGTGACATATCGCACGCTCTGGCCACGCTGAACATAGGCGCGCTATCACACAGTCGGCCACCGGAGACTGCAAACAGCCCGGCAGAATGAGACACGCCAGCGTTTCCCCCCTGTCGAGCAGAAAAGACCCCTTTGACAGTCAACAACGACTTGGCTGAGTTCAATGGGACAATTCGCGGGACTATCGGATACTCGGGCGCTACCTGATCTTAGCTCAGACCATAGAATATAAGAGACTCTGGTTTGCGCACTACTCAATGAAATGCTCTCAACATTGCAACAGTCATCTCATCCATTCAATCCGCAGCAAGAATCATACAACATGAGATTCCTAGCATGTCTTTGGTTGTACGCACTCTTTGGTGCTCTAGCCGAATCGCGCCAATGCACCGAACCACTCGTGCGCAAAGAATGGTATTTCGGGCAGAGCCTAACTTTGAGTGCTTGTTTGCTGACAATCTCAACCAATAGGCGGTCACTATCAATTGAGGAACGTTCGAGTTATATCGCAGCCGTGAAATGTTTGCAAAATAAAGAACCGACATCATCCAAAGCCACCCTCCCTGGCGCAACCAACCGATTTGAGGACATTGTGGGAGACCACATACTCCAAACCGTGGAGCAGCACTTCACCGTAAGTACCTAAGTCATGTAATGGCGACCGCTAACCAAACTCAGGGCACATTTCTCCCCTGGCATCGACTCTTTTTGTCTGACTACGAACAAGCCATACGACAGTGTGGTTTCGAAGGCGCCCAGCCATATTGGGACTGGTCTCTTGATGCTGAAGATCTTGGGGCCTCGGAGATATTCGATTCAGAGTCCGGCTTTGGAGGAAATGGCGAGTGGGTTCCAGGTACCTTGGAAGACCCCGAAGAAGGAGTCCCCGTCACTGCAGATGGCGTACCTGTGTCGTTTGATGGTCGAACAGGCGGTGGCTGCATCCCAAACGGACCTTTCGCGAACATGACGATTCATATGGGACCGGGAGCCAGCACAACATACAACGAGTGGTGTGTTAGACGGGACTTCATGCCGCAATTATTCAACGAATCGGCGCATTCAACCGTGATTTCTCGGCTGATGCTCCTGCCTGATTTTGGACAACTGACCCGTCAAGCCGAGCTTAGCGTTCATGGTGCCGGACATCCGGGCGTCGGTGGTTTATATGGAACATTGACTGACACCTACTCCAGTCGTAAGTCCAACATCTAGTTGCTGATGAATCTGCGAAGTAGTGCTAATAAGTAATCAAGCCGGAGATCCTCTTTTCTATCTTCACCATACCAATCTGGACCGACTTTAGTGGTCAGGGCAGTCAAGAGATCTATCTACACGACTCAGCGATATCGCTGGTCCTATCGTCCCCAATGATTGGACAAACGAGGTGGACCGCAACGTAACGTTAGACGATACGGTCTATGTCGGTGTCAGAACCCTCCGGAACAGGTTAGCGATAGAAGGGGGAAAGTAATAAAGGAGCAGCTAGGTTATATATAGAGAGCAGGTTATACGCTATAGAAAGGAAGGTAGATTTTAGTAATTTATCTTTTAACTTCTAACTATAGTTAACTCTTATAAGCCTTTACTTTATATTATATACCTATTAATAGTCTAAAATCTCTATCTATAAAAAAGACTAAACTAAAAGCTTAAAATACTAGCTTAAACTAGATATACTAAGAAAGTATAGTCTATATAGTAACTTAGTAATAAGATATCTTTACTATTAACTACTCTAAATATCTAGGATAAATAAGAAAATTAAGAATAGCTATCTAGGAGAAACTAAAGAAGTATCTAATTAACCCTAAAGAGAATATAGTAAAACTAAGAAAGTATTATACTTTTTAAACTAGAAAAATATAATAAACTCTTTCTTAAAAACTTTATATTAAATTATAAATAACTAAACTAGACTACTAGTAATTAACTATTAATATTATATAAAGAAAAGTATATCTTTAAAAAAGAGATATTTATTACTACTTATAAGGATTATTTATATAGGAAGTATACTAAGCTAAAGCGTTTTAGAAGTACTTTAACTACTCTAATATATAGATTTAGATATAATAGCCTTACTTTAGCCCTATCTAGTAAGATAGCTAATATTACTAGAGCTTTTATTCTTAACTATAAGACTATTTTACTGGAGTTAGCTAAATTAGGCTTATCTAGAGAGCTAGAATAAAGCTACTTACTCTCTATAAATAAACTACTAATACTTAGCTCTACTCTTATTTAGCTACTAACTTAGACTATTAATACTATCTTTTACCTCTTTTTATTACTCCCTTTAGTATATATAAGCAAATTAATAAGAGACCTTCAGAGCTTCTTATTTAACTACTATTATTACTTTAACTTATAAATATAACAGATATATACTAATTATAATAAAATAGTATATATAGTAAGCTACTTTTAAGGAAAAGTAAAGATAAACTAGATCTACTATATAAGTAAATAATAATACTAAGACCTATTATTTAAGATAGATTATATCTTATAAAAAGAACTAAATATATTCCTTTATAATAATCTATTTAATCTAGCTAGCTATAAAATAGCTACTAGTATATAACTTAACTATACTACTTAGAAATTATAAGAGAAAGTTAATAAGTTTGCTAGTTATATTAGTAATTTTAAGCTTAAACTAAACTATACTTCTACTAAATAGTAGTATATATTTATATTACTTAGTAAATTATAGCTATATCTATAATATACTATTATATTATAAATAATACTTCTATATATATAGAGAACTTATCTTACTAGTAAGGCGTATTAAGTAATTTATACTAGTAATATTTAACTACTAGATATTACTACTTATTAGCTTAATAAGATAGCTTTAGGCTAATACTTAGTAAAATAATAATAGTACTATAAGGATAGGCTTTTATTGCTATAGATCTTTATTAAGAGATATTACTTACTATAACTATTAGAAGTAAGGCTATATATTAAGAGACTGTTTTTAGCTAAAGATATAGCTTTAGTAGTATTATAACTATAGTAAAACAGGCTACTTAGTAAATATTTACTTTAATATAATATACTGTAAATATAATAAAAAAAGCTATAAAGCTACTAACTATACTACTTATAATATTATAAAGGAGTAGGAGGAGCTAGTAATAAACTCTAATACTATTCCTATATAAGTAATAGATTTATAGTAATAAGAATACTACTTAGATATCTTAACCTAGGTATATCTTAACTACTTCTAAGTAAAGCTAAAAGTACTTCTTAACTTAGAATTAGTAGCTAATATAATTAGTAGTAGCTTACTATATAAGTTTAATATAAACCTTTATATCTACTTAGTATATTAGCTTATAGATATAGATAACTATAAGATTATTATATTTAGAAGTTATTACTTATAACTCTAGATATCTAATAGTAATAATATTACTAAGATATAGCTATACTACTTTATTATAACAGATCTTTTAATACTTACTTTAATACTTAGCTTTCTCTAGCTAGAAGATATTAACTTATTTATAAACTAGTATTAAAAGAAGTAGTATTATCTAATCTATAAGTATTATATCTACTTAGATACTATGCTAAAAAGGCTACTTAATAAGATATAATATTCTATAATAGTATAAATTGCAGTTACTTCTACTATAGATACTATTATATTATTAGCTAAAATAGTAGAAAACTAGTAGTAATATTATAGTAACTTTAATAACTTATTCTTAGAGGAGAAAGTAGTTTCTTTACTTAACTAAGCTACTTATAACTATTATATTAAACTTAATAAAGTAGTGCTAATTTTTTAGGGCTCTATTTACTTCTTATTAAACTATAAGTTAGAGATCTTAAAGGATTACTTAACTAAAGCTAAAGCTAGAAGCTAGATATACTTATTAATAAGCTTTACTAGTATACTAATCCTATTTATATTAAGAAAAGAGAGTAAGCTATAGCTTTATATTAACTACTAAGTACTAAATAAGATTACTTATAAAAATAGAACTCTATTACTACTTATTAGTAAAATTCTAGATTATTTATTTAATATATTAGTTTTTACTAAGTTAGATCTAAAAAATACTTATTACTAGATATATATTACTAAGAGTAATAAGTAGAAGATAGTATTTTATATAAAATATAGCTAGTTTAAGTACTTTATAATACTTTTTAAGTTAACTAATATACTTACTACTTTCTAAATATATATTAATAATATTCTAAATAGCTTAGTAAATACTATTTATATTATCTATCTAAATAATATCTTAATATATAGTAATAATTATAAAGCTTATAAAGAGTATATATAGTATATTAAAGTAACTAAGGTAATAGAATTTGTATTTAAATAGTAATAAGTATAAGTTTTATATATTTTATATAGGCTTTTTAGGCTATATTATATCTAAGGATAGTATAGAGATAGAACTAATATATGTAGAAGCTATAATAAACTAACTACTCTTATAAAGTATTAAAGATATTTAAATATTTCTAAAGTTTACTAGGTTTTATAGATATTTTATTCTAAACTATACTAAAATTATTATACTATTAATAGACTTATTCTAAAAAGTAAAGCTAGGAGTTTAAAAGCTTCTATTACTAGTAATAATAGCTTTTAAGTAGCTATTAAAAGCTTTTATTAAGGCGTCTATACTATAGTATTTTAACTTACTACTACTTACTTATATATAAATAGATATATTATTTTAAGCTATTAGTATAATAATTACTTAGTTATTTAATAGCTATTAATATCTTATTACTTTTTAATTTTAGAAGCTAATAGATATTAAAAGCTACTATAGAATAAAAAATATAGAGCTACTAGCTATTATAGATACTCTAAGGAACTAGTACTATTACTTAGTATATAGTACTTCTAGAATTATAGTTTTTATAGACTATTTTAATTTATAGTTCTTAGATATAAAGAAGAAGCTAAATAGAAGATAGCTATACTAGCTAGATAAACTAGTAATATTTAATATTAATATATATTTTAAACTAGGGGAAAAGAACTTAGTAGATAAGCTATTAAAATAACTTAATTATAAGAAGCCTGAATTAGTAAATAGAGCTTATAAGCTACTAGAAGATATAAAATACTACTTAGCTCTTACTAAGAAGTTATAAATACTACTATATATAGTAATAATATTAATAAAGTTTTTATACTACTAAAGTAGTATTATTAGAAATAAGAAGCTAATACTAAAGTAAAGTAAATAAAAGAGGTTAGAAGCTCTAGCTTAGGATATAGACTTAGAAGAACTACTTAAGAAGTATAATAAAGCTATAAGCTTAAAGTATTAGAGTAGTAGTATAATATATAAAGCTATTTAAGCTTACTACTAGGATTATAGATTATAAGCTATTTATTTTATAGGTACTAGCTAATAATAAAGCCTTTAAAACAGTATATAATAAGAATTAGTTATTAATAATAGGTTAGTTATTAGTAGCCTAGTAGAAAGATATTTTTATTTAAGAATATTAGTAGACCTAGAGGTACTAATAACTATAAAAAGCTAGAAGCTATCTATAAAAAAACTAGAGCTATAATATAAGAAACTACTTTACTTTAGTAACTATATATATATTCCTCTATACTATAGTATTTAGAGGAAGTTATTAAAGCTTATTATAATATATTTATAGTAAGGTATTATAGTATTAAGTAGATAATAATATTGCTTAAGTAATATTACTACTAGGACTTTATAAGTAAAAATATTAAGAGCTATATTAATATATATATAGTATACTAACAGATAAAGCCCTACTATTATAAGCTTTATAAGCTACTAAGACCTCTTTTTATACTATAGTAACTATAATAAGAGATATCTCTTAACTTTATTACTAGATTACTTATATTAATAATACTACTAGGTTATAAAGTATATAATATAGTACTTATAGTAGTTAATTAGCTAATAAAATATAGTATATATATTATAATAAAGTTAATACTTACTACTTAAAGCCTTACTAATTTACTTTTTACTAAGGTCTTTAAAATATTTAAAATACTTAAGAGTATTATCTCTAACTAAGGTTCTCTATTTATAAGTAAGTTCTAGATATATCTCTGCTATCTCTTAGCTACTAAGAAGTAACTTAGTATAATATTCTACTTTTAGACTAATAAATAGACTAAATAGTAAAACTAATATTTAAAGTAGTACCTATAATATTTCTATATATAGGATTAATTAGATTAGGTATAATAACTTCACTTAGTATAGTTTATATATAATAATATATAGTATTTAGCTATTAAAGTAACGCTTTTAGAGGTTTTTTTTAGGTTTCTTCTTACTAGTCCTATTAATATCAGCCCTAATATAGAGAAAGTAAATAAAAATACTATAGCTACTAAGTATATAAACTACTTTTAGTAAGATTAAGAAGCTTTAAAGCTACTTCTAAAGTAAGTATAGTAAACTTATATAGCTTAAGCTAATAAGACCTATATAAATAAGATATATAGTATTAATAACTTTATAATACTATTAGAAAGATATATATAATAATAGTAACTTAGCTAGAAGTTAGCTAATAAATATCTAAGACCTTTTTATATCTTAGCTATTATAAGTATATTAAGAATAATATACTAGCTAGATATCTCTTATTAATATTAGATATATAATATATTTTATATCTCCTTTTTAGAACCTTATAAATACTATAAGAAAGTAGTTTAATAACTACTCTCTATTAGTAATATTAATAGAACCTTTATATAAAGTAGATTATATTATAATATACTAAGGTTTTAAGAATAAAAGATAATACCTTATTAAGTAGTAAAGCTATAATAGTAATAAAGATATATAGGAACTAATATATTATATTAAAGATATAATACTAATATAGTAGTATAAAGAAGTAGTATTAATTAGGTAAAAGTTATAAAAGGACTTTATAGTTTATAACTAATAAGTAGTATTCTAGCTATACTAACTAACTTCTTATTTAACTAGCTAAAACTTTATATTTCTATTTAGTAGTAATAATATAGCTTCTAAGCTTTTTATATAGTATATTACTAGCTCTACTTATTTTCTTCTTAAATACTAAATATATACTAATACTATAAGTTAGTAGAGGTTTTAAGAGTAGAAGTAGTAACTTATATATTAAATAGTATTATAAAGTTCTTCTAGAGCTCTAATAATATAGCTTAAAAGCTTTTTAAGAGCTAGATTAAATAAAGTAAATATAGTATTATTAATAGGAGTAGTAAGTATAGAACTAGAAGTAGTAAGAGTAGGAAGTATAAAAGTAGTAGTTTTAAACTTAATCTTAGCCTAGGAAAGTAGAGTAATATAAATAATAGATAATATAGAGTTATAGTATAAAAGCATTTTAAATATAGTACTAGTAGTAAGCTAGTATTCCTTATAAACTTTAATAGATTAGTAATAGAATAGTATATAAATAGTAAGAAAGCTATAACTTACTTTATAATTATAGATATTATTATTAGATAACTTAGTAGTATTTTAGAGTAAGTTTATAGCTTTTTTAGTAAACTTAGGAGTTTAAAATAGTTAAGTTACTATATAAGAATAGAGAGAGTAAATAACTTATATTACTTAAGTAAGTATATCTATAAGATATATACTTAATATAGTAAAATCCCTTATTTATTACAGATTAGTATACTAAATAAAGTAGTAATAGCACTTAACTTACCTAGCTAGTTATAATACTTAATAGTAAGGTTAGTAGCTTTATAATAAATATAAGTAATATAATACTTATAGCTTATATAAATACTACTTACTTTAATAGCTTTCTTATACTTTTTATAGAAAGTTAGCTATATTATAATAAGTAGAAGTAGTATATATAAGGAGAATATATTTATAATAGAGTAGGTGAAGTTAGGAGGAAGGTATTTACTATTTCTACTACTACTCTTATTAAAGCTAGGAAGAGAGATGTCTAAAGTAGCTATAATATCTACTATAATAATAACTACTATTAAATTAGTAGTATATATAGGAGGAAAGTATAATAATAATATATTTTAAGAAATATTATATAAATAATATTTTAAAGTATATAATAATAGTTAGTAAAGAGGGAGTAGTAGTAATATAGCTAAAGTAATAATAAAACTTATAAATTAGTTTTAAATAAAGAAAAAGAAAGAAAAGAAATAAAAGGGTATATATTAATAAAGAATTAATTATTAACTTTAAAAAGTAAGTTACTAACTACTTTTAAAAAGTAAGTTAATTACTAACCTAGAAAGTAGGAGATATTAAAAAGAAAGAGTAATTAGTTAAAAAGTAGAAGTATTAATTAAGTATAAATATACCCTTAATAGTATAAATATAACTTATATATAGACTAGAGAAGTAATAACTATAGAGCGTTTTAATATTATATTTATTTTTAGGGATAAAGCTATAAATAAAAGAGTACTTTATTAAAACCCTCTAAAATAAGTTAGTAATAAAAAGGGGAAAGTAATAAAAAAGTAGCTAGGTTAAATATAGAGAGTAGGTTATATACTATAGAAAGGAGGGTAGATTTCAGTAATTTATCTTTTAACTTCTAACTATAGTTAGCCCCTGTAAGCCTTCACCCTGTGTCACACACCTATTAACAGTCAGCACCTCTAACATAACAGCACGCACAGTCAAACAACTAATAGATGTTCGCGAGGAGTTGTTGTGTTATACTTATGAAAATCTGTACTGAACACGAGGCCCTTACTAAAAGAAGTATCATCTTGGAGATTATGTCAACTGGCTCTGAAATAACTCCACTGTCGTAGCATCAATCACCAAAGCTTAGCCGGAATCATCGCTTGGTTTCATGGCGACGTAATTAAAGATAGACATGTAAAACACAGCAGCTCACGGTGTCCGGCTGCTGTCGGTGGGGGTTTCACTTTGTTGACTTCCGCCAACCGAAGCAAAAGAAACCCTCATCGAGTTCATAAACAAGAGTTTGTTTGCTATCACTCTTTCCTGTAAAGCTGAATCCGCAGTGACCACTATAGTCGAAAGACTCCATGAAAATCACGTGCAATCCTCACTTATCAGAACGACCGGGTCTCAGAGTCTTTCTTTAGCGACTGTATCAGAAAGTCCACGAGTCCTGTACAGGGAACGACACCACTGGGAAAGCTTAGATGGCTATTTACCGATAGCACGTGCAGTCTTGCAAACTCTTAACCATATATAGCAGGAGATTGAGATCGTGCACTAAGGACTTAGATGCTTGCAATCATTAATTCGTCGTATTTTATCGTCGTCGAGGCGTTTTCTTCTACATATTTCAGCGTAGTAGACGACTTCCACCACGCCAGACTCTGGAAAGCTTATAGACTTCGTACTAAAGCTGGTAAGTCAGCAAGGCCTGTGTGACTTACAACGAATAGCGCATTATACGGACAAAACAGCTCGGCTAGACTTATCAAAAAAAAAAGCTTACTAAGCTAATTAATGGCAATCGATTTGATTGGCAGAAGCTTCAACACTGTTTGTCTTATGAAGCAGTTATTATTCTGCAGGGTATATAGGTCTGCACAGGTGGTGTTATAGTCAGCTATCTGACAGTAGGGTCTGCTAATAGAAGCTAGAGATTGACGTCTTAAAACAGTACACTAAGGTTATTAGTCGTAAGTCGTAGGCTATATTATAGATCAGTAGTTAGAGGCTAAAGTAATTAATCTTAGACTTAATAAGTTATTCGCAGTGAAAGTAAGCTAAAAGTATCCTAAAAATAAATATAAAGTTAATTACTAAAGAGCTATAGAAGTCTAACTATAAGCTAGGCTTAGGTTATACTATATATAAGTTCTAAATAGTACTTTTTATTTATTACTAATTCTTTATTAAGTACTAGTAAATGCTTAGTAGTTATTAGTAAGTACTTAGTAACTCTAACTAAATACTTAGTAATCTATACTATTTACTTAGTCTTATCTTATTATTATATAACTTATATTATAGTTCTTCTATCTCTAAATAAGTTTTTATTATTTCTATAATCTTATAGTATAAATATCTTATCCTAGCTACTTAATACCTAAGTAAGTTATTTAGCTATTATCTTTATTTATAGGTTATAATATTAAGTCTTTTCTCTAAAAGTCTTATCTTTAAGACTTAGTATAAATAGGTTATTAGTCTTAAGTTAGAGATCTATTAATTATACTTTCTAATTTACTTATAATACTAATACTATATTAAGTTACATTCTTAAAAATCTTATGATTTCTACTCTTTATTATTATTATTCTCTTAATATTATAGAGAATAGTTTTAAAGTTATACTTTATTATTATTATTAGTCTAAGAGGTTATACTATAAAATACTACCTAGCTCTTTAGTTTATAGAGAGTATATTACTATAAGTAGTACTTATTATTTATATAATACTTTTAATAATATAATCTACTAATATTTATATAGTTTTCAGCCTATTATATTTTATTTATACTAACTTATATATAGTAGAATATTTAATAGTTAAATCTTAGCGTTTAAATAATAAAAAAGAAGAAACTAAGGAATTATTTCGAAAGAGAATAGAGGTACTATAAAAAGTATAAGCTAAAGTGAATAAAGCGTTTATAAAGCTAGATTATATTTATAAAGCTAAGTAAATAGTATTTAAAAAAGGTTATAAGAAGACCTTAGTAGTAGCTAAAGAAGAAAAGGTAGTAAAGCTTTCTTTTACTAAATCTTTTTTAATTCTTAAGGTATAGTTAGTAAATACTTTTAATATAATAAACTTAGACTCTATTTTAGTAATTAGAATCTAAATATTCTAAACTTTTTATTAGAGAAGTTTTAGTTAGTTTTAGTATTTCTAAGTAAATAAATAGTTTTCTTTATTATAGTCTATCTACTTCTATTAGTAATTTAATATCTATATAAGTATTTAATATATAGGTAGCTAGTAATATTTATTAGAAGTAGTATTACTAGTACTACTAGCGTTATTTCTCGTTCTTAGTATTATTACTAGTAAGTCGTAAGTTTATCCTTTATATTAGTAATATTTTTAGCTAGTTCCTATATATTATTTTTATAACTATATCCTTTCTACTTAATAAAGTATTAGTATCCTTTTAGTTCTTTAAGGTAGTTAATAATCTATTCGACTTTATACTCTAGTTTATTATCTTCTATAATAATAAGGTTATTTGTTTATAATCCTTATAGTACTAGTTTAAGTAGTAAGATATAGAATATTAGGAAACATTTTATTATATTAAGTAGGTCGAGTTTATAGTTAACTAGTAAGACTTTTTAGAGAATTCTAAAAAATCTAAGTTTTTTAAAGTTTAGTTTATTATTTAGTTATTTCGTTTTAATATTCTACTATATAAAGTAAGTACTATCTCCTTCTTTTAAGGTTAATCTTTTAATTTATTATTTATTAGTGAATTATACTATTTATTATTATATAAATTCGAGTTCTTTATATATATTATCCTAGATATCTTTAATTTATCTAATAGTAATAATAGCTTTTAATACTACTAGGCTAGTATAAAGTTCTCTATAAGTAGTTAGTTTAAATCTATAATTAAATAGAAAAGAGATTTCTTAATACTTTCTCTAATTATGCTATTATAAGCAAATTAAGCTATTAGTAGTAGTACTACCTAATTATCCTGATTATAATTAATATAAGTATAGAGGTAAGTTTTAAAGATCTAGTTAATTCTTTCTATTTATCTATCAGTCTATAAGTAAAATATAGTAGATATAGCTTGCTTAATACTAAGTTATAATATAACTTTCTAAAATTTTAAAACGAAGATCTTATTTCTATCTAATATAATTTCCTTAAGTATTCTATAATTAGCAATAATATATTTAAGGAATATAAGTAAATTCTTTAGTATTACTTACTTCTTTATATAGAATAAAATAAGTATACTTTATAAGTCTATTAATATAATAAAAATACTAAAAATAACTCCTATAAAGAGTTCTTAAGACTTCAGTAGCTTAATAATAAAGTTAAGTAATATAGAATACTAGGTAGTTTATAGTATAAGTAAAAGTTATAACAATTTATAAGGTTAGTATTAGGCTAATTTGCTTTTTAAGCAAACTTTATAATCTTTAATTACTATTATAATATATTCTCTAGTAACTTTTTCTCTATATTATTATTATAATTATTTCTAGGTTTTTATAATTCCTTAGTAACTATATACTAATAAGCTATAAAACTTCTTAATAGCTTTATTATTTAGTTTACTAGTTAGACTAGCTATAAATTATCTAGTTATTATTAGAAGTTTTATAGTAGATACTAGATCTCTATTCTTATTATATTTAAGAATTACTTAGGTTTTATTTAGTACTAAGATATTATAGTCTAGTTATTAACTAAAAATATTAGCTCTACTATTTTCTACTCCTTTCTAATAAATAATTTAGAAATTAAATTCTAAAAAGAATTCTAACTATCTAATTTATTATTTATTAAGTTCTTTTAAAGTAGTAAAATATACTAAGTTCTTATAATTAATATATATAAATACTTAGTAAATAGTTTTTAAAAGTAAAAGTTATTATTCTTTAAAAGCTTTAATAATTACTATAAGTTCTTTATTATATATTTAGTAGTTAAGTTCTAGTTTATAGAGTTTATAGGAAAAGAAAGTATAAAGATATAAATATCTTTCTAAGTCTCTCTAGAATAGTTATACTCTAAAAGTAAAATCTAAAATATCTATCTTAATTCTAAACTATTCTTTTAAGTTAGAGATTATAAGACTAGTTTATTTATAATATAGTTTTTAATTATCTAGAAAGCTATATTTTAAACTTTTTTCTATTTAAATAGTTAATCTTTATAGCTTAGATCTATAAAAAGTATATTAATTTTTCTATAGAGTCTAATAAACTTTTAATAGAAGTTAATAAATCTAAAGAATTCTTAGACTTTTTTAAGGTTTATTAGTATAAGCTATTCCTTAATAGCTTAAACTTTCTTTTTAAATATTAATATATCTAAAAATAATAATAAATCTAAAGTATTCTACTTTCTATATATAATATATTTTTCTCTAGTTTAACTAAAACTTAGTATCCTAAAAAGCTTATAATATAAAGTATATATATTCTTTATATTATTCTATTATAAGTAAGAAGATAAAGATATTATTAAGATAGATAATTATAAAGATATCTATAAACTTTCTAAGAATTTAGTTAATTATATTCTAAAAAGTAGCTAAAGTATTAATAAAACTAAAAAGTATAATAAAGTACTTAAAATATCCTCTATATATTCTAAAAGTAGTTTTCTATTCTTTTTTTTTCTTTATTCTAATAAAGTTATAAATATTTTTAAAGTTTAATACTATAAAGTAGTTAGCTCTATAAAAAAGTTATTATAATTTATTAATTAAAAGTAATAAGTATTAGTTTTTAATTATTATTTTATTAAGTATTTAGTAGTTAATATATAGTTATAATTTACTATTTTTCTTAGGTATAAATAAGATTAAACTTCTTACTAGTAATATTAATTCTCTAATATAGCCTTTCTTAAGGTTTTTATTAAAGTATTTATTAAAGGCTTCTATCTCTATTAAGTTAAGTCTATAAATTTTATTAAATTTAAGCTCTTTCCCCTCTTTAATAAGGATTTTATAATTAAAATTTATATATAAAAATAATATTATTTCTAGTTTAGCTATAAAAAGTTTCTTATAAACTTTATATTTTTTTAGAATAAATAGAAATAAGTTATTCTTTTATTTAAAATCTATTATCTTTAGTAGTTATAATATAGCTTTTTTTACTTTAAAGTAGTAGATATATTATTTTACTACTCTATATTTTATAAATCTATTTAAAGCCTAGGTTCTATAGAGCTATTTAAAAACTAGATTATTATTATTCTAATAGAGTTAGCCTATTCTCTAATCTATTTATAAGTTATTTTTCTTAAGCTATAGTATTCTTAATATAATATTATAATTACTAAGTTTAGTAATATTAAATTAGAGTTATTTATTTCAATCTAAGTAACTTATCTTAAAAGGTATAGTCTTATTTCTAATAGTTCTTCCTTTATACTAGACTTATTCTCTTTCTATATTACTAAGTTAGTATATATATTCTTTCTTTTACTATAGTAGTTATAGTTAGTTTACTACTTATAATAATATAAAGTTTATTTCAGTTCCACTGTTAATTATAATAATAGCAGTATTATTATTAATTATTACTATAAGTTATAGATATATTTTCTAGTCTAGAGATACTAGATATATAAACCTTATTATTATTACTTATTATAGTCTTTTATTAATAAGTAAGTCTAGTTTTTTAACTACTCTAATTATCTAGGGTAAATAATCTGTTTTTCTTCCTATTAAGCTTTAATTAGACTATTTTCTCTAATCTTAGTATAAGAGATATTAAGTCTATTTTTTAAGGTTCTCTATACTTAAGCCTTATCCTAATAATAGATTTAGTAGGCATCTTATTTATATTCGTCCTATTATATAGTATTATTATATTAATATCTTATAGGGAATTAGAGACTTAGTCTAAAGATAATAAAGTTATTTTTAAATAGTATTATTATCTATCTAACTATTATTAAGATAGAATAGATTTCCTAGATAGAGTTATTATTATATCTTCTAGAGTAGAACTAGTACTTATACTTATCTCCTATATATTCCTTATATTTATTAAAGATATACTATAGCTAGAAGAAAGTCTAATAATATTAGTATTAAGTATAAAAGGCTAGGTAGTCTTTTATATAGAGTTATAAAGTATAGTTTTTATCTTATAGATCTACTAAGATACTATAGAAATATTATTACTACTTATTACTAAATATATTAATTTCTTAGTATTAGATAAGTTATTTAGTCTTTCTTTTATTATTAGATTTCTCTTTAAAGCTAATATTATCTATACTAGAGATAAACTTATAAGTAATCTCTACTTAAGTATATTAGTAAGTAATATTATAAGGTTTATCTAAGTTATAAAGGAATTCTTCTCTTTTACTAAAAGTTTAGCTATTAGTGAAGTTAAATAGTTACTACTTAGTTATAAGGTTATACTAATATTTAGGTTCTTTATTAGATTCTTTTTTAACTTATTCTTTAAGCTCCTAGTTAATCTATTTAATCTTAGTAAGGTTTCTATATATATTCTAGTATTATTTAAGATATATTATTAGGGTACTAATCTAGTAATACTATATAATATTATTTAGCTCTTCTTAGGCTTATTATAGTTAAAATATCTAGGCTATTTTAAGCTATAGAATATTTTATTTATTATTAGTTTCTAGCTTTTATTCTTAAGTAAAGCAATTTAAGGTATTATAGAAAACTTATCTTTATATATTAATAATTTATAGTAATAATATACTAATAAGTTTAAGTTATTATACTTAAAGCATTTTATTAAGTTATTTAGTAGTCTTTTTAACTATTTTATTATAAAATTATAAAGCTATTATAAAGGTCTTAGTTTTAGCTTTAAAGATAGTTATATTATAACTCGTTCTTCTATAGTTAAGGTTATTAAGCTAGTATTCTAAAGCTTCTTTACTACTACAGTATATAAAGCATTTATTATTATAGTATCCTATCTATATAAAGGATATATAAAAGGTTTTAGTTATTATACTGATTTACTTAGTTCACTTAAGTACTAGTTTCTAGTTAAGCTTCTTAAGTTATCTATAGTCTTTAGTAATATACTTTATTTTTTTATAGTTATAGTATTTAAGGTTCTAAAGCTTCTTACTAGTATCTTTAGTAGCTAGGCTAAGGTCTATAGGTCTACTATATTACTTATAAATAGTACTTTATTAGTTATTATTCTAGTTATTATAAGGTTTATTATTATTCTACTAGTTATTAAACTTTTGCTAAAGTTACTACTAATATTTATAGCCTAAGTTTAAGTTTTAGTATTTATTACTTTATTCTTTTTATTATTTAAAAAGTTAGTTATTAATCTTAATAATAAGTTCAGTATATTAGAAGAAGTTATTAAATTAATTAACTTTAATAATTTTATTTTTAACTTTATCCTTAAGTTCTTAGTAGAATATAAAGATCTTAGTTTTTTTAGTAAAGTTAAGTTAGATACTAAGTTATCTAAAATTAGTAGAGTAGTTTTTAGTAGACTTAGTCTATTAAAGCTATAAAAAGTCTTACTTAGCTTATTATTTCTTATCTAGATCTTAGAAAAGTAAATAAAATATATCTTTAAATCCCTAGAAACTAGTATAAATATTATAGGTTTTTATATATTTATTAAAAGTTTTATATTTAAAGTATTCTTTTTAGATTAGTTCGAACTATTAAAAGGCTTTTCCTTAAAAATAAGTAGCTATATATACTATTTTCTTAGTCTTATTAATAAAATCTCTATAGTAGAAGTTCTAGTAGTTCTTAACTTAGATTAAAAATCCTTTAAAAGTTCTAGAGGTTCTATTATAAATAATAAGTATACTAAGCTTAAGTTTCTATTATTCTCTATAGAAAAGTATAGTAATAATATTAATAGTAACTTAGAAAGTATTATTCTATTCTCTTAGCTAGAAAACTTCGTTTTTAAGATCTAGGATATATTAAGGTCTATTACTAAGTTCTTAGATTATTCTTTTAAGTTCTTAGAATTTAGTAATAGTATTATTATATATTTCCTAGATTTTAGTAATATCTTTATCTCTTTTCTTAACTTAGTTCTAGAGTTTATTATAGGTTTCTTTTTTAAAAATAACTTTATTATCTAAGTTAACTATTATTAAGACTTTTTTAAGTTCTTTAGCTAAATTCTTAATTAGTTACTTAGAAGAAGTAGAGCTTTTTAAAGTAAGTAATTTAGTAGAGATATAAGAAGATATTTTATACTATTAATAGGTATTAATAGTTAACTTACTGAATAGAAGTAATTAAAGTATTATAGTTAGCTATCTAATAGTAAGGTCTATTAATAGAAGCTAAAGCATTGCCTAAAGGGAAGTAAACATCGCCGAGCCAGCAAACAAAAGCACTGCCATTCTGACTCGGAAGTAATTTTTGTGTTCTGCCTGATTCTTTATAAAGTCTCAGCAATATCTCAGATGTAACCAAGTGTATATTTATGCCAAAGCATTCCCCATTTAATCTAGCATTGATCGTTCATGACTGAGCTCGGCCCGTCGAGAAAGGGCGCACATGCGTCTGCCTTATTTGAGCAAAATCCTCTCGATGAATGTGGCCAGTAGCATCCTGTGACTGCGAATTCTGCGTAGTTTCGCTGGGTACTGAAGGGCAGAATGTGCGATGGAATACTTCGTCAACTTTTCCGAACCTGATCTGCCTATTTCGCGTTTTATGGCTTTAGGGAGTTTTCGACATGGTAGATACGGGGGATTTCCGCCAGCCAAAGACCAAGATTTTGGTACACCGTCTAACGTGACAGGAACGGCAATCACGAACTGTGGACTTCCCCGGGAGGGCTACCAAGCCTTCTTTCAGAGACGCAGGCGACATGCGGAGCCGGGATACCCACCTTCAGCCGCAGGTGCGGCCGACCTCGGGCCGGGAGTGGGGCCTGTGGACGGGCAGAGCTCCGGTTCGCGGCAGTTACGTTGCCTGTGGCGGCGACAGCTTCACAGTTCCGGGCTGCCATTAGGTTTGTATCGTTTCAATCAATCTCATGAGGGAGTAGATCGTACAGGCAGTAACTCCATTTGCGATCTGCTCTTTGGAGCCGTCAAAGCTGACCATGACACTGTTGGCAGACTGGACGACGGTTAGACAGACGTCTGTTTGCGTTTCATACTGCCTCACTCCGTCTATTAGGTTTATTCAGACTGATTCCTTTGTAAGAACAGTTGCGGCCGAAATTTAAATCCTATTATAACAATTCCCATTGGCCGCCTCAAATCTAAAACGTCGATAAATTTATCCGGCTCTGAGCAAGTCCTTAAAAGGCATGAAGTAGCCTTCATGAAAGATAAAGGCTCACCGTTGCTTGATCATACATATAGAGCACTTTCAACTGTCAGTTCATCTGCAATGTAGAGAATAGCTCAAAGGCGATCTCGGTTTATACGCTGTCTGTTTAGCTCCTTAAATGTGGTTTAGCCGCATCACATGAGGGCAAAGCAATGTATACATTGTGAGCAGTAGCTGGGAAATTGTTATGTTACTCTTTGCCTCGCTCATCACTGCCCTGAGACATAACATAGCTTTGAAGTTCTGCTTGAGTGTAGTAAAACTTCTGTTCTTATGTATCAGGTGTAGGCTCCACAACTCCGCGGGAGTATCTCATGGGCCTTTACATAGTGGTGAGGAATGAAACAATGGTCTTCAACATACATGGATATTTGATTCGCATACTTGGCCATAGTCGCGGCATGCCGACTAGGAGATGTCGGCCGATCTCTTTCTGCGAGCCAACGAGCGGCTGATGACACGTTTGTTCCGCTTTTTGTTTTGTTGGTTACATCGGACGGTGTTAGATTGCTTGCATGGCTTCCGTTACCACTCGTCACAACTCCTTAACGGACACTTCTGTCACATTAGGATGTTCACAGGCAGTATTTTGTGTTACTGGGATACGCGCTTCAAAAAGTCTCCCTCGCGAAACCAAACTAATTATCGGAGATACCCCATTGGGCTCGAGATGACGAAATTACATGTCTGTGGACCCAAAGGCTGCCAGGCAGTTGTGGACGGCTTAGGGCGCAAGCTTTGGCATAATGTATGAATTCCAAAAGATTCCAAAAGTAATATGATGGTACTTCGCTATATTCGGTCGAGCGGGTGTGTAGAAACGTTATTATTTGCCTTACTCTCGGATTTCACAGAAAGCAGAGTTTTCCGCATGACTTGACTATTCTCTACATTGGTCATCTTCCTGCTTTACGGGATGTAGTCTTCTTCAATTAGGTTATCAGATTCCCGGCACTACTCATTTCGTGTTATCCCGGTAGAGTGGTGTTGCACACAGCACCAACTCGTAGTAATTACAACTTGATGGTTCGGCCCATTTTCACTGCACGTGTAAAGATTGGAACCGGAGAGCGTGGCCAAGATACGGCATCTCACTGGGCACTTTTTCGTGTGTAAATGTCCTTCACATCCGTCAAATCCGACGAACGTTGGTACGTTTCCTCTCATCTAAGGATATCTGCAATTTACCAAGAAGCTATTGTATGGTTCGTTCTCCTGTCTCGGTCGTACTGAAAATATGGAAGAGCACAATGACATCCAACACCACTTGGCGCACGTAGCCAGACGAGTATTTCTCATCTCACCTTGGCGTCTCGCAGCCACTGAGACCACGGACCGCCCAAGCCGACAACATTGCGCTAGTCTCAACGCGAGCCAGACACTGTCGCTTTGGCCCATCTAAGATTGCGAGGCGTGAGTGATTGGCCCCGACCGAGACGTGGCTGACTTCCCTCCAAATTTCCCGTCAGCACTAGACTCGTTCCCGCTGACAGGTCCAAGCAAAAGGGCATCCCGCAGACTCCTTTTTCAAGACGAGAACGCCCGACCTGAACTCTATCAGACGTTTCCCGTCGTCTGCACTCAGCCGCCCTCTTTACAAGACCAGGCATAAGACCGCGACCTCAACACCATGGACGGCCCTTCGACGGACGGTGCCACGACGTATGACTGCATCGTCATTGGCGCGGGATACTCTGGCCTCGCAGCCGCACGACTCCTGAAGGACTCGGGAAAGAAGGTTCTTGTCCTCGAAGCGCGCGATCGCGTCGGCGGACGCGCAAAGACGGTACATCTCGAAAATGGCGATTACTGGGACGTCGGGGCGACGTTCCTCGGGCACAAGCAGGAGCTGATGTACGGGCTTGCCAAAGAATTCGATGTGCCCGTTTTCAAGAGCCCAACCGAGGGCAAGATCGTTCTGGCGTACCGGGGAAAGGCGCGCAGCTACAGCGGCCTGATTCCTCCCATGCGGCCGTGGGAAGTCCTCGACATGGGCATGTTTGTCCGAAAGTTTGAGAAGCTCTGCGACACCGTCAACATGGAGGAGCTGTGGAAAACGCCGAACGCGGAGGCTCTGGACCGTGTGACTGTGCATGAATGGATGAAGAAGCAGGCCTGGACGCAGGCAACGATCGACATGGGCAGCATGGCATTTGAATCAACCATTGGGGCGAACACATCCTGCATCTCCATGCTTCATGCCATGTTCTACTTCAAGGGGGCTGTAAACTTTACCTCGGCGTGTGGAGTGGAGGGAGGTGCACAGGAGCATTTTGTCAACGGTGGTGGTCAGCTGATTGCGGAGAAGCTGAGGGGTTATCTTGGCGATGATCTGGTCCGATTGCAGGAGCCAGTTCAGTCCGTTTCTTACACAGAGAGTGGTGCAACAGTGCGAACATCGAAAGGGGAGTATCAGACCAGGAGGATCATCTCGGCGATTCCGCCCCCACACATCCTGAAGATCGACTTCGAACCGAGACTGCCGGTCGAAAAGGTCACATTGCTTCAGCATATGCCAATGGGAGCCTACATGAAGGTCTTTGCGACTTACAAAACGGCCTTCTGGAGAGAAAAGGGGTTGAGAGGAGAGAGTACGCAACCGACAGGGTTTCTGAGTGTTACATACGACGCGACACCGGAGTCGGGATATCCTCCCAAACTCACTGGCTTTGTTGTCGGTAGCAAGGCAAGGGAGTTTATCAGCTTCAGCAAGGAGCAAAGACGGCAAGTGGCCCTGGCGGGGCTTGCTTCTGCCTTTGGACAGGAGGCCTTGGATCCTGAAGATTTCTTTTTTCACACGATGATGGAGGACGAGTGGGCTACAGGATGTCCCGTGGCAACCCCTGCACCGGGAATGTGGACTTTGCTGGGCGAATGGGTTAGAAAACCTGTCGGTGCTATTCACTGGGCTGGCACGGAGACATCCACAAATCACTATGGCTATATGGAGGGAGCCGTTTTCGCGGGGCAGAGAGCTGCGAAGGAGGTGCTGGAGGAGTTAAAGTGGAAGATTTGAGGCATTGAAATTGGAAGGAAGAGACACAGGAGTCATGTGTCGAGCCAGTCGCGTACTTTCCTATCTCAGCGTATAATCCGTTTAGATACCTTAATTATTAACCGTCGATATTCTATTTCTGGAAGTGGTGTTCGCCATGCTTTTTCCATGGCGGTCTATGTTTCTCACGATCTGGCCGAAGAAAAGTCTAGGTCCTACCAGACATTGCTGCAATGCGTCGTTGACTTAAGGCGAAAGAGACACGCAGCCGTCAGCGCTGTCCTCCTCGAAGATGCCTCCAAAGATGATACCCTCGTTGATGCCAGACTCGTGGAAGCCGGACTTGGTCGTGTCGCCAGTGCCGTTGATCGACTTCTTCAGAACGCCAAAGTGGAACTGTCCCTGGCCTGAAATGTCGTTCTCAACCGGCTTGCCCTGAGCAACAAGGGGTGCGCTACCCTGGGAGTAGTAGATCTGGGTCATGCTTCGAAAGATTGTTAGCAAGGGCTTCTAAAGTGTGACTGTCTTTGCTTACTTCTTGGTAAAGTCCAATGTCAGCGCAAAGTTGTGGAAGACCCCGTCCGTGAACTTGGTCCTGAAGAGCTCGGGCTGGAAGGGCTTGGTGTTCGAGTTGCCGAAGAGAACCAAGACATCAGGGTCGGCGGGGTGGATGCCGATGAGGTCTCCATACTTGAGCGCGTACTGGTTCGAGCTGAAGATGGAGCTTTCGAGGAAGACCATTTGGTATTCGTGCGTGAGGTTGAGGGGCTTCTTCGGGTCCTTCATCATACTCCAATGAACTGTCTTGATTCCGGCGGTGGACGGGTCTGTGCCGTTGTTGCTCATGGGCAGCATCTCCGCACGGCGGAAACCCGTTTGCACATTGGTCTCGATCGGTGCAAAGATGGAACGGTCATCGATGTTGACTTCGAAAGGCTTGCTGAAGTTCGCATCGAACTTTGCAGGTCGTTAGCAACGGGGGTTATCCATGGTCAAGCGTCAGTAGTAACCCACGAGAGAGTTGAGGCCAGTCGGTATGGTCACGACATCGCTGGCCTTCAAGCCCTTTCCGAAGACAAATCCGTTGTTGAAGGGACTCGCTGACGTATCGAAGTCGGTGGGAGTGAAGTTGGTAGGCACTCGGCCCTCGAATTGGATGGCACACTGCTTGGCAGCGTTAGCGGCACCAGCCGCAGAGAGAAGGAGGGACAAGGTGGAAACGAAAGAGGGTGACATTTTGAAATAGTCTCTGCGATATGTTGCAGTGAATTGAATTGGAAAAGAGCGAATAGATCAGACGATCTGAAAGAATGAATACGGAAGAGACCTGCTGGGCAATTGTTCACGAGGGACCAAGAATCGTCCGAACCAACAACTCGCAGATCATTCTTGGTTTTATAAAGGCATCCTCGCGATATCCCATCGGCTTAGTCTAAATTGTAAATTCATCGCCCCTGGTGTCTCATTCGTTCGGGCCATCTGCACCCTGCTGACAGTTGCGACGAAGCTTCTGGGATGCTGCTATCACGATTCATTCGAGATGATGGACGGTATTGGAAGGGTATCGCAGCGGCCCGTTCGGTATCGCAAACTGGCCGTTGAAATGCGTACTGTCCAATCATTTGGGGGCACAGTCCCATATTCTCTCTCTGTTCGAGTCCGCCGGTGACCGGTGGGATAGGTTTCTAATTTGTCTGAGACTAGAATAAAGTTTAGCTACAGTCCCGGAGCGGATTCCTCTGTAGGCTCGCAGCACACGATTCATGTCAGGGGCGTAGAAGGCCTGTTCGTCTGTTGTTGAGCAGAGCTTTACAGGGGACCTCTTCAGTTACATGTGACGACCACGGTAGCTCTGCCGGTGGGATACTACATTCCACATTCCCGGGACCACGTCTATGGGTATCACAGTATTGGGATGTGATCGTAGGATTATTGCACGGAACGAGCCCTGAAAATACATCTCGCCACGCCAAACTACCCGAGAAGGCCGGATCAGTGGGAACCAGCTTGCATCTAACAGAAGTTGTTGTTGCTACAGCTAATCATCTACAAATCCTCATGCGGTGGGAATGTATTCAGTTAAATGTCATCGAAATGCCGGGCATAGAACATCACAATCAGACATGATCGTGAAATTAAACAGCAGACGTAAGGGATCGTTGACGAGCACACACGCAATCAATACAGATCATGCCATGGTGGGCCTAGATACTTGCTTTTCTCGGGAATGGCCTTCCGCTGGTGGTCGAAGGACAAATTCAAGCCGGAAGCACGTTGTACTCAACGATGCATCGTGACCAGAGGCTAGAACCAAATTATGCGCAACTGCTCGATCGGCTCTGTTGGTTTTGATATGCCATCCCTTGCCCTCATCGCATGGCACACACACACACGTTCGAGAAGAAATGCCAAATCCTTGGCGTGGGGAGATAAGGGGCAGGGAGACCAGAACCACGCTACCTTGGCAACTCAGCTAACCATCTTGTCTCTTAGCACGTCGGATAGTACCGATCTAATGCTCTGATTCGTCTCTGTAGACGCTCTCAGCTACCAAGCCACATGGCAACCAACAGGAAAACCACTCATCTCCCGTCTCCCTTAACACGCAAGACCTTTGACGCTAGAGCCACCCGATGCAGCCAAGCCTCCTCCCGTCGACGATAGTCTATCCCAAGGGTCAGGAACGGCAGCAAACATGGCGCGGCTTTATTCATGTTAAGCTTGCTTTTCGAAGCTGCAAGCTTCGGGAGAGATTTCGCGATGAGGGAAGAAGAGACACTCGCTAGACTTTTCCTCCTTGCCTCTATCGGGTCCCGATGGCTGCACTATGGGCTGTTCCAGGCTCGGCGTCTGGACGGCAGATGCATGGCGTCCTTGCAGTTGTCTTTTGTGTAAGTTTCGCAACGAGGGCGTCTTTCGCCTCTTCAAAATTGATGATTTGTGTCCTTTTTCCTCTTGCACATTCGTCTTCGGGGGCTTTTCTTCAACGGTGCGCTCTTCGAGCACATCATCACGGTCCTTACCAGGTTGCTGTGTGCTTCCACATTCGTTTCCTGCGCATCGCATTTGCTCGCAGTGAAGTGGTTCTATCGAGACCAACAGCTTCACCAAGCCGCCTCAGATTAGGTTCTTCGAGGCTTCCACTCGTTTTTCTCGACCGGCTTCTGTCAATTTCAGTCGGCTCCTTCACAAAATAGCTGCTTCCAGCGCGACGATCTTTCATGATGACGCCCACAAACCACGACGAACTGAGGGGGCTGTTTGACGCTCTTTACCAGGTGACCCCCAACCTCATCAAGACCGATGAACGTTTTCTCTCCTTACAATCCTCGAATTTCGACCGCGAGCAAATCCTCCGATCCCTCTCCGCACCCAAAGGACCCTCGCTAAGACCTCTCTATCTCTTGCACACTCTCTTGACCGAGATACCCGGCTCCTGGCCCCCGCTGCCTCTCATCGACTGCCATACCAGACTCACCAGATGCCTTCCCGAAGGTGCCAAAACAAACCCCGACGAGGACTCGAAATGGCTCATCGAAAAGACGAGGAGATTGGTGAAGGAGTCGTACCACTCTTTCGGGCAGTTCATCGGACGGGACGACAGGCCAGCGCTGCGGTCGACGAGCCCCAGCAACTACATCACCCACCGCGGTCTCAGGAATTTTGTCGAATGCTTCCGCTTACCCCTCGAACATGGGAAACGGAACCCGATTGTCGCCATCGCGCTCCCGAACGGACCGCTCTTGGCTGCGGCGGTCATGGCCGTTGCAACGTACTACACCGCTGCGCCCATCAACCCCGCGGTGGGCCCGGAGCAGTTCCAGGCCGATGTTCTCCAGGCTGGCGCGCGGTGCATCATCACCACGCCAGGGGACTACAAGAGGCTGGATTTGAACAGTGCTTGGGTCTCCAAGTCCGGCATCCAGGTCGTCTTTGCCGAGTGGAATCGGGGTGACGACATCACTCTCCAGACGCTGACGGGCTCCCCTCTGCCAATCTCAGACACCCCCAGACCCAACAAGGCCGATGAGGTCGCGTTGATTCTCTTCACCAGCGGGACATCGGGGACGAAGAAGGTCGTCCCGTTGACCACACACTCCATGATTGCAGGCATTTCTTTCGTGGTAGACTCGTGGGGTCTGACATCCGCGGACATATGTCTCAACATGATGCCGCTGTTCCACGTGTAAGTGAGACTGAAAATCAGTACCAGCCTTGATGACTCCAGCTAATTGGGCACTGCAGCGGCGGCTTGGTGAGGAACATTTTCGCGCCCATTTTCTCTGGTGGCTCGACGATATGCTGCCCCGCCTTTGACCCAAGTCTCTTCTGGGATATGAACGAGGAGATCCAGCCGACGTGGTACTACGCGTCGCCGTCCATGCACTCGGTCATTCTGGCGGGGGCAGAGTCGCGACGGACGGCTCTGCAGAGGAGCAAGATTCGACTTGCATGCAACGCGGCCGGTGGTCTGCTTCCATCGCTCGCCTGCCAACTGAGGGACACATTCGACTGCGTCGTGTTGCCGAGCTACGGAATGACTGAGTAAGTCTAGCTCCTTCTCGCGTCGAGCCATCGCAACTGACGCAACACTAGGTGCATGCCGATCTCGACACCTCCGCTAGACTACAAGTTAGACCGCCCAGGAACATCGGGCATCAGCACGGGGCCGGACCTGGCCATCCTCGACTACTCCAACGAACGTTCAGCACCCGGTGAAGTGGGAAGGATTTGCGTCCGAGGAGAGCCGGTGTTTTCGGGATACCTCAAACCGGACGGGTCGTTCGACAAGTCGCCTTTCAACGAAGATGGTTGGTTCGATACTGGCGATCTGGGATACATGGACGATGAGGGGTATGTATACATCACGGGCAGGAGCAAGGAGGTCATCAACCGTGGCGGGGAGCTGATTTCCCCTTTTGAGGTTGAGAATGCCATCATGGCAGCATCAATGGCTATCGGAACGCCGATTTCCGGACGCATCTCACAGGTGCTCGCGTTCTCTGCGACTCATGATGTCCTCCAGGAGGTTGTCGGAGTCGCCATCGTCCCTGCTGTGGCTAGGCCCCGAGTCGACTTGAAGACTATTCAGAACGCACTCAAGCAATCACTGCAGCAGGCGAAATGGCCCGTTTGCATTGTGTACATGGAAGATCTTCCGAAGAAGAACAACAAGATCTTGCGGATCAAGTTGGCCGAGAGGCTGAAACTGCCAGAGCTGACAGATTCCACGCCTTACATCGAGAGACATTGGGAAGCCGACTGCCCCCCGCCAGATACCTCCCTCGACGTATCAATATCCTCCCGCCTATGCATCATCGATCCTGACGAGTTGGCCGCTTGTTTGTGCTCCATCACACCAGCGAGCTTCGAGGGCTATCTTCGCTTCGACTCGAGCCTCGGCATGGCCGAGGCCTTCCTCGCACCCAAGACTCCCGGGTTAGAGCCCCTGAGTGTTGAATTCTTGGACCATGCCAGGCAGGAAATGGCGACCCAAGTCCACAACTACATGATTCCCAGCAAGTTTCACGCCATGAGGCTGCCGCTCCCTCAGTCTGAGAAGGGAGTCATCGACGAGATGAGACTTCAAGAAGACCTTAATCGGCTTCTCGCCGACCAGCTTCAGGGCCTGTCGAGCACGACGGAGGGCAAGGTAACTAAGATCTTCGCAGAGGTGCTCTCATGCAGCCCTTCTGATATCCGGACGGACACCGACTTCTTCGGCTTAGGGGGAGACTCCCTCAGCGCCGGAAAGCTCATGTCCGCACTTCGGTCAGAGCTAAATGCCAGCATTCCAATCAGTCTCATCTTCAACAGCGGAACGGTCACCGAGATCTCAGCGCACATCGACAAGACCTCCGCCTCGACCTTCTACGTTGAAGATGCCAAAGCGAACGACGACCACCTCGTCACGACCGAACCCAAAAGCTCGACCAACCCATGGCTGATGGCCATTCAGCTCCTCCCACTCATCGTCTTCTACCCAATGCGCAGAGCCCTCCAGTGGACCGTCTTCCTCGTCGCCCTCGCGCAAACCCAATTCTGGCCCACAAACGAATCCGTCCCCGGACGCCTCTTCAACCTCACGGCCTCCATCGTCTTCGCGCAGATCATCATGAGACTCACCATGCCGTTCGCGGGCGTCATCGCCAAATGGGCAATCATCGGACGGTACCGCGAGGGTGTCTATCCCATGTGGGGCCTCTACCACACCCGCTGGTGGCTGGTCCAGAAGATCGTCAGCCTCTGCGGCGAGGGCATCTTTGGCTTCTCCGACTACACGATGTGCCTGTACCTACGCATGCTCGGGGCAAAGATTGGGAAAGACGTCAAGCTTTCTGGCGTCTCGTTTGGGGAGTGGGACCTCCTGGACATCCGCGATGGCGTCGTCCTCGCCAAATGTATCTGCCGCCCGTTCGCGGCGGAGGCCAACACTTCGATGTACCTTGGACGCATCATCATCGGGGAGAAGGCGTCCGTCGGCTTCTCGTCAATCGTCGCGCCGGGGGCCGTCATCCCGCCCAACACTTGCGTTGGGCCCAACTCGTCCAGCTGGGAGCTGGATGATGCGGATGAATCGAACAGGGACACGCTCCCAACAAAGGCCCCGAAGCCGCACTGGCTGCTCACACTTCTCGGGACCATGCCTCTGTTAGCCATCGGTTGGGTCCTGTCGCTGACCCCGTGGCTCAGCGGCCTCGTCGGCATGGTCCTCAACCAGCCCCTCAGCAGTCACTCGCCGATGAGAGACATCCTCGAGTGGTTTACGCACAGCCACCGCGTGGGATACCACTACCTCGCTTTGATCCTGCGATCCATATTTACGCCCTTCTTCGTATTTGGCTTTGCTGTCCTGGTGAAGCTCCTCTTGGACGCCATGTTCGGCCCGCTGAGGGGCGGCCCTAACAGAACCCGGGGCAACATCGAGACCTGGCGGACGGATCTCATCAGGAAGCTCCTACCAGGTGCCCGTCTCCACGACTTCACCGGGCTGTTTGGCTCGCACTACGAGGCCACCTCCGTCGCGGTCCGCATGATGGGCGGAAAAATCGGCAAACGGGTGTACTGGCCCGGCACCGGCCCCGTCATAACCGACTACCACCTCCTCGACATCGGCAACGACGTCGTCTTTGGATCACGCTCTCACTTGGTAACCTCAGACAGCATCGGCTCAGAGAAAATCATCATCCAGGACCGCGCCATGATCGCCGACCGCGTCTGTCTCCTGCCGGGGGTGGAAGTCGGCGAGCGGACCACCATGGGCTCCGGCGCGTTGACGAGGCGGAACAAGCTGTACGCCAAAGGCGGCACCTTCGTCGGCTCCAAGGGCGGAGATGCCGTCTGCTTGACCACCGGCCGCGAGAGCTTCAAGCAGGAGAAGCGAGCGAGCCGGTACTTCCCAAACGAGAAGGCCATGGCCGCCGACAGGTTCATAGTGCCGCGCAAACCCCTCCCAACCCCCGCGCCGAAACCAACAACACTTGCAGCACAGCCAGACGCAAACGACGCGTCCCCGTTCGGAAGGGCCTTCTACCTCAACCAGGCACCCTACCGCGTCCTCGGGCCCTATACCATCTTCCTCTACTCCACCTTCATCACCGTCTTCACCGCCTTCTACTGGAACGTGCCCACCATCTCCTCGATCCAGCTCATCAACAGCGTCTACGACATCTTCCACGCCGAGAGCAAGAACGACTGGTACGCCGTCATCCTCCTCTACGCCCTCTCCTTCGCGGGCATCTCCGTCCTCATGACCTTACACGCCGTCGTCGCGCTCGCGCTCGTCGTCGGCGCCAAGTGGCTCCTCCTCAGGCGCCGGCAGCCGGGCAACTACGACTGGGACAAGTCCGCGTACTGCCAGCGGTGGCAGCTCTTCCTCGCGATCGAGCGGCTGCGGCGGCACTGCTACCGCGGGCACGGGGTGCTCGGCATGCTGACGGGCACGCACTGGATGGTGCTGTATTTCCGCGCGTTGGGCGCCAAGATCGGGAAGGACTGCGCGCTGTTCGCGAACGGGGAGCCGAGCCTGATGTTCACCGAGCCGGACCTGATTACGCTCGGGGACAGAGTTGTCGTGGATGACGCCAGTGTTGTGGCGCATATTAATACCCGCGGCAAGTTTGACTTGAACCGCCTCGAGATTGGGGATAGGTGTGTGTTGCGGACGGGGAGCAGGTTGTTGAGCGGTGCCATGATGAAGAACGACAGCTGTCTTTTGGAGCACACTCTCATCATGGGAGGAGACGTGGTCGAGGCGAAGTGGACGATGCAAGGGTGGCCAGCCGAGAGGTTCTCTAGTTCCCGGGTCGGGGTCATGGCGAATAAGGATGACGATGAGAGTGATGTTGATAACATCATTGACTCATACAACACGTGGTGATGTGGGATTAATAGGTAATGTTTCTTGTATATATTATGCATCATAGCAACGTGGCGGACGGGATCGCAGTATTGACCACCGCCTCATCAAATACAGATACCGCTTCTCATGGAATCTCGTTTGTTAATGAATCGACAATGATCGTTGCTCCGTGCTGTCTCCGTCCCGGACGATTCACAAGTGGAACCCGCCGCTCCGGCCGAACGGACGGCCCCGCTCCCTTTACGGAGTTTACCGGATGCTTCGGCGTCGCGTTCGTCATATTGGTGAGGACATATCCTGGGTTGCTCGCATCTTGGCAAGCGTTACAGGGTGCCAAAGGGACACGCCATTCATCTCCAAGTCAGATTTAGGCTCATTGCCGGATGCAACGCCGATCCCCACCCTTCAATTGGTGGAACTTGAACCAGCCATCCGGACCTCGATTGACTGCGGCCGGGGGTCATGATGCGCGGGGAACATGAGCGGACTCATCTCCCGTACCTCATCCGGCGCTTCGAATCACGTGCTTAAAAGGACAAGCAATCAAGATGCACAATGTTGACAATAAGCCCCAGCAGCCCTCAGCTTTCTTGAGAACTCACATTTGCTTTGATTAATCACACCTTTCGCAATCACAATCACAACATCGCAGACGTTGCAGTAGCTGCCCCTCTGAGTTTAGCTCATGCATCCGTCAACCTCCCCCCGACTCCACCGCCGGGGGACCCCGGACTCGGTCCATCTCGGTGCAGCATCACACCGTTGGCGCAAGACGAAAGTTTTCCGATGCGCTTCTTTCGACCGCGCGCCAAGATGACAGGAGAGGGGGAGCTTGAAATGAGAAAAGTAACTGAGCAGAAGAAACATTGAAAAGGCACCTTCATCCACCTGGTCTGGGGATGTAACCCTTCTCCATTGTCTTTCATCCTCAATCTTCAAAGGCAACCCGCGCACCGGGGACGATCCGACTACAACGCCCCCCACCCCGCTCCGCACCCGCGCCGAACCTCCACCGGGCCCTCTATCCCCTCCATCAAAACCACCTTCTCCCCGACATCCTCCTCCCCTCCCGAGATGCGCCCTCTCATCCTCCTCTCCCTCGCCCTGCCCGCCATGGCCGCCGAACAGCTCCTCTACTCCAACCCGCTCAACTCCACCGCCGACGTCGCCACCTGGATCCCCGAAGGACCCCTCAACGTGACCGCCGTCAACGGCACCGTCGAGCTCGCCGGCGCCGGCGGCCCGGACGACTACTTCGTCTACTGGGTGCCCGAGGTCTTCCCGACGGCATCCGCATCACCTGGGAGTTCTCCCCGCGCAACGAGCCCGGCCTGGCCATGTTCTTCTTCGGCGCCGCCTCCGCCGCCGACGACGGCAAGCTCAGCATTTTCGATCCGAGCCTGAAGCCCCGCAACGGGAGCTACCCGCAGTACCACTCCAGCGACATCCGGACGCTGCACGCGTCGTACTTTCGGAGGCGGTGGCCTGAGGAGAGGGCGTTCCACCTCGCGAACTTGAGGAAGTCGCCTGGTTTTCACTTGGTTGCGCAGGGGGCTGATCCGTTGCCTCCTATCCCTGATGCCGCGGGGGCGTTTTACAAGATTGAGGTTATTAAGGATAAGAGGGAGGTCAAGTTCAGGATTAATGACCTTCCCATCTTTGAGTTTAATGATGACAAGTCGACTGGGCCGGTGATTCGGGATGGCAGGATCGGGTTCAGGCAGATGCAGCCCCTGGTGGCTCGATACCGCAACCTGCAGGTTTGGAAGCTCTGAAATGGGGTGAGATCTGGCTGGAAGATAGTAATGTAATGAACCAAAGGCTTTTGACCCCTTCCTTGACAGGCAATGTGTGACTGGTCTGAGGAATATAAATACTCACGCACTGGCAGTTGGCCTACGAACAACCAAATCAGCAGGAAATCAGATCTCGCGCACAATACCGATGATGCAGTTCATTAAGGTACTGCTCAAAAGAAGCTAGGTCCAATTTTGCCACACTCTCGTCATCATCAAACTCGCCTATTTATCGTCCATCATCCTCCCCGCCGGCCCTTCGTCTATTCCATACCTTGTCGGTGATACATGGCCGCAAAAGTAAGAAACGAGACCCGTGTACTCTCAGGGCACCGCCAATAAGTTCAATTCCGCGGCAGTAATCATATCTCCGTGCTCGACAGTCGCATTACACGGGGGCTTATGGGCAAAAGCGATTGCTGGGCGAAGAGTAAGTTCGCTGACATTCCTCCTGTTTTGTCTGGGGACATCGGGGCTTTGAAAAACGGACTTCAACCACACCGCCAAGTGAAGGAACGTGCTGCCCGACTTAGTATAAAGGCCTCTACACCGACGTGACAAACCCAAGATTGCACGCAAGACGCCGATAGTGCGGATGTGAAAACGTCTCGCCCCTCCTCCTCAGCCCACGGCGTAACGTCCCCAGCAGTCAATCCATGAGAAGCGGAGCCAAAAGTCGAATATATGTTTGTGCACTCGTCGTCTCATTCATTGGGTATACTAAAAGTATAAAGACTAGACGGCCACGCCAAGCGGCGGGTGACTAATCCAACGAAAAGATCCATTTCAGACAAGCAGATCAAAACAAAAGAAAAGCCAAAGTCGGACCTGGAAACTAACACAGCTATGCATTCGAAAACGGAAATATGCCTCCGTCGATTCTGTTGTAAATCACTTCCGTCCTCCTTCCTCATCCTGGTCCTATACATATCACGTCCAACAGACCTGCTTGGTGGGTTGACTTTCCTTTAGATGGGGGGTGGGAGACTTGCCCGTTGCACAGATGGAAGTAGGAGCCTACGATGTCTGCGGTGACGTGAACCATCGGTATCTAGCGAGATTAAATGATGCTAGCAACGGGAATCACTTGTTCTGAACTTTGCCGGCAGTGGTATCTCTATGCATTAAGAACCAATCATCAACTTAGCCATCATTTCGCAACTTAATTCATCCTGGCCATTTCAGTCATCGTAGTAATCATGCAACTCCTCCTCATACTCCTCCCTCGCCTCACGCATCGACTCGCGGTCGCTGCTGCTGCAGCTCGACCCCCGCGCGCTGGCCAGCTCCTCCTCGTACTCCCTCCTGGCCTCCCGCAACGACTCCCGGTCGCTCTCGTCGCGCTCGTACTCGCGGTAGCGGTGCTCGGATCCGGAGTTGCTGCCTCGTTCGTATCGCTCCTGGTGACGTTCCTCATCGGAGTCGGAATCTGCAAAATTGTAAGTAGTCTGCCCTGGCAGGACAGGAGGGAACACATACCCAGAGCGTTCGCAATCAGCGCTCCTCCTATGGCGCCAACCGCAAGACCACCGGCCACGCCGAGCAGCATGTTACTACTACTGCTCTTCTTCTTCTTCTTCTTCTCCTCGCTGCCCTGCTCGTACTGCTGACCGTACGGGTGTCCGTACGCCTGCTGTTGAGGCTGTCCATACGGCGACGCTTGTGGCTGTCCATACGGCGATCCGCCACCGTACGGGGATCCCGAAGGCTGACCAAACGGCGACGCATGAGGCTGTCCGTAGGGAGATCCCTGAGGTTGTCCATAAGGCGATCCCTGGGGCTGGCCATACCCCGGCTGACCGTACGACCGGTTCGGATCATGATACTGCGGCTGCTGATGGGGCTGGCTCTGCTCATAATTATGTCCCGCGTAGTACCCCGCAGCAGCACCCGCAACCGCGCCCGCCGCGGCAGCACCAGCAGCGTACTCCGCCGGCGAGTGCCCGCCATATCCCGGCTGAGGCGAGTGTCCACCGTACCCCGGACGCGGCGAGTGGCCTCCTCCCCCCGCATACCGATCCTCGTACCTCGGCTCCGGAGGCGGCGGCGACACGACGGGCGAGGGCGGCGCAGGCGGCTCCCACTGCGTCGAGTTGTTCGGGCTGACATAGTACCACCCCCCGCTCCGCTCATCGAACCTCTTGGCCCAGCCCTCCGGCAGACGCGGCGAGGGCGGGCGTTCATAGCCGTGCTCGGGCGGCGGGGGGCGGTACGGGCTCGCGCTCTCCCCGTACGGCCGGTGCTCGGGACGCGGGGACTCTGAGGGGTAGGGGCTCTGCTGGTCGCCGTAGCGGTGCTCCGGACGGGGCGACTCCGTGGGGTAAGGGGCCTGGGCGCCGTAGGTCCCGGCGGCGGCGGCAGAGAACGCGCCCGCGCCGTAGGGGGCGGCGACGGAGCGCTCTGGGTCGGCGGTGCCGAAGGCGTCGGGGTGCTCGCGCTTGTACTCATCGGCGCCATTCTGCGGACCGCCGGCGTAGCCTGAGGGGGGCTGGCCGTCGTAGCCGCCGGGGTGGGAGCCGTGGTCGCTGTAGCCAAAGTCCTTTGATCCTGGGGACGGGTCAGAGGAAGCCTGCAGGAGTGGTGTGAAGAGGCTCACCGTATTCGTGCTGGATCTCGGGATCGTCGGGGATGGTGAAGCCGCCTAGCTGGGAAGCCAGCTTCGCGACGTCAAAGTTTCCGAATAGCGACATTTTGTCCTTCTGTGGTGTGTTGCTGTGCGGTAGTGACTGTCAAAAAGTTGGGGAAAGCACCAGGTGAAAGAAAAACCGTAGATGCCGTCGCGCGACGGTGGTGAGGTGGTTGTGACCTGGGTGCGTCGCGGGGTCAAGTGACGATGCGATGCGATGGCGGGGTGTGACTTTTTGAGGTTGGTTGGGCCACGAGGGGCTCCCAAAAAAATCAGATGCGAGCACAAAAAGTACACGGCAGAGAGAGGCCACCCACAGCACCACTGACCGGCGGACCCTCCCGTGGTCGAGTGGAAGAGTTAGTGCCTGCGTGACGGAGGATTCGTAATGTGGTTGCTTGGTGCTGCAGGTTGCTGCACGTCAGATTGGCTCTGTTTGGTTCTGTTTGGCGGCGATGGGATGCACCTCCACGTGTTTCTCGGCACCTCGGAAGCGTGGCATCTGGGCGTTGTTTTTGTTGTTTCTCCGCCATCACTACCCAATTTTACTGCATAATGGTAGAACTTCAACAGTGACATTCGCATGGCAGGGACCCCCACGTTCTGCTGCCATCGTCTGAAGTCCGCCGCGGGACGACCCGCACATCTGATAGGGCTGAATCAAGATGGTCTTCTTTTGCATTCCTGTCTACCTTCAGATGTGAGTAACTGGTTCTGGTATGTATTATCTCCCCGCCCCTTTGTATGTATGTAAGCATTCCACAAGACAGGGGCAAGAGACGGCCTGGTTTTACTGCCTCTCCACGACGATATTTGATGCAACGAGCATGAGGTATCTCTCGGAGCTTAGAATACTGCGTACAATAAAAGTGAAAATCCCGAAAATAGTAGCATGAAAAAGGCAGAGATTATAGTAGAGGAAATGTAAGCACCATAGCAAAGGGAGTTAAAGTACGTGGCCCCCCAGATATACATCCCAGGAACTCAGCCATGCCTCAAAACAGAAGACTTGATTCAACATCCATACGGAAACTGGACTGATGAACGCCAGCAAATGCTGCTATTTAAAGCCCAAGTCTAACCACCCCCCAAACGCCCATTCTTCTACCGAGGCCCATTGATCTAACCAACCACAATCCTACAATCCATCCGTGAACCGCCCTCACTCATCATGCTCCAACACCGCCGTCCTCACCCCCGCCCGCAACCTCACACCCTCCCTCCTTCTCCTCCAGCGCATCCAACCGCTCAATCAGATCCGCCACATCAGGCGGCGGCCGCGTCTCGAACACGGCCTGTATATCCCCGTGCGGACTCAGCCCCGAAAATCTCCACCACCGCCTCCTGCCCCCCGCTCCGCCCGCCATGCCCCTCCTCGCCCGCCGCGAAAACAGCCGCCGCTCCCACAGGCTGATCAGCAGCAGCGTCGGCAGGTTCACCACCCGGATCAGCGCCACGTTGACTCTGTGAAACGTCTCCGCCTCCACGAAGAACCGCACCGGCGCCAGCACCACCAGCGCGAACACGTTGAACGGCGGCGGGTACATGAACAGCGCGTCCGACCGCACCCCCTCAAACGTCAGCACCGCCCGCCGGAACTGCACCTCCGCCTCCTCGCCCTTCACAATCTTCGAAAACGTGTTGGTCAGCATCGCGACCAGGATCGTCAGGAACAGCGTGTTGCCCAGGAACGCGAACCCGATCATGAGCGCCGGGCCCAGCAGCACGTGGAACTGCACGCTCTCCTCGATCCCCGTGCCGTCGAGCCCGAACCAGATCCAGAGCATCCACTTCCCGATCGTGAACCAGGACGGCGTCTCGTTGAGGTTGTCGTTCGAGTCGATCAGCCACTGCAGCGCGAGCAGGAACCCCATGAAGCACCAGCACGCGAGCAGCGACACCAGCAGGAAGTCCGCCATCATCGCGTGCAGCGAGATGAGCACGATGTTGTCCGGCGCGATGTTGAACGCCACGCGCGTGAGCAGGATCGGCGCCGCGAGGGGCAGCACGTGCGGGCCGTGGCCGTCCGGGAAGCTCCCCGCCGCGACGTCGTACACGCGCGCGAGGATGTACACGCCGTAGATGCACGAGAAGGTCACGTCGAGCCAGGACCAGAGGTTCTGCGCGTGCACCGCCCATCCGTGCTCCACGATGGCCGCGACCTCGTCGAGCACCCACCCCGCCGCGTAGATGCAGAACAGGAACTCGTACACCTCGTTGCTGCTGCGGCGGTACAGCATCGCCATGAAATACAGCACCATCAGCAGCAGAAACTGCCCCAGCTCGATGAGGTTGCGCGCGCGCGGCACGATGAGGCGGTAGTGGTTGAGTATCGGCGCCTTGCGCGGGTCGTACAGCGAGATGGGCCGGTACTCGAAGTGGTCGGGCAGGATATCCACGAAACTCAGCGGGGTGTAGACGACGCGGCCCTCGTACACGGCGGTGACGACGCGCTGGCAGCCCGCGGAGGCGATGAAGCCCTTGCTATCGGAGAGGATGGCGAGCTCGAGCGCCGTGAGCTTGCGTTCGTGGCCGCCGGGGCGCGCCTGCACGGCCCACTGCCGCCGGCTGCGGCCCTCGAACTCGACGGCCGAGGGGGCGCCCTCGAAGGGGTCGAAGCCGCCGACGAGCATGCGCGAGAGGGCGAGCAGGCCCTGGGCGCCCGGGTTGTCTTCGTGGAAGCGGCGGAAGAGGCGCGTGGCGACGAGTTCGGCGAGGGCGGCGCGGGCTTTGGCGAGGGGTTGGTGGAGTGTTGAGGCGTGCTGGCGGAGGAAGTAGAGGCGGTTTGCAAGGAGGCAGTAGACTGTGTGCCGTGTGTCAGTGTCTGCGGGGATGGCAGGTCTGGGGTTGTAGGCGTACCTATCGTGACGTCCTTTGGGTTGTACAGTCTGTCCACGAGCGGCCGGACAATGCGCACATTCAGCCGCGGGTCGCTGAGCTGGTCGACGGTGTACGGGTCGTCTACACTCGCGACAATGAGGCGTCGGACTCTGGCCTCGGTCAGCACATGCTCTGCACCTCACGCATCCACGGGAAGCATTTACCGATGCATCGACACGTATACAGGCAACGCCTCCCCCTCCTCGACGGCCTCTCTCACATCGTCGTCACCAAGACACGCCTCCGTCTCGGAGCCGCCAGCGGCCGCGGGCTCTTCATCCTCGTCATCCTCCCCAAACCGCGGGCTCTGCATGGGCTCGCGGCCCGTCCACAGCTTCTCCTCCTCCATCTGCGCCAGCTCCTGCTCCGACCGTCTCATTGTACGTCTGCGTCGCAAGTACATTCACGTCTTCACGGTCACATGTGGGAGGTCTTTTCTCTTCCTTGGGGGGGGGGGGGGGCCGTTCTCTAAGGGACACACCAAAATGGAGATGGGAGAAGAAGGGAGGGTTTTGTAAGTTTACGATAGCCTCGCAGGGTTGCTCACATAAAAAGGGACGCGGAAAATGGCAACAGGTATCCTTTTAGTCATGGTAATCTTGGCGTGCTTCATTTGCTGCGATGCCCGGCACGGGGGAAGAACCCATTAGGTAACGGGTAAACGGGCGACTCGTAGCACGGCACGCGGATGGCTTACCCCTGAGAATGGGCGTTTGCAGGGCGGCGACATATCGAAGTGTTCTCTATGCGAATGCAGACTTGTGATGAGAAGGCCGGGTATGAATGAATGCTCAGCTGGGGTGGTGTTTGTGGTATGTCATTCGATTGGAGCCAAATCGGTAGGAGAAGTTGGCCTACGCGCAGACACTTGTCCAGTTATTCGAGTGATAAAAATGGGAGAAATAGCATAGATTGAGGATGTGAACAGGAAATTCGAGAATCGCACAAATTGCGATGCTCGGAATTCGGCAGTCGACATCGCATTTGATCTCGGTTCCTAGTCCCCGGAATGAAGCTCAAAGACCGGGATTGGTCGGCCAAGCCTCACCACAGGGGCAGCACCAGTCGAACCCCGGATAAACTCTAACCCGATCCCACCGCGGGGTCTATCGATACGCCGCACCCAAGCTCCCGGCCATCACCACCCGCCGGCCACGCAACGTCATCCAGGCAACCAGCACCATTCAAAAACAAACGCAACTCCCAACACCACCACCGTAAACCACCACCACCACCCAAACTCCATACAACCCGGTGCGCTTGCACCCCCCCTCACCTCACAATGAACCGCCTCTTCGGCGCCGCCCCAAAAGGGCCCAAACCAACCCTCAACTCCGCCATCACAAACATCGACGACCGCATCTCCTCAATCGACGTCAAACTCTCCGCCCTGACCGTCGAGCTGCAAACCTACCAGTCCAAACTCTCCAAAATGCGCGACGGCCCGGGCAAGAACGCAATCAAGCAAAAAGCCCTCAAGGTCCTCCAGCGCCGCAAAATGTACGAGGGCCAGCGCGACCAGCTGCAGTCCCAGGTCTGGAACATGGAGCAGGCGCAGACGATGCAGGACAACCTCAAGAACACAATGGCCACCGTCGACGCCCTCAAGACGACCAACAAGGAGCTCAAAAAGCAGTACGGCAAGGTGGACATTGACAAGATCGAGCAGCTGCAGGACGAGATGGCCGACCTGATGGACATCGGGAACGATATCCAGGAGAGCCTGGCGCGGAGCTACGACGTGCCCGAGGACGTGGACGAGGCGGAGCTAGATGCCGAGTTGGAGGCGCTGGGTATGGAGGCGGAGCTCGAGCCGGAGATGGGCACCGTGCCCAGTTTCTTGCAAGATGAGCTGCCCGACTTTGTCGACGAGGAGCCGGCCAAGGAGGGTGCCAAGGTCAAGGAGGCTGCGGGTTAGAAGTGATGATTGCTTGCACGGAATACACGGCGTTGAGGGCGTTGGGTCAGTTTGCGAGCACGTATCGTCCATTACTCTTTGAATTTATACATCTACCGTCCAAACGCCACTATGCCATGATAAACCTGTCAACCTCCCCTCCTGATACAATTATGCTATGTCTGTGACTGCTGTCCAACATCTAATCTACTGATCCAAAGAGGCAGAGGCGCGCCACTTCGCGCAACTCCTCGTCGCCATTCGTAAAGTCCCACCCAACAATGACAGTTGTCTGACTACAACAAATGATTCTGTGGGCGTCATACTGCAGCTTGAACACCCGCGCCGGCCCGTTATCGGCGTTGGCAATGTGCGGGTGGTGAGCCGCCGCGCCTCCGGCAGCGTCCGGCACCGGGTTTTGAGCTCCTTGCACCGGCACGGGCGTTGCCTGCGTTTGCACGGGGGCGCCGGGTTGTGTGGGCTGCGCATTGGCCGGGGGCTGTGACGATGAGCGAGCCTGGCCCTGGTTCTGGTTCTGGCCCTGAATGAGCAGATGCCCTTGCACCGCCGGTGACGGTGTCTGCGTTGTGCCGGGCGTGGCCGATCGCTGAGGGATGTTGTTGGGCGCTGAAGTAGTGCGCATCGATTCCAGATTGGCAGTTGTCGTGTGGGCAATGTAATGCCGTCTCGCAGGCCTTTCAACATCAACAGCAGGAGCCTCAGCTGGCCGGAACGGAGGGGCGGAAAAGTCAATCTGGGACAACCCAAACCCGCCAGGCGAACTGTCGTCTAGCTCAAGCGAAGGGAGCGTGGCAGGAGCAAGCGGCTGAGCTTCACGGGTGGCAGCCGCAGTTGCAGCGGCACGAGCACGAGCTTGAGTAAACTGCACGTCCAACGACGCAGCCTGCAGAACTTGCCTCAGCTCGGCCCTCGTCCGCGGGTTAGGTTCTCTGGCAATGGTGGCCTGGATGTGAGAAGTGTAGGCAAGAAGCGCAGGGTACTCCATCAGGGCGCTTCGCAAGCGCTGAGTTCCTTGAGGCACCGTGATATCAATCATGTGCATGAAAGATTGAGCGGACTCGAGGGTGATAGACGCAATGGCGGGCTGATCGATGGATGTTCTGGCTTGAGCCAACACCTTCGCCTCAGAGGCCGCTCGCCAGGCGAACTGCGCCGCCGCCGCACCCTCCTCTTGCCGCAAATGGTGAACGTCCTTCCAAACTCCCTCCTTGTCGCGGCGCCAGATGATGATAGTCTGATCGTATGAGCCGGACACGATGCGGGCATACTTGCCGCCGCCACCTCCAGGAGGAATGTTGGCGCCGTACGCTGTGATATCCTCCGGTTTGCTGCTGCCGGCGTTCCTAGGCCTGCTGCGGCGACTGCTACTGCCCTGTTCGCCGTACGGACTGACTTGGCCCTTCTGGACCGCCTCGAAGTAGTTCTGATCGACCCTCTTCGCCTCCAGCTTGTCCTCCTCGGCGCTGTACGGGAGGTCGCCGAACCCAGCCTGGACGGTTCGGACGAGGTTAGAGTGAGCGCGCAGGCTGGCTACCTCGAGACCAGTGAACCTATCAAACACCTTGACCTCGTTGTCGCTGCTGCCACTAACAATTCTTCGGCCATCGTACTGCACGCACGCAATGCCCTTGCTATGGCCAACGACGGTTCGGATGCAAACCTGCTTCGCCCAGTCCCATACTTTGATGTTGCGGTCCCCGCTGGCGGACACGATCTCATTGTCGCAAATCTGAACCGCGTTGACAGCCGCCCCGTGGCCGTCCAAGACACCGATCATTGTGTAAGGGGGCTTGACCGGCAGATCGTCCATTGGATTGGAGTATCCGTAGTCTCGCACATGGGTTGGGACGGTGTAGATGATGTCAGCATCCCCATAGCCGGGGTCGCCGTACTTGAGCGGCCTACGGTTAAAGATCTTGATCGACTTATCCTTTGAGCAAGTCACCAAGATGCGCTTGTCAAACTTGACGTTAAGCACAGATTCCGTGTGCGCGTGTGACAAACGCTGGATCATTTGCCCCGTCGAGAATCGCCAGAGAATGACATCGGAGTCACTGCTGCCGGATACAATCAAGTCCTCGTCTTTATCCGCGTCGAACTGCAAGCACAAAACGGAGCCGTTGTGGCCCTCGAGCGGTTTCCTCAACAGCTTGTAGTTGATCAAGCTCCAAATGCGGATTGTGCGGTCTCGACTTCCACTGACGAGGTATTCCTTGTCATACTGCAAAGTATAGATGCACTCCGTGTGGCCATCTTGGGGACGGTCAGGACGAGGAAGTTGGAAATTGGAATACTTGCCGAGCTCCCAGTTCCTCTCGAGACGCCGACGCATCGTGTAAAGATACCTCCAGTTAAGACGGTACTTGGAGCTTGAAACGTCCCAGGACCACAGCTTTGACTCTGGAACACCGGGAGGACGCCCGTCGGGACCGTTCATCGGGACCATGGACGGCAGTGAATCTTCCCCGACGAGCGTGCTCTGGTGGAGCGGGGATGATATGCCCTTGCCCTTGGAGTCAATCCTATCCGCACTACGGCTCTTGGACCCTGAGGAGCGGTCCATGTCGACATCTACAGGTGTGGGCGTGGCGGAGTTTCTTCCAAAGCCGGTGAAGGACGACGCGGGGCTACCGAAGATGCTGTTGCCGGTCATGGACTCCTCCGTCTTTAGGGGCCGGTCGACGTCGGTCATTTCCAAATCATTGTCTTCGGAGATGGCCCGCTTCTTATACGTGTGGCCGTCCTCGGATGATCGAACCCTGTGGAGGGAGTAGGTCTTGTGCCGCTCGTTGAGACTGTCCTCGTGTCTTTGGATCGCCTCGTAGTCGGCCTTCCAGCCCTCAAGGTGGTACAACTGCTCCCACAGCTTCCTGTCGAGAGCCAGGTCATGCCATGCGCGGCACGAGCCGGCGACGCGGATCAGGGCAACTGGGTCGAGGTAGCCTAGAATCTTAAGACAGACTTCCGGTGGCAGGTACTGGATGAAGTCGATGTAGAGGCGGGGGTGCATTCGCTTGACGAGCTCGACGACGCCGGAGGTGGGCATGTTGTTGATGATTGTCATGGCGAGTTCTGCAGGACCACATAATCAGCTCAAATGCATCAGGGAACGCTGAGCGCGCGCTACTCACCCATCTTCTCATCGTTGGTCAAGCCGGGGACGCGCCTCTGGAGGATGGCCGTCAGTTCTTCGTGGGCAGGCGTCCTACCGCTGGTGCCAGAGCTCGAGGCATCCTGGGCGCCGCTGAAGCTTGGGTTGAGAGGGTCTTCTGAGTACCCCTCGTCGGGCTGAGAAGTGAAGACGGCCATTGTGGGCGGCGGGCGTCGTCGGGGTGGTGAGATGCAGCGCGGGCTGTGGTCGCTACAACTCTAGTGTCGGGACGTGTCGTCGCGGGCCATGCGGGCTGGCGGAGGAAGGCTGAAGGGCTCGTGCTCGACGGCGGAAGCTGTGCGGAACGACGGGGGATCAGACTGGGTTTTTGGCTTGCAGCGGCAGCGACGGTGGCTGACGGACGGGGGAAGCAGCCGCACCGAGCGAGTTCAAAGCAAGTAGGCAGAGCCTCAGGCAGGGCGATAGGTACTGGCAAGGCGACACTGGTCGTTGGGTTGCGAATTGATGCCAGGGTCAGCGGTGCGAGTGACGTAAATGGGGCGGATGATGCTTGGTGCGGTGGTGATGTCGACCGCGATGCAATGGCACAGGACCGTCTATCGTTGCATCCAAAACTAAAAAGCAGGGAAACGATGCTGGATGGGTTGTCGGTTGATGGACGGGTCGAGAAGTTGGATGGAAAGGGAGAAACAAACCAAAAGGAGGAGATGAGATGGGACGAAATGGGATGTCAGGTTTGCTCGTTGTTGGTCGGTTGGTTGCAATATTTGCCTTGCCTGCCTCCTCCAAGCTGCAGTCAGTGGGTGAGAGCGGGAGCCGGGAGCGTGAGGTGTGGCTGGAGGAGGGTCTCTCTGGCTGGGGAGGGGGAGGGGGAGGGGAGCCTTAGGTGGTCTTGGGAGTTGGGGCTTTGGAGGCGCTGGTTGGTATCCCGTACCTCTAGCAGTGGGCGGCTTTTGGGGTCGCAGCAGCAGTTGCAGCCTGGGAGCCTGTTTCTGGTCTGCCTGCCAAATGGAACCTGCAAGCTGCACGACTGTGGCGTCGCGGATTGGCCAGCTTGGGGGACGGGATGACAAGAAAAGGCAGCCCGCCGCTGCACATGGAAGGATGCACAGCGACACAGATTGACAGAACGACTTCCACCACCAGTTCAACAAGCCGTCCCGTCGCTGTCATCGGCAATAAGCGGCAAGAGGGGCACCAGAGCAGAGAAAACAAGGCAGAGGCAAGCCCCCCCCCATCCAGGGTCCAGCGTCCCTGAACACTCCTCCACAGCAGTCGTCCGTGGCGTTGAACCCTGAGCCGATTTTCAATCGTGCGGAGTCCCGCCGTCGCTGCGCTGCGCGGGCGGCCACTAGGAACGGAGGCGACGGGGCCGGGAGGCGAATCGGCGGCAATGTCGGTGGTGGTGGTCTTCATCGTTGTTCGGCACCATCACCTTGAGCAGTAGGGTAACAACCCACTTACGCCTTGAGCAAGAAAACTCACGATAGTTTCTGCCAACCTACAAATCGTCCCCCATATCTGCGATTCTCCTCTGATCGTCGTCGGTATCGACAGCACCATCAGCGAACATGATCATCTTGTTTTAGGTCGCTGCATGTCATCACATCAGAGTGGCGGGTTGCAGCTCCAGAGGCCACCACTTGAAGACCATGACCATGACCTCACCCAGGTGGAGTCTGCCGGTGGATCGCCCGCTTGCGCATGATCAATGGTGGAATTGGACAGCGGTCAGCCAGGTGGCAGCCCAGCGAAGGCATTCCACAGTGTGGAAACAAAACCCTCTCCTTGTGCTTGACACACTCTCCCAACTCTTCATATGTACTAGTGTCTGTATAATAAAGCAACACCTTATTTACGCCTCAAGATAGCCTTTCCCCCCGCAGCTGTTGCCGTCTCTAAAAGACCCAAACTCAATCTCTACCATTCCAGCCTTGCAGAAGAAACATCCCGAGCACAGAGCATCAGGTCAAAATGCGATTCCCAGAGTCACCGATGATCCTTACCCAATTGCCATGTCTCTCATCGTTAGCCTGCCTCTGCTAAGCCTCTCGGTCCTCCGACACTGGTTCATCACATATCGACAGCGGCCTTCTGAGACTTCACCCAAAGCTTCTTTCCTTCCAATTCGTCACCATTCTTGACCTCACCTACAAACCTTTACCCGTCCGGGCCCCTTCCGCAAACCATGGACGGCCGCGCAGAGTCAGCAACGTTGCCTCTTCATACCAGTGATATGCTGCGGCTGATATCAACGGTTGCAAGCCTTGCACATGGCGCCCATGAAGCATATTTAGACACCACAAGTGCAGATGCCAGATGCCAGATGCCATGATCTGCATCTAACCCCTCAGCCGCATCGATCAACGCGGAACATTCAGTCCTGTTTGCTGCAAATCTTGTCCAAGGTTGCCTTGCTCTCTCGAAAAAAACCTTCCAGCCACCTGTCAATGACACGTGTAGATCAGCGTGCGGCAACAAATGCCATGATCAACAATTTCCTTTCCCCTCGTCCTTCGTGATTGTAAACATGACCAGCTTGCCAGGATCCGCTGCTTAGCCGGATGACAGTGCTGAAGTGCATCTGCAAATACCGTTAGCTCCAAAACAGTAGACTCGCTTCTCCAAGGCTGTCCTCTTTTTGCCATCGCCGAGTTGGACCATGGAGCAGCAAAAGCAAGCAGTAAATGTCGGGGCTTTCCACCAGCAACATGTCGACTCGTTCGGCCGCCGCACCGACCGCTCTCTTACCCCTCCCCCGATGGTCGCCCGCTCCGGGTACCCACATGCTTGCGTCTTTTCTCTGCCCCCTCTTGAACACGAGGAGCCCATCGTTACTCAAACCCGTCGTTGCACCGCAAGTCCAGATGTTGCGCAGAGCAACCGTACGGTACGACTCGCTCCACAAGATGACCGAGGCGCGCGATTTAACTCGGCGTATGGTCAGGTGCAGGTTCCGTCGCAATGAGTTCGCAAGAAATATTACCCGCAGAGCAGTGTCAAGCCCAAACTGAGTTCTTGGGTGTTCGCATTTCCATGCCTCGCCCGGGACTCCCTCGCTCCCCAGCCGCGCAGAATCTGCTTGATGGCATCATGGGTCTTGGCAAACCGTCGTGCCCACCACCCTCCATGCTATCCGCCAAAGCAACTCAGGATTCGGGCCGTTGCGCAGCAATAGCAGCAACTGCGGCCAAGAAACTTTGATCGCATTCGCAAGACTCAATCTTCACCTCGCGTGCGGAGCACTCGCCATCATTGGTGACATCTCTCGGTCGGGCGGGCTGCCGCTAAGTCGGAAGGGATTTCAGAGAGACAGCGGACCACCCTAAAAGGATTTTCCGGGGTGCTTCGGCTCTTGGTCGGATCCACTGCGACTCCCACCAACGAGGGTTAAGCCGATGTGGTGCATGCGCGGGAGATTTGTCCCGATAGACTATGCCGAGTTGGTGACTGGCTCGAGAGCCTCAGCCCAATAGCCAATAGCGATATCTTGGCCAGACCTTTAGACGCCGCCGCCTGGTCATTTAAACTGCTGCTTCCTTCTGAAGCCCTCCTCCCATTTTGTCGACTGGATACTATTGGGTCTCAATGCCTGATCAAACGGTTGTTGCAGACCAAGACGAGGTGAGGGGCAGACGTCGCGGCAACTTGCAATGCAGGCTTCGGCGGCTTCTGCGTCGCCGAAAGGCATGATCGAACGAGCCCACGTACCGGCGAGCCGGTCACAAGCACAGTCCATTTCCCCGTTCCCTCAAGCGGGCGCTGAGTCTCAACCATGCCGCCTCAGTAGGGCTCCGGCGTCCATGATCAGCCACCGTCGACGCCTCTATCCCACCCTCCTGCAGAAAACCGCCCATCCGGGCAGCATCCCGGACAGCCCAGGCCGAGAGTGAGACGCACCGTTGAAGCCTCAAAGGCCCCTCACGTCCGGGGCTGAGGTGAATGTGGTGACACAGGCTCGCACTTTGCTTTTCAGGGCCACGCGAAGGGGAAACAGAAGGCGCGAGCGTTGGGTCTAGTGTCAGTAGCCACCCACAGCCAAGGGGGAAAGTAACCTGAGGGTCGCAGATGGAGCTGCACGGCATCGCAAACAAGGCACGGCGTTGCAAAGCAGCGGCGGTTGCAGCAGTCGTTCCTTGGAGAGCCCTTCATTCGGAGTGGGTTCCGCAGCCGCCCTACGATACGGCCTGGCCCTTGTTGCAGAGAAGGGCTGGTTGGGGTGGTATGGGCGGTATGGTGTCGATTCGTTACTGATCCCAAAATAATTGTCATGTGAGGCTCCAACCGTTTCTCTCGTCATGGTGGAGCGGCCTTCTTCCAAAACCTCCCAGAGTGCATGAACTGGGTGTTTCAACTGTCTTGACGTGTTTTGGTTAGCCGCGTTGGAGGGTCTGGCCGGGCTGAACCCGCGGTTCTCGTAAAGACGGGCTGCTGCTGCTGCCCCTCAGTCCTGAAGACATCATCCGGTAGACGATTTAGGTTTTTTGATGGGTCGTGCTGGGCGAATGACGATATCTGCCCACGGGCGACGGAAAGGCCGTGTGTCGAGCAGACTGACAGCGACTCTGCAGAAGCCGCTCGAAAGGAAGGCTTCAACAGACCCTGAAGGAACAAGAAAGCAGAGTCAGAAAAGGCCAGGATGGGCTGTTTTGTTGGAAAGCTGGCAGGGTAGCTCCGTGCATTGAGGCATCGAAACAACAGACGGATGGGAGACGCTCATGCGCCTGTCTGAGAGCCCGCGGGCGGTAGGGTAGGTAGTCAAGGTCGCAGCTGTCGGTCGGGCGGCTTTAGTTGAGTGCTGACGGGCAGCACAGCACAGGGATTTCATCGGAAGCATTGGCCCTGATTGTCGCTACTTTACCTGGGCAAGCGGCAGAGCAACAGCCGGCGTTGGTTGCTAGAAGGGACGGGAGGGAGAGCGATGTGATCTAAACCGGGGAAGAGACGGCGAGATGATGGGGGAGGCCCGAAGACTGCAGACACGACACGACGGGAGGGCTGTGCTGGACGGCGTACGCAGTATGGCGCGCTGCTAGTTTCGAGCATGAGGCGGCCGAACCCGACAGCACTTTCGTAGTTGCGCAGTGGAAGGCAACGTCCGGCGACGCTGCGACTGGCTGGGGTTGAAGCAACTGCCCCGGCTGGTGAACGCAAAGTAAACGTTGTTGCTGTAGTTGAGGCCGCAAGCGAGGACGATGGAGGAGACTCGTGATGGTAACATTCGTCCTGTGGTGTCGGTGCTTTCCCTCAGGTGTCTTATCGCACTTGTCTTGCTTGCCTTATCGGGAAAGGGGGCACCGGTCGGAGCAAGAGACAGACTAAGGCACCTTCCTTCTGGTGGGAGAAGGCAGGCGGGCAGGTACGAGGTACTTTACGTATCAGGTACCTACCTTAGTGTACCTGGGCAGTGGTAACGCCGTGTCTTATCAAGCAATCACCTCATCAACACACTCCATCTTGCAATGCGGTCGTTGGGTCTCTCGGGTCGACTTGACGAGAACTTTTGCAGCCAACAGTGGTCTGAGAGATGCTGGAAGAAAGTGGGCAGTCGGCTCATTGCCCTTCGCAACGACGACGACGGCTAAATCCAAAATTTGCAGCGGGGGATCCAGGCGAGAAGGTTTACTGCATAGTGCGGCCTACTCCGGTAGGATAGTGAATCAGAGGTTGACGATTACCAACGGCCCGCGATTGCGGCAGGTAGGCAAGTCAGGTATTCGTACAGGAGACATTGAATGTAGTGTGCCAAGTACTGCAGCGGCAATGGAGCCTGGTCAATCAATCTGGGACCAACGGCGGCCAACTTAGATCCGAGGAGGAACTGCGGGCAGCGGCTGTCCTGCTATGCCGGGAGATGCCCGCTGGCCATATCCTCGTAATTCAGGGCATGATGATGGCTCACGCCAAAAGAAAGCAGAACAGCACGCGGGTAGAATTCCGTTTTGGGATATGGATCGCACGAGAATTTTCTCGCGATGTTTCCCATTGCTTGTGTTTGGTCCTGGTTCTCTCTCTCTGGCTCAGACTCTTGCTCTGCATCTGCAGACCGAGCCAGGCTGGACGGATGCCCCTCACCACCACCCCTATTTTTACCTGTGTTATCTCTCGTTCCATTGACCTTCTCGAACAATGCAGTGCACGCCGTGTCGCCCTCCCTGTTCTTTTGCTGCCCTTCTTCAACCCGGCTAGAATTGTTCTCCCTCGCAGCTGCAGGACCGGGGTCGAGGGTTTGGTGTGTCTGGCTGCCCACCACTACGTAGAACGTTGCTCTCTCACACACCATCAGGGGTCGAACGTCGGAGCCTCCCTCTGGCCAGTGAACTGTGCCAATGATGCAGGCCCAACCGGTGTGTGTGTTCATAGATGGGTATGGATATGCTCTTAGTTATGGCGTTGAAGCAACTCTGAATGGGTATTCGTAGAGCGAGTACCCAGGTAAGGTAAGGATGCCACGCGGGCACCTTTCCAATCAATGGGAGACGTGAATCTGTCCACTGCGACGGGAGGCCAGTCTCGATCAAGACTAGCGCGATAACCCGCTAATTTGAAACGCCCAAAACCTCCATCGGAATCAATGCGCGCAAGGAAGGAACATCCGGTGCTTGCTCCTCCAGCAGTCATTCACCACCTAAGCCAGTCGGGCTGTCTAGTCGGGTCGGTCTTCACACTCACGCCAGATGTACCCGATACTCACAGGCCTCTCCCCTCCCCCCATCTCTACCAGATTCCCTCCTACTCGCAACAGCCCAAAGACTGCTCCAACGGAAACTGCATGCTAGAATCAGACTTGGCTGGCCTGACCTGACCTTCTTCACTTGGGTTACCTTTCCAGTCCACCATGGGCTAGGGGACGCCGGAGACACACACACACACACACACACACACGCCCACACACACACCCAAACGCACATGCACACAGCCTGCCTACCTTGCCTTAAGGTACAGCACGATACCCTCCTCGACTAACCCGTCCCTCAACTGTCAAGGCTTCCCCTTCCTTGCCTTACCTCGCCTTACCCTGACCCTCCTCCTGCTCGTCCTCTTCTTCCACCTCCCAAGAAGAACCTCGTCCCGTTTGCGCACCCAATCCAGGTCCCAGTCCCAGCCCCAATCCCGGGACGCTTCCCCTCAGGTCACAGGTTGGGTCGAATCAAGACTCGCTCATGCACGCCGTCTGCACCTCTCTGCGTCCTGCAACAACAATACCATTCCCCAAACTGAGCGACATCACCGACTCGAACTGGTCTGCAAACTTGCAACCAAACTCGCCCGTTTGAACAGATACCTATCTCGCCCAAAACTCGCCTGGGGATCCAGCAGATACAGCGCTAGGGAAAGGGAAAAGAGGACAGGCACTAGGACTCCAACAGGGGTAACAGAGGTATTCGTTTCGCCCCGGTAGCCCGCATCGCTCCGCACCGCTCCGCAACTTCGACTCGTCGACTCGAAATCAGACCCGCCCGACCTGCCCAACCTCTCCCTCCTCCTCCTCCACGACACTCGGCGCCGGCAGTTCTGTCACACTCACTCTCACTCTCGACACGATTGCACTCTTCCTTCGAATCTGTTGTCCATTTGCAGATCGCAGCAGAGGGGCTTCCGACACCCGAACAAAAGCGCCCCCCAACGCCGACCGCCCAACAACAAAGGCCCTTGTTCTCGTTTTCCGCCTGACCAGAAAGAACGGCGCCCCTTTTGCGACGACTCCCGACTCCTGCGAACCGACCGTGACCGCTAGATCGTCTCTCGCCCCAACCACCGACACTTCCAAACCCCGGAGCCTTCCCGACTTGACCGACGCTGAGAGAAACCCTTGCGCTGGATGACGTGAACCTTGTTCCTACCTGTGGACAAGAAGGCGCTTCATCAATTTTCCACCGCCTCGACCCCCCGATTCTCTCTCACGATACCCAACCGACTGCAGCCTCTCCCGACCGCCCTCGCCCACAAATCGTGCTCTCGCTTCCTCTCCCCTCCTACAACCGGATGGGTTAGGACGTCATGGCTCATGCTCCTCTCCTCAGAAACAACACCGCTCCCGTATTCCAGAACCAGAACGGAATTGGTGGTCTACCCAATACCATGAGTAATGCGCCCCGCGCCAGCCAGCTTTCCGGCTCGACAGCGTTCACATCGGCCGGTTCAATCAACTCGTTTGCGAGCACCTCGACCATAACCCCCGTGCAGAATGGCGGCCCTGTTATCGCGACGGCGAACATCATCAACCAAAAGGCCGATGCTTCCCGATCCCTTTACCAGATTTGCATGTCGTTGAAGCAACGTTTAGCACAAGTCCCAGGCTTCGACCCCTATCTGGAAGAGTTGGACCCAACCGACCCCGTCGAGTCACTGTGGAGCCTTTTCCGCACCGGCTACCCGTTCTTGGATATCTACAATGCCCTGCAGCCTGAAAAGCCCCTCGAAATCGACGGTCCAAACGCTACGGCCTCGGAGAGCAAGAAGTCCAAGATCGCCATTTTCAAGTTTATCCAGGCATGTCTCAAAGAGCTCGGCATCCCGTCCGCCGAATGCTTCGTCATCAGCGACGTCCTCGGAAACGACACGACTGGATTTGTCAAGGTACGTGCAAGTCGGCTCTTCGCGGTCGCGCCTCGAGTTCACTTCCACCCCAACAACAGAATTGAAATCTAACCATATCGCAGACGACTCAAGTGGTCAACCTGGTTCTCGATCTCGCCGAACAAAGAGGACTATTGCTCCAGTTGCAGCCCTACCCCGAAGATGACATGCCCAAGGAGCCCGGCTCCAAGTTGAGCTACAGAGACCACATTATTAAGGAACTAGTCGACACGGAGCGCAAGTATGTGCAGGACTTGGAGAACCTTTACGATTTGAAGAGCAGCTTGGAGACAAAGGGTATCATTACCGGCGACACGATCCATCAGATTTTCCTCAACATCAACGCCATTCTCGACTTCCAGCGTAGATTTCTCATTCGAGTGGAAACGACAAACTCGATGCCGCAAACTGTTCAGCAATGGGGTGCTCCCTTCGTCACGTATGAGGAGTCCTTTGACATTTACCGACCGTTCATCGCCAACCAACGAAAGGCTGCGCAGGTCGCCGGGCAGGTGTTTGACCAAATTAAGGCATCTGGGCACCCGGTTGCAGCCGATTTCAACACGCTAGACGGCTTCTTGCTGAAGCCCATGCAGCGCCTGGTGAAGTACCCTCTTCTGCTGAAGGACTTGTTGAAGAAGAGTGAGGACGAGTCGATCAAGGCCGACTTGGCGGGAGGTATTGAAGCGGCCGAAAGAGTGCTCTCTAGGGCCAACGAAGAGGTTAATCGCGATCTTCTGGACGAAGCCCTCGATGATCTCCGAAACCGCGTGGATGACTGGAAGAACCACCGCGTAGAACAGTTTGGTAGGTTGCTGATGCACGGCGTCTACACAGTCGTCACCGGAAAGAGCGAGCAAGAGAAAGACGTAAGTTTATTTTGCACTTCCCCTCAACGTTTTGGGATTAGTGTACTAACTGATATAGTACGAGATTTATCTTTTCGAGTGCATCTTGCTCTGCTGTAAGGAAATCTCGGCCAACAAGAGCAAGGACAAGAAGGACAAGACGCGGTCGGTTGGACCCAAGATCAGAAACAAAAACGCAAGGTTGCAACTAAAGGGTCGGATTTTCATGACGAATGTTACCGACGTCGTCTCTCTATCCAAGCCTGGATCATACAGCGTTCAGATTTGGTGGAAGGGTGACCCCGGTGTCGAGAACTTCATGATCAAGTACACAAACGAGGAACAGATGAAGAAATGGGCCAATGCCCTTGAGTTGCAGCGGAAGGACAATGCACCGAAGGCATCGACGAGCCCTGATTCTGCCGCACCCGATTTCGCCTGGACTCGCGAACATGGCGGCAAGCTCGAGAACCCGTACCTCAACCAGCAAGACGATGACGACGAGGAGGAACTGTGGCCACCTGCGTCCGCACCAGCTCAGTTCCCGATGCCAACACAGTCTACCGGAGGCACCATGCTCCCTAGAAACGCGTCTAGCACCAGCCTTCGGCAACGTTCTGCCACAGGCGAGAGCCTTGCCGGCATGGTGAGGGCGCCACCACCCCGGTTCCCGCTCCCGCAACCTCCCGCGCCCTTGAATGTGCAAACACAGATGCCTCCCCCAGGTGCATCATCCCCGGGAGCCCGTGGCGGCGATTCGTACTTCTCACCCGTGGCCGAATCGCCAGTGTCATCGCGGACCAGTACCGCGAGTGGCATGTTCCCTAATCCTAACTACCAGTTTCCGAAGTCCCTGACGCCCCAGCCTGGGTGGGAAGATCCAAACCAGAGATATACTGCGCCGGCTATGCCTCGCGCGCCGTCCAGGGATGGTGCTCCCCAGAGAAACCCGCGTGGACCTTCTCTGCCTGCCATGGCTTCTAACAGCCAGAGCGCCGCCCAACAGCAGCGCAGCAGGTCATACAGCACACCCGATATCAACGGCCCAGGTGGCATCCGCCGCACACAAGGAGGCACGCCCGTTCCTACGGTGCCCAGTATCCCAGCACACCTGCATCCTGCTCATGACAACAACATTCCCCGATCTCAAACCGGCTCGCCCGAATGAACGACCTCCCCATGCGCGCAAACACGCAGAGCCCTGGTGCGCAGCGAGAGCGCCAATACGGCCACCAGCAGTCTGGAAGTTACGGCGGCAGCATGTCACAGTTCCCCGCACAACCGATTTACCCCCGCCAGGGAACACCCAACTCTATTGCGCATGACCGGCAGCTCAGCATCGACGCTGCCGCATCAATGAATGCCGTGCTGTCTCCTCCACTTGGAACCGGTGTTAGCGCAACCCAGTCAAACCCGCTTGCCAGCCCGGACCTCCCGATTCCTACTCAACTCAAGGTCAAGGTGAACTTTGTCGACAGCGGAAACTACGTTACCCTGGTCGTGGCCTTCAACATTACCTATCAGTCACTGATCGACCGAATTGACGCCAAGTTGGCACGGTTCACGAACAGCAGCATCAGCAAAGGAATGCTTAAACTTCGTTACCAGGACGAGGACGGTGATTTCGTCACCATCGCTAGTGACGATGATATCCAGATCGCCTTCATCGAATGGCGTGAAGGCGGAGTTGGCGAGATCGAACTCTTCTGCGTCGGAGACACGGCCTAAACGGCCCATTTCTATGTCGAAGTAGGTCTTTTGGGAGAGTAGGACTTTCCCAGGCGCATCATACCATATACCCATCGGGGGGCATTTCTTTGCATACAAGGCGTCCGGAGCAGATTGTTTCACCTTATTTTTATACCTCTCAGCATCGCATCATCATCGGAGCAGGTGGCTGCCAGTCTTCAAGGCGGGTTTGTAGCGGTAATCATTCTGCACCCAGGAAGCATTCGGACCTGTGAGATTTAGACGGCACCATCATCATGATCACTTTTTTTTCCCTCCCCGCCTCACGACACACAATTACCATTTCAGGCGTGGAGTCGCGCTTCACCCGGACTCTTTCTTGGAAATATTTACGACTGTTTCCCGATCCGCAGCTCTGGGCGGACTTTGCATATGCCCGTCGGGCCAACGAGACACCAGACTGAGGGAGATTGGTAAACGAATCCAGGCACTCTTTCTACCTTTTTTTTCCTTTTTCACTTCTTACGTTGGTTGTTTACTCTTGGAATGACTGACCCTCTTTCGATCGTTACGACTTTGATGATGACGGAGGATTTTGACTCGGGTGTTGAATGGTTGATGGCTGGTGGACAGCACCGGCCGGGAGTGAGATGCTTGGCCTTGTCGTTCGCTACAGTTTGGGAATGGCTCTTGACTGGCGCTAGCTAAAGGTTATTGAAGAATGGACAGGCGTTGCTGATCCTTCAAGTTGACTCTGGTCCTACGATATGCACTGTGTTTGTGATGGAGTCGTGAAATTGGTCCGTCGTCGCGCAAAGACGCATTGAGATTAGTAGTGACCCTATTGTGCAACATGTGTGAAGCTTGTCAAAGAAGTATCTACTCTGCCTCCATCTTGCTTTGCATCGGCCAATCAGGACTAAGGCTGATTTGTGAAAATTGCTGGTCAAAAACCTCTCCATAATTTGGTGGAATGCGGCAAACTATTTTGCCATATATGATACATAGTGTACAACAGCCATGCTCTAAAACGCCTCTTCCGGTGTATGATAATGTCAATTCGTCCTTCATCCCACGGCCGCTCGGCAACTTGCCCCATAGGCAACAGTAGGCCTAATCCTGCGGAAATGATGGCTGACACCATGTTCGTCTTACTCATCCTCTCATCATCACCACCAGGTCCCATCATGCTAGCCACCTCCTCCTCCTCCATGTCTTCAACTGCCGCTGATTTACAGGTTATCCTTCGTCGGCTTGACGTCCTTGGAATGGGGGATGACGCGGTCCTTCATGCGGCCGAGGTGGTAGTTGATCGGGGGAGAGGGCTTCTTGGATTCCTTGGGCTTGTCCATACAGGTGCGGAGGGTGTTCTCGAGGACGGCGCAGCCTTGGGTGTTGTAGCCGGCGGAGGCCCAACAGGCTGTAGATAGATGAGTTAGCTAGGGTTCTAATGGAATATTGGGTGGTAATTCTGGCGGTCTACCGCAGGTTGGTCCAGTGCACAGGTTCGCAGCGCAATGCTCAACCCCCGGCACCGGTCGAAAGACGCAACAGCAGGACAGATTGGGGGACTTGACTCACCAAGGACGGAGGTCATGACGGCGATACACGGGTTCTCGACCTTCTTGTTGGGTTGCTTGACACGGAGAACACTGACGGGCGGCAGGCGCATCGGTTTTTGCGGCATGATGGGCGGTTGTACTCAATTCTGAGTCTTTATCGCTGATTCAACAATGTATCGTGTCAATTTGGCCGTCGGAGGCTTCTTACGTATCGTATCGTACCGTATCGTCGTCGTCGTCGTCGTCGTTCCGAGAGCTCTCAACGCCGCCCACCTTCAAGCTCCGTCCATCACGAAAATCTCCAAGCGCCACTCCAGTCTTTTTTCGCCAATCACGTGCCTCCAGCCTTGCTTCATGCCACGGGAAATTCATGATTGGCCAGAAACGCGATATGGGGCAGTCGAGCCAGCCGCACGGATCACCGCTGCAGCCACCCAGCAGAAAAAAAAGGCGGTGGAGGGGTTATTGAGAAATTCAATTTAGCGCAGGCCGTCGGGAGCTGCCGATTGGCTGGATGCAATGGAATGTAAACAAAAGAAGAACCAAGAACAATAGGAGGGGAGGGGAGGGGGGAAAGAGGTGTTGCTAGGAACAGAATGAGCCGCACTTTTAGGAGGGACCCTAGGTCAATTATTTCCCGTCTGTTATGCCCTCCAATACAAAGAGTGACTTGGTCCCGGTTTCGTCTTCAGCAAGCCGGCAGGTACCTCGAACCCTTTGTTGAAGCATTTCTCAAGACTGTACACACAAGCTTGCAGACGATACTTGTCTTTGCAATTGTATGCTGAACTTGAACTTGAGTCTCTGAGACGGCTCTCCTAGTCTTTGGTTCTTCTCGGTTATTCAAAGTCGAAGCGCGTCACGCCTTCTTTTTCTGTTTGGTCGCGTCGGGTTTGCCTCGCTAAAAGTATTGTTTACTTTCGAGTTGCGGCCCCCCGGGAGCCCGTGTCCCTTTTCTCTGCGCTACATACCTACCCCAACCGCGCGCAACCTCTTCCCGGTTCCCAACCAGCAGACAACCCACAGTCGCATTGCGTTGGACATAGCTCTCCAATTAGCTCGACACACCACCACACAACTTATTCCTCCATTACCTCATTTCGAATTCACGAACACTGAGCTTCATACCACTGGCCAAGCTTCACCAAGCCAATGTCTTGTCGCATACGATGAATTTCTCTGGCCTCTCTCTCTCGGCGCGTCGTGCTGACGCGCCGTCAAATTCCCCTTCGCGCTCCAAGTTCGCCTCCAGCGAGAACCCTAAGGTGGCTCTCGCCGGTTTCGCTGACTTGGAGGTCACGCCTAACCCCAATGGCGCCATGACCGCCGACCTCGACTCCCTGAACCTCGGGTTCACCACGCCAACGAAGCGTGGCGCGCCCTCTCCCAGGTCAAAGTCGACTACCAAGAAGGCACCAAAGTTCGCAGCCATGTCCCTCGGTGACAGCGAACTCTCCAAAAGCACACCTACGACGCCCAAAAGCGCGAAGACGACGTCGCCCAAAAAGCGCGTCAACTTGTCCGGCGGATTCTCCGTCATGTCTCTCGCCCGGGACAGGGCCTCGCCCAAGAAGACGCCCTCGCCGAGAAAGCTCCAGCTGGAGGATGCAAGCTTCATGTCAGTTAACGGCTCGACACCAAAGTCTGCGTGCGACTTGTCACCGAGCAAACTCAGCCCGACCAAGTCGTGCTTCCGTACCAGCAAGACACCCTCACCGAAGAAGGTCTCCTTTGCCGACGAGCACTCTTTCCAATTCGTTACCGCGTCGACTCCCAAGCTGTCCCGCGATCCGTCACCTCAGTCCTCGCCCTCGATGGTAGAGACTTCAGAATTCTCGGTCATGTCGACCACATCCCCTGCCGCGTCGCATGCCTCACAGGACCCGTCACCCGCGTCGATTGCAAGCAGACTCGACGAGGAGGAGTACGACGACGAGCAGACGGTTTCGCTGGTGGAAACTCCTTCTAGGGCGCCAATTTTCAAGCTACAAGTAGAGGACGCCAGATCTACCGTGGACAGTCCTGCGAAGGCTTCCGAGATAAGCGCATTCACGCCCTCCAAGGCCTCTGATGCGGGCAGCATTTTCCAGTCGCCCTCAAAGATCGATATCTCAATGCACGACGTTACCTGGATGTCCGATTACGCGCCCACGACTGGTTTCCAGACGTATACCTTCGCGACCGTTGATCTTACCGACGCTGCTTCCGCCTTGAGGTATGCTCATCTCGATGTTGGTTGTGCTGGCCTCGCTAACCCTTTTCCGTAGTGGACCCTTCCAGCCCGAGTTGTTCGAGAAGACCGACTACACCACCACTCTCTCCCGACCCTGGTCATTCCCCTCATCACGTCTCCAGCAGAAGCAGGCTCGCGCCGTCACCAGAAAGAAGCGCCAGCGCCGCACGAAGCAGGAGGCCAAGATGTTGATGGTAGAGAAGTCGATTCTCGAACAGGTCGCTGAGTCTCTCACCCTGGACGAACTCGACGCTGCGCCTGAATTCCGGGTGATTGCGCAGATTGGGAGGAAGTCGTACGTAATCGGCTCTCGCAAGAGACAGAGAACCGAGGAATACCTAGACCAAGCCGACGCCTCGTGGTATGACATCGAGGAAGGCCTTGGTCTGGGGCTCATCATCGACGCTCAGCGTAAGTTTCACCGGCGACTTGTGAAGACGGCTTCATCTAACACGCATGTAGGTATGGTCCGCAACCAGCTCTTCCACCTCCCAATGGGCCCAACTGTAGGTGAAATTCGCAAACAGTACCTCGCGGATATGAAGAGGCACGGGGAGCCTATGCTGCCCGTATTTGGGAAGCGTAGCTACAAGGGGACGCCTAAGCGCGCGTACAGTAATGATCTACTCACGCATATGGTGATCCAGCAGCTCCTCGAGTTCCCCCAGCCCGAGCTCTCCTACGAATTCGTCCTCGAGCATCTCATTGCGGAATCAGACAAGGCCCAGGGCAGACGAACACGACGCTCACGCAACGTTCGACAGCTTATTGCCGTATATGGCGAACCCGAAGTCTCGATCATTGAGGAGGATGAAGAGCCTCAGAGCCCGACACCGAAGTTGCCACACTTCCCTTCGACGGCTACGCACCATTCCAGCGCAAGTCGTAAGCTGAGGCTGGTTCAGGGCGCCGACAACGCGCGCGAGAATCGAAAGCCTTGCGTCCATTCCTGAGCCTGCTTCTCCCTCTCCCGCTCCTGCCGAGCCGCTCTCTTCGCCGATTGGTCCCGGCTTCACTTTCCAGTGCCCCTCTTTCATGTCTTCCCCAAGCGCTTCTAAGACGAGCGACAAGGATGAGGCCGAATTTGTAGAGCATGTCGAGGACGAAGAGCAGCCCGAGCAGGCAATCGAGCCCGAAGTCACCGCAAGCCCCGCCGTCGCCAGTCCCGTCGTTGTGTTTAAGGACCGCACGCCCGCCAAGACGGCCTTCAAGAACAAGCGCCGCTCTCTTCCAGCCTTCGCTATCGAACCCCTCTCCTTCTCCTCGCCCGCCCGCCGCGCATCTCTCCAATTCGTCGCCGGTTCCGACCAGACTCGTCGGTGCAGGATCTTCCCCAAGATCCAGCATCCGAGTCGCAGGGTGGTTGCTCCCACTTCGGTGGTTGAGCTCAGTGAGTCACAGGTGCAGAATCCCATTACGGTTGATTCAGCATCTCCTCGCTCGGAACCTGAGGCTTCGCCCGCGCCCGCGATCGAGGAGTCGCCCAAGGCCGGAAGCTCGTCTCCCGTTCTGTCGTGGTTGACGTGAGAGAGAACATGGACATCTTCGGATCGTCGCAGGAGAGAACCGGTTCGCCCATTCACGCTTTGGCTTCCCTTGCCCGTGTATTCGAGGAGAATAAGGAAGCGAAGGACGCCAAGGTTTTCGTTGAAAGGTTGGATGGACGTCTGATTGTTCGGTTTAAGGTACCGGATGAGGATGCTGCCTTGTTCACGGAGGAAGTTGCTGCCGCTTCGCCTTCACCCGCCGCCGCCGCCGAGTCGCCCATCGAGCCGAACGAGTCTGCCGCACCAATCTCCCTCAAACGTCCTGCCGGCTTCGCCCGAGCCAGTGCCCATCATCTCCGTCCAGCAGAATACCCCCGAGAAGGACGGTGAAGAACAGAAGGACTTTGACGAGGAGGAGCAGGAGGAGGATGACGACGATATTTCGCAAGTTCCCGCCGAGGTCACAGAGACTCTTGTCGTCGAGGCAGAGGTCGAGGACGACTCCGAGTTGGCGTTGCTTAGGAGCTTCGTCTCTCGTCATGCTGCCTCGCGCGCTGCCCGTGCCGCCGAAGCCACCAGCGCTCCCGCCCCCGCTGCCACCGCTGTAACTCCCATGCCGAGCCCCGATTCTGCTGTCCGCCGCCACACCCGAGCGCCGTCCTCAGGGTATTTGGGCCGACACCCCCTCGTTCCGTCGCCCGCGCAACCTCGCCTCACCCGCCCCCTCCTCAGCTCGTCAGCCTCTTGGCGTTCTCGACGCTAACAGTCCGAGCCCCAAGAAGGTCAAGCGGAAGGTGACGATGTCGAGGAGCGGCGCCCTCGCCCGAGAAGCCCTCCAAGAAGCCGCGCAAGGCCAAGTTCGACAAGAATACCCCTGGCAAGCCCGAGAAGGACGACGGCAAGGACGACAAGGAGGTAGTGAATGATGGCCCTGTGCTGGAAGCCGACCCTGACGGCGCCCCTCCCGCCAATGGCCCTCTCCCGGTGTCCGCACTCGCGCCCAGCGCGCTGCCGCCCGCGGTGAGACGCCTGTGGCGACGAGAATCCCCATGCGCCACCAGGTCGCCAAGGTCAGAAACGGCGAGAAGGACCTCGCGGCCCTCACGCGCCAGAATACGAAGAACAATAAGGGAGGTGCGATCCCGGCAGACGAGATGCTCGAGAAGCTTAAGAACGCTGCTCCGACCGTCGAGACCCGCGCCGCCGCCGCCGCCAAGAAGGACGGGAAGAACGTCTCGTGGGCTGAGCAGCTGGCTAGGAGCCAGAGCGAGGAACCCCCTCTGCTCTCCCCGTCGCCGGAGCTCAGCCAGGAGGAGGAGAAGGAGGTGGGCAAGGCCACGAGGGTGAAGAGGGCGGCTACGCCGAAGAAGCCAGCGAAGACTACGACGGCAACGACGAAGGCTGCCCTGCCGCCCTGCTACTCCGCTGCCGCAGCTAAGAAGGAAGCCCTACGAAGCCCCCCGCGGCTACGAAGATCGCCAAGGCGGCGGCGCCATCAAAGCTCCGTCAACCTGGCACCCCGGCAGCTGCCGCGGGCCCCAAGACGGAGGGGGCCAAGGTCACCAAGCCGAAGAAGGTGACTGCGGCGGCCAAGAAGGAGGTCGTCGGGGCTGTCAACGGGACGCCCGCGAAGAGAAGTAGAAGAATCGCTGAGAAGAAGTAAGGACGATGACGGACGACGGAGGACGAGGACGAGGATGAGGGAGGATGGAAGTGGAGGATAACCGCATCAAGCGTTCGCTTCAAAAAGACGTGCATAGCTGTGGGAGTTTTGGGTTTTGGTTCTGTTTTGCTTGTTTGAAATCTTTTTCCGTTGGCTTCTTTGCCCGCCGCCACCCGGCGTGGCCGTCTAGTTTTTATACTTTTCGTATACCCAAATCAATGACTGACGACGAGTGCACAACCATACACTGTTTTGATGACTTCTCTGCTGGCTGCTTTAATGATCTGTATCCCTAGGATTGCGACGCCAGGTCTTGTGAAAATGTGAGGATTTCTCGCGGGGGTGATGACCACCCTTCCTTATGTTGGCTTCTATTGGTACTAATGTGTTCCGACCTGCCGGTGTTGGCGTATCTAACCACAATCTGTAACTTCAAGGGCGTTGTTAGACCTTGGTATTCCAATGGGATAGTCGGACTGGGTTTTAGGACGTTGATGCTCGAAGTTGAATTAAAACTGCAGGTTCATGATTGGATGATGATGCTTTGTCTGCGAGGTCCGTGAGAGCGATTCTGTTGGTGAGCAAGATTAGGGGAGACTGTGAGCTTTTAAGCTGTAACACACATGCAGCCACTCGCAGTTCATGAAAGAATAGTCTCGCAGAAATTATATTTGACTTCCCGCAGAACAAGCCAGACCGTCGAGATTATCGTGGTACGAAAGGTCAATCAACCCCATAGATACGAATTTACTGGAACGTCAGATTCGAGACCATCTTCAGCTCTCGAAAACCGATTGCAATCAAGTCAATAAGATGACCCCTCACCATGCGTTAAGGAACACGGGAAATGAATGCGTGTGTGGTTCGCCTCGTCCTGCAGGCATCCTAGATGCCTGATTTCTGCTGCACGATAAGGGAATACTCCCCACCACGTGGAATTCATCAACCAACCGAATATGGCTGTTGGACTTGATGGATGCCGCCATAATGCAGTGTGTCAGAATCCGGCTTAGGGACGAGTCTGCGTAGTTTAGACGCGTCACAGGGCTCTAAACCGCCTATTCGCATTTCTTCACTCTTTCATGACTACAAATCTTAAACTTTCTTCGCCGTCCTTGGACAAGCACAATCCGAGAAAAGCTCCCTCGTGAATTGCGTTATGCTCAGTAGTCTGCACCATGGCTGAAACAGAGACACAGACAAGGGTACAACTATGTTCGCACTGCTCAGCCATCGATTTCGACGCCCTTCGCCTCCCGACGGCAGGTGTGCTGCGGTCTTCGGCAGACGGTAATGCCCACCACGCACAACGTCCACCTAGGCATTCAAACAGCACAGGAGAGATGTGGGACTTGGACACCGTGGAACGAATCCGCGATAAGGCAAAAACATGCATCTTCTGCGATTTAGTATCCCGGTTGTTGGATGACCTAGAGCAGGCCGGCAAATCCGTCGGCCCAACGCTGTTTTGCGAGGTCATGATAGCCATCAGAGGCAACTGAGGTCTCAAAGGCAACAGCCATGTTGAGCAACCTGAATTGAAGAAGGATTCTACGAACATTGGAAGGCGGGAGCTGAACTCGCTGAAATCTTTGATTTTTAGATTTACAGCGGTAAAGCAAGCCGAAGGCCGCACCTACGAAGCACGGCAACCAATGGCTGTATCCTGGGTTCAGGCTTACAATTTTCCGTGTCCGGTGCACCTGTTTGACGACGGTGGAATTACTGATGAAATGACGCTTTTGGGGGGTCGTAGAATATCGCCGCTCCTCCCGATCGGAATGATTTTATCATGGAAGAATGAGTGCCTCTCAAGACATGATGGGTCCTGCTGCATTGCACCTATGCTCCGGTGAGTATTCCAAATATGCGATGTGCCATAGTTCTGATGGATTTCATATAGCTCAAGCCGAATAAGCATATTTCGTCTGATCGATGTCACTCAAAGAGCCATTGTTCGACTTTCAGATGTTGACATCAAAAGCCTTCATTATGTCGCGCTAAGCTACGTCTGGGGTAAAGATGCCCAGAAAACGACATTGACGCACAAAAGCAAGCAGTTCTTAAGCATGCCTGGAGCGTTGGACGGCATCGTATCAAAAACCATTGAGGACGCAATCGATCTCACCAAGCTGCTAGGTTTGCAGTACATCTGGGTTGACGCACTCTGCATTGTGCAAGACGACATTCCAGACAAATCACACCATCTGGCCTTCATGGATCAGGTCTACCGGTACGCGGAGGTAACAGTCATTGCGGCCTCGGGTAAAGATGCCAATGCTGGTTTGCCCGGACTACACCAGCCTCGAATGATTCACCAACGCGTATTCAAAATCGCAGACGCCACACTTGACACAAATGAGCTGTGTTTGATCACCGCCCCAGCCATTCGTCCGGCATGGAAATACAACTATCTCGAGGGGTCTGAGTGGAATAGTAGGGGCTGGACACTTCAGGAAAAAGCTATGTCCAGACGCACTCTGGTCTTCACGGACACAGAAGTCTACTGGAGTTGCCGAAGTGCGAAGTGGCAAGAAGGCATGTATACCGAAACAAATTTGACGAAGCCAAGTTTTCCTGACTTCGGCGCCGGGTCTGGATTTCTCGGAGGTCAGGTGGCAGAACCCGACATTGGGTCCCCGTGGGACGATCTCCAATTCCAAATGGCGGACTTCTCTTCTCGCAATTTCAGCGTGGATGGCGATGCTTACAGCGCTTTCTCTGGTATTCTCCAAGAATTCCATGATCTAACAGGAGAAAACTTTCTTTGGGCGATCCCAGTGTCGCGATTCGAGATTGGCCTGTGTTGGTATCGACAATGGAAGTGGGGAGTTAGATCAGGAACGCATTTGGCTCGCAGAACGGGTTTGAGTGCAGTGACAACCACCACTCTAAACTGTAATGTTTCGTTCCCAAGCTGGTCGTGGATTGGTTGGGTAGGCCATCTTCAGATGTGTTTCACAGATCAGTACAGAGAAACTGGGTAAGTTTCGTAGCCGCTCCTTACTCCGCCATCATAGCGAGTAGCAACTGACATAGGGAATCAGGATGATAGAAGAAATCGCATGCTTTGTGGTACGGAACAACCCCCTCAGAGTGGTAAAGGTCTCGCGAATCACGAGCGACAGCACCGAGATACAAACACCACCAATGCTGCAGCGCGCAAGTCATTCGAATCCCAACATTGTAACTTTGAAGGCGTTAATTTCCGAATATTCCCAGTTAACGGAAGTAAAACTTAGTACAACGCCAGATAACCAACTTATTGCGTTCTGGTCTGAAGTTGCCATCTTTGCTACGGTGGGGCTGGTCAGAAAAGAGAACGACTTGTACTTTGATCTTGACTTTTCTAGCTTTGACATTTACAACGTGCGTGGACCGAGAAGATGGGAGACGTCAAAAGTGCGGACAGACCGAATTGTGTAGCCCAGGAGACGAGAACGACCCATTGATCAAGGCAGGGGAAGGTCGGTTCGAGTTCGTGCTGCTTGCTACGACCGAAGTACTCGAGAACGACCCCACTGAAGACTCATTAAGCAAGGATCTTCGCGTGAAATTGGAGGTGCCGCCGAAAAAGAGGCTCGAGAAAGTCGTCATGCAAATAACACGGAATGGTCATGAAAGAGGGGTGGCAAGTCGAATTTGCACTGCGAGAATTCAGGAAGAAGACTGGAATGAAGCAAATCCAAAGAGAAGGCTGCTTGTACTGGATTGAGGACGTTGTAGCGGGACATGACAAGAAGATGCAAGGTATATGTTCAAGTAAGATTTGGTTGGACCGAGGCCGAGCAGGTTTCAGAAGCAATAGCAATCATAGAAAGGTTGTGATGTTTGAAGAGGTCCAGAATAAATGCAGCGAACCGGAAAGTTTCGTCCTTGTCAACTTTCTGAACCCCGTCATTCCCGTTATTTTCGTTGGCTGTATCATACTAACGCTCACTATCCTCGTTGAACTGCCAGTATCCATGTTCAATACATCGTCTCTTTGTTTGTATTGTTTACCAACCTAAATCCCACAATAATCAGCAAGGTTGACAGGGCAACGAGCCATGAAGCCTTTGGCGGCGCTATCGCGGCAAGAAAATGTCTCCTCAAGACAGTCCCGTTATTCAGCGTCAAATACTAGACCAATATATCGATGACGCCCGAAAGCAGTGACTCCCGCAATCCCTTTCACTTATAGACAGACTCGCAAAGTACGTGGCCGTTCATAGCTTGGTTCAATGTTTCTGCAGTTGGAACTCTGCTGTCGTCCACAGTTAAGTGTCGACCAAATATCAAGATAAAACTGGTATTCGTAATCGAACTTGATTACCAAAGGCCTCATGCCGATTTCAGAGCATATTCATGCGCCTATCTGGCTTAGCAAGCATATTGGATTGACTGAGCCGGGGGACCGCCAACCGTCATCGGACAGCCGACTTGGTATCTCGAAAGAGTTGCCCCGCTTGATTGACGAGCTGACTATGAGGCAGCCTGCTTCAAGTATTACGAGCCTTGGCCAATGACGCTCCGACACGCGTCCCGGACTCCACAGGCCGCAGGTGCATGCCTTGGCCTACCTCGATGCCTGTATATAACCAACAGTCCCCGATTGCAACAGAAACAAGTCGCGCATATCCCAGCCGCTCGAACCATACTAAGACATACTTCAAACAAAACTAATTTTGCCATTGCCTGCGATCACGACCTCTGGCGGCATCTTTGAACTCGTTATCACAAGAACAAAAACAACCATGGCTGCCAGCCTTATTAATACTGGCACAAAGCACATACCATCAACGCCCGAGCTTTCAACACAAGAACGTACTACAAATCCCTACTCCACGAGCGGCCTTTGCACCCGATGTTTGGAGCTTCCCCTGGAGAAAGGGCTCGATCTTGCTCTTGATGATTTTGAGATCAAAATTGCCGATGTTGGAACGTATTATCGTCAGCCAGCGGTTCCTAGCTGCAACTTGTGTCGCTTGCTCAGCGACTCTCGGATGACCGCTGATGATTTGTTTCCTGACCCAGAACTTTCGGTGGACAGCGATGAGCTCCGTGCTTTTGATGTTGCTCACCACATTCTATGGGTTAATCAAGACGGGGAGCCGAAAGAAAGGGAACGCTTCTTCAAAGGATATAATCTTCGTTATTTGGCTGTCGTGCCATGTGGCACGGATATCCATTGGCCGGGAAATAACAGGGAGCTTTTCGGTAAACATGGGGATAGGCGAGGCTTTCTAACTTTCCGTCGAAGTGGCTCTCCGCAGCCTGACATTTTCGCACCACGAATTCTTGGCCCGAAATTTGACTTCTCTTTGGGTAAAGTCTGGCTTCAACACTGCGAACATTACCATAGAAACTCGTGTTTGGGGATCAAACGTGCGACCAAAGGACTCCGGCTGATTAACTGCCACTCATTTATTGTGGAACCGGCTTCATCACAACAGAAATATGTAGCTTTGAGTTACGTATGGGGGCCTCCCTCAGAGGAAAGCGGTGAACCAGAGACGTTGTCTCCAGATTGCACCGATGGTACGCCACTCCTCACAGGTCTTCCAGCCGTCATCATTGATGCCATGAACGTCACAGTCGAGATGGGCTTTGATTATCTCTGGGTCGACAAGTTCTGTATCGACCAGAAGGATGAAGCAGTAAGACATGGCCAAATAAGCCAGATGGAGTCTATATACCACAACGCAGAGTTGACAATCATTGCTGCTGCGGGGTCCGATCCGACATATGGCCTCCCAGGAATGAGCAGCAGGCCCCGAGAACCATATCCTACCGTCACAGTCAGAGATATCAACATTATTTCGACACTCCAACATCCGTATTCGTCAATCCAATCATCAAACTGGTCTACAAGGGGCTGGACACTTCAGGAGGCTGTCCTGAGTCGTCGGCGGCTTGTCTTCACAGACAGCCAAGTTTATTTCGAGTGTACCGCCATGAATTGTAATGAAAGTGTCGCTTCCTCACTCGAGAAGCTCCACGTGAAGAGCGGGTCAAAGTTCAGACATATCATGGGGCATCTTCGGTCGCAACTTGCAGTGGCCCTCCAAAAAATATGGCCATTTCGACGAAGAAGCCATCTCGCCGCTGCAGAATTTCGATCTCTTCTGCGACATTGTTCGGCAGTACAGCAACAGAAACTTGACGTACGACTCGGACACCTTGAGGGCTATGACCGGAATTTTCCGACGCTTTGAAAATGGTAAAGGCCACATCGCCCAAATTTATGGAATCCCATTCTTTTCACGCATGCCGGACAAGGCCATGGAGTCTTTCTTGAACGCACTAGCGTGGATTCAATTGTGGCCCTTCAAGATGCCTCAACCACGACGCAGGGAGGGCTTTCCATCATGGTCATGGGCTGGTTGGGCTGGCAACGAGGTTTGGATGAATGTAATTTCTTATACTCCAGGGAAATTGGCATACAGCCATATTGGGGTCAGCTCCGTGTCAATTGACACTGGAACTGAAACAATCTCCGATTTGTCAAACTGCAGCCAGGGTGTAAAAGCCGGAGATGACATGCAGTCAAGGCGCCCATATCTCCAATTTCGCGCACCTCTGTTCCCTTCTTCTCTATTTACATACGATGGCTCATCGGAGCCCCCAATGTTGAAGGTGGGTGAAGTAGATGCAGACCTATGGCTGTCAACTGGACCGGGGGATCCATATGAGTTTAAAAGAAGTCTGGAAGATGGAGGTCGGCAATGCATCTACTGGGGTCGATTTCTGGAGGACAGCAACCATTTGATGGTTCTGCAACCTGAAAGTAATGGCACCTGGTCTAGAGTGGGAATGATATATATTGTCGAGGAGCCATACCAGCACGCTTTTGACAAAGTATATTCTGGGGTATGTCCAGGTACTCCTGCGTATGATCAATGGTTGGAAGAGAGACCGACAGGTTACTTCAGAGTTAGTTAGAAGGCCAGAAGATTGATTATGTGTTGAAAGGCTAAATTTAAACGCGCGTACTGTCAGGGGTGCGTCATTCATGCAAGCGGGATACAAGCTAAGACGTGCTTGCTTACCAAGTGCCGTTTAGTCAAGTACCCAGGATAAATACTAAGGAGACTTATGAAATGACGATAAAGCATGCAAGGTCAACGGCGATCTGTACATAGCCGGTCAATACGACCAAGACGAGTCGGCGAAAAGGGATTAACTGAGTTGACTGTCTGCTATTGAGACAAAGAAATCTTCTCTTATTGAACATAGCCATGAGAAGCAGGACGGTCCATCAACTTTCACCCGAACCATTTCACTCGCTAATTCCCACGCAGTAATAGTATTCAGGCCAGATCTGGGTCCCACAGTTCTCACCCTCCGACCCAACAACAGGATTCCAGCTGAAAAACTGCTCCAATGTAATGCCGCTATCGGTGGCCAGCTGCCAGCACGAGGCGCCGGATAGGGCCTGGGCGAACTTATTGCAGCTTGCCGGAATCCCTGTCTGCGTCTGCGAAGGTTTCGGCGCCGTAGCCGTAGTACTCGTGGGGGGCGCCTGTGTGGTAGTAGTTGGCGGATCTGATTTCACTCCGATGCAGTAGAAGTACCCGGGCCATATCATGTCGCAGCTATCGCCGTTGGCCAGCACCGTGTTCCACTCGTAGAAGGAGCTGAGCTCAATGCCGGCGTCGTTGGCCATCTTCCAGCAATAATCGCCGTCTTGAGCTTCAGCCCATTTGTTGCAGTTGGGAGTTGTGCCTTCGTGGATGGGCGACGGCGTGGGCACGGCCGTCGGCTCCGAGGTGGGCACCGACGTCGTCGCCGGTGGGGCCGTTGTGGTCGGGCCTTCGCCGGTGGTGCGAACGCAGTAGTAGTAGCCAAGCCACATTGCCTATCGCAGCGCTCGCCCGACTCGCCGAGAACGGGGTTGAGCTCGAACAGGCGCGCTTGCGAGATGCCGCCGTCATTGGCAATCTTCCAGCATGAGGCAATCGTGCTGTTGGCCTGGACGTAGCGGTTGCAGCCCGGCGCGATACCTTCTTGCACCATCGCGGGCGGCGAAGTTGGGTTTTCCAGATTGGGGAGACTGGGGTGCTTCCCGGTCCCCCACGAATCGGCATGGTTGGGGACCAGGAAGTCACATGACCCAAGGACGTTTGGGTTCCAGGTAGCGAGCCGTACGGCAGTGATGGGATTTGTATCATTCGAAACTGCCGCTGCAATGGAATCACTAGGTTTGGCGAGTGTCAGTAGTGCGACAGACTCAGCCGTTTTGTTCACTCACCAAGTATCCCCTTCATTTACCCGAAGAAGCTGACAAGCGAGTGATCCGCAAAACCAGCCTTCATCCGAGTCCTCATCATCCAATGGACCTTCTGGCTCCATGGTGCAGGAGGAACTACGCGTAGTCACCATCAAGTCGCCGGTAGCGATGCCATGCAGCTCAGCTAACTCGTCGCACCTCTCCAAGTCAGTCTCGGCGAGCGTTTATTCACGCGTAGCGAAGATGTCAACCCATTGACCCAACTCGCAGTTGGGATCCGGATTTGGCACAGCGGTGGCGGTAGCTGTAGCCGTGCCTTGTGTTGTGCTTCGACTGGTGGGCTCGGTAGACTCCCAACCGATGCCATTTGTCGCCGACGGGTACTGAGGCGGCACTCTCGTAGCCAGATCTCTGACAGTCGTCTGGCATATGTCTTGGATATCTTGAAACTCGTTCAGAGTTAGTAATATGTTCTCGACTGAGTTGCTCAGTTTTGTAGGATTCGACTTACAAGGCAGTAAGACAGCCAGTGGGAATTTGGAGAACATCAGACAGTCCTTCAGCGTCAACCAAAGGCCATACATTGAAGGCATGGGAAAGAGACGAAAGCCCGACTAAGGCGGCGGAGACGTGACCAAGAAACATAACAATACCTTAGGTATTTAGTCGACTCAGCTAGCTGGAAACGGCAGAAGACGAGTGAAAAAGAGGTTTTGTTTGAGCTGCAACGTATGTTTGGCGGGGGGCAGAGTGCCCAGATATCGGGATGCTCTAAATCAGAAAGAGCCAGAAGCGCAACCGTTTATTTGTTTCGTCCAGCATCATGCACCATAGTCACAGCAATAGACACATGTATTTACCCAATTAAGTAGATGACCGATTCGGCCGCGCCGCCCGCTGTTGGTACCAACGTGCATACTGCCAGGGGTGCTGCATCCATGGATGCAAGAGGATGCAAGCCAAGCCAAGCCATGCTAGCTTCTTCCATATAAAGCCCCGATGGCCCCTCCCATAACCTCTCGTCTTCACCTTCTGTCCTTTTTAGAGGATGAAGGGATTGATTTTCAGAGCATAAAGTGATTACCGGCCGACTGCAGATAGCCAGCATCAATATTTGTTGGCGGTTTGCCCCAGCCCGCCACGTTTTCTGTTGTGCACTAGAGTTTAACAGTTGGATCTTAGGACCCGGTTTTACAAGTTACGGGCCTCCAGGAACTTTGATATTACATCTCAACTCTCCCAATGGAGGACCTATCTTTTCATCGCGACGTGGCCCAAGGCCTCACGCAATTTTACACCAAGTTAGCCACAACGCCTTACCTATCGCCTGACGATATCCAACACCCCCCGCCCGAGGGATGAAGCGACTCTGACCTGGACGTGGATGGTCTAAGAACTACACTAGGCCGGTCTGATACTGCCGTGGACCTTCTACGCCACCTTCCCTACGTGCGGCCCGTCGATACAGGCCCTTATACGGGGCAATGGCCCATCTTCCCCAAGACTAAGGCCATGCGATACTTGCGGGACCGTAGCTCGCTGCTGGAGGAACGCTTGGAGGGCTTGTTTGAGCTAGTTCACCTTCCCCCAGATATGATCAGCTTAACGTACCCTGCCGGTGAATACACGCTTTACGGTCCGCAATGGTGGCTTGTGGACTGTAACAGTGGTCGCATTATCAAGTACGCGGGACCACCACGCGGCGAGGCGTTGGCGGAGGAGTTCGAGACGGAGTGGGAAAAGGCACCATCTTACAGCCCGAGCGACTTTTTCGCAGAGGTTACCACGATGATCGGCAAGGACTACTATCCCATTCCTGGCCTGGTCGACAGCATCGAGCCTGACTTCTCCACCCCTGATCGCCGAGAGCTTGCCTCCTCCATGTACCAGACCTACATGCTGGCGGGATGGCAGCATGGCCGTGGACCCGGACCAGCCTTTGATCGTGAGAAATGCCGAAACGACTTGGAAGTCTTTTTGAAAGATCTAAAAGAACGCGAGTCGAGAAAGCGAAAGGCAGAGGCCTCCCGACACGAATCCCGACCGCCGCCACGAGAGAGAAGAGATCCTGCGACATACCCCGCTGGCTATGACAGAGACGTAGTTGTTGCCGGCTTGACAAAGTACTACGAGACGCTGGCCCAGATGGCCTTCTTCCCTCCATCGCTCATACAGCACCCGCCAGGCGGGCGCTGGGGTGATGATACCTTCCTGCCGGCCGACAAGACGCGGCTCCTGGGCTTCAACGACCGTGTGATTGACCTTTTACGACACCTGCCCTATCTTGACGTCGATGAGACCCACGAAGATAACCGCTGGTCCGTTATAGGTCGCAGTGAACCGCAGCGTTACCTTGAGGACAACCCCGAGTTGAACGAGAACCTCACCGCGGACAAGGCCACGCCCGAGCGCCTTTGCGCCCACGGTATCTTCCCCTTCCCCGAGAAGATGCCTGAAGGTCTGGTTCCCATCGCGGGCGGCGGCGGCGAGGGCAGTCATAGCGGTGAGTGGAGGATCATCGACACCAACTCTGGCACCGTCATCGTCTACGACGCTGGCAATAAGCAGGTCCAAGATGCTCCTGATAACCAGCCCTGGCTATGGACGCCGCCGCGAGCTGCCGGGCCGTTCTTTGATGCGCTCGTTGACAGCCTGTACTCCCTTGACTTGGTGCCTTTGCCTCGTTCTGACACGGAGGACGCAGAGTATTATCCCGAAATTTGGGGTGCGATTCGAGAAGGGGAGGAAGAGGAAGATGAGTTGGCAGACCCCGGGATTGAGGTATGTGTCTTCTTTGTTAGTTTCAGTATCTTGGATGTGATCTGGTGGCCTGTCAGACTGACGGCATTGCGAATGGTTCTAGGACGCTCGCGACATCTACCGAGCTCATGGGTGGCCGAACCTTGCTATTTTCCGACGACAGGAGTGCTATGACGCCTTGGTCGAGTTCCGAACGAAGCTGGTGGAGGAGGACAAAGAGGATCATGGTCCTGCTTGATGGGCTGCATATAGTCTCGGAGGCTATGCCACCCTGGCACGAACTCAGTATGACTCGAAGCTCGGAAATGGAGGTGAGAAAGCGATCGAGTGCTTTTACCAGTCAATAATACACAACCTGCGAATTGGCTTGACTTGAGCTGTCTGACGTATGTTGTCCATAAGCTTTATCATTATTCCAGTCAACACCTAGCATCTTTTTTATTTACGAGATGGGGGCTCCCGAAGCACCAAGAGTTGCGTAGAACAACTTTGTCCGTCCCATGATGACCATTCGGCCATCTCCAGCGAATTGAAAGTTGGAGACGCCGGTACCAAAGTAGATCTTCCCAATCAACTTTCCAGATGGATTCCACACATGAATGCCATCTCCGCAGCCAGCATACACATTGCCCTTTGTATCGCAGTGAATTCCTGCACACAGTCAAAGTCAGAAAGAGTCGCACACGAGTCATGTTAAGATGTACTTACCATCCGGGATTCCAGGACTAACGTAGGCGAACGTCTTGCGGTTCTCCCAGGTGCCGTCCTCTTGTACATTGTACCGATAGCTTACAAAAGTCAGTGCCATTCTTATTTCACAGTATCCGATGAGTGTCAATCATAACTCACATTGTCGAAGGATCTGTCAGATTCTCGCCAAAGAACGCATGAGCCATGCCGGTGTCTGTGACGTAGGCGTATTCGCCGTTGGGAGAAAAGGTGATCCCTGCATTAGCCCCAAGTCAGTCACAACAAAGCAATGAGTGCATGGAAATGAAGACTAACCATTTGGCAAAGTGAATCCATCGGCCACCACTGACAGTGAACCTGTGGAAGGATCGAGTCGATAAACTTGATTCCGCAAGCCGGGCGCCGGCCGGAAATTCTGGAGGTATCCGTAAAGGGTGTCGGTGAAGTAAACGTTCAAATTGCGGGGATTGACAGCGACGTCATTCAGTGAGTTGAAAGCTCTGCCAAAGAAGTTGTTGACCAGGACTGCGCATACGACGTTAGGCCAAACCCATCAATAAATGCTGTGTCAGCTCTAGATACTACTCACCTGTAGTGTTGTAAGGTTCGACAGGATTCATCAAGTAGAGCGCAGACGCAAGACGGTCTCCCTGGCCTGAGCCCGCGAAGACCAGGTTACCCTTGTAGTTGGTGCCGCCTTCTTAATCTCAGCACACATACGACTTCGGCCCTTTCACGTGGGAGACATACCATTCGGGTTGATCACTTGTGGGGTCGATGGCACTGTATGCACTGGCACTTCTGCGGCACCGAAAGTCCCGTTCCTCAGTTCTTCGGCATCTAGAAGAGAGATCTTCTGTATGATAGAAGACTTGTTCAAGCCGGTGCCTGCGTCCGGATCTCCAGCATTTTGGACGAAGAACATTTCATCAGTTGTTGGGTTCCTTCTCTCATCAGCACAAGGCTTGAGACACTCAAATTAGGTGATGCATACCAAGTGACCGCCTCGTGAAAGATGGGATCGGACGCCGAGGTCGCAATGAGGGTGAGTGACGGATCATTGCCGATCACCTCGTAGAACTCCGAGCTGTAAATGTGAAATGGCCTTTCCTTGAGCGATGTGGAATTGACACCACGCCACAAGAATTCCTGTTGTTGCTATTAGTCGTAGCTTCTCTAAAGCTGTGGACGCACGAACCGTCGATGCGTTGGCCTCGTAAGGAGGCAAGACTTCTTCCAACACATTCTGGCTCAATTGGTCGATGATCTGAGCCTGCTGCGGCAACATTGGTGCGACGTCCGGAACGGCCTGGGCAACGGCCCCTGTGAGAAGAATGGCAATCACGCCGGCAGCCATATTGAACGATGCCATCCTGGGAAGCGGTACAAGCTGTAGAGCTTGAAAGGTTGATCACAGCGATGCGTCATGTTCTTTATATGCCGGGCCGCTGGTGCCACGCAAATGCCTTGTCTCAGCCACAAGCAAATGGGTAGGACGACTCCACTGGCCCTACGGGCAGACCGGCATGATTTATTAGCCACTCCATTTCTTGAGTCGCGACACACTGGAAAGCCGAACTAGAAGCTCGGGAAATTGCCTCACGTTGCACAAGGCCCCGGTGGGATCTGGTGAGGACACAAGGGTTGGTCATGGGTTATAGATCGGGCACAGCGATACTGGAAGCTTGACCTGTCAAAAACCGATCAAGTTCGCCATCAACATCAGACGAATTTATCGTACTCGTGGATTTCGTCCATCATGCACAGGCTTCCCTACCGTGTCTATGCTTGGCTGACGGGCTACAGTTCTTTAAATCCCCCCTATCGCTAGTGGAGACTGCCAAAATCTCGTCGTTACTCCTTCTTAACAATATGTGCTAATACCAGGCTGCAGATCCGTTACATCCATCCATAAATCGTAACACCAAATCAACGAGCAGTTGCATAATACCAAACTTAACGATCGACGCAAAAAGCTCTCATTTGTTTGTCTTAAATCCGAGTCAAACTACCGCCGAGCTAATCTTATCTACCAGTCGTTCGTCTGGTTGAGATATGTTTCTCCACTAATTGTTTAACCATGACTACAGCCCTACCTACTTAGGAAATCAGAGGTCCCGCCCCTGAGACAGGCCCTGCAACCCCCGGAAGATGGTGCGGGCCAAGGAAGATTTCCATGGAATTGGATCGAGACGTGCAGCAGTTGAGATTGCGGGTTTCTGGCTCCTCGGCTCTCCGGCTGCCACCGAAATATTCTCAACGTAGGGGAATAACAGCCCTATTCTTTGTCCTTTCTTTTTTTGATTAGAGGCAGCTGGCATTGTGTCGTTTTATCAGGTATACTGGAGCAAAACTCGGCTGTTTTGCTAAATACTGTTGCGGATTACTGGAAAGAGGTGGTCGTCCAATGGACGGACTTTCAGAGGTCCGAACTACCGCCATCGCCTTCATACGCTTTGCTTTTGCCCACTCTGCCATTCGTATTCCCATGCTTCGGATAAAGCACGTACCTTCTTGAAGTAGACTGATGTCATACCCAACTTGAACATCGCATCAAATGAAAAAAGGGCTACCGGCGACATCTAGGTAAGAAGCAAGAGTTCTCTGAGTACGTGCTCTTCTTGCATGAGTGGTAGAAACAGCACTCGCTCTAGATCACATGGCCCCATCAATACATGTAGAAACTTTGTAAAGATCAGCCAAGTCGGCCTTCGATGTGACCGGTGATTAGGCGCATGGAAAGCTCTGAGGTATATCGTGCCGAAGCCGGAGCCATGTCGCTGCAGTGCCCGCCTTTGAACCAATGGAAATGCTCGGTTCAGGTGTGGATGAGTAATTTGGACGGGGACACTAGCAATTGTTTGACTTTATAGATGGGGCTGCACATGTCAACAGATTTTCGGGGTTTCCGACTCTTATTGGGAATTCGATGATGCAACGTGGCTATCAGATATCGTGATGAGGCAGAAATTGCCTGTAGAAGTGATACTATCACCATTGAGAACCAGAGCGCCTTCTTCTAGAAAACCAGAGCCAGCTAGCTTCGCCACTGCTTTTCAAATACCTCAACACAGAGCTTGTAAGCATGGTCGCTATGCATAGTGTTCCCGGAGACTGACTGAGAGACTGTCGTCCGCCATGACCGTAAGAAATGTAGCATTTAATTTAAATGCTTGAGTTAATTCAGAGTGATTGCTACAATGACGTGCCGAAGCCCGAGAAACATGATAGGTTCTAAGCAGTCTACCCAATATCGAATACCAACGCCACTGCCAGCACAAGAGAAGTTGACCCGATCGGCAAGTGAAATGGTAGGTCCCTCCACTCCTGATGGGATTTCTCACCGCCATTGATCTTGTCATCAAACTCATAGTGTATAGCTCCGACAGAGGCTTACATCCGGTTTCGATAAATCCAATCCGAGTGCCACCCATATTGTCAAGGCATTAGCCGTCTTTTTTTTGGCTGTCCTTGTACGACCTCTCAAACAGTCTCTACTCTGCAGCAGGGGCATCTTATAGCCTGGTTGAGTGTTTATCATTACTCGAGAGTCCACCTCCCTCCCCAAGTCAACGAAGCCTGAGGAGTTTACCTCAGTCAATGCCATTTGTGCCTTGTCCTTGGCAGTTGAATTTATGAAAAGGGTCTCACTTGTTGTCACGAATTTGGAACATTGACTGAATGGAAACATAAAAGCTGATGAGTTAGAAGGTTTCATGTCTATCATGGCATGTATCTCTGTCAAGGCATTGTTTGCGGTACTCTGCCGCGGGTGGCGCAATCGTACGATGAGGGACCTTAAGCACGTCCAGGCACAACAACAGTCTGCTTCTGTGGAGTTTTTACAGATGGCGCAAGTCTCGATACATACGGCTATGCTGAACGAGATCATAAATCCGGAGTATACTTTGTCTCGCGCTGGAAACACTGAGGAGGTTCAGCCGTCTCCTGTTATGTAACTGTGGCATGTCACCAAGAGTAGCTTCGCATACCATATCAGCAGATCAACAAACAATTTTGGTGTGAATGTTCTGAAATCTTCGATACCAAGCTATGTTTGGACTTTCCTTTGTCAAAATCTGGATTCTAAAAGGCGGCACTCAAGCAGATTCTCGAGCACATGGACAAGGCCAGCTGTTCTGCCGAACGCGACTACTTGCAACTTATGGTAGGAGCGCCATTGCTCGGTTCTATAGAAGCGCTCCTTGGTTACGATGTTATGTATTTGGAAGCTTTAAGAAAAAATTTGATAGAGATGCTCATTGTACAATACCTTGGCCGATGCGGATTTTAGGACCCGGATGTAATGTTCCTAGCTCGCGAGACCGTGGTGACGAGTGGCTTAATCGGAAAGCAAACTATGGATTCAGAGTTGTTACAGTACTAAAAAACCCACTTCAGGTGCTTAGACAAGTCATGATGGTGTAGCGTTATCTTCAAGCATTTCGTTGCGGCAGGCCACTCAGTCAGAGTCTCACAATGTCCTCCCGTTCTGACCGGGGGTTGAAACTTGACACTAAACATCCACCTCTGCCACTTGCGACTCTTGGAATGAAATGTTGCCTTTCAAGCAACCAGTATTTTAAATAAGTTATGCTACAATTTAGCGTGATGGACTGCTTCAGCTGAGATACCATCCCGACTGCAAGCCTCTCTGAAAAACCGACTGCTGTTCCATACATCCGAATGCGTGCCGTATGCCTGTACCCCACCCTCGTCGAGCACAAGCACTCGGTCAAATAGCATCGCCACCCTCATGCGATGTGTGACCGCTACCACAGTGTGGCCCTTCAACACATCCCTCGTCATCTTCGTGACATTGACATCTGCCTGGACATTTAAACTCCCAAGTGTCTCGTCGAGTACACATACTCGCGGTTTATTAAGCAACACAGCCGCCAAAGCCAACAGCTGGGCCCCCCCTGTTCCTTGAGCTAATTGTCCACCAGCTATCATGTCAAGCTCCAGAGGCGGCTCATTCTGTAGACCGGCCACCACATCCAAATCCGATAGGAGTCGCGATATCGTAGATAGAGAGTGACTGTGATTAGGATCAACCATCTCGCGAATGGTGCTGTTAGGAAGCAGTATAGCGTCATGGGGGACTGCTGCGATGTGGGAGCGTAGCGTGTGAAGTGGTACGTCAACCATGGAGATGCTGTCCAGGTTAATGGTGCCAGTTGAAGGGTTAAGCAAGCGCAGCAGGAGAGAAACTAGTGTGGATTTCCCCGCGCCTGTTGGGCCTACGACCGCAACATGCATGCCGCTCGGTATTCTGAAAGATAAATCGTGCAACGCTGTCGGGGTTTCTTTGCCCGGATCCTGACGATGCGAAACACTCACATTGAAGGCTAAGTCTCCAGAGGCCGGCCATGACGCGTCATACGCAGTGCGGTACCTTGAAGTGCGTTCTGCGTCCCCTTCGCGAGGTATACTGGTAGCATAAGACGACAGACGTTCCACTGCGACCATAGACTGAAAGGCACTAGTAGAAAATCTCATGCCTTGTCTCAACGACGCCGGTAGAACTAAGGCCTGACTCATGATGAGACCAACAGTAGATGGTGATAGTGAAGCGGACGAAGCGACAACAAGAGCACCAGTTAGGCCAATAGTAATAGCCACAATAGCGTCAAGTCTGACTTCAAGCCACCGTAAGTTTGCGGCGGCCAGAAGTCGTGTGTTGCTCCACCCATTTAGTCGCTGAACCAAAAGTGACCGAGCCGAAGATTCGACTTTGTAGACGGAAATAGAGCTGGAGCCGTCTACGCACTCACTAAATGCAGCATTCACACGCGCACGTAGTTCGGCCTCTCGGCAGCGGACAGTCTTGAGGCGTGGCGCATATCTGTGCATCATGGCAACGACTGCAGATAAACCAGGCAGTACGACAAGTAAAAGCTGAGGAAAGACCTGTAAGCATTCGTTCGGAGTTCCTCGCGTCGTAGGTGCTGCAGGACATACCTTGAATTCCATAGTGAGCATTAAGGCAACGCCACCAAGTAATCGTGCGAGATGAAGTGTAGCATTTCGGGTCCCCTCTATCAACTCCCTGTCCGTTGTGTCTACATCTTTGGAGAGACGGTCCATGATGCTACCAAGTACAGAGTCTTGGAAGAAACTCATGGGCGCAGCAACGACTCGCCTCACCGATCGTTCCCACAAGCTATGGCTTGCATGTAACATCTTCGTGGTGATACTGAGGCACAAGATATACGCTAGTAGCGCCTCTCCAAACCCCAAAACAGCAAATATCGTCACTGACGCAAAGCCAGACAGACCGAAGCGGTCAGATGTCCATAAAGAAAGCCATAAAACCACAGCTGCAGCAGTGACTTGCCATAAGAAGACAATACCACCTGCTATGGCCGCTGCCTTTGGCCCACCGCTGAGTCCTAGATAGAATTGAAAGGAGTCACGTCGTTTTGCGTCTTCATGAGATGGCAATGATCCCGACGTGCTCCTGGAATCTGGAATTGAGGCCTTCGTTGCAGCCAGCGGGGGAGAAGACTGAGCTTGCGGTTGTTGTGTCGAGGAGTTTTCCAAAGACTCTTCTTCCATGAGTGATGGAAAGTAGTCTTCAAGCTTGCTCGAAGAAGTGAGCCAGGTAACCTTTCCCTCTTCGAGCCACAGTATCCGGTCACATTGGCTGGCCACCCAAGCCTGATTCGTCGCGACAAATCGTGTCCGATCTTTTGCCAGGCCACAGAGACCATCTTCAAAAACTGCCTTGCTAGTCGAAGGGTCTAGATTTCGAAGGCAATCATCAACGAGGACAATATCCGCATTTGAGTAAATCGCTCGGGCGATATTCACGCGTTGTGCCTGTCCACTTGAGAGACCTTGGCCACCCGCTCCAACAACGGTGAGATCTCGTCGGGGCATGCGTTCAAGATCAGCCATGAGAGCACAAGCACTGATCACCTTCCAATACCTGGTCTCGTCGAACTTCTGGTCAAAAGTTATGTTGCTCCGAATCGTGCCTTGTCTAGTCCATGGCGTCTGGCTAGCCAAAGCCGCTTTTGAGCCGATACCCAGCTCAAAGCTACCTGTGTTGAGACACATCTGACTTGCAATGGCGTGCATCAGAGATGACTTGCCAGACCCAGGGTGGCCGCAAACAGCTATCAGCTCACCATTCATAATCTGAAGCTGGGTGTTGAAAGAGAGGTGGAAGTCATCAGTCGACAATCTGGCTGGCCAACTGAGAACAGTGTTTTGGGCAACATCAACCGCACACTCTGCAGACTTTGTTCCCATTTCGTGCGGTTCGTCCGTGTCCAACCACATCTCGATCGCGCGGCATCCGACCAGGAGATCTTGCAACTGGACTGCTGCCTGCGCCGCCCGGTTGACGTGCGGCTTGAGGGCCAAGAAGAGAGCAAAGGATGAGAAAGCTTTCGCTGGATCTGGCACACCCTCATGGAGAGTGTCATACAGAATGAGACTTGCCATCGAGGCTAAAGTTGGCAACAAAGCACACCCTGCTTCTAGCAGGGCTCGGTTGTGCCACAAGCGGCTTGCCGTTACCAACTCAACAACTCTCATCCCGCACAACTTGTTCAAAACCATTGTTTGAGATGACCATCCTGCAAGCTTGATGCCTCGAATGCCTTGGATAACCTGTAAAGTGCAGGCAGCACGATGTCGACAGAACCCACTGAGGGCCTTCTGTTCATTCCAAATACGGAGGGACACGCGAGTGAAAAGAGGTAGACCCAGGAGCAAGATGAACATGCCGCCTAGTGATGATGTGTCCACATTGGTGGCCAGCATGGGGATTGCGAGAAGAAAGCTAGCTGGCACAGTCCAAATGGCGTTAATGCCGCTGATACAGTCTTCTATACGGGAGGCTTCCACCGATGCAAGGTTAAAGACGGTACCGGAGTTCCATGTGTGTTCTTGTGCACCCTCGTTGCGATTATTTGGGTTTCGAGAAACATTTATGGCCGATGAAGATGGCGGTGCTAAGAAGGCCTTGTTCATGATCATGTATGTGAGAGCAGCCTTAGCTTGGGCTCCAACACCTTCCAGCCTGTATCTTGAGGCGTTGATGAGTATACCGGCGGCCATTTGCGTGGCTGCCATAGTAGCAACCAAAGTGTAGCTGTGCGAAATGCGTATAACGTGTGGTTTGTGGATGTCTTGCGTACTACTCGACGTTGCGGGATCGGGATTCGTTGTTGAGTCAGCTAAAGCCACGAGAAGCCAGCGTAGAATAATTGGCGGGATTGCGGCCGTCAACATGGCTGCAAGCTCAATCAACCCCCCTAGAACCAGGCCGCCTTGAAGACATCGGAGAAGGCTGAGAGCAAGTCGACGGCCTCTCACTTGAGCCTGTCCTGAAGAACCTGAACTTTCATACCAACATTTTGAAAGCCGTAGTCCCAGGGGCTCTGCCTTCTGCCAATCAGAAAGCATGCCCTTGAAACTACTACCATCCTCCTTCTGATATTCTTCTTCGGTGTTGGTATAACCAGCTTCATCTTCATCATCTTTTTTGATGGTATCAGGTGTCGGCGGCGCCCAAGAAAAGAGCAACATGCTGAACACCCATCTCGCCCGGGACCACATCTTGAAATTGAGACGTGCCTTGTGTCGCAAATTGCAAATATGCTGAGGAATGTTGATGGGTACTATTCAACACGAGCAATAAAAAAGACAACCCATCATACTGTTTGAAGTGGTACCAGAATGCGTCGGTCTCAGCTCAATGGAGCCCACTGGTGTCGTCTGTCAGGGCCCCATCAGCCCGAACTCCGGTGGGAACGCGAGGATATCGTGGAGCCAGCAGGTCGGAGCGCGGGGCGCAGCAGCCAAGCCGGGGCCTGTTGGTCTCGGGTCTGACTCGAAATGGATGTTGCTGCCGAATGTGCCGGTAATCTAAGAGACTTTCCCAGACTATGACGATGTTCACCGTAGATTTCGGTTTCGGTGGAGCGCGTCCCATCCCACCGGCCGAACTGTCGCCGGTCCAAACCTTAGTCAATTTCCCCATTGTGAGACAAGCCTCAAGTCAGCTGGAACAGGCAAGTTCCTGAATTGTGCAAGGATCTGTGACAAACTCCGGCGGCGTACAATTTCATCCCGTCTTGGGCAAACTTCAACTGACAGCCCACGAGTAAGGGTCAACGTAAATCTTAGTACACGGAGAAAGCATCGCTCGAGGAACAAGGTTTATTAAGCACAGTACTACATCTCCCAAAAGTTTAGACCATCAAGAAATGGGTTTAGATTGCAGATAGGAATGTCGCAAAAGCGTCGTGGTAACTAAATGTCCCGAGTGCATTCCTTGCCATTTCCTAGGCATTGGGATCCAACAAAAACGGTATCTCAGTAGTTGTGTAATACAGGGGTTTCCGGTCTCCCTCCCTCGGCTAGGAATCTAAGTTTCAAATCGCAGCCTATCTCTATGATAGCTGGTTTTGAGGAGCGGTTTTGATCAAGCTATGATCAACGCCAAAACATAACGTTGCGTACAACGAATTCAAGGTTGCGAAATACGCTTGCCGTACTTGTCGACAGGAATGTTCTCAGCCCTCACTCTTTTGATGACGCCCTTGATTGCTTCCCAGTCACGGCACGTGTGCATCTCGTGCTGGCCGACCAGCTTAGGTACAAAGTCATCGTGGCCAGGATAGTGGATGAATTCAAATCGCTCCATGTTCATATTTCCTGCGCACATCGTGGCCTGTGACCCCCTAGTTAGCATTGCGCGCAAGCACACCTCGATCACATCAATCATGCTTTACCTGACGGAGACTCTCCAAGCAGTGTTCAATGTGCTGGCGCGTACAGACATCGTAGCCGCCGTCCAAGTCCAAAGCCAGCTTCATGTACGTTGTGCGAATGCATACCTGGTCACCGACTTGTCAGCGAATGTCCCGCTCGGCGGCGAAAATCTGTCAGTCAAGATGTCATACCAAACAATGAAGCTGGTGGAAGACGTTCCAAGCTACAGGTTGTAGGCCTTCAGGTTGCAGTGCATCTTTATGGAAATAGTCGGGCAGTCCGTACTTGGATGGATCGTTCAGCGCAACAAATGGTTTGCCAACTTTGGGGTTTGTGGTCAGTGATTGTTAGGGAAATACGCTCGGGCTCTCGGGGGTGAAAATTAAAAGAGGTGACTGCTGTGCAGTGAGACTCACATGAGATGAGATCGAGCCATTTCTGGTTGGCACCAGGTGCTGTGAAGTTGTAGGAAGAGTCATGTTCAAACTTCTTACGGACCAATGGCACTACACATTTGGTGTCAATTGTAAGCTACATCTAGTCATAAAATATGAACATACCATCGGTGATGAAAGGTGCCTCGTCAATTGTCGCCATGCCAAGCCCGGTGGCCGGATCAGCCTTCTTTGGCTCCGGAACGCATGCTGTCTGCCGAGCAGCCAAAGAGAAGCCGTACGTGCCTAGAAAAAAGCCCACCGCCACCGAAACAATGCAGCACAGGAAAGTAGATACCATGAGCATGCGGTACCCAGAGTGAGTAAGTCTATTGGATGGTGGTGGCATCCTGAGGCTACCTTCACCGTCCGAACCCTCTTCGCTCTGATGCACCTCCGAATACTCAGTCTTGGTGTTGAATGCCATTTTTGCAGATCATGTGATGAAAGATTGGGCAGAGAAAGTCATGGGCCGTTGAGGACGGCTGACATATGCCCATCCTTTTTAAAAGGACTCTCCAAATTCACACTAACACGCGAATCATCCCATTGTCCCCCCCCGTACTTGGTTATGCCAAGTTCCTGAGTGGAGTCTGTCCCTTGGTTCTTCCATAGAGTTTTGCTTTGCGTCGTCTTCCTTGCAAGTGTAAGAACTGGCGGTGTTTTACGCGATGCCGATTGCCCTCGGATGTGGTCGTGAAAATCGCCGTGTCCGATAACTCCGATCGGCCGGCCAGCTCGCAAATTAAAGTTCAGTGACCGCTGTGACGAGTCATTTTGACGAGACAATGCTGTGCGCGCGTATTCGAAAAGACCACTTTTGAGTTTTTCCCTTGACGAGAGACCATACGAAAACGAGGAACTCGTGAAAAAGTGACTACGATGCCTGGCCGACCGTGAGCGGCTTACAAGGGGGAAGAAGTAGGATGAACCATCAGCCCCGATTTTCCGCCCAGTCATCGTGACAGATGAACACGTCTCGGGGAGGCTGCAATTATAGGAACACCCTCCCGGTGGGATACAATCAGATAGACTTCCAAGTGCTGTCTTCTGTCTTTTGGTAGCTTGTTCATAGAAAGTGAATGCACTCGTCAAACACGCAGACAGCTGGAATTTGGGAGTCACCTGGAGCACTCCCTACCACAACTCGCTGCAAGTTACTCATCTTTATCATAGTTGATGCAGTCCAGCTCATGTCGGCTGCGCTCACTAAGCTATGTGCTCAACCTCATCGTCGGTTCTGTTCTTTGGTGACCAATCCCTGGCGCCGAGCACGTACATCGAGGCGCTGAGGTATCTGCGCAAACGAGCCACACCATCGTCAGCTTGTCTGTATGCCTACTCAAAGCTAAGGCTGAATGATACTACGGACAAGCCAAACCATGTTCTTGATTGGGCGGAAACGGCTGCGTCTGATCTGGGTTCCCAGACAGATCCCATAGCATCTGCTCTTGTTCCCTGCATCTCGCAGCTTGGGTCCGTGATATTGTGAGTTGTTACCAAATATCAGACGGAAGAAGACATCCCCAATTGGTTCATGACCACTGACGGACGGGTCTCTTCCCGAATTGTCTGCAGAAAATGTCAGACGGATCCGAACATTCTTCATCACAACCAGCAAAGGATGTTTGTTGGTGAATGCGTCGGACTCATCCTGGCCTGCACTGTTGCATCGGCCACAGATGAGAGACACCTCACTGAACTTGCTTCAGAGACACTGAATATCGTGAGGCGTTTGACAGAGTTTGCCACTCAACGATCACGAGAAATCGAGGACCGCCAAGGCTTGTCATGGGCTGTTGCAGTTCAGCTGTCAAGACAGGGCTGCGTGGATGCCCTTAAGCATTGCAAAGATTATGCAGTAAGACACCTTCACCTTTCCTATATTTCCATTCGTACCTAGCGTTACCGATACCTTCATTGTGTCAACAATCATTACGATGGGATATACTGATAACGTTTTCATCCAGGAGGCACCTGCTTACAAGCGCGCATATCTGAGCTATGAGCTGGAAGAATGGTCAGTCGTCTCTGGGCCACCTTCAATGTTGAATCTTCTCCGGTCAAGTGCCTTCAGTCACACGCCAAAGAAAGACCTGCCAATCTTCGCTGCGTATCATGCGGCCCATCTTAGAGAACCGCCGTAAGAACACACCTCTCAAGTTCGAACAGACTTATGTCGAGCCGTGGCTAACCACGTCATCACCACATTGTAGTTATAACGATATCCTGGGATCCTCGTCTCTTCTGGATACGCCATCTTTACCCGGAGTGAAAGTTCTGTCATCGCACACCGGCGGGGTATTGCAAGGCGGCTCACTGCGTGATCTATTGCGACAGGCAATCTGTGACATCCTGCAGCATCCATCGCGTCCATCAAAAGTCCTCGGAACGTTGGCAGATTTATTGAAACCAGCTACTTCTATTCCAAAGTTTTATACCTTTGGACCAACAGCTCAGTGGAATACATTTCACCGTTGTCTCACCGCCAATGGTTGTCAAGTCCAAACGATCCCTGTACTTTGCCTCGACCGTCGACAACACATGATCGAAGGCCGAAGTAACGAAGCGAAAGACAGTCGTCGAGATGACCAGGTAGAATACGAGGACGACGAGGGAGACAACCTGATAGCCATCACGGGTTACTCCGGCAGATTTCCTGGCGCTGAGAATGTCGACGAGTTGTGGCAAGTTCTTTGCGAGGGCCGTGACACATCAAGTCAGGTATGTATAAGCCACAAAGACTTTGTCACCCAACATGCTGACTAGAACTCAAGATGCCACGGGAAAGAGTATCTGCAGCATACACTTCGGCAATGCCAACTGGGTGTTTCATTGATAGAGCAGGCCACTTCGACAGGCAATTCTTCAATATGTCTGGTAGAGCTGCTCTGCAGACAGACCCGTCGCAGCGCCTTCTACTACTCGCGACCCAGGAGGCTTTGGATATGTCCGGATACAACCCATCCATTCATACAAGGCACGTTGGTACTTTTGTCGGGCAAGCTACGGACGACTGGCGTGAACACAACATGACACAGGATGACCCCTATTACGTGACTGGAGGCATGCGTGCATTCGGTCCGGGGCGTCTAAACCATTTCTTCGGATGGGACGGTCCATCACTGTCAGTGGATACCGCATGCTCTTCCAGCGCCATGGCTCTGGATCTTGCCGTTCAGTCTCTCCGAGGAGGCAAATGTGAGATGGCAATTGCTGGCGGTGCTAGTATCATCTCAGGTGCTGCAGATGCAGGCATGTACGCAGGCCTTGGCTGCGGTGGCTTCCTGGGTACCTCAGACACAGCCTGCAAGACTTTCGATGCCGCGGCTGACGGCTACACTCGGGCTGAAGCAGTCGCTGTTGTAGTTCTCAAGCGCTTGAGCGATGCTCGCAGGGACGGTGACATTATACACGGTGTACTCAGGGGTATCGTCACAAATCACTCAACTGACACCAGCCCCATCACGCGACCTTCTGCAGAAGCCCAAAAGGCCTTGCTGCGTGAAGTCCTGCAACAATCTCTAAGGTATCCTGCAGACGTTTCGTATGTCGAGGTGCATGGCTCAGGAACTCAAGCAGGCGATCGTGCGGAAGTTGAGGCCGTGGCAGCTGTTCTTGGCGGCCGCCAGCGCCGCCGCAGTGGTGTATTCAACCGCCCGTCTAGAAAACTACGGATTGGCAGCGTCAAGGCCAATATCGGACACAGCGAAGGTGCGGCTGGCATATCAGCACTCATCAAGGCGCTGCTGATGATTCGGCATCGACAAATACCTGCACACGTTGGCGTCAGAACGACTGTTAATCACCATTTCCCTGATCTGGATGAGCTGGACATTTCCATCAACTTGAGACAGGAAGGCTTGATACCGGAAGATGAACCGGGGAATCATCTTCAAGCCCGCGCGACCATAGTGGTCAACTGTTTTGGGGCAGCCGGTGGAAACACCAGCATGTTGGTCGAAAGCTTCACGAAGCATACAAGCCAGGCTGACAAGCACCTCAACCAACGACAAGACGAAGAAATCGAACTGTATCCCCGAGTCGTGACAGTTTCGGGCAGGACTCCTTCTGCTCTCCAGGCCAATAGGTTGAGGCTACTCAAGTTTCTGGAGGAGAGGCCTTCTATATCCATCAATGATCTCTCTCATACTACGTGCGAGAGGCGGAGTCATTATCCGTACCGGTCTGCACACATTGCTAAAGACGCCATCAATGTTGCTGGGCAGCTCAGAGATAGCACTACAGCAAATCACCAATCATCGGCTCAGTCATCTCGGTCACCGCAGCCACCAAACGTTGTTTTTGTGTTTTCAGGGCAGGGTAGAAAGGTTGCCGGTGCTGCCCAGCAATTATTCAGCCACAACGACATCTTCAAGAAAGCCCTGTGCGATTACACCCAATTATGCGATTCACTAGGCTTTTCTGGCGTGCTCAATCACCTTACTGCCCCCGAATTAGAAAAGGCTTCGTCAAGCGCGGTACTGGAGCAGGTTGCACTCCTCGTGTTTGAGCTTGCTCTCTGCGTAATGTGGCAGGCTTGGGGTGTCCAGCCCTCACTTATACTTGGCCATAGCCTCGGAGAATACGCTGCGCTTCACCTGGCTGGCATTCTTTCTGCTTCAGATACGATCTGGCTCGTAGGCATTCGTGCTGGTCTGGTGCAAGAGTTTTGTAACGCCGATATGAGACGCATGCTTGCTGTCTTTGCCGAGGAGGAAGACCTTATTCCTTTCATGAAGGCCTATCCCGTGGAAATTTCGTGCAAGAATTCGCCTTCACAGACGGTTATTGGCGGGTCAGTCGATGACGTGCTGGAGCTGAAGAACCGTCTTCAGACACAGAATATCAAGAGTGCTCTGGTGGGAACACCCTACGCATTCCACACAAGTCAGATGAACAGTATTCTGGAGAGGTTGCGACGCAGCGCCAAGCAGGTCTCCTTCAAAGCTCATCCACAAATCAGCCTTGTGTCGACCGTGACTGGATCACGTGTGGACTCCTGCCCGTCCTGGCCAGAACATCTGGTTAAGCACACTCGCCAGCCAGTCCTTTTTGCCAAAGCTATCCAATCTGCAATCGACTTGAACTCAGGCCAAAAAACCATATTTCTGACTATCTCACCGACGCGAGTATGCAGAGACATGACTGCTGCTAACATTAATGCTTCTGGAAGATGTATGGCAGAAGTACTTGATGCTGCGGGTACTGGTGGTCACAGGTGTATTGACAACGTCACCTTCGGCTTGGCAAAGATGTACAATGCCGGGATTGACATCAACTGGAGCGTCTATCACAGGTCAATGAAACATGCGGGAAGATTGCTGGAGTTGCCGTCTTACGCATTCGACCTCAAAGACTTCTGGATTCCTCTTCATCAAAAGCAACCTGTCTCGTCATCGCCAATGTCAACTTCGCGATCGTCATCACCAACCGCCATCAACACCCCTACCACAAACGAGGATGACGAAGATGATTTCCTCAGTGTGGGGCACAAGACCAACCTTCAAGAAGAACCTTTCAGGAGCCTCATACTTGGCCATGTGATACGAAACAAGGCCATATGTCCTGCGGGCGTGCTGATTGACATGGCTTTTACCGCCGTGACACAGCTCATGGGCGAAGGCGTCAGCCTTAGCGCTATCCAATTGAGATCATTATGTCTGAAGGCAGCTGTCACGATACACGATGACGTGGCTGTCAACCAAGCTCAGATTCTTCACACTAGTGTGGAGAAGGTCAGAGGAGTTCCAGAATTCGCCGTGACCTTCTCAGGCGAACGTGGAGTACACCATGCAAGTTGCTATGTACGCACTACGGAAAGCGTCAGCAATCTTGGTGGCGAATCGACAGCCACATCTCTTCTCCGGGCAGTATCTCGTATGGTCCGCCTGCGAGATAGCAAGAACACCAACCACATGACACGGGAGATGATCTACAAGATGTGGACACCCGTCATGTCCTACGCTACAGAGTATCATGTCCTTCAGACTATCGTACTTTCGCCGGTTGGCTACGAAGCTTCGGCAAGGCTCATGACAACGGGGAGGAAGTCAGGCCAGCAGCCACTTATGTTGGACCCGGTGTGGGTGGATGGTGCAATGCAGGCTGCTGGCTTTACTGTGAACATGAACGTCAGCGCTGCTCCTGAAACAGCGTATGTTTTGACCGAGTGCGCAAGCATCCGCTTTTGGGAGAGTCCAGTAGACAACAACGTCTACACTTGCTATGTGCACGGAGAGCCGGACAGCTCAGGGGATGTTCTCATCAGTGTTACAGTATTCGACGAACAGCACGATCTGCGCCCGGTGGCTACTTTAACCGGTATGCGATTCCACAGGCTGAAGAGCAGGACTGAAACCAAGCCGAAGTTGGTTCGAAGCCTCATCAACGCGGCCGAGATAACAGAAGGCCTGTCAAATTTGGCCCAGAACACTGTGCCCTCAGCAACAGCAGCCTTGGACAGAAGTTTGTCTTTCATCGGGTCCAGCAATTGCTTCAGGCAAAAAGGGGCAGAAACCGAGAATGACCAGCTACGCAAGCTCATTTCAATTATTGCCAAAGAAACCTATGCCGACCCCGCGGAAATCGAAGAGGAAACCTCATTGGCAGACCTGGGTGTGGACTCCTTGGTGGCGCCCACTGTAGCAGATGCCATTCGAGTCCAGCTTGGCATTGAAGTGCCGCTGATGTCTTTGCTCGAGGCTCAAACCGTAAATGACCTTTTCGTAATCTGTTCAAACCTGATGTCGGCAAAGGAAGATGCGTGGACCGAGCCTCGAAGACATCTCGAGGTCGCTGCCGGGGGCCAGGACACACAGGGAACTCGCCTGGATATAGCCACACCGACCTCCGCTACCAGCACTGAGCTTTCAAGCAGAATTGTGCTGTTACAAGGCTCAAGTCTCTGCACACGCTCTTTGTTTCTGCTACCAGATGCCTCTGGTAGCAGTTCTGTGTACGCAGGCCTTCCATCGCACCTGTCTGCCCAGACCAACACTAGGATCTATGGTCTCGAGTCTCCGTATTATGGTATGAGCAGCTTTCCTGGCATATCTATGGAGAAGTATTGCTCCATTTTCGTCGAAGCAATTCGTCGTTTCCAGCCATCGGGGCCCTATTTGCTCGGTGGGTGGTCAATCGGTGGCCGCCTTGCGTACGAGTGTGTCAGGCAACTCGTACAACAGGGAGAAACGGTTGCAGGACTGCTTCTCATCGAGTCATACGCGGAGCTCGCATCAGAGCTCTCTTCCAGCCCCAATGTGATCTCATTGGATCATCTTGAGGCAACAGGCTTCTTCAAATGGTCCAGAAGCCGAACAAATGCCATTCCAGAGTGGCAAAGAAAACACATGCTTCATCTCATACTCATGAATAGCGCCTACACTCTCCCGATTTTGTGCGTAGACGCGAACGACAACACAGTACCAGTGCAGCTGGTATGGTCTGCGTGCGGGAATTTCGACCTCTTCCCGGCAAAGATCTTGCAGAAAAGACACGAGGTGGAAGACAATACCGTGAGAAGAGCGAGCAGATATGATCATGATCTCTGGTTGAAGGAACCACGATCAGCAGACGTGACGACCCTCCTCACGGAAAGATGGCGATTGCTGACAGGGTCGGATTTGCGGCAAAGCACTGTCGAGGGAGATCATTTCGACATCATGATTCCCAGTATACGTGAGGATTTGGGAGATGTAATATTACAGGCTTTGGGTTGGTTTCATGAGCATTCATAGCAGAATAATTGGATCAGAAGTTGTTCGAGTATACCTGTGATTGGCACACAAATGGTCACTGTCATCGGGTGAATGAGGAGAATGGCGGCGTTTCCCCGTTTTATTCTGCTTCGTCCGCCATGTTCATAAACTCCATCCGAATATTGCAACAAACCATTCCCCTCGACATCTCATTCACCACAGAAGGGGGGTGGAGTCTCTTCTGCTGGAGACACACCCGCACCCGAGCTGATGGATCAGCAGCAAATTGAGTTCAGCTCCAGGTTCCGACGTTTTAAACTTTCCATGTTGCCACGGGACGAATACGAGTCAGCTATATGTGTGACAATAATGCTAGGTCATGCCCCTGTTGTAATAGAAAGCTTGTCCGCACTATCCGACATGCGCCGGTGGGCTTCAGCAAGGAAAGTGGACGACGAATGACTAGGTAGTGGATGAAATAAAGGTCTAAGGGCCACGATTCGATTCAGCCCGTCGACATCAACATCAAATTTGGCTTCAAGAGACGCAACGATGTCAGAGAATACCCGACTTATTGATTCCGTCCAAAAGACGAGGACGCGCCCAATGCGGCTGCTCCTTCTTGGTCTCCCACGGACTGCAACAGAATGTGAGCGATCCAATTGGCGTATTTCATCCCAAAACATCCGCCTTTTCTTTTGACTTTCAACTCTAATGATCTTTATATTCTGACTTCAATGAACAGCCCTCAATAGTGCCCTTGAAGAACTCGGCTACAAAGTCTTTTCATTCCAGGCCATGTGGCCGAATTGGAAAGAGACCATCCCCCTCTGGACCGAAGCCATCGAAGCCAAGTATCATGGCCGCTGTAAACCTTACGGCCGTGAGGAGTTTGACAAGTTGCTTGGGGATTACGACGTCGTGAAATGCCCTCACGCCCTTCTCTTTGCCGAGGACCTCGCCGCTGCCTATCCAGAAGCCCGTATCGTCGTATCAAAACGCGACTACGAGCCGTGGCGGGCGTCAATGGAAAAGACCGTCTTCAAGCTGCGCCGGTCCCTTGTCTTTCGCCTCCTCCATCCTTTAGACCCGTTTCGCGCCGCATGGTGGCCGTTTCTGCGCCTCATCATGGACACGGCTTACGGAGGCTGGGCCGAGGCAGAGCCGGGGCGGAAACCGTATGACGAGCATCACGCCCGCATCGAAGCTATCACGCGCGAGACACCAGAAAAAATGCTTGTATTCTCAGGCCCGAAGGATGGCTGGGTTCCGCTGTGCAAGTTTCTCGACGTGCCGGTGCCCGAGACGCCATATCCGTGGACGAACTCAGGAGCAGATTTCTTTGAGAGGCAGGGACACCGAGCAGGCGAACGGATGTTGTTGCGTAAGCTGGTTGAGAGACTAGTAGTAGTAGTAGGAGTTGGAATGGGAGTTTACTGGTACATGAAACGACCATAGACGATGCTTACCACGACGCATCCAGGACAGAAAATAGACCATGACCACGTTTTTCCAAATATCTTGCAATGTTTTGGAGGCCGATGCTTTTGATGCCGGTCCAAATTGATAGGTCTCTTCGGCACGCACAGGTGGAGGACGAAGTAAGGTGGCACGGTGACAACGCAACGGATCCGAGTGGCTGAAACTGTATATAGCCGAGCAACTTGCTCTTGGCACCTGCTGGTTGACTGTACTCGCTTTTCCGCCCCTTTGGGCTTTGCAACTGAGAAGGGATTGAAATAAGCATTTCAACCCCACTTTCAACATATGAACGACTACTCCAAAAGGTGCAGTCTGATAGAGACATTGTGATCAATGTCAACAGAAACTCGGTTCAAACAAGGCGACTGTTTCCCACTCTGCGTCTTGGGTCTCCTGGCTTCGAATTCCAGACGACTGGTCAACTGCCGGGGGCGACAATGCCCTGGTGCAAGCCAGTAAGTCGCTGTGTAACAGGAAACAAACAGCCTCTAAATGAGACCCGAGGGAATCCTAGAGGCCCCGTACCACATAAGGACGCAAACTGCATATTCTCAGCAGAGCCATAATGAAATGGGTGTCGTACAAGAAACGCATGATTGCCTAGAATTCTGCTTGAGACAAAGATATTCGCAAACTGGGCCCGTAAACCAAGCCACTCGCTGCCTGTTGCGAAGTTTGGTTGACAAGTAGCCCTGTAAAGTGGCGCCTTCTACCGCCAGGAATGTTGTGCTTTTTCTCTGCAATCATCACTTGCCCGATTGAATATCGATGGAAACTAAGGTACCTACGCAATTGGTCGCGATTTGATTGACAAGCGAACTTCCGACCTCGATTTGATTGCTTGTCTTCCAGGAAGGTACGGCCGTGACTGTTCTTGCCATTTTCTTTAAACTTCATATGGCTAGCTGCTACTGCTTTTGCACATTTAACGGCAGACTTTAGTTTAAATATCTTTCAACGATCGCTGGCGGTCCTTCCAAAATTTCGGCGGGTCTACTACTTTTCTATCCTTCACATTATCAACACACTCTCGTTCGAATAGGTCAAGATGAAGTTTACTTCGGCCGTCACTGCCCTTGTCGTCGCCTTCGCTGCTGGCCCCGCCACTGCCGAGATCGTGCCAGGCAACCCCTCCGGCGGATGGTTCAAGCGTAGTTGCAAAGACTACAAATTAACTACACGTTCCAAGGGGGGTCCTGGCAATGGAGAACTTGTATCCCTCGAAGCTTCATGCCGAGCCATAGATGGCAATTACAAATCCAACAGGCTCGATCTCACAATCTGCATTGGCAACTTCGATGGCCAAATGGGATGGCGAAAGCTGTAAGTCTTGGCTCCCGACTTTGTCACCGTTATTCACAGTCTCTCTAATGCAGCCAATTATTCTTAGGGGCTACTTCGACGACGAATGCGGATACTGCAAGATCGTCGATCAGGAGGAGGATCGGTACGACATGGAATGCCTCTGCAAGTCAAGCAGTCAACTTCTTGACCCGAAGAGCACTATCAATCTCAGTACGTATTATTCGCTCTGTAAACCCGTGATTGTTGCGTTCACTACTAACTCTGCCTATCAGACGGCCGCATTCGTAACGAGGACGGGATTCTCTGGTGTGGCTACCTATCAAGCCAATACCAGCCACCCGCGTAGTAGAAAGAGGCGATGGACTGGGTATATATTAGCACCAAAGAGACAGCTTGCATCGCCGACACTGGCAATGGTCTCAGCAAACGATCGGCTCATACTAGCACTAACGCACATTGGACGTGAATATTGGCTTCTATGCAGTGGTCTGGGATTTTCTTGTTAGCTTTACAAAGCGCAGGTGACGGTCTTTGGGGATAGCAATAGGTAGCTATCAACCTCATTCAGTCTCACAACATCATTTCTGCGATAATTGAATCATGTGTGACCCATTATGTGCCTGGTAGCCTCCCATGTAGCTGGCATGAGGCACATTTACCTCCCAAAAGCAACAATCCAAGGGTGTCAATTATGCATAATGCCGGAGTGTGGCTTTCACGGACTTTGATGTTTCCGAAAGGCCGCTATTCGTGGATAGTGGAGTTGATATTCCAGGGATTATCGCATCGTAGGCCGTGAAGTTCAACTGTCGGGACTTCGGTGTTTGCCCGTATGGCGGGGCATGTGGGAGCCGATGAGACTCGTTCACGAGTCGGTGTAGACGGACAATCGATTGCGCGATGAACAGGTCTAACAAATACTACCCCGCATCAAGATCTATATTTACTGAAATCGCCCAATGTGTTATCATGTCCCAGCCAGTTTGGTTTGTCGGCTTCATGACAGATCGCACGAGCAATATTTACGCTTCATTTCGTTCATTACTTGAAATCCTCCCCGTTCAAGATGGAGTATGACACTAGAGATGATATAGCGCCGTTGGGCGTCCTGTCGTGAGTTTATGTTCCTGTAATAGCTAGATTCTCTGGGATATGAAACTGATTGAACCTTTGTATAGAACCGAGTTTGAAGAGGTTCGTACACAAGTCCTTCAACAATACACTGATAGCCTGTATCAGCATCCTGACCATTTGATCAGCACATGAAGGCACACCCCTTTCCTCCTCTTGCGCCCCCAAGTGCCGAACTTCGATCCGCGATGGAAGCCCAGCGAATCGCGGCACAGCAACCGGATACGAGTACCGAGTACTCCATCAAAATCACCATGCGAGATGGCTTCTCCTCTGAAGCTCGCGTCCACAAGCCATCTGCTGAGGGGAAACACCCGCTTCTAGTGCTGCTGTTTGGCGGCGGCTTCATGTTCGGTGACTGCGACCAGCTGAGCCCTTATGCCCGGCTGGCAACGAAGCTTTTGGGTGTCACTGTGATCAACTTGTCTTACCGCCGTGCGCCGGAACACAAGTTTCCCACTGCACCAAACGACGTGTGGGATGGGATCCAGTGGATAACGAAGAACACGGAGACACTCCAGGTTGACCTCGCAGAAGGCTTTGTGATAGGCGGCGTCTCAGCGGGAGGAAATTTGGCTGCGGTCACAACACAGAAGGCACTCGAAGACGGACTGAGTCCTCCCGTCACTGGTCTCTGGCTTGGCGTTCCATGGACTCTCGAGCCCGAGGTGGTCCCCCCCAAGTACAAAGACGTCTTCTTCTCGAGAGAGCAATGCGCCGGGGCTCCTGGGTTGACTCAGCAGGCTATGGACATGTTCAACATCGCCTATGAGCCTGATCTCAAGTCCCGGGACTTTTCTCCGTTTAACGCCCAGAATCCGCATGTTGGAATGCCGTCCACCTTCATACAGGTCAGCGGTGCGGATCCCCTCAGAGATAACGGCCTCATTTATGAGAGGGCATTGAGGGGGGCGGGGGTTGAGACCAAGTTGATGGTGTACCCTAACATTCCTCATTTGTTTCCCGACTTCTTTCAGCTCAAGGCATTCCAAGACTTTCATTTCGACATCTTGAGTAGCTGGGCTAGTCTGTTTAAGAAGAGTATCGCAGCAGAGGATATCAGGCACGCGCTGGCCAACAGCCCGTTTGCTACGAGTAGTTAGGTGGCTTGCATGGGTCGACGGAGTCTTAACGAATTCTCCATTGTCTGGTCAAACGGCAAATGGTCTGGAGAATCCGACACTGATATAGGAGATGATGGAATTGAACAACTGGCAATAACTGGCATAAGTGACATAAAAGCAATATTCCGTCCGGACGATGAAACAACCCGCGCGATTGCTGACCCGAATAAAGACATCTTGAATGTACCTTCTTCTGTATCTATCATCTCAGACGCTGCTTCCAAGTTTATGTTGAATTATTCCAAAGTGACAAAGGTTGAAGGAACGAGGTCGCTGGGGGGGGCGGGGGGCGTGCGACTTCCTCACATAGGGGGATTGGGTTATGCATTCATGCGGAAGGTGCAAGGCTGCAACTTCCTTCCAACTTTCAGAATAACCACTGCCGTGTCAAGATCTGGACGAAAGGCGTCAAAAAACCGACTTGACCCCAGAACATCCCACAGTTGATACCAGCGCGCGAAGATGCTTAGGGATGCCGTCTACCGGCCACTTTTCGACCAAGGCGAGACTTCCAGTCAACCCCTGCCGCTTTTGTACAAATAAATACCAGCTTGCCAAGACCGACGACATCATGAGAAAGTGGTCGGCGAGAAGTCAATTCGAACGGCCTCAAGAGCTAATTTTGGCCCGGACAGACTCCAACGTGGGCGGCCACAGACAACACTCGATACATGTTCTGTCTTCCAGAAGGATCCATCCTGGACAAAGACAACAAAACTGACACACACCGAGTCTGCTGATCAGTATCCTCGCCTCCAGTCAATTATGCAAGGGCATCCACACAACTCGACCCAACATCTTCCTCGCCACGAGCTCCCTTACCAACCGACTGCCCCTTTTTGACGAGATTTCCAAAGACACTTCGGACACTTGCCGCCACGACCCAAGCTGTGTACCAGCCATTTGGCGCCCGAGGTAAGTATTGCCACTCGCTTTCGTTCTTTCGCCTTCACGATGGAGTCGCTGGTATTAATGCCCAGCAGAATCTCGCCGTCCGGCCCGACGCCGTAAGGCTGCCGCGAGTCGGGAAGGCACTGCCTCGGCAGTTTGGTTCGACACCCTGACACCGAAACCGAAGCCTTGCCAACAGGCGCTCACTATGACTCGGCGTCTCCGCACCTGGCTAGACCACTTCGACGTGCAGCTTGATGCCGCTGCTGGAGATGGGGTCGACACCCAAATGAACGGCAACATGGGTCGATCCTGCGGACGGGGGATACTATGCAGTGGAGATGGCCACTAGGAATGATGATCGATTGACCGGTCAGCCGATCGGTCAGGACGTTTTCTTCAGGAGACGTGGAACCGTCGCCGATGACTGCGCTTCATACCTGCATGCCGAGCTCATCGCCGCCCGCTTTGAACGAACGCAGGGTACAGCACCCCTGGGCCGCCTCCAACCGACGGACAAGTTCGTAAAACATATGCCGACGATTCCAACAACTTCGCGATTCTTTATTTATCCACCAGAGTCACAACGAAATCTGATAACCCAGCGTAATCCGACAGTGGCTTACCCTTCGCCGACGAGGCCATGTCGCTCGCCGAAGAGGGCTGGCTGGATCTCGGGGTATATCGTCCGTCGAGCCAATCAACGACCAGAGTTCGGCACAAAAAGATCCGATGGAGATATTCGCAATAGTTGATGCCCAACCATCGCAGTCGACCATGGGAGATGTCGGACGGCTCCGCCTCCTTCAAGGTCGGTAGGGAGACGAGGTTTCAGCGGCCTGTCGAGGAACGTATGCACCCGGCGGAATGGCACTGCTGGGGCAATCCTCCCGCTAGGCGGCGTTATCCATCTTCCCCACAGCTATGTTGGCCGTATGTATACATACACGCGGGCAGAACACAAACGGGAGCGGGTGGGACGAACCGCCCGGCTTACCAGCTCGTCGGCGCGAAGAAACGACGAACGCAGCAATCACACAGCTGGCGTTGCTTTTCTTGCCGGGTTCCTGACTCAGTGGCTTTCACACGGTAATTGAACATTTGCGAAGGACCGCACAGCCTTTGCGATAGGTTGCAGTCGATTTGACAATACTTCTATCTCGCGTCGGGCGGAATCCGACCGATGTGCGTTGCCTGCCCTTGGTCGTGGTCGGGTTGTCCGGAGCGTTGACCGTCAACGGAACCGAGCCATCTTTGGAACTTTGGAAGCGACATCAATGGCCACGTCTTGGCTACCAAGCAGGCCGATAGAACGATGACGACTTCAGTTGATCGCCCAGGACACCTGGAAGGTCGGCGCCTTCGCATACCGCAGCGCCACATGCCCTCACAACGACTGGGTAATATCTGAAGCTCCGAAGCCAGCTGGCGGTAGCGGGTCCGAGTGGGCATCGGACGCAAATCCACATCGCGATCGACCGCATTATTGTCCCAGGCCGTCTCTGTCTCGTGTCGTGGGCTCCCCCCAAAGCTCCCACAGAAGGACGCAAAAATGGATTATGGAGGGCATGTCGCTGCTCATTCAAACCGCGTTACAGCGACCGGGCAAGAAGGAGGTTTCCTGCCGTTTGTTAAATGAAGACCCAGAGAAAATACCCGTATCGGAAATGCAGCCCGCAGTCCTTTTACGAATCAGATTTCGGATCCATGCCGTTGGGACGCTGAGACAGCCAGCTGGGACAGCTGTTGATTGGCCTAGCTGCCATTTTGGCTAGGATTCAACGGCACTGGCGCCAGCCACCGTTGCTCATGAGCCGGGCTGCTGGGACGTTTTACTGCCCTTGGTTAGCCGGATAGCCAGCATCACCACATAGCCCTGGCTTCGAGGCGTCTAGACGAGAGGACTGCCATGGGCAAATAAGCAGGTCAAGCCTTGCTGCTCATTACAATCGGTCGTCGATAAAATCTTGCACCGTAGGAACGGAAAGGCCGGTCATGATCCACGGCGCTACTCGAAGAAACATCCACGCGAGAGCAGGGCCCAACACGCATTGGGTGACGAGCCACTGACAGCCTTCACACTCCTTTTTTCCCATTGCGTGTGCCTTGAGGCGTGGAAAGCTAACTGTCACAAGTCCCACCCGGACATGGCCGCTGGATTTTCGCGCTATCGACGGAAATGGTCTTCAATGAAGCCATTCCACAGCGATGATCGCGAGGTAGCCTGTTTCAAACTCATCAGAAGTTTGGTAAATGTCTCATGGACAGTTTGCTATCACCAGAGCCCTGCCTAGTGCCGTCGGCAAAGAAAAAAAAGGGCTCATCACAGGACGGACCTTTGATACACACACGCGCGTCTGTGATGGAAATGGTGGTGGTGTCGAATTCTGGTTCTTCAACACTATCTCCACGGACGCTAGAACAGAGCTAGAAGCTCCAACCGGGATGACAAGTTCTTCAGCGCAGGGGTTCACCTGACTCGTCAGCGCTCAATCTCACCACTTGCGTCCCCGACAGCCACTCGTGACAACAAGTAGCGGGACTGCACCCCTGGAGGCAGCTTGACCGGTGTGGAGCAGGATGCTCATCGAGTGCTTTTTGTGGTCAAGAGGATTTACAAGACGCCCGCATATTGGTCCCCTCGAAAGTTTAAAATGGCCAGGGCAGGGCTCCAGGTACTGCTCGACCGCTGAATGGAATTGCTAGTGGTTTGCTTTTCGCCGGTTGGCTCGGACATAAGGAAAATGCTGGTTTCCTTACACATGGCACTTGACCAACCAGTGTTGAATACTGGCATATTGTCATGTTGAAGAGACATCGCTTCTCTCTGATTGCGACACATCGGTTGAACATGTCGGTATAGTGAGTGGTATCCGATCCTGCTTGACCAACGTCGGGCGAAGATTCGCGTCACCTGTCTGATGCGACAGCCACATTGGCCAATTCTGGCAATTTCAAGCAACACGCTCGGGTCTTCATCAAGTTCAAACCCCGCTGGTGCAGAGCTTTGAGAGTTAACCTCTCATCAAAGCACTGACATGCAGAAATGACCTTTACGGGCCATCATCATCAAGGCTCAGAGTTCACACCCTGGTCCGAGTAACGTGCATCGAAGTCACACTGGCACCTGCGCACCACGTGAAGAACAAATTGTCGATCCTGATAGGACCCAGCGCACTGCGCCTTGGAGGAGTCGCGGTACCGCTGGCGGAGTCACCAGAAGATCTTCGGGATTAACAACAAATAGCAGTGCTCCAGCGGTTTGGAGGGCAACCGTACAGCCGCGGGTGCCGAATTTCGCAACGCCTTTTCGACTCTTGCAGCATCTCCACGGACGTCAAATTTTGACTCGACTTTCTATGCAACGTCGCCGGATAACACAGAAAGTATACTATGGTGTTATGGGTAAGTAAAACCTGTGGAGCTGGTATCGCGGGGGCTGATGACCCACAGGAAGCTCTGGATTAACTGCTGAATGGCTGTGTGAGCGATGTACCGGCCCTGGTTTGCCTGGCCCGCAGAGACCTGACAGTGTGTTTTTATTTTGGCCTGGTACGAAGGTCGCGGTCAAAAGTATTCGTACATACAGGGATCCCAAAAGCCGTGCTAGTTTTAGATCAAGTCGCACGCCTTATACTGTAGATAATCGCTCCGTTTTAAGCTAGACTTATTAAATAAGATAGAAGCTAGCTAATAGATAAGCTCAGATAATAATTATCTCTAACCGATAATTAGCCGGGATCCACTCTAAGTTAGATAGGGAGGCGACTATACTGTGGTAGGGGGCAGTGTACGAATACTTTTGACCGCGACCTTCGTACCGCAGTAATGAGGTTAACCGTTGGGGCTGAAGCTCTGCGACGTGGTGATCGTTAGGATTTCCATTGCAGCCGGCGGCGGCAGGCAACGCACGGTGATTCTGATCCAGGATGGGACAAGGGCCAAGACAGATGGTCGAATTCTATCTGCAAAAGGACCGGTACATGCCGACACAGGCCTGTTGAGTCAAGAGCGAGTCCAGACTTCATCTCGACATCGCAGATGCAACTTCGCAAGCCAAGTCACGCCCTCTGCCGTTGAGGCACTTCAGAATGTTGGAGTGCTAGTGGGCTTAAGGTCTTAGCCGCGGTGGGTCAGACGGCTCTTGTCTGTCGACGAAGACTACCCCATCTCCAAAGACGGGCAATCTCCCTGTTGAACACGAGGCACGAACACCCATCAGCGACACAGCAGCTACGGGGCCGGGCGGCACGAACCCGGGGCTGACGGGAAGGAAGGCTGGACGACTGTTGAAAGGCAATGGGACCGCCGTTGACGGTTGATGACATCCCGCCGCCGGTCGAAATGACGTTCCACGTGGTGAAGGGATGACCCAGTCGGAGAAACAGAACACAGAGCAGCTGGTGAGCGAAGACAAGGCGAATTTGAAACGCCCCCGAAAATGGGACAAGTTCTGCGACTAGTGGTAGTTTCTATGTGCTAATGGTGGAGATTGTCAATCATCGCTTGAAGACGACAGCAAGATTGAGGGTGCCAGCAAGTGGACAAGTTACTCATTCGTGGGACTCGAGATGGCGATCCCGGCAAATACGATGCAAGATTAATGCCCAAAGTCCTTCATGGAAGATGTCGTCAGCCAGAAGAAGCGGTGACCTTATCTCTTCTTCGGAGATGATGGTATCAGCGTTGGGGGCTTCAACGCCCAGGTTTCAAGGCTGCAAAAGCTGTGTTAGCGTCGGCACCTTGAGGGCTATTGGAAAAAGGAAGAGGGTCTCGTGCTGGCTCATCTGCAATGGACCGCCCAGAAAGTGGCACGAACTGGCAGTGAAGTGGCCTGGCCGCCGTTTCGGTTTGACAAACTCGTTGATGATCTTCGTTGCGCAGGGCCATCGCCACGTGCGGTGGCTAGCTGTCCGCAAAACCTTCTCTCCAGTTTCCTCATCTCGATGCAGATTGCAGTCCGTTGACCTGGGTGCGGACGAGATTGACACGCGAGAAGCAATTGGACAGCCGAGGCATGAATATCGCCATACCGGTCCATACAAGAAATCGATGCACAAGACATGCATAAGACAACCCCAGCCAGCGCGACCAATTGCATGCCACTACCACGAGGCAGGTTCAAGACGGCGCAGACATGTTCGACTTCTGCTTTCCTCCTGTTACATTATACGGAGCATTTATCTCAGCCAAGGCCCGCAGTGGTCGTCTTTGATGATGCGCGTTCCTCACTCGCATCAGAAGTGAGGCAACTAGCTTCTATTTGTTGCTAGGCTTTTTTTTTTTTTTTTTTTTTGACCATCATCAACCATCACTACAACCATGATGCTCGTTCTTGAGGTTCCAGAGTCTCATTAGACATGGGAAATACTGCTTGACTCAGGTGGCGCATAATCGGGGCCACCACCAAAAAGGCGCGCTAAAGACTAGCAAGGGGAACTGTTTGGACTGCCCGTGGCCACTGGTCGTCCATCAGCCAGTACCGCTCAATCATCAAGCCAAGCCCACATCGGCACCAGTCGTCTGCGCCAGCACCTACCCTTGCTGAGCTGTGTGATGCTCTCTCCCTTACGTTCACGTTTCTCTGACGCGATTGCGAAGAGCTACTATTTGTGTACACAGCACAGCACAGAGGACCGCGTCCGTCCGCTGAGAAGCCACACGCAGGTACCTTAACTTTCGGCTCTTGTCGTCATCCCTGTCCGGCTTCAGGCGCATCCAGTGTCCCACCCGTCCACCCGTCGAGGGAGTCAAGATACCGGCAGGGTTGATGCACCCTCCGCGCAGTGTCAGTTCCGTCTTTTCCTTCTCGACGGGACTGTTTCCTCTCTCCTTGGGGCCGTCTCGTTTGCCAGCATTCAACGGGACGCTCCAGCCAGCAATATCGCCCAGACCCCTTGAGCGAGGGACCCCGGCAGCTCCCAGCGCAATGTCTGGGTCATGATGGCACGCAGAGAACGTGCGTTCACTGCTTCCATAATCCCTGCCTGGAAGTCGAAAGTCATGTGCCTGGGGACCCATTGTCGATTGGTAATTGGTAAGAGGCAGACAGGGACGTGACAGGAGTTGATGGAGCTGCCGCAGGAGGGAGGGAGGCAACAGAGCATCAAGACGACCATCGCACAGTGAGGAAACTCTGTTTCCTCGAGTGTCCCTTTTCAGGTAAGGCGCCAGTCCTTAGGCCTAGGATCACCGCCATCCCAAGTGCAACCCGCTCTCTCTCCCGTTTTGCGTCCCCCCCCCTCAATTTTGCGCGTCACAGCCTTCCGTCGAATAGAAGTTGGAGAAGACGCAAGCTCCTAGGGGATGAGCCGGCGGGTGCCTGTCTCGTTGCTGCTCTGCGACGGTCCGGAGGGAGGATTTCCCCTGGCGTCAACTAGTGTCAGCGACCAAAATTGGGCACACTGCCCTACGACAAGGCCTAGACGGTCGAGCAGAACTTGCTGGCGTGGCTGTGGTGGCCAAAACGATTCGCGCCTGCTGCTGATGCTACTGCTGCTGTTTTGTTTTGTTTGGCTGTGCCGCCGTCTGGTAGACACGGGCCCGTTGGGCAAAAACATGTTCCCGTTGGCTGCTTCATTTAGCTGGCGGCGACTCTGCTAGCACACCGGTGCAGACCAGACCAGATGAAGTCTCAGACCGATATAAAGGTAGCGACCGGTGAGAAAACGGACCACCAACTAGAGACGGAGCACCTACTGGACAAGCACGTATTTGGACGGAGAGGACCAGGGGGCGAACGCAGAGCGGACGAAGGTTCTCGCAGCAGGGCATGTCATGCCTTCGGTTGGCCTTATTACCCCGTAAAGTACGTGGGCAATCTGGTGCTGCGCAGCAAGCACGGTGTACGGTACATAGACGTTGGAGACTTGGGTGCTGAGCGACAACGCGGCACACTCCCCCAAGACAAGACCAGACCTTACCTGCTCCCAAGCCCAAACAAACTCACCTTACGCACACCCCCTCTTCTCGGCCCGGCCTGAGCCTGAAGGAAACGGGTACCAAGGTTAGAGGAACGAACGAGTGAGCGATGTTCAGCTTCAGCGCTCTGAGAGGTCAAAACCGGTGGCTCCAGGGCGTGTTGCACCGCACCCTCCCGGTCCCCTACAACGAACAGTATTCGTACCCTTCCGCTCCCTCCTCTTCCTGCCCGATCCGCTCGCTCAGTCGGTTGTCAAGGTTGGCTTCGCAGGCCTGAGGGTCCAGCAGAGCGGCATGGGCAATCACGACCTGGGACTGGGTCCAACGAGATGCTTGGTGCACCCGCCAGTCTCGCTGGGGGGGCCGACTGGGCTTCCCTTCGGGCTCTCGGACAGAGATGTCTTTGCACAGGCATTTCGCGCTGGCTCCTCCGTCTTATGTCTTCCCTCACTCACATACCTCCGACGTAGCGGTACTTGCGTATATATGGACCGGCAAGCCTTGCAAGACTGATCCCGGCAACATTCTTTTGCGTGGGTTCCCTTTTAGCGTTGCCCACTCTAATTCATTCCCTCCTCGTCCTCCGCCTCTCTGCCCCCGAAGCACTCAACACACGCTATATACGAACCGCACTCCTCCCACCTCACTCTTGTCCACATCCCATCGACCTTGGAGTTTAAAATCACATCCTGCCTACCACCCTCCCTCCTTACGAAGCCCTTCACGACGCCCTAGCTGCGAGAATACGATCAAAACTTGTTGTTTCCTTCTTTTAAACTGTTAATACCCCTACTACGGCCTCGCTCTCCTACTCAGCAATCCGGCTTCTCGTCAACACTCGCGTTCTCATCGACTTACACCACCACCACCACCATCACCACCACCACCACCGCCGGGCTAGACTTACCCTCACCTCGTCCACGGTTTCACCGAATACTTCACCAACGAAATATGTGCGACTACACTCAAGTATGCATCTGACTCCGAGGCCTATACGAAGAGAGACTGACATGCTCTCCCCCTCCGCAGAGAGAATTCCGCTGCAGTCACAAGCGCTATATCGTTTCCCGCTGGTGCATAGTTTACATCCGCACGCAGCAGCGCTGTCAACCGTGCGTCACGCACTTCGAGTACAGGTACGTCGCGACCATTTCTTTTTCCCCTTCCCCCTATGCCTCCGTAGATCCTCCAAGCCCAAGCCAACTCTTTTCCCCCTTCCGACCTCCGAACGGCAGGTAACTAACGTGTATCGGCAGGGGCGATGAACTTTGCAGTATGTCATGACGCTTTTCCCGCATCTCTCCCTCTCCCCCTCTCTGCGTGTCTCTTGTGCGGGCCTCGCTCCGCCGTGGCAGCGCCTCTCCCACCCACGTTTGATTTGCAGGGGTTCATTCCATCTACTGCAAAAAGGGCCCTTTGGGCTGCCCCCACCCAACTCCAACCAAGCAGCCGGAAATGGGACTGGCATGGGTGGCAGAGTGGGCAGCACCAGCAGCACAATTTGGGTCGAACGAGGCACCAGCACAGCACAGCACAGCGTGCGTGCCTTGCGTGCTTGCATTCAGATGCGCTCTCTCTTTTCTCATGCAGGATGTGAAACTGACAGCTCGACTCGCAGGTGAATGCAAACCTTCGGCGCCCATCCCCTGGGAAAACATGATCAGGCGCAACAACACGCCCATCGACTTGTAATCGAGTCCACAATTTTTTGTTCTTCTGTCGATCACGGTCAACCGCGTCAAATTACGTCCATCTGAGCAAAGGCGCGAGCGCAGATCCGGCACGCAGCGCCTCCGGCTCATCACATTTCGCATCTCCCGACAGCTCCCTCCTCCAACCTCTCGGGTCATGCTCTCCTACATGATGGGATGAGGAAGATGCGGGGTTTGTCTTGAGAAATCCATTGGTTTTCTTTCTATCCCTTTGTTTTTCTGGCGGGAAACGCACCCAAGACATGGTTGTCACACCCACAATGGTCGACAGCTAGTCGGGGTGCTTTTGCCGACATTACCTCCGACTACTGCGCAACTGCTGCAGAACGACGAATCCCCACCGGTCTGCCAACGAGCTGCATCGCGCTAGAGCAGCATTTCCGCGACACGCAAATGGTCCTGGGCAGAGACGACTTCATGGTTGCCTGTCTGCAGTCACAGTGGGTGATGTGAGGGTGGAGAGGGCGATGATCATCAGTGGTCTCGCCCAGTCCACAAGAGGAGGATCCCTTTCGGCTCGGCAAAAGAAAAAAAAAAGAACAAGAAAACAGTATCTCCGCAGGTGCGAACCTGCATTATCGGTCTACGGCGTTTTATTTCGAAGGGGTGTTCATGGACACAGCATTGCAGATGGCGTTGCAAAAGGGATAAGCGGGCTTTTTTTTTTTCTGGACTACATGCAAGAGAAGGGACAACAGAAAGATACAGATGGCTTCTTGGGTACGCGAAGAGAGACACACCGAACACAGCAAGCAACATCAGTCAGCACTACGATGTCAGACGGCGGGAAGGACCGCAGGGAAAGAGGGACGGCGTTGCAGACTATCCAACTTTATTCGGGCGCCTACGCCGAGCCGACTTTGGTCCCCGGGGCTAAGGCCGTCCTGGCCCCCCCCGGTCAACGGACACGCGCGACGGGACCGGTTCTGTCCACACTCTGCTGCACCCTCCACTGCCGTGGGTGAGATGGAGGGTATGGGAGAAAGCGAAGCGAAAGCCACCACACCTCTCGTGGCTTTGCATTAGCCCGCCCTCCTGTCTCGTCGGCTCTGGATTCTGGGGCTGCGGTCTTTTCCGCTTGGCGTTTCTTCGACGAAGACTACCAGTCTCACACGCATACGCGTTGATGGAACGGCCTTTATCCGGTGCTATGGCAGGGCTTTTGTCCAACGATGGTTTTTCTTTGTTCTGGAGGAATTCAAGGTGACAATTTTGGGGGGAAGACGACAGGAGTTTGGGAATTTACTATGTGTATGCACCCCGGCGGGGGGTGTTTAGCAGCGCATGTGTTTCGGGTGTTTGCATAGGTACGTTTATGTAGCCGTGGGGAGAGGCATGGCAATTGTTCACCTTTGGCCTTCGTCCGCTGCCTCCACCCCAGATACGGCAACCAGGCAATTGGGAGGCTTGGTTCGGGAAGCGACAGTGGGACAATCGCGTTTGTACATACACCACAAAACCAAGATGCGCTTGGTAGATACAGAACAGGGCGTCATATACTAAGAGAGAAGAGAGGGATCAAAAAAAAAAAACTTCAAGATTACCGATATTCTTCCATCGTTTACCAGTTTATCAACCTGGTCTGCTGAGTGAGGCCATGTTACAGTTTGCTTTTCGCACTTGTATGCGAAGGGGTCGCGATCCAAGGTTCAAGCATCGGGAAGCGCACACACCACCACCTCTCATTCCAACCCCCTCCACTCACTAGTTGAGATGACAAGCGCAACGTCCAGGTCGTTTCTATTCTATGAGAGGGGGGGAGAATGTGTGGTGTGTGCGTGTGCGTGTGCGTGCCAGCTTGCATCCCATGTGCCTCTCTCTCTCCCCTTGCTCCCATATACCGAGTTCACTATTCGTAAACTGGGCTAAATTGCTGAGGGTTGCAGGGAAGGAGGAGAGGGGGCCAGGAGGAGAAGGAAGGACTAATTAGCTCCTGCGCTACCACACGTCACAGGGTTGTTTAGTGCTGCCAGATGGTAACCTGTCAGTGCCTTGGCCATTTCTGGTGTGGAGGCCTTCAGAGCAAGCAGGGACCCCGATTAACCTGTTGCAAAAAAGCCGTGCACTTTACGCTAATCTCTCCATCTCACACCCCCTCTACCACACTGCCGCTAGCCCACTTTTTAATTATTTTATTACTACCAACACAATTCAATTATTTTTTTATATAGCAAAACCTAACTTTTTCCAAATATTCAATATTTCCTAAAAAGGCATGCTTATATAAGCAATATTTTAACCTATTATGATATGTTTTTTTAGGCTAAGTAGCTGCCTCTAGACTTTTCCCTACCTATCTGCCCTCCTCTCTATACCTTTCTAACCTACCTTTACTATTACCTTCTTTTTTACCTACCTATCTACCTTATTATTACTACTACTGCTAGTAAAGCTATTATAAGATAGATTTTAACGAATAAGCTAAGTTTAACGTTCTTTTTACTAACTTTACAACAGTATAAGATTATGCTAAGATTAATAAATATTAACTGCTTCCTCTAAGCAACCTATATATTAAGTATAATAAGAACACTGAGGTGTTACTTAATAACTTTATTAACTTTAATAAGGATATACTGAATATAGAGATTACTTATATATCTACTCTTAAGCTATTTTTACTTAGTTTTACTACTAATATCTATTTATAGCAAGACTTATAAATAAAGTTAAGATAACTTAAATTAGCTTCTTCTACTTCTCTATTAATATTAAAGCTATATATATATCTTTTTTTTCTCTTAACTCTGCTCTATATATTAGTAGTAAGGCTTTTACTACCTAATAGCCTTATATTAGCAACTTTTTTATTATATAAAGCTGCTATAATATCTCTACTAAGAAGTATATTACTTACTAATATTTTTATTACTTTCTCTCTAAGTATAAGCAGTAAAAGACTAAGGGAGAAAGTATATATAGCTAAGGGATATATAAAGCTCTTACTTATCTATTTTAAGCTAAAATTACCTAGCAGTATGCTAATAATATGTTAATAATATGCCTCTCTATTAAAGTTATTACTACTACTAACCTTTATAACTATACTGCCTCTTATTTTAACTAGGTATATATACTTACTATATTAAAGCAGTTTGCTACCTTATAGATTTCTTCTAGTTATAAGCTTTCTAAGGTTTACTATATACTTAGAGGCTTTAATAACTGCTATAAAGTTGTTAAGAAAGCTTTTTTTTTAGCTAGAAGTTACTAGCTAACTCAGCAAGTAGTATATAATATAGAGGCTAAATAGTTTCATAAAAACTCTGATCTATATATAGTTAGTTAGAATTTCTACAGAGATATCTAAGTTAATACAGTAAAAGCTTTTTACTACTAAGCTAGCTATTTTTTATATTAATATATTAATATTTAATAACACTATAATAACAGAGAAGATAGTAATAGTTTTATTTAAGCTAGATAAAATTCTATTAATCTTTTAGCTTAACGTAATTACTTCGCTATAATAAATACTACATATAAGACTAACTAGCTTAACTAGTAGTTATATACTATTATAGTATATAATATAATAAATACTTAGCTATTAATTATCTACTTTATTACTATTAAGGCTAATAGAGATATTATTACTACTTACCTATACTAAGTTAAGCAGTAGTATTTATAATGCAGTTATAAGTAGTATTTATATTACTTCCTTATTAATAACTCTGCTATTAAGTAATATGCTATCTATAAGTCTTTCCTTAAGCTAGAAGCTAGTAAGACTAAAGTTACCTATTTACTTTACTGCGTTTACTATAAGAAAACCCTCAATTAAAACCTTAAGAGCTCTAAATATTAAAAAGCTTAGAAAGCCCTACTTAGTACCCTGAAATTTCACTAAACTAAGTATAAATATATAGAAGCTATTAAAAAAGTAATCACTAGAGCGTTTAAGTTAAAGTGAGATTATATATAGAAGAACTAGCTGCTAATATAATGCTAGTAAGCTAACTATATATATATAACTACTCTACTCTACTTTTATAGACTATATTAACTAATGCCTTTAAATTATAGCACTCTTCTCTTAAGTATAACTATAAAGCTCTAATATGCTATTTTTCGCTATATAGTATTATTAAGCATATTAATTATATCTCCTCTCACTACTTTAATTATACTAAGCTATATAATAATAGTTTCTGCAGAAAAATGCTATTTAAAGTTATACTTATACCTAGCTTATATTACTTCCCTGAGATTATATAGAAAAAGATTATTAGTAAGATCTATAAGGCTTATAAGTTAATTAACAAAAATATTAACTTAGTTAATAATATCTTCAGTAGTAATTATAATACCTATAACGCTAGGCTTATTATCTCTTATAATTACCTCTTTTAGCACTATTAATACCTATCTTACTGCTATATATTATAGTAGCAGTTACTTAATAATAATGCTATTAGTAACCTCTACTAATAACACTAAGTAGATAACTAGTGAGAGAGTAGCTTTAAGATCTATAAGAGTTAGGAGTTATATATAACTTATAGATAGATTATAGAAGTATTATCTCTACTTATATATCTCAAAGTTTATAAATAAACTAAAGTTCTTATAGATATATATTTTAAATATAAATATCTAGTCTATAAAGGTTAATAAGAAGAGGGTTATATTATCTAGTAAGCTATATAAGTTACTAAAGTAGTAAATAACTTACTTAAGTTAACTATTAATACTTAGTAGGTAGGTAAGTAGTAATTATAATATCTCTTTTAACCTTATATATATATTATTCGTTATAATATAAAAGAAGGTAAGTTAGAGGGTAAGAGGGTGAAGTATAAGATTAATCGAAGTATAGCTAACCTCTAAGTTAGGATTACTACCTAATTAGGTCTAATAGCAAGGTAAACTACTTAACAGCAAATCCCTCGCCTAGACCCGCTCGCCGAGATATTACCGTAGATCCCGTCGATTACACGCCCCTCAAGTGCACGGCTTTTTTGCAACAGGTTAATCGGGGTCCAAGCAGGAGGAGGGATGTGGGGAGGACTTTTTTTTTTTTTGGGGGGGGGGGGGGGGGGGGGGGGGTGGTTCTTGACCGGTGAAGAGAAGAGGTGCCGTGGTGCTTTGGGATGCCGTGCTGTGCAATCGTGTTTTTGACGTGCAGCCCGGACGGAAACGGGGCGGTGCATGAGATTGGAAAGTGAGTGCAGGCGTTGGCAAGAAGATTTTGGGGGCGAATCTCTGGAGGTCTGACGTTCTGGTGCCTATTGGGCATCCGGGCTGGCGTGTTAGTCGAGAATCTCACTTGTGGCGCCCGTTGCGAGTTTGTTCGGATACGGCCGGTCCGTCAGTCTGGCCTGGTTTGATACCGAGATTTTTCGTCAATGGAGAATGTTATCGAGTAACAGCTTCGCGTGGGAGGCACGGCGTAGGCTTTTTGGGACGAGGGGGACATCCCACGCGGGCCGGGGCCGTCCACGTTTTTTTGGATTATCTCGAGGGACGGAGGGCATCTGCGACAGAAAGGAAGGGGGACGGTGAGTGTCCTCGGTGAGCAATCTGGTGCAGAGGGGAAAGGTGACTGGGATGGGCCACCGGGGGGTGTGTGGTTGTTGAAACCCACGGTAATTGGGCGTGGGGTATGAGCCGTTGACAGTGACAACCTCTCTGGCTCTTGCATTCTTGCGCGGTTGAGGCCGAGGAGCGAAGAGGCCGGTAAGGATTCTTGGTGCCCGTTAGTGAGCCACGTTGGTGACAAGAGCTGGTCCGTCCCGCGCACGCCACGAGTTGGAGGCACAATAGCGCGACGGCACGCGCGGTATCTCCTTGGTGCGACGACCTGCCCAACGTGGGAATGATGGGATTTTGCAGGTGGGGGGCTAGTGGCGTCTTAGTGCGCACGATGGGATGGTCATCTGAAAAAAAGATGCTTGCTGCTGCTCTCCCGGGGTAAGGTCTTCTAGGGAGTCGAAGAAGGATGAACAGAAAGATGGGATGCTGTGTCACTTGGGTTTTGCCGTGGGGTGTCAAAAAGTCGCCATCGCCGATTCCGATAGCCCGAGACCGTGTCTTTGATGTGTCTCCGGGCGGGTAATTGCCTTTCAGGCTCTTTGGTTTCGGGTAGGGGCATCAGAGGGATGGGAATCCAATGTCTTGCTGGCGATTGGGATGTTGTGCGTCTCAGCTGACATTGCAGTCGAGAATGTCGGGCATCGTTCCAACGTCACTTGTACACTATGATGGATAGTTCCGGGTTGCGATGCGTTGCTGCGGTAGTCATTCGTACATACATGCGCAGTAACTGAGCGTCTGCGTCAGGCACGATGGAACGCTCATTGGCAAGCGTTGTCTTGGGCGCTGTGCGACATCGCAACAGGACCAAAGTCCGGGGCTGTCGGGGAAGACTCTGGGTGCGAGGACGACCACATCAGATGCTAGGTGGCCTCGGTCAGCATGTGGGCGTATGTGTGTGTGATGCCATGTTGAGCCTCGGATGCATTCGAGCGACCGCTGAACTTGATTTCACAGCGGAATGGGCATCAACACCTTCGATCAGAGGTGCCGAGGCGGTTGCTGGCCACCATGACAACTGACAGCATCTTGCCCAGCCGAATGAATGGTTCAACGGCGGTGCAGGTGCGGCGTGGCCCGCAGCGCGCTCTGCACCATGGTCTGGCATGGGGCCGGGGGCGATCACATACCAGTTGCTTAACTTGGGTGACCGGTGAAGATGTGGATACGCTCTTTGTTCAAGAGGATTCGTCGCCAAGCCGGCCATTGCTGGATAAATCTGTTGGTCAGAAATGAGCGCAACGATATGCTGTCGTCTGTTGAACTGAGTGATTTGGAACAAACCGTTTTGGATGTCCAACGTTTCTCGTAAAGGGGGAAAAACACACACACCCTTTGGGCAAAGTTGACCGTCATTATAGGGCTGCGACTAGGCAGCTTTGGGGTGACAATTGACGCTGCATCGTGGCGGTATTGCTCCGGATTTGCAGTGCATCGGCAGGTAAACTTAGACCAGGCTGCACAGAAACAATGGCAAATTTGGCTTCGAGGCATACGCTTCCAGGTAGCATCGCGAGATGGCCTGGGCTTCGAGGTTACCTCTGAAGTCGATTGAAGCTCGGCTTCCACCGGGTGAGACTGGGAGCGCCCAATGTAAACCCCCCGAGTTGCCAAAGCATGTCCCTGTTAACTTCCGGCTGCGTGAAGCTATGGCCCATTCATCGGAGCCTGACAGTTGCATGCCGCCTCCCACATAACGACGGGCAGTCAGCGCAAAGTAAGACGGAGACACCAGGGGTCCTGTCCACCACTGCTAGTGGTTAACCTGTCATTTCCTCGTCAGAACTCGTAAAGCTTCAATGTCGCAAGCTGCGGCCATGAAGTCTGCTTCTCACGTTGAAGACGAGCTTCTAGCTTTGGTCCTTTCGCCCATGAGCCTCGGCCGGCGCGACACGACAGTCGCGCTCACCACTCAGACAGATGGGCACAAGGGAAGGGCCTCAGTTTCTCAGAAATTGAAGCGTCGCATCGGCCCCCCATCCCCCCGTTATTTGTCACATCTCATATCCCCTAACAGATCGACTGCCTGCTTATCTGCCGTTCCCATTATTCCTGTCACCTTCTCGAAGGGTGAACCCCAGGGGGAATTGAGCTTCTCTGGAGGCGCCCGGTTGCTGAAGATTATGGCTGAGATAAGATAGACAGATAGCCGGCGGGCAAGGAGCGCGTCAAAAATGCGGGATGTCGTGTGCTTCATGCCGTCGGACGACTGTGATAAGGACCATGAATGACAAACCACCAACTCGGATTGCTTGGTTTCGGGCCTGCCAGTGCCGGCATGAACTTGGTGGTTGCGCCAAACTCAACAGCCATTGGAAGTCACCCTCAAGCCCGCCATCACCTGATTGACTTTGGCTGCGCCATCAAGGCCAAAAGATGCAGCCCGTACGCATGCAACGAGCAAGCTTCCCCTCTGCCACTCAGAGAACGTCCAGGGCTTCCCCTCACCTGGTCTGTTTGATTGACCGGTGCGGAGCTTCGAAACCACGAATTTTGACATCCAGCTTGCTGCAACCAATGCGAAACCCGGTGGTGAGCAAACTTATTGCAGACCGCTCCAATGACAAGGCCTCGTCAATGGCGCGGGTACTGGTGGCATGAATGCAAGCGGGATTTTGACATTGGTCGTTCGGCCGTTCATCATCACATCATCGTGCCGAGCTTCCCCAACTGTGTGATGTATCCGAACCCCAGGTCCACAGTGACCAACAGACGCGAGCCCTACGGCGTGAATTATCCGATGTCTCCTTGGCGAGAGCAAGCGAAGTAGCGGGAAGTTTGCGACTGTCATCACCAGGCTTTTCAACAAAGCAGCACACCATCACCGGGCGGCTGGTGTTGGCGGTCTGGCCGGTCGGTCAACACTTCGGCATCGCACCCCCTTTTGGCAGCGGGGCCTTCCTCACCGGTTGCCATGTCGGCGTGAAGTTCCCTAGTATGCGACACTTTTGGAGCCAAGTGTGTCGTCTCCATTCCGTGACAGCGGTGTGAGTCTCAGGGCTATTGCCGACCTGCTTCGCACGGCATGTCCTCCGAGGGTTTTTCATCAACGGGTCTGTTCTCTGCAACCTTGTACGGCCCGTCTCTCTGACAGGTTGTGGGCACTCTCCACAATGAAAGCTCACCGAGCCTCATGTCTTGAGCGATGGGTCTGACTGCCTGTAATTTTGGCAAATGGAATCCTGCCTCGGGAGATGATGGGGGTGGCGACGTAGCAGGCAAGCAGCGCCAAGAAGACTTTTGACAACCGTCAATGATGCCTGATCCACCGTTCCGTCCTTGATACTTGCTAAAGGGCGCGAGCATGGTATCAGCGAGTGATGTTGTCTTCAAGCGTAGTGGTGGGTAAAGCCTTTTTGAGCGATTCGCTGGAACCAACTGAAGTAACCCATTTGCGCCCGCTGGTGGGCCGAAGCTGTCTGGTAAGCTGCGTTTGGTGGGAAATGGACCAGTGTGCTTCCAGTATATCCGGCCCTCGACGTGATACGGTCGTCTTCGCGGAGGCTCTGCAACGGCGAAAGCACTAAAGCTGTTGTACGACGGTACGTTGTTTGTTCAACCCCGCGATCCTCCATCACCTGACTGAGGGTGTCAACTAAATGTCTTCTCAATGGCCCCAGCTCCGCTATGTGGTGCAAGATGCGCATTGAGATCCTTGTCGTGGCTGCAGATGACGCTTTCTGACGGTTGAAGATCGCTGCATTGGTCCCGTGATGCGACGGCAGGGCCCTTTCACCGGCTGAGCGACCCAGTTGCCGTCTGACGGACGCCGGCCTTTCCCACGGGCAACGCTCTCCATCAAGGACCACAGGCGGTGCCCAAGGTCGAGTCTTCGGCCCCCTCGACAGGGATGGCAGGGATTCGCGTCCGGAAGGATTTAAACGTCTTACAGGCGCACGGTGGTCCTGGTACAGCTGACAAGGCCTGAAGATCAACGACCGTTGGCGGTGACAGGGGAGTCTAATTGTTGTTGTCTCGTCCCCAGGGGCCTGCGAGGGGGCGACTTTTTTTCAGCCCGGGAGGTTCGCAAATATTTCAGCTCGCGGTACGTGGACCATTGACGATGGCTGATGCCAGTCCTGAGTCGTCAAGGGAGCATAGATGTATGCTGATCAACGGCATTGTTCTTTGAAGACGCAATGGGCGGTGAGGCGTGACGCGGCCCAGGAGGTCGTGGATGGATGTGGAAGGGAAATTGGGGGGGCCTCAGAGATTCCGCGCTCTTTCCTTTGATGGCGGTCAGCTTCTCGAGGGGCAGGAACCGCGTGTCCTGATTTAGCGGTAATTCCTCCTTCATGAAGACCAAGTCTGGTGCCTAGTCTATGTAGGAAAGAGACGTATGCAACTATGAGGAGGCAAGATGGAAACCAAGGTCACTCGCAGCAATTCTCGCCCATCAATCAGTAAGCATCCATGGATACTTCGCCATCTCGCCGTAATCTCTCCACGCTCCTCCTCATCTCTGCAACACAGTCTCTATCCTGACTGAGATGTCAATCCCCTTCGCATCTCGGCACTGAGGGGCTCAATGGACACGCACGCAACCCATGAATAGCAATGTGTCAAACTCTATTCTGCAGAACACGACGACGGCCCGGCACCGCAAATGCTCCTCCCAGCCTCCAGGCATTCTCATCAACACAGGGGCTGGTGGATTGCACGCAAAACCCACCCGCTGCGACTCGAAATTCTTCACAGGGACGAATGCCGCTCCGTTGCCACCTCATTTCGAACAAGTTGACGCCCAAGCGCACTGGTCCTTGTAGGCGGCAGACGTGGCTGTGGCCGCTACGGGGGCCCTTTTGACAAATGCCTTCATCGCCATACCGCCATGACCTCCTCAGCCCCTGGCTGTTAACACGGAATAGGCACCTTGTATGCCTTAAATCGATGTCTTGCAGCTGTCAGGAGGGTCAACAAACACGGTGATGCGACTCAAACCCCCAACGAGCCCCGCCCAGTCCCTGCCCAATATGCTGATCCTGCTGCCCTCTACAGGGGCACTTTGCCCTCGCCGCTCCGAATGCAACGAAAACCTGCCACGCCGCACAAGTCTCGCAGATGCCATCACTCATGTGACGAGCCATTGACAGGGCTCTACAGAGTTTGGGCAGTCTGGCGGTCGTTGCGTGGCATACTGCGTATCCAGCAATAGACTTGATACCATTGACCTCCTTCAAACCACCCCCGAGGACATGAAAACAAAGGGGCCCCTCTGGATCTTCGACACAATGGTTTCTTTCGCATTGTCCATGCGTCAATGTTCGAGATTGAGCCAGACGGGGTTTCCGGCCGGTTTGCAAGCCCAAGTCCACGTTTGCTCGACCGCTGGGAGCATCATCATTTCGTTTTCGCTTGCCACGTTATCCACAGTGCGCCGCCGGTGGGCGCTGATGGACTCTGAGCCGTGATCTTCGTTCAATATTACCGTTACCACGGGGGCCTCCCGGCGGGAAACCGTCGAAAAACGGCATCGTCGTTTGCGCGTTTGATATGACTGCCGCTGATGTCAACGTAAGCCTCACCTGGATGGAAGTGAAGAGCGAATCTGACTTTATTGCAAGTCCGTTGAAGTCCAAGGGCACCGTTTCTGTTTACAGGCAGGATTTTGGCTTTGTCCGAATGGCGCGTCGGACCCCGCAACGCAACACATCCTATCATCAGGAAATGGAACACCGTCTCCTCCCATCCTCGCCGACAGGCAGGATATCTGGACTAACACTGAATTGGCACGCCAATACAGTGAGCCCTGGCCGAGTCAAAGCCGGTCAACACGTGTCCAGTGACTCGTCGGTTGGCTCTGAGCTTTCCTCACCGACCGACCAAAAGCGACCGGCGGTGGTATCCACTTCTTGACCGAAGTTTCGAATTATTGGGGAGAGGCAACACCAAATCTCCAGGGGCGTCAATGATCGGTATGTCGGAGTCATCCCCAAGATCTTGGGCGCTGGGGTGCATGGCGTGGAGCCCATGTGACGAGCGACATCACTACTGCAAGTCCCTCAATTGAGCTTCCAACGAGTGTTGGAAACGTTATTGGAGTGGTCGTCTCATTGAGGCGAACAGGGGAGTGTCCTATCGAGCACCGAGCATGTATCGATACATGATGCACCTCTATACCGCAAGTTGCAGCAGTAGCGGCATTGGTGATGTTGGATTGGCCACTTCATTCAGAAGGCAATGCGTGCTTGCTTGTCTCCAGGATATCTGGCGTGATTTTATGTCATTACATTGTGCATCCGCATTCACGCACAGAGGGGCAGAGAACGGTCCCAGAAGTCTGGGACATCCCGCGTTATGGCGCATCAGCTCGATTATGATTCGATGCGTTTTATGATAACGCGTCGTGGAACATGACAAAAACCTGTCCACGTGCATACATGTTTGTCAGGTCTGCATAGTCTGCACCTTGGGACGCGGTCGCACCAAACACCTCTGAAGAACGGCTCTTCACGCCCACGTTGTCTGGAACCGAGCGGCAACGGCTGAAATTGCCAATCGAGGGAACCCGAGTTGTGACCAGCCTTGGCGGCAACACCTTCTCAACGAGGAGACATCTCCGCAAGGCTCTGGGCGGAGGAAAGAGGAACTTGGCTGGGCAGTTTCGCGGTCAGAAAAGCCAATCTGGCGATCTGAAGGTTCGGCCCTCGTGCCCGCCTCCGATGGGCCCCATCGCCAAAACCCATGTTCCTTTATCAAAATCGTTGCTGCAAAGTGAGCCAACTTCACCGAAAGGGTCTAACAAGCGAATTACAATCGTTCGAATATCCACCTCATCACATTGAATCCTTGCGAACCGTCCACTATTGATCCGACTCTGTGTGATATGTCAAGGGGTTAAGACGAGCAATCTAGGTGATATCGTGGTTGACCTATCGAGATGTGCCATTTTCCGGGCCTCTGGGTTCATGCGACACGGCATGAGGAGGCAACACGAACCGGTTTGTTGGCATTTCTCCGGCAGGCTGTTTTTCTGTTGCCGGAGGCTGGCAGGAAATCTCAGAATTGAGTTCGCAAGTGGCCATGTCCAGCGTCTTGTGGACATCAGCATTTGATCAACATCACGCTGCGGGGTGTTCATGTGGGTTGAATGACAGCAGGGCAGAAGCTTGGTAACAATACAAACGCTAAAGATATCAATCTGGGCTATCTGTCTCGATCGTGATCATATCTCGAGAAGACCAGCCACAAAATATCCTCCGAGCCTCGTGCATATCTTTCCAGTACCCCAACAGCCGATAGCCCTTCCCCCAGCCTGTTGGAGCCTTTCAAGACTGACGCCGAGATCCCGAACGGATGCGCATCCCTCCACATCGGTAGGAAACACCACAAGGCTGGTTATTCCCGAGACCACCATAGACTCACGCAGCCTTGGCTTTCATATTTCAGCCGTAAAAGATATCACCGGTCAGTTGTTAAGTTACCTCATCGTCATTCAGCAGTCTCCAACTTTGGTAGCGAGGCTGGTAAACAAGGAGTTGAAATCAGGGAACGCTGCCATTCAGGACGGGCTGCTCCGTCTCAAACACAGCAGCTAAAGCCGTCATGGCGATGTCACCGCCCAGAGCTGGTGAATTCCTCAGATATCAGCGACCATCATGTTCCTCTAGTTTTGGGCCCCCCACCGGCCGGGGTGCATAGCACGATTAGCAAACACGCAACCACCTCCAAAAGGGAAGAGGAAAGATCCACACACCAAGACATCTCAACGGCGCAGCACCATACAAACCCCTTCGAAATCATCTCGCGACCTGTCGTTGGTGACGGCCAAGACCTTCCAAAAGTGGCACCGCGACGAATCAGCTCGACGCAGTGAGTGCCGGGTGTGACGATAGACATCAACCACTACGCCAGACTGATCGAGGTATCTTCACAGTGGGAGTTTCTGACCCAACACGCCGGGTCGAGGGAATGCGTCTCTCGTATTTGAGGGACGTTTTCTGTGTAACGGTGAGCCCTGCTGATGAGGTGGGCGTGTGAGCGGGCGTAACGGCAAACATCCCGAGCCTTGTCTCGTTGTTGGAAGACTGCTGGCATGCGGGCGTCGCTATACTGCCGGGGTAAAGAGTTGCCCTTGAGTCCCTGTGCCGCCGAAAGAGTTGCCTCTCTAGGCACCGACTGTCTGGTCACATTGGCGTTGCACTTCAGCCTCGAATAGCCATGGACCACGTGTACGATGGTCGAAGAAAGCCGCCACTCAGCGAATTTGAATGATCTCAGCCTGGGCTCAGAATCTGCGAGTAGTGTTTCGAGTCAGTGCCGGATTTGTCGTGGTAATTCGTACACATCAGTTTCCGACTACTTCTTACCGTCGAACTTCTTCTGGTCTAGGAGAATTGCAAAAAGTGCCTTAGTTCCATGGCTTAAGGGCTAAAATAGGATTGAGGGCTCCTAAATAAAAGGCTCGTAGGCGTGCACAAGACTGATGCATGGACTAAAACAGTAGTAGCGAATTTGATGGAAAGCTACGAATCATCAAGAACATGGAGCCTTTGGGTTGAGCACTTTAGTTTCATGGATGTCTAGGTATCTGTAAGGACCGAAATCGTGCCTTAAAGCAGCTAAGGTAAAAGGTTTTTCTAGAAGATAAGTTGATGACGTTGCCAGCACTCCCAACTTTCAAATAATCTGATCCTTCAACGCTGTCAGCGCTTCCTCAAAGTTTATCAACTTGCCGTCAACACCGAGCTCGTTCAGTGGAATGATTCTCCAGGGGGGAGCGAATTCCAATCAGGAAACTCCTCGCTGAATCTCAACTGAGCCGCTAGCTCCACTCCGAAGTCTCCCCAGATCTTGGCCATGTCGCTGTCGGATATCTCAAGGTACACCGCAGGCTTGCCGGTAACCTTTTCGAATACGTCTACCAACTGGGCCATGGGCTTGTAGTCCGTGACACACACTGCAACCTTACCGTAGGCTTTAGCGCCAGAGTTGAGGATTCCGCGAACGACAATGCCGGCATTGGTCTGGGCGTCGCCGGAGATGGGGAGTATGCCGGACGGAGACGATGGAACAATGAACGCATACCCTGCGGACATTGGCTTTGAATGGTACTCTGGTCAGTGATATATGGAATATACACAAATTGTAGTTATCTCTTGACGTACAATTGGAGTGAATCTCATGGTTGGCAAGAAAGCCAGGTTCGAGGTGTACCAACCCAGCCAGAACTCTGTCGTCTTCGACCACAACTCAGGAGTGTTTTCGATCATCCAATCTATGGCCTGTTGCTTGTAGTCAAGGTGAGGGACCTTAAGCCTCCCATTGGAGGCTTTGTCTGCGGGAGGCAAGCTGCTCATGACGTAGTGGTTGAGCGTGGTTGACTGTGAGGCAGCCCTGGCGAGGTTCTTCAGCTGCTCGAGCTCCTCCAGGCCTGCGCCATCACGGCCCAAGGTTGGAACAGACTCCCAATAAGTCGTTACAACGAAAGCTGCTGCTGCTCCTTCGAAGGCTTTGACCAGGCTGGACTCATCGTTGACATCGGCGGTTACGACTTCAACCCCCTGAAAGACACGATGAGACAGGAATTCATTCTGAAAGACTTTCATACGTACCTTCTCTGCCAGGCCTCTGGCCTTTTCACTATTAGCATTCCTTGTTATTCCTCGGACCTTCCACTTTGGGTCTTGAAGGAGCTGGGTGACGACCGAGCCTCCTTGAGCGCCGGTGGCCCCAATAACTGCAACTATGGACATGCTGATGTAGATGCAAGAGGTTCAATTGAAGAAGGCAGTATAAGTGTGCTATGCAGAGGAAAATATCGCAAAATTAAGATCTAAGCCGTCGTCTTAAATATTTGATCATACGAAGCAATGAAGAATACAACAGGTTAAGAATACCCGAGCCTGATCGATGAGCGCGCGGTAGTCATGCTATGGCAATTACTTCCAGCAGAATCATTCGGCCGTCCATACTAACCCACTTTCTGAAAAGTGATGAGAGACGGTAGCACGGCAGGTCTTGTTGGCCACTGAGTGATCTGCCGTGGGCAGCGACGAGCGGGGTATGCCGCGCGGTAAATTCAGTCACGTTCCCGATTCAACTTGGAATTCTGTCCGGCTATGGAGTCCTTGCGGCGCCGAAGTGGGGTAGCAGGAGCCCTCCCGCGCGGCTCAGAAACATTCGCACCGGGGCAATGCGGCGGCGGGCCGGGCCGTGGCCGAGCCGTTGTTCTTTTGCATATAGATACACATGCTGCTTCTGATGTTGATCTTAAATGATCGACGTCGAAAAGCAGATGGTTGTATCCGTCCCGCGCGGTTGATGACTGTGTAACTCCCGGCTTTCTGACTTGTCATACTAGGCGTAAGCTTATGTCAGATTAAGTGCCCATCTGATCGACCGGATAAACACGCCGTATGTCTGACAGTATTGCTCCGGAAGTGCATTGTCCGTGTATTGCTTAGAAAAACCTCATATCCTTATTTTAACCACGGAGAATAACGGAACCAGTCGGCTAGAATAGTTCTTTGTAGTACAATGTAAGCTGATCTGCGATGCCCTCAGCTGCATCGCCAGCAGCATCAGCACACTTGATTATCCGCCCAGCGCATGCAAGACAGTAATTGGCTCGGATAGAATTGCTTCCTCATAGCTCATCCTTGACTTCAGGTGCTGGCTTGAAGGCCTTCTTCTTGGTCATGCCGGCCAAGATATCCACGATAAGATCCGCCGCAGCGACTGAGGTCGTCTCGGCAACAGTATCATAAGGTGGGCTGACTTCAACGACGTCGGCGCCAACCATGTTCAAGCCTTCGAGCCCCTTCAAGAACCTCTTCAGCTCACGGGTAGTCCAACCTCCCGACTCTGGGGTGCCCGTCGCCGGAGCAATACTGGGATCCAGGACTGCATTCATTAGCCTTTTGCTCTGTTACCCGGAAGGTAGATGGTGGATTACCGTCAATGTCGATGGACAGATATACAGGAGTGTCGCCGACAGCCTTTTTAACCTTCTCGATGATACCATTCATTCCAATATCGTCGATCTCGTGGGCTTCAATGATGGTGAAGCCGACAACGTCTCTGTCGATCTCATAATCCTTCGGTCCCTGGTATCTGTTAGTTGAATCTGCCCACACGATAGAAGTAAGGCGCCTACGAAGAGCTTGGTCCTCAAGCCACCATGAACGCTGGTGCCCTTCCTCACACAACCTTCGCGGCTGGCGTGCCAGAAGAAGGTACCGTGGGTGATTGCGGATTGGTTAGACACGATACCGGTATATCCCTCGTAAGGATCCCAACTGAGACCCAATTAGCACAGCATTTTGCTCCGTGAATCGACATTGACTTACGTATCAAGATGAGAATCAAGATGGATAACAGAAACTGGTCCGTACACAGTCTTTAGGCTACGAAGAATGGGCAGTACGATGGAGTGATCGCCACCGAGACTGATGATTCTTGGGTGCTCCCATTGATCTAATAATATGTCAGCGACAACTTCATGGAGCATGGACATGCGATCCCTGGGACGTACTGTTGTCCGATGTGGGATGGTAGAGAATCTGACGATACGCCTGCTCCATCTGCTTGAAGGCATGCTGGGCGTCAAAAGGGGTGATGGGTACATCGCCACAGTCGATAATCTCCAGACCCTCTTCGTATGGGTCGACACCCCAGACGGTGTTGTAGCTGCGACCCTTCTTTTCTCTAGATGATCCTGCGCGGATACCTCTGGGTCCAAAGCGAGCTCCGGGGCGGTATGACGTCGACGTATCGTAAGGAAACCCCAAGATCGCAACATCAAGAGGCTAAAAACGTTAATTAGACGGTGAATGAGGACTGATGAGTTGGGTATCCTCACTTTGTTATGAGACTCAGCTAGACATCTCTGCCATTCCAAATGGGCAAACGTAACAGGCTGTGAGAAAGGGAGATCTTTGTCCAAATCTGATGGTGATCAGTCAAATCGGCTCTCAGTCCGCCGAAGCGGGGTTGCAATACCTTCAATTGGGTACTGGTAGTCTGGGCCAACATTGAGTGCGGCTGTCTGCGCGGCCCCAGCCAAGACAAGGGCGTCCGTGAATCTCATTTTCATACGATGTTAAAGCAAGATGATTAAGCTGATGTTTGTGAGAACGATGTGAACGGCAATTGCCCCCGGCTGAATTTTAAATACCACCAAACTACTGTAGGCATCACACACTGAGCGCGGGGAACATCTCCGACCAACGTCCGATGTTGGCGCTTATCACATGCGGCATGCCGAAGGAAGGAGACTCCGAGACCCCACTTTACGGCCACACGGCTTGGAGCAACCGACTCCGATATCATGCGGGAGGATATGGCCACCATCCAAAGCTAAAATTGCGTAGTACAGATAAGACGACTTCTTATCTCTGAAACGTCAAATACGTGATCGTGAACGACGTCGTGTAGAATCCGCTAAAGGGGTTCGTACAGACATATATAATCATCGCGGCGTGGCGGTGGATTCTCGGAGTAACATGCATATGTTCCGCAGGCAAACATATCCTCATACGTGTTTTTAATTCCATTCTACACTGGTATCTTTCTCCTAGAGCCCCGGTCGCCAAGATGTCGGTCGAAAGGGAGCCGAAAATTGAAAGTGACAGCGAGGCGAAACATAGCGTCGACCCGCAAGTCACCCGCCCAGAGTCGGACATTGTCGCGGAAAATAGAGAGTTGGGAACGAAGCGCGGTCTATCATCACGACATGCACAGTTCATCGCACTCGGAGGATCCATCGGCACTGGCCTCTTCGTCAGCTCCGGCGGCACCTTGGCCCGAGGCGGTCCGGCATTCCTGGTCGGAAGCTACGTCGTCATGTCCGCCCTGATCTACATGGTCCTTACCGCCGTTGTCGAGATTTCAACATACTTGCCTCTCCCGGGCGGCACGATGAACTACTATGGAAGCCGTTACGTCTCTCGAAGCTTGGGTTTCATGATGGTATGGTTGTACTTCTACTCATTCGCCATCTTCGTCCCCTTTGAACTCACGGCATCCGCACTCGTTATCGAGTACTGGAACCCGAACGTCAACAATGCGGTGTGGATCACAATCATGCTTCTGCTGGTGGTCGGTCTCAATCTACTACCGGTCAAGTTCTACGGCGAAACCGAGTTTTGGTTCGCCAGCTTGAAAGTCATCACGATCGTCGGCCTCCTGATCCTATCGTTCATCCTTTTCTGGGGCGGCGGGCCCAGCCATGACCGACTGGGCTTCCGCTACTGGCAACACCTGGCGCCACCAAGACAATAATTGTCGACGGTGACGCGGGAAGATTCGTGGCGGCGCTGTCTACGCTTCTTAGTAGCGTTCTGCCCTTCACCTTCTCCCCGGAGATGATCGTCGTTACGGCTGGAGAAGTCCAGTCGCCCCGTCGCAACCTGCCTAAGATCGCCCGCAACTTCTTCTGGCGTCTGGTCGTCTTTTACATCGGCGGTACAATTGCCATCTCTGTCATCTGCCCATCCGATGCCTCGGCTCTTACGAACGGTGGTTCGGGTGCTGCATCGTCCCCCTGGGTGGTCGGTATCAAGAATGCTAGCATCAAAGGTCTGGACAGTGTTATCAACGCCGTTATCGTTACTGCCGCCTGGTCTGCAGGAAACTCATTCTTGTACCTGGCCAGCAGATCTCTGTACTCTATGGCCTGCGAAGGAAGCGCCCCAGCCATCTTCAGACGGTGCACGAAGCAGGGAGTTCCGATCTACGCTGTCATAGCTAGCTCTTTGTTCTCTCTATTGGCATACATGAACGTCAACTCCTCGGCGGCAGACGTCTTCAACTGGCTGCTTAACCTCGTTAACACAGGCGGTTTCATCTCCTGGGTTTGCTGTGGAATCATCTACCTGCGATTCCGGAAGGCCTGCGAAACCCAGCAAGTGCCGAAGGAAATGCTCACCGCTCGCTCTTGGCTGCAGCCGGTTGGTGCATGGATCTCATTGGTCGTATTCGCTATTCTCTGCCTGCTGAACGGATTCACGGTGTTCTTCCCTTCGAGGTGGTCGGTAGCAGACTTTCTTTCAGCGTACATCGGACTTCCACTTTTCGTGGTCATCTACTTTGTACACCGCTTCTTGTACCGCGGAGATACTTGGGCCATCAAGTCCGAAGATGTCGACTTGCAGAATGGTTTGGCTGAGTTGGAGGCGGAGGAGGACCTCGAGGTGCCTAGTGTGAGTTCGTGGCAAAAGTTCAAGAGTTCTGTAGGGCGCATCGTGGGGAGGAAGTAATATTGCTGGTTGGGTTAGTCTCTCGCAGTCTCTTACCGCGTCAGATAAGGCGCGAGGTAATAAAAGATAGAACAGGCCGCCGGCAAAGGCCTGCGGCGCACTTAGATACTGAGAATATGTATTTAGTGTTTCTCTCCTTTATTTGAGCAATCAATCGACTCAAATAATGGAACATCAATCAATTTGCCAATGGTTTCGTACTTATCATGGACCAAGTAAAGATACTCGTTGTGGGCTGTGGCCCGGTCGGCACGATGTGCGCTTTGGCGCTGCAGAAGTCGGGGCAGGCAACGGTCACGGCCATCCTGCGGTCAAATTATGACTTGGTGAAAGGCCAAGGGTTCCGAATCCAGAGCATCGGCCATGGGGAAATTGAATCTTGGAGACCCAATAATAGTACGTCATCTGTCAAAATGAGGTCTTAGGCTGACACCATCGGGCAGTTGAGCGCACTGTCGACGATTCTCTCCAACATGGCCCTTTTCACTATGTTGTCGTCGCTCTCAAGAACCTGCGTGACGTCTACTCGATCCCGGATATCATCTCTCCCGCAATAACCCTGGATCTCACCTCAATTGTCTTGGTCCAAAACGGCATCGACATTGAACAACCTTTCGTTGACGCCTTTCCGAAAACCACACTTCTGTCGGGCGTCCCCATGATTGGATGTGAGCTTAACGGCCGCGAGCTTCTCCACAACGACCCGGATATCCTCCAGATCTCACCCTTCCCGTTTCAGAATCACGGAAAGTCTCGAGACTCATGTGTCAAATTCGCAGACATGTATAATCTTGGGGGAGCGAAGTGCAACATTCAAGAAGATATCGTCTGGCATCGATGGAGAAAACTTACCTGGAATGCGTCTTTCAACACAGTCTGCGCTTTGACAAACACGGACTCGGGGACGATGCAGGATGCCGGAGGCATTGAGACACTCATTCGCACCGCCATGGACGAAGTTGTGACAGTCGCAAGAGCAGCTGGCTGCGTGCTTCCGTCGGGTATTCAAGAAGATATGGTCGCTTTTACACCCAAGGAAGCACACTTGAAGCCCAGCATGCAGGTGGATGCCATTAGAGGACGACCAATGGAGATTGAGGTAATTCTTGGCAACCCTATTCGCACCGCGCGCAGACTAGGAGTCGCGACCCCAACACTGGTGGTTCTGTATAACCTGTTGAAGGTCAAGCAGTGGCAGTTTACAAAATGAAGGTGACAATCACCGTACTGGGTTTCCTACTTCTCCATAAGAGCCTACACGAAGTATGCTGTACTCAAAATCGCCGCCGCAAATACAACGGACTGTCGTTGGCCATGCGGAAAGTTTCTGTTAGGGGAAAGGACAACGTATTGATCATCACCGGAGTTTCCATTGCTAACTACCTAGCTAAGTAATACACAAAGCACAAGCGTTCGCCCTCATTCTGTTGCAGCTCTTAGAGTCCCTGCGATTGATTCAATGTTGTCGACCAAACAAAAGAAGAAACGCCCGCCCATGCTTGTGTATTACATTTTTTTCTGCAGGCCAGGAGGCTAAATCGAAACTTCGGAACCGTGTACGCTTTGAACTTATCCACTGCATATATCTTGTGGGACTGGATATGTCTGCCTTCACTAGAGCGTCAAGAGGCACTACAGTCTACCAGCAGCCCAAGCGATTGGACAGACACTGGCGGCTGCAAACGTTGTTGAGATTGACATTCTCTGCCCAACCCGAAACGTCGACAGCCGATCCACATTTGCTCATAGTGGCCACAGCGGCGTCGACAAGATTGCCCTTGACAAAGAATGTTTCAATAAAGCAGCACACAAACTAGAGAGGGGGGGACAAGTCCAAGAATACATGTACATACCTGCGGCATGTTGGTAATCGTGTCCCTCCAACCGATCCAGCAGATGGAGCGATCCGAGGTCAACGAGACACCATTCACATTGCTGGGGACGATGACGCCGGGGCTGTTGAGCAGGGTGTTGATCAATCTCTTGCACAGGTCTGTAGGGGCGCGGTTTGTGTCGGAGCAAACGACGTTGTTACTGCCACATTGGCCATTGGTGTCCAATCCCGCCGGTGAAGCAACCGGCGGCCAAGATACTTGGTTCCCCCAGGCAGCAACCCAGTCGAACTTGGTGGATGATTCGGAAGTAGAGCCCCAGTACTCCAGAGTTCCAGCTTCGACCTCCCGGCTGTACATAAGTACGGGTTCAGACTCGTTGTGGGGTGCGCGGATAGCGGCGCCTTGGACGTTGATGGCGAGCCCAGCGGCCAAAGCAAGGGCCAGAGAGTTGAGCTGCATTATGAGGGGTGTCAAATCAAGTGGTTTAAGATCTAAAGGCGGTTGGCAAAGACAAGTGGCCTATAACGTCGAGTATGGCTTGCTCCTTCTCATTCTGCTCAGTTTCTAGCTGGTTTGATGGAAGTGCTTTATATGCATCCGGGAATCACCATTAGAGGCAAGCTGACAAGGTGAATTCATTTCCAGCTCAAAGAAACACTGAAATTTCTTATATTCACTGTATGTCACAATCTCGCTAAATGCAACTCACGGTGCTGTCACACAGGCAGAATACAAACCGCATTGGGTCAGGCACCAGCGGCACATAGGCTGTAGTAGCTGAAAGCATTTGGGAACGTGGCCTTATTCAACTGCCTCTTGCTGGATTTATATCCTGTGTACCCTCTTACATGGTGGGCTAAGAAACCTTCTCAACATTCAACTGCCCTTTGACCTAAATGCAGTTCTTAGAATGCATTGGGGCAGTCTAATATCTGTGAAGCGTAGGTATAGAACCTTATCAAGCACATGACCAGAAGACTACAAAGAATATAGATACATCAGCGATGGTGACACATTTGTGTTGGTCAAAAGTCTTTTCGTTGTCATTTATAATATCTGGGGTTAAAGTAAGAAGTCGCCTCCTGAAACGACCAGCTCGTACTCATAGTCGGGTTGAAATTCAAGCCACATAGCCTCCGGAGTGGTCAGTCGGTATGTATACTCCGCTTCCTCATGAGGACAGATCGACTTCTGAATACCAGAAGCAGCAGCTGCTTCCGCAAGAAGTTGGACACGGCACGAGTTTTCCATCAGAGTGTAGAGAAACGCAGCCTCGTCGACAGTTTTCCCCGTTGTTAGAAGGCCGTGATTCTGCAATATCGCGCATCTGTTGGGTCCTAACGCCGCCGCGATTCGCTCCCCTTCCGACACCTCAAAAGCAATACCCCCAAACATGTCATGGACGGCATGGTCGTTGTAGAAGGTGCAGGCATCTTGGTTGAGCATCTCAAGTGGCCGTCCGAAGGATGCCCAAGCTTTTCCGTGAATGCTGTGGAAATGGCACGCTGCGTTGACATCGGGACGGGCGTGGTGCAAAGCTGAGTGAATATTGAAACCGGCGTTGTTGATGCATGACTCGTTGATTCAGCATGAGTGCAGTGAATTCCGATAAGTTCCCAAACTCACATGATTGCCACCTACGATCTCTCCATTCATGTTCACCTGCACCAAGTCGCTCACCTTCATGAGACCAAAGTGGCGGGCTAGGCTTTGCGGCTTATTAGCAACTGTGAAATGAAAGGGTATTGATGGAGGGGACGGTTGACGAACGGGTTAATCCAAAATGTATCAGGGTCGACAGGATCACGGACTGAAATATGGCCAGCAGTACCCTCGAGGTAGCCCTTTCTTGCAACCACTCGGAAAGCTCCGGCCATCCGTTCCAGGACCCATTTACGTTCCTGATGAGGGTCTGTGAATTTCGGAATGCCTGCGATGGCAGCGCTTCTTCCGATAGTTGCCCCTGAGCCATCGATAGTTGAGAGTCCGTCCATGTACGTGTCTAAAACCCGAGGACGGGAAGACTTCCGGGCAGAATCATTATCCTTCGTTTCGGATGCTTGAACCTTCAAAATTGGCATGGTGATGGTATTGGATGACATGATATGATTTTACAAGCTTGTGAGAAAAACTTAGACTGTGGTTGGAAATCTGTGCTTCTAACGATCTACTTGCAGACATCTGCGCTTGCTGCTGTTTATGTACACCGAAGCAGGCCGCAGCCACCGCATGGCCAAGCAAAGGTGTCGCCTTTCTCCAAAGTATACACCGACTACATGAGTCTCGGCTTCACATGGTGTCAGTACAGCCACTTCAAGTTACTAACAGACGCAACACACCAAGAAACGTCATCTAAGTAAGAGATTCCGATGACGAGTTTTCGTCGAAGTTGCGAATGATGCTGCCAGGGGTGGCGTTCACGCCATAGTGGGTCCTCGGAGTCTCCTTCCTTGGGAAGATGGTGCGGGCGTTGCCTTATCGCAGCGATTGATAGGAGATGAAGCGACGTGATTGCTCGACACATCGACTCCGACTAGCCCCCCGGTCTTCCTCCGAGGAAGGACAATGCGAATCCTGCAAGGAAACCCGGCATTCGAATCATGAAGGCGAACAGGTTGTGTTGGAAGAGCTCCCGCGCATGGAAGCCAACTAAGGAAGAAGTCATGGACAAGGAGGATGGGCAGCGTTACAGACAGATGTCTAACGCTGTTACGAGGGTCTTTGAACACCATTTTGGCTCCTGGATACAAAAGGATGCCTTCCCATCAATCTATAAACTTGATCCCATCTGAGCTCTTCTATGACCGCCGATATCAACTACCTGGAAGATCATCATCTGCCCTCAACTACTATCCTCAATACCATTCGCCACTTCGTGAACCCTATCGATTATTCGAGATGTCTACGATTACCGCACTTCCAAAGACCACGACACTCCAAAACAGGGGTCATGGACTTGGCCTGAGCTCCGGGCAGCGAGAGCCGGAGTATGACCTTCTGGAACCCTACGAGTCGATGCCAGAGGCTATAGTCGGCCGCACAGTATGGAAGAAGGAAGATCTGGAAGCTGATACCAGTCGTTGGCTCCGCTTTTTCACCCCTGACGAAGTCACTCACGTCGAAAGCGCCATCCATGACATCGAGAAGAACAACTTGCAACTTTCCGAAGTCGACAAGTCAACGTTCATCCTTCCCGCATCGCTTGCCTCTACTCTCGCATCTGTCCGAGATGAGCTCATCAATGGAATTGGATTCATCGTGTTGCGAGGTGTTCCCGTGCAAAGATGGACGACTAGACAAGCCTCGATCGCGTACCTTGGCTTAGGCTCATACATCGGACGTCGCCTGAGCCAGAACCGTCAAGGCCACATGCTGGAGCACATCAAAGACCTAGCAGAGGGGAAAGAAATCAACGGCGAAGGGAGAATTTATCGAACTCAGAAGGCTCAGACCTACCATTCCGATGAGAGTGACATCGTCGGACTGCTCTGCTTGCACCAGGCCATAGACGGCGGTCACTCGCAAGTTGTTTCCACTCACCACATCTACAACATCCTACGAAAGGAGCGACCAGACGTTCTGCGACAATTGTGTTTGCCCCACTGGTTCTACGACCGAAAAGGCGAGACGAGCAAAGGCGAGAAGGAGTGGATGCGCACGCCGGGATATTACTACTACAAGGGCAAGCTGAGCATGAAGTGGGACTCGTACTATGTGGGAGCACTGCAGAGGTTTTGGGAGGCAGGATTGCTGCCAAAGTACAGTGACGCTCAACAAGAGACGATCAAGGTGATGGAAGAGATGTGTCATCGGTTGTCGCTGGAGATGACTCTGCAGCAAGGCGATGTGCAGTTCGTTACGAACACGCACAGCCTGCATGCGAGATCGGCATATAAGGACGACAACGATGTTACTAAGAAGCGATGGTTGCAGCGACTGTGGCTTGCCACCTCAGAGGAGGAAGGCGGGTGGCCATTGCCATTTGCAGATTCCAAGTATGCTAAGAGGGGAGGCGTTCAAGTAAATGTGACCCCTGAGTCATACCCAATGGAGGCGGAGTGAGAAATTCTCAAGCAGATATCAGACTCAGCAAGCTCGTCTAAGACGTCTTCCGAAAAAGGGGCGCATGATGCAGCGCAGGACAAATACCAACTACGATGCTACACAAATATGTTAGTATCTTGCTGAACCACTGAACGCATGCGAGAGTCATACCGCAGTGCCTGATGCAAAAGCTTCCAACAATCGGCCATCTGCAATGGCCTCACGAATTTCGTTGATCGAGAAGTCCCTCTCCACCACCGTAAGCGGTTCCAAAGTCGTACCACCAACTACCCAGTTCTGAGTATCGCCTCGAGGGCATTGCACCAGCTCTATGATGCTTCTCCTTGTGATTCCTTCCAAGATGGCCTTGCTTTCTAAACCGGCCGTCACCAGCTCAAGGTCCCCTTGTCTAGTTTTCCAAATGACAAAAAAGTTGCTTGCACCGGCTTCAGTAGCGTACTGTTCACTACCGAACAGCCAAAGGACCTGGTCGGAGCCGCTCACGACTGCGTCTGCATGGGCAGCCAAGGTAGGCCCGTAGTTCGCACCCAACTTGGCGTTTCCAAAGCCCCCGTGCCATGCCCGAAAGGTGTCAGCAGGAGACGTTACGAGCTTCATCCCACCATTAGTGGAAAACCCGGGAGTGAGTGTCGCAATGAGGTAGAGCGAGGATTGTCGGGGTTTCTGGAGACCAAGGCCTGGTGAAGTCCCGATGTGGGTTGGCCGAAGGTACAGCGTTTCGCCAACCCGATCTTTGGGCAGCCATTGTTCAGCTTCAAAGGCAACAAAGATATGAATAAGCTGCTCCAGGGCCGAAGGATCAAAATGAGGCAGACCCACGCGAGCAGAAGACTTGAGCATCCGCTCGCAGTTGAGTCTCACTCGAAACAGGCGTAATTTGCCGTCGTAACCGCGATAGGCCTTGATGCCCTCGAAGCATCCTGTGGCATATTGAAGAATATTGGCTCTCGGCGGGAGGGATAAAGCACCGTACGGCCGAATTTTGGGGGCGCTTCATCCGCTGGCCTTATTCCAATTGCAGATCAACATGTGATCAATGCAATCGGAAAGGGGCACATTCGCCGTATCTTGAGACGCATATAGATGGAATGCTAACTTGGAAGCATCAGGTTGCGCTCGGGAAGTTGTCAAGGCTGATCCTGAACTCGGAGATACTTTGGCGGTGGCGACCATATCGACTTCGATCAGCATTACTGCTTGCACTGCTTCTGGCGATGCTGTGATGACACTATTGAGGTGTCCATTGGAATGGGAACCGTTACAGACGAAGCTCCTGGGGGTTTTCTTTGTATTAACGTGTCGGCAACTCCCTCCCATAACGATCAGCCCATTCAGATAAGTTAATGCGCGCCCTTCATGTCAATCACGATAGTCTATTACCCTGCATCAGTCTTACCTTTTTCACGTCACTTGAAAGCCACAGCACCCTGCCTGCACTGACGACCCTTGGCGTCTTGGCTGACCAATTTCACGTCCCAAGCCTGGAGGAGCGGGGAACGTTGGCCCACACCCAATGCAGCATCGTCCCGGTGGCCTTCAACGAAGGGCGCCATGGGCGCGAAGGGAGCGCGCCCTGTTTAGCACTTGTTCCCACCAATTATGCACGGTGTCCATTGCGATTCTGTGAAGCCCATGGTATGTTACATGCTCTTGGCCGGAATCTCCTCCCTCACACTCCGAACGTCGTTTTCCATACTCTCAACTCCAGCGTACATGCCTGCGGTAGCTTGTGGACCGTCAAATATCGTTGCTATCTCTTCAATAGTACGGTCCTTAGTCTCTGGAAATTTGAAGTATTGAATGGCGAGAAGAACAGCATTGATAATGATGTAGACTGCGTAGCTAGGGAGAACGATGTCAGATTTTTGCATGAATGTTTTCGCTGGGCACACGACTCACTATTTCCAGCCCAATGCATCGAGTGCAATGGGGTTGATCCAGGTATTCAACGATACACCTACAGCAACGACCACGATGTAAATGGCCAGCCCTTTGGTTCGAAGACTGTACGTCAGGATCTCAGTTGGGTAACTAGAGATGTGTTAATGGAGGTCCATGTCAAAGTACCGGCGTATAAGCTTACCCATATGACATCGGTGTGTAAGCGATGTCGTAGGACGCATAAAAGAGGAATAAGAAGGGTATGACGGCTGTTCCTGCGGCTTTAATCCCATACTCTGTGTACCCAGCCGATAGCCCCATGGTGACGGCCATGGTAATTAGCTGACCGCTCGTGGCCGTGAGCCAAAGAGGTCGGCGGCCAATCTTGTCGATGTTGATAGCAGCAGAAGTAGACCAAATCACTTTGTCTCCAAAGTTAGCTTCAAGCTCTCTGTGTACCTATGAGGTAGGACTGCATCACTAACAGTTCCAAATGTTGAGGCCGACGAGGATAAGAAGTTGAGAACGAGTGTCAGTGACACCAATCCCATTGAGAATGGGACTTAGGTAGTAGGAGATGATCCCATTGCCAACCCAGTTGAGACTTGCTCCGACGACGATCAGGATCATCAGTCGATGTCGGTTTCCTGGGGTCCTGAAGAAGTCGAGATACGTTGTCTGCTTGTTGAGATCTTCCAGCTTCAATGCATCCACAATCTCTCGGAACTCATATTCCACCAACTCGTCGTCCTCCTTCCCATTCGCATGATACTTTGTGAGAATTGCGCGGGCATGTGCCAGCCTACCTTCCTTCACCAACCACTAAGAGAAGGGTTAGTAACGTCCCCAAGCAACTGACCAGGGGAGGCAACCCACTCTCGGCGACTCTGGCATCGTGCTAGTCAGGACCAAAGTCAATATCGGACCTACGAGTTGTGTCCAGCATGGGATGCGCCAGGACATGTCTGATGGAATATTCATGCACCCCAGACATACCCCAGCCGATAAAATAGCAGCAATGTAGTACGTGCATGTGACTAACAGACGGAGGGTAAAGTTAGTGGAAGATTCGAAAGAGACCGAGAGATCACAGAGCCTACAGAGTGAGCTCACTTGAGCACGATACCTAGGATGGGAAATTTCCTGAAGATGCGAGGGCGACACTGTGACAGCTAGAGGGGTTCCGAATCCAAGAATGGTCCGCCCTCCACAGAACATGCCGGTGGTGGTAGATACAGACATTAGGATGATGCCAACCATCTAGTATCAGCCAAAGTTAGCTGGAGTGACGACGTCAATATATGTGACTGAAGACTCACAGCAATACAGGTCCCGATCCAGAGGGTCAACCGCTTTCCAAACGTTTGAGCTAGTCTATCGCCACAGAAGCCCGCCACAATACCTGGATGAAATCCAGCAGAGTTCATGAGACCCAATGTGGTGGCACTGGGGTTATCGAAGTATTCGTGCCACCGATCGATGCTTTGGAGTCCGTTCAATAAGCTCCCATCATCTGTTGTAACAGCTTCATTAGACACAAGCTAGGAGGTTTCGGTGTGGGTAAAGTACTCATAGCCATTGAAGAATAGTGTAAAACAACACCCCAAACAGTGAACCATGTTGATACGAAGACCTCATAAACCTAATCAGCTGCTAAACAAACGAGAATCGAAGACAAGGACGGCAGTCCTTGCTTACATGGATCCAAGAACCAGAAAGAATTCGTGTTGTTCGGTATGGATGGATAGTTTCGGACTTGGGACTCTAGGCCAGCCATTATAATGGAGAATGGTTCAAAGAGGGATCAAAAGAGAATTCTGCAGGGCTTGATTATTCAATGATTCAGCAGATGAGCAGTTCAACGAATTCCTAGCGTCACGGCAGTGAACAACATTTGTATATGTTCTTTCCACTAACATTCCACTACAGCTAACTACGCTCTCAATGCTTCCCCAAGTCAGAGTAGTACACCACACAAATCCGGGGTGACGCGTTGGTGGGTCTGGGGAAAATCTGGGGTGCATCGGACGAAAGGATAGGAACCACCATCCTTAGCTATTGAAGACTGCCATTGCTAAATCCAACACACACAATCATCCTTGGCTTTCGTGGAAATCAACACATAGAAGTTGGCAGCTAATTGTGCCCAGAATGCTTCCTGAACTTGCTTGATGTCATCACACTGCTAGAATCCATGTGTTGTTGATGGGCGACATTGTCTATCCGCATCTCCGCGTTCCCGCCTACCCGCCGCTGCGTCATGGAAAACATCGGTTTAGATCAACATCAATCTTTAATGATGTTACTCTGGAAATACTATTCCGAGTAGGAAAAGATTATCCATTGAAGAGCCATCTTGGCCTTTGAAGGTCTGCTCGATGCTATTAGAAACTCAGCATAAGCTGGTGCTTCAATCATCAGACTACTGTTCCAAGCATCCTAAAGCGGAGATTATACAGCGAGTGGTATGCCGAAGACTGCATTGGGTCGAAGGCGGCCGAGCGGAAACGCTTCCGCATGAAACAAAGTATCCTAGTCCGCTCTCCCGCAAACCAACCACTCACTGTTTAGAGACGGCTCACAATGATGTCAGCGATCATGAGCTGTAAATCTGATGTTTGGGTGTCAATATTCGTCACGAGAAGCCAGAAGCGCCCGCACTCTCGTCGGCAGAGAATGCGGGGAAGTGTGTCGCGGTGTTGTGAAGACTTCGTGGGGTTCTGGCGGAGATGATTTACTTCGCTATAAGAGACAAGCTCACGATCATGGAGATACGGAAGAGCGCGGTTTTGTACCCAAGTGAAGACTTAATAACGTTGAAGACTTACATAGTTACCAGACCCTCGAACTCAGCACTTCGCAACAACCTCAATCATGATCAACAGTGGATATCAAGGCCGGACGGTGCCGACGGAGTTCGGACACTCCAAGCCGGCCCCAAAGATGCCATACGTGCGATTGGGAAAGAGTGGACTGAAGGTATCTGCATGTCCCATAATGGCTCTCTGCGTTCTGATTGACTGATGTCTGCATCCAGGTATCGCGTCTCATCCTCGGCATGGCAACCTACGGTACCAAGAAAGACGTTGCGTGGCGCATCGAGGAGGAGGAGGCGCTTCAGCATCTGAAGGTAAACATTTACTTATCTTAGGTCCAATATCCTTGCATCTGACCTTCAACAGAGAGCTTGGGAACTGGGCTTCAATACATTCGACACGTCCAACTTCTACTGTAACGGTATTAGCGAGGAGATTCTTGGGAAGTTCCTTAAAACCGTTCCACGTGAGTCGGTCGTTGTGATGACCAAGGTAATAAGGCCTTACGAGTTCAATTTCTTGGCATTTCAATTGACAGAATCGCTCTTAGTCTTTCCACCCGGTCGGAGACTCCGAGAAGCAAGGCCCGGCAGGCTTGACCATGACGTCTGGAAACAACCGAAAAGTATGATCCAAATACATTGGACCCGCATACGCGTGACTAACAGCAGATGGCTTTAGCACATCTTTGATAACGTGAAGCTGGCACTAAAGAGGCTGGACACAGATTACATCGATGTCCTGCAGGTAAGCTTGCCGGGGATTAGGGAAAGCGATCAGCTAATGAAAGCATTGCAGCTTCATCGATTTGACTATGAAACACCTGTACGCATCCTTGTTATGTATCTCCCGTACTTATTAATAGTGTTCCGCAGATTGAAGAGACCATGATAGCCTTACATGATGTGGTTAAAGCAGGCTACGTACGCTACATCGGTATCAGTAGCTGTTGGGCTTGGCAGTTCCATGCGATGCAGAGTACGTTCACGATGAGCTCTTAGAGGTAGACTCTGACTCACCCCTAACGATAGACTACGCTCTGAACAATAACTTCACACCATTTGTGAACTGCCAAAATCTCTACAATCTCCTGTATCGAGAGGAAGAAAGGGAGATGATGCCATTGCTGAAGTATCTGGGCGTTGGCTCAACCCCATGGAGTCCTCTCGCAAGAGGCCGTGCGTACAATCTTCCTACCGGAGGCTCAAAAGAGGAGCTTCAAGTCATGTACTAACTCTGGGTGAACTTTTGCAGACTTGGCGCGACCTCTCTCGCGCGCGTATGAGACTGTCCGCTCGGTAAAACTAGCCTATTCTTTTGATAAGCTACCGGCCTAGCAAACCCTCGTCACTAACATTGTTCTCAGACTTCAGACGCCTATCACGATGAAGGCTTGCTTGGTGCAGAGTGGGAGAAAGAAGTCAATCGAAGGGTCGAGCAGCTGGCTGAGAAGCGGGGATACAACATGGCTCAGGTCGGTCTTGGTACGTCGTCTTGAGCCAGCCTTTGCACTTGACTTTTGACACTAATACTCTTCCGCAAGCCTGGGTTCTTCATAAGGACGCAGTGGCTGCTCCCATTGTGGGTATCTCGAAGATTGATCGATTCGAAGAGACTCTTGCTGCCCTTGAGATCGAGCTGAGTGAAGAGGATATCAAGTTTCTCGAAGAGCCTTACCAACCGTGAGTGCCCGTGCCAAATTTCACGCTAGACAGTATCTAACGTCGGTATAGAAGATCGACCGCCAGTTTTGTTTGATGTTAGTCATAAGCATGCATTGACCGAAGAGCGATGTCATCATGTAGTTAGAAGGCTGGTCCCTAGTCGCGTAGACCTCGAATAAGGATTATTTGTAACGTGTTGCATCTTGGAATGCCATGATTCCGTGTTCTTGCACACGATTGTGGGTGATCTTGTGATGCATAAGGTATCTGGAGTGACATTTAGAGAAGCCTACCGTCCGACTGACTTGAGTCCACTCCAGCCCCCCAGCATGAATTACGCAGCAGATTGAGCCTATGCATTCGAATGAAATGTATATGACGGTGGCATTTTACTTGGTATCTCGGTCAATAGGACTAATAAACATGTTGTCGATTCCCTCGATGGACTGCTGGATACACAATGCCTTCCAGCTCTAATTTAAATCACAGTATTCCTGAAGTTTATGTGTGGAGTATATGCAGCAAGTCCTGTTTGGATTCTTATTTCTAAAGAGATAGGACTTCATGGTAAGTCTACAACCTCCACGCAAATGTCTAATACATCCGAAAATGCCCATCCTATCCATTTACACCCCCAACAGTCAGGTTCGTGAATGCATTCACGCCAAAGGCCCGTCGACTGCATGAGTATCAGTATGATTAAAGGCAGGGGAGATAGTACGCATGGATACTCACTGATGACTTTGATTGCCACTTTGCCATCATCCCCCTTTCCATTTTGCATTGCCTTGAAGGCCTTCACGGCATCTTTGAAAGGGAAACTATGATAATAATATTAGCTCATGGAAGCCATTTGAAGGAGCGTCGATGTCTGACCGATGTGTCAGGAGGGGCTTCAAGTTGATTCGCCCTTGCCGCACGAGATCGATAGCTAGCTGGTAGCATCCAGGACCATACTTTAAACACTTAGCATCCGTTCACCGAGGAGAGTTCGTGGACGCCACTCACCCTTAAACTTCCCATGACCGTGATCTCCTTGTTCACGAGGATAGACATCGGGATGAGGTTATTTGCCGGACCAGCGCCGACTTGAACGAACATGCCACGTCGCTTGGCAAGCCAGATTCCTGTCTGGACACAGACTTCGGCGCCTGAGCATTCTACAACCAGATCAATGCCCTCTCCACGTTCACCAAGTCGAAACTTCTTCATGATCTCAAGTGCCTGGGCAAAGTCAGTTGTGTACTGGGCATGTCGCCAAGTTTCCAGGGCTCACGTGTCGCTTGGAGTAAGGCATGTTGTCTTCACCAGAGTTCTTAGGGATGGCGGCGTGAATATAGGTTGCGCAGTAGCCTTTAGCGAAGTCGAGTCTCTGTTCGTTGACATCAACTGCCAAGATTCGTCTAGCTCCAAGAGCTTTCGCAACTGCCATGGTTCTAACCTGTATCAGATGGAGTTTTTGAGATTGGAGCAGATATGAACCCACAGAAGGCCCACGGGGCCAGCGCCGAAAACTGCCACATTGGCATTGTGCTTCATCTTCGCCACGCTGCTTACAGCCATAACGGCGACAGCCAGAGGTTCGATCTGACTATTGGTCAGATCCATTCATTTAGTGCCGGAAGGAACATCTTCTTACCAGGGCACCCTCCTCAAATGATATGGACTTCGCGCATCTTGTTAGCTCAAATGCCTTGCTGATTTTGATCGATCACATACCTCTGGCAGGCGGTAGCAGCTGGTCTCTGTGTGAGTAAGAGGTGGACATCTTTTGGATAGAAACTTACAAATCGGCAGGGATAGTGAAAAAGCCTTGCAATGTTCCGTCAAAACCATCGGCCGCGGCAAACTTGAAGTCACCGCATTGCCCGTCTTCAAATCAGTTAGTTGGGAACTTTCGACATAGTGAAATCGAAGGTTCTTCTTACATTCTCCGCCTTTGCAGAATTCGCACCTGCGGCAGCAAAATCCAGGCTGGCATTAAAGTCAGTCATTGTTGCTATCCGATCCAGGGACTCGTGAAGCTTACTTCTAGCGCCACTCGATCACCGATTCGCAGGGACGTGACCTTCGATCCGACTGGTACTAGTCATCAGCACTTGACCTCCAAAATTGGCATCTTACATCAATGTTCTTAGCTGTGCTCACCTTGGGCAACAACACCAGCGGCTTCATGACCAAGAATCAACGGGTCACAGAACGAAGACTCTCCTGCCTGCCAACACAAGATTGAAGAAGTAAGCAAAAGGTCACGGCGATTTGGGTTCTCTCAGCGCAATGGACATACTCGGCCTTCTAAAAACAAGTGCATATCCGAGCCACTAGTCGATCCATAAGTGTCAGTGTTTGCACCCTCAAGACTGCGGAATCACTCTTACCAAATGCCTGTTTTCTTTGGTGCTACTACCACCCTGAGTCGGAAGTTTAGTCTCTGAATGTGAATTCTAAAATCATTCATTTGGATGTCTAGCACTCACTCATACTCTCCTGGCGGAGGAGGCATAGGCCGGCCCTCCAAACCAAGTTTGTCGATCCCCAGCATAACGCAGGCATGGTTCTTGGTGGGGATTCTCGTGTCTTCGGTAGTCAAAGTCATCTTGTAATTTCAAGCAAATACAATGTTTCCAGGAGTATGTTCCAAAAGGGTTTCAAGGAAATCGTGAATTCGTCCCTAGGTCAAGTTGAGGTTATTCACAACAATATGATGCCGTGGTAGTGCTCTACATGTAAGGGACTAGCTTCCGATCCACCGTGCCCAGTCCACTTTAGCATTCCGCTGCCCTTCTGAAGTCCAAGGGACAGCATTTCCGTTTCCGCCATTTCGATGCAGTCAGCGGGCGCTTTCCCGCAAACTGGTGTAACGTGTTAAGACCGAAGCCAACATCCGCCTCCTTCGCCGGCACATCATTGCGCTAGGGTTATCCACAGAGATGTGGGCCGGCGGGAAGGCGGATGAGCGGGTAGCGGGAGCCAGGTATTTTTCGTCCGCATCCCGCCGTGACCGTAAGGTGGGCGGGATAGACGATACAGTAGCAACTCTTTGTCAACTGCACGGTAGAGCCACGCGGATGCAGACTGGAGGACCTCCCAATGGCGTCGGCTTCCGCTGCAGCGCTACTCCCCGAATCGTATGATATCCAAATCCAAGGATCTCATTGCTCAGAATCAAGTGACGACATGGACATTGTGTGGCTGGTAGGATAAGCATTACAGAAGGTAGTAATCTATTTCAGGGCGGTTCTATAGGATTTCAGTGGGTGTGAGTGCCTTGAATAGCGGCATCGCTACCAGAGCTTGTGACCAAGTCCAGTAACACCATGAGGTTGAGAAGACAGCTGTTCACCCAAGTGGCAAGCATTCAACGCATAAAAGCGAACGTTGCTTCGGCTCCAGGCATCTCAAAGCCCTCAAGCAGATTCAACTGCACCACCAAACCCGCTGAGCCAACTTATTCAACTGCTGCCAACTCTCTTCGCTTCAGCGCCTGCCCACGAACCATGGCGACCCAGACCACTACTACGAGCCCTCTTCTACAGTAAGTGTCTATGCACTCAGTATTTTCTGGAATTCTATTGACATTGATTCAAAGACTCGACGCCTCTTACGGCGACTGGCGAGATGACCTGCGCGCCAAGGGATATGCTGTAGTCAAGGGCGCTATTCCCCGCGAACGTGCGGTTGAGTACCAGCAAAGGGCCCTGAAGTGGCTTACTTCATTCGGCCTGCCGCTGGACTTAGACGACCCCAGCACCTGGCTGGCCGAGAACATGCCTGTTCAGAGCAAGCTCAACACCTTTGACAACTATTGCGTTGTTCACGAGAAGTTCATGTGGGACGCTCGCATGGAACCTGGAGTCGTGGATGCCTTTTCTAAAGTCTGGAACACGAACGAGCTACTTGTCTCTTTCGACTCGCTCAACAGCACTCTTCCGGGTCGTAAGGACAAGCCGCCCCGGGCCCCGTGGCCCCATGTCGACCAGTCACCCTTTAAACGCGGGCTGCACTGCATCCAGGGCATCATCAACCTGAGCCATGTTGGCGATGAGGATGGCTCGCTCATGGTGCTGCCGGGCTCGAACGCTTACAACGCCGAGTTTTTCGACACTCAAGCTGATCGATCTTCCTGGCCTGAGATTGATTGGCGCCGCTTTAGCGAGGAGGAGATGAAGTGGTTCGAAAGTAAAGGGCTCAAGGCGTGCAAAGTCAAGGCCGAGCCTGGCGACCTAATCTTGTGGGACTCTCGAACGGTGCACTGGGGAGCTGAGCCTACGACGAACAGCAAGACGATCCGAACCGTGATCTACGCATCCTACTCTCCCGCCAAACTTGCCAAAAAGGAAGCTCTTGAAGAGAAAGCCCGCGTGTTCAACGTCTATGGTGCAACGACCCATTGGGCGCATGACAACATTTGGCTTCGGCCTCAGCTTGCGCATCTTCCTGATGGTACGGTTGATCCACGCAACAGGGACGAGCCGCTAGAGAAGCCCGAGGTGAACGATTTGATGTTGAAGTTAGCTGGATTGAAGCCATATTAGTCATGTCACCACAGGCAGCGACAAGGGAAAATAGAATTAATTTCTTGTATGTAGAATAGCTGCAGTCAGTCGTTGAAATCTATGCGTTCATTGACACCTTTCCTCGTGCCCTGTTTGTGGTTTGGTGGTCACGGTGTCAGAGCCGAGTTTAGGCCAAAGCCTGCGCTAATCCCGCCATCCGCCACCCGCTTGCTGTGAAGCAAGCATAAAGCCGTTCAATCCATCAAGATGGTAATCTTGAGCCATTGACTGCTACACAGTTACATCTAAGGACCGAGGGTACCTTATATCGAAAGAGAGCTCTATTTTAACTCAACATGCAGGGAATGACGAGACTTGAGCCAAATATCAAGATGGAGGTAGACCGGCTTGCAAACAAACTTCTCTGTAGGTGCTTCTGCCGTGCCCGGACTAGATACAGCAGCAAGACGTTGAACCACCGCTAACACATGCCACAAGCTGCCCTGGATTCACAGCGTGGCCCACGAAGAATCGTCGTTGGGATTTCAGGGGTGCCTGGGTCCGGAAAGACCACGCTGGCTCGGTTGGTTACCGCTCAAATCAATGAGCTCCGTCCGAGTGCAAATAGCGCACCGACGGCCGTGGATCTTGCGATGGACGGATTTCACTATTCTCGCGCCCATCTCGCCTCGATGCCAGATCCTGTCTTCGCTACCCATCGCCGTGGAGCAGCATTTGCATTTGATGCCGAAGGCTTCCTGTCTTTGGTGCGCCAGCTTGTCGCACAACCTCCGGCCGAAGCCAAGGCCCCTTCTTTTGATCATGCGACCAAGGACCCTGTTGCCGACGACATTGTCATTCCCAAAGAAGTTCGAATCGTTTTGGTGGAAGGAAACTACTGTGCGTTGAACAGAGCTCCATGGAGTGAGGCAGCTGCGTTGTTGACGGAGCTTTGGTATGTCGACACGCCCGCTGAGGTGTCCCATCAGCGGCTCGCTGTTAGGCACGTTCAGGCGGGCATAGTTAAGGATGAGAAGGAGGCTTGGGAGCGAGCGACTGGAACCGATGAGCTCAATGCGAAGGACATTAGAGAGAATAGGCTTCTCTGCCAGGAGAATCTCATCTTGGTGTAGATCTGTAGCAACTGATTTTTTTTTTCTTTCGAGAAAATCAAATCCCATTAATTCTGCTACGTGCTCTGAGGGCGACGCATCTACATTTCACTGGACTGAAACCGACATGACGATGCCAAATCTTAGGCGGCTCCGTGTTGCGAGATTGAGAAGGTAGTATTTGACAAAGTGATTTTTGGAACTCGATTACTCCATGCAAACTCTAGTCATCTTTTCTTCTCTATTCCTTGTTATACATCTACCATGCGCAGTGCCCGCCGTCCACCCGGAGGTCTGCCGCCGTCATGAAGCTGCTCGCATCTCCCAGGAGGAACAGCACGGGACCTCGAAACTCATCCACGGAGCTCAGGCGGTACAGCATGTTGTCTCCGGTCCACTGGTTCTCCATGCCAGGTTTCTGCAGCGCCTCAGCGGTGGCGGGGGTCCTGATGTATCCCGGCGACAGGCTGTTGACCCTGATGAGAGGCATGCCCTTCCGCGAACCCCATTCGGCCGCCAGCGACCGCGCCAGTTGCAAGATTGCAGACTTGGAAGAGTTGTACGCGGCCGTGTCGACTCCCTTATTAACGTTCGTGCCGCTCATGCTTGCGACCAAAACCATGCTGCCGTCCACGTTGGCCTTCTTCATCTCCAGGGCCACAGCTTGTGCGGCTGCGAAAGTGCCCGTGACGTTGATCTCCATTAGGCGCCGGAATCGCTCGATAGAGAACTCGTGCGCGGGATCGTTATCGGAGACGCCGGCGCAGGCTACCAGGCCTCGTATGGGGTATTTGAGTGTCGGCGCGAGCTGTTTGAATACAGTTGTGATGCTGTTCTCGTTGGTCACGTCCAGGTGATAGTACGATAATTGCAAGCCACATTTAGAGGCGAGCTTTTCCAACTGGTCTGGGAACGTCGGAAGTCAGCTTTGTCTGCCACTTTTTGAACCCAAAAAAATTCTCTTCAGGGGATTTGATAAAGGATACTGTCCAGGAATGTTCAACTCACTCCAAGGTTCGCTGGGAGGGCTGGTGACAATGTCGAGGCACACAGGGTTCCCTCCGGCCTCTAATACCGCTTGGGCAATCTCGACACCCAAATAGCCCGCGCCGCCAGTTACTGTTTGGTTGGTCACGTCAGTCTCGAGTTCCATTGCTTTTTTCAAAGTCCACCAGTTTAGGAACCTCGTAGATTCGATGTGCCACTTACTGATAATAGTGCGACCATCAAGACGGAACAAGTCAGCAGCCCGAGTCATAGGACCGCCCTGCCGCGCCTTCACCTCACGGAACAAGGGGTCTGCCGTGTTGCTCATGATGTGCGCCGTGTTGCCTCCTCAAGGATAATTATCTTCGATGCTGAGGGCTGATTTCGTAAGACAAGCGCAAGAATACTCATGAGAATGAAAATTTTAGCAGCGGAAGAGATGATCAAAGTTGCTATTACATCGCTACGTGTAGTACATGCGGCGTGACGCAAAGGTCCCTGCAGATCCCCCTCCCCCACATACAAGGCGGTGCTCTTCCCGCTCTTCCGCAATTGTCCGCCAGCATCGTGACTGACTGATTTGCGTTGTCCCACCAGCGTTTTCGTCTTGAGAAAGTATCGGAGCAAGCGGATGTCGGACCGTATGAGATGGGGACCATCGTTAAGCCCTGGATGCATGCTGAAGCAACGATGTTGTTGCGACTCGCTACAAGATGGACCGAGCAGTAAAGTAGAAAATACAGGGAATGTGATCTGATCATACTTATTTGTACTTCCCCTCCATCAAAAGTCTACCTCACACATTGTCATCTTTATTCTCGTTGTGTTCCAGATTCAGTCCATTCGGAGAAGAAGAATTCCGACACATATACACCCTTCGCAGAAATGGCGTCTAACACAGCTCGGCCTCTTGAAGGCAAAATCGCCGTTGTCACCGGCGCCTTCCGAGGTGAGTCAGACTCTTCATGCCGAAACAGTTTTACGCTAACATGTTCAGGCATCGGGTCTGCCATTACACAGCATCTCGCAGGCAAAGGTGCCAATATCCTGGGCGTGTACACGTCGGACTCCTCCACCAAAGCCGCCCAAGAACTGACGGCCTCGCTCTCTTCAAAGCATGGCGTCAAGATCGTTCCTCTCCAGACAGACCTTATCCAACCCGAGGAAGCAGGCAAGCGAATCGTCGAGACGGCCAAGGCCAACTTCGCCCGAGCCGATGGCACTCTCGTCATCGACATCCTCATCAACAACGCTGGCGTCGGCGGTGACTATGCCCTGGGCGAGGTTCCGGCCGACGAGTTTCACCGCATTTACGCCGTCAATGTCTTGGCCCCCATCATGGTCACGCAGGCCATCTTGCCGTACCTGCCACACGACCGCTCGGGCCGCATCGTCAACATCTCTTCCGTCGCTTCGAGCATGGGCTTCAAGACGCACACCCTATACGGCGGAACAAAGGCTGCGCTGGAGGCTATGACGAGGACCTGGGCGAGAGAACTCGTAGAGCGGGCTACTGTTAACGCTGTGAACCCCGGTCCCGTCGAGGGCGACATGTACTGGGCGGCTGGAGAGGAGTTCTGGAAGCAACTGGAGCCGTTCCAGCTAGCCGCTCCTTTGACGGCTGTCCGTGATGGTGTTGATCGACCGGAGTTGGTGAAGCTGGTCAATGAAAAGATGGCTGGAAGACGTCCGGCTTACTGGACTGAGGTTGCCGCCGTTGTTGGTATGATTTGTGGCCAGGACTCGTCTTGGTGCACTGGAAGTGTCGTTTGCGCCAACGGAGGACTGAGATTCTCTACTTAGACCATATGTCCCTCGTAGCCTATAGAAGAACACTCTCTTTCAACGCAAAGCAAGATCATTCAACCTAGAGACGTGGATGGGTGCCGTCGTTTAAGCTTTGCTAGTCGTTGCTTCTGGTGGATGGACTGTAGGATGCAAATGATGGACTCTATGCTGGACTCCGGTGACGCCCAACGCTGCATGCCAACTATGAGTCGAGATACAATCCCTTCAATGTCAGGGACCAGGTGCTTCAAGATCGGTGAGTCTGATGACGTAGCTAGCACGAACGATGTTGCTAAGCACCTAGATGGAGTCACTCTAGTCAGCGTGGCATTCTGCGATGAGCAAGAGTAGAGCAGAGCTTACGCTTGGCATATAGCCCACACGTATGGGGTGCGTTTGGTCAAAACATGTAGAGCGGTTTCGATGTAGTTACGACAGCTCTGAATGCACGTCTCGGCGTATTTGTAGACGTAGGTGGGGACCTCGTCAGCCGTGGTGACGGAAAGAATGTATACAAGACATGGACGCGAGATGATGTGTCTGGCTGACCAGTATCGAAGCCGCAGCGAAGCCTCGTGTGCATCAGTGGGCACGTTGTGGCTCAGATCTGGCTTGATGCTGTCAGGTAATGAGTGATACCACACTTCAAGCTGACGTGTAAGCTCATTAAGTACCCTCTCCAGTGAGCAGATTGTTGATAAAGATGGCGACCCAGTGGAGTTATCGTTCTCGGAATAGCTTGGTGTGCTTGCTGGTTGAAGAGGAGCCTGGCTACCTGATGCGTAGACTGCATTGTGGATGCGATTTAGAAGGCCCCGGACCGAGCATAGAGCAAGGAACACGAGACCGTCTCTTTCGTCGGGGCTACTTAGCCGTGGGTATTGCATGCGGTCGATGTCGATTTCAATACCGCTTGGTGGTACGTGTAGTTCAGCTAAGTTGTCACTGATGATGCTTATTAGCAGGGCCCGGTATGCGCAGGTTGTAACTTACCACTCCAGTAGGAAGCATGCCCAGAAGAGGCGACCGACTGTCTCATTCTCTGCGTTTGAGAAGGCAACGCTGCCCTGGTTCCGACTTGGCACCATCATCTGCAGCTTACTTGACGCCATATAAACGAGTTTCCAAGCAAGCAATGGTCGAGCGAGGCAAGACATGTAGATAGCAGAGAGGACCAGACCTGTCGGCAGTGAAAGATCGGTGCCGAAGGACGTCACCCATTGCGTTGTCAGTATCTGATACGCAGGGATGAAGTATTCAAGGCTGTATGAGTGGTTCGTGGAGTTGACATCCTCGTAGTCGGTGCTGGTCAGCTTCCCGAGGGCTAAGACAACCAGACAGACAGCTGCGTCGACATCTTCGCACTGATCGCCTCTCAGAGTCCGATGAAAGAGATCCGTAAAAGACGTCTTGTCTAATATCGGGAATGTCGAATTGATATTAGTGAAGTAGCTAGAAACGAGATCATCTGTGGCACCGCCAATAAAGTCAACGGAGGCTAGTAGGAGGGATAGATCATGTCGAGAGCTGAGTTCTGGGATGCTGGTTCGGCATGTCTCGACCTGGTAAAAGAAATCCCTTGGATAGTCGCCAATCAGGCGACGGACGGGCTCAAGAGCGAACATGCTTCCGGTGGATGTGTGGTGGCCTATTGGGATGGTGATAGGCGCATCATCTAATAAGCGGCTGTCGGATCGGCCGCAGGTGATGCAGCGCTGGCCATGGCCGATCACTGGGTATGGTGGCTCGGCTGAGGCCCAAGTCTTTTCGATGGGATGCGACGCTGTCATGGCCGGACCATGGGATGACAGGTATGACACGAAGCCTTGGATGTTGTCCATCATGGACTCGTCGTAAACGTCGCTCATCAGCTCCGCCGGGGCCTCATGTTGGTTACCTTGGTCTGTGTCCGATGCCGCGATGGTTACACCGTCTGTGACCGTTGTCGGTAAAGTCGATTCAGTGAGAATAGGAGTTGGACTATCAGTGGAATGGCCCGTGAGATCATCAGTTGGAGGTGTCTGCTGTGGTGGCGAGCCGTGTGAACTGGGAGATCCTTCGTCTTGGTGAGGAGAGCCTGGTGTTGGTCGCTCTGACGCAGCTTGTTCATCACTTTCTTGTGTCGGTTGAGACTCTTGCCGCTGCCCATTTTGTTGTTTCAACATATCTTCGAGCTGATCCAGACGGCGCAAGAGGGCATCTACCGGCAAATTTGCCGAGGCTTGCGTTGTGTTTTGCCTAGAAGCAAACCGGAAGACACATCGTCAGTGTGAGAGCGTTCAGCAGAATGGGTTTGAATAGCCTAGGAACATGGCCTGTACCTCGTGTCTTCTGAGGGCTCTGGGTACTCGCAGTCAACGCCAGACACAACACATAGGCCGCACGCGGGGCGCTGTGAATCACATTTCCGTTTGCTATACAAGATACGTCAGTGACCCGATCAGATCAGAAGATGAACAGAGGTCTGAACTTACCGATATCGACAAAAGTGACAGGCAACAGGCGCCCGCCGCCGCGGGTAGTTCGGCCTTGTGCGCCCTTGACTCGTCATGATGCAGATTCCGATGTGGTGCTTGTGCGGCGGCTGATGTTGAACTTCGGAAGAGCTTGAGTCTCAATGTGTCATTTCAACTCAATATCTCGATGTACCTTAAGTACGCTTTTACTAGATGATCTACGCGTCTTGGAGGGTTGAGATGCTCTCTGGTGAACATGAGAAGAGCACGAATCTGGGGTAAACAACTGAAAGCTCAACTTCCCCGCATCCTCTCCGCGTCGGCGTCACACAGATCAGCCCGGATCCTTGAGTGGTTAGGCCTGGTGCCCCATATTTCCAGGCATTGTAAGGTAGCGGAAATAGCAGCAAACCCACTGAGCCCGATGCTTTTCAGCGCCGGTGCGTGGCCTGCATCATGCTGTTCGAAGCAGAAACCGAACACTGTGCAAGGTAACAACAGTACGTAATTATTGGATGCTTGATTCAAAATGGCTTCGTCCAGAGAAGCCTCCACAGGGGCGCGCCAATGAGTGGGCCCTCTCAAGAAATCCTTATCAAAGACAATGAGATTGCCAATGATAAATAAGAGCTGCGCTCCCCGGGTCGTATCTTTTGGTATTTTGCTGTGTTTCCGGCGTTGACTCGGTCTACTGATCTTAGTGCGCACTGCTCATCCTCACCATGTCGCCCTTGAAGCTCATCTCTCCAATCTCTTCCTTTCTCATAAACAACAGACCGTTTCGACGCCAAAGATCTCATGCAGTCCAGCCAGCCAACCCCGAACCCGAGTCCGACGATGCACACCAAGAAGCTACGCATGAAAGATGGGATTTCCCGCGCATCAACATTGCCAAACTAGGCGCGATTTTCTGGTGTTTCCTGCTTCTGGGCAGCAATGACAGTTCTTATGGTGTTAGTGCAACATGACCCTCAAATTGCGAGGTTTTCTACTGACTTGGCGACGATCCAGGTTCTTATTCCGCAGGTTCGTTTAGCACATCATCTCTTCGATGCCTCCATGCTTTCATATTTGCTCGATCTGACCTCGGGTAACAGATTGAGGAGTACTACGGCATCACTTACCTTCAAGTATCGCTCATCTTCCTATCGCCTGTGCTGGGATTCATTATGAGCACTGTATCGAACCACGCCGTCCATTTCCGTTATGGCAAGCGCGGAGTTATTATCATGGCAGGGACTTGTCATGTTACGGCCTACCTCGTGGGCTGCTTCCACCCACCATTCCCGGTTCTTATTGTCGTCTACATCCTCGTTGGTCTCGGATCCGGCGCTAAAACCGCTGCTTGGAACTCGTTTGTCGGAGGCTTCAATAATTCAAACGAGCTTCTGGGATTATTGCATGGCTTTTACGGGATAGGTGCAACCATTACTCCAGTCACCGCAAGTGCACTGTTTTCCCAAGGCTGGCATTGGTACCAGGTGTACTACGTCTTGGTCGCGATGGCTGCCTCCGAGTTCATTCTTACCCTTTCCCTCTTCTATCCTCAGAATGGAAAGGCATACCGTGAGGAGATTGGCGAGTTTCGGGGACAGCAAGAAACAGTTGAGGTCCCCCTGCAGGCGATGCTGCTAGGTGAGAATGCGGGCCGGCTGCCCTTGAGGCGAAACCCTTCGTCAAGAGTGTTCAAGGCTGCCAAAAGCTTCAAAACTAGCAATACCTGGAACTGCCTCAAAAACAGGGTCGTGCTGGTTTGCAGCGCCTTCCTTCTGGCATATGTCGGGTCCGAGGTCGCTCTCGGCGGCTGGCTCGTGACTTTCATGATTGATGTGCGCGGCGGCTCAGCCTTTGCATCAGGACTTACTGCCAGTGGTTTCTGGGCGGGAATCACTGTTGGCCGGATCATCCTTGGCTTTGTCACTGGGCGTGTCTTCAAGTCTGAGAAGCATGCTGTGACCGTGTACTTGGTGTGTGCCATCATCATGCAACTCTTGTACTGGCTCATTCCCAACTTCATCTCTTCGGCGATCATTGTTGCATTCCTAGGTATGCTCCTTCTCTTGCCAAGGTCTTCGCAGTTTCTGATGTTTCTTGCCAGGATTCTTCCTTGGCCCCGTGTTCCCTGCAGTCATCGTCTGCCTTTCCCGTCTCCTGCCTCAGAGAATGCGGGTGTCTGCCATCGGAATCTGCTCAGCTATCGGAGCCTCTGGTGCCTCGGTCATCCCATTCATGGTGGGAGCTATTGCTCAAGCCAAAGGGGTGGCTGTGCTACAGCCCATTATCCTATCGGTTCTTGCAGTATGCTTCCTCTTGTGGCTGTTGCTTCCGGGACTCCCACTGCGCACAAGGACTATCTCACAGCAAGCTGCCGAGGGCACAATTTAAAAAAGTGGGATGTGCCGAGTTCAAAATCTTGATAGATGGTTTCAACTAAATAGAGGGAGTCGAACTATGGCCAGGTGTTCACCCCACGTCTCAGCTCATAAGACTGATGCACTCAGAATGGTTCAAGGAGACCCGCATTACATTCTTCTGGGGTGTCAAACACATTGACTTTCCAAGCTGGATTGAAAGTAAAGGGGAGGCCTCCAAAGCGGGCGGGTTCTTTGCGGCCAAGTTCAGTGAGAGTTTCATAGCTGTAGATGCAAAGAGCACCAAGTATTAGCCAGGCTATCTTCGTGGAGAATTGGAGTTCCACATTACCTGTCGTCGTCGATGTCAAAAACCTGAAAGTTGGACTTGATTCTGGATGGCTTCACAGATTTTGGTAGTACGGAAAACCCTCGCTGCTCCCGTGTTAGGGACACGTCCTTTATAACAACAACGTACTTGCCTTGATTCCCCATGAGCCCAGCACTTGGCCAGCATCTTTGCCGACTTGACGAGCAATCTCATCCACTACAGGGTCTCCGAGGACTCTTGCTCCTCCTCGAGTGGCATCGCCGCCAAACGGCATGTAAGCGGTGATATGGATTCCCTTCGATGTACAGTAATCGAGCAATTCCTGTTGGATCAGAAGAGGATGAGCTTCAACTAGTTGAGAAGAACGAGCTTTGCATTAGCAGTGATCATCTATCATAGATAGGTTCAATGAAAGGCTGGGTGGGCTCTGACATACCCTGGTTGACAGCCGGAACCACACCGGTCTCGTCAATCAGCTTCTGAATATGCGCCGGGCTGAAGTTGCTAACGCCAATGCTTAGGGTATGTCAGCTTCATGCGCTTTAGTCACGTCTATATCAGAATTAACATCACCTCTTGACTTTTCCAGCCTTCTGAACCTCGATCATAGCATTCCAGGTAGTAGTCAAGCTTAGCTCCCTGTCGAGCAGCATAACACCTTCTTCAGATGGTTCAAGCTTTACTCCAGTATCAGAATTGGCGTCGGCGACCTCGGCAAAATTGACCGGCCAATGAATCTGTTCAGTTAGTGCCCATCCTACGAAGCTTGGTTTGGGTCTTCATCCTACTAAGTAAAGATCCAAGTAGTCAGTGCCCAGGTCCTTCAAAGTCTGGTTGAGAGCCTTCTTCAGATTTTCGGGTCGGTGATGCCTCCAAGACTGTCAGTGTGAAACGTTCGGTTTACAGTCGCTTTTGTTTGTACTGACGAGTTCCAAGCCTTGCTAGTGATAAAGAGGTCTTCCCTTTTGAAGGTCGACTCCTCCTTCCTCAGAGTCTCGAGGGCTGAACCTATTTCCTTTTCATTCTGGAACTCTAATCAACACAAGAGACACAAATGATCAACAACTCTGGTATCCTACCTGATAAAACTGGGCGCAGTCAAAGTGCCGCATGCCGCATCTCCATCTTGATTCGCGTTTCAGTAACTGCGGCTCGCATCCAAGGGCAGTCAAAATGCTTACGCAGATAGAACAGCATCCCGAACCTCATTTGGCTTCGAGAGGTACGTCCCCAGGCCAATTACCGGGATCTGATTTCCGTCGTTGAGAACAGCCGTTCTCGTGTTTGTGGGGATCACGGTAGACATTGTGTGACAGGTTCTGAGGGTCTTTCAAGCTCGGTTCTCATTGTCCACTTAACACACCATCCACTATCTCGTCGAGCCACCCACCAAGCCCCGGTGTCCTTATACGGAAACGCAGCTTCGGGCTATCTTCACTTCATCGAGCATCATGCGGCGATGGACCTTGATGCAAGTTGATGTGGGTACCCTCCGTACCCGCACTCAATTGACCGGCTGGCGGAGCAAGCGGACGAAGCGGGATCACTCCCGCGGCGAAACTTCGGCGAATTGGGACTACGATGTCAACCACTTTGAAGGCCGGTTGATGAGAAGATGACGATGGACTCTTATTCATTCAGCTTTTCCATGTTTGAGAAGAAAATTTGGGTTCTGAATAATTGATATCGTCTCAAAATCGGTATTGTTTTAGCCCAAGCAGCAGACGAGTGAACAGATCCAGACATGGCCACCGAGAAACGCCCGAGCTTGCTGGAAGCTCTCGAGAGAGTCTGCAATGTGGACGTAGATGCGATCGACCCGAAGGTGTCTACCAAAATGCCATTCAAACCCCACAACCGTGAGTTTTCCGAAAGTGTCAGAAGTTGACCAAAGCCCCCTTTGCGCTGACCAATTCTAGAAACATCGAACCAGGTTATTTGCTGCAACACCATGCTCCAGCCAGAGTACCGGGACATCTTTTTGGAAAATGTCAAGAAATACGGATCGCAAGGGTGGGAGGAGGTTTTCAACCGCGTTGTAAGTGCCAAATAGAAGTGATAAAAGCTGGCCGGTTTTGTTGACGCAGCGCCTAGTCCGTCCAGTTCTGCGCAGACAACCGGAAGAATATCACCGGCCGCGTTCTCGTGCAAGTATCACCTAGCCATGTTCACGACAAGCAGCAGGTCTTGGACCAATGCCACGCGTATGACCGGGCTTTCAGGGACCACGGTATTACTCGTGATCAATACGCGATCAAGATCGCATCGACGGGCCCAGGCTTGGCTGCTGCCAAGATTCTGACCGAGGAGGGTATCAGAACTTTGGGAACTTCGATGTTTAGCCTTCCACAGGCCATTGCAGCAAGCCAAGCGGGATGTCTTTTCGTGAGCCCGTATCTCAATGGTAAGGATGGCCATTCGATTCAACTATCCACAGGCTGACACCTTGCAGAGGTAGCCGCTTACGAAGATGACTCTTTGATGCATAAGGGAGATGATCCCGCGATGACGGTGAGCGTTACCCCGCATGCTGTTCTTACCGCATGCTAATGGCTTTTGTGAAGCATCCGATGGCTCCTCGTTTAGTCCACATTTTGGAGACTTACGCCAAGATGTACCAAACAACGGGAAAAGACCAACCTCTCATCGTTATTGCGAGGTAAGTGTTGATAGATGACGTATTGCAATCCCTAAGGAATACCGTCTCACTAGTTACAGCAATGCGAACATTGGCGAGATTATTGCCACAGCTGAGTTGGGTTGCCAGCACATCACAATCCTCGCCCATCATCTCGAGGAACTTCAGGATACGACCTTCAACGATGCTGCACTATCAAGATACCCCTTCTTGAAAGACCCTCCGCCGAAAAGGCAGGCTCCGTACTACAAGGACTTCAAGACAAGAGACAGGCTCCGGGGCCACATGAAGATTGACCCCTTGATTGGGCCCACTTGGGACGGCAAATTCGCCAGCACTGAGACGGATTGGCTAGCGAATGATGGCGAAGCGCTGTCGAAGGCAATTGAGGCGGACCCAGCCGTTGTGAGAAAGTTGAAGGATGTTTTCAAGGCTTTTGGAGATGCGGATGTGAAGGCGAAGGCTGCCATCGAGAGCGAGATTGCACACCTTCAAGGGTAAAATCATCACGTACGCTAGAGAGCAAATACACAGAGAGACTACTGCAGCTTGACTTGGCAAAAGGTTCTGTTGACCTTGCTTAACACTGTTTCTGTATTGTCACAAGTACCCACTTACACAGGCCTCTGATCCGACTATTGATTAAACGATGCTTAGGGCCCCTTACCAAAACGATGCTTCATGACTCTTCACCCACGACCTCATCTTTATATTTGCTTCAATGACTGTGTGTCTCTAGGCTAATATGTGAGTTGCACCTCAAGGAGGGTGGAGTTCGTACTTCCATCTCTCAAGCCCTAGGTATGCCCAATGACAGGTACAAGAGAGTGACTCTGACATCATGAGACTATCTTTCTGGATTCTGCTCGCCTTAGGCTTCGTCATCGTCAAATACGCCGCCGACGTGCCTATCTCTACCCTCTATATCCTGAACACCATCATCTGCCGAAGTACGACTTCAGGTTTAATAGGCACGCGGGAGAAGGCACATGCCCGAAGCTCTATTCAGACAAATAGTATTGTGTCTATCCACTTGTCATATTAGTAGAGGCATAAAGGCGTGTGAGAAACGCACCATATGAAATTAAGTGATGCAAAAGATATGAAATTAAGTGATGCAAAAGATTAGCATCTAGGACTAGACAAGCTACATATCATCCATAATGGTGTCCTAATCCAGCCCTGTTGCACCCCGGAGTAACAACTCCTCATAGCCTTCAAGAATCTTCGCGGTCTCAAATGCACCGAACCTTCTCGCGCCAGCCCTGTAGTAGGTCACGATAGCATCAGTAGTGTAACATCCACCAGATGCCTTAATCACAGTCGTAGGTTTGAGCACAGATCTCAAGACCTTCACTGCACGCTCCACATCCGGCACTCTATCGGGCTTGGTTCCGGTCGAGGTCTTGACAAAGCCAACACCAGCCCGCTCAGCTGCCAGTCCCGCCGTTTTGACTTGCTCGTCGTTCAAGAAGAAGACTTCGATAATAGCCTTCACAATCACATCATACCGCTACATGTCGAGGTGGGGTAAGTCAATGCAAGCTAGCTAACGAGAGACTAATGGATAATCACTTTTGCTGTTTCAACGACCGCCTTGATCTCGTCTTCCACGTACTTGACATCCCCGGAAAGTAATGCGGAGATGTTAATGACCATGTCAATTTCCTGTGCCCCATCCTCAAGAGCTAGGGAGGCCTGGAGGACTTTGCAGCGGTGTGATCGCTTCCATGAGGAAGGCCCACAAAGGTCTGGAGCTTGATATCAGTGCCCTTCAAAAGCTCCCGAGCTTGCTTGACGCGGAAAGGCTGCGTCACAAACTGCCCCGTTTTGTATTTCTTGGCCAGGGCGACTCCCTCTCTCAGATCATTTTCGGTGTGGAAAGGGTCAATGACGGAATGATCAATGAGCTTTGCGAGCTCAGCGACGGTTGGCGGACTCATAATGATGATTCAGGTTTGGAAACGCGATGATGAGATTGAAAATTGGATGTTCCGCTTGGCTTGAGCATCTGTGCAGGTCAAGACCCTGAAATATTAATTACTACGTTCGAGAGTTGCCCTGATAAACCTGATCACACAGAAATCGTTTCCAGGGTACTACTTTTGCGAATCCAATTGTTCATGTGCGGCCTGCGGTACGCTCATCTAACCTACATCAACGCTCCTGCATTCGAGCGCAGCTATGCGGCATCCGAAGCACTGGTCAAGCCGGCATCGCTATTCCGCGACTCGCAGATATGAAGGCGGCAAGCGGCAAGTGACGTCCCGCTGACTTCCTGCTTCATCGGGTCGGTTAGTGGTGCGGCAACACGTCATTAATCCGCTGGAGAGCCACTCATTCGATACCTTACCTACCTTAGGTCACTTGCCGCAAGCACCGGTTGCCGTCTTCCCTGTCGAATGTCTCCAAGCGATGAATGCAGTAGAAAGTAAGTTCAGGTTGGTCACTTGATCCCGACGACTACGTCTACCTCGCGAAACAGTATTGCAAAGATTGGGAAACCTTGATCATTTGGGATGGGAACGGCCTTCCTAGTCCGCAAATTCATCGCACATAACAAAATCTTCCCCAATGGCTGTAAAAGAAACGTACATCAGGGGCAGAACTATGAGAGGATCACAATGCATTGTAATACCAGATTGATGAACATAGATTGAAGTTTTAATACCAAAATCACGGTCTTCGAGTATACATCAACGCAAATGGATTGGAACCTTTATGCGAGTATGGATATGTCTCTCAGTTACGACATTCTATCCCTCTTTTGGATGAATTTACTTGTGTTCAATTCATCAACCAAGAGTATTATAAGTCTGCCAGGTAATAAGACCTAATCTTACCAAAGGCTTTATTGCAGCTATCATGCTCGCTCAGATGCAGTGACGTTACCATTGGTCTTGCCCGCCATGCCATTTTGTTTAATGGAGATGTCGTCCGCATGCTCAGACCGAATCGAATGGTCATCGCCGACCACATGAGGCTCATCTCGGATAACATGTGCGGCACGGCTGATACCTTTGGCTCTATACCCATCAAAGATAATCGCGATTTCCTCAATGGTGAGTCCCTTCGTCTCAGGAAATCTGAGGTAAATAATGACGCAGTAGAAGGCCAGGATTCCGATATAAACCGCGTAGTATCTCCAGTGAATCGCTTCAAGGATAATTGGATTGGCCCACTGGTTGACGGCATTTGCGGATCCTTGAACGATGTTATAGATTGCTTGTCCTTTGGTTCGCAGGTTGTATGGCAGGATCTCGACCGAGTACATGTTCGATAGTGGGGTCCACGCGAGATCATAAAAGCCGAAGAAAACAAACAAGAACGGGACTACGGCAAGACCCACGGCCTTTTGCTGCCCTTGGGTATCGTAGGCTCCGGAAAGTCCCATTACAACAATGAAAGAAAAGAACATGCCGATGGTTAGGTGAGCCAGAGAGGCCTGCGTCCGACGCGATCAACAGAAAGTGCTGCTGATGTGGAAAGTATTACTGGCGGGGGAGGCAGTCAGCATTTCGTATTCTTGTCTTTAACATGCAGTCTCAAATAGACTGATAATGAGCAAAAAGGAAAGTAGCTTACGGTTCCAGATTTGCAGCCCCAAGTTCAGTCCCGCTTGTTGTTCAGTGGACCGAATGCCAATTGTGCTTAGGATCGGTGACAAATAGTACGATATGATGCCATTTCCAACCCAGTTCGTTCCGATTGCAATCACGACGAGCAAAAAGAGACGAGGGCGGTTGTTTGGCAGGAAATAGTCGGTGTACTTCGTCTCGGAGTTGACCTCGTCAGCACGCAGGTTTTCCATTATCTCTTCGTATTCGAGTCGAACGAGGGGGTCGTTGATGTCACCATTTGCATGGTATTTCCCGAGAATTTGTAGAGCTTCATCGGAAGCGCCGTGTCTGACGAGCCACTAGTACAACCATTAACATTATGCTTCTGGTGAAGGGAATGAAATGACGCGTACTTACTCTCGGTGACTCGGGCATAGTGAGAGTCATGGCTAGAGTCACGCCTGGTCCAACAAGCTGCAAGTAGCAAGGGATTCTCCATGCCGCATTTCCTTCAATATGTCTGGTGCCGAGACAGACACCGGCTGAGATAACAGCGGCAATATAGTAAATGCAGGTATCTGGGATCCCGGATACGTCAGTGACTGATTCGGACTTTCGTTTCCCAACACGTAGCCTGTCACATACACATGCTTCCAATCTGGGCTCGATAGCGAGGATGCGCAATCTCTTGCAGGAGAGTCGGTGCAATCGTCAGCCCCATCGAGATGCCGACACCCATCAAGACACGACCAGCGATATACATCCCAAGGTTGATGGCCGCAGAGTTTACTACAGCGCCAGCGATCTGCATCGATGAACGCGTTAGTATGGCAAGTAGTGGCAGGTTATCAAACTCACATTGATCAGAACACCAATCCAAACGGCCCATCGTCTTCCAAATCGATTCGCAATCAACTCGGCGAAGTACGGAGATATCAACCCAGGAAACAGTGCAGCCGAGTTCATGAGACCTAGCAAATTGCCTTTGGGGTGGCCGAAGAAGTTTTGCCACGCGTCAATCGTCTGAAGGCCATTGAATAGACTTCCGTCATCTTTGGGATATCGTTAGTTAGACTGTGCTTTTGTGACATACAAACTCCTGAGGTTTGAGCGTCGTTCTTACAGCCGTTGAAAAATAGCGTGCCGCAGAGACCGACACAGTGGAACACGTTCTTCCTCAGCCCTGAAAGATCAGCATCTGCATGTCACCTTAGGAAGACGGATCGCCTAACCTGCGTCTAGCCACCACTTGCTGTTGGCATTGTTTCGAACTGATTTGTAATTCGACTCGGATCCCGAGGCACCGCAAGCTACTGCGCCGCCGCCCATCTTGGAGTTGGACAAATTGAGTTACGTGAAGGGTACAAAATTGTGAGTATCAAGAGCAGAGTAAGCATCGTGCAGTCAACATTGTCAATGATATGATACGCATTCAGGAGTTTATGTATGATTGGTCTTTTGTCTCTTTCCAAATGACCATGACGACTCTAGCTAACTTCGTCCGGTGCTAATTCCAAGGCCTGGAAAACCTGGGGTAGACTCCACAGCCACGCGTATGGAGACCTCGGACGATTTCCCCGTGGGGTTGATATTGCTTCAAGGGCCATCCTTGATCTCGGTCGGTCTCGGGTTCACCCCAGGTGACGGCTTACCTGATCCGGCTTGAATTGCATTGGGCGGCGGGTGAGCGGGACTGCGGTAGCAGCGGTTTCCCGCTCAGAGCCCGCTCACCCACCACATAGCAGTGGACAACATCAACGATGCATGAGTGCAAAGGATCCCGCGGAGTTGTCCAAGTGGCTCGATGGTTGACGGATGAAATCCTCACAGGCCTGTCTCAGGACATGACCAAAACCTGCAAACCATTGCGGGTGTGACTACCAAGAGGATATGGACAAGTATTTTGATTCTATGACTGTCATATTGTGGTGTATATGCAACAATTCTACATGTACCCTTAGGTGGATGATGTCAAATGTGAGACTAGGCACAACCTCGGACCAAATAGCTTCCGCCATCTAACACGATAGTTGCCCCATTGATGTGCTTGCTTGCCCTTGAAGAGAGGAAGACCATCACACCAGCGACGTCTTCGGGACTGCCCAGCTTCTGGTCCGGCACCTGCTTTGAGACGCTTTCAATACCCCCCATGTCGATTCATCAGCGGCGCACTCATTTGGCTTGGAACCATCCCAGGTGCAACTACGTTCACCGTGATATGTTTTGGCCCAAGTTCCACGGCAAGATTCTTCATGAGATGAATGACGGCCGCCTTGGAAGCGGCGTATGCGTATGCAGTTCAGACTTTAGTACTAACATGGAAAAGATTCTTCGATTAATATCACTTACTTCCGTGCTCACCCATGTCCCCAACAACGACGCCCGCCACCGAAGACACCATGATAATCCGAGACGGGTCCTGAACTGTGCCCCCGGCCTGAAGTAACGAAGACAATCTACGAGAGTTGTCAATCTCCTTGTACAGAACGTCAAATACTGAAGGGACATACTTTTGAGCCGAAAAAAAGATGCTGCTGACATTCATTTTCATGACCCGGTCGAAGTCATCTTCCTTGTAATCGTCCATGTGGCCAATAAAAGTTGCACCGGCGTTGGCAACCAAAATGTCGACATGATCCGTGGTTTTGCTAATTTCAGCGGCCATCTGTGTGCATCCTGCTTGACTTGATATATCCGCAACGATTGCAATTGCCCGGGCGTCGGGGTCTATGTTAGGGAGCGCATTGAGGGCTTTCGCGGCATCGTTCAAGGGGCCCTCGCTGCGGGCGACTATGTAAACGCGGGAGCATCCTGCCTGGAGAAAACTGCGAAGCCAATTAGCTATGGCCACTACCGGTGGCAGATGGAATCGTGTAATCTTGAGCTTACCCGCTTGCTGTGTGAAGACCTAATCCGCGTGACCCGCCAGAGATGACTGCAACCTTCCCTTTCAGCGAGAAGATATTCTGGAAGTCATCGAGTTGCACAAGATCTTCAGGTGTAGACATCTTCTTCGATTCAGCTGCTGCGAGGTTTCAAGTTATCGTTTTGCAGCGTCCAATTTCACTAGATGTTAAGATGCTGGATTGCGGAGCGAAGTAATGATTGTGAGGCAGTAAGATGGTGCTGCGGGGAAATCTTCAGTTAGGGAGCCGAAGGCGTGCGGGTTGAACCGGGAAACCGCTTGTTGGCGGTCTTGCGGCATGTGTATCTATCATGACATCAGACAACTCTAAAATCCGTGGTATCAAATTCTCTGAAAAGAAATAGTGTCTCCTGGAAAACTGGGATGAGGATGGTTGGAGATGTCTGATCAGCAACACCAACTTCATTCAGCACAGTAAAAACTCGAAGCCTCCTGTGAACAGTGCAGGCTCAGGCTGTCTTGGTTGGTCCATTTTCCATAGCTCTCAATCTCCGTCTGGTTTCTTTCTGCGTATTCTGAGCCGTAATTGGGCTAAGTTGGTACCTGTTCGCGGTCGCCTCTAAAGCCGGTCAAGTGATGGATCTCATGATGGAAACTGGTGTTGCCGGTCAGACTGCCATCATTACCCCGGATTCCTCTGAATTTTGCCCCGCGGCAGTGGGTACGGTTGCGAATGGCCCTGAACCTCAGCGTAGTGGATCAGTGGCGGACTGGAGACGGAAGACCTCCGTGCCCACTGTCAGCCCCAAAATAACTTTGAGCATAGAGGTTTCGGGCTTTCTGGGCTGTTCAGCTCTAAATTGAATTAACATTCAAATTTGGATTCAATAATCACCCGGTTTTCTGAATGCTTAGTTCCCCGCCAACATCTTTGTGCAAGATGTTAGAATCAGTCATCTTGATGATGATTTTGAAAGTGAAAAGTGCTACTCAGGTTAATAGTTTCAACCAACTTGGATGCTTGTAATTCGCCTCTTGCTAGACATTTAATTCCCGAGCTTGGAAATTGAAGCACCCGAAACTGCAATTGAACTTCACAGTCGTCGTACAGAGAACAGGTTGCTCAAAGGCCATCCTCATTGCAGCTCGACCTGGAAGGATATGTAGCTGTGGGATATTCGAACTTTGACAACAAGCTCTTTCAAACGGCTTCCTATCGTTTGGGTCCTATCAAGTCAGCTTGTGTAACCGTCCCTTTCCGCGAGATAGAATGCGTTCTTGCGCAGCACTTTCCGGTCACGTGAACGGATGTCCGCCATCACTGAGAGCCCTCGGTGCGGGGAACCGGCCCCGTAATCGGCTGGCAGGGCCCGACGACTGTGGGACTTCGGCATCATACCCAATTGAGACCGAAGGAGTTTGCCTACTTTAAGCCATGACCAGCGTTTCATGGCTGGAATGTTGGGTAAGAGAATACGCATAGATAAGGACTTCATCAAAGAGGTTCTGGCAGCCACACCAACACCAACACTGAACATGGATAAAAGCGCTCAAATTGTCGTCATCGGCGCGGGGCTATTCGGCTTATCCGTCGCCCGCCAACTAGCCTTGGACGGGTGCAAAAACATCAAGGTGCTTGATCGACGAATGCCACCAGTAAGAGTCCAGATTCTTCATTGATGAGTTCTACTAACTAGAAAAGGTCCCGGATGGCTCCAGCACCGACATCTCCCGCGTCGTCAGATTCGACTATGCAGATGAAGACTATCATCGCATTGCCCGCGAAGCTTATCTCAGATGGCGTGATGACCCCAAGTACAAGGGGATCTTCTATCAAACCAACTACATCTTGGCAGGCTCTCCAAAGCCTGGAGATGACATGGATGGACAAGACTACTGCTCAGTTGACGAAGCATCAGTTGCCATGGTCAATTCTCAAGGATGCCGAGACTACCAGAAGCATCTATCCGATTCTGACGGGTGCCCTTGCAGGACCCAGCTTCTCTGCCTATCACCACAACCAAGCCGGCTGGGCAGATGCAAGCAAGGCCATTACTCAACTTCGCGATGAGTGTCTCGAGCTCGGGATCTCTTTCATTTGCGGTCCGGCAGGCACAGTGGTGGGATTCGAGACCGATGCTAACAACACCATCACCGCCGTCCGCACACTTGCTGGACCCCAGTCTTCAGTCAAAGGCGATCGCTTCATCCTGACTGCAGGCGCTTGGGGCTCTGGACTTGTACCTATGTACAACTCGACTCTTTCCACGGCCCAAGTCTTGGCTTATCTCCCATTGACAGATGAGGAAATGGTCAAGTACCGAGACCTCCCGATTTACACTAATTACTCGACTGGGTGGTTCAATTTCCCCCCGCACGAGGACACCAAGACGTTGAAGATGGCGGTCCATGGTTGGGGATACACCCGTACACCTGGGGACGAGGACCGAAAGTTAACCCCGAACGTGTCATCTCCACCGCTGGTGTCAAAGGAGCGGCCAAACTTCGCCCCGGCAGATGGTGAGGATAGACTGCGAACAGGACTTCGAGAGATGCTCCCCGAGTTGGCGGATCGACCATTCAGCAAAGTCGCTATGTGCTGGTACACGGATACACCGACAGGGGATTTTATCATGGATGATCATCCCGACTACAAGAACCTCTTCATTGGTGGGGCGGGGTGTGGCCAGTAAGTTCATGCCACCCTAAGGGCTTTGAACCAGTATCTTACGATTTGATTATAGTGCCTTCAAATTCTTGCCTGTCCTGGGAGAATACCTCGCAAAGGCCGTGAGACGAGAGCTACCGCAGTCGTTGGCTCACAAATGGCGTTTCCGCAAGGATTATCAGAACCAGAAAGACGCGTTTTTGGGCGATGGCAGCCGTGGAGGACCAGCAAGACGAGAGCTGAGCGGGAAGGAAAGAGCCACTTACGAGTGTCGTGCGACTGCCAAGCTCTGATGAGTACATATAGACCGGTGTGGGCGCTTGCGAGGCCTTTAGATGGTAGTTCAAGTAGACAAAATGGATATAAACGTCTCTGAAATGATTGCCATTGGACCTCAGAGCAACTGAGCTATGCTGCCCATTGTCTGGGAGCCAACCCCAAAATGTGAAAAGAATTCCGAGGCCTGCAACCATGACAATCAAGGCAGAGACGGCCTGAATGGTTCAGTTCCTACCATAGCGTATGTGCTCGAATATCGTCTGAATAAGCCAGGGCAACTCGCGGTTGTGATCACGATCGCGAACATCCCGAACGAGCTAGCCATATTTGACGGTCCGACCATGAATCAGCGCGCACAGGTGCTCAATCGACTCCTCTGCGGCGAATATCGTAACGAACTCACTAATCTTACGTCTAAATCACTGCAGACTTCGGAAGATCTTGTGTTACGATCCAGGAAGAACCCCTGCATAAATATGTCGAGATCTTCCAGGTAGATGGCTTTCTCTTTCCCTCCACAGAACAACACAGAAGAACAAACACATTATCGCATACAAATTGCAATCTAGCACACTCAAACAACCATTTTAGCATCACGCACACGTTGCCCAAATACCAAACAACACAACCACCGATCAACGTTGCCCGTCATGTGCTACAGAAGAAACGTCAAGTACAATTGCATGAAGTGTGGCCGAATCCATCACACTCGCATCACCTCAAGAAGAACGTGCAGCAAGCGCCGCGAGACGGGAAGCTGCGGAGGCACCGACAACCTCGCAGCCGGCACAGTGTCGCGCGGGTACTGCAACAACTGCGGCAGACACTCTAGCGATGCCTACACTTCTGACTCTTACGACTCTTGATGGAGTTACAGTCATTCATGGAAGTGAAGAACGCTGAAATGAAGGAGCGATAAGAAAGTCGAAGTCGAGGCAAGGGAGATGTTGCGAGAGACGCAAGATGCAGTAGTCAGAAAGCAAGCAGAGCAGCAGTAGTTAGTCACAATCAAGTCGAGTCAAAGTCAGAATTCTCCATGTAATCAGTGTCCTTGAAAAACAACGTAAATCATGATGCGATCATGAGAAACGAAGAAATAGTGATGGTTGAGATGTGCCACATTCGAGGCTGACCGACACTCACCGACGGGTGGCTTCGGTAAGGGGTCAATTAAATGGAAGTAACACTGTGAAACACTAGGCCTCTTAAGTGGACCACAGCGCGACAACGCGTTCGATTCGCGCCTTCTCTTTGCCACGCCCCACCATGAAATGCGACATATCCCCGCCCGTCGTCGTATTTCCCGTCGTCTGTCCCATTCATCAAGTTCACCAGAGGACCAAGTAGCAAAGAATCGTTTACCAGAAGAGACAATGGACGGAAAGCTCCAGTCCCCCAGTACCTGGCAGCGCTACAAGCTCGGCCAGGCGCGGGTGACCGACTGGCTTAAGCAAACCGCCAGCAAATTCACGCCGAGCCCAACACCACCGGATGCAAGCGAAGGCAGTGGCTCGTCCACAAGCACGAGGACGCCCGAGCTGGACTCGGCCTCCGACAAGGTGCACTGGAGCGAGCTGGAACACATGGCGGAGACGATCGCCAACAACAGCAAGCCTGAGGAAATCCCGTGGGACCCGATCCTGGTCCTGCGGGACGTGGTGGCACTGAGGAAGAAGAGCGCCCGGTTCCACTCCAAGAAAGCCGAGGAGGACAAGACTGGAAAGTTGAAGATCAGCAATCAGCAACATGAGCATATCATCAAGGTGCTGGAGAAGGTTCTGAACGTGCTCGAGTCGGCTGTGTCTGGAGGACGCCCGAAGGAGAAGGAGGAGCCTCGGAGAGCCGGCGATCGTCTGGACATGAAGTTGCTAGACAATATGTTCAACCTTCTCCAGTTCGAAAAGCCAGGCAAGCCTGCAAAGACGCCAAAGCCGAAGGCTCCCGAGGCAGGAGAGGTAGATCCCGAGCAATCCGAGTCGGAGTCCGAATCCGAGGAAGAGGAAGAGGAAGAGGAAGCCCCAAAGGCAAAGGCCCCAGGCCGCAAGCCGGTTAAGAAGGCCCCAAAGAAGGGTAAAGGCCGCAAGGGCAAGAAGGGCAAAAAGGCCTCCAAGCCCAAGGGTGGCGCGAAGAAATCCGGCAGGGGTGGAGACAGCGACTGGGTCGACCGCTTCTCGGTGGACAGGAACCCCGACGAAGTTGACGACGAGGAGCTCGACTACTACGTGCTCATTTACTGCTTCTTCGAGGATTTCAACACCATCCGCAACTACATCGCCGAGCGGTGGGCCGACTACTTTTACGACAAGTCCGTGTCGCTCAACACCCTCGCCGTGATCACCAACGCCGCCGCCGAAATCTTCCGCAGCATGGAGAAGGAGGTCCTCATCGTTCTTCGCGATAACGGCCTCTCGAATCTCGGCACATATGACGCGATGATGGAGTTGCTCTTTTACGAGTACGGCCTGGAGCATGTTGACTACGACGACCGGCCCGCGTCGCAGGAGGAGAGAGGGGAGAAGATCTGGCGCGAGCAGCTTGACTGGCTGGCGTGGTCCGCACACTTCCATATCAAGGATATCCTCGAGCACGTACTGCCAGGGGACGTCCCGATGGTGACTCCTGCAGCCCGCACGCCACCCAAGTACGGCCCTATCACCTCCATGGACTTCAAGAAATTTAACAGCGCATGCCTATTTGATCTGTTCCCGGAGATTGCTGTAACGAAACAGTTGAAGAAGACCCAGGAGCAGCCTCCCGTCATACCAGGTCAACCGGAGATGGAACTCGACTTTGAGAAGGTACTAGAACTGCGCATGTGCCCGTCTCACTTTATCTTCACCCTCCAACTTTATCTTGACATCCGCAACATCATTGATGACCAGGTGGAAGTCGCATTCGAACAGCTACAGGAAACGGGCAAGGTTGTTGCCGAGTGCATGAGGAAGTCTATCGAAACCTGCGACGCCGTATTCACGTCGGAATGGAAGAATGAAGCGAAGCGCGATCTTCACATCATGGACTGTTACATCTTTGAGGATTTCACGTTGGAAGAGAAGGAGAGACGGGCAGACATGTTGGACATAACCTTTGAGGGGGGAGTCCCCGAATTCGAGTTGTTCCGCTGTGAGCCTGTTTGGCCTGCGTTGCTTGATTTCCGGACCAAGCTGCAGAGCACTACCATGAGCATTCGTCTTCTTACCCGAACACCTGAGCCCCTTTGGAGTGGTGTGTTGTACACCATCGCCAAGCGGGACTACCCTGACATGCCGTCCTGGCCAGAATTTGACAAGTTCTTGGCCTTCCACGGAAGGGATCTCCTCGGCTTCAAGGCCCCCGTCACGAGCGAACTCAAAGCTTCCGATGTCCTCGTCAAGCACACGACGATGTCAAATGGCAAGCGGTTCCATGTTTGGGGAGACCTCCTAGAGAAGGTCGACCGTGTTGCAAAATTCCACGAGCGCTACGCGGAAATCAAGATCTGGGAGCGTGGAAACTTGGACTATATCACTCACGTCGCCCGCCATCACCTAGGTATGCCGGTCGACTCTAGAGTCACCCCTTTCGGCATCCCGCAAAAGTTTCGAAAGCCCAGAGTGGCGCTGAGTGTAGAAGATATGAAGGACATTGTGGAACGCGTCCAGCGTACCGGCGGCATGAGCCACGTCGTCGAGCTCCTTCAGATTCTGGACGAGGTTGTGGAGTCAATCGTGCAAGGCGAATTTGCAATCAACTATTTCAAGCTGAACTGGGAAATCCAGAACTTTGTCGCTTTCCTGCGGGAGATATTGTCAGAGAAGGGACTGCTTGGGAAGCCAGATGGCAGCGTGGACACATACCTGGCCAGTGACGATAACGACGTCCTGCTAGGCGAGGCCATCAGGTCGGCCATCAGTCGCTCCGCCGAGCAGCCCCCCATTCCTCGTGTGTCTGATCGAGTCCGTAACAAGGTGGATAAAAACGACTACGATTATCAGTACAAAAAGTTTGTGACGGCCCAGGACAGGATGAGTCGCATCTATAACGAAGACTACGGTGGAGACCAGGAATGGACGAACGATGACGATGATGGCGATGTGGACAGCTATGAACGGTTCGAGCGGATCATGGAAGGCGGCATGCAGGGCGACTACGAGCTGAGTTACGATGATTTGGATAGATATTACGGAGGGTATTAGTGACGACTTCCACGGATGATCCGCGGACTGCGGACGGCGGAGGGAAACACGTCATTTTCTTCGTGCCGACTTCCGATCGACTGGACCCGACTCCACGATTGACTCAACGAAAAAGAGTCCTCAATGTCGAAATCCCAAACCGCCGACGGCGATTTCAAGGTCCCGCTCGCGCCTAGCTCCTTTCGTCGCCCGCGCGCCCCCGTCAGCCCTACCGCGAAGAACAAACCAGTTGCGACGCCACATGGAGTTGTCAGCATGTGCCTCTACGAAACATGCCCAACACGGCAAATGTCAGCATTGGATGCGTGGTGAGCAAACTTGCCCAAAGTGGGAAATAGTCAGCATGTAATCGGAAAGCTTGGTTCGACCGCCAATCGCCTACGTCGCCGCCGCGAGCGCGAGCACCATTCCGTGTTTGGCCCCGCGCGCGGCTCTCCGGCGGTTTAGAACAACGCCGGCCGCGCGGGCTTCCACTTCATGTTATGTATTCGTATGCACGCACACTCAGCGTCTCGCAGCCACAATGTGCCTCTCTGTTGCATTCCAGTGAGACCACTTACTCATCGCGTAACTGGTAGTGCAGGCGGTCTATGAATGCGGTCCATGTGGACTAGGTGTGCGTGTTTTGTATATAAGAGCCATCTCAAGAATGCCAAATATTTCATCCACAATGAATGCCAAACTCTCTCATTTCCTGTCCCTCTTCATCTCCCACTCACGCAACATCTTCACACCGCAACATTACCACCACACAGTCCAAGGACCAAAGATGCACGCCGCCATCGTCAACGCCTGGGGCTCTCCCCCAACCTACACCACGGTCCCAGACCTCCCAGCGCCGTCACAATCCCAGATCCGCCTCCGCGTCCTCGCAGCCGGCATCCACCGCCTCGTCCTCTCCCGCGCCTCCGGGAAGCACTACACCTCCACCACCCTCCCTCACCACCCCGGCGTCGACGGCGTCGGCGAAGACCCTACGACTGGCCAACGGTACTACTTTGCCTCCCTGCAATCCGGCTCCTTTTCAGAATTCGTCAATGTCGAGCGACACTTCGTCGCCAAGCTGCCTGACAACGCGGACCCGGTCACGGCCGCCGCCTTCATGAATCCGATCATGAGCAGCTGGATGGCCCTCTCCGCGCGCGCGGCGCCTCAAAAGCCAGGGTTCACCGTCGCCATCCTCGGAGCGACGAGCGCCAGCGGACGTGTCGCCGTCGACGTTGTGAGGTCAAAGGGCGCGGGCAGGGTGATTGGGATCGCGAGAAACGAGGCCGCGCTGGCGGAGATGCCGCTCGACGAGAGGATCGTGCTGAAGCCCGAGCCGGACTGGTCTAAGCTGGGCGAGGTTGACGTCGTTTTGGACTATGTGTACGGCGACGCGGCCGCGGGGCTGTTGAAGGCGCTGCCCAAGTCGGAGAGGGAGGTGCAGTACATCCACATTGGCTCTGTTTCTCGGGATGAGACGATGATGCTGCCCGGGGCGATCTTGAGGGGGAAGAGGGTTGCGTTGAGGGGTGCAGGGCCTGGCAGCTGGACTATGCAGGAGTATGCGAAGGAGCTTGGGGGTATGGTTGAGATTGCGGCCAAGTTGGAGAGGAAGGGTGTTGCGGTGGAGGCGTTCAAGGATGTTGAGACGGCATGGGGGAAGGCGCGCGTTGGCGGGGATCGGATTGTGTTTGTGAGCGATGATGTTGCCAAGGACGCCTGAGGGAAGTTTCTATGATGGATTCTCACAAGGTAGGAGGATGTAATATGATGGGGGAGATGTTAAAGATGGGTAACTCGCATGCGAAACGGAAGGCATGGTATCATAGCAGCATAACTTGTAGAAATTCATTTCCAATTTTATTCATCTGCTGGGCAAGCATTCTCTAACGCGAGACCCTCTGACTTGAAATCTCAAGATGCCGACGCACCAAGCTCGCCTTTCCCTTGCATTGCTCATACTACACGTCGTCAGTCACTTCGTTATTCCGCCCTGGAGGTGAACTGACCCTTGAAGAACGGTGCACCAACAGCCTGAGCAACAGCTTGTGCCACCAGCTTCTGGATGGCCACGCCGGGGTGGTAGTCATTGAACCACAGACAACTGACACCGTCGGCATTGTAGCAAGTAGCGTCAGGAGCGCCGTACGCAGTCGGGTTGTTAATGGCCTTGTCGAAAGCTGCAGTGGTGTCGACGACCCAAGACGTCACACCCGAGTTCTTGGCCTTGAACGCGGCGAGGTTGCTGTTGATGAGGTCGTTGTACTGCTTGATCGCCGCCGCAAGCTGCGCATTCGAGTCGGCGCCGTTGGCGAGCATCAGAGGCGTCTTTTGCGTGGCTGTCATGTGTCAGGGACATGGCATGAAGAGCATCGGATGGTGGAAGACTCACGAGGTACGCCCAGCAGCACAAACTTCCTTACTCCGGCGTTGTACAAGATCTGCAACTGGTCAAAGTACTTTCCCAGGACTTGGACGAGCAGCGACTCCCGGTTGCTCAGCCAGAAGGCGTTCCCAACGTCGTTCACACCCATCCAGACCCCGGCGAGGGTGTTATCCGCCGTCCAGGGCGCCCAGCTCGGCTTCGATGCCAGGCTGCGCGAGAACTCGGTGACCTGGTCGATGAAGCTCAGCACGGTGCTCGCGTACGGCGCAATGAGCGTTGCGTCGGTGGTGGCGCCGCCGTAGGCGAGGTTGTAGCTGTAGACTAGGCTGGCGTTGAACTGCGTCACCATGAAGCCGACCCAGTCGAGGCCGCCCGAGGCGGTCCAGCCCGGGAGGTCGGGGTTGCCGAGGGGGTTCTGCGGGTTGGGCTTCGTGGAGTTGATGTTGAAGCCTGTCTGGGAGTAGGAGTCCCCGCTGAATGAGGCGTTGGTGACTGTTACTTAGATACAGGGTGAGGGAGGCTTACAAGGTGATGAAGTACTTCACTCCGGAGGGCGAGCTAGTGGCCGTAGCCGTCGCGGCGGTTGATGAGGAGGTCCGGACGGTGGTCGTCGTGGTTCGGGCCGTGGTCGAGGCCGGGACGCTAACGGCGGTTGAGGTAGCCGCGGCTGCGGTGCCGGGGACACATTGAACTGACTTCATGAGTATCGAATTTTGGATTCCGTGAAGAGAATCAACTCACAGTACCAGGGGTTCTGCGAAGAGCAATAAGCCCCCGCAGCACAGCTCGTCGCCCCCGTCCATCCCGTCCCCCCACACTGCCCCCACAGCAGCCTGCGCGTTGGCAGCGCCAGCAAGACCGACCGCAAGGAGAATCGAAGCCGTAAGACGAGCCATCTTGGGGAAATCTGAAGACGAGAGAGGGGGAAGACTCCTGGCTTGACGATCAAAGGCCAGATTAAAAAACAATTTTCAACGTTCATCCCACCGGCTTTATATCTTCCCATCGCCTCATCTCACCAACCGTCCATCGCCGGCACCGCGTCTCCGGAGCCATTCCCAAACCGGGATCGTCAGCTGTCACTGTCACCCCCGCCTCGCCGTTGATGCCGGTCCATTGGCGGAAAAGATCAGGGGCAGCACGGAAGCGGAGCCTGTCGTGCCCTGATTAGACCGCAGAACCCGGGTCCGTGGATCGGTTGGTAATGAGACGAACCTGCCAGAGGAACGAGGGGAAGCTGGGTTGTGGGTTGGGTAGCGTGGTGTTCATGCGGGTGCGCGGAGGGAGGGCATCCCCGACCCCAAAGGGGAAACGCGGGGGATCCACTTTGGTTGGCACCGCCGGGTGAGCGGGAGCTTGAGCGGACGTCCTGGATTTCCGATTTAATTAAACGCCGTTGTGTGTATGCTTTTCCTCTTGTATTTGAGTTTGAAACGGCTTGATTTGTTTATCAAGCCTGTGTCGGATCCGAAGATGGCTGCGGCTCCGAATGAACCAGGGCAGCCGTTTAGGCCGCTTACATGTCTCTACTCGCTTCACATTCACGGTTTCAGGTGAGATCGGTGCCCATCCTTCTCTTTGAATCTGTTCGAAAATGGGAAAACCCGATGAAGTCTCATTCTGCATCATCTTCTGCCGAGTGTCATGCAAGCTATGTGTCGCTCGGTCTGTCTCGTAGCTGCCCAGAGCTTTCATTAACAGCGCAAGCTCCCCGAGTGGTCTGGTGTTCAATAATACCAGCAGAAGGGTTCCTAATGAAATTCGACCACGTAAACGTATGAGTACGCTCACAAATTCATGACGCAATTACATTCAAGTCGTTTGTTTTCGAGCCCATGCTACCGAAGCTTGTGAGTGGTTTGCCCATGTCCAGTATGAGTCCATGCTCACGGTATCGGCATTCTATGAGAGGCTTTTGCCCTTGGGGATATTGTATAAGTCTCTAATCCTCAGTCTCAACCCTAGCAACAACTTCACATTGACTCTTCAGTTATCCCCATTGACTCGAGGACGTTCAAGAGAACCTTTCTGCACTGCCTCCGGTATTCACACGCCATGAGCTGATTTCTCGTCGCCTGAGATTCCTCCAGCTCAAATTCAGATTGATCCAATCGTTCCAACTCCTGGAAGATCTTGTTTTGGATGATTGCCACAGTCTGCTCCAACAACGGCGTCGAATCCTCCGGGACCCGACCCGTCAGAACCATCCTTAGTCGCTCCTGATTCACCGCAGCGCCGTCGACGCCATCCGGCACCGGCAGCAGCTCGTCCCGGTGCTCTCCGTCGTCTGCGCCAGGATGAGATCCCAGATCATGGTGTCCTGCACATGCCTAAACGCAGGCAGGATCTTCTCAGCGTCGACGTCAGGTACCAGCTGCACGAACCGCGCAGCCACAGAACTGGGGTGCGCCACCGGTCGAAGGGAGATGAGATAGTCCCTGGGCTTCGTCGCCGACCCAGCACCGACCTCCGCCGATGGTGCGGCGCCTCGCTTCTGGACGTGAACGTAGTCGTTATGCAGACCCTCTGATTCGGGTATCCGAAAGCCGTAGGCCAGCATCAGTTCGGCGTTCGTCTTGTTGGTGCCGTAGTTGTTGTACACCTGGTCGCCGGGGCCGTAGGCGTCTAGCGTTCGCAGCGCGCAGGTGTCGACGGCGTCTTCCGGGTGGTCCCAGCAGATCTTGGCCAACGTCGAGTGGTTTCCGACGTCGAAGAGAGGGAGGAGGAGGGAGAAGTCATCGATGGCGCAGCCTTCTGGGAGGGAGAGGGTGTGCTGTCGGCTAGCGGGGATGACCAGGGACGGGCGGAAACTCCGACTGGTGAAGATGCAGTAGGCCCAGTTGTAGAGGAGTCGTGTGTAATCTTTACGGACGGGGTCTTCGCCGAAGGCAGCGATGGCTTGTTTGTATTCCGACTTCAGGCGTGCCTTGATTTCGGTGATGGCAACGTGGATGTTGGTGTCTTCCAGCAGTTCAATGTCGTCGGATGGCCAGAGCGGGGGCAGTGCCCATGACTGGAGGTGTTCTGGCTGTGGCAGGGTCCTGATGTAAGGGTACCAGAACGAATCCTTGCCAAGAAGGTACTGGTTGATGAGGAAGAAGCGACCAATGACATGTGGAGGGACGCTCGCGAGGAATGAAGGTGGGAAGGGAGGTGTGTCTTGGTGGTGGAAGCCTGGATTCGAGGTGGTGGTGGCGTTGAGATAAGATAGCGTGAGACCCAGGGGGCAGGTGACGACCGTGTCGCCGGGTTTGACACCGGCACTTACTGGGGAAACACGGAATGAGTTTCCCGTCGCTGGATCATTATAGATTTCGACTGATGGGTGGAGGGCGGCCCCGTGGGAGTTCGCCCAGGCCGTTAGCTCGTCCATCGTGGCGCTCCCTCTAGTCTCGGGGCAGCCCTGGATCCGGGGTTCTGGGCCTTGTGAAGGAATGTGAATGAGGGACTTTCTGGATGACGCAGCCCTCAAAAGCTTAGCTTCCTTAGCAGCAGTTGAGTGAGACTTGGTGTGAGTGAACGGGCGGCCGACGTTGGAAACTTTTTAAACCGCTTCACCTTCGGCGGTGCGGGGTAGAAATCAAGGTGAAGGTGGGGTTCACGGCCGCTCACCGAGACAGTGGGCTGGATGACGCTAACGGTGGGGTGAAGCGCCGGAAAGGGGGGGTGAGATCGCTGGACCAGACCAACAGATCGGAGACCCCTTGATGCAGGTCCATCCATCCCTGTCAACAGTCTCTCACACCATCAACTGGCGCTATTTGACTTGTGTCAATAGAAGCATTCTGTGTCTCGGTGTGCCAAGAGATCATTGGGCATATTTGACGGCGAGGAATCCATGGCGCGGAACAGTCGAGGGCCAAGCCCTTTGGAACCCTCTTACACCCCCCTCTGCGTAATTACCAACATGCATCGACTCATCGAGATCCCAAGGCTGCGCGGATTCGCGCCTGGGCTCTCGGGGGTCAAACAACGACTCGAAGCTGGATCTCACAATTGAAGGCAAGGTGATAGGCTCATAGGGTGATGCGAAATTGCGCAGCAAGGTGCCGTGCACGGATTACTTTGAACAGAGTTGCTAACTAACTAGGCAGCAGTATGTCGCTTTGTGATTCCTACTGTCCTTGCCATCGTCCCTCTTCGTCGTCGTCCATCCTCCTCGTCATCCTTGCCGCTGTCCTTGGTGGATCCAGATATCGTCCCGGCAGCTAAAGATGTGCCCTCACAGGATTGTCACTTCAGCCGATTTGGGGAGATTTCTAGAGCTGAAACCAACCTCAAGGCGGAATTTTCCTGCAGGAACGCGCCAGGTCTGAGCAGTAGGATCCCAAAAGCTGAAGTCTCGGCGGTTCAACTCAAAAGCCACTCCCCGGGTTTCGCCGGCAACGAGCTCAATCTTCGAGAACCCCCGAAGGACCCTCACAGGCGTCCCAGAGGGGGCCGAATCGGCGGGCATCGACATGTAGAGCTGGACAACGGTTGCGCCGCTGCGGTCGCCAATGTTTGACACTTGAATTGTTGCGTTGGCAACCGGGGTGAACAGTTCGCTCAGGGGTATCGACGAGCCGTTGCTTGCGCGAGCCAGAGATGTCATGTTATCTGTCAATGCCTTGACTGAAAGGTCTGATGCGAGTTCAAACGTTGTGTAACTGAGACCGAACCCGAACTCATATAAAGGATCGATGCCCATCGCATCGAAATGCCGGTAGTCAATCATCAGACCCTCCGTGAAGTTGGATTGCCAGGCAACGGGGGAAGTCACCTCATCACTGGTGAGGTTCGTTATGGGAATGTCATAGTCCGCTTCCGTCACCGGTATGGTGTACGGTAGTCTACCGGACGGATTGACGTCGCCCCAAAGGACATCGGCTAGGGAGTTGCCAGTTTGCTCTCCAGGCAGGTGGGCGGCGATGATGGCGCGAACATTGGGGTGACTAGCCCATGGCATAGTGTTGATGCCAACGGAATGAGTAACCACGACGGTGTTGTTGCACATGTTCGCAACTTGCGTGACAACTGCCGTGGAGTTCCAATCTGCATCGAAGGAGACGCGATCAAATCCCTCTGCGGCGAATGTCTTAAGAAAGACGATACATACCTCAGGTACGGGGTAGACACTGTGGAAGTCCCCAGCAGCGAGACGCTCATTATTGAGGATGTACTGGACGCGAGCACCAACGTCCTTCGCACGCTCCTTGATGGCGTCAAGTGGAGTGACCAAGTACGTATGGCGAACGCTGCTAGACCCTCCGCCGATGTCCAGGGTCCCGTACTCGAATCCGACGTTCGTCGCAGGCGGGTCTTGATAGATGAGACCGTCAGTCAGATCGCCAGCATCGTTGCCGAAAACGCCAATGTTTATAGGAGCAATGAGAGGCAGTGTGTTGTTGACGTTCTTCAGTAGGACAGCACCCGCGGCTCCGATCTCTCGGATAAGCTTTGCGTGGTCACCACGAACGTCTCTGGCAGGCGGGTTGGTGACGAGGCCTCCCAGGCTCTGTTGATACTGAGCTGCGATTACGGAGAGCGTCGAGGGATCCAGGCTCGGGAAGCTGGTGTCATCTTGGCCCAGAAGGTAGTACTGGGTCAGGATGCGGCGGACCATCTCGTCGACACGATCCGTTGACACACTGCCATCCTCAATGGCCGCTTTGACATGGTCCCCAAACCAAGAAATACCCTGCCCGGGAACAGACGTTCCCGGCATCTCCAAGTCCAGACCAGCGTTGATAGAGGCAGCAGTCGAGTGCGTGGCATACCAGTCAGACACGGTGTAGCCCTCGAACCCCAGTTCGTCTCGCAGGATACCAGTCAAAAGCTTCGAGTGCTCACAGGTATATGTCTGGTTGAACCGATTGTAGCTGCACATGACAGCGGCTGGCTTTGCGTTGACGGCGTCCATGAAAGGCCAAAGGTACAGCTCATGCAGAGTGCGATCGTCCATATTAGTAGACACAGCGTCGATGTTGGATCCATCCGGGAGAGTCACGTTCGTTCTTTGCGTCTCTTGCTCGTTTCCGATGAAGTGCTTCGTGATAGCCTGCACGCCCGTGCTTTGAAGGCCTCGAATGGAGCGGTCCATGGCAATGCCAGTCAGATAGGGGTCAGGTGAAAAGCCTTCCCATACGCGACCGCCAAGCGGATGGCGTCCAAGGGGTCCGGCAACGGGGCTTGAATCTCATTTTTAGCATTGAGGAGTCCGAATACTATTCAATGGCAAGACTTACCCCAAGCAAGCGTGCATGCCCTTTGCTCGAAACTCCTCGCCAATGGCAACCGCACGTCGGTACATTAGGTCCGCATCCCATGTTGCAGCGGCCGTCAGGCCAGCCGGAAAGACGCTGGTAAGGTCGGCGCGGTTAACCCCAGACGAACCATCTGAGTAACAGATGCCAGAGAAGTTGACTCGTGGGATTGCACCAATGCTGCCGATGCATCCAAGACCAGTCAGCGGGTTTGCACCGGTAACGACTGCGGTCTTCTCGTCGAGGGTAAGTTCTGCCAGAAGGGCATTCGCCTTCCCAACTGCGGTGTCCCAGTCAACTGTATCGCTGTCAGCATCAATTCACATGGCCTTTGCGATGCTCATTCGTCCAAGCGGCGTACCGGGGGAAGCTGCCGCAGAGACAAGGCCGGAGTATAGGAGAGTAAGTAGAGTAGTTCGATACATGTCGGTTGCCTGTGGTTCTCGAAGCAGTGATCGAAAGTGAGTTGAACGTAAAACGCTCCTTGGCGAACAACGCTTTTAAAGAGTTTCTGCGGTTACATTCCGGGTCCCCAAGACAGCAATGGGACCTCCTCTTAAAAGATAGATTGAGTACATCGGCAAAATCAGAGTTGCACGACTCGGTGGCCGCCTCCACAGGGCTGTTCTTGGCCCGTCGGCGATATCGAAGATACGTCCAGTGCTAACGTGGACGTCCCAGAGCTGGCAAAATACCGATCATCTAGATATCTCCACATTTGCGGCCCAAATACACGTATCTGCACGGGCTCGTCTACCAATCCCAATGTGGTAAAGATTCAAGACGACCTAACTTGGCTATGTCTCTAGGGCTACATTTCCTACGTACTTACATCAAATTCAAATTGTATCTCGATCGAGAACGGCGGGGTCTAGGGATAAAAGTAGTGAAACAATAATAACAGAGGCGGCGAGGGACGACGATGATGGAAGACGATGACGGACGACAACACGGACGACAATTACAACAACGATAAGGACGACAACGACAGTAAGCCGGAGTAAAGAGCCACAGGAGAGGAACCTAGTCATTCTAGCATAGGAGAAATGCAGGGTTCCAAATTTCGGCGTAGCCCGCAGACCCCGGTATACACGTATTTCTATCACTGCCCCATTCGGGCCGGTATAAAAGTCGAGGGGATCCTTGTCGGGCATAGAATACGGATCTAAAGGCATATCAATGTCAGCCACTTCCAGATTTAATCCAAAAAGTACAACATCGTGTCGTCCTCTCGATGAATCCGCCTAATTCTCGTAACGGGACACAGGAAAACACTCTGTAGTGGAGCTAATCTTGCACGAGATGGAGTCGAGTGCCTGCGCCGACATACCCCAGCCCCCAAGCGATTATGCCGACCCGGAAGAAATTGGTTGTCACAATCTTCAGAATTTCGGCCTCTCATTCCCTGTCTTACGTCCACTTCACTAGCTTGTGATGGGTCGGTGTTGTCGAAGCTGTTGAACACACGTATCTTGACGGTCCGCGATGACTACCTATGTGATTAGCTAGTAGAAGTAATCGGCTCATGCAGCTCCCATCAACAAAAGTATTTAAGTCCTTGTCTATCCGACCATATTTCTCGGCCTCCTTTTTTCTATCCTCATTCCCCATCAATGTCAGTCGTTACACTCTCTTTGACGAAGCATCTCCCTCCATCAATCATGCATTCCAACTTGCTTCTTGCCTGTCTGTCAGGAGCGGCCACGGCCACCTCTCTTCTCAGCTCGGGCAACCATTCTATCAAGTACTTTGAATCGCTTCCAAGCTTGAGCATCGGGGCAGATTGTGCTTGCAGCAAGCTGTCAGCGCAGTTTGGCGACCTTCTCCTGGATATCAGCTCGGACGACTACACCACCCAAGCCGAAGACTTCTACGACATCCGTGCAGTACTTGAGCCAAGATGTATCTTCATGCCGACGGACGCAGATCAGGTCGCCTCAAGAGTTTCCTTCCTCGCGTCTTGTGGCGCGCAGTTTGCCATCCGCGCGGGAGGCCACATGAATGTTAGTAATTGTCACTTCTCTTCGCATGCTTTTCGGGTACTGATGGAGATTTTTATTCAGTTTCCAGGATCTAACGACATTGACGGTGGCGTTCTACTTGCACTCAACGGATTGACTGATATTGAGATAAGTCCTGACAACGCGACTGTCGGCGTTGGCCCGGGAAACCGCTGGGTAGACGTTTACGAAGCCCTTGCACCGTACGATCTTTACAGCATCGGGGGCCGCATGAAGACGATCGGAGTGTCTGGTCTTTCACTCATCGGGGGCTTCCATTATCTAAATAACAAGTATGGCTTCGCGATGGACAACGTTGTCAGTTACGACGTTGTCCTTGGCAATGGGACCATGGTAGTTGCGAACGCAACCTACAACACAGACCTGTTCTGGGCATTGAAGGGGGGCGCAAACAACTTTGGAGTCGTGACAAGATTCGTCTTCAAGACCTTGCCGATTCCAGAGATCAGCACCACTCTTCAGGTTTTCAACGAGTCGGTGATCCGAGAGTTCATCGACGCTACGGTTGACCTGGCAAAGCACCAAAACCCCGAAATAGGCGCGGGTTCGATCATCACCATCACGTATAACACCACCACCAAGAGCATCTCGGCTGTTCTCCGAGGGGTACAGGAAGGCACCGAGTCGCCACCATCGAGCTTCCAGAAGTTTTCGGACCTGCCGTCCGTCTTGACCCAGAATGTGGTTCAACGGCCGTTAGACTGGCATGCTCAGTTAGACAGCCCATTCCAGATGTTCCGGTATGTCCTCATCTTTCATCGACACACGTCTTCGATCCAACTTTCGGGACTCGGCAACTGCTCTCCGCTGACCTATCGCTGCCACAGTATTCAATTCGGTCACAAGACTATGAAGGCCGACGCAGACCAGCTCTACCGTACTTACGAGGTCTGGAAAGCAGCTGTTGAGGACATCAGTGACGTTGAGGGTCTCATCCCCACTCTTGTTCTGAACACGATGGCGCCAAGCGCTATGAGCGTAGCTAAAAACAACGGCATCGGGAATGCTTGGGGCTTGAATGATGACGAGGCTTTGATCAGTGAGTCAGGAGAAAGTCTGTTTGGTCGGATCGCGCTAATCTCATGTGACACAGTCTGGCAAACATCCACTGCGTGGGACAAGGAGGAAAGTGACCTACGCGTCACGAACTTTGCCCGTGGAGTTCTCGACGATATGCATGCGGAGAACGTGGCGAAGGGCCTTGCGTCGGAATTCATATACATGGGTGATGCAGCGGAGTTTCAGAATCCGTTTCTTGGATTCCCAGCGGGGAACATTGAGAGAATGAGGAATGTGAGAGCGGCTTATGATCCGTTGGATGCTTTCACCAGACAGAACTGGGGCGGCTTCAAGCTTCCCAGAGCATGAGACGAAGGTATGAGGATGATCCATGATTAGATCGCGGCACACATGGATTGATTAATATGTAGTGGTGATTCTTCAAGCTGAACATATTGAGGCTGTCTCCCATCGCAGCATGATTAGTGCCTTGTTCGTCAATCACTCAGAAAACCGAAACACGAAGGGTCGATATCACATTCAATGTCTCTCTAGGTACCCTGGTATGTTCTATCTAACTTCGAAAGAGACAAATACAGCATATGCTGAAAACTTTTGGGTCTTCAAACTAGACATACCATTGCCTCCCATGAGTGAGTCTTCTAGGCTTAGTCCTCTACAGTAAGTAGTCCTCTAAACTGTCTGTATGTTCACTCTTTAGCTACTTAAACAATTTTTTAGTTTGATTTTGAAGGAAATTAAAGTAGAAGTAGGGTACAACTAAGTATACGCCTCATTTAATAAGGGGGGCTTACCTTAGATTCAATAAGAGCTATTGGTTAAAACATAGTATATAAGTTTACGCCTGCTATAAGCGCTATCTCGATAGCAGTTCTATCCTCATTACCACCCTGGTATATACCGAAGGTGATGGGGACCTATGTACCGGGGCTGATGGGGACCTGTCGGTTGTATGTTAATGTCTTTGTCGGCCACAGCTTTCTTCCAGTACTTGTCGATCCTCACAATCCGACCGTCTATTCCAGGCTCGTCCCACTTGGAAAAGACGCTTCTTGTGAGAGGTTTCTTCTTTCTCGGCATCATTGCAGACGCTTTGCGATCAGGAGAAACCAGCTCACGCACGTCACCTGCCTCACTTCCTTCCCAATCCGACCAGAATTCTAACGGGTCTTCGCCCCACGCCTCCTCACCATTCCGCTTTTTAAAATGCCACATTGCGGGTCCTTCACCATCGCCCGCCCTGAACCGTTCCAGGTGCCGGAGGTGCGACATGTGTTCGCGAGCATACATTGGTCGCTCGTCATCTTCCCAGGGCACCACAGGCTGGCCTGCCGTGATGTCGTCTTCTGTGATAGACTCCAGCTCATCCATATCATCATTTCCTGGTTCGTAGGACCCATCGCTATCAAGGGACATGTCGTCGTCGTATGTTTGGGCCTCCTTGTTCAAGATGCTTTCTACCCTAGGTCCAGTCCGGTGAATGCGACATCCTCCGCCATGTTCCAGTCCGAAAGTTTCCAAGTTCAAATTTGGAATGTTGCTTATGAATCCTGGTGGCAAGCGGTATCCGGGAATCATGTTCAAGTGAAGGTGCCGCAATGTATCCGCATGCTTCTCGAGAAAAGAGGCCAACCCATTTAGGGAGAAAGGTACTCCGTCCAAATACAGCGATTCCAGCTTGGGTATGTGCGCTAGGGAAGCAAAAAGACACCTGTTTGTCCGGTCCAGAGTCACATATCTCAGTCCTTCGGGGCTAGGCACGTGTTCCGACTGGAGGTTGGGGATCTCTTGCCCGACAATATCAAAGCAGAGCCGTAGGTCTGACAAATTCCTTGAAACACCGAGAATCTCATGTATATGGGCCATACCGTCCGGATTCCGATTAAGACAGCAGAAATGCAGGCGTTTGAGAAGATCAAAACCATCCATGCCCCATAGCCAGATGTGGTATTCGATATGAACGATGTGAAGTTCATCGATAAGCGGTCCACCTGACCACTGCCGAGAAGAAACGATAGCTTCCTGAAGGAAACGACGGATTCCAGAGAAGTCTAAGTCGAGATTTGACACCTCGTGGCTCTGGAAGAGCTGAGCAATAAATGGGTAGCCGTCGACTGAATCCTGGAGCGGTCGGTCGGGATGCATAGGCTCCGAAACAAACGTCGATACGCCTGGCATGGCGCGCAAGGAATCGCAGAAAGAAGGAAAGAAGTCGGCCGCAATTTTCTCGTTCGCCGCCACCGAGCTGCCACTGTACAACCGACAAGGTTGAAACGCAACATCCAACTTCCACCAGAACAACGATGCCGCTTCGGCAAACATTTTATTGCGCCATGCGTTTTCCTTTCGAGATAAGTTCGGCCACGTGAACTTTTTCCGGTTGTATTTGCCTTTGCGATAGTTCTTGAGGCGACATTTAGGAGGCTCTGGACCGTCCGAGAACTCCGGGTGCCTCCCCGGACCATAGAAGAGGCGCAAATTGGACTCGTTGCCAGGCAGCTCGTACCATACGACTGTGCGAACAGCTTTGGCAAGGTGGGGCGTTGCGGCTATGTTCAGGAAGGACTTTCGATCTCTCCATGTTCTGGAGATGCCAATGCGTTCAAATAGTCGATCGGTTACCAGAAAGGCAAAAAGTCGACACGTTTGCCGGAGTGCCTTGAGATCGGGTTGGGTGAGGCTTTCGTCTGCAAGAATGGCCTCAAAGATCTCTACTGGAAAGATCGGGGACCTGTTGCTGCTGTGACGAATATGCGAAGGTAGTGCGAATGCACCAGAAAGTGCATTTGTCGCGTCAATCTCCATCGTCCGATCGTTGTTCTTTTGCGTATTGTAGGACGATACGACTTGATAGTTCGTCGATCAGAATTGGAGGCTTCATTCAATGTTTCAATACACGTCTTAAAATATGAGGTTTGAGTCACCAACAGCTGTAAAATTTCTTGGCCGCTGCCTAATCGTGACTTTTTAATGGTTGTATCCACTGCCATGCAGTGAGATTGAGGCCAAACATCCTGGGCCCTGCAAAGATGCATGGCTCGCCATGCTCACCCCGATCATCACGCGACTTTAGAGCGGTGAGTAATCCGGCCGCACCTAAGTGACAGAGTGGCGAAGGCAAGTCGGAGTACAACGGGGCCAGTTGTCGGGTTTTGCGACATAGACCGAACGGCATCGTGGGTAACATAGTGGAGGAACTGAAGTCAGCCCGGACGTGTTTCTGTTGGTGGCGATTGTAGAGACAATGAATGCAACAAAAAACTTCTTTCTCGTGGACCTTTCCGTATATTTACGGCCAAGGAAGGCCAGTGACACTTAATATACACCATATTTCTTGATGCTTCTAAATCTACGTATGTAAACCCACAGTTAATTTCTCATGTTGTTGAGTTGGTTTTGACAACATCGCAGCTGTGAACTCAGGGTTGTGAAGTTCTTAATGCTGGTCATTATACCCTAGCAATCCCGCACGCCGAAAGTAAGCCGCAGCATTCCGCCAAGGTATTTCTCGAGACCCTTACTCTTTCGCATTCCTTTTATCATCCTTGACATTGCACCTAGGCCTCTCCTGAATTTTGGACCTGAACCTCTGGTACTACTGGCAAGAAAAAGTACGAAACGGCAATGCCGGGTGATGATGGCGCCGACAATGACGACAGAGGACGACGACATGAGACGATGGATTAAGACGAAGAACCGAATAAATAGAACTTGACAACAAAGTAAGCTTTTTAGCAAGCAACCTTGGTTTCTCGGGAAGCCCATAACGGTTAACCAAAGTTTTACAGCCTAAAAATGATCCACAATCTAGATAAAATACTAGAGATGAAGGATCAGTCAGGCCGCAAACATCAGTCTTTCACAAATCTTGCTCATTCTTCATCCCAAATATCTTTTTGAAAACCACCTTTCGCTGCTCTGGGGCCTCTCACGATGCCTAACGTCATTTCCCAAGGGATCCGACGCCTAGTACTTCGATCTTCAAAGTCTCCTGCACCTGAAGAGACCCAATCACACAACCCACCCGCTAGGGTAATAGAACCAGTTCCCGAAGGCTACACAGCGCCAACAGTTCGGGCGAAGAAAGGGCATTTGCGAAATGTCTTCCGACGCTCTCGCAACGTTCGGTCCAAACCTGACCTCGTCAAGAACCCCAGAGTAGTCAACGGCTACTTCGTCTCTGGATACGCCACGATAGAAATCATTCCAGCCGAGCTCATTTTGTTGGTATCTAAAGATCTAACTCTTAAGGATCTTGCGATGTTGGCTCTGACTAGTCGAATGATGCTCTTCAAAGTTGGACGGCAATGTCTCATCGATTTCAACTCGAGTATGAATGCACGGAAAAGGCTCCTTTTTCTCGAGGAATTAAAGCGGGAAGTGCCCAGCATGAGAGATATTCTTTGCTATCGGTGCGAGGTCTTTCATCCACCAGAATCCTCAGAGCCACCTAAGTATTTGGAAGAAAGTGGTCGGCGTACGCGACCTTGCTGGGATATGCCAAAATTCATGGGTTCATTCCACAGGAAATACTCATCTCCTCTTTTACCACCCAAAATACACTTGAACATGATTAGGGCTGTTATGAGATCATATCGATATCGCCTGAATACGTACAGTCTGGAAGATCTATCTTCCAAGACTCTGTTTACACGCGCCAACCACGAAGCAAAAGCCTTGCTAGTAGCAAACTGCATCATAGCCAACGGAAACCTGTTACTTCGAACTGTTGTCACATTGCTACCATCGAAACCGAAGGAAAAAGTACGAAATGCAGTACCCTACCTTTTCGATATCGTCGAAGACGAGCTGAGCCTTCGTCACATCTGTCCTCACCTCAAGTGGCGCGAGATATTCCCACATATCTTTATGGGAACACCACCTGACCCGCCATCAAACAGTCTCACAATGCGGGAACCCATGGATCACAGGTATGACGACGTTTGGAAAACTGAACGTATGGCCAGAGCAAAGCGAGGACGTTCTGTCATTTGCGTTTATTGCTCCACGGTTTTCAATTACAGTTGGAGGGACTTGGCAAAGAGTGGCTCTAGAATTGTCTCACTCGTTTCTTACAAGCATTTGAGGGAAACAATACATGACGTCTCGTTCGACAGACAGTGGAATTGTCACATGAATGAACCTCGTATCTACAACTCCTCCTGCCGCAAAGTCTCGAGCTTTGGGATGTATGCCCCGGCCACATGGATTCGTGCGACAAAGGATATTCCGGAGTTTGATACACGAAGGTGTACACTCGAAGCAAGGTGTTTCGAAGGATTGGATACATAGTAGCGCCAGGGCAGAAATCGAACTTGCAAAGTTTCCAGTCAATGAAGGAATGGCAATTCCGCCTTGTCGTTTGAACCAGAGGATTACAGCTCCCTGAAATGTGCAAAGCCCCGTCATGGCATGCGACTGGGTAACCTACTTTCATCGACTGCAGATTGGACCTTGTGGATCAAAATATGAAAGTGGACAGTCAACTACTTTCAAGGATGGCGAGATTGAAACTGGCACCAACAACATGAGACCCGCAAGAACCCTGCGGCAACGCCCTGTGTCAGTATTATCTCCGGACTTGACTTTCACCGCAGATAAAGGACCTCTCACAAAACCTTAAATCAACTTGCTGAGAAATCCGAAAATGAATTATTAATTGGATTGTGAATGATTGATGAGAACACGGGTTATGATAACGTTAGCTCCTTCAATCAGTAGTTAAAGTACAAAGTCTGGCGATGAAATAATTATCACGCAGACAAAAAGATTTGAAAGACAGAATGTCACCGTTTGATTTGACGATCACTACTCACTCACTCGAATTTTAGGGCAAGGTGCCGAAGAAATGAGCTCAATCACACCATCAAAGCCTTCAATCGTGCTGCCCGTGAGCTTACGTTGAAACTCACGAACCATCATCTAGGCCAGCGGAAGCATCGGAAGCCGTGCCGTCCCCGCCCTTCTGGCCGCCGACTTTGTGGTGACTATCATCACGCACTCTAGCGAAAGAAAGCATTTCCCACCTCAGGTGAAAGTTGCCATCACCGACTTCAGTTCTGAGTCACTGCAGCAGGTCTTATCAGGACAGGACGCCGTGCTCTGCGTCCTCGGCCACGCTGTCTTGGACAGACAGGTCGATGTTATACATGCCGCAGAGAAGGCTGGCGTCAAGAGGTTCATCCCTAGCGACTTTGGTGTTCCGAAAGGCCCCAATGATGTTCCCGAGTACCGCGCCATCCTGGAGAAGAAGGCGCAGGCTCTGGACCTGTTGAAGAATAAGGCAGAGATGAACGGCGACTTTACCTGGACATCGTTCTTCAATGGTCCTTTGCTTGACAGGGTGAGCACAGTCTAGTCATTATCGTCCCCGTCGTCTATGTCGTCTCTGTCATCTCTGCTGTCCCTATTGTCCTTGCCTGACCGAATAGCCAAACGCTTCCAGATGATCTAGTTACTAACCCGTTGATAAGTCGCTGGCTCTGTTCCCAGACTTTGGTTTCGATCTCCAACAGCACTCGGCTACCATCTACGACTCAGGCAATGAACCCTTCACTGCAATGAGCATCGCCAGAATTGGCAAGCCCATCGCAGCAGTCTTCCATCACCCCGAGGAAACGAAGAACCGGCACGTTAGCATCGCTGCCCTGACTACTTCCCAGAGAGAGGTCCTTGCCGAGCTGGAGAGGCAGACAAACACGAAACGGAAGACCACGACGGTCAGCACGGACGAGGCCAGGCGAGAGGGGCGGATCAAGCTACAGGATGGCGACTACAAGGGGGCCTACGTCGCGTTCCTTGTCGCCCAGCTTTACCAGGATGGAGCCAGGAGGTCTGTCTTGGACGGGGTGGATAATGATTTGCTTGGGGTCGAGCCGGAGAGTTTAAAGGACATCGTCAAGGGTGCACTTACCTGGGCTTAACCAGGGAACCTGTCTGAAGCAAGGCGGAATCAAGGCAGTAACTCGAGCATTTGGGTGGAACAATGTCTTTCAATTGAGGGGTTTATTGAGCTCAAGCCTTGTCGAATCCACAATGCCAGATCGTCAGAAGCCTCATCAGTCGCTGTTTCCAGGAGTTGTTGTTAGTTGGGCGCCGGCTGTTGGGCTGGCGATCATCAGCCTCCGTTGCCTGGTCGAAGCTAACTCTATTTCGTCAATATTTACTTGGGTTCCCATGGAGTGATGCGACCGCTGGTGGAGCTTGGCTAGTCGGGCTTTATCCAGGGCTGACCTAAAGCTTAATTGACTCAACAGGTAAATAGCTGCCCAAGGAGACGCCCTAGGTAAACGATCGCCGTATTCGTGAAATCATGTTGACACGTAGGGCCTCTAGTCTGCGAATATTCGTGTCAGCTTTTGTCGTGATCGGTCGCGGTCCTCTCAACCTGACGACGCCGTCAGCCGCTTGGCAACTTTAGTTCCCGGAGTGCGCTCCGCCCGGCACCTGCGGCTTCGACTTTGTGGGGAAAGCTGAGCCTCGCATCAAAGGACGAGGGGTCGTCGCGTCGAGTCGTTGCATCGGAGACGGGTTATCCAGCAGCATGTGGCTATCGCCCGATTGCCATTTTGTGAAGAACTGCTTTGTGTAGATGTATATGACTAAGGATATATAATAGGGTCCCCCTTACTCTAACTACCCCCTATATATCTAACTCCCTCTATTAACTACTTCTACTTTATAGTAATTATATATATTATTAAGTTCTTTAAACTAAGTTCTTAGCTTAAGTAATATAAATATTTTATATATTTATTATTAAATTACTTATTTATTATAAATTATTTCTTAATTAATTTAAAATATTTCTATACTTTAGTTTAATAATATTTCTTTATATTAAGGAATACTAATAGAAAGTAGTAGTATATAAAATATATTATTATATTTTTTATTTAAAGTTCTTACTATATATTTAAAAAAACTATATATTTTAAGTTAGTTTTTTTAGTAATTTAAAAAAAGTTATTACTATTCTTAAAATAATTAAAGATAGTATTAATATAGTTTAGTATTAATATCTTAATATTAAATAAGTATTAAGTTATAGTAGTATAAAGAAAGAGATATTTACTCCCTATAAAGTGATTTATATTCTCTTTATATACCCCTATAAGTAGCTATAGAGGTATCTCTAACCTAAGCTATCCTAGCCCTCGAAAATTTCTCCGCGAGAGTTATACGGCAGTTAATAAGGTGCGCCTCCAGGCGGCAAACTGCGAAGAAGAAAAGTTAGAAGGGAAGAAAGATCGCCCGATTGCTGACGGGCGGCTTCTTCTTGGGTAATGTTCGCGTAAGATGGCTCGTTGCGGGCGCGCATGTTCAGCTACGGCGCCAACAAAACCCCTCCTCTCGTCGTTGACTTGGCGTTGATAATGATGTGTGGCTTTGCGGGGTCATCAGAGTGCAAGCCAAGGAGGGGCCAAGAATAGGAAAATTGTGGCTGTGAGCATGTGAAGTTGTTCTGCTTGGGGGGCCGAGTGACGAGATAACAACAAATCAAAAACGCCAGTCAGTCAGTCGCCCAACGGGATGCGTTGAGATGACATGACGCATTCGGTGTGCACTGCCAAACTGCCAACCCCAATATTCCGGATTCTAGAGCGCCATCGACCCCTTTTTGGCTCTGCTGTCGTGCTGTCAAGGCGCTTATTGGACAAACCAGACGTCGACACAAGCTTTGTCGAAGGATCGGGTTTCGTCAGACTGGAATAATCAGCCCGTGTTATTTTGGCCCTTCGTCTTAGCAGCTTCGTCCGGTCGTCATCTTGTCTAGCTGGGCTGGCTGGTGGCATGGCCCGAAGTGTCCGGCTGATGATGTGGCCATGGCGCCATGGACCGCGCCACGACGATCCCATCTAACCTTTTTTCTTACTTGGACGAGTGGTAAGGGTAGCGTAAAAGCATCGTCAACGACCGGTGCTGCCGGTTGCCGAAGCCCCTCAGCGGTGTACTCCATACTCCCCGTCCGCGTCGAAAGACAGTTGAGGTTTGTAACAGGATGCCCAGGAGTCGGCCTATTGCCCACTTCACCGAGTTTCGGCAGGCCCCTCCTCCGGGGCACCGGGCCCCTCTCACTCTCTCGTTTCCCTGGTGCAGCATGGCCAGGCTTCGTACAGAGTGGCAGAGTGACAGAGGTACGGATACCTGTGAAACGTAAAACGCCCCTCCCTCCACCTGCGTGTTGGCGGCCCCTCTTTTGCGGGAATAGACGGGAACGTAAGATGATGAGGCCCGCCGCCAGTAGATTGAGGCCATTGGGAAAATCATTTTTTTACCGTCCCCCACGGACATGCGCTTGCAATTGCAGGTTGAGTTGAACATCCGCCCGTTGGTGAGTGCGTGTGGTAGCGTTTGCGGCGGCGGTGCGTGAGGTTCTATCTTCCGTGCTTCCAGTCCAAGACTCATCTGACATGTCTCTGCACACCCAATCCTCCCGCGCCCTTCCCGCATCGTCACCGTCATTTGATCCAGCCCGCAAGTGCCGGCGCTGGGCGCATGTCTCGGTGTCTAAGACACTCTCAACCCTTTCCAGGGCCCTCACCGCAGGTCAGGAGGGGGCTCGCCAACCTGCCCTGGCGAATAGCACGATTCGGGCCCCTGGATAAGCCTTATCGCTTCATGGGCGCATGGCATCGCATCATGGGGCGGCGGGCGGCCAATCAGTGAGTGCAATGTCTTGGTTGTCGCCAGGGAGAAAAGAAAGAGAGCCACATTGTTCACAACCATGCGCCACAGCAAAACACGAACCACCACCACCACAGCCAGAAAGCCAAGGTGTAGATCCGAGTGTTGTATCTGGAGTAAACATCCCCTCCGGCAAAGCCAACCCCCTTTCCTCGCCCGGCAGATGTCATCTGCGGCCTGGGCGGATGTGATGATGCGCTGCCCTCTTCAATCGCATGACCGCCGCAGCCACCCTGTCCACGTCGCGGCGGGCTGTTTTCATCCAGTCAGGGACGCAGAGCTGACACCGCCCATCACATCATAGCAGGACGACTATGGGAACCAGGGCAGGGCGCGCGGGCGGGAGGTTTGGATGCCGGCCGGTGCGGGCGGGTTCAGGTTCAATTGGGGATCCATGGGATCCAAATGTTGTGTTGTTGGCCCTGCATTGCACGCTGCTGATGTGTATCCGTACTAACCTAAGCTGATGAGTACTATGTACGGATACGGATACCCTCTAAGCTGTAACCTTAGTCCAACTTGTCCAAGTGCTTGCAGGCTTGATACGTACCCACCTGCCGCCTCACCAAAGCCTCCCGGCAACAACACATCCAGCAGCAGCATCAACAAGAAAATTTCACTTATTTTATTTCTCACCAGGGGGCCATGATGGAAACAAGGAGCACAACGTCAAGCCACGAAAACTTCCCGCGTGCGAAGCTCCAGTTCTTCCTTGCCTTTGGCCCTCAGACATTGCGTGGTTCGGCCCTTTTTGCGTCCCATCATTCGCAGGTTCGTCCAAGGTTTCTAGAAAGCAAGGAGGCAACACGTAAAAGCAATGAAGAGGTACCGAGGCAAGAAAAAAATTGCTTGCCAGGGCCCAGTTTAATGCCTTGTCCCGGGCAGCGTCCGGGCCAGACGGAGCTCTCAGCGCACCCTCCCGGCCCCATCCTCATTACTCATTCTAGCCCGAATTACCTCAGACGAAAAAGACTCTGCGGCCTGAAAGGAGGCCCCCTTCAGCCTTCAGGAGTCGTCAGGTCGTTTTTGTAAAATGTTGCGGCTAACGCTTGCGCGCTTGTTACGTTGTTACTGGCTACAATGACTCTCTTTCCAAGGGTGTGTGTGCCTCAATACAACGAACAACATACGTACCGCCAGCCCACACCACACTAGCCACGCTTTTTTGATGACACCCACCCCTACCTTGGTCCCTACCTAGACCTTTGCGGCCACCCAGATTCCCACCCATCTGATGGAATGGCCTGAACAAAAGTCTCAGTGACCGCATGAGTAGGGATCGGCCTGGTTCCGTTGGGCGCCGCCGCGGGTCTGATCGCCATCGCTTCTCAGATTTTTAGGGCGCCTCGTCTCGAACGATCTGAGCTTTAGATTGGTGATCACTGCATAGGGCTTCCGGCACCCGCGGCTTATATAGTGGGCTTGAATCCCTCCTCCCCTTTCGTCACTGTTCCTGTTGACCTCGTTGCTCGGCACTGCTTTCGACTTTGATATAAACATAGGGCTGCCCCTCACTTACTTACCTGGAGTACCCATCCATACTCGACACGGATTCATACACCAGCACCAAGAAGAACCTATACACACATACATCCATACCCACCACTTCTACGACATCCAATACACACACGTCCAAGATGTTCGGTCGTCAACAACGAAACTTCCCCAAGCGAAGCGGCTCCGGCTACTCCTCCTGGCCCGAGAGCGACAGCGAGGACGACATGATCAGGCCCTGCGCCACCAACTCAGAGAAGCCCGAGGCCCACGTCACCATGACCGAATACGCCCCGGCCACCGCCCCGGCCGCTGTGGAGAACGCTGCGAACCCGAGACCCTCCCTCACCGGCCGCCGCACCTCCGCCGACGGCGCCGACCTCGAGGAGATGTGGGAGTGCATGCTGGAGCTGCAGCAACAGTACCACTGCTACAACTCGACCCGCATGGAGATTGCCGCCGACAGCGAGGATGCTACGGAGATGATGCGTGAGTACAATCTCAGGTCCAAGACACAGACACGGTAAAAGTGGACTAACTGGAGAGAATAGCTACTCGCGCCTGCATGGACATGCTCAACGACTCCATCGAGTCACTTCCCGAGGAGGGCTGGAAGAAGCTCAGCAAGTACCTCGTCCCGGAGTGTGACGCGTGTCAGAAGCCGCAGAAGTGGAAGTTCTGGAAGCATGCCTAGACGCTAGGTGTTTCCTTCGAACAGCGTTCTTTTCTCCCTTCAGCGATGCGCGGAGCATAATGCCTCTGGTTAGAATGATACCCCATTGTACACGTACAAAAAGTTTGGATTTTTTTATTTTTTTTTTACACGGCAACAACTGGGCAGGGTGGGATGGACTACGTGTCCGGCGGGCAGGTTGGCGGATTGGACATGGGTCGGACTCTTCTTTCTGCGTCGAGAGCTTGCTCGAATCATCATCACACAATACCCCATATTTTAATCGGCTAGATCAATCACACAGTCACGATCTCTTGCAGAGCCTCTTTACCGTTTCCTTCGGATTACCTATTCGAGGCAAACGATGAGCTGATGATCATCATTTCGTGCTACTTCTCGTGGGACGATCCGGGTGCGGGGTCATGTTCGACGAGCCGGCCGTGTTACTCGGCCAGAGGGGTTCGATGCAACCTCCGATCACGGAATCGCGAGTTGCGATCGTCATTGCGTGCGCCCGCCCGATGTCACCGGAAACTTCAATAGTGTGCCGAAAAGCACATCAAGTCACAACTACCAATCGCCCGTGCGTGAGATCATCGTTGCGCCGTGAGTCACCGGCAGTGCACAATGGCTGCATTGGAAAACGACTGCCGCGGGGCTTGTCTGGCTCTGTCGTGGATTGTGACCAGTCACACGGCCTACTCGAAAGGGGATGTCGGTGTCGTGAGAGACTGACTAGCAGCCATTGACTCCGACAGCCCAGCCTCGGAGCTTCTTCATCTGAGGTCTGACATATGTCACCAAACCTTATTCGCCAGAGACCCAACCTTGGGCGAAAGTCAAATCATATCACCGTGGGGTGGATGGCATCCGGCTGTCTTGTTCGGGGCTCTGTTGCATCGCCCCCGGAAGACCGGCAACGTGGTCGTGTGAACTACAAGGCTGCAATCAAACCCGGCGGTCAAGATACCCCGGATGTCACGAACGGAGGTGCGGGTTGCGCCGACGGATGACAAGTAACTCTATTTCAATTTGCAAAATTCACTAAAACGCTAAGAAGGAGTCATGTGAAGCCCATCAACCCCTACACAGCCGCAGCGACCTCGACGGGGCCCTCGGGAAGTTTGCTCGCAGCGATGTTGCACTGCCGGAACAACCGAACCTCGGTCTCTGCGAACGCGCCCACGACGGAGTGAATCACTCCGCGGTTGTGGAACACCACAAGGTCGCCCTGCTCCCAGTCGTGCGCGTACACGTTCTTGGGCGCGATACCCGGCCGCTGCAGCCGGTGCACCGTCTCCCGGACCTCCGCGAGGTTCTCCACCACCGACCCGTCCTTGAGGTGCAGCTTGCGGACCGCCGAGGGATGCACCTGCAGCGCGAGCCGGCCCGTGACGGGGTTCCGCCAGCACATGGGCAGGACCTGGATCTTGTCTTCCTCGATCGGGGGCAGGTCGCCCAGGGGCACCTCCTTGTCCTCGGAGACGAGGCCGAGGCCGTCGGAGCGGGACTTGGCGCTGGACATCCAGACGTACGGGTGCGGCGCGTACTCGACCTTTGTGGTGCGGACGAACTCCTGGTCTTCCGGGGAGAGGTTGTCGTACATTGCGTAGCCCGAGACGAAGGCCGTGGTGCCGAGGGGGACGGTCATTTCCTCGCCTGTGCCGTCGTCGTAGCGGAGGGTCTGCTTGCGGCCGCCGGGGACGCGGACAGCGAGGAGGGTGGTGGCGACGGGAGGCGCGAGGCCGTAGAGGGCTGCGTCGATGTGCCAGCGGTAGAAGCGGGTGAAGTCGAGGTCGTCCTCGGCGGGGATGGTCGTGGCGTGGAAGGTGCGGTGGTGAGGGTGGCGGAGCTGGATGTTCTTCAGGCCCTCGTACTCTTCTACGAAGCCGTTGCCGATGACCTGCACTTGGGGCTGGTGGGGGATGGTCTTCAAGTCAGGATGCAAGATGGAGCGCTTCGCGTCGATGGTCTTGGCGTGGCCGTAGGAGGCGCCGGCATCCGGGTCGAAGCGCTGGGTGATTTCATACTGCGCCTTGGGGGAGACGTGGCTCTGGTTCTTGAAGACGAGGACTTGGTGCTTGAAGAGGGCATCACGGATGGCGTCAAAGTCGGCATCTGGTACATGTCAGCCTGCTGCGTTCAACGTAAGAGAGTCCGAAGAGCTTACCATAGGAGGTTACCGATTTTACGGGTATTCTCCCTTACTTGTGCAACATCATCAACGTCACTTTGTATTTTCATGCGTTCTTACCAGTGAGGTTTTCGATATCAACGTTGGAAACGACCGCTCCGAAATCAACAGCTGAGCCCTCGGCGGGGGCAAGCGGCGTAATGGTTGCTTGAGAAGCCATTGTGGTCGAGGGAGTTGCGTGAGGCATTAAGAGAGATTGTGTAGCAGTATGCAGACTTTTTCTGTCGAGAGTTGCAAACGGTCAATCAGCTTCATCCGAGAAAGGAAGACGAGGGACGATTTGGGCCTTGCTATATGTTTTTGGGAGAACTAGCGGGAGCGTTGTGGAGGCACGGAAGCCGCCGACAGCCATGCGCTCTGTTATCTCCTCGGACTGCCCCGCCTTCCTTCAGATATCAGATAAGTGGCGAAGGATCTCGATAAGATTCCCATGTGAAACCATGACAACCGCATTTCCGGCAGCAAGTCCCCGTCAGCAAACCAGAGTGATTGAAATGGCAATTGTATTATGCAAAAAGGTCGTTCTAGACGTCGCTTATCATTCATTAATCATTAACTTCCATTGGTCGTGCTTTTGTGTCAGTTCGGCTTTACCTCCCAAAGCCGAATGGCGAGTCAGCCCCGCCAGTTCTCTCCGACCCCGCGCTCTGCTGTTGTGACAAACGAACGTCCTCAACCTCTGACACGGACAACAGCGTCTGACGGCGGTTGTTTTCGCCTACCGGCCAATTTGGCGGGGTGCATCGCCGCCGGCTCCAAGGCGATGCCAGATGCCCGACCAGCTCGGTCTCCGGACCTTGGCTGAATGGGCCGACTAGCAGCTCCGAAAGTGCGGTTGCTCCGTGTCTGGATGTTGCTTCGCATGTAGAGTGCCTCATGCCTGCGTTTCCACTCGGGGTATTCTTCTAGTGCTTTTTGACCTTGTCCATCCACTCCTTGGAGGCTTTCGTACCGTCGTGTGCCTTGCGGAAGAGACTTCTCTCCCACTCATCCAGCCCGCGGAGAAAGTCCTCGCTAGAACCACCAACGCCGTCATCGCCTCCCTTGCGGGCGTGGAGAGAGATCTCGGCTGCCCGCGTGACGAAGGTCTTGCGCATCACCTCGCTCAGTTCGCGCTCGTCAAAGAGGTCGAGGATGCGAGTCCCAAGGCCGTAGAAGTGGGCGCATTGATCTCGGACGGGTACGGCTCGCGAGTCGGCTTTGAGGGCTTGCACGACTTGGTTCGACAGGGCGGGGGGCAGGTTCAGGGTGACCGGGGCCTTGGAGTCTTCGCCGGTGCTGGCGAGGGCGAGCATCTCGGCAAGCCAGAGAGGCAGAGTGATTGGGGTGCCGGCCTTGAGGGCGTGGGATGGGTTGTTGTCGAGATATCCTAGGTCGGCGGCGTCGATTTCGAATTTGCAGGGAACTTTCTTGGTTGCGTTAGCTCCTTTGCCTTGTTGCTCGTGTATGTTGGAGGGACGTGGTGCAGCGCTGAAGAGAGTGCCAGCATACCTCAGCATCCGTGAGGATGGAGTCAATATCGTAGGACATGGCGATGCTGCAACGGGTGGCGGGTATCGTCGATGTTCAGTGAAGCAGTGCCCAATTGACCATGTCACCGTCGAAGCTCGACGCGTCGACTTGCGGTGTTGACGCGCCCCGGCAGCCAGCCCACCAGACCCAAGTCTGACCCCGCCATTGATCACCAGCCACAGGTGGCAGCCAGAAGTTCCTGATGTGGCTGGTGGCTCAGCCAATGGAAGAGACTGGATTACCTAAGAATGCATAGCTGAGAGCCCAGCTGGCGGGGATTGGCTGTGTAAAGCTGGAGGTGACAGGCTGCCCCACCTTGAGTGGATGACGACATGCTGCTCTCATTCGCAGAAACGGACAGAAGGTGCACCGAGAAGCAGCGAGCCCGCTGGAAGCACCCACCGTGCCCGCTGAGAGCAGCAGCTCCGCTCGGCAACCAGTCGCAGCTTTTCTGGAGATCCGAGCTCCCACCGGTGCCCTCACGTAATAGCCGACCGAACCTCCCGCAATTGACATCATCCTGAAGCTGTCATTGCGATTCTGCTGCATTTGTCAATCACCAATTGCACGTTCAAAGGTATCCCGTCCCCCTCTATTTCTGCTCCCAATACTCCCGTTTCAGATTGGAGCATCAGTAGGAACACCAATTGACACCAGAACAGACATAGAACACGCAAAATGTCATCCACTCTCCTCCGAACCGCTCCCGTCCTCCGCACAGCTCTGCGAGCTGGTGCCGCGAAGCCTGCTGCCGCCATGGCCAGCACCAGCTTCGTCCGCGGCAAGGCTACTCTGCCCGACATGCCCTGTCAGTAGCGCCGTCTCTCTCGCTTCCACTCGCAACACTGACAATGCCCCTCCAGACGACTACGGCGCCCTCGAGCCCTACATCTCCGGCCAGATCATGGAGCTCCACCACTCCAAGCACCACCAGACCTACGTCAACGGCCTCAACACCGCTCTCGAGACCGTCGAGGAGGCCAACTCCAAGGGCGACTTCACCAAGGCTGCTGCCCAAGCCCCTCTGATCAACTTCCACGGCGGTGGTCACGTCAACCACTCCCTCTTCTGGGAGAACCTTGCCCCCGCCAGCAAGGACGGCGGTGGTGAGCCCGACGGCAAGCTTGCTGTATGTCCCCTCCCCTCTGCACTCCCTAACAAACCCGTGGATACTTGCTAAATCCCCAACAGAAGGCTATCAAGGAGGACTTTGGCTCCTTCGACACCCTGAGGAAGCAGATCAACACCTCCCTCGCCGGCATCCAGGGCTCCGGCTGGGCCTGGCTCGTCAAGGACAAGACCAGCGGCACCCTCGGCGTCGTCACCCGCGCCAACCAGGACCCCGTCACCGGCAACCTCGAGCCCCTCCTCGGTATCGACGCTTGGGAGCACGCCTACTACCTGCAGTACCAGAACCGCAAGGCCGAGTACTTTGACGCCATCTGGAACGTCGTCAACTGGAAGACCGTTGCCAAGCGCTTTGAGAAATAAGCGACGAGATGTATGCGTGTACTATAGCAGTTGTTGATACCTAACAAAAATTGACGGCGTTCGGTCAGTTAATCATTCAAGGGATGAAGAATGGGCTGGTTGACTATGATATGGCGAAACAAATGTTGTGCTTACCATGCCATGCCAGTTGAAAAGAAAAACTTCTCCGGTTTTCGAAAGGGTGATCCATCACACTCTCCGACGGAACCCAACTCTTTGAGAACCGGGGGAGGTTTCCCCGTCGCTTCTACGAACTTTGCCTTCAGTCTGCACATGCTCGGGCATTTTACCGTCGGCCCGTAAGGTCATGGGTCAGGCGGATAGCTGAGCCAACTCAAGCCTGCTATCCAAGACTTGGTTGCGGTGGACATCGACGTTCACCGCAAGTGCGTGGAGGAGTCGTCGCTCTTTACACCATAGGCTGGTGTTCTCCCACCGGCCTCTCTTCCGCTATGTTATACCTATCGTCTGGAGAGATCTCGACAATGTGGGAAATATGTAAGAACGCGTGTATTCATTGCCGCCCTCGAAAGCCCTGTTTAGCGACTCAATCTTGAAAAGAAGGCCGGAACAGAAGACTGATGACTGATGACTGATCCCTCCGCGCGCGCAACTTTCCTCGGCTACTTTCATGCGACGTCTACTTCATCGGATAGTGCCGGGACATCGTACTCCCTGCTCGCTCTCATCACAAACAACAAGGCTCCAAGTCCAGTGGATGTGCGACCCTCCAGACTCGATCTAATCGGCATTTTCAAGATTGTCAACCATACAGATGAACAGCTGGATGGGAGTATGCGAGGTAGCGTATGACAGAGCTGTCCTCTATTACAACTTCCGACCGAGTGGCATCGAACCAAGCATGCGACAGGCCAGCTCGTCTCACTGCATTTGGCCATGGTCTAGTTAACATCAGCTGTATCCTATTGAATCTCAAGGCGTCGACAGCATGAAATTGACGTACTAAGAAGAAGCAGTCCTCAAGCTTCCTACCTGAGTCAGAGTATCCTCCGGTATTTGGGGAGATGCAATGCTTCATGAGTAACAACTTTACCACGCAAAAGCCTCCAGTCGAAGAAAACACTAGCGACAAGTTGCCAATGTCAGCAAAGCAACGACGAGCCCGTGCTGCGATTGAAGCTCCCACCTAAAGCCTGTAGATGATCCCTGGGTCAGTTCCTGGGCCATCACTCCCTGCTTTTTGGGACCAGCCAGTGCGACGTGCGGACCAGACACGAGCCAACCAACAACACGATGAAAGTCAAAAAGATTGAGGTTCCCGGGTGTCAGATGACCCATGCTGCATCACGGACACCGATCTCATCGACACGCGCAATCCCCTGGAAACCCCCAGGAATCCACCGCGACCATGAGAAAGACCACATATGATTGTCAGGCCACCAGCGAACGTCACAGAGTCTTTGATGACAGTCCGGCCCCAATAGCGGCGGCAAAATCCACGGGATCCGAGGACCTCCGGTGCGCCGACTGTCTAAGCAGCAAGACATCTCGGCGGGACTTGCGAACGTGGCTGTCAATCCAACAGGCCGGCCATCAACTGGCTCACCCTCCTGACAGCCCGGATCAGTCCACATGTATCCGTGATCCTGCGAACGCATCCACGCATCGGGGTTGAGTGCGAACCTGCCACTGAGATGGACTGTTCGCGAGTCAGGTCCGCCCGGCATCCTTTGATTATCTCGTCCCCGGTGGGCTTTTCCGCAGGCCAGGTCTGGGGCTCGGGGTCCGGAAATGGGGCCGGAATGGCTTGGCAAACCAGCCTTTCGGGCTCTCCCGTTTGATTCAGCCCGAGGAACGCTGCGAACGCAGTCACCAGAAGCCCAGCTACCCCTGGGTTCGCCAAGTCCATAAAACCAAGGACAGGAACGACGGCGGCATTTCGACAACTGCGTCGAGAATCACGAATGGCCTCATTCCACAGGCTTAGCCCGCTCGTTGCGGGATGGCGCGGTGGCCCTAGTGCTCGTTCGCTTGAACGCTTCATCTGCTGAAACCAGTTTTCTGGGCGCCATTATTGCCGTTATCTTTCAGCTGTTCTGCCGATCGCCTAGCAGCCCAACGATACCTATGTACTGCCGACGTCTCGGGGCGGTCGGCGCGAACTAGAAGCATGCCATGTTTTCTTCGGCGAACGGTCTGATCGCTGTCGCGGATTGCGATGGCAAGGCCATTTCGAATTTGCGCCCGCGTGGGCGGTGTCGGATGGACGTCTGCGCCACCACCAAAACCTCTGGGTGATACAGCAGGCATTTCCGGCCTTGCCTTGGCGGATTCGAGGAAGACCGGCAGAGCTGGCAGGTCTGGACTCTGGAACGGAGAGTGTCTACAGGCGGTGCACTGAATGAGTTAGCAACTCCGTATTGGCTGGCCAGGGTTCAGGGTTCAGGGGCGGAGCAAGCTTACGCTCACAATCTCTCACACAAGACAGACCCAAGACTGAACCAACGATACGAATTGATCGGGGGAACCAATTACGGCTCAACACTTCCGTTTCCGCTATGAACAAGTACACAAAGACAGCCACGCAAGAGGAGTTTCGGTTGCTTCGAGTCTTCGGTTGTTGAAGCCTATGCGCACGCGAGGGCGATGGCTCCAGATTGCCGTGTCCCGAATCCCCTCCTAACCGACACTCTAAATTTTTGCAAAAGATCTTTTTTTTCGCTTTTCTTCAGCCCGGGAAGATGCCGTGATCGTCCCTTCTGGTTAGGCGAATGGTCGGTTGAGGCATAGGGGCCAGCCAATGGCCGCGTGCTCTAAAGATAACCTTTCCAGACGCAGACGCAGCTAACTGAGTCATGAAGCATCCCAGGCTGACGTGCCCAGTGAAGCGAGGGCCTGTGATGCGATGCTGGAATCCCCGTCTCCTCTTCCAACTCAGGACCTGCTCCGAGGGGAGCTTAATCTTAGCTAGCTGGAACTAATCCTTACGAAACGCTATGGCCTTGGGAGGTTCAGCGATCACTGAGGGCATGGAAAAGCGAATCGCAGCAGGCAGGGCGAGGGCGATCACCCAAGGGCCGGGTGTCCTCCTCGCCCTCCTCCCCCATATACATACCGTGGAGTGCTCCGCTTTTGATCAATCTTTATTCCAGCCCACTCGCAACCTCGAACCACGATTTCCCCAGCGTGCGTGTCCGCGTCCCCCCCGGGTGTCGACGACGATCCAAAGGCCACGATGAAAGAATGACGGTCACGACGACATGGTTGAACAAGCGGGCATATCTCACGGAGGACACAAACACACCAACATCGGCTTCTTTAATTTCGTCACCTTCGAACTGCTGTACGCCATCGTACCGGTGATGACCTTCATCGACCTCTTGACACTGTTTCTCCGAGTAGCGTCGATACGAGAGCGAAGGTCACGACCCCAAGCCGACGATTATTCTGCTATTCTTGCTTCTGTAAGTTCTCGGCGGATAAATGTCGATATGGATCTATCGGCAGCTGCGCTTTGGACGTTGACTGATTTGCGTGTCAGCTGTTTGCGATTGCGACAGGAGTGATTGTTATATACGGTATGCGCGTGTCCACGTTCCAAACGGATATGATGAGATCGCGAGCATTTCGGATCCGACGACTTTGCGAGCATCTCGGATAAACCCCCAGGTTCAAGATGCTGACCTCCACATGCAGGTGCCGTCAAACGCGTCACTGGTCGGCACGATTGGGATCCATGGCCTCTACCAGAGGGACCCTGGCCAAGGAGTGACTACACATGGGACACCAAGGACACTGACCACCCAGTATTCAACACGCTGTACGCCATTCATGTGCAGGTAAGCATATTGTGCCCGGTCTCGCTGTTATTCTGGTGATACTAAAGCAATGCCGTAGATCAACTACATCTTGAACTGCCTGCAAGGCGTGGGCATCGGAGTGGTGCGACTTGCGTTCCTGTTCCTCTTCCGCAAGCTCTTCCTCCACCAAGGGCGGGGATACATCATTCTGATCGACGCCCTCATTGCGGCCGTGACCCTGTTCATGCTGGCATTCACCGGGACACAGGTCTTCGTCTGCGGGGTGCATCCGACGGCGCAATGGACGAACCACGACACAGCAGCCGAATACTGCTTCACAAACGTCACTTACAACTTTGGCATTAGCATCGTCACGGTCGTCCTCGACGTGACCGTGTTCTTGCTGCCCATGTACCCTCTGCTGAGGATCACACAGACGAGTACGTCCCCAAGTCTCGGGCGTGGCCTAGTCGGAAGAGAATTTGCTGACTTGCGAACTCTAGTGAACAAGGAGAAGAGGAGTTATATTCTGGTCGTCTTTTGCTTCGGCTTCTTGTAAGTCTGTTTGCACACGCGCGTGGCTGCTCTTTCGTGCCACAAATTCTTGATCACAAACTCACACGAGGTTACTTTAGGGCCGTGGTGTCGTCCATCTTCAGCTTGGTCCTGGCTACCCCGTTTTTCCTCTACCAAGGTAAGCCGTCTTGACTCATGTAATCGACCCGTTGTACTGACTTGCCTCAGATAGTTATATCTACACCTGGTTGCGTGATCACGGAGCTGGTGATGGAGACGCATTCGGTACGCGAACTCAGCCTTTCCTTCCTTTGTCTTGAACATCACAGTCCCCGCTGAAACCACCCCTTTTTATTCACTTCGCTGACCAAGTGATGCTCTCATCCAAACAGGCTGGTCCGGAACTACAACATTTTGGTCGTACATGGAACTAGCTGTCGGCGCAGCCGTGTGCAACTTGCCGATCATATCACGATTCCTGATCCGCAGATGGTGGGACGTGTCGAAACAGGCCACCGTCCAGACCATGAACCAGATCGTAACCCGAAAATTGTGGGCGCGCGACCACGCGCCGGAATCATACGCACTACAGAGCGACACCTTGCCAATATACGTGGCAAAAACACGGTCGGGAGCCACAGAAACGACCAACAAGTCGGAACAAGAGAGTTCTGGACAAAAACATAATTACCATGGATACGTCCATGATGTCGAAAGTAATGACCACTGGCCGGAACACGAAGGAAATGCCAGGATAGGCACAGCCCTATAGCGGAAGAGGAGGATATTGCATCAACTGTTTAGCGTTCCGAATTATAATACAATATTAACTACGTTGGCGACGGCCTCGTAACCTTCAAACACGCAAGAATTCATGTGGCTACCATCAAGTTTTTAACATTATCAGGCTGACTTAACGCGTGCCCAGATCATATGGAGGCCTTGAGGCCATGTGCGGCGTTTCAGTCACCACAGCCTGGAAGCAACCATCCTCGAACACCGCGCAATGTCGCTGTCACCACTAAGTGGGACCGACGCCTAAGACGTCGTTTGAGCCGGGTTGCGGAAGCTGGGTCGTCTCTGTCATGCTATATAGCCAAGCCGTGCCAAAAGATCAGACGACCTGATGAGGCGGACGTCGTGGGCAGACGATCGTGCACCCCTGATCGTGCACGTTCAGATGAACGGCGGTGCGAGCAGCTCGGACAGTTGGCCGTATCGCCGATTGATTCAGCGCGAAACTCAGTTATACGAAATGCACGCTCTTCCAACTTCCCTGCTGCTTTGGTTCGGCATCCGCAATGAAAGATTCTCGACCTTCTACTGAAGATTCGTATGATTGGACTGAGTTGGTTTTCGGACCAATGAGGCTTTTGAGCCGGCCACAAGAGGAACACAGTGTAAACGAGCCATATCCGAAACATTTCCAGCCTTGATACCGTGCCGTTGGACGTTATGTCTCTTGATAGCACTGTATTGTAGTGCTATCCACATTACTCATCGCTATCTCGCGTTTCTGCCGACTTCGTCCGTATGGCGTGCTGAAATTGGTTTCAATGAACAGCCTCATGTTACGTACTTGCTTTAAGCCACCTGCGGTGAATCAGAAGTCCCGGTCAAATTCTCTGCTCTGGGTGTCTGTCACGCTCGGAAGCACCAATCCTTATCACGACATCCCCTCAGTTGTGTTGCCTCACTATGCCGCCAAAAGGTGCAACGCGATCGATGACCTTCACTGGGTATGAATTGTCTCCCCCAAATCTCGTGGATCCCACCGCCCGACCTGCTCACATATATCTAGGTGTTGGACTTGTAAGAAAAGAAAAGTCAAGTGCGATGAGAGACCCACAAGCTGCAGAAATTGCGAGAAGATAAAGACTCCTTGTGGCGGATATGGCATCAAGCTACAGTGGATCAGTATACATGATCCAATAAACGAGAATGAGAAGCCCCCGAGTAGCAGCAACGGGAGGGGAAGAATCCGAGTCGGTGAGTTCTTTGGTTTTGGCTCTGTACACCTGGCTTGCTTATGGAATATCAGGCAGAGACGCAGGTCCCCGATATCGAATGCACGAAATAGACGGCTTTCTGGCGACTCTAGAAGATGTCGCAAGCTCAGAAGTCTTGGTAACAAAAGGACCGTTTTCCGTGTTTCCGACGTCTCAAGCTAGCAATCATCGCGAACAGCAAGCCGGCGGTAGCTTGGACAGCACTGGTCGTGAAGTTTCTCCCTCAGAGTTTGCAACCGACGACAACCCGAACGCGGAGACTTTACCAGTTCAACCAGCGTTTGATGACACAGAGGCAGCTTTGATACCGGAAACTCTTTCTACTCCCAACAACACGGACCCACGGCAACAAGATGAAGAGGATATCGTCGATATCGTCCCCGTGCCTACCGATGTGGTGGGGCCTCTACCAGTCATCTCGCGGGAAGCATTAGGAGCTTCCTCGGGAAGCAATGATACATGGACAAATTCAACTGCGACCGGCACAGTATCATATCATATGGGCAGCCCCCTGAGGTACACAATATCTACCAGTATCTCCGGGGATGCTGTCATAGATAGACTAATGCATCACTATGCCGAGCATGTCGCAGTGATGCTTCAGCCAATTCAGCATCCTCAAAACCCATACCGGCAGCTATATGTCCCCGCCGCACTAGAAGCAGCATCCAGCCTCACTTCTCCAGCACAACTTCAACTACAAGTACCCAAGGCCACAGTGAAATCAGTCATATTTCACTCACTCCTCGCATCCTCAGCCTTCCACCTTTGGAATTGCCTACCCTCTCAAGTCAGGTATCACCAGATTGGCGCGCGACATCGACAGCAGGCCTTACTTCTACTACAATCTGCTATCAGTCTTGAAATGCCGACGGCGGAGTACAAGACTTTAATGGTGGCCATGCTGTCGTTAGTGACGATAGATGTGAGAATACCCGACCTCTTTATGCACTTGAAAATGACCTAACCCCAACAGTTCATGTCTGGATGTGAGGCCGATTTCGCTGTACATTTACAAGGCACGAAACAACTAAGGAAACGGCGCAGAAAATGGAGGATGATCAGCAGAGCAACGCAGCAGCTGAATGAGATCAGCGACTTTCTCTGCTTATTAGCTCGGACCATGACATTCTCGCCGTCGCCCAGACCGTGGTCCATGAATCCAGCAGAAGACGGGGATGATTCTGCCGCATCCCAGCATCCAATCAACTGCTGCTATGGATATATGTACGGAATCACACCTCTCATAGCAGCTGAACTGCAGGAGACTTGCCGACTGGCAGAGTATCTAAGCTGGTATGAATGCTCTCACGATCCCATTCCAGATAGCCTGCTCGAAGCCTGCGAAGCACTCGGCGATCGGCTATGCTCGTGGACTCTCGAACGCGACGGCGCTCATGAAACAATCTCCCAGGACGAAGACGGCCTCGAAATTTTCAGACACCATGCGAATGCCTGGCACCTGGCCACCCTGATCTATTACCACCGCCGCATTCAGAAATGCCGTAGCGAGGATCAGGATGAGATAGTGGCAAGGATCGCGGACCATATGCATGCAGTTGAGGACATCAAAGACCGCCCGACATCATCGTGCGCTACACAGAGGATGGCACCGATCATGTGGCCTGCGTTTGTTGCGTCCTGCGACGCGAGGGCGCGACATCCTTGGGCTCTCTGGTGGCAGCGAGCCCAGTGCTACCACATTGCCAACTATGAGAGACAATGGGAAGTTGTGCAGACTATGTGGCAAAAGAAAGACGAAATGGATCATACGGAGTTTGGGAATTTTGATTGGATTGAGGCGTTTAGGGGCATGGGCATCACTTTGTTTCCAATATGATGAGTACAGAAAGTAATGATTAAATGATTGATACTCTAGTTGTTTTCTTGAGGTCCATAAGAGGAATGGAGCATGTCAAGAAAGGAGCCGGGCCATGTCGCGTCTGTCATCATCATCGGCCATATGATGTTCTCTCCAAACCCCATGTTCATATCCAAGCCATTAGTCGTCTCCACAGGGAAGCCTGGATTAGCCACGTCTGATGCTACTAAAGGTATGGTATAGGTATCTGAGGGGCTACAATAAGTAGACTGGCTCAGGCCCTGGCCAGGTTGAACAGTTGCGCTTGGCGGCAAAGTGCTCGTGTCATCGGTGACAGGTTTGTCGGAAGCACGTGTACAGCGGGCTCGAATGTTCTTCATCATATCCCACGCAAGGTTTGAGCCGTGAGAGTTGCTCGCCAACGCTTTCAAAACAGCCATACACGTCTCAACGTCTTCTTCCAAGGTGGCCACGGCGGTATCGGTTCCGGCGTCTTGCTTGATTAGAGCAACTGCCAAGACCATGATGGATCCTGCGCAGACGAGACACGATATCATCTGCCACCAGGGATAGTTCATAACGATGTCCATGGTATCAGTGACATTATGCATCAAAGCGGCGATGGATTGAGCCTCGGTAGCGCATATCCTTCCATACTCTCGACTCCGGGATGTTTGATCTTGAGTCAAGAGATTGTTGTCAGGAGAAGTGTGGAATAAATATGGTCGGTGAATCAGGGCGCGCAGGTGGTGGAATTTGATCGCCAACATATTCCGCTTCATCCGAGTTAGCCGGCATGTTAGTTGCAACACAGACTTGACAACGTACCTGACGTTTCAGAGTAATCGACTTCTCGAACGCGTGGCCAAGGTCGAACCTCAAATATCTCGGCAGCTTTTGCTTCCACGTGAGAAGTAGCACATCGCAGTCTTTGGTGCTTTGTAGCCTGGCTGCAATATCGCGCCTTGGGTGATAGCATTCCCTCAGCACTCGGCCGATGATGGAAGAGAACTCGATGAGACGGACGAAATATTCCCCGGCACGGCCCTCTTTGGAACTTTCCGGTACATCACCGTTGTCGACATCTGGATCAAGACCGTCTATCCGCGATGGAATCTGAACATGGCAGTCATGGTCCGAGATCGCCGGTGGCCGTCCGAGTTGCAGGGCTGTGAGTCGGTCCAGGACGTACAAAGAGTACCAGACCCTGCTTCGAATCTGGGGTCGCTCCGAGCTCGGTTGACTTGAACCATGGTCCTGAATGTCGGCATGCAGGCCGATGCTCTGCGCTAAACGGACAGCAAGGCCGAGGTAAGCCCAACATCTGTCGATCTCGGATGTTGCTAGTAGGTAAAAGCACTGTGCTAACAGAGCCGAGACTTGGGTTAAAGAGCGTTCGAGCATATCGTGGCGAGACAAAAGTAAGGAGCGTTGAAACAACTTTTGATGAGCTGAACCCTCTGTCCGACTGTCGGGCCGGAACGAGTCATAGTACGCCCCAAGAGCGAGCAATGCATCTGCTGATGTCAGCAAACCATTTTAAAGTGAAGACCTTGAAGCTTTAGATACTTACACAAAAAAGAGAGCCAAGAATGGGTTAAATCCGGGGCCGGGTTCCCGTCTTGCAAGTTCTTGAGTTTATCCATGAATGGTGCTTCTTCTACGAAAGGATACGCAACGTGAATAGTTGAGAAATAGATCCCCAGAAATCCTTTCACGTGCGCCCTGTCTGGCATATCTGAGATTGGGTTCTGTAGATATTCCATCGTGGTTGGTGCATCAATGTCATAGTTGTCAACCTCTCCCGTGTCGTCTTGTGCTCCCGCATTACCGCTACGAGGAGCGGCCGTCTGTCTAACAAGGTTGAAGAAATGAATGTCGCTAACTTCGCCGACATATCTGGGACTTTGAATCCGCTGAATGAGGGCAGGACTACTGGCCGTGAGGCTGTTTGGGCTAATAGTGGACGCCGCCGGCGAGCTATCATGGAATAGGGTAGCCTGGATTCGAGCAAGACTTCGGTTGATTTCAGCCCTGCCCTCAGGAGGTACATCGACGGCGAGACATCGTAGAGCCTTTTCGCAGCGATCAAAAATATCTTGTGGACTTGCCGTAATCCCTGTCCCGGAGGGCGTTGGAGGTGGCGTGCAGCTAGCATCGCGATGGGTCGTCTCGTTACCCCATGAGCAGTGATAATCATAGCCGGCGCAGCGACCGCACACCGGCCGCTTGCCATCGCACTTCCAAGAGTTAGAAGATTACAAGCATCAAACCTGGTTTCTTGGAGCTTACCTTGGACTTTTTCGCGCGGCAGCTGTTGCAGGCGACGCTGATTCGCTTCCGCTTCAAGATGGGTTGTTCGGCCGAGTCATCCGCCATCGCCGACGGATGTTCGGCCCCGCAATGCCCGCTTGGGGAATGAAGCTCCGAAAGCACGTGCGAAAGTGGAATTCGCTAGAATCTTCAGATGTCGCGGAAGTCAAGGCAATGATGTGAAGGGCGAGGAACAGGCATGCCGGATCTGTAGGATGAGGAACTGTGAATTGCGAGACAGCGGGGCTTGGCGGGTATAACCCATCCCGCCCTAGCCGTCGGATCCGGTCGTTCCGTCATCACTGGAATGTGCTCGGCCAATTGCGTCAGTGGGTTACCCCAACCTGGTCTTAGAGGATGAACCGTCTAGACAAGAAGAAGACTTGCGTTGAATTAAATGTCGAATTTGGTATCTCTTTTTGTCTTCAACACCTCAATTTTGGTTAAAATAAAATAGGTTTATTGAAGATGCCGGCACAAAATGACAAAGCTTTCCACGACATGCTCGACTCCATTGCTAATACCGGAGAGGAAGACGCAGTCCAGCAAAACAAGCGTATCAAGGAAGCCAAATTCGCAGCTGATGCAGCAGAGCCAAACGAACAAATTGCTGCCATTGGACGGGAACTGGAGGCTGGCAAGGAAATCAGCAAATCGAGTGTGAGCAAAGCTCATAATACGCGACGCTGAATGCATTTTGTAAGCAGATACAAGGCCAATATTCTCATAGATTGACTTGAGTTGTCTCATGGCTAATGAAAACTTGGATGTACAAGCGATCATGAGGGTTCCGCATGTTATGTTAGGAAGTAGGTGTTCATATTCACCTGTCCACAGGTGTTTCTCCAATTAAAAAAAATGAGCACTTGTGTATAGAATAGTCCAAAATATACAGGAAGCCAGAAGGAAAGCTGGAAAAGTATTGTTAATTTAACGGACGATCGGCAACTATAGCATTTCAACGTGCCCCTATGCTCTTCAAGTATTCTCTCCGGAGAAGAATAAAATCTCTCTTTCACGGCATGTATATGCCCATATTTTACTCCTTGGTGTCTGAGAACAGGGTGTCAAGGACTTCCGACGATACGTGAGATATGACCCGGATATGAGAACGTTCTCTGACGAGGGAAACATCGGAGGCCAAATGTAACGCCGGACAGTTTAGTCTCTCTGCAATGCAGAGACGAGCCGGAATTAGATCCCGTGATCTATGTTAGTCGTGGTGCGGACCGAACACCGGTTCCTCCCCCGCATTCTCCAAGTGACATCACGACCAAAATCCACGCCAACCTCTCCGCTCCGCCGATCCCTCAACATCTCTGTGCCGTTTCCGACCAGCCTCCAACCAATCTCCAACTAATCCAGACCAGAACACGTGGATCTCGCGTTGCAGCGGCCATCATTCCGCTACGCGTTCACCCCAAGCTTACTTCAAATAAGATCAAGAAACGCGGGGTAACCTCCTACCTCGGCCTTGACACCCACAATCACCCCGGAATCCTGAGAGACCGATAAACTCATTGGCCGTTTCGATCTGCCGAGCCGGCGGCGGATGGGGCTCACCCCAGCCGCTGACGATGCACACGATGGCCAACCTGTTTGGTGGCCCGTGGGTTGGGCCGAACCGGCGGACAGTGATCCGAAGGTTTATATCTAGTAAATGAGCCAACCATGATGGCCCGGGGGTGTTCGACGACGAACCCTTGCACAAACCGTTTTCTGTCCTTGGCATCTCTTGTTCAGTCACAAAGACGGCTCCTCGTCAACGCATCCCCGGCCATCGCTTCCACCAAGACTTGGGTATAGGATCGCTGATCGATTGTAATTGCTGCCATCCTCCGTTGGATTGGCAAAGATGGCTGGCATGCTTGCCAACTCCGAGAAGCTCGACGTGTCGGAACTGGAAAATGGTCAGCCAGAACATTTAACGAGGAAAGATGAGATTGGGCGCATTGATGCGATCGCGACCGCGCAAGGCACGACCCTTGCGTCTTTCGCACACTTGGATGAGAAGAAGATTTTGAGAAAGGCAAGTCCTTTCATTACAACAGAACTGGCGCTGTGAAGATTCGCATGACTAATCTGTGACGCGGTACAGATGGACGTCCGCCTCATCCCCATGTTGGCCTTGCTATATCTCCTATCCTTCCTCGACCGTTAGTCAAGATTACCACCAATTTCCAGGACATTATTGACATCAGCCGTAGGCGGGAACATCGGCAACGCAAAGATTGAAGGACTACAAGAAGACCTGGGAATGACATCTGACCAGTACAACTGGTGTCTGACGGTCTTTTTCTTCACATACGCCGCATTCGAAGTCCCGAGCAACCTCTTGCTCAAGAAGCTCCGACCGAGCATCTGGCTTCCCACGATCATGGTTGCCTGGGGCACAGTGATGACTCTTATGGGGATTGTCAGGAACTACCATGGGCTGCTAGTCGCTCGAATCTTTCTCGGTGTGACTGAGGCTGGCTTGTTTCCGGGTGTTGCTGTAATTTTAAAACAGCTCGACGCATTGAAGCGGAATCTGACGAGGCTTTTAGTACTACTTGACGATGTGGTATTGCCGCCACGAGATCCAACTCCGACAAGCAATGTTCTTCTCCGCCGCGTCGATTGCTGGTGCCTTTAGCGGTCTGCTCGCCTTCGCCATCTCCAAGATGGACGGTACTGGCGGCCTAGAGGGCTGGCGATGGATCTTCATTCTTGAGGGCATAGTCACCGTCATTGTGGCAGTGTTTGCCTTCTGGGCGTTGCATGACTTCCCCGAAACAGCCACGTTTTTGACCGAGGAAGAAAGAGCCTTCGTTGTTTACCGCCTCAAGTATCAGGGCCAGGTTCAAGGAAAGTCAGACAACCGCGTCCAAGTTGCTGAGGCGGACGACTTCCAGTGGAAATATGTCTGGGATGCTTTCACGGACTGGCAAATCTGGATCAATATCTTTGTCTATTGGGGGGTAAGTATAGAATCTGGGTCATGGAAGATCGTGTGCTAACAAGGCAGATTGTCTGCCCTCTCTACGGCATCAGTCTCTTCCTGCCAACGATTATTCGAAACCTTAATTATACATCAAGCACCGCCCAGCTCATGACAGTTCCGATCTACATCACGGCCGCTGTACTTGCAGTCGTCGTCGCATACCTTTCGGACCGCTTGGGCAAGCGAAGCCCATTCATCGTAGGATTCCTGTGCATGATGATCGTCGGGTTCTCTATGTAAGACGTTGCCTACCATATCTCTAAGTTTGCAACACTAACAATTGTTTCTCACTCATAGGTGTATCTCAAGTTCAAACCCTAAGGTGGTCTACGGCGGAGTTTTCGTGGCTGCATGCGCCATCTATCCTGCCTTCCCTGGAGTCATCAGTTGGCTCTCTAACAACCTCTCCGGAAGTTACAAGCGCAGCGCCGGAATGGCTCTACAGATAGGTGTTGGTAACTTGGGTGGTGTAAGATTTCCCAAATAACATAAATCTCTTTCTTGACTTGACTCAACTGACGTCTGATAGGCCATGGCATCCAATTTTTACCGCCAGAAAGATGCTCCTCGTTACATCCTTGGCCATGGACTTGAGCTTGGCTTTATTTCTGTCGGCATCATCGCCGCCCTGATACTCATCTTCTCATACATTGGAATCAACAAGAAACGTGACAGGAGGATGGCGGCAGGCGAAGACAGCCGATGGACCGCGGAGGAACTGTCTACCCAGGGTGATAGGGCCATCACGTTCCGATATATGTGGTGATAGAATGGTTATATGCCATATCATGATCAAATGAATTTTTGGATCTGTCATAATCAAAGCATCGGAAATAGCCTGATAGCGGTTTGACCCGCTTGACCACTCGGGGCGGGGTCGACCCTGGCTTTCTGCCAGATCCACGATTACATTATGAGCCAGTTGTCGTAGACCACGTCAGCTGTGCTGTATGCGGCATAGTACAGCTTTGCATCATGCAAGCAAACAGATATGGATTGTGGAAAGCGTTGGGAAAAGACCATTCAGCGCTGAACAGTCGTGTTGCACGTGGGGCTTGGCATGCATGAACTGCTTACCTCGATATCAGTTCAGAGGTGAGATCAGGCTGTCAAAAATTTCGCTTCATCGTGGCTTACTCTCATCGGACTTCGCAAGCAGAAGACAGCCAACCCCGTTGTGAGGCAATTGCGACGGAGGCTCTCGCCTTGGCTGGAAATGTCCTTCAGTTTGTAGAGTTGGGCACGAAATTTGTCGACAAGGCTTTCGTCTTCTGGCGCAGTCCCGACGACGCACAAAAAGAGACCAAAGAAATGAGCGACGTCGTCAGCCACCTGCGCACCGTTCTCGGAAAGATGGAAATCGAGCAGAACAACGAAGAGTTTCCAGAACTGGCCCGAATGATTCAGTCATGCATCGATTTGAGCCAGATTTGAGCCAGCAACTCTTTTTGCTACTGCGACGACGGAATGTCGTCGCCCAAGAAGCAAGATGGACCGATTTGTAAAGAGCCTAGTCCACTCAACAAAGCACTTGGTCAAGAGGCAGGAGATTGAAGACCTCGAAGCTAGAATCTTCCGTCTCAGAGGAGCCATATCACTTCACACCAATTTTCAAGTCAAGTAAGAGGATTTCTCGTGACAATCAGGGTTTGGTTTCATCTTCAGCAGGCTGACCATTTCCAGGCGACAACTAGCGGAACTGAAACACAACCTAGTGAATGATTACAGATATGTGGAAAAGGGAACCTCGATCTCTGCCAACGCTTCTCTAGCCGCCAAGAAGAACCATATTCGCGTGGAATTACAGTTCATTGGGCAATTTATGAAGGAGAGACCGGAAGACCAAGGTGCCTTAAAGAAGACAGCTGTGCATGAAATAGTAGAAAGCCTGTCGAGTCTTTCTCCTCATTTAAAGCCATTCGAGAAAGCTCGGAGTCTTGTTCGGAGTCTACATTTTGAGCAGATCTACGATCGAGAGTCGGATATTCGACAGGCTCACGACAACACTTTTGAGTGGATCTTTCAGGATTCGAGTCTCGGCTTCAATGAATGGCTTCAATCAGAGCACGGCCTTTACTGGATCAGCGGAAAAGCAGGATCAGGAAAGTCAACTTTGATGAAGTTCTTGACGAACGATTCAAGAACACATCAAAGTCTGAAAATCTGGGGCGGTGGCAACCTCATTCGCCAAACACCATTTTTGGAGTGCTGGAACGTCGCTGCAGTCACAAGAGGGCTCATGCGCACGCTACTTCAAAATATCTTCCTCCGGCGACCGGATCTGTGCGGAAAGGTGTGCCCGAAGCGGTGGAGCGAAACCAGCTTGCTGGAACCACTGCCATGGACGAGAGGGGAGTTGCTGGATTGCCTGATGAACTTGGGCAATCTGACCAGCGAATGTGAAGATGGGAGGGAGTCACCGGTCAGGTTCTGCATTTTTATCGATGGACTGGATGAGTATTCCGGTGATCACGCAGAGCTTTCCAAATTGGTGCTCAGGCTTGCATCGTTTGATAACATCAAATTGTGTGTCTCCAGCCGGCCATGGAATGAGTTCACGGATGCCTTTGGCCAAAGCCGTTGGAAGCTGGAGCTTCATGAGCTGACAGAGAGAGAGACATTTTGCTTTTCACATCTGAAAGTCTTGGACAAAACGACAAATTTCAGATCTTGCGAACGAAAAGCCCAATCGACGCGGACTCTTTGATTGAGCAGATATCCCAGAGAGCTCAAGGCGTGTTTTCTTTGGGTGTTTTTTGGTTGTCAGGTCACTACTGCGGGGCCTAGGGAATGAGGACAACTTACCAACCCTGAACCGGCGCATGTTGGAACTTCCCAATCAGCTGGAAGACTACTTTGGTCGCATGCTAGACACTATCGAACCGGTATATATGATGCCTGCCGCCCGAACCTTACTGATGGTTTCCCGGGCTAATGGGCCATTCCCGATGTTGACATTTCTCTTCGTCAACCTTGAGCGTCACGATACAGGGATCAGATCAGATGCCTCCATCCCTCTGGAGCGTTGGCCGGATGTTGATCCAATCGCAAAAGAGATGTTGCGCATCAAAAAGAAACAACTGGTAGCGCAATGCAGAGATTTGCTGCATGTTTCTGCCAACTCCAACGAGCCCGAATTACTTGGTGAGAGGGTTGGGCCTCTTCACAGAACCGTTCTTGATTACTTGAAAACGGACGAGGTCAATTCTCTCCTTCTGGACAAGGCTGGCCAAGAGTTTGAGCCTTACCGAGCACTACTCGTTGCGCACGTACTGGAGATCCGAACTTTAGCCCGCAAAGCTGGCCTTGTGCATCTGAAAGATCACTTGTGCCGTTGGTTAGACGACGTCTTTGACTTTGCTCTTGGGCTAGAAGTATGCACCGGACAAACGGACGTCGAAACTCTAGACGACTTTGAACATTTTCTTACTACTCTTTTTGAAGAGTACCATTACCCCTCTTTCGAGGAAGGCATAAAGGCGTTCTTCGGGGTCAGAGAGGAGGCTTCCTCATTCGTTGCACTCGCCGCATACCGAGGCCTGAGAATGTATCCACAAGCCAAAGGCTTCGACTTTGATGAGCTGGACAAGAACGATTCGGGGTATGAAGATGGGAATGACGATGACAGCGTCGAAGGCGACTTGATTGAAGGCAATATGGGCTTTGGGAGGAAGTCTACGTTTTGGAGCCGGTTACGGAATTCGCTGAGCATTTTCCGAGTTCAAATTTCCTTGGCACATGTCGTTGGTTTGGTGTCGTATATGTGCGGCACGCAGTAAAGTTGACAGGCAGTGAGAGATAAGACGCCGATGGAGACTGTGGTACATAATGATCATCAAATATATTGCGATAAGACTAGCCATCCATGGACCCTAATGTCCTCCCTCTAAGTCTTTAAGATTATGAATTGGTCTTCTCTACGTCCATATCATTGAACCTGTCGGTGGCTTGGCTCTCGGCGTGTTGCATGACAAAGCCGGCAGCATAGTCTCCTGGTCCCCTGGCTCCATCTGGTACATGGAATCGTCGATCGAAACGAGACAACATATACGAGTACACGACAATGATCTCGAGAACGTAGTTGAAGACGTAATAGCATGCCTTCTGATGGTACCACGCCGGGTTTGAAGCAAGTCGTGGCGCCATGAAGTTGACGCCGATGCGAAAACCAGCGCCCAGGGTCAGAAGCGCGGCGGTCGCCAGCACCAAAACCATCTTCGTCCGGAGAGAGCCGCTGCCGAAAGGCTCGGCCTTCGTAGACTTTGGGAATGCGGCTGCGAGGCCAACAATGGGAATCGGGAGAAACGCCAGCAGGGCGAGATAGGTGCCGGAGAAAAGCTGGATTTGCCGGGCCTTTTGGCGAACTGAGCTGTCGAGGGTGTAGAACGTAAGAACCGTCGGAACAATGACCATGATCAGACAGGCTACGACGCAGGCATATAGGAAGATGAAGGTCATGCTGGGAGCCCGGCGCCAGCCGAATCGCGGATGAAGAGAGCGCAGGATGCGCTGGGCGAGAATGAGGTTGGGGATGAAGAGGATGACGGTGCCGGCGCTGGAGAGGATGTTTGCCGCAATGGCCAGACTTGCGTTTGTCAACCGCTCCGCCCAGACAATTCGCAAGACCAGTGCTGCTGTGCGCGCCATGGAGAAGCCGAACAAAAGCATGGACAGCACGAATTTGTGCCCGCGGGCTTGGTTGCGCCTGAATATCGTGAAGTTCGTCACCGCCGAGCATAGGAAGAATGCGATCAGGACGGCCGAGATGGGGATGTCGACGGTTGCGGTTGGAGTGAGGCCCAAAAGAGCTACCGTGGGCGCATACGGCGGGCCATGGACATTCTTCGTAGACAAAAATGTTAGGCTAAATGTGAAGGCTGCAGAAAGGCGACTTTTGTCTGCTTCTTCACTTACCTGCTGTCCGCTGCTCATCGTGGCTTACTTCGGTATGCTTCCTTCAATGGTATTTTGAAGTAGAGGTTGAAAGAGAACACAAGAGACGCTGTTCGAGGATTGAATCTGGCGGGCTTGGGAATATTAGAGGCTGGCTCACAAGCGAGCACTACGAGCACTTTATGGTCGTGATTTCGGATTTACCGACAGGAACATCATGTGGATAGGAAAAGGAGGCTGCGGAGCAGATGCGGCTACGCTGTCCGTGATTGTCTTGTCGTCGGGCCTGGAGCATTCTCCAGCAACTCGGACAAGAGTGGTTATTATGGCCGACCATCGACCAGTCATGACATGGTCAAAGGGAACCAAGAATGCAGGCCTTGATGAGGGACCCACAATGAGCTGGAAGGGGGCTGATGATGGTCGGGGGAAGTTGACGTCCGCTCCGCCGTACGGGGCTAACGGAATCGGTCCTTGGGCCGGCTGATCAGCACTTCGCGACGCGCTGACGGCGTCGATTTTGTCTATTGGCGGCTTCAGTGGGAGGACATGTCTTACACTGGAGATCTAGGGCTGGGTCCAACGTTATCTGAAGGGGACAGAAGGAGACCACCTGATTTCACTCTATCTGCCCTACTATGTTGTACGTGTGTATGTGCGGGCGCGTGGATGGACTTAATTACTTCGATCAGAATACTAGCAGCAGAGAAGCCGGCGATGATAGAAGCACTGATAATGAGTCAACGACGACATTGAGATGGAATACACACAGGCCAACAAGAAGAGTCGGCGCTGTGCCACAGGAAACCTAGCTGGTCTCAAATATATGCATATTACCTTACTTATCCGAGATTATTGCAGGCTATGTGATCCAACACATGTCATCGGCTGGATTTTTGCAGGTGATGGTTGCGCCGTTTGCGTACTAATCGGTGCTTGACTCATCCCGTGCCGATTGTGAGGATCATAATGGGCCTAGTCGGGTCGGGTCGGGAGTGTGGCGACGCCGAGGGACTCGCCGGCCTCCGACAACAACCGAACGTGAAAGAAACATATCTCACGTTTTTACACATAATTTAGGTGTGCAATCATGGTAAGTGGCCCTAATTGTTAAAATTTGCTCAAGATGCTAATTTGTGGATGTGTCTCAAGGATCGAACACTGAAGCCATTGTGATGCCCTGGCGAAAAAGCCCAAAACGTCACACCATGGCACAAGTGTTAGATCATTCGTTAGATCCTGGTTGTGAAAATTGTTTCTTGAAATGCGCCTAGGAATAAAGATATGTAATGACCGTGGTATCAACCCAGACAAATCAAAAGGCCAAACCCATACCGAACAAGAATCTGGAAAAAAGATGCCCGCCGTAATCCCTGGACCAATCTGTAAGACAGCCAAACCAGAACCAAAACACCAAATCAATCCCGCCCGCCGAAGCTTTTCTAAAATCCCAGACATCCTATCCAAAAACCAAAAACCAAAAGTTTCCCCCCTCTTATGTTATAAAGGGCGTGGCTCAAGCCTTCGCCCTCTCGCCCACAAAACCTTCAGATACCTCGTGGCACAACTTCGCCACGCTCGCGCTTCCCAGAATCTTCATCACAGACACATCCCTCTCAACAACCTTGTAAAACCACCCTCTCACCTCCACAGCAACAAGCGAGTCCATCCCCAGCTCGCCAACGCTATGCTCGCCCTTCACGCTCCCTCGCTCGGCCGAGCACAGTCTCAAGGTACCGCGCAAACCCCTCAGTCAGCACCTCCGCGACGGCATCCGCCCCGCCGTCCACGACACCGCGCAGCTTCTCCTTGAGACTCTGCTTGCCCTCGCCCTCCTCAGCGGCCGCCGCGTCATCCTCGACAGTGAAGTGCGAGAAGCGCGGGTCGCGGTGCCAGTGCAGCGGGTCCGGTTGGCGGTGCTGTAGCGGCTCAGGCCTGTGGTGATGTCGTAGATCTGGCCGTCGACGGGGCGGCCCGTGACGATGGCCTCGAGGAACATGTGGTGGATGTCGCGCTCCGAAATGGGCGGGTACCCGTCCTTCTCAAGGAAGGCGTAGATGTCGTTGCGCTCGCGGTGGCGCAGGCCGAGGCCGTAGATGACGCCGATGTTGAGGACGGAGCCAGGGAGACCGCGCAGGCGGCGGTTGGCGGCGAGACCGTTCATGTACTGCGGAATGTTAGCGGTGTTCAAAGAACGCAGGAGTGAAGGAAGGGGGACTCACCATGTTGGCAGCGGCGTAGTTTGATTGTCCTCCGTGGCCACCGGGGGCAGCGAAGGAGGAAGTCATGATGAAGAACTCCATGTCGGAGTCGCAGAAGATCTCGTCGAGGTTGCTGGAGCCCACGGTCTTGGGGCGCATGACCCTCTGCCATGTGTTCTCGTCCATCTGCGCAAAGACGCGGTCGTCGAGGACCATAGCACCGTTGATGACACCGGCGACGGGCGGCATCTCGGCGGCGACCCTCTCCTTGAATCCCGCACGCTCTCGATGCTGGTGACGTCGAGCCTCTCCATGCGCACCTCGCAGCCCTTGGCGGCGAGATCGTCGATCCATTGCGGGTTCATGTTGGGGTTGCGGCTGGCCAGGACCAAGTGGCGCGCGCCGTGCTCGTAGAAGAGGTTGCAGAGACTCTGGCCCATGTCACGGGTGAGGCCGACGAGGACGTAGGTCTTGTAGGGCGTAGGAGCTGGGTTCCCAGGAGCGGTTGGCGATGTGCTGGACGGTGCGGTCGGCGCGCCAGTCAAGGACCTGGAAAGGCTTGCCGCTGCTGGACTGGTCCAAGAGGGCGGGGACAGAGACGGAGTCGATGTTGGGAATGCCCATTTGGCCCTTCATGCCGGTCATGCTCTCCAAAGCCTTCTCGATAGCGGACTCCCAGATTGGTTCAATGTCCATGGAGTCTCCGAGGGCGACGACGTGCTGCGAAGTCAGGAGGGAGAAGCGGGAGTGGTATTCGCAGTTCTCAGGGAGGCAGTCGAGGATGGCCTCGGAGAGCTCGCTGCCCTCGGGAAGGAAGTCGATGATGGAGGCACCGCCCGCGGGGAAGAGAGCCTTGAGCTCGCGGTTGCTGGCGTAAGGGTGGATGTAGCGCTCGCCAGGGGTTCTAACCTTGATCGGGGTAGTGGTGCAAGAGATGACATTGACCCCCTTTGGCTCAAAGACCTCCTTCATGCACTCCAGAAGAACAGTGTCGGGCTCAAGAAGCAGAAGAGTCTGCCCCATCATCTCCTCCTCAACAGAAAAGGTGACGAGATAGCGAAGGACAAGGCTGAGCAAGGTCTTGGGCTCAATATTGTGTTCTCCGAGGGGAAAGACGCAGGAGTTGGGCACCGTGACGTAGGAAGAGTTGGCCTTGGTCATCGCCAGCGACTGCTCGCCAGTAGAGACATCCTTTCCAATGCAGACGTGAGAGGCGTACTTAAGGCCAAAGTTGATCACCTCCACAGAGCTGTAGTTGACCATTATGACGCTCTGATCCGGGACAATAGCATCAAGAATCTCGCCCTCGACGATATTGGCAGTGTAGACCGCGGAGCCGTCAACAGACTGTGAAGAGACAACCTCGACACAGCTCTCGAGGGTGTTAACCTCGGAAGAGACGAGTCTGCGGGGGCAATTGACTCGGTCGTTGCCCTCCTTCCAGGGGATGACTCTGGGCACAAGCCTGTGGCCCTGCTCCATGAAGATCTCGTTCTCGTGCGTCCAGAGCAACTCGCCGTCCTTGCCGCCAGTGCGCAGCTCCTTCATGCTCAGTCGCAAGAAAGTCTCAGCAACGGCATCAACTGAGTCGCGTCGAGAGTCGAGATCGAGCATCTGCAGCTTCAAGCTGGGGATCTCGGCAAGCATGGAGCGTGAGAAGCCGTATGTGGCAGCATGCTCTGGGTTGCCTGCGCGGGAGTTCATAGTTACCCAGAGCACGACCTTCTCAGGAGCCATGAGGGCGCGGAGGAGATCAAGACGCTCAGATGTCATGGTGCTCATCATCGGCTCGTCCAGGTCAGCGAGGAAGATAACGTTGCTGACCTCGTTGAAGTAGGCAGGCTGGAGCGAGTCGAAATCGGCAACGATGTCGACCATGCTGCAGGCGGGGATCAGCTTCTGGTGGACTTCAGCAGCCAGATCGGCCGAGTTGGGGCCGGCGCCAATGATGAGAGTGTGTCCCGCCACCTTGGGCAGAGAACCATTGAACGGGTTCAGAGCAATCTGCTTGATCTCCGACTCGGCCTGGCGGACGATGAGGGAGAAGTCAGGGGCGAAGAATTGCTCAGCCTTCTTTGCGGCGCGGACAAAGCCGCACTCATCCAGGAGATCGGGCCACTCGGGAGGAGTGAGGGGTGCGTTTATCTGAGCCCTCACACCAAAGGCGCGGCGAAGTCTGTCGCGGAGTGGGCTCATGGACTCGTGGATGAGGATGAGGAAAGCACCTGGCTTCATCAAGCTCTGGACCTGCTTGAGTCTATCGCGCTGCTCGATGCCCTTGACTACCGAGGTGTTCAACACGACCAAGTCGAAAGGCTGAAGGGCCGAGTTATCCTCGGACTCGAGGAGCTTGAGATGGTCGGTGTCAATCTTCTTCTTGATCGCCTCAGGGCCAGAGAGTCTGGCGAGCAAGTTCTTCTCGGTCTCGGTGCCAATGGTGTAAGACACGAAGGAGCCCTTAAGACCACCAATGATGTGCTCCGAGAGGCCAGCCTCCGGGTCGGTGAGACCGAGCACTCGCATACGAGGGTAGCGGTGGGCTATCTGAGAGACGACCCGGCTGACGTGGGAGCGGAAGCGGTGCAGCTGCTTGGCCTCCTGGATGATGGTGGAAATCATGGCCGGCAGGACATCAGGGATGTTCTCCCCCAACATGCGGATGAACTCCAGAGCATGGTAGAAAGGCGACTGAAGGATGAAAGCCTCCAATGACTCCTGAGTGTCGTACTTCCAGGGGCTGGGCTGAGCCTCAGACCCGGCGGCCTTGGGTGCAAGTGGCGAAGACGGTGGCGTAAAGAAGGTAGGCGGCGCGCCCATCTCCTTGATGGCCGACTCATCCTGGATGTAGAATCGCGCAACTCTCTCGCAGCTCTCAAGTAGGATGCGCTCAGTCGCGACGTCTTCCTTGCTGATATCGGCAGTGACGATCTCGTGCTCAGGGTCAAGGTCCATGACAGTGTGCAGATAGAGCTCCTTGTCGTCCTCGGGCTTCGAGTTGGCGAAGGAAGCAACCATGAGACCTTCGACTTGGATCTCCATCTCGCCGCGAGTGTTGAAGATGCTCATGTCGCCGACGAATTTGGTCGTCGCGGTCTTGGTGCGCGGGATCTCCTGAGTGATGATGGAGTCAACAACCAGAGAGGACCCGTCGGCAGGCTTTCCATCGCAGAGCGCAAGGTTGAAGCGAATCTTCTCAATGCTCCTGGGCAAGAACGAAGTCCAGAGCGACTTGTCGCCGGGAGATGCGCAGGCGGCGAAGACGGAGTGGAAGCAGCTGTCGAGCGTCGCGGGGCTGACTCCGAGGCCCGTGGTGTCCGAGTCGTGGAACTTTTTGAGAGTGGCAGTGCAGAAGTTGTATCTGCGATCAATGCCCTCAAGAGCACGGAATGGACCGGTGTAGTCGAGACCAATCTCCGACATCATCTGGTAGAAGGCATCGGTGTCGGCCGGCAGGGTCTCAGCTCTGGCGGGGTCGCGCTCGGGGAGAGCTCCCTCAGATGGCTCGCCCAGGTAGATGCGCAGGTTGCCAGTGAAGTTCTTCTGCATCGGCGCAACACCGTCGGCATAGCACGAGGTGATGGTGAATGTGCCATCGATAACCTTGCCAGCCAAGCGGCCCTTGGTAGCCGGGGGCTGGATGCTAAGCGCAACGAGGATTTCCATGCCATAAGTGTTGGACTCGAGTGAGATGCCACTCATGAACTCGAGGTCCGTCAACTCCACAACCGATGCGGGGCGGCCGTTGAGAACAGCCTTTGCGGCATCCAAGGCGAGCACGCAGTAAGCGGAGGCAGGAAGCAGAGCCTGGCCCTGGAACTTGTGGTGCTGGATCCATGGGACGGTCTCAAGCTTGAGAATGTTGCGCCACCGGAGCTCAAACTCGGTGTCGTCGCGAGTGCGAACGCCGAGAAGCTCGTGGGGGCCCTGCTCGCGGAAGTGGTACTGGTGAGCAATGCGCGACTCGCGGTAGTGCATCTGGCTGTGGTCCCAGGGGTAGGAGGGCAGTTCGATCTTAGACGACAAGAGGCCTGGTTGGGTTGAGTTGGAGACCAGAGACTTCCACCCAATCGCCTCAGGGCCAAAGTAGCACCAGGTGAAGCCCAAGAACTCAGCGAAGGCGTGTCTGTCGTCCTTCTTGCGATCGAGGAGACCGGCGTACGAGAGCGCACCTCCGGTCGCGGCCTTAACAGTCTGCTGAACAGGACCCTTCAGAGCCGGGTGAGGACCGACCTCGACAGCACAGTCGAACGGGCCCTGTGAGCTCAGAGCGAGATCGATAGCCTCGTAGAAAGACACGGCCTTGACCATGTTGTCCTTCCAGTAGCTTGCCTTGAGCTCATCGGCGCTCGGGTCTGTACCATCGGCGTAGACGCTAGAGACCCACACCGTTCCGTTCCGTTGCTTCGGCGCGATACCGCAAGCGGCCAAGCCCTGCATGTACTCTGCAGCCGGCTTCTCCATGTGGGCGGAGTGATATGCAGTGTCGACGACCAAGAGACGCGCAAACTTGTTCTCTGCAGACAACTCGGCCTGCAGCGACTTCACAGCATCGATGTCGCCCGACAGGGTGACACTGGTGGGCGCGTTGCTGGCGGCAACCCAGATGCGGCCCTTGATGTCGTCGCGCTCGCAGAGAGCGGTTGCCTCGGCGCGCGTCATCCCGACAGCCATCATCATTCCCTTCTGGCCGTTCTTGCCGCCGGCAAGGTGGGCAGACATGCCGCGGTAGTACGAGATGAGCATGGCATCGCGGGCAGTGAGTACGCCAGCGGCGTAGGCCGCCGCGATCTCGCCAGAGGAGTGGCCAACGACAGTGTGGAAGGAAACCCCAAGGCTGGCGAGGAGGTCGATGAGGGCGATCTGGACGGCGGTGCAGAGAGGCTGGAGAGGGCAGCAATGTTACGGGAGGCGTCATCTTGGTGGATGAGCTCTTGATGAGGGACCACTTGGGAGGGTGGGGGCATGTCTTGAGAACATCCAAGCTTCTCAATGGCGCTACGGTAGACAGAGTTGGAGTGGAAGAGCTTGCGGCCCATTCCCGACCACTGGGCACCCTGGCCGGTGAAAATGCCGAGGATCTTGGGCTTGTTGCCGTCGAGCTTTGCACGAACACCGAGCTCGGGGTTGGTGGAGGATCCAGCCTTGGAGAGGAGGTTGTCTAGACCGGCGATGACGGCGTCGCGAGAGTCGCCAGAGACGGAAACCCTGTAAGTCAGGGCGGAGCGGCGGTGTGAGGTTGTAGGCGGCCTCGTCTGCCGATGTCTGGCTACCAACCATGAACTCTCTGGCGGAGCGAACAACTGCCACTAGAGACTTCTGCGACTTGGCGGAGAGAACAAGAGGCAGACCAATGCTGGGCTTGCTGGCATCGTGTGCGACGGAGAGCTTGGTGGTAGGGAGCTTCACAGATTGATCGAAACGCTTCGCGACCTCGTTGTGGATGCTCGGCTCGTACCGCTCAATGATGGCGTGGGAGTTGGTGCCACCGAAGCCAAACGAGTTTAACACTGCCTCGCAGAGGCTGGCCAGCCGGGGCCTGGGGCCAAGGGATGAGCTCAGTGGCGATGCGAAGGTGCCCAAAGAAGGGTCGGACGCTCGGATTGAGGGTCTCGAGGTGCAAATTGGGCGGGATCGACTTGTTGTGCATGGAGTGCACCACCTTCAGTAGGCCAGCCAGACCAGCGGCGCCTTCCGTGTGGCCGATGACCGTCTTGATAGACCCGACAACAAGCTTCTTGTCATCGCTATCAACGGCAGTCGACGCCTCGTTCCCGAAGAATGCAGTAGCAATAGCCTGCGCCTCCCTAGGGTCACCAGCCTGGGTGCCCGTCCCGTGCGCCTCAAAATATTGGCATCGGTCCGCGGGGCTCTGGGAGTCGAGGCCCGATCGGCGGTACGTATCCTTGATCAACTCGGCCTGGGCCAGGGGGTTCGGCATCGTGATGCCCTGGGTTCGTCCATCCGAGTTGACACCCGTCTCTCTGACAATGCTGATGATTGCGTCTCCATCTTTCAGGGCTTGAGAGAGGGGCTTGATGAAGAGCGCGGCGAAACCTTCACCACGCGCGTATCCGTCCGCGCCAACATCCCACATCCTCGAACGCCCGGTAGGGCTGAGCATGTGCAAGCTGGACTCGGTGATGAACTGCTCGGGCGTGATCATCATGTTGGCGCCGGCCACGCAGGCCATCTCGCACTCGCCGGATCGCAGGCTGAGAACGGCTTGATGGAGGGCGACTAGACTCGATGAGCAGGCAGTGTCGATGGTCATGGAGGGACCGCGAAAGTTGAAAAAGTAGGATATCCTGTTGGAGAGGATGGCTCGCGAGTTGCCGGTGGCGAAGTACTGGCTAGCGGTGATGTCGTCGCGCTGGCATAGTGAGTCGTAATCGGCGGTCATCAGACCGGCGTAGACGGCGACCTTGCGGCCAGCGTATTGGGAAAGGGTGTATCCGGCAGACTCCATGGCTTCGTATACGACCTCTAGCACGATACGTTGCTGCGGATCGATAGCCTCCGCCTCCTTAGGCGTAATGTTGAAGAACCCCGCGTCCCATACGCGGTGGTCCTGCTCGAGGAAGTAACCTTGGGTGGCGTTCGTGGCACCATGATACTCTCCATCCGGGTGATAGAAGCCCTCAACATTGAAGCGGTTGGCGGGAACCTTTTGTGTGAGATCTTTGGGCTTGGAGAGGAGGTCCCAAAGTCGAGAGGGGGAGTTAACATCGCCAGCAAAGCGGCACCCAGTGCCGACGATGGCAATGGGCTCCGACTTGGGGATCTTGTAGGAGGTAGACATTGCTGTCAGGGGTATCTCTAGGATGATTATGTATTATGGGAAGGAATAAAGGGTATAAGTGGTAGGGATGATGGCCTCGGGGATGAGATATCAAGGCCGGGAGAAGAGTATAATAATAGAGAAGAAGTTGAGTTGATGTGTTTGCTTCCAATAAACTGAATCATTCCGGGCGACGAACGGGAAGGGATATATAGAATTTTCACTTACACGGCAAAGGGGAAAGGAGTCAACAGGCCAGCGGCATCAATCTCGCGATGTCTCCCTCGCAGACCAGCGTCGTCGGTATCATGACGCCTGTGCCCTTGCTGTCAAAAAAGCAAGGGGCAGAAGAGACACACGCCCCCATCCCCCACGGATGGGGTGGATCCAAAGGGGTGGAATGGGGCGTGTGGCGGTGGGAGAAGAACATTCGGCGTTCATGATGTTGGCAAGGGGTGGGTGGTTCGGAGTTCCGTGGCCGAATGTCTCGAACGGTCGCCGGGATTTGAGCTGCACGTTCGGCGGTCGGCCAGTTGCCCGGGAACGGGACTACTACTTAGCTAGCCTCCCGTCCAGCATCGCAGAGTCACTGGCGCCATCGGCTGTCGGGAGGCTTGATAACAGGCGCCTCTTCTTCAACGACGACCGACATGTGGTCTGTGTCAGGTCTTGGCTGGTTCGACGAGAACGGAAGCGTAACGACGTCGAAAACGGGGCTGGGTATTTTGCGGCCTCGGAAGCGCGCACCGGTCCGCAATCTTGGTACCAAAGTCAATGTGTGAGATTCAGTGCACATTTACCTCGTGGGGAAGTCGGGGTACTTGCATATGAAAGACGTTTTCTTTGTCTTGGTAGTCCAGTTTAAGCCTGGCTTGTTTCTCTTCTTCAACAGCGACGCCGAACTCCAACTCCACGCCAAACTCCATTCGTACACTTCTGCTAGGTATACGGAGAGATGCGGCTTAAAAGAACAATGGTATTATGTAACATGTGTAACTCCGATATATCTTCATCCGTCAAGGAAGGACTCCATGTCCTTACGTAGGTCCTTTAGTTCCTGCCCAAGACTCTCTTCTTGCCTCTTCAGGGCCTGGAATGAGACATCAACTACCCCAGAAAACATGGAAGTCGCGTCAAGCGTTCTTCCTGCTGGAGATTCCGCCGATCGCAGAGTCGGGTCCAGTGATGATGCTGCTTGCCGCATCTGCAAGAGAAACTCTTCGGCTAATTGAATCGTAAGAGACATTTGCAGTGAAGGCGTCGAGTCTACCGCAAAGGATCCGACAGTGACACCAGGGAGTTTCCATGACTGAAACAGGCTGGCCGGCTGCAAATGTCCTAGTTGAAAGTGAATGCAGCTGAACACCTTCTGGTACATGTCGAGGAGTCGAACATATGTGGAGAGAATGAAGAGGCAAGTCGCCGGATCCGCCAGTGAGTCGAGTCCCTTAGTCGGCTGGTGCCTTTCCATGTCGCTAGCGGGGGAGGCGTCTTCAATCGGTGCCATCTCCGCAAGTATCTCGGCAAAGTGGCGCGAAAGTTTGAACATCTCGTCCACCGGGAAAGGCGTCATCATTGCACTGCCCTCTTCGGGACTGGAGGCCATGCTGTACCGAGACGGCTCGTCAGAAGGTTCGGCCTGGTGTGGGAGGCTTGACGAAAGCTCGAAGAGCCTGGAGTTGACGTTGATGATCCGGGGCATCCACTCTTCCGCAGACGGTCCCGGCCCACCTGCAGGTGGCCGGAGCGAAATCTGCCTTGTCCTCTGCTTTGCCCGTCTTCTCTGCCGTCTCTCCGGAGTGATGTCGAGTTGTTGGCCAGGTCTGACTGATTGCCTGTAGGGGCCAGGACTACCAAGATAGATGTGGTTGGCTGGATCTGGCTGCGGAGCCACAGGTGACGTGAAAGCCGACTCCGATGTTGCAGATTGTGGGGGACTCCACGCGTGAGAAATGGAATCTCCTGCCATGAGGTCGTCCATGCCACCGGGGAATGGCGGCGGCAAAGGCTGATTTCGCGCTGGGTTGGGGTAGAGACTCGGCTGTCCAAAGCCAAAGTCGAAGTCGACAATGTCCAGCATGGCTTCTGGAGACACAGCATGGTCCCCAAATCCAGGGTTCCCCGTGATAGAATCACCCGCTTGGGTCTTGACAATGGCTACACAGTAATGGTAAGTAAGGGAGAGAGCCCCAGACAAGTCAAAGACACGAGACTCACACAGATCGGGTTGCACAACGTGGCTCCCACTGTTGGATCGCTGGCGTTTGGGCGACGGAATGCTTCTTCGTAGGATATCGCCTGTCGACTGCTGGTGGTGTTGCTTCCGATACCGCAGGGATGGGCTTGACTTGCATTGCGTCTTGAGCCTGACACATCGCTCGCAAGCTTCATCGCCGACGCGTTTACAGCTGAGCTTCTGCGTATGACATCGGTCGCAGGCCTTCCGATTCGGACCGTCAGCCATTGTCACTGCCATGATTCGTTCGGCGTTGGCAAAACAAGAGCAAATTGCGAGGATTCCAGAGTCGGGGGCGGTGTTTAGTCAAATAGCTCTGGGTCCATTCGAGTAAAGCAAAGTGGGAGGGATCCCTGGGCAATGAGACAAGAGCTTTTACATGAACGCAGGCTCCAGAGTGTGGGCAGGGGAGAGGTGTACCGCGTGTAAGATGTGTAAGCTAAGGTGAGAGAGAAGTACCAACTGACATCGACAAACACAGGTTGATCCATTCCTCGCCTCGACTATAGCCCGCTCGAAAAAGCATATGGGCGTCGGGCCGCTGCCATTGGACAACGTCGACTAGCCGTGGACGCCACGGTCAAACATGGGAACAGTGGACGAGGATGTTGGGCCTTGCTCATCGGACTTGGACGGGATGGTATCTGAGCTAACCTCCCCGGGACCATGGACTGGTCTGTGAACGGGGTGTACTGCAAAGGGGGGTCATCAAGAACGCTTGCTCTTGACAGACGGCCAATGGGCACCTCCCCGGAGGCCCAGCACACTGGTACAGACCTCCGTGACTTTCTCCGATCGAACCCCATTGCCATGGGATGAAGGACGATGCCCGAAAGAAGAAAAAACCCTTCGCTAGCTTAGGGATACTTCGCGCTGCCCCGAGTCTGTGCTTCAAGCATGCCCTGGGGTCTGTACTGAGAAGTTCAAGGGTAAGTTGCAAGGGGCCGGGAGATCCACCAGGGTCCTGGATGTGGAGCAGATGAAACCTCGAAAAACGAAGTTTGAACAGAGAGATTGGACTGATGAGGCACAGCAAACGACAAAGAAAGGATGTCAGAGGAGAGAAAAGAACGTGAAAGGCTTCTTCATCATGACGGCTCACATCCGCGAGGCGTGGCGTCTGTTTGGCCCTCCAACCAAACCACTGCTTGGGGCCCCCAAGCTCTTCCCCACCACCGTGCGGTATGGCCCTGGGGGGCAGTGGTCGACAGGGGGCCATCGGGTATGCAGAAGTGGCTGCAGAGGGCAGCAGCCACGGGTGAGGATTGAATGCCAAGACCCGGCTGGTAAAGCCAGGTTTGGTGATCATGCACGACGGCTTCTTGCTGGCCTCCGCGTCTACCGCTTGTCGTGGAGAAACGGTGCGACTTCGATGCCGTGCGACCCTGTCGATTCAAAGACTCAACAACTAGCCTCGAGACCGAGGTATGAGAGGGACGCCTCGCGTCAGCGGACCCGGGATGGCAGAGATAACGGTGAAGGCTGGCCGCCTCTCCCACTGCCATTGAGCCATCCGCTGTCCTCCTAAGCAGTCTTTGGAACGTTGGCCAGCTTGCCGTAGGGCCCCATACGCACCTTCTTAGTCCCCGTAGCCGCCGCTGGACTCGATTTAGAGCCAATAGAGATACAGTACCTGGGAGTAGAACAGTCCAGGCTCGATAATGTTTGGAGGTGATGATTCTAAGATTGATAATGTGTCGGGCAAGCCTAACGGCGAAGAAACCATGGATGTGGTCAACATTAGATCGGGTGATACGTGGTTGCGGACCTCACTCGTCCGCACAGCCACTTTTCAGGTTCGCGATGCTTGCTTGCCAAATTGCGAATATGGGGGGCGGGAGATGTTGAAGGTGTTTGCTGGATGCTCCCTGGCGTTGTTTGCACAAATCTCTTTCGGGCCATGTTGGAACCGACAGGCCGGTCCTGCCAGGGTACCCTTAGCCAGCATTTGCCCCAAGATGCGGCAGTGATAAAATGAGATAAGTCTTGCTCTTCGATCCCTTCTGGCTTGAATAGATGGTCACATCTTGGGATGATCCCAGGTGAGACCCGCCTGAGGCGAGTGAGGGTGAGGAGGTTCCGACGAGGCGAATCTGCCTGCCCTGACCAGATCACCCGGCGAAGTCGGGAATAGCACGAGCAGAGCCGTCCCCGACGATGGCGAATGAGAGGCCTGGTGACAGCATCTTCATCGGAGGAAAAGCAATGTCGTGCACAATTAGGCGGCCATAGTGCTAGGTGGCCTTGAGCTAGGAGGGAACCATGCACCGAATGGCCGTTGAATAGGGCCCGTTGTGGGTTTGAGTAGGTTAGATCGATAAGGATACGGCCGAAAGTATGGCAGGAAGGCGCCGTCTCTTTGTCGCGCGGGAAGACCAAGCAAGCGCATCTGGCGAGCATTGGCGGGCGTGAAGGAGTGTCAAGAGGTGAGAGAAGTCGGTGATGGCTGCGCGAGAAAAGAGTCGGTTGAAACGCCGTCGAGATGAGTAACGTGCATTCCATTGACGTGATGCCGGATTGGGAAGCCTGCAGATCTAGCGCCATGTCTCGAGAAGCTGAGGGCGCGATGTGGCTAAGAGCTAACAGGGGGATTCACGCCGCTACCCCTCAAGGCAGACCCTGGCAGCCTGGCACCCGCGGGACCATCTTCAAATCCGGACGTCAGAGGGCTACACGACCTGATGGCTTGAATAGTATGACGACAGGCTGAAGAAGTTGATGGCTAGGCTGTAGCAGGATTCGGTGTGTGTCGTTGAATCCTTGCAAGTTGGCTAGATGGGGGTAGGCAGACGATTCGGCGATGCTGGCTTTGGCAGTCGTCGTTTGATATTGGTTCTTACGGCTCCTGATGGAGAGACATTTTTGCGTGCGGTCTTTACTCGAAGGACTACTGAGAAAAGGTACGAGGACCTAGTCGCGTCGCACAAGATGGGACTGGCGGAAGTGTCCGCGTCGCCCAGACCCGGACTCGTGGCAGCCCCTGATGGCCGTGCCGGAAGCTGGTCTCTGCACCGACCGACGCCGACCGCATCGCAGCGGGACCTATTCATGTTCGGCGTCGTGTGACACCGGGTGACGTTGAGCTGGGCTGTCCAACTGGGGCATGACGCCTTTGATCGGTGCATCTCGTTCGACATCTCTTTGAACGAGGCAGGGCCTTTGTTTTGCGAGTCCCGAATTGCGAGCGACGATATGAAGAAGCGGCCGTATGCTGAGCCCTGGCTTGGGAATCTGGGTGCTGCACAATCTCTGCACAATAGTTATTGTAGGATCAAAACACAGCAGCGTCGCAGCCAAGCAGGGCGCAAATGCGGGCCGTCCCACGGAATGGCCACAAAGAGGCAACGGAATGAGCATCAGATCATGCGACGTGGTACCGCTCAAACACGACTCAGGGAAAATTAACATTTGACAGGTCCAGCTGGACACCACAGGATGATGTGCATGCGTGTGGCAGTCCATCTAAGTGACAGTGACAGGATGCAAGGTGGGCTGCGTGCGTGAGGTTGTGTTGCGTTGCAGTCGTGACAGCAGCCCTCCCTTTCGGACTTGGCTTTTGTCTATCGATTTTGCGACTCTTGATCCATGGCTCGATTCTTCAACCCCGGCACAGGCAGGAACCGCTGAAGTACTGCACTGCGACATGGAGGGAACGATATTGACGGCGACGGCCAATATAGACGGGGGATGCACCCAAACGAGGATCGCGGGCGGCGATTGACAGCGGCTCGGTGCATGCTAGCAACCAGTAGCCGGGATTGAAAGCTGAATGGCTGCGTCCGTGGGGGAAGCTGGCGACTGGGCTGGACTGGGCTGGAAAGCCTCCCAGCGTCGGGCTCGACGGCGGTTCGGCGACGTTGGGCAACGCAATTTGCAGGAGGAGGAGGAGGACGCGCCGGCCGGCCACGAAGCCGTGATTCCAGATGTGACGAAAAATGCGAGGGGTCGGTTGGGGAGCCGGTCATGAGAGGGCATTCCCGGATCCACCATTCATCCACCAACCCTCCGCCTGGCGTGAAAGTATCACCGCAGGAGGATCCAGACCAATCCCAGTCTGGGTCAGTCGGCGATGTTCGCCCCGTGATGGAGGTTGATGAGATGATGGGCGGATAGAGTTTGAGTACCGGCATTCCATGATTGCCATTCAGTGCAGGTTGACAGGGGACGGCAGATGAGGGGAGGGGAGCGAGGAATGCTGGTGACTCTTCCAGAACTCTGGCCTCCTCGTCTATCTCTTGTGGTCTCTGTCGTTTTCCTAGCCCTTGGAATGACGATGATGGGCGAGGATCGTGGGCGAGCAAGACATGGCCGAGCAGGGATTCAGTGTATTCCGGAGGTGTTCCGGCGAGCAGTGTCATTGCGTGGGTAATGCCTGGACGATGTTTGGGCGGTGGCCCTCGGGGCAATCGACGGTTGGGATCAGATGCGAAATGTCACATGTGACGAAGCAGAAGGGCGGCGATGCCGTTGAGGCCGTAGCGTGCAAATCTCAGCAAGGTGCGTGCGAGGGAGAAGGATGCGGGCGGCCAGTGTCTGTCTGTTAGGCCGCGAAATGAGCCTTGACTGGATTGGATCGAGAGAGGAGTGTGAGGTTGAAGAAGAAGCAAAGAGTCGAGAAGAAAGTTTGGTGTTCCAGATCGATGGGACTCGCAGGGCCCGGGTCAAGGTCCCCTGTTCCGCAAGCCCTGCGGCCCTTGTTGCTGCAGCTGGTGGTTGACGCTGGGTACTGACGCTGGGTGCTGATGCTGGTTGTTGCAGCTGCATGTCGAGGCGGCCCCTGTTTGCTGCGGGAGGAAAGAAAGCCTAAAGCGACCGGGATATGGGCGATGAAGAAACGACGGGAGGAATCGCTCGGTACCAAACAAACAAAAGAAGTGAAAAATATGACAAAGGGAGAGTGCCTTACGTGGAGGGGACGATGCGATGAGGAAGTTGAGCGGGAAGCAAGCCAGCAAACATGATCCATCAATGCGGCAAACCGGGGAAGGAAAGGGCGGGCGGAACGGGATCGTGGACCCCCGCCTGCCTCGCAGTGTTCACCTCGGTGCCGGGAAGGAAGGAGGGAAGGAAGGAAAGAGCACCGACCGCACCTGCACCTACCCACCTGCCCAAGAACATCAATCAATCATTCGCACCTGCCTCCTTGTGTTGTGCTCCTTCTGTCTGCGACCTGCGACGGGGGTGCACCTGCCTGATTGACCACACAGTCTGCTGTATCCGTAAACACCAGGTGCACCTGCCCGGTGCTCCGTGCTTGCTCCTGCCTCGCCCCCGTCCGATCAGCTCGATCCCGTCCCGGAAGGCGGTACGGTGGCGGCCTGGGGTCCCATCGCCCTTTCCTCTTTCCAGGTAGCGCAAGGCCGGCACATCGGCGCTCCGGGTCCCCGGGCACGTGGTCTCACCAATCACGGCCGAAGCAGGCCTCCTCGCAGCAGACGGGCCAGGTGACCTTCGTGACTTCATGACGAGCAGCAGCGCAGCGCAGCGCAGCGCAGCGCAGCGCAGCGCAGGTGAACCCCTGGGCCGATCCACCAATTTATTGACCCAACAAATCCCCAAATTGCCGACTTCAACACCATCACCTCGGCCTTGGGTCCATCACAACTCACAACTCATCTCTCGCCCGTGCATTGCGACTGCCCTGGCTTTTGTCGCATCTCACAATCGACGGCCCAGCTCGATGGAGATGGCCTCTTTCCCGGAATCGCGGACAACGCCCGACCGGATGGGTGCATCCGCACCCTGTGCGTCGATACATGTCGATGACGATCGGGCATCCGGTGCAGCCTCATCCTCCACGCCCTCCACGCCCTCCCTGCTTCTCCCTGTTCTGCCCTGCCGGAAACCCTGCCGGATCCCCCGTCCGCCGGGGAAAGAGGCAACCTGAAGCCGTCCGCCGTGCCTGATGGTCTGGTCCCAGAAATCGTCGTCACAAAATGTACGATTCGCTCTTCCCAAACCCAAGTCTCGCTCTGGTCGTTGGCTACTTTCACCTAGCTCTGCGAATAAGCAACGTTCTTTTCGACAAGTGATACGATTTCTCCCCCTCGTGTCACCTTACCCAGTTTATTTTTGGCCACACTCCCGCCCTCGTCCCGTCTTTCTTCGCCAGCGCCCACCCTCATTACATTGCCTCCAGCCGTCCAACGGCCATCTAACTGCCAAACACCATTAACTGGCCGTTATTAAGACAGTTGGCACGAACGAGTATCTTGGCCGTCTTATACTGAGCCGTACTAATTCTCAAGGATGGACGCTGCTCTCCCATGTGGCGCCGTTTGATGAGACGAACGACGAGCGTTGAGCCCGCCCGTCTTACCGTCTCGTCTCATCCCGCGCTCCTGCTTGAACTTCAACTTCATTCTTCAGCCATCTCATCTACACGCAACACGACAGGGTTCCATCTCGCATCTAGAAGCCTCAGAGTCAAGCCTGAGCGCTCCATCGTGAAAATTTTTCAAACATGACAGAAATTTTCAGCGCCCAAACAACTCATCGCCCCGAAACACCCAGGCTGGGGAAAAAGCAAACGTCAACTCCAACGCCGCGCTCAACCGAGGGAGAGCCAGGCACCCAAACAAAAACGACCACCACAAGTCAAAAAAGTAACCAACGGTCGACCCTTTTCTTTCGTCACTTATACGAGATCTCCAACAAGGGAAGCTCTCTCTAAAACCTGTCAAAAATAAAGTTCCAAAATTTGAGAGAGGTATCTGTCTATCTGTACATCCAAAGCAAGGCGCGCGCCAACATGGGAAAAACAAACAATGTTCGAACAAGACTACCGCCCCGCCAACGCTTCATCCCTCGCAAGATCCCCGTCACGGAACTTTTCATCCTGTCTGACTCAATACTCAAATCATCGCAGCCTCAACATCAGGCGACGTCACCGGTCGCAAACAACTCCAGCTTGACCCTCTCCCTCTCGACACCCATGCCCTCGAGCGCATCTCTCACCTTGAGCATCCATTCCTTCGGCCCGCAGACAAAGTACTCGGTCTTCTTGTCCGCCAGGCCGAGCTCTTCGGTAGGCAGCTTTGCCAGGTCGAGGTGCTCGTGGAAGTCGTAATCGTGACCCTTCTGATCCCCCTCCTTGACCTCGTTCAGGAATATGTGAGCGCTGACGTTTTCCCTTTGACGCGTCAGGTCCCGGACGTGCTTCGCAAAGACCAAGCTGGAGCTGTTGCGCGCCGTGTGCACCCACTTGACGGGCCTGTTTGGCGTCTTGCTCTCCGGGCTGAGCACCGTGTCCATGATGGCCATCAGCGGGGTGGCGCCGACGCCGGCGGATAGGAGGACCAGCGGCACGTCTGCCTTGCCGGCCTGTGTCACGTCGAGGAAGAACTCGCCCTGGGGATGCGACAGCTCGACCTCGTCGCCGACTCGGTACTCCTTGTGCAGCATGTTCGAAATCAAGCCCGTGACCAGACCCTTGCCCTTGTCCTCCGCACTGCCGTCCAGAACCGTCGCCTCGCGCTTGACGCTGATGCGGTAGTACTCGCCCGTATGCGCGTCGCTGAGCGAGTACTGCCGGGGCTGCGTGATACCTCCCAGCTCGGGCACGGGGACCTGGAGGGAGATGTACTGGCCGGGCTTGAACTTGGGCAGCGGCAGCTTGCCGTCGACGGGCGCAAGATAGAAGCTGGTGACAACGTCGGATTCGTCGACGCGCCGGATGATCTTGAACTTGCGCCAGCTCGTCCACGAGCCCGCCTCGCTGTACATCTCGGCCTCGCGCCCGATGAAGACCTGCGCAAGCTGCGCATACGCCGCCGTCCACGCCTCGGCGATATCTGGCGTGAGGGCATCCCCCAATACCTCCCCGATTGCCTTCATCAAGTGGGTTCCGACGATGTCGTAATGCTCGGGGCGGATGTACAGCGAGGCATGCTTGTGGGCGATGCGCTCGACGGCGCCCTTGAGCTTCGGCAGGTCGTCAATGTACGTGGCGTAAGCCAGGACCGAGTTCGCGAGCGCGCGCGGCTGCTCGCCGCTGGCCTGGTTACGCAGGCTGAAGACGTTCTTGAGCTCCGGGTGGGTGTCGATCATGTCCTTGTAGAACAGGGTGGTGATGGTCTCGCCGTGCACCTTGAGGACGGGTGCTGTCGACTTGACGATGTCGATTTGTTGTTGTGTGAGGCCCATTCTGGCAGACGAGTTTGCAAAGCTTCGATTGATGATGCGTTGGTGGCGGACCAGGCGAGGCAGGAGACGAGACGTCTTGGAAAAGGCAGACATGTACCAAAAACGCGTTGTGAGGTAAGTGATGTATGATGATGAAGCAAGTGCTTCGGTCTGATGTTTCTTATCGTCCGTGTGTAAGGAAGACGGCTGTCTGGATTCTGACGAGTGGTGGTGACACACTATTTTACTGTTTCGTCGTTTCAAGTTGGGAAAGCGGCTTTATATCATGAGGCGGAATCCCATCGGCTTGCACGACTCATCACCACCCATCTTACGCATCTTACGATGGTACCCCCGTGGCCCCGAATTGACAAATATCAGAGCGCTCAGTGGTCCCGATCGAATGGTCCACCTGCCCGCTCCGGAGACTAAACCGCGGAGGGTAGAATGGGCCATGGTGCCGCGAGGAAACAGGGACCAAAAAACTGGATATTCCGTAACATCCTCTTGCCGTGGCCTGACATCGGACCGTCGTAGAGTTTGTGCATCTCCGCGGCGGTCGGGGCCGGGCCCACCCTTGTTCAGGCACTCCTCGTGGCGGGTTGACTCTGCGGAACGGCCGCCTGGCGGGACGCTTAGTGGGCTTCCGCTGGTGGGACGAGTAGCCGTTGCATTCTGGAATTGATGCCTGTGTATGGCATATCCATGAAGCGGTGACTTGTTCTGTACGGCCATGTCTATACGCGGAAGTTTCGAAGACTTTGAAGGCTTAGTGATCTGCTGCGGGGATTCTGCGACTTCACATGCCATTCTGCAACGCTGCAATTCGTCATGCAAGATCTGACAGAACCCACGGCCTCTGCATCTGCAGTCTGAGGTAAGAGTGAGTCCATGCACGACTGAGAGACTAAACGCCAGCAGCCAAGGACGCTTCACGCGAGAAATGGCGCCAGAATAATCTCTACGAATGTCCGATATGGTTTGTAGAAGCTCTACCCAAGAGGCGTTGCATTGGCTGCAGGTGGAATCTCGAGCGTTCTGTTGCTCAAAGGGCGCGCGCGCCGGTGCGACGAAACCACCACATGGCACCTAGACACCCACGCGACCGAAGGATCACCAAGCTTCAGCTCCCTCTTCAGCTCCAGCTTTTTGCCTCCAAGACGTTGAACGAAATTGCACTGTCTCTGAGTCTCCCACATTTTGTTTCAAGATTTTAAAACAATGGACAATTGTCGCACCGCCACTCCCGCCAGACACTTTCGCGCAAGCCACCTTGTTGTGTACATATGTTCTACTCTTATTATGTGTGTGTGTTCCTGTAACGCCTGAAGGCAAAGACATTGATCACCCCCAATAAAAAGATCCGCCTTCACTTCGCCTGCCCGCCCCCGGCCGCCATGCTCTCGCACGTAAAAAGGTTCCGTGTTACCGAGGCGGACGTGATATTCCCGCAAAAAAACAACAACAAACGAGGGCTGAACTGGAACAGCATGAAAAATAAAATCCTCCTCCAAGGCACACATGGCATCATTGCACATGTGTCGCCCATGGACAAGGTTCCCGGAGAAGCTTCATTCGTTTTCAGTGAAATGCGTCATTCCAAATCACACCTTCATCATAGGAGAATCCAAAAGACGTGAAAAGCTTCTTTTTGCAAGCAAGACCCGTCAGCCGGTGGGATAGGACGACATTCCGCGCGCGCGATGGCTCAATGACAGCACATCACAGCGGCCAGTCCCGCGCCATCAGATCAGCCCTGGAAGCCGATCGCCGGGTCCTCGTGCGGCGCTGTTCCTGGCATCGTTTCGGGAACCAAACCCGTTTGTGCGCCCCCTGCCACGCGCCCAACTGCCACCACTGAGGTGCGCCAAAAACACACTGATGCCGCTGACATAATTCCCCCGCGGAAACGAGGAACTTTTCGGAACAGCGTGAGCCACGAGACCACCTGCAGAATAGTGGCCTTGGGGGGGGGGGGGGGGGGGGGCTTACCTCACACAAATTGGACCGTGGTCACGTTCCGTTCTCCAGGTAGAAAATGTCATCGCCCGGCCCGCCCCGGCTGGACGTTCTCCGCGGAGCTAGAAATAAGTATAGAATGACGGGGCCGTTGATGGCTTTAGTTACGTGAGCCGCAATTTGGACCCTGTGGCTTGTAAGAAGGTGTAGAGTGCAGGCTAAGCTTTTGATGTGATGCCGTGTACTTTGGTTGGTGTGACGCTGGCCGGTCCGTGGATGCGGACGTGGACGTGCTCCGGAGGGCGCGGCGGTCGAGATCAAGACGAACGTTCAAGATGCGATCCAGAGAGAAGAGGTTTCCGGGCGGTATCTCTAATTGTCAGAGATGTTGTGAGTTGACATGCTCGGCGCCGTCACGCCCTCCGGTGGATCCGTGGGAGATTTCTATGGCCATTATGAAGAAGGTGTTCTGGTTTTGTATGTGTTTCTCGGGGTATTTGATATTGGATTGCATCAAGGGTTTATATGGTACTGGGATAGAAGCGGAACAGTTGAGCCATGTGTGGTGCTCTTCTGGCTTGAACATGAGAGAGCTGTGACATTACAGCCGCGGCCATGAAATGATTTCCATGTACTGGTTTCTTGTTCATAACAAAAGTGAAAATATACATACTTAATTACATATAAACCTGTAGGCGTTCTCATGAATGATTCCTCTGCAATAATCATCATGTATAACTACCAGCAAAAGCCAGAGTTCCCAATTCGTGAACGGCATCGAAATATATTCAGCAAAGAAGCCTCGAAAACTCCATGGAAACAAAACACCATCCCATCCATCATCCCAAACCCTCCAAACTCTCATGGCCTCGGCTCCCAATCCCAATACCCCTCCTCATCCCCCCCGCGCGCACCCCTCCCGCGTCCCTCCATCGTCGTCCGATTCTGACAGCTCGGGCTGTAATGGTCCCCCTTCATGCCAAACGGCCACATCGCCACGAAGCAGACCTCGTCCACCGCACACCCGGGCCTACATTTCTTCCACCCGCTCCAGTTCAGGTACTCCTTCAACCTCTTCACGGCCCCGCGCGCTCTCTCGACCGCCTCCCCGAGCTCGCCCCCAGCAGCCCCGTCGACGGCTTCCCTCATGGCCTCGGCCGAGAACGCAGCCGCAAGCTTCGGCGCAGCTTCAACTAACAAACCCCGAGCAGAGTAGAGATCCCCGCATATCCGCCCGAGAACAGTCTCGACAGCCGCGTGGATGAGACCATCTTCAACCGTCCACTCGTCCCTCGCAACCTCCGCGGGCGCAAGATACTGCCTCACACACCTCTCCTCCGCATCCCCAACCATCCCCTTCACTTCCACGTCGTACTCGTCTCTTGGGTACATCAGCCAGCTGTTCGTCACAACCAATACCTGGCTCACGAACCCCTCCTCATCAGCCCCATGCTCGCCTTCCTCCGCCAACGCCCCAATCCGGTCCGCGAACCTGCTCACCACCATATCAACCACCCCCTGCCACTCAACCACTTCCCCCTTACCCCCCATCACATTCTCCCTCGCCCGCTCCATCATCGCCTCCCTCACACCCTCCTCCAACCTCCCCAACCGCGGCATATCCCTCCGCGCCGGATTACTCACATTCACCGGATACCACAACCCGCTCACCATGCCCCCGAACCCCACCCTCACCCGCCCGCCCCCGATGCCATCGTATCTTTGCCCGACGGCCCGCGCCCACTCAAACATCGGCATGCCCCCCGCGCTCACCCACTCCTCGCTCCACGGCCGCCGCAGCACGCTCACCAGGTCCAGCCCGTCGGTGAAGTCGCAGTAGATGCTCTCGAACCCAATCTCCATCCGGATCACCCCGTCCAGCCCCCACGACCTCACGAGCTCGCATATGTCCCCCGCCCGCTCAAACTCCCCAAACTTGGGCTGGTCCACCACCCCGCGCAGCAAAAAGTCCTGCGTGTCGAGCGTGCCCATGTCCGTCTTGCCCGCCGCCATCCCGTCAATGTACAGCTTCAAATCCCGATTCGCGCGGTACGTGTGGAAATACCCCCTCATATTCTCCATCGGCGGCGGCGGCGGCGGTGGTGGTCTCTCGGGCTTCTTCCCATCCCCATCCCCATCCCGCAACCTCCTCTGCCCCCCCCCTCAACCCCCAAAACCGTCGGGGGCTTCCCATTCCCAGGCTTCGAAGGCGGCCTCGGCGCAGGCCTCCCCCCGCCCCTCCAACTCCTCGCAAACCCTTCCGAATGCTCCATCTCGAACGCAAGCCACTCGAACCCCTCGGGCGTCGAGTTCCCCCTCGCCCCGTGGAACAGCATCGTGCCCCGCGGCACCGTCGCGGGAATCACCGCCAGCCCGTTATGATGAATCGAGCTGCCCCACTGCCTCATCGCAGAATGCACCGCGTTGAAGATATGCGCCGCGTTCTCGCGTGCGCGGTGCGCGCTCGGGCCAAACTCTGACGGCGCCGGAGGTTGCGCTGGTGCCGGCGCCGAGGCCGATGCCGATGTCACCGGCGATAGGGTAAGTGCCAGGATGGCAGTTGACGAAAGCCGCACCATCTTCGCTGTCTTGTATCGCGCGAACTGAGGAATGAAGCGACGTTGGAAGCAGCTGTGCAATCAAAAGAAACAGAAACAAAAGAGAGTAAGGCCAGAGGAAACGTCAGATTACGTCCCTGAGCTTATCTATGAATCCGGAGGATCAGCCTAACAAAAAGAACCCTGGACGCGTGGCGTCCCAGGAGTGACTGATTCGCGGTGAGACTCAAGATGTTGCGCAATCCGAGGGCCGACCGGGGGCGCGAGTGGACTCTTCGGAAACCGGCCGGCGGGCTGTCAGCTGCTGCAGCCTGGGATCACCCTGGCTGAATCCTGCAGACGGCCAGATCCTTTGTTTGCTCCTGCGAAGGTTCAGAATCGTGGAAAATCATCGCTGCGAAGGATTAGCCGCAGCCCAGATAGGTCCAGCCCAGCTTCCTAAAAGGGTGTGGTGAGATTTCCGGCATGGTCACACAGCTTCAATCGGCCACTGGGCTTGTCCCGTCAATGTCCAACAGTCAGAGCCACAACACCATCACCAACGCCACCGCGACGAAACACCAACAAGTGGAACGTAAAACAAAGTGGGGAGGGAACGACGATAACGGACGATAATAACGGACGACGACGATGGACGACGACGATAACGATGGTAACGACGGCGATCACGACGACGAGTACAATAATGCTAGCTGTATATAGTGCATACGAGCTCTAGTGTATCTCGCAGTCTAACATACCCCAAACCACTTTTCTCTTGATAAAGTTCTTCAACCGTTAGGCTTTGCTTCGTCACAAATGGTCCTAAAATACCCATCTCACTGACCATTGTGGCCGTTCTCGCCGTTGCTCTTCTCAGGAATGACGGGGATGTCCTTCTTCTGCGTAAAGTGACGCGGCAGACGGTTCTCTCCCTCCCTGTAGGGCTTGCCGGCCTCCTCTCTGGCCATGTCGTTGACCCATTTCTCGCCGCCGCGTAGACCGGGCTTAACACCGACCTCGGCCCACTTCGCAGCCAGGTAGAACCAACCCAAGGCATTGCCGACCGTGCCAACCTCATCGCTGACACCGTTTTCGGCCTCGTAGCTCATCTTTCTGTGCAGCTCATCGTCCGTGAAGAGGTCCACCAGGTGGCCGGCGACTGCCTTGTAGTCGCCAGGCTCGACCAGGTAGCCGTTGACCTTGTCCTTGACCTGCAGGGGAATGCCGCCAGCCAGAGTCGCAATGACGGGACGGCCCGCGTGAAGGGCCTCCGAGACCTTGACCTCGAAGCCCTCGCGGGTGGAGAGCTGAAGAACAACGTGAGCGTTAGCAAGAACTGTGTTGATCAGCTGGTCATTGGGTTCAAGTCGCATGATGCTGCAGTCCTTGATGAGATGAGGGTAGTGCTTCTCGAGCTGAGCCATGGTCTGGTCGTAGATCAGGCTGGCATCAGGGTCATCGACTGAACCGTTGCCGCAGACAACGAGTTGGGGGATGTCAGTGACACCCTTCTGCTCCATGATGCGACGGAACTCGGCATAAGAGTCAATGACGGTTGGAATGCCCTTGGACGGGTCGAAACGGGCAACCTGAACGATGTACTTGCGGGCAGGCCACTCGAGCTCTGTCATGCGCTGGTTGCGGCAGGCATTGTTGTAGATGTGGCCGTAGTAGCCAGTATCCCATTTGTTGAGAGGTTTGTTCAGACCATCAAGCCAATCAGTGGTGGCTGGGAAGTAGACAACCTTCTCCCGCGGAACATTGTGCGGGACGAAGATGGGAATCGGATGGCTGATGAACATGTCGGCATACTGGATGTTGCTCCACAAGAAGTTCCAAATGTCCTCTTGAGGGGAGCCGGCCTTAGAAGTCAGGTCGCTGCGGATCTGGATATGGGATCGGTAGAGAACGGGTCGGTCCGGAGTAATCTTCTTGATGAGAGGAATCAAGCCGGGCGTTTGCGGGTCATCAATCTGTTCGAGAACACCAGTCAGTCAAGGTTCAGACCCGAAGCTTCGGTACACTGTCAGGTCGCGGGGCAAACACCAACGCAGAGCTCCTGTGGGGATGATCCCACTTCCAGTGCATCATGGAGGGGTAGCTCAGGGAGTGTGGGGCGAGATGAGCGCGGGGGAGGGGATGAATTGGAGAACTCACCATCACAACATCGGCACCGCCCTCTTCAGCAGGACGCAGGGGACCGCCCTCGGAGAGCCAGTAGCGGTTGGCATTGTCCGTGATCCAGTCAATGATGGACTGCTTCTCTTCGTCCGAGATGCGCTGATCAGGATGGCTGACACCCTGGAGGATGTTGTGGATGTTCTTGGTGACCCTGAACACGCCGGGCCTCGGCTTGGGGACTGGGTATGATGTCAGTTTCATACGACTTTTGACAGCTCAACTGACTTGTCTCAAGGCGGGAAAAAACGTACCATACCAAGTCAGGTCGACGCCAATGAGACGCGCAAACCGGACGAGAGCGTGCCGCATCAAGGCCACGCCACCTCCCTGGGGAGTGCTGCTGAAGAAGGCAACCTTGATCTTGTTCTCGCGAAGTTTCTTGGCAAAGTGCATGGTGGCATCCCAGGTCGCTGGCCCGCAGGTATCCTTGTGGTTCTGGATGGTGTTGAGCTGGACGCGGAAGCCCGCATCAGTCTGGACGATACCCCGGAAGCCGACCTGGAGAAGGGGGACGAGAGAGGGGCCAAAGTTCCTGGGGGTGGGCTGTCAGTGACGGGATCCACTGGATGTGCGACCGGGGTTGATGCGGGATGGGCGACTTACATGATGCACTTGCGGGCCATGGAATCAGCCTGCTCATCGACTCTCTTGATGTCCCAGAAACTCTGCTCCTTATGTTCATCATCGGGGCGGAGGACAACGGGGACAATGTCAAGGTCGAGCCAGAGGCGGGAGCATAGGGTAGGGCTCATGTACTTGAGCGTGGTGGGGAGACCTGCACCGATGAATTTGGAGAAGTTCTCGTGCTCGTAACCCTCGAGGGTGTTGATCACGTAGTCGGCAATGGCATCATTGCCCGTCTGGGTTTGGTCATCGAGGTTGATGTGCTTGACGGTGAAGTCAATGAGGTAGATGGTATCGTGGATGGCAAGAGCCACGACGGCCGTGTGAGAGTCGGAGAAGACGGCCGAGATACCACAGTAAAGTGTCTAAACCTGTCAGCGATATTTTATGCGCCTGGTTTCTGGTTTTTTACCGTCAAAGCTGGACCAAAGGCATTGCCCTGCTCGTGCATGGTGCTCATCTGCCTCTTGCGGTGGGCCGAGGTGCCCAGCGAGAACTGGCGGCCCGGCTGCTTGGGGCTGGTCGGCATGATGGCGGCGGTTGGATTCCTCCTTTTGTTGGAAAGGAATCAGCTGAATTTGTGAATATGTGAGAATATCGGCAGTGGCGTCTACGGCGTTCGTAGAGCTGATAGCGGCGGTAATGAAGAGAGAAAGGAAACAAGTTCAAGAGCCAGAAGAGGAGCAGAAGGGGTTTTGTGATCCAAATGGGCAGAGGTCAAAGACGAGGACGAGAGGGGGAACAGGCGAGCAGGAAGGCGAAGACGGACGCCGGTGTGAGGTCACGAACATGCGAGACAGTCGAGGACCGGGAGATGAGTGGCTGCCTCAGGAAGTGACGGGAAGTCGGAGCCCGGTGATGCAGGAGGCAGACATCAAGGCACTGGCAGGAAGCAACGACCAGGGACGGGAACAAAAGGCAAGAACATGGCAAGATGCGTGGTTGGGAACGGGAAACCACCATGAGTCGATCCTGCCGTGTCTACGTCGCCGGAACAGGAGACCAAGTCAACAAGGAAGGAGATGTCACCGGAGCTTGGGCCACTCGTCTATCAAGAAGATCCAATTGGAAGGACTTCGATAATCACTGGCCAGGCAGGAATCATCTTAAAAGAAGATACTAGGCCAGAGAATGATAACAGGGGAGGAGATACTTCCCCGGCCGGTGATGTAAAGTAGCTACCGGGCGAGATACGTACCGGGGTAGGGCCACGGACGGGTACCGGTAAAAGAGGGGCCGGCCGTGAACGGCGGGGTGACATGGAAAGTCTCCACCTCAGCTAGGCTTACGACTGAACACCCGGGCCTTGGTCAATTCCGTGAGCTGGAAAATGATATGAGAAGGAAATGCGGGCAGGCGAGGAAGACTAGAGCAATGGAGGAAAGTCCATCCATACTGCAATCATGCCGTTGAGCTCTACGCCGGAAGCCACGGTTGCACAGCGTGATGGGGTTGTGGCCTAACGGTTCCCCAAACTACAGCCGTTAGTGTCTTGCCGTTTGTGGCTGCTCAAGACGATGCTTTGCATCTTTCAGATACCCACCTGCTTCCAGATGTTCCAGGCTAGAGATGATTTTAGAGGTGGGAGCACCTATTGAGGAACATCAAACCGTTCCTCCTCCGTTCTCAGCTCTACTTTGAGACATGGAAGCCGCATTCCCCCTCTCCCCCCCTCCATTAGATGCGTCGGTGTCACCACCTGCACCCGCCGCCATGCGGACAACGGCCCCGCCAGCTTGCTTTAGCGTCTCGCGGCACCGTAGTGTACCGTTCACTGTGCATCCCCTTGGTGTTTTCCATTCTACCTCACGCCAAATTCTCCTCCGTCTGTCGTGAGCTTCAACTCCAGCCACGAACACCTTGGATTCTCTCAAGCATCATGTCCTACCGAGCGAGCCTCCTCAATTCCAAATCACCCCGCTTGTCTCACGACCCTGTATTCAATATGCGGTGTATCGGATACCCAACCATGCATCCGACGCACGCCGCCGGACTCGTCCCCCCAATGCTATCGCCATGTCAGTCAACGCATCATGCTTCCAAGCATTCATCATAAGTGGCCTCGGTCACCCACAATGGAATTGTCGGTGAGTATGCAGTCTCTTTTGGACGCAATGCTACTCGATCCTCACAGCCGTGGGGGAGGGTGATGGAAATGTCCTGGGAGCAGTCCCTACTGGCCCGTCATCCATCGTCCACCGTCCACCTGGAGGATGCGATCCATGAGAACCAGGCGGTCGGTGGTTGCTGTTCAGGTCTTTCGTACCCATCTCAACCTGTGCCATGCTCAATCTTACCTTGACGGCGCAATGCGGCTGCCGGCAGCCCCTCTTGAGCCCACCATCTTTTGTCCAAGCCAGATTGACGACCACCACACGAATATGTCAGGGCATTTGTGGCGGACTACCGGCATCGGATGCTCCTCGAGCATACGATATCACAAAATACGACGAGCAGCATCATGACTTTGGCCCTGCGCCTGGTCTGCAAGTCGTCTGAAAGAGAGCTTGTTCCCAACCGGGCAGGCCAACTATCAGTCAAGACGCTCCAAAGTCCTCTGAACACACCGAGGTGGAGAATGAATTGACCTGCATGTCATGTTAAGATCAAGCTGGAGCTGTACACCAGGCCTGGCTTTTGTACCTCGCCTAGCCTCGCCAGCATCCATCTCCGTTCAAATCCCTCCACGACGACACCAATAGCTCTCGGGCTGCTGTGCAACGTGGCTCTCGGAAGCAGGCACTTCACTGTGGGGGGCCTGGGCTTACAGGGCAATGCAGGGCAAAATCTTGCCTGCTTCTGTTGGTCGCTCATCAATCTGCAAGCATGATTACACGCAAGCTGCTAGGCATCTCGAGTGGCTGATCAACTGACATTAGCCCACTCACCTAGTTGTCTCCCGCCTCTTAAATGAAGGATAGTTTCTCATGCCCACTTCCACCCTCCAGGCTCCCGCGCATCTTCTTTCTCCCCATCTCCAATTCTACCCCACTCTGTGCGTTCGTGCTACGGCTAACAGTGGACTTTGCAGTAATCACCCTGCTGTAAGCTCCAGACAGAATCAACCCCGCAATACCGCCACGACTCCTGGGATTAGGTGCGAGAAAGATTGCCCTCGAACCAAAGCGGTCCTCTTGCGACCAGGTACACCAATGCCGCGACGAGAGGCCCAGTATGGGCATCAGCAGTCAGCGATAGAACAATTCCTGACCGAGAGTTCGAGAGGTTCACAAAGCCACGAGCAGACGGACGTTTTGAATGGAGGATTTGTCACTATCAGCTCGGGACGTTTGGTCACAGCATCATACGATACCTGTGCATCAAGACGACTGGTCATCTTTCCGTGTGACCTTCCCCGGTTTTCTCAGATCATTTCCTACAACCGCATTATTCTTGGCTTCGTTCATAGGTTGTGGCTTCTTCAATCCCATTGGCCCGTTAGGCTGCTGGCTTTTTTTCAAATCGTCACGTCTGAGGATTGTCCATGGGATTGACTTTTCAGTTCTTGCGGACATAGATGACCTCTCAGTAATGCCACAGGAGGACCTTGATTTCTCACCACACCCAGCCGAACAATGAGACACAATATCGGTGGCTTGCGCCGTAATGGAGTAGGTGCCACCAGAGCCGATAAACAAAACTCAAAGTGCTTTCATATCAAAAGTCTGTCTTTGGCTGAACTTACTGGGGTAACAGGCAGATAAGGCATATATAATCCAAGACCATGGACCAGACTTCAGATCTCCCCTTCATCCACCGCCAAATCATTCCTTGAGACGACTGACATCCTACGCTCACGCACGCATACATCATCAAAGGTCGGCATGATGAATTCGCTTCAACATGCCGTCATTCCGGACGCCAATCATCAACCAGGTGCCGCTGCTGCACGCAAACCACTATTCGTGCGCTTGCCTTCGGAAGTTCTTTTCGAAATAATCGATACGATATTCAAATGCAACGGTCTCTCCTGGAAGGATATCCTCGCATTTGTGACGTCCTCACCGGAGATACAGCTCGTCTTTCGCGAGTACCGAACAATGTTTCTTCGTCGTCACCTCTCAGGAACACCTAAAGACCTCGGCAGTCCGTCCGAATTTGTCGCGCGCTACGCAGACGGACACGACACAACTCAATACTCCGAGGATGACGGGAGATGGTTTTGGAACATTTGCAAACCGTTGTCCCGAGTTTATTCCCTTCTTGATCTCCCAGGAAACATCAAAACACGCTTGGAGCTAGAAGATTGGCACTGCAGTCCCCGGGACAAAGACGAGTTTGTCGCGTTATTTTCCACTACGCCCTCGTAGGACCCCAAGGCGCTCGTTGACTACGACCACCACGCCGCCTTGTGGCGAGGACGTCCAAGCCCCTTCAAAAAGAAGACCGACGAGATTCCGTTTCTCAGGAGACTCACAGTGCCAGAGCTCGAAGCACTAGAAGATGTTTGGCACTGGCTTGGGTTCTTCTACATCCGGACCATAGTAGCCGAGGGCTTATATCATTTGGCAAGGCGCCCGGACGGATACTTCCCCGGACTCGCAGCTCAAAATCTTTATTTCGTCATTCACTGGCTGTGTGAGCGAGGACTAGAACTTTTGTGCAAGGTTATCGGCGCTTCGCCTGAGGGCCGGAGCGTGGTTTTGCGAGACGCCATAAATATGGCTTACAACATGAAGTCCGACTGGGGTAACACAAGCTATCTAGACCTCGTTTTGAAGGTAGGAATCTGGTCAGAGATATTTCATCGAAAGCGTTATACGGCAGGCGCAGACGTTGAGGAAGAGGTTAAGAAACACAACAGTTACCTTAAGCTTTGGCATCAGCAAAGGAGCGCTGCTTACAAGACGGGCGAGATGAGCCGCAGTCCGAACGTCGCTCAGGCGCAAATGTTGCTTTTCAACTATGCTATAAATTCGGCTCAATTGAGTGCGGCTGAGCTGGATACAATCCAGGGCAACCCGGCTCCGATGAGGTCCATTGCCACTTACGCCAATGACATTACAGCGAGAGAAGAGTCTTGAATAGATTCAAACATGTTACGGACTATTAGTTCCTTGTGCAGGTGAAAAGCTCTACCCAGGCGCTGTACCATCGATGGCGTGCCTCTCTTGTCTGTAGTCCTTGTCGCCAGAATTGCCGCCGACGGTCCGGATCCGACAGGGACGGCCCCACTGGTGCGGAGCGGCCGCTGGGACCCAGGCGCCGAAGTAAACGGACTTCTCGGATTGTATGATATGTAAACCAATGAGGGCAGAATAAATAAAATTCTACTGTTTCTTGAGATTCCATCGAGGCCGTATTGCAAGTTGAATGGCGAAGCGGTCTCGAGCACCGCTTGACCACCCATGGTGGTTGAGTGCTTGGGTGAAAGAAGTGCTAAAACGTTTGGCCGTAGAATTATCCATGTAGCTGAGTATGGAAGGATGAACTTCATGATCAACTGCGGCAAGTGAACCGATTCAATTGCAGAGACGGCCTACGTCTTGATTTCTCAGCAGTGCATCTGACCTCGCTACAGATGCCGGGTTAGGTCTCCTGCAGCGGGATCGCAGCATCCGATGCCTGGGGTGCCGACACAACGCTCACTACCGACTTCTCGGGCCCGGATCCATCTTCCTCACTCACAATTCGTATGGATTTGACAAATCCCTGAATGTTGATCGCAGCAGTTCACTGAATCTCACCACAGCATCCCATAACTAATCCATAGCGTCAGATGTACCTGAGGACTGATTTACAGTCACATCTCACCCACGTCAACACCAGGAGCGCCCGGGCGTCATCCCATGCTACCTCAACACCCCTGCGACAGCCAGGGTCCCGTCCCATCTGCTGCGGGTAGACAATGAAATACCGACGTCTTCCCACTTCCCACATCACCGACGTCAACCGGCTTCACACCGCCGCCGTTCTCATCTCCGTCATCCGCCACGGCGCGCCCAACTTCATGTACCCACGCGCAAGATCCGGCCTTCACAATGGCGGCGCACCAGCAGACCGTGAACACCCACCGACACACCCCTCACCCGCATCCCCCGCACCCTCAAACTCAACCCATCAAACCCCCACAACCTTCGACGATGAGACGATGGACGCATTCGAGATGGACGCCGACGACGGCTACGCCTCCGCCTCGCCAGCGCCGTCCCTCCACGCCGGGACGATGTCGCTTTCGCCGTCCGTCCGCGACTACGCTTTTGAAAACAACCGGCGGTATCACCGCTACCGCGAAGGACGGTACCATTTTCCGAATGACGATAGTGAGCAACAGAGGGAGTTTATGAAGCATCTTGTGATGGTGCACATGATGAGCGGCAAGTTGCATGAGGCGCCTGTGCGGAATCCGCAGAAGGTGCTGGATATCGGGACCGGGACGGGGGTTTGGGCTATTGATGGTGCGTGATGTTGTTTCCCATGTCTTAGGCCTGCAGTGAAGAGCTGGGAGGGTGAGTGGGTGGACTGACGATGAGCAGTGGGCGACGAGTACCCCGAAGCAGCAGTCACGGGCATCGATCTATCACCAATATGGCCCGACTGGGTTCCCCCAAACGTCAAGTTCGTAGTAGACGACGCCGAGGCAGAATGGTTCCACGAGCCGGACTCATTTGACTTTATCCGGCTGGGGAATATGGCGCCTTCAATACAGGAGTGGCCGAAGTTGCTCGAGTCAGCGTACAAGTAACCGTCTCCCCTACCTCTTCTCATTGCGCATACGGGTCCGTCAGCTGACGTACGTGCTCAGAACGCTCAAGCCAGGAGGCTGGATCGAGCTCCAAGAAATGCGCTGGGTCTACGGCTGTGACGACGGGACCATGCCGGATGACTTTGCGCCCGTGACGATGGTGGACCTCATCAACCAGGGTCTGGCACGATTCGGAGTTGATATGCACGCCGCGGAACGCAATCCCGCGCGTCTTGCGGCAGCGGGGTTTAGTAATATCAGACACCAGATGAGGAAGGTGCCGGTGGGTGGTTGGACGAGGAGTAAGTCTTTGAGAACGGTGGGGTTGTATAATTTGAGCGTCATTTACGACGGATTGCATGCTGTGACTATTGGGCCTCTGACAAGAGGGCTAGGGTGGACGGCGGATGAGGTTGAGAAGTTGCTTGGAAAGGTGAGGACGGAACTGGTCGATCCGTCAGTTCATTCGTATGTGTATTTTCATGCGCTTAGTGGCCAAAAACCATTATCATGACGGGTTTCTGTGTGAGTGTGACTGCTATTGGCATGGCATGCGTGCGTATTTCGAGCTTTTCTAACCGGGCATCACGTGAAAATTACGGAGCGTGGTAAATGTTACAAGCTGAAGGTTGGTAAGGACAAATCCCGGATCTTCATATTCAAAAGTGCAAAAGAGATTAACAAAGAGCCTGGATTGATACCTTTACCTCCCACGTAACGACTTAATAAGCCCCCTATTTTTCTGCGCTGGAGCGACTCCTTTTTTTATGTGCTTATTATCGTCGTTGCTGTTGTAGTCGCTATTATGGTTGCTACTATCATTATCATTATTGTTGATATTGTCGTCGTCACCGTTGTCGTCGTCGTCGCCGTTGTCGTCGTCGTCGCCGTCGTCGTCCCCCGTCGTCGTCCTCTGTCGAAACAACAGACAATGGACGAACAATAAGAAGAATGAGAGGACGATACGACACGCGACAATGATGAATGCGAGGCAGTAGGAAGTATTGGGTTGTAGTGGTATGAAGAGGAAGATGCCTGCCCCCTGCAAGGCGATTCGGGCTCTCTTCATATAACCCTATAGGTGTCTATAGAGGTGTCTCTAAGAGCTATCCTAGCCCTCGAATATTTCCCCGTGAGAGTTATACGGCAGTAAACAAGGTGCGCCTCCAGGCGGCAAACTGCGAAGAAGATGGCGGGGGCGGCGGTGATGGTGCCGAGGAGGGCGGTGATGGTGCCGAGGGCGGCGGCGGTGGCGACGGTGTCGGTGGCAGCGTCGGAGGTGGTGATGGCGTTGGTGCGGCCGGGGGCGGTGGTGGTGGTGGTGGTGTGGAGGCAGCACTTCCACCACCACCAAAACCCACACTATTAGCTAAGCGGCAAAGCACTATTAGGCTCACGCCTCAGGGCATATTTAGACTTAGAAAAATCAAGCATACTTATTAGTAGTTAATAATAGTGCTTAGTAGGTGTATTCGCTGACTTTAACTTAGCGATCTTATTATTATAATATAATAATTTTTTAGTTTTTAATCTTATAATATATATCTATTTTCTACTTATAATTTTAATATATATAGGTGTAATAGGCTAGCTTTAAATTAATTTCTATCTACTTTAAGAGTGTGAAGTTTTTTTCTTAATAATATCTTATTTTTAACTAGTGAAAAGTATTAGTAAGAATAACTTTAAAGAGCTATTAAAGCTTGCTAAGTAAGAAGGAAGTAGTAGGAAGAAAATATTAAGCTGATTTCTATTTTAGTATTAATTTATAGTAAACTTAACTTCTTACTAAACTACTCTAAATAAATCTATTAAGAAGGAAGCTGTGAGCAGGTAAGTAAGCTAGAGCTAAGAATAGAGAAGTAGGATATAAGAGTATAAGTAGATAATCCTCAGGTGAGTAGTAAGTAAGAGTGAAGTATAAGTAGTATAGAAATAGCTAAAGAGAAGATATTATTATAGGTAGGGAAATAGAAATAAAATTTTATCTATAATAATAAGCTAGTAGCTTATAAAGCTTAAGGAATTCTAAGTATAATAATTATAAATATAATTAGCTTGAAATTATATCGGAAGAAGAGAACTATAATTATATTAATATAAGCTAGAAAGAAAGAAAAGCTATAGCTAGAGTAGAAGAAAGTAATAGAAGTAATATAATAAGAGTAGAAGGAGATAGTAACTATATTACTTTAAATTAACTAGTAAGTAGAGTAAGTAAGCTATTAAAATATAAAGTATAAAGAATTATATAAAGTAAATAAGTATAGAAGAGGTAGAAAGAAATATAATATCTAACTATCTCTAAGAGAAGTCTAAGGAATATATACTAGATTATAATAATATCTAAATATAAAGAATATAAACAAAGATTATATTCTAAGTAATAGAATATAAATATTTTACTAAAGTAACTAATATAAAGAATAAATCTTATAGATAAATACTTATAAATATTATACTTAAATATAGTTTATTTTTTACTAAGTCTTTAAAAACTTATAATTAAAAATAAATCATTTTTAATAAGTTCTTAGTAATTAGGTTTAATAACTAATATATAAACCTGAATAAGATTTCTATTTTCTAACTTAAGTTAGTAGAAGGAAGCTAAAGAGAGAAGATTAAAATACTAAGAAGGGAAGAGAAAAGAAATACACTCTATATTAGGATAACTAACCTAGGATATATAGAAATAATCTCTTATATATAAGAGAATAGTATAAAAATATAGAGAAATAACTATAGAAAGTAGATATATATTATAAGAAGTAAATTAGTAAATAAGTCTTAGCTATATAAAATAGAAGAATAAAACAAAGAAAGAATATATCTAGAGGTTACTTAGTAGTAACTATAATAAAAGAAAGTATAATAAAAAAGAAAGTTAAAGATTAGTTTAGAAAAGAAGGATAACTTTTTCTTAGAAGTAGGAAAGAGGATTTATTCCTACTAAATAAAGTCTAGAAAGAATATAAAGAAAAAGAGAAGTTACTTATTTAGATTTAAGAAATATTATATAATATACTTTAGTAGCTAACTAAACTTAGATAAGAAAAGATAGCGTTAGAAAGAAAGGAAGGAAAAAGATATAGTAATAGAGAAAGTACTTTAGCTAGAGATAAGTATAATATATAAACCTCCTAACTTTAACTTTATAGTAGATTAGTAGCTTTATAGATAATAAAGATTATTATTAAATTTACTACTAATTTTATTTTAATTTTATTTTCTTTTTACTTAATAGTATAAGTTAGAGATATAGATTACTCTCTCTAATTAATTAACACCTATTTTTATATTATTTACTGAAGTTATTATATATTAGGCTAGATATAAGATAGTATTAGTAATTAAAGTTAATATATATTATTCTCTATTAAGTTTAAATCTATTTTAAATAAGCTAAAGAATATTTTATATACTCTAAGATAGCTCTAGTAGTATATTATCCTTATATAATATTCTAGACTAGGATTTTCTAATACTACTCTGAATAAATATATTTTCTTCTCTTTTTAAGTTAGACCTACTTCTAGATATATATAGACTATAATAAACTTTAGAGAATTAGTCTCTAGTATTACTAGAGAAATACTTTCTCTAGGATATTATTATATTAGATCTACTATCTATAACTTCTTTCCTTTTCTATTCTAACCTTATATTACTATTTTCTTTTTCTCTTAGAGACTAAACTTCTTAATTTAAATCTATATACTAACTTACTTTAATAGAAATAAATCTTTATCTATTAAGTAGAGCTTAAGGCTTAACTTTTATAGGTTATAGCTAGATATTTACTATAGAAGAATTTCTTAACTATATAGAAGTAATAGTTAACTAAATAAACCTTAGCTCTAATAATAAGGTTAACTACTAGAGACTTACTATATTCTGAATATATCTCTATAGAGAAGCCTAAGAATAGCTAGAAACTTAAAATAAAACTAACTATAAGAATTAGAATTAACTAAGCAAGATATTTATTAAAAGGTTTACTAAGGAAGATAATATTTAAAGATATATAGCAGCTATCTAAGTAGTAATATTTTTTAAATAATAATTAAGAGAATTAATTATTAACTTCCTAAAGAGAGTAATAATTATTAGATATTAAATTCTAATAGAATTTAACTAGATATTTATCTATAAAGTATTTAATATAATCCTAGATAAAGAGAAAGACTAAGATTTATAAAACTAAGTAGTAAATTATTTATTTATTAAAGATATACTTTTAGACTCTAGTTTCCCCTATAAATATTCGTTTAATACCTTTAAGAAGACTATTAAAAGCTACTACGCTCTAACTTAGGTTTATAATTTCACAGAGAAGTTATGAATAGATATAGAGATAAATAATCTAATAGAAAGAGTTATAAAAGCTATAGAAAAGAGTAATAAGACTTTTATAGATAAGTTAGATAAACTTATACTCTAAGTATTAGTATAGAATAACTAGAATAACGCTTATTAGAACTATTTATCCTAAGATTTATAATAATATATAAACCTTTCTAATAATAACCTTAGAATAAACACTATACTACTTGCTTATAGATAGTGTTTTAACTGTAGAATATAGAGATATTATAGCTTAAAGTGCTCTAAGCTGAGAAACCTATAAGAGTTTACTAAAAATTAGTCTATATAAGAAAAGAACTAATCTGAGATAATTAAGTAGTAAGATAAGTAGCTTTAAATAGAAGTAGCTAAAATAAACTTTATTAGAAATATATCTAAGATCTTTTTCTAAGATCTTAAGTAAAATTTCTAGCTAGAAAAGAACTTAGAAACTGTTACTAGCTTAAGCTTATCTAATATTATTAGAGATGAAAATAGAAGTCTAATTCTAGTATTTTATTATAACTTTAAGAAAAATCCTATTCTATTTAAATATAATAGATAATTAGTCTAGTAGAATACTAGAACTATTTTAGTAGTTAATATAACTAGAAGTAAGATAGACTATAATACTATAATAGTAAAGAGAGATTAAGAGGAAGCTTTTCTATATACTGAAGAGATAACTTAATATCTAATATATCTAAGAGACTGAAAAGCTGCCTATAAATAAGTCTAAGAATAAGATAAAGATAGAATACTAGTAAGAGAGGCTTTTTATAAGTATTAGAAGTAATAGAGAGAAAAAGATATAGAAGATCTTAAAGGTAAAAGCTTAGCTAAATAAGCTTTAAAGTATAAGTTTAGTAGTAGCTACTAGGAAAAGGATAAGTAAGAGTAATCTTATCCTTATAATAAAGATTCTATTTCTCTCTCTTAGACCTAGAAAGGAAATAAGATATATAAACTAATCTTCTTTAAAGAAGATTCTAATTATAACTATTATAACTTTAATTAGAAGAAGAAGTTTAATAAATCTAATATAGGTTAAGTTTACTAACTTAACTTTATTTAAAGTATAAGATAGACTAAGTTTCTAAAGTTTAGCTTTCTAATATACTAGTAGATATAAAAGTTAAACTTAATATTATACAGCTTTTTTAGTACTTACTAAGTATAAAAGTAGAGATAGTTTACTTTTTAAATAGATCTTACTAAAATAAAAAAGAATAAAGCTAAGAAATTAGGTATAAGTTTTTATTAATATTCTCTTATTATATACCTAGCTTTTAATATTAAATATTAAGCTTAGAAAGCTAGATATAAAGACTATTTATATCTAGATATAGCGTATAGACTTAGTGATAGTATCTTATTAAGTTTAAGATATATTAATAGAATAATTAATTATATTTAGACTAGTAATATTCTTTTAGACCTAGGCTTTATAGTAGATATTATTAACTTAACTTTTATAGAGAGATATAATTTCACTTATATACTTATATTCTAGTTTATAATAGTCTATCTAGCTGATAATAATATAGTAATAGTTTGAGAGTATAGAATACTTAAGGTGATTATTAGTAATATTTTTACTTATATCTAAGCTATTATTATTAGTAAATCTAATGAATAGGACTTCTTACTGGGAAAGTAATAGTATAGGTGTATAGAAGCTATTATTAACTATTAATAAGAGATAATCTCTCTGTGTAGCAAGTATAGTCTTATAAGTACTATAAGAATTAACTTCTCTTTTAAACTGATTAAGTTTTAGAAAAGATATACTGAACACTATTTGAAGTTCTCTGATAAGGATAAAGATAATAATTCTAACTTAGAAGATAAAGATCTAGATATTCTATAAGAAATAGATTATATTTTGAAAGAAGTATATAAGGAGTAATACTTTTCTAAGCCTAGCTTAGGAAACTAAGTAACTTTTAGGATAGTTAGAGTTTTAAAGGTAATATTATTCTTATAACTAATATAAGGAAATCTTTAAGAGAAGATATTATTAACTATATATTTATTCTATATAAATAATATTTTAGACCTTAGTAAAGTTTAGGTAATACTAGATATATATAGGATAGGTTAGAAGTAATACCCTTAGTATAATATTAATACTATATAATTTAATACTTATAAAACTTCTTTAGTATAGGCTGACTTACTTCTAATAAATATTTTCATTAGCTCTAAGTTTTTTAGCTGTATAAAATCTTCTCTATAATAATAACTATATAATTAAATTTTACTTACTATAAACTCTGAAGTGTAACTTCCTTTTTAATTTGTATTTTTCTTTATAAATAGTAAGACTAAGCTGCCTTAAGAAGATTTTTTTCTATTTCTTAAGTAAAAAGATTTCTTTCCTCTTAATAAATAATTTCTTAACTATAACTATAACTAAGAGTAAGAGGAGTAAAGTAGTATAAAAAGGGAAGGAATAGTAGGATAAAAATTATTTAAATATTTTCCTCTAGTAAACTCCTATAGTAATCTTAAACCTCTCTTAAATAAATCACTTATTACAGAATATTACTCTATAATAAGAGCAGCTAAGAGTAAGTAAATAAGAGTAAGTATATAAAAAGCAAGAGAAATAACTTATAATAAGTAGATTAAAATACTTAAAGAAGATAGATAGAATAAGAATACTAAGCTAGATAGCTAGAAGCTTACTTTATAGGAAGGAAATACGACGTAAAACTATAACTATAATATAGAGTATTACTTACTTATAAATATAAACAGTTTATATAATATAAAGGAACACTAATAATGCTAAATTATTAGAGGTAAACTGAATAAGTTTAACTTAAAAACTAGAGTAAGAAGTAGGAATATAAGTAGTATAATTAGTAGGAATAAAAGACTTAAGAGTAACTTAATAAGATAGAGTAAGATTAATACTAAGGTTAACTAAACTGAACTATAAACTAAAGAGCTGAGTATTTCTTTCTAAGATATAGTATTAAGGGAAACTAATGCAGCTAAAATAGAAATATATATAACTTTTAAGAATACTTATACTAAGCTTATAGTAAATATAATAGAATATAATAATACTTTATTAGATTATGTTAGCATAGGTATAAGAGTATTCAGGGGCGTAGTATATATGCTTATATAGTATAGGGTTATAGATAGAGATATATTATAATAAAAAGTAATAATCTTCAGCATTTATAGGTATTTATTTATATAGATAATTAATAGAGAAGGAATATATTATAATAATTCTAGTTAATATAGTTAGCAGGTTATATTCTAAGGTAGGGAAAAAAGGGAGGAAAGATAACCTGAAATATAAGCTATAAAGCTCTTAATTATATAAGTAGGATTATATAATATAAGGGATTATATAAGCATTTATAAAGTTATAGGTTATAATAAACTAAACACTTTTATATAAAGTTATATATATAAAAGTCTATTTGTTTATTTTATATAGAATATTTAAGTAAGTAGATTATTCTTATATTATTATTATTATTATATTAAGACGTTATATATTAACATCCCCCCTTAAAGTATATATAGTTGATATAAAGGGTATATTATAAGTATATAGCTTACTTACTTAATATATATATATGTTATAGGTATAAAAAGTTAAAAACCTAGTAGGAAAAATAAGAAAAATATTCCTATATTATATAATATATATATAACTAGTTAAAAAAACTTTTATAAAATAACTTTATAGGTAAAAAGTTTTAAGAGAAAAACTAGTATATTATTTTAGTAATATTATTATTATTATTATTATTATTATTATAATAAATAATACTTAATAATATGAAAAATATAACTTTGTCTAAAGGCTTAGTTAAAATATCAGTAATATTAGATTTAGTATTAATATGAAATAATATTATATCTTTATTTAATAAAGAGTCTCTAGCAAAATAATATCTTATATTAATATACTTAGATTTTTTATGAAATTCAGGATTTTCAGCTAGTTTTTTAGCTATAATATTATCTATAAATATTTTAGGCTTATTTATTAATTTAAAGCCTAGATTTTTTAAATTAAAATTATAAGTATTATATAGATAAATAGCTTCTTTAACTGATTCTGTTAAAGCTATATATTCAGCTTTATAAGTAGATAAAGCTACTGTTTTTTGCTTTATAGAGCTATAAGATATAATATTATATAAGCTCTAATAAAATATATAAGCTGATATAGATTTTCTATTATCTAGGTCTCTAGCCTAATTAGAGTCTGAATAACCTATTAAATTCTAAATTATATTATTATTACAGTTATAATAAATTCCTTTATTAGGATATTTATTTAAATAACTTTATAGATAATCTAAAGCAGAAAAATGCTTTTTAGAAGGGTTTATAGTATATCTTAATAAGATATTAACTATAAGAGCTATATTAAATCTAGTTTTTAAAGCTAGATATAGTAAAGCTTCTATTTACTATTGAAATTATAATATTTCTTCCTTAGTTATATAATATTTATTTATATATAATTTTATATTATCTTTTATAGATATTATTAATAGGTTTATATCAGTTTTATTATATTTATTTAATATCTTTTGTATATATTTTGTTTAATATATAAAAATAGACTTATTTTACTTATCTATATCAAACTTATAACCTAAAAATATATTAAGCTTCCCTAATAGTTGAATTTTTATATATTGCCTTAAATTATTATATATATAATCACTAGTAGTAGTATTATTAGCTACTAGTAATATATTATCTATATAGTAATATATTATAGCTTTATATTTATTTTTATTTAATATATATACTGCTTTATTATAAAGTGAAATAATAAATCCTAATTTTAATAATATTCCTTTTAAATAGTTATACTATAGTCTAAGACTTTATTTTAAACTATATAAAGCTTTAATAAGCTTACAGCAATATTTATTATTTTTTGATTTATAATTATAATTAGAATTAAATTCTAATTTATTAGTAGTTTTATTATAAATAAAACTAGCAGGTATAGCAGTATAAATATCTATATCTATATCTATATAAATAAAAGCAGTTATTGCGTTATATTATAACAAAATCCAGCTTTCTTTTATAGCAAAAATTACTATAAATCTATAGCTCTTAGGTCTATAAGTAGTAGAAAAAGTTTCTAAATAATTATTAATATATTAATTAAAATCTTAAGCTATCTATCTTACTTTATATTTATAGGTATTATTTATTTTATCTTTTAATTTTATAGTATATATCTATTTACTTACTGCTTAATAGATAAATATTATCTAGTATTTATATAATTTTCTAAGTATTAATATCTTCTATTTAAGTTATCTCTAATTATATAGCTTGAATCTAATTATCTTTATAAAGAGAATTTAAGGCTTGCTTAATATTAGAAGGCTTATCTAATATAATAACTAATAATATATATAAAGCTTTATTATTATTAGTTATAATATTATTATTATTTATTTTATAACTTTTTAAAACAGAGCAGTCTTCTAAAGTAAATAATAGTGCACTTTCATTAAAAATATTATTTTTAACTATATTATTAACCTATTAGTAGTTTTCTTTAGCTTCATCTGTTATAGAGAGGATTTCTATAAAAAACTTAGATTTATTAGTATTTATTTCTCTATTATTAATACTAATAGTTTTCTTATTATTATTATTTGTTATACTTATATTAGTATTAGTACTATAACTATTATTATAGGATATAATACTATAATTTTTATTACTAGTATTAATATTATTATTATTATTATTATTTAATATTATTACTATTATTATTAATATTATTATTATTATTATTAATATTAATATTAGTCTTATCACTTAGATTCCTAAGAGTAGGATTTTTAGTAATATTATTACTATTTATAGTAATATTTTTATTATTATAAGAGATAGATTAACTAGATATATCTCTTTATAGATTATATTAGGTAGTACTCTATCTATTATTATTAAGCATAATACTACTATTAGTATCCTTAAAGTAGGTATTTATACTTATAGGAAGCTTTTTATAATAAGAAATAAAGGTATTCTCTAAGATTTTAATATTATAAGACTATAAAGCTCTCTTTAGTTATATATCCTAGATTTTATACCTATTAGATCTATAATTAATTATAAAACCTTAATATACTCTTATATCTAATTTCTTAATTTTAGGATCTTTATTCTTATAGTAGTATAAGCTACTTTATACTTTAATATTATTTATATTAGGTTTTATTTTATTTTTTAATTTATAAGGCGTTATATAATTAATAGAGGAATATAGAGTCCTATTATATATATATAGAGTAGTATAAAAAGCTTTACTTTATAAGTAGTGTAGTAAACCTAAGTTATATAGTATTATTCTTATTTTATTAACTATAGTATATATAGTATACTTTATAAGTCTGTTAGGTTTATACGTATAAAGAGGTCTTATATTATAGATAATCCTACTATTAAGATATATAGTCTTAATACGTTTATTAGAAAATTCTTTACCTCTATCAGTAGAAATTTCTTTTATTCTTTTATTATTATTATTATTATTATTTACTTCTACTTGAAATTTAAGAAAAGTATTACTTATAGTTTCTTTAGTTTTATCTTTAAGTAATTTTCTCTAAATGAATTAGGTATATTTATCTATAAAGATAATAAATAAATTATATTTATTATAAGTAGTAGGCGTTATAAGCCTATATAAATCTAAAGCTATATAATCTAGATAATCTAGATTTTTATTATAAACTTATAATTTACTAACCTTAGTTATAAATTTGCCTTCAAAACAGGCTTTATAAGGTAGTAATTTATTATTATTAATATTATTATTATTTATATTTATATCTGAAATTATATTATCTTTTATTTTTAAAAGACTTTATATATAAATATGACTAAGATATTAATGCTATAGTTAGAGACTATTATTATTTTTATTATTATTTTTATTTTTATTAGTTATAGTATTATATATATAATTATTATTATTATTAATAGGAAATTGGAAGAAATATAAATTATTTCGTTTTGCCTCTATAGCAATAATATAATCTTTTTTAATATTATATAAAATAAGTTGTTTCTATATAATAGAAGTAATACCTAATAAATCTAACTTAGATTAACTAAGTAGATTAATACCTAGTTCAGGTATATAATAAATATCTTTTAATATAATTTTATTATTATTAGGATATATGATTAAATCACTTTTCAGTAAAGAAGTAAGACTTTTTACTTCTCTCTATTTAATAGGTTTATTTATTTTTATTTTATTTACTAAAAGAGTGTAGTTTTTAACTATATATATATAGTAGTAGTAGTATTAATATAAAAATCAACTGTTTTTTCAATTTAGTTAAAGCTCCTAACTTTTCTTTATTCCTTAATAACAGATTAGTTAATTAAATAACCTAAAGAAGGATTATTAGTATATTTATTTATATTATAAAGAGGAGTAGTAATATAACCTATATTTTTAAAAATAATATCTTCTTCTTCTTTATTAGAAGATAAATCTATTAATTCTATAGAATTAGAATTATTCAAAGATATATAAGGGGTAATATTACTAGTAGTAGTTATATTAACTACTTCTTTCTCTTTTTCTTTAATAGTAGTAATATTAGTAGGTTCTTTCTACTAACTAGGTGCTTTTTCAGGATATAAAAAAGTGTAATTTTCTTTAGAATAGTTAGTTTTCTTATAGCTTTTGCAGTATAAACCTTTCTGTTTTTTCCAGAGTTTTTTTAGATATTTTATTATTATCCTTCTTTTTATTATTTATATTATTTTTATTATTTTCCTGGTTTTTATTTGATTTTTTATTATATTTATTACTCTTAGTAATATTATTAACTACTTCTTTGCCTCTTTTTCTTTTATACCTATCTAGAAGACTAGTATATAAAGAGTTAAAGGTATAAGTAGAAGGGTTAGTCTTAAAAGACTGAGTTATAGAGGTTATAAAAGCCTTAAAAGTCTTATTTAGACTATTAAGTATATAAGCTATAACTACTTAATTAGATAGTCTTAGCTAGTTATAAAATAAATTATCTATAAGTTCTTTTATTTTATTAATATAATTGTTTATAGAATTAAAGTTATCTAAAGAAGGATTAAAGAACTCTTTATAGGTTAAAAACTTATTTATAAAACCTATAGGCTTATATAGCTTTTTAAGGTGATTCTAAGCTTTAAAAGCATTATTATTATCTTTAATTACTTTTAAAGGGCTGTCTTTATAGAGTAATTATATATAGCTTAAAGACTTATTACTTTTATCTAGATTAATATCAGATTTAGGTTTAGTTAAATCTATAGTTATATCTTTACTTATAAGGAAGCCTTTAATATATATAGCCTATACCTTATAATTCTCAGAGCTTATAAGCTTAGGCATATTAACCTTTAAATTAGCTATTATTACTTTATAAGATATAGTATATAGTTATAAGCTTTATAAGGGTTAAATAATAGTGAGGTTATATAACTATAGAAGCTATTAATATATAGTATAGTAGTTTATATAATAATATTATATAATAGCTATAAACCTAGAGGTTTAAGGTTTAACTATTAAAAAAGAAGAGTTTTTTCCTTATAACTTTCTCTTTAATTAATATCTTATTTAGTTAGACTATAGTCTAACTGAAGAGATAAGTATCATATATAGTAAGTTAGTTAAAAAGAAGTTTATTAGGCTATAAGTATAGGTCTAAACTAGATTAGGAGTAGACTTAAGAATAGTTTAAATAAGTAATCTAAGAGATATAGATTAAATAAAGTAGTAATAAGAGACTATTTACTTAGAGAAAGATTAATAGAAGTATAGTTAATTTATATAGGATTAGTTATATAGATTTAAAGAAGATATATCTTATAGAACTAAACTACTAGTCTAGCTAGTATATCTAATTCTATAAAGGTAGTATGGATAGAAAATTATTTAAAAGAGTGGTTTTTAGTATATATAGCCTTTATATATAGATAAAGCTTAATAAGGAAGTAAAGTAAAAGTAAAGAGGTAGTAAGAATTAAAGTTATCTCTAAGCTAGGCTTATAACTTATTAGTATAGGTATAAGAATATTTAGAGGTATAATATATATACTTATATAGTATAAGGTTATAGATAGAGATATATTATAATAAAAAGTAATAATCTTCAGTATTTATAGGTATTTATTTATATAGATAATTAATAGAGAAGGAATATATTATAATAATTCTAGTTAATATAGTTAGTAGGTTATATTCTAAGGTAGGGAAAAAAGAGAGGAAGAATAACCTGAAATATAAGCTATAAAGCTCTTAATTATATAAGTAGGATTATATAATATAAGGGATTATATAAGTATTTATAAAGTTATAGGTTATAATAAACTAAATACTTTTATATAAGGTTATATATATAAAAGTCTATTTGTTTATTTTATATAGAATATTTAAGTAAGTAGATTATTCTTATATTATTATTATTATTATATTAAGACGTTATATATTAACAGATTATACTAATAGAACTAATATAAAAGAAACTTCTCTCTATATAGATATAAATATTATAACTAAAGATAATATTATATAAAGCTAACTAGAAAGATATTACTAATATATAAGCTATAAAGATAATAAGTAAAGTATAGTAAACTTTAAGTAGGCTTTTATTTATATATATATAGAAATAGATAAAGATAAGTCTAAGTTAATAGGGAGTAAAAAAGAAGATAAAAATATAGATTAGAAAGGTATAGAAGAAGAGACCTAGGTAAAGATACTATTCTTAGCTACTTCTAGAATAAACCCTTATAAAGAAGGAAACAAAGAGAAAAAGTAGGAAGTAGATTATATAGAGATATAAGGTTTAATATTATCTATACTAAAACCTTATATAGTAAACTTAACTTTTATAAACTATTTAATTAAGAAAGTAAAGATACTAATTATTTAAGAGCTTAGTAAAGATATATAAAAGAAGATTAATACTTAGTTTAAAAGGTTAGAAATTAAATTAGAAGTTATAGCTAAGATAAAAGAATAGTAAAACTAAGTAAAGTAATTAGTATATATATATTAAGATTACTTTATTTAAACTCTTATAGATATTAAGAGAATAACCTTATTAGGTATATAATTAACTTTTTATTTAGAGTCTAGCTAAAGATCTAAAAGTAATTAAGATATAGCTAAGTAGAAAGAGAATTTATAGTAGTAGCTTTTATAGATTATAGAAAATAATTTATATAGAGAATAGATAAAAGAAGAACTTAGATTACTAATACTTTCTTTAAAAAGAAAACTATCTATAATCTAAAGATATTAAAGATAGTTTATAATTTCTACCTAATTAATATAGTATTAGTTAAGTCTAGTTATTTATATTATTATCTTAAGATAGATATAGATTTAGTATTTTAGATATTTATAAATCTATATATAGACTAATACTTTTAATAGATTTTAGGAGATACTAATCTATAAAAAAGATTAGTATAAAGTAGCTATTATAAGTTTTAGAGGAATATTTAAATATCTTAGAATAGCTTAAGAACTAAAAGAAGTACTCTTAATATATACTAGGTTTAGAGATCTAGTTTTTAGATATTATAATTTCCTAGACTAGTATATTCTATCTATTATAAGATATTCTCTATACTTTAAAATAGTATTTTTTATTTATATAGATAAGTATAATATTATAAGTAAGATATTTAAAGATTATTATTACTATCTACTTAACTACTATTTTCTCTATATTACTTAGGTATTAATTCTATTTACTCTAACTAAAATAATTCTCTTTATAGACTAACTTAGTATAATAGGATTTAAGATCTCTAATAATAAGATCTAGCTTTCTATTAAATATAGATAGAAGTTTATTAGGTAGAAGTAAAAATTTTAAGATAAGCTTCTAGTAATATAAGAAGAGATTTACTTTTTACTCTATTTAACCCTATTTATATAGAAGTATATTCTAAGATAAGTAGACTTAGAGATAATAATTAAGAAAGTATTTTTTAAAGACGTTTAGAAGATAACTACTATAAGAAGAAGAAGTATTAAGAGAGAATAGGTATTATAAAAGAAGTTAACTTAGGGAGAAGCTTAAGCTAAAGCTTTTAACTAATTTTATGAAGCTATCTAGAATAATATAATATTTAGTATGTTATTAATATTCTAATTTTATATTATTTTAGATATCTTAGACTAAGTAATAGGAGTAGTATTAATATAGCTACTAGAGATATATATACTAGGAACTTAGATTATAGACTAGAACTTTAGAGAGGTAATAATTATTATATAAATAAGTATAAAACTTAGTAACTAAAAGTAGTACTACTTTATTTTAGAATATAAGATACTAGTAATTATAAAAGCTTTTTTAGAAGTATAATAGCTTATAAATATAAGTTTTTATTTTATTATTATATATACTAATTATTAAAGTATAGAATAATTTTAAAGAAACTATAAAGAAATTTATAGTAAGCTTATAAAATAGATTAAAGTTATAATAGAATATAACTTAGATATTATCTACTAACTAAATACTATAAAAGTTATTAAAGTAGTAGATAGACTAAATAGAGTATATTAGTATATATAAGACAGCTTAATTTTCTTCTTAGAGAGAATAATATTTGAGGGATAAACCTAGAATTATATGCTTATTAAATATAATAACTTCTAAATAAAATTACTAATACTACTTAGGTTAGGATAAGTTTAAAGAAAGAAGGTAAAAGAAATATATACTTATAGAAGATATTAAGATAGATATATAAGTAGGAAAAAGAAAATTTATAGATAAGAAACTCTAGAGATAAATATTAACTTAGATCTTTTTAAGCTTATTAGAAATAATATAAGTTCTATTACCTAAGATAAGAGAGGAAATCTAAATTACTTTATATAATATAAAGAACTTAAGAAGCTAGTATAGAGATATAATTAATTACTTACTAGGTAGTATAGAAGTAATTTCTAAACTATTTAGAGATAAAAAAAGACTTATTTATATAAAGGTAATAAACTACTATATTAATAACTTTAAGCTATTTAAGACTGAGATTAATAGGAGCTTAGTAGAATATATCTAAAGAAGAAGTATTATAAGCTTTAATAAGAGTTTATAATAAAAATAGATATTTTAAGTTTATAATAACTCTCTACTACTTAAGAAAATAGAAGTTTTAGTTAAGAAGGAGATAAGATATAGATATATATATAAAATTATATAAGGTTTATATATATTATAGACTAAGGCTTATAAAAGTATCCCTAAAGAAGATTAATATTCTTACTTTATAAGGTATAGTTAGCTTAGACTTCTTAGGAGGTATTATCCCTATAGAAGATAAAGGCTTTGCTTATATCTTAGTAAATATTAACTTTATAATAAAGTTTATTATTCTTTCTTTTTATAAAATAGTAGATACTAAAGTTATATATATAATATAGATAAGAGTTCTATTAGAAATCTTTAGCTAGCTGGAAATTATATATACTAAGAATAGTTTATATTTTAAGAATGCTCTTTTTATTATAGTTATAGTATTTAATAGAATATATTTTATTTATAGACTTATATTATATCTTTTTTTAACTAGATAAATAGAGCGTATTATATAGCTTATAAATATCTTATAATATAATAGTAGTAGTTATACTAAAAGAGAACTAGTATTAATAGGTATATAAAGTACTTTAGTAGATAAGAATCTTAAATTTAAGATTTATATTATTAATTAGGAATATATTTTTAAAGATTATATTTAACTTTAATATTAATAATATTAATCTCTAGGTAGAAAGACTAGATATCCTAGATAAACTAATCTTTTATATTAAGGATAAAAGATATACTATTCTTAAGTTTAAGACTAGTTTATAAGAATTTAACTTAATAATAAGATAACTTAATTTTATTAATATTTATAAAGAAGCTAGAGATAAAGTGAGAGAATTCTCTATTAAGATAGCTAAAACTTAGAATATATAACTTAACCTTTAATAGGAGTTTAGAGTAGATAACTTAGTCTGAGAGAAAGCTAATAAAAATAAATAATTAAAATTAAAGTTTAAATTATCTTAGGTTAGACCTTTAAAGGTTATTAAGTATATCTAATATTTTATATTAAATTATTAACTTTAAATCTAAGTTACTAGATCTATCCTAAAAAATCTATATATCTAACTTTAAGAAGTTTATATTAAGGCTAGTTTATCTTACTTTAAGAGAAACTTCTTTTTAGCTAGCTTTAAATTATATTAGGAGTAATATATAGTATCTTAAGAACTATTTTAAAGTTTAAGATATACTAAGTATAAGTAAAGCTATTATTAAAAGGTTTCTTTTAGATTAGAAGTTAAAAATTAAGCTAGAAGAGATTTAATAAATAAGTAATAGATAGGAAAGAAGTTTAACTTTTAGAATAGGTAAGGTTTGAATAGGCTAGATATTTACTAAGATAGACTTAAGAAGGACTATATAGAGGATTACTTAGACTATATTATTATAGATAATTAGTATTATTTAAGTATATAGTAAGTATTAGTTGCGTTTTAGCCTAGGTTAGAACTATTATAAGATATACTAGTTTATAGAGGTAGTACTTCTATTACTACTAAAACCTATACTATTAGCTAAGCAGCAAAGTATTATTAGGCTCACGCCTCAGGGCATATTTAGACTTAGAAAAATTAAGCACACTTATCAGCAGTTAACAGTGGTGCTGGCCTCCTTGGGGTCCTTGCCTATACCCTTATCGGCGGCAACCTTGGCCTTGTTCTTGGACTCTTCCTTCTCCTTCTTCTTGTCGTCGTCCTCCTCGGCCTTGGCCTTGGCCTTGTCCTCATCGGCCTCCTTCTCGTCCTTCTCCTCGTCCTTCTCCTCCTTCTCCTTCCCCTTGCCCTTGTCCTCCTTCTCCTCCTCGCCCTTCTCCTTCTCCTCCTCGTCCTTCTTGTCGTCCTTCTCCTTCTCCTTGCCCTTCTTCTTATCCTCGCCGTCCTCACCGTCCTCGCCGTCCTCGCCGTCATCGTCCTTCTTGTCCTTCTTGTCCTTCTCGCCGTCATCGTCCTTCTTGTCCTTATCCTTCTTCTTGTCTTTGTCGTCGTCCTCCTCCTCCTACTTGCAGGGGGAGGGGCCCGCGGCGAAGCGGGACGGGGCGGTGGAGGCCCGGGCACGGAGCGCCAACTCTCTGTTGGTGCTGGCCTTGGTTGCAGCCATGTATGCTGGCCGTTGGCCAGCGGCCGAGGAAGAGGAAGGGGGTTGGCGGGGGCGGGTCTGGTCTGGAGGAGGGGCGGCCATTGTGTGTGTGTGTGAGAGAGAGAGAGAAGACAGGAGGGCTGCGATGCGGTGTGGTGCGGTGTGGTGCGGTGCGATGCTGTGCGATGTTGGTCGAAAGACGTCCATTCACGTAAACAGGGAGGTTTATAAACACCAGAGGCACAGGTGAACGTCACGTGTATCCAGTTACGGTCAAACCTTCCATTAATTGCGTTTGAGTCCAGCGCATAGATAGCTCCGGCAAGTGAAGACCACACTGGTAGCATACCTGAGATATTGGGCAGTGGGAGATCGGGAAGCTGCTAGCTCGTGTGCCAATATGCCGACATTGCGGGCGGATTGCACATGCTGCTTAAGTATTCTGGACACAGGCAGGTGAGTATGGCAAGGTCAAGAGCTGCCAATCGCCCTAAGCTCAGGGGCAGTTGCATTGCAAAGAAGGAGACCGACAAAAGGGTCGCGACTAATATGTGTGGAAAACTATGACGGTGCACAGTACTTGCCTTAAGCCAGCCATCTGACTTTTCCAATGAGTGAAGGCAGCTGCGGAACACCAGGCTCATGCTTTCATCCCCGACATTGAACCGTTCAGATGAGCCAGCGGCAGGAGTGTAGTTGCAGTACGTGGACCTGATGATGTAATCGCATTTTGCCCACGCATCGCGGCAGCCGTGACTCTGCCACACTGCTAAAGTTTCCTGGCGGGGCGTTTTCCAAACTGTTTGGATCCAAAGTGACGTTCGTCACCCAGTCTGGATTGGTCCAGCTGACTTAGTGAAGACCTTGTCCTTCTTCCAATACATGCCTCGCTGGCTAAAAGACCTGTCTTCGATCTTAGGAGCCGGTGAAACTTTTCTAATCTTTGATGCTGGCAGCGTTATGTAGGCGTGAATCTCAACCCTCAAGCACACAGTCTAAATGTTTAGGTGGAAGTGAGTATCCACAAGACGGTGTCAACCCACACCTTATAGGCGTTCTTGATGCAGATGCCAACAGGGTTGTTAAGGATGCAGCTGCCCCGAGCGGTGCAAATCTGCCAGACACAGCAAAACTCAATTGATTTTGGTGGAAGCTCCTTTATAGACTATTTTAGCTTATATTAATGCACACCTATGCCTTCGAAAGTAATCTACAGCATGATTTAGAGTTGAGGCTCAGGGGACACCTGTGGATTCGGGCAACAAATCTGCCTACACCAAACTAACCCATCTCAACGTCTCAACCTACATTCTTTTGTTCTTACTCCTTCTACGGAAACATCTTTCAAGTTTCGTTCTCTTCCTGCGGAGAATTCTGTAATGTTTCTCATCCCAGGTAAGATCCGGTCTCATTCATGGCTGGCTTCAAGGCCTCCGCCAATTCCTGTGGCGCGGACAAGAGATGTCTCGGAAAAGACGTGCGTACAGGTTCCACAAGACGACATTCGTACGACAGGGTCTTCAATTTACAAGCAGATGAAATTCTTGAGACCTTTCCTTCGGTTCGCCTACAAACTTCGGCCAAAGACAACCAACGCGCCGAAAGTTTTCAACGGCTGTCTGCTTTCTGGATTCGCTATTATTGAAGTCATTCCAGCCGAAATCATTTCAATAATATCGAGTTATCTGACCCTTGGAGAAAGCGTAGCACTAGCCTTAACGAGCAAAGCGATGCTCTCAAAGGTCGGCTATCTAAGCTTCGTCGAGTTGAACCGCTGCGCTGCATCGAGGTTCAAGTTACTTCTTCACCTAGAGAAGGAAATCTACGACATGAAGGAAATCCTTTGCCACAGATGCCAGGTATTCCACCCGCCGAGATCCTCAAACCCAAGAAAAGGGCATCGTAGCATCCGGCCATGTGCAAAGCGATCACCCAGCCAACGAGACCGGAGTAAATCATCTCCATACTTGCCAACCGAGCTACATTTCAACATGGTCAAAGCTGTTATGAGATCGTATAGGTACCGTCTAAACCTGTACGACCCAAGAATACTGGCATCAAATCGTCTTTACGTTGACGAAACGACAAATGCGAAAGCTCGATATACGGCAAATTCCATTATAGCTGATAACCAGCTGCTACTCCGGACGGTGCTCACGCTGTTGCCATCTTCAATTAGAGGAAAGGCTAGGAGTGCAGCCCCAAATCTTTTGAAACTTATCAAGGACAAGGAGAGGCTGAGCAATGTATGTACACACATCAAGTGGTCTCGAGTATACCCAAACATCTTCCAAAATACACCGCCCAGGCCACAACTTGATATATTGGGACAACCCCTTCCTCCCACAGAGGAATATCCAGACACATGGAACCCGGAAACCAAGCCACATCCAGCCCGTTCTTTGTATGATACCTGCAAATATTGCTCGACACTTTTTCATTTCAACTACAGAGACTTAGCAATCAGCGGTGCCCGCGTTGTATCACTCGTGTCCTACAAGTTTCTCGGGAAAGGGGAGGACTCGAACGACCGCGTATGGATGCTTCAAACCCAGGAAGCGACAGAAGAGGATAAGAAGAGGATGAGAATATCTCCTTGGCGGAGCTATCCGCTAGACCCTTGGCATCGAGAAAGAATAAAGTTGCCGGAATATGGCGGACGAGGTTGTGCTCTGGACCCATTTTGTTTTGAGGGTTTGGATACTGTTGCTTCTTAATCAGGACAGTCAATAGAGCTTTTCCTCAATACTGCAGCGTATCAAAATCCAGACGATTGGTCTCATGACATCTACCAAGGCTTGGCGATGGACGGGTGCCGGTGGTCGACGGAACAAGGTATAGGCCGAGTGATATCTGTTGATATGTCTCTGAACGAAGTCCATCCCCAAGAAACAAGACTTTGATATAGAAGACTTGAGACCATATATCGTCGTTAACATCCCATTACATATAAGTTTTGCTATCCGGGCGGATATATCTGACTAACCGGGCGGATAACTACTTGTATTAAGCCTAAAATTTCATTTTTCTTTAATAATACTAGTATTCCTATCGCCCCTGTCGTCTCTGTCGTCCCTGTCGTCCTTATTATCCCCATTATCGTCACTGTCGTCCTTGTAATCCCTATTTATATGTCCCTATTATCTCTGTTCTCCCTATTATCCCCGTCGTCCCGTCGTCCCCGTCGTTATCCCTATCGTCCCAATTATTTCTATTATCACTACTCCTATCATTATACCTATCTCTATCGTCCTCGTCCTCATCGCTGCCCCTGTTATTGTCTCGGTATCTTCTACCCGCCCGGATAGCTAAACTCTTGCATATATCCCCTATTCATCACCGTGAACGTCATCACGTATAGAGAAGCCATAGAACGCCTCCCATTGTCTTCTGCGTCCGTAAATGAGAAGCGCCACACGGCGTGGTCCAAGTCCATCCTTAACAAGCTGAGTCCACGATCATCTTCACCGTGAAATTCAGGTACCCAAATTCCCGCTGAGGGAAGCTGATATAGCCACTTCTTCAGTCCCACTTCGGCTGAAAAGTTGTGAAAACGCCCTAACACAGGGTGACCCGTCACCCATTCTCTCTTCATTTCACCGAATGTTTTCTTGCCAGCTAAGGTCGCGCCAGCGTAGATGATTGAGAGCATAGCAGTTCTCAGTCCCACGAAGTCAAAGCTATCGTCCGAAGACGCCCATGATAAAATACACGTTAGACGATAGTCGTCTAAGGTAGTCATGAAGTGGGGCGTGTGTGACTTGTCCTAAAATAATACTGAAACCAGCCAGGAAAGATCTTGAATGATATTGCCTTTGTGAAAGGAAAGATTAGAGCACCCCGAGAAGAATTTTAGCAGGGGGTCATTCTTTAATTAAAAATATACATGGTGACGTGTCCAGGACCTGGCGCCTGATTATTTGCAATTGCATCGTCGGTTGACGATGAGCGAGTCACAGATAAGGACGCTCTAGGGCGAAGAACAAACCTCAACTGGACACAGCACACATATCATAGCGTCTCGTTTGGCAATTGAACGTTGAGTACCAAAGTTGAGAAGACTAAGATAGCTCGGCGCTAAAGAAAGTGCTGTAACACATTGCAAGTCAGAATCGCCAAGATACTTGTGAAATGTAGGTAACTAAGATTGTCAAGGGCTGGGGTGCGACGAGCAACACAGGGGTAGCAACTGGGCTAGATCAAGGAGACTTTGTTTCGCCAATCTATAGGAGATTTTCGCAAGATCAACCAGACACCCATGTCGTGTTCAAACAGTACGTCTTTGGCATTCAACTGGCAAAGCTTGGTTCCCCGCGGCATTTCTCTCGCCGCTTAATCAGCGCCTAAGAGGGCAGATGAAGCATTCAAAAGGTTTCACATATGTATAAAATCAACGAAACGAGTCACGGCAGAGCATGACTAATGAGAGCCCTATTTTACAACGTCCTGGACCACACGTGCCCGGCACCAGGCAAGTTATACATGCCCAGATGGGGGTTGCAGGCTGAACTGCGGGGTGTTTCTTTCAATGGCACATGGGTCCAGCGCATTGGCTTGATGATTATGACTTGCCGAAGGTCAGATAAGATGATCTTGAATGGAGTTAAGCCGTCCAAGGCAATATTATCCGGTAATTCGCCTTTCCTAAATTTATCAAAATGATGGGAAGACGCTACCTAGTTTTCTTTAAGGAAGTGTCCAAAGCACTTGAGAAGCAGCGTATAGCCACACACTCATATTTGCCGATGATGGCTTTGTAAGCCATTTCAAAGAAACACATGGCTGAAATTCCAAGTCTCACCATGGGCATCGGCAGTTGAGCTGACCGGTGGGAGAAACGTGGAAACGGACGTTTGGCACAAGACAAACCTCAACTACGCAGATGTCATAACCAGAAGGACGGGTCGTTCTAGGCAAACTCTCCACAAGCTACTGGGTTTTACCTGAACTGAGTTGCCGAGAGCTAAGAGCAAATCCACTATAATTGGGAGTTGTCGTAGGCTTCTCACTTTCTCCGCGCACAGTCCGAAGGAAATGACCGAGAATATTGCCGTAGATATCCCACTTCCCCCCATCAAGTAAGTCCCTCGGTCTCGCGACCTCGCATTAGCCCCTTACTATCAACGACTAAACTTGCCTCGATACCGCAAGTCCGTCATAGCTTCCAAAGTCTAAGTCTAATTTCCCCGATGGAACATTCCTCTAATTATTCCAGAAGAATTCCAAGACAACGGTGGTGCCATTGGTTCGGCACATGGCACGGTAGCTTTTCACCACGAGGGCCGCAAACGGCAGTTCCATCCGTTTTGAAGCTTCTATAGTGGGCACAGTCTGGTAGCCGGTGAATCAAATTTCACCCTTGGTCTGCCCGGGCTGAATCAAACTACCTCAAAGCTCCGGGAAAGACGGCCACGAGTACGCAATGTGGTGTGCGTTGCAGCCCCGCATCCAACCCCAATCGTCCGGCTTCTCGGTATAAGTTTCCCCTCGTGACGAGTCAGAGTCGATAGTTCAGACCACAAATGTCCTCAGTCGGAGTCTGATCCGGCACATGCCAACTCGACCCTCTAGACCGGTCTGTGATCAGCGCAGACCACCCATCCGAAAGAGCTCCTGCAACGGAATGAGTCGCGGACAGGCCACCCAACTACCCAACTGAGATCTCAGGCTCGAACGCTCTCTGGGGAAGGGCATCTCAGCAGACTAGAACTTGGGGTCCTGACTTGTGGTACGCAAAATTCGCTTCTTAGAACACGCCAAAGTAATCTTCCATCTGCGCCTGAAACCCATAGTCGCGGTGCTTATTCCCGATCTCGAAGCCCATCATTGCCATGTCAATAGCCGATCTCCATCATCCCTTGTCATTTCTACAGATCCTGTCTTTCCCACGCGGAGTCCTCCAGGCGAAGTACCCTGCCACGATCCGGGCGTCGACGACGGGCGTCGACGACGGGCGTCGCCCCCGCTCAGGAAAGCTTGTCCCAGGGCCGGCCGCATCCCCCGTGATTAGCGTTTTAAGTTGTCTTTAAAGTTTTTTTTATCACTGGCTGACCTCTGAATGGTTGCTCACTCATATCTCCCAGTCCAGGGTCTCGTTAGGGCCTCCCTCCAACTCGCTCCAAGTCATCTAAATAAATGCGACGCCCACACCTCCGCACTGCTGTATACTCATTAAGTACGCCTCAACTCCGACCGCGAAGCTCATTCTCTCGACCGTACCTGGTGGATCGACAGCAAAATTCCAACTGTTTCACACTCGCTATTGCTAGCATGCCTTGCTCCGTCAATCCTCCTCAACCCCGACGATTTCCGGTCACGCCCGTACCCGATGCGCAATGTCTAGCCCAGTGGGGGCGGCCCCCCCGCCGGAAGGTGTAGTGCCCAACTTCGAAAACCCAACGGATGTCTTGCACACCATCAATCTCGTCTCCCAGATTCTGTCTATCGTATCTGTCAGCATTTTTATGATGATCCGCTGTTATGTAAAATGGGCCATGACGCCGCCTTTTCACATCGATGACTGTAAGCACACACTCTCATCCTTCCGGAGTTGTACCCGGCGCTGAGTTATTCCAGGGATGGCCCTTGTGGCGTGGGTATGGAGCTCGCTATCAAATATGTCTCGAGACACATTTCTGATTGTGAACAGGTCCTGTCTATCGCCTACAGTGCCACAGCTCTCGTTAGTGAGTTTTCACCGCAAAGCAACATCAGGTGTCTTACTGACAAAACGGTAGTGCAACACTATGGTGGAGGCTACCATGTTTACGAAATCTCTAAGGAGAGTCTTGTTGGGTTCAAAAAGGTAAGCATCACTAAAACCCCTTTCAAGTACTAATAACTGAACTCCTCTCTGGGGCTTTACGCCGATACCCTCGTATACGGGCCAAACTCCTTCTTCACCAAGCTCACCTTGCTTCTCATCGTCATCAGGGTCTTCGGAACCTACAAAAAGACTGTAATAGCTACGTACGCCGTCATCGTATTCATGGTCGGTTACTGCGCGCCTGTCCTTGTTATAAAGACACTCATCTGCCGACCCATCGCGGGCTTCTGGGACCCTGACTTGCCGGCGGACTGCTTCAATCAGCGTGCCGTATTAGTCGCGGACACAGCCGTCAGCGCAGTAACCGACCTCGCTGTTTTGACTATCCCGATACCCGTGGCCGTGACGCTCAGGATGTCTTGGTCAAAGAGGCTCAAGGTGCTCGCCATGCTTAGCGCGGGAGGGATAGCCACGGCGGCGAGCATTGTTCGCATGATTCTCGTGGTACAGCTGCAGAAGTCGAACGATGAGCCGGTGGATTTCATTCGTTTCAACCTTCTTGGGTTAGTCAACCTGAATCCTAGCTTGAGTTTCTCCGGAGTGCCGAGCTGACCGTGACATCAGAACAGCCGAAGTAAGCATCGGCATGATCTGCGCGTGCCTGCCTGCCGTTAACATTCTGGTAATGCGCCGACACGACTTCACGCCGAATTCAAGTGGCGCAACGAGAAATTTCTTTGCGCCCATGGAGTTGAAGTTTTTGAAAGGGAGCAAGCTGCAAACGCAGCACCTAACAGGGGTTTTGAGAACGAGTGAGCTGGGCATGGAGTCTTCGTCGGTAAACCACTCCGAACAGATTTCACAGGGAACACAGGTAATGCATGAGCCGAGAGACTTTATTTTTCCGTTTGAAAGGTTGAGCCGGATTGGGTCGGTGCCATTACGGAACCCAGAGTTGGGGAGGCCGGATAGTTGGTACACAAAAGTAACTTCACCGACGTTTTCGGGCCCATCATCACCACTGGGCTCGGAAGGGTGCTGACGAGGGGACGGCAATTAGAATCAGGCGATAGACGGGATACCTAGCATAGCATTATGATACCGAACGACGAGCTTAATGAAATACCCTGTTTGACTGCAGCGCAGATTCCGGTCGAGTCGATGTAAGCAACAATTGAGGATCTAAAAGAAAAAAATGGATGCTGACGTCGCCAAATCAACTCCAAGCTAAGCCGTCGCAAGCAAATCACTGTAGACCGCTCGCTCCAGCTCGTCGAACAACTGGACGAGGATTGGATCACCAAACGGTGTAAGCTGTACGACCAATACCGCTGCAATCCCCGACTCCCTGTCCACCCACCAGTGGCTATTGCACATGCCGCTCCATGCCATGCTGCCTTTCTTGCGCTTCCCGTCGGCATCTTCTATATTGATGAGTCCACTTAGACCGTAGTTGAGCTTGAGTTGAGGGTCAAACTCAACCGCGGCCATCGACTTGTTTGCGAATTCCCGTAAATCTTGCGCTATTTTCTCGTCAAGCTGAGGGCGGAACATCTCATCAACTGTCTCCTTGTTGACAACCTGGTTTGTCAGCAGTGCGTGAAGGAACTTGCTGTAGTCCTGAGCAGTGGTCAAGAGACCCGCGCCGCCGCTCTCGATCGGGTGTTCCTTGGCAAACATCTGCGGACCGGGGCCGATGCTTGACCCATCCTCACCTCGGTAAGACCATGTGGCGGTCCGGTCGGCGGTGTGGGGCAGCTTCTCCGGCCAGAAGCCCGTGTCTTTCATGCCGAGCGGCTCAAATATGTTCTCCGACATGTACTCGCCGAGCGTTTTGCCGGTAATTTTCTCCAAGGCTTGACCAGCCCAATCGATCGCCGTTCCGTAGTAAAAGCTTTCACCAGGCTTGAAAAGTACAGGCGTATGGAAGCCGTCCAGGTTCCAGTCCAGGTTTGTCGCTTTGCGGCCCACAGCATTGTGCCACCTCATCAGGTCTGGCTCGATAACGTCGTAGCTCAACCCAATGGTGTGAGTGAGGAGCATCCTGCCACCTGTGTCAGGTCGTCATATAAGACATAGGAAGAGATGCTGCGAAATACCTCAGAGTGATCGGTACTTCATGATCTTCGAGGATAGGCTTCTCGTCTTCAGTGAAGCCTCTGAGGATGGGCATTTGTCCCAATCGTGGAACAAGCTCCCTCATGTCGGTGTCGAGATCCACCAAGCCACGTTCCGCGAGCTGCATAATACTAGTAGCGGTGATGATCTTGGTCAAAGACGCCACATGGGTAAATGTGTCGGCACTCCACGGACGAGACCCTGGGGTAGGGTCGATGCGACCCGCTGAACCATTGTAAAGGACGCCTATGCTTTGGGTCAGGAACGGCATTTGATTCAAAGACAGGTGAAATAATTACCGTCTTTGTTTACGACAATAAATGCGGCACCAGGGATCTTTCCAGCCGCATCTTGGTCGGGAGCGGGTGTGTTCCTCGCAAGGATTGCGTCCAGACAGGCAGCCATGTTGAGTAAGCTGAGAAAGTCCTTGGATGAGGAAAGATTGGTTGATGATCTATTGATTACGATGCGACTGCAAGGTTTTATAAGTTTCCGGTGGATATCGTAGACTCCGGGCGCGGAGGACACGGTGGAGGACACGGTGACAGGCCACGTTGCTCCGGGAGGTTGGTGAACGGGATGAAGTTGATTGCCGGTCCGGGTGGAGAATGACGACTGTGCCTGCCCGCCCCTGCTCCGGCGGCTGCCTGTAGACGGAACTTCGCTTATGCCAAGTAAAAAGAGAACCCCGCACCTGCTGTGGATTGTGTGATCTGTTATGTCTCAACGATTAGCAGGACAGACAAGGGGCCCGCTAACTACTAGGTAATGTCAGCATCAGACTTGCCCCAATTGAACGCCACAGCAGTCCGAGAGGTGCACCTATTCAGGCAAGCGGATTCGTCGCGTCAGCGCAGTCCGAACGCGCCAGTGTCTCTTGCAGAATTATTCATATGAACGTGGTGAACAAGCCCACGATTCACCCATGTATTGCGTTCAGGTTGTGTTTTCTAGTTAGATTGTCGCCAGGTTGACACATTGAGTCGACTGGAAAGAGCACTCGTAGTATATCATCCTCGTCGTCCTCGTCGTCCTCGTCGTTCTTATTATCCTTGTTGCTCTTATTATCCTTGTTGTCCTAGTTATACTTGTTATTCTCGTCGTTCTTACTAAGTTTATCGTACCTATTCTTTCGGGCATGTTCACGTGGTTTTATCATTTTATGTAGTTATCATCATGATAGTTTCTTTTGCATCAATGCTGATGTTGAATTTGTCGCAAACTAATATCCGGAAACCCATCATGAGATGCGTATGCTTGAGTGGCGGACTCGCTTCTCGTACAATATGTCTTCTTGTGAATCAGTCCACCCTGGCATACGTACTCGTAAGTTGGTCGGGGCTGCATCGCCGCTCTTGTTATGGGTGATCATCTTCGCGATCGTGCTCTATTAGATGCAGCCGGCGGTCTTGCGAACCAAGCAGATATGTTTCCCCCCAGTGCTCTATTCAAAAACATCAGGAAATGCAGTAGTTTTCCTATCAGGAATTTCGGATCGAGGTTGGCTTGTGAGAAGTTGTGAACAAGCTGGTATCGAAACCCCGAAATCCCCTCCAGGCCTCCACTCAGGGATGGGACGCATCAACCGCCCTGAAGATGTCACTGGCCACAGAACCACGTTGTCAATTCGTCTATTCCGCCGAGGATGCTGCTTGACACCAGTTGGACGTGACCCACATGATAATTTCGACGTCGGGTTGGGACCTGTCATCCAATCCTTGTTTTCGTCACTAAAGTGAGAAATGGCACCTCAAATACGCGTTTTCCAGGGATTGTGCCCCCCCCCCCTTCTCCCGCATGCTAGTAGGACCAGTGACAGGGTTCATTTGACAAGAAACATTTATCAACAAAGAAGGATCATCCGCACTTCTTCTTGACAACTTGATACAGACCATCTCGGTTTCAACGGCAGCCATGGCGGAAGTGTCAGACTCAAAGACCGATCTCGAAGGCTTCAAGATGATCCCATCAAAGACGCAACAACCACAACATCACGATCCTATCTCAAAACCCTCCTTGCAAAATCATGATCCCGAAAGCCAACGCCAGACGGAGGGGGACCCTAATACAGTGGAATGGAATGGGCCTGACGACCCAGAACATCCGCTCAACTGGCCAGATGGGAAGAAATGGATGAACATCGCCATCTTATCTCTCCTCAGCATAGTAACGTCAGTAACTCCATGCTTCCTCTTCCGTGGACACTTCCGCGATGATTTATGCTAATTTTAATAGACCTTTGGGTTCCTCCATGTTTGCGCCTGGCATCCCTCTCATCATGCAAGAATTCAACGACCATAGCTCCATTACCGCAACCTTTCTGCTCTCGATTTATGTTCTCGGCTTTGCTTTTGGTCCTTTGCTCGTCGCCCATATCAGCGAGGTTTACGGTCGAAGATATCTCTACATTTACGGCAACATTCTCTTTACTGGGTTCACAGTTGGGGCAGCGCTTAGCAAGAGTATCGGGTCTCTGCTTGCGTTTCGTCTTTTGATGGGTCTATCCGGCGTCGTACCGCTTACTATTGGAAGTGGAAGCATTGCAGACATGATGCCGTCCGAGAAGAGAGGTAGGGCTGTCTCAATCTGGGCGCTAGGCCCCTTGCTTGGTCCTTGTGTCGGGCCAGTTGCTGGTGGCTATCTCATACGTGCCGCTGGATGGAGGTGGGTGTTCTGGCTGATCAGCATTTTGGTGAGCACACACTATTACAACATCACACCGCTGCATTGTCACATGTCTAATGTCTCGATTCTCGCCCTAGGCTGGCATCTTCATACCAATTTCGATTCTCGGTTTACGCGAAACATACCCTCCCGCTCTCCTCAAACACAAAGCCAGCCGTCTTCGAAAGGAAACCGGCAATCAAGACATACGCAGCAGGCTGGAACAGGAGAGTTCGATCTCGCAGAAGCTCCGCCTTGCCGCCCTTCGCCCGATCAAGCTACTAGTGGCCACCCCAGTCGTCACGCTCAACGCTCTCTACATCGCTATATCATACGGCATTCTATACCTTCTCATCGCAACTTTTACCTTTGTCTTCAAAGAGCACTACGGGTTCGATGAAGCCTCTAGCGGTCTCTCCTTCTTGCCTGCGGGTATTGGGATGGTCATTGGCGTAGTCGGTTTCGGGCAGCTAACCGACTTGATTGTGAAGCGAACGAGAGCCAAAGGCTTGGCACACAAGCCTGAAGACCGACTTAAACCAGTTATGACCGTCCCTTGTGGACTAGCGATTCCCTTCGGGTTGTTTCTGTACGGATGGACGGTGCAAAATGGGGTCCATTGGATCGTCCCAATGCTGGGCGTTCTGGTAATGTGCGTGGGATTGATGGGCACTATGGTAAGCCCGACGAGATGATGTTCGCCAGAACCTGCTTACAAGATGACAGACTTGTATTCAGAACTATCTGATCGACGCCTATCCGCAGTACGCTGCTTCAGTAACAGCAGCGCTGGCGATTTTGAGGTCACTTCTTGGTGCACTTTTACCACTCTCTGGCTTGGAAATGTACGCGGCCTTGGGCCTAGGCTGGGGAAATAGCTTGTTGGGATTCATAGGGCTGACTCTGGTTCCAATTCTGGTCGCATTCTACGTCTTTGGGGAGCGGATTCGTGGCAGGTTCAACCCCAAGCTCTGACCCATCCTCATTTCCTATTCATCAATTCTCCATGGGCAATCAGGGGCTTTGAATACTGAGGTTTCACTGTGGGAAGAGTGACGGGTCAGCATTCCTTTGTATTCCATGCCTGGTGTCCAGAGGACAAGGATTGATGAGAGGTCAAAGGTTTGTTCTCCTTCGAAGTTTGAAATATCTACATATACATATGTAAATGCGTTTCATATCCAGGTCCAATATAGACGAACTTTCTCCGTCTGAAATCATCTCTCAAGCTCTATGTCTTCTGGCCACGAGAGCCACGGCTGCCACATCGGTCCCAGATGGCTACTGATAGAATGGAGGAGATACGATCCAGCGTTCCCAATATGCCAAAACCTTTGCCCGAAATGCAGAAAGATTGCATAACGTGCCAACACAACCAATGACTCTGGGGCCTGTCGTTCTAACAAGTGAACGTATCGGTCTGGAAGCATGATCGACCAAGTGAACATCATCCGCCGGCCATAATCAACCCGGGCTGGGTCTTTCAGGTCATCAAGACCGGTAACCACAAGGCGAAGCGCCATCTCGCACGCAGACTTGTCCTCTTCTTCCAAGTTAGGAGAGTTGGCTATGAGAGACTGCAGGGCCTGGTTTGGCTGTACAGTCTTGTCGTACATGTCTGCAGCGAGTCCCCTGGTCATCAATGGCCCAAGTTCAGTCTCCAAAAGAGACACCCAGTCTTGTTGGGCGGCGACGGCTTTGACCCCGCCATGAATCCTGACGCCTTGAGCAAAGCGATTGAGGAAGCTAGGGAAGTCCAAGCCGTCGTCACGAAGAACGTCCGCCAATATGTGACGGCCGAGGACAGAGGAAAACAGCAACCGGGCCATACACTTTTCTCGACTATCCTCGTCGTGTGTCGCATTGAACAGTTCGATGGCTCTGGTCTGCAACCTGAAGGCCTGATCGAGGTAACGCGCCGACTGGTCAGGCCGGGTGATAGAAAGATGGCGTGCAGACATGGCCAGAACGCCATGCATCAGGAAAGGAGCCTCCTGGGCAATTTTCAGGACTAGCTCGGTTGCCGGCCTTCCAAGGCTGTCGTCAAACTCGGGGACGTAGACATCGAAGCTGAAGTGGAGAAGCAGTTCCATGTGAAGCATGTTAACAGCGTCGGGGTCGCCGACTGCCTGGGCACATATTGAGCTGCCGCTTGGTGATGCCCCAGCAGAACGATGGTCAGGTCCCGGGGTCGAATCCTGGCTCTTGATTGGCGCGTCAGTTACACGTATTTCCACGGCTGGGTGAGACCGACTTACCCTTGTGTATGGCTCGTTGGAAAAGGAGCAGAGACGGTCAGCCTTGATACAGTTGAAGCATGTGGGCCGTTGCTCGTCACACTGCACGGCCAAAGGATGTCAGATAATTACCGTTCAAAAAAGAAGGAAAAAGACCCGGTGTTGGGCTCAGGGGCAGACTTACCCGCATATGCCGTCGCTTACACTCAGTGCAGCCCTTTCTGCTTTTTTTATGCTGACGACGCAGCATCCTATCCAGATAGTTGGATATGTTGTTGCCGGCGTGGTTTCTCTGGGTCTACTGTTCGTGTGTTGTCCCTGAGTATGCTTCTGGTCCTCGGGTGTGAAAAGCCGGTCACGTAAGTCTCCACGGATCGCGAGGAAAAGATCACGCCAAATATGACGGCGCCCGCCAAGATGATTTAGCTCCGTTCTGTAGCTGACATCCATGCCGGGTCGCAAAGCGCAGGGTCCATCTGTTGAGCTTGTTAGTCAAGTAGATATACGCTTTCATAGACATGGTATCCTTGAGATGGCATGAAATACGCGTATCTCCACAATAAAGGCATTTACGTGTATCATGGCCCCACTGCATGTCAATACCGATCCGCATTTGTAGGGCCGAGAAGAAGCTTTTGTAGCATGGATGGCAGCGGCCCATCAACTTCCTCACGTCGAAAGAATTGGGTGATCGCCCCGAATTAATGCAAATATGATCCCTGCCTTATCGGAAGCTCTAGTGGTCTGCAGGGCACACGATCTACCGTTGTGATTAATTGTCCCGTCAAATGCATCGATTTTGGTGGCAGATGCTAACTGATTGTAGCAGCCGGTAGCCTAGTAAACCACAGCTCGAATACGGGAGGCACCATTCGCGTTCTGTGACTGACGCTTTCAGGCGCCTAAATCCACCATAATGCTATTTTAAACTTGAGGCTGAATTAGCTATCGCAGAAAGGAGTGCATTCGAGTCCACCATTGATCATTGAAGTTGGTCGTGTCTGAACATTGTCTGAGGGATATATTAGTGTATGTAATAACTGTTCTCGTTGAAGACGACTCCTGAGGTAGAAAAAACCTAAGACGCAACATCTCCAGCTTCTTGGGTCAGAAACCAGACACAACCTTTCATACCTCATCCACACGATCCGTATTCGACTGAACTACTATGGCATTAACGCTTCCCCGACGCGACAGCCAGGTCATGGCATCGCTCTATCTATACGACCCTTCGATGGCTGCAGCCTGCGTTTTCATCGTTCTATTTTCTTTCACCCTCGCCGCGCACACGATCTTATGTTACAAGAAAGGAACTCGTTACTTCATCCCATTCATAGTCGGCATCGTCTGCGAAATCCTGGGGTTATGTAGCCCGTGCTATATCGGCAGCTCAAACACCAAACTGGCAGGTTATGCCTTACGCGCTACAGTCCTTGATGCTACTCATCGCCCCCTCACTGTTGGCAGCATCTATCTATGGCATGCTAGGCCGGCTGATCATCTTAGCAAATGGACGCGACTACAGTCCCGTCAGGCCCGAGATTCTTACCAAGGTGTTCATCACGAGCGATGTTTTGTCCTTTTTGGTACAAAGTGGAGGTGGAGGTATTCTCACCAATGCCAAGTCGCCGAGCAAGATTCAGCTGGGCGAAAATGTCATCATCGTTGGCCTCTTCATTCAGCTCATCGGCTTCGCTATTTTCATTGCCGTCACGGGTATCTTTCACCGACGTATTTCTCAAGAATCTAGAATCCGAGGGCAACGTCTGAGACACGCCGTCTCTTGGGACAAGTTTCTGTGGATCTTGTACGGCATCAGCGTACTCGTCCTTGTTCGTTCGCTGTTTCGTGTTATTGAGTACATTCAAGGCTATGATGGATAGTGAGTTTCTTCTCCCTCAAACGTGTCATTCTCGGTTACTTATTATGTATCTCAGTCTTCAAACAACAGAGGTGTTTCTCTACATCTTTGATGCTACTCTCATCTTTCTGGTCACATTCATCCTGGCCGCGTTTCACCCCAGCAAGGTGATGACTGTGGACGACGACGGCAATATTGTCTCCCCAAATGGGTCACATGAACTGAGAAGCTTTGTGTCGTTGGGAACCTACAGCGCTCAGGACCTGAGCGTCAGCTTGGCCCCTAAGGACAATACCAGAGGAGGATATAGGCACTGAGTCGCAATTTCTGAGACATGGTTCTCCTGTTCTTGAGGACAAGGTATCTTGGCAGGTGATTGGAAACGATTGGGAGGTTGTTTTGTTCTTTCTATACCCCACCTATGAGTTTTGCTATCCAGGCGGATGGGGCCGGCGACAATAGGGAAGGACGACAACAGGGAAGGACGACAAGAGAGACGACAACAGGGAAGGACGACAACAGGGAAGGACGACAACAGGGAAGGACGACAACAGGGAAGGACGACAACAGGGAAGGACGACAACAGGGAAGGACGACAACAGGGAAGGACGACAAGAGAGACGGCAACAAGGATGGCAACAACCATAGCAAGGATCAAAAGGACGATGGCGGGGAATAATAACATTGAATTATGTACACAACCCGTATGGAAAGGCTACGGTTTGCTTCTATTATACATCCATAATGGGGTTCAGATACTTTGAACCCAAAGTTTCATTACTATTCATAGACTCGCTCACTTCATAAGCTCTGTTATGCGAGCTAGTACTTCTTACCTGGTAGGAGAATTTCGAAAAGCATCACGTCAACCCCATCATACCGTTCTGTGATCGCCATCGTTCTTGGCGCCGTTATGCTTGCTCAAGGTATGGGAATGAAGCCCATGTCCGTCCACGAACTGCCATCAAAGTGAACATGCTTTAACTTGCGCCCGGATTGGAAAAAGCAATGGCTCAAGTCGTGTGCCGCCTCCAACGGAACCTCGGGGATTGTAGATGATGCAGCTGTGACGCACGCGAGGTGTGTTGGGCTATCAGCTCCGTCAAATACCGGATCCGTCTCTGGGCCTTTCCACCCCTCAGAGTCGTTCTCATACACGTATGAGATTTTTCCAGTCTTTGAATCCTGATACAAGATCCATGTGTTGACGGCCGTTGACTTCTGCCCGCCTACGTCGCCCCTCGCGACTGCGAAGGCAGCCATTGTAAAGTTCGAGTCGACCGTCACGGGAATCTCACCCGAAGAGGTGAGAGACTGACCGCCTGAGGATCGGTCAAAGTTCTTGAGGCGTCCGGTGGTATCGCGGTAGATGATACGCGCACTAGATGTGTCGGTTTGCTCGCCGGCGGAGTGGGTTGATTCTCGGGGTAGAATGGCCAGCGCCGAGCCGGGGGAAGCCGTGATACCGACTCTCTTGGGCTCTTGAAACCCCGGTGACTTGGAGTTAAAAAAGACTTCCATAACATCCCCGTTGGAAGCTTGAAGAATGGTTGAGGGCCAGTAAGCGGCCATCTGGGTGCCAGTGTTGCCGACTGTCCACCCTCCCTGGTTAACGCTGTCGCTTAGGCCTCCACGTGTGAACCCCTCTCGCCAGTTCACGCCCAAAATCTTTTCTCCTGATCCAATGTAAAATAGCTCGGCTTGGGGGATGACCGGAAGTGGCTTCGTTGGTTAGCGCCTATAACTCGGGGTGACGTGACGTGAGGAGGCACATACTTCTTCTGGCTTCACCCAGAACTGATTAGCCCCAAAGGGCGAGCCCACCTTGGGCGCTGCGTCGACCTGCAATGGTGCAGTCCAGTTTTGGTAGATGCTCATGTACTGCAACCGTCTCAACGCTGAGTCCGGTCCCTGAAACCAGACTTGTAGGGTTATGTCAGTCCCAAAACGATAACCGACAGCCGCAAGTCCTGAGTTCGTACTATCTTGGTTGCGCTTGTTGACGGCGTGGTGCCGACGGAACCCGGAACAGTCGGTGGCGGCTCTTCGTTCTGTTTGGAGGTGATCTTCCAACCTGCTATACCGCCTACAACACCTGCGAGAACGAATGTCGCCACTCCGCCGAGTACGATGAGCAGCCAAGACCTTCTGCCCCTTGCCTTTTCTTGAGCTGCGTTTCCTCCTTCGTTCTGGTGGTATGTGCCCGTGTACCCCTTATTGTGTCCCACCGACTCGTACCCGTGGCCCGCTAGTATCTTCTGCTCTTGAGATGTGTCATGACTTGGTGCCGAACCGTTCTGTGATGGTGATGTCCAGTGGTGTGCTTCGAGGGTCACTGGGGTGGTGTCGTAGTGCGATGTGACCTCAAGTCCAGGTTGGGCAGACTGTCGTGGTTGTTCCATGGCAAAGCCTAAAAACTATGCGACGGGTGGGAATACGCAAGAAACCAAAGTCTGAAGGACGGTGTGTGACATCGACAAAGTTGAAGTTAGAAGTTTACCTTTCGAGCCCCTCGGAGAAGGAGACGAAGAGGTCTCCATAAGTATCGGCTGAATCTCTCCGGCTCCCACTCGCTAAGTTCGCTATGGAGCACACCGTCTGACTTGTTTGATGAATGGTCGAGCAAGGAGACATCGCATGTCTTGGCAATGCATGAAGATCCTTTTTACTCTTGCAAAACGATCAAATCCCTACAAATCCCGCCGACACGGCAACGACGACAGGGGGTGAACAACCTTTCTGGCTGCTCAAGATCAAGGAAATTGGCAACTGTGCCGCAGGAACACGGTATTAAGAACGTGGGGTCCAGAAAGCCCTTGTAACGGGCGCTAGATCAGGCTTGGGTATCCATAGTTTAATTAAAGCTTGTCTGCATCCACCAGTGGTAACCCTCGGCGCTAATGATGTCGACGCCGGTGGATTGGTAAAAGGTGAGGTTATGGTAAGGCTCCCGGGGTGTGAGACACGTCCATTAATACATAATCACTCAGGGGGCAATAGTGGCACTTGGCCTTCGAGAATGTACAAAAACGTTCAAAGCAAAGAGAAGGCTGAATTCAGGAGACGCAGCCGCCATAAACCCAGGCTGGGTGTGCACTACCGAATGACACGTTGAGAAACCAAAAGCCCCTTTTCTCTGGTTTGCCTGCTGTCTGTCAGCATTTAGGTGTGATGGCACCAGTGAATAACCCCCTGCACTGCCCAATTGCAGGCAGCAAATCGGCAACTGGCGCACAGGGGGTCTTCAGCTCTATCCTTGGCGCGCAAATAAGCGGCCGCCCGGCTGCCTTTCTGCCTGTTCTGTCGGTGCCTGGGTTTTCCCCGTCCATCCTGCTATTTTCAAGTTCCGGTTTCTCGGTAGAGTTTTACTGTCCGGGCGGAGAGTTACATCGACGACTTGGAAAACAGAGACAACAGAGATGACGGAGACGTGAAGAATGATAAGAAACATGAGAACTCTATTTGTTTAGCGGCGCGCTCTCAGTACAGTGTCTCTCTATAGCGCAGTAAATGCGAGCACACGCATACGAAGAAACATGGTCCGCCAAGGCAGACTTGCAGGCAGCAGGCGTAGCCCCTCAGCATCCTTGGCCTATCCTCACGTTAGCCACGGTGAATAGTGGTCACACGGAGAGGCATAAGCCTACTGACGGCACTAGACAGGAATGATCCGCGTCTCTATTGCCACCAGAGCTAGACAATTTGGTGTTATTTGAACTACAGTGGTCCGCGATTTGAAAAGACTCATGTGAATGTTCTTCCGACGTTTGCACCATCTCGCACCGTTTGCAGTGTTTTTGACATCATGATTCTCTGCAGCCTCTGTCATTCCCTTCCATTGGAAGACCTGCCCCCCTTTCCTGACGACAAGACCACGAGAACTCTAAGTGGGAAACAGAGATTCCAGCACATCATCTTGGACGAACATGAGAAAGGGAAACCCATTCCGTGTCTGGGCGTTCCATACCATCCCGATCTTGCTTCGCTCCGTCAAGCAGCAATCAATGGATGCGTTCTATGTCAAGCAATAGAGAAGGAGGTCGATGCGCTGCTGGAGGAGATTAAAACACTAGAATATCCAAACCTGGGGGCATCCAAGTGGCTTCCTGACTGGAACATGTGGTTGACTCAACGTGGCGAATCTGGCGGCGATGGATTCTGGGTTGTTTGCAGCAGCGTTGAAGACAAGGGGCGCCGTTGCTTGATGCCCGTGGCATCGATCGGCTTTGCTTCTGATGAAGGTGTGTGTCAGGATTCCCAGGATGCTCTGGTTGCATCTCATGACTGACGAAAACAATTGATAGGTGATCCTCGCTCGATAGGGTCTAGCGATCGCGTTTTGACAGAGTTTCCGAACCAAACTACATTGAATCTCATTCTCAAGTGGCTCAAAGCCTGTGACGAGCATCCGCACTGCAAAGCCCTGCGGGCTCCAATGCCAACTCGCCTGTTGGACGTCGGCACATCAGACTCTGTGTCAATCATCAAACTCGTTCAGCCGGACCCTGACCTTTGTGACCGCTATGTCACCCTCAGTTACTGTTGGGGAAAGGGGGAGAAACACTTTGTTACTACCAGTGAGACCATTCAGGCTCGAAGAGACGGTATTGACATCAATCAACTTCCGCAAACTCTCCGAGACGCTGTAACTCTGACTCGGATGGTCGGAGTGAGATACCTTTGGATCGACAGCCTGTGTATCTGTCAGGATGACCTGAAGGACTGGGAACGAGAGTCGGCGCAAATGGCTGCCGTTTACTCGAACTCGTATCTCACACTTGCCGCTGTAAAGTCTGACGATATGAACGGGGGTTTGCTATCAGCCCGGACGCCGCGAGAGTATTTCAAACTTCCACGGAAGGGTTCCTCTCCAGATGATTACATCTTGGCAACGGCCTTGACCCTCAATCTTGAGACCGTCCACCATTTTCATCTCCAGATGAGAAAAGAGCCTCTCACGAAGAGGGCATGGGGCTTCCAGGAACGTATCCTAGCCCGCAGAATACTGCACTTCGCAAGCGAGCAGATGTATTGGGAATGCCTTGAAGGGTTTGAAGCAGAGCAGGGAATGAAGCTAAAATATCGCCTTCCCTTCATCAACGACGACACCGAACTTGTGGAGTACGTTGACCAGCGTTACAAAATGGCTCACCCTCTAAAACCTAAATATCAAGGGTTCGCAGACTACTCGAGGCTGAGGGGAAACTGGCACCAACTCCTCCGCGAGTACGGCCCGAGAGAGTTGACAAATCCTTTGGACAAGCTTCCAGCGTTCTCTGGCATTGCCAAGTCCTTGAACAAAAGCTTCAAGGGTGAATACTTGGCTGGTATTTGGCGTGAGTTCTTAATCGAAGGCTTGTGCTGGCAGGCTCTGCGCTGTAAACCCATCGAGCAATACCGCGCACCTTCATGGTCCTGGGCCTCGGTCGACGGAATACCGGCGACCGGCTTGCTTGGAGTTACGGAAGAAGTAGCAAACATTCTTGAAGCCAAGGTTGAAGTTGACGGCGATAACCCTTATGGTCGTGTAAAAGACGGCTGGATCAAGCTCGAGGCGCCCCTGGTCAAAATGTCGCTCTCGGAGGCCAAAGGGCCCACAGGTCACATGCTGTTTCGAAGCGAGAAGGGAGGCGATGATTGTTTCGGCATGCTGGATACCATCAACCGAAGCTATGAGGCCAGTGCAGAGCTTATCAAGTCAATGGAAGTGTACGCGTTGATATTGGCTTACACCTATGGCGGACCAGGAGCTCCGGACCCCGAGCGGAAGAATCCCTGCGCTCACGGGATTTTCGTTACTCCTGCGCTTGACAGGCCAGGCTGTATAAGGAGAATAGGGGCAGTTGTGCAGGACGTCAAGGATTTTGGCGCTGATGAGCTTGCATCTTCTAGATCTACAGTAACAATAGTTTGATCCAAGGCGAATATACAACATTAGACGTCTCTTTGAATCTCACTATTTCCATTATGTTTGATTATAAGTTTTGCTATCCAGGCGGACATTCTTAGCTATCCGGGCAGGTATTAGACCTACCTAGACGATAATAGGGGCAACAACAGTAACAACAATAACGAGGATAGGGGTAAGGATAGGGATAAGTATAAGGATAAGTATAAGGATAGGAGTAAGGACAATAAGGACGACAAGGACGACGACGGGGATAACAGGGACGACAGGGACGACAGGGACGACAGGGACGACAGGGACGACAGGGACGACAAAAGTAACAGGAACAATGGAATAATAGGCATAATATAAGTAGTTATCCGCCCGCTTAGTCAGAGATATCTGCCCAGATAGTAAAACTCTTGATTATGTTGAGCTTTTGAAAGGTGCTGTGATGCTTTGACTGCTTTTTCCTTTGTTGTGAAATAGTGAATTCTAGGTAGGCTTGAAACTATATTCCTCAACATGTGAGATGCTGTGAAAACCTGATCCCTCACTAATCTAACTGTGATATTTCCCTGTAAGACTGATGATCCAGAGCAGCCTGAGAACTAGCTCGTGCGTACCTTGGTAGATAGGTTTCAACAGCTCTCACTCGTAACGTTGTCAATCAAAATCAATGATTATGTAAGCTCTCGCAACAGAAAGTGAGCTTCTTGCTCTTCTAATAGCATAGGTTTCAATGTTTTCTAGAACTCAAACACTCAGTGCCGAGCATGTGGCATAGTAAAGACACCACGTACGATAAGGGACGGTGAAGACGAGGAACTTTTGATCTTGGCAATACAATCAAGAAGCCTACTTAATTTGATAGGCGTCTTACCTGAAGCTCACGACTGGCTGGTCGAGGTGGTTCCAGTGTGTTGATTGCAGGCTGTGCTACCCGACTTTCTCCAATCAGGTAGAAGGAAAGTGGATGTGGATAAACACAGTCTAACCGGGCGTTCAACTTGTTTCTCAACGGAAAATATGCCTAACCAAAAACTGATATCGTTCCGATAACTGGCAGACATATTCGGGTACGTTTTCCGTGTCATAAGCCGGGCGAACATCAGACCTGTGCCGTCAGAGCCAGTCGAAATTGCAGCATGGATAAGACTAGACCATTCTGGTAATATTACTTGATTGAGAAACGTACTTTTGCTTCGCAATTCTCTTACCGCCAGCTCTCTTTGACTCCCAAGTTGCCATCTTGAAAAGCTGCTCCGGACATCTCACGTTACACGGGTGTGGCTCCAAACCGGTGGCCATTCTAGCCTGCTCGGCTACTTCAACATTTACCGACTCAACCACAAGCTATCCTCAAATCTGCTGACGCCAAGACGAACCTGTCTAAAAGGCGAGAATTCCCCCAAATCAATATCCAGAGACCTTGAATACTCCACAGTCTAATCTCTAGGGCCCTCTTGCAACCAGTCACCAACCGCCGGTATTATCCCCAGTATGCACCGGTCATGCCAGATCGCCAAGCTATCTAGCACAGCCACGCCGGTACGGCACCGAGCCGGCAAACGTTGCGGGGCGATGTTGATTCGAAGACGATATTAATACAATCTGCCAACCTTCGGTTCTGCGACGACATGGCTCAGGTTCGCTGCTTTCAACTGTAGAAAGCCCGACAATCCAATACATCAACCCAATTCGTAAACGACATTTCAAACCTGACAGAAGATTGCGGGATTCAACTTGCCTATTCGAGTCGGACCACGACGAGACAACCAACACCGCCATGTCATACGTCACTTGCGCGAAAGTCACTGGTCATGGTCAAGGCATGGCCACTTCACTTCATAGCCGAGTGATCATCCGCACCGGCCTTTTCACAAGAGAGTCGTGAGGGTCAGGTAGGAAGAGAAACATTCTTCATTGAAATCTTCCGCTGCATGCAAAAGAGTGTTTGGGGGTATTTCATCTCCATCGTCTCATTACATTCACCAAATTACGCAATTCCACCACGCTCATCCTGGTCTCCAAATTCTTTTTCATCACATCATACATGCGCTGAAAACACACGAAAAGCACAACCGCGACGGCCAGGCCGCGAGATCCTCTTCCCAAACGACGTGGTTCCTTAGTGGAACTCGCCGATGCGAGGACCAAAGTACTCGCCGTCCGCGAGGGTCTTGAGACGGCAGGCCAGGCCTTCACAGCCTTCACTGGTCACAGAGTTGCCCCACCAGTCAACCTCAATATCTTGCCACTGAAGGCCGAAGAACATGATGATGCCGGAGATGGCAATGCCGCAAGAGAAGGCAGCGGAGAGGACGAAGTTGTACTGCAAAGAGGGTCAGCGACTGCAAATGACAGTCAAGAGGGGGGTAAGTAAACTCACCTTGGACCAGAAGCCAAGGAAGCGGCTCTTGCAGTAGACCCAAGAGAAGTACGCAATGGGGACGGAGGGCCAGACAAATGACATGTTGTAGGGAGCCCAGACGAGAGCACCGTACATCATGGCGACGGGGTGAATCTGGCGGATCCACTTCCAGCGGGGGAAGGCCTTGCCGAGACCCCAGAAGATGAGGACGACGGCGACACCAAGAGGGAAACCGAGGAGGGTCTCGGTGTACTGGCCACCGGCACCCCAGATCTTCTTGGGACCAACGGTACCCCAAAGAACAGAGGCGGTGAAGAAGGTGTTGATGCCGGGGCAGGTCATCTTGAACTTGGCATCGGCAGTGCAGATTCCCGGAATGCTAGTCATCTGGAACTTCAAGACGCCGAGACACACGAGGGTAGACACGAGCGTCGCGACCATCTGAGCCCAGAAAGTATGACGGGGGGGAATCTTCACGTAGTGCGCAAGCTTAAGATCGTTGGAGAACCAAACGGCATGGGCGCAGGTGACGTAGCCGAAGGACTTGAAGTAGTTCATGGCCAGGGCGTTACCCTCGACCCACGAACCACCGATGAACTCGGCAAGCACGTTGAGGGTGACCTCGATACCGGTCATGGCCTTGATGATACCGACAGGGACGACGAAAATCAGGCAGAGGATGATACCGTAGAATACGACGCCGACAGTGGTGTACGTGGGCCAGGCGGCAATACCGGCGCAGCCGAGAGCAATGGCGACGATGAGGGTGAGGAGGTACCACCACTCAGGGACCTCGGGGTAGACCTTCATGAGACGGTTGTGGACATCAAGGACCTGGTCCTTCTCGATGTCGCTGTTCTTGCGGAAGCTGCCGATCAGAGCCTTGAAGCCGAGGGCGATCTCATGTCGGTGGTAGAGGATGGCGTAGGTAATGGTGGCGGTGTAGATGGCGAAGAAGAACATGTAGATCATGGTGTTGGCGGCGCCCAGGAACGGGGGAGAGTAAGCCTCGTAGGCCTCCTTGTCGAAGAGGCCGTGCTCGTTGACAGCGCGCGACACGTTGTACAGCTTGCCGAAGTGGTCGTAGACCTTGTTGGAGTTGATGGGGAGGTATCCGGTGTTGTAGGTGTTGGTGTACCAGACGGCGATGATGACGAAGCCGGAGATGAGAGTTCCGAGGAACTTGTTGAAGGTGGAAAAGAAGGGGACCATCAGGGGGTCAGTGTTGTCGAAGAGACTGCATCTGTTAGTAAGTGTTCTCGTGGATCAAATTCTTTGGCAGTACTCACAGGATGTTCCAGTCGAAAGTGGGCCAGGGGTTGAATCCAAGACCGCTGTTGAAGCCGGTGATGGTGGCCAAGTTGCGGTTGTTAGGGGCGATCCAGGTCATCCAGCTGAAGGTGCTGAGAGCCGTGAAGAGGTAGTTGGGGAACCAGAACCACACGAACATGGCAGCGAAAGCGATGTAGAAGAACTTCTGTCTGCTGAGGTTCCAGACACTGCGGAAGGGGCCGTCGACGGTGCTGTTCTTGTCGCTGTGGAAGGCGGCGTTCAGGGCGATGGTCACCAGAGACGCGGGCCAGACACAGTACGAAGGGTAGACGAGGAAACGACGGCAGAGACCGGCCAGACCGTAGCCGATGAAGTTGGTCGACAGCGAGATGAGCAGCTGGTAGCCGAAGTTGGCGGCATACGGCATGTTGAAGAACTGGGGGAGCCACTGGAGGGTAGTGTTAGTTGGAGTTCATCGTCCAGGGTGCAAAGTTGCACCGGGTAGAAGCCTACCTGAGTCCAGATGATGTAGTTGGTGTACGGGATGTTGTAAGCAACGTTGGCCATGATCGTAATGAGCATGTGCTCCTTGCGGTTGAACGGGCCAGGGTTGAGCGAGATGCGAGAGCCAAAGACGGTGAAGCCGACATCGGGAAGAGCCTTCTCCCACAACTTACCCAAGGGGTAAGCGAGCAGCTGAGCAACGTTGGCCAAAATCGTGATGGACGGGTAGCGAACGGAGAAGAGCTGGTTCACGAAGGCGAGCAGGGCGGAGAAGAGCAGACCGATAACCCACGCACGAATGGTCGACGAGGGCATGGTGGGGTCGTCGTGGTTGTCGACGACGGCGCGCACCTCAGAGTAGGGCGAGTTTCCCGTGATGAGGGCGGCCTCGAGCTTCATCTCCTGGATCAGAGTCTCGTGCTTCTCGGGGTTCTCGAAGACGTCGTCGTTCTGGAGGAAGGCCTCAATCTTCTCGATAATGACGAGCGGGAAGTTGGGGTCCTTCTCGTGGATCTTGTGGACGTTGAACATCATCTCGCGAACCTCCTCAAGGGACATCTGCGAAGCGAGTTCCTTGGCCTCAAGCAGATCGTCTTCGGTAACGTTGAGCTCCATCTCGACGTGCTCGTTGTACTCGGTGCCCTCGGGATGAGCGTCGACGAACTAGGTCAAGCGATTTAGTACACCGCCCTGTCAAGTTGAGGCTCAAGTAAGCCTCATTAAGACAATGTACTTACAGGCTCGGCCTTCTCATTGGAGACCACGCCGCCCTGGGCGGCGGGCCGTTGTTCACGGATTTCGGACATGGTTGCGCTGGGTCAGGACTCTTCACCTTGAGTAAGGTACGGAGGGGCTGATCTGCAGGACCCGTTGACTTTTGGGCTGGAAATGTGCCAGTGACCGAGGAACGAGAAGAAACGGGGAAAGAGGGGAGGAGGACATCACGACCTTTTAATATCCAGTGCCACGAGGGTGACCGGCCCAAGCTCGCCATCCGTATGCTTATCGACGGGTGGGACCCGGGGGTTCCAACGGCCTGGCAACGAACGGGCAGGACGATGGGTGACAGTCAGTGTTGCCACAAGACGATCCTCAGGAAAGGTCCCCTTGCCCCCGAAGATGGGACTCGATGCTGCGACGGCATAGGCTGGGATGGACAGAGCTTCCTGTTCAGAAAGCAGGGGTGATGTGGCATGGGTGATCATGTTCAGGGCTGGACTTCCAGCCGTCCCCCTCGTCTGGACGTGCAGCCGGAGGGTGCAGTGCAACCCTGGCGGCAGACATCTCTACCTTCTGCATTCGACATGGCCGATATCAAAGGTTCCTAGGCGTTGGAAGACGGATCGATGTGCGTCTTTACTTTGCCCGCATTGGGTGACCTGCCCAGCCGAACGTGAGACAGGAAGGATGAGAGACATTATGACGAAGAACAGAATGAAGAAGAAGGAACGCGAGAAGGATCGAGGCAAGACACCCTGGCCATTTCAGTACAGAGTATGTACATGAACTTTCCATGAACAAACATGGACGGCAAGATGCCTATCTGTGGCCTTCTTGTGGTTCATCCTCACTTCTTTTCCTGGATTGGGGGGGACGGACGGAAACGAATGCCACCTCCACCTCCCGGCTGCCCACCGGGATCAGTCCCAGTCACTGCGAACCTGCAGACGGGGCATCAAGTCCAACGCAGAGATCCCTGGTGCATTGCATGGGTGACACGGAACCTTTTCTCAAGGCGCAAGAGCTTCCGCCATTGTCGCCGTTGGCATCTTTCAAGCCTGAGATGGCGCATATCTGCTTCCTTAGATTCGCGGGTCTCCGCCGGCCTTCAGTCATCCCGTGCAGTTGGGACGTCGGGCGACCTTGATCTGGTAAGGCAAAGCCAGACAGCTCTTGGCGGAGGAACTTTTGACAACAGCTACGGCGAGTACAGACATCCCTCCCAATCAAACCAGGCCGTTGGTTCTTGGGGCGCAACTCAAGTTGCAATCGCGATGGCTTCATCGTGGTGCGACGTTTCCGCCCGCAGACAGAGTGCAGCCCTGCCTCAATCGGTGTCGATCGGGCTGAAGACAGGTTGTCGGCCGGCAAATCGACTCGTCTATCCGTAAATCCAGTCTTCTCGTCAACCGGCATGAGGATGATTTGCTGCTACGGCTCCCACACCTTCTGCAATCTCCCCCGGCAAAAGCAGTGGCGGGGAGATGCTGGTGGCAAGGTGGCTATCCGTCGCTGCGTGCCATCTGTGCCCGTCTCGGGGTCTCTTTCGGCACTGACCGCAACGGCGCCGCTTGTGTGTCCTGTGTCACGCGTGGGCTTGCGGGTACACGCAATACCTCTTGTGGGACTGCTGCGGTAGTCGATCAGTGTGAGTGAGCCTCCGCGGAAGTCGTCTTGAGGTCCGTTTCTTTCTACAAGTGAGGTCCCTCCCGACTTGGGGGCCGGCGGGGAGCGCGCGATAAGAGGGGGATGGTGAGGTGAACCCTTGTTAGGGTCGCGGAGCGGACTGGGAGGGCGCCCGGGCACGGTGCTCTGAGCCCTTGAACGCATTCCTCGGATGTTAATTACTCATTGAAGATCTGCGAGCCTTATTCGCTGTGCCGCTTCGCTTTTACATATGCAACATGAAGTGACTTGGCTAGACTGGAAAGCTCTTGATCAGCTCTCGACACACCACGTTACAATGCGCCATTCTAGACATCGTGGCCGCCGAGAGACATGCGCGGGAGGCACCGAACTGGCGTCGAAGAAGCACAGAAGGATGCTGGAAAACGGCTGTTCATCCTCTTGTTGGTGTGGTGGCTGGACGCAGCGCATGGCTGTGCCCTTCCAACGAATCAAACGTCGGCATCTGTTTTCCGTCTTTAGGGTTGTGCACTAGTCGACGGCATAGGCGACTAACATCTTGGCAAATTTGGCCAGAATACCAAGACGGACATGATCAAAGATGGACGTTGAATCCGCTGGACCCTGTGAGGGTGAGGGAGTGGCGCCGTCCCCGAAGCCTCCCAAGCCTCCCAAGACCGACCAAGACTCACAAGCTTTCCAAGGCGATTTCCAAGAGCTCCAAGACCATCGCGATGTGCTTCCAAGACGCCCAAGACTTGCCATCCGCGCAGTGTCAAGAGATCTTGTCCGAAAAAGCCTGTCCGCCATGTGTTCTCGCTGCACACCATCGACGCCTCACTAGGCCTGAGATGAACAGCTGAAAAGTCGAGTCGTTACCTATGTTCGTGGCACAGGAAGCACGTTCATCCAGAGACAACAGCCATCCCCGGTTGTCTTCCCCATCCCCTCTCACAAGCACCAGCTCCGTCTCCCCGTCTCTTATCGGCCAGACGTCCGGGGATTTGCATGTCCCATTGGCCATTCACATGCGTCAGGCCTCCTCTGGTGGTATCATCCGGCCAGACAGAAGGTGGCAAGTTGATTAACCTGTGTTCGTCCGCCGCAGGAGACTTCTTTTTGGAGGAACTTTTTGACGGTCGGCGAGGGGCCACCAATGTCGACCCTGGCTAGCCCTCACGAGCTCCTAGTATCGGCAGCTTATTAGATGGGTCGACAACGCGTCCTATCAATCGCCCCGGCTGGTTTCCTGCTCCGACATTGGCTGGATTTTCTCATTGCCTTGGCCAGAATGCTACTCTTCCAAACCGAGCACCTCGGTTTCCCCCACGCTAACAACAATACTGAAGCCTCCTCTTCTTACCAAAGGATAAATCATGTTCATCAAGCAGCTCGGGTTTCGTATCCTTCAGGCCGTATTCCCTTCGGACCAGCTGCCAACAGAGAGAAGAAAGGGTACTCATTTCATGTTCACAATACACACCAGCCATTCGCAACGAGTTCCCTGCGACAGCCGGCCAGTCGTACGAGCAGACTTTTGCTTCGTCTAAACCAGACCGGGACTGGTTTCTTCTCCAGATTTCTTCTTTGGGCAGGTCGATTCCGTCCCCCAACACCACTGGAGGCGCGCGTCCCTCAATCTTATCCCATCCCCGGTCCTTCGTCGCATGGCGTAATCCCCTCCACCGTTATCGCAACTGCAATAGCGCGCGTGATCGTTATCTCTCCGCGCAATTTGCTCGACAAAGTGCTTAAAGTCAGGCCCATCCGCCAAGACCTTTCCCTCGCGCCAAGCTATCGTCAGGAACGTTTGTGCGGCGCGACTCATCGATGCCATCGGTAGAGCACTCGTGGTACAGCCGCCGTGCCGCAGGTTTGGCCGCGAAAGGCAGGCTCGTAACCATGGATCCCCTCATTCGACGCTTTTCAACTGTCCCGAACACCGAACCAACTGGTGGGAGCCTTCAGTCATGTGGCTATTCCGGCCAAAGGAAGCTTCCGTATTCGAACCGATTCACCGCGGTGGCGCGCTTGGCAGAGAGATACACTGACTCGCCCACAGCATACGTTCAGCGCTTCTCTGTCTCCCTAGAAGAGTGCCGTCTTCGTTTGGAACTTGTGATGGAAACTTCGTACGGCACCTCAATTCTTTCTGGATGCAAAACATCACCATAGACTCCGCTGAGTCGTAGTTCAGACGCAGGGTCGCGCACAACGTTTTAGACGCCGCCTCGGTTCGCGGCTTCTAGGTCCTGACTTGGCGATGCCAATGCTCCGTCTGGGCACATGTTGCCGTCTTGGAAGTCTTGGAAGTGTGTCTTTTCCGAGAAATCTCAGCTCGCCAGCTGAGTCCACCATGTCCCTCAAATGCGTCTGAGCAGAATTGCTATCGCAGCTTGAATTATTGGTCGGGGACTGCCCCTCACTATCCCTGACTGATAATGATTCTTGGCATGCATTGACAGGCTGTTGGGAGTCTGGAGTGTACCCGACCGCTTGGCATCGGTTGCATGGCTGGAATCGGCCGTCGTACCGGGTCGTCAGTTTGCGGAAGGTCCTTGGGAGACTAATGGAGCGAGTGCGAGACTGCTGTTGGTTGACTGCCTCTCTCCACGATGCCATTGCTATTTCCAGATCTTCGGGTAGTATCGTGAAGTTGCAAGCTGAGAGGCAGTTCTGCGGGAAGAAGTCGAACCGGTGATAGCCTATCGGGTGCCCTCCAAACTGCTTGAAGGTCGCGATCAGCTGTATGGGTGCATTCAGACCCCCGTTTTCACAACCTGCGCGTGTTGCCACCAGGTCGAATGGCGTCAGGATCACCATATAAGTTAACTGGATGTATGCTTGATGTGCCTCGCTTAGATCATGGCCAGAATCTCGGAGACAGCGAACAGACGACATGCTCATCTGCTCCTCGGAGATGTGAACTGCTTGTTGATCCCACTGTTTAAGGCTGAGAGCATCCCCTCAACTTTCGTGACCTGCGTAATCATCTCATCCGGACTCTGGTCAAGAGCTGTGAAGGCGAACCGCAAACACGCCATGCCTGCGATCTGGGAGGTTGGCCGAGGGCTATCAGGCTGGCGCAGTGATGCCGAAGTATACAATCGCCAGCGGCTCTGCTATTCGAGACTTCTCGACTCATCCTTCAAGTAAGATGGATTAGGAACTTTGGACGCCGCCAAGGAAGAACCTTCGAAGGACTTTCGCCAAACTCGTAGCTTAAGAGCTTAAGAGGGAGACATGCATGAGATGATTCGAGAAAAGAACGCATTCTACTACGGTCGCGAAGCTAACCACGAAGTACCAAAGAAATCTATGAGCCCACATGTCCGACCATCAGGGAACCGTTTATTCGCGCCCTCGCCAAACTGGTGGCCATCGTCCGACAGAACCATCACCTCGATGCGGTCAATCAACGCCCAAACTCCATGCATACCACCCAACTGCATCAACCCAAAGAGCGATCCAGACTGGCGGGTCAAAAGTTCCCTGGGAATCGCCTGGTTCTTATCTCGAGCCTGCCTGCATGGAACGAAGGATCGAACGGACCCCGGCAAACTCGAGCTCTTCCACAGTCTCCTCCCAAAGGCGCTCGGTGGCTGCCTTTCCCTTTGGTTCGTATAGCATGGAGGCGAATCTTCATAGTCATGTTAGCTAAGCTCTTACTAACTTGAACGGCAAACTTACGGAGAGATCTCCCAGTCCATGAGAAAGCTGCCATGGGTCTCTTCCCCTCTTACCACAGCGGCATTGACATAGGTCGACGCGGCCTTTTCGATTGATCTTCCTGTAAGGCCCTTGGCGGCCCCCATGAAAGCCTTCATTATGCCGCTTAGGTTGGCGTGTAGATTTGTTCCCTTGGTCAAGCCTGGATCGACAAGATTGACGATGACGTCCTCCTTTCTTACGTACTCTGCGAGTTTGATGATGAAGCACTGACCCAGAATCTTCGAGTCTGGATATCTCTCAAGATTGTTGAATGTCTTCTCGTCGTCAAAGGCAGGCAGAAGAGGTACTTTGTCGGCTTCCTTGAAGTTGGCCATCAAGGATGTACCCGAGTTGACAATGGATAGAGTTCGGGCCTTTCCATCAACCTTCTTCGCCTTCAGAATTGGAAGCAGAAGTATAGCTAGGAGTGCCGTTGACAGATAGTTGACCTGGATTGACTCCTCGTGCCCATATTGCGAGAGCTGGAAATGTTCCTTCACGATACCGGCGTTCAGGATGACGAAGTCAATGCGCGCAAGCGATGCGCACCGGTCGACGAATTGTTGGATGGAATCGTATGACATGATGTCCAGAGGCCAAACTTCAATATTGGCAGAGGGGTGCGCCTGGCGTAGCTTTGATGCGGCTTCCTCGCCCTTCTTCTGAGATCGTACAGCCATGATGAGATGGCTTAGATTGTGATCCAGCAACATCTCCGCGCAAGTCAGACCGATCCCGACGTTGGAGCCTGTGATTATTGCAGTCTGTCCGGAGAGCGAGAGATCTTTGGGGGGCATCTGCGGTTTGGCGCACATGGCCTTCATTGTTAAACCTGCTGTGCCTGAGGTCAGAGGCGGGAGATTGATGGAGCTCGTCATGATGAGAGGTGATGCGTGGTACGTGGTGGGCTGAATAGATATGTGATATTTGCTGGAAGCTTTTGCTGGGGAAATTGTGATGTGAGTGTTGAATATTGCTGTTGAAGATGTGTTTGTGTCTTTTCATCCTGTTGTCTCAGCGGTCTTCTTATACATTGAGTAAAGACATGAAGTCCTCAGCAATTGTACTTAATGAAGTTCGTCATTGCTTCGCCCATTCCATTTCAAGGCAGAAATCTGCGTTGTATCCTCTTGAACAGACGTCAAATGGTGACCTAAAAGGGTAAATGGTCATGCTCGGAAGTGTCACCGGGCCCGAGCCCGGGAGTCACCCAGTCCGACCGGCGCCAAGCCCCACTTGATCGCGCCTTGATCCCGGATCAGCTCGGGGATACACCACGCGTGCTCCGGGCTTAACAAAAGGGTTTAAAAGCGGGTCCCGGTGCTTTCTCGATTGTGTTCCCTTTTAAGTAAGCAGTCTAACTGGCAAAGGATTCCTCGTAGATTGCCGCTAGGCCGGAAGAGGGTAACAATCGAGTGCTAGGCTTGTGGCGCTCAGCACCGGAGCGGGGTACGCGACCGCGTAGGCTTACAATGAATGAAGGAACAGTAAGATTGGGCACGTGTCTTCGCACCGAACGGCTTTTGCTTCAGCCTGCCTGACTGTGAGACTTTAACTCCTGGGCTTCTTCATTGCATTCCCTTTTGGGTAAACAGTACACTTCAACGCTTAGCCCGCAGCGTTGCTCCGGCCTTGCTTGTGGTTTCCAGGCCAGCGATCATCGACCACTCATCCAAGAGTCATACCTGCGGAAATAGCACTGCTCATATCCGATAGCTTCAGCCACAGACACCCCAACAGCAGCAAGAGGCAGTCCAGGTCAAGTGATTATCGCTGGCAGCCTAGAGACCGCAGGCTCTGACGTAAGTTGGGGCACTGCAGTGAGCTTGGCGGTTCATAATGGGAAAACAGAAGTCTGGTGGTATGACAATCCAAGTTCTACGTCTGTCAACGTGACCATGTCTGACCCGTCTCGTTAGCGAACAAGGGGTTTGCCTTTGTCATCGCAGACTCAAATGGCAAGCCAAACTCGGGTGACCGCAAGTTGATCCGGAGCCATGTCATGCGCGGAAAGAACACACGCGCAACGCGGCCGCCGGGTCGTGCCGAACCGCCACAGCTCCCCCACAACGTCGGACAGTGTCCAGACATCTGATCCCGCGCCGACGGTGCCTCAATCGGCATGGAGCCCCCTGAGAATAGAAAACCCTGCATGCATGAGCGGTGAAGACGAGCCAGAGGGTCTTCTGAGGCTGTTGCGTACCCCCTTCGACGTCTTTGCGTGCCCATTTGCAGATGAGATTGACTCGAGCTCGAAAGAGATGTTATTCGAATGTAGGTCGCCTTGAACCTCCCTCTCACATCCGATTCGTTCGAGCTTATTTATGCTTAGTCTATGCCATAATTAAGGAGGCCATGTACCCTGTTGAGTGGTGCGTTCGATTCGACGCAAGCAAGACTCCGTGGTTCCATTGGCTGCTGGTGGATCCGGCCTATCTACACTCCGTCCTCTTCACTGTCGCGATGTTACATGACTGGCTTCTGGGAAGCAAGCGAAGCAAGAAAACAAACTACCATATTCGGAAGTCGTTGAACTACTTGAACGAGAACATTGCTTCCAAAGAGATGGCAGTCGCCGACTCAACAGTCGCCACCATCGTGACTATGAGCATGGTCGCGGAGATGTTTGGAGATCATGCGACATCAGCTGCGCATGTTGCTGGTCTTCGACAAATAGTCAAACTGAGAGGTGGGATTGAGAACTTCAGACATAACCTACAGCTCTTTGCAAAGATATGCCGGTGAGTCTATTAAAGCGATGTCTCTGCTCAGAAAGCTTACCCAAATCAGCGTTGATATCGGCTGGTCGCTCATCACAGGAGAAAGGCCAGTGTACTTCAGCGATAATCTTTCCTACGAGCCGGCATTCGCATCAACTCTTGGTCCTTCACCCGGGGGAGTCACCCCCTTGCAAGGGCCATCCCCCATGCGAAACTTTGTTGAGTCTCTAGATCTCCGCCTCGGCTACATATTTCAAGATCTGCAAGACTTCTCTGTTATGGTGAACGTCTTGTTCCGAACACAGAAGATAGACCCTAACAAGTTTCAACAACTCATGACCTCCATCCAGTATCGGCTGCTCTACCTAGAGCTGGATGACGACACAATGGCAGAGTCGTTGCGACTAGCCATGCTTGGCTTCATTGCTACTCTCTATCTCCACGTCCTAGGGGCAAGGTTGCGATTTGTCTGGCTATCAAACAGACTCCGAGTAACACTGCAGGCCCTTGATATTTCAAGGGCGGAAACCCAGTCATCAAGACTCCTACTGGCCTGGATATTGGCCATCGGGTCTACGGCCGTGTTCGATGACAGCGACGACGTCTGGTTGTTACCGAAGCTGGCTTTATTGCGCGATTCGCTCGGACAAACCTGGCCGGAAGCAAAGCGAAATCTCGCAAAGGTCGTGTGGATTGATAACATCCACGATCCGAAGGGTCTAAAGGTCTTCGAAAAGCTGGTGCTGCACGTGGCTCAAATCCCTCTTGCCAATGAGAGAACCGAGTCGGAAGACGTCGACGTTCTGTTTGAACTTTCCGATCAATCTTTTCAAGTCCTTCGTCGCATGACTGGCGAAAAAGAACGCGTGTCAACATGATGGGTCGTAATGGATATCGGTGGTGCAGGTACGGCTCGCCAGATTCGGAGACCCTGCAGCTGTTCTGCAGCTTGCCGTTGCAATGTCGACTCTTCAGCGGCACTGATAGCCCACTTGAGAAAAGACCTCGCAGCATGGGTACCGTTTGACTTCCAAAGTCCCTTTTCAGAGTGTATCTCCGCCGTGATATGTTGGACCAACGGGAGAGCGGGGCTGCTCGGCGGGTAAACTGGCGTCTGGTGAGAACAGGCTTTTGCTGTCCATTGCGATGCTTTTTTCCCCGGTCGCAAATACACCGAATGTTGATAATATGCCGAATAACATGGAAATTGTACGTTATGTAGCGACTTCCAATGTATTGCGACCTCTTTTGTCGTGTCAATTGGGTCTTTCAACTTGAGCAACATCCGAAGCTGACGTGAGCGGCATTAGCCCCTCGGCAACCTGCAAGTATCGCGATCCACTTCAAGCTCAACAATGGTGATTGGATTCTCGATTCTTCAAGAGGAGTATCCGTCACACTTCACATTCAAGGGTCCGGAAGACCCCTGTTCCAACACGTCGTGATCTGTCCGACCTGCGTTGGGATGAGGGGTTTGGTGGATTGATAATGAGTCCAAGCTGTCAATAAAAGCAGGCCATCTTCTCGTTGAAGAAATCTGCCACCTTGAACACAAACTTGGCGCACACAGATACCGACGAGACCAACCACGATGGCATCGCTTGAAGCAACCGGTGAATTCCGCATCTCCAACCCCGAGGGGTCAACACGAGAACAGATCGCCAAAGATGCTCCCCAGCTTCAAGGCTTTGCCGAGAAGTATCCCGATTTACCCATATACACGCCCTCGTCAGAATCCTACGTGATAGTGAGACCGTTTTACAACGGTGCAGCGACAAAGCAGCCTCTTGCGATCCTCAGACCAAGAACAGACGCCGAGGTCGCCGCCGTCGTTCAAGAAGCAAAGGCTCAGAACCTGCCGTTCGGTATCAGAGCCGGCGGACACGACCTAACTTTCACCCAAAACCAAGGGAAAGATGGCATCATGATCGACCTCCGCGCCCTTGACAGCGCTATCGTCGCCGAGGACAGGAAGTCGGTTCGTGTCGGCGGCGGTATCATAGGCCTCGCCCTGTCAAAGTTCCTTCATGAGCACAAACTCCTGACTCCTCACGGATGGTGTTCGGGCGTTGGAATCGCGGGCTGGGCCATGGGCGGAGGATATGGGTACTCTAGCGCATTCTATGGTCTTGGTGTTGACCAGATCCTCGGGGCCCGATTGGTCCTCGCAAGCGGCGAAGTGGCCGACACTGACCAGCACCCTGACGGAAAGGAGTTGCTCTGGGCACTTCGCGGTGCCGGCAATGGCAACTTCGGTATCGTGGTCGAGCTTCGACTCAAGGTGTATCCTGAGACGGCCTGCTTGGGTGGTCTAGTCGGGTTCCCTAACTCCGAGACCGGCCAGGTCTTGAACAAGTTCAGCGAGATGGAGAAAGATTTGCCCATCAACACCGCGGCAGAGATTACTCACATGGCGATGCCTGGCGTTGGGCCCGTCCTGAACTTTTTCCTTGTATGGACACCTACAGATGGTAATCTCGACGAGGGCTGGGAGTTTCATCGTAAGATCAAATCTCTCGGGACGGTCCTCTTGGACACTGTAGCAGAAAGTATGTTGCATCTTGGCCTGTCGTAGACTACAAGCGCTGACATCCACAGCTACCGATTACGGATTCTTCAGTTCCTTCCCCAACCCATCGGGCACTCATTATTACCCACGAGTGTGTACGATTGAGTATATGACACCTGAAATCAACAACATCATCGCCGCCAACCCTCCTCCCGGTCCGTGGTGCGCAAACGTCATTCACAGCGCTCATGGTAGGGTCCTAGAGCCGAACCCGGAGGCGTGCTACCCGCTGCGGAAGCGCCACCGTATCTTCAACCCGAATGCCGGTGTTCAGGATGCTCAGGGTGAGGGCACGGAATTCGAAGGCTATAAAGAGTGGAATGACGGTCTTGTAGCCAAGTTGAAGGAGAAGGGTCTGACCCTGCCCTACGGCTACCGCAATTTGTCCCCTGAATCGGATATAGATTGGGTGGCTACTTACGGGGAGGAGACGCTGGAGAGGCTGAAGGGGGTTAAGAATAAGTTCGATCCCAAGAACGTCTTCAGGACGGGATATCCGCGGTTGGACTTGTTGTGATATCGAGTTCAGCCGCCGACGGGATGACTGCTTTGAGGCCTCCTCGGGCCGAGGAATGGCTTGACCATCGTTCCGGTCAAGACATTTACATTCCAGCCATATAAACAAACTTCTAGTTCACCAAGGTTCGACGACGCTATTGGTAGTCAATGAGAAGATCACCTGAATAACTGATGCGATGCCACATCTTATCTATGTTGAAAAGCTGCGTTCGACGTGAGCCAAGTTTGAAACAGCATCTATTCAACAGCTCTGCAAGGTTGTTGGGTGCATCTCAAAGGCATAAATACCCGACCCGGCAGCCTTGATGAGTTGGAATGTCCCTGGATGTCTCGGAAGGAGATCTGGCTGATCTGGGCCGAGACCGCGTTCGGCAGTCGCTAAACGTTGAACTGCGGTGATGAGGTTGTAACTCTATGATGAGTTGGCGTTCAACGAGTAGTTGGGGGCCGGAAAGGGACTATGAGTAGCCGCAACCGGCCAACAACCGTTGCGGTCCGCTCCATCTCCTACGCTCTGATTGGTTTCCGGGAGTTCCTCCGCCGTGAAGCCTGGCCTTGCGGGGTACTCTCGAATGTTTTACACGCGCCCGTCGACCATCTCCTGAATCTCGCACAAAGTACTAGGTAGCCTCCCGTGAAGCCATTGGGAAGCCTCGTGCCGAGGTGTTGTCCCAAATTGACAGCCGAACTTCTGCGTCCTAGACATACGCTGGTAGCGATGATTGGGTTCGACTAGCCTGAGACGAGCTGCAATCTGGGCGACCGGACGATCTTCATGGATCTCAGGCGGCCACTCCCGCCGGCAAGCTGCGCAGCTTCACGAGTGTTCTTTCCGACAAGCTTCGTCTATTGGAAGCCCGGACGATATTGTATTCTTAGATCGAGGGCCGAAGAGTGCGGACCTGTCGGGCCCGCAGTTGGTTTGCATCGATGCGCCGTCCCCGGCACAGAAACGGTGCGAAGAACGGCAGCCGGACCGATCTCTCGCGATCGACCCGGAAAGAACCATCACGGGTTTGGGCGCGCAAGGTCGACAAGTGGGACACAAGGTTCAAGACCACGATGCAGGGTAAGCAACAAGCGCCTCTTGGTTTCCTCTTTCAGCCTGTCTCTGGTTAGTCTCAGCTTAGTTTGAAAAAATGGTCTCAACGCCGGCGACGGGAGATGCGCCGGCCTAGGTTGAATCTGGCATTGGTATGCTCGCGATTGACGATTTGGGCAGGTGAGTTGGTAGGCTAGACAACTGGACAGCGAAGAATTCACCGTCTATTCGAGCCCAGACCGTCTATTGAAGCTTCGAATGCCGATAGACCGATCGCGTCGGACCCTTCGGTCGCGTGTTGAATGACGTTGTTGGCCCTTTGCACTGGGCCGACTGATTCACTCACCACCAGCACTAGGGCGGTGGATGAGTTGAAAACAACAAATGTTGGTCTTCATCACGATCTTGAATCGTGGAAGGCGAAAGAAACCGCGCTCTGACCCGAATTGTTGGCACTGATTGTTTCCAATGCGTCGGGACAAGACTGAAGGGTGGGGGGCGAAGAAGAGTAGAAAACAAGAAAGATCTGGGAACCAACAGTCAAGTCGCGGCAGGCCGTTGCAGGAATTTCAGGAGGTTCTTCTCCGGAGAACCTGACGATCCCCGCGGCATGATACACCGGGTGGATAGCATGGGATTTCTTCAGATCGAGATTTGAAAAGTCCATCGGAGTTTGCCCCGCCCACTAAGAGAACCCCGAAGGTCGTGCGCGGCCTGGCATTAGTAAACCAAGATGATGGGTTGCAATAGTGCGGCTCCCGACGGGGTGACTCAGGAACAGTTTGTAATGCCAGGTGAAGGAGATAGTTCCGTCGTCCAATGATGGCGCGTGTGACGTAGTGCTGGAAGATCTTTACGGGGGCGATAAAGCTCATGTGCTTGTTTGTTGAGTTTTCGAGACACACATGTGCGAGAAAGCTCTCCGGAAGACCTCCATTGGCAGGATATGTGGCTCGGGGGTGCTGAATGTGCCACATCAGCCGGGGGTGTTCGCCACTCAAAGCCACAATTCTTGATTAACAGGGTGGAAAGCTCCAATCATTTGACACGTTCGGGAACTCGGGAAACGTGGACAGTCGCTTCGCTGCCCTGTGGAGGGTGGCAGAAAACAGGCGAACTGCACAACTTGCGTGGGATGATGGCAGCAAGAGGTGGGGATGCCACGGGAATGGGAAACACCTCGTGGAGCGGTGTCTTGTGAGGGGTGCCAATGTGCCTGGGAACACTGGGAACACTGGGAACACTGGGAACACTGGGCATACGATTCCATTCTAGTGGCATGTTAGTGCGTGAACTGGTGCCGCTACAGCTGGGCCATCAAGAAGTTCCCGGCCGATCAGCCACGGGCTCTCCATTCCGTCCACTGCTTGGTCAATGTTCAACAATGTGTGGGGAACAGACTGACCGTTGAGAGAGGCCGACGGTCCGGATGGCTTTCCGGGTTGTGGCGGTCCAATTAGTTGCGCCAACTTGCCCGGAGGTTACCTCCGGGGCCCCTCCCTTGGCACGACGAAAGCAGGACGTCGAGATGGCGTCCGAGGGACATCAGTCGTCATTGTACAGTGTTAGCTGACAAGCTCCTGCCCCTCTTCCAATTTCAGTCTCTGGAACTGTTCCATGTGCTTTTGGACCGTCCTAGTGGCCTGGAAGTGGCTTGGTCCTGCACGGGTACGCGGTCTTTTCAAGGGCGGCACGGCATGTTTAGTCTCTCGATGAGGGAAGCCCATCCACAAGCCCCCTCGGCATTGTGGCTGCTCATGCTGCTCGACCTTGTTGAGAGTCAATTGTGCTACCTGATTGGCCCTATCCCTTGTACGGTATCACTCCTCAAGCCCAGATTCGATCTAGTTGGCAAAGGCCTGCCTGTCCACCGTGTTGAGCTACTGTCCTGCCTGTTCTCGTGTGTCGTGTTCGTCCCAGCCAAAAGACCGGACTTGGAGTCCTGGTCCTGCTCCCCGCGAAGGGGTTGTATAAAGTACCCAGGACCTCCTCATTTCGCCCCCTTCGCAAAGCCATATATTTATGTTCGCCAATCTACTATTATTTTAGCTTGGGAACTGAATACTGTTTGATTTACATATACAATTCCTCGAGTACTCCATTCCATGCCCTTGGCAACCAAGCACGGCCACAATCACAGCGACGCTATTCCGGGCCCCGAACCTAGCCAACCACACCCTGACAGGCCAAGATACCCTGGTAAACCTTCTCTGCCCCGGCACAACATCACAAGCCACAGAGCTCAGCAACCATGGATTCTGGCTCAGCAGGTGTGAGTACACTTCAAAGTGGGTTGTCGAGTAGCGCATTTCACGATCTGCTCTCTGACTCTTTCGCCAACCCGACAGACGAATATACCTCGCAACAACAAATACAACAACGCCAATCAGACCAACAACAAACGGATTGCTTCTTCCAGCGACAACTGAATATCAAAAGAGAGAATGAAGCTGCCAACACCACGCCACAGTTCTTCGTCGCACCCTCTGCCCTGACTTCAGCACCCGACGCTGCGTCAATCATCTCCGACAGCACATCGTCCCCCTCAACACGGAGCTCTCATGTGTGGCAGGACTCGCCCGCGGCCAACTTCCTGTTGTCGCCAGTGAGCTCCGTACTATCGCCGCCGAATTCCAGCATCAAGTCGCCTCCAGTCGACCCCTTGATTATTAAATCCGAGCAAGAGACGAAACCCCTGCCGGCAGAAGCAATCGAGTTGCCAAAGAGGCGGCGCGGCAGACCTCGTCTCACGGAACCCAAGGCACGAGCGGCGGACGCGCCAGCGACGACAACATCAACGACGGGGGCGAAGGTGCAGAAGAAGTCCGCAGCCGCGCGACGCGCTTCGACGGCGTCCGCGAGCGGCGCCGACGATGCCAAGGCTACACACACCACCGAAGACAAGAAGAACCGCATCCGCGCCCGCAACAGAGAGGCGGCGTACAAGTGCCGGCAAAAAAAGCAGAAGGGGATCGAGGAGCTGCAGTCGCAGGAGGTGGTCGCGGAGAATGTGAACAAGAGCCTACACGCAGAGGCGTCTATGCTGCGGAGCGAGATCTTGATGCTCAAGAACATGGTTCTTCAGCACGGCGGATGCGGATGCTCTTTCATCGAGGAATACATCTCGGGCGCTGCGCAGAACTTGGTCTCGTCGAGTATGGCGGCGAATGCAACAACAGCGAATGGAGGAGCGGCGATGAACAACACAGGACCCGGAGGCGATTCATCAATGGACTGGGACATGTTCGACGCGGACGAGCGGAATTCCGAAATATCAGCACTAGGTTCCGATGATGGGTTCTCGATTCTCGACGACGCCTCCATCGCCCATGGCGTGAGAGCTCAATCGCAGGACTTCGTGTTGGCTTAGGAGGATGAAGGGGGGCGGGGATTGTCGACCCGCGTCAGCTCATTCACCTGGTTGGCTTGACAGGTCTTGAGTGTTTTCTTGAGGACAGAAAGAAGCGAAGTCCGGAAGGGCCGGCAAGAAAAGTTTGCTACCAAAATCACATCTGTAGCTAGGGCGTTTGGAAATGCGGCATTCAGCGTGGCCGTCTTGGAGAGGATTGTTTCTATACAGGACCAGGGCCTCATGGCTTAGCACTGGGACATGACATAATGAGATCAATGACTTAAATTCTGCGTCTTTCCGAATGTTGTGTACAATTGACAATTGATTAGTCGATGTTACCGATTCTTCGGTGCTTGAAGCCGCCGCGCCGGATGACGGGCCACCGACACCCGCGGTGGACTCAACTTGGACAACCATGAACCACGGCTAAGCGGCGCGGGCGCTAGGGATACACTCAACGAACATGGTGTGTCCTAGGACAGTCTCCGTCTCTGTCAGCCAAGTGCAGACGCGCTACGCGAATCATTCGAGAGTTTTCGATGGCAGCTCGCCGCGGGCCTTGTCTCTCGCGCGGCACTGAGGGCAAAGATAGACCCGGCAGGTTTCTGTTTCGGATAGGTTCCCATCACGAACACCAATTCCGCAATAGCCCTACGAAGACGCACGTGCTGAGTCGTCGTTCACGAAGAGACCGTTCGGTCGTGTCAGTTGGACTGGAGTGCCACGAGGGACTTGAAACCTCGGGTAGCTCCGATGCCCGAGCAGATAACACCGAGGTCTCGCTGATACCAAGGGCCACCGAGTCTATCTTCAAGGGCTTCTTTGACTAGCCACGACGGTCCAGGCAGTCTTCGATGAAACCTGGCTGTCTAACCGACTCGGAAATAGGTTGAGTAAGGCCTTCTCTGTCGCCACATAAGTGAACTAGACTTCAATGTCACGTTTCTTACTAACCTATATTCTTTCCACTTCTTTCGGACTGCGGAATCATAGTCCGATGTCCAGCCAGCTGTTAAACGGCTATTCTGAGTCGACGGGTCGGCGTCGTCGTTTATGGCCCGGCATTTGCGCGTTCTTTCAGATGGCCCAGTTGATCAGACGAAGCCGTGAACATGCGGAACAGGCACGACTCGCGATCCAATTACGCGCTCTTTACTTGGCTTCAAGGTATTGTCAGTGGGATGCATCCAATGAATGGCTGTCTGAGTCCGTGTTCCAACCCGTCCAAGCGTCTTCTGATCTGTGCCTTCAGACGTGCGCAAAGTCAAAACCCGGCCATTCCTTGGGCCATTAGTTAGGTAATGAGTGCAGAACCAACAGGTTTTCGAGTGTTGGAGATGGACGCAGCCATCAGGATTACGAGTTGGTGTGATACCACGATGTACATTGAAAACACGACTCCGCCAAGAGCTTTCTAAGCATGTCAACGCAGATCATCTCATAGTCACCCGCGCTGTCGTTAATATTACAGTCACCAGTCGTCACAGTCGCATACAGCAGGGTCCATCTCCACATTTCACCTGCAGTATCTCATCATTCGTTCGCGAAAATGATGGTTCCATTCTACATCTAGACCCCGCCCCAAGGTCTGTTGGATTCGCCACCATGGCGTCCCCTGAACCAACAATCCCACGTTCTGAGTGGGTACGCAGTAGCACATCATTCTGCAAGGACCTGTCCATGTCAGCTCCCCGACCAGTGGGAGGAGTAGGGTCGCTTTAAGCTTTTTGGAAACTCGCAAGTGCCGCGCCACGAAACTCTGACAGCTGGATATGGACTCGTAGGGTGAGACGCAGACTACCGCCCAGCGGCAGCTCAAAGCTCACGAAACTGCCATTGGCCGCTTTATCCTTTGCTCTAGTACGACGGAAGTATGCTGCCGTTAGTGGAACTTCTATCCGCCGTCAGTCGGTATATGGTGGTACAGTTGATGGAGCGCATCCATCCTCACATGTTCGGTGAATCGTCCCATCTGGCTGTGCCATGTGCCCTCCCATCATCTAGGGGCCGCCAAACAGCTTCGGTTTGCTACGAGACTATGAGATCGAGAACCGATTAGACATAGGCATGTCTGAACAGTTGGCTTCTCCTGTTTCGTGTAAGAGATTTGCTGACTTGTGTTAAGCGCCCTACCATGTACCCCTATCCATACAAGACACATGGCATCGTCTACTACAGATTTCCTGACGTTGATCATTCCCGTATTCTCCGCACAATCCGAGCTTGTTGGAAAGCACATCCTAGTACCCGAAGAGAAACCTCTGGCGAGACAGCCCGGCAAACTGTGCCATACCTGCGGCCAAAGGCTTTGAAGGTTTCTATGTGCGTGCCAGAGGCAAGGAGTGGCCGAGGCGGGTAGCTACTCATCAGGCAACATCCTTCACCAGGCGTAGTTTGTGTCTGCCCCGTGGAGCTCCGTCTGTTTCTCCCCTCTCAATCGCTAAAGTCTAAGCTCGAGGCATCATGGACGGCTCTTAGAGGGAATACATAGTAGACGCGCCTAGTGGATCCCATCCTGTTCATGATTAAGGTGCAGTTGCAAGGTTTGGGTGGTCTATAAGCCTGTGATCAGCCGCTTCCTTACTAGTCTCGTGGTTCTCGATGCCACCCTATCTCGCTCCACGTACGCCATGCGCCAGCCCGGCAGCCACGCAGTAGTTCCATCGGCGGCATGATGTCGACGCCAATACTACCAGTCTACTTCGAGTTGAGCTGGTCGATTCTCAGCACTATCGGCGCAGCGAACGTGTTCTTCGGACTCCTCATCGTCGGCATCACAACCTTTTCTCAGATCACGGTGGTACCGATCATCTCATCGGCGGCGGGCGCAATCGCCAACGGTCTTTGCTACTACGCATACTATGACGAGGGGTATGAGTTGAAGAACAAGGCAGCCGCTTCAGCGTTCGGGGATCTCTTCTGGCTGGTTCGTCTTTCGGAAAAATCGAACAACACCGTGAACGAGACTAATGAGCGCTGTAGATACAGGAGGTCGGGCTATCGTTCTATAGCTACGTGCTCCTGCGCAGGATATTGAAGGATCGGGGGTGGGTGATCTTCAACAGCCTATTTTGGATCTTTGTCGCCGGCCTGGTCGCGCTCCGGATCATGATCGCCATCTCGCGCGTCAAGTATATCCTGCGAGGAAACACGAATTTGCAGAGCACGGTGAACAATCTCCACATCGCGTACTTTGTGCTCATAGCATCGCTGGAATGCGTAAGCGCCTTCTTCCTACTGAAGACGTTTGCCGAGGTCAAGTCGACGTCGATCCGAGCGGCATTGAAAGGTGGTTTGTTCAAGCATCTCATGAGGAGTACCGAGGTCCGACTTGCGACGCTTGCTATCCTTGGAACGATGAGGGCCATCACGTACTCATTTCAGATGACGGCTCAGAGCGCGACAAACGCCGCGAGCCAGTTGGATCGATTCGCGTACACGTTGGAGTGTTTATTTCCCGTCGTCATGTTGTAAGTCGAAGGTTTCTCTACGATGCGTGAGGCAGGTACGCTAATGAGATACACTCAGCATTGATGTGCTGGCATCCAAGTTGGTCTTCACAACACAGGTGTATGACCCCACTTGTCCAAGTCGCCCGGTGTTACGAGGGTTCAACTCCGGCAGGAAGCCGGAGGACTGGGATCCAGGGACGCAGCAAAGCGATAGGGTCGTGGAGGTCCGTGGCGGCAAGCGGACGAGTTCGCAGGTAAACATACTCAGCAGCGGCGGGCGTTCGAGATCCGACGTCGATCTTGAGCAGATAGAAACACCAAAACCTCTGGGAGGAATCAGCAAGACAGTCGAGTTCAGTGTGTGGCGCTCTGATCCGGTAAATCAGCAGCGGCCGATTCAAGTTATGACATCGCCATGACAGGAGTCTAGGTTTTTAGGAGCAGTTCAATGATACCACGAGTCCAATGAGCAAATATTTTGTTCATAAGACCATAGTGAATCTTCGTAGCTCCATGCCATACTCTGCAGTCCAGTGCGAACACTGGGGTAGAATAATACCAGCAAAGTGGTACGCGCTAGGAAGCGGCCGAGGGACCAAATCAGACGACACGTAGATCATCGATTGGTGCTGACAGCTGGATGGGATCCATTCGGCCAAGTCTAGCGGGAGAAAGATCTGGCTTCTTCAGCAGAAGATGGCCGTAGGAATTGGTGAGGGGTGTTTGAAAACGGCGCCAGCTAGTGTGTGCCAAGCGCTACGTTTCACGAGGTCGAACGGGCCTGGCCGGGGCAGAATAATACATCAGACTGAGCATCCTACCGGGGTTAAGATGTCTGGCTAGAAACAACAGCCGGTCGGCGTCAGCAGCCCGTATCCGACGGGCGTTCGAAAACTTGGCATCGTGTTGATAATTGAAACAGAGCCCACAGTGGGGATCTCGTGCTGACATTGAAGGGTATCTCAAGATGCTAGTCATTACTCATTTCCTGAACCTCAGGGCGCATAGCTGAGCACGCTCATGTCTCTGACCGTGCCCTGCCTTTCATCATAACCCTCCATATCGTAATATGGCATACCGAACTGCTGACCTCCGAACATCTCCATGCCCGGTTGAAGCGTGGGTTGTCCCGGCGTAGCATAGGGGTCTATCCCAAACGCCAGGTCACAGGCTTTCTCCGGCCCTTGTGACTCGGTGGACGGGACCTGGGACAAGAAGTCAAAGTCGAAATCCGGGATCGCGGGGTCACCACCGAAAATCTCCAACGGGTCTGGCATCTCTGGTGTCGTGCCGGCAGTGGTCATCGTCGAGGGCGATGTGTCCGTCGCGATGAACGAGGATATCCCGAACCCGGGACTTGACATGTCGCCGATGCTCGGTGATGGGCCTTCGATGTTTCGCTCTTGGCTCTCAATCTGCTGGTAGCTCTTGAACAACGTAAGCTGTAGGTTGCGCGCGATCTCAATGACCTTTTGCTTCATCCCTTCTTCGACGAAGCTGAGCTCCTGCTCGACTTCTTTCTCGAGCTGTCGGCGGACTTGAGTGGGGAGTTCGCGACGGAGATAGTCCTCGTATCCGCCGAGATTCGTTTGGGCGTCTTCTGTGTTGTAGTCTGGAGGTTGTTAGCTGTTATGTCCCCTTAGAAAAGTGTGAGATAATTAGCTTACATGGGGATGGAATCTCTCGCTCTCTGACGTCTGGGAAGAGAATACTGTAGACCTGTGTCCACTTCTCGGCTTCAGTGAGCTCTTTGCCGCTAGTCTTCTTCCGCGACCGAAGCTTCTTTTCTTGATCTTGGGTGATGCCGTCTAACACCTTCGGTTCCTTGACTTCGCATGGAGTAGGCAAGCGCGCATGCGCTTGGAGGTCTGCTTGAGTCTCAAACGGCTGAGAGCAACGCGGGCATGAGAACTTGGGCAGTGAGTGCTTGCGGTATATGTGCTCCCTGTATCGTGTATTAGCATCTTATCTAGCGGTTATAATGGCAAAAGACTTACTTGATGCGATGAACGTGATCCCACCCTGGACCACAGCAGGGACGCTGGTTCTTTATACTTGCGTGGATTGTGCTTGAAGAACGGACAAGCCAGCTTGGCGCCGCTGACTTGGTCTTCCTGAACCTTGGGAAGCTTGGCGCGGGGCGGACGATTCCCATCCCCATCCCCATCCTCTTCTTCCTCGTCCTCTTTTCTCTTGTCGTCCGATCTACCGCGCTTCGACGTCAGAGATCTCTTCTTGCGGCCCGGTGCTTCTGACGCCCGGCTCGCGGCCACTGGTGCTGCTGCTGCGGCCACGCCCGGAGGTTCTCGAACTGATTTGCCTCCCCGATATGAAAGTCTGGATATTCTGCGCCTGTCTCTCTGTGAACCCGGTGGCAGAGATGAGCCTGTCGCCGCCACTTGTTGAAGCAATGCTTCCAAGTCCCCAGAACCCCTTCCAACAGCAGGTGCGAAGGCCGCACTCTCTTCTTCGACTACCACGGCACGGGTGGACTCCTGCAGATCAACAACAGAATTTGACGAGGCTGATGCGCGCTTTGCCCATTTCTTTTGCTTTTTAGAGGTCCTTTGTGGCTCAGGGGGCTCGAACTCCTCTGCAAAAGCCCCATTGCCCATGGGGTCTTGACTTCCCGGAACAGCAGCCCTTGGGGATGGGCCGCCTAGAGACGGCGGAATTCTACGCGGTTCATTGTCGAGGTCCAATACCATCGGCGGGTATGCAATGTGTTCTTTCCCTATTTCGTCTTCTCGGCCGATTGCTGTCTCAAATGCAGCAGGTGCTCCTGACGAGACCTCCTCATCGTCCTCATCTTCGCCGTCGTCTTCCACTTTTTCGAGACCTGATCCTCCCTTCTCTTCTTCACTTTCCTCCACACTCTTCTTTTTCTTCTTGCTTCTCTTTAACAAATTTGAGACCGAGAAAGACTTCGCCTTGGGAGCGGGTGGTGGAGGGGGCGACGCCAGCATTGGCATCGCGCCCAGCATTGGTGGCATCGCGCTGTTCGGCCGATCTTCAGCATTGCCCTGGTCCTCTGACAAAGAAAGAGATCTCAGTGCAGATTGTGTATCCCCTTGTCTTGGTGGACTTCTGGGTCTCCTGCGCTCGTCCCGGGATGAAAATGAGTTCGATGTTGTGGTCGATGCGGTACCGACCAAAGACTGGACAAGAGACTCCTTGCGGGTGTCTCTGTCATGTCTCCGGCTTTCTCTGGTCGCTCTGGGCCCTCCCAGCTTCGCTCTTTTCGTCTCGATGTCTTTTGCTCTTTCTTCCTTTTTCGAAGGCTCCGGACGTTCAACACTGCTTTGCTTCTCATGTATGATAATAGCATCCTCTGGCAGTGTGTAAGTTTCTGCCGCATTGTCCGTGTCTGGAGTTTGACCGGAGCCAAAGGCACCAGTCAAGGGTTTTAATGGAGCAAATCCTGTCGGAACTGGCATTGGCGCTGCGAATCGAGGACTCAGGGTTGATTTCAGGCCCTCGGCCATGGGCTGAGGTGCCCCCAGTAAAGGAAGGCTTGACAAATTTCCCTCCTCATCCTCCTCTTTCACCCTCAACTTGACATCAAGCCAGTCCATGAATGAGGTCATGACACTGTCAACTATCATTCGCTGTGCCCTCTTCGAAGGATCCTCGTTCCTGTCAAGGTCTTCATCGTGAGTGGTGGACGGATCCTCTTCATTGGAAGAGTCTTCGTCCTTGACAGCTGTCTCGCTAGGCGTGCTGGCATCGGCTGTTTGAAGTGTGGCCACAATTCTGCTGTTGGCAGAGTGAGAAACAATGGCCTCAAAGCGCGTTTGCTCTTCGACTTTTGTCGTGGGACTTTCTGCTGACTCGAATTGGCCAACTTGCGAATACTGTGGTTCAACGTTCGCGAGTTCAAAGGCGAACACAGCGAGGTCCAGGTCAGCATCCTCAGCCTCAGGGCTGGTCTCTGCAGCATCGGGTGATCCATTGCGGCTACTTGCGTTGCTGCCTCTCAATGCTTCGTCGTCAGAGACCTGAGCTTTGCCCTTTTCTGGTGGCGGGGGGCTCATGGTGGGAGTCGTGTCCCAGACAGGACGCGGTCAATGGCGGGGTAAGCAAACAAAAGTGGCGCCAACTGTGATGGTTGTGAGCCCAGTAGGAGCATCTGGTACCAAAATCCCGACGGTGCTGCGAATGAATTCTCGACAGACTGTTGCTGAGATGCAGAGGCGAGTGAAAGGGAGGTCGACAATGTCAGGGGTAGGCGGCTTATGAGTGCGGATTGAGCGACGTGAGTTTTACGCCGCTGCGCAAAACTCGGGGGCGCATTGCGGCTGAGGGACCCACTTGGCCGAGTGCGGGGTCTCCACTTAATTTCCACGCCGTTGGGCCCGGCCGTGCGGTGCGGTGCGGTGCAGCTCGTTGCATGCTCCATGCTCCGAAGGGATGGCACTGATCCGTCTTGGTGAGATTGATTGCGCCGTTTCGCAAAACAGGTGGACATGAGGTGTCTGCCGAGTTGTGGGATTTCGATGTTGATCTCTCCGGGATCTGTATAATTAACTCGCTTCAAGCCCCGTATGAAGCCCACGGCTCGTCTCCAATTACTATTCACCCATCATGGCCAGCAGCACAAGCACTTCCTCATCGTCATCCACCATTGAGGGTCACAGGTATGTAGCTTCCCTCACGCCTCGTTATTTCACGAAACTTGAAACTGACAATAGAAAGCGGCCGGGCTCTCAGCGACATAGAGCAGTCCATCAGAATCAACATGTTCCTAGACGAATCAGATGATGGAAGCCTCAGAGTGTTGAAGATGTCTTGTCCAATAGTGCCGGACGAAGCACCAACGCCTTGTCCGGAAGCATGTCCTCGTTTGACACAGTATCTGGCCAAATGGGAAGAAAGATGGAGAGAAGCAATATCTCTACAGTAGAATAGAGGAAATTGCGAGGTTTTGATGGCGAATACGCGGATGATTTACCGTACCTGCCCTGTGTCACAAGAAATAGAAAGCTTTCCCGACGGGAGGGTCGAATGAGGAAATTTTACAGAGGGACTGGTGGGGTTCAACCTTGACGTTAGCGGGTCGTTGTGGAGGATATGTCCCCAAAGGGCGCCATAATGACAGCAAGTTATGGAGCAACTTGACTCTGGGGGCGCTGAAGGGCGTCCCCTCTAAGGCGTCTTTGACACCCTGCGGCGCTAACAGGAAACGCCTTTTAAGCCGGAGGGCGCCACCAACCACGCGACGGCTGAGAACAGAAGGAACGAACGGGATGTGATGCGCCTTCCTCGACGCAAAGCGCAGTTGCCAGCTTTCGATCGCGCTTTCCAACAATGAAATTGATGAGACCCGGAAGAATTTGATCCGATTCCAGTCATTCGAATGGCCCGACGCCTGAGGAGCACCCCGCCCGGCCTCAATCTTGGAAGAAACAAACACTGGACCTCACCGACTTCGGCCTCCCATGTACACCGCGACACAAGACCGAATCGCTATCGTCGGAACCTCGCCCGTCATTTCGGCGTTGACAGCCGATATCTTCAATACGCCCGACGCGCCAGATACTGCCCCCGCGATCCTGCACACGACGGGCCTCGATAACACTCTGCAGCTATCTCGACCCCTTGGCCCTGCACCTTCGACGACGAGGAAGTACTTGATCCGGCTAGGACCTCCAACAAGCTCCCCCAAAAGCTTCGTACACAGGTCCTCGACAGCAGATATCGATTGAACCGGCCCAACCACCAGCGGCGACAACCCCCGGAGATACCCTGCGACCTGCTCTTCTGGGTGGTCTGGCGTTATCTCCTCGCCAATGATCCAAGACGAACCCCCAAGCACCCCAAGACCTCCCCGCGCCATCTCATTCGACAGAGCCCTGTCACCCAAGACTGATTGCCATTTAGCTTATCCCGTTGCTGTTGCTGGAGTGCGAGATGGCTGAGCTGGCAGTGCTTACAGAGAGATAGGACACCACCACCGCTTGGCTGGCTTGGCCGTTCCCTCGCGGTATATAAGAGCACAAAGCCACCACAACAGCCCCCACGAATACGCCAACCGCTTCCTTCATCGCCCTGGAATGTTTTATCCGGGTGCAACCAACGGCATTTACTAAGATCTACCTGGAGACATTCACGACATCACAAACACAGACCAACTAACATGTGGTAGGTGAAAACACTCGTGGTATCTTGATTTTGCTAAGAAATGACTAGACAGGAACGTACGTTCCGGCAGGCCACCCCTCTAATGGATGTTGGGCGGTCCTGCATTACAATGTACATGGAATGGCAAGTTGCCATGGCCCCGGACACTGAGCTAGTGCTACCCGGAAGCCGTTCTTTTTCGCGTTCAAACAATCATTCTCCCGTTTACCAAACGTGGTTGATGGCACGTCTCCACGCGGGCATCGCAGCAATCTTGGCACGGTACGCGTGGATCTCGTCCCAATCAAGCTCACGACGGCCAGTGTCGACGTCCATCTGAGAGGTGCGGAGCCAACCGGTGCGCTTCCAGAGGAAACCACCGATCCAGAAAATAATGACGACAGGGAGAGCAAGGTATGACTTGAAGAAGCCTTCAGCACCGTTGAGCTCGCTTGTGCCGGGAGGAGCAATGGCAGTGTAGAACTGGTCTTGGAGTTAGCATTTTGCATCTGTCTCTGAGGGGGGGAACTAAAAAAAAATTACCTGAGCAGCAAGAACGACGAAGCAGAGGAAAAGACCCAGCCAGGAGCCAGCGGTACCGCCAATGGCCCTGAAAGGAATCTCGTCCACAGTGTGACCGTGGTACGCCCAGGCCTTGCGGAAGCGGATGTGAGCAAGGCAAATGGAGCCCCAGGTAAAGACGGCGGCAAGACCAGAGAGCGCCAAAAGCCAGTCGAACACGACGGGGCCGGAAGCGTTGAGGTTGACATAGGCCAGGGGGCCGAAGATGAGGATGGCAAAGACAGACGGCAGGGGGCGGCCAGACTTGTCAATAAAGGTGAAGATCTTGGGTGCGTAGCCCTGCTGAGCCAAGGCAGTGAGCGTACGCGATCCACCGTACACACCGGACACACCGATCGACAGAACCGAGACGAGGATGACAACGTTCATGAAGTGGTCGAAGCCCTTAAGACCGGCGTACTTGCCGACAAGCACGAACGGAGAGGCCTTGACATCGGAGTACGAGGACTCAGACAGCAGGGAAGGGTCGTCGGAGGGAATCAACAGACCAACAAAGAAGAGACCGAGGATGTAGAAGAGGGTGATACGCCAGAAAACCTGCTTGATAGCACCAGGCAGCGACTTAACGGGGTTCTTCGCCTCAGCAGCGGCAAGACCGACCAATTCGGTTCCAGAGAAGGAGAAGGCGGCGGTAACGAAGACGGAGCAGAATCCCTTGAAGCCGTTGCGGAACGCGCCAGGGTCATACCACAGCTTCGCGCCCTGGTAGGTGTTGTAGCGGCCGCTACTGGGACCTCCACCGAGGACAAGGACGAAGCAGATGATCATGAAGATGATGGTTGCGGCCAGCTTGATGCACGATGACCAGAACTCCTCCTCAGCGTATCCGATGGAGCCGAAGATGTTGATGACGAAGATGGCGACGAGGAAGACGGTAATCCAGACGGCGACGCTAGTTTCGCTATCCCAGTATCCGATGACGAGACCACAGACTGTCAACTCGAGAGGAAGAACGGCGGCCCATTGGAACACATAGTTCCAACCCATGGCGAAACCCCAGGACGGATCGATGAAGCGAGTCGAGTACGTGTAGAAACCACCAGAGACAGGGTACATAACAGCGAGTTCACCAAGGGCATACACTATTACGGTACGTTAGCTCTGGTTGCGCGATGCGAAAGGGTGCATTTTCAGCACGTACCGACGTTGAACATCATGATACCAACCAGCAAGAAATCGATGAACAGAGCACCAGGACCCTGAGAAATATGTTAGCGAGGAAGCGTAATGCATCCATGGCGGAAGGTACTCACGCCCTTGCTCAGAGCGCCACCGGAACCGACGAAGAAACCAGCACCGATGGAACCACCGATGGCAATCATGTGCAGGTGACGAGTGCTCATGGCACGGTCGAGCTCGACGACACCGCGGCCATATTCCTTCTTCTTGAAGGACTCGGCGTTCAGGCCGTTGCGGGTGGCCCAGCTCTCCTCGTGGATGTCGCCGCGGATGGCGTTCCCGCTGCCGCTGTCGTATCCGGGAAGGCTGCCAGAGGCCTTCTCATCGGCCTCGAGCACCTTGGTGGGGGTGACCCCGTCTGAAGACATGATGACGATGTGTCGACGATGCTTGTATCACTCAAGACTTGTGAGGAGTGAACAGACTCGGTTGTCTGTTGCAAAAACAAAGATTACGGGAGTGAGACCCGAGTGGGATGAGAAAAGGAAGGAGAGGGATACCGCACGAACTCAGGGAGGATGGGACGGGGGAGGCCAGGTCCTTTTGAAGGAAAACAGAACGAGACAAGCACCGGCGCGCAACGTCTAAGGGTTCTTGTCAAGGGCGACAAGCGGATCAGTCATGCACGGAAGGCTGCTAGGTTGTAGTCCGTTGACGATGGAAAATTACACATGGGAGAGAAGAGGCGAGGGTCTGGGGCTGGTCTTCTGATGAGGCCTGTGTCTTGCCGGGCTTGCCCCCTCTCTCTTTCGACGGGCGAGAGACGCAGATCTTGGCGTGGACGGGCATATGGCAGGCCATCCCAGACAACGACCCCGTTACTTGTCGCATAGTATTATGTGGGATGGGGGCGATTTGGCTTTCGGACGTGCTCAGAAAGAATACGTACCCCGGGCTGCGGGAACCAGCGAAAGCTACACCGGGTGTCGAATCTAGAGCTGAGGTGAGTTAGGCGGACAACTATCCGAGGTGCATGGCGCGCTAACGAGGGATCCAGGCGCGGGTACGAAGCTCTTTCTGGCTGCCAGAAGAGGTACCAGATGCCTTGCCTACGCGACAGCCACAGTCAAAGTCGCAGCAGATGGGGGGTTATTGAGACGGCGAGACAGACAGACAGACAGGCACAAGGAACGTGAACGAGGGACTCGGGAGAATGAGGACCATGCAACTGGATTGGCAATCTGCTCTCCAGACTCTCTCCACCGGCAGCGCCCCATCCGGGCGATTGAATATTTGGAGCGTGCAGATAGCGCTGGCGGTGCTGGTTGGCCAATGGGCAGGGTGTCACTTGAAGCCGTTAGCAAATGGCTCCGAAAAAGTGGCCGCCCCTCCCTTCACCCACTGGCGCTGCCTCCTCAACGTTATCTGAGGATCCAGTCGGCCCTCGTTCCCTCGAACTTGGGTGTGGAAATGGAGCAAGTGGAGAACGAGCACGAGTCTCTGGGACTGTCTGACTGGGTTTGGGCAGCGAGAGGGGGCCAGCCAGAGGTCCAGGTCCAAGAAGTCCAGGTCCCGGTCCAGGTCCAAGACGCTGGGATGGCATTTGCTGGATTATCGACCGTCATGCGCAACATCACTGGACAACGTAGACGTCGAGGAGATGGAGGCTCACTAGGCGGAAATCTCTGTCGAAAAGCAAGCCACAAGCTTCTGTCCGGCTGTTGTCCAAGGTTGCAGCGGCTCTTCGGGGCTGGGCACGGCACCTACGGATAATGGCAACTCCCTCTCGCGACCTTGCTTGTTGGCTCAACCTGCTGCAGACAGCTGGCTGGCCGGGTATGCATCGATGCATGCGTGGGTGGGCCATGGCCGATCTTGGCCGCCCCAGGTTTCCCTCACCCTTGCATCACCCCCCCCCCCCCCCGACGTCGTGCAGGAGACGGAGAACAGGGTCAACATCGAGGTCGTGTAATTGCTAGCGTCGGGTTGACGCTAGCTGTCATGACCATTCACGCTCACGCCAACAGCCATTTGTGCCATTGCCTAGCTCTCCCGCGCAGCGTCATTCTTGTTGATCCTGGCCGGCGCGGTTCTGTGCCTTTTCCAACTCACACACGGCAGGTCAGGCGACAGCCACAGGGTCTTTCTTAGGTAGTGCGGTGCGTTTCGTTTCGAAGACGGCGGTGCACTCTTCGTAGCCTGGCGCCTGGGAAGCAAGTTCTGCAGTAAAATGCAAGGGAGGGTGGGAGATTGGGTCCCACCCCCTGGTTGATATCTCTCAGTCACAACGCGGTGTACACGACAGCACCACGTCTTCGCCGGTGTATGCCCCCTATCGCAGCTATATCTGTCGCATTCATCACCAATTGCTGACTATTTTACATCAAAGATCCATTCCGGTGGTGATCCTACCAGTCCGTCGGGTACGGCGGCGTGGGATGCACTTTTCTGGTTGACTGGTCGTACGGACACCTCTCCATGGCGACAGGGCAATGACAGAATTTCGGTATGACGTCTGGTGATGAGCTGATGCTTTGCGATAGGACAGAGACACAGCCGGAACCATCTTGGACCGACCTGACAGGTGGCAATGCGATAAGGGATTGGTGGTGTTGGTGCGACCCGGCTCATCCCATTTGCAGACTTCGTTTCGAACATGCCATCAATGCGGCTGCTCAGCGTTCTCGGTGTGGCAGACACATGAGCCAAGGTGGGTTGGGGGATTGTCTGCCCCCCCTCACTCTCAGCGCCACCAACCTGCTGTTCGTTTGCTCGCCAATCCTGTCGCCTTCACCACACCACTTATGGCGCTATTCTTGGTCTAGCGGCAGGTATCTAGGTGCCGTCGCGAGCTAACAGATGGATGGCATGCACAACCCAGCCAGCATTGCTTCAGGGGCAGATTAGAGCGTTCGATTCAAGCTTCTAGCGCTCTTCTATCGGCCCTGTGTCCAATCTCGTGTCGCTGCATCTCGATTCGTTAATCTGAGGGTGATCAGAGCTGCCCTGAGACTCCCACGAGTCGCACCCTTCAAGGTATATGTGTGAAGTCATCCAACAGCTTGCAGCTGCAGCTTGTTGGTCTTATCTATGGTTCCGATATCAAACAAACGGAAGTTCGAGACGGAAACGCTTATCTGCGCAGGAGACCCAGGGGACCAGGACCACTGGACCACAATTCATGCGGAGCCGTCTCGACTTTGGGCTGCCAGACGAGACCCTAGTCCAATGCCCACCGTTCCGGAGTGCTTCCTGGAAGAACTCCACAATAATGGGGCGAACTCGGGGAAACCCCCCCAAGTGTGTTAGGCGCCAGGCAGTTCAAGGACATGTCGGTCAGCCTGGCCAGGGGAGACTTTCCGAGGATGAGGCCGCGAGCGGGCAACTCAATGGCCATGGCCAGTGAGGAGCTGTAGAATTGGTGCGCAGCGCGTTACACGACTCAGTTGCCACGGAGCGCGATGCCAATGAACAGGGGCGCCGGGCGGACTGGAAGTTCCTGGGAAGCACCCAGTTGAAGCCGGCGTCGATGCTTCACGGAACAGCCACGTTTTCGCTGATGACCGTGTCTCGTCTTGATATATCACGGGTTTCCAACTGAAAAGGCGGTATTACCGGATTGCTTTGTGTCGGAAAGCAACAACTACCACAATGGTCCATGTGAAAGGGGATTGAGGTGTTCTGAACTCAACGCCGGGCTGCAGCGCCAACGCACGTCGATTGTCGCTGTGCCGGCAGGCAGTCGCACCAACCCACACTGTCGCGGCGGCAGTCCTGCTTGACCCGTATTCAAGATTGGCACGACCAAAAGACACTCGAAACGGCAGTGAGCTCCTTGATGGCATCTTAGCCACCAACGCGCACGACTCTATCGTCTGTCATGCGAAATCAGCGACGACAAGGCCGACGTAGCATCACAACGGCATCTCCCCAGCGGGATGATTCGCATCCCGTCAGCGGGAAGAGGCTGAGGAATGGGCGCTATTGCGACCCCTACATACGCGCAAGTTGAGTTGCACGCCGGTGCCCCGACAATCGCGAGTTGCTCGTCAAAAACCCCTCATCGCATGTGAAGAACGAAGCTATCCCGCGCCGCCGTGTCATGATTCGCGTTAGCGGCGCGTGCCTCTCAAATGAACAGGTAGCGGAAACTTTCCCCCTCACGTTGCTCCAATCCACGGTGATGGATTAGCATCCTCTGGGGAAGCGTCGTGAGATTCTCATTCGTGCGCAAAGATTTTCTCGTACGTAACAGCTTGCGTTAGGCGTTGGCCTCTGCTTCCTCGGCTCTTATCTCCCCAAACTGTGGACACCTGGGATGGGACGAGGGTCGCTTGCGTTCGGACTGACCGAAGGAGGTGACAGGACCCGCTACGATGTGTCTGCAATCTTATGTCGACCGCGCGACCCCTGGGGTCCATAATGCTGATATCGGAGCTTGTTGGTGAGGCAGACGCTTTCGACCATTGCATCCTATCATGAGGTGATCTACATCCGATTCCGAAGACATCGCGAGGATGACGGCTAAGGCGTAGAAGACGTTTTCAACGGGGGCTAATGGGTCGCCTAGCTGGACGCTTTAAGTTTGACGCGGCCGCTGATATGTCGGCCGCGCCGTCGTGAATGTCTTCAATTGTTTTGGATATACAGAACAGGAGACATGTCGTTGACATGCGCCGCCTCCAGATGCTCCAGCTGAGAGATAGGCGCCGCCGTAGGGCTGCCCAGAACTTCCATGCGTCGAGAAAGAACATTCCGATATCTTGGCCCTGCAGTCGAAGCTGAAATGCGAGGCGACCGTAGTCCTTGACCATGACGCCGCCCTGCTTTGCCCTATCACCCTGCCTTGCTGCCGCCGCCGCCGCTACTAGACTCTAGGCAGAGGAATGCACACCCAGTCTGCCGAGGGCTTGGGGCCGTCGATGATCACCCGCCGCGCAGCGCCTGGCATGGCCAAGGGCTGCTGCGCTGATAAGGCACGATCGGGGGTTCAGGAGGTTTTTCCTCTGGCGTCTTCGCCCTCAAACTCCAGGGCTGAACGCCCGCAAGACAAGCGGCAAGGCCGCCTCGGGAATCGGAGAGGACGGCTTGGCCGTTGGCTCCTGGTCCCTGGGTTGGCTTCGACGCGATGATACAGCGGCTTCTTATCTTTGGATGGGCGGCCCGCGGGCTGGAGTGCCTGCATTCCAAGCTTGGCTCCTATCGGCGCGGCGTCGGTTTGCTGTGCTCGAAGGCAGCTTAGTCACCCGCCGAGACGGGGAAAGTCGACGGGTTGCTGGAGATTGGTCAGTCGCCAGCTCTGAGATTGGAAGATTGTGTGGTCTTGCGAGCGACTGTGCCGCAACATACCTGCATGTCGCAGCTTGGCTACCGCAGAACAAGAGGCCTCTGGGACAGCAACCGTCAAAGGGTCGCGTGAATCTGCGAGCAGTCGTCAGCCAATCTGCCAGCGTTCGATATCACGCCAATGACATTCCACACGTGTGCAGAAAAGGCGTTTGGCCGCAAGCCACTTACCTGAGAGCTGAAGCACCTAGCCACAAAACACGTCCCCAACGGGCAAGGCCTCGTCGCTCATACGATGAAACTTACGAGTCCCTCTCTGCAGGCAGACTGCGACGACTTTTGAGCATGTTTTTGGCGACCTCTGAGACCTGGTTTCCTCCGTGCGACCGATGCATATGAACTGACCGGTCCGTTTCCCCAGACTCTGCGCTCTTGGCATCAGTTCCAATTGACACATCGCTTCAAAGAAAAGAGCCCATTTTACCCCGCGTAATCCACGTCTCATATAGCATAATTCTTCCCCAGAAACGGCCGGGAGCTCCATCAATTACAATTATTACTTGAGAGAATCCTCTCGTGGACATTTCATTACGTACGGCCGGCGCAACCCGTCTCCACCGGCCTCGTGCGTCGCCGTACGTGCGGTGCTCCAGTTTTCCCCCGCGATCTGAGCCAGAGCCGAGCCTGGCCGCCGGCGCGCACCCTACCGCCAAAAACAGATCTTTTAATAACAGAAAAGAGAAAAAAATGGATCCGGGGAAGGGGAATGGGATCGGCATGACGAAGTTGCAGCAGCACGTTCCGGGTTTTGAGCAGAGGCAGAGCGTGCCTGTCGAGGGGGAGGACCAGGACCGGCTCGACCTTCCTCCCCCGTACGAGGCGACCACCGCGTCCACCACCACCCCGGCGCCTGCCGTCACGCCGCCGGGGTCCAGCAGCCCGGCGGGCTCGGTCAGAGGGGAGGACGCGGCGTTCCTCCCGCAGGAGGCGCGGCGGGGCGGCGGGTACCAGAGGACGAGCCCGATGAGCGTCGGGGGGAGCAAGGACGAAGAGAGGTGGGAGGCGATGAGGGGGGAGCCTGGCTGCTGTTTCAGTGATGGCGCTGGGTGCTGTTTCTCGGATCGAGGGGGGTGTTGCTTTTCCGATCGGAGCGGGTGCTGTTTTTCTGATCGCAACGGATGCTGTTTCTCGGATACCGAGGGGTGTTGTTTTTCGGATACGAAGGGGTGTTGCTTTTCGAGCGGGGAGGCGGCGTGTTGTAGTTCGGGGCCGAGGAGGCGCTGAGAACGGTTATGGATATGGCGTTTGGGTGTGATGAAGGTTGAGGTTCTGTTAGATGGGCGTTTATGGATAAGTAGGCTTAGAAGCATGGGGCAAGGCGTAAGGGTTTCGTATATAAGAGATCGGATTCTTCTAGTAGCAGTAAACTGTCAAAAATGAGAGCCACATACACGTTCTCCGCAAGAGACAGACAATCTTGGTTGGTGATTGGTGATGAACTGTGTCAGACCTTGCGCAACGAGGTCATTCGCGTGGGCACGTCGTAGAGCCCGTAGGCACTCCCTTCTAGCGTGTATTCGCATTGCGTATGTGCCTTGTGCTCGGAGCAGGCAAGAACGCAGAGATTGAGGCCCTCGTGCGTTGTTGTCATTGATGGGACACCGGGAACGACACCGTTCTCCGTCAATCGGAAAGGCATGATTGGAAAGTATTTGCTTTCTGGGTCACAAGAATATTTCCATCGCTTGTACGTTATATAGCCACTGAAGTATGTGAGTACCTTATGACACTGACTGGTCGTATGACCTTCTCAAGTCACGATATGTGTGTCATAGGTTGCGGGTAGAGCACTGAAGCAAGAACTTGAGTATTTAAGCAGCGAGGGGACCATAGTCAGTCAGACATGGGATGGACGGGAGCAATCCCAAGTACTTGACGACGCCCACTCGCTTCGTCTTTGAATGCCTTGCCGCGGTTAGGTTGATCACCCAGTGTCGAGTAATGATGCCCGAGACTCCCTTCAAACTGTGGTGTTTGTCGGCGGATCTTTTCTCGGCGTATTCTCACGTCTTGTGGAGGAGTATTCAGTACCTACCTAAGAAGCAATGGCAGCATGATATCACCTGGAATGCGTATCTTAAGAGTTTATTGTGAGGATTAGAGCAGGCGGTTCACTCGCCTAAGAAGCGCGTGATTGGTTTTTGTTTGCCTCCGGAGAGGATGCAAAGCTGACCAAGCCCTGTTTTAACGTCATGGCCGTACCGCCTACCAGCTCATCACTTCTAATGTCGGGCAGTCGCATTCTTCTACTCAAACGACCACAGACAGCAAGACGCACTCAAGCTTCCATGTACGAATCTGGCCTCTCACTCGCCAATGTAGTTCCATCCCCGATTGTTATCAAGCCCATTAACGTGGCCTCGTCTTGAATTCTATTCCCCAGTAGGAGGCTGCAGACCTCGAAGGGACGAGACATCGTTGGCTTCATCTCACTGGAAAAAACTTGCCTTTCCCTTTTGGCGCGCATTTTTGGTTGGCTGTATTTGGCCTTCATCGTTCATCAGTCTCAAGACCTTTTATGTCAGTTTGAGATGTTCCGCAGAGCATTCCTTGCAACACCACCCGAGTCCTTTCACTAGGTAGTTTCATTATGCTCAGGCCTTGACTTGTTATTCGCTCGACGTACTCGGGGTACTTTTGCACCATGAAGACATCATTTCTTGACCAATTTTGCCTGAAAGTTCAATCTTCACATGGCCTCAGATACAGAGATGGAACGCAAGCCATGTCAAAGAAGTCTTCATGCGTACTTACAGGTTGGGTCACGAGAACGCCAAGCCATACCGCTCTCACATCGCTGATATTGGCCACCACAAACCTCAAGCGCCAGATCATTTTCATCAAACCCTTTAAAGATACAACAGACATTCATTGACTTTTTAGACAAGGCTGTGGTTCATAATTTTTGGGTTCCTTTCTAAATGGCCAGGCAGTTGCTGTTTCCATAGAGATGCCCTAGCTTGTAGATCCTGCCCAATATCGGCTGCGTGTTACACAGATATCACCCAATACACAGGCACGACCGCCCACCATATTCGTCGAAGCGAAGTAAGCTGCATATGACAAGCTGGTCACAAGTAAGGTCGTCCAATCAGTGCGGCTTCCTCTGATTTGATCCTATTGGCCTCAAGTGAGGGGTCGATTCAGCTTCCAAGAGATTCTCTTTAGTATATATGCGAGAAGTATGCTTCGGGTGCGTCAATTTCTGTGCAGCAAGGCCAATCCTTTCACTAAATCCGACACAAGCCCTTTGGAACGAGTCCTGTTAGATCGAGTGCGAATCCTCAAACGTGGCTGAACAAGTTCCCGGGTAAGGTGCAAATCCGGACATTTAAATGTGTTTATACACGTGAAAAAGAATTGTCTTCCGGTTTTTTACTTATCAGGTCCGCGGTAAATCATATCAAACCATGGAATGTATCGATACTGTCACTTCCATTATCGCTGTGGTCAACACGATCTCATTCTCGTATAGAGAGCTCCGCCACATCGAAGAATTACCCCAGGCCTTCATCGAAGTGGAAAATCATGCCCCACTGGTCGCAGAGACCTTACACCAACTTCAGCAGGGTCTGCAGAGCCATTTACTCGACTGGAAAGACGACGAGGTAGTCGTTAAATCTCTCCATGATGGACTTACCAAGTGCTTCGAGCTCGTTCGTTCCATAGATAGCATCCTCCGCGAGGTCACGGCTGTCAAAGACTCGGGCGTTAGCAGTTGGTCTAACACCATTGAGTCCTATCTTCGAATGGTGGCGTCAATCGGCAAGGGTCACAATATCGAGACTCTGTTGCTGAATTTCTTCACCGAATTGAGGACGGTATTTCTTAACGACAGCATCAAACAATATTTTGCGATTCCCAGGCAAGACGAAAAGCTGGGGATTGCCTTCAAATCACTTACTGTTGCGTTATTCTCTCTACCATCCTCGGACTCTTACAAGCCCTTTGCCACGAGTTCAATCTTCTCCAAGGCATCTACCGCCAGTTCAGTCTTTTCCAAGGCCTCTGCCGCAAGTTCAGCTTTTTCCAGATACTCTGTCACGCGTTCAACAGAAAATGCTTCCAAGGGCAGAGAACATGCCTCTGGGAGCAAAATCCAGCAAACGCTCAAAAGTAATCCCACGAACAACAACCACAATGAATGGCTTTCGACGGCCGCACGGAGCGGAGCGGATTACATTTTCCGGGATTTAATTCAGATGAAATACATCCAATTTAACGTTAAGGATAATATGGGTCGTACGCCGCTTTCACACGCATCAGAGAAGGGGCATACGACTGTCACTCGACTGCTTCTCGAAATGGACAGCGACACAGAGTCCACAGATACTCACGGTCGCACTCCACTGTCTTTGGCCGCAGGGGAAGGACATCACACGGTGGTTGAAACTTTGCTGGACCACGGAGGCAGTACAGAGTCCACAGACATTACGGGCCGCACACCATTGTCATGGGCCGCAGGAGAAGGGCACATCGCCGTCGTCAGGCTTTTGCTGGAATGTAGCAGCAATATCGAATCTCGGGACAACACTGGCTGGACACCATTACAATGGGCGGCAAAAAAGGGGCACAAGAGGATCGTGTCACATCTGATTTGGGCTGGGGCTAATGTGGAGTCTGCAGACGACACTGGCCGCACGCTATTGTCCTGGGCGGCAGTGAAAGGTCAATCAGAAGCCGTCGCAAACCTGCTCTTCGCTGGCGCCAAGGCAAGCTCAAAGGACAACACTGGCTATACACCATTGTCATGGGCCGTAGAAAAGGGACACTTGGAGGTCGCACAGCAGTTGCTCTTGGAGGAAGATCTCTTGGAGAAAGATCTCAAGGTCTCTTGTCGGGTTGCGGAAGAAACCGGCTGGCTTTCCAGTCACGAAGACGGAAGTCTTGCGACGGCTGATACGCAGAACCCCCTCAGCAAATTAGACGTCAATTGGCACCAGTCACCTTGTGCGCACAAGCTCCGGCAGAAAGATGGCGAATCTTTCACGCATAAAAACACAGATTTACGAGCTCATCATCTCTGCCGAGGCAACATGCAGAACCGGCTGTCCCTGCTTTGTGGCCTGGCCGGCGTGTTCCCGCCAGAAAGAAACCCGTCCAGCGCTTTCGGATGGGTCAACTTTTCAATTCAAGAAACATCGATATTCTTCAGTAGCAAACGAAATGGGGGTTTGATGGAGTCAACGGTTCCAAATGAGTTTATTTTGCAACTTCATCGAGCGGCCAGCGGGGTGTCCGGAGCAATTTACCTGCAACAATCGGGATTCTGCTGCAACCAATTCACTGTGCTAACGACATCTCAATATGAGTCAGGCCAGTGTGTGATCGGCATGAGAACTGTTATGTTCGATCGTTTGCTGAAATTGGAAGAGAGCATTATGGCATTAACAAATGAAGGATTGAGCGATTCTACCATGTCCCGGTGTGTTTCATCAAGCATGAACATTCTAGAGAGCATTTTCGACATTTCTCTGCCTCTACCGTCAACAGTTGGTCTCAAGTTGCATTATTGCTCCCTCGCGGTGCAACTTTTGTGCTTGGGTCTAGTGCTCTATTCTCGAGCCCACGTAGGGATCTTTCATCCTGTCTATTTGGCAAAGCCCCTGAACGATATCATCCTACGCGGTAGCTCATCAGAACATCTCCGAATAGCCGCAGAGCAGCATGAGCTTTCTTGCATGGGAGGAATGGTTGGCGAGAAGGTCTTCGCTTTCAGGTTGATATCGCAAACTCCTCCGACGAAAGAAAAGCAGTCTCCGGCTTATCTTAGCGCCACTTGCTACGAAATCGTGGACTCTTGGGGTCCCGCATCCTTGCTTTTTGCAGATCCTGAGGGGCTCTCTGAGGACAGGATTTTCGGCTTGGTGATTCGTGGAGGTATCATCGAATATCACGGAAGTTTGAGCAACGGTGGTCGACTGTTTCATTGGGGAGAAGAACTCGTCAACGTGGATCCGGCCTCACGAGCAGTCTTTAGCTACAGGGACAGAATCATCATCGGGGCTGATTTGGGTGCCAACGAAGGGTCGGCGGTCACTGTAGTCCACCGTATGAAACTGGAGACAACAACAAACGCAACACACGGTGATTACCAGGGATCGAAAGAATCTGCATCTGGACCCATCCAAGAAAGGCAGCATCGGCCTCCTAGCTTATACAGATCAGTCAACGTCAATGACACCTGCAAGCGAGATACTCTCGAGACGTGGCGATCCTCCCAGGGGTATCGCGGTATGATGGGAACAGAGCCGTCAGTTTGGAAATTCGTCGAGAGAAGTTTTGTGCTGCAGTTTGGCGACAAGCTCTTGGGTCAGATTGGGGCAAATCAAACCAAGCAGCCTGGGGTGTCTGCAAAACAAGCAGTCCTGGATCGATGGACCAATGAAGGCAATCTCTTACTACTTGAGGAACTACATGGGCTTCAAGTTAGCCTGTGCACAGGCGTGGCCCGAAGAGTTCCCTTGAGAGTCATCGTCTGCGACGATCTCATTGATTACATCAGAGGCCTAAAAATCCCCGGATGGAAAGAGTTAGAAGGACAAGCGAGGAGGGAAATGATGTCGAAAGAGTCATTTTGTGAATGGGATTCGAAGCTAACCCCAGACTCGGAGTCAAGAAGATGCATGGTCAAAGTGGTTGACAAACTTCTTCGACGTCTAAGAGACACAGGTTTCGACAAGAATGGGACTCGGTTCGTGTTGCTATGGCCGAACAAGTCAGAAGCTCATCACTGCGTCAGACTGGCGCCCGAGGGTGACCAAGCATGGTGCAAAATGCTGAAGGATAAAGAGTGGTCAACCACATTCGCTGTTGCAACCAATCTGTGCTTAGAGGCTTCATCCTACAAGTGCAGAGACGGCCAAACTGTCTGGGGTGGTATGAAAACCTTGTCGACATTTATGTTTTATAGTGAACCCGGAGGGAACTCAACTATATGTGCAAAAACGTGGCAAATTAATCACGACAGATGGTATTGGAGCGGCGAGACAGGTGGCAAGGTCATGTTTTTGGCTCGTAAAAGGCCGGAGAAGGTTACCGAACTCGACTTCTATCGACGTCGCCTGAATGTATTTCCAAAGCGGCTCTGGTCTTTCATACCATCCCCAGAGGTCTTGGTGGAGATCACCAGTATGGAGGATTCTGGTGAGGAGGTCTTGATTGCGTGCAGATCTTAGTGAGGTGGTGCATACTGTACTTTGAGTTAAGATTCAAAAATAGAGCTGGGGTGTTGATCTCAAGATCTAGAACTGCGGTTGGTCGTTTCAATTGTTGTTGAACGACTAAGAATTATGTGTCCCTATTCCTCTATCGTATTGTGAGTCTGAAAGCCAGGTCACTAGATGAAATGGCAATGAAGATGAAGTCCATATTAAGTGCGCCCCAAAAGCTAGTGTAACCCAACGGCACGAGCCCATTCGCCGTTACAACGCCAGGAAAGGATTCATACATATATCGAGGCGGCTGACACCGTTACAACGCCATCAACCTGCCATCTCGACGCCAAAACGTTCTCAAGAAACAAAACATTTCTTAATCTCAAGTCGCAAGAGCTTGCCCATCAATGTTGACATCCAAACATTCCCGCCATACCCTCCATCCTCGGGCCGCAAACACCTCTCCCCATCCCCCTCCCATCCCAAAACCTTCCACCACGGTGCCCAAAGCTTCCACCTTACAAGCTTCGTCTCAAATATCCATCAATGACCTCACCTCAAACGCCCTCCATCACCAGGGCCAACCCTTTTGCCTCTTCAACCCCGCGCCTCACGATAAGCTTTCTGCCGTTTTGCGCCGTTCACACAAGCTCCCCTCCCCAACGGCGCCGCGGCGCGCGCGCGCGCTCGCATTTCTCCCCCTCACTCCCGACCGAATAGAACGGCAGAGAACCAGAAGCTTCTCATGCAAACTATAAGGCAAATCTCTCGGACACTACTGCTCCCCCTCTTAAGCTGCCTGCCAAGACCTACATCATATCCACAGACACTCCCAAGCTCAACCCATAGCTACACCGTCTACAACCAAGAACCATATTCCACATTCATCCAAAGAGAGAAAGAAAATGCTGCACAGCGCAACGACAACAACCCTCGTCCTCCTCCTCAGCACACTCGCCTTCGCGCCCCGACCGCGTCCCCAAAAGACAACAAGCTCCTCCTCCCACCCACAGACCTGGGCGAGCACACGGGCAAGATCGGGGTCGACAACGTCGACCTGAACACCAAGCTGCGCGTCGACCCCGTCCGCATCGACCTGCACAACCCAAGACGTCGGCAAAGGCTCGCCCGTGACGGACCCCAACGCGATGCGCCCGTCGCCCTACTCCGACAAGCCCGTGGAGAAGAGGGTGCAGCGGGAGAAGAACGCGCCTGATGATGTGCTGCGGTGGAGGAAGAAGTACAATGCCGAGTATGATTGGAAGAGCCCGGCCTGATGCTGTTGCGGTTGATTGGCGGACGACGTGATGGGTGACGACGTACGGAATGCTTTCGCAAAACAAAAACGGAGATAATGTAGAATGTTGGATGGGATGGCGTGGGTGCTCCGAGCAGCAAGAGCTCGAATGATGGCGCAAGCGTACCTTACATGAGAGAGGGTGAAGAGAGTTCAGAATGGACTTCGCACTCGAATGGGAAATGATTAGTCGAAATGAGATACCATAATTTACACCTCACACTGAGCACCGCGATGATTGACTCAATGTGACTTGCGTCGAAGTTGGTTCATAATCTTCATGAATTAAAAGTACACTCGCGCCCGTGGGCTATACAGACGAGGCCGAAAAGGAACTAGAGAAATCCATAACTTCATTCAGACACAAACATGTCTGCTCCCAACTGCAGGCCAGACTGAGGTATGGGTATGCATCCGACGCCAATGTTATGCAACCAAAAACTAGTACACCTCCGACCGTGACCATCATGACCCCCATTCCAGACCACCTTCATATTCACATGATATCTGACAATGCCTCCTTTTCCGGTTTTGGAGCCAGCTTATGGGCGAGCAAATCCTTGCTTTGCCTGGATGATGTCAGTGATGACTTCAAGAATGACTTTGGGGGTTACTGACCTTCATCTGTTCAATCCTCGCCTTCAGCTGGCTGGTCACCTCAGCCGCGCGCTTCCAACTCTCTACCCCATTGTTGTTGTTTGAACCGTGACCGCCACCTGCAGAGTAGTGAGGTGCCGGCGGTGGTGGTGCTTCGTCAACAGGAGTAGCCCCAGAGCTGCGGTAGCCTCTAGCCGGGCTGCCGCGACCTGACGAAGCGCTGCCGGTATACCTGAGCTCGGGGCTGAGGGCCTTTGAACGCGGGTAGTGATGGTCTCCATTCTCCTTCTCCTCAGACATGTTGCTGGCGTAACTAGCGCGGTTGTGTCTAGAGGACGATGTGCCGTATGAGTTGTCGCGGTAAATGCCTGCGTCGTCATGAGTGGGCGATGTAATGCCTATTTCTGTTAGCTCTGGAACTCACTGGAAGATTCACAGGAGTATGCTTACCTGGGCTGACCATGCCTTGTCTTGAGTTGAGGCCTTCGGCGTGATTGAGCGCCCTCTTAAGTCGGTCGAGCTCGCGTCTCAGGCGGTCGTTGGTCTGCTCCGTCGCCTCAGCATCGCTTCTCGCGCGGACGAGCTGAGTCTCCTTGGCCTTGATGCTGAGGACATCACGGGTGTGATCCTCAATCAGGTTGGCATTCTGGTTCTTGAGTTCCTGGATCTCGGACATGTGCTTGCTCCTCTCGTGGCGCATCTCCTCGACTTGACGGGTCAGGCGCTCGTTGGCCGCTCGGAGCTCCTCCAACTCAGCACGCTCCATCGCCGTGAGGCCGCTTGAGGGCGGGGCGATGCAGGGGGCATTTGAATGGGGGCTGCGGCTGGCTTGGCAGGGATCGGCCAGCGAGACCGCCGCGACCAAGGCCGATGCGGGTTGAGGTGGGGGAGGGGCGGGTTCGTCGTCTTCGGGCATGACGGGACGGCGAGGAGAAGCAGCAGGGGCGGCAGCCGCCGGAGCGCCCAAAGGCCGCTTTGACTTGAGCCCCGCAAGACCAGACGGCTTCGCCATTCCGAGCTTGCTGGCGGGCTTCGGGCGAGATGTTGGCGGAGGAGAAAGCGGTTCGGGCTCGGCTGGTGGGGCAGCTGCAGGCATCACCGGTTTCTTGACGCCAGCGGGCTTCTTGCCTCCGACAAGTCTCTTGGGCGGGCCTGCAGCAGCCTTCGGTGCCGGTGGAGGTGCCTTGGGCTTCTCCTTGGCCTTGACTTCGGCGGTCTCGTAGAACTCCTTCACCTTGGTCTTTCTGATGTCGTCGAGGCCCTCCATGTGCGGGTTCATGCCTCGCTCACCAATAATCTTCATGACGGTACCCAGAATCTCGGCACCTCCTGAACGCAGACCTTCGCTGGATTCGGACAAAAGCTTCTTGCCGGACTCGACGATGGAGGCGATTTCGGGTTTGCTGGGAACGTCGCGCGTTGTCCTGAGACAGCGAATCAAGAACTTCATCGTACCCTCCTTGACCTGAGGGTTCTTGTGCACGAGGTAGGTGCCAATGTCCTCAAGGCAATCGGTCAGACTCGTGGCGAGAAAAACTTGATCCAGAGCAGCGCCGAGGGCATCCGAAACTGTGGCCTTCTTTTCCTTCAACCTCTCCATGATGGGCTGCATAACGACTGTGCGGTACTTGGCGTATCCCGACCTCAGTCCTTTGGCCAGAACCTCGATACACTGAGCTGCCTGGGTGACGACGGCAACGTTTGCATCCTTCATAGACTTGGCGAGGCCGCGGTTGACCTCGTTGAAGTCGCCGTCCTTGATACGGGGAACGTTAATCGCCGCGTACAGGGCCTCCAAGGCTTCCTTCCTTTCCTTCCACTTCGACGAAGCCAGAGCCTCGGAAAAGTTGCCTGGGATCTTGCCAAAGACGTCCTGCGGTTCCGCCAGGTCAAATGCGTCCACCTCGGCCGGCTCCTCGACATCGTCGCCCCCGTACTCCTCTTCACCTTCGGCACCGGGAGGCGGCGCGCGCGCCATGGCGGCTTGTTGTGAGCGCAAGAATCGCTCCTGCTTGGGGGCGGGCTCGGCCTTGATTTTCTCAAATTGCGCCTCGAGATCGGTCTGCTGGGTGGGCTTGAGATCGCCCCAGAACATGGGCTTCATGGCTTCGCGCAGCCATCGGTAGAACTCGACGGCGAGGTTCGTCGCGGCGGCACGGACGTTCTTGTCGGCATGACCGAAAGCCTTGGGGAGTAGCTTCAGAACGGGCTTGGGGTCGACGGTCTTACAGCCATAGTTGTGGTAGATGGCGGTGAGGGCGGTGATGGCGGCGGCGACAACCTTTGGTTGCTTGTTGGAGAGGGCGGGAATGATTTCCTCGATGACGGGACGGAAACGTCCAGCTCGACGAGCAGGAGCAGGGCCTCTAGGGAAGACTCTTTAGCGGCGGCACGTGTTGACGGCAGACCCTTTTCGCAAATGGGACCGACAGTCACACCGCGTGTCCTCGTGCTGTGTTCCTTTCCTCCGAACTTGAGGAAGGCGCAGTATGCGGCGAGACCTTCTTGTTGAGCGGCGACGTTGGAGTCTGCTACGGCGCCCTTCCATAGGCCCGTGTCTGAGAGAAACGGTCTGAAGGCATTGTCATACTCGTCGGCGGTGGCAGCGAAAGCCTTGGCGGCATCTTCGTAGCCCTGCTTGCGCACTTTCCACACCTGGGTCGCGTCAGCATACGTCGTCCTCCTCAAGGAGCGCGGGGCGGCAGCATGTTCCTACCTTGTGGGCAAATCTGTCCTGGAGGGGGAGGGAGCTAAAGTCCTCCTCTTCGGCCATCGGAGCGGAGGGCTGCTGGCGTGTTTGCAACGGTAGTCGTTGGGGTGTCGGGGGTAGAGGCGGCGGAGGACTCGGGTCGGTATGTCGGTTCTCCTTGTCGAAGAGGTCTGGCTTCCCGAGACTGGCTACTCTTCGAATTAGCTTGGAGAGGGAACGGGTATGTTTGACTCGGCGATCCATATTGGGAGCGGCGGAGGGCTGGAGGGAGGCATGCAGGCTGCCGGCAGCTGCGACCGGATTGGGGAGGTGGTGATCCGGTGAGGGAGGGCATGGCCTACAATAGAATACCCTGGGGCAGGTATGGGAGTCAAACCAAGCTGGACCAGATCAGGCCAAATCAGGTGGTGAGGTTGTCGCGGCAGCGCGAGCAGGAAAGAGGTGCTGTGCTGGGGTCGGCCAAGTCAATGGGGGGGATACCTGGCGGTACAGCAGAGAGGGTACCCTACGATGGAAGATGTCTCCTGTTCTGAGTAGAAGGAGGAGGTCGGCAGCAGCAGTGACTTGCCAGAGTGACAAGAGAGGAAGTCGTGTAGGGGTGTGGTGAGGTATGTAGAGCAGGTAGAGTAGGTTGAGTAGGTGAAGGTATGTGCGATGAACAAAGGTATGTGCGGGTTGTTCGCGTGGAAACAAGAGGGGGTCAAAGTTCAAAAGGCCTAACACAAAAGCGACGACGCGCCAGAGGATTTACAGCGGCAGAGGGAGTTCCCGTGTTGGAGGATGACGGGAGGTGGTGGTGGGAGAATTAGGTAGTGTGAAAAAAGGCAACTAACTACCTTACCTCTAGCGGTGGCGGTGGTTTGTTGTTGCAGCAGGTGGGAAGTGGAATGCAAAAATCGACGTCAGTCTGATTGTTCACTTGTCACCTCAGGTTCTTCTTGAGGAATGGGGCCGGGGGTGCTGTCTGTTTTCTTTTGTTTTTTTTGGCCCTGCAGCAGCAGCAGCAGCAGCAGCCACACAGCAAGGAGGGGAGCACAGGGAATTCTGGTTGTCAGGACAAGGACAGGAGCAGCTGCCGTCCTTTGCTTTGCTGTGCAGCTGTGCGCTGCTCACTGACTGGGCTGGCTGCTTGTGAGTGTGGTCCAGTGCATGGAGCAGCCAGCAGACTCAGCAGAGGTGCTGGGGGCATTGGGCTGGTCAGTGCAGTGGGTCGGGGCTGAGCTGAGGCTCTTGATTCGCTTGTGAGGCTGGAGGTGGGGGCACACGAGATGATTGGGCATGATTGGGTATCTCTCAGAAGAGGTAAACAACATCACATGACTCATCCAGACTGGAGCCAATGGATAAGAGCTGATAACAATGAGGGGACTCCACTTGGGCTTCACCTGTCTCTCACCTTGGCTGACCTCCAAAGCCGTCTCTCTCACCGACGCCTTACCTTGGCCTTTTTCGGCAGCCCTGTGCCCAAGTCCTTGCTTGCATCCTTAGGGCATTTGTAGATAGACTTTGCGCCTCTCTGGAGCTTGTTCTGATACAGAGGTGTATGCGTACACTGCATACAAATAGAATATTAACATAGAGTAGTTAGGAAGGAATCGGAAACAACAAAAGCTTGCACCAGGCCAGGCTAGTGTAGCCCTGAGATTGGATTGATTAATTCTTTCTTCTTTCCCAGCAGACATGCACTTGTCCACTTCATGCATTAATGGCCGTTGTAAGCCACTCCCCAGAACCTGTCTACTTACAAATACCCACTCTTGATGATCATAAATCATGCATAATGGAATGACCTCAGATGCAGTGGCTGAGTGACAAATGTCCATCGCCCATCCCAACTTGACATTTGGTCCATCTCAACTTGTAGCTCTCAGAGACAAGCCGAGTCAATCAGTCTGCCCGAGATGTTGCGACCTTTACCTAGGCACCTAACCCAACCCAATGGCTGCAGCGCAGGTACCACCACATGTCGACGCAGGACCGCCGCCAATTGGCAACCAGCATCTGGGCCATTGCCATAGAAACAGCCCGCTGCGGGTGATGTCACTGGGGAAAGCCACGGCCGCCAGCTGGCAGGGTCTGTTTTCTTCAACTGCAGGGACCAAGTGCGTCAGCCACATTCAGCGATGAGGAAACTCCAGCCACAGCCTGCTCTCCAACAGGGCTGAGGCTGTGCACATCAAATTAATTCCCCGTGGAGGGGTCCGTCTCCCGTTTCTCTCATTTCCAGCTGGAAATTGGGGACGCTGCTCAATCTGCCGCCTGCCGTCTGCCGTCAGCCGGCCACTACGAACTGCCATTTCTTAGCAGCCAACAGCATCTGCCTCCACCAACTTTCTTCAAGTGAGGTCCATCGGGACTTGGAGGCGGAAGCACATGAAACATTTGGCCGCCCACCTCAGCGTCACAATCCCGCCGCCGCCCACCGAGCCTCACCCCTCGCTCCAAACCCAGGAGTCTTTATTCTTTAATTCTCCAAACCCTGCATTCTGCACTGCTGTGCCGTCCATCGTCATCGCCTCGAATGCCACTGCGTGTTGGCTGCAAAGTTGCCCGTCCATTGACACCCGTATAACATACCTTACCTATTGGAGACAACTACCACAGATATGCTTCCCACCGCCTGGGCGCCCAACCCCTAACTTCCAGATTAAACACGTCCGCCTCCAGCAGCACTGACACCCAACAATACGAGCCGGAACCTCTCAACCAAACCCCCGAACCGTCACCGACTCGTGGTCAGGTCTCCTCCTCGTCCTCCGACACCGCCTTTCGCTCTCTCGCAACTGCCACTTGGCCCGGTCGGCCCTGACTCTGCATTTCATTTTTCGCTGCCCGCAGTCCAGTCCAAAAATTCCCCGGCCCACGAGGCTGCCATCCCCAAGACACCCCGGGACCCCTTGGCCCATCAATTCATAGCAGCCTTGCAGATTATTCTACCTTACCCACCGACAGCCTGTCGCCTGTCGACTTTGGTCTCAGTCGCGCATCGCCATCCCAGGTTGCCGCGACACCGCCCCCGCAGTCCCGAGCACTTTCCACGCGCCTAGATAACCACGCCCTCGCCAGCGAGAGCCTGAGGTGCATTCTTGTTTGTCATTGTGCGCATCATTGCTGCTGTTGCTGCCGCTGCTGCTACTCGGCATACACCGCGATTTCGATATCTGCTGCAACCCAACGACAACCTTCGCCGCAATGAGCCAAATCCTTACCTCTCGGCAAGCCGAGGAGCTGTTCGTCAACCCGCCAAACGTCTTGCGGGGCACTACTGACCAGCATTACACAGGCACAAGGCCATCATCGCCTACCTCTCCTCGAGCAACCTGCCTAACGCCGCCAATGCCCTGCGGGAGGAGCTGCAGATCGGCGAAGCCTTCGACGCGGCCACCTCCAAGAAATACGAAGGTCTACTCGAGAAGAAATGGACCAGCGTAGTGAGGCTGCAGAAAAAGGTCCATCATCCGTGATCATCGCGATACGCTTGCTTGCATGAGACTGACCTCGGCCTAGATCATGGAGCTCGAGTCCCGAACTGCCTCGCTACAATCCGAGATCGACAACGCGACACCGACCTCGCTCTCCCGACGAAACCAGGATCCCACCAGCTGGCTGCCCCGTTCCCCCGCCCGCCACACCCTCCAATCCCACCGAGACCCCATCACCTGCGTCGCCTTCCACCCCGTCTTTTCGTCTCTGGCCTCGGGGTCCGAGGACTATACCATCAAGATCTGGGACTGGGAGCTGGGCGAGCTCGAAAGAACGATCAAGGGCCACACCAAGGCCGTCCTGGACGTCGATTTTGGAGGGCCACGAGGTGCTACCCTGCTGGCCTCTTGCTCGAGCGATTTGACAATCAAGCTTTGGGACCCTTCAGACGAGTACAAAAACATCCGAACGTTGCCCGGCCACGATCACAGCGTCAGTGCGGTGCGCTTCATACCATCGGGCGCTGCAGGCGCGGGGAGCTCAGGAAACCTCCTCGTTTCAGCCAGTCGAGACAAGACTCTGCGCATATGGGACGTTTCCACGGGATACTGCGTCAAGACGCTGCGGGGGCATGCTGACTGGGTCCGAGACGTCTGCCCGTCGCCCGACGGCCGCTTCCTCCTCTCGGCCGGAAACGATCAGACGGGCCGCCTTTGGGACATGAGCGCTGCGAATCCCGAGATCAAGCTCACGCTGGTCGGACACGAGCATGTGGTCGAGTGCTGCACACTCGCGCCAGCGACGGCATACCCTCACCTGGCCACGTTGGCAGGCCTCAAGAAGCCGCCACCAGCATCGAGTACGGTGGAGTTTATGGCGACGGGTAGTCGTGACAAGGTGATCCGTCTGTGGGATGCCCGGGGCAACTGTATAAAGACCCTGACGGGCCACGACAACTGGGTGCGCGCTCTCGTCTTCCACCCCGGAGGCAAGTACCTCCTCAGTGTATCCGACGATAAGACATTACGATGCTGGGATCTCGCGCAGGAGGGCAAGTGCGTCAAGGTGCTGGACGACGTGCATGGACACTTCGTCTCGTGCCTGCGATGGGCACCTGGTATTGTTCGCGAAGCGGCAACAAACGGCGACGGGCAGAATGGCGCCAACGGGACCCCGAGCAAGGCGGCAGCAAAGCCGGCCGAGGTTTCGATCCGGTGTGTAATCGCGACAGGAAGCGTCGACTTGAACGTCCGCATCTTTGCCAACTAGAGCGTCACCATTGTGGATAAAGTACAGTACAGTGCAAGCAAGTACGGACAACCGACGCCGAACGAGGCAATGCCGCGCCGCGGCGGAAGAGCAGGAGGGTACGATGCCAAGGCGCCGAGAGAGAGAGAGAAAGAAAGAGATGTCGGCAGCAAACTTGAAGGCGTAACGATTCACACGAGGCAATGGGTCATACGGGAGGCAGGCGTCAAAAGGGGTCAAAAGTACGGCGTACCATCTGACGATTACGTGATGCCCTTCGCTGATTGATATAGATTTTAGGGGAGCTGTACATAATCGAATAGATACCCGCAACATGTCCTCGCTGGGCTTCAACAGACGCGCTTGGCTCCGACCGGTGATGTGAGCAGGGACGACGCCTTGTGTCGGTTGTTGGGTTGTGTGCACCAGCTACAAGCAATTCGCGGGTGAGACGTCGGCGTCGATTCGTCTGGGGATGGCGGCGAACGGCCTCCGGAGGTGTGGAGATGATGACCGGCCATCGGCGAAGTGTGGCTGCTGACATTGTTCGGCACGGGTGATTTAGAGTGAGACAAGAGTTGTGGCAATTTGGTTTCTGCATCTAGGCCTCGACCGCCATATAGAGCTCACGAAGTCGGAAGAAGTGGAAGAATACGCATGCTTAAATAACTGCCTTGATTTGTGATGATGGAAAAAAGAAGGGTATCCTGATGACCTCGCGAAATATGAATAATCCTGATGCTGATTTCCTCCTGCTCTCCACCATGAATGACCTGCTACAACGCCATCCACGAACTCGTCCCCCATGTGCTCGAAATAAACCTCCGATTCGGGAAGCACATACATACAACCCGGGCCAATCCCAAGCCTCAACCGTTGTAGGCACCGTGCCAGTGGACCTCCGTGCGACCGCTGCGATGGTACGTCGCGAGCGGGATGCCACACTGCCATGTCCAAGTCAGAGTCAGCCCCCATGTTCGTCTCAGGATACACGGAAACAACAACAAGAAGCGAAAGCGAAAGGGAGAGCGAAATGAAGATTGACGTTACCTTTGCGCACTTGTGTCTCGCGTCCTTGAGGGAGGTGAAGAAGTAAGGGATGCAGCCGAGGCAGCTCACGAAGCAGACGATGGCGCCGAGGGCGTGGGTGAAGCCGCCCGAGGTGTACTCGACGGCGGTGACGCCGCGGGCGTGGCAGTCGGGGCACTCGATGGGCGCCGGGTGCGGGCCGAGGGCGGGGAGGGGCGTGCCGTACGGAGCGAAGTTTTGGGGGCCACCCTGGGGGAAAGATTGCTGTGGTTGTTGAGGGTTGTAGTAGCCTCCTCCTCCTCCGGCGTTCGGGTCTGGAGGGCTGCCGTATTTGGGCATCTCGTAGCCTTGGGATTGAGGTCCCGGGGTGTTGTGGTGGTGGTGCGGTGGCGCGTAGCCTGGCGGAGGGCTGGCTGGGGAGATGTAGTTGCCGTCTGACGGATTGGGGTCTGACGTCGTGGCGGGGTGAGGGCCCGGAGGCGGTTGTGCTGGTTTGTCCATTGTGAGGGTGGGAATGGGCTGTGTCTCGCCTTGAGGATGGTGTTCTTGGTAAAGGGTTGACGCTGGTTAGAGACAGAGACGGGCGAGTGGTGAGAGGTGTGAGAAGTGAGAACGTATGTGGAAGTCGGAGGTAGAGTTCGGGGCGTCACTTATATCCAAAGTTCAAGGTCTGACGGGTGTGGCACTGCCCAACAGGCAAGGCAAGCGATTGGAGACGGTGCCGATTTAACCTTGCTTTGGGGGAGAGTGTCACTTGTACCGAGGCGAGGGGGCCGGAGGTTGCTTTCCATCCTTTTTGCGGCGGCTGCGGGTTGGTTCGAGGCAGATCAGATGAAAGAAGAGGCAGAGCAGGCAGGGTCACGTCTGAAGTGTTGGTGGCACATGTGCATGTACATACATACTTAGTACATAGCATGCTACGTATCCGTCGTACTCACTTGGTTGGGGGCAAGGCAACGAGCAAAACGCTTCATCTGTCTCTGTGGCCAGGCGCAGTCCGTCGCGCGGTCGAGGGTCTGTCTTGGTGAGCGAGACCGAAGGAGAGCAGAGCTCAGCTCAGCTCCAGCCTGGGATGTTTCTGACGGTGCCCACTGGCAATGACACCGACACTGACACCAACACCACAGAGCTCGGAGGCGATGCCGGGGCGGTGGGTAGCCAGACCAGAAAGATTGGCAATGACATGGCTTTCCTGGGGTGGTCCCTGTCTGGGCGATCATGCTGAGACGGCAAGGACGGGCGGAGCGGTGGCTACGTCGGGACACCCGCCAAGGGGACGGATGATATCATGGGACCGGCGGTGGAGGAACGGGTAGCTTGATTTGTTGGACTTTGGTGTACGCGCCGAGAGAGAGAGAAAGATGCGCTTGGGATGTGGCGATGCTGCATTTGCAGGATGGGGAGGGTTGGGCGGTGATTGGACGCCGAGCTGCGATGGCGCTTCTGGGCGGGAGACTGCGCCACAGTGGAGGGTGTCAGCCACGTTGCTCACTCGCCACACAGGACCGGACCGGGGTGCTCCACCTGTGGCTGGTGGTGGTGAGTTGGGGTTCGTCTCGTCGTCTCTTCTCGTTCACCAGTCTGTCCCCATTGCTCGATTGGGGTTGAACACAATTCCATCAGACGGAATCTGTCTTGGTCTTTATGCCGGGTCCAGGATTTGCTAAGAAGGCTCAAATGAAGCATCAGAGAAGGTGATTTGAGAGCATCTTGCCGCATATACTGATCCTCAAGGATCGATCGTCGACACTGCCCACGACATGTCGTAGTCAGGCAACACAGGAACCACGGAACAATCTCGAAGTACTTTTGTCGATCAAGGAAATAAGGCAACACGCCGTTGGTTCATCGCTGGACAACCATACGATGCAACAGGTACTGGGGCAACCGATCCTAAAGCTGGAATCGATAGGCCTCGTTTTCACACACACACACACAAGCTTCAAAAACGGCTGACTTCAGGAAGTAGACAATAATGGATACAATGAAATCCTATTTTATTGCGGCTTGCCCGCCACGTGCAAACCAACCGTCCCTCAAAACGTCGGCGCAATCCTCGCCTGCTCCTGGTTCGCAACCAACTTGAACGTCCTCAACGTGCTCGTCGACCTCGCCCGCGGGTTATGCATCGACCCCGCCGACAACCGCGTCACCCGCCCCTTCTCGTCCAGCGACAAGGCCGGCGACGCGGGCTGCGATCCCGCCGCGCTCCGCGACTTGAGGTTCAACCGGCTCACCATGCTCTGTATCGCCGTGTTCGAGTCCAGCGGCGGCGTCGCCATCGGCGTCGGGATCCCGTGGTGCATCATCATCATCTGGTGATGGTGGTGCTGCTGCGACGACAGCGAGGACATGGACCGCCCGCCGTCGGACCCGTTCGTGCCCCGCCGGTTCAGCGGCATCCGGGCCATCGACTCCTCGGCCCGGGACGGCGCGCGCGCGTGGGGGAACCCTTGGATGTGCAGCGCGTTCGCGGGGCCCGGAGCCCGTCCTCGCGTGGGCGATCGGCTCGAGCCGCGGCTCGACGGCGGGGTGGTCACGCCGTGCGAGGGGAACTGAGGCTGGTTCGCGGCGACCATCTGCTCGAAACGACATGTTGAGCGGCATCGGCGGCATCTTGCTCAGCCGCCGGATCGGCGCATGTTCTTGTCGATGAAGGTCGACATGCGGTTCAGCGCGTTGCTGTTCTGGTGCGACTCGAAAGCTGACGCGCCGTTGACGGGCGCCTCGGTGCGCACCCTGTGCCGCTCGTTGAGCTGCATCGTCTGCGTGGTCGGCGGTAGCGGCGCCGCCACATGCGGCGCGTTGCGGATCGTCTGCTGGATCTGCGAGAGGACGTTGTCGAACTCGACCGTCTCCTGGACGGGCTTGTACCCCGGCGCGGCGCCGACGACGGCGTTCTGGGACAAGACAAAAAAGGACCCGTCGCGGATGCGCCGCCGGACGAGGTTCCACCGCGTGCGGGCCGGGTTGCGCTCGATCTCGGGCTGGTAGATGGAGCACTGGGCCAGCTTGGAGTAGAACACCTCGAGCCGCTTCGCCATGCGCTCGAGGATCTGCATGAGGAACTGGCAGAGGGCGGTGACGCGCTGGGCGTCCGACGCGGCGTCGAGGTTCATGATGGTGTCGAAGGCGTCCATGCCGTGGCACGCCTCCTCGCGTATGTCCTCGAGCAGCTCGATGTCGAGCTGGACGGACTTATTGGCGTAGTCCATGATACCGCGCTCCATGAAGCGCGCGGGCTCCGAGTCGCAGATGAACTGCCCGATGCGGGAGACCTCCTTGGAGGTGGCGACCGCGTCGGACGACGTCTTGGCGCGGGCGATGATGCCGAGGATGTCGGGGAGCTTGGTGTCTGCGCCCGGGGACGCGGCGTTGTTGGCCATGGCGAAGGAGAGCTTCAGCACGAGTTCCTGGAACTTGGGCCCGAAGAGCGCGGAGAAGCCCCCTTGGAGGAGGCGGGATTGGTACTGGTAGAAGATGCGCACGCCGAGCATGTTGATGAGGCTGCCCTGGAACCAGAGCTTCGAGGAGCCGAGGATGTCGTCCATCTCGAACTGCTGCGAGACGAGCGTCTCGACGGTCGTGCGGAGGTAGGCGGACCACATGTCGTAGAGGCCGCTGAGCTCCTCGGCGTCGTGGTACTCCGGCTTGGGGGTGAGATGTCCCACAAAGTACTTGGTGAGCAGGCTGGCGACCTCGGGGTTGTTGGTGTGCGCCAGGTTATCAAACGACTTGGTGCAGTCCACGCCGGCATTGGATTTGATAATCAGCGTGCCGCCGGGGTGCATCGGGGCAGAAGTCCGTCACGTCGTAGACGGACCCGTGGACGCTGATCCACATCCGTCCCCCGGGCCGGTGGCCGGTGTGGGAGGCCAGCTGGGAGAGCGGGATCGTGGGACGGTTGCACGGGAGCGGCTTTGGCGTCATGAAAACGTCCAGCATGATCCGGCGCTCGGCGAAAGCCGTGTTGATGATGAGGTCTGTCGACTCCATCGTCGCTGTGCGGTGGTTGTAGATGGCCTTGCGCAGGCCGTTCATGACGGAGTCGAAGACGGCCACCGAGCCGCAGATGTACAGGTATCCGCCCAGCCCGCCCTGCTTCTTCGACATGACCAGATCACACACGCTGGCGCCCTGCTCGGCGATGAGCGAGTCAATGTACCGCGGCTCGGTGCGGCGCTCGACCAGGTCCCTCATGTAGGGGTCGTACGCCAGGCCGCGGCTGTCGCGGGAGAAGGCGAGGTGGACTTCCATGAAGCCGGCGTTGACGTACTGCCGTAGCTCGTCCTCGTAGCAGAACTTTTCGCGGTTCTGCACGCCGAGGAAGAGCGTGTTCCGCCCGACGGAGCGGCCGCAGCGGGCCTGCCAGAAGCTTCGGAACGGCGCGATGCCGCTGCCGCCGGCGAAGAAGGCACACGGCGCGGAGGCGTCGAGGGGGAGTTGGAAGGCGATGGGGCGGGAGATGCCGACCAGGAGCTCGTCCTCGTCAGACACAAAGTCGTCCGGGGAGCCGACGGCGGGGTTGAGGTACCCGCTGCGCCGGAGCGGGTGATGGTGGACTTTCCGGCAAAGGTGGCGCAGAGGTTGTATTCTGCGCGGGAGATGGTGAGGTCAAGGGTGCTGGGGAGGAGTTCCTCGGGATAATTGGAGATGGAGTATGTTCGGGGCACCTCGACGGGGATGAGGTCGCTCAGCCAGGGGACGTCGTTGGAGAGGTCAAACGCCTGGTCCCAGATGTGCGTCGGCGTGTCCATCACGGCGGCTTGGAGGAGGTCACCGAGGGAGCCGCGGACTGGCCATTCGTCTGTCGCCAGCACTTGGAGGACGGTGTTGGATGACGCCCTCAGCATGGCATGGATCTTGAGGACGAGTTCTTGGGTCAAGGGGGCAAGGTGGCCCCGACGCAGAATATCCTTGACCTTCAACTTCTTCACTTGCGACGCAGGGCTGACGACGCCATGGTTCGAGACGGTATCGAGATGCTCGGCGAAGCGGGACCACTTGCGGTCGAGGAGGACAGGGGCGTCGAGCATCGAGTCGAGGCCGAGGGCCGCGGCGACCTTGGCGCACTCCTCCCAGCTGTTGAGGGGCATGATGGCGAGGCGGTCACCCGGCTGAAAGGTGATGCCCGTGTTGTGCAGGTCGAGGGTGACCATGGCGATGGACCGCTCGTGGTCCGAGTCGACGAAGGAACGGGTGAGGATGCGAGACTTGTAGCGGCACTCCTCGAACGTTCCGCGCATCTCGTGGGGTTCGACGGGGATGTTCCCGCGGTACGGCTCCAAGCGTTCCTTCATGGCATCCGAGAACTGCCGATGGACCTCCTCCCATGGTCTTCCCGAGTCGTCAGAGGCACCCGACGCGCCGTTCGTTTCCGTGCGGCCCGTCTTGGACGCGACCTCCAGGATACCAAACACTTTGTACCGATGCGTTCCCATGAACCCACGTTCGCCCGTGTAAGCCTCGATGATGCCGTCCAAGACGCCCATGAGACGGGGATCCCCAGACTGCTTGACGTATTCGGGGATGCGGTAATGGTACTCGACAGAGGCGATGAAGGCTCGGAGGTTGGAGGGAAGCCAGGCTCTCAGGTGCAGCCCTTCGTTTCCCAGGAAGGAATCGTACTTCTTGCGGCCGAGGAAGGCGTCCATGAGGAGGTAGGGGGGAAACTGGAGGCCCGAGGCCGCAGGACATCTCTTGGATAGGGGCGCGGAGAACTTGCCCCATCGCACCCATTCGGCGGCAGACACGTAGTTGTCGCCCGAGTTCGGGTTGGTCGAGATGGAGTGAAAGGCGTTTGGCATTCGCTCGAGGATTTCCTTGAGTCTGATCATTTCTCGCAGGAGGCCTTCGTTGTTTCGGTTCATGACGTGTTCCTGGCAAGCCGCGATAGCATCGGGGCCATGCTGGAAGGATGCTATCAAGCGTCAGCCTGTGTATGTGTTTCAAAAACCGATTTCGTACTAACCTGACGTATCAGCGCATCCTTTCAAAAAGGCAATCTCGGTCCGCTCTCCAAACATGGGCCATCGCAAGTCTGTATTGTCGAAGCGGCCAATATAGGGGTAGATCGAAGTCGGGTCCCGCACTTTGATGTTGTACGAGGCCTGGTCAAAAAACGTCAAGTGCGGGATGGCGCGTCCCATGCGTCTCGAAACCTGCCAGTAGGGAAGTCCAATCGTCCTCGGGATCCCAACCAGTTCAGGCCCCAGATCGTCGCTCATCTCGACGCGGGGCTTGGTTGAAATGGAGTTGATGCTGACCCCGTCGTATCCGTCATTCTTGTCTTCGTACCGGTAGATGGAGCACAGCATGCCCAGAGCAACGATGGCTGCCCACAAGGCCTGGTCGGGATGTTGTCCTCCGTTCCCTCGACGAGGGGCAGCGCCGCGACGGACTCGCGGACACGCCCTCTGGAGACGCAACCGGGCATGCGCTCGCAGAGGTCGGACCACACTCGTCCCGGGCTGTTGGCGAGAGCACCCGCGGCCTCGTTGGAATCAGGCGGCTGGAACCCGTACTCGGCGCTGAGGTAGCCGTCCTTCCACCCGGTTTGGTGCCCGATTCCCTCGGCTCGGAGGATGACTCGGCGGGCCGGCGCGCCCAGGGCCACGGCCAAGAGGTCCCTGTCGTCGGCAACCAGCGTGTCGACGTTCTTGACTTGTGTAATTGTCTCCGCCGAAGGGATGTCTGCGTAGATAATCTCGTTGATGGCCTTGCGCTCCCTGGCACGAAGCCACTCGTCCACATCGACACCTCGAGGGATCTGCTAGAGTCAGCTTCATGTGGCCTTGCACCTGTCACGCCTCACTCACGTCGAAAGCTGCATGTAAGTCCCCAGGCTGGGTGTATCCCGAGAACGAGCAACCCCTAGGACCAACCCTCCTGCTCGCAGACTGCCCGTGATTCCCCGCAGGACATCTTCCACCACCAATGGACCCCGAAACGGGGCACGATCTTTCAGACATGATTATTAGAATAAGACGCCAGGGACCTGCCTCTGGAATAGAGAGCAAGATTAGACAGTAAAGCCACCTGGGCAAAGAGTGTGAAAAGGTGCCGTCAAGGCTAGAAAGAAGAGAAACAAAAATACACACACAAAACACACAGACACGAAGGTGGTTGTAGAACACTATCGAGATGACAGCCCTAGAAGACCAACTTCATCCGACCGGCTACCGGAGAAGCGTGGAAGACGGGATGACACTGATATGTACTATGTATGCAAAGCATCTCAGCTGTTCACGACCGGGGATGTAGGGGAGCTAGCGCCAACTTGGCGGTGCAGGCCCAAACATGGCATCCTTGACAGCGTGCAGCGACAGCCTCACGCTAGTGATTAACCGTATTTGAGACGTTGATGAGGTGGTTCTAGACCGGGGGATGGTGGCGGCTCCTGGCCGGTGTCAAGAATCGAGGGAGCCCATGTGGCCGCCCGAGGAAGAGAGAGAGAGGGGGGGGGGGGGTTGGAAGGGCTGTGGCGGTCTGGGGAAAGCCACAAGCGCAACGACAGCGCCAGGCGTGACGTGACGTTGGAAGAGAAGCAAGCGAAATTGAGTGTAAAGAAGCCCGTGAGGCTATTCGGGGTGGTTAGTCCGTCCCTGGTTGGCGGTGGCCCTGCTCCCCTGTTTTGGGAACGTGATGAGACGATGCCAAGTGCCGCACAAGGTTGTAGGGGCCTGTGCTGGTGGAGACGTGAAGATGGTCTGAACTACAGATGACAGGTCCGTGGCGGTTGATGATGGATGATGGATGATGGCTGGGGTTCAGTTGGACTCAGGTGGCGAGTAACATCGACCGGATGTTTGCTTCGCCTTGCGTTGGTGCTACCTTGGCGATGGCCAGCGGTGGGAGTGGGCGCGTACATATGAGGATGAGCATCGGGGTGCTTTTACATCCTCGAGGCCGCTCTTGTGTCTTTAGAATGCGCAACCATATCTCCTTCACTTGAATCAGACGGTCACATTCGTGATGGCCGATTGCAGGTTACCGCTGGTCTTTGCCTTGCCATTGGGGGCCGCACAAGTCTTGATGAGCCTTGGTTCCTGATCATCCGGTAGAGAAACGTCTACCGGGACATCATCAGTCAGATCATATCACAGCCTAGTTGCCAGGCATTCCACTTCAACGCAACCGACCCAGAAATAACTTCATGGCATCGGAGAATCGGCTTGTTTCCCTCTGTCTCTGTTCCAGGTCACCGCAGTGGACCCTCCGCATTGCGAAGAAGCCTTCTCGATCTTATCACAACGGCCCCCAAGCCCCGCGGGAATGTATCCCAAAGCAAGGCTTTCCACCGTCTTCGTCGTGGCAGGCGGATCCAATGGGGCCACAACAAGCCCGGAGCATCGTGCTGCCGTGCGGAGAGAGATCTCGTAGGGGGCCATAACAGTCGGAAATCGGACGTTGAGTGGGCGGTGTCTATGACAGCTACGCCAAGCTGAGCATTGTGATTGGGGAGGGCACGCTCTGGGGCTCGTCCGAATATTCTTTTCTTCCTCTTCAACTTTGGCCCCCCAGGTTTCACGGCTGTGGTTGTTTCAAAGTGGTGACGTGGGCTCGAAAGGCACAGGAGCACGAAGGAAGAGCTGAAGACATGGTGAGAAACAGGGGTGAAGAGAGAGAGAGAGAGAGAGAGAGCACAGGACAGGACTGGAGGGGCAGGGATTGTAAAAGGGATGAGGCTCCCACTTCCCGAACCTTTTCTGCTTTAAACTTCTTTGGCATTTTTCGTATCTGTGTTTACATAAGCGCATTTTCATTGGTTCAGAAGATCTACGTCGACGGGGGGAGGTGTTCGTCCAGTTTCAGGGGCTCAAACTGCCACTTTGCGCCATTGCTTCAGACGAGGCGCTGGCATCTTGGCTGCCTTCAACGGTGTCACGGCCAACATGGAAGAGGAAGAGGAAAAGCGGCCACTCGGACATGTGGAAGCAAGCCCATAGGCTCGCACGTCTTGTGCTCATCTTCTCGAATGCTCATTGAACGGCACAGGTTAAGCTTAGAATTATCCTTGAATAACCTAATGCAACAGGCTGCTCCGGGAATACAACTCTCAGTACCCTCCATCATCCAATGATCGCGAACTCCTCCTCGCCCATCACGGTGTTTCTGCCCCCTTTCCGGCGATCACGCTCGCGTGTCACACCGCCAAGGAGCCTCCCGAACCTCAACTGCCGCAGGGAACTTCCCGTCAAGCAACCCAAGAAATCTCCTCTTCCGTCAAACACCCCAGCAAGCGCTCGGATTGTAGTGTGTGCCTGTCTCTCCCAATCTCCATGTTTTATGCTCCGCTGCTTATTGCGGCTTGGCTTCGCAACTTCCAAGCTTCGCCGGGAACTCCATTCCCACAACGCCTGCGACCCGCAATCCTGTTTCCCAAAAAGCTTGGTATCTCGAGCTTGGAGCAGGGCTGTTTTCTGTTAGCTAATGGCATAACCTGAAAGCCTTAAGCTGGACCTGGCCAAGGGTCTGTCGCAACGTATCTGTTGGGGGAAATGTCCGTCCGTCCGGCCGAAGGAGAGAGCTGGGATGGCGTATGTGACAGGTCGACCATGTCCGAGCTGAGTATTATCGCCGTCTGGGAATATCACGTTCAAAGGAGACGGCATCTTCCGCCGTCCAAGTCTTGGAGTATGAGCTGTTGGCGTTTCTGACTGGTATCGCATATTGCAAGCAGAGCGTTTCTCTGGGTTGTTGCTTCGCGAATGGCACGAAGAGGAGGCGACTTCGCAACAGCAGTGAATCTAGCTTTGCTTACGAAGCCTACCATTGAACAACTTCGACCTGATACCAGGGAAGGGTATAGGGTAATTATGTATCTAAATCTTGACATGCTCCTAGCCTCCAAATCCCGCTTAAAGCATACTCTCCAACGCCTTCTCGATGGTGGCGAAGCCCTTGTTGAACTCTGCCTGAACCGACTTCAGGTTCTTAATGTTCTCGGGGAACACACTGTCCCTCCACCACTCAAGCCACGCAGCAATCTCTTCCAAGCTGGCCTCCTCCAGCCCGAGCCACTCACTCAGCTTGTCATGCCACAGAGGAAGCACCTCGGCGACAATCACCTCGCCCAGCACCTTTGGCGTCAGGATGTCAGACCACTTGAGCACGCCCTCGAGCATGGGCAGGTAGGGCTCCTGGTCGCTCGGGTCGATCCTGAAGTTCTTGCGCAGGTACCGTCCCATCGCCGGCAGCACATGGCCCATGATGAGCGGCCGCCATTGGTCGCCGAGGACCTCGCGCCATTTTTCCAGGCCCGGGATCACGCCGCGGTCAAACTCCCACACGTCAATGAGCTGTCTGTACTTTCTCCGAACCTCCGCCACCAGCCCGGTGCCCTTGGGGTCCAGGTGGTACGAGGGGAGGTACTGGAGCCAGGGGAACAGCCAGAGGTGCGGGAGCTTGTGGCTCTGTCGCTTCTTCTTCGGGTTCCATTCCGCCACGGCTGTTTCCAGTTTGCGGACGACGCCGTCGAGGAACTGGGCGCGCACAAAGGGGGGCAGCAAGTCGTTCCATGCCTCTAGGACGGCCAGGAGAGGTGTCGGGTTGAAGACGTCCCAGCGCGGATGGCTGACATGGCTCTCGTGTACCACAGCTTGTACATCATGCTCTCGTACGGCGTCGTGGCCTTTTGGTGTTGGCGGTAGAGGTCAGTGTTGCTCAGACCCGTCGAGTCCCATTTGTCCACGCTCTTGTCGCCCTCGCCCGACTTTTTGAGCAGCGATTCCAGGCCCTTCAGCTCTGTGGCGAACCGCGTGGGCTCCTCGAGCAAGTCCCAGTCGGGGTCGCGGAGGAAGGGATGTATGGCAGCTACGGCGAGATCTGCGATTTCTCCTGTCGTCGACCCAATCTGCTCGACCGCCTTGTTGAGGCACCGGATGACCTCCGACCATTCCGTGGCTGCTGGAAGTTCGTTGGTGACAACGTTAGAGAATAGCTGGAGCCTGCCCAAGTCTGAAGCGAGGTCGGCCATCTCCTGTTCCCGCTCCCGGAGCTCCAAGTCCACCCATGTTTTTCGTTCCTCCAGATTCCTCCATTCTTCTGAAAAGGCCGCCAGGTCTGCGTGTGCCCGCTTGACCAGCTTCCGTGCTGCCGCCACCTCGGGAGATTCCACCACGGCCGCAGAGGTCGGCGTCAAAAGACCAGAAGACGTAGTCAGGAGCTTGTTGCCAGGGCCCGTCATATCCAGTATGGGCGCAAAGGCCTCGGGGATGTGCAGTCCTGGGGCAGATTTCCTGAGCTCCTCGGCGGTCATGTACTTTGGCTTCTGCCGCTTCGGCGTGCTGGCACTGCTGTCGCCCGCGCTCGCAATCTTCTTCTTTCTCTCCCGCTTCCTCTTCTTTTCCTCCTCGTCCGAATCGATGACAGTCTCGCCACGGAGCTTCGCTTGCCGTTTCTCCTCCTTGCGTTCGTGTTCTGACTTTTCCTTGACCGCACCCAAACCGACACCCTGTGGTCGGAGGTGCGCCTCGATAATAACGCTGCGACCTTTCCCGTCCGCTCCGAGACCCTCGCCATCCTTGTAACCCATCTTGGCCATCATCCTCGCGCCAAAGGACTTGGGATTCGGTTGCCCTTGGCGCCGTTCGCACCGAAAGCGCTTGGCCGAGCCATCTTGGGCATCGAGGGTGTATCGGCGACGTCGGGGTTCAAAACTGGTACGTTGGCAGACGATGGCACAAAGCCTCTGCCGAGTGGGTTCTTGCCGTCGAATTTCGTTTTTGCAAAGGAACGTGCCGGTGCTGCTTTCTCGTCGTCGCTGTCTTTTTTCGAGGCAGACATGAAGCCCAAGCCTCGCTGTGCTCCGCCAAACCCGAGACCGACACCTCCGGTTCCTTCATCATCGTCGTCCTCGTTGTCGTCTTCGTCCTCGTCATCGGAGTACTCTTTGGCATTCGCATCGTTCGCGTCGTCGTCGTCGTCTTGGTCGAGTGTCGTCGCGCCCGTCGAGACAAAGCTCATGCCCTTGTCCCTCAAACTCTTCTTCTTCCATCTCCGACCGGGCCCGTCGTCTTCGCTGTCTGACGCGAATATGCCTAGCGCAGCGCGCTCTTTCGTATCGCCTACGCGCCGTCGCTTGCGCGGGTTGAGGTCGCTGAAGTCATCTTGCGACGGATCGGCGACCGGCGCGAGGAAGTCATCGTCGTCCTCTTCTGATTCGGACGAGTAGTGCGCGGCGGCCTTCTTCGTCAAGCGGGAGGGGTCGAATGTTGGGAAACTGGCCATGCTGTGTAGATGTGCACGCAGCGGCGCGAACTCGAGGAGGCCAAATGTTTGGATTCAAGTCAGGGTACTTTTTTGGAAGTGCATCATTCAAAGGCACCGACACTGGAGCTGCTATGTGGTGGGTCTTCTTATCTAATCTCCACGTGATTCCAAAGGAACGTATCTTTCCGCGCCTACCCTGATAGTTCACACCAACAAGCAACAGGCGATGATGACCTGACACTTCATCACTCTGGGACTTTCTCGTTAATCGACGAAAGATTGAAAACTCTCCACCCTGTCAGCCATGCCCAGAATTTCCTTCTCAGACTTGTGAGCCATTGCCCTAGGTCACCGACAATGACCCTGAGAAGCACCAAGAAGCCAAAGACCATCAGAGCTTGCCAGTTGGCATCTACTCTGTCGAAGCCCGCAATCATCATAACATTCCAGGCGAGCAGCGGAAGCGGGACGGTATGGTTGAAACTGAAACCTGTCAGCGATGCCCTCGACCGTGTCCCATGTCGACGTACTCTCTCATCGCTTGGTTGACTCTGTCGGCAAAGCGCTGGTCCTCATCGTCACTTTCGGGTGCTTCTTGCCCCAGGCTCTTATTTTGCGCAGACTCGGCCATTGTTATGCTGGGGTACGACGAGGAAAGTGACTCTCGTAGGGAAAGGGCTCTTCTACGTTTGATCATAGGCTTGCAGGTGTTGTTTAAGTGAATGTTCGGACGAGTACGTCGACGATCAAAGCTTGAAGGTCAACTCACCTCATCAGAGTTAGCGCCACAGACGCCAAGGTATGTGGAAGCTTGGTGACCTTGCTGGCTACTGCAAAACGTGGGGGACTCTGCCCCGGTGCGCATCAATTTTATCTATTATGTGCATTAGTTATAATTGATGACTCTCACTGTTGGGCAGGTCTCCTCATGAAGTTTTTTACTGAGTGAGTTGTAGATGAGTATGTCAGAAATTCCTTCGGTACTAATGCTTCATGGAAAACGATACCGGGCCATGATGTTAAAGAGCACTTTGTTCAAAACTCATATGTCATCCTCTGAGCACGCTAATTTGACCGTCACAACAAACCTGCAACTGCAACATATGTAAAAGCTCAACATTCTCATGCCCGTCGCACATCAGCCAATTCCTCTACAAGCCCCTAATGCCAGCCTCCAAACTCTCCTTATACCCAGCCCACCCCCGTCCGTAGTAATCCTTCAACAGCTGCTCCGCCTTCTTCGCCGGCACAACCTCCGTCAGGTCATGCCCCTCGTTCTCGTCCGGCTCCGGGATATTCTCGTTATCCGGCCTCAGCGCACGCAGCGTCTTGAAGACGTCAGACCTGTTCACCTCCTCCGCGAAGCCGAAGATCTTCTGCGACTCGACATTGTCGCCGAGGAGCGCTATGGCGTGGAGGCGGGCCACGTCGACGACGTCGACGAAGTACTGTGGGATGTACAGCGCAAAGGCCTTGTGGTCGCCCTTGAGGATGTCGCGAACCCAGCCCATTGTCGAGCCGTAGATCTCGGGGTGGAGGATCTCTCCCCACTGGGGTTTGTTAGCATGCGTGTTTCACTGCAACCAAGGAAGGAATCCTTACATTGCAGTTGGGCGCGACGGTGCTGAAGACGTAGCCGGGCTTGTTCTTCTCTACCCACTTCCACGCCGCCCGCTCGCCCTCAGTCTTGGAGGCGGCGTTGATGTAGTACGGCTTCAAGTCTTCCGCCAGGTTGGGGTCCCAGGCCGACTTGACTGCGAAGTCGTTCCAGGTGTCTGCGGCATGTTAGTAGAGCGGACATTGGTAGGTGTGCCTTGCAACGTACTCTCGTCGACGCGGACACCGGTCTTGTTAGTCTCCGGGATCAAAACTGCTGACGACGACGAGGTGAGGACGACGCGCTTGATGGCGGGGAACTTGGCCGCGGCTGCAAGGACGGTCTCGGTGGCCCTGACAACCCAGGGGATGACTGCGTTGGGGTCCTTGCTGAAGCTCACATCCGATGCCTTGTTTACTTGTCAGACCTGTCTAGATGGCGCCAAATCGTTTGAGACTTACAACGTGAGCAACGGCAGAGACGCCGTCGAAAGCCTCGGCGAGGGCCTCCTCATCCTCAAAGTTGGAGAGGGTGATAGACTCGTACTTGTCCTTGCCGTACTTGTTCTGGAAGAGCTCATCGAGCCACGGCTTGGGGGAACGAACGGTGCCGCGGACGCGGTAGCCCTGTTCGAGGATGGTGTTGGCGACGTGAGAGCCGATGTAGCCGTTGGCGCCGGTTACGAGGACCGTAGAGCCTTGCGGGAGAGCGTTGAGCTTGGCCATTGTGCGTTGATGAAACGGTTGAGGCAAGTTGAAGCCAGCAAGGTTAAAAGTAACTGGTATCAAGTATATGAAGACTAGATTTGTTTGTGTGATGAGAGCTTCGTATTCAATAACAAATTCTAGCGCAGGACAAAATCAACTATTTATCTGTTTCAACCCATGGCTTTCATCCGAACCCAAAACCCCATGGAACAGGCCGAACGGACGGTCGATGAACCGCAGATCAGACTGGTAGAGCAGCCCGTGGTGCCCACGGTGGAGCTTTGAAATCCATCCAACGCACCAGGATGGGGTCAAAGAATGGACGAGAGGTTTTAGTTAGCCCGACTGGATTACAAACAATAGTATTGCTGTGCAGACGGCGTTTCTGAAAGGGGTAGAGAAATCCATATGCCGGCTATGACGTATTGGGACATGACACCAGGCCGTCCGAAGTTGGCGCGATTTGCTGAACAAGCATATCTCTTCGCGGGGAGGTTGAATTGTGCCGTTGCAATGGTTTGCTTACTGCATAGAGTCTGCGTTTCAACCTTACGACCATCCTCTCTAAAGAACCATGGGCCACAGGTGGGTTTGTGTTACCTTGGGTCATCATGCACCGTGGAAGTCCATGGCAGTTTTGGGCTGACAAATGGGATAGCTCGCTGATGTTGATCTTAGGAGTTAGGCCAAACCCCGAATGATGACGAAGGGACTCCATATATTCAAGGGCCGAGCTCTTTTGGATTTCTCTCTTCACGATGGTCAAAAGCCGCGATCATTCTTGTCGTAGCCTTGCCGTGACTTGGTTGAGAATTGAGGTTTGATTTCATGCACGTGTTACTTGGACTGGAGTCTGACACCTATCCATGTCAAAGGAGATGATCGGGCGAACTGGCCAAGACCCAAGGTATTGTGATATCACTGCATATTCGGGCAGTGATATGCTTCCGAATATCGCCAAATTACGTTTCTGGTATCCTGATCGTCGAACTTTACGCATATTGCATGTCGTTACGACGGCGAGCTTACCTGCAGCAAGGCAGGCTGAGGTGCCGTGGGTCAATGACGATGACGGAAGACGCACAGCGATGGAGGTGCTCGATAATTGAGCTCTCGGTTTGCAATTCTGAGGACAATGACATCTAGCCGGTTTGAATTTGACAAGCCGAGCCTCATCTTGATTCTTCGAGACCGTGAGGTGGTGAGCATCGCTTTAATGGCTTCACGGGCACTTGCACGTTATTTTTAGAGGCGGGCGGGCAGCCACGGCATGGCGGACCACGGGTCGCTTGGGCCACCGCCCTTCGGAGGAAATATTAGGCGGGTGACGTGCGGCACGGGGGGGAAACTCTGTTTGGGGGAGCCCACGGGGGGGAAAGATCTGGCTGAACGGTCCAGCCCAGGTCCAGGCCAGGCGCTGGATCGCTGGATCGCTGGATCGGGGGTAGGTAGCCGACCAGCCGCCTCCAAGCTGGCTTGTGACCAGACAACGTGTGTAAGGGGTGACCCAGGTGTGGTTGTAATGCAATAGATTGCCACTATAGGACCTAAGAGGTTAATATAGCTAAGTACTAGTTCTACTTACATAATATATAAGGTGTAGTATTATAGTCTACCCCCCTCTAAAATTACAGTGCTCTTACTATACTAATTATAGTAAAATCTAACCCTTTAAAACTATTCTTATTATAGTTTCTAACTTAGATATATAGTAATTACTAATCTATAGTAATTATAGTTATAATCTATCTTTATCTTCTCTTTTATTTATTCTTATCCTCTTATTATACTAGTATCTATATATTTTTAATCTTTATAGATAGAACTTATTAGTAATAATTAAAGCTTAAAAATTAATAAGTAACTAAATACTATTTTCCTAACTTAAATATATATTCTATAAAGATTTTCTTAATTATTAGTAGTTTTATAGTAATAGATAAAATTAGAAATAATTATCTATTATAAGAGTTAATCTAACTAGCTAGTTTAAAGTAGTTAATAGAGATTATATTATAAATTTTCTAATAAGTTAAGAAGTTAAAATAATAAGCTAATTAGCTAATTCTTTTTATAATATAGAAACTACTTATATAGTATTAATTATATTTTAAGCTTAAGATTATAGATTTAGAGATATTATAGTTTCTATAGAAGTAGAGATATACTTTATTATTAATATTATAAAACTTTACAATATAGTAATAGTTATAATACTATTTTATAGTTATATAGGTAATTATAATAGTATTATAAGTAGATATCTTAGATATAAAGTTTTAGACTACAGAGTTTTAAGATCTAATTAGTAGTAATATATTATTAGGTATAAATCTTTTTATAGTTTTATTTAGTAAGAATTATATAGTTATAAATTTAGTATTATTATACTTAAATTAAAGCTATAGGATTATTTTAAGCTATATTTTTAAGCTTTTAAAGGTATAGATATAGTACTATAATACTAATTTAATAGTCTAAATAGTTCTCTTAGTTTAGCTATTAGTCTAAAAATAGTATATAGTTATATATAATAGTTCTATATTTATAGATTACTAGATTAATTTCTATATAGCTATAAAGAACTTAAAGTTATAATCTAATAAGATTACTTTAAAGAATTTTTAATTAAATAGTATAAAGTAGTTATAAAGCTTATAACTTTAACTAAGTATAATATCTATTAATTTACTAGATTTAAATATTAGCTTTTTTAAATAACTTATTAATAATAGCTATTATATAATTAAATCTATTATCCTCTAGAATTAGTAAAGCTATTATAAAATCTATAGAGATTATAGTATAGGTATAAAAATAGTAAGATTAGTTATAAGGAACTATAAGCTTTATAGTAGTAGATTTTAAAGATATAGTATTATAAGTATTTAAAGAAGTATTTTTAGAACTCTTTAAAGTTATTATAGATATAATATTAGAAAAAGAACTCTAATAGTTTATTATAACTAATATAATTACTATTATAAATTAAATAGAAAATATCTAAGAAATAACTTTATGGTATATATAACTTAGTAGTCTAGCTATTAGTTAGTAACTTCTAAAGTATTTTTTTAGTAAAGTAGAATAGTAGTTCTATATAGTTATTAAAGCTTAACTTATAGTTATTATAGATTATATTTAGAACTTTCTACTAAATAGGATTAGATTAATATCTAGCTTATAATTTAGTTTTAAACTCTAGTAATATAATAATAAGTATAGTAGTAAGTATAGGTATAAGTATAGCTTAAAATAGAATTCTAGTAATCTTAAGAAGTCTTAAAATAGCTTCTCTAGCTTAGAAATTAGAAATAATTAGACTGATCTTATTAATTATAGTAATTATTTCTATTAGTTATAGTATTTAATATAGATATATTATTAAGTAGGTTATTAATAAATAGGATCTAATAAGCTATAAATATTAAATTTATAGGTCTATTATCTAGAAGAATATTAAAAGTACTAAATATATTAGGATTAGTTTTATTATAAGCTAGAAGATAACTAAAAGTATTTAAGACTAAGTATTCCTTACTAAGTTTATATATAATATAGATATTAAACTAGTTAGTATACTTTATAGCTTTAATAAGCTTTTTATTAGTAGTTATATAAGCTATTAAGTGGCCGCTAGCCTATTATTATGAGATTTGACTGGTATTAGCTGCAAAAGCTAGGCTAGTCCCCCCGCCTACTGCTGACGACCTTCGGGTCACGTGACTACTTAGACTTCTTCTTCGCCTCTACGCTCTTCCGACTTCGACTATTATAACGAGCCTTAACCGCCTTCTTCTAGCCGCCTCTATCTTTGCTCCTCTAAGCCGCACCCGCCCTTCACGCTATATTCAGTTCGCGCCCGTCTTTTAAGTCTCTTCTACCGTTCAGAAGTCTATATCGTGAATAACGTCTTCCGCCTTACTACGTAGTCTTAATATAAAGCCTTACTACTATTAGCTATACTCTCGATATATTCACCCTTCCTAACTTACTAACCTTTCAGGCCGCCTTAGCTATCTCGAGGAAGTCTATGAAGTAATTATAGGCGTTAGGATTACTATCGCTAGCCTTAACTATATCTATATTAATCTTAAAGCTTTATAGCTACTATTTATTATCTTCTTTAGTTATAGCTTTAACTAAGTATAACTAGGTAAACTTAAGAAAAGTTATCTTATTAGTATAAGTAAAGTTAATATACTTAAAGCTCTTAATATCTTTAACTTTAGTCTTATAAATTAAGTTATCTAGGTTAGCTTTACTTAGCTTATATATATATTTAAAGAGAGGGAAATATATCGTGAAGTGTTACTATATTTAGGAGGATATAAAGAACAGACTTAAAGCTTCGAAGCCTCGTTTAAAGTAGTAGTTAAGCTTTTATACCTATAGCTACAATAACCTTTTTAGCTATAATAACCCTTTTAGCTATAATAACCCTTCTAGCTATATAAAAAGTCATACTATTAAGTTTACGCCCTTAAGTATAGGTTTAAGCTATCGCTAAGCAGCTGTATAAGCTACAAATACTGTTAGCAATTCGTATTATAGACAACGCCTTCGTAATATTGTAAACGAGGTATCTAGACGCTCTTGCAAACGATAGTATTATAGATAATACTCTCGTTAGTACGTTTTACTGCTTATCTGCCTACTCTCTTCTACTAAAGCTAGGGATAAGTTAATCTAAGTATTAATAACCAGTCGTAATATAGGATTTTATTTGTTTGCTTTATTGAGATCAAGTATAGGTTAAAGTACTACTATTAGGTCTAGAGTATTATAATATACTATATAAGGTAAACTGCAATACCTGCTTATATAGGTTAAGCACTCTATAAAATATAAGCTATTAAGTTAGTAATATTATTAACTTATTATAAATAGATATCTATAATAGCTTTATAATCTATAAATATTATAACTAGAAGAACCTAAGTATTATAGATCTAATATTATATTTTTATAATTATCTATATATAGCTAGTAATCTCTAACTTAGTTAATTAATACTACTTCTCTATAGAACTTAGTATTTTTAAAATAAATATAATAAGCTTAATAGTATTATATAATAAATATTACTTAGGATTAAGATTAATTAGAATAGAGTTCTTAATATAAAATATTTAGATATTAATACTATTTACAGATATATTAAATTTAATAAATAGTTACTATTTTAGTAAAAAGAAGATTAGTAAGGTATAGAATATTAATATAGATTTAAGCTAATTAAAGGTATTAGTCTCCTTAATAGTTAGAAATAATACTAAGATTACTTTAGCTTAAGCTTTATAAGCTAGTTTAGATATCTTATTAGTTTTTAGAGTGCTATTAGCTTTATAGTAGTAATATATTTATAATAAGAAAGTTTTATAATTTTTAAGTAGTTTTATAATAGTTATATACTTCAGAATAAAGTGTTTTAATAAGCTATTAAGACCTAGGAAGTACTTGAGGGATTTAAACGTCTTAAGGAAATTAATTGCTATAATTACTATTAGTTTTTCTACAGAAATGTTAAAACTAAAAAAATTAATAAGTTTACTTAATATAATTATAGATAGGAATATAGCAAATAACTTATTAGATTCTAATAAAATATTAGCTTTATATAGAATAGTGAAAACTATATTAAGATTATATAGATAGACTTTAAAGCTTTTAGATATAACTATAATATTATTATAGTATAAGTTATTATTAGTATTCTTAAAGATAATATCTATATAATACTAAATATATATTATAGTTTTTATAACTTATAATTAAGTATTAAAAAGTAAACTATTTTATATATATTATAATAATAAAAGCTTATTATAAACTTAGGTATAAGTACTATTAGTAATAGAAAGCTATTATATTAAAAGTTAAGATATAAATAGTATCTATATATTAAAATATAATATCCTCTTAGCTTTTTATTAAGTATATTAGAACAGGGTAGTAGGCTGTACAGGCTTTTTCTTATTGTTTTTCATGCTTTTATACCTTAGTTAGTAAGCGTTAGTCCTAACTAGGGCTACTTTAATAAGAAGCTTTAGCTTTAAGATAGATAGTAGACTAAGTAATACTATACCTTTCTTTATACTTTTTAGAGCTTAGAAATACTTTTAAAAGTACTTCTTTAGATCTTAGTTTTTCTACTTTAATTAGAGTAAAAAAAGCTAATAAAAAAGCTATCTACTTAGTAATAAAAGTAAGTTACTAAGCTATTTAGTAGTAGTAAAATACTTAAGTAAACTTATAGCTTTAGCTTCTAAAAAAGCTCTTATTTAAAGTTTTTAGTTATTTAAAAACTCTTTTAGTAGTAAGTTATTTCTAGTTAGCTTACTAGAAATATATAATATATATAGCTTAATTAGTATAGTATTAAAAGTGTTTTAGCTAGTTAGATAATAGTAATAGTAATAGTAATAACTAGAGATAATAAATAATAATAGTAATAATAGTAAAGGATAGTACTAATTAGAGGATATTAAATAATAATAATACCTAGATAACTATACTAGATAATACTAATAATAGTAATATCTCTTTACTTTTCTTACTTAAGCTTTTATATTATTCTAATAATACTTTATAAGTAAATTAAATACTTAATCTCTTTATTACTAACTAGTAATAATAACTATAAAGATAGATTAGTTAAAGATAATACTAGAAAAGTATTAAGAAAGGGGGATATAAAAAGACTTTAAGAGAACTTAGTATTATACTAACTAGTATAAGAAATATAATATTAGAGTATTTATCTAGCTAAGAAATATAGTAAAAAGAGATAAAAACTTTAAAGCTAAAAGTATATAATAAGAGAAAAAGTAAAATAAAGGATAAGTAACTAAAGCTAATTAAGAAAGGTTAAGTAAGCTAAAAAAGCTAGAGACTAGAGAGTCTAGCTATATATATTATAAAGCTAGTAATATAAGAAGCTACTAATATCTATTTTAATTTCTTAATAGCTTATTAGAAGCCTATTCCTAGAAATATAACTTAAAACTTAGAAAGCTTAGAACTTAGTTTATTAGATAAGAATTTCTTTTAATATTAGATTAATAAATATAAGGAATATAGTAATATAAAAGCTTACTTAGTAAGCTACTACTATTATTCTTTACTATTATAAGAGAGATATATTAATTAGAATAGTAGTATTACTATAAATAATTAGAGAAAAAAGTAAAAAGATAAGCTACTTAATTTTAAATATATTAGATAGTTCTAAGATTCTTTACTTTTTAGACTTAGAATTATCTATTTAGATATAATATTGCTACTTATACTTATCTATATATTAGAATCTATTATATAAAAACACTTCTACTATAAACCTAGCTAGTACTAACCCTAGCTTTTAAAGGTTCTTCTTTAGGAAACTTAGCTATAAAGCTAGAAAGAACTAGTTAAAGTTACTATAATAATTTACCTCCTATTTCTAATAATACTAAAGCTTTATAAGATAAGCCTCTAGAAAATTTACTAGTAATAATAACTATAGAAGTCTTCTAGTAGATTATAGCTACCTATATAGTACTATAACTAGTAAAGAAAGTTATAAAGGTTATAGATAAGCTATAAAAAGAAGAAGTTAAAGCTTTAAAGATATTTTCTCCTAAGTTAGTAAGAGTAGCTTCTTTTATAGAAACTAATATAGTTAGTTTCTTTAAAATATATAAAGATTAAGCTAATATAGCTTAATAGATAAATATAGAAAGCTAGGTTAATATATCTATATATACTATTTAAATACTATATAGCTATAAAGACTAGCTTAAGTAGTATAGATTAAATAGACTATAAAAGCTATATAATAAAAATATATAGTTATTTTAACGCTAACTATATTATATACCTGAATCACTAGCTATAAAGACTAGCTATAGAGCTTTTTATCTGAGATAATTAGCTAGAAGAAGTATATAAACTATTCCTTAAAGTTAAGAATATTTAAGTAAAGGTAGCTACTAGAAATAGAGTAGTTATATTAAACCTAGAGCTAATTAAGCTTATTACTAAGCACTTCTTAAAGAAAGTAATAGAGAAAGCTTCTAAAACCTTAAAATTAATAATTATAGAACTCTTTAATATAAGTAATTTTAAAGACTATAAAGCAGCCTTTTTAAGCTAGATTAGCTAAAAATAATAGCTAGCCTCTATATTTAGTAACTTAAATATACTTTATACCTCTTAATAGTATACTAAAGCATTAAAGAAGCTAGTAGCTTTCTTATTAGTAACTCCTACTTATAATAACACTTTAAGTTAGGTATTAATACTACTTAAGCTTTAAAAGAACTTAGAAACTCAGGAAACCTCTTAAGTACCTAATAGTATAAATAACTTTATTAAATAGATAAAAAGCTTAGGTTTTATAACCTCTATAGATATATAGTTTATAGTTAGGGAGATAGCTAATCTGTAAGCCTAGTAAGCCTAGATAACTATATTAAGATTATATATAGTAAGAATTAAATACCCTAGAAATATAAACTAGAATAGATAATATATAAATAGTACTAATCTAAGTTTAATACTAAGCTATATACTTAGTCTAATAGATATTTACTAGTATAATAAGTACTAGAATAGCTAGTTCTTCTTTAAATACTCTTAGTTATAAATAGATATAAATATAAACTTAATTAAATATATAGCTTACTAATATAGATATAAAAATAGCAAATACTTCTACCTAATTTCTTAGAATATTATCTTCTAGGGCTAGAAAAGTAATATAACTAACTATAAAACCTTACTAATATATATAAAGAGTAATATAGAAAACCTCTATTTATATAACTTAATAATATCTATCTTAGAAGAACAGCTTAATAGACTATTTAAAAGGAATCTAGACCTACTAAAACTAATTAATATAATAGTCTTAGTAATAAAAGTTATATACTTTATAGTAATCTACTTAAAATCTTATTATTTAGAGATAGACTAGTAAGTAGCCTTAATATATATTACTACTACTTTAGTATAATAAAACTAAGAGAAATAAAGCTTTAAATAGAAATAAGTCTTATAAAGATAGATAATATAATTATTAGTATAATAAACTTCTTTACTATAAATAAGAATTAAAGATATTATAGATTACTTTAAATAGAAATAATATATAACTATCCTATTAGAATAGTAGTAACTATCTAAGTTTAGCTTTATAGTTATCTAACTTTAGAGCTTATTTATACTTCTATTAAATTAGAAAGAGAATATTAAGGAAATTAATAGAGTATAAGTAGATTATAGCTACTTATAAGTATTAAAGCTTATTAACTAAATATATAAAGAGATAGTTACTATTCTAATTAATATTACTTAGAAGTATTAGCCTAACCTAACTAAGGCTAAGTAAGTAAAGTAGATAGTAATAGATAATAAAGATTATATTTTTATTAAAGCACTAAAAGTACTAATAGAGATAGCTTAAAGACTAAAGTCTTAAAAATAAGCTAAATAAGCTTTAAATAAATATAATATAGTTAAAAACTTAATATAATATAAGCTTATATTTATAATATCTATAATATAGAAATAGTATAATACTAACTTCTTACTTTTAAACTAGTAAATACTATATTTTAAGCTAGATCTAAGGATTAGAAGAAACTTCTCTAACTAAAATATAAAGATTTTTATAATTCTTAATAATAGCTCTTAGACGAATATCCTAAGAAGAAGTGTAGCTAAATAGTATAGAATACTTATAATACTAATAAAGATAAAGATATAGATACTTTTACTTAAAAATATTAATAAGTTTTTATTTATAAGTAGTAGTATTATTTTCTACTAAATTATAAGTATTAGAATACTAATTAGCTTCTTTATTATAAATAATAATAAGATAGACCTATTAGTATTAATACTACTTAGAAAGCTTTTTAAGAACTAGCTCTTATTAATATAGAAATATATAAAAGATCTAATCTATATAGTAGTTATAATTAATTAAATAATACTTTATATCTTAGTTAGCTTTACTTACTTTAAAGTAGAAAAAGACTTAGAAAAGTTCTTCTCTAACTAGAAAAACTATAAAAAGGCTATAATTATAGCTAGACTTCTAGAAAACTAAGTTTTAGTAAGACTTCTAAGTATCTAACTAAGAGAAACTTACTTAGATTAAACTAAGTTTATAAGGCTTTTATAGAAGATATTATAACTAATAAAGGAATAGATAAAGTTTTAACTAAGCTATAGAAGCTAAATAGCTTAGCTTAGAACTAAGTAATAAGTAGCTTTTTAAGTTAGAAGATAATAATAAGGAAGTAATTTCTATTTTAAATATAGTAAGAGAAGAAGTTTTAGTATATATAATAAAAGCTAAACTTAAACTATAACTTATAGCGCTTTATATAGTAGTAGTAGTAGTAGAGAAGTATAGAGATAACTATATAGGATATTAGCTAGGAACTTATAATATATCTAACTAGGATAATAAAGAACTACTAGTTATATAAGCTTAGCTTATAACTACTCTAAATAGATAAAAATATTATACTAGAGAATAAGTAAAAAGAAAGTAACTAAAATAATAAAAGCTTTATTATAATAATTTAATTACTTCTTTTAAAAAAAGAAACTTTAATTAGATAAAATAACTATATAGCTACTTTTAGTTTTAGTAAAAGTTTTTATAATATATAAGCTAAAAGCTAAGAAAGTATACCTAGTTAATAATAATCTAATAGATAGATTAATACTAGAAAGTAACCTCTTTTAGAAATTAAAGAAAATAGAAGCTTTAGGCTTAAAAAACTATTATTAAGTAGGAAGGTTTAAAAGGCTAATAATACTGAAATTCTTAATAATTAAAAAAAGATCCTACTTAACTAGTAACTATCTTAATAAGATTCTTAATAAGTATACTTATTTTTAGCTAAGAGAGAAAAAGCTATTATAAGCTATTTTATTTAATAGGGAAGCTATATTAGCTTAGAAGTAGACTAAAGCTAGCTAACTTAATCTAGTAATAGCATTTCTATAGTATATTAAAATAGTACTATATAAAGCATAATAAGTAAAAAGCATTCTAATACTTAGGGTATTTAAAGAAAAAGTCCTAGAAATACTATATAAATAGATTAAAAGAGGAATACTAAAAGAAAGTTATATAGCTTACTAGAATACTTAGTTTCTAGTATAAAAGAAAGATAGTAATTACTATCTAATTAACTTAGTAATAAAGCTTAATATAGTTACTATTAAGGATATATTTATTCTCCTAAGTATAGATAAGTTTACTAAGAAATTCAAAGGCTATTAGCTACTATCTTTCTTAGACTTCTTTTTAGGTTATAATTAAGTTTTATTAAATAAAAAAAGCTATAACTATATAATATTTATAATACTACTTAGCCTTCTTTAGTTCTATTTAATCCTAATAGGAAAGATAAACTTAGTAGTTTAATTTTAATAGATTATAATATAGATCTTATATAACTTAATTCTTTACTATTATAAAGCTTTCCTAGATAATATTATAATTAAAAGGCTAACCTCTTACTATAATAAAAAACTATTAACTTACTTAGAAATTAGAAAGTTTATTTATAAGTATCTATAGAACTTAGATAAAGTTCTAGTTAATATAGAGCTTTTAAGCTATATAGTTTTAAAAGAGAAGTTATAGTAATACTAAGAGTTAGTAGTTATTATAAGTTACTTATATAAGCTTAAAAGCTATAGCTCTAATTAGACTAAAGTTTATAAGATTTAAGAATAGCTTCTATATAAAGATATTAATAATATCTATTCTTTCCTTAGAATTACTATTTTCTATAAAGTATAAGTAGAAGACTTTATAGTAATTATACTGCTTTTTATAAAGCTTTTATAGAAAGCTACCTAATTTACTTAGAGGCTAGTATAAATAGAAGTAATAGAACGCCTAAAGAAAGCTTTTATAAGCTTATCTATTTTAATTAAGCTAAACTATAGCCTAGATATAAGATTATTATTATTTATATAGATATAAGCCTATAAAGGTAAAGTATAGTATTATACTAGATAATTAATAGGAAATAAGTAGTAGCTAGATATAAGAGTAGAATTTAGAAAAGCTTAGAGCTATACTATAATATAAGTAAGCTTAAACTCTAAGTAGTCTTTATAACACTAAAAAAGCTATAAATATATATCTATAGTATATATTTTAAGCTTAAGATAGATACCTAAGTCTTAGTAGTATAGCTAAATAGTATTATATTTAATATACTAGATATTCTAATTATATAATAGATTATATAGATCTAACTTTTTAACTTTAAAATTAAATATATTCTAGGTAAGCTAAATACTACTACTAATAGCTTCTTAAGGAAAACCTTAAGCTTATTAGATCTTAAGAAGTATAAAGCTCTAGAAAAGATTAAAGAATTTATTAATATAAATATTTTCTATATAAAAGTATATATAATATATTCTTAATATAATACTTCTAATAAAATAATATTATATTTAATACTTATAGAATAGCTATAAACTAACTAGAAATAGTCTTAAGACTCTTAATAAATAATTTATTATCTAAGAATACTACTTTAACTATATAGTATTACTTAGTATTAGTTTAAGAGGTTTAAGTATTATACTTAGAGGTTTTTAATAAAAGATAGTTTACTATTTAAACAGCTAATAAAGAAATATTTATAGCTAAGAAAAGTTATTAATAGAGAATAGCTAAGGAAACGTTTTATTAAGGTTACTTATACTAAAGTAAGGTATTATAGTAAAGATATAATATTCTATTACTTATTTATATACTATTTTTAAGATAAGATATATAAAGATATTTAATAATTTATATAAACTTATTATATCTATTAGAAAGCCTAGCTTACTTATTAAGATAATTAGTATATAGCTATCTACTTAGAAGTAATACTATTCTTAAAGATCTTAATTAATATTTAATAGATTAGTAAATTTATTTTAATTAAGAGATACTATAACCTAATAAGATAGCTAGAAGCTTAGCAAAGCATTATAGTAAACTTAAATATTATAGTGAAATTTATATATAAGGATTTTATTTATTAATATAGAGTTTTTAAGTAATTAGTAGTAAATAGAGGTTTAGAAAACGCTAAAATAGTAGATATCTTAAATAGCTAATATAATGTTAATAAGAAGATTATTTTAGCTTATAATATATAAGTAAATAGATTTAAAGAGAAAAGCTATTAGCTAATTATATATATTATTCTAGTTTAGTTAGATAGAAGTTATAAGGTTTAAGGACTTATATTACTAGCTACTTTCTTTATAGACTAAATAACTCTAAGAGAACTAATAAGATTTATACCTTTTTACTTAATATATAAATAAAAAGTAATTATACTAATTAAATAAGATATATTAATATAGTAAGTACTTATTTAGGATAAAGTATAAATACCTGAATAGGAGCGCTTTATAAAGATTTAAGTATTTAAATAACTTAACTAAGACTAAAAAGTAGCTATAATAGTAGTTATATAAGTTTAATAATAGTAGATAGACTAATATAACGCTAGATATATAAAAACTTTATATAAAAGCTACCTAGATCTAAGGATCTTAATACTACTATATAATAAGAAATATATAATTAATAAGAGTAAAAAAAAGAAGCTTTAGTACTACTAGAAAAGCCTGTTTTAGATTTAATCTTAGCTTAAAACAGTCTTATTATATATACTAGAAACACTAAGAAGAAAGTTAATTAGTAGTATATATAGTAGATATTACTTAAAACCTTTTTATAAAAATAAAGATAAGCTATAAGAGTTAGAAAACTCTAATTAAGCTATAAAAACACTAAAAGATAAAATATAAGCTGTTTTTTCTATATAGAGCTAAGTAGCTAAAAATAAAGAAGATTAGGAACTAGATAAGCTTAAATAGGTAATTTTAGTACTTTTAACTTATTTATAAATAAGAAAGAAGTAGTTATAAAATTAAAATAAGAAGTTAGAAAAAGAACTAAAGAAATAGAAAAAAAGAAGAGATAGATTAAAATAGCTCTACTCTAAATATTACTTAAAGATTATAATTAGTATTAAGCTTACTTAGATACTTAGAAGGATTAAGATTATTATTTTTTATAAAGTTATATATTTTAAGTATATAGATATAGAAATAATTAGAAAATCTAATATAATTAAAAAAAGATCTAGCTATAAATTTATAATTGTTTTTAAAAAGAAGTTAGAAAGAGGAGAAAAATAAGCTAGATTAGTAAAAAGAATATATATAAAAACCTCTATCCTTAAACCTAATACTTATACTTATACCTCCCCCCCCCCTCTAATTTCCTATATCTCTCTATTTCTTTCTATTAAGCAGATTAGCTTAAAAGTCTCTAGTATAGTAATTATAAGCCTTATAAAGGTAGAAAGTACTAAAAAGGCTAAAGTCCTAAGATATTACTTTAACTAAGAGGATAGTAGGCAGTATATAAGCATAACTAGTAGCTTTAAGCTGATTAGAGCTAATATTAATAGTATAGTAAATATTAAAGGTTACTAGAAGGGAAGTAATAATATTATTAGGAATAGTAGAAAAGAGTTTATTATTACTATTATAATAATTATATTTTATATACTAATCTAATCTATAGTCTTCCTATAAAACAGAGTTAGTCTTAAAGCTATAATAAGCTTTAAAGTATAAGTAGTTACTATAAAAGTTACTCTAAATACTAGATAGAGATATATATTTAAAATAAAGCTATATTACCTAAGCCTAATTAGAAGCATTATTACTATATACCTTATAATACTAAAAGCAGTATAAATAAAGAGATTAGTTTCAGATATTATATATATAAACTATAAAGCTAATTAAGCTGAATAAGTAGTTTATTTTTTAGTATAAAAGACCTTAGAAACTAATATATAAACGCTTAATAAAGATATAATATATCTAAAATATACTAAAAGTTAAGTAGATATCTAGAGCTATCTTAACTATACTAAGCTGCTTAATAATATTCTTAAAATTAGAAAAGCGCTCTAAAGCTATATATTAAGATTAATCTAGTTAGAGTAAGTATTAGAGTTAACTAGGATAAGCTTAATATAAAGCTTTCTTTAAGAGTAGTTAATTTCTTTCTAGCTAGTATATAAAGCAAACTAGACTAGAAAAAGTTAATAAAAGCTTTATAAGAAAAAAGAAGAAGAAAAGAGACAGAAAACTTATACAGATAAGACTAATATTAATATAGCTATATTAACTAGCTAACTTATAGAAAATAAGCTTAGCAGAATACTAAGGCTTTTTTATAGCTTTTAAGCAGGTAATAAGGTTACTATCTTTATAATAAAGCATAATAAAAAGTCTAATCAGATAAAGAAGTTATTAGAAGTAGTAGGCTAAAATAATAGAAATTATAAAGAGAAGACTTATAAAGCTAATAAAGTTAAGAAGTAAAGAGAAAAGAAAAAGCAATCTCTTAAATAGATAAAAATAATACTAGTTAGATAAGAAAGTAAGGGCGTATTACTACCTACTACTTTCTATATAACCTAATATTAAATAATATAGTAAGCTATAAAATAATAATAAAAGCAGCTTTAGTAGTAATATATTAGCTATTTTAAGAATAATAAAAAAGAAGTAATACAGAGATATAGTTTTAACTAAAGTAGGTTTCAAGAAACCTTCTATTTAAAAAGAAGATAATTTACTGCTTTTAGAATAAGAAAGCATAATACCCTTGTTGCTTTTACTTAAATAATAGCTATATTTACTGTAATAACCTTACTTTTATCTGAATTAATAAACTGCTAGCGCTAATTATTAACTACTAGCATCTCTTATAACTACTACCTCAGAAATATAAAAGGAAAGCGTTTCTCTCTTAAACAGCTAGCTCTTAATATCATATCATCATAACAACCTACTTTATAAGCCTTTAACATTTTCATATTACTAGTAATAATAAACCTTCTTTTTATATACTTCTATTTAAATAATAACAACTTATTATAGTTTATAATAAACTAAGCTTAACTTTATTCTACTTTCTCCTATTATAACTTTTTTACTACTAGTAATATTACTACTAGTTAGTAATAATATTTATATTAATTTCATTATTATAAACCTTCCTTTTCTTAACTTTATTTTAAATAGCTCCTTCTAGTTACTATTATAATATCTTATACTAATCCTACCTCTATTTCACTTACCTATACTTAGATACTTTTAGCTAATATCTAGAAGCTAGAATACTTCTTATTACTATAGCTATACTCTCTAAAAGTAACTTTAATAATAAGTAAGTAATCTATAATCTTATAATAGCTTAACTAGTAGTAATAGCTATAGACTTATAGTTCTATACCTTAAACTTAGAGAATATACTAATTAAGCTTATACTTACTCCTCTTAAATTCTATAAGTATAAGATATTTACTAATCTTATTCTTTTAAGAGTATCTAATAAGCTACCTTAGCTAGTAATAAATAGTAACTTTAATAAGCTACTAATTAAATAAGCTTAGTCTAATAGGTTTAATAGTAGGAATTTTTAGGATAGAATACTAAAAGTAAAAGCTTTAGAGTATATTATTAGCTTCTATAACTTTTAAAGCTATTTTTAGTATAAAGACTAGGTTAATATAGATAAAATATATTAGGTAGCTTAATAGTAAGTTAGAGATATTAATAAGTAAAATAGTATACTAATTAGCTATATCCTACTAAAACTCTAGAATACCTCTTCTATAGTAACTATTAACTTTAATTTATATTTTCTTCTTAAGACTAAACTAAATAACTTTAAGCGTGTAAACTATATTCTAATCCTGCTATATAATATAAAGCGTGCTATTATATAGTAATAATTATTAACTAATAGAATAGCATAATCTTCTAATATAATTCGATATAGAACAGAAAGTCAGAGAAAAGCTTTATTAGTAATATTTAGGCTCTTAAAATGCTATATAAATACTATAGTATTAGTAAGAAAACATTCTAAGTAATTAATCTAATAGCTTATATAAGAAATAGCTTCTAATAGCTTAACTACTAAAAATATAGATTTATAATATATAAATAGTTCTAATCAGCTATTTATAACAGAAAATATAACTATTAATTTATAAAGACCTAGAATATACTAAATAATTTAATAAGTAACTTTTATAGCTTCTTAAAAAGCTTATAGAATTATTAGATTAAGTAAATTTCAGAGGAATTCTGTTAACTTTAGCTAGTTAACTAAGCTTTATATAAGTAGCTTTCTTAAACTCTAGATATATTCTTTATATTATAACTATAGATAGTTACTATTAATAATAATAATAATAATAATATATAGTTCCTAGAAGACTAATCTATTACTCTTATTTAGCTTACTTAGCCTACTTTCCTATTTTAAGCTTTACTAATACCTAGTTACTCTACTAAGGCTATAAATAGTAAGTATATAAGGTTTATAAATAATAAAAAAAGCTAGCAAGGAGTTTCTAGCAATAAAAAGAGTTAGTAAGAAGTTTCTAGTAATAACTTAGATAACTTACTAAAGCTTATAAACTACTACTATAACTATACCTAGAATCCTAATTAAATAGTTAGAAGCTTAGTTCTCTTAATATCTAACCTAAATATAAGCTTAGAATCTTCTGTAAATTTAGTCTTAAGCTACTATAAAAGAGTAAAAGCTATCCTTACTACTGATAAAGTAGCTACTTAGAACTATACTAAAGCAAGGTGATATAAGGCTACTATAAAGCACTTTATAGTTAAGGAAGCTATTAATTAGCAAGTTATAAGCCTCTAAGAGAACTTATTAAATTATAGCTAAGAAGATTAGGTTAATTACTACTATAACGAAGTTATTTAAGTTACTGCTTAAACTATATACTATAAGCTTTTTATACTACTTATTATAGCTTCTAACTTTAAAAGCTATATTCAGAGCAATACTTATTAGTAATAGCTTGCTTTACAATCTAATATACAGAATAGCCTTAATAACTAATCTATATTATTATAGTAATTATAGCATCAGAATTACTATAACACTAATAATAGCTAAAGCTAGTAAGAAGGTAGCTAATTAGAAGAAAGTTAGTAAAGTAGATATCTTTTTTAAGAAGTCTTTTTAAGAGTTTTATTTATAATAGATTTAATTAGTTTATTTCTACTTTTAAGTTAAGTAGAACTTTATAGAGTCTATAGATTTTAATTTAGAGAATCTTAGTATCTTATTATAAATCTTCGATTTAAGTATAAAATATTTAATAAATTAAAGAAGGATAATTAGAACAGAGTAGTAAGCTATATAGGGTTTTTCTTATTATTTTTTATACTTTTATACCTTAGTTAGTAAGTATTAGTCCTAACTAAGGCTACTTTAATAAGAAGCTTTAGTTTTAAAATAGATAGTAGACTAAATAATATTATACCTTTCTTTATACTTTTTAGAGCCTAGAAGTATCTTTAAAAATACCTCTTTAGATCCTAGTTTTTCTACTTTAATTAGAGCGAAAAAAGCTAATAAAAAAGCTATCTACTTAGTAATAAAGGTAAGTTACTAAGCTATTTAGTAATAACAAAGTACTTAAGTAAACTTATAGCTTTAGCTTCTAAAAAGGCTCTTATTTAAGGTTTTTAGCTATCTAAGAACTCTTTTAGTAATAAGTTACTTCTAGTTAGCTTTCTAAAAATATATAATATATATAGCTTAATCAGTATAGTGTTAAAGGTATTTTAGCTAGTTAGATAATAATAATAGTAATAGTAATAACCAGGGACGACGGATAATAATAGTAATAATAGTAAAGGATAGCGCTAATTAGAGGATACTAGATAATAATAATACCTAGACGACTATACTAAACAACGCTAACAATAGCAACACCTCTTCACTTTTCTTGCTCAAGCCTTTATATTGTTCTAATAAGTATTATTTAGTTACTAATATTTTAATAGTTAATTTCTAATATCTAATAGATATAAGAAAGCTTTCTAAAGTTATTATAGAATTAAATAGAGAAATAATTACTCTAATAATATTATTAAAGAATTTATAGATAGTATAAAGTTAGTTCTTAATATCTACTATATTATAGACTTTAGTATTCTATAATATAATCTAAGTATAAGTAAAAATATTCTTATTAGATTAGATATCTTAGAGTCTATATAATATAGTTTTCTATCTAGCTAATATATTACTATAATAAAGCTTAAAACGTTCTAGTAGTTTAGTTATAATAGAATTAATAGGTATAGTTTTAGAAGTTTATAGTCTATATTTATAAAGATTATAAAGTACTAAACTAGTATAGTGTTTTAGAAGTATTATATTTAGACTTCTTAGACTTAGTTTTTAGATTAAGATTCTATAAGATCTATTAAATATTTATAAAATATATAGATATTAATATAAACTATAAGTTTTCTATTAGAAACTATACCTAAGTTTTAGAGGTCTTTAGTTTTAAGATTAAATATACTAATATCTAAAGATTATAATATTATAGTTACTATATTATTACTAATTAAAATATTAAATTAGTTATTACTATTATATCTAAATACTTCTATAATTAAGTTACTAAAATCCTAATTTATATTTCTTTACTAAGTAGTAAGGTCTATATTAATATCTTAATATTAATTAGCTATAGCTATATTTATTAGAGTAATTATAGCTTCTACTAATAAGTTAGCTTAAGCACTAGTTCTTATAGAATTACTAAATTCTAGTATTTTAGATCTATTATATAGTTTCTAATAAGGTTTTTTAATATTAATATCTATAAGAAGTTCCTAATTAAAAATAGAGTTTAACTTATTATAATAATAGGATTAGAGTTATCTAGCTTTATTTTTAAATTTAAAGTTAATAAAACTAATATATAAGTTACTATTAAGGCTTATAAAGTTTTTAAGTAGTTTAAATTAGAATTAAACTAAGTAGAAACTAAAATATTAAGTTTTTTTAAAGCTATCTATTAGATATATAATCTCTTTCGGTAAGAATAGTATAATTACAAGCTTTAAAAGTACTAGAAGTAGTAATACTAGTAATAAAACTTATTAAGCTACTTTCTAGGTTTATAACCTATTAAAAATAGTAGTTCTATAGTACTAAAGTATAGAAAAAAGCTTTAAAGTATACTTATTATTCTAATTTATAAATAGATATTAGTTAGAAATTATAGATTAATAGAGATAATAGTTATAATCTTATAAATAATCTAAAAGTTACTCTAAGTAAAAAGTCTAATCTAAATACTACTATAAAGTATATAAAGTAATCTAAGTCTTATTTAAGTTAAGATCTAATATAGAAGTTATAATATAGAGGATTAATATCTAAGAATATCTAGTAATAATAATAATATATAGATATAGTTTTAATAAAAAAAGAATAAGATTAGATAGCTAAAAGCTATAATTAATAGATATCTAATCAGATTAATAATATCTAAGAATAGAAATAAAATAGTTAAAAAATTATAGAAGTAATTAAAATTAAATAGAAATAAAGTAAATTTCTATACTTAGGTTAGTTATAATAACTTTAGTTAGTAATAAAGGTTAATTTAACTTCTAATAACTATAAAATTAACTAATATAGTATAATTCTTATAAATCAGTAATATTTACTTAGTTTTTCTATTAATATAAAGAAAAATTAGTAGTTTAGAGTTAACTTTTATTATATTACTAAGATATAAGGGGTGACCTAAGTATAGTTATAATATAATAGATTACTACTATAGGACCTAAGAGGTTAATGTAGCTAAGTACTAGTTCTGCTTATATAACATATAGGGTGTGGCATCATAACGTGGGAGTGGGAGGTGTGTTCTGCAGAGAGGTTGAGCAACGTGGCATGCCGGGGGCTGCAGAAGAGACGACGGGCGGAAGACTGCTGATTTGGCCCTGATGTGGGATGAGAGGCGTGACGGTGGACGGGACGAGCAGCGCGGTTGCGAGACGCGGGTGGCTGTCTCTTGTTTTCTTACGTGTTCAAGGTGGTGTTGTGCATGTCGTGGGGGAAGTCAAGATGGGGAAATGGCTCACATGCCAACGGCAGCAAGGCAGGCAGCATGGCTTGTGAGCATATGATGGGGGGTTGGAATGATGGAGGACTCGGACAGGGGAATAAGATTCAGGCAGAGACATGAGATGAACAAGCAGCCCCTGAGATGGTGCCGGGGGAGGGTGGTACAGCTCGGAATAAGAAACGCTGACGGATTCTTAATTCTCTTTGATAGGAAGTGGCCCAAAACACCACAGAAGATGCGTATGCCTATCGTTCGTTAAGGTAGTAGAGTTGAACACAGCAAGAACAAGTGCCGTCAGAACTTAGGGGCCGTCTCCTCGTCGGGACTCGCTCAACAAAACCCTTGCTCAACAGACGCACACAATGAGGATGGGACTGGAGCAGGCAAATGGCGAAAAAGGGCATCGAGGCCAGGGCACCAATTGAGTTGCAAGTGGACGTGGATCTCGGGCGCCCACTTGTCCCAATTTTCTGCGTCGGGCAGCCTGGAGGGGTCAGCAGAGGAAGAAGGAGGGCAAGGAGGGGCACTCTGAAAATCTCGACCTTGCAGCTGAGGGCATTCACATGTGGAGGACCCTCATCCACCAGAATCAGTCGAGGACGCAGTTCAATGTAACAGAAGCAACAGAAGGCGCAAGGAAGGCGAGAGCTGGAAAGCAAGGCATTCAGGTCAGACCTAAAGCAGGCCGAAGCAGCCGCCTGGTCTCACCATTGCTTTTGTTGTTTTCTTTTGTTGTCTGCGATCGGGGCTTCTCTCTCGACCTTATCTGGGTCCTCGACGATTAGCCAGGTGCTGGTGCTGGTGCAGGTGCTGGTGCAGGTGCTGGTGCTGGTGCTCTCCGTCTGCTTACCTCAGCCAGATATGTACCGCCGCACCAGATTGTAGTGATGAAATACTTGCACCCGCTATCGCGTGCTCGCTTAATGGCTACAGCGGCCTGACAAGAGGCTAGAAGGCGGCGGGAAGCAACCCAACCACGCCTTTCCACTGGACGGTGCACCAACCCAATCTGCACCCGATGCCCCTCATTCGTTTAGGTACCTGAAGGTCCCCCCGTCGCTCCAGCTAAGCCCGAAATCAAGGTCCAACCTATGCTGCACATCCATGGATCCTGTCGGGAATGGACAACCCAGCGACTCGAACCCCTACTGAAGTCTGTGGCTGCCTTCTAGACAGCAACATCGGACATCAGCATCAGAAGGGCCTTACCTAAGAAGGCACCTAAGCCTTAAGGTACCTTCCTCAAATCCGCCGCTGCGCAAGTTCAATCTGGACGACATCGGGTTCCCACTTAACCCTAGGTAGGTACCTTGCCCAGCCAGCCCGGTACCTAGCCCAGTGCACCTACACTACCGGCGATTTCCCAATCCACCTCTTCTTCCCGAACACCACCACCACCACCACCTCTACCTCTTCCACGCACCCGACGACGACCACGACGACAACGTCGACACCGACGACCGCAATCGCACAAGACGGTCGCCTCCAACCTCAAGAGCGACGACGGCTCCGGCATCAGCCCGTCCTCTCCATCTCTCTCTCCTTCATCGAACCCCGTCGTCCGCCGCCCGCTGTACAACACCCGACTGCACTGGACGCCTTTTCCACTTTTGTACGTGCGAACCCTTGTCCCGTCCCGTCTCTCTGCGTCTCCCCGACCACTCGCTGCCTCTCTGCTTCGCCTCGCTCGCTCGATGCCCTGCCTGCTTCCTGCTTCCTGCTGCTGCTGCGAAGACGCAGCAGTGTGCGCGCCTTCTCGCCTTCTCTCTCCGTCTATCCCTCTCTCCTGCACTCGCACCATCGTGGGCTACACTACACCTTGGACGGCAACATCATCTTCCCCATCATCACCTCGCCGGAAAAAAAGACGACGGGACTGCACCTTGCTGTGGCTGCTGTGCCGCCGTACCTTCTTCGCTGCTCTGTGCTGTACCCTCAATTTTCCCGCACCTTTTCTTCCCCCTCCATTATCAATCATTCAGCTCCTCTTTTTCCGACCCCGATGCGCCGGCCCCTCCATTCCGCCGGCGACATCACAATTCACCACCTCTGTTCCTCACCTCAGCCCTCGTCCTTGCTGCATCCGGCTGACACCGTCCCTCCACTTGACCACGTCGCTAATCTTGCTGCCGCCCTCAGCTTACCAGTTATTCCAAGCGACCGATATACCCTGACGAGCTTCGCATGCATTGAAAGATTGGCATAGACTGCATCTGTCCCTCCTTCGATTCGAGTCACCTCTTTCAACCAACCACCTACGAACCAGCCTTTGCCTACCCGGACAGTCAACCGACTTTCGCATGCACACCCGCCGCATTGCCCACCACTTAACTCTGCTCCCGCTCTGTGTCCATCGTCGCCGCGATCCCTCCGGCGCCGTGACATAGATCGTCCACAAAATCAGCCAAAATGTTCTGGCGATTTGGCGGCTACGCCAACATATCCACCATCGATACCATCCTCGAGAAGCCCGACTTCACCGTCGAAGACCTGCTCGACGAGAGCGATCTCATCCAGGAGCTTAAGCAGCACAACACAAAGCTTATCGAATATCTCCGAGAGGATAACGTCCTCAAGACGCTGCTCGAATATGTCGTTGCACCCAAACTAGAGCCCGTCGCCACCCCGGCCGACACCGAAGAACCCAAAGAAGCCCCCGCCGACGAGTCCAAAGGCAAGGGCCGCCTGCTTCCCTTCTCAAGACCCCGCGCATCCTCTCGCGCCACCGACCCGACAATGAAGAAGAGGAGCAAGAGAAGAAGCGCAATCGCTATGCCTACGTCGCTGCCGAGGTTTCCTTCCTCGACCCTGGTCCATCTACGAGGCTTTGATGGAAAACCAGCCCTTGATTCGCGAGTTTTGGCAATTCTTGAAGCGCCCTACCCCGCTGGACCCTCTCCAGGCCAGCTATTTCACAAAGGTTAACGAGGCCTTGTTCGACAAGAAGACGGAAGAAATGGTCATTTTGCTCAAGTCCCTTCCGGATGCCGTGTCAGATCTGCTGCGCCACGTTGAATGCCCCATGATTATGGACCTACTATTGAAGATTATTGCTCTGGACCGCACCGAGGGCGGCCAGGGTGTTGTCGAGGTGAGTGTTTCTGGCAGTCGCCGGAAGCGACCTGACACTAACGATGCTCTGAACAGTGGCTGTACTCCCAGGACGTCGTGCCTACCTTGCTTACCTGCCTGAGCCCCGAACACAGCTGGGTCGTTCAGACGGCGGCCGGCGATTTTATCAAGGCAATCATCACCATTTCCGCCAACGCGTCGCAAAACGAGCAGCAGTGCATCGGCCCGAACGAGCTTACGCGGCAGTTGGTGTCGCAGCCTTGCGTCGAGCAACTCATAAAGTACATGCTAGGAGGTGGAAACCCGTTGACAGTTGGTGTGGGCATTGTCATTGAGGTGATCCGCAAGAACAACTCGGATTACGACCCCGATGTCGGCACCGAATCCAGCTCCATGCCTTCGAGCAGAGACCCCATCTATCTGGGAACTCTCCTGCGCCTGTTTGCGCAGCACGTGCCCGACTTTGTCAACCTGATCATGAACGCCCCCGCTCACAGGGATCGCTTGGAATCCACCTTTGGCGAGAAGATAGAGCCTCTCGGCTTTGACCGATTCAAGACCTGCGAGTTGATGGCCGAGTTGCTGCACTGCAGCAACATGGGCCTGCTGAATGAGGTTGGCTCCGAGGACGTCATTGCGATACGGGACGCCGAGCGCCAGCGACTGAGGACGGAAGGCAAGCTCTCCCCCAACCGGGGCGAGGAGGCCCAGTTCACCGACGACCTGACCATGCGCATCGGTCACCATCTCCCGAGGAGGGTCGCCGACTGGAAGTGACCAACATCTCAGACGACGACGGCTTCGAGGAGGTCGAACCCAGCCGCGAAATGAACGAGGACACTTCCCACGAATTCGTCAAGGCCGAGGAGGAGATTCCTGTTGCTGCCCCGGCGTCATCATTCTTGGACAGAGACGAAGACGATTTTGTGGACGAGCCCCTGAGCTCCCCTAGACTCAACGTGGCAGACGACAAGATTAAGGAGCAGAGATTCGATGATCCCGACCTGGTTGTTGCGCCCCTCTCACCCAGCAAGAACAAGACTCCCCTCCTCGAGGAGAGCTCTGCTGCCACGGAAACCAAGATCGAGGGAGAGAAGCTATCGGAGACCGAAGCCAAGGCTGAGGCACCCGCCGCCGAGGAGCAAAGCCGGCGGAGACGAATGATGAGCCCAAGGAGGACGTCACGGAAAAGACTGCGGAAGACGTGACGATCTCCAAGGTTGAGAGATGTCTTTGGATGAGAAGGCCAACCAAAGCGTTGTGTCGGAAGATTCTAGCCAGAAGGGTGACGAGTCTGACTCCTCTATCGTTTACACCCCCAGCGCTACCGAGTCGGAGGCCAAGACCGAGCCGGTTGAGACAGCGCCGGCCGCACCTGAACCCCCGATCTCTCCCCGTCCGGAAGATATGCCTGCGCCGCTCTTTGCCAAGTCTTCTCCTGCTAAAGCAGAGGACAAAGAGGCCGAGTCAGAAGCTGCGCCTGCCCCCGAAGTTTCAATGGCTCCTCCGGCCCCAGAGGTACCCGCGCCAGCACCCCCTGGAGCGGATTCAGACCAGCCACCTGCCGTCCCTGACCGGCCCGACCCTAGCACTGTGAAGCCGGTAGTTGGCGACTACCTTAAGCAGCAATTTGTAGAATACCGTGTTGTGCCCACGATTTTGGTAAGTCACTCCCAGGAGGACGTCAGAAAAGCATGGGAATCGAACTAACGGAAGCAGTCATTTTTCTTCGCCTACCCGTGGAACAACTTTCTCCACAACGTGGTATATGATATCGTTCAGCAGGTCTTCAATGGCCCGATGGACAGGGGCTTCAACCCTACCCTGGCCGTATCATTATTCGAGGCTGCAGACGTCACTACTGCCATAATCCAAGGCCAGCTCGCTAGCGACGAGTCCCAGGCCAAGATCAAGACCCGCATGGGCTACATGGGTCACCTGACTCTGATCGCTGAAGAGGTGGTCAAGTTTACGGAACGACACCCTCCTGAGCTGCTGTCGGAGACGGTTCTTGAGCGGGTAATGGACCCTAGATGGATCAACTACGTGGAGGGAGCCCTCGCGGAGACCCGAGAGCGTGATAACGCCATTCTTGGCGGTGTCCGACCAGAGGTGGCCCTCGGCAACCGCGCCGGCATGTCTGGCAACGGACTGGCTGCGGTTGGCCTCTCTGGCCTCGGCTCATCCTTCTCCAACTCTGGAGGAAACACCGGGTCAAGTGCCCTGGCCGATGCCGGACTCAACGGCAACATGGACCTACAGGAGAATAGCGGCAACGGAATCGGACCCTTTGCCATTAGCTCGGGTACTCTCATGTCTGGTTTCGGCAGCTCGAGCGACGAGGAAGACGAAGGTGAAGAAGAGAACGAAGACGACGTCAACAATGAGGTGAGTAATATGCTCTCTGAGCTCCGTGAGATGGAAACTCCCGCGTTGGACCCCTGGACGCAGTCACTCTTGGACAACAACCCCGATTCGGACGAGGAGAAAGACAGTAAAGATGCGTAGTACGCAGATGAGATTAGGAGGTCCCCTCGCGGTCACGTTTTCCATGAGGATCACGCCTACGCTGGTCATGGCGTGGGACTTGGACTTTTGGGCGATGAGGACGATGATGATGACGATGAACCGGTTATTGTGTATCGAGATGGCGAGACGAGCGGCGGAGAGGAACCAGATGAGGAAATGAGTATGGTTCGGCCCTCGCTGAATGTTGTGACGTGGTTTAGACGGAGACTGAACAGAAGCGATATGGACGAGACACTGGAGGAATAGGCAGGACATGTCAGGGCCCGGGTGGTGTTGGGGCGCGTTTTCATGATGGACAGGGCGGCGAGTAGTGTATAGGCTTTACATGTTCCCCGTCCGTACCGGCGTCGATTCTTTGGGATACCAGGCACAACTGTTGGACTTTTATCCACCCGACCTTTTGGGGCTCACGACAATGACTTGCATCTGGGGAATCATTTCGCGTGCGCCTTTTTGCCAGGACCGCCCAGCTAATATCGCTTAATAGTTCCGGGCTTATACCGATCCATTGAACAACTCATCGTCATCTCTTAACCCGCCATCCATCCCGCCACCGCCGCCTCCTCCGCCGCCGCTGAACATCCCCCTTCTAGAGCCCGCCTCCAGCTGGCAGCCCGGCTCGCCATGCACCAGAAGAACAACGCCGCTGCAGCGGCATCGCGCGAAGACGGCGACGAGGACGGCAGGGACGAAAAGGGCGAGGACGAGGGAACAACTCAAGAACCCGTTCGCGGATGACGAGGAAGATGAAGATGCCGACAGCGATGAGGACGATAACGACGGCCATCACGGCTCTGGGGCAGCTGGGGCGGTGACGGGCGCGTGGGGTGCATCGGGCCGGGGATCGTGGTGGCGCGGGGTATCGCGACGGGGAGGCAATCAACGGTTCGACGGCCAAGACGACTCGGACGACGAGGTGGACGACGACGACGAGGAGTTTGGGGACTTCGCCATGCCTGAAGTCGAACCGGCGCCGGGATCCGACGGAGACGGAGACGGGGACGACAACGTCATCCTGAAGCCTCTGGCGGTGCACCCGCCTGGGTCTGGAGGCAAGGCGTTTGGGAGCCTGTGGCCGTTTGGCAGCGCCAAGGACGGTAAGGATGAGAAGAGCGAGAAGGAAGGCGAAGAGACGGTGGCGGGAGAGGATGAGAAGCCTGTGCAAGCTGCTGTGGAGGCGGCGCGGCGGACGAGTATTGAGGAGCCGGATGACGACGAGGAGGTTGTCGTGCAGAAGCCGTCGAGCCTGTGAGAAGAATAGATGTCTTGATTCATGTGGGTAGACGGGTCTGCTTGTACTATATGTGTTTTGTTTACGCTGCATGGTTGTAGAATATGATTGAATGGAGAACACGTTGGAAACGAAACTTGGGAGAGCTGTGACGGGGCTATCTTGTTGCTAGACTGTATCTTTTGCCTCTATGCCAATCCACCTTGAGATCACTCACTGGTCTATCTACAGAGCATGCCTGGATGCTATTGGTTTGTCTAATCATCTCTAACGGGGGGAAACTGACTGCGCCCATTTTGGTGTCTCCATACATCATCGACTTGTTCTTAGTCCTCGCCCCGCCGGAGCTGGGCCCGAGGCCAGACCGGAGCTCCGGACTGCGCCGGAGCAAACACAAAGTCCGGGGTGCCAGTCGTTGCTCTTAAAAGTCGGACAAACTTCACGACATCAAACGAACATGTTCTCTAGGTTAGTCTTTAATTCTATACTCCAATTGAGGAGTTCCAAAAATCCTGAACATGCTATATATGGATGAGGCGAGTGAGCATTGAATGCCGTGTTTGATCCTCTCGGGGCACTTGAAGGGTCCAATCAGGGGAGCTTGGACACCACAGGGACCCCTGGACTAAACACATCCATTTGTAGCTAATTACTAGCTCTAAGTTATGGAAGTCAATGGGGGGTTCCTAGTTCCCCGACCCCGATAAGCGATAAGCCGGGGATGCTGCCGGCCGAGGGGCAACTTCGCTCAGGCGCAACAGAGGAGTACTAACAGGAGGAGTTGGAGGAGGAGGAGGAGGAGGAGGCACATGCATCCAACAAGATGCGCACGTCTGGTGTTTTGACAGCAGCAGCATGAACGTGGCCATCCCACCCAGCCCCCTTCCCTGTCCATAACACGCCGCTGCGGGAAAAAAAGAAAGCAAACGGGGGAACGAGGATGAATCAGGCACAGGCGGGTGCGGGAGCCATCCGCTCGTCTTCTCTGCTGTCGTGGATGTCGCACAACCTGGCCGACATCATCCTCCGCCTCGTCTCTGCCATCGCCTTGGGCTTCTACGCCGGCATCTATCTTCGCGTGAGTCAACCGTCTCTTCTCCCTCTCGGCCTGACTGTTTTCCTCTCTGGAGAGAAGAGCTGCGTCCCGGGCCCGTCATTGACGGCGATACGGTCCGGATCCTCGGTCTCTTGCCTCTGCCCGCGTCCCTGAGCTTCACTCGTGAAACCAGACGAGACGACCTGCAGAGAAAAAGCCCCCTTTTGCCTGCTTCAACGCACGATGACGCGGACAGCCTCGCGTGGGCTGACTCTTCTCGTTCATGTCGTCTTTGGCCTTACGTCTACGTCTGATGTTTTACTGGCATCACTGGCTAACCTCCGTCCCTTCGAGCAGCTTCTCTCTCGGGAGCGTCCACCTCCCCGAGTCCGCACGTAGTTTACCTTACATAGGTAGCTGCAAACCCCTTTCGTTCCTGAATCCTGAATGCCCAGAATCGTCCGAGTACCATCCTGTCACTGCATTCTGCATGCAACATACACATCACACAGGAAGCTGCCCTCCTCTTCCTGTCCCAGAACCTATTCGCATCGCAGCACACGGTCTCGTCAACATCTGCGACCACAACCTCCCGCTAAACACCTGGGGAAAGGCCGTTGCCAAGCAGTTGAAGCAACGAAACCTATAAAAGACCATGGCGGAAAGTGAAATGATCGCGCAGACGAACGGGGACGTCGACGACGACTCCCGCCATCCCCAGCAAGTCTACCGCCAAGCGCCATCCCTCATGAACCGCCTCGTGTACGGGACGAAGCTGTCCTGGCTGCAGTCCTGGTTCTACCAGCGGGCCAGCTTCGAGTTCTGGAAGACGTACTGGTTCCCCAAGTCGGCGGCGCAGAGGCCGGACCTGATGAAGCAGTACCCCTGCAGACCGAACCTCCTCATCCGGTACGTTTGTTTCCCTTGTCTCTGCCATGGTTTGCGCGCAAATCCCTAACATGATGACCGACGCAAAGCATCTTCTTCCCCTCAGACTACGACCAAACATCCCCGCAAACCCTGCCGACGCTCTTCTCCATCCACGGCGGCGGCTTCTCCATCGGCGTGCCCGACGACGACGACGCCTGGAACCGCACCTTCGCCGACCTCAACGGCGCCCTCGTCATCGCGCTCAACTACTGGAAAGCCCCCTGGGCGCCCTGGCCCAACGGCCTCCACGACCTCGAGGCGCTCTACCTCGCCGCCGTGCAGGACGACTCCCTCCCGATCGACAAGTCGCGCATCGCCATCGGCGGCTTCAGCGCGGGCGGCAACCTGTCGCTGTGCCTGAGCCAGCTCAAGAGCGTGCGGCACCATCCCACCGCGTCCCCCAAAGCCGTGATGCCCATCTACCCGCCGGTCGACTTCGTCACGCCCTGCGAGAAGCGCCACCGCCGGCCGTACAATCGGAATGCTGCCCGGCATCCGCGGGCAGCAGCGCGACTTCGTGCTCGAGTTCGCGCCCGTGTTCGACTGGGCGTACGTGCCCTACGGCGCGAACCTGAAGGATCCGTTGCTGTCGCCCAAGTACGCCGAGAGGGCGGACTTGCCGGACAACGTGTGCGTGGTGGGCGCGGAGCTGGATTACCTGGCGTGGGAGGGGTGGGAGTTTGCGTGCAAGCTGGGCGGGAAGAGCGTGACGGCGGCGGTGGTGGGGAGGAAGGAGGTGGCCAAGACGCAGGAGCTGGAGACGGAGGACGAGCGGTTCGGGTGGGAGGTGCGCGATCAGAGGGGGAGTGTGAAGTGGCTGCTTGTGCCGGACGTGATTCACGCGTTTGATATGCATGAGATGGGGGCCATGGTGCGGACGAGGAGACCATCCGGGACGGGAACGCGAAGGCGGTGAAGGTGATTAAGGTGCTGGGGGAGTGGTTGAGGGGGAGCGCGTGGAAGGTTGACGGGAGAATTGAGCAGTAAGAAGACACCGGAAGGGTGAGGTTGGTTGGGATTTCTCGACTTTCGTTTATGACTTTTTCACGGGGGAGTTGGTTGGGATGTTTGTAGACATGGCGTTTGAATAGCATCATCATCTTGGAATTGAGATTATGAATCTTGACCGGATGCTGACGTTTGTGTGTGTGCCTTGCAGAGTGAGATGTCGTTAACCGCCGAGCTGTGTTGGTTGGTCTTGGTAACGCCCCCAATGCGACTCTGGACCAACGAGGGCTGTGCAGATGGTTCGTATGTCGAGGTGCATGGCGAGCGGGCCGGTCCTGGGGGGCCGCAGCGCATGCTCAGCCGCGTAGTTCGTGTTGGTGAAGATTGTGGGCTGTCTCCGTCGGATGTTGGATGTTGGTTCAGGGGTTGGTGGTGCGCCTTGCCTGACGTCCCCTGAGATGGCGATGCCGATGTCTATCTGTATGATGTGGGGGTGCTTTCGTTGGTTCCATGTTCAATTTGCTAAGGCCGTTAGTAGATGGCGTATTTGACAATTTGATTGAACGAGTTTGGTGGTTATTGACATGTAAAAGGCCGCCTTGATGAGCCGAATTGGACGGCTCCCGTTGAGAGAGGCTGCGTGGGCGTAAATGACACACGATCAACAAAGTCCACTCCGATCCCGAGGATCACATCTCTTAAGGCTTAGTTCTCTGAAGCTTCAGTCTATCCGGAGTGGTCCGGTGGAACCAGGTGCGGCCATTAAGTATTGGATCTAGGAAGAACACCGTCTTAGATACATGTAGTCGGGTCATGTGTTGAGGGCGCTCCTAGGCCCTCACGATGAGCTCGAAAATTTGATTTGACTTCGATAGACATGAACAGATGCGACGATTCAAGAGGCAATTGAGAACACATAATACATTGGAGGGTCCTAGGTTCATCCTACAGAGACTGAATGGAAATCTATTCTCGATGTGGTTTGTACTTAACAGGGGCAGCTCATAGTAGCGCATACTCGTATAACTCGATTCTGAAAGAATGAAGGAAGATCTACTATTCCCCTTCCAAATCCCCAGGTCACGCCGGAACGGAGGTCTTGTGGATGATGTATCCATAGTTACCTATGACGGGAACGATGACAGAAAATCGCAGTGTAAGTTAATGTTCTGAAGGTCCTTCAACAACTCTCACCTCCTACACAATATTCCTGTATAAATTAAAATAATCATGATAAAGCTGGTGATTACAGTGCTCAACTGCGAGGAGTCAAGTCAAAGTCCTTGCGGCGCTCGACTACACATGGCTTTGAGATATAAAACAGCATTGAATATCACCCGCTGTCAAAGACTTTCCCTGCGCCCGCAAAGAGGCAGGATTTGTGAGCAAGGCCAACTGAATCTGTAGTTCAGACTGTGCTGGTGGAACTGTAACTGAAAGACTCCTGAACTTGACCTGTCCCATGTAAGGGGTGATCTTGAGCATGCCAGTGACCCCGCAAGGAGATGTAGAAGGCTGTATACACTGAATCAGGGTTGTCGTTGGAACTGAGCAAAGCTGCAGACATTCGCATTGGCAACAGTGAAGAGATCCGCAGGATATAGACGCTACCTTGGCTCGCGATCAGCGCACAGGCGGCTATCGCGCTCCCCGTAGATGGCAACGTTGCTTCACCAAACACGATCAATGGCTTCAATTATGCGCGTGAAACTAGGCTTGTGGACTATCCAAGGCGGGCGCTCCTGTGTATGGTAGTACCGCAAGTCCGTCTCTGGTAAGATACGCCGGGCGAGCGTCACGCCAAGTCGTTGGAACCTCAAAAGACTCAGTTAAGAATCATCTGGTTCAAAACGGACCCAGCAGTGTCTGGCATTTCTTTGTCTGTACAGAAACATTCATGCAGTTGGGCAGAACTATTGGTAAAGTCCTCTTGGCATCAAGCCAAGCCTTCCTTCCGACTCACCCGGCGAAGGTCTCCAATCAACAGTACATCAAATCTGAGTAGGCATCAAGTTGGATGACATCCCGTGATGTCTGTTTGTACCCTCGACTTCTCTATTCCTAATCGCATCAAAGGAGATCTCGATTCTGAGAATATGACACCGACATGCCCTCGATCCATGTCAAAAACCTGCTTCGCCGTTAGCCCCATGTGTGTGACCAGCGACTGACGACATGCAACCTCGATATCGATAACCAATGACATCGCCCAAGTCAAGCAACGGGCAATAGAGATTTCCGCTCCGACCCCAAGGTAGATCCCGTGCAGGAACCCAACCCGATTGAACAATGTCGATGAGAAGCAGCGAATGCGACGCCGTCTGACTGCATCCCGTCGGGCCCTCGGGCAACCGCTGTAGCCGTCATCAAGATTAGCCAGCAAACAAATACCTTCCCGTGCGGTCGATCAAGACACCAATGGGTTCCCGTCACTGCCGCCCAGATTAGGCCACTTGACTGCGGCAACCTAGCGAATGCTCATCTCGGCCGCCCTCCGCCTCCCGCCGCCATGATCTGCCACAGATATTGACAGCTTATCCTGCCGCCTGTAGCTGAAGCACCTCACTGCCCGTTTCGTCTTCAGGGCTGACGTCGAGTGGGGATAAGCCGTAATTACAACCGAGCCCTGCTTCACCAGCGTCTGCCCCCAGAAGAAGCGGCAAGATTGGCGCCGCGGGTGACGCCAGGCAGCGCTCTCTTAGACGCATCGCAGCGTCCCTTGCGGGCGGGTGGAGCTCTTTTCTACAAAGAAGCACAGCGCGTGCGACCACGAAGGTGTGAAACGGGCTCTTTTTCTGTTTGCTTACCGCTCCCACAGAAAAGTGGTTTGGTGCTACGCCGCACCATCACTGCCTCGAAAAAGGCTTGCCGCGGGGTTTTGTTGGGACTTCAGGTCGCACGCGGGTGAACAGACTCGACTCGAACTGGCGCGTCCCGGAGTCCCCGGAGACGGACGGGAGCGGGCGCCGGCTTGGGTTTGCTGGCACGGGGGCGAGGACGGTCGGAAGCGAGTGGGCGACTTACGGTGACATGATGGACACCGGAAGGATTTTTGGGGCGTGCGGTAACGGGTTTGTGTTCTGGACGGAGACTTGTGATCTGTACTCTGTACAAGTTTGCTGTCTTGAGACTTGAAGATGCGTTATCTGGCAGATGTTTGCCGTGAGTGACGGGGGCCGTGAGCCGCTCCTTAGGGTGGACAGACGCGTTCCGCCAAAGAGGATCGATATGATTCCATAGTGGTGCTGATTCCGACTCTGGCGCAGGTGAAGCGCTCGTGAACCGAAATTTGGAGGTAACCATTGGCTGCCTTGAATTTCTCACATGTTTCTCACATGTTCCTGACAGCGTGGGCATACAAAACCCAGCGGTGCTGAGGCCGCACTGAGAGAAGGAGTCGGACATGTCACATCGTCACTTACACGCTGGCAAAAGAGGATGAAATGGGTTTTGTTGGAAGAGGACAGTGTCTTGATCAGTGGGATTCTGGATGGGAATCTGGGCCAGGTCGATTTTGGCAGATGATCAGACGAAGATTGAGTCTTGCCGTGCCTTTTTGACAGGCAGGAAGCAATCCGTCATCTTGGCAGTGCTACGGTTTGTGTCGGCGATGAACTTATTCTGTTCCCCCGAGTACGTGCGGCTTACCTTTTAAGGTTGGCCGACCGTGACCGAGACGGCTCCGAGCGTAGTTTTTTGGGAGCGAAGCCACCCCTTACAGCTTGGGTGATTGCCAGATACGGTCGACAGTTGTTGGGACGGCTCTTCCTGATCACCTGGACCCTTCCGTCTGCTCGTCTCCGCGGGAGAAGAGCGAAGGGGAAGGGAGGCGATGAGGAGGCGAGGGGCTTTTGGCGGGGTCGGGTCCCGATGCCGTCGCCTCTGGTCCGTGAGCCTACGCTTGGTCGGAACCTCGTGTGCGCAGAAGACGCAGCTCAGTCACAGCCTCCGTGTCCATGTTCGTGAAACTTTTTGGTCAGACGGAGTGGATTATGGTGTTTCGTGGCCGAGTCTCTTTGTCATATCCGCCACTTGGCAGTCAGTTCGGCCCAAGGAAGCATTACCAAGGACCCGTTGGTTGGACCTCGCTGGCATGGGCATCACTGTAGGCCGTTTCCCGCTGCGGGGCGGGGCTTTGTAAGTGTTTATGTACCGAGGAGATGAAACCAACCAACAGCACAAGTAATCATGACGATAACCATGTTGGACCCCTTGATGGTGGCTCAGGGTCGCGGTCGAGTGGCCGGTGGGCGGAGGGGTTGCTGCCGGCCGCGTACACCGCGTACGTGACCGAGGGCCGTGGTGGTGGGACAGAGAGAATGGGAGACTGTAGAACATGGGAATCAGCAACTCCCCAAGGTGTGGGATAGTGAGTGCGAAATTGTCGGGAGCTTCGTGGACATTGCCTCAGGGCACAAGGTTGGACCTGATAGAGAGGTGCTGGTTTTGGACGGGGTTGGCATGAGAGGGATGCTGACTGCGCGGTGTAAGCTAGAAGGCGAGTCTTCATCCGAGCATGTGCAGAGGGGTAAATAGAATATACGCCGTAGAGCCTGTTGTTTAGGTGTAGGAAGATGGTGGTTACGAGAGTTAATTCTTATGGGAGGGGATGGAATATCTCGCAATCTCACCGTCCCGGGGGGAAAGGTGCTCAGCCCTTGCGAGTCCAGACCGAGGATGGAACGAGGAGAAAGAAGTGTGATTAAGTCACATCCTTGGAAAGGCAAACACACTGCAAGAGTAATAACATGCTTCACCGCGAGTGAGTGACAGACACCCTGGAGATGCATCATGAGGAGAGTGCCAGAATTTGGGTTTCGGTGAGCTGAATACGCAGTGGTCTCTGCTTGGCAGGAGCCGGTGTTGGAGATTTGAGTTTCGTGGCCAGTCGGGTCGGACAGCTGATCCGGATTCGTTGACACAGGCGTTGATTAGTCTTCATGCTGATGAAGCCTGCTTACTACTCAAGAGGCAGATGAGAAACCCGGGCTGCCATTTTTGGGGTGTTGGAGGGACGGGAAGAGCGTTGAAGCTTCTGTCGTGCCGTTGTCCAGCCCGCCGCCCGCCCCCGTCCTACCGGGAAGACCCTCGCCGGAAGACGGTGCTTCCTGCAAACTGTTTGTTTGCCCGGGGCGGAACGGTCGAGGAAGACTGGAACACAGAGAGGATGATGCTGGAGAGTTGTGTGTGTGTGCAGGGACTGACGATCTCGAGTGGCTGTTGGAGTCTCGGCAATGATGGATGGATGGATGGCCTGTCTGTTTCTATTATGGCAGCTGGCTGCAGCGTTGCACAGCTCCAGAGCTCAGCCCCCCTCCGCTAAGGCAAGGCACCATGAACATAGCCGCACCGTGGGTGCTGGAGGATGAGGGGACGGCGCTTGTTGGATCGATTTAGCACGTCCAATGGCACCTGCGAGACGGCGAGGGATCGCTGTACTACGCAGTGCTACTCTGCATTCATCATTCATCAGCTGTGGCTGCTGTTGCAGAGATCAGATACTGTGTCGAGTGGACGAGTTGTCGCTGTGGCTGATGAGACTGAAGCCATTCAGAGACTCTGATTGGTTCATGGTAGCAGACCTGTGGCTTATGTTCATGATGATTACCTTGTTGGGAACTTGTATGTATCTTATCTTGCCTCTGCCCTGTGTGTCTTTCCCCGCTGCTCCATCCGCCGCTCTGTTGTGTCCCGTCCCAACATGCTCTTCCACTCTGTCGCCATCGCCATTCGCTGTCTCTCTCTCTCATCCTCTTCCTCCTGCAAACACATCATCAAGAGGTCTGAACGGGACAAACGCACTGTCGCGGCAATCCAATGTCACCTCACACCTACACTACCAGACCGCGCCAGCTATCCACCCAGACTGCACCTCCATCACAGGCTCACAGCCAAACGTCCAGCACCGTCCCTGCTCGCCAGTAGTGCCGCGCTTGCTCTGTCTGTTTGACGGGCACGCGGAAAAGACTGGGGGCCACGGCTAGATCGTCGCCCGCGTGGCTCAGAACCAACCTACCTTACGCAGCTGTCGTCGTCGTCTGCTCTGTAGCATTGGACACTACAATAATTGCCTACGGCGTAGTGCATGCCTCCCTTGCTCTGTTGCAAGCTGGCATTGGACGGCCCGGTTGGGAGCTTGTGAGGACTGGACGGACCACGGCCGCCGAAGGGGCGCAGTCCGCGCCCTCGTCTGTTTCTGCCTCTCCTCTCCTATGTTTCTCTGCCTGTGCCTGTGCCTGTCTGTGCCTCTCTGCCTCTGCCTCGCTCCACCTTCCGATCTTCGTGTTTCTTTCCCACATGTTACCCTGGTCTCCCTCGTCCCTATCTTGGTCGCCCGTCTCGCTTTCGCTGCAGAGCTATTCCCGGGTGTCTGTGGCACCCGCAAGAATAAGGTGGTATCAACTTGTTCATGTGGTAACGAGCAAGGCATTCTTCACTGCCTAAGTTGCTCTCCACACTCTCAAGTAACTGCCTGACGACCCCCGGGCCCCGGGGCCCCGGCCCCCATTCCACACTCTCGAGTGACAATCTCCTGGAAGACGAGTGACAATCTCCAGCAAGACGCGGGTATGCATGTCCAGGCCGCGGCAGGCCGTGACATGGCATGGCGTGGCGCGGCCATACCTCAGCACCTTAGCAGCAGCTTAGCTAGCAACCCTACGTGTAGTGCGGTCGCAAGTTGCTGCCACTCGCACTCTCTCCTCCTCCCATCCCATCAGTCTTTCGTCTCGTTAGTCACTCCTTCAGACCTCCCACCCACCCAATGGAAGCCTGTCCTCCCCACCCTTCTGCAGCGACAAGCTGGACCCCAGCACGTCAGAGGGGCCGGGGCCATGGGGCGGCCATGGGAAGAAGCTCGATCTACAACCATGCCGGTTCCTGGTCGTTTGCTGGCTCTAACCTGGCCCTACGCTGCCAGTACCCGGTACCTACCCTGGTTTTCCATCTTGCCTTGCCTGGCTGGCTAGGTAAGCAAGAAACCTCCGTCCCAATGCTCTTACTCTTTTCTCGAGTGAGAAAGAGGATGGATGATTAGGGCCTCTTGTGTGGTCTTGGTTTGGGTTGGGTGGGCAGCTGCTGCGCATTCCACATTATTTCACCACATCAACGCCCGCTTCCCCCTCACCATCTTCTTTCTCTTGCTTCTCCTTGCTTCCTACCGGTGATATCGTCCCCTGCCCTCGTGTGACAGAGTCGTTGGTTCTTCAAAGAACCTCGTACCAAACAAACGGCCCCCGAAAGCGTCATCCCCAAACATTCTCTCGACTGTTCGTCCCGTCCAACCAACAACACCCGGCACCTTTGACCCTCACTCACCCAAGAAGAAAAGTCCACCACCTTAAAGGACCGACGTCTGATCTGTGTAGTCGGCCACCCGCACCCGGCCGCCACCTTTGTTTGCGTGTTTTATGTGTTATTGAGATACCCCCTCAACGCTGTTTCTGCAGCCTCTCTTCTCTTCTTCAGATCAGATCGCGACTCGGACCACCCACTTACACCACCATGGCCGACTCAGTCAGCACCAGAATTCTCCCCAAAATCGACACCACAATGTCGTCATTACTACACACAGAGTCCGTCGAGGACAGGCTACTCTCAGCAACAGCCGCCGTGCTGAGTTTGCCGCGCAACAGCATCGAGCTTTTCGACTCGTTCGCTGACCTCGGTGGAGATCGACCTGCCGCCATCGAGCTAAGGAAAAGGTGCATGAGCCTCGGACTCGGAGTCAGGACGAGCGACATTCTTCGCTGTCACACCTTGGCGGAGCTTCAGACCTGCATCACCCCCTTCGGCCACACCGTGCCTGTGCCTGCGTCCAAGGAGTCCGACGAAGACAGCGCTTCTCCCTCCGATGTCTTCAGCTCAAGTCCCAGACGAAGCAGCGGCGGTTACTCAACATCATCGTGCGAATCCACCCACAGCGCCGAAGTAGCACCCTTGAGGGCACCACAGGTTGCCATCGAACGCTTCATCGAGTCCACGCCCCAGGTCACGAGCGCGGCTGTTATCAGGCCAAAGGCCGGCTACTTGGAGGGAAAGCTCGTGGCATTCGTCACTCTGGCATCCGGTCGGGTCTCCCAATCCAGCCTCTCAAGCATCCGCCTCATTCCCCAGTCGCAAATGCATTTTGCTGGAAGCCAGGTCGCAGCAGTCCGCCTGGCTCTCGAAACCTCAGAAGGGGCTCACTCAGTACCAAACTCATGGATCGTGCTCGACCAGATGCCTTCCGACGGTGAGGGCTCCGTCGACCGGAGGCGGCTCCAGACATGGATTCAGAACATCAACGAAGACATGTACCACCAGATTTCCAGCCTTGAATCCCATGAGCTCTTTCAGGAGCCTTTGACCGAGATGGAGCGCATCCTGCAGAAGACCGTGGCCGACGTTCTTAGGATACCACAGAAGCAGGTCGGCATGAACTTCTCATTCAGCCAGCTCGGCGGCGATGACATCTCCGCCATGATGTTGGTCGCCGAGTGCCGGACGGCGTCCATCGTAGTAAGACCAGAGGACGTTCACCAATGTCCAACGCTCGGCCAACTAGCGACACTCGCAATCCGGAAAACCCAGCACAAGACCGCGTGGAATGAGGAGTCACTCGAAGGGTTCAAGTTGTCGCCAATGCAGCAACTCTACTTTGACACTGGCATAGGCGGCCGTCTCGAACAGAGACTTGCCCCGAATGGTGGCTACCGCTTCAACCAGAGCATCTTGCTGCGTGTCAAGAACAACTCAACTCTCGAGGACGTCCACGCCGCCATCGCAACAGTAGTCGGCCACCACTCCATGTTGCGCGCCCGGTTTCGATCCACTGCCGACGGCTGGATGCAGCGGATAGTACCAACCGTGGAGGATTCCTATGGATTTCGCTATCACTCAGTCAGCACAACGGAAGAAGTTCTCGGCATCATTGCGAAAACGCAGTCCAGCATCAACATTGAGACTGGACCCGTCTTCGCCGTCGAACATTTCCGCACACACGATGGCCAACAACTTGTTTACTTACTCGCTCACCACCTCGTCGTGGACATGATGTCATGGCGTATTATCATCCACGACCTCGATGAGCTTCTACGCGAGGGCACTCTGTTCTCTGAGCGCTCAATGCCATTCCAAAGATGGAACGAGCTCCAGGAGGAGTACATCTGCAACAACGCAGATCAGTTGGCGCTCCCCTATCAACTGCCGAGCGGCCAATACAACTACTGGGGCCTCGAAGACTCACTGAACACTTACAACGAAATCGCGACGGCAAGCTTCACTCTCACTGCGGAGCTGACCGCCATTCTTCACACAGCATGCAACCAGGTCTTCAGAACCGACATGTCCGACATCTACATGGCCGCATTAATGCTCTCATTCAGCCAAACATTCCACGACCGCCGGGCGCCGGTGGTTTGGAACCAGGAGCATGGACGAGAGCCCTGGAGCCTGGACATCGACATCACCGAGACGGTCGGCTGGTTCACCTCCCTCTGCCCGGTTTCGCTCCAAGTCGACATGGCCGACGATTTCCTCCAAGTTCTGCGCAAGATGAAGGACACGAGGCGATCCATCATCCGCCGTGGCTGGAACTACTTCGCTTCAAGGTATTTTGGTCCTGAAGCGGCTGCCCGCAACGCCGAAGGCTGGCCGTTCGAGGTCATGTTCACCTACGCCGGTTCTGTCCAACAGCTGGAACGAGAGAAGGGCGTCTTGGAGCAGCTCACCATCCCCGGGAGGCTGCTCTCAACCGAGGCTTCAGACATCGGCCCGGACGTCAGCAGAATTGCTCTTTTCGAGGTCTCGGCCATGGTTGATCAAGGCGCTGCATCGGTGCAGATCATTTACAACAAGAACTGCAAGCACCAAGATAAGATTACCGAATGGATCCAAACCTATGAACACCTCCTCTACGAGGCCATTGGTCGGCTCCGCTACCGCGGGCAGGAGCTTACTTTGTCTGATGTCCCGATGCTCGACACGACCTACGAGGGGTTGGCAAAGCTGAACACCGACCGCCTGGTTGCTCTCGGCTTGGCCAGCGCCAAGGACATCGAGGATGTCTTCCCGGTCACCGCCCTCCAGCAGGAAATCCTCATCAGCCAAACCCAGAACCTAGAAACCTGCCATAACCATGCCATCTACGAGCTTTCCGCCCCCAACGGTCTCGTCGCAGATCAGGCTCAGATCTGCTCGGTCTGGCAGCAGATCGTGGCCAAGTACCCGGCACTTCGGACGGTTTTCATCGACAGCATCTCCGACAACGGGCTCTTCGACCAGGTCGTGCTGAGAAAATGCTCGCCCGAAATGCTCTTCGTCGACGCTGAGGCGGGCACAGACCCGGTGGCCATTCTTAATGCGTTGCCGCCGATGAGTGCAACACCTTACAACCCGCGCCACCGGGTGTCGGTCTGCAGGTCCCATGCCAGTACCTTTCTGAGGCTCGATATCAGTCATGCGCTTTGTGATGTAAGAAAGAAACCTTCGTCCCGTTACACGCGATCCACGTGCTGACCTTGCTTTTGCTCTTTTTAGGCTTTGAGTCTCCAAAACATCATGTGGGACCTGAAGAGGATGTATAATTCCAGCAAGCTACCCATGAAAGTTCTGGACCCGTCGCATGTTGCGTGCTTGCAGTACATCTCGTCAGCGCGCCAGGAAAACAGCCTCAACTTCTGGCTTGGCCGTCTTCAGGAGACTCAGCCATGCTTGTTCCCTCAATTGATTACCGTCACCGAGGGCATCATGCAGCACACCAACTTCTTCATCGACCTGCCGATGGTGCAGATTGATGAGTTCTGCCGCACCCAAGGCATCAGTCGGGCCACTGTTGTCCGCCTAGCATGGGCGCTTGTTCTGCGTGCCTTCACGGGGTCAAGCCGGGTCTGCTTCGGTTATCGCTCAGCAGGTCGAGACGCTGATGGCGCTCCTGAGGGATTGAGCATGGCGGTTGGGGCATTCGAGAATGCCACCACCTGTGCGATTGGACTGGAGAACTACAAGACCGTTGTGGAGGTTCTTCGAAGCGTCGAGGAAGACGCCGCTGCTTTCCGTCCGCATCAGAATGTCTGCATATCAGAGATTCAACATGCTCTGGGTCTCAAGGGAGACAAGCTCTTCAACACCTGCCTGTCGTACCAGGAGGAGCCTCACGAGCTCAAGAGCAGATTCAGCTCGACCAGGCCGCCAATGGGACTTGCTTGTGTCCAGGCATTCAACACCCCCGACTACGATGTCACCTTCTCGTTGACTCTTGTCAACGGACAGCTGGTCACTGGTGTCTCTCACAGAGTCATGACTGCTTCGCAAGCTCAGAACTTGACTAACACCTTCGGGCGTGCTGTGCTCTCCATCCTAAGCAGCGCTAACGGCTCCATCAACAGTATTGATCTCTTCACTGACAGAGACTACGCTCAGCTCCTCATCAGTGATTGGGAGACGGACAAGGCTAATGAGGCATCTCAGGGTTGTGTGCACGCGCTTATCTCACAGCAAGCAAGGCTCCGGCCAGATGCTCAGGCTATTTGCGCCTGGGACGGCCACCTCTCGTACAGGCAGACGGGACGTCTTGTGTCTCGACTTGCCACTTATCTCGTGCAATGGGGTGTGCGGCCTGGTGTACCGGTACCGGTCATCCTGGACAAGAACAAGTGGGCAGTCATCAGCATCCTGGCCGTCTTGAAGTAAGTGCTCTGCAGGTGTTTGACGGGTTTCAGCATAACTGACATAAATCTAGGGCTGGTGGCTGCTTTGTGCCTATCGATGCCGAAGACCGAAACAACGTCGAGACGTTCATCCGCCAGCTGTCGCCCAAGATCATTATCGCAACCGACATGAACTGGAAGTACCTCGAGTCAATCATCGAGGGCGTCATCGTTGTGGATGACTCTCTCTTCAACGTCACCTTCCCTCTTGAGTCGCCTCTTCCCATGGCCGCGCCCAACGATGCTGCATGTATCCTCCTGTCTCCTGGCTCATCGCGTGGCAGAGAGGCAAAGGGCATCATCTTCCACCACGCCGCTCTTTCTGCAGCTTTCGTCACACAGGGTCGTGCACTCCACCTCAATGCCGACAGCCGTGTTATGCAGCTGTCTTCGTTCAACGTCGATACGGCGCTCATTGAAATGCTTTCAACACTCGTACATGGCGGTTGCGTGTGTGTACCTTCCAGTGTCGAGAAGACCAGCGACATCGTCGGCGCTGCTCGCAGAATGGATGTGAACTGGACTTACCTGACGCCAGTATTGGCAAGGAAGATGACTCCGGCAGCCATTCCCAGCTTGAGAACCGTCTGCTTCAGGACCCGGCGCCTCGACGAGGATACTTGCGCTCCATGGCTCGACAAGACAAAGGTCCTTCTCGCATACGGTGCCCCGGACATTTGCCCTCTCGGCATCTCGGTTCTCGAGGTCAAGAGGCCGCAGGACCTGACCCGGATTGCGCGACCCTTCCTCGGTAGGTTCTGGATTGTCAACCCCGAAGACCACCGCAGACTGATGCCAATTGGTGCCATTGGCGAGCTCATCATCGAGAGCCCGACCCTTGCGCATCGCTTCGTTCCTGGACAGCCTCTGGCCCATCTCCCGCAGGACTCCGATGTGTCGCTTGAGGATGGGAAGCCAAAGACGCGGTACTTCAAGACAGGCCACCGAGTTCGCTACATGGACGATGGCATGCTCGACTTCGTCTCAAGTGGTCGTGACGATGTCGAAATCAAGGGCCAGATCATCCCTGTTGCCCAGGTTGAACAGCAGCTTCGTCGCTGCCTTGGCCAAGGGATGGACCTCGCCGTGGACTCGATCATCACGCGCGATGCCCAGCCTGCACTGGCAGCATTCATTGAGCTGGGCGAGAAGCTCTTCGAGGGTCGGAGGACCTTACCAGAATTACGATCACGACCCGCGAGCGGACTTACATCGCCAAGAAGCTCATTGAGTCTTCGGTGGGCAGTGGTCTCCCCGCGCACATGATGCCAACCATCTTTGTCCCAGTGAGACATCTTCCCGTCACCCCATCGCTAAAGGTCAACCGCCGAAAACTTCAAAAGATGGTCAGCTGGCTGTCTCAAGAACAATTGCTGGACCTGTCAACCGTCCCATCACCCGATGACGTGCAGACAGTAGGCATCAAGCCCCTTCCGCTCACCCAAGTTGAAGAGCGCATGCGGTCGATCTGGTCTACTCTCCTGGGTGTCGATGCAGCTTGTATCCGCGGTAACCAGAGCTTTCTCTCTCTCGGTGGCGAGACCTTCCTTGCTGCCCAGCTCGTGGTCGAGTGCCGCAAGCAAGGTCTCATTGTCGCACTTCCTCATATCCTTCGCGGCGCAACCCTCACCGAGCTCTGCCAGGGTATTACCATCAGTGCGGAGTTCACTGTCGACATTGCTGAGCTACCATCCAACGCCTCCTCCTCTTCCATGGGCTCAAGTTCAGAGATGCAATTCGAGGAGCAGTTCATCCAGGACATCATCGCGCCGAATATGGGCATATCTCGAGACGAGATCACAGACGTCGCGGAGGCATCCGCCACCCAACTCAAGTTCCTCGAGACCGGTCTCCTCAAGGGAAGCTCTAGTCTCACCTACTTCACCTTCAGCTTCACTGGCCCCGTTCATCCCAAGAAGCTCGAGGCTGTCTGTATCTGCCTTGCCAAGATCCATCCCATCCTGAGGACGGCGTTCGTCACGCATGAGAGGCGAGTTTACCAGGTGGCCCTCAAGTCCTTCAATCCCGAGTTCAGAAGAATCGAGGTCCCGACGTGGAGAGTTGCAAACATGACTGAGAAGTTGATCAAGAGGGACCAGGCAGCGCCCTTCGCGCTTGAAACGCCAATGACCAAGTTCCTCTTCGTCGATGCCGGCAAGCAGTCTAACCTGGTCCTGCGGCTTTCCGGGGCTCAGTACGACGATGCGTCCATTTCTCTACTGCTGCAACATCTGAAGAGCATCTACATCGCGCCCTCCTGTCCGCCACGCAGGGCGACATACTTTGATTTCGTCCGTTCCGCGCAGCTCTCCCATGTCGCCGGCGCCCTGGAGCATTGGACCTCCCTTCTGGACGGTGCCAAAATGACCCAAGTCGTCGCCCACGCGAAGCCGCCTGCTCTGAGCTCCAACATCAAAACGCTTTCCCAGAACGTCTCCGTCATGTCCCTTGCCAATCTCGGCATCTCGTTCGACACGGTGGTCAAGTCCGCATGGGCAATGGTCCTTGCCAATCTCTCAGGCTCTGGCGATGTTCTCTTCGGCGAAGTCATTGAGGGCAGACATCTCCGCCTCGCTGACGGCTCCGATATCTCCGGCACGTTGGGTCCGGTTTCCAACGCAATCCCCGTTCGTGTCCGCTTCGCCGAGACACTCAGCAGCCCACTTGAGCTCCTGAAGTATGTCCATGGCCAGCGCGTCATGAGCATCCCCTTCGAGAACATGGGTTGGCTCGAGGTGGTGGAGAAGTGTACCAAGCTTCCCTACTGGACACGCTTCAGCACCGTCGTCGAGCACCGCCACCAGGATGCCGCCAAGGAGGCCGCGATCTTCAACCTAGGCACAGTCAAGTGCAAGTTCAACATCGTGGAACCAATCAGCCGCGACATGTACGACTTGCACGTCATCTCCACCCAGGACAACCCTAGCTGCGGAGAGATCTCTATCACGTTCTGCGAGAACCGCATTCCAAGCTTGTTCGCCAACGAGACTCTCAAGGCTCTCTGCTCCACCATCGAGCTTCTAACCTCCGTGTCGATGCTCCATCCTCTCATCCCCTCGACTGCCGACTACTGTGCCGTGACGCCACAGATCCCTCTCCCTCAGATCGACATGGAGCCAAAGACAACCAACGTTGGCGCAAGCATGTCCGACGACCACCGTGCCTCAATCCAGAAGAAGATCTCAAAAGTCTGGACCGAGATTCTTGACCCGCGGTCCCTTGGCGTCCCAGAGAGCCAGCTCCCCAACGCGGCCTTTTATGACCTCTGGGGAAGCATGATGCCCGCTGCGCAGCTATCCCAGGCCCTCACACAAGAGCTTCCAAAGCTGGGCATCCAGGGCACACACAACTTGCACATCTCCATGGAGGAGATCATGGCGCATCCCACCATGGCAGAGCAGTTCGAGCTTGTCGCGCGCAAAATGCGTGACGCCAAGCGAAGAACCATCTCCGAGGTCTTTTCACCCAAGGCCCATCCAGCATGGGGCCGCAGTCTGCGTCGGCTCACAACCACCGTCATTCCCAACAAGACAGTGGAGCGAGGCCTGAGCAGCACCTCCGCCAGCTCATCCAGCTCTGTTGACGTCTACCGCAGCTCGACCGCTGCGCAGCAACCCTTCATGAACTCCATTGCAGAGATGACGAGCGGCGCGCAGCCTAACATCGGCGCAGCAATCACAACTGCCTCGCCAGTAGAGCTGGAGACAGAGGTACAGGAGACGCAAGCTCCGACCCAGACCCTGGCTCGTCGCCCGAGGCTGAGTCTTGCTGTCCAGCATGACGGGAGCAGCATGGAAAGCATGACCACAGGAAGCAGTCGCACAACTGACGATGAGGCTGACGCCGAGGCGGAGAATGAGGATGTCGTCAGTCCGCTGAGCGCGAGCACGTTGACCACGCCGGCCGTGAGTACGCCAGCTGAGGGGAGCAAGATTCGAAGGAAGGCCGGTAGTGTGTTCAGTCGGATGAGCAGGATCGGGCTTGTCAGCCCTGTGAGTGCCGGGTCTAAAGCGAGTTGATTGATTGCTGCTTGTTGCTTCTAAGCGCCTGGCGTCAGGTGATGTTTTCGGGCATGAAAAGAGAGACTGGCGTACGGATAATGTCTATCAATAATTTTCATTTGTTTGGGGAAAAGATCCAGAGAGAAAATTGGTAGGCCGTGGCATGAAGATATCCCAATAAATTGCCTTGTCTTGTTTAACTCGAGTTTGTCTGCTCTCCCTCCGTTGCCGCCTGTGATCCTTGCCAAACTTCGTTCTATCAATCATTATTTCAACCTCATGCATCATATCGACTCATCCATCAAATAACTCTGGGGTATCGTGCATCTAGCTCCGCAACATACCGAGGAACAGGCATCTCCGCCATTCCTACTGGTCTTCCATCCTGATGACCGTAAAGCTCATGATAGTGCGACTGGTACGCATATTTGTCCGGCTCGTACGGTATTGGTGCCCGCGCATCAAAAGCTGGGGGCTCTTCTGAATTGCGCCATTGCCGTCGCCTTCTCCTCCAGAGCAAGAACGCAACGAGAAATATTGCAATGACGCCAACACCTACTCCGACCCCGATCCCGATAGTTGTGCTTAGCGGGATGCCCTGGTTTAATGACGTGGGTATCTCTGTTGGGGTGGACGGCAGTATCGTGGGCGTCGGCTCTGTGGGTGCTGTTTGTCGGGGAAGCGCTGAAGCGTCTGTATTTGTTTCTGCTGGAAGGTTCAGGTTGGTTGTTGCAGTGGCAGATAAACTGGATGGCGCGCCGGCAGCCCCTGGAACAGTGTTCCAACCCACAACAGCAATGGCGCCAATGAAAGACTCCCACTCGACAGTGGTGGTGTTCATCCTCCACCGGCCCTCCGATACATTAGACGATGCAAACGTAAGGACGGCGCCAGTCAAGACGTTGGACCGGCAGTCTCCGACAAGAGACCCGGCATGGCCATTCGTGTTCGTGAGGGTGTAGTCTCTAAACAAGTCAGTCAGAGGGGACTCGCAAGACAGCTGGGGCGTGGCTTACGGCGGACAGCACATTGCCAGCGTACTGACGTTGTCTTTCACGTACGAAGCGACGGTGGACCATTGGCAAGGGCACGTCAACGGCCCGATGCTAATGGCAGTGTGTCCGTCGCCGTTGTAGACTCCGAGTCGCCTTTGCTCCCACCATGTTGTGACAGCCGCCGGGGCGCAACGGACTCTCGTATCAACATCGATTCCGAAGCCTGGGTCATAGGCTACTATGCTGAAGCCGTTGAGTCGGAAGACGGTTGAACAACTCGACGGCGGGGTAAAGACTGTTGGGAGTGCGATGAAGGATGTGATTTCGCCTGATGCGTTTGTCTCCGCGGGGTACGGCTCAGCCATTTTGTTACTGAAGACGCAGAAATAACCCCTGCAATAGATTAAAAGAAGAATGAAAAGGGAAATCAAAGTAAAGATCGTGAAACTTTCGGGCGCAGCAAAGATTTGGGAGGAAACGCAAGGTCAAAGCCGGGCATGATCTGCCCGACTTACACCGTCTATGGATCACATTCACTGATGCGCTCCATGCCTAACAGGCAGACGACCAAAGATAAGGTCTTTCATACTCCGCTGGCGCTGGCGGCTGCGATTCTTCTCTCGCGATTAAGACATCTCCGGACCCAGCATTGGCTTCTGCTGAAGTGCGGCGCAGGTTTTAGCTAGGCGCCAGTCGGGCTTCTTTCAATCCTGAGGTCATCTCACGATCCATGGGTATGTGCTGTAATCCCACTCGAATCTTCACTGTTGGTGCAAGTGAACAACGCACCAACGCTCACGTTGGTTGTTTGAAGCAAACATGAATCTATGCCAAGGATCCCAAATTGGGGACAGGCCTCGGGCGCATATTTATCTCACGCTGGTTTACGCGCTGTTGTCCCTTTTTGAGGCAATGCTGCAGCAGCTCTACCAGTCATCGACCACGGCCACAAATGGCGACCGTAGCGCGCGGGAGAGAACAGAGATAAACCCATGCCAACCAACTATTGATATATGGGCCCTCGACGTGTAATATCTCTCCGTTGGTTCGAGAGAGCAATATCGCACTGGGCCTCGTCTTTTTTAAGGCTATTACCTCTCCGACCCAGCCCCTCGGTATCCAATGGAGTCGGCCAGAACTTCGTTGCTCAGGTCACATTAACCTGGGCGGGAATGCCAACTTCGGATTTCAGGGAGATTATGACCAAATGGCCGGCCTACCGGGGGTTTGCGCCGGTCCAATGTCATGCGGCCATGACTCCTATGCTACCAACACATTTGAAGTAGCCGCCGAAGGCCTCGGCGGTCGACACATCGGGATGCTCACGGCAGGGACCGCTGTCGCGGACGCTAAGCGCCGTAGTGCCCGGAGCCCTGTTGGAGGCTACTCGTCACTCTTTCAAGATTCACCATCTACATATTCTTTGCTGAGCCGAGAACGCTGTTGTCAACCTTATTCGTTTAACATTTCATCATTCATAACCACTCAATATGGCATCATCACCGGCCAGGCGCGGACGACGAAGTTCGTCGGCAGATTCAGTCTACTCGTCCTACTCCATTTCCAAGACAGCCGAGTCTATTGGCGACGATATTCGAAGAGCCAGGCGCTCATCCCATCACCGTCAAAGAAGTATGCAGCGCAGAATACGCAACGTTATAGTCATGCTGTGCTTTATGGGGCTAGCAAGCATGTTCATGGCGAGCTATTTCTCAGATCATGCTCTCGGGTACTCGCAATTTTCACCACAGTCCCAGTTCGCGGACTGGAACGCTCGGAGGGAAGAAGTTAAAGAAGCCTTCGTTACAAGTTGGGATGCATACAAGAAGCACGCTTGGGGTGAGGTTTACTGCATTTCAACATGGCCAGAAACAAATGCTAACATTGAAGCGTTCAGGTAATGATGTGTTCCACCCACTTTCAAAGACGGGCAGGAACATGTCTCCGACAGGTTTAGGATGGATCATCGTTGACAGCCTTGACACGATGATGCTCATGAACTTGACAGAGCCCCTTTCTGATGCACGCAAGTGGCTTCATCGCAGTCTCACCTGGGATCAGGACCAAGATGTCAACACGTTCGAGACCACTATCCGTATGCTGGGTGGCTTACTCTCCGCGCATTATCTTTCGACGCAACTGCCCCACGCCGCGTCAAAGAGAGACTCTGTGTACCTTTCAAAGGCGGTTGACTTGGCGGACCGGCTTCTCGTTGCTTTCGAAAGCAACTCAGGCATCCCTTATGCCAGTGTCAACATCGGCAAGAGGAAGGGTATCCCATCACATGCCGATGGCGGCTCTTCTTCGACGGCAGAGGCGGCTACGGTGCAGTTGGAGATGAAGTATCTATCACATCTGACAGGGGACGATGTTTACTGGAAAAAGGCCGAGCATGTCATGAAGGTACTCGATGACCAGAAGATGGAAGGCGGGTTGTTGCCGATTTTCGTGCATCCCAATCATGGTCGCTTCACTACAAAAGAGATTCGACTCGGAAGTCGGGGTGACTCATACTATGGTGAGTGAGATGTCCTTTTTTTTGTTTGTGCATTGTTCTAAGTCAGGAACAGAGTACCTCGCAAAACAATACCTCCAGACGGGAGAGACGATTTATCGTGACATGTGGGAAGACGTACTGGATGGGATTCAGAAGCATCTAGTCACCACAACACGCAACGCTGCTTTGAAGTACATCGCTGAACTCCCTGCGGGTGTTGGAGGTGCTCTATCGCCAAAGATGGATCATCTCGTTTGCTTTCTGCCTGGTACCATCGCTATGGGTGTGAGTGCTTCCTACCCAGCCCTTGTGCGTCCATGTCTGACCATCCACCTAGGCTACCGAGGGTCGAACGTTAGCCGAAGCTCGTCGCGATCCGGAGTGGACACCCTATCATGAAGATGATGTGCAACTTGCTGTCGAACTTATGAAAACCTGTTGGGGCATGTACGCTGTCACAAGCACTGGACTTGCGCCAGAGATCGCATGGTTCAACGCCACGGAATACGATCTGCAACCCAACCCTGGGGATAGAAAGCAGCACAGTGCTAGTAGTAGTGAGTATTCTCCCAGTCAAGTTGGACTTTTGTTGACATCGTCCCACTTCAGCGCTGTCAAAATGGCACAAAGACTTCATCATCAAACCTCTGGATGCGCACAACCTTCAGAGACCCGAAACAGTTGAGAGTCTCTTCATGATGTACCGCGTAACTGGTGACTCAGTGTACCGAGAATGGGGTTGGAAAATCTTCCAAGCCTTTCGGGAGCACACTATTGCCCCTGACGGAGAAGGTTTCACGAGCCTCAATGATGTACGAACCGTACCACCATCAACAAGAGACAACATGGAGAGTTTCTGGCTGGTAAGAAATGAATGATGAATCAATTCTGGTGATATGAGCTGACGAAGCATTCTACAGGCCGAGACTCTCAAGTACTTGTACCTGCTGTTCTCTCCAACAGACTATATGCCGTTGACCGAGGTCGTATTCAACACCGAAGCACATCCCTTTCCTCGATTCACTCCGACGGGAACTCTGAAAACTGGGTGGGAGAGGTTGCCACGGTGAAAAGAAATATTGGCGAGGAATCGCCGCAAAATCGTGTATGATGTAGTTCGTATGACTCATGAATAGATGATACCTAATTCTCTTTTATTGAGGCGTCGCACATTGCTTGATTACCTTCAAACCAGAAGCTTCTCAACAAGGCTTTGGGGCACTTATCTGAAGGTATCATGCCTCGCTGTCGAGTTTGGGGTTTCGCGACTTCAACGCGGAATGAATTCGACGGGTTTCCCATACGGAACATCAACCTTCATCCCGATGGCGCATCATGATAGTTTTGGATTGCAAACAAATGCAAGGGTGCCAGTAGCGAAAGCCGCTATATCGCTACTGACAGGTCAAGATAACCAGGGATTGGTGGAGGACTAAGCCCAACTGATTGGACCACTTCCAACACGCTCGCTACCGACGCAATCCCGGAGGTGCTAGCGGTTTCGAGATGTCCTCCCCGGCCGACGCTTAAATTCCCGGGGGGTCACTGCAGGAGGTGCTTAGTCAAACCAGTTCAAATGCGGTTGTGATGCCCGTTGCCGAGGTTGCGGCGTTTGGCGAGCTGCTTGGCGGTTAGGCTGTCAGGCGGTTGGTCGCCAATGATCTGGTTATCGGTGAGGTGATGCGGTAAATCCTTAAACTCTAGTCTCCTGGTTACAGCACGTCTTGAATCGCTGCCTCTCCTGTCGAAAAAGATGACATCAGGACGTCTTGTGCTGCCTGTCGAGGCATGCACGTCGGTCGTTCCCTATGCTGAGGGCGGGTCAGACGTGTATGCCAACGAAAAGTACGTTCAAAATCAGATCGGTCTCTGCTTTTACGCTGGTGCGCGTTGAGAGCTGGGAGAGCTGGCTGACCAAAACAATCAGCCGCCCATGGGATCCTCCTTCGGAGGCTCGAGGCATCTTTGGAGGCTTCTTGCTAGCTCAGTCGATCCGTTCCGCCCAAGAGACGCTGCCGTTCCCGGACTACTACGTGCATTCACTTCAATCAACCTTTATACGCCAAGGTTCTAAAGACTCTAGACTTGTTCATCATGTCGAGAGAGTTGCAGATGGACGGACATTTGCCACCAGAGTTGTGCGGACCATTCAGAACGACAAGCCCATATTCATGGCATTCATCAGTTTCCAGAAGCACACGACGACGAAAGATCCATCCAACATCTTTGAATATGGGATGAAGATGCCGAGCACGAATGGAAAGTCACCAGAAGACATCGAACCCGGCTACAAAGCGATTAAAAGCTATATGGGTATTCCTCCGAACATCGTGGAGGCCCTGCCGAACCCGTTTGACTGGCGTTTTCTGCCGTACAAAACTACTGCCGACCCGACTAGATTCGAGTCGCTCAGTTTTGTGCGCGCCCCGAAAGTTTCGATTGACACTCAGGCTGTTCATCTCTCTGCGCTAGCATATCTTACAGATATCTGGACCCTATCAGTCCCTCATATGGCCTCAAATGCAGAGTTTGGCAAAATGAAAGGAATACCGGGAATGCAAATCACCTTGAATCACTCAATAGTCTTCCACGACCCGAACGCAAAGGTTGACGATTGGATGGTCTGTCTTAGGACCACTGAATGGGCTGGCGATGGGAGGGTTCTCATTACGCAGAGGTTTTGGAACGTGGAGAATGGGACTCTCTTGTTGTCTTCCACTCAGGAAGGTCTGATGCGATACGCCAGACAGCCCGTGAAGATTTGACCTGAGCATTAGTTTGTAAGGTTATGGGGCCTTGAACCGAATAATTAGAACGTTGCGTCGCTGAATCGTATCTTCAAAAGACAGCTTTTCTACCCTGTTCCTTGCACAGTCGATGTTTTAAGGTTTGCGGGTCGTTGACACAACATGGTAACATAGATTGCAAAGGGGAGTCGGAGATTGTAACGACTTGCCTATGCTCTACCCAAAAATTCGCCAGCTGTAGAAAATTCTTTCCTCAAATCGTAAGAATAAGGGCGTTGCAATTAACTGTGACAGGTTTCCAGCATCGAAAGGAGTTTAATATCGACGTTTGATAGCGTAGGTATCTTAGATAATAACAGTAAAAAGCTTGCGAACTCGGGGGGTGGGGGGTTCTCCTTGACTTGGATTAAGAGTCTACGCTTTCCTAAGATATTTAGTCTGTCTATTATACTAAATCTCACTGAAAACCGAGAGCTACTCCCGTTTTCGGGATAAGAGTTGGGGTGCATATGGCAAAGGCTTGTTCCTCAGCCACTGACCTTACACGTAGAGCAGCCATCAAAGTGCTGCCAAACACCAAAGAACACATCATCAGAACGGGCACCAAGAAGATGGTACGACTGGACACGGTGTTGCCAAACAGTTCTAGATGGACCGTCTTTGTGAGACAAATCCTTAATTGCTCATAAGGGATGTCATAGTTCTGAATAGATTTCGTCGAGTGTAATTTGAAAAGCCCGGGGCAAAATCTTACAATAGCATAACCCAGAAGGCGAGGCAAACAGTACTGAAGACATTTGCAATTATGAAAGAGGAGTTATGAGGGAGATTAGAGGAACCAATGATGTTGAGTAAGGTAACTCAAAATCAAGACGCGGAAGCATCTGCTTGAACAGACGAACGCTACCAGAGCTTCAACAATGGAACCTAGCCAGATATGATAACAGTTCCCTCCTTTCACGCAAGATGAGATAGATCAATTTGCACTGAACATTAACCGAGCTGGCCTGGCCGCTCTACGTCGCTACATCCTGCCCCCTAAGGGCCTCTTACTTTCTTTGCAAACTCGAGACGTTAGCACCAGGGAAGTTCCAATGAAAAATGGTATTCTCGATACGAGAAGTGAAACTAAGATTTCCAACATTCGTCAGTCAAGAAGAAGACAGACCAATTCAATCGCATCAGCCTAGCTACAAGAGGAAACAAGCATGACAGGGGTGGGCAGATACCAGCGGAGTCGGGGCGACAGATGCAATCCGACAAGATTGCACTGACACCAACAAGTCACGAAACAGGCATTTTAATACTCACAGCTTTTCATCAGTAAGCGGACATGAGCATTTAAGGACATCACACTACGAATGGTACCATGGCTACGTGCTGCAGGGTATCCTTCAGATCTTTCATCAAATGAACCGAGCTAGGAGCCCTCAGACAAGCGATATTGAATAGGGGTTCCCCAGAACTGTCAAGCTCCACATATTCATGTTCACTTGTCTCTTGTTGTCTCCTTCACCAGACTTATAAGCGATGCGTCGACTAGTTCTGCTAGAGTCCAGGCTTTTTGAGGGGCCCATCAACTTGGGTTCGGGCCACCAAGTGTTCCTCACCTCGTGGGTGTGGTCAGCGTAATTTGCAGTGCAGAAACTTTGACGGCTGCCGAGAGATTATAGACGAGGAAGACTGACTGCGCAAACTTCACCTATGCAACTCACTCCGGGTTACTGACATGACCCAGAGGGATATATGCACACATTTACAGAGCAGGGTGAACTCTGCCTCAACACGATTTTGACCGAAACGAGATCGAGCAGAGTCTTTGGACCGGTCTGGATCGTATGAATTAGCGAACGGGAACCTGCATCATCTTTCAGCCTTGGACATTTTATGGAAGGGCCTCAACTATTCGGTTCGTATGCGGCAACCCGTTCGTCGTGGGCTCTTCCGGTACCCCGGGTCAGGGGCCTCGTGCCATCAATGCCACAGTCAACAACGACATTCCTCTTACGTCTCCGGCGGATTTCTCGGTGCGTCTCTTATTTACGCGCATTTGCCGCCTTTAACACAGCCTGGATATGACATGTCGCTTCTCTTTGCCAAACTTCAGGTGGCTGTTCACTCATCGCCTGCGCCAACTAGACACAGAAGCCATCCTAGCTCAAACCAAACCCGCTCAGTTCCCGGGCGAGATGGATCTCAACGGCTGCTATCAGGCCGCCAAGATGACAATGCCGGGGTTGCACGTCCGGGGGAAAGAGAGGAACACAAGCTCCCGCTCCGCCCTGATCGCATTTCGCACTTTAACTTCCAAAAGCAGTAAATGCGATCCCTGTGCGTGCATCGTCTCGGTGTGAACTGTGTGGCACTTGGAGGGTGTGCTCATTTACCGTCGGGGCGGAAACCAATCCTAGGTCTTGTTGGGAGTCGTTCTGACGCAAGGGTCCAGTTTGCTTTCTTTCGAACCGACGCCAACGAACCAATCCCGAGAGAAAATACAGCATGGGGTAGGGCCGCGGTCCAACGACAACACTCTCTCGACGACCCGCTGCAGCCCCTCCCGCCAGGCTCGGACTTTCAACGTCAAAACTTGAGATTCTTCCGCTGAGCCCCTGTTGTTAATCACACAAGCCCATTGTTGAAGCAAGAACAATGGATACAGAATGTATACCCACCTGCTATCATGGACCCGGAAGTCCAGGCAGCCAAGCCCGGTAAGAAGCAAACATTGAATGAGGGCCCGCCAGGTGACATGGTTGGAGTTTCTCGGGCCTCTGACCATGGTCAGGGGTCGAAGGAGTCGACGAGATGAAGTGCGCAACTCCGATGGACATAGAACCAATGATGTCCATCTCATTCTGATCGAAAGGTAAGGTGTGATCATGAGTTGGCGTGCGTCTTTCGAGTTGATCACGCCGAGGCTGGTGTCTCGCGCAGTGGCTGCAGGCGCACTGAAATGAGAGTCAACGCAGCATGTGGTGTTCCACATTTCACCTGCCGCCGGCATACACTTGGCAAAATCACACTCCAGGTGTTCACCGGCAATCTCATTGGGATCGGTGCAGGCTTGGATTCTGGGTATTCACGGCAGCCAAGACACATGTTCTCACGGTGCCCGCGATCGTGGTGGTCCTCGATCCCAAAATCCTCTCCTTCGAGCAATGATGGGCAGATTGAGATATGAGCGATAAGTCCGATTGCATCATCATTGACCTCTAATTCTACAACGATCCTCGCACTTTGATTAGATCCATCAACCGTTTTCAATGCCGTTTATCTTGCCAGCCACCGTCCGCTACCACCGCCCAGGGAATTCAAGCTGTTTCTAGTTGTAGGAATCGAACAGCTGCTGGTACTTCTCCCTGTCCGCACTGTTGCCAATCCAGACATCGTTCTTGTCATCCACCACCTCAAAGTGAGCGCCCACGAATGAAGCGACCTGGCCGCCACCGAAGGCAGACTTGTCGATGAAGACGCCTTCATCAGGAAGAACCACCTCAGTGTAGTACGGGTGAGAAATCATAGCAGTGAGATCATCAGGAGAGCGGTAGAGAAACATTGCAACTCCGTCAAACTCAACAGGAACATCAGAGGCAGGCTCAGTTGCACCGGCCTCAGTAGGGAGCACAAGACCTCCAATGCGGACCTGTGAATGGGTAAGCGAGTGCTCAAGACGTGGCCTAGATAGGATAGTGGATGGTGAGAAGTGCATCACGAACCTGTTGGTAACGCGAGATGTTGAAGTAGGACGCCAAGGGAGCGACCTTGGGTGCATGCTGGGTGTACCAGTAGTCCCAGAACTCAGTCTGCGTGTAGTTTGGGTGACGTTTGACGTGGGTCAACATCTGCGTGAGACCGTTTCTCGTGCAGATCGCCACGCTGCTGGCGAAGAGCATGGCGGTAACAGTGAAGGGGACGATGCGAACCATGATGGCGATCAACAGGATAGAGAGAGAACTAGGGGTGTGATGTGGGCAAGATCGAACGGTTGAAGGGTAGATTGCGAAGATTCAGGAGTCGCTGGGTTTATCCGGGACGATCTTGACACAAGAAGAGGACCGTAACGTACCATTTAAGGACTTTCAGATTCAAGGCGGTGCGAATGTATCTGTTGACGTTTGGGTAGGTGGTGTCTCCTTCGGGAGAAGAACTCCGTGAGAATCATAACGGCTGGACTGGAATATTGGATATCCGGCCGGAACCTCTGGATTGGTATTGTTTGCTTCCTCCGGTGAGCCGCAGCTCCCTGCCAGATTCATGCGCAAGGAACATGGCAAGCACTGTCGTCCCATCTGGATTGGCCCAATTTCTCTTCCAGCAAGCAAACACGGTGGACCAGCTTCCCTGGTAGTTGGAACAGGGGTTCTCCGATCTTGCACCAACAGTCTCGTGGACTGCAAGCATTGATAGCCCTACCTATCGGCCGTAAGCTTCTGCAATCTACAAGCCAAGGCAAACCGGTATGACTTTCTGGCTGTTGAGAAGGAGGTCTGGAGTCGAGATCTTGTCTCTTTTGATGAACACAATACGACAGACCCGAGACCCCGGGAATTTGGCTTAATGGTCCCCGATATTGATAACACCACCCAAACGCCCGACTGGTACTCTGACGGCTTGCGAAGTGCTTGGAAAGGAGTTTGCAATCACGAAAGTTGGATATATTACACCCAGCAGATCTCGAACAGACGCACTGTCACAGATTGGTTTGTGCTTCTTCTTCTTCTCCCAAGCTCAACCGGTCTGTCCCTGCCATCTTCAGTCACTTTCAGCCTCTTCTTGGCCGTTCTTAGCAAACTCCTGTACAATCCTTCTCGCTTCTCTCTGCCATTCTTGTCCTACACCGCCGCACTCGCCGCACTCCTTTGGCGACGTGGTCGCCCCGTGGCCCGTTCCGATGGCTATCGAATACCCAGTCACGAATGGCACAACCACAGTGATGTCGCCTCCTGGGGGCTATGTTGTCGACTTTGAGAACCCGCAACGCCAAAGTGTGTTGGAGCATTATCTGGTGTTTGGAATTCTGGGTCCACTCGCTCTTGTATGCTTGGTTCAAAGGTTTTACACCAAGTTAGTGTTTTTGGATGGGCCGAAGATCGATGACGGTGAGCCCGAATTAACTTTCGCTGCCAACGCGTAACTCGAGCTGATCATGATCGCTACTTTTAGCATTGATGCTCATTGCCTGGGTAAGTTTACCAAGACACGAGTTTCCTCCTGTACTTTGTCGCCAGTCACTAATTCACGAGGTCAGATATGTTCCATCGCGATGCAATCTTTACAAACCTGTAGGTCAAAATCTTTTCCCTTCAAGGACTTCAGCTTAGCAAAAGATGCTAGGGTCATGCGCAATTGGGGGCTTGGGTCACCACGCTTGGGAGATGTCCCTTGATGTCTGGGCCAAGCAGGCTCTCGTAAGTCCTTTGAACTCTACAAATGTGGTGGCATCTGCTAATATCCCTGTGTCCTCAGGTCAGCTACATCGTCGCTCCGATATTCATCTGCGCCAACGGGTCAACGAAAGCCTCGCTATTCTTCGCGTATCTCAAGATCTCCCCCCTCCCATGGTATCGTCGAGCCATTACCGCAGGCATCGTCATGGTATTTTGCTACACAGTTGTGATTGCTTCGATGCTCCTATTTGGAACCTGGCCGATTCGTGCAAACTGGGATCCGTATGTTGAGGTTTCGGAAACCCACAGACCACTGAACAGCGCGATGCTTTACATGGCTATTGCTACGTCAAACATTGTGTCCGATGTTGTTCTCTTTTTGATCCCTATTCCAATGGTGATGCGCCTTCAGATGCGCCCTGTTGTCAAAGTTGGCGCATTGATCATGTTTGGCATTGGTTCTCTGTAAGTCTGCTTTTCCGAACCAGGACTATAGCCTCCTTTTGACTCAAATACCAGGACTGTCACGACATCTGTTGTTCGCATGGTTTACCTCCAAGCCATGCTCAAATCCACAGATACGGCTTGGGTTGCCGCGCCGGCCAACGTCTGGTCGTGAGTACCCTTTGTCTTGTCTTTATTTACCATCACGGCGGACCGCTTGCTGACGATTTGAGAACCAGATTCGTCGAAGTGAATTTGTTCATCATCTGCGGTTCGATGCCGACATTACGCAGGTTTTTTAGGTCCATTGCGCCCAAACTCATGGGATCCTCTCACGAGAATTCGCGCGTGAAGCACGCCGGACCATCCAACTCTTCTCGCGGGCCTCGAAGCGAGTATTCGCAGTTCGACACTCATTCCCACTACGATGTTGAGATGAACAGCATGTCGAGCCAACAAGTGATCTTAGAAGAAGACAAAAGCGCAGTGCGCCATGCAAACTTCGAAGTCAAATCACAGTAATACTAGTATACGGCTATTGATGTGTAGTTTGGAGATGGAGGAGCTAGCGTTTCTTTTTCTCCCATGATGTACTGGGCGGCTATGCGTATGATGGTAATTTGCATATTGATTGGAAGGGATATAGAGCAACTCAGACTCGTTGTCGAGCCTCACGGGCAGGGAATGAATAAGCGTATGTTTCCGGTGTGTGACACGGAAAAGTCAGCGATGCATTTTGAACCAAAACACTCTTTCTCTTACTCCAGTTCCTTCGCCATTGCTGTGAATAGCGATTCCGTTGTTCTCCGGGTCTCTTCAAGAACGATCAGCGCTCATCGCCATGAACTGACTATTCCTAGTTGAAGGTCAACGCTTCCCTTTCTTTCTCAAGCATGAACATGTGCTGATGTGCCAAAGGACCTCGCATTGGCCCCCAATCGATCGACATACGTAAGCATTGCCCCCGATCGGAAATGCCCCGGATTGGCCGGGGATTCAGCCCGATAAAGTGGGCCACCCCGGATCATGCCGATCACCAAGTTCGGCCGAGCGCCGAAGAGCATGGATTTCTTCGGCTGGGCAACGAAAGTAGAAACTCCGTTAATGAACCTTTTTGGGGCTGTTCATAATGATATCACATTGGGTGTCTGCGTGATAGCTTCCCAAATGCCATCCATAAGTCAAAACCACAGCGCTCTAGTTATGTTGATTCTTTCGTCTTACCACAGCAATGCGTTGCCTTCATGAACTTACATGTAACGAGCGGCTTATATCGGGGAGGCTCTCGATGATCTGATCGAACACTCGTCTCGTTAAATGCACCGGCTTGAGCCCCATTTTCACCCTTCTAGTCAATGCATTTGCTCATCTCCTTATCATTTTCGACCGAGGATTGGGTCCCTCCGCCTCCGTCTCTCGCCCCACCTCCGCAAAAAGGCCTTTCTGTGGTGTCTCTGACTTTCGTTCGATGGCTTATCTCATAGAGTTACGGTATCTGGGCGAATACTTGAGAGTATTTCCAGCCAACCTATCGTCGTCGTCGTCGTCGTCTTCGTATTTATTACTGCTGTTGTCCTATTGTCACTATGTGGGCGAATAGCAAGTCATTTCAGAAGTCGAAGAATGTTCAGGCATCGATCGCAACGTGGACCGATTCAGTTGGATAATTCGGATGCAACTGTGGATAAGCTAAGGTAGGTACGGATATTATGAACCGTATTCTTAATGAAATTGTACCACTTATGTGAGTATTGCTTAGGTAGTTACTTGGCCCAACCGTGTTTTGTGCATCACAAGCATGAGCCACTTGCACCATATTTGCCAAGTCTTTGAGATGCGTTTCCACCAATCAAGCAATAGACCTGCTCTTGCCGAGATATCTGCATTATTTTCATGCTACTGTCCCCAACCGCCATGTGTGGCTTGATCGTACCTTGCACAAATCAGGACAAAGATCGAAAAAATACGAAAAAAAAGAAACTGCCTGGAGTTGACAGTGGGACTCTCTCGTCCGTGCCTCTGACCCGCATTTACCCGCCGCGATCCCGCACAGCTTGGCCAATTTACCTGCGTCCGTGTTGGAATGGATGGCTGCGAAGATCAAAAGGCATGGATCCATGGGTGGCCGCTTACCAGTAGCTTACAACCCTGCTGACGACTGACTCTTCTGTTGAACCGAAACATCCGACTCGCTCGTTCTTCGTGGAACTTTAACAGACAACCGAAAGTGTTTTACTGCTTCTTCCGCCGTTGAATCGGGAACTTCGCCGGGGTAAACCTGCTGCTTTAGCCAGTCCACCGTGTCAATCTGCCTATCACACTCTGTGATGCACTAATTCCCAAAACACCTGCTTCTTTTGCAACTGCATGGCCAAAAAGAAAGCAGCCATGGCAAAATTGATAGCTGCCAGTGTCCTATTCAGAGTGATCAAACCTGTCCACCACAAAACTCGCAAGCATGATACCAAAATGGTGAATCCTCCGCCAACATCAACCCACATAAACCCCATTACAGCTTGCATAGTCTGTGAGGCACATCTGCAGCGGCCCCAGTATTAGATGACTGCATTGGTCCATCACTCCTTGTTCCAAACTGGAGATAACGTGATTCCGCACTTCGTACCTTTGACTTCTCGGTCCACACACTTTTCTTCCGTGATTCGCAACCCAGCTGGATCCTTTGGATTTGTAGCCGCTCAATTTCCATCATCGCTCTACCAATGGGAGCAGATAAAACTCTATTGCCACCCCCTTGCGACACGAGTCCTTTGCTTGACCAACGCCGGCATCATCCCAGGTCGGTTCCAAGTGTTCGTACCTGCAGTTCTGCAGCTCTTAGCCTGAGACAGGAGATGAAGCCCCCAAAGCTAGATGTATCCAATGTAATGCCTAAGCGATGCCATCAGTTGTGAGGACGGCGTTCGCCTGAGGTGCCGACTAGCCATGCCATTGAAAAAGTTAAATCGAAACGTACTCGCTGCGAGTTTCTTGTGCTTACCAGTTCGGCTCGTATATCTCCCATGTGCCATCCGACCTTGACACACATGTTTTCTGAGCACATTCTCGACACCCTCTGAGTCCGAAGGCCACCCATCATGGCGGGTGTCGCAAAAGAGGCCGTTGTGGTAAGTCAGCCCTATCCGCACTCCGCACGTGCATCCCCAGATCTGCGTGTTTGCTACATCGTTTGCTTGCTAACGCCAGACACGGGCCAGCCCATTGAGGCCACCCTGCTAAGCCTAGCTATCATTTTCGTTTTTGCGCGTCTTTTTCTTCGACTTGTCCGACAGCGTCAAAAGCTCACTCTCAGCGATTGGATTCTGATTGCGTCTCTATGCGATGCCATTGCCTTATTCACAACCGATACGATGGCGTACAACCTGGGTGGCATGGACGAGTACGACCCGAAAGCACCAGAGCCACCCGTGACAGACCAAATCAAGTTGATGAAGGTTTCGTTCGCAGGCAATTACTTTTACGACACCGGCATTTACATACCGAAGTTGGCCATGTTGGCATTCTATTTCAAGCTCATTCCCAAGACGATGCCACTGCTGCGAAAGGCCCTCTACGGAGTCAGCGCTTTGACGTTGACCTTCGCCGTAACGACGTGTTTTTTGGACACCTTTTGGTGTGGTTCAAATGTGTCGGTCAATTGGGATCTCAAGGGTACTTGCAGTACTTTCGATTCCAAGGACGTCTTTCGAATTGACTGGGTCTTGAACTTCATATCAGATCTCCTGAGTAAGTCGCCAGGATCTCCGTCTCTACACTATGTTTCTGTATCCAGTCACTGACAGAATACCAACAGTTTTTGCGATCCCATTTCCCCTCCTACATGGCCTTCAACTTAGCAGGCGCTACATCATTGGATTGATCGCCACGTTCTCGACGGGCATCATCACGATCGGGGCAAGCGTAGGCCGGTTTGCAACCGTGGAGTCTATCAAAGCGTGGACCAATGTTTGTAAGTTTTTAACAAGCCCGATAACACGTTGAGATGTTGTGTTGACAAGGAATCAGACGTGCTTTCCATGACAGAGGTATCAGCCGCCATTCTGGTCGTGTCCTTGCCTGCACTCAAATCGCTCCTCCACCGTCGGGGGCTCAGCACATCAAAGTACGGAACAGCCCAGTCGGGCTCTGCGGGTCTGGGATACAGCAAGCATCCAACGGCCAATACCCACTTTAAGCTTTCTTCGGGGAGAGATCCGTACACGGCAACAACTCGCGTGGCCGCCGAAAACGAGTCTGGGAGTGAGGTGGAACTCAACACTCTCAAGCGATCGGACGTGATTTACAAGTCGGAACGCGTTAGCGTGACCTACCAGCGACGCGAGGACGGAGAAGGAGATGAAGCCAAGGCCGGGCCCAGATACTAGTTAATCACGCATGAAGGATTTTGATGGTCTAAGAATCATTTCAGGACCTGGAGTCCGACTGGAAGAAAAACGTTTCTGTGAGGTACCAAATACAAAATCATTTATATGAGTGGAGAAATCTGTACAGAGTATGCTCTGGTGAACTTTTGAAGACGCCCTGCGCGAGAGACGGAACCAACAGGATAGCCAACAGGGGGGCCAAAAAGCGCAAGGCCTGGAGCCACAGCATGCGGGAATCGCCCGGGCCCGCCGGTCCGAACGGAAGAGAACCGAACGACCAATGGCCGGCTTTATTTGGGTGGGAAACGATGCCCAATTGAGGCTCGCTTCGACCGCGTATCTGCGAATATACGGCACAGTCGCACAGAGAAATTGGGCAATCCTACCTCAACCCGTAAACCTACAGATATTAGAAACCAACCACCATGTCCTGACACACCAGAGGGGCAAAAAGGGAGAATAAGAAATAAAAAAGGGTCCTGGGCTGATTTATGCACCAACGGGTGGCGCTCTTTCGTGCAGAGTCTGCAGAGTTACTGGTGCGCCTGCCGATGTTGGCGAGATGCTCACCATCATCGGTCGCAACAGTCGATTAAGCCTCCTGGTCTCCGCTTCCCCCTTGTTGCAGACTCAACCTTGCCAAATCCTCGGCGCATCCAACCGAGAAGAGTCGTTTTGATCCTGGGCCAATAGAATATTTCCCATGCATAACATGCTTACAGAGCTTTCCGACATTCACCGCCAGCGGACATTTTCTCCGTACCGTCCGGCGTTATATTGGATCGCAGTCCCGCCTGTCTCAAAACTCTGAGCGTGATGGTACTCGCAGTGTCAAGTTTCTTTTCCTCTCTGTCGTCCGTGATTTGAGGCATCCCAGACAAGATGGCGTATTTCATTGACGGAAAGGATTGCATGGTAAGTTGACCTTACCCACGCGGGTCACAAACATTTTTCTCACTCTAACCACTCACATCCAGATATCCGAATGGATTCTGCTGGCGGTTTCCTATGTCTTCGTTGGCCTCCGTATCTATGCCCGCCTCTTTCGCCTCCGTGAAAAGCTAGCGGTATCGGACTGGATTTTGATCCTGTCGGCGATCAACGCTCTCGGTCTTATCATTTGCGATACCCTGACCTACCAACTTGGTGTTATGGACGACTGGGCCCCGTCTGTTGCGTTGTCCAAAGTAAGTATTGCGAGCCACCAGCCAGTCTGTGCTTTCAGCTTTGCTGACTTTTGGTAAAGATCTCTTTCGCCTCCAACTATTTCTACGATGTCGGAATGGGTTTCCCGAAGATGAGCATGCTGGCGTTCTACTGGGCTTATTTCCCCGCGGAGACCAGCCCCATCATGCGCAAGGCTCTTTGGGGCATCACCGCCTTCGTCGGCATCTCATACATGGCAATTCTCTGGGACGATACCTTCTTCTGTGGCAAGAATGTCTCCGTTCAGTGGTCGCAGGAAGACGGTGCTTGCAGCGTCTTTTACGCTCCCGAGCCCTTCATCCTCAACTTCACGCTGAACCTTGCCTGCTACCTGGCAGGTACGCGAGTTCCATTTCCTCTGTTTCAGGAAATCATCGGGACATACGTGGATGCTGACCAGACACCCATTTAGTTTACGCTCTCCCACTTGCCCTCTTGATCCAGGGTGTTCTTCCGGCCTCGAAGGGTCTTACCCTGACTTTCGTCCTCGGTACCTTGACCATCTTCACTACGATTGTCCGTTTTATCACGCTCAAGGTTGGCACAGGTCAAGAGAACCTTGTTTGTAAGTGAACTCAGGCTCCAAGCAATGTCTTCCGTCTTTCAAAATACGTCTAACAATTACAAAACAGACCCCATGAGCATGGTAGAGATGACTCTTGCCATCACTGTTGTTGTCCTTCCCGGGTTGAAGCCTTTGATCGATCGTTCTTCGAAGCGAGAGTCCTCCGTAGATACCGTCGAGGTCACGAATCAGGACAAGACATTTTCATGAAAAGATGCAACGAGATGGGACTGGTTGCGATACTTCGAAGGGTGCCTCTGATTTGAAAATCAGTGGCCAGACCAGAGAGTTGCACATTTTGTTCTCATGAAAGCAAGTTTATTCCCTGGCTGTGAAGAGTTACCTATGGACTACTTTGAAGGCTCGGAAACAACCTTTGCCGGCATGATGGCAACTCACATGCGTTAGATAGTGATGGGCAAATAGTGAAATTTTAATGCTACTTCTAGAGTGTCTAATTCCTGGTCGTGACTTGTGAGTTTTGTTCAATGGTTTAGTTGATATGGTATGTCAATATTTCCTTGCGAGTAGACATTTGCCGGGTTGCCAAATGATTATGACAGTTACCTTAGTAACGTTGAAACCACGAGATGCCTTGCATGCACTCCTTCATTCTTTTGTATGGGCTCAGAGTCTTCCGTTCAGTTTCTTTTCTTTGAACAGAACGAATACCAACCGGCCATTTTTATTTCCATTCTTATTTCACCATCAACCTAAAGCGCACGCGCTTGTCGATCTTTTGTTCCTAGAACACTTCTCACTTGTCTCCCATTCTTATTTTTCTCGAAGTTTTATTTGACATTCGCCCTTATCGGGCTCTCTGCACATGGCTCCGGACAGCCGACTGCATCCGGCCGGTCTCCCGGGTCCGGAGTCGGTCCCACTTCGAACTCGGCCAGCTGTCGGTGCCGAGTGAAGTCTAAAATCTACCGGTTGCCGCCGAAGAGAAACGGCAATGTCGGCAGACTTACACTGTACGGTTTTCATAAAAAGGTAAAGGCACAGAAGAGCACGAGCTGTATTGCGACATGAAGACTTTCGGGATGTTGGTACCACGCCTCGGGCTCATTATCACTGAAATTCACGGTGTAGACATTTCCGCTGAGCGTCCTGACTTCCCGCACAGCTGCTTCGTGATAACAAATGTTCACAACATCTTCTAATGACACATCAGGACTACTTTATAAGTACGATCGCTAGTAAACCCACACAATGTCGGTCAAATTATTGTGTGTACACGCCGCGCTAGATCCTCCGGTGAATCTTCACATTTTTACCAAATCAATGAACGTGACCTATTCTTCCCAGGCAAGGACCTCCGGACTGCCTTTACAACGTATGGTCTTCCCGTCGGGCGACTTAAGCCCGAAGTCAACGCGGCAGCATTTTCGTGGCCTAGCTGCGAAGTCAGGCAGGTACCTAAATTCAAGAACGGCTAGGTACACACAATAACATGTCAGTGACAAGGCTCGACTTACCATAGCCTTCTTCGGGAGAGTTCGGCATGCCGACTGAGTCTCGGGCTACCATGTATGCCAAAAGCTTCGTCCCAAATATCCCTCTTCCCTGGCCGGCATCTAAGGGGCTAGGCAGACACCTTGCGACCTGCTAGCGAGAATTTCTCCGCTGGTAAGATGTCTTTCCTGTCTTTATTCTGAGACTCATTTTAGCTATGTCCTATTAGCGACTTCAACATCACCGTTGTCTAAAAGTACACATGATTAACCCATGATGTTGTTACGGTCAGCTATCCGACAGTAGGGTCTGCTAACAGAAGCTGGGGATTGATACGTAGTAACAGTACACTAGATCGTAGGTCGTGAGCTATATCGTAGATCAGTAGTCAGAGGCTAAGGTGATTAGTCTTAGACTTAATAAGTATTTACAGTGAAGGTAAGCTGAAAGTATCTGGAGATAAATATAAAGTTAATTACTGAAGAGCTATAGAAGTCTGACTATAAGCTAGGCTCAGGTTATACTATATATAAGTCCTGAATAGTACCCTTTGTCTAGTTACAGGTGATCACCTAGGTATATAAGGTGATTACGATCAGTTAGTATTGCTAACTAATTACTAAGCGCTTCCTGACGCGCCCTACTGATCGTTCCTTATCTTATCGTCACGTGACTTATACTATAGTTCTTCTGTTTCTAAGTGAGTTCCTGTTGTTCCTATGTTCCTGTAGTATAAATGTCCTGTTATAGCTGCCTGACGCCTAAGTAGGTTATTCAGCTGTTATCCTTGTTTACAGGTTATAATATCAGGTCCCTTCTCTAAAGGTTTTGTCTTTAAGACCTATTATAAGTAGGTTATTAGTCTTAGGTTAGGGATCTAGTAATTATACTTTCTGATTTACTTATAATACTGATATTGTATTAGGTTATATTTAAAAGTTAAAATTAAATTCTATATCTACTCTTTGTTATTGTAACTATACGCTTTATATTACTGAACTTAGTTTTGTTATTGATATACTTTGTTTATACTGTTATTTATCGGGGAAATACTATAAGCTGCTTCTAGGAGGTGAAGTTTATAGTAAGTATACTTATTTAGAGTAGTTTTATAACATAGCTAAGGATACTATATATACTTATAGGTTTTCTTGTTTAGTTAGTGTCTAGGTTTAGCTGACTATATATAGTAGATCGTTTGTTAGATAAGGCAGCTTATCTTAAAGATATTAAGGTAGCTAAAGAAGAGGTATTAAGGAAAAAGGCTACTACTTTATATACTATATAGGCTGAGTTAGACGAGTTTATAGTATAGTTAGATTATTTAAGGAAATAGAAAAGGATAGTGTTTTGTAAAGGTTGCGAGGTTACTAAAGAAGAACTAGTAGCGTCTTCTATATTAGAGGTTTAGTTTATAGGTAGTTTTAGTATAATAAACTTAGATACTATTCTAAGTAGTTAGAACTCTAGTACTTTGAACTTTCTCTTAGGGGAGTCTTAGCTAGTTTCTAGTGTTCTTAGGTAAATAAATAGTTTTCTTTATTATAGTCTGTCTATTTTTATTAGTAGTCTAATATATCTATATAGGTATTTAATATGTAGGTAGCTAGTAGTATTTGTTAGGGGTAGTGTTACTAGTACTACTAGTATTATTTCTCGTTCTTAGTGTTATTATTAGTAGGTTATAAGCTTATCCTTTATATTAGTAATATTCTTAGCTAGTTTCTATATATTATCTTTATAACTATATCCTTTCTATTTAATGAGGTACTAGTATCTTTCTAGTTCTTTAAGGTGGTTAATAATTTGTTCGACTTTATACTCTAGTTTATTATTTTCTATAATAATAAGGTTATTTGTTTATAATCTTTATAGTACTAGTTTAAGTAGTAAGATATAAAATATTAGGAAATATTTTATTGTGTTAAGTAGATTAAGTTTATAGTTAACTAGTGAGATTTTTTAGAGAATTTTAAAAGGTCTGAGTTTCTTGAAATCTAGTTTATTATTTAGTTGTTTTGTTTTAATGTTTTGCTGTATAAGATAGGTGCTATCTCTCTCTTTTAAGGTTAATCCCTTAATTCTTTGTTTATTACTGAAATATATTATTTATTGTTATATAAATTTGAGTTCTTTGTATACGTTGTCTTAGATATCTTTGATCTATCTAATTGTAGTAACAGCTTTTAGTGCTGCTAGGCTAGGTTATAGTTCTCTATAAGTAGTTAGTTTGAATCTATAGTTAAGGTAGAAAGGGGATTCTTTAGTGCTTTCTCTTACTGCGCTGTTATAGGTGAATTAGGCTATTAATAGTAATACTACTTAATTATCTTAGTTATAATTAATATAGGTATAGAGGTAGGTTTTAAGGATCTAGTTGATTTATTCTGTTTGTTTGTTAGTTTACAGGTGAAAAGCAGTAGATATTGCTTGTTTAATGCTAAGTTGTGATATAATTAACTTTTAGAATTTAGAGGTGAAGATCTTATCTCTATTTAATACTATTTCCTTAGATATTCTGTGGTTAGTAATAATATACTTAAGGAATATATAGGCGAATTCTTTAGTATTACTTGCTTCTTTATATAGGATGAAGTAGGTATACTTTATAAGTTTATTAATAATAATAAGAATACTGTTATAGTAGACTTCTATAAGGGGTTCTTAAGACTTTAGTAGTTTAATAATGAAGTTAAGGGATATAGAGTGCTAGGCAGTTTATAGCATAGGTAAAGGTTATAATAATCTATAAGGTTAGTGTTAGGCTAGTTTGCTTTTCAGGCAAACTTTGTAATTCTTAATTACTATTATAATATATTCTCTAGTGACTTTTTCTCTATATTATTATTATAGTTGTTTTTAGGTCTTTATAATTCCTTAGTAACTATATACTAGTAGGCTGTAGAATTCTCTAATAGTTTTATTATCTAGTTTACTAAGTAGACTAGCTATAGATTGTCTGGTTATTATAAGAGCTTTTATAGTAGGTATAAAGTCTCTGTTATTATTATGTTTAAGAATTACCTAGGTTTCTTTTAGTATTAGGATATTATAGTCTAGTTATTAGCTAAGAGTATTAGCTCTACTATTCTCTAATCCTTTCTAATAAATAATTTAGAAGTTAAATTCTGAGAGGAATTCTAACTATCTGATTTATTATTTATTAAGTTCCTTTAAAGTAGTGAAGTATACTAGGTTTTTATAATTAGTGTATATAAGTACTTAGTAAATAGTTTCTGAAAGTAAAAGTCTCTATTCTTTAAAGGCTTTAATAATTACTATAAGTTCTTTATTATAGATCTAGTAGTTAAGTTCTAGTCTATAGAGCTTATATAAGAAGAAAGTATAGGAGTATAGACGTTTTTCTAAGTCTCTCTAAGATAGTTATACTTTAAAGGCGAAGTCTAAGGTATCTATTTTAACTTTAAACTATTCTTCTAGGTTTAGGATTATTAGGACTAGTTTACTAGTAATATAGTTTTTAATAGTCTAGAAAGCTATATTCTAAGCTTCTTTCTATTTAAATAGTTAATCTTTATAGCTAAAGTCTATAAGAAATGTATTGATTTTTCTATAGAGTCTAATAAATTTTCAGTAGAAGTTAATAAATCTAAGAAATCCTTAGACCTCTTTAAGGTTAGTTAGTATTAGCTATTCTTATATAGCTTAGACTTTCTTTTTTAATATACTAATATATCTAGGAGTAATTATAAATCTAAGGTATTCTACTTCCTAGGTATAGAATATACTTTTCTCTAGTTTAACTAAGAGCTTAGCGTTTTAGAAGGCTTAGAGTATAAGGTATATATACTCTTTATACTATTCTATTATTATAGAGAAGATAAGGATATTATTAAAGTAGATAACTATAAAGATATCTATAAATTTCCTAAGAACTTAGTTAATTATATTCTAGAAAGTAGCTAAGGCGTTAGTAAGACTGAAAGGTATAATAAGGTTTTGAAATATCTTTTATGTATTCTAAAAGTAGTTTTCTATTCTTTTTCTTTCTTTATTTAGATGAGGTTATAGGTACTTTTAAGGTTTAGTACTATAAAGTAGTTAGCTTTATAGAGGAGTTATTATAGTTTATTAATTAAAGGTAATAGGTATTAGTTTTTAATTATTATTTTATTAAGTATCTAGTAATTAATATATAGTTATAGTTTACTGTTCTTCTTTAGTATAAATAGGATTAAGCTTCTTATTAGTAATGTTAATTCTCTGATATAGCTTTTTTTAAGGTTTTTATTAAGGTATTTATTAAAGGCTTCTATTTCTATTAGGTTAAGTCTATAAATTTTATTGAATTTAGGCTTTATCCCTTCTTTTATAGGGATTTTATAATTGAAATTTATATGTTTAGGTAGTCTGGTTTCTAGTTCGGCTATAAAGAGTTTCTTATAAATTCTGTATTTTTCTAGGATAGATAGAAGTAGATCGTTCTTTTGTTTAAGATCTATTATCTTTAATAGTTATAAGATAGCTTCTTTTGCTTTAAGGTAGTAGATATATTGTTTTACTATTCTTTAGTAGGTAAATCTGTTTGAGGCCTAGGTTTTATAAGGCTACTTAAGGACTAGATCGTTATTATCCTAATAGAGTTAGCCTGTTCTCTAATCTATCCGTAGGTTGTTCTTCTCAAGCTATAGCATTCCTAATATAATGTTGTATATATTAAGTTTAGTAATATTAAATTAGAGTTGTTTGTTTTGATCTAGGTAACTTATCTCGAGGGGTATAGTCTTATTTTTAATAGTTCCTCCTTTATACTAGACTTATTCTCCTTCTATATTGCTAAGCTAGTATATATATTTCTTTCTTTACTATAGTAGTTATAATTTATTTACTGTTTAGGGTGATATAAAGTTTATTTCAGCTCTGCTATTAATAAGCGCGATAGTTATAGTGTTGTTAATAGTAACTGCAAGCTGTAGGTATACCTTCTAGTCTAGGGACGCTAGATATATAGACCTTGTTATTATTGCCTGTCTTAGTCCTTCGTCGGTAAGTAAGTCTAGTTTTTTAACTGCCCTAGTTATCTAGGGTAGGTGATTTGTTTTCCTTTCTGTTATGCCTTGGTGAGGCGGTTCTCCTGGAATTAGAGCCTTAGGAGGCTTAATCCTTCTTGCAGAAGTCTATAGGCCTTAGCCTTCTGAGTTATATATATAAAGCATTCGTCTTTTCGGCATTCTTCCTATTTTATTGCATTGTTGTGTTAGTATCTTATGGAGTATTATAGGCTTAGGCCGAAGGTTGCTACGTTATTGCTGAATATAGTTATAGTCTATCTAACTATAGTAGTTTAGGTGTAAGTATTCTGAATAGGGTTCTTATTATGTTTTCTAGGGTAGAACTAGTACTTATATTTGTCTCTGAGGTATTCCTTGCATTTGTCGAAGAAGTATTATAGCTAGAAGAGGTTTTAGTAGTTATAGTAGTTATATTTAAGTGCGGGGTGATCCTCTGTGTAAAGCTTTAGAGTGTAGTCCTTATCTCTCTGGTTTACTAGAATGCTATAGAAGTGTTGCTACTAGTTATTGCAATTTATATTAATTATTTAGTGTTAGAGAAGCTGTTAGATTTCTTCCTTATTATTAGATTCCTCTTTAGGGCTAGTGTTATCTATACTAGGGGTGAACCTATAAGTAATTTCTGCCTGAGCATACTAGCAAGCAACGTTATGAGGTTTGTCTAAGCTATAAAGGGAACTCTCTCCTTCTCTGAAAGTCTAATTACTAGTGAGACTGAAGATCTATTATTTAGTTAAGGGGTTGTGTTAGTGTTTAAGTTCTTCGTTAAATTCTTCCTTAACCTGTTCTTTAAGTTCTTAGTTAATTTGCTTGATTCTAGTAGGGTTTCTATATGCGTTTCTTTATTGTTTAAGGTGTACTATTAGGACACTAATTTAGCAACGCTATATAATATTATCTGGTTCCTCTTATACCTGTTATAGCTGAAGTGTTTATACTACTTCGAGGCGTAGGATCTGTTGTTTATTATTATATATAACCTGTTGTCTTGTTTCATGCTAACGGATCTGGTCTATTTCTTGCTAGACTTAGGCTTCTAATTCTTGGATTGTTCGTTAGGTTTCTGTGTTATAACCTATAATGTTATAGTTAGCTGTGTTGAGTTGTTAGATGCGAAGTATTTCGTCGAGTTGTTTGGTGGTCTTTCTGATCAGCTTGCTATTAGCTTGGGAAGCTATTATAAGGGTCTTTATCTTGACTTCTGGAATAGTTATGTTATAACCTGTTCTTCTGCAGTCTGGGTTACTGGGCTAGTATCCTGTGGCTTCCTTATTGCTGTGGTAGGTGAAGCATTTGTTGTTATAGCATCCGGTCTATGACAGGGATACGTGAGGTGTTTTAGTTACTATGCTGACTTGCTTAGTTCGTTTGAGTATAGGTTTCCAGCTAAGTTTCTTAGGTTATCTGCAGTCTTTAGCAATATGTCCTATTTTTTTGCAGTTATAGCACTTAGGGTTCCATAGTTTCTTGCCGTTGCTTTTAGTAGTAATACTGAGGTCTATAGGTCTGCTGTGTTATCTATAAGAAGTGCTTTATTAAGTGTTGTTCTAGTTATTGCAGGGTTTGTTATTGTTCCGCTGGTTGTTAAACTTGTTTTGAGGTTGCTATTAGTACTTACGTCCTGAGTTTGGATTTTATCGTTTGTTTCCTCGTTCCCTTTATTGCTTATAGAGGTAGTTGTTAATTTTAATAGTAAGTTCGGTATATTAGAGGAAGTCTTCTGGTTAATTAATCTTAATAATCTCATCTTTAACTTCATCCTTAAGTCCTTAATAGAATATAAAGATCTTAGTCTCTTTAGTGAGGTTAAGTTAGACGCTAAGTTGTCTGAAGTTAGTAGAGTAGTCTTTAGTAGACTTAGTCTATCTAAGCTAGGCAAGGTTATGCTTAGCTTGTTGTTTTTTATTAGGGTCCTGGAAAAGTGACCTAAATATATCTTCAAATCCTTGGAAATTAGTATAGATATTGCAGGTTTCTGTGGAGCACTTATCGAGGGTTTCGTACTTAAGGTATTCTTCCTAGATTAGTTCAAACTATTTAAAGGCTCTCCCTCTGAGGTAAGTAGCTACGTGCATTACTTTCTCGGTTTTGTTAGTAAAGTCTCTATAGTAGAAGTTCTAGTAGTTCTTAACCTAGATTAGAAATCCCTTAAGAGTTCCTAGGGTTCCGTTATATATAACTAGGGCACTGAGCTTAAGCTTCTGTTATCCTCCTGTAGGGGTAGTAATGCTATTAGCAGCAGCCTAGAGAGTATTAACTTCGTTCTAGAGTTCCTATATAAGGGGGTTATTACCTTATCCTCCTAGGCGTACGATTTCGTTTTCAAGGTTCTGAAATTATTAGGGTCTATTACTAAGTTCTTAGATCATATTTTTAAGGCTTTAGAGTTTATTAGCTGTTTCGTTATATATAGTTTATATCTTAGCTATATTATTATCTCCTTTCTTAACTCAGGCTTAGAGCTTATTATAAGTTTCCTTTTTAAGGGTGACTTTGTTATCTAAGTCTATAGCTATCAGGGCTTCTTTAAGTTCCTTAGCTAGGTTTCTAACTAGCTGTTTAGAGGAAGAAGAGCTTCCCAGGGTAGGTGACTTAGCGGAGGTATAAGAGGATATCTTATCTATACTATTAGTAGGTCTTAATAGTTAACTTACTGAATAGGAGCAATCAAAGTGTTATAGTCAGCTATCTAATAGTAGGGTCTGCTAACAGAAGCTAGGGATTAATATATAGTAATAGTATACTAGGGTTCTAGTCTAGGTTATAGGTTGTAGGCTATATCGTAGATCAGTAGTCAGAGGCTAAGGTGATCAGTCTTAGACTTAACAAGTATTCGCAGTAAAGGTAAGCTGAAAATATCCTGAGGATAAATATAAAGTTGATTACTGAAGAGCTATAGAAGTCGGACTATAAGCTAGACTCAGGCTATACTATATATAAGTCCGAACAGTACCCTTTGTCTAGTTACAGGTGATCACCTAGGTGTATGAGGTGATCGCGATCAGTTAGCTTTATCAACTGATCACTAAGCGCTTCCTGACGCGCCCCACTAATCGTTCCTTATCTTATCGTCACGTGACTTATACCATAGTTCTTCCGTTTCCGAGTGAGTTCCTGTTGTTCCCGTGTTCCTGCAGTACAAATGTCCTGTCATAGCCGCCCGACGCCCAAGTGGGTTGTTCAGCTGTTATCCTTGTTTACGGGTCGTAACAGATGTCTAGACCAACTTTACAGCTGGTTAGGCTGACTCGCCATAATGATACTGCTGGTCACGTTGCGGTCTCATGCGAATGTACGACCGAAGTAGGATCATAGCGCGTATTATTTCGCAGCGATTGTCATCACAGTGATGATCTGTGCTTTACTGGTCAACACGAAGCAAACAATTAGACGCAGCCTGCCCGGCTAGGTCAGGGTCTTCATACACTCACCGAACGTTCCAGCCATTCGGTCCAGCCCCAGAGATTCTAGACTCTTGGTGTATCATATGATCCGCCATTAACCTTTTCGGGCAGCAGATCCGATTTACGTCTAGCTTAGGATATCTTTCCGTTAAATGATGGAGAGGCAGCATTTCATAGATTGAAAGGGGCGCATTTGAGAACCTCGTTGTCCAGCTCGACAAGGATAGCTGACTGTGGCTCGGGCTTTGTTGGTGCACGGCCACGGAGGCGCTCGCTCTGTCCCCGGGACCCTAGACATGAGAAATATGAGGAGCCCCAAAGGAGCCGCATCTGAGTCATGAGTTTGGAGCAAAGTGGGATAAGCAAAAGGACCTACTACTTTACACTAGTAGGGTCCAATTTGAATCTGGGGTTGCCAACACAGTGGGTTGGATGGTATCATCCTTCGTTATGGATACGAGGCTGGCATGTGTGGTGGTCCCAGAGCACGTGTATGCGATTCTTGACTCATGGGGGGGTTTCCACATAGCTACACAGCAAATAGAACCAGCATGCAGAAGATTGGGATATCACATCTCAAGTCTAGTCACATGAAGTGATATTTAGTAGATATCCACCTATTCTGCTTGCTTCACCGCTTGACGTGGCGATAGTAACATGTCTCCTAGAGCTGGTATAGACTTCCGAACGCGATAGCGACAAAGATTTCATGATTGGCTCGTAAATGCCTCTAATTTGTACTTAGCGGCATTTTACCCTGGGGAGTGATTTTTCAAGATCAAGTACGCGATGATGTTAGTCATGATGCTGGCATTCGCCACTCTATCGCGAAATGAGAGGCATGTACATTTTCTCTATCGCTCATGATCCTAGGGGCTGAGAGCTATGACCGTTCGTACGAAAAGTCACGGCAAATATTCGTACTTTCCGATCTCCGTTGAACTCCACGGTCCACTGGAAGCACGTGTCGAAATCATCCTGAATCAAGTCCCAGATGGTGGGTACATGGCTCCGTTTGCGCCCTGCCTCCATCACAGAATACAGCAGATAGAGTTCAATGCCCGACTCTCTATGGACGCGGGGTTTGAATCCGAGCACGGTGCTTAAGCAGGTCCGGCGAGAAGCTTAGATGGTGGCCCTGAGAATGACAACAGTTTGTGACAATAAGCTCCCGTTACCCCATCTTGGGAGCTAGATGTGGTCCCGACCCATCAAGCCACCCACTTCACGACTCGCAATGCCTGCTTTCACCGCCGGCGGCCGGAATTCTCGGAGTCGAAAACGAGAATATCATGAGGCGCAAGATGCTGCCTCGGAGAGATTCCCGGGAATGCACACCCACAAAGTCGATGTAGGTCCCGCGGAAGCCGCACCCTCCAGGTAATCCACTGCTGTCGACATAGGTTCGTTGTAGGGTTATATGAGTCGAACCAGGTGGTGTTCTGATGACCAATGACATCGACCATCGTCATCACGGTTTTTGGAACAATACTGGACATGAAACTATTGCAGGGAGATTGTGAGCAAGATAGGTAGTACGGCGTAAGGTTCCGAGGACACGGAAAAGGTACGGACGGCTTGTTCAGCGCCTCTGCGCGAATGCCTAAAGGGGATACCTTGTGAAACTTAATCAAAGGTATTGCGTTGTACAGGGGTACTCCCAACTCTGAACCGATGGAGCTGAAATAAACAAGGCAATGCTGATTGGTGGAGGAAATTAGGATCACCTGTTGTCTCCAATGTTCCCCAGATGCTGTTAATTCGCAATGGAGACAAAGCGGAAGTTTCCTGCCCAAGGTTTTGAGTTTACCTATGGTATTTCTCAATTCGAAACGATTTTGTCTGCCATCTCACTTATCATGGCCATAGCTGTCCTGGAGCCCCAAGTCGAGCAAATCTTTACGTTTACCCGACCAAACAAGCTTTAGTAAGTCTGCCCGCTCCGTAGAGCATTCCTGATATGCCTGTCAAAGTACGGCTTGGCATCTTAAGCTTATCTAGGTTGTTGTTTCCGCTGAGCAAGAGCCTCACCCCTCCGGCTGTTGGTTCCTGAACAGCTTAGCCGTCGCTGCACATCGGTCTAGAACATCTATTTCCAGCCCGAAGGCCTAAGCCTGACAGCCGCACTAATTGGACGAAGTCTCACTGTCTGTGGATATTTGCGCGTTTGGGCTGAGCTCACGTTGCACTGAACCTCCTGTGAAAGAGAGATCGGCTGGGGCTCACCCGAAGGAAGGTTGAATCTCAGCGAGCTCATTAGCTGAGTAGACATGGGGCATGCCTGAAAACTTAATTGCCGTGTTACCCGACGTTAGCTGAAGCCCCGTAGGGTGCACTCTGGCAGGGCGTAAGCAACCCTTCAGCTTGGGGGATCACTGGACCAGCCCCCAGCCCCGTTCCGCAGTACATGACTAGTGCGCCGTTGAATATCTTTCCTTTTGTGATTTACACTCCCAGGGTAAATGGGCAGCAACCGGCAATATCCTCGCTGAATCGTTATTGCTCAACCAATGTCGGCAATTGAGAATATTGCAGATTGCTTTAATGTGCCAAGGGCTTAGTATCTGGGCACGTGGTCAAGGTGAACCGTTGGAATGGGCTCCGAGGTCGTTGTTCTGCTGTCATCTGGAGTCTCAAGGCCCACCCCCGCGGATGCCAATTCCTGGGCGGGAATGGCAAGGCTTGGCCACTGTGGCGACAGCCCACAGCCTGCATGGGAGTGCGACGTTGGAGGTGGTATCCGTATTGCTGTGCAACTCGCCTTGGGGGCCGGGGAACAGGTAGATGATTACAGGTCATGAGAGAGCGTGACTCACAGGTCTTGGAAGAGAATTATCAATTTTGGTGAAGAATGGGCAGAGAAGCACAGTGAAGTCGAAATAAGAAATGCACTCTGTTTGAACAGAAACACCGGCGCATTTGCAACTACCGAGTCATCTTTTTGCCTTTCGCTACTGCACAGGCTGGAAGCCAAAACCCTGATGACGACATGTAAAAGTTGGCTTGTGCGGCGATAATAAACTCTAAGTTATTATGCATCAAGATAAAGTACGGTGAAGTCCCGAAAGTCAAAATAAAGGTGTGTTAGAACATCCATTGATTGTTTCGTCGAAGTAAATACAGTAAAAGTGAATATCTACGTCAAGAAGAGAATCCAACCCCCATGGTATCAAGCATTTGCATCCATTAGAATCCTTGCCATAATTATTCCAATTATTCCGCCTGCGGCTTCGAGCAGCGTCAAGTTCCTTAGTTCGCCTCAGCTCCCTGGGCACCACACTTCTTCTCGCAGTAGTAGGTCATCTGGTGTAAGGCTTCAGTTAGCGCTTGGTTTTCAACAATGAAACGCTGTCCCATCACATACCTCGTCGCCACCAATGTGCCAGCCGCCGGAAGTGCACTGAAGACCATCAAAAGTGCAGTCAGGGCACTTGTCCCACTGCTTGTTGCCGGTGTTGCGGTTCTTGTAGTAGCCGCAGGCACACTGGGTAGCTGCGGTGTCGATCTCGTAGTCCTTGTAGGAGCCGTAGGTGATGCCATAAGGAGTTCCGTTGCCAGTGCTGCCGTAAGTTCTGCTCTGGACGCAGACAGCCGCGCTGTGGAGCTTGCCAAAAGCACTGAAGTCAAGTCAGTACAACCGTGAACCATGAAGGAGCTCGCGTGGAGGTGGAACATACACGGTGGTAAGAACCGCAAAAGTGGCGAGCGTGGAGATCTGCATATTGGATTTGCGTTGGAGAAACAAAGGTAGAGCCTTGTGTGTAGACGGGAAGACTGAGTCAAGTGGAAGGGATGATGTGGACAAGAAGGTTTGATGAGTGGTTTGAGTTGAGTCGAACAGAACGGCGAAACCGAGCGTTGAAATAAATCTTCGGTTTGGGAAGTATGACATGAAATCGAGAGGTGTTCGCCTAGGAACCCTGATAATGGCATCTCGTAATGACTCTATCGTATGCCTTTTCCTCTTTGAGGCGTGGGCAATCTATTGGATACCGGCTATCGAAAACATTACTCGTTGGCCACGGCGTTGAATCCCGCAATTTTAGTCGCATTTGGGATGGTGATAATCGTGCTGTCACGTTGGGAATTCTTTGAGGCCTCTATCTCAAGGAGGTTGACCGACCACCAAGTCACTCTCGTGACGGCTGCTGAGTCGTGCGGGATGGGGGCTGCTAGGCTCGATTAAGAAAGTAGGTCATCGACGTATGAGGTCGGTGCTCCAACCAACGACAACACGAGGCTGATCATTTCTTAGTCGCATCGCAACCAAGGCTCGCTGGACGGTTTGTCGGGACGGGGTCCTAGTATGGAGAAGATCGGCCCCTGAATATACCAGGAAGGCATCGCAAATCTGCCTGGGCTGGTCCACCCAACGAACAAGGTCCAGGGTGACCCATTCTACGGGGACAGGCTTGTAGGGAACATGCTTGACTAGTGACCGACACTCGGATGAACGCAACCTCAACTCCAGACGATCCAGGCGGAGGCAAGCGTGCGAACGTGCCACATTGTTGATCATTGATGTGACTGCTGAAGCTTATCTCTTGAGTCGGAAACACCAGGTCGTGATACTCTTGCAAATATCTATAAAACCTCTGGAGAATCCCGCCAAGTATTGTCTATTCCTCATCACTCTCATCCTCATCCACTCACTTCTCTCTGGTCTAACACATCCCTTCAATTTGCCCAACATGGTTTCTACACGCATGATTGCCCTTCTCTCGGCCTTCGCTGCTGCAGTCAGCGCCGCGCCCGCTCCCATCATCGCCGAGCAGGATCCCGCTCTCAACATTACCGAGACCCTCGACCGCAACCTCCGCAATGGAGAGATGATTGTGTTCGGAAAGGGTGGTAAAAGTAAGCATTCCTCAAGCATCATAATTGGATCGTACTGACTTTGGATTACTTTTGCAGCCGCCATCATCACTCAGGACACTTGGAACCTTCTTCTGAAGGCCGAGGGTGTTGCCGCTGAGACTCCGGAGATCGACCACGATTACCTCAAGGCTGGCGAGGGTCTTGCCGAGATTCCCGTCAACCACACCGACGTGGCCCTCGGCAAGCGTGACTGCAACGCCAACTACCAATTCGTCGTCGATCGCCAGCAGCGCTTTGTTGACTGGGACGTGCAGATGTCCCCTGTCGTCATTGGTGCCGGCAGCAAGGGCATCGACATCACCATCTCCAAGTCCTACGCGATTTCCAACGGCGTTACGGCTGGTGGTTCTTTCGACATGAGCAAGCTTATCGAGAAGCTTGGTCTCACTTTCAAGGTCGACTACACTCGCACCTGGACTACCACTCAGGGTTACCTCATCCGTGGCACTGTTGACCCTGGCTACACCGGTGTCGTTATCACTCGCCCCTGGACCAACCGCAAGTATGGCCGCACCTTCCAGGGCTGCGTTGGCGCTCTTAAGCAGACTGGAACTTTCATGGCGGACTCTCACGAGTAAGTTTCGACCTATATTTCTTGAGTCAACGCAAGCTAACAATACGTTCAGGGATGGCTCTTACGAGGGTGTCACTTGGGTTGGCGGCGCCATCACTGCCTGCCTTAAGAAGCAGAGCTCCATCCCTCTCTCTCGCTGCAACGGCAGCGGCAACTTCCGATAAACGGCTTCATGCCGTACTTGAATGTCTCGAGCCTGGGGAGGTAAATCATACCCGCAGGCGTCCGAGCTACATCTGCAACGACATCTTCCATCGCGGTTCGCAGCGCGAAGCCACGGCGCATTATGAGCAAATTGGGAATGAGGGAACGTGGATACCCATACAAACTTTGTAAACAACTCTTCTACTGTAATTAGTTTTGGTGCGATGAACATATCATAACACCGGCCGTCTAGGCCTTAATCAATTCAAGTGTTACCCAAATCCTCTCCTAAATCGCCTCTCTCACGAATATCATTCATCTTATGAATTGCACGTTGCTACTTAAGCGGCTGGCTACATCGAAAGAGGGGTACAATTAGTAGATAGTTCGTACTGATAGCTTGGTTGTGATGCACAAGTCCACTAAACATGTGTTACTTAGCCCCGAAGGCCCTGTTCCTATCAGTTGATGGGCATCATTTGCTTCTGAAGTGTTACTTACCTAGGTAGTCTTAAAACTACAAACTTTTATTCACCAACCACCGGGCTATTGAGTATCTCAATATTCCCTTGAAACCATGGTATTCTTTGATCAGAAAACCACAGGAAGATTGTATTTCGGGCGTTGCAAACCATCCTGCCGACTTAGACGGCGTAATCGGGTCCCACTATCAATGGCCCCACTTCGGGCCCGAATGCCGGCCCGTCACAGACCGAGGGAAAAATAAAATAAAAATAAAACAGAGTTGCGATCGACGCGAACGCGTCTAGAGCGCGACAACTAACAGAACCACGAACTTGCCTGTCGCATCCATCTCCAAGCACCACATTCCGTTGTCACCCAAAGTAATTCTCTGTCCAAGCGCTACAAACATGCCTCGAGGCAGACCCCGCTCAAAGCTCTCTGAGCAAGGTAAGTCTCCCAGTGCTCACCGTCGCTAAATCCATCTTATCAGGTTCACCGCTAAATCTTGAAGATGCAGATTTCCCTTACGAAACGATCAAGAAAATTGTCGGCCATACCATCGACCCTGAGACGGCCCTTGTGACCCTCATTGCACTGTCAAAAGGCAACCGGATTGACGTGTCCGAATGGGACATCCAAGAACATCTTCCCGGGCTTCTCTACGAGTACTGGGCTAGCTTCAAGGGCCAGACACGTCAAGACGTTCTCAAGATTGGCGAGCTTTACCACCCCTACAGACTTCTCAAACACCGTCGCGTTCGCGGACAGTGGCAAGTGCTGGTGCAGTGGCTCGGCTACTCAGCCGAAGGCGAGGATGTCTCCTGGGAACCCGCGAACAAGATTCGCGTCGACGCGCCAGACGTGTTGATCGATTATTGCGGTTATGTAGATGATGATAACGTCAAGGCTGCGCTTCTTGGTCACTTGCGCATGGAGGAGTCTGCGGCCGAGGCACAAGAAGTGAAGCCCGCCGTCGACGCGGTTGCGACACCTGCGAAGCTCAGTGCGAAGCGCAAGCGTGAGAGTCTCGCGGAGCAGTCTGAGGCCACGAGCGACAAACGTCGACGCTGTAAGTTTCTCGAGCCCGTATTTTGCTTTTTCGACGTGTTAGAATACTTGCTGATGCTGCCGATCAGCTTCCAGATACGAGTCGACGCCCGCCACGAAGACGCCCGCGACTAAAACGTCCGCCACAAAGCGCAGACAATCACAACCCCCGGCTGAAGCTGCCCATGCGACGCCGAAATCCATACGGCGGCAGTCCAAGATACTCCCAAGTGACGATGCCACCCTCATCGCGTCTCCACAGCCCCCGGCACGCCGGAAGAGCACACGCGCCTCCTCTGTTGCACCTACTTCCACCCAGACCCAACGTCTCAGCCCGGCAGACATTCCTCGGACGATGCTTTGGTTCATGGATGACTTCACCGTCGGCGACATGCAGAAGGTCTGCCGTTTTATCGATGAGCACTGCACGGGAAAACTCCGTCTCCCGCTGTACAGTGGCGGTGACTGGGACGGAAAGGCTGCGAGCGGCCGTTGGGAGGACGTGTTTATGGTCAGCCCGTTGGGCCGCTTGGGCCGATACGACAACGATGAGGAGAAGGAAGAATAAGAAGGTGTGCCGGTCTGGTGGTCTATTTCGGCGTTGTGGGTTATGTGATGGCCTCGACAATTGTTCTTCGGGCGAAAAATTGCTCCGGTGGCCTCGGGTGCCATGTTGTATCAGTTCCTACCTACTTACTTTTTAGACAAGGACGGAGTAGGTCCTCGACGAATTACGACTCTTGTTTGTTTTTTTATGTTCTAGGACCCCCAGTCTGAATTTTGACGGGCAGGTTTCCTTTCATCTGAGAAAACGAATTCAAAAGGCAGACTTGGCGGTGTAGACTGCCTGATCTCGAGGGCATGTTTTTGCTTCAGCTAAGTGGCAACAACCTCAAACAGCATCATCTTTGGACGCGTGCTCGTTGGCCCTTGGCTACCGAGCTACGTCCAATCCACTGGCTGAAGACACCTGCGCGAAGCCGATGGTATTTGAGGACGCGTCTCTCGTCGCCCACAGTCCCACGAAAGGTTGTCTTTCGAGACGTGCAGGCACTGACGCATGTGTTTGTCGCACACGTTTCATGCGACAGAAAGGGGGCCACAAGGCGTCCTAAATAGTTTGTTTGTGAGATACACAAACACGGTCTAATTTACTTGTCTTTTGTTCCCCAACAGATGGCGCAATCGCGGTGAGTCTTCCGACCTTCCGACGTTACGCAGGGAACCGCGAGATGGTAATACTGCCGGCAAATCAATTACGGGGCCGTTTTGATTCCTTCGCCAGACCAGGTGGCTCAAAGCTCCCGTCATTTGGCGAATACTATCTTTCCATGCCCTTGAATCCATCGTCGTTCGCCCTCGAACATTTTGACCGCCCGTTAGAATCCTTTTTCCCAGATAAATTACCTTGAAACGAGCTGCGATTACCTCATTTAGCGGTGCGCAACAACTTCATTATGACAGTCATTAGAAACATCACGTCTCGACGGCACCACGCAGCGAAATCCTCCAGATCATCACCTTACCCATCAACCAAGGATATCCTCCATATTCCGAATGATACATCTTCCGCAACGCAGCTATCTGCAGACCCAAGGACAGCCTCTGGTGTCAATAAGTTGACCAAAAGAGTTGGTTTCATTTCCACTGGTGGTACAATCGCTTCCATCGCCATGGATGAATTCGACTTCATGGACTACAACGCTACAGACGAACGCGTTTCAGGCCAAAAGATACTTGACAAGAGCGGCATATCGGAGATTTTCCATGGAATTAGGCCAGTCATCTACGACTTTGAGCCTCCGATCGACAGCACCGCTATTCAACCTCAAGACTGGTTCACTATTGCCCGCGCATGTAACGCGATGGCTCAGAAGGGGTACCCGAAGGAAAAGATCCACGGCATCGTCATTGGCCATGGCACTGCCAGTCTTGAAGAAACAGCCTGGGTTCTCTCACTTGTTCTGGATTTGGACATACCCGTGGTCGTCACTGGCTGCATGCGCCCTCTGAATGGGAAGTCCTCCGAAGCATCTGCCAACCTGTTGGCAGCCTTCAGAGTGGCATCTCACGAATTTTCGGGGGGCAAACACACACATTCCAACAAACCTGGCGTCTTTGTGGTCATTAATGACGAAATCCACTCTCCTCGGACTATCACTAAGACGCACACTCTTCGTGTTGGAGCTTTTCAATCTCCCTGGCGAGGGCCAATCGGTTACATCGACGGAGACACAGTGAACATCACATCGCAGCTTTTGAGTTCTTCCACCACTAAATTCTCGCCCGACCTGCTGCGTGATGGATTGCCTCGTGTGGATATTGTGTACAGCCATATCGGTGCCGATGGAACCATGGTGAGAGCATGCGTTGCTGCAGGTGCCAGAGGGATCGTGTCGGCCGGGTTTGGGCCAGGGTTGGGCACACCATCCGAGACTGCTGCCTTTGGTGAAGCCATCAGAAATTCCAACGGGCAGATTACCGTGGTCCAGTCGTCGAGGCTGGGAGCGGGGGTGGTTGTGGACAGCAAGCAGCACCGAAAACTGGGCATTATTGCTGGGAATGATCTCAACCCTCAGAAGGCTCGCATTCTCTTGGCTCTGTGTCTTGCACATAATTTGACTCATGGGCAAATCAAGAGAACATTCGAACATGCCTAAACTCAATGATTAGCAGTTAGATGTAGGAAACGGTCTTGGTACCGACTGGATCTATTGCGCCGAGAGCCAAGCAGGTACTTATCAGTTTAACAGATTCACAATTTAGATCCCATCTCAAAGGGGCAATAGACCTCTCGCTTTCATGAATATTCAAGCATGCTTTGACTTTTTACCTGCGCCCTCTAGTCTATATTCCCAAGTCCGTGATACGCCCAAGTACATGAAAGAAGAAACCAATCGTTTAAGACAGCGCTCTAACCCCTATCCACAGAGTCCCCGTGACGACATGTACCCTTTTCAGGCAGACTCTTGCTCCGCCAGGCGTTTGGCGACCTGTGATCGAGTTCCTTTGCCAGGACCATCATATTCATCTCGAGCACGCTGGGATGTTGCCCATCGGAGGAAATGGCGATTGAAAAAGGTCTTGAAAGCAGTGTTACCGTTGGTCCAGTTTTCTGGCCAACACTCCTCATCAGACTCAGCAACGGAGAGCTTTGCCATTTTCTGCGCTTCTGAGATGTCGCTAGTGCTAACAAGATTGATCAGCTCGTTGTTGGGGTCGTTCAACTTCAGGTGGGAGATGAATCGCTCGACCTGACGAGCGCGCATAGCTTTGAGTGCGGTGTTGTTTCTAGGCATTGCGGAAGGCTGGGCAGCTATCTGATCTCATTTTGTTAGCATGTGGAATTCGGTCAAGGGTTGTTCCTTACTTACTGATGAGCTTTGATGGGCGATTCTTGGACTTTCTTGATCGAGTTAGTGGCCTGAAGACTGAATGATTGTGCTTAAGTTGCTCTCTTCTGCCGGTGTGATGAATATGAAATTGACTGATTGTGTGTTTGTTCGGTTGATTTGCTTGGTGAACTCAGATACAAAAGGCGAGGAGTCAAGACCATTTTATCTTCATCGGTCTACATCAAAACTTTCGCGTCGACGTCCACTTCCAACATCGTCTCTACCTATTATCGTGAGATAGTCTCAGAAGCTTTGTCACGTGAAACGAGGTCAAACATTCAGGTCTTTGAATTGACATCGGACACAAAAAGGTGGCCGAGGCCACATTCAACTCTGAAAAGATCTTTGATTGCTTCACATCCACCCTTCAGATCTCACCTCCAACGATGCTCAACCCTTATCTTCTTTTTTCAACAATCAGATATTACGATCACTCGACCTTCGTTAACGTTGAGCTCCATCGCAGGATAATGATTTGGCCGGTGCCGGCTTGAAACAAGCGCCCATTCTGAGTGGTGACAGACTGACAGCTGAGGTAAGGTATCCTCCCAGCCGGATCCGACGACAATGCCTCATCTGTCAGCTGGAGTCCTGGTTGGAAACGTCTTCCCGTCTCATCGGCTACAATACCCTTTGATCCATGCGGATGACGTTACGCGAACTGGCCAGCGACCCTTGTGTTATCACCCCTCCCAGCGATCCTACTAGGGGTCGCGGCCACCATTCACTCGGACGGATGGCCCGTTTTGAGAAGTCATTAACCGAGAGTGTGGCTCTGTTTAAACGACTGGCTCCTGCTATAATGCCACTCAGCGCCGTCAAAGAAAGTTCAGTTCCTGTAGATCTCCCTCATCTGATTGTTCACTGGCGCATTACTACCATGAGGCTTCCCCAACTTATATTCCAATACCCAAGCCTTAGGCCTCAACTGTCCCTTTTTCTTCTTCCGAATTCTCAACGCTCGGGCTCTGGTACTTTTTTGCCCTGCTTCTCCTTTTCCTCCTCTTTTTTGGCATGCCACCGCTGGTTGTCGATAGCGTAGACATTGTCGACAACGGTTCAGATATTACAGAATAAGTCTCCTCATCCTCCACCTTTCCAACAAACATCCTCTCCATCTTCTCATCTAAGGTGACCCCGATTTCCTGAACAGCTTTTGATGGAGCTTCGACTCTCTCTGTACTAAAATTCTCTGGCTCAGTCGGCCTTTCTCCTTTTTGTTGGACCGATTCGTCTTTTTCTTTTTGATGAGTCAAATCATCTTTCTGCTCAGCTGTGGTATTTGCGCCTTGGTCTGGCTGCGGCTCTGGTTCAGGTTCTGGCTTTGGTGTTCTGAGTTCACTCCTGATGAGCTCAATCTCAATCACCACGCGACCCTCCTGGCCAAACTTCTTTCTCATGCCATCACCGTCGAAGTCATAGTATAGACCCCAAACGCCACTGTCCTCAAGGACGGCACAGAATCCTTCCCAGCCGCAGAAAGTAAGTCGGCGATCTTGACGGGTGCAATCCCATGGCCCAGTCAGGTTGGCATCTGCCACAGCACGAACACCAAATTGAAATGAGTATGTGAGAGGGTCCATGAACACCCAATTCATGATTGGTGCTTCAGGCGTGATGGTGGTCACCAGTCCCGCATACCGAGAGTCAGGATAAGGAATGTAATATCCCTCGAAGGGATGACCAAATGGGACATCGTGAGCGGTGCCAGTGTCAATGTAGAGCTGTTGCAGTGTCAGATCATCTGTCAAACTTTGCGGTGGGGAGGTCACTTACCCTGTCTCCGGATAGTACCACCCGCCGCCCCTCGAGGTAAGGGCTGTACTGGGATGACTTGGGGCAATGGACAATAAGGTTGTTCTTCCGACTTCGATGCTCCTCCTTTCGGGACTTGGCCATGGAGGCTTTGATGCCCTCATGGGCGCCGACGGCCGTGCCGAAGCTGACTAGGAGTGACAGAACCATCTCCACTTGAGCGTCTCAATGATTTGCAAGGTACGCTTGACAACAAGAATCGAAAGATAAAAAACGGCCCATGGGAAGCTCTCGATGAGCGCCTGAATCAATGCGACAAGGGCAGGTGAGCGCGAGAAATGTGTTTGTTTTCTTGTCAAGTGATAGCTCTCGTCGAGCAACGTGTCTCTTTTGCTTTGAAGGGTGGATTGTGAGAGTCGTTGAACATCGGCTCAGACGACGTGGCAATGGGGGTTTACTGTGGTAACGATGGTTTCGGGGGGATCTTCAACCCCGTTAAGTCAGGGTGTTGCTTGAGTCGTTTCACCCCTTTGAAACTTCAAAAAGATCAGAACAGACGTTGAATAAGTTGAAGATTATCGACCGATGTTTGTGGAACGCGCCGGCAGGCACCTGGTAGATGTGCCAAATGCTACTGCAGTGGAGGAGAAAGCGGATTTCGATGGGCTCATTTGCAAAATGTCAGATGCGATTCCCATGTTGCAGATCTTCGAGGACCCCTGATCGATGCCATTGAAACTCCCCGGCATAAGGGTTGCTGACATGGGTATGGTGGGCACACGACCCTTGCCGAGCCTCCCATGAAGACACTCTGAGACACAGACGAGCCCCGATGCAACCAAAAAACGTTCTATCTACTCAGTCGAATCGTACCACGCTGGCCAATTTTCAGATGTTCTGGAAACGCGACCGTTATCCGCATGAGCGAGAGTCGTTGGTCGGTGTGGTCTGGCTAAGTCTGACAAAACACAGCACGCGAGATTCGATCCGAGCGGCTGGTTTCAACATCGGACGATGTCAGTTGGCTCTCCAGAGCCGCCTCTGCTCCTGTTGCAAGTTTGTCTAGGATGGAAGGACGGAAGAGAATGATAGCATCGACTATCTATACCGGGTTCTTTCGGCCGCGCTCGCATTCGAAGCTTAAAGCTCCTCGTGCTCCCCCTCCAACTTGAAGATGGCTAAGCAGGCCAAACGACCACAACAATCGCAACCTCTCAACACCGCAACAGAAGAACATAAAAAGCAAAACTCCGTGGGAACAGGTTCCCCGATCGCCACGATATCCTCAAAGTTCGAACTTCCTCCTCAGCAGCAGCAGCCACCAATCCCCAAGAGACCAGGCCACGCATCCCGAGCTTCTAGCACGTCGTCAAAGCGCCTCTCTGCATCAGCTGCATCAATCCCTGCCGACATCCCTGCCAAACCGGCCCCGTCCCAAACTCCTACTCCAACACCTCCGCCACCCGAAGACAGTTCTGCTGCGCCAGGAGCTCTCAGAAGATCCCTCTCATTCAAGCTACCCATCCGAGTCTCAACCGACAATAATAACTTCCCTCCCGCCAACAACGGAAATCGTTCTCGAGCTTCTTCTCTTCCACAAGAATCCGAATTACCAGTTGATAAGAAACGCCATTCCGTACAACGCTCCCTCTCTTCCTTGACTTCTATAATCGAAGCCAACAACGCATCGAAAGACCTTGAAGTCCCCCAAGCCAAAAGCCCCAAGCCCTCGCCAAAGTCACCATCCAAGCAGTTCTTGTTAGAACGAGGTCTTCTGAATCCCGAAGAACTCGACGAAGCCAGCTCACCTGAAGAACTCCAAACTTCTCTCCAAGACCAAGTCGTCAGATTCCTAACCACAATGTCTTCTCCGTGAGTAAAACCCCACCAGCTTCTTCCAACATCTTGGCATGCAGATCGCTAATGCATTCAGTGCCTCCAGCCAAAAGACCGACGCCGCTGAGCAGCAGCGTGCTCCCGCCTACCCTACCTCCTACCCTCCCAACAACGGTCAGCTCGGACGCAGCATGCCCCAGCCTGGCCTGCCCGTCCCCATGCCCAACCTCTCTGGCAACGCCAACGGCCCCGTCGGTAAGCTTCCCCGTCTGCCCCTGGCACCGTTGCCAAGCATGCTAACATAAGCTTAAAGGCAACCTCCTGAAGGGTCCCGTCGACGACAAGGGTCAACTGACAAAGGCCGCTCTCATGGTCGGTATCAAGTTGGACCTGGAAGCCGAAGTCCACGTTACTGCCCGCGTACGCGGTGACATCCTCGTCGGTCTGTACTAAGATGATATCCACATGCATTTCGCTCTGCACATAACGGGTCTGTGAGCGTCGCTTTTTGGCGATGTTCAGCTATTGTTTTGGGGGCTTGCCAGTGTAACCCAGAACCGTTGTTTGATTTACCCTCGGGAAACAATGGCCGGCGCAAGATGGTCCACTGTTCACGGACATGGGATAAGCACATGCAATTTGATTTATTTGACAACAAAAATCTGGCGATGTATCGTTACAGGATGGGACTCCCAATCAATTATAAGCATATCAAATCAGTTTTACCTCTGCCACATCTATCTCATAATCAATTGTGACGACCTACTACTTGATGTTTTTGCATTTATTAATTATCCATGATGCCCGTGCCCTTCCTTCGAGTCCGACTTTTCGACCATAATCTGCCGCTCCTTAGCCCACCCGACAATGCGATCGTATTTGGGGCATCTATGTTGCGAGTCGAAATCTGGCTGCGTGCCTTTGGCACCTTTCGTATGCAAAAATGGTGTAACGTCAGCCGCGCACTGCAATCGGATTCTCAATGCCTCAATGCAGTGATCAACATGCTGGAAGAAATTAGAATCACCGAGGAATCTTAGACACAGGAGTACAAGTCTCAGAAATTCTGATGCGAGTACAGAGAACTCTTCTTGGCAGACTCGACACATGGGATATCTAGGCGACTCACCGCTAGGACAAGCTCGGGGCTTCCGTGAAACGCTGGATCGTTGCTGTAGTCGTACTCGTCTTTGTGCGCATATTGTCTCACCTTTGAGTCTCAGTCGGGGTCAATGTCGGTGGGAAAGACATGATCTTACAAGATTGAGGCAGTGAAGGTTATGGAAAACTTCAAGCCCCGCCAGGAGATTTCCAGACTCGGTGCGGGCCCAGGGATCTCCTCCAATGCCACCAGAGGACTTGTTCATGGATGGCAAGTATGAGTCCGGCAAGTCAAAAGAGCCATCTGTTGTTTCTTAGTCGGCGGCTGCAGCTGACACGAACTCAACTGGTGAACTTACAATACCACAGCTCTTTCCATTTCGCTTCCAGTTCAGGTGTTGGCTTACCCTTGTATGGGCTTGGCTTCCAGAAAGCGTTGTCGAATTGGACCTCCTCATACTCCAAGACATCGTGAACTGGTGCTAATGTCGGGTTTAGCTATAAGACACTGTGAAACCGTCGGTGGCGTTCAGTTGTGACATACATGGAACATTGAGTTGCCTCACACATTGTCGGTCGGTTGGTGGCTTGGGATGCAAATGAATCCACACAGAAAGGCCCAAAAGGATGCAACTGGAAACGAACAAGGAGGTAGCAAACTTGTCGCGCAAGGTCATTCTGGATAAACCACCGCGAGCGTACGTCCTTGGTTTGTCGCCATCTGAGAGAAACCCCTCTATCTCAGGCTCCGCCCCATCTTTCGCTTCGGTTAGGGGGAAGTATCTTCCCGACATGTTGATAGATTGGCCTCAGTTGAGACTCAGAGCAAGAGTTCAAGAATCGATGAGAAGTCGTCTTGAGTTTCTCGAGTTCCAGAGCATGGAGACAAGATAAGGATTCTTCCCAAAGGTCTGGACGAGCCAGAGGTGACAAGCAAGGGAAACCCGACCTAGGTAACATAACTCGCTATCGCGAAATCACGCTTGGGGATTCCAGCGCGTTCTACGGTTCCTGGTCACTATACGAGCATAATATGTGAAATTGATTGCTTCTTTGATTTCCGTGTCCAATTGAGCTGCGGGGTGTCGCCGCCATTCCGCTTTCCAACTCCCGGTCCTCCGGCTCTGAGCTCATTGAACCCTTACCCGAACCTGACTCGGCAGCTTGATATGGTTGCTCACCTTCCTTTCTGGTCAAGTCAGCCGACTTCGGAAAGCTTATTTCAATCTGATCGTTCGAACTAAGTGGCCCCGTCTGCCCAAGGGGCTGGGTCTGCTGGGCCCAGAGTCACAATTGTTGCGGACCAAGAAGGCTTGATCTTCTTGATAGAAAGCTTGTGTTGGTATCATTCCGCTTCGAGGCTTCACTGAAGCGCTCGACGCACGAATCACCTCAAAGGCAATCCAAACTAATGTTGCGTCTTAGCTGGAAGCTTTAGTAACAGCCGCAGCCCGTCTTATTCACTGCCTGTCAAAGCGAGTACCGCACTGAGAAGTTGACAGAAAATGCTGAGGTCTACCGGAAGTGAAGCTGTAGCGAAACCGAACGCCATACTACAGTGAGAGTACGTCATCATGTCAAGACCCTGGCCCTCCCCGCAACAGAAGTTCCTGGGGCATGTCGGTGGAGTCGTGTTGTTATCATGAAGACCAGTAAACTGTTCATGGCAGCTTCGTCGGATCCAATGCCGACAGCACCAGGTCATCCAAGTCAGTGTAGTGCCAGCTTCCCATTTTGACTTAGTGCAGTTTATGAGACCACCGAAGATGTTGGAGTCATTACACGTACAACTGCATTCTCAGAAGTAGCAGGTTGACCGTCGGCCTGTATAAAGACGTACCTGAAGCCCTGCCCTGGCGTCAACATCCTTCCGCTGCCTTCTCAACCTGACTTTCACAATTTGCCCCTTCACCTGCTCACCGTCATCCCACGTTCGATTCACAACCTCAAAATGAAGGCCTCCACCATCCTCTTTCTCGCCGGCGCTTCCCTCGCTGTTGCCGCCCCTGTGGCACAGCCTGAGGCCGAAGCCGAGGCTAGCATCTCCTTCCTCGAGTCGGTTCACTACAAGAGAGAAGCCAATCCCAAGGCCGAGGCTGAGCCCGCCATCAACTTCCTCGAGTCGGTTCACTACAAGAAGGAGGCTCAGCCGGAGGCACAACCCGCCATCGAGTTCGAGGACTCCGTGCACTACAAGCGCGAAGCCGAGGCCGAGCCTGCTATCAACTTCTTGGAGTCCGTCCACTACAAGAAAGAGGCCGAGCCAGCGATCGAGTTCGAAGACTCTGTTCACTACAAACGTGAGGCGGAAGCTGCGCCTGCTATTGAGTTTGAGGACTCTGTCCACTACAAGCGAGAACCAGAAGCTGAGGCCGAGCCCGCCATCGAGTTCTTAGAGTCGGTTCACTACAAGAAGGAAGCTGAGCCTGCAATCGAATTTCTGGAATCCGTTCACTACAAGAAGGAGGCAGAGCCTGCAATTGAGTTCGAGGAGTCTGTTCACTACTAGACACTGACATCGTGCTCGGTGGCCGTGGGATACCATCGTAACATCGCCATATGTGTTCGCACAGATTGGCATGGAACATGAGGCAGAGTCCTTGATGCAAATTGTCCACGCGATATTAATGTAGTTTTAGTCGTATGGTTGATATAGCAGCTTCTGGCAATGAGTAATGCCGATTCAGCTGTACCGTATGTATATTCATTGTGTCTTGATCTGAAAAGCTTTACAAGAAGAGCCGAATCAACATAAATATCGTATTCATGATACCAGTTGCGATCAGATTGTTTTCGCTCATTTGCAACTCGGGCTACCCGCAAGTCCAGTCGACACGTCCAATCAGTTTTGCGTATCCTGGGCCTTTTTCTTTTCTCGTCTGATTCCTTTTACGCGCTGGCCCTATCTCTTCTGTACGGCTTTCGCCCGTGGACGATATATCTGTAGCCTCACATTAACACTGAGTACGATCTTGTTTTCAGAAGGGGAACCTTACATCGGCCAGTATGCGTGTACACTCGTATCTCTCAGTACCTTTCTGGCTTTGCTGACTAGAACAATGACCTCCTCGTAACTCCAGCCAAGAGCTCTTGTGAGGGGAGCAAGCGTGGCTGGCTCAAGGGCCTGGTCCATGTTCTCTAAGCTCCACATACCAAGATCCTTGTAATGCTTATCTCGAGGCCAACGGTTTGTGGGCCATTTGTAGATGGTCTCGACGACGCCTTCGAAACCAGCTTCTTCCATGAGCGCTTTCCACTGTTCAGCAGCGGTGACAGGTCTGCCGAACTTCTCCATGCCTTCCATTACCAGGAGGACCCATTTCCAGAGGTCTGAATCAACTGATAGGGTGCCATCGTCGCAGCCCAGAGGAAGTGCCATATCTTGGGCCTCAAAGTACCCGCCTGGCTCCAGAGCGCTTCATATCGAGTCAATTAGCGAAGAAATCAACTATCTGTAAGGGTCAAACTCACTCAAAAGCCTTGTAGACGATACTCCTATTGTCTGAAAAGCTACCTGTCATCATGCGAGAAAAGATGAAATCGAAAGGTCGTGACCATGTCCAGTCTTTCTCTAAATCATCGAGCTTCATGGCACTATTTAGACGAAAAGCTCAATAAGAGTATTATTTTGCCGAAACATACCTCAAAAGAACAATTTGGGGGCACACTGATTCTGGTGAGCTAGGCGCTACTGGCAAGTCGTGAATCAAGAGAAACTCACAGGTCTGGCTGGACGGGGCTAAGATCGACTCCAATTACCTACAATACCTATTGTCAGCCTGTGGCAGGAACTACGACACGTGTATGTGCTACCTCAGCATCAGGATGTGCATCCGCTGGTGGTTGTCAGAATCATGTCAGACCTTAATCTCACACTGAGTGGGCGGATTGTGCGAGGATGGGCCATCTTACCATACTCCATGGACCAGATTCCGGTACCAGTTCCGAGATCAAGCACTCTTTTGGCACCCATATTCTTCGGGCAGAGGCAGTGATTGCCTCCTATCGTAAGAGTCATCACATAGTGCTGCAAATCTGTGCGGCAGTCAGCTACGGTGGCCCAGATGCGATGCGGAGATTTCCTACCTAACCTGTCGACCTCCGACTTTCAACGAATGAAGGTGTCAATTACTATCCGCAACAGGGATTTGATTGCACTGGGCAAAATCTCACCTCATCGTTTGGAAGGAAATATTCTGATGGGGGCGGTCAGTTCGGCACGTTGCAGATTGACAGCGTATTATCACTTACTCCCCGCACTCATGGCATGATACGTACGGCCATTTTCGTGCTGATAATGGCGAATGCTTGACCGCAGCGATGTGAGCGAATCACGGAAAGGCTAAGCAACGGGAATCAGCATGGCAACTCCTTGGCTAGCGAAGAGGGTTTGTGCTCCGATGCGTGACGCTGCTGGGATATCAAAAGGCAGAAACACGATTGGTCTGCTCGGATGACTCGCAGACGTCTCCAGTGCGTCTTCTGTACGCGGTCTGGGAGTGGCTACCGTTGGAGTAGCAGTAGGCTGAATCTTCAGGGGGCAACAAGGGGCGGCAGGGCGGGTGAAGGATGGAAGTGTGGTAGACTAACAACGCCCAGTGCAGAATCGGTGTCAGAATTGTCGACTGCGTCCGCTTCCTATTGGCACCTTATGTTAGCATTGTTTTCAACCGAGGACAATGTCCATGAGTGAAGCAGTGAATCTTGATGCAGATTGGACTATTGAAGGGCTAGGATGCAGCCTTGACTTACAATCCGCGGCGCTGGCTCTTGTTCGGACACCAATGCATATGAAGATTCCGGTGGCGGCGAAACGGCGTCTTCTAGCCGCGGTGCTGGAGCTGGGGCTGCTTTAGGGGATTCAGCGGACCTTTGGTGGGCGTTTGTGGCAGATACCGGGGAGACCGGGGACTGCGGCGGGGACACGACCATGGCGCGAGTGTCCGCCGAGAGGATTCACAATTGTTCGGAACTGTGAATGGGGTCGGAAGTGGCTGTGTTGAGAAGAACAAGCTGTCGAGTATCCCAATGCAGCATCAAGCAGCTGCGAGGAGACTCAAGCGGGAGAATTAGAGGCAAAGACTCCCAGAGCACAAAACATCAAGATCAAGGCAGGCTGAAGCAGACGCAGGGAAAAGAGTGGTTACGCCTAGCGGGCTGCAAAATATCATAGTCTTTAATAAGTGGCAGACCAGCCTCAGGCAACGGTGAACTAGGCATTCTTTGTGATACATCAGAATGCAGATTGCAGACGTCTGTCGCCGGCTCAGTGTACGTGCGAGGAGGCACTACTGCAGGATTAGGGGCATCGCGTCTGTAGTGTGGTGTGATGTGATGCAGCCAAACGGGGATGAAGACTGCGTAGGAGAGACACACGGCAGCGAAGCGAGAAGGCCCACGTCCGGGTTGCATCGCGCGGTTTGCCGGCAGAGTCTTGCGTCTTCCAGGGACTACGGCACTAATAACGCGGTTCCAACCTGCTCAACTACTAGCTGCATGAAGATGATGACATGAGTTCTGAAAAGGCCGAAGAGCTTTCCCAGCGATGCCTATTGGGCTGTTGTCAACAGAAGATGGGGCCAAGGGGAAATAATTACCGAGTTTCTTTTTCTTTTCATTCAATCCATTATCAATTCATCAATTGCATTGCATCGCTCACGCATCATCCGTAAGCGGCCACACGCGTCTCAATACCCTCTTGGTTCTGAGTGTAGGTGCTTGGTGTGTGTTACGCATGACGCTCTGGCTGGCCGAAACACAGCACTGGAACCCCGCCATCTTCGGGGGGGACAATGTGAGGCGCTTCAATTGCAAGGAAATAAGACAATAGGAAGGCATCAGAGGTGCTTTGGCTTGAGAAAGAATTCTACTTGTGCCTGGTGACCACCTACTTGACCCACGGGCAACAGCACACCTAGCTCATTTCATCCTGTACTTCGGGTAGTGACTTCAATCAAGACGAGCTGTTGTCCAATACATACAGGATAAGTCTAGGGGCTCTTCACTGAGCGAACAGAGGTGCGCCACAGTTCCCACCCACCCCTACCCGAGCCCGTTGCATGTCGTGACCGATGCGTTGGGCACATGGTTTTAATTCCGGGACCAAGGGCACGGAGAAGACACCGTCGCAACTGTGAGATGGAACAATAATCATTTACTTCGGATTCAAACGGCATCATGGGACCAAACACCTTCCAGTTGAAACGTCTTTGAACTGACAAAAGGTCCACAGGTTTACGGCATTACACGGACGCACAGTCCATTACATTTGCGTCTCTGTCGCAAACATTCGAGAGACAAATGCAATCAGTGAGATGCCCTACGCCAGGGAACAGCAAAGCTACAGGTTGTGTGCGTCACAGCACCGCAACATCACCGCATCCATGTCACCATCCCGGTCGAGAGTCGTCGCCTCTTGCAGCTTCCATCTCTTACAACGGAAACATATCCACAAACTGAAAAGATTGCTGCTGCCTGTCAGCAAGCAGCTCGCACCGATTGCTGCCCCGTATTTGCCGGCGGCCGTTGATGCATCGTGACGGCCTGCCACAGTGCTACGCCAACACGCATCGGGGAAGATGACACCTTTAGCTCACGCGAAGATGCAGGATTATATCTAGGTGGCATTTCAAAGCAGGGGATATTTGAGATGGGGTTCTCGTATCTACTGTTTCCGTTTTCTTTTTCTAACAGGCCCTTCTGCTTCTCATGTTCCTTCTGCAGCTGACTTTCACCTCCGTGGACCTCAAATCCTCACCTTGCAAGTTGCAACTCACTTCTTCTCAAAACCCTAGCAGAGCTGCATATCCAGGATTGGTCTTTCTTTTTCACTCGAAAGTACTCACTTGTATGTGCAGTCTCCGCGTCGCTTGAAAAGCGCAAGTACATCATCGAAACAATTATCCCGGCCCTCAGACGTGCTCGAACGCAGCACACCATCAGACGCTGCCGTCCGAACCCGCTCAGGTTTCCAGACCTCGGATTTTGTGCGACGACCCGGTAAAAGCGTCGCAAAGTCTACTGCCCGTACATTCAGTCACCTGCCGCTTTCAATTACAATCTGACAGCTATCAACCGGCAGTTCTGAGCATCAAGTCTTTGCGGCGCAGCGAATCGTTTGTCAACCCTCAAGGTCGCCAGGTGCCCGTTTTCCGGGTCCCGCCACGACAAATCTCACGTCTCGCGTCCTCGCCCCTCTCATCCTAACCCCTGTCTCACTCCCAGGGCCGTCTTGTGCTCCCATCCTCTGCCACTTGAGCTTGCTTTTTGCTTGGTTGTGCCTACTCGGCTGCCCACCAGCCGGGTCAAGAGCTCAGGATGCAGTATTCTGCTACTACTGTGGCATCCGTCGTCGCAGTACTATGGACGGCGTACCTCGTCATCTGCCGAATACGTGACTATGCACGGATGAGACATATTCCAGGGCCCTTCTGGGCACATTGGACCGATCTTTGGCTCATGAAGGCACAATTCAGCGGGAAACTCTCTTTCATCCTGCAAGACTTGAACAAGAAGCATGGTGCGTAATAATTCCGCTGTCAAGGATCTGTCACCACGTTCCCCATCCAACCTGCGATGTGACAGCCCGATCCGATTAGTCCACAAATGCAGCGAGTCTTCGACGCTCACCTGCGCAGTTCGTTTGCATGTATAGCTAATGAGCCCAATTCTGCAGGACCCATTGTTCGGATTGCACCCAATTGGGTCCTCTGCGGTGATGGCGCCACGCTGCGAGTTCTATGGGCGGCTCGCTCTCACTGGAAGCGAGGCCTCTGGTATCTGGGCCTACGTTTCGACCCATATTCCGACAGTGTCTTCACAGCGTTGGATGACAAATATCATGACACTCTTCGCGCCAAGCTCGCGGCCGGCTACGCAGGTAAAGATGTCGACGGCGTGGAGGATGTCATCGACGAACGAGTCGAAGCGCTGGTTAACTTACTAGAGACGCGATACTTGTCGACTGGGTCTGAATATAAGACCGTAGACTTGGCCCGTAAGGTCCAGTACTTCACCCTGGACGTCATCTCCGCCTTGGGCTTTGGCAAGAAGTTTGGATATTTGGAAGCTGACGCTGATACCATGCGGTACATTGAGATCACGGAGAAAACCCTGCCTTCGCTACTAGTCATTGCATTGCAGCCCTGGATGCTCAGAATCCTACAATCTTCGGCCCTCAAGTTCTTCTTGCCCAGCTCAAAGGACATCATCGGCATTGGCGATGTCATGCGGAGGGCGGCAGAGGCCGTTGAGGAGCGCTACGGCGAGAAGCCCGTCGTCAAACGCGACATCCTTGGCTCTTTCGTCTCTCATGGCCTTACGAAAGAAGAAGCAGAAGGTGAAACAACCGTTCAGATCATTGCCGGTTCTGATTCGACTGCCGCAGCAATCCGAACCACCCTGCTATTCATCATGACGAACCCACATGTCTATGCCCGTTTGCGGGCTGAAATAGATACGGCTGCCGCTGAGGACCGCATCTCATCTCCGATCACAGACGCAGAGGCCAGGAAGTTCGAGTACCTCCAGGCGGTAATAAGGGAAGGGATCCGAATCTACCCCCCGGCGACCGGTTTGTTGCCCAAGGTTTCCGACAAAGACGAGTTGATCTGTGGAATGCGTATTCCTGCCGGAACTAACGTGGCATGGTCTCCTTTCGCAGTGATGCGCCAGACAGAGGTATTCGGGGCAGATGCCGACATGTTTCGACCAGAGCGGTGGCTCGGTATCTCCAAAGAGCAGTACCGTGTGATGGATACCCAGGTTATGCTGGACTTTGGAGTGGGAAGTCGATGGGAGTGTCTAGGCAAGAACATCGCCATGCTCGAGCTGAACAAGGTCTATGTTGAGGTAAGTTTCCGCCTATCTGATGCTTTGCAACGTCGAGGGTGATCGCTAACGATGGTTGTCACGTAGCTTCTTCGGCGGTTTGACTTCACGATCGTAGACCCCGCAAAACCTTGGACAACGGAGAACTTTGCTGTTCATATCCAGAAGGAGTTCAACGTCAAGGTGACTCGACGTGTGACGTCTGATTGAGACTTCAGGCGTAAATAGCATAATTAGTTGGAGAAGTGACAGTTTCAAGCTGAATTCAAATGCCGGTCGGCGGGTTCTGGTGTCATGTTGCCGTTTGTCGGACACATACCTGAGGTTATTTTAAGCATAGTATGTCCAGAAAGGCGATGGTCTTGACTCAATCAACCTGGGCACTAAATGAAGGTTCGTCCCTAATTCGTTACGAGCCAGTAGACTAGCGGTTTACGGATATCATGAAACCTGAAGTGGCAAGGACCTCTTCCAGCAATCATCATGTACTGCCTCGTAACAAACATCGGGCCGAGTACCTACAAGCAGAGATGGCCTAGCATGACGACGGTCCTCCCGCCAAAACTTCGGTGTCTGCACCCTTTCTCCGGGGTTTGGATTTGACGCCAAAATAATTCTTCACGCTTTGACAGCACACCGCAACTGCCAAAGACACAGAGTCTCCGCTTACTCCGCGTCACGTGGATCCGGAGACGCTTGGCTTGTGGTAGTAACTTCACGCCCTAAGGCGTAGTAGGTGCATGGAAGCTTCCTAATCAATCTCCACATACCGGTAACAATCTGCTCGCTACGAGAGGAGATGGGCGTAGTCTGACTGTTGCCTTTAACTCCCTACGTGCCCAGTCACAGTGTCTAGGGCGCGCGAATAAGGAATATCCAATTTGTTCCAAGCTCAACAACCGCTTACCTCCGAGACTGATGACCGCTGGCGATCCTGCAGATGGTAGTGGCGGTGCATACCGTCGCACAACACGCTCGACAACAAATGACGCCTTAGATCATACACAAGATCAGGCCTACCTTGATCAGCAAGTTCTTGATTCGCTGCTTGGGCTAGCCTCTGGCAACTCAGATGGAGGCAACTTCATCGGCTCCCACCCGCCGTGGTCGGCAACAGATGCCGCCGCATCCGGCACAACTTACCCTGGCCTGCTGTCCGAAAGTTCAGATCACCTCTGGTCCGGGGACATGGCACAAGCAGAGCCGATCTCCCACGGCGAAAATTCTTCATGGTTTGGACACGACCTGTCTTACGAAGACCCAGCACAAGAGTTGAACAACCTTCAATGGCCACTTCCTGGACCAGTTACAAGGCCTTCAGACAATATCAACTGGACCGCAGCAATTGAGGAGCATGAACTCAGGGGACGCCGCGGTCTCCCTCGTAGGCGAAGTCGGTACCGATACATGCAGCCTGAACAAAGGGCTGTACCAATCCCAATACCAGCCTCCCCTACAACCCAGCAAGACTCGGATCCGTTGCAACGATGGAAGGATTCACCGCCTCAAGACGAGCCTGCTTCCATGACAGCTATTTTTGATGCGCTCAGAACAAACCAAGTCAACCCACAAGAAGGACAGAGCCGATCTCAGCCAGCGTATTCCCGGGCTAATTCTGGTACAAGCGCTGACAGTGGTGGAAGCAGCTCTTCGTTACAGTCGGCCAATTCGGCATGGTCTGGTATATCAGAGGCGTCAAGGAAGACGAGCTGGATTCGGCCCCTTGAATCGAACCCGCCAAGGCCGCGTCGGGAAAAAGCGCGGAAGCATCACGACGAAGGACAGCCGCCCGTTTAAATGTACGTTTTGTTGCGACAACTTTAAGACGAAGTATGACTGGGCTCGGCATGAGAAATCTCGACATCTGAATCTGGAGTCCTGGGTATGTGCTCCCCGTGGAGGTTCTGTGATGTCGACGGTGACAGGACGGCCCCATTGCGCATACTGCAGCACCATAGATCCGACAGACGAACATCTCGATAAGCACAACCACAGCGCCTGCCACGACCGACCGATCGAAGCACGCTCTTTTGGACGCAAAGATCACCTTGTTCAACACTTGCGCGTCATGCACAAGTTAGAGAAGCTGCCCCGATTTGACGATTGGAAGGTTCAGTCTATGGAAATCACGTCTCGGTGTGGATTCTGTGGCATGGCGCTGTTGACTTGGAACAAGAGAACGGACCATCTTGCGGCACATTTCCGAAAAGGCCTGACAATGAAGGACTGGAAAGGAGAGCATGGCTTCACCCCCGCGGTTGCAGAGCAGGTCGTTCATGCTCTACCGCCATACCTCATCGGGTCGGAGTCCATGAGCGTGGTACCATTCTCAGCAACCAAACCGGGCACAAAAGACCATTTTCCCCAAATCTCTTCCCGAACACATGGGTTCAAAGGCACTGCGGTGGAATCATCTACAGAGCTGAAGGAATCCGACCCACTGCCCTCGCCATCGGTTTTGACCTCGAGAGCCGCAACGTCCAAAGCGTTCACCGAGATATTGGAGCGACACCTGAAGCACTTCGCGGACGAATACATGGCGCGAGGGATTAATCCGACAGACGATCTGCTGAGGCAAGAATCGAGACGGGTCATTTACGACAGCGACGACGAATGGAACCAGACTGTTGCAGATAACTCTGAATGGCTGACGCAGTTTCGAAACCGCCACGGTCTAGATGACAACGAGGGCGACCAATTTCACAAGACTATAGAGAAAACATGATCCCAACCCCAAGGCCATCTACCAGTCCTTGCTCTAGGTGCTTTTGGCAATTCTCTACCTTCTGATGTCTCTGTCGATGACCCGAATTGCCTCCAAGCACTGCTCGTCGTGGAATCGAGGGGCGACCACTTGGATCGAGCATGGAGCTCCATCGCTTGCTTCGGGGTCGTCTAACAACAGTCAGCATCTCCGCTTCGCGCCAAGACAGTGGTGTAGGATCCCTCAAACTTACAGTCTGCCTCGAACTCCGCGACAGCCTTCTCAGGTAAAGGGTCCTTCTCCTTGGATGCAAACCCGTACGGAATGATACCAGCAGGATACTACCCTAAGTCAGCGACAAAGTTCCTTCATCAATAGTTCATAAACCTACATCCAACACATTCCACATCAACGTGTAGACCGGGTTGCCGTACGTGTCGTGGGGCACAGAGGTACTGATGGCTCCTGGCCCAATAACGACATCGAGTCCGTGTTCTTGCCACATCTTCCGCCAGCTATCAGCATAGGCATCACGGAGAGCGAGGAAATCGCTGAGCTGATGTGCAACAGGCTTATCCGCAGAAACCGGAGGCTTCGTCTTCGTGAAGGGATGCACCCCTCGCTTCACAGAAGGGACGAGAGGCTCTCCAATCTCGTTTGCGAGGACGTCCAAGCCATCCGAAGTCATGAAGAAGTACTGGAATCCCAATCTCCCGCCAAGCCCGGCGCTACAATCAGGGTCTTGCGGCAGCCTGATGACCTTATGTCCTGCCTTCAACAAAGCGGAAACTGCATCCTCGAGGGCGCGACGAACGGGGGGATGCATGGGATACTCCGGGTCTTCTGGAAGTACTCCAACTGTCAAACCTTTTGCGTTGTCAAATTTGGGAGCACTCCACGGTGTGGCCATTGCAGAGGCGTCATATCTCCACGGGTTTTGTGAGAGCACAGTTTCCATGAACAAGAACAGATCATCGACTGAATTCGCCATGGGGCCGGCCACGGGAACCACACCTGGCAGGTGGACCTTCGGGAATGGGTAGTTTGACTGGCCTCCGAAAGGCGTCCGATCGGCGGTTGGTTTGAAGCCGTAGATACCGCAGCACAGGGACGGAATTCTGATGGAGCCTGCGATATCGGAACCGACACCGAGAACAGAGCCACGGAATGATACGAGAGCACCCTCACCACCTGTTGAGCCGCCAGCTGTCAGGGAGGTCTTGTGTGGATTCAGGGTTCTGCCAAAGATGTTGTTCTCAGAGTCTGCGGTCTGTATCATTGCCTCGTCAGTGAGATGATTCAGAAGAGGTTCCAGAAGAAAGAAATTGCAGACCATCATCGTCTGTGGAACGTTCGTTTTGCAGAAAAATACAGCTCCCGCGTCCAACAAAAGGTCAACCATCGCCGAATTTGTCGTTGGTGGAGGTCGCTTGAGAAACTCAACGTAGCCTACCGTGGCGTGATGGCCCTTTACTTTGAAGGAGTCCTGTTCCTGTTAGCTAGTTGGCTCGACGCCTCTTGTTGGTAGGCAATTGACCTTCACGCTGATCGGGAGACCGTGCAGAGGACCGGTGGGCTTCCTGTTTCTTTCAAAAGTTTATCGAGTTCTCTAGCTCTCGAGATACCCTCAGCAAAGAATATCTCGGTCAAACAATTTATCTAACCCTCGTTAGTCTTCGAAGTATGAAGTCTGACGGGACCGCTTACCAGCTGTTGAGCCAGAGCCGCCCGCTTGCAAAATGCTACTGTAACCTCTTCAGAAGTGAGCGATCCACTGTGAATCTTGCCCAAAAGCTCCTTTGCACTGTAAGACTCGGTGATTTCAAGTTCGCTATCCGTGAACAGTCCTGACTTTCGCGCAACATCGAGAGCGTTCAACTGACCCTCCTTGGGTGTTCCAGCACCTCGAAGCTCCTGAAGCTTCTGGTCTGACAGCACCCATTCTTGAGGTATCGAAGCTTGTTGCTTCTCTCTGTGACGAGAAGCTATGACTTCCCACTCCATAGCTGCAGGCATCGTGAAATGGTGGCGGTTACTGGTCGAAAAGGGAGGAGGGCAAGGGAAGGGGTGGCTTGATGGCTGATGCAAGACTTCAGATGACAACTAAGCAGGCAGCGGAACGCTTCTCGGAACGGTTCATCTGCCGTGCTCGCTTATCAGGAAGTAAGAGATCAATGAACTTGGGATCATCTTCATGTTATCAATAGCAAGGTCGGAAAAGTGGCGGCGCGTCTATTATCTCGATTGGGAAGGAGATGGCGCCGGAGCTTGGGGGAGCTATGCCGGCCGAGTGCCGAGGCCGTGGTGAGGCGTGTGTCCCGCATCTCAAACCCCGGCACATGGTATCGGGAGAGAAGGTTCTCCTCTGTGATCTGTGTCTTGGTCGGTCGTGTTACAAACAATTATTTAACGGGCGGCGTTTTCAGCCATCATCTATCACCCCAATGAGCGCCAGGACTGCGTCTATCCCCGACCCGATCACCCATTTCTTTGCAACACAGGGATCATCCGGCAAGCACACGACCCCAAACATGTCGCCAGGAAGAGACTCCGCTCACACTCCATCCCCGGGGAACGCGTTCACTCCGAGCGGGGTTGATGTGCCACCCATGCGCATGCCGCATCTGGACTTCATCTATCGTATCGTCTGCGATATGGATCCGTCTGTGTCCGAGATAAGCAACGTGGACAACACTGGCATCACGCGGCTTGTATTGCCCATTTTGAGCGGTTCGGTGAAAGGACCCAGAATCAAAGGCAAGATAGTGGAGCGCAGCGGCGCAGACTGGGCGGAGCAGGTCAGCCCTGGGAAGGCCAGTGACTGATATCAGATACGCGTTATCGGTCACGAGTCTCATCGTTTTCATTAGGTATTCTCCAGATTAAATGCCCGATACACACTCCAGACCAACGATGGAGTGTTTATCTTGGTCAACGCACATGGTATCTATCGAAGCGGCCCAGGACAGACGGAGAAGTTGACCCCCACGGCGTCTCAGGACGACGTGGAGTACTTCACGCACATCAACTTTGAGGCTCCCGGCGGCAGCCCTTATGACTGGATGAATGGAGTCTTTTCGATTGGTGTAATGACAATGTTTGAGGGAAGGCCAATCATTGACTGCTACCGGTTGACAAATTTCCCTGGCAAGCCAGCTGAGAAGCTCTGAAGAGTAATCAATGAATCTAAACCTTCATGTTTTGCATTTAATCCAAAGAATATGAGATGCCGGTTGGCAAGTTCAGGGACACCAATGCTATCGATAGTAGATACAGACGGCTTGCAACAAGGAGGGTAGGAGACAAGGGTCCTGCAGGCTGCAGGTGGATGTGCGGGTGTGCGGGTGCGAACCGCCAAAGCCCCCAAACATCTTTCTAACCCAACCAGGCAATTAAATTGCCCACTAAATCTTCATGCGTTTCTCCACAAGCCGCCAATACCGGGGCGCGAGGGCCGTTCGAATCCGTTTGCCCCAGATGATCATCGGCACGTACAAGAGTCCAATAACCAAAGCTATGGCCCCGCTGAGGATGTACATGTTACTGAGACCCATGCTCGACATCCAAGGAACAAGAGCAGAGGGAACACCAACGCTGACGGCGTTGCGGATGAAGGCTACGCCCACAAAAGCCTCAGCGGTAAGCTGGGGAACAAGAGTCAGTACTAAGTGAGCGTTGAGGGTTGAAGCGGCCTTACCTCTCGGTAGGTGTCGATGAGCAATGTGAAGGTGATGTCTCCATTGGCGCCCAGTCCAAAGGCAAAGAAGGCCCCGCCAATGCTAGGGTAGATCCAATGCATCCCCTATTCTTGTCAGCACGTTTACTGCCATGATTATGACCCAGCTGAGACTAAACTTACCCGGTCTGCAGTAACTCCGAACATGACGATTCCGCCGGCCATGGTGATTACCGGTAGGAAGAGAGGGTAAAGACGCATCTCAGGCTCAAAAATCCCACCGTTTCTCTTCGCCAAGCGGAGGACGGCCCAGTCAGCAAATGGTCCGCCGTAGAGACTGCCAAAGATGTTGCCCACGAACGGTCCAAGTGTCATATACCCCACAGCAGCTGTGTCGAAGTTGTAAGGAGGGGCAGAGAAGACCACTGATACCACAGACATGAATAGCACCAGCCAGCATACTCCTGACGCGAACTGAAGGGCAGTGAAGAGGACATGGGGGAGCGTGATCACATGGAGGGGTAGAATGAAGACGCGCAGAAGGGATTCCGAAGTCGGGGTTACGAGGCGCATGCGTTCGCGATAGGTGTTCAAGCGAATAGTGCGGTCGACGTTCGACTGCGTGTAGTTGAGTTCGAGTCCACTTTTCTCCGTGCTTTTGATCTTGGTTAGACTATTGTCAACATCCGCGGGCTCTGTTTCCATCTCTTCGCTCTGGCCGACGGTAATTGGCACGTATTTTGTTTCTTCGTAGAGAAAGATGAACATGATGAAGAGAATCGTGAGAGCGATAGAAAGGGCGTAGTATGACCACCGCCATCCCTGAGAAACGGCTTGCACGCCAGCAGCCAGCGGCGTGAGGAAACTACCCGCCATGACGGCGATGAAGTAAAGACCATTGGCGGAGCCTCGTTGATGTACGAAAAAGAGGTCGGCAATCTTGAGAATTAGTTAGCAAACTCGTGCCCCCTTTCCTCTCTTTTTGGCTGCGTTATGCAAGCGCGTACCGTCATCTGGACTGCGGTCTCGTTGATCGCTCCAGCCAAGCCAGTTATAACTGCTGTGACTATCAACTCTGCATATGAGTGCATCGACGATGTCCACCAAGCGGCAGCGGCCAGAATGGCCGTTGAGACCAAGTATGTGAGTCGTCGGCCGTACTTGATGGTGAAGGGGATGAAGAAGATGCATCCGGTTGCGAGTCCCGCAAGCTGAGCTGACTGTGCGTTGCTAAGCTGGGCGATGCTCACGTCAAGATCAACGGTCATTTGTTGCCAGAAGACCGTCTGAATCGATAAACTATCCGCGTGGTTCCTGTGTTAGCCCTTTCGCCTAGCAACTTCACTGTCGAAGTAGGACTCACTTGGTGAAAGCAGCGACCGTCACCCCCATGGCCAGGCCATAGTTGAGATACTTGCGCCATCTACTCCAGTTCTGATGCCAGACACACTTGTTAGCAAGCCACCTCCCCGAGAGTTCACACAGGTCTGTACCAAAGGGTCGTTTGGGTCCGAAGATGGGACGGGCGAAAGAATGAACGTGGATGAATCTGTGGCTTGTTCATCTGAGTTTGGGTCAACATGAAGCCGATTCGGGCGGTGGATATGTCTTACGGCTTATTAAGTGGACAGTCCCAGGGGGTAAAGGGGTGGATTGGACACCCGGTGGTGAGGAGTTATCCATCGGAGGTTTTGTTCGGGAGTCAAGAGGTCAGAGAGACACGGTAGCGTAGGTAAAATGAGTGCTAGGATCCAGCCTAACTGTCGATGGTCGCTGGAGACCATCCAAAAGTTCTGGAAATTGAGGCAGACAGCCATTCGATATATCTTGTATTGATACGACACTGATATGGTGTCGGTGCAACTACCGACGCTCTATCATCCTGTCAAAACAGGAGGACGTCTAGCGATAAGACACGCGCCCAGGTTAACCCTCTTCAGACGTGTTAGACTTTATTGGCGATCATCCGTAGCCTAGCCCCAGTCATCTGTCAAATGATAAGGACATACAGGCCTGCAGGGCCAGAGGTGTAGCGACCCTACTGCATCTGATGCCAGGACCTGGCTGCATTCCCGCGTGTCTCTGCAGTCGCGTTTGGATAGCCGCCGCGTGAAAATCAACTTTGATGCCACACCCTTCACCAGCAATTCCCTGCAGGAACTTGTCATGACCCCGTTTCCAAAGCAGCTTCAGCATGACGACCGGGAACTTTATTCGCTTTAGCCTGTCCGTCCCCGCATTTTGTAAAGCTGCAACAGCGTGCTCAGACCCCTGGTTGAGGCGTCTGAGCCATGCCCCTTAGGGCATATATATGCGCCTCGGTTCCGTCTTCCTCTTCGGAGTAGCTTATCTCCTAAAAAGAAACTTGCCCAACACGTTGACCAGACATTCCCCTCCCGACGGACATCGGGACCAGCGAGCTCACCGAACAAGACACACAACGCCCACTATCGGCAGGGCCTGTTTCCACTATCCACTCACAGATCACAGTTCGGGCAAACATGGTTCGTTCCAGGGGAGGTTGCTCCAACTGCAAGCGGCGGAAGAGGAAATGTGACGAGACGCGTCCAGACTGTCGGGCCTGCCAGCGGCGCGGAATCCAGTGCGAAGGCTACAACACGACGCTCAAATGGACCAACGGAATAGCCTCCCGTGGTCGCTTTGCTGGAGCCGCGATCCCTGACGTCTCTTTCTACACTTCCAGCTCGGAGCCCAGCAAACTCTCACACTCAGATCATCTGCCGAGCACCGAGGATCCACACTTGCAGGTGGCCAGCGCCCCATCCACCTCCTCTTCTACCTCCCCTCCCGGAGCCGAAGGCATCACGCAGACCGGCTCCGCCTCCGAGTCTGGGGTTGTCTCTCCCTTGGCGCCGTCGCCGGGCGCAAACATTGACCCAAAACGGCAATTATTCAATAAGTGTAAGTCGTCCTTCCCCAGTTGTCTAGATACAAGATACGATCCACGGCTGACTTGTGTAACAAGTCTTGAATGCCGGTTTGCACCGCTTGTATACGACAGAAAGTTACATCTGGCTCCAGTCACACTTCCAGGCAATGGCAGAAAAGAGCCAGGCCTTTTTTGTCGTCTGCACTGCCATCCAAGCGTATATGGATGATGGCTTTTCGGTACTGGCGATGGAACATGTCGACCATGCCCTGCAAACATTCCGAGCGGAACTGGAAGGTCGGCATGGCTCTTTGGATGTCTCGACCATGTCGGCGGGCATCCTCGTTTGCACTCTATGCGTAAGGCCTTGCACAGCTGCGTGATCTGCCACGATTCATGGCCGCGAACTAATTTTGGCTGCATAGTTACTTCAAGCCCGTCCCTTCACCATGTATCTGCAGCTCATGGCGGACCTCTATCACCTAGATACGAAGCTTGACGTCCTAGTGCCGTCTGCCGACCACGACTTCCCCACGCGCCACTCCATTGAGGTGTTATCCATCATGGACCTGCCAACATCAGTGATAGGAAGGATAAGCCCGAGCATGGGTGTTTGGCGTAATTTGCGGAAGCACCAAGACGAATGGGAAGGGGGGCGACTTGGGGGCGTGGAGGTGGTCTCGGGGTTACCGAGGTCATTTCTGGACATTTTGGCTGACATCGAAGATAGTGAGAGACAAGACCTAGAGGCGCGACTCTGGGCATGGCCTGGCGAGATAGGCATGCATGCGCAATGCATTCTGTGGGACTGCTGGAGATATTCGGCTGTTCTGGATGTAAGGAGGCGAGGGAGGCGGACAAAACGCGTCGTTGCGGACGCAGCGCCGAAGGTACCGCCGACACATGACAAATCAACCGATTCAGCGCTATCTCCTTCGACGGAAGTTGTCATGTGCCGTCTTGTTGCGTCCATTTACTCTTTATTCCGAGCAGTTGAGATACCCGCAAATCACCACTTGCTGGTTCACAATGGCCTCATCTATCCACTAGTTACGGCAAGCGTAGAGGTTCCCTTGTTAGCTGCGCACCCGGAGTGGAAGGAGGTCTTGGACGATGTGAGGGCATCGTTCAACAAGAAGGATTCTTTCCACGTCCAGAAGATGATGGACGAAATCCTTGAAGCGGCCTGGAAGGAGGGCTCAGATAGCTTCGACGTGGAGAATGCAGCTCGGACCAGGGGAGTAGAGATTGCGGTCTTCTAGGACCGTATAATGATAATGAATCAAGCAATTAAACCACACGAAAAGCCTCTTCCTGCCAACTTTGTTCAAGAAGCGTAAGAATTAACTACCCTATCCAGAATTCATTCCAGTTGCTACCCTTATTTACAACATGACACTTCTGAGCCCTTCCCATTGACAGCAATGGAGGTTGTTTCGCCTACGTACTTCGATGTCAGGTTGCGGTTTGAAGGCACGTCGAGGGCCGGGTTAGAGGTGAAGAAATCTACTGGGTTGATGTGCAGTTGAATGGTTTCGACGGGCCTGCTCATGGTTAGAGGTAATTTTCCCGACAGCGTGTGGTTTGGGACTTACATCACGGGCCAATCCTCGACACGTGGATTGTGAGTGAGCCCAAACACGCTCCAAATGACGATATCATTCTGCAAGACGTCATCGCATCGCGCAGCTGCATCTGACACTCCCTCTTCCTCGGTCGTACTCTGCAGGGTGTAGCGCCCCCCAGCGTAAAGCTCGTCATCCTTGTACTTCGTCACCCAAAGATGATGATGGGCGAAAAGAGCTCTTTGAGCCTGGCGGCTCCGAGGGTCCGCCAAAAGAAGCTGAGTTGGCGGAGGCACGATTTTGTAGCCTACCGGTTTTCCGCTAACTGGATTACGCTTGCTCAAATTCTGTATCTTGAACAATCGTGCGTTGTGGGGAGCGGCGTCAAGGCCAACCGATGTTGTGATCGGAGTTTCTTGGACCTTGTACGCATTTCCGTTGGGATTTGTTCTGTTGTCAATCTGAAGTGGGAGCGATTCTTGCTGGACCAGCGTATTCTCGTGGCCATCAATAGCCGGGTCGATCCGTACGCAGAAGATGTGCTGGTGATTTTGAGCGAGAACACCAGGGGACACAATATTTCCCCATGGTGCCGTTTTGCCAGCATCAATGTTGACTGCGGACAGAATGCCCGTCGCTCTTGTTTCAACCGTGATCCCTCCGGCTTGATCGAATTTGTACTGGACAGAAGGATCAGCTACTACTCAAGGCCAACGACAATTTGTCTCACGTTAAAAACGTATTCGTAGTTTGCTACGGTCAAAATGAATTGGATAATCAACTCTCGCCGCCGGGTCACGACGGCTCTGTTGGTCCGCCAATTTGTGTGCTTCCAGCCAATACCGTTATCCTGCTCATGGAGGCAGATGACGTTAGGCGAGCTGTGAGCTGTTCCGTCGGGGCGGTTTAGAACACCATCAAAATACTGTCAAGCATTAGAAGAGAAACATGCATCTTACACTCAACGGCTTACCTTGATGACCCCAAGACAGTCGCATCCAAGCTCGAGATTATTCGCACAGTGGCCAATACCCCCGTCGCCGAAATCGAAGGCTTGCTTCCGGTGGAATGGATTGCGAGGATCAGCGTAGGGAACCGTCATATCGCTGATGGACAGTCGGTACAGCACACTGCGTCCATCATAAAGAACATCGTGAATGACGGCGCCCTCTCTGGGGTTGAAGCTGACGCGCATTCTCCATTTCTGCCACTCCACCAGACTCTCGTCCTTGACGCTGAAGCTAGGTCCATTGGGCTGAAGAACATTGAGCTCTCTCAGATCATCCCGCATCTTTGTGTCAAGAAGTTCTGGTACGTATTCGGAAGCCTGGCAGTGGTCAATAATACCCGTTCCCCTGGGCTGCGCAACGTAAGGGTCATCAACGCCTCCTGTGGCCAATTCGTCAACCCGGACAACCTTTTGCTTGATCCAATCAACCACGGGGATTAGAGGAAGCGGATAGCTGTAGAAGTTGGCATCTGGGTTGTTCTTCCGTTTGTCAATGGCAAACACCAGCGCTTGGAAATAACGACGATTCTCGTCGTGGATGTCAAGACCGCCATAAGGCCAAGGCTCGATGACCGCTTCGAACCCCTCAGGAAGTGAAAGTGCCGCAATCTTTGACTGCAGAATTTCAGACGCATTGCAGATTCTGACAGTCTCTTGGAGTTCATGCCTACATTGCAACCGGGTTAGCAAAGGGCCTATTGACATGGACGCATGAACAATCACATGATTGGACATACAAAGTGAAGCTCGGGTGGACGTCGGTTTTGACAGTTTTCACCCATACCCTCTCTAGCTTTCCCAGGTCGACGATGGCCTCTATGGATTGAGGCTCCTCTTGGTTGGCCACCACAACATAGTGCACTGAGGCGAGACGAGGAGGCCTTGGCGTCTCGGGTGTCAACCTTCCAGCATGCTCAACGTCAAGAAACTTGACGAGATCTACCTTGTCAGGCTCTCTGAGATATATCACCCGGAAGTGAAGAATTGTGTCAGGATGCAAGGCGCGAATGACATTCGCTGCAGAGGCGGTCTCCTCAATGCTGAGGGGGGAGAGTGGGTGCGCGTAGGACAGTTTCGATGACATTTTTGAATGGCAAGATTGGAAAACTTTTGATTGAGCATTGGAAGAATATGACCATCAAATCCGTTGAAGAAGTTTCCATTTATACTTTACCAAATACCTAACCTCCTCTTCACTTCACATGATACTCAGATAGATGTCATCCCATCGAGCGTCAAGTACAGACTGCTAGCCTTTGCCCGAATAAGGCAGGTCGACCCGCCAATCAAATCAGGGCATTTGCACCATGGACTGCTAATACAGGGGGAAAGCCGGCAGTCAAGATCGGGGCTGCATGATTGTAGGACGGCGTTCACACCGGCATGTTGGGCCATAAGAGCACAGGCTTGGTCGGGGCCCGCGGGCACAGGGAAGAAACCTTCCAAGTGAGTTTATCGATACTGGATCGCTGCTGTCAGATACATGCAGCTTGAGGCAAAAGCGATGGAGACTGAATCCCTAGGATTGAAATGCTTGACGACATGATGACTAAGTGCGAGACGGTGGGTCTTGTCCTCTATTTCGAAGCATTAACCCTGCTAGTGTGCCGCACTCAGCTGGCTCGAGAATTTGGCGAAACCTGCCACGTTGAGCGACGGCGGTACCGGAACAGACACAGGACGCGACGTGTGACCAGTATCCGACATGGAGTCTTCTGGTCCACCGCTAGACTCCTCGGCGGCCCGAGAGCGCGGGAACGGGTATTATCGCAAAGGTCAATTCACTGAAGGTTTGTGGTTCAAAGTCCACCGTGTCGACGCCAGTATTGAAGACCCTTTGTAGCAGAGAAGGCGTACAGGGAGGCGGCGGCGCTTGCCCCTGAGGACCCCGCACCATGGTCCAACATCTCTGCCATCAAGTTTGAACAGGGTGACTACACCAGCTGCTTGCAGAATCTCGAGAAAGCTTTGGCTCTCTCATCCTCCGATGCAGAGGACGAGCCAAAGAAGCAGAAGCTGTACACGCGGATGGCTAAATGCCACATGCACCTGATGTCCTTGGAGGCTGCTGAAAGCGCCATTAAGAGCCTTGGAGTTGACTCTTCGAATCAGAGTTTGAGAGCTTCACTCGACGATTTCAAAAGCCTGAGGGCTTCTGTACAAGATGGCGACAAGCTGCGTACGCAGACTTGTGACCGCGTGGCAAGATACAAAGCCTCTCTGTACGTTCTATCAACGATTATTTCACAGTTCCGCTTACTTACCCTCATTGTCCAGGCAAGACATTCCTGAGTACTACGCCGTCGGCCATGATTTCGCAGAGCCTTTGCTCCAGCTTGATGAGCCGCTCTGGGACCTTCTTGGACCAGAGGACACGCTGTCGTTCCTCCTTTGTGGCAGCGGCGATGCTCGTCATCTATTCATATCGATAGCCAGTCTCTTTTTCCAGGATATGATGAATCAGCGGAAAGGGAAAAAGAAGGCATTTGCGCAAGCATACTTTACCATCGTTGACATCAACGCTGCTGCTTTGGCAAGGACTCTAGTCATGTTCGATATGGGCTTCCGATACGCTGCCATGAAAACTCAGAAGATGCCGCGTATTGAAGATGCTCTCACAGTCATGTCTTACATGTTCTCTTCGGCATTCATGCCAGCATTCGCTGCCGAGAAGATGCTTGAGCACATTCGAACAGTCATTGACGAGCTTGAGGAGCAAGGCGATGGAGTCGGGTCTGACTTCATGGGCATGTTTTACCTTCCAAGGGAGACCCGGATTCAAGTTGTCCGCAAGCTCAAACAATGGGCTGAGCCTTTGGGGGATAAGTACGCCACGAAACGTCTTCGCCCTCTCATGATGCAAAACCTTGAGATGGAGAAGTTTCGGAGGAGCATGACGTTGAACTTCGATGCTGCCAATGTTCCGTACGAGAACAGAAGTGACCAAGAGTTCAATGAACTAGGCGTCATCTTTGGCAACCAAGTTTTCATCAAACGACGAGAGCCAGAACTCCTTCCACTGCTGGACGCTTTCCGATCTGGACAACAAAATTCCAAAGCGGAGCTCCTGAAGTACATCGACACTCACTGGGTGACGAACCCTACAGTTCTTGACATGGATTACCAGCCCTGGAGAGAGCAAGAAATCAGAGCCTTGCAAGGTCTGTCAGAAGTACCTCCAGGCTTTGACTGGAATCCTGCGGAGATGATCAAAAACTTGCGCAGCATTTTGAGCACTGAAAAGGAAGAAGACGTTCTCAAAACTGTGAGCGAATTCTTTGAGCATTTCTCTCTTGCCATGATGACTCTGCATAGCCGCATCAAAATTGAGGTGATTGCTGGAGAGATGGCAGACGTCTTGGACCGTATTAGGTACGGCAACTTGGAGCATCGCTTGCAGCGATCCAACGACGTCGAAGCGATTGACCCTACCCAATTTCCCCGGGAGTACGACCGCATTCACATGAGCAACATACCGTGAGTCAAACAACCTATTTTCTACAGCCAATTATCATATCATACACTGGCTGACCTGAGTAGCGACTACATTGGCGGGCCTTTGGCTGCTTTTCTTGCGGGCGGGCCTCTTCTCCGCCAGGATCGACTTTCCAACCTGAAGTTCAATAACCTTCTCAACCCTCCCATGTTTAAAAGCCACGATCAGTTCCTCGCGGAGTATGTTCTCATGTACGATGCTAAGGAGGTTGAGAGTAATTTTGGTGTCATCCGGGAAAAGAATCCAAATCCTCCCGAGGTGGATGAAGCCGCCTTGCTGCAGATGTTCGGGGGCAACAAATTCGCAATTGAGGATTACTTCATCTGGGCCAGATCCAGCACTAAGAATGCTCGCAACAAGCGATTGATGCCACGATCTGCTCTGGAGCGCTGGCTGTTTCTTCACCTGCTCAAGATTTGTCTTCCCTACCCCCGGCCGAAGTTGTCGGATCGTCCTGTTCACGCCCCTTTGAACTTGACGACATTTTTGAGGCTAGTCGGCCATTTGCATGACGTCGGTTACCCGGCGCACTGGCTGTCGGGTGTGCTATCCTCTGTGTGCGAGGGAGTCATTAATACAACCGCGCGGGCTCCTCGGGAACTTGTTGTCAGCCCTGAAGAACTGACCAAGTCCTACCCGCAGCGCAAGATTTGTCTGAATCCCTGGAGAGCTGAGTTCACGACTTTACTCAGTCTTTGGAGTGGCTTATTCCCTTTTGGTATCATCGCCCCGGAAGGTGCCCTGGTCCCTGCTGAGAAGGTCGTTGAGTGCACTGTGACGTTTCCTGAATTCTTCGAGGCTCAGGGTCGGGTAATGCACTTCGTCCTCGCGATCGTCAACACAACTGAAGTCGACCCGCGCACCTTTGATCTCCGGAAGCTCCTCTCGGACGACGAAGACGGCAACTCGTCGGACTTTGCACGTACATTCAGGGAGAATTCCGTTCACATTGTGACGGCATTCAGATTCTCGAATGCCACACACACTGCCACGTTCTGGATGCGCCAAGATATTCTTGACAAGTTTACGAGCACAGATTCTTGGAAAATTTGCATCTGTCGTACGGACAGCTGGGAAGAAGTCAGTAGTCGGGTGTCTGCATCTGAGAGCCTGAGCCGTATAGGCACCTGGGAGCGCGAGTAGTGCTGTTCAATCATTATCTGCTACAGTCCAAACATAACGTTATATTTGTTTTACTCGTTGCCATGTTGAAAGGATTGTTAGATAATTTTCACACAATTTGAGGTCGCCATCAGCCCCAGACGGTCCACATTGCAACCTGCTGGACCGACCCATCGCGAGCCCCAACCCCAAAGTGGGACAACCACAAATTCCAATCGCGAGGCGAAATGAGCTTCTGGAAGCTGGATATTGTCACAAGCAGTTAAAAGCCTCATTGGCTAAGTGGTATAGCGTCTCACTAGTAATGAGAAGATCGCCTGTTCGATTCAGGCATGAGGCAAGCTTGTTTCTTTTTGCATTTATTAATAAACGTATGAGCTGAGAACCATTCTCCTGATCACTAACTATACTCTAATCCGACGGTACAAAGCTGAGAATCTCCCGAACAACAACTCTGGGGCCTTTTTGATCCATTAAACCTAACGCGATGTACTTCCCTAGTGGTGGTGAGACTGCAACTCTAGCCACCATCTCCTCCGGAAACTTCATGCACCCTACCTCGCTCATGCTCCGGGCTCGCCACAGTGTAACTCCTCCTCGGCTGTCGATTGTCGCAATAGTTGCTCCAGATGCAGAGTACGAAGCAGCAGATGTGGGCACTGAGTGATAGTACTGCCGGCGCCAGCATTGGGCGCTGTCACGCCAAAGATATATGTAATCCGAGTCGCAGTGAGCATAATCAGCCCCGTCTGGGGAGACAGCAGTGACAGGCCCAAAGACCGGGTACTTGATCATCTCTTCTCCCCGAGTATAGCCGGTACCATTGATGGCGGGTTCCAGTGGTATGATATGCACAGCTCTGTCAAGTGCCAGCACAATGTTTTTGTCGTCCGTGGTGAAAGCCATAGATCGGACGGTGAAGTTGCCTGTTCGCCAAGTGCCAGCTGTTGGCAGAGCAGATCCCTTCAGTCTCCATATAACGAAGTTGCCGGTATGTGCAGTTGCCACACAATGCCCGTCATGCGAGTACATGACAAAGCAGTCACCCGCTGGCATCTTGCCAAATGGTCCCCTCTCTTCGAGCAGCTTCAACTTCTTCGCATCGAATCGACTGAGGCGACCACTGTCCTCCAGCACCATGATAAACTTGTCGTCGGGGGATATCGCTGCACTCGCAAATGTTCGATCCGAAGCTTCGTAGCTTTTGATTACGCTTCCGCTATTAGACTCGATTAAGTACAGTTTCTCGGGAGAAACTACGAGAAGACGCTCTCCGTCGCGAGAGAAAGTGACCGACGGTGCTTCCAGTCCACGACAGCGAATTTGACTGGATATTCGCGAGTAGGAAGTTGAGTAGTGATTTATCATGCGAGACCAAATGTGGTCGAGGGACTGTTCGGCATCGGGACGGAGCTTCGGATGAGAGCACATGAGGTCTTGAACTAGGCTGACACAAGGGGACGATACCCCTTGGCCTTGAAGCCTCTCATTAGGGAATGATCGACCGTCATTGGAGTACTCGCGAAGAGCCTCGAGGTCCTCGCCGAAGGAGTGTGCGCATGTTAGCATGAAATGAAGTGTTTCCCCGGCCGCCCACATGTCACCCTTTTGAGCCGCAACGTCAGGTTCAAGATCATCAGTTATGCCAGAAAGTCCGAGGATCTCGGGGGCCATAAAACCTATGGTGTCGCCGGCCGCCAAGGACATGCTGATGGTACGTTTGGGTCGCTTGCTAATTCCAAAGTCGCCAATCTTTATCCACCACTCGTTCCCGGGAGGCTGAGTTCGGATGAGGAGATTCTAGAACTAGTCAACTTTCTGACAACAAGGAGCACAACGTGACAGACTTACCGATGGTTTCAACCCACGATGCGCTAGATTATGTTGGTGTATGTAGGCTAGCCCACGGAACACCTGTCGAATGACAAGTCTCGCTTGGGCTTCCGGTATGGGCCCCTGATTCATCAAGTACGAATGCAGATTTCCATGCGGAAGAAACTCCATGGCCACAAACACCTTGGACGGCGTCTGGTACCAACCCAGTGTTTTAACAAAATATGCCTCGTACTGAATTGTAGGCAGTCAGCTTTGTTACTATAGAGATGGAATGGTGATTACCTGGGGCTGAGAAAGGATAGTGAGTCCCTTCAGCTCATTCATGATGTCCACATCGATGTCCTTCTTGGTCCGAGGTCGCGGGATTTCCTTGACTGCTCTCAGTTGGCCGAAGGATGGTCCCACAATGCACTTCTCTCGGAAAACCAAGCCAACACCGCCGCTTCCCAGATACGATTCACTCTTCCAATGCTCTTCCTTCCCCGGTCCATTGTCGGTGCCAGCATGGATAACGGTCTCGTCAGGCCCGATCCTCACGGCTAGCTCGGCACTCTGGACGAGCTGCACGGTGTCGTCGTCGATCATCGCGTTCATATTGCCGTCGCGCACTGAGGCTGTTGACTGGTACAGATAGGAACATCAAGGCGCCTTTCAAGACGGAGACGCTGAACACATGATGCCGCCGTTTGTGGTTCCAGCCGCTTGGGAGACGTGTGAAGAGAAGAGATTGAAAGGAGTGAGGAGCGCGTGAGAAAGTCGGGCATTAGAGTTCATGACGTGTGGCAGTGAGAATGAGAGTTCTGTGGAATCGCACTGTTCACAAACATAGCAGCATGAAAATGCGGTGTTGTGAGGTTATCAGGTGACAGTGTGCATATGCCTTGGTGCTCGGACAGACACACTCGCAAGGATCTTTCAGTTGAAGCCTCAACAACGAGAAGGCAGTTGTTGCAAGTTTGTCATCATTCGCGAGCTTGTTTCCCCCTCTGAAACTTTTCTATTTTTTGTAGATCGAAACTCATGATCGTCTGTAGCACACCATTTCGGCAACCAGCTTTGGTGTTGGTGGTGATGGTGATGGGCCTTATCATGCCTGTTACTGTCTTCTTATTGGGAACAGATTGCATTCGAACCGGGAAAACTGGGAAGTGTCTCAATGTACCTCAATTTTCATTGAAAAAAACATAGCAACGGGGAGTGCAGTGGCAGACCGTAAGGTGACAGCTACATGGATCGTGAGTCGCTGCCTGCTGCCACCGGTGATGTCTGCGGCACAGCATGTGGATCCCACGGAACCAACAAAACATACCACGCGTTTTTCTTATGGCGGTGTATTCCTGCTTCTCTTCGTCTCTCTTCTTCAGATCTTCAGCATTCACCTCAGTCGCCATCAGTCTGTTTGCAAAATGTCAAACTTGGGCCCACTGCCCAACGAGATTCATCGCCTCATCTTCTCGTGGCTACCTCAGCGAGATCTCTTGACATGCCGTCAGCTCAACAAGAAAGTCGGAGACATCGCGACATCCTTCGCATTTCGACATGTTGCACTCAAGGCGCGCCGCAATTTCAAGGTGTTTGCGAGGATTGCCAGATCGACACATCTGCGCAGAGCCGTCCGAGAGCTTACTATTGACTCCTGGGTCGGCCCGTCGTTCGAGTACAATTTGAATGAGGGCTACCCGATGCCGCAGGAGTTCCTCGCCGCCCTATCATTTTTGGGAATGTTTTCAAAGGTCAAGACGGTGAATATCCGTTTTAATGAAAACGTTAGCAATGGTCAAGCATATTACAACGAAAATGAAGAGAGTTATGACTTTCGTTTCTGGGTTCTTGATACTGTCATTCAGTGCCTCGCAGACACTTGGAATGGTACTAGTCAACAGCTTAGGATGCAAGAAGTCCACTCGTCGGGCATGTACAAAGGCCATTTATCGGAGTGGGAGAAGTCTAAGGGCCTCAAGCTGACCGACGAAGATGTGCAGCTTCTTCAGCCAGTTCATGTAAACACCATCACTGTGTCCAACCTCCAAGACTTTAACGACAAACGGCTGACGGATTCGGCTGCATTCAAGTCAATCATTTCATCATCAAACTTACGGGACCTTAAGCTGTTCATCACCACCGAGAGGGACGAAGCCGCACCAGATCGGAACCATTTCTTTCCCGAGAGATATGACATTGACTGCCTTCCGCACACGTGGTTATCCCCAGGCTTAGCAAAGAACCTCAGAACTCTTTCTCTCTACTGCGATGATTATTGGGGGTGGTGCCCGCGACTGGATCTTCGAACCGTCAACCCCGGATCTGGACCCGATTCCGGACTCCCTGTTCTGAAAGTTCTAGCACTCGGGAACTACGTTTTCAGCCACGAATGGCAAATTGATTGGATTGCTTCCCTTGGCCGACAAAACGATAGCGGAGGGCTTGAGGAGCTATACCTCGATGATTGTATCATAGTGTTCCGGGCCGTCATGCAAGGACATCTCGACACAGGCGCGACGATTATTGGCACAGACAGCGATGGCAACTCGATGGAGATTTCCAACGACAAGTACCCGAGAAAGGAACAGTTCATAACAAATGGTGCAGAGGAAGATGAATGGGATGATGTTACTGTTGAATTCGACATCCGGTGGCACGCTATCTTCTCGCACTGGAAGAACACCATGCGAGGCCTCAACATCCTCAAAGTAGGCTCAGGTTCGTGGAATGGGGAGCATACCGATGCCATTATCGACGCGGAATTCTGGCACCAGAACGCAAACAAAGATGCGGAACAATTAGATATTGCCTTGTCAAAGTACAGGAGGAATCGGGACAAGTTCCTGCCAGAACTTGCAGCCCAGGTCTTTCGGAACTTCGCAGCTCCTGGGCCGAACCAGAAGGTTGTCGGAGCTCATGAGCCGCAAGTCAGGTATAAAGACGGCATAGAGACGAGGAGGGAGAGCAGCAGGAGGATGGAGGGCTTTGGGACATGGGAACAACTGAAGAAGATTGGAATGCACTGCTGGAACTTCTCAACACTGTCGAAGCGAGGCGTCCAGGATTGCCTCTTCAAGGGTTGCGCGGACGAGATTTGCAGTCTGCACTCAGACAGAACGAAAGACTTCTCGTGCTGTAGAGTTCCTTCGTAGCCTTTTCGGTCGAAATCAGCCCCACCAAAAAATAAATCATGTTGTGCTCCACTTCTCGTGGAATCGGTCTTCACGATGCGTCTTGCGATTGGTGCCACCAACTAGAGTCCCGCAAGTGTGAGTCGTTTCCAATCAGCCACGGTTCCAGTCGCCCAGATCGTCTAGTTGGTTAGGATGATACGTTGTGGTCTCCGTCACTCAGCGATACCGTGTTGACGGCGGTTCGAATCCGCCTCTGGGCAGCTCAAACAAGCTCATGGCCTGGCAGTTCTTTTTTTCCTTTAAGACTCGCATCACGCATCTCACGCTTGTGAGATTGACGTTTTACTTTGAGATGATCATCATCAACCACCAGCCTGTCTTCCAGGCGATGGGAGGTTAGACAAGATAATTTCACCGTCTTATCCTTTGGCGAAACTCTTCCCTGCAGAATCAACATGACGTCAATAATGGGCTGATTTATTTTTTTCCCATCTTTAATCATCTGTAAGAAAAGCTGTTACTGAGTAATTGCAGCATTCACACGGAGCGCAGGGCGTAAAGCCAATGCAACTTACTCCTGGAGTTCGGATGCAGGTGTTCGACTCTGCGACGGGTTGAAGTGTCGGAAATGTAAATCCGTTTCCTAATTGAAGATGGTGGCAATTAGTAGCGGCCACTTGACAATTACAGAAAGTCGTTGTAACGTTTAACCAAGCCTTGGCGGAAGCAAGCGGTGTCACTTGTCTACAAGACATCGCTAGCATTTTAGCCTTACTTTAAATCCAGGATCTGCGTTTACTGTCTTTCTTCCCTTCTAACTTTTCTTCTTCGTACTTTGCCGCTTAGAGGCGTACCTTATTAACTACTATATAACTTTTATAGGGAAATATTCGAGGACTAGGATAGCTTAGGAGAGATATTTCTATAGCTACTTATAGGAGTATATAAAAAGAACATAAATTACTTTATAAAGAATAAACTTCTCTTTCTTTATATTACTTTAATTAATTACTCTTTTAATATTAAAATATTATTATAATACTATATTAATAATATTAAGAACTACTTTAAAAGTAGTAGTTTCTTTAAAATTATTTAGAAATATTTTAAAAAAGTATATAGTTTTTTATATATATATAAAGATTTCTTAGTAAATAGCTTAATAGTATATAAAATATATTAATATTTCTTTTTTATTTATTTTAATAAATTAAAATATTATTAATATAAAATATAGTAATATTTCTAGTAAATTAAAATAAATATTAACTTAAATAAGCTACTTAATTATTTATAAGTTAAGTATTTTTAATTACTAAAATATATAGTTTTATTAAAAGAACTTAATAATATATATACGATCACTTTAACGTAATTATAGTTAATAGAAGTAGTTTTTACTAGATATATAGGGGGTAGTTAGAGTAAAAAGGGACCTCTTATATTATTACAACCTGAAAACAAAGATAACAGCTGAACAACCTACTCAGGCGTCAGGCGGCTATAATAAGATATTTATACTATAGGATTATAGGAATAACAGAGACTTACTTAGAGACAGAAGAACTATAGTATAAGTTATATAATAATTAGATAAGACTAAATAAATAGTATAGATTACTAAGTACTTAGTTAGAGTTACTAAGCACTTACTAATAACTACTAAGCATTTACTAGTACTTAGTAAAGAATTAGTAATAGATAAAAGGTACTATTCAGAATTTATATATAGTATAACTTAAGCCTAGCTTATAGTTAGACTTCTATAGCTTTTCAGCAATTAACTTTATATTTATTTTCAAGATATTTTTAGCTTACCTTCACTATAAATAACTTATTAAGTCTAAGATTAATTACTTTAGCTTCTAACTACTAATCTATAATATAGCTTATAACTTATAATTAATAACCTTAGTATACTATCTTAAGATATTAATCTCTAGTTTTTATTAGTAGACTTTACTATTAAATAGCTAACTATAATATTTTAATTACTCCTATTTAGTAAATTAACTATTAATACTTACTAATAATATAAAATATCTTCTTATACTTCTACTAAATTACTTATCTTAGAAAGCTCTACTTCTTCTAAGTAACTAGTTAAGAACTTAGCTAAAAAACTTAAAAGAGCTTTAATAATAGTTAACTTAGATAATAAAGTTACTTTTAAAAAAGAAACCTATAATAAACTCTAGAACTAAGTTAAGAAAAGAGATAAAGATATTACTAAAATCTAGGAAATATATAATAATATTACTATTAAACTCTAAAAATTTAAAAGAATAATCTAAGAACTTAGTAATAAACCTTAATATATCCTAGATCTTAAAAATAAAGTTCTCTAGCTAGGAGAATAGAATAATACTTTCTAAGCTACTACTAATATTATTACTATACTTCTCTATAGAGGATAATAGAAACTTAAGCTTAGTATACTTATTATTTATAATAGAACTTCTAGAACCTTTAAAAGATTCTTAATCTAAGTTAAAAACTATTAGAACTTCTATTATAGAGATTTTACTAATAAGACTAAGAAAGTAGTATATATAGCTACTTACTTTCAAAGAAAAGCTTTTTAATAGTTTAAACTAATCTAAGAAAAGTACTTTAAATATAAAACCCTTAATAAATATATTATAAAGACTTATAATATCTATACTAGTTTCTAGGGATTTAAAGATATATTTTATTCACTTTTCTAGGACTTAGATAAGAAATAATAAGCTAAATAAAACCTTTTATAGCTTTAATAGACTAAGTCTACTAAGAACTACTCTACTAACTTTAGATAACTTAGTATTTAACTTAACTTTACTAAAGAAACTAAGATCTTTATATTTTACTAAAGACTTAAGAACGAAGTTAAAAATGAAATTATTAAGGTTAATTAACTTAATAACTTCTTCTAATATACTAAACTTACTATTAAGATAGATAACTAACTGTAAGGGGCTGGCCCCTAGGCTTGTTCAACGTAGAGGTGCCGTCGATTGACTATTCTAAGCTGAAGAAGGAAGAAAAGGACTTTACAGGGATAGGCACCTAACAGCGGTGAAGCAGGCCGGGTTAGGCGGCGTACTGCGGCAGAATAGTGGGTCCAACGGAGCCGGATCTCGGTAACTGCTCCGGCGAAGCCGGAGATATCAATCCGGGCTCTAGCCCGTGACATCACCCCCCCGCTCCCCTCCGGCGGCGCGCCCGCGGCGCTAAGGCTGGGTCTCCATCGTGCTCCATCGCAGAGCCATAACGGCGTTCGTAAGCCTCCATTGCTTCTGTCCCCTGGAGCGTCTCGATAGGCTCCCAGGTCCTCTCTGCGTATCCTTCCCACTTAACCAGAACTTCGCGGCGTCGCCCGCGCCCTCGACGCTTCCAAGTAGCGGCGTCGATACTCTCTACGTTCCAGGTCTCTTCGCCTTCGTCGTCGATAATTGGTGGCGGCTGCTCGTCGTCTAACGTTTGACCAGGTAAGGGGTCGTTGCCTGCACGCTTCAGGGTATCCACATGGAAGCGTGGGTATATAGCTGTTGGTACATTAAGCTCTACCACATATGGTGAGATAACTTTCGTAACAGTATACTTATGGTGCAACCAATCCAGTTTCTTGCATGGCCTAGGGGATCTGTAATGGCCCATGTGAAGCCAGACCTTGTCGCCTACTTCTAGTCTCTCTGAAGGCTGGCGCTTCATGTTAGCCGCCTCCTCATAGCGTTGCTGTGTTGAAGCAAGGGTTGACTGGGCCATATCCATCGCATCTTGAAGCCTCGTTACCAGCTTACGTGCTACGTCCTCGCGAGGGCCCTCACGGTCTTCCCGGTCTGCTTCCTTAACCGTGATTGGTTCTGGGTGGTATCCATGCTCTAGGAAGAAGCTGCTCATCCCAATGGCGCTATTATCGCGGCTGCAGAGCGCTAGCTGGGCTGCTGGGAGGTTACATGCCCAGTCCTTCTGCGAGTAGGTGACGTAGTTACGTAGGTAGGCCTGGATCTCTTGGTTCATCCTCTCTGGGCCTCCATCAGTCTGCGGGTGGTAGGCAGTGCTAAGCCGCTGCTCTATTCCTAACAGCTTACAGAACTGCCGCCAAAAGCGGCTTGTCCAGTTACTTCCCCTATCGCTCACAATCGATGTAGGGACGCCGTGGAAGCGGAAGTGGCAGCTCAGGAATCGTTCAGCGCAGGCTTCGGCTTCCATACTTTGCATAGCTTCGAGGGTTACGCCTTTACCTAGCCGGTCGATAATTACCCAAAGGAACCTCTCGTTCTTATCTGTAGGGGGTAGATCTGTGATGAAATCTATAGCAAGATTGCTCTGTATACGCTGTGGTATCGGCAGTGGCTTTAGGAGTCCCTTGCAGCGTTCTCTCCAGATATGACTTCGCCCACAACCATCGCAGTTACGGCAGAAACGCCGTACTAACTGCGACTGGCCAGGCCAGTAGAAGCGTCTGCTGACTAGCGCGAGGGTATTATCTCTACCAGGGTGGCCACTAAGCACTGAGTCGTGGATACTTTGGACGATACGAGTACGTAGCGTGTTCGCCTCCCTATCCAGGTCTTCGCTACCTAGTACCCAGATCCGATCTCTGAATAGCAGTCGGTTACCGTTATCAATCTCGCACTCAGCAATCTGAACCTTTAGCTTGAGGCTAGGTGGGAAGCTTCTTTCTCGTTGTTTCACAGCAGTATAGGCCCGCTGGTAGACTTCGTCTCCTGCTTAGGTCTGATCCCAGAGCTGCTGTAGTTCTTTATCGTCAGTAAATACAAGCATCGCTGGTGCTACCTCTACACGTCATGTACGCGTTGAGGGAAGGGCTACTTCGGGAAGAAGCTGGAGAATCCAGCCTTGTTCGCGCTCGTCTTCTAAGGACGTAGGTACGTCTTGTTCACGTCTAGAGAGTGCGTCTGGCACTACTGCTTCGCTTCCTGGGCGGTACTATATCTCAAAGTTATACTGAGATAGCTCCTCTGCCCATCAGCTTTGTCGTTCCGTGAGCTTCTGTTTCTGCATAAAGTACTTGAGGTTCCTATAGTCAGATAGGATCTTAAAGCTCTCAACGCTCTGTAGCTCTGCCCTCCATTCTCGCAGGCAGCTCATAATAGCTAACATCTCCTTATCGTGGATTAGGTAGTTGAACTGGGCAGCATTCAGCTGCTGCGAGTAGTATGCTACTGCGTGACGTCTTCCATGCTCGTCTTCTTGCGATAGTACTCCCCCAAGAGCGAAGCCTGAGCAGTCAGCCTCAACATAGGTTATAAGCTCAGGGTCTAGTTAGTATAAGACAGGCTTTGCTGCAAAGATCCTTTTTAGCTCTTAGAATGCTGCTTCTTATTCCTCACCCCAGCAGAATAGAGCACCCTTCTTCGTAAGGGCTATAAGAGGCCCAGCAATGTTTGAGTACGCTGGGATAAAGATCCAGTAGTAGTTTGCAAATCCTAAAAAGCTCCAGACTCCTTTAACTGTCTTTAGCGCAGCCTATTCCTTAATTGCTTTTAATTTCTCAGGGTCGCAGGAGATACCTATACCAGCTGTAACAATAAACCTAAGATACTTAACAGTCTTCACAGAAAACGCACACTTATACAGGTCCAGCCGGAGGCCAGCATCAGTTAACTTGCGGAGGACTAGCCAGACCTTCGCTTCGTGGTCCTTTTGTGACCCATTTGAGTAGATCAGTACGTCATCCATATACACTATCGCAAAGTCGTCAAGGTATTCTCAAAGTACGCCATTAATATACCGCTGGAACGTGGCGGGGGCTCCTGTGAGGCCAAAGGGGACGACTAGCCACTCAAATAGTCCATATCTGGTCCGAAATGCTGTCTTATGCTCCTCCCCTTCTGCAATTCTAATCTTATGGAACACTGCTACTACGTCCAGTTTCATAAACCACTTTGCAGCGCTAATAGTCCGTAGTGTTTCCCGAATCAAGGGGAGGAGGTATCAGTCGCGCTTAGTGAGTTCGTTGAGGGCGCGGTAGTCAACACAAAAGCGTATCCCTCCTCCTGGTTTCCGTACGAACAGTACTGGGGCTGATGCTTCAGAGCTGCTAGCGCGGATGAAGCCCTTGTCTAGTAGGTCTCGCAGGGTCTTCCGGAGGACAAGGAGCTCTTCTCGTGACATCCCATAGAGCGGGCCCCATGGTAGTACAGCCTCGTTGCCCTTACTGTCCTGCTTAATAGGGATCTCGTGGTCGACCCCGGGGCGATGTGGTGGGAGGTTAGCAGCCTCATCAGGTTGGAATAGCTCGCGAAATTCAGCTAGAACAGCTGGCGGAAGGAGAGCCTTAAGGTCTGCTTTCTCTGTCTTCTTCGCGAGGGCTTTCTGTATATCTGCCAGGCTAATAGCCCGCACTTCATATGCTGCAGTTTCTCCAGTTTATCGTTGCGCCCTCTTGTAGAGCGTTATAAAGGGGGCTCCTGGGAGGAGTTGAGCAGTTCTAATCTGGCGTATTCGTTCTGGCTCTTCCTCGCCTTTCAGTCGTAAGTCTACACCACCTCTCCTATGACGTATCTGTTGCGCAGAAGCGTCATATACAACGCAGTTCCGTTCCATCCACGGTTTCCCAAGGAAGAGGTCATCCCCAAGACCGCGGACAGTATACGCAAAGATCTTCTCATCATAGCCACATAGCTCTAGGTTAAAGACAACTACACCTGTCGCTTTCGTGGCGCCTGTAGCGTCGCTGAAGCTGCCTAGTATCCGCTCTGAGCAGTCTACTATTGGTAGGCGCAGCCTGCAGGCGAGGTCATGGTCGACAAGGGCGTATAGGTCGCACCCAGTGTCTACCAGGGCGTCTGCTTGAGTGCCCTTATGTATGCGGGCAGTGATCACTGCTGATTTGCTGCTCATGCGATGCTTGAACTGCTTCCATTTGATGATATCACTAGGCTTTGCCTCCAACGCCCGACTTTGCGTTGGAGTTACTCTTTTCCCAAGCTCTCTTCAGCCTCAGAGCTTCCCAGCTCCTCTGTGGCACTATTGTTGCTGCTCTCTTCTGACTTCTTAGCTTTCTTGACCTTCTTGATCTTCTTTGGCCCTGGACGCTTTGGCTTAGTGCACTGTGTAGCGATATGGCTGATGTTGTTACAGTTATAGCAACGCCGACTATCCTTCTGCGGTTGTTCACTACCCTCGGACTCAGATGAGGAGGAGTAGCGTCTGCGGCGCTGCGGTTCCGGAGCTCCCTTCTTATTCCTCGCGCGGCTTACGCCAGTCATCACCACATCACTATCGTTGTCATGGTGCCTGCTTGCTTTGGGGGCTCTAGGGTAGTACGAGCTGCTTCTGCGTGTTGTAGCTGGAAGCCTCTCCAGCCTTGCGGCTACGTCTTGTACCCGCATGAGCTATCTATGGTAGTTATCGACCGGAAGGTCGACAGTAATGAGGGCTTGTTGGAGCTGCGTACTAAGTGCTCCCTCGAGGAGGGTTATCTTCGCCTGGTCTGCCTAACTAGCCCCCCCAGCTTCTGACAATACTCTCTTATATTAGGGAAGAAAGGAGGCGAGGGATTAGTTGTCCTGCTGACAGATCGTTTGCAGCGTAGCAGCTGCGCAGGAGGCAGCACTTGGGTCTTTGTACGTACGGTCCAAGTACCTCATGAACTTAGAGGGGTCTCGCTCGCCCCTGGGGCCTCCAGCAGCATAGAAAGTAGCAACAACTTGCTGAGGGTCAACATCAAGTTGTGAGTTGATATAGTACCAAACCTCGGCGTTACCCCCTATAAGTCCTGCATCTAGGGTTGTCTTATCGCGTATTTGCTGAGACTATGCTGGGTAGTCTTTGCGCCTTCCTGTGAACTTCGGGGGATTTAGTAGGGGCTTTCTCCGCCCTTCAGCTACTATTACTGTATCGTCACTCGGAGCCTGTATAGTTATATCAGCTGTGGACGGGGTTGGTATGCTACTTATAAGCGGCGTAGGGGTTGCTCTATCCAGTGACATAAGCCCATTCAGAGCTGTCAAGAGCTGCGTCATCTGGGCCGTCTGCTGGGCCATTTGGTCCTGAAGAGGATGTATGCTTGCGTTAACCGCTTCGTTGATCTGGCGGTTAATCTCGGCGTTCATCGCGTCGTTTGCGCTACCCTCTGGCGAATCCATCGTGTTGCTCTTGTGAGGTTTCGCGTAGCGTCTTCTGTTGTTGAGCTTAGAATATGTAAGGGGCTGGCCCCTAGGCTTGTTCAACGTAGAGGTGCCGTCGATTGACTATTCTAAGCTGAAGAAGGAAGAAAAGGACTTTACAGGGATAGGCACCTAACAGCGGTGAAGCAGGCCGGGTTAGGCGGCGTACTGCGGCAGAATAGTGGGTCCAACGGAGCCGGATCTCGGTAACTGCTCCGGCGAAGCCGGAGATATCAATCCGGGCTCTAGCCCGTGACACTAACTCTTTAAATAATAATAAAAATAAGGTAATAAATGCTAAAACTTAAACTTAGGCTGTAAATATTAATAGTAACCTTAGTAGAAGTTTAATAACTAGTAGAATAATAACAGACCCTATAATAACTAGAATAATAACTAATAAAGTACTGCTTATAAGTAATATAATAGACTTATAAACCTTAGTCTAGCTACTAAAGATATTAGTAAGAAGTTTTAGAATTCTAAGTACTATAACTATGAAAAAATAAGGTATATTACTAAAGACTATAGATAACTTAAGAAGCTTAACTAGAAACTAGTAATTAAATAAACTAAGTAAATTAGTATAATAACTAAGACTTCTTATATATTCTTTATATAGATAAGATATTATAATAATAAATACTTTATATATTATAGTAATAAGAAAGATTTAGAATACTAGCCTAATAACTTTAACTATAGAAGAATAAACTATAATATAACTATTGCTAAAGCTAAGACTAAGACCTTTATAATAACTTTATAATCTTATAATAAAATAGTTAGAAAGACTACTAAATAACTTAATAAAATGCTTTAAGTATAATAACTTAAACCTATTAGTATATTATCACTATAAATTATTAATATATAAAGATAAGTTCTCTATAATATTTTAAATTACTCTATTTAAGAATAAAAGCTAGAAACTAATAATAAATAAAATATTCTATAGCTTAGAGTAGCTTAGATACTTTAACTATAATAAGCCTAAAAAGAGCTAAATAGTATTATATAGTATTACTAGATCAGTACCTTAACGATATATCTTAAATAACGCTAGAATATATATAGAAACCTTACTAAGATCGAATAGATTAACTAGGAGCTTAAAGAATAGGTTAAGAAAGAATCTAACAAAGAACTTAAATATTAGTATAACTTTATAACTAAGTAGTAACTATTTAACCTTACTAATAGCTAGACTTTTAGTAAAAGAGAAGAATCTCTTTATAACTTAGATAAACCTTATAATATTACCTACTAATATACTTAGGTAGAGATTATTTATAGGTTTACTTTTAGTATAAATAATACTAACTCTAAAGAAGAATCTAATAATAAAAGAAAGATTAAATAACTTATTTAATACTAAGAAATTAATATACTTAATAATAAGTAGTAATAATATTTCTATAGTATTTTAGTAAATCTATAAGATAAGAACTATATTTTATAACTCTATATAAAGGACTATCTAGCTTTTTATACTTAATATTAATACTATTAGACTTTTTTCTAGCTATAATATATCTTTAATAACTATAAGGAATATATAAGAGATAAGTATAAATATTAGTTCTATTTTAGAAGATATAATAATAACCTTATCTAGGAAATCTATTCTACTTTAATAATAGTTAGATAGATAATAATACTATTTAAAGATAATTTTACTATTTTTAAACTAAGTTCCTAATTTCTTATAAGATATTAATATAATAATACTATATAATAGAATAAATATAAATAAAATACTTATTAAATCTATTACTAAAATAAAGCCTAAGTATAGAGAACTTTAAAAGATAGACCTAATATTCTCTATACTAAGATCAGAGAAAACAGTCTAACTAAAGCTTAATAAGAAGGAAAATAGATTACTTACTTTAAATAATTAAAGTAGTTAAAAAACTAGACTTACTTACTAATAAAGGACTATAATAAGTAATAATAATAAGGTCTATATATCTAGTATTCTTAGACTAGAAGATATATCTATAGCTTATAGTTACTATTAATAATACTATAACTATTATACTTATTAATAATAGAGCTGAAATAAATTTTATATTATTCTAGTAAATAGACTATAACTACTATAATAAGAAAAGAAATATATATACTAGCTTAGTAATATAGAAAGAGAATAAGTTTAGTATAAAAGAAGAATTATTAAAAATAAGACTATACTTTTTAAGATAAGTTACTTAGATTAAAATAAATAACTCTAATTTAATATTACTAAACTTAGTATATATAATATTATATTAAGAATATTATAGCTTAAGAAAAATAACTTATAAATAGATTAGAGAATAGACTAACTCTATTAAGATAATAATAATCTAATCCTTAAATAGCTCTATAGAACCTAGGCCTTAAATAGATCTACTTACTAAGGAGTAGTAAAATAATATATTTACTACTTTAAAGTAAAGGAAGCTATATTATAACTATTAAAAATAATAGATCTTAAATAGAAGAACGATCTATTTCTATCTATCCTAGAAAAGTATAAAGTTTATAAGAAACTCTTTATAGCTGAATTAGAAACTAGACTACCTAAATATATAAATTTTAATTATAAAATCCCTATTAAAGAAGAGAAAGAGCTTAAATTCAATAAAATTTATAGATTTAACCTAATAGAAATAGAAGCTTTTAATAAATATCTTAATAAAAACCTTAAGAAAAGCTATATTAAGGAATTAATATTACTAGTAAGAAGCTTAATTCTATTTATACTAAAGAAGAACAATAAACTATAACTATATATTAACTACTAAATATTTAATAAAATAATAATTAAAAATTAATATCTATTATCTTTCATTAATAAACTCTAATAACTTCTTTGTAAAGCTAACTACTTTATAGTACTAGACTTTAAAGATATTTATAACTTTATTTAAATAAAAAAAAGAGAAGAGTAGAAGACTACTTTTAGAATATATAAAGGATATTTTAAGTACTTTATTATACTTTTTAGTCTTATTAACGCTCTAGCTACTTTCTAGAATATAATTAACTAAGTTCTAAGAAAGTTTATAGATATCTTTATAGTTATCTACTTTAATAATATACTTATTTTCTCTATAATAATAGAATAATATAAGGAATATATATACTTTATATTATAAGCTTTTTAAGATACTAAGCTCTTAGTTAAACTAGAGAAAGTATATTCTATATATAGAAAGTAGAATATTTTAGATTTACTATTACTTCTAAATAAATTAGTATATTAGAAAAGAAAGTCTAAGCTATTAAAGAATAGCTAATACTAATAAACCTTAAGAAAGTATAGAGCTTTCTCAGACTAGTTAATTTCTACTAAAAGTTTATTAAGTACTATAGTAAGATTAATATACTTCTTATAAATCTTAGCTATAAAAACTAACTATTTAAGTAGGAAAAAGCTTAGAGTATAGTTTTTTAGAAAATTAAAGACTCTATATCTAGTAAACTAGTCCTAATAATTATAAACCTATAAAAATAATTTAAATTTAAGATAAACGCCTTAGACTTTACTTTTAAAGTATAACTATCTTAGAGAGACTTAGAAAGATATCTATACCTCTATGTTTTCTTCTTATATAAGCTTTATAAACTAGAGCTTAACTATTAAATCTATAATAAAGAGCTTATAGTAATTATTAAAGCTTTTAAAGAATAGTAACTTAAACTTTTAGAAACTATCTACGAAGTACTTATATATATAGACTATAAGAACTTAGTATACTTCACTATATTAAAGATACTTAATAAATAATAAATTAGATAATTAAAATTCCTCTTAGAATTTAACTTCTAAATTATCTATTAGAAAGGATTAGAAAATAGTAAAGCTAACGCCTTTAGCTAATAACTAGACTATAATATCTTAGTACTTAAAGAAACCTAAGTAATTCTTAAATAAAAAGATAATAGAGACTTAGTACTAGTAACTAGACTTTTAATAATAGCTAGACGATCTATAGCTAGCCTAACTAGTAAACTAGATACTAAAGTAATTATAGAGTTTCACGTTTAACTTATATATAGATACTAAGGAATTATAAAAACCTAGAAATAACTATAATAATAATATAGAGAAAAGGTTACTAGAGAATATATTATAATAGTAATTAAAGATTATAAAGTTTGCTTAAAAAGTAAACTAGCTTAATACTAACTTTATAGATTATTATAACTTTTACTTATACTATAAACTACTTAGTATTCTATATCCTTTAACTTTATTATTAAGCTATTAAAGTCTTAAGAACTCTTTATAGAAGTCTATTTTAATAGTATTATTATTATTATTAATAGACTTATAAAGTATACTTACTTTATCCTATATAAAGAAGTAAGTAATACTAAAGAATTTACTTATATATTCCTTAAGTATATTATTACTAATTATAGAACACTTAAGGAAATTATATTAGATAGAGATAAGATTTTCACTTCTAAGTTTTAGAAGTTAATTATATTATAACTTAGTATTAAACAAGCTATATCTATTATATTTTACTTATAGACTAATAGATAAACAGAAAGAATTAACTAAATCCTTGAAACCTACCTCTACGCCTATATTAATTATAACTAAGATAATTAGGTAGTATTACTATTAATAGCTTAATTTGCTTATAATAGTATAATTAGAAAAAGCACTAAAGAATCTCCTTTCTATCTTAACTATAGATTTAAACTAACTACTTATAGAGAACCTTAAACTAGCCTAGTAGTATTAAAAGCTATTACTATAATTAGATAAATTAAGGATATCTAAGATAATATATATAAAAAACTTAAATTTATATAATAACGAATAATGAAATTTATTAATAGACAAAGGATTAAGAGGACTAACTTTAAAAGAGAGAGATAGCGCCTACTTTATATAGCAAAATATTAAAATAAAACAACTAAATAATAAACTAGATTTTAAAAAACTTAGACTTTTTAGAATCTTCTGAAAAGTCTTACTAGTTAACTATAAACTTAACTTACTTAATATAATGAAATATTTCCTAATATTCTATATCTTACTATTCGAACTAGTATTATAAGAATTATAGATAAATAACCTTATTATTATAGAAGATAATAAACTAGAGTATAAAGTCGAATAGATTATTAACTACTTTAAAGAACTAGAGAGATATTAATATCTTATTAAGTAGAAAAAATATAGTTATAAAGATAATATATAGGAACTAGCTAAGAATATTACTAATACGAAAGACAAACTTATAACCTATTAGTAATAATACTAAAAATAAGAAATAATACTAGTAGTATTAGTAATACTACTTCTAATAAATACTACTAGCTACCTATATATTAAATACTTATATAGATATATTAAACTACTAATAGAAGTAGATAAACTATAATAAAGAAAACTATTTATTTACCTAGGAATACTAGAAACTAACTAAAACTCTTCTAATAAAAAATTTAAAATACTTAGATTCTAATTACTAAAAATAAAGTCTAGGTTTACTATACTAAAAATACTTACTAACTATTTTTAAAAACTAAAAAAGATTTAGTAAAAGAAAGCTCTACTACTTCCTCTTCTTTAGCTATTACTAAGGTCTTTTTATAACTCTTTTTAAATACTATTTACTTAGCTTTATAAATATAATCTAGCTTTATAAGTACTTTATTTATTTTAGCTTATACTTTTTATAATATCTCTATTCTCTTTTAAAATAATTCCTTAGTTTTTTCCTTCTTATTATCTAAATACTAAGATTTAACTATTAAACGTTCTACTATATATAAGTTAGTATAAATAAAATATAATAAGCTTAAAACTATATAAATATTAGTAGATTATATTATTAGAAGTATTATATAAATAATAAGTGCTATTTATAGTAATATACTCTCTATAAACTAAAAAGCTAGATAGTATTTTATAGTATAACCTCCTAAACTAATAATAATAATAAAGTATAACTTTAAACCTATTCTCTATAATATTAAGAGAATAATAATAATAATAAAAAGTAGAAATTATAGGATTTTCAGGAATATAACCTAATATAGTATTAATATTATAAGTAAATTAAGAAGTATAATTAATAGATCTCTAACTTAGGACTAATAACCTATTTATACTAAGTTTTAAGGATAAGACTTTTAGAGAAGAAACTTAATATTATAACTTAAAAATAAGAATAATAGCTAAATAACTTACTTAGGTATTAAGTAGCTATAATAAGATATTTATACTATAAGATTATAGGAATAATAAAGACTTATTTAGAGATAGAAGAACTATAGTATAAGTTATATAATAATTAGATAAGACTAAATAAGTAGTATAGATTACTAAGCGCTTAGTTAGAGTTATTAAGTACTTACTAATAACTACTAAGCGTTTACTAGTACTTAGTGAGGAATTAGTAATAGATAAAAGGTACTATTTAGGACTTATATATAGTATAACCTGAGTCTAGCTTATAGTTAGACTTCTATAGCTCTTTAGTAATTAACTTTATATTTATCCTTAGGATACTTTTAGCTTACTTTTACTACGAATAACTTATTAAGTCTAAGATTAATTACCTTAGCCTCTGACTACCGATCTATGATATAGCCTATGACTTACGACTAACGACCTTAGCGTACTGTCTTAAGATGTTAATCTCCAGCTTCTGTTAGCAGACCCTACTGTCGGATAGCTGACTGTAACACATATATCCCTAGTCATATAAATCTGTACTATGCAGTTCTTCACAAAATGCTGCGTTTACTGTCCCAGGTAGCAGCGCTGCCAAAATATCAGCAATTGACGATCTATTCATGTTGCTCTCGTTGAGTCGCAAAATCAACCTGATTATCAACTTTGAGTATGCATGTGGGATGAACTTGACCTATCTACGGCCGCTTCCTTCTCGTGTTCGTCGACAAGGCTTTCACCAGTCTCAGAAGGGAGGAGCAATACCTGACATCAACGGATCCTCCTGTCTGATTGCATCTTAGTGTTGTCTAGTCCATGCATGCAGCTTGCAGGTCCCGTCAATTTCCTCGCTGTCAGGGCAAGTTGCTTCATAGCGCGTGGCGATACATGTGGAACCCAGGTGCTCAGCAACTCAAGGGAGAGAATGCAGGTCTAGTCCGTTACGTTTAGCCGCCTATCGGTGAATCCCACGGGTCACCGCTACCCCGCGATTCCGGCTGGGCACTCTTCGGGCACCGGCAGCAGCCAGAGGAAAGCATCGGCTCGGCTCAGCCGGTCGCTAAACATAGCATTCTAGAAGAAACGCTAGGAAGAATCAATCGAAATACAGGCAGATCAGCGGAGGCGGCACAGTAAGGCGATGATGGTCGGAGGGATCGGGGCCCCGGAAGAAGATTAGTACGTGGAGTCGTGTTGTTACGGTTAATTGGCCCCGGCAGTTAGCGCTCGTATTAATCTCGGGGTCTCATCACCGTACGTCATGCGCCTGGAGTTGATGTCCACCTGCCCCAAAAATCAGAATGCATGCGACCTTGAATACGAGACTCAGTCCTCGGTTGTCAGTTGTTTTGTCCAAGCCTCACTAGCCACCATTCAACAAACCGAGCTTCGGTGGCTGGATAACCTGGCTTCTAGGCGATGTGCTGGACCCGGTTGAGCCACTTTCGCTGTCAGAATCAACTCAATACGTAATTAAGCGAGGGTCTTGGGTACCCGGGCTGACTTCCAAGTTCCATGATTGCATAGTCGCCTACCCTCAAGGTCATGTCACTTTGGCATTGTTGTCATAATGGAATGACGGCACGAAGGAAGCGGTGACTGGGTGGCTAAGCGGCCGAATGCTCCACGGTTTCTCGGTTCCCAGAATGCGACCCGGAACACGATGGCAACGTCACTTTACGAATCGTTCGAGTCTCTCGGCAGAGCGTTTATGTTGTCAATCACCTTCACGTGCAGTCCTCCAGAGGGCACACCCTTGACATCCAGAGCAATACTTAAAGACCAAAGATTCCTCCCCAGAAGCAACTATTTGGATCATCACTCCAACAGGATAATCACTACCATATTAATCACCAGTCCACAACCTTAATACCACTTTTACTCAACTCTTTACATCCCCCCAACCTTCAAAATGCAGATCACCAACATCTTCCTCTCTGCCCTGGCTGCTGCCGCCGTCTCCGCTTCCCCCGTTGAAAAGCGTGACTCTGTGTCCATGATGGCCGCCGTTCCCGAGTGGACCATCGAGAAGTTCACCCGCTCTTGCAACGCAGAGGATACCTCTTGCGACTACAGCTTCTCCATCAACACCCACACGGCCGATGCCACTGCCTGCGCGTTCACCACCACCGGCTCTCCTGCCAGCAGAGCTGCCTCCAACGCCAAGTGCGGCGCCTACACCGTTACCTCTGGCTGGAGCGGCCAGTTCGGCCCCGATGCCGGTTTCACCACCTTCTCAGTCACCGACCAGAAGCTCATCGTCTGGCCCGCCTACACCGACAAGCAGCTTGTCAACGGCCAGGCTGTCAACCCCGACCAGAGCTACGCTCCCCAGAACCTTCCTTAAATGGGTGCACTTACGACGGTGGAGAAAGATCAGAGGAGGAAAAATACCATCTCGGAAGGCCATTGAAAGTCATGAGATGATGCAAAGTACATATTAGTATAATGTAATGACAGAATGCACAGAAAGTTCTCAAATATCTCAATCTGGCCGTGTGATATCCCAAACGCCGACGTCTTGTTGTTCCAACAAGGGACAAATGGTGCACCGAAAGGGACCATCATCAGATCAATCGTCCGAAATGTGAATTAAGCCTTGTCATCCGACGGTCTCGCAGGAAACACAGATAAAGTTTTCCAGCTGTTGTCAACTTGAAACTCGTTAATCTTGTTCTGTGGGGATAGCTCGCGCACTTCATCCCCGGTGTCCGCGACTGATCGAGAGGTTGCAACAAGTCCTGTTCCACCTTTTCAGCCCAGCCAACATCGCGCCAGTTTGTAGAGGTCAGCCAAATTATGAAAAGCCCTGTATTTCTGATTGCAGTAACCATCTTCGCATGTAAACGGTCCGCCAGGTCGCAACAGTTACATGGGGATTTGCAGCCATCATTCTCGCATTGAATATGTGCAGTTGATTATTACATGAGAGAAGTTATACTAAGTCTTCAATCATGACATAGGCTACTCTTATTGGACCATGGTAGCTTGCAACACCCACCAGGTCTGCGTGTAGGCCTTGACAAGTCGATCCCAGTATTGCTATGGTCTACCAAGTATGCACTTTTGAGTTTTTCCAATGAGATTACGCCGAATCAAAAAGCAGATACACCCATTCAGAAGTGGAAACTCGCCCAAGGCATAAGTCAGAGGGAACTCGACATGGCAAAGTGCGACCTGATGAATGCGAGGGGTCTAATAAGTTACTAAGTAAAAGCCAGTTATCAAAAACAAATCACATAGCAAATAAGGCCGTCAAAATGCAAAGGAATGTGGTTGTATTATGTGTAACCAAAACGCCGTGAAAATGAATCCCTAAAAGACGCCAAAATGCTGATCTAACCCTCCGGTGCAATGCAATCTATACCACCGTCTTACAAACTCCTGTCTATACCACAACCCCTCGATCACGAATGGGCTTAGTTGGAAGGGCAGTAACCGATGGTGCAGGCGTCGGCCTTGCAGCATCCACGGAAGCCATTGCTGCAAGATTGGAAGAAGCCAGTTCCAGGGGCACACACAGTTGGGTCGGTGTTCTTGGGCTCTGCGTGCCACTCGTGGTTGGCCTCAGGGGTGGGAGTAGGCGTAGTCTTGGGGGCGATCGTGACGGTCTCGAAGCTCTTGACATCCGGGCAGTAGCCAATTGTGCATGCATCCTGCTTGCAGCATCCACGGAAGCCGTTGCTGCAAGACTGGAAGAAACCAGTGCCAGGGGCGCAGACGGTCTCATCGCGCTTGACGACAGGCTCGCGGACCTTCAGGTCAGGGCAGTAGCCAATGGTGCAAGCATCAGCCTTGCAGCATCCACGGAAACCGTTGCTGCAAGATTGGAAGAAGCCAGTGCCGGGAGCGCAAACAGTTGGGTCCTGGCGTTTCTCAGTGGTGGAAGGGCAGTATCCAAGAGTGCAGGCATCGGACTTGCAGCATCCACGGAAGCCATTCGAGCAAGACTGGAAGAAACCAGTGCCGGGAGCGCAGACAGTCGGATCGTCACGCTTGATAACGGTGGCAGGGACATCGGGGCAGTACCCAAGAGTGCAGGCGTCGCCCTTGCAGCAGCCGCGGAAGCCGTTGGCGCAAGATTGGAAGAAGCCGGTATTGGGAGGGCAGACAGTCTCATCGCGCTTCTCAGAGGCAGGAGGGCAGTAGCCCAAAGTGCAGGCGTCCTCCTTACAACAGCCTCTGAAGCCGTTTGAGCAAGACTGAAAGAAGCCAGTGCCGGGCTTGCAAACAGTCGGATCGGAGACGGTCTCGGGCTGCCAGTGAGCCTTGTGTTCGGGAACGGGGGTCACCGTGACAATGGCAGCCTTGGATGAGGTGACGGTCACATCGGGGCAGTACCCAATGGTGCAAGCGTCGGCTTTGCAGCAACCCCTGAAGCCATTGCTGCAGGATTGGAAGAAACCGGTGCCCGGAGCGCAGACGGTAGGATCAGTGTTTGACTCGGCAGGAGATGCCGTAGTGATACCGATGCCGGCGAAAACTGCAAAGAAGATGGAAGAATGCATGTTGAGGATAGTGATATGGATCGATCGTAGATCAAGCAGGTTTCGACTAGTTGAGTTTATGAAGAGAATACGCGGGTGTTTGTACGAGATTTTTGAAGAAGAGATAAATCCACAAAGGAAATAAGGAAATCACAAAGGAGAAGAGAAAAGGAAAATTGGTGATGTTGTTGAGTTGTCTTGAGTAGCTGTGTTGATGATGAAAGGAGAAGAAGGGACCATGATGGAGAAGACGCGATCAATTTATAAACTTCACTTGGGAAAGAGAATGTATGATTTCATATTTAGAAACTGTTTCCCGTGCATTCCTAGACCCGACTACATGGAAGAAGGTCACGCTGCAGACAGCAAGCCGCGTTGAGGCGACAACACACTTGTCTGCTGTGGGCTATGGCCATGAGGCCTTCAATCCTGGGGCTGTGATCTAGTGTAAGCCAACATTACCCAAGGAGCTGTGTCTGACTACGGAAACAAGACTTCCCATGGCGGGACTTATGGAGCCGGCATCCTCCGTCCGTGGAGGCTGATGAACAACCGGACAATATGCGCGTCGGCAGTAGGCTAATAATGGGGTTGCTGCATGACCTGCATACTCTGTTGTCTCTCTCGGTCGTTCCCTCCGGACCAGACGAGAAGAATCCAATTGGAAGCTTGGGAACTCGCCCACAGCTGCACGCAAGGCGTATCAGCTCTGATTAAACAAGCGCGATAAGCGTAGCCGGGCTGAGGTGCAGGTTCTGGCTGAGTTTCTGGGGCTGAGACGCAGGAAGGACTGACATAGAGCCTTGGTTACCAGACTGCATTAGGTCTACAGGAAGAAATCGAACGAGTCGGAGGCGGCGGCGCAGTCTCGCTGTCAGACGCCACAGACTGGAGCAGGACCCGGGCTCTGATTCCGAGCCTCGTGGCTGGTCGCCTACCGGAAGCTGCAGTGGAAGGATGGTAAGCTTATTCTTGGCAACAAAAATCTTGAGGGGAGCTGCAGCCTATCGAGATCTTAGTGGTAGGCCACCTAACGGCTGTGGTCAGATGCCGATGAAGCGTGGTGGAGGCTTATTCGATGTCCGTGAATTATGCCAAAAAGCCAAATGGGGCTATCGTGCGTTGTCTATGATCCCTTAACTATATCGCGTGGCCTTTTCAGTCTCGAAATAGGCTTTATTCATTCTCATAATGAGACTGCTATTCGCAGGATGCAAGCTGAATGCGGCCGACGAGCAATATGACGACGAGTCGTGACGCCCTCATGTGTCCCGTCTCTCACGCTTCAACCGCAGAGTGGGCTGTGCGACGCGCTCGTACCAGGCATAAAACAAAGGTACTGGAGCGTGCACAATATTAATAAGTTGGTTATCAGCTCCGACACGTTGCAGCGTCGTACGAGCACAACATGTTTGCGTGTCGTTCTGTGGTCATCGGCTACTACGAGTCAGCGCCGATGGAGACCAGACTTTAATTTCACTGATAATCTTCAACTACGAGGCCTCGTGCGGGGGTTCTGATCCAGCACTCCGTAAATGGGCTCCACGATGGAGTCGCGCGCATCAGAAAAAATGGCTGCATGATGAACGGAGAATTTACCCCGATTCCTACGGGCTCCATCAACCACCGATCCTGGATCTTGATCTGTCCGAAATGCCTCCCCTCCTCCGCCTGGACCAACGGGCCCTCGCCGTGACGGCACGGTGCTTGGCGACGGTCCCGGGAGGACGGCAGCTAGAAGCTTGTCTCGTCCGGAAGCAGAAGGCCGCCGCAAAGTGCGTGTGTTTGATGATACCATATCGCAATTTAGTCGAGGAGCTAGACTACCGTCAGGGGTAGGCTGCCGGCAGTGGGATGCCGTTCTTCTGTTGGGACATGACACCGGTCAGATAATCTGCTTGAACCGGTCGGCATCGTTTACAATGCCGTGATCTCCAAATAGTCGGGGTGTCGCTGGGTAGATGAACAGACAAGAAATTGAAAATGGCGACTTGATCTCCTCTTTAATCTTTCCGTGGCCGATGACTTCGACAGCGTGTGCCAAACAAATGGGTTTTTGTTTGACCAAGACGGGACGAACTGCAACAATGACGCGGCTTATCGGCATCGTTTCTTTTCGTTTCACCAACCCTCCCCAGCAGGCCCCTGCAAACTTTCCAACAAGTCGTTCGTGGAAAGATTGAACTCGCGAATTACAAGGCGTGCTGCTGAGGAGGGATGCTGATGTTAAGTCACCTGGCAGGCTACACCCCTGACAAGGGAGCCGGGATGACGAGAATCGCCTGGTGGCCAGGCTCCGATAGCGCCACTCATTACTTTATTCCATACCTGTAGCCCCCGTTTGGGACGGCATTTGGGCGGGCGAGCGCGCAGCATGCCCACTGTCTGTGTTGTTGGTTTAATTAACACGGCGCTAGAATCCCGGCTGTAGACCAGTTTGTGCCATTTGTGGTCAGCCTGCGAGTTTCAACACCGCTCTCCGTTCAATTTCCCACAAGCGATGGTCGGATCGTGGGGACTGTGGGTGGAAATGGGACGCGGCGCGGATTCTGGAAAAGAATGAGCTAAGATCGGTGGTATGCTGGACGGGTTCGAGGAGGGGGAAAAGGAGGAAGAGGAGGATGCAATTCCATATTTATCATCCTGAAGAGTCCCTCTCGGAGTCAATCGTCGCCTGTTTTGCTGTTCTTGTCACTCCCTTTCCCATTCCGTGTCTCTCGTTTTTTGACTGTTAGTCGTTCATTCGTTCACAATATCCAACATGAAGTTCGCTTCCCTTTCACTCCTTGCGCTGGGCGCTATTCTCCGGGATGGGCCGCCGCCGAGCTCTCCGGTACTGTCGGACCGACCACCACTCGTGAAGCCAAGGCGGCCAAGAAGACATGCAACATCACCAGCTACGGTGCCAAGACCGGTGCCACTGGTGACATCGGTGCCGCGCTCAAGGCTGCCTGGGATGCCTGCAAGACCGGCGGAGAGGTCCTGATTCCGTCCGGAGAATGGGGCATGAGCACTTGGCAGACGCTCTCCGGCGGTTCTGGCGTCTCGATCAACCTCGAGGGTACCATCTACCGCACCGGCACTGCTGGTGGCCACATGATTATTGTTCAGAAGTCCACCGACGTCGAGTTCTACAGCGGCAACTCCAAGGGTGCCATGCAGGGCTATGGCTACGAATTCCACAAGCGTAAGTCGTCGAAATTGTGCATTCACGTTGTCGCGATGCTAACAAAGATGCAGAGGGCAAGGGTGTCTATGGGTGAGACTCATGATTCTCTGACAGACGTTTATGCAATTCTAACCATGATCCTGCAGACCCCGTCTCCTGCGATTCGTGTCCGTCACCGACTTCAGCGTGCACGACATTGCTCTCGTTGACTCGCCTGCTTTCCACATCATCTTGGACTCCTGCACGAATGGCGAGGTCTACAACATGATCATCCGCGGAGGAAACGAGGGTGGTCTTGACGGTCTCGACTTGATGGCCTGCACCAACGTCCACGTTCACGACGTCGAGGTTACCAACAAGGATGAGTGGTAAGTTGATATTTTGCTGCTCTGTGAGACAGGTTGGGTCGAACCCAGTAGCTGTTTCGCGGTGCCCCGTCGCACGCAGCCAGACAGGACCGGAAGCCGGTCTCTAGGCTCCGTAGCTGCTTTGCATGGGCAGAACTATGGCTGACAATTCTTCAGCGTCACTGTCAAGAACAAGTCCAGCCACATTCTGATTGAGGACATCTTCTGCAACTGGTCCGGCGGCTGTGCTATCGGCTCCCTCGGCGCCGACACCGCCATCTCCGACATCACCTACCGCAACGTCTACACCGTCAACTCCAACCAGATGATGATGATCAAGAACAACGGTGGTGACGGTGTTTTCCAGAACTCTCGCTTCGAGAACTTCATCGGTCACGGCAACGCCTACTCTCTCAAGATCGACTCTGCCTGGGCCGGACAGAGCAAGGTCTCGGGTAGCGGTGTCGAGTACAAGAACCTGACCTTCTCCAACTGGAAGGGTACTGCTGCCAACGGTGCTTCTCGCGGCCCCGTTGTCGTCCTTTGCGCTGCTGCCGTCCCCTGCGAGAACATTGACGTCTCCAGCATCAACATCTGGACCGACGCCGGCTCGTCCATTGTCGACAAGTGCGAAAACGCCTTCGGCTCTGGGCACTGCCTGCGCACCGGCCCCGGTACTTACACTAGTACCGCTACCACCAAGACTGTTGCCAACTACGAGGCCACCACCATGCCTGGCCAGATCACCGCCGGTCTTGGTCTCTCTACCTCCATCGACATCCCTGCTCTGCCCACCACCTTCTTCCCTGGCCAGAAGCCCAAGACCGCTCTGCTGGGCTCTGCCTAAGCGAAGTCGCCAGAACATACACCAGTCACACTGCTCACCTGTTGAGCTGATCATATTTTCCTGTACATACTTTATTGGAAAAGCCAAGCTGCACATATCATTCGGGAAATGATCATAATGTTCTCCGCAGATCTATCGTCTATGATTTTTTTTTCCGTTCACAGCCCCGTGATGAAATATCAACTGTCCAAAGTACTAAGCTTCAAAGGGTGTCTAGTAGCCGACTTGAGACTGAACCCAACTGTCATCTAGGCCACCCATGGTAACTGGTTTCGTACCCTTCACCCCCACGAAATCTTTCAACTTCCCTCTCAGCAGGTATGTAGGGGTACAACTCCAGGCATGGCAGAAACTGTTATTTCTAACATCACCATACGGACTCGCCTTTGGGTCCGCCGGGTTGTAACATTCCCAAAACGTATCCGCGCCAGCCTTAACCATTCCTCCCCAATACTCCGTCATAATCTCGATGCACTTGTCATAACATCCCACGGTTGCAAGAGCATCGCATACGTGATGCCACAGGTAGGGCGTGAGAGGCTTGAGAGCTTCAGGATGAGAGAGGGTATTGAGCAGCGCAGTCTGCGCTACCTCCTTCGGGAAGGCCTCGGCCAGGACCAGCCATGATGCTGAGGCATAGCTCACCTGACCTTTGGGGCCAGATACGAAGACGCTTGCTGGTGAAAGGAAGGCCTTCGCTGCTTCGGTCATTTGGGCCACGAGATCCACAAAAGGGTCTTCTTTGCCGAGGACTTTGGCCAGGGCATTCGCCGCTTTGAGGCAGTACAGGAGGACACCGTGCTCGCCCGCGCTGTGTTCCAAGCCGGGCTGCCAATCGAGGAATTTCCATCCCTCACCCTTTGTTTCATCAAAGGCATGAGTATCAGGGTCCAGGTGTGAAATTGCTCGTTTGACGCATCCAAGCACGGTCGGCCAGAAGTCGTGGCCGGCAGCGGTGTCACCCGATGCCACCACATAGTCATTGACGATGGCCGCGAATAGAGCGTCGTAGTCGACGATGTAGTCAGATGAAGGCGTCAGTTGCGGCTGCTCAAAGATGCATGCAGGCACCGAGTCATCTTCGCGAACCACAGCTGCAAACTGGAAGATGCAGCGTTTGACGAGATTGAAGTCTTTGAAAGTGCTGTAGTTTGCGAGAGCTTGCAAGCGTAGGTCTCCGCTCCATAGTCGGCGGTCGCGGCGAGGACCATCTTCGAAGACTGTCTGCATGCAGTCTCTCAAGGTTGAGATGCTGACATGGTCGATCTTCTGGAGAAGCTCGTCACCAAACTCCAGCGCCTCCAGTGGATGCAACTGGCTGATGGCGCTCACGCACTCGCACTTGATATTCGAAAAGACTACTTTGAACTTGGGTGATGTGTCGATGACTTCGACTCGAAGAAACCGGAAGGAGTACCGGCGGCGCAATGTGACTAGCTCAGGGCACATGTCGATGTTGATGACCTCGTCCAGGAGCCAGCTGGTACTGATCCAAGTCTTGACGTTGTCCATGCCCAAGGTCACGTCTAATGGAGACTCGCCAAAGGTGAGGCGCAACCTGCAAGGGGCGTCCATGTGCGATCCTCGGGACTCGAGACGAAACGATACATATCCCACCATGTGGACGCCGAAGTCGAGAATGAAGTCATCTCCCTTTCCCCAAGCCTTTGACGGAAGTTGGTCGATAGTGCACCCCGCCGGCGCAGCACAAACACCAAAGTACTGGCTGTCGTCTTTGTCGAACTTGATGACTCGCTGAGGTGTGCGCGCCCATCTGTGCAATTCGGGGCAGAGGTCATTGGCGACCTTCTCGAAGTCTCGGTTCCATCTCGTCGGGAGAACGCTCTCGACCATATCCTCGGGTGCATCAGACATGATGGTCTGAGGTTGAATGTTGTACTATTTTAGCTTGACAAGGAATGGCGTCCTGGAAGTCCTGGTTTGGTTGACAAGCCCGTCTATGTGGTCTGGAGTTGCAGCTGAAAGCATGGGTTGAAGCTGGTTAAAGCTGTTTTTGACACGCCACGATCACAAACAGCATTCGTAAACGCTTCGGTGTGACATCCTCCCGAGAAAGGCAGTCGAACCCACTTGCTCGGCAAAGCAAAAAGTGTGGCTGCCGCTTCCGATTGCTCAATTGGGCCCGCCTCGTCATCGCGATGTCGGCGTGGGGAGATCCTAGTCGCGGTTTGCGGGGAAGAATGCGGTGACCTCGGACATCCTGAATCAAGCCGAGTCTGGAACATCGATCACGCGGACAACCAAGGGTTCAACTGCGGTAAAACCACGGTGAAGTCGCGGTTAGACTGGGTTATTTTGAGCTCTTCACAGAATTAGCTCAGGTTTTTTGGCCAAACTTTCTCCTTGGCGTGGTCATTAGATCGAAGCCGGTCTTGAGATGAAAGAGGGTCCTTGGACATTAGCATGATGCCGAGCTGCCGTCACACCATTGGCTTCCCAGCCATCATCGGTTGCTGTAAATTGCTTGCACCTAAATTTCACCGCGCTTAACTAGTCTTCGGTTTGGTACCAAATTTCTTCAGCTTGCGATTGAAGCTCTTGTACGTGCTACGACCGCGTTCAGGAAGCTGACCCTAAAGAACCGTCTTTCTCGTTCTTCCGCGGCGACTTGCCAAGGTAACATAGACAACAGCCAACTTTCCGGGTCAAACCCCGCGTCCCTCGTGGTATTCTCCACAAGGCCCCGTCGGCAATTGCACGCTACTGTGGGGTCCCCAGATTAGGACCGAGAAGACGGGTCATTGACACGTCTGGTCCAGGCCTTCCCGCTGTTGACGACCAGGGCCACGGCCAAGTTCATCTCAAGGATCCTCACAACACCCCTAAATAGGTTAGACATCATCAAAAGATAGCCAACCACAAGTCCCAAGGCTTTTCTTCGGAAGAGACACTGACTCAGTGACCCAACTACCAGGCATGTCGTTGACTCTCTTCCTTGGTAAACACATTCCCGGCCATAATTCCGCGCCATCACTGAAACGCACTGGCATCATGCGAACACAGTCCGACATGGGCAGCAACTGGGCCCTCCCCCGCAGAAAATCAGCCATCTGGTTGGGTATCGAGGCCACTCTTGAGCTGGATGGCGTTCACGCTCGGTCCAGGGCTCGGGCTGAAGTGTTCTTTCGAGGAAGGGCCCCAGATAATGGGCTCTGTTCGGCCCATCATTCGAACGACTTTGCTCCGAGGAAGTGCCTACGATTTCCTCGTCGAGATCCAGCTGCAAATCGTTTCTGAGAATAAGAACCGGGGCCATTCCCGGAAAACCGTAACTTCGGACCCAGTTCCCCAGACTCGTCTCCTCAGCTTCCCCAGATCGTCGGGGCCAACCCCAGAATCCTTCAGCAGTTTAAACTTCTTTTCCCGGGGAATCGCCGCACCATTACCTTAGCCAGCCATGGCCGAAACACAACCTTGAAGCGTCGAAGACGCCCATTGTTGCCGAAAAGGACGATATCGCCGCGGCCAAGGGCGAGCATGTCGAAGAGATTGGCCATGCTGCCACCGCCGAGGATCACGTGGAAACTCCTTTGCAGGCCATCAAGAATCAGCCTTGGGCGTTTCTGTGGTGTGTCTACGCCATCTACGTTCTTATCCTCACCAGTTTCGACAATCAGGCGGGCGGCAGCATTCTGAGTATCCCAGAGTTCCGCAAAGATTTTGGCAATGAATTCAATGGCGACTACGTACTTCCCGCGAAGTGGCAATCTGCCTACAGCGGAGCTCCCGTGGCATCGTGAGTGACGCCAATACACGATTACGATATATCAACTGCTGACAGTTTCATTCACAGTGCCGTTATTGGATCCATTGGTGCTGGCTATATCACCGATATCATCGGTCGAAAGTGGACGTACTTCATCAGCTATATTTTCATCTTCGTCGGAATCACACTCGAGACTACCAGCACGACCAATGAATTGTTCTTCGCCGGAAAGTTCATCGCAGGTTTCCCCATTGGCGCCTTCATTACTGTCAGCATGACGTACATCGGCGAGATTGCGCCTCTGGCTCTTCGTGGTATCCTGACCGCCGCGGCGGCTATCGCTTTCACAATCGGTCCTTTCATCGTTTCCCTCATTATCAACGCGACAGGTGCTCGCAACGACCGCTGGGCCTATCGAGCCATCTTCGTTTCTCAATATGGTGTGAGCGGCTTGGGAATTCTGTATTGGCCTTCATGCCAGAGTCTCCGTGGTGGTTGGTGAACAAGGGCAAGATTCAAAAGGCTGCGAAGTCCCTGAGCCGTCTTGGCTACGACGCAGTACAGGCCGAGAAACGTCTCTCGATTATCACGACCACTTTGGCCGAGGTGCGCAAGGAGACTGAGGGTGCCAGCTATGCCGAGTGTTTCCGCAAGTCGAACTTGCGTCGCACCATCATCTCTGTTATGCCCCTGAGTATCCAGGCCCTATGCGGTGTCTACTTCGTGTCAGCATACAGCACGTACTACCAACAACTGGCTGGATACAGCACCCAGGAGAGCTTCGTCTTGGCCATTATCCAGCAAGTAATTTCGATGCTTGGCAACGTTGTTTCCTGGTTCCTCATCGACAGGGTCGGCCGTCGGGGGCTGACGCTCTACGGCATGTGCATCCTCACGACCCTCCTTATGATTACTGGTGGCCTTGCCGTCGCTGGAACTCCTGGTGCTGTGAAGGGAACAGTCGCGCTACTCCTGATCTACTGCTTCTTCTACAACGTCACCATTGGCGCGACTGCCTACTCTTTGTTGACCGAGGTTGCCACATCTCGACTTCGTGCTAAGACTGCCTCTATGGCCTTGGCTCTTCAGAATGCTCTCTTCGTAAGTGTTTTTCCTCTGGACTTTCTTCAATTGGCCTTGACTAACAGTGATGATTCTAGACTATGTGGGCATTCGTCATTCCCTTCCTGTGAGTGGACCTGCAAGACAATTTTGTTAAGGACGAGTACTAACATGAATACCAGTTTCAACCCCGACCAAGCGAACTTGCAGGCGAAGGTTGCCTTCATTTTTGGAGCCTTCTCCATTCTGTCCACAGTTTACCTCTTCCTGTATCAGCCTGAGGTTGCCGGCAGGTCTTACGAGGAGCTTGACGAGATGTTTATGAAGAAGGTTCCTGCACGCGACTTCAAGAGCTACAAGACGGAGGTCGAGGAGAAGAGCGAGCGTGCTGTTGCTGAGAATATTTGATACCCAAGTTGCGGGATGTTCGTCCCGAGTAGGAGTTGACACGATACATTTACTGAAATGAACGACGCTTTATAAAGAATCATTGATCTAAGGGCGCTCGAGTTCGGCTGATGTAGCCTAATATCTCAGCATGTGTGGGAGCAGTCTCCAAGGCATGTTTCCCACGCTTGTGTTGCCATGATTGAGAAGGATTGCAAAACATGTGAATGATGTGTCCGTCTTTATCAATCGGTTCGCCGAATTAATCATTAGGCCGAATTTCATGCACGAGATCGGGTAACATATACTTGTTTGAACGCCTTACGCACATACTTAGCTTTACACGCTCTACACATGTGGAAGGCTATGGTCAAGTCCTCTGCTTGGTTTTCCTTATCTTGAGCCTGGCACATTTGATCCTTAACGATAGCATAATCAATGAAAAAAAAAACCCCCAAAAAACTTAATTGCTTCTGATTCATTTGATTTGATTCTGACATTTGGAACCTAATCTCAACGTGTCTTACCACCCGTCATGGGACTTCAGTGGCAGGGACAGCTCAGGGGGGCAAGATACGGTAAAGGATGCAGCTAATTGGCGCTGTTTAATTGGCCCATTCTCGTGCTTGCCGGTCCCATGAGCAATTAGATGGACTGCGCGCAGTGAGTGTGCAAATGGAATGCGGTTCGCTGCCATTTTGTTGAGTTTGCTGTCATGAAAGACCATGCGCAACAGTGCTTCAAACAAGCCGGCGGTCGGATCTTATCAATTATCAATAGTTGCGAGAAGCGGGTTCTCCAGATTGGCATCTTGCAGGAGTAAGACAAATAGCACGTGGCATATGAAGATCAATGTTGCCTGCTTGGAGAAAAACTGCTGACGAACGATTAGGTTATCTTCCGCGGTAGGGTTCATTGTTTGTGAACACGAGGGTGAGAGAGACGTGCATCCGGGAACCAGGACCACCACGCTCAAACAAGTGCGTCCGCGAGCTGCCGCCGCGACGCCGGCAAGCGGAGTCGCCCAGCCGGCCGAGAAGATGGGCAAAACCGCTGGCACCCAGCCGTCCTGCTGGATCTGGGGGCGGATACCACACACGTGGTAGCGTCTCGGATCCGCGACGCTGGCATCCGAATGAACCGGCTTATCAGTCCTTTCAAGAAATGCTGTTTTGTTGAGGGCCTGTCCGATTCACTCGGCTGCGACTATTGTTTGGACAGTAAATCCAATTGCGATCCATTTGGAGTATTAGATACGAAAGCTTCCAAATCGAGAGCAAGATGTGTGGCTGTTGCGCGCGCAGATTCGACAAATGCTTGACGATGTTCACCGGAGACCGACGGAGACCATCGAGGACCCGGAACAGAGTATCGGAGCTCACCTAGAGCTTATCACCCTGATCCCTTCACGTGCCTTCAATTACGCAGCGGTGTTACGCTGGGGCTCACCAACGGACCCGTCCAAGAAGCGGAGCCGGCCGAAGCTGAAATGCAGAGATACCTGGGGGAGTGTGGGAAAGGCATGGCACTTTTGTCTCTAGCCAATCTGTAGGCTGTAAGCGCACGCGGTCATTGACTGAATTGGGCAGAGATACGACGCAAGTCGCGACTTGTCAAAAGCTCGGGAACCTTAGCACTGATCGCTTCCCCGGTGGCGTGGGGCCTGCCACACCTTTTGCGCGTCAGTCTGTCCTGTATCCTGCGCGTATGGCATCCTAGCGCGAGTTCCTAGGGCCGGGTTGGGGAGGTGGCAGCTGGAAATGCTGGGATTGCGGATGGCAGATGCAGCAAGGTGCCTCTGTTGGTGCTTCTGCTTCAATGTCCGTTCCTCTCTTGGATAGCCTGCTAAACAGATGCGTGACAACTGATAATCTCTGGTGAACCCCCGTTCATGCTTATGTTCTCGGCCCCAGCCGACAGAGCAGCCCAAGCCAAAAGGAGGGGAGAAGGATGGTGCTAAGGGGAGGGATAGTGGTTGTTATCATCGTGGACTGCAAATGAGACAAGGACTCGCGGAGGTTCAGTTGTCAAGCGTTGCCCGGACACTCCCTGGGATTGGCGTCGCTTGCGCTGAGTGATTGATGACGGCGACTGTTCGCTAATCTAAAGCGTTCATCTCGTCTCAATGCCAGCTTGACACCGGACGGGATCCCCCGACTTACGAGTCACTCGCAGGTTCAGGCAGCTTCGGTCTGTACTGCGTAACTACAATTTGATATTACAGGGCCCAAGGACGTCTTATCGCCGATCTCACCACCCCTTCCGCTGGCTATCAGCCGCCACATGCTGGGCGTGAGACCCCCGTAAGCTTCGCGGAACATGTCCTGCTTGAGGTAACTGTGCTCAGATAGTATGGATAGTGCTCCGTATGTCTGAAGAAGCACGTTCGTAGACAGAACACACAATCGGGGAAGGATGTGAGCAGACAGTGTCCAGAACAGCAGATGAGCAACTGACATTGAACGAGGCAACCCATATCAGCATCCGCGACGTCTTGTTCTCCCCTCCCTTCCCCTCGATCCATGGCGTTTGTGGCGCCGGGGCGGCTGAAGCACCTATCTCCAACCAGTCCCAATTCTCCGCATGCCTCCGTGCTCTAGCAGCGGTTTGGGGGTCGCAGTGCACTGGCGTGTCTTGGGGTCTCGGCCCCTAGCAGCCATCAGAATGTTTAGTCGCGCCCAGGAGAGTGGAAGGATCTGCCACACCTTCATCGTACAGGACAAGGCCGGTGTTGAGCCTATCAGGAAGGAGGCTTTCAATCATCGTTGCCCGACGCCGTCCCCGGCCGCCATTGCCACACGATCATTGGCGGCCCCGGAAGCCAAGCTGGTTGTGGTGTGTGTGTGTGCGTGCGTGTGTGTGTATCTTTCTCTCTGTCTCTCTTCCTGTCTGTGAGACGACGATGATGAGCTGGTTCACCCGGTCACCGAAGACAGAAGCAGGCCCGGAACCATGATTCGTGCGTGTCGTCCGACTGGATACAGCATCTCTTGTCGTCCCCAAGGCAGTCCAATCCAACGCCGGGCAGAGACAAATGCAAACGAACCCGGCACCACAAACTAGCCCTGCCCTTTTGCTAGCCGTTTCCAACGGCCAGTCTCGTCTCTCCAATCTCAGTTGACCCCACTGCGCGTCTCCATCGTTCCATCAACCTTCCAGAAGCGGAAGCGCGCCGTTGGCTTTGCCACTCACATTGCAGAGCTAGTTGGCTTGGTCCGGGTCTGCGCGAAGTCTGTGCTAGTGTTCGGTCCTCCCACAATCCTTGTCATGCCACCCGCACGCTGCAATAAAAAATTCGATCCTTATCGCGGTCGAGGGACCTGAGTCCTGGGGTCCAGCCCAAAACTTTTGTTGGACCTGGCATCTCTAATCGCGACTGATTCAGCGGGAGGAACACCACTGTGGATGAAGCTTTTCTCTGAATAATTTAAGGTAGACATAGCTCTTCGCAACAGATGAAGAACAGAAAGACCCTCAACAGCGCCGAAGAGACTTGGCAACTTGGGAATGAAGAGGGGAATCGTTTGACAAGAATTGAAAAACATGACCGATGGTGGCAATCCCCCCTCCGAGATATCGTCTTACCATGACTGAAAGTCCCCTCCTCGACCTCCATTTCTCCCTAGCTACCCTGGCTGTCTTGTATCTCTTGTACCACCATTGTTTGTCAATCCCACACCCGTCAACCCTGTCGCCCATCCAACCCGCATCCCTCGTTGGCTGCGCGCTCTTCAGAATCTGGGTCAATCCACCGAAATGGGCACCGAACCACATGAGGGCTGTTCCCTTCCTCCACACCCAGGCGGGCAAGCGACCGACGCGGGAGCAAGAGGGCGACGAGTGAGCGGCCTGCATCGTCCTGCCGCTGCGCGCGCAGCTCGATCAAATGGCGGCGAACTCCAATGGATCCTTGCTCGTCCATCCCCATCCCACACTCCCAAATGCCTGCCCGGCCTGGGCCTGGCTCCCGGGTTGCTGATAAGCTACCGTAGCACTCCGTAGTAAGTTGAGGATCGTTGCGTCCTAGCCTAGCCTCGGCACTACTCTCGGATTCCTTGATCATCGCACTGGGAATTTTTAAAAAGGGCTTCCCCTCAGGACGCGTCAATCCAGGGTCTTGTCTCGTGGTTCTCGTCTGTTTCGTGCAGCAAGCTCTCCAGTGCCCCTCTCCGCCTCTTCATGAGCAGAGCCGTCTAATCGGTGGTCGAGTTTCTCTTCAACAATACCCAGGCAAGCCCTCAACTGTGCTAGCCCGTGGTCCACCACCCTCTGCCACTACCGATACTCGTTGAAAAATTTCTCTTGATCTTTTTCCGAGTAAGCCAAGCTATCCCCCCTCCGTCCTGTCTCTCGTCAAAGCCACCGGTGCGACCCGAAACCCTATTCCGCAGCCATGGCTTCCCAGGTCACCGAGGTCAACAAGACCGCCTCCGACAGCAACAGCCCGGCCGTCACCCCGACCCGTCGCAGTTCGGACCCGGCGCTGGAAATCTCCAACCAGCACCAGCATCACCACCTTCACCACTCCGACCGCGTTGATGCCAAGGGCCACCACGACAACGTCGTCTACACCCGCACCGGCGAGTCGACCGTCCCCCACCAGAGCCACCTTCACGAGCACAGTGAGCCGCACGACATCGAGAAGGGCAACCCGGACAAGCTGAGCGGCCCCCCCGACTACGATGGCGAGAAGGGTGGTGTCATGACGCCCTCTGAGCAGGAGGGTACTCAGAAGCCTTCCAGAGTTCGCGTTTTCATGAAGAAGAACAAGTGGATTATCCACCTGTTCACCTTCTGCCTGTTCACCGGCTGGTGGATTGCCTCGCTCGTCCTGCACCGCAACGACAAGAACTGGGTTGTGCCTTTCCTCGTCTGGCTCGGTATCATGCTTCGTCTGCTCTTCTTCTACATCCCCAGCTCCTACGTCTCGCGCCCCATCAAGTTCGTCTGGCAACATTCGGCTGTCTACGTCCACAACGTCATCCCCGAGAAGTTCCGCACCCTCGCCGGCGCCGCCGTGACCATTGCCGTCATTCTTGTTGGCTCTTTCGTCTCCGAGGAGTCTGCCGATAACACGCGCGAGAACCGTGCCGTTTCCATCTTCGGTCTGATCGTCATCCTGTTCTGCTTCTGGGCCACCTCCGCCAACCGTAAGCGCGTCAACTGGCGCCCGGTTATTGGCGGCATGCTGTCGCAGTACATTATTGCGCTTTTCGTGCTCCGCACTGGCGTTGGCTACGACATCTTCAAGTTCATCGCGGACCGTGCCGGTGACTTGCTCGGTTTCGCCAACCAGGGAACTGCTTTCCTGACTGCCGACAGCGTCATTGACCTCCATTGGTTCATCAGTGGTGTCATCCCCCCCATTATCTTCTTCGTCGCCATTGTCCAGGTCCTCTACTACATTGGTTTCCTGCAGTGGTTCATCGGCAAGTTCGCCACCTTCGTCTTCTGGGCTCTGCACGTGTCCGGTGCCGAGGCTGTCGTCGCTGCTGCTACTCCTTTCATCGGCCAGGGCGAGTCCGCCATGTTGGTCCGTCCTTTCGTCCCCCACATGACCAAGGCCGAGATTCACCAGATCATGACTTGCGGTTTCGCTACCATCTCTGGTTCCACTCTCGTCGCTTACATCAACCTGGGCCTCAACGCCCAGGCCATGGTGTCGTCCTGTGTCATGTCCATCCCCGCCTCCATCGCCATCTCCAAGCTTCGCTACCCCGAGAACGAGGAGACGTTGACCGCCGGAAAGGTCGTGATTCCCGATGACGACGAGCACGAGGCCAAGAACGCCATCCACGCCTTTGCCAATGGTGCCTGGCTCGGTATCAAGATCGCCGGTACCATTGTTGCCTCGATTCTGTGCATTCTGGCCTTCATTGGTCTCATCGACGGTCTGCTGAGCTGGTGGGGACGTTACCTCAACATCAACGACCCTCTTACCCTCAACCTCATCACCGGCTACATTTTCTACCCCGTTGCTTTCCTCTTGGGTGTTCCTCGCAACGGCGATCTTCTCAAGGTCGCCCGCCTGATCGCCATGAAGGTCATCGCTGTAAGTGAAATCCCGAAGACTGACGTTTTCACTTTTTTGTCAGGTACTGATCTCTCTTTTCACAGAACGAGTACGTTGCTTTCTCCGCGATGAAGGAGGCTCCCTACAACGACCTCTCTCCCCGCTCTCAGCTCATTGCCACCTACGCCCTCTGCGGTTTCGGTAACATTGGCTCCCTGGGTATCCAGATCGGTATCCTGGGCCAGCTTGCTCCCAGCCGTGGTGGTGATGTCAGTGCCATGGCCATCTCTGCCCTGATCTCCGGTGTCATGTCGACCTTGACTTCTGCCGCCGTCGCCGGTCTTGTCATCACCCACCAGACGACCAACCTGGTCTAAGGTGCGAGCCGGAATGGGCCGGTGGTGAGAGGCGCGGCATCTTTGCTGGCCATCGTCGTCAATGAGTGAAAAAATGAGTTAAAGAAAAAGATGAAAGATGTGTACGATGTTGATGAGGCGCTGTTGCGCCAGAAATAAGAGAAAGAACCACACAGTGGCAGATAATAATACCCGGCTTTTGTCAGCGAGCTGACCAATATACCTACTTCTCAATTCCGAGTCTCTGAAAACATCCTAGTGAAAGGGCCCTCCACGGTCTTGTACTGAACGGTGATTGTGGTGTGACGATCCAAGACGTGATCCAAGTCTGTCTTGCGCGATCGGTAGGCGGACTTCTTTAAGAAGTCCAACAGCATTCAGTGCCCCTGGACATAAGCTTGTCTTCCACGCCCTTGCTTGCCCCGCCGGCCAACATCTCCGGCGGTCGTCCGTGAGTCACGCCGGGATCCTTAGCATGGCGTGGTGGCTTCAGCAGCGCTCATTGGCGCCCTGACCGCTGGTGGCACCCTCTTCAGCGGGAAGAGAACAGTGGTGAAATTTTTGACCAACAGGAACACTACCGCCGGTGTCCTGCGGACGTCGGCGCCGGCCGCAAAGGCATGGCTGAGAGTTCAAGCTCAAAGGCCAAACCTCGGTTTGGTAGTTTCCAGTGCGTAATGAGAATAGCAAAAGAGCCTGGAATGCGCTGTTTTTCAGTTCCGCTGTTGATTCTGTCAGGGGTTTCCGACCAGCAATTTGCAGCGGTTGGATGGTTCCCCCACGGCACTGGCTGAGGCAATGTTGGGGTCGGCCGTCCGGTCCAAGAACAGCGTTAGGAACCTGGGAAGCGCAGCATTCCTAAATTCCTACAGTTCGTGCCCAAAAGTCTGAGCCCACTAGCCCCGCAGGGGGTCTCCCGGTCAACAACACCTAACCTCCCAACTTTCATAAATTTGTTAAACAACGTCGTATAGTAAAACAGGTTATATTAATTAAAAGCCTGAAATCTAGTATTTAATATCATATATACAAGCCCCTAGCTTTCTAAACAGCTTTCTAGTAATATAGCAGAGACTTATATAAGCGCTAAATAAAAGGCTATAAGATTACCTACTATATAATTCTTAAGTACTGCTTTAACTCTTTAATATTTATAGTATTATTACTTAAAATAGTAAAATAAAGGAATATTCTATATACTAGATACTTTAAGTAAACCTAGATATATTTAATAGAATTAAGATCTAATAAGTAAAGAAGCTAAGTAATAATACTAATCTTATAAGTAAAAAGCTAGTCTATTAAAGCTTTTACTATATAGATAGATATATTATCTTACTAAAAATAGTATATATTATTATAGTCTAAAACTAAACCTTTTTCTAAAGCTTATATATAACTCTAAATAGTAAACCTATTCTTCTTAGAAGTTAGATCTCTCTTTATAAAGACTAGTTAAAACCTCTCTATTTTCTAAATAGCTCCCTAGTATATTATATTAATCTTAGCTTTACTATAATAAGTTAAATTAATAAAAAGCTTATTTTACTTCTTAGAGGAGTAATACTAGATCTGTATAGTTATATAGTTAAATATAAATTAGAAGGAGCACTTATTAGTATATATAGTCTAAAAGTTAGCAAAATATATATAATACACTAAAAGCTATACCTCTACTAATTTATTATCCTTACTTTACTAATAATATACCTTATATAGCTACTTAACTTATATTTCTAGTATAAGAAAAATCTACTTTAAAGCTTTCTATTTATAATAGTAATACTTATAGAGAGTATAACATATAATAAAGATTAAAACCTTCTTATTAACTTAGTTAGCAAGAGTTTTTATAGTTATATAGAGGTTTTATTTTACTATATAATAGATATATTAAATCTCTATCTTTAAAAGTAGGTATAACTTACCTATATAAAGTAAGATCTTAAGAATATATTAATTAGTAAAACGCATAACTAATCAATATACAGTACTATAAGAGATACTAAAAGAGATAGTAACAAAGCGCTAACTTTAACTACACACTACTACTAAGTATATTACTACTTACACCTCTAGTAAAAGCTCTTAATTACCTTATTAATTACTGCTAATTTCAGTACTAAATTACCTTATTCGAGTGAATATTAGTAGTAGTAGTATAGGTAGCAGAAGGAGGGGTGTTTTTTAGCGCGTCGCGAGAAGCGCGTATGTGGGGTGGGTGGGCTCAGACTTTTAGGCACGGACTGTAACATCGGATTTCGACGGTCGCCGGTTCCCTAAGCCTTTCGACGGCTTTCACCTGGGGCAGGCAGCTTGCAACATAACTGGGTTTGAGATCATTGATGAAAATCCTGCTGCATGTCCTAGCCTTAACCCAGCTTAGCTTATGCACCTTGAGCTGAAGTTTAGTGCATCTTGCTGCCTGCAAGTGGTCCGCATGGCATGAGGCTCTAAACTGAGGCTCTCTTTTCATGACGTCGACCATATAATGTAAAGTGTATACCGAGGTGCTTTTACTGCTTTTTCCCCTACTGTGAAAACCCCTACTGGGTGGGCTCGAAACTTCTTCAACATAATGTAAAGTGTACTCTGCTCATGTTCTTGGAACGTCTGGTCCTTTTGGCACATATGCACTTAGAGCAAGGGCTTTTCAATTTATGACTACGTATTCAACGACAACAAGCCAGCAGCACTGCCTTCATTTCGAGAGCACCAGGCTTCTTTTCCCAACTTTTACCCAACTTGCGAAAAGGGAGAAAGAAAAAACTTCACAAAACGCACATGATATCCGATCTTGAATCTCAGTATTTGCAGGATTAATGCCCCATCACTGAGTACCTACATAATTAACGTCTGAAATCTCGTCTGGTCTCTCACTCCTGTTCAAGCGACTCCGCCATGCTTACGCATGAAATGTGCATCTCGCCTCTGGGCAAGTCCCCTAGCGCCTGCTTCAGGCCTCTTGGATCGACTTGCAGATCGTCTATCGTCTTGCAGGGAAGAGCCGCGGACTGGTGTGTCACATCCCATGTCAGGAGCCATGTCCATCAAGGTGCCTGCAAGACGACCGCATATAAATGGCTATCGTTCCACGAATCTGTTCTCCGTAGATCCTCTCTTCGTTAACAACTCGACAGTCGACACCAAGTACCTTAGTTTTGAAGTCACAAGTGGCACATAACATAGTGTTTCTGCCATACCAAGCACCATCGCCTCGGCCTCCGTTGATCTCCGGTTACTCACCATTCGACAAAGACTTGCCCGGGACACAGCTATTCATGGATGGCAACATGCAAAGGGGTTATCCCCCGCGGACAACTCAGTCGCTTAACACATCACATATGCAGACGAAGTCACGCTTACTCGGAACACGATTTTTGAACTCTTCAAAGAATGATGGTATTATGTACGGAAGAAAGAAGGACCGCTAGGGTCAAATGGTTATAGACAGGAAGTTGTCCTCGCTAAGGGCGAGATGTCTGAGCGACGAAGCAACGGTCAGAGACGGGCGTCGATATGTACAGCTGACTGCCTCTTCTGAGCCGATGCTCGTGCCCGAAAGTGGGTATTGTTGTTCATGCGTTTAAGCAATGGTGCACTGGGAGTACCACTCGCTGTTCTTGGTGCACTTGTATCCGCTGCCGCAAGCGGTAGGACCAGTCCAGAGCCACCGCACTGGCCCCAGGGGCCGGCAGCAGCAGCGGAGGAGTCGGAGCTGGCAGCCTCAGTAGGCTGGGCGGCAGCAGACTCGACGACGATGACTTTCTTGGTGGGGGTGGCGGAAGCAACGGGGGCGGCAGTGGTGGCGGAGCCGGAGCCGGAGGTGGTGCCGGATTGCCAGCCACGCTCACGGGAGAGCTCGTACCACCAGTTGCGGAGCATCCAGCCGTCGAAGTCGGTGATCTCGGCAGCGGAGCCAGAGTTCATGATGAAGCTGGTGACGCCAGTAGGGGTCCAGTCGTAGAAGTCACCCAGGCCGTAGGTGTGGCCGACCTCGTGCATAAGAATGTGAGCGTTGCCGGTAAGAGCACCCATGAAGTACTCACGGCCGATACGCTGGCCCCAGTCACCACCAGCACCACCAGACATGCCGTCGGTGAGCCAAAGAGACTGGTCGTAGTGACGGTCAGCACCGGCAGCGCACTTGCTGTAGTCGCCGTCCTGGTTGAAGAAGCGGCCGCAAGACTCGGCGCACTGGGGAATGCCATCGGCATCGGTGTCAGTGTAGACCTCGATGCCATCAGTGGAACCCTGGAGCAGGCTCTTGTCCTTGACAGCCCAGCCGACGACGTTGACCTTGATGTCGGAGTAAGGGAAGTTGTCGTAGCCGTAGAGCCACTTGTACCAGCCCTGGTGAGCGGTGTTCAGGGCAGAGGCGACGGACTTGCGCTGGGCCTCGGTGACGGAGGCGGTGGACTCCCAGCGGACACAGACGTTGATGGTGCCCTTGGTGGCGATGACCTGGTCCCATCCGTAGTTCTTGAAGCCGAAGAAGTTGGAGTAGGTGCTCTTGCAGTGGTCCCAGACCTCCTTCAGGGGCGCGGCGATATCAGAGGGGGGGCTCCAGCCGGACTGTCTCTTGGTAGGGCGGTTGCGGGCCATCTCGAGGGGGTTGCGGGCGTTGACGGGAGTGATGGCCTGCCACACGGAACCGTCAAGGTCGGAGGTCTCGCTGGTGACGCCCTTAGCCTGGGCGGAAGCCGCAAGCAAGACGGCCGCGGCGGCGGAAGTGGTAGTGAAACGCATGGTGAAAGTAGTGGACAACAAAAAGATTTACAGAAAAGAAGTGAAGATGTTCAGGAACGAATGACAGTACAACGGGGTTGGTGCTAGGGACCGAACGAAGTTGAATTGAGAGAATATGGAATGGAAGGCCTAGACGGGGTGCGACCTGGGAGAGATATATACAGACGCCAACCCTTTTCTCGTCATTTTCGTTCATCGTATTCATCTGGACCCAAAGGAGCCATCCGCTCCATGAGCTAACCGAGCACATCACACTAGCCTGGGTATCTGCCGTATTGGCATTATTGGCCAAGACTTCAACGTTGCTGCTTTGTTGCTTCTGCCGCCTTCGTTGCCCCAGCCCTCCATGTGCAGCAAGAATTGTTCGTGTCGTGGCAGAACTCATTGGCGGGAGAATAAGCCTGCGGAGACTGATGGGACGATGATAGATTAAGGACCGCTGTAAGGGTGGCGTTGGCTGCCCGAGTTGGGGAAGAGATCCTACGGCGCAGAGAGGGGCGTGATGGGATGCCTTCCTATCCTGAACGTTGTGGCCGGACATTAAGTAAATGACGCCAAGGCTGAGCGGACAATTTTTGCGTGATAGCAGGTTCTGGCGCCGAACAAATAGGCTTGGAAAATCCGGGGAAGGGCGCCTATGCAGCGTGAAGGGGGTTAGAGGAGGCTTATCCATCTGCCGTCGATTGGTGCGGCATTGTTTATGGGGAGGGTGAAGTTCACGTTGCATTGATATTTCATCATTTGAATCCATCCAAACATGAACTCTTAGAGGTCCGATCTTAAGAAACACGCAAGCAAGAAGGTTGTGTGCTTTCGGGTCGATCATCCGACACCAACTCACGGAGCACTCGGTCTTCAGGCCAGACGAGAGATGGGCAGAGAGAAGGGACGAAAAGACCAGGAGAGAAAGAAGTTGTTTCAAAGCAGGTGAAAGCGAGCGATGGTGAAACACGGCGATAAAATTGCGGGACTGAAATCCAGAAACCTGGTAATTTCTCGAATCCCTAACTGGTCAGCGCACTGCAGGACCAACAGGGATAGTTGCTGAATGGCATCTCACGATGTTACATAATCCAGTCATGGGAGGTCGACTTGGCAGCTCCACGCCTCAATTTGGACGAAGTCGAGGGCTTCCAGACTCTTGGCATCGGGTCCGTCATGGCGCTGGCTCGCTACCATAGATTCATTGCCAGCGTCTGCCTATTTGGTGCGCTGCGTCTCGATGTGTCGTCGGAGCATGTCCTTTGAATTCGCGCTGGTTGGTCAAAGTCTTTCAATTTGAGTCTGTAGGGCTCCATGGCAGGACGGCCGCCCGCCGGAGGACTCGGATGAGACGCGGACGTCAAGCTTCTCGAAGAGTGACACCTGTCAGTTTCTCTATGTTTTGAACGCCGCTGCCGGTGTGGAATTTCATCTCCCGCCGAAGCGGTCTTGGCGGTCTGGACATCACTGACGTCGTCAAGCGAGCAGCGCAAGAGTCATGTTCTGCGACCGTCATCAGCTTGTCTTAGGGTCGCCGGTGGGAGACGGTGGTCTGAGCCTCGGAATCACAACGATTGACTTCCAAGTTCAAACTGCTGCCCACGGAAACCGCGGATATGTCAATCTTCTTAATCTGTGCTTTCAATTAAGCATAACCCTGGCCACCACTTTCCGAAATCATAGCAATATATTGCCTATGGCTCCCGCTTCGCGTTAGTCTGCCCGTCGGACTTTTACAGTGCACTCCACCTCGGTTACACTTGCTGCACCTTAATCAAAACCTCAAATGGTCTGGAGCATGCTCCTTTTCAAGACCCTCATCGTAGCGGAATGAGCCAATCGCGTCGTGTGAAAACACACGAGATGAGCCGCAGCCGCGATTCAAGGTGCATGGGGCAAACGCGACAGAGATTCAATCGACAGCGCCTCGCACGCGCCATACCCCTTAACAGCCCGCCCCAAAGAGATACGGGCTGGTCATCATTAGTCACCCGTCCGTCAATTGATTGAGTTCGTTAATTTGAGGCACGCAAACAGTCGAGATAGACTTGGCAAGACTTTTTGCAAGCAAAAGAGTTGCAAAGCGGAAACTATCGGCTAAGGTATACGAGACTTGACTTCAGTATGTTTCAATCAACTGGAGAGGAGTAAGATGATTAGTGGCGGAACAAATCACCATGTTCCACCAAGGAACACTCATATTTGATTATCCGTCCACAAGCCAGCGTCGGAAGGGCACATCCGTAAGTTTGAGAGACTCAGAGCCGAAATTCGAAGTTAGCAAATGATACCAGGTGAGAAGTTTGTATGATTGTTCAGTTGGGTTGCTCATGGGTTTGAGTAACCTCTCTGGCAATTCAGCAGGTTCGAATCCCTGAGAGATGGCCGCCGGTGATGCAGATGCTGAGAGTCAGGCCAAGTAAGGTCATAACCGAGATCGATGCAATCCTCATGGAAAGGAGGCTGGGTTACAAGACAGTGAATTAGGAAGGAGAAAATCCCCTCAATGAGCTGTTAGCATGCATTAGGCCGATTCTTTCTCAATTGAGCAGATCGAATTGACTCGAGTGGTTCACAGACTCGCAAGGTGTTGATGGAACGATTGGGGAGGGCTTGAGACGTTACATGTGTCTAGCGGAAGCTGAAAATACTCCATACTGCGCCATCCGTTGCAACGGCATGGCGATGGGGCTTTCGTTACGGGTCTTGAATCGAGTTGCGAAGAGTGCCGTATCAAACCCATCCTTCGCCTTATTAGTGGAAGCAGTATGCAACATATGTAATGTACGTGCATCCAGTTTAGTGGTCGCGATGCTCGTCCAGTCAATTTCATTCTATTTGCCCGGTCAAAAAAAAAATGTCGATGTATACGTTCTACAGCTGATTGTGCCGTCTTGGAGAACCGCATGTTGGGCTTCGCTTGCCGACTCCAAACTTGGGCGGTTTCGGCCCCGTGGCGGACGATCATCCGGGGCTGTGGTCCGGCATTCGGCACTGGGCACGATGCGAAGAAGCCCGCTCAAGCACAGCTGCACGGGAGCAGTAGCCGTCAGTTGAGAGGACATGGTTTGATAAAGACTTGGTTACTCCGAAACTGGTCGGTCTGATCTGCAAGGTAACTTTTCGGTCGACGGTGTAAAAGTCGGTTGCATTATTTGCAACGACAACGGTGATCGCAGGAACCAGCCGTGCCCAATGGCCCCAAGAGCCTTTATCAATCAATTTGGGCAACTTCGAGAAAATTCGAAGGTTCCTCGAGTAAGTCTACGATTTTCTCAGCTTCTCAATTTGGTAATGGGGGCGCCTTCTCGGTTTCGAAGTTGCTGTCATTCCGCGCCTCAGCTTCCCCCAAGGTGCTTCATCTCATGTCATGCCGTCTGATTACCGCAAGGAAGCCCCGATCTCCACCGCGCAACGCAGATCTTATGGTCCAATCATTGCGTTAAGCGGCCGCCTTTTGCTTCGCACGCCTGAATCTTCAAGGTCCAACCTCAAACACTGCCGTCTGAACTCGCTTTCGCCCGAAGTGCCGAAGGGTTGCGATGATCGACCTGACGCCTCAGAGCAGTCTGAGCTCACCGATCTTTTCGGACTCTCGCAGCTCGCGTACAAAAGGTCGTCGAGTCGCCGCAACTCGGCATGATGTACGATTCAATTCATCCCAAAGTCTTTCATTCTTGAGTTGAACTCAATTTCCGCCAAAGTTCTGTGAACTCTGTTTCTGACTCTAATACCACTATCCTTTTATCCTGTCGCTGTCTCAAACAACGCACTCTTTCGTCGTCCGAAACTATTTACATCCTGTCATCCGTTCTTTCACGCCAAGATGCAAACCAAGATCGCACTCGTTGTCTTCTTCAGCGCTCTGAGCGCCTCCGCCGCGACCATCAAGCGTCAGGCTACCGGCGGAGCTGACTTTGGCAAATGCACTCCCACCATGGACTTTCAAACGGGTCGTCCCGGACGCAAGGCCACCGAAGGCACTTTCTTGCCCACCGATCCTCTTGTTGCGAAGGGCCAGCAGGATGCGCTGAACCCTGGCATCATTACCAACCGAATTTGCGACCAGCTCACCAACGTTTGTGAAGCCAACCAGGCCGCTAAGGACGCGTGCCAGGCTGCCAAGGCCCAGGTTGCTTCCGCAGGCACGAAGGATGCCTCAACGGCGACCCTCTTCAACCAGGCTTTGGGATTCAACTAGGCTTGATCGCTAGTTGAAGTAAGAAGTCTGGCCGAACAGTGTTTCGGGTATACGCGGAGGATTGAGCCTGGAGCCATGACTTATGAATAATCATGCTGTTATGAAGACGACTCTGTCTCCCGGGTGGAGGATATGGGTCAAATCGGGTGGCTTTCTAGCATCTATCCAACAATGTAGAATTGAGGAAATGAGAAAACCTGCCCAAAATTCTGGCTATCGCTGTCATACTACGTTGTTGAGTTTGCGACCAAAAAGGATGCAGCAAGTTCTAATGTTGCCTCTGTGTTCTCGAAATTAGAGGTAAGGGTTGTGTCTGGCAAACTGAAAGCGCAGTGCACACTACTCTACCATCGCCTCCTGACTTCCCACGTATACTTGCATCCAAATGTTATCCGTGGAGGTTGGGAGGATTTCGCAAAAGCTGTTCTCTATGCGACCTTTTAGCTTCCTGCTCTACCCAGGGCCAATTTTTATTTACATCTGATCAAGGCTCGTTGCTCCGAACTCATCATCCATCAAGGCTCCCCTCTCAGATGACTTCCGCCAGTCAGTCAGCTGCTTGCACCTTTCTCTCAGAATAGATGAAAAGTGAGACGCACCTGATACCATCGTGCTCCCATCGGTGGACCGCGTCGCATTTCCCCTCACCCTGGTCTCGAGGAACATGAGCATCGGCCCCATTCCTTCCGAAAGTCTGGGTTGTAGCTGGTACTAAAGACTACCTTGAGGAAGCAACAAGAAGCCGACTCGCTGGAGGCTGGCATACTGAGCACTCACAACCGCTGCCTCACAAGCTATCGAGATGTTTTTGACCACCATTTCTCCCTCTTTTCTTTACGACTGAATTGAGAACCATACTTGATGGTACACCACAACAGCCACAAGAAGCTTGTGGTCGATCAAGAACAACTTCGTTTCTTAAAAACAGGCTTCGCCCTCTATAATTCTATTCATTTTCTAAGACGATGTTACATCAGGGGTCAGAAAATATAGTGGCGCGTGTAATTTCTAAAGCCACACGAGACAGATATGCACCCGTCTAAGCATTTCCCCGTCGGTATGCTCGGAATTCTTCGAGAAGCTATTCTTTGCCTTGCGATCTGAGTTAACTGGTTCAAGACCACATTTGGGCAGGACTGCCGCGCGAAATAACGGGCAACACCAGAAATTCTGGGGCGATGATCATACGCTGTGACACATCAACTCCGAAATTATTCAGAGGTCAAACAGGCGTAGTCGTTGACACGAATTTTGCTATTTAGACCGGAATTTTACCACGGCAGGCTAGTAATTCTATAGTCGAGGCAAAGACGCTAGTAGTAACGACGAAGAAGAGGATAACGATGATCATGACAAGGAAATAATAAGAGTGGTGATTATTTTTCGGTTTATTGATTTGTTTGGAATAAAAGATAGCGACCGAGATGTGTTAACAACTGATCTACGTAACTCTACGCGCGATGAGCTGAACGGGGCCGTACGTGAAACATCTTGCATAGTACCTGGCCATTTAGTGGTTGCTATTGTCATGATTTCCGTCAAAAGTTTACCGTTTTCATCACGCTTATACGTCTCGTAAGCTTCTGAAACCCACAAGTAAGACTTATTGACATAATTATCTGCGACGGATCTTCATCGCTGTGTTCATGAAGCGTCAAGGAAGGGACAGGCTTCAATCCCAAATGCTGAGTAATTCAGAGGTTGGAGCACGTGATGGATTTCAATCGTTGCTTATTTAAGGGGTGCTTACATGGCGCTGTCAAAACCGGAAATACCAGGTGCGGTCAAAGGACCTAGTAGTTATGCCGCGGCACCAACACGATAGGCACTGTCGAGCCTTCCAGCAACATATAACATGGCACCAAATCGAACAGAACGCGCCCAACGAGACCGAGAAGTACCGGACACGTTCATATTGGATTGGCGGAGCTCGACAGCAGGGCCCCAAGGTGCAACGCCTGCTCGACGCCTTGTCCGTCGGCCACCAACAGCATGCGAGGCTTGTCGTTCGGCCAAAGTCAAATGTAATGTAAAGCAAGACTGTGAAAGATGTGTCGCCCGTGGCTTGGCGTGCAATTACACTTCCCGGGATAGCCAGCTGCAGCCAGTACTCATGAAGTCCCCTCATGGGAAGGACGACGATGGACCATCGACAGACAAAGAGGGCCTTCGAAACACACCGACATCGCAGATTTCAATTCCAAGTATGCCGGAAGAGTTCAATGGAGCTCTTAATGCCCAACCATTGATGAGGAGAATGATTTGTCAGCCGGGAACGACACTGACAGACTGCGCCAATGGGACTGGCAATCTCGCAGAGGGCTTCAACTGGGACGGCATAGATCTTAGCGGCCATGTGAGTAATCCACCATATACTGAGTGATCAGTAGACTTACTTTGAATTTTCTTGAAAACCAGACTTTTGACGCCAGCCTTTCTAATTTTCCTTCTACGCAACCTTTGACAGGGGGTTCACTGCAAAACCTTTCGCAGAATGTGACCGAATTTACCCCCACTGGATAACATTGATTTATTCTCTGGGATTCAGAGCGAACTTTCTTCCGCGGCTGTGGACGATAATAGCCCCCCAGCGGCGTGTTCGCATCGGCTGGATTTGCTCCCGTTTCCAGCACAGATCGCAGCCGCAATTCACCAGGAGCGTCCAGACCTGGTTCTGAAAGTGACAAGAGAGGTCATCAGTTCCTTTCAAGAGACCCTGGACTGCAGGAAATGTAAAGTCACATGTACTGATCTTCTTTTGATGATGACAGTACTTCAGGAGACGCACCCCTGTTTTGATTGTGTTGCTACCAAGGATCTGGACGGTGACATTGAGCTCAGCTTCGGAGGATACCAAGTCTCATTCAACGACGCCAGCTTGAGACGAATGGTTGTTATGGATCTGGTCCAGAGGGCTAGCACAGTATTGACCGCAATCGGTGCTAAAAGCCACTGCATGATGGACACCCTGCCTGAGCCTTGCAGGCAGGCAAGGGCGAACATAGTCTACCTCGACGAGACTATCAGTCACTTTGGGACCATACTTGAGCGAGTAAAAACCTATGTCCAGAGAGGGAGTTCAGGGTGATGACGCGAGGGTTTTTGTGGACGGGATATTGCTTGCTGAAAGGGGAATTCGCAATCTTTCGGGATTTTGTTTCCTAATGCGGAAGGATCTACCTTTTAGGTATGCTCGCGACGCTGAGCAACATAGCCTATGGTCTATTCGTCCCGGAAAATTCAACACGATGCGTTGAGGTTCGGAAAATTCGAACTGGGATTTCGAAGTTGGATGTCATTGCTTATCAATCCCATCTTGGAGCCGCCTGTATTTTGTGGTCGTGATTTATCAAGACCACTATTTCTATCCCTCTTAACCCCTATTCTCGCTACTGAGTATGACAAAAATCCTTGAGCATCTCTTTGAGGTTCGACATCAATGCTGAATCTCTTTCCTGAAATCTTGTCTCCTTCATATCGTCCGTTATTTAGTTCGCCATGGCAGACTACACGAGCTCCGAAACTACAGCGCCTCCCGATGAAACCCTCACCTCGACCACCGAAAAGCAACAGCACTCAGAACCCGAGACTCTGCCTCGAGATATCACTGGATGGAAATGGGTAGTGACCTCCATCGCCATCCTATCTTCCATCTTCCTGTACTCCCTCGACGGCACCATCGTCGCCGTCATCCAAGCCACCATAGTCACCGAATTCGACTCCCTGAACGACCTGGCATGGATTAACGTGGGTTTCCTCATGGCGGGAACTGCGACCAACATGGTATGGGGACAAGTCTATGGCCAGTTCAACTCGAAATGGATGTATCTCCTGAACGTCGTCTTATTCGAAGTTGGATCAGCCATCTTCGGTGCGGCGCCAAGCATGAACGCCATGATTGTTGGGAGAGTCATCTGCGGCATCGGTGGAGCAGGACTATACGTTGGCGTTCTGACTCTCATAGCCGCTACGACGACAATGGCAGAAAAACCACTTTACGTTTCTGGCACCGGCATAGCGTGGGGCTTAGGGACTGTCCTAGGTCCTGTAGTTGGGGGTGCCTTTGAGCAGTCGGCGGTTGGCTGGAGATGGGCGTTCTACATCAATCTCTTCATCGGGGCTGTTTGCGCTCCGGCATACATCTTCCTCCTTCCCAGCGTGGACCCCCGTCCTGGTGTGTCACTTGCAGAACGTGCGTCACAGCTTGACTACGCAGGAATGATCTTGCTGATTGGGAGCCTGGTGAGCTTCGTCATGGCTATCAACTTTGGCGGACTGACCTACCCATGGAATTCAGGCCAGATCATAGCCCTCTTCGTCGTCGCCATTATCCTGGTAGTTCTCTTGGGAGTGCAGCAGAGATGGGCGGTTTTCACCACCCTGCCCGGTCGCCTGATACCGATCCAACTTCTCGGCTCCCGAACCGTTCTCATACTCTTCGCGTCAACCAGTGCCTCCGCGGCTGGAGCCTTCATCCCGATCTTTTTCGTTCCGCTATTCTTCCAGTTCACTCGAAACGACGGCGCGCTGGATGCAGGAATCAGACTACTGCCCCTGATCATCGTCTTGGTCGTCGCGATCTTTGTGAACGGGCTTTTGATGGCCAAATTCGGCTACTATATGCCGTGGTATCTCGTCGGCAGTCTGATCAGCGTCGTTGGGGGTGCTTTGATGTATACGGTCGACCGCAACAGCAGCCAAAGCGCCATATACGGGTATACTGTCCTCATCGGGGTCGGGATAGGCATCTTCATTCAAGCTTCCTTCTCCGTGGCGCAGGCCGTCGTTGACCCGAAGAATGTCGCGGCTGTTATTGGGTTCATGACACTGGCTCAATACCTCGGCAACACTACCGCGCTTGCCATTGCAAACTCCCTTTTCTTGAACTTGGCCGAGACGAAAGTTCAGCAGATCCTTCCTGAGATGTCTGCGTCGGAAATCGAGGCGGCCATTTCCGGAGTTGCGGGGGGCTTTGTCCAGAGGCTCGACGATGGTGTTAAGGCGAGAGTTGTTGATGCTATCGTGGACTCCATTAGCAAGACCTACAACTTGGTCATGACTGCTGGGGCACTTGTTGCGCTACTCAGCTTATTCATGAAGCGGGAGAAGCTGTTCATCAATGCCTCTGTTGCCGCAGTCTGAGTGCAACCGAAAGTCGTGAATCAAGACTCAGAGGAGATCAAGACAGGGGCAGGATATAGATACATGCACCGAAGGCTGTCAAGATGGATTGTGCAGTGTGCTGTATGTAGTATTAAAGATCAATGATAGATAACTGAGACGACTTCTGACAAGATTAAATAGCAATAAAAATCATCATTCGACCTGAATCCATGGGCAGCCGCCTACTACAGGATGGGCACATCCAGTTCACAAAACGCATCTTCCTTGGGCAACGTCCCATTCACGTAGTAATCGGCCGTAGCCAGCGCCGCACACCGCGACACCTCAAGAGAACCATGCTACCGAAACTGTCAGTAACTGCCTAACAACTCGCTCATATAGAACTTACCCCATATCCGTCAACATGCAGCACCCTGCTCCCCTCAAAGGCATCGCTCATGTTCCTCGCCGAAACAAGCGGTGTCAACGCGTCAGCCGTGTTCCCGATGAACAATACCGGGTGCCTCATCTTCACGGCAAAATTCCCGGCATATCGCTCCTTCGCATTCAACCTCCACTGAGCGCAGGTCATCTCCGAGATAACCTGGAGATCGCCAAAGATCTTGCTGCTGCGTGACTGTCTGTCCATTATGGGAAGAAACTCGTCAAGCGTGTCTACCCGTGCAATCTTATCGCCACATTTGATTGCTAGCTGCGTATCGGTGCTTGCGCCAATGTTGTCATATGACGATGATAGCTTAGCCCACGTCTCGGCGAAGAGAGTGTAGTTTGCGGACATCAGCGCGTCCAGACCTGTTGTGAGGCGGGCCCAATAACCCGGGTTGTACAAAGCGGGCATAATGCCCGCCTTGACGACGTTGTAGTCGATCAAAGTGCCGTTGAAAGGAATGGGGCGGTAGTTGAGGTCGTTGATGAGGGCGTATGTTGCGTCCTCGAGCTCTTGGGCGGTCTGGTTTCGGTGGGCCAAAGGGCAAGTAGACGGACTTGCGACGCATGATTGGAAAACGGCGCTGAAGGCTTTGTCGGAGCTCGCCCATTGCTCGTCGTCCCTGCTTGCATGATTAAACGGGGTACTTTCGGAGAGAGACGAAGGATACGTACCAGGCGTTGTAGTATTCATGGCCGTTGATGTTTCCGTCTAGGACCATCCTATCGATTTTGTCGGGGAACATGGCAGCCGCCGTCTGGCCCAAGAGAGTTCCATACGAGCCACCTATGAAACGCGTTTTAGCAATTGACGGGATGCTCAGCGGGGACGAAACCATACCCCAATATCTCAACAACCCATCTTCGCCTAGAGCATCCACAATCTGCATCATGTCCCTGGCCACAAACGCGGTGCCATACACGCCGCCAATCTCCTTGTTCTTCTCATAGCACTTGTCGACAAGGAGCTTCGTGGAGGCCCAGAGCCTACCTGGAGTCACGTCTGAGGAGTTGGACCAGAAGTTCGGGAAAGTCATAATGGCCCATGCTTTAGGGCTTTGGAGGAGGTAGGCGGTTCTTTCATCTTCGTCCTCGAAACAGCTGAATGGGATCGTGTTTCCAGTTCCGCTGGTGGCAGGTAAGTCAACAAGTTATGCCAATGTGAGCCGTTCTGTCAAGCAAAGCTTACCGTGGGTCAAACGTGACGAGGTCATGATACTCGCTGGTAGCACTAGCAATGTGGGATTAGCGGCAAAGTTATAGCGGGACTGTCCCAAATAATACTTACTTCCTGAAAGCGCCTCCAGATCCAGCCATGGTAGGTCGTCCAGCTATACTTGGACCGCCAAAGTTGAACAAGATACTACCCTTTGCTGGCTGCCGAGTGGCAGGGATGCGTAGTAGCTGTAGGTCCAGTGTCTTGCTTGAGTTGGGCGAGGTGTAGTCGAGAGGCACCGTCAAGTTGGCGCACTGAATGGGTTCGGTGCTGTTGAACTCGGCACAGTCACCCCATTCGATATCCTTTCGGCCACTAGGTGCTGCATCTGCGCGAGCTCCATGGAGCAGTAGAAGCGCTGCTGAGAAGCTTCGAGTCTTCATCGCGGGACAAAGAGACACGTGGTGTATCGATTGGTTGTTCAGGTATGGGATTCAATTGGATTCTGCTGTTGATAAACGATATCTAGACTCACTGTCGAAGCTGCCCAAGGCCTGAGCCTTTATACCCATCAAAGATGCACCACCAGCCTGAGGTACCAGTCATTTATGTCGACAGTCTGCCTTGTTCGCAGGCTCTAACCTCTGCCCAGCAACCCTGCCGGACGTCACGAGAATCCCATCAGCCTCGCCTGAAGAAATGACGACGTGGAGAGCAGTGTCACCTTCTTAATTGCCTGTGATGGAAATGGCAGAGCGGGCTGTGCAGCTCTGGCAATTGCACGATACACCATATTGCCTATTTGGGGAAATACGTGATGCGTCAGCCGGGCTGTTGGTTTGCCTAGCGCAGAGCTGACTGCCTCTAGCTCCGAAAGGAATGAGCATATTGCTTATATCTTTGCTGCAACGGACGTAAATAAGTGTTGCCCGAGTATACGAAGGATTCACGTCCACGCAGAATACCACCAGCACAACTCGTCAACATTTTCTTGAAGCTCCGCGAGTTGTCAAATGCGATAATACGATGCTTTCTTTCATCGCTTCCATCGTTAGATGAGACGGCTGAATGCAATCCAAGCCTCTCAAGTGTTTTTAGCCCTTTTTTTGCCCCCGGATCCGAGTCTGAATACCGAACTTCTGCGGCCGAAGTGGCAGCTGCCACAGCAGTATTCAAACACCAAACCCAAACCGCCCCTTTCTCCCCTCGCCTTCTCGACCATCATCCTTTCTCACGATCACGATCACGATCAAACTCACTCGGCAAACCCCGCCCGCCTTCATCCGCATTCAAAACCGTCAATCTCGGCACTGCATCGGCAGCACCCACCACCACCGTCCAGGCCGCCGCTCAGTTGTGCAGCATCCGATGCCGGACAAAGGGCCCCCAGCCGTAGGGAGGACCCGGCAACGACTCCAACCCAGCTCCACCTCCACGTCCCGGCAGAACCCGCCGGTCGGCGAACGCGCTAACGCATGCATGCAGTTGGCAGCAGCAGCAGCAGCAGCAGCGGCAAGCGCATGCAACGCTTCCCTCCCCTTCCCTCTTCTCCAGACCCGTCGACAGCCGTGGTCGTAGTTGCAGCAGGAATCAGGGAGAAGGCGGGAAAGGTGTGGTGCAATCACAGAAAGCGAGCCGGCCAGCCATCCATCCAGCTGCAGCCCTAACGAGAGTTTGGTTTCCAATCAGACAGCGTGGAATGTCAGGATCGATGGTAACCTTCAACGGAGCCCGATCTGTTGGATTTCTGCTCGGCAGAAGGGGGTGACTCAACTGTTGGGCAGGGCTAGACTAGCGAATTAGCAGACGGGTAGATGCGTGGGAGGGAATGTCGGTCTGGTAGATTGTCTTGATGTGTCTTGATTTTACTTGAAGATTTGCAATACGCTCCAAGACATGTCTTTTGGGCGGCGGTGTGTGCTGCGCTGTGTTGTCCTGATGCGAGTTGTGTTGGCCCTGCATCGCGGTCCAATATCAAAAAAAGGGACCCAAAAGTTTTATCCAAGTTTGCACAATCACGTCAACGATAAGGTGCTCAAGAGTTACTTTAACTTCTTTGTATTCAATCTCGGAGGCCCATGTCGCTGTGGAGAGGGTGATTCTCACCGCTACTCGAAACAGACGCTGGGCTCCACTGATACATGCGTTGCCTCGCAACAATCTCATCCTGCTAACCTGTAGCCACGCTGTTCCTGAATGGGAACGAGTCGTGCGAAAAACCTCCGCTGCTAAATTTCAACCCCGGGTTGTTCGATATGGCGAATACCACTCGATGCAAAACAAGCCAAACTCGCGCGGCGTAATAGCCGGGAGAAGATGCCTGGTGCTGGTGATGTGATGACCCATAAACCTTCTAGATGCGCGAACCATGAACGCTATCGCGGGCCGTTGCGATGGATGCAATAACAATTAAACGAAAGGTGCTGCCGGAGGGATAATGCATATTCCTCGAATAGGCGCCGGTGGTCCCCATGCTGGTCCATGTTCCTCTTATGACATAGCCGTTCTAGTGATCCGACCGAGAGATGCAACGCTGACAAAAAACAAACGCCGGTGTACCCAATGCCACACAGGTGAAGACGGGTATTGGTTAAGGGAAGAGAAGTCGAGTCGATCCACGGGTTGCCGAATGGTGCAGGTGTGGTGAAATGTCGACGTGAAAAGGGTATGTGAGAGAATTCGAGCGCTCGCGAGGGGTATCGTGGTTGAGGCTGTCTATACCGAAGGAGATGGTAATCGGGAAAGGTGCGCTCAGTGCTTCTTGTCGGAGGAGCCGGTGTGCTGGGCCGACTGGTGGTGGTGATGGTGGTGGTGCTTGTGGGAGGAGTGGTGCTTGCGGACCTTGGGAATGTTAGCCACGTGCTGCTTCGGTTGAGACTGAGACTGAGGCTGCTCATGACGTACCCTCTGGCGACCGCGATGCTCCTCCTCGTCTGAGGAAGTGTTGCTCAGGCGTCTCCTCTCCTCCTCGTACCAAGTGCTCAGCGACTTGCCGCCAAACATGAGGTCATCGTCCTCGATGATGGTGGCTTGGATCCAGCTCTGGGAGGCGAGGTCGACTTCCCTAGCGTTGGGGTCCAAGGCGCTGACGTTGGGAATAACGTAGTAGTACTGATCTTGTGCCGGTGACATTTTGAGAGTGGAGTTGTGTGTATGTTGTGCGGCTCTGGGTGGAATCGAAGCGGGGGGTAGGATTGCAAGATGGGATGGAATGGCGGCCCCTTTATGCTGTTTGTGTACAGGTATTCGTAGGTTAAGTAGGTAGGTGCAGAGAGCAGCGCGTAATGCGTTGATTTCGCGTATATGAGTTGGTTGATTCAAGTGTTTGGGAGCAACCGGGATGATGGCGGCGCGAGTTATTTAAGCGTGTATAGCAGGGACCCTTGAGAATAGAATCAGGGTGGTGGGCTGGCTGGCTGGACTGGCAGGGAAGTCTGGACCGCTGGAATTCGGGATGACGGCGGGAGGGAGAGGGGTCTGGACGAAAGCGACAAAGAGAGAGGGCGTCGGATATCGAAGGGTCCAGGAGAAGCACAGGAGAAGACGGGATTTCTTTGTTCTCGTTTCTTCAAGATCGGTTGCCGATGGACAGGGCGAGGCGAGACAGCGCTAGGCGGAGAGAAGGCTGGATCGTGGATCACGGAAGAGGCAGCGGGAGATGTGTGTGTGAAGGACGACGATGAGGGCCGAGAATGGGGAGTGCCGGCACTAGTATCGAAGGCGGGAGGAAGAGGACTGTTGGTTGAGGTGTGGTGGAAAAGCGTCGACACTTTTATTTTGGAGGAGAGAAGTGGAAGAGAGAACGGGAAGAGGCCGTCGTGACGGAACGGAAGCGGACGGCAGCTGGGTTAATATGGACGGGCAGGAGAGAGGGATTGTGGGATTTCACGTCCCCTTCCCAGGTTGTGTGGAAGGTGTAGACGGTGGATGCAGGGTACTTGACAAGGCAGGCGACACCCACCTCACCCACCTCACTCACCTCAGGCGGCGGCCGGGCAGGCACAAGGCAGAAAAGGACCTCCTTCAGGCCTCAGGGCCTGCACCTTCCCCGTATTATTTCAGGTCGCACACAGAGAAAGCGCAGGACCGAGGAAGGAGGTAGGTACCTTGCTCCAAGTACCTCTGTACCTTCACTCGCGTGGCGGGAAGGTGTGAGTGTGAGAGTGTCGGGTGGGAAAGTGGAAAGTGCGCCAGGAGGGAAGGAGCGAGGGACGGACGGAGGGGGGAGCAGCAGGGGGGGGAAGGGGCAGGGGAGCAGGGGGAAGGAGGTACAGGGGGTACGATTAAGGGTGGGAAGGAGCAAGGGGGTGTCGGTCTGTGCAAAGGGCCACCTTACGCCGTACGGATACCTCAAACCGTCATGAGCCACCAAAACGGACCGACGGAAACGGAGACGGAGGCGTGCACTACGTTAGGTAGGTCCTTCCACAGCGGGTGTCGCTACTGACTGCCGTAATGGTGACAGGCTGACAGCTGCCTCAGCTCCTCTCAGTGCTCTAGGTAGGTAAGGTAGGTAATAGAACATCTTCAACACAAGGCAAATACTACACAACAACACATACTGCGTATATACACACATACCAGAGGTGACTGAATGACTACAACCACTTGCCGACCACGGCCTGCTGTGCTCTCAGCTGTCTCAGAACACCGTCAGAACACGCCGTGAGAGGTCCTGTCAGAATGGCGGAGACAGGGGTCCAAAAGGCTGACTTCGGTGCGTGAGATGCACACCTGGCACTGCAGAATTGCCCGTATTGGCGGATATTGCTTCGATGCCGCTGCTGCTGATGCTGATGCTGCCTATCGACCTGTCGCACCTCAGCCAAAGAGTCATCGACAATCTGTCAGGCTGGCTGGCTGGCTGCCCTCCAGATGCGGGGGTTTCCGGAACGGGATAGGTACTTGAGCGGTACGCCCGTCTTCGGTCGTGGTGATGATGGCCTCCGCCGCCGTAAGGCTTCGGTCAAGGCCTGACGCGATGATGTGGCTGTGGCTCGCCCAACCGCCTTGCCGGATGGCAGCGCCATAGGGGAGCAGACTGCCGACGTGGACGACAGGAAGCGGGAAGACGAAGCGAACCGGCCGAGCCTAACTGAATTACACATTACAGACCACGCTCATTGCTACTGCCGTAAGGCTCGCCCGCCAGTCTGGACTCCGGGGCTGAGGCCTGGATCGTGGCCGGCACCGAAGCGGTTGAGGGGTTTTTACTGCCGCGATTCTTTTCGGCGGCTGACTGTCCGGCAGCTGAATGAGCAAAATTTCAGATGTCATCTGTCAGAGTGGTATCGGGATAGGGAGGATGGGTAGATGCAGGGGAGCAATAATTGACACTGGTGGTGTAAGACGAGAGCGATATATCGGCACACATAGCAGAATACCCAGCACATGGAACGCGGTCTCAATAATAATAACAATAATAAACATCCATTAGATGAAACGGACGAATACGAATTCCATATTGTCTACTCGTGTTTGCTGATGTTTGTTTTTTTCGCGATGTCCAGCTCTGTATGTTTCTGGTGTTTTCTTGCTTTTGCGACGGCTGGCTGCGTGCTCCGTTTCAGAGGGGCAAACCCGCACTAGGCACCGCACAGTTGGGATGCTTCAAATCACGAACATCAGCTTAGAGGCGTAGGGGGGATACCCTTCAACTCTAACGGTTCTATGACAGATCAATAGCTAGGCAGACGGTACAAGCAAGACTGAGTACGACTACGGATAAAGGATACACCAAGATGACGGGGGAGGCGAAATGCTCAAGAAGGCCCTTGACGATGATGTTGCGTAAACGGCGCAACAGCATACGGATACTCGATAAAGGTACAAGATAAGGTAAGATAAGGTATCCACGGAGGGACGCCGAGGATTACAGCGATGATACTGACCAGAAACGAGAGGCCAAGGCAGGGCGGGCGGCGAGTAATGACGCGGGCACTCTGGTGTATCGACGAGTAATTGAGGGGGCCCAGCACCTCAACCACTGTCACCGTCTGTCACTGTCGCCGCTGTCAGTGTCACTGCCGCACTGCAACGCCGCCAGGGGGGCAAGGCAGGTCGGAGGTACTCCAGTCTCTGGCCGACGGCACTGGGACTGGACTGCCCCAGGTTTTCCTCGCCCTGGACAGGACACCGGACTGTTTCCAGCGTAGCTCGGAGGGGCTCTCCCCCAGGGCTCAGGCGGGATTCAGGCTTGTCTTGTCACTGCCCGCGGCCTGTGCCAGGCTTGTTCGAGCTTGGGGGAGCCGCCGCCCCGTTATCCTTAACCTTACCTGGGCATCCGTACACAGAGAGCAAGCCCCCGGCCAGAAATCAGATCAGCCAGCATCAGCCAAGGGCCCTGGGCAAAGGAGGCGGCGCAGAGGCAGTGGCCGAAGGGACCTGGCCGATCAACCGCGAGAGGGAGCTGTCGTGCCGAGCTTGTTGCTTAGCCGTTTCCATTGGCCCCGTTGCAGTCCTCGCTGGCCCTGGCGCTCCTAGGCAATGAGCGATCGAGAGGCTGTGAGGCTCCAGGAGGGCGGCGGCGGCGGCGGCGCCTCGGACGGGTTGTCGGGCTGGAGGCCTTCCGTGGTGTTTCTGCGATGGATGGCCAAGAGCCAGTGGCCAACAAAGTGGAAGATGGTCGCCGACTGGACGGATTACGGAACGGACGATACGGGACGGAGCGGTACTTTCACTACCTACCTTACTGCGTAGTAGTACGGTGCGATACGGATACGGCACGTCTGCCAAACCGTCCAATGAACGGACAAGGAGTCCCCTAATTGCAGGGCTGCACCCACGCGTCCCCAGTTAAAGATGGAGACGCTGGTGGGACTTTCAACGCACGGCTCACGCTCCGTCTCACCTCTTCCACTGAGAAAGCCCACTGAGGCGGGTGTCATTGAATGAGGTGTGTTGCGTCTCTTGTGTTTTATCTCCGTCTATCGCCCGCCATTATGGATCCCGCTGAATGATTTTTTTTTTTTTCTCTTCGCGCCAATTCTCCAGTCAAGTGGCATCCACCAGAGTCAATCGCAAGCTGTGTTGCTTTTTCCTCCTCGCAAATCTCACACCTGCAGTTAGGTGTCGACCCTATCACGTCCTCACCTGTTGAGTCTCCCGAGTCTTGATATCAAATGGAGTCCATGTATATTCCGTAGCTTGCCCGCCGATCATCCAAAAGAACCTACTGGGATTCCAAACCCGCAGTCTTGGCCTCTCTTGTCCTTCACCACACCCTCACTCGCCCTCATCACTTGAGCCTCCAGTAACTGACACCGCGCTGACTCGGGAAACTGATGTGCAAAGCGGTGTGTTGCCTCTTGCTTCTCTAGGCGGAACATAACCGACATCGCCGTCTCACTCATGACACGGCGAAGAAACATTCAAGCCCATCCATCCCTCACCAGTAACCACCATCACGGCACGACACGATACCTTACACAACGTTACTGCTGAAAACCTTGACCCTTCATCTTACGTAGTCCCGTCTCCTCCAACATGAAGCACTTGCGTGGTCGTCTCCAACACGAAGCACACGACACACAGTCCACAGTCCCTTCCTCATCTCATCCCTCAGCCTTGGCTCCCGTTTTCTAGCCACTTGCCCCTGGCCCTGTGGGCAGCACCCGTCGTCCGTGTCGTTTCTTGCTCCTGATCCTTGGCGGGCAGTGCAAGAAAGGGTCATTCCCTGCACCGAGCAACACGGCAGCGGATACGATCCGTATCGGCGGCCCTGGCCTGGATACTGCAAAATTGAATATGGAGAACACCTCGGATGACGACCAACTGAACTGCGCTGCGCTATTCCTGTGTGCCCATAACCTACACCTGGAGACCCGGACCCGATATCAAACCAGTTCCACCCCCGGAGACCGATATCCATAAACGCCAAAAACAGAACACAAATCTGTCGATACCCGTCGATTGTCATCTCGCATCTTTGCGCGCCATCCGGGGCAAGACGCGCACCGCTGTACGACATCAAAGTGGACAATGCAATTTCAAGCCACTCCATCGCCAATAATATCTCACTTGTACCCTCCTCCCCCGTGTTTCCGACGCGGCGCGCGCGCCCTCGATAGGGGCGTGATAAGCTCTATGATTGATTAGCAATTTTGGGGTAAGTGGAGGTGAAAAATAACAGAAAATCGAATTTCTAAGGGGGACTATACCTCTTTTAGTAGGACTTTTATGCTATATAAGAAGTACCCGCTCTAGCTAGAATTATATATAGTTATACCCCTTAGAAGTAAAGTATCCCCCTCAATAGGGGGGTAAAATAGGGCTTTTTTTTACTAAAATTAGCCGATTTTTTCAATCGTCGAGAGGGCTAGCGTACTATAGTTTAAAAAAAATTAAGTAATAATTAACTGACGTACGTAATAGACTTATCTCGCTTATATAAGGTATATCGACGCTGACCTACGCTATAGATCCACTGCCTAGAGTCACTCAAGTACTGCCAAAGCGTAATTTTTGCTAATCAATCACGGAGCTTATCACGCCCTAGATCGCCCGCGCATCTCGCGCAGGTGTCTCTCTCTGGCAGCGGCAGCGCGCGTCTTGCCGGCTGAAAAAGCCACCAACAGCGCTTGTCGTCTCTCCATGTTTCTTTAGTTCCCCCCCCCCCCCCCCGGCTCCGTTTTGGCCTCGGCGCCATCACCCCTCATCTCAATATCAAATCATCAAAGCGCACGCCGTACGTGCCTAGCTTATTTTCCTCCCGCGATTGCGATAACCAGAAACATGGCATTCCTGTTCGGGCAGCCGGGGCCAACACTGGCAATATCCACCAGTCGCACGAATCTACCCTAATGATACCTGATAGCCTGGCGGCCGCATCTCGCCATCTCACCATCCCGCCATCTCATTCTGCAGGTCAAAGAAGTTCGAGTCGGACCATCTCGTGGTGTCAAGTATCAGGCTCTTGTAACCTCGAGTCCGAGACGGACGGCGCCCTTTCAACCGTTGGCGCGTACCTAATAGTATATCTCTCATTGTTGCCCGTCTCGTACCGGGCGCTACTGCAGATGGTGCGAAACGTATCCCGCGCTGGTGAGGCCCCTGACTCTTTTATTTGCCCATGTTATGCCACATCGAAGTCTTTAAGCAATACGGAGGCCTTCCATTGGAGGCGTTACTGGTCTGCCTGGCTGCCGTACGAGCCGGCCGGGGCTCAGTTTTTAGCTTAGCTGAGCCTCGCATACTTCTTCTCTGCAGAAACCATCTACAGACTATCTGATTTTGTACATCTGGTTCCTGTCACTCGCGTGTAACCCACCCTCCATCGCGAGTCCGATGCAAAGGCAGGGCCGGATGGCGCCTGGGCGCTCGGGTAGCGATGACTCCTGTTGTTCGCAGAAGGATTTAGACTTCACATCCCTCGTCTTCGCGTTGGGCCGGGTTGAAGCCAGGGGGGAATGAAGCCCGTGGTACGACAATGTACGAGACCAGCCTGTAAGTGTACTGCGATAGTAAGCCGCACCGGAAATAAATCGCATCACGCTGCCATCCTGGCGCAACTTTTCGCAACCTAACCTTTGCCCACGTTTTCCACGTCGACGCTGCTGTTGTTGGCAAAGGCCTGCGTTATGTTGGGGGTTAAAGTTGGATACATCACAGCATCTCCCGATCAAAGTCACCCATTCTTCCATGCCAAGTTGATTCCGTCAGATGTTGAATGTAACCACAGCACCACCCCTCGCCATATGTTCCCCCATCCCGCGGAAAATGGTCACAATCAGATGTCCATGTTCGCCCACCACCACCACCCAACCTTTCCGATGCTGCCCCTCCTGCCCGAATAGGTCAGCAGGCGGGCATCGCGACAAAAGGCACGGCCGCGCTGCCCGCTCACCTGGCCTCGTCTTTGCGAGAAACGGTCCGACGAGCCCCCCGCCCCCATCCTCGTGACATTGTGCCTTGATCCCGAAAAGTCCCCCGCGTTCTCCCATCCTCGTTGCCCCAACCACATACCCGCAGCAGCCGCACTCCCTGCCGGAGCCAGATGAAGATGCCGGTGCGACGGGTGCTGACGGCCTGTTGGTTCGGCCATGTTGAGGAGGGGGGGCCCTCGGCCGCAAAACACCGGCCCGTCGTCGTTTAAGCCAGTCGCCGGACCAGGACGCGTCGATCGTTTCTCCCCCTCCAGACCAACAGACTGTTACACACAAAGGAAACCCGACTCTTTCATTCGCGACTCTTGAACAGTTCACATGCTTCTTCTCTTGTGGCTGATGCTTACCTGAGATGGAGCTACACGCAGCACATCATCCTCGACTCTCAGATTCCCAGAACGGATAGCTCGAGTGAGTATGTGCTCTGGTTACAGCGGGCTCTGTGCATCAGGGTCTTCTGTGGCCGGGCGATCGCTGCATTCCCCGCGTTCTGGAGGGGTGCCTTGTGCCGAGGGAAGGGGGGTAATACCACTGCTCCTCCAACTTTACCATGCTACAAGCGCGCCGCGGGATGGATTTCGCGCAAGGCTCCAGGAGGACGATAGCCCGTAGAGACCGTAATGGAGGGGGGCGTGCTCGGTGTGGTTCGGCGCCATTTCACCGCCTGGCGGTCTCGTCCACTCCGGCCAGCGTCCGTCAAGTATCTGCGAGGTACGCAGGTGAAATGGCGGAGGGGAAGGGAGATGGGGGAAACTAAACCGTTCATCGCTCTTAGTCGGTCTCCGTTTTGACACCCCCCCCCCACACCAGCCGAACCGTATTTCGGACCAATCTTTTGACAGCACGATCAAGAGTCTAAAAAGAGCGAGTAACTGAACTGACTCTTGACGGTGGGCAAGACACGTACATGATCGTCTCAAGTTCGCCATCTTTCCCACGCGAGCGACGACGTTTAGTGGGTGAGTGGTAGTCGAGCACACACAAAAAAGAACTTCTATGCGCTGAGCCGACTCAGGCATTACCGTGAACACGCAGCTGCCGACTCATTCAACCACATTGCACCATCCCGTATGAAACGGCCTGAATCAGTCCCCGCCGGATCTTCAACAAAGCATTCAAGCGCAACGACCGCAAAGCCAAGGCACGGCGCCCTCCTTGGACTGTGTGCCCTCTTGTCTTTCGGCTTGACTCCGTTGTGTTCGTCATCTCAAAAACTTTTCCTTCTGGTGCTTTTCCGCTTCGGCTCGGTACAGAGCCTGTAACGAGGGAAAAGCTTCGCACAGGTACGGCGGTTGAATGTTCTTCATCAGGTACATAGTCATGGACTTGTCGGAATGTTCAAAATTTTGAGTCATCGAATCATTCCAAGTCTTCCTCGGAGTAGCTCCGGGTTTATCTTGGCGTTTCTTCGACGGCGTTTCTAGAATGGATGTGATTGAGCCGTTGGGGGGGGGGGGGGGGGGGGGGGAATGGATACTCTCGCGCCCGTTGTCTTTTCCCTCCCTTGGCTTATTCTCTCGTTGATGTTGACCCTGTTGACCGTCTAGTCCCCGCAAGTGACATTCCGTTCCGGGTGATGCGCAGGTCATGCTGCCGTCTGCCGGGTCATTCGCGCGGCGCTTCTCCCGTAATGACCAAGGCTGTTTCTGAGCCGTACCGCTTTTGCGACGGGCCGCGCCTGACGACGCACGCAATTCTGTCGGTGTAGGTCGGGACCACGCCTGGCCTGGGGGGCCAAGTTACACTGCAATCGCGGGGAAAGCAGGGTCGCACATGTCAAAGGATCTCGATTGCGGCTTATCGCTGCGAATCACCTGGTCTGCGAGAGGTGACCAATCCTCGGTGAGGGAGCTGGGATCAAGGATTCCTTCTGGTCACGAGGACGTGGTGCCTTGCTGGTCTGGGCTGGCTTTGCACGTAAATAGACGGAACTTGTCAACAATAGAGTAGGCGATAATATGAACAAGGCGGGAATAAGATAAGTGCTCAGTGGTCAAGGCTGAACGGTCGCGGTTGTGGCATGTCCGCATGACAGCGCCTTGCCGGCCGGCAGTCTGCAGGGCTGTATCAAAGGTACGCGTGTATGTGTGTATTGTGACCTTGCTCCCTGGCCGACTCACCTAAAGGTTATCTGATACAGCATTACGGATGACAAGCTGCACCAGAAACATTTGTTGGGCACATTTGTTTTATGCAAGCGCTCCCGCGCCGCCCTCTGTAATCTTTGAACATGTTGCGGCGAGATATTCTCCTGCTCAGCGGCATTCTTCGCGTCGGCTGCGGCGACTACCTGGCGATCTTACACGCTTGTAGGGGAGGAAAACTCTCCGCAGAGTACAAGATCTACAGAGAGAGGGGTCTGAGGGGTGCGTTGGAAGAAACATCCAAGGCCCCAAGGCTGCTGAAAAACTGAAAAGCCCCGAGGAGAAACCCTGGTCTGGTTGGCTGGCCGCTGCGAAGTACTTTCATCTCTCCTAATCAGTCAAGCAGTGTCCATCACTACGTAACTAGGCAATTGGGGCGTGAAGGGACATGAACGGTAGCGTGCCACATTGCAAGGCACAAGATGCAAGGCGGAGCCGCTCCGTCGAGCGAATGAGAGGGGCATCTGGCGCCGTCTTTCCCTCCGTCGCGAGTCGGTCTCACGGATGGCGATGCGACGCGGCGAATGTTGAACGGAGCTTGCGGAGCTCGCAGATGGCCCTACGGGGCGGCTCATTATCCGTTCAGGGGATTACGCCAAAGACTAAAGTACCATTACGGAGTCTGTTTGGCAAGATGCTAGATTAACAGCTTGTCAAAACGGTTCCAGGGACAGTTCGGGATAGCTATTTTGCCACGGGAAGGATTAAAACAACCTATTTTGCCTTGTCAGAGACGCCGGCGCAAGACCCGGCTTGGTGGCCATGACGTCAGTGTGTCGGGTACGCGGTGATGCGCCCCTCCCGCCGCAGACCGCAGATGGATCCCCCTGTGTGCCCCCCGTCGCCGCGGGCCGGGCAGTTCAAGAACACAGCTAAGGTAGGTGACGGCATGGTTTGGTTTGTGGTTCCCGCTTCGGAGGCGACGTTTTCAGGGTTTTTTTGGTGAGGGCTTGTAGAACGTCAAATTGTGTGATGACATCAGTGTTATACGCAGTAGATGTCGCGCACCGGGATCATGAATCTGCAGCTGGGATTTTTTTGAGAGGAGCTTTTCCCCCCTTACCGTGTTTTCCGTTTCGTGGGGAACTGGCGGGCGGGCGCGTCAGTTGAATGCAGCGGGTTGCGAGGAACCCGGATTTCTGGTAGAGTTTAACGGGAACGGGGGGCGAGTTTATTTGGTAATGACATGATGGTTGAGTAGTCTAATCCCAATCTATTGGGCAAAAAGTGTACTCGACGCTTATGTTGCGTTCCTGACGTGATTTACAGTGCTGGACATTGTGTGCCACATGGCTTTGAGGGTTTGCGGAAGAGTTCCGTCGAGTAACCCCCCCCCACGTCATTGGTGCTGATCATGCTACTTTGGCAGCAGAAGTCCTGGGAGGAATGCGCTAGAATTGAAGATACGACTCAGCAGTTTGCATGATGAAATTGATGGTGTCGCCTCGCGCGGTGCTACGGTTTACTAGAGAAGGTAACCCCGTCTCGTGACGATTTGGAGTAATTAGACGGCGGTAGGCGGTGCTGGAAGCCTTTCGCTGGTGCTGACGCCGATCGGAGCGCATTCCGGAGAGGGGCACTGGGCTGGGGGGTATATTGCATTGCCAGGACGGGCAGCACTGCGCTGCGCTGCACTCTAACCAAGACTTTGCCTCGCCATCATGAAAATAGCAGCTGGATCGTGGGGGAAGCAACAGGTAGAGTAGGCACGGAAAAAGCTGCGACGAACTCGGACCAGGCGCTCCGTGGCTGGGAGACAGGCAGCGTTAATGCATTCTTCAGGTTCGTCTGCAGCGCAAGGCAATGGAATACCCGCCGAGGCCGTGCTTCGCGCAGTGCTTTGAAACCCCGGAACCTTCTGTGGAATCCGTGCCGAATCCAATCGATGGAAGCGAATTTTGAGGCAGGATTGCAAAATAAACGGTGCGGTGGAGCCTTTGGATATGCCTCCATTCCTTGATTTCTCCATGTTTTTAGTGTAGCCGGAAGGTTCGGTCGGGGCATATCAAGCAGTAATAATGGTCGGCGAGCCTCGGAGCTGCATTGCTTCCAAAGTGGGCCCGACGGACGGATCGGGCGGATCGGGGGAGTGGAGGGTCGGCGAGCGGAGGAGTGGGGACATGGACGCACCGGCGGGCTCAGTTTCACCGTCGGAAGGGACGGCAGACGCAGAGTTCACCCAGTCTGCCAGGTTTCCCATCGTCGCCTTCAGCTTCCTCATTCCTATCACCGTTTCTAGGTTCTCAGGATCAGGATAGCACCGTTTGCTGAGTTGTCCTCCCAATGCGCTGCGCTGGCCGCCTCGCAGAGTCGGATGTCCGGTGCTCGGACGCGCTCCTGCCAGCCGGAGGCCTGTCACTGTTTCGACGTGTCCAACATCAGCCGCGCGTCAGCTGCAGAGTCCGGGGTAAAGATTGAAATGGCAGGCTGGGGAGATGTTGAGAAGAGCCAGTGCGTCGGGGTCTCCGAGTACTGGTTTCGGTGGATGGGCTTTTGTTGAAACTTGCTCAGATTACGCAGTTGTTGACGATGGCTTTTGGCTTCAACTCGCCAGTCTTGGGTCACCAACTAACAGAGGACTCATGTATCTAATGGTTTGAATCTCAAGGCCCTGGTGATGAAAGCCTGGGCTGTCTAACCATTTGGCCATATCATACGCAGCTACGCATGTGTCGCGTTTGGGGACATCGCGAAGGCATCGATTTACTGGGACGATTCCTGACTTTACGTACACGATGCAGGTCATGCTGAAAGGCGGCGCACATGATATCGATCATCATCTTCGACCATACTGGCTGGACCATATATCTGACAACAGATACACAGGTATCTGGGTTTACAATATAAACATGATAAATGGCTTGCTATTAGCTCATATGGTCGTGATCTCGACGCCGTACCTGACCAGTGAAAATGACTTGCTGAAATGTCGCTCGTTACATGCCTGCTGACAAAGGGAATAACCTCCCTGCTACTTCGCGGGAGCCTTACTCCTTCTTCTCCTTCTTGCCCTCCTTGCCATCCTTCTTCTCATCCTTGGCCTTCTTGTCGTCCTTGTCCTTTTTCTCGTCCTTAGCCTTGTCCTTCTTGTCGTCCTTCTCACTATCCTTCTTCTCATCCTTGCTGTCATCCTCGTCGCCACTAGACTTCTCTTCTTTGCCCTTGGACTTCTCCTTCTTTTCATCCTTACCCTCGTCGCCCTTCTCGTCTTCGGAGCCATCCTTGGACTTATCCTTGGACTCCGATTCAGAGTTTGACTCATCCTTCTCAGAGTCGTCCTTCTTCTCATCCGAGTCATCCTTCTTCTCAGCGCCCTTTTCCTCCTTCTTGCTCTTGCCGCCCTTCTTAGCTTTCTTCTCTTCAGCCTTCTGCTTCTTCTCCTCTTCCTTCTTCTTCTTTTCTTCCTCCTCCTTCTCCTTCTTGATCCTCTCACGCTCCTCCTCCTCCAACTTGTCCCAATCGCGGGACTTATCGGTCTTGGCCCAGTGTTTGCTCTCGGCAAGCTCTTGACCGATGTGAGGCTGGGCGTTTCCAATCTTGGTGCGGCCAACCAAGCTGATGAAAATCGAGACACCGACTATGGCAGTCAAGATGAAACGGTATGTTCCGTACCACTGCGGGGTCCAGCCCCTGTTCTTTGCACGAGTATCTGCGAGATAGAGGAAGGTGAATGCACCGAATTGGGCAGTGAGGGCATATTCGATCGGCATAAGGAGAGTCGGCCAGGCGAGCATGGGAGCGAGAACACCCATGCCATAGCGGAACTTTGTACGAGCCGGCGAGGGGGTCTTTTCGGAGTATTCCATTCCCTGCAACTTGGTTAATCGTTGTGCTCCAATATTAGGGTGGCACAATTAGGCTTACCCAGTGAACAGCGCCGAGGAAGGAGATGATGATGGCTCCGTAGCCAAGTTGAATGGGCTCAAGCAAGCTGAGCCAGTACTGCGCAGACTCCTGGTTCATGTAGATGTTGTTTGCAAAGGTCGAAGTCGACGGCCACTCAAGATTGATATCCCAGCTGAGATACATGGTGCTCAGCGAAGTTGCTAGGTAGGGTAGGGTGCCGGCCAGACCGAGCGCATACGGTTCCCTAGGAACCTCGCTCAAGTCAAAGGTGTCCTTGACGATGTTCTGGAACAACTTCGTTAGTGATCGAAAGTGTCATGAATCGCGAAGTAGACGTACCAATTCCTCCTTCAATCCCTCTGAGAGATCCTTATCGCGCTGGGGATTAGCGGGCGCAGGCTCGAAGACATGGCGCGTTGACGACTCGGTCGAGACGTGCTCTGGATCCGATTCGAGCTTCTTCTTTGCGATCTCTGCCTCGGCTTTCTTGTCGATCTTGTCATATGGGGAGTTTGTGTAGCGGGCAACGAGCGACAGCGGGGAGAGTCGGGCTTGGAGAGCCACCGAAGGCCTCTTGGAGCTTTGAAGAGCAGAATGCGAGGCTCTCGTGGAGAAGGAGGCAGGAGAAGCTGCAGAAGGAGGCGCGGCTGAGCGCGGAGACAGACGCAAAAGCTGTCGCGAGGAGCGAAGCATCGTGAAGGTGTGGTGTTCTCGAGAGCGCTAGAAAAGGAATTTGAGAGTCTTGGGAAGGTTGAACGGGTCAATCGTGTGCCCGAACGTCTGGCAATTGTGCGATTGCCTCTAAAAGCAGAGTAAATCGTGTTCAGTAGCTGGTGCAAAATTTTGGGGAAATGACGAGCCAAGAGTTGAAGAAGGAATTTATCTGAGTGTCTCGTCTCCAGACCAAGGCCCGGCAAGGTAGCTGCCGATTGCTTCACATTGATGTAAGGCAAGTCCCGCCCATCGGATAACTGGCACGGCAGAACCAGGGCAGCAACAGCAGCTTTCCCCTCTGCTTTTCGATCAAGGCCGATCTAAGGTAATTAGTCCAGCCATCCAGCCATCCAGCCATCCAGCCAGGCCTGACCCAGCCCTTCCGGTATCACAGGGCAGCCGGAACACAGCTGCTACGGCTGCTGCTACTGCTATTGCTACTGCCTGCTGCACTGAGGGAGGTGCGCACCTGGCTGGGAGCTCTGGCTTCGCGCTGGTCGTGGTGACGTAATGTGGAGACCTTGCCCATGTCCACGCCCGGGCCAGAGGCTCCGCATTGGACGAACAGCTGCCGGGGTAGGTGTGGCTTTAGGGGACAATGGCCCAAGCTTCCACGGTCTGCATCTTTGCCATACGCCAGTGGGAATGCTTTGCTGCAGCTGTTGACCACGGAATTGGCAGTAAAATGATCAAAATATTCTCTTAATTCAAAATAATCGTTTGATCGTCGGACAGTGTCTAAGGTCGATTTTCGAGAATTGCTCGAAAAAGCAGTGAGGCCTACTTGCAGCCGCCTCGTGTGCCTCCTCCCAGCCTGAGAGAGTACGTACCGTCCTGAGCTAACTGTCTCTAGTAAGGCTGCGGTAGACCTACCCCACCGTGGCTCAACGCTTCGAGCGCCACAGTCTGGGCCAAGCTGGCGGCCTGTTTTTGGCACTGCACTGCGGGGGAGAATCGAGAATCAGGCAGCGTCATCATGCACAAACACCCAGCTCGACACCAAACCCCAACCCTGTCGCTCGTTGTCATCCAGCCCCAACATCGCACGCAACACACCTGCCGACAAATCTGTCCTTGTCGAGGTCGACGTTATACAGTTCTTCGACTTGGAAACTTTCGCTTAGTAGTCATCCCACATCCGGAGACACGGCGAGCGGCACACGGCAGCACGCCCCATCGACGAGCCACCACCGAGATTACCTACCTCTCGGCGGGAAAAAAAGATACCCAGCCCAATATTATCACGGCGACGACCTGATTCACGACCCCGTCCCCCGTATTCCGAATTCGACTATCCTTACATGCCCGCAGAGCCCCTCCGGACCTGACCCCGCTCGCCCTGATCGAGCTCTACGACACTCCGACCCTCTCCCTCCCTGTCCATGCCTCCAACGGCCGCACCGCGATAGATATCCAATACTGAGTTTCCCTCGCCAGGGTAACGGCGCCATACATACACCATGTTGGAGGGACTCGTCGCCGGCCTGCTCAACAGGTTTCTGGGCATGTACGTCAAGAACTTCGACCCAGCACAGCTCAAAGTCGGTATCTGGTCTGGCGATGTCAAGCTCAGGAACCTCGAGCTGCGGAGGGAGGCCCTCGACCAGCTGAAGCTTCCCATCAATGTTATGGAAGGTCACCTCGGCGAGTTGACCCTCATCATCCCATGGTCCAACCTGCGTGGAGCTCCCGTCAAGGTCTTTATCGAAGATGTCTTCCTGCTTGCCTCTCCAAGGGAGGAAGCTGCCTATGACGAAGACGAGGAGGACCGCAGAAAACAGAGAATCAAGATGGAGAAGCTCGACTCGGCTGAACTCCTCAAAGAGAGATCACAAGAGGGCATGAGCCAAGAGGAGCAGCAAAAGAGCCAGAGTTTCACACAGAGCCTCGTCACCAAGATCGTCGACAACCTGCAAGTCACGGTCAAGAACATCCACATCAGATACGAAGACTCCATCTCCGCACCTGGACACCCCTTTGCTCTTGGTGTCACACTGGAGGAGTTCAGCGCGATCAGTACCAATGGCGAGTGGAAGCCAACCTTCATCCAAGATTCCACCAAGAGCACCCACAAGCTCGCTACCCTCGGCGCCCTTGCTGTTTACTGGAACACAGACACAGAACTGCTTGGCCCGGGACGAGAGATCACCTCCGATGATGATGAGCCCATGCCCCACGACGAGATGGTTAGCAAGTTCAAGAGCTTGATAGGGTCGACAGAGGATACGAAGCTTAACCACCAGTTCATCCTACGTCCTGTCAACGGAAAGGCTAAGATAGTTCTCGACAAGACGGGCGACATTCACGTACCCAAAGCCAAGGCAAGCTTGCTGTTCGAGGAGATTGGTCTGGTCATCGATGACGACCAATACCGTGATGGCCTGATGATGGTGGACCTCTTCCATTACTTCATCCGACACCAGGAATACAAGAAGTTCCAGCCAAAGGGCGTCACACCAAAGGAGGACCCGAGAGCATGGCTCAAGTTCGCCGGAGATGCGGTGCTCAGCAAGATTCACGAGAAGAACCGCAGGTGGTCATGGGACTACTTCCGCGAACGGCGCGACGACCGCAAGCGCTACATCGAGCTTTTCAAGAAGAGGAAGCAGCAGCAACAGCTGTCCTCGCAAGAAGGCGACGACATTAACAAACTCGAGTGGAAGCTCGACTACGAAGACTTGCGGTTCTGGCGATCCCTGGCGCGAAACCAACTCAAAAAGGAGAACGCCGAAGCACTGAAGAACCAGCCCCCTAAGCAGCAGCAACAAGGCTGGGTGTCCTGGGTCTGGAGTGGCGGCGCGAAGCAACCGGAACCCCAGAACGACGATGAGAACACGCAGATCACAGAGGAGCAACGCAAGGAGCTATACGACGCCATCGACTGGGACGAGAAGACAGCTATCGCCGAATCGGTCGACGTACCTCGAGACACCGTCAAGATGCAGGTTGAGGCATGGCTGAGCACAGGAAGCTTCACCCTCAAGAAAAGCCACAACGGCAAGAGAAGCGACCTCCTTAGCCTTCACTTTGACGTTTTCAAGGCCAAGGTCTTGCAGCGCCCCGATTCATTCCTTGCCGACGTCAGTCTGGGTGGCCTCCGCGTCAACGATGGCACCACTCCCGACTCCCTCTTCCCCGAGATTGTTCGAGTCAAGGATGCACCCGAAGTCCACGAGCACAAACAGCTGACGATTGAAGAATTGGAGGACAACGAGGACGAGCCCTTCTTCCATTTCGAGGTTGAACAGAACCCTATCGACAAGGAGGGCGACATAGCGTTGTCCGGCTCTCTCAAACCTCTGGAGATTGTGTGGAATCCGAACTTCGTGGTTGGTGTTGCCGACTTCTTCCGACCTCCAGAGCGACACATGGAGTCCATCACCGCCCTCATGGAGACTGCCGGTGCCACGGTAGAAACCTTCAGGGAGCAGACACGGGCTGGTCTTGAGTTTGCACTCGAGGAGCACAAGACTATCAACGCCCAGCTCGACCTTCAGGCCCCTCTCATTATTGTGCCAGTCAGCATCAACGTCAAGGAGTCCACATGTCTGATTCTGGATGCCGGTCACATCAGCGTCAACAGCGAACTGGTTGATCAAAACACCATGAAGCAGATTCAATCGAAGCAGCGACAATCATATACGGACGAAGACTTGAAGCGATTGGAGTCCGTCATGTACGACAAGTTCCTGGTCAAGCTCTCCTCCACTCAGGTACTGATAGGACCATCCATCGAGGTTACAAAGGCTCAGCTGGCCGAGAAAGATGACACACAACACCTCCATGTGGTAGAGCGCATCAATGTCGACTTTGTGGTCGAAACTTCGATCCTTCCCAAGGCTCCCAACTTGACCAAGCTCAAGGTGTCTGGCCATTTGCCACTCTTGCACGCAACCGTGTCGGACACCAAATACAAGAACCTCATGCGGATCATTGACGTCGCCATCCCCAAGTTCAACCAGGATAACGATCAACCAGAGCAAATTAAAGACTCACAGAGCTCCGCTGTGACGACCAGACCTCGTGGCTTGAGCACCGCATCGACTAGATCACGCTCTCGTAAAGAGTCTTCCCGCCGCAAATCTACACAATTCCCCTTCATGCAGCAACAGACTGCCATTGTGATTGACGATGACGACGAAGACAGCGATGAGTTTGAGGATGCCGACGGCGGCCGAGACAATAAGGAGCAGCTCAAATTACAGCAACGCTCTTTCGAATTCAAGTTCAAGGTGGATACCCTCAAGGGCTCTCTATACCGCAGTGATCCAGATAAAAAGAAGCCCGACGCGCTACTTGTCGAGCTTGTCGCCGAAAACTTTGATCTGCTCTTCTACCTGCGACCATACGACATGTCGGCTGAAGTGTCTCTGGGGTCGGTCACTATCGATGATTTCGTCGACAATCCCTCGGCGGAGTTCAAGTCGATCGTATCATCAGGGGATCCCGATGATCATGAGCAGAATCGCAGTCTCGTCAGTGTGAAATTCACCAAAGTCAATCGCCTGTCACCAGAGTTCATGCCAGTGTACGAAGGCGTGGAGACGAACGTCACGGCTGCGATCTCCACCATCAACCTAGTCGTGACTCGAAAAACACTTTTGACTCTGTTGGACTTCATCTTGGCAACATTCACTGGTAACAACAACGATGCGGCAACTCCTCAAGAGCAGAAGGCAATTTCCGATTCGGAGGAGGATCGCGAGGAAGATATCGAGATCGCAATCGACACCCCGCCCGAGGATGCACCTGCAAATTCAGGCTCGATCAGGGTCAAGGTAGACCTTAAGAGTATCCGGTTGATTCTCAACAACGACGGGATTCGCTTGGCTACGTTGTCCTTCAACCACGCCGACGTCGGGGTCTTCCTTTTGGGCAAGACAATGCGGGTGAATGCCAAGCTGGGCAACCTCAATTTGGTCGACGACATCAACCAAGGCGTCTCCGAGGAGTCTAACTTGAGGAAACTCATCTCCATCCAAGGCGACGAACTGGCCGACTTCAGATACGAGACCTTCGATGCTACCAACAAGAAGGCGTACCCTGGATATGACTCGTCTGTTTATCTCCGGGCTGGATCAGTGAAGCTGAACTTCCTCGAAGAGCCATTCAGGAAGATCATCCAGTTCTTGGTCAAGTTTGGCAAGATGCAGGCGATCTACAATGCTGCTCGGCAAGCCGCCGCAAACCAGGCCAACCAAATCCAACAGAGCACGTCCAGGTTAAAGTACGACGTGGTTGTCAAGACTCCAATCGTGGTCTTCCCTCGTGTGGTCAATCACGGCCAGCCTAAGCGAGACGTTGTCACTGCATACTTGGGAGAGATTTATGCGCAAAACAAGTTCGCTCCTTTGGATGACTCCGAGAACTCACAAATCGCAACCAAGATCAATGCCGGAATCCGGAACATTCGGCTGACTTCTGACTTCAACTACCGGGAGATCTCTCCGAAGAGCTGGAGTTGATTGACAAGGTTGATTTGGGGTTCAATGCCACGTACGCGGAGCACCAAGACGGCACGAAGCGCCCCGAACTCGAAATTGAGGGCAGCATGTCTGATTTCAACCTCAAACTCACACAGTATCAACTCCGCTTCTTGATGGAGATCTCCAAGTCCGTACCGGCGGCATTTGCCGGCGATGCCGACGAGCAGAATCAGGAAGCCGAGCGCGAGGTAGACAAAGACACCCTTCAAAGGGCGAAGTCACTGCCAATCGATAAGAACAATGGCGATGAGCAGCAGTTAGTAGACCTTGGACCTGAACTCTCACCCAAAGACAAAACATGGACGAAGCTCGACCTGGTCTTCCAAGTCAACACCATTGGCATGGAACTGATTTTGGCGCCTGACGAAAAGCCAGTCGGCAAGCTTGAAGATGCCAGCCTGTCACGCTTCTCTCTAGACGTCACCAAGTTGAAGACGCGGATGCTTAATGACGGGTCTCTTGAGGGCGAGTTCCTTATCCACTCGTTTACCATCTATGACAGCCGCCCGAGGGACACAAATAAGTTCCGCAGAATCATGACATCGTCCAACAAGGAGGTGCAGCAGCTCATGGCGAGCATCACGATGTCTGGCGGACAGGACAGGAATCTCATCGCCATCGTTACTATCGACAGCCCACGAATCATCTTCGCCCTCGACTATCTCTTCGCCATCCAGAACTTCGTCATGGTCGGTTTACAGCCCGAGGAACCTTCGATTGTCGACGATGAGTCGTTATTGATGGACACCCCCGACGAGTCTGATGCGGACGCAGACTCGATGCAGGTTACTTGGTCAAAGGCCCGATCGCAGAAGAGCAGCAAGAACGAACAGGAGGAGACTCAAGATGGCACAGAAGAGAAACCTCAGACCACCATGAGCATCGCCTACAGGGTAAACATCGTCGACGCTCAAGTCATACTGATTGCCAACCCCCTCAGCTCAAGCTCTGAGGCCATCGTTCTTGGCACCAAACAAGTCCTGTTATCACAACAGCATGCCTTGACATTCCAAGTATCCGAGATTGGCATGTTCCTCTGTCGCATGGACCGCTTCGAGGACTCTCGTCTTCGGATCATTGATGACTTCTCCGTCCAAATGTCCATGGATAGCTCGAAGCCCAACATCACCAGCATCCATGCTGACATTGAGCCGTTGATTCTTCGCCTGTCCCTCCGAGATATTCTACTCGCACTCCAAATTGCCAGCAAAGCGACGGAGCTTTCTGACCAGCAGCCGAAAGACCCGAAGTTGTCGTCGTCTGCCGCAGATGAGAAGGTGAGACAACTACGCCAAGCTGGTCTCAAGCAACGAACGGCCAGCGGCAAGGGGCCGTCAACTATTGCGAACAAGACTATAATGTCGAAGACACAGACCCAAAAGATTGCAGCATCACAGGCTAGACAAGCAAACAGCGATCCTTACGGAACGGCGGTCCAGCAACCGCCCAAGCGACACGAAGAGCTATCTGCAACGATTGAAGGAATTCGCGTTGTTCTTATTGGCGACGTTCACGAACTTCCTATCCTCGATCTTGGCATCAAGAACTTCACCGCCACGGCCGAAGACTGGTCTTCGAATCTCAAGGCCGAAACTGCCATCGACTTATACACGAACGTGTACAACTTCTCCAAATCTGCCTGGGAGCCGCTCCTTGAACCTTGGCAGGTTGGTATCGGAATGGCGAAGGATGCTCAGTCAGGTCTAATGTCCATTGACGTCGCCTCCAAAAAGGTCTTTGACGTCACTTTGACAACTGCTACCATCGCTTTGGCGTCCAAATCCTTTGCGTTTCTCAGCAAAGACGAGGACGTTCTCGGCAAGCCGCGCGGCGTAGATGCGCCGTATCGAATCAGGAACTACACTGGATTTGATGTGGTGGTGCAATCAAAGAGTTCGACTACCGACGACAATATGACGGCCCGTCTAGAAGACGGCCAAGAGGTACCGTGGAGCTTTGAGCCCTGGGAGAAGATGCGTGAGAATCTCTCATCCGAGAGCAGCACCGGCAGTGTTGGCATCCACCTAGAGGGCAGTGGCTTCGACCCAGTCAAAAACGTCAGGCTGAACCGCGAGGGAGAGGTAATCTACGGTCTGAAGCCCAAGACCGACAACATCTTGCATCGTCTCCTTGTTGAAGTTACTCTTGGCAAGGACAATGTCAAGTATGTCACCCTCCGATCACCACTTGTCGTGGAGAACGAGACCCAAATTCCCGTTGAATTGGGTGTCTACGACGCACAAGGGCCATCTTCTCAAGATCGAAAAGATTGCCCCAGGCGAAAGCCGGCCGGCGCCCGTCGGAGCTGCGTTCCTTAAGTCCCTCCTTGTGCGTCCCGACTCCGGATTTGGCTATGCTTGGTCTTCGGAGAGCCTTTGGTGGCGAGACTTGTTGAAGCGACCTACCAGAACGATGGTTTGCAAGGGCGAGAACGGAGATCCATTCTACTTCCAACTGAACGCTACTTTTGACAGATCCAACCCATTGACCAAGTAAGTTCTTATGTCACTCCTTACATCACTCCTCTAATGGCCCGACAGGAACTACCCTTACATGCGCATCAAGTTGTCGCCACCAGTGATCCTCGAGAACTTGTTGCCGTACGACTTCAAGTACCGCATCTACGACAAGAACACCAAGAAAGACTGGGAAAACTTCCTTCGCAAGGGTGGCCTTAGTCCGGTACACGTCGTTGAGCTTTCCCACCTTCTTCTTCTCAGCATTGACATGCAAGATACCGTATTCAAGCCCAGCGACTTTGCTATTATCAACTCTGGGCAGTCGGACGATTTCAAGAAGGAAGACAAGCTTCTCTGCAAGGACTCAGATGGCCTTCAACTCAACCTGAAATTGCACTACCACAAGATTCCCAACAGTGGAGGTGCATTCCGAGTAACGGTCTACAGCCCCTACATCATCCTGAACAAGACTGGCTTGGACATGCAGATCCGCGCGAAGGGGTTCTTACAAGGAGCTCGACCAGCCGCAGGCCAATCCACATTGTCCTACAAAAGGTCTGAAAGGGACCGTCCCAAGGCAACGCCGTTTATGTTCTCCTTCGGCAACGACGACCATAGGAATCGCACGCTGTTGCAAATTGCAGACTCGGAATGGAGCAAGCCGCAGAGTTTCGACGCCATCGGCAGTACAGCGGAAGTGGTGCTACCCTCTCCTTCTCGAAATACTGAAGTACACATCGGAATCACCACCGAGGCGGGCGAGGGCAAGTACAAGATGACCAAGGTTGTCACCCTGGCACCGCGATTCGTCCTGGAAAATAAGCTTGGCGAGGAGATCAATGTCAGAGAGTCTAGCTCGTCGGGATTCATGACGCTCAAGCCTGGCGCGCACCAGCCTCTTCACTTCATGCAGAAGACAGCCGTCAAGCAACTCTCCCTATGCCATCCCGGGATGAATAACCAATGGACTTCTCCCTTCAACATCTCAGACATTGGCACGACCCACATCAAGATCGCGAAGGCAGGCCAGAGGCAACGACTGATCCGCGCCGAAATCTTGATGGAGGGAGCCACAGTCTTCCTGCACCTCAGCATGGAGACCAAGAATTGGCCTTACCAGATGAGGAATGAGAGTGACACCGAGTTCACCTTTTACCAAGCGAACCCCAGCCTGGAGGATGATGGTATTGAGGACAGATCCGGTTGGAGACCCATCAAGTACCGCTTGCCTCCGCGCAGCATCATGCCTTACGCTTGGGATTTCCCTGCCGCGAAGTTCCGTGAGATCATTATCAACGTCAATGGCAAGGAACGACATGTCAAGCTGGCTGAGATCGGCAATCAGATTCCAATGAAGTTCACCTCTGCGTCTGGGCAGCAAAAGATTATCGATATCAATGTCGCTGCCGACGGTCCGACTCAGACTTTGATCCTGTCCAACTTCCGACAATCCAAGAGTCTTTACAGGCAAAAGTCCAAGTCCGGCGCTCGTACCAGCACCGATGGATTCGAGGTCAAGGATCAAGAGACGACTGCAACATTCCGAGCCCAACTGAAGCTCTCGGGTATCGGAATCTCACTCATCAATTCGCAGCTGAAGGAGCTCGCCTACGTCACCTTCAGAGATGTCTCCCTTCGCTACCATGACGCGCCGCTCACTCAGACGATCAGCTTCTCAGTGAAGTGGATCCAGATCGACAATCAGCTTTACGGCGGCCTGTTCCCAATGATCCTGTACCCTAGCGTCGTTCCGAAGAGAGCTCAAGAAGTCGACGCGCACCCCTCGATTCACGCCATGGTCACCCGCGTGAAGGATGATTCCTATGGCGTGCTGTATATCAAATACGCCACCGTTTTGATGCAGCAGATGACGATTGAATTGGACGAAGATTTCGTCTATGCCGTTCTTGATTTCTCCAACATTCCTGGAGCTGCATGGTCTGATAGCAATGAGGAGGGCAAGCTCTGCGACGAAGAGCTCGACATTCCCGAGCCGAATCAGCAACAATCTGGCCAGGATATCTACTTCGAGTTACTCAACATCCAGCCCATGCAACTCGACCTCTCCTTCATGCGCACGGAGCGCGTCAACGCCGAGGACAAGACATCATCGCGCAACCCGTTGATGTTCTTCCTCAACGTCATGACAATGGCTATCGGAAACGTCAACGATGCACCCATTCGTCTCAATGCTCTTATGCTTGACAATGTCCGAGTCTCGGTTCCTGCTCTAACCCAGAACATCTCGAATCACTACAGCCAGGAGGTGCTCTACCAAATCCACAAGATTCTTGGATCTGCCGACTTCTTGGGTAACCCTGTGGGACTGTTCAACAACATCAGCTCAGGATTGACTGATGTCTTTTACGAGCCCTACCAAGGACTCATCCTGTCGGATAAGCCTGAAGACTTTGGAATCGGCGTCGCCAAGGGAGCTGCATCCCTGGTGAAGAAGTCCGTGTATGGCTTCTCAGATTCCTTCTCCAAATTCACCGGCAGTTTGTCCAAGGGTCTCGCAGCTGCAACCCTCGACAAGCAATTCCAAGACCGACGCCGCATCACCCGCGCCCGAAACCGCCCCAAGCACGCCCTATACGGTGTCACCACAGGTGCAAACTCCCTCTTCACAAGCGCTGCATCCGGAGTCGGTGGCTTGGTACGCAAGCCGCTCGAAGGCGCTGAGCAGGAAGGAGCGCTCGGATTCTTCAAGGGTATCGGCAAGGGCGTCGTTGGATTTGCAACCAAGCCCGCCATTGGCGTGTTGGACATGGCCTCGAACGTTTCTGAGGGTATTCGAAACACGACGACCGTCTTTGATGGCTCAGAACTCGACCGTGTTCGCCCTGCGCGCTTCGTGCCCTCTGACGGTATCGTGCGCCCGTACAATGCCCGTGAAGCTCTCGGCCAGTCCTGGCTGAAGCAAGTTGATAACGGAAAGTACTTCAACGAGAACTACATTGCACACCTAGAGCTGCCTCGCGAAGACATGGTGGTCATGGTCACGTACGCCCGGATCCTGCTTATTCGCAGCCGGCGACTGACATCAGAGTGGGACGTGCCTCTCAAGGACGTTCAGACAATCGCAAAGGAGCGAACGGGTCTCAGCCTGACCCTCAGAGGCGGCACAAATGGTCCCTTCATCCCCGTCGGCGATGAGAGCGGGCGTGCCTTCCTGTACAAGATGGTGGCCGTCGCAGTGGAGGAGTTCAACAGAAGGTTCAGAGGATTGGAGTAAATGGTGATCGGCGAGACAAACGCACACGGGCCGTGTTGGTGGATGCCGGGCCGCTTCGTACCTGTTGTTTTTACCTTTGTTTCCTTTCTTTAGAGGCTCTTCACGCATAGCCTCGCGATTCCCTAGCAAGCATACCTTATATGGCGTTTCGGATCCCTTCTCACTCGTATAAGTATGAAAACAGAAATACATGGATATTGAATAGGCACGTGGTACCTGATTGAGTAAAGTGACTTGAAAGTTGTGGAATTATGGATGTTCCAGCTATCCCCTACCAAAAGGGACTCAATGTGCCTTTCCATGGTCTTTGCTGGTTCTATGGTCTACGTCTGTCTAATGTCGTGTCTCGTGCCTCGTGTCTATGCTATGTCCACCTCTATAATTGTGTCTATTCTATGCCCATCCGATCCTCAGAAGCTTGTAGCCACTCTCGTCGCCACGCCCAACCTCTTTGCGCTTCTCAATGATTTCGTTGTGCAAGATGGTCAGCTGCTTGCCATCGTCGCCGCGCGGGCGTTCACTCGCCGTAAACGCGCCCTCCACCGTGTCGCTGACGCCGTTGAATTTGCCGTTGCGGCGAACGGTGACCAGCAGCCAGAAAATGCCGCCCGGCGCGAGCAGTTGCGTCGCGCAATCCCTCAACCACGTCGCGTGCTCCGGAGCGTAGATGACATCCGTCGCAATGAGGATCTCTGCCGGGGTGTCCAGGGGTGCGCGCAGGTCAGGCGTAGACCAGTCCAGAGTCGTCGTCTTGATGAGGCTTGCCCCCGCCGCCGAAGGAAAGTTGATGGCGACGTTGGCCTTGAGGTTCTCGAGCACTGCTGGGTGGTAGTCCGTTGCGACGATGGTTGACTCTGGCGCGCCGAGGTGAGGCAGCATGTTTCCGAGCACCAAACTGACGAGACCCGTGCCGGCGCCGAGTTCGATGATGCGCGGCGATGAGCCGAGGGCGGGTTGAGTGAGGCCGAAGCGGGCCGGATCCGCGCACATCAAGTCCGAGAGTACGATGGATGCACCCCAGCTTTGCAAGCCGACATCATCGGGGTCGGCCGAATTCGTGCCTGCAAGCCGGTCGTTGAGGCGCACGGTGACGGGGACGCGGCCTCTCTCTCTGGGACGGAAAGCTCAAAGGAAAAGTCGCGCGTGTAGTCTTGGTCCTTCTCACCGTCGGCCTCATCGTCCTCGGCGGGCGCGAAAAAAGACTCGAGGACGCAGGAGGCTTGTTCCAGGGCGAGCTGGCAGGCTTCCTCGGACTCGAAGCAGGAGAGGGTCTCGGCGCGGGCGATAAAGCCGGTCAACCAGCGCTCGACGAAGCTGCGCTCAAAGGCGTCGACGCGGAGGGCGGCGATGTGGTGGTCTACGCCGTCGACCTCCTCATGGTCGTCGTCGGTCTCGGACGTAACCGGAGTCGACTGCGGGCGAGGCATGATGAGGCAATTTGTGGTCCGGGTTGAGCTGGAAGGCGACGGAGACGGGCAGTGAGCAGTAGATTGTCGAGAGGGAGTGGAGGGCGGCGGTGATGTCGGACTCGGTGAGGGTGTCGAGAGCCCGCAGGGGTGGGAGGCTGCTCGATGGCGGCGCGGGATGTGCGGCCGGCCTCATTTGTGTGGCCCGTCTCCAGTGCCGTCGCGCTGGTATTGGCGGTGGTGGTGATGATGTGGATGGATGAATGGATGGGTGGGTGGATGAGATGAGATTCACGATATGGGAAAAGAAAAAGCCATCACGCGCTAGGTTGACGGTTGATTAGCTTATTCACTGGGCATTATTCGCACCCGTTTGGGCAAGGACACGAGAGATAAGGCCTAGACACGGATGGCGGGACGGGGGACGGGGACGGGGGACCCGCTTTCCCAAATGAGGGTATCGTGAAAATTTTTGACTGCCCTATCCTGGGGCCCAGACTGCACTTTTTGTGTGTCGGCGTGGCTTGTGCTCCCGCGCCAGGGGCCCGGCGTGTCAGTCACTCACTACAAAAGAAATGTCACTGGGCGCTTCTCCATAGTATTTGTCCGTGTCATCTCGATTTACCCCGGATAAGGGGGCGCATGTGAGATCCACTTGAGAACGACGGAGTGCAAGTCGCCCCCGGAAAGTCGGCATTTGGTGTGCTCTCCGTTTCAGTGAGGCTGTCTGTTAGACTGTCAGACTTTCGGTCAGTGAGTATTTCAGAGGTAAGATAAGAAAAGAGACAAAAAAGGGCTCAGCACGGCCCTCCGATAACCGCGTCCCGTCGTTTCCTTTCAACACGTGTCTGGGACAGTTCTCAAATTGACCCTTCATTGGCTGCGTCTTGTTTTGTCATCTTTAGGTCCATGGTTCTTTGACTGAAACAGACCGCCGCGAAGAGACGGCGCCGTCCGTAAGGGAGACAGATACAGACAGGACGGGAGTCTTTTTTCCCCCTTCGGCTCCATCTCTGCCGAGTGATTGGCGGTCTGAAAATGACTCGTTTTCGCCATCGCCATCGCCACTGTGATTCATGTGCCCGGACTTTAGCCGACCGTCAACACAACTTCCGCGCATTGGTTTTGATCTGAAAGGAAGGTGCTCGGAAGAGAGAAATAAGCTTGTGTTTGTGCAGTTGCTTCCCTCACTACAAGAACAGCGTTCGTGCTTGTTTGCGGAGGTGGAGCAGAAGGTCAGCGCTCCAGTTTGGCAGCGGGCCATGATTGTCTCGGTCACTTTGTTGGTTGCACATGCACAGTCTTTACTCTTGGTCTCGTATCAGGGAATGGCAGCAAACTCCAAGGTTGGAACAAAGGTACCTGAGCCTCGAGTAGGACATATGATGCATTGAGTCTGCAAGTTGGTGGATAAACGACCGAGTAGACACAGCGCATGCTGTCGGCGAGCAGTGTTTCGCTTCTTGTTTTACTTACAACTTTGATGGACGCTCACAAACGGTGATGTTTGGGTAAAGCCAGTGACAATAGTCACTGATACGCGGGTTTGTTCACTTCGTGATACTCGAGACCCCGGCTCTCACCATTCCGATAGGTTGTTTACTCTACCTTAGTCTCTGGACTCTGGAAAAAGTATGCAACCAAGGGTTCGTGGACTTTATTAATGGAAATTTCCCACTCGCACAATATGCTTTGGTGCCTGTCCTCGACACCTCCCAGGCAGCCATATTTCCGGTCCACCTCGTCCGAACTGTCAAAATGAAGTGGGCTTCCGTCATCACCACATTGATCGTCACCGTTGGTGCAGTTCCCGGCGATCCTACCGGCCACTGGTTCAAGCGAAGTTGTGAAAATATTGAACTGAAAGTTAACCGGGGAAGAAGAGAGGGCAGTTATTACGTCGATCTCTATGCTCATTGCCATCCCAAATCAGGGACCAAAGTCGCCAACAGAATGGAACTCAACAAATGCCTTGGAAACCTTAACGGCGATCTGGCGTGGATGCAAAAGTAAGTCCAACTCCTTTGCTACGGGACATACTACAATGAGGTGTTAACAATGACAGCGGTGGATTCGATTACGCCTGCAAAGACTGCCGAATTATAGACTCAGAGGAGGACAACTATATAATGCAGTGTGACTGCAACTTGAAGAGAACATACATCAACCTCAGTCAGTTGACACGCACTTATCTGCCATGCTGCACCACGGCGACGGTTGCTGACCATATATCCCAGACATGGGTATCCGCAATGAAGATGGCGTTCTATGGTGTAGCTACCAGTCTGCAAGCCGGCTCGGTTAATGGGAGCCCTGCATTCCCGGGTTACGACATTTGAGAGCGCGCGTGTGGACGACGTCAATGGCCGTAGCAAACGAAAACAATGGCATTTGTAGGTTGTCGACTGATGACTGCGTGAAGCATCAGAACATTGTCATACGCCTGCCTAGATTGCAAATACCACTCTCCGTCTAATAAATAACAACTTGACAAGTCTGGATGTTGAACTTCTTCTAGCCGCACCCCTAAGCCTCGCACCCCAAAACGTGATCTCAACATAGTGTTCCTCGCTACAGTGAGCGACGAAAACTGCAAAAATCATGGAAAACTCAAGCCATGACAGTCTTTCCTCCGTCTTTGGTCAGGCGGGACCGAACCTTGATACGAAGAGCCCGATGAGCCAGTCGCTGCAGGGCAACTGCACTCCCGTCATTCTGCAAGCCGAGAACAGTGCTCGGAGCAAACACAAGTGCCTGTCCAGTGTGCAACGACACGATCATACAAAAGAGCTCCAGCGCAGGATCTTTTGCTCCTATTGCAATGGGCGCAACTGCATGGCTTGACTCTTCCTCACCGGCCATCGTCACCGACATGGAAGAGATACCAGCCAAGTGCTGGCGCAAGGTCCGAAGCCAGTCGGGTGAGGTGAAACGATGAACGATTGTCATGGAACACAGATCGAGAAGTTTGGTTGAAACCGTGGGCTCCTGAGTTGAGATAAAGACTCGGACGCCAAGATGGCGCTGCAGGCGGATCGTTTCCAGCAAGGAGTTGGTGAGCGTCTGACTCTCATCGGATTCCTTCATGTACTTGTGTGCCTCATCAAGCGCAACGACCTTTCCGACGGGAGATTGTTGCTCCAGGAAGAGGGACAGGCAGATGTTGAACAGAGAGCAGGCCAGTTCTGGTGTGACACACGGGCAAGACAGATCGACAACGGTGAGTTGACCCGACTGCGACAAATCATTAGCCGATGAATATAGAAAAGGGAACAGCGTCGAGTAACGAAGAATGTTGATTACCTTAGGCATCCAGTCAATACTAGTCTTGGTAACCTTCCCCGTGCCCCCCAGCATGAAGCTTTCAAGGGTATCAAGGCGCTGACTCAGTGGGCCTCTCTGTGCTGGGGTCAAGTCCGCCTCGTTCAAACGTTTCTTGAAGGTTTTGTACTTGAAAGGTACACCAAGGTTCTGCTGCTCAATGCGCATCTCTCGTAAGATCCGGTTGATGACGTGCATATACAGGGGCATCGTACCCTCTCCAACTGCCATCAAGTCATTCATGCGCTTGGTATTGAGGTCTCGGTCGTTGAGTCTCAGAGGCTCAATCTTGAGGTTGGGAATGTCGCTGTAAATTCTCTGCCAAGGCGTTAACAAGAAAACAAAGCTGTCATAGTTGATGGGGAGATGTTATGCTTACCTCGATGGTGCGAATGTTGGTAGGGGCGCACAACACTCTGACCGAAACGTCCTTGTTGGAAGCAAGGAAGGCCGCCTCGCACGGGAGACCACCCGAGTCCGACACGAAGCTGTCATAGTGGAAGATGATTCCAGTGAGGGGGAGAGCCAACTTGCCCAGGTAGCTAGGGAGTAAGCAGTTCTCCAGAAGGCATGCGAGCGTGTTACTTTTTCCGGAACCTTGACTGCCGCAAATGAAGACACTTGAGGGAGAGGCTACATTGTGAAAGATTCTGTAATCCACTCTGGTGACCCCAGTGGTGAGAGAATCGTCGGAGAGGCTTATACCGAAGAGGCCGTATTGCGAAGGAGGGGAAGTATTGATAACGGGCACTGTGAGGAGAGGGCTTGACAAGACCTCATCGCGGCCTTGTTGCTCTGGGTCAAGGTTGAGATGAGCCATCTGAGCCACGATAGCAGCTAGCCCAAAAGTAGATGGAGCGTGACTCCCATGATGACTGCTTTCGTCGTCGGAAGCTGCTGAATACATTGTATCCGAATCTGAAGACATATTGGCAAGCGCACAGAAATTGGAATGGATTGAAAGTTGTGGTTGCCGTGTCCGTGGTGCTGGTTGGAGATTTCTAGACTCATAGGCCAAAGTGCAAGTTTTGAAGGGGATTGGGAATTTATAGCAATGGGATTCAGGGGACATGATGGCTCAAGGTCGAAAAGGATCTGGCGCCTGGTTGCATCTCAGAGACTCTGCATAGAACTTCTTCCAGTCTTTTCCAGACAAGCCCAGACGCGAAACGCCGAACACCAGGCCGGAGTCAACAGTCCATTGAAACAAAGGAACATTCAAGCTACCGAGGTTTACAAGCCCTTCGAAATTTCCGTACATTTTTTGGCGGCATAGGTTTAGGAGATATGATAGTCGTTTGCGATTATAGGTTTCAATGCGTCGACAGTCAAAACATGCCAGAGGGCTTCTTTGATCTGGATATCGACATCAAATAACTCTTTCGGAAGGTGTGCATGCCGAAACTCATATCTCACATCCCAAAGGACGCCCAGGCATCCTAGCATACCATGGTCTTGAAAGGATGCATCGAAAGATGAAGAAGCCATCGCATTGATGTTTCGTGTTGCAATGCGGGTGTCAATAATTCACTCAAGATGTTCCAACGAGACTTGTTGTTTTATGTTCATGACATACTTGGCCTTGACCCAGAAACCAACCCATGCAATGAGAGAGCACTTCTGGAGGTGTACTGACTTTATTTTGTCTCAAATGACGTGGTCTACTCAACGAACGATCCGAGATGTAACGACACTTTCCCCTAAATGTCAACGTCGTGAGCGAAGCGAATTCACCCGGTTGCACCACCTAATCGCAATGCCGGCATTTTATAATAGGAGGGAAGTGTTACTGGCACAACCCCAATGATAAGGTATGCCAAGGCTGCCAAGTACCCTCTAAAGTTGATTCAGGAAGGCGGAAACGTAATCCAAGAGAGTTGAGTGCAACGTTCTCCAAATATTGAGGGGATATTTTGGAGAACGTATTTGGGAAGCTTTCTTGGCATCCGATGACGCCGAAATGCAGAGAATGTCGCTCGCTCCTTGCGTAGGGTGGACGAACGTAGATAAATCTAGACCATACACCCGAAAGAAAAAGGCTTTGGCTTTCTCCGTCTCTGCAGTATCCTCATTCGAACCCAATGATTATGCATCCTTTCGCCTTGTTCGCCTTGATTGGTGGTTTGGTGTCGGCGAGCAGTCCAGTGTCCTACGACGGCTACCAAGTACTTCGTGTCACGACAGGCGCCGATTCAGCTGCCGTTCTAGAGAAGTTGTCATCCATCAAGTATGACGAGTGGAATACGGTAGTGAACAAGCACATCGATATTGCTATTGCACCAAATCAGATCGAAAGGTTTCAAACTTTGGCTCTTGAATACCATATAATGCACGACAACCTAGCAGTATCAATTGCCTCCGAGTCAGCTACGAGCGCCACCTGGAAGAGACAAATCGACGATCTCGATTGGTATGACAGCTACCATCCTTATGACGAACACAAAGCATATTTTGAGGCCCTCCATGATGCATTCCCCAATAACTCGGAGATCGTGTCGTCGGGGACTTCGTTCGAAGGCAGAGACATCTTTGGCATCCACTTCTGGGGTTCAGACGGGCCAGGAAAACCGGCTGTGCTTTGGCACGGTACTGTCCACGCCAGAGAATGGATAGTGGCGCCTGTAAGCTCACCACACAAAGGGTGTTCGTTAAAATGCTAATACTATGGCGGCCTACAGGTCGTGGAGTATCTCACGTTGCAACTAATCCAAGGGTATGGCGTTGATAACACTACGACTGCCTTTGTAGACGATTATGACTTTTGGGTCTTCCCGTTTGTCAACCCGGTGAGAAATACCGAGCTCGACTAAAGCAGTCTGTGATCTAATACGTCGGAAGGATGGTTTTGTGTACACTCAAACGACAGAACGACTATGGCGGAAGAATCGCCAACCAGCCCTCCTCTGGTCTCCTCGTACGCTCGTATACCTCATCAAGCCCTTCGCTTTTGGTAAACCTCATGACCGTATCTGATACATGCCAGAACAAGAGCGAAAGCGAGAATTCCTATGTTCGAGTCGAAAGCTCTGCGGTAGAGAGGCTTGTCATCAGCCTGGAAAAGTTGCGCTCCATAAATTGCTGCAATGTTCGCGCTCATGATAATCCTTGAAAGAAGAAGTCAGAATCCTGGATTATCTTCAGCGATGAAGCTGGATAACTTACATCGCCATAGCCAACGATCTCTCTTCCGGGTCGGTGCAAGTCAGCGACATCCACGTGATATTGAGAGGGTGCGGGAATGAGGCAAACGTCTGCGTCCAGACAACGCCAAAATACCGCACACCTCTCCTGCTGATCTCCGTGAAAATGCGGTTGAGAATGTAGCCGAACATATGCATTGCGACTGCCAGTATTGTGGTCTCGCCTCGCTTGTTACTGAAATCGGGAATTAGCATCTGATCCTCCTACTAGATGGAACATGACAACACATTACTTACAACCGGTCGGAAACGTAACTGAAGCCAAACGACATTGGTACTTGAAGAAATAATCTAACGGAAGCCAAAGCGTTACTCGTAAGTGAGGGAAAGCCGAAGCTTCTGATGATGGTCGGGCCATAGGTGTCGAAGCCTCTAAAGGTCCGTTGTTGCCGAGAGTGATGAAAATGTGCATCCATATGCGCCAGTTGGAGAACTGCAACAGTCAGTAAGACGATTCGAGAATCACAGCGGCCGATACAGGAAGACTCACAGCCTTCTTGAAAGCAGCTATACCAATATGCTGCTTTTGGTTCATTTTGTTGGGATCGTCGATGCGCACGCGAGTCTGTAAGATGTGCAGCTCTCGTTCCGTGAAGATGTTGACTTGTGGCAGGAACCAGCTGTGTGGGTTACTGAGCGCGTCTGGGAGACAAAATCCTAGTACTATGCCGCTGGCAATGGTGAAGGCCCCCATGACGATGAAAAGCCAGAACCAGCCAGGGTACCCGGCTACTCCCTTCATGTGCAGAATTCCATATGCGATGAGCTTTGCACACGCCTGGCCCAGTTGGTTGCCAAAGAAAAATATGATAACACGTTTGGCAGTCTCTTTGCGAATATACCAAGTAGACAAAGTCCAGAGGCCGCCAGGGATGTAGCCACTTTCAGAAACTCCAAGTAGAAAACGGGTGACAAGGAAGCCGGCATAGTTGTGTTGGAAGGCTTGGAACGTGCTGACCAGACCGAAGAAAAATAATTGAAGCGTCAACCACTTCCATGGTCCAACCTTGTACAATATCATGATTGATGGAATCTCAAAGAGGACAATCCCAAGAGACAGCAGTTGTTGGCCAACATTGAATTGGAACTGCGTGATGCCTACGTCCTCCATAAATGTATTTGTTATTGCGTTCGCGATGTTGCCGCGATCGAGTTCTGCATTCATGTTGTTTCGTGAGATGGTAGTGGGCTTTGAGGGCTATCGTTAGTACGCACGCAAGCAGAAGAAGCCGAGTGTTAAGAGTGGCATAATAATCAAGTCTAACCTGTATTCGTTCGCACATTAGACCCGGTAGCTCCAGTTGTAGGTGTTCGACTTCAACACTCACTTCAATTTCGCCTTCCTCTCTTCGTCCTCCGTCCAATCGACCGGCGATGAGACCTGCTTCACGTCGCCATCCGCGTGATTCGCAGAAGGGGAACGAGCCAACGAAACGGCGTCTGCGGTGCCCATGATGTCAACGACCGGCTGAATTGTTCGTTCAGGAAAACCTCGTCGATTTGATTATCTGTTTGGCCGAACCTAGAACATCAAGTTGCAACAAACATGACTGCCTGTTTCCAATGATCCAGTTCGAGATTCATCGTCATCCTCCTGCAGGGCTTTCTCGTGACCCAGACGAAACCGAGCACACCATACTGGATCTGCGGAGAACATCCGAATCACCGGGTCTGAAGATAAGTCTTATCGCCAGGAAGCTCGGCGAGACACAACTGGGAAGGGGCGATATTGCGTGCTTGGCGTGGAGTAGCATCGTCGATACCTGCACAGCAAGCTGGGCACCGATTTGTTCAATGATGGCTACGGTTTTGCGGCGAATACCATGCGAAAAGGCAACGATCCTCGAGAGAGATATCCGCGTAACGCAGAAAGACATTTGGTAAGTAACCTGACAGATAATTACAAATTAACGCGGGCTACTTTGTACCGTAGGCTAGAACTAGCGACCTTTTTTTAGTTGGGCGTAGATGTACTTTGCTGCCGCACAAGCTTGACAACCATTGTTGGATTGGAATATGCCAAAGTAGCACGTACGGGAAGTAAATCAAACATCAGACATGTTACTGCCGTTGACGGTTGAGAGTGGGAATTCCGTCCGAGCACGCCATCTTCCCGGCGGATTCGATTATCCAAACACTCCACTGGGGGCACATCTGCGTCGGAGAAACCCCGACATGCAAGCATCCCCAATAAATCCAGGCTAGTAATACATAGGGCACCGGCCTAGCTTAATCAAACTGACTTCAACGTCACTCCTGCAGTCGTGCCTTCTGTACCTGCATTTCACATCCACCAAAACCCAGCGCCGCGATGAAGACCTTATCCGACGAGGAGCTCACAAATCTCGCGGGCAATTACTTCGCCCCAAAGGGACTTTACCATTACACAAAAGGCTTGCCATTCTTGGGAAGTCTCGAGTGTAACACAAAGAGTCTTATTGCTGGGCAATGGACTGAACTCATCGTGGAATACACGGTTGGTGCCAGTGGTCTTGCTGACGGAGCTTGGATCAAAGGAACCTTCAAGTTCTACTCGGACTGGGCGCTGTTTCAGACTTCCGACCCAAAGAAAGACAACTATGTGTCGGTAGGGTACACGCCAGGCCCCCTCCACGAAGGACAGACGGCGGCAACGGTCCAGTCACTGGCTGTTCGCTTCGACCAGAAGGGGCATGAGCGACCATTCCAAAAGGCCATCATCGTTGACATTGTGGACGGCTACATGAACCCCGGAGACAAGATTACCGTTCGAATTGGCGACAGACGATGGGGATCGAGGGGTACTCGAGTCCAGACATTCGTTGAAGACAAGTTCTTGATGAGGTGGTATATCGATCCAGTCGGAACTTCAAGGTTCGCTCCTATCAAGCCTGACATTGCCTTTCCAATCATACCGGGTCCAGTTGCTAGAGTCAAGGCCACAACTCCCCGAGTAGTTAGGCCCGGAGTTCTTGTCCCCGTTCATATCCATACCGAGGATATCTGGGGCAATGCAACAGCAGACCTACGGAATCTGAAGGCTGAAGTTACATTCATCAAAGTTGACTCCAAAGGAAAGATTGTCCAAACTAAAACTTTGCCTTTCCCCTCCCAGGGATGGACGGTGGTAAATGACACACACCGCCTCGACGAAGATGGGGACTACGATCTCGCCGTGGCAGTAATTGATGGCGAGGGGTCTGTTATCGCCACAGCTACGGACTATTTATCTGTCGACGCCTCCCTACCCATATCTCGGCCGTTGTACTCTGATCTTCACGTTCACTCCGATGACACTGTCGGCACCAATTCAACCACATACAACTTCTCTTACGCCAAGGAAATTGCCGGCCTTGACATCGTTGGGTATACTGCTAATGATTTCAACATTACCAAAGAGAAGTGGGAGCAGACGCTGGAGATAATTAAGGAAGTCAACTCACCAGGAGAATTCGTCGTATTCCCTGGAACAGAATGGTGTGGCAACTCAGCCGCTGGCGGTGAGTAAACCCAATTTCAATGTTTTTGTGCTCTTACGAAGGGAAGCTGATCTCATTCAGGTGATCACAATGTCGTTTTCCTCGATGACCCGAAGAACAATCAACCCGAATTCCCTTTTGACAAGGAAGGGAATGTAGCCCGTAGCTTCGAGTGGAACGAGAACGGGCCGGCAGAACTGATACCCGGCGCTTGGCCGCTGGATGAAATCTACGCGACGCTCATTCACCTGAAGGCCACCTTTTGATCCCCCACGTTGGTGGTCGTCGATGCAACTTAGCCTGGCACCATCCCCAGTTGGAGCGCCTTCTCGAAATTGGCAGCGCTTGGGGTTTGTTTGAGTGGCTTCTTCGCGACGCCGTGAAACGGGGCTGGAAACTCGGCGTCTCCGCGAATTCGGACGAGCACCGGGGCCGATGTGGAGGCGGGGTACCCGGAACTGCCGTCTTTGGCACTAAGGGTGGATTGACCGGCGTCCTGGCCGACAAGCTGGAGCGTGGTGAGGTTGCGAAGACCTTGCGAGCAAGGCGCACATTTGCGACAACAGGCGAACGCTTAGTTGGGATTGTGTGCACCGACAACGGGCATCTTCAGGGCGATGATGTATCTGTGAAGGCGAACGAGGAACTCGTGCTCAGGTACAGCTTCTTTGGTGCCGGAGGGTACTCTTCAATCGAAGCTTGGGATGCGAGTGGGCGGATCTTCCACCGAGCTCTCCAGAAAGAAGCAGAAACTCACGCCCCGGCATCAACTCCTAGGAAGATCCGTGTGACGTGGGGAGGGGCTCGCGTTTACGACAGATATCGTGAGGCTGTCTGGCACGGATCGATCCTCGTTCCCGGGGCGGTAATCTCGCATATTCGTCCATTCGGGGGCGTGCTTGACAACGCCGAAGATGAGATCAAGCAAATTTCCCAAACTCAAGTCGTCTTCGAGACCCGAACAAGTGGAGATTTTGACGGTGTTGACATTTTCCTCGATGACGCATCGGGAATACCCTCTAGCATCAGCGTATCGGGTCATTTGGGCGGATATGTCAAAGTTGGTGACGCCCTCAAAGGAAACCCCCACAACCCGCAACCTCGGTTCAACTTGGTTGCAACGGGAAAGGACTTGACTCAGGAAGGTGGGGTGCGAGATGACATAGCAGGTGGTGCTGACCTCTTCGTGTCCACTGATGGTCTGCTGGATGTGCCATTGCCCAAGAGAGTCGAAGGCAGCTTCACAGTGAAGGGAGAGTCCGGTAGTGGTGGTGACCGGGCTGTGTACTTTGTCGGAAGAGAGTATGGTGGAGGGAAGGTCATCACCAGTCCTGTATTCATCAAGTATGAATGATCAGCCATTAGCTAGCAAGAAGCATCCACGACGCACATCGTCTGTGCGGAAGCCAGATTTGACCCCCGCAACTCCAACTACCCCAATCTCTTGAGCCCAGTGCCCATTTCGCTCGTACTTCCTCGGGCCTCAAAATTGGAAGCCGAAGGTGAGCGAATACGCGCTCTGCCTTACTTTATTGGGAAAGGAGAGTTACCGTCCGCGTCTTCTAATGCCACAACACCGATGGCGAGATCATCGCTGGAGCAGTGTTTCCCTGAACAGACATTTGACCGTTATTCTCATTGTACCACCCCGGATTTCGGCACTGCATGCACCTGGGGTTGGGTTTATACAGTGGTGGGGTAGTTCGATGTCAACGCGCCTGACAGGTGCAAGAGAAGGGGTAGATTCCAGGGAGTTCCTTGAAGTCAACCCGAAGTGAGGCCTAGTGACGGCTTTGGTGCAGAATGGGGAGGAAGTGACCATGAAAACAAGAAAGTAGCTTGACTCGGTGTGTATATAAGCTCGTTAACTTCCCTCATATGCTCTGGCATTTCATCAATTCATGATCCATAGTATACAAATCTGATCGGTCCGCGGAGAACTGAAGCAACTCATCCTGCCATTATGCTCAGTTATAACCTTTCCATTTTCGCTGTATCACTTCTTGTGACAAACGCAGCCTCTGCTCCGGCTACGAGCTCTGATCCAGCCGTAAACAAGTACTTCGTAACCTTGTAAGTCATCCTGCACATGATCTAAGACTTGCTTCATCGACATGCCTTCATCTAGATTTGGCTGACAAATTTCAAGTGGGAGCTCTACTACCCAGACCGGGTTTTCTGTGAACGGCACTGCTCCCTCAAGCAAGAATCCAATTGGCAATCCCTCTTTTCCTGGATCAACGACAACTGGCGGCCTCAACTGGCTAGGGTTTGATATCGCAGAGTTCAATCACACAACAATCCTAGCCTACAATCTGGCTGTAGGAGGTGCCACAACAGATAATACGCTTATTCCAACATACACAGAAGGTATTGCCACCTACGTGGACCAGGTCAACACCTTTTACAATGCATACGTCCATCAGAATCCTCCATGGTCCTGGGACGACGTTCTGATTGGGATCTGGATCGCCAACAACGACGTTGGTCAGTCTTTTGACAGAAACGATACATCCTCTCTATACCCGAAGGTTTCTGCCCGTTACTTCGAACAGACCCAACGTCTGTACGATGCCGGTGCCCGAAACTTTGTGTTTCTCACATGTGCTCGTAAGTTGATTCCATTGAGTTGTTAATGATAGTGGTGGCAAGAGTCTGTTACTTCGTCGCGAACTACGGCATTGCTGTTCATCATGGACCACCGCTGATAGTTTGGAATAGCCCAGCAACTCACCCCTCTGATGATTGAAAAAGGCCCGGAAAGCAATGCGAAGGTTGCAGCCGCTGTCAAGCTGTACAATGAGGTGTTGGACAAGAACTTTCAAAAGTTTAAGACAGCCCATCTGGATGCTCGAGCATGGCTGGTCAGACCCTCTAAAGCATATGAAACCGCGATTGCGAACCCGCAAGAATACGGAGCTCCAGACGCCACTTGTACGAACGAAGACGGAGTCAGCTGCCTGTGGTGGAATAACTACCATCCCGGAATTCAAATTCATCGTCTTCTGGGAGCAGATGTAGCAACAACTGTTGGCAAACCTTGGTTCAATTCTCAGTAGACAGAACAGTAGTTTCTTAAGGCAGAGGGAGGGTTGATAGTGGACCCGAACGAAAGAAATCTAGCGAGCGAAATCGGACGCAACTGCACGCACCGTATGAAGAATACCCCAAGCCTTTCTCTGCGTTGCTACGTGTGGTAATGGTGACGGTTGCGAGGTTGGAATCTGCACAACGACCGGACCCCCTGTAATGCAACCTTGATGGCCTGATCAACACCGCGTCACTGGAACCCGGATGGCCATTAATCAACACCACCTGAAATGTACGAGAGCCGTTCTTCACTCGTTATTGATTCCTTCAAGATCCGGAGGTTGGAATCGGTTCACGATGAAGCTGGCAACAGTCGAACACGTCTGTCATGGTATCCTAGCCCGGCAAACAGGACGTTTGAGTGCAAGGCCGTCGGAGCTTCGTACTATCCTGTGTGTGGGTTGAACGAATTACGCCCCTGTCTCATCACACACTATCGTGGTGGGGATTGGAGTGATCGTTTTGTCAGCTTCACAGAAGCAGGGCACGTAAGGCTGGTTCTTGATACCATCGTGAGCTTGTATAGAGAAAAGCCCCGGGGGCTCTATACGGGCGACTACACTCGTATCTGTTGGCTCGAAGATGAACATACAGCTATTACTTCGTGGTGCCGCCCCGACGTGAAGCAGCATAAGCTGTAGATTCCCTACTACCACCGTACGGAACACAACACCATTTTTATCGGCGAGCAGACGGCTCCGACCCATGCTTGGAATAGTCCGTCGCTAAAATCTTCCGTCAGAGGCTCTGTTCAGTTACTACTTGAGTCGGGAATGGTCGATGAGGGGAAAAGACTGAATCAAGAATGGATGGACCAGTGGATTCATTGACTACCTAGATGTAGGACTTGTTCAATTCAAACGTAAGCTAGCGAGCATGCGAATACAATTTCGGGTCTTTGGCAAAATCTTGCTAATTGAAACTCCAATCCTATGGCACTTTCCGCGTTCCATAAGTTCAAACCTCCCCTGATTGCAATGCGATTATTGACTCAAATTCTCAGCACGCCTGGTCTTTCACTTTTTGTCGCTGTAACGCCTGTCAATCTCAGTGGTCGCGCGATCCTTCTGGGATCCTGCTGAACAGCGTTACCTCATTGGGCAGGTCAAATGCAACCATCATCTGAGTAAAATGGCACGTTGGGTCCCCGCATATCGTCAAACACCTTGGGAGATAAATAGTTTGCCGAAGTGCTGTGTCGGTCTGCGACTTCGGAGCTCGGGGTTAACTGACTAATGATAAGGTGCTCTTCCCCGCCCTTTGCCAAACCATCATGATGCGCAACAATTGCCCACTCTCTGTGAACTTATTTGCGCATTGAGATATCATGTCGGAACAAAAGTCAATTGCTATTGTCGGTGGTAGGCAGAGTGAAGTGGCCATATTACTCGACAGACTTACTAACGGCTTGTCCAGCGGGCATATTCGGGCTATCTTTGGCGGTTGCCCTCAGCAAGAAGCGTCAGTCTCGGCCCCTTTTTCCCGAAATAGACCCTGAACTTGACAGGGCTGATAAAAATCAGCTGGAAATCATGTTCATGTCTTTGACCGACATCAGTACGATGAGTCGGGATACTCGCCCGACTTCGCCCACAGCACTCAAGCAGCTTCAGTGGACCATAACAAGATCGTGAGTTCTTTGCACGCACTCTGATGTGTGACGTGAAGCAATTGCCAATCTTTCAAATCGCAGTTCCGAGCTTCCTACGGAAAGAACATCCACTATCAACGCCTAGCGCTAGAGAGTCGCGGCGCCTGGGAGAAAATCAACGAACTACGACGCCAAGAAAAGAATGAAGAAGAGCAGTCTGACTTATTCAGCGGTTGCGGTATGCTTCGTGTCCAGCCGACTGCCGAGCTTGGTACACTGGAGCTTGAGACTCTGCGTAATTTTGAGCGTGACGGGTTGCGTGACACGCAATTTGTCAAAAGTGATCCCACCGACCGCGAGCGTGCCACTGAGCGTGGCTGGGACTCGAAGCTCCTCGAATTTGCTATCCCGGATTCATCTCCGAAGCAGAACTTTGAGGCAGTTCTCGACTCTACAGCCGGCTTCACTAAGTGCAGTGAGGCTTGCGCCTACTTCCACAAGCTAGCTCAACGCCAAGGCGTCGTATTCCACTTTGGACCTGAGAAAGGTGGTTTTGGAAGCCTCATCGAAGAGAACATCCCGGACTCATCCGCGAAAAGGGTTACTGGTCTAAGAACCATGGATGGAGTCGTTCACAAGGCCGATGTAGTGGTCATTGCTGGTAAGTTCGCTCTCTACTATTCAAAAGTTACAATGACTAATTTGTCTGGCAGCCGGATCTTTCTCAACGCAATTACTGCCCGAGCTGTCGTACCACCTCGAGTCTTCAGCTGGAAGCGTCGTCACCTTCAAAGTCAACAAGGAAGATGCCCGGCTCTGGGACAAGTACTCCCCTGAGCGCTTTCCTGTGATCACTTGGAAGAGCGCTGCGCGAACTGTCGATGGGAAAGACATTGGAAGTATCTACGTATTTCCGCGGACGTCTGACGGCCTCATCAAGATCGGCTACCGGGGCGTTAAGGTATGCAAATGCTTGCAATACTTATGAAGGGTCTCTGGATTGACAATTCCTCAGTTCACGAACTTCCAGCCTGCACCCCCCGATGCTGGCTTCACTCAGGACGGGAAATGGTCTGTACCCATGTCGCCCGCTGACTCTCGTGTTGTTCCGGACAGAGCCAGAGAGGCTATCAAGCCGTTCGTGTCTATTTTCCTCCCAGACTTCGAGGAACGAGAGTTTTATTCAACCAAGATGTGTTGGTACACTGACTCACTTGACAACTCTTTTGTCGTAAGTGATTTCAAGATCGATTAAGTTGTTTAGTCTTACTAATTGGGGCCGCGTTCGAGATTGACTATGTGCCGAAATACGCCGATAACTCCGTGTTCGTCTGCACTGGCGGAAGTGGACACGGAGCTAAGTTTCTCCCCGTTTTAGGTGAAGTGAGTACTTCAAGTACTCAAGTCATTCAACAACCGCTGATTAACTTTTATAGCACGCTGCCGATATCTTGCTGAATGGCGAGCAGAGCAGCTCGTTTATGCGCCCTTACTGGAGATGGAGAGAGACAGCCCGCAGAGGGAACGGGCTTGAGGAGGGACCTGGGGGTCCCAGAAACATCGGAAGTTCAAACCACTGAATGTATCTAGAAGATGAAGTCCCATCATGTCGACGTTGCTGTGGGCCTTGATCTTCGTGTCTGATAGCGAATGAACACAGTTGCATAAAATCTATCCCCGAGATCACTCCTTTCAATAGCCTGTAATCTCTCATTCAGTGTTCATTCGACGGCCGGTTGGCCTGAATGCGGGGCTGTCCCGACGGACTAAATTCTCGCGGCAACCATGAGTCGTTTCTTGATGTGATATATCTCACCTGGGCTCGTCAAAAGCCAAGTATGCCGCGCCGCTTCGGGCCGCTGGCCAAGAACGTCTGATTGTCCGTTGGATGAACGGAAGAGTTTCCCAACTTCGTCTTCAGCTCATTGTGATTTGTTGCTTCAGTAGGAATCTTAATGTGATCCGCGCGTCCTGCATGACACGCGAGCAACCTTGATGTCCTGAACTGCCAAGGAAGACTACAACGGATTTCTTGGCGTTCGTTCTTGGCCACAGAGAGAGACGTCAAAATAAGACATTGCCACTAGCAAAGCTTGTGCCGCTTTATCCGAGATGCAATTGTTGGCTCTGTTGTGGCGTCTTGACGCAGCAAGCACCTTTGTGAACATTGATCTGACGAAAAGGGCAACAGGAGCGCGAAGCGGAGACGTAATTATGTGAAGGAAGAGGGTCCCGGAGCCAAACATGCCAGGGATGAGACGAGCTTCCAACAGAAGTCAACAGGAATTATGCCTCGTTATAAGTTGCATTTCCCACCCGCTCTGGGGCGTCTTCACTCGCCCTTGGCAGGAAAGACATTCAGCAGCAAACGTCCGTCGGCTTCTCAACCCCAATTTTGTTTACTCCCGTCGATACGATCGCCGACATGACTAGAGACAGAGGCCTTGAGGAAGACAACCCCAACGAAAAGATTGTCCACACTTCCAACGATGGCATTCCTCTCGGTGTGAAGCCATCCGACAATGACAGCGGACAGGGCACAAACGAGCATGCCGTCAGCAAGGATGAGGTCGACGACACTACGCTCTTCTACAACCTCAACAAGGACAAAGTCGGCTCTTTCACTGCAGAGATGGAAGGTAAACTTGTGCGCAAGAACTTTTGGTTTCTGCTTGGTCAGACCTGGTGGATCGCCTTTCTCATCCACCTAGACAAGTCCACGCTGTCTCAAGCTAGCACCATGGGCATCTTCAAGGATGTCGACATGACGAAGAAACAGTACAATGACCTTTTCGTGGTATTCTACACTGGTTATCTCATTGCTCTCTGGCCGGGGGCATGGTTATCTCAGAGAACTGGCCAGAAGCAGTTCATTGTCGGATCACTATTGCTTTGGGCTTTGCTGCTTGCAATGCATGTACTTGTCAAGACTGGAGGTCAGATGATAGCCTTGCGGTTCCTTTTGGGCATGGTATGTTTCTCTTATATTGATATGTGGATGGATATAAGCACAATCCGGCTAACTGACCAAAACAGACCGAGTCGCAGATTGTTCCGAGTACCACAATCCTTCATCAAGCTTTCTTTTCTCCGAAGAAAAGTCCATGGGTTCAACTTCTTTGGTGGGCTTCGGGCAGCTTCGCAAACGTGCTACTCACCATGGTTGCTTACAAGTTGATCCTCCTCGACGATGCTCATACTCTGGTGGGCGGGCTGTCGTCGTGGAAGTGGTTGCATATTATCTGTGTTATCCTAACCTTTATCATGGCAGTCCCGCTCGCTTTCTTCCTACCAAACTCACCCGTGGAGGCAAAATGGCTCTCTACCGCAGAGAAGGTACACACAATCAAGGCCATCCGCGACACACAATCGGGCATTAAGAACTCGACATGGAAGTGGTCCCAAGTCCGAGAAGCATTTACGGACCCCAAAAGCTGGCTTTTCATGTGAGTTATCATCTGTCCCTTTTATTTGCAATTCACTGATTGCAAGGCAGATTCCACATGTTCTTCAACGAACTTCCGAACAACACCTCGCAGCAGCTTCCCCTTATTATCGTTGGGTTTGGTTTCACGCCGGCTGAGAGCGCGCTTTTCAACATTGCCAAGCCCTTGATTGGTTCATTCCTTGTTCTTGTGTCCGCCGCTATGCTTACGCAACTCGACTTGGCACTGGCTACACCTGTGCGATATCATATATCCCATGCTTCGTTGGGGGCATAATTGAGGTAATGCTTCGAAACCATGACTTTGCTTTCCGTCTTCTGACTCCCCCACAGCTGGCGGCCCCTTGGTCCAACAAAATCGCGCTCGTTGTTGGCACTCAGATTTCGACATTCAAGCCGTCCTACCTGCTCGGTCTTTCTTGGGCTGGTACTGCCACGACCGGATACACGAAAAAGCTTACCGTCATGTCAACCTGTGTGGTTGCTGCATCAGCTGCCAATATGATTTCGCCCGAGTAAGTCGCAGCTGAGCTCTTCAGCAGAAAGGCGGCTAACGATCTTCTGCAGGTTTTGGCAACCCAAGTACAAGCCAAGGTACACTCTACCATGGGCTTTCATGACTGCATTCTGGTTCATATCACCTGCCATGTGCCTTGTAATCCGCTGGTATCTCGTCCGCGAGAATCGACGCAGGCAGGCTAGCCTGGATGCTGATGGAAGCTCGGACGAAAACGATGTTCTGGACACTGGGGACGCGGTTTTCCATGTGCACAAGGAAGATCTCGATCTGACGGATCGCCAGAATAAAAAGTTCATTTACCCATTGTGAGGTGATGGAAATAGGGTTGCTGTGTTGGATACTGAAGGAGATACAGCCAGGTGATTATGGGAACTTAGGACTTCGGAGGCTTATGGGCAGCTGTTGGAGCAATCGGATATACCTACTGTAGAATCTGGTCTTGGAAGCAAGAGGCTGTTTCTCTCCTGGGGCACTTAAAGCCTTAGAAGAGAAATACGGACTAGAAAGATCGTTGGTTTTCGGACGCACCCTTCAATTTGAACTGAAAGCGAATTTGTGTGCTGTCCATATCTACGTATCTTATTTCATTGACAAGATTAGCTGTTGCCATCAGCTGCGCGGTGAAGCCGGTGCCATTCCAATGATTCTAGGAAACCTGACAATACTTTGATGGAAATGGATGGCTATTATCCTACAGGCAAAATGACCTAAGGACTACATCGACCAAATGACTTTACCTGTGCGTGTCTAAATCGAGGCGAGTCCAGCATCTTGATCTTTGCTCCATCCCCGCCCGCCGTCGCCGAGTCTTGGATCGACCGGCAACAGCAGTGCTCCACCCCTCCGCGCCGGACAAGACTCCGGAGCCTAATCTTTTGTGGGGTTATATTAAGCTTGTCCTTAGCTCATTTCAATCGGCTACAATTCTGATGTTATCCCTGCTAGACAGTATCTGAGGTTCAGCCATGGGTCGCTCGGCCAAGTTCTGGTAAAGAGCAGATTGTTGTGTCAGTCTCGTGCGACAACTGGCTTCGACTTCCGGGCTGAGGAAACATCATATGGTCGCGAAACCGAGAAATTCCACGTTGCTTCCGGGATAGCTTATGCTTATTAGGGAAGGTAGTTCTTTTACTCCGCAATGGAAGGTGATCAACGGCTCTGATGCCGGGCGCTTGGCCTTCCAGCTGCCGCTACCGACCGCGTAGACAGGGATCCCGGGCAGAGCAACTGGAAATAGCTGGTAGACCGCAGAAATGGGCCAATCGCCAAGCAGGATAAGTGGGAAACGGCCAGCAATACGAAGAAAGTGGATACGACCTTCAGCATCCGTAGATTGCATCAAGCCAAGAAAAACTTGGGGATATTTGTTGTTGATAAAAAGCCGGTGAACCCGCGCTGTTGAAAATAATCAACCGAGACTGTTCATCGCCACCAGCAACTCCCGAGCCGACGATCTTGCTGCAATCATGAAGGGTCTTATCGTTGGATTGGCCTCTTTTGGCCTCACCAGTGCTGCCGCTGTCAGTTCCTTGGCGCAGCCGGTGGCTCGCCGAGGATGCCTCGTCTCCGATGAAGGCGCTATTCAAGACCCGGCCATTCGATACGCGGAAAAGACTGTTCGCCGTCAGAACTTCCCCAGCAACTTCACTGTGGACGTCAATTTTCATCTTGCCAGCACGGAGGAAGAAGCGGACCTGATCACAGACGAGATCGTCGACGCGCAGTGGAAGGTTCTCCACGAGGCGTTCGCTAGGTACGACATCAACCTTGTGCTCAACTCGACTGAGCGTACGGTCGACAACCTGACCGGTTCTGCTTTCCTCATCAACGAGGGACCCGACAAGGGTTGGGTCTATCACGAGGAAGAGTACAATACGTATTTGAAGGCCACTCGCAAGGGTGGTTACGATGCTTTGAACCTGTACTTCTTCAGCAGTTACTCGCCGGGTGCTACAGGCTACTGCCAGTGGCCTACGCCTCTCGCCGAAACCGACGAGTTGACCTTCTGGAAGGATTCGTGCCAGCTGAGCGCAATGACTATGCCAGGCTTCACCGCTGAGCAGGGCGCCTTCGAGTCATGGAACCTCGGCCATCTTGCGGTTCACGAGAGTGGCCATTGGTTCGGTCTGAACCACACCTTCGCTGGCGGCTGCTCAGAGCCTGGTGACTTCGTGTCAGATACGCCAGCGCAGCTCACCCAGATCTTTGGCTGTCCTGAGGGTTCCGACTCTTGCCCAAGCCAACCCGGTTTGGACCCAATTCACAACTACATGGGTTACACTGATGATGCTTGGTAAAACTGCTCCCGTTCTGATGGCGCCATGAATTTTTCACTGACCTATTCAACCAGCACGAACGAGTTCACTCCCGGACAGAAGGACCGCATGTTCTCAACCTTCTTCAACTTCCGTAGGAAGTAAGCACAACAAAGCCACAGACGACAAGCGTGGATGCCTCAAGAAATGTGAGGCAGAAAGATGGTAGAGGCGAGATTAATTAAATGAGAAGACTTGACTTTCGGGTGATACTTCATTTTGAAACAAACGCAAAACAGGCCTATTGTCTGGTGTCTGCACGTGTGAGAAAAACCAAAGTAGGATGGTTCAATCGCCATGTCTTGAAGATGCATCCCAAAGCGAACCGCCCATCTCCAGGCTTTGGTTTGGGTCTTAGATAAATCCAAGGGGGATGTCTTGTATGACGTTGACAGGAGGTCTGTCTCATAGAACTGCCCTGGGCTGTTGCCTTCTCTTTCATTGTCAACTTGGGCGTTTCGGACTCGGACAGCCCTGAATCAGGTATGCATATATTACCGCCGACATCACCGCCACGCGCAGCCATTGCCTCTGAAGCTGGATTCAGCCATCTGAGTTGCCTTTGGTAGTGTGTGACTGCAGCGCCGCATCTCGTCAACATCACGAAGTTCCACTAACAGACGGGAATCAGTGCACGCCGCGACAACTGGGTCTTCACCTTGCCTACGTCTTTTTTACCCTTTTCTCAACGCTTGGCTCACACTTCTCGCCATTCTTTCTCGGGCACAGCTACTTGACTCTCGAAGGAAGGTAGCTCCTGCCATCCGTTGAGGGACAGACGGAAGGGCCGCACCTGCACAAATATCGACGCTGCAAGTCAAGCAGGCGCCTTCCGACTGCCTGCGACCATTTTCTACCTACTTCAGCGACGACACGCCTCCGGGCTGACTTCTTCTCCCCAACATCAACAACCACTTTCTCACGACAGCCAGCATCAAGACTCTCGGTGCAGGACTGCCACCTCTTCTCTCTTCCACTCGTTGCCGAGACGTGCAACTTCAACTCCAACGCTGGGCCAAATACACACCACGACCAACGAAATGGAACGCTCGCCACCGCAGCCCAGGGACTGGACTACGTCCTCCGCACCCATACCTCCCCCGTGGCTCGATGCGACAGATTTGCCCAGGCTATCTCAGCTTGGTGCGCCACGACGTACGACCCGACTGGACCAGCTTGCAGGCAGAAGCTTCGACCTAGATCCCGAACCTTTCCAGCCGCAACCATCGAGCGACGTGATGCCCAGTTACGGGCAACCCAAGAGAGAGCGGGATCTCCAGGATGGCGATGAAGAGTCTCCCGTTGATACTCCATCCTCCAAGCGACGTCGTCGTGTGATCTGCAAACAGGGTGTTCGAACTGCCTCGATTCAAACAACCTTTCGACGTCTTCCTGATGCTCGCATTGCAGCCTTGGCCAGGAGCATATCCCAGGAAGATTTCTCCCACTTGCAAGCTCTCGTTCAGAATCGTGGCACAAATCCTCCACCACAGTCTCGCATTCCCTTCCCCGCTCCCAATCCTCTCCTTGGCCGACACCCTGCAGTTGATACAAATCATGCGTCGGAAAATGAGGACAGCGAGGTGGAATTCATCGGTTCGCGGTCTGCTATCGACAGCATGGCCGATTCTCCGGCCCGTATGCCTCCAGCAACTCCCCAACCTCGGCCAAACGCACCGACTCAGCCGGCCTTGCAAGCATTGTCGTCTGCGCCAGTACCTGCCCCCTTCTCGAGCCCATTCCTACAGGCTTTCAATTCTTCGCCTTTGCCAGCGCCCTTGTCAGAGTCTTTTGATTCTTCGCCCTTGCCAACGCATTTGCCGGCGCCTCCGCCAGCGTCCCGGCTCGATCGTCAGCGTCAAGATTCCCCCAGTCTTCGAATTCCCCGTTACGCAGCCGAGGTCGAGAACGTTGCCACCCGCAATGATAGGCCTAACATCATGGCAGCCGCACAGCTTCCTCCCATCGCAAGCCAAAACAATGAAGACGTCCGGTTTTCCACGGTTTTGAGCATCACGCAGTCGCTCTCGGTCCTCGATCAGATCATGCCGACCCATTGGGTCCGTCGAGGCATCACCCTCCACGAGGACTTGCGCTCGTGGCTTACAACCGATATGCAACGACCTCTTGCCGGCAACAGCGATGCCCTTCGGAATTGTGCATGCGCCGTTGACATTCCGAAGAAGTTCTATTTTGCCGGATGCCGCCATGTAAGTCATGCGCAACCGGTTTCAGTCTAAATCATGACTTTGAAAATGACCTAATCTTGTCTTGTTAGATGGCTTGTGGCGACTGCGCTCGCAAGTCTGGCCGATGTTGTGATCGCGACCAGAGCATGGTACTCTGCTATCCTCCTGAAGGCGCCGAGTGTCCCATCTGCGAGGATGTCAACCCCATCTTGATCTTCAAGTGCGGTAAGTCGCAAACATTTCTACCAACTCGGATAACACCGTTGACTCCAACCACTACTCACAGGCCACACCATGTGCCAGCCTTGCTATCTTCAGCTTGCCAGCCAGCCAGGAAACACGCTGTGTCCCCAATGCCGGGCTGACTTGGGTTATGGGGCGATCGCCAGGTTTAATCCTGCGTAAACAGGCTGGAACGTACGTGGGGTAAGAACAAGGCACTGCTAGTAGAGATCATTGGGGCGGAGAAGCTGCGCACTACGCAAAGGGACGGGGGCTTTCTGAACGATGAAAATTTCATGAGAAGTTCGGAGAGAACGCAATGCATGAATTGCGCTTATCTTTATCATTTAACAGCGGGAGTTGATGCCGGCGGGCATTTCGCGCAGCGTTTGTGACGTGGTAGGCAGCCAGTCACAGTCAAAGTCAAAGACACCATCAGCGTTTGGAGCATAGAAATAGAAGCTCGATATGGACACATCAGATTCCTAGAGCTGCAGTAACACAATAAATTCCATTGCAACTCCAGTTGTTTCTCTTCGAAGCAAGATATTCACATACCCGTCCTGAACCTCACTTGAGACGGCTGCTTAAGTAGGTTTTCGGTGTAATTTGATGAGGTTAGCTTTGGTTGGATCTTGATCCATGTTACGGGGCGGTAACCGCATATTAAAAGATGAACTTAACCTAAGGGAGGTAAAACAAACTGGAAAGAACAAATGGCCGTCCATTCGCTTTACTGGTGCCTAGCTCACCTGAAAAACCAATGCTGTTGGTTGGCACTTGTAAGCGCCCAACCGCGCATCAACCCCGTCATACCCCCCACCAGGCCTCCGCGGATTTGCATGGCGGGAGAAACTTATTGTCGAGAAATTTGAGAACCCCCCGAGCAAAAGGTTACTCTCTCAGCCGATATCTTGGTCTCCTTTAAGCATCGGAGGATGCTCAGCATACCTCTTCTTCTGTCGATATGCCCTTCAAAGGCAATAAATTTAGCGTCAATCGCATATGAATGAATTCAGTGCCGCTTCAAGCCCATGTGGCCCCCACACTTGAGTCTCGTCTAGCCGCCTCTGAGTGGCCCAATTGTCAGCGCCAAGGAGAGTGTGGTGTGAAGTCAGCAATGTTAGCTGCATGCGTTGGTCTCTTGAACGGCCATGCCGGTCCAGCTACGGCAGGATTGCGTGAAAGCACAGAATGTGGGAATGCGATGTACCGCCCTTGGCTTTCCCATCCACTCACAGATCTCTTCTTCTGCAGATTGTCAGCGCATAGGTGCCGCGTGACTCTTGACTGCATGTGAGGCGTAAGACGGTCCGCGTATTTTAATACTTACTTGCTTGCATGCTTAAAAAAGTCCGTACCTCTCTTGTCGGTGAGCATGACAACGTTGGAGATTCGTGCGATAGCCTGCTCTGTGCAGGACCTCGAGGAAACTTGATGATGGGCGACTTGCCAGCGGTGAGGCCCGACACGATGCCCGACATCAGCGGTTAACGTGTGTTGTCGACAGCCAATTCAAAGCGACAAAGCGGTACCTGACATCGAAGATCATCCTTCCACGGTCGCCTGCTCAACCGCCGACCGCCAGAGACAAGCTCGAGACACCACGTCGGGCGACTTGATTCAGTTGCCTCAAGGGGCAGCGCCCAACAGAAGCATACCAAACGTCCCGGCATCCAAGTGCAAGCGTCCTCCATTTCTTCGAAGCCTTGCATATCGGTCAGCCGATTCTCTGCTGGAGGATTCACCGAGATATGGCTCCCGGAGTTTTGAATCATTCATGAGTAAACAGAGCAAGAGTAGTGGGAGAGTGAACAAGACTCATGCTGCAACAAGAAGGCGCCCGAGCTCACTGAGAGACCCGGCAGCCAAGGTGGTGTTAGGCGACTTGACAGATCGAATGCTGAGCCTTGAGGTGGACTCTGGGACAAGGCACAGCATCAACACAGCTGCTGCAGAGAAAAGAATCTCAAACACAGCAATTGAAAAAGCTCGGGATGATCACTAAACCTTTTGTCGTATTAATGAGCATATCGAGTTGGGCTACTCCGGAGTTGTTTCCGATTCGTGCGTAACAAGGGAATTGCCCCGGCATCCAATGGCAGAGGTATTAATTGCTCCAAACCCACAGCTACCGATGGGCCTACGTAGTGCGTTGACCGGCGGAAGAGAAGAGGAACTAGCAATGTTGAGACTTAAAGCCACGGATCAATTTTACGGCTCCCACCCAAGCGATTCTGCAAGTTGGTATGTAACCGAATTGATTCTATTGACCGAGTCATCTACGTAGCAGTTTCGACAATATTCTGGGCATTTGATCGCCCGATTACGACTCGTCCGGAATCGGCCTGTGGCGACGATAGCCGAAACGGCGTTACGGAGCCATGTAACCCAAGCTTTGGCTTCCACCTTACGCTTGGACTCCTCCATCTCTCTCAACCTCATCCACAATTTCAATGACCTGCTCCACGAATTTGTCAACCTCGGTGATGAAGGCAGAGTGGCCACCGGGGTTGCGAAGCACTCTCTTGAGCGTCGGTATCGTGGCAATAATCTGCTCTTGTGTCGTGGGAGGAATTGTCTGGTCCTTTTCGCAAAAGATGTAGTATGCCGGAACTGTCAGCTCGTCCAGGCCAACGGAAGCGCCGCCGAAGAGTGCTTCCTGGGACTGGGGCAACAAAGCCGCCATGCACTTGTCCGCCAGCTCGTCGGGCATATCAGGTCCGTAGAAAGCTGCCTTGGCCTTGGAGTTTGCCGTGACGAGACCGTCAGCAACATCGATAATGTCTAATCCGGGAGGCAAAACGCTGAGGGCGCTGGCTCCCTTCGTAGGAGGCATGTTGGCAGTCACATAGACAATCGTGCGGATGCCACCCTTCTTCGATTGTGCGGCTCTCTCGGCTACCGAGTAGCCCTTTGACGCGATGGTCAATGGTGTTCCGCCGTAAGAGTGTGCAAGGGCGAGGAACTCTTTGCCCTCGCCGAGGTAGGGGTCGAGATCGGTCTGAATCTTGCGCGCATCGTCATCCAGTGTGACTTTTGGGTCATTGCCAACACTAGGGAGGTCAACTCCAATGATGGGGGAGAAACCGGCGGCCTCAAGTTGGGCTTTGGCTAAGTCGAAACAGGAGGACTTGTGGAAGCCACCGTGAACGAAGACAATGCCCAGTGACCTGGGAGCTCTAACAGCGGGCATGATTGGCGATTCTTTTGGCGTTGCTATGCGAAAGGTTGGGTTGGAAAACTGTAAATCTCGTTTGTTGTGATCAGACCCTAGCGATCTCACGAGTGAAGGCGCTGGGACTTTGTATTGAGGGCAGACGATCCTTTATCGAGTGCGAGTCTCTCGCGTTTGCGGGGCTTTGCGACAGTCGAGGATGCAACAAGTGGCCTATTGTGGGAACTATTGTGAAGCTCAATGTTACTCTGCATCCCGATCTTCTTGCTGGGCTCCCCGGCATCCGGTTCTTCGGAAGGTGGAGGCGGATTCAAATTGGACGTCTTGTATTCGAGCGAACAGAACTCCAACCAACAGTTTTGTGGCTGAGCGAGTCATGGGCTCCCTACGTTGTCGGAAGGATCTTAGCGGGTGCAATTTACTGGCCGTGCTGATTGATTGGGTGGAGTCTGTGTGGGTGTTCATGAGGGTCAATCGTGGAGCCCAGCGGCCGAGATGAGCACATACTCACTCTACTTCTGCTGTTAATGTTCGTGGGATGTATCCGTACAACAACTTATGACAATGGAGGGATCACGTTTCCTGCAAGTGTGACGACTCATGCAAGGTACGGCGTCCAACTACGGTTCCCTGTCTGTCCGTATGAAGAACTGTTGCAGAAGATTCCACCTTCGACTGCCGGGTTAAAACCCATGTTTTCGCTTGAGTTATATGAAAGGGCTGGCTGCATCTCTCTAGGAAGTCTAGCTTCGGAGTATTTTGCTCCTTCCCAATCTTTTCTTGACCCTCCAATGTCTTCAAGCAGCTGAAGTTCATCATGGACAACGTGACGTACTCTTCGGAAAGCAGTGTTGCCTCTATTCTGATTGTTCCACATGCGGTCTTCAGCGTGATTGCAACCCTTCTGGTCGGGCTGCGGATCTATTCTGCCCGCGTAGTTACCAAATCGTCATGGACGTTTGACGAACATGTTGCCATTGCGGCGTTGGTATGTTCACAGTCCCTCTGCACTAAACCGTCTCGACCTTAAACTGACTCTTTCGCTACCAAGATTGCAAACCACATCATGCTAATCAGCGAAGGCGTGGGTACGTGATCTTTACTCTGCAATTTCCAAACGAATTTCGGCACTGAATACTGATTCTCGGACCCAGCGGTGAACTACGGGCTTGTGTAAGGGGCTGGCCCCTAGGCTTGTTCAACGTAGAGGTGCCGTCGATTGACTATTCTAAGCTGAAGAAGGAGGAAAGGACTTTACAGGGATAGGCGCCTAGCAGCAGTGATGCAGACCGGGGCTAGGCGGTGTGCTACAGCAGAATAGTGGATCCGGCGGAGCCGGATCTCGGTAGCTGCTCCGGCAAAGCCGGAGATCTCGGCCGGGCTCTAGCCCGTGACAGCTTGGAACAGAAATGACCAAGATCTTGACAGAATTCCCTGGCGGAGTATCTGCCTTTCTTAAGGTATTCCATACGTCTGCTGGCGCAACTCAGTCTTCTGACTTTAAAGTGTATTCTCTCCATTGAGATAGCATACGGAATTGCATGTCCTTTATCGAAACTGGCTGTACTTACCATGTTCTACCGTATCTTCTCGGCTTCCAAGATCTTGCGGTACTGCGTTTGGGCAATCGCTTTCGGACTCATTGGTTGGGGAGTTGCCGTGGTCGGTGTCAGTAGTTAGTACTCCGAAAACCGGTTGAGAACGAAGTGATCTTCAGTTTACTGATCTACTACTGCTCCAGTCTTTTCCTTTACACCAATCGCGAGGTTTTGGGACCAAACGATCCCTGGTACGTGCATCGATTCGAGCAAATTCTACATTGGCATCACCGTACCAAACATCATCTTCGACATTCTCACGGTAGCTGTTCCGATCCATGAAGTCTGGAGACTACAAATGGGGCGTGAAAAGAAGCTCGCCATCACAGGCATCTTCCTTCTTGGTGGCAGGTATGATCCCAGACTATGCGTCATTTGTGATGGATGCAAGCTAACGCGGTTACCCACAGCGTCGTCCTTGCCTCGATTGCCCGACTAGTCCTCTTTATCATCTACCGACCTGGAGAAGGAGCAACTGGAAACAACATCAGTCAGACCGTAATCATTCCTCATGCGGCCTCTGCAATCGAAACATGCCTTGCCATCATTGGCGCGTGCCTCCCGCCCTGTGCCCCCCTCTTCCGTCGCTTTCTCGGTGGCGTGGTCAGCGTCGTGAGTTCCGGAGACCGATACAATTCGAGGCCCAGCGGAGCGGCCAAGTCCGGTAACTCGAAAAACTTCAACACGCTCGTAACGATTGGAAAGGTTTCCAATCGTGGCGCGGGACACCGCAAAGGCTCCAACGACGATGACCTCGATGGTTCTTTTGAACGGCTCGGAGACGGAAATAGTTTGCAAGGATCCACCGACGAGTTGTACGTGAATGACGAAAACTCGGGGTCCCGCAGGGATCTTGGCGCAGAAGATGGAATACACGTGAAAAGAGAAGTTCACGTGGAGAGGAGCGGGAAGGTAGCGTCACAAGACGTCAGGGAATGGGTCACTGGCGACATTCCGCTGGAGAGAATAACGGATCGTGAAAAGAAATCTGGACTTAGATAGATCATTGTAATCATTGTTGTTCTGGCCAACTTTGATATGCTGTGAATGGTCTTCAGTGACTAGCGCCAGCCGTCATGCCCTACACACTCAATGCGTTGGTCTGTTCCTAGCCTTTGCCGGAAATGATACGGCCCCTCTATCCGACACATGAGACGGTGTTCCGGGTGCATGGTAAGCTAAACACGCCGGGCCCGACGATCAGTGGGATTCGTATGGGTGCCCCACGGGATTATCATGTTATCATATTGGGCTGGTAACCAGCCAGCTTCCGTCGGCCGTCAGTTCCATCATTGGTCATGACTTGCAGACGAAGGGTAGCTATAGTGTGAGAAAGCGTGGTCAGGACCCGGCTCGATTACAACCGCAATGTTTGCTTTACCAATCAATTGCTCAGCGGACCCTTTCCTAATTTGGAAAACTTGGCTTTCCGAGGGATTGTTTGCCAAACTGAGTCACCAGAGTCCAGAATTCCCCAGTGCTTGCACCTCGGGCAAGCAGTGGCGAGTGCTGTCGGCCTGAAACTGGAGCATTACCCTCACTTGGCGAAATGTGTCAAGGTTAGCCTCTGAAAATTCAAGCTTGGTCCCGCAACTGGAGCCTTTTCTGTTGGCTGCTTATTATTTGAAAACGTATTATTTGCCATGAGCAGCTAGCTTGCGGATCAAGCTATGCTTCGCCGCCTGGTTTGTCAACAAAGTATTCGGCCCAGCGTTTTGCCAAGTCTTCAACTCAGCGTAGAGCTCAGATTGCCCACTTGTATATGGGTGAACCAAGTTTGATTTTCGCACAACCATACATGTTTTCTTCATGTCAACTTCAAAAATCCAATCTTTTGCCACAGTTGTGTTGCACTGGTATTACCCGTCCAAAGACCCCACGTCAACTTGATTCGTACGTTTCAAGCCATACGCCATGTCAGCCGCACTGAAATTCGAAAAGCTGCAGCGGGAAAACGGATAAAAAAACACAATATTCTTTGTTCAAAGTCTATGGAAAGGATTCCTGCAAGGTCTTTAGATGTCGGGATCTCCAGCTGAGTGGGGGTGGCTGATCTTGCGCCGCACTCCTTCATGCACATGATAGAAAGTCGCATCGGCAGGGTAGATAATGACGATCCCAGAAGAAAAGCCGGTTTATGTGCGTCTCTTTTTTAAGGTGCAAGGCATGCCTGCGGCGTGTGCCGCACATTCCTACTCCTCAGGTGAGACGGCGCCGCCGTTGGAGGCGGGGTCTTAACCAACACAATTTTGGCCCAGAACCCCTGTCAACAACTACAAAACGGGAATATGCTCGAGATAAGCGCAGGCATCTTGCAGCGCGCACTTCCAACCATGATGTGTTGGTTTCGTTCGTTGGTTTCTCTCGGCTCAGTCGTGGCATACCGAGCTGATTGTCGACCGGCGGCGTGTCGACTTATTCTGCACGAAAACACGGTAACATTTAGTAAACCCACCATCTCGATATCCTGTCACTGTCAGAACACCACACCAGTTCGAATCACTCTAGCGGTGTAAGATGGAAGACACAAATGATCCATTCAAAACGGATAAATGTCGCACAACGGGAACTAGAATTGTCGGCAGAGGTGCTTTACGGCCGTTGTTACGGCCGATGGTTTGTTGCTTGTTTGCTACAGAATGGGTGCCCGGCTTCTGGATATGATTGACCGGGAGTCCGTGTTGGACCTGTTGGCCGTGTTGGCGCAACCGCCCGTTGGAACCTCGACAACTGCCAAGTGCCAACCACGGCGCAGTCCATAGGCAAGCGGCCAGCATAGCAGGGATCTGAATTTACGTGTCCTATGCAGAAGGGGTCACCGGCAAGCCACCCGAAAAGCTAGTGGCCACGAGAGGACCCGAGAGCCCGCAGCTCGTGCCGTGATAGCTGCACGACCCTCAGATCCGGCTCGGCGTTGATGCCATATCACACGCGACGTTCGAAATCCATGTGACACACTGCAGCCGCTGCCCATCACTTCAGTCTTGTGTCTACAGGAGGGACTGTGCGACCGATCTGACTGGAAGTGCTCCAAGGCTGCCGATCGACCTGAATCTACACCCGAAAGGGGCAAAGGATGTATTGGGGGGAATTTTCGATGTTAACTCTGACATTCCATACGACGCGTCACCAAATTGGCAGCCAATTGCTGGCCACATGCGCTGGCATTTAGCTTGCCGCGCCACACAGCAAGGTGCAGAGGAGCCCCCAACGTCCGCAGAGCCTCACAGCCCTCACAGCACTCGTGAGGGTGGCATCGGGCGCTTACAACTTTTGCAGGTGTATTTGCATAGAGGGCAAGGGGGCATGAGTGATTGCGGGGCGGAAGGACCAATGCAATTATCCCTGAATGATCGGTACGAAGCAGCCGGGAGTGACCGAGGGAAAGTGAACGAGTCAAGCTAATGAGATTATCCTTCATTCAAGGTTCCATACTGTTGGACCCGAATGCCTTCGCACAATCAACACCATGGGTTGTTGTCATTGTCTCGATCCCAGCCGACGAGAATCTCACTTTTGGGGGTCGAGGGATGAGCCACTGATTGTGGACGACATATATCCTAATTCGGGGTGTAGCTCCGGTTGAGTCATGGGTACTGGTTGGTCCAATGCATGGTGATGTCTTTTCCAAGGTACAAAGAGACTTGGCAGCCCAATTATACGGACAGGCATGCCAGCGCCATCTGCATCCAAGTGGCATGTGCGTTTGGCTTCGAGTTACTTTCGGGCCCCCAATCACAGCAAACGCAAATGAAGGTCAGATTATCAGGATGGGTAGGAAGAGGCCGTGTTTGCCCTGTTGCTTCTTATTTCGGACGGGCTTGGCGGCCTGCCGTGTATTGTATATTTAAAAGGATTGCAGAGACGCTGTGTCACAGCTGCTCGTGCGAAATGCCTGGCAAGTTGGGTCTTTCTCGTCATCAATCGAACAACTGAATTTTCAACAATAGCAACATGCTTTCTCAATACATTGCCTCGCATTTTAGAGGCAGTCCTGCTCTTGACCATGTTGCTAGTCAATTACTGGGACGCTTCCTTGGTCACAGTCTGCTTCTTGCCGTTCCTTTAGTCTTCACATACCTCCTGTATTCCTCGCTCAGCCGGAAAGACCTGCGGGCGAAGTACAGAGGTGAACGCAACATCATCAAGTTTCCTACGAGTCTTTCCTTCATTACGGATCCACTGTCCTTGGCCTTCGCTACGGAAAGCTTCCTCCGTCGGCTTCAGTATGTTTATCTCTCGAAGCTTTGATCAAACCCCCTTTTCTAATTACTTCCGAAGAGACGGGTGTCGCCAGGTTTTCCCTGTATCTCTGCCTGGGAGAAGCCTGAGTATAGCTCTACCTGGAGAGGGCACACGGGCATTGTTCCGACAATCAAAGGAGCATGTTCCAGTTCCTGGACTGTTTGACGCTCTGACCGTTTTCTTTGGCTTGACGGCCAAGGATCACGCCGTGTTCGATCACGGTCATGTCACCAGGTTTGAACTACGCGACAGCGAAGGGCACCGAACCAATCACGTCGACCCATCGCGGAGAATCATTGAACATCAACGAAGGGACTTCACTTCATTTCTCAATGGTGATAGTCTGAAGGTCATCATGAAGAGATTCGAGAAGAACTTCTGCCACGAACTTCAAAGACAACTTGTCGATGCTCAAACTACCCATATGCCGGATCTCTACACACTCATAAGAGACTCCATCTTCAAAGCCGAGGTTGAAGCTCTCTACGGGGAGATGATTTTCAAGATTTGCCCTTCATTCTGTGAAGATTTTTGGGACTTCTACGACGCGTTTCCTGTCATCTCCCGCCAACTCCCGAGGTGGCTGTTTCCGACAAAGTATCAGAAGAGAGACAGGATGCTACGAAATCTCCACAACTGGCGCATTCAATGTAAGGCTAAGCTTGATTCGTCAGATGAAAGTTCGCTCGGCTGTGGCGAGTATGAGCCAGTCTGGGGTACTCACTACATCCGAAGAATGGTACAGCGACACGAAAAGCTTGGGTTCTCGGATGATGGCATTGCATCAGCTCTCCTGGGTTATCTATTTGTGTGAGTCTCTTATGTTTGCTTCTGGTCTCTTGTCACCTTCTTATCGGACTCATAGGACAACCGCAAACACAATACCGGCGGCAGCATGGATGATTTTGCACACCCTTTTAGACGAGTCACTCACGTATCGCATGCGTAATGAACTTTCATTGGTCCAACCTGCTCATCTGGATCTTTCAACTCTGGGGAGCGCTCCCCTCCTCAACTCCGTCTATCGGGAGACACTTAGACTCCACGTTGCTGGTGCTGCAGGCCGTACCGCTCCTCAAACTGGATTCGGTTCACATCAGGCTGGGACTGTTACAATGACAGCAAGCTGGCTTGGTGGACTTGACACAACATTTTGGAACGAAGGGGGTGTTGTTGACGGCGTACCGACCCATCCTGTTGACTCCTTCTGGGCTGAGCGGTTTCTGGATTATCCCGATGACCCCGGCAGCGGACCTCTTCGCAAAGCAGATTTGTACAAACTGGCTGCTCAATTGCCGATCACCTCCGGCACGAAGACGACAGAAGATGACTCAAGAGCAACGCTAAGCACAAGTGGTCTGCGGGGACATTGGTTCCCTTTCGGGGGCGGCGCGTGGAGATGCCCTGGTGAGACCCTAGCTAAAAACACCATTTTGGCCTCGGTCTGGTTATTGCTGCGGGACTTTGATTTCCGTGTTACTGATCGTACAGCCGCGTCAAAAGTAGTACTGGAGCCACGGCATAGGACCCTGCCTTTCGGGACACACGCATTTAGTCGGCCAGTTCCGGTTAGCATTATAAGACGAGAACCCTACATAGATCAGATCTGAACACTATCTTCTTGTTACATTATCTGTTAGTATATGGGATCCAGACGTTGTCTTTGTGTCCTTCAGTTGAACTTAGTGCAATCATTGATGTAAATCGTCAACAATCACCCCGTGTGTCTCTCTGTGAAAGCTGCATACTTCACGCCGATCAAGCACGACTAGATCTGATAATATTGAAAGCTTTTGCACTTTGGTCCCATCAAGGTATGTCAATTTCTTTCTATCGGCAGTTCATAAGACGTCCATTTCAGTGAAGCTGCTCTCTTTTCTCGTTTTTTCTCCGCAACAACCGACTACCCCCTCTGGGTATGCAGTTTCGGGCTTAAAACAATTCCGGACTCAGCTATAATCATGAGCGAATGGTCGACAGTTCAACGTCTGATGCTTGGAAGCAGGCGCAATCTCAAGCCTCGAGTGGAAGTCGTGGAACATCGACATCCACTCAAGCGGGGATCAATCTGGTCGGTTAGCTCAGTTGGTCAGAGCGTGGTACTAATATGTCATCCAACATGTTAAGTAATGCCAAGGTCATGAGTTCAAGCCTCATACTGATCATCGCTGTTTCTTTTTGAGGATTGTTACAACCTTCCTAGTCCTCACGATGTTGAGTTGCATGACGACGCGTTCTGACGTAACTATGTTTAGCCAAGAATCTTATCATGAGACTAGTGTTAATGTATGGAACTGTTTTGACTGCGCCGATGACGATTGCCGGAAGATCATTTTGTTTTCCGGCCCGAGAAAGGATTTTGAGCTGGGTGACGGGGTGCAGTCTCCGCATCCGGAGCGAGGTCAAAAATCGTCGGAGAACAAAGGACAGGGTCTAGAGTCTAGACCAATTGCGCTCGGCGACCTCGAGGGGTAAAACTTGTCTTGGTACGACTTGCTCCACTGGCAGCTGAGGGGAGTACAGTCTAGCCAGTTTAAATTGGATCTCAGTGGGCTTCAGCTTCTCAGCTGAACACTGACTGCCCGTTGACCCCATCCTGCCAATGCATCCTGATATCTTGACTGTCATGGGCTCGTGAAAGTCTTGCTCCAGCGACTGGCAAAATATTCAACCATGTACGGAAATTATGTTTCCTCGCTGAAAGAACTCTACACTTTAACTGCAGGTGCTTCCTGGCGGTGGAAACGGGACGGTTCGCAATTCAGGGTTCTCTTGAACTAATGTGTCTCGGCTGGCGGCCCCCCACTTCCGGCGCCGGAACTGTATGTCTTTTGCCCGGCAATGCCTCGAAGGGGAAAGCCTAGACTGGCTCCCCAACCGGCTGGATTATATGCTTTGATCGTGGTATGCCGCGGCGGAGCACCCGGTTGGACTCGATGCCTGCAGCTGCTTCCCGTGACTCGGCATCCGCGGAGTTGAGGCGAGGACCGACGAGACTACCGGCCAATGAGGTCGAGGACTAGTCACCCTCACGCCCACTACTTCACAGATGAAAAGCCGTTGATACGGGAGTTTGGTCAACACTTGATGGGAAGTCGTCGCTGTCAAGCTTGTCGCACGTCCGTGTCTATTCGCATCGAATGAGATCTGCACTTGGGCATAGGATCGGCAGTTGATGTCTGAAGCCGGAAGCGAAGTAGAGCCACTGATTACAGTGTCATATGTGGAATCACTTGGTAACACGCACTCCATGGGCCGGCACGTTGCCATTCACATGAGCTGACGTGGCGAACGACGCAAGCTTTATGAAGCCATTGTCCAAATGAGAGCTCATGATGTTCGGAGAAGGTCACAAAAAGTTACACAATGAACAAAAGACTTTCCTCTATGGCCGCGGCCGCGTCAGCAGAGGCTGTTTCTAGCGTCTCCGTAGTACGCTTCAACGAGGACTTCGCCTGCTAGCCACTCGGGCGATGAGGGGCTGCGGATGGTCCCGCGACTTAGAACTTATGTGAGGCTTGAATCGGTGCAGCTTAGCTCGTCCATATTCTTGGGGAAGCAGCTAGATGCTGCCACTGCTGGACCCTGAAAGCCGACAGACTTGATATTCGATATCTTGATCATAAAGTTTGTCTGTCATGCTCGCAGCAGCAACCATGGTTTGCAAATGAATGCTAAGCATTCGCTCCCGCGAGTATCAGAATCACTGCAGGAATATATCGATGACGTGTGTTGCGCGAGTTTGGATGTGTATGTTCCACAGCTGAGACGCGGAGCATTAGCCTAGACAGCACGTTGCACATGCATTGGTGCTGACTGGTCGGAGACTTGACAAACTAGGAAATACTGCTGTGCCGACGGTCAAATTTCAGTTAACCCTACTCTATCATCTTGGGCGGTCAGGTTTGCGGTGTTGCCGGGCGCTTAGCTTGGCGCGGCTCCCGAAACGCCCCATGATCCGTCTGCGAGACGCTCGTGGGATGGGGTTGGCATGTTCAGATCCTCCGAACCTCGGCGTGCATTCCTCCGCGCATCAGCTGTCAACAATCATCAAAGATTAGCGTTATCGCCAGTCGTAAGAATGCACGTCGTTGAATATCGCCAAGTGCGAATAAGGCCGCCAAAGGTTTGACGCGTCGACGTCGCACCAAAGCTGGAGAGCTTCCCTCAGCTAGTTAGGACCAGTGGATGTCGATCAAAACGAAATGGGTATCACAGTGGAGCTGGCGTTGCACAAATTATCATCGGCGACTTCCTACTTGGCAAATAAGGTTATTGATGTCCAGAGCTTATTGCCAAGAGAGGGGGAAATGACGGGGAAACAGGATTGCATTTCTACGCCCCTTACATACCAATGAAATCAAAGACATCTCTCTTTTGAAACTGGCGAATATGATACTGCGCTGACTATGCAGCCACTGACGGGCGATAAGAACAGCTGGAATGCATATGTCTGGGCGATCAGGGGTAATTGGACTCTTCCGACGGAGGCGCGCTGAAGTTCTCTGGGCTTGCAGCATCTTGATCATGAATGACCGCAAACACTGTGGTTGCGTGGTTTTACCGCGTAGTTCTGGGCCATGTCTAGGGGACAAAATCCCTCAAGTCTTCCAAAAGCGACGAAAGGTGTTTCGCATATTCAACAAAGAGCTCGTGGGCTAGACGGGGTGAGGCTGAGGGGGCTTGACTGCCGTCCTGCCGCACCAAAGCGAGACACTCTGTCTTACTGTTTAATTACCTGATGTCGTGGCTTAAGCATCAAAGAATGGGCAATGGTCTCGAATGAGATGGGGACGAAAACGGCAAGAATACCGGCCCTTCTTAGAGAATTGGGAGGGCAATGGGGAAACGTGGAATGATATATATGACAGCTGGAACATCCACGATCAAGGGATTCTCTTCAGTTCTCCAACTCAGCTTTGCTACTCTCCCTTGACACATCGTGTCCATCATCCCAGTTATTTTACGGGTATTCTTCAACTTTGCATCTGGCAGGGACCATTTTCTTGTTCTTTCATTTTCTTTTCGGCATTTACCCGACTTTCGAATCCCGGAGATTAGATAATTCTATCCATCATGCGTTTCTCGACCAGTGCAACTCTCTCAGCGGCCCTGCTTGCTGCCAGCGTCACGGCCCAAGTCCCTGCTGTTGATGTCCAGAGTCTGCTCCCGGCAGCCGGCACTCCCGCCATCTTCGACAAGACCACGATCATCCGGTCGACTTCCATCCTCACCACCACGGTTAGGTTGGCCAACTCAACGGCATTTGCCAACTCGACCATGAGCAGAACATCCAGCACTAGATCCTCCAGCAGCAGAACAGCCTTCGCTACCTCTATAGCTTCGCCTATAACGATCCCATCTTCCAGCAGCAGGACAGCCTCCGCTACCTCTATAGCTTCGCCTACAACGATCCCAGGCATTACCGCCGACCAGCAGAAGGCCGTAGACCTTCACAATGAGGCCAGAAAGCTTGTTGGATGTTCACCTTTGACCTGGGACGCCGGTCTTGCCAACGACGCTCAGGTTTACGCCAAGACCCTCGCGAGCATCGACAAGCTACAGCACGACGTGAACAGAGGAAATGAGGGCGAGAACCTTTACTATCAGTATGGTAGCGGTAGCCCCCCGTATGCTGCCGCTACCACCTGGTGGCTCAACGAGAAGCAATACTACACCGGACAGGCCATCCCCTTGGATAGCTCCAACGGAAAGGTATTCTCAGACTATGGTCACTACAGTAAGTCACACCATTGAAGAATTAGTGTCATCTCAAAGAAGAGCAACTTGCTGACAGCACGCAGCCCAATGCGTCTGGAAGACAACCACCAAGGTTGGAATGGCTATTGCGCAGTCTGCCTCGGGTAAGACCTATGTGGTCGCTCGCTACTCACCCGCTGGTAACATGTAAGTCCCCGCCATCCATTTACCTCGGGAGTTCCACTAACCTGATTCAGTGTTGGCCAAAAACCCTACTAGTGCTGAGGGTGAGATTGTGTGAATGGGCGTTTGTGGAGGGAGATTGTGACTTGAGCCTTTATATCGGCCGATTCTCAGTACAAAATTTGGCGGCGTGTCTGACCAGCAGATTCTATTTCTAGACATAGATTTCTAGATAAATTTAGATATTAGACTTCACAATAGCTGCAATCATATCGGTGATCGTTCACGTCTCGTCAAGGTAATAGTCGTGGCAAGTACCAGGCGCGAAATGTTTAAGCTGGGATCAAGTCAATGTGGTATATAACGTATTGATTTCTCAAAAACAAGTGGAAACTACCTCGTGTCGACACTGTTGGTTAAGAAGGTTCCATCTGCTCCGAACTTGGCGGCGACAGCGAAAATCAAATTCCGTTCCATGGTTATCCCACAATATTCCATCTGAAAACATGCATCTGCGCAAAAAAAGACGACGTCGGGTTCTGGCCCGTGTCGGCACTCATAGAAGAATAAAAGCTCCGGTAAAGGATAACGTCTCGGGCACCCATAAAGCTGTTAATCCTGGACGTAATTAGTGGGGGACCTTTGGCATCCAGTCGCTGTCCTCGTCTGCCTGTTGCTTTCGATTCGGGAAGCCTGGCTGTCCAACTTGCCTCGCAGGAGCGACAGCCTTGCGTCACGCCTCAGTCTTCTAGGTCGCTTTCCGGACTGTTCCTCCCGCCGAGCCCAGTATTCGTCGATCAGATGGGCCGGAAGCAGGCTCGCTGGCTCCCATGTGTGCTTCGGATGTCCCACCCACTCGACCAAATACCGATCATCACCGGCTCGAGATGCCCTAAAGTCCATGATTTCGTGCACCAACCACAACTCATCGTTGTACATAAAGAGGTGCCTGCCCCCCTTGGAAGCCCAGTACTCAAAGACGGCAGATTTCGCGTCTTGATGGAGGCACTCCTCAGACTCCCATGTTGTCGAGTTATCTTCCCATTGAACGAGCATCTCGAAGGCGTCGGTGCCATTGGGAGTGTTGACCTTCCGATGGCTGGAGATGCTTTGAAACGCGTAGTAGTTTGAATTGTCTGGTGCGGTATCATCGTCATCAGTATTTGCGGAAAGGCGTGTTGAGACGACGAACAAGGCATACCTGCGGGGTGATCAATGGAAGGCTCTCTCAGCTGGGACTCGGGCGTCGACAAAGAGTCGGGCGTGGGAAGCGACAAAGCGCCGTTGCCACGAACCTTTGAGGGGGTATCCCACTTCATTTCCGCCGATTGCAGCTCGTGGTCGTGATCTCACGGTGTGTGGCATTGGTTGGGTTGCGGATGCGAGGTCTCAAGGGGAGATGTGCAGTGGAAGTTGAGATTGATCACGTCGTCGAAGAAACGACAAGACTGCATCCACTGTCATTGGGAAGCGGAAGGAATCCTCGGGATGGGATCCAAAGCAGTTGCATCTTGTAGTACCTACCTTACCTGGGTAGTCGCAGCTGGCCCTAGGAGGGGAGGTTCTCGTCTCGTTCCTGTCGGAATTCTCAGAATCTATTCCATTGTGTTATGGGAAGGAAGTATCCAGGCTACTGCCTTATGTATCAGGAGGAAGGTCCATCTTTGGGCAGGGCCAGTCTGGACTTTCCGGTATCTCTTCCCTTTCCCAGAAGCTTCCTTCGCCCAGTCCGGTGTCCCCCCCCCTGAAATCTTTGCTGCTAGAGAAGGTGTCGTCTCCGTCCAACCCATCATCAGAGCCTTGGTCTGAAAACAATGATTCTTTGGCTCGAGATTCCCGAGACAAGGAAACAGAAGCTGGTAATGTTCACACTGACCTCTGTTGGAGAGCGCATTCTCGTCCGGTGAATCCGGACATCGGGGCCGATGGACCTACCCTACCGTACCTAGGTACAGCGGCCTGGTTTTGCGGTTCGCCTGGAATGGACTAGCGCTGTCAGCCGTGGGGGTGTGCCTGTGTTTTGCCGATGATCCTCCGAGGGATTCTCGGGTTTTTGTCTAGCGCGTGCTCCTGGCGTCTTCATTCTCTCCCTCCCTCCCAGGGCCGCCCTGCCGATCTTGCGACCTTCGATTCCTCGGTCCTCGCACCTTTTTTCGGCCCCGGCCCCTTTGCAACCAAGGCAGAAGCCGTCGAGATGTCCGATGTACCCCGACCTCCGCTCCTCTTCGAAACGGCTTGACGGTCCTGCGCTCGTCGCGATTCACGCATGCCCCCAAATCCTCATCGAATCGATCTGCCCACCACGCCAACGAAACCATTCGACGCTCCTACCACGGCCCGCTTGAAGGGCTACAATCTTCGATCACGACAATAACCGGGACAGAGTCCACGTCGAGCTCTCGTCAGTTCGACAATAGTGTGCTGCGAAAGGATTCGGGATTCGTCGATTGTCGCATCGGCGGAGACGGCTTGCTGCACTGAATGTCGACACCGCCCTCTCCGCTGTTTCCGTAGAGCTGCCGTCGTGATCTGACTTGACCGAGTCCCCCGAACAGCCAATACTTTATATGCCAGCCTCGCAGGCTCGCCTTGTCCCTCTGTGACCTTCAGCTAAGGTAGTCGGGTGGCCTCTTAACCTACACCGATGTTTTCGTGGCTGCAAGAGATCTGATAAAAGACCTTCGCTTTACGCTTGAAACGAATACTGCTGCCAACCCGATGCACAGTATAATTGGAGAGACTTGCGAGGGGAGATTTTTCATGTGCATCCTCGTGGAAACCTTCACCTACACATACTCATACAGAACGATCCTTGCGATTTAAACCCCAAACTTGAACTCTCGGTACTTCTTCTGGTAGTAGAACGTCGCCGCTGCACCAGCAAATGTTAGGGCTAGTGGTATGGGTGCTTTTCCTCCGGTCTTGATGGCCCTGGAGGCGCCCAGCGCCAAGCAGCACGATGCTGTTTCCGAGAGCGAGTTCCGCGCCGTAGTCCTTGTTCTCCTTGAGGAGGTAACCTGGCCGAGCATTAACTCTTGCTCATCTGCTGTGACTGGAAACTCCACGACTTACCAGAGTACGCATAGGCAGCTCCGAGTCCAAGGCCCGCGATCAGCGACGGCTTGGACTGCGTCTTCAGGAAGCCGGCAGTGCCGCCGACGGCCACTGAACACCATGTTAGGCATGTGCACTGATGGCTGTGAGGGAGAGAACATCACTTACAGAGGCCAGCAAGGGTGAACGACGGGTGGTGAGCCATTGCGACAGTTTGCTTGATAGACTCGATGGGATGAACGTGAGAAGCGGCATCAAAGTCAAAAGCCGTTCATCCCGGCGGGAGCCGCTGAGGATTAGTAATAACCATAGCGGCAAAGCTTCGGCAATTTCGCCAACCTTGGCTTCCTGATGAACACGAAGCACAGAAGCGAGCTTGTTGGAACAACTTGACGAGCTACTCTATGCATTTTTTAAAGCGCCCTGAAGATCTCAAGTAATGTTCTCGAGGCACTTATGATGGGTTATTGATAGAGCTATCACCGGCTTTCTTACCTACCTACCTCATTCTACACCCATGGATCCTGCCACGACAACTCCGACTTTCCCCTTGACACCCACGCCTTAGGCTCCCAAGTCGCATCAGGTTCGTCTTTCGAGTCTGAGAAGCCATTTTGCGCGACCGGGAAAGAACAACTAATTCCCTTGCGAAGAAGGTCTGATGTTCTCCCAGCGTGATGCCATCATCGCGTTCGGGAGGCGCTCCCGGTCTGTAGCCTCTGTGGTGCGGGTCTTGGGCTGCACTAACGTCCCACACCCACTTCTGGGCACCCCCCACATTTGGGCACCCCAAAAATGCCTCACCGCCATGAATACCCGCCACCTTCAAACCTACACAACTTTATCAATCTTTACCCAATTGACTTCATTTTTGGTATATAGCTTTATAAGCATCAGATGCCCTCATATTCCGAAGATGACGTCCTACGGGCGCTTGCTGCTATCGCAAACGGTACATCTGTCAAAAAAGCTGCATTTAAGTATAGTATGCCGCATTCAACTCTACAGAATCAGATCAGAGGTGTACAGACGCGAGATATAGCGTTTTCTGATCTGCAAAAGCTTTCTCCAACCCAGGAAAGTCATCTGGCTGAATGGGTTCGAATCCAGGCTGCCCTAGGCCTTCCTCCAACCCATCAGCAACTCAAGGATTTTGCTGAACGCATCCTACAGATCCATAGAGACTCCCAGCCTCTTGGAAAGAACTGGGTACAGTCTTTTATTAAGAGAAACCCATCTGTAAAGGTCCAAAGAAGCAGAGCAATCAATTCCCAGCGTATCAATAGAGCTTCAACTAATATAATCAGGTAATAGTTCAAGCACCTTGCTATACCTGAGATCATAGCTATCAAGGCCTCCAATTAATACAATATAGATAAGACTAGTATTCTAGAAGGCAGAGGATCAAATAGGCTTATCCTTAGATCATCAGAAACTTGTTCTATCCGCAAGAAACAGCCTAGATCGCATGCTTAGACATCTCTGATCAAGTATATCTCTGCAACTAGCAAGGCACTGCCTCCACTTATTATATACAAGGGCAAGAGTGTCCAGCAGCAGTGGTTCCCTCTAGATCTGACGCCATATGAATCCTGGAAGTTCACAGCTACAGAAAATGGGTGGACTTCAGACTCTATAGCTGTCAAGTGGTTAACAGAGGTCTTTATTCCTTCAACCCAGCCAGGGGACCCCTCAGAGGTCAGATTATTGATTTTGGATAGTCATGGAAGCTATAAGACTACTGCTTTTATGTATACATGCTTCAGGAACAAGATACACTTGCTGTTCTTGCCAGCACACATGTCACACATCCTTCAGCCACTTAATCAGTCGGTTTTTAGGCCCCTCAAGGCAGCATACAAGAAGGAGCTTAGATTACTGGCTGAATAGGATGCTGGTATAGTTGTGGGCAAGAGAAACTTTGTTATATGCTATGGCAAGGCGTGTAAGGCAGCCCTGATAAGCAAGAACATCATCAGTAGCTGGAAATAGACTGGTTTATGGCCTGTCAGTATGGCTAGACCCCTCATGAGCCCTCTGCTGCTTGAGAACACATCAACCCCTGCCAAACCAGCTGGTCAGGTCTGCAAAGGGCTCTCTGATAGCAAAGCAAGCGAAAAATAGGCGGCAGATACATCAGCAGTCCCTTGGTCAACCCCTAAGAAGAGGGATGAGCTTCAGGATCAGTTCAGCCTGTTCAGCAAGCTAGATAACGATGAGCATACGCAGCGCCTGCTTTTCCGGAAGGTTCAGAAGGGCTTTGATGAGAAGGCATACCAATTAGCAGTAGCCCAGCGAAAGATTGAGGCACTGCAGGCAGAGGTTGATGCCAGTAGGGCCAGGAAACGGAAGAAGGTCAAAATGAGCCCAAATTCGAAGTTTGCCGATATTGAGGCTGTTCGGAGGGCTCAAATCGAGGCGGGCGAACTTGAAAGTAGCACAGATGAATCCAGCGAGTCAGAAAACCCTAGTGATAGCGAAAGTTGCATCGTCGTCGCATCATAATACATATAAATATTGGTTGAAGTTGATGTGTATAAAGGTGAGGGCATCAAAAATGGGGTGCCCAAATGTGGGGGGTGCCCAGAAGTGGGTGTGGGACGTTATCTGGGGTCTTGGTATCCACATCCGATATGGTGTAGTGGCCAACATGATGCCCTCTCAACTCAATTGAGAGGTTAGGCATAGCCCCGAGTTCGATTCTCGGTTTCGGAACATTTTTGTCTTTTCACAATCACCCACTTCCTGCCACAACTACTTGCCTCTTTTTTTTCCTTCTAATACGCGACGCGTCCTCCACATTTCAAAGATCATTCCTTTCCTGCCTCCTAGTAGATAAGTTTGCATAGGTGCGCCTTCGGCCCGGACTCAGTCTTGTTCCATTCACCGACGAATTATGACCACTGAAGGCTGCTGACAACGTGATCCATTGGCAAGCAGCCACGGTGTCCATCGACTAGGCAGCCGTTCGAATTGGCCTCTGTGACAATCCTTTCAGCTAACATTGATGAGAAGCCAGTCAAGAAGCTACTGTCCGTGACTGCACTCTCTCCTCAACTCATTCTCAATATACGATGACGGCTGCAAAGACCTCCCACGTCCCTCAGATCCAGCTTCTCTGCATGGAGAAGCAGTTTGCTGTCGCATTCGCCAAAGCACGAAAGATTTGGGAGCTCCATGAGTCGGTTTCCGTTCAAGTTCACGAGTGCCCTCTTATTTATCTATCAGAGGATGTCCAGTTCGACACAATCGTGTCCCCCGCCAATTCGTACGGCCGCCTCGACGGCGCATTCGATGATGCCATTTCTCGCGCCTTGTCGCCTCGCGACGACTACCTCGCCCTAACGCATGTTGCCCAGCGACAGCTTTATGAGCAATGGCGCGGCTTTGCGCCCCCTGGCACATGCACTCTGGTTCGCATCCCCGACGAGTTTCGCGCCCGCTCTCGCAACGTCTGGGGCACTCGTCGCGTCGCGCTCTGCCCCACGATGCGAACGCCCGCAAACGTCACCTGGCACCGGGAAATCGTGTACGAATGTTTATGGAGCTTGCTTTGCGCCATTGACAACCACAACCGCGACGTCCGAGCAGGCAAGGCCGCGGAGGGCGACGAGATTCGCAGCGTGCTCATGACTCCGCTGGCGACGGGTGTAGGACGTGTGAGCCCCGAGAAATGGGCTTCGCAGGCCGTCCTGGCAATCAATCACTTCGTTCAGGCCTCTGAGAACCCCGACAAATGGAGCAAACTTGACTGGGCAGATTTTGAAGGGCCTTGTGAAGAGGTGGCGGCTACTTGGCGAGACACACGAACTTGGCGGGGCGAATGGCGCCGTGCGGACCCCCGCGATGGTGTACACCTCGATCTTCGGCCCTGCGGCAAGCCGCGAGACATGCAGGCGATTACTGACGAGTTCTTCAGTCTTTGAATAATGCTTTTCAATCTTGCACTCGTGCATATGTATCTATCAATTACCGCTGCCTGTCTAACCACATGTACCACTTCAAATCTCGGGCGCATCCATCGAACCAAATGGGCGAGACGCAAGTTACGATCCCATTTCGTCGGAACGGGCCTCTGCTGCCATATCTCACATACGTATTACCGCTTATGCGACAGAATGACCTTGCACGTCTTGCCCCGCGGCTCAATCAGGACCAAGTTGTCCATCTCCATGCTCTCGGGCGTTGTCGCCGGCGAAAGCCTGGCGCCTTGGAACTTGCGGAAGAACATGGTGATTCCATAGCGAAGCTCCATCTCTGCCAAGTGCTTACCAATGCACACTCGAGAACCTGCCCCGAACGGCGTGAACGCGGCCTTGGCGGTCTCCGAGTTGGTGCTCTCTCCGTTAGGGAGCCATCGAGAGTAGTCAAAGCTGAAACCGTGTTAATGCTTGAAATCTCGCCGGGAGGACCAACTCATACCTTTCTGGTTTACTGAAATTCTCCGGGTCTCGATGCAAAGTCCACGATTGGGTTGCAACATCGGTACCAGCAGGGAGATGGTAGCCACCAAGCTGGATGCCTCCGGTAGGAACGACGCGCGGAAGTGGCGTGGGCGCGGCGCCATATAGTCGCAAAGTCTCTTCCATCACAGCGTGAAGTACGGGAAGCCTCTCCAATTCCGCATCAGTGAAATCGTCACTAAGCCCGAGCACTTCATTCTCCAAAGCAGTCTGCAGCTCCTGGCGCAACAAGACAGCCCAAATGCCGTATGTCAATGTGTTAGAGGTGGTATCGGTACCGGCAATCATGAAGGCTGCAGCTTCGACGCAGATATCCATATCTGTGAGCGAACCTTCGTCCTTCTCTGCTTGAACGAGGACTTTAGAGAAGAGATTGAAGAGATTCGAGGCCTGCGAGGCTTGCTTGCTGTTCTTGATGGCAATACGGCCTTTGTCGAGCAATACCTTGTAGGAGCTGAACATCCTCAGACCTCCGATGATAGGAAGGCGTTTGGCGATCGCATAAAGCCACGGAAATGACAGTGCGGTGAAGGCAGCAGTGTTCGCGAAGGTAACCTCCTCGAACCATGGGTCTTCCTACATGAAATGGTCAGGGTGAAAATCGTCTGAGAGGAGAGACGACCTCCTACCTTGCCAGCTTTCAAAGCGTCAAAAGACTCTCCAAACATGAGCTTCGAAACGACATCGCAGGCCATGAGAATCCACCACTTGCGCATGTCCACTTCGCCGCCAGCAATCTTTGCGTCGATGGCCATGCCCTCGAGGGCCATTATAACCTTCTCACGCACCATGTCTTCCCAGTCTGTGCGGAGTGAAGAGGATGTGAAGCCTCTGCCTAGGAGCTTGCGTCTCTGATAGTGCGCATGCTGGTCGGTCATTTGGAATAAGCCGTACGGAGGGCTGCCGGCCTCGGTTGGCCCGAAGTAGTGGTAGTATTCGGCCTTCGTAAACTGGCTTCCAACCTTGTGGATGGCCTTGAAGGCCTTGACATCGGACACAAAGACCTGCCCTGGTGATACGCGGACATAAGGGCCATATTTCTGGTGAAGACGATGATAGTACTGAACTTGCTGCCGCTTGAGGGTCGCGATAGTGCCAGGCAGGCCGGTGAACCTGGCGTACCAAGGGCCAGGGATTGCATTCAAGGGATTGGTCAAAATCTGAGGAAGGTCAGAAGAAAGGTACTAAGTTTGGGATTGTCCAAGGCAAACCTTGTAGAGTTTGATCAGTATATAGACTGCCGATGTGGCGGCAAGCAGGGGAATGAAAGTCAAAGTCATCTCGGTGGTTCACAGGGGGGGGGGGCCAAGAGAATAAAGTTGTAGGGTTTTGGTAGCTTTCGTCCAGCCTGAACTACCTTCATCTTTAGACGAACGAGTCTATATAAACTATCAATCTTCATCGCATTCATTTTTCTGCTGACGATGATGGACTTGGTGTCGACGTCAGCACTTGTCGGCGCTCGGTAGAATGGGCGGGCTCCACATGACGCCGGACTTTGAGAATCGTAAGAAGACCGACATTGCACCGATCGAGTAGACCACCCACAACGTCCACATTGGTAATACTGCCAGACGGCCTGGAAGTCTTACGGCCTCCGTAAATCTTCCTTCGTTCAGAGTCTTGCCAAGATGTACTGCACCCTCTCGTGCTTATGTTCTTCGACCGACGTCGCGAGAAAGTCCAAAGGTACACCGCTCGCTGGGTATCATGACCCGAGCACGTGAAGTTCCATGCGTTTCGTTTTTGTGAACACTCTCCGGGAAAATGTCGGAAGATAGAAACAGAGGTCTTGCGTCGAACGTCATGCTCCGTAGAAGTCGGACTGGAGCGAAGCCCGACTTTTGTCGACTGGGATGAGGGTACCATCATATGCCGGACCTTCCCGCAGAACCTCAAACTCGGTGACTTGTGCATCTGCAGGTGACATCGAGCGATCTGAGAGCGAATGATGGGAATAATTAAAGTGGCTTGTTATCAGCTGCGTTCCCGTTCATCTGCACGCTTGGGCGACTGGTCGCAACTGCGTGCATGTCTCTTACAGAAAGTGAGCATGTCTCGTCGTTATCCTTCGATGAGGTCTCCTTGATCTTACTGTAAGAAAATCTTGATTCATTTCTCGGGAAATTCGTGTGCTTAAGTAGTTGTCTTTACATGAGCCGCAAGTCGTCCTAGAACCGAGCCGCCTTTGGTAATTGGGTAGAGCCAGAGGGCGCCTTGCCTTGCTCACCAAATTGCCCAGGTCCAGGGATCATTTCATCTTCAACTCCGACCCCTCATCTTGTTGAAGCGATGTGGCGTATCAGGTGTTACTTCAACTAAAATATCACGACAGTTGGGTCTTGATAATCAGTTCCGGCTAGAAAGTTTTGTCAACACACAAAATAGAGGCCATTAGACAACGTTGCTGAGTTCGAAAATCACAAACCATCAAAGCGTCCGCCGGTAGGACTCCTATGGTAAACCCATGACTAGACAGACAGAAAAAGCAAAGAGAAGCACGTTGAGCAGTATTGTTGTCATGGAGTTTATTTCGGATTCTGTAGACGGTATCACCGTACGCGCAAGGACCTCTTACAATCTTCCTCCAGAACCCAACTTTGACAGATGCAATTTGCTTCAACATGATGTGTACGTAAAGGCGATATTCTCCGCAAAGCGTTCGTCCTGCAACCCGGACATGCTCGATCGGCCAATACCGAAATCTCGACACCGCTCGTGAAGTATCTATCTAGACCTATGCCAAAAGCCCGGTCGCTGCTTTGATTTGGCCAATGAAACCCAAGCGGTAGGTTCGGACCTCGTTTTCGGTGTCTTGAACATCCTTGTCGATGCCAGTTTTCAACTCTACCAGCTGCTTGAGGTCAGACTCAATCTCGTCGAAACCTATACCGCAGGTCCGACCCTGTCCGATGGTCGACCAGGCCTTGTCCATCTCAGCCCGAAGGTCCTCCATCTTAGTCTCGACGAGGATCTTGGACCCCTCGAGTCGTCCGATACGTCGACCCCAATGCAATCCGAAGTCAAGAAGAGCATCAGCGAGAATAGAAACGGCGGTATCAGCCGCGTTGTTGGGGCTGTTCTCCAGCATAGGTCCACTGCGCATTTGGTCTTCCAAAAGCGATCCTGGCGTAGCATTGAGGTCGAGGGGGTCGGAACTGCTTCTGCTAGGAGACACTCCCCGCGAAGTCTCCGAACCTGTTCTGGTGCATGGAGAGGTGGGAGTGAGACGTAGGAATCCCTCGGTGCTTCCAGTCGAGGCATCGAGTTCCTCGGAATGGGTGCTTGCCGGGTTGACGCTTGCGCTTTCCTCTGCGTTGGGGTGACCGCGGTGGGTAGGGCCTGCAAGGTCCGTGGCGTCGGTCAGTAATGTGATCATCGAAAGGATTTGCTGGAGGTTGGAAGTGGTGATGTTTACCTCGCAGCTCAGTGCCGTGGTCTGAGGCAGACTGTGCTTGCGGGCCGGCCGTCGCCGAGTTGTCGGTCATCTCGTTCTCGTGGGCTATGGTTGCCTCGATCGTGGCCTACCGGCAGCATTAGCCGATAATATCAAATGACGAGATTTCTGGCACCTAAGTTTGCAGACCTTGCGGGCAGCCGAAGCGAATCTCTTGCGAGGTCTCATTGTGGTCGTCGTTCGAGCGCGTGAGTCGGCAGACGATGGAGGTGAAGCAGATGGATGCGGTGTAGAAGGAAGTCTGAGAAGTGGAGGGAAGTGGAAAGAGACACCTGGGACTACGTAGGTAGGAAGGAAAGGCAGGTATACTCTAGTTTCCTCCTTCCATTGCGGGTAGACGGATGGCGGCAGGCGGCTTGGTTGGATGAAAAGAAATTTGGAAGGAAGGTGCACCTAAACCCAGCCGTTGCTTCCTCAGTGGTCGTCGATGAGGCTCTGCACGAGATCAAATAACATGCTGGTCGAAAAGAAGTTGATTATGTATCACTAAAAGTAGTACTTGCCTATCAAAAAGGCACATGTTTGACCGCGGGGTTTGCTCGGCGAGCCATCCTCGGCCTTCACGACCATCTGTCTAGTGGCCGTGTCCCGTTGTCCACCACAATCAATCATGAAGAATATCAGCATCTATAAATGCGGCCAGGCGCAGTCTCTTTCAGCCTCTTGGGCTACGTTCATGTGCTTCCAGCTGTCCATCGGCCCGTCATTGGTGTGCGGCGAGATTCGTATCCTGGCTGCTGGGCAGACCATGTGTTCTCGGGACGGCGCCCCCATCTGCCTGCCTGTACAGGCTTTGTGCGTGATTCACAAGTACTGCCCACTGCTTCCTTCGTGGTAGCCAATACTGACTGAAGGCCTCGCTTCTGCAGCGCCTCCATTCCATCACAGCCTCTGAGCCCCGCGACTGGAATGCTCAGGACCGGAGACCTTGGTGCGTTCGTCCCAGAGATTCTGCTTTCTCCTCCGCCTCAAGACATAGGTCCAAGGTAGGTCGCACCATAAAGATCGGGTCTGCTACGCGCCAGGTTGCGATGCAGCGCAGAGAGTAGAGGCCAGAGAGGAGCGAGCCCGACTCTTGGTGGGCTTGGTGTGCTTGGTGCCGAAGGAACCGTGATGAACTGCATAGACGGTAGGATGAATTGAGATTGAGGCTGAGCCTGAAGGACGGGAGTCATCATCGGGACTTGGTATTGGATCTGTTGCTGCCACAGTTGCTGCTGTTGGAGTTGTTGAATCTGCTGGAGCTGCTGAAGTTGTTGGAGCTGTTGGATGTGCATGGGAGTAAGTATGACTCCAGGCCCCATTGCCGCGGGTGCGACCTTCGAGGATGGTTCGGCAGGCGCGGGCATTGGGCTGAAAGGCTCCGGGCTGTTGCCTTGACCAAGGTAAACATCGTCGTCGTGAGCCCAGTCCTCACCCCATGCCATCTCTGCCTCCGTCGAAGAGCTTGGAAGCTCGGCTGCGCACCATGTCTCCTTGTCGGCAAGCGACGCGACTGATGAGAAAGGAGAGTTGACTTCAGAAGTTGAGCGGAAGGCCGAGGTTGGGCTCCAGATGTCACGGCCGGAGCTTGGAGTTGATGACGTGGTTTGCGGAGATGAAGGGAGTTGGGTGAAGTAATCGTCGTCGTCGTCGGCATCAACGACTGGTGAATACGGAGATGACGGGGCTTCAAATACGGCCTTGAAGAGCGACTCGCCGATGAGTGCGGAAGCTACTCTGCCGGCCTCGGAAGATGGAGAGAGAGGCCCATCAAGTTCGGAGTCTAGGTCCAAATCGAGATCAAGGCCGAGAAAGTCAGGGTCGGGATCGGAGGCGGCACCGGATGTGGAGATGAAGGGAGAGGCGAGCTGGGGGATCGACACAGGAGGGCTGAAGGCCGGCGCTGTGGGGTTCAGAGTGGGCAACATTGCGCCTTGGTTTGTTTGGTTGGCAGCGAAGAGAAGGGAAATTGTAAGAGTAACGACTGGCGTGGAATGAGAAACGTGTTCTAGAGGGTGGGAGACAAAAACGAAGGGAAGTCTGGGCTAGATAAGTGAGGGTTCGTGGAGGACAGCCGCAGCGGGGACGGTTGGGAACATTAATGCAACTTTGGACGAGCTGGTGGCCCCTTTATGCCATGTTCGTCCGGCATGGCGACAGGATGAGGGCAAGGTAGGGCGAGACGAGTGTTTTCGCACGGGTAAATGTCAAGATAACAACCTCAGGTAGGGCAGTCCTGTTGGTCGGTCGCGCTGGACTCATGCATGATCCCTGGAGAGTGCATAAGGTTATTTTCTCATCATTCGCAGCCACTGGAAATTGGGATGGTCATTGATTGGATCCAGGAGGTGGTGGCCGAAGGCTTTAGCCGCCCGCGTAGCCAATAAATGACGGGCCTGATCACCCTACGAACCAACCTTGAAATCCTTTGCATTCTCGCCGTCTCGATTCGGTGGAATCGGTAGAAAAGTCCCCCTTTTGGGTTTGGGCGAGACGATGGGGGATGGATTGACCTTGTAAGAAAAAAATCACCGACTGTTGATTCTGCCCAGCCCACGGACTCATAAACCCTGTCGCGTCGGATTCTGGGGAGGTGTTGTCTGCTCACCACTCGCCGGCCAGCGCCGGCGCGATTTGTTGGCGGGGTCATTGCGATGCGGCCGGCCCAAGACGGTCTCTGTTTGTCCCTCTTCGTGTCTTCACGGCCATTGGAGTCTGGATGCCAGTTGTCTTGCGTCTTGTCTTGCAGATGGCTGGGCCATTGCATTGGGGGCAAGGGCGGCAGTCTCTGGTCAGTGGTTGCACGTCCAGACGCGCCCCCATTCCTTGTGGGATCATGTTTGCATTGCAGCGCGCAACGCCTGGCGGGAATTGATAGGTAAGGTACCTACAGAGTACGGATAGGCAGGCTGGTCCTGGGGGGGCGGCAGCGGCGACGGCGGCAGCGGCTGTCGACTGTTCAAAAAAGTTCAGATGACGGGCCGTGTTGGTCTCATCTATTCTCATAAGGTTCAGTGTCATCTATTTTCCCCAACTTGTTCTTCGGGTCGGCCGTATCAAGCAATGATGGGCGCCGGGTTCTGGACATGGGATGAAGCCCTGCGGTTTCGCGTTCGTGATGCACTGGGGTGATACCGGCTGATTCGGGCTGATTCAAGTGAGGCATCCTCGGATTTGGCAACGAGCCCCTGACGCTATTCCCAACACGGCCGCCTGAGGAAAATCTGCGGCATGGGCTGCCCGGTCGAATGTCGGAAGGACCGGACGGTGGGTCTCCACGTCCCGTCACGTGGACGGACATTAGCTAAGCCGTCCGTCTCCCTGCTCAGGTCGCTGTGTCAGCCATCATTCTCACCAGGCTCTTAACAACCATCAGCTCAAAGCAAAGCAACGCTTGAATTTCGCCTTTGTCTCTCTCTCTCTCTACAGATGTGATTTATGAGCTACCCGCACATTGCCCGTTACCAAAGTTTTCGTCGTCAAATAGTCCTCAATGCCGTATTTGCTGCCTTCTCGCCCCATCCCAGAGTGTTTAATACCCCCGAACCTAGTCCCGAGTCAGCCAAAAAGTCAAAATAAAATCGGCATCGGGGACGCCTACGGTGCGGCTGCATCGGAAATGACCCCGGTGTTTAAGGCCACCATTCCAAACTGCAGCAATTCGGACACCCGCGTCGCACGGTTGAGGTCGTTGGTGAAGATGTAAGATGCGAGGCCCACGTCACACCGATTGGCAGCATCAACCACCTCTTCCTCCGTCTCAAATGACAAGATGGGAGCTACTGGGCCGAAGATCTCCTCTTCGAGAATTTTCATGTTCAGTTCAAGATTTGTTATGACGGTGGGCTCGAAGAAATTTGGTCCTGGTGAGCGAAGTGAGTATCCATTCTTGGTATTGGGATCGCTGTCCGGAAACCTACCAAGATCCGGCCGTGCCTTGCCTCCGATTTCGACACAGCCGCCTCCCTGAACAGCATCGTGAACGAGACCCGCAACCCTCTGAGCAGCTTGGGCGCTGACGAGAGGTCCATGAGTGACTTCCTCGTCGAAGCCGTGTCCAACTTTGAACTTGCTGACTTCTTCTTTCAACTTGGAAACAAACGCCTTGTGTATACCCTTTTGCACAAATACTCGATTCGCGCAGACGCATGTTTGTCCTGACGACTTGAACTTGCTTGCAATGACGCCGGCTACTGCGAGATCCAGGTCCGCATCGTCAAACACCAGAAAGGGTGCGTTTCCACCTAGCTCCAGGCTCATCTTCTTCAACGTCTGGCTGGACTGTTGCATAAGAAGCTTTCCGACACGTGTTGATCCCGTGAACGAGATTTTACGGACAATCTCAGATTGACACAACGTCGCCCCAATCTCTGGGGTGTTTTCGAGGGCCGAGATGCTGTTGACTACGCCTTTTGGCACACCCGCCCGTTGACCAAGTTGCATGACAGCATTGGCAGTGAATGGTGTCTCGCCGGCAGTCTTCACCACGACAGTGCAGCCGGCAGCCAGTGCTGGCGCTAGCTTCCTCGTGACCATCGCGGCAGGAAAGTTCCAGCTGTTTCCATCAGTCGATCAGCACAATCCCTTCGACGTGTCGTGCTAACGGAAGGCCACATATACTAACGGAGTGATGAGACCACAAACACCGACTGGCTCTTTTAATACAGACACTCTCATGTTTGGATTACTGTGGGGTATCACGTCTCCGTAGATCCGTGCTGCCTCCTCGGCAAACCATTCCAGGAAGCTGGCAGCAAAGACAACCTCGCCAGCCGCATCTGCCTTTGCTTTGCCGTTCTCCCAGGTGATCAAGGTGGCCAAGTCATTCTTGTTCTCCATGATCAGCTCATACCATCGACGAAGTATGCGCGCTCGTTCTCGACCGGATCGAGATCTCCAAGCCGGCAGCGCTGTAGCTGCCGAGAGAATGGCGCGCTCGGCATCCTCAGATACGGACTCAGGGCATGAACCGATTTGCTCGCCCGTAGCGGGATCTGATCTCTTGTCAGCTGCCAAACAACACTGCGAATGAGGGGCTAGCCGGGACTCTCTTGAGGCCGCAGGAGGAGGGGAGAGCGCATGTATGATCTCACCTGTGACATTGAACGTGTTTCCAGAGACGGAATTCACCCACTGGCCATCGATGAAGTTCTTCCCAACGAGTAACGACTCGTCTTGGAGCTGGGATTTGAAAGGCATCATGTCTTCTCAACTCTGCGTGGGAACAAAATGCTATTTTCCTGGCGGCGTCAAAGCGAAGGGCTTGCGCAAAGCAGTCATCGCAGGCCGTCTCTTATTAACCAACCCCATCTGGAGCGATACTGCGAACGCGCCCGAACGAATGCGACGGCTCCGAGATCGGCTGATTCGCCTATCGCCGGCACCGTCAATATCGGGGACAAACCGGAGTACATCTCATGCTGCAGGCCCCACCCCGCCGGGAGCGCCGTGCAGATGCGCCGCCCCACTTCCCCGGCGCCAGCGTGACATTCCAGAGGCGGCTTCAACCAGTGAGATTTCAGTTGTTGGCTCTGCCAAATGCGGGGATGGCCGGTGTGAAGCCTTGAGCGGCATTGAGAAGAGATGATCCCACTGGTTGAAGTGGGGTAAAAAGATAAGGTTGTCCGGCTGCCGCAAGCCGAGCGACAATGAGCCGAGACCGAAGCTGGAGTGAGCCGACAATTGAACAGCATTGTAAAATCGACGATAGCAGAAAAAGTACATAACAGAGGACTGAACGCCCTCTGAAATTTGGACTCAAGGCTGTAAACCTGAGAGTCTTCATTACTCACTAGACACTTGTGGCGATATCACACCCTGCGGTCCTTCACCCAAGTCATCATGGCTCCCTCAATTCGTACGCTCGATCTCAACAACACATCGTCGGCATACTTTGCACCAGCGACTGTGACTTCATCATCGAAGCTTGTTCACGTGGCCGGCCAGCCCGGTTCGACCGTAGACGGTCAAGTCCCCGACGACTACGAGTCCCAGATTCACCTCGCTCTCCTCAACTTGCGCAAGATCATCCTCGTTGCTGGTGCATCTATCAAAGACATTGCCAAGCTCACGCTGTACATCGTCGACTATGATAGCACCAAACGCAAACATGTTCGCCACATCCAACGTTTCCTCTCCGGCCATCGACCAGCAATGACTCTTGTGCCGGTGCCCAAGCTGGCAATGCCGACATGGAAGTTTGAGATTGACGCCGTAATTGCAGTCCCCGAAGCCTCTGGGCCTTTGAACAGAGCCTCTCTGCCGGAATCATCCGAGTCAGTCGACGTTGTTGTTATCGGTGCTGGGCTCGCTGGCCTAAGCGCTGCCCGCGACATCACACGCGCCGGCCTCTCTTGCATCGTCCTTGAAGCAAGAGACCGAGTTGGCGGAAAGACTTGGAGTCAGCCTCTAAAGCAGGGTCAGCCTGGAGTTGTTGACCTTGGTGCTGCATGGATCAACGACACCAACCAGCATAGGATGTATGCGCTGGCAAAGCAATATGGGGCCGAGTTGATTGAGCAGAATACCAACGGCAACGTTGCCATACAAAACTTTGACGGAGTTTGCTCGCCGTTCTCATATGGGGAGCTTCCCATGGTAAGATCTCTGCTCACTTAAACGCCTATTATGTCTTCGTGGCACGATACTGATCGCCAGCAGTTTGATGAGGTTACTCGTCAACACCTCGGCGCCATTCGCGACATGGTCGAAGCCGACTGTCAAGCCGTAGACACTTGGAAGCCGATGAACACGAGCTTGGATAGTCTCACATTCGACGCATACTTGCGCTCCCGCGGCGCCAGCGAGATTGCAATTGCAACGGCCAATGTATGGACCCGCGCAATGCTCGGCCAGGAGGCGACCGATATTTCGGCTCTCTTCTTCCTTAACTACTGCAAATCTGGCGGTGGACTTTTGCAGATGCGCTCCGATCGGAAGGGTGGTGGCCAGCATCTCCGCGTGCGTCAGGGCACGCAGCATTTTGCCAAGGGCCTGGCTTCTTCTCTTCCCGACGGAGTGGTGCGCCTCAACCACCCTGTCCGTGCCGTGATCTCTGATGGTCATCAAGGAGTGAAGATTCAGACAGAGAAAGGGGTATTGACAGCCCGCAAGGTGATCACAACTATTCCAGGACCAGCTCTCAAGAGCATCTCATTCGAGCCACCCTTGCCGCTTTCCAAGCAGGCTTGGATCGATTCTCTGACCTATGGCTACTACACTAAGGCAATGATGGAGTTTAAAGTGCCCTTCTGGGTTGAAAAGGGCTTCTGTGGCCTCGCACAATCATTCGTGGGGCCTGCAAGTGTCATTCGCGATACCAGCATTCCAATCGACGGCAAGAACGTGCTCACATGTTTCCTTGCCGGTGATGCTGGTAGAGCTTGGTCTGCACTTGAACAAAGTGATAGGGAGAAGATGTTGCTAAATCAGCTGGAGCAGCTGTTTGGTTACGAAGGTATTCACGCCCAGTTTGTTGGCATGTCCGCTTATGAGTGGGTCAACGACGAGTGGTCCGGATGGGGCTGCCCGTGTACGTCTCTTGCGCCTGGCGTTCTTGACGCACTCGGGGGCGATTCTTTCAGAAAGCCAAGTGGAAACCTGTATTTTGCCGGCACTGAGACTGCGGGGGAGTGGAAGGGGTACATGGAGGGTGCGGTAAGGAGCGGTGAGCGAGCAGCTTCTGAGGTTTTGGAGGCACTCTCGAGTGCTGCTAGTGCGTCAAGCTTGTGATTAGTTTACCAAATAAATGTTTAATTACGCATTCACATCGTTCATTACGGTCGTTACGAGGTCTTGTGGATGTTCTCGGCTATATTATATCACATATACAGAGCTGAATGTACTAAAGTAGAATATGATATACTTCATGTAGCGCGCTGCGAAAATTTATACTGCAAACTACGATGGGGGTTCAAAAAAGGGCAAGTTTCCAGCCTCGTGTCCTGGCGATGTCCATCCAATCCATCTTGAAAGTTTCAGAGCCTGTTTCGATGTGCTTCCAAACCTCTTCTAGGACCGCAACGCACGCGTCCGCGTTGCGAAAGCGCCGGCTATGGTTAAGCGAAGAAAAACCTTCGCGAACTGTGGCAATTTCCGCTGGTGAAATCGCTTCACCACCGGCCATGAATAGAGGAAATATCATGGAAGTCTCTGCATAGCAACCCTTAGGTATCTCCCTAGAGATGTTGCAAATGGCGGTCACCGATTTTGATAACTTCGATTCAAACGACGGTGAGTGAGAGGTAACGTGCTTTCGAAGAACACGATACAAGTAAATGAGAGCAGCATGTCGATAAGCATCGGCCAAGATGATTAGGGATGCGTCCTGTGACTGGGAAGGGCACTTCCAGTCCTGAAGTTTCGTCTCCAAGCGCCTTGCTTTATAGCATAGATCTGCAATTAGAGCTATTGCTTCGGAAATCCCTGATAGTGAAGCCAATGAGAAATCCTGGTTCAAATGACTGATTTCTCCGATTAGATGGATGATTTCTGCGGCATGTCCAAAATACGGATCCGCCACATCATGGTCTTCTGGTGAGAGCCAATAATCTCCCGCAAGATGGGGCTTGCAATTGAGTGATACGCTCATGATGATGTCGTGATACGCAAAGTTTCGGAGAAGCCATCGACCCTCATAGGTTTGGGACAATGCTTTTACATCATCCCCGATTAAGACTTGGCCGTCTATTGACGAAGCGGTATCCATGTTATTGCATTCACTGAGGCATGCAGCGGCTCCAGAGAGATGATGTATCCAGTCATCTATGCCAGAAGAGATGGACTCCATGGAGCAGAGGACCAATGTCGTAGCCAGCCTCATTTCGCGCGTGAGTGAGCCTTTTGCCATAGAGCTCTTTAGTTCAGCCATCGCAGTTCCGCGATGCTGCAAGGCCCTAACTTGGAAGAGGCCATCTTGGAGTGCCAAGTGAGCTGATGAACTAGCAGCCAAGGCATACATCAACGCGGGGCATTCAAAGGCCATTGGTAGTAAGACTGTCCAACGTTAACGTCGAACTCACAATATGCACCATAAAACGTACCCGATAAAAAGCAGTTATTATGCAAATTATTTGTCAACATGAAAACCAACGTTGCTGTGTAATACCGGAGCATCATTCGTCGGCTGCTCATCAAATCTTCCTCTCCTGCCCCGCCACAGGGGCCTGGACCATATGTGGGCAACGGGTAAACTCCCAGTCGGTTGATATCAACAACATGTGGGCCATTGATCAGGCTGGAGTTGGCGCTGCTGACAGGCAATGCCGATTTCAAGGATTCCGTGCCAACAGTTACCTCGCGGGGCCCCTCCCATCGACAAACCAGGTTTAAACGATGGCAGTGACTACAGATTGGGTACTGCTCGTGGCATTTCTTCTTTCTTTGGGAGTTCAGCACCATACCGAGGCGACGACGAGACATGCTTACACTTACCTTCGGCGACAAGTCAAGCAGCCCCTGCGCTGTCTTGTGATAGGACGTCCGCCGGCAAGCCGGCCATTTGCCTCGGCGTCATCATATGTGGAGGTCTTATCCGACATCGCGGATAGTATTCCCTACGTAGCGATCTCAAGCTTGGAACGGAAGCCAGAAAGATGCGGATAATGCCAAAGACAGAAGGGGATAACTATTCTATGAGTCTGAGGGGTCTTGATGCTGTTATCTTGAAGCAGGGAGCTATCGGCGGCACGGGGACTCCTCGCCCTGAAAGCCAATCATAGCACAGAAATTTGCGGAGCCATGATAACAACAGATGCGCGGCGCTTTCGGCGGAGTGGAGAACACAGACTCCGGCCGATATCGGTGCCGGCAAGACGCAGCAGTCCAAGAACAGATCAGAAGTTCACCATCTCTGTACATTCAAATGGCCAGCATATTTTGCTGCATGTTCGTACAATTCACTGCAGAGGATCAAGAGCTTGCGAGTTACAACAAGCCTTGTTGAATGTCACGCTGAAGCAGCTAGGCCTCGAAAGTTGACCATGACTCCCGTGTAATTGGGTGGCGAGTGGTTAAAGCCTCTGAGTCCAACAATTAACATGGAGAGAATGCCCAAAGCCGACCAGTGATGATTATAAACAGCACATGTGATGAGGTTAGGTATTAACTAAAGTAACTTCGGTGGCTCGTTACTCGATTGCGGGCAATGTCGACAACATATAATTTACTGCGGCGAGCTTTCACAATCACTAGTGTCAGGAGGATTTCAGGTGTGCGTTGAATCTATTGAGCTGTGAATTATAATCTTGCTTATAAAGTCTATTTACGGGATCTGGCATGTAAGCCATTTCGGATTCAATCTTAATCAACGAGGCCTTCGGGACTTGTCATGCTCTTTTGTGTTGACGAGCTTTCGTCTTTACCCAAGAACAAATCTTCTATGCCGCATGAAATATCTAAAGACTTGTCGATCTTAAGTCCTTTTCTTATTTCAGCCAACCAAGACTTCATAACACCTCTCTTTACCTCGCTGTCGCAACTGCAGACGTAGTCTTCGGCGGTGAAACCCATGTTGTCTTCGTGCTCCACAGCATCCTTCGTGAGCAGGCCATTGCCAATCAGCCACTTCAAAAGTTCCAATTGGCCATTCGAGGCAACCATCATCAACCCTGTCACACCGTGACAGCCGTCCGTGAATCCAGACCAGTTAGCACCGCAAAGGATCAATAATCTTGCCACATCAACATGCCCATGCGCCAGGGCTAGATGAAGAGGGGTGGCATCAGGGCAGTCTTCTGCATCAAGGAGCCCGTGCTTTTGTTGTAGAATATTCAGGTGAGAAGATGAGCACATGCAAGCATAAGTGGCTGTGACTTCGAGACCAAGCGTACTTCGCGAAAGATGGTCTTCTAACAGCCAATACACGACTGCAAAATTCCCCACCGAGGCAGCGACGTGCAATGCTGTGATACGACCAGCTGACAATGGCTCTTCTGAGTTGGTAGTCCAGGGCCAATGTGGTTCGCAGGTGTGCCCAGGGAGGTGGAATGTGGCCCACAAATGCAGAGGTCGAAGGGACAAAACCCTCTCAAGAACCGGCAGGCCAACAACGGGATCTGCAGCTGCCGCCCAGAGGACGATAGGATTTGAGTAAGGTTTGAACGTATAGTCGCGGGGACTTTCCTCAATGTCGTAGTTTGTGTGGATATTGATGCTACTCTGAACTTCCGTGTCGTCTCTGGCGAGCCCACTTCGGTACAGCCGCGGCGATGCCGCATCGTAAAGATCCTGACAAGTCTGGGACAAGGCACTCAGAGTAGAGGCATCCTGAATTGCCTCAACTATGGCCAAGACAATTTCGAACGGCAAAGCCGGGATAGGCGATGCGGCTTTCATTCTGAAGAAGCAGGCAGATTTGGCTTGGTGCATCCGGCGTTTGCCTATTGGCTGTTCGTATGAGCTTTTGGGTTGATGTCGAATATATCAGAACGGGAAACGTCGTGAATAAATCACGATAACGAAGATTAAATGGAAAGTTTGCAGGATTGCCGTGGGACACATGGGACGGGGGATGTCGTGCTACATATACGTCGAGAGACGGACAGGCGTAATGCCCCCGCCCACCAAGTTCGGTCCCCTGTGGCGTCTTTGTCATTACACAAATTCTCAACGGGGCGCTAAGCGTTTCATGTGGTCGATGATGTATGAGGACCGTTGGCGACGGCGCAAATTCGATGTCTTAAGCGCAGAACTTCACGAGCTGATCTGAGTTAGAGCACGCCAACAATGCTTAGGTGAGCGGCAAATAACGAACAGGAAAACCAGCCACAGGATCAGTAACAGGCGGTTGAGAGCTGCCTCCAATGCCGACGCTTCCTTTGTTCGGTAAGGTGTACCAGTAGGCTTGTGTGTGGTGTCACTCAGATCAAGTCAAAACGGTGGAACGTCGGCTACGTACCTAAGGAGAACAACGTATTCCCAGGTAAATTGGAGATGATATATCTGCCCTAATGATGCAAGCACGAGGTGAATACTGCTATCCCTGAGAAGATAATCATTTTGAATGTCACAGATAGGTTATCAGCGGCCGGGCAAGGAAATATGTCAAAATTGAAAGAGAAATCACTTGGAAGTCTAAGGCTAGCTGACAATAATTACTAAGGCCCCTAAGACTAGCCTCTCACGCCGGGATTTGGACACTTCTCCCTACTGCGCCCATCTCCTGTAGTGCTCACCCAGCTCGCTCAAATATCATATAAGGAATCACAAACTCCGATGTATATGGACTTTAGGGCGTACGATTTGGATAAAGACTTCTTATTCATAAGAACAATAAACGAAGACTTGGGTAAAAGTTTAATAAGGAGAGTTTGGAAAATGGAACTCGACGTATCTATTGAAACACTTAGAACAGAGCATATAACGTTGCTCGAGCCAATGAGTTGCGCATATAAGTATATATTGCTGCAGGTATCACATTCCCTTAGAAGGAGAGAGCAGAGGGAAAAGATGGGAGTAATCGCTCGCAGACATGTGAAAAAGTAAGTATACGTAGATGGCTATGTGAATTGATTTGTTGTCAATCATTGTGCCAACCAATACATAACCTCTACTCAGAGAAAAGAAAAAAAAACACAAGAGGGATAGAATTGAAAACGCCAATTCTAGCAGAGATCTCGACCTAATGAATACGGGTGCATTCGACTTTTAATAATTTGGAGTCAGCTGTGCTGAGTAGTGAATATGTTGGACACTTAGACCCCAGCCGGAGCATCCGAGCGTCCGAAGGAATCTTTGTTCGTGCCTAGCATGTAATGCATCCATCCCTAGTTGAATGGACATGCTCTTGGGACTTTGGTCGTGTGGGGTTAAGTTTAGTACTTTTGTTTGATTCGTGCAGCTCCAAATGTCAGCTCAGGCTGTGTCGGGTTTTCGGCGGTCGGGTGTTCGGCGCAGGTCAATCCAGGAACTCCCGCACCACTGAGCCCGCCAGCCGCCAATGACATGCTGCCGGGTGGACATTGTTTGAATGTGCCGGCCCGTAGGATCGCACTAGTGCATTTCAGCCCTGAAGGATCGTGTCGTAAAAGCAACACGACATCGTACGTGTCTGGTTGACTTCTGCCTGCTGAAGTACACGACAGACATGTTTGTATTCAACGTGTCGATCCCTGCCTGAACAGCTAAACGAGGTGCCCTTCAAGGACCCGCACTGTGTACGAGAGTCGCCGTCGAAATTGATGTAAGCTCTTGTGCATCCATCATTCAAGTCACAGGAGGAGCTCGGGTCTCCAAACACGGGGGATAGACCGAGGAGTTGATGATGTGATATGAAAGCGCGAAGGTGTGAATCTCAAACCTACCTATGCAGTACCTCATGTTTGAATCAATAGATCTTGACGGATGAGAATAGCGTTGCTTGAGTCAGAAGTACACATGTCAGCCAACGTGTGCGGCAATGCTCCGTCTTGAATGGGAAACGCAAGTATGCGGTGAATAAAATGTGTACTTCGTACTCTGGCAGTGTCTTTGGTTCCAGGGGTCTCAGTGAACAATGACAACATGTGAGTGGGATTTAGTTTACTGCGGTGTCTGAATCTTGATTGGCTCACGGACGTCCAGGTATCCTGAGTCCCACTAAGTTGTCCAAGGGGACTTTGTGCTAGGTTGTTGATCACTGCCACTTACACTTACATAGCCCACATGTTGCGGGGATTGGGTCGGCCGCTATTGGGTTCCGCTTGGGGGACTGATGGTGATTTCTGGCAGTCATCGTAGCATCGTGCAATTCCTTCAAGCCCGGCATCTTACTCGAAGTCCAGAATCTAGAATTGCCCCTGCCGCAAAAGTCCCACGTACACAGTACTGGGCGGACCTAGCCCGCCATCTTTGTCTGAGACTATGTTTCTTCAATGAAGCTTGCGGAGGCTGTCGACTGTACACTGATATCTTGAAGTATAAATAAGACCCAATGTTCCCGCAAAGGCGACTGATTATCTCCATAAGCCACCCAATTCAAACACATTACTCCTCTACTTCATTTCCAAGTACATCGCAACCATGCAACTCCTCCAAGTTGTTTCCGTTTTTGCTTCTTTTGTCGCCGTCAGCTCTGCCACGGCGACTCTCGGAAGCTCTTGCAGTGGTGCAGCCTATGACTGCACCAACGACTTCAACCAGATCGCGGTCTGCAACGGCAACCGATGGGTTCTCTCCGCCCAGTGTGGAGCCGGGTGCTGCGTGTGGCCCGGCGGTGACCCTGCTCCTTGGTGCAGATGCTAAATGACGTCTCACACGACAACGTACGTGGATCTAAAGTCTTCCGTCGCATCGGGTTCTAGTCTGATACATTTAGCAGTCTTAAGTGGCGATGGCAGTCGTTGGTTAAGCTTTTCATAGCCTAACGGAAAGGGAAGGGGGGCGGAAGGTCATTGGCCACTTTCATTCACGGGACGAAGCACACCTTCAAAAGGAATGTGCCGTATTTGAACTCACCATCAAGATCCCTAGGACGAGGTTAGTAAATTCAATATATTGCCTCTGCTCCTCGTGACTTCTTGTGACAGAGACCACAGAGTCGGTCGAAGGTTCAGAGCCCCATGTTTGGTGTGAAGCGGAGGTGGGGCAGCTTTCTACAGAGTAAATATATGGTGGGATCATGGTTTTGAAGGGCGATGTCATCAGCGCCGCGGCAAGAAGATCATACACAATGGATTACGTTTTCATACATGATCCATATAAGTGAATTCTTTTTCGCATATTATGAATGTATCAAACTTAATTGTGGCTACATGTCAGTGATTGTCAAATCGAGTCCTTTGTACGCAGCGCAATTTTAAATCAGGGTGGGTGATCCAAGACTCTCGACTTCTCGACCAAGTGTTACAGTTGGTGCTTTTTTCGGAAGGCAAGAGGTCTAGGTGGTAGTTGCGCACGAGATGTGCCACAGTCATTCTGATCACCAGGTCAGCAGCATACCGTCCCAAACACTGCCTCGGGCCAAAGCCGAATCTCCAGAATAAGTATCGTCTTGCCCGGGTGTTCTTATCTGTGTTGTTGAAAAACCGATCCGGGCGATAGTTCTCATTGTCAGGTGCCCATGCCTCGTTGCGCACATTGAGGGCGTACGTATCCACCACAAAGCTGGTGCCAGCAGGTATCACATACGCTAGCCCGGGAGCAACATCAATTCGACGTGGAGTTGGTGCTGCTTGCGGAACGGTGAATGCAGCTAAAGGACGCAGGCGACTTGACTCTAGGGTACAGCAGGCTAGAAACGTGGAACGGCCCTCGCTGAGGTAGTTGTTAAGTTCTTTAATACCCTCCTCATGACTGTATGCTGTGTCGATTTCAGTTCTTAAGCGGTCTTGGTCATGTTGATGGGCCGCCAAGAAGACAGGCACCCATGATAGTCCCCCGATGGTTACATCTAAGTTGGCGAAAAGGGATTCGTCCAATGTCTGCAGTAACTGGTCCTCATTCATATTGCCCATGGCTATGGCGTCGTACATGGCGACGATCGGTGGTGGCGGACCCCTTTCCTGAAGCGCACATGCTAAAGCCATCTGGTTGAACTGCTTCCAAGACGACTTGAACCTCGCGAGCTCGGCATTCGCAGCAGTAGGCAAGAAGCGAGCCCAGGAGAATCTATGCAAGCCTCCTCGTATGACATGGTTGTTGAAGATGTGAGTGCGAACGGGCACGAGATCTTGCAATGACTTGACAAGTTCAGGCGGGAGCCGACCATAGAACTAGGAGTAACTTGACGTCAGAAATCGCTCTTTTCCCTTTGATTATCGCATTGACAATTAATTTCTTTAGTAGGAGCTGTACGTTTGATCCAGAGATCCGTCCGGAAGTCTATGGGTATAAGGTATATGGAGTAATGCAAACAGAAAACAACATACCATTTCAGCAATGATTCGAAAGGGTAGCATTGCCAGATCGTTTACAGGATGCAATAACCCATTCGCCAGATTACCCTCGCTTTGAGCATGTAAATCTGCGAAGTGCTGCTCGACAAGGCGCTGGAAGTTCTCAACTTGCGAGGCCACACGGTTGTGCCGGAAAGGGGCTTCCATTGCGCCCCGTACGGCTCGCCAGTCTCGCCCGCTGATCAGCCCAAGGCACTGACCCAAAAGTTGGTTCATGTAGAAACCAGAGTTGTTTGCCGGCGCCTTTGAGTGCTTGTCCGAATCTTTGAACACCTCCTGGAGCTGATGAGGCTTTGTCAACACACTGGTGGGTTTAAGTGTAAGCAACATCCAAATGTCCAAAAAGAGGAAAGCTAACGAACATTTCCGGCTGCATCCCAGACCAAATGCGGTATACGCCTCCATACTGCTCCCTCCAATCTCTGGAATTTTCAATGCCATGCAGGAATTTCTCAGTATCTCCTTGTCCGTTTGGCCATACGTAGGGACAAGAAGGGATTGATGTGCGCTTGCCAGCGATATTCAACACGGGAAACTGAAACTCTAGAAACTGCTATTTCGCGTCAATTGAATGGCCATTCCAAGCCGAAGGCTACTTACATTGATTATCGTGGAAAGTAAAGTCTGTGGCCATCGCATAGAGCGTCTGCGGGAAAGGACATCCAAAAATCCCGCAATAAGTGCTAGTGTACATACGATTGCAACGGTTTGTAGTGAAAGGCTCATACTCGAAGTGGACGCAATGATGGTCAATTGACAGGCGTTATTCGACTTCATCCAAAATTCTTCCTATAGACATTGGGAGGTGACTCTTGAGCTCTGCCTCCAACGACAGAACGACATGATTGGGTGAGTCCGGCTCAACCTCACGAGCAGGCTTCCTATTGGGGCAAGTCAAAATTCTCACGGATTCCCCAACACCGTTGAAGTCCGGAAATCCCCATGCTTGCCGCATGAAGGAAATTGCGTGTGAGTGCCGTTTCTCTTGAGACGAATTAAAATTTTCGCATGCGGATAAAGTTCTGTTGGAGATCCTCTGAACAACCATTGTGGGACAACTACCGCTTCAAATATTGGGCGCACTCTGGATGCTGAAATCAGAAATTTGAGTCCTAACAATATTCAGTTGCCATTAAAGTTTCATTTCATAGACATGGTGGATTTACAAAAATAAGTATTGTGACTTGTGCTGAAGATGCAAATATGACAATTGTAGAAAGTTGCTGCGGAATGAAGCGTCAAAATCTCGCAGATACAGTTCGTTCATGGCCTTAGTTCAATCGCATTAACCCAGGCATTTCTCAGAGTGTATATCCTGTGCACCTTCCAACCAGAAGTCTCAGTCAATTGCCTCCATTCTTTCTCAGTCCGCTCACGTCCTTTGGCAGTCATCAACATCTGCACATCCCCATACTGCGCCAACCTCCCCATTGCCCCATCTTGCAACACCGCATCTAGCACCACCAATCTCGACTTTTCCTGAACTATTATGGCATCGCGTATGTTTCGGAGAATTCTCTTGACGTCTGGATCGAGCCAGTTGTGTAGACACCACTTCATGACGTAAACCTCATGACGGGGGATCGGGCCGGTGAGAAAGTCTCCCGCAACAAGATCTTCTGCTAATACTCGATCACCGACATCGGAGAATTGGCCATCAGGAGAGTGGAAAAATGGTCGAGTGTGATCGATGACAGCAGGTAGGTCCAAAATTCCGCCTCGCACTAAGGTCATTGTTAGATGGAATTCATTTCCGTTGGGAGCCATACTTGGGCGGGACCGGCCCCCAACACGTGAATAGTACACGAAGAAAAATACGAATAACCACTCACTGCTAGGATATTCTCGTAGTAAAGAAGCAAGAAGTGCGCCACCGCCGCCACCGATGTCGAGTATCACTCGGTCAGCCACGTCACCCCAGGGGTAGTCGGCGAGAATACCAGCTGCCTGGGCAATTTGACTTGCGTTGAAGGCTCGATGCACCCGCGATACCCAACCACGCTTTTGAAAGTAGGTGAAAATATCGTCATCAGTGTCGTAGTTGATTTGAGCTGCAGTGCGGGTGGAGTCAGCCCGTAGTGAGTCTGGAATGCCGCGTGCCATGTCGTAGAACTCAGTAGCATACAACTCCACCCACGTATGCCACTGAGTCCAGTGATCGGACTTCAGGAGATCGGACCGGGAATTGTTGGTATAAGTGTCACTTGCAGCATCGTAGACGAACAAGCCGTTGTTGTATAGCAATCTCATCACAGGGCGCAACCGGTCCTCACGAGCCCCAGCGGTCTCCGCTAGCTGGGAAACTGTCAAACCAGGGCGTTGGCCAAGAATGTCTGGAATCTTGAATGAGACTGCAGCAACGAGGGATTTACTACTCAAGTAATAACCTGAGGCGAAACCGATCAGCAACGACATCGACAACCACAAACATAGCGAAACAAACCCATGAAGTGACCTGCAAGAACCAGTTGCGACGGTTGCAGCATTTGTTTGGCGTCATCTAGAACATCCACCACCTGTGCCGCTATCGATCCGACCTCCTTGTGCGGCAGAGCCTCCGGATCGTGGAGTGTGGCGTTGAGCTCTGCTTGCGTCGCTGGCTCTTTCAATGTGCTGATAAGATCCGACAAAACCACTTTCAGAGACGTAAGCTTTTCCACTGTGTGAGTTCGATCACTGGGGCCGTTTTGTATACTGGAGTCGGTTTTCGCCATGCTGAGTAGGCTGTGTTGGTGAAAAAGACTGCCAGAATCCAGTTGCGTACGTCCAGGGCGGATAACAAGCAAGATCAAGAGCGCCAGTTCGTGGTGTGACCATTATTAACTGGAAATGATTCGAATTTTCCTTTGACATGTATGGGTCCTGCGCACATGTTTGAAGCCATCAGATGAACTCAAATGCGAAATCAAGGTTCGCGACGCTGTCACTAGTGCGCCAGCCATGCGATCTAAACGACTTCAGGCGTCTGTGCTAAGCTGATAGAATGCCCGGCGCCAGAAGGTTTTACCAGCGCTCCCCGCAAGGCAAGTAAACTTGTCAAGTTCAATCAATCAATCAATCAAGTATGAAGCCATCGCCAGTCAATCAAGTCAAGTTTGAGCCTCAAACTTGATTGATTACCTTGACTCTTTTGACAGGGATCACGATACGGATTAAATGAATATTCCACTGCCGAATATCCCTGCCCTTCCCTGCCCTTCCTCATCTGCCCTCCACTTCTGATAGGACCCCCCCTAGCAGGGTATAAATTGCCCCCTTTTGCCTATCTGGCTTCTTCTTTTTTTCCCCCAAGCCAATGTTGTTATGACGAACTTAGTGTGATATTCTCCAACCTCTTGCCTTAGCTTAGGTACCAGGTAATCCCCTTAGAGAGCTTGAAATCTGCCCTTCAAGATCTTCCGGAGATCTATATTAAATCTATTATTTCACTGCTGTTATCCTCTATCCCTGTTATCTGTTAGCATCCCTTAAATATACTGTGAAGGTGAGGGCATCACTAGTGCCACCCTCTCTTCTGCCTTGCTCATCCTATGCCAGATATCTACCACACCAGCAGTCCTCTATTCAACCCCTACCCCTCCTCCAAATGCCTTCAACTAACTCTCAAGGCTTAGATCTATTATATCACAGCTTAAGCAAGGCAAAAACCACCCCCTACCTAACTATCCTTCGTTCAAAAACCTCTTCAGGGTCATGATAAATAATAAGGCATATATATAAAAGTTGGAACTTTAGAGAAAGGGTGCAAAAGAGAGGATAAGCTAGATAGGAAGCTATAGCTAGTATTTTGTTCTCTGCTAGCTAGATAGTTAACCAGGGGCTAGTTGCTAGGCCTGCTATTACTATAATCTTAAGGGCAAGCAGATTATTCTTAATATTAAAGCAACTTTATCTGCTTCAGAGCATCTCAAAAAGAACTATACTAGAGAGATTAAAGCATTACTTATTAGCTTAGAAAGCTCTGAAAGACCTGATAATATTCTATATAAGAGATAGTATTTAGATTTCACTAGTTTAACAAAAGATTATATAAAGAGTGTCTAGAAGGCTGCTATCTGCCTTATTATAGATGCTAACCTTCTCTTTACTATCTATAAGAACCCTGCTTTTCAGAGTATAATCTCTAGTATTAGTATAAAGCTGGAAATATTGCTATAGTCTGCTATATTAATAGTTTCTAAACTTAATAGTATTTAGAAGCATTAGAAAGAGGTTATATAGTAAGAACTTCTGTATACTAACTCTGAAATCTATCTAGCCTTTAATTTATAGACTTCTCTAGGCTAGCAAGCTATTATAAGTGTTACTGCACACTTTATTACTAGAGAGAAAGGTCCCTAAGTATATTTAATTGCTATAAAGAAGCAACTTAGGGCTTATAATAGTGTCAACCTTGCAAATACTCTTGAGGAGGTTATTTAAGACTGGGGCATTATAAACTAAGTAAGAACTTTAATCTCTGATAACACAAGCTTAAATAACACTTATATAGCAAGTCTGATCCCTCAACTTAACCTCTCTGCAAAGAAGAGGCAAGATGCCCAGGCTAGAAGGATTTGTTGCTTTAGGTATATCCTTAACCTTATATCAAAGGCCTTCTTATTTAGCAAGGACTCTGAGAGCTTTAAGAGACAGTCAGATATATATATTCTTCTACAGCAAGATAAGGCTGACCTTAAGCATTAGCGAAAGACTGGCCCTATTAGCAAGCTTTATAACATTATAAAGTTTATGAGAGCTTCGCTGTAATATACACAGAGGTTCAAAAATCTATCCTATAAGATATCAGAAGGATCTAAGCAATTTAGTGATATTCTTCTCTCTCAGCAGATATTCAGAGAAGTTAAACTAATCTAAGATAATACTATGAAATAGAACTCTATATACCTTATAATTAAGCATATAATTCGCCTTAAAGATAAAGTAGATAGCTTCTGTTCTTCTCAGAGTATTAAAGATCTTATACTAGCCTAAGATATCTTAACTTCTGATAACTAGCTGCAGTTAATAGAGATTATAATAATCTTAAGGCCTATCTAGAAGATCACACTTCAAATGCAGGGTTTTAGATAAGATAGCTTATATAGTAGACTTTAGGAGGTAATCACTGCTATAGAGTATCTTCTGAGTCATTTTAAGAAGTGGAAAACCTTCTATAATAATACCAGCAGTAGGAATTCTTAAGATCTTAAATCAGAAGAGTTATAAGCCTTCTCACAGGAAACATCTCAAAGATTCACTTGATCAGCATATCAGCAAGTCCTATTATATGCTTAAGCATTATAACTATCTCAGAGACAGCTTAATAAAAGCCTTTTACCTGCCTATACTTGCTAAGAGTATATTAACAGCATCTCTAACCTGGAAGAGATAGGCAGTAGTAGCTAGCAGTACTTAAGGACTTCTATTAATAATAGATAGAAGAAGCTGGATAAGTACTATACCCTGACAGAGGAGTCACCTCTATATACTACTGCATTACTCCTCCACCCTAGTTTTAATATAAAATACATAGAAAAGAACTAGCAATCCCCTCGCCAGCAGGAATAGGTATCTAATGCTAAGTTAGCTCTGAAGAGATATTTCAACTGATAGTATCCTTCTGAAGAAGGGGAAGGTATGAGAAATACAAGCTAACACCTAGAACCTTATAATCCAGATAACTTTAAGCAGTAGGTTTAAGCAGAAGCTACTATACTTAAGGAAGATAAGGATAATAAGAAGCTGGATAAGTTAGAGAAGTATTTAGGTCTACAGAGGCAGGCTAACTGCAATCCTATTAATTAGTGGTTTGCCTATAAAGAAGAATATCCTTGCCTGAGTAAGCTGGTATTAAGCATACTAGTGATACCCTCACAGTTATCTGACTGTGAGAGGGTATTTAGTGCTGCATCTCTTGCCCAGACCTCACAGAGGCTGGCGATAAAGGTAGAAAGGCTAGAAATGCTGCAATGTATGAGGCAATAGCATAAGAGGGGTGCAATCTCACTGCTTGGTGGGTCTGAATAGCTTCACTTGGCAATTACTTGCAATTAATTGGCAATCAATCAAGTATGGCATCGCGATGTGGCAATCAAGTCAAGTTTGAGCCTCAAACTTGATTGATTGCCTTGGGGTGGGCGCTGGGTTTTACAACGTCCGTCTACCCGAAAGTATATTTCGCGGATATCCATGGCGAAATGAACAAACGACAACGGTGCACCGCTGTATCACGCTCATCTCCGTATTTTTCACGTCTAGTCTGTTGCGTAAATGGGATGACGAAAGCGATCCGGATTTCGCAGCAAGGGAGGGGCAGCTCCACGGGGCTAGACATATGGATAGCAATCTGACCCCAATATTCGAACTTTGATGGAAGCAAAGCTGAACGCAGTAGATCGAGGGCATCGCCATCCATTAAAATAGCTCCAAATCATTGAGAAAGCCAGAATGCCTTTGAAAGTACTCATTTCAGGCGCCGGGGTGGCCGGCCCATCGCTCTCGCTCTTTCTACTTCGTGCCAACCCCCTCCATCATGTTACGATTATCGAACGTTCGCCAACATTACGCAAGGGAGGACAGCAGATAGATTTGCGTGGGCAGGGTATTTCGGTTGTGCAGAAGATGGGCCTTTTGCATGCTGTCAAGGCCCGCGCCGTGGCCGAGGACGGCATCGCATTTGTTGACGCCCACTCCGGCAAGCAGTGGGCAGTGTTTGGGAAGAACGACTCTGGCAAGGGCCGACAGGCTTTTACTAGCGAGTATGAAATCATGCGAAAACTGAAGTTTTCAGATCACAGGAGGGATTAAGATGTATCACAATTGATATTGACTTCTGTTTGATCGCTTGAGGCTCAAGATGTGATGCCTCTCTGTCCGTAGACTATAGTAAAACGAAGTCGAGCCCCGACTTCCTCGACTTCCTTCTGCAGTTGGGAAGGCAATGTTACCTCATCAGACTTGTTATAAGTGTTTGGGACAGCCACTATTATTGTTAGATAGATTCGACATGGTGTTGCGATGCAAGAGAACGGTCTTCATACCCTTGGCTTGGGCCAAAACTGGTCCTACGACTTGCGACAGACTCCTAGTACTCTTCGCCATGAGGTCCGCACCTCCTTGATTCTTCGCTCCATAAAAGACGTCTACCGAATGCTGTCTTATATTTTCAAGGCCGATGTTTTCCATGGCAGTCTTGAGGTGGACGGAAAGATTTGGGCCGAGGCCACCTGCTTCCGAATTCTGCTGATGATAATCCAACAAGCGCCGTAAAGCTGGCCCAGTCTCAGGCGTACAGTCATTGTCAAGCTCCACAAGTTGCAACCAACCCCCAGGACGGAGCAAGCCCCCTAGTTCGGCAACGACAGAGGCAATGGTTGTCGCTGGCGGCGCCACTGCGGCCATAACTAGGCGCTGATGCACAATATCGAAGGTCCCGTGCCACTTAGCTGGGAAAGATTCAAGGATGGACTGATTAAAAAATTCGACGTGTGGGGGGAGTGACTTGGGATAAAGACTAGGATTGATGTCGGTCCCGACATAGTGGTAAGTGTCAGCGTCAGCTACATGTTTGTCCAAGTACTGGCGCAAGTCAAACAACCAGCGACCATCTCCGGCGCCGCAATCTAAGATCCGCAAGTATCGCCGAGAGAAGTCGACGGGAGCAAGAACAGCTCGGTTACCCATGGCATGCAAAAGCACATCGTGCTGATCGTGGAGACGCGCGGACTCTGACTTGTTGTCATCACGATCGTTGGTGTATTTGATGTAGCCTTCCATATTGTAAAGTCGAGTATTGGGTCGTATTTGCTTCGGATAATCGTTGACCTTACCGGGGTTATGATGGCGAGACGGCTGCCCTTTACCAGTTTCCACGACCACATAGCGCTCCATGAATGGCGACAACGCCCGGAGGCGACCCGCTGGGGAAGTCCACTCAACTCGGCAGTCAAGTCCCAAGGCGGCAAAAAGCATAGACACGTTTCGTGGTGTTGTTTGAGAGGTTCAGCTGAATCCGCCGCCGTGTCACCGACGTGAAACGTTACTGTCATATTGTTGTCAAAGATAGGACGATGTGCAGACATCTAGACGTCAAGACGTTTGTGTGGGAATTTGGCATATTTTGGACGCGATCAAACACGAGAGCAAGTGCCAGTAGTATGCCTGAGCTGTCGACGAAGATGAAATTTGATACCCACCCACCCATGCAGGCGAAATCATGAATCGAGCGATCGCGATTACGACGATGGTCATTTGATGAACCTTATGATTTGTCCACCTACCTTAACATGGCTACCGCTTTGGGCAGTCGAAGAGTCTTCCGGTGACACCATCGGACTGCCGAATATCGTCCCTTCCTCCCTTTCTAGATTCAGTAAGCAAGCACTGTTTCGTGGCAAAGATGGCGGCTTCCGGACGTGAACGACTCAAATTGGATAGGATTACTGCGAAAGCGTCAGAGAAGTCATTCCAAAGTATGCCTGTGGTCTTTGAAGACTCAATTGCTAATCTCGCGCGATTGCAAGACGACTCCACAGGAAGTTCTCTTATCAGCAACTTTTAGAATGGATTATACAACAGCCCTACAACTACTAGCAACGGTGTTGCGAGTGGGTGTGGAATCGATCCTGCAGGACCAGACTTTCACTACCAATGGCGGAGACTCCATGGCGGCTCTACGATTTTGTATGGAGTGCAAGCGCAATGGTATCTTTGTTCCTGTCGATTGTGTTCTCTCGAGTGGTTCTATCACGGACTTGCTACGGCAGTGCCGACCAATGTCTGTCTACAATGATAGCAAGCACCCACAAATTCGGACCGGCCAAAGTATTCACGATAACGAGTCCACAAGACAAACAGTACAGTTTCGAGAGGTTGCAAGCAGAAGTCGAGAAGACGAACAAGCCGTGTTATGGCGCGAAGACAGCAAAGAGCCCAGTCTAGGCAACGCAATCGACGAGTCCTCGGCTTCTAACGTCAGCGGGCTACGCCCGATCCTGACTTTCACAGAGGAGTTCTGCATCGGCAATCACTCTGTATGCGACATGTCAGATATCAAAATCTCTCTTGTTCATGGGAGCCTGGAATCACCCGGTGCGAACATAATCTACTACAGCGAGATACACAATCCAAGTCATATTTTCCGCCTCAGAGATGCCTGGATGCAAGTATGCAGAGCAGAGCCTATCTTTCACACAGCGTACCGTATCCCAGACGATGGACAGGAGATTCGCCCTCGACTTTTCTGGAGAGAGTTCAAAACGAAGAGCCGAACAATCTACAAGAACGCGTTGCTTCAAGCAACTGGTCCAGGAATGCCTTGGCCCCACAACAATGGAGTCGATTTTGGCTTGCGATTTACCGTCCTACACTACCGTACGAGACGACCAGCTGATAGTAAAGCCGCTATTATCTGGGCGATTCATCATGCTCTGATTGATGGCTGGTCTGCCGGCCTCTTGGTTCAGAAAGTGCACCGGATGGCGTCCGGGAAGCCTTTACCAGCGCCCCCAGGGCCCGCCTACGTAGATCTATGCCGCTTTCAACAAGAGTTGAGATTGAGTCGAAAGGCCGAGGGAGATCTCTTTTGGGCTGAACAAAAGATCAAGTTAGCAACAGCATGCGATGAACTCCTTATTTCGAAGCCACCAAACGCTCCTGCATCCACCAACAATGTGCGGGGCAAAAGGGAAGAGATGCAGGTTCCTGTCGAACTTGCCCCCACCGATTATGCTGCGATCAAAGGTGCAGCCCAGTCCTGCGGTGTCACTCCCGCCACATTGTTCTATGCTGCCTGGGCAGTTTGCCTTGGAATTTACACAAATTCGGACAGTGTTGTCATCGGGGCTGTTGTGTCCGGTCGCAACATTGGGCTTGCCGGGATCTTCGACACGATAGGCCCCATGGTGAACACATTGCCACTCCAACTTGATCTTGACTGGCAATCTTCATCTCGACAGCTGGTAGAGGATGTCTTTTATCGAATCCAGCGGTTGTCGTATTTTTCATGGACCACGCCGGATAACGGATTCTCTAGAGTAAGGGGAAATTTGATGGCGTTCACACCGAATTCCGAATGCTGGGTCAAAGGTGCAGGCGTCGAACAATCCTTTTACCAACACACGACGAATTTGCCTCTAAATGCCATCGTCAAAGAAGATGGAAGTGGCATGGTTCTCCAATACTCTGCTGAGCGCTATACTACGAAGGCGATGGAAACACTTGCCAGCATCTTTAGGGTATCGCTCTTATCACTTTCCCGCACCGAGGCAAGTCTGGAGTCAATTCAACCTGTGCTGCAAACGTGCGGACGGGCTCTGGGCTTGATGGGCAACTGGAATTCATTCCAAACGACGATTCCATCCGTTAGAGACGACCTCGTGACGTTATTTGAGGGCATTTCGAAGCACTGCCCTGGCGCAATCGCCATTGAGTGCGGAAACCTAACGATCAGCTACGGCGAGTTGGAGAGGCTTTCTGGCCACGTTGCTTCCAAACTTACTCAACTGATACAACCTGAAGAGGTTGTGGCTGTGCACGCAGATGGCTCCGTCAATTGGGTTGTGTCCATCTATGGCATACTACGAGCTGGAGGAATCTACTGCCCCTTGGACAGATCGCATCCTCAAAGATACCGCGAATCTTTTTTTGAGGCATCAACTGCACGAGTCTTCCTATCCACAGGCACGTGCTCAATGGAGCATACCGACTGCAGCTGAGGTCGTACTCAACGTTGCCGCTGCCCTGGAAGATATGGAGGCGACGCTGTCCTACGATGTACACTTTCCAATCAGAACGGCGCCTCGACCAGCAGACAAGGCTTATATTTGCTTCACCTCTGGCTCAACCGGCAAGCCTAAAGGCGTCATGTGCACACATCGAGGTCTTGTCGCTTTCCAGAAAACCCTGGACGTCCGCTTGGGTGCATCCGTTGGTATCAGGATTGCACAGGTCATGTCCTTGGCTTTTGACGGTGCCATACATGAACTGTTTTCGGCCCTTTCATACGGAGCTACACTCGTTCTGCGGGAGATAGACAACCCAGCAAGTATACAGCATCTTTGTGATGCTGATTGTGCTATTCTTACTCCATCATTGGCATCTGTCCTGGACCCGGACGACTTCCCACAGCTGAAGGTTATATATCTGGTCGGCGAAATAGTACCGCAGACGGTGTGCGATACATGGGCTTCCAGAAAGACTATGTACAACATGTATGGGCCAACAGAGGCAACTTGTGGCGCCACGATCAAACAACTACGGCCCGGCCATACAGTCACGATTGGGAAGCCAAATCCAACGACTAGGGTATATATCCTAGATAAATGCAAGCGACTGGCTCCTCCAGGTGTGGTCGGTGACATTTACCTCGCGGGCGTCCAGGTTGCCATCGGATACATCGGGCAACCAGAAATCACTGCTGAGCGCTTCCTTCCCGACCCATTCGTGAAGTCGGGAGAATACATGTACCAGACTGGAGATCGAGGCTGTTGGGACGATTCCGGCGATATTGTCTTCCTGGGTCGCGCGGACCGCCAGACCAAGCTTCAGGGATTCAGGGTGGATCTTGAAGACCTGGAAGCCCGTATTCTACGTGCTTGTGGTCAACAGCATGGAGCCAGCGCTGTAGCTGTGACAACTCAAGGCGACCAACTGATTTGCATGATCCAATCAACTTCTGGAGATCTCGCAGGAATGCGGGCGGCAATGCGTGACGCTCTGCCCCCATTTGCGATACCCAAACACACCTTCGTTACCCGTCAGCTTCCGATGACCCCAAACATGAAAGTGGACTATCAAACTATTGTGCAACTGGCCAACGACTCCGGCATCTGTCATCAAAATCGGGAGGAAACAAACGGAATTTCTTCAACAATTCGGACGGAGGCTGTTGTCGCTGCAATCTGGGCTCAAATTCTGGAGAATGAAGCCCTGTCATCTCGAATTGGCCCCGACTCGAATTTCATACAGCTAGGCGGGCACTCCCTACAGCAGTTGCGATTAGCAGCCAAACTGAAATCCGTCTTCAGAGTTCTCATCATGCTTCGAATGATAATTGACATACCAACTCTGCGGGAGTTTTCAGCCGCAATCGACAGCATGGACAAGATGTCCCTGCCCCCTATACCGGGCGAGGCGAGAAATGATGCCTGGCTCGGAGCCTTTGAGCCCCGCCCGATCGAAAGAGAATGGTGGAAAAAACATCAACTAAAATCCGGCACTTCGGCTTTCAACGTGAGCTGGGTGGCTCAATACTCCACAAGCATCGACAGCGTCAAGTTAGCCAAGGCATGGAACGCTGTGCTGGCACGACATCTCATCTTCCGATCTCGATATGTACAACATGATGGTTGCGGCTTACGGCGAGTCTTGTCTTTGTCTCCTCCGCGTGTGAATAGACGGCGTCGCCTCAATATCCGCAGGGAATTGAACCGGAATTTCGACCTGAGCACGTCGCCCCCAGTCCGGGTAACAATGACGCACAATACCATTATTGCCGTTTGGTCTCACATTGTGTGTGACTACACCACCCTGGGTATCGTGCTCAAAGAGGTGGCCACTGAATATCATCATGGACCATTGATTCCTCCTTCTCCCCCCAAGTCGCCCCCAGAGGTGTGCAGCAGGCAAACGTCATCTGATGAATCATGTTTCGCGTTCTGGTCGGTCTACTTGGATGAGGTGAAGAACAAGCGCCATGCTTATCTGGGAAACGATATTGACCGGGTCAATTATCGGGGAAAATCACTTGTGGGACGCGTGTCTATTTCACTATGGCACCGCATGCAAGTCTGTGTGCGAGAGTCCGGGGTTACCCTACAGCAGTTGCTGGTTGCCGCAGTCGCTGCGGCGGTCACAATCGAGGACGACAAGATTGATGTGACATTGGGCACACCTTTCCTCAATCGACATTCCGAAGCGGACATGGAGGCTGTCGGGTTATTCCTAGAGCCGCTACCAGTCCGTGTACATCATGATGTTACTACGTCGACTCTGAGGTCTTACCTTCATGCCGTTCAAGACTCGTCCCAAGGTGCTTTGGCTCACGCAGTTCCGTGGGACCAACTGCTTCAATATTTAGGCATTGATTCCGAAAGCCAAATTCCCAATCATCCACTCTTCGACTGTGTCACTTCATTCCACGATACGCGCGGTAATGGATGCAATAGCAAGGAGCAGAGCAAATGCGGTCCCTGGGATAATGCAGTTTGGGGTGACGGTGTTGAACCGCAACTGGTATGGAGTGATGGTGCAAAGTTTAAGTTGATGGTCGAGTGCCTGGCATATGACGACGACACGCTCTTGATGCGACTCGAGTACGACACAGCTTGCTTTGAAGGAAATCATCATGTATATGATGAACGAATTCAGGCTGTGAGAAGAATGATACTGACAGCCATGACGATTATCGCCTCGCCGGACAACGGCACTGTCAGTGATTTGAGGCTAAGCCTTCGACGATCATGGGAAATAGAGAAAAGATCTGAGTTTAGGGGGGCACGAAGCATGGACTTTCTACACTCCTCTGAAAATCTGTTCTTAAGACGATTTTCGGATTTTCAGCGTCGCTGAAAGACTTTTCTTCCGTTCGCGATGTTTTACTTCATAGGGATTGGGTATGGTTTTATTCCACATTGCTACCGATATATCGCCAATTATTAAAGACCTTATTTTGGCCTGGCATTCTAAAACAAATTTTGAAGTTGACAACATGGCCTCTGAAGCCAAAGTTCTTGAAAGAGAAGTTCCTGTGTTAGGAAGTGCCACGCCCTTTACCAATAGGCAGATTATCAAATCTACTAATAATACGCGCCATCTTTGCCTCCATTATATGTGTATATCAAACACCCGACTTGGACGCTGCCGCCTACGCCGCCATTGTTGCCTAAAGCACAATATCAGCAGAGTCCCTCGGAAAGTCCGCACCTAGAACACTTACAGTTCAAGTAATTCGCTCTCATGAGATTGTAGCATGTTGGGCTCTGATTACCAAGCGGCCGCTGTATGTCTTGACTAATTTCCCCCGTGTCGCACCCCGGCTGCCACTCAACTTTGAAATCATGTTTGATTTTCCATCGATCGGAGTGACGAAATCGAATAGCTGGATAAGGATCAACGCCGTGCACGCTCCTTGTCAGAATGGTTCTGCCCTTCTCGGAATTGCAAAAGGCGGCGACGCCGTCGTCCTGCTTTCGTGAACGAATATCAGCGTGCCCTGGGAAGTCGGCTTCGTTATGACATCGTCTCTCCTGTTCGATCAGTTGCGTAGCAGATCCTGGAAAGTATGTTGGCGGAGTGAAAACTGTGCGGCGGCCAAGACTAGGGCGGAAGACTAATGAGGCACTGTTGGGAGATCTGAAGGTGACCGTGGTCCCAAGCGATGTAAAGTTGCCGAGTTGATGCCCGCTTGGTCGAGTTTGGATTCGGGAAGTCATCGTCGCTGGCCCATCAGTTGATGCCCGATAACCGGGACTTTCTCCAATGCCTAAAACGACAAAAAAGGAGATGACTGCGTACAATCCGATCATACGAAGCATGATTGGAAACGAGTCAAAGTCTGGCACAGAACTTGAGATGTCCACGAATCCACCGCAATGAGGATGACAAGTAGCTTTAAATCTTCTCTTAACGGTGAGGATGAACTTGCAAGGATTTGAAGTAGTGAATTGTGTGTTTTTCAACATCTGAAAACGTGCCTGGTTAGGTTTGCTCCCTTGCGCCGCAAACAATCAGTACCATTCGTCTCATGTGTTACGCGAGTCCTGAATGTTTGGGCCCAGGGTGGTACAACCTAGCATCGTCAGCCACCATCTGCGCACGAAACACTCCTTGCAATAATTCCAGTCATCAAAGGAGTGGCGCTGGCCAGTAAAGGATGTCTCGTATTGTGACGGATGCGGAGTCAATCTATGTCAGGATCCACCCGGTAAAAGTTCCAGAACCGCCGTCTGAGAAGACAAGATATCCAGAATCTGACAGAGAGGTGTTTTATCTGAAGCCTGAAGCCACGCATAAAAGTTCACAGCTGGTTCAGGTAGCTTGACAGACTCCCTACCCGATACTGGTTTTCCTATATTGAATGACACGGACTTACGTATGGGCCTGTCTGAAAGAAGCATCACGGCTTGTGCGATAAACAAGCAATTAACAATTTGTCACCGCTAGAGTCTGGCTACTATCATCCGTTACATGGGTAAACAAACAAGGCGACCGGCTTGCCGCTGAGGCAGACCGCCTTTGGCATGTGATCTCCCAGTATGAGCAGTACAAGCGGGTTCGTTGACGACGTCCAGATTTGCCATTCATCATTTTGACAGGTCTCTATTGTAAAGTTACTTCTCTTTCGATTTTATTTCCTCTCCGAGTATCGGCAGCGAATCGAAACCTCGGCCACTTTGATAGCGCCCTGGATCGCATTCATACCAAGCCTCGCCATCTCCCTATCTCTGTCTGGTAAAAGACTCGTTGCCCGTCAGCACTGCCCCACCCTACAACAACTGCAAGAACCGCACCCGTATCGCCACTTTGGCCTCGTACAGGGAAGTCATTCTCCACACTCCATCCCCAGCTGACGGCAGTAACGTCAATACACGTTTGGAAGTTCTCGGCCAAAATTCGTTCGACACTGATGGTCGCTTCTGCCCTCACCTCTTCGGAAACGTCTTCGGGAAAGTACACGAGAATGAGCTCAGTGACAGGGCATTGAAGCGCGACTGACGACGAAGGCGTTAAAGACAGGTGCTTGACGAATTCCCCATGGGTAAGCAAAGCAGGCAAGTCCTTGACAATTTCTGCGCCATGGCTGAAATTCGCCCAATGTTATCAGTCTCGAACATTATTTGGTAGCTGCGAAAGGCTTTTCTGTGGTGTGGTGCAACTTACAGCTTGGCAAATACTTCGTGATGTTCCACCGAGTCAAAGTCAAAAAATCCCCACAACAGCAATGGATTTTCGATCTCTGTGCCCCAGAATGCACGATAAGGCCCACCCTCTGCAACCGTGACAGCCGTGTACACTCGTGAGAGAAACGATCCTTCTGGTGTAGAGTCGTCCATGGGGCTCAAATCGGGCTTGACACCCATGCACCCTACTTCTGTTACAGGCATTGTGGGGGCTTTCCGAGCGTTGCGGTTGTTTACTTATTCAATGAAGTCTGTGACACGCTGTCGAAACCTCTCTGTAGTCAAGATAATGTCTTCTTGGAGCCTTTATAACAATTTTATTAGGCAGCAGTGAAATAGGTTGGCAACTGATCGCCAAATATTGATGCCTAAAATGCGTACACGACGTCGTTGACGTCGACGCTGACGTCTCATATTATGCGGTGGTCAGATGAAAGGCAACAGCGTCCAGAAGCATCTACGCCTAAAATTGCTGGATCGATATCCAACCTGGAAGGCAACAAACGTCCAGTATATGCTCAATTGATGATTCAACTTAGCTTGTGATCATAACCACGGTTTCCTAAACCCAACCTAAGTTGAGATGAAGCCTTGCAACTGAATTGAGTGCTCGAGCCATTCGGTGCGGAAGAAATCCCGGCGAGACCTTCAAGAAAATGAGCGAATCTGGACCCTTTAGACCCTTTGGAGCGCATTCATGGCATTTGGCATGCACAGGAACACCTGAATAGATGATGAATGACACGAACCTAAAAAGTGTGCATGGGGCCGGCGTCTGACCACCGAATACCGAATACTGAAGATCTCCAGAGAATGAACCACGTCTTCCTTGCCGTCGTATTGGTAACACGAGATTCGTTTGTGTACAGATCTGGCCCAGAACCGAATAATTTATCAATCTGGCAATTAAAAATCTTCGTCGCGTAGTGACTCCGCCATGATCTGTACATTTTCGTTTGCTTTCCGTGTTGAGCAGTTTCGAGGCCGAGCCCGTGTCGCGGGGGACTCATGAAACAAGTCAGGAGATTTGTAACTATTAGATTACATGCTTGTAGGGGATGGTCCCGTTTGGCGTTTGTGCATAAAGTCAACGTCACCCAGATTGTACAGAAATGAGAATATTGTCCAAGACGTGCATCGTGGTTTGGGGCCGCCCCTATCCGTACATCTGGCCACAACCAGGGTCGGATACAATAGGTTACCGGTATGTCAGCCGCGCGACCATTCACTTCACATCTCATCAGAACGAGTAGCGTTGCTCCAACTCTCAGCTACATAGAAAAGGGGCTTAAGTCGGCGTTTCTGTTTTGTGCAGTTGCTTGACACTAAATGCCGGCTGAGATTGCGAACCGTCACACGCTTGGCGCTTATGAAATTTGCGTAAGCGAGAGACAAGAGACAAATAAGCAGCAGGGCAGAAAGTAGAAAATGCAGGGATCCATTGCTTTTTTGCAGCTTATTCGCAAAGCAATACCCGGTCTCGTGTCCAGGCTCGCCGACCGGAGATCTTCCATCTCGTACCGTTCTGCCCTACAGATTTGTTTCGGGGCAGAGTTGACCGTTCGGATGCACAAATCTGATCCATCAGTGAATTTGCAATGCCGCGTCCCCATGGCGGTGTACCCCTAACGATGACTTCCTCGTGAAGATACATGTATGGGCCATGGCCAGTGCAACTCGCAAGCGAGCACCGCTTCTCCTCTCAATGCACGAACAAATAAGATAAGATAAGCCGAGACATCAGGCCGTACAGGACGATACATGAGACGAATGAGCTGCAGCCTGCAGTGATTCCGCAGCTTTCCCAAGCACTCACCCGAAAAAAACGTGTAGGTCGATGCAACCAAAGCCCAATCAGTCGTGCCACGGTTTTCGACCGGTGAGCCACCAGGCTACGTGCAACCGCAGCAGCTCAGTCAGTCAAGTCTCACAGTCAGTGAATGAGCGCATAATCACCTAAGATGGATTCCCTTCCGATTTCTGGTGGCTGATATCCATTCACGTCCAGCAGCGAGGCAGACTGCCAGACTCCCACGAACAAAATCGTGCTCTTCAGCTTGTTCAACAAGACGTTTTAGTCACACCAACAAACTCGCTCGACAAAAGCCACCTTGGCAGCATCCGTTTCTGCCCAAACCAGACCCCGGCCCATTACCCCTCACTCCGTCATTTTACCTCGTTCGCGATCCCCACGGGCAAGTGGGGATAGGCCGTTAATGGAGCAGGGGAGGAATTCTCGACATCCGCCGCTCCCTTTGTCTTGGTCAGAAGAATCACAATGTGAACGCAATTTCGATGAAGAAATCCTGCCTCCGCCTGTCGTGCCGACCAAGATCTATCCGCCCACTCAGAATGCATCACGAACAAATGTCCACGACCAAGACGAAGGCAGCTATGCAAGGACGGCAAACACGATTGGCATCCCCCCGCTTCGCAGGGTCATCATGGAGGCCCAAATTGTTGGGCAGAGTCCAACAACACCACGACCATTTTTCGACCCTGTCAGAAATGCCTTGTTCGTGAATGAAACAAAGATAGTAGAGAATTATCAGCAAACACCAACAAACGGCGACGAGATTTGGGGGCCAGATTCAAGCAGAGACTCGCCAGATACCGAGTATCAGCACCAAGGTCCCAGCAAGAAGAAGAAGAAGTCGACGAGCGAGTCTGGTCAACAGGTCTTTCAGTTTCTATCCATTTCACACCCGAAAGAAGCACGACTCTTCCGCACGAAGATTAGGTCTCACGCTGCACAGAATCCTAATGCGCGCGAGAAACGGGTCGCCGGCTTGAAGCCGAACCTGCCGAAGCGTCTCGCCCCTGATTTCAAAGCCGAAGGAAGCCTCTCCAGCTCTACCAGATACGACGAAGACACGTTCCAATCCAAGGACACTACTTGGAGAATACTGCACCCTCAAAATGTGTCATCAATTCAACGCTCGTCTCACGAGATACTAAACGAGAATCAATACGAGGAACATACTTCCACGACAGGCGCATTTCACGACTTTTTTCAAGACCCAGCTCCGCGCTCCGTCAATCTACCATTTGACGAAGAACTCGCACTGAACGGAAACCTATCATCGACTTTGCCGCGACAATTCCAACTGGAAAGGTTCAACGCGCCCTCAAATCGGGTGCGTGAGAATTGTGCTGCGCAAGTCCCAACGAATCAAATTGACGCTACAAGCCCGAAAAGATTCAACAATTTGCAGCAGAGCAACATTCCTGGGACTTGGCACCCTGCGGAAGTGGTACTTCGGGAGTTTGACAAGTATCAGCCGGATTGCAAAATCACCGTAGAGAACCAGGAGGAACGAGTGGCTGGAAGGTCCAGAAAAGGTGCGTGATCTGTGGAACGGAATTGGAAGTCGTCATGAGTTCTTCCACATTGTTCCTGGGTCTACATTAGCTCCAGAACGCCTTTCGAGGCTGCGCAAAACGACCCAGGGCAGTATGCAGCGCAATCATGTAGTCGAGTCGAAAAAGCAGATCCTCGTGTTAAAGCAAACCAAAGCATGGGAAAAGAAGCATATTCTCTCCCGTTTCCGATGATGCTTATGCATCCACGGAAGGGCCTGGCACGGCACACTCGGCTGGATAGTGTGAATACACTTGAAGGGCACGTCCTAAGTTCGACATCTGATAGTGTAGCGATGGTCAGCAGTCAATCAACATGACGTTGGCTGTCTTATAAATGTGACATTTCGTTGAGGCTATAGATTGATATCTTACGCAAAGCTCAAATATCCACCCAGTTGAGCGTCGAGTGAATATTTTGAACGTTGCTTTTAATCCACCTCTTTCTAAATATCGTCTACACCGTCTGATACCGCTTTACACTTGAGCTAGTTGCGAGAGTTCGTCATCTCGAGGCCGGTTCTCTCCTCTCTTCTCTGTTCACCAGCAGCACCACATCCAGTCTGAGCTTCCCTGGATTGCGTCCTTCTGCACATGAGCGTCTATGTCTGCGGCCGATTGCGTCAATCACAACGTCCAGGAGCTCCACACAACATCAGGTTTGGATCCCATAATTCACTAAGTGGCACTGTTCGGGGAAAAGGAATGTTTCAATCTTCCGCTTTTTTCAACTTACTCAATCAAATCCATAAATGTAATCGTCTACCATGTTCACCTGCTCTTTGGACGGGTTGTCTTTTGCAGGACTAGAGGTCTTCTGTATGAATAGGCCCCATTGTTGTGTTTTCTGCTCTCCGTGGTTCGTGGACCAAGTCCAAAAAAGGCACAGCAGGCCTCCAGCTACATCCATGTATATTTGAGTTACCGCAAATTGGACTCCTTCTTTAGGTATCATCACGAGCATTCCAGGCCAGGTCATCTTTGGAAACGGAACAATGTCGAGGGACCTAGCGAACGCCATTAAAAGCACATGGAACGCCTCAGGGGCTGCTCTAGCAGTCATTGGTTATGCCCCACGGCGTGCATTGGTTGGTTACAGCAGCTTCCTTCATTATCACCTTTTTCCGACTCCAGCCCACATTCGTGCGGATGTACAGCCCTAGATTGCGTACGGAGTAGCCGGGATGGACTGGAGCTATTCTCGCAGTAAGAACATAGTTCGAACTTCAATTGCTGGCAAAGCGGATCAGGGAATCCATTTCGATCAATTCACTGTGGACTTGAAGCCAAGATGCGCCAACCTCTGTGTGGACTTCATGATATTCATAGGAATTCGGAAAACAGCGCCTTACCTGGCGTTCCAGTCTCCACGAGGACACTAAGGGCGTGAGGTCGACACGCACTGGTAACCTACTAGAGGAAGGATCTGCAGTCTCACCAAACGCGTTTGATGCTGATCAGCCCCGCGCAGTTTGCGAAAGTCCCCTGCATGAAGCATTGACCTCGCACAGCTTAATACCACAATCCCTGCCGTTGGTTGTCGTGAAAAGGGCAAAGCATTTTCCAATTTAGGATGGTCATCCGTGAGGACCATTTCGCCTGCCACTCACAGTACAAAAATCACCCAAAGTTGCTGACAAATAGCCTCATTGAGAAATGGCATCCGCCAGCAACTTGACATAGCGCTTCTACATATCCGCTCATGATGTCCTGCTCATCGACATAATATCAGTTCTCATAGGGCATAGGAACGACTTTCGCGACGCTTGGACTTCGTCAGATCATGTTGCAGGTCTGGCAGCAGGTGGTTTGGTGTTACAATGACGTACGCTGATGGTTGGCGATTTTCGTTAAGAGGCCTTTTATTTTCACTCATTGTGAACGATAAAGCTAGGAAATGGTCCGTAAAAGGACCTTACCCTAATTGTTGCACCGCAGGGAGGGAATTGTGTTTGATACTAGGTTGTTGAGGATATGTTCTCAGTGACATGTGCTCGTTTCAACTTTGCAGAGAATGCGCTTGATGACAGTATAACCCAATAAAGAGCTGCGAACGTGATGCCCACATTTGGCAATCGGAGTGGATAGATGAAGAATCTCCCGCACCAGAGCCTTCAGTCCCAGGGACAACTGATTGGTACGCGGGGGCGAACAGACTGCACGAGCTAGATCGAGTAAGTAAAATCCGGTCTGTGATTGCGACCGACTCAGGAAGGTATGATGTGCATAGATTCATTTGGGTACACAAGTAGCAAGCTGTTACCGGAATAGAACCATCAGGCTGCACTTCAACGGTGTGGGGGTGGTTGTCTGTAGAACAGCAGTTCAGATGGAAACGCAGGGGTGTATCATGATGTCTTGGGATGTCACATTTTCACAGCAGTCGTGTCTACCTAGGAGTGGCATAGGAAGTGTTGGTGGTGTCGATCATCGGAGGAATCGAAAGCCCACACTTCCCCTGATTGAGACGTCATGGAGCCACCTAGACCCCTGGTACGGTAAAAGCCTACGCAGATTTCAAATACATATTACTGAGCTTCAATCCAAGTCGCATTTCTTGAACTTCTAGTCACTGATGTTCTCAGGCATTGACAACAGGAAACGCAGGCGGAGATTAAGTGGTGGCCAGCAAATCAGGTAGGCAACTTCCGCAAAGAGCCATTTTGGAAAGGCAGCCGCTCACTCAAATGCCGGTCTATCATTAGGTATTCCATTCCCACTTAAAGAAATGGTTGATGCGAAGATGGACGAATCGATCACTGGTACAGACACAAGCATCTCGAATAGGGTAATCCAGCTCTCCATTGAACGTCCCAGGAATGGAGAGGATTCAATCCCGTCTCCCAAAGGATGGGAGAAATCTTCAGCCACACGCCCATTGATAGAGCCACGGGACACTCCTTTCGACATCCCAGTAACCGAACGATATTTCAAAGGCATATCACTGAAGTGGGCCGAGATGCAAGTAGAACTTTGGTCATGTCGAAAACGGAGAGGCCTGCGGTACAAAAAAGACAGGCTTCGATTTTACCAGCGCATCCTAAAGGAAGACCGACGACAGAGACGGAAGACGGCAAAAGCAACAAGCATGGAGGGAAAGAGGCGCATTGAAGAGGAGACCTTCTGTATCAGCGAGGATGCGAAAGATTGAAGTTGATTGCAGATCACCTCGGAAGAGGTGGCTAGGAATTGACATCGGAGTGCTGCTTTCATTGGGTATCCGGGGCCTGTGAATACGGAATCAACATCGCTGGCCGAAGGGTATTGGGCTTTCGGTCAAAGAACAGCCACTTTCTGAGCTGCAAAGGAGTTTCATAGCGGGAAACTTTGAGCAATGGCGTTGAGGGGACACGAAAGGCATAAAACATACTTTTCATACAACTACAATTTTAGGCTCGTGGACTCTCTGAAAGTGAATTAAGGAGACGAAGGTTAATAAACATATTGTGTAGTGCAATTGACTAAGCTGAACCATGTTGTAGTCAACATCATGATGACATGGCTGTATCCTTGTGAGATGAATGGCCCAGATGGTACAACGGCGGCGATGAGGAAAGATTTGCCACTGCAAACTGACATGTGCCGGTAGATCCCAACCCAATAATGAAACGTATCAGCCATAGCCAGTCTAAGCTTTCCGTCACGTATGGAGAAATGGTAGGAAGGCGCCACGTTCGAAGCAGTGGCGGATGTATCGATGAAGTAGGACTTCGGTACACGCTCTCTCTTGATAGAGTGAGAGGCAAGCGCTAGCTGGACAATGCGACATTGGCCAAAGAGAGGCGCCTAACTTCCCATACCGCGCCAGCAGGCTCAAAAGACCGTTGCCAGCACGCGAGAGTTGCGCAAAACAGACGGCGAAAGCAAAGTTGAAAATGAAATCAATAACTTTTCCGCGATATCTATGGCTGAGAAGGCCTGCAACTCCTGAACTAGCTGAGAAACGAGAAAGAAAAACATCCTGATTGGCAAGACACAATCGCCCGCATGAAATCCGTTAGGTGTAATTACCTCATCAACCTTTCCCTATGCATCGGCATGCATCCTCGCAACAATCAATCCAGAGTTCTGCTTGATGCCCAAGATGGCTTGCAACACCATCAACAAAAAGAAAACGCAAGGGCTAGGTTCCTGCGAAGCGGCCAGATCGCCCATGAATGCCTCGCATACCGACGCTGAAATAAACTAAATATATAGAATGGCGAAAAGCATCCGTAAAGCATGAGATGTAATGATTTTGGTACGAGTCGAGACACTCGTGCAAGAAACCAGCGAATTCGAGGAGAAAATCAAGCCATGTGTTTGTGGTGGACGCGTTGCTCAATCAAGCGGATCGGCATCGGCAGCGACGATGTATCCCACTTGGAAGCTCTTGCGGCAAATCGGGCAGCTGCGAAGGTTTGGGTCGGCGGAGATGTTTCCGAAGCATTGCTTGCAGGATCGGTGACCTATGGACAGAACATGTCAGGACTCGGCAGTAACGATCAGGAGATGTAAAACGTACCGCAGATCAGCACGCACCAGATGTGCTTGTCATCCTCGCGACAAATAACGCAGCTTGACTCGCCAGCCTGGTAGTTGAGCTGAACATTTTGCACCTTGCCGCAGCAGCTACCGCGGTTGTCCAGGCAGGATTGACAGGCAGCCTTTGTGAGTTAGCGGCTGGACGTTGCCAGCTTGGTGGCAGACCTACATGACCACACTTGGTGAAGAGATAAGGCTTGTCAGCACTCGGCTTCCGGCAAGCACAGTTGATGGCGGTGAGATCCTTGGCTGGGGCGTCCTGATGCTCGGATTTGGTGAATTCAGACTTCAATGGACTCTGCGACTCTTCCTTCTTGACCAAGGGCGTGTGTTTGACAGTCTTCGGAAGAGATCGGGAGTAGCTCGTCTTGCTGAAAAGTTTGTCGATGTTGTACTCTGGCTTGGAGATGCGATGACGGGGACTGCGGCGAGGGCTAGCAGCCTGGGCGACAGACAGACCCTTTCGTCGGTGAGAAACTGATACTTCGACGTCTGCGGCTCTTGGTTAGGTGCGATTCGGATGAAGGATAGATAGGAGCAGTACATGGTGACATGACAGGCGATAGAGATCGTGATATTCTGTCCGAGACGCGGTCGTTCTGTGATGCCGTTCGTGAGCGAACAGTGTATCCCCGGTTGCGAGGACGTTGGAAGCGACTTAAACGCGATAGAGAGCAAAAGAATGTAAGCTGGCGGCGAAGGTTGACAACGAGAGATGGGCCCAAGGGAGTGACGCGTGACAGTCGACGGATTGCTGAGTGTGGATTTCGGAGGAGGCGGCGTGGTTGCAAAGCGACTGAGAAATAACTTTTGTGGGAAGGGGTGCAGAGATTTTAGAGATTGGGTGAGGTGAAAAGGCCAAGAGAGAAACCGGAAGGAGCGAAGGAGGTAGGACCAAAAGAGCATTTGGAAGGCACGACTTGAAAATTTCGCAGCAAGCCAAACTGACCGGAGCATCAAACCAGGCCAGCTTGTAATTGGGCTTTTGTTTGTAGCAGGTTCAAATGGCAGTATGGTCCGATCGAGCTACATGTGACGATAGCCAGTTGATGGAACTACCACGCCTTTGTGGTGTTGATGTCTTGTTCTCATCACAATGCATCTCAAGTCGACGTGCACTCCACTGGGAAGGATATCTTGAATGCACGCTAAGAAACCCCCAGCCTTTGTTGTACCTCGTGTAGTAGGAGAAATCTGGGAGCAAAAGTGATAATGGTAACTGCGGATGGGGCTACCACCTGCAAAGATCAATTACTCTTCTCATGCCTAAGGTTTTTATGTCTGTAAGAAGCTGATTACTGGTCTCGGTGTGAGCAACCTTCTGAAGTTTTGAAGTTTTGAAAGTCGGTGTCCCGTTTTACGAATCCAATGACTCAAGAACTGTGTATGGAAACACCCCTCGAACCACAACTAAAAATCGTGACGTATGAGATGTAACCAAATGCCATTGCACTTGTTGGGAGTGAGTAGCCTGATTCATAATGCAATGTCCCAACCTGAAGGATCAATTCCAGGCCAGATATTTGTCTACGTGCAAGTCAAAATTACCTGTCGTGCTTTGCGACAACCGCGCTAACCAGTTACCTACATCCGTTGATCATTCGAGGAACTCGCCTGGTAGGATATCCATGATCGACTGATATTCAGGACCGCACGGCCATCACTTCGCCCACAAGTTAATAACACACCTATAAACGAAGTTGAAATCTCAGTTATGTAATGAAACTCACATGGCTCGCTAAATTCACCTGTTGGAAAGTATCTACATATCGTACGAGCTGGTACAGGTCGATCCGAAATCAGACCCTTAGTGCCTTCACTGCAGGTCGCAACACAAATGTTAAACATGCTGGGAAGCTCTGCTGCACGACTTAAACCGCCTTTCACCCGCTATCATCGTCTGAGCAGGAGATCTTAATTTTATTCAAACCGCATTAGGTGAGCCACCGTTGGTGGTTTAGTGGCGTCGGAATAGTGACGAGCTTGAAGTGTCGCCCAGCCAAGTCTCCACCTGTCCGGTGTCGGCGCTGGCTATGCTTCTCCGCCAGTCAGTTGTAATCTTTGTCACAGCTTGGATGATTGCCCATCAGATGCCATGCTGACTTAATGCAATGACCTGGGGTTCATCGGCTCACACGGCCATTCTTGGAAGGTCACATCATGCCGCGGGGTTTTGACAAACCTCACGTCGTATCTCCGAAGTAGCACGCCACGGTCGCTGCATTCTGACGGCCTTAGCTCCCCAAATGATTACTACAAGACCAGATGTATCCTAGTATGTCAAAGATGCCACGACCTTCCTCCATTCGTCACCATATCCGTGTGCACGACTTCCGAGTCACCAAGCCGTTCAGGTCGTGTTCGCAAGTCTTCGGCCCCACAAATGGGTCGGATGTCGCCCAAATACTGTTGGTGAGGGGTTTATCAATTACAGTCACTTTCTTGGCTGCTTCCTTGGTCAGAAAGGTTGCTGCTACGTTACGGCATGCAAACATTAGCTCCATGGTTCGAAAGCGCCCGACCTCGCAGGCATGTTGGAAAAGACTTAAAGGGAGCTATGGAGCCCAGAGATTCTCTTAATTACCCTTCGTCTCTATTTCGCGCGAAAAAAACAGGATCAACTTCGACAAGATGAGCGACTCTGTAAAAGCAAATGTTTTCGCGCGAACATATGTTTTGTTGGCATTGATTCTTGCACCCCTTCTCGTATCATGCCAAGCTGATGGCAATGTCAAGAGCATCTATTTGTTCAAAGACGTCCTTCAATCTAACACGTCAGCCTTGAGGACCGCTGGGTTCGACACGTTACTTATATTCAGGATTGGCGTTCTTGAAAATGGAGATTTGGTGTATTATTCGACAGGAGATGCTGGAGAAGCCGTCGATGCTCCGGTGGTGACAGCCGGATCATATGTGGGAGGAGAAGCGTTATCCCAAAAGGTTCGGTCCTTTAAGACAGGAACTACACGCATCAATCGAGTCGAGATATCGCTGGTTTCTCATGATACCACCTTCCAGAACATTCGGAGCCTCATCAACAGCAACGGCACCGAACCTGACTCTGTCTTATATCAGGGCTTCCAAGCTTTAAAGACAGAATGGAACCTTGATGCGTTCAACAACGACGATGAAAGCGTCTACGACGTTGCGAGCACTGTAAGCTTCGCCCAACTTCTCGGAACAATCGGCTATCAGTACTCCATCGCGCCGTACACAAACAGTGGCTTTTGGGCGACCATCAAGAGTCAGATTGACGCCGCCCAGGCTGGATTGTTCGATCGGGTTTACCTTCAAGTGTACGATGGAGGAGCGGGCAACAACCCGGGAAGTTGGCAAACAACACTTGGTGCTAAGGTTATTCCCTTGGTGTGGGTTGTCAATGATGCGAAGCCATCACAAGGTGTAACGCCAGACCAAGCCCAAGGAAGGTTTTCATCATGGAAACAGCAGTATGACGTCGCAGGAGGGGGCTACTGGAATGACTATGACATTGAGAAGATGAATTCATCTTACGATGATTACGGAAATGCCTTGTTCACCGTATTCGGTTAGCTTTACCTGTTCCCATTTCAGCTCAGGACCTCACTGCCCCAATACCTTAGCTTATGTCGACACGTATAATGTTGACTACCTTTAGTCTACGCCCCTCGCCAGGCCCACCTCAGACAAAGTGATAATTTATAGCGCCACTGCACAGCTGCTTCTTAGTGTCGTTCTAGAAAAGGGCGGACGTCAATATATTCACACGTTCACTTGAGCAGAGATGAAACGGCGAGTCCCCGAATTGAGAAATCAAGTCGTAAATATCACAGGGTCAGAGATATCATTAGGGTTAGGGTTAGGGTTAGGGTTAGGGTTAGGGTTAGGGTTAGGGTTAGGGTTAGGGTTAGGGTTAGGGTTAGGGTTAGGGTTA